>OX438822.1:1780397-7513397 GCA_949316475.1 Hypomecis punctinalis
TCACAGTTACTCTGTATACACATAAAATTAAAAATTAAATTATTTTATTCAGATAAAAACAATTTCACAGGCATTTAATTTTACATTCATCTCACATTAATCAGATCAGAAAAAAAAACAAATCATCATCATTTTTAGCATTAGGACATCTCATGCTGGACGTAGTCTTATGGTTTTCAAATTATCCAATAATCCCAGTTGAATTTGTTCGCATCCAGCGCGATCCTGCGGTCTTAATTATATTTAATCTAGTCAGTAAGTAGGTACCTAGACGACCAACGCATTCAAATTCTGTTCGAAAATTAAAAGCTTAAGCCCAAGTAAAAGCTGCTCCCAAAAATAGTTATGTAACCTCTCCCGGTCTCCAGATTCAGGTAGGCACGGTAACAGGCAGCCTCATTCCGTTTATAGTCTTGATCAATATAACCGCGCGACGTTGCCAGCTCGCAATCGAAAACACGTGCCACAGAATACGTACAACTTCCAACTCTCTACGTAACCGCTTTTGACTTATTTTGTAACTATCGTCCAACGCTCAGTTTAATTTCATCCTTATTTTAAACACTGTAAAGTTGAGATTGGGTTACGCGTGTTATTTTCTTTATTATGTTCTGGAACTGTTAATACATGTAAACAAGTTTTGTTAGCAGACGATTTTGTGTTTTGAGTGGATGGAGTACGAGTGGTTTTTGCGTGGTTGATATTTGATTCATGATTGTTATGGTGTGATTCGAGTGCTCGAAGGAAATCACGTAGACACATCGAATTGTGTAGAAATACAACCAGTTAGTACTAAGTAATAACAATAATACCTAACTTCAACTTGGAGTTTAAATCAAGTTAGAAACTGCTTAGAAAGTTGAAAATAGCTTTTTCTAATAAGCAATGCCTATTATGGTAATTTTTACAGTCATTCTAGCCTAAAATCAAAAATAATTTGTTTACATAAGTTTTGGCTACTAATAAACATTCTAAAGTAAAATTAAACCATGTCAAATTATTAGTAGGTATTCTTTGATTCTAGAACATCTACGCAGCTAGCCTATATTCGATAATAATCGTTCAAGGACTGTTAACGCCATCTACCGGTGAAGTAGCACATCTGAAAAATAACGTTATTCGTTATGGTAAATGGCTATTTTTAGAATTCAGTTAAATACATTACGCCTCCTCGTTTTTGGCATTTTTTGAGTGGTGCATCACTATTAATGGTAAAAAATAGACTCGTCGCAGAGCAAGGAGCATAGTAGCAGAGGCTCGTTTATTGGATATTTTTGAAATCAAAATAAGTCCGTGTGGGGATTTTTTGAGTTGGCTAGCCCTTTTTTTGACCCAGGAAAATACTTTATGGATACCACTAGGCCTGGGGAGGCCGATGGTTATGTGGGAATCTGCAGAACCGCTATTCGGTGGCATATCGATACCAGAAGTATCAATTAACGTAAGGGACATTTTGGCGAAAATGAGTTATATACATCATTGGATTCAGAATTTTCTGCTTTATCGATGGGTATTGTTGAAAAAATTCTAGCGTTAAAAAAATATCCCTTACAGTAAAAATTTTTGGCTTGCGTAAAACGATTTATGACAAAAAAATAATGTAACAGACATTTACATTTTTTTTTCTCTGAAAAATAAAGTAAGTCATAGTTTTAAATAATTTACCCCCTTACCTTAAGCCTCAAATCAGTCGATTTAAATAACATGATGTCCCTTACTTACAAAAAATATAGACAACAAAAATGAATCTCAGCTGAAAGTACAGCTAAAGTACAGTAAGTAATGACATAAGTCAAAGGAACATAGACAATTTGCCATCTCTATATAAAGAGAGGCTACCAATTTCCATTCCAAAATACAATGACCTCAAAAAATTGTGCGACACCGGTATAATACCAAAAAGATTTCATGGTGAATATTTGAACCTTCCGAATAAATCGCCAGTTAAAGATACTCTCAATGAAACTGACGACGATGAAGATGTAGTGACAGTTGATGATGATAACTAGATAAAATACCAAATAGAAAAAGTTATTCCAACCATTTCAATTTATCCATTAAAATAGTTTAATTTACTAATAGTTATCATCATAATCTGTGCCCATACCTGATTATTTATTCTTGTAATAATTTATACATATTTCTTATATTAATATTCATATCATTTATATTATTTTATTCATTCATCTTTCAGACAATTCATATTTGTTGATCTGTCTTCTGTTTCCAGTACATTAATTAAATTACTTAATAAATAAGACTGTTGATTAAGTCTGAGAAAACATTTTTTTTATTAATTTGGTGATTATAATTATAAAGCTAATTAAACGTTATTAAAAGTACAGAGTTTGTAGGACTGTTATTTAGAACACTGCTACTTTTATAGACTGATTAGTGTGTTGAATTTATAATAATTACGCAGACATAAATAGGTAGGTAGTCGGAAATAAAAAAATATATTAATAATAAATCGTTTTACTTTTGTATCCCTAAATTTCATTTAAATCTGTGATACCTAAGCTGAAACTAACATTGATCATGCAAAAAACCTATTTCCATGGTGTTAAAATACCATCATTTTAGTACATAATCTATGGTTACATCAAATTGCAACACTGTAAAAGTCCTTTACAATAGAATTACGTATAATTTTCAATTGCTCTTGCTGCTTACACTATGCTTGACGGTTTACACATAAAATATTAGTAACGCAAGGCACAATTTTTTTTTTTTTTAATGTAAGGGACATGCTATTTTTTAAACCGCTGGGTATTTCTAAATCTTTCGTTTATAGCATGAAAGAAGAGGAAATTCTAAGAAACTTTGCTCTAGACACAATTAAAATTGGAGCAGACAGAAAAAAGTTATAGACAGATTTAAAAAAATACAATCATTTTTTGGCTCTCCTGTAAAACCGTGTTTTGTCCCTTACATTAATTGATACTTCTGGTATCGATATCCTCTAAAAGCTGGAGTGTTTCCGGCACTGCGCTATTAAGCTCGAAACTTACTATCGGACGCAGCTTACGGACGCGACTGACAGCCGCGATTTAGACTATGAAAGTACACTGAGCCGTGCACACTATCGAACATAAGTCGCGGACGTCACCTTCGGACGACCTTAAGCGTTCGGACGTCCGAGAGCGATCTGGCACACCGGATGTCTTAAGACTGTTCACATTGCTAAGTCGCGGCTGTCAGTCGCGTCCGTCAGCCGCGTCCGATAATATGTTTCCGGCTTTACTTTGACCAAAGAAGATATAATAATACTACTTTGACTATGCCCGGGAGGTAAACGCAATAAAAATTGAAAACTCTTTTTTAGTTATTTTTCTACCCGTACACCAATTTCTAGATTATTAAAGTAGTTGCAAGATACTAATTTTTTTAAATTCAAACGGGTATCCCCACCATACGCTAAGCATCTCAGCTGATTGAAGGAGCCTTCAAACACAGGCGGTACGAGCGGTAGAGCGGTACGAGCGGTACGAGCGGTAAAGGGCGGTACGGCAGTACCGCGACCGGACCTGTGTGAGCCCTTCTTATATAACCAGTACAATACAGATGCCCGCCCGTCTGCTATACCGCTCGTACCGCCTGTGTGTAAAGGAGCCTTGAATCCGGGGTATTTTTGTACACCACCATGACAACGTAATACCAAAAAATCAGCTTTTAGAAAGTAGGGCAGACGCCCCGGTTGTGGCCACAGTTTTCAATTTCAGTTTTCAAAAATTCGTCAAAAATACAATATAATAGTGACATGGGATTTGAATTAAGAGTGGGCAAAAACACCGGTTGTGGTCACTTTACATTTTAAACAAATTAGTATAATAACTTTGTAATTCAGAAGTTGTTGTCTCAAGTTTTTGTGACAAATGGTTGAAACAAGTATTTTGTTGCCAGTATTGTCGCGGATTTCTTTTGCCAAGATGTTTAGCGCCAATTTTTATTGCAAAATTTATAGAGTAGGCACTTTTGCAAGATTTTAGCATAAGTTGTGACTTAGGGATGATTAATATTAGGCTGAGCCGGGCACGGGCCGTGCCCCGCCTGGACTCGTCCGGGCCGTGGCCGGGTCACTAATATAAGTCGTTGCATACGTTTCGTATGAAACTGTTTATATTATATCGTGGCGTAGATGTTCCTCGTCCGGGCTCTGCCCGGTCTAATATTAATCGTGCCTTATGGCACTAAAACGAGGTCTTTTACCAAGGGCCTTATTAATATTCTCCAAGTAGCCCAACGAGCTAAGGAGAGGGCTATGCTCGGAGTCTCTCTGCGAGATCGAATCAGAAATGGAGAGATCCGTAGAAGAACTAAAGTTCAATAATATAGGCCAATGGATTGGCAAGCGTAGCGTAAGACATCTACCCACAAGGTGGACGGAGGACCACATTAAGACCGCAAGATCGCGCTAGATGCAAGCCGCTTCCAACTGATTTAATTGGATATCCATAGGGTAGGCCTATGTCTAGCAGTGTACGTCTTATGGCTGATGGATGGATGTTAGTGGCAGTGAGCAGAGCACATAGTACAGATAACACTAATGACCCATGGAGCAAAAAGTTCTCGAGTGGAGACCAGGTATCGGCAAGCGTAGCGTAGGATGCCGACTAAAAAGGTAGAAAGCATCAACCCCTGCAGTAGGAAAAGAAACACGTTAGTCTATTATTCCAACCCCTGCAGTAGGAAAAGAAACACGTTCGTCTATTATTCCAACCCCTGCAGTAGGAAAAGAAACACGTTCGTCTATTATTCCAACCCCTGCAGTAAGAAAAGAAACACGTTCGTCTATTATTCCAACCCCTGCAGTAGGAAAAGAAACACTTTCGTCTATTATTCCAACCCCTGCAGTAGGAAAAGAAACACGTTCGTCTATTATTCCAACCCCTGCAGTAGGAAAAGAAACACGTTCGTCTATTATTTCAACCCCTGCAGTAGGAAAAGAAACACGTTCATCTATTATTTCAACCCCTGCAGTAGGAAAAGAAACACGTTCGTCTATTATTTCAACCCCTGCAGTAGGAAAAGAAACACGTTCATCTATTATTTCAACCCCTGCAGTAGGAAAAGAAACACGTTCGTCTATTATTTCAACCCCTGCAGTAGAAAAAGAAACACGTTCGTCTATCATTTCAACCCCTGCAGTAGGAAAAGAAACACGTTCGTCTATTATTTCAACCCCTGCAATAGGAAAAGAAACACGCTCATCTATTATTTCAACCCCTGCAGTAGGAAAAGAAACACGTTCATCTATTATTTCAACCCCTGCAGTAGGAAAAGAAACACGTTCGTCTATCATTTCAACCCCTGCAGTAGGAAAAGAAACACGTTCGTCTATTATTCCAACCCCTGCAATAGGAAAAGAAACACGTTCATCTATTATTTCAACCCCTGCAGTAGAAAAAGAAACACGTTCGTCTATCATTTCAACCCCTGCAGTAGGAAAAGAAACACGTTCGTCTATTATTCCAACCCCTGCAGTAGGAAAAGAAACAAGTTCGTCTATTATTTCAACCCCTGCAGTAGGAAAAGAAACACGTTCGTCTATCATTTCAACCCCTGCAGTAGGAAAAGAAACACTTTCGTCTATTATTTCAACCCCTGCAGTAGGAAAAGAAACACGTTCGTCTATTATTTCAACCCCTGCAGTAGGAAAAGAAACACGTTCGTCTATTATTTCAACCCCTGCAGTAGGAAAAGAAACACGTTCGTCTATTATTTCAACCCCTGCAGTAGGAAAAGAAACACGTTCGTCTATTATGTCAACCCCTGCAGTAGGAAAAGCCGGCTGGTACACTTATCCCTACCAAGCTATCCCCCCTGGTAGGGATAAGTGCACTTTTTGTAGATTTAGTTCTACCAGTAGCGATAGGTGCACTGACCATTTGTGTAGTGCACTTATCCCTACCAAGCTATCTCCTCTGGTAGGGATGGGTGCACTGCCCATTTCTACTACATTATCCCATTCATATTATATGCTATTACTAATCGAATACAATACTAGAGAACGTTGGTTTTATTGAAAAATTAATTTGCTGAAATGATGAAGTTACATAACTTTTTTACCATAATATCCAATATCGTTGAGTTCTATCACTTTTGTTAAAACAACAATGGTTTATAAGCGATAGTTGCAGAGATAATCCACTTTTAAGTTTGACAGCTGTCACTTTTACATTTATCATTTAAAAAAAATGTTATGGAAATAAAGTTATGTGATGAAACTTCATCATTTCAGCAAATGAATTTTTCAATAAAACCAACGTTCCCTATTATTGTATTCGATTAGTAATAACATATAATATGAATAGTAGAAAATAGTAGAAATGGGCCGTGCACTTATCCCTACCAGAGATAGCTCGGTAGGGATAAGTGCACTACACAAATGGTCAGTGCACCTATCCCTACTGGTAGAACTAAATCTACAAAAAGTGCACTTATCCCTACCAGGAGGGATAGCTTGGTAGGGATAAGTGTACCAGCCGGGAAAAGTGACCTAAACTCCATTAACATACCTATTTACTCGAGATTTGAAGACACTTTACTGGAATGACATGCTCAGCTAAAGCGAAAGTAAACACACAACTTAAATTCAATATCATTTATTATTCTTTTACTAAAATATTCTATTTTATTTACTAAAATATTTATTTTTACACACAATATAAAAGTTTTATTCTATTAGTCTGACGTGAGATTCGTGAAAGTAATATAATATGTAATTCCTATGTGACAGTGAGAGTGAGCCCCCCCACGGTGAAGGCCAGGGGCGGAGTGAGGCGGGGCGCGGGGGCGCTCTCCTCTTCCGACTCGGAGCCCGAGCGGCACAGCTCGCCCCACCCCGACACTAGGGCCGACAACTCGCTCGACAGCTCCTTTGATATCACCAACTGAAAATAACATGTAAAACATTCAAATCTCAAAGAGTTATTTTTGTGAAAAACATTTCAAAATTTGTCACGAACTCAGGATTTGAACCCGCATCTTCGGATCACTAGCCCGACGCTTTACCGACTAAGATAGTAACTAACAAAGAAGATCTTGCAAAGCTTTTCCACTGCAAGACACACACTTTCCACGCTTACCCACAAAGAGAAATACAGAAAATGTTATGAAAAAAAAAAATTTTATTTTAAAATTTTATTTTATTATTATTTTTTTAAGAGTGATTGGAGCTTGGGCCATATCCATCACGCTGGCCCAGTGCGGGTTGGTGGATTCACATACGCCATCGAATTTCTTCTACTGACGTATGCAGGTTGCCTCACGATGTTTTCCTTCACCGAAAAGCCAGTGGCGTGAAATTCCGTACATAAATTCCGAAGAACTCATTGGTACGGGACCGTGGTTTAAACCCATGACCTCACAATTGTAAGGCGGGTGTTACTGCCACTAGAACACCACGGCTCTACTGTTACTGCTACGTGGCTTGATCTTACTTGTAACCAACCGCGTAGCCTGCCCATTGCGACGTGATCTTGCCTGTAGCCAGTTCGCTCTAACCGGTATAGGCCGGTCTAATAAAGCGATAGCGCCCTGGTAGCCTGCCTACTGCCACGTGATCTTACCTGCAGCCAGTCCCCTCTGGCCGCCATAGGCCGGTCCGCCGAGGCGATGGCGCCGGTGACCGAGGGCGGCAGCATGGTCACCGCGCAGCCTGCCTGCCGCCATGTGAAATGCGCGCCGCGTTTTATTCTACCACTGTAACAATTTAAAAATTAATCATTATTTTTTGCAAAAAAATGTCAAGATCTACTTTAACCGTGTACAGAATTCGCGAATATTTCGCACGGATGTAGCATTTTTCACATTATTGTTGATTTATGAAAAATGGCTCAGCCGATTTCGATAAAATTTAAACGGGACCAGTTTCGAAGTATACTCTTTCCAATAAAAAAATAATTATCGAAATCGGACTACTATGGAAAAAGTTATGCGTGTATGTATACATAAAAAAATATGTACGCGTCGAATTGTATACCTCCTCCGTATCGTCGGCCATAAAGATGTGCATACACTCAAACTTTTTTAATTTCCAAAGGTATACTGAGCGCCACACAAATTGAAGGATGGGAAGTTAGCCGCAGATGACACTTCGCCGTGATTCGCTAACTATTGCGCATGTGTGCACAATGCCTATACGAATGGCGAAGTAGTGAGCTCGGGTGTAGGGAGCGCGCGGGAGGCACGAGGTTGGCGGGCGGGTGTGCGCCGGCGCGAGTCTCTCTGGCTCCCGCTAACGTCTATATTTTGCCGTTTGCGCAGCTCTCTGCGGCTAACTTCCCATCTTTCAATTTGTGTGGCGCTCAGTATAACAGGCTGTTACAGACATTTGGTCATAGTGCTACAATACTAGTAATGCCACTGGCATTGGAATAAAGCCGGAAACATGCTATCGGATGCGGCTGACGGACGCGACTGACAGCCGCGACTTAGCAATGTGCACAGTCTTAAGACATCCGGTGTGCCAGATCGCTCTCGGACGTCCGAACGCTCAAGGTCGTCCGAAGGTGACGTCCGCGACTTATGTCCGATAGTGTGCACGGCTCAGTGTACTTTCATAGTCTAGGTCGCGGCTGTCAGTCGCGTCCGTCAGCCGCGTCCGTTAGTATGTTTCGAGCTTAACACTCATTCAGCCACAGAGATACCAGAGGGATAATGTGGTCGATCGAAAAAAGAAAGAAAGAGATGCAATGATTTAATATGACATGAGTTGTTCGGCCGTTCGGAGAATGCGTTCCTGACACCTATCGGTTAGTCACGACTAGTGATGGGCACAACATAACACTGAGTTCGTTACCGTTCCTCCAAAATGAACCGCCGCATTATTTTTAAGATTATTTTCGTTTTAAATTGGCGGAATCATTTAAAATTTATACATACTAGTTTTTTAAGTGGAAACTTAAAAATCGGGTAATCAAATAAAAACAGATCGAAAACACTTGAAGAACGTGGTCTATGCGCACGAAACGACAACAGACGACTGTTTTAGCGTCACAAAATGGCGGCCCATAACGCCATTTGGGGTTACCATTTTCAACCTAAATATAAAAATGCTACTTTCTTTCGCGCGTTCGGTTTGGTCGTAGTTTTATTTTTATATTTCATAAAAGTCATCTTATAGTCCATTATTTTCAAATTCTTTAAAAGAAATACAAAACGTATTATTTTATAAAGTATAACTGTATAAGAACAGATTACGATACTATTATTGCCTGTTATTGTTAGCACAGCACTACAAATATAAAGCGCTGACATAACCTTGTAATAGCGCAGTATAGATTTAGAAAAATATTGTTTACCAAGTTATTTGACACTCAGTTTGGCACAAAATTATAACATTAATTGATTATTGATATAATAATGTTGTTTTAATGCTCATCAATTTTTAAAACGGTAAACAACCAGCAAAAATATTTTTATCGTAACTGCAACGCCATTACAAAGTTACGTCGTCAGTTCAATCGCGACGTGTCAGGAACGCATTCACCGAACGGCCGTAGTATAGTTACCGTGATTTTTCTCTCAGTAGTGTCAAAGTCCAATTTATATTTGACAGTTTTGACAGCCATGGGCAAGATTTAGCTCTGTGCATTCAGCGCACGAATACAGTCCGGCAAGTATAACTTGGCGCGGCTGTGCGCCACTGTGTTCAATGTCAGTGTACTTTTATAACTGCTTCTCTTGTACCACTTTTTATCACTTTAGGCATGATGATAGCACTGTAGTTAACAAAATATTCGCAACGATGTTTACTATGAACTCGGAAGTGTCAAAGTGAATTTTCAAGATAGCCGTTTTAGTTCCTCAAATCGCCACCGCCAACTTATACTTGTGTAATTTTATCAAATATTTCTTGTTTTTTTTTTGCCATTTACAGCTGAACTACTCAATCCCGATTACAGAGGCGCCATCATAATTATAATAGCTATCGGGCTTAATGTGGTGATTCAGCTTAGTACGGTAAGTTAATATTAACTTAAAAACATAACTTAAACTTTATGATAAACTTAAGGTAAGTTACGCCAGTGCAGCCCGCGCGCAGAGTACGCGATCGGTCCCTGAAACGCGGGGTGGAAGTGAGGAAGACTCAAACGGGTGGGGGGTAACGAGTGACCGTTCTATACTGTAGGAAAACTAACCTTTTCCTACGTTTTTAATTGAAACCTCGTTTAATGATTTATCTTTGATCTGAATTCGTTTTACAAATCTGAGTCTTTCAGTTTGTTATTGTATTCTTCTCACTGATACAGTCAGTCTAGAGCCATCTTTAGTCCAGGATGGATGGTTTTGTGTTTTGTTGGGTTGAATATTTTTCTTCCTCAGGGGAAGTGCCTACGCTGCCCCCCCTTTAAAGTCGGCATGGTCCGAATACGCAGCCTACTCGATGTTTGAATGTTTGTTCTAAATTACACCTTTTCCAGATGTTTTGACGCGCCACCCTCATCGCGGCCCGAATTACTGCAACTTAGACATGGGTAGTAGCTAGATTTCTGCGTAGCCAAACGTAGCCGCTTCTTTGGATTGAAAAGCCGCTCGAAAAACCGGTTTTTCTAAATAACCGGTTACTTTTTCCTTGCCAAGTAAAAATAAACCTTAACTAGTTGCAATAAAGGCCAAATTATCATGGCGGCATAATCATGGAAAAACTGCATTTCTCAGAGCAAGAAAAATTGAACCTTAGTTTGGATCTTCGCCGCGAAGCCGTGGGAGTCGCGCGGGTTGCGATGAAACTGAAAATACTGCTAAAAATACTTTTTTCTCGCCAGGTAAAAATAAATCTTAACTAGTCGAAATAACAGTTAAATTGAATTATCATGGCGCCATAACCAGAGAAAAACTGCTTTTCTTAGAGCAAGCTAAATTGGACCTTCTCTAAAGAGGATTAAAGTTAATTCTTCACTAACTGTGTTTGTAGCCGTGATTAGTTCTGGACCGTCGCCGCGTAGCCGTCGGTGTCGCGAGGGTTGCAGCGAAACAGTTTGGTTTTTAGTAACCAGAAAAGCCAGGACACGAGCGTGACGCGGCGTAGCTAGGTTATTATAAGTAGCGGTTTTTCGACATTGCAGAGAGCAGTTTTTCGGCTACGTAGCTAAAAGCAGTTTTATAAAGCTGCTACGATACGTAACGCCCGCTGCTACTGCAACTGCTCGCGAGAACGCCTGCGAGCCGGCGATTTGTTGTATCGTGGCGCGGGGGCCTTCGCCCGTGTCCGATGAAGCCTCCGCCTGTCAATGAAGCAGTGGTGCTTCGAGAGCTTCGGCCGCCGTGACAAATTTGTCACGGCGGCCGAAGCTCTCGAGTTATAGCGGGAGATAGCGGGAGGGAGAGCGCGATAGATAGATAGCGGGAGGGAGAGTTAACTCTCCCTCCCGCTATATACTCCGTGATTTTAACTAATTCAACGCGAAACTCAGTGCTATCCTGAACTTTAAGCCTAACCTAAGTATACCTGTCTAGCGTAAGTCCAGTGTCCTTATATCTTTATCTGTTTGTTTTTATAACGTCCCTCTGTGTTTTTATAAACTCTCAGTATTAAACTCTCTATCAACTGTATGAAGTGCTTGTTTCCTTGATAGCGGCTAGTCTGGGCAGGTCTAGGACAAGCGTTTCATTACAATACGTAGTATTATTATATCTTCTTTGGTATAATATACTTACTCAATAGCGAGTGGCAGTAGGCTGGCTCCCTCAGCGTTCATTAAAATGTGAACTGCGTCGAAATATCGCACCGCGTCCTCCTCTGGACACGAGCTCTGGAAACCAGGGCGAAATATATTTCAACTAGTAGTCTCCGCACAGTGGACCTCACGACACATCTCTGTAACAGATTCTTCACAAGCCATAGTGAAGAATACAAGGTTATTTCTAATCAATTAGCTTTCAGGGGCTTATTCTGTACATCAAAACTAACAACTTTTGTTTTACGTCTTTTATTAATTCTCAAAAAAAAGTTTTCCATAGAAAAAAACTCGTATCGTTTATAAATAAATAGTAGATTGTATCATATGGGAGCAAAATAATATTTTACGGCGAGGGCGCTTTTTTGAATCCAGAGCGAAGTGAGGGATTCTAGAGTAGAATCCTGAACGTAGCGAGGGATTCAAAGTACGTCGCCCGAGACAACAATATATTTTGCGCCCGAGTGGTACACTCTACTTTTCATCACCTCTATGAGAAAATATAAGGCGCCTCATAATTTATTGTAATATTATTATTTAATAAAACGTAGAGTAACAACTACATTGAAATTAAATGGTATCTAATAATAAAACAAATGAAAACTTATATTTACATTCTTTTCAATCATTTTCTTGGCGCTGAACACTAACATTACAAATACTCACAAATTCAAAAAGTGCGCGGCAAAGATCATTCCGTTGCACTTATAAATTTCCTTATAGAAAACACCTCCTTTGGGCGCACTTAAAGGCGAACCAAGTAGTCCTTTTCGAATAGATGTGATGATTTTTTTTTTTTTGAGTTATGATAGATTTGTATATTTACCATAGTATCTGTGAGTTCAGGCAACGCTCGCTCGATGGAGGACATTTGGAAACTGTCCGTAGACATGTGACCTACCGCTTGCCCTGGAAAATAAATATTTTGGGACATCTTACACCCGGCCTCTGACCTCAAACTAAGCAAAGCTTGTGATATGGCTGCCAGAGACTGATATACTACATATACTTATTTTTAAATACATACTTATATAGATAGTAACTAAATAACACCCAGACACAGAGCAAACATTTATGTTCATCACATAAATATTTGCCCTGGGTGAGGATCGAACCCACGCCTCTTTGATCCAGAAGTTAAGGTCACCACCACTCCGCCAAAAAAAAGCCACCGAGGCAGTCAAATGTATTTACCTTGTGAATCGGTGCTCATGGCACTGAGTCCTCGTTGTAGAGTATCTTTGATTTGTTGCTCGATGCCTGCTGACAGGTTGGACGGAGACGACGGTTCCGCAGTTTTCTAGTAAAAAAACATTTATTATTAACATCATAATAATAATACGCAGGGGCGCCTTTGTGGCGAGCCGTGAGTGGCGACGAACCCCAATTCCCTGGGGCTAAATGAGACCCCTGACTCCTCTCTTGCCTTAACCGGCCGGTTTGGAGTGGAAACCGCAATAAGAACCTAAGCTCCAGGGTGGAAGTGTTAAGCTCGAAACATACTATCGGACGCGGCTTACGGACGCGACTGACAGCCGCGACCTAGACTATAAAAGTACACTGAGCCGTGCACACTATCGGACATAAGTCGCGGACGTCACCTTCGGACGACCTTGAGCGTTCGGACGTCCGAGAGCGATCTGGCGCGCCGGATGTTTTAAGACTGTGCACATTGCTAAGTCGCGGCTGTCAGTCGCGTCCGTCAGCCGCGTCCGATACTATGTTTCCGGCTTTAAAGGGCATAACGCCGCGAGTAGCGTCTAGTGAACGCCCAGCACACCTCTCGACACCCCAATCCATCCATCAGACATAGGACGTCCACTGCTGGACATAGGACTTCGCCATAGATTTTCAATAAGGCCGGTTGGAAGCGGCCTACATCCAGCGCGATCCTGCAATCTTTATTCTATAGATACCCTATCAGGTCAGTAAAGAAATAATTTAACTTTGCATTAAAGGTGACGTCCACGAGTGGTATATTATTCAGAGTAAAATCGAACAAAGATGACATATAAATCATTTGAAAGCTTGTTCTATGGGCTTTTCAAAAATATTTAATTTAGATTTTTCCATCCCACCATTTTTTTTTAAATGTGAAAAGTACATTTTATGAAAAATAACTATACAGCTTTTAATTTTTACTAGTTTAGCAATAATAATGTGCTTCTATTGTTATTATACTTCCATTCTTAGCTGATTCTTCCACATTCATCTCTTAATTTGCTAAAATTAAAAATTATAACCTACCAGTGTGACCAGTTAGTAGGTACAATGTGACAAAAAACACTTAAAAAGTGTGTCTAATTGGTAAAAATGCATTTATTTAACAATTTGGATGTTACTTAATCAGGGTTGATAGAGATAAACTGCCTATTGAGCCAAATATATTAATTTATCTTAATAAATTCAAAATTAATTTTAAAAAATCGGAAGCATCTTTTATATTTTTATGACGTCTTGGAGACGTCACTACGTACATTATAGTATAACTAGGATAAGAACGGGCGTCCACCGAACGTTTTAATGCCGCGGGCTGACGTGCGACGTCTCGGAGACGTCACTACGTATATTATAGTATAACCTGAGCAAGGGCAGGCGTCTACCGAACGTGGTAATGCCGCGGGCTGACGTGCGACGTCTCGGAGACGTCACTACGTATATTATAGTATAACCTGAGCAAGGGCAGGCGTCTACCGAACGTGGTAATGCCGCGGGCTGACGTGCGACGTCTCGGAGACGTCACTACGTATATTATAGTATAACCTGAGCAAGGGCAGGCGTCTACCGAACGTGGTAATGCCGCGGGCTGACGTGCGACGTCTCGGAGACGTCACTACGTATATTATAGTATAACCTGAGCAAGGGCAGGCGTCTACCGAACGTGGCAATGCCGCGGGCTGACGTGCGACGTCTCGGAGACGTCACTACGTATATTATAGTATAACCTGAGCAAGGGCAGGCGTCTACCGAACGTGGCAATGCCGCGGGCTGACGTGCGACGTCTCGGAGACGTCACTACGTATATTATAGTATAACCTGAGCAAGGGCAGGCGTCTACCGAACGTGGTAATGCCGCGGGCTGACGTGCGACGTCTCGGAGACGTCACTACGTATATTATAGTATAACCTGAGCAAGGGCAGGCGTCTACCGAACGTGGTAATGCCGCGGGCTGACGTGCGACGTCTCGGAGACGTCACTACGTATATTATAGTATAACCTGAGCAAGGGCAGGCGTCTACCGAACGTGGTAATGCCGCGGGCTGACGTGCGACGTCTCGGAGACGTCACTACGTATATTATAGTATAACCTGAGCAAGGGCAGGCGTCTACCGAACGTGGTAATGCCGCGGGCTGACGTGCGACGTCTCGGAGACGTCACTACGTATATTATAGTATAACTTGAGCAAGGGCAGGCGTCTACCGAACGTGGTAATGCCGCGGGCTGACGTGCGACGTCTCGGAGACGTCACTACGTATATTATAGTATAACCTGAGCAAGGGCAGGCGTCTACCGAACGTGGTAATGCCGCGGGCTGACGTGCGACGTCTCGGAGACGTCACTACGTATATTATAGTATAACCTGAGCAAGGGCAGGCGTCTACCGAACGTGGCAATGCCGCGGGCTGACGTGCGACGTCTCGGAGACGTCACTACGTATATTATAGTATAACCTGAGCAAGGGCAGGCGTCTACCGAACGTGGCAATGCCGCGGGCTGACGTGCGACGTCTCGGAGACGTCACTACGTATATTATAGTATAACCTGAGCAAGGGCAGGCGTCTACCGAACGTGGTAATGCCGCGGGCTGACGTGCGACGTCTCGGAGACGTCACTACGTATATTATAGTATAACCTGAGCAAGGGCAGGCGTCTACCGAACGTGGTAATGCCGCGGGCTGACGTGCGACGTCTCGGAGACGTCACTACGTATATTATAGTATAACCTGAGCAAGGGCAGGCGTCTACCGAACGTGGTAATGCCGCGGGCTGACGTGCGACGTCTCGGAGACGTCACTACGTATATTATAGTATAACCTGAGCAAGGGCAGGCGTCTACCGAACGTGGTAATGCCGCGGGCTGACGTGCGACGTCTCGGAGACGTCACTACGTATATTATAGTATAACCTGAGCAAGGGCAGGCGTCTACCGAACGTGGTAATGCCGCGGGCTGACGTGCGACGTCTCGGAGACGTCACTACGTATATTATAGTATAACCTGAGCAAGGGCAGGCGTCTACCGAACGTGGTAATGCCGCGGGCTGACGTGCGACGTCTCGGAGACGTCACTACGTATATTATAGTATAACCTGAGCAAGGGCAGGCGTCTACCGAACGTGGTAATGCCGCGGGCTGACACGCGGACGTCTCAGAGAAGTTACTAGGTACATTATAATATTACCTGGGCAAGAGAAGGCGTCCACCGGACGTTGCAGGAGACTCCGGCGAGCGGCGCGCGTGTTGTCGTGTCGTGTTGCGTCGTAATGCCGCGGGCTGACGCGCGACGTCTCGGAGACGTCACTAGGTACGGTCCGCCGCAACTGTGCAACAAAACATAAATGATGTCACGTACTGCCGTCATCACCCTTCGAGGGCAGGCCCAGAGCCGTAAAAAGCCTTTTCTGCGCCCTATGCAAGCGTCTATAACTGCACCCTTGGTCTTTATACATACCCTAGCTAGAGCAATGCCATCTATAGGCCTACTTTATTTCATTCAGGGTGATAAAATAAACCACCAGGACCTTGGTGTTGGACTGTTTGTGGACCAATTATCTAATGTTTTGGAAGAAAAATCTATTTTTTTAAGAACTAGAACTGATGTAGGCACTAGGGCGGATCCAGCCATTGATTCAAATACAAATACAAAAATATAAAATCGTTTATTTGTCCAAGTAAGAAGCACAATTGATATCTTGGTTCTCTGGCCCTTATGCTAGGTCAAAACCTGTATTATAAGAGCCAGTACCTACCTACTTACAATGACTGCTGACAAAAAATAATAATAATAATTTTAGTTACACAGAATTGTTTACTTAGATCTAAAGTTAATAGGTTTATAGTAAAGGAGTGCTATGTATATGTGTGTGTGTGTGTGTGTGTGTGTGTGAGTGTGTGTGTATATATGTTTATGCTAGAAGAGCATATGATATAAATACATATATAACTAATCTCTATATATACAAAAATGAAACCCGTTTTCCGTTGTCACGACATAACATGAAAACGGCTTGACCGATTTGGCTTATTTTTTTTTTGTAGTTTTCTAATACTCTGTACAAGATTCTTACGGAAAGCGAAACGAAGTTCGCCGGGTCCGCTAGTTATAGATAAATATATACATATTAAAAAAATAAATAAATAGATATAGGGCATTGCCACTCAGGGGAGGATCATCAAGTTGAAGTAAGTAATTAGTTGACCGAAATTACGCGACCCTAGCGTATATTAAGTTTTTCCAATAATTTTTGATTTAAGGTTTTATCTATGTACCTACACAAGTAAAAGAAAAGGAATCATTTCGAGAAAGCGCGAACGAAGCGAGCACCAAAATTCAGACGCCCTGTGCCCTATTTACGGTACTGGGCAGGCCTAAGTCCTGTAGTAGACTATTAAAAAGGCTGGTACAGTACTACCGTCATAAGCCCAAGAGCGGTATCTAAACCAAAAAGAAATAGTTAAAATATCCAAATAATAAGTCCTAATTTATAAGCAATCAGATGCGAGAGATGAATTAAAAAACAATTTATTTATTACTTTACTGCTCTCATACTCGTAACCCCAATATGTCTATACTAAGCGCCACACAAATCGGCGGATTACACTTCGCTGTCATTCGGCAATTATTGCGCATGTGTGCACAATGCCGACGCCGCGTGACGCAGTGGTGAGTAGGGTTCAGAACCGGGAAATCCCGGTCTCGAAAGTACCGGGAATTCCCGGTTCTTTTGTCAGTAAAATGGATCCGGGAAATCAAATTTGATTCCCGGTACTTTCTGGAATTTTATTTTTATTACGCGATTCACACTAGTTCACACTACTATTTACTTATTTACTCTTACTTTACTTTTCCACACTTTCTACTATTTAAAAATTCAAAACTAACGTGAATAATTCAGCGTTAAAAGAAATAACGCGCGAAATCTGGCTATAACCAATAACTACCTACACTCGCTCGCTTTGCTAGGAAGGAAAGTAGTAAGTAGGAACGCGACTGCGACGCGATCTCGAGCTTCCCCGCGCCTGCCGCGATCTTTCGGCATCGGCAGGTTTGCTATACAAAATAAGATCTCGTTTGAGTGACAAAAGTCTAGATGCACTGTTGTTTTTAAGGTCTTATTATAGAGAAGAGAGAGCTAAAAGCTCTTAAAAAGGTAAACTTTGGTTACGCCATATTTTATGAATAGGTACTCGGAAAAAGATATTATATTGTTTAAATATTTTTTGGTAAACAAGTTTAATTTTGTTTTCTTTAAAAAAATTTTAAGGAATCTAAGGTGACTGCCTAATTTTTACCATTTTATTGACAGTAAATACTTAAGATCCTAAGAATAACACTGTGATTGACTATAGTCTGATTTATATATAATTATAATTACTACTAGGTATGAGAATAGAAAATAGAAGAAAAAAAACAAATTAAAGTTACTGGAATACTATAGTTTAGTTTACTTTTGAAGCACATACCTTGTTTTCTATAACAAAAACTAGCAAGAATCGAAAATACCGAAATAACTGGGAAATCCTGGTTCCGTTATACAAAAGTACCGAAACTCCCGGTTCTCAAAAATAATACCGGTTCCGAAAAGACCAGTGGTGAGCACCGGCGTAGGGAGCGCGTAGGAGGCATGAAGTTGGCGGGCGCGTGTGCCCCGGCGCCTCGCCTCTCTGGCTCGAAACGAAGTTGTAGCCGAAGATGGAGCATGTAGAACTAGAAGACACCTATTCACTCTTGACTTGAAGATATCCAAATTGTAATTGTCAGGAAACAACGAGGGAGGCGGTCCATCCCTGGAGGAACTTACTTGGTATCTTCTCTCATCAGTTTGAGGACTTCGAAGCCCGAGCCGCGCTGCGCTGCGCGTAACTCTCTACTCGTGCACCCCACTATCTGTAAAACAAACATGTTAATTTTTGAAAAACTACTCGACCGATTTTGATGCAACGCTTTATTAAAAGCTACAACAAAGTCACAATTAAATCTCAGCTAGAAGAACCCTAATCCTAGAAGATACCTATTTACTCGGGATTTGAAAGACGCCCACGTTGTACTTTAACGGGAAGACAGAGCCAGGCCAAGCGTTCCACATTCTGGCTGTTCGTATGAGGAATGAGGATTCGAAACGCTTGGTTCTAACGCGCGGAATGTCCACCATAGAAGAGTGGCGCTTTGGTCGCGTCTGTCTAGCCGTACGATAGAAGAAAGGGGCAGGCGGGACCAGATTGTGCAACTCCTGGGTGCACTCTCCGAAGTGAATCCGGTAAAAGGCCGACAAACACGCCACCTTACGTCGATGCTCAAGACTTTGCGGCTGCGACTTAGTCAAGGTGTCGTTGTCAATCAGCCTCCTGGCTCGCCGCTCAATCGACTCCAGAGCCTCCAGTTGGTATTTGGCAGAGCCATCCCAAAGGTGAGAGTAGTATTCCATGCAAGACCTGACTTGTGCTTTATAAAGGCTAAGTAGTTACTCAGGTGTGAAATACCGTCTCACCTTAGAGAGAACACCAAGTTTTTTAGAGGCTAATTGGGCTTTTGACTTTATGTAAGAGCCAAAGTTATGAGTCGATGAAAGCGAAACTCCTAATAGTTCCAAGCTGCCAGTTACAGGAACGGAGACACCGCGAAAAGCGGGATACAATTGGAAGGGTCTCTTTTTGGCCGAAAACAAACATCCTCGTGTCTAATTCTAATTTGAAGTAGGGGCGATAAGTCCTGCACTGACGTCCCGCATGGGGTGTTTTGTGCATTCCCCCTCCAGCGTCTACCCAAGCCAGCCCAGCTCCTTAAAGTATCGGAGCGTGGCTCTGGGCCGCTGGCATAACTGCTCCAGTAGCTTAGATGGTAAATCAGATGATGGCGATACAGATGCCATAGCTGATGATAATGCAGAAGCATCATGCAATCCGTTAGCTATTCTAGTGTCTTCCGTGGCCTTGCAGTGCCACAGAACATGCTCGTGTCTTCGTGGCATTAAACTTGACCAGGTTAGCAACACCCCAGTCAGATACCGCCTCCAGACACAAGTGGAGCCGTTCGACCATAGCCTTTCTGAGTGACTCGATATGTAGCCCGCTGGTTCTTGCATCGGATGTGTAGCTCTCCACGACTGTACTGTCGTCTGCGTACCCAAAGATCCCGGGCTTTAGCAGATCATTGATATGCAGTAGGAAGAGGGTCGCAGAGAGCACTGACCCCTGAGGAACACCGGCATTGATAGCCATTACCACCGTACAACTGGCATTTGATTCCCATAGAGTATAATTATGTGGAATTTACTAATACCATAGTATTGATACTAGTTGGTAGTAATCAGCAAGCCGTGGTGGTCTAGTGGTAGTAACACCAGACCTGCAATCGTGAGGTCGTGGGTTCAAATCCCGATCCTGTACCAATGAGTTTCTTTGGAACTTATGTACGGAATTTCACATCATTGGCTTTTCGGTGAAGGAAAACATCGTGAGGCAACCTGCATACGTCCGTAGAAGAAATTCGATGGCGTATGTGAATCCACCAACCCGCACTGGGCCAGCGTGGTGGATATGGCCCAATCACCCTTCGTGGGTAGGCCTACGTCCTGTAATGGACTATTAAAAAGGCTGGTACAGTATAGTAGTAATCAGTATTTCAAACTAGTTCCAGATATTGTTTTGCTGACTGTATTTTCTGAAATGGCAAGTACTAGCCGCCATTATAGAATCGTATCTTTTATCGAACGAGTAGTAAAATCGTAGACACAATAGCTACTCGTATATCGCAACTATAAAATAATGCGGATTAACGGTTAAATAATACGCAAAGATATAAGCTAAAGACAAATGTATAATCGCTACAGGCGAGCGCGTGTAGGCGCTATGCACGTCCACGGGTGAATCTCAGGCGCGCCAAGGTTAGCAAGGCGGCCGCCAATAGCGTGGAGTCGTCTCCGGCCGCCAATAACTAATATAATAATTATAGTTAACTGTACTTAATTATAAAGCACAGTTAACTGCATATAAGCACAGCTACATGCATATAGATACACTTTCCTCTATATAAGAACAGTTATCTGCATATACCAACCTATACTGAGCCAGTGTAATGGATACAGCCCGATTGCCCTTCGTAGGTAGGCATGTGTTCAGCAGTAAAACTATTAAAAATCCGATACAGCAATGTCCAGTTCTGTTTGCATATATAATTTGCTCTGTGTCTGGGTGTTATTTAGTTACTATCTATATAAGTATGTATTTAAAAATAAGTATATGTAGTATATCAGTCTCTGGCAGCCATATCACAAGCTTTGCTTAGTTTGGGGTCAGAGGCCGTGTGTAAGATGTCCCAAAATATTTATTTATTTATTTATTTAATTAAGTTACAATTTTGACTTTGGGGTACAAAAGACACACAGTTTTGAAAATCCATAGTTTATATTAAACCGCGTCTGCGAAGATTTAAAAAAAATATATCTTCACATTATGTGAAGATATAATTTTGTGATGTGAAGATGTATCTCATTGTACGGATTTTATAGAGCACATGTGTGAATTAATTTATCATGGAATAGGAACTCTCGCTATGGCCTTATTTGAAACATTTTTACATTCTAGAGCGTGTATGTAATGGCTCTTACATATTAGAGCATATGATAAAATGATATGGCACACAATGTTGTGATCTATAAGTGTAAAAACTAACAAGCAAAAAAAAATAATAGTCTTGTGATAATTTATATTAAATAATGAAATGATGAAGTTATCAGCATAATAAATATCCTAAGATAGCTGTAAGAAATCTATCGTCCCGCATATTAAGCCTGGTTATATGCATACAAACACAGTTTTCTGCATATAACTTAGTATCAACTCACCTGTAGAAAGTCTAACGTTCCATGCGGTGAATGCGTAGTATTTATCACTAAATAGTATAAAACAAAGTCGCTTCCCTGTCTGTTTGTCCCTATGTATGCTTGTCTTAAAAACTACGCAACGGATTTTGATGCGTTTTTTGTAATAGATAGAGTAATTCAAGAGGAAAGTTCATATATATAATACACCTGTGCGAAGCCGGAGCGGGTTGCTAGTATGCATATAAACACCGTTCTCTGCATATAACTTAGTTATCAGCATAATTATTTTAACCACTCTCACTCACTTGTAGAAAGTCTAACGTCCCGCATATTAAGCCTAGTTATATGCATATAAACACCATTCTCTGCATATAACTTAGTTATCAGCATAATTATTTTAACCACTCTCACTCACTTATAGAAAGTCTAGCGTCCCGCATATTAAGCCTAGTTATATGCATATAAACACCGTTCCCTGCATATAACTTAGTTACATGTATATTACCAACTCACCTGTAGAAAGTCTAACGTCCCGCATATTAAGCCTAGTTATATGCATATATTAGTATAGATAAACACCGTTCCCCGCATATAACTTAGTTACATGTATATTACCAACTCACCTGTAAAAAGTCTATCGTCCCGTGCGGAGAATGCACTGTATTTAACGTCGGGTCCTTAGCCACCAGCAGGTGCCTGATGCGGCCGGCCGGAGTCCCGTCCAGCGACTGGTGCCAAGATATGTGGTCCCCGGGACAGAACTTGTTTCCTGAAACATTAAAAAAAAATGCTTATTGTATTACAAGGACATGTTGTGTATAATCGAGCCTAAAACCACGGTAATGGTATCTATACTAAGCGCCACACAAGTCGGCGTTTGAGAAGTTAGCTGCAGATGACACTTCGCCGTGATTCGAGGAGGCATGAGGTTGGCGGGCGGGTGTGCCCCGGCGCGAATCTCTCTGGGTCCCGCGCATACCTGTATTTCGGCTTTTTCGCAGAGTTCTGCGCATAACTTCTCATTCGCCGATTTGTGTGGCGCTTAGTAACATATAAGAAATAATATTCTATCATTATGAGATGTAATGTATTAATATATTTTATTTATTTATATGTATCAATATATATAATTATATATATATATTTAATTTATTATTCATATGCACGATTTATTTTTATTTTTTCAACCCATATTTTGTGAATAGAGGCCCTATTTTTTTTGGGATTTAAATAAAAATGTACAGTTTTCAGATTTATTCCTATATGTGTACTCTGAGACAATGCTTTTCGACAAATTTCATAGTTCTATGTCAACGGGAAGTACCCTGTAGGTTTTGATTTTTGTGAATGCGAAATATGTTTTTATAACATAAACGGCTCTACCTTTTTTAAACATTAATTGAGAAGTTTTTCTTTTACACAACTGCAAGAAACCATAGATATACGTATACAGTTTAAATTTCAACTCGATATCTTTACGCGTTCCCGAGATAAAGAGTCTTGACATACACACAGACGGACAACAAAGTGATCCTATAAGGGTTCCGTTTTTTCCGTTTGAGGTACGGAAGCCTAAAAATATTAGAAACATATTTTTTTCTTTTGTCAATTAAACAAAAATGGATGAAGATAGTCCGTCAAAGTTCCGCGTGACGTCACAAGCGCCATACAAATGTATGGACTTCTGTAAGAGAAGTGACGTCACTTCCCCCACTCCCAAACTTTGACAAGGTTTATCTTTGTCATTTATTATCCGATTGATAAAAGAAAAAATACATATCCAATATTTTTTGATAATGTAATTCACGGAATAATTACTCGTATAAAATGATTTGTTTTACCCAGTCACCAAGCCAATTATTCGAAACTTCCTTAGTTCCTTTTCTATGTATCGGTTTTATGAGAGTTGTCTTAAGTTTTTTAAAATGGAGCTGCAGTTCAGATATGCACCGTCTTAACACAAAAGTTTTACGCACGCTTTAGACAATGTTTAACAGTACCAATTGCACGGCTAAACAGTGTTTAAAACGTGTTTTATTTTTTGTGGTAAGGATGTTAGATTATTGAGTGTTATGTGAGGTAGAGAGTTATCAGAGCCGCGGTGGTCTAGAGGTAGTGAGACCCGCCTTACGATCATGAGGTCAAGGGTTCAAATCCCGATCCCGTACCAATGAGTTCTTCGGAATTTATGTACGGAATTCCACACCACTGGGTTTTCTTTGAAGGAAAACATCGTGAGGCAATCTGCATGCGCCCGTTGAAGAAATTCGATAGCGTATGTGAATCCACCAACCCGCACTGGGCCCGCGTGGTGGATACGGCCACCACCCTTCCCCAATCACCCTTCGTGGGTAGGCAGAACAGTGCAGTGGACTATTAAAAAAAGGCTGGTACAGTACAGTACAGTGGTACCGACCTGTGGTGAAGACGTATCGAGCCAGGGCCTGCAGGAGTGCCGCGGGCCACAGCGGAGCGCCGGCGCTTCGCCCCCGCACGCGTAATGTCAGTTCAAACCCGAAGCCCGACTCGGCCCCGGACGGCGGATGTACTCGCCCGTCTCCGTGGAGGTCTGACAGACCGAAACTGAAATAAATTATTATAAAAATACTTTTTATATAAACTTTTTGACCGACGAACCACCGGAGGAGGTTCTCAGTTCGACGCGTATACAGAGTTATTTCTAATCAAATAACATCCTTCTAGGGGCATATTCTATAAGTACATAAAAACTAACAACTTTTGTTCTACGACTTTCGTCAAAACCCAAAAAACATTTTTGTATTTCCATAGAAAAAATTAGTTCACCCGCGACAAAATGTATGGAACAGCTGATTTTTTTTTAGTTTTGACGAAAGTCGTAGAACAAAAGTTGTTAGTTTTGATGTACAGAATAAGAATAAGATAGATGTCCGATAATATAATGACATTTAATTATTATTTTCGATAGCTTTTCGATTTTTGACATGTAACTATGGTGTTATCAATAAAATATTTGTATTTGTATTTGTAAGTCCCTAGAAGGATGCTAATTGAATAGAATAGATTATAAACTTTTATAGCGTTAATAAAAGCACTTTTGTAATACATTGCTGTATTTATACTTGCTGTATTTTATATATATTGTTGTATTTATACTTAATTCTTAAACTATCGTATCGGTTTGATTTGGTATCAAAATAAAAATGTTCATTATGTTTCATAAACAAGCATAATAGGGTATTTGACTAGTTTTTGGAAATCATTTTAAATTATTCGTTAGTACATACTAAGCACACTACATTTATATTTCCGAGAGATCTACTGTATTAACAATGAAAATCAGTGTTAAAGAATAGATATTCAAGATCCCACCAACAACGACATTCTGTAATGGCGCTGGTCTTTGACGTCACACATTAGTAAATAACGTTAGTTAATACTGGTAAATACGCTAGTTCACATCTAAAATTTTACAAAAAATACTTAACTTACAGATCCAATAATATTACTCCGAAATCACAAAACACAAATTACACAAACAACAGTCAATCGAGAAATTCTCGTTTACCAGCACGTGACGTCACCAGAGTTACCGCCCTTCTTAGAGCGTTTACGTCACAGATAAAATATCAAAATAATATCATATCATATCGTATTTTATTTCGTGCGATTTGCGAAAATTAGACATATTTTAGTTTAAATAAGGTGAAATTCGTCTTTTTCAGGCTATAAATATACGCGTCGAATTGCAAACCTCCTCCGGTGGTTCGTTGGTCAAAAAAGGAACGATACTACCTGCAGTAGTCAGAAAGACTGTGTCGCGGGCAGCATCGCCCACCTCCGGCAAAAGAATTTACCTTTTTTGTCTTTTTTAGAGATCCGTACCTCAAAATGAAAAAACGGAACCTTTATAGGATTACTTTGTTGTCCGTCTGTCCGTCTGTGTGTATGTCAAGACTCTTTATCTCGGGAACGCGTAAAGATATAGAGTTAAAATTTAAACTAATTTATAACTTTAATTTATCTATGGTTTCTTGCAGTTTTGTAAAAGAAAAACTTCTCAGTTAACGTTTAAAAAAGTTAGAGCCGTTATGTCATAAAAAAGCATATTTCGACACTCACAAAAATCAAAACCTACAGGGTACTTCCCGTTGACATAGAACTATGAAATTTGGCGAGAAGCATTGTCTCAGAGTACACATATAGGAATAAATCTGAAAACTGTACATTTTTATTTAAAATCACAAAATAATAGGGCCTCAAAATTCACAAAATATGGATTAAAAATTCAAAGTGAGTAAATTGTATCATGTAAGGTATCATATAAAAGAACTTCATTAGCACAGGCTAAAACAGGTTTTTAATTATTTTAACAATGTGTAATTTTAGATGTACCTATGACGATAAACGTGAAAAATAAAACTTTTTTGTCGATGGTTATAGGTAGTATAGAGATTTTAACTTCCCAATTTTGTGAAATTTTCCGGATTTGTACGGAACCCTCAAAGTGCGAGCCTGACTTGCACTTGTCCGGTATTTTTTATTTGTTACCTGATATAGTGCCAATGAGGGGGTATGTCTTCGTCTGGACTGCCAGGACTCCAGTACATACTGATATAATCCAGGGGGTCCTCCCCACCTAACCTGGAAAAATCATTTATAAAATTTCATCATTTGAGTCATCGAAAAAATAGACAGAACAAGACAAAGCTGTGTGATAATTTTTTTAGCGTTCCGTACCCAAAGGGTAAAAACGGGACCCTATTACTAAGGCTCCGCCGTCCGTCCGTCTGTCTGTCTGTCACCAGGCTATATCACATGAACCGTGATAGCTAGAACGTTGTTCACAGAGACGTATTTCTGTTGCCGCGCCGTCATACATATCGACTTAGTTATATTTACATTAAATCATTGAAAATAATAGATAGCTCGTCGTAAACATGACGCGCTCTTTTCGTCGAGCACGTAAGCATGTAATTTGTATGAACTTGCACTCGCACAAATTGTTTCAAAAACGCGCCGCTAGTGGCGCTGTACATTTCTTCATACAAATTACATGCTTACGCGCTCGCCGAAGAGCGCGTCATGTTTACGACAAAACTCACTCAGCATGCTGATGGCTGATGGGGCAGTTTAGTTCTTGAATGGAGACCACGCACCGGCAAGCACAGCGTAGGACGTCCACCGACCAGCCCCTCTACCGCCTAAGCAATAGCAATCGTTTATGACTTCATTTTAGTCATTTGGCACCGCCTATGTGACGTTAGCCATCAAAGTTGTTCATTCAACGATTGCTTTCGCAATCCGCGGAAAGTAATTGATGGCTAACGTCACATAGGCGGTGCCAAATGACTAAAATGAAGTCATAAACGATTGCTATTGCTTAGGCGGTCGGGGGGCTGGTGATACGATTGAGACCGCAGGAACGCGCTGGATGCAGGCCGCTTCCAACCGGCCTTATTGGAGGGAGGCCTATGTCCAGCAGTGGACGTCCTACGGCTGATAATGATAGTGATGATTCCCAATTACCCGTTATCTCGAATCTCGACGTTATGTCACCTATTTAGTGCTTGTAACCGAGCACTTTGGCATCGCGCGGAGTTGTAGTCGGCTTGCAATCACCTTACAACTAACTAAAAAGCCTGCCCACTACGTAGCTTGGGCAGAGTATATATATTTGCTCGATGGGCATAGTCTGTTCTTAAATACATACCAATATTTGAGTCTAGTGGTAACTTGCAATGGGTTGGGCTGATCAGGGTAGAGTTTGGAGCACGCTTCACACAGAGATTTCAGCCCGGGCGGCATCATCCTGTCTGTAAAACAAATTACAGTGGAACGTCAGTTATCCTGCCTTCACTTATACCACAGCCCGGACACTCCGCGTTTCTTCATACAAAATCTGCTGTCTTACGCACACAACACTATATTTATTCACAGACACTACACATACGCACGAACGCTACACGGGTATTTGCAGCGGCCTGTGCAGCCCGCGCGCAGAGTAGTAAATCGTGTCCTGACGCGGGGTGGAAGTGAGGAAGACTCAAACGGGTGGGGGGTAACAAGTGGCCGTTCTATACATAGTATTATTATATCTACGTAGTATTATTATATCTTCTTTGCTTATACCACGGAAATGATATCTAACAGCATTCCGTCTTCATACAAACGATGAAATTATTTTTATCGTGCTTCACATACTAGCTGTATAGAAACTTTCTTTTTGTGATAAACATTTCAAATATTGACACGTCGCAGGATTTGAACCTGCATCTCTTCTGGGATTCCGGCCCAGATGCTTTGTCCAATTAAGCTAGAAACGCTGTCTACGAAGACGTCGAATTAGTGAAAGTGTTTATCATTTTTACCAACTACTACATTGTTGGAAGCGCCATCTGTGACAACTGCTTTAACCTCCTGAGACCCAGAGAATAAAAAATCATATGACTTATCTGATTTTTAGTTTAAGTGCTATTGTGAGTATCAGGATTATGGGAAAAATAGTAAAAAAAATCCTCCCCCACCCAAATCGCCAAAATGGAAGGTATCACCGGTGATACCTTGGGTCTCAATCAGATCACTATCGGTTGAGTTTTTTTTTCTCAATAGTATTTCTAGTGGATAAAAACCATAGAAACAGTTCAAGATAACATATAAATATGGAAATATATTACATTGGAGCTGATGGAGCTTAGCTAGATGCCACTAAGTGGTCACTATCACATAATTAGTACATATTTTGGTACATTTTGTAAGTGGCGTAATGTATGAATTATACAACTCTATGCTTTTTTAGATGAAAGTGTGGATAACTACTGATTGTGAAACATCAAGTAAATAGTGATTACTTAGGTTCCAGCTGCAGGAAACTCCCTAGACATGAATTATTCTTCATGGGTGCTACTTGAATTGACTGACCCTCAGACACCTTTAATTTAGCAAATTTCTGTGTTATCAGAGCTATGTAAAGTTTTTTGTTCTTCTACTGCTTTGTTAAGCTCTTATTATTTACAGAATACATGCTATCTTCTATTTATTTTTATTCTGTTGTACTAAAATACATAATTAGTAATTTTTTTCGGGAAAATTATTTACTTAGTCATCTTACTAAAAAATCATTATACCAATAGGGAACCTTGACCCAAAGTGGTAGCAAAAGAGTTTCCAG
The DNA here is from genome assembly GCA_949316475.1 of Hypomecis punctinalis. Classification (NCBI taxonomy): domain Eukaryota; kingdom Metazoa; phylum Arthropoda; class Insecta; order Lepidoptera; family Geometridae; genus Hypomecis; species Hypomecis punctinalis. The sequence continues at coordinate 1,809,275 of OX438822.1, forward strand.
AGCGTTTCTAAGCTAAAAATTCATAATCTTTCTGCCTACCACAAGATTTGGGGAAAAAAACGCCTAGAAGCTTCTATACCAAATCTTCATACTACATGGCCAGCCTTGAGCCCTCAAACCTTCAGCTAGACCTTCGTGACTCAGTAGCAGACTTCTTCTCGATGTATTATTGCTAATTACTACTCTTGGAGATAATAAAGATAGCCAGAAAATTAAAATTTCGATTATAATGTAAATATTAAAAATGTCAATTTTAAAGTCGTAAGTGCCCAAGGTATCACCGGTGATATGAAAAATAAATTGGGTTTTTTTTCTTAAATAATGATAATTTTTTAATTCGTTTTTGATATATGACGAATGATTAACTTCTTAGCTATTCGATTAAAACAACAAAGTAGGCAAAAGCCAACGAAAATAAAAAATAATTCCTATTGTCCATGGGTATGTCACTGTTTTCAAAAAACTTAATTTTCAGTACAAGAAACTTAGTAGGTAATAGCTAACAATTTATTTTTTGCCGTATTTAAATGAAAGACAATATCATTAAGTATCTAAATTGATCCATGGTTTAGACCTAGATCCTTTGAAAAAGCAGAAATATTTTTTTTTCGCAAGGTATCACCGGTGATACCGTGGGTCTCAGGAGGTTAAACCAGTCAGTCACTTAATGTGAAATTATTAGAACTTCTTACCATTAACAAGAAATGGCGCATTGCTTCATCAATGAAATAAACAGTTTCACTAATTCGACGTCTTCGCAGACAGCATTTCTAGCTTAATTTGACAAAGCATCTGGGCCGGAATCCCAGAGATATTCAGGTTCAAATCCTGCGAACGCGTCAATTTTTGAAATGTTAATCACAAAAAGAAAGTTTCTAAACACCTAGTGTGTGAAGTACGATAAAAATCATTTCATTATAAAAGTATGTATTTAAAATATGTATAATTATGTAGGTATAATCTGACCGCTTAACTTAGTCCTCGCCTGCGCGGTACAGGGGCGCGGGGGTAGACGACAAAGGTCAATCACCCTTCATGGGTACACCTATGTTCAGCAGTGGGCTATTAAAAGGCCAGTACAGTAGTGAATAGGAATGTAGGAATGAGAAGATCCATAAAAATCCAAAGTTACAAGGAAAGCCCAGAGAAATGACAGCTTGAAATGGTAAATGGTTTGGTGAATAGAATGTAATTCAGTAATTTGCTTCAGCATGGTAATGTCCATAAATTAATCTTGCAGTGTATTTCACAACTTTATGTACCTAATGTGATTCCATACTTGTAGTTCGGCCACTTTCAAGGAAAATGGCAAATGTGAAGAAATGCTGCTGCCATATTATTTAAAAAGCAGAAAAGACGAGAAAGCTTGAAAATCTAGATGGTCATGGGATCGTTTTCTGTCGGCTAGTAAAGGATCACAATAAAAGAGTTTAATAAATCGAATAATAAATGTATAATGTAGCAAAAAGTGTCTGCAATATTGATAGTTATCAATTTTAAGTTCCTTGTAAACTCAAGTTAGGGCGCGCCTATTACTAGCCAGTAATAGGCACGCCTATTACTAGAATACACTACAAGAATAATTTATGGACATTACCACAAGAGCACTTGTGACCTTAAATGAGCTTTTGACAGCTACAGAAAACAGTGAGGCTAAAGAATTCATTGTGTTCACGGTTGACAGTGTTGCCACTATCTACGCACTTAAAAAACCTGTAACAAGGTCTAGAGTTACAGCTGAGTGTCATGCGACACTCCAAACTTAAGAATAAGAGTTTGTGAGTGTCATGCGCTGGACAAAGAGTCATGGATCATGTTCAGGTGACAACATAACTGACACCGTTGACAAAGAGGACACGAGAAAACAGGTAGGAGACGAGGCAACAAAACACTGTAAGCCAACAGCGGCAGAAGTGCGCGAGTTGCTGCGTCTTCATACCGAAATAGAACAACAGACTATCTGGAACAAATGGGAGGATTGCAAGCATTCTAAGACTTCTTTCCCCAATCTAAGTAGAAACATCACAAATAATCTATTGAAGTTGGAGCGGCAAGACCTCCGACTTATGGTAGGACTTATACCTGGTCACTGCAACTTATATAGTCACTTGTATAAACTGGGAGCCATTGAGAGCCCACTTTGTCGTGGCTGTTTGCAGGATTACGAAACTGTAGAACATGTTCTGTGGCACTGCAAGGCCACAGAAGACACTAGAATAGCTAACAGATTGCATGATAATAATAATGATAATAATATCGCAGGGGCGGCTTTGTGGCGAGCCGTCGGTGAGTGGCGACACCGCGAACCCTGATTCCCTGGGGCTAAATGAGACCCCTGACTCCTCTCTTCCCTTAACTGGCCGGTTTGGAGTGGAAACCGCAAGAGCTAAGAACCTAAGCTCCAGGGTGGAAGTGTTAAAGGGCATAACGCCGCGAGTAGCGTCTAGTGAAAGCGCAGCACACCTCTCGACACCCTAAGCCGTCCACACCAATGTTGCCCCTCCGGCGCCAAATTACGGTAGCCTTTATTGGATTCCCATTTAGTGGATGGCAAGTCACGACTCGCCTAAATATTTTGAAATGAGGCATCACTTGGCGGGTGCCGCACCTCATTCCATAGACCAGCTTATAATCATGTAATAATTCATTAAAATAGCCTAAGAAGTACCTATTCCCCGTCTTTACAATAGTTTCCCTCTTCCTATCACCCAAAAACTGTATTTTTTTATTTTGATGATTGTAATAGGGCCTCTTGGTGTTGGTTTCGACCCCATCAATGCCCTTCAAAGATCCGGGGCAACCCGTGTGTTGTAAAACAAATAAAAGTATGATAATAATAATGATGCTTCTGCACTATCATCAGCTTTATCATCTACATCGACATCATCTGATTCACCATCTAAGCTACTGGAGCAGTTATGCCGGTGGCCCAGAGCCACGCTCCTTTACTTTAAGGAGCTGGACTTGCTCGGGTAGACGCTGCAGGAGGAAATGCACAAAACACTCCAAGCGGGACATCAGCGCAGGACTTGTTGACTCTACTTCAAAGTAAAACATATTAAGTTGTTTGAAATGACCTGTAGGATATGTGCTTATGCTTCACTGCCTAGTCAACAAATAATATATAAGATAATTCATATTTTTAGTTAGTTTTACATTTTCATACTATATGTATTGTAACATGCTTCAACATTAATTTTTAAGGCACAAAATTTTTTTTTTTTTCAATGGTTTACACCCAAGATTAAAATAGTTTATTTATTTGTTTATAGGCGAGCAGTGTATACTGATGTGCCTATATCAAGCAGAATCAAATAAAATTAGTATTTATCTGTTAAAGAAATTTTTTCCTTCTTTATCCAAAGGTCCAGTCTATTCTTAAATGTGTTTATAGTTCTATTATTGATAAAATTACTAATTAATTATTAGTATTTGACAAAAAATTGTTTGCATAGCTGTCAGATGATATGCTCTAAGAGAAATTATGATATACCCGATACATAGTACTGAGAACTCAGGACTGCCAGGGTCAATATGTTCTCTAGATTATTATAATAAAGGTAAATGATAAAGGTTCAACTGCCTCGGTAGCCGCGGTAGTGGTCAGTGACCGTAACTTCTGGGTCAAAGAGGCGTGGATTCGATCCCCAACCAGGTGATGAATATAGGTGTTTGCTCTGTGTCTGGGTGTTATTTAAGTACTTATCTATATAAGTATGTATTTTAAAATATGTGTAGTATATCAGTCTCTGGCAGCCATATGACAAGCTTGCTTAGTTTGGGGTCAGATGCTGTGTGTAAGATGTCCCCCAATATTTATTTATTTAAATTAAAGTTAGTTACCAGCTTGTGCTATTTCTCCACCGCCAGACTCCTGTACATTCTCTTGGGCTACATTCTCAGGTGGTTGTATTGGTTGCGCAGTCGCAACGAAACTTAACGCACTGTTGCAGACGACTCCTGGAGGGGGCGGGGCGCCTGCACCACTAGGATTCGACATTATTTCGGTATCTATTTTAAGTGAAAAACAAGGCAATAATGACGATTTAAACAAAAAAAATACAAATATTTGACTCAGCTGGCGCTTTCGGACATTTTTGATTTATATTTGTTGTAGTATCAATGTGTAGTATACATTAGGGATGAGTGATACAAATCGTATATAGATACTGAAACTATATATCGGGTTCGTATCGGAAATCCGATATTGACCCGCGATGAAACTATATATTTTTCTAAAACACGATATTGCTGATATCGCTGATTTGATTCGTAATGTTATACGTTATAATGGAATATCGAACGAGATATCGAGATATTGAATCGATTAATTATAATATCAGTGTTTTATGTTCAAATTTTCAATTTCGAGTCATACGATTTTCGCGCCATTATCCTCTAGAAGAGTAGAAATAGAAAGTGGAAGTACTATTTTGAACCTTATGCTCATAGAAATAAATACAGAATAGATTTCTTACTACTGATCTGGGTATAGGCTGAATCAAACTTGATGGCGTTTGTCAACATAAAGCGAGTCGTTGCGCAGTATCGAATTCATATGTCAGCGACGATGAGGTGTGGGGATTTTCACAGATTGTCGCTAACTTTATAGATATTACATTTATATTTTTTTTATGCTATTATGGCAAAAACTTTTGTCCTAAGCCTGGTTAAGTAAGAAGAAAAATGTATCACGACAAAATTTTAAAACAAAATCTCTAACCCAAAATTAATCAGATACTAAACCTGATATTTTATATTGCGGTAGCCAATGCACGCCTTGTATCGAATGATTTTAAATCAAAATCTGAATCCGTTTGACAAAATATATGGTTTTTAGCAATATATAGTTTCAAAATCCGATATCAAATATCGATATATAGTTTCGATACGATATCTTGACAAAGGCGATATTACCCACTCCTAGTATACATTCGTAACGTTCCGTTTTTATTTACATCCACCACAGATCACTAGACATCCACATTCCACAGACCATTACATTCTCTTTGCCACAGACTACAATCTACTTATATGTTTACATCAAACTCCAAGGTTTAGGCATGAAGTTATAGGTAAAACCTATAACTTCATGGTTTTATCCATGAAGTAATAGTATAAACCTATTATCTTCATGGTTTTATCAATGTAAACGCTGCCGGAACCCTTTGATTATTATAATTTATCTAAGCCGGAACCATATAAACTTCGTGGCCGGAACTGTCAGATTCAGACAGTGTTGCCAACCCTAGTGTTTTAGTAGTAGATTTGCTGATACGTAGTAGGTATCTACAGTAGTTTATGATTTGCTGTTTTTACATTTGATGACCGTTTGTTTCACTCCTAATTTTTTAACTGTTTTTCAATTAGCGTTCAGCACATAGAAAAAGCTTACTCTGTTCAGTATCAACTACACACTAATAAATGTAAGAAAAAATCTAAAATTACTGAAGATGAGGCAGCTGAAAATGAAAGGATTGGCAGAGGGCGCTGCCACGTAAACAAGCAGTTTCGTTTCTTGATATCAAATTAAATGTTTAAAAATAGTTTTAGTGATAATATTACAAAATTACAAGCAAAATCGTGCAGTGAAAGTGACAATAGACCATTGCAAGTGATACCAAGTCATAACGTGCAGTAATTAGTGAAAATATACGTACTTTTGAAAAATGCCGGTAAAACCATTCAAACTTCGCACCAAACATTGACATTTATGCTCAAATATCGCGCCAATCTCTGTAACCTGTTATTTGTGCTTTGACATTTATGATTGTGGACTGAGCAATAATACACGCTATTCTTCTATTGTAAATTATCCAAAAACAATCATTTGGTTGGTGTTTGAATTTACCTGAAAGTAACTGCTAGTGACCTCTGTTATATCTGACACGCATACTTTGGCGATTACGTTCTATGTCATTTGTTGATCTATAGTACCGCTACTCCCCGCCAGAGAGCTCCTAAGAAGAAATACAGATAAGAAAAGCATTTCCGTAGAATGATACCAGTAAATAAAAACTAAATGATTCCACCAGTGCTACCAGTGTCAGATTACGATTTATTGCTAAACATTAGCGGAATTGAAAATATTTGCCAACTGTGAACTGTTGATCCAAGCCTTATACATACAATTGTTTACCAAATACGAAAATGCCAAAAACACCTATACCAACTATAATTTGTGGAGACTGCTCTATTATAATTCCCAATAGACAGTTCGTAAAATGTGCTCAATGCGGAACTAACTACGATTTAATTTGCGGAAATGTTTCAGAAGTCCGATTTTTAAGAATGACATCGGAGCATAAATTAGCGTGGAAGTGCACACCATGCATCACGAAAAAGTCCAAAAAAGACAATACTCCAGTGGGCATTCATTTTGGGCATGACGATAATTTTATCACCCTGAGAAAGCCTAAAAAGAAACCCGCAGCACTCTCTTTGACCAACAATTCCTTAAACGACAGCAGCAGTCTATTTAATGAAACATTATGCTGTGTGAACAATAACACTTGTAATGATGAAACGATCACCAATAACGCAGTACTCAAATCTGAATTGAAAAAATTGACAGAACAACTAGCGAAAGCAACAGAAAAAATAAATATGTTACTATTAGAAAACACAGAATTAAAGCAGATTGTTGAACTGCTACAAGACAATAAAGCATCGAAAAGTATGGACACGAAAAGCAACCACGATGACTCTCACTTGAAAAACAACAGTTTTTACGAGCTTCGAGAAACATCGACACCCATACCAGGAATACCCAAAAACGAAGAAATACTTAAACCAGTGCCAAATAATATAAAAAATACGAATAAGAAAAAGGATATTAATATGCTAAAAAAAGCAGCATCTGACACGAATGCATGTATAACACCTTCGAGAAAACATGCTGTATCGACACCCATAGCCAAACGTACCATAAATATTCAGATGAAAACGCCAAGAGTCTCACCATCACATTCAAGCACTTCAATCTCCAAATCGACGGAACTTATACGTAAAAAAAGCACTTTAAGCAACACACAAACTAATTCGGCGTTAGAACATATTGACAAACAAGAAATCCCGTATGGTGCCAAACAGGAGAATAATTTGAAACATGACAGCAATACACAATCTCCAAAATCCCCCCAAATTTTTATTTTAGGTGATCAACAAGTATCCGGCTATGCTGATATAATTATTAAGCAAAGAACGAAAGTTCAATGGAATGATTGTTATGATGTGACTGCTACAACAAAACCCAACGCAATGTCGACTGATATTCTGAAGAGCGTGGAAGATACTGTACAAAGTTTAGGTAAAGATGACGTCGTTATTTTAGGATTGGGCGCAAATGATAAAAACCCTTATGAAGTATATTCTGATCTCAGTAATATTCTTTATAAACTCAGAAACTACAATGTTTTTTTGATAAGTGTTCTATTTAATTCACATCTCAATGTCATTCAGCTGAACAAAAACATACAATTACTAGTAAAACATTTTAAAAACTGTAACTATGTTGATTTAAATGAGTTGATTAGCAGCAAAAGAGTTACACGGAACTTTATTTGTCAAAAGTTGAATATTGAAATTGACAATATTAATTGTAAAAAGCGGATAATCGAACACTCTTGTAAAATTATACCTCTTAATAATAATGTTAAGAAGGGAACTATTCCTTTTTATTTCAGCGAACAACTAAAAACTAAATTAAACACACAAGTTTCAGTAAGTGCAAAGGAAGGAACAGTTCCCTGTCTACTTAAAAATCAAGAAAAATTCAAACCCCAAGGAGAAAATAATGATAATTTTTTTCGTCACATTTCACGCTTCTTAACCAGAACATAGCTGGACTAGTAAATAAGTTAGACATTGTAGAGATTGCTCTTGAAGAGTTAGCCAGTAATGGCAATAATGTGGATTTTATATGTTTTTCCGAAACAAATATAAAAAGGGGTACCGAAGCTAATATTTATTTAAATAATTATAAACTGGTGTCTTCATTCTCTAGACCTAATCAAAAACGGGGAGGAACTTGCATTTTAGCGAAAAATATGTATGAATGTAAACAGGTAAATATTATAGATCCTATTCTGTATGATTTTGAGTATTGTGCGGCTGAAATCCCTGTTTTGAAACTTTTTATAATTTGTATTTACCGGATCCCTAAAACATCTAACGTTGCTATTTTTCTGGAAAACCTAGCTCTATTACTTCAAAAACTGTTAAAGAAAGGCAACAGAAATGTTATACTTTGCGGTGATTGGAATATTAATATGCTTGTTGAAAACAATCACTCCAAGGCTTTAGTATCTATATTGAATAACCATAACATAACAAATCATATAAATAAGCCTACACGTAAAAACTCATGTCTTGATCTAATAGCGAGCAACTTAGATAACGTTTCTGCCAACATACATTTTCTGGCTCTCTCAGACCATGAGAGCGGACAAACCTTAACATTCAATATTGAATTGGAGCGATCAAAATGGCTACTCTCACAACGTTCCTTTTGGTTTGATAAAAGAAGAGATTACTGCAAAGAAAATGTTCAAAAGTTTTTATCAAGTTTATCATCCCTAACATTTTCTGATGTGTACGAAACTGAAGAACTAAACGAAGCTTTTAATAAATTCCATGACATATTAACACTCTTTTATAATCTGTGTTTTCCAATACTTAGAGTCAAAATTACTAATAAACCTGTAAAAAATAAATGGTTAACAAAAGGTCTTAGGAAATCATCCATTATCAAACGCAAACTATACTTAAAATATCATATCACAGGCGCAAACAAAGATCAAAAAAAGAGAGCGTACTTTCGTTATAATCGTATATATAAAAAATGTATATGTGCTGCTCAAAAAATAAATAACTCAAAATATATAATAAATGCTAAAAACCGTTGTAAAGCTACATGGGAGATAATAAAAAACAATAACAGACACAATCTGGTAACTAATTTAGAACCTATCCAGTGTAATGACATGATATATGATAAGCCAGAAGAGATAGCCAATCTATTTAATAATTTTTTCATCAATGTGACTAAGATTAATAATGACGACACTTCAGAAGCAAAAAAATATAGTTATCCATATAACTTACCCAATAATTCTAACACTATTTATTTGACCCCGGTAGATGAACTTGACATTTATAAGATTATTATGGCTCTCAAAAATACTAATGCGACTGGTTATGATGGTATAACCACTAAAATGATAAAAACTAGTTCTAGATTAGTAATGGGACCCTTGAGTTATTTAATTAATTTGTCTCTCATGCAAGGTATATTCCCAGATCGTTTAAAGCTATCAATTGTCAAGCCGCTACATAAAAAAATGCCAAAAGTGACATGAATAACTATCGCCCTATCACACTCATACCCGTACTATCAAAAATATTTGAAAAGGTAATGTACAATAAAATGTCTAATTTTCTTGAAAATAATAACATACTTGCAGCAGAACAATTTGGGTTTAGAAAAAACAATTCAACAACATTGGCTTGTTTTTCTTTAGTTAAAATAATCACAAATTGCTTAGACACAAAAATACCGGTAGTCGCTATATTCCTTGATATGTCAAAAGCTTTTGATTGCGTTAGACATAACCTGTTACTTGACAAAATTGAAAAGTATGGAATCAGAGGCACAGCATTAAAATGGCACGAAAGTTATTTAAGTAATAGAACTCAATTCGTAGAAATTTCGGCTCTCTCAGGGAAAGATAAAATAGTGTACCAGTCTCCCTGCGAATCAATTACCCGAGGTGTTCCGCAAGGGAGTATTATGGGTCCTCTTGATTTCATATGTTACATCAATGATCTTACGAAAATTACTAATCACAAATGTATTTTGTATGCAGATGATATAACTATTTTAATAGAAGGTAATAAGAAGAACATAAGCCAACTAGAACATGATATAAATAATACTCTGAATTCCGTTATAACTTGGCTAAAACACAATGATTTATGTGTCAATCTTTCTAAAACAAAGATGATAAATTTCCAAACTTATAATAGTATTTCTCTGCAACTAAACATTTCTTATAAAGATAATCACTTGGAGCAAGTGCAATCAACAACATTCTTAGGTTTAACAATAGACAGAAACTGCAACTGGAAAGATCATATTAAGAAACTATGCTCGAGGTTGGATCGATATGTATATGTCTTGAGTCGAATGCATCGTGTAGCCACGACTCAGGCAGCTCTTAGTGCATATCATGGATATGTGTCATCTTTGTTGCGTTATGGTTTGATAATATGGGGTAATTCTGTGGATCGGGAGGAAGCTTTTAAAGTTCAAAAAAAATGTATCAGAGCATTATCTGGTGCATATTTTCTGGCACCATGTAGACCATTATTTAAAAAATATAACATTTTACCATTGCCTTCACTATATATATTTGAAATGTGCTTATTTGTTCGACGACACCAATCCGAGTTTCCGTTAAATAGTAGCGCTGATGGGAGAGATAGACAGCAACGACGAAAATATAAGTTGGATATACCGCAACAGAGGGTGTGTATATATAGTAATAATGTTTATTGTATGGCCATTAAGGTATACAACAAATTGCCAAATTGTTTTAAAGAAGTTAATTATGATACTTTTAGACACAAATTACACAAGTTCCTTATTGATAAGTGTTATTACACTATTAACGAATTTTTAGCAGACTCACTTAAGGAAAAAATGTATGAATAATGTTAAGCCAAATACCTCTATTTATTTTCTAAAAATATTTGTACACCTGTAAAGGTAGAATATTTGAGACACTATTGTTATTTAACATCTACATTGTAAGACAATATTCTAACAAATAAACGAATTTTGATTTGATTTTTGATTTGATTTTGAAAGTGGAAAATAATTTTACTATGAATTTTGTTTTTTATTACTTAGATCGTTATCCTCTGTTAACTACAATAACAATGTTTGTAAGTCCTAGTAACTAATAATAGTAGATCATCATTGTATTAATTATATGAGAAAAGTTCTTACTCTTCTCATATAATTAATACTGTTGAGTTCTCAATCTGCCTCATTTCACTATATCTACTGTATTCTGCTCTTTGTTTATTTGTGATCTGCAACTGTAACAATTTTAACTCGTTCGATTGTCTCAGGACCGAGGTCCGTATTGGGATTGTATGCCTCGGCCCCTGTGTAATAGGGCCTATTCTGTGGCCTCGGCTAGCTGGTGGGTTCAGGGTCAGAGAAATACGGGTAGTATGGGCGCCATGTCCTTTAATTTATAGACCGAAGGGCAAAAGGTCTGTAAATTGAAAATGAAATACCTGACTTTCAATTAAACACAACTAAATTTATTTGCAGTTTTAAATTGTTTTGAATTTCAGACAATATTCAAGGTTACATGTGAGCAGACGGTGTAAAACTACAATTTGGAGCAATAAATTATTGCTTACAGACAGGTTAAGGACTAAAGTTACATGTGTGGCGGCCTCCGCCACTATTCAGGAAATATTTAGGCTAAGATACCTGGCAATGTTTTGCTTCTGGCAACACAAGATACGCAAGGACTTAAGTTAACAACATTTTACTAGAGAGAGAGTTTGGGATATATTTCGGCCGATCTTTGCTAATATCCTCGCCGGAATCAGCCTGTAGAGACCGCCGCACCGCGGCTTGCTCCACTGCTAACTTACTGGTGTTGTTTTACTGCTTTTACCCATCCACGTATCCAGTCCTGCAACTGCTGCTAACATCGTAACTCAACAAATTCATATAGGTCAAAACGTCCTATATCTGGTGACCCTCTTCTTACACGCAGCCCAGAGGTGACCCTCTTCATTCACGCAACGCGACCGGTTTGCCCCAGCTGGTGGAAAGTCTAACCATCTCGCCGAGTATAACCCTCCAGTGAACCCAACAACCAGGAGTCTGGAGAACTGTTGCTGGCGCCGGAGAGCTGCATGTTTCCTGCCCGCTTTAACAACATTGAAGCAATCACCGCTTTATTCTACCTTGCATCAAAATAACTGTACATTTATGTGTATGTTCTAAAACTAACTGTGCTTGTGTTATGTGATTGTACTGTGGTGAGAGGTTTTTATTCTATTAGCACATTTCTAACTACCAATAATACCTACCCAGACAGTAATTTAACCTTAATTTCATACAGAATACTTACTAAGAAATTTTGTGTATAACCTGTTGTCGCAGTGAATATTTAAAAACATTTTATTCAATAATTTAACCCATTTTGTGCCTGATATTTTCCAAATAACCTAACTTAACTGTAGAATTCTAAACCATTTCTGAATAATTATGGCTTTAATCGACAAAAATACGGCGTACAAGAATATGAATATTAAGTAATGACAGCTAGTTACAGATCTGGCATAAGCGATGTAACAAGCTATGGTTTCTAAAGTAGGTTGCATATCACCACATTCTCCCCTGGTTAAGATGTATCATAGTCCTGGAGATATGCAGGAGGGCGCCGCACTCTTGATGATCGATGAGATGTTTCTGGAGATTGTTCTGGGGTAGCATATTGCTCATCATCTCCCAAGTCTTCGAAATCTGGATCCTCCGTATCGGATTGCTCATACCCAGTGGGTGCTAAATGGCGATTGGAGACAACAAGCTCTCGTCCATTTTGTAATCTCACATGCGAGTGCATGGGATTTGTCTCGACTAGTTCGACTTCCTCTACAATTGGATCATATTTACTTCTCTTTACGTTGTTCTTCAAAAGTGCTCTTTCTGCCTGCGTGAGCCACGTCGGCATTGACTCTCCGTTCGCGGATCTGCGCGGATGAGTAAACATTCGCTCATGAGGAGTGCAACCGGTGGCTGTGCACAATAACGATCTTATAGAATGCAGTGACTGTGCGAGAACAGTTTCCCAGCGACTGATGGGCAGATCTAATGTTTTTAACGAAAGCTGCACTGTCTTCCAAATAATACCGTTGTACCTCTCAGTTTGGCCATTGCCTTGAGGATTATATGGTGTGGTATAGCTTGTAGCTACACCCATCCCGTGCAGAAAATCTTTGAGGTCAGCAGATACAAATGCAGTTCCTCTGTCTGAATGTACATAGCTCGGTATACCAAATACTGAGAATAACTCTGTCAACTTCTTTTTAACAGTTTCTGAACTTAGGTCCGAGCAGGGAAACGCGAAAGGAAATCTGGAGTATTCGTCTATGATAGTGAGCATGTAGCGATTGCCAGTATCACATGGTAGTGGTCCCTTGAAGTCAATTGATATTCTTTCCAATGGAGCAGTTGCCTTTATTAAAGTACCCTTCGTTCTAATAAATCTAGGTTTTATTTCAGCGCAGACCTTGCATGACCCTGTGATTCGCCTGATGTCTTCGACTGAATATGGCAAATTTTTCGCTCGAACCCAGTGAACCATGCGTGTTATACCGGGGTGGCATAGATTTTTATGCAGTTGAAAAATTTTGTCATTTATTGTTTGTGTTGTTGCCGTTACATACGCTCTAGAAAGGGCATCAGCTACTATGTTATCTTTGCCTGGACGATATATGATATCGAAATTATAACTTGATAATTCTAAGCGCCATCGCTGAATTTTATCATTTTTTATTTTGGAACTATGTTTTTGATCAAACATAAACGCCACTGACTTCTGATCAGTAATAAGTCGAAATGTTTTGCCCATAAGAAATTGTCTCCACTTCCTTATGCTTTCCACGATAGCTGCAGCTTCTTTTTCTATTGCTGAGTGATTGCGTTCAGCAGTGCTCAAAGTTCTCGAGAAAAATGCTACTGGTCTGCTTTCTTGGGTAAGAGTAGCTGCAATAGCGTAATCAGATGCATCGGTTTCTACGGTTAGTTGAATGCTTGGGTCAATAACGTTGATTGCTGATTTAGCTATTTCGGTTTTTAAAGATTGAAACGCTTGTACTGCTTCAGTAGATAGCGGGAATTTCTCCGATTTTGCAAGAAACTTTATCTTGTCTGAGAATTTTGGGATCCATTTTGAATAATGTGCAAAAACGCCCATAGTCCTTCTGAGTGAGGATAGATTATCTGGTACCGGCATGTCCAGTAGAGGGCGCAGGCGTTCAGGATCCGGCCTAATAACGTTATTGCATATGTTGTAGCCTAGTAAGTTTATATTCGTTTTGGAAAATTCGCTTTTCTGAATGTTCAAAGTCAGATTGTAGCGAGTTGCAATCTCTTGAAAAGAATGTAATCTCTCATCATGCTCAGCTTGATCTTGACCACATATTGTTATGTCATCTAAGTAAGCGTATACTCCTTGCAGATGTTCTTTTTCTATGATAGTATTGATAGCTCGTTGGAAAGCAGCCACACCATTGGTAACACCAAACGGTATACGCCGAAATTGATATAAATTTCCGCAGGCCTCAAAAGCTGTATATGGTTTTTCGTGCTCTAAAATTGGTATCTGATGATAAGCACTGCGTAAATCTATTTTGCTAAAAAATTTATGTTTAGCTACCTTCGCGATAAGTCCATCTATTGACGGTAACGGATAAGCATCAAGTTCCGTGAATCTGTTTATTGTTTGTGAGTAATCGATGACCATCCTCTTCTTGTGATGCTCGCTAGACGTCACAAGAACTTGTGCTCTCCATGGTGATAGACTCGGTTCGATTATCTTGTCATCTAAAAGTTTTTGTATTTCAGCTTTGATAAATATAGTATCTAAATCAGAGTATTTTCGGGACTTCACAGCAATTGGCTTCGCAAATGGTAGTAAATTACTAAACAAGCTGACTGGTTTGATGTTTGCTTCGGATATAGCGCATAGTTTGAGTGTTGGTTTAGAACCACCGAATTCCATTTCTAAAGCCTTATGATTCTGCAAAACATCATGTCCAAGTATAATATCTGAGCAAAGTCCATCCATAATCATGAGAGTAACATCAATATTTTGATTTTGTATATTTAGTGTCAGTTTGCATGATCCAATCACTTGCGTACATAGATTTGTGGTTGCCATTGTAATCCTCTGCTTGCAGGGATAGACATTCAAATTGCATAAGTTAACAAGACGTCGATCGATAAAACTTGCTGTGCTACCAGTGTCGATAAGTGCCTTCGCTGTAGTTTTGCCGTTTATGATAACTGGTAGTGTCGCTTTGTTAAGATCTGTTGCTGACAATATGCAGGAAAGATATGATGAAGTAGACATTGCGTGAGTAGCGTTTTCTTCTGGAGCCTCACTTGCTGCTACTTGAGGATTTCGACTAAGGCACACTTTCGAGAAGTGCCCCTTCTTTCCACATTTCGTGCATATAGTATTGAAAGCAGGACATTCGCTCCGAGGGTGGCGACGATTTCCACAGAAATAGCATGTTTCTTGTTTTTTATTAGAATTCGTAGCGCAATTCATTATAGGCGTTGGTTCTCGTCGGTAATTTTCATTATTAATTTGCGCCATTTCTAGAGCTCGTGCTTGCTTATAAGCTTCATCAAGAGTAAGAGTACTGTTTTCTAGGAGTCGCTGACGTACTGCTGATGACGATAGCCCTGAGATGAAGGCGTCTCGAATGTACTCACTTTCATTTTGTTCAGCGTTTACCGATTTAAAGTCGCAGTCCTTCGATAAGAGTTTTAACTTTTGTATGTATTGATCAATGGATTCTCCAGGATTTTGTTGACTTTTGGCTAATCGGTAACGGGCGTATATCTCGTTTACTGGTTTCAAAAATAATGCGTCTAATTTTAGTATAGCTGCGTCATAATCTTTTGTATCTTTGATGTGCGAGTAGATGATCGGGGATAAGTAATTGACTAATAATTGATATTTACAGTCATTACTTACTTTTTCTTTGTCTTGTATAGCTTGTATGAAATTGTTAAAAGTTGCCTTCCAATGAATCCATAGATTCGATTGGTCCGAACTTGCTGAGGGATCGGCTTCGAATCTTTCTGGTCTTAGATATTTATCCATTTTAATTTTGTCGATTAAATTGTAGAATTCTAAACCATTTCTGAATAATTATGGCTTTAATCGACAAAAATACGGCGTACAAGAATATGAATATTAAGTAATGACAGCTAGTTACAGATCTGGCATAAGCGATGTAACAAGCTATGGTTTCTAAAGTAGGTTGCATATCACCACATTAACATTGTTATCAACTAATTACCTTGGAAATTTGCTTATATACTGATTGTGAACTCACACAACATAACATTTTTTAGCTATTTTGCAAGCTTTGGTAAAAAAAAAAACAAAAATTATTTTATGGTAATGGTTAACCTTACAAATAAGTTTGGACTTTTATAATACTGATTGTTATATGGTATAAGGTTCTCTAACATCTAAAGTAATTGATTTACAAATAAAAATGGAGCCAACGTTAATGCAGTCTCTACAGGATGAAAATTCCCTATTGCATCAGCAGAATGCAATATTAGCTGCCGAATTACAACAAATGAAGTCTCTCAGTAACAATGGTGCCACAGGCACCCCCCCACTCTCTGATACCCCTGCCGCTCCTCAGCCCCCCTCCGTATGCAGGGTAGCTCTGAAGCTACCCCCATTTTGGCCGGACCGTCCCGCCATATGGTTTGCTCAGGTGGAGGCACAATTCACCATCGCTGGTTTCTCAAGTGATCAAACCAAGTTTAACCACGTAGTTGCTCAGCTCGATACCCGGATCATAGGGGAAGTCGAAGACATCATCCTGCAGCCTCCACCGCAGGACAAATATGGAAGGCTCAAAGCCGAACTCATCCGACGCTTGTCCACGTCTGAGGAGCAGCGGGTCCGGCAGCTCATCAGTGACGAAGAATTAGGAGATAGACGTCCGTCTCAGTTTTTACGTCATCTCAAATCGTTAGCTGGGACCGCTCTCACCGATGAAAACTTGCTCCGCCAACTCTGGTTGCGCCGCCTCCCTCAGCACCTACAGGCGATATTGGCAGCGCAGTCAGAGCTTTCAGTGAGCAAAGTTGCTGAGCTGGCCGACAAAATTCTGGAAGTGTCTCCGGGTATGGCCGCCCCTCGATCAGCTGTATTTGCCACAAACACACCATCATCATCAGCATCGCTCGATGACATCACTCGGCGCCTTGACGACCTCACGCGCCAGATTGCTGCACTCACAGCTGACCGTGGTAGGAATAGGTCACGTGGTCGCTCGAATCAGCGTGATCGCTCGCAGACCCCCGGGAAGCCTAAAATGTGTTTTTACCATAGGAAGTTCGGAACTGACGCTGTCAGATGTGTCAAGCCTTGCACGTGGGTACCACCGTCGTCGGAAAACATCAACAGCAGTCTCTAGCGGCGACGACTGACTGCTCAACGGAAAGTCGCCGACTGTTCGTTACCGAAAGTGTAACCAAGCGGCGCTACCTTATCGACACAGGCTCTGATCTTTCATGCTACCCATACAAATGGCTCGCAAACAGGCCTACTCAGTCTAACTATGCATTGGCTGCAGCCAATGGTAGTGAGATTCGTACATTTGGCTACATCCAATTAACTTTGAATTTGGGGTTGCGTAGGGCGTTTTCATGGAACTTCATCGTGGCGGATGTAAACACCGCAATAATCGGATCAGACTTTTTGGCTCACTATCGGCTTATGCCCGATTGTGCCAACAAAAAGCTAGTAGATAGCGATACCGGATTGTCATGTGTAGCCTCCGTGGCAACTGCAGGTTTGACTAGTGTTAAGGTCGTCTCGGCTCGACCGTCCGAATTCAGTTCACTTCTCGCGGAATTCCCGTCTATCACGAAGCCACCAGGACTTACACGAGAGCCGAAACACAACATAGTACACCATATACTGACCACTGACGGCGCACCTGTCTTCTGTCGTCCTCGTCGATTGGCACCTCAAAAGCTTCAAGAAGCTAAAAAGGTCTTCGACGACATGGTCCAGTGTGGCACAGCCAGGCCTTCCAGTAGTCCTTGGGCCTCACCCTTGCACATGGTGCCTAAGCGTGACGGCACTTGGCGTCCCTGTGGGGACTACCGCGCTTTAAATGCGCGCACAATCCCTGACAGGTATCCGGTCCGCCATATTGGCGATGTTGGTCATAACATTTCCGGTTGTGCTATCTTTAGCACAATTGACTTTGTTAAGGCCTACCAACAAATCCCAGTGGCTCCCGCTGACATTTGTAAAACTGCTATTACAACTCCGTTTGGGTTGTATGAATTCAACTATATGACGTTTGGTCTGCGCAATGCGGGCCAAACTTTTCAACGTTTTATAGACGAAGTTGTCCAGGGCTTAGACTTCTGTTTTCCCTACATTGACGACATATTAGTGTACTCACGCGACGCCGCTCAGCATGCTGAACACCTCCGTATCCTCTTCAAGCGACTCGAAGACTACGGAATCGTCATCAACCCAGCAAAATGTGTTTTTGGCGTCCCCGAGGTTACTTTTCTCGGCTGCCTCATTTCTGCCGATGGGATGCGGCCACCAGCGGAGCGCATTCAGGCCCTTAAGAATTTCCCTCTCCCCAAGACCGTACAGGGACTCCGCCGTTTCCTAGGGATGGTCAACTACTATCGAAGATTCTTGCGTAATGCTGCAGAATTGCAAGCACCGCTAGTTGACGCAATCGTAGCCACCCAAGGCAAAGGTTCCACACCGGTTATATGGACACCGGAACTCGAGGAATGCTTCAAGGCTTGTAAAGACAATTTGTCATATGCGGCTCTTCTGGCCTACCCATCGCCTAATGCCGCACTAGGTCTTTTCACGGACGCATCTAACTCTCACATCGGAGCCTGCCTTCAACAGAAAGTTGGCGACGCTTGGGAACCTTTGGGTTTCTTCAGCAAAAAGCTGAACACCCGACAGTCCCAATGGCCGGCGTATTACCGAGAACTTCTCGCAATATATGAGAGTGTGCAGCATTATCGACATTTCCTGGCGGCCCAACATGTAATTATTTACACCGACCACAAGCCTATAATATACGCATTCTCACAACGCCGTGAGAAGCTCCCACCAGTGCAGCTAAATCAACTGACCTTCATCTCCCAATTTACGACAGACATCCGTTACATCAAGGGAGAGGACAACGTTGTCGCCGACACGATGTCTCGAGTCGAATCCATCACCTTAGACGATGACTACGCAGCTCTGGCAGAAGCTCAACAATCGGATTCCGAACTGCAATCTCTACACAATGCCTCATCGCTTCAACTGGAGCCCACACCCATCCCAGGCACGGACATCACCATCGTATGCGACACGTCGACGGGCAAGCCGCGCCCGTATCTGCCGCCACAGCATCGACGGCCCGCCTTCGAGCGTCTTCACGGTCTCAGCCACCCTGGCGGCCGCGCATCCGCGCGCCTCGTCGGCTCGCGATACGTGTGGCCTGGCATCGCACGTGACTGTCGCGCCTGGGCTCTCGCCTGCCCATCCTGCCAACGGAGCAAGGTGACACGTCACATGACGGCGCCTCTTGGATCTTTCGTCGCGCCCTCGGCAAGATTCCATCACATCCACCTGGACATAATCGGGCCTCTGCCACCCTCACACGGCTACTCTTATTGCCTGACAGCGGTCGATAGATTCTCGCGATGGCCTGAGGTTTGGCCCATGTCCACCATCACCGCAGAGTAGGTCGCTGAACGGTTCGTATTCGGCTGGATAGCCCGTTTCGGCGTTCCTCTTACCATCAGTACGGACCAAGGTCGCCAGTTCGAATCCCAGCTCTTTGCTCGACTCTTAAACATCGGCGCGACCAAACGAATCCGAACTACCAGTTACCACCCTCAAGCGAACGGGATGGTAGAGCGTTTCCATCGTCAGCTCAAGGCCGCCCTCATGTGCCATCGCGAGACTTGGTACAGAGCGCTCCCTCTAGTGCTGCTTGGCGTGCGTACCGCACTAAAGGAAGATGTCAACTGTTCATCTGCCGAATTAGTATATGGGGAGCCACTGCGACTACCTGGTGAATTTCTGGTACCCGGTGCATTGCAGACGCAACCAAACGATTTTGTGGCTGAACTCCGTTGCAAAATGGCGGCGCTGCGACCTGTCGCTGCTAGTCGACACACAACGCCATCATCATTCATCTTCAAACAGATGGAAGATGCTACGCACGTATTCCTGCGCGACGACACTGTGCGTAGGTCTCTGCAACAGCCCTATTCAGGACCGTACAAAGTATTGTCGCGTTCACGCGACGGCAAGACGCTGGATATTAACATCGCCGATAAAAGGTCAACTGTCAGCATAGACCGCGTCAAGCCTGCGCACATGCTACCAGACTGCGATGCCCCAGCGTTACCAGCGCCACTCCCACCGGCGACTCCAACGTCAGTCTTCCCGGCGTTACCAGCGACACCAGCGCCACTTCCACCTGGGACATCAGCGCCCGCGTCTCTCGCGCCGCCTTTAACGTCTCTTGCACCCACTGCACCACCAGTTACTACTCGGTCAGGGCGCAAGGACAGATTTAAAGATAGGTTAGATCTTTAGTTTACTAAGTTTCTTCATACATTTAACAATGTCTTTTTTTTTTCTCTCTTTTGTAACATTGCGTTACATTTCTCCGTAGGGTGGTGGTTGTGGCGGCCTCCGCCACTATTCAGGAAATATTTAGGCTAAGATACCTGGCAATGTTTTGCTTCTGGCAACACAAGATACGCAAGGACTTAAGTTAAGGGTATTTGACACGTGGAGCTAAGCAACTTAATCCGGGAGATGGCGCTATTTCTTCGAAACTAATGTTATTTATTAATTTTTCATTATTTTGCATGAAATAACAAATTTAAAGTATTTTTGAGAATATTTCCTTTCATTCTTTAGGCGTATAAAACACAATTGAAACTTTTGGTACCTAAACTCCTGAGAAAAGGTCAATGAAAAGATCTACTCTCGTGCATGTAAACAAAACACACACACTAGCAAATGAAATTAACAGTAATAACTATACATCAAAATTGGTCACACTGTCATCTTCTCAAATAGCAAAGTTGTACTGTGATGTGAATAATTTCCAATCTGAAGTACTGAGTTCGAATCTTAGATTCGAAATATTCAATTTTGCAGAAGATTTTTTTTTCTTTATTTATTGTACATAGATTACCTAATAATTTGTTCCCAGTAAGTTGCATAGTATGCATGATATGCGAATCGCGTGACAATGAAATATTATGATGACTGATCAGATGATAAAGCTGGAAGGTTGCTGGCCAAAGGAACATCGCAATGAAACGACACAATCTCATCGAGTTTGGGCTCATTTGAATAGTCACGACGAGTAGTTTGGTGCTAGATGGTAACCAGGCTCTGATGATGGAGCTCGAAGGTGGTCATAGAAACTAAGTAATTACACGACATAGCTCCATCAAGTCTCATCTCGTTTGTTTTGTCTTGACGAGTGCTTTGGCACTAGATGGTACCCAGGGTCTGATGATGAGGCTGGAAGGTGACCATAGAGACTCAGTAAATAAACGCCATAACCGCATCGAGTCGGAACGTTCCTATAAGTTCTACTATAAGTACTACTAATAGAACTAGTGGCTTGACAGGTGGCATAGGTGACAGCTGTCAAACTTCAAAGTGATTTATCTCGGTTATTAACGATTGTAGACCATTTATGTCTTCAAAAAAGTGATAGAGCTCGATAAGATCTACATTTCGGATGACAGCTGTCAAACTTCAAAGTGACTTATCATGATTATTATCGATTGCAGACCACCGCTGTCTTTTCAAAAGTGATAGAGCTCCACAAGATCTACATTTCGGATGACAGCTGTCAAACTTCAAAGTGATTTATCTCGGTTATTACCGATTGTAGAACACTGCTGTCTTCACAAAAGTGATAGAGCTCGACAAGATCTACATTTCGGATGACAGCTGTCAAACTTCAAAGTGATTTATCTCGGTTATTATCGATTGTAGAACACTGCTGTCTTCACAAAAGTGATAGAGCTTGACAAAATCTACATTTCGGATGACAGCTGTCAAACTTCAAAGTGATTTATCTCGGTTATTATCGATTGCAGACCACCGTTGTCTTCACAAAAGTGATAGAGCTCGACAAGATCTACATTTCGGATGACAGCTGTCAAAGTTCAAAGTGATTTATCTCGGTTATTTTCGATTGTAGAACACTGCTGTCTTCACAAAAGTGATAGAGCTTGACAAGATCTACATTTCGGATGACAGCTGTCAATTTTCAAAGTGATTTATCTCGGTTATTATCGATTGTAGAACACTGCTGTCTTTACAAAAGTGATAGAGCTCGACAAGATCTACATTTCGAATGACAGCTGTCAAACTTCAAAGTGATTTATCTCGGTTATTATCGATTGCAGACCACCGTTGTCTTCACAAAAGTGATAGAGCTCGACAAGATCTACATTTCGCATGACAGCTGTCAAACTTCAAAGTGATTTATCTCGGTTATTATTGATTGTAGAGCACTGCTGTCTTCACAAAAGTGATAGAGCTCGACAAGATCTACATTTCGGATGACAGCTGTCAAACTTCAAAGTGATTTATCTCGGTTATTATCGATTTTAGAACACTGCTGTTTTCACAAAAGTGATAGAGCTCGACAAGATCTACATTTCGGATGACAGCTGTCAAACTTCAAAGTGATTTATCTCGGTTATTATCGATTGTAGAACACTGCTGTCTTCACAAAAGTGATAGAGCTTGACAAGATCTACATTTCGGATGACAGCTGTCAAATTTCAAAGTGATTTATCTCGGTTATTATCGGTTCTAGACCATTGCTGTCTTTACAAAAGTGATAGAACTCAAAGAGATCTACAAATAATTTTGAAGTTTGACAGCTGTTATCCGAAATGTAGATCTTGTCGAGCTCTATCACTTTTGTGAAGACAGCAGTGCTCCACAATCGATAATAACCGAGATAAATCACTTTGAAAATTGACAGCTGTCATCCGAAATGTAGATCTTGTCAAGCTCTATCACTTTTGTGAAGACAGCAGTGTTCTACAATCGATAATAACCGAGATAAATCACTTTGAAATTTGACAGCTGTCACTTTGACAGCTGTTACTGTGACACCTGTAATGCCGCTAGTTCTACTAGTAGAACTAATGGTAGAACTTACAGGAACGACCCGACTGGATGGGGTGACGTCATTTAATTACCGAGTTCCTATGGTCACCTTCCAGCTTCATCATCAGACCCTGGTTACCGTCTAGTACCTAAGTACTCGTCATGATAAATCAGATGAGTCCATATTCGATAGAGATATGTAGTTTCATTACTGAGTTCCTAAATCCATCTTCCAGCTCCATCATCAGACCCTGGTTACCATCTAGCACCAAAGTGCTCGTCAAGGCCAAGCTAGCGAGCCCATACTCGATGAGGTTATGTCATTTAATCACTGAGTTCCTATGGCTCCATCACCAGACCCTGACCAGAAAATCAGACAAGTCCATACTAGATGGAGCTATGTCGTTTTATTACTGAGTTTCTAAATCCACCTTCCAGCTCCATCATCAGATCCTGGTCACCATCTAGCACCAAAGTGCTTGTCAAGACAAAACAAACGCGCCGAGACTCGATGGGGTTGCGTCATTTATTTTCTGAGTTTATCAGATCAGAGCCTGACAACCATCTAAAAATAAATTGTTCGCCAACACTAATCAAACGAGCTAAAACTCGGTGGGGTTATGTCATGTCAATACCGAGTTCATATGACTCTGCCTGCTCCATCATCTGACCCTGGTTACCATTGAAAAATAAACTACTCGTCAAGACGATTCAAAAAAGGTCAAACTCTACGATGCTCTACGATGATCTCTCTGAGGTTGTGTAATTTCATTGTGAAGTTCCTTTGACCTCCATCCAGCTCCATCATCAGCTCAGCACTATGTCATCATAATTTGGCATTGTCACGCGATTTACACATGTATGCAAAATTTCAGCTCAGTCGGTAAGCGGACATCAGGACAGGTGAAGAAATTAAAAAATAGCTTGTAAAGAAAACAACTTGTTTTTTGTACTTTTGATTATATGCTAAAAAATGTTTTCACGCAAAGCGGCAACGTCGCGTCGCGCCAACACAGCGATATAGCGCCGCTCTATTCTTGCATTGCACAGTCTGACAACGTCGTTTTTAGCATTCAAAATCTACGTCAACTATTATGACGTGCTAGTAAAACTTGCACTACTACAAATGTAAAATTAGCCGAATTTTTGGATTGAAATAATGTATTTCTCGGCTATAAAATGATCATATTATTGAAATCGCCAATGTAAAAGCCAAGATTAGGTCTATCTTAAGTAATAATAAGTTGAAAATCATAGCAGGTTACGAGAGAAGGTCAAGTGAAATTTGTATGGAGGCACTCCGCCTTAACAACATTTTACTAGAGAGAGAGTTTGGGATATATTTCGGCCGATCTTTGCTAATATCCTCGCCGGAATCAGCCTGTAGAGACCGCCGCACCGCGGCTTGCTCCACTGCTAACTTACTGGTGTTGTTTTACTGCTTTTACCCATCCACGTATCCAGTCCTGCAACTGCTGCTAACATCGTAACTCAACAAATTCATATAGGTCAAAACGTCCTATACATGTAATCAGACGGTGTAAGATTATAATTAATACCAACTTGGTGCTAACCTGAAGATAGTAGATTAAAGCTTAAAATTAAAAAGATAAAGGTCTCTGAACTCTTGGCAAAATGACTCCGTTCAAATTAATCCATATTGGGCGGAGAACAACTTCAGATGCGGTTTAAAGAAAAAAGTTAGGGGATCGGCGGCGCCGTACCAGTCTAACGCCGTACCATTGAGGAATCCTCAATGCGCCGTACCAGTTTAATTTCTGGGGTTGACAACACTGACGTCAGCTGTGAAATAAAATTAAAATTGTTTTAGGTATGTTTAATTCTTGTTTACTTCTCAATATTAGCCTTGATTTTTGCTTGAAATAGTGATAATAATTTAATTTAAGTCATTTCAAACCACAGTGGCAGGAGACGGACTACAACAGTGCGTAAAGTTTCGTTGCGACTGCACAGCAGAAATCCAAAATGATTTGTAATAATTGTGTAGCCCAAGAGAATATACAGGAGTCTAGCAGTGGGGAAATGGCACAAACTGGTAACTAATATTCTCTTAATATAAACTATAACACGATTACGATTTCGCCCTTTCGATGTCGAGAATGCAGGGCCGTGGTGCTCTGAAGCTCGGGGCTCTGTCCGCGACCTGGGACGACGACTTAGAGAAAGAGGTCGTGGTCCTCGCGCTGGCGTTTATCTGATCCAGCATATATCTCTGGCTGGCACCTTCGGCCAGGGCACTATCAGGGGAGGGCTGTTCGATTAGGATTATGATGGATGCTTAACACTTACTTTAGGTACATATACTTTGACACTTTACATTTAATTTTGTATTTATATATTTATGAATCAATGAACTCCGGCTGAATCCACAAAAAAATATCATGTTCCACCTGAACTGAGAGAGCAAGCGAAAGAGGGGTGCAATGGAAGTAAGCATACGGCTTGTTTCAGTTGTTGATTCTACAATGTTCTCTTCTGACATTATCATGTGAAATTATCATCTGTAAATTGACTTTACAGACAACCAATTTCTTTAATTTCAATTCATACATCATTTATGACTTTTCAGTACTCCTTTACTAAGCAAAGATTGCTTGCCAATTTACTATGAAGTAATTTAGTGCTACTGTAAACTCAGTTGAATGGAGAATAATCATCAATATCTGTCCGATTGATGGGTGGACGACTGGACGTCCCACATGGAACATATTAATCTTCTCCATCATACATAGGTCCACTGCTGGACATAGCCTCTGCTATGGATATCCAATAAGACTGGATGGAAGTGACTTGCATCCAGCACAATCCTGCAGTCTTATTCAGGTCAACTGTCCACCTTGTTGTCCACTATGATGTGTTTCTTATGGTGTGGAGACGACAGGTCCTGGACTGACACATGGGGAGTATTGTGCGTTCCCCTCCAATGTCGCCTGAAGTAGCCCACCTCCTTACGCATGTGAGGAAAACGGATTTAATTGTTATTTGTGATTTGTTTCAGATGTAACTACAAAAAATTGTGTTCAATTGATTGTGAAAGTTCACACCTGAGCAGAAAACCTACATGTTACCAGATTCGCAGTTGTACGAAGTAACAGCACAGTCAAATCTAGCTAGAGACTAGTTGTTAGAGGCAGATTGCAGCTCTGTTCCAGACAGGCGTGAAGACAAGGCATACTGCCGTACTGTGAATACACAACACAAGCTGAACCTATGGATACAAAGGATGGGTACACTGCACTAGAGGCAACTACTGACTCTAACTGCCAAGATGACTCCACATCGGCGAGTACTAGTGCTGGGAAGGGAATATCAAAAACAAAACAGAAATTGTACAAATGTCCCATGTGTGATTATAAATCACCTCAACCTTCATATTTGAAATCCCATATCCAGATGCATACAGGAGAAAAGCCATATAAATGTGACATGTGTGATTATAAAACAGCTTCTTCTTCTAATTTGAAAACTCATATCCGTACACACACCGGAGAGAAGGCATATAAATGTCACATATGTGATTATAAAACAACTAATTCATCTGATTTGAAAACACATATCCGTACACACACCGGAGAGAAGCCATATGAATGTGGCATATGTGATTATAAAACTGCTTCTTCTTCTAATTTAAAAACACATATCCGTACACACACCGGAGAGAAGGCATATAAATGTCACATATGTGATCATAAAACAGCTTATTCTTCTAGTTTGAAAAGACATATCCGTACACACACCGGAGAGACACACACTGGAGAGAAGGCATATGAATGTGACATATGTAATTATAAAACAGCTTATTTTTCTAATTTGAAATCACATATTCGTACACACACCGGAGAGAAGCCATATGAATGTGACATATGTGATTATAAAACAGCTAATTCTTATAGTTTAAAAACACATATCCGTACACACACCGGAGAGAAACCATATGAATGTGACATGTGTGATTTTAAAACAAGAAATTCAAAACAGTTGAAACGACACATACTGACTCATACTGGTGTAAAAGCATATGAATGTAATATGTGTGATTACAGAGCTACAACAGCAAGTAATTTGAAACAACACACACTAACTCACACTGGGGTAAAGCCACACAAATGTGACATGTGTGATTATAAAACAGCTTATTCTTCTGCTTTGTTATCACATATCCGTACACATACAGGAGAGAAGCCATATGAATGTGACATGTGTGATTATAAAGCAACCAATGCAACAAATTTGAAAAAACACATAAAGAGTCACACAGGGATAAAGCCATATAATTGTGGTATGTGTGATTATAAAACAGGTTATCCTTCTGCTTTGAAATCACATATACGTACACATACAGGAGAGAAGCCATATAAATGTGACATGTGTGATTACGAAGCAGCTTATTCAAGTTATTTGAAACAACACATATTGACTCACTCTAGGATAAAGGCATATCAGTGTGATATGTGACCATAAATCATCTAGTGGTTCTGGTCTAAAGAAACACAAAAAATCTCACTAGAGTTGTAAACAATTATGATATTAAAAGTAATTATATTATATTAAAGCCTGTGCTACACGGTATTGAACAGCGGTTTGAAACAGTATAGACAGTTGTTTTAAACCAAATTTCATGTGACATTCAAACGCCCTTGGTAGCACGGCTTGCGTTGCAAACCACTGCCAGAAGCGATGGTTTGAAACCGTGTAGCCGCTTGTTTGAAACCAGGCGTACGACAGTCACGCTGCGGCAGCGGGCGCACGTTACTACGTTTCATCTACCTATAAGATGGCGCAAGAGCAACTTGAATATGATGTGAGCATGTAATATATGGAATTATATAGAGACTTGCACTGCCTTTGGTATTTGACTAGTAAAACAAAAATACCCTAATCAGAAAAAACAAGCATGGGATATTTTAGCTAAAAATTTAAAATCTATTGACCCAAAGGCAAGCGCCGCGTCTGCAAACAAGAAAAAAGAACGTCATGCCTTCGTTGTAGTATAAAATACTGTAGGTACGTGAACGAGATTACGACACGTCCTATCCACGCAACGTTTTTAAAAACACTGTTGGTTTCAAACCATGTAGCCGGCAATCCGCATCTTACTTTTGTTCAAGGTGACCTTGGTTTCAAACTTAACACAGGCTTAAAAGTAATTTTATTTATCAATTTTTATCACATACCATATTATTTTTTGTAATGTTATACTATTTATCTGTTCATCTCATTATGTATCATATTGGTATTTGTTTAATAAACAAGTATGTGTGAATATTAAAGTGAGGCATCAGTGTTTGTGTTAATATTAAGTATAAAATAGGTATAATGTGTTCTTACAAGAATAAAACTAGGACCTATGAACAACTTCAATGGCAATTTATTTTGTAAGTACCAACATAACTTTCTAAAAAAAATTATTCAATATTTTCGAAATCTCGTAACAGGAAGGGACTAATATCCTAAACACAGGGAAACCTACCTAGGTGTTAGAGCTCAGTCATACATACGGTCAACATTTACTTAAGCTTTGTAATTCTATTGGTAAATAATAAATACATGAGCCAAGTGGGAAACAACAGCAATAATACAATTAAGAAATTACTGTTAACTTTGATTTCCACATAACTGTTGTCTTTAATTTCCTTTCAAAATTGCATCCTTTTAAAAATTAATATGTTAGAGGGTTACCCTTTGGTTATTTACTTGCCGCTTGTGAGGTTTTTGGGGGTGTAGATTTCAAAAATGGCATCCATTTTGAAATTAAAGATGGCGGACGTCACTTTTTTGAAAAAGTCGTCATGGGTGTGATTTCCGAGGTTTTTGGGGTGTACATTTCAAATATGGCATCCATTTTGAACTTAAAGATGGCGGATGTATTACAAAAAGTCGTCATGGGTGTAGTTTTCGAGGTTTTTGGGGGTGTAGATTTCAAAAATGGCATGGAATTAGAGATGGCGGATGATGCTTGTTTGAAAAAGTCGTCATGGGTGTCGATTTTCAGAATTTGGGGGTGTATATTTCAAAATTGGCATTCATTTTGGAATTAAAGATGGCGAACATTACTTCAAAATGGATGCCATTCTTGAAATCTACACCCCCAAAAACCTAGAAAACTACAGCCTTGACAACTTTTTGGAAAACTGACGTCTGCCATCTTTAATTCCAAAAAAGATGCCATCTTTGAAATCTACAATCCAAAAAATGAATCACGACACCCATGACGGCCTTTTCAAAAAAGTGACGTCCGCCATCTTTAATTCCAAAATAGATGCCAATTTTGAAATATACACCCCCAAAGACCTCGAAAACTACATCCATGACGACTTTTTCAAAAAAGTGAGTCCGCCATTATTTATTGCAAAATGGATGTCTTGTTTACTACGGAAGCCTAAAAATGATTGTGACTTTGTAATAAAGTCTATTAAGATTTTTCGTGATTAAGATTTTTCGTGATAAAGTCTATTTGTGACAAAGTTTTTAGTGAAAACGTCGTTCGTAAAAAAGTTTTTCGTGGTTAAGTAAGGACACGGGTTGCGTGATACCTATAGTCATTTATTTATAACACCATTTGTTACAAGTCAATGAGTAAACATTACATTATAGACACTATACAATATAGCACGAAAAAATAAAAGAACTTAACAATTGCCAAATTAGTCACAAAATCTTAAAACAATTCAGGTAATTTCAAAAAGTCATTTACGTCATAAATAGTCATGTAGCCAACATTTTAATTTATTCCTAAACGACCCATCGGAAGGTGCATCCCGAACTTCTACGGGTATTCGGTTGTATATAGCGGGCCCACCAAAATATACAGACCTCTCCGATTTCGCCAGCCTATGAGAAGGAGTCACCAGTTGATGTTTTCTAGCATTGCTTCTTAAATTTAACCTAGAATAGGTACCTTTCCTCTCAAATAATTCTAAATGGTTGTAAAAAGGGCCACCCAAGGACTTTGTATACTATCTGGACTGCGCACAGACGAAATTTGGCTCAAAGTTAGTTTAGGAAAATTCAACCTTAATGCGTTGTAACAAAACATATATTCCTTTGAAATGGTATAAGAGAGACGGTGTGCCGAGTGAGACTTTCCAAAGTGATGAATTTGTCCCGCTCGCACTATTGCCATTTCGAAACGACACTTATAAATGGTAGAATTATTACCTGTAAAACCACGACTGTCTTAACCATTTCTTAGTTTTTTTAACAATGTAGTTTGATAAGATTTTAGTTAAAATTGCGAATAGATGCCAATAAAACAGAGTTTGATATTTATTTTGTATGAATATACCTACGTCTTTATGATTAACGGTTATTTTTTATTTTTGACTAGAGTATCACCGTCGATTGCAAATGGCGTACTATGGTGTATACAAAGAAGTGTAGTAGGGTGACTATGCTGGACATATTTCTTAAACATGCTGGGTGTACAATTGGTGTATAGTCGTGGTTGTCATTTTTAATTTTTTTAGGTTGTAGATTTCAAAATTGGCATCCATATTGGAATTAAAAACGGCAGACATCACTTTTTTGAAAAAATCATGGGTGTAGTTTTCGAGGTTTTTTGGGGTGTAGATTTCAAAATTGGCATCCATTTTGGAATTAAAAACGACAGACGTCACTTTTTGCTAAAAGTCGCGATGGGTGTCGCTTTTGAGGTTTTTGGGGGTGTAGATTTCAAAAATGGCATCCATTTTGAAATTAAAGATGGCGGACGTCACTATTTTGAAAAAGTCGTCATGGGTGTCGTTTATTAGGTTTTTGGGGGTGTAGATTTCAAAACTAGCGTCCATTTTGGAATTAAAGATGGTGGACGTCACTTTTTTGAAAAAGTCGTCATGGGTGTAGTTTTCGAGGTTTTTGGGGGTGTAGATTTCAAAAATGACATCTATTTTGGAATAAGAAATAGCAGATGTTGCTTTTTTGAAAAAGTCGTCATAAGTGTTATTTTTTGAGAATTCGGGGGTTTATATTTCAAAATTGGCATTCATTTTGGAATTGAAGATGGCAAACATTACTTCAAAATGGATGCCAATTTTGAAATATACACCCCCAAAAACCTCTAAAACTACACCCATGACGACTTTTTCAATAAAGTGAGTCCGCTACTTTTTATTTCAAATGGATGCCTTGTTTACAACGGAAGCCTTAAAATTCTGTTAACTACGGAAGTCTATTCGTGGACAAGTTTTCGTGATTAAGATTTTTCGTGATAAGCTCTATTTGTGACAAAGTTTTCCGCGAAAAAGTTTTTGTGAAAAAATTTTTCGTGGTTAAGTCAGTCAGTACACGGGTTGCGTGATATGTGTCAAGATTACATCTATGAAATTTAAACGTTGTTCAACACGGTAAATATGGATTCCAGACCATTACTGTCGTCACAAAAGTGAAGGAACTCATCGAGATCTACATTTCCGATGACAGCTGTCAAACTTAAAAGTGGTTTATCTCCGTCATTATCAATTCTAGACCATTGCTGTCTTAACAAAGGTGAAAGAACTCTTCAAGATCTACATTTCCGATAACAGCTGTCAAACTTGAAACTGAATTATCTCCGTGTATATTAATTCTAGACCATTGTTTTTATGGGGATTGGTTTTATAGAGATCTTCAAGGAAGGCCTATGCCCAGCAGTAGGCGTCTTATTGCTAAAGCGACGACGATGACGAAGGACGACGAGTTAGGGGTAAGATAACTGCGATTCCTGCGTGCCGTAACATTCCAAAGAAAAATTATATCCCATGATGATCGAGATGTTTTGGTCATCCTACTTGGAAAAGAGACACAATCATCTGATGTGGTATCCTTGTCGGCACGTTTTTCTTTGCCAGTACTCAATCCTGTTTATATGTTAAATCCATGGGGCCACCTGATAGATTAGTTCGCACGGCAGTGGCAGTACGTGCAGTTAGGAAGTTTCCTGTTTTCTAGTTCTATTTTTATTAAATTACACCAAGTCTGCCATAAATTATGGTGTTTTTATTTTTCAATTATCTTCAGAAATGACGGAGTTATGAATTTTTAAACATGACCGCACGAAATCAAAAAACCTCGCGACGGATTTACGCGTGTGACGTCATCCGGTTCCAGAGCCGCGCCGTGGGTTAGGCGGGAGTAAGGAAAATAGGAAATAAAGTGCTTCATTCTGTACCGGGTATTTTTCTAAGCCACGAATACGTTCTAGGATAGCATTGTACTTATCTTTATGTTATGATCAACATTTACTATGGGACTCACCCCCAATATAACGAATAAAAAGTCAGCATTCCCATAATTTTGTCGTAAGTAAATGAACTTTATATCTAAACTAGTATTTTGGGCGGTGCGCGGGCTGCATGCGGCCCGAGAGGGTTTTTCTATGTAGAATGTATTTTGGTGACGACTTTACAACCCCAAAAATCTCGAAAACGACATCCTTCTGGGGTTAGGTAAGAAGACTTGGTGTATGTGTCTAGTGTACTGCTGTTTTTACATCTGTAACTATTAACTAGTAGCTCTCCAACCAGTAGACCTCGCAAGTATACATTTTCTTGTAATAAATTCTCAAAAATGCACAACTTTTACAGGTAAATATATTCTCAATCATAAAATGGTAAGGTTCGTTACTAAGATATTATTGTATATTATGGGATTAAGTAAGTAAGTTTGTATAGGCCGGGTGGCTAGCCCTGGTGTCAGAGTTTGGGACTGATCTCCTATACAGGGTTAGCTAGCTAGAACTGGTGAAGCGTAATATATTTTGTTTTAATAAAATACTTAAGATATTTTTTTTCAAGGCTTTTATTTTCTAGTTCCAATAAGTTGTCAAGTGCGTGTCGAGACATGCTTATGAAAGGCTTCCGTAGACGTGGCGATGAATGATGATTATGATGATGATAAAAATCAATTTTTAAGATGGTTGATTACTAGGAAAATGTAATTTAGTATGAATTCTTCGTTGCCTGGAAGAAATCGCTTAAAGCGATAAGGCCACCAGTTAGAAACCTATAAATTGTATTATTTTGTCCCTGTAATATTTTTTTTTTTTATGTAATGTGGTTGTCTAATATAGTGTTATTGTTTGTTTGTTTGTATGAATTAATATACTTGTGAGGTCGATGACCTCTGTTTAAAAATTTCAATTTTCCTTTATAGCTCAAAAATGTATGATTCCACAGTGCTCAAAATAATTTCCAGGAAAAGTTTTTAATATGGTCTATAAACAGCGTCCGTCCGTTACACGGACATAACGAAGTTTTAAGGGTTCCTCGTTTTACTACGAAACCCTAAAAATTACTGAACAAAGTGACAGCTGTCATATTCTAGAATCCATACTAGGACAATGAAAAAAGAATGAAATGGAATTGCTTTAACTACAAAAAAAACCTTCATACCTACACGACACAACATGGCGGATTAGTATTGTTACTACTAAAAAAACCTATTACCTACAAGTACTTTATAAGAACAAATATTAGGCTGAGAAGCTTTGGATATGTACAGGGTTATCCAAAACTTCTCAGCCTAATATGGGTATTAGTCCCATAGTAAAAATTGGTCATAATATACAATGATATTTTAGGACAGAATATTGTAATTATGAATATATTTGCCTGTGCAAGATGTGCATTTTTGAAAATTGAATACCAGAAAATTTTCACCAAAATGTATACTTGTGAGGTCTACTATTTGGAAAACTACTAGTCAAAATATACAGATATAATAACCGCAGGACACTAGGTACACACGCCAAGTCTTGTTCCATTTAGAAATAAAGTTCATTTACTCACGACAAAATTTATGGGAATGCTGACTTTTTATTCGTTACATTGGGGGGTTAGTCCCATAGTAAATGTTGATCATAACATAATGATGAGTACAATGATGTCCTAGAACGTTTTCGTGGCTTAGAAAAATACCCGGTATAGAATGAAGCACTATATTTCGTTTTTTCCTTACTCCCGCTTTACCCACGCCGCGGCTCCTGGGCCGGATGACGTCACACGCATAAATCCGTCGCGGGTCTTTTTGATTTCATGCGGTCATGTTTAGACATCCATAACTCCGTCATTTATTAAGATATTCGAGTAATTTTTTCACTGTATCTAATATTTTTCTAACGTCTTTATATTTATATAATTATTTTTAGTTTTTATGATAAAGGAAACTTCCTTATTATCTCCGTAAAGGTATATTAATTCTAGACCATTGCTTTTATGGAGATTGGTTTTAAAGAGATCTTTAGGGAAGGCCTATGCCCAGCAGTTGGCGTCCTATGGCTAAAACGACGACGATGACGAAGGACGATGAATTAGGGGTAAGATAACTGCGATTCCTGCGTGCAGTAACATTCCAAAGAAATATTATATCCCGATATGATCGAGATGTTATATAAGGTCATCCTACTTGGAAAAGAGACACAATCATCTGATGTGGTATCCTTGTCGGCACGTTATTTCTTAAAATATTTTCTACTCCAATGATGTTTAATGTATTATACTTCAATGTTCTACTCGGTCAGTTGAGTAGATAATATTTTGTTTTCGATTTAGGGGTTTTCTTTTCGGATTTTGGGGAATTAGTCATAGTGACATGGGTCTCCTTAGAGTATACATAACAGTTATTTATACTCTAAGGTCTTGTCAATGTAAACGCTGCCGGAACCTTAGATTATAGAGGGAACTTTTGGCGGGAACTCTATAATCTAAGTGCCGGAACCGTCAGATTCAGCCAGTGTTGCCAACCGTAGTGTTGTAGTAGTAGATTTGCTGATACGTAGTAGGTATTTATCTTAGAGTATACATAACTAAAGTATAGAGCACTAGTATACAAGTGTGACCAGTAGCAAAGAATATATAATAATACTACGTACCAGTAGGCACGGGTGAGACCATCATCCGCGCCGACTGCTAGCGCCACCATTCACTAGACTGAAAACAGTGTGAACGCACGCGATTGTGATCTCACTTTCTTTAATTGAAAACGGCGTAAAAGATGGTGAAATGTGCAGTGCAATCTTGCAAAAACAACACACGGAAACACACTAAACAGAAATCTAATATCACATACCACAGGCAAGCATTATTTTATTATTGTTTTGATAAAATTGAAATGACGCGTCGGGGCATGACGGGTTCGCGGGAGGCGAGGACACTTGTACTCCCCGCACTGCCCCGCGTTCCGCATCAGTAGGTTGTGATGGGACGCGTCGACATTTGAGTCGATAACAATATTTTGTAAAATAATGTGTCATTATTGCTGAAGTTATGACTTTATACTGTGGTAACTTATGTCTTTTGTATATATTCATACATACAATTAATGATTATGATTTTTGAACCAGTTGTCAATTTCAATTGTTTACCATAAAGTGATAAATTCTCGAAAAAATTTCTGATTGCTATGATCTTTTTTGGCATAAAATTAAAATCACTAGTCTTTTCAACCGACTACAAAAAAATTCTCAATTCGATTGATTTTTTCTCGTATTCACTCCATATTTTTTTACTTGATGAATCAATTTAGATGATTCTTCACCTTAAATTTCATGCAATTTGGTTTATAAATGTGACATTGGGACGGATGAGCGGTCGGACTCAACGATATTATAAGGGTTTTTTGTTATACTTCGGGACCCTAAAAACTACCTCTCACAGGATGAATGCGAATAACCAAGACTCCATCATAGAATATGCTTTAGTATTTGAGTGGTACTTATTTGCGGTATAACTCGTTGTTTTATGTACTTTACTTATATTTAGGTTTCCAAAGCACCAGAAATTGACAAAGATGTGGATTGAAGCTATCAAGAAAACTGATTGGGAGCCAAACATTTGGAATAGAATTTGTTCACTACACTTTCCGAATCCTCCAAAATCTTAAAACGTCATTCAGTGAATCCTAAGTTGCCGCACTTCACAACAAATAGATGACTAATCTATGAATTAGTCATTTTCAAATTTCTAAGGTCCCTATTAAGACGTACATGATTGTTGATTTCATAATATTACTTACATATTTTAATTAGTATTCCTAATTTCGAGTCCTATAACATTATGAATTAAATGAATCAACGAAGTTATACGAACAAAATTAAGTTTGATTTACATCACTGATTTTAATCAAAAAAATCATTGATTTAAATCGATGATTTATATCAATATCAGTTAAATCAATCAACCCTGGTCAGTTTCTATCATAAGCTTCTTACATTTTAAGTTAAAAATAAAAGATTTTGAAAAGTATCAGCAATTTTATTGACATATACATATACAAACATATTATGTAAAGATTGTAGAATGAGTGATTGTAATATAACATTTCTCTTTATAAATGTCGTAAATCACATGTAGAAAAAAACTTAAACCTGCACAGGCCCTTACGTTAAAAAACAAATATCTAGGTAGTATATTTCAAGTTGTTCGCACGAAATATATTTCTACTTAGCTTGTACAGTTGTACCGCGCTTAACCTGCAACTATCGACAACTAAATGAGTTTGCAGTGCCCACGTGCCCATCCCTAGTAATCGCCAATTTATCTATATAAGTAGCTATACCTCATCTGCCTACGCCGCGCACTGAGCGTCTACTGCAATACTAGCGCTCTATACTTTAGTTATGTATGCTCTAAGGTATCTATAGTAGTTTGTGATTTGCTGTTTCCGATTCACTCCTAATTTTTTAACTGTTCTTCAATTAGCGTTCAGCGTCACTTACACACTAATAAATATAAGAAAAAATCTTAAATTACTGAAGATGAGGCAGTTGAAAATGAAAGGGGAAAAAAATTTTACTTTGAATTTTGTTTTTTATTACTTAGATAGTTATCCTCTGTCTGTAGTTAGTACAAATAACAATGTTTGTGAGTCCTAGTAACTAATAATAGTAGATCATCATTGTATTAATTACATGAGAAAGGTAAGTAAGCTGCTTCATTTCACTTGGTATATCTACTGTTTTCTGCTTGTTGTTTATTGGTGATCTGCAGATGTTTAGTTTCCTGGGGTTGACAACACTGGCCTCAGCTGTGAAATAAAAGTAAAATTGTTTAATTCGCGCCAATTCGCGCTTCCTTCCAAATTAATCCCAATATTAGCCTCGTTTTTTGCTTGAAATAGTGATAATAATTTAATTTAAGTCATTTAAAACCACAGTGGCAGGAGACGACTACAACAGTGCATAAAGTTTCGTTGCGACTGCACAGCAGAAATCCAAAATTATTTGTAATAATTGTGTAGCCCAAGATAATAATTATACAGGAGTCTAGCAGTGGGGAAATGGCACAAACTGGTAACTAACATTCTCTTAATATAAACTATAACACGATTACGATTTCGCCCTATCGATGTTGAGACGGCAGGTCCGTGGTGCTCTGAAGCTCGGGGCTCTGTCCGCGACCTGGGACGACGACTTAGAGAAAGAGATCGTGATCCACGCGCTGGCGTTTATCTGATCCAGCATCTATCTCTGGCTGGCACCTTCGGCCAGGGCGCGTATTGCCAAACTGTATACTGACCCAGACAGTCATAGTCTGTACAGAACTACGTCGTGCTCATTGAAATCACAAACAAATTAGACCAAAGTACATACAAGCTCAGAGCAGTCTGAGATGGTATGCATTTTGCTCGAAGGTATGTAAAGCAAACTGTGACACGCGAATATCTGTAACCAACTATACATTGTGTTTCATAGTTTCCCGGAATTTTATTGCTGTTGTTGCTGTTGTTATACCTATCCGTGAAGCTGGACAACTTTTCCAAAAAAACATACCTATTGTGAATCAATTTAAGTTTTAAGTAAATAAAGGAAACCCGTTGTAAGTGTGACCTTAAATAAATAAATAAAAATAGCCTTTATTCACTAATATACAAATAACTTTTGAAAAAAAACATTAATCTTACTTCTGTTTCTTAAATATTAGGTTGTCCACCCTGGACATAGGCCTCCTCTAAGTGGCCTTAGCTAGAAATAAATTTGAATTGTAATAATTTGAACTGGAACAACTATACACAGGGTGTTAAAACCTTTAAATGTTTTCAATTACATTGTTTATTATTATTTCAGAAGAAAGAGGTATCTATCTACTTACACAATAAATTGTACCTATATGTGTTTTTGGGATAGGTAATACCGATATGATAAGTGATTGATAAACAAAGTACCTACTTAAATTATTGAATCAAGAACAGAAAATTGGCGATTTAATTTAATTTTCATTTAATGCTAAAAACAAAAACTCAACCAGCAAGAGATGGACGCCACGCCTCTTGTGCTTTATTTCCGAATCGAAAATCAACAAGTGACATTTTGATTCCAATTATTTGTTAAGGCTTACACCGTTCTTTAAATAACAGTTTTGAAGTCAGTTTATTTTTAAAAGTGATTAACTCTATTTTTTCATTTTATTAAATAAAGACCCTTTCTCTCAAGCAGATCTTTCTTAGCAAATGAAATAATGAAAGTTTTAGAAGACAAGGCAGGCATGATTTCGCGCCACGCAGGAATAAAAGAGATAAAACATGTCTGCACTTGCATGCATTTTGCTCTTAACTAAATTATCTATGCCATCATGATACCACATTACATACTACACCAAACGTTGAAATATGGACAGCTGAAGAGGTATACAGTTTGCTCTCCATTTACAAAGGCAAACTGCGATCGAACTCGGAGCAACCCCGGTCTGGGTCAGTATGCAGTTTAGCAACACGTGGTCAGGGCACTATCATGAGAGGGCTGTTCGATTAGGATTATGATGGGATGGTTGACACTTTCTTTAGGTACGGTAGACCAAGGAAGTTTCATACGAGAACTGGAACGCTTACGAAGCAAAATTTAGACAAGAAAAATGTACTTTCTTTCTATACACAAAAGGTTCACATTTGTTTCTTACTTATCAAATGGGAAAAACATTCCAAACAGGACAGCAACAACTGTTGGGCGTTATTTATTAATTGTTGCGTTAAGGGCTGTAGTAGTGAAGCTTATGCTGGTTGTGGAATATCATTTTTCTGGTAAGTTTCTTGGTTTATTTACAAATTTCTTGTGTAGGGTGACAATAACAACAAAACATTTCGGGAATGTGATGTTAGGTTGTAGAGAGAAGTAATTACTACTTATAAATAATCTAATACTACGTTAGTAAGTCATTGTAATCAACTATATAAGACCTACTTCTATGAACTATGCAATTTTTTTGGATAATAGCAAAATAATGAACTGTGTTGTACTTAGTAACTAGTACGGCTCGGTAACTACGGGTAGATATAATTTTCTGTCGCGCTATGTACCAACTAATTTTTATAATATTTCGCAAGATGGTTTAGTATATTCTAACAAGAATTGTAAATATGAGCAAAACTGGTCAAAAGCGAGTCGAGATTTTCAATTTGTTTATTTATAGAAAATGTAACTTACAGCACTTAATACTAGGCTTTATATATTTTTTTATTCTTAAAGACTATGAATTAAAAAATTACATAAAATAGAACAGAATAAATACAAACATAAATTAAAAGTTATAAGAACAATGTGTTATTATTTTTTTTACGCTAACTATACCTACCGTTAAATTTTACGAATATTTTGAGATCACAATTTGACTTCTTCGCAACGTTATGAAAAAATATTTTTAGCCATTATTGTTGTCGGCAAAGATGTCTACTAGCAGGCGGGAGGCGCTGAGGGCATTAAGATGATGGTGTAGAGATAATATTATACTGAACTGATGTGCCTACTCAGCCGAAAAGAGGTTTACTATAAGGCTATAGTTTGAGACTAGACTATAATTTGAGGAAAAAAATCTGCTGTTACATACATTTTGTCGATTCCGAGTTTCAGTTTTGCATGAAACAGCTGCTTTTTTCTCGAATTTCGGGTTGGTCTCATAGTAAACGTTCGTAATAATGGCTTAATCAAGCAATCATTTTTACTTAATACAGGGTAAGCAGATAACCCTGTTTATAATAATATTTGAATTTCAGATTTATCCCACCTGAAATACAAATGATTTCCCTCATTCTTTTATTGGTATATACTTAGTGTTTTGTAGATTGTCCTATTAAATGAAATTACTGTATGGATACACTAGTAGAAAGAGATATATTCCAATGTTGGTGCTTTACTCTTCGGAACGTTTTTGGGATGCTCGTAATCATTCCAGTTCTCGTATGAAACTTCCTTGCGGTATGTAACAAACCTCAGGTGGTTTGTCGTCCACACCTGAATAATTAGGCATAGGAAGAAGGCATTTTTGTAGGTCAGGAGACTCTCAGATGAATTTATCATATTTTCTAATATTATTCAAAGAAACTTTTCATTCAAATAATATTCAAACAAACAGGTAAAAGAATACAATTTAAAAAGCAAGAAAACTACAATCTAGGTATATTAACTCTTTGCAGGGCGCTTAGTAAAAAAAATCATGATGAAAACAAGAGAAGAGAAAGAGAACGGGGGTTGACGGGGTTTGTCAGTTAGGACTTCACTGCGGAAAAAATAGGATTAATTTTGCAGATTTTCAAGATATTTCAGTGATTTTAGCTTACAAAGTGATATAAAACAGCGAGGATCATGAGCAGAAAAGGAAATGCGGTTAATCATGAGCTATTATGACGAAAAATCAGTTCCATGCCTTAGATAATGAAGTTGGAAGCAGGATGTTTTCTATCGAAAGACGAAGATGTTCCTAGAGGATTTGGTTTCGTATAATCTTATTCCTTTTTAAATTAATATACATATATAGGTATAGAATATGTCCAGCAGTTAATGTTTAGAACAGTTCAATTCTGCATTAGTGATGTAAATGACTAACTGTCAATTTAAGATCTGCAAACGAGGATAAGCCTATGTCCGCCTCGCAGGCACGATGTGGTATGAATGCTCATACGTATTTATTCTCATACAACTATGTACGAGTGCGAGATGCTTTCGATGCAGCGCTCCACTATAGATACAATACCATATTGTCTACACTGACCCGATGCGGGTTGATAAATATACATACGTCTACAGGTTCTTATGGTGGTCTTGCATAAGTTGTTTTACGATGTTTCCTGAAGAAGTATTAAGGTCTGCTCAAGTAAGATAGGCCTACGTCCGACATGCTGAATCAATGCGATATGATTCTTATGCATAACTATTATCTTATATACGAGTATGAGTGTGTTGCTACAAAGTTACGTCACATTATAGAAGCAAGAAAATATTGTCTACGCTGACCCGATGCGGGTTGATAAATATACATACGTCTACAGGTTCTTATGGTGGTCTTGCTTGGGTTGTCTTACGATGTTACCTGAAGAAGCGGAATATCTATAGAAATAGAACCATATGAATTCAGTGATCTAATGCAAGATGATGGTTTTATATGTTGTTGCATCTGCGCTTTGGAAATATGTTACCGAAATACGATGTTTTCCTTCATCGAAACGTCAATGATTTTTTAGTCCAAACATTGAAATTCATTAAAGTATGACCAAGCACAGAACATTTCCTCACGAGTGGGAGATGGAAGTTTCAACTACACCCTATTGCGTATTTTATGTAAGAAATGCAGATGTTTTAATGATTTGTCTTTTTCAGCTCTAATCATGTGTGAACATGCATCCTATTTAAGGAAGTCCACGACACTCGAGTCTAAATTCTATAGTAACGTGAAAT
Organism: Hypomecis punctinalis; assembly: GCA_949316475.1. Lineage (NCBI taxonomy): Eukaryota > Metazoa > Arthropoda > Insecta > Lepidoptera > Geometridae > Hypomecis > Hypomecis punctinalis. Next base: position 1,850,927 of record OX438822.1, read on the forward strand.
TATTACCAGACTTAACAATATAGAAACTTGTGAAGGACAGAGTGTTCTTTTTAGATTGATTATATTTTATTTACATTTAAATAGAGGATTGCAGAGTCGTCTAATGCTATATATCATTACTTACTACAACACATTATTTGAAATTTAGCCGATAGTGCTACTTGATCAATGCTGTATTTTCATCAGTGTGCAGAACTCTTGAAGCCAGATAGAGCTTGGGCCTGTGTTTCTCATTTCCGTAAAGGAGGGATAACCCGTGTCCGTATTAAAGAGTGTAAATTCCGCTCACTATGAAGTAAAGTTATTGATAACATAATGACTAATAATATTTTATATGGCGAAGTCGATTCTCAAACCTTTACCTTTAGTAATTTAGGAGCCTTTCTTGTGAACACTCTGGAATTCATGCAAGACTTATGATTTTCTTAACATTATGAAGTAAAATAGTTAAGTGGACGAAATAACCGAGCTCAGACTGACAAGACACTCGCGACTCCTGGTTTTCTTGTGTCTTCTTTTGCCAGGAATGCGTTAGTTTACGAAGACACGGTAGAATCATTTTTTCGTGGTTTTCAGCTCTCGCGAGCGCCATGACTAGGGAAATAATCAGAGATAAACATAAAACCATAAAAAAATAAAAATTAATAACTTTAAAATTAACTAACAGTCAGTAATAAATTAATATTATACCTACTGACTAATTAACTCTTTTATTAATTGTAGTTTGACAACTAATATTAGTTCAATGATAGAGTTTCTTTGTTATCCTAGAGTTCGAAAGTTTTGAAATCTCTGGAATTTCTTTCTCAGCACATATCTTATATTTTCAAAATCTAGAATCTGCATAGCTTTATAGAGCTACATTACATTTAAAACAAAAATATTCCAATGATCTCCGCGTAAAACAAAGAAGCTCTAAAATCAGTATTTCTATATATCTCTTGAGGCATTAGTTAGATACTTCAGTTCTCTTTGAGATTAGTAAAATACTTACAGGTTCATAAAAGCTTAAAGTAGGTAAAACATAGAGTTTACTTTCTGAACTTAGGTAATCTATAGGCAGATGGGTATTTCGAATCACCTTTACCTAGGGTTTATGCGGTCTACAATGCAGGATCTCCCACTAGACGAACACTGGCCAAATTAACGTACAAAGTAGGTAAATAGATTAGATATTTATGATAGGAATCTCACTGCAGAATACTAGTATCAAAAAGTAGGCAGTCTCTTTTCAAGTGAACCGGAAGCAGATGGCGCATGTAGTACCTGGTTATAGAATGAACCTGGGAGGTTCACAGTTAAGTATTAATATTTCTTATTATTTATCAATACGATAAGTACGCTGGGGTCTTATTGAATATCTATTTTAATATTTAATGCGTTCTTAATAATTTGGATTATTTCTTTCATGAGGTTCATTTTATAATTCCTTTATAATTGAGTAAAATCAGGATGCATAGCTAGTGTGACATAAAGCTAGGAACATTTGAGAGCAGGTCAAGTTTCATAAATCATTTCATTTGACATTTTATTTTAGACAGGTTTCTTAAAATAGGTTCCTCACTTCTTAGGTTTATAAATTAGGCTAGGGTAGGCAGGTTTTTTACAGGTAGACGCACCGGTTGTGGCTACCTTAGTACTTATTGTGGCCAGTTTGAATTTCAAGGATTAAAAAGACAATTCCATGTTAAATTAATATTTTAAAAGAAATTTTGAAACATTTAGATTCACACAAACAATATTTATGGTATTTTTTATAATTATCATATATTCAATAATTTTGCCATCTAATGGCCACAACCGGGTCAGTGGCCACAACCGATACATCCACTATACTTTGACATTTTACATTTGATTTTGTATTTTAAATATTTATGAATCAATGAACGCCGGCTGAACCCACGAAAAATATCATGTTCCACCTGAACTGAGAGTGCAAGCGAAAGAGGGGCGCAATGGGCCTAAGCATTCGGCTTATTTCAGTTGTTGGTTCTACAATATTTTCTTCTGACATTGTCATGTGAAATTATCATCCGTAAATTGACTTTACAGATGACCAATTTTTTAAATTTCAATTCGTACATCATTTATGACTTCGTAGTACCCCTATACTAAGCAAAGATTGTTTGCCAATTTACTCTGAAGTAATTTGGTGCTACTGTAAACTCAGTTAAATGGAGAATAATCATCAATATCTGTCCGATTGATGGGTGGACGACTGGACGTGCCACATGGACCTCGCTGGTACATATTAATCTTCTCCATCATACATAGGTCCACTGCTGGACATAGCCTCTGCTATGGATCTCCGATAAGACTGGATGGAAATGACTTGCATCCAGCACAATCCTGCAGTCTTATTCAGGTCAACTGTCCACCTTGTTATCCACTACAATGTGCTTCTTATTCGGTGTAGAGACAACAGGCCCTGCACATGGGAAGTATTGTGTGTTCCTCTCCAGTGTCGCCTGAGGTAGCCCACCTCCTCACGCATGTAAGAAAGTTGTATTGAATTGTTGTTTGTGATTTGTTTCAGATGTAACTACAAAAAATTGTTTTCAATAGATTGCGAAAGTTCACACCTGAGCAGAAATCCTACATGTCATCAGATTGGCAGCGGTATGAAGTAACAGCACAGTCAAATCTAGCAAGAGACTAGTTGTTACAGGCAGCTTGCAGCTCTGTTCCAGACAGGAGAGAGTCAAGTCATACGGCCGTACTGTGAATACACAACACAAGCTGTACCTATGGATACAGAGAACAGGAACACTGCACTAGAGGTCCCTACTGACTCTAACTGTCAAGATAACTCCATATCAGCCACTACTAGTGCTGGGAAGGGAATTTCGAAAACTAAACAGAAATTGCGTACTAAACAGAAATTGCGTAAATGCCCCACGTGTGATTTTAAATCATTTCATTCTTCTAATTTGAAAGAACATATCCGGTCACATACGGGAGAGAAGCCACATCAATGTAACATGTGTGATTATAAAACTGCTTATTCTTCTGATTTGAAATCACATATCCGGACGCATACAGGAGAGAAGCCATATAAATGTGACATGTGTGATTATGAAGCGACACAAGCAAGACACTTGAAACAACACACAATGACTCACACTGGGGAAAAACCATATAAATGTGACTTGTGTGATTATAAAACAGCTCATTCTCAACTTTTAAAATCACATATCCACACACATACAGGTGAGAAGCCGTATAGATGTGACATGTGTGATTACAAAGCAACAAATTCACGTCGCTTGAAAGATCACGTCATACTGATTCACTCTAAAGGCCGGGTAAAGGCATTTCAATGTGATATATGTGATTATAAATCAATACGGAGAAGCCACTTGAAACGACACATACTGACGCACACGGGGGTAAGGGCATACCAATGTGATATGTGTGATTACAAAGCAACTGAGGCATGTAACTTGAAACGACACATACTGATGCACATGGGGGTAAAGCCATATAAATGTGATATGTGTGATTACAAAGCAAGACAAGCAAATAGTTTGAAACAGCACAAGTTGACTCACACTGAAAAGGAAACTTCTTACTTGGAAGAAAATATACAGAATCACACTAAAGGCTTTAAGGAACGGATAAAGCCCTTTCAATGTGACATGTGCGATTATAAAACAACAACGGCAAGTGGTTTAAAAATACACAAATTGACCCACACTGGGGTAAGGGCATACAAATGTGGTATGTGTAATTACAAAGCAACAACTGCAAGTAATTTGAAAAAACACAAACTGACCCACACTGGGATAAAGGCGTACGAATGTGATATGTGTGATTACAAAGCAACTGTGACAAGTACCTTGAAACGACACAAACTTACTCATTCTGGGGCAAAGCCTCATAAATGTGATATGTGTGATTACGAAACAATACGGGCAACTTCTTTGAAACAACACAAACTCACTCACACTGGGGTAAAACCATATGGATGTGATATGTGTGATTATAAAACAATACGGGCAAATATCTTGAAACAACACATCAGGACTCACACTGGGGCAAAGCTGTATGAATGTGATGTGTGTGATTATAAAACAGCACGACCAAATGACTTGAAACGACACATACTTACTCACACAGGGGTAAAAGCACATGAATGTTATATGTGTGATTATAAAACAGCACGACCAAGTGACTTGAAACAACATATTCTGACTCACACTGGCATAAAGTCATTGCAATGTGAAATGTGTGATTATAAAACTGCAGATGCAAGTCACTTAAGACGACACAAACTAACTCACACTGGGGTAAAACCATATAAGTGTGATATGTGTGATTACAAAGCAATACGAGCAGTCAACTTGAAACGACACAAACTAACGCACACTGGGGTCAAACCATTATAATTGTAATATGTGTATTATTTGTGTACAGGCAATTTGTTTGAAACATCACAAACTCACTCACACTGGAGTAAAACCATACTCAAAGTGAAATTTTTTATTGCAGTTTACATTACATTGCTGCTAGGTATAAATATAATCATGATTCAATACAAACTTGCCTATTCATGGCGTGCAATGTTACTAGCAACTTCATTTATTATTATAAAGTCAAATTATATTAATATTACAGAATTAAAAGTCTAAAATTATATTTAAATTGATTACAATGTCAAGTTTAGTTACCCAGTCAATATTATGTTAGTTGATTACAATGTTATGGATTAGTGTCAATATATTATGTTAGTAGATTACAATGTCATGGATTAGTGTCAATATATTATGTTAGTAGATTACAATGTCATGGATTAGTGTCAATATATTATGTTAGTTGATTACAATGTCATGGATTAGTGTCAATATATTATGTTAGTAGATTACAATGTCATGGATTAGTGTCAATATATTATGTTAGTAGATTACAATGTCATGGATTAGTGTCAATATATTATGTTAGTAGATTACAATGTCGTGGATTAGTGTCAATATATTATGTTAGTAGATTACAATGTCATGGAATAGTGTCAATATATTATGTTAGTAGATTACAATGTCATGGATTAGTGTCAATATATTATGTTAGTAGATTACAATGTCATGGAATAGTGTCAATATATTATGTTAGTTGATTACAATGTCATGGATTAGTGTCAATATATTATGTTAGTAGATTACAATGTCATGGATTAGTATCAATATATTATGTTAGTAGATTACAATGTCATGGATTAGTGTCAATATATTATGTTAGTTGATTACAATGTCATGGATTAGTGTCAATATATTAGGTTAGTAGATTACAATGTCATGGAATAGTGTCAATATATTATGTTAGTAGATTACAATGTCATGGATTAGTGTCAATATATTATGTTAGTAGATTACAATGTCTTGAATTGATTAGTCAATAATAGTATTCCAATTATTATTGTTATCAGTCATAAAATCATTAAGTGTAGTTAACTTAGTCAGAAGGACTATATTTGGTTTAGTTTTGAACAGTTTTAGTTTATTTTTACATATGAAAGTTATATATGTGATTATATATTATACTAGCTGCGCCCCGCGGTGTTACCCGCGTTAGCCGGAAATAAGAAGTAGCCTATCTATATTTATATATATATATATAGTGTTAATCCTAGATCTAAGCTACCTTCGTACCGAATTTCATCCAAATCGGTTCATCCGTTTGTGCGTGAAAGAGTAACAAACATCCATACAAAATTTCGAGTTTATAAAATTAGTAGAATTAGAGGGAGACTGTGTAAAAACTCTACAGAGTGACGTTTAGCGTTGTCTTCAGCACCTGATCAACAGATTATTTATATATATATAATTCTACCGTACGTGTTTATGTCACTGAACTCCTCTTAAACGGCTGGATTGATTTGAATGTATTTTTTGTTTGCGTTTGCCCGACAGAAGGCGCTGCAGTGGGTCCGCTAGTATAAATATATGATCTGATGATTGGAATTTCAGCTAGAGATTATGATGGGTATGACCCTCATGATTTATGATCATGAGGGTCATACTCGTCAACGTTCTTTACTGGTTGAAGAAGAGCTGCCAAAATCCATCGATCATACTCGTCAACGTTATTTTCTGGTTGAAGAAGAAGCTGCCAAAATCCATCGATAAAATGATACTTGCTGAGATTCCGGATTTCACACCAAATTACCATATTCTTTAATAACATTGTCAAACCAATAATGATCACCATGTATAAAGAATGTAATTCTTGAAAGGAGCATTATACATTTTATTAATCTATCTATAGGGGAGAAGGGGGCACCTTAGCACAGGGGCAGATTTGAATATGTTGATTCTTAAACGCAGCTTTGTATTAGTCTATGCCACAACTCGATTTTAATGTTGGCAACACCGGGTATGTCAAACGTCAAGTCACAGAGCGCGTGTGTTTATAAGTGAAATCGAGTTATAACCTCTCTTCATTCTTGAGCCGTCGAAGTTTAAAATCAAAATAAATGTTGTAAGAAATTATCAATCACGTGAGTAAATATTTACCACTTAATTATTTTACATGTTTATCTAATACTTATTAGTTTTTCATCTACATGGTAGTTTTTGCTTGACGGTTGTTTTATATATTTTTTTTATTAATGTTTATCTTTCAAGTGAGTATGGGGCAGATTTGATAAAAAGAAAAGGGGCAGATTTGAACACTATGTTCAAATGTGCCCCGACCCCGTTTTAAATGATATCTTCAAATATGCGTCTTTTCATATATTTTAAATGTAATACTAATTCTAATTAAATACATCACTAATTATAATTATTTATTTATAGGATGGTTAGAACATATAAAAAAAAGCGGGAAAGTACAGTTAATGAAGACGATGTATTAAAAGCAGTTTTAAACGTCATAAACGGAACTATGAAACTTAGGAGAGCTGCTACTATATATGGGTTGACGCCGAGCACACTCTTTTATCGAGTTAAAAAGTATAAAGAAAACATAGCTCCTAGGAGTGAAGTATTTTCAAGTAAATACACTGTTGCTCAGATATTTACCAATGACGAGGAAAAACTGTTGGAAAAATACCTCTTGAAAAGATCAAAAATGAACTATGGCCTCACCTACACAAGTGCAAGATCGTTAGCTTTTGAATATGCAACAGCTTTACGTAAATGTCCAGCAAAATGGACGGAAAATAAACAGGCAGGCATAGAGTGGATGAAAGGATTTATGAAAAGGCACAAAAATTTGTCTTTGCGAAAGCCTGAGAACACGAGTCTTTCACGTTCGACAAGTTTTAATAAGCACAACGTGTCCATGTTTTACGATAATTATGAAAGGGTTCTGCAAAAGACCCACTTTACTCCAGACCGAATTTTCAATTTGGATGAGACCAATATTATGACAGTGGTGCAAGCACCTAATGTAATTGCGCAGACTGGTTCAAAGCAGGTAGGTCAGTGTGTGTCAGCAGAGAGAGGCCAGCTGATAACAATGTGCGCCATAGTCAGTGCAACAGGTAATACCGTTCCACCAGTTTTCATATTTCCGCGAGCACGATTTCATGATGTTATGATTAATGGAGCGCCACCTGGAAGCGTTGGTTATGCAAATAGTCCAAAAAGCGGATGGATGACCGGCCCTTTGTTTGTTAAGGTGCTGCAACATATAAAAAAATCCACAAGATGTAGTAAAGATGACAAAATATTGTTATTATTTGACAATCATGAAAGTCATTGTTCTTTAGATGCAATCAATTACTGTCGAGACAATGGTATTGTTGTACTCACATTCCCCCCCCATTGCACACATCAGATGCAACCCCTAGATGTTGCCGTCAATGGGCCATTTAAACAAAAAATTTCAGTGGCACAAAATAATTGGCTGCTCGAACATCCTGGGAAAACCATCACAATCCATGATCTAGCAGGTATTGTGACTCCAGCATATAATGCTTCTCATACGCCTAATAATATAATTTCGGGGTTTTCAAAACCAGGAATCTACCCACTTAACCGTAATGCATTTACAGACGATGATTTTCAGTGTGCAGAAGTCACGAATCGTCCTCAACCTAATGTATTTGCTGAGAATGAGAGCCCCATAGCAGCTAATGCTTTACTTGATATCCCTGATATTATTCAGCCAACAGTAGCTTTACAAAGAGAGTCACATCCGCCACAAACTGTATCTCCTGGCCGAGAAGAAAATGATCAGAGAGATAGTAGTCCAAGTATTTGTAATCAGTTCCTCATGGCATCTAATGCTTCACTTGAAATGATTGATGTTATGCAGCCAACAGAAGCTTCACAAAGAGGGCCACAAACGCCACAAATATCGCCTAGGGTAGAAGACATAGATCAGAGATTCTTTAGTCCGAGTATTTATGATCACAGTAAAGACAATATTAATGAAATGTCTGGTGAAGTACCCGGTCCCGTAACTCCGGAAATGATTAAACCTTATCCTAAAGCCCCGCCACGTAAAAATTGCGCAACAGGACGAAAAAAAGGAAGTTCGCGCATCTTGACTGACACTCCAGAGAAGAATGCAATCGAAGCAGCACATTTAAATCGGATGAAAAAATTAGAAAAGCCTGCTATTCGTCGACGTACAAAAGAAGGCAAGCCAAATACCAAAGTAAAGAAACCTAGAAAAGGCAAGCAACTTCCTAAAGGCAAATCTAAATCAAAAAAGAGTTCTATATTCACATCAAGCTCTGAATCTGATGATCATGACAGTCACTTCTCCATGAATGACGACACAGACTTGGATGCGACTGATGCCCGTAGCAGTCAACATGAAGATGAAGAACTGCAGGATCCAGTTCACAATACTAATTTTACTAGCGGAAATCTGAAAGTAGGGGACTTTGTATTAGTTCAGTGTCCGTCAGAGAAACGAACAGCATCTGTGGCTTTCGTTGCTAGAATTGAAGAAAGGGACTTAAATACTTTTACTGTCAATTTTTTGAAGAGAAAAGGAGATCTGTTTTTCTTTCCTGAAAAAGTTGATAGATGGCCAATTACTATTTTGGATATAGTAACAAAACTGCCAGCACCTAACGACGCACCTGGCACGTCCAGAACTGCATCAAAACTTTCTTTTAATTTCAATTTTTCTTTCTTTTCTATGGGATAGGTACCTTACATGTTTAATTTTTAAAATATTCTGCAATGTGATTATTTTTGTTACCAAAGTCGAAGTCTGACTAAATTAAGAAACTATTATTTTAAATATAATTACTATAAGACAAGATTTAACTGTAAAAGTTTGATATAAGTTTATTTTATGTTTGATTTTGAGTCTGTGACAATATATATGATTATATTAACAACAAACTAATACTTTATTCACTCTATTTCCTGCATTTAAACCAGTTTTTCAAAACTGCCCCATGTCGATTCAAATGTGCCCCCATGGAGAGGCAGATTTGAACAAATTCGGCTTTTAAAAAAAACAAAAATATCGTCATACAACTTTTATCAAATTGAAACATCTCGTCATTTTTATATTAATCAAAGACTAAGAAAGCTAAGAAAAATATGTTGTTTAAATTTTTCTTTACAGTTGATTTGTTACAAGCCAAAATATAAAAAATGTGCTAAGGTGCCCCCTTCTCCCCTATATATATAAATGAAACCCGTTTTCCGTTGTCACGACATACATGAAAACGGCTTGACCGATTTGGCTTATTATTTTTTTGTAGTTTTCTAATACTCTGTACAAGGTTCTTACGGAAAGCGAAACGAAGTTCGCCGGGTCCGCTAGTTTAAAATAAAATTAATTTTATTTTATGGCGCAATAAATTTTCTAACTGATACTTCATGGTACGGCATTTTAGTCTTTGTCAGATTGATCTTTAGAACGTGGTTTATGTACACTTCAGAATGCGACCAGCAAAATGCGTTGATTACCATTAAAATATAAAGCATTATTTCGTTGGTCCGCAATCGGTCAGCTAACGACCACGTATCTTATGCCATACAAAAAAGACTAAATAACTATTATTTTAATTACTAAATAAGTGTGAATAGATGATAAATAAATATTATTAAAATAATTGAATAAATAAGATTAGATAACTAAAATTAAATGTCATTCAAACATAATTATTTGATGCTGTTATTATTTACGACCCTAAGAACATACCCTAAGGCTCTTTTTGCAATAGGCTTTAGAGTGGACGCCAACTAATGAAAATGTCGGACTCAAACTGACCACATGTGGTCGGGAACTAAAAAAATAGCACATTTTGATAAATTATTATTTATTCTATACTTACTAACATAAAATACAAAAAAAACTTATGTTTTTTCAATAATTTAAGGTTTTTTCTAAACATCTGAGTATTATTTGAATCAAAACATTATAATTATAGTGAATAATGTCACTTCAAAGATTACTAGTCCACTAAGTGGTCGTGAACTGGCTGTTTCACCCTATAAGTATATAGACTTGAAATAACTACAAATTAGGGCATAATAATTATGACGGTTAGAACACAACATGGCCGCCATTACGTACTTACTTATTTTTCACCAAAAATGGCACACCTGATATCAATTGTAGGTACAAAAATTCATATAGTTTGCTCAAATCGATGTGTACCATTTTTTCATAATGATGATCTTTCAAAAACAAATGATGAACTAAATCGAACCACAACATTGTGTAGGTATGTAAATAGTTTATTCTTTTATAATTAAATCATATAGGCATAGGAGGGTTGTAGGGGGAGCTGGGAGCGTAAACGCGCCGCGCATAAGAAGTCGCACTGGTAAAAAGTCGTCTGGCGGTACAAGGGCCTGTATGCTGAGTGTGACTTTTGTCGTAAACATGACGCGCTCTTCGGCGAGCGCGTTAGCATGTAATTTGTATGAAGAAATGTACAGCGCCACTAGCGGCGCGTTTTTGAAACACAAGTTCATCCAAATTACATACTTACGCGCTCGCCGAAGAGCGCGTCATGTTTAAGACAAAACTCACACTCAGCTTTCAGTGCGGCTATACGCGCCTGGCGCGTTATCTTTCCGTGCGTGTTATTAGTATGCTGAGTGTGAGTTTTATCGTAAACATGACGCGCTCTTCGGCGAGCGCGTAAGCATGTAATTTGTATGAAGAAATGTACAGCGCCATTAACGGCGCGTTTTTGAAACACAACAAGTTCATACAAATTACATGCTTACGCGCTCGCCGAAGAGCGCGTCATGTTTACGACAAAACTCAGACTCAACATTTAGTACTCGCGTAGAGACGCCAACGCGATCTGTAGGCTGAGTGTGACTTTTGTCGTAAACATGACGCGCTCTTCGGCGAGTGCGTAAGCATGTAATTTGTATGAACTTGTTGTGTTTCAAAAAACGCGCCGGTAGTGGCGCTGACAATTACTTCATACAAATTACATGCTTACGCGCTCGCCGAAGAGCGCGTCATGTTTACGACAAAACCAATTCGCACTGAGCCAGCGTGGTGAATATGGCCCAATCACCTTTCACATGTAGACCTACGTCTTGCAGTGGACCATTAAAAGACTGATACAGTACAGAACATTTATATCTCACACTGATAAGGAGCATCATATTATTGTTCAGTGTAGGTATCACTCTTCGTGGGTAGGCCTACGTAATGCAGTGGACTATTTAAAAAAAGGCTGGTACAGTAGGTAAATATAATTATATATCAATTTTTCTCGTGTTACTTTGATTACATATTATTATATTTTTCTATTATAACTATTTTCATCTGTAACACGAAATGTGGAAAGACAATTTTATTATGCAGGTTGAAGGTTGCACAGCAGAATTATTGGTGCTCCTACCGTAAGGAGCAACTCGTGTAGCAAGCCTGGGGGAGCGAGACTAAGTAAAAGTTCTACAGGGCGGCATTGTCTCCATCCCCCCTACCGCCTAAAGCAATAGCAATCGTAATCGTTTATGACTTCATTTTAGTCATTTGGCACCGCCTATGTGACGTTAGCCATCAAAGTTGTTCATTCAACGATTGCTTTCGCAATCCGCGCAAAGCAATTGATGGCTAACGTCACATAGGCGGTGCCAAATGCCTAAAATGAAGTCATAAACGATTGCTATTACTATTGCTTAGGCGGTAGGGGGGCAGCATCTGATCAACTGATTCTTTGATTTTAGGTATCTGTCTATAAAATCAAAGAACAGATTGAACATTGGACATTTCCTAGACTTTCTAACTGAATGGTAATGTTTAAAGCAAAATATCTTCCAGAATACATCTGTACCTGGAATCACTATAGTTCGGCCGTTCGGAGAATGCGTTCCTGACACGTCGCGATTGAACTGACGACGTAACTTTGTAATGGCGTTGCAGTTACGATAAAAATATTTTTGCTGGTTGTTTATCGTTTTAACAATTGATGAGCATTAAAACAACATTATTATATCAATAATCAATGAATGTTATAATTTTGTGCCAAACTGAGTGTCAAATAACTTGGTAAACAATATTTTTCTAAATCTATACTGCGCTATTACAAGGTTATGTCAGCGCTTTATATTTGTAGTGCTGTGCTAACAATAACAGGCAATAATAGTATCGTAATCTGTTCTTATACAGTTATACTTTATAAAATAATACGATTTGTTTTTCTTTTTAAGAATTTGAAAATAATGGACTAGAAGATAACTTTCATGAAATATAAAAATAAAACTACGACCAAACCGAACGCGCGATATCAGGATTGATTCTGTTATTGATGATAATATAATTATACATGTAGGTGAAGATGATGATGAAGACCACCACCTCCTCAAGCGAATCGGAGTCTGATTAATATTCTGGACGCAAATTCAATTCAATGTACTTTATTGCAAAGAAATACAGATTGTAACTTTGTAACAAAGAATAAATAAAATAATTTTATTATATTAATACCTACCTATTACCTTTTTTTGGTTTCCACTTAAATACCTAAAATATAAATTTTAAATGATTCCGCCAATTTAAACCGAAAATAATCTTAAAAATAATGCGGCGGTCCATTTTGGAGGAACGGTAACGAACTCAGTGTTATGTTGTGCCCATCACTAGTCGTGACTAACTGATAGGTGTCAGGAACGCATTCTGTGAACGGCCGAACTTTAGATGATCTAATGAGTGAAATCTCAGCAAGAGATTTATGAGTCATAAAGGATTCATTCGAGAACTACACACGTCTAAGTGGGACCAAGCTGGGAGTACATCAAATAAAAAACTCATAAACGATAATGCACAAACATTTTAATTTGATTTTACCAATACACAAAAACAGTTAATACTAAAATAAGGCCCATTCAAACTTGATAGCGATTGCGAAAAAGCGCGTCATTGCTCAGAACCTAAAGAAATTCGTTGTTAGTTACCCGAGGAGTGGGGATATGCGCAGCTTGTAGTTGACAAGCTTAACTTCACAGACACCATTAACTTTGATACGGCCTCGGGCCTAGGTATGTATGCCTTGCTTACCCCATACTAAGCCGAAATGGGGGTGATTAATATTATCATTATGAACAACTTTTACTATGGGACCAACTCAAAATGCGAGAAAGTTTAGTTCGATACCCGAGGAGTGGGGATGTGCGCAGCTTGTGGTTGACAAACCTAACTTCACAGACGCCATTAACTTTGATTCGGCCTAAGTATACTTAATTACTTATGTACCGGTTCTTTAAAGCAAAATAAATAGGTAGGTACGCAATTCCCATATCCAAATTCACAATAGTAGGTACACAACTTCATCCGGAACTGGAACAGGTAGCGCACGTAAAGGTGGGCACACACGGTCAGTTAAACTGATCAGTTTTTCGCGTCACTCCAACTGGGAGCTCATTCAGTTAATGAAAAGGTGGGAATTGGTGGTTCCATATTTGAAGACAGTGGAGCCATTATATCTCTTCGATAACTTGTGTTGTTTCAATTTTTCATGAGAAATTATTGGAACTAAAGTTGTTTGAAATTTGATTTTCCACAACTTTGATTTCTATCAACTTTTTCTAGGATCGATATTTTTAATAAGCCGGTGATGCCATGATGTTTCTTCGATAACTTGTGTTATTTCAATTTTTCATGATCGGAACCCAAGTTGTTTGAAATTTGATTTCCTATAACTTTGATTCCTATCAACTTTTTCCAGGATCCATATTTTTTTAATAAGACAGTGGTGCCATTTTGTTTCTTCTATAACTTGTGTTATTTCAATTTTTCATGAGAAATTATCGAAGCCGAAGTTGCTTGAAATTTGATTTCCTACAACTTTGATTCTCATCAACTTTTTCTAGGATCGATATTTTTTAATAAGCCAGTGGTGCCATGATGTTTCTGCGATAACTTGTGTTATTTCAATTTTTCATGAGAAATTATTGGAACTAAAGTTGTTTGAAATTTGATTTTCCACAACTTTGATTTCTATCAACTTTTTCTAGGATCGATATTTTTAATAAGCCGGTGATGCCATGATGTTTCTTCGATAACTTGTGTTATTTCAATTTTTCATGATCGGAACCCAAGTTGTTTGAAATTTGATTTCCTATAACTTTGATTCCTATCAACTTTTTCCAGGATCCATATTTTTTTAATAAGACAGTGGTGCCATTTTGTTTCTTCTATAACTTGTGTTATTTCAATTTTTCATGAGAAATTATCGAAGCCGAAGTTGCTTGAAATTTGATTTCCTACAACTTTGATTCTCATCAACTTTTTCTAGGATCGATATTTTTTTAATAAGCCAGTGGTGCCATTTTGCTTCTTCCATAACTTATGTTATTTCAATTTTTCATGAGAAATTATCGATGCCGAAGTTGCTTGAAATTTGATTTCCTACAACTTTGATTCCCATCAACATTCTCCAGGATCGATATTTGTTTTAATAAGTTAGTGGTTCTATTTTGTTTCTTCCATACTTGTGTTATTTCAATATTTCATGAGAAATTATCGGAACCAAATATGTTTAAAATTTGATTTTCTACGACTTTGATTCTCATTAACTTTTTCTAGGATCGATATTTTTTTAAATAAGACAGTGGTGCCATTTTGCTTCTTCCATAACTTGAGTTATTTCAATTTTTCATGAGAAATTTTGGAAACCAAAAATGTTCAAAATTTGATTTCCTACAACTTTGATTCCCATCAAATTTTTCTAGGATCGATATTTTTTTTGATAAGACGGTGGTGCCATATTGTTTACAATGGCACCACTGTGATATTCGAATAATATCGATCCTACAAAAGTTGATGTGAATTAAAGATGTAGTAAATCAAATTCCAAACAACTTTGGTTCAGATATTTTTTTATAAAAAATTGAAATTACTTGAGTTACTGAAGATTCAGTTCATCAACGAAGTGGTAAAAACATGCAAACCATCGCAGTACCTATCGGCAATAGTTGACTACATTAGGACCCCGCTGCAATTATTAGATGAACTGATGCGATCGTTTCATCATGTGTGCCCAGCTTCAGGTAGTGGTCCAAATCGTGAACCACCAATTCTTACTTATTAATTTACTGAATGAGCTCCCAGTTGGAGTGACGCGGAAAACTGATCAGTTTAACTGACCGTGTATGGCCACCTTAAGTCTAGCGGTGAGGGTAGTGTGGAGGGGATGGCTGCGCAAGTGCGCATGGTGCGCAATAATGCGCGTGTTGAATACAGGTATCGAAATTATCTTAGTTGTTCATAAGGTTTAGTCGCAAAATGACAACCGAGGCGCAATTTGTACAAAGAGCAAAATGTAAAAAAAAATTACGTCCAAGGCGCACCATGACTAGGAAGCAAAATGTCCAAAGCGCACAATGACTAGAAAAGAAAAATGTCTATAGCGCACAATGTCCAAAATTCCAATTAATACTACGAGTACGAAGTGCAATGGTTTAATATTATAACTGCGATGATATATAAATTAAATATTTCGGTGAATCAACTCAGTAATGAGCATATTTTAAACAAAACCAAAATAAAAGATTTTACATAGTTGTGTGGTAACACCAAAGTATAAGTGGTATTAGTACCCGACTATCCTCAAAATATTATTTATTCAATGACACCACCTTCTAAATTATTATACTAACTTGTCACGTCATTGAAAAAAAATTTTATTTCATATCCATTAATTAATAATCTATGCAATAATATTTAAAATAATCGGCCTAGTGCGAGTCGTACTCGCGCAGGAAGGGTTCCGTTCCGTACCGTAGGGTTCAAAAATAAACAAAATAAAATGTAAAAAGTTTCTTTTTGTGATAAACATTTCAAAAATTGATGCGTTCGCAGGATTTGAACCTGCATCCTCTGGGACTCCGGCCCAGATGCTTTGTCCAATTAAGCTAAAACGCTCTCTGCGAAGGCGCCGAATTAGTGAAAATGTTTATCATTTTTACCAACTACTACATTGTTGGAAGCGCCATTTGTGAGAACTTAGGTATTTTTTCTTTGAATTGTGCTTTGGCGCTCAGGGCACGAATTTGTGTTTGTGCCGTGGCGTTCAAAAGGTTAAACCAGTCAGTCACTTAATATGAAATTATTAGAACTTCTTACCATTAACGAGAAATGACGCATTGCTTAATCAATGAAATTATTTTTATCGTGCTTCACACACTAGGTGTATAGAAACTTTCTTTTTGTGATAAACATTTCAAAAATTGAATTTTTGAAATTTTTATCACAAAAAGAAAATCTTTAGCCTCGATTGTCATTTTGCGACTAAATCTTATGAACAACTAAGATAATTTCGATACCTGTATTCCACACGCGCATTATTGCGCGCCATGCGCACTTGCGCAGCCATCCCCTCCACACTACCCTCACCGCTAGACTTACGTGCCGCTACCTGTTCCAGTTCCGGATGAAGTTGTGTAGGTACCTACTATTGTGAATTTGGATAAGGAAATTGCGTACCTACATATTTATTTTGGTTTAAAGAACCGGTACATAAGTAATTAAGTATACTTAGGCCGAATCAAAGTTAATGGCGTCCGTGAAGTTAGGCTTGTCAACCACAAGCTGCGCACATCCCCACTCCTCGCATATCGAACAAAACTTTCTCGCATTTTGAGTTGGTCCCTTTCTTTTTGTGATAAACATTTCAAAAATTGAATTTTTGAAAGTTTCTATACACCTGGTGTGTGAAGCACGATAAAAATAATTTCAAAATAAAATATATGAATGGGGTAGCCTTATTATATTTTTTTTTATCCTTCGGGTACGGAAGCCTAAAAATTAAGGAATAACATAATTATTATGATATACTAGTGACCCGCCCCGCCCTATCCCCCTTAAATTACTATATCTATTAAAAAAAACCGCATCAAAATCCGTTGCGTAGTTTTAATGATATAAGCATGCATGGGGACAAACAGCGGGAAGCTACTGTTTTATACTATGTAGTGATACCAAGAATATCTTAAGGTTTTACAAGTACACGTAGCTCAAGTGTGTCGTTCCAAATCGCGTACGTAGATAGCCCTAGAGCACCTTAGGAAGTCGTTGTGGAAGTTCATTTAACAGAATAAAATTTTGGACGTTTTGCGCTATAGACATTTTGCTTCCTATAGTCTATAAATTTTAACTTGATCTCTGCGACAGTAGAAGATTGACATTTTTAGAGTTGGGATAGTGGTGGAAAAAATCGATTTTTAAACAATGTTGTAATGAAATCGAATGAGTAGTTGATGGTGAGAAATTGGATTCCATTTACTTACTATTATTTAAGAATAAGTATAGTATCAAATAATGTTATGATATTAATTATAAACTCATAATAATGAAACGATAGTATTGTTACGAGATGGGTTCTTGGATAGTCAGTTAAAACGCCGATTATTCACTTTGCACTTTATTGCACACAATCACTTCACAAAAATCACGAAAACACACAACACAACTGGTTCGCACAAACACTTTACACCGGCACTGATATTCACACAAGCTAGTCACTTCACAACCACTGGTATCGCACACTAACCCGAGTAGTTATCGCTTCGACGGTAAACGAATAAACTGATCCCCAAGGGTCGGCCGGCGTATTTATATCCGCTATTTCCTACAGTGTCGAACCTACGAGATATTTCGCAACATTACTCGATCTCAATAAACGCCATTGTGTTAACAAGTAAACAACTTGAAGGTTCGAGAATCCCTATTGTTTTTCAAATACGTAAACACCAAACAAATAAACTCGAGTCATAAAGCCATAAAACTGAATACAAAAGGCACCAATAAAAACACAATAAAGCTTCACAGAACAATAGAGCTTCCCAGGACCGGATCACTCCATACCTACAACGGGCGTCTACTGCGTTACACTACCCCCTCCTAAGACATGCTCGTCCCGAGCATCGTTGCACCCGTAATATCGCGCCAATCGATCCACATGAACTATCTTGGGAGCACCTCGATGTCCCTTCTGTATGCGGAACGTCACGTCGTTGATCTTGGTCACCACTCGGTATGGTCCATCCCATTTGGCTTGTAGCTTTGGAGATTTCCCTTTTTTGCGTACAGGGTTGTGTAGCCATACTAGCGAGCCTTCCTCGAACCCAGGGTTGTTAGTCCTTCTGTCGTATCTAGTCTTCATTCTTTCCGATGTTTGCTGGCCATACTCTCTAATGTGCTCATAGATGTCGTTCATCTTGTTCCGGAGGTCACTGGCGTACTCAGTTATGGGTTGTGGAGAATCCGGTGGGACACCAGTTATTAAGTCGGCGGGTAGCCGTAATTCACGTCCAAAATTGGCAAAAGCAGGAGTGACATTGGTGCTCTCATGAACAGCACTTCGGTATGACAGCAAAAATGGCTGGATATGCTTGTCCCAATCCCGTTGTTTGCTTTCGACTACTTTTGCCAGGTATCTCTCCAGAGTTTGGTTGAATCGCTCCACCATTCCATCTGATTGCGGGTGGTATGACGTTGTCCTTGTTTTGTGTGCACCCATTAGCCGACACGTCTCTTGAAACAGTTGAGATTCAAAATTTCTTCCTTGGTCACTATGGATTTCCAATGGTACTCCAAAACGACAGAATACTTCATGGACCAATTTGTCTGCTATCGTCGATGCCTCTTGGTTTGGAATTGCGAAGACTTCCGGCCACTTGGTGAAGTAATCCATGACGACAAGGAAGTACTTGTTGCCACTTTCGCTCACAGGAAATGGTCCGGCCACATCCAGTGCGATTCGCTCCCATGGTGCTCCAACATTATACAGCTTTAGTGCTCCTCTGCTGCGGGTATGCGGTCCTTTCACTGATGCACAGCTCGTGCATTTCCGTACCCAGTCTTCTACGTCATCTCTGCAGTTGATCCAGTAAAACCTTTCTCGAATCTTCAACAGTGTCCGTTTCACACCCAGATGTCCTCCCGAAAATCCTTCGTGGTACAGCTTCAAAACTTCGGGAACTTTTGCTCTGGGTACAACCATTTGGAGATGGCACTGGTTTCCTCGAGCATTTTCCCATTTTCGGCACAGCACTCCCTCTTGAAGCACCAGGCTATCCCATTGCGCCCAATAGCTCTTTGTCGTAACACTCAGTGAAGCAATAGCACTCCAGTCAGGCTTACGGGCATCTGATTCCATCCATTCAAGAATCGGCTTGATGTCGACGTCTTCTTTTTGTTCAGCCTGAAGGGTTTCTTTCCATTCGTCGCCGATGTCAGCTTTGAGCATTCTGACAGGTACTGGATCTTTCGACTCTTGTCTTGAGCAATGCTTGCAGTCCTCTGAGCATGGCCTTCTTGACAGTGCATCTGCGTTGCCATGAGATTTTCCACTGCGATGTTCCGTGGTAAAGTCGAACTCTTGTAGTTGCTCAATCCATCTTGCCACTTGGCCTTCGGGATCTTTAAACTGCAGTAGCCACTTTAGAGCAGCGTGGTCGGTCCTCAGATGGAATTTTCGCCCGAGCAGGTATTTGCTAAAGTGACGCAATGTCTTCACCACTGCAAGTAGCTCCTTTCTTGTCACACAGTAGTTCCTTTCTGGCTTGGACAGGGATTTGCTGAAATACGCAATCACCACTTCTTGGTCTCCTTTTCTTTGCGACAATACTCCTCCGATGCCGGTGTTGCTGGCGTCAGTGTCCACGATAAACTCGTTCTCGGTGTCCGGAAAGCCGAGAATAGGCGTATTGCAAAGTCGCTCCTTTAGTCCTCGAAAAGCTGCGTCGCAATTTTCATCCCAGAGAAAGGGCCGTTTTTCCTCAGTCAGTCTATGCAACGGCTTAGCGATATCAGCAAAGTTCTTCACGAATCGCCTGTAATAGGAGCATAAACCCAAGAATGCTCTGACTTCCGTCTTGTCTTTTGGCACAGGCCAATCCTTCACAGTACTGACTTTACCTGGATCCGTCTGTACGCCAGCTTCGGAAATCACATGTCCCAAGAAATTCACTTGCTTCTTGAAGAAGGAACATTTCTTCGGACTCAGCTTAAGATTGGCAGCACGTATTTTTGTTAGGACTCGTTCCAGGTTTTGTAGGTGGTCTTCGAAGGTTTTTCCCACAATTATGATGTCGTCTAAGTAGACAAGGCATGCGTCTCCAATTAGTCCCGCAAGAACCAACTCCATTAACCTCTCGAACGTAGCGGGGGCGTTGCACAACCCAAACGGCATCACTTTAAATTGCCACAGGCCTTTTCCCGTAGAAAACGCGGTCTTCTCCTTATCTTTAGGGTCTATTTCCACTTGCCAGTACCCGCTCTTCAAGTCCAGCGTAGTGAACCACTTCATGCCCGTCAGTGTATCCAACGTGTCATCAATCCTCGGCAAAGGGTAGCTGTCCTTCTTCGTTACGTCGTTGAGTCGTCGATAATCAACACAAAACCGCATACTGCCGTCCTTCTTTTTCACTAGAACCACTGGCGAACACCACGGACTGGATGAAGGTTCTATCACACCATTTAGCGCCATGTCTTCAATCATTGACTCAACTTCTTTTTCTCGAGCCACTGGTATCCTTCTTGGCCGCTGTCGTATCGGTGGCACGTTTCCTGTATTTATCGTGTGCTTCACTAAGCCAGTCTTCCCGTTGACAGCATCATCGAGGGCAAATATGCAATAAAGCTTCACAGAACAATAGAGCTTCCCAGGACCGGATCACTCCATACCTACAACGGGCGTCTACTGCGTTACAGTATTTATCGACGTTTTTCTCTATTATCGATGCTAATGTAACATATAATTGGGTTTACTTTAATTACACATGTAAAAAATGTTATAATATTACAATATACAATAAAATTAGTGATAAATCAAGTTTTATTGAAAATATCGTCAGTATAAACTATCGATATTTTAATTAAAACTCTATCTAAAACTCTGTGGTCACGATCATTCGTCGCCCATCACTAATCGGCATGCTCACAAAGTATGACATTGACAGGTACCTACTGTCTGTACCAGTCTGTACTTTTAAGAAATTCAGGACTTCATAGGCGTGATTTTTCTGACAGCTGTCGTAGAGATCAAGTTAAATTTTATAGAGTATAGTCATTATGCGCTTTGCACATATTTTCTTCCTAGTCATTGTACGCCTCGGTTGTCATTTAGCGCTTTTGTCATTTTGCGACTAAACCGTTCATAACACTAGTGAGTTTTTTTGTGTTTCTTCAGACCAGAAGCACTAGCTGATTTATGGTCACACGTATCACACTGATATGCCTTTACCCTGGAGTGAGTCAGTGTGTGTCGTTTCAAAAGATATACATGAGTTGCTTTGTAATTACACATCTCACATTTATATGGCTTCTCTCCGGTGTGTGTACGAATATGTGATTTCAAACAGGAAGAAAAACCTGTTTTATAATCACACATGTCACATTCATATGGCTTCTCTCCTGTATGTTTACGGATATGTGATTTCAAATCAGAATGATAAGCTGTTTTATAATCACACATGTCACATTTGTATGCCTTAACCCCAGTGTGAGTCAGTTTGTGTTGTTTCAAACGACCTGCCGTTGCTGCTTTGTAATCACACATATCACATTCATATGCTTTTACGCCAGTGTGAGTCAGTTTGTGTTGTTTCAAATGACTTACATGAGTTGCTTTGTAATCACACATCTCACATTTATATGGCTTCTCTCCTGTATGTGTACGAATATGTGATTTCAAATCAGACGAATAAGCTGTTTTATAATCACACATATCACAATTATATGGCTTTACCCCAGTGTGACTCATTATGTGTTGTTTCAACTTTTTTAAATGTGTTGCTTTAAAATCACACATTTCACATTCATATGGCTTCTCTCCTGTATGTGTACGGATATGTGATTTCAAATCAGACGAATAAGCTGTTTTATAATCACACATATCACAATTGTATGGCTTTACCCTAGTGCAAGTCAGTTTGTGTTGTTGCAAACTACCTACCCGTGCTGCCTTATAATCACACATATCATATTCATATGCTTTTACGCCAGTGTGAGTCAGTTTGTGTCGTTTCAAATGACTTAATCGAGTTGCATTATAATCACAAATGTCACATTTATATGGCTTCTCTCCGGTGTGTGTATGGATATGTGATTTTAAAATAGAAGAATAAGCCGTTTTATAATCACACATTTCACATTCATATGGCTTCTCTCCGGTGTGTTTGCGAATATGTGATTTTAAATCAGAAGCATAACCTGTTTTATAATCACACATGTCACAATTATATGCTTTTACACCAGTGTGAGTCAGTTTGTGTTGTTTCAAGTGTTCTAGCTGTGTTGCTCTGTATTCACACATATCACAATTATATGGCTTCTCTCCTGTATGTGTACGGGTATGTGATTTCAAATCAAAAGAATAAGCAGTTTTATAATCACACATGTCACATTTGTATGCCTTAACCCCAGTGTGAGTCAGTATGTGTCGTTTTAAAGTACTTGCCGTCGTTGTTTTGTAATCACACATACAACAATCATATGCTTTTATACCAGTGTGAGTCAGTCTGTGTTGTTTCAAGTGTTTTAGCTGAGTTGCTCTGTAGTCACACATATCACATTTAAATGGCTTCTCTCCTGTATGTGTACAAGTATGTGATTTCAAACCAAAAGAATAAGCTGTTTTAAAATCACACATGTCACATTTGTATGGCTTTACTCCAGTGTGAGTCAGTATGTGTCGTTTCAACTGACTTGCCGTTGTTGCTTTGTAATCACACCTGTCACATTTGTATGCCTTAACCCCAGTGTGAGTCAGTATGTGTCGTTTTAAATGACTTGTCGTCGTTGTTTTGTAATCACACATACAACAATCATATGCTTTTATACCAGTGTGAGTCAGTCTGTGTTGTTTTAAGTGTTTTAGCTGAGTTGCTTTGTAGTCACACATATCACATTTATATGGCTTCTCTCCTGTATGTGTACAAGTATGTGATTTCAAACCAAAAGAATAAGCTGTTTTAAAATCACACATGTCACATTTGTATGGCTTTACCCCAGTGTGAGTCAGTATGTGTCGTTTCAACTGACTTGCCGTTGTTGCTTTGTAATCACACATGTCACATTCATATGGCCTCTCTCCTGTATGTGTCCGGATATGTGACTTCAAATCAGAAGAATAATTTGTTTTATAATCACACATATCACAATTATATGGCTTTACCCCAGTGTGACTCATTATGTGTTGTTTCAAATTTTTAGTATTTGTTGCTTTATAATCACACATGTCACATTCATATGGCTTCTCTCCAGTGTGTGTACTGATATGTGATTTCAAATGAGAAGACTGAGCTGATTTATAATCACACGTGGGACATTTATACAACTTGCGTTTTTTTTTCTCAGCTGTGGAACCATCTTGACAGTTGGAGTCACTTGTTGCCTCTAGTGCAGTGTTCCTGTCCTCTGTATCCATTGGTTCAGCTTGTGATGTGTATCACAATACAGCAGTTTGACTTGACTCTCGCCTGTCTGGAACAGAGCTGCAAGCTAGACTAGTTGTTACAGGCGTAACAACTGGTCTCTAGCTAGATTTGACTGTGCTGTTATTTCATACCACTGACAATCTAATTAGATGTAGGATTTCAGCTCAGGTGTAAACTTTTGCAATCTATTGAACACAATTTTTTGTAGTTACATCTGAAACAAATCACAAACAACAATTCAATACAATTTTCTCACATGCGTGAGGAGGTGGGCTAACTCAGGCGACACTGGAGAGGAACACAAAATACTTCCCATGTGCAGGGCCTGTAGTCTCCACACCAAATAAGAAGCACATCGTAGTGGATAACAAGGTGGACAATTTACCTGAATAAGACTTCAGAATTGTGCTGGATGCAAGTCACTTCCATCCAGTCTTATCGGAGATCGATAGCAGAGGCTATGTCCAGCAGTGGACCTATGTATGACTGAGAAGATTCATATGTACCAGCGAGGTCCATGTGGGACGTCCAGTGGTCCACCCATCATTGGACAGATATTGATGATTATTCTCCATTCAACTGAGTTTACAATAGCACCAAATTACTTCCGAGTAAAGTATTGGCAAGCGATCTTTGTTCAGTAAAGTACGAAGGAATAAATGATGTTGTCGAATAGAAATTAAAAAAACTGGTTGTCTATAAAGTCAATTTATGGACGATAATTTCACATGATAATGTCAGAAGAAAACATTGTAGAACCAACAACTGAAACATGCCCAATGCTTAGGCCGATCTTGCCTCTCTATTCCTTGCACTCTTAGTTTAGGCTTTAATTAACTAACAAAATAAAAGTATCAAACAATCCACCATGATCGTCATAGTTATTCTAATTTATTTATTTATGTCTTACGCAAGTCTTTTCAGACCGTAACAATTTAAAAAAAAATCGTTGACAAAAAAATATTTATTTTATTCTCAACTCTGCTTGATATAGGCAAATCAGTATACACTGCTCGCCTATAAACAAATAGATAATCGAACAGCCCTCCCCTGATAGTGCCCTGGCCGAAGGTGCCAGCCAGAGATATATGCTGGATCAGATAAACGCCAGCGCGAGGACCACGACCTCTTTCTCTAAGTCGTCGTCCCAGGTCGCGGACAGAGCCCCGAGCTTCAGAGCACCACGGACCTGCCGTCTCGACATAGTAATCGTGTTATGGTTTATATTAAGAGAATGTTAGTTACCAGTTTCCGCACTGGTAGACTGTTTCCTTTATATTCTCTTGGGCTACACAATTATTACAAATAATTTTGGATTTCTGCTGTGCAGTCGCAACGAAACTTTACGCACTGTTGTAGACGTCTCCTGCCACTGTGGTTTGAAATGACTTAAATTGAATTATCACTATTTCAAGCAAAAAAGTGTAATAGGGCCTATTCTGTGGCAAAAACAAGGCAAATATAGGGAAGGCGAAATAAACAATAAAGAACATTTATTTCACAGCTGACGCCAGTGTTGTCAGCCCCAGGCAGTGTCTCCGTATACCTAGTATCTCCTTAGTTTGTGGTCTCCGTATGTAAATCTTAGATGTAAATCGAGAGTTACCGTGTTGCTAGGGTAAAAAGACCAAATTACGGTGAATTTACTAAAAGTGTGCCGTGTTGTCAATATTTTTGTAGCCATCATTGTTCGTTGAGGATTTTGCAAGTTTTCTTTTCTTTCTGCTGTAACGACGGGGTCCTCTCCGTCGCTAGCAACGCTCATGACGCTATTTTTGCGTCGCAATACTCAACGAAACAAAACAGAAATTTGCAAAATAAAATGAACGCCCGCTTCTTTCGACTTCCCGCCCGTACGCCATTTGCAATTGATGGTAATACTCTAGTCAAAAATAAAAATAACCTTTAATCATAAAGACGTATATTCATACAAAATAAATACCAAACTCTATTTTTTTAACCACTATTCGCAATTTTAACTAAAATCTTATCAAACTTCATTGTTATAAAAACTAAGGAATGGTTAAGACTGTCGCGGCTTTACAGGTAATAATTCTACCATATATGTGTCGAAATGGCAATAGTGCGAGCGGAACACCCTCATCACTTTGGGACTTCTCACTCGGCACAGCGTCTCTCTTATGCCATTTCAAAGAAATATATGTTTTGTTGCAACGCATTAAGGTTGAATTTTCCTAAGCTAACTTAGAGCCAAATTTCGTCTGTGCGCAATCCAGATAGTATACAAAATCCTTGCTATGGGAGCATCAGTGCTGCTAACTCCTTTTATCAAAAACACACTAGAACGTGGTAAAATATGGCACCTACGACAAAAAACGCTCTATTCGCTCGAAATGACTCGAATCAATGTATGTGGTAGATGTGGCAAAACATGTCATTTTGTGTTTGTAACAAACCTCATGTTTGGTTGGCTCAGGTGGTTTGTCGTTCACACCTGAGTAATTAGGCATAAGAAGTTGGCATTGTTGTAGGTCAGGAGTTTATCATATGAATTTATCATAAATTCTAATATTATTCAAAGAAACTTTTCATTCAAATAATATTCAAACAAACAGGTAAATAAATATATTTTAAAAAGCAACAAAACTTCAATCTACGTATATTAACTCTTTGCAGTACGCTTAGTAAAAAAAGTCATGATTTAAAGCTCGAAACATACTATCGGACGCGGCTGACGGACGCGACTGACAGCCGCGACCTAGACTATGAAAGTACACTGAGCCGTGCACACTATCGGACATAAGTCGCGGACGTCACCTTCGGACGACCGAGAGCGATCTGGCACACCGGATGTCTTAAGACTGTGCACATTGCTAAGTCGCGGCTGTCAGTCGCGTCCGTAAGCCGCGTCCGATAGTATGTATCGAGCTTAATTAATGAGAATGAGAAAAGAGAACGGGAGTTGACGGAGATTGTCAGCAGCGACCTTCAAGATACGACCTTTGATGGAAATGGGCCTGCAGCTACACAATGGAAGGTATAATAAATTAAATAAAGCTGAATCTGTGATTAAGCTGTAAACGTTTTTTATTTCGACACAAGTCACAGCACATATTTATATCAGTTGCTAGGGTAGGAACGACTATGACAGTTACAAACTATAGAAACTATTTTCAACACCCCCACTTAAGTTCATAGTCTGCATAAACCCATAAAATCAAAGCAATAATCATGCTTTCACTTAGGAACTGATTTTGTTAATGCGTTAGCTGGCATAGCATTAGTCTCGCAGTAGTTTATAATAATCTCTTTGGCATCAGCTAACTCTATTAAAGTATTGTCACAATAAAAACTTTTCTTTTAGAATGCTGGCCATAAAAAATGTTTATTGAATTCGAATTTTGAATTGTTCATGAAAATAAAAATGTATGCTTTTTAGAATTTTACTCATTTTTAAATATGGAGTGGACGCTTAAAGAAGACCGTGCCAATATTAGATACATAAATAATTATTTTTAAAAATATCTTGTAAGTCTTTCATTACCATAATTTAGAACAAAAGGACATGTCCACAAAATGTATGGAGGCTGGTATAATAATAATCAAAAATTCTAACCACAACACCCGTTACAATTCGAGAAAGTTCATATTTATCTGATTCTATTACAACAGTTAAAAACAAAAAAGAGCCCTCCGATTTTTTTTAAATCAATTTTGAATTTATTAGGATAAATAAATATATTTGGCTCAATAGGTAGTTTAACTCTAGTAACCTTGATTAAGTTACTTCCAAATTGTTTAATAAAAGCATTTTTACCAATAATACACACTTTTAAAGTGTTTTTTTGTCACATTGTACCTACTAACTGGTCACACTGGTAGGTTATAATTGTTATTTAGCAAATTAAGTGATGAATGTGAAAGAATCAGCTACGAATGCAAGTAAAATAACGATAGAAGCACTTTATCATAGCTAAACTAGAAAAAGTAATAAGCTGTTTTGATATTTTTCATACAATTTATTTTTCACATTTAAAAAAAAAATGGAGGGGTGAAAAAATCTAAATTAGATATTTTTGGGAAGCCCATAAAACAAGCTTTCAAATGATGTAAATATCATCTTGGTTCGATTTTTCTCTGAATAATATACCACTTGTGGACGTCACCTTTCAATACCAGTTGTACATGAATCCTGGTAGTACAATAATAGTGATCATCCAAGATACATTTTATTCAAGCGTGCAGGCTCATACAAATATTTGTAATATTTATTTCTTCAATACTGGAGGACCTTTTCAATCTTGGGTTGTTCCTTGAACGGCATTTTATGTATCAGCCTTAAATGTCTCCGAACGGTTCTCATCTGACCAAAGCTTTTGGGACATCTCGGGCATTGGTAGCTGTGGGAAACACATAAGACGAGTGAATATTGTGAAAAGTAGACATAACAATAAGTGAATATTGTGAAAAGAAGACATAACTATAAGTGAATATTGTGAAAGTGGACAAATCAATAAGTGACAATTGTGAAAAGTAGACAAAACAATAAGTAAATATTGTGAAAAGTAGACATAACTATAAGTGAATATTGTGAAAAGTAGACAAAACAATAAGTGAATATTGTGAAAAGTGGACAAAACAATAAGTGAAAATTGTGAAAAGTAGACAAAACATTAAGTGAATAAAGTAGACAAAACAATAAGTGAATATTATGAAAAGTAGACAACGATAACATTAGGCCCAATGTGACTGTCTCGGTGGCCCAGTGGTTAGTGAACCTGACTTCTTGATCAAAGAGGCGTGGGTTCGATTCCCACTCAGGGCAAGCATTTTTATGATAAACTTGTGTTTTCTCGTCTAATGTTATTTAGATATTATCTATTCTATATAAATATACATATATTTAAAAATATGTATAAGTAGTATATCAGTATCAGGCAGCCATATCACAAGAGCTTCGTTTGGGGTCAGAAACCGTGTGTAAGATGTTCGCAAATATTTATTTATTTTATTTATACCTGTATCGCTTTCCGTGTTTCACTGCCTTGTGGTTGGACAACAGAAGTTCAGACCTCAGACGCTTTGGACAATATGGACACTGCAACAGGAGAAATAGTACAACTAATTTTTGCAAAAATGGCATGACAGACTTTAAATTCGCGAATATTCCTTACGGATCTATACAGCATTTTTCACATTATTGTTGATTTATCAAAAATGGCTCAGCCGATTTCGATAAAATGAGTAAAAGTAAGAAATCGGAATACTACGTAAAAAGTTATGCGTTATGGTTATACATAAAAAAATATATACGCGTCGATCTAAATACCGCCGTTTCGTCGGTCAAAAATAAGTTGTCAAGTGCGTGTCGAGACTCGCGTATAGGCTCCCGTAGATGGTGACGATGATTATGATGGTAATAATAAATTGGCCAAGTGCGAGTTGGACACGCGCGAGAAAGAATTCCGTACCATATTAGAACCTCCTTCGCCCCATTTCAAGCGTCTACCTGTTGTCGTTATTAAAATCGAGCAAAAAAGGGGCAAACAAATACCTTTGTTGTATGGGAGCCCCCTTTAACATTTATTTTATTCTGTTTTTAGTATTTATTGTTATAGCGGCAACAGAAATACATCATAAAGAGTTATTTTTGTGATAAAAATTTCAAAACTTCGCCGCGAATGCAGGACTCGAACCTGCGTCTTCAGATCACTAGCCCGACGCTCTCCCGACTGAGCCAATTCGCAGTCCTGACTCACGTCAAATTTGTGAAATGCCTATAATTTATCAACCAACTTATAGTGTTGTCGGCGCCACCTGTGATACCTGAATAAGACAGGTTATCACTCAATTGAAGTAATAAGAACTTCTGAATATTGACGAGAGATGACGCACTGCTAAATCAATGAAAAAAATCCTTCAAATAACTCTTTGAGATAAACCTAGTGTGAGATGCACTATATAATTAATATCATTTCAGAAATACATCATCTGTGAAAATGTCAACTGTCTACCTAGAAAGCAAGCTTTCAAACGATGCATAATATATTATATCGTCTTGGTTAGATTTGTCTCTGAATAGTATATACCATTTGTGGACGTCTCTTTTAATCTGGTCACACTGGCTGGCTACAACCAGCTGCCCCTTAGTGTCTAACATAACGTTGGGTGTGTGTATCTCTTAGATTATAGAGGGAAGTGTATCTATACTCTATAAAATTTAACTTGATCTCTACGACAGTAGCAGATTGACATTTTTAGAGTCGGGATAGTGGTGGAAAAAAACAATTTTCAAATAATATTGTAATGAAATCGAATGAGTAGTTGAGGGTGAGAAATTGGATTTCTTTTACTTAACTTACTATTATTTAAGGTCAAGTATGTACACATGTAAATAATGTTATGATATGATATTAATTATACACTCATAATAATGTAACGATAGTATTTATCGACGTTTTTCACTATTATCGATGCTAATGTAACATATAATTGGGTTTACTTTAATTACACATGTAAAAAATATTATAATATTAAAATATACAATAAAATTAATGATAAATCAAATTTTATTGAAAATATCGTCAGTATAAACTTTCGATATTTTAATTAAAACTCTATCTAAAACTCTGTGGTCACGACAGGTCACGATCATTCGTCGCCCATCACAAAGTATGACATTGACAGGTACTGTCTGTACTTTTAAGAAATTCAGGACTTCGTAGGCGTGATTTTTCTGACAGCTGTAGCAGAGATCAAGTTAAATTTTATAGAGTATAGTAAGCACAGAGTTACCAAAGGGATAACGTGGTCGCTCGAGAAAAGAAGGAAAGAGATGCAATGATTTAATATGGCATGAGAATATATCGAAAGAGACATAAAAATATCTCGATTGAGTGGCTGGTTGCCGTGTTTTTCTCTCAGTAGTGTTAAATTCCAATTCATATTTGACAGTTTTGACAGCGCTGAGCAATTTTGTCCACACATTTTTGTGGTTGAGAATAAGCATGATAACAAATATAATTAATACAGGGTTATTTCTAAACAATTAGCATCCTTTTAGGGGCTTGTTCTGTACATCAAAACTAACAACTTTTGTTCTACGACTTTTGACAAAACTAAAAAAAAAATCAACTGTTTCATACATTTTGTCGCGGGTGAACGATATTTTTCTACGGAACAACAAATTAGTTCGTCAGATAGACTTTCAAAAAATATTGGACACGTATTTTTTCTTTTGTCAATTAAACAAAAATTGATGAAGATAAAGCACGTCAAAGTTCCGCGTGACGTCACATGTGCCATACAAATGTATAGACTTCTGTACGGGTAGCACGGCAGAGGGACAAATAGTCTTTCCACCATTATATCTCCTCGAAGAGGAAATAAAGTATTGATCGACAATCACAACTGACATTTTAAAGTGGATAAAATGGTTTTCTCCCTGCTACCCGCGCTGTAAGAGAAGTGACGTCACGACCCCCACTCCCAAACTTTGATAAGGTTTATCTTTGTCATTTGTTGTTTCATTGACGAAAGAAAAAATACGTGTCCGATATGTTTTGATAATCTAACTCGCGGACTAATTATAATAAAGATATTTTTACCCCGTCATCGTACCTATTGCCTCAAGCGACAACAGCGCCATCTCTCTAGTTGTAATAGCTCTGTGCTAGTACGGTACTGCACACTACTGCTCACCTGTATAGTAGCAGGCATATGGCGCCCGATGTGCTGTATAAGGGTCCTGCGCGCCGTGAACCCCACGCTGCAGTAGTCACAGACGAACGGACGCTCCCCTGTGTGACGCCGCTCGTGCACCTACAGGATATAGTGGACTATAGCCCTTTACTACCGGGTTTATACAGGGTTATTCCGTAGTAATCAATTAACATCCTTTTAGGGGCTTTTTCTGAACTAGGTATATTATCTATTGCTAATTGTATTTAAAATTATACTTATAACAGTGGTGTTATCAATAAATAACTATGAAGAAGATACTGACCAACAAACCTTCCTTTTTAGCAGAACTATAGTCACAGTATGAACAGTTGTATATTTTGGCGAGGCCGTGGATCGCTCGCTGATGCCGGAGTAAAGCGAATTTTGACACCACCCTCTTACCGCAATCCTGAAATACACAACCAATAAT
Organism: Hypomecis punctinalis; assembly: GCA_949316475.1. NCBI lineage: Eukaryota > Metazoa > Arthropoda > Insecta > Lepidoptera > Geometridae > Hypomecis > Hypomecis punctinalis. The sequence continues at coordinate 1,882,862 of OX438822.1, forward strand.
GACGAGAGTCTTGGCGGGAACGCGGAAATGTCATGTCGTATTATTTTGTTCAACTTGTGTTTTCATCAGTGACAATTAGTGAAAAATTGTGGTGTTCCGTTGATTATGAGCTGATTTACGTGCATGAGTGTAGGCAAGTGATATAATGTGACGTATCATGTCGTTCCGTGTTGTTACCAAAACTCCATAGACGCCTCTAGTAAAGTCTCCACTGCTTTACTCAGGTATGACTTGGACTATGTTTGGACTTCACCGCGACTTTATTGGACTATGTCGTGACTACGACAGTGACTATTTTGATAAAACATCAAAAATTATTAAAACTTAATACTTGACACTGGCAAATGCACAACAATGCGACGCCAATCAAAAGAAGAATAAGAACCAATAATGACATTGAAAAAAAATATATACAACTTTACTATCCACAAACACGTACTTCAATAATTACTTATGAAATTATTTTTGAAAAAATGGCTAAACCGCCTTCCGTCGTCTACAAAATTCGAATATTTCGCTCGAATTGTTTACATTACCAACCCGCCCAGTGCCAGCGTGGTGGATATGGCCCAAACACCCTTCGTGGGTAGGCCTACGTCCTGCAGTGGACTATTAAAAAGGCTGATACAGTACAGTACAGTTTACATTATTCTTGATATATCAAAAACGGCTGAGCCGATTTAACTGGGACCACCCCGAAGAACTCTTTCGAACTAAAGAAGATTTTTCACAAAATCGAGGCATGACGACTGGGTGGAAAAATCATTATTATAATTAGTCCGCAAATTAGATTATCAAAAAATATCGGACACGTAGGATTTTTTTCTTTTATCAATCAGACAACAAATGACAAAGATAAACCTTGTCAAAGTTTGGGAGTTGGGGTCGTGACGTCACCTCTCTTACAGAAGTCTATACATTTGTATGGCACTTGTGACGTCACGCGGAACTTTACCGGGATTTATCTTCATCATTTTTTGTTTAATTGACAAAAGAAAAAATACGTGTCTAATATTTTTTGATAGTCTATCTGACGGACTAATTATATTTTTTTAGTCATCATGTCTATTGGCGAAAATATCGATGAAGATACACAAAAATAACATACAGACGAACATAGTACCTCCTCCTTTTTGGAAGTCTGTAAGAATACACAGGTGTTTCTTTGGGAGACAGACAGGAATAGGATTGGAATGACCTGCCTCCTGTCTCGTCATTGTTTCCTGACAATTACAATTTGGATATTGTTACGAGATGGGTTCTTGGATAATCAGTTAAAACGCCGATTAATCACTTTGCACTTTATTGCACACAATCACTCCACGAAAATCACAAAAACACACGACACAACTGGTTCGCACAAACACATCACACTGGCACTGATATTCACACAAACTAGTCACTTCACAATCACTGGTATCGCACTTGAACATTGAGATGTTTTCGCTTCGACAGTAAACGAAAAACTGAGTCCCCAAGGGTCGGCTGGCGTATTTTAAATATCCATTATTACAGTCTGGAATTCACTAGATAATTCGTGACATTACTAGATCTAATAAACGCTTGACTTGAAACTTCAAAGTTCGAGACTTCCCTATTGTTTCTCCAATACGAAAACACCAAAAAAAACTAAACAACGACGGCAGACAAAGGCCGACCCCGCTCGAGTCATAAAACCGAATAGAAAAGGCACCAAAAAACGCAAAACAATAGAGCACCCCAGGAGCGTGATCACGTAAACATCGCAGATTACATCATAGTTACTGCATACCTACAACGGGCTTGCGCCTACTGCGTTACAATATCTTCAAGTCAATAGTGAATAGGTATGTTCTAGGTCTATATACTCTATTCTGCACAAGGTGGTAGTCGGTGTTACGATGTTTTGACCGACGAACCACCGGAGGAGGTATACAATTCGACGCATATTTTTTTTTATGTATAACCGCGCATAACTATTTTCGTAGTAGTCCGATTTTAATAATTATTTTTTATTGGAAAGAATATACTTCGAAATTGGTCTCATTTAAATTTTATCGAATTCGGCTGAGCCATCTTTGATAAAAATACCACATCGATCAGTGCGAAATTATCGCGAATTCTGTACACGGGTGAAGTCGGTCATGCTAATTTTTGAAAAAAATAATGCGAAATGTTGCGAAAAATATTTTTTTCAACAATGTGTCATGTCATTTAATTATGGAAACTAGCGTGGTTTTTGCTTATTTTTTATATTTTAATTAAAATATAGCACATACAGGGTGTCCCTGAACTCAAGCCGGTACAGGTGGGGTCACACCAGTCCCGGGAAAAATATAAAAAAAACCCAATCGGTTATTTGAATTTTAACAGCAAAAATAAAAGAAAATGATGAAAATAAATACCTTGAACCATAGTTTTTGTTAAGAAGAGTCTGAGTTCGGTGATATTTTTTAATTAGGCTTGAAGCCATTAAATTATGCTAACTTTTAACTAACTTATTAGTATTTTATGCTTGATTTGTGACTGCGATTCATTAGTGTTTATTAAGGATCATGTAAATGAAAAAAATGACCGCAAAATTGTAAAATTTGTAGTCACAGTACCTAAAAATATGGTTCAAGGTATTGATTTTCCTTATTTTTTTATTTTGACTGTTGAAATTCAAACTACCGATTGGGATTTTAAATTATATTTTTCCCGGGACTGGTGTGACCCCACCTTTCACCCGTACCGGCTTGACGTTGAGTTCTGGGACATCCTGTATAGTATATAGTAGCAGTTATCTAATAAAATAAAGCGTGAATAACACCTGTGCTATACTTTAATTAAAAAGAGTCTTGTCATTTTAATTAATTCTGAAAGTGAGATATCCTTACCTCGCAAATATAGTAGTAAAGATGTCCTCTATAATGCGTGATGAGCGCGGCTCTCGTAGGACAATCTCTGTTGCACGTCGGACATATGAACGGAGGAACCTTCGGCAGCGGGGGCAACACACGACGACGTCCGTCTTGTGGTTTGATTACCTGTGACAAATGATACACATCGACTCGGCATTTTTTTCAACCGACTAATCGGAGGAGTACTGAATTTTCACTTCAGCCGGCACTCCTGGAGTGCAGCCGTTGGTTTTTTTTTCTTTTTTTTATTTATTTATCAGGCACTCATAACAGACTACAGAAAATACATGTTTTTTTTTTACAATTTGACCGATTCTGTGGCCAAAAGAATGAGCACAAAGCATGGTGAACAGTTGTATAGGTACATATTATTACAAAATTTGATACTTAAATTAAAGATAATGATAGAATTATTTCGTGAAAAAAATAACCATTAATAACATAATTTTGACTTTATGGACAAAAGTGAAAATTTAAATTAATCCATAAAAGTGATACACTATTACTTAGTTGATAATTTGAAATGAAATGCATATTACAGTATTACTGTATTGCACTGCATTATGGTTTGGAGACGAAAAATTTGTACATATTATTTCTACTCGTAAATTGTCTGGGACTAAGTCCGAACAAATCGAAATCCAGTTCATCAACGTCGTCGCTGTCTAAGTTATACGTTTTATCATTCCATATTGATGATGGTACAGTACAGGGCCGGACCGTGAGTTTAGGGCCCCTGGGCTAATACTTCTTAAGAGTCCACCTTGATATGAATTGAAAGGGTTCGATTAATAGCACGATTTGTAGGGCCACGATCTTTTTTCCTATAGGTTTGCGTTTGACTACATACTGCCCGACGTTAAGCAGATTTGCTGTTAAGGGTGTAACACGCTCACCTAGAAGATACCTATTCACTCGGGATTTGAAGACACCTACGTTGTACTTTAACTTTAGCGGGAAGACAAACCCAGGCAAAGCGTTCCACATTTTTGACCGACGAAACGTATGGTGTACTCAATTCGACGCGTATATTTTTTATGTGTAACTTTTATTTCGTGTGTAAATTTTACGCATAACTTTTTACATAAATAAATAAATATTTTGGGACAACCTACACACGGCCTCTGACCCCAAACTAAGCAAAGCTTGTGACATGGCTACCAGAGACTGATATAGCTACTACATATACTTATGTTTAAATACATACTTATACCGATTTCGATAATACTTTCTTTTTAAAGAGTTGGTTTAATTTTAAATTTTATCGAAATCGGCTGAGTCATATTTGATAAATTAACAATTATATGAAAAATGCTACCACTACTACCACATTTGTATAGGCATTGTGCACACATGGGCAATAATGAGCGAATCATGGCGAAGTGTCATCTGCGGCTAATTAGGTATAATAATATTTTTTCTCAGTCACCATGTCCATTATGTCCACCTTGTGGATAACAAATAAAAAAAACAAAAATACTCACTCTAGTCTTATCATCTCTACTTGACTTATCAGAAGAAATTCTCTCTTTCATCACATTTTTGTCCCATTCTACAGGTACAATGTTTTTAACTACTTTCTTCTCTCTACCTAATTTATTTGCTAACCTAGGCTTCTCGTCTCTATTAGTTTTGTGGCCAGTGATGATATACTGAAAATTCTGTACATTTGGAACCGGGTCTGTATCTTTCACGTTTTCAGGTTCAGGCTTAATGACATTGCAGCTGTCAAAGTCATCTTCTGTATTACTGTCATATTCGACTTTGACAGTTGTGTTTATATCGGCCAATGGAAATGCTGTTATGTCCTGATTGGCTGGTTCCTTTTTGATGACGGTTTTTGTGATTTTGAGAAGAGTTTTCTCGGCTTTGGCACTTGTGATTCTGATGTGCAGGGCAGCATTGATTATTTTTGAGCATTTGTTGCATATGTTTTGGGGCAGATTGTCATCCTTTTTTATCTGAAAAATGTAAATAAAATATAAATAAAATTCAATCAGCAGTAGGCATGGTGACTGGGGCAATAACTCATTATTAAAATTAATCCAAGAGTTAGATTATCAAAACGTATCGAACACATATTTTGTCTTTTGTTAATCAAACAACAAATGACAAAGATAAACCTTGTCAAAGTTTGGGAGTGGGGGTCGTGATGTCACCTCTCTTACAGAAGTCTATACATTTGTATGGCGCTTGTGACGTCACGCGAAATTTTGACGGACTATATTATTATCTTCTTAAACTTTTGTTTAATTGACGTAATAAAAAAAATGTGTCTAATATTTTTGATAGTCTATCCGACGGGCTAATTATATTGTATTAGTCATCATGCCTATTGTTGTAGATTAATACATAGTTTGAATCAACCTCAAACTTCAATCAACATCACCTTCCCCCCACCCACTCCACCCCCACTTAAACCCCTTTCAGCAATGAAATATAAAAGATAAAAGAGTTTTTACCATGAAATTAAAATTTTAAAACATGAATATCTCCGAAAGGTGGGATTTCTGTAACCCCCACCCCCCAAGGGGTGCCCCCTCTCTTCCCCTTTTGCCATCTGTTATTAGGTACAAATAAGCCGGTGAACGTTAAACAACAAACAAAACAATGGCAGTTAATGTGGGTGAGCAAGACAACTGCTACGTTTTGTATGTGTTTATATTGCAGAGCAAATGAGAAAATCTACGCTTGCGACTAAGCAAGATAATATGTTTGTATGTGTATGTATGCTGACATCACTACATAGTATAAAACGAAAGTCGCTTCTAGCTGTCTTTAAAACTACTAAACAAATTATGATGCCATTCTTTTAATAGATAGAGTGATGCAAAAGGAAGTTTTACATAAATGTATGATACACCTGTGCGAAGCCGGGGCGGGTTGCTAGTTACATCAATGTTTTAGGTTTCAATATCAATGTATATGAACTATATATTGATGTTGGATAAACATCAATGTAGTTGTATTGTTTGTATCTCTAAGTACACCTTTACCAGATTGGTTTTAAACCATCAAGCGGCAGTGAGCATTACTATTTCAGATTACAAGCCAAAATTTCTGGGCAAGATGAAATTTTCACAACACAGTGACGAGCTAGAGTGATATTTACAAGTCTTAACCAACTGCTAGCATGTCTAGGAGTTACCAACAGCCATAAAAATATAAAAACAAACCTCAATTCCGGTGACCATTTTCAGTTTTTGAGATATTTCGTTATGGGAGGAATTACCAAATATAGGCTGTAATTTCGATGTACCAAGACATGTCCGGCATATATCACTAAAAGAAGATCGAGTTATTTCACTGTGGGACGCTTTTGGAGTAGGTTCTTCAGTAGTTTCTTCAGCAATACGGCGTCTTGCAGCCACGCTCATTTGGCGGGCCAGTAATACTGCTAGCATGTTGACAGATGACGAAACACTAAATTAAAGTAAGCACTAAGCAATTTTTTTAGTTTATTTAATTATTTGCAGTGTCTATCACTGAACAGGAATTACTTTTCCGCGATTCGGTACTTCAAAACAAAACAAACAACACTGGGACTGTGCTGGGGCCATGGATTTATCATATAGACAAAGTATACAAAATCCTTGGCTGGGACTCTTCTTCTTCTTCTTAATTTTGGCGTCGCACTATTGTGCATTTGCCAGTGTCAAGTATTAAGTTTTAATAATTTTTGATAATATTTTATCAAAATAGTCAGTGTCGTAGTCTCGTCATAGTCCAACAAAGTCGCGGTCAAGTCCAATCATAGTCCAAGTCATACCTCAGTAAAGCAGTGAAGACTTTACTAGGGGCGTCTATCGAGTTTTGGTAACAACACGGAACAACATGATACGTCACATTATAACACTTGCCTACACTGATGCAAGTAAATCAGCTCATAATCAACGAAACACCACCATTTTTCACTAATTAACACTGATAAAAACACAAGTTTAACAAAATAATACAATGAGGCGACATGATTTTTCTGCGTTCCCGCCAAAACTCCCACTGGGACTCGGCCATTTCTAAAATAATTTCGACAGTGACAGATCGTTGATTTCTGTTCAATTGACATTTCCTTTTTCTTTTATAAGTCTATGCTAAAGCTACTATGCCGACTTGGGTCTAAAATAAATATTTTCTGTGAGGGAATAGCGCAGATATCTATAAAAAGGTCCAAAAAATCCTATTGGAGCCAACCTTCTACAATCTAAGGAGCCAACCCTCTATAATCTAAGGAACCAACACACCCACAAGCGCAGCGTAGGACGTCCACGAAGACGGTCTTATTGGAAATCTATCTGGAACATAGGCCTAAAGTTCGTTATGCACTAGTGAAGATAAATTAGAGGCAAAACGAGTAAAACTAATCTACCAGCCCGCATAGGGCCTAAGTGAAGGATAAGCCTATCCATCCATCATCCATAGGACGTCCACTGCAAGCCATAGGTCTCCCCTGTAAATCTCCAATAAGACCGGTTTTAGCGACTTGCATCCAGCGCGATAATGAGGTCTTAACTAGGCCTTCCGTCCATTTTGTGGGTGGAAGTCCTACGCTGCGTTTGCCGTTACTACGTGGTCTCCACTCGAGAACTTTTCGACCTCATCGGTCATCCGTCCTCCGCGCTATGTGCCCTGCCCAGGAGCCTATGTTAAAAAATAAAATCTTAGCCATTGTCACGAAATGATGATAAGCCTATGTTCAGGATTAATATGAGCCATGTTGTGGACAAACAGATCGGTACAAAATAAAACATAATATTAATATTACTCTATACGTACCTACGTATAGAGTCATAAGCAAATAACATAATATCGTATAGTTATTTCTTCAATACCCAGTATCAGTTATTGACCGGCGAACCACCGGAGGAGGCATACAATTCGCCGCGTATATATTATTTTTTATATAATAATACCAAGCATTACTTTTTTCACAGTAGTCCGATTTCAATAATTATTTTTTATTGGAATGAGTATACTTTTGGATTCAGCTGAGCCATTTTTGATAAATCAACAATAATGTGAAAAATGCTACAACGATTCGTGCGAAATATTCGCGATTTCTGTGATTTATGAAGCCGGTTGATAAATAAATAATATTAGATACATAAATAGTTATTTTTTGCAAAAAATATCTAGTAGGTCTTTAATTACCATAATTTAGAAAATAAAGTTCAATACCAGTTGTACATGAATCCTGGTAGTACAATAATAGTGATCATCCAAGATACATTTTATTCGAGCGCGCAGGCTCATACAAATATTTGTAATAATAATTTATTTCTTCAATACTGGAGGACCTTTTCAATCTTGGGTTGTTCCTTGAACGGCATTTTATGAATCAGCTGTAAATGTCTCCGAACGGTTCCCAATAGACCAAAGCTTTTGGGGCATCTCGGGCATTGGTAGCTGTGGAAAACACATAAGACGAGTGAATATTGTGAAAAGTAGACAAAACAATAAGTGAAAATTGTGAAAAGTAGACAAAACATTAAGTGAATATTGTGAAAAGTAGACAAAACATTAAGTGAATATTGTGAAAAGTAGACAAAACATTAAGTGAATATTGTGAAAAGTGGACAAAACAATAAGTGAAAATTGTGAAAAGTAAACAAAACAATAAGTGAATATTGTGAAAAGTAGACAAAACAATGAGTGAAAATTGTGAAAAGTAAACAAAACAATAAGTGAATATTGTGAAAAGTAGACAAAACATTAAGTGAATATTGTGAAAAGTAGACAAAACATTAAGTGAATATTGTGAAAAGTGGACAAAACAATAAGTGAAAATTGTGAAAAGTAAACAAAACAATAAGTGAATATTGTGAAAAGTAGACAAAACAATGAGTGAAAATTGTGAAAAGTAAACAAAACAATAAGTAAATATTGTGAAAAGTAGACAAAACAATAAGTTAATATTGTGAAAAGTGGACAAAACAATAAGTGAAAATTGTGAAAAGTAGACAAAACAATAAGTGAATATTTAGAAAAAGTATACAACGATAACATTAGGCCCAATTTGACTGCCTCGGTGGCCCAGTGGTTAGTGAACCTGACTTCTTGATCAAAGAGGCGTGTGTTCGATTCCCACTCAGGGCAAGCATTTTTATGATAAACTTGTGTTTTCTCGTCTGGATGTTATTTAGGTATTATCTATTTTATATAAATATACATATATTTAAAAATATGTATAAGTAGTATATCAGTATCAGGCAGCTATATCATAAGATTTTCGTTTGGGGTCAGAGGCCGTGTGTAAGATGTTCGAAAATATTTATTTATTTTATTTATACCTGTATCGCTTTCCGTGTTTCACTGCCTTGTGGTTGGACAACATAAGTTTAGATCTCAGACGCTTCGGACAATATGGACACTGTAACAGGAGAAATGGTATAACAATTTTTTGCAAAAATGGCATGACAGACTTCAAATTCGCGAATATTCCTTACTGATCTATATAGCATTTTTCATATTATTGTTGATTTATCAAAAATGGCTCAGCCGATTTCGATAAAATGAGTAAATCGGAATACTACGTAAAAAGTTATGCGTGGTTATACATGAAAAAATATATACGCGTCGATCTGAATACCACCGTTTCGTCGGTCAAAAATAAGTTGTCAAGTGCGTGTCGAGACTCGCGTATAGGCTCCCGTAGATGGTGACGATGATTATGATGATAATAATAAATTGGCCAAGTGCGAGTTGGACACGCGCAAGAAAGAATTCCGTACCATATTGGAACCTCCTTCGCAAAAAATTACCTTTGTTGTATGGGAGCCCCCTTTAATATTTATTTTATTCTGTTTTTAGTATTTATTGTTATAGCGGCAACAAAAATATATCATAGAGTTATTTTTGTGATAAACATTTCAAACCTTCGCCGCGAATGCAGGACTCGAACCTGCGTCTTCGGATCACTAGCCCGACGCTCTCACAACTGAGCCAATCCGCAGTCCTGCCTCGCGTCGAATTTGTGAAATGCCTATCATTTTAACCAACTTATAGAGTTGTCGGCGCCACCTGTGATACCCGTATTAGACAGGTTATCACTCAATTGAAGTTATTAGAACTTCTGAATATTGACGAGAGATGACGCACTGCTAAATCAATGAAAAAATCCTGCATTCGCGGCGAAGTTTTGAAATGTTTATCGCAAAAATAACTCTTTGAGATAAACCTAGCGTGAGATGCACTATATAATTAATATCATTTCAGAAATACATCATCTGTGAAAATTTCAACTGTCTACCTAAAAAGAAAGCTTTCAAACGATGCATAATATATCGTCTTGTTTAGATTTGTCTCTGAATAGTACATACCATTTGTGGACGTCTCTTTTAATCTGGTCACACTGGCTGGCTACAACCAGCTGCTCCTTAGTGCCTAACATAACGTTGGGTGTGTGTATCTAGTGAGCACAGAGTTACCAAAGGGATAACGTGGTCGATCGAGAAAAGAAGAAAAGAGATGCAATGATTGAATATGGCATAAGTTAGAAAGAGACATAAAAAATATCTCGATTGAGTGGCCAGTTGCAGTGTTTTTCTCTCAGTAGTGTTAAATTCAAATTCATATTTGACAGTTTTGACAGCGCTGAGCAAAATTGTCCTTACATTTTTGTGGTTGAGAATAAGCATTATGACAATAAATATAATATATATAGAAGGCGGTCGTCCTGGACACAGCGCGCATTGTCAGGAGGTTCCTCTCTCTGTAGACCCAACCACCGGTAGCTTGGGCCTCGCCCCGCTGCCGGCGGCACTCTAGGTTTAGGTTTTTTATAGTATTTTGATTTTTATTATATAAATATTGTAAAAAAACTTAAATTTAAGACTATAAATAAATATGTGAATAATAATATAATATAATATCGCAGGGGCGGCTTTGTGGCGAGCCGTCGGTGAGTGGCGACACCGCGAACCCTGATTCCCTGGGGCTAAATGAGACCCCTGACTCCTCTCTTGCCTTAACTGACCGGCTTGGAGTGGAAACCGCAAGAGCTAAGAACCTAAGCTCCAGGGTGGAAGTGTTAAAGGGCATAACGCCGCGAGTAGCGTCTAGTGAAAGCGCAGCACACCTCTCGACACCCGACAGCCGTCCACACCAATGTTGCCCCTCCGGCGCCAAATTACGGTAGCCTTTATGGGGGGCCTATTTAGTGGATTGCAAGTCACCACCCGCCTAAATATTTTGAAATGAGGCATCACTTGGCGGGTGCCGCACCTCATTCCATAGACCAGCTTATAATCATGTAATAATTCATTGTAACAGCCTAAGAAGTACCTATTCCCCGTCTTTACAATAGTTCCCTCTTCTTATCACCCAAAAACTGTATTTTTTTTACTTAATGATAGTAAAAGGGCCTCTTGGTGTTGGTTTCGGCCCCATCAATGCCCTTCAAAGATCCGGGGCAACCCGTGAGTTGTAAAACTAATAAATAATACAGGGTTATTTCTAATTTAACATCCTTTTAGGGGCTTGTTCTGTACATCAAAACTTACAACTTTTGTTCTATGACTTTTGACAAAACTAAAGAAAAAAAAACAGCTGTTCCATACATTTTGTCGCAGGTAAACGATATTTTTCTACGGAACAACAAATTTAGTCCATCAGATAGACTATCAAAAAATATTGGACACGTATTTTTTCTTTTGTCAATTAAACAAAAATTGATGAAGATAAAGCACGTCAAAGTTCCGCGTGACGTCACATGTGCCATACAAATGTATAGACTTCTGTACGGGTAGCACGGCAGAGGGACAAATAGTCTTTCCACTATTATATCTCCTCGAAGAGGAAATAAAGTATTGATTGACAATCACAACTGACATTTTAAAGTGGATAAAATGGTTTTCTCCCTGCTACCCGCGCCGTAAGAGAAGTGACGTCACGACCCCCACTCCCAAACTTTGACAAGGTTTATCTTTGTCATTTGTTGTTTCATTGACGAAAGAAAAAATACGTGTCCGATATGTTTTGATAATCTAACTCATGGACTAATTATTATAAAGATATTTTTTTTTACCTCCTAGTCATCATGGCTATTGCCTCAAGCGACAACAGCGCCATCTCTCTAGTTGTAATAGCTCTGTGGTAAGGTACTGCACACTACTGCTCACCTGTATAGTAGCAGGCATATGGCGCCCGATGTGCTGTATAAGGGTCTTGCGCGCAGCGAACCTAACGCCGCAGTAGTCACAAACGAACGGACGCTCCCCTGTGTGACGCCGCTCGTGCACCTACAGGATATAGTGGACTGTAGCCCTTTACTACCGGGTTTATACAGGGTTATTCTGTAGTAATCAATTAGCATCTTTTTAGGGGCTTTTTCTGTACATCAAAACTAAAAACTTTTGTTCTGTGACTTTTCCCAAAAGTCAAAAAAGAGATAGTGCGTGGAATCCCTCCGCGCGGAAGAAGTGAAACTTCGACGCAAGGCTCGGCAACAGTGCTTTCATACCCCCTACATGGTAGTGTTAAACGTTTAACGCAACCGTGTTAGAAGTCGCATTAGGAGTTATACTTCAAAAATTGTTGTTTCATAGAAAAATATCGTTTACCCGCGACAAAATGTATGGAACAGATGATTTTATTTTGAGTTTTGTCAAAAGTCGTAGAACAAAAGTTGTTAGTTCTGATGTACAGAATAAGCCCCTAAAAGGATGCTAATTAATTAGAAATAACCCTGTATAGTCGTGAGGATCAATAAAAAATAGTTGATTGAATCAGGCGTTACTTTGCGGAAATTAATCTTCAAATTAAGTTTTTAAATGTATAATATAATAATTAATATAAATAATAATGTAATATTAATAGTAATATTAATAATTGTGTAATTTTTTTTAGTGCCCTTAAACTTATTTGCCTACAACAAGATAGCGGAAATACACTAAATATTTATTCAAAACAAAGATCAATTTTGATAATGTAAACGCACCCGGGCTCGTACGATCGTGCGGGACACGCAGGTAGCCTCATGGTCGTATGATATACTGAGCGCCACACAAGTCGGCGGATGAGAAGTTAGCCGCAGATGACACTTCGCCGTGATTCGCTAATCATTGCGCATGTGTGCACAATGCCGACGCCGCGTGGCGTAGTGGTGGGCGTAGGGAGCGCGAGGGTGTGCTCCAGCGGCGTCTCGTCCCTGGCTCGCGCGCATACCTATATTTCGGCTTTTGCGCAGCGTTCTGCGCCTAACATCTCATCCGTCGATTTGTGTGGCGCTTACTATACTTCAGAGGAATTAATCCGTCTTTTACATATGAATTAAAATTGCCAAATATAGAGACTAAAGACGGACCAATACTACAAACTACGCCGCGCACCCAATTTTAGATATCATTTCATTTTATTTTTATACGCTGACAAGCTATGGAGAGGCTATGCTCGGAGTCTCTCTGCGAGATCGATCCAGGAATGAGCAGATCCGTAAACGAACGGAACGGATTGGCAAATTGAAATGGCAATGGGCAGGTCACATAGCGCGGAGGACTGATGACATCGGATGACCCGTCGTAAAGTTCTTGAGTGGAGACCACTCTCCGGCGCAGCGTAGGACGTCCTCATCAAGACCGCAGGATCGCGCTGAATGCAAGCCTGTGTATACCGATCACATAGCGGAGACCAGGAGACGACCAGACTCACCGAATACCTTAGTGAGGATGCTGCTCAGCTCAGCTACCCTTCGGCCCAATTAGTGATCCTGGGGGATTTTAATGGCCACCACAAAGAGAGCCTTCACCCATACCTGGACACAAACCATGCTGGGCGCTGCGGTCTAGGGTGTAGCACGCTTACCTAAGCGGTGTAGCACGCTTAGGTAAGCGCACCGTAGACCGCACATCTGCTTAACATCAGGCAGTGAGTAGTCAAACGCGAACCTATTCGAAATAAAAAAGCCGCTATCAACCGGTCTTATTGGAGATATTTAGGGGAGGCCTATGTCCAGCAGTGGACGTCCTACGGCTGAAAGAAGATGAGAAGATAATTTGTTTTGAATAATAATTTGTTTTGAATAATATTGTTTTGAATAATATTTGATATAATATATTTTATTAATTATTGTGACATTCAATCTATACTCATTGTATATCAAGTGTTTTGTATGTATGTACTCGTAACTAGGTATATTATTGCTAATTGTATTTATAGGACATGTCCACAAAATGTATGGAGGCTGGTATAATAATAATCAAAAATTCGAACCACAACACTCGTTACATTTCGAGAAAGTTCATATTTTTCTGAGTCTATTACATCAGTTAAAACCAAAAAAGAGCCCTCCGTTTTTTTTTAATTAATTTTGAATCTATCAGGATAAATAAATATATTTGGCTCAATCGGTAGTTTATCTCTATCAAACCTGGTTAAGTAACCTCCATTATTGTTAAATGGAAGCATTATTACCAATTAGACACAGTTTTTTAGTGTTTTTTGTCACATTGTACCTACTAACTGGTCACACTGATAGGTTATGATTTTTAATTTTAGCAAATTAAGATATGAATGTGGAAGAATCAGCTACGAATGCAAGTAAAATAACGATAGAAGCACTTTATCATTGCTAAACTAGAAAAGTAATAAGCTGTATTGTTATTTTCCAAACAATTTATATTGCGCATTTAAAAAAAATTGGAGGGGTGAAAATATCTAAATTAAATATTTTTGGGAAGCCCATAAAACAAGCTTTCAAATAATGTATATATATATCATCTTGGTTCGAATTTACTCTGAATAATATACCACTTGTGGACGTCACCTTTGACTTGTAACAGTGGTGTTATCAATAAATGACTATGACTATGAAGAAGATACTGACCAACAAACCGTCCTTTTCAGCAGAACTATAGTCGCAGTATGAACAGTTGTATATTTTCGCGAGGCCGTGGATCGCTCGCTGATGTTGGAGTAACGCGAAATTTGATAACATCCTCATACCGCAATCCTGAAATACATAACCAATAATGACGAGAGTTTTGGCGGGAACGCGAAAATGTCATGTCGCCTGGTCGTATTATTTTGTTCAACTTGTGTTTTTATCAGTGACAGTTAGACAAAAATTGAGGTATTCCGTTAATTATGAGCTGATTTACGTGCATGAGTGTAGGCAAGTGATATATTGTGACGTATCATGTCGATCCGTGTTGTTACCAAAGCTCCATAGACGCCTCTAGTAAAGTCTCCACTGCTTTACTGAGGTATGACTTGGACTACGTTTGGACTTGACCGCAACTTCATTCGACTATGACGTGACTACGATAGTGACAAAAAAAAAACATAATGACGAACATAGAACCTCCTCCTTTTGGGAAGTCGGTTAAAAAGAAGAACACTAAAGGTGGGCACACACGGTCAGTTAAACTGATCAGTTTTTCGCGTCACTCCAACTGGGTGCTCATTCAGTTAACGAAAAGGTGATAATTGGTGGTTCCATATTTGAAGACAGTGGAGCCATATTTCTTCGATAACTTGTGTTAAGTGTTTCAATTTTTCATGAGAAATTATTGGAACCAAAGTTGTTAGAAATTTGATTTTCCACAACTTTGATTCCTATCAACTGTTTCTAGGATCGATATTTTTTAATAAGCCGGTGATGCCAGGTTTATTCGATAACTTGTGTTATTTCAATTTTTCATGAGAAATTATCGGTACCCAAGTTGTTTGAAATTTGATTTCCTACAACTTTGATTCTCATCAACTTTTTATAGGATCGATATTTTTTTAATAAGCCAGTGGTGCCATGATGTTTCTTCGATAACTTGTGTTATTTCAATTTTTCATGAGAAATTATCGAAACCAAAGTTGTTTGAAATTTGATTTTCTACAACTTTGATTCCCATCAACTTTTTCCAGGATCAATATTTTTTTAATAAGTTAGTGGTTCTATTTTGTTTCTCACTTAACTTGTTATTTCAATTTTTCTTGAGAAATTATCGAAGCCGAAGTTGTTTGAAATTTGATTTTCTACAACTTTGATTCTCATCAACTTTTCTAGGATTGATATTTTTTAATAAGCCAGTGGTGCCATGATGTTTCTTCGATAACTTATTTATTTCGATTATTTCAATTTGTCATGAGAAATTATCGGAACTAAAGTTGTTTGAAATTTGATTTTCTGCAACTTTGATTCCTATCAACTTTTTCCAGGATCGATATTTTTTTTAATAAGTTAGTGGTTCTATTTGTTTCTTCCATAACTTGTTATTTCGCTTTTTCATGAGAAATTATCGAAGCCGAAGTTGCTTGAAATTTGATTTCCTACAACTTTGATTCCCATCAACTTTTTCCAGGATCGATAATTTTTTTAAAAGTTAGTGGTTCCATTTTGTTTCTTCCATACTTGTGTTATTTCAATATTTCATGAGAAATTATCGGAACCAAAAATGTTTAAAATTTGATTTCCTACAACTTTGATTCTTATCAACTTTTTCTAGGATCGATATTGCTTTTAATAAGACAGTGGTGCCGGTTTGTTTACAATGGCACCACTGTCATATTTGAAAAATATCGATCCTACAAAAGTTGATGTGAATTAAAGTTGTAGTAAATCAAATTCTAAACAACTTTGGTTCAGATATTTTTTATCAAAAAATTGAAATTACGTGAGTTACTGAAGATTCAGTTAATCATCGAAGTGGTACAAACATGCAAATCATCGCAGTACCTATCGGCAATAGTTGACTACATTAGGACCCCGCTGCAATTATTTGATGAAGCGATCATTTCATCATGTGTGCCCAGCTTCTGGTAGTGGTTTATACATGGAGCCACCAATTCCCACCTTTTAATTTACTGAATGAGCCTCAATTGGAGTGACGCGAAAAACTGATCAGTTGAACTGACCGTGTATGCCCACCTTTATACTAACTAAAATCAGTGAAACTTAAACTAAAATCAAAATTAAACTATTCTAAAAGCCCTGTCGCAGAGGGTAAAGTGGCCAGAATGCTGGTAGCATTAGCATTGCCTCGCTGAATAGCAATACTCAGCTTTTGGCTAAAGTAGATGCCGGCATTCTGGTCACGTGTAACCTCTACCAGACGCCTGGCCAGGTTTTTGTATTTGTACCAATAATTATTTTTTGCAAAAAATGGCCACACTGACTTCCATCGTGTAGATCAGTGTTTTTTAATCTTTTTCATGGTGCGATCCCATTTGCTCGCTGTATTGCATTTGTAAACTTGTTAAATATATGTTCAATTTGAAATATTGTAATAGTATTGTAACGCAGTAGGCGCCCGTTGTAGGTATGCAGTAACTATGATGTAATCTGCGGTGTTTACGAGATCACGCTTCTAGGAAGCTCTATTGTTTTGCGTTTTTATTTGTGCCTTTTGTATTCGGTTTTATGGTTTTATGACTCTAGCGGGGTCGGCCTTTGTCTGCCGTCGATGTTTAGTTTTTTTGGTGTTTTCGTATTGGAGAAACAATAGGGAAGTCTCGAGCTTTCAAGTTGTTTACTTTTCAACACAATGGCGTTTATTAGATCTAGTAATGTCACGAATTATCTAGTGAATTCCAGAGTGAAGAAAACGGATATAAATACGCCGGCCGACCCTTGGGGACTCAGTTTTTCGTTTACCATCGAAGCGAAAAGCGATACCAGTGATGATCGTGGGAGGGGGGGGCGAGGACCCCACCCCCGCCCGTGGTCGCGGTTTACAGAAAGACTGTAGGCCTCCTGTGCAGCGGAGCTCGAGACCAGCCAAGGCAGGCACCTCCTCCTTTTTGGAAGCCGGTAAGAATACACAGGTGTTTCTTTAGGAGACAGACAGGAATAGGATTGGAATGCCTCCGTCATAGTTTCCTGACAATTACAATTTGGATATCTTCAAGTCAAGAGTGAATAGGTATCTTCTAGGTCTACATACTTTATTCTGCACACGGTGGAATCGATCGATCAGTGCGAAATATTCGCGAATTCTGTACACGGGTGAAGTGTGAAAAATAATCTTGTTGCGAAAAATATTTTTTTCAACGTGTCATGTCATTTGATTATGGAAACTAGCGTGAATTTTGCATATTTTAATTAAAGTATAGCACATACAGGGTGTCCCTGAACTCAAGCCGGTACAGGTGGGGTCACACCAGTCCCGGGAAAAATACCCCCTGTTGGTGTGACCCCACCTTTCACCCGTACCGGCTTGACGATGAGTTCAGGGACATCCTGTATAGTATATAGTAGCCGTTATCTACTACAATAATGCGTGAGTAACACCTGTGCTATGCTTTAATTAATAAGGTTCATGTCATTTTAATTAATTCTGAAAGTGAGATATTCTTACCTCGCAAATATAGTAGTAAAAATGTCTTCTATAATGCGTGATGAGCGCGGCTCTCGTAGGACAATCTCTGTTGCACGTCGGACATATGAACGGAGGAACCTTCGGCAGCGGGGGCAACACACGACGACGTCCGTCTTGCGGTTCGATTACCTGTGACAAATGATACACATCGACTCAGCATTTTTTTTCGACCGACTGATCGGAGGAGGTACTCAATTTTCACTTCTGCCGGCACCCTTGGAGTGCAGCCGTTGGTTTTTTTTCATTCCATATTGATGATGGTACAGTACAGGGCCGGACCGTGAGTTAGAGGGGCCCCTGGGCTAATACTAACAACTAAAAAAACATAAAAATACTCACTCTAGTCTTATCATCTTTAGTGAAATTATCTCTACTCGACTTATCAGAAGAAATTCTCTCTTTTATCATATTTTTGTCCCATCCTACAGCTACAATGTTTTTAACTACTTTCTTCTCTCTACCTAATTTATTTGTCAACCTAGGCTTCTCGTTTCTATTAGTTTTGTGGCCAGTGATGATATACTGAAAATTCTGTACATTTGGAACCGGGTTTGTATCCTTTACGTTTTCAGGTTCAGGCTTAATGACATTGCAGCTGTCAAAGTCATCTTCTGTATTACTGTCATATTCGACTTTGACAGTTGTGTTTATATCGGCCAATGGAAATGCTGTTATGTCCTGATTGGCTGGTTCCTTTCTGATGACGGTTTTTGTGATTTTGAGAAGAGTTTTCTCGGCTTTGGCACTTGTGATTCTGATGTGCAGGGCAGCATTGATTATTTTTGAGCATTTGTTGCATATGTTTTGGGGCAGCTTGTCATCCTTTTTTATCTGAAAAATGTAAATAAAATATAAATAACATGCAATCAACAGTAGGCATAGCGCCTGGGTCAAAAACTCATTATTAAAATTAGTCCAAGAGTTAGATTATCAAAACATATTGGACACATATTTTTTCTGTTGTCAATCAAACAACAAATGACAAAGATAAACCTTGTCAAAGTTTGGGAGTGGGGGTTGTGACGTCACCTCTCTTACAGAAGTCTATACATTTGTATGGCACTTGTGACGTCACGTGAAATTTTGACTGACTATATCTTCATAAATTTTTGTTTAATTGACGTAATAAAAAATATGTGTCTAATATTTTTGATAGTCTATCCGACGGGCTAATTATATTGTATTAGTCATCATGCCTATTGTTGTTGATTAATACATAGTTTGAATCAAGCTCAAACTTCAATCTACATCACCTTCCCCCCACCCACTCCACCCCCACTTAAACCCCTTTCAGCAATGAAATATAAAAGATAAAAGAGTTTTTACCATGAAATAGAAATTTCAAAACATGAATATCTCCGAAAGGTGGGATTTCCGTAACCCCCACCCCCCAAGGGCTGCCCCATCTCTTACCCTTTTGCCAACTGTTATAAGGTACAGCTGAGCCGGTGAACATTAAACAACAAACAAAACAATGGCCGTCAATGTGGGTGAGCAAAGCAAATGCTACGTTTTGTATGTGTTTATATTGCAGAGCAAATGAGACTAAAATCTACGCTTGCGACTAAGCAAGATAATATGTTTGTATGCGTATGTATGCTGACATCACTACATAGTATAAAACGAAAGTCGCTTCTAGCGGTCTGTCCCCATGTATGCTTATGTCTTTAAAACTACCAAACAAATTATGATGCCATTCTTTTAATAGATAGAGTGATGCAAGAGGAAGTTTTACATAAATGTATGATACACCTGTGCGAAGCCGGGCAGGTCGCTACTTGTTCCTAAAGAATGATATTACATCAATGTTTTAGGTTTCAATATCAATGTTTATGAACTATGTATTGATGTTGGAAAAACATCAATGTAGATGTATTATTTGTATCTCTAAGTACACCATTACCAGATAGGTTTTAAACCATCAAGCGGGAGTGAGCATTACTATTTCAGATTACAAGCCAAAATTTCTGGGCAAGATGAAATTTTCACAACACAGTGACGAGCTAGAGTGATATTTACAAGTCTTAACCAACTGCTAGCATGTCTAGGAGTTACCAACAGCCATAAAAATATAAAAACAAACCTCAATTCCGGTGACCATTTCCAGTTTTTGAGATATTTCGTTATGGGAGGAATTACTAAATATAGGCTGTAATTTCAATGTACCAAGACATGTCCGGCATATATCACTAAAAGAAGATCGAGTTATTTCACTGTGGGACGCTTTTGGAGTAGGTTCTTCAGTAGTTTCTTCAGCAATACGGCTTCTTGCAGCCACGCTCATTTGGCGGGCCAGTAATACTGCTAGCATGTTGACAGATGACGAAACACTAAATCAAAGTAAGCACTAAGCTTTTTTAGTTTATTTAATTATTTGGAGTGTCTATCACTGAACAGGAATTACTTTTCCGCGATTCGGTATTTCGAAACAAAACAAACACTGGGCTGGGACTCTTTTTCTTCTTCTTAAATTTGGCGTCGCATTATTGTGCATTTGCTAGTGTCAAGTATTAAGTTTTAATAATTTTTGATAATATATGATCATAGTCCAAAAAAGTCGCTGTCAAGTCCAATCATAGTCCAAGTCATACATCAGTAAAGTAGTGGAGACTTTACTAGAGGCGTCTATGGAGTTTTGGTAACAACACGGAACACCACGATACGTCACATTATATCACTTGCCTACACTCATGCACGTAAATCAGCTCATAATCAACGAAAGACCACCATTTTTCACTAATTATCACTGATAAAATCACAAGTTTAACAAAATAACTCAATGAGGCGACATGATTTTTCCGTGTTCCCGCCAAAACTCCTACTGGGACTCGGCCATTTCTAAAATAATTTTGACAGTGACAGCTCGTTGATTTCTGTTCAATTGACATTTCCTTTTTCTTTTACAAGTCTATGCTAAAGCTACTATGCCGCCTTGGGTCTAAAATAAATATTTTCTACTAGTTTTTACCCGCTGCTTCGCTCGCATACGCAATATATCAATATTATTTATAGCCTATGTGTTATTCTGATATATAAGCTACATTATTGCAAAGTTTCATCTCAATCCGTTCAGTAGTTGTTGCGTGAATGAGTAACAAACATCCATCCATCCATCCTCACAAACTTTCGCGTTTATAATATTAGTAGGAAGTAGGATAGGATGAGGGAATAGCGCAGATATCTATAAAAAGCTCCAAAAAATCCTATTGGAGCCAACCCTCTGTAATCTATGGAGCCAACACTCCCACAAGCGCAGCGTAGGACGTTCACGAAGACGGTCCTGTTGGAAATCTATCTGGAACATAGGCCTAATGTTCGTTATGCACTAGTGAAGATAAATTAGAAGCAAAACGTGTAAAACTAATCTACCAGCCCGCATAGGGCCTACGTGAAGGATAAGCCTATCCATCCATCATCCATAGGACGTCCACTGCAAGCCATAGGTCTCCCCTGTAGATCTCCAATAAGACCGGTTTTAGCGACTTGCATCCAGCGCGATAATGCGGTCTTAACTAGGCCTTCCGTCCATTTTGTGGGTGGAAGTCCTACGCTGCGTTTGCTGGTACGTGGTCTCCACTCGAGAACTTTTCGACCATGCCCATAAGCCTATGTTAAAAAAAAATCTTATTCACGAAATGGTGATAAGCCTATGTTCAGGATTATTATGAGCCATGTTGTGGACAAACAGATCGGTACAAAATAAAACACAATATTAATATCATCTCACTTTTATTTACCTAACTTTGTGCATTAGATAATTTTGTACAATATAAATGCCGCTTTACGCGCTTTGGTTTCGAATCTTAAAATTAACTCACTAAGCCTTTGGGGCAATATAACGATATGGCCGAATCAAATTTCTTGGCAGCTGTGAAGTTAGTGACATGCTGCGCAAAACCCAATCCTAGCCCAGCTTCGTTCGTGGTCGCATGACCACGAAAAGAACTCTTTTCGACGTGTGAAAATGTGACAGATATAAAGGGTTATTCCCTTCTTCTTCTTCTACTTAGTTTTGGCGTCGCATTATTGTGCATTTGCCAGTGTCAAGTAATAAGTTTTAATAATTTTTGATAACATTTTATCAAAATAGTCACTGTCGTAGTCTCGTCATAGTCCAATAAAGTCGCGGTCAAGTCCAATCGTAGTCCAAGTCATACCTCAGTAAAGAAGTGGAGACTTTACTAGAGGCGTCTATGGAGTTTTGCTAACAACACGGAACAACACGATACGTCACATTATATCACTTGCCTACACTCATGCGCGTAAATCAACTCATAATCAACGAAACACCACCATTTTTCCCTAATTATCACTGATAAAAACACAAGTTTAACAAAATAATAGGTACAATGAGGCGACATGATTTTTCCGCGTTCCCGCCAAAACCTCAGGGTTATTCCCTTAAGAGTTATTCCTAATCAATTGGCATCCGTTTAGGGGCTTATTCTGTTCATCAAAATTTTGTTCTAACTTTTTGTGTTTGCGACTATTGTTAAAATTTAAAAAAGAAACATTTGTTACATACATTTGGTCGCGGGTGAACAATATTTTTCTATGGAACAAGATTCTTTTGGATTATTGTTTTATACTACGGGACTAATCGCGCACTAAAATTACAAGATACCTAAATAAATACCTCCTCATCCCGACGTTTCGGCCGTGGTTGCATCGACCGTGGTCACGAGTAGACTCCTCCACGGTAGACGGGTAGTCTACCCGTGAGCACGGTCGATGCAACTCGGCCGAAACGTCGGGATGAGGAGGTATTTATTTATCTCGTAATTTTAGTGCGCGATTAGTCCCGTAGTATATAATAATAATGTGTTAAAATCGCGAAAGTTTAAAAACAACAAGATTCTTTTGGATTTTGATAAGTCTCAGAACAGAAAATTTGTAGCGACTAGCTTCACTACATTCGCTACAAGATGGCACTAGCTACGCGTGCCGGCCGCCAACCAATCACAAGCTGTATCGCGTGCCTCAACCAATGACAAGCCCCACCTCTATCAACCCTGCAGCGCGAGTACCGTTCTTATACGATCGTTAATTTGACATTTAAATCGATAAAATTCGCTAAAACTCATAGAAAATACCGATTTTTAGCGAATTTTATCGATTTAAATGTCAAATTAACGATCGTATAAGAACGGTACTCGCGCTGCTGATTAAGTAACCTCCAAACTGTTAAATAGAAGCATTTTTACCAATTAGACTCAGTTTTTTAGTGTTTTTTTGTCACAATGTACCTACTAACCGGTCACACTGGTTGGTTATAATGTTTAATTTTATCAAATTAAGACATGCTACAGCTCACATAAAGCTGCACGTTGGCTATTGCGCAGCTTGTAGCTAACTTCACGTCCGCCAACTTGTGTGGCGCGACCTATATCAGAGCTAGTACATATCGTAATTTTAGTGCGCGATTAGTCCCGTAGTATATAAAATAATAACATATCTCTATAGCTTTTAAAACACATTGTGATGGAAATGGCTAAGGGCTTTCAGACGCATTTACTTAAAATTGTGTAACATGTTATAGGTATCGCCACACAAGTAGGCGGATGAGAAGTTAGCCGCAGATGACACTTCGCCGTGATTCGCTAATTGTTGCGCATGTGTGCACAATGCCTACGCAAGTGTCGTAGTGGTGAGCACGGGCGTGGGGAACGCGCCGGAGGCATGAGGTTAGCGGGCGGGTGTGCCCCGGCGTCTCTTTTCTCTGGTTCCCACGCACACCTATATTTCGGCTTTTGCGCATAACTTCCCATCCGCCGATTTGTGTGGCGCTAAGAATACAGTACAGCTGATTCTATAGCCAGGGTACTACATACTATAAAGGCGCCCTACGATTTCAAATATAAAGAACGAGTGCATATGTAGTCAACGATCGGCGATTACGAGTCCGATGGTATCTAAACACACCCAGACACAGAGCAAACACCAATGTTCACCACATAAATGCTTGCCCTGGGTGGGGATCGTACCCACTCCTCTTTGACCCAGAAGTCAGGTTCACTAACCACTGAGCCACCGAGGTTATTTCTAATCAATTAGTATCCTTCTAGGGGCTTATTCTGTTAATCAAAACTAATACTACGTACGACTTTCGTCAAAACTCAAAAAAAAATCAGCTGTTCCATACATTTTGTCGCGGGTGAACTATATTTTTCTATGGAACAATTTTTTTTTTTAGTTTTTACGCAAGTCGTAGAACAAAAGTTGTTAGTTTTGATGTTCATAATAAGCTCCTAAAAGGATGCTAATTGATTAGAAATAACCCTGTATAACTGATTATCAAGGCCACGATAATATTACGATAATATCGACTATCGCTATAGTGACATCACTATACAAGCTCAGGAAAATATCCCTGTATAATATGTCGAATCACACAAGTTGGCGGATGTGAAGTTAGCAACAAGTTGCACAATATCCAATCCTGACTGAAGCTCACATGGCGCCGCGCGTTGATTGGCTAATGCGCAGCTTGTAGCTAACTTCACACCCGCCAACTTGTATGATTCAGCCTTTATAAATGTTTCTTTTTATTTTTTTCTTTTGGTACCTAGTCAAGCATGATCCATAGACCGTGTAAGATCTTAATAATCCGCCAAGTGCGAGTCCAACTCGAGCACAAAGAGTTCCGTCGTTCCGTACCCTTAAATATTTATTTAATTTTAATAATTAAATTAATTATCTTACTGTACTGTACCAGCCTTTTTAATAGTCCACTGCAGGACGTAGGCTTACCCACGAAGGGTATTTGGGCCATATCCACCACGCTGGCCCAGTGCGGGTTGGTGGATTTACATACGCCATTTAATTTCTTCTACGGACGTATGCAGGTTGCCTCACGATGTTTTCCTTCACCGAAAAGCCAATGATGTGAAATTCCATACATACATTCCAAGGAATTCATTGGTACGGGACCGGGATTTGAACCCACGACCTCACGATTGTAAGGCGGGTGTCATTACCACTAGACCACCACGGCTTGAACTATTGAAGTAAACAAAATTAAATCTTCTGAATATTTCAAGCGTCTATCTGTAACATTTATTAACATTGAGCGAAAAACGGCACAAAAATCAGGTTTGATGTATGGGAGCCCTCGTCATATATTTATTTTATTTTTAGTATTTGTTGATATAGCGGCTACAGGAATACAGCATCTGTGACAATTTCAACCGTCTAGCTGTCACGGTTTATGAGATACAGCCCTATAACAGACAGAAAGTTTTTTTTTTTTAACTCGAGTAGGTTCGCGTTTGACTACACACTGCCTGATGAAGCAGATGTGCTGTCTAGGGTGTACACAGGCCCCCACGTTGTACTTTAACGGGAAGACAGACCCAGGCAAAGCGTTCCACATTCCGGCTGTTCGTATGAGGAATGAGGATTCGAAACGCTTGGTTCTAACGCGCGGAATGTCCACCATAAAAGGGTGGCGCTTTGGTCGCGTCTGTCTAACCGTACGATAATACATACAGATGGACGGATCCTAAAAAAATGGTTAAAATAATATACAATATGGCTCAGATGACTTCATTTTCACACCGCTGGCTTTTCGGTAAAAGAAAACATCGTGAGGCAACCTGCATACGTCCGTAGAAGAAATTCGATGGCGTATGTGAATCCACCAACCCGCACTGGGCCCGCTGGTGGATATGGTCCAATCACCCTTCGTGGGTAGACCTACGTCCTGCAGTGGACTACTAAAAAGGCTGGTACAGTACAGTACAGATGACTTAGTATTAGCGTAGACAAAAGTACTCAAGTAGACGCGCAGACGCAGAACAATTGAGCGTACGTCGCAAAAAGCTCGAAAATACGTATTATTTGTAGATGGCGCTACTAAATAGCCTTGAGAATATGTATTTTGATACAGAGCACCGATTTAAATAGATTACTATGATGCGATTTGTGTCTTGACTACTTTTGTCTATGGTACTTTTTTATTTTTTTTAATTTATTTGTCCTGAATATTACATACATAGGTACAATTAAAAGTACTGCCAAACAGCGAAGCGGTTTGTAGGCAGGATAGCTCTCACATTAGGTACTTAACTTAGTATCTATGTACAAGCGGATAGAAATACATTCCCTTGTTATTATAGGTACATGTGGGCAATGTAATGTCATTGTCAGTTATCCATTAACATATTTTGTTTTTTATAATCTAAAGTTTGATACATATGTTTGCTTTCTAAGGTGTTAATCTTCATCGCTTAATTTATCCAACATCAGTTTCTTTAACATTTTTTTAAAGCCAAATTTTGTTTGAAATGATTTCTCGAAATTTTCCGGCAAGTTATTGCACAATCTGGGTATGATCCACTGCCTAGTACGCTTACCATAATAGTTTTTATATTTGTATTGCAATTCCAGCTGGGACTTAGCCGCTTCACGGGTACTTTTCTGAAATATTCTAATCGGTTTAAATGTGTTATTTTGAAATTGTTGTAATAATAATAGATAATCGACTTTCTTTTTGACTGGTAGGATTTTACAAACTTTGAATAATTTATTATATTCCTTATTCAATGATTTCTATTTTTTTGCTATTTTTTTTCAGAATTCTAATTTGTAAATTTTGGATTGGTAACTTGAAGATTGGTATAGATCGGATGTTGGCGGTTGTGAAGTAAGTTACAGGCTGCACGGAACCCAACCCTCAGCAGCTGTCGAGTGAGCTTCACTTGGAACTGGCTTTCACACAGCTGGTAGATAACATTACAGCCTTCAAGGTTTTAATATTTGATTCGTCCTATACTAAGCGCCACACAAGTCGGAGGATGGGAAGTTATAAGCAGAACGCTGCGCAAATGGCAATATATAGGTATGCGCGGGAGCCAGAGAGACTCGCCCCGGGGCACACCCGCCCGCCAACCTCATGTCTCCCGCGCGCTCCCTACTTCGCCACTTGCGTAGGCATTGTGCACACATGCGCAATAATTAGCGAATCACGGCGAAGAGTCATCTGCGGGTAACTTCTCATCCGCGGACTTGTGTGGCGCTTAGTATACAGTAATTAATAACTGGGCCACGCTCGGCCATCAACGTGACATTCACAAACCATGTCGCGCCATCATCGAGACAATTTCGCCATAAGTCTATTTATACTGCTGCTGTTCATGTCAGAAAACAAGCTCTTCACGAAGAATACCTGAAATTAAAAAAAAATAAGTTGGCAATTTGTTCCCGACCCGACTACGCAGGCCTCTGTTCAGTCGCCGCCCTTAGTTCTTCAATGTAGACTGTAGCTTGAGGCGTTAAGCGAAGGCGACGACCTAGTAGCGAGACCTAGGTAGATAGGCCGGGAACTTTATGTGGGCTGGGGTTGGAGAAGGCTCGAAGAAATACCACGTGGCTCGGTACTATGGCGCTTCCTTATACTCTATAAAATTTAACTTGATCTCTGCGACAGTGACATTGACATAGAAGATTGACATTTTTAGAGTTGGGATAGTGAGGGAAAAAATCGATTTTCAAACAATGTTGTAATGAAATCGAATGAGTAGTTGAAGGTGAGAAATTGGATTTCATTTACTTACTATTATTTAAGATCAAGTATGTACACATGTAAATAATGTTATGATATTAATTAAATACTCATAATAATGTTACGACAGTATTTATCGACGTTTTTCACTATTATCGATGCTAATGTAACTTATAATTGGGTTTAATTTAATTACACATGTAAAAAATGTTATGATATTCAAATATACAATAAAATTAAAGATAAATTAAGTTTTATTTAAAATATCGTTAGTATAAACTATGGATATTTTAAATAAAACTCTATCTAAAACTCTGTGATCACGATCATTCGTCACCCATCACTAATCGGCATATCCATAAAGTATGACGTTGACAGGTGTCTGTACTATTAAGAAATTCAGGACTTCATAGGCGTGATTTTTCTGACAGCTGTCGCAGAGATCAAGTTAAATTTTATAAAGTATATATTAAGATGAAAGAAGAAATAATAAAAATACTATGAAACTATGATAAAATAAAGCTAAAAATATTGCAAGACAAAACAATATCTAGTTCTAGTATATACAGGGTTATTCCTAATCAATTAGCCTCCTTTCAGAGGCTTATTCTGTACATCAAAACTAACAACTTTAGTTCTGCGACTTTTGTCAAAACCAAAAAAAAAACAACTGTTCCATACAATTTGTCGCGGGTGAACGATATCTTTCTATGGAACAATTTATTTTTTAGAGTTTTGATAAAAGTCGCAGAACAAAAGTTGTCAGTTTTGATGTACAGAAAAAGTCCCTAAAAGGATGCTAATTTATTAGGAATAACCCTGTATTATATAATATTATCATACCTGTGTAACTCCCACGATGATCATAAGGAAAATCTGCCACATAGACCACGTGAGGACACTGGAACGTAAGAAAATAATATTTGACTACCTCAGTGGCCCAGCGGTCAGTGTTCCTGACTCCTGGGTCAATGAGGCGTGGGTTCGACTCCCACCCAGGGCGAGCATTTATGTGGTGAATACTTCGAGCAAATATCTAGATATTTCTTCATAGTACAGATAGATAGTTCAATAAGTACATACATACTCATAGTCTTAGAGTCTGGCTAACGAAAGTTGATACTGGAATTTTTCGCAAACTTTTTAAATAACAACACACGGTGCTACTACCATCGCGGATTTATCTTTAAACTGGGGTATTTTACTTTGTATTAAAAACTTTTTCAAACTTCACGCACTAAACTGAACAAAATGATTTATTATATTATTATAATCTTCATCGTAATGAAGGCACGCGTTGAAATCATTTGGATAATTTGGAGAACAATGCAAAGCCTCCGTTTGGCATAATAATAACGACAAAAAAAAAAACAGAAAATAATTATAATTAATATATAACTCCTACACGACCAGTCAAAGCTTAAAAAAAAGTTTTTTTTTGCGATTTCCCCGAAGATTTGGAAGAATCAAAATCGCAGTATGGTAACAATGCTACATCGTGTGAGTGAGAGAAAGTGTTTCCCTCTCAGTTTAGGGCTGCCATACTGATATTTTTTAAATTTGCCGCGCTTTCTCAGTATCAACTTTCGTTAGCCAGACTCTAGTAGTGTTCAAGTAGTACCTACTTGAATAACATCCAGTCATTGAATAACGTCCAGACACACTCATTAAACTCAAATCATTAATTGCAACATATGTAATACTGGCTGAAGCGAACACAACGACATATACTTGTTTAATCTATTATATAAAAGGCTTCCCTGAGTGACTGACTGACAGACAGCCTACAGCCCAAACCGCTTAAGATATGAGCTTGAAATTTGGAATATAGGTACATTGAACGACGTAATGGAGCACTAAGGACGAAAATTTAGAACTTTCGACCTCTAAGGGGGTAAAACGGGCCCTTTTCGTTTGTATGTAACTTTTTATTCCCTGTACCGATTGACTTGAAACTTTGTATACATGCTTTTCAAACAAAATAAAAGTTACGTTTTTTCCTGTTTTCCCGAATTTTCTTCATCTAAGGGGTCAAATAAGGTCCCAAAGTTGGTGAAAAAAGCGTCAATTACATCGAACCAGCTGAACGGTTATGGTTGAAAATTAGTATGAAGGAGGCACACAGCATGTTTTAATACAGGAACTAATAAAATCCAGGAAAATCTATAAGGTTCCTTAGGGATACGCAAAATTAATAAGATTAGGCTACAGCCCAAACCGCTGAAGATATGAGCTTAAAATTTGGAACATACGTACATCGTACGACATAATGAAGCACTAAGGATGAAAAACGTACCCAACTCTAACTTACGGGGTAAAACGGGCCCTTTTTGTTTGCATGTAACTTCTTATTCCCTGTACCGATTGACATGAAACTTTGTATAGATGCTTTTGAGACTAAATAAAAAATATGGCTGTACCTGTTTTTCTGAATTTTCCTTAAAAAAATCCTTAGTGGTCAGATACGTCCCAAAACTTCAATGCGCTTTTTTAAATAATGTAGTATCTAGAATAAGATTATGATAATGATAGTTTATCTTTAAATGGGGCAAAATGGGTCCCCAAAAGTTTTTTTATTTTTTATTTTGTGAGCCAATATTCTTAACCTTAGCGCACATATAGATCAATATAGGTATTTTACTATGGGATCAACCCTGACAAGCGAAAATTATCTACATTTTCCATACATTTTGTCGCGGGTCGATGAACTTTTTGTGTTGAACAGCTGATTTTATTCACGTGCTTTTGGGGTTGGTACCATTGTAAAAGTTAATCAAATTATTGAGTATAATAGCATCCTAGAACATGCTTGACTAGAATTACGACTTGTGTGCCATTTTTTCATTTGCCTGGAATATTAAATTTCTAATGACTTAAAAAACATGTCGAATACCTGTACCGGCCTTAATTAATAGTGCACTACTGAAAATAGGTACTACGGATAGCACTACGGATAATAGAAACAGGTGGGTCTTAAGATGAACATGGACAAGACGAAAGTCATGTGTAATTCCCATGTTTTACCCACCCCGATTTCTGTTGGAAACTCGGTTCTTGAAGTCGTTGACTCGTACGTCTACCTAGGACAAGTAGTCCAGTTAGGCAGGTCCGACTTCAACAAAGAGGCCAATCGCCGAATCCAACTCGGCTGGGCAGCGTTCAGAAAAGTGCGTAGTGTCTTCTCGTCCGACATACCTCAGTGCCTCAAGTCGAAAGTTTTCGTCCAGTGTGTGTTGCCAGTGATGACTTATGGCACAGAAACGTGGTCTCTCACTATGGGCCTTATTAGTAAGCTCCAAGTAGCCCAACGAGCTATGGAGAGGGCTATGCTTGGAGTCTCTCTGCGAGATCGAATCATTAATGAGGAGATCCGTAGAAGAACCAAAGTTACCGACATAGCCCAACGGATTGGCAAGTTGAAATGGCAATGGGCAGGGCACACAACGCGGAGGGTTGATGACCGTTGGGGTCGAAAAGTTCTCGAGTGGAGACCATGTACCGGCAAGCGCAGCGTAGGACGTCCACCCACAAGGTGGATGGATGACCTCACTAAGACCGCGCTGGATGCAAGCCGCTTCCAACCGGTCTTATTGGAGATCCATAGGGGAGGCCTATGTCCAGCAATGGACGTCCTGCGGCTGATGGTTGACTGAAAATAAGCCTATCCGCGAAGGGTAATTGGGCCATATCCATCACGCCGGCCGAGCACGGGTTGCTGAATTCACATACGACATTGATTTTTTCTACGTTCGTACAGGTTGCCTCAATGTTTTCCAGCAATGAAAAGTGAAATTTCTTACATAGTTACTCATACAATTATTATTATTGGCTCCCTCGGTGGCTCAGTGGTTGACCCTGACTCCTGGGTCAAAAAGGCGTGGGTTCGTTTCCCAGGGCTTTATGGATTTATGTGATGTTCATATGTGTTTGTTCTGTGTCTGGGTGTTATTAATGTATTTTTATTTATTTATTTAACACTTTCTTGCACACTATGTGTACAAAAGGAGGACTTAACGCTAAACAGCATTATCTGCCAGTCAACCTACATGTATATGTAGTATATCAGTATCTGCCAGCCAAATCACAAACTTTGCTTAGTTTGGGATCAGAGACCGTGTGTAAGTTAGATTTCCCCAATATTTATTTTATATATTTATTTATTATTGAGTTAATTTCAGAAATTCGGCAATTTATGATCCAAAAATTCACGTACTCCGTAATAAGCTTTAGACACAAGTAAATTAAATAACCAAATACTGAGACAATTCAGGCTAAGCCGTAGGCATTATTTTGCAAGTAATACAATAATAGGCTCAGTTATGAAGACGCCATAGTAAATATAATAACAACATAAAAAGTGTTCTCTCTATCGAATGCTTAAAGTGAAAATGAAACAGATATAATTATGATAATTAGCTATTATAATTACGATGGCGCCTTCATAATCGAGCCTAATGCGGGCTTAACCACGAGCTATTATTATTTTAAGTGCCAAGAAAACGCGGGCCTAACTGTGGGTTTTTATCATTTTAAGCAGTTACAAAAATAACGCGGGCCAGACCGTGGGCTATTATCATTACAAGTTATACAAAAACGCAGGCTAACGGCATGCTATTATAATTTTAAGGATTTATTAAGACAACACGGGCCAGACCGCAAACTATTAGATATTATTATAAGCAAATGCCAAGATAACGCGGGTTGAACCTCAGGCTGTTATTTTAATTAAGTATTAAAACAACGTGGGCCAAACTGTGGGTTATTATCATTGTAAGTACCTAATTATTAACACAACGCGAGCTAAACCGCGGGCTTTTATCATCTTAAGCAAGTACTAACAATACGCGGGCCAAACCGTGACCTATTATCATTATAGGATACTACCCTCGGACTCCGAGCGATACACATCTATTTTTAATTCGTCTTTCAAATTTATTCAAAATTATTAGTTAAAACCTCTTTTTGTGCTATATAAAGTGTTAAACTAGATGATTGGACTTACATCTACACAGTGAAGTGATAATTACCAGTTGAATTTAGTGCTTAGTAGTGAAAATTACAGCCATCGTTGTTATCGTTCAACATAAGCAAATCATAAAAAGCCGTTGTAGCAAACGCGTAAGTCCAGCGTATTTCATGGCGCTTACGCCGTTCTGAACGGCCGCTCACTACGTGCGCTACTGATTGAGCGCTGTACATCGCTGCATTTTACCTGCACTTAATCGACACACGACTTTTGTTATTAACAATCGCAGCAATGAATGCCCAAGTTTGTGCTGCTTGTCCTAAACAACTCAAGGGAGCGTCTTTTATGCTTTGTTGTCGCTGTTCGGACAAATATCATTTTACCTGTCTCAACTTTTCTAAAGAAGATTACAACGGATTCTCAAAAGAATTTAAAGCGTCGTGGGTGTGTCCTTTGTGCAAATCCAAGGAGCCTAAATTCGGAGATAATTCTAACACTCCCATCCGGCACAACGCAATCTCGACGCAAAAATCTGCGCCGGCAACACTAGTACAGTCGCAGCTTGGGGCGCCCGCGCCGTCGGATACTTCGGATATTGAGTACGACAACGTCACCCTGCGCTCGAGGCCGCGCAGCGCCTGCAGCTGCTCTTGTATCTCAGCTGACACCATCCGCGATATACTGAGGGAGGAGCTCGACAGGAAATTCTATACTCAGATCCCCTCCTCGCGTCGTATTCCTCATGTCTGAGGGTCGTGACCTCCACCTCCCATAAGCTTCTCTTTCACGATGTTTCTCCATTGCCCTCTGTCCTCAGCAACACGCAACGCCTCATAGACTGACGAATCGAGGGTGGTGCGGATTTGATCGGACCAACGCATCGGACTACGACCTCGTGATCGCTTGCCGTCGATTTTCCCTGTGACCAGCAGTTTCTCGAGGTTATCGTCTTGTTTTCTTGCAATGTGGCCGAAGTAGTCAAGGACACGTTTAAGACAGATGGCCGAGAGTCTGGTCGTGACTTTGAGCTGTTTTAGTATCGATACGTTAGTCCGATGAGCCGTCCATGGTATCCTGAGCATCTTCCTCCAACACCACATCTCAAAGGCATCTATGCGTCCACGATCCGCTGCTTTCAGAGTCCAAGTTTCAGCAGCATAAAGAAAGATGGAGAAAACCAGAGTGCGGACTAATCTTATCTTCGTTTTTAGTTTTATCCCTCTGTTTTTCCACACCTTATCGAGCTGCGACATGGCCCCCTTCGCCATTCCGATACGTCTTCGCACGTCACCTTCACAGGAGCCATTATTACTGATACTGGAGCCGAGATAAACAAAATTGTCAACTACGTCCAAGTTTGACGCCCCACTGATGTTCAATAATTTAGCTCTATCAACTACCATAATTTTGGTTTTCGACCTGTTGATAGATAGCCCAAGATTGTTACTAATATGCTCCATTCTATTCAGCAGATCAGCCATTTCAGCTTCGTTTGCAGCTAGAAGAGTTGTGTCATCAGCATATCGGAGATTCGTGATTTTAACACCGCCGATGCTTACGCCTCCATCCCAGTTGTCACAAGCGTGTCGCATTATGTACTCTCCATACGCATTGAATAAGATGGGGGATGCAATGCAGCCTTGGCGAACACCTTTTCCAAAACAGAATGGCTGGGACAACATTTTGCCAATCCTGACCACTCCTTTATTGTTATGGTAAAGAGATTGAAGCAATGCGGTGAGATGTTTTGGCACGCCTAATACAGTAAGGACCCGCCACAGAGACTCCCAGTTCACGCAGTCAAAAGCCTTACTGTAATCGACAAAACACAAGAGGACCGGCACGTTATACTCATAAGCCTTCCCAATCAACTGCCTCACATTGAGAATTTGTTCCCGCGTTCCTCTACCCCTAACAAAAACCGGCTTGTTCTTGCGGAATCTGCTGATCCAAGTAGTGACGAATACGATTGTTAAGGATATGGAGCAGAATTTTGCTTGCGTGGGATATAAGTGCTAAAGTGCGGTAGTTATCGCACTGTTTTGTTGAGCCTTTCTTGTGGAGCGGTAGAATTATCGACTCTGTCCAGTCTTTTGGCCACTCGCCGCTGATCCAGACTTTATTGCAGATGGCGTGCAAAGTGTCGACACCTTTATCGCCCAGCGCTTTTAAGATCTCTGCTGTGATCATATCTAGACCCGGCGCTTTCTTGGTCTTCAGAGCTTTCAATGCTGCGACAATCTCAGATCGTAAAATTCCAGGTTCCCTGTTCAGGTCATCACTGAAAACAAAGGCATTCTGTGCGTTCTGCGACGTATCCTCATATAATTGTTCACAGTAACTCCGCCATCTTTCCACGATTTTGTCTAGTTGGTGTAAGAGTTGCCCGTTGGCATCTTCAATTACCCAGGATTTAGGCTTGAACTTTTTAGTAAGAAGTCGGACTTTCTTAAAAAGATCTGCAGTCTGATATTTGAGAGCATGGTCTTCAATATCATGACATATTCCATCAATGTAATTGTTTTTGTCCACTCTGCAATATGCATCAATAGCTTTACAAAGAAGGTTGTATTTACTTCTCACTTCAGGGTCCTGCAGTCCCTTAATCTTCAGGTCCTTTCTTTCCTGAGTAAGTGCCCAAGTACGGTCTGATATCCAAGACGATTTCTTTAAATTGGGATTTTGAACTTTACGTAGCTCATTCAGGGCATCATTAACAAGTTCTTTAAGATGATACTCAGATAAGTGACATTAAATCGAAGCTGACAAGTTTTGAGGAAACTCTTGCTGTCTGTCATACACGGAGCGATACACTTTATCGAGAGCACGAGTCTCAGAAAGCGTTGATAGCGGAACTCCAAAAAGACAACGAGAGCTTGCGCGCCACCACCAGCAACTTAACTAACCGATTACATATATTGGAGCAGCTCTCGCGCTCGAATAATATTGAGGTACAGTGCGTGCCAGAGAACAAAAACGAAAACATCTATAGCACTATTCAACAGTTGGGCCTTTGCCCAAATCAAAGTCATCAAATGTCCTGTGGTTGATACTGATCTTCAATACTGTTCCCGGATTGCGAAATTGAACAACCAGAGCCCCCGGCCGAGATCGATTTTGGTGAAATTCAGTTCTAAACGCCTCCGTGACAACTTCCTTGCGTCCGTGATCAAGTTTAACCGTAACAACCCTAAGGAAAAATTAAACAGCGGTCACCTGGGTATCGGCGGCCAGAAAACGAGTCCTGTATACGTGAGTGAGCACTTGACTCCTGAGGCTAAGTCACTGCATGCCGCAGCCCGCCGTGCAGCTAAGAGCTTAAAATATAGATTCGTTTGGGTGCGGGACGGAAAAGTTTTTCTTGGAAAAAACGAGTCTTCTGGTTATATCCACGTTCGTAACGAAGAATCTTTGAAATTATTGTCCTAAATTGTTAACGTTACATAAATAGTCAATTATTATTCATATTTGCTTTGTTTTTTTGTATTGTATTTGGATTATATGTTAGGTTGTAATTTTTCTTCGTCTTATGTTTCGGGAAAACAATTGAATGTATATTATCAGAATGTCAGAGGGCTCAGACTAAAGACTGAAAATCTTTTTAATAACGCGGCTTGTTGTTCATACGATATTATAGTATTGACTGAGACGTGGTTAAACGACTCTTTCTACGACGCTGAACTTTTTGATGATCGTTATGTGGTTCATAGGCGAGATAGAGAAACAGGTAATGGCACTGGTTTTCACACTCACAAGAAAATTGGAGGTGGGGTTTTAATAGCAGTTTCCAAGCATTTAAATTCGAGGCGCTTATCCTCTTTTGAGTCGAGATGCGATGATTTATGGATTAGTATTGATGTAAGGGATGCTGACGGCAAACCTG
Organism: Hypomecis punctinalis; assembly: GCA_949316475.1. Lineage (NCBI taxonomy): Eukaryota > Metazoa > Arthropoda > Insecta > Lepidoptera > Geometridae > Hypomecis > Hypomecis punctinalis. Next base: position 1,919,400 of record OX438822.1, read on the forward strand.
GCAAACTTCACATTTGCGCTACTTACCTTCCATCTCCGCTTAGGAAGCAGGTTCTCTTCGAGTTCATTAAAAATTCCAATGAAGTCATCGAGAGATACGGTATCGACAATGTGGCGTTCCTTGGTGACTTTAACCTAAGTTCGATACGTTGGGACTCTCTGGACGATTATTGTCGGATGCAGGTTGAACATAACAATGAATTGGTGAGCAGTTTATTAGAATTTATCTCATTAAATGATTTAAAACAGTACAATACTGTTCTGAATTTTCAAAGTCGGATTTTGGATTTAGTATTGAGCTCACAACCGATTATAAATGTAACAGAATGTTTATCTCCACTCTCGAAGGTCGACTGTTTTCATCCCCCTCTAGAGTTTTGTTTTTCCTTTGCTAGTGCTTCGACATTACCCAGTAATAACCACCCAAGATATTGTTTTCACAAGGCTGACTATACAAATATTATTCAAGAACTAAATGATATTGACTGGGACAAAGAGTTTTCTTGTTGCATCACAGTCAATGAAATGGTTGATATTTTTTATACTTTACTGCGCGGATCTATTGCTAAACATGTACCAAAATCTAAGCCTCGATCAAAGAGATACCCGGTCTGGTTTACTCGAGATCTTATTAATCTACTACGTGAAAAATATAAATACCGTCAAAAGTTGCGTAAATTCAATTATAACCCTCGTGATAAATTAGCATTCGACCTAGCTAAATCTCGCTCGGACAAACTGATGACCCAATGTTATAAAGCATATTTATCTCAATTGGAGCGTAATTTACGTTCAAACCCTAAATTGTTCTGGTCCTTCATAAAAAATAAACGCAAAAACAGTACTAACTACCCTGCTGAGATGTTTTTGGGATCCAGAACAGCTAGGGGCAGTGGAGATATATGCAACCTTTTCGCTGAAAATTTTGCCTCAGTTTATAATAAGTCTAATGGAAATATTACGTTGTCTAGCAGCAATTGCGGTGTACCGGCTCTTACCAGCAATTTTTTGACAACAGTTATGTTCAGAGATGACCAAGTTTTAAAGATTTTAAAAAGACTTGACCCCTCCAAAGGTGCCGGTGCGGATGGCATACCTTCCGTATTTGTCGCTAAGTGTGCTTCCGCTCTAGCTCGTCCCCTATGTCTAATATTTAACAAATCTATTTGCACAGGAAGTTTTCCTATGGTATGGAAAAAGGCATTAGTTGTACCGCTTTACAAAGATGGAGACAGGGATGTCATCAGTAATTACAGGCCTATTTCTATACTCTCTGTTTTCGCCAAAGTATTCGAGAAGTCAATACTGCCTATTCTCTCCAGTCACTCTAAAAACCTAATCATCTCTGAACAGCATGGATTCACTAAAACGAGGTCAACATCTACAAATCTTGTTTCTTTTGTCAACGACGTGTCTCACATCCTCGATCAAAATTCTACAGTGGGAGCCATCTACACAGATTTCAGTAAGGCTTTCGATAAAGTTGACCACCTGACACTTTTACGCAAGTTTGCAAAATATGGTATTGCTGATCCCCTGCTTACCTGGAGTGCATCGTACCTTAGTGATAGATCGGCGGTCGTAGTCGTTAACGGAGATATGTCAGATCCATTCGGAGTAACCTCAGGTGTACCACAAGGTTCACATTTTGGACCTGAGTTTTTTAACTTTTTCATTAATGATATACATGAGTGTTTCAAACATTGCAAGTTTACTCTATTTGCTGATGATTTAAAATTTTATCGCACGATGGACTCGAATGATGATGCAGAAATGATTCAGGAGGATATTAATCGATTAGACGTCTGGTGTGACGAAAATCACATGAGCCTTAATGTATCCAAATGTTATGCTATGCGTTTCACCAGGAAAGTGAAAAATATCGACTGTCCTGTCTTTCATATCAAAAACACTGTAATTTCTAATGTGGATCGGATCCGTGATCTTGGTGTTACGCTGGATAGCAAATTACGCTTTCACCTGCATTACGACAATATTGCGTCCAGGGGGTTTAAGTGTCTGGGTTTTGTTTTGCGCAACTGTCGGGAATTTAAATCGCCTCGCACTAAAATCATACTTTTCAACTCGTTTGTTCGTAGTTGCTTGGAATACTGCAGCGTTGTATGGAACCCTTTTTATGAGGTACACAAAAGTAAATTAGAGAGAGTGCAAAAGCGATTTATGTGGCATTTAACCTTCTCATGCTATCTCGGCAAAGAACTCAAGAGCTATAATTCTAGATTAAAATATTTCAAAATGGATTCACTTGAAAATCGTAGATTGTTGCTGGATCTTTTATTTCTTTTCAAACTTGCCAATGGAATTTCTAACACTCCGGACTTACTATTTGATTTATCGTTGACAAATCCGCGAACGTTGCCTAGGATATCTCGCTTCAACATTTTTTCGACCAAGAGTGCTCGTTCTAACTTGGGATTAAATTCACCTATAGCAAGAATCACGCGACAATATAATGCGCTGTCGAAGTTAGCGGATTTAGACATATTTGGTGACAACTTTAATGTTTTTAAGAATACTTTGAAGTCTCTGACAATCTGAATCTTAATTATTTTTAATTTTAATTTAATATTAGTATGATTTCCAATTAATTTTAATTTGTTGACTGACGCCAACTTTATTTGGACTACGCTTAAAGGATTTTTGTTGTTGTTGTTGTTGTTTCTGTATTTGAATTTTGACTGCATGGCTTTGTTTTCTTCGATATTTGATTTTTAAATTTTGACTGTAATTAATTTCTCAATTAATGTAGGTAATGTAATAATTATTTTTTACAATGTTTTGCTCGATTTTAATGCATGTTGTCTTCACCTATAATTATTGTGACATTTAGCTCATATTTTTTATGTTTAATTATTTGACAATGTATTGATGTACACAATGTTGGTGAACTGAAATAAATAAATAAATAAATAAATAGGCAAACACTGTTACAATTTTGACCAAACCGTGGGCATTATCCTTGCAAGTAATTTTAAGCAAGTATTAAGACAACGCGGGCCAAATCGCGGACTATTAGATATTATTATAAGCATGTACAAAGACAACGTAGATCAAAACGCGGGCTATTTTCATTTTAAGTAAGTACCTATGTACTAAGACAACGCGGGCGAAGCCGCGGGTTTTAAGCTAGTATAATAATAAGACTGCAGGAACGCGCTGGATACAGGCAGCTTCTAACCGGCCTGATTGGAAATCCATGGGGGAGGCTTATGTCCAGCAGTGGCCGTCCTAAGGCTGATAATGATGATGTCCTAAAACTTGCTTAAAATTACATAGCCCGCGGTTTGGCCCGCGTTGTTTTAGTACTTGCTTAAAATGATAATAGCCCGCGGTTTAACCCGCGTCGACCTATTATTACTTACTTAGCTTATTATTTAGTAGGGGATTAAGTACTTTCGTACTTAGTTATCCACGGTCACTATACCTAGAGCATATACCTTCGGCCAGCGGGATTTGCACAACGATATGTCGCGCACTTTCATAATGTACTCAACTACTGTCTCATAGGCTACTGTCATCCCGGAAAAATGATTGGTTTCATTTCGTAATACATATAGCAATTTTTCCTTCAATTATGAATCGATTTTAGATTTTTTTTTCTTGATAGAGCATACTTAAGACATGGTCCCGTTTAAATTTCATCGAAATCGGCTGAGCAGTTTTTGAAAAAATCAATAAAAAAAATGGTAGACATCTGTTCGGGCAAACTATTCGAATTTTGTACGTAGATTTAAGTCAGTTTTGCTAATTCTGGTGAAAAGAATATTACTATACTTTGAGAATATTCTCTCTGCATTCTAAGTTTCGATCCCTTGTTCGAGGTCGGAGAGTGTTATAGGCTACTGTTATTCCGGAAAAATGAATGGTTCCCTGTGAAGGTACAGGTGTGATTTTTAAGCCATCTGAGTGTCTGACCCACAATTTAACGTGTCATCTTAGCCACGGTAGAGTTCAGTTATAGTTGCTCAGTGCTAGTTTGTCTATATTATTACTATACCTAGAGCATATCCCCTCGGCTAGGTTCCGATCTCTGGCCTCGTGCGCCGAGTGCAGCTCCTGCAGCCGCCGCGCCGCCGACATGTTGTCTTGCACGCGGGATATGGACGATGATATGTCGCGCACTTTCATTATGTACGTCTCTGCTGAGTTACCTGTGATAAAAACATTAATAATAAGCATGTTTACTGTGTATAAAAATCATTATTATAATTAGTCCATCGAGAAAGTATTTAAAGAGTTACAATCATGCAAAAAAAAGTGTCCGAACTAAAACTCTGCCCAAACTACGCTACGGGCAGGCTTTTTAGTTAGTCGTAAGGTGATAGCAAACCGACTACAACGCCGCGCGATGCCAAAGTGCTTGGATGCAAGCACTAACTACTAACTAGGTGACATAATGTCGAGATCCGAGAAAACAGGTCATTGTGAATTATTTAACATATATCTAAGTAGGTATGAATGACGGCGCTCGGACGTTTTTTTACTACTTTTTATTCGGGACTGTGGCTCTATAGATATTTGCTCGAAGGTAGTATTTAATCGATTGACTATTGATTTGAAACAAGCTAAAATTAATTCAAATTAAAGGTATAAAAAAAATAGAAACGGCATACGGAAATACTGAGTGGGCGACAAAAATCGAGCGAAAACTAACGCCTTATTAAGCAACTTAACACTAAATATTTGAGATATTAAGTGTTCCACTGTTTCATTGTGACTCCAGGGTGCACGCTGCTCCCAAAAGGTAATTATTGGGAATCTATAGAGGAGGCCTATGAACAGCAGCACGTCTTACTGCTGATAATATTCATATTATTTATTGGTATCAAAGATATAAAAGATACACGTCACTAACTTATAACAATTACATTCATCATTATTAAAATAATAATATTTTAGTTATAATAACATTTTGCTATGTAGCAAATAATGCAATTATATTGAATTAAATTATAGGTATATTAAATTAAATTAAATTGTATTAAATTAAAACAAAGAATTAAAATTACTGACTTGAAACATAAGACAACAAAAAAATGTAATGTTGTGTTTTTTTATAAACAACAATCAATAATAATCAATATACAAAAAAAAAAATATCAATATACAAAATAATAATAAAATGTCAGATATAAATTAATACCTATTAAGATTCAATTTTAGAGATGTGCCGTGAGGTCTACTGTTCGAAGAACTATAATAGATCTAACCGTTTATTTTCTTTTTGACAGCACCAATAGAACGTAACTGCGTCATGTTACGCAAAAGTTCACTTTTAAATGCGAGGTTTTAAAAATATGACAACTGCCCAAGTTTGCTCCTTGATCCCGTATAATAATCATCTTTACCAAATTGAGTCCATAAGTGCAGTAGTTTTTATAAATTATGGCTATCGTGTGTAGCCATAGAACGTAAATTTTTAAAAACGTTTGTTACTTTATGTAATTTATAAAAAAAACTACTGCACTTATGGACCAATTTGTCAAAGATGATTATTATACGGGATCAAGGAGCAAACGTAGGCAGTTGTCGTATTTTAATACCTCGCATTTAAAAGTGAACTTTTGCGTAACATGACGCAGTTACGTTATATTGGTGCTGTCAAAAAGAAAATAAACGGTCGGATCTATTAATAGTATTAAAATGAACTCTTTATTGGTAACACACACAGTTTGAAAGATTTCGACATGAAGCGCAGACATTGATATAGGTCCACAGAGATATAATAACCAGAGAGAAAGTGCTGATGGCACTTGAGGCCATTCTTAACCACAAAAGTCTATGGAAAATCTATCCGAGATGTCACTGTCAAGTATATGAATTGGAATTTGACTATATCAAGGAATAGCCACTGAATCAATGTCTCTTTCTAACTCTGTACTCTACCAACCTTTTTAATAGTTCACTGCAGGACGTAGGCCTACCCTCGAAGGGTGATTTGGATCACGCTGGCCCAGTGAGGGTTGGTGGATTCATACACCTACACCATCAAATTTCTTCTACAGACATATGCAGGTTGCCTCACAATGTTTTCCTTCATCAAAAAGCCAGTGGTGTGAAATTCCGTATATAAATTCCAAAGAACTAATTGGTACGGGACCAGAATTTGAACCCACGACCTCACGATTGTAAGGCGGGTGTCACTACCTCTACACCACCACGGCTTCTTCTTTTCACAAAGCTTTTTTTTAGCTTTCTAACTCATGCCATATCCATTCAATGCATCTCCATCAGATTTCCTCAACCGACCACATTATCTCTCTACGGAGCTCTGTGGTCTATGAATACTTCAACTCACCTAGCTCCATTTCCTTGTCATCATCATAGCTTATATCTTCAGCATCTTCTTTTTGTATGAGCAGATCGAAAAATACCTGAAAATTATAGTGAAAATCTTATTTGAGTATGTTTCAACTTTTGCGGTTCAGCCACCATCATCTGTGGTCCTTCCACCACCTACTTTGGCGTGGTGAGTATTGGCCTCGGGGTATTGTATTGTAGCTACCTAACTTAAGTATGTACTTAATACTGTACGATAAGAATAAAGCCGGAAACATACTATCGGACGCAGCTGACGGACGCGACTTAGCAATGTGGACAGTCTTAAGCCGGAAACATACTATCGGACGCGGCTGACGGACGCGACTCTCCGTCGGATGGTCTCTCCCCATTGCCAAGGCTGGGCGCCAGAGGCTACGACCTCTGGGGAATATGGTTTGCCGCCGGTGCCGCTTCCTTTTTTAGAAGGCCTCTCAGTGGGTTTTAGGTCTGAGACGTTCGGTCTTTGCGTTTACGTCAGTTGTAATGGTTATTAATGAGTCATGAGTTTTTTTTCTCTTTCAGCTATAGGATGTTCACTGCTGGACATAGGCCTACTCTAAAGATCTCCAATCAGACCGACTGGTAGCAAATTGAATCCAGCGCGATCCTGCCTTAAAGAGCTCATCCATGTACCTTTTTTTGGCTTGCATCTGCTACGCTTGTGGCCTTTCGGATTTTTGTTAGTCTCCACCTATCTTTTAACTTTATATGGAGCATGCTTCTTTACATCCCCTGTTGGCATACTTTAAATATTTGAATGTGTACCTTTGTCAGTACTAGTGGAGGCCTATGTCCAGGGTGGACAACCTAATATTTAAGAAATAGAAATAAGAGTAATGTTCTGAAGAGGTATATAATTAGTAAACAAAGGCTATTTTTATTTTATTTATTTATTATGTATTTAAAAATATGTTTACTCGTATGTAGTATATCAGTCTCTGGCAGCCATATGACAAGCATTGCCTATTTTGGGGTCAAAGGCAGTGAGTAAGATGCCCCATAATTTTCAGTTAATTTTTTTATAGGCAAGCAGTATATACTGATGTGCCGATTTCAAGCAGAGTTGAATAAAATTAGTATCTATCTGTTAAAGACTTTTTTCCTTTTCTATCCAAAGGTCCAGTCTGTTCATGTGTTTATAGTCCTTGCTGAGATTACATCCTCGGACAACCTGTTCCAATTGTGTTTAATTATTATTGGTCTCATCTTCAATTACTGCCTCGGTGGCTCAGTGGTTAGTGACCCTGACTCCTAGATCAAAGAGGTGTGGGTTTTATTCCCACCCAGGGCAAATATTTATGTGATGAACATAGGTATTTGCTCTTTGTCTGGGTGTTATTTAGTTACTATCTATATAAGTATTGTATTTAAAAATAAGTATATGTAGCCAGCGACCTTCAAGATAGACACCCAGGGACGTTTTATATCCGGACTAGTAACGCTCTACCATTCGCACTAACTACACTCTGTCAGCTTTACGTGAGGCGCGGGGGAGGAGGTGTTCACTGAAATTTCGACCTTAAACATATCAGGGTAAAGTCGAAACGTTAACGGGTGACGGGTTTATGGAGCGGAGCGAGCGAGAACAATGCACCCAGATGCTGATAATCCATTTTCGCCTTAATTGCTTGAACGCTTAAGTCTAAAATTGTGTAATAAAATGTCCGGTGTCTCTTTTACGTGTAGGCACAATTTTTCTTATACCGTGGCAGAGGGGTACGCGTACTAAATTCTTCTCCAGTAGCTAAATTCTCTAAGTAGACACCTAATCGTACCAAATGAAATGTCGCCGACCAATATCAACCAATCCATATGGAATCAACCAATTCAATAACTAGTCTTCATTAGACTGGCATTGCGGTCGCATCTCGAAGCAAAGAGGTAAATATGGTGAACTGCGTCATTCCATCTTGCCGAAATTACTCGGTTTCAAAAGAAATAACTAAAGGCATTGTCACATTTTACCGGTAAGTAATAAATATCTTTTTATGTGATTTACAAGCAAAAGCAAAATATTGAAAATGAAATCATTTGACAATGTAAACAGAGTGGAAAATTTGTCCTGTGTAATAGGGCTTATTCTGTGTATGTAGCATATCAGTCTCTGGTAGCCATATCACAAGCTTTGTATAGTTTGGGGTCAGAGACCATGTGTAAGATGACTCATTAATATTTATTTATTTTATTGATTATACTCACAGTTTTAGTGCTAAAAGTACTGAAGCTGTTATCGAAGCAGAAGCGGTAGTCCCCCTGCAGTGTAGATGTGTGTCGATGCGAATTCTCAGGCTTCTTATAGTCGGCCACTATCACGCGGCCCACCGGGTCTGCCATTTGGAACGATATGTCTAGGTCACCATGTGTTGCATCTATCACCTGAAACATGTTTTGCATAGATGGTCAGGGTGGATTGATTTAAATCATTTTGAAGAGGAATACTGAACTGGACTGTACTGTATCAGCCTTTTTAATAGTCCACTGCAGGACGTAGGCCTACTCATGAAGGGTGTTTGGGCCATATCGACCACGCTGGCCCAGTGCGGGTTGGTGGATTCACATACGCCATCGAATTTCTTCTACTGACATATGCAGGTTGCCTCACGATGTTTCCTTCACCGAAAAGCCAGCGGTGTTAAATTCCAAGGAACTCATTGGTATGGGACCGGGATTAGAACCCATGACCTCACGATTGTAAGGCGGGTGTCACTACCACTAGACCACCACGGCTTCGTCAAACTGAACTGGACTAAACGAGCCCTAATGCAGAAAATATCCTGTGCACCTGCCAATGAAGTCATAGCTGTGAACAGCTGGTAAAAGATAACCATGCTCATCTAGGCTGCCCAACTGTGATTTCCGCCATTGCAGTGCATTATATTTAACGCTTTTATTAGTTTCACCTGTATGTTTGCTTGCTTTTTTGCTTGTAACTAACCCCTTTGAGTTCGATTTTGACCTACTTTGAGCAATCAGTTTTCTTTAAACTTTGCACACCTATCAAAAACCGATGACAATACATTTATATAAAAACAAAAAATTTCTCCGAAGCATGTTTCTCAGTTTTTTTAAAACTATATTTATATTATTTTTATACTGATATACTTGCCCATATAGATCACCTGAAATGGGGCTGGACAGGTCACATGTTGTGTTGAAAAGCAAATAAATGGTGTAAGCTAGTCACACTATGGTACCCAAGAGATGGCACTCATAGGCAAGGACGTCCAATCTGAAGATGGGACGACGATATTAGACTAACCTTGGGACCGTACTGGACAAGAGAGACAGTTGGCGGAGGGCTATGCCAAAAGGCACACTGAGCTAAGGCACATTTTATAGCAATAATAACCAGAATATATTCAACCAAAACTCGCTCAGAATAAAAGGCGAATAATAGTTTTATTTTTATTCTTTATTCCATAAACATGACTTCTTTGTATGGATTTTGATCTGACTTTGAATTCTATTATTACAAATACATAATATTTTATTTAGCAAAAAGATTACAGATATACAAAAATACCAGTGGACCCTGCACTAGGATGACCTGTATTGCAGGGCCCGACTCAGGGGTGCTTACATTTCTAGTGCTAACAGTTATACATACGGTGCGACTAGTAAAATTACAACACAACATTTGATATATAGAATTTTTAAATTTGAAAAATTTAAAGAATAAAAACAAAAAACAAAATGATAAATATTGAAAAATAACTAACACGCTTGTGTGTGTGTTATTGCCCGTGAAATGAGTGTGGGGAGTGTATCCTCTGCGATACACAAGTCCTCGTAAGAGTCAGGGTTCGCAGAGGTATAGTGTGTGTGTGTGTGTACATTTGTGTGTGATTGAAATATATGTATGTATATGGGTGTTTGTGGCAAGTTTAGGATATTATTTTAAGTAATTCCTTTGTTTCTTTATATGTAAGAGAAAAGACTTTTGTCTTCACTTCAAGCTTGTTCAAAGCTGATGTCAGATAATAAACAAAAACTATTGTTTACAGTAGAAAATACAATACTTTATGATGATGATATACATGATTTTGTGATTTTTTCAAGTAAATAAAGAAAATCTGTTAGATATTAAAGAGTCATGATTTATATCAACCCTGGTAAAAGCATCTGCGAAACTGGAATTCTTTTATAGGCATCAGAGGCAATCCAACAACGGGCAACAGCTAGTTATTTTTTTAAGCGGCATATATATGTATTATAGAACTTGTAGGAAAATTCCAGAATAGTTAGAAACAACTGTCTTACCATAAAAGATTCAAACGTGCCTTAAGCATTGTTTAAATGTGTAATTTGTTCTGTTAAACAGTGTCTAACTCTAAAGCATGCTTAAAACTTTTGTGGTAAAGCCCTAAATATTGAAGGTTAGAATCCACCCCCCAAAGTTTATTATACCTGGTACTCAATATCGACGACATCATTTGGCATAACCGCCTGGTAAATACAGTCTATTTTTCCAGCTTGAACAGTAATGGTCATATCCTGCTCAAATGCAAAAACTACACTAAATATAGTAACTAAAAAGAAGTATAACATCTTCACAGAGATTACACTTGAAGTAACGACGATTGGTTTTCACGCTCGGCGAAAAGCTACAGATGTTATTTATAGTATCCGGGTGAGTAATTTATGTTTATAAATAGAGAATATCACTCTTTAAAAATCAACAAACAAAAAGAGAATTTTTGTTGCGGCACCACAAGGGCACCACTTCATCTTTTGAGTTTTCTTTTGATTCCCTTCAATGAAATAGGAATCAAATGGAATTGCCCTAACGGTGAGAAAAACCTGCATACCCACCGCACATAATATGGCGGATTAGTGTTGTTACTACCACACTACACTTATCGATTACCCTGTACCTATCGGTAAAACTATCGACACAAATAAATATAAGCCGAATCAAACATAATCATATTAATAATATAATCATAAAATAATAATCATCAATTCCCTCTATAATCTAAGAACATAATGGCAAACTTTTATTTAAAAAATGACAGATGTTCACAATGATGTGACTGGACTTTTATAGTTTTATAATCTAAGGGCAGTTTTTTGGCGGAACGACATGATACGTCACATTATATCATTTGCCCACACTCATGCACGTAATTCAGCTCATAATCAATGAAATACAACAATTTTTCACTAATTATCACTGATAAAAACACAAGTTTAACAAAATAATACAATGAAGCGACATGACTTTTCCGCGTTCCCGCCAAAACTCCTAAGGTTTCTTTCTCTATCCATACTATTACATTCTCTTTGTCTCTATCTTCTTCTTCTTCTTTTGTTTGGCGTTGCATTGTTGTGCATTTGCCAGTGTCAAGTGTGAAGTTTTAATAATTTTTGATATTTTATCAAAATAGTCACTGTCGTAGTCACATCATAGTCCAATCAAGTCGCGGTCAACTCCAAACGTTGTCCAAGTCATACCTCAGTAAAGAGTGGAGATTTTACTAAAGGCGTCTATGGAGTTTTGGTAACAACACGGAACGACATGATACGTCACATTATATCACTTGCCTACACTCATGCACGTAAATCAGCTCATAATCAACGAAATAACACAATTTTTCACTAACTATTACTGATAAAAACACAAGTAATTCTATGGGGCGACATGACTATTCCGCGTTCCCGCCAAAACTCCAGGTTTTTTCAATAATAAGTTTAGAAAAACAATGACTGTAAAATACACGGTTAACTGCTTGCCCTATACTAACCCGAAAGGGTAGGATGAAATCATTATTATGAACAACTTTTACCATGGGATTAACTTGGAATTGACAAATTATATGAAACAGCAGTTTCTTATCCCGAATCCCGCTTTAGCCCCATAGTAAAAGTTGTTAATGATGATCTGAATCACCTCCTTCCGGGTTAGTACACCACTTTTGGACAACGCTATAAAATAAAATCTAATAGCAACGATTTCGAAAATCAAAAACCGTCTTCAATTTTTGCTAGCAAGAATTATTTTCATTAGTGTTCGTTGAGTACTTTGAAACTGACCTATATAATACTATACATACATACCTGTACATTGTACAATAGTACATAACGGTGTCGTCCTACTTTAAGTATCATGGTTTGTATAGGCCTTCCCGATTTCCAATAAAACTGGTTGCTTTCGCCTCAGTAGTGTTAACCAAATCGTCTCTTGTTGTGGACGTCCTACGCTTTTCTTGTCGGTGTGTGGGCTCCTAGACGCCACTCGTAAAGTCTTCACTGCTGCTGAAGCAAGGCTTTGACTTGACCGCGACTTTATCGGACTATAATGTGACTACTACAATGACTATTTTGATAAAAAATCAAAAATTAATAAAAACTTACTACTTGACACTGGCAAATGCACAACAATGCGACGGCATAACATAAAAGAAGAAGCTGAAACCTACATCAACGAACTGTCACTGTCAAGTGTCTGTAATTGTCAATAACAATTAAAAAAAACCCGATAAGTGCGAGTCAGGCCCGCATGAAGGTTCCGTACAAATCCAGAAAATTTCATAACATTGAGAAGTAAGTTGTTAAAGTTCTATTCTACAGGGTTATTTCTAATCAATTAGCATCCTCTTAGGGGCTTATTTTGAACATCAAAATTAACAACTTTTGTCAAATCTCAAAAAATAAGCTAGAAATATATCGTTCACCTGCGACGAAAATGTATGGAATAGCTAAATTTTTTTAAGTCTTGACTAAAGTCGCAGAAAAAAGTTTTAGTTTTTGACTAGACTATACTAGACTAGACTAGACTATGAAAGTACTTACACTGAGCCATGCACAGTGTCGGACATAAGTCGTGGACGTCACCTTCAGACGACCTTAAGCGTTGGGACGTCCGGATCAATCTGGCATACCGGATGTTTTAAGACTGTGCACATTGCTAAGTCGCGGCTGTCAGTCACGTCCGTCAGCCGCATCCGATAGTATGTTTCCGGCTTAACCAAAAAAGTTTTTTTTTTTCACTTTTCTCGTCATACATCGAAAATTACACATTGTTAAAATAATTACAAACCTGTTTTAGCATGTGCTAATGATGTTCTTTTATATTATACCTTACATGATACGATTTACTTACTTTGAATTTTCAACCCATATTTTGTGAATTTTGAGGTCCTAATTTTTGTAATTTAAATAAAAATGTACTTACAGTTTTCAGATTTATTTCTATATGTGTACTCTGAGATAATGTTTCTCGCAAAATTTCATAGTTCTATGTCAACAGGAAGTACCCTGTAAGTTATGGTTTTTGTGAGTGTTAAAATATGCGGTTTTTTACGATATAAACGGCTCTTACTTTTTTAAACGATGATTGAGAAGTTTTTCTTTTACACAACTGCAATAGACTATGGATATACGTATACAGTTTAAATTTCAATTCGATATCTTTACGCGTTCCCAAGATAAAGAGTCTTGACATACACACAGAAGGACACCATAGTGATCCTATAAGGGTTCCGTTTGAGGTACGGAACCCTAATAATGGCCGAGCCCCAGTGTTGTTTGTTTGGTTTCGAAATAATCACGTAAAAATAATTCCTTTTCAGAGATTGATACTGTTATTAATTGGATTAACTCACAATTTGTTTATTTTAATTTAATGTCTCATCAAATATCAACATGCTATCCGTATTACTGGCTCACCAAATGAGCGTGACGGCTGCAAGACGCCCCATTGCTGAAGGACAAGAAGAAACTGTTGAAGAACCTACTCCAAAAGCGCCCCACAGTGATATAACTCAATCTTCTTTTAGTGATATATGCCGGACATGTCTCGGCACAACCAAATTACAACCCATATTTTGTAATTCCCTCCATGAGGAAATGTCTCAAAAACTGAAAGTGGCCACCGGACTTGAGGTTTGTTTTTATATTTTTATCGCTACTTATAACTCCTAGCTGCGCCAGCAGTCGGTTACGACTTGTTAATATCTCTCTGGCTCGTCACTGTGATCTGAAAATGTCATCTTGCCTGGAATTTTTGAGGAATGAGGAGTTTAGATAATGACAGCTTAGATAAAACAAATCAAAAAGTCTACAAGGAGTCCAATTGGCTACAGTGTACATTATGGGAGTGGAGGGAGGAGGGTTTAACTTACATCTTTTGTGGCCCCGGTGTCACGCACCGGGTTTTTCAAGTACAATATTTTTTTTATCAAGTCATTTATCCCATTTCGAATGACAACGTCATAAAACACATGTTTTTATTATTATTTAACATAGGTATTATATGTATGAATTGTCATTTATTAGGTCTTATAGAAACAAAATGGAAATGCCTAAAATTTGCCAATTTTTGAACCAATTCAAATTTGATCATTCTAAATGTTTAAAAAACTATGTAATTTTTGAGTTTTTATAATTTCATCAGAGATATTATGAAGTACACTCAAAATAATTAACAAATACAGTATCCTTGTCATATAATTATTTTTTTTAATCATTCCACAATTGTACATTAATTTTCAATGGTCAATTTCTTTTCGAAGATGTAGCTACACGCCCAAAATACTAACAGATGTTGCAAATTTGCATTTTAAGTAGTAAAACAATTCAAGAAATATTTTAATCTTGATTAGAAAGTGTCGACTGGTAAGCATAGCATAGGAAAGCCACCCAAAGACCAGCAGAGAGGATGAGATAGTGCTTAAAAATATAATATTTGCAAACTGCTTCAAACTAATGCGTTTTTTGGAAAACAATAGGTTATTTGTCTTAAATATAGACCACAAGCTCGAAAGCATACCGTAGGATGTTCACTTTCAGTGTAGAAAAATAATAATAATGCAAAAACACATAGACCAATGTTCGCATCTGGTCCTACTGCGCATTGTTCTGTTTGTTGGACTTACTTCACCATAGGATCTTTTAAAACAAAGGTCAAGATGATAAAGACGATGATAGTAATTAGTTTTAAGTATACCCTGTACATTTGACTAGGTTTAAATTACCCTACAATCTCAGGAAATCATCAATTGTTAATTTTGCTTTTTTTCAGTAGATATACTGAAAATAATATTGATAAAACCAACTAAAAACCTTTTGGATCGTATAATTATACAATAAAACAATTAATAGTAATAAAAACATCAAAGTCATCATCATCATCATCATTTCAGCCATAGTATGTTCACTGGTTGATAGCGGTTTGTATCCAGCGCGATCCTGCGGTCCTAATTAGGTCATCCGTCCACCTTGTGGTTCTACGCTGCGCTGCGGTACGTGGTCTCCACTCGAGACCCCATAGGTCATCAGTTCTCCGCGCTATGTGCCCTGCCCATTGGTACTTCAACTTGCCAATCCGCTTGGCTATGTCGGTAACCTTGGTTCTTCTACGAACCTCCTCATTCCTGATTCGATCTCGCAGAGAAACTCCGAGCATAGCCCTCTCCATGGCTCGTTGGGCTACTTGGAGCTTACTAATAAGGCCCATAGTGAGAGACCACGTTTCTGTGCTATAAGTCATCACAGGCAACACACACTGGTCGAAAACTTTCGACTTGAGGTACTGAGGTATGTCGGACGAGAAGACGTTACGCGATTTCCCAAACGCTGCCCAACCGAGTTGGATTCGGTGATTGGCCTCTTTCTTGAAGTCAGACCTACCTAACTGCACTACTTGTCCTAGGTAGATGTACGAGACAATGACTTCAAGAACCGAGTTTCCAACTGAAATAGGGGTGGGTACAACATGAGAATTACACATAACCTTTGTCTTATCCATGTTCATTTTAAGACCCACCTGTTGAGAGACTCGGTTAAGGCCTTCGAGCATCGTGCTGAGTTCTTCCATCGACTTTGCCATGACCACGATATCGTCGGAAAATCAAAGGTGAGTGATGTATTCGCCATTGATGTTGATGCCGAGTCCTTTCCATTCCAGGAGCCTAAAGGCGTTCTCCAGAGTAGTAGTAAACAGTTTCGGAGATATTACGTCTCCCTGTCTTACGCCTCTCTTCAAAGGGATCGCCTTGGGGCTCTCTTCCTGTACTCGAACCGACATAGTGGCGTTATTATACAAACACTTCAGCACTTCAATGTACCGATTGTCAATACGGCATCGTTGAAGAGACTCAAGCACAGCCCATGTCTCAACCGAATCAAAGGCTTTCTCATAGTCCACAAACGTCAAGTAAAATGGCAGGTTATACTCCTCAGTCTTCTGTATAACCTGCCGCAGCGTATATCTGTGGTCCATGGTGCCAAAGCCCTTCCGGAAACCGGCTTGTTCGGGAGGCTGAAGTCATCAAGCCTGCATTCGAGACGATTCGTAATGACCCTTGAAAACAACTTATAAACATGGCTCAGAAGCGAGATGGGTCTGTAGTTTTTCAATAAGGTGTTGTCACCTTTTTTGAAGAACAACACCACCACGCTTCTGTTCTACGCTTCTAGCGTTATGCCCTCGAGATATAATTATAGTTTGATTTTAAATGGGTTAAAGTACCTTTATTAACTACAACAAAATATAATACCCGGCTTCATACAGTTGTATTATACATGGAAACCTTCCTCTTGAATAGCTCTATTTAAAAAAACCGCATCAAAATCCATTGCGTAGTTTTAAAGATATCGGCTTCCTGCTGTCTGTTCATACATAAGCGACTTGGTTTTATAAATATTCTTGTTTTTCAGATAAGAAAAGATGACAATCTGCCCCAAAAAATATGCAACAAATGCTCAAAAATAATCAACGCATCCCTGAATATAAGAATCACAAGCGCCCGAGCCGAGAAAACTCTTCTCGAAATTGCTAAAACCAAGATCAAAAAGGAATCAGCCAATCAGGAGACTACAGCTTTACCATTGGCCAAGATAAATATAACAACTGTCAAAGTTGAATATGACAGTAATACGGAAGATGACTTTGACAGTCGAGATATCATTCAGCCTAAATTAGAAAACGTAAAAGATACAAAACTAAAGCTACAAAATGTACAGAATTGTCAACATATTATAACAGGCCACAAAACTAATACAGATGAGAAGCCTAAGTTGAATAAGTTAGGTATTAAAAAGAAAATAGTTAAAAACATTGTACCTATAGAGTGGGACGAAAATGTGAAAAAAGAGGACAGGATTTCTCCTGAAAAGTCAAGGAGACATTTATCCAGCAAAGATGGTAAACCTAGAGTGAGTATTATTACTTTTTTGATTGTGTTTCCTCCACAGTTTTTTTTTGCAATCATACCTTGTAAAATATAGCTTGAGACATTGACATTGACATTCGCGTAATGACTCACGCACATCAAGTACCATATTTGTATAGTCAATATTTTCGGTACATAATGCTGTACTTTATGGTCGAGATGCACGAGCATGAAGTACAACATTGTGAACTGAAAATATTTAAATAATATGGTACTTGATGTGCGAGAGTCATTACGAGTATGCCAATGTCAGTGTTTCGCGTATCAAGCTATATTTTACAAGCTGTGTTTACAAGGTATAGTCTATGAGACTATTTATAAGGGCTTTCGCTACGCGTGCGCACGCGGCGGGTGCACGGAGCGGGTGCTCGCTCCAGACTCCGTCGCGGGCCTGGCATCCGCGGCGCTGCTCCAACTTATCTCTCAATACATACACGCGAGGGGCACCCGCCGAATGCACCCGCGCCGCGCACCCGCCCTCCGCCGCGCGTGTACCAACCCGTCGCACGCGGCCGCGCCAGATAGAGCTACTCCGACTTATCTCTCAATACATACACGCGAGGGGGGCACCCGCCGAATGCACCCGCGCCGCGCACCCGCCCTCCGCCGCGCGTGTACCAACCCGTCGCACGCGGCCGCGCCAGATAGAGCTACTCCGACTTATCTCTCAATACATACACGCGAGGGGGGCACCCGCCGAATGCACCCGCGCCGCGCACCCGCCCTCCGCCGCGCGTGTACCAACCCGTCGCACGCGGCCGCGCCAGATAGAGCTACTCCGACTTATCTCTCAATACATACACGCGAGGGGGGCACCCGCCGAATGCACCCGCGCCGCGCACCCGCCCTCCGCCGCGCGTGTACCAACCCGTCGCACGCGGCCGCGCCAGACAGAGCTACTCCGACTTATCTCTCAATACATACACGCGAGGGGGGCACCCGCCGAATGCACCCGCGCCGCGCACCCGCCCTCCGCCGCGCGTGTACCAACCCGTCGCACGCGGCCGCGCCAGATAGAGCTACTCCGACTTATCTCTCAATACATACACGCGAGGGAGTCACCCGCCGAATGCACCTGCGCCGCGCACCCGCCCTCCGCCGCGCGTGTACCAACCCGTCGCACGCGGCCGCGCCAGAGAGAGCTACTCCGACTTATCTCTCAATACATACACGCGAGGGGGGCACCCGCCGCGTGCGCACGCGCACATGTAGCGAAGGCCTTAAGCAGATGAGTTGCGTTTTTTTGGCGTTTATAGTGCAGCTCCCAGCGGAGCTAGCCCACTTATTGTTTGTATTATTGTTAATAATGGTCATAAATATTCCGCGCTTTTTGAGTTGACGTATCCTCCATAGTGATACAGAACGATTTTGCAATTTTAATTAAGTCATTTAAATTATTCATTAAAATCAGTCTTATTCATTATAACTGTAGAATCATTTTATCTTAGTTACAAGTTACTGTTAAGTGAGCTTCAATCAGGTTGGGGTTATATGCAGCTTGTAGCTAACTTCATTGCCTCTAGGATGTTTCATGACTACCTCAGCGACTCAGTGCTTTTTTTTTAACCAGTCCCGGCGCGTAGGCCGGGCCCGCGAGCTATCCCTACTTTTGAATATGCAGGGTTTGTTATCTTTTATTATTATTCTAAAATTAAAAAAAAAAAATTTTTACTCAGTGGTTAGTGACCCTGACTCCTGGGTCAAAGAGGCGTAGGTTCGATTCCCACCCAGGTCAAATATTTATGTCATGAACATAGGTGTTTGCTCTGTGTCTGGGTGTTATTTAGGTTATCTATTATCTATGTAAGTACGTATTTAAAAACAGTATACATATGTAGTATATCAGTCTCTGGCAGCCCTATCACAAGCTTTGCCTAGTAAGATGTCCTTTAATATTTTTATTTATTCATTCGACCTTTAGTTTTTGCGTTAATCCATTTGCCATGTTTCTGAATAGTTCAATTGTATGGCCATTATTTGAAAATAATATTTTCATAATTTCTATGCAATCTTACTAAAAAGTCTTAAATTCTAAGTCAATTGTCAACTACATGTTTCACTCATATTCTAGCTAAAGTTCACACCAACCCCCGCAGAAAGACAGAAGCTATACAGGGAGAAGGTGAAACAGATGGGCCTAGTGAAGAATGCTGATGAAGTCCTGGTGTCCAGGCGGAAACATCTACAGGAACAGACGAGAAAAGTGAGTAGCACCACACAGTTTCATCAAAAATCTTACAGGCTGTCCCGGTTTTGGTCATTTGATGTTAAAATTATTTCTAAATTAACTATAAGCAATCGACCGACCTGCCCCCCGACCGCCTAAGCAATAGCAATCGTAATAGCAATCGCTTATGACTTCATTTTAGTCATTTGGCACCGCCTATGTGACGTCAGCCATCAAAGTTGTTCATTCAACGATTGCTTTCGCAATCCGCACAAAGCAATTGATGGCTAACGTTACATAGGCGGTGCCAAATGACTAAAATGAAGTCATAAACGATTGCTATTACGATTGCTATTGCTTAGGCGGTAGGGGGCCTGGATGGTTGCAGATTTTAAAAGAAGTAAAATTAGGGTGATTTTTATTTTTCATAGCATTTTCATTTTTCATAGCATTTTCATTTTTCATAGCATTTTCATTCCATACATTTTTTTGGTGATCACGATTATCGTAAAATACGCGCTACGTCACAGCTTCGCCCACTCCGGAGCGGCAACATAGGTGTGGAGGAAAGAGAAACACTCACACACACAACACATAGAACAAAGGGGTATTTTACACTATAGTAAAATACCCCTTAGTTCTACAGCTTAATGCTTAGCCTGCTTATTATAAATTCCTTACCACTGTTCTCATAGAGCTGTGCTAGACGGCACTCGCACCTATTCTACCAAATATCCTACTAATATTATAAATGCGAAAATTTGTGAGTATGGATGGATGTTTGTTACTCATTCACGCATAAACTACTGAACGGATTGAGATGAAATATAGCTTATATATCAGAATAACAATACTATTAATAAATTAAGGCTATAAATTATAATAATATTGCGTAAATGTTCCATTGTATAACGATAAGTAAGTAGGAAAATTTTGCTATCTGCAAGCTATTCTAGACTGCGCTTTAAGAAATGTAAAAAAAAAACAACTGTCGAATCGAACAACCGTCAAATCTTTTTTTTTTCCACCTCCTTTATTAAGGGTGGTACAAACCTCGGGTGTTTGAAAGACGGACAGTGACATAGTGTACTTTTTATCCCGTATAAATAAAGGTTGCACAAAAATCAAAATATCATGCGGGCGAAGCCGCGGGTAAAAACTAGTCGGTATTTAAATTATTTATATTCTAAACCGATTAACTAAATATTTTATTTCTGGCGTCCAAACCATTTATTAGGGTTATTGTTTCTATAAATACTTGATGGTCTGAATCTGCAATCATAATCTTGCGTATGAGGTATCTTTAACAGACACCCGGTTGATGTATGAATAACTTTTACCATGGAACCAGTCAAAGAATCTGGTGTTACACATTGCTACCCTTTTTTTTTGTTTTGTTGACGGGGAAATCTTTAACAGACACCCGGTTGTGTTGGGGTGCAACCGGGTTATGTGGACTTTTCCACTAAAACCCCCTCAGTGGCCTCCCTCAGTGCTTGTCAGAGGGAACTGGGATCTCCGTGGGATCGCTTCAGTGCCCTCCAGCATAGATCTTCACACTCCGTAAGCTTGTAACAACAGCTTTCCTGTGTACAACGGTGCTGGCCACACAGCGCCGTTGTCTTCCCAGAGCTCGTTTGGATGGATGGTTTGATCCCCAAATAAAACCTTCATCGAGCTCCGAGGGACCCTTTTAGTCGGCTCTTACGACAGGCAGGGGATACCGAAACCGTATTCTAAAACCTCGGTTACAGGGTTCAGTGGCCGGGATGTGCATTTCCGTCACCCTGATGCCGTCGTCTTCTTTCGAGGCTAGCTCTCGCGTTCTCGCTCGGCTGCTTCTTTCGTTTCCATTATCCCATTATTGCAGAATTCAATCATTCCCGCCAAAGAAGTTTCACTTGCCAGCATTGAAGAAACAATACTTGATAGAGACAGGTCCGGCTCCACTTTTGCTATTAGAGACTGACGCTCACTGCTCCAAGCTGGGCACTCTTCTAACGTGTTCTGTGCAGAGTCCATGGTCGCTTCGCAGTGGTAACATTTCGGCGTCAGTTCACGGCCTATTCGGTTTAGGTAAATCCCAAAACCGTAAAACCGTAAAAAAACCGTAAACCGTAGAAGAACCAAAGTTACCGACATAGCCCAACGGATTAGCAAGTTGAAATGGCAATGGGCAGGGCACATAGCGCGGAGGACTGATGACCGGTGGAGTCGACAAGTTCTCGAGTGGAGACCACGTACCGGCAAGCGCAGCGTAGGACTTCCACCCACAAGGTGGACGGATGACCTCATTAAGACCGCAGGATCACGCTGGAAGCAAGCCGCTTCCAACCGGTCTTATTGGAGATCCATAGGGGAGGCCTATGTCCAGCAGTGGACGTCCTTTGGCTGATGGATGGATGGATGAAATCCCAAAACATCCATGCCCGGTAAGAATTTGGGTCAGGTGGAATGTGACACATTCCTCTCTTTTAAGCCACTCACTGAAGCTGGGCAGAATGGCCCTAACTGCTCGTTGCTGCGAGTTTCGGGGCTCTTGGAGCCTCTGGTGCCATCTTGCTAGTGCTAGTGTTTGTTCCTTCTTCCGCACTTCTGCACCACTTGCCTGCGCTATAACATTAGCCTGGTGCAAGCGCTCATACACCAGAGCATCCATATCCGCCTGGATGTCTAATGGTAGACACGCGCTATGAGGGTAGCAGCTTCGAATGATATGGTGCGGTATCCTCTCGCGATTCGTACGGCCATCTTTCGCTGGAGACTGTCAAATTTCGCTTTATTACGTTGGATTCCAGATAGCCTAATTAGCCCATACCGGAGCGCCATAGAGTGCTATGCACCTACTACCCTCGTGATACGGGGGGCTATACTGTTGAAATGTTCGTCGAAACGCCAGTGAACTACTATCTAGAGTCAGTCCAAGAATTTTTTTCTTATTGGAAAATATACATATTTGTCGCCAGTAGGCTGTTACCTAATCATGAAACTTGAAAAATTGTCACAACGCAACGTCGGGATGATGAGGTATTTATTTATCTCGTAATTTTAGTGCGCGATTAGTCCCGTAGTATATAATAATAACTTTATAATGTTTAGGTATACAAATTAATCTTGTATTTATATCAATTATAAATTTAATGGTCCGAAATTTGGCGCCCCGTAAAATCTGCCGCCCTAGGCTTTAGCCTACTCAGCCTGGTGGTAAATTCGCCACTGATGTAATCATGTTGTATTGCTACAGGTAGTGAAGCCGCCGAAACAGCACCCACGTCGTGTGTTGCCCCCACTACCGAAAGTTCCACCGTTCATATGTCCGACGTGCAACAGAGATTGTCCTACGAGAGCCGCGCTCATCACGCATTATAGGGGACACATTTACTACTTTATTTGCGAGGTAAGAGATCCTTTCATACAGGGTTATTCAGGACTGGTTTATCATTACGAACCACTTTAATTAAATCGGGTTAATCCGAAATTCGAGAAAAAAAAGCCGGACAAGTGCGAGTCAGGCTCGCACATCGAGGGTTCCGTACAATCACGTTGTTAAATAATTATAAACTTGTTTTAGCATTGCAAATGAAGTTCTTTAAAATGATACTTCACTCACATTGAATTTGTTCGAGTCAGGAAATGGATTTATAATTTATGTTTGCAATGTAACAATATCTTCCGAACGCATAGATAGTCTATCTCGTACATCGACGGAGAAAGTTAATACCGCGGGCTAACTTGACGCCAACGCCATCTAGATTTGATATGAGTAAATATTGAGATGTAAACTGTTGCTTTAAGAATTGATTTTATAACTTATTGGATTTGATTGCTATTAAGTTTGATGTTTTATATTTATACAATTATAAATTTACATATAAATTTATATTTGAACTTATATTCAGTTTAGACAGAATTTCGAACCAATTTTTTGTGAACTTTGAGGCCCTATTTTTTGTGATGTAAATAAAAATGTACAGTTTTCAGATTTATTCCTATATGTCTACTCTGAGACAATGCTTCTCGCCAAATTTCATAGTTCTATGTCAACGGGAAGTACCCTGTAGGTTTTGATTTTTGTGAGTGCAAAATATGCTGTTTTTTACGACGTAAACGGCTCTAACTTTTTTAAACGGTAACTGAGAAGATTTTCTTATACACAACTGCAAGAATTCACAGGTTTACGTATATAGTTTAAATTTCAACTCGATATCTTTACGCGTTCCCGAGATAAAGAGTCTTGACATACACACAGACGGACAGACGGTGAGACGGACAGACGGAAACAAAGTGATCCTATAAGGGTTCCGTTTTTTCCGTTTGCGGTACGGAACCCTAAAAATCAGCTATTTTATACATTTTGTCAATTTTGTCAATTCAGCAACAACGTCTTCTACCGTGTACAGAATTCTAAGTTGAAGATGGAGTATATATAAAGATCTAGAAGATACCTATTCACTCTTATAGTATGTTTAACTGTTTGGAATTTATGAAATTTTGTTTTTGATTCACAAACTTACACTAAAATTCACGCTTGACTTGAAGATACCCAGATTGTAATTGCCAGGAAACAATGACGGAGGCAGGGCATTCCAATCCTATTCCTGTCTGTCTTCTAAAGAAACACCTGTGTATTCTTACCGGCTTCTAAATTAGTAGGAGGTACTATGTTCGTCTGTATGTTTTTTTTGTGTTATGTTCATCGATATTTTCGCCAATAGACACGATGACTAAAAATATAATAAGTCCGTCAGATAGACTATCAAAAAATATTAGACACGTATTTATTCTTTTGTCAATCAGACAAAAAATGATGAGGATAAAGCCCGCTAAAGTTCCGCGTGACGTCACAAGTGCCATACAAATTTATAGACTTCAAGTAAGAGAGGTGACGTCAGGTCCCCCACTCCCAAACTTTGACAAGGTTTATCTTTGTCATTTGTTGTCTGATTCATAAAAGAAAAAAATCCTACGTGTCCGATATTTTTTGATAATCTAACTTACCGACTAATTATAATAATGATTTTTTCACCCAGTCAACATTGTGAACGGATTTAAAAAAATCTTTTTTAGTTCGAAATAGTATACTTTCGGGGTGTTCCCAGTTAAATTTTATCGAAATCACATCACGATGTCACATCGATCCGTGTGAATTATTCGAATTTCGTGTTTTTCAAAGTGTGGGTCGCGGCCCCTGTGGGGGTCGTATAGTCTTAAAAACTGGGTCGCGATACCTCGGTACAAGAAATAAGTTGTTTTGAATGTACGAGTATATTTACTGAGAAATTATTAATCTAAGAGTGAAAACACCTAACAATTACGCGCTCACTACTCTCTCGTTTGGTACAATGCTTCCTTTGCTTAGTTCTTAGTTTTCATCGGAAAACGATAAAAGTATAGAATCTATACTAAGGATCAATAATATATTATTACAATATTTCAAATTGAACATATTTAACAAGTTTACAAATGCAATACAGCGAGTAAAGGAGATCGCACCATGAAAAAGATTAAAAAACACTGATCTACACGATGGAAGTCAGTGTGGCCATTATTTGCAAAAAATAATTATTGGTACAAATACAAAGATCTGGCCAGGCAACTAGTAGAGGTTACCCGTGACCAGAATGCTGGCATCTGCTTTGGCCACAGGCTGAGTATTGCTATTCAGCGAGGCAATGCTGCCAGCATTCTGGCCACGTTACCCTCTGCGACAGGGCTTTTAGAATAGTTTAATTTTGATTTTAGTTTAAGTTTCACTGATTTTAGTTAGTATAAGTGTTCTTCTTTTTAACCGACTTCCAAAAAGGAGGAGGTTCTATGTTCGTCCTTATGTTTTTTTTTGTGGTTGTTCATCGATGATTTCGGCAATTGTGAACTGAATCGAAAAATTATTTTTTGGTTCGAAAGGGTATACCTCCAAAGTGGTCTAATTTAAATTTTAAAGAAATCGGCTGAGCCGTTTTTGATAAATCAAGAATAATGTAAACAATTCGAGCGATATATTCGAATTTTATTAACGATGGAAGGCTAAACCGTAGCCATTTTTTCAAAAAATAATTTCAAAATTAATTATTGAAGTACGAGTTTGTTTGTTTCAATGTCGTTATTGGTTCTTCTTCTTTTGATTGGCGTCGCATTGTTGTGCATTTGCCAGTGTCAAGTATTAAGTTTTAATAATTTTTGATATTTTATCAAAATAGTCGCTGTCGTAGTCACGTCATAGTCCAATAAAGTTCAGTTCATTTATTCTCACATAGGTACAATAATGCACACTTATGAATGTCAAAAGTAAACAATAAATATAAATTAACATAAAACAATAAAACTAACAGAATGAATACATTTTCATTTACAAATATTGTCACATGTCAGTTTGCGCAAGGAATTTTTGTCACACATAAAATCTTCACTATAGTATGCTTTTTGTGTAAGAAAATCTTTGATAATATTTACAAACATTGTTTCATTTTTCTTTGTCAAATTTTCAGGTATTAAATTGTAATAGCAAATGCTATTTCTTACAAGTGAATTGTCGGTTTTAGCAAGTCTCGCTTTTGGTAGAACAATTTTGGAGTTATTCCTTGTATTGTAGGTATGAATATCACTACGTTTTTTAAATTAGTGCAGATTCTTACGCGCGTACATAATATTTAAGAAAATATTTAAGCTAGGTAGTGTCATGATCTTTACTTGCGCAAACATTTCACGAAGAGATTCTCTATTTCCAAGCCTGTAGATTGCTCTAACCGCACGTTTTTGTAAAACAAAAATCCTGTTTACATCTGCTGTGTTTCCCCAGAGTAGAAGGCCGTATGACATAATTGAATGAAAGTAACTGAAATATACGGTTCTAGCAGTTTTCTCATCTGACAGCTCTCTTATTTTCCGTACTGCATAAGCTGCAGAACTCAGTTTACTGGATAATTCGTTAATATGAGGCCCCCATTGGAGCTTGCTGTCCAAGGTGAGGCCAAGAAATTTAGTGGTAGTTGACATGTCAAGAATTACATTATATATATAATAATTATATTAGGCATAGATGGACTATTTGTCGAAGTGAATCTGATACATTTGGTTTTTTTAGCATTCAACATTAAATTATTAACACTAAACCATCTGTCAATAGCATTAAGAGCCGCATTAATTTGCGACACATCCAGAGTTTTTCTGTTAATTTTGAATAACAAAGATGTGTCGTCTGCAAACATAGTAATTTCACAATACTTGCGAGCTAAAAAAGGAAGATCATTAGCATATACTTTGAATGAAAAGGGTCCGAAAATCGATCCCTGCGGAACCCCTATAGAAACATGGCCTGCCTTTGAAAGTACTCCGTCGATGTCCACCGTTTGTGTTCTGTTAGAAAGGAATGATTCTATAAATTGCAAAGCATCATCAGTCAAACCGTAGGAAGAAAACTTACGTAAAAGAATTTCGTGGCTAACTCAGTCAAAGGCCTTCGACAAATCACAAAAAATGCCTATGGAGTCATGCTGAGACTCCCAAGCTTCATAAACGTTCTGAACGAGATTACAAGCTGCGTCAACAGTTGAGCATCCTTTTGTAAATCCAAACTGTTTATTGTAGAATATGTTATTAATATTAAAATGGGAACTAAGTTGGTTTAACATTATTTTTTCAAATATCTTGCTGAGACATGGTAATATCGAGATTGGTCTAAAATTACCAGGATCCTTTTTGTTACCGCTCTTAAATAATAGTATCACTTTGCTGCATTTCATGAGATTCGGAAATTCATTAGTTACAACAGAGCAATTAAAAATGTGAGCCAGATATGGTGCTATTATGTAGATTATTTCTCCAACCAGAAGTCGCGGTCGAGTCCAAACGTAGTCCTTATCGTACGTCAGTAAAGCAGTGGAGACTTTACTAGAGGCGTCTATGGAGTTTTGGTAACAACACGGATCGACATGATACGTCACAATATATCACTTGCCTACACTCACGCACGTAAATCAGCTCACAATCAACGGAACACCACAATTTCTCACTAACTGTCACTGATAAAACACACGTTGAACAAAATAATACGACGAGGCGACATGACATTTCCGCGTTTCCGCCAAAACTCTCGTCATTATTGGTTATGTATTTCAGGATTGCGGTAAGAGGGTGTTATCAAAATTCGCGTTACTCCGGCATCAGCGAGCGATCCACGGCCTCGCCAAAATATACAACTGTTCATACTGCGACTATAGTTCTTCTAAAAAGGACGGTTTGTTGGTCAGTATCTTCTTCATAGTCATAGTTATTTATTGATAACACCACTGTTACAAGTCAAATTTTAAATACAATTAGCAATAATATACCTAGTTCAATACATACAAAACACTTCATATAATACAGCGTATATGAAATTAATGATAATAATTATATGTCAATGAGTATAGATTGAATGTCACAATAAATAATAAAATATATTATATCAAATAACAAATTAAAAACAAATTAACTTCTCATCTTCTCTCAGCCATAGGACGTCCACTGCTGGACATAGGCCTCCCCTAAGGATCTCCAATAAGACCGGTTGGTAGCGACTTGCATCCAGCGCGATCCTGCGGTCTTGATGAGGTCATCCGTCCACCTTGTGGGTGGACGTCCTACGCTGCGCCACACAAGTCGGCGGATGGGATGTTAGGCGCAGAACGCTGCGCAAAAGCCGAAATAGAAGTATGCGCGCGAGCCAGGGACGAGACGCCGCCGGGGCACACCCGCGCGCTCTCTACGCCCACCACTACGCCACGCGGCGTCGGCATTGTGCACACATGCGCAATAATTAGCGAATTACGGCGAAGTGTCATCTGCGGCTAACTTCTCATCCGCCGACTTGTGTGGCGCTCAGTATATCATACGACCATGAGGCTCCTGCGTGTCCCGCACGATCGTACGAGCCCGGGTGCGTTTACATTATCAAAATGGTTATCGCGAATATTTTTTTTGATCCTCACGATTATACCTCCATGATTATTTCTAATCAATTCAAGGGGCTTATTCTGTACATCAGAACTAACAACTTTTGTTCTGTGACTTTTGTCAAAACTCAAAATAAAATCAGCTGTTCCATACATTTTGTCGCTGGTAAACGATATTTTTCTATGAAACAACAATTTTTGAAGTATAACTCCTAATGCGACTTCTAACACGGTTGCGTTAAACGTTTAACACTACCATGTAGGGGGTATTATTGATTACTACGGAATAACCCTGTATAAACCCGGTAGTAAAGGGCTACAGTCCACTATATCTTGTAGGTGCACGAGCGGCGTCACACAGGGGAGCGTCCGTTCGTCTGTGACTACTGCGGCGTGGGGTTCGCGGCGCGCAGGACCCTCATACAGCACATCGGGCGCCATATGCCTGCTACTATACAGGTGAGCAGCAGTGTGCAGTACCTTACTAGCACAGAGATATTACAACTAGAGAGGTGGCGCCGTTGTCGCTTGAGGCAATAGCCATGATGACTGGGTAATAAAATCTTTATTATAATTAGTCCGTTAGTTAGATTATCAAAACATATCGGACACGTATTTTTACTTTCGTCAATGAAACAACAAATGACAAAGATAAACCTTATCAAAGTTTGGGAGTGGGGGCCGTGACGTCACTTCTCTTACAGCGCGGGTAGCAGGGAGAAAACCATTTTATCCACTTTAAAAAAATGTCAGTTGTCATTGTCAATCAATACCTTATTTCCTCTTCGAGGAGATATAATGGTGGAAAAACTATTTGTCCCTTAGCCGTGCTCCCCGTACAGAAGTCTATACATGAACAAATGTTGTTAGTTTTGATGTACAGAACAAGCCCTAAAAGGATGCTAATAGATTAGAAATAACCCTGTTTAATATTTGTTATCATGCTTATTCTCAACCACAAATATGTATGGACAAAGGTGACGTCCACAAGTGGTATATTATTCAGAGAAAAATTTAACCAAGATGATGTATACATCATTTGAAAGCTTGATTATGGGCTTCTCAAAAATATTTAGTTTAGATTTTTTATCCCTCCATTTTTTTTTAAATGTGTAAAATAAATTGTATGAAAAATAATAATACAGCTTTGCATTTTTTCTAGTTCAGCAATAATAAAGTGCTTCTATCGTTATTTTAATTGCTATCGTAGCTGATTCTTCCACATTCTTCTCTTAATTTGCTAAAATTAAAAATTATTACCTACCAGGGTGACCAGTTAGAAGGTACAATGTGACAAAAAACACTAAAAAACTGTGTCTAATTGGTAAAATGCTTCTATTTAGCAATTTGGAGGTTGAGCCAAATATATTTATTTATCTTTATTGATCAAAATTAATTTTAAATGAAACGGGAAGCTATTTTTTGGTGTTCACTGATGCAATAGACTCAGAAAAATATGAACTTTCTCGAAATGTAACGAGTGTTGTGGTTAGAATTTTTAATTATTATTATACCAGCCTCCATACATTTTGTGGACATGTCCTTTGCTCAGCGCTGTCAAAACTGTCAAATATGAATTGGAATTTAACACTACTGAGAGAAAAACACTGCAACTAGCCACTAAATCGAGATTTATTTATGTCTCTTTCTAACTCATGCCATTTTAAATCATTGCATCTCTTTCCTTCTTTTCTCGATCGACCACGTTATCCTTTTGGTAACTCTGTGCTTACTAGATACACACACCCAATGTTTTGTTAGACACTAAGGGGCAGCTGGTTGTAGCCAGCCAGTGTGACCAGATTAAAAGAGACGTCCACAAATGGTATATACTATCTCTGAATAGTACTATCTAAATAAGACAAATCTAAATAAGACAAGATATTATGCATCGTTTGAAAGCTTGCTGTTTAGGTAGACAGTTGAAATTTTCACAGATGATGTATATCTGAAATGATATTAATTATATCACACTAGGTTTATCTCAATGAGTTATTTTTGTGATATTCATTTCAAAACTTCGCCGCGAATGCAGGATTTTTTCATTGATTTAGCAGTGCGTCATCTCTCGTCAATATTCAGAAGTTCTAATAACTTCAATTGAGTGATAACCTGTCTAATACAGGTATCACAGGTGACGCCGACAACTCTATAAGTTGGTTAAAATGATAGGCATTTCAGAAATTCGACGCGAGGCAGGACTGCGGATTGGCTCAGTTTGGAGAGCGTCGGGCTAGTGATCCGAAGACGCAGGTTCGAGTCCTGCATTCGCGGCGAAGTTTTGAAATGTTTATCACAAAAATAACTCTTTATCATTATTGTTATAGCGGCAACAGAAATACATCTATTTCTGTTGCCGCTATAACAATAAATACTAAAAACAAAATAAAATTAATATTAAAGGGGGCTCCCATACAACAAAGGTAATTTTTGCCCCTTTTTTGCTCAATTTTAATAACGACAACAGGTAGACGCTTGAAATGGGGCGAAGGAGGTTCTAATATGGTACGGAATTCTTTCTGGCGCGTGTCCAACTCGCACTTGGCCAATTTATCATTATCATTATAATCATCGTCACCATCTACGGGAGCCTATACGCGAGTCTCGACACGCACTTGGCAACTTATTTTTGACCGTATTTAGATCGACGCGTATATATTTTTTTATGTATAACCACGCATAACTTTTTAAGTAGTAGTCCGATTTCTTACTTTTACTCATTTTATCGAAATCGGCTGAGCCATTTTTGATAAATCAACAATAATGTGAAGAATAGATCCGTAAGGAATATTCGCGAATTTGAAGTCTGTCATGCCATTTTTGCAAAAAATAGTTTTACTATTTCTCCTGTTGCAGTGTCCATATTGTCCAAAGCGTCTGAGGTCTGAACTTCTGTTGTCCAACCACAAGGCAGATAAACACGGAAAGCGATACAGGTATAAATAAAATAAATAAATATTTGCGAACATCTTACACACGGTCTCTGACCCCAGACTAAGCTCCTGTGATATGGCTGCCTGATACTGATATACTACTTATACAAATTTTTATTTATATACTTATATAGATAATACCTAAATAACATCCAAGTTTATCATAAAAATGCTTGCCCTGAGTGGAAATCGAACCCACGCCTCTTTGATCAAGAAGTCAGGTTCACTAACAACTGGGCCACCGAGGCAGTCAAATTGGGCCTAATTTTATCGTTGTATACTTTTTCTAAATATTCACTTGTTGTTGTTTTGTCTACTTTTCACAACATTCACTTATTGTTGTGTCCACTTTTCACAATATTCACTTATTGATTTGTCCACTTTTCACAATATTCACTTATTGTTTTGTTTACTTTTCACAATATTCACTTATAGTTATGTCTACTTTTCACAATATTCACTTATTGTTTTGTTTACTTTTCACAATATTCACTTATTGTTTTGTCTACTTTTCACAATATTCACTCGTCTTATGTGTTTCCCACAGCTACCAATGCCCGAGATGCCCCAAAAGCTTTGGTCAGGTGAGAACCGTTCGGAAACATTTACAGCTGATTCATAAAATGCCGTTACAGGAACAACCCAAGATTGAAAAGGTCCTCCAGTATTGAAGAAATAAATGAATATTACAAATATTTATAAGAGCATACATTATATTCGAGCGCGCAGGGCGCATGTATCTTGGATGATCACTATTATTGTACTACCAGGATTCATGTACAACTGGTATTGAACTTTATGTTCTAAATTATGGTAAATAAAGACTTGAATAGTTTTTTTTTGCAAAAAATAACTGTTTATATATCTAATATTATTTATTTATTAACCGACTTCACCCTTGTCTAATATTTTTCAATAATCTAACTGACGGACTAATCATGGTAATGATTTTTACGGCTGGTACACTTATCCCTACCAAGCTATCCCCCCTGGTGATTTTTATAGCTAGTAAACATCCCTATTATAAGAGCTAGGTATTCAGACTATTTCTGTTTCTTTTTCAATTGAGGCATTCGATAGAGAGAACCTTTTTACGTTGCTATTAAATTTACGATGGCGCCTTCATAATTGGGCCTATTGCAGCATTTATTTTGTACACAATTATCAAATGAACAATTAAAGTTAGGTAAGTAAATAAAAGTAAGATGATATTATTATATAGTGTTTTATTTCACTTGCCTTGCCTTTAAATAGTCCTCTGACGAACATAGGCCTACCCACTAGTACCCACGAAGTGCGATTGAGTAGTATCTACCACGCTGGTCCAATGCTAATTGATGGTTTTTAGGGTTCTGTACCCAAAGGGTAAAAATGGAACCCTAACGCTCCGCTCCGCTGTCCGTCCGTCTGTCTGTCATACAAGTCAAGTAGCCTTTGGCACTACTAGTTGAGCCAAGCAGTAGAGCCACGGGGATAGACGGGAGAGAATGGGTATTTTCTTTGCTCGGCATGGAATAGGGCGATTCATACTTGTCAGCGGATGTGAATTGTGAAGTTAGCCATAAGCTGCTCAATATCCAATCAACGCACAGCTTTATGTCAGGATTGCGTAGGTTATAGCATACCTACCTAACTTCACACTTGTATGATTCGGCCTATAGCATGCTGAGCAAAGAAAATACCTATTTTCTCCTACAAAATACCTAGATCCAGTTGGGCTGGTAGAAGTACCGGTTTTTTTTAGCCAACTTTAGCGCCACAAAGACGAGCTCATCCAAAAATGGGTGAATAAAGTAAAAAATCACTGATGTCACTGTTAAAGATATTTTTTTAAAATG
The DNA here is from genome assembly GCA_949316475.1 of Hypomecis punctinalis. Classification (NCBI taxonomy): domain Eukaryota; kingdom Metazoa; phylum Arthropoda; class Insecta; order Lepidoptera; family Geometridae; genus Hypomecis; species Hypomecis punctinalis. Next base: position 1,952,783 of record OX438822.1, read on the forward strand.
GTCGAGCAGTGCTGCCAATTTAGCGCTTTCGTCGCCAGATCTAACACTTTTTGGCGTTTTAGCGCCTGGCGCTAAATGTGGCGCGTTTTTGAAACAAATATTACATTTGCGTATAACAGAAAACAATATTATTTTTTATACACAAAAGCACTGAAAAGCTCTTATTACATATACAGGGTTATTTCTAATCAATTAGCATCCTTCTAGGGGCTTATTCTGTACATCAAAACTAACAACTTTTGTTCTACAACTTTCGTCAAAACTAAAAAAAATAAACAGCTGTTCCATACATTTTGTCGCGGGTGAACTAAATTTTTCTATGAAACAACAAAAGTTTTTTTGTCGTAGGTACCATTCAGCGCGTTCTGGCGCATTTTTGACGTGCTGATAGCATGGTCTATTATCTTCTCTTCCAAGGCTGATAGCGAGTTTTATCCAAAAGGAGTTGGTAGCACTGTGGCCGAGTGTGTTGTGATGAGTTTTGGCGGGAACGCGGAAAAATCATGTCGCCTCATTATATTATTTTGTTAAACTTGTGTTTTTATCAGTGATAATTAGTGAAAAATGGTGGTATTTCGTTGATTATGAGCTGATTTACGTGCATGAGTGTAGGCAAGTGATATAATGTGACGTATCATGATGTTCCGTGTTGTTACCAAAATTCCATAGACGCCTCTAGTAAAGTCACCACTGTTTTACTGAGGTATGAATTGGACTGATTGGATTTGACAGCGACTTTATTGGACTATGACGAGACTACGACTGTGACTATTTTGATAAAATATGTTTGTAAATTGTTTATTATTTAAGACTTCGACTGAAGGACTCTGTATCCAAGGTCATGAATAAATTAAAAAAAAAAAAAAAAAGTGTGTTGTGATTGGTTGTGATCTGTGATGTTGTTCTTGGTTCTTGTTTGTTTTGTTGTGGTTTTGTTTTGAGTTAGGTATTTAGATGGAATCTTGATAAAATAATTCCTTTTAATTTTCAGTGATTGATATTATAAATGATCGAATTAATTTACATAATTTAATATAGTATCTCATCAACTGACAACATGCTAGCCATATTTCTCGCTCACCAAATGAGTGTGATGGCTGCAAGACGCCCTATTGTTGAAGAACAAGCTGAAACTACTGAAGAACTTGCTCCAAAAGCTTCCCACAGTGATATAACTCGGTCTTCTTTTAGTGATATTTGCCGGATATGTCTCGGCACAACCAAATTACAATCTATATTTCGTAATTCCCTCCATGAGGAAATGTCTCAAAAACTGAAAGTGGTCACTGGACTTGAGGTTTGTTTTATATTCAATAATTTATTGCACCAAAAACACTTACATCTCTTAGTCTAATTTATAAACTTAGAGTTACATATTTATGGACCCTGTTTTAGGGTATTGCAATTGACTTAAACACTAAGGTAAATAGATAAATAATAGGAACAGTTATCGATTACGGTTAGAAAGGGTCTAATTTACTTTGTCTGATTCGCGGTATCGAAACATTTATCGTCTAAGAAGTCCTGTATTGTGTAGTAGCTTTTGGCTATGAGAATCTCTTTTATCTTTCTTTTAAAAACGTTCTCGCTTGTTTCGTTTCTGATGTTAGTTGGTAGTTTGTTGAATATTTTTATAAGCATATTTTCTGGACCCCTCCTGACTATTTCTAATAGTGGTTCGGGTATATTTTTATCGTTATTCATAACTCCTGCCAGCAGTCTGTAAATACTTGTAAAAATATCTCGTGCTTGTCACTGTGATTTCAGAGACTTCTTATTTGGTTTGAGACTGTGATGTGAAAAGGACAACTGACACAATCCATACATTTTTGGACCAAGAAATCAAATAGGCGGCCAAAGAAATATATGTTTATGTAATGATTCTCTATGACTAACTGAACATTTTTAGGGTTCCGTACCTCAAAAGGAAAAAACGTAACCCTTATAGGATCACTTTGTTGTCCGTCTGTGTGTATGTCAAGACTCTTTATCTCGGGAACGCGTAAAGATATCGAGTTAAAATTTAAACTATATACGTAAACCTATGAATTCTTGAAGTTGTGTAAAAAAAAAGCTTTTCAGTTACCGCCTAAAAAAGTTAGAACCGTTTATGTTGTAAAAAAACGCATATTTCAACGCTCACAAAAATCAAAACCTACAGGGTACTTTCCGTTAACTATGAAATTTGGCGAAAAACTTTGTCTTAGAGTACACATATAGAAATAAATCTGAAAACTATACATTTTTATTTAAATCACATAAAAATAGAGCTTCAAAATTCACAAAATGTGGGTTCAAAATTCAAAGTGAGTAAATCGTATCATGTAATGTATCATATAAAATAACTTCATTAGCACACGCTAAAACATGTTTTTAACGGTTTTTATTAATAACTATGTTTGTACGGAACCCTCGATGTGCGAGCCTGACTCGCACTTGTCCGGTTTTTTATTTGCTATTACACCAAACCGCTATGTCTGTTGCCTAAGATGCTACATCATTTTGAAAATTCAAGTTATGCGAAAATAAAATGTTTTCAGATTTTTAATTTGTATTCCAATATGAAAACTAACGACATATTTAAGCATAACTAGTCTCAAAACGTTTTCAGCTTGATTGGCAAGATATTTCATGTTAACATTCTGACATGCTTTTTTTTTTTTTATAGATTATAATGACATTATGACATGCTTCATACTAACTAATTTATGACATCCCTCAGGTCCCTGGAGGTTTGATAGCATAATTATTTACTATTCTTGATATATGCTGAATCAAACATCTCACAATCAGTTAACTCAGGATTCTGTGAACATTTTTTTTTTCGCAAATAAGTCTGCACTTGACCACCAACTTGCCTGATGGTAAGAGACGTTGTGGTCGAAGATGAAGCATGTAGACCTAGAAGATACCTATTCACTCTGACCTTACCTTGAAAATCTTTAGATTATATCTCGTAGAAAACAGGAAAGCAGGAAGTCTGTTCCTTTCCCTGGCGGTACGAATCAAAGATGTTGAGTCGAACCGCTTTGTATGTATCAAAGAAAAATCGACAGTGTAGGGGTGGTAATGTGGCGCCCTCCTACTTGTTACTATAGTAAAAAGGGGATGGTAGGATAAGGTTGTAACATGAGATGTGTGTTATTGCAGTGGTAATATAACAGAGTTAGCAAATGTTAGTGGATCAAATTTAGGAGAAGGTAGATGTCATGTTGTACAGGGAGGTGAAAACACTGGCCAAGGACCAGACTTAATAATGTAGACGAAAGAAAACCGTCAGAAGAAGAAGTTGCTCCACCAACAAGAGCCAAGCTCTTAAATTATAAATGAATAAATGTCAGCGAAGCAAAAGAGGGGTCATGTGAACACTCATGTGCAGCTTGTGGCTAATTTCACAGACGCTAGGAAGTTTGATTCAAACTATGTAATAAACAACAATGGATGAATGCATATTTATATTTTATTTATCTACATATTTCAGATCAAAAAAGACGACAATCTGCCCCAAAAAATATGCAACAAATGCTCAAAGATAATCGATGCATCCCTGAATATAAGAATCACAAGCGCCCGAGCCGAGAAAACTCTTCTCAAAATCGCAAATACTATCATCAAAAAGAAATCAGCCAATCAGAACTCAACAGTCTTCCCATTGGCCGAGAAAAATACAAAAACTGTCATAGTTGAATATGACAGTAATATAGAAAATGACTTTGACAGTTGCAATATCATGAAGCCTAAACTCAAATTAAAAGATACAAAACCGAAGGTTCAAAATGGACAGAATTTTCAGTATATTATCACAGGTCACAAAAGTAATAGAGATGAGAAGCCTATGCTGAGGAATAAATTAGGTATTACAAAGAAGAAAGTAGTTAAAAATGTTGTATCTATAGAATGTGATAAAAGAGAATAGAATTCCTTCTGCTAAGTCAATTAGATGTATATTCACCAAAGATGTTAAACCTGGGGTAAGTATTATTATGCTTTTATTTATTTAATATAGGTTTGCATATTTCAAACTGCCCAATGATAAATAATTATAAATACTTTATTGAGTTCACTTATAGGAGGAGTGAGTACATTTATAGGAATTTTCTTTGGTAAAGGACACATCCATAAAATGTACAGAGGCTGGTATAGTAATATTAAAAATATCTCACCACAGCAATCATTACATCTCAAAGTACATGTTTTGCTGAGTATTATTACATCAGTTAAAAACAAAAAAGACCCCTATGATTTTTTTAAAATTAATTTTGAACTTGGGAACTTACTCGTAATTTTCTGTATTTGTACGGAACCCTCAGTGTGCAAGCCTGACTTGCACTTCCGGTCCGGTTTTTCGTTATATTTTTTTACTTTTCCAATGGAAAAGTAAAAAAATTTAATTCATCATTCATCCTACTATGATTTTTTTGGTTTCAAAAATAATCTACCCTGGTCCAACAGGTAATCAAGAAATGGAATCCGCAGCCACGTAGTTTCTTACCACTACCGAAAGTTCCACCGTTCATATGTCCTACGTGCAACAGAGATTGTCCTACGAGAGCCGCGCTGTACAAGCATTATAGAGGACATATATACTACCTCGTATGTGAGGTAAAACTAAATCCTAAATCCATAATTTTGACAAAGGACATGTCCACAACATGTATGGAGGCTGGTATAATAATAATCAAAAATTCTAACCACAACACTCGTTACATTTCGAGAAAGCGCATATTTTTCTGAGTCTATACATCAGTTAAAAACAACAAAGTGCCCTCCGTTTTTTTAAAATTAATTTTGAATCTGTTGGGATAAATAAATATTTTTGGCTCAATACGTAGTTTATATCTAGTAACCCTGATTAAGTAACCTCCAAATTGTTAAATAGAAGCATTTTTACCAATTAGACACAGTTTTTAGTGTTTTTTTTGTCACATTGTACCTACTAACTGGTCACACTGGTAGGTTATAATTTTAGCAAATTAAGACATGAATGTGGAAGAATCAGCAACGAATGCAAGTAAAATAACGATAGAAGCACTTTATTATTGCTAAACTAGAGAAAATACATAGATGTATTATTGTTTTTCATACAATTTATATTTCACATGTAAAAAAAAAATGGAGGGATAAAAAAATCTAAATTAAATATTTTTGAGAAGCCCATAAATCAAGCTTTCAAATGATGTATATATCATCTTGGTTCGATTTTTCTCTGAATAATATACCACCTGTGGACGTCACCTTTCGTAATGGGGCCAACTCAGAATTCTCGGAAACAAATCAGCTGCCCCATACAAAATCGAAACTTAACATCGGCACTCTCTTTTCTAGAATTCCGGGTTGGGCTCTTAGTAAAAGTTGATCATAATTCATAATGATGTTGAGAATCCACTCCATTTTGGATCAGTATACCTTTTCTTAATCAACGTGTCTAACGAGGTGGCACCGAGAATAATATATTATACCGCCGAAACACCTCTAAACATTCTCGATGACTAGTTATTGTTGTTGTAAGGTAGATGCACCGGTGTTGTAGCCATTTAGTGTAATTTTTGGCCTGTATGGATTTTAATAATCCTGTAGGTAGACAATTGAAATCTTAACATAAATCTTTAAAAAAAATTGACATTCACGTAAACAATATTTATGTTGTAACGAGATGCCGTGGTGGTCTAGAGGTAGCGACGCCGCCTTACTTTTTATGCACTGAATTTCACACCACTGGCTTTTCGGTAAAGGAAAACAGCGTGAGGCAACCTGCACATGTCCGTAGAAGAAATTCGATGGCGTGTGTGAATCCACCAACCCGCACTGGGCCAGCGTGGTGGATATGGCCCAATCAGCCTTTGTGAGTAGGCCTACGTCCTGCAGTGGACTATTAAATGGCTGTACATGTACAATACAGTATAGTTTAACATTGTTTATAATATTAACTTATTCGAAATAAAAAAAAAACATTTTATTTTTGTACAACACCTGGCTACAAACGGTGCATCTAGTATGCGTTGTAGTAGAGCTTAATATCGTGTTGTTTTCCGTGCCATATTATTCCTGGCTCTAGCACAGTTACAGTATGATACGTTACAGTAGGCTGATACCTTTAACCTAGCTGACATCAAGAGACACACAGTACATGTATACATTTTCTTTTCGTGATAAACATTTCAAAAATTGATGCGTTCGCAGGATTTGAACCTGCGTCTCTCTGGGATTCCGGCCCAAATGCTTTGTCCAAATTAAGCTAGAACGCTGTACTACGAACCCGCCAAATTAGTGAAGTTTTTTCATTTTACTACCAACCTCTACAGTGTTGGAAGCACCATCTGTGAGAATCACTTTAAACTGTAGTCGTCATTTATTGCGCCACCTCTCGTTAATGGTAAGAAGTTCTAATAATTTCGCATTAAGTGACGACTGTCTAGTTTAAAGCGGTTCTCACAGATGGCGCTTCCAACACTGTAGAAGTTGGTTGGTGAGGTTGGACTGCAAGTAAAATGATAAACACTTCACTAATCTGGCGGGTTTGTAGTGCAGCGTTCTAGCTTAATTTGGACAAAGCATTTGGGCCGGAATCCCAGAGAGATGCAGGTTCAAATCCTGCAAGCGCGTCATTTTTAGGGTTCCGTACCTCAAACAAATAAAACGGAACCCTTATAGGATCACTTCGTTGTCCGTCTGTCCGTCTTTGTGTATGTCAAGACTCTTTATCTCGGAAACGCGCAAAGATATCGAGTTGAAATTTAAACTGTATACGTATATCTATGATCTCTTGCATTTGTGTAAAAGAAAAACTTCTCAGTTATCGTTTAAATAAGTTAGAGCCGTTTATGTCGTAAAAAACCGCATATTTTGCACTCACAAAAATCAAAACCTACAGGGTACTTCCCGTCGACGTAGAACTATGAAATTTGGCGAGAAGTATTAGTCTTAGAGTACACATATAGGAATAAATCTGAAAACTGAACATTTTTATTTAAAACACATAAAAATAGGGCCTCAAAATTCACAAAATTGGGTTCAAAATTCAAAGTGAGTAAATTGTATCATGTAAGGTATCGTATAAAAGAACTTTATTAGCACATGCTAAAACAGGTTTTTAATTATTTTAACAATGTGTTTGTACGGAACCCTCGATGTGCGAGCCTGACTCGCACTTGTCCGGTTTTTTTAAATGTTTATCACAATAAGAAAATGTATATAAACCTAGTGTGTGAAGCACTATAAAAATCATTTAATTGACAGTACTTGTATATTTCTGGTTACCTGTTGCAGGATTGCGGCAAAAAGCTGTTATCGAAATCTGCGTTACTCGGACATCAGAGGTCTATCCACGGTCTCCCCAAAGTACACAAATGTTCATATTGCGAATACAGCTCCCCATACAAACACTGTTTGATGGTCAGTATCTTTACACTGAAGCAAGCCTCTAACAAAGTCAAAGTCAACATTTATTTATTCCGTAGAGACAATACAGGCACTTCGTCTGGTAACAATTTTTCAAAGTTCTACCTAATTCAATTTTTAGGGTTCCGTACCTGAAATGGAAAAAACGGAACCCTTATAGGATCACTTTGTTGTCCGTCTAAATGTATGTCAAGACTCTTTATCTCGGGAATGAGTAGAGATATCGAGTTGAAATTTAAACTGTATACGTATATCTATGGTCTCTAGCAGTTGTGTAAAAGACTTTTCAGTTATCGTTTAAAAAAGTTAGAGCCGTTTATGACGTAAAAAACCGCATATTTCGACACTCACAAAAACTCTGCACTCCCGTTGACATAGAACTATGAAATTTGGCGAGAAGCATTGTCTCAGAGTACACATATAGTAATAAATCTGAAAACTGTACATTTTTATTTAAATTACAAAAAATAGGGCTCCAAAATTCACAAAATATTGGTTAGAAATTCAAAGTGAGTAAATCGTATCATGTAAGGTATCATATAAAAGAGCTTCATTAGCACATGCTAAAACCGGATTTCAATTATTTTAACAATGTCTTTGTACAGAACCCTCGATGTGCGAGCCTGATTCGCACTTGTCCGGTTTTGATATAAATAAATAATATATAATACCTACACAAAAAAAAAATATAAGAATACAAATCAAAAGTAAAATTGTACCAGTATCATAAAAATAACAATGTCATTTTCAGTTTAAAAATGTCAACAAGTATTAAAATAATGAAACAGTGTATTTGAAGTTAGCTGTAAGCTGCGTCAATCCCCACTCATCGCCTCCGCTCACATATTAATAAATTAAAGAATTTTAACAGTACTGTACTTCACAGTATAGTTCATAGACCATAGACGATCAGTATCAGACGAATCACTCAAAACTAGGCCAGCCCACAACACAAACTATCCTTTAATTATTATGTATTGCTTTCAAAGAGTTATCTTTGTGATAAGCATTTCAAAAATCTGAAGCGAACGCAGGATTTGAACCTGCACCTTCGGATCACTAGCCCGACGCTCTAACCAACTGAGCCAGCCCGCCTCCTACGCAAGCGTCAAATTTCTGAAGTGTTTACATTACACCAACTTATAGCGTTGGTGGCGCCACCTGTGATACCCGTATTAGACAGGTTTTCACTCAACTAGAAGTTATTAGAACTTCTAAAGTTTGACGACTTATCACAAAGATAACTCTTTGAGATAAAATCTAGTGTGGAAAGCACTAAAATAAAAATCATGACATGTTTTGCTTTAATTGTAAAACAGGAGGCGTTCAATTTCTAATAATTATTTTTGTAGGTGCACGAGAGGCGTCATACAGGGGAACGTCCGTTCATCTGCGACTACTGCGGCGCGGGGTTCACTGCGCGCACCACGCTCATACAGCACATCGCGATCGGTGTCCATATGCCTGATACTATACAGGTGAGCAGTGGTGTGAACCAGGCACTAGAGGCGTCTCACAAACGTTCATCTCCGACTACTGCTAAGCCTATACTCGTGTCTCGACACGCACTTGACAACTTATTTTAGTAAATTATTTGCTATATCTCTTGTTACAGTGTCCATTTTGTCCAAAGCGGCTGAGGTCTGAACTTATGTTGTCCAAACACAAAGCAAAGAAACACGGAAAGCGATACAGGTATACTCTTCTACTCTCGAAAGTAAGGAGGAGCTTCTCAATTTGGCTGTAATTTTAAATATTGCAAACCAATTTTTTTTTAAATATTTTTGGGAACCTACGCTTCTTTGACCCAGGAGTCAGGGTCACTATAACCCCTGAAACAGTCCGATTTTATTAAGAAAACAGCGAATGAGCCGTCCTCCTTTTTAATTGTAAATTATTTATCGTAACGCCACAAATTGTAATGTCTACTTTTCATAATATCCACGAATCGTAATGCCTATTTTTCACAATAATCACATATCGTTGTTTGCTTTTCACAATGTCCACATTGTAGCAATGTGGATATTATTAACCTAGCTGAGGAAAAGTTATTATTAACACACTTTTCTTTATTTATTGAACTTTTTAAACTGTAATTTTTTCAACTTTATAGACTTAAAAAACATATTTAAACAATGTTTCGGGTCTAAAAACCTTATGTAATTTAATCGTTGTTTACTTTTTCTCAATATTTACTTATTGTTTTTATGTTTACTTTTCACAATATTCACTAATTGTTGTCTACTTCCGCTATGTTCACTAATTGTTGTCTACTTTCACAATATTCACTAATTGTTATATCTACTTTTCACAATATTCACTAATTGTTATATTTACTTTCACAATATTCACTAATTGTTATGTCTACTTTCCACAATATTCACTAGTTATTATGTCTACTTTTCACAATATTCACTTGTCTTATGTCTATTCAACAGCTACCAATGCCCGAGTTGCCCCAAAAGCTTTGGTTGCGTGAGAAGCGCCCGTAGTCATTTACGGGTAATACACAAAATGCCGTCGAGTGAACAACCCAAGATTGAAAAGTATCTCCTTTACTCACAGAGATAGTTTTAATAGCTCTGTGCCTGTACTGCAGAAATTACATCGCAATAAGTTAGCTCATCCATAATCATTGTATACCATATAAAATATAGCTTGATACGTGAGACATTGACATACGCGTAATGTCTCACGCACATCAAGTACCTTATTGTTTATAGTCAAAATGTTCGGTTCACAATGTTGTACTTCATGGTCGAAATGCACGAGCTCGAGTGAATCGAACATTTTGACTGTAAAAAATATGGTACTTGATGTGCGTTAGTCATTACGCGTATGTCAATGTCAATGTCACGCGTATCAAGCTATGTTTTACAAGGTATAATGGTTTTTTGCCAGCTCAACGACTGATAATATAAGTGATGTCCTAAAACACTAGAATCAATATAGATAAATGTAGGTACATTTAGATTTAATAGCTGTTTATTTTTTTACATCATTTTTCCACATAAATGTGGACGATTCAATGTAAAAAAAAACAATTACTCAAAAACGCTTGCACCCACGTGACGGCTGAAAACTGAGCAAGTGTGGTGGAGAGAACTAAGAGAGTTATAATGTCTGTTTGGGACTGTGACATTACATTTTGATTATTTAAATGTATGCACACCTTAGATTATAGAGGATGCACACATACTGAAGACTCCTCATTGGACGATTCTAGTTTAAAAAAATATTATTCTGACAACTCATTTTATATACATATGGAATTAAATTATTTTAGTTGTTTTATTTGTACACACCTTCCCTTGCCCTAAAAAGTTTTGTGGCTTTATGCTATAAAAAAGAAAGTGAAATATTTATTGTTAAATTAAAATTGGTTTCAACCTTCATAGTTGTCATTCGACTTATTTACACATTTAAGATGTCCAGCTATTATTTTTCTAATAATATAAGTGACACAATAGGCTTGATAACGAAAAAAATGTATTTAAACCGTCAGACCAAAGACCTAGATAGTATACAACATAGACACACATTAGTCCTGAACGTGGTGACTCAAGGACCATATATATCAGTTTGGGACACTTCTATATATCTTCTGCCTATTGAACATAGGCCTTCCCGATTTTCAATAAGACCGGTTGCGATCGTCTTAGTAGTCTCTTGTCGTAGACGTCCTACGCTGCTCTTGTCGGTGTGTGGGCTCTTTAGACGCCTCTAGTAAAGTCTTCACAAATTTACTGAGGCATGACTTCGACTTGACCGCGACTTTATTGGACTATGACGTGACTACTACAATGACTATTTTGATAAAATATCAAAAATTATTAAAACTTACTACTTGACACTGGCAAATGCACAATAATGCGACGTCATAACATAAAAGAAGAAGCTGAAACCTACATCAACGAACTGTCACTATCAAGTGTCAAATTGTCTGTAATTGTCAATGACAATCAGCGTTGCCAGATCGTACCAAAAAGTACGGTTTTCCGTACTATTCATCACACAACCGTACCTCAGTGTAGACCGTACCTTTTCTATATTAGTGATTTACTGTTTTTCTCAACATTCTGAATTTGCGTTCAAAAAACTTTTTTATTCCAACCAAATAAGATTTGGCTGTTTGGATTATATTCCTTGCCTTCCTTCCTCAGGTGCGGGGAATTTAAAAAAAAAAAACAGATTATAGTCTGCGGGACTATCACCGATGTCTATAGTCAGTCTAGAACCGAGATCGAACTAAAGATAACACATTCTCACAAATATGTACTTTTTAAAAAGAGCGATAGGGATAGGGATAATTTGATTTCGTCTATAGGCTTACATGACAAGTGAGGGGGCTGATTACAAACAAATCTTTTCGTTTCGGTTCAGTTGGTTTGGCTGTTACTCATCTTGAAGTTTTCTTATTAAATAATAAAATAAGGCCCCTATTTAGTTTAGTCCCGTGGTTTACTATAAACCTTAACCTCATAAACCTGTTCTTCTATTTAATACGAGACGTCCGAAGGCGCGCATCGTGCACCCTCATCGTGATTTTAATTTTGCGCTTGAACTAATGAAATCAAATGTCACATGACTTTCAACCAATAAAATCGTTCAACATCAACCAATCACGTTACGAATAAAATATTTTAAGATGGGGGCGTCCGTAGGTTGAAAAAAAAAGTGATAGGGAATCGAATATTCAAAAGAATATGGTAAAGTATAACATTATTACCGATTGCCAATATCGAACAATTCATTTAAATAATAATAAAGTAAATCGATTATAGAAATGAGGTTATAAATCAATACAGAGTAACGGAATTGAATAAAGTCATTAAATTCGTTAATCATGGAGTAAATAAAAATTTTTTTTGATAATAATTTATCATAGGAATAATGTGATGAGGAAGTTCAGATGTGAAGCTATATTATTATCTATATTTAATGGAACAAAAAGTATTGTTTTATTTTATTGTTTATAAACAAGTGTGCGAAATTCTGTTGTTTACGTTCCTGTCAGAAACTTGAAACGAATTTACAATAATTTTGTTTAATTGAATTATAATACCGGTAAAAAATTAGATGTAAATTGATATTTTTAGATCTAAAAAGACTGCAAATCAAATTAATTTTTTTAGAATCATCTACATTTGTTGAAATAAATCTCAATCTATTCAGATAAACTTAGATCTACAATTGACTACAATTTACTTAGATCTGAATAGATTTAGAAAAATTGAAATATATCTAAAAGGATCTAATTAGATCTGTTTTTGTCTGGGTCTGTCTTCCCTTTAAAGTACAACGTGGGTGTCAACGTGGGTTCAAATCCCGAGTAAATAGGTATCTTCTAGGTAAGCGTGCTACACCCTAGACCGCACATCTGCTTAACATCAGGCAGTGTGTAGTCAAACGCGAACCTATTCGAAAAAAAAAAAAAAAGATCTAAAAAAATCCCATCATTGAGATCTATTTCGATCCAAAGTTTCAGAGCTAATTTGATCTTAAATTATTCTCTACTCTCAGTTTGTATTATTAATTCAATCGTTACTCGATCCAATAATTAAATATCAGAGTTCAACAAGATTATTTTCTGCAAATATTAGCATGACCGACTTCACCCGTGTACAGAATTCGCGAATATTTTGCATTGATCGATGTAGCATATTTCACATTGTTGTTGATTTATCAAAAATGGCTTAGCCGATTTCGATAATATTTAAACAGGACCAATTTTGAAGTATACTCTTTCCAATAAAAAAAGAATTATTGAAATCGGACAACAAAAAAAGTTATGCGTGGTAAAAAAAGTTATACATAATATATATATATATTAGGGTGTCCCTTACATGGGCAAAAAAAAATTTTTTACAGATATCAAAACGCATACCCCCTAATTTTGTTTTATACACAATATAATATTACAATACAAAATTTTTGTTTCCTAAGTGCATATAAACCCGTGCCGACAGGACCGCAAAGATTACGTGAATAGGTCCTTTTGGACACTAATTACTATGAGACTAGATTATCATAAAAATGCGTGGATAATAATTAATCATGGATAAAATTATAAAACAATAGCTTATATAAAGCGCAGTTGTTATTTAAAACATTATTCTTCAGGTTATTTTTCTTTTCAAGGTATCTTTACTGCAGTCTGGATACACTCTCTTGAGCCCTTGTACACCACGCAACAAAAATTGTTTTTTATAGCTTTGGCAGTAATTATGCCATGGAAATCTTTGTGTCATTTGTTGCATTAAAACTATTGGTAAATGCCGCAAATACGTATAAGAATTTCTTCCCAGAAAGAATGTTCAACCACGAAAACATAATTTTACTCAGAGACAAATCGCTCAAGGATTTGTCTGAAATTTATAAATAATTAAATGGTAAGTATCGCATTAAATATTCTAGGTCCACTAAGGAATATAAATTATAAAAAGGATGCGTTTTCACGCATCCATTTTGCGCGTTCACTTCATAAGGGCTTGGCGTTTTCTTTCTTTGAGGGGAGTATCTCTTACCAAAGTCATGTAACCTTTCTCTCTGTAAGTTTGCGACGATATTAAGTTTCAACATGAACAAACTAGCATCAAAGAGATATGACACCGCTATTTCTTCTGATAAACACTCAATACATGACTAAATTTCTTCAGAGCAGCTATAGAAATAGATTTGTCAATAGTTTCGTAGTGTTACAGTATTTTCAAAATCATAAATCTTGATTCGATGCTTTCGCTGTCTATATAGACAAGCTAGTATATTCTAGCCAAGAATTCACAAGAATTATCACAATAAAAATACTATTGGGAATAAGAAAACACTGTCAATTCTTTTTCTAGGCCCAGCAGGGCGATTTTGTTAACCGTTGTCGTTACTGAGGTGACACGCTCTTGAACCTGTCTCGTTTCACCGCCGTCGGAAAAACGAACGAGCTACGACCGATGACGTAAAAACGTGTTACGTTACTGAACAGTGTTCTAAAAAGACTCAAAGCTCCATCAAACCGACCTTTGTATCACAAGCTGTCGTACTTATGGCAACGCACTATTTGTCATCTCTGATATTGTAGAAAGAGTTTACCTTTTTTAGTTTCATGTTTTTAGAGCATAAGCGTGTGCGGTATCGGATAAATTATCCAATTCCTTATGAAAATCCGCTCGCGTTATTTATAAAATCATTCTGCGTTTTTTGAAAATTTGTGTACTCTCGCCAAACTTGACAAAGGAACATTTTTATAGCTATTTAATCAAATTTGATACATCTCTAATACTTTCTAAGTATTCTTGCTTTTCTTCAGAAAAAAATATACTCCCGAATTACTAGATTCGCACTTTCACTGACAGTGAATTTAACTTCGCCCATATTATGGAATAGAACCGCGAGAACTTGACGATTAGGCGGCAATTTTGCACCTGTTATTGGATGATTTATCTCACCAACTAAGTAGATGTTTTTTTTATTATTTAACAAGTCTATTGACATCTTGAAAAAATAATGCAAAATCTAAAGTAATCACCCGATAATACGAGAATAACTGACAAATAGAGCGCCGACGCGCGGCGCAAGCACCGCAACTTGTATGAAGAAACTAAAGGAATGTCGGCACGGGTTGCAGTTGTCCAAATGAACCAAAATTTTATTTTTATGTGTTTTATGGTCAAGAAAACAAAAATAGGGGGTATGCGTTAAAAAACAAGAACTTCGAAAAATAAGGGACACCCTAATATATATATATATATAAACTTTCTTTTTGTGATAAACATTTCAAAAATTGACGCGTTCGCAGGATTTGAACCTGCATCCTCTGGGACTTCGGCCCAGATGCTTTGCCAAATTAAGCTAAAACGCTCTCTGCGAAGGCGTCGAATTAGTGAGTGTTTATCATTTTTACCAACTACTACATTGTTGGAAGCGCCGTTTGTGTGCTTTAAACCAGTCAGTCACTTAATGTGAAATTGATAATCTGTTTGAATATATTCCAATTAGTAATCATTAATAACATTATAATTTAAATTTTTGACCGACGAACCACCGGAGGAGGTACACAATTCGACGCGTATATATATATATGCGTCGAATTGTGTACCTATATATATATATACGCGTCGCGCGAATCGTGTAAATTTATAATGTTATTAATGATTACTAATTGGAATATATTCAAACAGATTATCAATTTTCATAAATAATTTAAGTAAATTCATACGATTTTCGTTGCTAATTTATATATTTACTTGAGTTACATGAAAATCCCACTTAATGAATAGTAACGATTTTTACCTTCTTCAAACATCTACAATTTCTCTGTTTATGTAAAAATGTTTAAACTGATATTAAAAATATTTTCGAATTCAAAATGATTCCAAAAGACAACTCCAGCGCGCCCTGTCGAGAACTTTGAATACTGAAATGAGGTGTCTTTATGTTCGATTCTCTATCGCTTTTCTTCCAACCTATGGTCGCAGACAGCCAACTCGAAGGAAAAAAAAACTGATCTAGTAATTGCAGAAGTATCCCGACCCAACCGTACCTTAAAGTTAAAAACCGTACCTTTTCAGAGAGCTAACCTTTCTTTTTTGGGAAATCATACTGGCAACACTGGACAATTTAAAAAATGGCCGAGCCGAGTAACAGTGTTGTTTGTTTTGTTTCGAAGTAATCACGGAAAAATAATTCCTTTTCAGTGATAGATACTGTGAATAATTGGATTAACTCAAAAATTGCGTATTTTAATTTTATATCTCATCAACTCTCAACATGCTAGCGGTATTACTGGCTCACCGAATGAGCGTGATGGCTGCAAGACGCCGCATTGCTGAAGAACAAGAAGAAACTGTTGAAGAACCTACTCCAGAAGAGTCCCACAGTGATATAACTCGATCTTCTTTTAGTGATATATGCCGGACATGTCTCGGCACAACCAAATTACAACCTATATTTTGTAATTCCCTCCATGAGGAAATGTCTAAAAAACTGAAAGTGGCTACCGGACTTGAGGTTTGTTTTATATTTTTATCGCTACTTATAACTCCTAGATTCGCCAGCAGTCGTTTACGACTTGTTAATATCTCTCTTGCTCGTCACTGTGACCTGAAAATGTCATCTTGCCTGGAATGTTTGAGGAAAATGAGGAGTTTAGATAATGCAGTTAAGATAAAACAAATCAAAAAATCTATAAGGAGCCCAATCTTAGTTCGAAGAAGAATTGGTAGATGGAACATAGAAAAAATTTTTTTATATTTATATTTATATTTATATGTTTATAGGCGAGCAGTGTATACTGATGTGCCTATATCAAGCAGAATCAAATAAAATTAGTATTTATCTGTTAAAGAAATTTTTTCCTTCTTTATCCAAAGGTCCAGTCTATTCTTAAATGTGTTTATAGTTCTTGCTGAGATTACATTCTCAGGCAACCTATTCCAGTTGTAGACAACTCTATTGCATAGGATGTGGTGTGCAGTGTTGGTTTGTGATGGTGTAGGCTGCAAGATAAATTTATGGCGTCTGCTATCCCGCATATTTTCGTTTAAGGTGTACATGTCGTGAATATGCGGAAGATTATAAAAGCCATTGAGAATCTTGAAGGTCTCAATTAGGTCTCCACGCATTCGTCGTTCTTCGAGGGTCGTGAGACGAAGAGCTTTTAGCCTATCTTCATAGGTTTTGCGGCGCAGAGCATATGGAATCCTGGTGGCTTTTCTTTGTGCACTTTCAAGCAAATCAATATCCTTCTTAAAGTAAGGACTCCACACCTGGAACCCATACTCTAGCAGAGGCCTTATATAGGTTTTGTAAATCTTAATAAAAACATCCATTGTAACTGTCTGAAAGGACTTACGTATGATATAAATAAATGAGTTAGCCCGTTTGACTATCATAGATATATGCTCTTCCCATTTTAAATCTTCAGTAATGATGACTCCCAAATCCCTCTGTTGGCCTACCGATGCTAAAGCAACTCCATC
This sequence comes from Hypomecis punctinalis, assembly GCA_949316475.1. Taxonomy (NCBI): domain Eukaryota; kingdom Metazoa; phylum Arthropoda; class Insecta; order Lepidoptera; family Geometridae; genus Hypomecis; species Hypomecis punctinalis. Next base: position 1,970,155 of record OX438822.1, read on the forward strand.
AAGTGTGTATGTCGCTCTAGGGTTGGTTCTACCAAGATGTAACACACTACATTTGGTAGTATTCAACTTTATAATCCAATTCCTGGTCCAGTTCTGAATGCGGTCTAGATCTTTTTGAAGTTCTCCAGACTTTATCAATGCATTAGCAAAAAACTTCCCATCATCTGCGAAAAAAGCTGACTGACATTCTATGAGCTCTATCAGATCCGTTATGAAGATTCCAAACAGCTGAGGAGCGGACACAGAACCCTGGGGGACACCACTGGAAACCATTTTCCGTTCCGATAGTGAGTTTCCCACTCGAACCTGAAATGTTCTACCCGATAAGAAGCTCCGGTACCACTGAAGCAACTTACCACGTAACCCATGATGTTCTAGCTTAAACAACAAGCGCTGATGAGGTACTTTGTCAAATGCACGTTCAAAATCGAGGTATGCTATATCAACAGGTTCTTTCTTGTCAACTTGTACACTCCAGGCATGAACACATGTCAATAAGTTAGTGACAGTTGACCTTTTTTCAATAAAACCATGTTGCTTTGCTGAGATCACACAATTTCTATTTAAAAATTGTGCTACTCTCTCACTTATGATCCTTTCCATAATCTTCACCACAATGCTAGTGAGACTAATGGGTCGGAAGTTTTCCGGTTTAGTTTTGTCACCTTTCTTAAAAATTGGAGTCACTATCGCATGCTTCCAGTCTTGAGGCAAGTATCCAGCTTCAAAGGAAGTGTTCATTAATTCTGCTAAGACTGGAGCAATAGTATTAACACAATTTTTAAGTATACAGACTGGAAGTTGATCTGGCCCGGGGGACGACTGGATATTCAAGTTCGCAATTACTTTCTTTACATCACTTTCAGTGAAAGAAATGTCACACAAACTTTCCTCTACACGGGGAGCTGCAATAGTCATAATGTTTTGATTAAGTGCTGGTTCTACTGAATATGCTTTTTCGAACTCAACTGCAAAAACCTCAGCAATATCACATGGTTTAGTTACTAAGTCTCCATTGTGGTTTCTAATTGCTGGTGGAATACTGACAGTAGAGGTAGTACAGCGTCGCAGGTATGAATAAAAAGCTTTATCACCATAGTCAAGGATCCTGGCCTCATAAGCACTCCTCTGCTTCCTGGACAAGGCAACACACCTATTATTTACCTCACGAAACTTCTTATAATCCTCTTCATCCTTAGATATTCTGTACCTGTCCCATAAGATTTTCTTTTCCGAAATTAACTTAAGAACACTGTCATCAATCCATGGTTTATTCTTTAATGGTTTACATCTTACTTGCCGTAAAGGCGCATGTTCGTTTGTAGTAACATTAATAGCACTCAAGATACCATCCCATAATTGTTCAGGATCATCAGTCTCGCTTACCGCTTGTAAGGTCTTAAACAAATCAGAATTGTAACTGTCATAATTTATGCACTGGTAGTTCCGCCTGAATTTGGGTGATGTCCTTTCCTTTTGCATTAGACATTGAATAGTAAATTCTAAGACACAATGGTCACTTTTTCCTATGGGTGGTTTATGGACTACTTCCGTAATTAGTGTTTCATCATTGACCATAATAAGATCCAATAAGGAAGGTGCCTGGTTTAATTGGTAACGTGTAGGAGTGTTTACAAGCTGATGCAAATTGCTGTTAAGATACATATTTATAAACATATTTTCTGGTTTCAAATTCGCATCTCCAGACTGCTGCTGATCAGTGGTAACTGGCCACTTTAAATTAGTGTAGTTAAAGTCACCGGCTATCACTATAGTGTTGTTTTCAGATGCTGTTAAGAGATTTTCCATCAGTTTAGTATCGCGTGATCGCCATGCCGTCTCTTCCTTGTCGTCAGGTCGATATACCCCCACTACCAAGAAATGATGCCTACCAAACTGTATGTCCAGATAGAGAGCTTCCACATCCTCACACATGTATCTCTGATTACATTTAGCTATGATCGGCACACCATCCAAGTGATTCCTGACATATATTGCTACTCCTCCAGCTCTAGTTTTCCCCTCAGATTTCTTCTTTTTGTGACTTCGGTCTAATCTAAACAGCGAGTAGCCAGGAATATTGTATGTGCTATTACGGTCACTACTGTTCAACCAAGTTTCCGTGATTACTACTATAGAGGGATTCCGAGCATTGACACATTGCAGGAAAAGGTCGAATTTAGATCGTATAGAGAAAAGATTTGTGTACATGAAAGTAAGGTCGCTATAAGGGTCTCTGCGAGAGTCTAGTTTTTTGGTACAATTTTAGGAATTCCTTTTATGTACCTTATGGTGAGATTGGTTTCACCCTTTTCAATACGATTTTTGAGAATCTCGCGTAATTTATTGAGCTCTTCTCTTTGTTTGGGAGTTTTATCATCATAAATTCTTACCTCCTTGCTAGCCTTACTCTTATTCTTGAGAATCCGGACAGCATCCTCACGAGTTTTGAAAACAATTTTCAGCGGCCGTTGTTTTCCCGGTTCTCGGCGACCAAGACGCTGCACCGACGTAACTTTAGACGAGTAGTCCTCGCCACCGTTAACGTCCATGAGGACCTTATTCACGACCTTTTCATCGTAACGTTTCCGGTCCGTGCCAGTGTCGGAACTGCTTTCCTTGATACCCACCAGGATCACATTGTTGGCTCTGCGCTCGCGCTCCACAAGTTCTTCTACAATTGCATTCGTGCTGAGAGGCGACGGCTCGAGTGTTGCTGCCGCTACCGCTGCCGGCGGCTGCGCATCATTCCGATCCGCATTATTCGTGCGAGACAGGAGCTCCTTCACTTCATCTAGCTCTTTTCTCAGCCCGTCGTAAGATTTAATAAGCTTGGGCACTTGAAACAAGGCCTCTCTACACGGGTCACACAAATACAGAAGCGTGCGTTTGCCCTTCAAACCCATGACGCGCGCCTCACTGCTTGTTAGATTACTGCATTGAATGCAGATGAATCGCTTACAACCATCACACTGCACCACGGAATCATCCGCAAAATCATTTTCGCACGCGAAACACTTCATTTTAACTAAACAAATTTAAATTATAAAGAAAAACGAAAAAAAAAAATGGACGCAATTTCAACTCGTATTTACGACTAATTGAAGCTGAATTTTGAAAGAACTACACTGTTTACAGAGTAATTAATAGTTAATAAACAAGAATAACACGCTTTTAACACGAAATTAACTAAATTAATATTTTTTAAAGAAATTATAAATAGCCACGCAAATTTGACACTGCTTCTCTATCGAGGGTAGGAGACGAAAAAACAAAAAATATCCATATATAGAGGATATGCTGACACCACAGTGTCTGTCACAGTGGCTTTTCAGTGAAGGAAAACATTGTGAGGCAACCTGCATGTGTCCATAGAAGAAATTCGGTGACATATCGTCATTGATACTTCAATACCGCTTATGAGCACTTTGTAAATACCGCGTATCTACATTTTCAAATTTTCGCCGGAGGCAAATAAAACTTTTGATTTCATTAGTTTCTCAATTTTATTTTAGACTGAACTCTTGTGTGACATGTCTGTAAAGTAGTGCACAGAGATGTCACAAAAGAGTTCAGTCAAAAACATTCAGAAACTGTTGAAATATAAATTTTTTTTTTCCCTCCTGTAAAATTTTTAGAATGTAGATACGCGGTATTTACAAAGTGCTCATAAGTGGTATTGAAGTATCACCGACGATATGTGAATCCAGCAACCCGCACTGGGCCAGCATGGTGGATATATCCCAATCACTCTTTGTGGGTAGGCCCACATCCTGCAGTGGACGATTAAAAAACCTAGTACAGTACAGTTTCAGTCTCCTAGACCACGCCTGATGGCCTTATAGCTAAATGTATTGTGATAAATGGTTGGTCTATAATTATGAAATATTCTACTGCCTCGGTGATGCAGTGGTTAGTGGCGCTAACTTCTGGATCAAAGAAGTGTGGATTTGATTCTCACCCAGAGCCAATAATTATTTGATGAAAATAGGTGTTTGCTCTGTGACTGGGTGTTATTTAGGTATTAGCTATTTAAGTATGTATTTAAAAATATGTATATGTAGTATATCAGTCTCTAGCAGCCATATGACAAGCAGGCTAATCGCGTTCATTTTAAACAGCTGCGTTCCATCTGTAATTCAGTTAAAGTTCGATTGCAATTGTAGTTAAGTTTCGATTCAGATTCAAGGAATTAGGTATTGCGCTAAACATCATACACCAACCGTTCATTTGACACCGGTTACGTTCCAACTCTGATCGAGTTGCGTTTCAACTTTAGTCAAAATCATTAGTGCGATACGAAAATAGTCAGAAAGTCGAAGTTCAGTTAAAGTTCAATTGTAGTTCAGCTGTAATTTTTTAGTGCGATTGGCCTGAAGCTTTGCTTAGTTTGGGGTCAAAGACCGTGTGTAAGATGCCCCTTAATAATAACTTATTTTAAAATTTTCGGTTGTTTATAAAAAAGCTGTGAATTTAGCTGCTAGTTGTGCAAATACTCACTTCTTGTGTTGCTATGAGTAAATTGTCACCGTGCATCGGCTGGTCTTGTGTTTATAGACAACATTAAGTTTGATTTGTCATATACTAAGCCCGATTACAGAGGCGCCAGCGTAAATTAAATAGCTGCTTAAAAAGCTTTCTCTCTATCGAATGCCTAAAGTGAAAAAGAAACAGAACTATGCTATTTAGCTAATATAGTTACTCTGGCGCCTCTGTAATCGGGCTTACTGAATTGATGACTACATATAAGTTTAGTAAATATGCATGTTATTATTCAGTTCTCATTTTTTAAATAGTGTTCAAGCGATTTGTATAGCGAACCAATTTTAGTTTTAACGAACGATAAGAGATGGCGCCACTATACAAATTAAAACGCGCAAACGTTTGTGTTCGACAAATGGAAGGGTTTTTGTTAACGGTCGAATAAATTAAGCTTGTACCACTGGGTTGAGACTTTTATTACTACTCCCCTGAGGACACCTTCTAACAAGTAGCGAACTTGTACAAATAGTTAAAATACCTTTATTAACTACAACAAAATACAATTCTTCTTGTAATAACCCTATCTTCTATAATATAACAAATAAATATAAGCATACATAGGGACAGATAGACAGCGGGAAGTGACTTTGTTTTGTATTATGGAAGGTTATAATTATTCCTGTTTTTCAGATAAGAAAAGATGACAATCTGCCCCAAAAAATATGCAACAAATGTTCGAAAATAATCAACGCATCCCTGAATATAAGAATCACAAGCGCCCGAGCCGAGAAAACTCTTCTCAAAATTGCTAAAACCAAGATCAAAAAGGAATCGGCCAATCAGGAGACAGCAGCTTTTCCATTGGCCAAGATTAATATAAGAACTGTCAAAGTTGAATATAACAGTAATACGGAAGATGACTTTGACAGTAGAGATATCATTCAGCCTAAATTAGAAAACATAAAAGATACAAAATTAAAGCTACAAAATGTACAGAATTTTCAACGTATCATAACAGGCCACAGAACTAGTAGAGATGAAAAGCGTAAGTTGCATAAGTTAGGTATTAAAAAGAAAATAGTTAAAAACATTGTACCTATAGAATGGGACAAAAATGTGAAAAAAGAGGACAGAATTTCTTCTGCAAAGTCAAGTAGACATTTATTCAGCAAAGATGGCAAACCTAGAGTGAGTATTAAATACTTTTTTCATTGTGTTTCATTTCCTCCACAGTTTTTTTTTGCAATCATACTTTGTAAAATATAGCTTGAGACATGGCGATATTTTTATAGTCAATATATATAGTCGAGATGCACGAGCATGAAGTACAACATTGTGAACTGAACATTTTGACTTTAAAAAATATGGTACTGATGTGCGAGAGTCATTACGCGTATGTCAATGTTTCGCGTATCAAGCTATATTTTACAAGCTGTGTTTACAAGGTATAAGTCTATGAGACTATAAGGGCTTTCGCTACGCGTGCGCACGCGGCGGGTGCACGGAGCGGGCGCTCGCTCCAGACTTCCGTCGCGGGCCTAGCTCCGCGGCGCGGCGGGCGCCCGACGCTGCATCTAGTGATGCTAGAACAATTGACACCCGCCGCATGCGCCCGCGCCGCGCACCCGCCCCCCGCCGCGCGTTTTCAAACCCACGCCAGAGAGCGCTGCTCCAACTTATCTTTCAATACATAAACGCGAGGCGCCCGCCGCGTGCGCACGCGCACACGCGCGTATCGAAAGCCCTAAGCAAATGAGTTGCGTTTATTGTGTAGCTCCCAATTGAGCTAGCCCATTTATTTTATGGATTATTGTTAATACTGGTCAAAAATATTACGCGCCGTCATTTGAGTCGACGTATTCTCCACAGAGTAATTCAGAACGCTTCCGCACTTTTAATGAGGTCATATTCATTAAAAAACTGCAGAATCATTTAATCTTAGCTACAAGCTGCTGATAACCCAATAAGCACAGTTAAGTGAACTTCAGTCATGTTGGGGCTATACATAGCTCGTTAGTATATAGGTCTCACAGCCTTTATTTCATGACTGCCTCAGTGGCTCCGTGGTTGGTGACCCTTACACCAGGGTCAAATGAGGCGTGGGTTCGATTCCCACCCAGTTTGCTCTGTGTCTGGGTGTTAGGAATACCTAAGTATTCCTATTGTAAGTCCTAAGTATATAATTATCTATACAAGTATGTATTTAAAAACATTTATTTATACATATGTAGTAATTGTAGTACATATATCAGTCTCTGGCAACTCGGCTGGGTAGTGTTCGGAAAATTGCGTAACGTCTTCTCGTCCGACATATCTCAGTGCCTCAAGTCGAAAGTTTTCGACCAGTGTGCGTTGCCAGTGAAGACTTATGGCACTGAAACGTGGTCTCTCACTGCCTTATTAGTACGCTCCAAGTAGCCCAACGAGCTATCGAGATGGCTATGCTCGGAGTCTCTCTGCGGGATCGAATCAGGGATGAGGAGATCCGTAGAAGAACCAAAGTTATCGACATAGCTCAACGGATTGGCAAGTTGAAATGGCAATGGGCAGGGCACATAGCTCGGAGGACTGATGACCGATGGGGTCGAAAAGTTCTTGAATGGAGACCACGTACCGGCAAGCACGTCCACCCACAAGGTGGACAGATGACCTCATTAAGACAGCAGGATCTCGCTGGATGCAAGCCGCTACCAATCGGTCTTATTGGAGATCGTTAGGGGAGGCCTATGTCCAGCAGTGAACGTCCTATGGCTGAAACGAGACTCTGGCAGCCAATCACACAGCTTTGCTTAGTTTGGGGTCAGAGACTGTGTGTAAGATGTCCTCTAATATTTTTATTTATTCATTCGACCTATAATTTTTGCGTTAATCCATTTGCCATGTTTCCGAATAGTTTAATAGGCTTGTTTACTAAAAAAATATAATTAGTCCGTCAGATAGACTATCAAAAAATATTAGACACGTATATTTTCTTTTGTCAATTTAACAAAAATTGGTGAAGATATAGCCCGTTAAAGTTCCGCGTGACGTCACTAACCTCTATCAAATGTACCGGCTAGTGACGTCACGAGTTTAAGAGTGGGGACTCTTAAACTTTGACAAGGTTTATCTTTGTCACTGATTGTTTTATTGACAAAAGATTGTTGTCGGGGGCGCGCGTATTCCCTGAAGAAGGAGTACTAACTACTCTGAAACCGGTCGGACGCATAGCGGCTCGACCGCTCAAATAATCGTGAGTTGTATCCGTTGTTCATATAAATTTTAATAAAGAAAAAAAATGTGGCCAATATTTTTTAATAATCTAAAAGACGGACTAATTGTAATAATGATTTTTATACTCAGTAAATATTCCTATTGTATGGCCATAAAAGTTGTTTGAAAAAAAGTATGATTTCTAAGAATTCTTACTCTAAATTCTTAAATTCTTAGTCAACACATGTCAACTACATGTTTCACTCATATTCTAGCTGAAGTCAACACCAACCGCCGCAGAAAGACAGAAGCTATACAGGGAGAAGGTGAAACAGATGGGCCTAGTGAAGAATGCTGACGGGGTCCTGGTGGCCAGGCGGAAACATCTACAGGAACAGACGAGAAAAGTGAGCATCACTCATTTTTACCAACAACCAAAAAAGAGGTACTACTATGTTCATCTGTATGTACCTATGTTTTGATCGACGAAATGGAGGAGGTACTCAATTCCACGCGTATATACAATGCGTTTGTCTACCGGTGGTAACATCTATGGCAAAGGTGACGTCCACAAGTGGTATATTATTCAGAGAAAAATCGAACAAAGATGATATATACATTATTTGAAACCTTGATATATGGGCTTCCTAAAAATATTTAATTTAGATTTTTAAACCCCTCTAATTTTTTTTAAATGCGAAAAATAAATTGTATGAAAAATAACAATACAGCTTATTATTTTTTCTAGTTTAGCAATAATAAAGTGCTTCTAACGTTATTTTACTTGCATTCGTAACTGATTCCACATTCATCTCTTAATTTGCTAAAATTAAAAATTTTAACCTACCAGTGTGTCCAGTTACGAGTAGTAGGTACAATGTGACCAAAAATCACTTAAAGAGTGTGTCTAATTGGTAAAAATGCTTTTATTTAACAATTTGGAGGTTACTTAATCAGGGCTGCTAGAGATAAACTACCTATTGAGCAAAATATATTTATTTTTTCTAATAAAATCAGAATTAATTTAAAAAAAATCGGAGGGCTCTTTTTTGTTTTTAACTGTTGTATTTATTGTATTGTAATTGGAATAAGAATGATATGAACTTTCTCGAAATGTAACGAGTGTTGTGGTTAGAATTTTGGATTATTATTATACCAGCCTCCATACATTTTGTGGACATGTCCTTTTGCACAACTTTTACTATGAGACCAACTCTAAAAACGTGAAAAAAAAACTGCTGTTCCATACGATTTTTTATAGACTTTCGACAAAAAATATGGAATAGCTGTTTCTTTTTGTGTTTTAAGAGTTGATCCCACAGTAAAAGTTATTCAAATTTTGCCATATGTCACCGCTTAAAGCTGGAAACATACTATCGGACGCGACTGACAGCCGCGACTTAGCAATGTGCACAGTCTTAAGACATCCGGTGTGCCAGATCGCTCTCGGACGTCCGAAGGTGACGTCCGCGACTTATGTCCGATAGTGTGTACGGCTCAGTGTACTTTCATAGTCTAGGTCGCGGCTGTCAGTCGCGTCCGTAAGCCGCGTCCGATAGTATGTTTCCAGCTTAAGGCTCCAACACCGGTAGACCAACACATTGTGTATTTTTTTATGTGTACACATAACTTTTTACGATTTCGATAATTCTTTTTTTATTGGAAAGAGTATACTTTGAAGTTGGTCCCATTTAAAATCGGCTGAGCCATTATTGATAAATCAACAATAATGTGAAAAATGCTACATCGATCCGTGCGAAATATTCGCGAATTCTGTACACGGGTGGAGTCGGTCATGTTGTTTTTATCAAAAAATAATTATTGTTTCATATATGTTCATCGACATGAATAAATGAAATATTTTCGCCAATTTTGAATCGATTTAAAATTTAGTTTAATTTTTATTTAAATAATGTTTCAGCGGTGCTTTCTCATTTTATCTAAATCGGGTGAATTGTTTTTGTAAAAATAAACGATGATGTTAAAATTACAACATGGATGAACATCGTTACGTTAGTTATAAGCAATGTTGTTCAAGTATTATTTAAAAAATGTATATATTAAAAAACATCGATTCATTTGGACTATTGTAGTTATTTTATTATTTTACAATACATCCTACTAATTCATTAATACATGTCAAATTTAAAATAATAATTTATAAGTTAAAATAAAAACTGTCACGCTTAAAACTACGCACTAATTAACACAGTAAAACTATTGATATAATTTGCCTAGATGACAAAAGTCAGTATCTACAGTCCTTCGAGTGCGGCCACTCTCCCAAACGCCCATCAAGCTCGCCGCGTTACCTCTCTGGATTGCCGATATTTGGACTATTTGAATTTTTGTATTGTTGAAGTCGGTTATCCCAAATAATTATTATTTTTACTATAGGACCAATTTTAAAGGCGCCATCGTATATTTATTAGCAATTTTAAAAATACTAAAAACAGAATAGAATTTATATTTAAGGGGGTCTCCCATACAACAAACGTGAATAATTAGCTGCTTTTTTCGCTTAATATTAATAACTAGTTTTTACCCGCGGCTTCGCCCGCATACGGATTATATCATTATAATTTATAGCCTATGTGTTATTCTGATATATAAGCTATATTATTGCAAAATTTTATCTCAATCCGTTCAGTAGTTTTTGCGTGAAAAAGTAACAAACATCCATACATCCATCCATCCATCCATCCATCCATCCATCCTCACAAACTTTCACGTTTATAATATTATAGTAGATAGTAGATATATAAGCTATATTATTGCAAAGTTTTATCTCAATCCGTTCAGTAGTTTTTGCGTGAAAGAGTAACAAACATCCATACATCCATCCATCCATCCATCCTCACAAACTTTCACGTTTATAATATTAGTAGATAGTAGATATATAAGCTATATTATTGCATAGTTTTATCTCAATCTGTCCAGTAGTTTTTGCGTGAAAGAGTAACAAACATCCATCATCCATCCATCCATCCATCCTCACAAACTTTCACGTTTATAATATTAGTAGGATGGTAACAGGTAGATGTTTGGAATATTCACAGAATATTTAGTTGTATATTCACTTCAATAACAAAAAATAAATAAAATAAATATTAAAGGGAGGCTCCCATACAGTACGGAGCCCTTCGTACGCGAGTCCGACTCGCTCTTGACCGATGTTATATTTGAGTCCATCCATCCATCAGCCAAAGGACGTCCACTGCTGGACATAGGCCTCCCCTATGGATCTCCAATGAGACCGGTTGATAGCGGCTTGCATCCAGCGCGATCCTGCGGTCTTAATGAGGTCATCTGTCCACCTTGTGGGTGGACGTCCTACGCTGCGCTTGCCAATACGTGGTCTCCACTCGAGAACTTTTCGCCTCCACCGGTCATCTATGTGCTCTGCCCATTGCCATTTCAACTTGCTAATCCGTTGGGCTATGTCGGTAACTTTGGTTCTTCCACGGATCTCCTCATTCCTGATTCGATCCCGCAGAGAGACTCCGAGCATAGCCCTCTCCATAGTTATATTTGAGTATTCAGAGGAAAAAAGGCTAATCATAATGTACATATGCCACAGGTAGTCATGCCGCCGAAACCGCAGCCACGTCGTGTGTTGCCCCCGCTGCCGAAGGTTCCTCCGTTCATTTGTCCGACGTGCAACAGAGATTGTCCTACGAGAGCCGCGCTCATCACGCATTATAGAGGACACATATACTACTTCGTATGTGAGGTGAGACTCTGCCTACTTCTTGTCGTTGCGTGACCTGATCGAAAAGGACATGTCCACAAAATGTATGGAGGCTGGTATAATAAAAATCAAAAATTCGAACCACAACACTCGTTACATTTTGAGAAAGTTCATATTTTTCTGAGCTGATTTTTCTATTACACCAGTTAAAACAAAAAAGAGCCCTCTGTTTTTTTTTTAAATTAATTTTGAATTTATTAAGATAAATAAATATATATCGCTCAATCGTAGTTTATCTCTAGCAGCCCTGATTAAGTAACCTCCGAATTGTTAAATAAAAGCATTTTTACCAATTAGACACACTCTTTAAGTGATTTTTTTGTCACATTGTAACTACTAACTGGTCACACTGGTAGGTTATAATTATCAATTTTAGCAAATTAAGAGATGAATGTGGAAGAATCAGCTACGAATGCAAATAAAATAACGATAGAAGCACTTTATTATTGCTAACTTAGAAAAAATAATAAGCTGTATTGTTATTTTTCATACAATTTATTTTTCGCATTTAAAAAAATTGGAGGGGTTAAAAAATCTAAATTAAATATTTTTGACAAGTCCATATAACAAGCTTTCTAATGATGTATATATCATCTTGGTTCGATTTTTCTCTGAATAATATACCACTTGTGGACGTCACCTTTGTAAAGAGGGAGAGTTCCTGTAGCTGCCAGATGGCAGCTATTTCAATAGGGTATTTGACTAGTTTTTGGAAATCGTTTTAAATTATTCGTTAGTACATACTAAGCACACTAGATTTATATTTCCGAGAGATCTAATGTATTAACATTGAAAATCTGTGTTAAAGAATAGATATTCAAGATCCTACCAAAAACGACATTCTGTAATGGCGCTGGTCTTTGACGTCACTCACGAGTAAATAACGTTAGTTAATACTGGTAAATACGCTAGTTCACATCTAAAATTTTACAAAAAATACTTTAAAAGTAACTTACAGATCCAATAATATTACTCCGAAATCACAAAACACAAATTACACAAACAACAGTCAATCGAGAAATTCTTGTTTACCAGCACGTGACGTCACCAGAGTTACCGCCCTTCTTAGAGCGTTTACGTCACAGATAAAATATCAAAAAAATATCGTATTTTATTTCGTTCGATTTGCGAAAATTAGACATATTTTAGTTTAAATAAAGTGAAATATGTCATTTTCAGGCTTTTATCTGTATGGAATATCAAAATTAATAGAATATTTTCAATGTTGTCAAATAGCCTATTGTTTATATTTATTTCAGGATTGTGGCAAGAGAGTGCTATCAAAGTACGCGTTGCTCCAGCATCAGAGGGCGATCCACGGCCTCACCAAAATACACAAATGTTCGTACTGCGACTACAGCGCCGCCAACAAAGATGGATTACTGGTCAGTGTAGCCCGACTCAAACTTCTGCTGCACGCGCTTCAAACTGCGCGTGACCCGATCCTCGAGCTGCTGTTATAATAATAAATAAATAATAAATAAATAATAAATAAATAATAAATAAATAATAAATAAATAATAAATAAATAATAAATAAATAATAAATAAATAATAAATAAATAATAAATAAATAATAAATAAATAATAAATAAATAATAAATAAATAATAAATAAATAATAAATAAATAATAAATAAATAATAAATAAATAATAAATAAATAATAAATAAATAATAAATAAATAATAAATAAATAATAAATAAATAATAAATAAATAATAAATAAAGAATAAATAAAGAATAAATAAAGAATAAATAAAGAATAAATAAATAAATAATAAATAAATAATAAATAAATAAATAATAAATAAATAATAAATAAATAATAAATAAATAATAAATAAATAATAAATAAATAATAAATAAATAATTAATTAATAAATAAATAATAAATATTTTTGGGACATCTTACACACGGCCTCTGACCCCAAACTAAGCAAAGCTTGTGATATGACTGCCAGAGACTGATATACTACATATACTTATTTTTTAATAAATACTTATATAGATAGTAACTAAATAACACCCAGACACAGAGCAAACACTTATGTTCATCACATAAATATTTGCCCTGGGTGGGAATCGAACCCACGCCTCCTTGACCCAGAAGTTAGGGTCACTAACCACTCAGTCAGCCAGACAGTTCATATCGGGCAATGAATCACGTTTCTTGTGTGGGAGCCCCCCATAAATATTAATTTTATTTTAGTTTTATTATTTACTAGTTTTTACCCGCGGCTTCGCCCGCATGATATTTGATTCTTGACGCAATATCATTATAATTTATACCCTATGTGTTATTCTGATATATAAGCAATATTATTGCAAAGTTTCATCTCAATCCGTTCAGTAGTTTTTGCGTGAAAGAGTAACAAACATCCATACTTCCATCCTCACAAACTTTCGCGTTTATAATATTAATAGGAAGTATGATTTTTAAAGTTGATATCTAACTTAATATTCTGTGAATATTTCAGGCATCTACATGTCACCGTTATTAATTTCGATATTATTAATATCGAAAAACGGTAAAAAAACAGGTTTTTTTGTATGTGAACCCCTTAAATAAATATAAATATCTGTTTAAATAAATATCCCCCTTAAATATCTGTTTAATTCTAATTTTAGTATTTGTTGTTATAGCGGTAAGAGAAATACGTGATCTGTGAAAATTTCAACGTTCTCGTTTCTTGAGATACAGGCTGGTGACAGAAAGACAGACTCTCAGTGGAGTCTGAGTAATAGGGTCCCGTTTTTACCCTTTGGGTACGGAACTCTATGTTTTTAACCTTTCGGTACAGAACCCTAGGTTTTTACCCTTAGGGTACAGAACCCAACGTTTTTACCCTTAGGGTACAGAACCCAACATTTTTACCCTTAGGGTACAGAACCCAACGTTTTTACCCTTAGGGTACAGAACCCAACGTTTTTACCCTTGGGGTACAGAACCCAACGTTTTTACCCTTAGGGTACAGAACCCAACGTTTTTACCCTTAGGGTACAGAACCCAACGTTTTTACCCTTAGAGTACAGAACCCAACGTTTTTACCCTTAGGGTACAGAACCCAACGTTTTTACCCTTAGGGTACATAACCCAACGTATTTACCCTTAGGGTACAGAACCCAACGTTTTTACCCTTTGAGTTCAAAACCCAACGTTTTTACCTTTCAAAGTCATAGTCAAAGTTATTTATTTGCCAGAATATAGGTATGCACATAGTTAAAATCTTAAATGGTTTCACTATATCCGGCTTGGACATGCAAATATGTATTGTCGTAATAATAATTGTAGAATTTAATAATATGTCACAAAATATAAATACAAATGTCAGAATTTTAAACAAATAACACACACATTAACACAGCCAACCATGGATAGGGTTGCAGCCGTTTCATAGATGTACCAAGTTTTACAATTGTACAAAGTTAGTTTTACAATTATAAAAGTCAAAGTTTGCCTTCCGTTTTAACATTTTGCCATCTAAATATTGTGTACCTTTGGGTGCGGAACCCTAAAAAAAGAAGGATGTCAAAGTATTGTTCAGAAACAAGAGAACAAACTCAACAGAAAATGTTTGATTTGGTTGTAGGTGCACGAGCGGCGTCACACAGGGGAGCGCCCCTTCATCTGCGACTACTGCGGCGCGGGGTTCGCGGCGCGCCGCACGCTCATACAGCACATAGGCCTGCACATGCCAGATACTATACCGGTGAGCAGTAGTGTGCAACCATCCTTATTCTTATTAGTAGAGACCAGATTGTATCCTATTGCTACTTCAACCTGATGCCAATCCGCGGATAATGTCGGATATGTCATGTCATGTCTATCCATCTATGTCGGTAACCTTGGTTCTTTTACCATGCCGTAAGGTTGGTCAGCGCGATTATAATATCTAGCGACCCGGACGGCTTCACACAGGTGTATTATACATATAAACCTTCCCCTTGAATAACTCTATCTATTAAAAACCGCATCAAAATCCGATGTGTAGTTTCAAAGATATTAGCATACAGCGGGAAGCGACTTTGTTTTATACTATGTATGTAGTGATTTCTTTGTTTGTTGTAGGTATTTTAGTATTTATACTCTATAAAATTTAACTTGATCTCTGCGACAGTTACATAGGTATTGACATATTTAGAGTTGAGACAGTGGTGAAAAAAAATCGATTTTCAAACAATGTTGTGATGAAATCGAATGAGTAGTTGAAGGTGAGAAATTGGATTTCATTTACTTACTATTATTTAAGATAAAGTATGTACACATTTAAATAATGTTATGATATTAATTAAATACTCATAATAATGTAACGATAGTATCTATCGACGTTTTTCACTATTATCGATGCTAATGTAACATATAATTGGGTTTAATTTAATTACACATGTAAAAAATGTTATGATATTCAAATATACAATAAAATTAATGATAAATTAAGTTTTATTTAAAATATCGTCAGTATAAACTATCGATATTTTAATTAAAACTCTATCTAAAACTCTGTGGTCACGATTATTCGTCGCCAATCACTAATCGTCATGCCCATAAAGTATGACATTGACAGGTGTCTGTACTATAAAGAAATTCAGGACTTCATAGGCGTGATTTTTCTGACAGCTGTCGCAGAGATCAAGTTAAATTTTATAGAGTATAGTATTTATTTCTTGCATTATGTACACTAATCTTAATGGCTAGGTACATACCGTGTTAGGGCGTTGCAAACATAGGTACTTAAAGGACTTAGGTGTAAGAAAATGTATCCTTAGATTAAACTTAAAAATACCACATAACCTTACACGATTATTCATCTAACCACATAACATACGTTAATATGCTTTAAATACTTATATATGTAATCAAGTGTATTGTCCATATCATTATTGGTTTTAATCGTTTTATTTTTGTCGTCAAAGTAGTCTTTCAAGCTGTAATAGCATTTGTGGAGCAGGAATTGTTTGAGTTTATTTTAAAATATTTTTTCACCGGTTTCGTTTTTTAAATAATTGGGTAAGCAATTATATATTTTGATGATCATATATTCCGGAGCTTTTTTATTATTTCAAGTTTTGGTTCGGGAGCTACAAGTTGGTTGTGTCTTCTGGATTTTGTGTTGAAAGTACCCATAAACGCAAGAAAAAATGTCTTATGTTTATATGTATTGTTGCAGTGTCCATTTTGTCCAAAGCTACTGAGGTCTGAACGCCTGTTGTCCAACCACAAGGCAGATAAGCATGGAAAGCGATACAGGTATACTTTTCTACAGTAGAAGTAGACAGTAACTGTCTACTTTACTCTATGTTAGAAAGTCATTTTTAATTGATTATTATTATTTACATATTTATTTACTATCTTAAATTTAAGTTTTTTTACAATATTTATATAAAAAAACCAGACAAGTGCGAGTCAGGCTCGCACATCGAGGGTTCCGTACAAATCCAGAAAATTTTACAAAATTGGGAAGTAAGTTGTTAAAATCTCTATGCTTTAACCATAGACAAAAATGTTTTTTTTTTCACTTTTCTCGTCATACATCGAAAATTACACATTATTAAAATGATTAAAAATCTGTTTTAGCATGTGCTAATGAAGTTCTTTTATTTATATGATACACTACCTTACATGATACGATTTACTCACTTTGAATTTTGAACCCATATTTTGTGAATTTTAAGGCCTTATTTTTGTGATTTAAATAAAAAAGTACAGTTTTCAGATTTATTCCTATATTTGTACTCTGAGACAATGCTTCTCGCCTAATTTCATAGTTCTATGTCAACGGGAAGTACCCTGTAGGTTTTGATTTTTGTGAGTGTCGAAATATGCGGTATTTTACGACATAAACGGCCATAACTTTTTTAAACGATAACTGAGAAGTTTTTATTTTACACAACTGGAAGGGACCATAGATATACGTATACAGTTTAAATTTCAACTCGATATGTTTACGCGATTCCGAGATAGGAACAGAAAGACAGACGGACAACAAAGTGATCCTATAAGGGTTCCGTTTTTTCCGTTTGAGGTACGGAACCCTAAAAACAACGAATTGAAGCGTCTTCCTTTTTGGACGTAAATTACATAAATTACATGTTTATTTTTCACAAAATTTCCTAATCGATAAGAACGGTATTGTTTTTGGCGCCTATCTTGTATGTTTGTCTATACGATTTTTTTTCACAATATTTTCTTATCGTAATGTCTACTTTTCACTATATTTCACAAATCGTAATATGTTCTTTACTGAAATATCGTTGTTGACTTTTCACATTATTCATTAATTTTTATATCTACTTTTCACAATATTCACTTTTCCTATGTCTATTCAACAGCTACCAATGCCCGAGTTGCCCCAAAAGCTTTGGTTCCGTGAAAACCGTTCGGAGACATTTACTGGGGATACATAAAATGCCGTTCCAGGAACAACCCAAGATTGAAAAGTTCCTCCAGTAGAGCCGTCGCAAACTAGGCGACTTGACGCCGCGACAAGACGCGGCAATGTCGTTTGCGTCCGGCGTCTTGTCGCTGCGACTGGACGCAGAGCTTGCGTCAGCGATTAGCGCTCACAGCGAGACTGACGCTGTGCTAGAGTTTGTGCTAAAAGAGAACCGTCGCGGCGTTACGGTGAACTAACAATAAAGGCCAAAACACACATACGGCGGGCGCGGGTCGGGCGCGGTGCGGGTCGGGAGTACGGCTTGTCTATTTGTACCTGTTTCAATGGACGACAACACACAGAACGCGCCCGCCCCGCGCCCGACCCGCGCACGCGTTCTGTGTGTTGTCGTCCATTGAAACAGGTACAAATAGACACGCCGTACTCCCGACCCGCACCGCGCCCGTCGTATGTGTGAATCGGCCTTAAGATTTTAATCAGTTGCCAAGGTACCTACTTGGTAGACGCGAGTACTGATGAAAACCGAACTGGTGTCTACCAAGTATCAAACACTTACAGTTGTACTAGCAATGACAGAGCAGTAATGTCAACGTAACGAAATTATACTCTATAAAATTTAACTTGATCTCTGCGACAGCTGTCAGAAAAATCACACCTATGAAGTCCTGAATTTCTTAATAGTACAGACAGTACCTGTCAATGTCATACTTTATGGGCATGCCGATTAGTGATGGGCGACGAATGTTCGTGACCACAGAGTTTTAGATAGAGTTTAAATTAAAATATCGATAGTTTATACTGACGATATTTTAAATAAAACTTAATTTATCATTAATTTTATTGTATATTTGAATATCATAACATTTTTTACATGTGTAATTAAATTAAACCCAATTATATGTTACATTAGCATCGATAATAGTGAAAAACGACGATAAATACTATCGTTACATTATTATGAGTATTTAATTAATATCATAACATTATTTACATGTGTACATACTTGATCTTAAATAATAGTAAGTAAATAAAAGCCAGTTTCTCACCTTCAACTACTCATTCGATTTCATTACAACATTGTTTGAAAATCGATATTTTCCACCACTATACCAACTTTATATATGTCAATGTGTAACTGTCGCAGAGATCAAGTTAAATTTTATAGAGTATAGTAAAATGGCACACGGGCGACCTCACCTACGACGGTTCTGTTTTTGCACAAACTCTAGTGGTCTCGAAAGACATAATATAAAATTGGTATAAGTCCTAGAAAGATCGGTATATTTGGGACAAACATCGGTACGCGAGTATTTTAACCTAAAATCGGCTGATTATCTAACGAATATCGCATTTTAGAGAGTGGTACAAATTTCTTGGAATCTCCACACGAAATAGTTTATCGTCCTATCCTGTTTGCGCATCTCATATTGCTCTATCTCTCTCTCTCTCTGTCTCTTCTCGTCGAGTAAATGTTTTGTAATAGACCAGTGATTGGCCAATGAAATAATCTTTTTCTTTGTTCCAAACTGGAAATACGGGAGAAGTTTTCATCAATCTCAAAAATCGTTAATGAAAATTCGTTCTCCAAAAAATTATCTCGTTTCGGTAGAAATGCAGAAATAGGAAGGTTCGAGACCACTGCACTGTGCGTGTGTGCGTGCAGCGACTACACTATTTGCGCTGTAGCATGGCGGGTGACTTAATTTAAATTTAAATAAATTTTAACTTGCCGCGATTTACAAATTATGACTTAGTATTTCAGATGTACCACATTCGCAATATATTAAATAATTAATAACCGTAGGAAATTAAATTAAACCCTGATTAAATTCTAAAAAAGTAACTGTCACCCTCACCATGCTACAGCGCTTTAGGTAGGTATAGACTCGGCGATAAGTAGCGAGCCGGGTAAAGCTGGGACGAGCAGCTAGTCACTGATAATTTATTTGATTTCATTTATTTATGCTCCTATACAGTGCAGCAGTAGCGCTTATAGCGTAATTTGACCAGGTGTTTATATTTACTATTGAAGCTATACTGCATAAAAGATAGCTTGATCTCTGCGACAGTGACATTGACATAGAAGATTGTCATTTTTAGAGTTGGGATAGTGGTGGAAAAAATCGATTATCAAACAATGTTGTAATGAAATCGAATGAGTAGTTGAAGGTGAGAAATTGGATTTTATTTACTCACTATTATTTAAGATCAAGTATATATACATGTAAATAATGTTATGATAAAATAAAATATAATAATGTTACGATAGTATTTATCGACGTTTTTCACTATTATCGATGCTAATGTAACATATAATTGGGTTTAATTTAATTACACATGTAAATAATGTTATGATATTAAAATTTACAATAAAATAAATGTTTTATTTAAAATATCGTCAGTATAAACTATCGATATTTGAAATAAAACTCTATCTAAAACTCACGATCATTCGTCGCCCGTTACTAATCGACATGCCCATAAGGTATGACATTGACAGGTACTGTCTGTACTATTAAGAAATTCGGGACTTATAGGCATGATTTTTCTGACAGCTGTCGCAGAGATAAAGCTATATTTTAAAGAGTATAGTATAGGCCGAATCATACAAGTCGAAGGATGTGAAGTTAGCTACAAGCTGCGTAATATCCGATCTGTGTCGATTGGCATAGGATTCTAGCTGTGGTCGATTGAAAAGTCATTAAAGAATGGTGCTGTAGAATCGAAGTGAATATTTTAAAAGTAAATATAACGATAAATAGACATTGCTGAAAACATTTAGTCAGTATATCTTCAGAGTTTAGAGAGACTACAGGATAAAGTAAGAAATAGCGAGCTGTAATATCCGTCCATCAGTCATATGACGTCCACGCTGGACATAACCTCCGCTATGGATCTCCAATAAGACCGGTTGGGAGCCGCCTGCATCCAGCGCGATCCTGCGGTCTTAATGAGATCACTTATCCACCTCGTGGCTAGATATCCTACGCTGTGCTTGCCGGTACGTGCTCTCCACTCGATAACTTTTCGACCGCACCGGCCATCAGTCCTCCGTGCTATGCGCATACTTTGATATTTCAACTTGCCAAGCTGTTCCATACAATAAGTTTACTGACTTTCCGACCAAAAATCAATTGATTTTTTTCGCACGTTTTATGGACTAGAATAATGAATGTTTATTATTCGACGTGTAAATTGACATTTTACCAATAAATGACTTATGACTAGATTTCGAATAGTGTCGAAGTGAATTTACATGATATCATACACATATCCCAACTACAGTAGGGACAAGATAATAGGTCACTTTTGACAGATGTCAGTTTTATATTCATAGTGAGGTGACCTGCTTAAAAACATCGATTAAATGAATGAATCGAATGAATCGATACAGACTTGAAACATATGTGAATTTTAAAAATGATCATGCGAATCCCTGTCCCATTATTATTTTGTCTTTCATAAATTAAAGGAGCAAAATAAGACAAGTACCTACGTAATTTAACAAAAAAATTGCTTTTATTCACTTGAACTATCGGAACTGCTATCTTCATCACTGCTGTCAGCACTCAGAGATATTATTAATTCATTTTCAATAATATTGTCTATTCTCACATCTCGTTCAGTATTTTTATAGTTAGTTAAAAGAATAATAAATATGTATAATTAGGTTTTACTATAATCACAACGTGGTTATAAATTTATGGTGATTTTTCTTCACAAGTAATCATTGCATTCGATTCAACTTACAATCCTATCAGCTTTCGATTTTTAGAGTAACATCCCTAGTGTTTAAAAAGAAAAAGGGTTGACTGACGCAACATTGTAACGACGTTCAGTTCTTTAGATCAGAAATTGTTTATTATGTTTAGAATGGTTTATTAGTGAAAGCAAATCGTAAAATTACTCGTATCGGTCATTATTACAATAAATATGTAAACGTAATTGAAAAAAGTTAAGCAATTGTGCAGTTCTTATTTTATGCCCGCCGTTACAAGGTTACGTTGTTGAATTTTGATGAAATGTCAAAAGTGACCTATTATCTTGTCCCTACTTTAATGAGGCGTTTTCTAAAAAAAAAAGTAGTAATAAAAGTATCCAATAAATGGCGACAAAGTTTGAAAACGTCGATCCTTTGACTATGGAAATCGTACTGTCATTGTCAAGATGTCTTCTTCTTCTTTTTTATGTTTTGGCGTCGCATTGTTGTTCATATGCCAATATCAAGTATTAAGATTGAATATTTGTTACTAATATTTTATCAAAATAGTCACGTCATAGTCCAATAAAGTCGCGGTCAAGTCCAAACGTAGTCCAAGTCATACCTCAGTAAAGTATTAGAGACTCTAATATAGGTTTCTCTCTCACAACCTATTCCAGTTGATAATGACAGACCACAATATATGACTATTACGCCATCTAGTAAGTTTTGTGAAACTATTTTTTTTTTGGAAAACGCCTCATTGCCAAGGTAAATTGGCAGTAGGCAAGGTACATAGTTTGTATAACTGAATAGCCGATGGTGCCCTCAATTTCTCAAATGAAGACTACATACCGGCAAGCGTAGCGTAGGCTATTCGCCGACTATGTCGCTAGACAACGTAATTAAGACCGCAGGAATGCGCTAAATGTTAGCCGTTTCTGATTTTCCCCAAACTTATCATTGTCTACTTTTCACAATATACACTTACAAGCCTTGACTTTTGGATCAAAGAGGCGTGGGTTCGATTTCAGGGCAAGCATTTTTATGATGAACTCAGATGTTTGCTCTGTGTTTGGAAGTTATTATGTATAGGTACATAAGTATATATTAAAAAAAAAACAACGCGATTCAGACGTAGGGTGCCATTGATTACACCTTTTATCTGTACCCTTTCTCTTGAAGTTATTTTAATATTTTTGTACTAAAGTGAGTAAAACTAACGTAGGGGTTTAATGTGTCTGTCTCTGGCATCCATATCACGAACTTTGCTTAGTTAAGGGTCAGAGACCGTGTGTAAGATGTACCCTGATATTTATTTACTAATGTAAATTTTTCACAATATTCACTTAATAATGTCATTTTTTTCACAATATTCTCTTATTAATGTCTACTTTTCACTATATTCATTTATTGTTGTCTATTTTTCACAATATTCACTTTTATTCTACAGCTACCAGTGTCCGTGTTGTCCGAAGAATTTCAAACAAAGAAAGTATATTCGGCGCCATCTTGCGGGAGTCCATAAATTACCTACTCAAGAACAACCTAAAATTGTAAAAACTTTATTATAAATAGAATATTTAACTAGTAATTAATTTATTTAAAAAAACAATTTTTATAAAATTGTTACCAGCTGATTGACATCAATCAGCTGGTTTGAACGCATGTTGGCAGGATTTTTCTCGGCCCTTATTTTTCAGATTTTTCTGCTCTAGCGGGCCAAATTCTACTCCAATCTTTCCTTTTTTTCTTATTTTCTTTCGAGGTAATATTTGTAGAGCTAGAGATAGTCAAATAATTGTTTTCTATTGTGTTGTAATATTCGGTAGGTTTTTGACAGTCGCGGCTCATTGTTGTTTTCTTGTTTCCATGTCAACGCCATCCGAGTCTGCGCAGACCGCCCACGTCACGGTCTGACGTCCTGACGTCTCCACTTATAGAACCTAAGTTTATTTTTATTTATATTTGTAGTATAATTCTTGTTATTCATGGCATTTTGCGCCCCGGCCGGGCCAAATGCAGTTTCCCAATACGTTAATGTGTCGCAGGGGGACATGATTCAGTGCCTAGAGTGTTCCCAAGTGCGATTTTTTAAAGGACAGAAAGGCCTCAAAATTCACCGTACGCGGTGCCATAAAAATAGCCAAATTACACTTTCGGCCCCTATTGCAGGCTCTGATGGAGCCAGCAGCAGTCCCGTGAGCGCTGCTGCTCCTTCCAAACCGCTTTGGGAGGTTCTTAGCTCACTCAAAAGTTCTCTTCCTGTTTTAAAACGCATCCCGCGTGGTGCACGTTTTTCGGTTGCGCAGTGTTTATCTGCTGCTATTCGGAATGTTATTTCTAAAAATTCTTTAGTCGCCTGGGAACACCTCTTGACTTTTCCCTACGTTGTGCTTTACGTACATTCGGACCCAACAAACAAAAAATCCCTTACTACTAGGGTAAAGGAAAATTGCGTAAAGTACAGCGCATTGGAAGAGAACTCTTTAGATTTTGAAAGCATTATTCCGCCAACAAGGCAGAATAAACCAAATTCTAAAAAAACAGACGATTCGGTTACCATTAAAATAGTAGAGAGCAAAATTAGTGATGGCGATATCAAAGGCGCCGCACGAGTCCTGTTCTCCAGCGACACTATTGCCCCCCACACACCCGATACGGTCCAGTCACTCCGTGACAAGCATCCGCCGGCCGCATGTCTCCACCTGCCTGAGCCACCACACCCTGATGACGTTGTCATTGAAGTGTCAGCTCAGGAGATTGCAGCGGCCGTTTCTTCTTTTCGGAGCGGCTCA
Source organism: Hypomecis punctinalis (assembly GCA_949316475.1). Taxonomy (NCBI): domain Eukaryota; kingdom Metazoa; phylum Arthropoda; class Insecta; order Lepidoptera; family Geometridae; genus Hypomecis; species Hypomecis punctinalis. Next base: position 1,994,473 of record OX438822.1, read on the forward strand.
GCCGGAGGCCTAGATGGTCTCTCGCCTCAACATCTAAAAGATCTTCTATCTTTTAGCTCTGGTGAGGTGGCTGAGTCTCTCTTGAGAGAATTAACGGGTTTGGCAAATCTCATGTTATCTGGGCAGGTCAATGATGACGTTATCGAAGTCTTGTATGGCGCTAACCTATGCGCACTTGTCAAAAAAGATGGTGGCATCAGACCTATTGCTGTTGGCACCACATATCGTCGTCTCGCAGCCAAAGCCGGTTGTGGAAAAAAGGTTGCTCTTTTGAGTAGCCTTTTTCAACCAATACAGCTTGGCTTTGGTTCGCGGGGTGGATGTGAGGCTGCTGTTCATTCGCTTCGTACTTTTCTCGGTCAAAATTGTGGAGAGGTGTTGCTTAAGGTGGATGTCAAAAATGCTTTCAATTCGGTTAATCGAGACGCCTTGTTGGCACAGGTCAAAGACAAAATTCCCGATCTTTTCAATTTTCTTTGGCAATGCTACGGCAAACCCACTAAATTAATTTACAAAAATGATGTTTTGCTATCTTCCGTTGGCTGTCAACAAGGTGACCCTCTCGGACCAGCCATTTTCAGCCTGGTCATTCATCCAATTGTTCAACGTCTCCAATCTAAACTCAACGTTTGGTATCTGGATGACGGGACTTTGGGTGGCGATGCGAGCACAGTCCTACGTGATTTGGAAATTCTTATTGACGAGTTTCGTCAAATTGGTTTGGAGCTAAATTTTTCGAAATGCGAACTTTTCGTTTGCGACTCATGTCCGGATAAAGATTTGATACTTAACAAATTTAATGATTTGGCACCTAACATCAAATCGGTAGACAAGTGTTCTCTTCGCCTTCTAGGTTCGCCGATATTAGATGAGTCTTTTCCGCCTTTCGTTCAAGAAAAAATTCAAAATTTTTTGAGTGCCTCTGATAGGCTACTCAAAATTAACGCCCACATGGCTTTTACCATTATAAGATGTTGTCTGTTTGTTCCAAAATTTATGTACGCTTTACGATGTAGTCCATTGTGGAAACACAATGAGCTCCTTTTGAGCTTAGACGATGTTGTAAAGCAGTCCCTAGTATCGGTTTTGAATATTGACATGAGTGAAAGGGCGTGGCTACAAGCCTCCTTGCCTGTTAGGCTTGGAGGGTTAGGGGTCCGCCAAATTTCAAGTGTTGCTTTACCAGCTTTCTTGTCCTCCATTCATAGTACTCAGAACTTGATTGAAAAAATCCTCGCACCTTCTTTAGGCCATTCTGGCGTAGATGTAGCTCATTTGAATGAGGCAACGAATGCTTGGAGGGTCGCTTGCCCAAATACCGAGCTTCCAAAGACTTTATCGTCGCAGAGACTGTGGGATCGGCCGATCTGCGAACTAGCACGGAAATCTCTTCTAGACACGTGTCCTAGCGTCGCGGATCGCGCTCGTATCCTTGCAGTCTCTGTATGGGAGTCCGGTCTTTGGTTGCAAGCATTGCCCTCTTTCAAAACTGGTAACCTTTTAGACCCAACTGCATTTCGTCTAGCTGTCAGCTTACGCTTGGGTGCAAGGTGTTGTGAAGCCCATCGCTGTCAGTGTGGTACTGCAGTTGACCAGCTCGGTCACCACGGTCTCTCTTGCTCAAGAAGCGCTGGTCGGATTGGACGCCACGCCAGCCTTAACGATGTCATACGCAGGGCTTTTGTCACCGCCAATATCGCAGCCGTACTCGAACCGAGTGGGTTGGCGCGTGGTGATGGCAAAAGGCCTGACGGCATGACGCTGGTCCCATGGAAGTGTGGACGGCCCTTAGTATGGGACGCAACTTGCGTCGATACTTTGGCACCGTCACATCTTCCTGAGACTCAGAGTAGGGCTGGAGCGGCGGCCAATTCGGCTGAGCAGCACAAGCGGCGCAAATATGCTAACCTCGGCAGTGGTTACATATTTGAGCCATTTGGAGTTGAGACTTTGGGTCCGTGGGGGCCGGGAGCTCATCTCGTTTTCAAAAGTCTTTCTGAGCGTCTGGTGGACGCGACGCGTGACCAAAATGCTGGTGTTTATTTGGCTCAACGTATAAGCATTGCCATTCAGCGTGGCAATGCTGCCAGCATGCTGGGCACGCTGCCAACTGGCAGTGGGCTTGAGCACTTGGATTATCTTTAGACCTTCAAGGGTCTGTGGATGATCCAATTGCTTTCTATGTAGTAGTAATGTAGTATTGTCATTATATTAAAAAAAAAAAAAAAAAAAAAAAAAAAAAAAAAAAAAATTTTATAAATCAATTATGTAAATTAGTATTAAATACAGTATAATAACTCACTAATCCGGCACTTCAATAGACCGAAACGTCCAATATTCCGGCACCCTCCGTCCGGGCCTCTCTCGCTTTACCGTCACCGCGCCGTCTTTTAGCAGTCTTCCCTCACAACCTATCACGTGCACGTGTATACATGCCTAATATTTTCTTTGCATTCGCGCATATATACATTATATTCTACTAGCTTTTGCCCGTGGCTCCGCCCGCGTAGTATTTTGATTTTTGTGCTATCCCACATTACCTTTTATTTTTTCGGGAAGTAGCCTATGTTTTAAAAATTAGCCTATGTCACTTTCCGGCCTTTGAACTATATCCATGCCAAAAATCAAGTCAATCCGTTGCTCCATGGAGAACAAATTGTAATAAACAAAATTAAGCATTTCGTAAATCATACTTAATATTATAAATCCGAAAAGTTTGTTGGTTTGTTCCTCTTTCACGTAGCAATAGAGCAACGGATTGACTTGATTTTTGGCATGGACATGTTTCAAAGGCCGGAAAAACAGGAACAAACCAACAAATTTTTCGGATTTATACGATTTATGAAATGCTTAATATTATTTATTACAATTTGTTCTCCATAATTCAGTAATCCGAACATTCCAATAATCCGGTATCCACTGGTTTTTTAATAGTGCCTGATTAGTGAGATTATATGATTTATAAAATTGCATCCAAATAATAATTTGTAAAATGGATAAAATTATTTATGTTGACTATTAAAATTCAGAAATGTACAAGGTGTATAGGCCGCGCCACACTAGTTGACGGGTGTGAAGTTATACTCTATAAAATTTAACTTGATCTTTGCGACAGCTGTCAGAAAAATCACGCCTATGAAGTCCTGAATTTCTTAATAGTACAGGCAGTACCTGTCAATGTCATACTTTGTGGGCATGCCGATTAGTGATGGGCGACGAATGATCGTGACCACAGAGTTTTAGATAGAGTTTTAATTAAAATATCGATAGTTTATACTGACGATATTTTAAATAAAACTTAATTTATCATTAATTTTATTGTATATATTGATATTGAGATATCATAACATTTTTTACATGTGTAATTAAATTAAACCCAATTATATGTTACATTAGCATCGATAATAGTGAAAAACGTCGATAAATACTATCTTTACATTATTATGAGTATTTAATTAATATCATAACATTATTTACATGTGTACATACTTCTCTTGATCTTAAATAATAGTAAGTAAATAAAATCCAATTTCTCACCTTCAACTACTCATTCGATTTCATTACAACATATTTTGAAAATCGATTTTTCCCACCACTATCTCAACTCTAAAAATGTCAATCTTCTATGTCAATGTCACTGGCGCAGAGATCAAGCTAAATTTTATAGAGTATAGCAAGCTGCGCGATATCCAATCCAGACTGAAGCTCACGTAAAGCCGCGCGTTGATTGGCTGTTGCGCAGCTTGTAGCTAACTTCACATCCGCCAACTTGTGTGATGCGGCCTATACTAAGCTGAAAGGATTGATTCGGACCACCATTATGAACAACGTTTACAATGGGGCCAAACTGGAAATAGAGAAAAAAGCTGTTACATCGGGATGATTTTAAGTGGCACTTTTGTATAGGATTATTTTTCTGATTTTTCTTTTCTTGAATTTCGGATTGGCCCCCTAGTAAAAGTTGTTAATAAACATGGTCGGTATACTAACACACAAGTCGGTGGATGGGAAGTTATGCGCAGAACGCTGTGCAAACCCGCCAACCTCATGCCTCCCGCGCGCTCCCTACGCCCGCGCTCACTACTACGCCACGCGGCGTCGGCATTTTGCACACATGCGCAATAATTAGCGAATCACGGCGAAGTGTCATCTGCGGCTAACTTCTCAACCGCCTAATATCCTTGTAGTTTAATGTAAATAAAGTTGTATAAATAATTATTATATAGAATAAGTAAATGAGATGTAAAGACTTTTAATAAAATTAAATTAAGATTTGCTGTAATACAAATCATTAAGTATATTTATTGCAATAACTTATCTTCGAGCAAATATTTATAGAGAGACAGTCGTGCAAAAAAAGTGTCCGAGCCAAAACCCTGCCCAAGCTACGTAGTGGGCAGACTTTTTACTTAGTCCTAAGGCGATTGCAAGCACCGACAACGCCGCGCGATGCCAAAGTGCTCGGTTACAAGCACTAATTAGGTGACATAAAAATCTCTTTAAAAATGAGCCTGGTACAAAAGGTTCATTATTTGTATGTTTATGTTTTCCATATAATTGTGTTTGTTTAGTTCATCGATTGTTACACATTTCATAATATAAACTATGTTTTTGAAAGACTTTCGGAGGCGCTGTTAACCTGATTAAGTCATTTGTATAATATTGTTGCATACAAATTTTTAAGACTGTGTCTAGTTTGTACGTACCTTATAGCTAGGTATTTTTTCTGATCAATAAAGAACTTTTAAAAATAAAAAAAGTCAAATTATACTCTATAAAATTTGACTTGATCTCTGCGACAGCTGTCAGAAAAAATTTGTTGAAATGTCCTGAATTTCTTAATAGTACAGACAGTACCTGTCAATGTCATACTTTGTGGGCATGCCGATTAGTGATGGGCGACGAATGATCGTGACCACAGAGTCTTAGATAGAGTTTTATTTCAAATATCGATAGTTTATACTGACGATATTTTAAAGAAAACTTGATTTATCATTAATTTTATTGTATATTTTAATATCATAACATTTTTTACATGTGTAATTAAATTAAACCCAATTATATGTTACATTAGCATCGATAACAGTGAAAAACGTCAATAAATACTATCGTTACATTATTATGAGTACATATATAATTAATATTATTACATTATTTACATGTGTACATACTTGATCTTAAATAATAGTAAATAAATGAAATCCAATTTCTCACCTTCAACTACTCCTACGATTTCATTACAACATTGTTTGAATATCGATTTTTTCTACCACTATCTCAACTCTAAAAATGTCAATCTTCTGTCGCAGAGATCAAGTTAAATTTTATAGAGTATAGGTGACATAACGTCGAGATTCGAGGAAACGGGTCTTTGTGAATTATTCTATGTAAATATCAAGTCGGTATGTATGACGTCGCCCGGACATTTTTTTATTACTTTTGCTTAGGAACTGTGGCTCCGTAGATATTTGCTCGAAGCTTGTTATGAAATAAATTTCATTTGATCGTCTCTATGAAGTTTTATTTGTACAAAGTATCTCTGTATATATCCTGAATCATACAAGTCGGCGGATGTGAAGTTAGCTGCAAACTGCTCAATATTCATCCTGTCTTAAACTCACATAAAGCAGCACGTCGATTGGCTATTGAGCAGCTTGTAGCCATCTTCACACCCGCCAACTTGTGTGGTGCGGCCTGTAGAATAACTTATCGAGATCTGTTATATAATAAATTTCAATTGATCGCCTCTTGAATACCTCTTTATACATGCCGAATCACATAAGTCGGCGGATGCGAAGTTAGCTACAAGCTCCGCAATATCTAATCCTGACTGAAGCTCACATGAAGCTGCGTGTTGATTGGATATTGCGCAGCTTGTAGCTAACTTCACATCCGACGACTTGTATGATGTGGGGATTTGGTCTCCATACTTGTAGCTGACTTCACAGATGTCATTTAGTCTGATTCGACCTAAACTGACATTCAAAGCAGAATAAAAACAACTTGCATCAGCTTGTAAACACGCCTACACGTTACCAATCAAACCAGGTACCTTCTCTATTGGATCTTATAATGGTCAATGATGAAACACTAATTACGGAAGTTGTCCATAAACCACCCATAGGAAAAAGTGACCATTGTGTCTTAGAATTTACTATCCAGTGTCTAATGCAAAAGGAAAGGACATCACCCAAATTTAGGCGAAACTACCAGGGCATAAATTATGACAGTTACAATTCCGATTTGTTTAGGAACTTGCAAGCGGTAAGCGAAACGGATGATCCTGAACAATAAAATTATGGGATGGTATCTTGAATGCTATTAATGTTACTACATACGAACATGCGCCTTTACGGCAAGTACGATGTAAACCATTAAAGAATAAACCATGGATTGATGACAGTGTTCTTGAGTTAATTTCGGAAAAGAAATTCTTTTGGGACAAGTACAGAATGTCTAAGGATGAAGATGACTATGAGAAGTTTCGTGAGGTGAATAATAAGTGTGTCGCCTTGTCCAGAAAGCAGAGGAGTGCTTATGAGGCCAGAATCCTTGACAGACAGACAGACAAAACTCTTTATTTATAACCACAATATAAAAAATAAACACTATTAACACATACGACAAAAAATATGATTATAAAGGGGCGGCCTTATCACCCATGGCGATTTCTTCCAGGCAACCTTGCACGAATATGAACCGACAAGAAAAAGAAATAGTGGCCTTAAATAGATATCAACAAAGAAAACACCTATAAATAATAAGCTTAATATACTTAATTCAATCTAAGTTTTAAATATACTTACATATATACGATATAATATATAAATATACATATACTTATATATACATACCTACATACGTTATAAAATAGTAGCGAAAGGAACAAGTAGCATTATGATTTCAGATAGTGAGCTTTCACAAGTTGTTTGAAAACGTTCAATGAAGGTGAACGCTTAATTTCCAAAGGTAAGTCATTCCAAAGTCTGACTGCCTCCACAGAGAAAGAAGAATCGTAGAAAGATGTTTTGTGACGAGGGAAACTAAGTGTGAGATTATCTGAAGATTTTAGGTAACGGCTCAATAGAGAGTGTCGAAAACGAAAACGCTCTCGGAGATAGGGTGGGGACGAAGGAATAAACAGGGTGCTATACAAAAGGGAAAGAATATGAGCATCCCGGCGACGACGAATAGGGAGCCACTTGAGCTTATCGCGAAACTCTGAAACGTGGTCATATTTGCGCAAGCCAAATATGAACCTGATACAAACATTCTGGAGGCGCTCAAGTTTATCCAGCAGGACTTGCGTGAGATCTAGGTAACATACGTCGGCATAATCAAGGATTGGGAGTAAAAGGGATTGTGCAAGCGCAATTTTAGTGGCAGTCGGTAAAAAGTTACGCAATCTACGCAAGGAACCGCTAGACGCAAACATTTTGCGGCTAGTCTCGGCAATTTGCGGACCCCAGGACAAACAACGGTCGAAGACAATGCCGAGGTTATTAACCGTGTCACTGTAAGGAATGGTGACATCATCAAAAATCACTCGCGGTAGCGTGTCCCAGTCTATTTGACATATCATGCGAGAGCTGCCTATTACAATAACTTGCGTTTTCGATGGATTCACTTTGAGCCCAAAAGATTTGCTCCAGTGTAAAATGCTGCGCAAGTCATTATTGATTGTTTCCACGGCTTCTGATAGCCAACCCATAGGGGCTTGGCAATACAGCTGCAGATCATCAGCGTAAAGATGGTAGGACGTAGAAAGAGAATGTGAAATGGAATTAATAAAAATGGCAAAAAGAAGAGGTGATAAGACGCCACCATGAGGTACGCCGGCCGTAGTATTACACCACGATGAGTAAGATTCTTCAAAATGAATCCTCTGCCGACGCCCATACAGGTAATTATGAAACCAGTCACCCACCGTTGGAGATATGTTCAAAGAGCGAAGTATAGCCAGAAGGATATCAAAATCTACAGAGTTAAAAGCATTGCTAAAGTCCAGAAGCGCTAACACAGTTAAATCACCATTGTCCATTGCTAGGCGTATATCATCCGTGATTTTAACAAGTGCAGTAACCGTGCTATGCCCCGGACGAAAGCCAGACTGACTTGACTATGGTGATAAGGCTTTTTATTCATACCTGCGACGCTGTACTACCTCTACTGTCAGTATTCCACCAGCAATTAGAAACCACAATGGAGACTTAATAACTAAACCATGTGACATTGCTGAGGTTTTTGCAGTTGAGTTTGAAGAAGCATATTCAGTAGAACCAGCACTTAATCAAAACACTACCTATGACTATTGTAGCTCCCCATGTAGAGGAAAGTTTGTGTGACATCTCTTTCACTGAAAATGATGTAAAGAAAGTAATTGCGAACTTGAATATTCAGTCCTCCCCCGGGCCAGATCAACTTCCAGTCTGCATACTTAAAAGTTGTGTTAATACTATTGCTCCAGTCTTAGCAGAATTAATGACCACTTCCTTTGAAGCTGGATACTTGCCTCAAGACTGGAAGCATGCGATAGTGACTCCAATTTTTAAGAAAGGCGACAAAACTAAACCGGAAAACTTTCGACCCATTAGCCTCACTAGCATTGTGGTGAAGATTATGGAAAGGATTATAAGTGAAAGAGTAGCACAATTTTTAAATAGAAATTGTGTAATTTCAACAAAGCAACATGGTTTTGTTGAAAAAAGGTCAACTGTCACTAACTTATTGACATGTGTTCATGCCTGGAGTGTACAAGTTGACAAAAAAGAACCAGTTGATGTAGCATACCTCGATTTTGAACGTGCATTTGACAAGGTACCTCACCAGCACTTGTTGTTTAAGCTTGAACATCATGGATTGCGTGGTAAGTTGCTTCAGTGGTACCGGAGCTTCTTATTGGGTAGAACATTTCAGGTTCGAGTGGGGAATTCACTATCGGAACGGAAAATGGTTTCCAGCGGTGTCCCCCAGGGTTCTGTGTCCGCTCCTCAGCTGTTTGGAATCTTCATAACGGATCTGATAGAGCTCATAGAATGTCAGTCAGCCTTTTTCGCAGATGATGGGAAGTTTTTCGCTAATGCATTGATAAAGTCTGGAGAACTTTAAAAAGATCTAGACCGCATTCAGAACTGGACCAGGGACTGGATTATAAAGTTGAATACAACCAAATGTAGTGTGTTACATCTTGGTAGAACCAACCCCAGAGCGACATACACACTTGATGGAGTTGCCTTAGCATCTGTAGACCAACAGAAGGATTTGGGAGTCATCATTACTACAGATTTGAAATGGGAAGAGCATATATCTATGATAGTCAAACGGGCTAACTCATTTATTTATGTCATACGCAAGTCCTTTCAGACAGTAACAATAGATGTTTTTATTAAGGTTTACAAAACCTATATAAGGCCTCTGCTAGAGTATGGGTTCCAGGTGTGGAGTCCTTACTTTAAGAAAGATATTGATTTGCTTGAAAGTGCACAAAGAAAAGCCACCAGGATTCCATATGCTCTACGCCGCAAAACCTATGAAGATAGGTTAAAAGCTCTTCGTCTCACGACCCTGGAAGAACGACGATTGCGTGGAGACCTTATTGAGACCTTCAAGATTCTCAATGGCTTCTACAATCTTCCAGATATTCACGACATGTATACCTTGAAGGAAAATATGCGCGATAGCAGACGCCATAAGTTTCTCTTGCAGCCTAAGTGTTTTGATATATGTTGTGAAGCAGCAGCAGAGTGGAGGAGAACGCACAGTAGCACGTGGCGAGTGCAGATCAAAGATACACAACTTGTGGTGATATAAAAAACCTTTTATTCAATAGAAAGGTAATCTCATATATACGAGTATAATATTCAATCTCTTTAAATCACACAATAAATGGGATGTAATTAATTCACACAATAATCTAGTAATATTTTAGTTGTCGATCCAACAGGGCAAAAGACGTAAAAGGGAAGAGAGAGTGTTGCCATGTACAACATCTCAAAATTTGATGAGAATACTTTATTATAATTTAGTGTCACATACATGTGCCCATATTCAACACTTCCCCTTATTCTCATCAGATTTTATAACCTGAACAGTAACTAATTGCATCTGAAATGACTGTTACACTATGCTCAACATTTCCAGAAACTTATCAATTAACATTTCCAAAAATGATTCTACACAATGCTATGCATTTCAGAAACCAAGTGACTCTACAGTTACTTTAATTGACTTTACATAACATTTAATAACAATGACATGAACATTTAATCTTTATGTCTACACAACACAAAAAAAAATAGTTACACAATACACATGCTATAACTAAACGGTTGTTCATATCAAATATTAAAAAACACTTATCCTATACAGGCATCAATAATTACATAATATACAAACAAACATAACATAGCATCATATTCCAACATTTTAAGCACATACTTGCATTTTAATTAAATTCAATTCTTTAACAAAATGATGATGCTTTACAGAGCCTAGTGGTTTTGTTAGTATATCGGCTGGCATCTTATCAGTTGATAGGTACTTAACAGCAATAACATTATTCTGTATAAGATCTTTTACATAATGATATCGAATGTCGATATGCTTAGTACGTTTATGTGAATATTGTTTTGCCAATAACAATTTTTGAGCACTTTGATTATCATTGTATATCTCCATAAGTAAAGGTTCGAAAGACATTTCGCTCAAGAAATTCTTAATAAAACACAATTCTTTGGAGACTGACGAAATACTTAAATATTCACTTTCAGTACTACTTAAAGCTACACAACTTTGCTTTTTAGATTCCCAGCTCACAACATTTGAACCTAATTTCACTATGTAACCTGTGTATGATTTCCTATCAACACTATTTCCCCAGTCAGCATCAGCATAAGCGTTTATATTCAAATTGTCACTCTTATAAAAACAAAGGCCATATTCCATAGTACCAGCTAAATATCTTAACACACGTTTAGCTGCTATCCAGTGACTTTTATCAAAATTACATAAATATTGACTCAGCTGACTGACGCTATAAGTTATATCTGGACGTGTGCATACAGATAGGTAATTAAGACAGCCAACCAATTGCCTGTATTGATAAATACAATCATCTAAAGTCTCCGTGTCTGAAGTTACATTAAGTTTTGAATTTGAAATCATAGGTGTGGAAACATACTTACAATCTAACATATTAAATCTTATAAGTAATCGTTTTAAGTATTCATATTGGTCTAAAATTAAAACATTCTTATTTCTAGTTACACGCATGCCCAAACAACTAATTAGTGAACCGAGGTGCTTAACATCAAAGTGTTTTTCTAGTAAATTAAACAGTTCTTTGGTAGTAGTAGTTGTAAACACATAGAAATCGTCTACGTACAAAGCTATGATGGTGAAATCCCTTTCATTCTTCTTCATGTACACACAGGGTTCACACTTACTCTGTACATATCCATTTTTACTAAGTACCTCTTGCACTTTCAAATTCCACATGCGACTAGCCTGTTTCAGACCATATATACTCTTTAATAACATACACACCTTAGTCTCTTCAGTCACAAATCCTGGCGGTTGCTCCATATATATAATTTCATTTAGGTCAGAATTTAAGAAAGCCGTAGTGATATCAATATGTTCTATAGACATATTATACTGAACTGCCAGTGTAAATAAAATTCGCAAAGTTGAATGACGTACGACAGGCGAAAACGTATCTGAATAATCAACACCCTCCAGTTGACTAAAGCCGCGAGCAACTAAGCGAGCTTTAAATTTATCAAAATTGCCTGACACATCATGCTTTGCTTTGTAAATCCACTTGCATTTCACTACATTTTTATCTGTGGGTCGATCCACTAATTTCCAAACTCCATTTTGTACTAATGAGTTATACTCTACCTGCATGGCTTTTTGCCATTCTCTAGAGTTTGTAGATGCAATAGCCTCCTCGTAAGACTGAGGCTCATCGAGTATAGAATCGGCGAACATACTTAATTCAAAATCTGGGGCCGGGCTGTATTAACAAACTTACGCTTTGAGCTTTCAGCGACAGGCCTTGTAGGGTTTGGCTTTGTCGATGCAGTCCTACCTTGTCTGTCTCCTTCAGAGACGGCAAGGTGGCGTGGTTTTGAGGGAGAGCGCACTGTCGTGTAGATCCTCAAGGCAAGTTCGGTGATTTTCCTTCTCGTGGTTGCCGCCCTGTTTTTGGTCTAATTCCCTATGAAATAGACGTAACAGAAATCACCGGGCGCCGTATCACAGGGGTGGCGAGGTCATGCCCCTGGGTGTCCACCATCGGAAAAGATGAGATGATGGATAGTAATGACCTCCTGCGTGTTTGTGCCGTGCGCAGGGACCCATACGGAAGGATGAGGGGATCCTGGTGGCTGAGCCGATGAGCGTAGGCGGTTTAACGTCTCTGAGGCAACACTCCACTTTGGCCCGGATTTCTTCTCACAAGGGAGGCCGTAGACTAGCCAGCTACGGTCAATCGGCTACGGGGTCCGGTCAGACGGCCCCCAGGCGAGCTCACTCCCATTGGGGGCTTGCAGGCGGCGGCGCTCGCTCGCATCGCTAGTGGTAGCGGTGTGAGTTGGTGTCGTGCGGTCTCGTGGGCAACTAATGTGGGGGGAGCTATATCACTCGACTAATCCCTGGTGCTACCGCAGCATCGCCACTTGAGCACTCCATGGCGGGTGGGGAAAGTCGAGGGATGAAACAAGTACCGGGATTTTTAAATGGATTTAAATTCAAAAAAAAACCACAAGGCGAAAGGACCGGCGAAAGCTGGGACTGCGCAACAAAAGGCGGGACCGGCGAAAGCTGGGACTGCACACCAGACGGCGGGACCGGCGCAAGCCGGGACTGCATCTTCCCTGGCAGGAACGTCCAGAGGTGATACTGCAGTGGGATTGTCTCGCGGTGGGGCTGTGGTGGGACTGTCGAATGACGGGACTGTTGCGGCACTGTCGAGGGCCGGCACTGCTGTGGGACCACCAAAGGGCGGAACTGCAAACCAGCCTACCGGGCTTAAGGGTTCTGCCAAAGCTAGCGTGACACGAGACCCTTGCGTTAGAGGTCAAATGATCTCGGACCTTGCGGCCTCGGACACGACCGGTAAAGGCAGCACCTCGTCCACTCCCGGCGGCCAGCCTGACTTAGGCGGGCATCCGGTTGGACGATCTGGGGCGCGTAGGAAAAAGCGCCAAAAGCTGAGACAACAGGCGGCTCTAGAGGGGACTCCTACGGAGGGCCCATCAAAGAGACCGCGTGCTGTTCTCAGCAGCGACAGCGGGGACATGGTGGCCAAGAGGATGAAGACCCAAGGGCAATCACCCTCAACCGGATCCTTTAGGGATGCGGTGGCGGCTGTGAAACTTGCTGTCGTCACAGTCAAGTACCCGGAGGAGTACTTGAAGGCGGTGGACTTGGTGCCAATCCAGGAGCTCATAATTGAGAAACTGGAAGTGGCGCCGGATCCCCTGCCTGTTCTCACGGTTGCTCCCGGAGTCGTCGCAGGTGCAATTCATGTATCCTGCGAGGACTCCGATGCAGCTAGCTGGTTTCGGGGCGCCATCCACAATGTGGAACTTGGATCCCTGAAACTCAAGGTCGTCGACGCCAAGGACCTTCCAAAGCCTGTCAAAATGGCATGGAAGAGTCGCAATTTGGCGTTGCAAGACCCTGCTCGGGCCATTCGATTGCTCCAGCGACTCAACCCTGCCCTGAGGACGGACGACTGGAAGGTCGTGAATACCCTCACTGAGCAGACCGGCATCCGTCGTATTGTCCTCATGGACGGGGTGTCCGCTGGGGTCATCAAGGCCGCGGGCTACTCTCTTCCAGGAGGAATTGAACGATATTCGTTCAAGCTCCTGGAAGAAGACAAAGGAGAGGCACCTGCTGCGGAAGCAGAAGCGGAGCCCTCCGAGGATGGACCACCACAACATGAGGAGGCCATCGAAGAAATCTCTGCTCACGGCACAGCACAGGAGACAGAGATTGGGACCAGGGCGTCAGAGGCAGACCACGAGGACGACATCCTTGAGGACTTCGACACCCTGGGGATCGAGTCGCCGACTGCCCTCGAGGAGAGCCAGGCGATGGAGGAGGGGCTTCAAGAATAAGGCCCTCCTTTACCAACACAAGCCCATCAAAGTCATTCAAGATGGAGGGACTAAGGTGTGTACAAATTAATTTGCATCATTGCAGGGCCGCTACTGCCCTTCTGGCTCGGCAACTGAAGCTAAACACATACGACGTTGCCTTGATACAGGAACCTTATCTGTATAAGGGGACTATAAAAGGCTTAGGTGGGACAGGCGGCATGGTGTTCTATGACTGTCCAACTAATGACGCGAGGACTTGCATCTATATCAGGGGCGGTATAGAGGCAATGCCCTTACGTACTTTCTGTTACAGGGATCTCACAACAACTTTGATCCAAGTGGGGACGGGAACAGAGAAAAGGAAAATCATCCTTGCCTCTGCCTATCTCCCATATGAACTTAAGGAACCAGTAACACCACTAATGAGAAGACTGGTTGACTACGGCAACCAAGAAAACATCGACCTGATACTTGGCTGCGATGCGAATGCACACCACGTCGTTTGGGGCAGCTCGGATGTCAACAAACGAGGAGAGGATTTGTTGGACTTTGTGGTAAGCGCTTCTTTACAAATCCTTAACGCAGGCAATAAACCTACTTTCAGGACCTCTGCAAGAACTGAAGTTATTGACCTGACACTGGCTTCAAACAGGGCCAGCGCTCATATTGAAAACTGGCATGTATCGGACGAAATCTCTCTGTCTGACCATAATTATATATGCTTTAGGTTTAGGACGGCGGGAGACGCCGAAACTAGACGAAGGAGAAACCCAAGGCATACAAATTGGGACTCGTACAGGAGGGACCTAAAAGTAAACCTAGGGAGCCCTAAAGGTAAGCTTAATTCCATACTAGATATAGAATTTGAAGCGGACAGAATCAAGATGGGCACCATCGGTGCATGGGAAGATAACTGCCCAGAGAAAAAGGCCTTTTGTAAAAAGGTACCATGGTGGACTCCTGAACTAGCTAAAATACGTAAGGAAACACGACAGGCCTTTAATGATGCAAAAGCCAGGAAAGATTTTTCTGGCTATCACAGCATGCTAACGAGGTATAATACGGCGGTACGCAAGGCCAACAGAACTAACTGGCGACAGCATTGCACCTCCATCGAAACTCTGCCAAATGGAATGAGGTTGTGCAAAGCAATGTCCATGACTAAGACAAACCCACTATCATCTGTAAAGGATGAGAATGGGTATCTCACGGAAACTGGACAGGACACTCTGGGCGTGATGTTTAGGACCCACTTCCCAGAATGTATACTGCGCGACAGCAATGAAGAGGAACCAGTCACAAGAGACGAGCTCACAAGGCACACGTCCAAAAATAACTGGCTCACGGCAAAGAAAGTGGTAGATGAAAATAAACTGAAGCTGGCCATAGCAGGCTTCCAGCCTCTCAAATCCCCGGGTCCGGATGGCATCTACCCAATACTATTGCAAGAAGGGGCATCTGTTTTGATACCTCATTTGAGTAAGCTCTACAGAGCCTGCATAGCCTTTGGGTATGTACCCAAGGCATGGAGGGAAGTCAAAGTCACCTTTATACCGAAGGCAGGTAGACCGACTTATGAAGAAGCTAAAGCTTATAGGCCAATCAGTCTATCATCTTTTCTCTTGAAAACTCTGGAGAAACTGGTAGACAGGTACTTAAGAGAGGGACCACTGAAAGTACTCCCTCTGCATAAACTACAATGCGCCTACAGCCCTGGCAAATCTACGGAAACGGCATTGCACTATGTTGCGAGTCGAGCCGAGGCTGCGCTAGAGGGACAAGAAATCTGTGTCGGGGCTTTCCTCGACATAGAGGGAGCCTTCGACAAGACAACATTTGAGTCCATACGCATTTCTGCAAAGGAGCATGGCATCAACGATACCATGTGCAACTGGATTGACTACATGCTGAGAAGCAGAATAGTCAGATCGGAACTGATGGGTGACAGACTTAGTGCAAAAACAACAAGAGGTTGCCCGCAAGGCGGAGTGCTGTCACCATTATTGTGGTGCTTGGTAGTAGACTCGCTACTTACCAAACTCAATACCGGACCATTCTACACAGTAGGCTATGCAGATGACATAGCTATAATGGTCAATGGTAAATTCCCGAACATAGTCTCTGGATTATTACAACAGGCATTGAGGATGACGGAGGAATGGTGTACAAAGAATCACCTCTCTATCAACCCAAGCAAAGCAGTAATTATTCCATTTACGAGGAAGAGACAACTGGGTAACCTAGAAGAGCTCTCCCTCAATGGAATAAAACTGCCTTGGTCCACCGAAGTTAAATATTTGGGTGTAACGCTTGATAAAGAACTCAGGTGGAAAACTCATGTGGAAAATATTACGACTAAGGCCTTACGAGTGTTCGGCATGTGTCGTTCCACCTACGGCAAAACTTGGGGGCTAAAGCCCAAAGTGATACGATGGCTGTACCGGACAATGATAATACCTATTATTACATACGGCAGCATAGTGTGGTGGCCTAGAACAAAGCTTGCCTCGTGCAAAGCGCCACTCACCAGGTTACAAAGAACAGTGTGTCTTGGCATCACGGGTGCTTTCAGGACAACACCTACGGCAGCGATTGAGAGATACCTCAATATCCCTCCACTGCATATGATGGTTGAACTCGAGGCAAGGAAGACACTACATCGTCTTGCTGTTGCAGGACTATGGGATGCCTCTAAGCCAAAGACTAACCATACAAAGTTCGACGAAAACGAAGGCCTAGATCGGGTAACAAGCATGTTATCCGATAAAATGCAAACTGTGTTTGTGTTTGAAAGATCTTTTAAGGTCCAAATCCCTACAATAGAGGACTGGACGAAGGGACTTGATCCACCAGAGCAAGATAGTCTGGTGTGGTACACTGATGGATCCAAAATGGAATCAGGTACAGGAGCGGGCATATACGCAAAAGGCTACAAATGTAGCAAAAGCTTAGGGAAGATGGCAACTGTATTCCAAGCAGAAACATATGCCATAATATCCTGCGCTCAAGAGAATATAGATAGAGGAACCAGTGGTAAATCCATATATATTCTTAGTGACAGTCAGGCTGCAATCAAAGCCATGGCATCCTACAAAGTGGACTCCGGACTTATTCTGGATGCTATCCAGACCCTAAACAGGCTTGGGAGGCACAACAGGGTAAGACTGATGTGGGTCCCTGGGCACAAAGGATTCCATGGTAACGAAGTGGCCGATGAACTGGCAAGAGAGGGCTCAGCAAATGATTTTGTGGGTCCAGAGCCATGTGTAGGCATTTCAACGTGTCTCGTGAAAGCCGCATTTAGGGAGTTTGCAGATCACAGACAGCGAACTTATTGGCTGTCTAATACCGGTCTACAACACTCCAAGAAGTTCCTAGGCTCTACGTTTAAAGCCCGGGAATGCATTTGGAACATGAGCAGGGGACAAATCCGCTACCTGCTTGGGGCCTTTACTGGGCACTTTGGTACCAACGACATGCTCATGAAGATGGGTCTAACCGCGACACCCATGTGCAGGTTGTGTGGGGAACATACGGAACGCATGGAGCACCTTCTGTGCACATGCGATGCAATGGCTAGTAAGCGAATGAGTCTCCTAGGCGTCGGATATCCAAAACCAGAAGACTATAGGCTCGTATCTCCTAGTCTCGTTGTAAAACTCATGAGAACAATTTTCGACGAGACTGGGGAGGAGTAAGTTATCTAGGGGACCACAATAGATCCCAATGGGTCGAAGTGTCCGAGTTATTTCTTGGCCCCTCTATAAGATAAGATAAGATAAGATAATTCAAAATCTCCATACCTTAGTGGTGGTTTACCACGGTTACTGCGAATGGGCCGGTCGCCGACAGTGACAGAAGCCTCTGTTCCACTAGTCGCGCCTTCCCCTCGAACTGCTGTCTCTCCACCGGACGCCGGCTGCTTCTCCAGCTCCTCGGAAAGCTCCAGCTCAGCTGAGGTCTGCTCACCCTCACTGTGTCTCTCGCAGTCATCGTCGCCTGATTCTGCATCTGTGAATTCATACGAAAATTCATAAGTATGATTCTTATAACTATTATCTAAAGATTCGTTTATATCATGACTAGATTTATCAGCATTTGAATGCTTAGAATTCATAGTTTCATTGTCAGAATTCAACACATTTGCACCATTTGACTTAACCGAATTCATAGTTTCATTGTCAGAATTCAATTCATTATTATACTGAACAATAGGAATTACCAATTCACTATTAAAATAAATGTCAGTTCCACTAATGTCATTACATTTAAAATCCCTATAAAACTTGTCTTCTAGAAAATTCACATTTCTAGACAAAAATACCTTCGTTGGATTTGATGGCTCTACAAGTCGGTATCCTTTAACCCTATACTTGGCATTGTATCTGTAAAGAAACATAGATTTAAAAAAAATATTGAGACTATTGACAATGTGTTGTGATATATTTTTTTGCACAATATAAAAGCTAATAATGTATATAATTAGTAAAAAAATATTTTCTTGCTGTTGGCAAAACTGAAATGACAGTAGCTCGCAAGATGGCGAACCGTGCGCAGGCGTCTACTTCACGGAAGGTAAAAAAATAGATTTATTTAAGAATTTCCA
Organism: Hypomecis punctinalis; assembly: GCA_949316475.1. Lineage (NCBI taxonomy): Eukaryota > Metazoa > Arthropoda > Insecta > Lepidoptera > Geometridae > Hypomecis > Hypomecis punctinalis. The sequence continues at coordinate 2,013,190 of OX438822.1, forward strand.
AATGATTTGCTAAAATTATTTACTAATATTATGTGTCACAAACGTTACTTTATGCGTATGTGTTTTTTTTATTGAAACTGGGTCTTTATAGTTTGTAATTTACCCATTTTCCCGAATGTATCTGTAGGAGCACACTGCCAAGTACGCAGTAAATTTGCAAACATTTGCTTAGTATCTGAGGAGATACACTGCCCGTTACGTATGAAATCATGTTGGTAAAATAAATTTTGTTTAATCAACAAGTTTATTACGACAATTTTATTATTTTATTATTATTCTTAAGTTTTGTTAATATTTGATCGAGCGAGCGAAGGGAGCGAAGATCTCAGAGTCTAAGGGGAACATTTGGCGTTTGTATGTGTAAATGTATGTATATATGTTTACTATATATTGATATATAGATTAGCTTTGCTAGTATACTTAGCACTGTTGTTTTATTTGTAATCTCTAATTTGAATTGTATTTTGATCTGCAGGTTCAACCACACAATCGTCAAATAAATAGCAGAGCTCAAAAAATACTTGCTCTTGTTCCCAAGGTGGGGGCTAAATCAGACTTAGAAGACAGTGACTCATCTGCCGATGAGTTACAACACTATCCATATCATTTTCAAACACACTCTGGTAGCAGTTCACCAGCTCCATCATTGCCATCGTCGCTTTTAAATTTGAATCTGTTGAATTCAGATGAAGATGAAGAAATAGATAACGTGTTAGCTTCAACATCCTTACAATCGTTTTTGCCATCACCAGCATTAGAAACTGCAAGCTCTCCCTCAATTCTGTCACCAAACCAATCTGGAGTTCTACATCATGGTAACAAATGCCTCAATCAGTTAAAATCATTTACACATTTTTACACATTTGGGCTTAGGGTCGAAAGTCATTTTGGCTTTAGCTCAGTCTATTCACCAACCCGCATGCAAGGTGTTGTGTTTCGACAACTTCTTTACCTCTATTGAGCTTCTGCAATATTTACGTAACCAGTATGGAATATTTGCTTTGGGGACAATTAGGCAAAACAGATTGCGAGGAGCTGAACAGAAACTGCCTACTGATAAAAATTTAAAGAAAAATGCAGAGGCTCTTATGCGCAGGTGCAATGCAACAAAAATAAGGTTGTAGTTGTGAAATGGTTTGACAACAAATGTGTGACCGCAGCAAGCACATTTGTGGAAGCTCGACCTGTACAGGTTGTAATGCGATATAAGAAAGAAGAGAGAAGAAAAATGCCTGTGACGTGTCCAAACATAGTAAAGGAATATAATTTGAACATGGGTGGTGTTGATTTGGCCGACATGTTGGTTGCACTTTATAGAACACCATTTAAAGGTCACCGATGGTATTTGCCACTAATTGCACAAATGATAGATATATCAATGAATAACGCTTGGTTGATGAACCGACGTGATTTTGAAAAGACGCGACGTCGCAATATATATGGCAATAATAGCAACGAGCTGCAAAAGATGAAACCGATTAGCCTCAAAAAGTTTCGACTTGATGTTTACAAAAGCCTTCTGAAATTAGGAAGAACTAGCCACGTAACAAACGTTCCCTCTACTGCAGTACCTGTTATCAAAAACCCATCAGCTGAAAGGCCTGTTGACGCAGTTCGGTTTGATCAATGTGGTCATCTTCCCACATTTTCATCCAAAGGAAGGTGCAAATATTGCACCAAAGGACAGACGAAAGTATTGTGCCAAAAATGTAACTTGAGGCTGTGTTTTTTGCCAGAGCGCAATTGCTTTCTAGCTTTCCATACAAAGTAATAACCTCGTATGATAGAATAATATGATCTCATTTTTGTAATGGTTAACAGTGAAGTGTTACTTAATAGTAATAAGTGTAGTATTATGCTTATATAAAAATATAACCAGAACTTCAAGTTCTATAATAGTGAGACTGTTGATTTATTTGATTATTTTTCTAAATGTTACAGCAAACTTTGAGACTGTTGATATGCTCAATTTATTTAATTTGTAAAACTTATAAAGTAGTTATTGTGAAACAAGTATAACATTGTGATCTCCTAATTATGTAAAGCTGTTTTATGAATAAAATATATAAAATATTACAAATAACTTATTTATGGCACACATGGCAGTGTATCCTGTTAGATACAATTATTTTTGTTTGTAGATTGCTACCAACTTGGCAGTGTGTCTTGCAGGATACATTCTCTAAAATAAAAAGTAAATATTATAGATTTTATAAAATATTTTTTTTACCATGTTTATACGTCTAGTAATCCATATTACACAGAAAACATACATATTTTAAGAAAAAAAAATCCTGCCAAGTATAGGGTTAACATTTTCAGAATAACCAACAAAGATACACATTTTAGCTTTAGCGTTCAACTTACTTGTACGAGTAGGCTCCGGCAGCAGAGAATACGCTATGCAGCCAAACACACGAAGATGTCCGAGACAAACAATTTGTCGAGACCAAACTTCCTCCGGTAACTGTCCTGCTAACGCCGTACTGGGGCTACGATTCTTCAAATAGATAGCAGCCATTACTGCCTCTCACCAAAAACGGTTGCAAAGACCAGATTGCCGCAGCATGCACCTTGTTTTCTCTAATAATAACCTATTAAGGCGTTCCGCGACGCCATTCTGCGGAGAACCATACGGTACCGTTAACTGGTGAACTATTCCTTCATCCTGAAGAAATCTCTTAAGACTGGCATTGCAGTACTCACCCCCATTGTCAGAACGCAAGCTTTTCACCTTCAAACCTGTCTGCTTTTCGACCATCGCCTTAAACATAAGGAAATAAGACATTACCTCTGATTTTCTCTTCATTAGATAACCAAACGTCTTCCTCGAGTAGTCATCCGTAAAGGTAAGTAAGTATCTTGCGCCACCCCAGCTTTCATCACTCACAGGACCAAAGACATCAGAATGTATTAGTTCTAGACACTGGCCGGCACGTCTCGCTTGGCCTTTCGGGTAAGCCTTGGCCACAGGCTTGCCTTCGAGGCACGCTATACAAGGTTGAAGTTTGTCATCAGTTACCTGAAATGAGACATTACGCGCCACACATTCTCTCAAAGAACTTAAACCTTTCATACTGATGTGTCCTAACCGTCGATGTCATACATCAACATTCTCACTATTTGATGAAGCTAACTTTGCAGTCTGTGATTCCTGCACTTTATGTAGGACAGCCAACGACTGCTCCTTTGCAAAAATACTTTCCATTCTGTATACACCTTTACACAATTTTGCAGACATAACAGGTTTGCCATAAACAGTGCACTTTTCATAAATAAAACAGCCATCACCACTAAAGACAACATTCATCCCTTGTTCACACAACCTACTTACGGACAGCAAATTTTCAGACAAACGAGGCACATACATCACATCTTTTAACACTTTCGAATAATTTTTAAAACTTACACGCATATCACCAACATCATTGCTTTGTAATTTAGTCATCTTATCAGCACAGTTAATCTCTGTATTACATGTTCTTATATTATACAAAACGCTCTTGTCTTTCATCATATGCGAGGTCGAGCCACTATCAATTATAAATTCAGCTTTTGAAGAGGATGTACTCGCAGCTAGATATGCCGAAGCAACCATGGTTTGCTCTTTATTATCTTCTTTTTTGTGTTGTAAATCTCTCTTTTTCTTGAAACACTGAGCCATTACGTGTCCCGCCTTTTTACAATAATAGCATGTTTTTCTTCTTGTAATTCTTTTAGATATGAATGCAGACGAGCTTCCGTTTCCTTCGTTGACTTGTTTTCTTCTGTATTCTTCCTGTAGAAGTCGAGCTCTCACTAGCTCTGAAGTAAGCTCCTTGGTGATTGATGCGGTTTCCAGAGTAGACACTAAAGTATCAAATTCAGCTGGCAGACCACTCAACATTATTTCTGAGATTTCCGGGTCTTCAATATTCTTGCCAATTTCAGCTAATTGCTGTACAATCGTGAATATACTATCTATATATGCAGTCATATTAGCTGATTGTACATACTCAACTCTGTGTAATTGCCTTAGTAGACTAACTCTCCTGAATAGTCCCTTGTCTTCATATATGGAGGCCAGCTTTTCCCAAGCTGCCTTTGCTGTAGTAATTCCGTACAGTAGTTGATAAAGTGTCGGTTTAATGCTTAGCGAGATTCGAGCTAAAGCTCTTTCCGATCTGATCACGTCAGAATCATCTGATATTGCACTCCAAAGACCTTCCAATATCAAAATATTTCGCATTGAGAACTTCCATGACGTGAAGTTTGCGATTCCATCAAGCTTTTCAATTCGCAGGCCACTTTCGTTAGTTTGATTCGAGTGACATACGCCACCAGGTAGCATCACTGGTTCAGCCATCTTTGAGGTTATGACAGCGAACGCAATAAGAATCACAACTCGTGGTAATATATTTGTTATTTCTTTGATCTTAATCTGCACTTTTATTCCTGGGCACATCACCTGTTTTGATATATGTTGTGAAGCAGCAGCAGAGTGGAGGAGAACGCACAGTAGCACGTGGCGAGTGCAGATCAAAGATACACAACTTGTGGTGATATAAAAAACCTTTTATTCAATAGAAAGGTAATCTCATATATACGAGTATAATATTCAATCTCTTTAAATCACACAATAAATGGGCTGTAATTAATTCACACAATAATCTAGTAATATTTTAGTTGTCGATCCAACAGGGCAAAAGACGTAAAAGGGAAGAGAGAGTGTTGCCATGTACAACATCTCAAAATTTGATGAGAATACTTTATTATAATTTAGTGTCACATACATGTGCCCATATTCAACACTAAGTACACCATCACAAACCAACACTGGACACCACATACTATGCAATAGAGTTGTCTACAATTGGAATAGGTTGCCTGAGGATGTCATCTCAGCAAGAACTATAAACACATTTAAGAATAGACTGGACCTTTGGATAAAGAAGGAAAACATTTCTTTGTCAGATAAATACTAATTTAATTCGACTCTGATTGATATAGGCATATCAGTATACACTGCTCGCCTATAAACAAATAAATAAAAAAACTTTAAAATACAATATATTCGTTTATTCAAGAGATTCAATGTACAATCACCCTTCGTGGGTAGGCCTACGTCCTGCATTGGACTATTAAAAAGGCTTGTACAGTACAATACAATAATGTACAATAAAATTAAAGCATTTAATATTAATACATAATTCAGACCTATAAAACATGTATTTACAATAATACAACCTAAGCATTTCAAAAATCTGAAGCGAACGCAGGATTCGGACCTGCCCCTTCGGATCACCAACCCGACGCTCTAATCAAGAGACAGCCCGCCTCCCACGCAAGCGTCACATCTTTGAAGTGGTTATATTACACCAATTGTCTAATACGAGTATCACAGGTGGCGCCACCAACGCTTTAAGTTGGTGTGATATAAGCACTTCAAAGATTTGACGCATGCGTGGGAGGCGGGCTGTCTCAGTTGGTTAGAGCGTCGGGCTAGTGATCCGAAGGGGCAGGTTCGAATCCTGCATTCGCTTCAGATTTTAAAAAAGGTTATCACAAAGATACCTCTTTGAAATAAAATCTTGGCAGATGTTAGCTATTAAGCTGCTGTAAAAAAAATAACCCAGTCCTCGGTTTATTAGCTAAGTATACACTTACGGATATGCCCGTCAGGCGAGACTCGGATCCGGTTCGGTGATTTCGCCGCACACTAGTCCGGGCATCAGTTCAAATCGTGATTCCAGTAAAGACGGTTGTCTGTAAAAATGTCTCTTTCAAAGCAAATAAATCTGAAATCTATTGTGAAATCTGGTGGGCACATCCGTCGCTACGCACACACGCACAGTTGGGTGCTCGGATCTACCAGCCCCGTGGCCGATCCGGTGAAAAAATAAATGTAACAAGGTGCAAAAGCTAGTCTTATTTTTAATTGAACAAATGAGAAAAGAAATCTCACTAGTTCAGTCAACTGATCTAGACCACGGGCTATAACTTAGACGGAATTAGACCACGGGCAGCGGGCAGACAGATGGCAGGCAAATCCGTGTCTGTTTTTCCCATATACCAGTCTTGCGCCAGGCACGTCTGTCAGGCAGATCCGACGGCCATATCCGTATGTATGCTTAACTATTCCCAACGACCCCACTGGGGGACGTTAGGCAGTGGTCCGACCGCCGACGATGAACGAGAAACGAGTAGAACTAGAAACTATGTACGAGTTGGCGATCAGCGGGAAGCGAGAGTGGAGTTTCGATAGTTTTGTCGCTGAGCTATAAGCGAGTGTGCAAGTGCGACGAGCGATTACTCGCGCCACTCCCCCGCGGTCGCTCAGTCCTGCAGTCCTGTGCAAACCTGCGCGCGCGTCACACGTGTTAAGTGGACTTTAATCAGATTTGGGTTATCCGCTGTTTGTAGCTAACATCATAGCCGCCAAGACCTGTACAGTTCTACAGGGTTATCTGCTTATCCTATACTAAGCCAAAAGGGGGTGATTCAGACCATCATTAGGAACAACTTTTACTATGAAGCCAACCCAAAATATGAGAAAAAAAATTGATACATTTTGTAGATTCCATTATAACCAACTTTTACCTAAGCCATGGTGGTCTAGTGGTAACACTTAAGCCGTGGTGGTCTAGTGGTAGTAACACCCGACCTGCAATCGTGAGGTCGTGGCTTCAAATCCCGATCCCGTACCAATGACTTTCTTTGGAACTTATGTACGGAATTTCACACCATTGGCTTTTCGGTAAAGGAAAACATCGTGAGGCAACCTGCGTACGTCCGTAGAAGACATTCGATGGCGTATGTGAATCCACCAACCCGCACTGGGCCAGCGTGGTGGATATGGCCCAATCACCCTTCGTGGGCAGGCCTACGTCCTGCAGTGGACTATTAAAAAGGCTGGTACAGTTACAGTACAATACAATTTTACTATGGAACAAATAGCAAAAAAATCAGCTGTTTCAAACTTTTCTATGGTACCCATAGTAAAAGTTGGTAATTTTATTATGTTGTAAACACAGTAAAAATCAGTCGACTTTATTAAATAAAAATATTATGGCGAAAAAGTCTGTGAACCTTGACTTAGGTATAATTAGGCTAGGTATACATATATCGACCATAATTTATTAATATTTACATAGTTATTTACAAGATTTTTACAGATTTCTAGGGAGAAATTACATAAATTAGTCTCAGGTATCTTGCATTTTTGTTTTAGCTGCCTAGTTATCACTACATAGTATAAAACAAAGTCGTTTTTCTGTCTGTCTGTCCCTATGTATGCTTATATCTGTAAAACTAAGCAACGGATATAGATGCGTTTTTTTTAAAGATAGTGATTCAAGAAGAAAGTTTATATAAATATGATAAACAAGCCGAGCGAAGCCGGGGCGGGGCGCTAGTATCCTACTAATATTATAAACGCGAAAGTTTGTGAGGATGGATGTATGGATGTTTGTTACTCTTTCACGCAAAAACTACAAAACGGATTGAGATGAAACTTTGCAATAATATAGCTTATATATCAGAATAACACATAGGCTATAAATTATAATGATATTGCGTCAGAAATCAAAATATCATGCGGGCGAAGCCGCGGGTAAAAACTAGTATTATATAAAAAAACAGATGTTTTGATAAGCGGTGTATTTAAAAAAAATAACCTAACTGAAAAACGATTTCTAAAGTAGGTTTTTATACATAAGTGAGTGCACAGAAACGTGGTCTCTCACTATGGGCCTTATTGGTAAGCTCCAAGTAGCCCAACGAGCAATGGAGAGGGCTATGCTCGGAGTTTCTCTGCGAGATCTAATCAGGAATAAGGAGATCCGTAGAAGAACCAAGGTTACCAACATAGCCCAGCGAATTGGCAAGTTGAAGTGGCAATGGGCAGGGCACATAGTGCGGAGAACTGATGACCGATGGGGTCGAAAAGTTCTCGAGAGGAGACCACGTACCGGCAAGCGCAGCGTAGGACGTCCACCCACAAGGTGGACGGATGACCTTATTAGGACCGCAGGATCGCGCTGGAGGCAAGCCGCTATCAACCGGTCTTATTGGAAATCATTAGGGGAGGCCTATGTCCAGCAGTGGACGTCCTATGGCTGAAATGATGATGATGATGAGTGCGTCGGTTTTGCGCCGCCATAGTTCGACTGACAAGCCACGGCATATTTTCTTTGTGTGTACATGTGTGTGTTGTGTCTGTACACGGCGAGGCATAGTTTTGCCGGCCTCACTTGTCAGCCGGCATCACAGCATTCTGTCTTGATTTTTTATTTGGTCTGAGTTTGAAAAGTAGACTTTAGAGTTGTTACGGCACATGAATACACTATTTACACCGGTGGTGCACAAAACGTGACCCCCGCTTCCACAGCCCTCCTGTACTTCGCATGTCCCCCGTATTGATACAGCCCCGGTTTATATTTCTCCACGTTCAGCGCTAGGACCCTCTCCACGGGCGGCTGTTCGGCGCGCGGGATGTGATAACTAAAATTTTGGATTTAAAATATCACAGAAATACAACTTTAGAAGTAGTTTTACAGTAGTATAGTAGTAGTAGAGGTTTAATACTCGTATGTATTTGAAACATTTTTTAAATATTTTGACACATAAATATCTAACATGTTTACTATAAAAACCGACAGCAAAAAAATAAAAACTGCATGTCCATATCAAAAGTAAATAGACAATCGATAATTAGGCATTGTTTTTTCGCTAGTAGACTTTCGAACTGTTATTGCACATGAATACACTATTTACACCGGTGGTGCACAAAACGTGACCCCCGCTTCCACGGCCATCCTGTAATCCGCATGTCCCCCGTATTGATAGGGCCCGGGTTTATATTCCTTCTCCGCGTTCAGCGCTAACACCCTCTCCACGGGCGGGTGTTCGGCGCGCGGGATGTGGTGCACCCTCGAGAGGTGGCGGTGCGCGTGCTCCTTGCGCTGGAACAGTTTCAGGCAGCGCGGGCATTTGTGACTGAAAAAAATAATAAAAAATCAGGCATGTATGTTATATTTATATTAGCAAAAAATACTATACATTATATTATACTATGAAATTGCACTGCTCATTACCGAAAACTTGTGTGACGCGTGCGGCCTATGACAGTAGTGAAATAATAACAATCTACAGTAGATTTTGAGCCGTGGTGGGCTAGAGGTAGTTACATCCGCCTTACAATCATGAGATCGCTGGTTTAAATCCCAGTCCTGTACCAATGAGTTCTTCGGAACTTATATAATGTGTTTGTCTACCGGTGACGTAGCCTTCAGCGGTGACATCTATGATAACTTTTTTGAACAACTTTTACCATGGGACCAACTCTGAAAACGCAAAAAAACAGCTTTTCCATACTTTTTGTCGAAAGTCAAATCGTAAAAATCGTATGGAACAGCAGTTTTTTTTTACGTTTTCAGAGTTGGTCCCATGGTAAAAGTTGCTCAACGGTAGACTAACACATTGTATATGCATGGTATTTGACACCATTGGCTTTTCGGAGAAGGAAAACATCGTGAGGCAACCTGCATACGTCGGTAGAAGAAATTAGATGGCGTATGTGAATCTTCCAACCTGTTCTGGGCCAGCGTGGTGGATATGGCCCAATCACCCTTCGTGGGTAGACCTACGTCCAGCAGAGGACTATTAAAAAGGCTGGTACAGTACTAAGATTTTTACGACCTTACGACCGTATCAGCCTTTTAATAGTCCACTGCAGGACGTAGGCTTACCCACTAAGAGTAATTGGATCATATCCACCACGCTGGCCCAGTGCGGGTTGGTGGATTCACATACGCCATCGAATTTCTACTACTGACGCATGCAGGTCGCCTCACGATGTTTTCCTTTACCGAAAAGACAGTGATATTAAATTCTGTACATAAATTCCGAAGAACTCATTGGTACGGGACCGGGATTTGAACCCACGCACTCACGATTGTAGGGCGGGTGTCACTACCACAAATTATCGTCTCAATTCCAAAACTAGAATTGCATTGATGATATAGCAGGAGCCCCGGTTGTAGCCATTTTGGTGCCAAAATTATTGCAAAAAAGGTAATTATCAATGTAACAACATAAATATTGTTAATGGGAATCTCAAATAATAATATTTATGCAGGGACGTTTTATCTCCGGACTAGTAACGCTCTACCATTCGCACTCACTACATTCTGTCAGCTTTACGTGAGGCGCGGGGGAGGAGGTGTTCACTGAAATTTCGACCTTAAACATATCAGGGTAAAGTCGAAACGTTAACGGGTGACGGGTTTATGGAGCGGAGCGAGCGAGAACAATGCACCCAGATGCTGATAATCCATTTTCGCCTTAATTGCTTGAACGCTTAAGTCTAAAATTGTGTAATAAAATGTCCGGTGTCTCTTTTACGTGTAGGCACAATTTTTCTTATACCGTAGCAGAGGGGTACGCGTACTGAATTCTTCTCCAGTAGCTAAATTCTCTAAGTATTTATGTATATTATTTGAACATTAAATTGTCTAATTTATTAATCGTTAAAATTCAAAGTGACCACAAATGATACTAAGATGGCCACAACCGGGGCACTTGCCCTAAAGCCGGAAACATACTATCGGACGCGGCTGACGGACGCGACTGACAGCCGCGACTTAGCAATGTGCACAGTCTTAACACATCCGGCGCGCCAGATCGCTCTCGGACGTCCGAACGCTCAAGGTCGTCCGCGACTTATGTCCGATAGTGTGCACGGCTCAGTGTACTTTCATAGTCTGGGTCGCGGCTGTTAGTCGCGTCCGTAAGCCGCGTTCGATAGTATGTTTCGAGCTTAATCGAGCAATACTCTGCTCTCAATAGATGAATAGTTAGTTACCTATATCGTTTGACTCGATGTGCCTTTGAAATGTGTATTTGAAGACGTTTTTTCGACTTCTCTCGAATGGGGCAGAATGAACACTGAAAATATACAAATAATTATTAGCAAAACAAAATTATTTGTCAAATAAAAAATTTAAACACCCAGATTAGAGTTTATTGGAATCAAATGGTCAAACGTCTAGCTTTCAAGTAAGAAAAAGATACAATTTTTTTTTAATTAATATAAAAAGCATAAGGTAAAGGGCACTAGTGTTTGACAAGCGACTAGTCGTTGACTATTTTATATAACTCCAAAATTGTGCAAGAAAAACAAATATCGTAATATAGGCGCAAAATTAGTTGTTTCATTTAAAACGTCAATGTCAACCACTAGTGCACTGTACAAAATAATTATCGATAAAAATAATCCTTTTTTGGCTCGAATATAATGTAAAAATATTACAACTTGTAGTAAAAATTGTAATTTACTAGTGCCATTTACCTTAACTTAGGGGCCGATACTCGGGTTTTAACATCGAGAAATACTATATAGTATAAATAAGTATAGGATAGCTGCCCCGGGAAACATTGTTTTGTTAAAAAATCTAAAGCCATCCTTATTGAAAAAATAGATAATTATTTATTCATAAAATATCACATAGAAAATTGACATAAACACAAATTAATACGTACAATTGACTTAAAAAATGTGTGCCTTCAAAATGAGATCAATTTTTTACATATCTTACGCTGCTAAATATTTTTAAATAAGCATTCCTAATCAGTTCAAAGATTTTAAATTTATTCTACTTTTTTAAAACTATATTGTAATTTTCAAACCATTTTTAAACAACGCAGATCATTTCTACGTTTCATTACCTTATATTTACAATATTTAACTCATTTTGACACTCCTTAACGTATCTTTACACCCCCTAACCCATCATTACATTATGTTTCCCACTATTACACTTTTTACCCCACCTTACACTTTTGCCCCATCTTCACACAACCTACGCGATATTTACACTACTTTCGATAGGCTTCAAGTTACTTTTTCTGTTTTTTATATTTTCTGCTTCATCTTTAACAATCTCTACCCCAAAGTTGTAGTGTCAATTCATTTCTACACTACCCCATCGTTACACTCCCTACCCCAGCTTCACACAACCTACTGCATTTCTTACACTTCCTACCCCATTTTTACTCTTTAGACCCATTTTTGTTCCATTTTTACACTTTCGACCCAAGCTTTTGGCCTATTTTACACTACCTGCCCCATTATTTTATATTTCCTGTCCCAATTTTTAGAATTCTTCCCTAAAAAGGTCCCTAAAATCCCCCCTATTATCTTCACACTCCCTATCCCATCAGCAGAAATAGGGTAGGATATGTAAAAACTGGAGTAAGTTGTCCAGTTTTACTTTCACTACCTGCTCTATTTTTACTCTCTTCTTCCTTAAAAAGGTCCCTAAAATCTATCTTCTATTTCTCTAAAGTTGCACCCTCTGTATCGGCCCCTGCTGCTCGTCCGGCACGCCGTGCACGCGGCGCGTGTGCGCGCGCACTTTGTTCGGTTTCTCGAACCGATGCGCGCAGACGGAGCACAGGTAGCCGTAGCGCTTGCCCGTGTGCGCGTTGTGTTTGTGTATTTGGAGGAACTTTTTAGATTTCAGTTTTTTTGGACACATGTCGCACTGGAAGAAATGTGCTGCTATAAATAAACAATATGATGAAATATAATCATTGAAATAATTATGCAGGGTCATAGGTATTAAACGCAAAACCTTTAAAGGGCGGGTCTAGTACAGATGTACTTTGATTCTCGGGCTTTTGGAAAATCACAAAGAAAAAAATCATAAGGTTTTTCATATAAAAAGTTCGTCAACGCGCGGCAAAATGTATGGAGAAGCGAATTTTTTTTTTACGAATTTTCAAAAGTTGTTGTACATTAGTTGTTTGCCTAGATGTACTAGACCCGCCCTTAAAAGGTATTGTTTTTTTTTTACTAAATTATTACACTCCACAGACTCCAGGGTCTGTGCTTTTTAAGACATACATTTTTTTTAAATCAGATTGAACAATATTACTCATTACTAAAGGCTTTACAAGAGGACTACGCTAAAATAAATCTAATCTAGAGGTTTTGCGTTTAATACCTATGACCCTGTATAAGATATATTTTTCTACGGCCAATGTGCCTGCGCGGGAGTCGATTTCGAAATATCACCAATACAGTTGTGAGTCGGTTCAAATTCAAACTGATGTCACAATAATATGCATATATATATGTAAGTCTAGACTGGTGCCATCAAGGTTTTATTATATGTGTAAAAATGGTTTTATTATGTAATGTACTACAGTACAGTACATAAACATATGTATTGTTGAAGCCATTGGCTCTGAGATACAATTATTAACTAGTTCAGAGTCAATGGACAAGTGAATATGGTTAAAAGTGTTTTAAGGCAAATAAAGTTATTTGTATTTGTAGTGTATTGATCTATTGAGTAACTGTACCTGAAAGTTTTTCTCTGGTAAATGTATGGCGATGTGTTGGACGAGGTTGGCTCTCCGGTGGAAGGTGGCGCCGCAGTGGTCGCAGATGTAGGGCCGCTCGCCCGTGTGGCGCCGCTCGTGGATCTGTGCCACGTGAACATACAGAGGTCAAATAAAACACTAATCAATAAATATATAATAGTTAAGACCTTTATAGTTTATAGGGCAGACACCCTGGTTGTGGCCATTTTTATGTATGAACCCTTGTAAATAAGAAACAAAAAGATAATGGTTTTGAATAAATACGGAAACAAAATCTTCGTTTCAGGCTCTTTTTGACATGTGACCTTTATAGCACCGCATGTGAAAAGATTATTTTAATAATCTTTTAAAAACGAGAAGTGGTTTTTTGATTTCTTATGGAAATATTTAAGGGCTCCTTTGAAACTAAACTTTAGTTATTTTGATTGTATGCAAGTATTTTGTTTCGAATTCGATTCACATCTACTAAATAATATTCAAGATTAATATTTATAAGATAATTTGAATAATTATTTATTTCCTAATACCTCAATAAAAATGGCCACAACCGGTACGCTGGCCACAACCGGGGCGTCTGCCATACCTAAATAATTTTCTTGTGCTCTTGTGATGGTTTACTGGAGAGGATGGAGGCCACTCTGTACGAGTAGTACTGTACTAGTTATACTGAGCGCCACACAAATCGACAGATGAGAAGTTAGCCGCAGATGACACTTCGCCGTGATTGGCTAATTATTGCGCATGTGTGCACAATTCCGACGCCGCGTGTCGTAGTGCGTAGGGAGCGCGCGGGAGGCATGAGGTTGGCGGGCGGGTGTGCCCCGGCGTCTCGTTTCTCTGGTTCCCGTGAATGCATTCGAATATTTCGCTTTTTGCGCACAACTTCCCATCCGTCAATTTGTGTGGCGCTCAGTATACCAGTGTGGTATACTCACAACGAGCGCTTCTTTAGTGGCGGAGCTATATTCGCAGTAGGCACACTTGTGTATTCTGCCAAGCCCGTGCCGCGCCCTCTTGTGCTCTTGCAGTTGGTTGTTGTTGCGACAACGCTTGCCGCACGACTGGAATGCAAATAAAACGTTTTTATAAACAACTAGTTACTTCTACACCCCCAGCATAGCCGAATTAACGAATATTTAATGTATGGCAAGGTATTCTAACAACAAATATTCAAAAAAATATTCACTTTTAATCAACTTCAAAAAAAGAAAACGGGATCTTTATGTATTGTTCACCCATCTGAAAACTGACCATGCCAAATGTAGCTTAACTTTGATGATCGCTGACAAACACCAAGTCAAACTACGCTATAAGTGCTGTTTTATTACTAGCGTTATGAGGCTACTCTATTCCTAAAGGTACTTATCAATCACTTTACCTCGCAGACACAGTAATTAGTGTGGAACCTCAGATGCGCAGAGTAGGTGGCCTTCATCCGGAACTCCTTGCCACACGTGCTGCACTTGTACGGAGGTCCACTCGGGATCTTCATGTGTTTTCTGCGGACCTTTATAGGTGCTGCCTTTTCCTGGAATGAACATATCACATTTAAGGTGGTTTCACTAGTTCAGTCAGCAACATCCTTCCATCAGTCTTAGGACGTCCACTGCTGGACATAGGTCTCCCCAATGGATTTCTAATAAGGCCGGTTAGAAGCAGCCTGTATCCAGCGCGTTCCTGCGATCTTTAATATATTGTCAGTCCACCTAGTCGGTGTACGCATTACGCTGAGCTTGCTGGTCCGTGGTCTCCATTCGAGAACTTAACGGCCCCATCGCCTTTACGTTCTTCGAACTATGTGCCCTGGCCACTGCCACTTCAACCTGCTAATCCGCTGGGCTATGTCGGTAACTTTGGTTCGTCGCGGTCAGCACGGGAAATTAAAATTCTTTTGGGTTTTTGACATAATAACGTGTCATAAAACGATGAACGCCGGCTGCACGCACGAAAAAGTGTCACGTTCCGCCTGAGACGATCGTGCAAACGAGAGCGCGGAACAAACTATAGAGAGGCACGATCGGCATAAGCGTTCGGCTTGTTGCAGTAGTTGATTCAACAATGTTTTTAGTCACTTCATTAAAACTCGCGTGAGTATTCATTATACTAAAGAAAACACCGGTTTTTACTCACGTATAATATCGCGGCCGGGCCGCTGGAAGTGCGCGAGCGCCAGTCGACGGGAGCGCGCGTATTTCCTGACGAAGGAGTACTAATTACTCTGAAACCGGTCGGGTTCCCAGCGGCCCAGCCGCGATATTATACGCGAGTAAAAACCGGTGTTTTCTTTAGTATAATGTTTTTTAAGTTAACACTTAAAATTATCGTCTGTAAACCAACTTTTATTGGCATTAACAGATGAACTGCTTAATAATGTAATGTAATGTAAGTAATGATGTATACCTCTTTGCTGTCGCGCTATTTATCATCCAATTCCGATAATATTTGGCAAGATTGTTCATTATCTCAATCCTAACAATATTTGCGAGTATAAATGAAATTGGTCAAGAACAAGTCGTGATATAGGCTTATGAATATTGAGCTAAAGAGACGTGCCATTAGGGCAACTGTTGGGAAAACTACTAATGACAATTTGTGACTTACCTCTTTCTTCACATAAATAGGTTTAACATCATCTTTGCAGCTGAATTCTTCGTCATTCACAAAATCATCAGCAAACGGTATATCATCATAGTCATACTCTTCTCTCTCCACTTTAGTTTTAGCTATTTTTGGCTTCACTTCAATTGAGTTCACATCGAGTGAGTATTTCTTGGTTTTGACAGAGAGAAGGCCAAGTAACGTCTTCTCAGCTCTTTTGCTTTTACGTCGGAATTGCAAAGTGAGCTTGAATACGTCTAAGCATTTGTTACATATTTTCTGGGAGAGGCCGTCGTTTCTTTTGATCTGGAACATTACATTTACATATTTTTATTAATTTGTTTACATATGAGCTGTTGTTGGGAGCCCGAGAGCCACCGACATCCCACTTTGTCGTAGCTATCTGCAGGAGAATATAATAGAGCATGTTCTGTGGCACTGCAAAGTCATAGAAGACATCAGAATAGCTAATGGCTTGCATATGATTCTGCACTATCATCAGCATTGTCATCTACATTGCCATTGTTTCATTCACCATCTAAGCTACTGGAGCAATTATCCCAGCGGCCCAGAGCCACACTCCATTATTTTAAGGAGCTGGGTGGGCTCAGGTAGACCATGGAGGGGGAAATGCATAAAACACCCCATGCGGGACATCAGTGCAGGACTCATGAATTAGAATGAGTTGTTGTTGTGTTCAAATACATGAGATTTTAAATAAAATGTTAATATACCTACTCATTTTACTCTACTACCATAGCCGAGGGCTACACCATTAACAGTGATGGCTGAACAATATCAAGATGTGATGTTACATCGGATAGCTATCCCCGGGCACAACACCTCGATTGGTGGAGTACTCCTTGGCGAGAAGTTATCCTATCATCAAGTACTTCACATGGACAACCACAAAAATACATATGGTATGTGATCTCTTGATCACTTTGCAATGTGACACCTGTATATATTTAGGATGCTGTTAAATATATATTTTTTCTGTTGAGAGTGACTAAATTGGATGCACAAAATGTTCCCAAATGTCATATGAAATTTTATTTTATTTAATAAAAATCTTTAATGACTCCTTGTTTATGATATTGCAGATAGTCAGGTTAGAAGTTAGTAGCATTTGTATTGAATAAGCCATCTTTAACTACGTGAAAACAAACCTCCAAACCGGTTACAAGCTTCAAGTTATGGGACATCTTCTCTTCATCAGAATTATAGAATATTGACACTAAGTTGTCCGTGCTCAGGCAAGTCCTACAGCAAACACTTCCAGACACATTCAGATCACATTTCTCAGCTTTTGCGGCCCGTTTTACTGCAGAAATACGGCGCTTATTGCTCATTCTTTGTAAAAATAGTGCAGCGATCATTTTACAATGATTTACACATTTTCTGTTGGCGTTACTGCTTTTTAATGATTTTTCACCATCATTCACAATATTACTAATTTAATTCATATCACATTGCATACAAAAATGATTAATTTCATTTAAAATTAATCAAAAATTGTGATTAAAAACGATACGCTAAAAAAGCAAAACAAAGATTCAACCATTTTGTTTTTTTTTTTGACATGATAGCGTGACGTTTGAGTTTGACATGAACTTTTTTTCTTCAATTCAAAATAAATAAGCCTCCCTCAGACTGCTGCGGCCAGAATCAGGAATAGTTCGTTGCACAAAACTGGTACAATAGTCTTATAAATAATATTCTTAAAATATTACAGTTCTATCCTCTTCGGCCAGCGGCCGTTACGGCCAAGATTGCCAGCACTGCCTAACAATGGGATTAAGCATTGTATAAATTGACTTTAAAGATGTTTTACTTTGTTTTCCTCCTACTTCCAAACATTTTCTAATTACCTAATTAATACCACAATAAAATTATGCCATTTCTCCAATCGGAGAGATGGCATCGTCTCACTCATAACTGCAGTGCGGGTTTGTTCTTTTCGTATATTTTCTATGGGCCTATCCACGGATGTTCCGTGCGCGGTACATTGGATTTATAGGGTTTGAATTAGGATTCGACAATTATATTTGATTTGTTTGTTATACGATTGTATAATGATTATCTAATTAAATAAAAAACCAAAAACTGGAAAGATGGTATAATTTTAATCCTAATTAAACTGTCAACTGGATAATAATTACCCACTCAAATAAAATATTGGATAATTATTATCCAGTTTCGCCAACTGTATTATTTTGAAATTCTACACTTTGTATAGAGTCAGGAACACAATATGGCGAAGGTTTGATGTCTTTTCGTATATTGTCAATGTGAACGCGCTCTATCCGCGGGTGGTCCGCGCGCGGTATGCGGTGCACGCGCGTCAGGTGCCGGTGCACGTGGTTGTTGGCGCGAAATAGCTTCTGGCAGACAGGACATTTCTGTCTGGAAACAAAGAGAAATATTTAAATAATCATCATTATATCAGCCGTTTCAAAGGTTTCGTTTCCATTTAAAAGTTGAAAAATAAGATTTAAAAAATTAGAGTTATAAGCTGAATCATACTACTTGGCGGCTAAAGCTGGAAACATACTATCGGACGCGGCTTATGGACGCGACTGATAGGTATCTAGACTATGAAAGTACACTGAGCCGTGCACACTATCGGACATAAGTCGCGGACGTCACCTTCGGACGTCCGAGAGCGATCTGGCGCGCCGGATGTTTAAAGACTGTGCACATTGCTAAGTCGCGGTTCTCAGTCGCGTCCGTCAGCCGCGTCCGATAGTATGTTTCCGGCTTAAGACGTTACCTACAAGTAGGGTTGCCATCACTAAAATTTTCTAACGGGGACAAATAGCATGGAAATCCCGGGTTTTAGAGCCCAGAACTTGGACATATCAACAGATTTTTATATTTGATTTATTTGGGACAAATCCGGGGAATCCGGACGGATGTCAATAATAATAAATAAATAATAAATATTTTTGGGACATCTTACACACGGCCTCTGACCCCAAACTACGAGTAAGCAAAGCTTGTGATATGGCTGTCAGAGACTGATATACTACGTATACTTATTTTTAAATACATACTTATATAGATAGTAACTAAATAACACCCAGACACAGAGCAAACACTTATGTTCACCACATAAATATTTGACCTGGGTGGGGATCGAACCCACGCCACTTTGATCCAGAAGTTAGGGTCACTAACCACTGAGCCACCGAGGCAGCCAATCCTAGCTACAAGCGCGGATAACCCAACCCTCGAGCAGCTGTTAAGTGAGTTCAGCCAGGATTGGGTTATCCACAGCTTGTAACTAACTTCACAGCCGCCAAGATATGTTATTCGGACTATACAACATACATTATAATAAAGACCCAGTGTATAATCTATATATTATGTGTGTATATTATATACAGGGTTATCGGTAATCAATTAGCATCATTTTAGGGGCTTATTCTGTACATCATATAATAAAGACCCAGTGTATTATGTGTGTATATTACATACAGGGTTATTTCTAATCAATTAGCATCATTTTAGGGGCTTATTCTGTACATCATATAATAAAGACCCAGTGTATTATGTGTGTATATTACATACAGGGTTATTTCTAATCAATTAGCATCATTTTAGGGGCTTATTCTGTACATCATATAATAAAGACCGAGTGTATTATGTGTGTATATTACATACAGGGTTATTGGTAATCAATTAGCATCATTTTAGGGGCTTATTCTGTACATCATATAATAAAGACCCAGTGTATTATGTGTGTATATTACATACAGGGTTATTTCTAATCAATTAGCATCATTTTAGGGGCTTATTCTGTACATCATATAATAAAGACCCAGTGTATTATGTGTGTATATTACATACAGGGTTATTTCTAATCAATTAGCATCATTTTAGGGGCTTATTCTGTACATCATATAATAAAGACCCAGTGTATTATGTGTGTATAATACATACAGGGTTATTTCTAATCAATTAGCATCATTTTAGGGGCTTATTCTGTACATCATATAATAAAGACCCAGTGTATAATCTATATATTATGTGTGTATATTACATACAGGGTTATTTCTAATCAATTAGCATCATTTTAGGGGCTTATTCTGTACATCATATAATAAAGACCGAGTGTATTATGTGTGTATATTACATACAGGGTTATTGGTAATCAATTAGCATCATTTTAGGGGCTTATTCTGTACATCATATAATAAAGACCCAGTGTATTATGTGTGTATATTACATACAGGGTTATTTCTAATCAATTAGCATCATTTTAGGGGCTTATTCTGTACATCATATAATAAAGACCCAGTGTATTATGTGTGTATATTACATACAGGGTTATTTCTAATCAATTAGCATCATTTTAGGGGCTTATTCTGTACATCATATAATAAAGACCGAGTGTATTATGTGTGTATATTACATACAGGGTTATTGGTAATCAATTAGCATCATTTTAGGGGCTTATTCTGTACATCATATAATAAAGACCCAGTGTATTATGTGTGTATATTACATACAGGGTTATTTCTAATCAATTAGCATCATTTTAGGGGCTTATTCTGTACATCATATAATAAAGACCCAGTGTATTATGTGTGTATATTACATACAGGGTTATTTCTAATCAATTAGCATCATTTTAGGGGCTTATTCTGTACATCATATAATAAAGACCCAGTGTATTATGTGTGTATAATACATACAGGGTTATTTCTAATCAATTAGCATCATTTTAGGGGCTTATTCTGTACATCATATAATAAAGACCCAGTGTATAATCTATATATTATGTGTGTATATTACATACAGGGTTATTTCTAATCAATTAGCATCATTTTAGGGGCTTATTCTGTACATCATATAATAAAGACCGAGTGTATTATGTGTGTATATTACATACAGGGTTATTGGTAATCAATTAGCATCATTTTAGGGGCTTATTCTGTACATCATATAATAAAGACCCAGTGTATTATGTGTGTATATTACATACAGGGTTATTTCTAATCAATTAGCATCATTTTAGGGGCTTATTCTGTACATCATATAATAAAGACCCAGTGTATTATGTGTGTATATTACATACAGGGTTATTTCTAATCAATTAGCATCATTTTAGGGGCTTATTCTGTACATCATATAATAAAGACCGAGTGTATTATGTGTGTATATTACATACAGGGTTATTGGTAATCAATTAGCATCATTTTAGGGGCTTATTCTGTACATCATATAATAAAGACCCAGTGTATTATGTGTGTATATTACATACAGGGTTATTTCTAATCAATTAGCATCATTTTAGGGGCTTATTCTGTACATCATATAATAAAGACCCAGTGTATTATGTGTGTATATTACATACAGGGTTATTTCTAATCAATTAGCATCATTTTAGGGGCTTATTCTGTACATCATATAATAAAGACCCAGTGTATTATGTGTGTATATTACATACAGGGTTATTTCTAATCAATTAGCATCATTTTAGGGGCTTATTCTGTACATCATATAATAAAGACCCAGTGTATTATGTGTGTATATTACATACAGGGTTATTTCTAATCAATTAGCATCATTTTAGGGGCTTATTCTGTACATCATATAATAAAGACCCAGTGTATTATGTGTGTATATTATATACAGGGTTATTTCTAATCTTAGGGGCTTATTCTGTACATTAAACTAACAACTTTTGTTCTGCGACCTTTCTCAAAACTCGAAAAAAAAATCAGCTGTTCCATATATTTAGTCGCGGGTAAATGATATTTTTCTATAGAACAACATTTTTTTTTTAGCTTTTACAAAAGTCGCAGAACAGAAGTTGTTAGTTTTGATGTACAGAATAAACCCCTAAAAAGATGCTACTGTACTGTACTGTACTGTACCAGCCTTTTTAATAGTCCACTGCAGGACGTAGGCCTACCCACGAAGGGTGTGTGAAGAAAAGATGCGAATTGATTAGGAATTACGCTGTATATTAGTATATTGTCATAGACACCTGGCTTATAATCGTTGGGTCATGGGGTGAAATCCCGGTCGGTCGGTCGACTTTTCGGAGAAGGAAAACATCGTGACGCAATGTACGTATACGTCCGTAAGTAAGTTCGTATAGGCTGGCGGCTAGCCCTGGTGTCAGAGTTTTTAGGCCGCCCGAAGGCCTCTGTCATGGCCAAACGGCAACAACCGGGGCCAACAATTTACCGTGTCATCCGAGCCACGGTAGCGCTCAGTTGGAAAATGTCACCCGCGGTCACCCATCCAAATATTGACCGTGCGGAACGTTGCTTAACTTCGGTGATCGCTGACAAACACCTAGTCAAACTACGCTATGACGTAATAATATTCAGATATAAAAAAAATTAAAAAAAAACTAGTAGCCATTGAAATTTAAATTAAAATTAAATTAGTTTATTACACAAAAACTTATGTACTATACCTACATTATACAATAAAATATGGAATAAATTGCTAAAATTAGTCTATTGCATGTTACAGCCGTTCCGTGGTACAACATAATTTTAGCAATGAACCGGACCGGTTGGTCCGGTTTTTTTTATACATAATTGATTAACATGGGCTCTGATCTCCACACTAGGATACCCTGTGTCGTGGAGATCAATGTACACTGACAAGATTGTATTAATTTATTTAATCGATGGTACAGTGATCAGTTAAGAAAATAAATAAATAAATAGTTAACTGAATGTAGTGAATGGAAGATAGAATTCGATAATACATACGTTTAATTCTATACTTACAATACTAAACTAATACTTACGGTAATATAACAGTTATAGAAATATTAGAATTGTAACGAAATTATGACAGTTTTAAATTTTGAGGGTGCATGTTCAAGTGCGAAATGTGTCATTACCGCAATACGCGAGGTCTCGAGCGAGCCAAGGTTTGCAGCAATGACAACCATGTCATGTTCAGTATATATGTATGTGTGAGAGAATGATAGGCCGAATTTTTGTATAGTTCAAATGAATTTAATTTCGTATTAAGTAGGAGTTAGTAAGTTATTTAAAATTAACTAATTAGCTATCTATCTGATTACATGAAGGATTTTTTCCGTCTCAACATTGGACATGCCAAAAAGCCACTTAAAGAGCATTTTTTTACATATCGTCCTGGTGAAAGGAAGGATGTTAAGAAAGCTATTTATTTTGCTGTAAAGGTAAGGTCCTGTCCAGTCGTAAGATCTTTTAAAGTGATCAGTCTTCCTATGAGGCAATTTCCACCGAATGTCTGTGGGAGATAAGCATAGAAGTAAGTGCTGTTTTATGAAACCTCAGTATGACAGGAACTATGTACAGCTGTCTTACTTGAAGGTGGCCACTTTCCTTATATAAAGCTTCAGTTGGGTATAAGAATGGTTTATTAAGAGCCACTTTAAGAACTGCTTTCTGAGCACGTTCGAGTTTGTCGAGATGTTTTTTGGCAGCCCCACCCCATACTACAATGCAGTAGTTTATAACTGACTTGCAGAGAGAATCGTAAACCATATTAATAACTTCTACAGAAGCAGATACCTTAAATTTCTTAAATATATGCATTAACTTCCTGACTCTTCCAGAGAGAGTAATAATATGAGGCTCCCAGGACAGATGCTCATCCAAAACGACTCCAAGATATTTAATATTCTGTACTTGCTCAAGTTTGTTACATTCACATGTATCGTACCGGGAAAATTGACACTTGTGAAATGATAATGTTAAGGGGGTTAAAGGAGCGGTGCGAGTTGAGATGCTAAACGCTACTATTTTTGTTTTTGTCGTATTCAGTGTCAAAAGGTTATTGCAAAGCCAATCACCCACTAAATTTACACCTTCTTGAGCAATATCTTGAACTGTCTGCCATGAATCACCGTAAAAGATCAAAGCTGTGTCGTCAGCGAAAGTGAAAATTTGACCTTGGTTAAGTTTAAGCGAGCATAGATCGTTTATATACACTAGAAACAAGGTGGGCCTTAGAACGCTACCTTGCGGAACACCAAAATTGATGCCTCTAGCTTTACTACTTCAATCACCTACGCAAACTTTTTGAACTCTGTTATAGAGGTAGGATTTGAACCAACAAAGTGGTGCACCCCGTATACCTAGTAGCTCAAGTTTTTTGATTAGGATTGGGCGTGACACAGTGTCCAAGGCTTTGGCAAGATCGAGAAAGACTCCAGCGCACTTGAAACCTTCATCGATCCTGCCAGCCACAAAATCACTCAATGAGGTTACGGCATCCTCTGTAGATTTTTTTGGTCGGAAGCCAAACTGCTGTGGTGATAAGAGCTGGTGAGATTCAAGATACCTCAAAAGTCTCAAATTGACAACTTTTTCTATGATTTTAGATAGACAGCTTAATAAAGAAATTGGCCTGTAATTGGCAGCTGTGTGCTTATCACCATCTTTGAATATTGGCGTTATATTGGCTTCCTTGAAACAGTCTGGAACGTGACCGCTGGATAGACTCAAATTACATATGAAAGCGATGGGACTAGCTAAGAAGTCTTTTGCCTTTCTGAGAATTTCATTACTTATGCCATCATGACCTGGTGCGGATTTAGATTTTAGTTTTCCAATAATTTTAAGAATCTCTAATTCATCAGTAGGTCCAAAAAAGAAAGAATGAGGGGTTGTGTTAGTTATTATAAGCTTTTTTAGATTGTTCACAAGTTCCGTTTCTGATTTACCGGTCATAAGTAATATATTATTGGCTAATTTTTCTCCAACTGTGCTGAAATACTCATTTGCGACATTCAAAGACTCGATGGGGCTGTCACAGGAATGGAGTAACTCCGAGCAGTGCGTTTTTTTGTTGCTTATGCCACATATTTTTTTCAGGGTAGACCAGGTCCTTTTATTATAACCTTTACAGTTCAGTAATTCCTTCCTATCGTAATCATTTTTAGCATTCTTAATAATATTGTTGCAGGTGTTACGATAGAGCTTGTAATTTCTTTCTAAATCGGTGTCATTTGGGTTATTCCTTACTAATATGTGCATAGCATCACGTCGCTTTGAACATTTTAAAAGTGAAGGTGTGAACCATGGGAGAAGGCAGTCGCGCCGTTTTTGTAATTTTCGAGGTTTATTCCTATGTTTATGAACAAGATTTTGTATAATATTAATAAAGTTGGAGGTCGCTTTATTAACATCTTCATGTAAATAAAAGTCGGACCAATCTAGTTTCTGTACATCTTCTAATAGACCTTTGAAGTCAATTTTATGTACAAGTTTTGTAGGAGCTTTAGGCCTATTTGGTTTTTTGTTGACTGATGCTAGAATAGTATCGTGGTCCGTGATGTCAGCTTTACATACAACAACCGTGCTTTCTAGATTAGATTTAATAAGAAAATGATCCAGACAGTTGGACGGTCTCGTGGGGAACGTGTGTCCAGGAATAAACCCGTATTTAGCAGTAAGATCTAAGTAATTTTCGCCCTCAGTATCTATATATTCTTCTTTTATATTGACGTTAATATCACCTGTGATAATATTACATTCCCTTTTGCAATCTGTCACTACATTTTCGAGTGAGGTAAGGAAGTTATCTATGTTTGGAAAAGAAGGAGGCCTATAAATAGCAACAATCCGAGTAGTTCGTTCAATGACAATAATAAGACAGTTTCCATCCTTGAAGTTCTTGAGGATGTGATCTTGCGTATTTTCTTATCTTTTCAAGAAAGTCTGCTTTAATGAGGGTATTGGAGAACTCTGCGACTACCGTTGACACAGTTTGTTCTTGTTTACTTGGTAGGCGAAAAACATCTCTAACAAACAGTGGAGTGAACTCTAATTTCATAAATTCAAAGGCATGTTTGATCATTGCAAATAGTTCTTGTTTGGTCTCACGACTTTTTTTCGGAACGCCACGGATTTCAATGCACGTTTTTACCATATCTCGTTGAACAGATTTAATTTTATCGTCGATACGACCTATAGCGGAGACTAATTCCTTCCTTTGTTCTTCAATGATGAGAAGTTTTGATTCGAGGCCGGCCAATTGGCCCGACATATGATCAATGGACTTATCAATCTCCGCGTATGAGTCTCTCAAATCATTTGTCTGATTTTTTATTTTTAAGGTTAGGTTTTTTCAATCTTGTCTAACCTAGCACTGTTGCTCGAGGTGAAGGTCGAAATCATGTCTTTTATCTCCTCCTTGAACCGTGTAAAAGCATCATCATTGTCTCCTTGCCCGCGCGGTGCATTACGTTTGCGGGTGGTTTTAGTGACCACCTCTTCTGTGGGTGTTTTTGTGCCAGGCTCGGAATCAGAAGCAGACATAGCTTTATCATCGGTGATCGGCAGCGCGAGAGTCGTCTTGCTACCTTTGAGCATAGTTGATACTTTTTATAGTTTTTGATTTTTATAATCACACGTTACTATAATGTTTGAATGACAGAAAAAAAAACAACAATAATAAATCACAGAACTTCCGCAAAATTGAGTAATGAAAACGTTACGGACTGGAAGATATTTAAGTAAGCGGACGCACGTTCGATCACTGTACCGTCCGACGACAGAATGAATGAATGAATGAAAAAATGAAATTAAATGATGATGATTCAGAAATGAAATAAAGAACCAAATTTATCGTTACAGCCCAGCGGATTGGCAAGTTGAAATAGCACTGGGCAGGGCACATAGTTCGAAGAACGGATGGTTCATGGAGACGTAAAGTCTTTGAATAGATACCACGTAGGGGCGACCACAGCGTAGGACGTCTAGCGACTAAGTGGACCGATGTTTTTTTTTTTATTTGTCCTGAATATAACATACATAGGTACAATTATATGTACTGCCAAACTGCGAAGCGGTTTGTAGGTAAAACACTGGTTGCAAGTTGCTTTCAACCGGGCTTATCGGCGATCCATAGGGGAGGCCTATGTCCAGCAGTGAACGTCCCACGGCAGCTGGATACTTACTGAAAGTTTTTCTCCCGATGTACATTCCCAATGTGGATAGCGAGACGCTTCTTCGATTTCTCTCGGTGAGGGCAAAATGAACACTGGAAAGTAAAAACAATTTTTGTATTTGAAGTGAAAAATTCTTTAACGGCGTTGTGCACTTTTTGTGTTGGTTAAAATATATTCTCGCGTCAGGTCACGTGACCTAATCGAAAATTCACTTCTGCCGGCACTCCCGTAGTACAACCCGTTGTTTTTTAGGGTTCCGTACCTCGAAAGGAAAAAACGGAATCCTTATAGGATCACTTTGTTGTCCGTCTGTGTGTATGTCAAGACTCTTTATCTCGAGAACGCGTAAAGACAACGAGCTGAAATTTAAACTGTATACGTATACAAGTGAGTTGTTACTAGTGTAGTAGTTGGTAAAAATGATAAACACTTTCACTAATTCGGCGCCTTCGTAGAGAGCGTTTTAGCTTAATTGGACAAAGCATCTGGACCGGAGTCCCAGAGGATGCAGGTTCAAATCCTGCGAACGAGTCAATTTTTGAAATGTTTATCACAAAAAGAAAGTTTCTATACACCTAGTGTGTGAAGCACGATAAAAATAATTTCATTGATTAAGCAATGCGTCATTTCTCGTTAATGGTAAGAAGTTCTAATAATTTCACATTAAGTGACTGAATGGTTTAAACAGTTCTCACAAATGGCGCTTCCAACAATGTAGTAGTTGGTAAAAATGATAAACACTTTCACTAATTCGGCGCCTTTGCAGAGAGCGTTTTAGCTTAATTAGACAAAGCATCTGGGCCGGAGTCCCAGAGGATGATGCAGGTTCAAATCCTGCGAACGCGTCAATTTTTGAAATGTTTATCACAAAAAGAAAGTTTGTATACGTATATCTATGGTCTCTTGCAGTTGTGTAAAAGAAAAACTTCTCAGTTATCGTTTAAAAAAGTTAGAGCCGTTTATGTCGTAAAAAACCGCATATTTCGACACTCACAAAAATAAAAACCTACAGGATACTTTCCGTTGACATAGAACTTAGAAATTTGGCGAGAAGCATTGTCGCAGAGTACACATATAGGAATAAATCTGAAAACTTAACACTTTTATTTAAATCACAAAAAGTAGGGCCTCGAAATTCACAAAATATGGGTTCAAATTCAAAGTGAGTAAATCGTATCATGTAATGTATCATATAAAAGAACTTCATTAGCACATGCTAAAACAGGTTTTTACTTATTTTAATAACGTGTTTGTACGGAACACTCGATGTGCGAGCCTTACTTTACTATGGTACCAACCCTGAAAAGCGAAAATTATCTACCTATTCCATACATTTTGTCGCGGGTCGATGAATTTTTTGTGTTGAACAATTGATTTTATTGACGTGATTTCGGGGTTGGTACAATAGTAAAAGTTAGTCAAATTATGAGTATAATAGCATACTAGAACACACCTGTCAA
The DNA here is from genome assembly GCA_949316475.1 of Hypomecis punctinalis. NCBI lineage: Eukaryota > Metazoa > Arthropoda > Insecta > Lepidoptera > Geometridae > Hypomecis > Hypomecis punctinalis. Next base: position 2,041,534 of record OX438822.1, read on the forward strand.
CTAGATAATGTACACCATGTGTTTCTACTTGTGTGCCATTTTTTCATCTGCCTGGGGAGACAACGTCTGTAAGTCCTTCAAGGTATCTCGATCACTTTTGACTGGGTGAACGGTTTTAGGCGAGATTGTCATACCCCTCGGGAAAAATGAGCTTAGAATAAATTTTAACGACTTAATGAAACACATCGAATACCTGTACCGGCCTTCCTTAATTGTGCACTACTGAACGTAGGCCTACCCGCGAAGGGTAATTGGGCTATATCCATCACGTCGGCGCGGGTTGCTGAATCCACATAGGTGTACGACATCCTGATACGACGATTGATTTTTCTCTGCGGACGTACCTATACAGGTTGCCTTAATGTTTTCCATCAATGAAAGGCCAGTAGTGTGAAATTCCTTACATTATTGATTTAATTTCAAATATTCAGCACTTTATCATAAAAAAATCACGGACTCAGTAACAAGCTTTAGTTTACATACAAGTAAATTAAATAAGCAAACACTGAGACAATGCAGGCCAATCCCTGGGCTATTATCATTTTAGGCAAATGCTGAGACAATAATTCAAGCTAAGCCGTAGGCATTATCCTTGCAAGTAATACGATAATAGGCTCAATTATGAAAGCGCTATCGTTATTTAAAAAAAAAAGTGTTCTCTTTGTAGAATACCTAAAATGAAAAAGAAACGGTAATAATTATGGTAATTAGCTATTATAATTACGATGGCGCCTTCGTAATTGGGCCAAATGCGGACTTAACCACGGGCTATTATTATTTTAAGAAAGTGCCAAGACAACGCGGGCCAGACCGCGGACTATAAGAAATTATTAAAAGCAAGCGCCAAGATAAGACGGGTCGAACCGCGGGCTATTATTCTAAACAATTAAATACTAAAACAACGCGGGACAAACTGTGGATTATCATTTTGAGTATCTAAGTATTAACACAACGCGGGCCAAACCGCGGGCTATTATCATTTTGAGCAAACAAGCTAAGACAACACGGGCCAAACCGTGGGCATTATCCTTGCAAGTAATACAACAACACAGGCCAAATAGCAGGCTATTATAATTTTAAGCAAGTACTAAGACAACGCGGGCCAAACCGCGGACTATTAGATATTATTATAAGCAAGTACAAAGACAACGTAGGTCAAACCGCGGGCTATTTTCATTTTAAGCAAGTACCTATATACTAAGACAACGCGGGCGAAGCCGCGGGTTTTAAGCTAGTATCATATAAAAGAGCTTCATTAGCACATGCTAAAACAGATTTTAATAATGTGTAATTTTTAATGTATGACGAGAAAAGTGAAAAAAAAAACTTTTATAATATAGTACAGAGATTTTAACAACTTCCCAATTTTGTGAAATTTTCTGGATTTGTACGGAACCCTCGGTGTGCGAGCCTGACTCGCACTTGTCCGGTTTTTTTTTCTTTGATATCAGTGACCGTCATATATCGGCCGTAATACTGCAGCGAATGCCGTCACTAGAATGTTATCGGCGCAAAAAAAATAGCGCGGTTTCCGTGTGTCTTCGGTAAATCTCTTTTTTTTTTTTTTCTTATAACGGTGATCGTCATTTTGTGTTATTTTAATATATATGATAAAAGGACGCTCACCCGTGTGCCTTCACTATAATAGCTCGGTATTCTTTTATCCGTTATACCGTTGGTACCATTATATTGCGCCGAATAAAGATACAAGGAAGCAGATTAAAGGACACCCTTGTTGTTCCAGTAAAGCTCTGTTTTCTTCGGTACCGTCGTATAGCGGCGACCGTCATATAGCGGTGACAGATATATAGAGGCCACCGTCATGTAGCGGTGACAGTCATATAGTGGCCACCGTCATGTAGCGGTGACAGTCATATAGTGACCACCGTCATGTAGCGGCGACCGTCATATAGCGGTGACAGTCATATAGCGGTGACAGTCGTATAGTGGTAACCGTAATACTTATAGCGGCGAACGTTACCTGGAAGTTGCTCTCCGGCAAATGCACAGGCAAGTGTTGCACCAGGTTCCCTCGCCGATGGAAGGTCATACCGCAGTGGTCGCAGATAAAAGGACGCTCACCCGTGTGCCGGCGCTCGTGGATCTGCGAATTAAAAAAAAAAAATTGGTAAGTCGGATGATAATAATTTGTTGACAACTTTTTTTTGATTTCCTCTTGTAATAGCTAACCAAAAACAGAGCCGATTAACGAAAACAAAAATAAAATCAACTTAGAAATAAATAAGTTACAAGCATTTTATTTTCTTGCTAGACAAAGAGCGCGCTATAGCAGAATATGACGTCACGGTCCGTAAGTGTCATACATTCGCCATACAAAAGGTGCGTTCGGTTTGGGCTCGATGGCGTTTTTGGCATTTGCAAAATTATCGTTGATGTAAACCGTTCGGTTTGGGAATTTCACCCATTTCGCCAATAATGCTACTTTTGCTCACTTCCCAAAACGAACACTGAATCGTCAAACTCAAACGATCACAAAGAACCCACCTCCGCAGATGGGTCAAAAGTGGCAGTTCACGATAGCATTTTTAACTGTTTTTGAGCTATCCGAACGGTGAACGAAAACAATTAAAAATGCAACTTTTGATCACACATTCTCAAACCGAACGCTAAATGTGATCGTTGTTAGTGTTTTTAACTGATAATTTTGCCACCAGTAGGCTATCCGAACGCACTTTGTTATTCTTTGTGAGAAAGGCATAAAGCATCCCCTTTTAATCCCTACCAAAATATTTACAAGCTTGTATATCTGAACAGTGAACTGGATTAGCCAATTTTAGCTATTAGTTGAGGTTACGAATCATAATTAATTGCAGAATACACTAATCTTAATACTGTAACGCAGTAGACGCCCGTTGTAGGTATGGAGTAACTATGATGTAATCTGCGGTGTGTACGCTTCTGGGAAGCTCTATTGTTTTGCGTTTTTATTGGTGCCTTTTGTATTCGGTTTTATGGTTTTATGACTCGAGCGGGGTCAGTCTTTGTATTTCGTCTATTGTCTCGTTTATTTGTTTGGTCTTTATTTATTTGAAAAACAATAGGGATTCTCGAACTTTCAAGTTGTTTACTTGTTAACACAATAGCGTTTATTAAGAGCGAGTAATGTTGCGAAATATCTCGTAGGTTCGAGATTGTAGGAAATAACGGATATAAATACGCCGGCCGTCCCTTGGGGTTCAGTTTATTCGTTTACCGTCGAAGCGATAACTACTCGGGTTAGAGTGCGATACCAGTGATTGTGAAGTGACTAGCTTGTGTGAATATCAGTGCCAGTGTAAAGTGTTTGTGCGAACCAGTTGTGTCGTGTGTTTTTGTGATTTTTGTGAAGTGATTGTGTGCAATAAAGTGGAAAGTGAATAATCGGCGTTTTAACTGACTATCCAAGAACCCATCTCGTAACAATACTTTTAATTTATTCAATACTAGTAATTTACACTATTTTACGTAATAACGAAAAAAGAAAACAACATTGTCGAATCAATAACTGAAACAAACCGAGGGCTTAGGCCGATCGTGCCACTGTATCGCTTGTGTGACACTTTTTCGTGCGTGCAGCCGGCGTTCATCGATTTATAAGACGTTATCACATCGAACAGAAGCAACGAATTATTGCTTTACAATCTTTTGAATCTTTTCTAACGCACTTGTTTCATCGATGATCTAGTGTAGTGGTTCCTATTTGACACCGACATATTTTTTTTGGGTTCCGTACCACAAACGGTAAAAACGGAACCCTTATAGGATCACTTTGTTGTCCGTCTGTCCGTCTGTGTGTATGTCAAGACTCTTTATCTCGGGAACGCGTAAAGATATCGAGTTGAAATTTAAACTGTATACGTATATCTATGGTCTCTTGCAGTTGTGTAAAAGAAAAACTTATCAGTTATCGTTTAAAAAAGTTAGAGCCGTTTATGTCGTAAAAAGCCGCATATTTCGACACTCACAAAAATCAAAACCTACAGGGTACTTCCCGTTGACATAGAACTATGAAATTTGGCGAGAAGCATTGTCTCAGAGTACACATATAGGAATAAATCTGAAAACTGTACATTTTTATTAAATTCACAAAAAAATAGGGCATCAAAATTCACAAAGTATGGGTTCAAAATTCAAAGTGAGTAAATCGTATCATGTAAGGTATAGAGATTTTAACAACTTACTTCCCAATTTTGTGAAATTGTCTGGATTTGTACGGAACCGGTCCGGTTTTTTTTTCAAATATTTATTTTGAACCCTTGCGGTTATACCAGTCCCATAGAGAACAACAACATTATATAAACTTACAAAGTATAACAACAAGCAAAAATACACTGACATATCGTTAGCACTTGCGATCAAAGAAGTTTCTACTAGCATGAAAATGACACTCACTCTCGATGTGGTTCCTATTTGACATGATTAGGTCGCCCTAAATCAGTGGTTCCTACCCGACATCATTAGGTCGCTATCAGTTAAAGTGGTTCCTTACTAATATGATAAATATACACTCTCAGTGAAAGTGGTTCCAACCTGACATGATGTAGACACTCTCAGTGAAAGTTGTTCCTACCTGACATGATTTGGACACTCAGTCAAAGTGATTCCTACCTGACACAGTTAAAGTGGTTCCTACCTGACACAGTCAAAGTGGTTCCTACCTGGCACAGTCAAAGTGGTTCCTACCTGGCACAGTCAAAGTGGTTCCTACCTGGCACAGTCAAAGTGGTTCCTACCTGACACAGTCAAAGTGGTTCCTACCTGGCACAGTCAAAGCGGTTCCTACCTGACACAGTTAAAGTGGTTCCTACCTGACACAGTCAAAGTGGTTCCTACCTGACACAGTCAAAGTGGTTCCTACCTGACATGATTTGGACACTCAGTCAAAGTGATTCCTACCAGACACAGTTAAAGTGGTTCCTACCTGACACAGTCAAAGTGATTCCTACCAGACACAGTTAAAGTGGTTCCTACCTGACACAGTCAAAGTGATTCCTACCAGACACAGTTAAAGTGGTTCCTACCTGACACAGTCAAAGTGATTCCTACCAGACACAGTTAAAGTGGTTCCTACCTGACACAGTCAAAGTGGTTCCTACCTGACATAATTTGGACACTCAGTCAAAGTGATTCCTACCAGACACAGTTAAAGTGGTTCCTAACAGACACAGTTAAAGTGGTTCCTACCTGGCACAGTCAAAGTGGTTCCTACCTGACACTGACATGACGTCGACACTCACAGTGAGAGCCTCCTTGTAAGCGGCGCGGTAGTCACAATGTGCACATTTGTGGATCTTCTCTAATCCGTGCTTGGCTCGTTTGTGACCCAGCATTTGGTGGTTAGATGGGAAGCACTTTCCGCACGACTGTGGACAAAACAAACATTTTATGTTTGATGTGAGTAATTGTTGCTTTTAAACTTTCGCGATTTGAACACATTATTATTGTATACTACGGGACTAATCGCGCGCTAAAATTACGAGATAAATAAATACCTCCTCATCCCGACGTTTCGGCCGAGCTGCATCGACCGTGGTCACGGGTAGACTGACTCGGCAAGTCGGCCGAAACGTCGGGATGAGGAGGTATTTATTTATCTCGTAATTTTAGTGCGCGATTAGTCCCGTAGTATATAATAATAATGATGTGAATAAGTCTTAAAATCATCATTATCATCAACCATTGGGTAACAGAAAACCGAAAAGTTCTGGAGGATTATCTGCTTGCCCTTATTAGGCCGAATCAAACTTTTGGCGGCTTTAAACAGCCCACTGCTGATCATAGGCCTATCCACAAAGGGAAGATGCCAAATGAAGGGTGGTGATAGGCCAGTTTACTTCTTTGATGTCTATAAAAACTTTTCATTAGTATAGTAGCCGGCAAACAACTTAAACGTTAAACCATAGCTACCTATCTTTTGTTTTCTCTGCTAACGAAAGGGAGAGAGTGATATTTTTTTGTTCAACTTACGTGCCGGGACCTATACCTACCTAAGTAAGTTCGTATAGGTCGGGTGGCTAGCCCTGGAGAGTATTACAGCCGCCTGAAGGCCTTTGACATGTTAATAAACCGTCTAAATGGTTAAAACAACCGGGACCTACAATTTAACCTGTCATCCGAGCCACGGTAGCGCTCAGTTGTAAATTCCACCCACGGTCACTTATCCGGAGACTGACCGAGCTGAACATTGCTTAACTTCGATGATTGCTAACGAACACTTAGTTAAACTGCGCCATGAGCTATTTAAGGCGATGTAAAATAAATTACATAATTATACATACACACACATAGTTCCCGTAGCCGTGGTGGTCTAGAGGTAGTGACACCCGCCTTAATCATACTCATATATTTGGTAAAAAAAAAACAATTTACAATAAAAAAAATAACAAAAATCATTAACGATTAAAAACAATCAATAAAACTGATTCCATTCCTCACATTAAATAAATAAACTAATCAATAATTTTATCATCAAAGAATTCACTTAACCTTACAATCGTGAGGTTGTGGGTTCAAATTCCCGGTCCCGTATCAATGAGTTCTTTGAGATTTGTGTACGGAATATCACACCACTGGCTTTTCGGTAAAGGAAAACATCGTGAGGCAACCTGCATACGTCCGTAGAAGAAATTCGAAGGCGTATGTGAATCCACCAACCCGCACTGGGCCAGCGTGGTGGATATGGCCCAATCACCCTTCGTGGGTAGGCCTACGTCCTGAAGTGGACTATTATAAGGCTGATACAGTACAGTACTTAGTCAAACTGCACCATGAGCTATTTAAGGCGATGTAAAATAAATTAAATATATACATACACACACATAGTTCGAATGAATAAACCTCATATGCGACGAAGTCTCCTTTAGGGACTCGGCAAATGCTGCACTTATAAGGCAGGCTGGAGCCAACCATATTTATGGAATCCATACAACATAGATATATTATAATAGTATAGTCATAGTATATCATGCTTCTGCATTATCATCAGCTTTGGCATCTGCATCGCCATCATCTCATTCACCATCTAAGCTACTGGAGCAGTTATGCCAGCGGCCCAGAGCCACGCTCCGTTGCTTTAAGGAGCTGGGCTGGCTCGGGTAGACGCTGGAGGGGGAAAAAAACACCCCATGCGGGACGTCAGTGCAGGACTTATCGACCCTACTTCAAATTAGAAATTAGAATTAGTATAGTCATAGTTTCTACGGTAGGTTATGGGTAAGGTACCTTAGAAACTTATTTAGCCACCCCAAAAAACTTGAAAGTAAATACATTCTATTTTTCCATAAGATATATTCTAGAAAGAGGCATATGTCCAGCATGTATATGTATATGTAATGTCCAGCAGTGGAATATAGAAGGCTGTGGATGATTATGATGGTCCCGCGAAGAATGGTGCCAAAATGGTGATGGGGCTCTCTGTTTCCTTCGTTCATTCCAGCCATAGAGACCGGTTGGTAGCGGCTTGCATCCAACGCGATCCTGCGGTCTTAATTATAATAATAGTTTATTTGTTCCAAAAGTATGCTGCACTAGGTCTCCGAGGAGCCTGTGTTGCATAGTACAGTTTCAAACTTTTAATCCTATATGAACATTCAATCCATCATCATTTTACTTGAAGTGTTTAATATTTTATTTTATGTACATCTACATTTTGTGTTCTCTCTTACATACCTACTATAGTAGTGTGTGTGTGTGTGTGTGTGTGTGTGTGTGTGTGTTTTCAAATGTATTAGCTGTTCTGTAATGAGGTCATCTCATTAAGACCATGTGGTTGTCTAATAGTGTTGTTGTTTGTTTGTTGTGATCCGTCCACCTTGTGGGTAGACGTCCTACGCTGCGCTTGCCGGTACGTGGTCTCCACTCGAGAACTTTTCGACCCCATCGGTCATCAGTCCTCCACGCTATGCGCCTCGCCCTTTGCCACTTCAACTTGCCGATCCGCTGAGCTGACATAGCTCAGCTCGGCGTAACTTTGGTTCTTCTACGGATCTCCTCATTCCTGATTCGATCCCGCAGAGAGACTCCGAGCATAGCCCTCTCCATGGCTCGTTGGGCTACTTGGAGCTTACTGATAAGGCCCATAGTGAGAGACCACGTTTCTGTGCCATAAGTCATCACTGGCACAGAAAAAAAACAGTCTTGTTTCCTTATTTTATGTCAATAAAAAAATTATAGTCTAGATCTTAGAGAATAAATAACTAAAGTATAGAGCGCTAGCACCGCACTAGACGCCCAGTGCGCGTCGTAGGCAGATGTAGTATAGCTACTTATATATCTATGTTGGCGATTCCTAGGGATGGGCACGCGGGCAACGTAAACTCATTTTGTTGTCGATAGATGCAGGTTCAGCGCGGTACAAACAAGTACAAATAATTATATTTCGTGCGATAACATCTATAAGTATAAGTAGGTATTTATTTTAAGGGATTCATTAAGGAATCAAATCAATCAGTGTACTGAGCAAACCTTATTCCATATGTTTGTTTTAAAGCGATAATCCGTTTTCGGTCTTTTGGAAATCTGAAAAATAAGAAAACAATTGATATTTTTTTATATTTCAACCCTTAGTAAGGTTGTTGTTGTTAGTAAAGTTGTTCAGTATTTTGAGTAGGTTTATCCTTTACATATTTTATACTTTATTTGTAGGACCCTATATTTTCAGTCAGTCAGTATTTGGATGTGTAACCGTGGGTAGCATTTTCCAACTGAGCGCTACCGTGGCTCGGATGACACGTTAAATTGTAGGTCCCGTTTAGCCATCTCAGAGGCGCCCTAATACTTATTACAAAAATGTATCTCTCACTGTCACTTTTTTAAATTTAATTTTACTCCATTCGATACCAACTAAAATCTTCAAAATCAATTTGCCATTGTAGACGTGATATCGTAACATTACATATTTTATGTAGGTACTTTAAGTTATTTATAGTAAATTATTATAAGCTTTTAAGTGAACATGTTAACACATTCACTGTGTGAATGTCCATTCATTCAGCAGTGAATGTGTTAAAGTCACAAAAATCTGTTACAATATTGTGCAGTAGTTCTATCAACATTATATCGACTACCGTTGGTCACGTCCCATCTCTAAATCACGCGGCGGGACTGCGGTGCCTGTGGCGGTGCGCAGGCGGGCCTGCGCGTCCCCGCCTCTCACGTCACCTTCACCCCCGCGATCACGGATTAGTTTTTTATAAAAATAAGTATAATAATCGACTTAGCGATGAAATGTGATACTGGATTTAAATTTTGTGTGTTTTCTAGTATTGTTTTTGTAAGGTCGAACTGCACATTTCACTATTTTAATACGTAAATTTGAAAAAAATCCCTCGAGAAACGCACTCTCCTAGTACTCAGCTACGACTACAAGCGCTCGCGGCGGGAGCGTCGTTATGTTCTCACCTGTGCCTACTGTTCCCACTTCGTTGTGCGCGCTCTATAGTTATGAATACTCTAAGGTCTAGATAGTTCAGTCGATTCAGTCTCTCAATATGTCTTACCTCACAAACAAAGCTGTTCATATGAAACCTCATGTGCGCGCGGTACGGAGTCTCCTTCAGGTACTCCTTGGGGCATATGCTGCACTTATAGGGCGGGCCCTCGGGGAGGACTACCCGGCCTAGGCGGCGCCGGGTGAAGCGGGTCTTGGGCTCCTTCTGAAATATGCACGAAAGGAATATACAGGGTTAATGGTGATTGTAACTATGCGAAACCAATGTATTTTATTTATTTTATTTTATTTATTTGATACACAAAACAGATAACAATCGAATCCTTATTCTAAACTTAGTAGCTAAATTTTACACTGGATTGTCGTCCAAGGTATGTGTATACAGGAAAACTAAAAATTAAAGTAGACGAATACTTTGAAAGTATCCTTCTGTAGCGAGCTTCCAGAGGGGTACTTACAAAACCGCACTAAAATTATCTAAAATCTATTGATCAAAACGAGGAAACAAAGTATTAGCATTCTTTCAAAACATTTTACGATGATTATTAATTACAACAATAAAGTTGATGATATACAGGATTACAGGTTAAGTCGACCTATTCCCGTTAAGCGTGTGTAGTTTACTATGTTTCTGACTGATTTGACTATGAAACACCATTTCCTAAATCTCACAGTTTTCGAGATATTTGAATTCAAATACTTTTTATAAAAAAATACTGTATTATAAATTAGTAATTAAAAAATTTAGTCCGTAGAAGAAATTCAATAGCATATGTGAAACCAACCCACACTGGGCCAGCGTGGTGGATATGACCCAATCAGCCTTCGTGGGTAGGCCTACGTCCTGCAGTGGACTATAATAAGGCTGGTACAGTGCAGTAATTCAATTCAAGCTGTTTCTGTTCCATCAATTCAGAGATACAATTTTGTAGAGGAGAACTAAGATTTTTATCTAATTCGAGATTGGCCCCATAGTTAAAGTATGGTGGTCTGAATCAGGATGCTTTTGGCTTAGTTAACCTTTTCTGAATAATGTTGTAGTGATAGTTGATTGAATCAGGCGTTACTTTGCGGAAATTCATCTTCAAATCTATGTTTTGAATTAATATTTAGTGTATTTCCGCTATCTTGTTGTAGGCAAATAAGTTTAAGGGCATTAAGTGCATTAAGGACATTTATGAGAAAAAAAAAAAAACAAAATGACAAACAATTAATAATATTACAATAATTATACATTTAAAAACTTAATTTTACAAAATAGATAAAATAATAATAAATATCACTTATTTTCACTACACTCTATATTATATATATTTTAAAAAAATAGTACAATAATAATCCGTTACCAACAAATAAATATTATAAAAATCTTTTAAAAATAATATGACAAAATATTGAAAACACTTCACTAATAAATAACACCCTTATTCTCACTGCACCACACTCTGTTCGACACGTGTTTCGCCTCTCAACGAGGCATCTTCAGGATGTGTTGACTCTTCGAGGTCGCTCGCAAGAAAGCAACCTCAAAGAGTCAACACATCCTGAAGATGCCTCGTTGAGAGGCGAAACACGTGTCGAACAGAGTGTGGTGCAGTGAGAATAAGGGTGTTATTTATTAGTGAAGTGTTTTCAATATTTTGTCATATTATTTTTAAAAGATTTTTATAATATTTATTTGTTGGTAACGGATTATTATTGTACTATTTTTTTAAAATATATATAATATAGAGTGTAGTGAAAATAAGTGATATTTATTATTATTTTATCTATTTTGTAAAATTAAGTTTTTAAATGTATAATTATTGTAATATTATTAATTGTTTGTCATTTTGTTTTTTTTTTTTTTCTCATAAATGTCCTTAATGCACTTAATGCCCTTAAACTTATTTGCCTACAACAAGATAGCGGAAATACACTAAATATTAATTCAAAACATAGATTTGAATGTTGTAGTGATCCATACCTCTTTCTTCACCCGAGGAGGTTTCACATCTTTCCAAAAATCCTCTCCAACTGGAAAATCATCATCAACATCATCTTCTTCTTTCTCGACTTTCACTTTATTCACATTTGGTTGGATTTCTAATACTACATCTAGTAAAAAATCTTTATCATCCTCTGTCTTGTCAATTTCTTCTGTATGTTTTTTTGATGAAAGGAATCCGCGTAACATCTTTTCAGCTTGCTTGCTTCTGTGTCGAAACTTTAATGTAAGATTGCATATACCGAGGCATTTGTTGCATATGTTCTGGGATAGGCCATCATTTTTTCTGATCTGAAACGTTATTTTAGATAACTACATAGTATAAAACAAAGTCGCTTCCTGCTGTCTGTCCCCATGTATGCTTATATCTTTAAAACTACGCAACAAATGTTGATAAGATTTTTTTAATAGATATAAGTGATTCAAGGGAAATATTTATATGTATAATACACCTGTGTGAAGCTGGGGCTGGTCGCTAGTGGTTTAAAAAAGTTTTTATTTTATTTATTAGGTTTCACATTGATGACTGCATCAAAACAACCATTAATTACTTAAATACTAACATACTAAATGCATCATCTTTCTAAGGAAGCACCACATGCAATAATTATAGAGTAGCAAAAATATTACTACTTTAGTTTAAATATTTGCCAACCATTTGCCCCAGTGTTTCGTAGAACTGTGCTAGGTGCCAATTCTCCTGTGCCTAGAATAAGTAGACTCATCAATAAATTCCAGAATCACAACCAGTTCGATATTTTCGGAGATTCATTAAAGAAATTTAAAATAAATTTAAACTCAATCATGACCAAAATGGTCAACCCCACTCTCTAACTCTTCTCATCGCACTGATTTATAATTGTATTTTAAATTTTTTATGTGACTATTGTTGATACTGTTAAGAAGTAGTAAATGCATGCGGTGCTTCCTTCAAAAGGTGACGCATTTAGCTTAGTTCTATGTTGTAAGTTAAGTTATATATTATAAGTGTTAATGCAGTTATCAATGTGAAGCCTAAACAAATAAAATATTTAAATGGTGTAACAACATAAATATGTAAATCCAAACTTCTGAGGCAGCCCTTTGATCTGAATAGAACTTTAGGAATAGATTTTATGCAATGTTGCAATTAATGATTGCATTGCATGCTTGCCAACCTGCTCTACAGATAGAGGCCGGCTGGCAAGAGAAATAGGGCAGGCCCTTAGGCAGGCCTATGGACCTTTTACAGTTGACATAATGACGATAACAAACCTCCAATCCAGTTATAATCTTCAAGTTGCGCGACATCCTCTCATTGCCATTATTACTAAATATCGACACTAAATCCTTCGTGCTCAAGCAAGTCCTACAGCAGACACTCTCAGAAGACTTTAAATCACATTTCTCAAGACTTGTGCTCTGTTTTTCAGTAGAAATAGGGCGTTTACTACTCATTTTGTGCAAGAATAACAAAGGGATCATTTTACAGATTTAGCACATTTGTGTTGAAGTTATATCACAGTTTGTGATGTTGTTTATAAAAGGATAAATGTATTCATACAAATGTAATGAGTTTCTGTTAAGAATCGATGTAAATTAATGCGAACAACAATTCAATTCAATTCAATTCTTGTTTGTGGCTTCTGTGAGGGTGTTTCACAATTTCGCCAATGTCTTGTGTAGTACTGCCATCAAACGTAGAGAATTTGTACGGTGTCTAATGAAATACTGTATTTAATTTGTCCACAGTTTTTAGGATTTTATACCCTTCACCTCTGAAACAAACACAGTATAATCTATATAAACTAATAGGACGAACACAAACACATAAAATATACTAATCTACAATATAATTAGTGGTTAATACTATTTACAACTTAATTTTATTAATGTTAATATATTTACATAGTATATTTACAAATGGGGTATATACAAGGGGTAGGAGGGATTTGAAAGAGGTGGGACGAGGGATTTCTGGGGGGATGGCATCATATAAGGAGTACTGCATCAAAGGGCAACTAAAAAATATGTGATCCACATTTCCCTCATCGAGACCGCACTCACACTGGGAGTGATCCCTAATCCTGAGTTTGGCCAGGAATACTGGGGTGCAAGCATGGTTAAGACGGAGGCGACAAATTACAGATGTGGTTCTCTTATCCAGCTTGGTATATTTAGCGAACCAGGGTTTATGAGGTATTTCAGGTTGTATATCTGCATAGAATTTGCCTTTTTCCAATTTAGAAATTCGCCATTTTTGTGTCCAAGAATCATGCATCATTGGTTTTAGTATGGTACACATGTCATGGGCGTATATATATGAATAATCTAAGGATCCTGACGTAACAGCATCCTTGGCGCAGGCATCAGCACGCTCATTGCCGAGGATACCTGAGTGACCTGGAATCCACGCCAATTGAATGTTGATTTTTAATTTGTGACATTCCAATAGGGCTTCTCTTATTTTATGGGTAGTTGGGAATCTGGTTTTCGAACGGAATGGGTTGGATAGGATGGATTGGAGGCAGCTCTTAGAGTCTGATAGAATGATAGAGTTATTGAGACCGTGTGATTTTACGAACAGGATGGCTTCTAGGATCGCAATTGATTCCCCTGTGAACACTGAAGTAACAGATGGGCACTTGTAACTTAAAATTATTCTAGTTGCGGGAATCCACACTGCTGCTCCAACTGGATAGAGAGAGGATTTTGACGCGTCTGTGAATATTTTGGTCCAACCTTGGTACTCTGTGTTAATTTTCTGAGCGAAAATTTTGTTGGCTTCAGTGGTATTTTTGTCAACTCCAAAGTCTAAAATAATATTAGGTTGAAAGATTAATGAGTCATATGAGACAGAGTACATTGGCAGTTTGGAATTTTGATGAAGTGGGTGAGGGAGTCGGGAGAGCAATAATAAGCTTCGTAGTAAGCAAGGGATGTCGTCGCCTTCCAGACGACGGGGGTGATAAAGAGCGGAGAGCTGGTTTAATTTGAGGAGTAAAGAGTGATCAGGATTTTCTGCTAATTTGAAAAAGAATCTGTCACATAGGTATTGTCGACGAAGGGACAGAGGTGGCTCTACGCACTCGACTTGCATAGCGTTAATTGGGGAAGATTTCATTGCACCGAGAATTATGCGTAAAGATTTTGCCTGAATTTTATTTAACTTTTCTAGTCCTGATTTGTTACATGGATCGAGAAGAAATGATCCATAATCCATATGGCTGCGAATGAGGGCATTATAAAGCAACTTTTGCGTAAATGGGTGAGCTCCCCACCATACGCCAGAAAGGGATCGTAGGATGTTAATATTTCTCTCACATTTTTTAATCACATAATCGCAGTGAGTGATGCCTGACAATTTACGATCTAGCCAGATACCTAAGAACTTTACTTTGGTGTCTTCCGGAATTTCTTCGTTGTTTATATATATGCCAACTGGGGGGATATTTCTTTTGTTAGTAAACACAACAACTCTGCTTTTAGTGGCTGACAACGAGAGGCCATGTTCCTCTAGCCATTCTGAAAGGTGGTCTACGGCATTATTTAGTTTGTCGACTGCTTCTTCTAGTGATTTCTCTGGGACATATAGAGCAATGTCATCAGCATACTGTAAAATTTGGCAAAACGGGTGGACTGACTGCTCTAGGTTATATGTATATAAGCTGTACAATATGGCACTAAGGACTGAGCCTTGTGGTAAGCCTTTCCGAACAGGTCTTGGGGGAAGATAACCATTTGGGCCTTTAACAATGATGTTTCTTTCAGAGAGCAAGCAAAGTATAAATCGTACTAGCTTCTCTGGGACACTCAGCTCATTGAGTATACTCCTGAGTACCGGAAGCAGTACATTGTCATAAGCAGCTTCAATGTCTAAGAAAACTCCCACTAGGTATTCCTTTTTAGCTATAGACATGCGAATATCAGTTGTTAAAATGCTTAAGCTATCTAAGGTGCTTTTACCTTTCCTGAATCCATACTGAGTGTTGGCTAGCAAACTATTCCTTTCTACAAACCATTCGAGACGATGTTTGATCATATGTTCAGTGACTTTCACTAAAACTGAGGATAAGGCGATTGGTCGGTAGCTGTTATGGTCAGATGGGTTCTTACCTGGCTTTAAAATAGGGATGACTACTTGGGTTTTCCACTGAGGAGGGATTATCTCTTGTTCATAGAAACAGTTAATAAGTTGAAGATAATATTTCTTACTCTTATCAGTAGCATTTCTTAGAAATGAGTAAGGAATTCCATCTTCTCCCGGAGCTGAGTCTATTAAACCATCTAGAGCTGTTTGAAGTTCTGCGAATGAGAACCTATCTTCCAGACTGTTCGTGATTGAGAGGGGATTAGGAGATGGGGTGTGTGACATTACTTGGGGAGCTGAGGGAGGAGACATTTTGTCTGCAAACGCTTCAATCCATGAGGTTGTATCTGCACTTACATGATCATTTCTAAAAGTTCCTCTATACCTCTTAATTTGTTTCCAAACTAATGTTGCTGGGGTTCTAGGTGAGAGATTTTGGCAATAATTAATCCATCCCTGCCTTTTTTTCTTTGCAAAGAGCTTTGTTGCTTTAGCTGCTTTATGCTGGTAGTTTAGATAGTTTTCAACGGTCATGAAATCATTGTAAACTTTCTCAGACTCTTTCCTACTTTTAGCGGTTGTTGTGCATTCAGAATCCCACCAAGGGGTTGAAACTTTGAATTTTGGTGGTGTCTTGAGTGGGAAGTGTTCATCAGCGCTGGAAATTATTGCTTCTACAAATTTGGAGTAATTTTCAATGGGAGTGGAATTTGAGGAGGAAGGAATGGAATCTAGTTTATTATCAAGGGATAAGGAATAAGATGACCAATCAGGGTTGGATAATCTGTATTTTAGGGATGGATGAAAATTGATAGCTGGAGTGACTCTATTGGATATAGCTATCATTATGGGATAATGGTTGCTGCCATATGAATCATGCAAAATTTGCCAATTAATCATAGAAGCAAGGTTAGGTGAGCATATTGTGAGGTCTACTGCACTTCTAGGGTCTTGGGAAGGGTTAACTCTTCGGGTTGGGGAGCCATCATTGATAACACAGAGATTAGTGTCGTCTAAACTTCTAAAAGGGACAGGGCAAAAGAGTCATTATCACTACATCCCCATGAGGTGTGATGTGCATTAAAGTCACCCATTAAAATGATAGGGGGGGGAATGGAAGAGATAAGGTGTAATATATCTGCTATCATTCCTGAATGTGGGTGGGGGATATATAGGGATACATAAGAGATGTCAAGGACTTTAGCAGCTACAACATTAATACCTGGGTGAGGGAATGAAAGGGGGATTTGGGAAAAAGGAAGTGAGCGCCTTATAAATAAGGCGCATCCGGCGCCGCCCCCGTCAGCCCTGTCATCCCGGAGACAGCAGTACCCGGAAACTCTGAAACGAGTTCCTGGGTCCAACCATGTCTCCGAGATGGCAATGACTGACGGGGTGAATTTGTTAATTAGGTGAAGGAGACTATGCTTCTTGGGACGGAGACTTCGTGTGTTCCATTGAAGGATTTGATCCATAGTTATTGGATATAGAGATGAGTTGGGAAAGTTTTTGGGCAATGTTGTTCGGTAGGGATGAATTATTCTTTGAGATAATAGTGATCAACATGGAGAGTAAGAGTTCGATTAGATTATCCTCTTGAGGTCTTGGGGAAGAAATTTGTTGGGTTAAAGAGAATCCATTAGGCAAGACCGATGGCTCATCAGCTACTATAGCCTGATGGGCAGCCCTGTCATATGACTTCTCTTGGGATCCACTGGTGGGGGGGGAATAGAAAACAGTCTTTCGGTATGACCTTCCAGTTGGCATTTGTTGGGGGCTTTGAGTGGATGGGATATATTGGGAAGTGACGGCGGGATTTGGTGATCTTAGAGCTTCTGCATAAGGCCTCAGTGTTTTGGGGTATTTTTGGGATGCGGTCTCATAGGATATATTGTCTTGGGACATTAGGAGTTTGATGGCTTTTTGTCTTCCTTGCTCAGGGCAACCTTTGTTAATGGCAAAGTGTTGTCCATTGCAATGAAGGCACGAAGCTTCCTGCTCTAAGATTTGGCATGTGTCACCTGAGTGAGGTTGAGTGCATTTGAAGCATCTTGCATTCGACCTACACTGAGCCTTAACATGTCCAAATCTACAGCAGTTAAGGCACTGGATTGTTGGGAACTGGTACATTTCGATTGGCAGGGAGTTGTGGAAGAGGAATATTCTCTGTGGAAGGATCTGTCCTTGGAAAGTTATAACAACAGACTGCGTCGGTATCCAAGAGGTTTGGTTGTCAACTGTGGATTTTCGGTTAAGCCGTCTAGCCTTCAGTATTTTCCCACAGCCATTGGGGAGTACTGCTGACTCGGCGAACTCGTCCATGGAGAGGTCTACTGGAACCTGTCTGGCGACACCCATTTTTGTGATGTTATAGGTAGGGATGGTGGCTTGGTATTGATTTTCTGGTAGGATGGGGTTATCTAAGAATGCATTGGCATCACTTCCAGTTTTGAATTCAACAGAAATTTTGTTTCTGCCTACTTTTTTAATTCCGTCTGAACATATGTTAGAGATTTTGTGCTTAAATAGCAATTGTCCGAATTTGATTGGTCTTATAGTTGTACCTGCCGTGAGATCTGGTTCCGTTCGGGAAACGTGGACCACAAACGGTCCTTTGTCGGTTTGTAGGTATTCCTTTATCCCAATAATCAAATTTGGGTGGGTGTACAACCCTTGTATAGACGCTGATGCCATCTCGGGATTTGTGATAGTTTTTTTTGTTGAGGGTTGATTCACCTGATTTTCGTTTTCTCGGGCCTTTCTTTTAGTTCCCGACGTCGGTGGATCGGAAATATCCGGAGGGTCCGGGGGTTTCGGGCAAACCTCCATTATGGAGATTAGTAAAAACAAACAACTATGTTAGGTGTTATCTACTTACCCGTGCTATAGTTACCACCACCACACAAATAAACCCCAAAAACTTGTTATTAGTGCCCAAAAAAGCACTTTATTTGATTTTCTAAGTTTTACGATGTCTCGCGTCTCACGTTTGACAGCCGAAAAAAAAAAATTGCTTTAAAGTTTTCTAATGCGAACAACAAATGCAAAACAACAACAATTCAGCCATTTTGTTTGTTTATTTTTTGATTTGTTTGTTTGACAGAAACCTTTTTTCATTTTTCGCGTAGCATAAACTGAGCATTTGCTAGCTTTGTTCTTTGTTTTAAGCGTCTCGTATGCTGATACGACCTGCGGCCATAGTCATTTTGCAATCCGAAAATGGTTGATCTATCAAATGAGTTCATACGATGCTAACAAAAATCGACATAATTTTACGTAAGACGTATTCATTCCGTGCTGGTTGTTATTAGCGTCGAAGTGATAGTAAAAACCGTAAACTGAATTGACTATTGGCCTCTATTGCCATTGTTTGTTTTGGTTTTTGTAAATTGCTTTAATTCCGATGAATACTATTTGAAAACTCGTCTTGAAATTAGAGATTTCACCGAATCTTTTCAATGCGCCGCATTAGCCTTCATTAATAGGCACGATGGAGCCCTGGCAATGCTGTAGAACCTGTCTCAGTGTTCAAAACTTAAACCCCATATTTCCGTTGCCGGAGCACAGCGAAAAGTATTCAGATGTATTATTTACTGTTACTGGAGTCAAGGTGAGCATATCCCGTAGCCTTCACGAGTGAAAAACTACTGGTCACAGACAGAAAACTGTAGTGTTCTGTGTCTAAGCCGAACCACTTCATCACCAATATTACTTGCTAGATGCTCTTTAGATCAGTGTTGGATTATCCGTAAGGCAGATTAGGCATTTGCCTAGGGGCCCCGCATCGACTAAGGGCGCTTTGGCACGGGTATGGGGCCCCGTGAACACAAAGAAAAAGAACTGGACATTGAGTCAGGCTCGCCTACTCCCCCCGGACTCCGGCTGTCAAGGTTCTGTAATAGGGTCCCGAAAATTGCACTGCCTAGGGGCCTCTGATAGGGTTAATCTGCACTGTATAAGATAAACCAGTCACTGAAAGTTTGCTTCGGCTCTATACCATACTGCCCCACTGCAGTGCAATACAACCTTGTTAACAACAAAAGGATAGGTTTTATTCCACTGCTCAAACATGGGCTAGCAAACGTCACATCTCGAAACTCCCAAACATACATGTTTCCTCCCAATTTTTGGCATCTAGCTGATCCAGGTCTGGTCCTTTACTCAAATAATATACAACTCTTAGACTCTTGACACAACTGCTCCCTTATTTGCTCCATTATTGCTGCCCCTAGTTACCCTAGTGTCAAATTATGAGTTACATCTTTCTATAAATACATTGAATTAAATTGGATAGCAGTTACATAGTTCAAATTCCTGCAACCATATTATTCTTCAAAATCAAAATCAATATACATTGCTTTATTCTTTGCACATATGCATATGTAAATGCACTAAGAATTGTCTTTTTACAAAGGTTTTCGATAGCATAATATATAAAAGGTACAAATTTACATAATCACCAAATTACTAATAAAAAGTGAGGAGATGAGTCCTGCACTGACGCCTTGCATGAGGTGTTTTGTGCAATTCTTCCTACAAAATTTACCCTAGCCAACCCAGCTCCTTAATGGGCTCTGGGCTCCTAGCACAACTGCTCCAAATTTCAAACAAATATTGATCATAAATTCTTCTAAGTTTATCAGAATGCTTATAATGTTTACAGGTTCAAATGAATGATTCTCTCTCCCAATTCATATGCGCTCAATGTATAAACTTCATAAATGAATCCTACAAATTCAGAAAAAAATGCGAAGACTCACAAAAGTCACTACTAGAGAGATTGAATCAAAAATATCTTTACGAAATCAAAATAGAACCAATGAAATCAGATTCTGAAACTTGTATAGATATCACAGATTTGCTAATCGATAACGATTTTCGAGACTACGATGACAATATTACATTAAGCGAGTATTACGTAGAATTTGAGAAAAAGAATCAAGTAGAAGACACTCAAAATATCCAAAAACTTGAAAGTATGACAGATACAAATGCCACTTCTGAAAATCATCAATTTGAAAAATCTAGTTCAAACCATCAAAAATTAGCTAAGAAAAGTATTTCAAAGTCGTCTAAAAATAAAGAAAGAGCAGCTAAGAAGAGAGGCAGAACGAAAAAGGAGAATGAAGAGGAAAAAAGGACTAAAGAGAGGAAAGAGAGAGTGAAAGAAGAGATCAAGTGTGAATTCTGTCACAAAGTTCTAACGTCTAAGTTGTCGCTAAGAAATCATAACAAAATACATACAGGTTTCGATGTTGTTTGTGAGGTAAGGGATTTTTTAAAAATTTTCTACTAACTACATTTTTATTCTATTACTTTAGTTCTAATTCTATGGGTCACGCAGGCAATTAACAATTCGTGGGGGGGCTAGTACGCGCGCCACAAATTATTTCGTTTGTAGTGTCAGAACGAGACTGCGTTATGACAAAGAATATATCTTTCACTTTTTCATATGTCGAAATGAGTTCTTTTTGTGGCTATTCGCGGTCGCTTGCTTGACTAGCTGGTCCTATCCTGTGGCTTTGCAATGTCATTTCAGTTTTAAGCAGACAGGACAGGATGGACAGGTCTAATTGCTTTTTAAATTTTCTACAAAGGACTATTAAGTTTAGTATATTGGTACTATTTATATTGCCCATTGGTCATACAGTTTTTTTGGCCACTTCAAGTCCATGATTCAACAAGTATAAATATTATGCAAGTATAGAAATGAGGAATTTTATTTTCAACTAAACTTTTTTTCTTTAAACAAGACAACACCCTGTGCGTTGTCCATTACTATAATGGTGATTTTTGACCGATGCATAACTTTTTACATAGTCCGATTTCGATAATTCTTTTTTTATTAGAAAGAGTATACTTTGAAATAGGTCCCATTTAAATTTTATCGAAATCGGCTGAGCCATTTTTGATACTTCAACAATAATGAAAAAAAACGCTACATCGATCCGTGCGAAATATTCGCGAATTATAATTCGCATATTATGTACACGGTTGAAGTCGGTCATGGCATTTTTTGCGTAAAATAATTATTAGCAACTTTTTAGCCGTCCCTTAGTGAGGTCACTATGACCCTACTTTTGCTGTGCTCATACATGTAATATAACATACATACTTGACAGATTTTTCCAATGATTTCAGCATTGTGGCAAGAAGTTCATAACCCGCCGCTTGCTCTTAATGCACTGTAAGGCAAAACATGGCTACGAAAAGACCGACAAATGTTCATACTGTGAATACAGAGCTTCCAATGCCGAGCAAGTCAAGGTAACTAATTGTTGATGGTTTGCACCAGATTTTTCAGATTGATGGTGATTTCTGAAGTGGAATTTGTATCTATAATACTGTCAAGGATTTTTGACTTTCTTGTTTCTTTCTTCCTGACTGCCTTGGTGGCTCAGTGGTTAGTGACCCTGACTTCTGGATCAAAGAGACGTGGGTTAGATCCCCACCTAGGGCAAACATTTATGTTATGAATATAGGTGTTTGCTCTGTGTCTGGGTGTTATTTAGGTACTATCTATATAAGTGTGTATTTAAAATTATGTATATGTAGTATATCAGTCTCTGGCAGCCATATCACAAGCTTTGCTTAGTTTGGGCTCAGAGGCTGTGTGTTAGATGTCCCCAAATATTTATTTATTTATTTCTCTCAAACTCTATGGCAGGTGCCCCAGTTGTGGCCACTGACCCGGTTGTGGCCATTATTTATTTCTCTCAAACTCTATGGCAGGTGCCCCAGTTGTGGCCACTGACCCGGTTGTGGCCATTTTGTTGTCAAAATTATTGCATAAATGGTTATAAACAATCTAACAACATAAAAAACAATATTGTTTGTGTGAATCTCAAATTATATATTTTTTAAATATTTTTAGAATATCAAATTGTCTAATTAATCGTTAATATTCAAAGTGGCCACAAATGATACTAAGATGGCCACAACCGGGGCACCGGCCCTAATACTCGTTTAATGTAATTTTCAGGCCAATTTTGAAATCGCCATCGTAAAATTAATAGCAACTTAAATTATTGCTGTTTCATTTTCACTGTATGCATTTGAAAGAGAGACATTGCATGCATTTGCTGTCATCGTGATCGCAAAAATCGTGATCTATTAGCAAGTCAAAATGTCCCTCGTATAATCAGGTGTTTCTCTGGATGATATTTATTTATTTATTTTATTCATAAACTCCACCAACACTGTGCACACCAACACAACACACGAAAGAACATAATAAAAAGGAACTAAGTGACACAGCAATTACAGGCGAAGACAGCTTGCCTTGAGTATATACATCATATCATATATTATAGTATATACATCAATATATCTTTTGATTCAGGATCAGAATATCGTTTATTCTAAGATATCATTGTACTCATCTTAATTTTAGGCCTCCTGAAGGCCTCTGACATGGCTGAACGATAAAAACGACAGAGACCTACAATTTAACTTGTCATCCGAGCCACGGTAGCACTCAGTTGTAAAGTTCAGAAGATTGACTGTGCTAACTTTGGTGATTGCTAAAAGACACCTAATCAAACTAAGCTACGAGCGCTTCGCCATATCTCTGTTGTATAAATAATTATTTTATTTCTTTTCAATAAATCTGTTTAACTTCATTATTTACTTTTTTTTAGATTCATGAGAGACTGCACACGGGCGAGAAGCCCTACGGCTGCGGGAGCTGCAGCGCGCGCTTCCACAGGAAGAGCTCCTACCTGCAACATATAGCTATACATTTGCCCGACAAAACTGTACAGGTAACTACAGACTCTGACTCTAGGGCCGGCCGCTTGGCCTATACGAGCTGCGGCGCACGCCGTCCGTCATACCTCAGTGCCTCAAGTCAAGAGTTAATGCCTACTTACTCAAACCCAATACTTAATCATGTTATGTAATCACTTCATTGAAACTCGCGTGAGAATTAATTATACTAAAGAAAACACCGGTTCTGTATAATATCGCGGCCGGGCCGCTGGGAACCCAACCGGTTTCAGAGTAATTAGTACTCCTTCGTCAGGGAATACGCGCGCTCCCGTCGACTGGCGCACGCGCACATTACGCACTACAACTCTCGTGTACGTCTCTCAGTGCGCGTGCGCTAGTCTACGGGAGCGCGCGTATTCCCTGACAAAGGAGTACTAATTACTCTGAAACCGGTCGGGTAACCAGCGGCCCGGCCGCGATATTATACGTGAGTAAAAACCGGTGTTTTCTATAATGTTATGTAATATTTACATGCTGTTCTTAATGACATGTTTTCATCTATCAGCCATAAGAAATCAACTGCTCGACATAGGCCTCCCTTGTACGTCATTCACCTCGATTTTGTGCTAATCTCATCCAGGTTGGATCCGTAACTCTTACAATGTCGACGCAACGAGCTGGCAGACGCCACAAATATAGTATTTAATTTCCATTCCAGTGCGACCAATGCCCGGCGAGGTTTAAATCCACCACGCTCATGAGAATCCACCGCGCGCGACACCGACCGCCACAATACACTTACAAATGTCGCGTGTGCGACAATACGTTCGCGCGCCGACGTAATGTCGTACGACACTTGATGAGGATACATTCGTTACAGGCGGAAAGTGAGCATATAGATCGGACGAAGTGCGCGTGTTGATTTTTGGTGATTTCAATATAAATATATCTTCAAAAATATTACAAGAAAAAATTAAAAATAAATAGTGCGTGGAGTCCCTCCGCGCGGAGGAAGTGAAACTTCGTACGTATGTCAGCCAATTTCACGACGCTCACACTAATTACTTCGCTGCTTAACAAGAATACCATGCGCGTGTGCTTGGGATCTACCGACTCACTCTCTTTCTCTCTCCTTCTTTCTACCTTTGTGTTTCTTTCTCTCTCCCTCTTGCGTGGTAACATGGTATTTAAACGTTTAACGCAATCTTGTTGGAAGACGCATTAGAAGTTTCACTTCAGAAATTGAGACTAAATATTTTGCTCAACAAATAAATGTGTTTTATCTCTTGCGTAACTGACAGTATTCCCAATTAAAATTAGTAGGCAATAATTGTCTTCCTAATAAAATAGATCTGCGACATGTTTGAGATCGGAGTGTCATAATGTTTGTATAAAAGTGACGAATAATATGTCTATTGGAGCTTTTTTACATTTGGATTGGAAATATACATCAAAATAATATTAACGTTGAAAATAGCCCGGGAGGTAAGCGCAAAAAATTGAAACTACTCTTTAAAAGTTGAAGTTTTGGTATTAAGTTGACATGGTGGTGTACAACAATACCCCGGATTCAGTCAGCTGGGATGTTTAGCTCTTCAAACGGTATCCCCGCCAAGCGCTAAGCATCCCAGCTGATTGAATCCGGGATATTGTTGTTCACCACAATAATACCAAAAATTCAGCTTTTAGAAAATACAGTGGATTTCATTAATAACGACCTCGGTTGTAACGACTTCTTGGTTATAGCGATGTCAAACTTACGTCCATTGAATTTAAGGCATACTCTTGTAGGAAATTCATTCGGCAATAGCGACGTCGGATATTGCGTCGAATTCGGGTTTAGCGACTAGTTTTTATGAACCATTTCTGACAGATTCCTTGAAATCCCTTGCGGATATTGCGACTTTGTCGACAGGCAAAAGCACAAAGACTCATTCATTAAACTATTAAGCTTTCATATCCTTTGTTTACATTCACAGTGGTCAAATGCATTGTTTGTCTGTAGAATTCCTTAACACGTGTACGAAGTTAAAACTTATAAAAAAGTGGACAGCATTTCAAAACTGAATAACGGTGAAAGCAATACTGATCTGTGTAAACAAACAATTTGGAGTTTCACATTCTACTATATTTAAAATGTGGATAAACTGCAAAAATATACAAGACTTTTTATCATGGATATACCTTCGGATATAGCGACGACATTAAAGTGGTCCCACGGCCGTCGTTATAACCGAAACCCACTGTAGTTGCAATTTTGTGCGCTTACCTCCCGGGTTATTTTCAACCTAAATATTATTTTGCTAAATTAAAGTAGGTATATATTATGAGAAAGTGTTATGACAATGAAAAAAATCGAGACTAAATGCCTCTTATAAAGTTTTTTTTAAAATTTATTTTTAATTTATAAAATACATTGTGATATCTTTCTATGCTCAATCTGATAAATAATATATTAATCGTATGGTTTTCAAAATTGAATTTATCAAGGTTTCGGTAATCTTCTCTTAATCTTTTCTTCCCTAATTAAATGGCAAGCAATTTGTAACTACAGTATTATTTTCTATTTTATTGTACCTGTAATTATCTATAAGAATTACTATGTATTTAATCTTATAAAATGCATTAAGGGTCTTACTCATAAACGCTTCTTAACTTTTAAGCATTTGCTTAGCAACTGCTTAGCCAGAATCTCACTCATAAACGCGTCTTAGTGTTAAGAAGCGGCTAAGTAACGTTTAAATAGCTGTCAAAATTAAACAACGTCGGGACATTGTTTAAAATAGTTAAGAGGCAAGATGGCGGATTTCAATCAGCTGGTTGACGTTAAACAGTTTGGTGTCGATAATAAAAACATCATGACAGTACGCCGTCACTGCTGTCATTGTCAGTAACGAGATAGATACAAAATTAATAATTTTGACGACTGTATTCGTTCAATTTTGTCCAAAGAAACCAAAGACGTTTTGTGTATCTTTCCTTGCTTATCTAAGCAAAGCATAATTAACGTTTATGAGTGAAAAAAGTTAAGCATTGCTTAAGTATTTAAGAGCCTCTTAATTAAGCAGTGGCTAAGCAAAGGTTAGCGAAATTTTTATAAGTAAGACCCTAGTACCTAACCAAAAGGAGTCGACACGCCTAAGCACCGAAGTCTGCCAACTCAGTAGGGGGTGAAGAAACGCACACAAACCAAAATATAAGCAAGTTTACACGCACACAAATGTAATTAACTAACACTAGCTGAAAATGAACGCAACACAAGCGCAGCCAGACCGATATATTTATATAAAGAGCATGACCGCCGGTCGTGTACCTACTTTTGGCAGAGGGGTACGCTTTGCAGTGTCGACTCCTTTTGGTTAGGTACTTGATGATAAAATGTGATATTAAAATAAATGTTTCAAAGATAATCGTTTTTAAACTTATTGGCTTTTTTCATCGCCTTATCCATATAAAGTCTAATTTTGGACATAGGCCTCCTTATTTATAGATCCAGTGAGAAATAGCTTGTATCCAGTGGCTTGGAAATCCATCCATCAGCAGGACGTCGACTGCTGGACATAGGATCCCCCATGGATTTCCAATAAGGCCGGTTGGAAGCGGCCCGCATCCAGCGCGTTCCTGCGATCTTAATTATATCGTCAGTCCACCTGGTCGGTGGACGTCTTACGCTGCGCTTGCTGACCCGTGGTCTCCATTCGAGAACTTTACGGCCCCATCGGCCAGTTCTTCGGCTTGGATAAGAAATAATCAAATCCGGTCCTTTTAGTCAGGAGCTACATCATAGACAAACATTAATTCATATCTAGTGTAGGGTTACCCTACTAGATATACGAGGCTACTCTGTCTCGCTCCACCATGTTATGATTACGAGTATTTCTGTTTCCTTCACATTGTTTATATCATGGTAAAATACCTGTTTGTTCAATAACTTACCCGCAGGCGCAGGGTTGGTCTAGTGGTAATGAGACCCACCTTACAATCGTGAGGTCGTGGGTTCAAACCCCGGTCCCGTACCAATGATTTCCTTGGAATGTACGGAATTTCACACCACTGGCTTTTCGGTGAAGGAAAACATCGTGAGGCAACCTGCATACGTCCGTAGAAGAAATTCGATGGCGTATGTGAATCCACCGACCCGCACTGGGCCAGCGTGGTGGATATGGCCCAATCACCCTTCGTGGGTAGGCCTACGTCCTGCAGTGGACTAATAAAAAGGGGGTACAGTACAGTACAGGCGCAAGGTTTAGAGAATATATTTATTTATTTCATAAATTTTACATCTACCATTACAGTTTAAAAACTAATTCGATACCTAGTGTAAGAAAAAAGAAAAAGTTACTTCCAAAATGAGTTATTCAATATTCAATTCATAATAATGATGATTTGGACGGCTGAGCTTTGGAACTGGCAGATGGAGTAGGCGGCGCTAGTGCCTGTTCTGCAATAATTATTTTTTGCAAAAAATAGCATGACCGACTTCACCCGTGTACAGAATTCGCGAACATTTCGCACGGAACGATGTAACATTTTCCACAATATTGTTGTTTATCAAAAATGGCTCAGCCGATTTCGATAAAATTTAAATGGGACCAATTTCGAAGTATACTCTTTCCAATAAAAAAAGAATTATTGTTAGCTGTTGTAACCCGTTATAGCCACACCAATACTAAAAATATCCAATTAAAACATATGAACAGTGTCACATTAGGCGGCCTTATTGTTAAAAATAAATTCTGCCAGGCACCCGGGCATTTTTTTACTACTTTCACTCAGGGACTGTAGCTCTGAGTGTCAAGTGGGAGATTTGAAAATCAAATCGAATTACTTTTACGTCGCGTTGACCGAGCGCGCCGTGCACACACGCGAGCACATTGACACATACGCTTGAATTAGCCAACCACAGACGTTGCCGCGCTCGTGTTCGATCGGTTTGGCGCTCGTTACATTACCGTATAAAATACTCACACTTAGCTATTCAGTTTTCTGTACGTGACACAAGATGGCGCTGTGCCATTTCCATAGAAATCACATCAAACGTTAACGCGATCGAGCTCGAGCGAAAATCTCTCACTTAGCCCTCTAGATATTTGCTCGGAGGTTAAACATTCAAAAATCAAACAAAACTGACTTTTATGTAACTTTATTTAGAGGTCAAATTCAATGAAACTTAGCTCTAAGATAACAATTTTAAATAAATAATGCAAGTTTTGGTTTCAATATACAAAAACGAAATCATAAAATGCATATAATCAGTTTTGGCAAAGATTATCTCTTCATAGATACCGCATAGTGAGATCTCGTCTTGATCAAAAAGCAAAATACTTCTTTGCTCGACGATAGACGCTTATTTGACGAGAAATTAAAATTTCCTACTTTCTTTACAATTTACAGTATTCACAAGATTATGATTATTACCCACCATGAGGTGAGTTCACAAAAAGTGTTTTTGTTACTTATGACATAATTATGGTATATCAAATATGCAGTTACATAAAAAAATAATCACTAGGTAATCTTTAGGTTACACACGTGAGCATTGTCCGACTTTTTTAGTGTGTTTGATGCACTTGTACATAAACGGATGTAATCAAGCGTCCCAACAGGGGTGACCTTAGATGGAAACACGCGCCCGTCCACCAAGGACGATGAAGGTCATAATACAATTTTAATTAAATCTGCAGTCTATATGGATGGCAACAGGATGGCAACGAGCAAGGTCATCCCTGTTATCCCAACAGGGGTGACCTTGCTCGATTACATCTGCCTGGAAAAGGCTAGGTAGGTATCTTAATTTTTTTATATGTATGTAATTTGTTCATACTCATTGTTAATTGTTGCAAAAACAGTTTTCGTAAACCCACGGCTAGTAGTAAAGCCGTAAATGACATAACAGCGGGAAAATTAAATTTCGTGCACTAAACGAAAACGTCCGCCTTTAATTGGATGACGTGATGACGATCGATATGTATCTGCGGTATCTACGTAGAGATAATCTCTGATTTCTATACATGACTGAATAACTTTGGATACATTCATTTTCAAAAATGGTAAATACAATAAAAGGAATTAACAGTAGGTACCTAAGACTTTTAAAATGCCATATTTTCAGCAAAAAAAATTGCAGTGCTTTTAATATTAAAGTCTTATACAGGGTGTTCTGATTACCTTGTACTACGCCGAAAGGGAGTGATTAAGACCTTCATTATGAACAACTTTTACTATGGAACCAAATGAAAAGAAAACAGTTATTCCATACAATTAATATAATCAATCAATATAATTCATTTTAATTAATCCGAAATTGTTGAGTTTTTGAGTCGAAAGTGAGTAGTAGTAGATTTTACATAATTTATAGTCATGTTAAATTTAATGTTTTGTAACCAAATTATTATTGACATAAGTGACCACTCTCACTCGAATATGCAGCGCCCGACAGGGTCCATACTGAACTTTGTACCTTAACTTTGTTATTAACATCCTGTACTGTATGGAAGCATGAATAAATGAAATGATAAAAATAATAATTAATCTCCCGACCAAATGTACGGTTTGGTATAGGACGAATCACAAAAGTTGGCAGATGTGAAGTTACCTACAAGCTACACAACATCCAATCCCGACTGAAGCTCACATAAAGCCGCGCGTTGATTGGATATTGCGCATTGTGGCTAACTTCACATCCGCTGACTTGTATGCTTTGGCCAATAGCTGTTTTTTTTTTCGCGATTATACAACGTGTAACGGAAAGGCTGTATACATAAAAAGTGGGTTGATACTATACCTTATATAGATGCTGTATTCGAAATTCCGAGCCAAAATAACAACATTCACTTTTAAAAAAAAATGAAATATGACTGACTAGAAAAATCTTTTGCACGTAAACAAACATGCCACAACAAGGAGGTGTGGTCTGATTTTGATGGGCAAGGTCGTGTTGTTGACCTCACAGCTGTTTAGTGTGATAGTGCTGTGCAAATGTGAATTAGTCATAAAAATTACTAGTTTTTCAAAAAAAGATTAAAAATCAGCAAACGAACTTACACGGCTAAACATGCCCCCATCTAGTTTGTTACCGTTATCTGATTTGGTACTTTCAGTATGTATACAGTCTTTCCGTTACACTTTGTATAGTTGGTCCCATAGTAAAAGTTTTTTTTAATTATGAACTTATTTAGCTGACACTTCTGAAAGACTCAGCGCTTTGTAAGGTAACACCCTGTACAGGGTTATCTGGTTACCCTGTAATAAAATGGGGCCAACCCAGTGTGTAGTCAAACGCTAATGCTTACAATGTCTTTTAAAAGTTTTTGTACTTTGCAAAACAACATATTATGTACATTTAAATAAAGTAGTTTACGTGTTCATCTTGACTAAAATTTAAATTTTATCTACAATAGAGGAAAACCACACCGCTACAGGCATGATAACTAAAAAATATATAATTAGTCCGTTAGTAAGATTATCAAAAACATTTAGACACTTTTTTTTATTTTCTCAATAAACAAAAAAATCTGGACAAGTACAAGTCAGGCTCGCACACCGAGGGTTCCGTACAAATCCAGAAAATTTCACATAATTGGGAAGTACGTTGTTAATACTCGTATCTCTATACTCATCATAATCATCGACAATTTTCTCATCATTCTTCGAAAATTGTTAAAATAATTAAAAACCTGATTTAGCATGTGCTAATGAAGCTCTTTTATACGATACCTTACATGATACGATTTACGCACTTTGAATTTTAAACCCATATTTTGTGAATTTTGAAGCCCTATTTTTTGTGATTTAAATAAAAATGTACAGTTTTCAGATTTATTCCTATATGTGTACTCTGAGACAATGCTTCTCGCCAAATTTCATAGTGCTATGTCAACGGGAAGTAACCTGTAGGTTTTGATTTTTGTGAGTGTCGAAATATGCGGTTTTTTACGACATAAACGGCTCTAACTTTTTTATATGATAACTGAGAAGTTTTTTCTTTACATAACTGTAAGAGATCATAGATATACGTTTACATTTTAAATCTCAACTCGATATCTTTACGCGTTCCCGAGATAAAGAGTCTTGACATACACATTACACACATTTATTCGTTCCGTTATTTTCTTTTGAGGTACGGAACCCTAAAAATATGAAGATATAGCCCATTAAAATTTCGCGTGACGTCACGAGTAGACTATAAAAGTATAGTTTTGACAGATAAATGACGTCACGAACCCCCACTCCCGAACTTTGACAAGTTTTATCTTCATCATTTTTCGTGTAAATGACAAAAGAAAAAAATACGTGTTTAATATATTATTATAATTTTGATAAAACCGACGGTTTAATTACATATTTTTTTGTCGTCTTGCTTATTGGTATACAGGGTTATTTCCAATCAATTAACATCCTTATAGGGATTAACAACTTTTGTTCTGCGACTTTTGTCAAAACTAAAAAAAAACAGCTGTTCCATACAATTTGTCGCGGATGAACGACATTTTTCTATGGAACACCCAATTTTTTTTTAGTTTTGACAAAAGTTGTTAGTTTTGATCTCAGAGCAAATAAAAAAATCCAGAGGGAACGTCGTTGAACAGTCAAGTGAAGCCGGTTTTTTATACATGTGTGAGTGCGTCGCTGTTGCGCCGCCATAGTTTGACTGACAAGCCAAGGCGTAGTTTCATAGTTACCTGGATGTGTGTGTAATTGTATGTACACGGCGAGGCGTAGTTTTGGTTGGCTTCACTTGTTTGTTCACAACATTCTCTCTTGATTTTTTTATTTGCTCTGAGGTTATGGTGTACAGAATAAGCCCCTAAGAGGATGCTAATTGATTATAAATAACCCTGTATATTTTTATCGTCTTGCCTACCACATCCAAAACCAAAAATACAGGGTTATACATAAATATTGTACTAAGCCGGAAGGGATGATTCATACCATCATTATAAACAACTTTTACTATGGGGCTTTTACTATGAAGAAGTGGTGGTCTAGAGGTAGTGACACCCGCCTTACAATCGTGAGGTCGTGGGTTCGAATCCCCGGTCCCGTACCAATGAGTTCTTTGGAATTTATGTACGGAATTTCACACCACAGGCTTTTCGGTGAAGAAAAACATCGTGAGGCAACCTGCATACGTCCGTAGAAGAAATTCGATGGCGTATGTGAATCCACCAACCCGCACTGGGCCAGCGTGGTGAATAGGGCCCAATCAACCTTCGTGGGTAGGCTTACGTCCTGCAGTGGATTATTAAAAAGGCTGGTACGGTACTATGGGGCCAACCTGGAATTTGTGAAAATAAAATCGGCCAAGTACGAGTTGGACTAGAGCACGAAGGGTTCCGTACCGTATGGGAGCCCTTCGGCAAAAAAATCACGTTTGTTGTATGGGTGCTCTCTTAAATATTTATATTATTATGTTTTTAGTATTATCGTTGTTATAGCGGCGATCCAAATACACATCATCTGTGAAAATTTCAACTCTCTAGCTATCACGGTTCATGAGATACAGCGGAGTCTTAGTAAAAGGGCCCCGTTTTTACCCTATGGGTACGGAACCCTAAAAATCAGCTGTCTTATACAAAATTACAACTATGTACCGTACCGGCCTTTTAATACCACAGCTGAACACAGGCCTACCCACAAAGGGTGATCTACAAAAACTCTGAATCGACAAAATGTATGAAACAGCTGATTATTTATTTATCGCGAATGAATCTGCGCTTGACCACCAACTGGCCTGATGGTAAGCGACGTTGTGGTCGAAGATGAAGCACGCATACCTAGAAGATAACTATTCACTGCCCAAAACCCGTTTCTCGATTTTTTTTGGTGGAACCGCGTCTTAATAGAGTTTAAGTTTGATTTGGCCGATACAGGGTTATTTGCTTACCTTGCTAAGCTAAAAGGAGGTTTAAGACCATCATTATGAATAACTAGCTGACTCAGCGAACTTCGTTTCACGCAATATCTTTATAAATTATAGCCTGTGTAAGCAATACTATCATGCTATTGTCGAAAGTCGAAAGTTTTCGACCAGTGTGTGTTGCCAGTGATGACTTATGGCACAGAAACGTGGTCTCTCACTATGGGCCTTATTAGTAAGCTCCAAGTAGCCCAACGTGCTATGAAGAGGGCTATGCTCGGAGTCTCTCTGCGGGATCGAATCAGGAATGAGGAGATCCGTAGAAGAACCAAAGTTACCGACATAGCCCAACGGATTAGCAAGTTGAAATGGCAATGGGCAGGACACATAGCGCGGAGGACTGATGACCGGTGGGGTCGAAAAGTTCTTAAATGGAGACCACGTACCGGCAAGCGCAGCGTAGGACGTCCACCCACAAGGTGGACGGATGACCTTATGTCCGCAGGATCGCGCTGGATGCAAGACGCTACCAACCGGTCTTATTGGAGATCCATAAGGGAGGCCTATGCCAAGCAGTGGACGTCCTTTGGCTGATGGATGGATGAAGCATTACTATTGCAAAGTTTCATCTCAATCCGTTCAGTAGTTTTTGCGTGAAATAGGAACAAACATCAATACATACTCACAAACTTTCGCGTTTATAATATTAGTAGGACTTGTACTATGGGGCCAACACCAAAATTAAAATAAAATTCAGCTCCTTCCGGCTTAGTACATCAGTTCTGGATAACCCAGTAAATACCGTATTTTATTACTAAATTGTGATAGTTAAGGTGTTGCTATCATGAAGAGATCCGTGGCTGAACAAATCGTGATAGGATTTCAAATTATAACTAGAATACCACTCGTTGATCGATGTATCAATACCTGAAAATAGAGAAATATATATTAATAGAAAGTATATAGAGTTGGTCTTGTTTAATACAGGAGTTCCGACGGCCACCTTCCGACTCCATCATCAGATCAGCTCCATGGTACCATGTTATGGTATCGTCACGCGATATACATATACAAACAAACAAACAAACAAATCATTTATATTGACATAATAAATGTGTTACAGCGATACATGATCCATATGCTCCCGAACTAGTCTAAGACTGTGTCTCAGGAGCCAGTGGCTTCTCCATATTAACATAAAAATCATGCCAAAATGTAAATAAACTAATAACTAATTTAGAAAAATAAAATATGATCTTTGAAAAGTTTAAATTGAAAAAAAAAACCGATATTAATTATAAATACTAATTTATACATTAACAAAAAAATATATTTCAAACCAAAGATAAAATAATAAAGAAAACTAGACTTGTCTTAACTGTACTGTACCAGCCTTTTTAATAGTCCACTGCAGGACGTAGGCCTACCCACGAAGGGTGATTGGGTCATATCCACCACGCTGGCCCATTGCGGGTTGGTGGATTCACATACGCCATCGAATTTCTTCTACTAATATATGCAGGTTGCCTCACGATGTTTTCCTTCACCGAAAAGCCAATGATGTGAAATTCCGTACATAAGTTCCAAAGAGACTCATTGGTACGGGATCGGGATTTGAACCCACGACCTCACGATTGCAGGTCGGGTGTTACTACCACTAGACCACCACGGCTTCCTTGTCTTATCTAATTTAGAAAAATAAAAGAAATCTTATAAATTAAATTTAAAAATTTGAATTGAGTAATAAATTACACATACTAATTCAATATTAATTATTATTAATTAAAATGCGTGCAAAATTTCAGCTCAATCGGAAATCGGGAAGTTGGTCAAATGTAACTTGCAAGATCCCTCCCGAACTTACATAGGTAGGTACATCCATTGCAAGTTAAATAAGAGCTTGTAAAATAGAAAAGAAATGGAACCTACCCCTAGCAATTTAGCCTCGGGCCACCCCTTCGTTTCAGTAGCTATGTCGCTCCCTGGTGACAAATAATTTGGAAAATAAATAAAAAAACAATAAAAAAATATTTGATTCTTGGTTGAGATCGAATTATAATATAAATATTTGGGGACATCTTACACACGGCCTCTGACCCCAAGCTAAGCAAAGCTAGTCATATGCCAGAAACTGATATACTACATATACATAATTTTAAATACATATTTAAATGATAACATTCAGGCACATAGTAAACAACTAGGCAAGTATCTTGTCACGAGTCAAATCTTTTGTCATTTGTCAAATTTTTTATCACCTGTCAAATCTCTTGTCACCAGTCAAATATCTTGTCAAAACGACTACTTACTACCGCCACTTACCTTTGGAAGGTGTTAAGCTAGAGAAACTTCACAACTGGGTGAACGCAGTTCTGCGCCTCCGCGTATTGCTTGGAGTCAGTGTGTAATTTGACAAAGCTCGTGAAATTTAGCAAATATTTTGTCACTGATCAATTTTTTGTCAATATAGTGGCAATATCGCCCATGGCAAAGCTCTTGGTATTTGGTAAACTTCTTGTCACTAAATGTAAAATTACTA
The DNA here is from genome assembly GCA_949316475.1 of Hypomecis punctinalis. Lineage (NCBI taxonomy): Eukaryota > Metazoa > Arthropoda > Insecta > Lepidoptera > Geometridae > Hypomecis > Hypomecis punctinalis. The sequence goes on from OX438822.1 coordinate 2,077,146, forward strand.
TTAACAGACACTGTTAATAGTAATCGAGATGTCAAAGATTTAGTCACCTGTCAAATATTTTGTCAATACTTTAGCAAAATTCTTGTTATCTGTCAAATCTCTTGTGATTTATCAAATTTCTTGTCATCTGTCAAATCTCTCTTCATTTAGCAAATTTCTTGTTATCTGCCAATTTCATCGTCATTTAGCAAAACTGTTTTCACTTGTCAAATATCTTGTCAAAACTAACGTCAAATCTCTTGTCACTAAACATCAAACTACTACTAACCTACCGTTGTAAGGTGTTAAGCTTCTCACAGATGGATGTGAGCAGTTTTTGCGCCTCCGCGTATTGCTTCGAATCAGACTGTTTATTCTTTTGAAATTCTGTAAATATTTTGTCACTGGCCAAATTTCTTATTAATATAGTTGCAATATCGTCATTGGTAAAGCTTTTGTCATTTGGCAAACTTTTTGTCAACTGTCAAACATCTTGTCAAGGTGTCAAATATCTTGTCAATTTGCCAAAAATCTTGTCAAGACCTCAAACATACTGTAACTTGTCGTGTCTTTGTTGTCAAATCTCTAGTCACTAAACATCAAACTACTACTGACCTACCGTTGGAAGGTGTTAAGCTTCTCGCAGCTGGGCGTGCGCAGTTTCTGCGCTTCCGCGTATTGCTTCGAATCAGACTGTTTATTCTTTTGAAATTCTGTAAATATTTTGTCACTGGCCAAATTTCTTAATAACATAGTTGCAATATTATTGTTGTTGTCATTGGTAAAGCTCTTGTCATTAGGCAAACTTTTTGTCACCAGTCAAATATCTTGTCAAGGTGTCAAATACCTTGTCAATCTGCTAAAAATCTTGTCAAGACCTCAAACATACTGTAACTTGTCGTGTCTTTGTCTTCAAATCTCTAGTCACTAAACATCAAACTACTACTGACCTACCGTTGGAAGGTGTTAAGCTTCTCGCAGCTGGGCGTGCGCAGTTTTTGCGCCTCCGCGTATTGCTTCGAATCAGACTGTTTATTCTTTTGAAATTCTGTAAATATTTTGTCACTGGCTAAATTTCTTAATAACATAGTTGCAATGTTATTGTTGTTGTCATTGGTAAAGCTCTTGTCATTAGGTAAACTTTTTGTCAACTGTCAAACATATTGTCAAGGTGTCAAACATATTGTCAAGGTGTCAAACATATTGTCAAGGTGTCAAACATCTTGTCAAGGTGTCAAATATCTTGTCAATCTGCCAAAAATCTTGTCAAGACCTCAAACATACTGTAACTTGTCGTGTCTTTGTTGTCAAATCTCTAGTCACTAAACATCAAACTACTACTGACCTACCGTTGGAAGGTGTTAAGCGTCTCGCAGCTGGGCGTGCGCAGTTTCTGCGCTTCCGCGTATTGCTTCGAATCAGACAGTTTATTCTTTTGAATTTCAGCAAATATTTTGTCACTGGCCAAATTTCTTATTGATATAGTTGCAATATCGTCATTGGTAAAGCTCTTGTCATTTGGCAAACTTTTTGTCAACTGTCAAACATCTTGTCAAGGTGTCAAATATCTTGTCAATCTGCCAAAAATCTTGTCAAGACCTCAAACATACTGTAACTTGTCGTGTCTTTGTTGTCAAATCTCTAGTCACTAAACATCAAACTACTACTGACCTACCGTTGGAAGGTGTTTAGCTTCTCGCAGCTGGGCGTGCGCAGTTTCTGCGCTTCCGCGTATTGCTTCGAATCCCCAAAGTTGCGCGCCTTCCACGCCATGCTGTCGCGGTAGTTGCGCTCGCGCTGGCACGCGTGACGCAAGCCCACTGGTGGGATACAATAAAATATATAACGAGCCTTTAAACACTTAACAAGTGATTTATTTATTTCAGTTCACCAACATTATGTACATTAATACATTGTCAAAAGATTATAAATGTCACAATAATTATACGTGAAGACAACATGCATTCAATGCAAAACATTGTAAAAAAAATCCGTCACTTTCCGGTCCTTGAACTATATTAACTATATTCATGCCAAAAATCAAGTCAATCCGTTGCTCCGTTGCTCCGTGAAAGAGGAACAAACCCCTGTTAGTTACCTGTGAAATATATTAAGCGCCACACAAGTCGTCGGATGAGAAGTTAGCCGCAGATGACACTTCGCCGTGATTCGCTAATAATTACGCATGTGTGCACAATGCCGACGCCGCGTGGCGTAGTGGTGAGCACGGGCGTAGGCAGCGCGCGGGAGACATCAGGTTGGCGGGCGGGTGTGCCCCGGTGTCTCATCTCCCTGGCTCCCGCGCATACCTATATTTCAGCTTTTGCGCAGCGTTCTCCACATAACTTCCCATCTGCCGACTTGTATTCGATGTTTGGGTGTCGTGCAGCTTGTAGCTAACTTCACAGAAGGTTTACACGGCCTATACATCATGGGTGGACGTCCTACGCTGCGCTTACCTATATACTCCTCTTCTATGGCCATTTCAAGCCGTCGCAACGAGCCCTGGTAGTCGGTGTGGAAGTTCTCTTTCACGTAGTACGGAACCTGGAAACATGAGGGAAATTATACATTATGACTTTATGACCATTTCATTATGTAGATGTGTCCATCCATCAATCTGCCATAAGAAACTTTCTTTTTGTGATAAACATTTCAAAAATAAACGCGTTCGCAGGATTTGAACCTGCATCCTCTGGGATTCCAGCTCAGATGCTTTGTCCAAATTAAGCTAGAACGCTGTCTGCGAAGACGTCGAATTATTGAAAGTGGTTTATCATTTTTACCAACTACTACATTGTTGGAAGCGCCATCTGTGAGAACTGCTTTAAACCAGTCAGTCACTTAATGTGAAATTATTACTTCTTACCATTAACGAGAAATGGCGAATTGTTTAATCAATGAAATGATTTTTATCGTGCTTCACACACTAGGTATATAGAAACTTTCTTTTTGTGATAAACATTTCAAAAATAAACGCGTTTGCAGGATTTGAACCTGCATCCTCTGGGATTCCAGCTCAGATGCTTTGTCCAAATTAAGCTAGAACGCTGTCTGCGAAGACGTCGAATTATTGAAAGTGGTTTATCATTTTTACCAACTGTGTGTATGTGTATGTGTGTATGTCTGTGTGTAAAACTGTTCAGGGCGCCAGGTTTATTGTATGGGAGCCCCCCTTAAATATATATTTATTTCTATTCTTTTGTCTCTCTGCCTCTAGTCTAATAGTCTCTTAGACTAGATTTTATTTTATTTTGTGTTTTGTTTTTAGTTTGTTTTTGTATTATTTTTCTTTTCTTTTTAATTTAATAGTAGGTTATTTAATTTTAGTCATAGTAGAAATCGATATTTGTTTTGTTTTTCTGTGTTAATAATAAAAAGTACTTTGCTTTTTAGTATTTGTTGTTATAGCGGCAACAGAAATACATCATCATCTATATTTATATCTATCACCGTTCATGAGATACAGCCTGGAGACAGACAGACAGACGTACAGCGGAGTCTTAGGAGTAATGTCGTTTTTACCCTTTAGCAAAGAAGATATAATAATACTACGTATAGAACGGCCACTCGTCACCCCCCACCCGTTTGAGTCTTCCTCACTTCCACCCCGCGTCAGGACACGATTGACTACTCTGCGCGCACACAGGCGGGCTGCACAGGCCGCTGCAGATACCCGTGTAGCGTTCGTGCGTATGTGTAGTGTCTGTGAATAAATATAGTGTTGTGTGCGTAAGACAGCTGATTTTGTATGAAGAAACGCGGAGTGTCCGGGCTGTGCCTTTGGGTTTGGAACTGTAAAATGGGTGCTGTAGTATGTAAATGTTTGTGAAATACCTTCATGTTGACAGTTTCTCTGGGCACGGGGTACTTGGGCGACGGCGCGAGACTGAACACGGGCTCGTTGATGAATAGACCTGGAATGGAACATTGTTCAAGTCAGTGTTATTTTTTTCCTTTTTTTTAAATCGGTCATAAATGCCTTAAGAGTCAAGTGCCATACTCAAATTAAAAAATTCAAAATTATTTATTTCGAACAAAAAACATAAGGTAACATATAACAAATAAACGATGCTACCCGCAGTAGTCAGGAAGACTGTGTCGCAGATGGCAACGCCCACCTCCAGCAAAGAATTGAACAAAACAGATATATATATATATATATACATAATACATAAATAAGAAGTTAGTATGACAGAAACCATTTTTGAACAATAAATTGAACATGCGCGCTTGTGTGTGTGAGTGTGTGTGTGGGGGTGCATGTGTATGTCTGAGAAAGTGTGGTACTATACTAAGCCCCACACAAATCGGCGGATGAGAAGTTATGCGCAGAGCGCTACGCAAAAGCCGAAATATAGGTATGCGCGGGAGCCAGAAAGACAAGACGCCGGGGCACACCCGCCCGCCAACCTCATGCCTCCCGCGCGCTCGCTACACCCGTGCTCACCACTACGCCACGCGGCGTCGACATTGTGCACACATGCTCTATAATTAGCGAATCACGGCGAAGCGTCATCTGCGGCTAACTTCTCATCCGCCGACTTGTGTGGCGCTTGCTATTTATTACGACAAAACTCTAACTTTTTTCTACGATAACTGAAAAGTATGTTTTTTTCACAACTGCAAGAGACCAATAAATTTCATCTGGTTAACTTCACACGTTCTCGAGATAAACGGTCTTGACATACACACAGACGGACAGACGGACAACAAAGTGATCCTATAAGAGTTTCGTTTTTTTTCCTTTTGAGGTACGGAACCCTAAAAACAAAATACTTATTTGAAATTATTGTTTTTCACATATTTTCAGAGCCACTTCTGTGAAATTTGCCAGACTGCATCCAAAAATATCAATATCTTTGGCGGTTTTCTTTAAGGCGACTTGGTATCAGCGTTGAGCGGTTTTTGAGGGGGTGGAGCAGGGGCAGGTCCCCGCGCGGCTAGGGAGGTCTGACCAGCTTAGCTAAACGCGCGCGATCTCGATTACTTCGTAGTAATCTGTGTAAGGGCAAGTCGTGCCTATGAAGATAATATTATTATTATAATTACATTCGCAAATGATTTCTAGCTCAGGCGCGTTCATGCGCTTTGTTCCGTATAATATTTTTGTAATAAGTATAGGTTATTCCAAAATAACGATAAATAACAATATTTGCTTAGAATTTTATTACCAATATAATGAAATTATGGACTAAATTTGATAAAAACCAATTATTTACCACCCATATCGGACAAGAGAAAATAAATAACGATATTATGCCAATTTTTTTACCAACTTGAAAAATATCATACCAATAAATGCAATAAATATGAATATCTCGGCACTTGAATGTTCCGCGTACTAAACTATATTAAATTATACAACATAAAATAAAACGCCATTTTTAATTACATAATGAATAAATACATAATAATGTATCATAGTACCTAAAATACAAAATCCGAATAATATGACACCCCTCACACTTTTGATATTTCGTTGTTATAATTATAATTGACGACTTCCAATTTGCCCCACCAACCCACCCAATTAGAGGGGCACAATCTTCTATTTTCTTTTTTGAGAGGAATCTGCCCCATTCGTTCCACCTTAGTGGGCCAGATTCTACACATATTTTTGGTTGGTGGAATCTGCCCCATTTATATTACTATTTATAAACATATTTTTCATTCTTCACGCATGTACATACCTACATACAAATTAAGGCGTATTTTTTAACCTCTATAAGAGAGAGAAGCCACTTTTGAAACAGGATAAGTGAGAAACCTGGATTAGTGAAAAACTGCGAGTGAACCGCAAAATAAGCGAAAATAAGATGGTGGTCCTTTCAACTCTCTCTTATCCAGGTTTGACTGTATATTGTATACTCAAAGGCAATGTTATTTGCCAAATATCATAGTTTTAGATCAAGATGAAGTACCCTGTAGGTTATGATTCCCTTGTAAGTGTCGATAGCCCATCTTCATACCATCGAAACGTTCGTGGGGAATTACCAAGAGGACGCATCGAATCATATGAGGGGAATTACATCTACATGATCTGTCACTGTCAAAATTATGTCACACAATTGTCGGTAGCCCTACCTGTAGACCTATCCACAGGCAGGGCTTCAGGATGGGAAAAAGACACGATGACTAATAAATATAATTAGTCTGTCAGATAGATTATTTATCAAAAAGTATCAGACACGTATTTTTTCTTGTGTCAATAAAACTAAAATGATTACATTTTTGAGTAAGTAATATAGGAAAGTTTGAATGTTTAAGCTTGCACACAGCCCAGATTATTGACCTTAGAAACATATTTATTGACAAGTTTTTTACTGGGTAGACAACCATCTAGTAAAATGATAATAAATATTTTTTGCAAAAAATGGCATGACCTACTTCAACCGCGTACAGAATTCGCAAATAGTTCACACGGATTGATGTAGCATTTTTCACATTATTGTTGATTTATCAAAAATGGCACAGCCGATTCAAATTTCGAAGTATACTCTTTCCAATAAAAAAAAAACAAATTCGGCCTACTATGTAAAAACTTATACGTGGTTATACATAACAAATATATATTATATATCTACGCTTTGAATTGAGTACCTCCTCCGTTTCGTCGATCAAAAATTGGTTTTTACCATCACTGTAATCATCGTCATCATCTACGGAAGTCTATAATACGAGAATGTTGTCGCACGCTGGGGGTCACACGTGGGGTGTTGTAATGCTTAAAATGTTGCAGTCTTTGCATTACTAATTTTATTCAAAATCGCGCGACACGTCTGGTGGAGAAGAATCCATTGGTTTAAAATATGTATGTGTAAAATCTGCCCCACCAATATGTGACGAGTGGGGCAGATTCCACTTCAAAATGAATTAGTGGACTATGCCCCACCCGTGAGGCAGCTTGGTGGGGCAAATTGGAGATCATCATATTTATATTCTATGTTGCTTAGATAAATATTAAATTCTCATTTATTATGTACCTTTCCAAAATTATTTCGTTTCTCAAAGGCGTGTCACGTTTATGTCATGAATCCAAAAACTATGAGTGTAATTATGTTTGCCAATAACCGATTTCAATCGTCTACAAAATTCAAATAGTTTGCTAGAATCGATATAATTATATATATATATATATTTTGAATATTTTTGAATTTTCCGATGAGCTCGCCCGATTTCGATAAAATTTAAAATCCTGGAGTGTTGATCTACCAAACACAGAAATAAAATCATCAAAATCGGTTGATCATTGGCGGAGTAATCGCGTAACATGCATACAAAAACATACTTACATACGAATTGATAACCTCCTTATTTGAAGTCGGTTAAAATATTTACCATCCCTATAATTTGCCTAAGAAAAATATACATACAAAATATATGTACATATAAACATGTGATACTACGATACCGTATAAATTAAAATTCACACGTGCGTGTTAGTAGCTAGGTATGCACTAAAAGTGAATGAAATAAGTACGTAGGTACAGGTAGACCGACACTAAGTATACCCATCATAATATACGTGTAATATAAATATTATTCTTCGAATTCGACAATCTGGTACGGGCGAGATGATTTATTGGGGTGCTTATTACCAATTTTGATAATTGATTGACCCAAAAGTCTTACGACAGGATGTACTGGAGTTTCCGAAAAAGTTGTACACGTCTGCTCTCGACAACGCGCTGCGGCAGACTGGCGGGGGTCGGGCGTCATGGTAATGCCTGGTTTCTCAGCGTGCGCGCTTCCAAACATAGTGAATATTGATTTTAAATTAGATTTTTTCGAAACTGGTACATTTTTGGTGAAAACTAATTCCAGGATTTTTTTTGTATGCTTGTTGAGATAACGTGCATTTATTTTTGTAACCATGTTTTTACTCGTTACTGAATAAAGTTGACTCATTTCACCCACGGGAACGTTAAAATGAGCGTTTTTTTGGGAACTTCATGATTTTTTTCTATCGAGCTGAATTTATTCAATTGTGTTTCTGCTCCCGACATTTACTAGAATATTTTGTGAACATTCTAATTACATAAAAATATTTCATTTATGAATCGTTTATAAAGGTTAAGTTTTAAAAATTCGAAACGACGAATCACCAAATTTGGAACGTATTTCATCTTAATAGAGTCAGAGCGCGAGATGTGGGGGCTTCCGGGGTGGGCTGGTGGAACAGCCCACCCCGGCTTCCACCAGCCCACCCCGGCTTCCACCAGCCCACCCCGGCTTCCACTAGCCCAACAAGAATGTATTTCTAATACTACTTATTCACCTGACATCATAGAAAGCAGCACTAGGACCGCCACCGGCAAGAGTTGCACCAAGCCGCCGTGCCCTTCGCGGGGCTCGGGCTCCCGCGCGCGGCGCCGCGCGTACACCGTCGGCCCGCCGCCCGGGAACGCTGGAAATATTGTGTCGTACGCTATACGCTTCTACTTTCTAGTGTAATAGTTAATAGCATAGTGATTACATACGTACTGGCTGCTCTATTTGTGTATTGTATACCGAGGTACGCACCAATGTACGCTGGACTCTCAAAAGTACAAAATGGAGCGAGCCACAAGGAAAAAGAGAATGAACTGGCTCGAGATCAAATCAGAAAAAAAATTGAAGAAATTGGAGGAGGCCTATACCCCCTATACCCAGCAAGGGATCCCTATAAAAAATATACTTACTATACAACCCGGTCACAATATCTGTGCACCTGACCTCGTGACGTCATAAACTTAAACTTAACAATAAATATTAAAAAACAAAACAACAACATAACGAAAATATCAAAATGATCGGAACGTGTATCGGCAACGAAGATGCTAACCGTACTGTCGCGCCGGGGAGTGCGCGGAGAGGAGACAGGGGAAGCGGGAGGCGCCGCATTCCAGCGAGGTGCACAGATATTCTGACCGGGTTGTACATACTAATACTGGGTTCAATTTAATTTTACTAACATTATGTTAATGAATTGATTTTGTAAATATATTTAGTATGTTATTATAGAAAATAAACAGCTTTTTTAATTTTTAATTTTAAAACGTACCAGCGGCTCCAAAGAACATGTTAAACAACTCTTCTGCAGTCAGGTCCGATTCGAATCCCCTCGCATAGTACGTGTGATGCGCGTGCGGGCCCGCCGGGGGCTCCGCGCCGCGCGTGTCGTACGCTTTACGCTTCTCCGGGTCTGTGAGGACGGCTGCTGCATTCCCGATAGCCTGCAAACATGTATAAAGTATAGTTTTGAAAAGTTTTCTTTTTAAGGTTTCATTCCCAAAGTCTAAAAAAGAAAGTGTCTGGGTGTCATTTTGGTACCTACTATCTACAGGGTTACAGGGTAAGTCGACCTATTCCCGTCGAGGGTGTGTAGTTTACTTTGTTTCTGACTAATTTGACTATGAAATACACTATCCAAAATTAAAAAAAAAAGAAAAAACAGATATTTGAAATTGGTACTTATAAAATTCTCAATTTTCGGCTATCAGTTCAGATATTTTGAAACGTGTAAGTCGTATTATTATTTTTATTTGATTTTTACATGTAAAATAATGTTTTATGACCTCACTACACAATATTGTCCGTAAAATTAACCTTTTATAAAAAGTATTTGAATTCAAATATCTCGAAAACTGCGAGATTTAGGATATGGTGTTTCATAGTCAAATTAGTCAGAAACGTAGTAAACTACACACGCCTAACGGGAATAGATCGACTTAGCCTGTAACCCTGTAATAGTATAAGTATGTATTCATACTAATATTATAAACTTGAAAGTTTGTGAGAATGGATGGATGGATGGATGGATATATGAATGTTTGTTACTCTTTCACGCAAAAACTACTGAACGGATTGAGATGAAACTTTGCAATAATATAGCTTATGTATCAGAATAACACATAGGCTATAAATTATAATGATATATTGCGTATGCGGGCGAAGCCGCGGGTAAAAACTAGTTTAAAAATAAGTATAAGTAGTATATCAGTCTCTGGCAGCCATATCACAAGTTTTGCTTAGTTTGGGGTCAGAGGCCGTGTGTAAGATGTCCCCTAACATTTATTTATTTCTTCGCGACGCGTAATGTTTAATACGTATAACGTTCAATACGCAAAACGTTTAATTTGTATACGCGTATTCCCAAAGGGTAAAAACGGGACCCTGTTACTGAGAATCTGCTGTCCATCCATCTGTCTGTCAGTCACCAGGCTGAATCTCATGAACTGTGATAGCTAGGTAGTTTAAATTTTCACAGATGATTTTTTTCTGTTGCCGCTAAAATCATACTTCCTACTAATATTATAAACGCGAAAGTTTGTGAGGATGGATGGATGGATCTACTAATATTATATAGGGTAGACCGGGGGCAGTAGTAACACGGGGCAGTAGTAACATTGCGAATATCTCAACTACAAGATGACCTGTGTGTGTGCGCGAGAGCCGGGGGCACGCTCCTTACGTGTCCTGACTTGTTCACCAGTCGACAGCGCGCTGGCTGCGAAATAGACGTCTGCAGGAGCATTTGTTTATTTCAAGCATCCAAAGTAACTTTTTTATGCTATTTTGATTGCTCTGTCACTCAGTGGTTATTGTGTTTCATGTAATTATATATTAACCACGCGTTTACGTAGGTATCCAGCCTTATAATTCCTAATGTTGTGTATCTAAAGCTCAACAGCGTTCCAAGGTATTTAGTTATTTCTCCAAAATTTATACTTGGGGTCAATTGTACCGTCGTCACTGGGGGTCATTTGTAACGGTACAATCAACCCCGTGGTACAAATGACCCCTAATACAATTTAATTAAGTACAATATTTACTTAATTTTTTATTTAACTATTAGTTTAACTATTATTAATTTAACTGCTTCTATTATTATTATTTACTAACTACTACCACTAACTACTGATTTTACTTAGTAACATTAAGTAAAATCTTAAACTTTTACAGGGGCAATTGTACCAGGGGTCAATTGTAACTCCATAGAAAATAATACCTGTCAATTTTTTAGAATAATTTTAGATTTATAAGCTATTTGTTAAGTTTCAATCAAAGCTTAGAGCAAAGTGATTATACCAAAATATAAGAATTTGCATTATTGTGTTTAATGTGGAGAAAACTTACTTTTAAATTTGTTTAGTTTAATCTTTATAATTTTGTAGAACTGTTCTTAAAACTTAAGTTCCTAATGTTAAAAATTGTTTAATAAGTGTCAAAATAACAAATATACGATATTATAGTTATGATTCGATTATTCGTTTGTTTTTTGTTTTCTTTTGAATTTTTGGTACAATTGACCCAGGGTAGGGGTCAATTGTAGCACTTGATCTGTCATCATTCTTACCTAATTTTCCCTATGTTCTGAAAGCCCTATGTAAAATTCAACAAAATGGTTTGTAGCTATTGAATTTATGTTTCTAGTAACATAATCATTATAGTAACAATCCAAGTTGATTTAGTACAATCGTCCGAAAACCAAAAAATGTTACTACTGCCCCCGGTCTACCCTACGCGAAAGTTTGTGAGGATGGATGGATGGATGGATGGATCTACTAATATTATAAACGCGAAAGTTTTTGAGGATGGATGGATGGATGGATCTACTAATATTATATACGCGAAAGTTTGTGAGGATGGATGGATGGATGGATGGATCTACTAATATTATAAACGCGAAAGTTTGTGAGGATGGATGGATGGATGGATCTACTAATATTATAAACGCGAAAGTTTGTGAGGATGGATGGATGGATGGATCTACTAATATTATAAACGCGGAAGTTTGTGAGGATGGATGGATGGATGGATCTACTAATATTATAAACGCGAAAGTTTGTGAGGATGGATGGATGGATCGATGGATGTTTGTTACTCTTTCACGCAAAAACTACTGAACGGATTGAGATGAAACTTTGCAATAATATAGCTTATATATCAGAATACCACATAGGCTATAAATTATAATGATATTGCGTCAAAAATCAACATATCATGCGGGCGAAGCCGCGGGTAAAAACTAGTAATATTATAAGTCCGAAAAGTTTGTTTCTCTTTCACGCAGCAATGGAGCAACGGATTGACCTGATTTTTGGTATGGATATAGTTCAAGGGCCGGAGAGTGTGAAAAAGTAAGAGGTTCCTGTGGGATAGCACAAAAGTCAAAATACCACGCGGGCGGAGCCGCGGGCAAAAGCTAGTATGAAATAATACAAACAGAAAATAAATATTTAAGATTTTGACATTAATAACAAGTAGATTGCCTGGATAGTAGATTGCGTGCTTGGTTGCCTGGAAGAAATCGCTTAAAGCGATAAGGCCGCCAATTAGAGACCTATTGTTTTGTTTTTATCCTTATAATCTGTTTTTTATGTAATGTGGTTGTCTAATAAAGTGTTGTTGTTTGTTTGTTTGTTTTTTTGGCTCCCACACGGTACAGGACCTTTCATGCATGAGTTCAACTCACATTTGGCCGATTTTTAGTTATGTAATGTAACCACATCCAATAAATCTTATACATACCAGTTAAAATGGTATTGTACCAGCCTTTTTAAAAGTCCACTGAGGACGTAGACCTACCACGAAGGGTGATTGGGCCATATCCACCACGCTGGCCCAGTGCGGGTTGGTGGATTCACATACGCCATCGGATTTCTTCTACAGACGTATGCAGGTTGCCTCACGATGTTTTCCTTCACCGAAAAGCCGCTGGTGTAAAATTCCGTACATAAATTCCAAAGAACTCATTGGTACGGGTCCGGGGATTTGAACCCACGACCTCACGATTGTAAGGCGGGTGTCATTACCACTAGACCACCATGGCTTTAACGATATTAAAATGGTAATGGTACTAATAAACGGTATGTTACAGTGAGTAGACCTTAGAAGGGTATTTTTTTTGTATGACGAGCTTTGCTTAAAAAATTACTATCTAGCTATGAGCTCATAAGTAATTTAATTGCTAGGTATAATAAACTAAGAATGTGTCCATCAACACTTTTCTTATTGTCTCTATTAAGGCGAAAACACTACGTTATTGTGACCTTATACGTGACACTAGCACCACAGCACTATGATTACGAGTTAGCACTCAATTAACTTTTAAACTAATTCATACGGTTTTGTTCGTTTAAGTCTTCTCACTGTGTCCGTTTGGTCGAGTAGCTGGATCGCCTCAACATTCACATGGTGGTGAAGTCTATAGTCGTGAGCTTCTGCGTATTTTTGTATTGTACTTTTTACGGATTCCACTTTAAGGTTCCGGTGGAGATCATCATTTTTTACGTACCAAGGTGAATTTGTGATGTCCCTTAGTACGTTATTTTGGAATCTCTGTATGATAAGGATGTTACTTTGAGCGGCACAGCCCCATAGCTGTATACCATAAGTCCACACTGGCATCAGGACTTGTTTGTACAGTAATAGTTTGTTCTGTATTGACAATGAGGATTGTCTCCCAAGCAGCCAATACATATTGTTGTACCGAAGGTTTGGAAGTCAGCTAGTTTGACTTATAAAAATACACCAGACATACCTTGAATGCCTCTGAAGCTCCCGGCGCATGGTTTTTGTCTGGATGTAGCTGGAGCGCGAGCTTCTTGTACGCCTTCTTTATGTCCGAGTCAGTGGCTTCCTTCGTCACACCTAGAAAGTATTTACTTTATTTACTACTGGTTTTCCTATTATAACTTGTCAACGGAGTCTAGAAAGAAGCATGCTTAGGATAAGAAAAAACCGGACAAGTGCGAGTCAGGCTCGCACATCGAGGGTTCCGTACAAACACGTTGTTAAAATAATTAAAAACCTGTTTTAGCATGTGCTAATGAAGTTATTTTATATGATACCTTACATGATACGATTTACTCACTTTGAATTGTGAACCCATATTTTGTCAATTTTAAGGCCCTATTTTTTTGTGATTTAAATAAAAATGTACTATTTTCAGATTTATTCCTATATGTGTACTCTGAGACAATTCTCGCCAAATTTCATAGTTCTATGTCAACGGGGAGTAGTACTCTGTAGGTTTTGATTTTTGTGAGTGCGAAATATACGGTTTATTATGACATAAACGGCTCTACCTTTTTCAAACAATAACTGAGAAGTTTTTCTTTAATACAACTGCAAGAGATCATAGATATACGTATACAATTTAAATTTCAACTCGATATCTTTACGCGTTCCCGAGATAAAGAGTCTTGACATACACACAGACGGACAACAAAGTGATCCTATAAGGGTTCAGTTTTTTCCGTTTGAGGTACGGAACCGTAAAAATTAATAAAATAAGAAACACAAAGATAAGAAGCATAACTAAAGCTACCGATGCCTTAAACTTTGCTCAAAAGCTAAAATGGAAATGGGCGGGCATGTGCCAAGAATGTCTGATGAGCGCTGGACTTCAAGAGTGACAAGATGGTGCGGTCCTAGTGGCAAACGCCACAGAGGAAGACCGCTAACAAGATGGGCAGACGATGTTGTAAAAACGACTGCTCAAGATGGTTACAAACTGCTCAGGACAGAGGACGCTGGAGTTCCTTGGAGGCGGCCTTCGCCCGCGGAGGAGTTCTTACTAATATAGATAACTAGGATTAAATTAGACTAACAAAAATCCGAAAGGCCACAGGCGTAGCAGATGTAAGCCGAAAAATAAAAAAATTAAACTGGCGTTGGGTTGGGCATGTACTGAGAAGCAAAAAAGATAAATGGACCAAAGCAGTCATGCTCTGGTACCCAAGAGACGGGAAGCGATTCAGGGGACGTCCTCAAAAACGGTGGGACGACGACCTGCTGCCAGGGTGGCGCTGGAGAGCCAGAGATAGGGAGCTCTGGCAAATTCTAGAGGAGGCCTATGTCCAGAGTGGACAACCTAATATTTAAGAAATAGAAATAAGAGTAATGTTTTCAAAAGTATTTGTATATTAGTGAATAAAGGCTATTTTTATTTATTTTTAGGATTAAATTAGCTCATGTAATTTTTTGTAGTAAGAAATAAATAGGCTTTTATATTTTTAATTATTTACTACTGGTTTTCCTAAGGTGATTTCACTTAGCATGCAAAATTTATATTTTTTGGGTTTTATAGCATTTACAGATAGACTGTTATGAATAGGTATACTAAGCGCCACACAAGTCGGCGGATGAGAAGTTAGCCGCAGATGACACTTCGCCGTGATTAGTTAATTATTGCGCATGTGTGCACAATTCTGACCCCACGTATCGTAGTATGAGCACGGGCGTAGGGAGCGTGCGAGAGGCATGAGGTTGGCCGGCGGGTGTGCCCAGGCTTCTTGTTTCTCTGGCTCTCGCGCATACCTATATTTCGACTTTTGCGCAGCGCTCTGCGCATAACTTCCTATCCGCCGATTTGTGTGGCGCTTAGTAAGGTGTTAACAAGGTACATACACCTATGAAACATAACACTGGTCAGTATATGCATAAGAGATCATCAAGTATTATTTTTTGCAAAAAAATAACATGACCAACCACCCATGCACAGAATTTCGCGAATATTTCGCTCGGATCAATGTAGCATTTTCCCCATTATTGTTGATTTATTAAAAATGTCTCAGCCGATTTCGATAAACTCTAAATGGGACCAATTTCGAAGTATGTTCTTTCCAATAAAAAAAGAATTATTGAAATCGGACTACTATGAAAAAGTTATGTGTTTCAACTAAAACGAAAAAGTTAAAAATCAGTTAGTATGAGTTTTCATACACTTACAATGAGTAGTTTATCTTTAAATTCTATCAATCAAAAAATATATGCATCAAATTGAGTAACTCTTCCGGTTCATCGTCAACAAGTTACATACACCAATGAACCAAAACAATGGTCAGTATATGCACAAGAGACCTTCAACTAAAACTAAGTTGAGAACCAGTTGGATGAGTTTTCATAAACTTACAATGAGTATTTTATCTGTAAAAGGCTTCGAGCAAACATCTACAGAGCCTTAGTGAAAGTAGTAAAAAAATTGTCCGAGCGCTGTCATACATACCAACTCACTACATACTACATATTAATTCACAATGACCCACACAATGAATTCTCGAAACTCAATGAAACAATGATTTATTTGTCTGTAAAACTAGAGATCTTAAATTTACTCACGTCACTCGACATTATGCCACCTAAGTGCTTGTAACCGAGCACTTTTGCATCATGGGGTGTTGTAGTCGGCTGGCAATTGCCTTACGACTGAATAAAAAGCCTGCTCACTACCTTGGGCAGAGTTTTGGCTAGGACATTTTTTTGGCACAATTGTGACTCTATAGATATTTGCTCGATGTAAAAGGCAAAAAAACCTAAAAATAAATTGAATTTTGCGAGCTGGCTGAGAGCATCAGCCTTAAGCTTTGTTGACAAGAATTCGAGCCAGTTTCAACATTTTTCTGTTGCTAATGTGAACACATTTAATTATGAGTCAATTAACTTATGAGCGAGGTGATGAGAGATTAATTAGTAGTTTGACTAGGTATTTTAGAAATTACCTAAGCAACATCTGGTACAACAAGTTTTTAGATGGAGACCCCAGCTAGTTTTACAACAAGCAATACCATGCTTTAGATCAGGGGTGCGTTTACGCACTCCAAACTAAGATAAAAATTAACCCGGTTACTATGTCACTCTGTTAGATATTGCATCCGTTAGGCGAAAGAACCTACTGGCTAAAAATTAATCTGCCCTGTTCACACACTCCCACAGGTATAATTTTTCTCCTGACTAGGTAAAGTTTTGTTGAGATTTTTAGGTAGATTTTTATCTTGTCTCTGATTGGTTAGCTGTTTGTCATCGAATTGAATTTGACAGGTTGTTCAAGAGTTTGACAGATGTGATTGGTTTGTTGTAGATTTGAGTGCTATGATTGGTCTAGAGCTATGATACCATTCACAGACGACCCTCCAATTAATTTTTCTCCAGCTTAAAAATTATCTGGAGTTTGTAAACGCACCCCAACAATAAGTAAAGGGAGAACTGCGGTCCCAGAACACAACAACAGAACAGTTGAACTTCAGACAGCCAAAAAGGAACCACAATATAATAATAATATGTAGAAAAAGATGAAAATTGCAAGAAACTAGGTATCGATTTGTTAATTGGGCCACTATGTTTAGCTCAATACTTATGTGAAACATCTTTCACAAACATGTTTTTTTATTATTATGATATTAAATGTCGACCTTCTAACAAATATCAACAGAGCCACAGACCCTAAGTGAAAGTATTAAAAAAAATATCCATCTGACTAAGTTTATATCTGCAAACCCATCTCATAGGCCTTTGGGCTACTAGGAGTATCGTATTCTTTTGAGCCATGGGGCGTCCACTGCTGGACATAGGCCTCCCCTAAAGATCTCCAATAAGACTAGTTGGTAGAGGCTTGCATTCAGCACGATCCTGTGGTCTTGACAAGGTCATCGATCCACCATGTGAGTGGACCCACTATGCTGCAATTGCTGGTACATGGTCTCCACTCGAGAAAGGTGTCCAAAATGGAGTGAAAGGAGATGAAGTCCAAAATGGTTTTACTTTTCAAAAAACAATACCTAAATATTTCGAAATAGTAATATTACTTTTGCTAACAGAATAAAATTGTCACTGAATCCAGCAGGAAACATATCATTGCAACAACATTTCATCATGGCCAAAGAGCACAAAACAGTCTTGTAACTAAACTACAAGGAAACGTCAAAATACTAGCCTAACAAACAAAAACCGCGTCATAGCGACCTTCGACGGAAGAACACGTAAACTTCAATAAAGCTCATTAATTATTCACTTACCAAGTATTTCGTAATAATCCTTGCATTTGGTATTGATTCTGCGGACGGCTTCGAGCTGATCCTGGCTGTACTCGCGCTGGGGAGCCGTGTGAGTTGGAGTTTTACGTTTCCTAACATCTTCTGATGAAGAATCAGGAGTCGCGCTTGGACGTTGAGGCGTCGCCGTCGAAGGCCCAGCGGCCCGCACCCGCGCCAAAAGATCCTTAGCCCTCTGAGTAGGATACAAACGCTCGGCCTTGAGCAGGAACTTTTCAGCTTTCTCGATATTACCGAATTTTAAAGCAACTCGGGCGACATCGATGCACTTTTCAGCTTCATCCTTGTTCCCTTCGATCGTCATTTTTTGATCTCACTGCGGCGGTAGGTGATCCAATGTTATAGTATTCGACGCGGTAAATGTAGCAGAACAATAGGTGTAGGTGTTCTGCGTAATTTAATTAGCGTAAATCAGTGTTGCCAGGTTAGATTTATAAATTTACAGTGTTTTGGATATAAAAATACAGTATTTGGTATAAAAATACAGTAAATCACAAAGTTAAATACAGCGCTTTTACAGTAAATAAAAGTAAAATATACCATAATGTAATCAATTTATATATTTTTACTAAAATTATTATTAATCACTATCCATTTCACTCAGAAATGGTTCGTCTTGGTCATAATTTTTTTCATTGATGACAAGCATGCTACGCAATAAATCCACTAGATGGTCCATGACCCTATGTGATATTTTATGCTCAGTCATAAATGCTGCTAACTTTATTTCGGCTGTTTTACGTTTATCGTCTAAAGATGTTGATGATTTTTGAAACGCAGTGGCAATAGAAGTTTGAGATGAAGAGGGCTTGGTTCTAAGAATATGTTTGTTACCTTCAGTATGACGTTTTAGCGCTCCCATGTCAGCGATCATTGATGTGTTACACAATGCACAATAAGCGCGATGTGGATCTTTCAAATCACGCCGCAACCACGTTTTAAAATTTTCTTGCTGTAACCATCCATCGCGGAATTTTTGCTTATAAACTTTCTTCTTTTTAGGTGTAGAGGGTCCTTCATCATCACAGACATTTAAATTTATTTGGTGGTATTATTTATTATAACAAGTTGCGACGACTGAAATTATTTCGGTACTTACAAGTTCAACATAAAATCACGTCAAACTATTCGGATATCCGCAAAGTTACAATACTGCTTTACAATCCAGAAAATATATACGAAAAACATACATTTGCGTTTGGTCAAATAATAATTGTCTATTGTAATATGCCTGTAGAGTCACGGAGACACCATTCAAAAAAAGTAGACTGTTTTGGGGGATTTCCCGATCATTATTTACTAGAGTTAGAGCACAATTGCGTTTCGTTTTACGTAGACACTTAACAGATGTATCGTTTTGGAACGTTAAAACTTAATACAGTGATTTTCATACACTGTATTTTTGTAATACAGTATACAGTAAAACGGGAAAAAAGCAGCTAAATTACAGCGAATCTACTGTAATTACAGTGAACCTGGCATCACTGGCGTAAATAGATTTAAATTGCTTTTAATCACTCCATTTACCTTACCCAGTTATTGCAATTGCGTCAAAAAAACGAAATGTCAAATATTATGACGTATAATGACGTATTTTTCAGTGTCGCCAACGTTACAACAACTAAAAGGTTGCCATAGACAAAATGTTTTTCTTTTAACTCATTAAAGCCTGCTCTACACGGATGCAGTTTTATCTACGGCCGGGAGACCGCGACTTGCTCGTGCAGCCGTGGCGCGGCTGAGGGACAATTTATATACAGTGAAGTGTCATGTTTGGTTGATTGGTTGTTATTGTTTTTAGGGTTTCGTACCTCAAACGGAAAAAACGAGTGGCCGATCCTCGGCCGCAGCGACATGCCACGATTCTTAAAAAAAAAAACAAAATAATATGGCAAAGAGACAAAAGCTTATAGGCCCTTTTTTAATTAAAAAAAAACTATTGTGTTCCCTTATTTTTTTGCGTTTTTGATTTTAAGCATTATTGTTTCTTTTTGTTTTCTCTGTTCCACTTGCTATTTTTCAATTTGCTGTCTCATTTACTCCAATCACAAATATTCCTGACGTAATGCAGGCATGACGTTATGACGCATTCTTCGATTCTGTTTTAAATTGGTATTTTTGTGCTCTAGGCGTAACTCGAGATTAGTTTATAAGTGTAATTCTTTTGGCAGCATTGTGCAGCCTATTCTAATCAATATCTTTGTATAATTTGCTGTGAAATTCGAGTGTAAATAATGGCTGCTCCCATCTACAACCCGGTAAGTAGTCCAATATTTTAGCTTAGAAACCATCATTTCGGCATTTTCAAGGGCATCTAGAACAATATGAAGTAATTAGTTACGATAGACGCTGAGCAAATACTACGTTTTGTTGGATTTGCGCGTTATCAGAGTCCTTATTTGGGGTCGTAAAAAAACCCAAGTATTTGCGGTAATTCCCGTCCAAGGTTAGGTTTCCATGTAAAGTATGCCGCCAATTCACGATTTTTTTATTGTTTTCCTTCCTCTACCGCTAATATTATTACCTGATGTACCTACTACCAGTTTTCCTGAAAATATTTAAGTACCTACCTACTTATTGGAAACTCAAGGAGAAAACACAGTTCTATTTGGTCCACTTTTACTAATGACATGGTTCAACTGACTGGGCTTTTTAATTAAGGTAAATAATAGATGACTAAGCATTTGTACTAGGTGATGCAAAAAATTGTTGGTGACGAAATTATTTGAACCTGTAATTCATTTGAAAATACTGTTGACAACTTCTTAAAGGATAAAGTGGCTTGGAAATAAGACATTGGATAATACTGATTTATAGTTCTTATTTTTATTTTATTTATCTATTTGTTTATAGGCGAGCAGTGTATACTGATATGCCCATATCAAGCAGATTCGAATTATATTAGTATTTATCTGTCAAAAGAAATTTTTCCTTCTTTATCAAAAAGTCCTGGCTATTTTTGGCATATATTTGATTTCATTTATTGTAATATAGCATATTGAAACGAGAGCTACTATGGCTCGGATGACACGTTAAATTGTATGTCCCGGTTGTTTTAACTGTTTAGTTATGTCAGAGGCCTTCAAGCGGGCTAAAAACTCTGACACCAGGGCTAGCTACATCATTAAATTATTTTTTAGTTTGAAAGGGCATAATCCCATTTAAATTTTATCGAAATTGGTTGAAACATTTTTGAAAAGTTAACAAAAATTGTATACATTAATTCGAGTGAACTATTCAAATTTTGTACATGGTGGAAGTTGGTTTTGCCATGTTTTGTGAAAAATAATGATTCTGAATAAAATTATCTCTGTTGTGTCATCAAGCTAGGTATTATGGGTGAATAACCTTTTATCTCGGACGCACACGGTTTTTCGAAAAACAAGTGCAAGAGTAATAATATTGTTCTACATATTTAATAAACACATGACGTCACACACAGAAGCAACTGTTCTGTCGACAATTTTTTTTTGATGTCCTCTTGTAACAGCTAACCATAAAAAGAGCCGATTAACGAAAATAAAAATAAAATCAACTTTCTAAGTTGATTTTATTTTAGTTTTCGTTACGTTCGTTTTAAAGAAGTTACAAGCATATTATTTTCTTGCTAGACAAAGAGCGCACTCTGGTAGAATGTAACGTCACGGTCCGTAAGTGTCATACATTCGCCATACTCTGTTATGGTTTGTGGGAAAGGGACAAAGCATCCCCTCGTAATCCCTACCAAAATCTTTACAAGCTTATTATTAATCTTAATACTTTTAATGAATTGAACCCTATTATTTACAATTATATTGTTTTTCTAACTTCCAAAAGGTAGGGATTACTATGTTTGTTTGTATTTTTCCACCAATTGTGAACCGATTTAAAAAAATCATTACACATAAAACTCATACACTTACTACTAACTATACAAACAGTCCACCGACACTTGCCCCTCTTCCAAACGTCCCCATTAAACCAGCCGCGTTGCCGCGCTGAATGGCCAATAAAATCTGTTGGGTTATGTAACTGCCCGCTCTGGGATCTCGGCCTCTTTCTCGCATGCGCCGACCCAGCTCGCCGATGAATTTTACCGCTTCCGAGCCCCAGGAACCCGCCGTCTCGACGGCATAAGGGACAAACTCGTACACCGACTCCAGGCTGCCTCCGCTCCCGCACCTGCCGTCTGTTGGGTGGCAGGGAGGTGGCTGGAAACGAATGTGCTTACACAAGTTGCGTCCCAAATTAGGCAGCGCCCTCTACTCCATGGGATCAATGTAAGGCCGTCCGGACGTTTGCACGGTATTTCCGCTGCAACGAGAGCTCGCCTAATAATCTCATTAATTGCGTGGTGTCGAGGTCGCCTCCCCACACATTTCATACAACTCAGGCCGTGGTGGCCGTTCCCTTCAACCCATGCACCATATACGCAATAATGGGGACAACATACGTCGCATCCCAGCCTTAGACCTACCGCCACTCGAAGAGAATCGTTATCTAGGAGCGTGCCCATATGAGGAGATGGTAAGGCACGCAGCCATGCGCCCGATTCCGGCGAAGCAGCGGCGTTTAGTCTCGCCAAGTCGGCACCCGAGTTCGCATTGCGAAGTCGAGTGACGATTATTTTAGACGTAATGTCGTCCCAACACCTTTGAGTTGGGGCCAGTGTCTGCAACAAATGGAATGCTACTCCTGTCACCATTGGCAAACAATGTGGCTGACAAGATTTCCAACACCATGCGCGGAGGATAAGAACGCGATGGGGCCAGATTCTCTTAACCTCCGCACGCCCAAACCTCCGTGACGTATAGGCAAGCCAGCTTGCAGCCATTGATTCAATTCAATTTCAAATATTCTTTATTCAACATAAAAATAACAAACAATTACTAGTGTACGTTAAAATCCTAGTAATACATATTTTAACTAATTTATATTCTGTTTTGGGAGCAATACGCTCATGAAAAACTTAAAAAAAATATATTATTAAAAGTGACCGATACAATATTAAGAAAAATAATTGACCTATTCCAGTATATAAACTTTAGGTTGTGTATAATATTTTTTAGAAATGTAGCTAGTTTTATGGTATCTAGCTGGTCCGATTTTGATGATTTTTTTTCTATTGTAAAGAGTATACTTCGAAATTGGTCTCATTTAAATTTTATCGAAGTCGGCTGAGCCATTTTTGATAAGTCAATAATAATGTGAAAAATACATCGATCCATGCGAACTTTTCGCGAATTCTGTACATGGTCGAAGTCGGTCGATTTTTCGGTATTTCTACCCGTACCGAAATGTTTCCAGATTGAGAAATGGAAATTACAGTGAAGGTTTTTTGAAATTACAGAAAAAGTCCAGCAGATTTTACAGTAAATAAAAAAAAAAAACATAGCTGGCTCGTGGCTCGGATGACACGTTGAATAGACACTATGACTAAAAAATATAATTAGTCTGTCAGATTGACTATCAAAAAATATTCGACGAGTATTCTGGAGTCCTGCGTCGTTTGGCCCCGCAAGCGGTTGGTCCCGCGGGGCCAATCGACCAAGACTCTTTTTGAAGGTCCCCATTCGGCCCGCTCCAAATAATACGGGGCGAATGGGGACCTTCAAAAAGAGTCTTGGGCGATTCGCCCCGCGATTCACTTTTTTATCTGTACATTTATGTAGAAAAGTAGTCAATGGAAAAAATAAACAATTGCATTATTTTGAGGCCGTCATTCTATGAGTCCTATGGGAGTGTATGAACAAAAATGCATTTGTTTGAATGATGCAATTGATGATTGAATGATCATCACATGAAACTAATGTGCCAAATTGGTTGTCATGGGGCTCTTTAGAAGTTTGTGGGATTACCAACCGTGTCCCACAGATGCCATGATAGAAAAAGATTTTTATGGTAAATCTGTCACACTATATATATCTCACAAAATTTTTTGAAAATCATTTATCTTCTATCTATATTTATAAAAGAAAGTCGTATTAGTTACACAATTTATAACTTAAGAACAGCTGAACCGATTTGGCTGAAAATTGGTAAAGAGATAGCTTAGAACTAGGAAAAGGATGTAGAGGATACTTTTTTCCAGTTTCTTTTAATATATTTTTTTACTTTTACTTATTATCTGCAAAAGTTCTGTGTGCAAAAGTAATCCGTTTGCATGAACTTTGCTTTGATAGCTGTAAAAATTATAAAATGACAGCTGTCAGTTAAAAACATCAGCTACCTGTCATATAAAAAATGACAGCTGTCAAAATCAAAAGAGGTATATCTCTGTAACTGTCAATTTTAGACTATTGATGTCTTCACAAAAGTGATAGAGCTCAACGATATCTACATTTCAGATGACAATTGTCAAACTTAAATCAATTGTTGAATCAATAATAACCGAGATAAATCACTTTTAAGTTTGACAGCTGTCATCCGAAATGTAGATCTCGTCAAGTTCTATCACTTTTGTGAAGACAGCCGTAGTCTAGAATCGATAATAACCGAGATATATCACGTTGAAGTTTGACAGCTGTCATCCGAAATATAGATCTCGATGAGTTCTATCACTTTTGTAAAGAGAGCAGTAGTCTAGAATCAATAATTACCGAGATAAATCACTTTTAAGTTTGACAGCTGTCATCCTAAATGTAGATCTTGTTGAGCTTTGTCACTTTTGTGAAGACAGCAGTAGTCTAGAATCGATAATTACCGAGATAAATTACTTTTAAGTTTGACAGCTGTCATCCGAAATGTAGATTTAGTCGAGTTCTATTACTTTTGTGAAGAAAGCAGTAGTCTAGAATCGATAATAACCGAGATAAATCACTTTTAAGTTTGACAGCTGTCATCTGAAATGTAGATCTGGTTGAGCTCTATCACTTTTGTGAAGACATTAATGGTCTAGAATCAATAATAACCGAGATAAATCACTTTGAAGTTTGACAGCTGTCACTTGGACAGCTGTTACTGTGACATTAGTCGTGACAAATTACACGATCCAATTTCTAACGTGTACGAGGGATTTTTCTCATCTTCATTTTAAGATTGAACGGTTGCCGTCAAAACCTTTTTTTCCCACTAAATATTCATAGAATACTCGAATAATCTAGATTTAATGTCTAAATCGCTACCGGCAGCACTGGTCGCCGCGGTGACGCCGTGGTACGATGTCGCGGCGACACCGCCCTTGTGGCATGTCTGTAACTGAACACCTTTGATCCAAATTGGCAGGAATCAACACAAGACCGACAAAACTGGAAATCTCGAGAGGAAGCCTTTGTCCAACAATGGGACATTAAAAGCTAAACAAACAAACAATTCTTTTTATAGCGTTGCATATCTGTTGATTTTTTGTAGTCGGATTTTTATTTTATGTCATGTAATTTTATGCGTGGCTGTACAATAAGAAATGCGTAATACTGATGCGGGAAATTGATCTTTATCAACGTGGGCCCAAACAACCACTTCTTTTATAGTTATTGGCGTTTCGCCCCGCGGGCCCAATGGGGGCCTTCAAAAAGAGTCATGGTCGATTCGCCCCGCGGGACCAACAGCTTGCGGGGCCAAACGCCGCAATACCCATTTTTTCTTTAGTCTTTCTGTACTGTACCAGCCTTTTTAATAGTCCACTGCAGGACGTAGGCCTACCCACGAAGGATGATTGGGCCATATCCACCACGCTGGCCCAGTGCGGGTTGGTCGATTCACATACGCCATCGAATTTCTTCTACGGACGTATGCAGGTTGCCTCACAATGTTATCCTTCACCGAAAAGCCAATGATGTGAAATTCCGTACATAAGTTCCAAAGAAACTCATTGACCACACACTAGACCACCACGGCTTACCTTTCTTTAATCAATTAAGCAAAAATTGATGAAGATATAGCCCGTCAAAGTTCCGCGTGACGTCACAACTGCCAAACAAATGTATAGACTTCTGTAAGAGACGTGACGTCACGACCCCCACTCCCAAACTTTGACAAGGTTTATCTTTGTCATTTGTTGTTTGATTAACAAAAGAAAAAATACGTGCCCAATACTTTTTAATAGTCTATTGTAGGCCCCGGTTGTATTAGCCGTTTAGTCATGTTTCAGAGGCATTTAGGTTTTAGGCGGCCTTAAAACTCTGACACCAGGGCTAGCCACCCGGACTATACGAACTTACTAACTTATTTCTTGTATGTTTATTTTTCAGGTGATACCATGCGTCCACCCGATCCCGAGTGGCATGTACCCGGGCCGCATGATCCGAGTACAGGGCTCCACCCCGCCCGGCGCTCAGAGGTAAGCGATTATAGCTCTTATTGTGTACGACACAGGTGATACCACACGTCCACCCGATCCCGAGTGGCATGTACCCGGGCCGCATGATCCGAGTACAGGGCTCAGAGGTAAGCGATTATAGCTCTTATTGTGTACGACACAGGTGATACCATGCGTCCACCCGATTCCGAGTGGCATGTACCCGGGCCGCATGATCCGAGTACAGGGCTCCACCACGGCCGGCGCTCAGTGGTAAGCGATTATAGCTCTTATTGTGTACGACACAGGTGATACCATGCGTCCACCCGATCCCGAGTGGCATGTACCCGGGCCGCATGATCCGAGTACAGGGCTCCACCCCGCCCGGCGCTCAGAGGTAAGCGATTATAGCTCTTATTGTGTACGACACAGGTGATACCATGCGTCCACCCGATCCCGAGTGGCATGTACCCGGGCCGCATGATCCGAGTACAGGGCTCCACCCCGCCCGGCGCTCAGAGGTAAGCGATTATAGCTCCTATTGTGTACGACACAGGTGATACCACGCGTCCACCCGATCCCGAGTGGCATGTACCCGGGCCGCATGATCCGAGTACAGGGCTCCACCCCGCCCGGCGCTCAGAGGTAAGCGATTATAGCTCCTATTGTGTACGACACAGGTGATACCACGCGTCCACCCGATCCCGAGTGGCATGTACCCGGGCCGCATGATCCGAGTACAGGGCTCCACCCCGCCCGGCGCTCAGAGGTAAGCGATTATAGCTCCTATTGTGTACGACACAGGTGATACCACACGTCCACCCGATCCCGAGTGGCATGTACCCGGGCCGCATGATCCGGGTACAGGACTTTTCTAATTAGACCTGTTGCCAGTAGCTTGTACCCGTCTCAATCCTACAGCTTCAGTGAGATCATCTGTCCCGCTTGTTGATGAATGACTTACGCTTCCCTTAGACAGTTGCTAGCAAGGTGATTGTTCTCTCTCACAAAGCCTGTTTTTTTAAATCGAAATCTGATTGGTGGATCTAGGTCGCGGCCGCACCCGCGGCCGCTCTGGCTGGGGAAGCTTTATTCTGTTTTGACGGCTAGAGTCTGACTAACGAAAGTTGATACTCAAATGTGCTACTACCATCGCGGATTTACCTTTAAATTGGGGTATTTTACCTTGTACTAAAAACATTTTTTAAACCCACGTGCTAAACTGAACAAAATGATTCTTAATGTAGTCTTCATCGTAATGAAGTTACTCTAAGGAGCTGGGCTGGCTCGGGTAGACGCTGGAGGGGAAATGCACAAAACACCCCATGCGGGACGTCAGTGCAGGACTCATCGCCCCTGATTAGAATTAGAATTAGAATCGTAATAAAAGAGATAGGTACGCGTTGAAATCATCTGGATCATTTGGAGAGCAATGCAAAGCCTTAGTTTGGCATAATAATTACGTCAAAATACAGAAAATAATTAACGTAATGAATATAAAACAACTACACGACAAGTTAAAGCTTGAAAAAAAAAAAAAACAGTTTGCGATTCCTCCAAAGATTTGGAAGAATCAGAATCGCAGTATGGTAACAGTGGTACATCGTGTGAGTGAGAGAAAGTGTTTCCCTCTCAGTTTAGGGCTGCCATACTGATTTTTTTTTAATTTGCCGTGCTTTTTCAGTTTCAACTTTCGTTAGCCAGACTCTATGTACTCTGCTCACTGTCATCGGTCTAAGTATGGGCTTTAAAAAATTAATCACACTTTGTCACACAGGTTCGCAATCAACCTACAATGCGGTCCCAACACGGACCCGCGCGACGACATTGCCCTTCATCTCAATTTCCGCTTCGTCGAGATGTGCGTCGTCAGAAACCACCTGACCGCCATGTCTTGGGGAAACGAGGATACCAACGGAGGCATGCCGCTGTCTAGGGGAGATTCTTTCGAGGCTTTGATACTGTGCGAGCCGAGTTCTATGAAGGTATAAACCACTTTTCAGTTAAAAAAACGCACGATGGGGGGAACCATAACAAATAAATCCCAATTGTTAGGTACTTTTCTCCAGATTTATTTCTAATTCACCGTAATTAACATTATCTGTGTTTATAACTGTCCGTTTCTGTATGAATGGGCGTAATTTGGGGGCAAGAGTGGGCAGGCAAATCCCGCAAATCGTGCTCAATCTTACCTCAAATCGCGCAGATCGCGCTATACGGCATGCATTTTTGCGAGTTCCCGCACCGCGTGCCGTTCCAGCGTATCTCGCACCTTACGGTGGACGATGACGTCATGATTCAGTTCATAAGCTTCTTAATATACTAAATTTTATAATTGATTGATAGTAGTTTTGTGTCGTACGTCGTGTACTCTTCTCTACGAGATGTTTTGTTGATATTTATTTTTCTTATTCATATTTTGAGCTACGTTGAGTCGACTGTGATCTTTTCTATTACAGATTTCAACAGCTACATTATACTCGTACTATTTCCTCTTTTTTACAACTTTTCCATTTCAACTCCCCGTAACTGTACAATGTACATGCCTAAGATCCCTAACTGTCCGCAATTACAACTTCTCGTATTTAAAACAATCTACGAAATCCCCCAGATCCCGCTCAATCGTAACTCAAATCCCGCAAATCGTACTCAATCTTACCTGAAATCCCGCAGATCGTGCTCAATCTTACCTCAAATCGTGCCCAATCTTACCTCGAATCCCGCAGATCGTGCTCAATCTTACCTCAAATCGTGCCCAATCTTACCTCGAATCCCGCAGATCGTGCTCAATCTTACCTCAAATCGTGCCCAATCTTACCTCGAATCCCGCAGATCGTGCTCAATCTTACCTCAAATCGTGCCCAATCTTACCTCGAATCCCGCAGATCGTGCTCAATCTTACCTCAAATCGTGCCCAATCTTACCTCGAATCCCGCAGATCGTGCTCAATCTTACCTCAAATCGTGCCCAATCTTACCTCGAATCCCGCAGATCGTGCTCAATTTTACCTCAAATCGTGCCCAATCTTACCTCAAATCGTGCTCAATCTTACCTCAAATCGTGCCGAATCTTACCTCGAATCCCGCAGATCGCGCTAAACGGCATGCATTTCTGCGAGTTCCCGCACCGCGTGCCGTTCCAGCGCATCTCGCACCTCACGGTGGACGGTGACGTCATGATCCAGTTCATCGGCTTCGAGGGCGCGCAGCCGCCGCCGCAGTCGCAGATGTATATGGTGAGATTTTCAGTTAAAGTGCACTGCTGTTACTCACGCTTTGTTTTAGTAGATAACTGCTACTATATCTTGTTTTTAAACTTTTGCGATTTGAACACATTATTATTAAATACAACGAGACTAAACGCGCACTACCCGTCTACCCGTGAGCACGGTCGACGCAACTCGGCCGAAACGTCGGGATGAAGAGATATTTATTTGTCTCGTAATTTTAGTGCGCGATTAGTCCCGTAGTATACAGGGTTATTTCTAATCAATTAGCACCCTTTTAGAGGCTTATTCTGTACATCAAAACTTACAACTTTTGTCCTGCGACTTTTGTCAAAACTCAAAAAAAAAAATCAGCTGTTCCATACATTTTGTCGAGGGTGAACGATATTTTTCTATGAAACAACAATATTTTTTTTTTTAGTTTTGACGGAAGTCGTAGAACAAAAGTTGTTAGTTTTGATGTACAGAATAAGCCCCTAGAAGGATGATAATTGATTAGAAATAACCCTGTATAATAATAAAATGTTTTCTTATGACGTTATCGCTTAAAATTATCGTCCGTAAATCGACTTTACAGGCTATCAATTTTTTTTAAACCATTTTTTTTAATATTCCAGCAACAACCAGCTTACGGCACTTACGGTGCTCCGCCCCCGGCCTACGGAGCCCCGGGCTATGGTGCCCCTCAAGGTTAGTTTATATTATATTAAACTATTATTATGTTAAAACATCCTTACTGTAGTGGTAGAAAAATATACTAAATATTAATAGAAAAAAATATTTAACTGCACATCAAATATTGTACAAATGTCCATCATAATTTCAGGCCTAGCTACCCGGGTTATACAAACTTACTTCATATCAGATACTAGCGACTCGCCCCGGCTTTGCACAGGTGTATTATAAATATAAACATCGTAAAACCTCTTGAATCACTCTATCTTTTAAAAAAACCGCATTAAAATCCGTTGCGTAGTTTTAAAGAAATGGTTGGGGAGAGAGCGGGAAGCGACTTTGTTTTATACTATGTAGTGATTATAGGGTATCCTATGAAAATATAAAATCATTCTCATTTTGACCGGCGAACCACCGGAGGAGGTATACAATTCGACGCGTATATTTTTTTTTAATATGTACAACCACGCATAACTTTTTTCATAGTAGTCCGATTTCAATAATTCTTTTTTTATTGCAAAGAGTATACTTCGAAATTGGTCCCATTTAAATTTTATCGAAATCGGGTGAGCCATTTTTGATAAATCAACAATAATGTGAAAAATGCTACATCGATCCGTGCGAAATATTCGCGAATTCTGCACACGGGTGAAGTCGGTCATGCTATTTTTTGCAAAAAATGAATTATCAAAATAAAATAAATATTTTTGGGGGGCTCACATTCAAGAAATGTAATATTTTGGCTCGGTATTAATAACGGTGCAGGTGTAACAGGAAGATGCTTCAAATATTCACAGAATATTAAGTCGTGTATTAATTGCAAAAAATAAATAAATAATTAAAATATATTAAGGGGGGCTTCCATACAGTACGGAACCCTTCGTGCACGAGTCCGACTCTTACGTGGCTTATTATATGACAACGGCTGGATATTAGAATAGAATAGAAAACGCTTTATTGTTCACACAATTTACAACATAACAATAAAAGAATATTCGATATCCTACTAATGTTATAAACGCGAAAGTTTGTGAGGATGGATGGATGGATGTATGGATGTATGGATGGATGGATGGATGGATGGATGGATGTATGGATGGATGGATGGATGTTTGTTACTCTTTCACGCAAAAACTACTGAACGGATTGGGATGAAACTTTGCAATAATATAGCTTATATATCAGAATTACACATAGGCTATAAATTATAATGATATTGCGTCAAAAATCAAAAAATCATGCGGGCGAAGCCGCGGGTAAAAGCTAGTAATTTATAAAGATATTGCGGGAAACGAAGTTCGCCGGGTCAGCTAGTACAATATATTTTAATACAATTCCTTCTTCTACAGCAATATAACTTGTATGTTTGATGTGCAGTTAATGTTTTTAGCTGGGATGTATAATTTAGTTGTAAAATAGGTGTTTTTGGTGTACAATTAAATAGCATGGAATATTTTTAAATTCTTCTTTCTTAATTTTGGTGATGTTCAGTAGTTAAAAACGTATTAGACACTAACTACTAACAAACATTTTTCTTGTAGTGTAACTTTGGTATATTACTAGATATATGGTATTAAGATGTATGAAAAAATATTTCAGGCGGAAATTGAAACTTAGTTCAAATTCATAGCGAAATCTCAGTTTCTTTTTAAAGAACATGTTATTTTGCTTTAGGTATTGTAATAGATTATACAGGGTGACTGGTAAACATTGAGCAACCTTTTAGAGGCTTATTCTGTACATCAAAACTAACAACTTTTGTTCTGCGACATTTGTCAAAAACTAAAAAAAAAAATCAGCTGTTCCATACATTTGGTCGCGGGTGAACGATATTTTTCTATGGAACACCAATCTTTTTTTAGTCTTGACAAAAGTCGCAGATCAAAAGTTGTTAGTTTTGATGTACAGAATAAGCCCCTAAAAGGATGCTAAATGTTTACAAGACATCCTGTATACTTGTTTTGGATTCTTGCTATATTTATACAGGGTTATTATTATCTGCTTACCCTATACTAAGCCGAAAGGGGGTGATTAAGATCATCATCACAAACAACTTTTACTATGGGGCCAACTCAAAATTTGAGAACAAAAATCAGCTGTTCCATACAAAATTGCAACTCTGAATCGACAAAATGTATAAAACATAACATAATTATTTTTCGCGAACCGAGCATGACCGACTTCAACCGTACAGAATTCGTGAATTCTAATTTGAATTGGGGGCGATAAGTCCCGCACCGACGTCCCGCATGGGGTGTTTTGTGCGTTTCCCCTCCAGCGTCTACCCGAGCCAGCCCAGCTCCTTAAAGTAACGGAGCGTGGCTCTGGGCCGCTGGCATAACTGCTCCAGTAGCTTACATGGTGAATGAGATTATGATAATGCAGAGGCATCATGCAATCCGTTAGCTGTTCTAGTGTCTTCTGTGGCTTTGCAGTGCCACAGAATTCGTGAATATTTCGCACGGCATTTTTCACATTATTGTTGATTTATCAGAAATGGCTCAGCCGATTTCGATAAAATTTAAATGGGACCATTCAAAGTATCCTCTTTCCAATTAAAAAAAGAATTATTGAAATCGGACTACTACGTAAAAAGTTATGCGTGGTTATACATAAAAAAATATATACGCGTCGAATTGAGTAGCTCCTCCGTTTCTTCGGTCAATAAAACAACTCATTTTCGAATTTTGGTAGTTGGCCCCATAGTAAAAGTTCTAACGTATAGTCTTTATCCACCCTCCTTCGGCTCCTTCGGAGTACACCAGTTCTGAATAACCCTGAAACCAGTCCTAAAAGTAGATATAGTTATTGTTAAGAATAACTTGACTATGGGACCCACCGTAAAATTGCTAAAAATATCAGTGGTTTTGTACAAGAAGTTCACTGAGTTTCACGGAAATGTATGGAATGACAGATTTCTTCTGCGGTTTTAGGGTTGGTTTCGTAGTAATAGCCCAGGAGGTAAGCGCAAAAAATGCAACTACTTTCTAAAAGCTGATTGTTTGGTATTAGGTAGTCATGGTGGTGTACAACAATACCCCGGAGTCAGTCAACTGGGATGCTTAGCATTTGGTGGGGATACCCGTTTGAATTTTCAAAAATTTAAGAGTTCAAGATACTATTATTATTATATACTACGGGACTAACCGCGCACTAAAATTACGAGATAAATAAATACCTCCTCATCCCGACGTTTCGGACGAGTTACATCGATCGTAGTATATAATAATAATGTGTTCAAATCGCGAAAGTTTAAAAACAACATTCAAGATACTAATTTACTTAAAAAAAATTCAAATGGGTATCCCCATCAAATGCTAAGCATCCCAGCTGACTGACTCCGGGGTATTGTTGTACACCACCACGACTACCTAATACCAAAAATTCAGCTTTAAGGACGTAGTTGCATTTTTTGCGCTTACCTCTCGGGCTATAAAAGTTGTTCATAATCATGACTAAATAGAATATTAATAGGGCAAGCATGCAATACAACAGCTGGTGTAATTTCTAAATTAAAATATTTACAGGGTTAATAGATATTTACAAAAAGTATACAATATTTTCCAAATTTGCATGATATTATTTATAGTTTTAAATTAGCATGCTTGGCTGTATTCGAGCTTTTTAATCTTATTTTTTGTACAAAAATCTGGAAATAATTTTATTTGTATACTTTGTGAAAAAAAATATATTTATAATTTTCTTAAAATGAAGATCATATATTTTACGCGTTAATTAATATGTATATAAATAAAACAATAGATGGTGTATAAAATATAATCAAATAAAAGAAATAAATATGTATACATTTTAGTTGGGTTGAAAATATTACAATAAACTTCAAGATTCCGTTGATATATTATAATTTGTTGTTTATATGTTATATCTGGTTGGAATTAATTATGTATATTTATATACTTTAATATTATTATAATTATATTACCTAAAATATCATATAGACTCCAAAATCTGCAATGAAAAGGAAAAATAGCTCTAAATAAAAATATATGAAGAATGGAAATAAACCGAATTTACATTTAAAATTATATAATTATTATTTATACTAAAAACAAAATTAAAAGTAAAACTATTTTCGTTCCGCGAGTGTTGAATGTTGCAATAAAAGTGTATATTTGTATAAATATAATAAGGTAAGTTATATTAATAATACTATTTTATATTATACACAAACACGCACAAAATATGCTACCTTTTATATTAAGTTATATGTAAAAAGTTATATATATGTTTTCATTTTATAAAACACAAGTTCTTATACATTTCTTGTATTTTGGGTTTTCACACCTAGAAATATTTCGGGATTTTTGTTTTATCTTCGTTTGCTTAACAAATTACTAATAACATTAATATTTACTAATAACGGTTTAATAGACGCTTTTTTAACATTTTTCCTTTCCTTTTTTTTATATAAAGCCTAGTCAAAAGCCATGTACCTATTTTTTGATTTTCGTGATACCATAGTAAAAGTTGTTCATAATGATGCTTTTAAAGTTGTTCTCTATCGGCGTAACCCTTTTGTGAGTAACCCTGTATATGTTTATCATTATAAACAACTTATTGCGAAATCGCGAAAAAACAACTGTTGGAAAAAGTTCATCCATATCCCCGACGAAATATATGGAATAGTTTTCTCTGGAATAGATTTTTTTACCCGATTTCTCAGTTAGTCCCGTAGTATAATAAAATTATACAGGGTTATATTATATATATATTATATATAATAGGTACTTAACGTAAAACCTTTTAAGGGCGCGTCTAGTACATCTAGACAAACAACTTTTGTTCTAGGACTTGGAAAATCGCGAAGAAAAAAACAGCTTTTTCATACAAAAACTTCGTCAACGCGCGGCAAAATATATGGAGAAGCGAATTTCTCTTTTTACGAATTTTCAAAAGTCGTAGTACAAAAGTTGTTTGTCCAGATATACTAGACCCGCCCTTAAAAAAATTGCGTTTAATACCTATGACCCTGTATAAGTTGTTCATATTGTATACTATATATAACGGGACTAAACTCACGTGTAGGATAGTCGTAACGACTATAGTTTCGGTCGCATTCCTCCACCGCAACCGCTGTCATCGCGAGCGCTACGCGCCGCAGCCCGCAGTGTCTTGCGAGACGGCTCCGCGTGCTAACACTCGCCAACTTGAGAAAGGTCGCCGAATGCGACCGAAACTATAGTCGTTACGACTATCCCCACACGTGAGTTTAGTCCCGTTATGTATAGTATAAAATGTGTGAAAACCACGTTAATTTCCATAGTAAAATTGTTCATATTGATGAACTTAATTATACAGGGTGACTGGTAAACATTGAGCAACCTTTTAGGAGATTATTCTGTTCATTAAAACTAACAACTTTTGCTCTGCGACTATTGTCAAAACTAAAAAAAAATCAGCTGTTCCATACATTTGGTCGCGGGTGAACGATATTTTTCTATGGAACACCAATAGGGATGTTTACTGGGTATGAAATTCATTATTATTATTAGTCCGTCAGTTAGATTATTGAAAAATATCGGACACGTATTTTTTCTTTTGTCAATCAAACAATTAGTGACTTAGATAAGCCTTGTCAAAGTTTGAGAGTGGGGGCTCGTGACGGCACTAGCCGCTACATTTCATAGCGGTAAGTGACGTCACGCGGAACTTTAACAGGCTATATCTTCATCAATTTGTGTTAAATTGACAAAAGAAAAAATACGTGTCTAATATTTTTTGACAATCTATTTGACGGACTAATTGTATTTTTTTTTGTAAACATCCCTATTTTTTTTTTGAGTTTTGACACAAGTAGCAGAACAAAAGTTGTTAGTTTTGATGTACAGAATAAGCCCCTAAAGGGTTGCTCAATGTTTACCAGTCACCCTGTATAAGTACCTCAGAAGTCACTGTACTTTATATAAAACGCTTTGCTTTCGGTAATGGCATTATGCTTTTTAAAACAATAACCGTAAACATAGTAATTTCTTAATTATTTTAGTTTGAATTTCGTGTTTTACAGATTTTTCTGTATTATATTTACTGTATTTCGTTTTTCTATTCAAAAAATATAGACATTTTGCAGGTGGCATTTGGCAATAAGCTACACCAATTAAAACACCCAAAATTAAAATTAATAATTTATTATTATATTCTACGGGACTAATCGCGCACTAAAGTTACGAGATAAACCTCATCATCCCGACGTTTCGGCCGAGTTGCATCGACCGTGGTCACGGGTAGACTGGAATATGAAACAGCTGGTACCGCCAATTTAACTTGAACTTAAAAAAATTTCACCACGACACACAACACTGACGGTATCTAACAATGTCCTTCTAAATTTCACTACGACACACAACACTGACAATATCTAACAATGTCCTTCTAAATTTCACTACGACACACAACACTGACGGTATCTAACAATGTCCTTCTAAATTTCACTACGACACAACACTGACGATATCTAACAATGTCCTTCTAAATTTCACTACGACACACAACACTGACGGTATCTAACAATGTCCTTCTAAATTTCACTACGACACACAACACTGACGGTATCTAACAATGTCCTTCTAAATTTCACTACGACACACAACACTGACGGTATCTAACAATGTCCTTCTACCTACACTACGCGATTTGCATTTGTTGACAACAGGATTCCACGACGCCGATAACTTAAATCCATCCTCCCGGTTGAAATTCTTATGTTTTTTTATTTCCACCGCTTCACGAACTATTCTTATAAAATTGTGTCGATCCGTGGAGAGGACTTTTGGGTCGTGGAGCTCGATCCAATGACCAGTACCTCCGTCAAGCAAATGCTCAGCTATAGCAGACTTCTGTATCTGGCGGTTTTTGACTGCTTTTGACTTTTGATGAGGTATTTATTTATCTCGTAAATTTTAGTGCGCGATTAGTCCCGTAGTATATAATAATAATGAGTTCAAATCGCGATAGTTTAAAAACAACATAAAATTAATAAACCAAAAATAATTAAAATAATATCATTTACGAACAAGACTATTTATATAAATATATTTATTTACAACTGAGTTGTGAATGCCACCTGCAGTCACACAGAGTCATTTTGGCAACACAATTTTGTACAATTAGGCGTTTTCCAAAAAAAGAAAATAGTTTCACAAAACTTACTAGATGGCGTAATAGTCATATAAATTGATCTGTCATTATCAACTGGAATAGGGTGTGAGAGAGAAACCTATATTAAAGTCTCCAATACTTTACTGAGGTATGACTTGGACTACGTTTGGACTTGACCGCGACTTTATTGGACTATGACGTGACTATTTTGATAAAATATTACTAAAAAATATTCAATCTTAATACTTGATATTGGCAAATGCACAACAATGCGACGCCAAAACATAAAAAAGAAGAAGACATTTGACAATGACAGTACGATTTCCATAGTCAAAGGATCGACGATTTTAAACTATTGTCGTCATCTATTGGATACTTTTATCACATTTTTTTTTTTTAGAAAACGCCTCATTAAACCGTCTTGTCTATTTGATCTTAAAAGGCAACACAGTAGCTTTCTTTTTTATTAGTGGCAACATTTTTTATTTTATTTTTCTTTTGGCACAGGCTTCTACTGACGCGCTTCGTAGTCTCAACAGTAAATATTAAAGGTAAGACTAATGTAGATTTAGTGAAATAGGATTTTTTTTATAATTAATTTTAATTTATTTCTATAATTTAGTTATAAGCCCAATCAAACTTCTTGGCGTCTCTGAAGTTAGCTGCAAGCTGCGCAAATCCCCTCTCCTTGCGCTGACATATGAATAGAGCCAACCAAACAAAAAGCATGACTAAAAAAAATAAAGTCCATCAGATAGATTTAATAATTATTTTTTGCAAAAAATAGCATGACCGACTTCACCCGTGTACAGAATCATTACATAATATTAAAAAAAGTCGCTTTCCGCTGCCTGTCCCCATGTATGCTTATATCTTTAAAACTACGCAACGGATTTTGATGCAGTTTGTTTTAATAGATAGAGTAATTCAAGAGAAATGTTTATATGTATAATACACCTGTGGGAAGCCGGGGCACATCGCTAGAACGCAAATATTATGCACGGAACGATGTAACATTTTTCACATTATTGTTGATTTATCACAAATTGCTCAGCCAATTTCGATAAAATTGAAATGGGACCAATTTCGAAGTATACTCTTTTCAATAAAAAAAGAATTATTGCAATCGGACTACTATGAAAAAAGTTAAACGTGGTTATACATAAAAAAAATATACGCGTCGAATTGTATACCTCCTCCGGTGGTTCGTCGGTCAAAAAGAAATATTAGACACGTATTTTTTCTTTTGTCAATTAAACATAAATTGACGTAGATAAAGCCGGTTAAAGATCCGCGTGACGTCACAAGTGCCATAGACTTCTGTAAGAGAAGTGACGTCACGACGCTCACTCCCAAACTTTGATAAGGTTTATCTTTGTCATTTGTTGTTTCATTGACGAAAGAAAAAATACCTGTCCAACATTTTTTGATAATCTATCTCACAGAATAATTA
Source organism: Hypomecis punctinalis (assembly GCA_949316475.1). Taxonomy (NCBI): domain Eukaryota; kingdom Metazoa; phylum Arthropoda; class Insecta; order Lepidoptera; family Geometridae; genus Hypomecis; species Hypomecis punctinalis. The sequence continues at coordinate 2,115,629 of OX438822.1, forward strand.
TCATAATTATTTTTTTACTTAGTCATCATGCTTATAGTGCGGCTGTGATGTAAGCTACAAGATGGGAAGTTACGCGCAGAACGCTACGCAAAAGCCGAAATATAGGTATGCGCGGGAGCCAGAGAGACGAGACGCACACAAGCCCGCCAACCTCATGCCTACCGCGCGCTCCCTACGCCCGTGCTCAACCCTACGCCACGCGGCGTTGGCATTGTGCACGCATGCGTAATAATTAGCGAATCACGGCGAAGTGTCATCTGCGGCTAACTTCTCATCCGTCAACTCGTGTGGCGCTCAGTATAAGTGAGCTTCAGTCAGGATGGTTAACCGCATCTTGTACATGTCATCACAGCCGCCAAGTTATATGATTCGGCCTGTACTAGCTTCTGCCCGCGGTTTCGCGTGCGTGATATATTAATTTTCGTGCTAAGGATCCCAAGGTTTCCACCTATTATTTTTCGGCATTCAAACTGCCTCGGTGACTCAGTGGTTAAAAACCCTAACTTCTGGGTCAAAGAAGCGTGGGTTCGATCCCCACCCAGGGCAAGTATTTATGTGATGAACATAGGTGTTTGCTCTGTGTTATTTAGGTACTATCTATATAAGTACGTATTTAAAAATAAGTATATGTAGTATATCAGTCTCTGGTAGCCATATCACAAGCTTTGCTTAGTTTGGGGTCAGAGGCCGAGTGTAAGATGTCCCCAAATATTTATTTATTTATTATTATATATATTAAAAAAGTAGTCTAAGACACTCTGGAACCTTACAAATTGGGTTGTTAAATCATTTCTTATGTTATAAATGAAATGATCATGTATATCTATTTTTCATTTTTCAAAAAACTTGGTACACAGTTCTTCATCGTCTCGTGTCGATGATCCTTCACTTATAAATATCCATAATTATTGCTCGCAAAAAACGGTAACACCGACTTCCATCGTGTGCAAAATTCGAATACTTCGCTCTAATTGACAAGTTTTCATATTTCACAAGTCTATGAAATTCCAAAACCATTTCGAGATATCGGGATGCCGATCATTATGTTTATTTTTCCAAAATTTTTAGTGCAGTATCTGCTAAGATATTAGATAAAAACTCTCACCCAAGCCGTTTCGGGATTTATACTGAAAGTGCAGTTGCCAATGATAAAAAAAATACTAGCAATATAAAATGACAGTTAACACTGACAGTGTTGACACATAAAATGTAATTTAAAAATAAAATGTCAGTGTCATTTTCAAATTACTTATTTTGCTTTAGCCCGAGAGGTAAACGCAAAAAATGCAAATACTGATGAATTATTGTTACATAGTTATCAAAATGATGTACATCAATACCCTGGAGTCAGTCAGCTGGGTTCCCTAGCATTTGGTGAAAGAATCCGTTTGAATTTTAAAAGTATCTTGGAACTAGTACTACTCATTCTTCTTCTTTTAAGTGGTGCTAATTTAAAGCCTGTATGGCAGACCCTGTTACATATTTTAGGTGATTAGCAGTTGTTAAACATATTTTATATTTTTCTTCCCATGGTATACCGCGGTACATAGTGGACTTTTTGCGCTGACCTCCTGGCCTATTTGTTGTGAATTGTGACGGATTGTTTGGCATTGACAGTGACAGCAACGCTAGCACCAATTTTTTTCTAATGTGGCTTCAGTAAAATTGTTTATGAGTCCTAAATTTTGCAGTTACGTCCTTTTAAAATAAGCTACTTTTCAAAACTTAATTTTACGAAAAATATAAGTCGTATTGGAAAAATAAAAAATACGTATAAGTTATTTTGCAATATTCTTTCAGATAATAAATAAATATAACTATGTTAAAGATTTGAAATGTTGTCAATTGATGATCCTTCTACTCTGGGGAAATGCAGCAGAAGTAAACAGGATTTTTGTTTTACAAAAACGTGCGGTTAGAGCAATCTACAGGCTTGGAAATAGAGAATCTCTTCGTGAAACATTTGCGCAAGTAAAGATCATGACACTACCTAGCTTATATATTTTCTTAAATATTATGTACGCGCGTAAGAATCTGCACAAATTTAAAAAACGTAGTGATATTCATACCTACAATACAAGGAATAACTCCAAAATTGTTCTACCAAAAGCGAGACTTGCTAAAACCGACAATTCATTTGTAAGAAATAGCATTTGCTATTACAATTTGATACCTGAAAATTTGACAAAGAAAAATGAAACAATGTTTGAAAATTATATCAGGGATTTTCTTATACAAAAAACATACTACAGTGTAACAGACATGCCACACGGGCGTTGACGCCGCGTAATTGCACCGCGGCGTCACCGCCGCTGCACCGCCGCGGTGCAGCGGCGGTGCTGAGCGTCGTCGCAGCGTCACCGCGGTGACCGGTGTTGCCGGTAGCGATTTAGACATTAAATCTAGAGTATTCGAGTATTCTATGAATTTTTAGCGGGAAAAAAGGTTTTGACGACAACCGTTCAATCTTAAACTGAAGATGAGAAAAATCCCTCGTACACGTTAGAAATCAGATCGTGTATTTTGTCACGACGAATGTGACAGTAACAGCTTTCCAAGTGACAGCTGTCATACTTCAAAGTGATTTATCTCGGTCATTATCAATTCTAGACTACTGTTGTTTTCATAAAAGTGATAGAACTCGACAAGATCTACATTTCGGATGACAGCTGTCAAACGTAAAAGTGATTTATCTCGGTTATTATCGATTCTAGACTATTGCTCTCTTCACAAAAGTAATAGAGCTCGACGAAATCTACATTTCGGATGACAGCTGTCAAACTTAAAAGTGATTTATCTCGGTAATTATCGATTATAGACTACGGCTGTATTCACAAAAGTGATAGAGCTTAACGAGATCTACATTTCAGATGACAGCTGTCAAACGTAAAATTGATTTATCTCGGTTATTATAAATTCTAGACTACTGCTCTCTTCACAAAAGTAATAGAGCTCGACGAGATCTATATTTCGGATGACAGCTGTCAAACTTAAAAGTGATTTATCTCGGTAATTATTGATTCTAGGCTACTGCTCTCTTCACAAAAGAAATAAAGCTCGACGAGATCTACATTTCGGATCACTTTGAAGTTTGACAGCTGTCTTCCGAAATGTAGATTTTATTGTCCTCTATCACTTTTGTTAAGACAGCAGTAGTCTAGAATCGATAATAACCGAGATAAATCATGTTGAAGTTTGACAGCTGTCATCCGAAATATAGATCTCGTTGACCTCTATCACTTTTGTGAAGACAGCAGTAGTCTAGAATCGATAATAATCGAGATAAACTCACTTTGAAGTTTGACAGCTGTCATCCGAAATGTAGATCTCGTCGAGTTCTATTACTTTTGTGAAGACAGCAGTAGTCTAGAATCGATAATGACCGAGATAAATCACTTTAAAGTTTGACAGCTGTTACTGTGCCACTCGTCGTGACAAATCACACAAGTCCATACTCGATGGGCTTATGAGATATTTTTCATGTCAATTTGCACAAATCAATGCATCTATTTCAGATTTTATCGATCGGCCACATTATTTCTCTAATATATCAAACGAAGAACAAAAACACTTTCTTTCTGCGGTTGGCTCACACAAAATTAGACTGTATATGAGAGATTTTACTTATCTGCAGCCGGTTATCCCTAAAACCTTTTTTTCCGCTAACTGCCTAGATGTCATCAGTGTTGCCGGTAGCGATTTAGACATTAAATCTAGAGTATTCGAGTATTCTATGAATTTTTAGCGGGAAAAAAGGTTTTGAATTCATCAATCCGTTCAATCTTAAACTGAAGATGAGAAAAATCCCTCGTACAAGTTAGAAATCAGATCGTGTAATTTTTCACGACGAATGTCACAGTAACAGCTTTCCAAGTGACAGCTGTCAAACTTCAAAGTGATTATCTCGGTCATTATCAATTCTAGACTACTGTTGTTTTCATAAAAGTGATAGAACTCGACAAGATCTACATTTTGGATGACAGCTGTCAAACTTAAAAGTGATTTATCTCTGTAATTATCGATTCTAGACTACTGCTCTCTTCACAAAAGTAATAGAGCTCGACAAGATCTATATTTCGGATGACAGGTGTCAAACTTAAAAGTGATTTATCGCGGTTATTATTGATTCTAGACCATTGATGACTTCACGAAAGTGATAGAGCTTAACGAGATCTACATTTCAGATGACAGCTGTCAAACGTAAAAGTTATTTATCTCGGTTATTATCAATTCTAGACTACTGCTCTCTTCACAAAAGTAATAGAGCTTGACGAAATCTACATTTCGGATGACAGCTGTCAAACTTAAAAGTGATTTATCGCGGTAATTATTGATTCTAGACTACTGCTCTCTTCACAAAAGTAATAGAGCTCGACGAGATCTATATTTCGGATGACAGCTGTCAAACTTAAAAGTGATTTATCTCGGTAATTATTGATTCTAGACTACTGCTCTCTTCACAAAAAAAATAAAGCTCGACGAGATTTACATTTCGAATCACTTTGAAGTTTGACAGCTGTCACCCGAAATGTAGATTTCGTTGACCTCTATCACTTTTGTGAAGACAGCAGTAGTCTAGAATCGATAATAACCGAGATAAATCATGTTGAAGTTTGACAGCTGTCATCCGAAATATAGATCTCGTTGGCCTCTATCACTTTTGTGAAGAGAGCAGTAGTGTAGAATCGATAATAACCTAGATAAATCACTTTGAAGTTTGACAGCTGTCATCCGAAATGTAGATCTAGTTGAGCTCTATCACTTTTGTGAAGAGAGCAGTAGTCTAAAATTGATAATAACCTAGATAAATCACATTTAAGTTTGACAGCTGTCATCAGAAATGTAGATCTCGTTGAGCTTTATCACTTTTGTGAAGACAGTAGTAGTCTAGAATCGATAATAATCGAGATAAACTCACTTTGAAGTTTAACAGCTGTCATCCGAAATGTAGATCTCGTCGAGCTTTATTACTTTTGTAAAGAGAGCAGTAGTCTAGAATCGATAATAACCGAGATAAATCACTTTTAAGTTTGACAGCTGTCATCTGAAATGTAGATCTCGTTGAGTTCTATCACTTTTGTGAAGTCATTAATGGTCTAGAATCAATAATAACCGAGATAAACTCACTTTGAAGTTTGACAGCTGTCATCCAAAATGTAGATCTTGTCGAGTTCTATTACTTTTGTAAAGACAGCAGTAGTCTAGAATCGATAATGACCGAGATAAATCACTTTAAAGTTTGACAGCTGTCACTTGGACAGCTGTTACTGTGCCACTCGTCGTGACAAATCACACAAGTCCATACTCGATGGGCTTATGAGATATTTTTCATGTCACTTTGCACAAATCAATGCATCTATTTCAGATTTTATCGATCGGCCACATTATTTCTCTAATATATCAAACGAAGAACAAAACACTTTCTTTCTGCGGTTGGCTCACACAAAATCAGACTGTAGGTATATGAGAGATTTTACTTATCTTCAGCCGGTTATCCCTAAAACTTTTTTTTCCGCTAACTGCCTAGATGTCATCATTGTCTAAGGCACATGCCACACGGGCGTTGACGCCGCGTAATTGCACCGCGGCGTCGCCGCCGCTGCACCGCCGCGGTGCAGCGGCGGTGCTGAGCGTCGTCGCGGCGACACCGCGGCGCCCAGTGTTGCCTTAGACACTGATGACATCTAGGCAGTTAGCGGAAAAAAAGGTTTTAGGGATAACCAGCTGAAGATAAGTAAAATCTCTCATATACAGTCTGATTTTGTGTGAGCCAACCGCAGAAAGAAAGTGTTTTGTTCTTCGTTTGATATATTAGAGAAATAATGTGGCCGATCGATAAAATCTGAAATAGATGCATTGATTTGTGCAAAGTGACATGAAAAATATCTCATAAGCCCATCGAGTATGGACTTGTGTGATTTGTCACGACGAGTGGCACAGTAACAGCTGTCCAAGTGACAGCTGTCAAACTTTAAAGTGATTTATCTCGGTCATTATCGATTCTAGACTACTGCTGTCTTCACAAAAGTAATAGAACTCGACAAGATCTACATTTCGGATGACAGCTGTCAAACTTCAAAGTGAGTTTATCTCGGTTATTATTGATTCTAGACCATTAATGTCTTCACAAAAGTGATAGAACTCAACGAGATCTACATTTTAGATGACAGCTGTCAAACTTAAAAGTGATTTATCTCGGTTATTATCGATTCTAGACTACTGCTCTCTTCACAAAAGTAATAAAGCTCGACGAGATCTACATTTCGGATGACAGCTGTCAAACTTCAAAGTGCATTTATCTCGATTATTATCGATTCTAGACTACTGCTGTCTTCACAAAAGTGATAGAGGTCAACGAAATCTACATTTCGGATGACAGCTGTCAAACTTAAAAGTGATTTATCTCGGTAATTATTGATTCTAGACTACTGCTGTCTTGACAAAAGTGATAAAGGTCAACGAGATCTATATTTCGGATGACAGCTGTCAAACTTCAACGTAATTTATCTCGGTTATTATCGATTCTAGACTACTGCTGTCTTCACAAAAGTGATAGAGGTCAACGAAATCTACATTTCGGTTGACAGCTGTCAAACTTCAAAGTGATCCGAAATGTAGATCTCGTCGAGCTTTATTTTTTTTGTGAAGAGAGCAGTAGTCTAGTATCAATAATTACCGAGATAAATCACTTTTAAGTTTGACAGCTGTCATCTGAAATATAGATCTCGTCGAGCTCTATTACTTTTGTGAAGAGAGCAGTAGTCTAGAATCAATAATTACCGAGATAAATCACTTTTAAGTTTGACAGCTGTCATCCGAAATGTAGATTTCGTCGAGCTCTATTACTTTTGTGAAGAGAGCAGTAGTCTAGAATTGATAATAACCGAGATAAATCACTTTTACGTTTGACAGCTGTCATCTGAAATGTAGATCTCGTTAAGTTCTATCACTTTCGTGAAGTCATCAATGGTCTAGAATCAATAATAACCGAGATAAATCACTTTTAAGTTTGACACCTGTCATCCGAAATATAGATCTCGTCGAGCTCTATTACTTTTGTGAAAACAACAGTAGTCTAGAATTGATAATGACCGAGATAATCACTTTGAAGTTTGACAGCTGTCACTTGGAAAGCTGTTACTGTGACATTCGTCGTGACAAATTACACGATCTGATTTCTAACGTGTACGAGGGATTTTTCTCATCTTCAGTTTAAGATTGAACGGATTGATGAATTCAAAACCTTTTATTCCCGCTAAAAATTCATAGAATACTCGAATACTCTAGATTTAATGTCTAAATCGCTACCGGCAACACTGGTCGCCGCGGTGACGCCGCGACGACGCTCAGCACCGCCGCTGCACCGCGGCGGTGACGCCGCGGTGCAATTACGCGGCGTCAACGCCCGTGTGGCATGTCTGTAAGGCAACACTGGGCGCCGCGGTGACGCCGCGACGACGCTCAGCACCGCCGCTGCACCGCGGCGGTGTAGCGGCGGTGACGCCGCGGTGCAATTACGCGGCGTCAACGCCCGTGTGGCATGTGCCTAAAAGATTTTATGTGTGACAAAAATTCCTTGCGCAAACTGACATGTGACAATATTTTTAAATGAAAATGTATTAATTCTGTTAGTTTTATTGTTTTATGTTAATTTATATTTATTGTTTACTTTTGACTTTCATAAGTGTGCATTATTGTATCTACGTGAGAATAAATGAACTGAACTGAACTGAACTATACATAGAAATTTTAATGTTGATTTTTAAAAACGGCTCATTCGATTTCAATAAAACTTAAATGGGACCTCGGGAGTATAACATTTCGAACTGAAAAGCGAAAATATCGATGAACATGAACACAAAAATTAAATACATACAGACGAATATAGTACCTAGCCTCTTCCATTTTGGAAGTCGGTAAAAATGTTACCATCAGAACATGTCGATCGGTGTTGTTGATTTATCAAAAATGGCTACGCCGATTTCAATAAGGTTTAAACGGGACCAACTTTGAAGTATACTCTTTCCAATAAAAAAAGAATTATCAAAATCGGTCCTCTACTTAAAAAGTTATGCGTGGTTAAAAATATATACGCTTCCTCCAAATCGTCAGTCATTAAGGGCCTTTGTTCAGTGATGAGTTTAGTTCCGACTCGCTCCGATAGATGGCTTGCATAGTCGAGCCACGGTTCCTGAATCGCGGTTGCGTTTGGAAATAAAATTATGTTTCCCATTCCAAGCACTTTGTTCGCAGTGATTCATGTCATCCGTTGTGGATTTGGTATTTTTGAATTCGTGTTTGTAATACTAATTTCAGTAACACAAAACGATTGTATGAATTGTATCACAGTGAGACTATACTCTGACTGAAGTGAAATAGTTGATTGTAATACATGGGAGCAAAATAATAATTTTACAGCGAGGGCGCTGTTTTGAAGCCAGAGCGAAGTGAGTGAACTCTAGAAATCTATCTTTCATAAATTGTATGAAAAATGTTATTACAGCTTTGTATTTTTTCTAGTTTAGCAATAATAAAGTGCTTCTATCGTTATTTTACTAGCATTCGTAGCTGATTCTTCCACATTCATCTCGTAATTTGCTAAAATTAAAAATTATAACCTACCAGTGTGACCAGTTAGTAGGTACAATGTGACAAAAAAAAACACTTAAAAACTGTGTCTAATTGGTAAAAATGCTTCTATTTAACAATTTGGATGTTACTTAATCAGGGTTGTACTGTACCAACCTTTTTTTAATAGTCCACTGCAGGACGTAGGCCTACCTACGATGGGTGATTGGGCCATATCCACCACGCTGGTCCAGTGCGGGTTGGTGGATTACATACGCCATCGAATTTCTTCTACGGACGTATGCAGGTTGCCTCACGATGTTTTCCTTCACCGAAAAGCCCGTGGTGTGAAATTCCCTACATGAATTCCAAGGAATTTATTGATGCGGGACCGGGATTTGAACCCACCAACTCACGATTGTCATTACCACTAGAACACGACGGCTTTCATTACTACCAATTTAGCCAAATATATTTATTTATCCTAATACATTCAAAATTATTTTTTTTAAATGGAGGGCTCTTTTTTGTTTTTAACTGATGTAACAGACTCAGAAAAATATGAACTTTCTCGAAATGTAACGAGTGTTGTGGTTAGAAGTTTTGATTATTATTACACCAGCTTCCATACATTTTGTGGACATGTCCTTTAGAAATGCCTGTCTCAGACCAATGCTAGGCCAGAGTAGAAGCCTTGAAAAATAATGAAAAAAATTAATATTTTAATCAAATAAATTACAGCGTATTTGGGACATAAAAAAGTAAGTTTTCACCAAATTTCGTTAAAAAAAAGATTTTTGTAAAAGATAAAAATAAAAAACCAAAAACTTGGATTTTTGGATTTTTCACATAAATTTTGAGGTTATGTGAAAAAAGTGTCAATACAAAAGTTTTAGATCTTTTTGACCTACAACTTTGCCATTTGACTTTTTTCGATAGGACTTTTAGTTTTGCCGGAAATCTAGAAAAACCGTTTTTACCCTTAAAACCCCCCCTCCATCCCCTTCCCGACCTCAGATCGCCCGTAAATTATTTTTCCTTTTATTTTTATAATATTCCCCTCCTTTTCTAATGGGTTTCATCCTACTATTTTTTTTTTGGTTGTATAAATTATCGACCCTTGCCTATGCCGGCCGCACGCCTGTTTAAACCTTAAAATGCCTGTCAGATGCGGCAAACGCCTGTCATATGGTAACCCTATGAGTGTACAAAACATTTAAATCCATAAATCCAAATCAGTTATCATCAAATGAAATATATTTGCGGCTGTGAAGCTAGAGCTACGAGGTGCGGAAAACTTCGTGCAACATTTTTGTGAGCTTCAGTTAACAGGGTATTCATAGGCCAAAAAAAATGGATCCGCGCAATGTACGGTATGAAGTGGGACGATTCCTGCTAACCAGTGTTCAAAGATAAGAACTTGCTAACAGTTCCTTGTCTGTACATTTATGAAATTGCCAAAGGATATGGAAAAGATGCGGTTTTTGAAATCTTGCAGAAACAAAATATATACCAATAGAAAGCTTATATAATTATCTTTTCAAACACATATTTTTTCGAATTTTTTTCATCGCCATTTAATTTTTAAATGGGTTCTAAAAACATTAGAAAAATGAACTATGTGCTACACCAAATAACTGCATTAAGCCTAAATTGAAAAAAAACCTGACAGTGACATTATGAAACAGCAAAAGGAAATGACATTGTCAATATTGAACAACCAATAGAGGGCTGGTCGCCATCTTTTAAAAAATAAATAAATGTCAAACTCTAAAATACCAGCCCGCTATTGGTTTTTTGAAGATTCCTGTCTGATACGTAGACTACGTAGACCTCCTCTTAGTATTACCAGTTCAGTCTAAATATTTTCTACTTAGTGAAATAAAAAAGAGATATTATAATAAAACGGCGATACACAAAAACATGTTTTTGCGTGAAATAATATTCTTAAATATGGCACTAAACATTAATACAGCTCGCATCGCTGCCGGTATTCAAGGACCGCCTCCCATATAAAAAGTTTACCAACTCCTTTGTACTGAGCAATCCAATTTTATTTGAGCCATATGACAATATAAATAAGAAACTGCTCCTCAAGTGCGTCTCAAGACTACATATACATTAGGCTCAATTTTAGACGCGCCATCGTAATTATAATAGCTATTTGGAGTAGCCGTTTCTTTTTCATTTGATAGAGAGAACACTATTGTACGATGGCGTCTCTAAAATTGGGCCTAAACATATTTTTAAATACATACTTAAATAGATATTACCATTAATAGCTAAATAACACTCAGAGACATAGATCATACACCTATGTTCATCACATAAATATTGGCTCTGGGTGGGAATCGAACCCACGCCTCTTTGAACCAGTTGTCAGGGTCACTAACCACTGAGCCACCGAGGCAGTCGACAGAGGCAATGTTTATTTATAAAAGCATATTAATGCAACATATATTAATCAAAGTAAAAATGATTGAATTTCTATCTATCTATCAGCCGTAAGATGTCCACTGCTGAACATAGGCCTCCCCATGGATTTCCAATAAGGCCGGTTGGAAGCGGCCTGCATCCAGCGCGTTCCTGCGATTTTTATTATATCGTCAGTCCACCTAGTCGGTGGACGTCCTACGCTGGGCTTGCTGGTCCGTGGTCTCCATTCGAGAACTTTCCGGCCCCATCTGCCATCCGTTCTTCGAACAATGTGTCCTGCCCATTGCCACTTTAATTTGCCAATCCGCTGGGCTATGTCGGTAACTTTGGTTCGTCTGCGGATCTCCTCATTCCTGATTCGATCCCACAGAGAGACTCCGAGCATAGCCCTCTCCATAGCACGTTGGGCTATCTTGAGCTTATTCATGAGGCGTACATTGAAAGACCACGTTTCAGTTCCATATGATATCACTGGCAACACACAACTATCGAAAACTCTCGTCTTGAGGCACTGAGGTATATCGGATGAAAAGATGATTGAATTTAATTTCTCATTATTGGCCGACAAACCGGAGGAGGTACTCAATTCGACGCGTATATATTTTTTATGTATAACCCCGAATAACTTTTTACGCAGTAGTCCGATTTGAATTTATTTTATTGGAAAGAGCATATTTTGAAATTGGTCCCATTTAAATTTTATCGAATTCGGCTGAGCTATTTTCGATAAATTGACAATAATGTGAAAAATGTTACATCGATCCGTGCGAAATATTCGCGAATTCTGTACACGGCTGAAGTAGGTCAAGCTATTTTTTGCAAAAAAATATATTTTTTTTTTATTTCGAATAGGTTTGCGTTTGACTACACACTGTAATAATTATATAATATCAATAATATTATATAATTATATAATATTATTGATATTATATAATTATATAAATCATAATAATATAATCATATATAATATCAATAATATTATATAATTATATAATATTATTGATATTATATAATTATTACAGTGTGTAGTCAAACGGATAAACGGATAATATTATTGATATTATATAATTATATAATATTATTAGTATCATTAGTATTATATAATTATCTTTACTTTATTTTCTCTTTTTGATTGCAGGTTAAACGGCGTCTCCATCTCGACCGTGTTTAGCACCTGGTGAACTATAATGTCTATAGGGTATATTTAATTGCACATCAAAAATCACACAGCGCGCATCAAAACGAGAGTCAAATCTCTTTATATCCGTACGATTTTTGAAAGCTTTTGGCGGTAATTTATTATTATTTTGTTTTATTTAAAAAAGTGAGCAATTAGTGATTTTTCCAAACATGAATAATAATCTCGTGTTGCCTTTGTAAATAAAACTATAGGGTGACCGGGTTATACTTAGTATAAAAATTGAAGAAAAAATTGCTTTTCTAACGAAATATCGCCTCTACAGACAAACTTAAGAATAAATAAAAGTTCTATCTAAATACCATTTCATCAAAATCGTTAGCGCTGTCTCTCAGATTGGTATTTTTTACAAATATTAAATAAATAAACAAATATAAAAGAATTACTTGTTTAAAGGTAAGGAAATAAGACTAATATAATTTATAAATAAACATAGTTAAGACATCATTCTTGACTTCTTACTAAGTAGTTCACTTTTCAAAATATTTTTCCTATAATTTTTGCTAATTTTTAGGGTTCCGTACCTCAAACGGAAAAAACGGAACCCTTATAGGATCATTTTGTTGTCCGTTTGTCCGTCTGTGTGTATGTCAAGACTCTTTGTCTCGGGAACGCGTAAAGATATCGAAGTGAAATTTAAACTGTATCTATGGTCTCTTGCAGAAAATTTATGTCGTTTATGTCGTAAAAAACCGCATATTTCGACACTCACAAAAATCAAAACCTACAGGGTACTTCCCGTTGGCATAGAACTATGAAATTTGGCGAGAAGCATTGTCTCAGAGTACACATATAGGAATAAATCTGCACATTTTTAATTAAAACAAAAAAATAAATCATAAATCATTTATTCTTGCGCGTATGGGTACAACAGAGATCTTTCAGAGATAATATAAAGAACTGCCATATCCGACATTTCGGCATGCAAAGAAATCATTAGACAATAAATTTGCAAAAAGTACCTACTAACAAATTGATTGAATACCTGTAAAAACGAGTTCACATAGTAGATATCTGCACAAAATACAAGTTCAACAATTTGATTTCAATTATAGCCTAAAGCATGTCAAAGATAACATTCTCATGCATAATGTTAATAATAAAATAATATAATGTCAAGATGGGATTTTGTCAAAAACTAATAAGTCAATAATAAATAGGGCCTCAAAATTAACAAAATATGGGTTCAAAATTCAAAGTGAGTAAATCGTATAGAGATTTGAATAACTTACTTTTCCAATTTTATGAATTTTTCTGGATTTGTACGGAACCCTCGATGTGCGAGCCTGACTCGCACGTGCCCTGTTTTTTATTTATATGATTAGAATGCACACTGTGTTTTTGATGGGCAATTAAATAAAACAAAATACACAAAATGCTTATAGGTAGTATATGTTACGTTCATAAACAATGTATAAATATAAATGGAAAGTTTTTTTTGGCGTAGGGCGAAATAAATAATATACTTTTTTAAATATTATTCTTGATTCTGTTTCACTGTACTAAAATAAACCGATGTAGAACTAAAACCATTTCCCGACTTCCAGAAAGGTAAAGATTCTCGTTTCGTCTATACAGGGTTATTTTTAATCAATTAGCATCCTTTTAGGGGGCTTAATCAAAAGTAACAACTTTTGTTCTGCGACTTTTGCCAAAACTCAAAAAAGAGATAGTGCGTGGAATCCCTCCGCGCGGAAGAAGTGAAACTTCGACGCGACACTCGGCAACAGTGCCTTCATACCCCCTACATGGTAGTGTTAAACGTTTAACGCAACCGTGTTAAACGTTTAACACTAGTTTAGAAGTCGTATTAGGAGTTATACTTCAAAAATTGTTGTTTCATAGAAAAATATCGTTTACCCGCGACAAAATGTACGGAACAGCTGATTTTTTTTTAGTTTTGACGAAAGTTGTAGAAGAAAAGTTGTTAGTTTTGATGTACATAATAAGCCTAAGAGGATGCTAATTGATTAGATATAACCCTGTATAAGATCTTATACAACGTTCGGCACGTTCAGACTTCGGATGGGTGACCGGGGGTGGCAATTACGACTGAGCACTGCCGAGGCACCAACCCGCACTGGGCCAGCGTGGTGGATATGGCCCAATCACCCTTCGTGAGTAGGCCTACGTCCTGCAGTGAACTGTTAAACGGCTTATACAGTACAGTACTGCCGATGCTCGGATGAAACGTCAAATTGTAGGTTCCGGCTGTTTTAACCATTTAGCCATGTCAGAGGCCTTTAGGCGGTCTAAACTCTGACACCAGGGCTCGCCACCCGGCCTATACAAACTTATTTCTTTTATACTTTCTCATTGGATTATTTAGTTAGTGAAACAGAATTGACTCACTATACTGCGTATATAAAAAAAAATGTGGTTATATTATGTATAGGGTATACAGGGTTATCTGCTTGCCCTGTACTACGCCGAAAGGGGGTAATTAAGACCATCATTATGAACAACTTTTACTATGGGGCCAACCCTGGAATAGAAATGATGATTGGGTAAAATAGTAGATTGTATCATAAGGGAGCAAAATAATATATTTACGGCGAGGGCGCTTTGTTGAATCCAGAGCGAAGTGAGGGATTCTAGAGTAGAATCCTGAACGTAGCGAGACACAAATATATTTTGCGCCCGAGTGGTACACTCTACTTTTCATCACCTCTATGAGAAAATAAAAGGCGCCTCATATTTTATTGTAATATTATTATTTAATAAAACGTAGAGTAACAACTAAATTGAAATTAAATGGTATCTAATAATAAAACAAATTAAAACGTTGTTACATTCTTTTCATTCATTTTATTGGCGTTAAACACTAACATTACAAATACTTTAAAATTTAAAAAGTGCGCGGCAATTATTCCGTCGCACTTATTTGTTCCAAATTCAAAAAGTGCGCGGCAAAGATCATTCCGTCGCACTTATTTGTTCCAAATTAAAAAAGTGCGCGGCAAAAATCATTCCGTCGCACTTATTTGTTCCAAATTCAAAAACTGCGCGGCAAAGATCATTCCGTCGCACTTATTTGTTCCAAATTAAAAAAGTGCGCGGCAAAAATCATTCCGCCGCACTTATTTGTTCCAAATTCAAAAAGTGCGCGGCAAAGATCATTCCGTCGCACTTATTTGTTCCAAATTAAAAAGTGCGCGGCAAAGATCATTCCGTCGCACTTATTTGTTCCAAATTAAAAAGTGCGCGGCAAAAATCATTCCGTCGCACTTATTTGTTCCAAATTCAAAAAGTGTGCGGCAAAGATCATTCCGTCGCACTTATTTGTTCCAAATTCAAAAAGTGCGCGGCAAAGATAATTCCGTCGCACTTATAAAGTTCCTTATAGAAAACACCTCCTTTGGGCGCACTTAAAGGCGAACCAAGTAGTCCTTTTCGAATAGATGTGATGAAAAATCATCATTATAATTAATCCGTTAGTTAGATTATCAAAAAACATCGGACACATATTTTTTCCTTTGTCAATCAAACAACAAATGACAAAGATAAACCTTGTCAAAGTTCGGGAGTGGGGGTCGTGACGTCACCTCTCTTACAGAAGTCTATACAATTTGTATGGCGCTTGTGACGTCACGCGGAACTTTGACGGACTATATCTTCATCAATATTTGTTTCTGATATTTTTTTATAGTCGTATCTGACGGACTGATTATATTTTTAGTCATTCGAGAAAAAATCAGCTTCGAAAAAATCGACTAAATGTATCAAACAACTACTTTTTTCTCAAATTCCGGGTCGGCCCCATAGTAAAGTTGTTTATATTGATAGCCTGAACCTCCTTTCGGCTTAGTTCATCAGTTCTGGATAACCTGATATGATAAAGGTATATGACACCAAATATATTGAGCCTTCTGAACTGTTACTTATGATGATGATTAACTATCTATTAATTGGTGTTGAAAGGAGATATTTAGCCGTGGGCCCAGACGTTGTATAGGCCAAATCAAACTTCTTGGTATCTGTGAACATGGGGCGTCTCATTGCGCGGTAGAATATTCGTTGTCAGCTGTGCGAGAAGCGGAGATGAGCGCAGTTTGTAGCTAACTTCATAGACGCCATTAAGTTTGATTCACCTGACCACCATGCTTCAAAATAAGTGTAAAGTGAGGCAAACTAATTGGCTACAAAAAATATCGGCATTTAATGCTTATTTAGCGCTTACATAGCGGAAATATGTTTTCTATATTTTTTTATGGCAGCTGCATTTTTCACAGCATCATAATAATTCGATAATAGTAAAATAAACGGCTGCTATAAAAGAAAATAATAGAGAAGTCATGTTACAAAACAATAAAGCTAATTAATATTCAGGTATTCTAAGCGTCACGTAAGTTGACGGATGAGAAGTTACCCGCAGATGACACTTCGCCGTGATTCGCTAACTATTACGCATGTGTGCACAATGCCGACGCCGCGTGGCGTAGTGTTGAGCATGGGCGTAGGGAGCGCGCGGGAGGCATGAGGTTGGCAGGCGGGTGTGCCCCGGCGTCTCGTCTCTCTGAGTCCCGCGCATACCTATATTTCTGCTTTTGCGCAGCGTTCTGCGCTTAACTTCCCATCCGCCGACTTGTGTGGCGCTTAGTATAAGATACAAGGTCATGGCCCAAGCTCCATACATTTTTGCAATGTCTCCTTTGTGATTAAAAAAAATTGTACAGGCTAGTTGCTTAAAAAATTAAGTAACTTAGTTCATCAGTTAACTAATAAAAAAATATTCGACACGTATTTTTCTTTTTTGTCAATTGAATAATAAATGATGAAGATTAAGCCCGTTAAAGTTCCGCGTGACGTCACGCCTAGCATAGTCTTTTTACACAAAAGAGACGTCACGAGCCCTTACTCCCGAATTTGCTATATCTTTGTCAATGTTGAATTGAGAAAATAAAAAAATACGTGTCAAATTTTTTGATAAGTATACTATTTTTTTAACTAGGCAATGAACGTGCCCATTTGATATTAAAATGTTTAGATCAAAAAAAAATATAAAAATATTTCTGTCTCTTTGGTAGCAACCTATAGAAAAAGGACAGCAATAGCTTTAATTTAAAAGTCATTCTCACATTTTAACGCATAATAATTATTTTGCTAAAAGTATTTTTGTTGATGTTGTGAATGTTTTTAAAGGGGTCGGTAATATCGTTATTGATAATTATCTCAATAAATAATTATCATGTCTAATAATTATCGCGATAACTAATTATCACACAATATGTGATTATTTTTAAATTAATATAAATTATGTCATTTTTGCACGGTTTTTTATGTAGACGGTAAGCGAAATTTTATAGGCTTTTTGACAGATCTAAATAACTTTTTAAAGTTTTGCGCTTCTTGTCTAATAGACAGCGATGAAAAAGACAGCTATATTGTTAGATAAAATCTGTCAAGCTCACCTTAAAAATTGAGCGCATTTTGTAACATTTTAATACCTAGCTCACAAAAAAAATACATTTAAGACTGTTTTTGTTATTATGATATTATCTTGATGATTAAGCCATCACGATAATTAAAAGTAAAAAACTACTCCTATTTTTTTATTTGTGGTCCCTTAGCATTCAGCGATATAATTATATCTACATTTTTAACTGTAGCTTCACTGGTTATGCTCTATGATAATAACTTATCACGATAAATATTTTTTTAAACTTAAAATAAGTTAAAAAAAATATTTATCGTGATAAGTAGTAGTAGTAAGTAACTAGTAGGTACTTACTTATACATTTTTTTACAAACAAAGTCGTTTTATTATCGCGATAATTTATTATCATGGCATAATTATCACCATAATAAATATAAACAATTAAGTATTTGTGTAACTAGCGTCCCACTGGTTGTGTTTTATGATAATTACTTATCGCGATAAATAATTATCAGATGTAATAAGTGTTCTTATTTTCGAAATAACTTTATCCATTTTATTAAACTCGTTCCTAAATAACTTTACTTTAAAATTGGCATTTTATTGCATTTAAACAACAGTGGAACAACACCAATTGATGTATTTAGTGCGTAAGTGTTTAAAAATTGTATATTTATCCATTATGTTTAAATAAAAATATGTATCAAACAGGTGTTTTTTTTTCACGTGACCTAAGCCGTGGCCGTAAGCCGTCGTGGCTTAGAGGTAATGATACCCGCCTTGCAATCGTGAGGTCGTGAGTTCAAATCCCGGTTCCGCACCAATGAGTTCTATGGAATTTATGTACGGATTTAACACCACTGGCTTTTCGGTGAAGGAAAACATCGTGAGGCAACCTGCATACGTCCGTAGAAGAAATTCGATGGCGTATGTAAATGTTAAGAAGAAGAATGTGAATCCACCAACCCGCACTGGGCTAGCGTGGTGGATATGGCCCAATCACCCTTGGGTAGGCCTACGTCCTGCAGTGGACTATTAAAAATGCTGGTACGGTACAGTACATACAGAGTTTTTTTTTTTGGAACGTTTAGGAAATATATTAGACTAGTTTTTACCCGCGGCTTTGCCCGCGTCATATTTTCATTTTTGAACATCCCATAAAGAATTTGTAAAAGTAGCTAAATTAAAAATAGTAGGAATTTTAAAAAGTAACCTATGTCACTTTTCGTCGTTCAAACTATATGCAAGTCAATCCGTTGCTCCGTTGCTGCGTGAAAGAGGAACAAACACGCAAACTATCAGATTTTTAATATTAGTCTATACTAATTGGGTTGGAAAGATTTGTTTGTTTGTTTGTTTGTTTGTTTGCATCGAATAGGCTCCGAAACTACTGAACCAATAAAATTCTTTTACTGTTAGAAAGCTACGCTATCCCCGGTGAACATAGGCTGTACTGTACCAGCCTTTTTAATAGTCCACTGCAGGACGTAGGCCTACCCACGAAGGGTGATTGGGCCATATCCACCTCACTGAAATTCCGTACATCAATTCCAGGGAATTCATTGGTACGGGACCGGGTTTGAACCCGCGTCCTCACGATTGTAAGGCGGGTGTCATTACCACTAGACCACCACGGCTTGTATTTGTAACATAGGCTTATATTATTTTCCTAAAAATTAGGGATCCTTACTAATTGACTTCTTCAGCCAATCGTACGCGGGCGAATCTGGGACGGGGAGCTAGTGAGGAAGAAGGGACTAGCTTTTGTCCGCGGCTTCGCCCGCGAGATATATTGATTTTTGTGGAGTACTTCCACTTGTGCTTAGTGCTTCCAATTCCACTGGTCTAAAAAGTAAGTGGAATCTGCCCCACCAAGGGCGTCGTTTGATTTTAAATTAAATTAGTGCCATGAAGTGCGAAATTCGACTTCAAAATTTTAGTCATTGTAACGCCCCACCGAAAGAACAGATAAGTGACGACATTGAATCCAAAATATTAAGAAGATTGTAAACTTTTTTGCAGCAAATTTTTTTTTGAGTTTTGACAAAAGTTCCAGAACCAGAGTTGTTAATTTTGTTGTACAGAATAAGCCCCTAAAAGGTTGCTAATTGATCCTAGTTACTAATATTATAAACGCGAAAGTTTGTGAGGATGGATGTTTGTTACTCTTTCACGCAAAATCTACTGAACGGATTGAGATAAAACTTTGCAATAATGTAGCTTATATATCAGAATAACACATAGGCTATAAATTATAATGATATATTGTGTATGCGGGCGAAGCCGCGGGTAAAAACTAGTTAGAAATAACCCTGTGTACCGTGGCCTTTCTCACAAGCGCAAACACGACTATGATACGACTAGTTTTTACCCGCGGCTTCGCCCGCATACGCAATATATCATTATAATTTATAGCCTATGTGTTATTCTGATATATAAGCTATATTATTGCAAAGTTTCATCTCAATCCGTTCAGTAGTTTTTGCGTGAATGAGTAACAAACATCCATCCATCCATCCTCACAAACTTTCGCGTTTATAATATTAGTAGGAGTAGGATACTACGGGATTAATCGCGCACTAAAATTACGAGATAAATAAATACCTCATCATTTGATATCAATTTTTTTATCTCGTAATTTTAGTGCGCGATTAGTCCCGTAGTATATAATAATAATGTGTTCAAATCGCGAACGTTTAAAAACAACACTAAAAATAGCGTGTTAAAAAAGTTTAAAACACGATATTTAAATATTATAATATAATATGAATATTTAATTCGACATTATTAGTTTTAATTTAATATTTAACTCTATATTAAGCCCGATTACAGAGGCGCCAGCGTAAATTAAATAGCAACGTAAAAAGCGTTCTCTCTATCGAATGCCTAAAGGGAAAAAGGAACAGAACTATGCTATTTAGCTAATATAGGTAGTTACGCTGGCGCCTCTGTAATCGGACTTATTATTAATTTTGATTTAGTATTTAATGCGATATTTAAACCTCATTTAAACCTTCTCTCTGTTGCTGCGTGAAAGAGTAAGGTACACACATATATTAGGGTACATAGCCAGCGGATTGGCAAGTTAAAATGGCAGTGGGCAGGGCACATAGCGCGGAGGACTGATGACCGATGGGGTCGTAAAGTTCTCGGGTGGAGACCACGTATCGCTAAGCGCAGTGTAGGACGTTCACCCACAAGGTGGACGGATGACCTCATTAACACCGCAGGATCGTGCTGGATGCAAGCCGCTATACTACACACAAGTCGGCGGATGGGAAGCTATGCGCAGAACGCTGACATAGGCCTCCCCTATGGATCTCCAATAAGACCAGTTGGTATACTAAGCGCCACACAAATCGGCGGATGGGAAGTTAGCCGCAGATGACATTTCACCGTGATTCGCTAATTATTGCGCATGTGCGCACAAATCCGACGCCGCGTGTCGTAGTGGTGAGCACGGGCGTAGGGAGCGCGCGGGAAGCATGAGGTTGGCGGGCGGGTATGCCTCGGCGCGAGTCTCTCTGGCTCCCGCGCATACCTATATTTCGGCTTTTGCGCAGCGCTCTGCGCATAACTTCTCATCCGCCGACTTGTGTGGCGCTTAGTAGGTATACCTATATACCATTACCGTGGCCTAGCCAAATAAAGAATGTAATAGCAACCTTACAGATTTTCAAAATATTATGTATTTTTTTAATTATCTATATTTACAAAACTTTCTCTCTTGTTGCAGGATTTGGTGGCGGGGTGAGTATTATTTTGACCTCAACAAGATTATTTTATGCAAAAAATAGCATGACCGACTTCAGCCGTGTACAAAATTCGCAATATTTCGCACCGATCGATGTAGCATTTTGCAGTTTATTGTTGATTTATCAAAAAGGCTCGGCCGATTTTGATGATATTTAAATGGGACCAATTTCGAAGTATACTCTTTCCAATACAATAAGAATTATTGGAATCGGACTACAATGAAAAAAGTTATGCGTGGTTATTATTTTAAAAAAAAATATACTCGTCGAATTAATTATGTACCTCCTCCGGTGGTTCGTCGGTCAATAAGGGGTTGTTCGTCTGTACATGTATTGTTTTTGTTCATCGATATTTTCTCCAGTTGTGAACCAATTTAAAACATAACTTTTCATTGTTCAAAAGGATAGAAGATATTTTAATGTGTCTCTACCATTGGTCTCTACTTGGACGAAAGATAGTTCCTAAGGTTCAATAGAAAGCGCGTGTAGTTGATGCGAGATTTCTAAATCGCGGTAACGCCTCGTTTCACAAAGTGAAGGTGTCTGTCTCGTAATGTTTTCTGTAGTTGTGTTTGTATCCAGCTTCAAAATATATCTTTGGTTCTTTGGTTTTTTGGAATTCGTCTGGGTGTTAATTTCAGAGTTCTGACGATAGAAATAAGATGATTACTACTGAATCTTGTGTGAACAGTGAGTGCTTCCACACTGTTCACACATTAATTATACACAGTCAGGTCATAAATTCTGTCACATGTTTAATATGAAATAATTGAAACAAGTTTTTTCATTATGTAACCATTAGAATCAGAAACTTTTATTGACGTATCGAGCTTAATACTATAAATAAAATACAAAATCTGTATAATAATACATAGTACCGCCAACAATAGGTCTCGTCATTTAATGCAAGTACAAAATTATTTAATAATGCTGTAAATTATATATACCAAAATGAACTTAACAAAACATAGATTCTTATGACTTATGAGTTTATTCAAAATGACCTCCGTGATTTTGAATACAGGCCTTCAATCTGCGCGGCCAGTCGTCTATCGCAGCACGAACGAGGTTCATGTCAATATCGGCGGCTGCCTTAATCAAGGATGTCTTGAGTGACTCCAAATTGGGATGAGGCTTTGAGCACGCGTTGCTCCAAGTGTTGTCATATCTTGTAATCTAACGGACTCAAATCTGGACTGGAGGAGGGCCAGTCTTCGTGCCGGATGAAGTCGATTTCACGCGCCGCCAGCCAGTCTTGTGTGCTCTTCGCTCTATGAGCTGGCGCCGAATCTTGTTGGAATACCCAGTGCCTGTTATTGAACATGGTATGAGAAACAGGTTCCACAAGGTTCGTCAGGACTGTATTTTGATACACAACTGCATTCGTTTTTACACCTGTCTCACAAAAATGTACCTCTGTTAAGCCCCAATAAGAAACTGCCAACCATACCATGAGCGAGGATGGAAATTGACCTCGTTGGTCACGCGGAATACGGTTGCTCGCTTCTTCACTACTGTGTGCGTACACCTTATCATTTTGTTTGTTGTAGCTCTCTTCTACGGTAAAAATTTTTTCATCCGAAAAAAGAATTTCCCGATTTTTTTTCCCGCGTACCGCTTCAACAAAGCGCGGCATCTCTTCAGTCTCAGGTCCATTAGACGAGCATTGAAACGATGTCCTGTTTTTCTCCGATATACCCGAAGCCCTAAGTCTTCATTTAACACCCTTTTCACCGTGGTTCTGCTTAACCCCATCTGAAGGGCCAACAGTTTCTGCTTACGTTTGGGATTTCTTTGAATTCGCGCCTTCACAGGTTTTATCACTGCTGGAGTCCTAACAGACCGAGGGCGACCACTTCTTGACCTGTCATCTACACTAGAGTATTCATTGTATCGTTTGATGGTACGATAAACGAATCTTTTGGTTATATTCAAATTTTTCAGTATGTCAAAAATTTGAATTGGCGCGTAACCGCAACGATGCAACGCAATAACTGCAATACGGTCTTCTTTAAGCGTCCACTCCATATTTAAAAATGAGTAAAATTCTAAAAAGTTGTTTAATGTCTAAAAAGTTCTCTGCGACGTTTTAAAGAGTCTTCTTTTTCTCTGCCACGTTTTGAAGAGTCTTCTTTTTCTCTACCACGTTTTGAAGAGTCTTCTATTTTTTTTCTGTGATTAGACCCTTAACTTCATCGTTTCAGCAATCGGTGGTTTGTTTGGTTCTCTGCCACGTTTTAAAGAGTCTTCATTTTCTCTACCACGTTTTGAAGAGTCTTCTTTTTTTTCTGTGATTAGACCCTTAACTTCATCGTTTCACCAATCGGTGGTTTGTTTGGTTCTCTACCACGTTTTGAAGAGTCTTCTATTTTTTTTCTGTGATTAGACCCTTAACTTCATCGTTTCACCAATCGGTGGTTTGTTTGGTTCTCTGCCACGTTTTGAAGAGTCTTCTTTTTTTTCTGTGATTAGACCCTTAACTTCATCGTTTCACCAATCGGTGGTTTGTTTGGTTCTCTGCCACGTTTTGAAGAGTCTTCTTTTTTTTCTGTGATTAGACCCTTAACTTCATCGTTTCACCAATCGGTGGTTTGTTTGGTTCTCTGCCACGTTTTGAAGAGTCTTCTTTTTTTTCTGTGATTAGACCCTTAACTTCATCGTTTCACCAATCGGTGGTTTGTTTGGTTCTCTGCCACGTTTAGAAGAGTCTTCTTTTTTTTTCTGTGATTAGACCCTTAACTTCATCGTTTCACCAATCGGTGGTTTGTTTGGTTCTCTACCACGTTTTGAAGAGTCTTCTTTTTTTTCTGTGATTAGACCCTTAACTTCATCGTTTCACCAATCGGTGGTTTGTTTGGTTCTCTGCCACGTTTTGAAGAGTCTTCTTTTTTTTCTGTGATTAGACCCTTAACTTCATCGTTTCACCAATCGGTGGTTTGTTTGGTTCTCTGCCACGTTTTGAAGTCTTCTTTTTTTTCTGTGATTAGACCCTTAACTTCATCGTTTCACCAATCGGTGGTTTGTTTGGTTCTCTGCCACGTTTTGAAGAGTCTTCTTTTTTTTCTGTGATTAGACCCTTAACTTCATCGTTTCACCAATCGGTGGTTTGTTTGGTTCTCTGCCACGTTTTGAAGAGTCTTCTTTTTCTCTGCCACGTTTAGAAGAGTCTTCTTTTTTTTTCTGTGATTAGACCCTTAACTTCATCGTTTCACCAATCGGTGGTTTGTTTGGTTCTCTGCCACGTTTTGAAGAGTCTTCTTTTTCTCTGCCACGTTTTGAAGAGTCTTCTTTTTTTTTCTGTGATTAGACCCTTAACTTCATCGTTTCACCAATCGGTGGTTTGTTTGGTTCTCTGCCACGTTTTGAAGAGTCTTCTTTTTCTCTGCCACGTTTTGAAGAGTCTTCTTTTTTTTTCTGTGATTAGACCCTTAACTTCATCGTTTCACCAATCGGTGGTTTGTTTGGTTCTCTGCCACGTTTTGAAGAGTCTTCTTTTTCTCTGCCACGTTTTGAAGAGTCTTCTTTTTTTTTCTGTGATTAGACCCTTAACTTCATCGTTTCACCAATCGGTGGTTTGTTTGGTTCTCTGCCACGTTTTGAAGAGTCTTCTTTTTTTCTGCCACGTTTTGAAGAGTCTTCTTTTTTTTTCTGTGATTAGACCCTTAACTTCATCGTTCCACCAATCGGTGTTTTGTTTATCTTTGTAACCATCTTTTGCTACTCCCAAGATAGAGGAAGCATATGCTTTACATTTGTTCTCAAAACTGTTCCATCTATCATTTAGTAATTTATGTTGGTCTTCTTGAAGATATTCAGACAGGTATTCGATGAGATCGTTGGCTTTAGGGGTATCAAGTTTGCACCACTTGATCCTTGGAGTGCGGTCCTTTTTGACACGATAGGGTTTTATTAGTTTATAGCACGAAACTAGCAATCTGTGCTGACTGGTCAAAGCTTCCCCTGGTATAACTTCACAATTTTTAAAGTTTTTAAGAGTTCCTTTTTTGGCTAAGATATAATCGATTGGAGTAGTGTGGTTTCCTGATTTGTATGATGATATAAGATGTTCATTTTTGTTCTGGAAGTGTGTATTTACGATGGCTAAATTTTGGTTTGCTTTTATCAGTTTGAGGGCTAAGTGCGAGATTTTCGCTCGAGCTCGATCGCGTTAACGTTTGATGTGATTTGTATGGAAATGGCACAGCGCCATCTTGTGTCACGTACAGAAAACTGAATAGCCAAGTGTGAGTATTTTTTACGGTAATGCAACGAGCGCCAAAACGATCGAACACGAGCGCGGCAACGTCTGTGATTGGCTAATTCAAGCGTGTGTGTGCACGGCGCGCTCAGTCACCGCGACGTAAAACTACCTAATTCGATATGATTTACAAATCTCCCACTTGACACTCTTGACAAAAGTCGCAGAACAATACTTTTTAGTTTTGATGTACAGAATAAGCCCCTAAAAGGATGCTAATAAATTACAAATAACCCTGTATTAATATCTGTTGCGAGGAATTTGATGAGGATCGTTAAGAATATAAAACGATGAATAAAATAAACAACATTTATTTTAAAGCATTCAGACAGAATATTTTTGTATCGTAATAATTTGACAAGACTATTTCCTAAGGTTTCCTTAGTTACACAAAATTCATAAGAAACCTTCTTTAACAATATCTAATTATAAATTTACTAGCTGACCCGGCAAACTTTGTTTCACGCAATATCTATAAATTATAGCCAATGTGTTATTCTGATGTATAAGCAAAGTTTCATCTCAATCCGTACAATATAGTTTTTGAGTGAGAGGAAAAACATCCATACATACAAACTTTTGCGTTTATAACATTAGTAGGATGTGTGTGATATTGCAAATAAATAAATCTAATATTTATCAGGTATACGAGTCTCAAACGTCGACGACGTACGTGCAGCAGCCAGAGAGGCGCGGGCTCGGCACGGGCGCGGCGGTGGGACTGGGCGTCGGCGCGCTGGCGGCCGGTGGACTCGCTGGCTACGCGCTCGGCGGCGGCTTCAGCAGCAGCCCTGAACGAGAAGAGGTCTGTTTTTACTACTCCCTTTAGGAGACTAGATTGTGGCTTTTAATACGACGCTGGCTACGCGCTCGGCGGCGGCTTCAGCAGCAGCCCTGAACGAGAAGAGGTCTGTTTTTACTACTCCCTTTAGGAGACTAGATTGTGGCTTTTAATACGACGCTGGCTACGCGCTCGGCGGCGGCTTCAGCAGCAGCCCTGAACGAGAAGAGGTCTGTTTTTACTACTCCCTTTAGAAGACTAGATTGTGGCTTTTAATACGACGCTGGCTACGCGCTCGGCGGCGGTTTCAGCAGCAGCCCTGAACGAGAAGAGGTCTGTTTTTACTACTCCCTTTAGGAGACTAGATTGTGGCTTTTAATACGACGCTGGCTACGCGCTCGGCGGCGGCTTCAGCAGCAGCCCTGAACGAGAAGAGGTCTGTTTTTACTACTTCCTTTAGGAGACTAGATTGTGGATGTTATAAGACGCTGGCTACGCACTCGGCGGCGGCTTCAGCAGCAGCCCTGAACGGGAAGAGGTCTGTTTTTACTACTTCCTTTAGGAGACTAGATTGTGGCTTTTAATACGACGCTGGCTACGCGCTTGGCGGCGGCTTCAGCAGCCGTCCTGAACGAGAAGAGGTCTGTTTTTACTACTTCCTTTAGGAGACTAGATTGTGGCTTTTAATACGACGCTGGCTACGCGCTCGGCGGCGGCTTCAGCAGCAGCCCTGAACGAGAAGAGGTGTGTTTTTACTACTCCCTTTAGGAGACTAGATTGTGGCTTTTAATACGACGCTGGCTACGCGCTCGGCGGCGGCTTCAGCAGCAGCCCTGAACGAGAAGAGGTCTGTTTTTACTACTTCCTTTAGGAGACTAGATTGTGGATGTTAATAAGACGCTGGCTACGCGCTCGGCGGCGGCTTCAGCAGCAGCCCTGAACGAGAAGAGGTCTGTTTTTACTACTTCCTTTAGGAGACTAGATTGTGGATTTTAATAAGACGCTGGCTACGCGCTCGGCGGCGGCTTCAGCAGCCGCCCTGAACGAGAAGAGGTCTGTTTTTACTACTTCCTTTAGGAGACTAGATTGTGGATGTTAATAAGACGCTGGCTACGCGCTCGGCGGCGGCTACAGCAGCAGCCCTGAACGAGAAGAGGTCTGTTTTTACTACTCCCTTTAGGAGACTAGATTGTGGCTTTTAATACGACGCTGGCTACGCGCTCGGCGGCGGCTACAGCAGCAGCCCTGAACGAGAAGAGGTCTGTTTTTACTACTCCCTTTAGGAGACTAGATTGTGGCTTTTAATACGACGGTGGCTACGCGCTCGGCGGCGGCTTCAGCAGCAGCCCTGAACGAGAAGAGGTCTGTTTTTACTACTCCCTTTAGGAGACTAGATTGTGGCTTTTAATACGACGCTGGCTACGCGCTCGGCGGCGGCTTCAGGAGCAGCCCTGAACGAGAAGAGGTCTGTTTTTACTACTCCCTTTAGGAGACTAGATTGTGGCTTTTAATACGACGCTGGCTACGCGCTCGGCGGCGTCTTCAGCAGCAGCCCTGAACGAGAAGAGGTCTGTTTTTACTACTCCCTTTAGGAGACTAGATTGTGGCTTTTAATACGACGGTGGCTACGCGCTCGGCGGCGTCTTCAGCAGCAGCCCTGAACGAGAAGAGGTCTGTTTTTACTACTCCCTTTAGGAGACTAGATTGTGGCTTTTAATACGACGGTGGCTACGCGCTCGGCGGCGGCTTCAGCAGCAGCCCTGAACGAGAAGAGGTCTGTTTTTACTACTCCCTTTAGAAGACTAGATTGTGGCTTTTAAAACGACGCTGGCTACGCGCTCGGCGGCGTCTTCAGCAGCAGCCCTGAACGAGAAGAGGTCTGTTTTTACTATTTTCTTTAAGAGACTAGATTGTGGCTATTAATAAGACTCTGGCTACGCGCTCGGCGGCGGCTTCAGCAGCAGCCCTGAACGAGAAGAGGTCTGTTTTTACTACTCCCTTTAGGAGACTAGATTGTGGCTTTTAATACGACGCTGGCTACGCGCTCTGCGGCGGCTTCAGGAGCAGCCCTGAACGAGAAGAGGTCTGTTTTTACTACTCCCTTTAGGAGACTAGATTGTGGCTTTTAATACGACGCTGGCTACGCGCTCGGCGGCGTCTTCAGCAGCAGCCCTGAACGAGAAGAGGTCTGTTTTTACTATTTTCTTTAGGAGACTAGATTGTGGCTATTAATAAGACTCTGGCTACGAGCTCGGCGGCGGCTTCAGCAGCAGCCCTGAACGAGAAGAGTTTTTACTACTTTCTTTAGGAGACTAGATTGTGGATTTTAATAAGACGCTGGCTACGCGCGGCGGCGGCTTCAGCATCAGTCCTGAACGAGAAGAGGTCTATATTTACCGCTAAGATAAGCTTTAGGACAGTGTAAATGCTCTAGTTCTTTAACAGACTTTTTTAGATTGTGTAGATATAGGGTTTTGTTTTAATAAGACACTGGCTACGGGCTCGGCGCTCGGTGGCGGCTTCACCAGCAGCCCTAAACGAGAAGAGCTCCCAACTAACCTATACTGATGTGTTTTAATAGGATTAGGAATAAATGAGCGGACAGGATGTCGGTATTTATGTCTCAATGGAAACGTAAGAGAGTAAAGACAGTAAGGTATAGCAGTCGCGTCCGACCACTCGCTGGCTACGCGCTCGGCGGCGGCTTCAGCAGCAGCCCTGAACGAAAAGAGGTCAGTACTTGCTGCGTTGTTTATTATTGGACTTTAGATTGTGTCTAGATAGTGTTTATAGATCGTGAACGTTTGGCTGTGACGTGTCAGCTCCGAGCGGGAGGACGGTTCTTACTGCTCATAAGAGACTGCTTATAATATAGTATATACAGGATTATTGGTAATCAATTCGCATCTTTTTAGGGGCTTATTCTGTACATCAAAACTAACAACTTTTGTTCTGCGTCTATTTTCAGAACTAAAAAAAAGAAAATCAGCTGTTCCATACATTTTGTCGCGGGTGAATAATATTTTTCTATGGAACAACAATTTTTTTTGAGATTTGATAAAAGTCGTTGAACACAAGTTGTTAGTTTTGATGCTTGGAAGAGTTATCCTCGGGAATAGAATTCTACGCGCGCACCCCTCTGTCATGGTATGAGAACTATAATTCTTACACGTTTATAAAAACCACTTACCAATCGATATTTCAACAGTCATCTGATTGAATCCGCTGCGCGAAGTGCTCATTGAAAAAATGTCAGCTTGTGCAGTTAGAACGTGTGAAAATAAATCTTATACCTCAAATTTACAAAAAGATGGTGTAACGTTTCACATGTAAGTATTTTTTTGTTTCATTGAAGCTTATTTTTATATAAAAACTTAAAATAGTTCACTCGGACCGGCATCGAATATATCGATTCAGTAATGGAGTCTCCGCCAAAGATCGAGAATCATATCCTCCCATGTTTATGCAACATTCAGCCATATGTCCATACCCTACAATCTATTATTGTCTATTGTGGAGAAGAATTCAGTACGCGTACCCCTCTGCCACGGTATAAGAAAAATTGTGCCTACACGTAAAAGAGACACCGGACATTTTATTACACAATTTTAGACTTAAGCGTTCAAGCAATTAAGGCGAAAATGGATTATCAGCATCTGGGTGTATTGTTCTCGCTCGCTCCGCTCCATAAACCCGTCACCCGTTAACGTTTCGACTTTACCTTGATATGTTTAAGGTCGAAATTTTAGTGAACACCTCCTCCCCCGCGCCTCACGTAAAGCTGACAGAATGTAGTGAGTGCGAATGGTAGAGCGTTACTAGTCCGGAGATAAAACGTCCCTGTTTTGATGTATACAATAAGCCCCTAAAAGGATGCTAATTGCAGATTACCAGTGACCCTGTATAGGTGATGTGTTTTAATGGTACATGGAGTAAGTATATGGGCGGGAGGAGGTCGTTAGTTATAATCCGCGCCACACAAGTCGGCGGATGGGAAGTTAGGCGCAAAACGCTGCAAAATGTAGGTATGCGCGGAAGAGAGACGAGACGCTGGGGCACACCCGCCCGCCAACCTTATGCCTCCCGCGCGCTCCTTACGCCCCTGCTCACCACTACGACACTTGCGTCGGCATTGTGCACACATGCGCAATAATTAGCGAATCACGGCGAAGTGTCATCCGCGGTCATAGGGTAGTTGGCTAGTATTTAATTAATCAAAAGTAGGTATTAAGATTACTTACTGAATTCTGCAATTAAAAATCTAAAATTAAAATTCTGCAATTAAAATTCTGCAATTAAAATTCTGCAATTAAAATTCTGCAATTAAATTGAACTGAATTAAAATTCGTAAATAGAAAAAATAACCAAATTTGGCTTCTAGTTCAGAGAAGTAAGCTTGTAAAGATTTTGGTAGGGATTAAGAGGGGATGCTTTAATGCTTTGTGTCTTTCCCACTAAGCATTAGCACTAGCATAGCGAACGTATGACACTTACGGACCGTGACGTCATATTTTGCCATAGTGCGCTCTTTGTCTAGCAAGAAAATAAAATGCTTGCAACTTATTTCTAAGTTGATTTTATTTTTGTTTTCGTTAATTGGCTCTGTTAATAGTCAGCTAAGATATATAATTGTCTGTTAAGAGGACTTAATAAAAATTTTCCACTAGCCTATTTTGTACCAGCCTTTTTAATAGTCCACTGCAGGACGTAGGCCTACCCATGAAGGGTGATTGGGCCATATCCACCACGCTGGCCCAGTGCTGGTTGGTGGATTCACAGACGCCATCGAATTTCTTCTACGGACGTATGCAGGTAGCCTCACGATGTTTTCCTTCACCGAAAAGCCAATGATGTGAAATTCCGTACATAAGTTCCAAAGAAACTCATTGGTACGGGATCGGGATTTGAACCCACGACCTCACGATTGCAGGTCGGGTGTTACTACCACTAGACCACCACGACTAGCCTATTCTACGCATAATAAATCGGAATATTTTCTGGTTCCAGATCAACGTGTCATCATTCTCTGAGACGGTCGAGTTCGGCGGCGACGACTGGGTGGAATAAGGGGGCCATGTTGCAGGTAGCGGCACGTAAGTCTAGCGCTGAGTACTGTGGAGGGGACGGCTGCGCATGGTGACCGCCATACTAAACTCATGCGCAGACATCCCCTCCACACCTCGCTCAGCGCTAGACTTATATGCCGCGACCTGTATGTTTTGTTGCGCCGCGGTGTCTTTTGTGAACGACTAACATTTTTTAAAATACCCCTAAAAAAACCACGAGTCCCGAGTCGAGTGAAGACCACGTACCGGCAAGCGCAGCGTAGGACGTCATCCACAAGGTGGACGGATGGCCTCATTAAGACCGCAGGATCGCGCTGGATGCAAGCCGCTTCCAACCGTTCTTATTGGAGATCTTTAGGGGAGGCCTGTTTGCGCTTTGCCTCCTTTTTACCGACTTCCAAAAAGGGGGAGGTACTATGTTCGTATGTAGGTATGTAGTTTTTGAGTATGTTCATCGATATTTTCACTTTGTAAATCAATTTAAAAAAATATTTTATAGTTCGAAACGGTTGTTACGCCGAGGTGGTCGCACTCAAATGTTATAGAAATCAGCGCTTTTAAAAATCAAAAATATTTATAATTTTAGTTACCTACATACATTCGAGTAAACTTTTTGAATTTTGTACTCGATGGAAGTCGGTTGAGCCATTTTTGGTAAAAAAATATTATTTATTTTAATAGTAATTGTTTTTCCCCAAAAATGACACAAGGTCAATCATTGTATGTACGTACGAAAGTCAAATAATTTATGGCATTTTTATTACCTACCTACGTATTTTTTAAAAACCATTAATTCCTTTTGGATAAAAATTTAAATGACTTCCTCTCATTCTTTTTATCTCTTTAAATTGTTAGCCGTTCACAGAAATACGAATTATTAATAAGTATTATTATTTATTATTACACAAACATTCATTACGTAGCACGTAAGTAAAGTAAAATCGTGTTGATTATGCCTTATAGTAAATATTATACAGGGTGTTTGGATAGGCGATATCTATATATTTATAGCCATATTTGAAAATAAAGCAGAATTTTAATTTACATTTATACAAGACATTGAAATTACAAATACTACTATTTTCTATCAACTCCTTCAAAGTAAACAGACAGAGGCTTCACAGTATTATTGTAAAACTTTATGTAATAAAGGGATACGGGTACCTATGTGGTGCACGAAAAAAAAAACAAACCTTAAACAGATGTTACCTTTTTTTGGAAATGTGTATTTCAAAAGAGATAATGCAAAAATATAGCGAGCAGAGGCCATTACCTGGTACAGTATTTAATCATTTGCTTTGTTTTGGAAAATGATTTTCCTATTTTCTTAAATAAAAATCACAATTTAAAGGAATTTCATACTTTTGGATCTTATTATCTTTTGACATTACAGTAAAAGCTCTTTATTCGCGGGGTATACGTTCCATAAATATGCCGCGAATATAGAAACCGTGAATACGGAATGGTAATTTATATGGGATTATAGGGGATACGTTCCTAGGTGACAAAATAAAAAAAAACAAATACATAAAAAAAATAATTTCATTGAAGTTTTTGAACATTTTAATTAATTATCTTAAGGCTTAGGCAATGGCTTTTTTGGTTGCGGTCTTCGATCCATAATGACAACGCCACTTTCATTTTTCTATTGCTGGATCACGAACAATTTTCGCTGACAGTGAAGTTGAAGCTACAGACGACCTTATTTTATCTTCGGATTTTTTATCGATCGTACAGTTGATTCGTTGACATTGAATGAGCGTGATATGGATGCAAATGACTCTCTAAGGCATAAACGATCAAGCATTTCTATTTTCACTTTAAGCGTGAACACAGTTTTTTTTGTGTCGAAACTAGTTTTTTTTAGTTGACATTATAAACTAGGAAAAGTGCAGTAGAAGTGTTACTCGATCACAATTTTTGTAACGAATGTGAAAGACGAAACAATAAAACACGCAAAGCGGCTTTTACTATAAACGGAACAACAACATTTAAAAATATACTTTATTTATTTAGATATAAGGTTGCTTTCATTCTGTTTGTTTACATTCTCAAAATCACCGATCGTGGCGAAGGCGGCTTGTGTCAAAGGCCTCCATACTTTAGACAAACATGTAATAAGATCTATTTTACTTTTTAATTAGTCCATTTGACTATGTATGTTCTTATTAGATCCGCGAATAAAAAAATTTTTAGTCGCGAATATAGAAATTGGGTCGCAATTTTTTAATCCGCGAATAGTGAAAACGCGAATAAAGGAAGCGCGAATAAGGAGATTTTACTGTACTTGTAAAATATGACTGCGAAGTCGCGGCCTTGAACAAACATCAAATTAAAAAATACGGATTTATATTGCAATTAAAAGCATTCAAAAACGGCAAGCGAAGTGGCGGCCTTGAATAAACATCAAATTAAAAAATACGAATTTCTATTGTAATTAAGCATCCAAAAACGAATGTTTATTTCGGTAAATTCTAAAATGTTTACCATATTTCAAAGCTTTTTTTTGGGCTATAGTTCAAAGTCTGACCCCACTTTGGAAGATCTTCTTTATTATCCTAAACGTCAAATTTTTTACTGTGCAATTTATAAGGAATTATGGCGGCTACTTTAGCCGTATATAATTGTATATAGCGTTTGAGGGCAATAAAAGCTTATGCGTTTGCATTGTAAATTAAAACTTTTATCGTTTTCGTGTGGCTCCATACATTTTGGCTAGTTGCTCCTCGTTGCACAAAATTGTTACCACACGGAAACTACAGTCCGTTATAGTTATTTTACCTGTGAAATTTGTCGCTGTGTCTCTGTCTAACCTGTTATGGCGTGTAAT
The DNA here is from genome assembly GCA_949316475.1 of Hypomecis punctinalis. Taxonomy (NCBI): domain Eukaryota; kingdom Metazoa; phylum Arthropoda; class Insecta; order Lepidoptera; family Geometridae; genus Hypomecis; species Hypomecis punctinalis. The sequence goes on from OX438822.1 coordinate 2,149,898, forward strand.
GACTAGATAAAGACAGCGACAAATGTCAGAGGTAAAATAACTGTGAATGGACTGTACTGCAGTTTCCGTTAATAAACTCATACTAACCCTGATTGACTGTGGTATCGCAGCCTTGCCTTAAAAACGTATTTAGGAAGTCGTTCTAACCGAACACCCTGTAGATGTTAGCTTTATAATGCACATAGTTTTAGAGTTATTACAGTTTAGAAGGTCTGCCAGTTGTTTTAATCGCTTACTGCGCAATTTAACTGTGGAATAAATATATGTTTTATCAAATATACTCGACAATGTTTAAAAGTACGAATTACACGGTTAAACAGTGTTTAAATCATGTTTAAATCTTTTGTGGTAACGCGGTAATTGTTTACATAGCTTAAACGCGCGAGAAAATAACACCACCCGACGCCCGCGCCTAAGCACTAGGAGGCGAGCTAGCTTAGTTGGTAGAGCGTCGGGCCGGGAATCGAAAGAGGCAGGTTCAAGTCTTGCGTTCCCTACAAATTTTGCCAATTTTTATCACAAAAATAACTTTTTGAGATAAACCTAGCATAATGGATCACCTATTGTCCTGCTTTGAGTGTCCAAACACCTGCACATTTATATAGCAACCTTATGGAGGCCTCCCATTATGGAGTGTTGGTCGCGAACATTGGGCAAAGCTGGTATAGATAGACTTCACCTATTTTAGAACCATCGACACAAAGACCTGCAAAAAATGCAATAGTAGATTGTATCATATGGGAGCAAAATAATATTTTTACGGCGAGGGCGCTTTTTTGAATCCAGAGCGAAGTTAGGGATTCTAGAGTAGAATCCTGAACGTAGCGAGGGATTCAAAGTACGTCGCCCGAGCCAAAAATATATTTTGCGCCCGAGTGGTGCACTCTACTTTTCATCACCTCTATGAGAAAACAAAAGGCGCCTCATATTTTACTGTAATATTATTATTTAATAAAACGTAGAGTAACAACTAAATTGAAATTAAATGGTATCTAATAAAAAAACAAATGAAAACTTATATTTACATTCTTTTCATTCATTTTCTTGGCGCTGAACACTAACATTACAAATACTTCCAAATTCAAAAAGTGCGCGGCAAAGATCATCCCGGCGCATTTATTTGTTCCAAATTCAAAAAGTGCGCGGCAAAGGTAATTCCGGCGCACTTATAAAGTTCCTTATAGAAAACACCTCCTTTGGGCGCACTTAAAGGCGAACCAAGTAGTCCTTTTCGAATAGATGTGATGAAAAGTGAATATCTTGTACTGATCTAAACTTTAGACCTTAATCTGTGCTTTTTTTCCATTAATGTTTAACGTGCCCTTTAAGCGATTTGAACGAAAGGCGTGGCGTTTGTTTTTTTATATTATTTGTCAGTAAAAATATTAGAGGAAAAGCGGATAACGTTCAAGAGCGCTATAGTTGAATCATTCGAACGGATGGACGTATACGTAAAAGGTCACGTGGCCGGGTGGAAGACAGAGCGAGCATTGAAAATCAGTGGTTGTGGGAACGGGATGATAAGTAAGTATACCTACAATTTATTTTCGAATGATTCAGTTAAGTAAGTTTGTATAGGTCAGGTGGCTAGCCCTGATTGCTGAGTGTGAGTTTTGTCGTAAACATGACGCGTTCTTCGGCGAGCGCGTAAGCATGTAATTTGTATGAAGAAATGTACAGCGCGTACAGGGTGTCCGAGTTTTTAAACCGCCTGAAAGACTCTGACGAAGGTTAAAGCAACCAAACAATTTAAAGTGTCATCCGAGCCACGGTAGCGCTCAGTTGTAAATGATTCAATTATAGCGTCCCTGTTCAGGTTCTTCTGAATATAATGGAATTAACTTTGAAAATTGCTATGCCTGTCTTCATAAAATTTTGATAAAATTCTATGGCACTACACAATTCACGATATTTGGATAGAATATAAGTGTATTTAGATTTTACACTTTGTCTGTATTTAGAAGTGAAGCGTGCTAGAGCCTTATTAAACAGTGTGTCTAAGCATACAGGGTGTCACGGAAATTGATCACGTAGTAAAATCGATCGAAAAACATCGCAATTAACGTAAATTAAAACAGAACGAAAGTATTAACAGAAAATATATATTTTATAGAATGATATTGACTACAAATTGTCTGAATAATCTTTAATAATACTTAAAATATGTCTAGTTCGAGTATTTGCGAGTCCCAAACTCGGTTAGGCCTGTCTAAACTATGTTGTCATATTTTTTTTTCGCGCATAATGCTGTTTGATTTAATTTAATTTAAAGTAGCAATATATTATTTTTAGCCTTCGATTTTTTTTAATTTTGTGTCAGGTTATGGATAAGACTAGGTCAAAATATTGATAAAAAAATCAAGTAAGTTAAGTGTATAATATGTTAATTGGGGCATATTTTTCCTGACACCCTGTATAGTTTAGATCCACTAAATATTTGGCTGTAATACAATTGAAAGTGTGATAATAATCGTATAATTATGATAGCGGTAAAAGACAAATGTATTTTAATTATAAATATGAAAAAAAATGGTGTTTGGTACAAATTATTTTTTTCGTCCTTATTGGGTGTTTAATTTTGGCTATATAGATCGCGTATTGAATACAAAGGATTTGTTCCGTTACCGGTATTAAAATAAATAAAAATTCTAACCAGATCAATGATTGCTGTTTTATAAAGAGCATTCAATATGTAATTATTATCTGATAAAAACATATTTTTAAAGCCCTGCAATATTTAGAAAATCGATAATATATATTTGGGGTATGTAACGTGAAACGGAACGCATATCTCGTAAAGAAACACGCTAATCTGAAAAAACTCAAAGCCAATTTAAAAAAAAAGTATAATAGAAATGTCAATGTCAAAGGAAATTGAATATTAATTTGATTTTCGATCAGTGTTGCCACCTTAGCCCTTTTGGAGCTAGATCTAGCAGTGTTTACTGTAGGTGAACCCCTTGTATTTGTATTTGTTTATTCATTAGTGTAATGATTTAGCCCGGAAAGGGCTATCTAGCGCTTATTTGCCCTATTTATTTTCGTAGAAAATATTATTTTGAATTTCCAAATAAAAAAAAATGCAGGGCTATATATTATTTTTTATTAGTCCATGGAGCTTTCAAATTTAAGTACATTCCTAGAAAAATTAAATGATCTTGGTTAGAATTTTAATACCGAGTTCCTTGTAAATCAGGTACAACTCCTTTTCTAAAAAAAAATAGTTGGCTATACCTAGTGTCAGTTTTAGGATCAAAGCAGCTTGACTTACTATAACGGATAATGCACCGGGGATGGGATATACGGTTTGACGTATCACCCGAGCCACGGTGCCGTCCAGTTGTATATGCCATCCGCTGACACCGGGTGATAATATTTTATATGCCTATCAGATATGTTTCGCTACTTAATGGCCATTCAACCGGCTACAGCTGTCTCACTCGCACGTTAGCAGGTTTGGGTACATAGGTATTGAATTTCTAAAAACCCTATGTAGTTAGTATTTATCATTTATAACACGTATATCGTAATAAAGAAAAGTTAAATAGATCTTTATTTTTTTTAAAACGGTTATTTTTGTTTTACTTTCTACTATGTCAAATCAAGAGGTTTAAATACGAAAAATACTATAAAACATGTGTGATTAATTTTATGATACTGCTACGTACAGTTTTTAGAAATTCATACAGTGTAATCTTATCTTTATTAATATGAAATTGCGTGAGCGAATTTTAAATTTATCGGACACCTTGTATGGTTCATATGAGACATATCTGATAAGAGTGAATGTATATTTATTTATATTTAATTGGTCATAAAAGGCATAGTTATTTAAATATTTTTCATTGTTTGTGTATTTGGATACTTTTTTAATTTTAATTAGATTATTGTGCCCTTAAAGGTTTTTTGAAGTTCTGTATGTCTATATTGTTAATTGTGCTTAAGTTTAAGAAATATTAAAGAAATACGCAGTACAATAGTCCATCTTTTAATTTTTCATCGTTACATTTATGGGTAGGCCTATGTTCAGCATACCTACTGGTACTATAGACTTGGAAACAGAAATCCGCCGAATCAAACTTAGTGGCGTCAGTAAAAACGAAGTGAGTCAGTGCGCAGTAACAATTTATTCATGTCAGTGGCGCGATGAGGAGTGGGGATTTCCGCAGCTTGAAGCTAACTTCATGGTTGCCATTTGATTCGTCCTATACGAACTCTACTATACTAGTAGTCCGCCCCGGACTTGGACCTCGCGCTATTCCTATTTTATACAATAAATGACGATTTAAAAAAAATTTAACAATATTTGTATGAAAGTTAGCGATTTATTTTAAACAAATGTTGAAAGACATAGATAACATTCGATGAAATGTTTAAAATAGTCATCCGCAACTCCCGCAGAAAGTGGCGCCGTTTTGCCTCTTTTTACCACGGCCCTCGTATCTTCGCAACCACTGAACAGAAGATGCTCATATTCGAACTTAAAAATTCTATAAATATACACTACGTTCATGCTAAATTTCATGGAGGTCGGTTGAGCGGTACTTGAGTTATCGTCGAACAAATTTACATACAAACATACACCCAAGTGCCGGCTCGTCCCAGTAGACTCTGAGACCTCACTTACGCTCGGTAAATTAAATAAAATATCATAATAATGGTAAACAAAATAATTTATTTATAATAAATGCTTGCTCATATTAAAGTGTGTAACTTGTTCGTCACGCTCAATAGCAAAATTAGATAAGAAAGAGTCAAAATCTCACAAAAACTTTGCAGAACTATCTAACAATGTATTGGTGAGATGGTCAAATTGTAGAACTAAATGACAAACACTTAGTTGATTAATAAGAGACAATGACCGAATTGAAATAATATATTTTAAAGTCCCAATTCATGATGTTCCTCAACTACCTATCTACTGGTGACAAATTAATATAGTTTTAGGTGTTGTAGGCTCAGAGCAAATAAAAAAATCAAGAGGGAACGTCGTTGATCAGTCAAGTGAAGCCGGTTTTTTATACATGTGTGAGTGCGTCGGTGTTGCACCGCCATAGTTCGACTGTCAAGCCAAGGTGTAGTTTTCTTGTACGTTGATGTGTGTGTAAATTGTCTGTACACGGCGAGGCGTAGTTTTGGTCGGCTTCACTTGTTTGTTCACAACATTCTGTCTTGATTTTTTTATTTGGTCTGAGATTGTAGGTAGGAAAAACATTGTTAAATCTTCGAGCAAATATCTATAGAGTCACAATCGTGCAAAAAAAGTCAAAACTCTGCCCAAACTACGTAGTGGGCAGACTTATTAGTTAGTGGTAAGGCGATTGAAAGCCGACTACGACGCCGCGCGATACCGAAGTGCCCGGTCACAAGCACTAATTAGGTGACATAACGTCGAGATTCGAGAACACGGGTCATTGTGAATTTATGTAACGTAAATATCTAAGTCGGTATGTATGACGGCGCTCGGACATTTTTTTACTATTTTCTCGTAGGGACTGTGGCTCTGTAGATATTTGCTCGAAGGTTTAAATGTAATTTCTTCATTCTTCTAATATTCATCATGGAACGGGTAATCTGGGTGGTGGGTGCTGAAAAAAGAAAGAAAATATTGTTAGAATAAAATAGTAGATCGTGGTGGTCTAGAGGTAGTGGCACCCGCCTTACAATCTTGATGTCGTGGGTTCAAATCCCGATCTCGTACCATTGAGTTCCTTGGAATTTATGTACGGGGTTTCACACCACTGGCTTTTCGGTGAAGGGAAACATCGTGAGGCAACCTGCATACGTCCGTAGAAGAAATTCGATGGCGTATGCAGGGCCGCGCCGACCTCCGGCAGCGCCTGTGTGCGATACCCACGAAGCGCCTCCTATTTTTACGAAGCTTCATGTTTAAATATTTTTTTATTATTTGTTAATTTTGCCCGATACTAAAATGAAATTATTATTATTATTTTTTTTTATCGTGCATCACACACTAGGTGTATAGAAACTTTCTTTTTGTGATAAACATTTCAAAAATTGACGCGTTCGCAGGATTTGAACCTGCATCCTCTGGGACACCGGCCCAGATGCTTTGTCCAATTAAGCTAAATCGCGCCCTGCGAATGCGCCGAATTAGTGAGTGTTTATCATTTTTACCAACTACTACATTGTTGGAAGCGCCATTTGTGAGAACTGCTTTAAACCAGTCAGTGTTATACTAAAATGTTCATCAGTTTATACCTACCTCAGGAGTCAACCGATCTAATATTTTAATTTTATTAGGTTTTGGGTCTCTTACTGCGCATAGGATCACAAAATGGGGACTATCAACCTACTTAGTTATCGATACTCCCCCTACAAAGAATAATATGTTGTTGTGTAAGTGTAAAATAAATAATTTCGGTAGCGGCGGCGCCCTTATTCTCTTGGCGCCTGTGTGCACACTTCGCACAAAAAAGGGCGGCTCGGCCCTGGGCGTATGTGAATCCACCAACCCGCACTGGGCCAGCGTGGTGGAAATGGCCCGAACACCTTTCGTGGGTAGGCCTACGTCCTGCAGTATACAAGACTTGTAATATAGTATGTATTTTCAGACATCTAGTGTCATATACTTACTCTCCCATAGAGCAGAGGCGTCCGTTGCACTCCAGGCTGGCGATCTGCTCGACATCTTTCTTGCCCAGCTGGAAGTCAAACACGTTGAAGTTTTGCGCGATGCGGGCCTTGGTCACGGACTTCGGGATCACGATCAGCCCGCGGTCGATAGCGTATCTGCAATTTGTTATAATGGTCGTCATTAGGACGTCGTCGTCGTTGTAGCACTCATAGCGAAGTTCAATTAGGGAACGTATTACTAAGACAGTCCGTCTGTCCGTCTATCTGTCACCAGGCTGTATCTCATGAACCGTGGTAGCTAGAACTTTGAATTTTTCACAAATGACGTATTTCTGATTTCTGTAACCGCCATAACAAAATAGCCTAATAAAAACGGATAAAACATATTTGAGCCAATAATTTGCTGAGCTAGTAAATTTCGATGTATGACGAGAAGAGTGAAAAAAAAAACTTTTTGTTACGGTTATAGTATAGGGATTTTAACAACTTACTTCCCAATTTTGTGAATTTTTTTGGATTTGTACGGAACCCTCGGTGTGCGAGCCTGACTCGCACTTGTCCGGTTTTTTTTTCGTATAGGTTTGCGTTTGACTACATACTCCCTGATGCTAAGCAGATATGCAGTCTTAGGTAAGTAGATACCTATTTACTCGGGATTCGTAGAAAACCAAAGAGAGGCCTAAGTCCAGCAGTTGACGATCTTTATTGTAATAACAAGACAATTTTTTGCAAAAATTAGCATGACCGACTTCACCCGTGTACAAAATTCGAATTCGATGTAGCATTTTTCACATTATTGTTGATTTATCAATAATGGCTCAGCTGATTTCGATAAAATTTAAATGGGACCAATTTCGAGGTATAGTTACACTTTCCAATAAAAAAAGAATTATTGAAATCGGACCACTAAGAAAAAAGTTATGCGTGGTTATACCTACATAAAAAAAAATATATACGCATCGAATTGTATACTTCCTCCGATGGTTCGTCGGTCAAAAATTAAAACTGTATCTAGTAACTGGACACCCTGTATGAAAATGTATTAAAATACTGACCTGATCAAAACCTGAGCCGGGGTCTTGTTGTATTTTGTGGCGATCTCCTTCAATCTGAAAAAAAAAGCATTCAATAGATGATGACTGGTTAGAAAAAATCTTTTTTTTACACGGATATGGCTGCCAGAGACTGATATACTACTTATTTTTAAATACATACTTATATAGTAACTAAATAATACCTAGACATGAGACACAGAGCAAACACCTATGTTCATCACATGAATATTTGCCCTGGGTGGGGATCGAACCCACGCCTTCCTTGATCCAGAAGTTAGGGTCACTAACCACTGAGCCACCGAGGCAGGTATTATAATTAGTTCGTGTGTTAGAGAATATTGGACGTGTATTTTTTTGTCAATCAAACAATAAAAAACAAAGATAAACCTTGTCAAAATTTGGGAGTGGAGGCCGTGACGTCACCACTCTTACAGAAGTCTAAAATTATATTTGCACGGCACTTGTGACGTCTGCTGACGAGAATGCTGTGAACAAACAAGTGAGGCCGACCAAAACTACGCCTCGCCGTGTACAGACAATTCACACACACCCCGTACAAGGAAACTACGCCTTAGCTTGTCAGTCGAACTATGGCGGCGCAACAGCGACGCACTCAAACATGTATAAATGTGTTCTATACATGTCTGTGGTTCACAGTGTGGTAACAGTTCAAGTTGATCTTTTTAATATGTAGCTACAGAAACTGCAGCAGCATTTGCTTCTTAGGAGGACTTCAGCGGAATTGGTGTAGGGCAGGGGTCGACAATATTCGGACCCCAACTTTTTTTTTAGTCAGGGTCCGGATACTGTCGAAACATTTTAACGGGGTCTAAAAATACTGATAGACTCACAGGTTGAGTCTACCCGTGACCACGGCGGTCGCTGCAACTCGGTCGAAACGTCGGGATGATGAGGTATTTATTTATCTCGTAATTTTAGTGCGCGATTAGTCCCGTAGTATATAATAATAAAGCAAATTCAAAGTGTGATAGTCCGTTAATGACAAACATACAAAACAAAAAAAAAACTTGGAGATAAAAATGTTTTAACTTATGTCGAGCCTAACATACTGGCCAATTGATTCTTATTAAGTTTATTAATGTGTGCATATTTTTCAGTTCTTTTTTTAAATTGGCAGTCCAAGAATCGGCCTTCCGCGGTCCGCCTTGCGTCTTGCCTTCCGTTGGTGAAGCGTAGGTAGAACGCGGTCACATTAACTCGACGCATCGCTGGAATATTTAAGCAATTTTTACTCGATCTTAATAAACAGGTAGAAACTTATCTTTTATAGAAGATAGTTCGGAACCTTTCGTGCGGGAGTCCGACTCACACTTGGCCGGTTTTTTTTTGTACACTGTACTTGAGCGCCAAAATAACGTCACATGGTCAAGCGTCTAGTTAATGTTACCACGTTGTATTGAGGGTAGATTAAAAGATGCTCCAACGTTTGCGAAGAGGTACCGCAGTCGCACGACTAGAGCACGGTAATGGTATCTAATCTCTAATATAAAAACTATTGTGACGCAGTAGGTATGCCGCGCGGTAATGACGGCAAGACACCCCAGGTAGTATTATTATATCTTTTTTGACCCAAGTGCGAGATTTATGGTTTTATGACTCGAGCGGGATCAGTCTTTGTCTGCCGTCTATTGTTTAGTTTTTGGTTGGGTGTTTACGTATTTGAGAACAATAGGGAAGTCTCGAACTTTCAAGTTGTTTACTTGTTAACACAATAGCGTTTATTAGATCGAGTAATGTTGCGAATTATCTCGTAGGTTCGAGACTGTAGGAAATAATGGATACGCCGGCCGACCCTTAGGGATCAGTTATTCGTTTACCGTCGAAGCGAAAACATCTCGTGTTCCAATGCGATTGTGAAGTGACTAGTTTGTGTGAATATCAGTGCCAGTGTGAAGTGTTTGTGCGAACCAGTTGTGTCGTGTTTATTGTGATTTTGTGCAATAAAGTGCAAAGTTAGTAATCTGCGTTTTAACTGATTATCCAAGAACCCATCTCGTAACACTATTTTATAGTCTTACCTTTCGGCTTTTCCAGGCAATTTAAAAAATGTAATCTTTAATTACAATTTTAAATCAATCTACAATTTTCCCATATCTAAAAGCCACTACGGCGCGCCGGCTAACTAGCATACTAAGAGCATACCCCGCTCCGAAGCGCGTAGGTATGACTCGCGTTTCGACCTTTTGTATGAAGATACGGGATACTGTTAGATCTCATTATCGTGACTAGAGTGTCACCAAGGTTTCATATGTACATGTGTAAGTATCGAAAAGAGTTTTGGCGGGAACGCGGAAAAACCATGTCGCCTCATTGTATTATTTTGTTAAATTGATAGTATAGTATTGATAGATGTCAGTGATAATTAGTGAAAAATGGTGGTATTTCGTTGATTATGAGCTGATTTACGTGCATGAGTGTAGGCAAGTGAATGTGACGTATCATGTTGTTCCGTGTTGTTACCAAAACTCCATAGACACCTCTAGTAAAGTCTCCACTGCTTTACTGAGGTATGACTTGGACTATGATTGGACTTGACCGCGACTTTATTGGACTATGACGAGACTACGACAGTGACTATTTTGATAAAATATTATCAAAAATTATTTAAACTTATTACTTGACACTAGCAAATGCACAATAATGCGACGCCAAAACTAAGAAGAAGAAGAAGAAGTATCGAAAAAGGTGTAATCGGTTTACTTCTTGTATAGGGTGACTCTTGTAGGGTCTCACCTAGCGTCTTCCATGAGCTGCGGGTCTCCAGGCTTGGCCCAGGGCCTGTCGGGAGAGCCGAGGGGGGAGTACGCCGTGACCGAGATGTCGTGCAGGCGACAGAAGTCGATCAGCTTCTGCTGGTTCAGGTATGGGTGCACCTCGATCTGGAATGGGAGAGCTTTTGTTAACTTCGATAAAATATACAAACATAGCATTTTGGTGATGAAGACGGGTGTTTGATCTGTATTTGGATGTTATTATTTATTTATTTATTTATTTAATAGGAGGATCAACAGCATCAATAACAAAATACATACACGTAACAAATACAGAACGCTAATTATAGATCCTCACGTTTAGAGCTAAAATAGTGACAAAGTGGGAAAATAAACTTAATAAACATAAATCGCACAACAAAATATAAAATAAAATTACGAAACTTGAATAGACTTACAAAGTATAAAAATATACCAAAAAATAAACTTACAAAACATAGAATAAACTATAAATATAATTACAAAGCATATGTATAATAATAAGCCTATAAAACACAAAGTGATATGCTATATAATTTTGAAAATGAGAAGTTGTATCTAATTAGTTCAGAAAAAACTCCCTGCTCAAGCGCCGCCTAGCCGAATGAACACTTGTGCAGAACAAATCCAGATCAATGTGTCTACACAAATGATTGAAACGGTCGCTAGCTCGCAATAAGAACGAGTTTTGCCTGTAGTTCGTGCTAACAGAAAAAGTGTGAATTATTGGGTTATAACGAATGATCTTACTGGGGGCTCTAAGGGATATTTTACTAAGTAATTCAGGACTGTCAATTTTATTTGAAGTTATCTTCAGCAGAAAAATTAAATCAGCAATTTCACGTCTCGCCGAAAGAGGGAGAAAGTGAAATTTCTTGCAAAGTTGATCATAATTAAAGGATTTATATGGGATCTTAAGACGAAAACAGAGATATTTCATAAATTTGACCTGAATTCTTTCAATCCTATCGATGTAGATATTATATCGAGGGTTCCATACCTGAGATGCATACATATTCAAGAATGCTTCTTACAAATGTACAATAAAGAACTTTAAAAGTTTTGGCTCTAGTTAAGCTAACTGAGGTTCTCATGATAAAACCAAGTGATCTGGAAGCTTTAGAGATAATAGCATCAACATGTTGATCAAACAGTAATTTCGAATCGTGAATAACTCCTAGGTCTCTAACTACGTTACATCTTTGCAGTGATTCATGTTTAAGAGTATATGACGACTGTATTGGGTTCTTTTTACGCGTGAAAGTAGTTACCGAGCATTTGGAAGGATTAAGATCTAATTTATTTGCAACACAGTAGTCATCAAGTCTCATAAGATCTGATTGAAGTTTAACAATATCCTCTGTTGATTCAATAACTCTAAAGATTTTCATGTCATCGGCAAAACTAAGCAGCTTACTATTTTGAAAGCATTTTGCTATGTCGTTGACAAAGATCAAAAATAGGAGTGGACCGAGTAAGGAACCCTGAGGAACACCACTAGGGACGGAAACCCAACTGGAAATATAGTTGTTAATGACAACTGCCTGCGAGCGATTTTTTATATAGGAAGAGAACCACCTAAGTAGATCTCCTCGAATGCCTATGCGGTATAATTTGGATAGCAGTAGCCTGTGGTCGATTCTATCAAACGCTTTACTATAATCAGTATAGATAACGTCCACTTGGAAGCCACCGTCCATCGCTTCCGTTAAGATATCATTAAGTAGAATGAGGTTCGAGGCTGTTGAGCGTCCCTTAAGGAAACCGTGCTGAGTTAAACTAAAAGAGTGTTTCAGGGCTGCATAGACTTGGTTATAAACTATTCGCTCAAACATTTTTGCAATTATGCAAAGCTTAGAGATAGGCCTATAGTTGGTGACCTCATTTTTAGAGCCTTTCTTGTGAATAGGTGAGACGAAAGCAGATTTCCAAATCTTAGGTAAAATACATTCTGATATAGATTTTGAAAACAGAAGGGAAATTGGTACACATATTGACTTTGCGCAGCCAGTAAGAAATATTGGACTTAAGTCATCCGAACCCGCCGATTTAGATGTATCTAGGTTTAATAAAAGCTTTAAAACTTCATCTTCACGTATTTCAATATTATTTATATCGTGAGTACACTCAGCTAAATGCAAGTCAGATATATCTGGTAGTGATTCGGAGCTTACGTCTGGGCCTGGTGATGAGAATGTTGAGTAGAAGTAATCAGAAAACATTTCGCAGATAGTTTCCCCAGAAGATGCCATAGAACCCTTGATTATTTAAATAAAAGTAGGCATTTAAAAGCATGAATTATTAGACAGTCATATTACAAAAGCTTTGCTTAGTTTGGGGTCAGACACCATGTGTAAGATATCCCTAATTCTTCTTTTCTTTGTACTAGTTTTCTGGAGAAGCCAAAAAGTTGCTAGGGTGGGCATTGTAACAAAACTTGTGAACAGGCGTACACTTAGAGCACGTATGGTATAGGCAGCGTGGCTAGCCCTGGTTTCAGAATTTCTAAGCTGCCTGAAGACCTTTGACAGATGATCGATTAAAATAACAAGGACCCACATAATTAAACGTGTGATGTGTGATGTGATGTGGATGTTTTGCGTTTATTCGTAATGCACAGCTGCGTGCAGTCGTAAAAATGCCACCTGCGGTCACCCATCTGATAACTAACCGTACCGAACGTTGCTTTACACGTAGTCAAACTACGCTCTGAGTGCTACGGTGAAGTAATCTTGTCCTTAAAAACTGATACGTAAGTGTCCCGCCGCCGGTGACCCCCTCTCCGACCACACAGCGCTGGTCGCTGTGACGTCATCGGCAGCCCTCGAAGTACCACCTCTTCAACACGGAACACAAGAGAACGCCTCGTTCTCTACGCTATGAGCGCTACGGTGAAGTAATCTTGTCCTTAAAAACTCTTACCTGAAGTGACTGAGGCTTGATCTTGCCTTCATTCAGGACTCTCTCGATCTGTCTCTTGTTGAAGTTGGAGAGGCCTATGCTCTTCGTCAGGCCCTTCTCGTACAGCTTCTCTAGAGCCTTCCACGTGTCCACGATGTCGACGGGGGAGGGGGCGGCCTTGCCGTCGGCGTCGGTGGGGAATAGCTCGTTCCCTTCCTAAGGTGACAGAACAAAATGAAATTTATTTTATTTTATTGTATAGCGCGGAGGACTGATAAGGTCGAAAAGTTCTCGAGTGAAGACCACGTACCGGCAAGCGTAGCGTAAGACGTCTGCCCACAAGGTGGACGGATGACTTCATTAAAACTGCAGGATAGCGCTGGATGCCAGTCGATGCCAGTCGCTTCCAACCGTTATTGTTGGAGATCCATAGGGCCTATGTCCAGCAGTGGGCGTCCTATGGCTGATGGATGGATGAATGGACGGTGAAGTCAGTCGCTACATGATGGTTCGGTACGGCAAGTACTGTAGTGACGATCAATCTCTGCATACGGTAACAACTGACTTCGCTACAGGCTGGTTTGTTAGTAGCACGGTACCTTGTAAGCTTGAGGCCAGTGGATGAGGTAAAGATCAAGGTAGTCAATCCCGAGGTTCTCCAGCGTGGTCTTAATGGCGCCCTCCACGAGGTCGGGCTGGTGGAATGTGCACCACAGCTTTGAAGTTATGAAGAGGTCCTCCCTGGAAGAGAAAATTGTTACAATATATAAAAATTATTCACCATCATCGTAGCAGAACGTCCATAAGACGTCCACGTACTCCACGTAGCCACGTAAGCCGTAGTTTTACAGATGCTAGATACGTCGTAGGTAGGTACTCCTCATTCTCATAGCTTCAGCACATGGCACGGCAAGGGAGAAAACCATTTTATCCACTTTTAATGCCAGCCCGGGTAGCACGGGAAGGGGAGAAAACCATTTTATCCACTCATAATGTCAGCTGTAATTATCAATCCATACTTTATATCCTCTTCGAGGAGATTTAATGGTGGAAAGACTATTGGTCCCTTTGCCATGCTTCCCGTGCAGTTATCATAGTCAATCCATACTTTATTTCCTGTTCGAGGGGACATAATGGTGGAAAGACAATTTGTCCCCTTGCCATGCAACCCGAGCAAGGCTAGTTTCATGGACGTAAAGGAGATGACGCACTGCTTGTAGCTTCGGCGTTAGTCCTGCAATCACTTAATTGGACGTACCTTTTGACGACTCCTTCAGCGAATTTGGTCTTCAGCGCTTCTCCGACCTCCTTCTCGTTGCCGTAGATGTGGGCGCAGTCGATGTGTCGGTAGCCGATGTCGATGGCATCTTTGACGGCTTGTGTTACTTCGCCGGGCTGAGACTGGAGGGAAACGAATGGTTTTATACCGACATCAAAAAGAATGTAAGACTTACATAGGGTCTTACATACGGACTTACAAAGATTACAAAAGAGATTTTTTGAAACGATAAAGCTATTTCGTATCATTATTATCCCTCTCTGTCTTATAATAACGCTTGCAGGCGAATAACGCTTAAATCCTAGGAAATATATTTAAAGTCTTATATTTGGATGACGGCGCTTCATATTTACCCCATGCTGGCGGAAAAAAATGAGACAGATATTTTTGATAAAAAGTCTTGAATTTTGAATCTTTACTAGCCAATTCATAATAATGAAGCATAAATCGCATGTCTGTCGACATTTCGACGTGTTCAGTATTGAAATTGAATGTTTTTATTAGGTCTAAAATGCAAGAGCTATGAAAATCGGCTCAGGATTACCCCGCCTGACCCTAATCTAAAACAACATAAATTACTACTACATAACAAGCAATTGGATCATCCACAGACCCTTGAAGGTCTAAAGATAATCCAAATGCTGAAGCCCACTGCCAGTCGGCAGCGTGCCCAGCATGCTGGCAGCATTGCCTTGTTTTTCATACATTGCAGCAGCAGCAAAAGAATGTTGTTTTTAAACATTATTACAGCTGTTCCATACATTTTGTCGCGGGTGAACGATATTTTTCTATGGAACAACATTTTTTTTTGACTAAAGTTGCAGAACAAAAGTTGTTAGTTATGTACAGAATAAGCTCCTAAAAGAATGCTAATTGATTACTAGGAATAACACTGTATACTACGGGACTAATCGCGTAATTGAGTCTACCCGTGACCACGGTCGATGCAACTCGGCCGAAACGTCGGGATGATGATGTATTTATTTATCTCGTCATTTTAGTGCGCGATTAGTCCCACAGTATATAATAATAATAAAAAAAAATAGAAGGTTGTTAAGGTCGACAGTGTATTTTTTTGTATTCCAAAATAAATGTCAATCGATTTTTCCGACTTCCAAAAAGGAGGAGGTACTGTGTTCGTCTGTATGTTTTTTTGTATGTTCATCGATATCGCCAATTGTGAACCTATTTAAAAAAACATTTTTTAGTTAAAAAAAAATAGAAGGTTGTTAAGGTCGACAGTGTATTTTTTTGTATTCCAAAATAAATGTCAATCGATTTTTCCGACTTCCAAAAAGGAGGAGGTACGTTACCAGCATTGCCCTCTTTCAATACTGGTAACCTTTTAGACCCAACTGCATTTCGTCTAGCTGTCAGCTTACGCTTGGGTGCAAGGTGTTGTGAAGCCCATCGCTGTCAGTGTGGTACTGCAGTTGACCAGCTCGGTCACCACGGTCTCTCTTGCTCAAGAAGCGCTGGTCGGATTGGACGCCACGCCAGCCTTAACGATGTCATACGCAGGGCTTTTGTCACCGCCAATATCGCAGCCGTACTCGAACCGAGTGGGTTGGCGCGTGGTGATGGCAAAAGGCCTGACGGCATGACGCTGGTCCCATGGAAGTGTGGACGGCCCTTAGTATGGGACGCAACTTGCGTCGATACTTTGGCACCGTCACATCTTCCTGAGACTCAGAGTAGGGCTGGAGCGGCGGCCAATTCGGCTGAGCAGCACAAGCGGCGCAAATATGCTAACCTCGGCAGTGGTTACATATTTGAGCCATTTGGAGTTGAGACTTTGGGTCCGTGGGGGCCGGGAGCTCATCTCGTTTTCAAAAGTCTTTCTGAGCGTCTGGTGGACGCGACGCGTGACCAAAATGCTGGTGTTTATTTGGCTCAACGTATAAGCATTGCCATTCAGCGTGGCAATGCTGCCAGCATGCTGGGCACGCTGCCAACTGGCAGTGGGCTTGAGCACTTGGATTATCTTTAGACCTTCAAGGGTCTGTGGATGATCCAATTGCTTTCTATGTAGTAGTAATGTAGTATTGTCATTATAGGAGGTACTGTGTTCGTCTGTATGTTTTTTTGTATGTTCATCGATATCGCCAATTGTGAACCTATTTAAAAAAACATTTTTTAGTTACCTTACCAAAGGGTACCTTTACCAAAGTATAACTTCTTTGGTAAAGGTACCCTTCCGAACTAAAAAATGTTTTTTTAAATAGGTTCAAAAAAAACATTTTTTAGTTCAAAGTAGTTATACTTTGGTAAAGGTACCCTTCCGAACTAAAAAATGTTTTTTTAAATAGGTTCACAATTGGCGATATCGATGAACATACAAAAAAACATACAGACGAATACAGTACCTCCTCCTTTTTACTACGTACTATACTTCCGAGGTAGTACTCATTTAAATTTTATCAAAATCGGCTGAGTCATCCCCGTGTTGAATAATCTACGTTTATTCTACCTCTGATGTAAAGGAAAATTTTTAGCAAACAATGATCGACTGCATCGCTGAACATTTAGGTTCAGTCCAGCTAAGATGCGCAATAACGAAATTAAATTTCTATTTTGATGCTATTTCGGGCTAAATCGTCACAAGAAACAGATGTTACACTGGTAATTTAAACGTGCGGTTGATATAATGGTATTCGATACAAGATAAGTAATATTGAATAGATCCGAGTAATAAGTAATACGACAAAATCTGATATCTTCATATTTCGTATTCACATAATATTTGTAAGGACTATTCAAATTTAACTGGATAATGTCGTTCGGATTTACAAATCTCTGTGATTGGCGCATATTCGCGGCGGGCCCCGCCCCCGTGTCACTTCCGGACTTGCGGATAGATGGCGCTCTGTCACTTGTGGCAAAGAAGATAATTATAATAATACTACGGCGAACGGAAGATTCTTAAAATCATTTATTTATTTCAAAGTGTACATGAATAAATTTAATTCCGTTTTCGTGTAAGTTTTTGACAGTTGTGTATTGTCAGTGGTAAACGTACAGTAAACGTGGTATTTTACTGTGGGTCTTATAAATAAACTCAAGTCAGCCTAATGTGCTATAGAGAGGGCTATGCTTGGTGTCTCTCTGCGAGATTGATCTGCAGAGGAACCAAAGTTACTGACATAGCCCAGTGGATTAGTAAGTTAAAGAGGCAGTGGCACATAGTTCGAAGAACAGATAGCCGATGGGGCTGTAAAGTTCTCCAATGGAGACCACTGACCAGCAAACGCAGCGTAGAACATCCAGCGACTAGTTAGACTGACAATATCATAAAGATCACAGAAACGCGTTGGATACAAGTCGCTTCCAACCGGCCTAATTGGAAATTTATAGGGGAGGCCGAGGTTTTGCAGTGGACAGCCTATTGATGATAAATTGAATATTCTATAATTTCTTTACATTTCTCACGTCACCCACCGACTGAAAATGACGACGAACTTCGTTCTTTTATTTTAATTTTAAGAAAATATTTGTTCAACCTTTTATTTCTGCGTATTTCGGCCTCAAAAACAAGGACGAAAAAATACTCGTGAAGTAATGTCAAAACTCGACAAATTTCGCTTGCACATGTTAGAGATTCTCGACAAGAATGCTACAGCCAATAAGCACTCACGATATGTCTTCATTCCGTTGCGTAGTCATGTTAACGTCGCCCGAAATATCGAATTATTGCTTTATTGTAGAAATATCGAGAAATAATTCTTTGAATCGTGGTCGTATGCTTGCCCCGCAGGTCAAGCGTAGACATGCAAGCCTAGAGTTTGTGCAAAAATAGAAGCGTCGTAGCTGAGGTCGCCCGTGTGCCATTTTTGACCGACCAACCACCGGAGGAGGTATACAATTCGACGCGTATATATTTTTTATGTATAACCACGCATAACTTTTTCCATAGTAGGTAGTCCGATTTCAATAATTCTTTTATTATTGGAAAGAGTATACTTCGAAATTGGTCCCATTTCTATTTTATCGAAATTGGCTGAACAATTTTTGATAAATCAACAATAATGTGAATGTTACATCGATCCGTGCATAATATTTGCGTTCTAGCGATGCGCCCCGGCTTCGCACAGGTGTATTATACATTTAAACATTTCTCTTGAATTAGGTAGGTACTCTATCTATTAAAACAAACTGCATCAAAATCCGTTGCGTAGTTTTAAAGATATAAGCATACATGGGGACAGACAGCGGAAAGCGACTTTGTTTTATACTATGTAATAATTCTGTACACGGGTGAAGTCGGTCATGCTATTTTTTGCTAAAAATAATTATACTTATTTTGTAACGTTGACAACACTAATCTGTAACTGCTAGTACAACTAAAAGTGTTTGATACTTGGTAGACACCAATGAGGTTTACACCAGTACTCGCGTCTACCAAGTATAGTCGCTACCTTGGCTGCTGATTAAAATCTTATGGTTAGTTCACCGTAACGCCACGACGGTTCTCTTTTTGCACAAACTCCAATAAAAATTGTTCAAGAAATAATAGGTAATACAGGGCTATCCAGAACTGATGTAATATTAGCTATGCCGATGATATGGTACTACTGAGAAGTTTGCGAGACCTATGCCATGCAACACGGTCTTGTATATAATACTAAGAAAAGTGAAGTAATGGTTTTTACAGCTGGAAACAAAACACTTGATAATGTACCACCAATATGGATGAATGGAAATGCGCTTGGGATTGTTAATCAATTCAAGTACCTAGGTCACATTATTACACATGATCTGAAAGATGACAATGACATTGAGCGGGAGCGTAGAGCGCTGGCGGTTAGGGGTAATATGATCATCCGTAGGTTTGCTAGATGTTCCATAGAAGTTAAAATAACTCTTTTCAAAATAATTCTGTCAATGTTTTTATACCAGCAACCTATGGGTGAAATATACCCAGAAATCGATAAATGCTCTACGTGTGCAATATAATAATATCTTTAGGATGTTGTTGAGGCTGCCTCCATACTGTAGTGCATCTGGTATGTTTGCGGATGCCAGAACAGATGGTTTTGCTGCAATTATTCGCATAAAAATGATCTCCTTACTAAAGAGGGTGAGAGGCAGCCAAAATAGCATTTTAAATAATATTAGCGAGAAGTACGATTGTTCAATACTAAAACATTGGATAAAAACTATAATACCAGGTACAAATAAAGCATATCAAATTAAGTAAATGTGCCATTAGTCTAGTTAGTTTAAATAATTGTTGATCTCGCTAAAATAAAATAAAAAAAATGATCTCCTTACTAATGTTTAATACTTACTATAATTTTAAAAGATGCGATTATTACCTGTTCATTCATATTATATTACTTATTTTGTTTCATTTAAGTGCCAAAATTGTTGTATAATGTACCTTAGTTTAAGTTTATGGCTATGTACAAAAAAAAAATACAATACAAAATGTTTTATTTACCAAAAAAAAAATTACAGATATACCAAAATACCAGTGGACCCTGCACTAGGATAACCTGTATCGCAGGGCCCGACTCAGGGACGCTTACATTTCAAATACTTTCAGTTTTACGTACGGTGCGGCTAATAAAATTATAACAAAACATTTTGATGTAAAGATGTTTAAATTTAAGAATTTTGAAAAATAACTAACACTTGCGTTTATGTGTTGTTGTCCGTGAAATGAAGTGTGGTGAGTGTGTCCTCTGCGATACACAAGTCCTCGTAAGAGTCAGGGTTCGCAGAGGTGGTGTGTGTGTGTGTGTGTGTGTATGTGTGCATGTGTGTGATTGAGATATATGTATGTATTCGTATATGGGTGTTTGTGGCAAGTTTAGGATATTATTTTAAGTAATTCCTCTGTTTCTTTATATGACAGAGAGCATAAGTACTGAAATAATATTTGTTTGCAGTCTTTTGCCGATTTGTTTCGAAAGGCGCACTTTTCGCTCATTTTGTTGTATACGTATGGGTAGCTGAATTCCGGATGACGTCTTGCAAAGGCAGTGCAGACTCTGGGTACAGCAGCACGCGGGGGTCTTCTTTTAGGTGAATTGGAATTTGGGTCGGCAATGCCGGATTGAGTACGGTGCACAGTCAGGGTTACTTTTAGTATGTACAGTTGTCGAACACTTAGGACTCTTGCCTTAGTAAATAGCTCCTCCGTTGGAAATCTATAAGACAACTTGTACATCACCTTCAGCACTGCGCGCTGAGCCCTTTCTATTTCTAGCATTGCCGTAACTCCAGCTCCTCCCCACACCGTAATGCAATAGGACAAGATCGATTCACATAGAGCTGTGTAGACCGTGCTAAGAATTCGATCATTTGCAGAGTTACGCAATTGTCCCATTACATGCGTGAGTTTCCGTACTCTTTTCCCGAGAGTAGATATGTGATCTTTAAATGATAATTGTTCGTCAATTATTATCCCTAAATATCTAATCGAAGGCGTCCTGGAAATTGTATCACACTTACAGTTAGATAAATTACATGAAGAGTGCATTATTAGTTTTAGTTGGGGGTCTGGTTCCGTAATCTTTGTTTTATGAAAGCATAAATATTTAGTTTTACCAATATTTAACGTAAGGAGGTTTCTGTCAAGCCATCTTTTTATAAGAGCCATACCAGTTTCTGCTTTTTCGAAAGCTGATTTCCAGGATTTCCCATGGAAAATAGCGAGAGTATCATCCGCGTAGCAAATTAGGTCGGTCTCTGTGGAACATACTGAGTGGATATCATTGATATATAAAATAAAGAGTATTGGCCCGAGTACACTTCCTTGTGGGACTCCGAACTCTAGGGGCAGTATGTCGCTGGTGTTATTACTTATTGTTGTGCTCTGACTTCTATCGCAAAGGTAGCTTTGAAACCATTTCAGTGCCAATCCCCTAATCCCAGAGAGCTCTAGTTTTTGAATTAGAATTTTCACCGAAATGGTATCAAAGGCCCTGGCCAGATCCAGGAACACACCAATTGATTTTTGGCCTTTGTTCAAGCTGGACGAAACTTTTCGGGACAGAAGTTCAATGGCATCTTCTGTGGATTTACCTTTCCTAAAGCCAAACTGATTGTTAGAAATCGGGTTTGAGTTATCCAGGAATGAAGTGAGTCGATAGTTAACAATCTTCTCAAGCAGCTTAGAAAAGATTGACAGTAGAGATATCGGTCTGTAATTTTCTGGGTGGTTTTTTGGCCCACTTTTATGAATTGGTATCACATTTGCTAGTTTCCAAGGCTGTGGAAAGACACCTGTTGCGAGACTAGTGTTAAAAATGTGCGTTAAAGGCGTTAGGATAATATATTTTATGGCTTTGATCAGCGAAGACGTACAACCATCCAGACCTGGAGCACTATCATTCTTCAGGGAGCTAATGAGTCTTCCGACCTCAATTTCGTCGGTAGGTTGCAAAAAGAACGAGTTGACTGATTTGGGTTCTATTAGATTTGATTCCTTTGCAAGTTCGGCTTCCGTTTTACCGAGATTTATAAGCAATTTGTTGGCGAGCTTCATCCCAGCACTTGCAAAATGCTCATTGCAGTAATTCGTTGCGTCTAGAGTGTTTGGTTTGCACTTGAGGAGTTCTAAACAACATGTTACAATGTAACATTGTACTAAATGGATCTGTGTTATCTGCAATAAAGATTATATTATATTATATATTATAATCCCGAAAGGAGGAGATTCGGATTATCATTATGAACAACTTTTACTATAACGCCAAACCGAAATTCGGGATAAAATTAGCTTCATACACTTCTGATTTGATCTGGTTGATCACCAACCCGCACTGGGACAGTGTGGTGGATATGGCCCAACCACCCTTCGTGGGCTACGTCCTGCAGTGGACTGTTAAAAAGGCTGGTACAGTACAGTACTTCTGATCATACACACAATTTTATTTCAGACATTATTATTAATTAAAACAATTAATTAATAATAATATTAATTAACTGGCCTCTATTTTGCCCAAAGGATCAGTATTGCTATCCAACGTGGCAATGAGGCCAGCATTTTGGGAACTGTGCCCGCTGGTAGTGGGCTTTTAGATTAGGGTTTTCATCGTAATCTATACATACAACCCGGTCACAATATCTGTGCACCTGACCTCGTGACGTCATATAGTCTAAACTTAACAATAAATATTAAAAAACAAAACAACAACAAAGCGAAAATATCAAAATGATCGGGACGTGTATCGGCAACGAAGATGCTAACCGTACTGTCGCCACGTAGTATTATTATATCTTCTTTGCTGTCGCACCGGGAAGTGCGCGGAGAGGTGACAGGGGAAGCGGGAGAGGCGCCGCATTCCAGCGAGGCGCACAGATATTCTGACCGGGTTGTACTCATTTTTTTATTTCAAGTGGTTTTTTTTTGTACTATATAGTTAAGTTTATGAAATGTTACTTAAGTTTTGTGTAAATAAATTAATGAAGGTAAAAAAAAAATAAATTGATTTTCATATATTTTATTTTTGTTAGGAGGACTATTAGTTTTATTTAGTTATGTATTTATGTACAAAGCCGTGGTGGTCTAGTGGTAGTGACACCCGCCTTACAATCGTAAGGTCGTTACTTAACCAGGATCGCTAGAGATGTTTATCTCTAGGTATTGAGCCAAATATATTTATTCATCTTACAACAAAAACCTCAAGAAATGGTTGCTCTCTAAAGCTTTCTATAATTTGAAAGAATATTTCAACGATAGTAAAGATGAATATTTAGTGTATTATTAAGTTTGCTCAAAGATTTATTTAATAATATTTTTATTACCTACTTTATAACATTATAAATAGTGGTTTATTATTATTCGTCTTGTGAGCCCTCTCACTATGTACATAATTTTAATTTGTTAATACCTATAAGTTCAATTAGGTCATATTAAAGTACCTGAATAAAATGTATAATAGATATAACACTTAAGTGTTCGGTATAGTTAGTTAATTTGATTATTTTACATAGTGTTGCAATAAACGATTTCTGATTTCTGATTTCATCTTGATAAATTCAAAATTAATTTTTAAAAAATCGGAGTGCTTTTTTTTGTTTTTAACTGATGTAATAGACTCAGAAAAATATGAACTTTCTCGAAATGTAACGAGTGTTGTGGTTAGAATTTTTGTTTATTATTATACCAGTCTCCATACATTATGTGGACATGTCCTTTCAACTCGATATCTTTACGCGTTCCCGAGCTTGACATACGAACAGACGGACAGACGGACAACAAAGTGATCCTATAAGGGTTCCGTTTTTTCCTTTTGAGGTACGGAACCTTAAAAAATAATATTATGTGACCATGAAATCTTTTTAATATATTAGGTAAACATGTCAGTTATTGGGCGTTCGTTATCACATCAGAGATAACATTGTAGTGTAAGAATTGTGCTAAATATTACAAGGTTACGTGGAAAAGTGTTGATAACCGGAAAGGAAGTCACGGTATCATCATCTTCAGGGCTAGTATGCGCGCCATGAAATATTTCTTTCGTAGTGTCAGAAGGAGACTTTATGAAAAAGTATATATCTGTCACTTTTTCACATGTCGAAATGAGTTATTTTTGTGGGTTTTCGTGGTCGCATGCTGGACTAGCAGATCAGAGTGCCGAGTGGCAGTTTTGCAAATCAAATCGAATTACTTTTACGTCGCGTTGACCGAACGCGTCGAGCACACACTCGAGCACATTGACACACACGCTTGAGTTAGCCAATCACAGACGTTGCTACGCTCGTGTTCGATCGGTTTGGCGTTCGCATAGTCAAAGCAAACTAGACAGGGCGCTAAATAATAATAATTACAAAAGTAAGAGAAGGCGAGATGTGCAAGTACAAAGAGTGAACAGGACGAAAGTAATATCTTTTGTCTCTATTTGCGTATACGTTTTTTTGTCTGACTATTACGCACTGCCTAGACGTAATAGTCAGGCAAATTTTTCGCGCCAAAAACTACTGTTGAATTTTTGACGAGATGCTTAAGTAAATCAACATATTTATGAACAATTTTCTAACACTTCTGTTAGTATTATGCAGGTTTTTACTATTATCTAGAGTCTAAATATGATAAAATCATAATAACGTGTATATAGCTATCTAAATATGTATAGCACATCTTTTTTCTCGCACCCTATACGCTAGTAACTTCTCCATTCCCATTCTCCCTCCACGGGCGCTCGTTACATTACAGTAAAAATACTCACACTTAGCTATTAAGTTTTCTGTACGTGACACAAGATGGCGCTGTGCCATTTCCATAGCAATCACATCAAAAGCGAGCTCGAGCGAAAAACTGCCATTTAGCCCTCAGTGACGGATTTACGCATAGGCTCCCCCTTCTGGGGTGCCCGGGCAAGTCTGATCTCCACCGCCGGGTGACGGCCCAAGCCGAGGTCCGTACTTTCTCAGGTGCCCTTGCGCTAGTCACCCTATAACCTATAACCTAATCTTAGGGCTCAGCCGCCATCCGCGGTCGCCCATGTCCGGTAAGCTGTAGAGGTCTCAGAGGCCAACCTCTAAGCCATTCATAATAAAAAAAAATTACGCATATGCTGAAGTGTAGAATCCTAGAGCGGTAGATTTTATGGCGTGGCCAAAGTCGAATTCTTTTTATATCGTAGAAACATGTTGCAATAAACGATTTCTGATTTCTGACATTACATGTTTTTAAAATCGTCCGATAACAATGATTTTATAATATGCGTAGAATTATTTCTTAAAATTAAATTTCATTTCAAAACTCACAAAAATAGATAATGCAAAAATATATCGAGTTTAGATCATTACTTTGTAGTTTTGTAGGTACAGTATTTTAATTATTTGATAATTATTTTATTTTAGATTTAAGTTCTGATGTTTTTTTAAATTATACGTTATATTAATATATATATAGAAATTAACGTGGTTTTCACACATTTTATAATACATACGGAACCGTCTCGCAAGACGGCTCCGCATGCTAGCACTCGCCAACTTGAGAAAGGTCGCCGAATGCGACCGAAACTATAGTCGTTACGACTATCCGTACACGTGAGTTTAGTCCCGTTATATATAGTATAAAATTTAAATGTAGTTTAAAAATAGACTAAAAAACACGCTTAGGAGTCATATTTTTTTTTTATAAATGCATTGTCATCGGTCTTTGATAGGTGTGCAAAGTTTGAAGAAAATCAGATAGGCCAAAGTAGGTCAAAATCGAGCTCAAAGGGGTTGGTTACAAGCAAGCAAGCAAACAACTGTACTCGTATGTTTGCTTGTGTGAAACTAATTAAAGCGTTTTAAAAACATCTAAATTCAAATATGTTTTAGAATCAAAATGGCTACTGGAATACCAGTGTTTTCGAGGACGTATAGGAGAATCTAAGTATATTTGGCACGTCCCTCGTACAATTAATGAATCATTAATTTCATCATTCGTAATCCGATTAAAAAATATCACCTAATCATCATCAAGGCAATTAAAAATATGATCTCCTAATCATAAGGAAAATGCAATTTTAATTAGAAGTTTCTTGATAACCATTGGAAGACTGTAGTTGATAATGGCTTTTCTCGCTCTCATGGCGTAGTTTGATTAGGTGTTTATCAGCGATCACCAAAGTTACGCAACGTTCCGCACGGTCACGATGACACGATTGTACGTCCAGCCCCCCGACCGCCTAAGCAATAGCAATCGTAATAGCAATCGTTTATGACATCATTTTAGTCATTTGGCACCGCCTATGTGACGTTAGCCATCAATTGCTTTGCGCGGATTGCGAAAGCAATCGTTGAATGAACAACTTTGATGGCTAACGTCACATAGGCGGTGCCAAATGACTAAAATGAAGTCATAAACGATTGCTATTGCTTAGGCGGTCGGGGGGGGCGGTTGTTTTGACCGTTTAGCCTAGTCTAGAGGCCTTCGAGCGGCTTAAGACGAGGCATCGGGCCGAGAAACACGGAAACGAATACTTTTCAATGCGCGATGTGAGACGACGAATGATCGAATGATATTGATTCGAATTTAAAAAATATCATAGATAAGGGTAAATCTTGAAAAATTTAATGAACCGGACAAAGTTTTGAAAAGTAACCGGCTTTATTAAAAAAAAAACTTACTTTCTCACCAAAAAAAGTTTAATAATTCGAATGCTCAGAATTATCAGCGACAACAGCCCATTATTTTTACGAATAAAATAGCCAGACCGCTATTCTATTTCATAGACCGAGAAGTTATTTTTTTAATGTGTACATTATGAGTAACTAACTGCCGCCCGCCGCTCTGGCGCGATCCTGTCGGGCTGACTGCGTAAAATTTGTCAAGTCTAAGTTCATTTATTCCGTAGACATCGCGATCCTGTCGGGCTGACTGCGTAAAATTTGTCAAGTCTAAGTTCATTTATTCCGTAGACATCGCGATCCTGTCGGGCTGACTGCGTAAAATTTGTCAAGTCTAAGTTCATTTATTCCGTAGACATAACAATTGCACTTGGAATCGTCAATTAACAATGTTTGAAATACTTATCTACAATTACATACTACATTCGAACCAATTTATCAATTCTATTAATAACCAATTTAAAAAAAATAACTAATGAATAACAAAGTCAATGTAAACTAACTAATGTCAACGACAACAGACATCAAATAGAATAAAAAACATTGACTATTATAGAAAATCACAGAGCTATTATAGTAGAAAATAAATAATCATCACAGATAAAAAATAAATAGCTTATTTCGTTATTCAGAAATAACGGTTATTGATATCACGGTTAGGGAACAAATATCAAGTTACGTTATTCAGCAATAGCATCGTCAAAGAATAAAAAATATTAATAGAAATAATAACATAATCACAGATTACATAACATAAAGAGTGTCCGAGTGTAGGGAGAATTTTTGAAATAATAGTTTATCAATGCTTCACCTTAAAAACTCTGCCACCAGGGCTTGCGACGCGGCCTATAGGAACTTACGTGACCTTATGCACCTAACTCGTGTCTATATCGATTTTCTCTACAACAGAATGGTTATTGATAAATACGTGAAAGCCGACAGCCCGATACCTTTATTTAATATTTATGATTCAAGTGCTCTATGAGTGCTTTATCTTTGTATTGTAACAAATGGTGTTATGAATAAATGACTATACAGGGTTATTTCTAATCAATTAGCATCCTTCTAGGGGCTTATTCAAAACATCAAAACAACAACTTTTGTTTTACGACTTTCGTCAAAACTCATTTTTTTTTTTGTTTTTCCATAGAAAAATATAGTTTACCCGCGACAAAATGTATGGAACAGCTGATTTTTTTTTTAGTTTTGACGAAAGTTGTAGAACAAAATTAAAGTTGTTAGTTTTGATGTACAGAATAAACCCCAAGCAGGATGCTAATTGATTAGAAATAACCCTGTATATATCACTTTACAAGCTGTTACCCGCGGCTTCGCCCGCGTAATATTAGATAGCACTTTCCGATCTTCACTAGTCACTAGATAGTATAAAACAAAGTCTCTTCCTGCCAGGCACGTATCCAGCTTTGAGTTTCGGGGGGGGGACCATCTACAAAAAAACCGCCAAGTGCGAGTCGAAACTCGCTTTTATGTGGACAGCTTAAGGACAAGTGATCCAGTTAGGATCTAATTAGAACTTAGCACTTTTTGCTACAATAATTTTACTACACCAATAGCAAATTAATTTAAATTTTTTTTTCATCTTAATATGTGTGTATCTCGTGTCACAATGTTTGTCCTCAATGGACTCCTAAACCACTTAACCGATTAAAATAAAATTCGCACACCATGTGCAGTTCGATCCAATTTGAGAGATAGGATAGTTTGAATCTCAAATTATAGTCGCAATTTTAATTTATTTAGCCACAGTAACGCGTGGCCGGGTCAGCTAGTTCTTTATAAATCTGAAAGTGTGTTTGTTAGTTAGGTACTCTTTCACGTAGAAATGGAAAGATGTTTGTTAGAGAACTTTCTAATTAAACACCTAACCACAATGTTATTAGGTATTATTATCTCACAAGCAACAATATTTTCCATAAATACGAGCCAAAACATAAAAAGATGATTTTTTTTGTTTATGTGTCTTTTTTAAATCTAGAAAAGTCTGTGTTTGACCACATCCGTCTGATCTCAAGCAGAGACGTGGTTTAGGTTTAACACATTTAGTTACCTAGATGTTACCTACTTATTTAGATTCCCAGATTGTTAATTGTCTAAGAGATCCATAGTTTAGCTGTACTTACTAAAAATACCGAATCAAAACTCGAAGCTATGGAGTTGAATTTAAAACTAGATCTACTTATGCTCCTTTGCAGATGTATTCGAAAAAAAAACTGTGAATGCATTTCATGAAATGCATTGCATTGCAGATGAAATTAAATCTCGTTGTAAGTTTACAAAAACCCACATAAATAGATAAGTTTTTAAATAGTAAAAAGTAAAAAAATGTAGTCAGTCAGTCTTTGTACAAAAGTGCATCAATGATTTTTCACCTAAAATTGAATTACGCGAGCTGACCGAGCGCGAGGACACAAACCATACGTAAATTCATACTGTACCAGCTTTTTTAATAGTCCACTGCATTACGTAGGCCTACCCGCGAAGGGTGATTAGGCCATATCCACCACACTGGCCCAGCGCCGATTAGTGGATTCACATACGCCATCGAATTTATCTTACTGACGTATGCAGGTTGCCTCACGATGTTTTCCTTCACCGCAAGCCAGTGGTGTGAAATTCCGTAGGTACATAAATTCCAAAGAACTCATTGGTACGGTACCGGGGATTCGAACCCACGACCTTATGATTGTAAGGCAGGTTTAACTACCTCTCGACCACCACGGCTTGTTATTACTACGTAAATACATAAATTCTTGCAATAAATTGTGATAAAAATATATATATTTAAAAATAAAAATATTTCATAGCATAGCATAGCAAATTATTTTCTGCCTAAATTGAAAATAATTTTACACTTTTAGTTTGAAATGCTATGAAAGCTTGTTTTTTAGTTTTTTTTGATCTTCATTTATTTTTCACTTTTTAGTAATTAATATAATAAATTGTCATCCGTCTTTGATAAGTGTGCAAAATTTAAAGAAAATCTGATCTATGAGCGATCAAAAACGAGTTCAAAGGGGTTGGTTACAAGCAAGCAAAACTGTATGTTACAGGTAAAACTAATATAAAATCGTGTTAAAACATATTTCTCTGATATCGTGAAAAAAAAGTTCGCTCGACGATCGGTAGAGCCGTAATAACTTCCATATTTCGTCACTCATCATGTTTGGCAAAAATAATTGGTTTATAGCACATATAGAAAAAATCTGAGTAAACCCCTCGGTTGGAGAGTCGGTCCACTCTTCACTCGCACTTGTCCGGGTTTTTTGTTACTATTTTCAATAATTCGTGAAACGATTGAGACTCCAAAATAACTGCACAAGTGTGTAACATCTGACTTTTACAGAAAGAAACCCCGGAGAGTACAGATGTGCTTTTTTGCTTAGCGAGAATTCTGAGGATTCGGAGAACAATAGGCGAAGGGTCGTTTTATGAGTCACTTTCAATTTTAGGGTCGTCTACTTAGCAACGGCATTCAACAAATTGTTACCTTCTAGCCAAATAATCAATTTTATCTAGTGTATGTTCAAAAATTTCGGGGGGGGACCGGTCCCCTATGTCCCCCCCCCTGGATACGTGCCTGCTTCCTGCTGTCTGTCTGTCCCTATGTATGCGTATATCTTTAAAACTACGCAACGGACATTTGATGCGGTTTTTTTGACCGACGAACCACCGGAGGAGGTATACAATTCGACGCGTATATATATATATATACGCATAACGTTTTTCATAGTAGTCCGATTTCAATAATACTTTTTTTATTGAAAAGAGTATATCTCGAAATTGGTCCCATTTAAATTTTATCGAAATCGGCTGAGACATTTTTGAAAAATCAACAATAATGTGAAAAATGCTACATCGATCCGTGCGAAATATTCGCGAATTCTGTACACGGGTGAAGTCGGTCATGCTAATTTTTGCAAAAAATAATCTTGTTAATAGAGAGAGGGGCAGGTCGCTAGTAAAATTATATTTATGAGAAAAATTAAGTCAAAACGTCCGTTTCAGCCAATAAATAATCGCCAACGACAAACAATCCAAATTATACTGAACCCGTATACCAAATTTGGTTTAGATTCGTTGAAAAATGTGACCTATGGAGGAGAATCAACTTCCGGACAGACGTCAGCAAAATTGTTGAGTCAAAACTGAGACTTTCTCTCCCTTCGTTCTTTCGGTCAATTTGATGACTACGTTAGTAGTTAAAACCGGTTTTTATAAGTCCGAGTCAGGCTCGCACACTGAGGGTTCCGTACAAATCCAGAAAATTTCACAAAATTGGGATTAAAGTAAATTGTTAAAATCTCTATACCATAATCATTGATAATTTTTTTTTTTACTTCTCTCGTCATACATCGAAAATTACACATTGTCAAAATAATTAAAAACCTATTTTAGCATGTACTAATGAAGCTCTTTTACTTATATTATTATGATACCTTACATGATACGATTTACTCACTTAGAATTTTCAACCAATATTTTATGAATCCAGGCCCTATTTTTTTGTAATTTAAATAAAAATGTACAGTTTTCAGATTTATTCTTATATATGTACTCTGAGACAATGCTTCTCGCCAAATTTCATAGTTCTATGTCAACGGGAAGTACCCTGTAGGTTTTGATTTTTGTGAGTTTCGAAATATGCGGTTTTTTACGACATAAACGGCTCTAACTTTTTTATACGGTAACTGAAAAGATTGCCTTTGACACAACTGCAAGAAACCATAAATA
This sequence comes from Hypomecis punctinalis, assembly GCA_949316475.1. Classification (NCBI taxonomy): domain Eukaryota; kingdom Metazoa; phylum Arthropoda; class Insecta; order Lepidoptera; family Geometridae; genus Hypomecis; species Hypomecis punctinalis. The sequence continues at coordinate 2,181,328 of OX438822.1, forward strand.
TACGTATATAGTTTAAATTTTAACTCAATATCTTTACGCATTCCTGAGATTAAGAGTCTTGACATACACACAGACGGACAGACGGACAGACGGACAACAAAGTGATCCTATAAGGGTTCCGTTTTTTCCTTTTGAGGTACGGAACCCTAAAAATCAAATGGTCAGTACCAATTGTGAACCTGCTGTACTGTACCAGCCTTTAAATAGTCCTCTGCAGGATATAAGCCTACCCACGTCCACCATGCTGGCCCATCGTGGGTTGGTGGATACTGGATTCACATGCGCCATGAATCACGATGTTTCCTTCACCGAAAAGAATGGAATTTGTTAGTATGGGACCGGGATTTGAATCCACCACCTCGCGATTGTAATAGGCGGTAGGCGGGTTTCATTACCACTAGACCACCACCAGGCTGATCACCATAAATAGATAATAGAAAAGATTATTTTTTGCAAAAATTAGCATGACCGACTTCACCCATGTACAGAATTCGCGAATTTTTCACACGGATCGATGTAGCATTTTTCACATTATTGTTGATTTATCAAAAATGGCTCAGCCGATTTCGATAAAATTTAAATGGGACCAATTTCGAAGTATACTCTTTCCAATAAAAAAATAATTATTGAAATCGGACTACTATGAAAAAAGTTATGCGTGGTTAAACATAAAATATATATATATATATATATATACGCGTCGAATTGTACACCTCCTCCGGTGGTTCGTCGGTCAATAAATAGCCGATTAACGAAAACAAAAATAAAATCAACTTAAAAATAAAGAAGTTACTAACATTTATTTTCTTGCTAGACAGAGAGCGCACTATTGAGGCTATGACGTCACTGCCTGCAAGTGTCGTACATTCGCCATACAATGTTATGTGTTCCCCACGAGCGCGTCTGCCCGAGGCTTCGAGCATTGGTGATCGAAGGCCCGAGGGAACCCAAATGCTGGTGTGGAGCTTGGTGTTTTCGTCTAAGGGAAACCACAGGATCACCGAAATCAAAACCCTTTTATTTTTCTTCACAAACTTATATACAACCGTTTTTCTTGACAAGAAAGAGTCAAGCGCGAATCGCACTAATAATTTTGAATTTGGAATATTTTGCCGAAAGAGTTTGCCAAATAAATAAAGAAGTTCGTAATAGGTGCAGCCGTCGTGCACATTATGCTTTGTAGGAAAGGGACAAGACATCCCCTCTTTATCCCTACCAAAATCTTTACAAGCTTATATCTCTGAACCAATTTCAATTATTTTTTTCAGTTTACGAATCACATATTTTACCTAGTTGCATAATTCACTAATATCTAATTTAATACCAGTCAACTACATTTTTGTATAAATGTATATACATAATAAGTATTATGCAAATGAACAAGATGACCTTAACTCGGTAACTTCTTATTTCCTGGTTGATAACTTGTCCACTACTTAAAATAAGATAAGTACGATGTGTTAGATGTCCCAAATTATTTATTTATTTATTTACTTCTCCGTATACGTCTCCTGAAACTTTGCTAATTTTAGATAGCTATTACTGATTTTACTGTTTTATTATGAACTAGCGACCCGCCCCGGCTTCGCACAGGTGTATTATACATATAAACCTTCCTCTTGAATCACTCTATCTATTTAAAAAAACCGCATCAAAATCCGTTGCGTAGTTTTAAAGATATAAGCATACATGGGGACAGGCAGCGGAAAGCGACTTTGTTTTATACTATGTAGTGTATAAATGTAGTTTTATGTGTGTTCCTTTCGTTCTCTATGAAATTTGTATTCACGCAGTCTAAATAAAATTAATGAAACTACAAGTTCTCTACCATATTTCGGTAATCGGCCTCAGTTTCCCGCGATACAGGCTAGCCCTGCCCCCCTACCGCCTAAAGCAATAGCAATCGCAATAGCAATCGTTTATGACTTCATTTTAGTCATTTGGCACCGCCTATGTGACGTTAGCCATCAAAGTTGTTCATTCAACGATTGCTTTCGCAATCCGCGCAAAGCAATTGATGGCTAACGTCACATAGGCGGTGCCAAATGACTAAAATGAAGTCTTAAACGATTGCTATTACGATTGCTATTGCTTAGGCGGTAGGGGGGCTGGTGCGGGGACTATTGTCAATCTGAATCTGTACATATTTTAAGGAAAATAAATATTTTTGTATTTATTTAAAAATATGTATATCCTACTAATATTATAAACGCGAAAGTTTGTGAGGATGGATGGATGTATGGATGGATGTTTGTTACTCTTTCACGCAAAAACTACTGAACGGATTGAGATAAAACTTTGCATTAATATAGATTATATATCAGAATAACACATAAGTAGGCTATAATGATAATAAATTATAGAATAAATTATATGTTAATAATATAGGCATAAATTATAATGATATTGCGTCAAAAATCAAAATATCATGCGGGCGAAGCCGCGGGTAAAAACTAGTGTTATAATAATAAATAGTTATGACTCGATATGCACGTTATTTAAGAATTGACTTTTTTGTTTAAATGACATTGTTTTCATGGATTTATGGACATGAATTTTAATTTATGACATTTTGTGACTTTTTGTAATTCTATATTAATTTGAAAAGACATACACCAACATAATTATAAGAGTGACATAAATTATTGCATTAGGCTAAGCCTGTAATAATAGTAGTATTTGTAATAAATAAATAAAAACAACAGCACATTTCTTCAAACAAAGGTAACCCACGACTTAAACATTAGATATAGTTTGCCATCATCCTAGTAATATTATAAACGCGAAAGTTTGTATGTTTGTTACTCTTTCACGCAGAAACTACTGAACGGATTGAGATGAAACTTTGCAATAGTAATGCTTATAAGTACATCAGAATAACACATAATTACGGCTTATAAGTACATCAGAATAACACATAATTACGCCATAATTTATAAAGTACTCTTTCACGCAGAAACTACTGAACGGATAGAGATAAAACTTAGCAATGTAATGATTATACATCAGAATAACACAGAGGCTATAAGTTATAAAGATATTGCGTGAAACGCAGTTCGCCGGGTCAGCTAGTCCTACCAATATTATTAACGCGAAAGTTTGTGAGGATGGATGGATGTTTGTTACTCTTTCATGCAAAAACTGCTGAACGGATTGAGATGAAACTTTGCAATAATATAGCTTATATATCAGAATAACACATAGGCTATAAATTATAATGACATTGCGTCAAAAATCAAAATATCATGCGGGCGAAGCCGCGGGTAAAAACTAGTATAGAATAATGCTTAGTAAAAGCCCATATTATATGACAGTTAAATATACATAATTATAATAAACTACCAATTACCATACGAAATCAACAAAAAAATCATTTAAGTAAATATCATCAATGGGTCAAAGAGGCGTGGGTTCGATTCCCACCCAGGGCCAACATTTATGTGATGAACATAGGTGTTTGCTCTGTGTCTGGGTGTTATTTAGGTATTATCTATTAAAGTATGTGTTTAAAAATATGTATATGTAAAATTTTAGTATATCAATCTCTGGCAGCTTTCACATCACAACCACACAAGCTTTGCTTAGTTTGGGGTCAGGAACCGTGTGTAAGATCTCTCATAATATTTATACTCGTATATTATTTATTTTCTATTTATTTATAAGAACAAAATGTGATTATTTGACAATTGTATTTTTATTGCTAAATATTGTACCTATTTAGCATTGGAATAGTTCGCACTGATCGATGTATAATTTTCACATTATTTTTGATTTTTCAAAAAACTTTTCGATAAATCTTAAATGGGACCACCACTGAGATTTAAATGAACAGTCCAAATCATACAACGTGGCTGTGAAGTTAGCTATAAGCTGTGGATGGCCCAATCCTTACTGTAGCTCACTGAACAGCTGCGCGCGGATTAAAATACCACTTACCGCAGCTTGTAGTACGTAGTATCATTATAATTATTAATAGAATTATAATGATGTGTGCTTTGACATTGGAACTATTTTTGAAATGTTACTATTGACATTAATGTAATTATGTATTTAATTTCTGACATTTTATTTCATTTTAATACGACTATTATTATTATAGTTTATAAAAAACATTAAATTTTTTGTTGTCATAATATGTTTCAAGTCAGTAATTTTAATTCTTTACTTTAATTTAATGCAATTTAATTTAATTTAATTTACCTATAATTAATTCAATTTAATTTAATTAGTTGCTACATAGAAAATTTTTATTATTATAAGAAAAATATTATTATTTTAATAATAAAGAATGTAATTGAAATAAGTTAGTGACGTGTATCTTTTATATTTAGGTATGATACCAATAAATAATATGAATATAATATATATTATCTTCTTTGCTTGTAGCTAACACTCGAAGTTATATGATTCGCCCTGTAACAGTTGTGGCCGGCAAAAAAGCCGTTAAATTATTTGACTTACCTTCCAAGTCCCGAGTCCTATGACAGGGCAGGTATGTCCATTGTTGTAAACGATTCGTGCCGACGATGCCATTTTTTATTTAATAATTTTTTTGTAATTCAGTGGCTCCGTGTGATCAGGTAGACGTCTGTTACCAAACTGAATTGAAAAGAATACGAGAGCTATATCTATAGGGCATGGTATTATTCATAGAGTTAAGGTGCGGTTTCATTAAGCGCGACTCATTTCTTTATTTTCATACTCGTTGACATTTTTAAACTGATAATAAGCCCGGTTACATTTTTTACAATAAAATTGTATCAGTATCATGAAAATAACAATGTCATTAAGCCCGATTACAGAGGCGCTAGCTTAAATTTAATAGCAACGTAAAAAGCGTTCTCTCTATTTAGCTAATATAATTAAGATGGCGACTCTGTAATCGGGCTTAATGACATTGTTATTATCATGATACTGATACAATTTTATTTTTGATTTGTAGGTATTCTAATATGTTTTTTTGTGTACCGAATTTTGTAAAATCTAAAATGTGTGCTTATTTATTTATAGTAAAAATTTAACTAAGTAGAAACTTTTAAAAATTGTAACTAGACGATTCCAAGTGCCTGTATTGTGTCTACGGAATAAAGATTTTTTTTACTTTGACTTTGACTCAGTGCGACGCGACGATGCTAATAAAGCTGCGTATTATCGTTAAGCGATTCGCTTCTTCCTTCATAATGCGGACCGCCAGGGATTGGACTGCCCTGCCTTCGTCATTGTTTCCTGACCATTACAATCTGGATATCTTCAAGTCAAGAGTGAATAAGGTATCTTTTAGGTCTACATACTCCATCTTCGGCTACAACTTCGCTTTTGCAAAAGGTAGACGTATTCTACACAAGTTTTAAGCTATTTACTATATGTTATTAATTGTAAAATAAGTAACATTTTGGTATTAACCGTAAAGTTACTTATTAAGAAAATAAAGAAATTGAAATTGAGAGAGCGCGTACAGTGAGCGGGCTCAATTCACATTTCGAAACTAGATTCAATTCAAGAGCTCAATTTTTGAGACACCGATTTTTATGGTTACACTAGTTTTTGGCCGCGGCTTCGCCCGGTTGATTTTTGTGCTATCCCATAGGAATCTTTTATTTTTTCGGGATATAAAGTTGCCCATGTCACTTTACGTCTTTTAAACTATGTTCATGGCAATCCATTGACCCATTGATGCGTGAAAGAGAAAAAAAAAACAATATGATTACAAATGGACAAAACCTAGTTCTTCTCTTCTGTGATTACATGCTATGCTATCTCGGTCGCACTAACATAGATTTTCAATGCTTGCTCCTGCTCTTACTCAGTCGCAGGCATTCGCTCAACTGGAGTTAGGATCTGTACCTGTCTGTTAAGGTGAATTCACTAAGTTCGCGTGCGAATTTTATTTTGGTCCTTTTAAGTATAAGTAATTCGTAGACACTGCCTATTCATGGTCGTTAAACGAGTTTTCGTTGACATAAAATGAGTAGTTTGTCTGTAAAAAGCAAAATAACAAAAAAAATCATTTCGCGCGCTGACCGATACGATCAGCCTTAACTGTGAGATTATCACATTGATAAAATGATGATAGCTTTAACTATGTAAGCTAGCGTGGCTGTTGCACATTTTAATTAGAAGGAATACAGCTGTTGCTCGCGCGTGGACGATGATGGTCTCAAATGCGCGCGAACAAAACATCATATTCGTCGTCGTCTTCAATCAGACATACCTGATCGAAGGTCGTCGTCGTTTCAGCTATAGGATTTCCGCTTCTGGACATAGGCCTCCCCTAAAGATCTCCAATAAGACCTGTTGTTAGGGGCTTGCAGCCAGCGCGATCCTGCGGTCTTAACAACATCCATTATCCATCTAATCCATGACATACAACATCTTACCACCCAAGTAATATTCTATATTTGTAATCTAAATATAAACAACCCTAAATATAATCGTCAATTTGATTCAATTTGAGATTTGAGAAACAAGAAAAAGTGTCTAAAATAGAAGACAATTACAGGTATAAAACTACCAGTTTTAGACAGACAGAGAAATTACCATTTACTTAATTAAAAACTAATAAATTTTGCTTCATAAAATAATATTTAAATAGTCTTCAAAGTCACATTAACATTGATGTAGACGATGTTGACATTAGCGACAATAAATAATGATATTTCAAACTACAAAAATATACGTACACATAAATAGTTACCTACAATATGCAAACACATTTTAATATTTATTTTGTCTGGCTCCTACGTCTAGGCATTTTAATTGCAATGTGTACATTCGCATCAAAATTATTGATATGGCTATGAATTAATTAATATTTGTAAGGAGAATAAAAATATGTTTTGCTGAAAGAATTCCAATTAAATTAATCATCAATCGTCATCAGTAGGTTAGGTAAAGTTCTATCAAGTATTAATATGTATATTTACTTTGTTTTTTATTTAGGGCAAAAGTGCCTTTATTAACTACAATATGATACAATACTAGTTTATATGCTAAAACTACCTACTGTAGTAGTAGTCTACATAGAAAGCAATTGGATTATCCACAGATCCTTGAAGGTCTAAAGATAATCCAAGTGCTCAAGCCCACTGCCAGTTGGCAGCGTGCCCAGCATGCTGGCAGCATTGCCATGCTGAATGGCAATGCTTATACGTTGAGCCAAATTAACACCAGCATTTTGGTCACGCGTCGCGTCCACCAGACGAAAACAAGATGAGCTCCCGGCCCCTACGGACCCAAAGTCTCAACTTCAAAAGGCTCAAATATGTAACCACTACCGAGGTTAGCATATTTGCGCCGCTTGTGCTGCTCCGCCGAATTTGCCGCCGCTCTAGCCCTACTCTAAGTCTCAGAAAGATGTGACGGTGCCGAAGTATCGACGCAAGTTGCGTCCCATACTAAGGGCCGTCCACACTTCCATGGGACCAGCGTCACACCGTCAGGCCTTTTGCCATCACCACGCGCCAACCCACTCGGTTCAAGTACGGCTGCGATATTGGCGGTGACAAAAGCCGAGGCGTGGCGGCCAATCCGACCAGCGCTTCTTGAGCAAGAGAGACCTTGGTGACCGAGCTGGTCAACTGCAGTACCACATTGACAGCGATGGGTCTCACAACACCTTGCACCCAAGCGTAAGCTGACAGCTAGACGAAATGCAGTTGGGTCTAAAAGGTTACCAGTATTGAAAGAGGGCAATGCTTGCAACCAAAGACCGGGCTCCCATACTACAAGGGACTGCAAGGATACGAGCGCGATCCGCGACGCCAGGACACGTGTATAATTTACTTAATGAAAAGCTTTATAGGCAGAATCATACAAGTCGGCGGATGTGAAGTTAGCTACAAGCTGCGCAATACCCAATCCTGACTGAAGCTCACATAAAGCTGCGTTGATTGGATATTGCGCAGCTTGTAGCTAACTTCACATTCGCCGACTTGTATAATTCGGCCTATTGGGTCAAAAACCACTAGAGTGGACGTCACGTCCACGCAAGTTCAGCGTAGAACGTCTACATATGATCTCATCAAAACAGCAGGAACACGCTGGCTGTTTCCATGCGGTCTTATTGGAGATTCATAGGGGAGGCCTATGTCCAGCAGTGGACGTCATATGGCTGATGGATGGATGGAAAGTCTAGGTATGATAACACTTACATATAAAAACCAAATCATTTCTCTATTAAAGTATACATAATTGAAATTATATAGCTAACTAGATCAAGGAAAAAAGCATAAAAAGATGCATATGTATTGCATTGCTATTTAGTTATTTATGTTCCTACGTACGTGTATTCTCCATAAAAAAAAAATTAGATATATCGTGTTAGTAAGTTTTCCCAATTTTAAATGTAGCATTAAACAAGTATTACCTTCCCTTCTGGCAAGGAGCCTGGATCCTACGACGCAGGTCACCCTAGTGTGAGATTCAGCGCACTCTGAATGTTAATTTAAGTTTGAATACTATAAGAGTATTTTTGTTTTTGGTACCTTAAGGAAGAGCCTAGATCTCACGACACAGGTCACCCTAGTGTGGGATCTAGTGTACAACTTGGTTTGTGTTAATTTTTGAGAACAATAAACGTTTTATTTGTTTATTTTATTTATTTATTTATTTATTTATTGCATTACTAATAAATAAATAGAAATACTCTAATACAGTACTTTAAAAAAACTAAAAGAAAATATATTACCTACTAGAAATACATAAAAAACTTAGATACTTAAAATATTACATATAGCTAAGATAGTCAAAACGTAATAATCATAATCATAATCAATTTATTGATAACGTTAGTTACAAGTCGGTATATATCGTAGGTACATAGGTAGTATTAATAATATACTTGTATTGTACTTAAGTACTAAATTACACAATAAAATTGTTGCATCACTTACAAATTTACAAATAAATAATAATCAAACATAATAATGTCAATATTCAAATAAATTTCATAATTTTAATGCTATAAATTCGTCGTAGCTGTAGAACGTGTGTTCGACAAGCCAGCGTTTGAGCCGCGACTTAAAAACTGCCCATAGAGGGCGCGGTGGTAATATGCTCTGGTAACTTATTGAAGACAGTCGATCCCATTATATAGGTAAATATAGGTAAATAGAAATGTAGACACAGAGAAACAACAGTAATATTATATACTCGTATTAGAAAACAAGTAATAGTTAAGTTTTTATAAGATAGGTAATAATAATTAGTGTGATTTAGCATATTTAATATAAAGTTGTAGCATCTTTCTATTTTCGCTTTGTACGTTGTAAGAAACAAAAGGCTATTTTATTTTATTAATTGAAATTGAAATGTTATATTTTAACAATAGGTAATCTATGAAATTAATTGTGTATGATACCTAATCTATGCCGTGGTGCCGTGGTGGTCCAGAGGTAGTGACACCCGCCTTATAATCGTGAGGTCGTGGGTTCAAATCCCCGGTCCCGTACCAATGAGTTCTTTGGAATTTATGTACGGAATTTCACACCACTGGCTTTTCGGTGAAGGAAAATATCGTGAGGCAACCTGCATACGTCCGTAGAAGAAATTTGATGGCGTATGTGAATCCACCAACCCGCACTGGGCCAGCGTGGTGGATATGGCCCAAACACCCTTCGTGGGTAGGCCTACGTCCTGCAGTGGACTATTAAAAAGGCTGGTACAGATACCTAATCTACTCGTAATTGTGTAAAATTTTCGAAAGAAGCCACCGATTTTCAAAATACAATTTCTAACTAGTTCGGAATTGGTTGGATCCAATCATTTGCATGTAAATTAAGCACAAATAAAGATTATTAAATTTTTAAAAAATTTTGAATTGTAAAACATGTACAACGTCGTTCTTAATAGGTAGGTATCACTAGATAGTACAAAACAAAGTCCCTTTCATGTCTGTCTGTCTGTCTGCTATGTATGCGTATATCTTTAGAACTACGCAACGGATTTCGATGCGGTTGTTTTTAATAGATAGAGTGATTCATGAAGAAGTTTTACGTGTATAATACACCTGTGTGAAGCCGGGACGGGTCGCTAGTATTTTTCTAATGAAAAAAACGCAGCAGTGAAACTGTTCCTTAACAAACGCACATGTTGTAGTTTGACCAACGCACTGAAACTACAATACTGTAAATACAGTAAAGGTGGGCATACACGGTCAGTTCAACTGATCAGTTTTTCGCGTCACTCCAATTAGGGCTCATTCAGTAAATTAAAAGGTGGGAATTGGTGGCTCCATGTATAAACCACTACCAGAAGCTGGGCACACATGATGAAATGATCGCATCAGTTCATCAAATAATTGCAGCGGGGTCCTAATGTAGTCAACTATTGCCGATAGGTACTGCAATGGTTTGCATGTTTGTACCACTTCGATGATTAACTGAATCTTCAGTAACTCACGTAATTTCAATTTTTTATAATAAATGATCTGAACCAAAGTTGTTTGGAATTTGATTTACTACAACTTTAATTCACATCAACCTTTGTAGGTTCGATTTTTTCGAAAATGACAGTGGTGACATAGTAAACAAAATGGCACCACTGCCTTATTAAAAAAAAAATCGATCCTAGAAAAAGTTGATGAGAATCAAAGTTGTAGGAAATCAAATTATAAACATTTTTGGTTCCGATAATTTCTCATGAAATATTGAAATATCACAAGTATGGAGTAGAAACAAAATAGAACCACTAACTTATAAAAAAAATATCAATCCTGGAAAAAGTTGATGGGAACCAAAGTTGTAGGAAATCAAAGTTCAAGCAACTTCGGCTTCGATTATTTCTCATGAAAAATTGAAATAACAAGTTATGGAAGAAACAAAATAGAACCACTAACTTATTAAAACAAATATCGATCCTGGAAAATGTTGATGGGAATCAAAGTTATAGGAAATCAAATTTCAAACAACTTTGATTCCGATAATTTCTCATGAAAAATTGAAATAACACAAGTTATCGAAGAAACATCATGGCACCACTGGCTCATTAAAAAAATATCGATCCTAGAAAAAGTTGATGAGAATCAAAGTTGTAAGAAATCAAATTTCAAGCAACTTCGGCTTCGATAATTTCTCATGAAAAATTGAAATAACAAGTTATGGAAGAAACAAAATGGAACCACTAACTTATTAAAAAAAATATCGATCCTAGAAAAAGTTGATGGGAATCAAAGCTGTAGGAAATCAAATTTTGAACAACTTTGGTTCCGATAATTTCTCACGAAAAATTGAAATAAAACAAGTTATCGAAGAAACATCATGGCACCATTGGCTTATTAAAAAAATATCGATCCTAGAAAAAGTTGATGAGATTCAAAGTTGTAGGAAATCAAATTTCAAGCAACTTCGGCTTCGATAATTACTCATGAAAAATTGAAATAACAAGTTATGGAAGAAACAAAATGAAACCACTAACTTATTAAAAAAATATCGATCCTAGAAAAAGTTGATAGGAATCAAAGTTGTAGGAAATCAAATTTCAAACAACTTTGGTTCCGATAATTTCTCACAAAAAATTGAAATAAAACAAGTTATCGAAGAAACATCATGGCACCACTGGCTCATTAAAAAAATATCGATCCTAGAAAAAGTTGATGAGAATCAAAGTTGTAAGAAATCAAATTTCAAGCAACTTCGGCTTCGATAATTTCTCATGAAAAATTGAAATAACACAAGTTATAGAAGAAACAAAATGGCACCACTGTCTTATTAAAAAAATATGGATCCTGGAAAAAGTTGATGGGAATCAAAGTTATAGGAAATCAAATTTCAAACAACTTGGGTTCCGATAATTTCTCATGAAAAATTGAAATAACTCAAGTTATCGAAGAAATGTAATGGCTCCACTGTCTTCAAATATGGAACCACCAATTCCCACCTTTTCTTTAACTGAATGAGCTCCCAGTTGGAGTGACGCGAAAAACTGATCAGTTTAACTGACCGTGTGTGCCCACCTTAAGGGTTATTATACAACTAGTAGTTCTGCTAACGTTTAATATACAGGGTTATTTCTAATCAATTGCCATGCTTATTCTGTACATCAAAACTAACAACTTTTGTCAAAAAAAAACAGCTGTTCCATACATTTTGTCGATAGTGTACAATGTTTCTCTATGGAACAGCATTTTTTTTGAGATTTTATAAAAGTCGTCAGTAACCCTGTATACCCGTAGATCAAAAATCGCCGACGACAAAAAATCTATTAGCAAAACCTATTCACCAAGTTTCGTTGAAAAATGCGACATTTAGGAAAGAATCAACATCCGGACTTGTGTAAAAACCAAATTGTCGAGTCAAAACTGAGACACTCTCTCTTCGTTTCCTCGGTCAATTAAATTTTGTCCAGAAGATCCATACTGTTTAAGAGCCAAAACCAAGCGTGTACTAACTAACTGCCACAGTAATCTGTGACTCATACTAGTGGAAAAAACTGACATTGGCCTTGGTCGTGTTCGTTTTAGTGAAGTAGTGACGTAATGGAGGAATCTTTGCGCCTATATTGTGTGAAATAATGCGCTCAAAGGACATGTCCACAAAATGTATGGAGGCTGGTATAATAATAATCAAAAATTCTAACCACAACACTCGTTACATTTCGAGAAAGTTCATATTTTTCTGAGTCTATTAAAACAGTTAAAAACAAAAAAGAATCCTCCTATTTTTTTAAAATTAATTTTGAATTTATTAGGATAAATAAATATATTTGGCTCAATAAGTAGTTTATCTCTATCAACCCTGATTAAGTAACCTCCAAATTGTTAACTAAAAGCATTTTTACCAATTAGACACACTTTTAAAATGTTTGTTTGTCACATTGTACCTACTAACTGGTCACACTGGTATGTTTTTTTAATTTTAGCAAATTAAGCGATGAATGTGGAAGAATCAGCTACGAATGCAAGTAAAATAACGATAGAAGTACTTTATCATTGCTAAACTAGAAAAAGTAATAAGCTGTATTTTATATACAATTTATTTTTCGCGTATAAAAAAATTAGAAGGGTGAAAAAATCTAAATTAAATATTTTTGGAAAGCCCATAAAACAAGCTTTCAAATTATGTATATATCATTTTGGTTCATTTTTTCTCTGAATAATATACCACTTGTGGACGTCACCTTATACAGGATGACTGGTAATCAGTTAGCATTCTTTTAGGGGCTTATTCTGTACATCAAAACTAACAACTTTTGTCAAACGACTTGTATAAAAAAACGCTATTCCAAACATTGACAGTCTTAAAAAAGTCTCCTTTTTTTGAGACTGTCAATGGTTCCATAGAAAAATATCGTTCACTCGCGACAAAATGTATGGAACAGCTTTTTTTTTGGTTTTGACAAAAGTCGCAGAACAAATATTGTTAGTTTTGATGTACAGAATAAGCCCCTAAAAGGATGCTAATTGATCATACTAATATTATTTATTTTTTTATTTATCATTTTAATTCAGACAATAATTATATCCATAAATCGTAAAAAATTAAATACAATTGAGTCATTCATTTTAAACATTACTTACAATATTTATTAATTACAAGATTTATAATTTAGTGCCCATAACAATTAACATTATAAAACCGAAAAGTTTGTTGGTTTGTTCTTCTTTCACGCAGCAACGGAGCAACGGATTGACTTGATTTTGGCATGGATATAGTTCAAGGGCCGGAAAGTGACATTCCTGTGAGAAAGGACAAACAAAAAAGTCAAATTCCACGCGGGCGGAGCCGCGGGCTAAACAGTTAACAATAACCCTGTATACCCCTACTACCTAATATCCTTTATGCTTTCCATATTACATAATACTACCTACGGTAATCATTACAGTGATAATAGTGATAACACCTACTACTTGCTTGTCATCGTCGACTTGGCATTTTTTCTGTCTTGTCATGGGTTCCTAAGTACCTACTTATACCTTGTAAAACATAGCTTGATACGCGATGATATTGACATACGCGTAATGACTCACGCACATCAAGTACCATATTTTTTTATAAATAAAAATAAAATAGCCTTTATATCCCAAATTAAATAATTACAATTTAATAATAGCCTTAAAGGACATGTCCACAAAATGTATGGAAGTTGGTATAATAATAATCAAAAATTCTAACCACAACATTCGTTATATTTCGAGAAAGTTCAAATTTTTCTGAGTCTATTACATCAGTTAAAAACAAAAAAGAGGCCTCCGTTTCTTTTTAACATTTAATTTTGAATCTATTAGGATAAATAAATATATTTGGCTGAATAGGTAGTTTATCTCTAGCAACCCTGGTTACTTGTGGACGTCACCTTTGGTACAAGGCCTCCTCAATGTGGTGTCATGAATATCGATCTTGGGCAAGTCGAGTCCAAGTCAGACCCGCTGCTTCGACGACGTCATCGGACCATCTTCTCCCGGGGCGGCCGACTGGGCGCGCGCTCTCTCTAGGATACCAGTGGACGATGCGTGCGCTCCATCTGTTGTCTGTAGCTCGTGCGAGGTGTCCCGCCCACTTCCATTTCAGTTTGCAGAGCATTTTTATCATCCATAATTTTGGTCTCTTGCTACATCTTGGTCTTTATCTACATTTCTAACTCTATCTTTTAACGTGAGCCCTAGGGTGGAACGCTCTGTTGCTCTTTGAAATGTCGCTATTTTGTGAATTATCCTTTTAGTCAGTGGCCATGTTTGACAACCGTAAAGTAGTGTTGGTAAAATTGTGTTGTCCATAAGCTTTTTCTTTAGATGTATAGGAATTTTACTCATGAATACATTCTTGTGGGACCAGTATTTCCGCCATGACGCCGCTATCCTTCTGTCTATTTCTTTGGCGGTAGAGTCTTGGAAGGAAATAGTTTGCCCCAGGAATAGATACTCGTTAACATACTCTATGCTACAGTCATCCAATTTTATTGGTTTTGAACTTCCTAAACCAATATTTTTATACTTAATCAAAATGTTCGGTTCACAATGCTGTACTTCATGCTCGTGCATCTCGACTATGAAGTACAGCATTGTGTACCGAACATTTTGACTATAAAAAATGTGGTAGGTACTTGATGTGCGTGAGTCATTGTTTTTGTTTTTAAAAGGTCTTTATTCAATTTCAAAATATTTACAGATCGTATACATCTCTAGTGTAAATTAAACCCTAGAGGTAACAAAAAATACAATACGTCTGCAAGCTAGAACATTAACTTAAGTATATAAATAAACTTATGTCAGGAGACTAAACAAAAGATTTTAATTAACATTGGAAAGTGGATAATTTGTTTTAAATATAACATGTACTTAGGATTTCATGCAACCTTTAGGATTAGGATTGCATTAATTGCGGCAGAAGGTAAGCACTTAAAATAAACCGCGGTTGGCGCTGCAACAACAGCAGAATAACACATAGTAAATAGTCATTACGCGCATGACAATGTCTCGCGTATTAAGCTACTTATATTTTACAAGGTATAGCACAGAGAGCGTAGTTTGACTAGCGATCACCGAAGTTAGGCAACGATAGACACGGTCAGTCTGTGGCACAAGTCGGCGGATAAGAAGTCAGCCGCAGATGACACTTCGCCGTGAGTGTGAATTACGCGAGTCACATTATTGTTGATTTATCTAAAATGGCTCAGGCGATTAAATTTAAATGAACCAATTTCTAAGTATAGATACTCTTTCTAACCATATAAAATGTATAACCACGCATAACTTTTTTCGTAGTAGTCCGATTTCAATAATTCTTTTTTTATTGGAAAGAGTATACTTCGAAATTAGTCCCATTTAAATTTTATCGAAATTGGCTGAGCCATTTTTGATAAATAAACAATAATGTGAAAAATGCTACATAGATCTGAGCATAATATTTGCGTTCTAGCGGCTTCGCACAGGTGTATTATACTTATAAACATTTCTCTTGAATTACTCTATCTATTAAAACAAACTGCATCAAAATTCATTTTTTAATTTATTTTATTCTGTACACGGGTGAAGTCGGTCATGCTATTTTTGCAAAAAAATATTTATACAAGCTTTTATTTAACTAGCAATGGATGTACTATGTACTTGTTCTTATGTATGTATGTATGTAAGTTCGGGTGGAATCTTGCAAGTTTTACGATTGAACTGAAATTTTGCAAGCATGTGTATATCGCGTGACAATGACAATGCAAAGTCCGGACCCAATAAAGCCGGGTACAGACTGCTGTAACGTAACATGCAATGTAACACGCAATCAAAGAATTTGCCGTCCACATCGCCGTAATGTCCCAAGTAGCACACTAGTGAATTTTGCAACTTATATTATAGCTCTAAGTTGCAAATTAGTTGTATTACAGTGTTTGATAAAACCTTTAGCTTCAAACCTAACTCATATTTGTATATGAGTACTTCTTGTCGCTCGTAGTTTCATAGGAAAGATTTTTGTTTCTGCTTTGTTTCCTACGGTAGCATAAAACCGATTTTGTTACCTAAAGTAACATACAGGTTTTAATTTTCACTTATACAGAAGTATTGGTTGTATATAAGGTCTCTAAATCACTTATATGCAACTCCTAAATCTAAGCGCTATCGTACTCTTATTTGGCACTTTTAGTTCCAAATAAGTAATACAATAGTGGAATATATCTCTTGTAGTAGCTGAAGGTATCATTTTGCAGCTCTTTTGAAACCTGTTATATTTGCAGCTTTAAGGGCTAGTGTACTCTGCCACGCCACTTCAACGCGTAACTAAGTTTCTATAGGGGTTCTGGAATACCAAAAGCAGCAATTTTAACTTATTTGAAACCACTAAAGATCTAACAGTTTCAAAATTAGGTATTATATATTATTATAACTATTGCTACTATATAACGCATATGTGTATATATATTGTTTAAGCTGTTGTCTTACGCTCACTTTGTGATAGAATTAATGATTTAGGCCTATTAAAGTACTAAAACATCAGGACCTTTATAAAAATTAATTCCATAACATGGAAAAAGTAAATAAACTAATCTTTATCGATATTAATAGTTTTTTGTCAATTTTGGGACCCCTAATCCACAGGCACTAGGAGATCTACAAAAGATAAAATAATTACTATTGGTAATAAGATCCACTGCTTTGCCACTCGCAAGATATAAATAAGTGATTTTTACATCTTGTAGATGCAAATAGAGCATAAATTAGTGATATTAAGAACTATAAGATTTCTTTACGTCGCCATGTTTAAAAAATGGAGACCTTGAAAATGTTTTGTTTTGAACATGCTTTTTATCACACTGATGCGTAAACACAGAGTTTTGATAGTTATGATTGATGTACTTTAACATCATACCAAACCTAAAACTATTATATCAGGTTTTTAACAGTTTTACTTTTCAATAGTATTATTTCGTTTATTAATTTAGCACAGTATTTTTAATAAATCTTGATCAAATCGAAGGCTCGTTGAAATTTACAAAGAAAACAATGTATAGTTTCACAGTAACAAAACAATCGCAATGACTTTTGTGATATTTCAATGCAGGGAAGCAAATACAATATTATGTATTAAGTTTTAATAAGTTTTAATATGGCCGCGCCAATCTCAATCGAAATACCGTCCGTAGCACAAAGTACAATTTTACAGCTATCGCGGACTGTCGCTATTCTGAATAACTTTGACGTCTCATTTATCACTCAATGACCGAGCGCGTTGAATGAACGAACGCACTATTGTTCAATGAATCGTTCACTGCGCACATTTTACACTCATAGTTCTAATTGCCACTCATGGTGATCTTGAGAACTGCTATAGATTCCATTTGGAACTAAAAATAAGCTGCAATTTTTCGCGACTTGGTTCTATAATCGTTGCATAAGGGTTCTCTCCACCTATATAGAACTTCATAATGGTTGTAAATTTCACCCAAGTCTGCAAGTAGATATAATATACGAGCTATTTGCCACTATTTGTGCTACTTGGGGTATCATGCAATGTAACAGGATTCTTATGTGGACGCCTTGCGCGCGCGAACCGTGCTCACCACGCCCACAAACATACTGAGACTATTTCAACACGTGCGCGCGCGCTCCGCCATTTGTCGTTTTTTTTCGACAAACACAAAGGAGCACACAGTGTGCAGGTGCACGGAGCACCAGTGTGGACGGGTTGTATGTATCTGTACAGAGCTATGTTTGCTGCAATGTTTGTTTGTGCAAGTCGGAATCAGAGGGGTTAGTACAGATTTACACATTAATTGAAACTACCTACAGCTGTTTCCGTATGGCCCTATACATTTTTGTACAGCGCCCCTGGCGGAAACGAGGAAGAACTAACCAAAATGTATGGAGCCACACGCGAATCGTGCGCGCGCTGCATTTACTCTTATAAAATGCTCCTTTCATGTAACATTGCATGCTATGTTACAGCAAGTTGCCGGCTTATGTTACCATGGAGCCTGTCGAACAAAAACATGCGAACCTTATCTATTTATTAATCCTTAATACGACAACTATTACGTGCCGGAAGGAGCGTGCCAATAAATAGTCATTACGCAATCTATAAATTAATCTATACAAATAAATAAAATTGGAATGTCTGTTTGTAATATTGAAATAACCGTTTTGAATATATATATGGTACATACACCAAAATATTTTTTTTTTTGTCTGTCTGTCTATTTGTTCCGGCTAATCTCTGAAATGGCTGGACCGATTTTGACGGGACTTTTATTGGCAGGTAGCTGATGTAATAAGGAGTAACTTAGGCTACGTTAACCGACTGTTAGGCGGAACGAACTTTCTATATCTATACTATACTATACATAAATTATATATTTTCGTAACATATATAAATGTTAATTATGGTGGCATCCCATACTCAGTAGAGTATGGGATGCCACTTGGTGGTGATTTTGGCCCATAGTTCTTCCGGCATGCGGCTCACATGGCCGGCCCAGTTCCATTTTAGACCGACGAACCACCGGAGGAGGTATACAATTCGACGCGTTTACAGGGTTATTTCTCGCGTATACAGGGTTATTTCTAATCAATTAGCATCTTCTTAGGGGCTTATTCTGTACATCAAAACCAACAACTTTTGTTATGCGACATTTGTCAAAACTCAAAAAAAAATTTTGTCGTTCCATAGAATAGGTAATATCGTTCACTCTCGACAAAATGTATGGAGCAGCCGATGTTTTTTTTAGTTTTGATAAAAGTTGCAGAACAAAAGTTGTTAGTTTTGTTGTACAGAATAAGGCCCCTAAAAGGATGCTAATTGATTAGAAATAACCCTGTATAGCACATCTTTTTTCTCGCACCCCATACGCTAGCTATTACTTCTCCAGCCATCCTCCCTCCACGACCCGAGCGAAGCCGGGACGGGCAGCTAGTTCCACATATGTAATTATACATAAAATAAATGTCATGTATGATAAGGATAGCATTATTTTAAAGCTTGCTTAACTATTACGTATTCTGTGTTTATCGGATGATCGGTGGAGTGGAGTGATTTCATCTACTATGTCTTATTCTATAATCAGGTTGTTTTTTCCTTACAGATCCGTGTTTTTTCCTCAATGAAGAAATTTGCAAGACACAGTATGACACAGTCATTATTTATCGAATTCCGATGCGATATCGATATATCTACTGTTTACTGATTATCCGTTTCATTGATGTTATACTACGACTTATTCTATCGATATGGTATAACTACTTAATCTATATGGTATGACTACTTAATCATGGTAGGTATAACTACGTAATGGTATAACTGTGTTTTAACTACTTAATCATATTTTGTGCATTCTGCACTTAAAATTTTATAAAAATAAATTTACATAATAGTTTAAAAAAAAACTAAATAACACGCTTTCATAGCCCGTAGCCGGGTTGGCTAGAATTCGAAAAAATATGCATTTTATCGATTCGTGTTGTGATTTAGTATGGAATAGCTGTTTTTAGGGTTCCGTACCCAGAGGGTAAAAAAGCTGGACAAGTGCGAGTCAGGCTCGCACACCGAGGGTTACGTACAAATCCAGAAAATTTCACAAAATTAGGAAGTAAGTTGTTAAAATCTCTATACTATAAGTAGGTATCATCGACAAACATTTTTTTTTTCACTTTTCTGCTCATACATTAAAAATTACACATATAATTAAAAATCTGTTGTAGCATGTGCTAATGGAGATCTTTTATTTGATACCTTAAATGATACGATTTAGTCACTTTGAATTTTCAACCCATATTTGTGTATACAGGCCCTATTTTTTTGTGATTTAAATGAAAATGTACAGTTTTTAGATTTATTCCTATATGTGTACTCTGAGACAATGCTTCTCGCCAAATTTCATAGTTCTATGTCAACCCTGTAGGTTTTTAATTTTTGTGAGTGTCGAAATATGCCGTTTTTTACGACATTAACGGCTCTAACTTTTTTATATGATAACTGAGAAGTTTTTCTATTACATAGCAGCAAGAGACTGTAGATATACGTATACAGTTTAAATTTCAACTCGATATCTTTACGCGTTCCCGAGATAAATAGTCTTGACATACACACAGACGGACAGACGGACAACAAAGTGATCCTATAAGGGTTCCGTTTTTTCCTTTTGAGGTACGGAACCCTAAAAACAGGGCCCTATTACTCCGCTCCGCTGTCCGTCTGTCCGTGCGTCTATCCGTCTGTCACCGGCTTGTACAACCGGCTTGTATCTCATGAACCATGATAACAACAAATACTAAAAACAAAATAAAATGACTATTTCCAAATAAAATAAAATGAAATAATAAAAATAATGAAATAATAATGAATATTTCAAAATAAAATGATTATTTTGACGGAACCCTTCGTGCGCGAGTTCGACTCGCAACTGGCCGATTATTTTTTCGAATGTCTGGTTGGCCCCATAGTAAAAGTTGTTCGTAATAATGGTCTAAATCACAACCTTTTCGACTTAATACGTACGTACTTTTACGTACCTACTAAGTACTTAGTACGTACTAAGTTACGTACGGTTACCCCTTAGAAAATTACAAGTAATAGAAACAGTACTAAAATAGCAATAGAATCACTTTGTCTCATTTTAAATACGAAATTTAAAAGGTGTTAGATAAAGATGCACATACACCCGAACTTACGTAATTTCCACAGACATATTTCGCCGGAACGCCGGATGCCGGAACTGTGGGTTCACTGATATGTGTGAATCGACCTTTTACGTGTCATCCGAGCCGCGGTAGCGCTCAGTTGTAAATGCCACCCGCGGTCACCCATCCAAATACTGACCGTGCGGAACGTTGCTTAGTAGATACTGTATGGTCTTTGGTTAGTAGTAAAATATTTTTTTTTTTTTAATAAATATTTTTGGGACATCTTACACACGGCCTCTGACCCCAAACTAAGCAAAGCTTGTGATATGGCTGCCAGAGACTGATATACTACATATAGATATTTTTAAATACATACTTATAGAGATAGTAACTAAATAACACCCAGACACAGAGCAAACACTTATGTTCATCACATAGGTAAATATTTGCCCTGGGTGGGAATCGAACCCACGCCTCCTTGATCCAGAAGTTAGGGTTACTAACCACTGAGCCACTGAGGCAGTTCATCTATATATACTACATAGATTGCACTACTTAATCTATTAGGTTATCACTACGGATGACCTCATTAGGACCGCAGGATCGCGCTGGATGCAAGCCGCTTCCAACCGGTCTTATTGGAGATCTTTAGGGGAGGCCTATGTCCAGCAGTGAACGTCCTATGGCTGAAACGAACGAACTAGTTTATCCAGGAAACCATCGTGAGGAAATTTTCACATGTTCGGAAAAGAAATTCAATGGTGTAGGTAAATTCGCTGCCATCTGGGTCAGTGTGAGGGATGTGGCCTGATTGCTTTACGAAGACAGGCTTATGTTCAGCGGTGGACCAACTTTATAGACAGAAAACCAATTTCTTTATCATTACATGTATACCATACGCAGTGCCGTAAACAGGGCGGTGCCACCGGTGCCCAGGCACAGGGCGTAGACCTGCGGGCCTATTTTGAAACTTTCGTCCGGTTTCCCGAGCCTGAGCTTCGGTTTCCCGCAAGCAGATTTCTGAGGTCATTCACCCCCTCTCATGTTTCAAATGGCGATGCTCACCGAGTGTCTGCTGAAACCGGATGAATGAACAAAACTACGTGTTTTGGCTTAATATTGGTATTACGTATCTCCCGGTGACAGCTGAAAGTGGATCTAAACGTCAAATGAAGCCGGACTCAGTCTCCTCGCCGTAATCAGAGTTTTGCATAGAAGTGTTCGTGAATAAATATTATTTATTTATAGTAGACTCCATACGTGAGGAGATATTTGGACCAATATTTAAACATCCTGAAGTAAATGTTATTACAGATGTACAATTATATGATAAAATCGCCCATGGTTATAGTTATAGGTGAGACAAAGATACTTACGTATTTCAATGGATAACTAAGTTAAAGTGACAGTGGACAGGACAAATATCACGTAAAACATAAAGCTGAAGAAGCCCTAAAGTTCACGAATGGAGACCACGTCCCGACAAGCCAAGTAAGTCTTCCAACAACAAGGTCAACAGCAATGATTTATTGGCAATTTACAACCTCTTTAAGACTTCAGGGAAAAGTTGAATGCAAGCCATTTCCAATCCATATTGCTCGATATCTGTATGTCTGGCATGATGATATAGGCACCTAGGTATATACATAATGGTTAATGACAAACATCTTAAGTTTTAATCATAAAGATTGAGGCTTATAACCTTGATCCCTCTTCAACAACTGTTTCTACGGGCCTGAGGGATAGGTAGGTATGTAGTAGAGATACTTTTACCATCCTAGAATTCAAAAAAAGTTCATTGTCTTTTGATGGAACCAGTCTTACTTTGTAAGCTCTAGTCTAAATTATAGCTATAAATATTTAGTAAATTACATACACTTTGATTCAGATATTATATCAATTTAGTACCTTGTCTACCTACTATTCAAGAAAGTACTTAATAAATAATAAATGTGTATTTCTCAGTAACCATGGATTGAAAAACAACACACCATAGGTATTGAGCTTAAGGTAGAAAAAATACTATGTTCCTAATTTGTTTAATGATTTTCATGTTTTATATTGTTGATAGTCCTCTGTATTTTAAAGTGCCTATAGGTTTTCTTGATAATAAATTGAATGATGTATTTTAAAACTTAAAAATTGTTGCAGATTCATGGAGAATTATGGCATCCAGTAAACAATATACCCGATTCATTTTAGATTTGAAAAACTTAGCTGCTTGTTGAGCCTTGAGAACCAACACTACAACTCCGAAGTCTGGAAATAATCTCCAATAAGACAAATAGGTAATGGAACTATTAATATTATAAGCCTAATCCCAGGCGATAAAATTGTTTTATATATCTTGTATATAAAACTCTAGCCCTATGTACTAGTTACTGTACAAAAAAATGCACAGTAGGCATTTATCAATATGCAATGTTGTCTAAGCTTGGGCCTGAAGAGTAACATATTTACAAAATTTTGTAATAGGGTCTTAGGAGGTTAATCAGAAGTATGTCGTTTTCTGAATAAGTAATAAAATAGTATTCATTGAGACAAGCTGATAAATAAATCACATATTGTTACATGTAGGCAATATAATACAGCTGTGGTGGTCTAGAGGTAGGTACTAACATACGCCTTACAATCGTGAGGTCATGGGTTCATAGCCCGGTCCCATATGAGTTCCTTGGAATTTATGAACAGAATTTTACGCCACTAGCTTTTTGGTAAATGAAATCATCGTGAGGCAACCTGCATACATTCGTAGAAGAAATTCAATGAAATTTGTGACCACCAACCCGCACCATGCTGTGAGCCAGCATGGTGGATATGACCTAATCACGCGTCGTGGATAGGCCTAAGTCCTGCGGTGGACTTATTACTTACAGTACAATTCAATATTTTACATTTCAGGTGATCCTGCCTGTGTTCAGAGCCCTTGGTTCCGTCCATCCATCCATCAGCCAAAGGACGTCCACAGCTGGACATAGGCCTCTCCTATGGGTCTCCAATAAGACCGGTTGGAAGCGGCTAATGATAGCAGCCCTTGGTTAATGACAGCAATTCTCAACGCAGATTGCAGTCAGGATCGCCAGAAGACTAACATTGTTATGTACACTACATTGTGCAAATAAAGAAATAAATAGATAACTAGACATATTACCTGCATAATATATGAATTTACATTTTGTGATATCATGCTTATATCCATTAAATTAAATATTACTAAAAGTAATGAGTATATATAATTTAGTACCTATTCACAGTATTAACTATTTTAAGTTCCTCCCCTCCATGGCAACCTCTGTGAAACCTCCTTCCCATTAATTGAAAGATATAGTGTGCTGAGTATGTTTTAATTATGTATTCACAATTACATTTCTATACAATACATTATTATAGTTTAAAGTAGGTTTACAATTTTTTGTGTCATCCTCTGCCACAGCCACCTGCTTGGAAAAAAACAGTTTTGTCTTAAAATTATGTACATTAGACGTCCATGATGTACGTATAATATAAATGCTGTACTGATAAAATAGAAATCATTTGTTCTACCCGATAAGAAGCTCTGGAACCACTCAAGCAACTTACCATGCAACCCATGATGTTCAAGCTTGAACAACAAGCGCTGGTGAGGTTTTATGATGGATATTACACGTACATTACCAGCATAGAAAAAAACAATTTTAGTATAAAAATTAAATGTGTATCATTTAATTTTTATAATAAAATTGTTTTTTTCTGTGCTGGTGACGCTACCGCAGAGGATGACACAATTTTTTATATCATTACATTTTCGGGTTAGATAGATAGACTCTTTATTGGTTCACAGTTTACATACATTACAATATAATACAGTAAACAGATGTTTTGACATGTGAAGCAACCGGCGGCCTTATTACTGAAAGTGATTTCTTCCAGGCAACCTTAGAATGGAGAGAGACTGTACAGAAAGAAAAAACGACGAGGTGTGCTAAGTTAGAGGACAGTTAAAAAAGTCGAATCATACAATATTATATACAAATTTGTAAAATTGTTCATAATTTGTTTCTATGTGTATGTTAGAAGTTAATAATATGTCAATTTATGTATATACAAATATTATACATACATTAGTATGTATAATATTTGTATATGTATAATATTTGTATATATGTACATAAATTGACATATTATTAACTTCTAACATACACATAGAAACAAATTATGAACAAACAAAACAGTTATCGATGGAGCCCGTTTAATGAAGATGGGTAGCGGATTCCATAATTGGATTGCTTGGAATGAAAATTATTTTCCGTAGAAGGAACTTCGAGCAGAAGGAGTCATCAGGGTGAAGTTCTCTTTGGACCGAAGGGAGATGCTGGTGTGGCGGGCAGCAGGTAGCTAGACGCGCGCTCAGCGGGTGTGGAAACCGGTGAAGGCAGCCAGACGCGCGAGCTGTTGTGGCGCGCAGCAGGCAGACAGACAGTTCATTTACTTGTTTTCTCTTATCATGTCAGGCAGATGGACATTCTTTAGCTGTTTCCTCTTGTCACGTATTTACAACCAACTCAGACCTGAAAATAAGAAACAAGTAGGTAAGTATCAATATTTTAATTTGTTCTTTATTTATACAAATACTACCTTGGTGGCTCAGTGGTTTGTGACCTTAACTTCTGAGTCAAAAAGGTGTGGGTTCGATCCCCACCCAGAGAAATTATTTATGTAATGAACATAGGTGTTTGCCCTGTGCTTATGTGAGTCTCTGTGGCGTTATTTAGTTACTATCTATATAAGTATGTATTTAAAAATAATTACTCTAAATTATAATTGTGGGGCCTAAGATTTCATTATGTACTCTGCACCCCACGATTTTATTTTAGAGCTATTATCTTTAAGCTTTTAGTACATAAAATCGTTTAATTTAAAAACGGTTTTTATGAATTTTGAATTTTGTGTTATTGGTGACTGTGGGGCAGGCATTTACAACTAAGCACTATCTTGGCTCAGATGATAAATTATAGGCCCTTGTTATATTAACTATTTAGCCATGTTAAGGGCCTTCAGGTGAGGCTCTCACAGTAGGGCTAGCCACTCGGCCATCTTCTATGTCGTGGACAAGTTTCTACTAGACATTAATTCGGAGCACATAAAGATTTCACCAATAACATTGGAGTGGCCATCAGCTCTTCTATTTTCTAGTTTTTGAAAATCGTTACACTACTATCTTTGCTCTGGGTAAGCCTATAGGAACTTACTAAAGTTCACTGTTTCTCCAAATATGTTAGGGTAGTGATTGCCAAAGTTGTCTGGTCTCTAATACAATTTAAGATACAATTGTAACATACAATTTTGTGCCCTTAATAATGATTGATCGATAAGAATTTGTGCCAACTACCTGTAGGTAAAAAGCAAACAATAGGTAACTTATAATTAATGTGATAATCAACCAATAACATACCGATTGTATTTGTTGAAATGTTAATTCTAAAAACATTTTAACGACAAAAGTTATCTATTAATAGTTAAGGATCTGCGGTGTACATAAAAATAATATAATTTATTGATCCAAACTGAGTAAAGAGGTTATAATATAGGTAATACGCGTGAGTTCGTATAGGTCGGGTGGCTAGCCTTGGAGTCAGACTTTTTAGGCCGCCTGAAGACCTCTGACATGGCTAAGCGGTAACAACAACCGTTTTAACACAATGATACGCCTAACGATAAAGAAGTGATGCTTACATACCTTTTGAGTAGTTGAGTTTATTGTTATCACGCATCAGTTAAACTTCACTTCATCAAGTTTTGGTGTTTTTCTTTCTGTAGGTTTCAAGTTTTTGAAGTTTCAGAGCACTGTCTTAATCTGTAATTCGTTTTAAATATCAAAAGAATCGTACGTATTTTAATCTAGTTTGTAAGTTTGTTTTGATTTTGCATTTTGCCGGCCGGTTGCCAGGTCGAACTTTTCATTCTCCCAAAATATGTTATCTCCCTAAAATTACAGTTTTTTAAAAAATAAATCAAACTACTTTATAAGGATGAATAATTTGTGTCTAATTATGGTATGAACATTTAATGGGTTATGAAAATTGTGATAAAATCAATGTGATTTAGCTTTTATCTCACTCGTGTCATATTACCATTCGGCATATTTATTATGTGCTTACTACATTTCTGTAGTGCCGCATATTTAATGTATTTCTGTGAGAATTCAATATATGTATCAATGCATACTCAATATGTTAATTTAGATGAAGTTTTATTTGATCGTTTTATATTTCGTGGTTACGAATTCATTAGCATGAATTTAATTTAACGGATAGACCGACGGACAGACACTACGATCTTAAATGGGTCTCTCGTTTTAATACGGAATCCTAAAAAGCACTGCTACAGTAAATCTGAAGAAAAAATACAGAATGTACACAATAATTATTACACTAGAAGATCGGGAGGCTTAGTGTTGCTAGCAACACTCAATATTGTAAAGAATTTTACGTTCCGTTTCATTTATTTTTCAGAAATATGCTTATAACGTTCTTTACTGTTTCCTCATTTTGTGGTGCTTAATTATGAAATTGTACTTTTTTTTAACAATTTAACTCATTAACTTTATTCATTTCACTTATACAATATGGTGTACCAAGGCAAATTAAAAGTCTGCATCGAGTTGCATCGAGTTTTAAAAACGGAACGCAGGAAAGACCGATTCAGGGCTCCACTACATTCAATTAAGGTAGGTCATTTGAAATCCAAGCTCACCGTAAAGCTTACAAAATACCAAAGCTTCAGGGGTCGAATACCATCCACCGAGCTTAGAATTGATACCGGACGACTGAGCTCGTGAATTACAAAATAGGCCCACTGCAGCCCTATTTTGTAATTCACGAGCTCAGTCGTCCGGTATCAATTCTAAGCTCGGTGGATGGTATTCGACCCCTGAAGCTTTGGTATTTTGTAAGCTATACGGTGAGCTTGGATTTCAAATGACCTACCTCAATTGAATGTAGTGGAGCCCTGAATCGGTCTTTCCTGCGTTCCGTTTTTAAAACTCGATGCAACTCGATGCAGACTTTTAATTTGCCTTGGTACACCATATTGTATAAGTGAAATGAATAAAGTTAATCAGTTAAATTGTTAAAAAAAGTACAATTTCATAATTAAGCACCACAAAATGAGGAAACAGTAAAGAACGTTATAAGCATATTTCTGAAAAATAAATGAAACGGAACGTAAAATTCTTTACAATATTGAGTGTTGCTAGCAACACTAAGCCTCCCGATCTTCTAGTGTAATAATTATTGTGTACATTCTGTATTTTTTCTTCAGATTTACTGTAGCAGTGCTTTTTAGGATTCCGTATTAAAACGAGAGACCCATTTAAGATCGTAGTGTCTGTCCGTCGGTCTATCCGTTAAATTAAATTCATGCTAATGAATTCGTAACCACGAAATATAAAACGATCAAATAAAACTTCATCTAAATTAACATATTGAGTATGCATTGATACATATTGAATTCTCACAGAAATACATTAAATATGCGGAACTACAGAAATGTAGTAAGCACATAATAAATATGCCGAATGGTAATATGACACGAGTGAGATAAAAGCTAAATCACATTGATTTTATCACAATTTTCATAACCCATTAAATGTTCATACCATAATTAGACACAAATTATTCATCCTTACAAAGTAGTTTGATTTATTTTTTAAAAAAACTGTAATTTTAGGGAGATAATAACATATTTTGGGAGAATGAAAAGTTCGACCTGGCAACCGGCCGGCAAAATGCAAAATCAAAACAAACTTACAAACTAGATTAAAATACGTACGATTCTTTTGATATTTAAAACGAATTACAGATTAAGACAGTGCTCTGAAACTTCAAAAACTTGAAACCTACAGAAAGAAAAACACCAAAACTTGATGAAGTGAATTGTAACTGATGCGTGATAACAATAAACTCAACTACTCAAAAGGTATGTAAGCATCACTTCTTTATCGTTAGGCGTATCATTGTGTTAAAACGGTTGTTGTTACCGCTTAGCCATGTCAGAGGTCTTCAGGCGGCCTAAAAACTCTGACTCCAAGGCTAGCCACCCGACCTATACGAACTCACGCGTATTACCTATATTATAACCTCTTTACTCAGTTTGGATCAATAAATTATATTATTTTTATGTACACCGCAGATCCTTAACTATTAATAGATAACTTTTGTCGTTAAAATGTTTTTAGAATTAACATTTCAACAAATACAATCGGTATGTTATTGGTTGATTATCACATTAATTATAAGTTACCTATTGTTTGCTTTTTACCTACAGGTAGTTGGCACAAATTCTTATCGATCAATCATTATTAAGGGCACAAAATTGTATGTTACAATTGTATCTTAAATTGTATTAGATGGATTGTAGCCCAGACAACTTTGGACAACTTTAGACAACAATCACTACCCTAATATATTTGGAGAAACAGCGAACATTAGTAAGTTCCTATAGGCTTACCCAGAGCAAAGATAGTAGTGTAACGATTTTCAAAAACTAGAAAATAGAAGAGCTGATGGCCACCCCAATGTTATTAGTGAAATCTTTATGTGCTCCGAATTAATGTCTAGTAGAAACTTGTCCACGACATAGAAGATGGCTGAGTGGCTAGCCCTACTGTCAGAGCCTCACCTGAAGGCCCTTAACATGGCTTAATAGTTAATATAACAAGGGCCTATAATTTATCATCTGAGCCAAGATAGTGCTTAGTTGTAAATGCCTGCCCCATAGTCACCAATAACACAAAATTCATAAAAACCGTTTTTAAATTAAACGATTTCATGTACTAAAAGCTTAAAGATAATAGCTCTAAAATAAAATCGTGGGGTGCAGAGTACATAATGAAATCTTAGGCCCCACAATTATAATTTAGAGTAATTATTTTTAAATACATACTTATATAGATAGTAACTAAATAACGCCACAGACACTCACATAAGCACAGGGCAAACACCTATGTTCATTACATAAATAATTACTCTGGGTGGGGATCGAACCCACACCTTTTTGACTCAGAAGTTAAGGTCACAAACCACTGAGCCACCAAGGTAGTATTTGTATAAATAAAGAACAAATTAAAATATTGATACTTACCTACTTGTTTCTTATTTTCAGGTCTGAGTTGGTTGTAAATACGTGACAAGAGGAAACAGCTAAAGAATATCCATCTGCCTGACATGATAAGAGAAAACAAGTAAATGAACTGTCTGTCTGCCTGCTGCGCGCCACAACAGCTCGCGCGTCTGGCTGCCTTCACCGGTTTCCACACCCGCTGAGCGCGCGTCTAGCTACCTGCTGCCCGCCACACCAGCATCTCCCTTCGGTCCAAAGAGAACTTCACCCTGATGACTCCTTCTGCTCGAAGTTCCTTCTACGGAAAATAATTTTCATTCCAAGCAATCCAATTATGGAATCCGCTACCCATCTTCATTAAACGGGCTCCATCGATAACTGTTTTTAAAGAAGAGGTTGAAAAATTATATCTCACAATCATCAAATCGTTGTTAGTTTTGGGTTTTATAATAAGTAAGTAAGTTCGTATAGGCCGGGTGGCTAGCCCTGGTGTCAGAGTTTTTAGGTCGCCTGAAGGCCTCTGACATGACTAAACGGTTAAAACAACCGGGACCTACAATTTATAATTATTATCATTTACTTTACTCATTATTGTTTTGTTTGCTCATAATTTGTTTCTATGTGTATGTTAGAAGTTAATAATATGTCAATTTATGTATTAGTATGTATAATATTTGTATGTAATATTGTATAATTCGACTTTTTTAACTGTCCTCTAACTTAGCACACCTCGTCGTTTTTTCTTCTGTACAGTCTCTCTCCATTCTAAGGTTGCCTGGAAGAAATCACTTTCAGTAATAAGGCCGCCGGTTGCTTCACATGTCAAAACATCTGTTTACTGTATTATATTGTAATGTATGTAAACTGTGAACCAATGAAGAGTCTATCTATCTAACCCGAAAATGTAATGATATAAAAAATTGTGTCATCCTCTGCGGTAGCGTCACCAGCATAGAAAAAAACAATTTTATTTTAAAAATTAAATGATATACATTAGACGTACATAATGTACGTGTAATATCCATCATAAAACCTCACCAGCGCTTGTTGTTCAAGCTTGAACATCATGGGTTGCATGGTAAGTTGCTTGAGTGGTTCCAGAGCTTCTTATCGGGTAGAACAAATGATTTCTGTTTTATCAGTACAGCATTTATATTATACGTACATCATGGACTTCTAATGTATATAATTTTAAGACAAAACTGATTTTTTCCAAGCAGGTGGCGCTGTTGCAGAGGATGACACAAAAAATTGTAAACCTACTTTTAACTATAATAATGTATTGTATAGAAATGTAATTGTGAATACATAATTAAAACATACTCAGCACACTATATCTTTCAATGAATGGGAAGGAGGTTTCGCAGAGGTTGCCATGGAGGAGAGGAACTTAAAATAGTTAATACTATGAATAGGTACTAAATTATATACTCTTTACTTTTAGTAATATTTTATTTAATGGATATAAGCATGATATCACAAAATGTAAATTCATATATTATGCAGGTAATATGTCTAGTTATCTATTTATTTCTTTATTTGCACAATGTAGTGTACATAACAATGTTAGTCTTCTGGCGATTCTGACTGCAATCTGCGTTGAGAATTGCTGTCATTAACCAAGGGCTGCTATCATTAGCCGCTTCCAACCGGTCTTATTGGAGACCCATAGGAGAGGCCTATGTCCAGCAGTGGACGTCCTTTGGCTGATGGATGGATGGACGGAACCAAGGGCTCTGAACACAGGCAGGATCACCTGAAATGTAAAATATTGAATTGTACTGTAAGTAATAAGTCCACCGCAGGACTTAGGCCTATCCACGACGCGTGATTAGGTCATATCCACTATGCTGGCCCACAGCATGGTGCGGGTTGGTGGTCACAAATTTCATCGAATTTCTTCTACGAATGTATGCAGGTTGCCTCACGATGATTTCATTTACCATAAAGCTAGTGGCGTAAAATTCTGTTCATAAATTCCAAGGAACTCATATGGGACCGGGCTAAGAACCCATGACCTCACGATTGTAAGGCGTATGTTAGTACCTACCTCTAGACCACCACAGCTGTATTATATTGCCTACATGTAACAATATGTGATTTATTTATCAGCTTGTCTCAATGAATACTATTTTATTACTTATTCAGAAAACGACATACTTCTGATTAACACTTTCACTGCTGAGGTACTTTTGTAAGGTACCTAAGACCCTATTACAAAATTTTGTAAATAATATATGTTACTCTTCAGGCCCAAGCTTAGACAACATTGCATATTGATAAATGCCTACTGTGCATTGTTTTGTACAGTAACTAGTACATAGGGCTAGAGTTTTATATACAAAATATATAAAACAATTTTATCACCTGGGATTAGGCTTATAATAGTTCCATTACCTATTTGTCTTATTGGAGATTATTTCCAGACTTCGGAGTTGTAGTTTTGGTTCTCAAGGTACATCAACAAGCAGCTAAGTTTCTCAAATCTAAAATGAATCGGGTATATTGTTTACCGGATGCCATAATTCTCCATGAATCTGCAAAAATTTTTAAGTTTTAAAATACATCATTCAATTTATTATCAAGAAAACCTATAGGTACTTTAAAATACAGAGGACTATCAACAATATAAAACATGAAAATCATTAAACAAATTAGGAACATAGTATTTTTTCTATCTTAAGCTCAATACCTATGGTGTGTTGTTTTTCAATCCATGGTTACTGAGAAATACCCATTTATTATTTATTAAGTACTTTCTTGAATAGTAGGTAGACAAGGTACTAAATTGATATAATATCTGAATCAAAGTGTATGTAATTTACTAAATATTTATAGCTATAATTTAGACTAGAGCTTACAAAGTAAGACTGGTTCCATCAAAAGACAATGAACTTTTTTTGAATTCTAGGGTGGTTAAAAGTATCTCTACTACATACCTACCTATCCCTCAGGCCCGTAGAAATAGTTGTTGAAGAGGGATCAAGGTTATAAGCCTCAATCTTTATGATAAAAACTTAAGATGTTTGTCATTAACCATTATGTATATACCTAGGTGCCTATATCATCATGCCAGACATACAGATATCGAGCAATATGGATTGGAAATGGCTTGCATTTAACTTTTCCCTGAAGTCTTAAAGAGGTTGTAAATTGCCAATAAATCATTGCTGTTGACCTTGTTGTTGGAAGACTTACTTGGCTTGTCGGGACGTGGTCTCCATTCGTGAACTTTAGGGCTTCTTCAGCTTTATGTTTTACGTGATATTTGTCCTGTCCACTGTCACTTTAACTTAGTTATCCACTGAAATACGTAAGTAACTTTGTCTCATCTATAACTATAACCATGGGCGATTTTATCATATAATTGTACATCTGTAATAACATTTACTTCAGGATGTTTAAATATTGGTCCAAATATCTCCTCACGTATGGAGTCTACTATAAATAAATAATATTTATTCACGAACACTTCTATGCAAAACTCTGATTACGGCGAGGAGACTGAGCCCGGCTTCATTTGACGTTTAGTTCCGCTTTCAACTGTCATCGGGAGATAGCTAATACCAATATTAAGCCAAAACACGTAGTTTTGTTCATTCATCCGGTTTCAGCAGACACTCGGTGAGCATCGCCATTTGAAACACGAGAGGGGGTGAATGACCTCAGAAATCTGCTTGCGGGAAACCGAAGCTCAGGCTCGGGAAACCGGACGAAAGTTTCAAAATAGGCCCACTGGCCTACTGTCGGATACACTTCGGTGAGTGCGCCCAGGAGTTGCACAATCTGGTCCCCCCTGCCCCTTTCTTCTATCGTACGGCTAGACAGACGCGACCAAAGCGCCACCCTTTTATGGTGGCCATCCCACGCGTTAGAACCAAGCGTTTTGAGTCCACATTCGTCATACGAACTGCCAGAATGTGGAACGCTTTGCCTGAGTCTGTCTTTCCGTTAAAGTACAATGTAGGTGTCTTCAAATCTCGAGTAAATAGGTATCTTCTAGGTAATCGTGCTACATCCTAGACCGCACATCTGCTTAACATCAGGCAGTGTGTAGTCAAACGCAAACCTATCAAACCTATTTGAAATAAAAAAAAATACCCTGTGGGTCGCAACAATGGCCTGGGCCGCAAAACAAGGGCGCAGTTATAGCTCGCACAGGGCGCAGAAAAGGCTATTTACTGCACTGACCATGCCTACTTATCTTATTTGCAGCATGGGCATGGTGGCAGTCCTTTCGGCCAGGCTGGAGGGGGCTGGGGCCACGGACACGCCCAGGGGCCTATGGTAAGCCACTATTGTAAGATATCGTATAGATACGCATGTGGTGGGTCCGACGGTGTATAATTCGGCCAGGCTGGAGGGGCCGGGGCCACGGACACGCCCAGGGGCCTATGGTAAGCCCCTATTGTAAGATATCGTATAGATACGCATGTGGTGGGTCCGACGGTGTATAATTCGGCCAGGCTGGAGGGGGCTGGGGCCACGGACACGCCCAGGGGCCTATGGTAAGCCACTATTGTAAGATATTTTATGGATACGCATGTGGTGGGTCCGACCGACGGTGTATAACAAGCTGCCTCCTCATACCTATCACCACAGCGCCTACAATAAACAGCTCAAGCAGTTTTCAAACAGCAGTTGCTCAAGCGCTGGCTTGTCGAGCACGCATTTTACAGTTACTTATGAAGAATTTATTAATTTTAAACCGTACCTAATCATATATTTGGTGACATTTTTTAGTTTGTCATACGTTGACATTAAGCCCGATTACAGAGGCGCCAGCGTAAATTAAATAGCAGCGTAAAAAGCGTTCTCTCTATCGAATGCCTAAAGTGAAAAAGAAATACCTACTGCTATTTAGCTAATATAGTTACGCTGGCCCCTCTGTAATCGGACTTATTGTTGTTAGTATTTTTGTGAGCAATAATTAATATTTATGCGTTGTAGACATCTTTTATTGTTTAATTAATTATAGAATTGTAAATGTATGTATCATATTACGTAATTGTAATTAATTGAACGTTACTTAAAGATAAAAAATTGTCTTTTTACATAGTAAAAAGTACGAATTATATTTGTAGAATATTCAAGACGCGATGTTTATAACTGAATTTACCTATATGACTTGTAACAAAATGTTATGAATAAAATAATTATGATAGATAAACTCTTTATTGCACACCAAGAAATAAACAAAAAGAACAAACAAAGATAGAAACGCAGTGTAACAATGGGCGGCCTTATCGCTGATAGCGATCTCTGCCAGGACTACCTTCTTAGTAGCTTAGTATACTGAGCGCCACCCAAATCGGCGGATGGGAAGTGATGCGCAGCGTTCTGCGCAAATCCGAAATATAGGTATGAGCGGGAGCCAGAGATAGAGACGCCGGGGCACACCCGCCCGCCAACCTTATGCCTTCCGCGCGCTCCCTACGCTCGAGCTCACTACTTCGCCATTAGTATAGGCATTGTGCACACATGCGCAATAATTAGCGAATCACGGCGAAGTGTCATCTGCGGCTAACTTCTCATCCGCCGAGTTGTGTGGCGCGGACAAACAACGTGACTCGCGCAGCTGTTGCGAGCAGTAAGGATTGGGTTTTGCGCAGCTTGTAGCTAACTTCACAGCCGCCGAAAGGTTTGATTCGGTCTATAGGGACTACTACTTAGTAGAGATCAATGAACGCAAGCTGCACGCACGAAAAAGTATCACGTTCCGCCTGAGCCGAAAGGGCGGAACAAGCGATAAATAAAATAAATAAATATCAGGGGACATCTTACACACGGCCTCTGACTAAATAGTACCTAAATAACACCCAGAAACAGAGCAAACACGGTACCTATGTTCATCACATAAATGCTTGCTCTGGGTGGGGATCGAACCCGGCGTGGGTTCGATCTTTGATCCAGAGGTCAGGGTCACTAACTACTGAACCACGAGGCAGTCAATAGCACGATAGAGAAGCACGATCGGCATAACCGATCGGCTTGTTTGCAGTTGTTATGATTTTTATCTTGAGTGCTTTCCACACTAGATTTTATCTCAAAGAGTTATCTTTTGTGATAAGCATTTAAAAAATCTGAAGCGAACGCAGGATCGAACCTGCCCCTTCGGATCACTAGCTTTAGATTTTTGAAATGCTTATCACAAAAGATAACTCTTTATTTGCAGTTGTTAAGAAAACATTGTTGAATCAACAACAATTCTTTCTTATGACGTTTTCACATAAAATGATTGTCTGTAAGCCAACTTTACAGACAACCAATGGTTTTATTTGAATTAGCGATTATTACAGGGGCAGCAAGGTTTTGGACCACAAGGGCCTCAAGGGTACGGGCCACAAGGGCCGCAAGGATACGGGCCTCAAGGGACCCCTGGGCCTCCAGAATACGGGGCTCAAGGACCTCCAGGATACGGGCAACAGGGCTACGGGCAACAGGGCTACGGGCAACAGGGCTACGGGCAACAGGGCTACGGGCAACAGGGCTACGGGCAACAGGGCTACGGGCAACAGGGATACGGGCCACAAGGTTATGGGCAACAAGGATACGGACCACAAGGGCCACAACAACGTAATTATTTATTTTATTACTTACTTGTGTCTCTCAATACCTATTTTTGAATGTAGAGAAAATAAAACAATAGTTTTAACCCAGGGGTGCTAAACGAAATTTTGAACCCAGTTATTGAGGTTTTTATTCTCGGTGGCTGACTGCCTCAGTGGCTCAGTGGTTAGTGACCCTAACTTCTGTATCAAAGAGGCGTGGGTTCGATCCCCACCCAGGGCAAATATTTATGTGATGAACAAAAGTGTTTGCTCTGTGTCTGGGTGTTATTTAGTTATATATATATATATATATATATATATATATATATATATATATATATATATATATATATAAGTATGTATTTAAAAATAAGTGTATGTAGTATTCCAAAAGGTATAAATAAAGGTAAAGGTAAAGGTAAGTATAAATAAGGAGCAAAAAAGACAAATGGACAAAAGATGTCAAGGAATGGTGCCCTAGACAATACAAAAGAAAAAAGGGCAGACAGAGACGTAGATGGGAAGATGATTTTAAAAAAGTAGCAGGAAGTACATGGACGAGAAAAGCAAGAGACCGATCACTTTGGAAAATTCTTGGGGAGGCCTATGCTGAAAAGCAAGACGATCAAAAGTAAAAATAATGAATCAAATTACTGGTGTCGAAATAGAACGAGCATCATATTTATATATTTAGCATAATACTCGCATAAGTAATTAAATAGTTAGAGACACATTTGTGTAGATTTATAAGTTGATTGTTAATAAAGGCTATCATCATCATCATCATCATCATCGTATGTAGTATATCAGTCTCTGGCAGCCATATCACAAGCTTTGCTTAGTTTGGGGTCAGAGGCCGTGTGTAAGATGTCCCAAAATATTTATTATTATTCTATTAATTCTATTTTAAGCACAAACCGGCTTCTCGTCGGCTACGGTAATGGTATTTAACAATATTGTGACTAGGCCCTGTCCTTGAAATAAATACCTACAACCCCGCGTGGCCACGCAGTACATAACACGCGCTAAGGCTGCCCACCTGGTAGGTACAGTGCACGCTTACTGATTGCAAAACAAACCCAAACGTTCGTTCATCATTATGGCGCATCTGCGACTGTTGGTGTACGAGTACCGAGTCAGTAAGCCCGATTACAGAGGCGCCAGCGTAACTATATTAGCTAAATAGCATAGTTCTGTTTCTTTATCACTTTAGGCATTCGATAGAGAGAACGCTTTTTACGCTGCTATTTAATTTACGCTGAGCCTCTGTAATCGGGCTTAGTGTGTACCGAGCTCCGAGGCGTGTAGGTATGATTCGCGATCTGACTGTTTGTATGTAGCGTCACACAAGTCAGCGGATGGGAAGTTATCAGCAGAAGGTTGAATTTAGTTATGCGTGGGAGCGAGAGAGACGAGACGCCGGGGCACACCCGCCCGCTAAACTCATACCACCCGCGCGGTCCCTACGCCCTTGCTCACTTCGTCACTTGTGTAGGCATTGTGCACACATGCGCAATAATTAGCGAATCACGGCGAAGTGTCATCTGCGGCTAACTTCTCATCCGCCGACTTGTTTGGCGATACCTATAATTAGCATCACCGTGCCTCAGCGTATATGCTGGTTATACGCTGAGTTGATCTCTCGGTGACATAGGCCTATCCACAAAAGGCGAACAGTTAGTCGTAGGTATACAAACTGAATGTTTGGTTTCAGAACCTGGTGGTATGGGTAAGTCGATGATGTGCGGAGCGTTGCTGGGCTGCTGCACCGCCATGTTGTGTTCCTGCTGCCAGGGACTCATGATGGGTGCAGGACGGTCGGACGAAGATGGAAACTATGGCTCAGGTTTTCTTTCTCTCTTTTTTTCTCAATGAGCTGTTGCTGCTGCTTCCGTAAGCTGTTGTGTCTTGCTGTTTCCCTTTGTAGGGTTATTACGCCGCCATATTGTGTTCCTGCTGCCAGAGACTCATGATGGGCGCCGAACGGTCGGACGAGGATGGACATTACGGCTCAAGTGCATTTCTTTCCTTCTTTCTCGCTTATAAGCTGCTGTGTCTTACACTTTCGCGTTGATGGGCTGTTGCGCCACCATGTTGTGTTCCTGCTTCCAGGAACTCATGATGGGCGCTGGCCGGCCGGACAAGGACGGCATACAACTACGGATCGGGTGGTGTCTCTTTTTCTCTCAATTAGACGTTACACTTTCGCGTTCATGGGCGGACTCATGATGGGCGCTGGCCGACCGGACGAGAACGGCATAAAACCAAGGATCACGTGGTGTCTCTTTTTCTTTCAATTAGACGTTACCTGGTGCCCACCTTAGAAACTTCTTTGTGATCTTCTTCGTAGAACATGAAAATCAAAACATTCTAATATCTAGGATCGGAAAAGTAGGTACGAATATCACCTGTATAGAAAATGTCTAGCTACGGCAATGCGGATAGATTGTTGTATCTCTCTCATTAGCGCCGCCATACTGTGTTCCTACTACTATGGTCTCTGGACGAGGACGGCAACTACAGCTTACGTTTTGAAACTTTCTATAGCATGTCCTTTGCTTTCCAGGCTTTTATAAGATCATCGTGTTCATCTGTCAGTCGGTCTGTCTGTCCGTCCCGGTGTCACAAATAAACTCTCTCATTTATATATAAACCAAATAAAACAAATTAGATAGGTAGATCTCAACTTCAACTGCTCCAGGTGGTGTCCCAGGAGCTCCAGGTGGTGTCCCAGGAGCTCCAGGGGGTATCCCAGGAGCCCCAGGAGGTGTCCCAGGAGCCCCAGGAGGCGGTCCAGGTCAAGATACATTCGGCAGCCCAGGCCAAGATACATTCGGCGGTGGGGGCGTGCAGCAAGTGGAGCCTCCTTCCTTTGACAACTTTGACGACTGAGGACACTCGAGTCATCATCGCTACAGAAACTGATCTTTTATATCTGACTATTTAAAGAAGGAAAAGTGAGTAATTTTTTCATATTCATACTAATTTATTTGCCACTAAGTGTTATATTACAAAGAAAGATCTAACATAAACATAAATACTAACCGTGTTACTACAAAAGTTTTACGCACGCTCTAGACAATGTTTAACAGTTCAAATTGCACTGTAAACGGAGAGTAGAGAGAGAGAACAGACCCAGGCAAAGCGTTCCACATTCTGGCTGTTCGTATGAGGAATGAGGATAGGTACAGGTATTTTTACGCATAACTTTTTACAGAGTAGTCCAATTTCGATATATTATTTGTTTCGTAGATCTATACTTCAGAGGCGATCCCGTTTAAATTTTATCAAAATCAGCTGAGCCCATTTTTGATAAATCAACAACAATGGGAAATGTTGTTTTTAAACTTTGCGATTTGAACACATTATTACTATTTACTACGGGACGAATCGCGCACTAAAATTATGAGATAAAAAATACCTCCTCATCCCGACGTCTTCTGTTATGTGGGTGGTCCACCCGTGACCACGGTCGATGCAACTCGGTCGAAACGTCGGGATGATGAGGTACTGCCTCGGTGGCTCACTGCCTCGGTGGCTCAGTGGTTAGTGACCTTAACTTCTGGATCAAAGAGGCGTGGGTTCGATCCCCACCCAGGGCAAATATTTATGTGATGAACATAAGTGTTTGCTCTGTGTCTGGGTGTTATTTAGTTACTATCTATATAAGTATGTATTGAAAAATAAATATATACAGTATAACAGTCTCTGGCAGCAATATCACAAGCTTTGCTTAGTTTGGGGTCAGAGGCCGTGTGTAAGATGTCCCAAAA
The DNA here is from genome assembly GCA_949316475.1 of Hypomecis punctinalis. Lineage (NCBI taxonomy): Eukaryota > Metazoa > Arthropoda > Insecta > Lepidoptera > Geometridae > Hypomecis > Hypomecis punctinalis. The sequence continues at coordinate 2,221,788 of OX438822.1, forward strand.
TATTTATATATTTATTTATTTATTTAACTCGTCATTTTAGTGCGCGATTAGTCCCGTAGTACATAATAATAACAATGGGAAAATTACTATATAAATCCGTGCGAACCACCTTTATTTTATAATCCGGTCAAAGGGTTATGTCATTTTTGACGAAAAATATTTTTACATGCTTTATTAAAAGAAATCGTATTGTTTCCAGAATGATGCGGCAAAAGAACAGAAGAAAATGAATAGATTTCAGCAAACAACTTACAGTTATTATCATCATACTCTATTATAACGGAACTAGACGTCCTTAAAACGTAGTGTAAAATATCTATCTTTGTTGGCACAACGACCCAAAGTGGGTCGTGGCCTCCGATACCAAGGTCCGCCATCTGTCCTATTACACTAGAGAGGACGAAATTGAAATACAGATCCACAAAAACTCTCCGTTGTAGTGCAGCCCTCCATAAAATATTAGTGTCCAGGCTCCTCAGTAGAGCCACAAAGATCAGGATACACAAAACAGTCATTAGACCGATTCTGATGTACGGCTGTGAAACTTAGAGACGCTAACACCAAAGGAAGAAACCAAACTGTTGGTGATGGAAAGCAAAATATTCAGAAAAAATCTGGGGCCGACCGGGCGGGAAGATGGAAGTTGGAGGATCCGAAAAAACCGTGAAAAATCTAACCTAATCGACCTATGGTCGATTCAAACTTAATGATGTCTGTGATCACGAGACGAGTCATTGCGCAGTAGCAATTTGTCCATATGGCGCAAAGAGTGGGGATTTACGCAGGTTTTACCTAGCAAACTTCACCTACGCTGCGCGCCGTTATGTTTGTTTCAACTTATAATTTGGTTAGTTTTCTTTTAGTTAAGTTCTAGTTTACTCACGATGTTTCCGTCATCAAAAAACCAATGTTGGGTAAATTTTTGACCGACGAACCACCGGAGGAGGTATTCAATTCGACGCTATATATACTTTTTTATGTATAACCACGCATAACTTTTTTCATAGTAGACCGATTTCAATAATTATTTTTTTATTGGAAAGAGTATACTTCGAAATTGGTCCCATTCAAATTTTATCGAAATTGGCTGAGCCATTTTTGATAAATCAACAATAATGTGAAAAATGTTACATCGATCCGTGCATAATATTTGCGTTCTAGCGATGCGCCCCGGCTTCGCACAGGTGTATTATACATATAAACATTTCTCTTGAATTACTCTATCTATTAAAACAAACTGCATCAAAATCCGTTGCGTAGTTTTAAAGATATAAGCATACATGGGGACAGACAGCGGAAAGCGTTTTATACTATGTAATTTTCTAATAAGAACACGGGTGAAGTCGGTCATGCTATTTTTTCAAAAAGTTAATTAATTATCTAATTTCTTCTTCTTCTACAGAGTTATTTGAAATATGTCCTTATACAAGGTTATTTCTAATCAGTTAGCATCCTTTTAAGGGCTTATTATGTACATCAAAACTAACAACTTTTGTTCTGCGACTTATATTAATTCTCAAAAAAAAATGCTGTTCTATAGAAAAATATCGTTCACTCTCGACGAAATGTATAGAACAGCTGTTTTTTATATTAATTAATTACAGAATAAGCCCCTAGAAGGATGCTAATTGATTAGAAATAACCCTGTATACCTTAGTAGGTACATAAATTCCAGAGGACTCATTAGAAGAAGGTCAAATTAGAGCTTAGAAGAGATTTATTTTACTTTAAATAAACTTATTGTTGGAAACAGAAATCATGAAAATTAATTGGTCACGAAAGTAATCAGTAAAAACAATATATGAAAGATATAAAATTAATTGCTAATTGTTCTTAATTTTTTGTAGTAAAAGATTTTCCTTGTCTAGTCAATCATGGCGAAATGTACCTTTTTATTATTTATTCATCGTCCTACTTAAAAATAAAAAAAAATGTAATGAATGGTGAGTTTTATTTTTACGGTATATTATGTTTTATGTATGGTATGTGGTTAAAATTTTTAATAAATGAAATGATGTGGTACAATAGATAACATTTTGAGTTTCATTGTGTAAATGTATAATAAAAATAATAAATATTTAGGGACATCTTACACACGGCCTCTGACCCCAAACTAAGCAAAGCTTGTGATAAGGCTGCCCGAGACTGATATACTACATCTACTTATTTTTTAATACATACTTATATAGATAGTAACTAAATAACACCCAGACACAGAGCAAACACTTATGTTCATCACATAAATATTTGCCCTGGGTGGGGATTGAACCCACGCCTCTTTGACCCAGAAGTTAGGGTCGCTAACCACTGAGCCACCGAGGCAGTCAGTGTGTAAATGTATAAAAAAGCGTTTATCCCCCGTGGCTCTACTGCTTGGCTCAACTAATAGAGCGAAGGGAAATTTTACTTTCCCGTGACACTACTACTGGTAGTGCTAATGGTAAAAGTACATTTCCCATGACACTGCTCTGTTTCCAGTATTGTCGCGGGCAATATAAAAGTACCTACTTAAGAAATTACGTAATATATCATTGGTACGAGTATGTACTTACTCATGCCAAAAGGCTGAGTACTCATACCAAATAAAAAAACCGGACAAGTGCGAGTCAGGCTTGCACATCGAGGGTTCCGTACAAATCCAGAAAATTTCACAAAATTGGGAAGTAAGTTGTTAAAATCTCTAAAGGTACTATAACCATCGACAAAAAAGTTTTTATTTTTTTACTTTTCACGTCAAACATCGAAAATTACACATTGTCAAAATATTTAAAAACCTGTTTTAGCATGTGCTAATAAAGTTCTTTTATATGATACCTTACGTGATACGATTTACTCACTTTGAATTTTGAACACAATTTTTTTGAATTTTGAGGATCTATTATTTTATGATTCTAATAAAAATGTACAGTTTTCAGATTTATTCCTATATGTGTACTCTGAGACAATGCTTCTCGACAAATTTCATAGTTCTATGTCAACGGAAAGTACCCTGTAGGTTTTGATTTTTGTGAGTGTCGAAATATGCGGTTTTTTACACATAAACGGCTCTAACTTTTTTATACGATAACTGAGAAGTTTTTCTTTTACACAACTGCAAGAAACCGTATACGTATACATTTTAAATTTCAACTCGATATCTTTACGCGTTCCCGAGATAAAGAGTCTTGACATACACATGGACAGACGGACAGACGGACAACAAAGTGATCCTATAAGGGTTCCGTTTTTTTCCGTTTGAGGTACGGAACCCTAAAAATAAAGAAAGAATGTTGTGAACCAACAAGTGAGGCCGACCAAAACTACGCCTCGCCGTGTACAGACAATCACACACACATCGAACGTACAATGAAACTACGCCTTGGCTTGTCAGTCGAACTATGGCGGTGCAATTTTGACGCACTCACACATGTATTAAAAACCGGCCTCACTTGATTGTTCAACGTTCTCTCTTGATTTTTTTATTTGCTCTGAGGCTGAGTATGGCGGACTATGTTTACTATTATTCTGTAAGTACCAACTTTGTAAACCCATATTAAGCAATGAATTAATATGAATATGAATATACTATGCAACGGATGCAAGCTGCTTCCACCGGTCTTATTGGAAATCCATAGCGGCGGCCTGTGTCCAGCAGTGCACGTCCTACGGCTGACGATGACGATGATGATGCTGCTTTGCTAAGTGCAATGACTTACAGTTATATGTACATAATAGCTGACCCGGAGAACTTAGTTTCACGTAATATCTTTATAAATTATTGTCTGTGTTATTCTGATGCATTTCAGAGGGTATTATTGCAAAGTTTTATCTCAATCTGTTCAGTGGGTTTGGTTATCCAGAACTGATGTACTAAGCCGAAAGGAGGTGATTCAGACCATCATTATGAACAACTTTCACTATGGGGCCAAACCGGAATTCGAGAAAAAATCAACTGTTTCATACATCTTGTCTATTTCGAGTTGCAGTTTTATATAAAACAGCTGTATTTTTGTTTTCCGAATTTTTAGTTGGTCCCATAGTCAAAGTTGCTCATAATGATGGTCTTAATAACCCCCTTTTGGCTTAGTACAGGTTAAGCAGATAACCCTGTACAATACTTATCACTAAGAAACACTTTTAAGTACTATGGGACCAACCCCGAAATCTCGGATAAAATCAGTTGCTCCATACATTTTATCAATAAACGTTTTGTTCGGGATAGTATTTTTTTTGTAGTTGGTGCCATGTTTAAAGTGGTTTATAATGATAACTTACCTACACCGGTTTAAATCCCTGCAATTTGCAAAGGAATACAATCACTACATAGTTTTAAACAAAGTCGCTTCCCGCTGTCTGTCTGTCTGTCCCTATGTATCTTTAAAACTACGCAACAGATTTTGATGCGGTTTTTTTCAATAGATAGAGTGATTCAAGAGGAAGGTTTATATGTATAATATACCTGTGAGAAGCCGGGCGGGTCGCTAGTTATTATATAAATAAAATGTTTATTTTTAGTTATTTACCATCGCCGAGTCGCGAGGTTCGTTGTCGATGGATTACAAACTTTTTTCACCAAGAACTAACAGAAGAAACTTCTTAGTCGCAGAACTGAAAAAGAATAAAGCAGAACTGGAAAAGTGAAAAACAAAATCATTCGAATTTGGATTATCCATCGAGCCTTCGTTCTGCCAGCACAAGATCTGACCCTCTCCTACAATGGCCCAAATTTTCAAGTGAAACTTTAAAAACATCCAAATTTCCCAAGTTCCATCCGGCATTCATCCGTGAAATTATCCTAAATCCTTCGTAAAACATGGCTCTAGTTTTGAGAAAGGCGGTTTTGCCGAGGAACATCACTCTTCTGAAATGCATGAAGGCCCGCTCCCTGGCTACAACGGGGAGCAAGAACAACCCAGCGCCCCTATGTAAGTATTTCTTCTTATTTGCTTGCATCCTACATACATATTAGATCATGTAGAATCATTTGGGACTGTTTGGTGCGTTCAAATTCAATGCTGTGAGTTTCATAATGTGATATTCGATCTGCGAAGGCCGAGTTAGGTTCATTTTGAAATAGGGTCATTTGGTCCATTTTAGTTAGAATCATAGAGTAGGGCCGGATCGGTGTTTGCACGGGCTTTGCTTGCTCGGCCCCGAAGACCTTGTCTCGTCTGGGTACACTGCCAGGACTAAAAAATTGATATCATATCTAAAATGTGCAAAGGCCCAGTCCGACCCCGTTTGTAGTGTAGTGCAAAGCAGGTAAGTGGTAGTCTAGAATTTTCCGGGGAAAATGTAAAATTCTTGATTAAATTGACCATCGGAAGTCAAGTTGACGTTTTGATTTTGACACTTGCCATGTTGAACTATTTTGACGATTTACGTAAACTGTGCGGATCTGTTATTTTGGAGAACGGTGGTCGCCGCCGTAGGACCTCCAAGCTATAATACTCGGCGAGCCGCGCCCTACGTTCTTCTGAATAGCATGAACCGAGCAGCGCTTACCTCGCCAAGTATTATACCTTGGATATTTTTTCAGCGGCGTTCAACGGCGGCACCTTGTTCGATTTTCCCGGCGTCGGTTACACGAAGCTGCTAAACTGCGGCGACTACCGCGGCGCCGTGCGCGCCTTCGCTGACCAGGCCGAGGACAAGGATGCGAACGTCGGCGGCTTCGCCCCTCCCTGCATGTCGTGCTGCTGCGGTCCGTGCGGCTGTGGGCCCTGCGGGTGCTGCGGGCCATGCGGGCCCTGTGGCTGCGGACCTTGTGGGCCATGTGGACCTTGTGGACCTTGCGGCTGCGGCCCCTGTGGTTGTGGACCCTGCGGCCCTTGTGGCTGCGGCCCGTGCGGTTGCGGCCCGTGCGGCTGCGGTCCCTGCGGCTGTGGACCTTGCGGATGTGGACCCTGCGGCTGCGGACCCTGCGGCTGCGGCCCGTGCGGCTGTGGACCTTGTGGCGGCTGCTGCGGACCCTGCGGCGGCTGCTGTGGCCCCTGCGGCCCGTGTGGACCCTGCGGCGCGTGTGGACCCTGCGGACCGTGCGGCCCCTGCCGCTGCCCTTGCCCCTGCGGCCCATGCGGACCATGTGGATCATGCGGCCCCTGCGGGCCTTGCGGGCCTTGCGGACCTTGCTGTCCTTGCCCTTGCCCAGCTCCATGTCCGGCGAAAAAGAAGTGCAGCGCCGCCGCCTGCCCGTGCTGCGTCACCGGCCCCATCATGCCCACGCCCAACAAGCCGCTGCCCATCAGAGAGGAGCCATTCAACAAAAATATCCGGGAAACTCCTTCTCACTGCGCCCCTGGACCCATGAAACTAACCCCACCCATACCGGCTTAGAATTTTGGCGACGTTACCTACTATAAAATATTGTCATAAAAATTGAATTTTATAAATAATTACCTATGCGTTTTGAAAATATTTTTATGTAATAAATTATCATCTCATGTATTCACTCGTTTGATTTGTTAGGGAATGTCAGGCAGGTTTGAGCTAGGCAGGACATTATGGCGGATATTTAATCCAGGTGAACAGCGTAACATACCTTTGCAGCTTCGGTGGTGCCATGCGGGAGATCGAAGGAGCGCAAGCTGCAACACTTCCCTCCCATGAAGGCGGGGCCGACTCGGCAGCTGTCGACCGCGAGGAACCCGCGCTCGCCGCGCACCGTGCCGCTGCACGGCAGCAAGTCCGGCCCTAGCCTCGCGCCGGCATCTAGGGCGCGACTCCACTTCCCGCTGCGCTCTCTGAGCCTTCCCAGGACTAGAACCCTGTCTTACGAAGCTGTCCGTACTGCGAGCCCACTGCTGTCGCGCGACTCGGCCCGCCTGTCGTGTTGGAAGCCGAGTGGAGTGTGGAGTGGCTCGAATAGGTCGTACGCCAAGTCATGCAACTGCGGCTGTCCCTGTCCGTGGCCGTGTGGGCCCTACGGCTGCGGCGGGTGCGGCTGCCTGCCCCCGCCGTGCAACACGCCTCCTCGGTGCATCCAGTACATGACAGGATACTACTACTACCCATACGGGTATTGGTTCTGCGGACCCTATCACGTGAGCGGTCTCTGTACGCCCGCGGGCCCCGTGAGCCCGGGCGGTCCTTGCGGTCCCAGCTGCGGCTGTAATCCCTGTGGCCCGTGCGGACCTTGCTGCGTGGTCCCTCCCACTGGACCACCACTCCCTTCTCTAGACAAAATGTGCGATAATAATCAAATCCATGCTCCCCTTCCACCTGCTCCCAATTCCCAAGGGCCTTGTTGCTCCTCATCCTCATCTGGTTTATCGAAGTATATTTCCTTCAACAAAGCTGTGCCAGCCTATCCTTACATGCGATACAAAATGCATACGTCCGCGTTGCCTCACACCTCCACTCTCGTGAACCCGTACAGCAGGCGGTCGTACTTCCGAGCACTACCGAGTGCAGTAGCTTGTCAAGCCGCTTTGCAGAATGATGAGGCTAAAGATAGGGACTCGGAAGCTAAGGATCCGGGAAGGAGACCGCGCTCCATAAGGAGAATGGTAGGCAATGTCGCAAATCGCGCGCTGCCGAATATTCAATCATCAAATTGAATGTTTCGTTCGATATACCGTAAGCAATACTTTCCGCAAAATAAATCAGCAATAATGCTTTCAATCTTTGGTCCTCGACTTTTAACGTTAGCACGAAAACACAAAAGGATAAATCTAGTTCATATTTTATCAATAGTTACAACAATTACTTAAGATTAAAATTATTTGACTCTGTACATTTCAAAGCTGAATAAATGATTGGATTCTACAAAATGTTTCATTTGCAAAGTTAATTACCTCAGGTGTAAGTTTCTAATATTACCTCTTCAGGTGTAGGTTTCTGATAGGATTGGACTGTGACTACAATAAGAAATCATCCTTTCAGCGAATGTCGGACCGAAGAGGAACTTGAAAAAGGAACGTAGTATGATACACGAGATTACTTTGATCAGGATGAAAGAAGTGCCGGTGGTACGAAATGAGAAGCCCCAGAAAGTGACGCAAGCGCAGTCCAGGAGTGTGTCCTGCCCTCCTTTGGGCAGCGCCTGCCGTACGACAGAACTGGCAGCTCAGACCCAGAATCCCCGAAGGAGTAGATCCACCGTCTTTCTTTCAAAACGGAGCCACCAATCCCGATGCTATTCGTACCAAAGAAATAACCAGCATGCTGCGAACTACTTCTATTCTTTCTTGGTTCCTTCCCGAAGCTCGTATGTTCCTGCTCCACAAGTGAATGAGGATTTGGAGACGGCTACCCACCCTCACAGTGCTAACAGTTGTCCAGAGCCTTGCAGCTGCACATGCGGTCGTTGTAACATCTGTTGCCATCGTTCCCCTTATGCAGCTATCGCTAGATGCAGGCGCTGCTTTGGTTACTATTACTACCCATACGGCCCTTACCAAGTTCCTATCGATTTTTCTGATCCTGTCACTTCCGTTGATTCTTCTAGTGCTGACCCTTCCATTAGTTCTTCTGATCCTGTCCCTTCTGTAGATTCTTCTAGTTTAGGTTCAACAAAACTGGATGGTTCAAACGTTTCTCATAAGCTTTTATCCGGCTGCTTACCATCTAATGTAAAGAAGTCGAGTGCTGGTTCAAAAAATATCGAGATTCTTGCTTGTTTGTGTGATTTTACACCTCCTACTAACCCGAATCAGAACCAACCTAATGACGCTAATCAGGATACTAATCCTTGTCGTCAAATCGCACATCCAGGACGCCAACTACCCCGGGGTTCTTACAGTATTCAACCTGCCTTGTTGAACGTAACAGGATTGAATTTAGCTCCGACGAACCCTGCCGATGTTCCTAGTCAACAAACGGAAAAGCCTGTCGATCTTCCCAAGCAACAAGCTGCACCGCTTCAGCCGGCCGATCCCGGCTACCCATGGGGCAATGTCGGCTACGTGCCATCATCTCAGCCCAACTTCACGTGGTCCTGTTCCGGATTAACACCGTTGTCTCAGTACGGGTACCCGTGGGTCTATGCCGGCTTGACTCCGTTGTCACCTCCCTGCAGGACGAGCCGATACTTCAAGCCCAGCCCAGCGTGTACTTGTACGCCTTGCTATTGCCCATGCTATCGAGCGTATTGCGGTCCTTTTGGCCCGTATGGTCCTTGCGGTCCGTGTGGCATTTGCTGCGGTTCTTGTGGACCACAACGTGTTTGTGGCTGCTGTGGCCCCTGTGGTAGCAGATGTTGCTTCTGTAGGTGCCCTCCTTGCAGTTGTGGCCCCTTCGGCTGCGCTGCTAACCCTTGTTGTTGTAACCCTTGTGGTTGGGGCCGTTGCGGTTATGGCCCTTCGTGTTGTGGCCCTTGCGGATTGGGCCCCTGCGGATGTGGACCTTTCGGGAGTAGACCTTGCGGTTGTGGCCCCTGCGGTTGCGGCTCTTGCGGTTGTGGTCCTTGCTGCCGTAGCTATTCCGTATGTACAACTTGCAGGCCTTGGTGTGGACCGTTCCTCAACTGTTGCGTAGCTCCTGTACCTGTAGACGGAATTTTCAATCCTAAAGGGCCTGTTTTCCCATCCTGTCCTACACCATGTCAACCACCAGCCCAGTAAGCTTCCAAGCCTTAGACTATACAGCCATAGTCAATCCCAATCTCAAAATTTCCTCTAAAATTCAAACTTTGTACTATATGCACCGCAAAAACGCACCTTTAAACTTATCGTGGACTCTGTTCTGAACTTCAAGGGTGGGACGGATCAGTCCTAGTCATACGGATACAACGAAGCTGAAGTCTCGACTATGAAGTTTAGTAAGCAATCAGAACTTGATGGAGGCACAAGCAAAGCAAATTCCTCGCTTGATGTTTAGTTTTTCTTTATTCTGGACGTGATATTAACCTGCTTCCGAAGATCTAGGAATAGCGAAGGATAAAAACTTGGTCGATAGTGGAGACAACAACTTTCAGTAGACGTCGCGCTTTGATGCAGCATCATTCAAGGACAGTGTATTCTATAACCGTGTAACCTAATCAATAAAAATTAAAGGCCAATTTTTTTTTTATTTCAGGCTATACCTAGGTTCTTTTAAGTCTGTTTAGCTCTAATCCAATTCGTATGCAATTCGAAACTGTTTAAATAGGTAGAATAAGGGTGTAGGTAGGATATAGAGGTATATGTTATAGGTACTTTTAAGTCAGTTTAGCTCTTATTCAATTCTTATGCGATTCTAAACTGTTTAGGTAGGTAGGTAGTTTTTTTCAAGGGTAATCGCAACCTAAAGTAGGCTCTTCGAAATTTTACCACTTCTAAAAAGGTGAACAGCGTAATATACCTTTGCAGTCACGGCGAGGAAGCAATTCCGGGGCTTGAAGTCCAAGGTGCCGACCATCGTGCTCGATAACAATAAGAAAACACCTGAGAAGAACCAAACTGAGCAGAAGATATCACAGAAAATTCATCCGCTGAAGAAGATGAGAGTTGGGTGCAGCAAATCTTGTCCAGAGCTCGTCATGGATATGAAAGCCAAGTTCCATAAAGTACCTCCTCGCCATATCAGTCCTGATGGGGCAAGATTGCCGATCTCCATGAGTGGCCTTTTACCCAACATCAGTACTCCGAACGTAAAAGGCACTATTGCCCAATCCATGTGCTGTAACCTCGGTTGTATGAACTGTACGCAGAGAAAACTGAAACAGAAAGACGCCAAAGTCAAAGATTCCTCTGGAAAAGCTTTCTCCCAAGACTGTCGGAAGCCCAGGCCTTGCTGTTGTGGCTGCAATCCCTGCGCCCCATGCACCCTATGCGCCCCGTGTGGCCCATGTGCACCATGTGGCCCATGTGCACCATGTGGCCCATGTGCACCATGTGGCCCATGTGCACCATGCGGCCCATGTGCCCCGTGCTCCCCATGCGGCCCATGCGCCTGCAATCCCTGTAGTCCCTGTAGCAACTGCTGCGACGTCTCTCCTCGTTGCATCCAATACATGACAGGATACTACTACTATCCATACGGAAACTGGTTCTGCGGTCCGTACCATGTGTCTGGTACTTGTGTGCCTTGTGGGCCCTGTAGTCCTACAAGTTGTTGCCCCGCGAAGCCTCCATGCCCCCCTTGCTGCGGCCCTTGCGGTCCTTGCTGCTCTTGCTGCGTCACCTGCAAGCCGCCAAAGTCTAAAAGTTCAATGGATGCTTGCTGTTGCCCGTGTCCTCCAAGCCTACCCTCTAGCCCTCCATGCTCTACGCCACCCTCCCCTTGCCCTGCCCCTTCCCCTCCTAGCTCTGACTCGTGCTCTTCGTGTCCTCCCAGCCCTCCATTTTCTTCCCCGAACTTCCCCTGTCCTCCTTCTATTTGTTGCCCTTGCCCTCCTCCGTGTATTGGAAGTTAAAAAGCTACCACTTTTTTTTGCTTTAAACATTACGATTGTAAAAATAACAGCTTTATCTCTTTTATTATTACTTGTACCTACTACCTAGCTATGGTTAATCTCAATCTATAACATTTTCAATTTTTCTATCAACTTTGGCTATTTCTGTTAACAATCCAATGGCTTCACTTCGTCAGTTAAAAATGCGACACTGCCTCGATGGCGTTTGAAATGTCTAGAAAAATATTGATTGCGAGTGGAACTAATATTGGAAATCTGCACCGTGAAGAGTAGTGGTAATATAAGAATCAAAAGATTAGGGTTTCCTATTTTCGAAATTGAAAGTGAAATTGAACTTAATGAAATAAGGAAATCTGTGAACATCGGCACGTTACTCAATAAACAACACACTGAACTGTCTAACTTGTTTCATTTATCGTCCTCTTCAGGGGTAGGTAGGTGATAGGTACTGTTGGACTGTGATTTCAATCAGAATCATCCTTTCAGCGAATGAAGGAAAGAAGAAGAGCTTTACAGAGCAACTGGCTGATACCATTAAATCGCTCTGTGGATTCCAAATAGCGGTGAAGGATCTGAAAATACCGCTGGTGTACGAAGAGAAGGACGGCCACCTGAAACTGAAAGGGAACACGAGCGAAATGCCAGGTGAACCTCGTGCGTATAATTCCGAAGCGGAGAAAGCCGGATCTAATAAGCCTGAAGACGACGCTGTCCCAGAAAACATCCATCCCGACATGAACAAGCCACCATTCGTACCAAGATATGAGAAACTTGTAGAGCCTGTTCCAGAGAGAAACCAGATCCATAGATCACTGGAGCAACAAGTTGTCCCGCCCAAAGTCCCCTCCCAATGGAGCGCTGATCGACCTGAATGGCCTAAGAAGCCTCTGCCTAATATATCTTATTACGTCCAACCTGATTCCACTTCGAAATCTGTTCCACCCGAAGAAACTCCATCGCATAACGTAGCGAATTCAGAAAGACCTCCAACTCGATCAGATGACATATCGTATCCAGCAAGACCTTCCGTACAGCTTGACGGTCCTAACTTTATGAACTACAAGGAAGGTTCTGACAATACTGAAACTTCCGGAGGGATGCAAAATATGAGTATTTGTAGCTGCTGTGGAAACCCGATACCGCCCGGTTCTGAATGTTCAATGTGTTGCTGCTGCGCCAGTTGCTGCAAGCCTGCCTGTTGCTCCCCAACGTGTTGCTACTCGTCGTGCGGCTACCCGCCGTGTTGCTACTCGTCGTGCGGCTACCCGCCGTGTTGCTACCCGTCTTTCCCTCCCCCTCCTGGCTGCAAGCCCCAATGTTTACAGTACATGACTGGTTACTATTATTATCCTTACGGCTATTGGTTTTGTGGTCCTTACCATGTCTATAATACTTGCACTCCATGCCGTCCATGCGGTTGTGGATCCTGCGGTTGCGGTTCGTGCGGTTGTGGTCCATGCGGTTGTGGCCCATGCGGTGGCAGGCCATGCGGTAGTGGTCCATGCGGTTGCGGGCCATGTTGTGCTTGTTGCTGCTGCTTTGGTGGGCCTTGTAACTCGGGTCAATCTCAACTAAATACAAATCAAGTCTTTGACGCTTACAATCCTTGCGCTGCATGTAGCGGATGTCATCCAGTCGACCCAAACGCTCCAACCGATGCCAAGAGCATGTTCGGCACTTGTGCCTGCACCTGTACATGTCTACCCATGTGCCCTCCCTACAGATGTAGCAAATATTTCAATACCAGTCCGCTCCTTAAGCCTTGGTATACGAGACCGTGCAATGCCTTCGGAGGGTTCAACCCGTGCACTAGCCCATGCGGGCCTTTTGGCTGTTTCGGGCCCTGCAGATACTGCGGGCCGTGCGGGCCTTGCGGACCGAGCGGGATCTCTCGTCTCGTCGGCCCGTGTGGCGTCTGCCGCGGCGGACCCTGCGTACCGACGTGGTGCGGCTGTGGCCCGTGCGGCGCCTACCGTTTCTGCGGCCCGTGCCTTCCCTGCGGCCCTTACGGCCTGGGCCGCCTCACTGGGTCGCAGAGCTACTGCACCGACGGCATTTGCTGGCCTCAGTCGTGTAACTTGCAGTCAAGCGGACAAAGCCCTTGCTGTCAAGCTTGTGGTCGCTGCGAACCGTACGGACCTTGCGATTGTGGACCTCTAGGACCATATTGTCCTGCATGCTATGCAAGATGCGGTCAACTATTCAAATGCTGTGCTATGCAATGCGCCTCATCAGTCTCCGATTCTCAGGTATCTTACAGAGACGGCAAAGCCTTGCATGCTCACGAGCGAAGCAACATATTCGCGACGTTCTTAGCTCCGCTGCTTCTAGGTGATTTTGCGGTTAAATCCAAGTCTGTAGGTGATGTGCGTAAACACCGTTCTAATGGCAAAGTAATTAAGACTAAAATGTACTCTCACTCCGGCATCCGTGGCAAAACTCTTGTCAAACGGACATAAGTAGCCAACTTCGATTCGTATACTACTTATTGCGTGATCATTTTCAGTTAGAAGAAAGGTTAAGATCAATGAAATTCAGTTATGCCAGCCTGCTCAAAAGCCATCTCGCCATTTGCCAGTACAGAAGCAATTCTGATTGAGACTCCAGAGCCATCTTCAGTCTTTAACAAACGTCGCCAATCAACCAGTTGGAAATCTGAAGAATCAGTTGGACTTTTTGATACCGCCAGCGCGGCATTAACTGGCGAAAAAGTTCACGTATCTACTATGGTGCAAACTTCAATGTCTTTTGTTACGAACGCTACGTCGTCAGCCCACACTGGATCCATTGGAGATACATTCCTGAATTATTTATTTTATATCCTTTCTCCAATTAAGATTCTTGTGATACTGATCACACCGTTTTTCTGAGAGCAGGCTTTAGGTGTTCCTATATTTTTAAATGCTCACTGGTAGGCGAATGGTGTGAATCAGTTTATAGAAGCTATTATCAGTCAGGTAAAGCTTCTATTAGGCGTATTAGGATTAACATTTCTCATTGTAGGAGATAGTTGCAAACATTAAGCAGAGTACATATTTAAAAATAGCCTAGTCATTACGACTTATTTACCAACTACTTAAAATAATTATATGCTGAGTGAAGACATCAAACTGTAAGCCTTATGGAATAAAAATTGTAAAATTATTCTGGTGTATTTTTTTCCATCAATATAAATATTAGATCCCTCTAGGCTTGTATAATATCTTAATATAAGCTCTTCTCGGCCGAGTGTAATTTCCATTAGGTTTCACTGCGATTACCAAGTGATTACAATAAGAAATCATCCTTTCAGCGAATGTCGGAAAGAAGAGGAACTTGGACAGACAAGTTACATCAATACGGAAGATTTGTACGATGAAGGGGCAAGAAGAGAAGCTGTTTGAGCCGAAGACGCGAGAACAGTCTCAGTGGCTGTCCAGGAGTAGTTCCTGTCCTTGTTTCACGCCCCTCGCCCCACAATTGACGGAGCAAGCATTACCCCGGAGCCGCTCTGAAACCTTTCTCTCGAAACAGAGCCTCTGTCCCTATCATCTATACCGAGAACATAAACCAAAAAATACTAAGTCAGATCTCACTAGACCGAAGACAGCGCCAGGAATGAGTAATATAGGACTATCGAGAATGGAGAAACATCTTCTCAACGTGCGTGGCGGGCTGTGTGGTAGTAGCTCCGGCAGATGCTGCTTTTACAACAGCTTCACAGCTTCCCAGTCTTCTCTGGTACCTCTGTGCAGTAAGCTCGCAGGATATCTCCGTTTGGATGGCACTTCTTACGGGAAGTGTTCCACTTCTCATGATCGTCGCACTACTTGTGGATCAAGTTACTTCAGCTCCAGTGGATCCTGTGCTCTTCCTCCGAAACCTATAGACCCATGCGGCTCATACAACTCCTGTTACTACCGTCTTCCTCTGGACTATGAAGAAAAACTTCCAATAAGCTGTAAGAGTGTTTACAATCTTGGACTTCAGGCTTTATGCAACTTTGTGCCTCCAGACAGTTTCGACGTCCCGGACTTGCCTCATCTTGACTGCCCAAGCCGTAATCTAACTGGTCCTTGTTGCATACCCTGCACTACAGTTGCGCCTCAGAAAAATACTCGAAGCGTTAGCCCGAGTGGCGTTTACGCTCAATGTGGTGGGTGTCTCCCTCTAGCACCTCCGCTTGGAGCCAAATATTACTACTCCTGTCCCGTAAACGCTTGCAGATCTATCTGCGCACCGTACCGAAGTTGCTGCGGCTGTTACGAGAACTGTGCGTACGTTCCTTATTACTGCTATCCGTATGGATCGTACGGTCCTTGCGGGGGCCGCATCTGCACGGGATCGTGCGCTTGCCGAGGGCTGTACTACAAGCCGTGCTATGGAACGTGGTGTCGGGGGTGCCGAGTTACGGGTCCGTGCGGCCTCAGCCGCTGCGGCCCGTGCAGCCCGTGCGCCGGCGCTTGGTGCGGCCGCTGCTGCGGTTGCGGCCCTCGCTGTCGCTGCTGCCGCCCCCGTCACTGCGGCAGATATCCTTGCAACTGTTCGAGGTGTTACTGAGTTCCCGGACGTATGCTGCAGCTTTGACCACGAGTTTGGCAGCGGCGGGGCCTACGAGCTCTCGGACGTCGTGCGTCATTTGAACATTTCAATACCTACATTGGTTGTTTACCGCTCATGGCGGCGAGGTCGTGGCCGTGTGGTAACAGTTTCTGTGGACGTATTATCGAGAGCTACACCTGTATGTGGGGCGTTTCTTGTGGTACCCAGCTAGTATAAGCTTACTAGGTACAATCTTTCTTGCACTGTTCAAATTAGCTGAGAAAAGATAAATATCTGGGAAGTAGTATAATTATTTATTACCAAATAAAGTTGATGCTTACAACTTATATACCTACCTACAACTTCCAACATAAGTAAGTAGGTACCTACTTTTAAGATTCCTAGTATGTATTTGCAAAAAATATTTGTTGTTTTGGGATGTTTCACGAAGTAACAGGCAAGCCAGCGCAACGAAATTCTCGTATGTAGTATCGGTGAAAATTATGAAAATAAAAAAGCTTATAAATAGCTACCTATATCCTTAGTATCTTTTTTTTCATATAGATTTGCGTTTGACTACACACTGCCTGATGTTAAGCAGATACGCGCGTCTATCCCCCGTGTCTCTACTGCTTGGCTCAACCAGTAGTGCCAAAGGAAATTTCTCTCTCCCGTGGGGTCTAGGATGTAACACGCTTGACAAAAACATACTTTAGCGGGAAGACAGACTTGGGCAACTTTTTATGATAGAACTATTGAACAGGTGTTCCTCGTGTACCAACTGCGTTCGCACAACTAATTGAGCCTGGATTGTCCCACTACTCCCACTCTTTGTAAGGTATAGGTACTGAGCGCCACACAAATTGCGGATGGGAAGTTATGCGTAGAGCGCTGCGCTAAGGCCGAAATATAGACACACGCGGGAGCCAGAGAAACGAGACGCCGCCGGGACACAGCCCGCCCGCCAACCTCATGCCTCCCGCGCGCTCCCAACACACTACGACACGTGGGGTCGGAATTGTGCACACATGCGCAATAATTAGCCAATCACGGCGAAGTGTCATCTGCGGCTAACGTCTCATCCGTCGATTTGTGCGGCGCTCGGTATAAGGTCTCGCGAAGTCTACAATTCTCACAGTACCACTAGTATTACAAGTTGTGTTATATTCTTTTGGATTTGGATGTTCTTCCATTTTGGATTATTTGATTTGACCACGCGGAATTTTATTCCTATCGAGTTTGACCATCAGGAGGGACCCCTGGGCAAAGGCCTCCCTTCCCTCCTTCCAGACGCTATAGTCTGACCGTTTAACTGAGTCTTCGCCTGCGCGGTACAGGGGCGCGGGGGTAGACGAGGGTAGACAGGTGCTGCCCGCACCTATCTCAATCCCCTATTATCGTCTACCCCCGCGCCCCTGTCCCCGCGCAGGCGAGGACTTAGTTAAGCGGTCAGACTTTAAACCCACACGACACTGGGCCACCATAGCAGTAGAATATCGCACAACTAATATTTAGGGTGGATTTATATTGGACCGGACGGGGCACGGACAGGGCACGTCCCGTGCCCGGCGCGGCCAGTTCTAATATAAATCATACCTTAGTTTAACTGGGTAGGTACGGGCATCGACTTGAAATCAGAAATCAGAAGACGTTTATTGCAACACTATGTACATTTTTTAACCCGATAATTTCGCCAATAGTGAACCGAATCGAGAAATTCTTTTTTAGTTCGAAAGGGTATACTCCCGAGGTGGTCCCGATAAAATTTTACAGAAATCGGCAGAGCCGTTTTTGAAAGATCAACAATAATGTAAACAATTCGAACGAAATATTCGAATTTTGTACACGGTGGTGGTGGTGGCCATGATGGTCTAGAGGTGGGTTCAAATCCCCGGGCCCGTACCAATAAGTTATTTGTTTTTGTACCTACGGAATTTCACACCACTGGCTTTTCGGTGAAGGAAAACATCGTGAGGCAACCTGCATACGTCCGTAGAAGAAATTCGATGGCATATGTGAATCCACCAATCCGCACTGGGTCAGCGCGGCCTACGTCCTGCAGGGGACTAATAAAAAAATGCTGGTACAGTATAATATTATTGATGAGTACGGGGCTTTGGTCCAACAGCGCCGTACATCCCGTGATGGCAGTCAGTGGCACTAACAACCAACCTAGTTCCGGCTCACCGCGACAGATGGCGCGCGGCGTCGGAGCGAGATTCCTGAATCGCGGTTACGTTTTCTCTTCGTAATAAAATAACATCGGGAACGCCCATTTTACTCTGACATAATCAGATTTCTTCATCCTATCAAAGATTATTAAAAATACAAGTAGATTGGCGGACGCAGAACAATTGAGCGTACGTCGCAAAAAGCTCGAAAATACGTATTGTTTGTAGATGGCGCTACTAAATAGCCGATGAATATGTATTTTGATACAGAGCACCGATTAAAATAGATTACTATGATGCAATTTGTGTCTTAAAGTCCTAAAGTATTTTTTAGATCTGTAAAGTTAGTCTTAAATCTATTTTATTTTATTTATAGCAAATTTAAAATGTTACCACGTTATCCCAATGTATTGAGAGATGGCGTTGCGGTCGAATGAAAGAAGATTCGAATTGTCGCGTCCTTATTTCGTTAGATGGCGCTGAACATAAATATTTTACTTTGTCCTTGGCTTGGATTGGCAGGTTAACGGATTAGCAAGTTGAAATGGCAGTGGGCACGGCACAAAGCACTGAGGCCTGATGACCAATGAAATCGAAAAGTTCTCTGGTGGAAACAACGCACCGGCAAGTGCAGTGTAGGTAGTACGTTCCCTCACAAGGTGGACGGATGACCATCGAGGATCATTAAGACGGTAGGATCGCGCTAGTTACAATCCGCTTCCAACCTGTCTTATTGGAGATCCTTAAGGGAGGCCTATGCCAAGCATTGGACGTCTTATGGCTGATGGATGTATTGGCGGAAACTGTAAGTTATTACGGTGATAAAGGCAGGGTGATACAGTGAAACAAGAAGACAATAATAGTACATTCGTTATTTATTTTTTTAAATCCATAATTTTGGATGGCTTGTTTTACTATAGTTTACAATAAAAGTGGATTCTACCAAAATTATCTGATTAATAAAGTACTCTAAATGCTACTTGCAACTTATATGTAATAATTCCGGAGCTTCACACCTCAAGCAGTCTAATATTGTTCACCTGCCTGTTTTTTGGGTCAAATTTAATTTATATTTAACCCGCTTTCCTTTAATTTCGATGAAAATACAATTTTATGTAATTCATTACAATACAGTTTCATATAATTTTATGGAATTTTAGATATTTATCCTACTTAAATATCTACTCATTCTTATCAGTCAGATAAGCAATAAATAGTACCTCTTTATTCTGCGTCCGATTTCTTAAAGACCGCTAAGTGACATTTTTGCGATTTTGAGTTTTATACACTACTAAAATCAGAATTTTATCCTCTATTTTCTAGTCTGGGTTTTATTTTTTCTTTTTATTAGTTTCTGAGTTACGGACACCACGTGCACAGTTAACTACGTATTTTTTGGTGTTTTACCATTCTTAAACACAGTTTTCCCATTTTACAACACTAAAATACTATTAAGTGCGCATACATGTGGTTTGAAGCTTTAAATTTATTCTGGATTGCACTTTTAGAAAACGTCTAAGTATCTTTGCGTTACTATTTAACCGTTACCCGACTTAACAGTGTTTTTTTACCATTCTATAAAACAGCTTACTCTACGTAACCGAATAATCGTTGATAAACAATTATGAACATTTATAATTTACAATTCTAAAAGACGGTGACTGTTCTTCAGCTGCGATTGGCTCTTAAAGCAGGCCGGTAAAAACAATGTTAGATAACGGTTAAGTGACATTTCCACGCTAAAAAGCGTTTAAGTGAGAAGACTCCCACGCAGCTGCACGGCCCGATTGCGCACCCGTAATTCCTCGCCAGGACGCCGCAAGAGGAAAACGAGCGTGTGTGGAAGTTCCCGCTAAAATGGACGCGGGATCGGAGTAATGTATTTTATTCAATAAAGTATATTGCCTATATTTTACTAAGGCATAATGATTTCATAATATTGTTAGCCACAACATCACACCAATAATAATAACGACGCCTGTAATTCATTGTGTATGCTTACTCGCGTGAATTTCGCAAAAACGTTGCATTACGCGGACTAATGACGCACCCAACTCTACACACAGTTGCCACAACCGCGCTTGGCCGCAGATTTTTCTACCATTAGTACAGAATGCTGAAAAGTATTTGTTAGTCCAGTCTTCTAAAAATGTCATGTATAAATACATTTAAATGTCTCATTATCACCCTAAATGCGAAAGTTTGTGTCGTAAGTATGATCGTTTTTTTTTTCAAGCTGGAACGGTTGAACAGAATTATGTTTAAAATACGAAATAATGGTTGATTATACCCTAGGTTGATACATGGTTAAGAAGATGGCACTACAGCGTTGATTGAGATATTAGAGGAGATCAAAAGGTTTTATGGACAGCTTTACGCTTCAGTCGCTAAGCCTGTTAGTAGCGCGGCCAAAAATCTAAGAGCGAAGTTGACCCGACACTTCACCGAAGACATCCCGGACATCGGCTTGTGTGAGATTAGAATGACCCTGAATCAGCTTATGAACAACTAGGCACCGGGCGAAGACGGTGCCACATAAGAGCTTCTGAAAGCGGATGGAACACTGATACTAAAAATCTTTCAGAAGCTTTTCAACACCGTCGTCCTTGAGGGCATAAGAGCGCTAGAAGCATGGAACAGTGGTTTGGTGGTGCTGTTCTTCAAAAAAATGTGATAACGCTTAATTGAAGAATTACAAACCCATTTTACTAACCCATGTTTATAAGTTGTTTTCAAGGGTCATTTCAAACTATCACGAGTGCAGGTTCGATGACTTCCAAGCTTCTGAACAAGCCGGGTTTCAAAAAAGGCTATAGCACCGTAGACTACATTCATACCCTGCGGTAAGTTATTCAGAAGACCGAAGTGTATAACTGGCCTCTTTGCTTAGCGTTTGTGGACTATGAGAAAGCCATTGATTCGGTCGAGACTTAGGCTGTGCTTGAGTCTCTCCAGTAATGCCTTATTAAATATCGATCTATCGATGTCAGCCCAAGTACACGAAGAGAGCTCCGAGACGATGCCTTTAAAAAAAAGTTATATCACCGAAACTTTTTACTGCCACATTGGAAAACGCCTTCAAGCTTCTAGAATGGAAATGATTTGGCATCAATATTATTGCTGAATACATCACTCTTCTTCAGTTTGCCGACAATATTGTCATAGCAAAATCGATGGAAGAACTCAACACGATGCTCGAAGGCCTCAATCGGTTCTCTAAACATATGGGTATTAAAGTAAACATAGACAATATGAAGGTCAAATAGTGTAATTTATAATTTCCATGTTGCACCCATCCAAACTTTAGTTAAGAACTAGGATCTTGAAGTCCTTGACTCGTCTATTTAAGATAAATAAGTAGTCCAGTTAGGTAGGTCCAAATTTAAGAAAGGGGTAAATCGCCAAATTCAACACGGCTGGGCAGCGTCCGGAAAATTGCGTAACGTCTTCTCGTCTGACACACCTCAGTGCCATAAAGTACATTTAAGACATCAGTCTAAAGTTCTCGACCAGTGCGTGTAGTCAGTGTTGACTTATGGCACAGAACATGGATGCAAACAGCTTCAGATTGGTCTTATTGGAAATCCATAGAAGAGGCATATGTACAGCAGTGGACGTCATATGGCTGATGGATAGATGGATGACACACATGCCAAGATTCATCATGATCGACATTTTGCTGAAAGGCAAGATGCTGCTAGTAAGAAGAAAAAAAAGTACACATTGCCGCTAATGTGATATTATAATAATATGATCGGGATTAATATTTACTACACTAGAAAACAGTTATCGAAAATCCTTTCTCCAAAACTGTGTTAAAAGTTAAGACATAATGACAAATCTTAATTTAATATGTATTTAAATAAGCCGTTAAAAACACTCAACATTTATTGATAGAGTAGTGCATTTTAAATAGCTTAGTATTTACAGCATACAAAGGCGGCTAAGTGACGTAACTGTTATTTAGTTTGGCATTTTTTTAGAACTCTAGCTTCCATCCAAATCATCACACAGTTACAATATGTTACAACTCTATAAAACGGTTGCATTTCAGCCAATCGTTTTTTAGTGGAGCAAATGTAAACAGATTTGATTGGGATAACTTAACTAAAATACAAAAAATGCCATTTATAAGCAAGACTAATTCCTAGAAGCCTTCTATACTCATACAAAAACCAAATAATAAAAGAAAAATAGCGATGTCTTGTCAATTTGTAGAAATATCATTTCCCACCTTATTGTCCATATCTCAAAATTTGGTAAAATCACTTAGCCGCTTTTTAGAAATCAGACGGCAGTATTCCCTTGGAAATGGTGCAATGCATGGATTTATCATATAAACAGGATTGAGTACTGGCAAAGAAAAACGTGCCGACAAGGATACCACATCAGATGATTGTGTATCTTTTCCAAGTAGGATGACCAAAACATCTCGATCATCTGGGGATATAATATTTCTTTGGAATGTTACTGTACGTAGGAATCGCAGTTATCTTACCCCTAACTCGTCATCCTTCGTCATCGTCGTCGTTTTAGCAATAGGACGCCTACTGCTGGGCATAGGCCTTCCTTGAAGATCTCTATAAAACCAATCCCCGTAAAAACAATGGTCTAGAATTAAATATATATATACGGATATAATTCAGTTTCTAGTTTGACAGCTGTTATCGGAAAGGTAGATCTTGAAGAGTTAATTCACTTTTGTTAAGACAGCAATGGTCTAGAATTGATAATGACGGAGATAAATCACTTTTAAGTTTGACAGCTGTCTTTGGAAATGTAGATCTTGATGACTTCCTTCACTTTTGTGATGACAGTAATGGTCTGGAATCTATATTTACGGTGTTAAACAACGTTTAAGTTTCATAGATGTAATCTTGACACATATCACGCAACCCGTGTCAGTACTTAACCACAAAAACTTTTTCACGAAAACATTTTCACGAACGACTTTTTCACGAAAAGACCTTATCACGAAAAGACTTTGTCATGAAAAATCTTAATAGACTTTATTACGAAAAGTCACAATCATTTTTAAGCTTCCGTAGTAAACAAGGCATTCATTTTAAAATATAAATGGCGGACTCACTTTTTTGAAACAAGTAGTCATGGGTGTAGTTTTCGAGGTTTTTGGGGGTGTATGTTACAAAATTAAAGATGGCGGACGCCACTTTTTTTAAAAAGGCCGATATGGGTGTTGTTTTTCATTTTTTTGGATTGTAGATTTCAAAAATGGCATATATATTGAAATTAAAGATGGCAGACGTCAGTATATCAAAAAGTGTCGTTTTCTAGGTTTTTGGGGGTGTAGATTTCAAAAGTGGCATCCACTTTGAAGTAATGGTCCCCATCTTTAATTCCAAAATGAATGACAATTTTGAAATATACATCCCCAAATTCTCAAAAACGACACTCATAACGACTTTTTCAAAAATGTTACATGCACCATCTTTAATTCCAAAATGGATGCTAGTTTTGAAATTTACACCCCCAAAAACCTATTAAACGATATCTATGATGACTTTTTGCAAAAAGTGACATCCGCCATCCTTAAGTTCGAAATAAATGCCATTTTTGAAATCTACACACCCAAAAACATCGAAAATAACACCCATGACGATTTTTTCAAAAAAGTGACATCCGCCATTTTTAATTTCAAAATCGATGCCATTTTTGAAATCTACAACCCAAAAAAATGAAAAACCACACCCACGACTATACACCTCTTGTACACCCAGCATGTTTAAGAAATATGTCCAGCATAGTCACCCTACTACACTTCTTTGTATACACCATAGTACACCATTTGCAATCGACGGTGATACTCTAGTCAAAAATAAAAAACCACCACCATTAATCATAAAGACGTAGGTATATTCCTACAAAATAAATATCAAACTATGTTTTATTAGCATCTATTCGCAATTTTAACTAAAATCTTATCAAACTACATTATTATAAAAACTAAGAAATGGTTAAAACAGTCGCGGCTTTACAGGTATAATAATTCTACCATAAATAAGTGTCGTTTCGAAATGGCAATAGTACGAGCGGGACACCCTCATCACTTTGGGAAGTATCACTCGGCACAGCGTCTCTCTTATGCCATTTCAAAGGAATGTATGTTTTGTTGCAACTTGTTAAGGTTGAATTTTCCTAAGCTAACTTTGAGCCAAATTTTGTCTGTGCGCAATCCAGATAGTATACAAAATTCTTGGTGCAATGACATTACTTTGACATGAAATATTTTATAAACCGAAATAATAAACATATAGGCTTCTCTGTCAAATGTATACATTAAAAATAGGCCAGCATTATACACGACAGTTTCGATATTTTGGAAAAAAAATCGTGACGTCACGCGCGTGCCGTGCCCACCATATTAAGTCGGGCGACAATAGTGATGTTCTTGTTATATAAAAATAAATATCGATATTTTGGTTAGTTGTTATTCGTGTTATTGGAAAATTATTTTTCTAAAGTTTTGAATTTTCATTTCATTTATCATGTAAAACTGTCATTCTAGAATTAATGCTTGAATGGCATGACAGGTGTCAAAGGGATAGCTGTCATTTTATAGAATCCATACTACAAAATCACGACAGGTGTGAAAGTAACAGCTGTCAAACTTAAAAGTATATTATCTTCGTAACTATCGAAGTTAGACTATTGCTGTCTCCACAAAAGTGATAGAGCTCAATTAGATCTACATATCGTATGACAGCTGTCAAATTTAAAATTGAATTATCTCCGTAGCTGTTGAAGTAAGACTACTGCTGACTTTACAAAAGTGATAGAGCGCAATGAGATCCTTATTTCCAATGACAGCTGTCAAACTTAAAAGTGGATTATCTCCGTAACTGTCGAAGTTGGACTAATGCTGTCTCCACAAAAGTGATAGAGCTCAATAAGATCTACAAATCGTATGACAGCTGTCAAACTTAAAATTGAATTATCTCCGTAACTGTTGAAGTTAGACTACTACTGACTCCACAAAAGTGATAGAGCGCAATGAGGTCTATATTTCAAATAACAGCTGTCAAACATAAAATTAGATATCTCCGTAACTATTTAAGTTAGACTGCTGCCGGTTGAGATGCACAAACATGGAGTGCAACAATGTGAAACGAACATTTTGACTACAAAAAATATGGCACTTGATGTGCGTGGGTCATTACGCGTATGTTAATGTCTCGCGTATAAAGCTATATTTTACAAGGCATAAGTATGGATTCTAGATATTATTATTTTAGTTTTTTTTTTGTCTCAATTCGAATGTAATGTAATGTTTATTAATTCTTTATTTCTACTGTAACCTTATTATGATTTTTTGACATTCACAAGTATACATAATATATAATTGTATCTATGTTGAGAAATAAATGAAATGAAATGAGAATATGACAGCTGTCACTTTGACATCAGTCATCTTTGAAACTAAAAGTTTGCCATTTAGTTTGATTTTGTCTATATTAATTTGTGTCGATAGTTTTGTCGATAGGTACGGTGAAATCAAAAGTATAATGAGGTAGTAACAACACTTATCCTCCACCTTATGTTCGGTGGGTATGCAGGTTTTTTTCGTAATTAAGGCATTTCCATTAGTTTCATAATTCAAATTCTGACATTTCTGACAACTTGGCAAAACATCAAAATTTTCTCGGATTTCACCCTATATGCAACTGCAAAAGCTATAAAGATAAAATTTTAAATGGTTTCTTTTAAACAGGACATTGGAAGTGCTTGTAAAAATGAGATGGCCTTAACTGAGCATCGCGTGCAAATCAACACGCCTCCTCTTGTCGACCGACCAGCTCTCAAACGCTTCTGCTATCACTGGGGTCTCCTGCAGTGACCTTTACAGTTCCTGTGGTATCTACTGCTACAGGGTGGGATCCGGCGGCTCTCCTGTGATGGACGGACCATCTCTTCGAGACATCACTGGGACCTTCTGTAGTGCCTATCCCAATTCCCTGTGGTATCAACTGCTCTCCTGTGACCGACGGGCCGTGGCACCTGCTACGGGATCTATTTCAATGGTCCTTCCAAAGATATCGGTCGTGAACTTTCTTATTAGAGTAGCTCGCTGAGTGCGTACGTGTAGGTTTGATGAAATTTACACTACTGTTCGGATTACATATTTTTTTAAATAAAATAATAATGTACCGCCGATTTTTGTTGGTTTAAATAATTTACCCTTAAACCAGGCAACGAATCCCAACCTATGGGTTGCTACTCTACACACATATTATGCTATTCGGCACGAGTGGCACTACCAGGCGGTAAAATTTGTGAAGATGAGTCATGTGGTCCGGCAAGAGTCAGAAGTGCCGGGCGGGATTTCGCGACGCTGTGCGGCCGCGAGATAGACTTTCATAATTTACGTTTGGACCTTCGTAATTCAGAAAGGTTTTCCGTCTAGACGCCCGCCCAAAACCGCTATCAGTCAAATATATTCTTCAGTTTCTCATGTCGATTTTTATCGCAGTCTTGGGTTTGTGTAAAAAAGATTTTCATGAAACATGATGATGTGTCTTTAGTTATTTATCATAACGCCATCTAGTACAATTTGACACTGTACTGTAATGAGGGTTAGGTAGCTGAGATGTGAGGGTTAACCAACCAGCACCAAAATAATTATTAAACACCCTTTTTGTGACGTCAATAATTTTGGAATTGCTTCCATTCGATACACATAGTGATATCTAGTGGTCTAGAATGTAACTAATTAGCGACGTACGCTCAATTGTACTGCGAATGCCGGTCTTCTTGAGGTATTTTTTAGTCTATGATCCTATTAATAACAGATTATGAAAACGTCTAAGTACTATTAATTTCAGTGGTACGGCACGGTATTAACGTTTAGTCGCAAAATGACAAAAGCGCGAAATGACAACCGGGGCGCAAATTGTACAAAGAGCAAAATGTTCAAAGAGCATTACGTCCAAGGCGCACAATGACTAGAAAGAAAAAATGTGCAAAGCGCACAATGACTAGGAAGCAAAATGTCTATAGCTCAAAACGTCTCCATCCTCACAAACTTTCGCGCGAAGGTTTAGCTATGGGTAAAACCAAACCGGTGTAGCGCAGGCTTAAAGCCTGCGCTACACGGTTTGAATCCAAGGTCACCTTGACCAAAAGTGAGATGCGGATTGCCGGCTACATGGTTTGAAACCAACAATCTTCGATCACTTATACCCTAGATTCCGCGTAACCGCGCAAAAAGCACCCAAAGACCCAAAGTAAACAGTGCTTATATTCCTAGTAAGCACTGTTTTGCCGCCAGTGTCGCGCCGACCGTCAAGTGGAACGATGCCGAAGTGTTCTGTGAAAAGTTGCAAAAATAACACGCTTACAAAGAGAAAACAACATGGGATTCCGTATTTTCGGTAAGTTATAGTGTTTTTAATTATACTGACAGTGATTAACATTCGAAATAATCTAGTTATCGTCTCCAAATTAGTATTTCAAAAAATCGGGTATAAGTAATCGAAGCCAACAGTATTTTTAAAAACGTTGCTTGGATAGGACGTGTCGTAATCTCGTTCACGTACCTACAGTATTTTATACTACAACGAAGGCATGACGCTTTACCTATCTTTTTTCTTTTTTGCAGACGCGGCTTTTGCCTTTGGGTCAATAGATTTTAAATTTTTAGCTAAAATATCCCACGCTTGTTTTTTCTGATTAGGGTATTTGTATTTTTCACTAGTCAAATCCCAAAGGCAGTGCAAGTCTCTATATAATTCCATAAATTACGTGCTCACATCATGTTCAAGTTGCTCTTGCGCCATCTTATAGGTAGATGAAACGTAGTAACGTGCGCCCGCGCCCGCTGCCGCAGCGTGCTTTGGCAGCGTGACTGTCGTACGCCTGGTTTTAAACAAGCGGCTAGACGATTTCAAACCATCGCTTCTGGCAGTGGTTTGCAACGCAAGCCGTGCTACCAAGGGCGTTTGAATGTCACATGAAATTTGGTTTAAAACAACTGTGTGTAGACAGTTCAAACCTATGTTTCAAACCGCTGTTTAATACCGTGTAGCGCAGGCTTTAACTCAACTGATCTGCGCTGCGCGAGCTGCGGTTCACGGCTCAGCTCAACCAGCTGAGCCGGAGCTGCGAACCGTCTCGCAGATCAGATCACCACAGTACAACAGTAGCTCAAGCACGAACTCCTTGCGAAAAAATATTCGTATCGTCATCGAGAAAGAAATGTATGGAAAATGAACAGCGCCCCATATCTTGCGGAAAAGGAACTAAATTTCGAAGCACAAACGATAAATACTATCGTATCGGTAACGTATCGAGTTGGCATCGAGAAGTCCGTGAAACGTAACACTTTATAAACAAAATTGCGAGCACGAACCGCATTTTGACGTATCGTATCGAGGATTTCGAAGGCTGGCTATCGAGACTGTCTCACTTAGAATTTGTCGGTGAGAAAAGTATCGAGTTGGATAAAATTGTTATTTTGCGGTCTTTTTTTACAATATTAAGTAGTTTTCGTTGCTTTCGAATATTATTACAATTAATGCAAAGCCAGAAAATGCAAATACCACTATTATTTTCACATAATTATTTATTATACGTGTTTAAGAAAGGTGTAGTAAGTTGTGATCACACATGAGGTAAATCATTATGGGACCAACATGGAATTCCAGATTGTTTTTGTCTAGAACCTGATATTTTCTCAAATTCCGGATTGGTCTCATAATGAAAGTTGTTCATTATAATGAACCTAGAAAAAACAGTTGTTTTTTTCTAGGTTCATGGTCATTATGTTTACCTCATGTGTGGTACCTCAACAGTCATTATTTTCTGAAGATGTTTTTATGAGATTAGATTAGAGGAAGAGCTTTGAAAAATATATTAGTGGACAGAAATAACAGACTAGACACATAAATAATATGTTTTTATTTAAATTCAACAAGTAGAAGTAAACCTCGCTACGCGTCGCGCCCGCGTAGCGTACGCGTCGATGCGCCTACCGTGCTTCAAAAATCATGTCTAAGTGTGAATCATGCAAAGTTATCATCAACTCCTGGCCTTTGTGCAAAACAAAATCGAGGTCATGGACGACGAAAGCATGGTGATGATTTGCAGCCGCAGCTTCAGTGCAGCCGATATTGTTGCAGCCAAAACACTCCTGTACGATGTCGTACCGACAGACCAGCGACTGAGAACCAGAAGAAATGAAGGGAAGTCTCAACGCGACATGGAAGATATCATAGGACTGATGAAAACCACGGAACCTAAGGAAGTTTCAGTTTTCGTAGCTCGAGATCTTAGCCGACTACCCCCGGTGACCTGGGATCATATCGATGTGACGCGTTTACTCAAAGACATTGTTGCTTTGAAAAAGATGTCGAAACTCTTCGCTACAACTCAGCAACGAAAGAAGATTTAGAGACGATTCAGCATGAAGTAGCGCTGCTCCACTCCCAACCGCCACCGCGCCTACCCTCAATTTTAGTGAACGCTAATGCAGCAGCTAGATTTATGGAGGACAGCGGCCCTATGGGTCTAGATGGTACTATAGCCCCACCAAAAGACAAAGCTACACTTACCCCTGTGCCTACAAAGACAGCCCCGCCAGCGCCACCATGTACCGTTACAAGTAAGAAGCCCGCCAATGGCAGTGAGCAACAGGTAGGCCGCAGGTCTAAGTCTAAGCTAGTTATAAGCGATAAAGTCGATGATGGCTTTCAAGTAGTCACGCATAAAAAACACCGACGTCAAAACCGAAATATCATAGGTACATCTACGAATAACGTCAACAGTAAAATCAAAGCTGCCCCGCGCACTGCTCACGTTTATGTAGCCAATCTTGACAGCTCAGTTACTGTCCAAGACCTATATGATCACATGAAAGATATCGGTGAGACTGCATTAGATATCCAAAAACTATCGCCTAGCATTAAGGTGCCTTACGACGAATATAAGATTACTATAGTGTGGGATAGACTGTCAGCTGTGATAAATAAAGATATGTGGCCACCAGGGCTCATTGTTGGTCGCTACCATCAGCGCAGTGCTAGCAGTAATAGCACTCGCGATAATAACGCTGCACAATCTAATAAGCATGGACCAAAGTCTTAGAATCACATCAATCAATTGTAAAAACGTACGAAAAAAAACAAAATTTATTCAAGATTTTTGTCTCACTAATGAATTAATACTTTTACAAGAAACTTGGCTTTTGCCGACTGATTTAGATTTTCTAAATACAATACATAACGGTTTTAACTCTATTGGAACATCAGCAATTGATTCGACCAAAACATTAGTAGGTCGAGTTCATGGCGGTACCGCAATCTTGTATAAAAACACACTTCAATGTATACCCGTAGAATGCGATAGTCCGCGGCTCTGTGCGGTCGAAATCCATACTCGCGACACTACGCGTACTTTGTTAGTAATAAATGTATAATATATGCCCTACGACACAGCTGACAATCTGCCCGAGTTCTGTGAATTATTAGGTAAAATTCACTCGATTATCGAAGAAACGCAAATATCAGACACGATTGTAATCGGAGACTTCAACGCGGATCCTAGGCGACGATTTGGCACTGAACTACAAAATTTTTGCACTGAGTATAAGTATAAATATGTAGATAGTCTGAAGTTACCTAATACGTCATGCACATTCGTTAGTGACGCGCACCACACCACTAGCTGGCTGGATCACTGCCTGGCCACTGAGAATGCATACCGCGCCATCAGGGATATATCCATAGACATATCAGCAGACTGGACAGACCATAGGCCACTCTCATTAAAATTAGAGGTAAAAGATCTGACAATATCTGGAAATTCATCTTTACCATCTCGACCCTCATGGACTTGGAAACCGACATCAAGTGAATGTATTGCGAAATATAAATCAATGGTATCCACAACAACTAAATCAACTCATGTTTAAGATTTTAGACCTGAAAGAGTCAGCAGAGATTGATAGTTTTTACAATTCGATTATAAGTATGACTTCTGCTATGAATTGTTTTAAAATAAAGAGAAGTCGCCCTCGTAAAAAGAATGTAATTCCGGGGTGCAACAAATATGTCGCTGATAAATATGCCGCCTCCTGTAACTCATTACGTCTGTGGAACCAAGCCGGCCGCCCCACTACCGGACCCGTGCTAGACGACCGCAAGAGAAAGCGCGCGGCTTTTAAACAAGCGCTAAAATATTGCCAACAAAATCATGAGCAGATTACTATGGATAACATAGCTATGGAGATAAAACATAAAAATTTTGCTAAATTTTGGCACAGAATAAATAAAGCAGTAAAGTCGCCTTCTAATTTCCCTTCTCATATAGATGGAGTGACGGATGACAGAAATATTGCAGAAAACTTTAGTGTAATGTTTAACCAGCCCGCACCTATTACCCGACCGGTTAAAGAAGTATCGCATACTCAATCCGACAGCGATATTACGATATCCGTGAAAGAAATTGCGAACGTAGTACAACAAACGGCCGGTGGAAAGTCGCCGGGTTTGGATGGTTTCACCATAGATCACATTAAACACGGCGGCTTAGGAATGTACCATGTCCTGTCGGTCCTTTTCACGGCCATCATTAAAACTGGTCACCTCCCGACGGCCCTCACTGATACAGTAATTATTCCTATTTGCAAAAATAGAAGAAAAAATGTATCAAGCATCAATAATTATCGGCCGATAGCACTGGCTAATATGGTGGCTAGGCTGTTGGAGAAGGTTTTGCATAGCTATGCTGCTCCCTACATAGAATCGTCGGACTGTCAATATGGCTTCAAAAGCAACACATCAACCACCACTGCTATCTATGTGTTGAAACAGGTTGCGGGATATTACAAGAGCAGAAATACATCAGTTATAGCCTGCTATCTCGACCTTAGCAAAGCGTTCGATCGCGTAAATCACAAATTGCTATGGCAAAAATTACGAGACCGGAGGGTTCCTAACCAAATTGTCCAGGTACTAAAGAACTGGTACGAGCAGCAAAGGAATAAAGTACGGTGGAAAAATGAGTATTCTGCACCTACCACCCTCGAATGCGGAGTAAGACAAGGTGGAAGTATGTCTCCACCCATCTTCAATTTGTACATGGACGGCTTATCCGAGAAGCTCATAAAGTCAGGCGTAGGCTGCTCCATCAACGGGACCATTGCCAATCATATTTTATACGCAGACGACATGGTACTGAGCCCCGTCAATATCCGCGATGCGAAAACTACTGGCGATCTGCGAGAGTTGTGCGGAGGAGCATAACATGAAATACAATGCGGATAAATCGGTATACATGATAATTAAAAGCGCCTCTAATTACGGTAACCGGCTGCCTCCTCTTATGCTGTCCGGCGCCGCGCTAGAGAGAGTCGAAGAAGTCAAGTACCTCGGGCACATGATCTCCTCCAACCTATCAGATCACGCCGACATACAGAGGCAGAGGAGAGCCATCGCCGTACGCGCCAACATGCTGGCCAGAAGGTTCCACAGATGTAGCGACTCCGTAAAAACTCAGCTTTTTATCAGTTTTTGCACGAGCATGTATACGGTAGAATTGTGGACAAACCACACTAAGGCGGCGCTTAGCGAGATGAGCGTGCAGTACAACGATGCGTGGCGCGCCATGTTCTGACTGCCGCGGTGGTGCAGCGCGAGCGGCATGTTCGCGGCGGGGCGCGTCCATTCTTTTTATGGACATTTTAATTTTATTGTAATTTTAACTTAATCTGTGGAATTTATTGTGGACATTGTCTGGTGAATAAACAATTTCATTTCATTTCAAACCATATGAAAATATAGATAAAAATAAGACTTTTTCCATAAACCATACACAAACATTCATAGCTTGTTTCATTAATCAATCCATGCAGCTGCAATTGCAGGTCTATATCACTCCGTCATACTCTTTTCTTGTAGCTACTAGGGATAAAAGAGGAACCTCCTCTTTAAGAGGTGACCGGTGGTGGAGGCGGAGCAAGTGTGCTGACTGCTCATTCCTGGAATATTCCAATCTGAAAAAGGCCCAAATGAATAAGATTAATAAATATATTAGAGACATCATTTACATGGCCTCTGTGTAACCTCAACTTGTAATATGAACAAAGCCTTCTAGAAATTTATATGGTAGGTACATAATTATAATCATTATATTTTGAAATACATACCAGTCCCTATAGATAATAACGTCCAGACACGGGGCAAACAACTATATTAATCCCAAATGCTTGCCCTAGGAGGGACTCGAACCCACCACTTATCGCATTAGCCAGAGTTGCTAACTACTGGCCCATCAAGGCAGTAAAAATTAATATGTCATTAATTAATATCTGAAGTTTATTTCGTTTAATTTATGTAAGATAATCACCATTTAGATTGAAATGACAAATCTTTTGGTGAGCTGAGTCTTGTTTAATTTCATTATTTGAACAGTGTGATATATCATAGTAAGAACACTTAAGATATCAACTGTGATAAGTACATTTTACATAAAAATTTGATGTAACTACCTACTGGCTGGATGTAACTACTCACTGGCTCATATGGTACAAGTTCTTGAGAGCTTCAGGTTGCTCTGACAGGCTCTTCCTCTACCACAGACATCATGCCCTGGAATAATAATGAAAAATAAGTTATTAAACTAGCTGTTACGTATATACAAAATGCACACCATTCTAACCTGTTCAAACCAAGCTTCTTCTATCACCATACCCAAAAAAAAGTCTAGCCATTGACACGAAATGTATGATCACCATACCCGTTGCTACTTGCACTCCAATTATCTGTATAACCCTATTTTCAAGGACCTTAGCTAAGCAAATATTAAAAGTATGAAGTACCGAGAAGGTAGAGGCGGTATGTCAAGTGCCCCAAACAGCAAAAAATTCAATTGAGACAACATACCATGCACCATTTCTCCTCCGACTATGGTCTCCTGTGACATCACTATTTATTAGCAAGCTTTTTCAATTTGAAGCGTCGACTTAGTGGGCCACCACCGCTTCGACAAATATCAATTTCTGTAAGAATGGATCTAATTAGTTTCCATTTCACATCACGAAAACACAAAACTGCACATAACAAAACACTTAAATAAAACTTACTTTCCAAAGTACATTCACTATCATCATGTACTTAATATGGCTAGTTCCTCAATTATAATATTATTAATTGTTGAATGCGACAGGAATCATTTAAAACATTTGATTTTAAGTCTTCGTACGTCCACAAACTAAAGAGATACTACCGTACGTCGTATTGTAAACAAAATTGACTTTGACCCTTAGATTATAGAGGCTTTGACCTCAATCCTCAACACAAACTAAAGAGATACTACGTATGATCCTCAATCACAGACCTCAATATTTTGTTTGGAGGCTTTGGAGCAAGTGTCAATGAAATGAAATCATTTCGTTCGAAAACCGTGAAAGCTTACGTTGTTTGAAAGACTTGGTCAAAATAAATTCGACTTTCTAGGAGTAGAGTAAGCATTTCTTTATTTGTGTTTGTTTTATGGATTATATTCATATAAAAAAATATTTATAATTCATGATAATTACATTTCTATATAATAAAACTAGCAATTTCCGACTTTGTTTCTGAACGAAACACGCACCTCCTTGCTTACGATAGTATGACATCACTATTTAACGGAACCGTATCGAGCATTCGAATGTCCAACGATACCGCTCGTGCTGCCTCCTATCGTCATACTCCGTTAAGGCTCCATCAAACACATGCGGTACGAGCGGTAGAGCGGTACGAGCGGTAAAGGGCGGTACGGCAGTACCGCGACCGGACCTGTGTGAGCCCTTCTTATATAACCAGTACAATACAGATGCCCGCCCGTCTGCTATACCGCTCGTACCGTC
The DNA here is from genome assembly GCA_949316475.1 of Hypomecis punctinalis. Taxonomy (NCBI): domain Eukaryota; kingdom Metazoa; phylum Arthropoda; class Insecta; order Lepidoptera; family Geometridae; genus Hypomecis; species Hypomecis punctinalis. The sequence continues at coordinate 2,256,658 of OX438822.1, forward strand.
TGTGTGTAAAGGAGCCTTTAAGGCTCCATCAAACACAGGCGGTACGAGCGGTAGAGCGGTACGAGCGGTAAAGGGAGCCTTTACCGCTCGTACCGCTCTACAATATATATTTTTATTATATAATTTTATTATTTTGTATTTAGCTAATTTTAAAACAGGACGATCTTGCCAAAGATGCAATATTTACAATAGTTTTATCCTTAGGGAAGAACAGGCGTCAGCCTCTTCTTCTTCCTCTTCTTCATCCGATGAAGAGGAAGAGGTTGAGCATCAGGTGGACCCCGACTAGACAGAGACCGGCGAGCTTCAATCGTTCCCTTTCAGGAATATTGGTAATCTAAATATTGGGCTGGCTGATACCGCAATTGATTTTTTCGATTTATTTTTTAACACCACATTTATGGCGATTTTAGTTTCGAGCATCAACACGCATGCTATTCAAGTTATATTAGAAAACAACCAAGCGAATAGTAGAATCAATGGTTGGCGCAAAACCGATCTTGAAGAAATGCGGATTTTCCTAGCTTTACTTTTTCATAGGGGAACTATAAAGGCTCCATCAAACACAGGCGGTACGAGCGGTAGAGCGGTACGAGCGGTACGAGCGGTAAAGGACGGTACGGCAGTACCGCGACCGGACCTGTGTGAGCCCTTCTTATATAACCAGTACAATACAGATGCCCGCCCGTCTGCTATACCGCTCGTACCGCCTGTGTGTAAATGAGCCTTAAAATTAAACCGCATTAACGATTATTGGAGAAAAGACAACATGTTCAATCTTATGTTCCCAAAGTTCATGGGCCGCGACAGATTTCTTTTGCTTTTACAAAACTTGAGTTTTTCAGATTCTAATAATTATAATAACACAGATCCTAACCGTTTTACCAAACCAATCATAACTTTTTTTTAACAATCTCTTGAAAACTTTGGTCACTCCTCCTAAAAAAACCATAGATGAAAGTGTAGTACCTATTGTGGCGCGGCCGTTTAAAAATAAAACAATATATTCAAGGCAAACGACATAAATATGGTGTTAAATTATATGTGCTTACAGACACAAATGGCATTACACAGAAAATGCATATGTATAGTGGAGCAAATGATGTGGATTTGCAGGGTAGAGGTCATACTGATAAAGTTGTTATGATGCTAATGGAAGACTATCTCAACTTAGGACATTCTCTGTATATGGACAACTTTTATAATAGTGTCACACTTGCTGAAAAAATATTAGATTATAAAACATATGTTAGTGGTACCCTTAGACCTAATATCTATTAGGTCTAAGGGTACCACTAACCACGTAATCCGAGTATTGTTACAAAGTCCAAAATTAGCAGAGGTCAGTGTGTTAGCAGATGTAATTCACGGTGTGTTATTGTAAGTGACTACAAAGATAAAAGAAACGTTTACATGATTTCTACGGAACATAGTTCGGATTTTGTTGATTTTGTTGAAATAGAACAGTAAGTACACACGCCAAGTCTTGTTCCATTTGATAATAAAGTTAATTTACTCACGACAAAATTATGGGAATGCTGACTTTTTATTCGTTATATTGGGGGATTAGTCCCATAGTAAATGTTGATCATAACATAAAGATAAGTACCTACAATGATATTCTAGAACGTATTCGTGGCTTAGAAACATAGAATGAAGCACTTTATTTCCTTTTTTCCTTACTCCCGTTTAACCCACGGCGCGGCTCTGGAGCCGGATGACGTCACACGCGTAAATCCGTCGCGAGGTTTTTTGATTTCGTGCGGTCATGTTTAAGGCTCCATCACACACAGGCGGTACGAGCGGTAGAGCGGTACGAGCGGTACGAGCGGTACGAGCGGTAAAGGGCGGTACGGCAGTACCGCGACCGGACCTGTGTGAGCCCTTCTTATATAACCAGTACAATACAGATGCCCGCCCGTCTGCTATACCGCTCGTACCGCCTGTGTGTAAAGGAGCCTTTAGACATCCATAACTCCGTCATTTATTAAGATATTCGAGTAATTTTTTTACTGTATCTAATATAATTCTAGCGTCTTTATATGTATATAATTATTATTAGTTTTTATGATAAAGGAAACTTCCTTATTGCCGTACAGCGTGACCATATGTGGCAGGTTCCTGCCATTCTAGCAGGATTGGCCTCTCGTTTTTGACTATGGCATGATTAGTTTACGAAAATTACAACCCTAAATATAGAATGAGAGGATTCCCCCGTTTTCTCGTGTAATGTTTGTATCACATTCAAATAACAACTCTAAAGATTTGTTCATAAGGTTGATAATTAGTAAGCAGTAATTCGAATTCGATTCTAAGTGTTGCCAGAAGACAAAAACACCAAACAGATTTGTAAACAAACATGTAGCATCTAATCTACCTGTAAAATATTGCTAATTAATAAATTAATAATGCCAACTCTTGTTTGTAATTTGCTTAATATAATTTTGATTTATTAGGTAGGTAATTAACTTTTAATTTTATAATTAGTGCATTATTGTACGCCTGAAATGGGCAGACTGTTTGAACTTTTGTATTTCTTATAACATCTAATGCTACGTACACAGCAACGCAATAAAGATTATTTCTATTTCTATTGGTGAGCATGGCGATTGCATTGCTTTTATACCAACCAAAGATGTGTTAAATTGAATGAATAAAGCCATGTATAAGGATTAGGAAAATGAAGAATATGATGCTAATGTAATGTTTAATTTAATCTAAATAAAAATATAGCATATAGATTTTTTTTTTTCACTATAGACTTTGGCAGGTTATAGAATTATATAGATGGTCACACTGTTGTCGTAGCGATATTGCATTGGCAACAATGGCAACTCTGTTTCATTCTGCTTCGGGAATTGTAGCGGGCGGTGCGCGCGCATTTTATTTACAAATAAAACAAGATTTTTTTAACTTTGTAGTGCTTGTTCTTCATGTGACTACAGGAAAACGCTTCAATGAATCCTTTGCTCTGTGTTTGCGTCGGTTTCCATACCTAGGTATATACTCGTAAATGGCACAGGCAGCCATTGTTTTTTATGTGTTAGAAAAAATCGATCTTTGCAGTAACCAAATTATTTTCTTTAGGTTAGGGTATTGTGTTTGGTAAACATAAAAAAAAAGTGTGTGTAAACAGCAATTGGTGTAGGTATAAGCCGAATCATACGAGTCTGCGGTTAACTACAAGCTGAGCAATATCCAATCCTGACTGAAGCTCACATAAAGCTGTGCGTTGATTGGATTGGTACCTATTGCGCAGCTTGTAGCTAACTTCACATCCGCCGACTTGTATGATTCGGCCTATACATAAAGTGTTTTTCGATGAAAAGCAGAATGATTAGTAGATGAAGGCTATAATTGTAAGTTGGCAGTCTGAATTACTTGCTCCATGTTATAATAATGTTTTTTTTTTTTAGAATTCCCCTACTGTAAGCCGAGACGCGGGCGTCTGGTGGGTGGGGCCGGGTCAGCCGGGTGCTAAAACAAATTTGTTGTTGCCGAAGGTAAGTTTTGTTTGTATTTACTTTAAATTAAGTCTAGGCCAACAGAGATGACATAATTTCAAAATAGCAGTTGTGATGTTAGCTACAAACTGTGAATACCTAACCCAACGATAAAACATTACGGTTGCAGGCATCAAACATATATCTTTAACTGCAATATTATGTATCTTTACCTAGCTACCCGGCTTCACCTGAATCTGAAAGATAATAAATTTTATAAAAATTGCATTACAATCAGTTGTCTTGTTCAGAAGATCTAATTAGATACATAGATAGACAAACCGGTTGTGACAAATAAAATTAAATAATTAGATTAGGTTGATGTGTTTAATATATATGAGATTTATTGTATATTATGTTGTGCTGTTTGTTTTGTTTTAGTCCCAATAACTAATTGTCTATTGTCAAACAAAAGATACTTTATCTATATATATAAAAGAAAGTTGTGTTAGTTACTGCACTTATAACTCAAGAACAGCTGAACAGATTTAGCTGAAAATTGGCAGGGAGGTAGTTTAGAGCCAGGAAAAGGACATAGGATACTTTTTATCCCGTCCCTTTATTATTATTCATATTATATTTTTCATATCATCTATTCCCTTAAAAGATCGTTAGCGAAACTGTCACCTATCACAACGACGCTAATAGGCCCAATTTCAAGGCACCATCGTAATTATAACAGTTAATTAGAATATTTCTGTTTCTTTTTCACTTTAGGCATTCGATAGTGAGAACACATTTTATATTCAAATTAAATTTAAGATGACGCGTTCATAATTGGGCCTAATATGGATTGACGAAACGTAATAAGATGACAGGTGACATACATTGACTGAAGACTTTTTATGAATGTCACGCTTAGCATAGCAAAGAGACACATTGTCTTTTCACTATTATATGTCCTCGAAGAGGAAATATAGTATGGATTGAAAATGACAACTGACATTAAAATTGGAGGAAATGTTTTTTCCTATGCCATGCTAGATATTACAATGACGTTTAATAGTGGGCCGTCATTTTGTCTGACATTAAAAATATTTTTAAATATACCACCGTTAGAGGTTAAACATGTTTCTTTATTCTACTTACCTTTATGGTACAGAATCCATACTAATATACGAAGAAACGGATCGACTTGATTTTTAGGAGTAGTATGGCATGAGTATAAGTGGGCCATTCTCTACTAACTGGAAACTTGTCTATTAAAAGTTGTCCTAACCCTATTTTTCTACAAAATTAAAAATATCATTCTGTTAGTCGATAGCTAGTTATAACATAAATATATATAAACAAGAAACCATCGTAATTTTGCCTTATTTTTCGAATTATAGGCGATTTTGTGAAAAAAATCGGCAGAGGACTGTTTTTTCTCCTCAGAGAACTGTTTATGTCAAGGTTTATATGAAGAAAAACACAATATTAGTGATTAAATGTAATCAAATGAATTCAATTTTTTATTAAGTAAATACTTTATCACATACAGAATTACGCCATTGCTGATTACGTGTTGGTTAAATTTCTAGTAAGAAACACTGAAATATGCTGCAGAAATCAACAAGATAGACACAGAAGGAGGCGAACTAACAGTAACGTCAAATAAAACAGTCCTATATCACATTGAGCAGACTTCTGTGTTATAAAATTCCAGAGGACTGTTGCACAGGGGACTGTTATTTTTACGTAAAAATGACGTACCACATGTCAGTTTAAATATTACTTAATAAAACAGAAACAGCTATAAATTATCACACTGAGCAATTTTTTTGTTATATAAACATAATTATAGCACATAAAACACCGTAAAATAGACTTACCAGGGGAATGTTCATTCAACACTACAGAAGCGTGGCTCCCACACAGACGCAGAGTTGTCACTGCGCAAAATGACGGCGACTTGTTTAGCATGGTGACCAAGCAAACTTCACACTGTTAACTTTCCGTTTCAGGCGAATGTAACCTCAATAGTGCTTAATATTTTTGAGGTGCGATATATTCAAAGTGCGACAGGGGACTGTTCAAAATATGTATGGACGAAATTCGAACACTAGTTTTTAGTACTAAAAAATATTCTAAAATTATAATTGCTGTTTGTTCACATGCATTCAATATTACTTATGTTTATAGAGTTATAAGATTTTATTTTTTGTAAATACAACTAATAAAAATCGAACCGAATTATACTCGATCCGGAATTGGGACATACAGAAGACTGTTTTTAGTGGCCTTTAGACCGAATTTATGAAATGATTATGATTCTAAATATTAAATAAGTTTGGGCTCCTTAAATAACAGGTAGTATTATGTGTTTTAATACACAAAACTATGCATTAATATAGCCAAAAAGTTAAAAAAAATTGCTTGGACAATGATTTTCCTGTTAGTAGAGAATGGCCCAAGTATATTGACTCTAAGGTTATTAACCTTGACTGTGAACTGTGACCTTGACACGAACATACATTTCTGTTGGTTTGGTTAGGATTGAACAGTGATAAAAGTGCAGCCCGCCTCAGTTGCGGTACTCCTCATGAGGCACGCAACTTACCGGCCAGCCTCTCAGCTACTTGAGTTAAAAAGCCCTGAAAAGCGGCCCAACCACGAGTGCAAACTTCTAAGCTGCCAAGAGAGAAAAGACCCAAAAAATCGGGAGACATCGAGCGCCGCTTTCTCAGAAGAAACCCAGAGAAACGGCTCTATCTGGGATTCCCGCGCCGCCCATAAGCCTCGGCTACTAAGTTCCCCCGCCACGACAAGGCGGGAACTTAACTTAACCTTATCTTAATCAACAGAAGCATTTATAAGTATAAGGTATTGTGATGTGAGGTTAGGTTTGGACAGTGGCAATATGCAAGGGTCCTTGACTTTTTTTTATAGAGCAATACCACTAAATACAGGACTTATAATGTAAAACTTCATAAACTACTACATAACAAGCAATTGGATCATACACAGACCCTTGAAGGTATAAAGATAATCCAAATACTCAAGCCCACTGCCAGTTAGCAGCGTGCTCAGCATGCTGGCAGCATTGGCATGCTGATTGGCATGCTGATTGGCAATGCTTTTACGTTAGCCAAATAAACACCAGCATTTTGGTCACATGTCGTGTACACCAGACGCTCAGAAAGACTTTTGACAACAAGACCGTCCACCACGGCTACAATGACTCAATTACAAACGGCTCAAATATGTAACCACTGCCGAGGTTAGCATATTTGCGCCGTTTGTGCTGCTCCGAATCAGCCAACGCTCCAGCCATTCTCTGAGTCTCAGAAAGATGTGACGGCACCAAACTATCGACGCAAGTCGCGTCTCATACTATGGGCCGTCTACACTTCCATGGACCAGCTTCATACCTTCAGGTATGAAGCTATATACCGTTTAGCCATGTCAGAGGCCTTCAGGCGGACTAAAAACTCTTACACCAGGGCTAGCCACCCGGCCTTTACGAACTTACTTACTTTATACCTTCAGGCCTTTTGCCATCACCAAGCGCAAATCCATTCGGTTCGAGTACGGCTGCTATATTGGCGGTCGCAAAAGCCCTGCGTATGACATCGTTCACACTGGCCTGGCAACCAATTCGACCAGCGCTTCTTGAGCAAGAAAGACGGTGGTGACCGAGCTGGTCAACTAGGGTACTTGAATAGGTGAGACCGCTCAGCTATGTGCGGCGCGGCAGCAAGGTAGGTCGACTATCTCGACGATATCATCAATACCGCCGGTCGAGCCTGGTCACGACCGGCAAAGAGCTGAGGCAGATGGCACTGCAAGAGAGAGGCCTATACCCAACAGTGGGACAAAGAAAGCTGCGGATGATAACGATGACGAAACAAATTAGTTGAACTTGGCTGTTTTTTGGGTTTGAAATGATTGTTTGCTACAATATTTGTGTACCGTTTCACATTGAATTGGGGCTAATATTTTGTGGTGCACTTACTATTACGAGGTACTTTTTAGTCTATGCTATTACTTACTTCGTATCTACCGATCTTAGAACATAAAGCCGGAAACATACTATGAGACGCGGCTGACGGACGCGACTGACAGCCGCGACTTCGCAACATTCTTAATATATCCGGTGTGCCAGATCGCTTTCGAACGTCCGAAAGCTCAAGGTCGTCCAAAGGTGATGTCCGCGACTGATGTCCGATAGTGTGCACGGCTCAGTGTACTGTCATAGTCTAGGTCGCGGCTGTCAGTCGCGTCCGATAGTATGTTTCGAGCTTTACTGTCTTTACAAAAGTGAGATAGCTCAACCAGATCTACATTTTGGATGACAGCCATTAAACTTAAAATATCTTAAGGCGGTACGAAGTTCTCCGGGTCCGCTAGTTTTATATAATACATAGTGATACACCAGTGTTAAAAATTGTAATGCTTAAATGTAATCCTTTCATATGATTCTTACAGAGCCGCCTCGCCGCCCCCACCGCCGCCTCCATCTCCGGCGAGTCCCGCGCCGACGCCCCGGCCTCGGCGACCGTTCCAGCGGCGGCTGTTTCCGCCGCCCGCCGCTCACGGAAGAGGAGGTGGAGCAGCTCAACGTTGCCTGGGCTGCATGTTAGAGTGGCGGCCCGTCTCAGGGGGAGCTCTACAAAATGATTGATGTGGAGCTCCCCCATAAAGTTGATTTTTGTAAATAGAGAATTAAATTATGCATGCTAAGACTGTTGTTTTTTAAATATCCCTAATTATTTATAGGCTTTTTTATTAAGATTAAAATTAAACAGAAGATTGCCTTTGACCTGCAGTGTAATGATTTAGGCCAGCGGTCGGCAACGCGCGGCCCGCGGGCCGCATGCGGCCCGCGGACGTCCTACTTGCGGCCCGTGAATGTTTTGTAAATAAGTTATAATTAATGATTATTATTATCAAAATAAACGCATTAAGTAAGTGCGCTTTTTAAATACGCACTAATAATGCTAAGCAGTTCATTACAATTTTTGGTAGCACCAATTTATGCGAGCAAACTTTTTCAATTGTTAATTATAGAAAAAATAAATATGCTTCTTGTCTCACAGATGAACATTTGAGAGTCATTCTACGAATCGCGACTACAAATATGACAGCTAACATACAAGAAATAGCCTCTCAAATGCAACCTCAGATATCACACTAAAATTTGTGTAAAATCAGTTTTCTATTTAGGTACCTAGTTTGTAGTTTTAATTTCTTTCTATTTCACTTATTTTTCTAGCCATAAAGCCCAAACATATAATTTTATTTAAATTTATCATTTTAATTCAGACAATAATTATCCATACTTCATAAAAAATTAAATACAATTGTGTCATTAAATACAACAATAATGATTACATGTGCAAATTAAATTCCGTATTTTTTTAACAATTTTTAATAGCATTTTTATTTTTCCTATGGAATATGACAAATTATGCGTAGGTATATGGGGGTTATAGGGCTAATATCATGACTGCGGCCCGCCTTTAGTTTATTTTGCCACCTTGTGGCCCTTGCCTGCCAAAAGGTTGCCGACCGCTGATTTAGGCTAATGAATAAGAGATAGGCTTGCGCTAGACCACATCCTGCCAAATGTTTGTAGGCTGTAATTGTCTATTGAATTTTATATCCTGTTTCAAATTAGAAGCCGTAATTTTAGAACTTATTTTCTCACAGTAAAATTGTTTGCATAGGTGGGCTGTAGGGGGAGCTAGGATCGTAAACGCGCCGCGCGTGAGAAGACGCACTGGTAGAAAGTCGTCTGGCGGTACAAGGGCCAGTGCGGCTATACGCGCCTGGCGCGTTATCTCTCCGTGCGTGTTATTAGTACTCGCGTAGACGCCAACGCGGTCTGAACGCGGATGCGTCTGCCCGCGCCTGGCGTGGGCGTTTTAGATTTTGCAGGCACTTGATAAAAGTGCCTCAGCAGTGAAAGTGTAAAGCCACGTTTCAGTTCCATATGTCATCACTGGCAACACACAACTATCGAAAACTCTCGTCTTGAGGCACTGAGGTATATCGGATGAAAAGATGTCACGCAATTTTCCGAACGCTGCCCAGCCGAGTCGGATTCGGCGATCGACCTCTTTCTTAAAGTTGGACTTACCTAGCATGGTGCCTCGGGAACCTACCTGCAGCGACAACTGAGTGCGTGATGGCCGTCGGCCTTCTCAGTTTCAGGTGCATACAAGTGGTTCATTTTTAAAGTGCTCATGGCAAAACTTGCCGTTTCAGTGCTTTTCAGACATGAATACATTTTAAAATTGTCAAATTTAAATCAAAATACAAGGCGGGTATCACTACCTCTAGAGCACCATGGCCTCTGACCACCATGGTTGGTTACCCTGTATTTCTTCGTAAAAAAAAACGAGTAAGTCAAGGCAAACATTTTTATTATTTGTATTTATTTGATAATAATTACACCTAGGACAGGAATTCATAATATTCACATTTCACAGACTTCACTTCACCTCCGAGATATTTGGTCGGCTTGCTTCTTTATTTGGTAACTGGAAACAGAAAAAAATATTTTTTAAAGTTTTTTGTCGAGCAAATATCTATGGACCCTCTGACCCCCAACTAAGCAAAGCTTGTGATATGGCTGCCAGAGACTGATATATATATATATTTTTAATGACAACAATTTTTTTTTTGAGTTTTGACAAAAGTCGTGGAACAGAAGTTGTTAATTTTGATGCACAGAATAAGCCCCTAAAAGGATGCTAATTGATTAGAAATAACCCTGTATAGAGTGATATTTATAAGTAAGGCTCGCGCGCCAACAAGTTTGATTCAGCCTATACGGGTGGGCCTATGTGCTCACCTGTCACTGCTTGGAGCGGCGCGCGGGCTCGGTGGCGGTGGGGGGTGGAGGGGGGCCCTTTTTGTCCAGCTCTTCTAAATACGACATTATTATCGCTTCACGCTCCTCCGCAATATGGTCCAACGCCGTGTATCTACAAAAAAAAAACAATTTTAGGAGGTAGGACAAATCATTGACCTAATATAGTTTTTTTCCTCCGAACGACTTTTTTAATGGGTGGCCCCAGAACCTAGAATTCGAGAAAATCATATAAATATAGTTTAAAAAATACTAACAACCACGCTTATGAGTCATATTTTTTGCGCGGTGCGTGATCGATCGAGATCGAGCGATGAACAGCTCCAGCAGCAGCTGATGATGGAGCTACCCTCACCTGGCGGAGTGTTTGATCCCCTGGTGTATCTGCAGCAATGCCGCGTCGTTCTCCTTGACGGCGGCGAGCGAGCGGTGCGTGATGCTCCTGCTCTCCACCAGCAGCTGATGATGGAGCTACCCTCACCTGGCGGAGTGTTTGATCCCCTGGTGTATCTGCAGCAATGCCGCGTCGTTCTCCTTGACAGCGGCGAGCGAGCGGTGCGTGATGCTCCTGCTCTCCACCAGCAGCTGATGATGGAGCTACCCTCACCTGGCGGAGTGTTTGATCCCCTGGGGTATCTGCAGCAATGCCGCGTCGTTCTCCTTGACGGCGGCGAGCGAGCGGTGCGTGATGCTCCTGCTCTCCACCAGCAGCTGATGATGGAGCTACCCTCACCTGGCGGAGTGTTTGATCCCCTGGTGTATCTGCAGCAATGCCGCGTCGTTCTCCTTGACGGCGGCGAGCGAGCGGTGCGTGATGCTCCTGCTCTCCACCAGCAGCTGATGATGGAGCTACCCTCACCTGGCGGAGTGTTTGATCCCCTGGTGTATCTGCAGCAATGCCGCGTCGTTCTCCTTGACGGCGGCGAGCGAGCGGTGCGTGATGCTCCTGCTCTCCACCAGCAGCTGATGATGGAGCTACCCTCACCTGGCGGAGTGTTTGATCCCCTGGTGTATCTGCAGCAATGCCGCGTCGTTCTCCTTGACGGCGGCGAGCGAGCGGTGCGTGATGCTCCTGCTCTCCACCAGCAGCTGATGATGGAGCTACCCTCACCTGGCGGAGTGTTTGATCCCCTGGTGTATCTGCAGCAATGCCGCGTCGTTCTCCTTGACGGCGGCGAGCGAGCGGTGCGTGATGCTCCTGCTCTCCACCAGCAGCTGACGGAAGGCAGTTTTTGCTGCGCTTTGCTTGTCTCGCTGGAAATCGCGGAACTCACGCTCCATCTGTAGACAAACATCATTGTTATACTTTTATTTGGAAACGAGTTTTGGTTGAATTCACTTGCTTGCTTGCTTGGCTATTATAATTACGAGTACGATGGCGCCTTCATTATTGGGTCTTTTGTCCTATTTGACCAAAGCAACGGTCTATGCGATACTTGTTTATCACTGAGTGTACGCGGACGTATGAATGAATGAATGAATGAATGAACACTTTATTGTTAACACTAAAATACAGAAAAAATACACAGAAAGGAAAAAAAACAAGTGACATAAACTAGTGCAACAAAGGGCGGCATCATTGCTTATAGCAATCTCTTCCAGGCGTAGTGGGTTCATTCTTCAGTTGTTCCTTGACGTGTCTCCAGTGCGCGGTACAAGTGACCCCCAAATCTATCAAAATGGCCCCTGCTAGTGTGAATATAGACCCTATCTCACATACTATAGAGTACATACTTGTTTATCACTAGAATACGCGGGCGTAGTGGGCTCGTTCTTGAGTTGTTCCTTGACGTGCCTCCAGTGCGCCGTACACGTGACCCCCAAGTCCGTCAAGATGGCGCGCAGTTTGTCGCGCCGCTTCGACGCTAGGGTAGACGTGTGCTGACTGAATAGACGCTCCTGGAATCATGGAAAAATAAATAAATAACGGTTGTGGTCGGTGCGATATTTTAATTTTTGTGGCGTGTATTAATGTGATACGAGGGTCAAACTGAAAGTTCTTAGAAAATCAAAAACTGATTACATTAGCCAGTTATTAGTTTTATTATATCTTTTCAAAATATTGTCCATTCACGTCAATACACCGCTGCATGCGATGGAACCACTGGGAAAAGCACTTTGCCCACTCGTCCTTAGGGGTCTCTTCAATGGCATCGCGATACGCAGCCACCGCTTCTTCAGCATTCATAAACCGCTTTCCTTTAAGTTTTTCTTTAATTTTTGAAAATAAATAAAAATCACAAGGCGCGAGGTCGGGGCTATACGGCGGGTGACCCAGTAATTCAACGTTTGATGTCGCCAAATAGTCGATCGTTCGCTTGGCGGTGTGCGATGAGGCGTTGTCGTGGTGAAGGAGGATCCTACTGCGAGGTCGTTTCTCTCGAACTTTTTCCAAGACAAGTGGCAAACAATTGGTAGTGTACCATTCTGCAGAAACTGTTTTTTGATCCTCTAACACAATTGTCGCGAAATGACCTATCCTTCCAAAGAACGAGGCCACCATTTTTTTCCCCGCACTTCGATCTCTCTTCACTTTAGTTGGCAACTCCTCGAAAGGAAACACCCACTGAGCAGATTGTCTTTTGGTTTCAGGATCATAACAGTAAATCCAGCTTTCGTCACCTGTTAGTATGTCGAACACAGCATTTGAGTCACCTCCGTTAAATCTTTCAATCATTTTACGGCACCAATCCACACGATGGAGTTTTTGAGCCTCAGTCAAATTATGAGGTATCCACCGGGCGCAAAGCTTCCTGACCGCTAAATGTTCGTGTAGGATTTTGTGCACTTGACTCATACCGATGCCTAAGCTTGTCCGAATCTGCTGATAGGTCACTCTTTTGTCAGTCTCTATCATACGCCGCACAACACAGATGTTATCTTCAGTCGTCGCCGTAGAAGGCCGTCCCTCACGTAAATCATCAGTGAGATTAGTGCGACCACGTTTAAACTCATTAAACCAGTTGTAAACAGTCGCACGAGATGGGGCTTCATCGTGAAAGGCCAATCGTAGTCTATCATAACTTTCTTGTTGACTTAAATGACATCGAAAGTCATAAAAAATCATTGCACGAAAATTTTCTCGTGTTAAATTCATGTTGACGTGACACAGACAATTTTCAATTTGCCGCCAAATCGTAAAACAAATGACAAATGAATGAAGTATATACTCAGTAATATTGGCAAAGAGTTCTATTTTCAAATTATAGAATTATTTTTTTATTATATTGTTTATAAGTGGCCAGTTCTAAGAACTTTCAGTTTGACCCTCGTACTCGCTGATCTTTACACTATATCCATGCATAACAAAAATAATTTAAAAAAAACTGTTATTAATACAAGCTTTTACTGAACAAGTACTCGCCAAGACGAATAAAACGTCGTTTCGTTACAGTGTTCCTAGGACCACTTTCCAGCTCCATCATCAGACCCTGGTTACCATTGAAAGACAAACTACTCGTCAAGAAGATTCAAGTGAGCCCAAACTCGATGAGGTTTTATCGTTTCATTGCAAAGTTCCTTTGGCCACCTTCCTGATGATGGATCATCAGACCAGCACCATTTCATCATAAAATTGAATTGTCACGCAATTTACACATGTATGCAAAATTTCAGCTCAATCGGAAACCTGGTAGTTGCAAGATTTGATTACAGACAAACAGACAACGGGACAGGTAAAACTAAATAAAAACTTGTAAACTCAAGTCAAGTTGCTGCGTGAAAGTGTAACAAAGAAAGCAATAAGCCAACACACTTTCAGATTTATAATATTGGCATTTAGTTAGAGACTTTGGGGGATTGGGACAGGAGGGTTGGTAACTGGTACTTTTCCTGGGTAGGGATCACCCGTGCGTGACCCAACTAGCCACGCCCACGAATATTAGCAAGGATTACTAATATTCGTATTGATGCCTTGTTATAAATACCTTGTTGTCCTTGGACAGTAGCTGTGCGAGCGCGTACCGGTGGTCCTTTTTGAGCTGCTTGTAGCTAGGCCTACGTCCTGCAGTGGATACAATACCTTGTCGTCCTTGGAGAGCAGCTCGGCGAGCGCGTACCGGTGGTCCTTTTTGAGCTGCTTGTAGCTAGGCCTACGTCCTGCAGTGGATACAATACCTTGTCGTCCTTGGAGAGCAGCTCGGGGAGCGCGTACCGGTGGTCCTTTTTGAGCTGCTTGTAGCTAGGCCTACGTCCTGCAGTGGATACAATACCTTGTCGTCCTTGGACAGCAGCTCGGCGAGCGCGTACCGGTGGTCCTTTTTGAGCTGCTTGTAGCTAGGCCTACGTCCTGCAGTGGATACAATACCTTGTCGTCCTTGGAGAGCAGCTCGGCGAGCGCGTACCGGTGGTCCTTTTTGAGCTGCTTGTAGCTAGGCCTACGTCCTGCAGTGGATACAATACCTTGTCGTCCTTGGACAGCAGCTCGGCGAGCGCGTACCGGTGGTCCTTTTTGAGCTGCTTGTAGCTAGGCCTACGTCCTGCAGTGGATACAATACCTTGTCGTCCTTGGAGAGCAGCTCGGGGAGCGCGTACCGGTGGTCCTTTTTGAGCTGCTTGTAGCTAGGCCTACGTCCTGCAGTGGATACAATACCTTGTCGTCCTTGGACAGCAGCTCGGCGAGCGCGTACCGGTGGTCCTTTTTGAGCTGCTTGTAGGTAGGCCTACGTCCTGCAGTGGATACAATACCTTGTCGTCCTTGGACAGCAGCTCGGCGAGCGCGTACCGGTGGTCCTTTTTGAGCTGCTTGTAGCTAGGCCTACGTCCTGCAGTGGATACAATACCTTGTCGTCCTTGGACAGCAGCTCGGCGAGCGCGTACCGGTGGTCCTTTTTGAGCTGCTTGTAGCTAGGCCTACGTCCTGCAGTGGATACAATACCTTGTCGTCCTTGGACAGCAGCTCGGCGAGCGCATACCGGTGGTCCTTTTTGAGCTGCTTGTAGCTAGGCCTACGTCCTGCAGTGGATACAATACCTTGTCGTCCTTGGAGAGCAGCTCGGGGAGCGCGTACCGGTGGTCCTTTTTGAGCTGCTTGTAGCTAGGCCTACGTCCTGCAGTGGATACAATACCTTGTCGTCCTTGGACAGCAGCTCGGCGAGCGCGTACCGGTGGTCCTTTTTGAGCTGCTTGTAGCTAGGCCTACGTCCTGCAGTGGATACAATACCTTGTCGTCCTTGGACAGCAGCTCGGCGAGCGCGTACCGGTGGTCCTTTTTGAGCTGCTTGTAGCTAGGCCTATGTCCTGCAGTGGATACAATACCTTGTCGTCCTTGGAGAGCAGCTCGGCGAGCGCGTACCGGTGGTCCTTTTTGAGCTGCTTCTTGGCCTCGCGCCACGACAGCTCCGGGTTGCGCACCAAGTCCGCCAGCAGCGCGTTGAAATGCTGCACACAAATACATAAATATAATATACAAGAAACCAACTCCCTCCACCTCTGCCCCCGCTGCCGCTGCCCCGAAAGCAAGGATGCTATCAGTGCGATCGGTGGTATCATCGCTCCACAAAAAATCCTGAAAAAGTCAATAAAGGGTAGTAAGTCCGAGATGTCATTGACGCAGCACTGTGGTACCGAGAGCTCCAGCGTGCTACCACAAGCTCCGGAGACGGAGTTAAGGACCACCCAATCCCTCGACATTCCTCCACCGCAATCACAGGCAGCCAGCGACAGCACCGCGCCGTCAACTTCGGTGCAAGAGTCCAGCTTGATGTATGTGGCGGCGGTGGACAAGGTCGACAACTGGGAACAGTGTGGGATCTCTCCGCCAATAGATCTAGGGCTTGACGGCGAGGAGTCAGACAGCGTGTCCGAGTTGTCTAACACAACCCCTTGCACACAAAACAAAAGACTCAGCATGCTGGTTCCACACGGGTCGAGGCGGATAGGGGTTGAGATGGACATGGCCACAAAAGTCGCGAACGAGGCACTGCAGCGAGGAAAGGACGCTCTGGAGGCATCTACAAATCTAAAGCGGGAATTAAAGCAGACTGCCATAGAAAGTCTCCAGGATTTATACGAGATCGTCCTGTCCTTGGCTGACTCCAGGCACCGCCACATCGCAATTAACGAGCGTGAACGGACGAGGCATGCAAGGGAGCTTCTATCGGCTGAGAGGGCGCACGTTAAAACGACGACCACACTGCTACTAAAACTACAAAGCGAGGTAGCTCTAGCCAGAGAACAAATGTCCGAAATGAGTAAGGAAGCAAAGGCCATCAGAGACTGGCAGAGCTATGAAACCAGAGAACCGCATGAACGGAGAGCATCCGGAGAACGGAGGCACGAGGTTGGCGGGCGGGTGTGCGCCGGCATCTCGTCTCTCTGGCTCCCGCTAACGTCTATATTTTGGCGTTTGCGCAGCTCTCTGCGGCTAACTTCCCATCTTTCAATTTGTGTGGCGCTCAGTATAGAATCGGCTAGATCATGCAATTATTAAAAAAACTAAGTACAAAGTTTGAAAATATAGCGTTTTAACAATTTAATGAGGTAGATGTTCTGATCTATATGATACAATTTAAAAATTTGGCGGCTACATTAAAATGACGTGAAAGAAGAAGCCGTAGTGGCCTAAAGGTATTGACACTCGCCTTGCAATCGTGGGGTCGTGGGTTCAAATCCTGGTCCTGTACCAATGAATTCTTTGGAATTTATGTATGGAATTTAACACCACTGGCTTTTCGGTGAAGGAAAACATCGTGAGGCAACCTGCATGCGTCCGTAGAAGAAATTCGATGGCGTAATGTGAATCCACCAACCCGCACTGGGTCAGCGTGGTGGATATGGCCCAATCATCCCTTCGTGGGTAGGCCTACGTCCTGCAGGGGACTATTAAAAAAAGACTGGTACAGTACAGTACATTAAGTTTATTTTGTCATGATCCTAGTTCCGATACCAGAAGTAGTAGAATTAGTATAAAGTGCTCTCTACTCATCTAGCTCCCTCTCCTTTATAGAGGCATACATCCTCTACCACCGAACTAGATATGTATCCCTATCTCCCTCGCACTCACCTGTATCGCCTCGTCCCGTTTATGATGCTCCCTCTCCTTGTCCCGGTCCCGCAGACTGGTGGCCAGCGCGCGCTGCACCTCTCGCTCCCTCTCCTTGATGGAAGCCTGCGCGCGCGCCTCTCGCTCCCGCGCGGCATCGTCTGCTTCCGTCGTCTCATCGGCCGCTTCGGCTGTTTCCGGCTCCGTCTCGTCCGCTGCCGCCTCCTCGACCTTCGGCTGCTGGGTTGTACAGTAACAAAATCGGTCAAGTACGAGTTGGACTCATGGTAAGGGCTCCGTACCGTATGGGAGCCCCTCGGGAAAAAAATCATGTTTGTTGTTGGGGAGCCCCCTTACATATTTCTATTATTCTACTAGCTGACCCGGCCACGCGTTGCTGTGGCTAAATAAATTAAAATTGCGACTATAATTTGAGATTTAAACTATCCTATCTCTCAAATTGGATCGAACTGCACATCGTGTGCGAATTTTATTATAATCGGTTAAGTGGTTTAGGAGTCCATTGAGGACAAACATTGTGACACGAGATTTATATATATTAAGATTATTAGATTCTCAATCGAAATACATAATCTGTGAAAATTTCAACTCGATTCGTGAGATACAGCCTGGTTATAGACAGACAGACAGCGGAGTCTTAGTTATAGGGTCCCGTATTTATCCTTTGGGTACGGAACCTTAAGAAGTAAGAAACCACGGCTTATATAGCCGTGGTTTCTTACTTCTTAAGCCTGGAATAAATCCCCATGGGTGATAAGGCCGCCATTTTATAACCATTTTTGTCATGTATTATGTAAGTAGTGTTCAATTTCTGTTTTAGGGGTTGTAAATAAAGAATTTTGACTGTTCATTTTTTTTTTCTCTGTCGGACTATAGACACGATATAGATTTTTTAACCGAGCCAAGCGAGGTCTCTGCTTCAATACAACGATTTTGTCTGTCCTTGCGTGTGATATTGATTTTCATTGTTATTATATACTACGGGACTAATCGCGCACTGAAATTGAGTTACATCGATAGTGGTCACGAGTAGACGGGTTGAGTCTACCCGTGACAACGGTCGATGCAACTCTGTTGAAACGTCGGGATGATGAGGTATTTATCTTGTAATTTTAGTGCGCGATTAGTCCCGTAGTATATACAATAACTTGTTCGAATCGCGCAAGTTTAACAACATACCTATTGATTTTCGTCTGCAGGTCGTATTTTTCAACGGATGTCAAGGAAACTTCGTATACTGATTCGATACAATTTCACTTAGGGAGGAGGCAAAATCTGCTGTTCGAAGAACTACTATACTAAGAGACACACAAGTCGGCGGATGGGAAGTTATGCGCAGAACGCTGCGCAGAAGCCGAAATATAGGTATGCGCGGGAGCCAGAGAGACGAGACGCCGGGGCACACTCGCCCGCCAACTCATGCCTCCCGCGCACTCTCTACGCCCGTGCTCCCCACTACGACAGCGGCGTCGGAATTGTGCACACATGGGCAATAATTAGCGAATCACGGCGAAGTGTCATCTGCGCTTCTAACTAACTAACTTCTCAACCGTCGATTTGTGTGGCGCTTAGTATACTACGGGACATTTTACAACACTTACTTTTATGCTAGTACCGAGGCGTCCATAATTACATGAAGTGTTCAGGGAAGGAAGTCATCAGCATCAGTTCTATATAGCTAAGTTAGTTATCGATTGGCATGGTTAAATATAAAACTAGAACTAGGTTCTAAGGTACAATTTTTAGCCAAAACTGCGGAGTTTTCATTTTGTATTTTTGTTTCCAATACCTGATTAACAACACTTGGGCTTTTAGGACAAATCTAACTATGCCTCAATTATAGAAATCGATACAGCAGTTGGGAAGATAAGTGGGAATAAAGAAATTTATAAACAAACAAGATACGCGCGAAAACAATACCCTTCCTTGGCAGTCGGGTAAAAAAGGGGCGTGTATACTCTATAGTCCAGTGGTCGTCACAATTTTCTTCAAGGGCCACACAGGACAGTGCGATGTGTCACTGCGGGCCGCACACTGATGAACTTTATTATAACATTGGTAAAAATATGCGCGATTTTTTTTGGGTTTATTCAGTTATTTCAAAACAGACATGAGCAAAGCAGACGTAATCCTTTACTACTATGTGCGAGCGCAGCGAGTGCCAACATTTAAGCACCGGCTTTTTCTCAGTAATTTAATTTATACAAGCAAAGCAGACTAACGACACTGCTATAATGCGCGACTGCAGCGAGCGTCAATTTTTGACCGACGAACCACCGGAGGAGGTTTACAATTCGGCGCGTATATATATTTTTTACGTATAACCACGCATAACTTTTTTCATAGTAGTCCGATTTCAATAATTATTTTCTAATTGGAAAGAGTATACTTCGAAATTGGTCTCATTTAAATTTTATCGAAATCGGCTGAGCCATTTTTGATAAATGAACAATAATGTGAAAAATACTGCATCGATCCATGCGAAATATTCGCGTATTCTGTACACGGGTGAAGTCGGTCATGCTATTTTTTGCAAAAAAATAATGTTTTTTTTCTTAACAATAATTTCAAAACAGGCACATTGAATTTAATTATACCATAGAGGCTCGCGTTGTTTTTGGGTTACCGCGCTGCCAAAGGAACATGCAAAAGTAAAAAATATGCGCGAGAATTTTTTTTAGGTTTTTTTCATGACTTTTCAAACAGACATGACAAAAGCAGACTGATTTATTACTACTACGAGCGAGCGCCAAAGTTTTTCGGCTTTTTTCAGTAATTACAAATCAAAAAATTTGATTTGAATGCAAGTTTGAACAATTTTGTAATGACCTGTACCGCGGGCCGCAACAAACACGGTCGACCAACACCAGTTTGACGACCACTGCTATGGTCCGTTCCTTAACCGCTGCGACCCAAGGTCGCGAACACCTTTGACGAATATTTATATACCTTAGAGGTTTGCTTTAAAATGATTACTATATTTTGGTAGTTTTTAAATGATAATAAATGCGTGCTGAAAATCCTACTAATATTATAAACGCGAAAGTTTGTGAGGATGGATGGATGGATGTATGGATGGATGTATGAATGGATGGATGTATGGATGTTTGTAACTCTTTCACGCAAAAACTACTGAACGGATTGAGATGAAACTTTGAAATAATATAGCTTATATATCAGAATAACACATAGGCTATAAATTATAATGATATTGCGTCAGAAATCAAAATATCATGCGGGCGAAGCCGCGGGTAAAAACTAGTATGTAATAATTTTATGTATTACTAGTTTTTACCCGCGGCTTCGGCCGCATACGCAATATATCATTATAATTTATAGCCTATGTGTTATTCTGGTATATAAGCTATATTATTGCAAAGTTTCATCTCAATCCGTTCAGTAGTTTTTGCGTGAAAGAGTAACAAACATCCATACATCCATCCTCACAAACTTTCGCGTTTATAATATTAGTAGGATAGGATTTTCACGACTTATGCCAAATTCTTTAAAGATTTAAACAGGTTTAAACTCGGCGGGTATAGAACAGACTCTAGTGTAGTGTTATCTATGTCGTGGTAAGATTCAATAACCCGTTTTTTTTTTTTGCAAAAATCCTAGGAATTTTGCAAAAACACGGATGGCTATGATATTTCTCTATCTTACTGAAAAATGTTAGAATAAATAAAATTACTTTAGTAAGATTTGATAACCATATTGAACCTTTACTCTGATTGGCTTGATTATGGTTTAGGTACTGGCCAATAAGAGCTAACCTTAGATTACTGTACGTAACTAGTCCATACACCGGACCCGGACTACTCGTATACAGGGTTATTTCTAATCAATTAGCATCGTTTTCGGGGCTTATTTTGTGCATCAAAACTAACAACTTTTGGTCTACGACTTTTGTCAAAATTCAAAAAAAAATTTTGTTCTTCCATAGAAAAATATAGTTCACCCGCGACAAAATGTATGGAACAGCTGATTTTTTTTTTTGAGTTTTGACAAAAGTTGCAGAACAAAAGTTGTTAGTTTTGATGTACAGAATAAGGCCCTAAAAGGATGCTAATTGATTAGAAATAACCCTGAATATACAAAAATCCTAACTTTTTCAGTAAGATAGAGAAATATCATAGCCAATGTCGTGATAATTATCCGTGTTTTTGCAAAATTCCTAGGATTTTTGCAAAGAAACGGTTTATCAATCCTTACTACGACATCTTGAGTAAATAGTATAAATAATACATAGTAAAATAGTAAATAATAATAATTCCCAAATAGTCTCACGTAATTTATGGACGTCTCTTTAGGTGACACAAAAAATACAGACCGCAAAATAAACACAATACAAAATAATACTCACAAATATTTATTTTTATTCACATCTTAAAATACAAATGGTGTTAGAATATTTACAATACTTAAAAATATATTAACTTACACGCCAACTTAGTACATTCATGTACTCTAAAATATAGAAATAAAATTATAAAAATACAACTCGTACAAGGTTTGAGACATTCATATATATTTTACTCTTTTAAAAATGCAATTATTATTTTACTAGTGTACAGTGAAGCCAAAATATGTAAGTTAAAAAAAAATCATGTGAAATATATTTCTATTTCCGATATTATAACTTACTGTATGCCGAACCATACAAGTAGACGGATGTGAAGTTAACTACCAGCTGCGCAATACCCAATCCTGTCTGAAGCTCACATAAAGCTGCGCGTTGATTGGATATTGCGCAGATTGTAGCCAACTTCACATGCGACGACTTGTATGATTCTGCATATATATTATGATGTTTATTTTAAGTGCTTTCCACACTAGATTTTTATCTCAAAGAGTTATCTTTGTGATAAGCATTTCAAAAATATGAATTAGATGCATTAGGAGGCGAGCTAGCTCAGTGGTTAGAGCGTCGGGCTAGTGATCCGAAGGGGCAAGGTTCAAATCCTGCGTTCGTTTCATATTTTTGAAATGCTTATCACAAAGATAACTCTTTGAGATAAAAATTCTCCATATACTTTACTACATTTTAACTGTCATAAATAAAATCCAATCGAAATTTGCGAAAGTAAAAAAAAATACTCTTGGTATAGGTCGAATCAAACTTTTTGGCGGCTGTGAAGTTAACTACAAGCTGCGAATCACCCAAACCTGTCTGGAGTTCACTCAACAGCTGTGCGAGGATTGGGTTATCCGCAGCTATAATCCTACCGGTTAACTTAGTCCTCGCCTGCACGGACTTTTTTTTCATATAGGTTTGCGTTTGACTACACACTGCCTGATGTTAAGGCTCCTTTACACACAGGCGGTACGAGCGGTATAGCAGACGGGCGGGCATCTGTATTGTACTGGTTATATAAGAAGGGCTCACACAGGTCCGGTCGCGGTACTGCCGTACCGCCCTTTACCGCTCTACCGCTCGTACCGCCTGTGTTTGATGGAGCCTTTAAGCAGATATGCGGTCTAGGATGTAACACGCTTACCTAGAAGATACCTATTTACTCGAGATTTGAAGACACCTACATTGTACTTTAGCGGGAAGACAGACTCAGGCAAAGCGTTCCGCATTCCGGCTGTTCGTATGAGGAATGTGGACTCAAAACGCTTGGTTCTAACGCGTGGAATGTCCACCATAAAAGGGTGGCGCTTTGGTCGCGTCTGTCTAGCCGTACGATAGAAGAAGGACTAATTATTATAATATACTACGGGACTAATCGCGCACTAAAAAAACGAGACAAATAAATACCTCCTCATCCCGACGGTTCGGCCGAGTTGCATAGACCGTGGTCACGTGTAGACTCGGCCGAAACGTCGGGATGAGGAGGTATTTATTTATCTCGTAATTTTAGTGCGCGATTAGTCCCGTAGTATATAATAATAATGTGTTCGAATCGCGAAAGTTTAAAAACAACATGCGCGGACTAAGTTACCCCGCACCTGTCTCAGTCCCCTTTGCCGTCTCCCCCGGCGCCCGTGTACCGCGCAGGCGAGGACTAAGTTAAACGGTAGGATTATAGTAGCTAACATCAAACCGTAACAAAGTCTGCAGTTATCGTATAGTAAATAAAACTTTAACATTTAAATACATATGTGTAAAAATAAAAAAATAACCTGCTAATAGAGGGCGTCAACTTCATGAACAATTTTCTAAAACTAACCACGACAGAGCAACAATAAAAAACGATAAAAAATATACAATTAGTCCGTCAGTTATACTAAGCGCCACACAAGTCGGCGGTTGAGAAGTTAGCCGCAGATGACACTTCGCCGTGATTCGCTAATTATTGCACATGTGTGCACAATGCCGACGCAAGTGGCGTAGTGGTGAGCACGTAGAGAGCGCGCGGGTGGCATGAGGTTGACGGGCAGGTGTGCCCCGGCATCTCGTCTCTCTGGCTCCCGCGCATACCTATATTTCGGCTTTTGCGCAGCGTTCTGCGCATAACTTCCCATCCGCCAAATTGTGTGACGCTTAATATTAGACACGTATTTTTTCTTTTGTCAATTAAACAAAAACTGATGAAGATATAGCCCTTTAGTTCAATGTGACGTCACACCTAGCTACACTGTTCACATAGAAGTGACGTAGCGAGCCTCTACTCCCGAACTTTGACGAGCTTTATCTTTGTAATTTTTTGTCTCAGATCAAATAAAAAAATCAAGACAGAACGTCGTGAACACACAAGTGAGGCCGGTTTTTATACATGTGTGAGTGCGTCGGTGTTGCGCCTAGTTCCACTGACAATCCAAGGCGTAGTTTCCTTGTATACTATACTGCACTGTATCAGCCTTTTTTAATAGTCTACTGCAGGACGTAGGCCTACCCACGAAGGGTGATTGGGCCATAACCACCACGCTGGCCCGGTGCGGGTTGGTGGATTCACATACGCCATCGAATTTCTTCTACGGACGTATGCAGGTTGCCTCACGATGTTTTCCTTCACCGAAAAGCCAGTGGTGTGAAATTCCGTACATAAATTACAAAGAACTCATTGGTACGGGACTGGGATTTGAACCCACGGCCTCACGATTGTAAGCCGGGTGTCACTACCTCTAAGCCACCACGGCTTCCTTGTATACTACGTGCCACCAAAGATGAGACTTGAGAAACCACTCTGGTATGTAATAAATATACGAATTCTGTATAATAGATATACAAACTATTAATAATCGTTTATAACGTTTAATAGATATACAAATTCTAAAGTAATGCGCAAGATCCCCCACCACTGACGCTCGTCAAGTCTCATCATTGGTGGCATGCACTATACGTGTATGTGTCAGTAATTGTGTTTGTACACGGCGAGGCGTAGTTTTGCTGGCCTTACTTATTTTGTTCACAACATTCTGTCTTGATTGTTTTTATTTCGTCTGAGTTTTTTGTTCAATTGATAAAATAACAAATACGTATTTCATATTTTTTTACAATCTAACGGATTAATTATACGTTTTTCTTAATCCACATCATGCCTATATCTTGAAAAGAGACACCAAAACATCCCAACTGTCAGATTTAAAATAGAAATATTAGAAATTTTCACAAAATTCAACAATAACATAGAGTTCATTCTATTTATCTTTGCATTAAGCTTATATTATTATTCCTATTGCTCTTGTTCATAAGCGCTCTAATATTTAAAATAACGTATTTTTATATGTCACTGTTTGTAATCAGTGTCTTAAAAATTGTAGCTTCAGATGGTGAAATTAACAATCAAAATTCATATAAAATTATCGAGTCAACTTTTAACTGCCTTACTACAGCCGGCGCACGCAGTGTCCTAAATAGCCTTTTCTGCGCCCAGTGCGAGCTTCTATAACTGCGCCCTTGTTTTTTTAGATATTATAGGTACCAAAGCAATGCCATGTATAATGCATAGTGTTAGATAAAGATGCACATACACCCGAACTTCACAAACTAGCATTGAGCTATCTCGTCTGTCCAAATTCAAAAAGGTAAAAAGTAAGAAGGTAAAATGATCAGAGAATTGAACCTTCTTACTGGAACTACAGGGTTCAAATTTCCCAAAAAGGCAAATGACCTAATCTAACCAAATTTTAACCATTTTGACATTCCAACTGGTGATTTTGACGTATGCGACAGACTTTGTGTTTTATTTTGTTCCACTCACTCTCGCGTATGCTGTATAACCAGATATGAATAAGACAGCTTTTATTTTATTTTTTTGAGTAGAATTTAGCAATACTTCTATTACTTGTAATTTTTCTAAGATCAGAGCAATGCTACGTATGTAGGCCTACTTTCATTCATTCAGGATGATAAAATAAAGCAAAGGACCTTAAGGGTCTTGGTGGACCAATTCTTTTTTTTAATAAAAATTTATTTTTAAAGAACTGGAGAACTAACTGATGTAGGCAAATAAGCAGGCGATTGTCTAATTAAACAGACGTTTTTGATGATACTGACATGTAGGCACGTAAATGTTGGAGTCGAGCACTAGGGGTGCAGCGGGAACTTATCAGGAGCAAACCGAAAAAATAATAGTCCTGCCTGGTCTGGCCATTCTTGCGCCCCCAGAGTCTACGCCCTGTGCCTGGGCACCGGTGGCACCGCCCTATGTACGGCAGTGGGCGCGCGCGTCACTCACGTGGACGGGTGCTGCTCGTAGGAATCGGACTGCTCCCGGTAAACACGCAACATTTTGTAGTTTGAAAATCGTAGCTTAAAAATTTAATTACATTTAGATTTATTTTAGTGTAGAGTCCTCTTGTAAAGCCTTTAGTTATAAGAAATATTGTACAAATCATTTTAAAAAAAATAATGCATATCTTAAACCCCGGAGTATGTGGAGTGTAGATAATAATTCATTTAAAAAAAAAAAACAGTTTTATGTAATGTTCCATTTTTAATTACTACAGGTGCGTTTGGATAACCTACTGGTGGCAAAATTAACAGCTAAGAACGCCAACAACGGTCACAACGGTCAGCGTTCGTTTTGAGAACGTGTGAGCAAAAGTGACATTTTTAACTGTCTTCGTTCACCGTTCGAATAGCTCAAAAACAGTTAAAAATTTTAAACTTTTGACCCACCAGCAAAACAAATATCACCTTAGCTTTGTTTTTCTTTCTTTCTCTATATTTAAAACCCGAAAAATTTTAAAGTAGAAAAAAAACTTTTTACTCTTTTACGTTTAGTTTATTACTCTTTTACGTAGCAACGAAGTAACGCATCTAATTCAGTTTTTGCATGTTAAAGATCGGAGAGTGTAAAAGACTATACATACTTTTAATCCCGAAAAAATAAATGGGATGGAACAAATACCAAAAAAATCACTCGAACGAAGCCCCAGGTGAAAACTAGTCTAGTACCAAACAATAAAATAAGAAATATTCTAGACAATTTTTAACAATAAATAAACTATAGAGCACTTATGAACAGATGGTAAGGGTGGTAATCCATTGAAGCAATAAATTAAAGACAAGTATAAAATTAAACATTTAAAAAAAATCCCAAATAAATGCTCAATACTCAAACATTGCAACATATTAAGTAATATTTACATGCGGTTCTTATATAACATATTTTGTATAGTTATACATTTCATATACGATTTTCTCGTATAGTCTGATTCAAACTTCTTGGCGGCTGTGAAGTTAGCGACAAGATGCGGATAACCCAATCCTGACTGAAGCACACTTAACAGTTGTGCGAGGATTGGGTTATCTGCAGCTTGAAGCTAATATCATATCAGCGAAGTTTATTTCGGCTTACACGGCACTATTCCATTGTTTTATAAACGCATAAGTTATGTTTACGTAGGGCAGGTGCCCCGGTTGTGGCCATCTTAGCATCATTTGTGGCCATCTTAGCATCGTTTGTGGTCATCTTAGCATAATTTGTGGCCATCTTAGCATCATTTGTGGCCATCTTAGCATCGTTTCTGGCCACTTGAATTTTAACAATTAATTAGAAAATGTAATGTTCAAATAATAGGGGCTGTTCAAGTATTACGTAAGCACTATGGAGGGTGGAGGGATCTATCCGATGCTTATTTTTGATGGTATGGGGGTGGGGGGAGCGGTCTATATGGTGATTACGTCAGCAATAGTTATTTATTTCCTGCTCATGAATCAATAAAAAAAGGAAAATGCATATAGGTAGAGGTACCAATGTTTACGTAAGACCATTCTTATAAAGGGAGGGGGGGTGAGCTTTGGTTACTTCAGCTGACAAGCTTATATACAGCAATAAATCTGCTTACGTAATACTTGAACGTACCTAAATTAAAAAACAGAAATTTGAGATTCACACAAACAATATGTTTGTTGTTACATCTATATATATAAAAATGAAACCCGTTTTCCGTTGTCACGACATAACATGAAAACGGCTTGACCGATTTGGCTTATTTTTTTTTTGTAGTTTTGTAATACTCTGTACAAGGTTCTTACGGAAAGCGAAACGAAGTTCGCCGGGTCCGCTAGTTGTTTATAATTACCATTTATGCAACAATTTTGACACCAAAATGACCACAACCGGGACACCTGCTATATAACAGATGACGCTTATACAAGACACATTTTCTTGTATTTTTATAATTATAAGAGTAAGGTTTTTTATACAAATAATAAAATAGAAAAATAAACTTTTTTTAAAAGGGGTGACCACGAATTAGTCAACAATAATTAGTTAGCAATAATCCAGGATCGACGACCTGGACACGTTTTACAAAGGACCGAGACAGATTTTTGACTGCCTCGGTGGCTCAGTGGTTAGTGACCCTATCTTCTGAATCAAAGAGGCGTGGGTTCGATCCCCACCCAGGGCAAATATTTATGTGATGAACATAGGTGTTTGCTCTGTGTCTGGGTGTTATTTAGTTACTATCTATATAAGTATGTATTTAAAAATAAGTATATGTAGTATATCAGTCTCTGGCAGCCATATCACAAGCTTTGCTTAATTTGGGGTCAGAGGACGCGTGTAAGATGTCCAAAAAAAAAGATGGCACTATAAGAGAGAGGCCTATACCCAGCAGTGGGATAAAGAAGGCTGTAGATGATGATGATGATGATCTAAGATTTTGTGACGTCATTATTACCATCGTTTACTATGAGACCAAGATCAAAAGGGTTTGGATGCCAGAAATAAAATATTTAGTTAATCGGTTTAAAATATAAATCATTTATTTACCGATATTTGGTAGGATAGGTGCGAGTGCGGTCTAGCACAGCTCTATGAGAACAGTGGTGAGGAATTCATAATAAGTAAGCTAAGCATTAAATCTGAAGAACAAAGGGGTATTTTACTATAATGTAAACGTCGTGAAGGAAAGAGAAACACTCACATACATTACATGTTAGAGTGAGATAGATTAGTTTTTGTATCATATTCCAACACGCCCCCTCAAAAATTAATCTATTTAAAAATCAATTCCTATTTCGATAACGAAATTTTATACAATTAAAATAACACAACACACCTTCCTACCTTGTCTGGGGATACATTCAAATTGGTTCAACATTCGTTGCGCAGGATTGGGGAAAACCCAGAAAAACCCAATCAAACCAATTATTAATCTTAAATATACTGTTTCAGTAACTCTAAAATTTAAATATCAAAATGTTATTTATTTATGCATACTTGAGTTACATAATAGGCTTCAGTAATTGAAACTACCATCTTCAATATGATGGTACAGTATTGTGATCTGACTCATATTGTTCAAAGAATTCAAACAAATGCATAGTGTGCTTTGATGATTGTTCTGGTATACTACCACTATAAATATCATGACAACAAAACTTCTTGTGGCATAAATATTTGGGTCAGTTCTCAAATGTACCCTTAAAATTAAATCTATGGTCCCTTTCAACTCCTTCAAGTATCGTAGGTCCCTTTTTTTTTTTATAATATATCAAATGATTGTTATTGTTATCAAATCTGCTGGATGTTTACAACATTATGTCGGTTGATTCTACAATGGGCTTTTGTATTATCGTTAGAACTTAAACCCATTAAATGAACTTTGATATATCGATACCAACACCGACGGCACCGACGCCTATTTATGTAGGCGTCTGAGCTGGAATGCATATAGGTAGGTATTATTCATGGTTGAAATTTTCAAATAGTAGGTATAATAAGTATTTTAATTTAAATATGTATTCTGGTCTAATTTGATTTGATTATTAGACCATTCAACCTTCAAATCCAAGAAAAATAGATTAATGTTGTTTAATGCATCATTTGAGTCTAGTATTAATTTTAACTAGTGAAAAATTTCTGAATTTAATCTTTTATTACTTGTGTTTAAAGCAGCTTTTGATACCGAACTAATATCAATGTAAAGCACAACAAAAATATATTTGTAATCGTAATCAATTTTATCTGAAAGCCTTTATAAATGACAGCATTTTCGACCATTAGAAATCAAAAACAATCGGCGTGCGAATTATTTCAAATAATATATATATATCTTACTTTGTTTCGAAAACAGATAAATGTGTAGTTTTCTTCATAATTCGCTGTAAAAATTTAATTTCCTATTTAGTTTTTTTTTTATGTCCTTGAAGATGACAAGGTAAATCAGGTTGATTTATAAAATTATTATCAAAAGATAATACAATTACAAAATATCAATTTTAGCCATTGATTTAATGATTTTAGCAAATGAGGCTTCAAGACATACTTTTTGCATAAAGTCTTGTTTTCGTTTTAAGAAAATACAATTCTAAAACGTATCTTTATTAGGTGGAAAACATGAAAATATTTTCATTGATGCTGATTGTATCGTAATTAACTCTGTATCAGTAATTTAGATGTGCTATAATATTGCACAAATCAATATGATCGTCGTATAGAATTTATTATTTAATATTTTTGATCACATCTAGGAGCAATAAATATGTTTTAAGTTTTCCGAACTCATCATTGTAACGGAAAATACAATATAAAGATGCCATTGCTCATTTTAATTACATAATTACATGTTCATTTTATCTAAGGAATTATACAATTTCCTTTTATATAATTTACCCACATATTACACAGCAGCGAAATACATGTATTATAACCACAATTGTGCATTTAACAGTTCAAATAAAATACATTATGTGTTTCAATTTATTTGTAAAACACAGAGGACACATTTTAATCCTCTCAGTCCTTTCCTTTAATCATTTTAACTCTATAATTTTATTTATTATATCAAGCTCTTGTCAATTATCTCCAAAGTATTTATTTATATTATTTATTATTCAAATGAATATTCTGTTTGCTCATCTGTTTTAAGTTTTACAGATTTATTAGGTGGTGAACCTAATCTAGCGGAAATATATCTGGAATTTTCAACAAAAAATCCTTCAGATCGTAACGATCTACCAGATAAGAGCTAATTGTATCTCATCAATTTCCTGGTTCTATAGAGTTCACTCTCTTGACCACTGGCTTTATAAACCTTTCGTTTACCACATCTCACACCTTGTATTCATTCGGTTCATACTAATTTAGTGTACTTACTTACAATATCTCTTGACTTCAATAAATTAATAAAAATAAATTCATTAAACTTAATAAATTGGTCATTTAAACAAAAAAATAGTCTTCAATAGAATAGAAGTCAAGATTTAAGTACATTATTTTATGATTACATTTTTTTTTGTGTATACCTGGTTACATATACCAATAAAGTCATTGTATCATTGCACCACTAATAAAATTAGCATCAACAATAACAACAACGAAATCGATACCAATAAACCATAGAATAACACCAATAAAGTCTATGTACCATTGCACCACTAATAAAATTAGCATCAACAGTAACGACAATATTGTTAACAATAAATCAAAGTAATCGGCCAAGATAACTTTTACTGATTTTTCATCAAACTTGGTTCCATCGTTAAAATTTTAATTTTGAACCGAATAATACTGCCGCCAGATGCGACTAAATTTATAATTTATTGGTGTGTTAGCGAGGCACAAAATGCGTTATTCAGTGCTTTGTAGGGCTCAACATCTTAGGTTTCAGAAGCAGTTGTCACTGACTTCACCTAGATTATTTTCCGAGACCTTACTTCTGAACGTTTCATACAATACGTTCTTTATTCTCCTTACGTAATACGTACTATTTATCATACCATTTATTTGTCAGTATGATGCACTGTTTAGTGGTAGCCAAATACCCGCTATAATATTGCAAACAGAACTCATTATCATTATCAATTATTCATTTGACAAACTCAACACCATTATTTACACCATTGACAATTTTTAACTTTAAATTATATTGAGCTTGGCAAAATAATTTCGGAAATATCGGAAGGACTATAGATCACATAACTGTATGCACGTCAAATAGAGGGTGTTTAACATTAAACCTCTTTGATCGGTTACATTATTAATTTACTATTCATACGTATATACTTTGCAAAGTTTATCATTCCGTCGAATTTATCGTATTCGCTCTCAATCAGTGAACATTACTTTGCTTTTTAACAAATCATTTGCTTTGCCAATGTGGATTAATATCCAACAATTTGGCCATTTTTAACATTTACGCCTCTATTTAATGAGCTATCAAAGTATAAAAGCAAATATCTCAACTGAGTCATGCCCGATCAAAATACGTGTTCAAAAACTCACCCATTTCCATCGCTTTACCTTTTGCGTTTTATGTACCTGTTCCTCGCCAGGTTTGCCAAAATGACTGTCATTGTCATACCGGTCTGCTGCTGCCTATTTCATCTAAGTGGGATTTCTGGACGAAACAGAACGTCCTGTAGCATTCTCTTAGCACGATCTTGGGCGTCATCACTTGAAGTGTATAACTTGAAGTGTTACTTTCATTATCGCCTTATTTGTGTTGTAAAAGTCTATTTTTAGCCATAGAACCATTTGTTCGGGTTTTGTGTCAATATTCCGTGAATATTTGTAATTTTCACTTTCGATCATCAACCCTGATACAAAATGTTTATTTGTACTTATAAGCTTGCGCATTCAATTGCTTTAGAAAACTTCATTGGCTCGTTTTCTTTTTTTTTTTTTTACTCTTCCGTCGCAAATAATAGCAAGCTAGACACTTTTTCTTTTTATTTTGTACTCCATCAATATTCCAAGTTCGCAAATTAGAATTTACAGGTTTAAATTTCTGCGTCGTATGTATAATTTGTTTACAGCTTATCCTGGAGAATATACGTCGAGATTTTCAGAAAACTCTGGTCA
Organism: Hypomecis punctinalis; assembly: GCA_949316475.1. Taxonomy (NCBI): domain Eukaryota; kingdom Metazoa; phylum Arthropoda; class Insecta; order Lepidoptera; family Geometridae; genus Hypomecis; species Hypomecis punctinalis. The sequence continues at coordinate 2,289,169 of OX438822.1, forward strand.
TCGTCTTTTCCGCATTCGTTTTATCTCATTCATTTTCCATCTAGAAGCGACGATTTTATTTAAGTCCTCAGGCTAGCTTCTCAATGACTATTGCTATTTGCCATATATCACCGCATCATAATTTACTCTCCGGTAGCCTCATAGATAGTGAACTTATCTGCTTCGTCTAGTTTGCAGTTGCTGCAGCAGTATTCGAAACTAGTTCATTAAACATTTCGAAATGTTTGATGAAGGGGCTCATCTTCTTGTAGATCATCTCCCAATTAATCGCTTTGGTCAGCACGTTTACTTCTTACACAGAATTAGCTCAAATATATATGGACTGTGAGTGATGTCCTTTTCTTAGAGCCATCAATACTTCTTCCAACATAAATTGCATCCAATTTTAAGAAAATATTCGCCATTATTACTTCACTTGCGAATCCGAGCAGAGAGTCAGCCACAATAAAGTCCTTTGCGACTTTTTGTTTTCTGTGCGTCTCTTGATCACATGAAGCACATTTATTAGTTCTTAGTTCTTCCACTGCACTGAATTTTGTCCACATATCAAACAGTTTGATGTGTTACTTTAATTGTGAATTTTCTATGAATATCAATTCACTAAGGATCTTTTGATGAACTGGTCTAAAAGTCACTTTACAAACACAGAACGTTCATTTCAGTAAAGTCCGCACCAATTTTAGTTTCATTATTTTATATGGCACATCAAGTCACTTTATTTAAACTTTAAGTATTTTTATAGTGACTGGGCCCATAACCAAAAGGGTTTGGATGCCAGAAATAAAATATTTAGTTAATCGGTTTAAAATATAAATCATTTATTTACCGATATTTGGTAGGATAGGTGCGAGTGCGGTCTAGCACAGCTCTATGAGAACAGTGGTGAGGAATTCATAATAAGTAAGCTAAGCATTAAATCTGAAGAACAAAGGGGTATTTTACTATAATGTAAACGTCGTGAAGGAAAGAGAAACACTCACATACATTACATGTTAGAGTGAGATAGATTAGTTTTTGTATCATATTCCAACAAGATCAAAGTCGTCAAAAAAACAGCTATTCCATACAATGAATTCATCGAGCATAGACTAAACGTACGGAACAGGCGATTTTTTGTTCTCGATTTCACAGTTGGTCTCAAGTATAAATTAATAGTAAACAAAGCTCAAAACAAGGTCTTTGGGACTCAGACAAATCTTAATACCGGTGACACATAATTAATTTCCATATAATATGTTATATAAAATGGTTAAATAAAGGCTATAAATGAGTATAGTAAACAAAACCTTGTTTACCTTTATAATAAGCTATTATATCTTCACAAAGCTCCAGTGGATTACCACCCTAAGGGCGAGGACAAACAAGCGTAGTTTTTTTTAGGTTTGAGTCGCAAAAATGAGTCGCGTAATTTCAGTTTCATACGAAATGAGTCGACTCATTTTAGGTCACCGTGTGGCACTAACAAGACTTTAGTATGAAACCGAATGCAGCGTAAATAGACATGGCGATTGGGTAAAAGAAATATTATTATAATCAGTACATCAGTTAGATTACAAGAAAAAAATATTGGACACGTGTTTTTAATTTTATATATGGAACAAAAAGTAGTAAAGATAAAGCGAGTAAAAGTTCAGCCGGGCACATAAGTACCACGAAATAATTCTTTCGACTTTTTCACACAACGATAAAACTCTTGTGGTCGTATGCTAATTAAGCTGGCTGGAGTGAAAGCACGTGACGTCACCGTGTGGCAAAAGTCTAACGGGCTATATCTTAATATTTTTTTGTTTATTTGACGAAAGAAAAAATACGTATCTAATATATTTCAATAATCTATCTGAAGTACTAATTATATTTTTAGTCGTATACCGCGACTCACTTTACGCGCTTAAAAATTACGCTCGTTCGGCCTCACCCTAATACTTAAAATGTAACTTTAGTATAATTTTATACAATTTTGTTCAATATTTACAATGTCCAATGTTTGATATAATGTGTCAGTATATTACTTAATTAACATAAATTTTGTGTGTGCCGCGCGGTGTATTACGTAAAGAACACGACATTGTTGACGTCTCTTCCATTTTGTTTTCGATAGAAAAGAGACGACAATATAATGTCAGATGTTTTAGTAAAATAATATTCAGGAATAATAGTGTTGATAAAAAATGTGAATGTATATTAGTTCGGAAAATATCACAACCTTTAATTTTTTTTAATAAACTACCCTTAAACATTTTGCGTGCAATTTTTTTTTAAATAAAATAGACAATGCCGACATTGCTATAATATCGAAAATAGAATATAAACGGGAGTAACTCTTATGTATGTTCGTGGTGGCTTAGAGGTAGTGACACCCGCGTTACAATCGTGAGGTCGTCGGTTCAAATCCCAGACCCATACCAATAAGTTCTTTGGAATTTATGTACGGAATTTCACACCACTGGCTTTTCGGTGAAGGAAAACGTCGTGAGGCAACCTGCATATGTCCGTAGAAGAAATTCAATGGCGTATGTGAATCCAGCAACCCGCACTGGGCCAGCGTGGTGGACATGGCCAAATCACCCTTCGTGGGTAGACCTAAGTCCTGCAGTGGACTATCAAAAAAAGGCTGATATAGTACATGTATGTTTGTTTAGGCCGGATGGCTAGCCCTCATGTCAGTTTTTAGGCCGCCTGAAAGCCTCTTGGTTAATCGATTAATAACAATCGACAATTGTCTCACAATATTTATAAGTCATCTTAAGCGAGACAGCGCTCTGTTGCAAATGCCACCCGCGGCCACCCATCCGAAGAGTGACCGTGCCGAACATTGCTTAACATTGGTGATCGCTAATAAACACCTCGTCAAACTACGCTATGAGCGCTATGCTATGTTTATGCCAACCCAATCAAAAAGGTTTCAAATGCCAACCCAATCAAAAATGTTTTAAATGCCAACCCAATCAAAAATGTTTTAAATGCCAACCCAATCAAAAATGTGGTGTGGCAATGAAATGGATACCGCCGTTGTACGTGAATAGCCGCGTACCCACCTAGCGCACAGGCTCGCGCGGCAGTCTCGCGAGCCAAATGCCTCGGCTGGTGTGGACGTGCCTCGGGCTGCCTCGGGCGCGCGTTTGCTCGGCTGAGCACGGCTCGGTCCCGAGCCATCTGTTGTCGGTAAACTTGACGCGCTCAAAGGTGCCTCAGTGAGCGCTGTGTGTTAGGTAGGAACGGTTATGTTTTGGCTCGCGCGCGAAGCTACTTCAAGTTTTGTCTATTACCGTGTTTGTCTCTATCTATAATATTGATATCATGGACAGACGCTAATATTTTTTTCTAATCCAGAAGCGTCTAGGTTTTTTCTTGATACGTGACAGTTTTCGTTTTTTTAAACAATAAGCTGCTAGGAAAATAGCTGCAGCTGAAAATACACGACTGACCATTTCGAATACTCGCGGACTTATGATGGCTCAGCCTGCCTCGCGAGGCGGCCTCGTGTAAATTGAACAAAACTACTGAGGCTGCCTCGGGAGCCATCGCTCGCGATCTGGACACCGAGGCTGCCGCGCGAGCCTGTGCGCTAGGTGGGTACGCGGCTAATACGTTTACGTAAGCAAAAAGACCTCAAATGCGGCACTTCCCCTCCATTCCCCGCGATGCTTCACAGACCTCACTCGACGTAATAAATTGTCTGATCTTTTAGCTATCCAATGGTGTTATTGAAATTAGGATGAGATAACGTCGCTTTGGTGGTGAACAGAGATCAACCCACATATTTAGGAAAATTAGTTACATAGATAATTTACCAATTATTATATTAAAACGGGGATTCAATAAGCCTATTTTCCTTATACGACTCAATTTTCATCAAAATTGGACCAATGGTTTAGAAGATATTATAAAAAATACATTTTGTAGTTGACCCTTGTCCCTTAATTGCTCATTTTCTCAAAACTTGTTTTTGTGGGCAGTTTGTGGGTTAGCTCTCTTCGCCACCAAAGCGACGATAATAGTTAAGAAGCTGCAGCACCAAACGGTATCCCCCGATTTTGTTATCATCCGTATTTTTATTTGCTTCCCTACATTGCTATTTCAAAGACATATTCACGTCAAAAAATAAAATTCGTAAAGTTAAGCCAAGTTTCCTGAAATGTATTTTTTTTTAATTACACCACGCCGCCACACACAACACATTAAACATATACACAAAACATACACAAGTTATACAACTATGTAATAAGGTGTGACGTCTGTGCAGTGTGAATTTTGTCAAAAATGTGGGTAGTTTGAAAAATGAGCAGATCAATGTTGACGCGAGTCGAGAGGCTCGCGCGCGATCAGCGCGCTTAATTACAAATTTTCTATCGTTTTTTAGGGAAAAAAAAAACAAAAACTATCAAACAAAAAGAAATGATTTTTTATTTATTGAAATAGTTAATAATATTTTAGATGTATTTACAGCTGAAATACACATGGTGTTCACAAAATCTATTTCAAAAAATCATTTTTTTTTGTAAGTTTTTGTTTTCCTTTTTTTTAAATCGGTCAAATCTCAAGAAAATTTGTATTTTGCTCGCTGACCCAGTTGTTTACCAAAACTCTGACGGGGCGGACTTTCATTTCTTAAGTCGGGAACGGGGGGCGTTGCCCCCGAAATTTTACACTTAGGTCCGCCCCTGCACTTTACTATGTAATTTAAATTAAAAAATGTAATACAGCTCAGAGTTTTACAATCGACTTTATTTAATTCATTGGTGGAGCAATAATTTTCAGACAGGATAGTATAAAACATTACGGCGTTTTCGTAAACCGTAAATACAGTTGTTTTCGTGTACCTTCATGTTATGTAAAAAAATATGTAGAAAATATGTGAAATAAGATAAAAAATTATTTAAGACTTTATTTCCCATAATAATTAAATAAGGCAGTATCAACTAGGTCTGGACTGTAATGGTAGTGTAATAAATATTCAACTAACAAAATTGTGTAGAGGCACAATGACACACAAAATCAAAGGTAGTATAAAAATGGCTATAAAATATTTTCCTTTTTTCTATAAAAAGACATTATTTCAAAAAATTCAATGTAAATCTCTGAGCTGTACTCTTACTGGATTAAGACGGTTTCGTTATGATTGCTGGCTAGACTGCTGATCCTGAAATTCATTTTTTGGAGTATATGCATTTTTATGAGTTACAATTTCACATAAATACGAATATAGCGTATATACTGTATGGACGCGATGAGTAACATGACATCAGTAAATAGTAATGAGCTTGGCTGGACACGCTGCCGCGTGTCTAGATCAGTAGTGACAAGAGTTAAGCCGATCGTACACCGCCAACTAAACTAAGTGAGTTTAGCTTAGCTCGCATAGTTCTTTTTTGCCAGTTTTTCACACATGTGCGTCCACCGCAAACTATGCCAGATGTATGAAAAACTGGCTCAACTATGCGAGCTAAGCTATACTAACTTAGTTTAATTGGCGGGGGACGATCGGCTTTACAGCATGTTACGTGTTAAAGAATTGCTTAACACAATTATTTTTCGCCAAAAATGGCACAAGCGACTTCAATCGTTTCAATCTACGTACAGAATTATGCCATTCTTAGATTATTGTTAATTTTTCAAAAACGATTCAGCCGAAACGATTCAGCTGTAAATCGAATTGGCGGAATAATGGCGAAAAATACATAGTAAAAAATAAAGACACGGTCGAATTAAGAAACTCCTTATCAGAAGTCGATTAAAGTAAACGGTGCGTGTGCGCACGTTTTATAGTCAAGCAGCAAACACACAAAAACCGTCGTACCCACTATCAAGGTAATGGTATCTAACAGTATTGTGACTTGGCCCTATCCTTGAAATATATACCTACAACGCAGTACGCAACACGCGCTAGGGTTGCCCGCCTGGCAAGTAAATCGCACGCTTACTGATACAAACGTTCCTTCGTCACTGCGGCGCGCCCCTGGGACCGCTGTGTACCGAACTCTGAGGCGCAGAGGTATGATTCAGGCTTTGATTATACATCTGTCTAGATGGACTAACATTAATCACAAAGAAAACGGCCCAGATCTTTGACAATGAGCACGTACTTAGTATGTCAAAACTGTCAAAATTTGTATGGATAAGCACCATATATGGACCATATTTATTGGGCCGTTTTGCTCAGCTACTTCGGTATCTAGACAGATATATAATCAAAGGATTCAGGTTCCGTTTGTATGAAGACATAATACTGTTAAATACCGTTGCCGTGGCACTATCCATCCCTGTCTAGTTCGAAATATCAAACTACCCGCAAAACTAAAAACCCGAATTGAAAAAAAGAACACGTAATAACTGTCACTTCTGTCACTGTCCGGGGTCCGCCCGTCACTTCTTAGCGAAGACGTACAACAAACACTAATCCTTCTCATTCTTCTTCTTCTTTTTCTTCTCAGTCTTTTCGGAAGCCTTGGGCTTCTTTTCTGCCTTCTTTCTCTGCTTTTTTTCGGGTTCCGGTTGGGGGGGTTCTTCTATTTTCCGCTTTTTGGGCGGCGATTTTATTTGCGACTTTTCCGTCTTTTCGGGGTCTTTTTTCGAAGAGCGTAGCTGTTTTGGGGAGGGGACTTCGTCTTCGGAAGACTTGGAATTTTCTTCGGTTTCCTGTTCTAGCTTCTTCTTGGCTTTTGCGCGCTCCTCGGCGGGGATGCCGAGGATTTCCGCCCATTGGTCGGGCGGCGGGGTGGGTTGTTTCCTCTCCTCTTCAGTTTGCGCCTGAGAGAAAAGGAGGCGTGAGGTGTGTTCGGGGATTCAGTTTGTGATTGACCGACAAGATTGAAGCAGCGGGCGATATGGACTAAGGCCGTATTGGATGGATTGATTGATATAATTTTGAAAATTCTTTATTTATCAAAAGTAAATTTTTACAATGATTATTTTAGCGTTAGGCGGGATAAATAAAATTTTACTTAAAAATGTCGTTGTCTAGTCCAGGGACGTATTTAAAATTTGATCGGATGGATAATCATACATGGACTTAGACACCACCCGTGTTTGTGTAGAATAAACTGACCACTATTTAGCTTTCGGTACCTATTCATGGCCGCTAACTGAGTTTTCATAAACTTAGGATGAAATATTATATATTATTATGTGTTAATGCCAAAAGAAAAACAAAAAAGTAGTCAGTTTATAAACGATAGTGCACCAGCTAAAAACGAGGGTGAAAATCAGTTGATGTATTTTTGTGATTTTCATAGATTGACCACTATTTTGGATTTTAGATGAATGTATCTCATACAATCTACCTATTCATGGACGCTATATGAGTTTTCGTAAACTTATGATAGCAAATTTTCTTTAAAAACAAAGCGCATTAATCTTAAGTCGCAACGTTTTCTACACAAACACGAATACTAACATAGCAACTCATTTATTTTTCGAGGTAAGTTTTAAAGCTGTTATTTGTTTAGTTTTTTTTTCTTTTATATTTGTTTTTTTTTTTATTATTTTACGACTATTACGGTAAATACTAAATACCGCTCGGCCGCTCCCTCCAACCTTCAAGTCAATCAAGAAATAAAACCCCGAACACACCGGTTAAACAGGAGGAAATGTGAAGTAAGACAACATGAAGCGAACCTGCATCGGACACACGTGAACACGGCCTTAGTTTGCTAAATCAAATTCCGAATCAGATGAATACAACAATACATATTGGCATTCGCAAAAAAAAAACTCTCTTCATGTTACACTACCAATGAAACGTCATTACGGCGAAACGTCAAACGAAAGAATCGGTTCGAAATCGGAGAGCAAGCTATTTCGAAATTCAAACGAGTGTTTCTAAAGTGACGTTTCATGTTGACGTTTCAGAGACAAAGAACACAGTTAATTGCAGAGTATGTACGTAGCAGGCTTGTCCCTAAGGCCGTCTGTCATTTCTGCGGGTATGCCACCGCGTCCGATGAAGTTTCGCTCGTCTGTATCGAGCCTAAACATTTTATTTGCAACTGAGTACTTTAGAAAATTTGTACATAACAGAAATTATGTTATTTGAAATTTGATTATAAATACAAAGCCTAATCTTATACATGGTTATTTCTAATCAATTAGCATCCTTTTAGGGACTTATTCTGTATATCAAAACTAACAACTTTTGCTATTCGATTTTTGTCAAAACTCAAAAAAAATTTGCTGTGCCATACATTTTTTCGCGGGTGAACGATATACTTTTATGGAAGAACGAATTTTTATTTTGAGTTTTGACAAAAGCCGTAGAACAAATGTTGTTAGTTTTGATGTACAGAATAAGCCCCTAAAAGGAGGCTAATTGATTAGTAATAACCCTGCATAAAAGATATAATCAAATCTAAAAAGTTTATAGCTATAAATAACAGAATTTCTGAATTTAAATTTGTGACAAGGTCACTACAATATTTATTTTAATTTAATCAATTACTTATGTGCGGTATCACAAAATAATCTCCATCCTACAGCTTTGTGACTTAATTGACATTATATCTGAGCAATCGCTAGCTATCCAGATAGCGCGACATCCCAACGCGAGCCACTTGGCTTAACTCTAAGATAGCTAACTGACCTAACGCTAGCCACTTGACCTAACAATGGGCCTAATGGGAGCCATCTGGCTAACCGCTAGCTAACTGACATAACGCAGCCAATTGGCCGAGCGTGAGCCACCTGGCTAACCGCTAGCTAACGGATCCAACGCTAGACAACTGACCTAATGAGAGCCACTTGACCTAACGCAAGCCAACTGGCTAATCGCTAGCTAACTGACCTAACGATAGCCGATGGGCTTAACGCGAACCATCTGCCTAACCGTCAGATAACTGACCTAAAGGGAGCCACTTGACCTAACGCTAGTTAAGTGACCTAACGCTAGTTAAATGACCTAACGCGAGCAACTTGACCTAACGCTAGTTAAGTGACCTAAAGCGAGCAACTTGACCTAACGCTAGCTAAGTGACCTAACGCTAGCAACTTGACCTAACGCTAAGTAACCTAACGCGAGCAACTTGTCCGAACGCTAGCTAAGTGACCTAACGCTAGCTAATTGGGCAAACGCGAGCCACCTGACTAACAACTAGCTAACCTAACCTACGCTAGCCAATTGGCCTAACGCGGGCCACCTGGCCTAACTGTCGCCATTCACATTTCCTCCGTAGCACTCCTCATCCGGCGCGATCCCCATAAAAAAAATCACTGCAACAACACTATTTCATTATTTTTCTGGCAAATGGATAGGTAGCGAGAGGCCACCCGCAGATAATGACAATCGGCATTTTTATGGCAACAACACGGTACGTCACTTATCTCTAGTCTTTTTATATGCGGTGCCATATTTGACGAGTAGCCGTCTCGTCTCCTTTTTATTGTAAACATGATACTTGCCTGTTGTTTTTGTAACAAAAATGCCCACACGGTGAAATGGTTGTATTGGAATACCACAGCCTACATGAAGGTCTTTTCGTAAGTGACAGTTCACGAAAAAGTGGCAGTTCACTGTCGAAAAAGTGACAGTTCACTGTCGAAAAAAGTGGCGAATCACTGTCGAAAATGGACAGATCACTGACGAAAAGGTGACAGTTTACTGTCGAAAAAAGCGACGGTTTGCTGTCGAAATATGTGGCGAAACGAAATATAAAGAGACAAATATAAAAAATACGCGTTTCATGTCTCAAAAACCGCACTATAAATATAATAAGATTTAACACATTTTTCAGTTGAAAAAAATCCTAATAATTTACAAAAAGGCAGTGTTTAAATAGTGTCCGAAGCAGATTCACGTATCAAGAGCAAATTAGACTTAAAACTAAACATATTTCTAATCATTTTTGTATGTAGTTAGTAAATGATCAATTCCTTATAAATAGATCTAACAACTGTTTTTCTAGTTCAGTCAAGGTGTTGCTACACACATCATAGCCCGAGATCCCACCGCAAGAACATCGCGCTCATATCTGAATGTATCTAAAAAGCAGAATGAAATGTTTTGTCAAAAAATAATCAATATTTTTTCAAAGTTATGATTTTTATTCTAAGTGCTATCCACACTAGATTTTATCTCAAAGAGTTATCTTTGTGATAAGCGTTTCAAAAATCTGAAGCGAACGCAGGATTTGAACCTGCCCTTTCGGATCACTAGCCCGACGCTCTAACCAACTGAGCCAGCCCGCCTCCTACGCAAGCGTCAAATCTTTGAAGTGCTTATATTACACTAACTTATAGCGTTGGTGGCGCCACCAGTGATACCCGTATTAGACAGGTTATCACTCAACTAGAAGTTATTAGAACTTCTATAGATTGACGAGAGATGACACACTGCTAAATCAATGTTATGATTTTTATTTTGAGTGCTTTCCACACTAGATTTTATCTCAAAGAGTTATCTTTGTGATAAGCATTTCAAAAATCTGAAGCGAACGCAGCCACCAACGCTAAAAGTTGGTGTAATATAAGCACTTCAAAGATTTGACGTTTGCGTAGGAGGCGGGCTGGCTCAGTTGGTTAGAGCGTCGGGCTAGTGATCCGAAGGGGCAGGTTTAAATCCTGCGTTCGCTTTAGATTTTTGAAATGCTAATCACAAAGATGATCTTTTTTCAATCAAAAATACTAGCGGCCACATTTCGCAAGGCAACCTGGTTAATATGTATTCTCCTATTCAATACATTAATATAAAAAACAAAAGAAAGGATATTTTTTCCTATTAATGAATAAAACATTATTAAATTTCAAATACTTACGGCCAAATTTCGCAAGTCAACCCTATTTAAATACAACCCAAACAATCCACAAAACGAAAGCATGAAACAACAAAACTTTAGTGCAAAAGATGTTTTTTTTTTTTCAATTTGTCGTTTCTGTACCTGATAATCCGTCATTTTCAGCAATCCCGCTGATGGTTAGTATTATAGGTGGCGGATTAGCGAGAGAGTATTGTATATTCTCCTATTCATAAAATTACATAATAAATTGGTTTGAACCGTGTACGCTATAAGCGGGATGTTCTTACGGTGGGATCTCGGACTACAAGCGGATGGGCAAAGCCGATCTGAAGCAGCTATCGCTCGGCTTGTGCCGATCGGGTGGTTCCTTCGGGTACAATCGGCACAATTCGGTTTTCTTTCGAGCGTCTCTACATATTCGGTTTTACCTTCGACAGTGCCGATCGAATATCTTATGCGTAGCAAGCTTCATGTTAGAAAATTCAAGTAATGATTTGATCATAAAATTTAAAAAAAAAAATAATACTTTTTTCGATTAGTTAAAGAGCACTCACCTCTCCCTTCTCCTTCTTTTTCTCCTTCTTGCCGTCCTTGTCCTTCTCCTTGTCTCTGTCCTTTTCTTTCTTCTCTTTCTTACTGCTGCGCTCTCGCTCTATAAACGAAATAGAAAACAATAAGCCAGAAGAACCAATGTCTCCCGCTCTGGCTCGTATTTGGTGCACAGGATGGCCGTCGCCATACAGCGTGGCAATGCGGCCAGCATTTTGGGCTGCTTTGCACCACGTCGGTGATCGACCTGGCGCATGAGTATACTTTTTTATTTTAAGTTTGACTGTATGATATAGGAAAATTTGCTAATTACATTTTTTTTTGGGGACATCTTACTCGCGGCCTCTGACCCCAAACTAAGCAAAGCTTGTGATATGGCTGCCAGAGACTGATATACTACTTATACATATTTTTAAATACATACTTATATAGATAGTACCTAAATAACACCCAGACACAGAGCAAACACCAATGTACATCACATAAATGGTTGCCCTGGGTGGGGATCGAACCCACGCCTCTGACCCAGGAGTCAGGGTTACTAACCACCGAGCCACCGAGGCAGTCGTAAATAAATATTTTGATAATCATTGATCATGAAGAAGAAAAATATAATTCGTTTGTCAGTTAGGCTAACAAAATATAGCAGACACGTATTTCTTCTTTCTAAAATCGCTTAAGAGATAGAGCGAGTCAAAGTTCGGGAGTGGGGATTAGGGTTGTTGAGGAAGTAATTATGAGGAAGAGGAGGAGGAAGAGGAATTGTGACGTGCAAATTTAGAGGATGCGGATGAGGAAGCGGATGAGGAAGCGGATGAGGAAGAGGATGATAGGAAATTATAAATACTAGCGGACCCAACCCAACCCGAACAAACAAGCAAGGCACAGTGCGGGTAGCGGGAGGGGAGGTCTCGTTCGCCCGTTCGGCCCGGCATCGCGCTGCGGCGTGTGCGTTGCCATGGATACGGGACGCGCATGCACAGTGAAATTACTCATAAATTCATCTTCAATTTTGAGGAAGCGATAGCTGAAGAGGATTTTTTATTTATATTTATGAGGACGACGCAGCCAGGGAAGACCCAAGAAGCGCTGGCGTGACGATCTTGACTCATTCGAGAGGGGTTGGCAAGAAGTTGCAATGGATCGAGACTCACGGAAGAAAATGCGGGAGACCTTTGCCCAGGAGTGGGAGAGTATAGGTTAATAAAAAAAAAATTATAAGGTAACGATTGAGGAACCCAAAATATTGCGGAACTTCCGCAGTATGAGGAAGCAGAAGAGGAATCCTCAGCAACCCTAGTGGGAATTGACTCGGTTTACCTTCGCTATTTTTAGTTTAATTGACAAAATAAAAAAACGTGTCCAATATTTCATTGTGATGTAACTGACGACGGACTATATGTATACAGGGTGTCCCTGAACTCAACATCAAGCCGGTACGGGGTGAGAGGTGGGGTCACACCAGTCCCGGGAAAAATATAAAAGAGGAAGTTCAGGGACACCCTGAATAACTATATTTTTTCTACCCAGTAATCAAGCCTATTGAAGATATTATATAATGTTGGAAGGTAGACGAGTAACAGCCGGCGAATGATATAAAAGGCGGTGCGCAAACGCCGCGCCGACACTTTGCCTCGAGCCACCGTCGTAGAAACATCGTCCGATATTTCATTTCTCTTTAGTTAAATTGTGTCGAATCGCTGTCCGATTGTTTAACTTTTGATTATTTTTGTTGAATTATAATTGTCAGAAGTAATTCGGTGTTTTATTTTTGAAATAAAATCAGTTCAAGTATCCAAAATCAGAAGTGGGATAGAATCTACGTTTCACACGTTGTTCTATCTCACTACTCTGCCAACATTTTGTTGCAAAGAAATGTCGGACAATGTGATGGCCATCGAAATAGTAGTTTGAGCAAAATCTACATGAAGGTAGTTGCCTAAAAGCGAAACTAGGCGCGAGTTAATAGTGAAGTGAAGTGTTGGAGCAATGCTTGAGAGCTCATAGGGTGCGTCGAATTCCCACAACCCGCAGGCCTCGCCGACTGACCGGTGGGCATGCCGTCCTCAGCAGGCTTTGCACCTGTTCGGTGGGCATTGTCACCTTTGCGATGCCGGCTATTCGGCGGGAATCACCGTCGTCAGCAAGCCTCGTCACGCTCAGCAGCACTTAGCACCAAGAGAGGCTGGTAAACTGTTTGTGGCAGATAACGTCACGGTAACAGACTGCATTGCTGATGCAGTACTTTTTTTCAGAATGTTGGTGAGAGCTATCCATTATATTTTTGATTTGATTTTGATTACTTTTACATTTTGCGTTTGTGCCCATACTCGTATTTACCAAAGGCAAAATAGACCGTGCTAAGTACTAGACTACCGACTTTTACGAATCGGGTTTTGTTTAAATTATGATTCAGGCCCATGCGTAAATAAATGACGGGTGAGTGATCATTTATTGTAAAGCAAGCCACCACCAGAACTGATGACCAAGACCACTCTGTCAAGAGTGTATACGACTAAGAAGAAGAGTGATCATACATGGGGTTATTTTTTTGCAAACACGAGCTATTTTGTCTGCAATAGCTAATCATCACGATTATTTTGTTCGGGGTCAGGAACACAGCTCGAACAAAACTACCCTACATGTAACATTTTTGCTGTGTAGGTTACGCATTAAACATTTTGTGAAAAATAATAATGGAAGCAAGTATGTGCCTTTAAATAGATGTTGTGAAGTTCAACTCATAAGACAGGCATTGTTTTTTCGTGGTGAATTTGTCCGCCTTTCTGCGAAAGTCAACTGACATTATTTGACACTCATTTAAATCCTAAACGTGCTTATAGCCGGGATTCTAAAGTAAAAATTGTTTTGGTGAAAAAAGATAACGCGTAGAATAAGCAACGTTGAATTTCAATGCAAAATGATCAGCGTCGCAATACCTTAAAGTGGTTTTGGAATTTCGTAGTCTTGTGAAATAAGAAAACTTGTGAATTCTTTTAAAAGAGTAAAGAAAAAGCCGGTTTCGATAGATTGTTTTTAGATTTTGAATGTGACTTTATACAGGTACGGGGTAAGTCCCGTCAGGTATTTGTTGGAGAACTGTAAATTCTACTTTCTGTGATTTCGGAATGATTATTTTCTAGTGAAACTGAGCCTTTTAAAATAAAAGTCAAGGTCAGGTGTGACCGAGCTCGATCTTATCAAGATCTAAGTTCTACTTATGTAATTTTTCACATGTAGTAGAAGACAAAAGTAGCAGACAAGTAAGGCAATCATCAAAGCCGGCAGTTTGTGCGTTCTGATGGGTTTTATTTGAAAGTAAGTACTTAGGGTTGTTTTTATCAAAAGTATTATCTGTGTAGTTGCCGTGACAAAGAAGAAAGAGAGTAAGCTCAACTCTTTTTAAACGCTTCTTCTCTGTTTGTAGTTGTGACGCTGCAGTGTTTCTGATAAAACGCGGGAGTGCGTCTCATCGATGTCACTGAATGTGATGGAATGTGGTGGCCCAGTTGTGAGTGCTTAAATGTTTGATTTTGCACTGGAAAAGGTAAAATGTTTGGTGACCTGTCGACTATAATAAGTCGTAGCCTTGAACGTTTTACACCATCGCCCGGCAGTCGTAAAAGTTTTGGTGACAAGTGGTGTTGTTGATAACTTGTCAGGACTACACCCGATAGACATGGGTAGTAGCTAGATTTCTGAGTTTTGAAAACCCGATTGCAACACTAGTTTTTCAAAATAACCGGTTACATTCTTCTTGCCAGGCAAAAATAAATCTTAACTGTGTCGAAATAACGGTGAAATTTAATTATCATGGCGCCATAACCAGAGAAAAAACTGGTTTTCTTAGAGCAAGCTAAATTTAACCTTCTCTAAAGAAAACTAAAGTTGATTCTTCACTAACTGTGTATGTAGCCGTGATTAGTTTTGGACCGTCGCCGCGTAGCCGTCGGTGTCGCGTGGGTTGCAACGAAACAGTTTGGTTTTTAGTAACCAGAAAAGCCACGACACGAGCGCGACACGACGTAGCTAGGTTATTATGTGTTTTTCGACATTGCAAAGAGCAGTTTTTCGGCTATGTAGCTAGAAACAGTTTTATAAAGCTGCTACGATACGTAACGCCCAGTCGCCCACTGCTAACACCCGATCAGCGATAACTTACAGATGCAAATAAAGATTTCTGATTTTAATATGATCTACTGTTCGTGCAATATTCATTTACTGGTACAATTTGTAGGGAGTACAGTACACTGATAAGCTTGTAATGATCAAATAATGATCAAGTTTGTGCCCGATCAATTGAAGAGTATGAACGTAACCTGCCAAGTGTTTTGTTACGTCTCGGTCTGTCTATAGAAGTACCTACGTTTAACAATGTGTTGCTGTGTGTGAAGGTTGATTTAAGGATGATGTTCATCTATTTGAAGGGAAATGTGCCCCTGAACGATTAACGTAAAAGCTTTGCAATTGTTTCTGAGTTAGATGATTATTGAGAGACCTTGTTAGTCATTGACACGTTTTGTGACCCTAGCAGTGGCTCAGTGGTGATGTTTTACGTTTCATAGTTCTAATTGTGTTTTCTCTGGTTTGTCTCAGATCGATCGGGATACGGCTTCACGCAGTGCCTCTGTCCCTGGGAAACGAGTATTGCTTCACGTCGTGCCTCTTACTCAGTGCGGGATACTGCTTCACGTAGTGCCTCTGTCCCTGGGAAACGAGTAATGCCTCACGTCGTGCCTCTTACTCAGTGCGGGATACTGCTTCACGTAGTGCCTCTGTCCCTGGGAAACGAGTAATGCCTCACGTCGTGCCTCTTACTCAGTGCGGGATACTGCTTCACGTAGTGCCTCTGTCCCTGGGAAACGAGTAATGCCTCACGTCGTGCCTCTTACTCAGTGCGGGATACTGCTTCACGTAGTGCCTCCGTCCCTGGGAAACGAGTAATGCTTCACGTCGTGCCTCTTACTCAGTGCGGAATACTGCTTCACGTAGTGCCTCTGTCCCTGGGAAACGAGTATTGTCTCACGTCGTGCTTCTTACTCAGATACTGCTTCACTCCGTGCATCTGTCTCTGTGAGCGAGTAAAGCATCCATTCGTGCTTTTACTTGCTCGGGACAGGCTTTGCGCCAAGCATCTGTCTCTGTGAGCGAGTAAAGCATCTAATCGTGCTGCTTACTTGCTCGGGATAGATAGTTTTCACGCCGCTGCGCCGTAGCTCACTAGTTAAGTATACGCCTCTTGACATTTTTGCTGTCTTTTGGCTAAGTAACGATTGTTTATGTTTCTTTTTTAGTCATAACACAGGATACACTTCAAACGTGTTTCTTTCTTGGTTGTTTAGTCATAATCATAGTCATGGTTACAAAGTGCCTTTGATGAAATTTTGCTTTGCTGCCCTGATCACCCGGATAATCTAGGAGTGAATTTTAATAAAATTTGACGAATCTGAACTGAGCTTTATCCGTAACCATTACAAGAAATGTTCCTTGACAGACTTTGCAAGGCGATGCTTGTAGACTTCAATTTTTTTTTCGATTCAGTTCCTTGTTTAATGATTGAATCTTTTTGAGCAAGAAAAACTTCATGTCTGGATAGTTTTTGACTTGCCTTCAAGCCTTTTCTATAGTTTCGTACATATGCAAATCGTTTTCACGTTCTGTACAGATCCTGACCTAGAAAAGGAAGAAACTACTTCAGCTGCGGCTGAGCTACAGCCACAAATTGAAGTCTAGCTGTTTCCGGTACCAGGAGGGCTGTGAAAAGAAAACGAACAGGTTCCGTCTGGGTCTGCACGTCTGGGTTGCATAGAACTACCAAGAGACTTCAACTCAAGCGTGGAATATGAACCCTCCGAGCCTGAGCACCATCTAAGCTTCGATGCCAATGCTTGAGACTGGCCTGCAGAGCTAAGGGAGACCGAGGACGGTCTCATTTATCAAGAAAGGCCGTGTTGGAAGGTAGACGAGTAACAGCCGGCGAATGATATAAAAGGCGGTGCGCAAACGCCGCGCCGACACATCGTCCGATATTTCATTTCTCTTTAGTTAAATTGTGTCGAATCGCTGTCCGATTATTTAACTTTTGATTATTTTTGTTGAATTATAATTGTCAGAAGTAATTCGGTGTTTTATTTTTGAAATAAAATCAGTTCAAGTATCCAAAAATAAGATATAAAATATAATTAAATAGTATTACTATATACTACGGGACTAATCGCGCACTAAAATTACGAGATATATAAATACCTCCTCATTCCGATGTTTCGGCCGAGTTGCATCGACCGTGGTCACGGGTAGACTCATGATTATGACTTCAGATGAATGAGGTATTATTAATTTATCTCGTAATTTAATAATAATGTGTTCAAATCGCGAAAGTTTAAAAATAACATTAAAAATAATTTGAAAAAATACTATATACTAAAGACTCGTTCGTCATTGAACGAGATCTGTGTCCTGACGGCTTAGCATGCGACCCGAAGAAATTATGTCGTCCGAAATACCAATTCGTGTGAAATAAATTCTTGTCATATAATCGTGATCTATGGTCATGAAAAACTAGTGTCGCTCTCTTACATACTTTGGATATTTAATTTTGCATAGATGCAACACTAATTTAGTTCATTCAAAACACAGTGATTCCAAAGGGATAATGTGGTCTATCGAGATAATCTGAAAGAGATCCATTGTTGTAATTTTAATACAACATGAGTTAAAAATTCATTCATTCACCATCACAATAAATTGCAATTTTTGGCAAAAAATCCTTACTAATAATATAAATCCGGACGTGTGTTGGTTTATTTTTTTTATCACGAATCAGTCCATGTTTAACCACCAACTCGCCTGATGGTAAGCGGCGTTGTAGACGAAGATGAAGCACGCAGACCTAGAAGATACCTATTCACTCTGACCTTGATAAGTTTTGTTCCTTTTTCACGCAGCAATGGGGCAACTGATTGACTTGATTTTTGGCAAGGATATGGTTTGAAAGACGGAAAGTGACATTGGCTACTTTTAATTCCGGAAAAATAAAAGGTTCTATTTTCAGAGAACAAAAGTCAAAAAACACGAGCAAAGCCATGGACAAAACCGATAAATAATAAATAAATATTGGGGGACATCTTACACATGGCCTCTGACCCCAAACTAAGCAAAGCTTGTGTTATAGCTGCCAGAGACTGATAAACTACTTATACATACTTATAGAGATAGTACCTAAATAACAGCCAGACACAGAGCAAACACCTATGTTCATCACATAAAATGCTTGCCTAGAGTGGGGATCGAACCCACGCCTCTTCGATCCAGAAGTCAGGTTCACTAACCACTGAGCCAGAGGCAGTCCTGTGTAACTAATATAAGGATACAAAAGTACTCTGATTAACCGCTCAGGGGAACATTGAAAAAAAAAAACGAATAAAAGGGACAAACATACCCTTTCCATCCTTGTCCTTCCTCCTGTCGTCCTTCATCTGCTTGCAGTATTCCCTAAAATAGTCCTCCCGGGCGGCGCCGCCCTCCACCGCCTTGTACCGCGGGTCCGCGTCAATTTTCTTCTTCACCTCGCTGAACCGCGAGTGGCGGTCTACCCCCTTTTCTTTCAGCAGGGCAAAGAAATCCAGTTTCGCCTAGAATGAGAGCGGCCGGTCAGTGATACGGTACTGGATGTGGGGAGCGGGCGGTGTTAGGACTACGAGCGGTGGACGCTTTTATTTGCATCAATTTCTTTCTTTTTTTTTTGTTTATGTAACCTTATGTTGTACGAAATAAAGAATATTGAATTTTTAAACGTCATAAAAGGAGGTTTTCAATTCGGCAAAACTATATATGTATAGTTTAGACAAGTCAGCGCTTTTCACACTTGTTCTATAGCCCCCCTTGTAAATTAAATATTTAAATAAATGGCCCATGAATTATTACTTCTACATTATACTTTATTTTCATGGAAAATTAATAAAAAGTTTAATGAATGTATGTTTTTTAGTACGTATGTTACACGCGAATACTCTGTCAATTATGAACTGATTGTGATGATTTTTTTTTGTTTGGTAGATCAAAGTTCAGAGGTGGTCCATTTAAATTGTATTGAAATCGGTTGAGCTGTTTAAAAAAAACTATTTTTAAATCAAATAATGTAGGTACGCATTAATTATCGTAAAAACATTTTATTTCTATTAAATCAACCAAAAAAAAAAACCAGCGATTCTAAAACTTTTTCACTATTGCCCCCTTAAACAATTTGTGAAAAACAAAGCCTTATGACCAATTTAAAAATAAAATAGTATTATTTCCTTTAAATTGTAAAAATTGTATTTATTATTCTATTTCGATGCTAATTACTCGCGATAGCCAATTTTTGTTCCATAAAACCTCCACCGCCCCCATTCCAAAACATATCCTATCCTAAGCATAGACAGCACGCATAGTGCAAGCGCCCCCTGAAAGAAAACGTACATTAATCACTGAAAAGAAGAAAAATCATTAACAGCTGTGGAGAGAAAATCGCATTAGTTCCTGAAATAAATCTTTTGATTAGTGTGCGTGTGGTCAGCTAATTTGGGAAATGTGAAAAAGATAATTTTAAATAATAAGAGATATTTTTAAAAGTGATTAAATTGTATTTTTAATATGAGTAAATTTATTTCTAAAATCTTAGATATGAACGGAGATTTAATTATTTTACACTTATTGATTTTATTAAATTTTATCGTACTGAACTGATCTATCATCATCATCATCCACAGCCTTCTTTGTCGCACTGCTGTGTATAGACCTCTCTATTATATTGCCCTCTGCCTCGGTAATTTGCCAATCGTGTCAAAAACTTAGATCTTTTCCAACTAATCTATATTTGAAATTAGCTAACGTATCGATTAGCCACTTCACAATAATGGCTAAGTATTGAGTGGAATTTGGAACAAACACACACACACAAACACGGATAGATTTGGCTAATACCAGAACCTTACCACTTACTTAAGCACTTTATTACAATAACGCGGGCAAAACTGCATAGCAACTTGTTCACAAATAACAGTTGCAAATTGAAACACATAATTAATTATTACTCTTATATGTTATACATCTGAAAACAGGACATTTTAACAAATTTTCAGTTAACCATATTTGCTGACCACACATAACCTAAATGAATCTACTTTTGTCATTTTTATTTGTCTTTATAAGTTTATATGTATAAGTTTATGAAACGAAACCACTTTTATGGACGAAAGATTTAACTTAAATACATCGCCGTTTGATTCGAGCCAAGACTACGTATTTGGACATAAAATTAAAACAAACGGCATATTTTAATATTCATAATACATGTATTTATCGTCATAACAAACAAACATACAAGTACCTATAATTTATCACATCTACAGAAAAATATATATTTAAAACTATTTCCAAAGTGCACACCGTAGACATTAAGACATAATTATTTATAAAGTGTCACACACTAAATTTTTTTTTAAATATTTCGCTTATCAAAAGCAAGAACTCAAAAATTATTAGTTACTGGGACACAACAATCCTTTAATTTTATTCTTTATATTTTCATCCATAAAGTTGATTTCATTTCATGTTTTACTTTCTTCAGTGTCAAACTTTGAAAAAATTACATTTTCACATATCTATAATTTCTACAAATTTGCGGTACTAAAATACCGAGCCGTGTCCTGAAGGGACCAAATATATAGAATTCATGAAGCTCCAATGAGACTATCTTGAAATCCTGAAGGGATTGGATATTTGATCTTAATAAATAGAATTCACAAAGAAATTTTGCAGATTTAACTATGAAACATTTTTAAACAATATTTTCAACCGACTTCCAAATAGAGACGATAGTCTCATTTAAATTAAACCATTTTTAATATTTCACACATTACGGATGTTTTTTTTTTAGTTTAAAAGATTTTCTTTCTTTATTTTCTTTTCTTAGAAATTTCGCCGAAATCAGTTTACTACTTAAGTTTTTAAATTAAAGTAACTATGGATTTTTTACCCAAGTAATTGTTGGAAATCGGTTGTCTATGACGATTCTGTCAAATACATTAAAATTTGAATTTTCAAAAACTGATTTCTTTGTGAATCGTGACATAAGAATAGCTGAAAAGAAAATGTATTAGTCAGCCTCGTCGGGTCACTTGATGTTTTGTTTATTTACATATTTTTTGTTTGGAACACGCCTCAGTTCGGGCACCCATCACCGATCTAATGTACGGTAGCTGTTCGAAGCCTTCCAGTCTCGAGGCATGCATTAGATTATGAACCTTTTCTAAAAGCAGGTTTTATTACCGACGCCCACTTTTGGGAAGTCTCACGGTCGGGCAAAAGCCTCTCTACTTTAAAAGGATTATTTTAAAAAAAAATCTTTATTAAAACTTACAAAAATGCAATGTTGTTCAGAGCAAACTATATACATAGATATGTAAAGTATAGACTAGTCAACGCTTTTTAAACTTGTGCTATAGCCCCCCTTTGTACATCAAATAATTAAATAAATGGCCTCTGTATTATTACTCCTACATTATAATTAACTATCATGCAAAACTATTAGAAGTTTAATTAATATTTTGCACTAATAGTGTTGCTGTATATAATTTTGATAAATCGTTGATCTGTGAAACGCCGTGACATTCACAAAATACCCATGCCAAATGTAAGACGTTTCATACAATAAACCTAAGCCAGATTAACATTTGATACATTTAGATCCTTAATCAGGTCTACGATGTAGTTTTATATCAATGTTAACATCTAATTTCAACAAATAAATTGCTCTGAACATCACTGAAATTTACTCTTGGTACTTATTTAGCCATTTACATTCGCTGTTAAGTCTTAACCATATTGTTTGTGTTATTGTAAACTTCGATCTGCTTAAACTATATCTAACCTTATATATTTTTGTGACGGCGCGCAGTGACCATTTGACGATGTCATATTATTTTACAGCGTATTGGTAATCCATTATCGTAATATTCCTTTCTGAAATAAAGGAATGGAAGCGAATAACTTACATTTTTATCACCAAAGAAATTAATTTTGTCTTTTTAACTTTTATCAAGTACTTACATAGTGATATTTCATTGCAAGGAAAAATAGCAAATTTTATATAAATTACACAAAATGAATATCACAGTAGTTGAATTTTGTTCTAAATAAATATAAGCTCAGCATTCCAGTGAGTGTCAAATTTTGGAGACATAAGGCCCCCGAAACATAAATTCTTGAAATTCTCGAATAACAATTGCTAGAAGCCTTGAATGTCTCGAGTGTCTACAAAATATTAAAGTGAGCCCTACCCGGTGTCAATGGTGATTCACAGTAAAGGGTAGATAATATCGTCAAATGACCACAGTCGCGATTCGACCCGGCACCAACCACCGCCCCGCAGCTTCGCCGCAAGAGGTCGCCACCAGCGGGAGTCGCTAAATGTGCGGGATCAAGGTATTATGGGGGTTAAATCGGGGTCACTTTGCGAACGTGTATTCGTGAACTGCCCATTTGCTTATTGACATTTTGTCAAATTGATCTTGTATTACTGACCCACTCTCATTTTATATGTTTTATGGAGTGTAAGTTTATTTCGACCATAGTTTAGAGAAAATATTAAAGATAAACATATTTTGTTACAACTTTGAAGAAACCTTTCGTACCACTTTATAAAGCAAAATATGTCAAGAATATTATTTGGGCACTATCATGAAACATACTCGCAAAGTTTATTCCTAATATATCGTCATCATCTCAAACTTTAGAAACTTTCAAGATCTGTCAAATAGGCATATTCTCGCCAATAACAAACGAATATAAAATATTTAATACAACAAATCAAAATCACAAGAATATTGACGAAAACACATTGTAGAAATATCAAATTCTATTCGCATATCAGCATCAATTCGCATAATTGAATTATTGTTTAGCAAGGTTTCCAATCAAAAACATGTTACAGCATCGAGGAACAGCCAAATATTAAAAGTTGGTATAACACACTTAACAAAACATTTTGGGAATCAAACCCAAAACTTTAAACAATATCGACAGGACTCGAACCTGTCAATTACAAACATGAACGTCAAAACCTGAAAGAGAAAACATTAGGGGCAAGTCATTAAAGTTAAGAGCCACTGGCTTCTTAAACAGGAAACATAATGGGGCTCGAACCCATTGTGGCAGTTTACAGCATGGCATTTATTATTAATTATTTTACGACATTTAAGCGAGTCGCTTATCATAAAATATAGACTAGCTGACCCGGTGAACTTCATATCACCTTCATCTCACTAATTCGGTCGATTCTAATTTCGATGGCGTTTAGCGCCACCAATGGTAGGAACCACATTTCATATGGAAAAATTAAATCGACGTTTTCATAATTTTCCACGCAACATTCATATTGTTTTCTTTCAAAAAAACCTTCTCCTGACAATAAAAAAAAATACAACAAAAAAGAGTTAGCGAAATCGGTCCAGCCGTGATGCCGTGACCAATGACATAGCGATTAATTTATGTATACATATTAGATAAGTTACACAAGTTATTTATCGACTGTTAAGTTTCCGATGCGATAATTTTGCTTCACATGGAAATCATTCGATATAGACTATTTTTACTGCATCTCTGTAAAGAATCGTGGCTATTGAATGAATGTTAACAATTTCAACACTATCCACCGACCCGCACTGGGCGGATATGGCCCAATCACCCTTCGTGGGTAAACCTACGTCCTGGAGTGGACTACCAAAAAAGGCTGGTATGAAAACAACAATTTCGCAAAAGTATGCATCGTATTTTTAGTGTAATGTAATATTTTACTGTGCATATTTAAACTTCATTTTACCGACTCCTAAAGAGGGTGTGCTTATGTTCGTCGGTATGTATTTTTTTTTGTGTATGGTCATCGATACTTTCGCCAATTGTGAACCAATTTTTTTTTAATTCTAGAGGATATCCATTTAAATATTATCGAAATCGGCTGAGCCATTTTTGAAAAATCGACTATAATGTAAAAATTGTACACACACATTCGAGCCAACTATTAGAGGTTGGCGGTGCAATTTTTTTTTTTTAATATAATTTTATACATATTTAAAGTGTAACCGACTGATGCGTTTGAAAACAACTCGCTCAATGTCATGTTACACAGAAATATATACAGTCAATTTTGCCATAATATATTATTATGGTGTATCGATTATGTCATATAAAATAGGTACTTCCAACGTATTGTTTTAGCATAACAAGCTAAGCGTTTGACAACATCTTACCATATGATAGTTCACAATATATTTTACATTCGAATTCATTTTGCATTATTATTTTGTTTTTTTAAATTGTACTATAATTAATAGGTTCCTCCAATTTTCACAATTAATACACTTTAAAAAACCTATTGAAATAGGTGTATCTTCGATTTTCTGAGTCAATATCATATTTCAAAGAAAAAAATATCATTCATCGTCCATTCCTTTCGCTCTCGGCGCGCACTCACCTGGTCTCTCTTTTTCTCCTTGTCTTCCTTCTCTTTCTTTCTCAGTTCGGCGATGAACTCGTTGAAGTATAGCTCTCTCTCTCGCGCCTTCTCAATGGCTTTGTAGCGCTCGTCGCGGCTGTGTTTCGACGAGAACTCTGTCAGTGACGATCTAAAACAAGACATAAATA
Organism: Hypomecis punctinalis; assembly: GCA_949316475.1. NCBI lineage: Eukaryota > Metazoa > Arthropoda > Insecta > Lepidoptera > Geometridae > Hypomecis > Hypomecis punctinalis. The sequence continues at coordinate 2,314,122 of OX438822.1, forward strand.
CTTATACATCATAGGCGCGAGGTGTAGCCGTGGTGGCCTAGAGGTAGTGACACCCGCCTTGCAATCGTGAGGTCGTGGGTTTAAATCCCGGTCCCGTACCAGTTCTTTGGAATTTATGTACGGAATTTCACATCATTGGCTTTTCGGTGAAGGAAAACATCGTGAGGCAACCTGCATACGTCCGTAGAAGAAATTCGATGGCGTATGCGAACCCACCAACCCGCACTGGGCCAGCGTGGTGGATATGGCCCAATCACCCTACGTGGGTAGGCCTATGTCCTGCAGTGAACTATTAAAAAGGCTGATACAGAACAGTACAGATAGCCGCTATACTGATTGTGAATCTATATTTAGACTTTGTATGATAAAATATTGTGACAATTAGTAATTAATTAGTGTTACTTTTAAGGCTGACTTATTATTTTAACAATTTTTATTGTTTTAGTTTTATAGGCACGAAGACTAAATAAATATAATTAGCCCGTCTGATAGATTATTATAAAAATATAAATTTTTAAATACAAGCTTTTGAGATCCTGTATATCATATAGCAGCAGAGCGCCCGCCAAGACAAGTAAAACGAGCCCAAACACGACGGGTCCATCTTGTTGTTATTAAACTTTCGCGATTTGAACATATTATTATTATTATTCCATTTATTTGTTTTACAACTCACGGTTTCCCCGGATCTCTGAAGGGCATTGATGGGGCCGAAACCAACACCAAGAGGCCCTTTTACAATCATTAAGTAAAAAAAATACAGTTTTTGGGTGATTTGGAAGAGGGAAACTATTGTAAAGACGGGGAATAGGTACTTCTTGGGCTATTTTAATGAATTATTACGGGATTATATACTAGTCTATGGAATGAGGCGCGGCACCCGCCAAGTAATGCCTCATTTCAAAATATTTAGGCGGATGGTGACTTGCCATCCACTAAATTATTATTATTATTCCTCTTTATTCAACTGAAATCACAGGCTTAGCCTGGTCCTTTATTAGGCATCAATGGAGCCTAAGCCAACATTGAGAGGCCCCTTTTACAATTTTATTATGAAATATAAAAACAGTGGTAGGTATAAAAAAGATAGCGTGAAATGAAAACTATGGCATATAAAATGACTTGAAATATTGTAACTGGGCTATTTTGGTGAAATTTAAAAATGTTTTGTAAAATTAGACTATGGAATGAGGTACGGCACCCGCTAAATATGCCCCATTTCAAAATTTCGTAGCGGGTGGTGACTTGCCGTCCACTAAATGGGCCCCCCATAAAGGCTACCGTAAGTTGGCGCCGGAGGGGCAACATTGGTGTGGACGGCTGTCGGGTGTCGAGAGGTGTGCTGCGCGTTCACTAGACGCTACTCGCGGCGTTATGCCCTTTAACACTTCCACCCTGGAGCTTAGGTTCTTATTGCGGTTTCCACTCCAAGCCGGCCGGTTAAGGCAAGAGAGGAGTCAGGGGTCTCATTTAGCCCCAGGGAATCAGGGTTCGCGGTGTCGCCACTCACCGTTATTATTATTATTATTATATACTACGGGACTACTACGCGTTGATTGGGTTTCGCGAAGTTTGTAGATAAGAACATCACAGCCGCAAGTTGTGATTCGAGCTACAGCATGAAACGTGTTAAAACGTGAACTGACTTGGGGTGCAGCTTGGCCTCCTCGAGCAGCGCGCGGAACGCCTGCTTCTTCTGCAGCAGTCGGTTCTTCTTCTCCTTGCGCTCCTCCTCGGCTCGCTCGCGCACGTACTGGTCGAACACCTGCAGACAAACAATATCAAATACTTTATTACTCAATCTAGTCCCCCCCTGCCCCTTTCTTCTATCGTGCGGGTAGACAGACGCGACCACAGCGCCTGGAAAACTGCTCTCACCTTTGGGATGGCTCTGCCAAATATCAACTGGAGGCTCTGGAGTCGATTGACAGGCGAGCCAGGAGGCTGGTTGACAACGACACCTTGACTGAGTCGCAGCTGCAAAGTCTTGAGCATCGTCGCAAGGTGGCGTGTTTGTCGGCCTTTTACCGGATTCACATCGGAGAGTGCGCCCAGGAGTTGCACAATCTGGTCCCCCCTGCCCCTTTCTTCTATCGTACGGCTAGACAGACGCGACCCTTTTATGGTGGACATTCCGCGCGTTAGAACCAAGCGTTTCGTATCCTCATTCCTCATACGAACAGCCGGAAAGTGGATTTTGTGAGGGTATCAACCTTTCTTCATTACGCATATTATTATATCAGGGCGAACACTAGTTCTTAATAGGTAGTCGTGATGTAGAACCGTGGTGGTCAAGAGGTAGTAACTCCCGCCTTACAATCGTGAGGTCGAGGGTTCGAATCCCCGGTCCCGTACCAATGAGTTCTTTGGAATTTATGTACGGAATTTCACACCACTGGCTTTTCGGTGAAGGAAAACATCGTGAGGCAACCTGCATACGTTTGTAGAAGAAATTTGTATGGCGTATGTGAATCCACCGACCCGCACTGGGCCAGCGTGGTGGATATGGCCCAATCACCCTTCGTGGGTAGGCCTACGTCCTGCACTATTAAAAAGGCTGATACAGTACAGTACAGTCGTGATGCCAGTACTGTATGCTGAGTGAGTTTTGTCGTAAACATGACGCGCTCTTTGGCAAGCGCGTAAGCATGTAATTTGTATGAACTTGCACTCGCACAAAGTGTTTCAAAAACGCGCCGCTAGTGGCGCTGTACATTTCTTCATACAAATTACATGCTTACGCGCTTGCCGAAGAACGCGTCATGTTTACGACAAAACTCACACTCAGCATACTGACATCCCGCTTGGAGTATCTTAATCACACTTGGGGTGCTCCGTTGGTAATTTGGATTCATGATAGATAGTATAGTTTGGTACGGAGCTGTCTCCGTTCCCTGGGTGAACGTGTGGTAAATCAGGCCAAACAACATTAATGAACTAACAGACTTGCTTGGAGTATTGTTGAATAAATTGTGAACGCAAGCTTAAGTATTTGTCTCCTGGTCACACTGGCACTGTCATCCGCTGTCAAGGTGGCGCCGCTTCCGCCCTCCTTCTCTTTTAGTACATATCAGTGAACCCTACGTACAGTGAGAATATTTAATTTTATAAAACGCTCTGCGTAAAATTACTATTTCATTAAACATATAATTAATCTTAAATGTGCGTTTTTCCTTCAAGTATCTTAATCACACAGGGGGTGCTCCGGTCAGACTCTTGATGGACAGTATTTTAGTGAGGGTACCGACCGTTCCTTGGAGTTGAGCATGAAGTATTTCAGGCCAAACACTAAGTTCTAGATTGCGGTGATGCTAACATTGACATCTCGCTAGGAGTATCTTAATCAGACAAAGGGTAACTTTCTTTTTGTGATAAACATTTCAAAAATTGACGCGTTCGCAGGATTTGAACCTGCATCCTCTGGGACTCCGGCCCGGATGCTTTGTCCAATTAAGCTAAAACGCTCTCTGCGAAGGCGCCGAATTAGTGAGTGTTTATCATTTTTTACCAACTACTACATTGTTGGAAGCGCCATTTGTGAGAACTGCTTTAAACCAGTCAGTCACTTAATGTGAAATAATTAGAACAGACATGAGGTGTTTTATTGGTTTTCATATGTAATTGCTTTGTATGGAGCTGACCTGCCTTCGTTCCTTGGAGTTAAGCATGAGGTATTTAAGGACAAACACTAATTCTCGATGGTTGTGATACCAGCACTGATGTCCCGCATGAGGTGTCTCAATCACAATTGGGGTGCTCCGGTGATAATTCAGATACATGATAAATAGTCATTTTGTGACAGTATGAACCTGACTCCGTTCCCTGGGTTAACATGTGGTATGTCAGGCCAAACAGCACTGGTGGACTAAAAGAATTTCATGGGACATCTTGATCATACTCGGGGTGCTCCAGTCAGACTCATGATAGTCATTTAGTGAGGGTACCAACCTGTCTCCGTTCCTTGGAGTTGAGCATGAGGTACCGGGGATCGAACACGATCTTATGCAGCTCCTTCTCCCAGGTGGAGAAAGCAGAAACTTGCTTCTCGTGCAGCATGCTGAGGAAGGAGCGGAGTCTCTGCGAGTGTGGCACTACTCCTCGCTCCCTGGCTGCCCGGACTTCAGCTTCGATGGCTGCCTCCTTGCCCAGGTCTATCTGCGCTGGCTTCTTGTCTATGGAAACATGATAGAAATTTGATTGAAGCACTTTTAGGTGGTAAATTATGTAGATGGTGGTTTCAGGATTATTCCAGCACGGGTAACATGGCAAAGAGACAAACGTCTTTCCACCACTCCCTCGAAAAGGAAATAAAGTATGGATTGCCATGGACAACTGACATTACAAGATTATTTTTTGCAAAAATTAGCATGACCGACTTCACCCGTGTACAGAATTCGCGAATGTTTCCCACGTATCGATGTAGCATTTCCACATTATTGTTGATTTATCAAAAATGGCTCAGCCGATTTCGATAAAATTTAAATGGGACCAATTTCGAAGTAAAGTCTTTCCAATAAAAAATAATTATTGAAATCGGACTACTACGAAAAAAGTAATGCATGGTTATTAAACATAAAAAAAAAAAAAAAAAAGAAATACGTGTCGAATTGTATACCTCCTCCGGTGGTTCGTCGGTCAAAAAGTGGATAAAATGGTTTTATTCCCTTTGCGATGCTACCTGTGCTGCACTACATAGGCAGAGGGACTACACAGGCTGTTCTAATGGCGGTTAAAAGATTAAATAAGATGCTCACTGGCATCGTCGGTCTTGGTCTTCTTAATGGGCTCGGAGTCGGAGTCGTCCGAGTCGGAGTCGGCTGTACGCTTCAACTCTCCGTTGGCCGGTTTACTCGCCGCCGCCGGCGCCGCCGCCGCGGGCTGCTCTTTACGCTGCAACAAATAAAAATACATTGAAAACTATGATAAATAAAAAAAAAATCTCGATATTTATCTAAAATTATTAATTTCACGCAAAACTTTAGTACTGGACAATCTTAAAAGAAACCACAGACTGTAATTGGGGAAATCGTGAAATGGAACGTTAATTAAAAAGGAAACTATCAAAACAACGACGACGAATGGTTTTCAAACTGTCACTATCAAAGCTCCGTGTTTACTTTCCTAGGGCGTTTGAAGTTCTAAAACCGCTCCCCTGGCGGCTAGCTGACCACCTTGTCCACGTCCTGGCGGCCGATGAGCTGGGAAGGCCGCTCGTGTTGTATATACAGACCTGCAGCTCCAGGAGCGCCTGTGGCGGCTGGCTGACCACCTTGTCCACGTCCTGGCGGCCGATGAGCTGGGAAGGCCGCTCCCACACGCTCGAGTGCGCGGTCGGGTTGTAGAAGAACACGCGCCCGTCGCCCGTCCACACCACGCACCTGGATATCATAATATAATCTTAGTGTTAGCTGAGAAGCTTCATTTCGTAGCCGTAAAGTCAAGAAAAACGCGCCAGCAACGATTGTTAGCCGATTTTATACCTGGGATAGGCCTATGCTATGCAGAGTTATCTGCTTACCCTGTACTACGCCAAAAGAGGCTGATTAAAACCATAGTTACGAACGACTTTTACTAAAGAATCAACCCACACAAAAAAAAAGAAAACAACTGTTCCATATATAATTATTTTTTGCAAAAAATAGCATGACCGACTTCACCCGTATACAGAATCATTGCATAGTATAAAAAAGTCGCTTTCCGCTGTCTGTCCCCATGTATGCTTATATCTTTAAAACAACGCAACGGATTTTGATGCAGTTCGTTTTAATAGATAGAGTAATTCAAGAGAAATGTTTATATATATAATACACCTGTGCGAGGCCGGGGCGCATCGCTAGAACGCAAATATTATGTACGGATCGATGTAACATTCTTCACATTATTGTTGATTTATCAAAAATGGCTCAACCGATTTCGATAAAATTTAAATGGGACCATTTTCGAAGTATACTCTTTCCAATAAAAAAATAATTATTTAAATCGGACCACTATGAAAAAAGTTATGCGTGGTTATACATAATATATATATATATATATATATATACGCATCGAATTGTATACCTCCTCCGGTGGTTCGTCGATCAAAAACTGCAACTCTGAATCGACATATTTTATTATCTTGAATTTAGGTTTGGCCCCATAGTGAATGTTGCTCATAATGAAGGTCTAATCACCTCAACAACGTCGTCAACACAGACTTACCAAGGCGTGCCAGATATGGGCGTGCTAGAGATGGGCCGACTCTTGTCCGCCTTTGCTTTCTCCTTCTCCTTTTCAGCTTTCTCCTTCTCCGCCTTCTCCTTTTCGACCTTTTCTCGTTCCGCCTTCTCCTTCTCCAGACGCTCTCTCTCTTGCTGCTCTCTCTGAGGAATAACAAAACCTTTTTATTTAATTACAAGCCCAAGATTCGATTTCCAGGCCGATTTACACATATCAGTTAAGCCACAGAAACGTCACAGGGATTATTCTTTCATACATTTTCTATGAACGCATTCAAACTACATGTACCTCCTCGTGGTGATAACAAGCCTCGTGACAAGCCGTGGTGGTCAAGAGGTAGTGACACCCGCCTTACAATCGTGAGGTCGTGGGTTCGAATCCCCGGTCCCGTACCAATGAGTTCTTTGGAATTTCACACCACTGGCTTTTCGGTGAAGGAAAACATCGTGAGGCAACCTGCATACGTCCGTAGAAGAAATTCGATGGCGTATGTGAATCCATCAACCCGCACTGGGCCAACGTGGTGGATATGGCCCAAACACCCTTCGTGGGTAGGCCTAAGTCCTGCAGTGGACTATTAAAAAGGCTGATACAGTACCTCCTCGGCCGCGGCGCGTTCTCGGTCCGCGATGGCGGCGGCCTCAGCGGCGGCCTTGGCTTGCTCGTGCGCCTCCACGTCGATTACTGCAGGAAAAAACACAACACTACATATACAGGGTTACAGGCTAAGTCGACCTGTTCCCGTGAAGCGTGTGTAGGTTACTACGTTTCTGACTGATTTGACTATGAAACACCATATCCTAAATCTCATAGTTTTCGAGATATTTGAATTCAAATACTTTTTATAAAAGGTTAATTTTACGGACAATATTGTGTAGTGAGGTCATAAAACATTATTTTACATGTAAAAATCAAATAATAATACAACTTACATGTTTCAAAATATCTAAGCTGATAGCCGAAAATTGGGAAATTTATAAATATTAATTTCAAGTATCTGTTTTCTAAATTTAGGATAGTGTGTGTGTGTGTGTGTGCTTAGCATATTAGACTAATACTTATTGCTAATTTAGTAGGTGTAAATATCAAATCCCGATTCCGTACCAATGAGTTTCTTAGGAACTTATGTACGGAATTTCACACCATTGGCTTTTCGGTGAAGGAAAACATCGTGAGGCACCTGCATACGTCCGTAGAAGAAATTCGTACGTAAATCCACCAAGCCGCACTGGGCCAGCGTGGTGGATATGGTCCATTCACCCTTCGTGGCTAGGCCTACGTCCTGCAGTGGACTATTAAAAAGGCTGGTACAGTACAGTACTTTTTTATATCTAAGCGCGAGCAGTAACTATAACATAAGCTATTTGTTTACAACGCTTCGTCGTTTCTTTATTTATGAAGTGAAACATTATTTAGCTGCGTTGTGCACCTTTTGGGGTGAGTAAAAAATGTTAAACTCACATCAGAGGGCTAAGTGCGAGATTTTCGCTCGAGCTCGATAACGTTAACGTTTGATGTGATTTCTATGGAAATGGCACAGCGCCATCTTGTGTCACGTACAGAAAACTGAATAGCTAAGTGTGAGTATTTTTTACGGTAATGTAACGAGCGCCAAACCGATCGGACACGAGCGCGGCAACGTCTGTGATTGGCTAATTCAAGCGTGTGTGTCGATGTGCTCGCGTGTGTGTGTCAATGTGCTCGCGTGTGTGCACGGCGCGCTCGGTCAACGCGACGTAAAAGTAATTCAATTTGATTTGCAAATCTCCCACTTGACACTCAGGACACGTGAAAATTCGCAAGACAGAGGGAGCAAGTTTTTATTTCTGATTATGGCGAATCATTGGTGGCTGTGAAGTTAGCTTCAAGCTGCGAAGCCCAATCCTCGCGCAGCTCTTCAGTGAGCTTTGGTCAGGAGCGGGCTTCCGCAGTTTGTAGCTAACATCACACCCGACAACAACTTTGATTCGTGAAATGATTTTTATCGTGCTTCACACACTAGATGTGAAACTTTCTTTTTGTGATAAACATTTCAAAAATTGACGCGTTCGCAGGATTTGAACCTGCATCTCTCTGGGATTCCGGCCCAGATGCTTTGTCCAATTAAGCTAGAAACGTTGTCTGCGAAAACGTCGAATTATTGAAAATGGTTTATCATTTTTACCAACTACTACATTGTTGGAAGCGCCATCTGTGAGAACTGCTTTAAACCAGTTAGTCACTTAATGTGAAATTATTAGAACTTCTTATATAAGTCTATAAGAATAATAGTGGATCTTACTGTGCAGATTCTTTTTGATCTCCTTGTCCTTTATAATGGCCAATTTCTCGGCTCTGTCCTTTTCCGCTTGTATTTTGGCTTGCAAATCTGAAAACCAACAAAAATATTCAGACACTTTTAAGATATAGGCCGAATCTTACAAGTCGGTGGATCTGAATTAGCTTTTCAGTCAGGCATTAAAACAGCCCTACTTTAAAACCTGACTTACAGACCTTGTTACTTTTTTCAGGTAATTTGCGAAGCAGAACTCTGAAGTTAAACCCTTTTTTTTTGTTATTTTTATATTATATATTAAATATCTTGCCTACCCTCAATGTACATTTAATATTTTATTGTTTGCTGTTTTCTACACTTAGTAAAGTAAAGTAATTTATTGGCCTTATAACATCTCGTCATATTGGGCAAGTCATTTACAGTAATTGCTTAAGAACTACTTAATCTTATATTAAGTAATTTACAAACTTATACCTACTGTTAATTTAGACTACACGTAACCACTAACTTCATTCAATATTAATACGGGAGGCACTAAATCCCACGACACAGGAATTGTCCTAGTGTGGGATTTAGGGTTCACCTGCAAGTATGTACAGTACACGGACTCAATGTATGTTGGATAATAATTTTAACTATTAATTATATGTATACCATAAAACTGTATTACTGTACCTATTTCTGTACATAGTCATAAGAAAAGACAAATAAATGTATTATTTATTATTATTATTATCATTTTCACCTTTTAAAGCGTTGCAAGATACTAATTAATTTATCAAAAATTTCAAACTGGTATCCCCATCAAACGCTAGGTATTCCAGCTGACTGAATCCGGGGTATTGTTGTACACCACCACGACTACCTAATACCAAAAAAATCAGCTTTTAGAAAGTAGTTGCATGTTTTGCGCTTACCTCTCTCCTTCTTATTGAAGAAAAAAAAAAGTTTGTTATAATTTACCTTCTAATTCCTTCAAGGGTTTGGGTTTCTCCCATACGCTTTCTTGTTTGGCCGCGTGGTAGTAGTAGGGCCGGCCGGCGGGAGCCTTGTGCGTGCGCCACTCTGCACCTCCGTGTTGTGCAGTCGGTTAACACGTACCTTCTAATTCCTTCAAAGGTTTAGGCTTCTCCCACACGCTCTCCTGCTTGGCCCGGCCGGTATAAACCTTCGTCTTGCGCAGTCGGTTAACACGTACCTTCTAATTCCTTCAAAGGTTTAGGCTTCTCCCACACGCTCTCCTGCTTGGCCCGGCCGGTATAAACCTTCGTCTTGCGCAGTCGGTTAACACGTACCTTCTAGTTCATACGAGGCTTCTCAGAAATGCTATCCAACTTTTTTGAGTGTCATTGTTTTTGGGGTATCTTTGTTTGTTGGAAGCGTTTTTGTTTTACGATGTTCCAAAAAAAAACAATGATATGGGGTATCATTGTTTTTTTTGGAACATCTTTGTATTCTTAAAGTATCATTGTTTTTTAGGGGTATCTCTTTTTTTTTTTTTTGGGTGTCAATGTTTCTAAGACAGTAAGTTCGTAGGCCGAATGGCTAGCCCTGGTGTCAGAGTTTTGAAGCCGCCTAAAGGCCTCTGACATTGTTTCATAAATAAGAGGCGTTATTATTGTTATTTACCTTCTAATTCCTTCAAAGGTTTAGGCTTCTCCCACACACTCTCCTGCTTGGCCGCGTGGTAGTAGTAGGGTCGGCCGTCGGGCGCCTTGTGCGTGCTCCACTCCGCGGCGGCAGCTTCTACCTCGGGCGGGATAACCTGCACGAAACGGGAGTTTTACATTTAGAATTCAAAAAAATATTCACATTAATAATATACAAACATAACTTTAGAAAAATAACTACAAAAAAATATTTATTTACATAACTAATGAAACATTAGGCCCAAATACAAAGGTACGATCGTAATTACAATAGCTGATTAGACCATTTCTTTTTCATTCTAGGCATTCGATAGAGAGAACACTTGTTACGTTGCTATTAAATTTACATAATTGGGTCTATTTTCATTCTATACTACTTAAAATATAATACTACACAATTTAAAATACGTACCTTAAATTATAAATAAAAAAATAGAATTTCGCACGCTGACCGTAGGCAACTTTAAGCCGTTACGTAGATGTGGCCAACGTTTCAACGCGTTAAGACGAGGGTGGCGCAGTAGCATTACAATAATGGAAGACAGAAAGGAAGAAATGTGTAAGATCCATATTATATGGAATAAATTTTCTTCTTTTTCCTTAAGTTTTAGTAACAGACAATTATGAAAATAGTAATGTTTCGTCAAAAATGGTACAACCGACTTCCATCATAGAAAAGTCGAATAGCTCGCTTGAATCGATGAGGTATTCCATTTTTAGATTGTTGATGATTTTTCTAAAACGGCTCAGCCGATTTCGATTTATATTTCAATGGGAAAGAAGAATGATCTACCAAATAAAAGACAACAAAATCTGTTTATACAATCGTAACATACAATCGAAATAGGGAATCCATTTTTGAAGTCGGTTTTAACGCAGAATTGGCCATTTTGTCATACAATTTTTATGATTTTTTTCTATGTAATTATGGCCTATTTTACAATCCAAGTTTTTATTACTATCAGTCAACATAGAACAATACCACGAGTGTAATAATAAATAAAACAACGTCTACAGAAACTACTAAAAAACCAATAAACTAAAGAACACTACATACTACGCTACAGACATTTCGCAAAAATATCGCTTAGCCAGTGACAAATAGCCCGAAACATATAGGGATTTTTAAAGTAGTTGATTGAATCAGGCGTTGCTTTGCGGAAATTCATCTTAAAATCTTTATTTTGAATAAATATTTAGTGTGTTTCCGCTATCGTGTTGTAGGCGAAGAGTCAACACGTCCTGAAGATGCCTCGTTGAGAGGCGAAACACGTGTCGAACAGAGTGTAGTGCAGTGAGAATAAGGGTGTTATTTATTAGTGAAGTATTTTCAATATTTAGCCATATTATTTTAAAGAATTTTTTTATAATATTTATTTGTTGTTAACGGATTATTAATATATTATTTGTAAAAAATATATAATCGAGTGTAGTGATATTTATTATTGTTTTATCTATTTTGTAAAATTAAGTTTTTAAATGTATAATTATTATTTTTTAAATTCCCTTAAACTTATTTGCCTACATCAAGATAGCGGAAATACACTAAAAATTTATTCAAAACAAGGATTTTATAAAATTAAAAAAGAATCTCTTGCACGGACATAACTCCAACACGTCAGATATTGATAGCGTCCATGTGCTGCGTAATTTTAAAACTGTACGTATGTTGAAATAAAATAAATAATAGCTATTCTCAAGAATGTCGAGAAGCAAGTTTTGTGCCCTTCATTAATCCATTCATCTGACAATTTCAGAGTAACGACTTTCAAATTGTCAGATTAGTTGAATACATATATACATATACAGGGTTATACCTAATCAAATAGCATCCTTTTAGGGGCTTATTCTGTACATCAAAACTAACAACTTTTGTTATGCGACTTTTGTCAAAACTCGACAAAAAAAAACAGCGGTTCCATACATTTTGTCGCGGGTGAAGGATATTTTTCTATGGAACAACAAAAAAAATTTTTGAGTTTTGACCAAAGTCGTAGAACAAAAGTTGTTAGTTTTGATGCAAAGAATAAGCCCCTAAAAGGATGCTAATTGATTAGAAATAACCCTGTATACATATATACTTTTTAGCATGGAATAAAAAAACTGCTTTTTTTTTCAAATTAGAGTGTAATTAACTCACCCTACCTTAATCTAACGTGTTATGATGATCGTTCTATTTTTACTAAAATGATCCTTTATATTTGACGGGCGGCCATATACAGGGTGATTGATAAACAATTAGCATCCTTTTAGGGGCTTATTCTGTACATCAAAATTAACAACTTTTGTTCTGCTACATCAGCTCAAAACATCATCTGTTCCATACATTTTGTTGCGGGTGAACGATATTTTTCAATGGAACAATTTTTTGAGTGTTGACAAAAATCGCAGATCAAAAGTTGTTAGTTTTAATGTACAGAATAAGCCCATAAAAGGATGCCAATTGTTTACCAATCATCCTGTATACGGGGCTCATATTTGATAGAGGTACTTAATCAGGTACAAGGTATCCCCCTGTATATTAATCTGTAGTGCATTAGTATGCCCCGAAATCCCCTCTTCGGCTCCCCTTCTCTATAGTAGGAGAGCCGAAGTAAAACGAAGTAGTTTTAATAAGAAATTCGCTAGTTTCGGGCCATTTCGTCAGTATGCAGTATAAATAGTACAAGAAGCCAGGTTGAGTGCTCACAGTGGGGGGTTTTTTGATAATTTCCATGTGGCGGCGCAGCGGACGCGGCGACAATGGCCCACCACCGCCCACCTGCGGGGAATCCCCGTATTTATTGCTATCATTTTATTGACCGACGTAGAGGCCTCCCTTTATTAATCTACTTTTAATCTATTAATCTATTTTATACTGCTTTTCCACACTAGATTAATTATAAAAAGTTATTATTTAGATAAACATTTCAAAAACCTGTACTGTACTGTACCAGCCATTTTAAAGGCCGCGCTACATAAGATGGCGGACGTGAAGTTAACAACAAGCTACGCATAGCCAATCAACGCGCAGCTTTATGTGAGCTTCAGTCTGGATTGGATATTGCGCAGCTCGTAGTTAACTTCACAGCAACCAACTTGTGTGTCGCAGCCTATAATAGTCCACTGCAGGACGGAGGCCTACCCACGACGGGTAATTGGGCTATATCCACCACAATGGTCCAATGCGGGTTGGTGAATTCACATATGCTATCGAATTTCTTCTATGAACGTATACAGGTTTCCTCTGATGTTTTCCTTCACCAAAAAGCCAGTGGTGCGATCCCCTATGGATCTCCAATAAGACCTTATGGGTAGCAACTTTAATTCAGCGCGATTTTGCGGTCTTAATGAGGTCATCCGGCCTACGCTGCGCTTGCCGGTACGTGGTCTACACTCGAGAACTTTTCGACCCCATTGGTCATCGGTCTACTTTTATTAATCTATTTTTTATTTTATACTGCTTTTCCACACTAGGTTTATCTCAAAGAGCTATTTTTGTGATGAACATTTCAAAAACCTCGTTTACTAGCAAACTAATTTAGTTGGAAAAGCATCTGGACAGTGACCTGGAGATGCAGGTTCAAGTCCTGCGTACGCGACAATTTTTTCGCGATATTTATTTTTGGCAGTTATTTTTGTAATGTTTTTTACAAAAATAACTCTCTAAGGTCTTTTTTTAAGTCGTTGAATGCCTCACTGGTTAATGACACTGACTTCTGGGTCAAAGTGGCGTGGGTCCGATTCCCACCTACGGCAAGTATTTTTATGATGACCTGGGTGATTGCTCTGTCTGAATGTTATTATCTCTATAAGTATGCATATTTGCAGTATACAGGGTTATTCCTAATCAATTAGTATCCTTCTAGGGGCTTATTCTATACATTCAAACTAACTACTTTTGTTCTGCAACTTTTGTGAAAACTCAAAAAAAAAATCTGCTGTGACATTTTTTTTTTGAGTTTTGACAAAAGTCGCAGAACAAAAGTTATTAGTTTTGATGTACAGAATAAGCCCCTAAAAATTGATTAAGAATGACCCTGTATAAGTCTGTGACAGCGATATCACAAACTTTGCTTATTTTGGGGTCAGAGACCGTGTGTCCCCTAATATTTAACTATTTATATTTGGTGGCAGATACTTACAACCTCCTTCTTAGGTGGCGGTTGGTACTGCTGCGTCTCCAGCACCTGTTCCTGGTTGATCCCGGGCGGCGATGTGCCATTTGCCGGGACTTGCTGACCCGCCGCACCTGGAATATACATAAGTAGGTTATTTGTTCCAAAGAACATCGGTTTACTTCACGTTACACAAATCGGCGGATCGGAGTAAGTGCAGAACGCTGCGCGGCAAAATATAGGTATGCGCGGGAGCCAGAGACGACACGCCGGGACACACCCGCCCTCCAACCTCATGCTTCTCGCGCGCTCCCTACGCCCGTGCTCACCACTACGACACGCGGTGTCGGAATTGTGCACACATGCGCAATAATCAGCGAATCACGGCGTCGTGTCTTCTGCAGCTAACTTCTCATCCGCCAACTTGTGCGGCGCTTAGTGTACCACTTGACTGGTATGGACTTGGTGATATCGAAGAATCGTATATTACTGCAGCGGCCAGCAACAGAGACATTGGCGGACGAACGTGAGTTGTGGGCCGAGGCGAAGCCGAGCCACGCATGAAATACGTGCGTCCATCAATACCTAGTAGTGGCCAAGGCTTGTATAGTACTTTTCTCAAATAATGCAAAGAAATAACTTTATCGAGGAAACTCAGGGCCTATCGATGAGAAAACAGCCTATTGAAAAGCTCCTAAAGCTCTGTTTTGTTCCGGGCGCCTGGTACTTTTGTCTTGCATTTCTTCTTTCATTTTGTAAATATAAGCGTATTTTGAATATGATTTGAAATCTAACTTTTTTGTTTGATAGGTGATACTTCAAAGTTGGTGTTATCAGTTTCTGAGGATGGATGGATGGATGGATGGATGTTTGTTACTCTTTCACGCAATAACTACTGGACGGATCGAGATGAAACTTTGCAATAATATCTTAATATATTTAAATCTCGTGTCACAATGTTTGTCCTCAATGGACTCCTAAACCACTTAACCGATTATAATAAAATTAGCACACCATGTGCAGTTCGATCCAACTTGAGAGATAGGATAGTTTAAATCTCAAATTATAGTCGCAATTTTAATTTATTTAGCCACAGCAACGCGTGGCCGGGTCAGCTAGTAGCTTATATATCAGAATAACACATAGGCTATAAATTATAATGACATTGCGTCAAAAATCAAAACATCATGCGGGCGAAGCCACGGGTAAAAACTAGTAAAGAATAATCCAAAATTGTATGCACCAGTTCCAGCAAACTATTTAAATTCTGTACGCAATTTAAATCGGTTGTTGTTGGACTAAAAAAGTGTTCCAATTTTAACCGACATCTAAAAAGGAGGAGGTTCTATGATCGTATGATTGTATTTTTTGTATTCGTGTATGCTCATCGATATTTTCGCCAATTGTGAACCAAATCAAAAAAATATTTTTAAGTAAAAAGGGTATAACGGAAATTTAAATGGTGGTTCCATTTACATTTTATCGAAATTGGCTGAACCGTTTTTGATAAATGAAGAATAATGTAAAAATTGTATATATCCTCATCATTCGAATAATAAATAATAAATAAAACGTTTATTGTTCTTAAAAATTAACAAGTTGTACACTAGATCCCACACTAGGGCGACCTGTGTCGTGAGATCTAGGCTCTTCCTTAAGGAAAAAAAAATACCCTTATAGTATACAAACTTAAATTAACATTCATAGTGCGCTGAATCCCACACTAGGGTGACCTGTGTCGTAGGATCCAAGCTCCTTGCCAGAAGGGAAGGTAATACTTGTTTAAGGTTTTAATAGAGGCCAAACAGCGCAATTCAACGGATTATTTTGACAAAACTACAAATCGCACCGATATAAAAAAATAAGAGACACAAGTTTAATCTGTCTTAATTATTTCCAATTGTGTAAATAAATCTATGTGCAAAGTTTTTTGTTAAAAAATGTTTTATGAAGGTCGTTTCATACTCAATTACTCAATAACGAAAAATGAGTAGTCATTAGTTGTTACTTTAAAAAATTGAGACGTTGAAAACATTAAAACGGTACTGTCAACTTTTTTTTAGAAGCTTTGTACGATTTGTTATTATTTTTTTAATTCATTTTTTCCCTGCCGCGTAAATCCCACCACCCGCGGGCCCCTGCGCCGGCTGTGCGGGGAGCGATGTCAGTCCGTCGCGGAACGTTGAGACGCGAGGACGCGCGCGATTCTACTTCGACAAAGCTTTTGAGGTTGCGCTAGATGGCGCAAAAATAAAACATGTTCCGAATTCTCAAGGTCATTGGCGAATCTTAAAGTCTGAATACTACATTTCAAATTGGGAAGACTTACTAACATGATATATCTAATTATTCGACCGAAGTATTCGAATGTTGTACACGATGGAAGAACACTCACCCGCGTCAGGCATGGCAGCGGTCCCCAGGTTCGGCGGGGGGTTGGCGACGAGCGGGGGTGGCCAGCCCCCCCAGCCGCCCCACGCACCGGGGAAGCCCCCGGGAGGCGGGCCCCCACCCTGCCCCGGACCACCTGCACAAATACACATGCATTTAAACCTACGAACACGGTAGAACCAAACACCAAAACCAACCAGTTTCTCACACAAAAACTTCCCTAAAATAATTTCGCAGCGCGCTCTGTCTACCTCGCAAAGTGGAGTGTATTATTTAGACAACACATTTCATTCAATTGCATTTAGCTAACGTACTAGGTTTTACGTTATGTTCGATGCTTAATAGGGTATTACAGTCATTTTAGAAAAGCATCTCAGTTAGATCTTGTTGGTCTAATAAAATACAAAAAATAATTATTCAATCGTTAAGTGCTTTTTAATTTTACAATTTCAAAATTTCACGCGTAATTTACGTAATACGATAGATGTCATTATTTTACTCTGTGGTAATGAATGACGTCACTATACTATGTAAACAATGCACGTAAATATTTTTCACGATAGTGTCTTTGTTTGTAAGTTTGAGATTTATGTTGAAAATGAGTTATAATAAATGGTTAATAATGAGTTCCCGTTGGTGTGATGTTCCTGGAATACTATAGTACAAACACCGGACAAACTATTCAATGTTTACATAGCCGGATGACGTCATAACATAGCGGCGACTATTTTATGCACAGACTAAATATTTTGTATTGATTTTTTAAATTTATTTTGTTGTTTTTTAATCTAAAAGGCTCATTTTCCGATTGCTCTTTGCCTAAGCTATCTCAAAAATACATTTACAGATTTTTTCTCGTTCATAGTAAAATAGTCTGTTACAAAAAAAAATAAGTAAAAAGAAAAATTTATAAAATCTAATCCCACACCAATAATTTACCGGTTCAACAAAATGTTCAGAAAGAAGATCTTAGAATTTCGGCCCAGACTAATATACAGTAGCCCAAAAAACGTTTAAACAAATTCATAGAAAGAGAAACGGTATATATTGCTTAATCATGATGCATATTCATATTATTTTAATTTGATTTTTGTTCCAAGGCCGCCATCACGCCACCATATTTTACAAGCAATATATGTAATAAGATTCGAAAATGTGAAATTCTAAAGAAAATAACAGAAAAAATATTTTTCCAAAACAAACAAAGCAAATAATTAAACACTGTACATGTACACGGTAATGGCCTAACTATGATATATTTTTGCATATCTCTTTTTAAGATATTTTTCGTGCTATCTGAAAATAATCAATACATAGGCACCTATATAAAAATTGATCGAGGTTATTAATTTACCTAAAACTCGCGAACGGCTAAACCGATTTGGTTAATGATGGTTTTGAAATAAAGGGCAGGTTTAAACGGAGAGAAAATATAAAAATATAGGGAGTAAAATAGTAAAACCGTGAATTTAATTTTCTCATACAAAATCTTCCTGCGTGTAAAAGTTGTCATTGACAGATGGTAAGATGAAGTTCACCGGGTTAACTGGTACGTAATAAAATGCTGTCCATAATGATAATATAGCCTACAAAATTACCGACCAGAAAAACACTACAGTAAAACACTGACCTGGACCACCGGGGCCCCCTGGGCCTCCAGGGCCACCGGGGCCTCCGGGGCCTCCGGGGCCCCCGGGGCCTCCGGGCCCCGCTAAAGGATTCCCCATGCTAGCCAGCTGTGCCATAGTAGGCGGGCCGCCGGGGAAGTTGGGCGGCGCCTGGGAGAAGTTCGGCCCGCCGGGGAAACCGCCCGGGCCGCCGGGGCCCGCCGGCCCACCGGGGAAGTTGCCCGGCCCGCCGGGGAAGTTTTGTCCGGGGCCAAGACCGCCTTGCCCGGGGAAGTTGGGCCCGGGACCGCCTGGGAATGGATTCCCTCCTAAAACAAGGAAAAAATATTTCATATTCAATTTACACATAAAATATTTCAATTAGTTTACTCAGAAAATACCAACGGTACAGATAAAGTTATAAAGAAAAATTTATATCTAAAATCAAATTTGAACCAAATATTTAGAGCCAATTTCGAGATCACAATTTTACACAAATATACAATACAAACAAACTAGCTGACCTGACAAAAAAAATTTTGCCACAAGAATTTGAATTAGAAGGATTTACAAAAATAGTTTACGACCTATATATTATTATTATATATTATATACTATTATAGACTTATTAAAAACCAGATCAAAAAAATATCCTGCTAATATTATAAGAAACGCGAAAGTTTGTAATCTTGTATGGATGAATGGATGTTTGTTACTCTTTCACGTAAAAACTACTGAATGGATTTTAATGAAACTTTACAATAATATAGCTTATACATCAGAATAACACATAGGCTACAATTTATAAACATATTGAATGAATTTTCCAAAATATAACGATAAAATATGTTGAGTAGGTAGGAAAATTCTGCAATCTGCGAGGTACTTTAGAGTGCGCTGCAAGACTGTCAAAATAAACAACTGTCGATCGAATAACTGTCAAATCAATCGATGACCAGTCTTTGGATATTATCATCTATCTATAATATAAAAATAAATCGTAAAATGTGTTGGTAAGCGCATAACTCAAGAACGCCTGGACCAATTTGGTAAATTATTTTTTTTATTTTTTTCGTTGAAGTCCATGGATGGTTTTTACGGCGTGAAAAATTCGAATTATTGCCGGGAAAACCCTAAAAGCAGCCCTTTTATAATTCCCATACAAACGTTTTCTAACTAAAATATAGAGTCAATTTGAACTTTATCTTTTTGACAGAACGAAGTCTGTCGAGTCCGCTAGTACTAATATAAATCCGAAAAGTTTGTTGGTTTGTTCTTCTTTCACGCAGCAACGAATTGACTTGATATTTGGCATAGATATAGTTCAAGGGCCGTAAAGTGATATAGGCTACTTTTTATTCCGAAAAAATAAAGTGTGAAAAAAGGTTCCTGTGGGATAGCACAAATGTGAAATTCCACGCGGGCGGAGCCGCGGGTAGAAGCTAGTCATACATAAATTCAGTAAATTAATATAAAATATAACTTTCCAAAAATACAATCTTTTAGAGATCCTGGATACTATGTAGCAGCAGAGCGTTAGCCAAGACAAGTAAAACGAGCCCAAACACGACGGGTCTATCTTGTTTAGTACAGGAGGTGAGGAGGCCACTTCTACCAGCTCCATGGTACTATATTTATTTATTTATTAGGTACTCATAACAGACTACAGAAAATACATGACATTTTTTTTTATACAATTTTTGACCGATTCTGTGGTCCAAAAGAATGAGCACACAGCATGGTGAACAGTTGTATAGGTACATATTATTACAAAATTTGATACTTAAAATAAAGAGAATGATAGAATTATTTCGTGAAAAAATAACCATTAATAACATAATTTTCACTTTATGGAAAAAGTGAAAATTTAAATCAATCCATAAAAGTGATACACTATTACTTAGTTAATAATTTGAAATGAAATGTATATTACAGTGCAACACAATAGTTTAAATTACTGTATTGCACTGCATTATGGTTTGGAGACGAAAAATTTATACATATTGCATTGTCCCGCGATATACATATGCGTGCAAGATTTCAGCTCAATCGGAAACCGGGAAGTTGGTCAAATGTAACTTGCAAGATTTCATCCGAACTTACATAGATACATCCATTGCAAGTGAAAAAAGCTTATAATAAAATCGGTAGAATGAATGGATTGACCGATTTTTTTTGCAGGAGTTTAAGAATTTTAAGAATTGCTCCTATAAATGTATAAGATTTCTTTGGCTTCAATGGTTACAATCACTTCATTTAAACTCGCGTGAGAAATCATTATACTAAATAAAACACCGGTTTTTACTCACGTATGATATACGGCCGGGCCGCTGGGAACCCGACCGGTTTCGGAGTAATCAGTACTCCTTCATCAGGGAATACGCGCGCTCCCGTCGACTGGCGCACGCCATTAAAAGTGTTAATTGGTACGTAATAAATTGTATTACGTACCAGTTAACACGTGAGTAAAAACCGGTGTTTTATTTAGTAATGGTTACAATCACTTACCGGGTGGTCCGGCGGAGTTGAGAGGGGCTTCTCCAGGTGGAGTCTCATCGGATTCCATCGCGAGAGGGACGTTACCCTCCTCGGGGGCCCCTCCCATCGGGCCCTGATCCTTGTTACCTGATGAGGATATCACACAATGCAAAACAAATACAAACAAAATATTCAAATTCATACTAAGCGCCGACACAAATGGCATGCACAATGCCGACGCAAATGGCGTAGTGGTGAGTACAGGCATAGGAAACGCGCGAACCTCGTGCCTATGAGGTTGGCTGGCGGGTGTTTCCCGACGCGAGTCTCTCTGGCTCCCTCGCATACCTATATTTCGGCTTTTGCGCAGCGTTCTGTGCATAACTTCCCATCCGCCGACTTGTGTGGCGCTTAGTATAAAATAGCTTTCTGAAACACTACAGTTCTACACACAACAGTAATAGGAAGTTTCCCATTTTTACCAAAAAAATACTTAAGCCATTGCCAGGAAATGATGATGACGATTTACCATTTTTAATAAATCACACTAAGTCTGCAATAAATTATGGCGTTTTTATTTTTCGATTATCTACAAAAATGACGGAGTTAAAATTTTTAAACATGAACGCACGAAATTTAATATATATAAAATACCCTGAAGTCGCGCCGTGGGTTAGACAACCATACATAATACCTGTAACCCTGAACAATTAAATCTCACCGTCTTTGAGCCAGGGCGGCGGCTGGTTCATGAAGGGCGGCACGGCGCCGGCGGGCGGCTGCTGCGAGGGCGGCATCATCTGCGGCATCATGCCGTTGGGCGGCATTCCATGGGGCGGCATCCCGCCCATCGGCCCGCTCATGGGGGGCATATTCTGGCCGGGCATGCCTCCCAGTTGACCTAGACAACAAAAACAATGTTACTAAAAAAAATTAGAATAATTATCACTACATAGTGTAAAGCAAAATCGCTATTTTTGTGTGTATGTCTGTATATCCGCTTATATCTTCCAAACTAGATGATTATTTTTCTTAAAAAATCGCAACACCGACTCCACCGTGTACAGAATTCGAATAAATTGCACGAATCGATATGACATCCATGTACATTTTTGTTGATTTATCAAAAACGGCTCACCCGATTCCGTTAAAATTTAAATGGGACCACCTCGGAAGTATATTCTATCGAACTAAAAAAGATTTTTTAAATTGTTCACAATTGGCGAAAATATCGATGTACACACACAAAAAAAAACATACAAACAATACCTAGTACCTACTCCTGTCTGGAAGTCGGTAAAAACAGATTGCAATACAGTTTTCACCATCTTTTAGAAAATTTCTTCTGGAAGGTTTATAGCTATAACTCATCTGTAACCGGGCGAAGCCAGGACGGGCAGCTAGTGTAGAATATAATGAAGTAATGTAGAAGTAGAAAAATCGTAAAACATTGATTTTTGACAAACTTATAGATTTCGATTACACACCACAAGGGCATTATTTCAAGTTTTTTAGGGTTCCGTACCTCAAATGGAAAAAAACGGAACCCTTATAGGATCACTTTGTTGTCCGTCTGTCTGTCTGTGTGTATGTCAAGACTCTTTATCTCGGGAACGCGTAAAGATATCGAGTTGAAATTTAAACTGTATACGTATATTTATGGTATCTTGCAGTTGAGTAAAAAAAAAACTTCTCAGTTATCATTTAAAAAAGTTAGAGCCGTTTATGTCGTAAAAACCGCATATTTCGACACTCACAAAATCAAAACCTACAGAGTACTTCCCGTTGACATAGAACTATGAAATTTGGCGAGAAGCATTGTCTCAGAGTACACATATAGGAATAAATCTGAAAACTGTACATTTTTATTTAAATCACAAAAAATAGGGCCTCTAAATTCACAAAATATGGGTTCAAAATTCAAAGTGAGTAAATTATATCATGTAAGGTATCATATAAAAGAACTTCATTAGCACAAGCTAAAACAGGTTTTTAATTATTTTAACAACGTGTTTGTACGGAACCCTCGATGTGCGAGCCTGACTCGCACTTGTCCGGTTTTTTATTTTATATATTTATTGTTTAATACACTCCACAGACTCAGGGTCTGCACTCTTTATGACATACCTATAGTAATTTCTTTTTGAGATTTAATAACATTTCTTAAAACTAATAATTATAATAGTAAGACTTGGTCTCTAAAGACTTGTAGTCACAGTCATGACTTACCCGCAGTGACCATAGCTTCCATCTCCTACTGATGACCTTACACATGGGGCCTTTTAGAGGCCTCGTCTTTAATTATAGTCTCTCATTCATACATGATAATAATTATAATAGTAAGACTTGGTCTCTACAGTTTTGTAGTCACAGTCATGACCTACCGGCAGTGGCCATGGCTTCCATCTCCTGCTGCGTGATGACCTTGCAGGTGGGGCCTTCCTGAGGCCTCGTCTATAAAGACTTGTTCGAACATGATAATAATTATAATATGTAGTAAGAATTGGTCTATAAGTCACAGTCATGACTTACCGGCAGTAGCCATGGCTTCCATCTCCTGCTGCGTGATGACCTTGCAGGTGGGCCCTTCCTGGGGCCTCGTCCACGTGGTCTCTCGTGTCCGCGCGTGGTAGTAGTAGGACTTGCCGTCTTCTGACTTGGTCTCTACCCACAGCTCCGGTGCGGGCTAGAACGAATAGATCTTTTGAGTTTTGCTAGTAGGTATACAGAATATTTTTTTAAACAAAGAACACAACAAAAATCAACTGTTACATAAATAATTGGCCAAGTGCGAGTCGGCGTCACGCACGAATTATTTATTTATGAAGGGAATAATTATACAACTTAATATTCTGGGAATATTTCAAGCTACTACCCTGTTGCCGTTTTTAATATCAAGCAAAAAACGGCAAAAAATCACATTTATTGTATGGGAGCCCTTCTGTTTTCAGTATTTGTTGTTATAGCAGCAACAGAAATACATCACTTGTGAAAATGTTAACTGTCTAGCTATCACAGTTTAAGACATACAGCCTGGTGACATATGGACGGACGGATAGCGGAGTCTTAATAATAGGGTCCCGTTTTTACCCTTTGGGTACGGAACCCTAAAAAACGAGTCAGATAGTATGATAGGCTCGATAACAATGTTCTCTTACATATTTACTATTTCTTGACTTACCATATTAGGCGGGGGCATGTTGGGCGGCCCGCCGAAGGGCGGCGGCTGGCCCATCATGTTGGGCGGCGGGCCCATCGGCCCGCCCGGCGGCATCATGCCCGGCGGCGGTCCGAACGGCGGCGGGCCTCCCATCATACCTGCAACAAACGATCATTATAAAACAAGCCATCATTCATCGTTTTATTCTTCTTCTTCCCGTACATCGAGTTTCGGTTGTCATTGAGGATAAACTAATTCTTTGTATGCAATTAGTAGCGTACTGCGTCCTGCACCTGACGTTCCGCACGGGGTGTTTTGTGCATTTGCACTTTGGAATTCCCTACCTTCGTCATCATTACTGGACAATTACAATAAAGATATCTTAAAGTCATGAGTGAATAGGAATCTTCTATCTACACTCTACCTAAATACTCCATCCTCGGCTTTCAACAAAATTAACCCGACGCTCAAGGCCTCGCCGCTATAACTGATAATAGTGTTCAGTAAGTTACCAATGTAGTAAAATGTTCGGTCACCATGCGTATATGAGAATCTTACCGGGCGGCGGCGGCCCCATAGGTCCCCAGTTGCCATCGAAGTTGGGCGTGTTGCTGAAGCGCGGGCCTCCTCTGGTGCGGAAGAAGGCGCGGCCCCGCATCGGTGGGCCGCCCGGCCCGTAGCCGCGCCCGCGGAACCGCATCGGCGGGCCGTTCATCCAGCCAGGCGGCGGGCCGCGACCTCTGTTTCTGCCACATACAAGTACAACATTACACAGACATACAAGATAGAGCAGAAAAAACTCTTTATTTACAAGCACTAAAACAAAATTCAGGAGAAAAGAATCAGCGGTTTCCGAGTAGCAATTTTGCATGGAACAGTTGATTTTTTGTTGTTAATATGTTTTTAAAGATGGACTAAACTGGTGTTGTCGTCGTCGTCGTTTCAGCCGTGGGACGTCCAATGCTGGACATAAGCCTCCCTATGGATCTCCAACAAAATTAGTTGGAATTGGCTCTCATCCAGTGTGAACCAGGATTCTTGATCATCCTACACTGCGCCGGTACATGATCTTCAATCGCGAACTTTTCGACCCCATTAGGTCATAAGTCCTCCGTGCTATGTGTCCTGCCCTAGCTGGCTTGGGTAGACAAGGAGGGGAAATGCACAGAACACCCCACAGGGGACTTATCGCCCCCACGTGGAATAAAGTAAGTTAGTATAGCCTGGTGTCAGTTTTTAAGCTGCCTGAAGACCACTAACATGGCTAAACGGTTAAAACAACCAGGGCCTACAATTTGACACGTAATCTGAGCCACGGTAGAGCTTAGTTGTAAATGGCACCTGCCGACAACCATCTGAACACTGACCGTTGCTTAACTTCAATGATTGCTAATGAACAACTTAGTCAAAATATGTTATGAGCACTACTTTGAATAAAAAGGGATGACTCATTTTAGATTGGGACGAGCCATTACATGCAGTCATTTTTACCAATTTGCATTCTTTTTTAGTCAACTTTAAGGAGATTTTTCGTTTATGCAATTTGCATCCTAAAAAATTTTATCATTCAAAGGATGAATTGGATCATAATGGCTTGGATTGGATATCTTTTGTTCGCCAGCCAAGAATAAGATAGTAAAAATGGTCCCATTACAAAACCAGGAATACTTAACTAGTAGTTTTCCTAACAGTAGATCTCGCGACACATTTCGTAACTAAATCTTCATAAGCTTATATCTCGACTTGCTTTTGACAGATTTGATTCGTACTTGCAAATCTTACTAGGATTTGGATACTAAATCTCGTTAACTGAATCTTCATACGCTTATATCTCGACTTGCTTTTGACCGATTTGATTCATACTCGCAAATCTATTTATACTAAATAATAGATAATAAACAATCTTACAATATTATCGAAATCGGCTGATAAATAGCGCTACAGCAAATTTAAGAGAAATCTCATCAATAATCGCCAATAACAAAAAATCTGTTAATGTATACCATAATGTAAAATTTAAGTAACCTGTATACCAAATTTTTTAAGAGCCAATGAAATTGCGACCCACACCTGGACATCTGTCCAGATGTTGGTTTTCATCTATAGGAAAGCAAAATCGCCATGTCTAAAACAGAGGGGTATTCCTAACTCTCAATCAAATAACACTAACTTACATTACAATTTCTGGAGGTTGCCAACTCTTCCTAGGACTGTGCTTATGCTAGTACACAGGCTTACTATTCCAATTCAAAGTGGGGGCGATAAGTCCTGCACTGACGTCCGGCATTGGGTATTTTGTGCATTTCTTCCTCCAGCTTCTACCCAAACCAGCCCAGTTCCTTAAAATAACGGAGTGTGGCTCTGAGCCACTGGCATAACTGCTCCAGTGGCTTGGATGGCATATTAGATGGCGATGAGGATGACAGGCTTACTATGCTGAATAAAGTTACTATGCTGACATAGTTCGGAGAACAGATAGCTGATGGGGCAGAAGTTATCAAATGGAAACCACAGACTAGCAAGCGCAGCATAGGATGTCCACAGAAAGGGTGGACTGATGATATAATAGAGATTGCAGGTATGCGCTCTGGCTGCAGGCCGCTTCCAACCAGCCTTATTGGAGATCTATAGAGGAGGCCTATGTCCAGCAGTGGACGTCTTGCGGCTGATGTATGGAATACATGAACCAAAGCAACATGATATATCCAAAAAACTCACTGAATTGGACATATAATCTTGACCTAGCAGACCTAATTTTGCACAAAACTGAAGTCCCAAATATGTACAAAGTCAATGATTACAGAATTATTACTTACAAAGTACAACAAATAACTTAATTCATATGTGTTCACACAGCATTCTACAATGTCTGTTTCATAAACATGGATATTTGCTGCATACAAAACAATAAATGTTTCTCACGCGCCTGATAAAGAGGCCTCTCTGTGTATCTTTATAGAAATATGTAAAAATAAAACAAAACTTCAATACTACAGGAAATCTGACAAGGCCAGAGATATCTAATATTGTAATACTAGCAAATCAGTTCATACCTAACATTACCAAGATAATAATTAAATAAATCATTCTTTTCCAAGATTAAATACAAGAAAAAACAACATAAGTTAATCTTTTTAAAACATTACATGTATTACGAACTTAAATTTAGGCATTTATGTATTAACTAGCGCCCCGCTCTGGCTTCGCACAGGTGTGTAATATGTCAATATTATAAACCTTCCTCTTGGATCACACTATCTATTAAAAAAATCGCATCAAAATCTGTTGCGTAGTTTTAAAGATACAAACATACATAGGGACGGAGAGTGGGAAGCGACTTTGTTATACTTTGTAGTGATTACTATAGGTATCAAAATTTAATTAGTCTACATTGTAGAAACCACATTTTATCAGTTTGTCGAAACCTCAATAGAGTACCACAATACATTTGAGCATTAAATAGGTATATTTTTCATTCGCCAGCATAACATTCTTGAACACAATAACAGCTATGCAAATATTGTTACAACAAACATACAGTATCCTTATCAGAATAACATTGTGAATACACAATAAATTATTTATAGTCCGTGTAGAGCCCAAAAGCCGGCAAAATCAATAATTATGCTCGTGGTTCAAAGAAACCTTGAAGTAGGTACCTATCAAAATGAAACGCATAAAAGTTGCATCTTACCTGAAATTCCCACGTCCGCGGTTGTTCCTAAAGTTGCCACCTCCATCATCGTCATCAAAAGACTCATCGTAAGCACCTGGATCACCGAAATCCTTCATAGAATCGCTCATATTGTCCCCATCGAGGCTTCTATTCCCCTGATCGCTAAGCGCGGAGTCTTGCGCGTCCATGTTATACTCTTCCTCCATTTTCAGTGAGATTGTTAAAACAGCAACAGTTTAAGTCCTCATCACTGCACAATAACTCAAAAATAATCCAAACAACGCTGTGGTAATAAATTCTAGCGAGCCGATTCAAACAAAGATGGACGCATTTAAAATGGCGGTCAGAGCTGCCAGGAGTTAAAATAGTAATGAGCTAAAAATTAGTAGAGTTAAGTTTATTGCTTCCAACTGCGTCGGTACATAGGTATAACAAATGGTTGGTCTCAACAGTTTATCCTAGCGGACATGCAATTATATAATTAACTTATAGCATTACCCAACGCTTAATTACATAGGTAACGGGATATGTACCATTTGCGTCTCCTACATATAGTTATAATAATATTGTACTTAATCAACTTTTCTTAGGTATTTATAACATTAGAAATATTTACTTATATCTATACGTTAAACTATATTTTCGAGGTCGTCTATTAAGGAAATATATTATTTTAAAATTCCTACTTCTATATACAACAAAAATACTGTGATTAGATATTTTTAATTTGAATGTCGTCACAAATGTAATGTCATGTATGATCATTTATCGAATTATACAAAAATACACTTAAGTTTGAGATTTTACGACTTGCTTTTGTCAATAATTCATAAAAAGATGTCCTCATATTTATTTCATCTATCTCTTCGGATATTTGCCTACAAGGCTGTAATAACGTGATAAAAAAATGTTTAGTATCAAAAGATTCTTTACATTTAGAAATGCTAATTTTGTGTCTTGAGCGCAAAAGTAGTAACATTAGCACAACATTTTCACGATGGCGGGACGGTGGGCGGGTGAGCGGGATAGAGGGAGGAAGCTTACGGATAGTGATGTATTGTGCAATCGATAAAAATTAAATTCTTTATCGATTTTAACGATTACGGGTTTTTTATATTCGTAAATTACCGTTTTGTGTTTATATTATCATAGCGAACATAGCGAACTAGATATTTGGCACCGCCAGGATTTTTCTATATGAAGTGCCCTCCACGAACTGGCTCCGTTCTTAAATAGTTTTACTTTGTAGTATTGATGCTCTTTAGTATTTGGATGTCCAACTATACTCTATAAAATTTAACTTGATCTCTGCGACAGTAGAAGATTGACATTTATAGAGTTGGGATAGTAGTGGAAAAAATCGATTTTCAAACAATGTTGTAATGAAATCGAATGAGTAGTCGAAGGTGAGAAATTGGATTTCATTTACTTACTATTATTTAAGATCAAGTATGTACACATGTAAATAATGTTATGATATTAATTATATACTCATAATAATGTAACGATAGTATTTATCACCGTTTTTCACTATTATCGATGCTAATGTAACATATAATTGGGTTTAATTTAATTACACATGTAAAAAATATTATGATACTAAAATATACACTAAAATCAATGATAAATCAAGTGTTATTTAAAATATCGTCACTATAAACTATCGATATTTTAATTATTAACTCTATCTAAAACTCTGTTGTCACGATCATTCGTCGCCCATCACTAATCGGCATGTCCATAAAGTATGACATTGACAGGTACTGTCTGTACTATTAAGAAATTCAGGACTTCATAGGCGTAATTTTTCTGACAGCTGTCGCAGAGATCAAGTTAAATTTTATAGAGTATAGTTGTGCAAAAGCGGTTGGTCCCAATGAAGTTTGATTCCTACTTCATTGGTTGTCCACGAGGAACTTCTCCTTTATTCATCAATAGTCATAAATAAAACCTATTTAAAAATTTGATGTCTTATAGTATTTTTCTTTTCAACAATGCTTTACTAAATTACGAGTTGACACCGAGTTGATCTGAACAACGGGAAAAAATATTCCCATTGGCTAGACTAGTCTGACCCACGAAGTTATAGGTAAAATGGAGCCAACACTCCTAATACCTATTTGAAGCAAATACCTGTTTATCGCCATCTCACTTGTCTGGGGCCCTACCTGTCTTTTCAATAGGGTGATATTACTCTACAAAAACCCAGGACAGATTTATTATGTAAGCGATACAAAAATACTAGGTGTACGGAGCGTCACACAAATCGACGTATGGGAAGTTATGCGCAGAGAACTGCGCAAAAGCCGAAATATGGGCATTCGCGGGTGCCAGAGAGACGAGACGCCAGGGAACACCCGCCCGCCAACCTCATGCCTCCCACGCGCTCCCTACACACTACGACAGCCAATGTCGGAATTATGCACACATGCGCAATAATTAGCCAATCACGGCGAAGTGTCATCTGCGGCTAACATCTCATCTGCCAATTTGTGTGGCGCTCAGTAGGTATACGAGAAAGAATAACGAAATATTGTTATTTAAATAGGTTTTAGTGCTAAAATATACTCTTAATCCTAATTTATATTATTAACGCAAAAGTTTGTATGTATGGATGTTTGTTACTCTTTCACGCAAAAACAACTGAACGAATTGAGATGAAACTTTGCAACAGTAATGCTTATACATCAAAATAACACAGACTATAATTTATAAAGATACGAAGAAACGAAGTTAGCCGGCTCAGTTAGTTACAATTAATATGATTTTAATGTGAAACAACATGGAAACTAAATCTTAAATTTATTATTATTTATATTAAAGGTAATTGAATCGGTGATTTCTAAGACCCCACTTGTTAAACTTTTCTTGAAATTGAGTTAACTCACAATAATTGGTACTCTCTTCATGTAGACGGATCGATCGGTGTAAAAACTCACTATAGTGACACTAATCTTTGAAGTAAAAAATACAATGTTTTTATGATGGTTGCAGACAACCACCACAGACAACCATTTATTTCTTCGCACACTTTTGGGAATCTGAAATAGAATTTAAAAATCAATATTAGTAAAATAAAATCAATACTTGGTAGCCTCCTAGTAGGTACACATTCTGGTACGTTTTCACTTCAATATTATATTTTATCGGTTTCTAGTATAATTAATGATAATTTTGCCAGGGTGGAAATAAGGAATCAATAAGACACTAGAGCCTCTCTGAAGTATCTCTCTTCCAATGTCTAATTTATTAAGGAACTAGCTTTTACCCGCGGCTTCGCCCGCGTTATAATTTGATTTTGGTGTGTTTGTCACTATGTTTATATCGATGCCTACCAATTTTAGTAAAATCTATTATATAAAAGGCTTCCCTGAGTGACTGACTGACAGACAGCCTACAGCCCAAACCGCTTAAGATATGAGCTTCAAATTTGGAATATAGGTACATTGAACGACGTAATGGAGCACTAAGGACGAAAATTTTGAACTTTCGACCTCTAAGGGGGTAAAACGGGCCCTTTTCGTTTGTATGTAACTTTTTATTCCCTGTACCGATTGACTTGAAACTTTGTATACGTACTTTTCAAACAAAATAAAAGTTACGTTTTTTCCTGTTTTTCCGAATTTTCCTCATCTAAGGGGTCAAATAAGGTCCCGAAGTTGGTGAAAAAAGTGTCAATTACATCGAACCAGCTGAACGGTTATGGTTGAAAATTGGTATGAAGGAAGCACACAACATGTTTAATACAGGAACTAATAAAATCCAGGAAAATCTATAAGGTTCCTTAGGGATACGCAAAATTAATAAGTTTAGGCTATAGCCCAAACCGCTGAAGATATGAGCTTGAAAATTGGAATATTCGTACGTCGTACGACATAATGAAGCACTAAGGATGAAAAACGTACCCAACTCTAACTTACGGGGTAAAACGGGCCCTTTTTGTTTGCATGTAACTTCTTATTCCCTGTACTGATTGACATGAAACTTTGTATAGATGCTTTTGAGACTAAATAAAAAATATGGCTGTACCTATTTTTTCTGGATTTTCCTTCAAAAAATCCTTAGGGGTCAGATACGTCCCAAAACTTCAATGCGCTTTTTTAAATAATGTAGTATCTAGAATAGGATTATGATAATGAATAGTTTATCTTTAAATGGGGCAAAATGGGTCTCCAAAAGTTTACGATTTTTTTTATTTTGTGAGCCAATAGTCTTAAACTTAGCGCACATATGGATCAATATTGGTATGAAGGAAGCACACAGCATGTTTTAATACAGGAACTAATAAAATCCAGGAAAATCTATAAGGTTCCTTAGGGATACGCAAAATTAATAAGTTTAGGCTATAGCCCAAACCGCTGAAGATATGAGCTTGAAATTTGGAATATACGTACATCGTACGACATAATGAAGCACTAAGGATGAAAAACGTACCCAACTCTAACTTACGGGGTAAAACGGGCCCTTTTTGTTTGCATGTAACTTCTTATTCCCTGTACCGATTGACATGAAACTTTGTATAGATGCTTTTGAGACTAAATAAACAATATGGCTGTACCTGTTTTTCTGGATTTTCCTTCAAAAAATCCTTAGGGGTCAGATACGTCCCAAAACTTCAATGCGCTTTTTTAAATAATGTAGTATCTAGAATAGGATTATGATAATGATAGTTTATCTTTAAATGGGGCAAAATGGGTCCCCAAAAGTATACGATTTTCTTATTTTTTGAGCTTAAACTTAGCGCACATATAGATCAATATAGGTATTTTACTATGGGATCAACCCTGACAAGCGAAAATTACCTACATTTCCCATACATTTTGTCGCGGGTCGATGAACTTTGTGTTGAACAGCTGATTTTATTCACGTGATTTTGGGGTTGGTACCATTGTAAAAGTTAATCAAATAATGAGTATAATAGCATCCTAGAACATGCCTGAGTAGAAATACGACTTGTGTGTCATTTTTTCATTTGCCTGGAAAATTAAATTTCTAATGACTTAATGAAACATGTCGAATACCTGTATCGGCCTTAATTAATAGTGCACTACTGAAAATAAGTACTACGGATAATAGAAACTTGTGGCTCTTAAGATGAACATGGACAAGACGAAAGTCATGTGTAATTCCCATGTTTTACCTACCCCGATTTCTGTTGGAAACTCGGTTCTTGAAGTCGTTGACTCGTACGTCTACCTAGGACAAGTAGTCCAGTTAGGTAGGTCCGACTTCAACGAAGAAGCCAATTGCCGAATTCAACTCTGCTGGGCAGCGTTCGGAAAAGTGCGTAGTGTCTTCTCATCCGACATACCTCAGTGCCTCAAGTCGAAAGTTTTCGACCAGTGTGTGTTGCCAGTGATGACTTATGGCACAGAAACGTGGTCTCTCACTATGGGCCTTATTAGTAAGCTCCAAGTAGCCCAACGAGCTATGAAGAGGGCTATGCTCGGAGTCTCTCTGCGAGATCGAATCATTAATGAGGAGATCCGTAGAAGAACCAAAGTTACCGACATAGCCCAATGGATTGGCAAGTTGAAATGGCAATGGGCAAGGCACATAGCGCGGAGGGCTGATGACCGTTGGGGTCGAAAAGTTCTCGAGTGGAGACCATGTACCGGCAAGCGCAGCGTAGGACGTCGACCCACAAGGTGGACGGATGACCTCATTAAAACCGCAGGATCGCGCTGGATGCAAGCCGCTTCCAAACGGTCTTATTGGAGATCCATAGGGGAGGCCTATGTCCAGCAGTGGACGTCCTTCGGCTGATGGAAGACTGAAAATAGGCCTATCCGCAAAGGGTAATTGGGCCATATCCATCACGCCGGCCGAGCACGGGTTGCTGAATTCACATGATCAATGAAAAGTGAAATTTCTTACATAGTTACTCATACAATTATTATTATTGGCTCCCTCGGTGGCTCAGTGGTTTGTAAGCCTGACTCCTGGGTCAAAGAGGCGTGGGTTCGATTCCCAGGGCAAATATTTATGTGATGTTCATAATGTGTTTGCTCTGTGTCTGGGTGTTATTAATGTATTTTTATTTATTTGTTTAACACTTTCTTGCACACCATTTGTACAAAAGGAGGACTTAACGCTAAACAGCATTATCTGCCAGTCAACCTACAGGTACATGTATATGTAGTATATCAGTCTCTGCCAGCCAAATCACAAACTTTGCTTAGTTTGTGATCAGAGACCGTGTGGGAGATGTCCCCCAATATTTATTTTACATATTTATTTATTATTGAGTTAATTTCAGAAATTCGGCAATTTATCATCCAAAAATTTACGTACTCCGTAATAAGCTTTAGATACAAGTAAATTAAACAACCAAATACTAAGACAATTCAAGCTAAACCGTGGGCATTATTTTGCAAGTAATACGATAATATATAGGCTCAGTAATGAAGACGCCATGGTAAATATAATAACAACAACATAAAAAGTGTTCTCTCTATCTATAAGTGAAAAAGAAACAGATATAATTATGATAATTAGCTATTATAATTATGATCGCGCCTTCGTCAATAAAAAAAACCTTGGTGGAAGAATATCGCCCAATCGCAATTCTATGTGCACCTGCTAAAGTTTTTGAGCATATACTCTACAAAGAAATATACAGACAAGTCAGACAATATGTTGGTGAAGAACAGCACGGTTTTAGGCCAGGGCGTTCCGTAAATACTAATCTGTTGTGTTTAGTCGATTATATTTCGAAGGCTATGGATCATGGTTCCAAGGTTGACGTGATATATTTCGATTTCCAAAAAGCATTTGATAAAATTGATAACGATATATTATTGCTTAAGCTTTCATCATGTTTTGGATTTTCTACGGGTCTTTTGCGTTTCTTAGCGGACCTCATGGGGGGCAGGCGTCAGTATGTGAGACACGGGATTTACGAGTCGAAACCTTACCACACTAGATCTGGGGTAAGTCAAGGCTCCGTAACCGGACCATTGTACTTTCAGATGATGATTCATGATTTACCTAAAGTACTGTCATCTGCTCAATGTCTCCTGTACGCCGACGACCTTAAACTTTTCCTCGAAATAAAATCACACAGAGACTGTCTACGCTTACAGGATGACATCAATAACATTTATGAGTGGAGCGTGAAAAATAAGATGTTATTTAATTTTAGCAAGTGCAATGTTATGACCTTTGACCGGAAAAAGAACCCAATACATTTTAGTTAAAGCTTAGACACAACCGCCATACATAGAGCTAACCTTGTAAAGGACTTGGGGGTCACTTTCGACCGTGGTCTGACTTTCCACGATCACGTGTCTGACCTTGCCAAGGAATCGTACCGACGCCTTGGGTTTGTGCTTCGAAACGCGAAAGATTTTGAGAACCCACAGGTTTTGAAAACCCTTTATGGTTCCTTGGTCAGAAGCAAGCTAGAGTCGAGCGCATGTGTTTGGAACCCACATCAGGTCACGTACACGCGATTGCTTGAAAAAGTACAAAAGGCTTTCCTATGGACACTATATAAAAAGCAGTACGGATACTATCCTTTTATGTATCCCACTAAGTTTTTGCTTGGACATCTGGGATATAATTCGCTCGAAGTGAGAAGGACGCTGGAACAACTCAGTGTCTGCCTTAAAGTGCTGAGGGGCTTAGTAGACTCTATTGAGCTACATGATTTATTGTGCGTGATGTTTGTGCCAGATAGACCTGGGGTCCCGGTGAACAGGCGCGGCCGATTGCCTAATTTATTTCACGTGGAACATTGTCGCACCATGGCTCGCTCTATGTCACCCTTGGTACGCGCTCGCAAACATTTCAATGCGCTCCTGGCAGCCAATACTGAATTTGATATTATTTTTGACAACTGGAAAACTGTAATAACTGTTTTTAGGACATATTGTGAAAATCTAATTGACCAATGGGACAATAGTAATCGTGCAAACAGCACTATTGACATTTTTGAGCTGCATGACTCATAATTTGACATTTGAAATAACATGACATTAATTTATATTTTTTTTTAATACTTTGACATTACGATTTATTTCATGACTTTTGTTTTTTTTTATTTTTATTTCTTATTGTATCGTTTTATTGTACACTGATTTAAATTCATTGATTGTATAATTATAATTTTGTGAGATAGATGTAAATGTATTGTACTCGTTTTTATCTCAATAAAATAATTTGAATTTGAATTCATTTTCGAGCCTAATGCGGGCTTAACCACGAGCTACTATTATTTTAAGTAAGTGCCAAGAAAACACGGGCCTAACTGTGGGTTTTTATCATTTTAAGCAGTTACGAAAATAACGCGGGTCAGACCGTTATCATTACAAGTAATACAAAAACGCAGGCTAACGGCATGCTTTTATAATTTTAAGGATTTATTAAGACAACACGGGCCAGACCGCGAACTATTAGATATTATTATAAGCAAATGCCAAGATAACGCGGGTTGAACCGCGGGCTGTTATTTTAATCAAGTAAGTATTGAAACAACGTGGGCCAAACTGTGGGTTATTATCATTTTAAGTACCTAATTATTAACACAATGCGAGCTAAACCGCGGGCTATTATCATTTTGAGCAAGTACGAAGACAATACGGGCCAGAGCATGGGCTATTATCATTGTAAGTAATACGACAATGCAGGCCAAACGGCAAGCTTTTATAATTTTAAGCAAGTAATAAGACGTCGCAGTCCATGCTGCGTGCTATAAATAACCATCTTAAGCAAGTACTAACAATACGCGGGCCAACCGTGACCTATTATCATTATAGGCAAATACTGTTACAATTTTGACCAAACCGTGGGAATTATCCTTGCAAGTAATTTTAAGCAAGTATTAAGACAACGCGGGCCAAATCGCGGACTATTAGGTATTATTATAAGCATGTACAAAGACAACGTAGATCAAACCGCGGGCTATTTTAAGTAAGTACCTATGTACTAAGACAACGCGGGTGAAGCCGCGGGTTTTAAGCTAGTATATAATATAAAATAAATAAATTTACGCTGGCGCTTCTGTAATCTGGCTTGTTTTGCCATTCACAGTAGAAACCAAGTCAATCTGTTGCTTTGTTGCTGAGAAAAAGTTTTTGCCCTATCCTACCGGAACTATATGACATTTTTCGAGATAAAAGGTAGTCGATGTCACTTTTCGTCTTTCAAACTATATTCGTGCATTAAATCAAGTCAACCCGTTGCTTCGTTGCTGAAAAACAGTTTTTCTCCTTTTCTACGGAAACCACGATTTTTTTTAGATAGAAAGTAGCCTATGTCACTTTCCGTGTTTCAAACTATGTCCATGCTAAAAATCATGTTAATCCGTTGTTCCGTTGCTGGGAAACAGTTTTTGTCTTATCCTACGGGAACCACGAAATTTTCCGGGATAAAAAGTAGTCGTCACATTTCGTCTTTCAAAATATGTCCATGCCAAAAGTCAATCCAGTCAATCAAGTCAATCCATTGCTCCGTGATGAGAAACATTTATTGTCCTATCCTGCGGGAACCATGAATTTTTCCAGAATAGTAAGTAATTTTATGTCTTTTTTTGTCTCTCAAACTATGTCCATGCCAAAAATCAAGTAAATCCAATGCTCTGTTGCTGAGAGACCGTTTTTCTCCTATCCTACAGGAACCACAATTTTTTCGGGATAAAAAGTGGCCTATGTTACTATTCGTCTCTAAAACTATGTCTATGCCAAAAATCAAGGCAATCCGTTGCTGAGAACAGTTTTTGTCCTATCCCACAGAAATCATGAAATTTCTGGGATAAAAAGTAGCCCATGTCACTTTTTGTCATTCAAGCTATGTCCATGGCAAAAATCAAGTCAATCCGTTAATCCGTAGGTGAGCAACAGATTTTCTCCTATCCTGCGGGAAATACGAATTTTTTAGAGATAAAAAGTAGCCCATGTACCAAATCTCTTAAGTAAGGAGTAAGGATTATTTTCCTTGCTATAGAGCTCCGATAAACACGTCCGATCGCTGCTAATCATAAAGTGATATAAGTAGGGAGAATAGGCACGCGCCGACGGCCGGGTTGGTACCGCCGCGCCGTACAGCTATGTTCCTGTATTTTAAATCTGTAATATCTTCGGAAATATTCATTTAAATTACACGCTGTAGAGGGCCATATGAATCTATTTTGAATGGACAATGTATTTAAGGTAAGACTTAATTGGATAAGGATTAATGCTGTATTGCTTAAAACAACTTCCTAAATATGCCATTTTTTTCCCGTAAAATGTAAAGGATAAAAAATGGTTACTGTGGGTTATCCTTAAGAGATAGACATATACCATTGCGGACTTTTTTGTTGACCTTTTTAAGTTGTACAATACCGTAGTACATTATTTTGATTTATCTCGTGGGGTTCAGTCAGCGTTTGCAATGTAAGCGCAAAAAAATGTGTTTATTTACGACATCACTTTAGAAACCTGTAAATTTATCAGTGTTTCTCTACAATATTATGCATGTATTATACATAAAAACCTTCCTCTTAAATCACTCTATCTGTAACAAAAAAGCGCTTTGAAATCCGTTGCGTAGTTTTGA
The DNA here is from genome assembly GCA_949316475.1 of Hypomecis punctinalis. Lineage (NCBI taxonomy): Eukaryota > Metazoa > Arthropoda > Insecta > Lepidoptera > Geometridae > Hypomecis > Hypomecis punctinalis. Next base: position 2,352,213 of record OX438822.1, read on the forward strand.
AGATTTAAGCATACATAGGGACGGACAGACAGCGACAGCGACTTTGTTTTATATTATGTAGTGATAGTGATAACTACAGCTTATATATTAAATTATATCTATACAGTTTGCGTTATCTATATCACGTAAAACATCTAGTTAATCGTGCTATATCTAAAACATTCCATCGAGCTGCAACAATAATCATTGACTATTTCGTCGTTTCGAAAGCCAATTGTCTGCGAAAGAAGAAAAACTTGGTTACTGTCCATAAAGAACATGCTTAGCTCAGCGTGTCGATACTGGGCCGTATAGCGGATAGCGTCAGCCGGCGGAATCTGCAGAGTCGCGACCCAGATTCATCGTCAACCATCTAGGCGAGGCATCGGCACACAAATATGCACGGTCATCAAATTAGTCATAATTCAAGACCAATTAGATGTAAGAGACTGTTGTATAAATAGTAGTTAAGCATGTAATAAAATCAATCGCAATGTAACAGTTGTTTGATTCACAACAAGAGGGGTGCAGTGGCGAGAACCTTCGGGCGGCTGCACTCGGAGTCTAGAGGGGTGCAGTGGCGAGTACCTTCGGGCGGCTGCACTCGGAGTCAGGGGTCCACCTTCGCCAGCAGTCAGGTCAACTAGACGACCGGCCGTCGGACCTTCGAGGATCCAGACGGAGCCCATACAGAGGCCTGCAGCGCAGGGGACGACGAGTTATAGAGCCGGGCGGGGGGTAGGAGTACAGAGTAGGTCCCCGCGACGACCGAACGGCCGATGGAATAATCCATGTCCTAGCTTCGCTTGCTATCACAGTATAGCCAGGCGTTACGGCGACGGTAGTGGACTTTCACGGTTGCGTCGGTGGGTTAGTCAGGCGTCGCACGAACCTAACCATTGGTTGTGAGGCGGCTGTACTAACCGAAATTCCGTCAGGCTTTAGCTAATCATTGCAGAGATTGGCTAGCGCCTGAACAGTTACCCTACAGGAACCACCAAACACGTATGTAACAGTGTTACCACTTTGGGGATTAAAATGCCAGATCCCCAAAAAATGAGTATTTGTTGTACTCGCTCTACCATGATAAAATCGACACTCGTATGTTATATGTTACTCGCAAATTATACTATTTCAACTGATTTAGGCACAAATCACTATTTCTAAAAGAAATGTTATTTAATGTTAACTCATTTTGTTATTTCACTTGAAGTTTAATATGTGAATTAAGTTTAATTTGATAAAATTTTCCCACATATCGGCAGTTTTTAATTTTTATATGGTTAGCGCAGACCACACGAAAGAGAGGTAGGACCCCAGACGAGTGAGATGGCGATAAATAGGTATTTGCTTCAAGTAGGTATTAGGAGTGTGGACTCCATTTTTACCAATAACTTCATGGTCTGACCATCAATCTGACCAGTGGGAAACACCTCAAACACGTAACCATTTGTTCCCAACGAGTAACACCCTCAACTGTCACATTGCTACTCGATGGGAAAGGATTTGTTCCGTTGCCGGTATTAAAATAAATAAAAATTCTAACCAGATCAATGATTGCTGTTTTATAAAGAGCATTCAAAATGTAATTATTATCTGATAAAAACATAATTTTAAAGCCCTGCAATATTTAGAAAATCGATAATATATATTTGGGGTATGTAACGTGAAACGGAACGGATATCTCGTAAAGAAACACGCTAATCTGAAAAAACCTTAGATTATAGAGGGAAAAAAACTCAAAGCCAATTAAAAAAAAAGTATAATAGAAATGTCAATGTCAAAGGAAATTGAATATTAATTTGATTTTCCGGTCAGTGTTGCCACCTTAGCCCTTTTGGAGCTAGATCTAGCACTGTTTACTGTAGGTGAACCCCTTGTATTTATATTTGTTTATTCATTAGTGTAATGATTTAGCCCGGAAAGGGCTATCTAGCGCTTATTTGCCCTATTTATTTTCGTAGAAAATATTATTTTGAATTTCCAATATACTTTTATAAAATAAAAATTTAAAAAAAAATGCAGGGCTATATATTATTTTTTATTACTCCATGGAGCTTTCAAATTTAAGTAGATTCCTAGAAAAATTAAATGATCTTGGTTAGAATTTTAATACAGAGTTCCTTGTAAATCAGGTACAACTCCTTTTAAAGAAAAAAATCCCAACCAGTTACACTGCCAGTCACACTGTTACTCGTTGGGAAAACATCGATTTTTATTGACTTTTTTTGTTATATATTATTCTTTTTTTATATTATTAATTAATAATAGTAGAAATAATGACAAAAATATTGAATATCAACGAAAACAACAAATTAATAACGGAACGAATTTAACGATAACTCGGAGTGCGTCAAGTAGCGTGGAAAGCGAATCCTGACTGACTATTTTTATGTAGCGCGTACTTCACTGTGTGAGTATAGACAGCGATAGAGAGTGAGCGAGAACGCATGCGAGCGGACGCCATTTTCAGATCTATTCTCTATCTGCGCGGCTTATAGCTGTGTAAAAGTCGGAAGACCTGCTTTGAATATCTACTATATTCTTGATAAGCTCTCTACTTACGTCTTTTACTAAGCACTGATTCAAATGAAACCACCAATAAAAAATAATAAAACTATAATTATTATTAACTAATCATTAACCACTAATAACCGCATCTCAGGTACCTAATTACCAACCTAATGACTACCTACAGTGATTATACCATCTAAAAGCTGTATAATAACTGTTTGATAGCTAGCTTACAAATCACCACACAAAAAAATAAGTCGTCGTTTTATTATTAAATTCTAAATAAAAAAATGTTGCAGTTTTTCGTGGGAGAAAAAGACACCATTATAGAATAATTGATAATAAGCGAACATAATCGAGAATAAGCGAACTGTATTATCTGTTGGATAGCTAACTAACAGCTGTATAATGGTGGGACAGCCAGCTACGAGTATCAGCTGTATAACAGCTGATACAATCTAGAAGTCGAGATCGTCTGTAGTGAACCGGATGCGGCGCACAGGAAGCTCCCACACGCGCACCCGGCTGTCGGCGTCGCCGCAAGCCACGCGACACGAACTGAAAATACAAACTATTGATTAGAACAACCAGCACGGGTATAGGCCGCGCCACACAAGTTGGCGGATGTGAAGTTAGCTACAAGCTGCGCAATAGCCAATCAACGAGCGGCTTTATGAGCTTCAGTCAGGATTGGATATTGCGCAGCTTGTAGCTAACTCCACATCCGCCAACTTGTGTGGCGCGGCCTATGACATGGCAAAAGTACAAATTGTTTCTCCACCATTATGGGATAGAGGAAATAAAGTATGGATGTCATGGTGCCGCCATACTCTCCACGAAGCGACACGAGCACCGCAGCTGTAGCTAACTTCAGATATTTTATTATATGCTTCCATAAAGTACATTCACATCGTAAACAAGTATACAAGTCGGCGATGTGAAGTTATCACTGAATAAGTAAGTTATTACTGAATGAAGAGTGTGGCGGCCTGGCGGCACCAACATGTCAAGTCAGACAACTGACACTAAAAGTGGATGAAATGGCTTTCTCCATTTGCCGTGGTACCCATGCTGCAATGAATGAGGCCGACACAGGTGAGCGGATTAGCAAGTTGAAATGGCAGTGCATGCTTCAAGCCATAAAAATCTTAACCGGCGTGGTTGGCGTCAAGCGAGCTTGCTTCAAGCTTCAAGCCATCAAGCAGCACGCGCTTGTCGCTCGCTGCGTTGTACAGCGCAGCGCCACTCTCGGTCACCACACACATGCTTAGTTCACTCCTTACACGGCGTTGTTAGCATAAAGCGAGCTTGCTTCAAGCCATCAAGCGGCCCTCGCCTGCCGCTCGCTGCGTTATACGTAGTGCCACTCTCGGTCCCCACCACAAAAACACAACTAGTTTACTCCTTACCCGGCGTGGTTAGCGTCAAGCGCCGTCAAGCGACCAAGCTTCAAGCCATCAAGCGGGACGCGCTTGCCGCTCGCTGCGTTGTATAGAGCAGCGCCACTCTCGGTCCCCACCACACACACGCACGGCCGAGTGGGGAGCCAGGATACGCAAGATACGCTGCCTTCTAGGTCACACACCTGAAATATGACGGTATGATAAAAGTTGGGACGTGGAATCATGTATAAATATACCGATTCAATAGGCCCAATTATGATGGCGCCATCGCAGTTATATTAGCTGTTTAGAATATTATTGTTTCTTTTTCACTTTAAGGCTCCTTTACACACAGGCGGTACGAGCGGTATAGCAGACGGGCGGGCATCTGTATTGTACTGGTTATATAAGAAGGGCTCACACAGGTCCGGTCGCGGTACTGCCGTACCGCCCTTTACCGCTCGTACCGCTCTACCGCTCGTACCGCCTGTGTTTGAAGGAGCCTTTAGGCATACATTTTTTACGTCGCTATTTTTACGATGGCACCTTCATAATTGGGTCTAAAATATCCAATAACCAATGCCCTCAAAGGGGAAAGAAGAAAAAAAACTGAATAAAAAATGGAGGCGTCTTGCAGTTAGTAACGGCTGTGATGTTAGCTACAAACTGCGGGTAACATCAGCTCCACCCTCGAGCAGCTGTTAAATTATCTTCAAAGTCAGGATTGGGTTATCAGCAGTTTGTAGTGAACATCACAGCCGCCAAGAAGTTTGATTCAGCCTATACAAGCTGAACAAAGTCCCACTCTTCACCCTCGTTGACTTATAATTTGCTCGCCTCGTGTTCACAGACGCCATTAAGTGTAATTCGGCGTTTACTTGTGTAATGAAGCCCTTTATTACGAAACTGGATTTAGGAAAATCACTCTATAACGTAGTAATTAGTACAATTTGGATGATTTGCCTTAAAACTACATCCTTCTAGGAAAAACTGCACATCAATAATCCTCCAAGGAAAACACACATAATGCTTCCTACACACGATCAAGCAAAACCCAAACACCTGTTCCCAAACTCACCTTCAACGGACTGGCTTGATTTATATCATAGACACGCAACTGCGAATCAATGGACACGGAGACAAAAATCCCCGGATTCTGTCCACTGAATGCAACATCCAGCACACAAGCTTGATGCCCATCCAGAATCTCATACACCGGGTCCACAACATCACCCTCCATTACTTGAGGATTTGTTATCTTACACAAAAACAACGCCCCAGACTTTGTTCCAACAACAAAAATATCGTCAGCTACTTTTTCGTTGCTCGGTCTAAGTGGGTAAGACTTGATGAAATCGAAACAGCTGATGTCAGGGGCCGCCATTTTGCGAGATCCATTTATATAGTAACTGACGACAGATTCGAATATTTTCATGTTGAAATTGACCTGCCAGACATTCATAGTGCCGTCGCTGCCAGTTGAAATTAAGATTTGGTCAGAAGCGCCGCGGCGTTTTCCTTTAAAATTTATTTGCATGGTAAGGAAGGTGTTAGCTAGAGGGGCGTCAGCCCATTTTAGGGAGGAGACGCGTTTTGAGCCGTGACAGCCCGATGGCGAGGATAGGGTGGTGAAGTTAGTGCTAGTGTTTCGTAGATCGCACAACACTATTTCGCCTGAGGTGGTGCCGTAGGCGAGTAACGCAGCAACTGAAAGGTAAGAAAACATTATAGATTTTTCAATGAAAAAAATGCCAATAGTACCTACAGGCTGAGTATTGGAATCGATTTCAGAAAGACCGATGCTTCATATTTATGAAGCTTCCCACTATGATTCCCTGCTTGGATGTTGCCATGGAACAAAAACGCTTAGACGCGCAACAGATATTTGAAGCCATCGTACAAACATTTGTCCCACTGGGAATCTAACCAAAGTTTAAAGTTCTTGATCTAAAGGTTGTTAAATGCTGGACTTGATATAGATCCGCAATAGTCCGTCTTGCTTGAATTTTACATAATAATATGTAGGCTTCTAAAAATCCAATTCTTATTTTCTGGCTTCAGAAGGTGTTTACAAATAAATATTAATTGAACTTCAAGCCTACCTGACGGATGATACTTGACAGCCGACACGCAATTCTTCTCATTGATATCAAGCAAGTGCGTCAAGTTGTCGCCTAACGCGTGCTTGACAGTGTAGATCCGCACTAATCCGTCGTGAGTGCACCAATCCTCGTGCTGCGTTTTGCCGACAGAGACGGCCAGAGAGTTTCCGGCGGAGCTCCAGGATAAAGCCAGGACTGACGTGGCTTGATCGCCGCCACCCATTCCTGAAAGAGAGATTTCCGATTCCTAATTCTTTCCATGGCTCAGGTGTACATTATGACAGTTGACAAAAGGGAGGTTGGGGGTGGGGGAAGGGAGGGGGGGTAGGGGGTAGCACCCCCTGGAAGAGGGGGGTACCGGAACCCCCCCCTTTCGGAGATATGATTTTTTTAAATTTATTATTTTACAAAATAAAAACACGTTCGTACCATTGCTAAAAAGGGTTTAGGAGGTGGTGGTGGGGGGGGGGGGGGGGGGGTAGTGGGGAAGGTGCATTATGCTCAGAGAAGGGGGGGGGACGGAAGACCTCCCTCCCCTCTGGAGAAAAATTAATTAAAATTGATATTTTACTACTGCAAAAACAAGTCACGAGTCAAGAGTCACAGGTCCGACGCGGATCATTTAGGTTCGAAATGAGTCACAGATCCGAATCGGGGCACCCCGACCCCACGTAGTCTTGTGGCTACGACTCTAGAGTGTTTTTTAAAAATGCGGGAGCCAGAAACTCAACGGAGGTCAGGGCCGACTGCAGAGTTTCTGGCGGGAGCCCACTCGGAAGTCAGACATGGATCATTTAGGTTCGAAATGAGTCACAGATCCGACGCGGATCATTTAGGTTCGAAATGAGTCACAGATCTGAATCGGGGCACCCCGACCCCACGTAGTCTTGTGGCTACGACTCTAGAGTGTTTTTTAAAATTGCGGGAGCCAGAAACTCAACGGAGGTCCTGAGTGGAGAAAGCCAAGTCGAGGCCGAGTGGAGCGAAGGGGGGAGGTGGCGAGCGAAGCGAGCCGGCGACCTCCGTAGTGCAACGAAGGCCGAGGCTGGCGTAGCGACACTCAGGGCCGACTGCAGAGTTTCTGGCGGGAGCCCACTCGGAAGTCAGACATGGATCATTTAGGTTCGAAATGAGTCACAGATCCGACGCGGATCATTTAGGTTCGAAATGAGTTAGATTCAACATAGACTATTTAGCTTAGAATGGCTGGCAACACTGATGGTATTTTGGGATTCAAAAGAGGGGGAGAAGTTCTACACTCTTTCCCCTTTTTTAAAGGTATAATATTATTCTTTCTATTTTTCCTTTGGTACCTACTTGTTATTATAGTAGTAAAATATTAATTTAAAATATTTTTTCTCCAGAGGGGGAGGGGGGGGGGGTCTTCCGTACCCCCCCCCTTCTCTGGGCATAATGCACCTTCTCCACTACCCCCAGGGGGTGCTACCCCCCCACCCCCTCCCACGCCCACCCCCCACCCCCCTTTTGTCAACGGTCATAATGTACACCATAGCCCTTTCCATAATAATTATGCCCATGAGCTGACGGTTTTTTTATATTTAACGTTCCGTTTGACGATTTACTCTTTTCAGTTTATATCGGCGCCATACAAGTCGGCGGATGGGAGGTGAGGCGCAGAACGCTGCGCAAAAGGCAAAATCTAGGTATGCGCAGGAGCCAGACAGACGAGACGCCGGGGCACACCCGCCCGCCAACCTCATGCCTCCCGCGCGCTCCCTACGCCCGTGCTCAACACTACGTCGCGCGGAATTGTGCACACATGCGCAATAATTAGCGAATCACAATCAAAGGGTCATCTGCGGTTAACATCTTATCCACCGACTTGTGTGGCGATACCTATACTGGACCTACAGGACAGCAGTTCCAGCCTAGTAGGCCGAATCATTCAACTTGGCGGCTGTTATGTTAGCTAGAAGCTGCAGATAGCCCACACCTGACTGAAGCCAAAGAAGATATAATAATACTACGTATAGAACGGCCACTCGTTACCCCCCACCCGTTTGAGTCTTCCTCACTTCCACCCCGCGTCAGGACACGATTTACTACTCTGCGCGCGGGCTGCACAGGCCGCTGCAAATACCCGTGTAGCGTTCGTGCGTATGTGTAGTGTCTGTGAATAAATATAGTGTTGTGTGCGTAAGACAGCAGATTTTGTATGAAGAAACGCGGAGTGTCCGGGCTGTGCTGAAGCTCCGAGGATCGGGCTATCCGCAGCTTGTATCTAACATCACAGCCACCAAATTGTATGATTCGGTATGTTGTTGTTATTGTAAGCCTGTCGTGTCCCACTGCTGGGCAAAAATGCATCCCCCCGATCTTTCCAGCCGGGCTAGAATATAGTATAGCCGCGAAAATATTTCTTTCGTAGTATCAGAACGAGCCAGCGTTCGACAGAGTATATATCTGTCACTGTTTCACACGTCGAAATGAGTTGTTTTCATGGCTTTTCGTGGTCGTATGCTTGACTAGCAGATTTGACGATTCTGATAGTGTACCAGTTCTTATCGAAGTCAAGGTCGTCGCGCCATCTCTTTCGGGGCCTGCCAAATGGTCGGACCAAGTTGGGATGCCACTTGGTCGTGATTTTGGCCCATAGTTCTTGCAACATGCGGTTCATATGGCTGGTACACTATTACTTCTGGACTTCTGGATAACCCTGTATTGGTTAAATGTTTCTATAATCCACACCACACAAGTCGGCGGATGAGAATTTAGCCGCAGATGACACTTCGCTGTGATTTGCTAATTATTGCGCATGTGTGCACAATGTCTACGCAAGTGGCGAAGTAGTGAGCACGGGCGTAGGGAGCGCGCGGGAGGCGTGAGGTTGGCGGGCGGGTGTGCCCCGACGTCTCGTCTCTCTAGCTCCCGCGCCTACCTATATTTTGCCTTTTGCTCAGCGTTCTGCGCCTAACTTCCCATCCGCCGATTTGTGTGGCGCGGAGTATACACGGTTTCTCACCCGACACATCGGCGACCTTGATCTCCTGCAGCAGCTTGGCCACGAGGACGTCCTCCTCGTCGGAATCGGAGGACTCGTACTGTAGCTCCTTGTTCTCGTCCAGCTGCTCCAGCATGCTCGGTACCACGCGCCGGAGGAACTCGTTCAAACCTTCCGAAAGAAAATTAACTTTTAGTGTAGGTATGCAAAAACAGAAGCGTCGTAGGTGAGGACGCCCGTGTGCCATTTTACTAATTTTGTTACGTTGGCAACAGGCACAACACTGCTCTGTCATTGCTAGTACAACTAAACGTGTTTAATACTTGGTAGACACCAATTTGGTTTCCATCAGAGAGGTTAGGTAGTCCAAGTTCACACGTAAATTGAAACTACAGCTGTTTCCGTATGGCTCCGTACATTTTTGTACAGCGTCGCTGGCGGAATCGAGGAAGAACTAACCAAAATGTATGGAGCCACACGCAACCACGCAAAACCAGGGGCCTTATTTTGTAAGCGCTCTGACGTTCGGCTTCGCTTTTTCTCCTGCTCGCGCCAGTTACTCACGCCGCGAGAGCGAGCGGGAGGAAAGGCGAAGCCGAACGCCAGAGCGCTTACAAAATAAGGCCCCAGGACTAAGGGCTCAGTACTCGCGTCTACCAAGTACCTATAATCGGTACCTTGGCTGCTAAAATCCTATTGTTAGTTGTCCTATTCTTTTTGCACATACTCGTCGGAACTAACAGCGAAATCGAAGGGAGGAAGGGTGTGCCGTTTTAATATTGGCCAAAAATGGCACATACTACAACCGTGTATACTAAGCGCCACACAAGTCGGCGGATGGGAAGTTATGCGCAGAACGCTGCGCAAAAGCCGAAATGTAGGAATGCTCGGGAGCCAGAGAGACTCGCGCCGGGAAACAACCGCCCGCCAACCTCATGCCTCCCGCGCGCTCCCTACGGCCGTGCTTCACCACTACGCTACGCGGCGTCGGCATTGTGCACACATGCGCAATAATTAGCGAATCACGGTGAAGTGTCATCTGCGGCTAACTTCTCATACGCCGACTTGTGTGGCGCTTAGTATACAGAATTCGAATAGGTGTTGGTCTTCCAAAAAAATATAGAATCATCACAATATGTTAATCACAATAGGTGGTTTGAGTGAAATTCTTACTACAACTGTGTATAGTTCACCTGGAGGTGGGTCCTTCCTGAGGATGTCATTTTGAGCGTTCAACTCGTCGGGCGAGGCTGTAGAACCACATTGGCGCGACTCACTCAATCAGTTTGAGTCGAGCTCACATTGTTACTGTGTATAGTTTACTTGGAAGTGGGTACTCCCTGAAGATGTCATCTTGAACATTCAGCTCGTCAGGCGAAGCTGTAGAGCCACAGTTAAGTGATTCACTCAATCTCTCCACTCGGTGGTTTGAATCGAGCTTACATTGTTACTGTGTATAGTTAACTTGGAAGTGGATACTCCCTGAGGATATCATCTTGAGCGTTCAGCTCGTTGGGGGAAGCTGTAGAATCGCAGTCAGCTGACTCACTCACTCACTCCACTCGGTGGTTTGAGTCAAACTATTTCTATAACTGTGTATAGTTTACCTGGAGGTGGATACTCCCTAAGGATAACATCTTGAGCGTTCAGCTCGTTGGGGGAAGCTGTAGAACCGCAGTCAGCTGACTCACTCACTCACTCCACTCGGTGGTTTGAGTCAAACTATTTCTATAACTGTGTAACTATAGTTTACCTGGAGGTGAATACTCCCTGAGGATATTATCTTGAGCGTTCAGCTCGTTGGGGGAAGCTGTAGAACCGCAGTCAACTGACTCACTCACTCACTCCACTCGGTGGCTTGAGTTAAACTCTCTCCACAACTCAGTATAGTTTACCTGGAGGAGGGTACTCCCTGAGGATGTCATCTTGAGCGTTCAGCTCGTCGGGCGAGGCTGTAGAACCGCAGTCAACTGACTCACTCGTCTGGCACGACACGCCCGACTCACTCCACTCGGTGGTTTGAGTCGAGCTCGTGGTTTCACACCTTTGTTGTTTGAAAATGAGAATGAGAACATAAAAACGAGAATAAAATACATAACCCAATTATTTTTTGGGTTGTTATGTAATGTACAATAGGTAGCTATATTGTTAAGTCTTTTTAGAGTTTTCTTACCATTCAAACTAAACTTCTTGGCATCTGTGTAGTTAGCTACAAGCTGCGCAAAACTCTCAATTAGACCGGTTGGAAGCGGCTTGCATCCAGCGCGATCCTGCGTCTTATTGAGGTCATCCGTCCACCTTGTGGGTGGACGTCCTACGCTGCTCTTGCAGAACTTATTAGCGGATAAAAAATGGTTAGCATGTTTGCTCTCTATCTACTATTCCTAATATAATTATACAAAGCTAATGGTAGTTATGTTCGCCATAAAATCGTGAGGTCGTGGGTTCAAAACCCGATCCCGTACCAATGACTACTTTGCAATTTATGTACGGAATTTCACACCTAGCTTTTCGGTGAAGGAAAACATTGTGAGGCAACCTGCATACCTGCGTCCGTACACGAAATTCGATAGCATATGTGAATCCACCAACCCGCACTGGGCCAACGTGGTGGATATGGCCCAATCACCCTTCTTGGGTAGGTCTACGTCCTGCAGTGGGCTATTAAAAGGCTGATACAGTACAAAGTATGATTTTATTCCAATCACCTTTTATTCAGAGATACCGAGTCGAAGCCAACCACTTCGCTGTCGTAACCACTTAAATTCGACATCTTCAAAAAACACGGCTTTTCTCCCAGATATCTAACAAATAAACTAAAGATTTCCCTTAGCTTTATAATGTTTTTTACAATTTTCACTTCGCAAAATGGAGTTCCTTTGCAAAGTTTCGTTGTTTACAAACAGTCATTTGTTTGACGTTGTCATGGTTACGAATACTTTTTTTTTATTTGACGTTTTCGAGGAAAGTTCTTGGTTGGTTTACAAAAAGGATTAATTAAATCACTTTGATTCAAAGTTTTGATTGCTGAATAATGTAAGGGATGGTTTATATTAGAACGGGTCGGGCGCGGGACGGGCCGGACGGTGCCCGTACGACGCCCGGTTGGGGCCCGCCCGGGCTTTTACACAAAATGTATGGGACGTGCGTCGTACGGGCCCCGTCCCTGATATAAATCATTCCTAAAGGTTGCACACATAATTATGTATATCCAGTTCAGCATGATCTTGTGGTTATGCTTTGTGGGAAAGGGACAAAGCATCCCTTCTTTATCCCTACCAAAATCAAGTTTATATCAATGGATTTGATTAGCCAATTTTAATTATTTTATCAGTTTACGAATCATAATACATTGCAGAATTCACTTCTTCTTCTTCTTCGTCGTGTCGATGGTCCTAATAGAAGGATGATTCTGAGGATTCTTACATTGCAGAATTCACTAATCCTATTATTTTGATTCATTACCAGTAAACTACTGTATTATGAACGTACCGAACGGCTTTCGCTAGGCCGAGCGGCCACGAGTCGGCACGTTTAATAAGCAACAAGCGGACTTCGGAACTTCTTTGCTGTTCGATAAATCCGAAACGAAACGCCGAATCGAATAGATGTAGCAACCCGAATACCTCACTGTTTGCCTTGTACTATATACAATGTGTTTGTCTACCGGTGTCGGAGTGAAAACGTAAAAAAATAAAGTGTACAAGTGCGAGTCAGGCTCGCTCATCGAGGGTTCCGTACAAAGACGTTGTTAAAATAATTAAAAACCTGTTTTAGCATGTCCTAATGAAGTTCTTTTGTATGATACCTTACATGATACGATTTACTGAATTTTGAACCCATATTTTGTGAATTTTGAGGCGCTATTTTTTTGTGATTTAAATAAAAATGTACAGTTTTTAGATTTATTCCTTTATGTGTCCTCTGAGACAATGTTTCTCGCCAAATTTCATAGTTCTATGTCAACGGGAAGTACCCTGTAGGTTTTGATTTTTGTGTGTGCACACTCACTCATATGCGGTTTTTTACGACATAAACGGCTCTAACTTTTTTAAACGATAACTGAGAAGTTTTTCTTTTACTCAACTGCAAGAGACCATAGATATACGTATACAGTTTAAATTTAAACTCGATATCTTTACGCGTTCCCGAGATAAAGAGTCTTGACATACACACAGTCGGACAGACGGAAACAAAGTAATCCTATAAGGGTTCCGTTTTTTTCCGTTTGAGGTACGGAACCCTTAAAACAGCTATTCCATACTTTTTGTCGAAAGTCTATAAAAAATCGTATGGAACAGCAGTTTTTTTTACGTTTTCACTGTTATTCCCATAGTAAAGTTGTTCAAAATTTGCCATAGATTTCACCGCTTAAGGCTCCGACACCGGTAGACAAACACTTTGTATATATCCAGACTGCACTATCTTGGCTTTAATTAAATGGCACAAAATAAAGCCCGATTACAGAGGCGCCAGCGTAAATTAAATAGCAACGTAAAACGCGTTCTCTCTATCGAATGCCTAAAGTGAAAAAGAAACAGAACTATGCTATTTAGCTAATATAATTATGCTGGCGCCTTTGTAATCGGGCTTAAAGTCAAAATAAAACACAACTTTGTACAAATACATTTATTCAAGCATTGTGGAAAACACTCTTGGCTTTCTTCTCTCTCCTCAGCTTCTCTCTCTTGCGTTTGGTTCGCTCCGTGCTGCGCAGGAGTTGTACTATGGCATCTTCCGTGGTGTCCTCTGTGGTCCCTTCAGTACTTCCTTCTGTGGATGGCTTCATCTTCTTTGCTTCTGGGGTTTGCTGCGTTACTTCGTGCTTCTTCTTTTTTGGTTTTTCACTGGAAATAGATACTTAAATTAGTACTTTTACAGTCTTAAATTATTTTTATTTTATTACAATTGGTTAGGTAACAGACAATAGGCTTAGAACTATGATACAATTTAAAGGTGACGTCCACAAGTGGTATATTATTCAGAGAAAAATCGAACCAAGATGATATTTACATCATTTGAAAGCTTATTTTATGGGCTTCCCAAAAATATTTAATTTAGATTTTTTCACCCCTCCTATTTTTTTAAATGCTTTTTTTTTACTTTTTCTAGTTTAGCAATGATAAAGTGATTATATCGTTATTTTACATGCAATCATTATAACCTACCAGTGTGACCAGTTAGTAGGTACAATGTGACAAAAAAAACACTTTAATAATGTGTCTAATTGGTAAAAATGCTTCTATTTAACAATTTGGAGGTTACTTAACCCGGATTGCTAGAGATAAACTACCTATTGAGCCAAATATATTTATTTATCCTGATAAACTCAAAATTAAAAAATCGGATGCCTTTTTTTGTTTTTAACTGTTGTAATAGACGCAGAAAAACATGACCTTTCTCAAAATGTAACGAGTGTTGTGGTTAGAATTTTTGATTATTATTATTATACCAACCTCCATACATTTTGTGGTCATGTCCTTTTAGCTAAACTTTCTAAACCTAATGTCCAATGATAACCATACACAGCTTTTTTGACAAGTGAAGAGAAGAAAAAAAAAGTTACAAAACAATAATAGATTCTAATACATAAAAAAGAGTAGTAAAACCGGACAAGTACGAGTCAGGCTCGCACATCGAGGGTTCCGTACAAACACGTTGTTAAAATAATTAAAAACCTGTTTTAGCATGTGTTAATAAAGTTCTTTTATATGATACCTTACATGATACGATTTACTCACTTTGAATTTTGAACCTATATTTTGTGAATTTTGGGGCCCTATTTTTTGTGATTTAAATAAAAATGTTTAGTTTTCAGATGTATTCCTATATGTGTACTCTAATACAATGCTTCTCGCCAAATTTCATAGTACCTACTACGTCAACGGGAAGTACCCTGTAGGTTTTGATCTTTGTGAGTGCGAAATATGCGGTTTTTTACGACATAAACGGCTTTAACTTTTTAAACGATAACTGAGAAGTTTTTCTTTCACACAACTGCAAGAGATTATAGATATACCTACGTATACAGTTTAAATTTCAACTCGATATCTTTACGCGTTCCCGAGATAAAGAGTCTTGTCATACACACAGACGGACAACAAAGTGATCCTATAAGGGTTCCATTTTTTCTGTTTGAGGTACGGAACCCTAAAAACAAAACTAAAATCATAAATTATTTGATTAAATTAACAATTGACGATTTATAGGCATAAAAACTACATTTGTAGGCGGTGTTGAGGCTTTTTTACAAGCCTTTATTTAACTTGCAATGGATGTAAGTTCGGGAGGAATCTTGCAAGTTACATTTGACCAACTTCCCGGTTTCCGATTGAGCTGAATGCAAGATTTCAGCTCATACTAGCTCATACATAGCTATACATATGTATATCGCGTGACAATGCAACAATATGGTACCATGGAGCTGATCTGATGATGGAGTCGGAAGGTTGCTATAGAAACTCCTGTACTGAACAAGATAGACCCGTCGTGTTTGGGCTCGTTTTACTTGTCTTGGCTAACGCTCTGCTGCTACATGATATGCAGGATCTCAAAAGATTGTATTTTTAAAAAGATATATTTTTAATAATTTATTTAATCATTATTTTATTAGCGTAAGACGTCAACTTCCTAATGAATGGAAGCGGCATGAATTCTACTGTCTTCTATAGGATGAATTGTATCATACAAGCCGGCGGATGTGAAGTTAGCTACAAGCTCGTATGCACGAATCGACATCCATTTTTAAAAGCTTTTAATTAACTTGCAATGTATGTGTGTATGTATGTACGTATGTAAGTATGTCTGTTAGGGCGTAATCTTCGAACTCAATTTTTAAGTAGATATTATCAACCGATTAAGCTGAAATTTCGTATACACGTTTAGTTTGGATGACAATGCACGATATGGTATGTGACATCATTCTAAATCCAATATGGCGGACCATTCAAGATGGCGGAATAGTTATTTTTAATGCATTTCTACAATATGGATATCAAATGAAAGGGCTTGTTGAGAGTAACTCGAAAAATAATTTGGCGTCATTCTAAATCCAATATGGCGGACCATCCAAGATGGCCGAATATTTATTTTTAATGCACTTCTACAATATGGGTATCCAATGAAAGGGATGGTTGAGAATAACTCGAAAAATAATGTGACGTCATTCTAAATCCAATATGGCGGATTATCTAGCATAGAGGAATAGTTATTTTTAATCCACTTCTGCAATACTGGTATCAAATGAAAGGGCTTGTCGAGAATAATTAGAAAAATATTCTGACAACACTCTCTTTTAGTATTAAGTTTTTAGTTTTCCTATAGTATGGGTATTAAATGATATAGTTCGCTGATAATAATAATGCAGGTACCATAACTAAAAAGTAAAAAATAAATTAAAAGCAAATAACCTTTTTAAAAAAGCTTTTATAATGCTCTAATAAGAAAATAAAATTTTCCTTTAAAATTTTTCCTATCAACTATTATATACAAGATTAATGTGGTCGTCATTTACTTATTTACTTGTGTAAATAAACTACCTAGTACATATTTAATTGAGTAACTTAATCTGCTAAGTTTTTTTTTTTTTAATTTCAGTTTAATTAAATACTTATAGGAACTTACGCAAACCTCGCGACGAAGCTTTTATGATCATATAAATTGTGTACAATGGAAGGAAGAAAAATTTTCTTCTTATTAGAGCATCAAATAAAAGTTTTTTCAAAAAGGTTTTTGTTTGCTTTTAATTTATTAACATTGATATTGTTCAAAGGTCACAGTGACATAGGCTACTTCTATCTAATCCTAAAAAAATGTTCCTGCGGGATAGCTCAAAAAAAAATATTACGCATAGATTACTTTTATCGTGAAATAATTTAAGGATGTTGTGGGAAGGCACGGGTAAAGCCAGTAATAAAATAAATCCCTCACCCCACAGTCTCCATAGTTTCGAATATCTCATCCAAATCGTCCCCCACCACGACGCTCTCTTCTTTAACTTCTTGATCTTCCTCTTTAACATCGGCCGCGTGGCGCAGAGGAGTGGAGCTCGCTGTCTGCGCCAGCACGCAGGACAGCTTCGATGTTAGGTATTGCTGGAAAAAAATCAATTCAAAATCCTCATTAAGCATCATGACTAAAAAATATAATTAGTCAGATAGACTATCAACAAGATTATTTTTTGCAAAAAATAGCATGACCGACTTCACCCGTGTACAGAATTCGCGAATATTTCGCAAGGATCGATGTAGCATTTTTCACATTATTGTAGATTTATCAAAAATGGCTCAGCTGATTTCTATAAAATTCAAATGGGACCAATTTCGAAGTATACTCTTTCCAATAAAAAAAGAATTATTGAAATAGGACAACTATGAAAAAAGTTAGGCGTGGTTATACATATATATACGTGTCGAATTGTATACCTCCTCCGGTGGTTCGTCGGTCAAAAAATATTAGACACGTATTTTTTTATTTTGTCCATTAAACAAAAAATTATGAAAATATATCCCGTTAAAAAACCGCGTGACGTCATAAGTCACATACATATGTATAGATTGCTGTTAGTGGAGTGACGTCACGAGATCCCGCTCCTAAAATTTGACAAGGTTTATCTTTGTCATTTGTTGTTAGATAGACAAAAGAAAAAATAAGTGACGGTCTCGTGTCGTAGGAGTGGACCTCGCTGTCTGGGCCAGCACGCAGGACAGCTTGGATGTTAGGTATTGCCTCGGATAAAATAAAAAACCGGACAAGTGCGAGTCAGGCTCGCTTACCGAGGGTTCCCTACAAATCCAGAAAATTTCACAAAATTGGGAAGTATATTGTTAAAATCTCTATACTATAATCATCTATATTTTTTTCACATTTCTCGTCTAAAATCGAAAATCACACATTGTCAAAATAATTAAAAACCTGTTTTAGATTGTACTAATGAATCTCTTTTATTTGATACCTGACATGATACGATTTACTCACTTTGTATTTTCAACCCATATTGTGTGAATCTAGGCCCTATTTTTTGTGATACAAATAAAAATGTTTTCAGATTTATTCCTTTATGTGTAATCTGAGAGAATGCTTCTCGCTAAATTTCACAGTCATATGTCAACGGGAAGTACCCTGTAGGTTTTGGTTTATGTGAGTGTCGAAATATGCAGTTTTTTACGACATAAACGGCTCGTAACTTCTTTATATGATAACTGAGAAGTTTTTCTTTCACACAACTGCAAGAGATCATAGATATACGTATACAGTTTAAATTTCAACTCGATATCTTTACGCGTTCCCGAGATAAAGAGTCATGACAAACACACAGACGGACAACAAAGTGATCCTATAAGGGTCCGTTTTTTCCTTTTGAGGTACGGAACCCTAAAAATATTGGGCACGGATTTTTTAATCTGTTAATTAAACAAAAATTGATAAAAATACAGCCCGTTAAAGTTCCGCGTGACGTCACAAGCGCCATACAAATGTATAGTTTCTGTAAGAGAGGTGACGCCACGGCCCCCACTCCCAAACTTTGACAAGGTTTATCTTTGTCATTTGTTGTTAGATAGACAAAAGAAAAAATACGTGACGGTCTCGTGGAGCACGCAGTCTGGGCCAGCATGGGGCCAGCACGCAGGACAGCTTTGATGGTAGATATTGCCTCAGATAAAATAAAAAATCAAAAAGCCAACCATACGCCTCGCCGTGTACAGACAATCACCCACACATCCACGTACATACAACGAAACTACGCCTTGGCTTGTCAGTCGAACTATGGCGGCGCAACACCGACGCACTCACACATGTTTAAAAAACCGGCCTCACTTGACTGTTCAATGACGTTCTTTCTTGATTTTTTTATTTGCTCTGAGGGTATTGCTGGAAAAATAATCCAACCAAAATCCTCAATAGTCACAGGTGGCGCCGCCAACGCTATAAGTTGGTTAAATGATAAACACTTCAAAATTCGACGCGTATGCAGTATTGCGGATTAGCTCAGTTGGGCAGAGCGTCGGGCTAGTGTTCCTAAGACGCAAGGTTCGAGTCCTGCATCCGCGAAGAATTTTTGAAATGTTTATCACTAAAAATAACTCTTTGAGATAAACCTAGTGTGGGATGCACTATATAATTAAAATCATTTTCCTCAATAGTCTAGTTGACAATTTTTTTCCGATGTCCTCTTGTAACAGGTAACCATAAACAGAGCCGATTAACGAAAACAAAAATAAAATCAACTTAGAAATAAAGAAGTTACAGGCATTTTATTATCTTGCTAGACAAAGAGTGCACTACAGCAGAATATGACCTCACGTCCCATAAGTGTCATATTCGTCATACTAGAGTCTGGCCAACGAAAGCAGTCCAAGAAAAAAGGCGGGAATTTTAAAAAATCAAGAGCTGTTAACCCTGGCTATACACTGCATAAAAGGAGTTGATACTATTTATTTTTCAGCAAGTACATTTTTTCGAGTTGTAAAAAATTTGTTTTGTTAGCAACTGTTGTTGAAATTTTCGAATGTATTATGAAGAATATCAAATAAAAGATTACTTTTGATTCTGTCTTTTTATTATTTTCAAATAATCCATTATTTATGTACAGTCCAGGACCCCGAGGAGCCGTACAAATATAGGAGCTATGAGTCATAGTTAAAATCGGATTCCAAAAACTCTACACCTGCCCGGGTAGCACGGCAAAGGGAGAAAACCATTTTATCCACTTCCAAATGTCAGTTGTCATTGTCAATCCATACTTTATTTCCTCTTCGAGGGTATCCCCTCGGTAATGGTGGAAAGACTATTAGTCCCTTTGCCATGCTTCCCGTGCATATATTGAATCAGCTTCATTGCTTTCTTCGCTGCTACTGCTACTGTCCCCAACATGTATTATGAATGGTTCAAGTTCGTTTTCAGTAGTACGAAACGTCAAAGTGTCAATTTTGACAGTCTTAAATTATTGCCATTTCAAAACTTCTGAAAATAATACGTGGACAGCTTTCGTTGGCCAGACTCTACGTTAAGCTTTGTGGGAAAGGGACGCAGCATCCCCTCTTAACCCCTACCAAAATCTTTACAAGCTTATATCTCTGAACTGGATTAGCCAATTTTAGTTATTGTTTCAGATTACGAATCATAATTAATTGCAGAATTCAGTAATCGCACTCTTAGCGCCTAATGCCATGAAAAAAACAGATTTCACCCGCGCTTCTTGCATCGCCCGCTATCATCTATGCAGCTTTGTTTAGAGTCGAAAATCGCATGACACAGTTCACGATGATATTGGCTTTGAGCGCTAGCTTACATTTTTAGGTGACATTTTATTTATTTATTCAAAATTTAAGCATGTAATAACAAACTAATCGATTACTCTACTAGAACTTTAGTCTGGCTACGTAATTTGTCAAAAATAATGTGGTGTTGTCGCTGATAATTTCGAGCATTTAAAAAAAAAAAAGATTTTTTATGATGCGAAGTTTTAATTATTTTCTAAGGTAACCATATTATTTTCCAAAATTCTACGCGATTATCTGCTACTATAGGTTCTTTCCTTTCCTATGGTATTTTTTTAATATGGATATTTATGTTCGTTATCTTTACACCACGTCTTTAAAAAGCCGATTTTGGCATTAGGCGCCCCCTTAATACATTTTACTAATTCAATATTTGGCAACTATACTCTATAAAATTTAACTTGATCTCTGCGACAGTGACATTGACTTAGAAGATTGACATTTTTAGAGTTGAGATAATGGTGGAAAAAATCGATATTCAAACAATGTTGTAATGAAATCGAATGAGTCGTTGAAGGTGAGAAATTGGATTTTATTTACTTACTATTATTTAAGATCAAGTATGTACACATGTAAATAATGTTATGATATTAATTAAATACTCAAAATAATGTAACGATACTATTTATCGACATTTTTCACTATTATCGATGCTAATGTAACATATAATTGGGTTTAATTTAATTACACATGTAAAAAATCTATATATATAAAAATGAAACCCGTTTTCCGTTGTCACGACATAACATGAAAACGGCTTGACCGATTTGGCTTATTTTTTTTTTGTAGTTTTCTAATACTCTGTACAAGGTTTTTACGGAAAGCGAAACGAAGTTCGCCGGGTCCGCTAGTATACAATAAATTAAGTTATTAATGATAAATTAAGTTTTATTTAAAATATCGTTAGTATAAACTATCGATATATTAATTAAAACTCTGTGATCGCGATCATTCGTCGTCCATCACTAATCGGCATGCCCATAAAGTATGACATTGACAGGTACTGTCTGTACTATTAAGAAATGCAGGACTTCATAGGCGTGATTTTTCTGACAGCTGTCGCAGAGATCAAGTTAAATTTTATAGAGTATAAATAATTGCCTCCTCAATACTCAATCAATAGTAGGGACGTTTTATCTCCGGACTACGTACTACTATAGCCGTGGTGGTCAAGAGGTATTGACACCCGCCTTACAATCGTGAGGTCGTGGGTTCAAATCCCCGGTCCCGTACCAATGAGTTCTTTGGAATTTATGTACGGAATTTCACACCATTGGCTTTTCGGTGAAGGAAAACATCGTGAGGCAACCTGCATACGTCCGTAGAAGAAATTCGATGGCGTATGTGAATCCACCAACCCGCACTGGGCCAGCGTGGTAGATATGGCCCAATCACCCTTCGTGGGTAGGCCTACGTCCTGCAGTGGACTATTAAAAAGGCTGGTACAGTACAGTACGTACTACTTACGATTCGCATTCACTACGTATTGTCAGCTTTACGTGAGACGCGGGAGGTGTTCACTGTAGTTTCAACCTAATACATATGGGAATAAAGTCGAAATGTTAACGAGTGACGGGTTTATGTCGCGGAGCGAGCGAGAACGATGCAGCCCTTTTGCTGATAATCCATTTTTACCTTAATTGCTTAGACGTGTGGGAGCATAACATACGTGTGCATCGCCGAGCGCGCGGCTGCCTGTGCGAGGGGCGAAGCGCCGCGAACACGCAGCGCGGGAAGGTCAGAGCGGAGCGATGAGCGACGTGCACTCGCCTTGGGCGTGAAATGGATACTGGCGAACTCGGCGAATTGCATATATATTTATAGTTCGCGACAGAGACGGAAGATGTGACGGCTCGCTCCCACAGCTGCACTGATTGCAGATTTAAATAATAAGATGCTCGGTCCATGAACTATGTTATGTAAATAGTTTAGTTAGGATATAAGAAATTAGATTTTAATAAATGAAGGGAATACTTATTGGGATATTGGAGTTTCACTTATTAGTTAAGAAAACCTTCTGATATGAGCACACACGCCATCCCCACAGACGTTTAAGTCTAAAATTGTGTAATAAAATGTCGAGTGTCTCGTTTGCAGGTACTTTTTTTTTGTGTGGACAAGTTAGGTCACACTCGTCTTTACCTTATAAATCATCTCCTTGGTGTCCTGTCGGTGCACTCTCAGGTGTCGGTCGAGGCTGCAGCTGATGATCAGTTTCTCGCTCGGCGCCGTCGCGATATCGGTAATTGCGCCCGCGCACCCCTGACAAATTAAAAAAAAGAATGCTGTTTTTAAACTTTCGCGATTTGAACACATTATTATTATATACTACGGAACTAATCGCGCACTAAAATTACGAGATAAATAAATACCTCATCATCTCGACGTTTCGGCCGAGTTGCATCGACCGTGGTCACGGGTAGACTAACGTCGGGATGAGGAGGTATTTTTTTATCTCGTAATTTTAGTGCGCAATTAATCCCGTAGTATATAATAATAATACAAAAAAGAAGTTGTCAAAAACGTGTCGAGATCACGCGTATATAGCGGATAGAGAAAGGGGTTTGAACATTTGTGGCATCCAACCGCCGCCATTTTTTTTTCTCAAAAATTCCGCGCACGATGTTAGTAGTATATATGAGTAGGGGACACTTATACAGTCGTAGTCACGTTCGCTCGCTCCGCCCACTGAGTACAGTCGCGCGCGACATTTTTGTTATGAAAACTGTGTTAAGTTTTTTTTGTTGAATTTTCGTTTCGTGCTATTTTTGACCATTAAAATAATATTCGTTATTAAATTGTTTTATTTATTATATATTTAACCTAAAAATATTCACGCGTATGTTATGAATACGCGTGAATATTTTTAGGCTTAAGTTATAGTCAGGTTACCTATATACTTTAGCACCAATAGATAGGAATCTAGATCTAATATGTACCTAATCCCAATAACCAAAATAACAATTAAATTAATTAAGACTGTACCCGCTGTAAAGTGTCAAGTTCTAGAGATATTTGGATGTAAAGATCGCAAAGTTCTCGTACAGCGATATTTACATCAAAATATCTCGAGAACGTGACACTTTACGGCACCATAGTACAAAATATATTTATTGTGTCCCCTACTCATATATACTACTAACATCGTGTCCCCTACTCATATATACTACTAACATCGTGTCCCCTACTCATATATACTACTTACATCGTGTCCCCTACTCATATATACTACTAACATCGTGTCCCCTACTCATATATACTACTAACATCGTGTCCCCTACTCATATATACTACTAACATCGTGTCCCCTACTCATATATACTACTAACATCGTGTCCCTTACTCATATATACTACTAACATCGTGTCCCATACTCATATATACTACTAACATCGTGTCCCATACTCATATATACTACTAACATCGTGTCCCCTACTCATATATACTACTAACATCGTGTCCCCTACTCATATATACTACTAACATCGTGTCCCCTACTCATATAAATACTACTAACATCGTGTCCCATACTCATATATACTACTAACATCGTGCGCGGAATCTTTGAAAAAAAAAAATAAATTGCGGCGGGTGGGTACAGACAAGTTTAACAATATTATGTACGAATTAAATTAATTTAATTGTTATTTTGGTTATTGGGATTAGGTACATACTAGATCTAGATTCCTATCGAATGGTGCTAAAGTATATAAGTAACCTGACTATAACTTGAGCCTAAAAATAATCACGCTTATGTTATGAAAATAAAACAATTTAATAACGAATATTATTTTAATGGTTAAAAGTCAAAGTAACAAGAAACAACAACAAAATCAAAAATAGCACGAAACGAAAATTCAACAAAAAAAACTTAACACAGTTTTCATAACAAAAATGTCGCGCGCGACTGTACTCGGTGGGTGGAGCGAGCGAACTTGACTACGATCTGTGTGTCGAAAGAAAGCACACTAATGAAATACGCTGTACGCAGTGATTTGTCAAGCGCGGTCACGTGGCATGTTTCCCGCTAGGGGGCCCCCGCTGATACCCATTTTTTGCTTCTGCGCAGGTATACGCGTTGTGTTCAGATCGGACTAGATGATTTGTACTGACTATACCAGCCTTTTTAATAGTCCACTGCAGGACGTCGGCCCACGAAGGGTGATTGGGCCATATCCACCACGTTGGCCCAGTGCGGGTTGGTGGATTCACATACGCCATCGAATTTCTTCTACGGACGTATGCAGGTTGCCTCACGATGTTTTCCTTCACCGAAAAAATGAGAAATAATTGGAAACTACTTAATAAATACTTTGAAAGTAATTAAAAAATACCTTGAATCCTTTGTCCGGACGGCCGACCCTGAGGTCCACTTGATGCAGTTGGCCGCGACCAAATCCCACTAGGAACTGCCTGGAAAATAAAATATGACATTATAGTAACCGATTCAGAGGCGTTGCCCTCTCGCGGCCGTATGCCCGCGCGA
Source organism: Hypomecis punctinalis (assembly GCA_949316475.1). NCBI lineage: Eukaryota > Metazoa > Arthropoda > Insecta > Lepidoptera > Geometridae > Hypomecis > Hypomecis punctinalis. The sequence goes on from OX438822.1 coordinate 2,376,917, forward strand.
TTCCTCGAATAAGTCATATCTACGTCTCTCTCACCCACGCGCTGTTGCCAGTTGGCGCACCCCGGCAACACGACTCCACCGCGCGGGCAGTCGCTGAACTCGCGGAGCGATCTGTATACGGGCGCGCGCATTCGTATAACCCACGTGTACGTATTTTAGCGTTACGAACGCGTTGTGTTTAACTTTTAACTTCACATTAAAACGTACCCAAAGACTCTTGCGTTTATTTATTTTTATGAGAGGCATCACCCTTCATTACATTAATTAAATAAATAATTAAATTAATGACTGCTCATGTCGAAAAATCCATACTAACCACAGAACAGCGAACTACTTATACTAACTGTAGGATTTCCAGCAGTTGACATGATTTACAGGCCGAATCAAACTTCTTGGCGGCTGTGAAGTTAGCAACAAGCGGCGGGAAACCCAATCCAGAACAGAACAGAAGCTCACTTAACAGCAGCGGGAGGATTCGGTGGTTTGCCGGGGAGAAAAAAGGTTTAACATTAAGACACGAGAGTCTGTCTCAGAATAAAATGATTTTTATCGTGCTTCACACACTAGGTGTATAGAAACTTTCTTTTTGTGATAAACATTTCAAAAATTGACGCGTTCGCAGGATTTGAACCTGCATCCTTCTGGGATTCCGGCCCAGATGCTTTGTCCAATTAAGCTAGAAACGCTGTCTGCGAAGACAGCGTTGTTGTTGTGTTTCTATACACCTAGTGTGTGAAGCACGATAAAAATCATTTCATTGATTAAGCAACGCGCCATTTCTCGTTAATGGTAAGAAGTTCTAATAATTTCACATTAAGTGACTGACTGGCTTAAAGAAGTTCTCACAGATGGCGCTTCCAACAATGTAGTAGTTGGTAAAAATGATAGACATTCTCTAATTTGACGTCTTCGCAGACAGCGTTTCTAGCTTAATTGGACAAAAGCATCTGGGCCGGAATCCCAGAAAGATGCAGGTTCAAATCCTGCGAACGCGTCGATTTTTGAAATGTTTATCACAAAAAGAAAGTTTCTGTCTCAGAATGTATTTCTCTCTCAATGTCTAATTTATTAAGGAATAACAACAGCTTATATACTAAATCATAATATCTATGTACTGTGCTCTATCTTAATCACGTAAAACATCTAGCTCACGAACGACTTAATCGTGTTATATCTAAAACATTCCAACGAGCTGCAACAGGTGGGATTGGTTCGCGCACCTTGTAGCTAACTTCGCAACCGCCAAGGAACTTGATTCGGCCGATACGATGATAACAGGCCCAATTATAGAGGCGCCATCGTAAATTTAATAGCAACGTAAATAGTGTTCTCTCTATCGAATGCATAATGTAAAAAAATAGGGCTACTCTAAATTGCTGTTATAATTACGATGGCGCCTCCAAAATTGGGCCTAATGATATAAAATACTGGTGATTTGTGTTAACCCGGCGAAGATGTGGTACAAAAGATATACGTCGAGGATGAGAAGGGTCATAATGACCCTATATTTTAAAAAATCATATAAAATAATTATTGTGAATTATTTTTATATTTGCTACATGCCTTGCTACATTTATAATAATTATTGACCAAAATAAACAAATCAGAAAAAAAATATTCACCAAAATGTGGCACAATTGCGCTACGCCGCGTATGAGGAAGAGTCAAGATGTCACTGCGCGGCGTTTGTACTCGTCTGCTTCCCAAACCAGGAAACTTACTACCACATGGTGATTTTTAACATGAAGATGGCTTCATTAGCTACAGTTACTATGCTTTTTAGCAACATATAACCGCAGAATAAAAATCTATGTGCGAAACAAAAATAGAGTCATAATGACCCCTCCACGTTCTCGCCGGGTTAATACTATAGTGTAAATGCTCACCGCTGGTCGAAGCTGGGCTCGATGCAAGTGGCAGCCATATTGGGAAACTCCACGTTAACCACGGGCCGCCGTTGGGCTCGTGTGTCATACAACCTGTATATAAAATATCAAATAAATTAAAATTCCTTTCTCCTGTGCCAAGATTTTAATGTCTGGTGAAAGTTTTGTGTCTGGTGAAAAGTTTTTATTGTCTGGTGAAGTTTTTAGTGTCTGGTGAAAAGTTTTTATTGTCTGGTGAAGTTTTTAGTGTCTGGTGAAAAGTTTTTAGTGTCTGGTGACAAGTTTTTAGCGTCTGGTGACAAGTTTTTTTAGTGTCTGGTTACAAGTTTTTAGTGTCTGGTGAAAAGTATTTAGTGTCTGGTGACAATTTTTTAGCGTCTAGTGACAAGTTTTTAGTGTCCGTTGTATGTTGGTCACCAACAGTTCTTAGTATTGAATAACTAAAATTTTAGTGTTAGGTCACTTAGCTATTAGTGCCTTTTTTATTTTTAGTGTCTAGTGACATATTATTGGTTTTGTGGTGACAAGTTTGCAGCATTTGGTCACAAAATCGTTTTCTTTGTCTTAGTCGAAAAGTTATTATGTGACAAGGACTTTATTGTTATATAAATGACTGTACCTCACATATCCGTGCCTAGAACAGACAGCCACAACACTGCCCCCCGCGCCGCGCTCGAAACTGGCCCCCGACACCCACACGGGCCTTCGCAGCTCGAGCCAATCGTGGGGCAAGTTCTTAGCCGTAAACACCGGTTCAGGGGTGCCGATCTTCCAAACTTTGAGGTCGTTTTCTTCTCCACCTGTAACCAGAAACGTTATTTGAACCTGTTTTTTATATGAACATCAGAACCACAGACTTCAAGGACTTTTGTTATTTATAATTTTACATTTGTTAATATCTTTTTTTTTTTATCCGGTCCTTCCACCACCTCCTTAGGCGTGGTGATAATTGGCCTCAGGGAATACTCCCCTTTGCCAAGGCTGGGCGTCAGAGGCCTTAACCCCTGGGGAATTTGTTGTGCCGCTGGTGACATGTCCTAGTCTGGACAGGAAGCCACTCCACGGCGGCGTTGTGGTCTTGACGATCTAGGTCAGACTGCATGAGCTGTTAGCTGACTGTGACCATCTGTTCAGTAGAATCTTCCCCCGTATCCACAGCTATTTCACGGGGAAGTGCTCGTCGTGATTTAACGTCAGGGGGTCGTGCATGTAATGGCGCAATGCTTCTCAGGTGAGGGCTTTGTTAATAAAATACTATAGAACAAGAATGTTAGTATTAGCATAGACTAGTAGCAACAGTAGTAAGTTAATACCTATTATTAATCTATGGTATTAGCTATTAATGTTTGACCTTGTAACCTTACCTTGTGTAAGCACTCTGACGTTTGGCTTCGTTTTTTCTCCTGCTTGCGCGAGTTACTCACGCTACGAGAGCGAGCGGGAGAAAAGGCGAAACCGAACGTGATAGTGCTTACACAATAAGACCCCTGGAATTATAATAGTGTTTTTATCAAATATAGCAGCAAGCAAGGCATAAATCACACAGAACTGATGTTCAATGGGTTTGATTCTTAAATGAAGACCATTATAAGCTTAAAGTAGAGCATCTCAAGGAAGACAGAAATGACGTAACCTTTAGACTGGCAAACCTCAAATTTTAATTTTCTTGCTTGCTATATTGATGGAGCCTGGTTTTTTGTACACTAGAGACATTTCTAGCGCCCGGAAACTGTTGTCAAGTATAGATGACTTTAGCGGTCAATCCACTACCTACCCACAAAAGGTGATTGGGCTATACCTACCACGCTTGCCCAATGGTGGTTGATGGATTCACACACCATTGAATTTCTTCTACGAACGTATGCAGGTTGCCTCATGACCTTTACCTTCACCGAAAAGCCAGTGGTGTGAAATTCTGTACCAAGAACTCATCGGTATGGAGCCAGGATTTGAACCCACAACCTCACGACTGTAAGGTAGGTTTAACTACATAGGTAGTGTGGCCTCTATAAGCCACCCACAGCTTCTATTTTTACTTTTGTTTGTCAACTCACCAGTGGCAAACAACTGGGGCTCGTCCTCACAGATCCTCATAATATCCAGCTTCCCTCCAGTATTCACCAGCTCATCCTTTTTCCGGCTCCATATTCTGACGACTCCTGATGTTGCAGCGGCGAGGAGATTCCTCTTGCAGCGGGCGAGGCCCACTATGTGACCAGGGGCAAAGTCTGCTGGATGGCTGGTGAAGGTTTGACTTTCCGTGGAGTATACCTGGATCTACAGATGTTTAATGTGTTAGACAGACAGACAGACAGAGAGAGGATTGCAAGCATTCTAAGGCTGCTTTCCCCAATCTTAATAGAAATATCACAAATGACCTGTTGAGGTTGCAGCGACAGGACCTTCGACTTATGGTAGGCCTCATTACTGGTCACTGCAACTTAAATAGTCACTTGTTTAAACTGGGAGCCACTGACAGCCCACTATGTCGCGGCTGTTTGCAGGAAAACGAAACTGTAGAACATGTTCTGTGGTATTGCAAAGCCACAGAAGACATTAGAATAGCTAACGGATTGCATGATGCTTCTGCACTATCATCAGCTTTGTTGCCTGAATCGCCATCATCTCATTCACCATCTAAGCTACTGGAGCAGTTATGCCAGCAGCCCAGAGCCATGCTCCGTTACTTTAAGGAGCTGGGCTGGCTCGGGTAGACGCTGGAGGGGGAATGCACAAAACACCCCATGCGGGACGTCAGTGCAGGACTCATCGCCCCTACTTCAAATTACAATTAGATTAGAATACGGGATCCGATATCTGCCACCTTTGTCCTCCCACGGATCTCCGTATTTCGAATTCGGTCACGTAACGTGACGCCTAGCATAGCACGCTCCATAGAAAGAACATAATAACTCCATACAAATTCCATTCAAGGTTGCTCCCATAGTAAAAGTTATTTATAATTACGAGCATATACATCTCTCAAAGCCCCAGCACTTTGATGTCCCATCAGTGCAGGACTCATCGCCCCTAATTAGAATTAATGTGTTAATTTTGAAGTAAACTATACTATACAGAAGTAAGATAAAATAGGCCAGAGATTAACCCTGGTGTCAGAGATTTTAAGTCACTGACAAAACAGTTACAGAGATTTGGGACCTCCAATTCATGTATCATCAGAGCCTCGGCATTAAATTGCAAAATGTCACTTGCAGTCACACATTCAACAGACCATATTGTTGTTAAACTCCAGAGCTTGCTGACAAGCACCCAGTCAAACTATGCTATGAGAGCTACATTTTGTAGGTAGATTTGCACCCAAAATTAAGTGATATAAAATTCTCTGCCTGTTTGATTGTATACCATGTTAAGCTGCCATATGCAAGCTAAAAAAAACACTACATAACATTTAGACGATTTTGATCTTATGACAGGCTTACTCAGAAATAAATTCTGTATCAATCACTATTTTCAGGTTTATGATATTATTAATAGTTTTTGAGATGGAACAACAAAAGAAGAGTTGATAAATGTGCGAATTTTTTTTTTCTTTACCAATAAGCCGTGGTGGCCTAGAGGAAGCCGTGGTGGCCTAAAGGTATTGACACTCGCATTGCAATTGTGAGGTCGTGGGTTCAAATCCTGGTCCCGTACCAATGAGTTCTTTGGAATTTATGTACGGAATTAAACATCACTGGCTTTTTGCTGAAGGAAAACATCGTGAGGCAACCTGCATGCGTCCATAAAAGAAATTTTATGGCATAATGTGAATCCACCAACCCACATTGGAGCAGCGTGGTGGATATGGCCCAATCACCCCTTCGTGGGTAGGCCTATGTCCTGCAGTGGACTATTAAGAAGGCTGGTACAGTACAGTACTAATCGCCATTATCAATATCAATCTTAGGACGTCCACTGCTGGATATAGGCCTCCCCAGTGTATATCCAATAAGTCCGGCTGGAAGAGGCCAATACTAATTCTTTACTAATACTTGAGACTAATTCTGACCTGTTGATTTTTCCTTGCAATAAGTATTTCTGTCTGTTCTACGTTCCCCCACCGGATACATGTGATGCTGTCATCTTTCTGCAGCGATTTGATTTCAACCAGGTTTTCAATACATTTCTTATTGTTTTTGCTCGAGTCTGTGTGGAATTTTATATCTGAAAGAGACAAAACTATTATAAAATTTTGGGCTAGTGATATTAGATTCCTGCCCTTTCCTGTGACCTTCGTGGGTAGGCCTACGTCCTGTAGTGGATTATTAAAAAAGGGTGTACAGGATATAAGATTCGCCACTGTTCCATTGACCGTAATGATATTTGTAAAATATTGGTGGTAAAATAATCGAAAACATAACCAAAGTCTGGTGTTATTGCAACTATTTTTTAGAAAGTCATAACAGTACCAAATACAATATAATACATTCAGGACAATCCTTTATCTATAATGAATGATAGAATATGAAATAATGTAGTAAAATCCGTGTAAAAATAAATAAATGGGCGAATAGAAGTATCTTTATGAACATGGTCAAAAACATTGACTCACGCTTGAAAGATCCGATTTTGCTTGCGACAAATAGGTCGATTTCTTTGTCTTGTGTAATCGTCATGATTTTAAAGTGAATTTGTTCATTAATTAATTTAAATCATTTAAATTCAACACCGATAGCCAAGCACAACGCAAAATTGTAAACACGTGAATATAAGTGTCAATTTTGGCATATTTTGAAAACAATGAAACTGTCAATGTCAGTCTTAACATACAGTCCGAATTGTACAAAAGCGTCCTTGGTCACAAAAAAAAAGTTGGAAATCAAAGAGTACTTTTAGAAATCTTCAAAACGACTATTATTGTTATCAGTTTGTGTTATCATCAACGTAAACTATCTATCTATTTAGTTTAAGCCAGTGAAAACTAGTACCTCAAAAGGAAATCTGTGGCTAATAAATTATTTGGTACATTCAGTTAATCTTCGATAGAACTCGGACTCAGACTGAAAAAATCAGAGGGTGCCAAGGTGATACCTTTGATAAAATAAGCGTTACTTTTTGCTCATAGAGCAATCGATATTCTTCACACTTATTTCAAAGAGAGAAAACTGTAAATAAATAAACCTACTCTTATTTTCTCTATGAGAAAATTATATTTCGTTACGGTTTTCAAAAAGTACTCTAAAAGTTTAATTTCGGATTAATTTTGAAATTGAGTTCTGGCAACTGAAAGACTATTTACATTCCCTTAGACAAATAGACACTTTTTAGTTTTTACAGAATCAAGAATGAAATGTGAAATCTAAATGTTTAATTTTTAGTAAAATTCTTAATCATTTCTTACAGCAGATTTTGAATAACAGAGACGCAACGAACAGTAAACTACTTAGCGCTGTACCATAACAACCGCAACGTTCTATCGGCGGCAGATATGGATTTCTCTTCAATATGTAGAGCATGCCTCGCTACTAAATACTTGAAACCTATTTTTGAAGAGGGAGACGACCCCGAAAGCTTCTCCAACACTGTTTTCATAACGACAGGGTTGAAGGTAAGAAACAAATCAAACCAATTTGCGTGTAGCATCTTTGACATCGTCGCTTACCATCAGGCGAGGTTGTCAAACCTGTGTTTTCGCTTAAGATTTTTATTTCGCCTCTGACATGGCTAAACCATTAAAACTACAGGGACCTACAATTTAACGTGTCATCCGAACCATGGTAACGCTCAGTTGTAAATGCCACCTATGGTCACTCATTTGAAGACTGACCATGCTGACCATTTCTTAACTTTGAAGATCTGTAACGAATACCTAGTGTTAAACTATGCTCTACCATAAGTGCCTTAGCTAAAAGAAATTCTTGGGTTCCTGTGTGGCACCAGCCTTTACCAAAATACATCTTTTAAATCAAATGCACCTAGAATAGGCTATTTGTCTAGTTTTTGGAAATTGTTTTAAATTATTCGTTAGTACATAATAAGCACAGTACATGTATATTTTTCCGACAGATCTACTGTATTAACAATGAAAATCAGTGTTAAAGAATAGATATTCAAGATCCCGCCAAAACGACATTCTGTAATGGCGCTGGTCTTTGACGTCACACACTAGTAAATAACGTTAGTTGATACTAGTTAATACGCTAGTTCACATCTAAAAATTGACAAAAAATACTTTAAAAGTAACTTACAGATCCAATAATATTACTCCGAAATCACAAAACACAAATTACACAAACAACAGTCAATCGAGAAATTTTTGTTTACTATCATGTGACGTCACCAGAGTCGCCGACTTTCTTAGAGCGTTCACGTCACAGATAAAATATCAAAAAAATATCGTACATTATTTCGTGCGATTTGCGAAAATTGGACATATATTAGTTTAAATAAAGTGAAATATGTCTTTTTCAGGTTGTTATCTTTAAGGATTACCGCAATCGATAGTATATTTTCAATGTTGTCAAAGAGCCCATTGTTGATTTACAGTTTTATAGACAAATCATCAAAACCTGCATTCCTGCTTCTGTACCAAGCAATGTCAAGTACTTTTAGTGATGTTTTTTTAAATAAATATTCATCCAACTCATATTTTGCAGGTCTATATAAATGATGGACTGCCACAACAAATGTGCAAAAATTGCTTAAAATTCATTAAAGATGCTCTCGAGTACAGACAGCTGTGCAAAGACGTTGAAACTAAGCTTGTAGCTATTAAAAATCTTCAAGAAAACTATGAAAATAATATAAAAAAATACAAAACGCAGAAACTCAATCGTAAAAGAAAAAAGTCTAAAGATGATGGTAATATCAATGTCAAAATTGAGTCTTCTTTTAAAAGTAACGATGATGTACCATTGCTGCAACAAACATTGATATTCACATCACAAAAGAATGTCAAAGAAGAGAGAAAGCTAAAAAATCATGAATCAGAGGAGACTAATGATGAATGTGCTATACATGGAATTAATAAACTAAATAAAGATGTAGAATTCATGGAGGTTAAAAACAATATGACTGACCAGGTTGAGATCGAATTTGTTAGTATTAAAAATGATAATGAAATCATAAAATATGTTGATGATGAAAAAAATAATGATAATGGACAGAAAAATGAAATTGACAATGTCAAACCTAATTTAGATGTCTCAGAATTAGAAAGCAACATATCAGACGATGCTAAATTCGAAACTGAATTTCTAGACCTGCCATTTGATTCAGACACAGATGAGCATTTAACTAAAGATGTAGACATAACTGAATATAGCAAGAATACTGAATTCCCTAAATACAGTATGGAAAATTCTTACAAAACTGAAATACCTGAATACAACTTACAATTAAGTAACAATGATATAGAAAACTACAATGTATCAAATAACGATAACACTGAAAATCTAATCAAGAAAGAAGAAATTGAATTCCCTAAATACAGTATGGAAAATTCTTACAAAACTAAAATACCTGAATACAACTTAGAATTAAGTAACAATGAAATAGAAAACTACAATGTATCAAATAACGATAACACTGAAAATCTAATCAAGAAAGAAGAAATTGAATTCCCTAAATACAGTATGGAAAATTCTTACAAAACTAAAATACCTGAATACAACTTAGAATTAAGTAACAATGAAATAGAAAACTACAATGTATCAAATAACGATAACACTGAAAATCTAATCAAGAAAGAAGAAATTAAGTTACATAAAAGAACAAAAGATTTAAACATTAACCAACAACACAAAGACATATTCGTAAACAATAGAGAAACTAAAGACAACGCACAAACTGAAAAAGTACATTCAATGGCAGATATATTGCACAAATTACAGAAAGATGATAAAAATATGCCAATTTCGGATGATTTCACAGAAAATTTACCTTTCATAATACAAGATACGAATAGAGTCATATGTAAGTTATGTCAGAAAGATTTATCTAAGAGAAGTATATACACACACATGGCCAAAAGTCATCCCGGAGCAGATAGTAGGAAAGTCAAGTGTGACTTGTGTGATATGTATGTATTGAAAGAACGATTGAAAAAACATAAGGTGCATGTGCATGGAACAAATTGTTTTAGATGTGGGGTAAGTATAATTTTTAGGGTTCCGTATCCAAAGGTTAAAATGGGACCCTCTTACTAAGACTCTGCTGTCCGTCCGTGTCTGTCTGTCACCAGGCTGTATCTCATGAACCGTGATAGCTAGAATGTTGAAATTTTCACAGATGACGTATTTTTGTTGCCGCTATAACAACAAAAACCTAAAAAATACATATTTAAGAGGGGCTCCCATACAACAAACCTGTTTTTTTTTGCTGTTTTTCGCTCAATATTAATAACTGTTACAGGTAGAAGCTCAAAATATTTACAGAATATTTACTTAGAACAATAATAAAAATAAAAAATTTAAATGTATGATTTAAATATTAAGGTTTTTTTTGCTCGAAATTATTAACTTGAATGGGAAGATGCTTGAAATATTAACAGAATATTAAGTTGTATTTTTCCATCACAAATAAATAGTTAAAATAATATATATATTTATATATTCTTCCATATGTTACGGATAGTATATATTGGGGGGCTTCCATACGGTACGGAACCCTACGTGCGCGAGTCCGACCCGCACTTGGCCGATTATTTAAGTATGATCACGCATAACTTTTTACAGAGTATATCTTCTAGTCTCCGAAGTTGGTCAAAATTGTTTAATTGGTTTTTGAAAACTTTAAACTAGGTTAACAATAAAGGACATGTGCACAAAATGTATGGAGGCTGGTATAATAATAATCAAAAATTCTAACCACAACACTCATTACATTTTGAGAAAGTTCATATTTTTCTGAGTATTTCATCAGTTAAAAACAAAAAAGAGCCCTCCATTTTTTTTAAAAATAATTTTGAGTCTATTGTATAATAAGGATAAATAAATATATTTGGCTCGATAGGTAGTTTTTCTCTAGTAACCCTGATTAAGTAATCTCCAAATTGTTAAATAGAAGTAATTTTACCAATTAGACACAGTTTCTAAGTGTTTATTTGTCACATTGTACCTACTAACTGGTCACACTGGTAGGTTATAATTATGAATTTTAGCAAATTAAGAGATGAATATGGAAGAATCAGCTATGAATGCAAGAAAAATAACCATAGAAGCACTTTACTATTGCTAAAATAGAAAAAATAAAAAGCAGTATTATTGTTTTTCATACAATTTATTTTTCACATAAAAAAATGGAGATATAAAAAAATCTAAATTAAATATTTTTGAGAAGCCCATAAATCAAGCTTTCAAATGATGTATATATCATCTTGGTTCGATTTCTCTCTGAATAATATACCACTTGTGGACGTCACCTTTCAAACACTTATTTAATTTTTTTTACGTAGATATTGCATTATTATCACTGGTGAAAACGAATAATCTTATTCTAGCAATCCTTTGTTCCAGTATTGTAAGACTGAATATGAGTCTAAAGAGGAATTGTTAGACCATGTAGTGACCTGTACGGCAAAAAAACAGAAACGAACAGCTGTTACTGACAAGGTAATTTTTTTTTAAAATATTTTTGGGACATCTTAAGCTCGAAACATACTATCGGACGCGGCTTACGGAGGCGACTGACAGCCGCGACCTAGACGACCTAGACACATGAGCCGTACACATTATCGGACATAAGTCGCGGACGTCACCTTTGGACGACCTTGAGCGTTCGGACGTCCGAGAGCGATCAGCCCCCCTACCGCCTAAAGCAATAGCAATCGTAATAGCAATCGTTTATGACTTCATTTTAGTCATTTGGCACCGCCTATGTGACGTTAGACATCAAAGTTGTTCATTCAACGATTGCTTTCGCAATCCGCGCAAAGCAATTGATGGCTAACGTCACATAGGCGGTGCCAAATGACTAAAATGAAGTCATAAACGATTGTTATTACGATTGCTATTGCTTAGGCGGTCGGGGGGCTGGCGCGCCGGATGTTTTAAGACTGTGCACATCGCTAAGTCGCGGCTGTCAGTCGCGTCCGACAGTATGTTTCGAGCTTTACACACGGCCTCTGACCCCAAACTAAACAAAGCGTGTGATATGGCTGCCAGAGACTGATATACTACATATACTTATTTTTAAATACATACTTATATAGATAGTATATTGCATTACCTATGTTAAATAAGAGTTGAGGATTGTAATAGCTGTGTCACGGTAATGATATCTAACAGTATTCAGTCTTCATACAAACGGTGGCAACGCGATTTATTCCTACGCGCCTCGGAGTTCGGTATGCTCTCGGTATGCTAGACAGCCGGGGCGCGCCGTACTGATGAACGAACGTGTGGATTTGTAACTAGTAAGCGTGTGATTTACGTTTTTAGGATTCCTCGTTTTACTACGGAACCCTAAAAACATCAAAAACACATTACATATGTATTTTTATGAAACGCTTCCTCTTTCATTCACAGCGAATTTCTTTTTTGTTAAATAATAATTTTACATCTTAATAGATATAAACTAGAAAGAAACTCAAGTAGGTAGAGAGTAAGTAGATGAAATTAAAATACTGTAGGCTAGGGCTGCCCTAGCGCGTGAGACGTGCTGCGTCGCCACGTGGCGCTGTAGCTATATCTCAAGGACAGAACCGAGTCAATACTGTTAGATATCATTACCGTGCCTCTGTGACTATGTAGTATGACATACAGGGTTATTTGCTTACCCTGTACTACGCCGAAAGGGGGGGGGGGGGGGATTTAGACCATCATTACAAACAGCTTTTACTATGGGGTCAACCCAAAATTCGAAGAAATGAAATCGGCTGTTTCATACAAAATTGCAACGACAAAATGTATGAAACAACTGGTTTTTTCTCGACTTTCTGTTAGCCCCATAGTAAAAGCTGCTCGTAATGATGGTCTAAATCACCCCCTTTCGGCGTAGTACAGGGTAAGCAGATAACCCTGTATAAATGTAGTTAGTTACACATAAAATTTTCATTTGGGTGAACAACATAAATATACTTGACTGCCTTGCTGGCTCAGTGGTTAGTGACTCCGATTTCTGGATCAAAGAGGCGTGGGTTCGATCCCCACCCAGGGCAAGCATATATGTGATGAACATAAGTGTTTGCTCTGTGTCTGGGTGTTATTTAGGTACTATCTATATAAGTATGTATTTAAAATATGGACAGATGACCTCATTAAGACCGCAGGATCGCGCTGGATGCCAGCCGCTGTCAACCGGTCTTATTGGAGATCCATAGTGGAGGCCTATGTCCAGCAGTGGACGTCCTTTGGCTGATGGATGGATGGATTTAAAATATGTATATGAAGTATATAAGTCTCTGGCAGCCATATCATAAGCTTTGCTTAGTTTGGGGTCAGAGACTGTGTGTAAGATGTTCCCTAATATTTATTATTAATTATTAGTAAATAAATAAAAAATCTTGATTTCAGAGGAAAGAGTTGATGGTAGAATGTGATATTTGTAACAAATCGATGCAGAAAGCAAGCCTGAGGCTTCATAAGGAGGTCAAACACGCAGGCATGGGACCTGTCTGTGAGGTGAGATGTTATTCAATAATCTGCCAAGTGCTAGTCGACTCGCGCACAGAAGGTTCCGTACCGTGGAAGCCCCCCTTTATATCCATCCATCAGCCATAAGAACTCCACTACTGGACATGGGCCTCCCCTATGAATCTCCAATAAGACCGGTTGGAAGCGACTTGCATCCAGCGCGATTCTGCGGTCTTAATGAAGTCATCCTTAGAGATCTCCACTCGAGAATTTATTTTACGTTTATTTATTTATTTGTTTATGGGCGAGCTGTATAAACTGATGTGCCTATATCAAGCAGAGTCGAATAAAATTAGTATTTATCTGTCAAGGATTTTTTTTCCTTCTTTGTCCAAAGGTCCAGTCTCTTAAATGTGTTAATAGTCCTTGCTGAGATTACATCCTCAGGCAACCTGTTTTTACTTATTTATTTTTGAAAGGATTATACAACTTAATATTCTGTGAATATTTCAAGCATCTTCTTGTTGCCGTTATTAATATCGAGCGAAAAATATCACGTTCTTAGTATGGGAGCCCCCCTTAAATATTTTTTTTGTTAGTTTTCATGTACAGATAAAAAGGATGCTAATTGATTACTAATAACCCTGTATATTTTAGTAATCTATTTGAGTCTAGTATCTTTATATTCATATTCAATTTATTCATAAAATATTTCATTTAGCTACATGTCAATACTATTAGGTTTACACAATCACTATCTAGAAAAATAGCCTATTATTGACAAACACTTCAGCATGAGGATGTCAATTACATTAAATATTATACTATCATTGTCATTATACAAATAAATATGTCAAAAATTCAAATTAAATGTCTTATTGTAAATAAAATTTTACATCTAGTATAACCTAGAAATATCAAAAATAAATATTATGCACTTATATTGCATAAGTAATCTATTTTACACATTTAAAAACGTCAAAATCATAAAACGTCTGCTCAATAAGCCAGCGTTTTAACCTAGCCTTAAAACAAGGCAAGCTAGGGGCATCGATAACATTTTTTGGCAGCATATTATATACTTTTGGTCATTGAAGTATAATACACGAGAACTGAAGATTGTTGTCTATGACGACGTCAGCCAACTGCCGGCGTACGCCGGCGAAGCGCGCCGACCGGCCTTAGTCGCGATTAAACAAAATGGTTGAAAATATCAGACGTCAAAATATTATTTAAAAAATTAAAAATGGGGAAATGTGTAGTCAAAACCTTTTAATCCCGTTCTCAATTTCTTCATAAAGCTTCTGGAATTTATTTCCACAAGTAAATACGGTTTACACTATTCGTATTAATTGAAACTATCACATATAATATCATGATTTTAAAAGTAAATAATTTTACAGTGGGTTATGCCAGGTGAAACATAATTTTGTTTCCCCATTATTATGGGAGATTTCGACTAATCGATAATTACTTTTTTGATACTATAGGATATCCGCAGACAAAATACGTAAAGATAAGGATAAATAATGGATAAAAGCCATCAGAATATTACGAAAAGAAACTGACTGGATAATAAAAGTAAATAGTGAAATAGTAAAATTACAATAGATTACATTATAACTTCAATAAATACTAAAAATACAAGAGAACAAAGATAATAACAAATCCGGTACTAGATTAATGGGCGGCATTAACGTCTACAGCGATTTTATATAATACTAATAATCATTACTATTTTTATAATTATTGATAGTTATGAATCAAGCAGCAGAATCAGGCTTAAATAGGTTACGTTTTTTAATTATTAGTTTAATCAAATAACTCGACGGCAACAGGTATCTATGTCCGGAGATTGAAGAACAGGTATAGTATAACATATTAGGCTACAATTTTCAAAGAAGTTTTACGTGATACAGAGATACTGAAAAAGCGCTGCGTGGTATAGGTATGTATGAGTGACACAGACTGCACGCGGGCCGTGCGGGGTGCGTGGTAACTAGTGGTAAGAGCTTATGAACTCGGGCGCGGGTGGCGGTGTGGCGGTGTGGCTATGCTAGCTGTTAGTCTGCTATATTTATTATTGTTTATTATAATTGTTTACTCCAACGGTTCCAGAATAAAAAAAACATCACTGCAATTTTCAAAACCATATATTGTAGATTCTTCATGCAATGCTTTCGAATTTTCTTAAGGAATATCCTGTCCTACAATATGACACGTTTTTGATAATTAAGTATTATTATGGCGATAATTATTTTAATTATCAAGAACGAATAAATATTGGTCGGATAAATGAATAAAATATTCTTTGTATTATAACTTTATTCATAATTACATCATATTATATTTGATTTTGATTAATGACTCAAATTCATAATGTTATTACTAAAATGTTGATTATTAAAAATATCGGTTTGTATCACTGACATTGAGAAGATATCGTAACATTTTGGGGAAATTTCAATCTAATGAACTGGCACCCTAAGTAGGCATTGTCCGACTAAATTTAAAAATATTGCTATTTCTGTCATTTTCAACGTCTTACCGTACTTTAGCAACTAGTGTAACAGGGATAGAGATATGATTCTTTGATTACCTACCAACGATATTCGGGCGGTTAATGTGTCGCCATGCCTAGCAACGCAGTTGTTTGAGTCTGCTTATCTAGACATTAAACATCATTGCTTTTGGTCCCATTATATATATGTATCTTTAAAGATACATATTAATTTATTCAAGTCATACAATTACAAATTATTCTTATAATTACAATCTATAATGTTAAAAACATAAGTCAAAAGAGAATCAGAAACAATAAATAACAATTAAAGTGAAAATAATATTAAATTTTAATCGAACAGTCCTCCCCTGATCGTGCTCTGGCCAAAAGTGCCCATAATGCAAGCTGCGTTGCCACGCTGGATCGCCAGTGATATATGCTGGACCAAATACGAGCCAGAGCGAGGATCGCGGCCTTTTTCTCTGAGGCGCCGTCCTAGGTTGCCAATGAATCTCCAAGCTTCGGAGCACCACGGACCAGCCGTCTCGAAAGCAAAAGGGACGAAATCGTACGCCGACTCCAGGCAGGCATATTTTAGGTGTTTGCTTCTGGCGGCGGCCTCAGCTCCCGCTCCAGCTGATTGCTGGGTGACTGGGAGGTGGCAGGCAAAGGTGCTAACACACGTTGCATCCAATTCGTATTATAAGATTGATTTTGATAATTATAATCGATTTCTTATTTTAGCACTGCGGCCGCCGCTTCGGCAACAAGTTTCGTCTGAGCGAACATCTGCGCGCGAAGCACGGTTACGAAAAATTCAAATGCAGTATGTGCGACTTTCTAAGCGCTAGCTCCATGGCTGTCAGGGTAAGTGGCTTTTTATAAATTTTCCTTGTAGTACGCCCTGTTTGCAGGTTTGGTTCCATGGTAAAAGTTGTTCAATATGTAATATATATTATGTATAATTATTATATCATTATTTAAGAGGTTGTTGGTTTAAACTTAGATTAAATTTTAACGGCATTTTTAATAGAAAAAAGAACCGATTTTGATAATTCTTTCTTTGTTTGGTGGGACATAATTCAGAGGTCGATATCGGCTTAGTCATTTTTGAAAAATCAACAATAATGTGAATGTTACTACATAGATGAGACGTAGATCAGTGAAAACTAGTCGAATTTCGGTATAAGTTGGTTATGCCCTTATGCAATTTAAGGCGAAAAACAATTATTAAATTTTTATCTAATATAGTTTTGCGTTTGACTACATTCAGCCTAATATTAAGCAGATATTATTTTCAAATTTTCGCGATTTGAGCATATTATACTACTAAATGTGTCTGCCCGTGACCATAACCAATGCAACTTGGTCGAAACGTTGGGAGAAAAAGAAAAAGAGGTATTTAATTAATATAACTCATGTTTTATTGCGCGATAAGTCCCGTATTAATATAGTAGTATAATTAAGCAGATATCTGGTCTAGGGTGTAGGACGCTTACCTAGAAGATTGTGTAATTTTAATGTATTTGTTTTTATAGAACCACGAGCGTCGTCACCGCGGCGAGAAGCCGTTTGTTTGCGAGCAGTGCGGGGCCAAGTTCCACGCTTCACATCTGTTGGCGCAGCACAAGCAGTCGCATCGGACGGAAAAGAATATGAAGGTAGATATACTGACGTCCATTCTCCTGCTAGGCTTTCACGTGCCGTTGCCCTGATGCCGGGGCACTAGAATACGGCATCGGTATCCCCTGCCTGTAGTAAGAGCCTACTAAAAGGGGACCCCTGGGCTCGTGGGTGGTTAGAGTTGGGGCTCTGGCCATCCACTCAAGCGGGCCCGAGAAGGACGGCAGCGTTGTGGCAACGCTGTCGTACTGGACCGCACAAGCCTGGTCTACTACCAGGCGAGTAGACACACGAAGTGCTGCGTTACTATGCCATTCGCAGTGTGGGGCAAGTTGCAAGCACATCTGTTGGCGCAGCATAATCAGTCGCATCGGACGAAGAAGAATATGAATACCTTCATACACAATAGCTTACCATTCTGCTGTCAACCAATCACGTTCTGAGCATCCCTACGCAAGCCAATCACGCGCAATGTGCAATATCTACTGGCGCAGCACAAACATTCGCATCGGACGGAGAAGAATAAGAAGGTAGATACATACATAATAGCTAACCATTCCGCTGTCAACCAATCACGCGCCGAGCATCCCGACGCTAGCCAATCACGCGCTAGTGCTGTCAGCCGAATACGATGTATTTGCAAGGTTTCGGCGGAAACGCAGAAAAATAATGTCGCCGTATTGTCGTTTAAACTTGTGTTTTTATCAGTAATAATTAGGGAAAAATTGTGGTATTTCTTTGATTATGAGCTGATTTACGTGCATGAGTCTAGGCAAGTGATATGATGTGACGCATAATGTTGTTCCGTGTTGTTACCAAATCTCCATAGACCCCTCTAGTAAAGTCTTTACTGCTTTACTGACGTATGACTTGGACTATGCTTGGACTTAACCGCGACTTTATTGGACTATGACGTGACTACGACAGTGACTATTTTGATAAAATACTATTAAAACTCAATAATTGACACTGGCAAATGCACAATAATAAGACGCCAAAACATAAAAGAAGAAGAATGTCCCCGGATTGCGTCAATTTTTGGCTACTTTTGTGAACACAGGCTACTTCGGAGATACGGCAGGCTCCACTGGGGCGATTTATTGTTAGGAGAGGCTGTACGCGCGAACAAGCAATGAACATGGACACTAAGAAAGAGGTGATGGGCTAGTTTCGGATTCGTCGAGCGTTATCTCTGTCTCATAATTCTGGAACCATTTGATAAACCTGTCGATGGTTTATCAATTGGTTCCAGAATTATTATATTTTTATGTTGTTATACTTATGACCAATAGTCAAACATCGCAAATAAGGCGATCATATAAGGCTCAATTTTTGAGGCTCCATCGTAATTATAATAGTAATTTAGAGCAGCCCTGTTTCTTTTTCACTGTATACATTTGAGAGAGAGAATACTATTTTACGTTTCTATTAAATTTACGATAGCGCCTCTACAATTGGGCCTATAGTCCCACTATGACACCATTAGCTTTTGTAGTTAAATGAATTAAACTCTAAAGATAGATAAATTAAAAACAACGTCTTATTTAATTTTTACTTTCAACTTACTTATTTAACTTCTACTTTTAACTTTCACTCTCATCTACTCTTAACTTTGGCTCTTACGGTACATAGAGTAGAAAGCCCAATTAGCCTCCAAAAAACTTGGTGTTCTCTCTAAGGTGAGACGGTATTTCACATCTGAGCACCTGCTTAGTCTTTATAAAGTACAAGTCAGGTCTTGCATGGAATACTGCTCTCATCTTTGGGATGGCTCTGCCAAATATCAACTGAAGGCTCTGGAGTCGATTGAGAGGCGAGCCAGGAGGCTGATTGACAACGACACCTTGACTAAGTCGCAGCTGCAAAGTTTTGAGCATCGTCGAAAGGTAGCGTGTTTGTCGGCCTTTTACCGGATACACTTCGGAGAGTGCGCCCAGGAGTTGCACAATCTGGTCCCCCGCCCCTTTCTTCTATCGTACGGCTAGACAGACGCGACCCTTTTATGGTGGACATTCCGCGCGTTAGAACCAAGCGTTTCGAATCCTCATTCCTCATACGAACAGCCAGAATGTGGAACGCTTTGCCTGGGTCTGTCACCCACGTTGAACTTTAACGGGATTCTTCAAATCCAGAGAAAATAGGTATCTTCTAGGTAAACATGCTATTCGAAATTAAAACAAAACGTCTTATTTGTTTGCAGTGTGACCAATGTCCGGCAGCGTTCAAGGCTAACAACGCTCTTCATATGCACAAGATGACCTGTCACAACACCAATACATACCAGGTGACCTAATTCTGACTGCAGTTCATAGTTCTATCTATACTCTATAAAATTTTACTTGACCTGCGCGTGACCAGCATCCATACATTTTGTGGACATGTCCACAAAATGTATGGATGCTGGTATAATAATAATCAAAAATTCGAACCACAACACTCGTTACATTTCGAGAAAGTTTATATTTTTCTGAGTCTATTACATCAATTAAAACCAAAAAAGAGCCATCCGTTTTTTTTTAAATTAATTTTGAATCTATTAGAATAAATATACATATTTGGCTCGATAGGTAGTTTATCTCTAGCAACCCCGGTTAAGTAACCTCTATTATTATTGAATAGAAGCATTTTTACCAATTAGACACAGTATTTAAGTGTTTTTTGTCACATTGTACCTACTGACTGGTCACACTGGTAGGTTATAATTATTAATTTTAGCAAATTAAGAGATGAATGTGGAAGAATCAGCTACGAATGTAAGTAAAATAACGATAGAAGCACTTTATTATTGCTAAACTAGAAAAAATACAAAGCTGTATTATTATTTTCATACAATTTATTTTTCACATTTAAAAAAAATGGAGGGATAAAAAAATCTAAATTAAATATTTTTGAGAAGTCCATAAATCAAGCTTTCAAATGATGTATACTCGTATATCATCTTGGTTCGATTTTTCTCTGAATAATATACCACTTGTGGACGTCACCTTTTGTAGAGTATAATCACATAACTTGGCCACTGTGATATTACCCACGAGCTGCTGATAAACCAATCCTGACCGAAGCTCAATAGCTGCGCGTGGATTGGGTTATCCGCAGCCTGTAGCTAACTTCAGGTTAAGGTTTTCAAAATTAACTTCATATATACTAAGCGCCACACAAATCAGCGGTTGAGTTAGCCTCAGATGACACTTCGCCGTGATTCGCAAATTTTTGCGCATGTGTGCACAATTGACAACATTTCAAATTTTTAACATAGTTATATTTATTTATTATCTGAAAGAATATTGCAAAATATCCTATACTTGTTTTATATTTAACTTAAAAGAAGAAGAATAAGTAGTACTAGTTCCAAGATATCTTAAAATTCAAACGGATTCTTCCACCAAATGCTATGGAACCCAGCTGATTGACTCCAGGGTATTGATGTACACCATTTTGATAACTATGTAACAATAATTCAGCTTTTGGAAAGTATTTGCATTTTTTGCGTTTACCTCTCGGGCTAAAGCAAAATAAGTAATTTGAAAATGACACTGACATTTTATTTTTAAATTACATTTTATGTGTCAACACTGTCAGTGTTAACTGTCATTTTATATTGCTAGTATTTTTATTATCATTGGCAACTGCACTTTCAGTATAAATCCCGAAACGGCTTGGGTGAGAGTTTTTATCTAATATCTTAGCAGATACTGCACTAAAAATTTTGGAAAAATAAACATAATGATCAGCATCCCGATATCTCGAAATGGTTTTGGGATTTCATAGCCTTGTGAAATATGAAAACTTGTCAATTCCGACGCCGCGTGTCGTAGTGTGGAGCACGGGCGTTGGGAGCGTGCGGGAGGCATGAGGTTGCCTCGGCATCTCCTCTCTCTGGCTCTCGCGTAAACCTATATTTCTATATTTTTGTGGCAATAAATATACATTGAATTGTACTTCCCATCCGCCGATTTGTGTGGCGCTCAGTATACCTGTTTTTTGTTTCAGTGTCCGATGTGTCCCCGTACATACAGCTCGCGACATTACGCGGTAAAACACTTGAGGTCCGTACACCGGCACACCGGTACCATTGGGGCCTTACTTGTGGCACCTAAAGAGCCTCACGACGCAAATGGCCTCAAGACTTGAAATAATAAGGCCCTATAATGTGTACTGTTTGGAATCAGAATCGGCAGAAAAGATCATTATTTTGCGTCTTTTGAGGCTTTATTTTAGGGCCTTGAAAGCCTCATATAGTAAATAGTAAGTGAAGACTTCAGGTGTAAGAGACAAAGGGTGTCATACGGTTTCGTCAAGTTTGCAGCAAAAGTTCAAGACGCCGTAAAAGTCGTTCAGATTCATCTCATTAAGAAGAAATGAATTAACTTTCAAGGCCTCTAAACAGGTCGAGACATTTTTCGGTATAACATTTGCGGTCCGTACACCGGCACACTGGTACCATTGCATTGGGGCCTTACTCGTGGCACCTAAAGAGCCTCACATAGACGCAAATGGTCTCAAAACTTGAAACGAAAAGACGTCATAGAGGGGTCGATGCGAATTCCCCCAACATTTGAATTGAAAAGGCTTTGTCATGTAAATGTGACCCTGATGAATAATGAGATGGAAGATGATAAGCGTTTTGGAGGCCTTAAAAGCCTCATGATCTTGATGATCTTAGCTGATGAGAGCTGTACCGTGTCTCTTAGGCCTCGAAAGATGTCGAAACGTACATAACAAAAAAACCAAGATGACAGACGAGACTTTAGGTGGTAAGAGACGATCCTCAAAAGATTTAGATTTGTATAATAGCAAAAAAATCAATATGACAGAAGTAAAAGTGCTCATTTAAGAAGAATTGAAGCGAGTTTGAAAGGCATCAAACTCCTGTATATACAGGGTGCGACTTTACGCGGTAAAACATTTGAGCTCTGTACACCGGCACACTAGTATCATTGGAGCTTTACTCGTGACACCTAAAAAGCCTTACGATCTAAATGGCCTCAAAACTTGAAACGAAAAGGCCTGGGAGATCAATGCAAATGCCCCAACTAGTGATGGAAGATAATAAGCGTTTTGGAGGCCTTAAAAGCCGCATGTGGGTGGAAATAGCTTCAAAACTTTAAGTGATGAAAGACAATTATTATTACATACTACGGGACTAATCGCGCACTAAAATTACGAGATAAATAAATACCTTATCATCCCGACGTTTCGGCCGAGTTGCATCGACCGTGGTCACGGGTAGACTGATACTACTGGGTAGTATATAATAATAATGTGTTCAAATCGCGAAAGTTTAAAAACAACATGATGAAAGACAAGTCTCAAAAAACGTATATAGCAAAATATTCAAGATGACAGAAGTAAAAGTTCTAATTTAAGAAGAATTGAAGCAAGTTTGGAAGGTATCTATCTCCTGTACATACAGGTTGCGACATTACGCCGCAAAACATTTACGCTCCTTACATTGGGGCCTTACTGGTGGCATCTAAAGAGCCTCACGACGGACTCAAGACTTGAAACGAAAAGGCCTTATAGATCGAAGGATCGGTGCCAAAAAGGCCTTGTAATGGGTCCCTCCTGATGGTCAAACTCGGTAGTCTAACTGATTTGTCCAACAGGAAAAAAAATCCGCGTGGTCAAATTGTCTTTTGTGACAAATAGTACAGTCAATAAGACAAATAGTAAATCAAAATTCGAAACGAAATCAGTTATATCTAACGTACCGATGTATACATTCTATACAAAAACGGGTGTTTCTGTATGGTCATTCTTGATAATCTAGCTGAAAACCTACATACAATACAAAAACCCATACGGGCGAGCCATATCTTCAATTGGATCAAATAGAGCGCGCTTTCCTGGATTCCTTCAAACACTTCCATTCCTATTTATTTAACATTAACATGACTCAAAAAACTTTTATAACGTTAGGTAACTAAGTTTATATAAGCTGGGTAGCTAGCCCTGGTGTCAATTTTCAGTATTTGTAGGGCGATCGTGAGTGGAATTTCCTAACTGAATGCTACCGTGCCTCGGACGACACGTTAAATTGTAGGTCCCGGTTGTTTTCACCGTTTAGCCATATCAGAGACTTTCATTCATTGAATATAACATAGGATCTTTCAGGACAAACATTTTTAGTTTAAAAAATACTGACAGATGTCAAATTCAGATGGCAAAGTGACAGCTGTTATATTTTGGAATTCGTACTAGAATAGCATGACAATTGTCAAAGTAACAGCTGTCTAAGTGACAGCTGTCAAACGTCATAGTGTTAATTATCGATTGTAGACCATTGTTGACTTTAAGATCTATCATTTTTGTGAAAACAGCAATGGTCTACAATGAATAATTGCCGAGATAAACCACTTTGGAGTTTGACAGCTGTCACTTTGACATCTGTCATTTAAAAATAAAATATGTACCTAATTAAACTTCATCATTTCAACAAATCAATGTTTCAATAAAACCAATGTTCCGTAGTATTTTATTCGATTAGCAATAGCATATAATATGAAGAGTAGAAAATAGTAGAAATAGGGAGTGCACCCATCCCTACCAAAAGAGATAGCTCGGTAGGGATGAGTGCACTACACAAATGGTCAGTGCACCTATCGCTACTGGTAGAACTAAATCTACAAAAAATGCACTTATCCCTACCTGGGGGGATAGCTCGGTAGGGATAAGTGCACCAGCCGAGTTTTTCCGCGTTCCTGCGAAAACTCTTTATTCCTAACTGTACGTGATGACTTGATAATGACACATATTATTCAGAAAAAAGTTCTATAGTCCAGCAATTTGACCACGCGGATTTTTTTTCCTGTTGGACAAATCAGTTAGACTACCGAGTTTGACCATCAGGAGGGACCCCTTGTAATGCGACATTGATGAATAACAGACATGGAAGATTTACGTTTTCAGAGGCCTTGAAAGCCACACGTGAATGGCCTTATTTTTGGGGGCCCTTTGAACCCCAAAAAATTGTTACGTACATATACTGGTAGAACTAAATCTACAAAAAGTGCACTTATCCCTAGTAGATGGGATAGTTCGGTAGGGATAAGTGTACGAGGGTCATTCAATAAATACTTAGCCTACAAAAAGTAAACGAAAATTTTGGAAAAGTGGCAATTTATTTTTCAACATAGTCCGATAGTATGTTTCGAGCTTTAGTTGTACTAGCAATGACAGCAGTGTTGTCAACTTAACAAATTTGTAAAATGGCACACGGGCGACCTCACCTACGACGCTTCTCTTTTTGCACAAACACACAGTAAGCGCAACACAAATCGGCGGATGAGAAGTTAGCCGCAGATGACACTTCGCCGTGATTGGCTAATTATTGCACATGTGTGCACAATGCCGACGCCGCGTGTCGTAGCGCGTAGGGAGCGCGCGGGAGGCATGAGGTTGGAAGGCAGGTGTGCCCCGGCATCTCGTCTCTCTGGCTCCCGCGTATACCTATATTTCGGCTTTTGCGCAACGTTCTGAGCACAACTTCCCATTAGCCGATTTGTGTGGCGCTCAGTATACGCGGGGACTCTCGAGATTAAAAGTTACTGGCAAAGTAATAAAATGAAACATTTTTCTAGATCTTTCTGTACAGTTTATTAAAAAAAATATTTTATACAAAGTATTTTCTATAAATCACTAACAATTTGTATATAAGCTGAATCCATACGATTTGGCGTCTGTGATACTACCTACAAACACTGTGATATTACGTTTTTTAAACGATAATCTAGAAAACATTATAATAAATCGTTTTAATAGCGCGTGGAGACCTTCTGCGTGGAAGAATAGAAACTATGCGCATGCGTTCGAGTGCCACGCATTCACTTTCGCTCTGTCTCTTTCATACTCCCTCCATGGTAGCGTTAAACGTTTAACGCTACCATGGAGGGGATATGAAAACAATGTTGCGTTAAACGTTTAACGCTACCAGTGAGGGGGTATGAAAGCACTGTTGCGTTAAACGTTTAACGCTACCATGGACGCAACATTGCTTTCATATCCCCTTCATGGTAGCGTTAAACGTTTAACGCAACATTGCTTTCATACCCCTTCCATGTATAAAATATAAAAAGCACTCCGATTTTTTTAAAATTCATTTTGAATTTATAAAGATAAATATATTTGGCTCAATAGGTAGTTTTCTAGCAACCCTGATTAAGTAACCTCCAAATTATTAAATAAAAGCATTTAACCAATTAGACACACTTTTTAAGTGTCTTTTGTCACATTGTACCTACTAACTGGGCACACTGGTAGGTTATATTTTTTAATTTTAGCAAATTAAGAGATGAATGTGGAAGAATCAGCCACGAATGGAAGTAAAAAATAACGATAAGAGCACTTTATAATAAGCTGTATTGATATTTTTCTTACAATTTATTTTTTACATTTAAAAAAATGGAGGGATGGAAAAATCTTAGTTAAATATTTTTGAGAAGCCCATAAAACAAGCTTTCAAATTATGTATACAGGGTTACAGGGTAAGCCGACCTATTCCCGTGAAGGGTGTGTAGTTTACTTTGTTTCTGACTAATTTGACTATGAAATACACTATCCTAAATTAAAAAAAAATAACATATTTGAAATTAGTATTTATAAAATTCACAATTTTCGACTATCAGCTCAGATATTTTGAAACTTGTAAGTCGTATTATTATTTTTGTTTGATTTTTACATGTAAAATAATGTTTTAGGACCCCACTACCCAATATTGTCCGTAAAATTAACCTTTTATAAAAAGTATTTGAATTCAAATATCTCGAAAACTGTGAGATTTAGGATACGGTGTTTCATAGTCAAATCAGTCAGAAACGTATTAAACTACACACGCTTAAAGGGAATAGGTCGACTTAGCCTGTAACCCTGTACATCATATTGATTCAATTTTTCTCTGAATAATATACCACTTGTGGACGTCTCCTTTCAATGTTGCAATACATGATTTGAGTTTGAACTGCGGATAGCCCAATCCTTACTGAAGCTCACTAAACAGCGAGGATTGGGGTACCCGTAGCTCGTAGCTAACGTCACAGCCGCCAAACAGTATGATTCGACCCATGCGAGTCGATCGCTGTCTAGCTGAATGTTGACAGCTCGTTGTCCCGGGGGTCGTACAACTCGGACAGAAGTCGGTAGATGTACGATGGTGAACTACCTCCCCTGAAAAATTTAAAATAAAGTTACTGGTGAATTACGTGCATACACATATATGTATACTATCCTACTAATATTATAAACGCGAAAGTTTGTGAGGATGGATGGATGGATGTATGGATGTTTGTTACTCTTTCACGCAAAAACTACCCAAGTAGCACAAATAGTGGCAAATAGCTCGTATATTATATCTACTTGCAGACTTGGGTGAAATTTACAACCATTATGAAGTTCTATATAGGTGGAGAGAACCCTTATGCAACCATTATAGAACCAAGTGGCGAAAAATTGCAGCTTATTTTTAGTTCCAAATGGAATCTATAGCAGTTCTCAAGATCACCATGAGTGGCAATTAGAACTATGAGTGTAAAATGTGTGCAGCGAACGATTCATTGAACAATAGTGCGTTCGTTCATTCAACGCGCTCGGTCATTGAGTGATAAATGAGACGTCAAAGTTATTCAGAGTAGCGACAGTCCGCGATAGCTAGATAGTAAAATTGCATTTTGTGTTACGGACGATATTTCGATTGAGATTGGCGCGGCCATATTAAAACTTAATACATAATATTGTATTTGCTTCCCTGCATTGAAATATCACAAAAGTCATTGCGATTGTTTTGTTACTGTAAAACTATACATTGTTTTCTTTGTAAATTTCAACAGGCCTTTGATTTGATCAAGAATTATTAAAAATACTGTGCTAAATTAATAAACGAAATAATACTATTGAAAAGTAAAACTGTTAAAAACCTGATATAATAGTTTTAGGTTAAGTATGATGTTAAAGTACATCAATCATAACTATCAAAACTCTGTGTTTACGCATCAGTGTGATAAAAATCATGTTCAAAACAAAACATTTTCAAGGTCTCCATTTTCTAAACATGGCGACGTAAAGAAATCTTATAGTTCTTAATATCACTAATATATGCTCTATTTGCACCTACAAGATGTAAAAATCACTTATTTATATCTTGCGAGTGGCAAAGCAGTGGATCTTATTACCAATAGTAATTATTTTTTCTTTTGTAGATCTCCCAGTGCCTGTGGATTAGGGGTCCCAAAATTGATAAAAAAGTTTTACTTTTTTCCATGTTATGGAATTCATTTTTATAAAGGTCCTGATGTTTTAGTACTTTGATAGGCCTATGCCTAAGTGAGCGTAAGACAACAGCTTAAACAATATATATAGACATATGCGTTATTATAGTAGCAATAGTTATAAAAATAATATAATACCTAATTTTGTAACTGTTAGATCTTTAGTGGTTTCAAATAAGTTGAAATTGCTGCTTTTGGTATTCCAGAACCCCTATAGAAACTTAGTTACGCGTTGAAGTGGCGTGGCAGAGTACACTAGCCCTTAAAGCTGCAAATATAACAGGTTTCAAAAGAGCTGCAAAATGATACCTTTAGCTACTACAAGAGATATATTCCTCTATTGTATTACTTATTTGGAACTAAAAGTGCCAAATAAGAGTACGATAGCGCTTAGATTTAGGAGTTGCATATATGTGATTTAGAGACCTTATATACAACCAATACTTCTGTATAAGTGGAAATTAAAACCTGTATGTTACTTTAGGTAACAAAATCGGTTTTA
Source organism: Hypomecis punctinalis (assembly GCA_949316475.1). Lineage (NCBI taxonomy): Eukaryota > Metazoa > Arthropoda > Insecta > Lepidoptera > Geometridae > Hypomecis > Hypomecis punctinalis. Next base: position 2,405,203 of record OX438822.1, read on the forward strand.
TGCTACCGTAGGAAACAAAGCAGAAACAAAAATCTTTCCTATGAAACTACAAGCGACAAGAAGTACTCATATACAAATAAGAGTTGTGTTTGAAGCTAAAAGTTTTATCAAACACTGTAATACAACTAATTTGCAACTTAGAGCTATAATATAAGTTGCAAAATTCACTAGTGTGCTACTTGGGTACTGAACGGATTGAGATGAAACTTTGCAATAATATAGCTTATATTTCAGAATAACACATAGGCTATAAATTATAATGATATATTGCGTATGCGGGCGAAGCCGGTAAAAACTAGTACTCTATAAAATTTAACTTGATCTCTGCGACAGTGACATTGACATAGAAGATTGACATTTTTAGTGTTGATAGGGGTGGAAAAAATGGATTTTATTTACTTACTATTATTTAAGATCAAGTATGTACACATGTGAATAATGTTATGATATTAATTAAATACTCATAATAATGTAACGTTAGTATTTATCGACGTTGTTCACTACTATCGATGCTAATGTAACATATAATTGGGTTTAATTTAATTACACATGTAAAAAATGTTATGATATTAAAATATACAATAAAATTAATGATAAATTAAGTTTTATTTCAAATATCGTCGGTATAAACTATCGATATTTTAATTAAAACTATCTAAAAGTCTGTGGTCACGATCATTCGTCGCCCATCACTAATCGACATGCCCACAAAGTATGACATTGACAGGTACTGTCTGTACTATTAAGAAATTCAGGACTTCATAGGCGTGATTTTTCTGGCAGCTGTCGCAGAGATCAAGTTAAATTTTATAGAGTATATATAAGCATACAAATGGGCGGATGGGAAGTTATGCGCAGAATGCTGCGCAAAAGCCGATATACAGGGTTATTTCTAGTCAAGTAGCATCCTTTTACAGACATACCACACGGGCGTTGACGCCGCGACATTGCACCGCGGCGACCAGTGTTGCCGGTAGCGATTTAGACATTAAATCTAGAGTATTCGAGTATTCATGAATTTTTATCGGGAAAAAAGGTTTTGACGACAACCGTTCAATCTTAAACTGAAGATGAGAAAAATCCCTCGTACACGTTAGAAATCAGATCGTGTAATTTGTCACGACGAATGTCACAGTAACAGCTTTCCAAGTGACAGCTGTCAAACTTCAAAGTGATTATCTCGGTCATTATCAATTCTAGACTACTGTTGTCTTCACAAAAGCAATAGAGCTCGACGAAATCTACATTTCGGATGACAGCTGTCGAACTTAAATGTGATTTATCTCGGTAATTATCGATTATAGACTACGGCTGTATTCACAAAAGTGATAGAATTTGAAGAGATCTACATTCTGGATGACAGCAGTCAAACTTAAAAGTGATTTATCTCGGTTATTATTGATTCTAGACCGAAACTCGGCCGAAACGTCGGGATGAGGAGGTATTTATTTATCTCGTAATTTTAGTGCGCGATTAGTCCCGTAGTATATAATAATAATGTGTTCAAATCACGAAAGTTTAAAAACAACATTTGCTCGAAGTATGGTACTCACAAGTTAGTGATGAACAGAGAGATGCGATCCGGCGGGATGAAGTCGTTGAGCGGGTAGAACACGTGGTTCTGGTGCGTGTCGCTGTGTCTGAAATAAAACGGAATATAACATTTTAGGCTCGCTACACATATGTCCGGGTCGGCACATTCGATTCGGCAGGATTTTTTGAACAGCGAAGCCGGAGATGTGTAAAGCAAGCCTTATAAATTAATAGACACACTCTTATTTAAGCTGTTGACGATCTATGTCTCACAAAAAATACATCGAACAAAAATAGTACATTGTTCACCGAGAGGAGAAAGTGACCGATTACCGTCGAGGGTGTCCTTTAAAACACCCGAGATCGGGAATCGCACTTTTTCTCGAGTGATACATAGTGCTTTATACTACACCTACGAGGAAAATAAATTCTACGAAAACTGAATCCTCAAACAACACGCAAATTGAAAATGGCGCCAATGGCGTCTGCAATTTTCACATGTTCTTTTTTCAAATAGTTTGCCACCATCCAACACACAGCTAGAGGCCAGTGTCATTTTGCGAACTTGGAGATAAAAACTCACTGTAAAAACTTTTTGGCTTTTGATATTTAGGTTACCAGCGCATAGTCTTACCCAAAATTAAAAAAGAAAAACCACGTAAGAAATGGATTTTCATACACTTTTCTCTCCCGCTCAGATGCGTTTTCTCGCCGCATATTTGTTCGATATGCAATGACGTACTTTCTACCGTAAATTTGATAAAGTATCAAGGTACTTTCCGAGCAGGTGTAGTATAAAGTAATTTATATTTATTTAGAAAACCTTATTTAAAGACACCCTACATTGAGGAATTCTTTCATGAGGTTTTTAGGTATGGGAGCGCATACACAATTTTTAAAATTTTAAGCATTTAATTGAGATGTATACTAACTGCCGTGGTGGTCTAATGGTAGTGACTCACGCCTTGCAATCGTGGGTTCAAATACCAGCCGCGGAAAAATGAGTTCTTTGAAATTTATGTGCGGAATTTCACATGTCTTTTCGGTGAAGGAAAACATCGTGAGGCAACCTGCATACGTCCGTAGAAGAAATTCGATGGCGTATGTTGAATCCACCCAGTTCGGGTTGGTACCCGAACTGGGCCAGCGTGGTGGATATGGCCCAATCACCCTTCGTGGGTAGGCCTACGTCCTGCAGTAAACTGTTGAAAAGGCTAGTACAGTACTATACTAACTCGTAAGTGTGCGAGCTGAGAGGATTGGCCAGCGCCGTGTACTGCGGATCGGCCGCGTGGATCGGCATTAAATTATATAGCGGAGCCAGCGCCAGCACCTGTGGACAAACATCACGTGTTAGCCCTTTCATATTAGTACAAATTATGGTTTAGGCGAGGAATGTCCAATTCTCATAATGCCCAAGTAGCCTGGGAATGCCCAATTCTAAAATGCCTAAACCTAAGAATACCCAATTCTGACAATGCCTAAATCTAAGAATACCCAATTCTAAGAATGCCCAATTCTGAGAATGCCTAAAGCCCAATTCTGACAATGCCTAAATCTAAGAATACCCAATTCTGACAATGCCTAAATCTAGGAATGCCCAATTCTGACAATGCTTAAATCTAAGAATGCCCAATTCTGACAATGCCTAAATCTAGGAATGCCTACCAGGATTAACCAGGGTTAACGGTCAGTAACGACGTCCCTCTCAGATGCGAGTTTAGTACATCTAAAGACGAATTAAGTACCTATTATTAATCTATGGTACATCGAAGTGAACAACTTTTACTATGGGCCAATCAATCTAGATGTGAATAATTATTATTCGCAATAAACAGCATGACCGAAATATTCGCGAATTCCGTACACGTTCACCCGTGTACGGAATTCGCGAATATTTCGCACGGATCGATGTAGCATTTTTCACATTATTGTTGATTTATCAAAAATGGCTCAGCCGATTTCGATTCAATTAAATAAAAAAAAATCTCTTTCTAATAAAAAAAGAATTGTCGAAATCGGACTACTATGTAAAAAGTTGTGCGTCGAGTTGAGTACCTCCTCCGGTCCGGTTCGTCGGTCAAAAAGGAAACATTTTGAACAACTTATGTTCAAACATTGTTCGAATATCTTTTTCGTTTTCAAATTTTTTTATTTTTCGTTTTTTATTAATTGGATCTCTTCAACTTTGTATAGAATTCTCATGCAATTATTATTGTATAATTAAACATTAACATGTAAATAATTAATTAAAATACTAATTATGTTGGGGGGGTAAGGATTATATATAATACATATATACAAATTAAAAAAAAAACTAGATTCCCCGAAAAAAATCAGCTGTCCCATACATTTTGTTGATTGTCAATGTACCTACTTTTCATACAGAACTGCCAACTATTTCGTGAATTTGGATTCGGTTGGTCCCATAGTACAATTTATTCTTCTAAATGTACTAAACTCCCCCTTAAGAGGTTGTTACTGTTAGCTACCGGTCACCCTGTGTATAGAAAATTTACGTTTTGTACATTTAATTTATTTAGCCATTGGGCATTCTTAGAATTAGGCTTTGTGAGAATTGGGCAACCTCAGGCCTACCTAATTTACTTTTCAAGTGAATACTTGAAAAATAAATTAGTAAATCAAACTAAAACAAATATTTAAGGGGCGTTCCGATACAAGAAACGTAATTTTTTGCTCGATATATGTATTAGTAACGGCAACAGGAAGATGCATAAAATATTCACAGAATATTAAGTTATAGACCCTTCAAGACTAAATAATTAAATTAAACCTACTTAAATTAAAAACTCATACTAAAAAAAATTACACTAAAAATAAAAAAAAAAATAAAAATAAAACTAATCTAATAAATAAATTAAAATAAATATATTAAGGGGGCTTTCATACGGTACGGAACCCTTTGTGCGCGAGTCCAACTCGCACTTGGCCGATTATTATTGTATTTATTTAAACTAGCCTCATGGTCGACTTACCGGCACGTTGTACATTTTGGCGGACGATGTGAGGAGACCCGCGCCCGGCGCTGCTATCACAGCACCACCTCCAACTGCTGCGCGCACACTTATCAACACCTACAATACGTAATCATTTGTTATGTACAAAATAAGACAATAGATGCTTTTATTAACTACAAAAAGAAAACAAAATCAAATCTACTTTTACATTAAGTAGGTTTAGATTATAATCTGACCGCTTAACTTAGTCCTCGCCCGCGCGGAACAGGGGCGCGGGGGTAGACGACAAAGGGGAGACAGGTGTCGCACTTGTCTTGAATGTAATGACATTGAGTTATTGTTATTGGTCAAATCAAAAATACTAGCACCATCACTACCCACCAACCCGCACTGGGCCAACGTGGTGGCCCAACTACTCTTTGTGGGTAGGCCTACGTCCTGCAGTGGACTATTAAACAGGTTGATACGGAACAGTACAAATCAAAAATGGTCTGTGAAGTCGGGGCGAGTCGTCGTGCTGTGGAAATGTATTTATTTTAACAGCAGTAATAATTAAGGATTTGCGCAGCTTCCTTCACAAATGCCATTTTATCAGATTATGATCACAGAGATACCAGAGGGATAATGTGGTCGATCAAGGAAAGAAATAAAGAGATGAAATAATTTGATATGGCATGAGTTAGAAAGAGACATGAAAACTATCTCGATTCAATGGCTAGTTGCCGAGTTTTTCTCACAATACTGTCTAATTCCAATTCATATTTGACAGCTCTGGGCAAGATTTCCCAAACATTTTTGTGGTTGAGAATGAGGCGTTTTCCAAAAAAAAAAAATAGTTTCACTAAACTTACTAGATGGCGTAATAGTCAAACAAATTGATCTGTCATTATCAACTGGAATAGGGTGTGAGAGAGAAACCTATATTAAAGTCTCCAATACTTTACTGAGGTATGACTTGGACTACGTTTGGACTTAACCGCGACTTTATTGGACTATGACGTGACTATTTTGATAAAATATTACTAAAAAATTATTCAATCTTAATACTTGATATTGGCAAATGCACAACAATGCGACGCCAAAACATAAAGAAGAAGAAGACATCTTGACAATGACAGTACGATTTCCACAGTCAAAGGATCGACGATTTCAAACTATTGTCGCCATCTATTGGATACAGGGACGTTTTATCTCCGGACTAGTAACGCTCTACCATTCGCACTCACTACATTCTGTCAGCTTTACGTGAGGCGCGGGGGAGGAGGTGTTCACTGAAATTTCGACCTTAAACATATCAAGGTAAAGTCGAAACGTTAACGGGTGACGGGTTTATGGAGCGGAGCGAGCGAGAACAATGCACCCAGATGCTGATAATCCATTTTCGCCTTAATTGCTTGAACGCTTAAGTCTAAAATTGTGTAATAAAATGTCCGGTGTCTCTTTTACGTGTAGGCACAATTTTTCTTATACCGTGGCAGAGGGGTACGCGTACTGAATTCTTCTCCAGTAGCTAAATTCTCTAAGATTGGATACATATATCACAATTTTTTTTTTTTTAGAAAACGCCTCATTGCCTCATACGACAACAGCGGTATCTATCTAGTTGTAATAGCTCTGTGATGATGATGTACCTTGTTGACGCGCGGCATGACAGCGAAAATGGCGGCATTGCTGATCACTGTGACGTTGGCCCCAGCCGTGCTCAGTCGGGCGGCCAGCGCGTGGCTCTGAAACGCAGGGTAATGAATCCATTCCTCCATCCATCAGAAACTGAAGAAACTTCCTCTTAATTAGTTGAATAAGACCAGTTGGAAACGGCTCGCATCCATGGGTGCTTTTTTGCCCAACGCAGTAAACTTGAAAGTCATTCTATTTCTCTGAGGTGAATAACTTTCTTTTTTGCCGTTGTAGTAAAATTGGACGACTAGACATAAAAAGAGTACTCATAAAATATAGAAATATTTATTTTTCCATAAAGGCTACATCGTCTATGCGTATGATATTTTTTCAAAAAAGTAAAAGATTGATTAGATTTTTATGGATTACTCATACTTTTGACGTAACCTCTTTTGTTATAAAATTACCTCTTTTCTACAGTGTCCATCGGCCACTATGAGCGTGAGACATGTAGCGCGCGCCGCGCCACGTAGGAAGCTCTCCACTAGTGCGCAGTCGCCGCACACTACTACCACTTCGTCCGATTTTATATGCGACTCACATTTAAATGTCTTCCACTATTATTTTTTGGGCGAGTAAATATATCTTTAGAAATCTCAACAATCTTTTTTACAATGAGAAAATATCACAATAGAATTATTGCAACATATGTTAACATTCCTAAAACAAGAATATTTCTGTCCCTAGAGGTCATTCTTTATTCAAAAATATCGACACAAAATCTAATATAATTTGTTTTCGACTATTGTAGTAATATTAGACGACTATGCATAAAAATATTTATTTTCCAACAAAGAGAAGCAATATGGCTACACGTAATTTACGAGATTTATCCAAAAATGTATAATATTGAATAGATTTTTACGGATTTATTATTACAAAATGGCGTCACTCACCTCTTTCCTACAATTTCCCTCGGCCACTATGAGCGTGAGACATTTGGCGCGCGCCGCGGCGCGTAGGAAGCTCTCCACTAGAGGACAGCCGCCGCACACTACTACTACTTCGTCAGTGTCTATGTGCGAGCGAGCTTGGCTGCTGATGCTTGTCTCTGTCGATTCTAACTCTGCGCGGAGCTGGGGACAAAATCAATAGGCTAGATTTCTAAAATATATTCTGTCAGCTCGTCAGTTAGATACAGTGGAACCTCGATTGTCCGGCCCTCAGTTATAGGGATTCGCGTTTATCCGGACTACTACAGGCGGTCAACAATTTTTTTCCATACATATACGGGCATGTCAGAAGTTATAACATGCCCACATTCCGCTCTTTCACTGCTCTTCGCGATTTTTTTATGTTGCTAAGTGTACGCCGCCGATGCGCTGTCGCCGCGCAATCTCAGTACGTATCGTTTAAAGATATAATAAATATTATTTATTCATTAAAAAAAAAGTGTAATACAGGTCGTAAGTTAGCTAAGATAATGAGAAAAACTGCTTTTTAAAGTGAAACTTTTATACATCGCCTCAAATTTTTTCGTCCATCTATTGCTTGTCGCGTGGCGGTCGGCCGCGGAGTAGGGATAAAGTGAATGGCGCTCGACCAGCCGAGGCCAATAAGGCGGCGCCTATGGTTCGCATCAGCTAACGGTATAGTGTATAGACTATTACTCATTTGTGCCAGTAAAAGTTTCACTTTTATAGTAGCCGGCAAACAACTTGAACGTTAAACCATAGCTACCTCTCTTTTGTTTTCTCTGCTAACGAAAGGGAGAGAGTGATATTTTTTTGTTCAACTTACGTGCCGGGACTTATACCGTCGTTTCATAAAACCACACAATCATTTTTTTAATTCTTTACATTATCCGGATTTCCCATTATCCGAATGCTCAACGACACGAATTAGTCACTACTCTATTATCTACGCTTCTACGACTAGTTGGCCATTATGAGCATTCTGGATTTTGGCAGAATGTATATCAACATTCGAATTACCTCAGCAATCTGATCCCTGATGGGTTCCCTGAGGTCCTGCGCGGTTGGTCCCACAGTGGCGCGGCGGCTCGGCGCAGCGAGCACCAACCTTTGTAGAGACTCGCCCGCGACTTCCGCACTCTGTAAGGCAAACAAAATAGGTTTATATTTTTACCCGACGAACTGGAGGAGGTATTCAATTCGACGCGTATATATTTTTTTTATGATATTTCGAGCAAATATCTAGAGCCACAGTCCCTAAGTGAAAGTAGTTAAATAATGTCCGAGCGCCGTCATACATACCGACTAAGATATTAAATAATTTACTATGATCCGTTTTCTTGAACCTCGACGTTATGTCACCTAATTAATGCTTGTAACCGAGCACTTCGACATCGCGCGGCGTTGTAGTCGGCTTGCAATCGCCTTACGAGTAACTAAAAAGCCTGCCCACTACGTAGCTTGGGCAGAGTTTTGCCTTGGACACTTTTTGCACGATTGTGACTATAGATATTTGCTCGATGCATGGAACCCTTTATTTTTTCCGGGATAACAATAGCCTACGACACTGTCCGATCTTTAAACTATCCTATTAATATTATAAACGCGTTAATTTAACAAATTATTAATATGTGTCTAATATTATTTGATAGTCTATCTGACGGACTAATTATATTTTTTAGTTATCATGCCTATTGCTACTCTTGCTACCTATATCTTGCTAGTCCGGCACTGATGTAGAATATTACCTGGTTGGCCTGAGCTCTGCTCTCGTCTCTAACTGCTCTCAGCACTCTTCGCACCATGTTGGGCGCCACAACGTTGATGGGCAACATTTGGCTGATGTGCTTGCCCACTGCATGCAGCGTTAGGCATAGATCACTGAAATAAATATAATAATGGTGACGTCCACAAGTGGAATATTATTCAGAGAAAAATCGAAATAAGATGATATATACCTCATTTGAAAGCTTGACTTACGGGCTTTTCAAAAATATTTAATTTAGATTTTACCATCCCTCCATTTTTTTTTTTTTATATGTGGCAAATAAATTGTATGAAAAATAACCATACAGCTTTTTATTTTTACTAGTTTAGCAAAAATAAAGTGTACCTTCTGTAACTATTCTATGTGTAACTTCTATCGTTATTTTACTTCCATTCGTAGCCGATTCTTCCACATTCTTGTCTTAATTTGCTAAAATTAAAAATTATAGGCTACCAGTGTGACCAGTCAGTAGGTACAATGTGACAAAAAACACCTAAAAAGTATGTTTAATTGTTAAAAATTCTTTTATGTAACAATTTGGAGGTTAATTAATCAGGGTTGATAGAGATAAAATACCTATTGAGCCAAGTATCTTAATAAATTCAAAATTAATTTTAAAAAAATCGGGGGGCTCTTTTATATTTTTGACCAACAAACCACCAGTGGAGGTATACAGACGCATATATATATATATATATTTTATGTAAATCCACGCATAACTTTCTTCATAGTAGTCCGATTTCAATAATTCTTTTTTTAGTAGAAAGATTATACTTCGAAATTGGTCCCATTTAAATTTTATCGAAATCGGCTGAGCCATTTTTGATAAATCAACAATAATGTGAAAAATGTTACATCGATCCGTGCGAAATATTCGCGAATTCTGTACACGGGTGAAGTCAGTCATGCTAATTTTTGCAAAAAATAATCTTGTTAACTGATGTATTATACAAAAATATGAACTTTCTTGAAATGTAAGGGTAGTATTTAATAGCAAATTTAACTCCTGTTATTGTTGTATACCAGTATAATAAGCACCACACAAATCGGCGGATGGGAAGTAATGTGCAGAGCGTTGCGCAAAAGCTGAAATATTGGTATGCGCGGGAGGCAGAGAAACGAGACGCCGGGGCACACTCGCCCGCCAACCTCATGCCTCCCGCGCGCTCCCTACGCCCGTGATCAACACTACACCACTTGTGTCGGTATAGTGCACACATGCGCAATAATTAGCGAATCACGGGGAAATGTCATCTGCGGCTAACTTCTGATTTGTGAGGCGCTTAGTAAAACAGGAGTAACAGATATTAAATTTGACCTGTTCCAACTCATCGCTACTTACTATGCTGTGGCATTCTGTGACTCGCTGATGATTTGTTCCAAGATAGAAACCGTGGCCAGCGCGATTTTCAGGGCATCTTGTAACTTCCTGTTGATGTAAAACAAGCTGATGCAATTATACGTATGCATTTTTTGTATCGTGTTTGAGAACGATTTCTGTAATAATGTCGAGTTTTTGGGCAAGGAAAATAACATGAATATGAATTTGCATATATTGGACTATTAATAAAATGATATTTGAGTCATAGTATAGTAAAATTATGGAATAAAATGAAGAATAAATTGCGTACCCATTGCGAATATCTGACACCAGTTTTCCGAGCACTTCGACATGTCTGTCTTCCAATTCCTTTGCAGGCTGTTCTACTGTAGTCATTTTTACAGATTACAGGAATAAGTTTTATTCTGTTTGTTATTTTTTAAGTATTTTTCAGGCACTAAATTATGTTTGGCAAAACATAACCTCTTTTTGATTCCGATATGGAAAGTCAACGTCAACACACGCTGTCAATGTCAAGCCGTGCGCTTTTTTTATGCTGTGGATCATGATGTCGATGTATGCATTTGCCAAACAAAATATTCCTCTTTTCCAGCGAAGCTTGGGCATAATTCTATATTTCTGTCAAAAATTCGGATTAGTGGCGTGCTATATTAATGGATTATTATAGATATATATATGGATTATTATGTGGAGCCTAGGCTCCATCAAACACAGGCGGTACGAGCGGTAAAGGGCGGTACGGCAGTACCGCGACCGGACCTGTGTGAGCCCTTCTTATATAACCAGTACAATACAGATGCCCGCCCGTCTGCTATACCGCTCGTACCGCCTGTGTGTAAAGGAGCCTTTAAGTAAGTGGACCAATTATTTGAAAAGCATGAACTGCAAATAAAACAGAAAAATTAAACTCAGTTTAAAAATTACAAATAATTTATTGTTTAAATAATCAGGCAAATTAGAACTAGTAGGTCTCCGAGGACAATATTTTTGTGACGAAAATAATACACTGACAAAATCGAAAATGCGACCGAAGCTTAGGACCGAAGGTATAGATTTTGCTATTTTTGTAGGCGCTGTATTTCTTACCTATTTTCTGGCTTGTATTTGAATATTGTAAAAAGACAATGAGCGTAGCTCGACTTTTTTGTCCTCCACAGAAAACTTAAAAAGTCGATACATTTTTTTTTTCGATTCTTTTTCTACAATAGGTCCAATTTTAAAGGCGCCATTGTACTTTAATAGCAATTTAAAATGTTCCTATTTCTTATATGCATTTGAAAGAGAGTATAATCCGCGTCACACAAGTCGGCGGATGGGAAGTTATGCGCAGAAAACTGTGCAAAAGGCAAAATATAGGTATGCGCGGGAGCCAGAGAGACGAGATGCCGGGGCACACCCGCCCGCCAACATCATGCCTCCCGCGCGCTCCCTACGCCCGTGCTCACTACTTCGCCACTTGTGTAGGCATTGTGCACACATACGCAATAATTAGCGAATCACGGCGAAGTGTCATATGCAGGTAACTTCACCTCCGCCGACTTGTGTGGCGATACCTATACAATCTTTTAAATTGCTATTAAATGTACGATGGGTGCGTTCGGTTTGGGCTCGGTGGCGTTTTTGACGTTTGAAAAATTAGCGTTGATGTAAACCGTTCGGTTTAGGAATTTCGCCCATTTCGCCAATAATGCTACTTTTGCTCACTTCCCAAAACGAACGCAAAAGTAACAAACTGCGGTGCGTCAAATGTCAAACAACATAATTATGGCGGCAACACTTCGAAAATTCAGAAATTCGCGAGATGTGATTTTTGTTTTGCTTATTCAAACTTACATGTTTGTCTTGCTGTTCAGATTTAAACATCTGCTTTTGACGGTCAACCACCCACGTGTCACTCGTGGCAGTAGTAAGATTGTGAAACACCAAATCACAGATTAAATATAAACATTAGATTACACAATTTTACTCGATTTTAGCAATACGCAATTTGCTGGTAGTATTTACATTATCTTTGCTTCGCTGTTCTGCCTTAAACACCATCTATTATTAATTGTACACCATACAAATTATTAAAAAGCTTGAAACTTTAGATTACGCGCAAAATTTTATCAACAATAAGACATCAAACTCGTAAATGTCAGAAAACGATCACAAAGAACCCACCTCCGCACGTGGTTAACAGTTCACGATGGCATTTTTAGCTGCTTTTAAGTTATCCGATCGGTGAATGAAAACATATAAAAATGCAACTTTTGCTCACACATTCTCAAACCGAACGCTAAATGTGATCGTTGTTAGCGTTTTTATCTGTTAATTTTGCCACCAGTAGGCTGGCCGAATGCACCTTATCTAGTTACTCCACTCTTAAAGGCAGTATTTAAATCTTATCCACTAGTTTTTGTATTGATTCTCCTTGTCCGTCCATATGGTGTCGGTGGTGGCCTGCAGGGCGCTCCATAGAGCTTCGCTATCGGCCTCCGACACTTCAAACGGCTGCAGGAGCTTGCGGGAGTCCGATTTTATATCTGTCTTTGCGTTAAGGAGATTAAAATAAATAAATATTAATACAACAGTAGTAGCTGACCCGGCGAACTTCGTTTCACTCAATATCTTTATAAATTATAGCCTATGTGTTATTCTGATGTACAGGGTGGCGCAATAGAACGTGCATATTGCATCATCTTTTTTTGCGGGGTAGAAGGGGCGGTTCATAAGTTTTAGTCACTATGAGTCACTTCGACGGGAAGCGTCGCGCATTTTGCGTGCGCGCATTTTACGAAAACTCTCGTTCGTACGTAGTTGTCAGGCGACTATTTTGTTCTGAGTATGGTGTACGGCAAATTAGGGAGGCTCCGAGTGCTAATTTAATTAAAATCTGGATAAAGCGTTTTGAAGAGACTGGATCGACGTTTAAACCACACGCGAAAGGTCGTCCACGCACATCTAGGACCGAAGACAATATTGAGAGTGTTAAGCAGTCGGTACGAGAAGTTCCACAAATGTCTACTCGCAAGAGATCGTCTGTCCTAAACATATCGCGACGAAGTTTGCAACGAATTTTACACTTGGATCTTAAATTGCATCCATACAAGCTGCAATTAACTCAAGAATTGAAAGACTCTGACTTCATCAAATGACTCCATGGCGGTTGTGAAGCAGATGTTCCCTGGCAAACTGATTTCGAAAAGAGGTGATATCCCATGGCCTCCGCGCAGTCCAGACTTGACGCCTCCTGACTTTTTTTTGTGGGGATACCTCAAACACAAAGTCTACACCAATAATCCGAGAAACATCAGTCAGCTCAAGGAGAATATTCGTGGTGAAATGGCAGCAATCACACCAGCACTACTTAAGAAAGTTTTCGGTAATTTCCGTTTGCGGTTAGAGGAGTGCCAACGTAGAGAGGGTCATCATTTAGATGATGTTATTTTTAAAAAATAAACTTCAGTTATCACTTAATAATTGCTTAGTTTTATTTTAACTATACCTTTTGTATTTATTTTTTTAATAATTATTTTAAAAATGCACGTTCTATTGCGCCACCCTGTATAAGCATTGCTATTGCAAAGTTTCATCTTAATCCGTTCAGTAGTATTTGCCTGAAAGATTAACATATTATATACATAACTTTCGTGTTCATAATATTAGTAGGATTTTGTCCAATATTATCAAAAACGGCTGATAAAATATAGCGCGACAACAATTCTCCCCCTTTTTTGAAGGAAACACCCCTTAAAAATCGCCGACGGTAAAAAAAATCCATGAATATATAGTACAATACAATGCAATATTTTTATTAATGACACCATTGTTAAATGTCAAATCAATTAGGTATACAATTATATTAATTATCAATTATTAAGGTATCAATATCAACTTAAAGGAGGACGAGGAGGAAATGAGGCAAAAATCAACATCTGAACAGACGCGTGTACACAGACCTCGCTTTGCTTCAGCCACGGTAATGGTATCTAACAGTATTGTGTCTCGGCCCTGTCCTTGAAATATATAGCTACAGCGCCTCGTGGCCACGGTGAACGTCTCACGCGCTAGGGGTGCCCGCCGTCAGCATTTTAATTTCATCTACTTACTATCTGCCTACTTGAGTTTCTTTCTAGTTGCTAACAATTGTGATGTAAAATTATTATATTTATTACAAAAAAAATTGTGAATGTAATATTTATTTTTTGCGAAAAATAGCATGACCGACTTCACCCGTGTACAGAATCATTACATAGTATAAAACAAAGTCGCTTCCCGCTGTCTGTCCCCATGTATGCTTATATCTTTAAAACTACGCAACGGATTTTGATGCAGTTTGTTTTAATAGATAGAGTAATTCAAGAGAAATGTTTATATGTATAATACACCTGTGCGAAGCCGGGGCGCATCGCTAGAACGCAAATATTATGCACGGATCGATGTAACATTTTTCACATTATTGTTGATTTATCAAAAATGGCTCAGCCGATTTCGATAAAATTTAAATGGGACCAATTTCGAAGTATACTCTTTCCAATAAAAAAAGAATTATTGAAATCGGACTACTATGAAAAAAGTTATACGTGGTTATAAATACAAAATAAATACACGTCGAATTGTGTACCTCCTCCGGTGGTTCGTCGGTCAAAAAGGAAGCATTCAATAAAATTACATAGTGTTTTTTGATTTTTTAGGGTTCCATAGTAAAATTGAGGAACCCTAACAAAGTAAACCACACGCTCACTAGTTACAAATCTACACGTTCGTTTGCCACTACGGCGCGCGCGGCTGACTATACTAAGCGCCACACAAATCGGCGGATTATGCGCAGAACGCTGCGCAAAAGCCGATATATAGGTATACGCGGGAGTCAGAGAGACGAGACGCCGGGGCACACCCGCCCGCCAACCTCATACGTCCCGCGCTCCCTACGCACTACGACACGCGGCGTCGGAATTGTGCAATAATTATACAATCACGGCGAAGTGTCATCTGCGGCTTACATCTCATCCGCCGATTTTTTTTTTTAAATTTTGTTATTGAACTCCACAGACTCCAGGGTCTGTGCTTTTTAAGATATACATTATAAAAAAAAGATTTGAACAATATTGCTTATAAAGGCTTTACTACAGGTCTCTAAATCTAATAAAACTAAAAACAAAAAAAATATCATTTTAAACTACGTTGATTTTACATATCATTTTCCAAATTACGACTTACATCCGCCGATTTGTGTGGCCCTCAGTATAGCATACCGAGAGCATACCCCGCTCCGAGGCTCGTAGGTATGATTCGCGTTCCAACCGTTTATATGAAGACGGGATACTGTTAGATGGGTCAATCAACTATTCCTTGCAAAAACCATCAAATAAAAAAATATTTTTTTTTGAACCAGTCTTTTTTTTTAAAAGTCCACTGCAGGACGTAGGCCTACCCACGAAGGGTGATTGGGCCATATCCACCACGCTGGCCCAGTGCGGGTTGGTGGATTCACATACGCCATCGAATTTCTTCTACGGACGTATGCAGGTTGCCTCACGATGTTTTCCTTCACCGAAAAGCCAATGATGTGAAATTACGTACATAAGTTCCAAAGAAACTCATTGGTACGGGATCGGGATTTGAGCCCACGACCTCACGATTGCAGGTCGGGTGTTACTACCACTAGACCACCACGGCTTAAAAAAAAAAAAAATGCAGAACACAAAATATAATAAGTTTCTTATATTTTATATCCTAAATAGTAATTGAGAATATACCTTAAATATTAAACAGATTATTACATTGTAAATTCTCAAGCATATTTAGTAAAAGTATGGTAACTTAGGTGACTTCTATTTCCCATACAAATATTTCGTGTCTCCATGGCTAACTCAGTTGCTTTTTGGCGCATTAATTTCAAAATCTTGTAACAAAACGTAAAAATCTTTGAAGCAAAGTGCTTTTAATGTTAATATATATCATACAAAGAACCAGAAAAAAAAATCGATAAAGTAACTTAGGGGACCAAATTTACTAAGTCAAAAGACAAAAACCTCAAAATAGGCTGAAAAAAAATTAAACTGTACTGCCGATAACTGGATAGTATAGATTAGTGTATATTTTAGTAAAATAAATAGGAAAAGTGAAAGAAATAGAAGATTTTTTTTTTTTGCTAGGCGACTGGTAGATGTGACACGTGACCAGAATGCTGGCATCTATTTTGGTCAAAAAATAAGCATATCAATTCAACGAGGCAACGCCGCCAGCATTCTGGCCACGTTACCCTCTGCCCCGGGTCTTCTAGATTAGTTTTATTTTAGTAATATAAGTTTTAGTATTAGTTTTTATTTTGAGTAGGTTAATTTTAATAGTTATAGCTTTTAGAATTAAGTTTTGATGTTTTATAAGTTTTGTTGTGATAATAAATTAACAACGAAGATTTTTCTAATTATTAGAAATATTTTTTTTGACTTACAAAGAATAGTTGATTGACCCAGATATCATCGCCGCGCTTCAGTCAGTAAGATTATAGTAAAAGGATACATCCTTTGGCGACGTTTGGCGGCGCGCTGAAGTCGAAACGTATGCCCGTGAGCTCCTTGCCTATCTGGTACATCTCTCTGAAAAGTTATTGAAAAATAAAAATTAATAGCAAGATAGTATAGGCCAAAGAGTTATTTTTGTGATAAACAATTCAAAATTATTCACGGATGCAGGACTCGAACCTTGCGTCTTCGGAACACTAGCCCGACGCTCTGCCCAACTGAGCTAATCCGTAATACTGCATACGCGTCGAATTTTGAAGTGTTTATCATTTAACCAACTTATAGCGTTGGCGGCGCCACCATTTTAATTATAATTATGGATCCTATGTGTCTGACAATAAAATATTTTTGATTTGATTTTGATTTTATCACAAAAATAACTCTTTGAGATAAACCTAGCGTGGGATGCACTATAAAATTAAAATAATTTAATAGTATAGGCCTTCGCCTTAATCTCATAAATTAAACCAGGATTTATCGGATTCGCTGGGATTTATTTCGTAGTGTTTCAAACGTCGACCATGTGCACCGCACCAAGAATAACAATAGTGACACCGACCGAAGACCGAATGAGTAATAGTTGATTGAATCAGGCGTTACTTTGCGGAAATTCATCTTCAAATCTATGTTTTGAATTAATATTTAGTGTATTTCCGCTATCTTGTTGTAGGCAAATAAGTTTAAGGGCATTAAGTGCATTAAGGACATTTATGAAAAAAAAAAAAAAAAAAAATTACAAACAATTACCAACACTACAACAATTATACATTCAAAACTTAATTTTACAAAATAGATAAAATAATAATAAATATCACTTATTTTCACTACACTCTATATTATATATATTTTTAAAAATAGTACAATGTTCCAGTAAATGTTTCGCAAAATTTGATTTCTCTGGGTGATTGTTTCTACATGCAGCTAAGTGTTCTTTGTAACGGGTATCAAAACTCCTTCCAGTTTGTCCCACGTAAACCGCGTCACATGTATCGCAGGTTAACTTGTATACTCCTGATTTTTTGCTTTTCTCTAAGGAGTCTTTTCCGTTGCACATTCGAATGTGCAACGGTTGTTGTTAACGGATTATTATTGTACTATTTTTAAAAATATATATAATATAGAGTGTAGTGAAAATAAGTGATATTTATTATTATTTTATCTATTTTGTAAAATTAAGTTTTGAATGTATAATTGTTGTAGTGTTGGTAATTGTTTGTAATTTTTTTTTTTTTCATAAATGTCCTTAATGCCCTTAAACTTATTTGCCTACAACAAGATAGCGGAAATACACTAAATATTAATTCAAAACATAGATCCGAATGAGTAATGTTAATTTGTCATCTTACCCCTCAGTGTTACCACTGCAATATTATAAAAAGCATAGACTATGAAGCAAATGAACATTACTCCTTCACGACATAAAATTTTAAATAGTAAGAACTATTAAAAATGAATTAAAACAATAATGAAGCTAACAATAGAATAATTATTTTTCGCAAAAAATAGCATGACTTCAACCGTGTACAGAATTCGCGAAAAGTTCGCACGGATATAACATTTTTCACATTTTTGTTGATTTATCAAAAATGGCTCAGTCGATTTCTATAAAATTTAAATGGGACAATTTCAAAGTAAACTCTTTCCATTATTACTATATACTACGGGACTAATCGCGCACTAAAATTATGAGACAAATAAATACCTCATCATCCCGATCACCCCGTGAGTCTACCCGTGACCACGGTCGATGCAACTCGGCCGAAACGTCGGGATGAGGAGGTATTTATTTATCTCGTAATTTTAGCGCGCGATTAGTCCCGTAGTATATAATAATAATGTGTTCAAATCGCGAAAATTTAAAAACAACATGAACTCTTTCCAATAAAAAAAGAATTATTGAAATCGGATTATTATGAAAAAATATATGGGTATAAGTACATAAAAAAAATATACGCGTCGAATTGAGTACCTCCTCCATTTCTCGGTCAAAAATATAGACAATCGTTCCAATATGAAGGCCTGTGTTGAGCAGTGCTAGCATCTGAGTATAAAGGGTTTTAGAGTAAGAGTGCACTTTTTAATTTTAAAATAATAACACTTATTTTTTGAGATATTTGTGTTTTTAGGGTTCCGTACCTCAAAAGGAAAAAACGGAACCCTTATAGGATCACTTTGTTGTCCGTCTGTCCGTCTATCCGTCTGTCCGTCTGTGTGTATGTCGAGACTCTTTATCTCGATAACGCGTAAAGATATCGAGTTGAAATTTAAACTGTATACGTATATCGATGAATTCTTGCTGTTGTGTAAAAGAAAAACTTCTCAGTTGTCGTTTAAAAAAGTAAGAGTCGTTTATGTCGTAAAAAACCGCATATTTCGACACTCACAAAAATCAAAACCTACAGGGTACTTCCCGTTGACATAGAACTATGAAATTTGGCGAGAAGCATTGTCTTAGAGTACACATATAGCAATAAATATGAAAATTGCACATTTTTATTGAAATCACAAAAAAATAGGGCCTCAAAATTCACAAAATATGGGCTCAAAATTCAAAGTGAGTAAATCATATCATGTAAGGTATCATATAAAATAACTTCATTAGCACATGCTAAAACAGGTTTTTAATTATTTTAACAATATGTTTGTACGGAACCCTCGATGTGCGAGCCTGACTCGCACTTGTCCGGTTTTTTTTATAAGTAAGTTTGTATAGTTCGTGTGACTAGTCCTGGCCTGGTGTCAGAGTTTTTAGGCCGCCTAAAGGCCTCTGACATGGCTAAACGATTAAAACAACCGGAACCTACAATTTAACGTGCCATGCGAGCCACGGTAGCGCTCAGTTGGAAAATGACATCCGCGGTCACCCATCCAAATACAGACCGTGCGCAACGTTGCTTAATTTCGGTGATCGTTGCTTAATTTAACTGAAACACCTAGTCTAACTACGCTACAAGCGCTACATTAATTTGTTATTAAAATATGATATTAAATTATTTATTTTACTTAAGATAAGATAATTTATTCATAATTACCTAACATCAAACAATAGAGATTTAATTTAAGTACTTATTAACTAAGCGAAAGAAAAATACAATGCAGATAGGTACATGGACAAGAAGTAAAAGCATTAATGAAATTTACAAATTTACCGGAGTTGAGAGGTAGGTACTTAATAGCTATTAACATCGTCTTGTATTACTAGTGGGCCCCAAACTAGGCTAAGCCTGTGTCTTGGTGACCCAAACCGTGAGGTAACGAGTAGAATTTCGCGCGACTACGTAGACATGTTAGTAGGTATATATACAGTATGCCTATTCTGTACATTTGTTATGTGTAGCGTGCCTGTATGTATTGCATGTTTTTGTTTGTCAGTATGTTTGATGTATGAGAGGGTGTGCGTGTGCGTGCGTGTGTATGTGTGAGTGTGTGTCTGACTGAAGATTGCAATACGCAAGATCTCATGAGAGTCAGGGTTTGCAGTGCGCATGAGTGTGTGTCTATGTGTGTGTGCCTTCCAAAATAGAATCAATTTTAAATACATATTCTCATCATAATAAGAAATACTTACTTGGCATTATCAAGTCTTTTTTGATCATTTTCTGCGATGGTGAGTGGTATGGAGCATAGCCGGTCTAGCTCTGTGCTCCGTCGGGTCAACTCGGAGAGCTGCTCTGTCAGTTCTGCCTGAAATCACAAAAGTAAAACATATTGCCTGGGGACTTGATTGAGACCTTCAAAATTCTCAATGGCTTCTATAATCTTCCGGATATTCACGACATGTACATCTTGAAGAAAAATATGCAGGATAGCAGACGCTATAAGTTCCTCTTGCAGCCTACACCATCACAAACCAACACTGCACGCCACATCCTCTGGAATAGAGTTGTCTACAATACGGAAGTTTCCCGTTTTCTAGTTTTATATATTTATTATATATATTTATTAAATTACACTAAGTCTGCAATAAATTATGGTGTTTTTATTTTTCAATTATCTTCAAAAATGACGGAGTTATGAATTTTTAAACATGACCGCACGAAATCAAAAAACCTCGCGACGGATTTACGCGTGTGACGTCATTCGGCTTCAGAGCCGCGCTGTGGGTTAGGCGGGAGTAAGGAAAAAAGGAAATAAAGTGCTTCATTCTATGTCGGGTATTTTTCTAAGCCACGAATACGTTCTACAATATCATTGTGCTTATCTTTATGTTATGATCAACATTTACTATGGGACTAACCTCCCAATATAACGAATAAAAGGTCAGCATTCCCATAATTTTGTCGTGAGTAAATGAACTTTATATCTAAATGGAACAAGACTTGGTGTATGTGTCTAGTGTACTGCGGTTTTTACATCTGTAACTATTAACTAGTAGCTCTCCAAACAGTAGACCTCGCAAGTATACATTTTCTCGTAATAAGTTCTCAAAAATGCACAACTTTCACAGGTAAATATATTCTTAATCATAAAAATGGTAAGGTTCTTTACTAAGATATTATTGTATATTATGGGACTAAGTAAGTAAGTTTGTATAGGCCGGGTGGCTAGCCCTGGTGTCAGAGTTTGGGACTGATCCCCTATACAGGGTTAGCTAGCTAGAACTGGTGAAGCGTAATATATTTTGTTCTAATAAAATACTTTAGATAATTTTTTCAAGGCTTTTATTTTCTAGTCCCAATAAGTTGTCAAGTGCGTGTCAAGACATGCGTATGATAGGCTTCCGTAGACGTGACGATGATTATGATAATGATAAAAACCAATTTTAAGATGGTCGATTACTAGGAAAACGTAATTTAGTATGAATTCTTGGTTGCCTGGGAGAATTCGCTTAAAGCGATAAGGCCACCAGTTAGAAACCTATTAATTGTATTGTTTTGTCCCTGTAATTTTTTTATGTTATGTGGCTGTCTAATAAAGTGTTATTGTTTGTATGAAATATACATGTGAGGTCGATGACCTCTAATGTTTAAAAATTTCAATTTTTTCTTTATAGGTCTAAAATTTATGATTCCACAGTGCTCAAAATAATTTTCAGAAAAGTTTTTAATATGGTCTGTAAACGGCGTCCGTTCGTTACACGGACATAACGAAGTTTTAAGGGTTCCTCGTTTTACTATGAAACCCTAAAAATTACTGAACAAAGTGACAGCTGTCAAATTCTAGAATCCATACTAGAATGACATGTCAGGTCTCAAAGTGACAGCTGTCAAACTTAAATGCGGTTTATTTCTGTAACTAACGATTTTAGACCATTGCTGTCTTCACAAAAGTGATAGAACTCAACAATATCTATATTTCGGATGACAGCTCTTTAAAGTAATTTATCTCAGTAACTGTCGTTTCTATACCGTTACTTTAGGCACAAAATTGATAGAGCTCAACGAGATCTACATTTCGGATGACATCTGTCAAGCCACTCTAGTATGAATTCTATAATAATATGCCATATAATGGCAGATGTCACTTTCACATCTGTCATTTTCGGAACTAAAAAATAAGTCCTGAAAAACCTATTACCTACAATGACTTTATAAGAACAAAATATTAGGCTGAGAAGTTTTGGATAACCCTATACAGGGGATTAGTCCTATAGTAAAAGTTGGTCATAATTTACAATGATATTTTAGGACAGAATATTGTAATTATGAATATATTTGCCTGTGCAAGTTGTGCATTTTTGAAAACTGATTACCAGAAAATGTTCACCAAAATGTAAACTTGCGAGGTCTACTATTTGGAAAACTACTAGTCAATATATACAAATGTAAAAACCGCAGAACAGTAGGTACACACGTCAAGTCTTGTTCCATTTAGAAATAAAGTTCATTTACTCAGGACAAAATCATGGGAATGCTGACTTTTTATTCGTTATATTGGGGGGTTAGTCCCATAGTAAATGTTGATCATAACATAAAGATAAGTACAATGATATTCTAGAACGTATTCGTGGCTTAGAAAAATACCCGACATAGAATGAAGCACTTTATTTCCTTTTTTCCTTACTCCCGCCTAACCCACGGCGCGGCTCTGAAGCCGAATGACGTCACACGCGTAAATCCGTCGCGTGGTTTTTTGATTTCGTGCGGTCATGTTTAGACATCCATAACTCCGTCATTTATTAAGATATTCGAGTAATTTTTTCACTGTGTCTAATATAATTCTAACGTCCTTAAATGTATATAATTATTTTTAGTTTTTATGATAAAGGAAACTTCCCTATTGGAATAGGTTGCCTGAGGATGTAATCTCAGCAAGAACTATAAACACACTTAAGAATAGACTGTCCAGTCTATTCTTTGGACAAAGAAAGAAAATATTCCCTTGACAGATAAATAGTACTTTTATTCGACTCTGTTTGATATAGGCACATCAGCATACACTGCTTGCCTATAAACAAAAAAATAAACTTACTTTCGACGTTTTCGTCATGAAAAGGGCGAAATTAAAAAAATATATAATTAAATAATGGTTAGTAATAGGATTGGGGGAGGGACAGGTAATGTTTAGTGTATCCAATGGGTGTGTGAATATGTGTGGGTATACATACTTAGATACATAATTACCAATAACAACCAGACACAGAGCAAACACCTATGTTCATCACATAAATATTTATCCTGGGTAGGAATCGAAACTATGCTTCTTTGATCCAATAGTCAGGTTCACTAGCCACTGAGCCAGCAAGGCAGTCTTCACCGAGGATATGGCTACACCTATGTTCAACAATGGGTTAAAAAGGATGTTAAGTTTAAGGTAGTACTGCAAATATCTAACAGAATAGGCAGTGCATATTTTTATTCAGTGTGGAGGGATAAGTTCAGCACTGGAGTGTATTGTGCATTTCCGCCTCAAGGCCCTTAAGCGTCACACGAGCCAGCCCAGCTCCTTAAAATAATGGAGTGTGCCTGTAGACCGCTGGCAAAACTGCTCCAGTGTCTTACATGGTATAATTCAAGTGCCTCAATGGCTCAGTGGTTAGTGACCCTGACTTCTGGTTCAAAGAGGCATGGGTTCGATCCCTACCCAGGGCAAATATTTATGCAATGAACATAGGTGTTTGCTGTGTGTCTGGGTGGTGTTTAGGTGCTATCTATATAAGTATGTATTTAAAATATGTATAAGTAGTATATCAGTCTCTGGCAGCCATATCACAAGCTTTGCTTAGTTTGGGGTTAGAGACCATGTGTAAGATGTCCCCTAATATTTAATTTTTATTTATATAATTTTAATAATGTGATGATAGCGATGTGGTTGTTGATGCTGATGACAATGCAGAAGCATCCTGCAATCGGTTAGCTAGTCTAGTGTCTTCTGTGGCTTTGCAATGCCACAGAACATGCAGTACTGTACTGTGCAAGCAGTGCATGGGACAGTAAATCAGTAAGAATATGCAAGGCATCTGAAATGTAACTCTAACATGTAACTTGTAAAGTTTATAAATTATACTAAGAAATGTATGCGTTTGTGGTGCAATAAATGATTGAATATTGAATGTGCGTTACTGCAAATCCCTTAAACGCAAGCAGGTCACCCCAGCAAGGACCACTACAAACTCTGGCAAGAAACCTGTCCCCCACCACAAGACTTCTTAGAGCCAGCGGAAGAACTCCCCCCAGGGAATGACTTAGCGTGGCCAACGTGGAAGTCGTTGAATCGACTCCGGACCCAAGTTGGCCGCTGCAAGTTTAATATGGCCAAATGGGGTTTCTCTGACATGATCTCAGTGGAGTGCGATTGTGGAGCTGTGTAGACAATGCAAAACCTATTGTCCTGTCCTCAGTGCCCAAACACCTGCACTCTGAGCGACCTAGTGGAGGCCACCCTTCCTGGAGGAGCAGTCGCTAACCACTGGGCAAAGGTTATCTAGATAGATCATCACAGTCTAGATCTATCACCTTAGAACCATCGACACGAAGAAGAAAAAGACACAGAGTTCCTAATTTAAGTAAGAGTTTTAGGTATGGTTAGATTAATTACTGACGAATCGAGACGTCGGTACGTACAGACATATCATTTACGTTAAAAACTCACATTAATTTTGCGTTCGAGAACCAATTTTGAAGCCAATTCAGTTTTCTTCTGACAAGCTTCCAGTTGCTCCTGTTCTTTCCGTATTTTATCTGTAAAGTCAAGGGACAAATATATGTTTTCATACGAATATAAATAAGACTGAAAGGGCTGAAGGATTCAAAGTTTATTGATGTTGATGGCGGTGAACTTATTCAAGCTCTCACCTTCTAAGCATTTGGTGAAATCGTCAAACACTTCCAGCACAGGAATGAACCACGATGGTTGTTGGTGTTTTTCAGTCATTTTGTCCTTTTTTTATGAAGTATTTCAGTTTTTAGAAAAATATCACAAAAGAAAACAAACGGCTGAAAATTGAAAGTTCAAAAAGTAAACAAAGCAATTATGACACAGAAATGGCCAATCAGGAAAAAGCACAGACTTAAAATTTTTCACAGATAACACAGAAGTCAGTGTTTCTCAAAGTTAGCACGGGAAAATCGAGTGGATGTAGGACGAAAATCGACTAATTATTCGATTTCATACAGAATATCACGTATCCGAACACAAGATAACAAAAGCCGCAGTAGCGCCACCCTTGACCATATCAAGAACTAATATTAATCGCCATTTTTTGTGATGGCGGCCGATATTTATAGATTGTAGGGGTGTTGTTTTTCAATAAATAAATGCATTAGCAATGGAGGAAACTAAAGTAATTTACTACATAGATGACGAGGAGACGCCGTATTTAGTGAAAATCCCCATATCCCCTGAGAAAGTGACCCTATTGGACTTTAAAAATCAGCTGAACAGGCCAAACTACAAGTTTTTCTTTAAATCTATGGACGATGATTTTGGTGTTGTGAAAGAAGAGATAGTGGACGATAACGCGCATTTGCCGTGTTTTAACGGCCGTGTGGTGTCGTGGTTAGTGTCTGCTGACGGCTCGAATCCCTCTGACGGTGCTTCGCAATGTACGGACAGCAATCCTGGGAAAGCCAAGCAGGCGCCCGCAGGGGCTCCACCGGCGCCCCTTACCCGCGACACATGCACCGATACGGACAGTACTATATCCTCCCGACCGGGCCACAGAGCCTCCTGCGACAAATACAAGTACAGAGGCCTGAGAATCAATGGACACTCCAAATACGGAAACCACGGACTGGAATACGAAACTGCCTCAGTTTTAAGCTCCGATTTAGACTCCACAAGCCTCTTCGACAGTCAATCTGAGATCACCACGACCACTGGACGACATACAAATGCGTCCGTAGACAGAGCTTTAACAGAATGTAGTAGCGTTTCACATTTACAAGTTAGCAATAGGAAAAGACCGCAGCGACGGCGCAAAAGACCTCAAGTTATGTCTCGAACGTCTTCTTATTCGTCGATAACTGACTCTACGATGTCTATGCATATTATAACGGTGACTTTGAACATGGATACGGTGAATTTTCTTGGTATCTCGATAGTAGGGCAGTCGAATAAAGGTGGCGATGGTGGTATATATGTGGGGAGCATCATGAAAGGTGGTGCCGTAGCTCTGGATGGCAGGATAGAACCCGGAGATATGATTCTACAGGTACAATTTGGACGTAGTGTAGCATTTTGACTCTAATCAGAAACTCCAAAGAAGATCTTGCAAAGTGGGCTCAGACTATGTACAGTAGCCCAAAAAATGCTTTAAAATATAGTAAACTAATTCACAGAAAACACAACAGTATTTAATGCTTAATTTAAATGGAATTTCATATTTTATTATTTGAATTTTATTCAAGGCTGCCATCATGCTGCCGTATTTTTTAAGCAATGCCAATAGATAATAAGATCTTAAATTATGAAATTAATATGTGATTTTTAGTAAAGAAAATATTAGGAAAATCATTTTCCAAAGCAAATAATTAAATACTGTACCAGGTAATGGCATAAGCTTAGTATATTTATGTATTATCTCTTTTCTGATCATATCACAAGACATGTTGGAGTCCTTTTTGCTAAACTACATCCATATATTTTTTTGTTTTAATTTATTGCACTTTATTGTGCATTCAAATATAAAAAGAATCAAATCAAATTGTTTATTTGCTGAGAATACATGTACAATACAAGTCAGAATTGGTTAGTCTTATATTTACATTGCATTCAGTCTGCAAGCAGACATGCAAATATTTATTTATTACATTAATTTCTTATATAGATGCATCAGTATAATCTTTAAGTTATTAAAATTATTATATTCCTTAACAATAGGAATATGAACAATAGGAAAATGAAAATCTTCCACTAGAGTGACACGAGATGGCCTTCATAAGAAGCAATCTCTTCCAGGCAACTTCATGATTAATGGATGTTTAAAGTTTAAAAAAATGATTAATTGATTTTTAAAGTTTTTAGTTTAAAGTTTTGACTGCCTCGGTGGCTCAGTGGTTAGTGACCCTAACTTCTGGATCAAAAAAGGGTGTTATTTAGTTACTGTACTATCTATATAAGTATGTATTTAAAAATATGTATATGTAGTATATCAGTCTCTGGCAGCCATATCACAAGCTTTGCTTAGTTTGGGGTCAGAGGCCGTGTGTAAGATGTCCCAAAATATTTTAAAACAAAAAAAAAATGTTTACTGAATACAAAGTTCTTATGGAATACATGAGACAATGCATAGGCTGAGCAATATGTTTTAGTAATAAATGAATCTATAGCATTCCAATCATCTCTGTCATCATTATTACTGAAAATACACCTCACTTTAACAAAATAAGAAAAGAAAAAATTGCTTTGACTTATTACTGCTTGATACAGGCACATCAATATAAGCTGCTTGCCTATAAATAAACAGGGAATTTTCAGTTGTGTTGGTTTTGTGCTGGCGACTGCCAATTTGGATCAATGTTAAATTCATTGCACCATTTTGTAGAGGAAAGCTTAAGTGTGGAATCAACAGTGGGACACTACAGGCTCAGAAACAAACAGACAGACAACACAGGGACTATCTTACCTATAGTAAGGCAATGCAGGCTGGCTGTGAATAAAAATTAAAATGATGTAATTATTATTTTACTATACATATAGTCGAAATCACAGGTCAAACCTGGACATGATTGGCACAGGACCGAGGCAGATGGCACAGTAAGAGAGAGGCCTATACCCAGCAGTGGAATAAAGAAGGCTGTGAACGATGATGAATTATTATTTTTTTTATAAAAAAAGATGGGACGATGACATACTGTCAGGGTGACACAGGAAAGCCAGCAATAGGGAGCACTGGTAATTTCTAGAGGAGTTTTGGTTTTCAGGGTGGATAACCTGATATTTAAGAAATAGAAATATGGATGATGTATTTTATGTTATATTTGAGTGAATAAAAGCTATTTTTATTTTGTTTAGTTATGTTATTATTTAACAACTACTGATTTTCTTCCAACAAATTTTCAGGTGAACGATGTAAACTTTGAGGACATGACCAATGATGAAGCGGTGCGAGTGCTGAGGGAAGTGGTGCAGAAGCCGGGGCCCATCAAGCTGGTGGTGGCCAAGTGCTGGGACCCCAACCCTAAAGGGTACTTCACCATACCCCGGACAGAGCCCGTACGGCCCATAGACCCGGGTAAGAGAGCTAATTAAGTATTAGGGAATATCTTACACACAGTCCCTGACTCCAAACTAAGCAAAGATTGTGATATGGTATATTAACATCCAGACGATGTAAACTCCATCATGTTCATCGTAAAAATGCTTGCCCTGGGTGGGAATCGAACCTTTGCCTCTTTGATTCTTTGCCAGGCCAACTTATTCTGTCATGACATACAAGTGTGCACTAGGCCTTTTGTTAACGAGTTTCTACCTGATCTCACAGCTCTTAAGTGAGCTTCAGTCGAATTGGGTTTCTCACATCACATCCGAATGGATGAACCGATTTTGATTTCCTTTTTCTTGTTTGAAAGGTGAATTAGTCGGGAGTGTTCTTAGATATGTTTCATCGAAATCGGTTCAGAGACTGTTCCAAAGTTTTCAGCTCTTTAGTTACTCATATTGTGTTGGGGGTTTTTAAATTTTTCATTTAATTGTTTTATACCAATAATATTTATCTCCATTCCAGGCGCGTGGGTGGCGCACACGCAGGCGCTCCGCGAGGCGTACCCCCCTCCCCCGCCGTCGCTGTCCGCGCTCCCCGTGTCGTCGGTGTCGGAGCGAGCGAGCGACGCCAGCACCTTGCCGGCTGGCTCGCCCCCGCTCTCCGTCCACATGGACATGGCGCTCGTGTGTCGGAGGATGCTCAGACCTGACTCGGGTGAGTGTAACAAGGCTCCGCAAGCCGACGGCGGTGGAAGTGCGTGATCTACTGCGTCGTCATACTGAAAAAGAGCAACAAAATATGTGGGACAAAAGGGAGGATTGCAGGCAAAGCTGCTTTCCCAGCCCTGAACAGGAACATTACAAACGATCTACTGAGGTTGCAGCGACAAGACCTCCGACTTATGATAGGGCTCATTACTGGTCACTGCAACTTCAATAGTCACATGTTTAAACTGGGAGCCACTGACAGCCCACTCTGTCGTGGTTGCCTGCAGGAGAATGAAACGGTAGAGCATGTCTTGTGGCATTGCAAGGCAACAACAGAAACTAGAATCGCTTGCGGGTTGCACTACTATTGCTTTGTAATCAGCATCGACATCGCCATCCAGCTGCTTACCATCCAAGCCACTGGAGCAGTTATGCCAGCGGCCCAGAGCCACGCTCCGTTATTTTAAGGAGCTGGGCTGGCTCGGGTAGATGCTGGAGGGGGAATGCACAAAACACCCCATGAGGGACGTCAGTGCAGGACTTATCGCCCCTACTTCAAATGAGAATGAGAAGGCTCCGCAAGGCATGCCTTACATGGGAACTTCTTGACAGCTGTGATCTTAGCTGCAAGCTGGGCAAAACCCGATCCTGATCCCGACTAAAGCTCACTTAACTGCTGCGCAGGTTAGGTCAGCTAACTTTACAGCCGCCAAGAAGTTCTCCTGTAAGGTACGCCTCGCGGAGCCTTGTTATACTTACCCGTTATTACATTTTATTATTTAAATTTTTATTTATAAATTTTATCCAAGTCGGTAAAAGTAGCACATCGATTCGAGCACACTATTCAAATTTTGTACACTATTGAAGTCGGTTTTGCGATTTTTGGCGTCAAATGATTAATTCTACCCGTCTTCATAAAATCTTTTTGTACTCCAGGGCTAGAGATCCGCGACCGCATGTGGCTAAAAATCACGATCCCGCACGCGTTCATCGGCGCCGACGTCGTGGACTGGATCCTGCAGCATGTGGCGGGAATCGCCGACCGGCGGGACGCCAGGAAATATGCCTCGCATATGCTCAAGGTATACAGTCGTGCAAAGTAGCTATATCACCGTCCAAGGTACTATACCGTCGTCCAAGTTACTATATCGTCGTCTAAAGTCGCTATATCGTCGTCAAAGTCAACCAAAGTTACTATAGCGACGACCAATGTTGCAACAAAAATAACTATTTAGTCGTCCATAGTTGCTATATCCGTGGTAGAAGCCGTGGTGGTCTAGAGGTAGTGACACCCGCCTTACAATCGTGAGGTCGTGGGTTCAAATCCTCGGTCCCGTACCAATGGGTTCGTTGGAATTTATGTACGGAATTTCACACCACTGGCTTTTCGGTGAAGGAAAATATCGTGAGGCAACCTGCATACGTCCGTAGAAGAAATTCGAAGGCGTATGTGAATCCACCAACCCGCACTGGGCCAGCGTGGTGGATATGGCCTAAACACCCTTCGTGGGTAGGCCTACGTCCTGCAGTGGACTATTAAAAAGGCTGGTACAGTACAGTTGCTATATCGTCGTCCAAAGTTACTATATCGTCTTCCAAGTTGCTATATCGTCGTCCAAATTGGTATATGGTCCAAATTGGTATTTTAGATATAGGTATACATTTTCTTTTCTAATTGCAGGCCGGTTTCATTCGACACACAGTGAACAAAATAACGTTTTCCGAGCAATGCTACTACGTGGCGGGCGAGCTGTGCGCAGACCTCGCCGCCCTGCGCCTGCGCAGCGGAGATAACGACAGCTTAGCCAGCGACGCGCTGCCACAGCTACCCAACCCCAAGTAAGTCACAATTTAAAAGAAAAATCGTTGTCTGTAAAGTCGATTTACGAAAAATTATTTTACTTGATAATACGTCATGTACGTTACAAGCCAAACGCTTAGGCCGGTCGTGCCTCTCTATCGCTTCTATCGCGCTCTCGCTTGCACATTCGGCTCAGAAACAGAAAGTGACAATGAGTCATGCTTTTTCGTGCGTGCGGCCGGCGTTTATCGATTTATTAAACGTTATCACGTCAAGATTATAAAAGATGGTTTTATCGCCAATAGTGAATGAGTCATTATGAATCCTGATTTTATTTTCCTCTAATAAATGTCTGTGTGAAATGATTTTAATTTTATAGTGCTTTCCACACTAAAAGTTGGTAAAAATAATAAACACTTCACAAAATTTGGCGTCACAGGCAAACTAGCTTAGTTGGGTCACTAGTCCGATAATTTTATCGGACTAGTGACCCGTAAGTCAATTTTTGAAATGTTTATCACAATAATAACTTTGAAATAACTGTGAAAATAATTGATTATTTTCGTTCTTTTTTTCCAGCATGATGGGCCCCAACTACATGCCATACGCCGGCTCGTACGGCTACCAGCCCATACCCTTCAAATACGCTTCCTGCGTCAACAGCGAACACACTGTGTACGGGTAAGACATAATCTATCACTATGGCACCAACCACATATTGTATCACTATGGTACCAACCCTTCAAATACGATTCCTGTATCAACAGCGAACACACTGTGTACGGGTAAGACATATTGTATCAGTATGGCACCAACCACATATTGTATCACTATGGTACCAACCCTTCAAATACGATTCCTGTGTCAACAGCGAACACACTGTGTACGGGTAAGACATATTGTATCAGTATGGCACCAACCACATATTGTATCACTATGGCACCAACCCTTCAAATATGCTTCCTGTGTCAACAGCGAACACACTGTGTATGGGTAAGACATATTGTATCAGTATGGCACCAACCACATATTGTATCACTATGGCACCAACCCTTCAAATACGCTTCCTGTGTCAACAGTGAACACACTGTGTACGGGTAAGACATAGTGTATCAGTATGGCACCAACCACATATTGTATCACTATGGCACCAACCCTTCAAATACGCTTCCTGTGTCAACAGCGAACACACTGTGTACGGGTAAGACATAGTGTATCAGTATGGCACCAACCCTTCAAATACGCTTCCTGTGTCAACAGCGAACACACTGTGTACGGGTAAGACATAGTGTATCAGTATGGCACCAACCACATATTGTATCACTATGGCACCAACCCTTCAAATACGCTTCCTGTGTCAACAGTGAACACACTGTGTACGGGTAAGACATAGTGTATCAGTATGGCACCAACCACATATTGTATCACTATGGCACCAACCCTTCAAATACGCTTCCTGTGTTAACAGCAAACACACTGTGTACGGGTAAGACTACAATTAGTTCTTGCCTTTTTTGCTTAGCGAGAAACAAAACACAAAGCGGAAGTTTGAGTGATCTGACAAGTGATGACATATAATGCGCTGCATGTCTCCATATCATGGTCATTTATTGCGTAATTATTATTTACATGGCAATATACAAATACATTTTTAATTAATTTAATTTTTTATTGATTCCCAAATTTGCAGTTCAGGATGATGCCAGTATAATTAAAACGTGTAAACGGAATAGTCCCCTAGCGATTAAATTCAGTAATTTTGCTCTATTTTGCTGAAAAATGAAAACTGTTTTACTAAAAATATCTTGCTAATGTTTATTTTGTTGAAAACTTATCTTGTTTGCGACTTATTTGTCAAAACTGTACACTTCTTCTTCTTTTATGTTTTGGCATCGCATTGTTGTGCATTTACCAGTGTCAAGTATTAAGTTTTAATAATTTTTGATAGTTATTTTATCAAAATAGTCACTGCCGTAGTCACGTCACAGTCCAATAAAGTCGCGGTCGAGTCCAAACGTAGTCCAAGTCATACTTCAGTAAAGCAGTGGAGACTTTACTAGAGGCGTCTATGGAGTTTTGGTAACAACACGGAACAACACGATACGTCACATTATATCACTTGCCTACACTCATGCACGTAAATCAGCTCATAATCAACGAATTGCCATATTTTTTTAGTTATCACAGATAAAAACACAAGTTTAGTTAACAAAATAATACAATGAGGCGACATGATTTTTCCCGCCAAAACTCCAACTGTACACTTATTCAACTTTATCTCCTCACAGGTACAACCGCGAAGAGTCCGTGGTGTCCGGCAGCGGGGGCTCGAGCGGCGGCTCGGAGCGCGGCAAGGAGGGGGCGGAGCGCCGCTCCACGTCCTCGGGCTCCAACTCGGCCGAGCGCGCGGCCGGCGGCTCCGGGGGCTCCGGCAAGCACCGCCCCGTGCTGTTCCTATAGTGCCGGTATTACAAAAATACATATTATTTTTGCATAATCGACTTTAACCCTGTAATTTTGCAATGAATCAAAATTATATTTACATTGATATAATTTTGATTTTGTTATGATAATTTAATTTTAATATTGTAATTATAATTTAACAATGAGCCGTCCCAATGTAATAAATAATTTCCATACCGTTAAAGGGTCATATGTACTTGAAAATATTTTAACATGTAATCTAAGAACCGAATGGACAAATAAATGAATTGAATTGAATTGTAAAAAATATATATAGTTCGCTGGTGCGTACAATTTCGGATTATTGTTGAATTATCAAAAACGGTTCAGCCGATTCCGAACTATGTACAAAGTGTGACCTATCAAACAAAAAAGTTCAAAATATTCAAAATAGGCTTAAATTTAAAAAAATAAAAGAAATATCGCACAAAAGCTAATGAGAAAACAATTGTCAAAACATAATAAGATCCGAAAATATGAAGTTCGTTTAAATGAAGATTGTTCTAAAAGAAAATAATGAGAAAATCATTCTCTAAAATAAACATAGCAAATTGTATTCTCTACTTTTGACCGACGAAATGGAGGAGGTACTCAATTCGACGCGTATACAGGGTTATTTCTAATCAATTAGCATTCTTTTAGGGGCTTATTCTGTACATCAAAACTAACAACTTTTGTTCTGCGACTTTTGTCAAAGCTCAAAACTTTTTTTTTTGGGTCATAGAAAAATATAGTTCACCCGCGACAAAATGTATGGAACAGCTGATTTTTTTTTAGTTTTGACGAAAGTCGCAGAACAAACGTTGTTAGGTTTGATGTACAGAATAAGCCCCTAGAAGGATGCTAATTGATTAGAAATAACCCTGTATACAGTTTTTTTATGTATGCATAACATAGTGATCAGATTTCGATAATTATTTTTTTTATTGGAAATAGTAAACATCCGTGGTGGTCAAGAGGTAAGGACACCCGCCTTACAATTGTGAGATCGTGGGTTCGAATCCCCGGTCCCGTACCAATGAGTTCCTTGGAATTTATGTACGGAATTTCACACCACTGGCTTTTCGGTGAAGGAAAACATCGTGAGGCAACCTGCATATGTTAGTAGAAGAATATCGATGGCGTATGTGAATTCATCAACCCGCACTGGGCCAGCGTGGTGGATATGGCCCAATCACCCTTCGTGGGTAGACCTACGTCCTGCAGTGGACTATTAAAAAAGGCTGGTACAATATACTTCGAAGTTGGTACCATTTAAATCTTATCGAAATCGGCTGAGCCATTTTTGATAAATCAACAATAATGTGAAAAATGCTACATCGATCGGTGCTAAATATTCGCGAATTATGTACACGGTAGAAGTCGGTCATGTCATTTGTCACATTTTTTTTTTATTTCAAATAGTTTTGCGTTTGACTACACACTGCCTTTTGATGTAAAGCAGATATGCGGTCTAGGGTGTAGCACGCTTACCTAGAAGATACCTATTTACTCGAGATTTGAAGACACCTACATTGTACTTTAACATTATAAGCATTGCCATTCAGCGTGGCAATGCTGCCAGCATACTGGGCACGCTGCCAACTGGCAGTGGGCTTAAGCATTTGGGTTATCTTTGGACCTTCAAGGGTCTGTGGATGATCCAATTGCTTTCTATGTACTAGTAGTGTAGTATTGTCATTATAAAAAAAAAAAAATTAAAAAAAAAATACAGTGAAAAAAAAAACATTATTGCATTATCTCTTTAGTAATATTAATAAGGATAACAGGATCTTTCTTTCTCTTTCCAGGACCGAGCTGTAAGGCTCAAATTCGCGGAGCACAGATACAATACTGCCAAATATAGGACTTTAATAAGTTAAGTGTCATTTATATAATTATACATTTATTAATATTAACTATAATATTATAACTTAATTATATAGTACTCATAATACATGATTTTATATGTTATACAGGGTTATTCAAATGAGGTGTACTAAGACGATTTTTAACATCATTATGAGTAACTTTTACTATGGGGCTAACTCAGAATTAGAGCAAAAAAAATGTCCCATTTAAAATTGCAAATCGGAATCGACGAAGTGTATGAAGTATCTATTTTTTTTTTTCTCGAATGCCGTTTCTGTCCGATAGCATAAGTTGTTCATAATAACGGTCTGATCTGAATCAGCCCCTTTCGCTTATAATACACTTTTTCTGAGCAACCCTGTACAGAGTGTTGTTTTTCAAAGTGCTGGGGCTTTAAGAGATGTATATGCTCGTAATGGCCACCAATGGTTTATTAAAATCTGCTTTTGATACATAGCGTCACATAAAATGAATTAAAAAAGTCAAATAAGATTATATTATTAAAATTACTGTCACAATTAATAACAATTACATAAAATAATAATATGAGTGTAACCGAAATGTGCCCCGCGCTCAGCCTCCCCACGTCCGAACGTGCCCAGGAGGCTGGCAGCGTTTCCACGCTGAAGTACCAGAGATATGTTCTGGACTAAGTGATCCCCGGAACGTGGGTCATGACCCCTCTCCCTCAAACGACGTCCGAGATGAATCTCTTCGCCTCTTCGCCCCACGGACCCGCTGTCTCAACGGCAAATAGGACAAACTCATACGCCAGTAATTATAAATACCTTTTACTATGGAAGCAACCTTGAATGGAATTTCTTTGGAGCTATTATGTTCTTTCTATGGAGCGTGCTATGTTAGGCGTTACGTGTTACCGAAATCGAAATACGGAGATCCGTGGGAGGACAAAGGTGGCAGATATCGGATCCTGTATAATCAATCGCAAGTGGCGTTGGGCTGGACATTTAGCCAGATGTGATGATGGCAGGAATGGTGGCCCCGTGACGGGAAGCGCAGTCCCGGTAGACCCTTACAACGGTGGCGTGATGACATCCAAAAGTTTTGCGGCAACACCTGGATGAGACTGGCACAGGACAGGGATAGTTGGCGTAAGGGGGAGAAGGCTTATGCCCTGCAGTGGGCCGAAATAAGCTGATGATGATGATGGGAGCATCCTCGAAAGTAGTGAAAAAAAAACGAAACGACGTTTCGTCAGAAGTACTAACTTGTTCTATAGAACAACTGATTTTTTTCGCGATTTCTCAGATGATCCCATAAAAAGTTGTTAATTATGATGGAATCAACTGAGAAATCATGAAAAAAAAATCAACTGTTCCATACATTTTTTCGTAAGTCATAAACATTTTGTATGGAATGAAAAAACAACTGATCTATAAAAAATGTTCTCTAGACAAAATTTATGGAACAAAATGTATGAGCTGGTCTTTATTTTTACAATTTCGTATTTGGTTTCATAATATCAGTTATTTATTATAATGGGACTCATTGATGCGCACCACGAAAAATTTCTTTCGACGCGTCAGAACGAGACAGTGTTATGGCAAAGTATATATCTGACACTTTTTAGCTCCTCGAAAAGAGTTCTTTTCGTGGTCGCATGTTTAGCTAAACGGGACTTACTGAGAAATGGTAAAAAAATATCAGTTTGTTTTTTATTTATTTTTTTATTTCGAATAGGTTCGCGTTTGACTACACACTGCCTGAACATCAGTTATTCCAAACATTTTGTCGTGAACTTTTTGTATGAATTATAGATTTTTTTTTAGTTCTCGTTGTTGTTCCCATAGTAAAAGTTGTTCATAGTGATAAGTATATACGCGTCTAAAAGTCCTTACGCTTGGCAAGGCAACACCCTGTATACCAGTGTCATATTGTCATAGTTATGACGTCACAAAATGCTACTTGCTGAGAATTGCTAAACCAAATGTGATGTATTTTTTGTTTCATTGTATTTTTTATAAAAAAGGGACTATTTTATTATTCACACAGTTTTTTTGCAAGTTTAGTCCCGTACTAAAATAATCGATTTATATCTTTTGATGAGTGCTATGACCTCCTTTCGGTTTTCCTTAGAACCTTGGAAGTCGTTATATGTCTTATTTTATTCAGTAATTTCCAAAAACTATAAATTGGAGTATTACAGGTTGTGTACATACATAGTAGTGATTAGATATTAGTATAACGACGTAATATTATAATAATAAAGAATATAAATCGTAAAACAATATAATACAATAATATTTTTGAGGGTTAGACAGAATGTGCATCTTCGAAAGGGTGTCATTGTACATAATTATAGACAAATTTCTATAAAAAAATCTATAACTAAACATATGAAAATCAAGTATTTTCTAAAGAAATTGTTGATGTTAAAATATACAATAAATCCCTTTCCGATAAACCCTGTCAAATTTATTATTGTATTTAAACAAATTTACTAAATCATTTAGTTTTTTTTGTGCCATTTTTACAAACATTTTACTTTGACGATCAAAAATATATAATTTTTCATGTAGGTACTGTATTATTATGTAATTTTTTGATTATTATATTATTTTATTTTTTATATATTTTTATTAATGTTTAATGTACAATAAAATGTAACGCCAACTAGTATATAGTTATTCCGCCATATTTTAAAAACGAGTCTTTGTATATTATTATTTTAATTTAATATTTAAGTGTAAATAAATAATTTTGTGGGGATATTTTGTAATTGACATTAAAGTATTCATTTTTGACCCATGTAGTAGCTGAGACTCAGTGTTTTATAGATATTTTTTTGGTATAGTAATTTTATCTGCGTCTACGACGTCCACCGATAGACATAGGCCTCACCAATTGATGTCTATGGAGCTTAATTACGGTCTAAATGAAATTAATAAAGAAATGCTTTATTCATTCTCAGGTATAATTTCCATAAAACGTTATTATTGTATTTATTGTTATAATCTTAGAAATTTAATTTGTTGATATAAGCTTCTTCACACAAGTTGGCGAATGTGAAGTTAGCAATAATCTGCGCAATATCCAATCTCTGAGCTTCAGTCAGAATTGGACTTCATATCCGCCAACTTGTGTGACGCGACATAAATGTACAAATGTAATGTCAATTTTAAAATATAACCACAAATACTAAAATAATCGCTAAGTAGATACCGCGCTTGTATTTATACGAAACATTAAAAAATACGTAAATTTTTAGAAAATGAAGTTAAATTTTTCTGAAAAAATATTTTTTTCAAGTTAAGCTAAAAAAAAATGGTTTTCATTGAAAAATTGAGCTAAAATCATGCGCTAATTATTAATTTGCTATTTTATTCACATAAAAACTTAAAATATCTGATAGTTAAATATTTTTTGTCTCATTATCGCTTAATAAAAGTGTAAAACGTTTTAGGTCTGACTAGGTGTTCTTAGCGATCATCTAAGTTACGTAGGATTCGGCGTGGTCATGTCTGATGGGTGGCCGCGGGTGGTATTTAGAACTTAGCGCTGTCCTGGCTCGGATGACATTAAATTGGCGTTAAATTGTGGGTCCCGGCTGTTTTAACAGTTTAGTCTTCAAAGGCCTTCAGGCGGTGTAGAAACTCTGACACCAGGGCTAGCCACCCGGCCAATATGAACTTACCGTTTTGAAACAAAATATTATGTGACAATATCAATGTTTCAAAAATTGACGCGTTCGCAGGATTTGAACCTGCATCTCTCTGGGATTCTTGCCCAGATGCTTTGTCCAATTAAGCTAAGACGCTGTCTGCGAAGGCGTCGAATTAGTGAAAGTGTTTATTCATTTTTACCAACTCCTACATTGTTGGAAGCGCCATCTGTGAGAACTGCTTTAAACCAGTCAGTCACTTAATGTGAAATTATTAGAACTTCTTACCATTAACTAGAAATGGCGCATTGCTTAATCAATGAAATGATTTTTATCGTGCATCACACACTAGGTGAATAGAAACTTTTAAAAAAAAAACGACTCAGTATTTGAAATGATTATCACAAAAAATAAGTTCCTATAAACCTAGAGTGTGAAGCACGATAAAAATAATTTCATTGATTAAGCAATGCGCCATTTCTCGTTAATGGTAAGAAGTTCTAATAATTTCCATTTTATTATATGTAAAAAGAGAAGGTCAATAATTTTTAAAACCTTACCTTATTAAAGTAAGTTCGTATTGGCCGGGTGGTTAGTCCTGGTGTCAGAGTTTTAAATACCGTTTGAATGCCTCTGATATGTCTAAACGGTTAATACAACCGGGACCAAGGAGCATATTAACCAGTGAAGAAAGTGCGCGGGGCGGCCTCCCTCACCATCGATAGGCGCTTTAGTTGACAACCGACTTGGGATGCTCGATCCAGGTGCTTTGTATCGATACTTTGGATTGCAATGGATCGCATCGCAGTGTATCGATCCTGGTATCGATCCGCTTGTTTCGATATTTTGGATCGATCCGGTATCGTATTTTAAAAAATAGAACATATTGTCTTTTATACCATCAAAGTTTATTGTTTTAGGTACATAAACAATACTTATTTACGTCGGCCAACCTGTAAGTGGCAAAGTACACAGAAATAATATTTTCTAAAGCCGCTCTTTGTTGAGACGATACGATTGTGTGGTTTCGATACGATATTTGTTCCAGTATCGTGTCAATAGTTAAAAAGATGTGTTAATGCGATACGATAT
This sequence comes from Hypomecis punctinalis, assembly GCA_949316475.1. Taxonomy (NCBI): domain Eukaryota; kingdom Metazoa; phylum Arthropoda; class Insecta; order Lepidoptera; family Geometridae; genus Hypomecis; species Hypomecis punctinalis. The sequence goes on from OX438822.1 coordinate 2,445,044, forward strand.
TTTATTCAAAGTAGAACCAAGTCAAAAATATCGATATCGATATTTTGCTAGTAACATTTTTGGCACCACTACAACAACTGTTGTTATTGTGTCATTTTGGCGTCAGCCAATTACAGCCAGCGGAGCTTACCTCTCCCCCCGCTTAAAGTCGGTGACCTATTGTTTCAACAAAAACGGGGCCCACGCGCTCTCCATGTCTCCTCCATGACCGGGTTATATGCATGATGACTGGGTTAAAAACTTATGTCCGTGAGATAGATTATTAACAAATATTGGACTCGATTTTTTTCTTTTATCAATCAAACAACAAATGACAAAGATAAACCTTGTCAAAGTTTGAGAGTGGGGGCCGTGACGTCACCTCCCTTTCAGAAGTCTATTCTTCTGTATGGCACTTGTGACGTCACGCGGAACTTTGACGGGCCATATCTTCATCAATTTATGTTTAATCGACAAAAGAAAAAATACGTGTCTATTATATTTTGATAGTCTATCTGACGGACTTAATATATATTTTAGTCATCATGTCTATTTAACGTATTATCCGAGCTACGATAGCGCCTAGATGTTTTAACGTAATTGAAATTGGTCCAGCATAATCAACACCAGTGAATACAAAACGTTATAATCAGATGTTCTAAGTTTTTAAATGAAGATTCTGAAAGATTTATTGGGCCGTTATATTATGTTGCTGGCCAAAAATTTGCATAAAATAGGGTTTAACGGAACAGGTGTGATATGATGAAAGGAGGTCCTCAACAAAGAAGAAAGTAACCCTGGAATCCATTTAAAGAGATAAATGTCTCCATTTGCTGACATGAGGATTTAAAAATGACTCCATTTTAAAATTTAGCAAAAGAAATGGAAAGTTATAAATTACGGGTCTTTTTTTTATTCCTTGTAGGTTTGCGTTTGACTACATACTGCCTGATTTTGAGCAGATATGCGGTCTAGGATGTAGCACGCTTACCTAGAAGATACCTATTTACTCGGGATTTGAAGACACCTACGTTGTACTTTAGCGGGAAGACAGACCCAGGCAAAGCGTTCCACATTCTGGCTGTTCGTATGAGGAATGAGGATTCGAAACACTTTGTTCTAACGCGCGGAATGTCCACCATAAAAGGGTGGCGCTTTGGTCGCGTCTGTCTAGCCGTACGATAGAAGAAATTGGGTCTTTTTCTAATAGCTATCTAGCAACCATTTTTGAAGGTTAGTGACTTTGTCTCCTGGTCCAAAGAGGCGTGGGTTCGATCCCCACCCAGGACAAGCATTTATGTGATGAACATTCCTATGTATGTTCATCAAACTCCTGTTTGATCTGTGTCTGGATACAGATCAAACTATAGGATACAGGGTTATTCCTGATTAATTAGCATCCTTTTAGAGACTTATTCTTACATCAAAACTAACAAATTTTGTTCTGCGCTTATGTCAAAACTCAAAAAAATCAGCTGTTCCATACATTTTGTCGCGGGTGAACTATATTTTTCAATGGAACAACTTATTTTTTTAGTTTTGATGTACAGAATAAGCCCCTAAAAGGATGCTAATTGATTAGGAATAACCCTGTATAAGTATATATTTCAAAATGTGTATATGTAGTATATCAGTCTCTGGCAACCATATCACAAGCTTTACTTAGTTTGGGGTCAGAGACCGTGTGTAAGATGTCCCTAATACATCAAACATAGCATAATATAATGTCTTTTATATTATGCTATGTTTTAACTGAGTCTGTCTTACCGCTAAAGTACAATGTAGGTGTCTTTAAATCCCAAGTAAATAGGTATCTTCTAGGTAAGCGTGTTACATCCTAGACCACATATCTGCTTAACGTCAGGCAGTGTGTGGTCAAACGCAAACATATATGAAAAAAAAAACTTTAAAAAAGACCTAAACTATGAATACTACCTATACCTCCTTTCAGATTACCATACCTTTTCCTTCAAACCTAACTTAGGGCACATTAAAAAATGTAAATGTATACGTAGAGATTGTCTATTAATTAAAAATTAATTTATAAAATGAGGGTAAATGATAAATAAATGTAATTTATTGAATTGATCAAGTATTAATGTGTATTGTAGTTGGAATTATAATTATTGGTAAAATGTTTTATTTTTCTGATTTGAAATTGAATAATATTCGGTACCTCTTATGGATTTATTGATCAAAATAAGGTGGTAACAGCTGGGCTATTTGACACCAAATGTCAAGTTTCATTTGAACATAAGAATGGTATAAAGGCACTCAGTCACCGCGCGAATTCCATTTTTTTCTCGTGTTTAAAATTAACTAAAACTTTCATCAGCTAAAAACTAAAGTAAAAATTAGTCAATGCACTTTTGTACAGACTCACTTTGCGGCCATGAATATGTAGTTTTGAAGTCAAAGTTCCTTTATTCCGTTGACATTACAATATAGCCCGGGAGGTAAGCGCAAAAAATGCAACTACTTTCTAAAAGCTGAATTTTTGGTATTAAGTTATCATTCTTTTTGTGATAAACATTTCAAAAATTGACGCGTTCGCAGGATTTGAACCTGCATCTCTCTGGAATTCCGGTCCAGATGCTTTGTCCAATTAAGCTAGAAACGCTGTCTGCGAAGACGTCGAATTAGTGAAAGTGTTTTATAATTTTTTACCAACTACTACATTGTTGGAAGCGCCATCTGTGAGAACTGCTTTAAACCAGTCAGTCACTTAAGGTCGTTAATGGTAAGAGGTTCTAATAATTTCTTGTAACTTTAAAGCAGCGACGCTTTAAAGCCTGACTCACAGACTCTCTTACATGTTTGGGGCGATTGCCTGTGGTTAAACCTTTTTAAAACTATTTATCCACCAATTTTCAGCTTTTAGAAAAAAGAAAAGATTGTCGACTACAGGCATAATGACTAAAACATTTAATTAGATGGTTAAATTATCAAAAAATACGACACATTTTTCCTTTTGTCAATGAAGATACAGCCCGTTAAAGTTCCGCGTGACGTCACGAGTCACACACAAATGTATAGACTTTTGTCAGAGAAATGACGTCACGACCCCGACACCCTAACTTTGACAAGGTTTATCTTTGTCATTTATTGTTTGATTGACGAAAGAAAAAATACGCGCCTAATATTTTTTGGTAATCTAACCACGCAGTAATTATAATAACGATTTTTTTTTATTCAGTCACCATTCCTGTTATGCTGTTATTTACCACCTTAAGATATAAATCCGAGTAAATAAAGCAATCAACTTTATTGATCTGTATGAGAAATGAACCCAGAGGTAAACCCCCCCCCCCCCCCCCCCCCCCAATTTTTTTCAAAATATGTTAATTTATCAAGCGATTTTATAGCAAAAAATGTAATTATTGAAAGTAGATGCGCTGATATATTTAGATGTAAAGGAAAGTATTAAAAAACGTCATTTTCGATTACAAATTATGGAATTCTTTACATATCATCGGCTTCGTCGTGTTGTGTTGCTGTTTACATTGTAGTTTTTGAACTATTTTGAAAATGTGTTTTAGATTAATTGATCGAGCAATCGAAGTGAGAGAAATTTCCGTTTTAACACGGCAATTTTGCATTTATTATAATATACTACGGGACTAATCGCGCACCAAAATTACGAGATTAATAAATACCTCATCATCCCGACGTTTCGGCCGAGTTGCATCGACCGTGGTCACGGGTAGATTTTGCTTTTGTCTGTCCAGCCGGGCTAGCATGCGCGCCACGAATTATTTCGTTCGTAGTGTCAGAACGAGACAGCGTTATGGCAAAGTATATATCTGTCACTTTTTCACACGTCGAAGTGAGTTTTCGTGGCAATTCGTGGTTGCAAGCTTGACTAGCAGATGTTGGATTTTGTCTACGGGTCGCATTTTTCAACCAATCTAGACGAAACTTGGTACACAGGTTCTATATTGAGGTGCTTTTTTTATCGGCGATGGGGTGTTGATTTCCCTAAAAAGGAGGGAGAATTGTTGTAGAACAATATTTAACACCCGATTTCGATAATATTTGGCAACATTATTTTTGACCGACGAAATGAAGGAGGTACTCAATTCGACGCGTATATATATTTTTTTCTAGTTTTTACCCGCGGCTTCGCCCGCATACGCAATATATCATTATAATTTATAGCTTGTGTGTTATTCTGATATATAAGTTATATTATTGCAAAGTTTCATATCAATCCGTTCAGTAGTTTTTGCGTGAAAGAGTAACAAACATCCATCCATCCATCCTCACAAACTTTCGCATTTATAATAATAGTAGGATGTGTAACCTAGGATATAGTATTAGTTGGATCCATAACTTTTTACATAGTAGTCCGATTTCAATAATTATTTTTTTACTGAAGAGAGTATACTTTAAAGTTGGTCCCATTTAAATTTTGTCCAAATCGACTGAGCCAGTTTTGATAAATCGACATTAATGTGAAAAATGCTACATCGATCCGTGACAACTATTCGCGATTTCTGTACACGGGTGAAGTCGTCGTGCCATTTTTTTGCAAAAAATAATTATTAAGTCGGACATAGTTTTAACCATAGTTGTAGCTAGGGATGGGGCAGGGAAGTTTCTAGCCATTAATAGCCATAGGACGTCTACTGTTTGACATAGGCCTCCTCTATGAATATCCAATAAGACCTGTAGAAAGCGGCTTGCATCCAGCGCAATCCTGCGTTCTTGTTAAGGTCATCTGTCCCGCTCGTGGGTGGACGTCCTACGCTGCGCTTGCTGGTACGTGATCTCCATTCGAGAACCTTTGTACCCCATCGATCATCTTCTGTGCTAGGTATATGACCTACCCTTTTAACTTGCCAGTCCGCTGGACTAACTTGGTAGCTTTGGTTCTTCTAGAGATCTCATTTTTGACTCGATCTCGCAGAAAGACCCCGGGCATAGCTCTCCGTAGTGTTGGGCCACTTGGAGCTTACTAATTAGGTATTCGTGTATAGGCCGCTTCACTCAAGTTGGCGGAAATGAAGTTATGTACAAGCTTCGCAATATCCAATCAACGCGCGGCTTCGTGTGAGCTTCAGTCGGGATTGGATATTGCACAGCTTGTAGGTAACTTCATATCCGCCAACTTGTGTGACGCGGTCTATAGTAATAGTTTGACTATATTCATATCCTACTAATATTATAAACGCGAAAGTTTGTGAGGATGGCTGGCTGGATGGATGGATGTATGGATGGATGTATGGATGTTTGTTACTCTTTCACGCAAAAACTACTGAACGGATTGAGATGAAACTTTGCTATAATATAGCTTATATATCAGAATAACACATCCTACTAATATTATAAACGCGAAAGTTTGTGAGGATGGATGGATGGATGGATGGATGTTTGTTACTCTTTCACGCAAAAACTACTGAACGGATTGAGATGAAACTTTGCTATAATATAGCTTATATATCAGAATAACACATCCTACTAATATTATAAACGCGAAAGTTTGTGAGGATGGATGGATGGATGTATGGATGTTTGTTACTCTTTCACGCAAAAACTACTGAACGGATTGAGATGAAACTTTGCAATAATATAGCTTATATATCAGAATAACACATCCTACTAATATTATAAACGCGAAAGTTTGTGAGGATGGATGGATGGATGGATGTATGGATGTTTGTTACTCTTTCACGCAAAAACTACTGAACGGATTGAGATGAAACTTTGCAATAATATAGCTTATATATCAGAATAACACATAGACTAAAAATTATAATGATAGTGTGTCAAAAATCAAAATATCATGCGGGCGAAGTCGCGGGTAAAAACTAGTCTTGATATATTCGTCAATATACATACACATTTTCAAAATAATTCAATAATTATAAATCGAATCAAACTTGTTAGCAGCTGTGATGTTAGCCAAATGCTGCGGGTAACCCAACCCTCGTGCAGCTGTTATGGTGCGTCCACACTCCGCGAGGCGACGCGAGCACCGCAGCTGTACCCAACTTCACATCGTATACAAGTCGGCGATGTGAACTTAGCTATAGAAGTTTCTTTAGAAGCTTCTGTATTTTTTTCTTAGTTTTGAATAAATATTTAGTGTATTTCCGCTATCTTGTAGGCAAATAAGTTTAAGGGTATTTAAAAAACGCTATTATTAATATTACAATAATTATACATTAAAAAAACTTTTTTTTTTTAAATATTATAGGTAAAATAATAATAATATTTTTTGTGGTTAACAGATTATTAATATATTACTATTAAAAAATTATTATTATTATTCTACCTATAATATGTTTAATAAAAATTACTTTTTTAAATGTATAATTATTGTAATATACGTTTTTTAAATACCCTTAAACTTATTTGCCTACAAGATAGTGGAAATACACTAAATATTTATTCAAAACAAAGATTTCAAGATGAATTTCCGCAAAGTAACGCCTGATTCAATCAACTAGTTTCTGTATACTAAGCGCCACACAAATGGGCGGATGAGAAGTTAGCCGCAGATGACACTTCCCCGTGATTCGCTAATTATTGCGCATGTGTGCACAATGCCGACGTCGCGTGTCGTAGTGCGTAGGGAGCGCGCGGGAGACATGAGGTTGGCGGGCGGGTGTGCCCCGGCGTTTCGTCTCTCTGGCTCCCGCGCGTACCTATATTTCGGCTTTTGCGCAGAACGCTGCGCATAACTTCCCATCCGTCAATTTGTATGGCGCTTAATATAGCTATTGTCACATATTTTCACCGCCGATTTGTATACGATGTGAAGTTAGATACAGCTGCTCGTGTCTCCTCGCGGAGTGTGTGGACGCACCATAAAGGGTTATTGTCTACAGGGTTATTTCTAATCAATTAGCATCCTTCTAGGGGCTTATTCTTTTTCGACTGCCTCGGTGGATCAGTGGTTAGTGACCCTGACTTCTGGATCACTGAGGCGTGGGTTCGATCCCCACCCAGGGCAAATATTTATGTGATGAGTATAGGTGTTTGCTCTGTATCTGGGTGTTATTTAGGCACTATCTATATAAGTATGTATTTAAAAATATGTATATGTAGTATATCAGTCTCCGGCAGCCATATCACAAGCTTTGCTTAGTTTGGGGTCAGAGATCGTGTGTAAGATGTCCCTAATATTTATTTATTTATTTATTCTGTACATCAAAACTAAAAAAAACAGCTGTTCCATACATTTTGTCGCGGGTGAATTACATTTTTCTATGGAACAATAATTTTTTTTTGAGTTTTGGCGAAAGTCGTAGAACAAAAGTTGTTAGTTTTGATGTACAGAGTAAGCCCCTAGAAGGATGCTAATTGATTAGAAATAACCCTGTATAAATGCCAAAAACCTCGAAATATTTGAATTTCGCTCTTTGACCTAGGGAATCCACCTTAAGTGAGCTTCAATCAGGATTGGGGTATCCGCATCTCGTAGCTAACTTCACAGCCGCCAACAAAATTGATTCGGCCTATACAAATGCATTGTTATTGTAATATATATTATTTAAAATAATCAATACTCAATGTTTATATTTAATCGTCGTGAGCATTTATTTTTGTCATACGACCATTTTTGAAGGTTTTTAGTTGTCACTTTTAAATATACCTGTCCTTTTCTTTGCTATCTATTAGACGAGGATAGAAATATTATTGCAAAATTTAGTTTAAAACTGAAACCTTTAGAATTGGTCGTTGTAAGTATTTAAAATGTTTAGATTATTTTATCATACTTAAAGTTATCTTGGAAAAGTATAAAAATCGTCTTTACAATGTATTGATAGTATTTACATTTGATTTTAAACACTACCGTTACCGTGGTTGGAGGGACTCCTTAAATTGTAGGCCCTGGTTGTTTTAACCGTTTTGGCTATGTCAGACCTTCTTGACTAATTGACACCAGGACTTACCCCCTGGCCCTCGCTTATCACTTAGTGGTATCACTACATAGTATAAAACAAAGTCGCTTCCCGCGATCTGTCCCCATGTATGCTTATATCTTTAAAACCACGCAACGGATTTTGATGCGGTTTTTTAATAGATAATAGTGATTCAAGAGGAAGGTTTATATGTATAGTACACCTGTGCGACGCCGGGGCGGGTCGCTAGTCTTGTCAATAATAAAATATTGCATATGCTAAGTTACCTAGTCTTTAACTATAAACCGCCTTAATACAAAATTTTTAAACACGCTTTAAACTTTGTCTGAGCCGTGCGTAAAACTTTTGTCGTAAGACGGCTGTAGAGCCATTTTCATCTTTAAAAATATCTACGAAAAATGGTTAACGACGATAAAATGGAGGAGGTTTTCAAAACGTAGGAATATTTTTTTATTTTTGAACATAATAGCCTTTTTATATAAATTATAAATTAGTCGTACAACAAAAAACATTACTCTAAACATTTTAAATACAGTATAGGTATCGCCACACAACTCGGCGGATGAGAAGTTAGCCGCAGATGACACTTCGCCGTGATTCGCTAATTATTGCGCATGTGTGCACAATGTCTACACAAGTGGCGAGGTAGAGCGCGCGGGAGGCATGAGGTTGGCGGGCAGGTGTGCCCCGGCGCGAGTCTAGCATACCTATATTCTGCCTCTTGCGCAGCGTTCTGCGCATAACTTCCCATCCGGCGACTTGTGTGGCGCGGATTATAAAATACACAAATACGTTGTGATAAGAGCAGCTTAAAAATATATTTTTAAGTTATGTATTTAGCTTTTGTACATTGTATGGTATATGTTAGTGTAATTATAATATTATGTTATGGAGAGCCGAGCAATGTTTATAACGTGTAATTTTTAATAAACATAGCATTTTGTAATTTTGTTGTCATTTTTATTAAGGGGCTGTTCAAGTATTACGTAAGCAGATTTATTACAATGCTTTCACCCCCCTCCCCCCACCATTCTTACGTAATCATTGGTACCTCTACCTATATGCATTTTTCTTTTTTATTGATTCATGAACAGGTAATAAATAACTATTGCTGACGTAACCACCATATAGACCCCCCCTCCCCCCACCCCCACCCGCCTTGTCATCAAAAATAACCAAAGGATAGACCCCTCTACGTAACTTGCTTACGTAATACTTAAACGGCCCCTAAGTACAGTCTGTATGACTATGTAGGAAAGCCGTGGTGGTCTGGTGGTAGTGAAACCCGCCTTACAATCGTGAGGTCGTGGGTTCGAATCCCGGTCCCGTGCCAATGAGGCTTTTCGGTGAAGGAAAACATCGTGAGGCAACCTGCAAACGTCCGTAGAAGAAATTCGATGGCGTATGTGAATCCACCAACCCGCACTGGGCCAGCGTGGTCGATATGGCCCAAACACCCTTTGTGGGTAGGCCTACGTCCTGCAGTGGACTATTGAAAGGCTGATACAGTACAGTCTGTATAGGCCGAATCATTCAAGTCGGTGGATGTGAAGTTAGAAACCCTATCAAGGCGTAGTTTTATGTGAGCTTCAGTCAGGATTGGATATTGCGCAGCTTGTAGGTAACTTCATTCCGTCTGTTGCAAAATTTTCTTTCATCTATCCGGATGTTAGGGTCGCTGCTTCTAACATTCGGCAAATATTCATGCAAAAACAAACATAACATACACACAGTTAACAAAAATATCAAATCTGGGTTACACAAGGAGCTGTCATGCATTTAGTAGTTTTTATACAATTTTTCAAACAATGTCTGGTTTCCTCACTAGGCAAGCCTGTATCGAGGAAACCATAAAAATACAGTTTTTACATATTGCGGAGACAAAACCCTCGTCAATAAGACAGAATACAATTTTCAGCATTGATAAATATAGAAAAAACATTCTAATATTCCATACGATATACATATTTAAAAAGAAAATCTATGACATAATATTAATGATAAAAAATGATAACAGTTAGGTAATGATTTTTAATATACTCGTAGATTCTGTGCCTTCGTGATCCAGTGTTCTGAGCCATTTTTTTATGACTTGTTTCACTTCGTTAACACTTTTGTTACGTATATCACAGCGCCGAGCAACTTCGTTATATACAAAAGTTTTAACAAATTCACCAATGCGAAATGCGTTCAACTGATATACAGGGTTACTGGTAATCAATTAGCATCCATCCTAATAAGATTTGCTTATTAGGTATGCGGTCGTCACCCCGGTGCGAACCGATTTTAAAAGTATAAAGCCGGAAACATACTATCGGACGCGGCTTACGGACGCGACTGACAGCCGCGACTTAGCAATGTGCACAGTCTTAAGACATCCGGTGTGCCAGATCGCTCTCGGACGTCCGAACGCTCAAGGTCGTCCGAAGGTGACGTCCGCGACTTATGTCCGATAGTGTGCACGGCTCAGTGTACTTTCATAGTCTAGGTCGCGGCTGTCAGTCGAGTCCGTAAGCTGCGTCCGATAGTATGTTTCGAACTTAATAAACAAATGCGATTATAAATTGAGATATAAACTAATCTGTTGTTTTTTTATACGGGCAATTGCCTTTATCAACTACCACTAAATACAAGACATAACTAATCTAAAACAACAAAATCTACTTCATAACAAGCAATTGGATCATCCATAGACCCTTGAAGGTCTAAGATAATCCAAATACTCAAGCACACTGCCAGTTGGCAGCGTGCCCAGCATGCTGGCAGCATTGCCACGCTGAATGGCAATGCTTATACGTTGAGCCAAATAAACACCAGCATTTTGGTCACGCGTCGTTTCCGCCAGACGCTCAGAAAGACTTGAAAACAAGATGAGCTCCCGGCCCCCACGGACCCAAAGTCTCAACTTCAAACGACTCAAATACGAGTATGTAACCACTACCGAGGTTAGCATATTTGCGCCACTTGTGCTCCGCCGAATTGGCCGCCACTCCAACCCTACCAGAAAGAAGCGACGGCGCCAAAGAATCGACGCAAGTTGTGTCCACACTTCCATGGGACCAGCGTCGAAACCTGTTGTTTTTAAACTTTCGCGATTTGAACACATTATTACTATGTACTACGGGACTAATCGCGCACTCAAATTACGAGATATATAAATACCTCCTCATCTCGTTTCGACCGAGTTGTATCGGCCGTGGTCAGATTAGTCCCGTAGTACATAATAATAATAAACTAACCTATCTTTCAAACTATTGAACGAGTGACTCTCTCCTCGCCTCCGATACTGGTCCAGGTACTGACTCACACAAAGCTGTCTGCAGTATGACGAGCGAAAGTAACGTCATTATCCCGAGCGACCCAAACAATGGTTTCGCTAAAGTCCTGCGCGACACCTCAATTGTTCTCATCGCATGTGTTTGCATTCGGAATGCACGCAGTCTATCGGCAGCGTCACCCCAGATAAAAGCTCCGTATTCTAGAAAGACAGAGTGCACAGTTGCAAACGCACTATAATTATCAGCAGAAACCACTTTGCCAGTCTACTCAGGGCATAGCAAGCCCTACCCAGATTAGCACAGATTATGTGAAAGCCCAAGTTAAACTACGGTGCATGACAAGCGTCGAAACCAAGTACTGACAATGAATCTCCTTCCTCATTTATTCAAAATTTCGGGGCAAAATCTTTAGCATATTTTATAAAAGATTAGATTTTTGGACAAATCATTACTTCTTAGATTAAAGATTGGTTTAATCATTAATCGAAGCAACGGTTAATATTGTAAAATTTATTTGTTATATGAACCTCTTATCACTTTTAGTCTCAAGTAGGTCTATATGTCATCTATTACATATTCATTGTTTGTCATTTGGCCAAAGCATAGCTTGTCATTTAGCTCAATGAATCAAATGAAACTTTCGTGGCTTTTACGTTAAAACTGTGTATACTGTGTGCCTATTCTGTGCGTTAAAATTGCAAAAATCGTACGTGATTATGTGCTAAATAGCAATTTAAGAAATCCCTTTTTTCCCTTGTTAAAATTTGTAGTTTAACAGAATTCATCTAACACGTAAGAATTCCATCTTATATACCATTTCAGTACCTTAGTCCCTAAGCTACCGCATCGTTAGACATTCTTGGTCATACTGCTCTCGTGAGTCTTCATGTCATCAGCTCAGACCAAATAAAAAAATAAAGACAGAATGTTGTGAAGTAGTATCTATAGTCTATAGTAGTCTGTGGTTGTGAACAAACAAGTGAGGCCGATTAAAACTACGCCGCGTCGTGTACAGACATCCAACGTACAAAGAAACTACGCCTTGGCTTGTGAGTCGAACTATGGCGGCGCAACACCGACGCACTTACACATGTATTAAAAACCGCATCACTAGACTATTCAACGACGTTCTCTCTTGATTTTTTTTATTTGCCCCAAAAAAACTACTATACAAAGTTTGGTACAGTACAGTGTTACTTTTAGGACAAATAATTTACATTTTATTTAAAGTGTTGCACAGGTGTTACTCACGCGTAATGTTAGTAGAAAATTGCTACTATAGTTTCGATCGCAAAAGAAAAGGCGATTTTTTTCGTGTACTAGCACGCGGGCTCGTCTCACAAGTCACTCGTGCTATGCGAGACGAGCCCGCGTTAAAATGTGCGAAAACTATGCTAGTTTCCATAATCAAATAATTTACAATATATCTACAAATATACAGGGTTATTTCTAATCAATTAGCACCCTTTTAGTGGCTTATTCTGTACATCAAAACTAACAACTTGTATTCTGTGACTTTTGTCAAAACTCAAAAAAAAAATCTGCTGTTCCATACATTTGGTCGCGGGTGAACGATATTTTTCTATGGAACAACATTTTTTTTAGTTTTGACAAACGTCGCAGAACAAAAGTTGTTAGTTTTGATGTACAGAATAAGCCCCTAAAAGGGTGCTAATTGATTAGAAATAACCCTGTATATTTGTAGATATATTGTAAATTATTTGATGAATAATAAAATAAATTTACAGAATAAGCCCCTAAAAGGACGCTAATTGATTAGAAATAACCCTGTATGTGTATCAAAGTTATTTTAATTGCATTTTAGCTATCATGGGCAGAGGAGTATTGCATAAACAAAAAACAGGGGAGCTCGTTCTATCAGCAGTAAAAAAGTTGACGAAATATACAGGATGGACATCGAGAACCATTATCAAATTTATAAGGATAGAGTACGGACTCTCTGATCGCTCACTGGGCGGGAAAGTATCCAGGTAAGACATATTTTCAATCGACTTTTCATGTCAGTAAAGATATACTCGATTTCACCGAGATTATGGCGCCGATTGGTAAGTTTATTTCACAGTGATTATGGCGCCGATTGGTAAGTTTATTTCACCGAGATTATGGCGCCGATTGGTAAGTTTATTTCACAGTGATTATGGCGCCGATTGCTAAGTTTATTTCACCGAGATTATGGCGCCGATTGGTAAGTTTATTTCACAGTGATTATGGCGCCGATTGGTAAGTTTATTTCACCAAGATTATGGCGCCGATTGGTAAGTTTATTTCACCGTGATTATGGCGCCGATTGGTAAGTTTATTTCACGGTGATTATGGCGCCGATTGGTAAGTTTATTTCACCAAGATTATGGCGCCGATTGGTAAGTTTATTTCACCGTGATTATGGCGCCGATTGGTAAGTTTATTTCACGGTGATTATGGCGCCGATTGCTAAGTTTATTTCACCGAGATTATGGCACCGATTGGTAAGTTTATTTTACCGAGATTATGGCGCCGATTGCTAAGTTTATTTCACCGAGATTATGGCGCCGATTGGTAAGTTTAATTTAACCGAGATTATGGCGCCGATTGGTAAGTTTATTTCACCGAGATTATGCCGCCGATTGGTAAGTTTATTTCACCGAGATTATGCCGCCGATTGGTAAGTTTATTTCACCGAGATTATGCCGCCGATTGGTAAGTTTATTTCACCGAGATTATGGCGTCGTTTGGTAAGTTTATTTTGCCGAGATTACGGCGCCGATAGGTAAGTTTATTTCACCGAGATTATGCCGCCGATTGGTAAGTTTATTTCACCGTGATTATGGCGCCGATAGGTAAGTTTACTTCACCGAGATCATGCCGCCGATTGGTAAGTTTATTCCACCGAGATTATGGCGCCGATTGGTAAGTTTATTTCACCGAGATTATAGCGCCGATTGATAAGTACCTACCATAGACAAATTAGGTATTCTAATTTATCTATGTTTGTACTCAGATGAAATTAATCTACTCCCTATCTGAAGTTGGAACATTTTTAGGGTTCCGTTCAAACGGAAAAAAACGGAATCCTTATAGGATCACTTTGTTGTCCGTCTGTGTGTATGTCAAGACTTTTTATCTCGGGGACGCGTAAAGATATCCAGTTGAAATTTAAACTGTATACGTGTATCTATGGTCTCTTGCAGTTCTGTAAAAGAAAAACTTCTCAGTTATCGTTTAAAAAAGTTAGAGCCGTTTATGTTGTAAAATACCGCATATTTCGACACTCGCAAAAATCTTAACCTACAGGGTACTTCCCGTTGATATAGAACTATGAAATTTGGCGAGAAGCATTGTCTCAGAGTACACATATAGAAATAAATATGAAAACTGCACATTTTTATTTAAATCACAAAAAAATAGGGCCTCAAATTTTACAAAATATGGGTTCAAAATTCAAAGTGAGTAAATCGTATCATGTAAGGTATCATATAAGAGAACATCACATTAGCACTTGCTAAAACAGGTTTTTAATTATTTTAACAATGTGTAATTTTCGATATATGACGAGAAAAGTGAAAAAAAAGAAACCTTTTTGTCGATGGTTGTAGTATAGAAATTAACAACTAGTTTGTGATTTTTTTGTATTTGTACGGAACCCTCGATGTGCGAGCCTGACTCGCACAGGTCCGGTTTTTTTTAACATAATGATTGGTACCTATGTTTTCCAGGGCTCTGAAACGTGGTGTAAAACTGGGACTATTGCAGTTAGATCGGGGAAGATATCGCCTAAATGACATGTCTAGATTAGTTAATCCCGTATCACCTCGAAAAAATTGCAGACAACCTACGACCAGCCGTATCGAACAGCCCTTTCGAATGAGAACTCCAAAGCCATAGGTGGAAAAAGTTCACCGTTGAAAGTGTTGTATTGTGTTTCCTATTCGATTAAATTATACGTAAAAAGTTCATAGTGTTTTAATGCATCACTAGACATGGGTAGTAGCTAGATTTCTGCGAAGCCGCTTCTTATGATTGAAAAGCCGCTCGCAAAACCGGTTTTACAAAGTAACCGGTTACTCTTTCCTTGACAAGTAAAAATAAATCTTAATTAGTCGCAATAAAGGTCAAATTATCATGGTGGCATAACTAGAGAAAAACTGCTTTTCTTAGAGCAAGCTAAATTGGACCTTCTCTAAAGAGGCTTAACGTTGATTCTTCACTAACTGTGTGTGTAGCCGTGATTAATTCTGGAGATTCTGGACCGTCGCCGCGTAGCCGTCGGTGTCGCGCGGGTTGCAGCGAAACAGTTTGGTTTTTAGTAACCAGAAAAGCCACGACACGAGCGCGACGCGGCGTAGCTAGGTTATTATGTGTAGCAGTTTTTCGACATTGCAAAGAGCAGTTTTTCGGCTACGTAGCTAGGAGCAGTTTTATAAAGCTGCTACGGTACGTAACGCCCACTGCTATGCGTCATTTTCCCGTCTTTTACCGCCAATTGGCTTTGCGTTTCCACTTAGTTGTGTGCATAATATTACCAGCAACCTTCCAACAGAATCATTTTGTGAAAACGATACATACTTAGTTACTTACATAGCTTTTCAGTGTTCCTTGGGAAATATTTAGTTTCCACTGTCCACCTACATAAGGGACAAGATAATAGGTCACTTTTGACAGATGTCAGTTTTATATTCATAGTGAGGTGACCTGCTTAAAAACATCGATTAAATGAATGAATCGAATGAATCGATACAGACTTGAAACATATGTGAATTTTAAAAATGATCATGCGAATCCCTGTCCCATTATTATTTTTTCTTTCATAAATTAAAGGAGCAAAATAAGACAAGTACCTACGTAATTTAACAAAAAAATTGCTTTTATTCACTTGAACTATCGGAACTGCTATAGTTAGTTAAAAGAATAATAAATATGTATAATTAGGTTTTATTATAATCACAACGTGGTTATAAATTTATGGTGATTTTTCTTCACAAGTAATCATTGCATTCGATTCAACTTACAATCCTATCAGCTTTCGATTTTTAGAGTAACATCCCTAGTGTTTAAAAAGAAAAAGGGTTGACTGACGCAACATTGTAACGACGTTCAGTTCTTTAGATCAGAAATTGTTTATTATGTTTAGAATGGTTTATTAGTGAAAGCAAATCGTAAAATTACTCGTATCGGTCATTATTACAATAAATATGTAAACGTAATTGAAAAAAGTTAAGCAATTGTGCAGTTCTTATTTTATGCCCGCCGTTACAAGGTTACGTTGTTGAATTTTGATGAAATGTCAAAAGTGACCTTTATCTTGTCCCTACATTAGTTATGAAATTTCTTCAGGGTTGAAGCGCTATATATTTTGAGCGTTTTCGGCAGCGCCACAAAACCAACAATGTAGCAGACATTTCATTCACAGTTGGAAAAAGATATCAATAAAATAAATACGTCGATATTGAGACTTTTAGTAAAATTTAAAAAAATAGAATCCAAAGTCAAATTTCTAACTAAAAAAAGAAGGAAAATATATATTGAAAATGATGTTGATAATAATGTTCTATCAACTAGGTACAACTTCTAATAATGGAATAAAGGTGGGCACACACGGTCAGTTAAATTGATCAGTTTTTCGCGTCACTCCAACTGGGAGCTCATTCAGTTAATGAAAAGGTGGGAATTGGTGGTTCCATATTTGAAGACAGTGGAGCCATGATATTTCTTCGATTCAATTTTTCATGAGAAATTATTGGAACCAAAGTTGTTTGAAATTTGATTTCCCACAACTTTTATTCCTATCAACTTTTTCTAGGATTGATATTTTTTAAAAAGCCGGTGATGCCATGATGTTTCTTCGATAACTTGTGTTATTTCAATTTTTCATGAGAAATTATCGGAACCCAAGTTGTTTGAAATTTGATTTCCTATAACTTTGATTCACATCAATTTTTTCCAGGATTGATATTTTTTTTAATAAGACAGTGGTGCCATTTTGTTTCTTCTATAACTTGTGTTATTTCAATTTTTCATGAGAAATTATCGAAGCCGAAGTTGCTTGAAATTTGATTTCTTACAACTTTGTTTCTCATCAACTTTTTCTAGGATCGATATTTTTTTAATAAGCCAGTGGTGCCATGATGTTTCTTCGGTAACTTGTGTTATTTCAATTTTTCATGAGAAATTATCGGAACCAAAGTTGTTTAAAATTTGATTTCCTACAACTTTGATTCCCATCAACTTTTTCCAGGATCGATATTTTTTTAATAAGTTAGTGGTTCCATTTTGTTTCTTCCATAACTTGTTATTTCTATTTTTCATGAGAAATTATCGAAGCCGAAGTTGCTTGAAATTTGATTTCTTACAACTTTGATTCTCATCAACTTTTTCTAGGATCGATATTTTTTAATAAGCCAGTGGTGCCATGATGTTTCTTCGATAACTTGTGTTATTTCAATTTTTCATGAGAAATTATCGGAACCAAAGTGGTTTGAAATTTGATTTCCTATAACTTTGATTCCTATCAACATTTTCCAGGATCGATTTTTTTTTTATAAGTTAGTGGTTCTATTTTATTTCTTCCATAACTTGTTATTTCAATTTTTCATGAGAAATTATCGAAGCCGAAGTTGCTTGAAATTTGACTTCCTACAACTTTGATTCTCATCAACTTTTTCTAGAATCGATTTTTTTTAATAAGCCAGTGGTGCCATGTTGTTTCTGTGATAACTTGTGTTATTTCAATTTTTCATGAGAAATTATCGGAATCAAAGTTGTTTGAAATTTGATTTCCTAAAACTTTGATTCCCATCAACTTTTTTCAGGATCGATATTTTTTTTTATAAGTTAGTGGTTCCATTTTGTTTCTTCCATACTAGTGTGATTTCAATATTTCATGAGAAATTATGGGAACCAAAAATGTTTAAAATTTGATTTCCTACAACTTTGATTCTCATCAACTTTTTCTAGGATCGATATTTTTTTTAATAAGACAGTGGTGCTATTTTGCTTCTTCCATAACTTGTGTTATTTCAATTTTTCATGAGAAATTTAGGAAACCAGAAATGTTCGAAATTTGATTTCCTACAACTTTGATTCCCATCAAATTTTTCTAGGATCGATATTTTTTTGATAAGATGGTGGTGCCATATTGTTTACAATGGCACCACTGTTATATTCAAAAAATATCGATCCTACAAAATTTATGTGAATTAAAGTTGTAGTAAATCAAATTCCAAACAACTTTGGATCAGATATTTTTTTTATAAAAAATTTAAATTACGTGTGTTACTGAAGATTCAGTTAATCATCGAAGTGGTACAAACATGCAAACTATCGCAGTACCTATCGGCAATAGTTGACTACATTAGGACCCCGCTGCAATTATTTGATGAACTGATGCGATCATTTTATCATGTGTGCCTAGCTTCTGGTAGTGGTTTATACATGGAGCCACCAATTCCCACCTTTCAATTTACTGAATGAGCCCCAATTGGAGTGACGCGAAAAACTGATCAGTTGAACTGACCGTGTGTGACCCACCTTAAGTTTTACAGATATCTGTGGAAATAAGCGTGGGATACACACTAGAAAAATTGCGTTAACTAAGTTTTTATTTTTCACGAAACAAGTTTACAAGTGTTTAGGTTATGGTTGCTTTTTATTTTTCTTTTATTAAGTAAAATAAAGTATATTTCCTAAATAATGAAAAAATTAAGACATGTGATTAATAATAAGAAAAGTGAGATGAATGGCTAATTACATAAAATAGGTTCAGGAACAAATTTCATAAGTCAAAACGCTACACTGTCAATTTGTCATACATAGATGGCCAGCACCAAAGGTGACGTCCACAAGTGGTATATTATTCAGAGAAAAATCGAACCAAGATGATATATACATCATTTGAAAGCTTGATTTATGGGCTTCTCAAAAATATTTTATTTAGATTTTTTTATCCCTCCATTTTTTTTAAATGTGAAATATATAAATTGTATGAGAAATAATAATACAGCTCTGTATTATTTCTAGTTTGACAATAATACAGTGCTTCTATCGTTATTTTACTTGCATTCGTAGCTAACTCTTCCACATTCATCTCTTAATTTGCTAAAATTAAAAATTATAACCTAGGTACCAGTGTGACCAGTTAGTAGGTACAATGTGACAAAAAACACTTAAAAACTGTGTCTAATTGGTAAAAATGCTTCTAATTAACAATAATCGAGGTTACTTAACCAGGGTTGATAGATATAAACGACCTATTGAGCCAAATATATTTAATTATACTAATAGATTCAAAATTAATTTTAAAAAAATCGGAGGGCTCTTTTTTGGTTTTAACTGAAGTAATAGACTCAGAAAAATATGGACTTTCTCGAAATGTAACGAGTATTTTGGTTCGAATTTTTAATTATTATTATACCAGCTTCCATACATTTTGTGGACATGTCCTTTCTTAGGCGTACCGTCACCAACATCAAGTTAGGGGCTTTCAAGTTTTATCTGAGAGGTGAGCCGTTGTAAAAAAAACTTTCCACGGTTCACCCAGGTGGTCTCAGGAGGTGGACGGTAGGAAAGAACTGTGAATGCCGCGACGCGTGGCGGCCGAATGAAAACCGAATTGTGCCGTTGGACTCGAAGTAACCACACGATCGGCACAAGCTGAGTGATGCCGAACGTATGTAGTACACTAGTACCTAGCTGTTTCGGGTCGGCTTTGTCGTTCGACAAATTCGGCTGTTACACTTATCCCTACCAAGCTATCCATCCTAGTAGGGATAAGTGCGGCTTTGTCGTTCGACAAATTAGGATGTTACACTTATCCCTACCAAGCTATCCATCCTAATAGGGATAAGTGCGGCTTTGTCGTTCGACAAATTCGGCTGTTACACTTATCCCTACCAAGCTATCCATCCTAGTAGGGATAAGTGCGGCTTTGTCGTTCGACAAATTCGGCTGTTACACTTATCGCTACCAAGCTATCCATCCTAGTAGGGATAAGTGCGGCTTTGTCGTTCGACAAATTCAGCTGTTACACTTATCCCTACCAAGCTATCCATCCTAGTAGGGATAAGTGCGGCTTTGTCGTTCGACAAATTCGGCTGTTACACTTATCCCTACCAAGCTATCCATCCTAGGTAGGGATAAGTGCGGCTTTGTCGTTCGACAAATTCGGCTTTTACACTTATCCCTACCAAGCTATCCATCCTAGTAGGGATAAGTGCACTGGAAGTTTTTACTATTTGCTACTAATCGCGCTATTACGAATCGAATCCAAAAAAAAATTTGCTAAAATGTTAAATTTCTAATTAGGTGATGGATATAGATTTGTGGATTTTAAGCTTTCGCGATTTGAACACATTATTATTAAATACTACGGGACTAATCGCGCACTAAAATTACGAGGGAGTTGCATCGACCGTGGTCACTGGTACCCACGGGTGACTCACAGTCACCCGTGGGTAAACTCACAGTCACCCGTGGGTAGACTCACAGTCACCCGTGGGTAAACTCACAGTCACCCGTGGGTAAACTCACAGTCACCCGTGGGTAGACTCACAGTCACCCGTGGGTAAACTCACAGTCACCCGTGGGTAAACTCACAGTCACCCGTGGGTAAACTCACAGTCACCCGTGGGTAAACTCACAGTCACCCGTGGGTAGACTCACAGTCACCCGTGGGTAAACTCACAGTCACCCGTGGGTAAACTCACAGTCACCCGTGGGTAGACTCTCACCCGTGGGTAAACTCACAGTCACCCGTGGGTAAACTCACAGTCACCCGTGGGTAGACTCACAGTCACCCGTGGGTAGACTCACAGTCACCCGTGGGTAAACTCACAGTCACCCGTGGGTAAACTCACAGTCACCCGTGGGTAAACTCACGGTCACCAGTCTACCCGTGACCACGGTCGAGGTAACTCGGCCGAAACGTCGTGATGACGAGGTATTTATTTATCTCGTAATTTTAGTGCGCGGTTAGTCCCGTAGTATATAATAATAAGATATAGATTTTTCAGGACTTATGTACCTACCTATAGTTTTTAGTTTCTAAAATGATCCATACTAGAATTATTGTGCCGAACCAGCAGTGCCGACCCGAATATATGTACAGCAAGCCTTAAATGGCCAGCCGAAACACGGCACGTCACCGTCGCAGTTGCGACTGAAATCAAAGACTGATGATGATATTGAACATATATTTTTGAATAATAATATAGTTTACACTGAAATCAAATGGACAATACAAAAACATAGATATAGACCGCGTTACAAAAGTTGGCGGAAATGAAGTTAGCTACAAGCTGCGCAATTCATTCATTCATTTCCTGTCAATGGCTAGACTTTTTTTTCTTTTTTTTTGTTTTTGCGCAACATCCAATCCTGACCGAAGCTCACACAATGCCGCGCGTTGATTGGATATTGCGCAGCTTGTAGCTAACTTCATTTCCGTCAACTTGAGTGACGCGGCCTACGCCATAATACAGTTCTAAAGCTCTGGTGTTCTAGGTTAGCGATGCCGTAATATAGCGACCGTAATATTATTGACTTAACTTCTCACTTTACGGTCTCTACATAATTAATTTTCGCAAAAAAAATTACATAACCGACTTCCACGTTGTACCTACAGAATTCGAATAGTACACACGAATCGATGTGTCTTTCAAGTAGTGATTTTTACATTATCGTTAATTTTTCCAAAAACGGCTCAACCGTTTCGTTTAAATTTAAAAAGGACCACCACCCTTTCGATATAAAAAAAGATTTTTTAAATAGATTTTCGCACATTTTAGTTACTCACGCTAGTCATCAATGCTATGCGAGACGAGCCCGCGCGCTAGTACTCCAATCTTGAAAAAGATCGCCAATTGCTATCAAAACTATGGTAGCAGTAATCTACTAAACACAACGTGAGAAACACACAGTGCAACACATGAATAAAAAAAATATAATGACAACGTTCTATTAACTTCATTCACCGGTATATTACGGCTGCTATATGACGGGCACCGCTATCCTAGGAAACAAAGCTTTAAACAATTAAAATCAACTACTTTCTTCAAAATTCGAAATGCGTTCTAACAATACAAATAATGTTTTAAAAACTTATTTTTTCAATAGTGTACTAAAGAATACAGAGGAAACAGCATTTGTTTCCAAATAATGAAAAGTCACTTTAACTTAAAATAATTAGTTAATAATACTTTAATCATTGCTTTATAATAGGAAATTCCAAAATAATATAATTTCATTAAATAAAATTCATTTATAATAAATGCTAATTTTGATTAAATATAAAAAAATAAAATTAATAGCCTTAAAATTAGAACATAGATCAAAAGGTCGACCAATTTTTAGCACATTAATAAAACAATGTATAATCACTACATAGTTAATCACTACATAGTATAAAACAAAGTCGCTTTCCTGTCTGTCTATCCCTATGTATCACTACATAGTATAAAACAAAGTCGCTTCCCTGTCGGTCGATCCCTATGTATCACTACATAGTATAAAACAAAGTTGCTTCCCTGTCTGTCGATTCCTATGTATCACTACATAGTATAAAACAAAGTCGCTTCCCTGTCTGCCTATCCCTATGTATCACTACATAGTATAAAACAAAGTCGCTTCCCTGTCTGTCGATCCCTATGTATCACTACATAGTATAAAACAAAGTCGCTTCCCTGTCTGTCTATCCCTATGTATCACTACATAGTATAAAACAAAGTCGCTTCCCTGTCTGTCTGTCCCTACGTATGCTTATATCTTTAAAACCACCCAACGAATTTTGACGCGTTTTTTTAAATAGAGAGTGATTCAAGAGGAAGGTTTATATGTATAAAACACCTGTGCGAAGCAGGGCGGGTCGCTAGTGAATTAATAAATTAATCAAAGTATTGTACCTACTTATTTTAAACCAAATCCCACAGGAATGTCAAATACGCAAAGTATCTAGCTCAATCGCAATTCGCTAAATGTCTAGAGAGAACAATTCGTGATACATCCGATTCGCAAAACAACCACCATCACTCCTTAAAAATTCAAAATACATACAGATCTGTGACTATCTTCGAGATTTTTTTTTCATTTCCTTGCATTTTTAAATTCTGTTTTTTTGGTGCAGTCATGTAAAAAAATGGATTTGGAGAAAAATCCACTTCTTATTTTGTTTCGTCAAAAAATGATCAATTTTAAGCTTCAACGTATTCGTACGTTTCAGCCATAGGACGTCCACTGCTGGACATAGGCCTCCCTTAAAGAACTCCAATAAGACCGGTTCGTAGCGGCTTGCATCCAGCGCGATCCTGTTGTCTCAATGAGGTCTTCCGTCCACCTTGTGGGTGAACGTCCTACGCTGCGCTTGCCGGTACGTGGTCTCCACTCTAGAACTCAACGTATAGGCCGGACCATACATTGGAGAAAAATGCGAGAAATTTGGATTTTAAGACGAGGCATCGGGCCGAGAGACACGAAAACGAGTACTTTTGAATGCGCAATGTGAGAGGAGGAATGATATGGATTCAAATTTAAAAAATATCATAGATAAGGAAAAATCTTGAAAAATTTAATGAACCGGATAAAATTTTGAAAAGTTACCGACTTTATTAAAAAAAAAAATACAAATTTCTTACCGAAAAAAAGTTTAATAATTCGAATGCTCAGAATTATCAGCGACAACAGCCCATTATTTTTTACGAATAAAATAGCCAGACCGCTATTCTATTAAATAGTCCGAGAAGTTATTTTTTTTAATGATTATGAGTAAATAATTAAAAACTCCCTGCCGCCCGCCCCTCTGGCGCGATCCCGTCGAGCGCAACCGCGTAAAATTTGTCCGAGTGAAGGAAGAATTTTCGAAACAATAGTTTATCAATGCGTCACCTTAACGCGCTAACCCAAACGTTTAACGCTAATGTCGTATGTTTACTCAACCATGATCATTGACTCGTCTATTCACTTTCATTTTCAGTCACGCAACCACCACATGCCGCCACGCTATTGGTATCTAACAGTATTCCATCTTCATACAAACGGGCGGAACGCGAATCATACCTACGCGCCTCGGAGTTCGGTACACACTCAGTACACAACGGTCGCAGGGGCGCGCCGCAGTGATGAACGAATGTGAGGGTTTGTATCAGTGCGCGTGCGATTTATCTACCAGGCGGGCAGCCCTAGCGCGTGATACGTTCTGCGTGGCCACGTGGGGCTGTAGTTATTTATTTCAAGGACAGGGCCGAGTCCCAATATAAGTGTAGTGTTACCGTGGCAATGGTGTCTATGCAGTATTGCAACTTGACCTTGTCCTTGAACAACTTGCACAATATTGCCATACCCTAATACTCAGAGCAAATAAAAAAATCAAGAGAGAATGTTGTGAACAAATAATTGAAGCCAACCAAAACTGCGCCTCGCCGTGTACAGACAATTACACACATATCCACGTACAACGAAACTACGCCTTGGCTTGTCAGTCGAACTATGGCGGCGCAACGCCGACGCACTCACACATGTATAAAAAACCGGCATCACTTGACCGTTCAACAACGTTCTCTCTTGATTTTTTTATTTGCTCTGAGCCCTATCATACGTATAACTTATAGATACTAAACATGTTTCTTAAGAACTGCATGTAAATTATGCTACATATTATGATGCAATAAACGATTGATTGAAATAAATATCTACAGCCCGCGTGGCCAGGCAGTACGCAACACGCGTTAGGGCTGCCCGCCTGGTAGGTGAATCGTTGCCCTGCCCTGGGCTCTAGAATACGGCATCGGTATCCCCTCCCTGTAGTAAGAGCCTACTAAAAAGGGATCCCTGGGCTCGTGGGTGATCAGATTGGGGCTCTGGCCACCCACTCAAGCGGGCCCGAGGAGGACGGCATCGTGTGTGGCAACGCTGTCGTAGAGGACCGCACAAGCCTGGTTCTACTACCAGGCGAGTAGACACACAAAGTGCCGGGAGCACCGGTGGGTTCCTTTTGGAGATCCCGGAGCTCCCAAGAAGGCACAAGGGCTGGCCACCAAGGGGGTGTTAGTGGGTACAATCCCACATAACCCGACTGCAACCCAAAGCGATGAAAAATTTCCCCCTCGTAAAAAAGGTGAACGGTACGCTTACTGGTTACAAACCAACACGTTCGGTCGTCACTAGCGCGCGCCCCTGCGACTGTGCTATACCTCGCTCCGAGGCGCGTAAGTATGATTCGCGGGTAGTATTATTATATCTTCTTTGTTCGCGGTTCGACCATTTGTATGAAGACGGAACACTGTGTAGATACCAATACCATGACAACGCTTTTGTGCTAAAAACCGGTCAAGTATATCGTCCGCTAAACAATAAATTAACTTTTACTATAGCACTTACATCATTTCTTTGTTTTAACTCACATAACAGTAAAATGTCATGTTTTGAAAAACGTCTTGTCATGTCATTGTTTTCGCAAAACTTTAACCCACTTTAGGCTTATAACTAGGGTTGCCATCCGTCCGAGTTTCCCCGGATTCGTACTAGTTTAGAGGACGTCCGGGGAGCGTCTGGACGGGGTTTCATTTATAGTCCCCCCGGACTATAAACTCACTTGTAGCACAGCCCGGACACTCCGCGATTTTTCATACAAAATCTGCTGTCTTACGCACACTACACAGTACTTACTCACTGACAACACACATACGCACGAACGCTACACGTGCTTTTGTGTGCGGAACGTCTATGGCTGTCAGCGATCACCACGACGTGACGACATGCCGCTTGAGTGAGACAGTTGCGTATTCAATTTTGCAAAAATGAATAATATAAATCTAGTGCTTATAAAAGTATAACAATTACTTAATTTGGAAGCATTTTAGCAATAAGTAACCGATTTACTTTATTTGAAAGAAAATATGAAGAAAAAGTTACCAAATAATGTAAAATAAGTTCCTATTACTTATCCTTAGATAAACATTAAAATGTATTGTTTTGTTACGTATTATTGATATTCAACCATACACAGCACAATTCTTCCCTATTGTTACAGTCTAGGTATTATTATTACAAAATCTATCTACCGGCCAGTGCAGCCCGCGCGCAGAGTACACGATCGGTACGTGAAGCGCGGGGAGGAAGTGAGGAAAACTCAAACTGGTGGGGGGTAACGAGTGACTGTTCTGTAGTATGATTATATCTTCTTTGCTTGTAGTCTGGGTTCCGATTCGCAAAATTCACTATAATACACCCCTCGACCATCAGTTTTTTCCACGGTTAAATAATAAAAACCTGTTAATCTGTTGACATGTCCGGGTTCTGAACTCTAAAATCCGGGGTTTTACTCGACTTTACTTTAATCTCGACTTGTCCTGCCCCCCTACCGCCTAAGCAATAGCATCGTTTATGACTTCATTTTAGTCATTTGGCACCGCCTATGTGACGTTAGCCATCAAAGTTGTTCATTCAACGATTGCTTTCGCAATCCGTACAAAGCAATTGATGGCTAACGTCACATAGGCGGTGCCAAATGACTAAAATGAAGTCATAAACGATTGCTATTGCTTAGGCGGTAGGGGGGCTGGTTGCCGAACTTTAGAGATGGCAACCCTACCTATAACTAGTGTGACATTCGGACATGCTGTCTCGGTCGCGTAACAATCCATATTTGTTGTTTGGCTTCCTTTTGTGCTAAAAATCGGTCAAGTAAAGAATGCTTAATATTTGCTAAAGAATATTCATTTTCACTACAACACATCTTTGCTTTGTTTACAAATAAAAATTTAACGAAACGATTAATTATCATAATTTACAAACAACCCGCCTTACCACAAAAGATTCAAACAAGCTTTGAACACTGTTTAATCGTGCAATTAGTACTGTTAAACATTGTCTAAAGCGTGCGTAAAACTTTTGCAGTAAAAGATAACATTAGGCCCAATTTTAGAGGCGCCATCGTAAAAAGTTTTGTCTCTATCGAATGCCTAAAGTGAAAAAGAAATAGTCTATTTAGCTATTTTAATTACGATGGCTCCTCTAAAATTGGGCTTATTGTTAAGGTGGCTACCCACTATAACATACAATAATATTATACATATAAGGTTTATATGTATAATATACCTGTGCGAAGCCGGGGCGGGACGCTAGTTTGTTATAAAGAATAATTTTTTCGTTCCTAGCACGGTTATGGTATGGTATACTGAGCGCCACACAAATTGAAAGATGGGAAGTTAGCCGCAGAGAGCTGCGCAAACGCCAAAATATAGACGTTAGCGGGTGCCAGAGAGACGAGACGCCGGCGCACACCCGCCCGCCAACCTATGCCTCCCGCGCGCTCCCTACGCCCGAGCTCACTACTTCGCCATTTGTATAGACATTGTGCACACATGCGCAATAGTTAGCGAATCACGGTGAAGTGTCATCTGCGGCTAACTTCCCATCTTTCAATTTGTGTGGCGCTCACATTAAGACCTAACCAAATGGAGTCGACACTGCAAAGCGTACCCCTCTGCCAAAAGTACGCGACCGGCGGTCATGCTCTTTATATAAATATATCGGTCTAGTTGAGCTTGTGTTGCGTTCATTTTCAGCTAGTGTTAGTTAATTACATTTGTGTGCGCGTAAACTTCCTTATATTTTGGTTTGTGTGCGTTTCTTCACCCCCCACTGACTTGGCAGACTTCGGTGCTTAGGCGTGTCGACTCCTTTTGGTTAGGTAGTTGATGGGCGCTCAGTATAGCTACGTTTTAGTGGGCAGCCACTTTTACCACCACAAAATTTATACAATTTTCACAATTTTGCAAAACACATTCAAGATTGTTTTTGAAATTCTATCACATACTTTACCAGACAAGGAAAACCTATTTTTTTCGAGTTTTTTCCTTCCGTTACTGAACGGAACAAGATTGAATCTTATCGCTCTTTATTTTTTTTTATTTTCTATTGATGGATTTTTTATACTTATAACATTGGACTGTATAAAAAGAATAGTGCGTGGAGTCCCTCCGCGCGGAAGAAGTGAAACTTCGACGCAACAGTGCTTTCATACCCCCCTCCATGATAGCGTTAAACGTTTAACGCAACAGTACTTTCATAACCTCTCCATGGTAGCGTTAAACTTTTAACGCAACAGTGCTTTCATAACCCCTCCATGGTAGCGTTAAACGTTTAACGCAACAGTACTTTCATAACCCCTCCATGGTAGCGTTAAACTTTTAACGCAACAGTGCTTTCATACCCCCTCCATGGTAGCGTTAAACGTTTAACGCAACAGTGCTTTCATACCCCCTCCATGGTAGCGTTAAACGTTTAACGCAACAGTGCTTTCATACCTCCTCATTGGTAGCGTTAAACGTTTAACGCAACAGTGCTATCATACCCCCTCCATGGAAGCGTTAAACGTTTAACACAACAGTGCTTTCATACCCCCTCAATGGTAGCGTTAAACGTTTAACGCAACAGTGCTTTCATACCCCCTCCATTAAACAATCCATTTTACACTTTTTTTCACTAAAATGTAGTGACAAAGACAAAGAGATGTTGTAAGTATTATAACAGAGCCTTAATATAACACTGGGTTACACAGAACAACTGTAATAGACAGAAAAGAGAACACTATGATCAATTTTTAAGAGTAACTGTACTGTACTGTACTGTACCAGCCTTTTTAATAGTCCACTGCAGGACGTAGGCCTACCCACGAAGGGTGATTGGGCCATATCCACCACGCTGGCCCAATGCAGATTGGTGGATTCACATACGCCATCGAATTTCTTCTACGGACGTATGCAGGTTGCCTCACGATGTTTTCCTTCACCGAAAAGCCAGTGGTGTGAAATCCCGTACATAAGTTCCAAAGAAACTCATTGGTACGGGTTCGGGATTTGAACCCACGACCTCACGATTCCAGGTCGGGTGTTACTACCACTAGACCACCACGGCTTAAGAGTAAACAAGTCACTTATCACTCCATACAAACGTCGGTAGGTAATCACACCAGTGTTTGCTGTTGAATAGAGTAGTAGTTAGATAGGTACACTTACACACTTTTAAGAAATGACAAAATGATTAGTAATGAGTAGTGAAAAGTTAGTGTCAGCGTTTTTAAGTCACCAGCGGTTACCCGTCCGAAGACTGGCCGAGCTGAACGTTGCTTAACTTTGATGATCACGAAGAAAGATTTACATAACGTTATGAGGACTATGCTTAGTTTGGGGTCAGAAACCGCGTGTAAGATGTACCCTAATATTTTTTTCATTTACTATGTCTCCTTTCAGCTTAGAGCAGATGTTCTGTGTAGCCCTTGACATGTTTTGATAATATTTGTGCTAGGAATATACGCCTCTCGAAGAGGCGTTACGGCGAGAATTAGCCTAGAGGGGTTTGAACATTTTTGTATGGAAGCTGGCATATCCACACGTCGCCATTTTGTTTTTTTTTTAATTTTCCGCGCACAATGAAAGTTGTATATAATTATGGGTAGGGGATACTTATACAAACAATAGATGTTAAGTACTATGATACCCTAAAGTGTCACGTTCTCGAAACCTAAAGTGTCAAAAATAAACAATGTTCAGTACTATGATACTCTAAAGTGTCACGTTCTCGAAACCTAAAGTGTCAAATATCTCGAGAACGTGACGCTTTAGGGTACCATAGTACGAAATATTTATCGTGTGTATAAGTGTCCCCTTCTCATATATACTACTAACATCGTACGCGGGAACTTTGAAAAAAAAAAACAAAATGGCGGCGGGTGGTTATGCCACAAATGTTCAAACCCCTTTATAATATAACTTATTTTAATATAACATACTTCACTTTAGTCTTAATGCTAGTCGAGCTAAGTCGAGACGAGTTGAACTTGTATGAATCTGTAACAAAAGAAAACCATACATTAAAATATGAATTAATATTTTTTTCGTATCATTACATAAACAGAATGCTTTTATGCCATACACACAAGAGTTATAAAAGTCCTTTATAAAGTAAAAAACAATTTAAAAAATCAAGCATCACTGTAGATCGTGCTACACCCTAGACCGCACAGTTGCTTAACATCAGGCAGTGTGTAGTCAAACGCTAACTTATTCGAAATAAAAAAAAAAGGTCGAAACAGCAGCACTAATAAAATAAATGTTTACTTCAAGTGCCGCCTGAAGGTCTATGACATGGCTAAACGGTTAAAACAACCGGAACCTACAATTTAACGTGACATCCGAGCCACGGCAGCGCTCAGCTGGAGAATGCTACCCGCAGCCACCCATCCAAATACTGACCGTGCGGAACGTTGCTTAATTTCGGTGATCGCTGACAAACACCTAGTCAAACTAAGCTATAAGCGCTTCAATATATATTTTAGTAACATAGGAGTTATGTGCCCCTATTAGTACGTATCGAACGACCTACAAACGTGTCGAAAACGCGCTCGAAACGACTCTATTGCATAAACTTATCTCACCGACAGGAAGTACTAAATAACGTACTACTCTACAAACCTAATACACTAAATATTGAAATTACAGAAGCCAAACTTCATAAGGCCCCTTTACACTACTCGCTTCGAAGCTCCGTCGGAGTCCTCGACGGAGTTATACTAAGCGCTACACTAATCGGCGGATGGGAAGTTATAAGCAGAGCGCTGCGCAAAACCCGAAATATAGGTATACGCGGGAGCCAGAGAAACGAGACGCCGGGGCACACCCGCCTGCCAACCTCATGCCTCCCGCGCGCTCCCTACGCCCGTAACACCACTACGCCACGCGGTGTCGGTATTGTGCACAGTAATTAGCGAATCACGGCGAAGTGTCATCTGCGGCTAACTTCTCATCCGCCGATTTGTGTGGCGGTTAGTATACCCGGCGTTCAAAGTGACTTGTGTGGCGGTAAGTATACCCGGAGTTCAAAGTGACTTGTGTGGCGGTTAGTATACCCGGAGTTCTAAGTGACTTGTGTGGCGGTTAGTATACCCGGAGTTCTAAGTGACTTGTGTGGCGGTTAGTATACCCGGAGTTCAAAGTGACTTGTGTGGCGGTTAGTATACCCGGAGTTCAAAGTGACTTGTGTGGCGGTTAGTATACCCGGAGTTCAAAGTGACTTGTGTGGCGGTTAGTATACCCGGAGTTCAAAGTGACTTCTGTGGCGGTTAACATATCCGGAGTTCAAAGTGAGCCGTCCAGGCGTCCACACACTCTCCCGGAGCTTGCGTACGAGGCAACAGAAACGTTCAATTGGCAGCTGACGTTGCAATGTGCACCCTATTGCACAGTACGACGGACTACGAGCGACCTACGCGACGTCTCGCTTGAGACGCTTCGTATTCGAACTACGGAGCGCTCCGAGTCCTTTGACTCGAGCGCAAAAACCTATAACGATTGGAAGTCGGGCGAGGCGAAAGTATTTGTTGGCTTGTTACTCTTTCACGCAGCAACAGAGCATCGGATAGACTTGATATTTGGCGTGAATAAAGTCCAAAAGTTATACATATTACTTTTATTTATCTTCTTATCTTAGTTTGGGGCTCACAGCTAATCTATTTGAAAATGCATGTCTAACATAAGACAAAACTGTCAAACCGTAGACTTTGTTTTTCGCTTTAAGCTCTTTGGATAGTTTTGTATTTCTACTTTTGATTAATAAAGGTGACGTCCACAAGTGGTATATTATTCAGAGAAAAATCGAACCAAGATGATATATACATCATTTGAAAGCTTGATTTGTGGGCTTCTCAAAAATATTTAATTTTGACTTTTTTATCCCTCCATTTTTTTTTAAATGTGAAAAATAAATTGTATGAAAAAATATAATATAGCTTTGTATTTGTTCTAGTTTAGCAATAATAAAGTGCTTCTATCGTTATTTTACTTCCATTCGTAGCTGATTCTTCCACATTCATCTCTTAATTTGCTAAAATTAAAAATTATAACCTACCAGTGTGACCAGGTAGTAGGTACAATGTGACAAAAAAACACTAAAAAACTATGTGTAATTGGTAATTATTAATAATATTATTAATTAATTTAACTGATGTAATAGACACAAAAACATTTGCACTTTCTTGAAATGTAAAGAGTGTTGTGGTTAAAATTTTTGATTATTATTATACCAGCCTCCATACATTTTGTGGACATTCATTTATTTATATATATTTATTATTTGGATATTTTCCTTTCCATCCCGGAAAAATATGGTTTCCATGGAACCGCACAAAAATCAAAATATCAAGCTGGAAAAAACTAGTGGAATATAAAACTGTGCTGCTCGAGCGCACATTGTCCAAAACTTTCCTTCTACACTCTCATTATTTCATCTACATGTACACCTACTGATTAGTGATAATAACAAAACACACTAACGCGCTCTGTAGACCATTATCGCGGTCCCTAATTGAATTATTGCATTAATTTGTAA
The DNA here is from genome assembly GCA_949316475.1 of Hypomecis punctinalis. Taxonomy (NCBI): domain Eukaryota; kingdom Metazoa; phylum Arthropoda; class Insecta; order Lepidoptera; family Geometridae; genus Hypomecis; species Hypomecis punctinalis. Next base: position 2,477,541 of record OX438822.1, read on the forward strand.
TAATGAGATTACCTAATCGCGATTCGCCGAAACTGAGATTACAATACCTATTTTTTCCGCCATTATCTAACAACTATTTGAATTTGAAAAACTCAATTAAGCACTCTATGTCTATGATAATAGGGTTTATCGGGTTATTTATTAATTACATTATCGTGTTTCAGATGTTTTTTTTTTGCCTTAAAATACCGCTATTCAATGACATGAGATACTTAAAAAGTTATAGGAATTATACGTCACTAATTCTTGTGATTATTGTTTAGTAAATATAGTTTGACTAGCGACCCGCCTCGGCTTCGCACCGGTGTATTATCCTACTAATATTATAAACGCGAAAGTTTTTTTATTATTTTTTTTCGAATAGGTTCGCGTTTGACTACACACTGCCTGATGTTAAGCAGAAAAACAAATATTAAAACTGTTTTTAAAGTTTGTGAGGATGGATGGGTGGATGGATTTATTTATCACGTAAAAAACAAACTTTAAAAATGTTTTTAAAGTTTGTAAGGATGGATGGATGGATGGATGGATGGACGGATGGATGGATGGATGGATGGATGGATGGATGGATGGATGGATGGATGGATGGATGGATGGATGGATGGATGGATGGATGGATGGATGGATGGATGGATGGATGGATGGATGGATGGATGGATGGATGGATGGATAGATGGATGGATGGATGAATGGATGGATGGATGGATTTATTTATCTCGTAATTTTAGTGCGCGATTAGTCCCGTAGTATCCTACTAATATTATAAACGCGAAAGTTGTGAGGATGGATGGATGGATGGATGTATGGATGTTTGTTACTCTTTCACGCAAAAACTACTGAACGGATTGAGATGAAACTGCAATAATATAGATTATATATCAGAATAACACATATAGGCTATAAATTATAATGATATTGCGTCAAAAATCAAAATATCATGCGGGCGAAGTCGCGGCTTATTACAAAGTTTCATCTCAATCCCTTCAGTAGTTTTTGCGTGAAAGAGTAACAAACATCCATCCATCCATCCATCCATCCATCCTCACAAACTTACGCGTTTATAATATTAGTAGGAAGGATTTTGACTCGTGTGAGATTGTGTATACTTTTGGCCGCCATATTCTGTCTTTTAGCATGCCAAGCCAATCTTATTTATTAATTCGCTGTTGAAGCATTACATCGGTATTTGATTATTAATACGATGAGTAAACATCTATAAAATGTTCACACCGCCATATAATTTGAAAGGTTAACTGCGCATCTGTAGAACAAAGTGAACATACACTTTTGTAGTCGCTTCTACGTAGTGTAGTTTGCTCCTCTTCCTCAAGAGATACAAAAATTGACTTTTTAACTATGATTATACAGGGTTATTTCTAATCAATTAGCATCCTTTTAAAGACTTATTCTGTACATCAAAACTCTCCGCGACATTTGTCAAAACTAAAAAAAAATGTTGTTCCATAGAAAAATATCGTTCACCCGCGACAAAATGTATGGAACAGCTGTTTTTTTTTTTTAGTTTTATAAAAATCGTAGAACAAAAGTTGTTAGTTTTGATGTACAAAATAAAAATAATTGATTAGAAATAACCCTGTAGAGTAAAAATAGAATTTAACTTTGCACTAAATTCCCGATCCAATTTTTTTTCATAATGCTTAGTATCACTTACTGAGCATAAAATCACAAAATGCTGACAGATCCAGGTGGCACTTCAAGCGCCGTTCAAAAAAACGTTTTTGTCCGATATCTCGGAAACTTTTTTCTATTTTTAGGGTTCCGTACCTCAAACGGAAAAAACGGAACCCTTATAGGATCACTTTGTTGTCCGTCTGTGTGTATGTCAAGACTCTTTAACTCGGGAACGCGTAAAAATATCGAGTTGAAATTTAATTTGTATACGTATATCTATGATCTCTAGCAGTTGTGTTAAAGAAAAACTTCTCAGTTATCGTTTAAAAAAGTTAGAACCATTTATGTCGTAAAAAACTGCATATTTCGACACTCACAAAAATTAAAACCTACAGGGTACTTCCCGTTGACATAGAACTATGAAATTTGGCGAGAAGCATTGTCTCAGAGTACACATATAGGAATAAATCTGAAAACTATATATTTTTATTTAAATCACAAAAAAATAGGGCTTCAAAATTCAAAGTGAGTAAATCGTATCATGTATCATTTAAAAGAACTTCATTGGCACATGCTAAAACAGATTTTTAATTACTTTAACAATGTGTTTGTACGAAACCCTCGATGTGCGAGCCTGACTCGCACTTGTCCGGTTTTTTTAATTGTTGTTGGCAACCTTTTTATTGTATTTTTATTAATGTAAATACTTTTCCGTGAACCTTATGTATTTTATGTTTTTTTATTTTTTAAATAAGTAGATCGTTTTAGTTCTTTCTGTTTCCTTCACTTATCTTTACGTTTTTATAGTGATGATGTATTTGTGTTCTTTTTAGGGTTCCGCACCTCAAAAGGAAAAAACGGAGCCCTTATAGGATCACTTTGTTGTCCGTCTGTCCGTCTGTGTGTATGTCAAGACTCTTTATCTCGGGAACGCGTAAAGATATCGAGTTGAAATTTAAACTGTATACGTATATCTATGGTCTCTTGCAGTTGTGTAAAAAAAAATTCTCAGTTATCGTTTAAAAAAGTTAGAGCCGTTTATATCGTAAAAAAACCGCATATTTCGCACTCACAAAAATCAAAACCTCCCCGTTGACATATAACTATGAAATTTGACGAGAAGCTTTGTCTTAGAGTACACATATAGGAATAAATCTGAAAACTGTACATTTTCATTTATATCACAAAAATATCGGGCTTCAAAATTCACAAAATATGGTTTCAAAATTCAAAGTGAGTAAATCGTATCATGTAAGGTATCATATAAAAGAACTTCATTAGCACATGCTAAAACAGGTTTTTAATTATTTTAAAAACGTGTTTGTACGGAACCCTCGATGTGCGAGCCTGACTCGCACTTGTCCGGTTTTTTTTTAATTATTAAATAATAAATAAAATAAAATAAATATTTTGGGACATCTTACACACGGCCTCTGACCCCAAACTAAGCAAAGCTTGTGATATGGCTGCCAGAGACTGATATATTACATATACTTATTTTTAAATGCATACTTATATAGATAGTAACTAAATAACACCCAGACACAGAGCAAACACTTATGTTCATCACATAAATATTTGCCCTGGTGGGGATCGAACCCACACCTCTTTGATCCAGAAGTTAGGGTCACTAACCACTGAGCCACCGAGGCAGTCAAACTAGCTTCAGTTATTCTTTTACATAAGTATTAAGTTTTTTATATTTTATTTTTAGTTTTTTTTATTTTATTTAAGTTTTAACAATTCATCAATTGTTTTTATTTGATTGCTAATATCGTTGAGGGATTATATTGGTATTTGATTACTAATACGATGAACAAACATGCACACATCGCCATATAATTTGAGAGGATGAAAGGTCGTGTCGGCCCGCCTCACGTACGCCCAAGGTCTCACGACGCTGCAGACCTTCGTTTTGTTTTCCTGGACCTGACTATGACGTAGCAATTATATTTTCAACAGAAATACATAAATTGCATTAAATATACACAAAAAAAAAACTTTTTTAAGGTTCCTTACACAAAGGGAAAAAAACCGGACAAGTGTGAGTCAGGCTCGCACATCGAGGGTTCCGTACAAACACATTGTTAATATAATTAAAAACCTGTTTTAGCATGTGCTAATGAAATTCTTTTATATGATACCTTACATGATACGATTTACTTACTTTAAATTTTGAGCCCATATTTTGTGAATTTTGAGGCCCTATTTTTTTGTGATGTAAATAAAAATGTACAGTTTTCAGATTTATTCCTATATGTGTACTCTAAGACAATGCTTCTCGCCAAATTTCATAGTTCTATGTCAACGCGAAGTACCCTGTAGGTTTTGATTTTTGTGAGTGTCGAAATATGCGGTTTTTTACGACATAAACGACTCTAACTTTTTTAAACGACAACTGAGAAGCTTGTCTTTTCCACAACAGCAAGAGTTCATTGATATACGTATACAGTTTAAATTTCAACTTGATATCTTTACGCGTTCTCGAGATAATGAGTCTTGACATACACACAGACGGACTGACGGACAACAAAGTGATCCTATAAGGGTTCCGTTTTTTCCTTTTGAGGTACGGAGTCATTTTGATTTTATTTGTATATAGTGAATTCGTGTACCTACAATACCTACATATTTGTTATTAATGTCTGACAATTTTCAAAAACTAACAATTATATTATGATCAAACCTATTGTCCAATAAGGGAATCATGGAAGTTAAAACTAATATTTTTGTTTATGTTTCGTTCTCTGATCTAATCCAAGCTATATTTTTTTCTTGTTGTGAGGGTAGATAAGAGTACTTAAATAAAATTTCTGTAATTGTGACGAGTCCATGGTAGAACCATTTATATAATTTATTTTACTAAGTAAAAATGTGTAAATGATATACTATGACAATAAATGATATTCTATTATATTCTAAAAACGGGACCTTATTACTAAGACTCCGCTGTCCGTCCGTCTGATGAACCGTGATAGCTAGAATGTTGAAATTTTCACAAATGACGTGTTTATGTTGCCGCTATAACAACAAATGCTAAACATGAAAAAAATAAATATTTATGGGGGCTGCAGACGCTTAGACGTTTTTCGCTTGATATTAATAACGGTGACAGATAGATGTTTGAAATATTCACAGAATATTCAGTTGTCTGTCTGTCTTCAAAATTAAATAATTAAATTAAAATTAAATACATTTAGAGGGGGGCTTCCATACAGTACAGTATGCTGAGTGTGAGTTTTGTCGTTAACATGACGCGTTCTTCAGCGAGCGCGTAAGCATGTAATTTATATGAAGAAATTTACAGCAGCGCGTTTTTAAAACACTTTGTGCGAGTGCAAGTTCATACAAATTACATTTTCACGCGCTCGCCGAAGAGCGCGTCATGTTAACGACAAAACTCACACTCAGCATACAGAACCTTTCATGCGCGAGTCCGACTCGTACTTGGCCGATTATAAGTATTTTGAACAGATGTGGTGAACTGGTGAGCAAGATACATAAAAGGGCTATATCATACATTTTGTCGATTTCGAGCAATTTCGTATGGATACAGCTGATTTTTTTTAGAATTTTGAGTTGGCTCCATATTAAAAGTTGTTCGTAATGATGGTATTATTCATACCCGTTTGGCTTAGTACGGGGTAAGCGGATAACCCAATTATAAACGGTTATAATCATCCGACCTACGGTAGCGCTCAGTAGAACGCTCGTGGTCACTCGTCCGAAGAAAACTGATCGAGTTCAACATTAGTGAACATCGGACAAGTGCAAGTCAAGACTCGCCCACCCAGGTTTCCGTATAGATCCCGGATATCCCACGAAACCGGATATTAAGCCCGATTACAGAGGCGCCAACCGGTCTTACTGGAGATCAGGGGAGGCCTATGTTCAGCAGTGGCCGTCCTATGCCTGATGGATGGAATTAAATACTCACACGGCCTAACAACACATAAAAAGCAGTAAACTTTTATACGTTCGCCAATTATTTAAACAATCAATTGGATCCAATTCACTTCTAGCGGATGCATTGACACGAAAGCGGGTCAAGGGGGCCAATTGATAAAAATACGTGTTAATTGGCATTGCGTACACATATGTGTACAGCCTCCATTAAGGCTGATTGTCTCTGTCAGCGCGCGAAATTCAAAGTTTTGGGTTGTTTGCCTTATACTTATATGTATTCGACGCGTATATAAGGACGCGTATTCTTCTAGGTAAGCGTGCTACACCCTAGACCGCACATCTGCTCAACATCAGGCAGTGTGTAGTCAAACGCGAACCTATACGAAATAAAAAAAAAGTATATATAATATATATTCGACTGCCTCGGTGGCTCAGTGGTTAGTGACCTTGACTTCTGGATCAAAGAGGCGTGGGTTCGATTCCCACCAGGGCAAGCATTTTTGAGATGAACATAGGTGTTTGATCTGTGTCTGGGTGTTATTTAGGTACTATCTATATAAGTATGTATTTAAAATATGTATATGTAGTATATCAGTCTCTGGCAGCCATATCACAAGCTTTGCTTAGTTTGGGGTCAAAGACCGTGTGTAAGATGTCCCCCAATATTTATTTATTTATTTATTTATTTATTTATTTATACATATATATATACTAGCGGCCCGTCCCGGCTTCGCACGGGTAGACATAAATAGGTACAGATATTTAAGTTATAAGCATAATCAAAGCTCAACGACCTTTTAGTACATTACTCGCAAAGATATTAATATCAAACGATAGTAAACAGGTCTGGCAGGTTTTGTGACACTAATGACAAATTAATACAAGTATCTATCATTATTGGATTAGCAAAAAATATGAATGAACGAAGCAACGGGGCTTTGTGATAAGTACTGTCATACCGTTGTAATAACTGTAGGCAGGTCTACTGTTGAGCATAGGCCTACCCACGAGAAGAGCCAATAACCCAAATCCACCGCACTCGCTCAGCGCTGTACTGTATCAGCCTTTTAATAGTCCACTACAGGACGTAGGCCTACCCACGAAGGGTGATTGGGCCATATCCACCACGCTGGCCCAGTGCGAATTGGTGGATTCACATACGCCATCGAATTTCTTCTACGGACGTATGCAGGTTGCCTCACGATGTTTTCCTTCACCGAAAAGCCAATGGTGTGAAATTCCGTACATAAGTTCCAAAGAAACTCATCGGTACGGGATCGGGATTTGAACCCACGACCTCACGATTGCAGGTCGGGTGTTACTACCACTAGACCACCACGACTTACCTGTATATTCATACAAAAATCAAGTTGATTATTCTCTCAGTTGCTGCGTGAAAGAATAACAAACAAACCAATAACTTTCGAATTTATTATAAGTAAGGATAATAAGGATTTTGAAACCCCTGACTTTTTGGTGTAGGTAATCATCGTGAGGAAACCTGTACTATAACTTCACTGATTTTATCATTTAAAGCCAAGGTACCCTCGATATCCATAGCTTTTTTTGGGGGTCGGCGTGCCTTTCAAGATGGTCACAATACATGACGTAAATCGACCATTATTTTTGACCGACGAACGAACGAGGAGGTATACAATTCAACGCGTATATCCTATTAATATTATAAACGCGAAAGTTTGTGAGGATGAATGGATAGATGGATGTATGGATGTTTGTTACTCTTTCACGCAAAAACTACTGAGCGGATTGAGATGAAACTTCGCAGTAATATCCTATTTAATATTATAAACGCGAAAGTTTGTGAGGATGGATAGATAGATGGATGTATGGATGTTTGTTACTCTTTCACGCAAAAACTACTGAACGGATTGAGATGAAACTTTGCAGTAATATAGCTTATATATCAGAATAACACATAGGCTATAAATTATAATGATATTGCGTCAAAAATCAAAATATCATGCGAGCGAAGCCGCGGGTAAAAACTAGTATATTTATATATTTTTATGTATAACCACGCATAACTTTTTATAGTAGTCCGATTTCAATAATTCTTTTTTTATTGGAAAGAGTATACTTAGAATATCTAGTATGTTTATAATTGTTATAATCGTTGGTAAATTCCTTCCTACTACCAATCATTAACTACGCGGATATCTGCTACCTCGACATTACCGTGGAACTCCTTAATAAACTCGAACGTCTTTGAAATACCTGCATTCGTATTATATTTAATCTCAAAAAATATGACCATATTTCGGAATATCGCAAAAAATTGAATTGGCTTACGATCCGCGACAGGAGAAATGCTAGGATACTCGGACTGCTATACTCCATCTTAAACGACGTTAAATCACCGCCGTACCATAAAAACTTTTTTACGTTTATGGCTTCAGATGTTGTCACTAGGCCCCCGAGATCCTGCAATGTCCTTCTTCTCAGCACCCCGAGGCACAGTACGTCATTTGTGGACGACTCTTTCCGCGTTGAAGCTGTGCGCCTTTGGAACAAGCTTCCATCCACTATTCGGCAAGCGCCTTCGAAGGCTGTCTTTAAGCGCCTTGTTGTCTTTAAGCGCCTTGTGCGGGAGCATTAGTTGAAATTGTCCAAAATTTCTTATCATCTTATTATGTATTATAATAGTTTATGTATTTTATTTGTATTGAAATTGTATTATTATTTAGTTTATATATTTTTTTAGTTTTGATTTGTGTTGATTCTAGTTAATTTATCTCTTTGTCTATTTATTCATGCCTACTTCCCAATGTCTCCTACCTGTAGATTGACTGGCAGATAATGCTATTTAGCGTTAAGTCCTCCTTTTGTACAAATGGTGTGCAATAAAGTGTTAAATAAATATATTAGCTTTTTAGATCTTACTGAAGCCCAACTTGATAAGCTTGAGCGTCTCCAAAATTATTGCATTAGGTTTATATTTGGGCTACGCAAATATGACCATGTATCTCATTTTCGTACTAAGCTCAAGTGGCTTCCGATTCGTCTTCGTCGGAATGCTCATATCCTTAATCTTCTTTATAACATCCTCTTCAATCCTTCTACTCCACGCTATCTTAAAGACTCTTTTTCCTTCTGGCGTGATGCTCATTCCCTTCCCCTCCGATCCAAGGATAACCTTTCCCTTATGACCCCTACCGCACGGTGTGAAACTTTTTATGGCCGTTCATTTGCCTTTCAGGCAGTCCAGTTATGGAATGCCTTGCCCGTTACTGTCAGAAAAGCTCAATCACTGAATGTATTTAAAGATCAGGTTAAATATCATTACCTGCAGAAATAGTCAATTCTTTAACTATGTAAATGTTGCTGTTATTTATGTTGATGTATGTAAGTAGTATATTGTAATTTATTATGTAATAGTTTATTATTTGTCATAGGTTTCTTTTATGATTTTTTTATGTGTTGTTTTATTTATTTTTAGGTATTTTAAGTATTTATATCAATATTATTAGTATGTATGTTTATGTTGTATAATCTGAATTATATTTTTAACTAATGCGCACCCCGTCCATTATTTATACGCTTTCTGTCCTCTCCATCCTAAGGTTGCCTGGCAGAGATCGCTATCAGCGATAAGGCCGCCCATTCTTACACTGTTTATGTATCTTTGTTTCTTCTTTTTGTTTATTTCTTGGTGTGCAATAAAGAGTTAATCTATCTATCTATCTATATTTCCAAAAAAACACTGATACGACACCGGCATCTGTACCCACGATATCCATGGCTTTTTTGGGTCGACATAGTGTTTTTTTGGGGTCGGCGTGCCTTTCAAGATGATCACATGACGTGAATCGATCATTTCGCGGTCGTGGCGTGCACACATGCGTTTCACGGAATATCCGCAATCTTATAATTATGACTCATACGCTCAGAACACAACTCATGCGTATGAAACGAACTTTGGGAAACATTCGCAGAATCAAGGATGAGGATAGACGCTATAAGGTCTAAAATTCTCTGAACGATTATTATCGCTGTTTGGGACTTTCCGCGCCTGATAAATTATACTTGATGTTGGGATCAACAAACCTACGGTATACAGAGTATTGTCTTATTTTCCTTGGCTATACCTATGTACGTTTATACGAATGTTGTTTTTAAACTTTCGCGATTTGAACACATTATTACTAACTAAAATTACGAGATAAATAAATACCTCCTCATCCCGACGTTTCGGCCGAGTTGCATCGACCGTGGTCTGTACCAGCCTTTTTATAGTCCACTGCAGGACGTAGGCCTACCCACGAAGGGTGATTGGGCCATATCCACCACGCTGGCCCAGTGCGGGTTGGTGGATAACCGTGGTCACGGGTAGATAAATACCTCCTCATCCCGACGTTTCGGCCGAGTTGCATCGACCGTGGTCACAGGTAGATAAATACACGGTCGATGCAACTCGGCCGAAACGTCGGGATGAGGAGGTATTTATTTATCTCGTAATTTTAGTGCGCGATTAGTCCCAAAGTATATTTTATAATACGTTTACACGGATGCGTATAAGCACTGAGGTCCATGGGGTCGAAAAGTTCTCGAATAGAGACCACGTACCAGTGAGCGCAGCTGAGTTTCACATCGCTTCACTCAACAAAAAAGACTTGAGGACCCCCTCAGTTTTTTCGTCAGCAAATAATATAAATATAGTTTTAAAAAAAAAACTAAAAAACAAGCTTAGGAGTCATCAATTTTTTTTTATAAATGCATTGTCATCGGTCTTTGATAGGTGTGCAAAGTTTAAAGAAAATCCGATCGCTCAAAGTAGGGCAAAATCGAGCTCAAAGGGGTTGATTACAAACATACAAGTGAAACTAATATCAGCGTGTTAAAAAGATTATTTTTTGCAAAAATTAGCATGACCGACTTCACCCGTGTACAGAATTCGCGAATATTTCGCACGGACCGATGTAGCATTTTTCACATTATTGTTGATTTATCAAAAATGGCTCAGCCGATTTCGATAAAATTTAAATGGGACCAATTTCGAAGTATCCTCTTTCCAATAAAAAAAGAATTATTGAAATCGGAATACTACGAAAAAAGTTATGCGTGGTTATACATAGAAAAAAATATGTACGCGTCGAATTGTATACCTCCTCCGGTGGTTCGTCGGTCAAAAATACGCGTCGAGTTGAGGACCACTCGGTTTTTTCGTCAGTAAAAAATAGTAACTCAGTAACTTTTAAGCCTGAAACGTTCCTAGACACGTCACAGTATAAGTACGTTATAGTTAGCACGCAACGAAAGCATGGTGAGATGGGGCATATCAGATGAAGAACAGTGCGAATGCGGTGCTGTTACCCAAACTATGGCACATCTCTTAGTTTGCCCCCTTTCCCCGAAAAACTGCAGCCAAATTGATCTTAACTTGGCTACTGAGGACGTGATAGAGGTTGCCAGATTTTGGTCCCAAAAGATTTGATCTGATGTTTTGTAAATATTGTAAATACACACTTAAAAATTTAAAAAAAAAAATATTTAAAAATTAAAAAAAAAAAAAACTTTGCCATTGCCACGAAATGATGATGATGATGATGATGATAGTTAGCACGCATATTAAATCAGAAACGTAAAAGGCTTATCAATAACTGATTTCCTAAACTCATTAATCATCGAGTGTCAATAACTCAATAACACGGAAAACAATATAAAAATAAAAGCCATTAGACTCAAAGAAAGCGTTTTATCACCTTGTCAAATCGTAAAGGTATCATAAAAATCATTATCATATTTTTATGATAGATAAGCCATATTAAAATCGGAAACATGAAAATTGCATTTTTGACGTGCTTAAAGAAATAGTGCGGCCTTCTCTTTATATTTATACTTTTGATAGCAAAATCATTTTATGATTTCCTGTTACGTATCTGTACTGTACCAGCCTTTTTAATAGTCCACCGCAGGACGTAGGCCTACCCACGAAGGGTGATTGGGCCATTTCCACCACGCTGGCCCAGTGCGGGTTGGTGGATTCACATATTTTACTATGGAAATTAACGTGGTTTTCACACATTTTATACTATATATAACGGGACTGAACTCACGTGTGGAGATAGTCGTAACGACTATAGTTTCGGTCGCATTCGGCGACCTTTCTCAAGTTGGCGAGTGCTAGCACGCGGAGCCGTCTCGCAATGCGTTACGACTATCCCCACACGTGAGTTCAGTCCCGTTATATATAGTATAAAATGAATTCACATACTCCATCGAATTTCTTCTACGGACGTATGCAGGTTGCCTCACGATATTTTTCCTTCACCGAAAAGCTAATGGTGTGAAATTCCGTACATAAGTTCCAAAGAAACTGATTGGTACGGGATCGGGATTTGAACCCACGACCTCAGGATTGCAGGTCGGGTGTTACTACCACTAGACCACCACGGCTTATTATTATTATTACGTATCGCTGATGTATAATTTGACTTTGATTTTATTTATTACTAGCTTTTGCTCGCGGCTCGGCCCGCGTGGTATTTTGACTTTTGTGCTATCCCACAGGAACCTTTTATTTTTTCAGGATAAAAAGTAGCCTATGTCACTTTCCGGCCCTTGAACTATATCCATGCCAAAAATCAAGTCAATCCGTTGCTCCGTTGCTGCGTGAAAGAGGAAAAAACCAACAAACTTTTCGGATTTATAATATTAGTATACTGAGCGCCACACAAGTTGAAAGATGGGGAGTTAGCCGCAGAGAGCTGCGCAAACGCCAAAATATAGACGTTAGCGGGTGCCAGAGAGACGAGACGCCGGCGCACACCCGCCCGCCAACCTCGTGCCTCCCGCGCGCTCCCTACGCCCGAGCTCACTACTTCGCCATTTGTGTAGGCATTGTGCACACATGCGCAATAATTAGCCAATTACGGCGAAATGTCATCTGCGGCTAACTTCCCATCTTTCAATTTGTGTGGCGCTCACTATATGATTGATTATTAGAATTTTTAAATGATATGGTTTCTATATTTTAATTTTGTAAACTGAGTCGTATGACTGACATTTTATATATTTATTTATTTATGACTGACATTTTATACATTTATTTATATTTATTTTATATATTTATATATAAATGGCCAATAAAAGTCCGGAATCTAAAAATTTTTTTGCATAAAAAGGCATGACCGACTTTAACTGTGAACAGAATTCGCGAACAGTTCACACGGATCGATGTAACATTTTTCAAATTATTGTTGATTTATCAAAAATCGCTCAGCCGATTTCGATAAAATGTAAACGGAACCATCTTTAAAGTATGATCTACAAAAAAAAGAATCATTAAAATCGATTCATATTTTTGACCGAGAAAACGGAGGAGGTGCTCAATTCGACGCGTAACTTTTTACGTAGTAGTCCGAGTTGAATAATTATTTTTTTATTGGAAAGAGTATACTTCGAAGTTGGTCCCATTTAAAGGTGACGTCCACAAGTGGTATATTATTCAGAGAAAAATCGAACCAAGATGATACTCGTATATAAATCATTTGAAAGCTTGTTTTATGGGCTTCCCAAAAATATTTAATTTAGATTTTTTCAACCCTCCATTTTTTTTTAAATGTGAAATATAAATTGTATGAAAAATAACAATACAGCTTATTACTTTTTCTAGTTTAGCAATGATAAAGTGCTTCTGTCGTTATTTTACTTGCATTCGTAGCTGATTCTTTCACATTCATCACTTGATTTTCTAAAATTAAAAATTATAACCTACCAGTGTGACCAGTTAGGTACAATGTGACAAAAAAACACTTAAAATGTGTCTAATTGGTAAAAATACTTTTATTTAACAATTTGGAGGTTACTTAATCGGGCTAGAGATTAACTACATATTGAGCCACATATATTTATTTATCCTAATAAATTCAAAATTAATTTTAAATAAATCGGAGGGCTCTTTTTTGTTTTTAACTGTTGTAATAGACTCCAAAAAATATGAACTTTCTCGAAATATAACGAGTGTTGTGGTTAGAATTTTTGATTATTATTATACCAGCCTCCATACATTTTGTGGACATGTCCTTTATCGAAATCAGCCGAAATGAGCCATTTTTGATAAATCAGCAATGTGTAATTGCTACATCGACCCGTGCGTACTTTTCAGGAATTCTGTACACGGTGTGAAAAATAATTTTATTAACAGAATCATCGTGAAAAAAAACAGTCGAATTGAGAATCTCATTTTTCGATTAATCAATAATCCTACTAATATTATAAACGCGTAAGTTTGTATGTATAGATGTTTGTTCCTCTTTCACGCAAAAGCTGCTGAACGGATTGAGATGAAACTTTGTAATATAATGCTTGTACATCAGAATAACACATAGGCTCATTATTATTATATAGTGACTAATCGCGCACTAAAATTACAAGATAAATAAATACCTCCTCATCCCGACGTTTTGGCCGAGTTTCCCGACGTTTTGACCGAGTTTCAATTACGTGGTCACGGGTAGACACTACGTGACCACAGTCGATGCAGCTCGGCCGAAACGTCAGGATGAGGAGGTATTTATTTATCTCGTAATTTTAGTGCGCGATTAATCCCGTAGTATATAATAATAAAAATTGTAAAAGGGGCCTCTCAATGTTGGCTTAGGCTCCAATGATGCCTAATAAAGGACCAGGCTAAGCCTGTGATTTCAGTTGAATAAAGAGGAATAATAATAATAATAATAACGTGTTCAAATCGCGAAAGTTTAAAAACAACACACAGGCTATTTATTAAGATATTGCGTGAAACGAAGTTCGCCGGGTCAGCTAGTATTAAATACATAAAAGGCATAAGGATCGCGCGATCACAATTCGGTACCAACTAGCTATCAGAGCACTTGACTAAATAACAGGTGTACAGTACTGTTAATATATAAATAAAAAACATAATAATACTCGCCATTGCAAAAAATTTAGAACAAAAATTTTGTATTAAGCGCTATCTGTTTTGTATAAGAAAACGCAACAGTGGCGCTCTTACTGAACTGCATTAATAATTTGGTAATACCTTACACCTTGAAATACCTAATTGTACGTCAATACCTTTTATTATAATTATGTACTTTGTATTTATTATATTTACTGATAGCTTTAATTTCTAAGGTGGAATAACAAGACATTGGTTATTCATATTGTCATTATCATTAACCGACGAAAAAAAGGAGGAGGTTCTTAAAAGCCAAACGCTTAGACATATCGTGCGTCTAGCGCTTGTTCCTCTCGCTTGCACGCTCGACTCTGGCGGAACGTGACACTTTTTCGTGCGTGCAGCCGGCCGGCGTTCATAGATTTATAATTCGTTATCACGTCTAAAACATGGAAGAATAATCTATAAAGCCTTGGAAAACTGTACCAGCATTTTTTTTAATAGTCCACTGCACGACGTATGCCTACCTACGAAGGGTGATTGGACCAATCCACCACGCTGGCCCAGTGCGGGTTGGTGGATTCACTTACGCCGTCGAATTTCATCTACGGACGTATCCAGGTCGCCTCACGATGCTTTCCTTCACCGAGAAGCCAGTGGTGTGAAATTCCGTACATAAATTCCAAAGAATATATTGGTACGGGACCGGGGATTTGAACCCACGACCTCACGATTGTCACTAACGTATCCTTGGTGTCATTGGGAAACGTTTAGAACATCACTACATAGTATAAAACAAAGTCGCTTCCCTTGTCTGTCTGTCCCTATGTATGCTTATATCTTTAAAACTACGCAACGGATTTTGATGCGGTTTTTTGAAATAGATAGAGTAATTCAATAGTAAGGTTACATATATATAACACACCCGTGCGAAGCCGGGGCGGGTTGCTAGTAACATTATATAAGTTTAAGAATCGATTGGTTCCGATCCACTTCGTTTATAAATAACCAAGCAATTTGTATTCATTGTGTCCGATTGTTCCCGTCTGTGGGTAATCAATTGCACGTTTATTAGCAACTAAATGTAAATAGGGTTAAACAGAACGGCAACACGGTCGACAGGAGGCCAAAAAGCTGCGCTCAAACGGTCTTTTGTACTGATACACTGTACACTCATATTTCGACTTGGTTAGAGCTAAGCTTGAATCTAATTTTTGACCAACGTAACGGAGGAGGTACAATTCGACGCCTCAGAGCAAATAAAAAAATCAAGAGAGAATGTTGTGAACAAACAAGTGAAGCCAACCAAAACTACGCCTCGCCGTGTACAGACAATTACACACACATCCAGGTAACTATGAAACTACGCCTTGGCTTGTCAGTCAAACTATGGCGGCGCAACAGCGACGCACTCACACAGGTATAAAAAACCGGCTTCACTTGACTGTTCAACGACGTTCCCTCTGGATTTTTTTTATTTGCTCTGAGTTCGACGCGTATATGTGTAACCGTATACCGTATTTGTATAATATATAATAACCGTATTTGTATATGTGTAACCTGATGACGCATAACTTTTTACGTGGTGGTTTGATTTCGATAAATTTTTTTTTATTGGAAAGAGTATACTTCGAAGTTGGTCCCATTAAAATTTTATCAAAATCAGCTGAGCCATTTTTGATAAATCAACAATAGTGTGAAAAATGCTACATCAGTCTGTGCGAATTTTTTAGCGAATTCTGAACACGGTTGAGGTCATGTTATTTTTTGCAAAAAATAATTATCCTAATTTTGTTACGTTGACAACACTGTATGCTGAGTGTGAGTTTTGTCGTAAACATGACGCGCTCTTCGGCGAGCGCGTAAGCATGTAATTTGTATGAAGAAATGTACAGCGCCACTAGCAGCGCGTTTTTGAAACACTTTGTGCGAGTGCAAGTTCATACAAATTACATGCTTACGCGCTCGCCGAAGAGCGCGTCATGTTTACGACAAAACTCACACTTAGCATACTGATTTGTCATTGCTAGTACAACTAAAACTGTTTGATACTTGGTAAACACCATTATTATTATATACTACGGGACTTATCGCGCACTAAAATAACGAGATAAATAAATACCTCATCATCCCGACGTTTCGGCCGTGTTGCATCGACCGTGGTCACGGGTAGACACTGTTTTTTTTTCGAGTCCACCCGTGACCACGGCCGATTCAACTCGATCGAAACGTCGGGATGATTAAGTATTTATTTATCTCGTAAGTTTAGTGTGCGATTAGTTCCGTAGTATATAATAATAAGCCGTGGTGGTCTAGAGGTAGTGACACCCGCCTTACAATCGTGAGGTCGTGGGTTCAAATCCCCGCTCCCGTACCAATGAGTTCTTTGGAATTTATGTACGGAATTTCACACCACTGGCTTTTCGGTGAAGGAAAACATCGTGAGGCAACCTGCATACGTCCGTAGAAGAAATTCGATGGCGTATGTGAATCCACCAACCAGCACTGGGCCAGCGTGGTGGATAAGGCCCAATCACCCTTCGTGGGTAGGCCTACGTCCTGCAGTGGACTATTAAAAAAGGCTGGTACAGTACAGTACAGTACAGTACAGTATATAATAATAATGTGTTAAAATCGCGGAAGTTTAAAAACAACAATAATTATACAATACAATAAATACCTATATTTTATCAGTATAGCATAATTTTTTTTTTTTTTTTTTTTTATTTCTAGTAGGTTTGCGTTTGACTACACACTGCCTGATGTTAAGCAGATGTGCGGTCTAGGGTGTAGCACGCTTACCTAGAAATCAAACTTCATGGCAGCTGAAATTAGCTACAAGCTACGCAAGAGCCAATCCTCGTGCAGCTGAGTGAGCTTCAGTCAGGATTGGGTTTCGCGCAGCTTGAAGCTAACTTCACAGCCGCCATTAAGTTTGATTCGGCCTATAACAGAGAATCGATTGGATCCGATCGTAAACTCTGAACTGATTTTTTCTTGCCCTACCTTGTTCTGACGTGAGAAATACCTGTTACATATCAAAGCAACCTGACTAGACTCAAAATAGTTCGCTCTCAGGGCTGCCGAATACAGGGTCATTCTTTAAAGCGTGTGTTTAAACGCCTACCAGAAATGCTCTTATTTTGCTTCCAACAAAATTTAAATCCCTGCCAAAATGGATGAATGCTCACCAAATTGTGTTTTCTGTGTGAAACTTCTAATGCGACTTCAACCGTTTAGTCGCAAAATGACAGAAGCGCAAAATGACAACCGGGGCGCATATTGTCCAAAGAGCAGAATGTTCAAAAATAATTACGTCCAAGGTGCACAATGACGAGGAAGCAAAATGTCCAAAGCGCACAATGACTAGGAAGGAAAAATGTCTATAGCGCACAACGTCCAAAATTCCAATTAATACTACAAAATTTATAGGGTTTAATATTGTGTTATAACTGCGATGATATACAAATTATTTTGGTGAGTCAACACAGTAACGAGCATATTTTAAACAAAAATACTAAAGATTTTACAAAGTTGTGTGGTAACTACAAAGTATAAATGTAGTATAAGTACCCGACTATCCTCAAATTATATTTTTTTCAATAACACTACCCTCAAATTATTATGTTTTCAATAACTTGTCATGTCATTGAAAAGCAATCAAAGTTCATGTCCATTAAATAAATGATGGAATAATATTTAGAAATAATATAATCGGCCAAGTGCGAGTCGGACTTGCGCACGAAGAGTTCCGTACATATGGAAGCCCCCCTTAATATATTTCATTTTAATTTAATTATTTATTTTAGAAGGAAATATACAACTCAATATACTGTGAAAATTTAAAGCATCTTCCTGTGCCGTTATTAATATCTAGCAAAAAATCACGTTTCTTGTATAGAAAATATCTATTTTAATTATTTATTTTTAAAGTGAATATTTGATCAAACATTTGTGAATATTTCAAGCAACTACCTGTCACCATTATTAATACCAAGCGAAAAACGGCTATAAATACAGATTTGTTAAATGGAAGCTCCCCTTAAATGTATAGATGTCGTTTTAAAATACAAATAGCTGCGCTCGAATACCAAAACAAGTCATGGAAGTTGATTTAACAGAATAAATAAAATTTTGGACATTTTGCGCTATAGACATTTTGCTTCCTAGTCATTGTGCGCTTTGCACATTTTTTCTTCCTAGTCATTGTGCGCCTTGGACGTAATGCTCTTTAAACATTTTACTCTTTGTACAATTTGCGCCCCGGTTGTCATATCGCGCTTTTGTCATTTTGCGACTAAACCGCAACAAGGTTGCTTTAAACGTTTAACGGTACATGGAGGGGTATGAAAGCACTGATGCGATCAATTGTGAATTGTAAGAAATGTTAATAAAGTTTGTCTTAAAGAAACAATATGAATTCACTAAAAATCAATTTCTACCCCTTCTTATTTTCATTGCGTCCTATTTAATTAACCTATTAACTACGATAATTAATTTCAGACCAATTTCAGTTTTCTTATTACATCCGAAACAATACTGTTACTTCTTATTGTTTTCCCTAACTAACTGAACGTGTATTTTTTTTAATTTCTATGTAAGTAGAAGGCTTTCCAAGCTACCGAAAATATAATGTTTTTAACACGCTTTTATTAGTTTCACCTGTGTGTTTGCTTGCTTGTAACCAACCCCTTTGAGCTCGATTTTGACCTACTTTAAGCGATCAGATTTTCTTTAAACTTTTCACACCTATCAAAGACCGATGACAATGCATTTATAAAAAAATAAAGAAATTGATAAATCTTAAGCGTGTTTTTTTTATTTAAGAAATAAAGATTTTTTCTAAGCTTTAAAAAAAACCTAACAACCTACCTAAATTGTGGCATAATTACCGTGAAACAATATTTGGTGAGCATTCATCCATTTCAGCAAGCATTATATTTTGTTTGGTTCTTATTATTAGGGTCGAAAAATGTATTTTGGTCAGCATTTAAATTATTCTCATTCTTTCACGGCGCACAAAATTCAAATTTTCGTGTTTTTTTTTGCCATTTACAGATAAACTATTCATTGTAAAATTACGGAAATTCATTTAGCAGCCATGAATAGGTAGTGTTAAAAAATATGGTGTAAAAAAAGAATTTGCTGTTCCATACATTTTCGCGGGTGATCGCTCACCTGCGACAAAATCTTTCTTATGGAACAACAATATTTTTTTTTTTTTGACAAAGTCGCAGAACAAATGTTTTTAGCTTTGATGTACAGAATAAGCTCCTGAAAGGATGCTAATTGATTAGAAATAACCCTGCCTGTATAAGTACATTTACAAATTTGCCTGCTGCCGGTTGAAAGGCCGTTAATTTCACACGCTTGTCGCCTAGGTACAGGCGACAAGCGTGTGAAATTAACGGCCTTTCATAGATTATAGATAATAGAGTTGTTATTTTATTATATATATTATTCGCTATAGGCTCTTAATTTAGTATTTAAATTCGTAAATTCCGTAACAAAAGCCTAAATAAGTGGGGAAAGTCAAATTAAAATGTTTATCACCAAAAATGCTAATTTATTGCTCCTAAATTCGACAGGCGTATTTAATATCGTACTGTTTCAGAAGTATTTTTAGGGTCCTGCGCTGAAAGGGCGAGAAATCGAGACCTTTTTGGTAAGTCTAGGACGCGTGATTCTACGTTTACATCTGCAAGAGCTTTGAATTGTCGCGGCGTAGCCTGTCTATTGATTTTCGAGTGTAAATTGTGTTTTTTCGAAAAGAAAATTATTACACGAGTATGCGTAAGAGGAACACAATATCCAAACCTTTTGCCTTTTTACGTAAGGTATGTTAATAGTATATTTTTTTAGTTTCACTGTACGAAAAGTATGTTACACGTACGGTACGTATATAATATAATAATATGTATACAGTAAAAAATTGTAGTACACGCTCACAAACACAAATCATTGTGTCAAGCTCTGTTTTTTACTGTCACATTAAATTTTATTGTAAAAAGTACAGTGTAAGTGGACTAAATGAACAAAACAAATAATTTCAGACACTACAATTAATGATTCTTACATCACAGAATTTCGCGCATTGATAATGTAATAATATTAAATAATAATGTACTTAACAAAATCGCGAAAGTATAAAAGTAGCAACTATTTTGAATATTATCCTACTATATGAATGCAGGACTTACCGCACAATAAAACATAAGGAAATTACTTTGAATATTGTACTGGATGAAAATATAAGGAACCCTCAGCACGACTCTCGCACGCTCTTTTCCGGTTTATTCGTTATCGGGCATTCGTTTCCCGTTTTGGATAAGGTAGGTACCTATACTTGGGGCGTTCTGTTAATTACTTAGTAAATATGATAGAATTCCTTCCCTTCCTTGAAATATATACCTACCGCGCCACGTGGCCACGCAGAACGTATCACGCGCTAGGGCTGCCCGCCTTCAGTTTTTTAATTACACATTACCAACTTGAGTATCTATGAGTTGACCGACTAACCACCGGAGGAGGTATACAATTCGACGCGTATATATATATATATATATATATATATATATATATATATTTTTATGTGTAACCACAACTTTTTTCATAGTGGTCCGATTTTAATAATTCTTTTTTTACTGGAAAGAGTATACTTCGAAATTGGTCCCATTTAAATTTTATCGAAATTGGCTGACCCATTTTCGATAAATCAACAATAATGTGAAAAATGTTACATCGATCCGTGCATAATATTTGCGTTCTAGCGATGCGCCCCGGCTTCGCATAGGTGTATTATACATATAAACATTTATCTTGAATTACTATATCTATTAAAACAAACTGCATCAAAATCCATTGCGTAGTTTTAAAGATATAAGCATACATGGGGACAGACAGGGGAAAGCGACTTTGTTTTATACTATGTAATGATTTGTACACGGGTGAAGTCGGTCATGTTATTTTTTACAAAAAAATATTATTAGTTTCTATTTATTATGATGTAAATTATTAAATTTACTAAATACATAAAATAAATTTACTGTAAATAAAAAAGAAGCGTTCAACAAAAATACATTTTTGTTTTTTGATGTTTTTAAACTGAAAACGTAAATCGCACACTTACTAGTTACAAATCCACACGTTTGTTCATCAGTACGGCGCGCCGCGACTGACTAGCATACCGAGAGCATACTGAACTCCGAGGCGCGTAGGTATGATTCGCGTTCCGACCGTTTGTATGAAGACGGAATACTGTTAGATATCATTACCGTGATAATCTTCTTCGTCGTGTCGATGATCCTTAATTTTAAATTATTTTTTCCCAGTGTTTAGCTAAGTTGTTCCCTCGGGGGTAGCCTCATAAAGGTCTTGCATGATGCACACATTTGGGCTTTGAGGGCACGAAAGAAGGTGCTGCATTGTCCGCGCGGGCGCTCCGCAGTCGCACTGCACTGCTGTTGTGTCAGAATATCCCCACTTGGCTAGGTTGGTCCTGCAACGGCCCACTTGAGTCCGCGGTCGGTTCTGAGACTTCCATGTAGGCCAGGGAACATCACTGCCTTCTGGGAGGGTTTCGGAAACCCCTAAAAAGTCATGGGTTGGTGGGTGTGTGCTTTTCCATGTGTCGAGCCAGGCTTCGGCAGCATGTACTTTTAGAGCAGTGGTTTCTTTTAAGAAGCTTTTCCTACTTTTTAGTCGGGTGACTGGTGTTTCAGAGCCATATAGAAGGTGCCTAGGGTCTGACTCTTGTTTCTGCTTTTCGACAGAGCAGGCAACTGTTCTACGTGTGATAATGTACTGCATGAAAATATAAGGAGCCCTCAGCACGATTCACGCACGCTCTTTGCCGGTTTTTTCGTTATCGGGTATTCGTTTCCCGTGCTGGATAAGGTAGGTATCTACACTTGGGGCATTTTGTTAATTACTTGGTAAATATGATAGAATTCTACTTATTAGAACAATGGCGGTTTTCCTGGATTTACAAAATGGGATATCTTTACTGATTGTTAACTTTAATGACGTAAAAATGATAATACTGCCGTCATAAGGAAGAATGCTGCACAGGCCGCGCCACACAAGTTGGCGGATGTAAAGTTAGCTACAAGCTGCGTAATAGCCAATCAACGAGCGGCTTTATGTGAGCTTCAGTCAGGATTGGAAATTGCGCAGCTTTGGCTAACTTCACATCAGCCAAATTGTGTGGCGCGGCCTATAGGTAACTGTAGAAAAGAGTTAGTTCGACACAAGATTAAACTACAGCTAAAAAAGGAGCTGATAACTTTGAAACGGCTTAACCAATTTTGATGAAACATATTTATGAACATTCCTGACTAATTACCTTTCAAGTAATAAAATATCAAAATCGACTCATCCATTCGAGAGCTACGATGCCACAGACTCGTCAAACTCATGACATCCTATAGTTTTTGCGTCGGTGGTCAAAAATCAGTACAGTAGAGTGCAGTAACTTTATTCAAACTAATATTCAACTAAGCACTTATCAAGCATTACTCGATAAGTGCTTAAACATAAATAGAAAAAAATAGCTTGTTTCTAAAGTCGGTTTACAGATGACAATTTTACATGAAAATGTCATAAGAAAACATTGTCGAATCAAATCAAGAACTAAAATAATTATTATGCTGAACGCTTAGGCCGATTGTGCCTCTATGTGGCTTATTCCGCGCTCTCGCTTGCACATTCGGCTCAGGCGGAACGTGACACATTTTTGTGCGTGTAGCCGGCGTACGAGTCATAAGACATTAATCATGACAAAAATATTGAACCATTTTTGTGTTTATAGTCCTTGCTGAGATGACATCCTCAGGATGTGGTGTGCAGTGATTACGAAATTGTTTCTTTACAGTGCAATTAAAGAGAATGACAAAAAGTAAAAAAAATACTTACAAAATACTAAGGCATAGTCTGACAACCCTGCGCCCTGATGCTGCCCATCCGCGCCAGCCGTTTGCCGATCGTCTGCACATGGAAACCAATCCGCTGCAACGCTTCATGATCCAAGATCTTCCTGCCGTCAAATATGTACGCTGGTTTCATCATCACTTCGTAAATTTTCTTGAAATCTAGAGTCTTGAATTCGTCCCACTCTGTACATAGGACTATGGCATGTGCTCTAGTTACTGCTGAGTAAGCTGTTTCATGGATCTCTACATTCTTTCGTATTTCTTTTTGCTCAGATGAAACATATGTATTTGTGAGTTCGTAGAAGATCTGGTCAGTCTCTACTTTTGGGTCGTAAATGTGTAGTCTCGCTCCTTCATCTAGTAAAGTCTTCGAGACATGAATAGCTGGGGACTCTCTTGTGTCTCCGGTATTTTTCTTAAAAGCAAAACCGAGGATTGCAATGTTTTTGTCTGTGACTGTGTTGAATAAGGATTCGATGACTTTACGAGTGAAACGAGTCTTCTGCCAGTCGTTGAGACTTACTACTTGCTGCCAGTATGCCGAAACTTCGGGGAGGTTCAGACATTCGCTTAAGTAGATGAGGTTGAGAATGTCTTTCTGGAAACAGCTGCCTCCGAAGCCGATGGAGGCTTCTAGGAATTTCGGACCAATGCGGGAGTCTCTGCCAACGGCACGGGCTACCTCTGACACGTCAGCTCCGGTAGCTTCGCATATAGCTGTCAATGAGTTGATGCTTGATATCCTTTGAGCTAGGAATGCGTTTGCCGCCAGTTTGGACAGCTCAGAGCTCCATGTATTTGTTGTTAGGATGTTTTTGGCCGGGATCCAGTGTTCATACACCCAGCACAGCTCTTGCACCGCTTTCTGCCCTTCAGGAGTCTCTTCCCCTCCGATTAACACTCTGTCAGCTTCAATTAAGTCAACGATTGCTGTTCCTTCAGCTAAAAACTCAGGGTTTGATAAGATTTGGTACTCAACACCAGGTTTAGTGTTGGCGCGTAATATTTTCATGATTATTTCAGCTGCTCGCACTGGAACGGTGCTTTTTTCTACTACTATTTTGTTATTAGGTGCTAATTCGGCTATCATACGAGCTGCACTCTCTATAAATTTCAAGTCTGCGGCTTTGCCTTTACCATTGCCGTTGGTTTTAGTTGGCGTGTTGACGGATATGAAGATCAAGTCTGCCTCTTGGATGCCTTTCGCGATATCAGTAGAAAAAAATAGGTTCCTACCTCGGCATTGGCGTACAACCTCGTCCAGGCCAGGCTCATAAATCGGCAACTTCTCCGAATTCCAAGCCCTGATTCTATCTTCGCTCTTGTCGCAAACAGTTACCTTGATATTGGGGCATTTTAGGGCAATAACACTGCAAGTGGGACCTCCCACGTATCCAGCGCCCAGGCAGCAGATTTTTTCAATCACCATTTTTAATACACGTCTGAACTAATGTGCGACACTTTAGAAGAGTTAAATTAGCGAAAACCACCGCGTTTTAATTGAAAATTTATGTTTTATGAGGTCGATAAGTAATCGCGATTGAATCGGATGTTGGTGATTTTATTGTTAATATTAAGTGACGCGTGGATGAGTTCGAGGCCGGAGAGGGGCAGACGAGCGCGCTGCGCGGCCCGAGGCAGATAATTAACGGGGCCGCCGCTCCTTCACGTTTTATTGTAATGCAAAACTCGGAATTCCAAGATGCAAGCAAATTGTTTCTGAAGTCATTGACATTTGCCAGTGTTCCCTATTCATAAATGTAATTGTACCCTATTATATCGAATGAATGAAAAAAGCGGGTTTTCTTATTATGTTAGCTAACTTACGACCACTTTCTCCATTATTTAAAGAATCAATTATACATATATATATATTATTTTTATGCCATGACACCGCTCGCTTACTCTCCGTTATTTTTTAATTCAGATATCGCACGGTGACACAGCGTAGTAGAGTATACTTAGCAACAAAAACAATAACAATTCGCGAAGAGCAGAGAAAGAGCGGGGCACGGTCAGGTTATGAGACGTCTAACATGTCCGTTCATGTATGGATGCGACTTGGAAAATACATTTTGATAACCACGGGTTGTAGTCCGGATAATCGCGAATCCCTACGACTGAGAGCCGAATAATCGAGATTCTACAGTAATCTAAATGTTACGTTTTTAGCTATTCATCTTTCTGATTGAATTTCAATGACAGCTATAAACAAAAAAGATATAATAATTTCATTAAGTAAACAATTTCAGGTGTGTGTAGTCACAGAATGATCAACCCGTTCCGATATTCAATAGTGTTATATCCAATTATGGAACCGCAAAACCTTTATCTAATAAGTTCTTGCATCATATACTGTAAGAAATGCAAGACAGGGTACCGTGAGTACGTGCTTTTTACGTTTTAACTAGTTACCTATAATATAGGGTGTTAGTCTGAAAGTGGGAATACCATAATTTGACATTATGATTTTGATTTCTTGTGACGTTTGTTGACATTAGCTTTATGATTTAAATGTCAGCGTAGTGTTGAACATATTGGCAGCAGAAAACGGTAGATACCTTACTTCCACGATACATTACTCTCCACGGAAGTAATTAATAATTAATAAGTATTTAATTACTAATTTTATGACTAGCCATAAGTTGTGAGTATTAATTATGGAATTAATTACTTCCGTGAAGAATTCATAGTAGTAGAACATTTTTTATGAACTCCATTCTTTTGAGTGACATTTTGATTCTAACCATTAAATTATTGTCGTTTTACACCAAGGGTATTTTCAGTTCTATTAAAACGCATTAATTTCCATAGCAACGATGCTATAGAAATTATTACTTAATAGATTATTTATGGATAGACAAAAATACACGTGAGTAATTGATGCTTAAATAATATGTAATTTTTTGACTTGATAACGTAAATACTTGACTTGAAAAAAAATGATGAACGTCCCAACTGCACGCATAAAAAAGTGTCACGTTTCGCCTGAGGCCTGAATCAAGCGTGCAAGCGAGAGAGCGGAACAAGCGATTGGGAGGCACGATCGGCCTAAGCGTTTAGCTTTAGCTTGTTGCAGTTGTTGATTCAACAAAGGTTTCTTAAGACTTTATAACGTAATAATTATTATATACTACGGGACTAAAATAACGAGATAAATAAATACCTCATCATCCCGACGTTTCGACCGAGTTGCATGGGCCGTTGTCACCGGTAGACTCGAACGATTTTCACGTAAAATTAGCGTCTATAAACAAACTTTACGGACAACCAATTTTTAAATATTATTATCTATAATATTTGTGAATGTATATCATACAGGGTTATCCAGAATAGTTGTGCTAACTGCACTGTTAACTGGTCTTATTAGAAATTCATAGGTTAAGGCTATGTATGTCCCACAGTGGACGAAATACAGGTGAGATGATGATTATATACTGAATAAAAAAACAAAAGGTTGCTTTTCTGGAGTGCCGTTGGTACAGTACAATATTATACACTTACACGCACACTTGCGAAAGCGCCCTGCGCCGCTTAAACAAAACAGCAGGAGCAGACATACATTTTCGCCGTATGGTAGAAAGAGATGGAGATATCACGCCACGCCGGTACTCTCCCGCCGTCTTGCGGATTTTCTATTATTTACATGTTCTGACGCGAGCTTCACATTTTTACTCATCCCAAAACTTGCACAACGACGCTAAAGAAGTTTTCACTTCAAAAAACATAATACGCTTTATTTTATAAGGAGAAGAATAAATAATAAGCTCTAGAGCTAACTATCACTTGAAATTATGAGTTTGTATCAATATTATGATACGTCAAAATTAAGCCCGATTACAGAGGCCCCAGCGTAAATTAATTAGCAACGTAAAAAGCGTTCTCTCCATCTAATGCCTAAAGTGAAAAAGAAACAGAACTATGCTATTTAGCTAATATAGTTACGCTGGCGCCTCTGTCGTCCTAGGATACAAAATGGGTACACCACTTAATTTCTACGCTATTTTCAACAACAGCTGGTAGCACTAAAATTTGCATCTGCAATCAAAACATGAAAACACTGTGATTTCAATTTTTTATTATTGATTTTTGTTCAAAGTTTTCTACAAAATGCGTGCGTGCCGGACTTGTTTGTCTAAATACGATTTGTACCCATTATTTGGCGAAACGGAGTTCACCAGTGACCAACTCTACTTATCCACAGGAATAATGGTAAGCAAAAGAGTCCTGCCTACTTAAGTATAACAACACTTTATATCACATTCTTATCATTTTATACATAAGTAGCTGCCCGTCCCCAGCTTCGCCTGGCTACGATTGAATTATAGCTATAGACCTTCCGGAAGAAATATTCTAAAATATTGAAAACCACACCATAATCCTACCATAATATTATATACTTTATTATTAGTTAAAAGATCTAAGCAAATACACAGACAGACACAAAACAGTGACTTTACTTTATAATTTATCCAGTGATAAAGCAAGAGGATGTACATATTGTATATGCAAGCTTACTCGGACTACTCTGTATAGCATAGCTGAGACAGAATTCTACTAAAAAATTACTTAATAATTCTTTATTTATTGCCTTCGAGCAAATATCTATAGAGTCACAATCGTGGAAAAAAGGTGTCTCAGCCCAAACCCTGCACATTGCTGGCAGGCTTTTTAGTTAGTTTTAAGGCAATATGAATACAATGCTGCGCGATGCCAAATTGCTTGGTTACAAGCATTAACTAGGTGACATAACGCCGAGATTCAAGAAAACGGGTCATTGTGAATTATTTAATGTAAATATCTAAGTCGGTATGTATGACGGCGCTCGGACATTTTTTTACTACTTTCACTTAGGGACTGTGGCTCTGTAGATATTTGCTCAAAGTTTATTGCAAACAATTAATTGTGGACTTGCCTTTTTATAAGTTTTGTAGAGAGTTGAAAAAGTGGTTAGCAATAGTTTTTATTCATTAAAAGAGCTTTTGGACAATGCATCTTGCCTCCTACATATTTATCATGACAAATATTAACAAGATTATTTTTTGCAAAAATTAGCATGACCGACTTCACCCATGTGCAGAATTAGCGAATATTTCGCACGGATCGATGTAGCATTTTTCACATTATTGTTGATTTATCAAAAATGGCTTAGCTGATTTCGATAAAATTTAAATGGGACCAATTTCGAAGTATACTCTTTCCAATAAAAAAAGAATTATTGAAATCGGACCACTGTGAAAAAGTTATGGTTATACTTAAAAAATATATATATATACGCGTCGAATTGTATACCTCCTCTGGTGGTACGTCGGTCAAAAATTCATTATTTTTTTGTAGTTTCCAAAATTGGCGTTATATTATTAATTGTAAAATTGAATAGATGTGTATATTTGCATACCTTGTATTGGGTTGTTATTGGTAGATGATGTTATATTTAAGACCTTTATTGTTACCCATTAACTTGCAAATAAAGAATTGAATTGAACAATTGAACAAAAATAACACACCCCGCACAGCCGGGGCAGGGGCCCGCGGGTGGTGGGATTCACGCGGCAGGTGAAAAAATGAATAAAAAATTTATAACAAGTACGACAAATCGTACAATGCTTCTGAAAAAAGTTGACAGTACCATTTTAATGTTTTCAACGTCTCAATTTTTTAAAGTAACAACTGATGACTACTCATTTTTCGTTATTGAGTAATTGAGTATGAAACGACCTTCATAAAACATTTTTTCACAAAAAACCTTGCATATAGATTTAAATTTTACACAATAGGAAATAATTAAGACAGATTACACTTGTATCTCTTATTTTTTTTTATATTGATGCGATTTGTAGTTTCGTCAAAATAACCCGTTGAATTGCGCTGTTTGGCCTCTATTAAAACATAAACTAAATTTGTGACTACTTAAATCCTATACAGGGTTAGGTGTCTGATTGCCCCATACTAAGCCAAGCTTTTCTCGGATTCTGGATTGACTCCATGGTAAAAGTTGTTCATGATGATGGTTTGAATTACCTCCTCTCAGCTTAGCACAGGACACCACCAATTCTGGATAGTCATAGATTAAGGGTACAGTAATAGCAATTACAAACAAATGTTTACAAATATTACAAACTGTAATAATTTAAGTAAAATTAAAAAAAAAAAAAATTGGCCAACGTACCACCGGAGTATGTATACAATTCGACGCATATATATATTTTTTTATATCTATAACCACGCATAACTTTTTTCGTAGTAGTCCGATTTCAATAATTCGTTTTTCATTGGAAAGAGTATACTTCGAAATTGGTCCCATTTAAATTTTATTGAAATCGGCTGAGCTATTTTTGATAAATCAACAATAATGTGAAAAATGTCACATCGATCCGCGCAAAATATTCGCGAATTCTGTACACGGGTGAAGTCAGTCATGCTAATTTTCGCAAGCTAGCCACCCGGCCCATGCAAACTTACTTACTGAGCTGTTTTTTTCTTAATTTTTCAGATAACTCCAGAAGATGGCCTCCCTCAAACTGCTTGCAAAGCCTGCATTAAAACTATAACAAATACACTACATTTACGAGAA
This sequence comes from Hypomecis punctinalis, assembly GCA_949316475.1. Classification (NCBI taxonomy): domain Eukaryota; kingdom Metazoa; phylum Arthropoda; class Insecta; order Lepidoptera; family Geometridae; genus Hypomecis; species Hypomecis punctinalis. The sequence continues at coordinate 2,507,464 of OX438822.1, forward strand.
TTAAGCGCAAAAGCTGACAGTTTCTTAAAAACTATCACTAGGCACGATTTCGTAAAAGTAGAACAAAATATACAAGACACAATTGAAAACATACTTGGTTTATTTCCAGAAGAAACTGATCAAAATACTCCTCATTTAATCCAAGAAAAGGAAACAGATGATGTTACAAATTTAAATGAGAATGATTTAAATGAAACTGATGATATAACTTCATCTGATGATATAAAACCTACAATATATAGAGACAACACATATCTATCTAACAATAAAGACATTTACGAAACTGAGTTTGTTAATATTGAAACCAAAAAAGAATATATTGAAGACACCAAAACAGAATCGAGAAATTGTCTGACGCTTTCAAAAGATGCTCAAATAATGTTGTACCCTTCAAAATGTGGTGGTAACATTGAGTCCAAAAGTAATGATCCTGTTGAAAGTATAGCCCCAACTATTGTAGTCTTATGTGATTCTATGAAAATGGAGCAACTAGAAAAAATATCAAAAGAAACTAACATGAAATATGTAATCAAATGTAGCATTGATAACATAAGTAAATGTACCAGTGAAATATGTCAGACAATCTTCAAAAACAAGCAAAACGATTCAGCCAATGCAATAAGTCAAACGATTGTAAATTCTGGATCAATAGCCAATGTATCTGGCCAGACAGCCAATATTTCTGGCGAAGCACCTAATATATCTGGCCAAAAAGCCAATATTTCTGGCCAAACAGTCAATAAATCTGGTCAAATAACTGATATGTCTGGTCCAGTACCCAACATCCGTGGCCTATCACCTTATATTTTTGGCCAAACACCTAGAATATTTATTCAAACGGCCAATCCTGGCCAAAAAGCCAAGGCATCTGATCAAACTGATAGAATAGAAAACGATTTCATATCAAGGAAAGAATTGACCGAACTTTTCAAAGATAGCTATAAATTTGACAAAACTTTACTTTTGTCTAATGCAAATAAAGATTCAAAGTCACACGAATTATGTACAGAGAATGACTGTAAAAGCTCCGAAAATAGTAACAAAAAATCGGCCAAGATATATAAAAAATCCAGTTCAAATCGAAAGTTATCAAAAAAAGATGATCAAATGGTTTCAGAAGATGACTATGACACTTTGTTTGGTAATTTAATGTCAAATCTGAAGAAAAAACTAGCTAAATGCACTCCAAAAGATAGTCAAGAAAACAATGTGATCAAACAAAATAGCAATATAATGAAACCTATCAAGGTGTGTATTACAAGCGTCTAGCTGCTAGTTTTATTATGGAAATTTACGTGGTTTTCACACATTTTATACTATATATAACGGGACTAAAAATCACGTGTAGAGATAGTCGTAACGACTATAGTTTCGGTCGCATTCGGCGACCTTTCTCAAGTTGGCGAGTGCTAGCACGCGGAGCCGTCTCGCAATGCACTGCGGGCTGCGGGTCGCGATGACAGCGGTTGCGGTGGTGGGGCGGGGGCGGGTAGAGAGGATTGTTGTGTCGGCGCGCACTGAAGATCCTCTTCGTCGGTATCCTGGTATACGTCGGGGATACTCCAGCACACTGAGCTCACTATGTCTCCACCAGTTCCACGGTTAAGTCTCTTGGTTCCTTGAAGACACGGTTTCCACGTCGGTGGCAGTATCCATCCCCCGTCTCTATCTAGCTGCTAGCTTGTAAGTTTAACAGATCATAATTATCAGCCATAGGACATCCACCGCTCGATATAGGCCTTCCCAATAGTTCTCCAATAAAAATGGCTGGAAGCAGCTTGCATCCAGTGTGATCTTGCGCACTACACTACGCTTGCCAGTATGTGGTCTTCACTCAAGAAAGTTTCGAATTGATCAGTCATCAATCCTCTTTGCTATGTGAATGCTTGAAATAGCAGGGATTTCTACTAGCCAATTCGTTAGTCATGGTCATTTTTAACAGGCTTTTATTAGTTTCACCTGTATGTTTGCTTGCTTGTAACCAACCCCTTTGAGCTCGATTTTGACCTACTTTGAGCGATCAGATTTTCTGTAAACTTTGCACACCTATCAAAGACAAATGACAATGCATTCATAAAAAAAAACATATTATCCATTGCCACGAAATGATGATGTAAATCGTAGGGTGCTTTGTGCCAAAATTTTTCGTAAATCGAGCACCCCACGCTTTTTTTTACAATAGCAGGTATACTGAGCGCCACTCAAATTGAAAGATGGGAAGCTAGCCGTAGATGACACTTCGCCGTTGTACAGTCAGGGTCAAAATAGTAAAGTGTGAATTTGTACTAGGTAAGTCATACATGTTATGGAAACCCAATGATGTTTTGTTTCGTAACTAATTTTCAAGACATATAAAATATTTATGAACATTTGTCTTAGTGTGTTTATTTGTTAATTTAGTGGCGACACGCCTTCGATCGTGACATAGTTTACTTTTTTAGATCGAGATTCTTCAGATAGGCTGCTGTCATCACTATCACAACAAGAACCAAAACAAACAATAATGAAACTAACTACGGCAACGAATAATGATCTCGACTGTACCTTAGCTAAATATTGCGCATGTGTGCACGATACCGATGCAAATGGCGAAGTATACGTATTATCTATTTGTCTATGGGCGAAGTGTTGAGAGATACAAAGTGCGGGCGTAGTGAGCGCGCGGGAGGCACTTGGTTGGCAGGCGGGAGTGCGGCGGCGTCTCGTCTTTCTGGCACCCGCAATTATGCCTTTTGTGCAGCGATATGCGCATAACTTCCCAACCGCCGGCTTGTGTGGCGCTAATTGTAATACAAATTTGTAAATAACAGGGTAGCCGATTTGGTTGTAATAGCTCTGTGCCGATTTGTGAGACAAATTGCAGAGAATAGAATAACCTTCAGTGGAGATTGGTGCGGAGATTTATTGTCCGCAGGGAATATGCGGGGAAAATGGAAAACCCGACAATTCAATGAAAAACTTATAACTTAAACGTCTATATTTTGGCGTATGCGCAGCTCTCTGCGGCTAACTTCCCATCTTTCAATTTGTGTGGCGCTCAGTATATTAATATTTTTCATTCATTATTATTTTCTGCCTATATTGAAAATTATTTTACACTTTTTAGTTTCATATGCTATGCAAGCGTGTTTTTTAGTTTTTTAAAACTACATATATTTATTATTCTACAGATTCAACTTCCTTATTATCTTTATTAGTAAATCTTATTTTAAAACCTAATTAATGAGGTACCTAATTACGTAATGTTATTTGTTTAATTTTATTTTGTTTTTGTCAGAATAAATAATTGTCAATTGTTTATTGTCATTTCAGATGGATTTAACCAGAAGAAAGTACTTCAGAGAGCGAAACAACAAACTGATGAGCCTAGCAGTGACCCCGTACAAAGAAGGCGGCCCCATAGAGTGCAAGGTCTGCCACAACGTGGTTCAGAAAAAGCATAGCTTCAGGAGTCACGCTTTAAAGCATTTCGAAAAACAACACGTTTGTAAAGTAAGTTTTTTCAACAATAAAGTAAATTTTCATTATATTTTAATATTATACAAACGATAGAAGTAAAATAAATATAGTTTAAAAAAACACGCTTTCATAGCATATCAAACTAAAAAGTGTAAATAATTTTCAGTAAGTAGGTATAGGCAGAATACGATAATGAACGAAAAATATGAATACTACAATAAAAAAACGTGGGGCGCTTTGTGCCATAATTTTTCGTAAATCGAGCACCCCGCGCTTTTTTTACAATACTATTAATATTTTTTGTTTATTATTATTTTCTGCCTATACTGAAAAATATTTTACACTGTTTAGTTTAATATGCTATGAAAGCGTGTTTTTTTAGTTCTTTTTTAAACTATATTTATTTCTCACTTTTTAGTAATCGAATGAATGCATTGTCATCGGTCTTTGATAGGTGTGCAAAGTTTAAAGAAAATCTGATCGCTCAAAGTAGAGCAAAATCGAGCTCAAAGGGGTTGGTTACAACTTACAAGCAACATACAGGTGAAACTAATAAAAGCGTGTTAATAATAAAAAAATAATTGACAAAACTGAAGTAAAATTAATACTTATAGTTTGTCACGACGTGAATCACAAGAATCATAGTTTTAAGTTGGAACCACGCTTAAAAGCATTTCGAAAAACAGCATGTTTGTAAAGTATGCTGATGGAAAGTAAGATATTATAGGAGAAACCCTTTCACTTAGGGCTATAAAAATAGCATAGAATATGACCTATTCTTTGACCTACCAATAATACATTTATACATAAAAATTAGCCAAGCCGTTTTGTGGGAACTCGATAACAAGCATTGTCACACACTAAAGAAATACTACTGATTAATTCAAAACAAAGACTTGTATTTTCAAGCCTCTATGAAGCCAAGCTTCCGTGCACAGAGTCTAGTACTATTTTGTTTTTGTCTCAATAAATACAGTGGATTTCATTATACTCTATAAAATTTAACTTGATCTCTGCGACAGTGAAATTGACATAGAAGATTGGCATTTTTAGAGTTGAGATAGTGGTGGAAAAAATCGATTTTCAAACAATGTTGTAATTAAATTGAATGAGTAGTTGAAGGTGAGAAATTGGATTGTATTTCCTTACTATTATTTAAGATCAAGTATGTACACATGGAAATAATGTTATGATATTAATTAAATACTCATAATTATCTAACGATAGTATTTATCGACGTTTTTCACTATTATCGATGCTAATTTAACATATAATTGGGTTTAATTTAATTACACATGTAAAAAATGTTATGATATTAACATATACAATAAAATTAATGATAAATTAAGTTTTATTTAAAATATTGTCAGTATAAACTATCGATATTTTAATTAAAACTCTATCTAAAACTCTGTGGTCACGACCATTCGTCGCCCATCACTAATCGGCATGCCCACAAAGTATGACATTGACAGGTACTGTCTGTACTATTAAGAAATTCAGGACTTCATAGGCGTGATTTTTCTGACAGCTGTCGCAGAGATCAAGTTAAATTTTATAGAGTATAAAGATATACTATTGATTCATTAAAAACAAAGACTTGTATTTTCAAGAGTCTATGAAGCCAAGCTATCGTGCACAGTGTATAGTACTATTTTGTTTTTGTCCCAATAAATACGTAAGTTTATTTAGTTTTACTTAACTTTATGTTTTTTTTTCATATTGCAGTTCGCGGGTTGCGGCAAAAAGTTCGTCCATCGCGGCCAGTTGTCTCGACATGAACAATGTTTGCACGGAGTTGAGAAGAAGTTCTCGTGCGGACAATGCGGATTCCGCGCCGCAGACAGACTTACCATGCAGGTAGGTAAGAGACAATAGTAAAATAATTTTGATCTACTCTACAACAATCGACAGTATAAGGAAAAAACCGGACAATTGCGAGTCAGGCTCGCACATCGAGAGTTCCGTACAAACACATTGTTAAAATAATTAAAAACCTGTTCTAGCATGTGCTAATGAAGTTCTTTTATATGATACCATACATGATACGATTTACTCACTTTGAATTTTGAACCCATATTTTGTGAATTTTGAGGCCCTAGTTTCTTGGTAAATAATAATGTACAGTTTTCAGATTTATTCCTATATGTGTACTCTAAGACAATGCTTCTCGCCAAATTTCATAGTTCTATGTCAACGGGAAGTACTCTGTAGGTTTAGATTTTTGTGAGTGTCGAAATATGCTGTTTTTTACGACATAAACGGCACTAACTTTTTTAAACGACAACTGAGAAGTTTTTCTCTTACACAACAGCAAGAGTTCATTGATATACGTATATAGTTTAAATTTTAACTCGACATCTTTACGCGTTCCCGAGATAAGGAGTCTTGACATACACTCAGACGGACAGACGGACAACAAAGTGATCCTATAAGGGTTCCGTTTTTTCCTTTTGAGGTACGGAACCCTAAAAATATCCCATCAAAAACATATGATGTGAATAAGAGCAAAAGTTCAATACTTATTACTAAAATTATGCGACTTCGCCGACAAAAAGAATTGAGATCTATATGGGTGCAAAGTCCTATGTAGAGAATAATGCCATTATTTCACTTCAAATGTATTGACTGACAATATTTGACTCGCATATTTATATTAGAGTCTGTACCCATTCTGGTTGGTGTCAGAGTTTTTGAGCCGCCTGAAGTCCTCTGACATGGCTAAACGGTTAAAACGACCGGGACCTACAATTTAACGAGTCATCCGAGGCGTGGTAGCGCTCAGTTGTAAATGCCACTCGCGGTCACCCATCCGTAGACTGATCGAGCTGAACGTTGCTTAACTTAGATGATCGCTAACGAACATCTAGTCAAACTACCTTATTACTCAATTACTAACATAACTTCTTACTAAATAATTAAGTGCCGTAAAACTGATATAGGCCGAATCACACAAGTCGGCGGATGTGAAGTTAGCTACAAGCTGCGCAATATCCAATCCTGAATGAGGCTCGCATAAAGCTGTGCGTTGATTGGATTTTGCGCATTGTAGCTAACTTCACATCCGCCGACTTGTATGATTCGGTCTATAGGTATATTTGTCACGGTTTTCTTATTCACATACACGCTAACTTATTAAGTAATTATGTAAATCTAATCTAGGAAAAAAAACTTGGTGTTCTCTCTAAGGTGAGATGGTATTTCACACCTGAGCAACTGCTTAGTCTTTATAAAGCACAAGTCAGGTCTTGCATGGAATACTGCTCTCACCTTTGGGATGGCTCTGCCAAATATCAACTGGAGGCTCTGGAGTCGATTGAGAGGAGCCAGGAGGCTGATTGACAACGACACCTTGACTAAGACGCAGCTGCAAAGTCTTGAGCATCGTCGCAAGGTGGCGTGTTTGTCGGTCTTTTACCGGATACACTTCGGAGAGTGCGCCCAGGAGTTGCACAATCTGGTCCCCCCTTTCTTCTATCGCACGGCTAGACGGACGCGACCAAAGCGCCACCCTTTTATGGTGGACATTCCGCGCGTTAGAACCAAGCGTTTCGAATCCTCATTCCTCATACGAACAGCCAGAATGTGGAACGCTTTGCCTGAGTCTGTCTTCCCGTTAAAGTACAACGTGAGTGTCTTCAAATCCCGAGTAAATAGGTATCTTCTAGGTAAGCTCGCTATACCCTAGACCGCACATCTGCTTAACATCAGGCAGTGTGTAGTCAAAAGCAAACCTATTCGAAATAAAAAAAAAAAAAAATTGCCGTTTCTTTGACTATATGCATTTGAAAGAGAGAACACATGTAGGTAAGATAAAGATAGGGAACGCTTGGGCAAAAAAATAGTATCTGTAATATCTATTTTGCGAAAATGGTTTGAAGCTAATAGAATAATATTAAATGCCGATAAAACTGTAGTCATGCTAAAAAAAAGTAAAAACGACACGATTACGAATTCGGAACACGTATTTCTCGGATATAACATAGATTACACTTTAACACACCGTTGTCACATTGACAATATCTGTAAAAAGGTATCTAGCGCAAATTATGCTCTGTTTAAGTTAAAATCACTACTTGACAAAAAATCTTTGATAACAGTATATTTCGCATATGTTCATTCGGTTATAAGTTACGCAATAACTACCTGGGGTAATGGTGCAGACATTGAGCAATTATTAAAATGTTAAAAACGTTCTATCAGAATCATAAGTGGGATTAGGAAAAGAACTTCGGCCAGAAAATACTTTTTAGAGAACCAAATAATGTCAGTAATACTCGTATCATTATACATTTTTAAATGTTTATTGGATATTCATGTAGATAAGGATAAGTACCTAAACATTTCGGACACACACAATTACAATACAAGATTTAAGGAAAGACTATGCTTGCCCAAAACGAAATTAACAAAAACGCAAAGACATGGCGTCTACAATAAGATTTTTATGTACAATAAATTACCAAAATCTATTACTGACTTATCTTATTCTGATTTTTAAAGAAAAATTAAATATTTTTTTATGAATAATGTGAATTTTTCAATTACATAGTTTCTACATTTTAATTTTGTAAACTGACTTGCCTTGTATGACTGACATGTTATAAATGGCCAATAAATGATCTGAATCTGAAACAGTATTCTAAACTGCTATTAAATTTAGAATGGCGCCTTCATAATTGGCCATATTGTACTGAAAATAAATTAATTGAATTATTGTACTTTTCTACAGAACCACATCCGCGCGGAACACACGGGCGAAAAGCCGTACGAGTGCAACGAATGCGGAGCAAAATTCCGCATGCGGAACAACATCATACAACACATCAAACAAGTGCACTTCAAGCCGCACAAGAACATACAGGTATGTGTTGCATCTATCTATTATATAAATATATATATATTCCGCATGCAGAACAACATCATACAACACATCAAACAAGTGCACTTCAAGCCGCACAAGAACATACAGGTATGTGTTGCATCTATCTATTATATAAATATATATATTCCGCATGCAGAACAACATCATACAACACATCAAACAAGTGCACTTCAAGCCACATAAGAACATACAAGTATGTGTTGCATCTATCTATTATATAAATATATATATTCCGCATGCGGAATAACATCATACAACACATCAAACAAGTGCACTTCAAGCCACATAAGAACATACAAGTATGTGTTTCATCTATCTATTATATAAATATATATATTCCGCATGCGGAACAACATCATACAACACATCAAACAAGTGCACTTCAAGCCACACAAGAACATACAGGTATGTGTTGCATCTATCTATTATATAAATATATATATATATTCCGCATGCAGAACAACATCATACAACACATCAAACAAGTGCACTTCAAGCCACATAAGAACATACAAGTATGTGTTTCATCTATCTATTATATAAATATATATATTCCGCATGCAGAACAACATCATACAACACATCAAACAAGTGCACTTCAAGCCACACAAGAACATACAGGTATGTGTTGCATCTATCTATTATATAAATATATATATTCCGCATGCAGAACAACATCATACAACACATCAAACAAGTGTACTTCAAGCCACATAAGAACATTGAGGTATGTGTTGCATCTATCTATTATATAAATATATAAATTCCGCATGCGGTACAACGATATGCAACACATCAAACAAGTGCACTTCAAGCCGCACAAGAACATTGCATCTATATATTTTATAAATATATAAATTCCGCATGCGGAACAACGACATACAACACATCAAACGAGTGCACTTCAAGCCTCCTCAGTAGTCCTCAGAATAAGGACTAAACTAAGTACTATTACTAACTTTAAAAATCTATCAATATTGACGTCAGTGTCCGTATATATTTTTCAAGTACTAAAATATGTCTATTCTAGACTCCATGAGTATGAAAAACCAAGCGCACCTAAGAGACCAAGAAAATGTAAAAATGCAAACAATTTTCTATTACCCATACAGCATAGATTGAATATGCTTGGACGCTTACCAAAATTAACAGGTCAGAAATTGTACAACAAACTGCCGTTAAATATTCAGACATTAGAAAATGAAAATAAATTTCGCGCTAACGTTAAGCGCCTCCTATTATCAAAAACTATTTATAAAATAACTGAATATATAAACAGCGATTACAAAGATTATAAAATAATGGAGACAGAACTGCATTAAGCAATTGACACATATATTCTATGGTATAGCCATAATTTGATTAATCTTAGTTTAATTTTTGGTTAGACATGACCTAAAAATATTTATTTTTATTTTTTAACGAGGCCCTTATACAGCTGATCACCATGACATGTGACCATTTTATTATTTAATTTAATTTATTATTTTAATATTAACGACGTAATTTGTATAGAATTTTAAATTAAGTTGTTATGTTTAATGTGATATTGAATTTGTTTTTATAATCATGTATTTTTGTTGTGATCTTTTGTTGGACGAGTCTATTAAAAGGAACATTGATGAGCATATTATATTATTTAATTGTTTTCAATGTACTATTGTGATAATAAATGTTTTCATTTCATTTCATTTCTAAGACTATTACATATTATTTTAGGTATCGTTCAAGTATTAAGTAACGCAATTTTTGAAGATTTCTTACCCCCGTCCCCCTGTGTTCCTGTGTAACACGCCATAAAGTTTTTCTGTACCCCCCCATTTTCTTTTGAACTCTCTTTGGCAATACAATTAGAAAATTCGATGTTTCACACCTGTCAGGCGTCCCGTGACGGCTCATTCCCTTTTTATTACAGTAATTATATTTTAAAAAATGTTACGTAGTCCTAAACCCCCCCCCCCCCCCCACCCCACCCCTCCCTGTAACACATCGTAACGTTTAACAAGACTCCCCCTTCCCCTAAATAGCTAATAATAATATTTCAACGGTCCCTTAGTCCTTATTCTGAGATTGTGACCCTTTAGATACTTGCTCGTTGTCGGGATTGCTTTTATTGAAAACGCGAAAACGCTTTCCTCTTAATGAATAGACATGTTTTATTTTATTTATTTCATGTCAATATACAATTATTCCAAATACATGTCAAAAATAATTCAATACAACAAAAAATAATCGTCAAGTCGGTACTTGTCACGTACAAGAAAACATGTCAAAAAAGCCCCTCGCGCGTAGATCGTGACCCAAACGTTCCCAACACACTAGCGGCATTTCCTCGCTGTATGGCCAATGAAATTCGTTGGACTACAAACCAGCCCGCTCGAGGATCCCGACCCTTCTCGCGCTGTCCCAGGTCGTAGGCAAATATGTGTTTTATTTGGTTTTCACACAGTTGTTTATTTATTTCAGTGTGAGTACTGCCCGTCTCTCTTCCAATGTCGGCGCGATCTATGGATGCATCAGGATAAATCCCACTTCTACACGTACAACTACTATTGCTACCTCTGCTCTAACACGTGAGTACCCTTGTAGTAGCGCTCGTAGCGTAGTTTGACTAGGTGTTTGTCAGCGATCACCGAAATTAAGCAACGTTCCGCACGGTCAGTATTTGGATGGGTGACCGCGGGTGGCATTTTCCAACTGAGCGCTACCGTGGCTCGGATGACACGTTAAATTGTAGGTCCCGGTTGTTTTAACCGCTTAGCCATGTCAGAGGCCTTCAGGCGGCCTAAAAACTCTGACACCAGGGCTAGCCACCCGGCCTATACGAACATACTTACTTACCCTTGTATAGGCCGAATCAAACATGTTGGCGGCTGTGATGTTAGCTTCAAGCTGCGGCCGCTACGGGAAACCCAATCCTCGCGCAGCAGTTAAGTGATTTCCAGTCAGTATTGGGTTATCCGCAGTTTTTGAAAATGTTATCACTAAGAGCGTCAGTGATGTCTGCCGGCAAGCAGTTATACACTGCTGGTCCCAACACGTGACTCAGGTTTTTGGATCGCGTGAGCTTCACACGAACCGATGCCAGAGTGTTCACATTACATTCACACAATTAAAACCAACTATGCTATGGTTACCAATCCGTCTTCGCCGCAACTCACATATTCTGGCCTTTTTGTATAAAATCCTATTCTATCCTTCCACTCCGCTATATCTGAAGGAGCGTTTTACTTTCCTTCAATTCCACTCTAGCCCTTTACAATTCTCTCGTGCTCTCAAACTTAAATTTCCTACTTCCGGTCACTCGAATCTATCCTATCATCATTCCTTTACTGTTCAATCCCTTATGCTGTGGAACGCACTGCCTGTCACGATCAGACAGGCTCAATCACTAAACATTTTTAAATCTCTTGTTTTTAAACACTATCTGTCTACTTGTTAATTTGGTACATATATGTATATATTTTATTATGGTTTTATGTATGTATTTTATGTAGGTATATAATTATTTATTTATTTGTATGTAATAATTATAATTTATTTTTGTATCTGTGTATTTGGTCTATGTAGTTTATGCTATTGAACAGCGCCGACCGCAACATAATTATCCTAATATTATTTCATTTAGGTTGCCTGGAAGAAATCGCTGCAGGCGATAAGGCCGCCCATTTTTCTACCGGATTATTGTTTTATTTTTCTAGTTTAAGTTGTTTTGTAATGTATGGTGTGAAAATAAAGTAATTTTGTATTGTATTGTATTGTATGCTGTCTCACTCCGTCATACATATTCTTTAAATACATACTTACATAGATAATACCTAAATAACATCCAGACACAGAGCAAACACCTATGTTCATCACATAAATGCTTGCCCTGGGTGGGAATCGAACACACGCCTCTTTGACTCAGTAGTCAGAGTCACTAACCACTGAGCCAACGAGGCAGTCCAATATCTAATAAAAATATTTTTTAGTTACAGAAGCGGTTGTTCGGCCAGAAAGCATTTGTTAAAAGTGCATGGAGTACCTAAAAATCAACAGTTAAAATTACGAAGGGATAAAATCAGGAAGTAAGTATAGGTATCGCCACACAAGTAGGCGGATGAGAAGTTAGCCGCAGACAACACTTCGCCGTGATTCGCTAATTATTGCGCATGTGTGTACAATGCCTACGCAAGTAGCGAAGTAGTGAGCACGGGCGTAGGCAGCGCGCGGGAGGCATGAGGTTGGCGGGCGGGTGTGCCCCGGCGCGAGTCTCTCTGGCTCCCGCGCATACCTAGATTTTGCCTTTTGCGCAGCGATCTGCGTATAACTTCTTTTCGCCGACTTGTGTGGCGCGGTTTATAATATCACTATTATTACGCATGCGTGTACAATGCCTACGCAAGTGGCAAAGTAGTGAGCACGGGGTAGGAAGCGCGCGGGAGGCATGAGGTAGGCGGGTGTGCCCCGGCGCAAGTCTCTCTGGCTCCCGCGCATACCTATATTTTGCCTTTTGCGCAGCGATCTGCGTATAACTTCTTTTCGCCGATTTGTGTGGCGCGGATTATAATAGCACTAGTAATAGGCATATAGACTGACAAATATATTAGACATGTATATTTTCTTTTGTCAATTCAACAAAACATGATAAAGTTACAGCCCGTCAAAGTTCCGCGTGACATCACCAGTGCCGTACAAATGTGTAGACTTCTGTGAGGTGACGTCACGGCCCCCACTCCCAAACTTTGACAAGGTTTATCTTTCTCATATGTTGTTTGATTGACAAGAGAAAAAATACTTGTCTAATATTTTTTGATAATTTAACTCACGGAATAAATGATAATAATAATTTTTAACCCAGCCATCACGCCTATTCTATGAACAGTAGACCTTGCGGTACATCTCATGCGAGACAGCAATTTCCCTCCCCTTTTAGGCTCCCCGCGCACTAGGCAGCCTGGCTGCGCAGCCCAGGCTGCGGCAGCCAGTCAAACATATGACGTTGTATGGGAGCCCGCGCACTAGGCAGCCACGAAATCTCGGCTGTGGCAGCCAATTAAACGCGCCTGTTTGTACGGCAGCCAGCTGTTTTTTTTTCTTTGTTTTGCGTTTTTTACGAGATAGGTAAGCAATAATTATAAGTTCTTCCACGTCCATATTGCTCGACGGAAGGATCTAGACTAGTCGTTGATTGGCTGTTATAACTGGCTGCGCAAATATTCTGGCTGCCGCAGCCTGGGTGCGCAGCAAGGCTGCCTAGTGCGCGGGGGGCCTTAAGGGAAATAGGAACCTACCCCCAAATAATCACAAAAACCGGACAAGTGCGAGTCATGCTCGCACATCGAGGGTTCCGTACAAATCCAGAAAATTTCATAAAATTGGGAAGTAAGTTGTTAAAATCTCTATGCTGTAACCATCGACAAAAAAAGTTTTTTTTTCACATTTCTCGTCATACATCGAAAATTACACATTGTCAAAATAATTAAATACCTATTTTAGCATGTGCTAATGAATTTTTTTTATTTGATACCTTACATGATACGATTTACTCACTTTGAATTTTGAACCCATATTTTGTGAATTCTGAGGCCCTATTTTTGTGATTTAAATAAAAATGTACAGTTTTCAGATTTATTCCTATATGTGTACTCTGAGACAATAGTTCTCGCCAAATTTCATAATTCTATGTCAACGGGAAGTACCCTGTAGGTTTTGGTTTTTGTGAGTGTCGAAATATGCGGTTTTTACGACATAAACGGCTCTAACTTTTTAAACGATAACTGAGAAGTGTTTCTTTTACACAACTGCAAGAGACTATAGATACTATTTGAAAAACTTTTTTTGAAAACCCCTCTTTGAGGACAACCTGTCTAATAAGCGTATCACAGGTGGCGCCGCCTACGCTAGAAGTTGGTTAAAATGAACACTTCACAAATTCGACGCAAGGTCAGGACTGTGAATTGGCTAAGTTGGGAGAGCGCCGGGCTAGTGATCCGAACACGCAGATTGGAGTCCTGCATTCGCGACGAATTTTTGAAATGTTTATCTATAAAATAACTCTTTGAAAAATCAACATCCTGATAGACGAAAGCAAAATAACTGTGTTAAAACGAAGCCTTCGCTTCGCTTTGGTCAATAATGTTATTTTATTTTTCAGAGCCGACGCACCTAGTTCTTCAAACGTCAAACCGATAGTATCAAACACTCCTAGATAGATCTACATTGGCGCTACCATCATTCGGATAGCAAAACATTGGTATGATCTTAGTAGTCCGAGTATTGGATGGATTCGTAACTGAAATAGCCAGGACTGGATGGTTTCGCAACTGTTTAGTTACGATCACGACAGGACAAATTCGTAACTAAAGGAAGGACAGGGAGGTTTGAACTGTATAGATTCGTAACTAGCAATTGGAGAGCCGTAACTGGAAAGTTACGATTGGGACAGATACGTAACTAGATAGTCAAGATTGGGCAGAAACGTAACTGGAAAATCCATAATGGACAGATTCCCATAAAAACAATCCCAAATGGACCGATTCTCACCGAAGAGTCACAATAATGGATAGATTCGCAACTGGAGAGTTACGATTCGTATCCGGATTTTAAGGATCTATTGACTACAGCATGGCTGAAACTACAGAAACTACAAACATAAAAAGGGACATAGTCTTTTAGGACTAGATGATTCAAAACTGCAATCACATTGACTGTGTTCGCAACCGTGTAGTTGTATAATCCACGCCACACAAGTCGACAAGTTAGCCGCAGATGACACTTCGCTGTGATTCGCTTATTATTGCGCATGTGTGCACAATGCCGATGCCGCGTGGCGTAGTGGTGAGCACGGGAGCGCGCGGGTGCATGAAGTTGGCGGGCGGGTGTGACCCGGCGTCTCGTTTCTCTGTCTACCGCCTTTTTTTTTATTTCGAATAGGTTCGCGTTTGACTACACACTGGCTGATGTTGAGCAGATGTGCGGTCTAGGGTGTAGCACGCTTACCTAGAAGATACCTATTTACTCGGGATTTGAAGACACCCACGTTGTACTTTAGCGGGAAGACAGACCCAGGCAAAGCGTTCCACATTCTGGCTGTTCGTATGAAGAATGAGGATTCAAAACGCTTGGTTTTAACGCGCGGAATGTCCAATATAAAAGGGTGGCGCTTTGGTCGCGTCCGTCTAGCCGTACGATAGAAGAAAGGGGCGGGGGGGCCAGATTGTGCAACTCCTGAGCGCACTCTCCGAAGTGTATCCGGTAAAAGGCCGACAAACACGCCACCTTGCGTCGATGCTCTAAACTTTGCGGCTGCGTCTTAGTCAAGGTGTCGTTGTCAATCAGCCTCCTGGCTCGCCGCTCAATCGACTCCAGAGCCTCCAGTTGATATTTGGCAGAGCCAACCCAAAGGTGAGAGAAGTATTCTATGCAAGACCTGACTTGTGCTGTATAAAGACTAAGCACTTACCTATATTTTGCCTTTTGCGCAGCGTTCTGCGTCTATAAGGATCTGAATATATGCTGATAAAAATATATAATCATCTACCGAAAGATTTGCAAGAAGAGACAAGTAACAAGAAGTTCCAAAAGAAGCTTAAATATTTCTTAACAAAAAAATGCTATTACACAGTTTACGAATATCTAGACGAAAAAGTTTCAACCTCACAAAATATACAAGACTTTAATAATAACTATATATCTGTACCTAATTTAAGAATTATCTCCAAAATTATTATGTATTTATATTTTAATATCAAACTTGTAATGTACAATTTGCAACACCCTATAAACAGGGTTATAATGTGTATAACGTTACATTTTCATAATTATGACTGTAACTAGACATTATAAGGCAATGTATACTTAAATAAATAAATAATCTTCAATCCGTTCGCCGTCTTGTGTGGCGCGGATCAGATTTAAACTATACAATTATTATTGGTAATCAATTAGAATCCTTTTATTTGTTTTGAATTATTGATTTACAGAATATACTAAATACTTATGTACAAAATATGCCCATAATATGTACATCAAAACAAACAACTTTTGTTCTACTTTTCCCAAATCTCAACAACCCAAAAATAATTATAAAGTGGAATCAGCATATGAACAAATAATTGTTTTTTACATACCTAACTAATATTTACACGTGTTTGCATATTTACACAATAAGCCCGATTACAGAGGCGCCAGCGTAAATTTAATAGCAACGTAAAAAGCGTTCTCTCTATCGAAAGCCTAAAGTGAAAAAGAAACA
The DNA here is from genome assembly GCA_949316475.1 of Hypomecis punctinalis. Classification (NCBI taxonomy): domain Eukaryota; kingdom Metazoa; phylum Arthropoda; class Insecta; order Lepidoptera; family Geometridae; genus Hypomecis; species Hypomecis punctinalis. The sequence goes on from OX438822.1 coordinate 2,524,047, forward strand.
GAACTACGCTATTTAGCTAAATAGCGTAGTTCTGTTTCTTTTTTTTTATTTCGAATAGGTTCGCGTTTTACTACACGCTGGCTGATGTTGAGCAGATGTGCGGTCTAGGGTGTAGCACGCTTACCTAGAAGATACCTATTTACTCGGGATTTGAAGACACCCACGTTGAACTTTAGCGGGAAGACAGAGCCAGGCAAAGCGTTCCACATTCCGGCTGTTCGTATGAGGAATGAGGATTCGAAACGCTTGGTTCTAACGCGCGGAATGTCCACCATAAAAGGGTCGCGTCTGTCTAGCCGTACGATAGAAGAAAGGGGCAGGGGGGACCAGCCCCCCTACCGCCTAAAGCAATAGCAATCGTCATAGCAATCGTTTATGACTTCATTTTAGTCATTTGGCACCGCCTATGTGACGTAAGCCATCAAAGTTGTTCATTCAACAATTGCTTTCGCAATCCGCGCAAATCAATTGATGGCTAACGTCATATAGGCGGTGCCAAATGACTAAAATGAAGTCATAAACGATTACTATTACGATTGCTATTGCTTAGGCGGTCGGGGGGCAGATTGTGCTACTCTCTCTCCGAAGTGTATCCGGTAAATACGGTAATTACGATGGCGCCTCTGTAATCGGGCTTAGTGTCTCCTCTGAGGTCCAAGTCTCGCGGATGGCGACGCACGCGCTTTTTACATAGAGTTAATAATGTTTAGACCGGCCATATTTATTTTTTTCTTTTTCATGGAAGACAAGTACGAATTTTCAGAAGTCTTAGAACAAAAGATGTTTATTTTGATGAACAGAATATACCTTTAAAAGGATGCTAATTGATTTACAAGTAACCCTGTACAGTTCAGACTGGACAAGTAACTCGTAAGATTTAAACAAAAATACTTGACGCCATTTCGAATCAAATCTATGAAGGAATGCTCATACTTTATCAATATTATTGTAAAAAACCGGACAAGTGCGAATCAGGCTTGCACATTGAGGGTTCCATACAAATCCAGAAAATTTCACAAAATTGGGGAGTAAGTTGTTAAAATCTCTATACTATATGTATATCCAAAGTTTTTTTTTTTTCATTTTTCTCATCATACGTCGAAAATTACACATTGTTAAAAAATTAAAAACCTGTTTTAGCATGTGCTAATGAAGTTCTTTTATATGATACCTTACATGATACGATTTACTCACTTTGAATTTTGAACCCATATTTTGTGAATTTTGAGGCCCTATTTTTTGTGATTTAAATAAAAATGTACAATTTTCAGATTTATTCCTATATGTGTATACTGAGACAATGCTTCTCGCCAAACTTCATAGTTCTATGTCAACGGGAAGTACCTACCCTGTAGGTTTTGATTTTTGTGAGTGTCGAAATATGCTGTTTTTACGACATAAACGGCTCGAACTTTTTTAAACGATAACTGAGAAGTTTTTGTTGCACACCTGCAAGACCTGCTTGACAACTGCAAGAGACCATAGATATACGTATACAGTTTAAATTTAAACTCGATATCTTTACGCATTCCCGAGATAAAGAGTCTTGACATACACACAGACGGACAGACGGACAACAAAGTGATTCTATAAGGGTTCCGTTTTTCCTTTTGAGGTACGGAACCCTAAAAAAAGGTTTTTTTATCGCTACAATGTAAATAAAATAAAGTTACATAACAGAATAAATACTTGGAAATAAAAACGACTTTGATTTCACTTTTTTTATTGTAACATAATTTATACACATAGGTAGGTACATACATGCACGTATATACATTTAATCTTGGTTTAGTCAATATATTTAAGCCAGGGCCACACCGCAAGTTTTGCTAACGCAAAAAAATCCTACTAATATTATAAACGTGAAAGTTTGTGAGGATGGATGGATGTTTGTTACTCTTTCACGCAAAAACTACTAAACGGATTGAGATCAAACTATGCAATAATATAGCTTATATATCAGAATAACACATAGGCTATAAATTATAATGATATATTGCGTATGCGGGCGAAGCCGCGGGGAAAAACTAGTATATAAATAAATCTATATCGTCCGGCTGCATCGGTCGACGATATTGTAAAATAGCGGCTCGAACCTGGACACGAGCACAGGACCGAGACAAATTGCTCCTGAAGAGAGGCCTATACCCAGCAGTGGGATAGAGAAGGCTGCAGATGAATGATATAATAATAATTAATTTCTACTACAGTAAGCTCCTTTTCACAGCACTGGCTTTTCGGTGAAGGAAAACATCGTGAGGCAACCTGCATACGTCCGTAGAAGAAATTCGATGGCGTATGTGAATCCACCAACCCGCACTGGGCCAGCGTGGTGGATATGGCCCAATCACCCTTCGTGGGTAGGCCTACGTCCTGCAGTGGACTATTAAAAAGGCTGGTACAGTACAGTACAGTAAGCTGAGTCATGAGTGTGAGTTTTGTCGTAAACATGACGCGCTCTTCGGCGAGCGCGTAAGCATGTAATTTGTATGTACTTGTTGTGTTTCAAAAACGCGCCGCTAGTGGCGCTATACATTTCTTCATACAAATTACATGCTTACGCGCTCGCCGAAGAGCGCGTCATATTTACGACAATACTTACACTCAGCATACAGTTTTCTAATGTAAATAAAAGGTTTACAGGTTGAATGGCGAGCCCTGCACTAGGAAAATCCTGTATCGCGGGGCCCAGAACAACAAGAACAAATTAATAAAATCTTTGCTTTGGTAGAAATGCGGAACAAATTGGGGAACGCGGTGTTAGGGTTGCTACACACAAGCGGGCCGGTTCAGTCGGTGGTAATTTTTAAGCAAAAATTAGAAAAGCAGACTAATTCACTCCTATTATGCGTGAGCGCAGCGAGCGCCAAAATTTTTCGGCTTTTTTCAGTAATTTCAAAACTGATATCAGCAAAGCAGACTAACCACACTACTATCATGCTCGATACGTCCCCTTACGGTGTGAACCTGGTCTTACACTATTTGTTATTTGCGTGATACTGTACAGGGTTATTCAGTACTGATGTACTAAGTCGAAAGGGGTAGAACTGATTTAGTACAGTAGCCAGTTCAGATCATCATTATGAACAACTTCGACATTCGAGAAAAAAACCAGCTGTTTCATACATTTTGTCGATTCCAAGTTGGACCCATAGTAAAAGTTGTTCATAATGATGGTCTGAATCACCTTTCAGTTAGTTCACCAGTTCTGCCCCCCTACCGCCTAAAGCAATAGCAATCGTTTATGACTTCATTTTAGTCATTTGGCACCGCCTATGTGACGTTAGCCATCAAAGTTGTTCATTCAACGATTGCTTTCGCAATCCGCGCAAAGCAATTGATGGCTAACGTCACATAGGCGGTGCCAAATGACTAAAATGATGTCATAAACGATTGTTATTGCTTAGGCGGTCGGGGGCTGGATAGCCCCATACATATTTAGTCATCTAGCCTATTATTAACAATGGTTTTTGTCTTGGAATGAGAACATAGTGCTGCATTTTATCACGACATCATTAAGGTAATGAGATTCCGCAGTGAGATCATGATTATTTATTCATATAGGCCGAATCAAACTTAATGGCGTCTGTAAACAGGAAGCGAGTCGCTGCGCAGTAGCAAATTTATAATGTGTCTGCGGTGGCGATAACGTAACGTACTTTGATGCTTCTTGTTTTTTATCTGTAAGAAATATTGTGCCTGGAAGAAATCGCCATGGTGGGCCATAAGACCGCCACTTTATAATCATATTTTTTGTCGTATATGCGTAAATAGTGTTTATTTTTCATATTGTGGTTGTAAATAAAGAGTTTTGTCTGTCTGTACCTGTTGACATCCAAATTGTCACCTTAAATGACACTGACATTTTTTTTGCTTGTATTGTATTAATCATGTTTTATCTTATTTTATTATTAATTTGTTGTATTTTGAAAATACTTAAGTGTGTTTTGAAATGAAATTTAATTTTGAGAAATAATTCTATATATATATACAACGTGTAACAGAACGGTTCAACAATACTGAACGGCATGTATGTGTATCCTGTCACGAATCACCTGTATGAATTTCAAACTTCAAAAGTCATCTTATTTTTTCCATATAAAACTAAAAAATATTTTTTTCATATTATTTTGGACAACCCTAAACTAGTGAGGTCGGTGGCCTCGTTTCAAAAGCCGCTGGCTCCGCGCCCCGCTGCTGGTTCCCCCGCTGCCGTCGGCCTGACACGCTAACTAGTTAGGCTACCTAATGCTGTTGAAGGAGGCTACTTACCTACAGATTCTCAGACCTAGTCCCTTGACCGAGTCGAGACCTAATTCAGTTTTAAAAACAGCTATAAATTCGTGGATCGCAAAAAGAAAGTAGGTAACGTTTTACTTTAGTGCGTAACTTGAATATGTACCTAGGAATTTTCATGAGTAGATAATCAATTTAGGTATCCTGTTTTTGGCAAATATCAATTTACTTACCTAATTGTAAGGTTTCTTGACACTACTTAGCTTGTACTTAAGCATGTACTTACCCTATCTTATCGTGGCGTTTAAAATGACCTACATAGGTAATTAGGTCCTATGGGCACTCAGAAATGATAGAAAAAAACAAATTGATACATTTTTTTAAATTCACTATTTTTATTTGCCACATACCTACTTAGGAACCTACTTAAAATTAACACACACAAGGGCGTCCACAAACACTCAATAAAAGTCAAAGGAAAGGCTCGAAATGCAAACCTCCCCGGTCGCAGCACAACCGAGTAGGTACGTAGGTACCAGTACGTCGAGCCGTGGTCGAGCCATAGATTTTCTCACGTTCACCACATTTAAATTCCGCCACGATGCAAAGGGTTCATCTTCTCTCTGGACTGGAGTCGCACGGCACAGAATAAACAACATTTTCAATGTACCATGATCAAAGGTCTAATCACGTAAAGTCCGGAGACCTGGGTGGTCAGCACACCGCGCCTCATGTAGGACCACCGCCCCGGAAACCGCTCGTCCAGGTGCTCGCGGACGCGGCGCGCATAGTGCGCGGGCGCTGTTGAACGTCCTTCGGACCTCGCCGCTCCTCCCCGACGCGTGCTGGTCCTTGGGCTATCTTCAAAATACTGCAGAATGCGCGTCTCGCGATTTGAACCAACTCGAGCACCGGGTCGTTTCTGTTCTCGTGAAAGTTCCCAGTAGGTACTGTGCAGACGTAAACACTAGACACATCCATCTAAGAAGTCCGCGTCCGCCACCGCCGCCACCGGCGCGCCCGCGTCGGTTAGAAAGCGGCCATCTTCAAAATGTTAGCTCGTGCGCGGCACCGTTGTTGCCATTCATATCACCAATATCATAAAAAAACATTTGAGAATGTTAGGTATCCTAGACTGCCTGTCTAGGCATCGCGATCGTCGAAAGAGTTGATAGACAACGTCTTCACTTCCGCAAGGTCAGAGAGCGACTGACTATTCCGATTATTTCTATTAAAATTGGAATCAAAATTTTAGGGTTCAGTAGTATTTCGGATTTCGTTTTTAGTGAAAGTTTTTTTTATGCGCACAAACTTCGAAAAACGGATGGCCGACGGGACCATACAGTTCTCAAATGGAGACCACGGACCAGCAAGCGCAGCGTAGGATGCCCACCGACTAGGTGGACTAACGATATAATAAAGATCGCAGGAACGCGCTGGATACAGGCCGCTTCCAACTGGCCTTATTGGAAATCTATAGGAGAAGCCTATGTCCCGCAGTGGAGTCTTACGGCTGTTGGATGGATGGATGGATTATTATTCTTTAAACTGATTTCAACGGAACCAGAACTTAAAGTAGATCAGGTCACTAGGTCAGCAAGCGAAATTCATTTTTTTTTGTACAATTGTACTGACGACTGAACTCACGCACGCACACTACGGCTCAAAACCGTGCGTAGCTCCGGCGTAACCTCCTGGGTAGAAACATTCTCGTTAACAAGCGCCCGCAAAGTACGAGTACGACGTAAAAGAGAGATGTTGTCTGGAAGAAATCGCTTTTAGCGATAAGACCGCCTTTTGTACCATTGTTCTGTCGTTATTTCTTCTTCTGTTATGTTTTACTTATGGTGTCAATAAAGTTGTTCTTGTATTGTATTGTAAAAGTTTCACGTGAAAGTGGCGTGACGTGGTACTTTATTAATAAACGAGCTATGGATAAGGCTATGCTTGAGTCTCTCTGCGAGATCGAATCAGGAATGAGGGAATCCATAGAAGAATACACACATAAGGCACATATCACGGAGGACTGGTGACCGATGGGGTCGAAAAGTTCTCGAGTGGAGACCACATACCGGCAAGCGCAGCCCACGGCAGCCGGACGTCCACCCACTATGAAGACGGACGACCTCAGCAAGACCGCGAGACCGCGCTGGTTTCAAGCCGCTACCAACCGGGCTTATTAGAGATCTTTTGGGGAAGTCTATGTCTAGCAGTGGAAATCCTATGGCTGATGGATGGGTGGATGTAGCAAAAACTAAATAACAAAGCTTTAGACATTTTACCATATTAAAATAATACTAGTACAAAAAATGTACGGAACCCATATTTTTAATTATTCATATTTTTCGCTCAAAAAAGCGGCGGAGCTCAAAGAGCCGCCATATTACCCGCTCATTCGTGATTAGTGCAGTGTTTGTTTCGGCTCGTTTGTCGGCTCGTTTGTTGGCTCGTTTGTCGGCGTGGCCAGTCCACGTGGACTTCAAGCCGATAAAAAAGAATAAAAATAAAGATGCGTAATTGAAATGCTCCAACTTTGGTTTGATATTGATACCTATTGTTACGCGTGACTTCTATTTTAATGTAGTATTTTTGTGGTAACTAAATCAAGCAATTTAATGTATTTGGGGAGTGAAACTACCACAAGCTCTTAAACATTTTTACTTTAATATTACCTAGGTACCTGGCTTCTCTGCCTCGCTCTTTTTACAGTTAAAATAATACCTAGGTATTTCCGTGTCGTGTTTAAAATTTTTTCAAGTTATGCTTTGTAAGTTAAATACAATTTAACTTTCAATGCAGTTAGGTAGGTATGTATTTTTTATTTTGACATGACTTGGAGCCGGTGGAATAGGCAGAGTGCTTAGACGTGACAAGAAAAAAAATAACTTTGTTAATCTTTTTTTTACAGTCCTACTACATCGGAGAGGGTGTTACATAGACGATGTAATAATTTTATGCGACAGGTAGTACTTATAACATGTTCTAGTCTAGGCAGTTTAGATGAGTTAGGTAGATCAATCTAGGACCTTGTAACTTGTACCTATGACCATGTACCTACTTACCTAAATGTTTGTGTGTAAAAGCCCGTCCACGATTACGTAGGCAAAAATAAAATATTTCTGTACACTTATTAGTCTTTATCATTACCGTCAGCTGATAAGTTTAGGGTTGACATCAGGTTATTTTACGCAAAACTTTAACTTGGTTTATCTCGTAATCTAACATACTGAGGATTGTGAGACCTTATGGGGTAAGTTTTAAATATGTCTGAGCATGCGTGGTTTAAGTATTGTTGAACCGTTCTGTTACACGTTGTATATTCTATTATTATAAAAGCATTGTTATCGGACGATTTCAAGAACATGTAATATGTCTACGAAAATAAAGAAAAAAGGGAGAGGAGTAGGGTTTTGCGTGAACTTGAAGCACAGCCCGAACACTCCGCGATTTTTCATACAAAATCTGCTGTCTTACGCACACTACACAGTACTTACTCACAGACAACACACATACGCACGAACGCTACACGTGCATTTGTGTGCGGAACGTCTATGGCTGTCAGCGATCACCACGACGTGACGACATGCCGCGTGACTGAGACAGTTGCGTATTCAATTTTGCAAAAATAAATATAAATCTAGTGCATATAAAAGTATAACAATTACTTAATTTGGAAGCATTTTAGCAATAAGTAACCGATCTACTTTATTTGAAAGAAAATATGAAGATAAAGTTACTAAATAATTTTTATCTAAGGATAAGTAAAAGGAACTTATTATTGTTTTGTTACGTATTATTGATATTCATCCATATACAGCACAATTCGTCCCTATTGTCACAGTCTAGGTATTTTTTATTACAAAATCTACCGGGCAGTGCAGCCCGCGCGCTGAGTACACGATCGGTACGTGAAACGCGGGGTGGAAGTGAGGAAGACTCAAACGGGTGGGGGGTAACGAGTGACCGTTCTATATGTAGTATTATTATATCTTCTTTGCTTGAAGCTAGCTTCACACACGCCAGTTTAATTAGTAATACAGAGGGGTTGGTTGGTCCAGGTTTGCACGTAAATTGAAACTACAGCTGTTTCCGTATGTCTCCATACATTTCTGTACAGCGCCCCTGGCGGAAACGAGGGAGAACTAACCAAAATGTATGAAGCCACACGCGGACGGGAAAGTTCAAGTTAACTACGCAAAACCTAGACTAAGGGCTGAGGCTGCGCAAAACCCCACTCCTCACCCGCACTGACATATAAAACTACTGCGCAACGACTCGCTTTGTGTTCACAAACGCCATTAAGTTTTATTCGACTAAGTGTAATTTTAAGCTTACTTATTTACTATTATAATACATACATTAAGGCCGATCGCAGACGAGCGTGTCTACAGCTACAAACGCTACTAGAAAAAAAAAAAAGCGGCGGACACCGTGTCAGGGGTATTCATACAATGTAAGTATACTAAGCGCCACACAAATCGGCGGATAGGAAGTTATGCGCAGAGCGCTGCGCAAAAGCTGAAATATAGGTACACGCGGGAGCCAGAGAGAAGAGACGCCGGGGCACACCCGCCCGCGCGCTCCCTACGCCCGTGCACACATGCGCAATAATTAGCGAATCACGGCGAAGTGTCATCTGCGGCTAACTTCTCATCCACCGACTTGTGTGGCGCTTAGTACAATAGGCCGCGTCACACAACTTGGCGAAAATGAAGTTAGCAACAAGCTGCGAAATATCCAATCCTGACTGAAGCTCACTCAAAGCCGCGCGTTGATGGACATAGTTTGAAAGACGGAAAGTACTTGAAAGCCTGTCTACTTTTTATTCCAGAAAAATAAATGTTCCCATGGGATATCACAAAAATAAAATAACATACCACGCGGGCAAAGCCGCGGGCAACAACTAGTATATTATAATGTATGAAATGAAAGGCGGCGGCATTTCTGGCTGTACACAGTAGTACACACGCTCGTCTGCGACGGCACATATAACACTTTATTTATAAATTCTTTATGATTTTCTCATTATTTATTTGAATGTTCTGCTGCCTTATTTTTTTTATATCAAGCCATATGGATGGTCTATGTATTTATTGTATTGTCTGTGGTATGTAATATTGTCTATGCTATACAAGGTTACTGGTAATCAATTAGCATCCTTTTACGGGCTTAAGCCGGAAACATACTATCGGATGCGACTGACGGACGCGACTTAGCAATGTGCACAGTCTTAAGACATCCTGTGTGCCAGATCGCTGTCGGACGTCCGAACGCTCAAGGTCGTCCGAAGGTGACGTCCGCGACTTATGTCCGATAGTGTGAACGGCTCAGTGTACTTCCATAGTCCAGATACCTATCAGTCGCGGCTGTCAGTCGCGTCCGTAAGCCGCGTCCGATAGTAGACAATAGACAGTTCTTTATTAAGACAAAAATAAAATCAAATACAAAGCAAACAACACAGCAAAACAAAACAAAATAAACATCATAAGCAATTACTCTTAATTATTCTACAGTGCTATCCTACTTAATTACTTAATTTTATTTTTGTCACAACCCGGTCCCACCTCAGCATATGCTGGTTGTGGACCAACCAGCGCTGGTCTTCCGGCAGGACCGGCAGGTGACGTCTCATGCGAAAATTAAAAAAACAATAAGGCTATTGTTGTAGCAACAGCGTGCAAACATAATCAAAAATAAAACATAACATTATCGATTTTAGAAAATATGATGCTCGCGCCACGCCAAAACCCGATGCGACATGTCAACTGACATTAGCTGAAAATTGACAGTGACGCACCCCGACCGACCATGACGTGACGCGAGTCGCAATCAATCAGATCTATTTACAATTTTACATTCTTCGTGAATCAGATTTTTAATTACTTAATGTTAAAAAAACTAAAATTAAAAACAGAAAAGTTGCAGTGGTAAGTAAGACTTATCATTTTTACGCTTAATAGGTACATTCTCGTGATTGTCTAGGTCTAGGTTAGGTTAGCGCAATATGCAATATGTCTCTCATATAGCGCTCGTGTCGTTTCTCAATTGTTCCTGGCTCTTTTGATGCTTATAAAATAATTCTTTGAGTTTGAGTCTGAAACAATGTATACTTTGCAGGTTCCGAATGGGTGGAGGAAGGTTATTCCAGATTTTACTGGCTGAGTACTTGAAAGAGCCTCTAAAAGAAGCAGAGCTATGCCGTTGTATGATAAGCTGCGTAGTACACTGGCGAGGTTTCCGAGCCGTCTTCCAAGATAGCTTTTCATATAAATAAGGTGGGTTTTTATACTTGACAATGCCAAACATTAGACACGCCATGTGAAGTTTACGGCGATGTACCATTTTTAAAAGAGAATGCTTGTTTAGAAAAGGAGTTACGTGTGATCTTGATGGAATTTGAAAACAAAATCGAGCACAAGCATTTTGGACTCGTTGTATAAGCCTTTTTGTTTTACATAACAACCGTGGACCATAGACTGTATCCATGTAATTTAATTTTGACAGAATCAAAGATTCAACCAGTTGCACACGCAGTTCTTCTCTCAGGTAGAATCGTATATTATATAAAACTCTAAGCTTATAAAAACAGTTTTTAACGCAGTTGCCCACATGCTTCTCATAACGCAGCCCAGTATCCATGAGCAGACCGAGATTTCTCGCCTCAAAGACACGCTCGACATGCTCACCCATAATTGTAATACTTTTCGTTGGGGTAAGACAATTAAGCTGGTGCTTAGACCCGAATATTAAATATTTTGTTTTTGCAGGATTAAGCAACAAGCAGTTATCTGAGGACCAAGTTGATATTCGTGCAAGATCGTCATTAAGATCGTCAATGGCATTATCAATGTCTTGTGGCTTGCATGAAATGTAAATCTGAATGTCATCAGCATACATATGGAATTTGCAGTGCTTAATATGCTTTACAACATCGGCGGAATATAAGGTAAACAGGACAGGGCCCCCGATAGAGCCTTGCGGCACCCCTCTTTTTACTTCCATTTTACTCGATGAAAGCGATGAACCGTCATTACTGCTTATTTTTACTGACTGAGAACGGTTAGATTGATAGCTGCCGAACCACTGTTTAGCCTCACAATCAAAACCATAGTAAGTTTCTTTTGCCAGAAGAAGATTTATATCCAAGGAATCAAATGCGCGTGAAAAATCTAGCAACACCAGTATAGTACACATACCTTTGTCCTGCGCATCAAGGATGTTATCTGTAACATCAAGAAGAGCGGTAGTGGTGCTGCGACCCTTTCTAAACCCGGATTGTAAGTCTGGAAGAATATGATTTTGTTCTAGAAATTTAGTCAACTGCATAAAAACCGCTCTCTCTAATATCTTAGATAAACATGGCAGAATACTAATTGGCCTAAGATCCTTTAAATCTACAGGATTACTTATTTTGGGTAGAGGCCGTACAATTGCATGCTTCCATGTATTTGGGAATGTATGTGTAGCAATAGAAGTATTTATTAGTGCCAGTAAACACTCCATTGAATATGGGAATGTGAGTAACAACATATCCAAACTGATAGAGTCGCAGCCTTCAGCATTCGATTTCAAGGATTTGATAATTTTAATAAGTTGGACTAGGCTAATTTGCTCAATATGAAAAATTGCATCGCTGTATCTATTACTTTCAAAGTATGTTAAATTAGAACTAGAAGTATCTGGAATGCCAGGAATGTTTAAAAAATGGTTGTTAATTATATCAGGGTTGTTAAAATAAGGTGGCAACTCAATATCATTTGTTGGCAATATATTCTTTTTAAGATTTTTCCAAAGCTGTTTAGGATTGTGTAGGTTATTATCAATATTATGTTTAAAATAAGCAGATTTTTCATGAAATAGCGCATTATTGACAGTGGATTTTAAGCATTTATAGTATTTTTTTTTAATCTCAGATTTGGTTCGCTGATAGTCAGTGGCAGCTCTATTCCGTAACTTCATCATCACCTTCACAGTATCAGTAATCCACGGGTGGGATCGCTTTCTAACTGTGACAGTCTTAAGTGGTGCATGATGATCAAAAATAGTCAGGATATTCTGGCTAAATTGTGCTACCATACTGTCAACATCAGAAAGCTTCGCAATATGGTCCCAGTCTATGGCCTGAAGGTCAGCATTAAAAGCATCCATACATATGCTATTTTTAGACCTGTATGTTATTGTGCGAGGACTAACCTTTGGTTTTTTAATGTTAAACTCACACTCTACTAGACAGTGTCCTGTGAGAGTTCCCACAAGATCTAAATTTACTTTATTTACACACAAATCAGTGCAGACCACATCAATAAGAGTTTCACTACTGTCGGTGAAATGAGTGGGTTCAGTGACCACTTGATGCAAATTGAAACATGTCAGAAAAGACCTAAACTGTATTGTAAAAGGGTCATTTGTATGTAAATAATTGATATTAAAATCACCCAATAAGATAAGGTGATGAAATTGGGGACTAGCACTAATGGAGTCGGTTAATGCATCGAAAAATAAAACTACTCCTACCCAGCGCGGCCTGTATCCTGTACCTACCAATATTTTCTTACCGTTTACAGTTAACCTGAGCCACATCTGCTCTACCGCCGCATGGAGCGGGTCTACGGGGTGGCTCCACGTGCGAGCAAGGACCCCCTGCCTGACGTAGAAGCCCACTCCTCCGCCGCGAGCCCGGAAGCGGCGCGAGCGCGGGACGTGCCTCAGGCGATACCCCGGGATGTCAGGGGCGCGCCCTTCCTCTCCGGCCGAGAGCCATGTTTCATTTAAAGCCAATATGTCCACTCCGCTTTGAGTTACCGATGCAATAATATTGTCGTGGTTGGTCCCAAGGGAACCTGCATTGTACAGTCCAACTTTGAATTTTTTAATTACCATTGTTATACAGTATTATTACATTGAGAAACGACAAATACAACTTGAGCACAGAAGATGTGTTTGAATTATAGTATGCTAAGCTTTTTTGACCAATTCTATATCCACAACATGTAATTATAACATACACTGTAGAAATACCTTTAGTTACATGCAATGAACCCACCATTAGTGAGTATCCTGGGTGACCAACGGCGCGCCGCAAAAAACCTTCTTGAGATCCGCCTCCGTTCTAACACGAAACGAAGCCTTTCCCGTCTCCCGCCGGAGGAGGATTCGCCCGTCCCGCGTCCACGCAAACCTCCAACCATGGGACCGGCCCTCTTCGCGGGCCTTGAAGAAGAGCGCCTTATTATATTTTGTGAGACGCTCATTGACGTAAAACCGCGCCGGAGCAGCACTGAGGTCCAGGCCGGCTGTCGTGGCGCCACGCCGCACGCGTGCCGCCTGCAAGAAAGCGTCGCGCATCTGACGGCGAGCCAAGCAAACAAGAAGTGGCCGCGGTTTCGACGGCGCGGCCGGTTCGGCACCAGAGGGCGCGCGACGTGCGCCAACCCGTTCTACTGATACAACATCTCGCTCGTCAAAGGATACGCCGAGCTTTTCCGCTATGCGGCCCACCAAATGCGCCGCGCTTTCCCCGGGCTCCTCCGGAATCCCGCTAATCTCCACATCGTTGCTGTAGCTGTCCTGGATACGATCATTTATTTCTAGCTTCAGCTGTTCGATTGTGGCAAGCAAGCTGCATACGTCCGGCCCCGGTTGCTGTTCGGCATACTTAGCCTCGAGCCCATCCACGCGCGCCTCCAAGCTGTCTATCCTCCCTCGCATACCTTCTACAGCACTCCGGACGGCGCTTACATCATCTCTCAAGACACCAAACTTATCATGAAGCGATTGCATGTCGCTGCGCATCAGCTTCATTTCCTTCAAAATCTCTGCATTTACATCTAGGGCCGCAACATCCTGTACAGGGGTGTAGTCCGCCCGCTCACCTCGCACAGGGCGCTCGGAGTTGTCCTTTCGAGGGGTTTTGGCCTTACACTCGGGACATATCCATGAGGACGCAATTTGCGCATCTTTAGGAATTTTTACACAGCCCCTATGGTAGAAATTGATGCATGACGAGCATTTAGCGCCATCTGCCGCACTCGCAAAACGGCCACATCCATTGCATTTGCTTGACATCGTTATATCAATACAGCGTTACAGAAACTCGAACCCAAATATTGACCAACAGCTTAATTACGGGCAAGACCGATAGAGGGCGCTGTTTACAATTTAACCCTAACAAAAAATGCGGGTTTGTGCAAAATATTGTCCACAACAGGGCCCAAGGTACCCACTTTGAACCCAAAAAACTAATTCAATCACTTAGCTGATACGATTAATCACTTGATATCTAGGTAGCCTAGTGGCGCCACAGTACACCAACACTCACACAGATCCCCGGAATCAAGCGGAACGTGATTATGACACAGATGAGATGATATATTCGGATATTTAATTATAAAATTTATCGAAAGGACTAGCACGTACTGTTGCAACAAAGTCTCGACGTCACTCCCAGTATGTTTCCAGCTTTATTCTGTACATCAAAACTAACGTCAAATCTCAAAAAAAATGTTGTCCCATAGAAGAATATCGTTCACCCGCGACAAAATGTATGTATAAGTCACGCCACACAATTTGGCTGATGTGAAGTTAGCTACAAGCTGCGCAATAGCCAATCAACGAGCGGCTTTATGTGAGCTGCAGTCCGGATTGGATATTGCGCAGCTTGTAGATAACTTCACATCCGCCAACTTGTGTGGCGCGGTCTATATAACAGCTGTTTTTTTTTGAGCTATGACAAAAGTCGCAGAACAAAAGTTGTTAGTTATGATGTACACAATAAGCCCCATAAAAGGATTCTAATTGATTACCAATAACCCTGTATACGAGTGTTTTTTTAAGTGAAATAATTATAGGATATCATTGAACTCATAATTTTAACCAACTTTCACTATCAGACTAACCCTGAAATCGCGAAAAACCAAAAATATTATAATCCGAAAAAAATTGGTTCTCTAAGTCGCTAGAACGGTCGGTGAATGCATTTAGATCTAGAAAGCTAATATTATGGACAATCCTTCGACTTGTGTACATTTACAAGGTTATTCAGAAAGGGTGTATAAACACATAATAAATAATCGTACAAGCTTAGAAGAGTATTAGGTCGCATCAAACATTTTGGCGGCTGTGAAGTTCACGGAGATATACTGAGCGCCACACAAATTGAAAGATGGGAAGTTAGCCGCAGATGACACTTCGCCGTGATTGGCTAATTATTGCGCATGTGTGCACAATGCCTATACAAATGGCGAAGTAGTGAGCTCGGGCGTAGGGAGCGCGCGGGAGGCACGAGGTTGGCGGGCGGGTGTGCGCCGGCGTCTCGTCTCTCTGGCACCCGCTAACGTCTATATTTTGGCGTTTGCGCAGCTCTCTGCGGCTAACTTCCCATATTTCAATTTGTGTGGCGCTCAGTATACCAGAGGAATAACGTGGTCGATCGAGAAAAGAAAGAAAGAGATGCATTGATTTAAAATGGCATGAATTAGAAAGAGACATAATAAGTATCTCGATTCAGTGGCTAGTTGCGATGTTTTTCTTTCAGTAGTGTCAAATTCCAATACATATTTGACAGTTTTGACAGCCATGAGCCAGATTTTCCATACATTTTTGAGGTTGAGAATCGCCTCAAGCGACAACAGAGCTATCTGTCTAGTTGTAATATTTTTTTTTTATTCCTTGTAGGTTTGCGTTTGACTACATACTGCCTGATGTTGAGCAGATATGCGGTCTAGGATGTAGCACGCTTACCTAGAAGATACCTATTTACTCGGGATTTGAAGACACCCACGTTGTAAAATTTATATAAACACCGGATACAACTCACGATTATTTGAGCGGTCGAGCCGCTATGCGTCCGACCGGTTTCAGAGTAGTTAGTACTCTTTCTTCAGGGAATACGCGCGCCCCCGACAACGGACGCCCGCGCACTGGAGTCAGCGTCGGCCGTGAGCTGGGCGGCGGCTCGCGCCTCCCGCGCCACTGCCCTCGCCTCTCGCGCCTCCGCAGCGCGCGATCGGCTACTCGTTACGGGTGCTGGATGGTTTTCTTCTGCTTCTTCTTCCTCCGATGGCACATCTTGTGCTGAACAACCTCCGTCCACACACCATACACTGACTGTGTCCAACGCTAAACTCTCTGACACAAAACTCTGCTGCTTAGTGTTTAAAACCGGTCTCCACGACGGCGCCAAAGTCCAACCACCATCCCGATTGAAATTCGGATGAGGCGCGATCTCAATAGCCTCCCGCACCTTGCGGGGAACCAGGAAACTTTCCTTAGCTAAAACGGTCGCGCGATCAAATCTCAGGAAATGGTTAGGTTCCTGAGCATGCTCCGCTACGGCAGACCTAATCGTGTCCATATTTTTCACACTTCGGATGTGTTCAGAGAGCCGTGTAGAAATATTGCGGCAAGTTTCTCCGATGTAACACTTGCCACAGTCACAAGGTATCTTGTATACACCTGGTACATTAAGTGGTTCCTTGTCTTTTGGTGAACGTAGAAACTGCCTAAGCTGACTTGGTGGCCGGAACCAGGTCCTAATACCGTACCTCCGTTGCAAGAAATAACTGATTTTGTCAGTCACACCTCTCACAAAAGGCAGGTAAATCGGAGCCCGATCCACTGTCGCTGGCTTCTTACGCTCAC
The DNA here is from genome assembly GCA_949316475.1 of Hypomecis punctinalis. Lineage (NCBI taxonomy): Eukaryota > Metazoa > Arthropoda > Insecta > Lepidoptera > Geometridae > Hypomecis > Hypomecis punctinalis. The sequence continues at coordinate 2,540,922 of OX438822.1, forward strand.
TGCTGTTTGCCCAGCGCCAACACTGTTTCCAGTTATAGCCATTGTTCTCCAGCACTTCTCTTAAATGACCCAACTCAACATCTAAATATTGCGGGTCACACAGGCTCAAGGCACGATGTATTAAAGATCTAGGTACCGAGGCAAGTTGTGAGGGGTGGTGGTGTGAATCGGCCCTAAGATAACGATCCGTGTGTGTAGAAATAATCGTGAGTTGTATCCGGTGTTTATATAAATTTTAATAATGAATCCTCACGCTAGTTTTAATGAAGTACCCACGTTGTACTTAAGCGGGAAGACAGACCCAGGCAAAGCGTTCCACATTCCGGCTGTTCGTATGAGGAATGAGGATTCGAAACGCTTGGTTCTAACGCGCGGAATGTCCACCATAAAAGGGTGGCGCTTTGGTCGCGTCCGTCTAGCCGTACGATAGAAGAAAGGGGCAGGGGGGACCAGATTGTGCAACTCCTGCGCGCACTCTCCGAAGTGAGTCCGATAGAAGGCCGACAAACACGCCACCTTACGTCGATGCTCGAGACTTTGCAGCTGCGACTTAGTCAAGGTGTCGTTGTCAATCAGCCTCCTGGCTCACCTCTCAATCGACTCCAGAGCCTCCAGTTGATATTTGGCAGAACCATCCCAAAGGTGAGAGCAGTATTCCATGCAAGACCTGACTTGTGCTTTATAAAGACTAAGCAGTTGCTCAGGTGTGAAATACCGTCTCACCTTAGAGAGAACACCAAGTTTTTTGGAGGCTAATTGGGCTTTAGACTCTATTAAAGAGCCAAAGTTAAGAGTCGATGAGAGCGACAGCTCTAGCTCTGTGGTGAAGTTAGCTCCGAACTGCGCATATCCCCGCTTCTCGCGCAGCTGACATAACGATTTTGCTACTACGCAATGACTCTTCGTCTTCACAGACGCCAAGAAGTTTAAGAGTGCGCCTAATGCCATGAAAAAACAGATTTTACCCGCGCTTCTTGCATCGCCCGCTATAACCTATGCTGCTTTGTTTAGAATCGAAAATCGCATGACACAGTTCACGATGATGTTGGCTTCGAGCGCCAGCTGACATTTTTAGGTGACATTTTATTTATTTATTCAAAATTTAAGCATGTAATAACAAACTAATCGATTACTCTACTAGAACATTAGTCTGGCTACGTAATTTGTCAAAAATAATGTGGTGTTGTCGCTGATAATATCGAGCATTTGAAAAAAATGTGTTTTTTTATGATGCGAAGTTTTAATTTTTTTCTAAAGTAACCAAATTATTTTCCAAAATTCTACGCGATTACTCTGCTACTGTAGGTTTTTTCCTTTCCTATAGTATTTTTTTAAATATGGATATTTATGTTCGTTACCTGTACACCACGCCTTTAAAAATACACCTTTCGCTTGATTTTGGCATTAGGCGCCCCCTTAACTATAGGTCATTTACCTCCTTTTGCTTTATTACACCCTTTCTGAGTAATGCAATGTATTTTATTAGAATCAATCCTTAGTGTTACAATTTCTGCCATAAGAGACAAATAATTGTAAATAACTTGAAACAACACATACTGACTCACATACAAACATACATTTGTGTGATTAGAATTACTTTTTTTCAATACTTGAGACGCACTAAGAAAAGTCAAAGTTTTTTGGCATTGTAAAAACGATCACATATTTAGGGTATGAGAAATTAAAAATTCACCGATGATTTTAAATAACATCTCATTAAATATAAACAAAAATTAGTGCGCGAGCGTAGCGAGCTCGAATAATTTTCAAAAAGAACAAGCAAACAAAGAAAATAGATATCGAAAAAACTATTTCAGAAAACAATTAAAAAGTATCTTATCAATCAAATTATCATAACTTAATTTATTAAATTCTAAATATGCCTTTTATTACAGGTCCATGAGCAACAAACAATTACATGTCATTCAAAGAATTAAAAGCGATATTTTTAATGATAATTTAGAAAACCTAATAATAAGTCGTTTCAATCCATTAAAACTACCGTGAGTATAGTATACCGACGGGGGTGCGCGTATTCCCTGAGGATGGAGTTCTAAATACTCCGAAACTGGTTGGATTCCTTGCGGATCGACCGTATAACTATAACGTGAGTTTTAGCCGTATTCTGTTATAGTTAAGTCGTTTCAATATAAATAAAAAAAATTGCTACAACCTTACAGGGCTATATGTATAACTATACAAAAAATGGTACTTAAGAGAACAGCATGTAAATATCACTTCACTACATAGTATAAAACAAAGTCGCTTCCCTGTCTGTCTGTCCCTATGTATGCTTATATCTTTAAAACTACGCGACGGATTTTGATGCGGTTTTTTTTAATAGATAGAGTGATTCAAGAGGAAGGTTTATATGTATAATACACCTGTGCGAAGCGTGGGCGGGTCGCTAGTTACACAATAATTATGTGTTGCAAGAAATGATTGAGCGATTTTGAAATGTTAGAATTCGTTCAATAATAGTTTTACAAAGTGCGAGCGCAGCGAGCAAATAAAACTTGTGCTGTATTTATGTAAAAATCTAGGGTTGACTGAAACAGTTATGTTAAGCATTTCGAAATTGACATAAATAATAACATTTTAATGCTTATCGAAAGGGTTTCAATCCAAAAACATGACTTTTCTTAGCGGGACTCAAATATACTTGTACCTAATTATATACCTAACCCACAGCCTCTCTCTAGGCGACATTTAGGCCTATCCCTAGTCAAAGTTTGATCTAAAACGACGCAGCCAAGCGAATATAAACATTTCTTTCTTATTTAGACACAGGACGTCCTCTCTTACCCTAACTAGTAATATTTATAGGTATGTATTTACTAGTGATATATATCCCACATCTTCTCTTTAGATCTATCTCTTCATCAAAGTTTGGCCTAATACGACGCAGCCACATTAATATTATAAGATTATAACGTTATTTGGACAGGGCGTTCTTTCTATATAACTAGTTATATTTGAGATAATTATAAATCTTACATCTTCGCTTTAAATCTATCCCTTCATTAAAGTTTAACCTAAAATAGTGCAGTCGCCTCAAAATCATAATAACTTTGTATTTAGATACTCGTAGATAATGTCCTTTCTCACTATAACTAGTAATATTTGGGATATATAAGTCCTAAGTCTCGATTTAGATCTATCCCTTTGTGAAAGTTTGATCTAAAACGGTTGAGCCCATTGAAAATTATAGTGTTTCGTTCGTATTTCGACATTGGACGCCATTCGGCCGCTCTAAATTCCCTGTTGTTAATACTAACTAGTAACATTTGAGATATATACCCTCCAGTCACGCTTTAAATCTATCTCTTCGTCAAAGTTTGGTCTAAAACGGCGCAGCCAATTGAATAATCATAATCATGTGGACATAGGACGCCTTTCTCCTGTTCTAAAACCTCTGTTGTTTAATACTAACTAGTAATATTTGCGACATATACCTCTAGTTTCACTTTTAGATCAATCTCTTCGACAAAGTTCAACCTAAAATAGTGGAGCCGTCTCAAAAACATAACGTTTCGTTCATATTTGTAGAGAGGACGCCCTCCCTTATTCTAACTAGTAACATTTGAGATATATACCCTCCAGTCTCGCTTTAGATCTATCCCTTCGTCAAAGTTTGGTCTAAAACGGCGCAGCCTCGTCCAGCGTGTGCAGCCAGTTGAATATCATCATGTTTCGTTCATATTTGGAAAGAGGACGTCCTCTTTCTCTTTCTAAATCCGCCGCTGTTAGAGCTAACTCTGCAGCTTCTGAAAAACAAAAAACAAGATTAATTACTACTTAAATGCACACATAAACATACGTGTACACACACACACACACACACACACACACACACACACACACACACACACACACACACACACACACACATACAAAATGTTATGGTGACAAGAATAGTATTTTAAGTAAAATTATATACCAATTAAATAAATAAATATTTTGGGACATCTTACACACGGTCTCTGACCCCAAACTAAGCAAAGCTTGTGATGTGGCTGCCAGAGACTGATATACTACATATACTTATTTTCAAATACATACTTATATAGATAGTAACTAAATAACACCCAGACACAGAGCAAACACCTATGTTCATCACATAAATATTTGCCCTGGGTGGGGATCGAACCCACGCCTCTTTGATCAAGAAGTTAGGGTTACTAACCACTGAGCCACCGAGGCAGTCAATATGGCCCAATCACCCTTCGTGGGTAGGCCTACGTCCTGCAGTGGACTATTAAAAAGGCTGGTATAATACAGTACAAGTTTACATAGTAATTTATCTGGCCGCAAAACATGACAGATATGGATTCTTATACAACGTTTGCCGGCCGCTGCTCGCGTGTATTGGGCCAGAACAGCAATCTCGATTTATCTTAAAAGTTGTCAAAATAATGAGATTTCCTCGGTGGCTCAGTGGTTAGTGACCCTAACTGGGTCAAAGAGGCGTGGGTTCGATCCCCACTCAGGGCAAGTATTTATGTGATGAACGTAAGTGTTTGCTCTGTGTCTGGGTGTTATTTAGGTACTATCTATATAAGTATGTATTTAAAAATAAGTATATATAAGACCTTTGCCCAGCAGAGGGACAGTACAGGTTAAAAAAAAAATATGTAGTATATCAGTCTCTGGCAGCCATATCACCAGCTTTGCTTAGTTTGGGGTCAGAGGCCGTGTGTGATATGTCCCCAAATATAAAAAAGTATATATATACAGGGTTATCAATTAGCATCCTTCTAGAGGCTTATTCTGTACATCAAAACTAACAACTTTTGTTCTACGACTTTCGTCAAAACTCAAAAGAAAAATCAGCTGTTCCATACATTTTGTCGCGGGTGAACGATATTTTTCTATGAACATACATATATAATATATAACAAAAAAATTTTTTGAGTTTTGACGAAAGTCGTAGAACAAAAGTTGTTAGTTTTGATGTACAGAATAAGCCCCTAGAAGGACGCTAATTGATTAGAAATAACCCTGTATATATAATATTAAAAATAAATAAAAAATGGTCACATTTCCAAGCATGAGTAAAGATTATAGTTTCAACAATCATCCTGGTTTGTTTAGGGTTTCAGTTTTACCCTTTGGGTACGGAACCCTAAAAACGTGCAGTGTACCTGGATGCACGAAGGCTGAGTGCGGTTTGTGTGGCGGCACAGGCAGGGTAGTCGGCCCCGGGCCCACCGCCGCGCTCACCGCCGCCGCCTGCAAACAACATCAAAATTGGCTCAGCCACGACACATTGGTTCAATCAATTTCAATTCAATTTCAAATATTCTTTATTCAACATAAAAATAACAATTTTATGCACAATTACTAGTGTACGTTAAAATCCTAGTAGTACAAATATTAACTAATTTATGTTCTGTTTTGGGAGCAATACGCTCATGAAATCTTTAAAAAATATATATTATTAAAAGTGACAGATATGATATTAAGAAAAATAATTGACCTATTCCAGTATATAAACTTTAGGTTGAGTATTATATTTTTTAGAAATGTAGCTAATTTATGGTATGATAAAATAAAAGGGTTTGGATGCCAGAAATAAAATATTTAGTTAATCGGTTTAAAATATAAATCATTTATTTACCGATATATGGTAGGATAGGTGCGAGTGCGGTCTAGCACAGCTCTATGAGAACAGTGGTGAGGAATTCATAATAAGTAGGCTAAGCATTAAAGTTGTAGAACAAAGGGGTATTTTACTATAATGTAAACGTCGTGAAGGAAAGAGAAACACTCACATACATTACATGTTAGAGTGAGATAGATTAGTTTTTGTATCATATTCCAACACGCCCCCTCAAAAATTAATCTATTTAAAAATCAATTCCTATTTCGATAACGAAATTTTATACAATTAAAATAACACAACACACCTTCCTACCTTGTCTGGGGATACATTCAAATTGGTTCAACATTCGTTGCGCAGGATTGGGGAAAACCCAGAAAAACCCAATCAAACCAATTATTCATCTTAAATATACTGTTTCAGTAACTCTACAATTTAAATATCAAAATGTTATTTATTTATGCATACAGTGAGTTACATAGGCTTCAGTAATTGAAACTACCTTTTCAATAAGGTATAGTATTGTGCTCTGATTCATATTGTTCAAAGAATTCAAACAAATAGTGTGCTTTGATGATTGTTCTAATACACTACCACTATAAATATCATAACAACATAGCTGCTGGCTCAGTTCTCAAATGTACTCTTTAAATTAAATCTATGGTCCCTTTCAACTCTTTCAAGAATCGTAGGTCCCTTTTAAAATATATCAAATGATTGTTATTGTTACCAAATCTGCTGGATGTTTACAACATAGCTTACATCGGGTTGATTCTACAACGGGCTTTTGTATTATCGTTAGAACTTAAACCCACTTTGATATATCGATACCAACACCGACGGCACCGACGGTCATTTATGTAGGCGTCTGAGCTGGAATGCATTTATGTATAGGTATTATTCATGGTTGAAATTTTCAAATAGTATAATAAATATTTTAATTTAAATATTCTGGTCTAATTTGATTTTATTGTTAGACCATTCAACCTTCAAATCCAAGAAAAATAGATAATTGTTGTTTAGTGCATCATTTGGGTCTAGTATTTTTTTTTTACTACTGAAAAATTTCTGCATTTTATCTTTTATTACTTATGTTTGAAGCAGTTTTTGATACCGAACTAATATCAATGTAAAGCACAACAAAAATATATTAGTAATCGTAATCAATTATATTTGAAAGCCTTTATCAATTACAGCATTTTCGACCATTAGAAATCAAAAACAATCTGCGTGCGAATTATTTCATAATTTATATATGTACTCGTATTTTACTTTGTTTCGCAAACAGATGAATGTGTAGTTTGCTTCATAATTCGCTATAAGAATTTAATTTCTTATTTAGTATTTTTATGTCTTTGAAGATGACAAGGGAAATCAATTTATAAAATTATTATCAAAAGATAATACAATTACAAAATATCAGTTTTAGCAACTGAGGCTTCAAGACATACTTTTTACATAAAGTCTTGATTTCGTTTAAAGAAAATACAATTCTAAAACATATCTATATTGGAAAATATGAAAATATTTTCTCTGATGCTGATTTTATCGTAATTAACTCTGTATCAGTAATTTACACGTGCTATAATACTGCATATATCAATATGATCATTGTATAGAATTTATTGTTAAATATTCTTGATCACATCTAGCAGCAATAAATATAAATATAGTTTTCTGAACTCATCATTGTAACGTAAAATACACCATAAAGATGCCATTGCACATTTTAATTACGTACATGTTCATTTTCATCTAAGGAATTATACAATTTCCTTTTTATATAATTTACCCACATATTACACAGCAGCGAAATACATGTATTATAACAACAATTGTGCATTCAACAGTTTAAATAAAACACATTATGTGTTTCAATATATTTGTAAAACACAGAGGACACATTTTAATCCTCTCAGTCCTTTCCTTTAATCATTTTAACTCTATAATTTTATTTATTATATCAAGCTCTTGTCAATTATGTACAATGTATTTATTTATATTATTAATTATTCAAATGAATATTCTGTTTGCTCATCTGTTTTAAGTTTTACAGATTTATTAGGTGGTGAACCTAATCTAGCGGAAATATATCTGGAATTTTCAGCAAAAATTCCTACAGATCGTAACGATCTACCAGATAAGAGCTAATTGTCTCTCATCCATTTCCTGGTTCTATAGAGTTCACTCTATTGACCACTGGCTTTATAAACCTTTCGTTTACCACATCTCACACCTTGTATTCATTCGGTTCATACTAATTTAGTGTACCTACCTACTTACAATATCTCTTGACTTCAATAAATTAATAAAAATAAATTCATTAAACTTAATAAATTGGTCATTTAAACAAAAAAAAATTTTCAATAGAATAGAAGTCAAGATTTAAGTACATTATTTTATGATTACATTTTTTTTTTTTTTTGTGTATACCTGGTTACATATACCAATAAAGTCATTGTATCATTGCACCACTAATAAAATTAGCATCAACAATAACAACAACGAAATCGATACCAATAAACCATAGCATAACACCAATAAAGTCTATGTACCATTGCACCACTAATAAAATTAGCATCAACAGTAACGACAATATTGTTAACAATAAATCAAAGTAATCGGCCAAGATAACTTTCACTGATTTTTCATCAAACTTGGTTCCATCGTTAAAATTAATTAATTTTGAACCGAATAATACTGCCGCCAGATGCGACTAAATTTATAATTTATTGGTGTGTTAGCGACGCACAAAATGCGTTATTCAGTGCTTTGTAGGGCTCAACATCTTAGGTTTCAGAAGCAGTTGTCACTGACTTCACCTAGATTATTTTCCGAGACCTTACTTCTGAACGTTTCATACAATACGTTCTTTATTCTCCTTACGTAATACGTACTATTTATCATACCATTTATTTGTCAGTATGATGCACTGTTTAGTGGTAGCCAAATACCCGCTATAATATTGCAAACAGAACTCATTATCATTATCAATTATTCATTTGACAAACTCAACACCATTATTTACACCATTGACAATTTTTAACTTTAAATTATATTGAGCTTGGCAAAATAATTTCGGAAATATCGGAAGGACTATAGATCACATAACTGTATGCACGTCAAATAGAGGGTGTTTAACATTAAACCTCTTTGATCGGTTACAGTATTAATTTACTATTAATACGTATATACTTTGCAAAGTTTATCATTCCGTCGAATTTATCGTATTCGCTCTCAATCAGTGAACATTACTTTGCTTTTTAACAAATCATTTGCTTTGCCAATGTGGATTAATATCCAACAATTTGGCCATTTTTAACATTTACGCCTCTATTTAATGAGCTATCAAAGTATAAAAGCAAATATCTCAACTGAGTCATGCCCGACCAAAATACGTGTTCAAAAACTCACCCATTTCCATCGCTTTACCTTTTGCGTTTTATGTACCTGTTCCTCGCCAGGTTTGCCAAAATGACTGTCATTGTCATACCGGTCTGCTGCTGCCTATTTCATCTAAGTGGGATTTCTGGACGAAACAGAACGTCCTGTAGCATTCTCTTAGCACGATCTTGGGCGTCAACACTTGAAGTGTATAATTTGAAGTGTTACTTTCATTATCGCCTTTTTTTTTGTGTTGTAAAAGTTTATTTTTAGCCATAGAACCATTTGTTCGGGTTTTGTGTCAACATTCCGTGAATATTTGTAATTTTTCACTTTCGATCATCAACCCTGATACAAAAAGTTTATTTGTACTTATAAGCTTGCGCATTCAATTGCTTTAGAAAACTTCATTGGCTCGTTTTCTTTTTTACTCTTCCGTCGCAAATAATAGCAAGCTAGACACTTTTTCTTTTTATTTTGTACTCCATCAATATTCCAAGTTCGCAAATTAGAATTTACAGGTTTAAATTTCTGCGTCGTATGTATAATTTGTTTACAGCTTATCCTGGAGAATATACATCGAGATTTTCAGAAAACTCTGGTCATTGTCTTTTCCGCATTCGTTTTATCTCATTCATTTTCCATCTAGAAGCGACGATTTTATTTAAGTCCTCAGGCTAGCTTCTCAATGACTATTGCCATTTGCCATATATCACAGCATCATAATTTACTCTCCGGTAGCCTCATAGATAGTGAACTTATCTGCTTCGTCTAGTTTGCAGTTGCTGCAGCAGTATTCAAAACTAGTTCATTAAACATTTGGAAATGTTTGATGAAGGGCTCATCTTCTTGTAGATCATCTCCCAATTAATCGCTTTGGTCAGCACATTTACTTCTTACACAGAATTAGCTCAAATATATATGGACTGTGAGTGATGTCCTTTTCTTAGAGCCATCAATACTTCTTCTAACATAAATTGCGTCCAATTTTGAGAAAACATTCGCAATTATTACTTCACTTGCGAATCCAAGCAGAGAGTCAGCCACGATAAAGTCCCTTATGGCTCTCTGTTTTCTGTGCGTCTCTTGATCACATGAAGCACATAGTTCTTTCACTGCACTGTATTTTGTCCACATATTAAACAGTTTGATGTGATACTTTAATTGTGAATTTTTTATGAATATCAATTCACTAAAAGTTACTTTACAAACACAGAACGTTCATTTTAGTAAAGTCCGCACCGATTTTAGTTTTATTATTTTTATGGCACATCAAGTCACTTTATTAAAACTTTATTTTTATAGTGACTGGGCCCATAACCAAAAGGGTTTGGATGCCAGAAATAAAATATTTAGTTAATCGGTTTAAAATATAAATCATTTATTTACCGATATATGGTAGGATAGGTGCGAGTGCGGTCTAGCACAGCTCTATGAGAACAGTGGTGAGGAATTCATAATAAGTAGGCTAAGCATTAAAGTTGTAGAACAAAGGGGTATTTTACTATAATGTAAACGTCGTGAAGGAAAGAGAAACACTCACATACATTACATGTTAGAGTGAGATAGATTAGTTTTTGTATCATATTCCAACAAAAATTATTCATTGGTTCAATCGGTCACAGGCCGAATCATAATATGAATTTATATTTGCACTTATTTACGTTCTTTGATAGGTTTGCAAAGTTTGGATAAAATCTGATCGCTCAAAGTAGGTCAAAATCGAGCTAAAGGGGTTGGTTACAAGCAAACAAGCAAACATACAGGTGAAACTAATAAAACCGTGTTAAAAAGTCTGTCACAGGGATGGCATATGGAGCATTTGGTAGATTATTTAATAAATTTAAAAAAAATGTACGACATGGATAAAATTTAACCTACAGAAATCGATATATTTTCCTTTAAAAATAGTAATATATGAACGTATGATATTTTCACTGTATATGTTTTCTGGGAAGCAGCCATTGTTTTTTTTTTTTGGGAGAAATGTGTTTATTATACCTGGGTCTAGTCTTGCGAAAAAGAAGGCGATCAAAATATCTCTAAAACTATGGGTTCGTCGAATTCAACGAAATTTATGTATACAACGTGTAACGGAAAGGCTGTATACATAAAAAGTGGGTTGATACTATCTTAATATATATAAATCTCGTGTCACAATGTTTGTCCTCAATGGACTCCTAAACCACTTAACCGATTATAATAAAATTCGCACACCATGTGCAGTTCGATCCAACTTGAGAGATAGGATACTTTAAATCTCAAATTATAGTCGCAATTTTAATTTATTTAGCCACAGCAACGCGTGGCCGGTCAGCTAGTACCTTATATAGATGCTGTATTCGAAATTCCGAGCAAAAATAAGAACATTCATTTTTGAAAAAAAAAAATCTGACTGGCTAGAAAAATCTTTTGCACGTAAACAAACATGTCACAACAAGGAGGTGTGGTCTGATTTTGATGGGCAAGGTCGTGTTATTGACCTCACAGCTGTTTAGTGTGATAGTGCTGTGCAAATGTGAATTAGTCATAAAAATGACTAGTTTTTCAAAAAAAGATTAAAAATCAGCAAACGAAGTTACACGGCTAAACATGCCCCCATCTAGTTTGTTATCGTTATCTGATTTGGTACTTTCAGTATGTATACAGTCTTTCCGTTACACGTTGTATACAGTAGTAAGCTATTTATATTCTAGTTAATAGTATATGTCAAGCCAATAGCTATTCCATAGAAAATTTCATTTCAATTCCATTTGATATTTCACACAAACGTACCTCTAACCGGTCCAAGTTGAAATCAGACTGCGACATCCTTTCCAAAGCTCGGTAGGTGGTCAGCAGACGACGTTTGATGTAGTTCTGTCGGACCTACAAACAAACATTATCTGTTAAGTTAATATTTTTCACCGAAAATGGCTTGTATTGTACCAGCCTTTTTTTTAATAGTCCACTGCAGGACGTAGGCCTACCCACGAAGGGTGATTGGGCCATATCCACCACGCTGGCCCAGTGCGAGTTGGTGGATTCACATACGCCATCGAATTTCTTCTACGGACGTACGCAGGTTGCCTCACGATGTTTTCCTTCACCGAAAAGCCAGTGGTGTGAAATTCCGTACATAAATTCCAAAGAACTCATTGGTACGGGACCGGAACTTGAACCCACGACCTCACGATTATAAGGCGGGTGTCATTATCACTAAACCACTACGGCTACTACCACGAAAATGGCTTAACAGACTTCAATTCGTACAAAATTCGATCAGTTCACTCGTTCACTAGATTATTGTTGATTTTTCAGATACCATTGTCATTTTGATTTGTCATTGTTTCCTGGCAATTACAATTTGGATATCTTCAAGTGAATAGGTATCTTCTAGGTCTACATGCTCCATCTTCGACTACAACTTCGCTTCCCATCAGGCGAGTAGGTGGCCACATGTAGACCTATTCTACATTTAAAAATAACAACCACCTAACTAACGATAAAATTTAGATGGAATCAACTTTAGTTATAAAATACACGAAATAATAAAACTAAAAACTATACAGGTAATAGGACAGATTGTAATACGCTATTTCGCCGCCCCCGGAGCACAAAATGACAATCGCTATTGTCTTGATTTTAATGTTATACCATATTCGACTTTAATGGAGCTTAATACATCTACATCCTCTGGGACACCGGCCCAGATGCTTTGTCCAATTAAGCTAAATCGCGCCCTGCGAATCCGCCAAATTAGTGAGTGTTTATCATTTTTACCAACTACTGCATTGTTGGAAGCGCCATTTGTGAGAACTGCTTTAAACCAGTCAGTCACTTAATGTGAAATTATTAGAACTTCACAAATGGCGCTTCCAACAATGCAGTAGTTGGTAAAAATGATAAACACTCACTAATTTGGCGGATTCGCAGGGCGCGATTTAGCTTAATTGGACAAAGCATCTGGGCCGGTGTCCCAGAGGATGCAGGTTCAAATCCTGCGAACGCGTCAATTTTTGAAATGTTTATCACAAAAAGAAAGTTTCTATACACCTAGTGTGTGAAGCACGATAAAAATAATTTCATTAATACATCTATACAATTTTTTTCATAATTTTTTTGTCGTTACTCATGAAGTTATAAAATAATGCAATAGTATTCGAAGTTTTTTATTACCTAAATAGTTTCGCGAATAAAATTGCCAGATAACAATAGTAAACATTTTCAACTAGTATCAAAATGATAATATCGATAGCCACAATATTCCCGTGCAAACGAGTCTATAAAAATAGTGCTATGGATGTTGTCATTTTATTTTCTATAAAATTAAAGCAACCAATGTTTAACAATAATTTGTTTCATTTTGAAGGCAAGAACAACAGTCCAAAGTTCTATTACCATACAAAAATGGAAAAATTATAACGAGGATACAATGGTAAGTGATATTAAATTTCGACAATTGAGCTGTTAATAATCATTGAATAAAATTATTATACAATATTGCAATATTTGTTTTCGCTTAGATGAACCGAGAATAAAAAGACAACGGACATAGAAAAAAATGACGTTGATTAATTTTTATCAATATCTTATTTTGTTAATATCTATTTAATTATACTACTGTTAATTACAATACTTTTATAAAAAAAATATTTAAAAAAATATCTTTCATTTGAGCTCATTCACTTACAATACTGTTCAGTGAATCATCAGCAATCAACGAAAAACGGTTTTTTATTTTTCCTGGAAAGTTGTGATTTTGCGATTGCCATTTTGTTCTCCGGGGGCGGCGATTTGACAACATTGAAAATATACTATTGATAACTTTACTCAAACTAAAATATGTCTAATTTTCGCAAATCGCACGAAATCAAATACGATATTATTTTGATATTTTATCTGTGACGTAAACGCTCTAAGAAGGGCGGCAACTCTGGTGACGTCACATGATAGTAAACAAGAATTTCTCGATTGACTGTTGTTTGTGTAATTTGTGTTTTGTGATCTCGGAGTCATATTACAGGATCTGTAAGTTACTTTTAAGGTATTATTTGTCAATTTTTAGATGTGAACTAGCGTATTTACTCACGTTATTTACTAGTGTGTGACGTCAAAGACCAGCGCCATTACAGAATGTCGTTTTTGGTGGGATCTTGAGTATCTATTCTTTAACACTGATTTTCATTGTTAATAAATTAGATCTCTCGGAAATATAAATGTAGTGTGCTTATTATGTACTAACGAATAATTTAAAACGATTTCCAAAGACTAGTCAAATAGCCTATTGTCAGGAAATAATGATGGAGGCAGGGTATCTTAATCCCTGGCGGTTTATCTAATCAATGAATTAATGTAAAATAATTTACCTTTTTATTATCACTAGGGGTGGGCCTATGTAACGGTTGGGACGCCTGAGACCGCTGCGGTGATGGCAATTGCGAACCACCAACTGGAAAATATAAAAAATACTTCTAAAACCGTAAATAAAATCTCTGGCATCATTGGAAATCTATTAGAGAGGCCTATGTTTGTCAGTAACATTGAACATGACTGATGTGGCACAACAAAACGAGCTATAGAGAGGACTCGGAGTCTCTCTGCGAGATTTAATCAGAAATGAGGAGATCCGTAGAAGAGATCCAAAGTTACCGACATAGCCCAGCTAATTAGCCAGTTGAAATGGCAGTGGGCAGGGTACATAGCACGAATGAGTGACGTTCGGTGGGGTCGAAAAGTTCTCGAGTGGAGACTACGAGGCATGCGCCAGGATGTTCTACCCACAAGATGGGCGGACAGCCTCATCAAGGTCATCGCGCTGGATCCAAGCCACTGCCAATCGATCTTATTGGAGATCCGTAGGGGAGGCTTATGTCCAGCAGTGGACGACCTATGCCTGATATGATGATCATACCTGCTACCCAGGTACTGCACGATCGCGAAGTGGCACTGAGTGTGAGAGCCTCCAGCGCCGCGCACAATCCCACTTCTGAAGTAGCACTGAAAAAAATAAGTAAAAAAAATAGCTATTACTTTTCAAATCTTTGTTTACTACAAACTAAGGCAATGATAGAGAGTAGGAAATACCCCAAAGTAGAACATTTGTAAAACATGATCATAGCAAGATGGCACCGAAAACACATAGAAACTGCTACCAACGATATAACTTGACACAAGTGACACTTGAACTACTGAACAAATGCCACATTGGCGTCTCAGAAATATAGTAAAAGTTGTTCATAATGATGGTCTAAATAACCCTGTAGACCTACAAGGCCGCTCTGTTAATGATGAAACAAGGTAATTCAATTTAGAGAACACAAAAAACAAAATCTCACAAAAAGTCGACAAGACTTTTTAGATTTCTTACTGAAAACTCCGAAAACAATATAATAAAAGTCTGTCTTTC
Organism: Hypomecis punctinalis; assembly: GCA_949316475.1. Taxonomy (NCBI): domain Eukaryota; kingdom Metazoa; phylum Arthropoda; class Insecta; order Lepidoptera; family Geometridae; genus Hypomecis; species Hypomecis punctinalis. The sequence continues at coordinate 2,556,296 of OX438822.1, forward strand.
CACTAAAGTAACATAGGTGTCTGTAAATATTGCGTAAATTGATATCTTCTAGTTAAACGTGGTACACCCTAGACCACATAGCTGCTTAACATCAGGCAGAATGTAGTCAAGAGCAAACGTATATCAAATAAAAAAAAATTGGTAATGTTCTTCTCACCTCCTAATATGATGCTGTATCGGAGGCCTGGACACGTCGGCAGCGCTGAACGACCGCCGGAGCCCGAGCTGCGCGCACAGGGCTCCGCAGCCGGCCAGCAGCGCGCGGCAACTGTCTCCCGGGTGCAAGGGCAGCGTGGACGACGGCCTTCTGGAAACACCCTGTACTGAGCAAGGTTTTATAGTCCTGGTCAAGGCACCAAGTGTACAGTACCCCTATTATTGTACGATCCGGTTCGGACCGAATGTATAGTCCAGCTCGAAAGACCAAATGTATATCAAATGTATATACCAGCTCGAAGGACCAAATGACATGGACATTCGGCGCGAAAGACCAAAAATACAATCGGGTTCGAAAGTCCTAAAGTACGATCCAGTTTGAAGGACAAAATATGCAATCAGCCGCGTTAAAACTAAACAAAACTTCTCAGTTCACATCGGTTATCATCCCGGAGAATTTAGCTACTGGAGAAGAAATCAGCCCGCGTACCATCTGTCATGGTATAATAAAAATTGTACCTACCTGTAAACGAGACACCAGACATTTCATTGCACAATTTTAAACTTAAGCTTTAAAACAATTAAGGCCAAAATAAATTAACAGCAACTGGGCTGCATTGTTCTCGCTCCAATCCATATACTCGTCACCCGTTAAGATTTCGACTTTATCCCCATATGTATTAGGTCGAAACTTCAGTGAACAGCTCCGCCCCCGCGCCTCACGTAAAGCTGACAGAATGTAGTGAATTCGAAACGTATTGCGTTTTCTAGGCCGGATATAAAACGTTCCTTGTCATCATACAAACCACGCAGTAAATGTCTAAACTAGCAAAGCCTATATTAAGCTCGGTTTTCCTAGGAAAGAATTGGTAACCGTCATAAAGCGGCCGTAATACAGCAATAGAATAGCGTCACGTGAACTAAAATCTCTGGCATCATTGGAAAGCATTGTCTGTGTAAAACAAAATGGCGCAGTTTCCTAGAGAGCGGTAATTTTAAAGTGAGAGAGAACTTTTAACGTCTTTACAGACGTTATTGCAGCTACTATCGGCTTCGCTATCCTAGGACTCTAGGAATTAAGTTCACAAAAATATACTTTTAACATTGAGCAAGTATCTATAGAGTCACAATCATGCAAAAAAAGTGTCCAAGCCTAAACCTTGCCCAAGCTATCTAGTGGGTAGACTTTTTAGTCAGTCGAAAGGTGATTGCAAACCGACTACAACGCTGCGCGATGCCAATGTGCTCGGTAACAAACACTAATTAGGTGACATAACGTCGAGATTTGAGAAAATTAGACATTGTGAATTATTTAATGTATACGTCTAAGTAGGTAAGTATGACGGCGCTCAGACATTTTTTTTAGTACTATCATTTAGGGATTGTGGGTCTGTAGATATTTGCTCGAAGACTGTTAAGTTATGAAATATACTCACTTCAAACTTTTGCTATCTGGATTTGGACTAGCAACCCTTAAACTTGGATCGGGTCCTTGGCCAGCCTGGAAGCATAAAGAGGGTATTTTAACAATAAGCGGATTACATCACCATCATCTAATTAACCATCCAAGCTACTGAAGCAGTTACGCCAGCGGCCCATGGGCTGGCTTGGGTAGACGCTTTAGGGGAAAATGCACAAAGCACTCCATGTGGGACGTCAGTGCAGAACTTATCGCTCCCACTTCGAATTAGAATGACTTATTCGCCATTATAGTACCTTGCAGGCCAGCGCGCGCAGCACCCGGGCGTCGCTGGCGGCCGAGGAGACGCTGAACAGGGACAGGTCGGTGGTGAGCGACTCGTGGGACGGCGAGCGAGCCACGCCGCCGCGCCACGACTCGCTTCCGCACATCTCCACTGTAATATAATCATCATGTTAAATTCCCATGCATAGTAATCATAAGAAACACAATCTTCTAATCCAATTGACCGAGCAAAGACCTTCGCGTTGTTCGCAAGGCAGTCAACAATTTTGCTCCATGACAAAAAATGGATAGCAAAAGGCTAAAGAAGAAGAAGAAGAAGAGGTCTACTGTTTAGAGAAACACTAGTATATAAAAATTTTATTTAGCCATTGAAATGGCTTGACCATTATTTTTTTCGCTATGTCAAGTTTTTATTTTAATTGATGACAGGCAACCTTTTTACCCTAGGTATGTACCCAACCTTAAGTGTCACAGCCAATTTGATTTAAGAAAAGGAGCTCCGGTGTGTTCCTGTGGAGGTCCCAGAGCTCCCAAGAAAGCATAAAGAATGACCACTGAGTTTCATTTGGTGCAATCCCACATAATCCACCTGTACCATGACTCATCCCGGGGCCTGATTCTCAATCGACAAAACGTAACGTAACGCGGTAAGTATTTTTTTTAATTCTGTGAATTTCATTTGGAGAAATTTTTATTATAATATTATAAAGAGGAAAAATTTGTATTTTTGTATGTAACGAATAAACTCAAAAAGTACTGGACCGATTTTAATAATTCTTTTTTCATTAGAAAGCTACATTATCACTGAGTAACATAGGCTATATTTAGTACTAGATTACTATAATACCTATTTATGTCGACCCGTGCGAAGCCGGGACGGGCCGCTCAGGGGCGGCCCTAGGGCGGTGCGAGCGGTGCGATCGCACCGGGCGCCGTCATATGGGGGGCGCCGAAAACGGCCTAACGCTCGACTAGGTACCGATCGACTTACGCGCAAGCAAAAAACTATCAGGATCTTAGAACCTAAAAAGAAAAAACAAGAGGATACTAAGAAAGCTGCAAAATCACTCGCAATTTTTTTTAAATCATCATCATGGGTTCGACACACAGGAGAAAACAAAGAAGCTGATGAGCATGAAGAGCAAAACACTGAAGATGATGCTACTCCTGGGACCTCATCTGAAGTTTTTATAGAAGATATACTATCTACATCTTCTAAAATAACTTCAAATGCAGCATGCCTTCAAGATAAAAGTGATGATATTTCAAAATGGCCGCCGCTTATTCATTCGTCCACACCTGTACGCAATGAAATAACCAACGAAGAGTACCCTAAAAACATGATGGGCGTCATTTTTCAAATATACATTTTCAAAGAGTAATGCCATATGGGAAAACTTTTAATAGAAGATGGCTTGTATATTTGTTGTGTTCTGCAATAAATTACTAGATACTCAAAATTAGCAGACAAGGTATATTGTTTTTGCTGCAGTATATTTAATCGAAATGTCCACTCTAATTTGGGAAAAGATGGATTAGACGACTGGAAACACGTCTCAAAACCCACTAAACATCTACAGAACATCGACGTGCTATGAACAATTGTATAGAAACTTCGATTAGATTGAAAAATTTAAGTGGAGTGAAAACACTTGCAAAATCAAATTGAAGACGAAAAATCAAGGTGGGCCGCTATACTGGAACGAATGATGGCCACAATATTCTTCTTAGCAGGAAATAATTTGTCGTTCAGAGGAAGCTTTATATTAGCTTAGCTTATCTGAAACTTTATACACTAATAATAATGGCAACTTCCTGGGTTTGGTGCAACTTCTAGGAAAATATGATCCTGTGATGATGGAACATCTTCGCCGTATTGTTAGTAAGGAGACTAATGTCCACTATTACCAAGAATTCAAAACGAGTTAGTTGGCTTACTTGGAAGTGAAGTTCGAAATACAATTTTGACTATGAATAAGTCATCCAAATACTTCTTTATCATACTGGACTGCATTCCTGATGTAGGTCACGTTGAACAATTATCACTAACTTTCCGTTTTGTTGACACTAAGTGTTACGTTGCTTACAAGCCAGTAAGTGGCTCTTCAGGAGAAGGGCTCACTGGCCTTTTTCTTGATAAAATTGTGCATGAAGTTGACTTGGATATGAACGATTGTCGAGGTCAAGGGTACGATAATGGCGCCAACATGGTAGGAATAAACAAAAGTGTCCAAACCAGAATTCTGAACCAATATCCTCGAGCATTTTTTAACCCATGTCACAGCTTTAATTTAGTGGTAGCAGATGCAGCTAAATCATCCGTTAAATTGGTCTGGATCAACAAAGAGGTGGGAAGTCATATCCAAACATATAGAAGGAAATCTCTGAAAAAAGTTTGCGAAACTCGCTGGGAGAGTAGAGTTTCTAGCCTTGCTTCTGTTCGCTACAATTACTGTTCAGTTCGTGATGCTTTTTGGAATTTTCACGAAGAAACGAATGATTCAGTTGCTGCATCAGAGGCTTTGTCACTGATTCAGAATATGGAGCAATTAGAATTCTTAGTTACATTGGTGGCTTGGTATGATATACTTTTGCAAGTAAACATTGTAAGTAAAGCTATGCAGTCTGAAACTATGGATTTATCAAACGCATCGCAATTGCTGAAAAACTGCTCGGAATTCGTGAAACAGTAGCGGACTTATTCGTCTGCTCAAATAACAGCTAAGGAAATAGCTTCTGAGGCTGAAATAGATCCCACGTTTAAACCAGTCCGATCTCGGAGAAAGAAGCAATTATTTGAGTATGAAGCTGCAGATGAAACACCAACAGATCCCGAAGAACTGATTAAAATTAACGTCTTTTACCCTATGATATATACAATTGAAAATGCATTGGTCACTCGGTTTGGACAATTATCCAAATTCAATGATACATGGTCTTTTTTGTATAACATCAAAATAATTCCTGATAAGTCTTTATTAGAAAAAGCCTGTGCAGATTTGAAAATGATTTTAACCGATGTGGAAAAATGGGACGTGTCTAGTTGCGAATTGGTTGCATCCATTATTAAAAAACCTTGAATCAGCAGAGCCAGTAAAAGTTCTTCAACATATTAAAAAAAATGATTGGCAGGATATTTTTTTTTTTTTTTTCCCGAATGTGTGGACGGTGCTTCGGATTTTGCTGATCATCATTATAACTGTTAACTGTCGCCAAAGGTGAACGAAGCTTTAGTATATTAAAACTATTTAAAACGTACTTACGTTCGACAATGTGTCAAGAAAGACTGTCAGATCTTGCAATTTTATCAATAGAAAATGACATTGCCCAAGGGTTAAATTATTTAATAAAAAAGCGCAGAGGCTAGAAAAGTGATTTTCTAGATTCTAAGAGTTTTTAATTAAATAAATATAGTCAAACTAATACTCTATCCATTATTATCTTCTACTCATAAAAAAAATTGACACGAAATAAAGAACATAAATGTAAAATTAATTATACCTTGTAAAATAATAAATGTCAATGTCTCGTGTCTCAAGCTAATACGCGAGACATTGACATACGCGTAATCACTCACGCACATCAAGTACCATATTTTTTATAGTCAAAATGTTCGGTTCGCAATGTTGTACTTCATGCTCGTGCATCTCGACCATGAAGTATAGCTTTGTGCACCTAAATTTGAAATAAAAATATGGTACTTGATGTGCGTGAGTCATTACGCTAATGTCAATGTCTCGCGTATCAAGCTATATTTTACAAGGTATTGGTATGTTATTTTTTTCGTGTCTATGTAAACTGGGGCGCCACCATAAGATCTCGCACCACCGAAAAGTTTAGCTAAGACCGCCCCTGGCCGCTAGTGTTTGATAAATGTAAAATTACGTTAAAATGAATAATAAACCGAGTTTAAGTTATGATATTTGAAAAATAAATAATTTTAATGCGAATTTCTTAAAAACAAAGATCATGTTAGAGCGAATAAATGCTTGTTCTCACACAGAATCACCCACCAGGTATAGACTGCAACGAGAATGAGTAAGTAGATAGGAATTTATTATTATAACTAGTTTTTACCCGCGGCTTCGCCCGCATGATATTTTGATTTTTGACGCAATATCATTATAATTTATAGCCTATGTGTTATTCTGATATGTAAGCTAAATTATTGCAAAGTTTCATCTCAATCCATTCAGTAGTTTTTGCGTGAAAGAGTAACAAACATCCATCCATCCTCACAAACTTTCGCATTTATAATATTAGTAGGATAGGATAATCGGCTAAGTGCGAGTCGGGCTCGCACAACAAGGGTTCAGGACTGTATGGAAGCCCCCTTAATATATTTTACTTTAATTATTTATTTTTGAAGGAACATATTAAACAACTTAATGTTCTGTGAATATTTCAAGCATCTTTCTTTTGACTTTAATAATATTGAGCAAAAAAATCACGTTACTTGTATGGGAGTCCCCTTAAATATTAGTTTTATTTAATTACTTATTTTTAAAATAATCATATTAACTAAGTACCTGTTCTGTGAATATTTCAAGTATCTAAGCCACTAATAATATTGAGTTATGAACAGCTAAAAATTCAGATTTGTTGTCTGGAAGCCCCCCTTAAATATATATTATTTTCTTTTTTTTAGTAGTTGTATTGTAGTTGTTATAGCGGCAACAGAAATACAAAATAAAATAAATCATCTGTGAAAATTTCAACATTCTAGCTATCAAGGTTCATGAGATACAGCCTGGTGACACAGACAGACAGACGGGCGGACTGCGGAGTCTTAGTAATAGAGTCCCGTCTAGTTTAGTACCCTTTGGGTACAATACAGAACCCAAAAACGGACCTCGAGAAAAATAGTTACTTACTTGATTATGCAAAAAAAATTCTTGTTGAACTACAGATTTCAGACGTTTATAAATGTCTTACGACAAACATTTACATAATAATATTATGTGGAGCTGAAAATTAATACTATCAACGGTTTCATGTGATGTTACGTAGAAAAAATGTTTTTTTTGCGTGGGTTGCATTATGCGGATTGACGCACTTTTTTCTCAATGCGACGTTTAGACTACTTATTATCAATTTTACAAGGAAGACTATTATGTATTGTACTTTTGTCGCTAATTTAGATACAAATTTCCAAACTTTTCACGTTTTTCCAGACAGCTGAGATAGAAAACACGGAAATGGAAATCAAAACATGCCGAACGCGATGATGTTTTCCTATTTATTATTAAAACCAAACATCTTACCATTTACGTTAGGCTCCACGGTGATAGGATTTTCACTGCTGCACCACAAAAATAGTTAATAATTTGTATTAATCGTATAAATCACCTTTAATTTCGATAAAACATTTATGTGAACGAAAATAGAACATTCAATCAATGGCCGGGCTATAAATTTTGTGTTACCTGATGTGATGTTAAAAAAACACTGCTGATGCCGTGTGAATAAATCGTTAAGACGCTGTCTGCGCGGACCACGCATCGGACCGCAAAAGCATTTTATTTTTAAACAAACCGTGTAGAGTTGTGTTTCAACAGTCTAATTTGATTTAGATCATAAAACATTTGATGCAAAATTGTAACAAATATAAGAAAGCGAGAGCGCGGTACAAGCGATAGAAAGGCATGATCGACCTAAGCGTTCAGCTTGTTTCAGTGACTATTTCAACAAAGTTTTCATAAGACGTTATTCCGTAAAGTGACGTTCCTTGCAAACAACCAATTTTTTTGCAGATTTATTAAAAGTTAATCTAATATAGTCCCTGCAATAATAAGCTTCACTAAACCTTGTTTCGTCAGACACAGGAAAAGGCCGAAAAATCGTGACTTCCATTCCAGTTAACAAGTCAATTGACACTCGACTCCACTTAATGTCTGAAGAAGCTGATTTATCATTTTCTTGATATCGCAGTTCGTCCCATAAGTTTTTAGTCCACAGAAGTAGTTTAGTTATTATGAATATAGACCTCTCTAAACGTCTTTGCACTTTGCGAAGCATTACCTTTAATAAAACCAATTATAAAGGGGGCATCGTAATTATAGCTATTACAATTACGATAGCGCCTTCATAACTGGGCCTTATGTAAGTTTAAAAAATAAAAATGCACAAAAGGATTATTTCGAGTGCATTTAGGCAACACCTTGAGTACAAAAAAGTCTCAACACACAAACACGGTCTGCGGCAGCGGTAGACCGACCGTTATGGCTAAACAGCTAACCAGTAACTAGTGAAAGAAGCTCATATTGAGATCAACCGTCGTCTTTGACCTCATACTGCAAGTATTTATAAGCTACAAAAGTTTGTTAAGAAATCACCAAGTTTCAGCAGCCCAAGTAGGCCTTACGTACGATTATCATTATCATGCTTCTTATAAAAACGACCCGTCATTTTTTCATATTATCGTGATATACTGTGGTGTTCTATAATCTAAGGTGGTGTACGACGAGTTTGTGTGAAAGGCGCTTATAAAATAAGAACCCGTTTTATTCAAAATATTATCTCAATCTCATTTTCATAAACATAATACAATAATTATTCTTTGGTACACCAAATATTTTTATTTTACCAAATCGTAAACTTGTTATTTACTTGCAGTGACATCTATTGTCATATTTTGAAACCAGTTTTAAACATGAAATTTTGTACACAAAATCAATAGAGGTCAGTAGTTGTCTAAAAGTTAAAATGACATTATGTCTATTTTATCTATAACCAACTACCGAAAACGAGGGGGTTTTAATTTGATAGTAAAATACTAATTCTGTCGAAAATGAAATAAAAATTTAAGACTGGAATTTTAACTACGAATATAATTATTTTTGCAAAATTTTAGTATGATAATTTTAGGCTCATACAATTAAAAAAAAATTGTAATGAATCCTACTAATATTATAAACGCGAAATTTTGTGAGTAGGTATCTATGGATGGATGTTTGTTACTCTTTCACACACAAACGGCTGAACCGATTTGGATGAAATTCGGTATGAAGGTAGCTTAGACCTTGGATTAACACATAGGCTACTTTTTATCTCGTGTTAACGCGGGCAACACCGCGGGGCGCAGCTAGTTTAATAAATAATTTTATAACGATTTCGATTGTAGGTATTGTTAAGTTAATTATTTTGGTGCCAATTTGGTGCAAAAAAGAAATAAAGGAATCAGTAGTTTTTTTTTTTTTCAAAATATTGGCATAACCCTATTTAAATAGCACAAATAACATTTATACATACGCTAAACAGTAGGTATGGCTTTACTAAAATTATCTTTGTCGTAGCTAAAAATATGCAGTACGTCATCTCCAACAGTTTTGCTGCGAAATCATTTTTCTCAGTAGCAGTCTCTTTCTTTTTGGTCAGTTAAGTAAAATTACATCACCCTATTTTATTTTTCCCATACAAAATTTTCCTTGTATTCCGTGTTGTACTGTACTGTAGGTACTGTATCAGCCTTTTAATAGTCTACTGCAGGACGTAGGCCTACCCACGAAGGGTGATTGGGCCATATCCACCACGCTGACCCAGTGCGGGTTGGTGGATTCACATACGCATACGGACGCATACAGGTTGCCTCACGATGTTTTCCTTCACCGAAAAGCCAGTGGTGTTATATTCAGTACATAAACTCCGAAGAACTCATTTTACTCATTGGTACAGGACAAGGATTTGAATCCACGACCTCATGATTGTAAGGTGAGTGTCACTAGCACTATAGACCACCACGGCCCGTGTTCCTTGTTTCCGTGTTGGCGCCGTAGTAAAAATTGTTTATCGTCTTGAATCCAGAATGTTTTTCCTATTAGATTTAGAAACCTATAATTAAATAATGTTGTTTGATAAAATCAGCTGACCGACATCAATGAAACCGACATACACGATCTTTACTAAAAAAAATACAATTAGTCCGTCAAATAGATTGTCAAAAAATATTAGACACGTATTTTTTCTTTTGTCAATTTAACAAAAATTGATGAAGATATAGCCTTTTAAAGTTCCGCGTGACGTCACTAACGCTATCAAATGTACCGGCTAGTGCCGTCACGAGCCCCCACTCTCAAACTTTGACAAGGTTAATTTTTGTCACTGATTGTTTGATTGACAAAAGAAAAAATACATGTCCAATACTCAGAGCAAATAAAAAATCAAGAGAGAACGTCGTTGAACAGTCAAGTGAAGCCGGTTTTTTATACATGTGGTGAGTGCGTTGGTGTTGCGCCGCCATAGTTCGATTGACAAGCCAAGGCGTAGTTTCCTTGTACGCGTATGTGTGTGTAATCGTGTTTGTACACGGCAAGGCGTAGTTTTGCCGGCTTCACTTGTTTGTTTCTCAACATTCTGTCTTGATTTTTTATTTGGTCTGAGGTTCAATATTTTTCAATAAATAATCTAACTGACGGACTAATTATAATAATGATTTTTATACCCAGTAAACATCCCTATTGACCCCAAGCCGAAAATAGGTAGTAAAACTGAGTATTTTGTTTTTCGTTTGCTGTACGCGGTGCAATTAGCCATGATGATTGGATAAAAAATCACTATTACAATTTAGTCCGTTACTTAGATTACTAAAAATATTGGACACGTATTTTTTATTTTGTCTATTTTTGTTTTGTTTTTGTGTATTTTTTGTTTGTTAAAGTCGCAGAACAAAAGTTGTTAGTTTTGATGTACAGAATAAGCCCCAAGAGGATGCTAATTGATTAGAAATAACCCTGCATATGTAGGTACGCAGGTTGCCTCACACTGTTTTCCTTCACAAAAAAGCCACTGGTGTTAACCTGTTAACCTGTTAATAAAATTGAAAACACAAATATAGTCTCAAATAATTCAAATATAGTCTCAAAAACTGGTTGACAGATAAAACGTTCTATACCTACACTGGATGAATTTTATACATTTACCGATGATTATATAAAAAAAATTGTACCTAGAAAGTTAGATTTAGGATTATTTTCATTGTGTAATAATTATGTTATATTTGCTACTATTGGTCTATTTTCATTAGTAGGTATTTTTATATGTTAAAAAAGGGTATTTTTTATATTAGAGAAAGTTAGATTTAGGATTATTTTCATTGTATAATAATTATGTTATATTTGCGACTATTGGTCTATTTTTATTAGTAGGTATTTTTATATTTAAAAAAAGGTATTATTTTTACTAGTATTATATTAGTTAAGTAGTAGGCTTGTATATTAGTAATTTTAATTGGTATATAGTAAACACTCTATATTACTATATACCACCCCTATACTACGTATATTGCATGTCCGTTATTAGGATAAACTGTTAGATCTAAAATATAATGTAACACCTAAACTTTGTACACAGTTCAAGCAATAAATATTATTCTGATTCTGATTCTGATTCAAACAACAAATGACAAAGATAAACCTTGTCAAAGTTTGGGAGTGGGGGTCGTGACGTTACCTCTCTTACAGAAGTCGATACATTTTGTGTGGCACTTGTGACGTCACGAGGAACTTTGATGGACTGTATCTTCATCAATTTTGTTTCATTGACAAAAGAAAAAACACGTGTCTATAATTTTTTGATAGTCTATCTGACGAACTAATTATATTTTTTTAGTCATCATGCTTTTTCATTAATTTTCTATGGCTTTAAAACCACTGTATCAAAAGAATTTAACATATGGGAGTATATCTTTCTATGTTCCTCTGTACAGGGTTATTTCTAATCAATTAGCATCCTTCTAGGGGCGTATTCTGTATGTACATCAAAACTAACAACTTTTGTTCTACGACTTTCGTCAAAACTAAAAAAACAAAATCAGCTGTTCCATACATTTTGTCGCGGGTGAACTATATTTTTCTATGGACCAACAATTTTTTTTTTTTGAGTTTTGACGATAGTTGTAGAACAAAAGTTGTTAGTTTTGATGTACAGAATAAGCCCCTAGAAGGATGCTAATTGATTAGAAATAACCCTGTACCTATATTGTAAAAACAAACCAGCGAATCAGCCCACAAATAATGAACATCAATACAAAAAATAAAGATGCACCGAGAACCTCCTCCTTTTTTTAATTTTATTGAAGATAATACCTAAATTAGTCCTCCTTATATTATAATGCTTTTAAAAGGTACAGTTTATTATTGTAAGTTTTTTGTGTCATTACCAAGTGGCTAATGTGTCAGAAGTGGCTTTGTAAGCCCATTTAAAATAAACTTTACCAATTTTAAAATTCAAGTTGTGTATTCAACGACTTTAAGTGCTTTCCACACTAGGTATATCTCAAATTCCTAACCCTGCGTTCGCGACAAATTTTGGAAGACAACTCAGTTTGTACCTATACCTAATGTTATTTGATCGAATTGTATTATTTGTTAAATAATAAAAAAATATTTAAAATTTTAAATGATTAAAAGAAATCCTACTCATTTCTTGCACTATATAAGCTACTTAACGTTCGGTACGATTTTAAAATTAAAAACTTCCCCATGCTAGTGTGAGTGAGTGCACCAGTGTGCGTGTCCGCTTACATAATGTATAAGGTACGTGTATATAGCCGTGCGTCTGTGTGCGTTATCTGTAAGGAAGTGTGAGATGGTGTAGAATAAGAAGGATAAGACATGAATTTGTGAATAAATAATATTTTCGAGTCCTTTATTTATTACACCCTGTATTCTAAATACATATATTTTAAAAATAATTAGAAGAATGAGCTAAAAATAATAACTGGCGATTTCGTCAGATGTACATATTTTAGCAATTTGTAGAGGCTAAAATGTGCTTTGACGAAAACGTCACTTATTATTTTTAGCTTCTCTATCTATCTTCAAGCTAAAATATTCTTAATTTTATTTCACTCTCAAATTTCAAAACATTTTTCAATCTGAAACTCCTTAAAAATATCTTTTATTGTAACATTTTCAAGGGTCTCAGATATTCATCATTATACAGGGTTATCCGCTTGACCTGTGACTGAACGGGGGTGACTAAAACCCTATAATTATGTTATGTTATAATTATGAACAACTTTTACAATAGAGCCATGATGAGCCATCCCGGGATAGAACAAACAAGCTGTTTCATACAAAACTGCAACTCGAGAGCGATAAAATCTATGAAACAACTGTTTTTTTATGACGTGGATACATTTTTAAAATAGCTTTTTTCTCGAATCCTGGGTCGGTACCATAGATATTTTTTTTTAAGTATACCATTACATAAGTGGCTTTATTAACAACAATAAGATACAATACTAATTTATTTGCTAAAACTACCTACACTACTACTACATAGAAAGCAATTGGATCATCTACAAAATTTATTTACATCTCTTCCTCATATTCTCATGTCTATCGGTCTTGATCTTCCCGTTCAGCTTAACACTGGACAAGCAAATAACCCTGTACTCTTAAATATACATGATATTGCTGGCATTACTCACAATAATTAATCAATATTTTACGATTTATTTTAATTTTTCAGCACGTTTGCAAATAAAACGTCTTCGATTGGAAGATGTCGAAATTCGGGAAAGTCCACACTGCGCCGCGGCGTGTCCCGGGTATTGTACGTTGATTGTGGCGCGCGTGTCGGCGCTCGGAATGCAAACTAAACCGCGCAGGGCTGTCACTACACAACAATTATTATTATTATTACATGTTTATTTAAATTAAGTAATATTAAAAAGTAATGATAGAAAATTATATTGATGTAACTATAACTCAAAAATTATTATCATTTTGATCTTCGACACTAAATAGTCAAAGATTTTGATCTAGTTAATTTCATTTGAATAAAATATAAAAAGTAATGATAGCAAATTATATTAATATAAAGATACCTCGACAATTATTATTTATTATCGCTACATATTATAAAACAAGTAGCACGACACACAAAAATGTAAAAATTACTTTAAAAAAATTTCGACACATTTGCTCACATAGTGGCTCTAATTTCACCGCAATTAGACACAGAGCAAACATCTAAATTCATCACAAAAATGCTCGCTCTGGGTGAGAATTGAACCAACGCCTCTTTGACCGAGGAGTCAGGGGCACTAACCACTGGGCCAATACGGCAAAATATTCTCTATTAAGTTAGTAGGTGTCATAAAAGTCTATGTACAAAAATGTCATAGGTACCTAGGTATTTAAATAAAAAGGTCGTAACGCTAATCAAAATTTTTAGTTAGTAGGTTATTAATTAAATAGATGTCAACAGTTTCAAACATGCTCATGAACTTATTTTAATACCTCAACATATAAATCTTTTGACATATACTAAAACTCATTTTTAAACATAAAGTAAAATCGTTAAAAATAGCAGTAAAACTGGAAATGAATTATCATCAAAAATAGACAATCGCAAGTGTCACCCCTAAAGTTATATCATTGCACACATACAAGCTTATATCTATAAGTACTCGCACACATAAGTACAGCTAACGAATTAGGGTCGGCTCTAGTCGGGTTTCGAGGAAAAGTGCTATAAGTATGTTTTTTATAAATTTTGAAAATTTTCTGAATTCTTTAAATTTTATGAGGACTTTTTGTTTTGTTTTTATTTCTATAACAATATTATACTTGTTATGATTTTATAATATTTTAAATTTTCCTCCTACTTTTTGGCATAAAAATTACTTGCTGGATGTACAATATACATAATTATTATACGCCTTCTCTATAGATAAAATACCAATTGGAATAATTTATATTTAATATTTAGTCATTAACTGCATAATAACTTTTTTAATGTAGGTATTAAAATCATTTATTCATTTCAACCTTTTGAGTCAATTGTATGTTGGACTCGAATTCAAACTTCATTTTTCAATTTAATGATTCCAGATATAATTACTCGGTTAATTTGGGTAGCTACGAATTTTCTAATGACTAAATCATTGAAATGCCCAGTTTAAATAAGTTTATTATGTAATATTTATTAAAATTATATAATAAAAATATAAATTCGGGCCACTTTGGCATCTAAATTCGTATTTCTGTTTTGGTCACATTCAATTATGAAGCTCGTTATCACCTTTTTATATACAGGGTTACAGGGTAAGTCGACCTATTCCCGTTAAGGGTGTGTAGTTCACTTTGTTTCTGACTAATTTGACTGTGAAATACACTATCCTAAATTAAAAAAAAAACAGATAATTGAAATTGGTATTTATAAAATTCCCAATTTTCGGCTATCCAAGACTATCCACTCAGATATTTTGAAACGTGTAAGTCGTATTATTATTATTATTTGATTTTTACATGTAAAATAATATTTTATGATTCACTACCCAATGTTATCCGTAAAATTAACCTTTTATAAAAAGTATTTGAATTCAAATATCTCGAAAACTGTGAGATTTAGGATATGGTGTTTCATAGTCAAATCAGTCAAAAACGTAGTAAACACACGCTTAACCATATATTACATTTTTATAAAATTTAATATATTGCACTTACTGCATTTTTCCTTACAGCGTCACCCGTTTTTTATTATGCTCGCTCCGTAGGTGTCCTTATGTCGCGACTTGGTATTGTTTAGACAATTTGTGTATAAATTTACAAAAATGTATAAAAATCGTTGTACTCCAGTTCAAACGATTCATAATTAAGTATTTTATACAATCTTGTAAGATAATGTTGATCATTTTGGTTTTGGATGAAAATAACGGGATTTTAACCGACTTCCGTTGACGAGGGAGGTTTTATTCGTTATTATAGTATATATATATATATATATATATTATAGATAAATAATTAGTGTATTGTTGTAACTATTCAAGAATATTGATGTGTGAAGGTCAAAGACTATAAATTGTGTGCAATAAAGCTATTAAATAACACATATAGATAGGAATGTCTACTTTTTCTCTACCTATGCAAATGAATAGAGGAGGTTCTCAATTTACTTCTTTTTCTGTTTTTGCTACTCGATATCGCCGCTGTTTGAGGATTGATTTGCGTGCTTTTATTCTGTTCACAAAATGGTACCATGAAAACTTTACTTTTGTACTTTATAGTAACTACTTAACTCCAATATAATGTGAAATAATATGGTTCGGTGCCTCTAGCTAGGGCGCTATGCCAGGGATTTTTTTTTGTTTGAAGTCGGTTGTCTTATTTTTGCAAAGAAAAAATATTATTATAGCGAAAGAGGTCTAATTTGACCACCATCTTGCCTTATTGTAAGAGACGATATAGTGACGACGACGACATGACTCGTTTTACATTCAACCACAAGTTACTAGGACCTTAAAAAGAATTTTGGTTCCATACACTACTCCAGGGGTCCATGTAGCGCTCATATCATAACGTAGTTTGACTGCGTTAGCGATCATCGAAGTTAATTCAGAACGGTCAGTCTTCGGATTTGTGAGCGCAGGTGGTATTTACAATGGAGCGCTACCGTGGCTCAGATGTCAAGTTAAATTGTAGGCTCCGGTTGTTTCAACGTTCAGCCCCGTCTGAGGCATTCAGGCAGCTTATAAACTCTGACACCAGGGCTAGCAACCCGGCCTATACGAACATGCTTGGTTGCATACACTTCTAGGAAATTATGCGTAAAATGTGCAAATATTTGTTATATATTTTTTATTATTTATTATATATATTAGTTTATTTTATATTTTGTATGAGTTGGTTATTATTAGAATTTATTAGAATGTATGTTGTATAAGTAAGTATATACATATATCACTTTCTTACACACCCCGTCGCCTAAACCTTTAAATTAATCCTTCACAAGTAACGGTTGCCTGGAAGAAATTGCTTTTTAGCGATAAGGCCGCCGATTGTAACACTTACTATAAGTTCTTAGTCTAAGTTTTCCTAGTTTATTTAAGTTTTGGTGTGGCAATAAAGAATTTATCTATCAATCTATTTGCTGTTCTAGACATTTTGTCGAATATCAATGACTCAATAATTTAACTATTTGTATGGAATAGGTAGCAATCTTTTAAAAGGTTTTAGAGATGGTAACATAGTAAAAATAGTTCGTAACAATGAGTGTGTCTACTTGCCTCAGTAAATATGTCAAGGATTCAAAACAATAGTAAGAATTTAGAGGGTTGTCCAGAACTGCAGGGCAATTTTGTTAGTGTACTAAGCAGAATGGAATACAGACATCGAAAAATTGGAATAAGATCAGCCGTTTCATACATATTGTCGATTTTGAGATGCCATTTTATAAGGAACCGGTGATATTTTTTTTCGAATTCCAGGTTGGCTACATAGCAGAATTTATTCATAATGATGGCCCGAGTCACCTCCTTGCGGCTTAGTACACTATTTCTGGATAACCCTGTAGATGAGATCATAATATATTAGTCTCACTAATGCAATTCTAGAGATTTTAGAAGATTTTGTATATTCTGTCCTGAGTACACGTTACTATTACGCGCATTATTGTTCATAGTTTATTTTTAGTGGGTGACGGGTTATTTTTATCATAGATGATTTGCATTTCTGTGAAACAAGAAATTTCTACAGGGTTCTTTGCTGTTATATTAAAAATACACAATGTTTAAAAATATTTTAAATGTAGGTATATTACGATGAAGTTAAAGAACATGGAATTTCTATGTTTATGCTATCAAATAATAGATACGACTATACTATAAGTAAGTAGGTAGTAGATACCTACACTTTTATTCCGTATAATTAACTGTTGATAAAAAAGAAACGAGATTAAAATTTTTGAAATACCTATATGTTTTAAATTAACAACATCAATTGAACTCTGTATTTAATACTAACTAAAAGAAAAATTAATCTACATGATAAAATAATAAAATAAAATGAAACTAATTAGACTAAGTAAAGTAATCAAATATTAAAATTCTTGGATATCTATTTACCTATAACAGCATGTAGTGAGAATTCAATACAAAAATTATGTTAAGATATTATCTAAAAACACGAAAAGAAACTTTGGATTTTCAAGTAAGTTCAATATTTAAAAATTGTTACTTACTCGTAAAATTATCTTCTACTTTGTGTGTGTGAGTATGGCAGTGTGCGTGAGACCCTCGTGAGTTTATTAGTTTGTTGATCTGAAATTAAGGGTTGTCTCTGATGGCGAAAATATCAGAATCAACTATGACTTGCTTATTTGAGTAAAAAAAATGACATCACATTTTTTTTTTACTTTTTATAATAGATAGATAATCCTTTATTAGCTTAACCACATTACAAAATAAACAAATTACATGGACAAAAACATTACAAGTTGGTTATACCGAATGGCGGCCTTATCGTTTTAAGCGATTTCTTCAAGGAAACCAATAACATCTACTTTTGATTTTGTTAGTAATTTTATTTCGTAGAAGGTTAAGTATTTTCATTTTTGCGGAATAGGTATTATTTATACTCAGCCAAATTTTAAACAAATTTCTTCTAAATTTTCAGTTACCCAGTTAACTTTAACTTTAAATATTTCAATAAGTACACTAAATTTTTGTAAATCGACAATCACATAAATGAATAAAATATGTACAATAGCTCTTTTCGCAAGGTAACGCCTGATACCACTATCTTAGCAAAAATATGATGAAAAATCTACATACAATTTATCGTTAATAATCGTATCCAACTTGGATTGAATTCAATCATTTTCCGAGTATAAATCCTCTAATTAAGTCATCAAAATAGCATTTCATCAGACTTGTTAGATATCAATATTAGGCTATCTAGAGTAGGTATACGACATACGTATACTAAACTTTTATTGTTACCTACCTGTTGAGACTAAGATGTTCCATTAACTATTCTGCGCAAAATATTGAACTCTTTAAAATAACTAGGGCTCCTAGTTTAGTAAATATTTCTATTTTATTTTAGTCCTTATAGGTTTGCGTTTGACTACATACTGCCTGATGTTGAGCAGATATGCGGTCTAGGGTGTAGCACGCTTACCTAGAAGATACCTATTTTACTCGGGATTTGAAGACGCCCACGTAGTACTTTAACCCTTAAATTGGCATTGTCATATGGGTAGAACATTGACTTTGGAAAATTCTACAGACTGATTTTGCTTAGAAATTGTACCATTATTGCTTTCATACGAAGGTTCCAGTATTTTTTGGTAGAAATAAAAATTCCAAATAGCTAAATTTCAAACAGCTGTGCTAAACTTCAAGATGGCTCCGAAGCAGCCGGCTGGGCAAGCGCCACGGGTAAGTTTATTTTAATTTTTAGTGATATTATGTGTGGGTTTAGTGGTTGATAGGCTCTATTTACTTTGCTAACATTATAAATATAACACTGAGCAGTCTCCGTTTGAATAAATTGGTTTACAATCATGTTTTATCTCTAAAGTTTTAAATGTACTACGGGTATCACGTTGCCAGTTGGTTGGTAAACAATAAAACTAAAACTTTGTCCTACCCGTAGTACATTGCCAATTAAGTAACAGATTTCACTCATGCTTTTTTTAAAATATTTTTAAGGGTAAATCATTTTTTGGTGAATGAAGAGCATGCTTTTATTTCGTTTGCTTCAGTCTTTGAACCTGACCCGTTCACACAAGATTTTGGCATTAGTTCCTGTAGAAAATGCTTGCTCCGGTGATATTTCTCCTACTGATAACGAGCTTCATTGCATTCCACCCACACCTTCATAATTATGTCAGCTCCGATCTACCATCTTTGGAGTCCTCTTATGAACGCCTAAACCTTCTGCAAACTGACTTTGATAATGATTCCCATCGCACTAGCCTTGTCCATATTACACTAACACCAACATGCAGAGAGTAGAGAACAATGTGCATAATTTGCATAATATAAGTTTCACCATTGGTGTAAATAAATAAAAAACTGCTTCCATGAATTTCACACCAAATTTATGTAAAAAATTGTAATTATGTGTAAAATAAAGGTACAAAATGTTTTATTCGTGACATGGCAATGTCATACCTGTAGTACATACATCAGGATAGGTAATTTGTATTGTAGTTGGCAATGTCATACCCGTAGCACATGCGTTTTCGCGAAAATAACAAATGCAGGATTTTTTTCTATTATTTATGATCTCTTAGGACTACAACTAAACGAGACAAAACACAATAAAAACATATTTCAGACAAAAAAAACTATATGCCAATTTAAGGGTTAACGGGAAGACAGACCCAGACAATGCGTTCCACATTCTGGCTGTTTGTATGAGGAATGAGGATTCGAAACGCTTAGTTCTAACGCGCGGAATGTCCACCATAAAAGGGAGGCGCTTTGGTCGCTTCTGTCTAGCCGTACGATAGAAGAAAGGGGCAGGTGAAAAACTTATTTCAAAAGATAGCTCAACTCAAACATTACGGCTCACGTTGAAATACATAATTATATTTACATGCATGCATTACTTTATTCTTCATACCAGTGATGTCAGGAAATAACTAGATATACCTAACATAATAACTTATAAACTAGTGAAGAAATCAGCGGTGTTTTCCAAACGTGGCCGCGTGTTTCGGGATACAGGAATATTTTTATCCCAGAAAAGTAACGTGCAGAGAGAAAACACTGACAATTAAAGCACAATTTTGACATAATTTAAGTACAACTCAATAATAAGAGATATTAATTATAAATGAATTAAAAAGATCTTGCTGAGTTCAAGCCCGTTTAATAAATAATGTGACAACCCTGACCCGCACGCACACAGCGCGATTCACACACACATGCAAGCGTAGCGGATATATGAAACCGAATGCTTGTCAAACTAAATGGATACGGTAGATAGAGATGTCAATAATTATTGTGTGAGATATCGATGAGATTGTAGCAATCAATTTCAATATTTTTTTTCAAGGATGCTAAAATATTAATTGAAAAAAAAAATTAAAAATAGGGAAATCACTTGGATTAAATCCTTTATCCATAAAGCACTTGCACAAGTCGCACGTTAAGTCTATTCTGGGTTATGCAGAAATGGTTGTACCTACTAAATCGTAAGAAAGTGATTCAGACCATCTTTGTCTATAAGTTTTTTATGGGCATAACTTTAAATTCGAATACTCGATTTAAAGTTATTTTATACAAAATCAGCTCTACCATTCAAAACTGCAATTCAGATTAACAAAATCTTTGAAATAGTTGATATATTTTACTAAACAACAAAATATAACTTTGAACAAAAAATTACAATTCTGGCTTGTTCGATTATTTTATTGTATTATTCACAGAGATTTAAAAATAATCACAATTGTGTCAAAATATCAAAATATATATTCTTATGGATTGTAACACAATGTATTTAATTATTTTTATACCTAATTAATACTAAGCTAAGGCTTTGTTTCGCGAAATTGGGCGGAGGATAAGGGACAGAGGATGTGACTCCGCTCTGGGTGGTTCTTGGTGCAAAGAACGTCTATCGCTATTCAGCGTGGTAATGCTGCTAGCATTATAGGCACCTTTGCACCAGGAACCATGAAGGGCGGGTTGTTTTATTTTTAAGTTAATTAATTATTTGTATCTTGTGACAATTTTTATAATTTGACATTTAATGAAATAAATTGTTTACATTAAAAAGAAAAAAAAAATATTTAGATTGTAATACATTGTATTTTATTACTTTTCATAAATATACATACAAATGTATAATGTACTATTTATCATAAAACATTTCATCGATATCGGCAATAATTAATTCCACGAAGTACCGCGCCCCTAGCGCTCTACGTACGTATTATTATTAGCTGTGATAAGGCGCAGGGCACACCGCCTGCATTTACTGATTTCCAGCGATTTCGTGCATTGATCGGAGACAGTGATGATTTGTAATAGATAAAAAATATTTACTGTTTTTGCATATACAGGGTTATTGGTAATCAATTAGCATCCTTTCAGCAGGGGCTCATTCTGTACAACAAAACTAACAACTTTTGTTCAACGACTTTTATCTAATCTCAAAAAAAATATTTTCTTGGAAAAATGTCGTTCACGACAAAATGTATGAAACAGCTGTTTTTTTAGTTTAGGCAAAAGTTGTTAGTGTTGATGTAAATACAAAATTAGCCCCTAAAAGATTAGGAATAATCATTTTGCAATGTTAATTATTATGTGGGATCATTGGAATCAATAGACATTTCATTTCGATACTCTATCATTTATTACAACATAAATATAACACATTTACATAATAATAATGTTTTCCAAATAATTTTGCCATTTATAATATACATTTTAGCTCTATGCCAGTAAGTCTAACATTATAGAAAATATTATTTTGAACGATGCAATTATCACAAAAGTTTATATATTATATTTTTAAAAGACATATAAGTTAATGCGATTGCCAATATCAATAAAAAAAAATTCATCATCATCATATCAGCAGTCCAATAAACAGGGTTATTTCCTATCCCTGTTCACAAAACTGCAACTCGGAATCGAATGTATGAAATAGCTGTTTTTTTTCTCGAATTTTTTGTTGGCCCCATAGTAAAAGTTGCTCGTAATGATGGTCTTAACGCCCCCTTTCGGATTAGTACAGGGTAAGCAAAGAACCCTATATAAAAATAAAAATTAATTAATCAGATTCTAGCCTGAAATTTTTTTAGCCGTTCCGTTTGCATTATATTTATTGACATATTTAATGGAATATAAATAAAATATTATTGTAGGTCCCGGTTGTTTTAACCGTTCAGCCATGTCAGAGGCCTTCAGGCGGCCTAAAAACTCTGACACCAGGGCTAGCCATCCGGCCTATACGAACTTACTTACTTACTTATGGAATATAAAATACTTTTATCCATTAACCAGCTCGGAGAAGGTCGTTCTATACGGGATCATAGACTAATACTACTTAATCCTCTTCTTTAAATTCAAGATCTTAACGAGACAATACTTCTCGCCAAGTTTCATAGTTCTATGTCAACGGGACCCTGTAGGTTTTGATTTATTTAGAACTTAACTAATTTCTGATAAACGAATACTTACTGTGACCCCAGAAGATAGCTAAAATTATCAGTTCCATCATCTACCTAAATGCCCTGCCAATTGCCACTTCATCTTGCATTTTTGACTGACGAAACGGAGGAGGTACTCAATTCGACGCGTATATTTTTTTATGCATAACTTTTTACGTAGTGGTCTGATTTTAATATTTTTTTATTTTTATTTAGTTATTATTGGAAAGAGTATACTTCGAAATTGGTCCCGTTTAAATTTTATCGCAATCGGCTGAGCCATTTTTGATAAATCAACAATAATGTAAAAAATGTTACATGAATCGCGGAATATTCGCGAATTCTGTACATAGTTGAAGTTGGTCATGCTATTTTTTGCAAAAAATTATTCTATAACATAATTATGAAAATTGTGTACACCTCCCCTATATTGCGGCTATAACACGTACGAAGCTCAAGGACTGTTATACATAACAGAGCTACTTATGTATAGCATTATTTATATAAATATTACCATAATTACCTACTTATTACATCTTTACGAATGTTTTTAACACCTAAGTTACAGTTTTTAAACCTAAAATAATACTTATCCATTAAAAAACAATTATTTTTATCTAAGTATGTTATCTAATTATTATTTCTGTGAACGTGTAGGTATATATTTTGACAAATACATAAATATCGACTTTGATACGGTGCCTTGGTTTCTTTTTAAACCACCGGTATAGGTAAAAGTCCTCTTATTTTTCGTTCGTTTGTAATTTTCAAAGTTTTTTTAACTAAAAACTAACACAATTTTATGTATCTACATATCGCTGGTAGGTATCCTACTTCCTACTATCCTACTAATATTATAAACGCGAAAGTTTGTGAGGATAGATGGATGGATGGATGGATAGATGTATGGATGTTTGTTACTCTTTCACGCAAAAACTACTGAACGGATTGAGATGAAACTTTGCAATAATATAGCTTATATATCAGAATAACACATAGACTATAAATTATAATGATATATTGCGTATGCGGGCGAAGCCGCGGGTAAAAACTAGTAATATTATAAACGTGAAAGTTTGTGAGAATGGATGGATGTTTGTTACTCTTTCACGCAAAAACTACTGAACGGATGGAGATGAAACTTTGCAATAATATAGCTTATATATCAGAATAACACATAGGCTATAAATTATAATGATATATTGCGTATGCGGGCGAAGCCGCGGGTAAAAACTAGTAGTTAAATATTTATGTCAGATACATAAATATTTAACTACTAATTTTTACCCGCGACTTATTTAAAAAAGCTGAAGTTGATTTTTTTTCGCTTTAATGAAAGTTTATAAAAAATATTAAATAAAATGTTTCTTATTTCAATGAGTCAGGTTGACCTGCCTGATTAGCAAAAGACCACGAAAAAAACGCTTTTCGACGTGTGAAAAAGTGACAGATATACAGGGTTATTTCTAATCAATGAGCATCCTTTTAGGTACTTATTCTGTACATCAGAACTAACAACTTTTGTACTGCGATTTTTGTCAAAACTAAAAAACATTTTGTCGCGGGTGAACGATATTTTTCTATGAAATAACGGATTTTTTTTAGTTTTGACAAAAGTCGCAGAACAAAAGTTGTTAGTTTTGATGTACAGAATAAGCCCCTAAAAGGATGCTAATTGATTAGAAATAACCCTGTATTCTTCAACATAACTCTGTCTCGTTCTGCCACGTAGAAATAATTATTTCGTGGTGCGTAGGTATAAGGCATACTTTTTAAAGTTATTCTTTAGGACGGAAACAAATCCAACAAATCGAAAATCACAAAAATCGGTTCAGCAGTCCTTGAGCTATAAACAAAAATTACTAACACAACTTTAATAGATTTTTGTTAAATCAATATGTAGTTACAATTATTCCGAGAATGACTAGTTCGCGCCGTAACCTTCAAGTTTTTGTTTCGAAATGTTTCGGTTAGTTCGTATAACACGAGTGGCTAGCCCTGGTGTCAGAGTTTAAAGCTGCCTGAAGCCTTCTGACATGGCTGTATCAGCCTTTTTAATAGTCCACTGCAGGACGTAGGCATACCCACGAAGGGTGATTGGGCCATATCCACCACGCTGGCCCAGTGCGGGTTGGTGGATTCACATACGCCATCGGATTTCTTCTACAGACGTATGCAGGTTGCCTCACGATGTTTTCCTTCACCGAAAAGCCGCTGGTGTGAAATTCTGTACATAAATTAAATAATAAAGAACTCATTGATACGGGACCAGGATTTGAACCGACGATTTAGATAGATTTCCTGCAATGATTTTATGAATGTGATTATATATATTATATACCTAGTACCTACATATTTTGTTCATTTTTTTCTGTGCTCTTGAAAGTATAAAATCTATGCATATCTGTACTAAAGTGTAAGTTATTATTAAAAACGCGGCCTCATGTTTGCATTCGAAATTATCGAGTTTTGAGCGAGTGCTGTGAACTGGCGCCTTACGAGTAGAGCTTCATATGGTGCAGAATTACCTATTTCAGGCGGCTTAAAAAACCGTTTTTCTAATTATTAATGTCCAAAAATAAGAAATATTTTACATGGAAAGATAACAAAATATCTACATAGGTAATATATCTTTATTTGTGGCATGCTCCTAATATTTTAATTATGACAAGAAACTATGACTAGTACCTACCTACTAAAACTATGACTAGTAAAATAAACCGTTTCGTTCCTCGTCGTAATCGTTTATCCCAATTTCATTTGTTTTAAGTTAATAATAAATCTTAAGAAAAATATGATGATAGATAATATTTTATTTTGTATTTATATATGTAAATAAATATTTTTTTCTCTTCTATAAAAATTAACGTACTTATTTACATTTAAAATAAATAATTATAGATTTCAATATCATGAATATTAATTCATAATATTAGGTATTAACCTAATATTACCTAAAACAAATTTTTAAAATGTGATTTAATTAGTAACGTTTTTTTATTTAGTAAATACGGCAAGCAAATAGTCAGGGTGCTTGCCGTATTATAAAGTAAAAATAATAAAAAAAACGTCGAAACTACATAAAGCCTAGGTTTTTGAAATAAGGGATAATAAAACACAGTAGGTACAATACATTTCTATAAATCTGCAGTACCTAAATTTTAATGACGTTTAACAGTTTCTTATTTTCTGCGATTAAAATAATAAATTTCGTTTGTTTTCAAACAACTTTTGCCACAAAAATAAAACCTACCGGCTTACCACAATTTTTTTACGCTCGCTTTAGACTATGTTTAACAGTGGTAATTGCATGGTTAAACAATGTTTAAGCGTGTTTAAATCTTTTTTATTAAGACGGCTAAAAGTCAAAATAACATAATTCTTTTTCGCTAAAAATAACATGACCGACTTCAACCTTGTACAAAATTCGCGAAAAGTTCGCACGGATCGATTTAACATTTTTCACATTATTTTTGATCTATCAAAAATGGCTCAGCCGATTTCGATAAAATTTAAATGGGACCAATGTCGAAGTATATTCTTTCCGACAAAAATGAATTATCAAAATCGGACCACTATGTAAAAAGTTATGCGTGGTTATACATAAAAAGAAATCTACGTGTCGAATTGAGTACTTCCTCCGTGTCGCCGGTCAAAAAAAATTAACAATGTCATTTCTAAATGTTCACACCCCTACATCGAGCTCGCACGCACACACGCGCAACGTTTGTGTGCAACAATCGTCGAGAGATAAGGTGACATCGAGGCGTCGAGTAATAATAATAACAATGCTAGGGTTTCGATAATAACTATTAGTAACTAGATAATAATTATTATTATTAGCTAGATAATTAATGTGATTAATGGCAGGCGAACTTGTAGTTATTTAATAAGTAATACAATACCTATTTAATTGTTTATTTCAATTCAATTGCTAGGTATATTATAAGCATATTCTTACTTGACTGTCAAACAAGAGGTGGTTATCATTTCAGATCTATTATTTTAGTATAGGAAAAAGTTTTATTATATGTGTATGAGACATCTCCTTTTCTAGGAAACTGATCCGACTATCTTTTTCTATCAGTTAAAAAAATATTTATGAGTATACAAAGAGGCCACCCAGCAACGTGCCCTACCCACTGCCATATTACGAGTCGTTCCGCTTAACTTCGTCGTTTACCTTAGTTCTACGTATCTTCTCATTCCTGATTCGATCTCGGAGAAAGACTCAAAGCATAGTTGTCTCTATAACTTGTAGGTTAAAAATATGATCGTTAAAAACAAAAACATCTTTTCAATACGATAAATCCACTTGAGTTACTACTATAGTTAAATTACTTAATTACAAATGCTAGAAATAGGTACATCGACAATTAGGTATCAAACATTACAATGTAGAGACTCATACGTACTTACGAATAATTACAATGTAGGTAATAAATGCATCATTATTTATTAATACGAGCAACTATAATCAATAAATAGTTCTGCACCTAAGTCATGTTACTTGTACCTACAGATCATTGTTCCCTGATCTGTGCTTGCACTTAGGTAACTAGGTATCAAGAGTATTTAAGTTATCCACCTAATATCCTTTACTATTTTTTTTTTATTTAACCTGTACTGTCCCACTGCTGGGCAAAGGTCTCCCCCAATTCCTTCCATACTTTTCTGTTCTGTGATAAAATAACTTTTTTTATTTTTATCTTTGAAAAAAAAACTATACCTATCTATAGTAGATACTAACTGATATGCCATGTACGATAACTACGGTATGATTATGATATATGTATGTATATGCTGTAGAAGACAGCATTTTACTTAAATATTTTAAATTAAACACTGTTTTATAATAAATACTTACTATGGTAAAGACTGTAAAGTTCTAAAACCTGACCTATTTATAAAATTTACACAAAATAAGAAAGTCTTATCCATATTATGTCTATCGATAAGAATGACGTCATATAAGTATTTTCCTTTTTATTGTTATTTTTCCTCGCTGATAAGACTACTACTTACCTGCTATTAATAAAGATAAGTACCTACTTGAAATATAACATACAAATTCAATTAAAAAATACAGCCGCAATGTTTTTCAAACATTGAAATATTTTAATGAGCCATTCTGAAATAGATACAGCAATAAATTATAAACAATCATTTTTGTCGGAGAATAATGCCTGTTATTATTATATGTAACTTTTGCTTATAATACACTCGTAGATACTTTAAAAGTTTAAATATCTTTTCACTGCCACTAATCATATGTCATATCAACATTTTTCTATAAATTGGAAAAACTTATACTTTCGGTATTATAGGTATCAATTATTCGGTTAGAATAGTCTCTGTGTGTGATATTTCCATTATCTTACTGATATTTATAAAACTAATAATTACAATAGTAATTTCATCTCTCACTGCTTTTATATGTTGTTGCTTTAATATCAGTTCAATTTCTAAAGTATTTCTTTAAAATAATTTGGTATATATGTATTTATAATTCTATAGCGTAATTCAAAAATGTTGTACGAAGCCGAAAGAGGATGATTTAAATGTTTATCATGAATTACTTTTACTATGGGGCCATTTTGTCGATTCTATGTTGCTATTTGGTTTGGGACAGCTGTTTCTTTTTAAGAGTGCGCGTAATGCCATGAAAAAAACAGATTTCACCCGCGCTTCTTGCATCACCCGCTATCATCTATGCTGCTTTGTTTAGAGTCGAAAATCGCATGACACAGTTCACGATGATGTTGGCTTCGAGCGCCAGCTTACATTTTTAGGTGACATTTTATTTATTTTTTCAAAATTTAAGCATATATAAAAAAACTAATCGATTACTCTACTAGAACATTAGTCTAGCTACGTAATTTGTACAAAAATAATGTGGTGTTGTAGCTGATAATTTCGAGCAATTGAAAAAAAAGTTTTTTTTTTATGATGCGAAGTTTTAATTTTTTCCTAAGGTGTTTAAAATGCTATTATGTTTTAAAATTCTACGTGATTACTACTATAGGTTCTTTAATTTCCTATAGTATTTTTTTAATATGGATATTTATGTTCGTTATCTTTACACCACGTCTTTAGAAAGTCGATTTTGGCATTAGGCGCCCCCTTAATTCCGAGTTGACCCTATAGTAAAAGTTGTTCATAACGGTGCTCTGAACCACCTTGCCTGATAAGTCCTGTTGTTTCTTAATAATTTCCACTTAGTTAAAAATGAAATCGTATACCCTAACTTCTAAGTAGCTTTGAATAATTATTTAGCGCATTACAAATAAATAGCAGCAAAATGAAGAAACTGCATTTTATTTTTACAAAGAAAATCGTATCCATATTATTCTAGCTTTGTATGGGAAGACATTCCTGTTTTCGAACTGACGCACACAAGCAAGCGCCGCGCACACCAGCACAAGCTTTCAATGTGTGCCACTTCACCTCGAGAAGAGCGACCAAGCGATTTTGGTACTTGTTGCATTGAGATAGGGCTGTTGAGAATTTTTATATTTGGTTGGCTTTTTGGTAGTTTACGTTTTCAAGCATTGCTGTTTTGACACCGTATTCGAAAATTTATTTAAAAAAAGAATTTCTTATTTAAGATTGAGTTTGATAGGGTGGAGATTGTTTTTGTTAATAAATAGATTTTTTGGGCGAAAATGTTGTTTTAAATATATATTTTGTTTAATAGGTATGTATAATATGTATTATAGATTTGTAATTGACACTGACAATTTCTTTTACTAACTTACCGGTTATTAATACTTTATAGCATACTTTAAACACATATATTACTTCCTGTTCCTGTTTTTTTTTAGATTTATTGGAATTATATTTATCGCGTTTAATTACTTGTAGAATTGATTGTACTATTATTGATATATTGGTTATTTGCTTGCCCTGTACCTACTCAACCGAAAGGGGGTAATTAAGACAATCGTTATGAAAAACTTCTACACCCGCAACGAGCGAACCCGGAATTTGAGTAAAAAATCAGCCGATTCATACATTGTTTCGTTTTGTTTTTTTTATTTATTCATAAAGTAAAAATTTTGAAATTGTGATTACGTTAAATATTGTCTAAAAACAAGATTTGGTTGGTCTTGACAATATTATGTTCTCATCATTACATAATTTACCACTACAGGTTTTGACACTTCACTTTACAATTTAACTTTACAGGATCTGAATTGCTATTTTGTATTTAACAACTGATTTTTCTCTGATTCGGAGTTGACATTTATCGTAAAAGTTGTTCATAAATTATGGTCTCAATCACTTTGTTTTAAAAATACAGAAAATTTTATTCAGGACAAAACAATTAGGTACACAAAAACATGGAAACAACAAAAAATAAAAATTGGTTTAGTGCACCAGTTCTAAATAGCCCTGTAGAGCCCCAGGACTTAAGGAAGCTTCTTAACTGTATGCCCATATACCTGGAACACTCACACAAGGACACAGTCGTTGTCACTACGCGTGTGTGTGGTGTGTATATGTATTTAGAATATGCAGCGCTGGCATAGATACAATATTGACCTGCTTGCGGGCAAAACTAAGGGATTTGATACTTAGGATTATTTTATTTTGCAAAATCATATTTATTTGGTCAACACTTAAATAAAATTTCTTACTAAGCATAAAATTAACTAACCTACTTAAAGCAAAAAGAAAAAAACTACATAATTGTCTGTAAGGTCGGTTTAAGGAAATTTTACGTGATAATGAGTCATGCTTTTTCGTGCGTGCAGCCGGCGTTTATCGATTTTGAAGACGTTGTCACTTGTCAGGTCAAACACACTAAAACATGAATTTAAAAAAAATCTAGTCTAAAAGCCCCTCAGCAGAGGCTAACGTAGTCAAAATGCTGGTGACATTGCCTCGCTAAATAGCGATACTCAGCTTTCAAAAAATTGCCAAATGGTCAAACGCCTGGCCGGATTTTTATACAAAACATGAGCGTCCGTAAGGCAACAAGAGAATGATGAATCCGTTACGAAAAAAATGTCAAATCATTATTTTTCTAACAGAAACGAAAAAACCGAACCCAACTGTTTTGGCAAAATTAGCGATTTTTCGTGATCCAATTTTTAAAGACAATGCAATGTTATTAATTATTATTATATACTACGGGACTAATCGCGCAATAAAATTACGATATAAATAAATACCTCATCATCCCGACGTTTCGGCCGAGTTGCATCGACCGTGGACACGGGTAGACTGGAATGTGAAACAGCTGGTACCGCCAATTCAACTTGAGCTTGAAAAACTTTAGTTTGCGGTTAGTCCCGTAGTATACATATAATAATAATGTGTTCAAATCGCGAAAGTTTAGAAACAAAAAAGTTTTTAAATTTTCTGGAAATGTTGTTATTAAACTTTCGCGATTTGAACACATAATTATTAGGGGGCGTCCATAAATTACGTGAGGTGTTTTTTTAAATTTTCTGACCCTCCCTCCCCCGTTGGTAAGATGTCGTGAGATTTTGTTCAACCCCCTCCCCCATCCCCCAATCTCACGTGAGATTTTTCAAAATGTGGGTTTCTTACGTAAACGCGTTGGGTTGTTATTGTAGAAAGAAAAAAAACAATTTGCTTCGTGCTTTTATTTACGACTAGTTAAGACTAGTAATCAATATTACTGAGAGTTATGAATGTAATAAAAATTTAACAATAGAATACTTAAATCATGACTACTGTGATAAAAAGAAAAGAATATGGAATAATGGCGCGAAAACAAAGGACAGGCTACACTGTACCATAAATTCAGACAAAATTGAGCTATTTGGTATAAAATAAATATGGTGGTTTGACATTCAGTAGATGTATAACGTCGAAGTATGAATGAAATTATTTTCTTTCGAACGAATAAGTGAATAATCTTAATCGTATTACGATGACGCTCAAGATTAAATCTTGAGCATGTACATACAATTTGGATTGAATGGACCAAAATAGTATATTTTTTTTTGTTTCAATCAGAACAAAAATTGCGTGATATTTGTCGAGACCCTCCCTCTCCCTAACGTGAGATTAAATGAGATTTGACTCGACCCCCTCCCCCCCTAAATCATCTCACGTAATTTATGGACGCCCCCTTATATACTACGGGACTAATCGCGCACTAAAATTATGTGATCAGTCTACCCATGACCACGTCGATGCAACTCGGCCGAAACGTCGGGATGAGGAGGTATTTATTTATCTCATAATTTTAGTGCGCGATTAGTCCCGTAGTATGTAATGATTTCTAGAAATGCTTAAAAATTACTGAACCAAAGTAATAATACAAGATGGGTTTTTGGATAAACAGTTAACACGCCGATTATTCACTTTTGCACTATATTGTACACAATCACTTCAGTTCACTTCACACATGTGACTATCAAGTATCAAGTCGCGTCGGGCGGCGTACAGGCCGTTTTCCGATTTAGCACTAAACTCGGATAGCTCAGTCTGAATTATTTATATATTCGTGCCTTTATTATTTATTATGTATTACATATTTTGAGATAATTTACTTGAAATCCGCACTAATATTATACACCCGAAAGCGTGTCTGTTTGTTACTCTTAAACGCAGTAACGGAGAGACGGATCGACTTGGTTATTTGTATGGATATTTTTAAAGGTTGTAGAGAGTCATAGACAATCTCTTATCCCAGAAAAATAAAAGGTTACTATGGGTTAGCACAAAAACCACAGAGCTATTACAACCAGATAGCGTTGTTGTCGCTTGAGGCAATTCTCAACCAATAAAAACCGGACAAGTGCGAGTCAGGCTCGCACATCGAGGGTTCCGTACAAACACGTTGTTAAAATAATTAAAAACCTGTTTTAGCATGTGCTAATGAAGTTCTTATAATTATATGATACCTTACATGATACGATTTACTCACTTTGAATCTTGAACCCATATTTTAAGAATTTTGAGGCTGTATTTTTTGTGATTTAAATAAAAATGTACAGTTTTCAGATTTAGTCCTATATGTGTACTCTGAGACAATGCTTCTCGCCAAATTTCATAGTTCTATGTCAACGGGAAGTACCCTGTAGGTTTTGATTTTTGTGAGTGCGAAACATGCGGTTTTTTTACGACATAAACAAACGGCTCTAACTTTTTGAAACGATAACTGAGAAGTTTTTCTTTTACACAACTGCAAGGGATCATAGATATACGTATACAGTTTAAATTTCAATTCGATATCGTTACGCGTTCCCGAGATAAAGAGTCCCAAATTTCATAGTTCTATGTCAACGGGAAGTACCCTGTAGGTTTTGATTTTTGTAAGTGCGAAATATGCGGTTTTTTACGACATAAACAAACGGCTCTAACTTTTTGAAACGATAACTGAGAAATTTTTCTTTTACACAACTGCAAGAGATCATAAATATACGAATACAGTTTAAATTTGAATTCATTATCTTTACGCGTTCCCGAGATAAAGACTCCCAAATTTCATAGTTCTATGACAACGGGAAGTACCCTGCAGGTTTTGATTTTTGTAAGTGCGAAATATGCGGTTTTTTACGACATAAACAAACGGCTCTAACTTTTTGAAACGATAACTGAGAAGTTTTTCTTTTACACAACTGCAAGAGATCATTAATATACGAATACAGTTTAAATTTGAATTCGATATCTTTACGCGTTCCCGAGATAAAGACTCCCAAATTTCATAGTTCTATGACAACGGGAAGTACCCTGCAGGTTTTGATTTTTGTAAGTGCGAAATATGCGGTTTTTTACGACATAAACAAACGGCTCTAACTTTTTGAAACGATAACTGAGAAGTTTTTCTTTTACACAACTGCAACAGATCATAGATATAAGGTGAGTTGGGGCTATTTCGAATTTGGATATATTCCGAACAACCAAAAAATCTACCAAACGCAATAATATTTTAATACTGTATAAATTTACTTACGTGCCATATTGATTTGGCTATCGGTCTCCAGTTGACGCTTGTCGCTAGCAGCGTTCAGGCAATTGCAGTGACAGTTTTAGTGCCAAAGGACGATTTCGCGTCATTTTTAGAAAATCGTAATAACCCCAACTTGGATTGTGTCTAAAGTAGGTAAGTTAATGAACTGAGTGTTTGTTTTTATGGTAATTTGACGTTTTTAAAGGACAGTTCAATGAGCCACGATCTTATATCTCTAAATTTTAATTTTATTCGGAATAAACCCGATGGGGGTATTCCGACATCTTTGATGTTCGGAATAAACCCATTTTGTTTTCTTATAGTAATTTGCAGAGGCTCTCAACCTTTCAGTGTTGTATTGAAAAGTGTTTTAAAAAATTCTATCTCAAATATTACAATTAGGTACTTTAAGGGCGATTCCGTGAGGGAAGTGTCCCGCACGAAATTGCACTTTCTTATGTTATGTCCTTTTCTGTGGCTCAGAACCGTCATTTGGTATAGCTAAAACGGCATTAAGGCGCTTCCCCGAGCCAACGGCCCCGACCATAGCGCCGCCACCAATTTTATGTTATAAAAAAGTTGAAAAAAAGAAATCTGAAATTTCGATAGAAGGATTCGTGATACGTATTATAAGCTACTTTTTAATGCCTCTGTAATAGTTGTATTTTGTGTAGTTTACGAGGAGATAATGGAAAAAAGAGTTTTTAAACTTTATTTTACTATCGCCTAAACTATACAATATAAAACTATTAAGTATAAAGGCATAAAAAATAACTTATAATAGGTATGACGAATCCCCCTTTCGCTATTTCGAATATAATAGCTTATAATAGGTATGATGAATTTAAAATTTCCATTTTTCAACTTAATTATAACATAAATTCGCCACTTATTTTATATACTAAGTATAGCCAAAATGTTGTGAACCACTGTCACTGGATGGGGTAATTCCGAATTTCAAATGTATGAAAATTCGGTTGAACTGTATACGGCATATTATAAGTTAATATTTTTGTCACCATGGGTTTTCTGATCGAAAAAGACATATGCGCTTTGAATACTAGGTCTTAAAACACACTTTTGAATAAGTTCGGAATAACCCCGACATGGTTCGGAATATACCCAATAGAAGAAAACAAAAAGTACATTTTTTTTATATTTATAATTAATTAACTAAAATACATATCATGAATCGGTAAATTTACGCTAATAGATCATTTAATTGATTAGACAGAGGTTAAAACTGTTTTAAGAAAATAATAACCAATCTTTTACAAATAAATGAAAACTAACACTATCTATCAACTCAAAGAAAATCGTATCGGAATAGCCCCAATGCACCTTACGTATACAATTTAAATTTCAATTCGATATCTTTATGCGTTCCTGAGATAAAGAGTCTTGACATACACACAGACAGACAGACGGACAACAAAGTGATCCTATAAGGGTTCCGTTTTTTCCGTTTGAGGTACGGAACCCTATAAATGTATGGAAAATCTTGCCCAGAGCTGTCAAAACTGTCAAATATGTATTGGAATTTTACACTACCAACTGAGAGAAAAACACGACAACTAGCCACTGAATCGAGATATTTTTCATGTCTCTTTCTCAAGCCATGTTAAATCATTACATCTCATTCTTTCTTTTCTCGATCGACCACATTATCCCTCTGGTATATCTGTGACAAAAACCAATATATCACGCGGGCAAAGCTGCAGGTATAAGCCAATCAACACAGCTTGGATATTACGTAGCTTGTAGCTAACTTCACGTCTGCCGACATGTATGATTCCGCTTATATGTACTCTTGTATATTAGGCCCGATTACAGAGGCGCCAGCGTAAATTTAATAGCAACGTAAAAAGCATTCTCTCTATTGAATGCCTAAAGTAAAAAAGAAACAGAATTGTGCTGCATAATTACGATGGTGCCACTGTAATCGGGCTTATTGTACAATTAAAATTAATCGTTTCCTACCGGTCTTATTTGAGCTCTATAGGGGAGGCCTATGTCCAGCAGTGAACGTCATATGGCTTAAACAAATTAAATAAGAACAACAAATCTACATAAATGCAGCTGCACAAAATGCAATTACATTACACCACCGGGGTATTCAGATCGAGCTTGATCGAAGGAAAGTGATTTAGACCACCATTATAAATAACTTTTACCATGTGCAAAGGAGATACATATAATAATACTACGTACTATGGGGTCAATACTAAATGCGAGAATATATACCTATAGGTTACATGCATTTTACCTGAAACTGTAATTAATGATTTACGTTTTATTGTTTTTTAAACTTCGAGCAAATATCTATAGAGTCACAATCAAAAATTAAATGCGTGGTTATGATGACTCACAACGTGGTTACATAACAAAAATATATATACTTACCTATATTTCAACGCGTCGAATTGAGTAAGTACCTCCTACGTTTCGTCGGTCGAAAATTCTAGCTATGCTGTTGAAAATTCTTATAAACAAATAAATAGTACCCACCTTTTAAGTACACGAAATAATAGGTATAGTATAGGTAACTCTTAGTACTTATAACCCAATTTCATTAAATTCCAGTAAAAACAAGGTGTGAAAGAGAAAGATGCATAGATAAAGGGGAACGACAACATCGCAACGCAAACAATGTGCGAGTGAGGCAGCGTTATAGGGGAGAAGAAGAGGGTGATATAATTAAAAGTTTTGTCGCAACTGCCTTTCTGGGGTGGATGGCTGGACAGGGAAATGTGTGGAGTATAAAAAAGATATCATTTCTTTTTTATGATGAATATATCTATATTTTTTGGAAATATTTACTATACAGAGTGTAATGCAGTTAGAGTTTGTGTAAAAAGAGAACCGTCGCTCGCGGCGTTACGATGAACTGACAATAAGATTTTAATTTGCAGCCAAGGTACCGACTATACTTGGTAGACGCAAGCACTGATGAAAACCTCATTGGTGTCTACCAAGTATCAAACACTTACAGTTGTACTAGCAATGACAGAGCAGCGTTGTCAACGTTACAAAATTAGTAAAATAGCACACAGGCGACCTCACTTACGACGCTTCTCGTTTTGTTCAAATTCTATCGTATGTGATCATTGATAAGTCTTGTAAAGTAAGTTGAAAGAAAAAGCGCAATGCCTAAGCTCACTGCAGGCTACAGCACTTAGACTACTGGCCAGGGTCGTCGAGAGTGATACATACTCGTATGTAGGTATGTACCTATACAAAATAAAATTTGGTGGTTCGGATCACACGTTCAACTATAGGTCCCGGTTGTTATAACTGTTTAGTTACCATGCAAGTCTCTTGGCAAGCGACTTAATAACTCAGACTCAGAAAGAAATACTGTATATCTTATAGAGCACAGACCCCGGAGTCTGTGGAGCTGGAGTCTATTAAATAAATAAGAAATGATTGTGTGGTTTTATGAAACCACGGTAAAGTGAAACTTTTTCCGACTGTCACATGCAATAGATGGACGAAATAGTTTGAGGCGATGTAATAAAAGTATAATATATAATATTCATCTCACGACAGAGGATATTTATTTGTGTCATTTGGGGTAGAGACACTTGGACCGTGGGGGCCGGGTGCTCTAGAGATATTCAAAAATTTGTCGGAGAGATTAAAAGAAAGCACACGTGACCAGAATGCTGGCCTGTATTTTGGGCAGAAAGTCAGCCTTTCAGCGCAATTCAGCGAGGCAATGCGGCCAGCATTTTGGGCACGCTGCCTGAGATTAAAGACTGTTTAAACCTTTTTTAGGTTTAAGCATCCTCTAATTTTTAACTAGTTTTCTTTAGATAGGGTATTTTAGTTTAGATAGGATAATTTATTTTAGTTTTGTTTTGATGTTTTATAAGTTTTTTGTGTAAATAAAATTTCTATAACAATAAAAGTATCACTTTAAAAAAAAAGTCTTAAAAACTCTGACATCAAGGCTGCCACATATACGGCCTATACGAACCACGGATGTAATACTGTAGTCTGTTATAGTCCGAATCATATGACTTGGTTGTGATGTTAACTACAAGCTGCGCAACATCCTATAAACGCGCAGCTTTATGTCAGCTTCAGTCAGGATTGGATATTGAGCAGCTTGGAACTAACTTCACATCCGCCGACTAGTATGATTCGATCTGTACAATCTGTACATTAATATATAAATATTTTTTTGCATAAAATGCCACGACCGACTTCAACCGTGTACAGAATCCGCGAATGTTTCGTACGGATCTATGTAGCATTTTTCACATTATTAAGATTTATCAAAAATGGCTCAGCCGATTTCGATCAAATTTAAATGGGACCAATTCCGAAGTA
The DNA here is from genome assembly GCA_949316475.1 of Hypomecis punctinalis. NCBI lineage: Eukaryota > Metazoa > Arthropoda > Insecta > Lepidoptera > Geometridae > Hypomecis > Hypomecis punctinalis. The sequence goes on from OX438822.1 coordinate 2,594,320, forward strand.
TGCTCTTTCCAATAAAAAAGTTATCGAAATTGGACAACTATGTAAAAAATTATGCGTGGTTGTAGACAAAAAAAAAAACAAAAAAAAACGCGTCGAATTGAGTACCTCCTCCGTTTTGTCGGTCAAAAATCAAACTTATGTTTGATTATGCGTTTGAAGCAAACCGTCTCCACAACTTTTTGTTCCAGTTTTTGCTGGAATATATTATTTTTGAGCGGATTTCGTTTGGCTTCGCGACACGAGGATGCGTTCTAATCTCGCCGTAAATATCGAGATTTTTCGATCTAATTGTTTTTATACTAACCGACTACAGAAGAATCATTTTTTAACAATACAGAGTTGTTCAGAATGGGTGTAGGACGAAAAGAGTGATTATATCATTATGAACAATCTTCACTACAGGCAAAGAATATGAATACCTAGAGTCTGTGCAAAAATAGAAGCGTCGTAGGTGAGGTCGCCCGTCTGCCGTTTTACTAATTTTGTTACGTAGATAACACGGTTTTCTATCAGTACCATAGATTAGTTCCATTGATGGTACTACGTATCACGTATAAGTATACATACGCTAGAACCAACACTGCTCTGTCATTGCTAGTAGGTACATGAGTACCTATATATATAAATAATGATGTGTAATGTTCGTTAAACCTTGTATTTTTAAATCCCTTTTTTAATAGACAAAAATTAAATAATATTAATTGTAATAACATAGCTAAAGATAGGTATATATATTTTGGTCTATCTTTAATATTTTATATTTATGTCATATTTAGCTATAATTACGGAAAAATACCCATTGAATAGATTAGTAGTTCAGTTTTAGTAGTACATATTAATGGTTCCTATAGAATCTGATTTGTTTGTGTGTTATTGTTATTGTTGATAATATTTGGACTAGTATTTAACTGAAATTTAAATTAGACCTATCGTAGTAAAAATAAAATTTAGATCAGTAACAAAGTAACATAAGTAAGTAAATTGACATAATTTGTCGTTATTATAGGAGAAGACGCTGGTTCCCGTAGTACAGCCCCTGGCTAGTTCGGGAATCAGAGGCTTCAATCATTTTCTTGTACCTTATTTATGTCAATAAAACTTTTTGATTGATTGATTGACCTAGTACATACATTAATAAAAGTGTTTGATACTTGGTAGACACCAATTCGGTTTTCATCAGTACTCGCGTCTACCAAGTAGTCGATACCTTGGCTGCTGTTTAAAATCTTATTTTTAGTTCACCGTTACGCCGCAACGGTTCTCTTTTTGCACATACTCTAGCGTTTATATACCGACTTGTTAGGGATTACTGGTGAAGTAAATAAATAAAAAAATCTTTTGTATACCCTTACCTGTATTATAAAATAATGTAATTCATAAAATGGTTAAACAATAAAATGTAAAAATAAATTGTTTACCGAAATACAACTATCCCCCCGTGTGTTGCGCTCAGCACACATTCATTTAGACGGAGCGTTGTTCGGGTCAGTGGGATTACACGTGGTGATATTACTAACAGATTAAATTATAATTTATTGGTAATAAGCAAGCAAGGCAAGGCGTGTGTGCAGTGAACGTCGTATGGCTGACGGATACATGAATAGGTACAAGGTAAAGTATTACAAAGGGGCCATTCAAGTATTACATAAGCAGATCTATTACTATTATTTAGCCCCCTCGTCAAAAGAAAGCAAAGCTCTTGAAAGTAGGCTGACTGTCAAAGGTATTGGTAGAGCCCACGATGCTGAATGGGGGTTTACTCAGCGTCATAGAGCCCTATTGGGTTGCAAAGCTTAAATGGTAAAAAGAAAAGAAAGTAAACATGTATACCTTTTCAACGGTGATTTTATGATCATCTTTTTCATACGTTATCATTATTATGTACAACTGTTAATATGGCACTAACTAAAACCGAAATGAAAAAAAAACTTATTTTGATACTGCGTTACGTTAAAAATAATTGATTGGTTGCGTAATGCGTTATTGCGTGCGAGACGAAAAACATTAGGTACTAACAACACCTTCGTATTAAATTACCTCAAAATTATTCACTTAAATTATTTATTACGGTTCAAAAGTCAAATATATAAAAATGTTAATCTATTTTTTGCATGACATACTGCCCAAAAATGAAAAAAATAGAAATAATATTTTTTTACACAGATGAAATTTAATAAAATTAAATATTTCTTACATTTTAGTTCTTAAAATCTTTAAATAATCACCCAATTAAAATTGGCGATCCCTTTGTTGTCCGTCTGTCCGTCTGTGTGTATGTCAAGACTTTTTTTTTCTTAACTAACTTTTACCTCAAAATTGTCTATAATGTGTACCTGGTGTAATTTTTATTAATTGTGTACCTATAGGAGAGTCCATCGGCTCCTGAAATACAGTTTATAACTAGTTTAGGAGCCTTTGAGTCATTTATTTAGACTACTGTAAACTTATGCGCAAGTAAACAATTTTATTTTATGTATTTTTTATTTTATTAACACATGCTAAAAGGGTTTTTTAATTATTTTAACAATGTGTGTTCAATGAATGACGAGAAAAGTGAAAAAAAAAAACTTTTTTGTCGATGATTATAGAAAAGAAATTAAAACAACTTACTTCCCAATTTTGTGAAATTTTCTGGATTTGTATACATGTATTTAGAAGCCAAATAGGTAAATAAATTGTCACCCCGTGTGTTACCGCGCTGTGTCGTATCCATTTGGTTGAAATTGCTGTTAAGGCTGCGAACACACTGCGACTTTATTATTATTATTACTTTCGTATTATTTAGTGTAACCTATACTTATAGGCTGATTCGAACTTCTTGGCGGCTGTGAAGTTTGGTACAAGCTGCGTAAAGCTCGATCCTGACTGAAGCTCACATAATTAGGTTTTGGGCAGCTTGTTGCTGACTTAGCAGACGCCAAATAGTTTGACTCAGCATATACAAATAAATAAATAAATATTAGGGGACATCTTACACACGGCCTCTGCCCCAAACTAAGCAAAGCTTGTGATATGGCTGCTAGAGACTGATATATGTACTACATAATTATACTTATTTTTAAATAATACATACTTATATGTATAGATAGTAACTAAATAACACCCAGACATAGAGCGAAGGTTGTGGAAGCCGTGGTGGTCTAGTGGTAGTAACACCTGACCTGAAATCGTGAGGTCGTGGGTTCAAATCCCGATCGCGTACCAATGAGTTTCTTTGGACCTTGTGTACGGAATTTCACATCATTGGCTTTTCGGTGAAGGAAAACATCGTGAGGCAACCTGCATACGTCCGTAGAAGAAATTCGATGGCGCATGTGAATCCACCAACCCGCACTGGGCCAGCGTGGTGGATATGGCCCAATCACCCTTCGTGGTTAGACCTACGTCCTGCAGTGGACTATTAAAAAAGGCTGGTACAGTACAGTACAGACCCCTCCACCCCCCTATACTGCCGTCTATAACCTAAAAAGCCGTTAAACCACAAAACCAATTTTTTGGGTATCAGCGAAAAACGCGGGACTAGACAGATAAAGTATTTCGACTATGATTTAGACAATTATTTGCAAAAACGGCTTCAAAGGTAAGCTATTATTTGTAGAATAATGATGTTTTCAAATAATTATGGGATCATAGCGGTATTAAGTTATGTTTGTTGGATGACGACTTTATTGACTTGTAAAGTAGAAATAAGAATGTCAATAGCGGTGTTTTCACAATTTCTATCTTCTAAACTATAAACAATTTAAAAATAATTCGTACAGTGACCGATAGATAATTTTAAACGCTATAAGAATGTGTTTAAAAGTGAAAAATGACCCCCTGTGGCTTAACGGTGTTATAGCTTGTGGACGGCAGTATAGTGCTTACGTAATTCTTGAACGGTCCCTATGACAAGTTGTTCGTTAGCGATCATCAAAGTTAAGCAATGCTTATCACGAGTCTTAGGATGGACTGCGGGAGGCAATTACAATTGAGCCCTACCGTGGCTGGGATGACACGTTAAATTGTAGGTCCCGGTCATGTCAGTGGCCTTCAGGCGGCCTAAAAACTCTGACACCAGGGCTAGCCACCCGGTCTATATGAACTAACTTACAAAGGAGATGTACTTTAAAATAGTAACTAACTCTTGGCACTGCAACTTTAAAACCGATTTTAAAATTCAATTACCTACTTGTTTCACGAAAATCCAAGTTACCCCATTTTTTCTGCCCGTATATCTTTGTGATAACATAGAAAAATCTTATTTAATTGTCAACCTTATGTGAAGGAATTACGATCTATTTTAATCCTAAACAAACTGTACTTAGGTAGTGGTGATAACGAATTGATATGATATTTTAATGTCGACCATATTTTGATGGAGTTAAAGTTGATATTAACTTTAGGGAAGTAGTGAGGATTATTTGAAAATCGAATGTCTTTGTTGGTGTGGGTGAGTTTAGATGTTTGAATACACTGGATGATTTTTTTGTAAATAAACAATAATTTGTACAATATTAAAACTGTTTTTTTTTTCGAAATCTGGAATGGCCCCATAGTAAACTTTGTTTTTAATAGAATTTCCTCCTTTCGGCTTTGTACAAATAGTAAAAATTCGGCATAGTAATAATTGTAATGACACGAATTGCATACCTATAATAATAAATTGATTAATTAACACACACTAATCTAACAAATAATAATTATTTTAGTATAATGTTGTACTTATTTGATTTGGTGGATAGGTTATGACCATAAGTTAAGTAATCCATTACTATGAGAATGGCATAGGTACCGTGCCTAATTTGGTGCCCATGCCTTTACATCCTTCGTAAACAAAACGCTATAAAGGTGGGCACACACGGTCAGTTAAATTGATCAGTTTTTCGCGTCACTCCAAATGAGGCTCATTCAGTGAATTAATACGTATGTATTGGTAGTTCTATCTGAACCACTACCTGAAGCTGGGCACACATGATGAAATGATCACATCAGTTCATCAAATCAGTGCAGCGTGGGCAAATGTAGTTAATCATTGTCGATAGGTAGTTATTAAAGAAACAAAATGGCACACCTATCTTATTCTAAAAAATATCAATCCTAGAAAAAGTTGATGAGAATCAAAGTTATAGGAAATCAAAATTCCAACAACTTTAGTTGCGATAATTTCTCATTAAAGAAAGAAATAACAAAAGTTATTGAAGAAACAAAATGGCACAACTATCTTATTCAAAACAATATCAATCCTAGAAAATGTTAAAAGGGATCAAAGTTGTAGGAAAACAAATTTTAAATAACTTTGTTTTCTTATAAATTCTCATGAAAGATTTAAATAACACAAGTTATTGAAGAAACAAAATGGCACACCTATCTTGTTCAAAACAATATCAATTCTAGAAAAATATGATGGGAATCAAAGTTGTAGGAAATCAAATTTCAGACAACTTTGGTTCCGATAATTTCTCATTAAAGAAAGAAATAACAAAAGTTATTGAAGAAACAAAATGGCACACCTATCTTGTTCAAAACAATATCAATTCTAGAAAAATATGATGGGAATCAAAGTTGTAGGAAATCAAATTTCAGACAACTTTGGTTCCGATAATCTCTCATTAAAGAAAGAAATAACAAAAGTTATTGAAGAAACAAAATGGCACACCTATCTTATTCAAAATAATATCAAACCTAGAAAATGTTGAAAGGGATCAAAGTTGTAGGAATAAATTTTTTAAATATCTTTGTTTTCTTATAAATTCTCATGAAAGATTTAAATAACACAAGTTATTGAAGAAACAAAATGGCACACCTATCTTATTATAAAAAATATCAATCCTAGAAAAAATTGCTGAGATTCAAAGTTGTAGGCAAGCAAATTTCAAACAACTTTGGTTCCGATAATTACTCATGAAAGAAAGAAATAACAAAAGTTATTGAAGAAACAAAATGGCACACCTATCTTATACAAAAAAGTATCAAACCTAGAAAAAGATGATAAGGTTCAAAGTTGTAGGAAATCAAATTTCAAACAAGTTTGTGTCTTATTAATTCTCATGCAAGATTGAAATAGCACAAGTTATTAAAGAAACAAAATAGCACACCTATAATATTAAAAAATGATTCTACAAAAAGTTTACTGGTGTACGTAACTAGTAGGTATTTCTTGGACTATACTATATACTAGTCTCAAGTAGATGTATCACTGTTCACTGTGGACACCTTTCAATCGTTTCACACAAAAAATATACAAAATAGTATGTCCTGAATACGTCCCACTCTGTCGCGCATGCGCGTGGCTTGTCGGGAGGTCCGATATGGGGTATTTAAGGTGGGCACACACGGTCAGTTAAACTGATCAGTTTTTCGCGTCACTCCAACTGGGAGCTCATTCAGTTAATGAAAAGGTGGGAATTGGTGGTTCCATATTTGAAGACAGTGGAGCCATTATATTTCTTCGATAACTTGTGTTAAGTGTTTCAATTTTTCATGAGAAATTATTGGAACCAAAGTTGTTTGAAATTTGATTTTCCACAACTTCGATTCCTATCAACTTTTTCTAGGATCGATATTTTTAGTAAGCCGGTGATGCCATGATGTTTCTTCGATAACTTGTGTTATTTCAATTTTTCATGAGAAACTATCGGAACCCAAGTTGTTTGAAATTTGATTTCCTACAACTTTGATTTTCATCAACTTTTTCTAGGATCGATATTTTTTTAATAAGCCAGTGGTGCCATGATGTTTCTTCGATAACTTGTGTTATTTCAATTTTGCGTGAGAAATTATCGGAACCAAAGTTGTTTTACAACTTTGATTCTCATCAACTTTTTCTAGGATCGATATTTTTTTAATAAGCCAGTGGTGCCATGATGTTTCTTCGATAACTTGTGTTATTTCAATATTTCATGAGAAATTATCGGGACCAAAGTTGTTTGAAATTTGATTTCCTACAACTTTGATTCCCATCAACTTTTTCCAGGATCGATATTTTTTTTTATAAGTTAGTGGTTCTATTTTGTTTCTTCCATACTTTTGTTATTTCAATATTTCATGAGAAATTATCGGAACTAAAAATGTTTAAAATTTGATTTCCTACAACTTTGATTCTCATCAACTTTTTCTAGGATCGATATTTTTTTTAATAAGGCAGTGGTGCCATTTTGCTTCTTCCATAACTTGTGTTATTTCAATTTTTCATGAGAAATTATGAAAGCCGAAGTTGCTTGAAATTTGATTTCTTACAACTTTGATTCTCATCAACTTTTTCTAGGATCGATATTTTTTTAATAAGCCAGTGGTGCCATGATGTTTCTTCGATAACTTGTATTATTTCAATTTTTCATGAGAAGTTGTCGCAACCAAAGTTGTTTGAAATTTGATTTCCTACAACTTTGATTCCCATCAACATTTTCCAGGACCGATATTTTTTTTTATAAGTTAGTGGTTCTATTTTGTTTCTTCCATAACTTGTTATTTCAATTTTTCATGAGAAATCATCGAAGCCGAAGTTCCTTGAAATTTGATTTCCTACAACTTTGATTCCTATCAACTTTTTCCAGGATTGATATTTTTTTATAAGTTAGTGGTTCTACTTTGTTTCTTCCATACTTGTGTTATTTCAATATTTCACGAGAAATTATCGGAACCAAAAATGTTTAAAATTTGATTTCCGACAACTTTGATTCTCATCAACTTTTTCTAGGATAGTTTTTTTTAATAAGACAGTGGTGCCGTTTTATTTCTTCTATAATTTGTGTTATTTCAATATTTTATGATATATTATCGGAACCAAAAATGTTTTAAATTTGATTTCCTACAACTTTGATTCCCATCAACTTTTTATAGAATCGATATTTTTTTTAATAAGGCAGTGGTGCCATTTTGCTTCTTCCATAACTTGTGTTATTTCAATTTTTCATGAGAAATTTTGGAAACCAAAAATGTTCGAAATTTTATTTCCTACAACTTTGATTCCCATCAAATTTTTCTAGGATCGATATTTTTTTGATAAGACAGGTGGTGTCATATTGTTTACAATGGCACCACCGTCATATTCTAAAAATATCGATCCTACAAAAGTTTATGTGAATTATAAAGTTGTAGTAAATCAAATTCCAAACAACTTTGGTTCAGTTATTTTTTATAAAAAAATGAAATTACGTGATTTACTGAAGATTCAGTTAATCATCGAAGTAGTACAAACATGCAAACCATCGCAGTACCTATCGGCAATAGTTGACTACATTAGGCAACAATAAACAAACAAAATTAGGCTGCAATTATTTGATGAACTGATGCGATCATTTCATCATGTGTGTCCAGCTTCTGGTAGTGGTTTATACATGGAGCCACCAATTCCCACCTTTTAATTTACTGAATGAGCCCCAATTGGAGTGACGCGAAAAACTGATCAGTTGAACTGACCGTGTATGCCCACCTTACGATAGGTGCATTTTTCATTATAATTTACATAAAAAAATATTAATTATTTATATTTTATTATGTTTTTTTTAATGTTTCCAAAGCTTTTAAAAATATCGCAAAAGGAAACGGTGATGCCAACATAACAAATCAAACCGAATTAATTCGAATATCCGAACTCCAATCACGGAATGGCGGAGTGCAGCCAGTGACGTAGCTTAACATGTTTGTGAAAAAATTTGAAAATTAGGGTTGTCTACCGTAGATTTTGATTATATAAATGCTAATATGTGTACGTTCCGCAAATCATCCTCCTCCTTGGAAGTCAGATTAAATAATATTTCTACAAACATTTGAACTGTTTATAACCATACTGATACGATTAACGTATCTATTTAAATATCTACAGTAATTTTATTTTATTTAGAGAGAATTTACATTTATACAGCAATGACTTTGAACCACGACATTGATACTTTGAAAGACGAAATTTTATTGTTAATTCTAGTTGCTACTGCAGTAGTTTAATGTTCTAAATAAGATGTCATGCAAGTAAAAAAGATTTAGGTAATAAATTGTCCTTGTTCTTCGATCTGTGTGGTATTGACAGAGAATTTATTCACGGATTGTAATGAACTTTTTACATCTACTAATAGCATGAAATATATTTTTGGTTTGACTTAATTATTACAATAACATCAAATAGAATAAATGAGCTTAATGTAAGTATATAAATCATTATTTGCGTTTTTCTAACTGATGAAAGCGACAATTCAATCTAAAAATCCTCAGTGATAACATAACTGCGTAGTTAAAAACATAGAGAGGTAAACCCCACCTACATAAAAATGCATCGTATTGAAATATTATCAAAATAAAACAAAGGTCAAACTGTAGGGGCGTTAGCTCAAATTATCTCCACAAATACTTGACGACGTGGCAGTACCTTCTAAATAGATAAACATTACTGATAAGCCGATTTTAAAAACGAGTATATACGACAAGAAACATTTTAATACAGAGTAGACACGACGTTTTGACGACAAAAGCTTTTAAAATAATTCTCGTCTTGAAGTCATTTGTAAGTACCTACGCTATATTGCAGAAACGTCAATGTGACATTTGATCAGTAGGTAATTCTAATGTCACTTACGTCAAGTTATGTCATTTAGCCCTTCTAACCTTCAAAGATCTGTGGATTATCCAATTGATTATTACCTTGTAGTAGGTATATAGTTTTAGCATATAATATATTATGTGGTATTGTATTTTGTTGCAGTTAAATGACACTGCAAAATAAATAAAAAAGTAATGTTTTTGCACGCATAGTAGTATTTATATTTTTCAACGCCATCATGTACCTATACGGGAATGATTTTTTCAATCTTAGAACACTTCGATCAAGTTTTATCTTTATTTTTAAAGAAACGAAATTTTGCTAACCATTCTTTCGATTATAATACAAAACATTCGATTGTTTACTTAATGTACGTAATTGTTGATCCATGAATTTTAAATACGAGCTACTTATGTAGTCATTCATTGAATGAATCAGACATTTACATAAACAGCTATTATGTAATAGATATGGGTTTCCAATACTTCGGCCACAGTAAAAAAACACATGAAACACCATCTCGCTCACACAATTAATCGTAGATAGATAGGTATAGGTGTAGATAAAAATATCAAGTGATGAATTTCGAAAAACTCCATGAAATCTTTGGTTGTATAGATAGTGAAGTATATATGAAAATAAATAATTTGTAGTATGTATTTTGAAATAAAATAAGGGAGAAGTAATGATAAATACTATATTCAGTAAATAAGAATCAATACCTTTTGAAAGATATCGCAACTTCTCGTTATGTAGCAGTACCTATCCTATTATTTTATTCGGATAAAATGATAAGGAATTAGTCGTATCTACGCGTGTTTAATGATAAGTTTGATAAGTATCTTTCAGAATAATAATATTACAATTCGTTTGGATATGTATGTCTGGCAATACATTTTTATAGGTTTATTAACTATTTTTTTGTTATCAATGTATACCTACAGCAGCTAAAAAGCAGCTGATCTCTAAAAATCTAAAAAAAGGAATTCACAAAATTTCATCTATATTGTTGGAGCCGTTACGGAGATCATTATTTTACACAAACAAACACGAATTGCTTGTTTAAAAGTATTAGATATCTACAACATACTTACACTACTACTATCTCTTCCTAGGCATATTTTATTGCCCAAACAACATGTTTAACCCAATTACATAAATGGTGGTGTTTATTTGGGTCAACGTATAAGCATTGCCATTCAGCGTGGCAATGCTGCCAGCATGCTGGGCACGCTGCCAACTGGCAGTGGGCTTGAGCACTTGGATTATCTTTAGACCTTCAAGGGTCTGTGGATGATCCAATTGCTTTCTATGTAGTAGTAGTGTAGTATTGTCATTATATTTAATAAAAAAAAAAAAAAATTACATAAATTACATAGAAGATTAATTACCTACTCCAAATATTTAAAAATTTTAAAAATAAAAATTATATAGTATTAGGTAGGTATTATTTATTTTGAGCACATAGTACATTTATTTTCTCACTGTAGAGCAAAATTTATAATAGCCGATGACATAATTATGTTAATAACTTAACAAATCGAGGAAGTTATAAATGACTTGTTTTATTTAATATAATATTAATAATGTTATATATTTAATAAACGATCCTTGTTTATTTTTAGGGTTACGTACCTCAAAAGGAAAAAATGGAACCCTTATAGGATCACTTTGTTGTCCGTCTGTCCGTACGTCAAGTCTCTTTATCTCGAGAACGCGTAAAGTTATCGCATTTCAACTATATACGTATATCGATGGTCTCTTGCAGTTTGTAAAAGAAAAACTTGGCAGTTATCGTTTAAAAAAGTTAGAGCCGTTTATGTGGTAAAAAACCGCATTTTTCGACATTCACAAAAATCAAAACCTACAGGGTACTTCCCGTCAAAATAGAACTATGAAATTTGGCGAGAAGCATTGTCTCAGAGTACAAATATAGGAATAAATCTGAAAACTGTACATTTTTATTTAAATCACAAAAAATAGGGCCTAGTCCACAAAATATGGGTTCAAAATTCAAAGAGAGTAAATCGTATCATGTAACTTCATGTAAGGTACCCATCATATAAAAGAACTTCATTAGCACATGCTAAAACAGGTTTTTAACTATACTAAAAATGTGTAATTTTCGATGCATGACGAGAATAGCGATATTTTTTTGCGATTATAGTACCTATAGAGATTTTAACAACTTACTTCCCAATTTTGTTAAAATTTCTGGATTTGTACGAACCCTCAGTGTACAAGCCTGACTCGCATTTGTCTGGTTTTTTTTTCTTGTATAAAATTCAGACCTCGGCAATGGCATTAACGATTTTGATAAAAGGTATAGAGTCCTTCATTGTGGTTGATGCGATATTTTTGAATAAAAATGCTTTTTTTTTATTTTCAAGTAAAGTTCTGTCACTCGTTTTATTTTCTCGTTGTTCTATTTAAGAGAGTGGTTACTATGTAATAAACAATTCAAATCTTTCTGCGAGTCTATTTATTTTTCTATAATTTAGCACAAATGGTGCTCTATAATATTTGTGTTTATAAAGTTTTTATAAATGGCTTATAAATAAGAATACGTATTAGAAATCGTTACTCGAACGATTCCCAATCGAGTTTTTATGTAAACGCTAAACTAAAAATAAATTAACTAACACACCGGACATACTGTACCTACTAGCTGTGCAGTATATGCGAAAGAATCAGAGAGACAACTTCACATTTATTCTAACACTAGGTTTTTCTCGCGACTTCGCCCTTGTAAAATTTGGATATTTGTATTATAGGAATCTTATATTTTTCCGGGATAAAAAATAGCCCATGTCAGTCTGTTACTCGCGCACTAAAAATCTATGCAAATGCCAAAATCAAGGCTATCTGCTGCTCTGTTTTGCATGAAAGAGTAAGAAACCAACAAACACTCTTCCGGATTTATGATAATATTAATACAGTTTGTATATAACAATATTTTTTTAGGAAAATCATGAAGGGTTGAATAAAATAAAAAAATTTGCTACAATTAACTTAAGTTTTGTAAATTACAAAACCTCATTTTATTTATTGATCAAAAACTTCTAATATTAAGATGTACGAACATTTGTTTTGTCTTTTTACACCGCAGATAGCTTTAGCTGCATCTGCATCTTTGGTAAGAAGAGTGCGAGGAAGTCAAAACTCTATCCTGAGAACAGTGGCGGAGGACTGTCGAGCGCCATTGATGAGGCATCTCGTGCGGATAATGTGTGGGTGAGGAACCCGTAGCCGCATAGAATGCACCTCAATGTCGCTATTAATATCATTATTTAAGGATACTGCAACATAATTCAATACTAATATAGTCTATAAGTTTCGTTACTAACATTACCATGGATTGTTATTATCTGAATAAAATACTTTTGAATTTGAATTTGAATTTAGGTAGACGTCTAAATAAATACCTACGTTTTGATTTAGTGGGACAGTTGGTGGCCTTTAGTTGGGTTGGTGGTCTTTAATCTCCTTAAGGTAACCTCAGTTCGGAACGGGTATCAAAAATTAGAACTAGGTATTTATGTAATTTAAAAACGTAGTTAATTTTAGAAGATTGGTTTTAACTGTAATATGATTCTATCCTTGTACTAAATCTATTTATATAGAAACAAGATTTTTTTATAACTTTATTTAAAAAAAAAAGAAAGTTAAACTACTCATCAAAATAAGTGAAATTATTTCCAAAAAGATAAACCAACAGAATTCCAAAATAAAGATAGTGAAAGCACAACACCGATTGTAGCAATAAAACAATCACTAATTATTTGTAAACGATTTGCGACATTATTATAAAACTTGTTAATTTCTCGTTCCGTTGTTGTACTGTGCCAATCATTATTTACGTAAAAAATGTTGTGTTCGGATACAGCTTTGTGTGTGTGCGACGGTGTTTGTGCTGATTCAGGGCCGTCTGTGTCGAGAAGAGATTAAAAATATTTCTTTACTTATTCACAACATTATTAAGTGATGTAATTTTAAGCATTTTGCCAACGTAATAACTGTTTTACAATACAATACTATGATTTTTATAAATTACAACTTTCTATTAGCTTTATGTAATTATTTATATAAAAACTAGACTACTACTATATTAAAAAAAAAAAAAAAAAAAATCGGATATTTAATCTGAAGCATCACAATCGTCTTGCTGAAATAATTATCTAAATCATTTATCATCCACCAACCCGCACTAGGTCAACGTGTTAATGCACTAAAGGCATATTAAGTATGTGCAGTGTGCTACGGTGGACGATTACAAAGGCTTGTTCATTTATTTGGACAGTTTTAAGTAATATAAATTTAAAAAATAAGTAATGAATGCAATGTCAATATTTATAGAAAATGGTAATTTTATTCTGGATGGATATTACCTATATTACATTGTACCTACATCATAAAGTATACTAAACTTACCTAATAGGTAAAATCATTTCATAATGTGATGTCATTTCTAAATGTAAATTGAATGACATACCATTTAATTTTGCCATGACTGTGGCCACCTGATATGTTTTAGTTTTAGGTAGGTATGTTTTTCTACTTGCAAATAATTTGCCTGCTCTTAAGTACAGCTACGTAATATTATTATAACAATATTCTTATAGGTGACTTATGTATGCCTGATTTAGTAAAATGATACATCTGACTGCTCAGGACGAATTAGATGACCATAAATACTGATCAAGCTCTTATCTAACTTGCTTTGTGATTTAAATTATGAAAATATAGTGTAGGCATGCTTAATTTGAATAAATGTATCAGTGAATTCAAATAGGTAAGAATAATTTAGTGAAGATGTAACCTATGAACTAATAAGTATATTTAAAATGCTAATGTTTGAGTTTCTGTGATCTGTTATGTTACCTAAGTACTAGTTTTTTTTACCATAAAATTATTCAATTGATAGTAACAAATAGATATTAAGTCGCAAGTTGTAATAATTGTGTCATATATTACTACTTAATAATCTCATATCAAATTAAATGATTGACAAATATTAAATTGCTATATTTCTTATGGCTGGGTTCTGTATAATATTAACTACAACATCAGCCACATTATAAGCTCTGTTCAGTATGGGGTCAGTGAGTAAAAACCCTTGTTTTAAAAATTACTCTTATCCTAAGCAAAAAAAAAACAGACTAACAATCTAGATTTATAGCGTCACGCAACGTATTCTTTATAAGACTGAAAGGCTATTTTCTTCCGGAGAAGAAAACAAATTTAATACAACAAGTTTTTATTTATCTATTAATTAACAATAAAAAAAATATTTTTTTCGAGACAAAGGACGAGCAATGTTTGCTAAGATTCGTAGGGCCAGCCCTAGAATGGGTGTGAGTGGGTAAGAAATACAGAGCACCTCAGACGCACACAGATACACAGACACGAGCCAGCCGCGCACGGGAATGGCTGTGTCCATGTTGTCAAAATGACTCCCATCCGCGCGCGAAATTCGACTTATTTTTCATAATCGTACGCCATATTGCTTTGTTATGTTCATTATTTACGTAAATAAATAAAATTAGAATTAATCACGTATATTTAACAATGTCGTTTAGTGTTTTGGTAATGGTGATTGTTAAAAGTTAATGTATTTATCGTACTATTGTTATTATCAATAGACTGTTTGATTAACTTTTTGTTATTTTGATTTTTTGAAACGGAAATCGTGAAATGAAAGAAAGTGAACATTCGCGGTGTGTCGAAATTAACTGGCTACCTACTGTTTATTTTTAGTGCAATGTCTAAGCTAATTTAAGAATGCATTTGCCATTGTTGTACTAAGAATGATAAAGTGAGGACTGTTATGTGAAGTGAACCTCTTTGGATTGTATGGACCTTTGGATTATGAACATGGAAAAACCTTCATTCAAGGTTAGTGGTTATATTTTTAAAATGCATCATCATTACAATTTAAAATTGCGTGATTTCGTTAAAATAATTAATGATTTAACTCTCTGTACAGAAGTTAAGCAGTAAAATAGGTACGTGGTTTATCTTGATAGGTATTTGTCAACGAGAACGTGACGTCACCCATTGTTACGTTTAGTGAAAAGAAATGCCTACATAATACGAATAGTTTTCGGAGCAAACTATTTGATCGATTTTCCGTATTGATATTCAATAAACTCGTTACACAGTTGATTTTATTAATTTGCTACAAAATAAGGCTAAATACGCTATTAGAGTTGAAACTGCTCAACGTTATTATTATTACTGATCCGCCATATCAGCATTGCTAGTGATGTGGTATATGAGATAAAATGTCGATATCGATAGTTTGACCTATTTCGCAGTTACATCGATAAACTATCAATTAGTAAGGCAATGTTGATTGCAAGCATGATAGATTAATTAGAATAGGAAAATAATAATTCTGATTATACAATGAAATTGCGTAAATAGATAATCTTTTTGATAATGTGGTCAAGTAGCTTGAGACATACCCATGATTTTTTTTTTTAATTGAAGTCTACGTAAAGTAAAACGTTTATTTCTTAAAAAAATAGTTTTTCCTTACGATGCAAAATACTTTTTTATTTGCGGCTCCTCTTCATATTTTAATTGTGATAGTAAATATTATGTCCAGAAATCAATGTCGATTGAGTAATACTTAAAAACAATTCTCACCAGCATGCCTAAACTATTAAAATGTTATGATTCAATCTATTATTCAGATTTGTTACCATACATTATAGGAAAAACAAACGCTATAATGAATCTATCGAATTATTCAAATTAATCGAGTGTTTTACATAATGATGAATCTATTGCTTACGCAATCATCAAATATGATAAACTCGGTTTGTACCGTCATCAAGACAATTGCTTTGTACAATTTTTATCAACGTGTACTTTGTGATACACCTATTTTTGTGATAACACTTATCATTATTAGGTACCTATCTGGTATGACATTCGTACCTATGACTTTCATGAATTAGAATTCTAAGTTTGATAACTGTGAATACTTAAAATGTTTACCAAATCCTGTCTAGGTACTTCCAAGTATTTATAAGATGACTGCAATAATGTATTTTTAGTACCTAACTTTGGCGCGTAAAAGTGGTCGTGAGCCGGTGTTGGTCGGCTAATTGACCATTTCACCCTATACCTACGATTATCGATGTATACCTACATTTCGGTTCATTTTAAATTAGGACATTAAGTTCTATGCTAGACGTGATATTATGACCACTGCGATCTCGATGAATTCATAAATAGGTAGGAATTTTTAGTCAAAAACAAAAAAAAATATTTTGAAGTAAAAATAATATATTTTAAGTTTATTTCGATAATTTCTACCGACGTTTACTCCTTCCCTATAAGTCGCGCTGCTTGCTGCCATTTTGCCCATTTGCTAAACACGAGATTCATTTTATTTTCTTAAGTACCTACCTTTAAAAAAATTAAAAAAACATTCAATGAGATGTCGAGATAGAATAAACAAAACTCTTTTCTAATATTTATTTTATTTCTTTATTACGAGCGTAAAAATACTGTTTCAAAGAACAAGGTACCTACTTCAATAGGTAATTAAGTACCATACTTACATGGTCATTGACCTCATTTCTTGTTCTCGGTCCACTGCTGAGCACAGGCCTCTTGTTATTACGAAATTACGTTGTCATATGGCCCAATTATGAAGGCGCCATCGTAAATTTAATAGCAACGTAAAAAGTGTTCCTTCTATCGAATGCCTAAGTGAAAAAGAAACAGAAATAGTCCAATTAGTATGAATTAGTTCTCTTTCGCACATTTCCAATAACTAGGCATATTTCTAAGTATTATAAATATACAAGGTGGACATATTAGAAAAACAAATAGGTATTTATACCTACTCTAAAATATTTACAAAAAAAATCGTAATGGAGACTGATAAAATGATTCTGCGAAGCAGGAAGGAAAACATCTATAAAAATATCGCCAAAATAAGATAGGTATAAGTCGAATCAAAGGTAATGGTGTCTCTGAACATGAAGCGAGTCGTTGCGCAGTTCATTCATTCTCGTGTCAATGGCTAGACCTTTTTTTGTTATATATTTTTTTTAAACTATTATACATATTTTTTTTTTATTATTTATATCTGGCCACGGGAGTCCATGTCCCGATGGGAGACTTTCAGATGGTGGTGTGAAGTCTGAAGAGGGTGGGCTTGCGGTAGATCACAGTTGCGCAGTAGTAAATACATTTACTAAGTCAGCGGGGTTAAGGAGTGGGATATTGCGCACCTTATAGCTGCGCAGACGCCATAAAGTTTGATTTAAGGCCTAATCTTTCGGCATATGTGAAGTTAGCTACAAGCTGAGCGAAACCCAATCAACGTGCAGCTTTAAGTGAGCTTCAGTTAGGTTTGGATATTGCGCAACTTATAGCTAACTTCACATCCGCCGATTTGTATGATTCGGCCTATACTTAGTGGATCAACACGAAATAACCGACAGATCAAAGATCCACTTTTGGTCCAGGCTCTATTTTTCGACCGATTGTCGCATTTTCGAGCATTGAAAATCTATTAGTGCCCGTCCGCTTAGCACAGCATAAGGCATGATTACTAAAAAAAAATATAATTAGTCCGTCAGATAGACTATCAAAAAATATTACACACGTATTTTTTCTTTTGTCAATTAAACAAAAAATGATGAAGATATAGCCCATTAAAGTTCCGCATGACGTCACAAGTGCCATACAAAAGTCACGTCACGATCACGACCCCCACTCCCAAACTTTGAAAAGGTTTATCTTTGTCATTTGTTGTTTGATTAGCAAAAGAAAAAAACCGGACAAGTGCGAGTCAGGCTCACACACCGAGGTTTCCGTACAAATCTAGAAAAATTCACAAAATTGGGAAGTAAGTTGTTAAAATTTCTTTAAGTATAACCATCGACAAAAAAGTTTTTTTTTTCACTTTTGTCGTCATACATCGAAAATTACACATTGAAAAATAATTAAAAACCTGTTTTAGCATGTGCTAATGAAATTCTTTTATATGATACCTTACATGATACGATTTACTCAATTTGAATTTTCAACCCATATTTTGTGAATATATATTTTTTTGTGATTTAAATAAAAATGTACAGTTTTCAGATTTATTCCTATATGTGTACTCTGAGACAATGCTTCTTGCCAAATTTTATAGTTCTATGTCAACGGGAAGTACCCTGTAGGTTTTGATTGATTGAGTGTCGAAATACGCGGGTTTTTACGACATAAACGGCTCGAACTTTTTTAAACGATAACTGAGAAGTTTTTCTTTTACACAACTACAAGAGACTATATATGTATATATACGTATACAGTTTAAATTTCAACTCGATATCTTTACGCGTTCCCGAGATATAGTCTTGACATACACACAGACGGACAGACGGACAACAAAGTGATCCTATAAGGGTTCCGTTTTTTCCGTTTGAGGTACGGAACCCTAAAAATACGTATCCAATATTTTTTGATAATCTATCTCACGGACTAATCAGATTCATGATTTTTTTACCCAGTCGTCATGGCTATTATACTCGTAATAGTACCTATATAGGTAAGTCATTTTCTAACGTGTCATAGTAAATCGAAAATTACAGTTCTCAAGTACCTACAACGGACTTGGAACTTTGTCGAAGTTAAGAACTGTATTTTATGATATACTTTGACAAGATTCAAACCTACATTAATCGCGCGCGGATCATGCCTATCTCTAGGCGTGTATGTTACTAGAAATAACATCGCGAATTATGCCAAATTAGGTTGATAAAATTCGTAAAAAAACAATATGCCGTGTCCATTTTGTTTCGTTCATCACTGTCGTTTTCCTATTCTGTGCTCGGAGCGACTGCTACTGAATCTGTGACGCGGATCATATAGTACGGTCGGCGCGAAAAGTCGTAGAATTAATCATTTATATTTTGCTTGTTATTTTATTTCTTTCTTTTAGTAAATTCCATTTCTTGCCGCACTAAGACCGTTATTTAAGGCATGAGATATGTAAAATTATTATGCGGTTAATTACCATTTCAAATACATTTATTTAACATTATAGTGTATTTTTTTTAATTTTTATCTTGTATCGGCCCGGATCAAAGGCCTACCTACGAAAAGGGCATAATATGTATAACGGCATTTTTAGCACATCGAAATTGTTCAATGAAATTTGTCAATTTTGTTTATATTATCTTATATCTGTATCTGATACATTTTGTATAAATCTTTGTTTTGAATTAAAATTTAGTGTATTTCCTCTATAAAAACATGCTATATAGCAGAAATAACAAAGATTTAGGGGGGCGCCTAATGCCAGAATCAAGCGAAAGGTGTATTTTTAAAGACGTGGTGTAAAGATAACGAACATAAATATCCATATTAAAAAAATACTATAGAAAAGGAAAAAACCTACAGTAGCAGAGTAATCGCGTAGACTTTTGGAAAATAATATTGTTACTCTAGAAAAAAAATTAAAACTTCGCATCATAAAAAAAAATTTTTTCAAATGCTCGATATTATCAGCGATAACACCACATTATTTTTGACAATTTACGTAGCCAGACCAATATTCCAGTAAGGTAATCGATTAGTTTTTTTTTTTAATTTATGCGTAAATTTTGAATTAACAAATAAAATGTCACCTAAAAATGTGAGCTAGCGCTCGAAGCCAACATGATCGTGAACTGTGTCATGCGATTTTCGACTCTAAACAAAGCTGCATAGATGATAGCGGGCGATGCAAGAAGCGCGGGTGAAATCTGTTTTTTTCATGGCATTAGGCGCACTCTTAAAGATGAATTTCCGCAAAGTAACCCCTGATTCAATCAACATTTTGTATAACAGTACAAGTTCTCTACCATATTTCGGTAATCGGCCTCAGTTTCCCGCGATACAGGCTAGCCCTAGTGCGGGGACTATTGTCAATCTAAATCTGTACATATTTTAAGTAAAATAAATATTTTTGTATTTTGTAATCTATTGTGTTTGAAAAGTCCTTTCTTTCGCTTTGTCACTCACAATTGATTCGCACAACGCAACGTTAAGATGATCGTAATTATTTTTGAAACCGATAATAAACTTTTTAAACTTTTATTTACTTAGTTAATAGATTCAAAACTTCATTCCCATTATTACACACATACTACCGAAATTTTGATGCCGTGGTGGTCTAGAGGTAGTGACACCCGCCTTACAATCGTGAGGTCGTGGGTTCGAATCCCCGGTCCCGTACCAATGAGTTCTTTGGAATTTATGTACGGAATTTCACACCACTGGCTTTTCGGTGAAGGAAAAACATCGTGAGGCAACCTGCATACGTCCGTAGAAGAAATTCAATGGCGTATGTGAATCCACCAACCCGCACTGGGCCAGCGTGGTGGATATGGCCCAAACACCCTTCGTGGGTAGGCCTATGTCCTGCAGTGGACTATTGAAAAGGCTGGTACAGTACAGTACAGTACTACCGAAATTTTACCCGACAATCAAAAAAGAGCATAACTCAATGACACTTTTATTGCCAACAGTACTTAGGTATAATATACCTACTGATTTGTTATCGAGCGAAGACTCGGAGCCAAGGTTAAAACGAAGGTTATTTTTTATTAAAATAAAAAAAAACTGACAATTACAATTAAATAATACTAGCACAGGCGCGTCGCTTCGCTTGCGTTTTCAAACATACTTCAATATTAACATACCTACCTATACAGGGTTATTGGTAGGTAATCAATTAGCATCCTTTTAAGGGCTTATTCTGTACATCAAAACTAACAACTTTTATTCAACGACTTTTATCAAAACTCAAAAAAAAATGCTGTTCTATAGTTAAATATCGTTCACCCTCAACTATAAGGAACAGTTGTTTTAGTTTTGCCAAAAGCTTCGCTTCTTCCTTCATAATGCGGGCCGCCAGGATTGGAATGCCCTGCCTCCGTCATTGTTTCCTGACAATTACAATCTGGATATCTTCAAGTCAAGAGTGAATAGGTATCTCCTAGGTCTACATACTCCATCTTCGGCTGCAACTGCGCTTTCCATCAGGCCTTTCCTTAGTGGCCAAATGTAGCCCTATTCTACGTAAAAAAAAGTAGCAGAACAAAAGTTGTTAGTTTTGATGTACAGACTAAGTCCCTAAAAGGATGATAATTAATTACCAATAACCCTGTATAGGTATTTTATTTTAACACAATATTTTTACTCTAAAAAAACTAAGGTTCTCTTTTTTTTTAATTCTCTTCAGAACTTCATCATTTATCTTCAAAATATATTTAAGCCGGGTCCAGACTAGTGTAACGTGTAATGTAACATTACGTGTAATTTAGCGTCAACAGTGTGGACGGCACACGAACTCAAAGCGAATAGTGTACGCGAAACTATTTCAAAACCTGTTTCCACTCAGTTGCTATGAACACGCCGAATAGGAAGGTCGTGATAGCTGGTGCGGCTTTTATTTTAATGTATTTACTAACTAAAGACCGGAAACGTCGGACGCGTCGGTGGTGGAAAACTAAATTGTATAACAGAAGATCTTTTTTATTTGTGGAACTAAAATCTTAGCATATAAGTGGTCAATATAAAAACTTGTGTTTCAGATTTTTTTTAATGTAATCCGGGTTTTTTGGATCCCAAATAACATGTTTTTCTTGATACAAACAAATAAGTTCAAGCGATTGTTCGTCACTCCACATCATGAACGTAAAACCGACACAACCGTCACGAACGCCGTCCAGACGAGCACTGCGAGCGCCTTTGTGTTCGCGCGAAAAACCGACAGCCGATGGATCAACACCGAGCGCCGCGCGAGCGTTACATGTAATGGTCGTAGTGACGTCCACACGTAGAATTCGTGTTACATTACACGGTAAATTACATTACAAGTTACACTCGTCTGGACCCGGCTTTAGATGTATAAAATATTACTTTCCTTTTTTTTATAAAACAAAAGAAAAAAATTAAAAAAACTCTTTAGACCTTCAAGGGTCTATGAATGATCCAATTGCTTGTCATGTAGTAGTTTGTGTAGTTTTAGATTATGTCTTGTATTTAGTGGTAGTTAATAAAGGCACTTGCCCATTAAAATAAATGGCATTGGAATGGGCATTGTAAAATCCAAAGATATTGATGATGATAGTGACAATGACATACAAACCAACTCAAACATTCCCATTGTTACATGTTAAAGCAGCATATTGAATAAAATAATTTGACTGTTGAATTGTTTAGGTATCTTTGTGTTTTTTCGATGGTAGCAGACGTTTTTACCTACCGCAGAATGAGGAGTAGTTATAATTTAAATATGTATATTTTTTAAAACATGTACATAATTGCAAATTTTTTGATTTATTTAATACTTGTTTTTACCCGCGGCTTCGCCCGCATACGCAATATATCATTATAATTTATAATGTGCCTATGTGTTATTTTGATATATAAGCTAAATTATTGCAAAGTTTCATCTCAATCCGTTCAGTAGTTTTTGCGTGAAAGAGTAACAAACATCCATCCATCCATCCATCCTCACAAACTTTCGCGTTTATAATATTAGTAGGATAGTAGGATTACGTCAAATTTTTATTACTGAAAAAAAAAAAGTTTGTTAAAGTTATCTGAAAATCTGTTTCGAAGATACGAATTTTGTTCAAGGAAATAAATAAACATAAATAAATAAATATTTTGGGACATCTTACACACGGCCTCTGACCCCAAACCAAGCAAAGCTTGTGATATGGCTGCCAGAGACTGATATACTACATATACTTATTTTTAAATAAGTAGTAACTAAATAACACCCAGACGCAGAGCAAACACTTATGTTCATCACATAAATATTTGCCCTGGGTGGGGATCGAACCCTCGCCTCTTTGATCCAGAAGTTAGGGTCACTAACCACTGAGCCACCGAGGCAGTCTCACAAACAAAAGTACAATAATTACTTTTTTAAAACTATAAGATAAGATATTATACTCCATAAAATTTAACTTGATCTCTGCGACAGCTGTCAGAAAAATCACGCCTATGAAGTCTTGAATTTCTTAATAGTACAGACAGTACCTGTCAATGTCATACTTTATGGGCATGGCGATTAGTGACGGGCGACGAATGATCGTGACCACAGAGTTTTAGATAGAGTTTTATTTAAAATATCGATAGTTTATACTAACGATGTTTAAAAACTTAATTTATCATTAATTTTATTGTATATTTTATATCGTAACATTTTTTTACATGTGTAATTAAATTAAAACCAATTATATGTTACTTTAGCATCGATAATAGTGAAAAACGGCGATAAATACTACCATTACATTATTATGAGTATTTATTTATTTCATAGCATTATTTACATGTGTACATACATGATCTTAAATAATAGAAAGTAAATAAAATCCAATTTCTCACCTTCGACTACTCATTCGATTTCATTACAACATTGTTTGAAAATCGATTTTTTCCACCACTATCCCAACTCTAAAAATGTCAATCTTCTACTGTCGCAGAGATCAAGTTAAATTTTCTAGAGTACTAACTGCCCCGGCCACGCGTTGCTGTGGCTAAATAAATTAAAATTGCGACTATAATTTGAGATTTAAACTATCCTATCTCTCAAGTTGGATCGAACTGCACATGGTGTGCGAATTTTATTATAATCGGTTAAGTGGTTTAGGAGTCCATTGAGGACAAACATTGTGACACGAGATTTATATATATTAAGATAATAGGTACTCATATTTTGTAAATTTAAAAAAATATATTATTTAATTACGCGTAGGACGTCCATCTATTACATAGACTGACCTCGATAAGACCTATGGATCGCGCCGCAAGCCTCTTTGAACCGGTCTTATACGAGATCGATAGGTAAGGCCTGTGTCCAGCGGTGCACGTCCAATGGCTGATAAGATGAAGATTTAATCACTGCATGCAGTAGGTAAATTTAAAAAAATATTATTTCTGTATAGTTTTTTTAAATTCACATCAAATTACAGATACAATGATAATTGTCTAAAACCCCTCAGGTGTGACGCGAGCCTATCATATTGCTATCTCAGTCGGGCGTATAGCGCCGTCTCGCTCTAGCCAGGGGCTGTTTCAATTTTATACTTATTGATTCAGAGGTCGCGCGTGTGATAGTACCGATTGCAAAATAAGTATTATTCAATAGTTTATTTTTCTGTTTTTTTTTTTTATTTATTAAGTTGAAAAAAAAATGCTTTGAAATTTTTATTTATTACGAAAGTGGAATCGTACTAATTTTATTTACGAAGTAATTAAAATTTTATTGTATTTTTTGCCATTTTGATTAATTTCCTTCGTTAACAAATGTTTTATTTTACGTAAGAAATAGGTAACAGTTTTTTTGGTTATTTAGAAAGATAGTAGGGTTTTTAGTAAATATTTTCTGCGATAAACTATTAGGTATTAAAAATTAATATGATAAAAAATCTTACCTTAGAAATGACGTGAAAAATATAAAAATAAATAATATTGAAAAAATATAAAAATTAAAACCATGCGACTAAGTTTTTATGAAATGTTTTTTTTTTTATAAGTTATTCCATAATTTTTGTATAAGACCATTCTGCCTTGATTTTTTTACTTGGTCTGATGTATCGCGAATAAAAGAATACCTAAGAGTGACTCCGCTTCTTTCATTAACCATAGTAATTTGTATACGTTAAAATGTTGGCTACATGAGCAACTATTTTATGACATAAATGACTTATTGAAGTTACCTGAATTGTATTAAGATTTTGTGACTAATTTGGTAATTGTCAAGTTCTTCTATTTTTATTTTGTGCTATATTGTATAATAGTACTGTATGTACTGTATCAGCTTTTTTTAATAGTCCACTGCATGACGTAGGCCTACCCAGTGCGGATTGGTGGATTCACATACGCCCTCGAATTTGCAGATTGCCTCACGATGTTTTCATTCACCGAAAATTCTGTGATGGGATTTGAACCCACGACCTCACGATTGTAAGGCGTGTGTCACTACCACTAGACCACCACGTTTTCTACTTATATTGTATAGTGCCTTTATGTAATGTTTACTTATTGACTTGTAACAAATGGTGTTATGTATAAATGACTATATTATTATGTAGTCTTAAAAACATCTTTTTTGCTGACCGTATCAGGAAAGCGTTCGTATCCGTTGTTGTGATTGTTGCTAACTCGTCCGCCGAACTTTCTATCCGCTACCGCTACCGCGCTTGTTAGTACGAAGCTTTACTGCAATCCATCCATCTATCAGCCGTTGGACGTCCACAGCTAGACACAGGCCTCCCCTATGAATTTCCTATACTGCTGGCTGGAAGCGGCCTGAACTCAGCGCGGTCTTAATTATATCGTTATCTGCCATCCGTACTATAATCGCAAGCAAATAGTAAATATAATTATTATTATATACTACGGGACTAATCGCGCACGAGATAAATAAATACCTCCTCATCCCGACCATCCCGTGAGTCTACCCGTGACCACGGTCGATGCAACTCGGCCGAAACGTCGGGATGATGAGGTATTTATTTATCTCGTAATTTTAGTGCGCGATTAGTCCCGTAGTATATAATAATAATGTGTTCAAATCGCGAAAGTTTAAAAACAAATAGTAAATATGGTAAATTAACGTGGTCAGTCTTGGGATGGGTGGCCGCGGGTGGCATTTTCCAACTGAGCGCTATCGTGGCTCCGATGACACGTTAAGTTGTAGGTGCCGGTTGTTTTAACCGTTTAGCCATGTCAGAAGCCAGGCGGCTTAAAAATTCTGACACTAGGGCTCCCCAGCCACTTATCTGGTATTATTTGACCGACGAACCACCGGAGGTGGTATACAATTCGACGCGTATATTTTTTTTTTATAGTAGTCCGATTTCAATAGGTTATTATTTTTTTATTGAAAAGTGTATACTTCGAAATTGGTCCCATTTAAATTTTATTGAAATTGGCTGAGCCATTTTTGATAAATCAACAATAATGTGAAAATGTTACATCGATCGGTGCATAATATTTGCGTTCTAGAGATGCGCCCCGGCTTCGCACAGGTGTCTTATACATTTAAACATTTCTCTTTAATTACTCTACTTATTAAAACAAACCGCATTAAAATCCGTTGCGTAGTTTTAAAGATATAAGCATACATGGGGACAGACAGCGGAAAGCGACTTTGTTTTACAATAATGATTCTGTACACGGGTGAAGTCGGTCATGCTATTTTTTGCAAAAAATAATTATAATTTATTTAATAGATACTCGTAAGTTCCACCGCAGACGAGCGTCTGTGTACAGCCAATAACGCCGCCATCGACGCGACGTGTTCTATACCTCCTTTGTAAGGCCAGTTCTCCTTTTGGTCTGTGCAGGGGCCTTATTTTTGAACTTCGTACGCCTGGAAACGTATACGGAACTTTGACAGATTGTATGAAAACACTCTATATTATCTATGGAAGTTGCGAATGCTCTATTCAAGTTCCGTATACGACCAAACCGTGCGGAGTTGAGAGGTAAATAAATAAACTCCCTCCAATCAAAAATCGCCGGTGTTCAAAATTTATTTTTACGTCAACGCTTTACATTTACCTAGCGCTTTCGAGTGTTGCGGCGTTCCGCCCCGCAAGCGGTTTGGCCCGCGAGGCGAATCGCCCAAGACTCTTATTGAAGGTCCCCATTCGTCCCGCTCCAAACAATGCGGGGCGAATAGGGACCATCAAAAATCTTCGATTACTTCCGTCTTGTAGCCCTATTGCGTATAAAGAAAAAATCTTAATCAGATCGTCAATCCATCTAGTGTTAACATCCCTATGGGTTTTACAATAAAGTCCATTATTCCAGCTGGTGGGCGCTCCGTGTGGGCACCACGGGCAGTACACGTTCTACAAGGCGCTGCGGCTGACCGGACCCACCGAGAAGATCCTGGCGATCGGAGACTTCTTCTTCGTCAGGATATGGCAGGACTCCGAGCTGGTTTCCATTGGTAAGGCTCTTCAAATCTAGTATAGGCTGCGTCTCAGAAGTTGGCGAAAATGAAGTTGCTACATGCAAGCTGCGCCATATCCTTACTGAAGCTCACACAAAGCCGCGCGTTGATATTATTGACTTGTACTGTACTGTACTGTACCAGCCTTTTTAGTAGTCCACTGCAGGACGTAGGCCTACCCACGAAGGGTGATTGGGCCATATCCAACACGCGGGCCCAGTGCGGGTTGGTGGATTCACATACGCCATCGAATTTCTTCTACGGACGTATGCAGGTTGCCTCACGATGTTTTCCTTCACCGAAAAGCCAGTGGTGTGAAATTCCGTACATAAATTCGAAAGAACTCATTGGTACGAGACCGGGGATTCGAACCCACGACCTCACGATTGTAAGGCGGGTGTCACTACCTCTTGACCACCACGGCTTTATACCTTATATATATATTGACTTGTAGTTAACTTCATTTCCGCCAACTTGTGTGACGTGGCCTATAATAAATGTATGAATTATTAAGGACTTTACAAGCATTGCCATTCAGCGTGGCAAAGCTGCCAGAATGCTGGGCACGCTGCCAACTGGCAGTGGGCTTGAGCATTTGGATTATCTTTAGACCTTCAAGGGTCTGTGGATGATCCAATTGCTTGTTATGTATTAGTAGTTTGTGTAGTTTTAGATTATGTAGGTATTTAGTGGTAGTTAATAAAGGCGCTTGCCCTAGTAAAAAAAACCAGACAAGTTCGAGCCAGGCTCGCACACAGAGGGTTCCGTACAAACCCAGAAATTTTCACAAAATTGGGAAGTAAGTTAAAATCTCTATACTATAGTCATCGACAAAAAAGTTTTTTTTCACTTTTCTCGTCATACATCGAAAATTACACATTGTCAACGGGATCTTTAGGAAATTGAGTTGGATGAAACCAATACACACATAAATACCTATGTTACCTACAACTTCTGCGCGGCAGGGCGTGATCGTGGCAGTTTGCTGTTGAAGTCAGACTGGTCTCGGAATTGTACTCTAATAGATTCTCAAAATAAAACTCAATTTAACTCATCTCACGGCATATTTTCACCGCTCCAACTGGCTAAAAGCCGGTATACCTCGAACCCACTTCACCATATCTCTTGTCTGCAGAAGAGCTCCAACTGCTCTGGACGGACTGCATATCCGACCAGACGCTGGTGAGCCTGCGTCTTTACTTCCTCCACTGAACACCAATATATCTTAAACCCTGCTCACTCCACATTCTTTCTGCAACAGAGCTCCAAACGCCAAGGATCATTATTTCTTCTGTAACTGTTCGCCAGTATACCTTGGGCCCTGCTCATCATACATTCTTATCTACAGGAGAGCTCCAGCTCCTCTGGACGGACCGCGTGTCCGACCAGACGCTGGTGAGCCTGCGTCTCTACTTCCTGCCGGAGAATACGCCCGATGGGAGGAGCATACATGGCGAGGTGAGTCCATACTGCTAACCAAAAATACTATACATTCATATTTCAGTTTAGATCAGTGATTTCTAAAGTTGTTTGGGCTACGAGTTACGTTACGAGTTTACGACCCATTTTACAAACTCTGGACCCACCTTTAGGTTTGACCCTTACCATAATGAATTAGCGTTTTTTAAATGTGAAAACTTCTTGAGCGGCGTTGTGCGCTTTTTGGGATGGGTAAAAATTGTAAAACTCGCGTCACTACACGTCACCTAATCGGAAATTCGTAATACGGAGGGTATAGCACGTTTACCTAGAAGATACCCATATATTTGGTTCACCGATTAAAACTCTGACACCAGGGCTAGCCACCCGGTCTATACGAACTTACTCACCTTTTACGGTCCTATTTTGCTCAATCATTTAGTGTGTCGTTACGTATAATATATTATGAAGCCAAATAACATTGTTCCTATTTAGTTTAATTAGTTTAAGAAAATTATTGTACGTCCGCAAGGATACAATCCGTTGATACCATTGAGAACATTGTAACATCTTAGTTTTACGAGTACACGGCATTGCACAATAAAGATTTATGATTATGATTGCTTGCGACCCACTGGTGGGTAAGCGACCCTCACGATCACGACCCATGGTTTCAGGAAACCCTGGTTTAGATAGATAGATGTTATTGGTAGGACCGAATCAGACTTCTAAGTGTCCAAACTCGAGCATATCTTTATGTCAGCCTCAAAGCCCGACTACAGAGGCGCCAGCGAAACTATATTAGCTAAATAGCATAGTTCTGTTTCTTTTTCACTTTAGGCATTCGATAGAGAGAACGCTTTTTACGTTGCTATTTAATTTACGCTGGCGCCTCTGTAATCAGGCTTTCAGACCAAATAAAAATCATGTCATCTGCGCAATAAGCCTGGATGTGCGCAACTTGTAGCTAACTTCACAAACTAGAATGTGTAGGATTGTACAAAAAACGCGGCGTTTGTGGCTGTGATGTAGCGCTCGTTTGCGATGACCCTTCTGTCATTAAGAAGTTCGGACCGATTTTGATTTAAAACGACGGAAAATTAGTATCATTAGTCATAACCTATCATATACTAAGTGCCACACAAGTAGACGGATGAGAAGTTAGCCGCAGATGACACTTCGCCGTGATTCGCTAATTATTGCGCATGTGTGCACAATGCCGACGCCGCGTGGCGTAGTGTTGAGCACGGGCGTAGGGAGCGCGCGGGAGGCATGAGGTTTGCGAGCGGGTGTGCCCCGGCGTCTCGTCTCTCTGGCGCGCATACCTATATTTCGGTTTTGCGCAGCGTTCTGCGCATAACTTCCCATTCCGCTTACTTGTATGGCACTTAGTATAACACGTATGAAAAATGTTATTTGTTATATGTCACATTTCATGTTAAAAGTTACAAAACATATCCGATATATTAACTCTTTCTACGCATTAAATGAGAATTAGTAATATTCACATAGTAATGTTTTATTCACTAAAATTACGCACAGTTTAAAATTTCCACCTTTTCGTGCAGTTGGTTAAAATAACACTTTCTCACATAAATTAAACGTAAATCGCTTTTACTACGAACTGTCCAAACAGACAGACAAATAAAGATGAATATATTATAACTGGATGGGTAATCTTATCTCGTATTTTATCTAATGACAATTTTAGAGTAGAGACACGAACGGCTAAAACTAATACAAGGTTCCGTACAATAAAAAAAAATATTTTATTACGTATTACAATAAGTGGAGGTACTTACAAACAATCTTAAAAATAAGGTGCGGTGGAAAGTCGCAGTACCTACCTTTAATATATTTGGACCTTACACTAGGTCTCGTAAGAGCCTGTATATAGCAGGGTACATTTTTTATTGGTCTTTTGACCGCTAAAGTAACCTAATTTTGAACACAGATACAAGTTATCAGTTTGTAAATTGTTAATTTCTAACGAGCTTTATTTATAATAATAATGTGTGTGAAGTGAATAGTTGGTATGTTTAACTTAGTCTTTCTGAGCGTCTGGTGGACGCGACGCGTGACCAAAATGCTGGTGTTTATTTGGCTCAACGTATAAGCATTGCCATTCAGCGTGACATTGCTGCCAGCATGCTGGGCACGCTGCCAACTGGCAGTGGGCTTGAGCACTTGGATTATCTTTAGACCTTCAAGGGTCTGTGGATGATCCAATTGCTTTCTATGTAGTAGTAGTGTAGTATTGTATATCATTAATAAAAAAATAAAAAAACTGTTTAATATGCTATATAAGTAACACTAATAATAATATATTCATTAGTTTAGTATTGGCCTAATCAAAACTAAATGGCGTCCGTTGCAAAACCAATGTTCATCACATAATTACTTGCCCTAGGTGGGAAATGGGAATCGAACCCACGCCTCTTTGATCCCGTAGTCAGAGTCACTAGCCACCGAGGCAGTCGAAGCATTGGCATTGTATGACGACTATTGTTAGGTTCTAAGTCGGGCATCTTTAGAAGATTTCCCCCTCGTAAAAAAAGGTACTAAACGACACCATAATTATATTTTTCTGTTTACTTTCCTAGAATAAAGTAATTTTCATATATTTACATACTAATAGAGCATTATTGGCATTTTATGACGACTATTGTTAGGTTATATGTGGGGCATCATTAGAAGATTTCCCCCTCGTAAAAAAGGTACTAAACGACACCATAATTATATTTTTCCATTATTAAACTTTCCTAGAATAAAGTAATTTTCATATATTTACATACATACTAATAGAGAATTATTAATTATTATTTTTGACCAAAACCGACTTCCTACAGGCCCTCCCAAACATAATAGCTTTAAAAAAAATACCGTTCTTCGAACTCTCAATAAAATATTTCAAAAAAAAGGTAAGTTTTTTTTTTATATTACCTGCTACTTCACCCTAGCATATGGCCCTCTCTGGCCTTTAAACTATATCAGTGCAAAAAATCAAGCCGATCCGTCGTTCCGTCACAAGCAATTTGCTTGAAGCAAAACTTTTGGGATTTTTAACCGACTTCGAAATTGAAGGTTCTCAATTCGATAGTAGGTTTTTGTATGTTACGCGACTACTCAGCCGATCATGAACTGATTTTGATGATTTTTTTTCTTTGATAGAGAGCAAGTTTGAGTCGTAGGTAATTGAAAAATCAATAATAAAGTACTTAGTAATTATTTTTCGCAAAAAACCGGCTTCCGTCGTGTACAAATTTAGAATATTTCGCTCGAATTGTTTACATTATTGTTGATTTTTCAAAAACGTCTCAGCCGATTTACGTAAAATTTAAACGGGACCACCTCGAGAGTGTACCTTTTTGAACTAAAAAATAATTTTTCGATTTGTATTATCGATTAACATACACAAAAAAATACATACAGACGAACATGGAACCTCCTCCTATTTGGAAGTCGGTTAAAAATGACTACGTCGATGATACATTGATTGACTGAACACGGTTCACTTCGGTTGTGCCATTTCTGGCGTCTGATACAAATACACAAATAAAATCACAATTCACAAATATTCGGAACCCTTCCGATAGAACCGAGCCGCGCAACCCCAAAAACCGTATATCCAAGGAAACCTCAAAAATCGAGAGCGTGTTCTACGAAGCAGCTCTCCGTCTCGCTCGCACGTACGCCGCTGCATCCCCCCTCTCGCTCTAATCCCTATTTGGTAACGCCAACTATTTCATGGATGAAATTACTCTTGGGGTGGTGGTGAAGGCATAGGAGGTAGCGGGAGCGGTTTGACTTTCTTCTTTTTCTTGGTATCATTGACAGTATTAAAAAAGGGTTTTTAATACTGTCAATGTTGTGTAACTGATTTTTATTGGACCAATTTTTAAAAAGTTTCAGTGGTAATAATGGTATAGTAGTAAGTAGGACATCCACCAACAAAGTGCTCTTAACTAGCCGCTTCTAAACAAAGCCATAGGTAAGGCCTATGTCCAGCAGTAGACCTACGGTAGATGAATGGTGATGGATGAGTCGTAACGTAGCGCTGCCGTTGATAAAAAACCAACTAAGTATGCTTTTACAGACCGTTCAAGTATTCGATACGGCGTCCATCTGCCTACTCATTTCACTTCAATAACGGTAAACGGTAATTCAAAAGTTAAGTAATAATAGGTACATATAATAAAAACGATTAATAATAAAAATAACAGTTTCGATTTTTTTTAAAGATAACATTCTTTATTTCACTCGCTACATCAGCAGCATTACTGCCACTGGACAGATTACCTACTGCCTCTATTAGGTATCCGTAAAAGTGAACATTATCATCATCATTATCATCTCAACCGTAGAGCAGCCTCCATTTGATCATTTGTAAATAGAACTTATTACCTAAGAACCATATTACCTAGTAACAGTAGTAATATTAGTAACTGTAAGTTTATGCAATAAAAATGTATCGTTTTTTAAATAGGCAATAATGCCTTTATTAACTACAATAATATACAATACTACTTTATGTGCCATAACTAGCTACACTACTACTACATAGAAAGCAATTGGATCATCCACAGACAGATCCTTGGTCTAAAGATAATCCAAATGCTCAAGCCCACTGCCAGTTGGTAGCGTAGCATGCTGGCAGCATTGCCACGCTGAATGGCAATGCTTATACGTTGAGCCAAATAAACACCAGCATTAAAATGTATAAATGTAAATATTACATACTAGCTGACCCAGCGAACTTCGTTTCACGCAATACGTCTTGTTCTGATGTATAAACATTACTATTGCAAAGTTTCATCTCAATCCGTTCAGTAGTTTTTGTGTGAAAGAGGAACAAACATCCATGTACATATGCAAGCTTTCACGTTTATAATATTAGTAGGATAATTGCAAGAAATGATTGAGCGTGCATCTAGCACGATCTAGCCATAAGAGAAATTATACTTCTCTGCTGCAGAATATATAATTAATTTACTTAACTTGCGCGTGCATTGTACATAAGATAAATCATAAACATAGAACTTTCAAAGAAAATAAATAAAACAGTAAAACTTAAGTTATAATATTATAACCAATTTCTTATTAACAAACATCTCGACCATTTCTCTCCCGCTTTACTGCTGGCTTTTAAAATTACATAAATTATTTTGTTTATACTTAAACCACACACCAATATGTACTCTTTTAGCTACTTCACGCGAAAATGAGTCTTATTCCCAGTCGATAACCGTGGGAATCCCCTGAGAGTGGAGTACAGTAATTTTGTAGATGTAGGATTCTGTACTGCGACCGTGCTGTCTTGATAGTTGCGAATAGATTTCTTTTGTGTGCTGAGTTTTGGTTTTGGAAGGTTTAAAATTGTTTTCTTTTTTGATATTTTTATAGATTTTCTGAGTACTTAGATTATCGCTAATTTTAACTAATTTTTTTCTGGAATTTTTACAGTGTAAACTTGAGAAAACAAGGTTATCTTATATTTACCTAGGTTATCTTTTAAGATCTTTCACATAATATGTTGCAATCGGTCATAGTAATTTTAAACAAATAAAAATAATTAATCAACGGAGTCCCAGAGGATGCAGGTTCAAATCCTGCGAACGCGTCAATTTTTGAAATGTTTATCACAAAAAGAAAGTTTCTATACATCTAGTGTGTGAAGCACGATAAAAAAAAAATAATTTCATTGATTAAGCAATGCGTCATTTCTCGTTAATGGTAAGAAGTTCTAATAATTTCACATTAAGTGACTGACTGGTTTAAAGCAGTTCTCACAAATGGCGCTTCCAACAATGTAGTAGTTGGTAAAAATGATAAACACTCACTAATTCGGCGCCTTCGCAGAGAGCGTTTTAGCTTAATTGGACAAAGTATCTGGGCCGGAGTCCCAGAGGATGCAGGTTCAAATCCTGCAAACGCGTCAATTTTTGAAATGTTTATCACAAAAAGAAAGTTTCTATACACCTAGTGTGTGAAGCACGATAAAAAAAATAATTTCAAATAAAAATAATTATTAATAGGTATATCTTTTGTTAAATAAATTGTTTGTTTGTTAGTTTGATTAAATAAATTACTTTACATACTTAATAACATATTACCAATAAAAAATGATTAAATGGATTTATACTGATTCATAAAAATATTTAACCAAGTAAATCCACAGCATATCAGTAGTTTATCTAACAGACACAACGAGCCTCTTGATTGATTACATTTCACTATCGCAATATTGATAATGTAATAAAACGATAAAATATATTAACACGTTTTCCCGATAATGCTGATAAATTGCTTAACTAGTGTTTGTTAGCGTTTCTGCTTGATTTAGGTTTTTTTAAATTTTGTGTCAGTTTTTAACAGACTTCAAACAAGGAGGTTCTCAATTTGACTGGTTGTTTTTTTTTAAAGTCACGTGATTACTCTGCTAATTTTGATACTACTTTGAGCATTTGGATTATCTTTAGACCTTCAAGGGTCTATAGATGATCCAATTGCTTGTTATATAGTAGTAGTTTATGTAGTTTTAGATTACGTCTTGTATTTAGTGGTAGAAAAAAAAATGATCTTGTATTTTGATAAATATTTTTTTACTATTCAACTCCACTGACAAAAGGATTGACTCCTGACTTTTCCGACAAAAGCCTTTGTTAACGAAACATTCTTACAATCGAAATAAATACAACATTTTCCTTAACAATGACATAGTATGAATTAAAATTATAATATTGTTCGCCAAACAGCACAAGCACAGCACAACCGACTCAATCATTGTTATCTATGTACAAAATTCAAATAATTCGCCCAAATCCATTTCGATTTTAATTTCGATAAAATTTATATGGGAACAAAATCAGACTACTCTGTAAAAAGTTATACGATTATACATAAAAATACAGGTTTACCCAGAACTCGTGAACTAAGCCGAAAGGAGGAAATTTAGACCATCATTATGAACAACTTTTACTATGGGGCCAACCCAAAATTCGAAAAAGTAAAATCAACTGTTTCATACATTGTTGCTAGATAATTAGGTATGCACACCAAAAACAAACAGCTTCTATATTCAATACATTACTACCCTACTGAATTGATGTACGTACGCGTCGTACTATCCGAAATATATTTTGATTTTTATGCAATCCTATAGGACCCTTGTATTTTCTTCGGGATAAAAAGTAACCTCTTAGCCTATGTCGCTTTTCGTATTTCATACTATGTCCATGCCAAAAATCAAGTAAATACGTTGTTTCTTTGCTGCGTCAAAGAGGAATAAACCAATACTGCCTCGGTGGCTCAGTGGTTAGTGGCCCTAACTTCTGAATCAAAGAGGCGTGGGTTTGATCCCCACCAGGGCAAATATTTGTGTGATGATCATAAGTGTTTGCTCTGTGTCTTGGTGTAATTTAGTTACTATCTATATAAGTATGTATTTAAAAATAAGTATATGTAGTATATCAGTCTCTGGCAGCCATATCACAAGCTTTGCTTAGTTTGGGGTCAGAGGCCGTGTGTAAGATGTCCCAAAATATTTATTTATTTATTATTAATAAATTTATTTATTTGTTTATTGAGGTATAAACGAATTACACCTTTAACATATATCTCACAAAATACAAATTAAAAATAGAATTGACTTATAAAAGATACAAATTATTATTATTACTATTACAATACAACGTTACAATGTCAAGATTAGAAATCAAAAATGTCAAGATTAAAAATATCATACAAAATGTCATACAATTTCTAAAATTTTAATTGTGCCGTCTAGTTGACGTTAAACCAACAATTACACTTTCAGATTTATAATATTAGTAAGGATTTTAATACTACGTTTCAATATTGCATCACTAAAAGTTAAAAGTCTTCAGTATCCGTAACGATCAAGGTCATAATGGTTATACTAGGCCCAATTATGAAGGCGCCATCGTAGTTATATATGCAAATTAGAATATTTCTGTTTCTATTTCACGTTAGGCATTTGATAGAGAGAACAGTTATTACGTTGCTATTAAATGTACGATGGCGCCTTCTTAATTGGGCCTATTAATTAAGTCTACTCTTTATTTATGTTTTGGCAAGCTTTTTTATGATAATATGGAGAAGCCACTGGCTCCTGAGACACAGTCTTAGACTAGTTCAGGAGCATATGGATGATGTATCGCTGTAACACATTTATTATGTTAAAATAAATGATTTGTTTGTTTGAATTATCATCGTTATGTATTTACTTTAAATTATGATAGAAATCATGAAAAGTAATAATAATACCACAACAGCCAAGTATCAAATCCGTTCACGGCGCGCGCACAATACATACTTCGCGTTGCCATGTGACGACTTTTAAACATAGAATGCTGTGGAGACGCAATTGAACTAAAAGTTTTTATTTATTTATTAAAAGGATTTACTAATCCTTATTGTTATTCTTAGTATTCGTAGTTCCTAGTAGTATTATAAATCCGAAAGTTTGTTTTTTGGTTTGTTTGTTGACCCTTTCACGCAGCAATAGAGGGAGGGCTCGATTTAATATTTGCATGGACTATGGACATAGTTTAACTGTTGAAGAGTGTCATTGGCTACTTTTTATTCCGCAAAAATAAAAGGTTCCTGTGGGACAGTACTTAAAATTAATAAACTAAAATATGAAATTTGAAAAGCTAGTACATATTTCCACCACATAATCCACCAACCCGCCCTTGGCCAGCGTGGTGGATATGGCCCAATCACCCATCGTCGGTAGGCCTACGTCCTGCAGTGGACTATTAAAAAGGCTGGTAGTACATATTTACTAAATTAAATATTGTATAGAATCTCGCTGGATGCAAGCCGCTTCCTACCGAATTCCGTTGTGGTTCCATAGTAAAAGTTATTCATTTTGATTATCTGAATTACTCCTCCCTTCTCCTTCTTTGACTTCTAATTAGTCCTGTATATAAGAAAATTAGAGGCTTTTTATAACCACAAAAATGTAAAAATTAAAATTATTTTATTTATGAAGACATATTCATTTACATAATTAATATACATATATTGTATATGAAATGAAACATGTTATGCCAAATCGGTATTTTAGCAAAATCTATTACTTTATAAAACTGTTAGATCTCAATAAGAAAATAGGGATATTTACTAAAAAAATAAAATTAGTCCGTCAAATAGATTGTCAAAAAATATTAGACACGTATTTTTTCTTTTGTCAATTTAACACAAATTGATGAAGATATAGCTCTTTAAAGTTCCGCGTGACGTCACTGACGCTATCAAATGTATCGGTTAGTGCCGTCACGAGCCCCCACTCTCAAACTTTGACAAGGTTAATCTTTGTCACTAATTGTTTGATTGACAAAAGAAAAAATACGTGTTCAATATTTTTCAATAATCTAACTGACGGACTAATAACAATAATGATTTTTATTTATGAGCCCCAAGATACAAGCATGTGCTTAGTTTGGGGCTCGCCGTCTAGCTTTTTATTGAAATTATTGCTGATCTATACTTGATTATTTGTAATCTTAGAAACTTTAGCTATTTGCATTGTTTTAAACTTTTTTGATGTATTACTTTTATTGTGTATTTCTTTTGGTTATAAACTTATATATTAAATTATACCCAGTAAACATCCCTATTCTTACGAAATCTTATTCTTATCCTATATTATGCATCGTTATACCTATGAAGCAATTTTTTTTTTATTAAAAAAAAGATATATTCCCCAAAAAAAAGGTTTGCCATCCCTGTATTTAAATTCCTCTGCATATTAGTCAGTGTTCTAGGTGTAAAATATTTTATTATTTAAATATACAAAGTGAGTGAGTAGTCCAAAGCAGCCTATCGTCCGAGGCACCCGTTATCTAATCTAAAGTTCATTCTACACAAATAACTGATAAGAGTTAACGGGCGTGTACAGATGGAAGAAAAACTCATTTCAATAGTTCAAAATAAGTGATCCTGTGAGGCATTGGCCATTTGCCTTTAGAAGTACGGAACCCGAAAAGCAATTTATAATCTGCGGGGAAATTCTGTTATCCGATCTCGTTACTGAGGTGACACGTTCTTGAACCTCTCTCGTTTTTCTGACAGTTGTGAGCTGTCAGAACTGTCAGAAAAACGAGAGAAGATCAAGAACGTGTCACCTCAGTAACGAGATCGGATAACAGAATTTCCCCGCAGGTACCCTTACTTACTAACTTTTTTTTAACGGGCAAAAGTGCCTTTATTAACTACAATATGATACAATATTACTTTATATTATTATGCTAAAACTACCTAATATTATAAATACGAAAATGTGTTTGTTGGTTTATTCCTCTTTCACGCAACAACGGAGCAACGGATTGACTTGATTTTTGGCATGGATATAGTTTGAATGATGGAAGGTGACATCTATAGCCTACTTTTTATCCCAGAAAAAATAATACTTCCCATGGGATAACATAAAAAAAAATACCAAGCGGGCGAAGCCGCGGGCTAAAGCTAGTTATAGATAAAGATTATAACGGATAATAAGTTGCTTGAGGAGTGGAAACAAATGTTTGATTTTTTATTATACACTGATATATTTATGATTTAAATATCGTTATTCTATATTTAAACTTCAAAATCATCACAAATAAAATAAATTATAATCATATGTACTTTATTTATTACATCATAGATTTTCACACACGCACTTAATTTTACTTTAGTGCAGTAATCGACTATATTATTAAATAAGATACGTTCGCTATGATATAACAATTAATTTTATAATAATGAGAGAATATATTTGTGTCTACAGTTGTTTTCATTTTGTGACATTCTTGCTAAAAAATAAAGAACATAATCTTTAATTTTCTGAGATAATTTACCGAAATATATACAAAAAAAACTTTTGCTACCAACTGTACTTCTAGTAATAATACCAATTATGTAGTCCAAAGTGAATAGGTATTTTGGTATCCGCGAAGATAACGGTAGTGGCTATCACCTAATCTGTGGCAGTACCAACTTATCACGTGTATCTCAAACTTTGGCGCCATTTCATGAACGCATTGTCAATTTTAACTTTACAACTGTTGACATGAGGTATTTTATCTGACATCTCAGTACATAGGTGTGACTTGCAATCTGGCACTTAGATAATTTCATTTATCATCATAATTTCAGCCATAGAAGGCCCAAGATCCAACCAAGGTCCGCTTATACGAACTTACACTGTACAGCGCCTATACAAACACACTAATTGAGTGAAATTATGAAACATAATAATTATGTATTATTATTTTACAAAACAATGTGACATATCAAAGCAAACTAATAAAACAGAATAAATGCGGCATAATCTACCTTATCTACTTAACTACACAACAAGATTATTTTTTGCAAAAATTAGCATGACCGACTTCACCCGTGTACAGAATTCGCGAATATTTCGCACGGATCGAGCATTTGCATTTTTCACATTATTGTTGATTTATCAAAAATGGCTCAGCCGATTTCGATAAAATTTAAATGGGACCAATTTCGAAGTACTTATACTCTTACTAATAAAAAAATAATAATTGAAATCGGACCACTATGAAAAAAGTTATGCGTGGTTATACATAAAATAAATATATATTTATATACTTATTATACATAAAATAAATATATACATAAAAAATATACGCGTCGAATTGTATACCTCCTCCGGTCGTCTCGTCTCGTCGGTCACAAAGCGATTGGATTACCTGGATAAAAAAAAAATCCATGCGCAAGTACTATCACAGTATGAGTTCCTACAGACACACATTTGGAGTTTTTTTTTATCGCGGTTAAACTTTTTTTATGTCATCTAATATGATGTAATCGGAAATTTTATTAGTAATCTAAAGTTAGTTATCTTCGACTTCGTTTAAAAATTAACTTTTCGTCAGTTATCGTTCTTAGAATTAATAATTATGGTTAGCCAGCTTTGCTCCGCGGTTTCGACCGCGTGATATTTTCAATTTTGTTCTATCCAATAGGGAACTTTTTTCGGAATAAAAAGTAGTCTGTATTCTGTACTTAATCATTTTTCACGGGCCAACTTATTCATTTGTTTTTTTTCTATTAATAACGTTCTATTTGCAAGTCACCTTGAATACTATTAATGTAGTTACATCCTTGGTTGGAATGTTTCGGACAAAAACATAGTTGCATTTTTAAATAACGCGACAGATATGAGTTTACATAGTAATTTATCCGGCCATAAAACACGACAGCTATATGGATTTTCATAAAACTTTTGCCGGCCGCAGCTCGCATCCATTTGGCCAGTACTGCAATGTTGATTTATCTTGAAGGTTGTTAAAATGATGCTTACATTTCCAAGCATATTTAAGAAAAATATATGCTACGAGTAAAACTACCTACCCTACTAGTACATAGAAAGCAATTGGATCATCCACAGACCCTTGAAGGTCTAAAGATAATCCAAATGCTCAAGCCCACTGCCAGTTGGCAGCGTGCCCAGCATGCTGGCAGATTTTATCTTTAGACCTTCAAGGGTCTGTGGATGATCCAATTGCTTTCTATGTAGTAGTAGTGTAGGTAGTTTTAGCATATAAAGT
Source organism: Hypomecis punctinalis (assembly GCA_949316475.1). NCBI lineage: Eukaryota > Metazoa > Arthropoda > Insecta > Lepidoptera > Geometridae > Hypomecis > Hypomecis punctinalis. The sequence goes on from OX438822.1 coordinate 2,635,817, forward strand.
AGTATTATATCTTATTGTAGTTAATAAAGGCACTTTTTAAGAAAAATATATTATTTTGTTATCTATGCCAAAATGAAAATTGTTCTTTATTTAAAAATAATAATACAAAGAAGTCTCCATAGCTTCTCGCTTTAGCAATTATTTACCAGTGACGCGGCAGGGCTGCCAACCTGGCATATTATATTTTTAAAGATACCTACTACCAACATTCAAATACAGGGTTATCTGCTTACCCTGTACTAAGAAAGGGGGTGAGTAAGACCATCATTACGAATATATTTTACTAAGGGGACAACTCAAAATTCGAAAAAAAATAACTGCAGTTCCATACAAAACTGCAACTCGGAATCGTAAAATCATTGAAACAGCAGATTTTTTTTCTCCAATTTTGAATTGGCCCTATAGTAAAAGATGTTCGTAATGATGCTCCTAATTTCCCTCCTTAGGCTTAATGCACCAGTTCTGGATAATCCCGTGTGGCGTGTACGTAGTAATGACGTAATACTTTGCATTTTGGAAACGTATTTAGACCGTCTTCAAAAAGGAGTGGTTTTTGAAAAATCAACAATAGATAATCTAAAAATGGCATACTTATACTGAGCGCCACACAAATTGAAAGATGGGAAGTTAGCCGCAGATGACACTTCGCCGTGATTCGCTAATTATAGCGCATGTGTGCACAATGCCTATACAAATGGCGAAGTAGTGAGCTCGGGCGTAGGGAGCGCGGGAGGCACGAGGTTGGCGGGCGGGTGTGCGCCGGCGTCTCGTCTCTCTGGCACCCGCTAACGTCTATATTTTGGCGTTTGCACAGCTCTCTGCGGCTAACTTCCCATCTTTCAATTTGTGTGGCGCTCAGTACACCATTTTTACCATCGATTTGAGTGAACTATTCTAATTTTGTCCGGTACAGTGCAGTAAAGTTTTTAATATATTTATATTGTAGGGCTAGCTGACCCGGTGAACTTCGTTTCACGCAATATCTTTATAAATTACAGCCTGTGTTATTCTGATGTAAATATAAGCATTACTATTGCATAGTTTCATCTCAATCCGTTCAGTTATTTTTGCGTGAAAGAGTAACAAACATCCATCCATAAAAACTTTCGCGTTTCTAACATTAGTAGGATAAGTTTGCGTTTGACTACATTCTGCTTATGCGGTCTAAGGTCAAAAGAAAATCGTTATATTTTTTTGAAGCACTACTGCGCTAAGTAACTATTCTTACATAAATGTAATTGTATTGCAGTACTTTAAATGTAAATGAAAGATAAAATATGTATGTATGCGAAGACGAAATTGTATTGTAATGATTGTTATCTTCAGTACCTAACGAAATAATTTGTTATTGAATAAAGAAGCCGTGGTGGTCAAGAGGTAGTGACATCCGCCTCACAATCGCGAGGCCGTGGGTTCGAATCCCCGGTCCCGTACCAATGCGTTCTTTGGAATTTATGTACGGAATTTCACACCACTTGCTTTTCGGTGAAGGAAAACAACGTGAGGCAACCTGCATACGTCCGTAGAAGAAATTTGATGGTGTATGTGAATCCACCAACCCGCACTGGGCCAGCGTGGTCTTACAGACAGCGGTGTTTTAGTAATAGGGTCCCGTTTTTACCCTTTGGGTACGGAACCCTAAATTCAGTTCAATATTTTTTTAATTTTATTATTTTTAAATCTTCACGACTGCCCCCCTACCGCCTAAGCAATAGCAATCGTTTATGACTTCATTTTAGTTATTTGGCACCGCCTATGTGACGTTAGCCATCAATTGCTTTGCGCGGATTGCGAAAGCAATCGTTGAATGAACAACTTTGATGGCTAATGTCACAAAGGCGGTGCCACATGACTAAAATGAAGTCATAAACGATTGCTATTACGATTGCTATTGCTTTAGGCGGTAGGGGGGCTGGTTGCACTTAATTTACAAATCAGAAAACATGTGATATTTTTAAGGCTTTAGGTAAAAATCACTATCACTACATAGTACAAAACAAAGTCGCTTCCCGCTGTCGTCACCATGTATGCTTATATCTTTAAAACTACGCAACGGATTTTGATGCGGTTTCTTTTAATAGATAGAGTGATTCAAGAGGAAGGTTTATATGTGTAATACACCTGTGCGAAGCCGGGGCGGGTCGCTAGTCCTACTAATATTATAAACATGAAAGTTTGTGAGGATGGACGGATGGATGGATGGATATATGGATGTTTGTTACTCTTTCACGCAAAAACTACTGAACGGATTGAGATGAAACTTTGCAATAATATAGCTTATATATCAGAATAACACATATGCAATAAATTATAATGATATATTGCGTATGCGAGCGAAGCCGCGGGTAAAAACTAGTACAAAATAAATCTTTGTCCTGCTTGAAAATTCTGTACAAACCAGAAAACATTCCATCCTATTAGACATTCCGATAGAAAATATAAAAATCAATGCAATGATACCGCCATATTTTCGAGCAATTTCTAGAAGCTCTGTAATGGATTTTTTTGGTTCTGCGAAAATCAAAGTCACTCGTATTCTGTGTACGGTTAGCAGAAAAACAGCTGTTTATTTCCTTCAAAGTATTGTTTTGTGCTCTTGCCAAAACTACTGAATCTCTTTAATCTCATCAAATATACAGGGGTAGTCCTTACCAACACTGGCTTTCACACCACTGACGTTTCGGTGAAGGAAAACATCGTGAGGCAACCTGCATGCGTCCGTAGAAGAAATTCGATGGCGTATGTGAATCCAACCCGCACTGGGCCAGCGTGGTGGATATGGCCCAATCACCCTTCGTGGGTAGGCCCAGTACAGTATTCCTGACCAATTATCATCCTTTTAGGGGTTTATTCTGTACATCAAAACTAACACAATTTGTTCTGCGACATTTGTCAAAACTTAAAAAAACTACTTAAAACAATGATAATTTTTTTTTTACGGAGTCTTGAAATCTGGAGCTTCCAATACCGCTTTGATACACCCTTCCTTGTTATTTTTTGTTTTATGTACAAAATAATTTACCAATAATATTGTTTGTTTCTAACCGATTAAAAAAAAAAAAGAAACAAAGAAAGTCAAAGAAAAAAAACCGATTTCAAAACAAGAGGTTCTCAACTTTGTTACGTATGTCACGCGATTACTCCGCCAATAACTAACCGAGTTTGATGATATTTTTTTCAATATAAGTGTAGATAAAATAAGTGGTCCCATTTTAATTTTTACGGATTCGGCTGAGCTGTTTTTACAAATCAACAGTAATAAAAAAATTGCACACATTGATTCAAGTGAACTATTCGAATTCTGTACACTATTGAAGTCGGATATTATGCCATTCTAAGTGACGGACCGATTATATTTTTAGGCGCCTAATTTATTATTTTGCTATCGCTACTCTCGTCCCACGCCACTGCAGAATATTGGCACCGGTACGATCGAGCACGAGTTAAAACGTATACTATTTAGATAAAGAAGGCATCACACTTTTTAACTAGAAACGGTTCGTAAATAGTGCTGGAGCGAATTTCTCCCTATTTTGAGAGAAATATACTATCCCCCTACCCCTTCCCCCAATCGAAAATCATCGGCGACAAAAAAATCGAATAACATAAATGTTGTTTTTAAACTATCGCGATTTGAACACATTATTATTATTATATACTACGGGACTAATCACGCACTAAAATTACGAGGTAAATAAATACCTCATCATCTCGACGTTTGGGCCGAGTTGCATGGACCGTGGTCACGGGTAGACTCATCTAGTCGTGGTCTACCCGTGACCACAGTCGATGCAACGTCGGGATGATGAGGTATTTATTTATCTCGTAATTTTAGTGCGCGATTAGTCCCGTTGTATATAATAATAACATAAATGTAACCGTGTACCAATTTTCGCCAAGGTTTGTTGGAAAATGAGACCTGTAGAAGAGAATCAATATAATTTCCGGTCTGACGTTTCTTCGCTCGGTTGATTATTTTGCTATCGCTACTAGCGTCCCACGCCACTGCAGAATATTGGCACCGGGCGGTGATCGAGGACGAGTTATAGCGTATAACTAAGTATTTACATAAATATACATCCTACTGCAGCAACACGCTTTTAACCGACTGCTAAAAAAGATGAGATTCAATTCAATTGAACAGAATCATTATTTTTCCATGTACATGGAAAAATAATAAGTAACTTTGACATAAGACATTATTGTTGATTTTTCAAAAACGACTCAGCCGATTTCGATAAAATTTAAAACCTCTGAAGTATGATCTATCAAACAAAACAATAATCATCAAAATCGGTTAATGATTGGCAGAGTAATCGCGTTAAATACATTGAAAAAAATATAGTCGAAGGTTTACAACCTCCTTTCTTAACTGCAACGAAATACATCACCACGTAACTGCTAAAACTACAATTATATACTACAACATAAAACCTCCAAATTTAGCTCTTTTCTTTGAAGTGGGTTAGTAAAATAATTATTATTTTTTTGCAACAAATAGCATGATCGACTTCAACCGTATACATAATTCGCGAATATATCGCACGAATCGATGTAATATTTTTCACATTATTGTGGATTTATCGAAAATGGCTCAGCCGATTTCGATTAAATTTAAATATGACCAATTTCGAAGTATGTATACTCTTCCCATTAAATAAAAGAATTATCGAAATCGGACCACTACGTAAAAAGTTATGGCGTGGTTACCTATACATAGGAGCTAAATCTGGAGGTTTTGTGTTGTAGCAGATAATTGTAGTTTTAGCATTAGCAGCTATGCTAAAACTACAATTAAACGTACGTAGCCGTAGTGATGTATTTGTATATGCGTCGAATTAAGTACCTGCTCCGTTTTGTCGGTCAAAAACTGATTATTTTGCTGTCGTTACTCTCGTCCCACGCCACTGCAGAATATTGGCACCGGTAACCGAGAGTTGTAGAGTATAACTATGTATTTACATACATTCTACTGCAGATCACACTTTTTAACCGACTTCCTAAAATACAGATTTTCAATCCGGTTATCTTTCAAGATCCAAAGTTTTTGTGTACTTTACACGTTCATTGACTCTTGATAAACTTGCACTGATTTTTCGAAAATTTGAATTCACAAATTTTGTTAGAATTTGGATTTTTAAACGTACTTGGCAAAATCGGTTGTTTTTTTTTGGGCCATTCAAGTATTATGGATCATAGATCCACAAAAAAGAAAAATGTATACTGGTACTAATGTTTACGTAAGAATGGAGGGGAGGGGTAAGAACTTTGCTTACTTTTGCTGACAAGGGGGAGGGGGGTATATAATTGTAATAAATCTGTTTACGTAATACTTGAACGGCTCCTTTGCTGAAAACTGCACAATTGACTTCAATCGTATAAAGAGGGGTAAGTACAGTACAGATTTACATGTAAAACTACAGCAGACAGTGTTTCCCTATGGCTCTATTAATTTTATACAGCGCCCCTGGCGGAAACGAGGAAGAACTAACCAAAATGTATATAAATATAATAAATATTGGACATCTTACACACGGTCTCTGACCCCAAACTAAGCAAAGCTTGTGATATGGCTGCCAGAGACTGATATACTACGTATACATATTTTATAAATGCATACTTATATAGATAACACCTAAATAACACCCAGAGACAGAGCAAACACCTATGTTTATTACATAAATACTTGCCCTGGGTGGGGATGCAACCTACGCCTCTTTGCCCCAGAAGCTAGGGTTAGCCACCGAGGTAGTCAGTATGGAGCCATACTGGAGCAACTGAAGTGAGGGCTCAGGACAAAATTGGAGTATTTTGGACAAATCGATGTCGACTTCAACAGTATTGTTGATTTTTCAAAAACAACTCAGCCGATTTCGATAAAATTTTAAAGGGACCAACTCTGAAGTATGGTCTACCAAAAAAAGGAATTATCAACATTAAAATAAATGACATAAAATAAATAATTTAGGACATTTTACACACGGCCTCTGACCTCAAACTGAGCAAACTACATATATAGGTACCGTAAAATGGGGATACTTTGATCAATTTTTAACTTTAAATGACTGTAGCATTCTCATTTTTAGCGAGATTATTATTATTTAAAAGTATAATAATCGGTTTTTTGTGTAGATTTGAATAAGCTAATTTTAAGATGCTAAATTATAATAAATTAAGAAAAATAAATTAAAAAGTAAGCGATCAAAGTTAAACCGTGAGTGGGGATACTTTGATCACCCCTGTTTTTACTATGGAATTCGAAAGTAGACCCGAAACGATACTACCGAAAAAAATAATCAAAAATATCGACCGGTAATTTTTCATTTTATAAGCATTTTTATGCTTTAGGGTAACTTTGATCATATAAATAAAACAGATTTTACTCTAATCAGTGTTTATTTTACGACTTAGGAACATAATTTGTTTTTACTTAGAAATAAGCAATAGTTTAGCTATCAAATCACAGAAAATTGTATTATAATCAGTTCTTTTCTTATTTTTAAATTAAATTATTAAGTACAATGTCTACTGACTAAAGAACAATCAACATTCCCTATTATTTGGGCAGTATTTCGACACCTGATTGGCGCTTATTATGAAACTTGATAAATTTATAAAAAAAACAATAACAAATATGATATCAGCACTTTAATTCTAGAATGTCTACATCAAACGAGAATTCTACTTTAGAGGTTGGTTCTTCCTCATTTAAAGACTTTGGTTTTGGAAGAAATGAAATTATATCACAGTTTCCTTTTTATTTACTGTTCAGAGTTCCAAAGGGAATATCATATTCTCTGGATGCAGCCTGTAAAGACATAGCTCCTGTCACTACTCTTGACAAAGCTTCATTTAATAATTCGTCACTGTAGTTTATATATCTTCTCGTTCCGGTTTTTTTTTGTAATCTCGTGGCATGATGTTTCTGAAGCAATAGATTAATAATAATATGTAAAGAATCATAAGAATCGGATAAAAGTAGTTAACCACACCCTTACTTTAAAACGTAGGGTTACTATTATCACCGATCAATCTCACCCTGCCTGCTGATCAATGTCACCCCGCGTTAATTTTTTGCCAATAACACAAGCAAATTTTGAGTTTAGAAAATCACAATATTTTTTTATAGTTCACAAATTAAAGTTAAACAAACCGAATATAAATTGCATTATGCCTATACACAAAGCGAATTAGTTATGGACAAAGTTTTGCAGGCTAAAAAATGATATTAATATGTAGTTACTCACCTTTTCAATTGTTTTATGCAAAACGAGCCGCCGCACTCGCCTATGCTTCTAAGGGAAAGATGGCTGACGATCAGTGTTGCAAACACGAAAAAAAAATGTGGGCTAGTGCGTTCCGTTTCCTCAATATTTGCACTTAAGTTTCAAAAAGAAGTTTCGATCAATGTCGCCCCGCGATTTAAAGTAACCCCATTCTACGGTACCTATTTTTAAATACATACTTATATAGATAGTAACTAAATAACACCCAGACACAGAGCAAACACCTATGTTACTTATGGTAGTTCATAACTGGCGGAATAATCACGACATACATACATGAAAAAAAAAACTCATGCAGAATAAACCAACCAATATAGACCTCATTTTTTATTTGGAGTCGGTTAAAACATTTTCTCAAAGTAGACCTTACAAAGTAGGACCAGACTGTACAGTAGCTCTAAAAATCTAATAAAATATAGTAAAATAATTGCACAGCCCATTGGATGTTTAATTTAAATGGAATTTTATATTTTCTAATTTGAGTTTTGTTCAAGGCCGCCATCACGCCGCCATTATTATATTCCAAACAAAGTCAAAAGTAAGATCCGAAAATATAAAATTCCTCTTCTTGAAAAAGATTGAATGTTATGATTATATACATTACATTACCATTTTTAATTTAATTTTGTAAATATGTAATGACGAAGATCCATGACATTTTAATCGACCTACTTCTATAATCTATGATATTTACATTGTACTTTTGATATTTTGTATTGTTCTGACATTATTTAATTTTGTATTCGGTTGCCTTTCTACAGCATTTAATCTTGTTACTGAAGTAGATAGTTATTTATTTTTTATTTAACCAATTTTTTAATTTAATTTTACTATTGTGTATTGTGAAATGACGAGATATATTTTGCGGTACTAATTATTATTGTACAAACTGTTGTATATTTAATTTTAGCATTTAAAGAAAGAAAGAAATTTATTTATTTGCAACAAAAATAATAGGTACAATAACAACAATATACAACAAAACAAATCATAAAACACAAACAAAAACAACAGTATTATACATAAAATCCCTGTCACAAAACTGGTCCCAACTCAGCGTAATGCTGGTTGCGCTTGCGAGCAACCAGCGCTGGTATTCTGTTGGAACCAGCAATACATCAATAAATGATTCTAATTCTATGAAAGAAAATGATAGAAAAATCATTTTCCAAAATAAATAAAGCATATAATCGAATGCTGTACGAGGAAATGGCCTCATCTCGATATATTTTTGCATTATCTCCTTTTCAGTCATAATTTTGTTTAGTTTTTCAGTCAACCACGACTATAGGTATGAGACTACCACAGTAACAATATCGAACATGCAACGAGGCCAAGGGTGTTTTCGCTGCGGCGACCTACGTTTATTCATCATCATAATCACCGTAGCTCGGCCACTGATGGACATAGGCCTCTCAATATACTATGACTGCCTCGGTGGCTCAGTGGTTAGTGACCCTGACTCCTGGATCAAAGAGGCGTGGGTTCGATTCCCACCCAGGACACTGATATATGTGATGTATGCTCTGTGTCTGGGTGTTATTTAGGTATCACTACATAGTATAAAACAATGTCGCTTCCCGCTGTCTATCCCCATGTATGATTTTGCTTATATCTTTAAAACTACGCAATTTTGATGCGGTTTTTTTAATAGATAGACACGTTAAATTGTAGGTCCCGGTTGTTTTAACCGTTTAGCCAAGTCAGAGGCCTTCAGGCGGCCTAAAAACTCTGACACCAGGGCTAGCCACCCAGCCTATACGAACTTACTTACTTACTTAATAGATAGATAGATTCAAGGGGAAGGTTTATATGTATAATACGCCTGTGCAAAGCCGGGGCGGGTCGCTAGTTATCTATACAGGGTTATTTCTAATCAATTAGCATCCTTTTAGGGGCTTATTCTGTGCATCAAAACTAACAAATTTTGTTCTACGACTTTTGTCAAAACGCTAAAAATTTTTTTGTTGTTTCATAGAAAAATATAGTTTACCCGCGACAAAATGTATGGAACAGCTGATTTTTTTTAGTTTTAACGAAAGTCGTAAAACAAAAGTTGTTAGTTTTGATGTACAGAATAAGCCCCTAGAAGGATGCTAATTGATTAGAAATAACCCTGTATAAGTTTGTATTTAAAATAAGTATAATATGTAATAGTCAGTCTCTGGCAGCCATATCACAAGCTTTGCTTAGATTGGGGTCAGCGGCCGTGTGTGAGATGTCCCCTAAACTAATAATAATAATATACAGGGTTGATTTTATTCGTGATTTCAGTACGAGGCAAAATAAAATAGTCAATAATCTTTGTAATCATCTATCCAGATTTACATTGGGTATTTACCTCTCACGTACATCTCGCATTTCAACCGATTTCCAAAAAGGAGGAGGTTCTATTAAAGTTTTGATGTTTTTTAGGGTTCTGTACCTCAAACGGAAAACACGGAACCCTTATAGGATCACTTTGCTGTTTGTCTGTCAGTCTGTGAGTAAGTCAAGACTCATTAACTCGGCAACGCGTAAAGATATCGAGTTGAAATTTAAACTGTATACGTATATCTATGGTCTCTTGCAGTAGTGTGAAAGAAAACCTTCTCAGTTATAGTATAAAAAATTTAGAGCCGTTTATGTCGTAAAAAACCGCATATTTCAACACTCACAAAAACCAAAACCTACAGGGTACTTCCCGTTGACTTAGAACTGTGAAGTTTGGCGAGAAGCATCGTCTCAGAGTACACATATAGGAATAAATCTGACAACCGAACATTTTTATTTGATCACAAAAAAATAGGGCCTAGATTCACACAATATGCGTTGAAAATTCAAAGTGAGTAAATCGTATCATGTAAGGTATCATATAAAAGACCTTCATTAGCACATGCTAAAACAGGTTTTTAATTATTTTGACAATGTGTAATTTTCGATGTATGACGAGAAAAGTAAAAAAAAATATCGATGATTATAGTATAGAGATTTTAACAATTTACTTCCCAATTTTGTGAAATTTTCTGGATTTGTACGGAATCCTCGGTGTGCGAGCCTGACTCGCACTTGTCCGGGTTTTTTTTGGTAGGGGTTACCCAACCCCTACCCAAACCCATAAATTTTGATGTAGGTATTCCGTGGTTTTTGAAAAATCATAAACAACGGTCTAAAAATCGCATATTTTAATGTACGAGTGAACTATCAAAAACGATTGAATTTGTGCCAGTTTTGGCGAAATATAATGGTACATATAATGGTATATATAATACATGGTAACTCTACGAGTATAAAAAAATATTATTGGTCCTGTGAGCTTTGCTATAAAGAGGTCACATTTTATTCTAGGATCATTGTACACATCATTATGATCAACTTTTACTATGGGACCACCTAAAAATAGAATATGGCAAGCTGAAAAACGATATATCTATATCTACGGGTCAAAAAGTGACAAGGACATAAATCTAAATTGACAGGTGACGTCATCCACTAATCAACCGACATTTCGACCGCGTTCTAAAATCAAAACCACGTAAGTACCCGATAATTGAATATCAAAACGATCAAATAAACTAACAACTTCAGCTTAATAAAAACGAAATAACTTAATTGCCCATATTATTACGTCACTTCCTAAGTGACAACCCTAATTTTTAGACGATTTTGAACTCTATTTCTTATTATTAAAGACTGAAATATATGAAGAGTTTTAGGGTTGAACAAAATTGAATTTAGATTCAAAGAATTAAAGTTGTAATTTGAAAAGCAAACAAACGAGATTCTGCTCACGATTCTTCTCTAAATCTACGCTCATGATAAAACGGCTTATGTCTTAAAGCCGCCATTTGAATGTAAGCCCTGTTCAAAAGTGCCAAAGTAGCAATTTGTATGGCAAAGTTCTTGGCTAGTGCGGTTGTGTGCGTGGCTATAAAATTAGATTTGTATGTGTGCGCGTATTAAAGGTTGCCCTGTTCGGTTGACTTGAGTTGTATTGCAACTTTGTTTATGTAAACAATAATATTGTGGGCTTATGTTTCACTGAAATGGACTTACATTTCATTTCCGACTTATTAATTACACATTTTTTTAAATTGTAATCTTATTGACTATTTTATTTATCTCTGTAATTTTCTTTCGTAAATTTTTTTATACATATTGAACATAACATTATATTTAATCATAAATAGATGAAACGTTTTACTTTAAATGAAACGTATTGTAATATAATACAAGAAAATAATTTCATTATGTACTTGAGCCAAACTAAAAATTTAGGTAAGTATATAAATTACCTTATGTAATTGATGATATTATAGTTATATATTGTTATTAAATCAGAATGCCAATCGTGTTAATTTTAAACAGCTGCGTTTCATCTGATTCAGTTAAAGTTCGGTTGCATTTGTAGTTAAGTTTCGATTCAGCTTCAAATAATTCAGTATTGCGCTAAACATCATACACCAACCGTTCGTTTGACAGCGGTCACGTTCCAACTCTGATTGAGTTGCGTTTCAACTTTTGTCAAAATCGTTAGCGCGATAAAAAATAAAAACAAAAAGTCGATGTTCGGTTAAAGTTCAATTGTAGTTCAGTTGTATTTTTAGTGCGATTGGTCTGCAGATTAGTTGTTAGCTAAATATTATAAATTAAAAATAAGTTTACGTAGTTGACATAATAGGCATGATTACTGGGTAAAAAAATCAATATTATAATTAGTCCGAGAGTTAGACTTTCAAAAAATATTGGACATGTATTTTTTCTTTAGTCAATCAAACAACAAATTACATAGAAACACCTTCTCAAAGTTTGGGAGTTGGGGTCGTGACGTCACTTCACTTACAGAAGTCTATAATAATCTTTATTGAATTATTGACACCTAAATACATGAAATATACAAAGATGTGTTAGCACACGGACAAGAAATTCTGATTCCCGGATGCTAATATCTTTCAACGTGTTAACTAAAATTTAATTTTAAATTAAAAGGAAACTGAAAAATAAAAATTAAATCAAAAAAAATACATCATATTAATGTGATAAGTATACAATGCCAAGAGATTAATAAAATTAAAATTATACATTTGTATGGCACTTGTGACGTCACGCGAAACTTTAACGGGCTATATCTTCATCAATTTTTGTTTCATACGGGTATCACAGGTGGCGCCACCAACGCTATAAGTTGGGAAATGTAAGCACTTCAGAAATTTGAAGCTTGCGTAGGAGGCGAGCTAGCTCAGTGGTTAGAGCGTCGGGCTAGTGATCCGAAGGGGCAAGGTTCGAATCCTGCGTTCGCTTCATATTTTTGAAATGCTTATCACAAAGATAACTCTTTGAGATAAAAATCTAGTGTGGAAAGCACTTAAAATAAACATCATAACATTGATTAAGCAGTGTGTCATCTCTCGTCAATCTTTAGAAGTTCTAATAACTTCTAGTTGAGTGATAACCTGTCTAATACGGGTATCACAGGTGGCGCCACCAACGCTATAAGTTGGGAAATGTAAGCACTTCAGAAATTTGAAGCTTGCGTAGGAGGCGAGCTAGCTCAGTGGTTAGAGCGTCGGGCTAGTGATCCGAAGGGGCAAGGTTCGAATCCTGCGTTCGCTTCATATTTTTGAAATGCTTATCACAAAGATAACTCTTTGAGAATTTTTGTTTCATTGACGAAAGAAAAAATACGTATCTTGCATTTTTTATTAATTTATCTGACGGACTAACTCTATATTTTATTAGTCATCATGCCTATTACTAGGGGATTGGGGACTAATCAATGATTTCAGAATAAAAATAAGCATAGCCACGGGACGCAGCTACTGCAATAATTGTTTAATATGTTTAAATAATTTTCACAAACAACTATGTCATAAAAAATTTTATTATGAAATCTAGATCGTTGTGATGACTATGATTATGTCCGACTAATAGTAATGACTAAACACATAAGATACATGACAGAGGTGTATAGATTATTCTATTGATAAGTAAATTTTGCAACTGTAGTGTCGATGTTTAGTAATCTTATCGCGGCAAACAGTTGTGTTATTTAATTTATATTTTACTGAAATTTTCAGATGCGAATGTTGGTTTGTTTGTGTTTCCTGAACCGACTTCCAAAAATAATAAAATAAACTGAATTCAGTACATTATTTTGTATGTCACGCCATTTCTTTGCTTTTTATTGACTGACTAGCTTTTGCCCGCCGTTCCGCCCGCGTGGTATTTTGACTTATGTGCTATCTCACAGGAACCTTATATTTTTCGGAATAAAAAGTAGCCTTTGTCACTTTCCGGCCTTTGAACTATATTCATGCAAAAAATCAAGTCGATCCGTTGCTCCGCTGCTGCGTGAAAGAGGAACAAACCAACAAACTTTTCAGATTAGATATTAGTAAGTTTGATTCTAGAATTTAATTTAGTTCAGTAATTCATTTTTTTGCAATATTACGATCGATTTGCAAAATACTAATAAAATTTGCTAGTATGAAATTAATCGGTCAAGAGCGAGACGAGATATGAAGATTCAGTTAAAATAAGTAAAAGTAAGCTCATATAAGCCAGGTGACTAGCCCTGGTGTCAGAGTTTTGAAGCCGCCCGCCCCAAAGTGTTCGACATGGCTAAACGGTTAAAATAACCGGGATCTACAATTTAACGATTTAATATTCGAGGTCTTATATTCGAAGAAACTTTTGCAAAGTTTTTTAGTATTGCCTTAATATGTGTATAAAATATTGTAACCATTTGTTGAAAATTAAATAAATACTACTAGATACCTATTCTACTATGGAAATAGACGTGATTTTCACACATTTTATACTATATATAACGGGACTGAACTCACGTGTGGGGATAGTCGTAACGACTATAGTTTCGGTTACATTAGGTCAGTTCAGCCGTCTCGCAATGCACTCGGTGCATTGCGAGACGGCTCCGCGTGCTAGCACTCGCCAACTTGAGAAAGGTCGCCGAATGCGACCGAAACTATAGTCGTTACGACTATCCCCACACGTGAGTTCAGTCCCGTTATATATAGTGTAAGATACCTATTCGTTAAACATTTTGTTGTTTTCGGTTCAAATGTTTGCTGAATCAGCACGCAACGAAGCGAGTTGCAACGCTGGTCGCGTCAGCGACATAAATATCAATGTATGGAAGTAATTTCTCTCGTAGCAACGATACAGGGAGAGCTTAGTTTATATAATATATACAGGGGGATTAAAAGTCTAAAAAATATATTTAACCACCGATTCAGTAGGAGAGGTGTTCAACGTTTACCATTTAGTAATATCAATGTATGGAAGTAATGATACAGGCTGAGCTTCGTTTATACAAATGTTAGAGTCAATGAAATTATTTTTATCAATGAAAATATTATAGTCAATGAAAATATTATAGGTTTATAGAAACTTTCTTTTTGTGATAAACATTTCAAAAATTGACGCGTTCGCAGGATTTGAACCTGCATCCTCTGGGACTCCGGCCCAGATGCTTTGTCCAATTAAGCTAAAACGCTCTCTGCGAAGGCGCCGAATTAGTGAGTGTTTATCATTTTTACCAACTACTACATTGTTGGAAGCGCCATTTGTGAGAACTGCTGAAACCAGTCAGTCACTTAATGTGAAATTATTAAAATTGCAGGTTCTAATCCTGCGAACGCGTCAATTTATGAAATGTTTATCACAAAAAGAAATGTTAGAGTGATTGTATTAAATAATTTGAGAGATGGAAGGCTCGGAATTCTGCCGCCAATGGTAGAATAAGACGTACGTTTGTACAATCGAGTATAATAAATAGTAATATCATGTACGGTGTTTGCTTATTCGACTTGTCATCTTATATGTATAATATATACAGAAGGGATAAAAAGTTACAAAAAAATGGTTTAACCTCCGACGCAATAAGAGAGGTGTCATAAGTCCGACCGGCTTCATCGTATACGTGTGACTGCTAATTAGCATTTAGCAATCCTACTAATATTATAAACGTGAAAATTTGTGAGGATGGATGGATGGATGTATGGATGTTTGTTACTCTTTCACGCAAAAACTACTGGACGGATTGAGATGAAACTTTGCAATAATATAGCTTATATATCAGAATAACACATAGGCTATAAATTATAATGATATATTCCGTATGCGGGCGAAGCCGCGGGTTCAAAACTAGTACTTTATAAATCACAATTATTTATTTATAAGCCATTTATTTACTCAGCATTATTCATTGATTTATTTATTGATTAAATATGGGAGCAAACCCGTAATCACAGAAAAAAGTAAATGCAATTATTTAATTGAACCTCAATAAAATGTATTTATTTATTTATTTTATTTATTTAGACTGTAGTTTGTAGGTATGAAACAGTTGATTTTTCTTCGCTATTTCGAAATTTCCCAATAGTAATAGTTGGTCATATATAGGAAAAAGCAGAACTATGATCCTAAAGTCGAATTCGGGTCACTCGTATAGTAGGATAATATAGGAGGATTAAACAATTTGAAAGAGCGCGGGGTAATCATGCACCCATATTGTTAGATATTTTTCCATAAACAACGGAACTAAACAAAGGAACCATTAATTTTAATAAGCACAAGCGCGGCGAGTGCAAACCATTTGTCAATCTAGGGTAGATTTTTAATAGCTGAAGACGGTGATATGTTTAACAATTCGGGAAGGGTTTGATGAACTCTATAACCCCCTGCGCTGTTTGATGTAATTTATATTGCAGTTTTTTTTAAAGTAGTGCATAAAAATAATAGTAGGTAAACAATAAGCAGTTTGTGTTATCAGCACATAAAGCTTATCAATGAGGCTAGCAGGCCAACTGTAAGCATTGTAAATGTAAGTGTAGTTACGTGTGTTGATTCTACGAGTATGTGGCGGGCGTAGGATAATTTGATAAACCGTATTTTCATAAACATCCTAGCAATTTCACGAAGACACGGATAGTCAGATCCAATGAGAAAAGATGTTGGTTTAGGCAATCCAGCAACTCTTACTTTTTCAGAAATCCGAACGTTTTTAAGTAATATTGAGAAATATCATAGGCAATGGCGATATTTCTCAATATCACTTTAAAAAAGTTATATTTTTTTGCAAAAATACGAGTTTAGTAAGAATGAATCACCTTAATTCTGATTGGCTTGATTTTTATTTACAGGGCCATTCTTATTACGATTGGTTCCTAGTTTTACCTTATTGTTTTGTGGACATTTAGTCAAGTCGTCGACCAATCAGAAAAGATGGTTTTTGAGGCGATCCGGCAATTTTATTTTTGCAATAATCCAAATTTTTTTAGTAACATTGAGAAATATCATAGTCCATATCTAATTATATCCATTTTGTCACGAAATTTCTAGAATTTTTGCGAAAATACTATTTATAAATCATCCTACGACATCTACATGGGCAAAACCAGGGGAGGAGCCTATGAGAATCTTATTTGTTTGCGCTTGTGCTTAGTAAATCTGAATATTTCCATTGTTTCCTCTCAAAATAATTTAATACTTATAGAGCTCGCTGCGCTCGCGCAGTATTTAGATCTCTTTCGTTGGAATGAAGAGCATTTTTTATTCAATTTTACTGTTGTTCATGAAATTGTTCGTGTTTTTATGGCCCTTTTTCAAATAACCACACTGGATGATAATTATTCATAATTTTCAGCAAAAAATTGAATAACCGACTTCAACCATATACAGAATTCGAATAATTCGCACGGATCGATGTAGTAACTTTCACTTTATTCATCAAAAATGGCTCAACCGATTTCGATAAATTTGAACGGTACCTGTGAAGTAGGAATGATCTACCAAACAAAAATAAAGTTATTTAAAAAAAATTGTTTATAAAAATCTATTGATCTAATAAAAAGTTATGCGTGGTCATACATAAAAAAAATATTTATACGCGTCGACTTGAAAACCTCCTCCGGTTCGTCGGTTAAAAAGGCTCTATAGTAGATATTTTTGAAATCAACTACATACAATTTGAATTATGTATACTAATTACTTTTTTGTAAGGCTGTATGTACGCTCATTAACCTTGTACTAGGTCGTTATTAAATTATATATTATTATAATTAATATGTATAACTTACGTTCTGTACACATGTTTAAACTGTATGAATTATTATTTAAAAATTTATTTATACAAATGTGTGTTGTGTACATAGCTAAATAAGTATATTAATTTAAATATGACAAAAGTATTTTATCAGCTTCTCCTGTGGGCGCGTAAATAAACCACAGTATTTATTTTCATGTACATAATCGAGTTTATTGGTTAAATATATAATAATACTAAAAAAAGTATTTAAATTATGTTCCTAAACTAAAATAGCCGCTAAATTATGCAAAATAAAATATATTGATAAATAGGGCGTGTAAGTCGATGGAGGTATTTTAAAAATATCATTTTATTTACCATTATGACCTACTTTTACTATGGGACCAATCCAGAATTCGCAATTAAAAAAGTTCAACGACTTTAGACAAATGTTTTTTTGAAACTTTCGCGATTTGAACACATTATTATTATATACTACGTGACTAATCGCGCACTAAAATTACGAGATAAATAAATACCTCCTCATCCCGACGTCTCGGCCGAGTTGCATCGACCGTGGTCACGGGTAGACTAAAATAAATACTTCCTCATCCCGACGTTTTGGCCGAGTTGCATCGGCTCATAGACTCAATCAGTCTATCCGTGACTACGGTCGATGCAACTCGGCCGAAACGTCGGGATGAGGAGGTATTTATTTATCTCGTAATTTTAGTGCGCGATTAGTCCCGTAGTATCCTACTAATATTATAAACGCGAAAGTTTGTGAGGATGGATGGATGTTACTCTTTCACGCAAAAACTACTGAACGGATAGAGATGAAACTTTGCAATAATATAGCTTATATATCAGAATAACACATAGACTATAAATTAAGTCTATGTGTTATTCTGATCGAAGTCACGGGTAAAAACTAGTAATAAATATGTGGAAGTTGTATGGCTGTGGATGGATAGACAGACACATTTTTTTCAGTGTTCCTTGTTCTACTACGGAAACCAAAAAATAAAGCAATTATGGCGCATCGTATCCATAGAAATCTATCCATTGAATAAGGAAGTTTCCTGTTTTCTAGTTTTATTTTTATCAAATTACACTGAGTCTGCAATAAATTACGGTGTTTTTATTTTTCATTTATCTTCAAAAATGACGGAATTATGAATTTTTAAACATGACCGCACGAAATCAAAAAACCTCGCGACGGATTTACGCGTGTGACGTCATTCGGCTCCAGAGCGGCGCCGTGGGTTAGGCGGGAGTAAGGAAAAAAGGAAATAAAGTGCTTCATTCTATGCTGGGTATTTTTCTAAGCCACGAATACGTTCTAGAATATCATTGTACTTATCTTTATGTTATGATCAACATTTACTATGGGACTAACCCCCCAATATAACGAATAAAAAGTCAGCATTCCCATAATTTTGTCGTGAGTAAATGAACTTTATATCCAAATGGAACAAGACTTGGTGTATGTGTCTAGTGTACTGCGGTTTTTACATCTGTAACTATTAACTGGTAGCTCTCCAAACAGTAGACCTCGCAAGTATACATTTTCTTGTAATAAGTTTTTAAAAATGCACAACTTTCACAGGTAAATATATTCTTAATCATAAAAATGGTAAGGTTCTTTACTAAGATATTATTGTAAATTATGGCCAAATTTTACTATGGGACTAAGTAAGTAAGTTTGTATAGGTCGGGTGGCGGTGTCAGAGTTTGGGACTGATCCCCTATACAGGTTTAGCTAGCTAGAACTGGTGAAGCGTAATATATTTTGTTCTAATAAAATACTTTAGATTATTTTTTCAAGGCTTTTATTTTCTAGTTCCAATAAGTTGTCAAGTGCGTGTCGAGACATGCGTATGATAGGCTTCCGTAGACGTGACAATGATTATGATGATGATAAAAACCAATTTTTAAGATGGTTGATTACTAGGAAAACGTAATTTAGTATGGATTCTTGGTTGCCTGGAAGAATACGCTTAAAGCGATAAGGCCACCAGTTAGAAACCTATTAATTGTATTGTTTTGTCCCTGTAATTTTTTGTTTGTTATGTGGTTGTCTAATAAAGTGTTATTGTTTGTTTGTTTGTATGAAATATACATGTGAGGTCGATGACCTCTAATGTTTAAAAATTTCAATTTTTTCTTTATAGCTCAAAAATTTATGATTCCACAGTGCTCAAAATAATTTTCAGGGAAAGTTTTTAATATGGTCTGTAAATGGCGTCCGTTCGTTACACGGACATAACTAAGTTTTAAGGGTTCCTCGTTTTACTACGACACCCTAAAAATGACTAAACAAAGTGACAGCTGTCATATTCTAGAATCCATACTAGGATGACATGTTAGGTCTCAAAGTGACAGCTGTCAAACATAAATGCGGTTTATTTCTGTAACTAACGATTTTAGACCATTGCTGTCTTCACAAA
Organism: Hypomecis punctinalis; assembly: GCA_949316475.1. Classification (NCBI taxonomy): domain Eukaryota; kingdom Metazoa; phylum Arthropoda; class Insecta; order Lepidoptera; family Geometridae; genus Hypomecis; species Hypomecis punctinalis. The sequence goes on from OX438822.1 coordinate 2,655,580, forward strand.
AGTGAAAGAACTCAACAAGATCTATATTTCGGATGACAGCTCTTCAGAGTAATTTATCTCCGTAACTGTCATTTCTAGACCGTTACTTTAGGCACAAAATTGATAGAGCTCAACGAGATCTACATTTCGGATGACATCTGTCATGCTACTCTAGTATGAATTCTATAATAATATGCCATATTATAGCAGCTGTCACTTTGACATCTGTAATTTTCGGAACTAAAAAATAAGTCCTGAAAAACATATTACGTACAATGACTTAATAAGAACAAATATTAGGCTGAGAAGTTTTGGATAACCCTATACAGGGGATTAGTCCCATAGTAAAAGTTGGTAATAATATACAATGATATTTTAGGACAGAAAATTGTAATTATGAATATATTTTCCTGTGCAAGTTGTGCATTTTTGAAAACTGTTTACCAGAAAATGTTCACCAAAATGTATACTTGTGAGGTCTACTCTTTGGAAAACTACTAGTCAATATATACAGATGTAATAACCGCAGAACAGTAGGTACACACGCCAAGTCTTGTTCCATTTAGAAATAAAGTTCATTTACTCACGACAAAATTATAGGAATGCTGACTTTTTATTCGTTATATTGGGGGGTTAGTCCCATAGTAAATGTTGATCATAACATAAAGATAAGTACAATGATATTCTAGAACGTATTCGTGGCTTAGAAAAATACCCGGCGTAGAATGAAGCACTTTATTTCCTTTTTCCCTTACTCCCGCCTAACCCACGGCGCGGCTCTGGAGCCGGATGACGTCACACGCGTAAATCCGTCGCGAGGTTTTTTGATTTCGTGCGGTCATGTTTAGAGTAGTTTAGACATCCATAACTCCGTCATTTATTAAGATATTCGAGTAATTTTTTCACTGTATCTAATACAATTCTAACGTCTTTAAATGTATGTAATTATTTTTAGTTTTTATGATAAAGGAAACTTCCTTATTGGAGGTAATAAAATTTTGTAAACGTAGTACGTACTACGAATATATATTTTTTGCTTCGTTTGAAATTCGAAACAAATTCTAACCGAATAATTAACTAAACTCACTTAGTTTAGGGTTAAAAATAACGTTTTATTGATACATAATATATGTCAATAAAAATGTCAACTGAATGGAAAATAGTAAACGGTTTAAAAAAACATTGTACAATTATATTTTATTTGCATAATTCGAAATTCGAACGGTAACTACACTCCAATTAAAGGGTAAAAAATAAAGTTTTGTTACTACGGACGTGTCCATAAAAATCTGTCCACCGCATGGCAGGTAATAAGCATTAAAATAAAAAAGTGTAGTAAAAATAGAAAAAAAAACTGACTCGTCACGCGGTCACGTGGCCCCCGCAGAGCTTTGTCTGTGAGCGCGGTGTGGTATGTAACTGTATCTGTACCGGGGGCTATATGCATTAAACAGGGTTATTCAGAACTGCTGTACTGAGCCGAAAAGAGGTTTTTCAGATCATCATTATATCGTCTCTGACTGCCTCGGTGGCTCAGTGGTTTTTGACCCTGACTTCTGGATCAAAGAGGCGTGGGTTCGATCCCCACCAGGGCAAATATTTATGTGATGAACATAAATGTTTGCTCTGTGTCTGGTTGTTATTTAGTTACTATCTATATAAGTATGTATTTAAAAATAAGTATATGTAGTATATCAGTCGCTGGCAGCCATGTCACAAGCTTTGCTTAGTTTGGGGTCAGAGGCCGTGTGTAAGATGTCCCAAAATATTTATTATTTATTTATTATGAGCAACCTTTTCCATGAAGCCAACACGAAATTCGAGAAAAAATAATCAGCAGTTTCAAATAATATATTTTGTCGAAGCCACGATGTAATTTCATTTCTTTTTATTTATTTCTCAACATAGATACCATTATGTATACTTGTGAATGTCAAAAAAATACATAATAAGGTTACAGTAGAAATAAATAATTAATAAACATAACATTACATTAGAATTGAGATAAAAATAAAAAATATATGGCAAAAGCAAAAGAAAATAAAAGTATATACTCAGCTGCTTTTGATAATATTATTACAGTCTGAATATAGTTTGCGCATTGAAGCTTTGTCATTGGTGAAATCTTCTACTTTATAATAAGCCCATTGTATTAAAAAGTCCTTTAGTTTTTTTTCTTAACATAGTTTCTTTCAGACATTTTAAATTCATATGATTTCGTATGGAACAGCTGATTTTTAGGGTTCCGTACCTCAAACGAAAAAAACGGAACCCTTATAGGATCACTTTGATGTCCATCTGTCCGTCTGTCCGTCTGTGTGTATGTCAAGACTCTTTATCTCGGGAACGCGTAAAGATATCGAGTTGAAATTTAAACTATATACGTAAACCTATGAATTCTTGCAGTTGTGTGAAAGAAAAGCTTCTCAGTTACCGTATAAAAAAGTTAGAGCCGTTTATGTTGTAAAAAACCGCATATTTTGCACTCACAAAAATCAAAACCTACAGGGTACTTCCCGTTGACATAGAACTATGAAATTTGGCGAGAAGCATTGTCTCAGAGTAGAAATATAGGAATAAATCTGAAAATTGTACATTTTTATTTACATCACAAAAAATAAGGGCTTCAAAGTTCACAAAAAATTGGTTCAAAATTCTGTCTAAACTGAAAATAAGTTCAAATATAAATTTATATGTAAATGTATAATTGTATAAATATAAAACATCAAACTTAATAGCAATCAAATCAAACAAGTTATAAAATCAATTCTTAAAGCAACAGTTTAAATCTCAGTATTTACTCATATCAAAACTAGATGGCGTTGGCGTCAAGTTAGCCCGCGGTATTAACTTTTTCCGTCGATGTACGACGTATCTATGCGTTTGGTAGGTGTTGTTTTAAAGCAAACAGATAAATCCATTTCCTGACTCGAACAAATTCAAAGTGAGTGAAGTATCATTTTAAAGAACTTCATTTGCAATGTTGTAACAAGTTTATAATTATTTTAACAACGAGTTTGTACGGGACCCTCGATGTTCGAGCCTGACTCGCACTTGTCCGGTTTTTTCTCGAATTTTGGGTTGGCCCATAGTAAAAGTTATTCCTAATGATGATCTTACTCATCTCCTTTCTGCTTAGTTCAGGGTAACCAGATAACCCTATACATAGGTACGTTGTTATTTTAAAGCCATGTACTCACTGAGCAACAATTGTTTGTAAACTCTGTATCAGAGACAAAATCTACATGTTGTCTTGCCATTTATTGAGAAAAATAATTATGTAGTTACCAAATTAAAGTTATTATTATATAAGAAGGGCGAGGATATTGCTAGTCATTATGTATGACTGTTCATAATATGTTACGATTAAGGCGATTATCGATATGGATATAATATATTATTTTATCAGATTTATCGTGGAAAATACTGGAATCGTACAGATAAAAGATAAGAACTTTGTTACACAAAACATGCGCTGACACAGCGTTCTGAATATATAGGTACTGTACTGGCCGTTATATTTGACTGCCTCAGTGGATCAATGGTTAGTGACCCTAACTTCTGGGTCAGAGAGGCGTGGGTTCGATCCCCACCTAGGGCAAATATTTATGTGACGAACATAGGTGTCTGGGTGTTATTTAGTTATTATCTATATAAGTATGTATTTAAAAAATATGTATATGTAGTATATCAGTCTCTGGCAGCCATATCACAAACTTTGCTTAGTTTGGGGTCAGAGACCGTGTATCTTACACAAATATATATTTATTTAGTCCACTGTTGAACATAGGCTAACCCACACGAAGAACAATCAGACATCGCAGACACTGATAATTATTAGTGTTAGTTATAAGCATATTATATAATAGAGTCAATTATGAAGGCGTAATTATAATAGCAATTTAGAATATTCCTTTTTCTTTTTCACTATATGCATTCGATAGAGAAAACGCTTTTTACATTGCTATTAAATTTACTATGGCACCTTTATAATTGGGCCTATTGTGCTAATTTTGCACGGTAACCGTATTGGTTAAAACATGCCGATCTATATATTTACTGACTACAACACATGAAAGTTGTTCCACCCGTGTTTTGCAAAATAAATATGAATTGAATATACCGGAACTGAATATACCGTGAAATAAATAACACAAGTATAAAATGTTTGTAACCTCTGCCTCACTCCGTAACTTAGAAACTGCTAATAATAGTCTTAAAATGCTAAGAATAGTCTCCATCAGGTCAGAATTGTAATTTGTTCGTGTCAATTAAAATAATAATTTTCCTTATAGACAAATGTCAAATTAAACAACAGTAAAATGGCAATTTAGAATACATAAATATAAGTATATAGTATAAGTATACATAAGTATTATTATACGGCGCCAAAGTATGCGCGCTTCTTAAAAAAGATGGCGGCATAAGACCAATTCTTATCATGTATTATAAAAAATACCTATACAAATCGACTTGTTTGTGAATAATAAAAATGAAAACTAAAAATAATTATTCGTAAAGAAAATAACAATGGTTTCTTTGAACGAATAACATGCTCATAATAATTATGTTATACACATGATTCGTTGTAATTTGTTTAGCAATCGATTAAAAGGTATTAAATTAAATATTTTATAATCATCATAATTGCCAATGTCTATACTATATACCTACATAAGTACAATTACAATTAAATTTTCATGTAGACAATATTTTCTTGTGACGTTATCAGTTATTTTGTAAATTAATTATCGTCCGTAAACCGACTTTACAAATAACCAATTTTTTTATAATTTTTATTTTCGGATTAAATTTACAATTTTTACGATTTATATTTTACGATTTATATTTACAATTTTTTGACCGATGAACCACCGGAGGAGGTATACAATTCGACGCGTATATATATTTTTTTATGTAAGTATAACCACGCATAACTTTATTCATAGTAGTCGGATTTCAATAATTCTTGTTTTATTGGAAAGAATATACTTCGAAATTGGTCCCATTTAAATTTTATCGAAATCGGCTGAGCCATTTTTGATTAATCAACAATAATGTGAAAAATGCTACATCGATCCGTGTGAAATATTCGCGATTCTGTACACGGGTGAAGTCGGTCATGCTATTTTTTGTAAAAGCATATAGCTATATTTATTATCAGGGACTTAAACATTTTTTGTAATATCCTTATCTTAATAACAGTTACATACCTAAACGCTACTTGAACCCTTCAAGCGGGGTTCGGGGCGGGGTGAAATAGCATTCGAGAGAGATAGAACATCGCCACACTCCATGTGCGAGCGAGATAAAATTATTGTTGTGCTCAATACAGTGGCATGGAGACTACTTTTTATTTTCTTTTTTTTGTTACATTAGCGACTCGTTTTAGAAAACCATGTTGCAGATGTTATAATGAAGTGATTAAAGGCATTTTAGGAAATTATAAATATGTTATGTATGTATTATGTTGTGCTCATTTGTAATTTAATTTTTATGTCATTATAATGATACAATCTACCTAATGCTAATGTTAATCTTTGGCTGATAAAATACGATGTAACTTTATGACACTATAATTTAATGCCGCGCGGACTTAAGCTTATTAGAGCGTTTGTTCACTGCAATTTGTTTCACCGGACCGCGGACCGTTATTTTCACTGGATTCGTGGTGGTGTATAGAGGTGGTGTATGGATTACAATGAACGTGTGTTGACGCACCGGAACTCTATCCGACAAAAAATGTGGGCATTTGTTTATTGACGGTCCGTTGTCCGATGAAAAAAAAAGACCGTGACAAAGCGCTCTTAAAGTTAAAAATTATCCTATACTAAGCCGAAAGGGGTGTTTAGGATCATTAATATGAACAATTTTCACCTAAAATTCGAAGGGAAACATCAGCTGCTCCATACATAATTGCAACTCTGAATGAACAAAATAAATGAAACAACTGTTTTTTTTTCTCGGATTCCGAGTTGGACCATGGTAAAAGTTGTTCATAATTATTTTACTTACTACGTCAGTTCCGGATAACCCTGTAATTGATAATTTTTGTAGTTACTAAGTCTGTTTTATTGGTAATTACTATACCAACTAAATTCAATGCGTTTTTTAAATATTTAGCAGAAAAATACGTAAAATATACTAAGGTGTACCCACACCATGCTAATATTTATTTTTATTGATTAAACTATATTAAATATTCATGCCATAAAACCAAGTCAATCATTGATCTGCGTGAAAAAAATTGACAAACACACTTTTGGATTTATAATATTAGTAAAATGCATCTTATACACATTTAAATATGTAAATGCAATGTTTTAAATTTGACGTTATCCACATTTTACTCGTGCACACTAGTGCGATGCAATTAAAATAAATATTCTCATCTACTCAAAAACTCCCATCTAATTATCACACTAAGAAGTGCGAAAATTCACGAGTATGTGTGTATTACAAATATTTTCGCTAGTTCTGCACGATAGAGTAATGATTCAACGTACCTATTTCATTTACTTACAAATACAAACTTATTATTGCCTATCAAAAATAAAAATGAATATTATTTTTCGCCAAAAATGGCATAATGACTTCAGCCGTGTACAGAGTTGGAATAGTTCGAACGGATTAATGTACGGATTATTTAGCAATTCTCACATTATTGTTTTTCAAAAACGACTCAGCTGATTTATTTAAAAGGAGACGTCCATAAGTGGTATATTATTCGGAGACCAAGATGATATATACATCATTTGAAAGCTTGTTTTATGGGCTTCTCAAAAATATCTAACTTCGATATTTTCATCCCTGCATTTTTTTTAATGTGAATATTAAATTTTATGATAATAATACAGCTTTTTATTTTTTCTAGTTAACAATAATGAAGTGCTTCTATCGTTATTTTACATGCATTTGTAGCTGATTCTTCCACATTTAAATATTAATTTGCTAAAATTTTTTTTTAACCTACCAGTGTGACCAGTTAGTAGGTTCAATGTGACAAAAAAAAACACTTAAAAAGAATGTCTAAGTGGTAAAAATGCTTTATCTTAACAATTTGGAGATTACTTTATCAGGGTTGATAGAGATAAACTACCTATTGAGTCAAATATATTTATTAATCATAATAAATTCAAATTAATTTTTAAAAAATTGCAGGGCTCTTTTGTGTTTTTAACTGATGTAATACGTAGACTCAGAAAAATATGAACTTTCTCGGAATGTAACGAGTGTTTTGGTTAGATTTTTTGATTATTATTTTATCAGCCTCCATACATTTTGTGGACATGTCTTTTAAATGGAACCTCTGAAGTAAGATCTACCAAATAAAAAATAAAAACATCAAAATAGGTTCATAATTGCCGGAGTAATCGCGTAATATACATGCAAAAAAATCATACAGTCGAATTGAGAACCTTCTGTTAGGAAGTCTAACCGGCCTTATTGGAAGCAGAGGACGCCCTACGCTACGGCTGATGGATGGATGCATAGATGTCTTGAAGTTGGTTAAAAAGAGAATACACATATTTTTTTTACATAAAACGTTAGACCAAATACTTTAATTAACAGGGTGTGTAGATGTGCTGACTAGACGGATAGACTTGACTTTTGGCATAGTCAATTTAAAGGATTTAGTCAAAAGGTGGGAAAGTGACAAGGGCTACTTATTATCCCGGAAAAATAAAAGATTCCTTTGATATAAGCACAAAAATCAAAATATTACACGGTGGTAAAGAATAAAAGACCATTATAAACTACCAGACAGAGCCGCATGCTTCAGCTAGCAAAACATAAAGGCAAACATATAAATAACCAAATAATTTGCATAAACAAAATAAAAACTTAACATGTGCACTTCGACTCCGCGGGTTTTGTGTCCTCCAGTGAAAAAATATCGGCCGGCGCATACTCGTCATTGTGTCAGGGCTGCCCCGCGGGACTTATTATTATTATTACATTTTATATTTAATTATAGTTTTTCGTATAAACAGTGTATTTAATTGTACGTATTTAAATAATTATTATTGTTTCCTCAGTGACGACGAACTGTTATTAAATTTTTATTTTACTTGTTGACCCGGCGAACTTGGTAACGTAACATCTTTATAAATAGCCTATGTGTTATTCTGATTAAGCGTTACTATTGCAAAGTTTCACATCAATCTGTTTTTGTGTGAAAGAGTAACAAACATCCACGCATACTCACAAACTTTCGTGTTTATAATATTTTAGTAGGATAATTACATCGTAGTGTTCGCATGGAAGCGATGTGTATATTATAATGATAGCCAATATCTTTAAACTTAAACTTATTTATTTATGCTCCCGTCTATCCAGACTATTAAACTTTCTGAAGGCTATCATAATAACATTTTTCCTCGTTCGACTGCCTCGGTGGCTCAGTAGTTAGTTACCCTATCTTCTGGATCAAAGAGGCGGCGTGGGTTCGATCCCCACCCGTCAAACATTTATGTGATGTACATAGATGCTTGCTCTTTGTGTCTGGATGTTATTTAGGTAAGTATGTATTTTAAAAACATTGTAAATGTAAGTTAATTTGTATATGTTTGTAATATAAGTATGTATATCAGTCTCTGGCAACCGATATGACTGCAAGCTTTGCTTAGTTTGGGGTCAGAGATTCAAAATCAGAAATTAAAAGACTTAGAGAAATAATTATTATATTGAATATGCATAATGCTTTATTATTTAATTATTATAAGAGTTGAACTAAAACAATTGAATAATATTTTGGTTTTTTGTTCGCAGGTAAGACAATAATAAAATCGAAAAGAAAGCGGACGTGAGTATACCCAAATATAAGTAAAATATTATAATTGTTTTTTGAGAAAACCTAACTATCGACCACAAACCGCAAGCATCGAGCAAAAGTAAAGATATTGCTGCTCTGCAATTTTTACCCATTTTATGAAATTACTTTTAACTATGGTATGGACCCAAAATATGTTGTTAAACAATTTCACGCGACCTACAGATAACGGAGAAATCAGGTACTTATTAATCAGAGAAATCGGAACAAATAAAAATACTGGCGAATATAGTACCTTCTTGTAAATCGATAGGTACACTAAATATGTGTACATATATACTAAAATAACAACTATTTACTATATAGATAAATTTCCATTAAAATTTAAAATGTGCACTCGGCAGCCCTGTGCCCTCGGGTTTGCTTCGTTTGCTTGCTTTACTTAACGCGCGCCAACCGCGGAAGGCGGTATGTGCAAAATTTATATTTTACGAGGACAATATTTTTTGTGAGTTAGAATAAATATATTTCTTCGGTTACGACATAATACATTTTTGTGTTTTAATTTTTAATGATAGTTTTAGGCAAAATCTTTACTGTTGATTTGACTTGACTTGACCGTTAGAATTAGGATTATTTTTTTACTTGTCTAGAAAAGAACAGCTTTCCAATTAATAAAGACCAATTGCAATTGTAATTTTTAATTTAAATGTGAAATTGCAATTAATTTTTGACGAATCAAGGAAAGTGTAGTCAGAATCCTATACCTAAAGAGGAGGTAACTCGCAAATTATGCCTTTACTGTAGTTGCCCATATAAAGCTACTTGTGACCCGTCGGATTGTTTGCCACTTTATTACATTTAAATTTTAAGCGTTTAACAGTCACAAATCAAACATGAAACAGCTTTTATAAAATAATAGCTTTACCCGCCACTTTTCATAAGATCTTTTAATTTTTCCATGATAAAAGTAGCCTGTCTCTGTCATCTTTAACCTATATGAATGCAAGAAATCATGTCGATCCGTTACTCCGTTGCTGCGTGAAAGAGTAACAATTAACTATCAACACACGTCGGGAAATAGATGTATTTATACATATATCTTTCATTTTATTACGCGATAAGTCCCGTTAAGTAACAAAAATGTATGTTATTAGCAAGGATTTATCTATAAAACCACAAAATTCCAGATACCGCCTTATTCGCGTGAGTCGCGTTAACATTTCGTAAGCGACGCGCGACTCCGGATTCCGTCCGTACGGCAACCGACACTTCTTGGTACTTGGGAATTTAAATAACAGCACTCGTATATTAGCACACTAATGTTATAAAACCGCTTTTGCTCGCGGCTCTGCCTGCGTAATATTTTGATATGTATACTATCCCATGGGAACCTTTTATTTTTCCGGGATAAAAATATAAAATATTACACAAATAATAAACCTATTACACTAATACTTTTACCGTTTTTTGCTCATCACATAAATAAACCTTATTCTTATTCTATAATTAGGTTAATGGATCTCTTTACTCATCTTCAAAAAACGGTCGAGTGTTCCGAATTCGAATCAATAATATAATTGGAAACATCTTAAGCCTCTTAGAGCCAGAGTCCACTAAAGCGAAGCCGAGCGGAGATGGTTAGATCATCAAGTTTGAGACGGTGCAACTAGTACAGATGTAATATATTTTTAGTATGATGTATGATGAGATGGAAGAGCTCAGCACGATGCTCGAAGGCCTCAATCGGGTTTCTCAACAGGTGGGTCTTAAGATGAACATGGACAAGACGAAAGTCATGTCTAATTCCCATGTTTTACCCACCCCGATTTCTGTTGGAAACTCGGTTCTTGAAGTCGTTGACTCGTACGTCTACCTAGGACAAGTAGTCCAGTTAGGTAGGTCCGACTTCAACAAAGAGGCCAATCGCCGAATCCAACTCGGCTGGGCAGCGTTCGGAAAATTGCGTAGTGTCTTCTCGTCCGACATACCTCAGTGCCTCAAGTCGAAAGTTTTCGACCAGTGTGTATTGCCAGTGATGACTTATGGCACAGAAACGTGGTCTCTCACTATGGGCCTTATTAGTAAGCTCCAAGTAGCCCAACGAGCTATGGAGAGGGCTATGCTCGGAGTCTCTCTGCGTGATCGAATCAGAAATGAGGAGATCCGTAGAAGAACCAAAGTTACCGACATAGCCCAACGGATTAGCAGGTTGAAATGGCAATGGGCAGGGCACATAGCGCGGAGGACTGATGACCGGTGGAGTCGAAAAGTTCTCGAGTGGAGACCACGTACCGGCAAGCGCAGCGTAGGACGTCCACCCACAAGGTGGACAGATGATCTCATTAAGGCCGCAGGATCGCGCTGGATGCAAGCCGCTATCAACCGGTCTTATTGGAGATCCATAGGGGAGGCCTATGTCCAGCAGTGGACGTCTTTTGGCTGATGGATGGATGGATATTTTTAGTAAGAAATAGCGTCTACAGTTTTTTGATATGTTTACAGTTTTCAGTTTAGGTATCAAGAATCTGCGGATGCTAATCTGTGAATGAAGTTTTTAAGTTAAGAAATTAAAGTTTTTTAGTTTTTTTACAGTTTTAGTCTAGTTTGGGATTGCCAACACTGGTAAGAAACCGCAAAATATTACAAACGTAAGAAGGGCGGAGTTTTCGTTTTGTTCTTTCATTGAATCACAGGTCACATCAAATTTTGATTTGCATATCTCTGCTCCGTTTTAGTAGTGTATGGGCTTTAGAACGTTTTTAGAAGTTCATTAAATCATTTTATCGTTTATTTTCAACCTCTTAGGAATATAACAAGTGTAGGAAAATATTTTAAGCCCTAAATAATATTTATTGTATTTTGGAGAAAAAAATGCAAGTTAAAAATTATTGTATCATACATTGAAAATAAGCTTGATATTTAAATATTGTTCGCCCACAAGGTGATGACTGATGACAATATTAAGATCGCAGGTTCGCGCTGGATACAAGCCGCTTCCAATCGGTCTTTTTGGAGATCCATAGAGGTGGCATATGTCCTGCAGTGAATTTCCTATGGCTGATCGATGGATGGATAGATAAAGCCTGCTTAAGCCTAAAATAATTAATTAAGTTTGGTTATATTGGTATTTGAAATTAATTAGTATTTAAAATTTTCATTTAGTGAATAATTATATAAATTTCATGAAAAATAATTTCAAAAAACATGTATAAGAGACAGCTCTTAAAAACATTTATTCCCCAGACTACCTCAAAAAGTTGTTCATATGTTTTCACATTATGTATTACATTTCAAAGTATGTATCGTCATCATTACTTGTTTCGATCATAAGACGTCTACTGCCGGACATAGGCCTTCCCTATAGATTGGAAGCTGCTTATAAAAAATTGGCTTAATTGTATGACCTACAAAAGAATTGATATACATATTTATATAACATAAAAATATGCATATTTGTATAACCTCAAAACATTGGCTAAACTTGCAGTCATAATTTAAATACTCTACGTAATAAAACACAAAATAAATTCCTTAAACACATAATCTATCCGTTTATTTCACTATTATTCTATTAAAGAATCAAACCCGTGTCATATTCGTCTTGTCCTATTTAACCGATAATATGGAGACTAAAATAGCCACAGGACTTTCAACCTTACGTCCTTGTGCTAAAATATCTACTTACGTATGTTCTAAAAATGTATACATAAGTCGTTTTTGTAATGCACGAAAATGTTCACATACGACCTTCTACCTCTGGTGCCTAAAGTAATTCCGTCAGCTGTACTACGGCAATGAATCTTGGTACTGTGCCTTTTTAACCGACTTAAAAAAAGATGTTCTGAATTCGTCTCTATATTTTTGTATGTAAGTAAGTTACGCGATTATTCTGCCAATTTAGAACCGATTTATAATATAATAATAATAAATATTTTGGGACATGTTACACACGGCCTCTGACCCCAAACTAAGCAAAGCTTGTGATATGGCTGCCAGAGACTGATATCATACTAATATTATAAATCCGAAAAGTTTCTTGGTTTGTTCCTCTTTCACGCAGCAACGGAGCAACGGATCGACTTGATTTTTGGCATGGATACAGTTCAAGGCCGGAAAGTGACAGGCTACTTTTTATCCCGAATAAATAAAAGATTCCCGTGGGATAGCACAAAAGTCAAATTCCACGCGGGCGGGCAAAAGCTAGTACTGCATATAGGTACTGTACTGTACTGTATCAGCCTTTTTAATAGTCCACTGCAGGACGTAGGCCTACCCACGAAGGGTGTTTGGGCCATATCCACCACGCTGGCCCAGTGCGGTTTGGTGGATTCACATACGCCATCGAATTCCTTCTACTGACATGTGCAGGTTGCCTCACGATGTTTTCCTTCACCGAAAAGCCAGCGGTGTTAAATTCCGTACATAAATTCCAAAGAACTCATTGGTACGGGACCGGGATTTGAACCCACGACCTCACGATTGTAAGGCAGGTGTCACTACCACTAGACCACCACGGCTTTGTAAACATAAAGGTTATGCAACTTATAGGTACTTATTTTTAAATACATACTTATATAGATAGTAACTAAATAACACCCAGACACAGAGCAAACACTTATGTTCATCACATAAATAATTGTCCTGGGTGGGGATCGAACCCACGCCTTTTTGATCCAGAAGTTAGGGTCACTAACCACTGAGCCACCGAGGCAGTCATTTTGATGATTCTTTTATTATTTGATAGATTTATACTTCAGATCCCATTTTAATGTTATTTAAATCGACTGAGCTTATTTTGGGAAATAAATAATAATCTAAAAAAAAATGGTACCTATACATGTATACAGTGATTCAAGAGATTGGAGTCTTTTATGCTATTTTTATTAAAAATAATTATTAATAGTCCACTGTCATAGTCATAGTTATTTATTCGACAAATGGGTGTCAGATACATACTTTTGGATAGTCAACAAACACACACAACTACGGTAAAAACTTAACAAGAAACCAAATACTTACAAAAATATCAAATAAAGCTAAATCATTCAAAAATTTAATTCAATCAATTCACATCAATCAATTAGATTACATTCTTTAATTACATTTAGGTACAATACAAATATTAAAAAACAAGACAACCAAACAAGGTGCTATTTGCTTATTTTTGACGAAAACCTACCAGATCCATCCAATTTGGTAGATTTTTGTCAGTACTGACTTACGTAAATCTACCAAATAAATGAAATAGAATGTCTGCTGAATCGTATTAAATGAAATAGAATGTCAGCTGAACATAGGCCTACCTACGAAGGGACATTGAGTCATATCCACCACGCGTGATGGTTGGAATGGATCTTGGTACCTTGGTTAACACCAAGGTTTAGGTACTATCTATATAAGTATGTATTTAAAATATGTATATGTAGTATATCAGTCTCTGGCAACCATATGATGTTTTTTCTTCCTCCTGTAAAATTTGGAATTTGTAGATACGCGGTATTTACAAAGTGCTCATAAGCGGTTTTGAAGTATCACCGACGATATCACAAGCTTTGCTTAGCTTGGGGTCAGAGGCCGTGTGTGAGATGTCCCCCAATATATATATTTTTTAAATATGTTTTAACTTGAAAGAATCGATGGTTTGTAAGTATCTTGAAGAAAACACTTATGACTATGAGATTTTAACAACCGTCATTAAAATTTTCATCAATGTATTGGAATTGCTACCAAAGTAATTAAATTTTTACGAGGGCCATTTGACGAAATGTGGTAATATAAGAATGAGGATTGGATGAAAAAACATGCTGTTAAATTGACAATAGGATATTTGACTAGTTTTTGGAAATCGTTTTAAATTATTCGTTAGTACATAATAAGCTAATTATATTTAGTACATAACAATAAAAATCAGTGTTAAAGAACAGATATTTAAGATCCCGCCAAAAACGACATTCTGTAATGGCCCTGGTCTTTGACGTTACACACTAGTATATAACGTTAGTTCTAAAAATTCACAAAAAATACTTTAAAAGTAACTTACAGATCCAATAATATGACTCCGAGATCACAAAACACAAATTACACAAACAACAGTCAATTGAGAAATTCTTGTTTACTATCATGTGACGTCACCAGAGTTGCCGCCCTTCTTAGAGCGTTCACGTCACAGATAAAATATCAAAAAAATATCGTATTTTATTTCGTGCAATTTGCGAAAATTAGACTTATTTTAGTTTAAATAAAGTGAAAAATAAAGACACTTTTTGACGTAAACAAAAATAAAGTGAAATATGTCTTTTTCAGGCATTATCTTTAAGGATTGCCACAATCAATAGTATATTTTCAACGTTGTCAAATAGCCTATTAATAACCTCCTATTCGAAAGTCGCCCGAAACTGTCATGAAAAGAGATGATTCAAACAACTTTCAACTGCAGTAGAACGGTAATTCATTTACCGTTCTTACTACTAGTAGTAAGATTGGTAGTAACACTGGGAATTAACACAAAAATATATCAAGTTTAAGCTATTACATACCTTGTACAGTGTGCAGTATTTTTGACCGACGCAACGGAGGAGGTACTCAATTCGACGCGTATATTTTAACCACACATAACTTTTTACATAGTGGTCCGATTTTCAGCTTTCGCCGATTTCAGCCCATACTTCTTTTTTTATTGGAAAGAGTATACTTCGAAGTTGGTCCAATTTAAATTTTATCGAAATCGGCTGAGCCATTTTTGATAAATCAACAATAATGTGAAAAATGCTACAGCAATCCGTGCGAACTATTTGCGATATTTTTTTTTAATAAATATTTTGGGACATCTCACACGTTGCCTCTGACCCCGAACTAAGCAAAGCTTGTGATATGGCTGCCAGATACTGATATACTACATATACTTATTTTTAAATACATACTTATATAGATAGTACCTAACTAAATAACACCCAGACACAGAGCAAACACCTACGTTCATCACATAAATATTTGCCCTAGGTGGGGATCGAACCCACGCCCCTTTGATCGAGAAGTTAGGGTCATTAACCACTGAGCCACCGAGGCAGTCAAACTGTCAATCAACTGTCAATTCTGTACACGGTTAAAGTTGGACAGTTAAATGCCATTTTTTACAAAAAAATATTATCATAATAGAAGAACATACTTACCTTATGAAAGTGCCATGGATGTTTTATTATACTCGTATATATAACTTTTTTATTTTACTAAAATGTAAAACCTGTTTATGTATGCATTTAGCTTATGTATATGCTAATTAATGCATAAACCCGGTTTTCTTGATCTAAAACAGTTTTTAATGTTTTAGGGTACTGTACTGTATCAGACTTTTTAATAGTCCACTGCAGGACATAGGCCTACCCACGAAGGGTGATTGGGCCATATCCACCACGCTGGCCCAGTGCGGGTTGGTGGATTCACATACGCCATTGAATTTCTTCTACGGACGTATGCAGGTTGCCTCACGATGTTTTCCTTCACCGAAAAGCCAGTGGTGTGAAATTCCGTACATAAATTCCAAAGAACTCATTGGTACGGGACCGGGATTTGAACCCGCGACCTCACGATTGCAAGGCGGGTGTCACTAACTCTATATAGGCCACCACGGCTTGTTTATGTTTAGGGTACCGTGGCTAAAATACTATTAGGATAATTATATATTATTTCTTTGGTTTAAAGTTAGTGAGAAGCATGTACGAAGTTTTAGACTGCCTCGGTGTCTCAGTGGTTAGTGACCTTGACATCTGCATCAAACAGGCGTGGAGTCGATTCCCACCCAGGTGATAAACATAGGTGCCCTGTGTGTGGAAGTTATTTAGGTTTAGGTACTCTCTGTATAAGTACGTATTTAAAAATATGTACATATTGTAGTATATCAGTCTCTGACAGGCATATCATATCACAAGCTTTGTTTAGTTTGGGGTCAGAAACCATGTGTAAGATGTCCCCTAATATTTATTTATGTATTTTATACAGGGTTATTTCTAATCAATCAGCATCCTTCTAGGGGCTTATTCTGTAAGTACATCAAAACTAACAACTTTTGTTCTACGACATTAGTCAAAACTCGAAAATAAAAATCAGCTATTCCATGCATTTTGTTGCAGGTGTACTATATTTTTCTATGGAGCAACAAAAAATATTTTTGAGTTTTGACGAAAGTGGTAGAACAAAAGTTGTTAGTTTTTATGTACAGAATAAGCCCCTAGAAGGATACTAATTGATTAGAAATAACCCTGTATACAGCTAGGGTTATCCAGAACTGGCAGTTGGGGGTGTACCTACTAAGCCTAGAAGTGCACTAAAGTTGTTCACAATGGTTAGTACAAAACTAACCATTGTGAACAACTTTTGAAAATGACTCTTGAAATGTATTTTGCAAGTTCAGTTTGACCAACTTCTCGGTTTCCGATTGAGGTGAAATTTTGTACGCATATATATATATCGCGTAACAATGCAATAATATGGTACCATGGAGCTGATGAAGGAGTCGGAAGGTGGCTATAGGAACTCCTGTACTGTACAAGATAGACCGCCATGTTTGGGCTCGTTTTACTTGTCTTGGCTACTAGTACTCTGTTGACACATTATATCCAGGATTTCAATAATTTGTCTTTTATTAAAGTTATATACAAGCATATAAGCAAATAAATATGAGTATGAGTATTTTTATAGTAATTTATTTTAAACCCGGACGATACATTATTATGTCAGAATTGTTACTCCCCACTCTTTATGTCGGGGTATACAATTTATATAATATATTGGTACGGAACCCGTTGCGGAAACCCAACTCACTCCTTGTTAGTTTTCTCTTTTTACCAAATTGTATCCAACTTGTGTGAATAACAATTATTTATTTTATTAAAATGCTAGGTATTGTGTTGTTGCTAGAATTAGGTACCTTTAGTTATATAGTAGGTAATTTATTATTTTTTACTTGAAATTGGCATTTGAGTAACTGTCATTAGTGCAAAGACTACTTAGTTTTAAGTATACTAGAATAAATATTAATAATTGTTAGAGCGGATTTTCAACGGATGATATCTTTTTTAACAGAACAGATAAAATACTGTAATGTTGCCATCGTAGTTTTCGATCTACTCCGTCAAATAAAGATACCTAATTATGTAACAACGAAAAATTCTACAAAACGAACATGTAATTCTTTTTTTTATTTTATTTAGATAACTCATGTAGTTTTTGGAAATTCAATGCCTATACATAATATATACTGAAACTTGCAGATGTGGGAGTGACACAGCTGTAACCGGTTGAAAGGCCGTTAAATAGTAGCTTAGCTATATAGCATTATAGCTAAGCTGAGTGACACAGCTGTAACCGGTTGAAAGGCCGTTAAATAGTAGCTTAGCTAAAAAACATTATAGCTAAGCTAAGTGACACAGCTGTAACCGGTTGAAAGGCCGTTAAAGTGTAGCTTAGCTATATAGCATTACATAGCTAAGCTACTATTTAACGGCCTTACTCCGGTCGTTAATCTTTACTTCGGCCTATATTCAAACAAAATTTTGCGAATGTGTGAGTGAGACAGCTGTAGCCGGTTGAAAGGCCATTAAATGATAGCGTAGTTATATAGCATGTACACTCTACTGTCACATTTAACTCAGATTATCGATTGGCACTAATAATAGAACGACGGTTGTGGTCTAAGCGCATAAGCGGAGCGGGTAGCGGGTTTTATTTGTACATTTTTTGGTGGTATAGGAGGACTTCTTCTCAAGGACGACACGACGCGACTAGTTACTAATCAGTTACGCGTTGATAAATGATTGCGCGTGACGCGTCGCGTCATGTCGGTCGCTGAGCTATTTACCCGAGTTTCCTATGGTTTTGTTATGAAAAATTAATATTTCCCTTTGCTAGGCATTTCACACGTATTTATTTGGGAGCAGAAATAACAGAAGTGACTGAAACCTTGCGACTTGAGTAGCGTCGCGTGCGAGGTACAGTTAGTAACCCATTTATAATTCTAATTACTGATTAGTTCCGTCATTTTTGAGTAGGTAGCTCCATGTGCGGAGGGCCTTAGATTTAAAACATAATCTTTTGAAAGTTGATATTTTTCAAATTCGCCATAAGCTGGTAACTTGAGGGGGCGATCAGTGTACACGTACAGTACGTAATCCGGCACTAACCAGCCGGAGCCGGTTTAAACCGGAATATTCGGGATTGGACCGGCGAGCACCGGACCCGCAGGGCTGCCACATGCAGGAAATTAACATAATAATGTGAATGTGTGTCCAAAATGTAGTTTTTGTATTTTTAACGTACAAATATCACGTCCCAGTTTTTCAAGTGCCCTAAAAATCCCCGAGCGCCCTAATAACGGCACCAAATCTAGGGAGCGCAGCCATGGCAACCCTAGTGGCAGACAAGATATAGGCCCTGGGAAGCAACCTATATATTTAGGTATAAGTACTGCCAGAACTATTCTCTCACGAATCCACGAAACGAGAATTTTTGTTATGTTGGGTGTTTTTTTTCGCCAGCCCTATTTACTATAATCAAAATGTTAAATTACTTTGCGAACCACTTTACGAAATCTATCCCAGATTATCAACAACGTCTATATAGAAGATATTTCACCTTATTTAGTTATTGTTTACTATAAAATTATCATGTCCCGGATTTCCATGTGCCCTAGAAATCCCCGAGTGCCCTAATAACGGGGCAACGTCTGGGGAGCGGAGTCATGGCAACCCTAATAGCAGACAAGATAGGCCCTGGGTAGCGACCTATATTTAGAGGTAGAAGTACTGAAGTACTGCTAGAGCTTTTATCATACGACCGCACAGAAGGTGGCGGTTTTTAATTCTGCTGGATGTTTTTTTATCGACAGAATTAATCATCATAATAGATGCCTTTCCTACTTTATGAAATCATCAACCCGCATTGGGCTAGCGTGGTGATTATGGCTTAACCGCCATAATTGTGGGTACATAGGCCTTATGTTCTGCAGTGGTCTATTAAAATTCCCGACAACTCTACTGTACTGTTATGAAATCCACCCCCCAAGGTTGTCAAAAAGTCTAAAATAGATAGCACTCGCTGCGTTCGAACTTTGTGAAAATTTTCGCGCTCTCTACGCTCGCGCGTCTTCTACCCTCTGTAAAAATACGCCCCGATACTCCGTTACGCCACGGTAATAATATCTCATTAACGTGGTTACGCCCACGTTTATTACGGTTTCTGGTTATGTTCAACTAACATAATATTGACTGGATAACAGCTAATCTTGACATTGTAATCAATTTTAGACTTTTAATTTTGTAATATTAATTTGATTAGACTTAACAATAATAAATAAAGCTGCCAGTAACGTTGCATACCTTGAATAGGCAAGTTTGTATTGAGTCATGATTATATTATATCTATACTACCATAGAATAATTATTCTTTGTAGGTATACACCTTTGTAACATGCAAATAGCAATAAAAAAATTAACTTTGACTCTGGTTTTGCTATGGAACCCTAACATATACTTATCATGACAAAACATCTTTATTCATTTGGTGTTACAGTATACAGTAACATATTTATATTAAGTTATAAATAAACAATAATAAATCAATTCTTCATCGAACAACATTTCAATATTCACATTTCAATCAATCTTAATCAAGCGGCGCAAATATGCTAACCTGATACTGGTTACAATGAGCCATTTGGAGTTGAGACACTGTGTTCGTGGGGGCCGGGAGCTCATATTGTTTTCAAGTTTTCATGTCTTTCTGAGCGTCTGGTGGTCGCGACGCGTGACCATTATGCTGGTGTTTATTTGGCTCAACGCATAAGCATTGCTAATCAGCGTGGCAATGCTGCCAGCATGCTGGGCACGCTGCCAACTGGCAGTGGGCTTGAGCATTTGGATTATCTTTAGACCTTCAAAGGTCTGTGGATGATCCAATTGATTTTTATGTTGTAGTAAGTAGTGTATGTAGTTTTAGCATATTAAGTAGTACTTATGGAATTTTGTTGTAATCAATCATAATTAGCTAGAATAAGTTACACTATTTCTGTATCAGTTGCCGAACTAGGCACATGGACTGTGTTTCTGCAGCGCCCTCCATTTTTACTTTTACTTCTAGCATTAAAATAATTTTGAATTTAATATATAAATAAAATAACCTGTAGTATTGC
Organism: Hypomecis punctinalis; assembly: GCA_949316475.1. NCBI lineage: Eukaryota > Metazoa > Arthropoda > Insecta > Lepidoptera > Geometridae > Hypomecis > Hypomecis punctinalis. The sequence goes on from OX438822.1 coordinate 2,676,516, forward strand.
AATTAATTTAAATGTATGCCTCGTCTGATTAAACAGCTGGAAAAAACGCTCAGTATATGTATATTTGAGTAATATAACAGTTAAGGGGATGACACACCGACTTGAATATACAGGGTTATTTCTAATCAATTAGCATCCTTTCAGGGGCTTGTTGTGTACTTACATCAAAACTAACAACTTTTGTTCAACAGTTTTTGTCAAATCTCAAAAAAATGTTTCATAGAAAAATATCGTTCACCCGCGACAAAGTGTATGGAACAGCTAAAACAGCTGGAAGGCTGGAACAGCCCCTAGAAGGATGCTAATTGATTAGAAATAACCCTGTATAGAAAAACAATATATCAGACCATAAACCCATATTAGCAAATACAAATAATACAAAGTATTCAGTCATGCATTCAAAATCGTCTACAAAAACAAAAATTGACATTTTTATATCTCGTTTTGTTCTTGATAGGTATTTGTTCTTTATACTGAACGGGCAGGAAGGGTATGATTTTGTAAAGTGGAATGAGAATAACTTCTCATTTTGGAAGTTGGTAAAAAGTTCATTCATAATTAGTAAATGAGTTACCACCTTAAACAAATGAACGGCCACATGGATGTCACTAGCCTCGATTCGATGCCCCACGCACGAACTCAGTTGGTAACAGTTGTGCTGTCGCGAATACCGAATTCGGCATTGGTTGGAACCAAAATATTGGCCGAAAGGTTAATTAATTAATTAATTCGTGTTGGCAAATTCCACAAAGAGCGAGACGGAACAGTCCCTCTCTTTTTATTTGTTTAAAATCTGCAAATTTTTAGACATAATCCGAAACAAATAGCTATTCGCGAAACGAAGTCGCGCGAAACTTTAAATCAGTACCCGTCTAAACCAAGGGCCACCAAGATACAGGCTTGGCCTAGTTTGGGGCCCACTGGTAATTCACAGACCACGAGTATGTCAATTGAATTACATAATTGATTTGTAGCGGCAATTATTAGTATAATCAAAGACGATAATATAATCATCTTTGGTATAATATAATTAGTTTTTGTTAAGTATACATTTTGAAACTTTTAAATTTGAAACTCTGCTCTGTACTCTAATTTTATTGGAAATAAATATCTTATCTTATTCAAATGCTGAATTTGGCCGAAACTTGTAGAATATAGATAATACTAATAGTACGGAGATCGAAATTAAGAAAACTCTGTCAAAGTAATGGAATTCGTGTTCGCGGAATTGTTAGAATTTTCAATTAATTTACTGAACACAAGTAGGTACAAAATAGAGAAATTTTCACCGCTATATTTTTGTCACAATATTGGAAACTCAATAAAGTCTCAATTAACAATAAACTCAGGGTTTTTGGAGGTTAAGCTTAACATTGTTAAAGACTGAGCTATCTTAAATAGCTCTACAACGTAATTAAAATCGAAAAATGCCGAATTTTATCGACTAATGCCGAAAAGTTGACGTAGTAATCCCAACCCTATGCGAGTGAGTAGTCAAGATGGCGGTCTAATCAGGGAATTACTAGTTAACCCTATATAGCTAACCTCCGTCGAATCGACGGGCATGGCGAAGAAAAATCGATGTCTCTTTTTAACGATGTGTGTGAGTGTTTTGTCTCTGCTGGCCAACTCAGTCCCCGCCGAGGTCGTGCCAGCTGTATACACATCTTGCAGGTAAGTGTTGTGGTTTTTGAGATACTTGAGATTTGCCCGTCGTTTCGACGGATGGTTAGCTTTACTGTCATTTTTTTGTTTGAGTAAACGTGTATATTTTTACCATTTTTCGGGTTCTTTTAGGTCTTTATAATGACTGCGTTATAATTACGATGATGCTAGGTATATTGAATGCACTACACGAGCTTAACTCTGAAAACCTTGATGATGAGGCTTCTGCCAGCGAGACTGAGGGCTTTGTGGCGGAAGATGATGAAAATTATAAACCATCTGATTCCGAAGACAATTTCGTTTACCTGACATATTGTTTTTGACTGTGGAAGATGTTGTCTCAAGAGAATCCGAGACTTCTCCTCCAGAAACATCACAAAGCAGTATTATTCAACTGCCTCAAAGGAGCATACGAGGTGAAAATCGTCATGATTGGGCTACTACAAAGGGACGCACTTCTTTATTGACGTCTGGACAAAAAGTAGTTCCACGCAAAGACTTCACGAAGAAACTACACTTTCAACTTGTAGAACCCTGGCTAATGGAGACATTGCAAAAAATATCGATGCCTACGCACGTGAAAGATAAAATCAGGACCATTATTTCAGCGCACTCGTCTACTGAGCAGACCCAGCAGGTGACACGTCATGCTCCTCTTTAGGACTTAGGATATGAAGAAGATTCGTCAACTTCTTCAAGAGGAGAAAATCGTAAAAAAAATACTTGCGGGAAGTGTCATTAAAAAAAAAAAAAACCGAATGACAAGAAGTGTTTGCACCCGAAGTAAGGTAGCAATTTGCGATGAATATAAAATAGATTTTTTGTGCCACATGCACGAAAAAACAATAGGCTGTTTATGAAATAAAAGTCTTATGTGCCATATAATGTCAAAAAAATGAATATTTGTCTATTTTTATGGATGATTTTGCATGTTACAGTTTATTATAAGAAAAATTGTGATTTTTTGAGAGATCTCAGGAAAGTTCCTGTTGTTTCGAAATAAATAAATAAAATCCAATTTTATGAATAGTATTTTGTTTAAAACTTTTTCAACTAACAATAACTTAAAATAATAATTGTATAAACATCACAGATTTTGAAAAAAATATGTTTTATTTTTACCCGTCGTTTCGACGGATGGTTAGCTTAAACAGGTTACGTCCGAAGGTTAGCTATCTAGGGTTAATGCGCTATCTGCTGGACATGTTTAGTTCAGATTCAATTATTAATTAAACTAGCTATTCTTGTTAACCGACTTCAAAAAACGAGGAGGTTCTATGTTCGTTTTTGTCTATTTTTTTGTTTATGTTCATCGAAAATTTCTCCTGAAGTGGTCTCATTTAAATTATACAGAAATAGGCTGAAAAAATATGTTTTTGAAAAATCAACAATAATGTGAACAATTCGAGCGAAATATTCGAATTATGTACCTACACGATGGAAGGCGAAAAATAATTATTGGTGTAAATATTTATCATTAAATAAATACATAGAATAATGCCCTATTACTCGTATATCTCTGAAACTGCTCTAACTATTTGGACATAGTTAAATCGTTTCTTTATAAGGGACTTAAGTTTTTAAGTCGTGTAAAAAGGTTTTTTACAATAGGTAGATATACTAAGCTAAAAGAGGGTGATTCAAATGATCACTATTAACAACATTTACTATGTGGCCAACCTAGAAATAGAGAAAAAAGAACAACCAGATTTTTCCATACATTTTGTCTATTTCAAGTTACAACTTTGTATTGTTGATGACACAAACCATCGTAATGAATAATAATTTTATACTATGGGACCAAGCCGTACTTCGAGAAAAAATAATAAACTGTCAATAGTAAACTGTCCCGTTTTTCGCAAAAAATGTCAAGACCGACTTCAACCGTGTACAGAATTCGCGAATATTTCGCACGGATCGATGTGGCATTTTTCACATTATTGACGATTTATCAAAAATGGCTCAGCCGATTTCGATAAAATTCAAATGGGGCCAACTTCGAAGTATGTTCTTTCCAATAAAAAAAGAATGATCGATATCGGACCACTATGTAAAAACAAATACAAGCGTCGAATTGAGTACCTCCTCCTTTTCGTCGGTCAAAAATTGCAACTCAGAATCAACAAAATAGGTATATTATGGTTAATGGGAAAAACAGTTTTTGTCTCAAATTTCGAGTTGGTTCCATAGTAGTAGTTGTTCATAATGATAGTCTGATCTCCTCATGCAGCTTATAATATATTATACGCCTTTTTTAATAGTCCTTTATATGGCATAAACTATCCTTTAGTGTAAATAGCCAAACAAAACTGAAACGCAAAAAAACTTAAAAAAAAACACGATTTCCTAATCTTCAAATTCTGTATAAGCTAGGTATTAATAAGTTAAACAAACACGTTTGGGAATATAGTCTTTATTACGGGTGAGTAGAGTCTGTTATTGTTTAGCCGGAAACTGGACGATTTCGTACTTACGCCCTTTTATATTCACAGTTGGTTGAAAACTTCGTGAGCAGTTGCTTACTTTGACTGTTAGGTCTTGATACTTTTATTTTATTTTTTGGGATTATTCAAAGTGGCATTGATTGAATTTTTTTATGACTAAAGTGAATTTAAAATTCTCGATTTATACACTGATAGTGATACTGTGGCTAGTTGGTTTATTTGTATGGTTTTTCTCTCAGAGAAAATAAAAAAGTGAAGAGAGAATGTTCTGAACAAACAAGTGAAGCCAACCAAATCTACACCCCGCCGTGTACAGACAATTACACACACCCACGTACAATGAAACTACGCCTTGGCTTGTCAGTCAAACAATGGCGGCGCAACACCGACGCACTCACACATGTTTAAAAAACCGGCCTTTGACTGTTCAACGACGTTCTCTCTTGATTTTTTTAGGTTTAGGAACTTTGTAAATGGATAATATTACACAAGTAAATTTTTAATTCTGTTTTTTTTTTTTTTTTTTTTTTTTTTATTCTGTTAACTAGCCATTATTTTTATTTTAATACTGTGAGGTAAATGTTATTGATCCAGGTCGTTTGTACCTAAAAGAAATTTGTATTTGTATTTAAATCTAGAAGACAGGCCAAAATATGAAATGTGTATTTCAGTGTCGAAGAAACAGAAAACATGTCTATACTCTATACAATTTAACTTGATCTCTGTGACAGCTGTCAGAAAAATCACGCCTATGAAGTCCTGAATTTCTTAATAGTACAGAGTGTACCTGTCAATGTCATACTTTATGGGCATACCGATTAGTGATGGGCGACGAATGATCGTGACCACAGAGTTTTAATTAAAATATCGATAGTTTATACTGACGATATTTTAAATAAAACTTAATTTATCATTAAATTTATTGTATTTTATAATATTATAACATTTTTTACATGTGTAATTAAATTAAACCCCATTGTTTGTTACATTAGCATCGATAATAGTGAAAAACGTCGATAAATACTATCGTTACATTATTATGAGTATTTAATTAATATCATAACATTATTTACATGTGTACATACTTGATCTTAAATAATAGTAAGTAAATAAAATCCAATATCTCACCTTCAACTACTCATTCGATTTCATTACAACATTGTTTGAAAATCGATTTTTTCCACCACTATCTCAACTCTAAATATGTCAATATGTCACTGTCGCAGAGATCAAGTTAAATTTTATAGAGTATAACTCAGTTATAAAATAATATATTATTTAATTATTTCTTGAATTTAATTAGAAACGTAATAAAATGATAGAGATGCAATTTCATTTATATCTTCTATTAGTTAGTTGTTATCTTTATTATTTATTTTGCAATACGAAAAAAAAATATACATATTATTATTTATTATTACAGAAATTTATTATCGCAATTTACAAGAATATTCATCGATTTATGTTTGTGGTAAGAAATAAAATCTTTATGTACGAATCAAACCCACAACAAACCCAAAAAAAGTTTTTCTTACAATACAAAAATCCTAATCACAATAGGTAAAGAAAAACCCAACCATCAAGTTTAATTTCTTTGTCACAGAAGTTACGTAAGGGGTTCGGGAAAGTATCAAAATTGCTCGATCGCCGTATTCGACCCGACTCTCATCTTTCACTGCTTTTCGGCAGGGACGGAGTTGGACATTTTGTTTTTCATATTATATTTTTCAACTAGCTTTTGCTCGCGGCTCTGCCCGCGATATATTTTGATTTTTATGCTATCCCATGAGATCCTGATATTTTCTTTAACACTCTCTGACCTTAAATCTATATTATGCATGTAGAATACAATTAATAGTTTAAAAAACACAAGAAAATCATGCTTATTTACCTATCTTCTGCAGGGTTATTCTCGTTTCCGAACTCACTTCCGAATCGACATCTACATTTTCCGTCGGATACGGATTGGCTTCCGAAGGAGCCGTGAAACTGCATTCTAGAATCCATTCGGAATGAACTTCGGCATTCTTCGGGTTTTTCCGATTGAAATACCATAGACAAGGTAGACATTAAATCGAGGAAACATTTACAGAGAATGATTTGTACTGATAGAAAAAAAGAGTCCATGGTAGAAATTTAAATGTATGGAATTGTAGGTAATTACGACCATCAAATATCAAAGTACATGATCTTTTACATAAAGCAGAAGTCTATGAATGTATAAACTTATGAATATTTCACATAAGCGACGTTTAAGATTACTTGTGTTGACTGCATTTTGCAGGAACATCCTTCGTAAACAAAAACATGGTGTTTGTAACTGTCACTGGCACTCTCGACTTTCCAGTTTTCAGTTGCAGTTAACTTTTGTTTACCTATGTTTCTATAGCTTTTTTTGTTAATACTAAGCGCCACACAAATCGGCGGATGGGAAGTTATGCTCAGAACGCTGCGCAAAAGCCGAAATATAGTTAAACGCGGGAGCCAGAGAGACGAAACGCCGAGGCACACCCGCCCGCTAACCTCATGCCTCCCGCGCGCTCCCTACGCACTACGACACGCGGCGTCGGAATTGTGCACACATGCCAAATAATTAGCCAATCACGGCGAAGTGTCACCTGCGGCTAACATCTCATCCGCCGATTTGTGTGGCGCTTAGTATACCCACTTGCGTTAAAGGTATTGGCGAAATTGTGCAAAGAGAAATTATATTGAAATTGTGTAACAACCTCGCAAAAGCAAGTACCTACTCTACAAGGAAATTACAATCCACAGAATATCAGGATTTGGAAAAAACCGTTTAAAAAGCCTCGAATAATACTTTTTAGGTTGCAATCACTTGGTTGTCGGAATGCTTTCCGAGAGCAATTAGCTGTCGGGAACTTTTCCGACTAAAACCAGCTGATGCAGTCTGAGTTCTCGAATTAAAATATCAAACGATCTCGAATTCGGAAACGAGAATCGCTGAAGTGAAATTCGTGTCGGGAACGTTCCCGTATTCGATTCCACTGCCGTAAGAATAACCCTGCTGGCTTCATCATCAGACCTTGAAACGTAGTCGTGGTCAAAGTTCATTACAAGACTTTTCTAAGAAATCCAAAACAGCTATGATTCGATTTTCCATCATGAAGTTCCAGTTCATATCTTCCGGCTCCATCATCAGATCAGTTCGACAGTACCATATATATTATTGTATTGTCCTCAGAACTACTTACAGCTGCCAATTTTCATTACGCTACGACCCTTGGAAGATAGTTAAATTACATCCATCAGCCAAAGGACGTCCACTGCTGGACATAGGCCTCCCCTATGGATCTCCAATAAGACCGGTTGGAAGCGGCTTGCATCCAGCGCGATCCTGCGGTCTTAATGAGGTCATCTGTTCACCTTGTGGGTGGACGTTCTACGCTGCGCTTGCCGGTACGTGGTCTCCACTGGAGAACTTTTCGAGTACAGTTCGACTGTACAGAGGGGTTAGTCCAGGTTAACACATGTTATAAGTTAACACATAATATAAATTGAAACTACAGTTGTTTCCTTATGGCTCTATACATTTTTATACAGCGCCCCTGGCGGAAACGAGGAAGAACTAACCAAAATGTATGGAGCCACACGCGAACGCGAAAGTATAAGTAAACCACTTAAAACCTAGACTAAGGGCTCTGGTCGACCTAATAAAAGCGTGTTAAAATAAAATTCATACAACTGCTTAGTTACATATGTATACCTATATTTAATATTATGTCCTCAAATAATGATCTTTCCGTAGGTATCTTATTAATTCGATACACTTAGTCATGGAGTCTTTGTCATCTCATAAAATATGTATGTAATGGGTAATTGTTATTTGAATTAATTGTATAAATATACCTAGATAAATATAATGAGCGAGTGATTTATTGCGTAGTTAATAAAGTGAGAATAAAATACTTTTGCAATAAAATATATTTTCTCATGTGGCTTAAAACCTGAATAAAATAAAGTTAATAGAGCGATTTATCGATCGAGATCAGATCGGAAGAAAAAGGTTTATCTACATTTAAACATACTATTCAGGCCTTCAGGCGGCCTAAAAACTCTGACACCAGGGCTAGCCACCCGGCCTATACGAACTTACTTACTTACTTAACATACTATTTGGTCTAGTGGCAGTAACACCCGACCTGCAATCGTGAGGTCGTGGGTTCAAATCTCGATCCCGTACCAATGAGTTTCTTTGGAACTTATGTACGGAATTTCACATCATTGGCTTTGCGGTGAAGGAAAACATCGTGAGGCAACCTGCATACGTCCGTAGATTCGATGGCGTATGTGAATCCACCAACCCGCACTGGGCCAGCGTGGTGGATATGGCCTAATCACACTTCGGTAGGCCTACGTCCTGCAGTGGACTATTAAAAAAGCTGGTACAGTACATTTAAACATTCATTTTATTAATTCATTTAACACATTTTGATCCCGCTTTCCGTGGTGTCTCCGTTCCGGTAACTGACAGCTTGGAACTATTAGGCGTTTCACTCTCATCTTCTCTTAACTTTGGCTCTTACATAGAGTCCAAAGCCCAATTAGCCTCCAAAAAACTTGGTGTTCTCTCTAAGGTGAGACGGTATTTCACACCTGAGCAACTGCTTAGTCTTTGTAAAGCACAAGTCAGGTCTTGCATGGAATACTGCTCTCACCTTTGGGATGGCTCTGCCAAATATCAACTGGAGGCTCTGGAATCGATTGAGAGACGAGCCAGGAGGCTGATTGACAACGACACCTTGACTAAGACGCAGCTGCAAAGTCTTGAGCATCGTCGCAAGGTAGCGTGTTTGTCGGTCTTTTACCGGATACACTTCGGAGAGTGCGCCCAGGAGTTGCACAATCTGGTCCCCCCTGCCCCTTTCTTCTATCGTACGGCTAGACGGACGCGACCAAAGCGTCACCCTTTTATGGTGGACATTCCGCGCGTTAGAACCAAGCGTTTCGAATCCTCATTCCTCATACGAACAGCCGGAATGTGGAATACTTTGCCTGGGTCTGTCTTCCCGTTAAAGTACAACGTGAGTGTCTTCAAATCCCGAGTAAATAGGTATCTTCTAGGTAAGCGTGCTACATCCTAGACCGCACATCTGCTTAACATCAGGCTGTGTGTAGTCAAACGCAAACCTATTCGAAATAAAAAAAAAAAAAAAAAAAAAAAAAAAAAATATTTTTTTTACGAAACAGAGGTATTTATTTATTTCGACATTGTGCTAAATTAAAAAATGAAATAACGTTATACCTTCAGTGAATTTAAAATAAACCATACATTCTTTAATTAAACTCAATATTTTCTGTTAAATTAAATAAATGAAATGTTAAACCTACAGTTTATAGGGTGTTTGAAATAAACGATATTTTTTTAATTAAACTCCAATATTTCATAAAAAAAAAAATGGAGATAGCCACCTTTGATTCTACTTGACTCATTGAATTACTTTTACAACGTTACTTATTATTGTGATTTGAAATGTACTCTTAAAAAATAATATATTTATGCAATAAATGCAAAAACCATTGTAATAATAATAATAATAATCTGCCACCCCGAGTCCGTCCCGGCCGCCTCCCCCCGCGACCCCGCGCAGCCATTTCGTGTTATTGAGAATTTATGTCGATAAAGCAGTGTGCACACGGCTGTAGGACTATTTTTATTTGGTGTTTTATTTGTATCATATTTTCAAGGTCAAATTGTAACACCTGCATACGTAACTGATATAAAAATGATGTAGTATATTCTATGATTGAAATAATTTCTCGGCGTAGAAGCGAGAAAGGTTTACAATCGGAAGCAGCTCAGTAATGCTAACTGAATTGATAATTTTTTTTTGCAAAAAATGCCATGACCGACTTTAGCCGTGTACAGAATTCGCGAACATTTCGCACGGATGGGTGTAGCATTTTTCACATTATTGTTGATTTATCGAAAATGGCTCAGCCGATATCGATAATCTTTAAATGGGACCAACGATCGAAATCGGACTACTATGTAAGAAGTTATGCGTGGATATACATAAAAAATATATACGCGTTGAATTGAGTATGTCTCCTCCGTTTCGCCGGTCAAAAATAAAATCAAAGTGAAAAAGAATTTTGAATGGGTATTCCAACTTTTTAGACAGCGTGCTATGAATATTTGCAATTGACGTAAAATACATAAATAAAATGTTATGATTTTATACCTATAACATAATTTAACATGTATACAATATTTTTAAATATTATAATTTAATTCACCTGGAAAATAGCAAGGAACTATTATGAATAATTAATTGGATTTTTTTTTGTCATTGATACATCCGTACCACACCGGCCACAGCAAGGCTTAAAATATTTTATTTTTATGTTACCCGTAAATCCTTACTACTAACTAAATCCTAAAATTTCTTTGTTGCTTCGTTACTCTTTCACGTAGCAACGGAGCAACAGATTGACTTGATTTTATATATTTCTAGTTCAGACGTTGGAAAGTGCCTGAAGCTACTTTTTATCCTGGAAATTCCGGAATATTACAGGTTCCCATGGGGTAGCACAAAAATGAAAATCGACTTGTGTCTAGCCGCGGGCAATAGCTAGTATAAAATATTTTGGGTCCTTGAAAAATCAATGTAATATAATTATCTTTAAATAATTATCCATTTTCCCGACACAACCGCACTGGCCGTAACTAGCTAGGCTTAAAATATTTATATTTATGTTGTTAAAAGTAATTATTAAGTAGGTATTTCAGGCCTTTGAAAAGTATTTAAAATATAATATAATTATCCGTGAAATAATTATCCATTCGATACAACGTATGTGCACCGGCCCTAAGACCCGGGGCGTTGCACCGACCGAATAGATCCGACGTTGCTATCAATTTTACGTGCGCCTGTGTGCGTGCGGCCTAACTGTGTGCGTGTCACATGTCGTCTAATACGGGGTGATGTTTGGTGACAATAAATAAATAAATAACAGGGGAAATCTTACACAATAAAAATAAACAGATAAACTTCTTATCAATATTAATTTTAGTATAGCATTTATAAGTCAGTTTATATGTAGGTCACACACACCAACTCATGATAATGCAATTCTAGTTCTAAATATTGCATAGAATTCTAAGAACATGTTTCTTAAAAAAGAAAATGTCCATTGTCCAATTTAAATTACATAATAACTTTTGTTTATTCTCCTAATATAAGTTATTTAAGTTAATTGTTTTAGTTTGCAAACGTACCTATTATATTTTCTTGTTCCCTCTAAGATTTAATTTTCACTAGAGATAAGGAAATACTGTCTGTTAATATTTTTAATTAAATAAACATCTTCTAAAAACAAGCAATTCATTGTATTAGGTACAATAAATACCATAATAAGTTTTCGGGACTCCAGGAGCAGGTGAAAACGGGACTCTCGAACTTATTTCGATTATAACTTATCTTCATAATTATATCTAATTTTAACGTCATATTTGGTGTAAAACATAGAAATTACTGCAAAAAAGTCGCGAAAATAAATATAATAATAATAGCAGTTTCGTTTTGTTGATAGAGAATCCGTGTCAGGGTTTATAATATTTATATCAATAAGTATAAAGGCACATGAAATGAATTATGTAATTATAGATACAGTGTGTCCCTGCCTTTAAATTATTGACTTTATATCGTTCCATCTTAATATACTTTTATTTTCATTTAGTAAGTAAATCCGCGCTTTAGAGGCTTTTAAACATATTTAAATTATAATTAGGTACAAAAATCCCCCAAACTAGTGAAGATATCTCTAACGGATGTGATAGAGGTATTAATGTATTAACGGATTAAATTACAATCAATGTAATTAATATTATGTATTAGTATTCTGCTCCGACTATCACAAAAAATGGTACTCGTATAGTTAATACAAGGTACATCCAGAACTGATGTACCAAGCCGATAGGAGGTGAATCAGACCATCATTGTGAATAACTTTTACTATGGGCCAACTAAGAGAATTCGAGAGGTGGTAAAATTTGATCTAACTAGGTGGCTTTTAGATTAGTTGCAGTGTAAGTTTTTTTTACTTTAATTTTATTAACTTTCGGCTTATTATTATCTATTATATAAAAGGCTTCCCTGAGTGACTGACTGACAGACAGCCTACAGCCCAAACCGCTTAAGATATGAGCTTGAAATTTGGAATATAGGTACATTGAACTACGTAATGGAGCACTAAGGACGAAAATTTTGAACTTTCGACCTCTAAGGGGGTAAAACGGGCCCTATTCGTTTGTATGTAACTTTTTATTCCCTGTACCGATTGACTTAAAACTTTGTATACATGCTTTTCAAACAAAATAAAAGTTACGTTTTTCCCTGTTTTTCCGAATTTTCCTCATCTAAGGGGTTAAATAAGGTCCCAAAGTTGGTGAAAAAAGCGTCAATTACATCGAACCAGCTGAACGGTTATGGTTGAAAATTGGTATGAAGGAAGCACTCAGCATGTTTTAATACAGAAACTAATAAAATCCAGGAAAATCTATAAGGTTCCTTAGGGATACGCAAAATTAATAAGTTTAGGCTACAGCCCAAATCGCTGAAGATATGAGCTTGAAATTTGGGATATAGGTACATTGAACGACGTAATGGAGCACTAAGGACAAAAATTTTGAACTTTCGACCTCTAAGGGGGTAAAATGGGCCCTTTTCGTTTGTATGTAACTTTTTATTTCCTGTACCGATTGACTTGAAACTTTGTATACATGCTTTCCAAACAAAATAAAAGTCACGTTTTTTCCTATTTTTCCGAATTTTCCTCATCTAAGGGGTCAAATAAGGTCCCAAAGTTGGTGAAAAAAGCGTCAATTTATATCGAACCAGCTGAACGGTTATGGTTGAAAATTGGTATGAAGGAAGCAATCAGCATGTTTTAATAGAGTAACTAATAAAATCCAGGAAAATCTATAAGGTTCCTAAGGGATACGCAAAATTTATAAGTTTAGGCTACAGCCCAAACCGCTGTAGATACGAGCTTGAAATCTGGAATATACGTACATCGTACGACATAATGAAGCACTAAGGATGAAAAACCCAACCCAACTCTAACTGACGGGGTAAAACGGGCCCTTTTTATTTGCATGTAACTTCTTATTCCCTGTACCGATTAACATGAAACTTTGTATAGATGCTTTTGAGACTAAATAAAAATATGGCTGTACCTGTTTTCTAAATTTTCCTTAAAAAAATCCTTAGGGGTCAGATACGTCCCAAAACTTCAATGCGCTTTTTTAAATAATGTAGTATCTAGGATTATGATAATGATAGTTTATCTTTAAATGGGGCAAAATGGGTCCCCAAAAGTTTACGATTTTTTTTTATTTTGTGAGCCAATAGTCTTAATCTTAGCGCACATATGGATCAATATAGGTATTTTACTATGGGATCAACCCTGACAAGCGAAAATTACCTACATTTTCCATACATTTTGTCGCGGGTCGATGAACTTTTTGTGTTGAACAGCTGATTTTATTCACGTGCTTTTGGGGTTGGTACCACTGAAAAAGTTAATCAAATTATGAGTATAATAGCATCCTAGAATATAATTACGACTTGTGTGCCATTTTTTCATTTGCCTGGAAAATTAAATTTCTAATGACTTAATGAAACATGTCGAATACCTGTACCGGCCTTAATTAATAGTGCACTACTGAAAATAGGTACTACAGATAGCACTACGGATAATAGAAACAGGTGGGTCTTAAAATGAACATGGACAAGACGAAAGTCATGTGTAATTCCCATGTTTTAAACTCTTTCTTTTATCCGCGAAGGGTAATTGGGCGATATCCATCACACCGGCCAAGCATGGGTTGCTGAATTCACATACGACATTGATTTTTTCTACGTACGTACAGGTTGCCTCAATGTTTTCCAGCAAAGAAAAGTGAAATTTCTTACATAGTTACTCATACAATTATTATTATTGGCTCCCTCGGTGGCTCAGTGGTTGACCCTGACTCCTGGGTCAAAGAGGCGTTGGTTTGATTCCCAGGGCAAATATTTATGTGATGTGTTTGCTCTGTGTCTGAGTGTTATTAATGTATTTTTATTTATTTATTTAACACTTTATTGCACACTATTTGTACAAAAGGAGGACTTAACGCTAAACAGCATTATCTACCAGGCAACCTTTGGATGGACTGGAATTATTCTAAAAATAGGAGTATGATTGGTGGTGTTACAATACAGTACATACATTGAAATACATGTATATGTAGTATATCAGTCTCTGCCAGCCAAATCACAAACATTGCTTAGTTTGGGATCAGAGACTGTGTGTGAGATGTCCTCCAATATTTATTTTATATATTTATTTATTATTGAGTTAATTTCAGAAATTCGGCAATTTATCATCCAAAAATTCACGTATGTACTCTGTAATAAGCTTTAGATACAAGTAAATTAAATAACCAAATACTGAGACAATTCAGGCTAAACCGTAGGCATTATTTTGCAAGTAATACAATAATAGGCTCAGTTATGAAGACGCCATAGTAAATATAATAACAACATAAAAAGTGTTCTCTCTATCGAATGCTTAAAGTGAAAATGAAACAGATATAATTATGATAATTAGCTATTATAATTACGATGGCGCCTTCATAATCGAGCCTAATGCGGGCTTAACCACGAGCTACTATTATTTTAAGTAAGTGCCAAGAAAACGCGGGCCTAACTGTGGGTTTTTATCATTTTAAGCAGTTACGAAAATAACGCGGGCCAGACCGTGGGCAATTATCATTACAAGCAATACAAAAACGCAGGCTAACGGAATGCTATTATAATTTTAAGGATTTATTAAGACAACACGGGCCAGACCGCGAACTATTAGATATTATTATAAGCAAATGCCAAGATAACGAGGGTTGAACCGCGGGCTATTATTTTAATTAAGTAAGTATTAAAACAACGTGGGCCAAACTGTGGGTTATTATCTTTGTAAGTACCTAATTATTAACACAACGCGAGCTAAACCGCGGGCTTTTATAATTTCAAGCAAGTACTAAGACAATACGGGCCAGACCATGGGCTATTATCATTGTAAGTATTACGACAATGCAGGCCAAACGGCGAGCTTTTATAATTTTAAGCAAGTATTAAGACATCGCAGTCCATGCTGCGTGCTATAAATAACCATCTTAAGCAAGTACTAACAATACGCGGGCCAAACCGTGATCTATTATCATTATAGGCAAATACTGTTACAATTTTGACCAAACCGTGGGCATTATCCTTGCAAGTAATTTTAAGCAAGTATTAAGACAACGCGGGCCAAATTGCGGACTATTAGATATTATTAAAAGCATGTACAAAGACAACGTAGATCAAACCGCGGGCTCTTTTCATTTTAAGTAAGTATCTATGTACTAAGACAACGCGGGCGAAGCCGCGGGTTTTAAGCTAGTTTAGTATATATATAGTACATGAAATGTTTTGTTGAAATATTTAAACTACTGAATGAAAAGTGTGAGAGTCCAATTCAATTCCATTCAATCATTTATTCATCGCTCGTAGCGTAGTTTGACTAGGTGTTTGTCAGCGATCACCGAAATTAAACAACGTTCCGCACGGTCACTATTTGGATGGGTGACCGCGGGTGGCATTTTCCAACTGAGCCCTACCGTGGCTCGGATGACACGTTAAATTGTAAGTCCCGGTTGTTTTAACCGTTTAGCCATGTCAGAGTCCTTCAGGCGGCCTAAAAACTCTGACACCAGGGCTAGCCACCCGGCCTATACGAACTTACTTACTTTTATTTATTCATCAATTAGGTACAGAAAAGTACACTTTTGAACGTCATATAGATAATGAAGATCCGCAGCGAAACCGTTTCTAAAATAATAATTAAAAATAAATAATTATAATATTTTTCCAAAACATACTGTATAGCATCACCTTGTTCCAAACAAACACTACACGCACAGTGTGTTTATACAACACACACATGCAAGACCCTAGTGTGCGTGAAGTGTATGTGTGCGTTTATTTATACATTTGTGTTAAATTTAATTGTAAACTTTGAATTGTGTAGTTTTCGGTATTTTGTATGATAAAGGTTACATTTTTAAAGACGTTTATGCTATCGATATATTTTGTTTAAAAGTAAAAAGGAGATGGAAATGAAAATGAATGCAACTATTCCTCGTACTGCTCGTACATCATAATCGGTTCAGCCGTTAAAACTTGATTAGGTAAAATAGAAACATACAATACGAGTATTTTCAAATACATTAAGCAGTTTCGAAATAAAAAAGATTTGAATGATTCTATGTTGGTACATCAAAATCGGTTCAGCCCTTTAAACACTTTATAATTAGACACATACATATATTTATTAATGTATTACAATTACTTTCTTTGTATAGTTAGGTAAAAACCAAAAGTCTACAATGCGAATAAAATAAATGAAATTAACGAAACCTCAAAATCAAAATCGATTTAGCCAGCAATGGAAATTATAAATAAATAATAGAAAGTATCAAAATATGAAAAGTATATAAACAAGAAACGGCTGTATAGATTGAGACCTATTTTCCTGTTCTGTGATATAATTACACCCATTATAACTACATGCATACGTAATTTAATCACGGCTACATTATCCTCCATTTATTGCAGTCGGGTAAATATTTTCTTTGTGCAAACCACGTGCAAACCATCGCTAAGTATGAGTCTAGCATTTTCCGGCTGTCTAAGGAGGAGGATGTTACCGCGATGCAATTTAATTCGGACATACCATAGATTAGAAAAATTAAAAATAAATTAAATTAGTAAAATTTAAAATGTTAAAATAATCAAAACTATATTTTTTTTGATTACATATTTAATAAAATAAAATTTTAAATTTTTTCGCCTATCTTTATCGCATACAATTTCATGTATTTCATGTTTATTTTGTTAAGTACATAGACGTAGGTAATTTTTTTTTTTTATTAACTACCAAATAAATGCCGTGGTGGTCAAGAGGTAGTGACACCCGCCTTACAATCGTGAGGTCGTGGGTTCGAATCCCCGGTCCCGTACCAATGAGTTCTTTGGAATTTATGTACGGAATTTCACACCACTGGCTTTTCGGTGAAGGAAAACATCGTGAGGCAACCTCCATACGTCCGTAGAATAAATTCGATGGCGTATGTGAATCCACCAACCCGCACTGGGCCAGCGTGGTGGATATGGCCCAATCACCCTTCGTGGGTAGGCCTACGTCCTGCAGTGGACTATTAAAAAGGCTGGTACAGTACAAATATGTTTTGTAGACCCGACCCCCAAGAAAGGTTCTTAAATTGTTTATGCCTTATATATTTTTTGATTTAAATATAATTGATATAAAATCATCAGACGGTGTAAGAATGTTCCTTATTTTGGACAGTCAGGTAAAAAAGGCATTGAACTTCGATCGAGCCCTGGAGTTATGACGTACAAGCGGACACGGGGGCTTACGTAAGCATAGGGTAAGTAGTATGGGAGATAACGGAGGTTTTTATTACGAATTACATTATATTTTGACGTTTTTAGGGTTTTGTGGTAAAACGAGAAACCCTAAAAATATAAATATGGTGAGGTTTCGTTTAATAGGGTTTTTAAAATAAATGTAAGGTTTGATTAAATATTTTTATCACGTGTACCATTTTTGAGATATTATTCGCCAAAGTGGAAAAGAGAGCGTGTATCCCCTTAATTTCAAAAGTATACAAGGTAAATTCATGAAAATTTCCGAGTTTATATCACGTTTAAAACGTTCTCTAAAACTATTTTGAGTACAGTGAAATCTTAACTTTTGGAGTCATTTAGAAAGATTTACATTTTTAAACTTGCACACAACTCAGAGGTCATTGACCTTATAAACATATTTCTTAGCAAATTATGTTTTTCTAGCAGTGATTACCTTTTCAAACGGGGGTATACGAGTATTTCTAATGCTAAACCTATTTAAAATTGAAAAATGACAAAATATGTACTTTTTTACGTGTAGGAATGTTGCTCTCACTTGAAAAAATAAATGAATGAATTATTTAATAAAATATTATTTAATCAGGATTATTTACGGATATAGTTTAGATAGATTAAGTATATAGTTCGCGTGCGCCAGTATATACAACGACGGCTGCACTAGTAAGTATTGTAATTTTAGTAAACAGCCTTGGCCAAAAGTATTAGGCACCTTTAAAAAATCAAAATGCATGTTTACTACTTAACCAATAACTGAGTGCTTATCTTAAATGACTTACCGGGGTCATAAATAACTTGTTAGAATATTAAGCGACTCTTTGTTAAGGTCATAAAACACCTGGTGACCGAAAACAAAGGATTCGGTTTTGTTTCGGTCTTATCAGTCAATGTTTGGCCACTTGTGTTCTGGACTCTAACAAGTATACAAGCTTTCATTTCTGTTTATGTGATTAAATTGACACCTAATTGTGTTAAAAATGCCAAAAAGGAGTGATATAAGTTTAGAAAATAGAGTAAAAATATAGGGTGCCTAATACTTTAGGCCAAGGCTGTATAATATGCATTTACATGTTCTTGTCTAACAAATAAATTGATTGCATATTTATATTCTACTAGAATTTACTAGTTATGTAAATGTATATTTAAATTTTTGGTCCACGTGCAGTAAGATAATTGCCCCGCATCTCCTCACCTACATTACTTGAAACATTCTCACAAAATGCCAACCGTAAATTGGGCGCGTTATTCTGGCTGGGAACGGGGCCTTTTGTTTGAGAAATAAATTTCTAATTTATTATGTTATTAACTCAATTATTTTTTAAAATATGTCTAAAAAGCAATCGTTGAATGAACAACTTTGATGGCTAACGTCACATAGGCGGTGCCAAATGACTAAAATGAAGTCATAAACGATTGCTATTACGATTGCTATTGCTTAGGCGGTCGGGGGGCAGTTTGATATAAAAATCATGTCTATGTAATTATGTCAATCTACATCAATAAATAAACATATCTGTATAGAATATTTTCAAATTATTTGCTATAATCTGAATTGGCTTGATTTAATCTCACTTATTCAAAAGCAAGTCCGTCATGGTTTGATTTTTATTATGATTTATAATATAACCTTCAATTGAAAATTGTAACAGTAGGTAAACTGTACGCCACACAAATCGGCAGATGAGAAGTTAGCCGCAGATGACACTTCGCCGTGATTGGCTAATTATTGCACATGTGTGCACAATTCCAACGCCGCGTGTCCTAGTGCGTAGGGAACGCGCGGGATACATGAGGTTGGCGGGCGGGTGTGCCGTAGTTCGATACTAGTTCACAAAATAAAGTCGATATTCCTATTTTAACTAACCGTATCGACTCTTTAATTTAATAGAGTTCATCTTTTTATATTTAGAAAAATTAAAATAATGGTAAAATTAAAATCTTAATTTGTATTTAAAATAATATGTCCAAATTTTGAAAGATAGTAGGCCCAATAACGATGACGAAATCGTAGTTATATCAACAATTTAGAATATTTCTGTTTCTTTTTCACTTTGGGCATTCGATAGAGAGAACACTTATTTAATCAGGCCTATTCTGTGAAAAAATTCGATTTTTTAGTGTATTTCGACATCGTTTCGATGTCGAGTCAGCATCGCAGCAATTCGAGAATACGTCCGCGGGTGGGTTACTTATTTGAAAGCAATTTTAGTTCGCCCCCCATCCCCTTCATTTAGAATGGCGCAGGGACGGACTGGGGGCTGTTTGTTTTTCTCAGATATCTCGATAATGGGTTAATGTGATTAATTATTTTTAGTGCATTGATTTTACATTTTTAATACTCTTATGTAAATCAATGTGATGTTCTGTAAATAAATTCCATAACACTTCTTAGTCGTAAAAAGTACCATAATTGTAACGTTGGATGTATTTATTTTTGTTGTAATTGTATTTTTTATTTTTATTCTTTTATTGACTACTAGTTTTTACCCGCGGCTTCGCCCGCATGATATTTTGATTTTTGACACAATATCATTATAATTTATAGCCTATGTGTTATTCTGATATATAAGCTATATTATTGCAAAGTTTCATCTCAATCCGTTCAATAATTTTTGCGTGAAAGAGTAACAAACATCCATACATCCATCCTCACAAACTTTCGCGTTTATAATATTAAGTAGGAAGTAGGATGAAAACATCGATACTACTACTTACTTAGTATTAAAGACAATGTTCGTTGGGTATATTGTTTAAAAATACATAATACATTCCATTTATGAAGTTTTGTCAATTTTTGGCTTTTAGTGTGCGATGTGTAGTAATTACGTATTGATTTTTAAGCATTTTAATGTATTTTCCATGTAATGATTTTCCGTTTACCTGCCCGGAAATTAAAAGATTTTTGAACAGTATTTTTTGTAATATCCCTGAGTGCGTCCCTGGCGCCCTCCCCCACCCCACTGGCCGGCGCAATCCTCGCAGGGTTGTCCGGATTTTACCATTTATACTTATTTGCCGTTTTACGTTTAATTACTTCCATTTGATTATTTACTTATTTTTTATACAATTTTAATATAAAAGAACCGCTTTTGAAAGATGCTGGAAAAAGGCTTTTAGTGAAAATTATACACATAAATATAAATTTTGTTGAAGGTTAAATAAAATTATACCTACTCTCTATATGTAAATGTAGTTCTTTTTTCGCTATTTCAGATGATGATCAATATTATGTTTTTTTTTTCAAATTTTGATCATAAATACCTACTAGCTGACCCGGCCACGCGTTGCTGTGGCTAAATAAATTAAAATTGCGACTATAATTTGAGATTTAAACTATCCTATCTCTCAAGTTAGATCGAACTGCACATGGTGTGCGAATTTTATTATAATCGGTTAAGTGGTTTAGGAGTCCATTGAGGACAAACATTGTGACACGAGATTTATATATATTAAGATTCTACAGGCCGAATCAAACTTTTTGGCGTCTGTGTACACGTGGCGCATTGTCATTGCGCAGCAGAAAATTCGCTATGTTAGTTGCGCGAGAAGTGAGGGTCTGCGCAGGTTGTAGCTAATCTGACAGATGCCATTAATTTTGATTCTCCCTGTACAATATTGGTCAATACAATGACTTAATTCATAAAAAGGTCAAATCTAAATGTTGTTTTTAAACTTTCGCGATTTTAACATGTTATTATTATGTACTACGAGACTAATCGCGCACTAAAATTACGAGATAAATAAATACCTCCTCATCCCGACGTTTCGACCGAGTTGCATCGATCGTGGTCACGGGTAGACTGATTTTAGTGCGCGATTAGTCCCGTAGTACATAATAATAAGGTCAAATCTAAAATCATTGTATATTTAATATAATTATTGTTTTAACCGTTATTCCCGGTTGTTTTAACTGTTTAGCCATGTCAGAGGCCTTCAGGCGGCCTAAAAACTCTGACACCAGGGCTAGCCACCCGGCCTATACGAACTTACTTACTTATTGTATATTTAAAACACATTAACTATGCTATTGCTCGTCAGAAATAACAGGATGTAAGGGAATTTGTCAATTATTGTAACACCTTGTATGTACTACATTCTTGCAAATAAATAAATAAATTCATTCATTATGTCTCCTCAAAACAAAATGAGTACTGACCTTCGATACTAATAATCATCACATAATCTCACATTTCACTCTTCTGTCTTAGGTAACTTGTCTTCAAGTCACTAAAGATAATTATATTAAAAGTTCAGGATATTTTCGTAATATCCCTGAGTGCGTCCCTGGCGTCCACCCCCACCCCACTGGCAGGCTCAATCCTCACAGGGCTGTCCGGATTCAACCATTTATACTTATTTTATTTGCCGTTTTACTTTTAATAATTAATTATCATACCGTTTTTCTATTTCTTTTTGATGTTTTTTTTTTTCATTGAAATTGTGTGTTTCGGAGATAAAGTGAGTGTGTCATATTTAAATCCTTCTATAACATCCCCATGTTATAAGTAACACCTTGTTATAATAATACACACAAATTGCAGTCTCTACTGTCATTTGCATTGTAGGGTTCCGTACCCAAAGGGTAAAAACCGGGCCCTATTACGTAGTCCGTCGGGGCCAACAAAAAATTCTAGAATAAATATCAACTGTTTATACGTTTTGTCGTTTCCGAATTCCAATTTTGTATGAAACAACTGATTAACGGGCTTATTTATTTATGCAAGATATACGTACAATACAATTAGAACTTAGCATATTAAGACTAAATACGTATTGCTAATTTAGTAAATAGTTGTACATATTCACCCTGTCTAATAGGGCGTAGCATAATTTAGACGACTAGAATAATTACGCCAGATAGTGTATTAAATTTAACAAAAAAACATATGATTATTTTTAGCAATATCCTAATTCGAAATAGGTACATTAACATAGTAGTACCCAATGATGTATTAAATTTAACATTATATTGAATACACTATTATGGCTGACCTTATTTATTGGAGCTTTATTAATAGGCCTATAAGTATAAATTATATCTATAAGTAGGTATAATTATATCTGGTGTTTATAATTTATCTTCGAAGAAATCGTCTAATAAATCGTATAATAGCATTTTTGCGTTAGGAGGTGGCGTAATTTGTTTTTGAATGCTTTGTCTGAAGATTCGTCTTTTAACGAGTCGGTCGGGGATTTTGTTATATATTTTTATTGACATGCATTCGGGGCCTTTTTTAAGATCTCTATTTTGGGATCAGGGAGGACAAGTTTATTTTTTCTTCGCGGGTTGTTAGTTTTGTTATAAAGATTTATGTGTGTTCTTACAAAAGTTGCCGTTTCTAAGATGTATATGCATGTGAGAGTGAGGATTTTTAAACGTATGAAGTGAGGTCTGCAGCTGCTCCTTAGTTTTATATTGGCTATAATGCGGATACATTTTTTCTGAGTGATGAGTAAAGTATCTTAGTACAGGGTAAGCAAAAAACCCTGTAGTTTAAGGTATCATATACCTACTACTATTATTCACTAAAAAAAATATAATCCCGTGGGAAGCCACGGACAAAGCTAGTATCCAGATAAGTCCAATATCATACATTTTACCAAGAATTTTCAAATAAACCGAGTTTAAGTTATATTATTTAAATTACGTATATCTGTGAGTGCGTCCCTGGAGCCCGCCTCACCCCACGGCAGGCGAAATATTCGCAGGGTTGTCCGGAACATGTAATATAAAATAAGTATAAATGGTTTCTACCATTAGTTAATTCATTTGCAGTTTCCTTTTATTCACGGTTAATTTTTAACTGACTATCGAAAGAGAAAGTCTTCTATAAAACTTAGTCTCATATTGTTATTGCTGAATAATACAGACTAATTATTAGAATACCTGCAATAGAAATTTCTTCTTAATTGTTTTAGCAAACTTCTAAACGAGGAGGTTCTCAATTTGACTGAATGTTATTTTTTTGTATGTTACCCGATCATTCCGCCAATTTTATAAATCTATTTCGAAATATACTTCCGACAAGCTAGTCAAGCTTGCGATCACGAATAGCCACGAAAAGAACTCATTTCGACGTGTGAAAAAGTGATAGATATATAATTTGATATAACGCTGTCTTATTCTGACACTACGAACGAAATAATTCGTGGTGCGCATACTAGCTCGGCTGGTAGGTACATTGAAATGTTATCGAATTTTCGATAAAACTATTCGAATTTTATAGGTTGCAATGTTGAAGTCGATTGTATCACTTTTGAGGAAAAATAATTTAGTTTATTTGGTCGAGTGCGTCCCTGTGGCACCCCTAAGTCGGTAATTTGTTAGGGTTGTGCGAGATTCGCAGATTTATTCCATCCTTCTACTCACGGGTTATTTGTTTATTTACTTGTTTTTGGTAATTTTAACTATGTACGTAAAGGTCATTTTAGCCATAGTTTGGTAACATAATTATGCGTAGCATGTCCACTTACGAAGATTGTGTTACATCAAAAGCAAGCGTGTGGTTAATATATTAAGATTAGTTAAGAGATTGGTAATATTGGAAAGATCTAGTATTAGCAATCCCACTAAATCAAATGTCCTAATCTTTTGTATTCATTTAATATTCGAAATGACCATTCAAGAAGCCGGATAATATCGCTCGAGATCTTTATGATTAGCGGATATTGGATTCAGGGAACATTAACGAATCTTATTCGTAATAGCGAATGAAAGAGATGCGCCATTTCATACGCTCATATGCAAATTACTGGAGTAAGAATGAGATGGAAAATAAATAAGCAATCGCGCCACCACTGAAGTTCGATGTCTGAATTTGGGAACTAAATAGTACGGCCACCTAAACGGAAACTAAAAAGTTTACGTAAGATGACAACAGATGATGAAGGCTTAAGGCCGCAGGTGATCTGTAATTTTCCATACAAACGTATTACGCTGTTTTCTTTCTGGAAAATGCTTTTAGAGCTACAATTTTTTGTCATAAAATTAAATTTAGCTGTTTAGACTACCCTGTCTTTTCTTTTTCTTGATAAATGAATTATAAGACAAAATATGACCCTTCAAAATCACAAAAAAAATCACTATTATTACCGACGACATTAGAGACCTACCAGAAGAGACTAAATAATATCTAACAAAATATAAAATGACACGGTCATAAAAAATATATTTTTTTAAATCTTGACATAAAAAAAAACTTGATCGATTTAGTTTTTAAAGAAAAAAACAGAGTAATACGAAACGTTGTCTCGACAAGTTTTTTGTAGGTATAAATCGCTCTGAGCTGCAATTGTCCCTATCGCACGATACGGGGGTAGGGTTGAGGTGAGGGAGGTTCAACTCTATATACACACAAGCACTAAGGACGTAGTAATAGTCGATAATTTTTATCGATACTCTAGTGATGTTCATCGATGTCGATATTAATTATGAATATTAGTTATTGTTTTAAAGTTTGCAATTTTAACGTTGTTTCTTTGTTACTTTTGAAACATCCTCATTAAACAATCTTTAAAAAATCTCATGTAATATAATGTATAAGATTCGCAATTGCTGTGATCTCCAAAAAAATGTTTGGTAGCATGTTTTATGTCATCTCAAATTTAGTACTTTTTCATTGTGATTTACACCTTAGAATATCAATATAAGTCAGAACCGTAAGGCTTGATCATTGCTGTTTTTTTCATAATACTGGAATCGCTATCTCCAATGAGTTTGTTGTATTTTACTCCATGCATTTCTATACTTTTCGCAAAACCCTCTGCAATTATATCAACTTCCACAGCATTAGCGCCAGTCCAGTTTTTAAAACATTTGTGTTTGGTAACTGCTATATTTAACTTTTGACATCTTAAACAAATAGCTGTAGCTGTATTTATTCCGAACGCCAAGAAACAGATTTTTTTTAGTCCTCAGCCCAACTATACATGCAGTACCAGAGGCAGAACTAAACCCAATTTTATATGAGCATTTAGCCCAAGAGCCATCTGCCACGACACTTATTACAGGACAGCCTGTCTTATCCACTTCACCATTTAAAATGGCAAGAGCTGCTATCATCTATTCTATGGCAAATTCTTCAATCACTAGTGCCAGACCATGCTCGGTTTTTGTATAAGTCAATGTAAAAAGTAATGGACGGATTGAGATGAAACTTTGCAATAATAATAGTGTTGATATCAAAATAAACACATATGCTATAATTAAGTAAGTAAGTAAGTTCGTATAGGCCGGGTGGCTAGCCCTGGTGTCAGAGTTTTGAAGCCGCCTGACAGCCTCTGACATGGCTAAGCGGTTAAAACAACCGGGACCTACAATTTAACGTGTCATCCGAGCCACGCTATAATTTATGTTATGTTATAATATAATTATGTTGTGTGAATTTTCTTAAATTCTACTTCTTACCTCCTACTCATCCTGTCCTTCTAATATTATAAACGCGAATGTTTGTGAATATGTATGGATGTTTGTTACTCTTTCACGCAGCAACAAAGCAAATTGTTGATTTTGTCGTAGATAACTAGATTCAAAGATTGAAGTCAAACATGGGCTATACTTTTTATGGGGGGAAAATAAAAGGTTTCTATGGGACAGCACAAAAATCAAAATTTACGCGGGCAAAAACTAGTTTATTATAATTATTTCTTATATCGTAAATAATCAAGAATGTTTCAGCGGTCTTCAGACTAGGTGGTGTTTCTAACTGGCCGATGAACGTTTAACGCTGTGCTTGTCAGTGCATAGAGTCTCCATTAGAGAACTTTGTCCCCTCGGAACTGTGTAATAACTTTTATTGTTCTACTTGTCCCAAAATACATAATCATAATACAATCTGAGGTTACTGTCACACGTAAGTATTCAGATAAAAATTACAGAAATGACGGTTGTTTATGACATTAGGTGTATTTTTAGGAATATTCGGCGCTTCAAATATTAAATTAGAGTATTTTAGGTAGGAGTTATAAACACAATGGTAGATGTAATTTGATCTAGTGTGAAACATTATCAAATATTGTCAAGAAAATGTTGATAGGGCTCAAATTCGAGAATTTGGGCCCTATCAGATCTCATGTAGAGTCAATTTTCTGTTTTAAGATATTTATTTTCTCAAAGAATTACATAAAATTCACGAAAACACTTGCTAGATTTGTGCCAGATTAAATAGCAAGTGTCAAAACACAACTTATTAATACACAGGCTTAACATTTTTTTATGAAAATACAGAACAACAAAACTTCAAAGTAACAAATAAACATTTTTGATTTTAGATTTACATTTGAGATAATTAAACTAAATTGAATTGTTTATTTGAACGACATGTATTTTGTTATATATTACAACTAGATAGATAGATAAACTCTTTATTGATTCACATTCACACACACATAAAACAGAAAATAGAGTTAAAATAGATGCTAAAACATGTGAAGCAACCGGCGGCCTTATCACTGAAAGTGATTTCTTCCAGGCAACCTTAGGATGGAGAGAGATAGGTACAAAAGAAAATACGACGAGGTGTGCTAATTTAGAGGACACTTTAAAAGTAAAACAAAATAATATAAATAATAAAAGAATTATACAATAGACATACATACAAATGTTATAAATACTAATACATATATAAATAATACAGTTAAATAAACTAATAAATACTTATAACTTCTAACATACACATATATAAACAATGTATAAGTAAACGAAAATAATAATAAGCAAACAAATTAATAAACCACCCAAAAAACTAAGAACGAATTAAGGATTGCGACAGATATAATTTTTTAACTTCCTCTTTGAAAACAGTTATGGACGGGGCTCATTTAATGAAAATGGGTAGAGGATTTCATAATTGGACTGCTTGGAATGAAAAGGATTTGCCATAAAAGGTAGTTCGAGCGGAAGGAGTCATCAGAGTTAACTAGCTGACCCGGCGAACTTCATTCCGCCTAAAAGTAGATTAACAGAGCCTAAGTTACTCCTTATTACGCTGATGTAACTGCCAATAAAAGTTCTGTCAAAATCACTCCAGCCATTTCAGAAATTAGCCGAAACAAACAGACACAAAAATTGTAAAAGTGTTATTTTGGTGTATGTACCATATATATATATATTCATATGCATGTAGTTAAAAACAGTTATTTCAATATTACAAACAGACACTCCAATTTTGTTTATTTATATAGATGTCATAAAGACTTTACCTGCCTACACTATGTTGATTAAAAAATTAGACTCCATCTCTCCGATAAAGTAGAGTGATCAACAAGTACAAAATAAGATTCGTGATGGATTAATTATTCTTAAAATGACATATAGAGTAATTTATGAAACAAAGTATTATTGAAATAGAATTTGTAAATTATAATAAATAGTATGTAAGTAATATAAAAACTCAGTATGTATCTCCAGTCGCAAGATTTTTTTTTCAAAGTCCGTTCACAAACCACGTCATATCCGTAAAACAAAGAATCGAGTACGAAATCGTAGCCAAGTCAAACACAATGATAAATAGCGAGAAAGTAAGTACAGCACAAAAACACCAAATATCATGAAATCAATCCAAGACTGACAAAAACAGCAAAGCGCTAGCCGGCAGTGTAGACATCGCGGCTCGGTGAGGGAGGGGCGCGGGCGGAGCGTTATACTCTTAGTACGCACACAAATGCAAATTATACACACATTGACATTCTCGCTTGCTTGGGCGCATCGCGACAGCAATAGTCTAGCCCAAATACCTATTTCTCAAATTCCTCGGCTCTAGGATATCGTCTTAAAACGCGCAATAATATTTTGAATGACGGATGCGGCGGGATTTTTAAGATCCACGTCCGAAAAATATTATCAATACTTAATATTAGTTAAGGTATTATAATAATATTCAGGTAATCTATTAATATGACCTAATCTTGTGAAATATCGGTATTAACCCATCTTTACGAAGTACAGTATAGGCGGGATTATAGAAGTCGGATGTGAAGTTAGCTACAAGTAATATTCAATCCAGACTGAAGTTCACATAAAGCTGCGCGTTGATTGGGTTTCGCGCAACGTGTAGCTAACTTCACATCCGC
Source organism: Hypomecis punctinalis (assembly GCA_949316475.1). Taxonomy (NCBI): domain Eukaryota; kingdom Metazoa; phylum Arthropoda; class Insecta; order Lepidoptera; family Geometridae; genus Hypomecis; species Hypomecis punctinalis. The sequence continues at coordinate 2,705,188 of OX438822.1, forward strand.
AACAGCCTGCTGGCGACAAATAAGTAAATCCGCCACTAACTGTTAAGCCTCTGATCGACGTACAAAATAAAACCGCGGTTTTAAAGTTTTCTCTATTAGAGAAATAGTTTTCTCTGATAGAGAAAACTTTACCGCGGTTTTAAAGTTTTCTCTTTTAGAGAAATAGTTTTCTCTAATAGAGAAAACTTTACTGCGGTTTTAAAGTTTTCTCTATTAGACAAAAAGTTTTCTCTAGTAGAGAAAACTTTAAAACCGCGGTTTTATTGAATATTACAGCTTGTAGCTAACTTCACATCCGCCGACATTCCCGCCTATACTGTTTCTTCTGATGTAACAGAATCTTCGTAAGTGGACATGCTACAAAAGGTTCGAATAATCTGTAATCTCTAGTAACGTGCCCAATATGCTGGCCGCATTATTGGGAAACTGACCGTCTTACCACAAAAGATTTACGCACGCTTTAGACAGTGTTTAACAGTACAAATTGCACGGTTAAACAGTGTTTAAATCTTTTGTGGTATGACGGTAACTTTTGTCCAACATATAGCCTAGCATTTTGGATACAAGTACTATCCCGACAAGTCCTTAAAAATTCGTGAACTCCCGCCATTAACCTGATGTTTCTCTCTCTTTCAGGACGAAGTCCTCGCAATCAACGACAAGGTGGTCCTTAAAGCCGAGGACCTCCTCTCATGGATGTGTACCGGCCAGGACTGGACGTACGGACTCAAGGCCGTGTGGCGCGGCGCGTGCGCTCCTCACAACGACGCGCGACCGACTGCTGCTCTGCACAGCACGCGGCTGGACTTTAGTGACGTTGACAAGGAGAAGAGTGCTATTGGTAAGTGCTACTTGTCAATATCAACCCTGTAGGTTGAGTGTGAGTTTTGTCGTAAACATGACGCGCTCCTCGGCGAGCGCGTAAGTATGTAATTTGTATGAACTTGTTGTGTTTCAAAAACACGCCGCTGGTGGCGCTGTACATTTCTTCATACAAATTACATGCTTACGCGCTCACACGCTACAGTATTGATAGAAACACGACCAGTGTTGCTCGATATACGACCAGTAAGCTGAGTGTGAGTTTTGTCGTAAACATGACGCGCTCCTCGGCGAGCGCGTAAGTATGTAATTTGTATGAACTTGTTGTGTTTCAAAAACACGCCGCTGGTGGCGCTGTACATTTCTTCATACAAATTACATGCTTACGCGCTCACACGCTACAGTATTGATAGAAACACGACCAGTGTTGCTCGATATACGACCAGTAAGCTGAGTGTGAGTTTTGTCGTAAACATGACGCGCTCCTCGGCGAGCGCGTAAGTATGTAATTTGTATGAACTTGTTGTGTTTCAAAAACACGCCGCTGGTGGCGCTGTACATTTCTTCATACAAATTACATGCTTACGCGCTCACACGCTACAGTATTGATAGAAACACGACCAGTGTTGCTCGATATACGACCAGTATATCGTATATCGTATATCGAGCAACACTGGTCGTGTTTCTATCAATACTGTAGCGTGTGAGCGCGTAAGCATGTAATTTGTATGAAGAAATGTACAGCGCCACTAGCGGCACGTTTTTGAAACACTTTGTGCGAGAGCAAGTTCATACAAATTACATGCTTACGCGCTCGCCGAAGAGCGAGTCATGTTTACGACAAAATTCACACTCAGCATACAGGTCGTGAAGTGAAATTCCGTACATAAATTCGAAAGAACTCATTGGTACGGGACCGGGGATTCGAACCCACGACCTCACGATTGTAAGGCGGGTGTCACTACCTCTTGACCACCACGGCTTTCACATCACAGGCTTTTCGGTGAAGGAAAACATCGTGAGGCAACCTGCATACGTCCGTAGAAGAAATTCGATGGCGTATGTGAATCCACCAACCCGCACTGGGCCCGCGTGGTGGATATGGCCCAATCACCCTTCGTGGGTAGGCCTACGTCCTGCAGTGGACTACTAAAAAGGCTGGTACAGTACAGTACAGTATACAGGTCGTATATCTGTATCTAGCGACTGGACGTCACTGGCCCGGCACTCTGCTTCTTCATTCCTTCTGTGTCACAGGACTACACTACTAGTTATCTCTAGATCTGCTATTTGTTCTCTTTCAGAGGGCTCCTGAAAGCCTCAAACCACCATAGCATTACGTTATATCGAAGGGAACGTTATCACTCACGTTTGGAACAGTCTGTATATTATGCCGAATTAAACTTCTTGGTCGCTGTGATGTTTTTTTTTTATTGAACATTTTTCAAACCTTAGACTCCAGGGTCTGTGCCCTTTGTTAACTAAGATTACAATTGTTAGATTATACTGTACAAAGAGAGTTAGTAGGCACTTGAAATTTTAGCCTAAGTTAATTAGTTGGTGCAATGCGTGAATGCCACGAGCAGACCGGCGACCCGCAAGCCGCACCCGATCACGAGTGTGACACATGTGCCAGCCGTCGCTCTCCTCGACCATATTTGAGGGAAGAGAGCGACCCGGCACATGATGCCGCCGCAAGAAGGAGCCTTCGATGGCGAGCATGCTTGGGGCATGCTCGCAATGCTTATTTCTTATAAACTACAACACATTTTCCACTGTGATGTTAGGTACTAGCTGCCCAAAACCCCATTCTCACTGAAGCTTACATATCAGCTGCTGGATTGAGATTCACGCCGACTTGTATGATACGGTCTATACCGAGGGGAACGTTATATCACCCACGTCGGGAACATTATGCTGTAACAAACCCAATGTTTTTTCCACAGAGATCGACTCCCAAAGCCCAGGGGTGGTGGTGTTCTCGTACCCCCGTTACTGCCGCTACCGGGCGCTCCTGTCCCGGCTCGAGGGCATCCAGGCCGCCTGGCTGCGGGACTCGCTGGTGGCCGCGCTGGGAGGGTACTCCGCCCCCACAGACAACACTAGGATCCTCTACTGCAAGGTATCTCCTCACAGAGATCGACTCCTACCCTCGTTACTGTCGCTACCGGGCGCTCCTGTCCCGGCTCGAGGGCATCCAGGCCGCCTGGCTGCGGGACTCGCTGGTGGCCGCGCTGGGAGGGTACTCCGCCCCCACAGACAACACTAGGATCCTCTACTGCAAGGTATTTCCTCACACATATCGACTCCTACCCCCGCTACTAAGCCATGTCAGAGGCCTTCAGGCGGCCTAAAAACTCTAACACCAGGGCCTGCCACCCGGCCTATACGGACTTTCCCCCGCTACTGCCGCTACCGGACACTGACGTCAGTGCCTTTAAGCCTTAAAAAGTTTAGCCCGATAGCCGTTTCTTTTTTGTAAATTCCGGAATTAAATGATTTTATCATTTTCTCAGTCGGTTTAAAATTAACGCAACTACCTAGTACTGTTACGTTGAATGGTTTGTTGCGCTAACATGTTTCCTCTTATTGTCCTGGTTATTAATCTATTTCGTTTCTTGGTTTTGGTGTCGTTTATTTGGCTAAACATTCTCTCGCATTCTGCGTTAGAGTTTGGAAGAGCCAAAATATTGAGCATGTATTGTCCAATCAAACGGAACTCGTCCAACTGTTTCACCTGAAAAGCAATATTAGTATTAAAAAATATTGTAGGTTGCTAACGAAATAAATATATTTCTATCTATAAAAAAATTAAAAGTCTTTGTTACTAACCTTATGCCAGAACTCATCAAGCCGTATTGCTACATCGAAATCTCCTTTTAACTTTGGCAATTTTCGCCATTGGTCATCCAAAGCTTGTTGTTCTGCCATAGAAGTTGGTGTCAATCTTGGCATCAAGCTTAGTAAATTTTGAATTGATTCATGTCGATTTGAGATATCAAGACAACTCTCAGGATCTAATTTGGATATTCCAACTAATACTGGATCATTCAACGCGAATCTTTTGCGGATGCCTACGCACGCTTTGATCAAAAATTTTCGGCATTTCCTTTTGAAATCCTCTTGTTTCTCTTTTGCTATTTCATTTGTTGAAAACTGTTTAAATACTCCCAAGCCAAGATAGATGTAATCCAAACTTTTAAAATTGTTTTCGTCAGTTGGGTCAATTTTTTCTAGTTCAGTGTTTGCAATATGTGCCGTTGTCATGTATGTCGATAAAAATTCGTGAAAGAGATCGTTCATTTTAGTGCTAAGTTTTGTGATCATTGGAGTCTCACTCTGAAATAGCGTATTAGCTTCAGTAAATTTAGGTAACATCCAGTTCAAAAAGAAAAAGTATGATTTCGTTACGGGATCATTCAACTGCGTATGGATTTCGAAGCATTCGTTGTCTTCAAGCCATCTTCCATCAAAAAACAATGTTAAGGCATTCCACTGTTCCAAAATCCTTTGCACTACAGCACTTAGTGATAACCATCGCGTTTGAGCTGGTTTCAAAATTTTGTGAATATCTGTTTCTGTGAATACTTGAAACTCTTTTAATAGCGATTGTCTTTTGCTACTGGTCGCAAAATAATTGTAGATATCACGCGTTAGCTTTTCACATTCAGCTGGTAACATTTTGCATGCGTCACTCGCACAAAGATGCAGAGAATGGCAAACACATTTTAGAACAATAATTCCGGGACATTTTGCTCTAAACCGACTCGAAACAGAGTTGTGACACCCCATCATCGTATTGCAACCATCTGATCCAAACCCTATAATATTTTCGATGGGAATAGAATTTTCCTCGAAGGATTTTATTACTGCTTCGAAAAGATGTTGTGCTGTGGCGGTAGCCACAGTAGCAGAGTTGTCCTCACCATGTATTTGAATTAGGTCCCAAAATCTGCTCGCAATTCGACCTTTTATTGCACAGTAATATCTGACCACAACACACATAGTTTTTACTGCTCCGATGTCAGTACTTTCATCAGTCATGACAGAGAATTTTTGCTCCTTTAGATCTGCACACAAATCTTGTTTTTCTGATTCTCCTAGAATATTGTTTACTATTGCTTGGCATTTCGTTCTCTTCATTTTCATATTTTTTGCAATCTGAGAGTCAGGAAACATAATGGGCAATAAATCAATTAAGTGGTCCATCACTCTAAGGGAAATTTTATGCTCCGCCATAAAAGCGGCTAACTTTATCTCAGATGCTTTGCATTTATCATCATCGGACTGCTTAACCTTTGCAAATGCAGTGGCAATCGAAGATTGAGCTGGCGCTGTTGTGATTTTTTTCACATGCTTAGTACCTTCACCATGTCTCTTTATCACCACTCTATCAGCTATCATTTTTGCATCACACAGAACACAAACTGCACGATACGGGTCTTTTGGGTCACGCCGCAGCCAAGTTTTAAAACTATTGTCACTTAACCACTCGTCTCTGAATTTTTGTTTATAATGTACCTTTTTTCTTTTTTTTGGAGAAGATGATCCGCTTTGATTGTCTTTATCACTATCATCAGATGAATTAGGCATTTTTAATTTTTTCTCAAGTCTTCAAACAAAATAATCACTTTCACAAGTTCACAGAATTACTTACACGAGCCAAATGAATTTGTAATGCATCGCAAAACAACACAATTATAATTATACTAATTTATGTTGGTCCCAATGTGCCTAAAAACTTACTTAACTCATGATTGACAAAATTTAGGCGGTTAATACTACAAAGTGGTTCTTAGCCTATGACGGGGAATTCCCGCATAGTATACACAGTGTGCGTGGTGTATACACACACACACACACACACACACACACCTTCACTACACAAGTAACCGCGCCGCTATTCATGCCCGTTAAAATAAGACATTTTCGTTCTTATCTACATAGAAACAAAGGTTATAACAAAAGCAGAGATGGCGCGGGCTCTAGTAGCCGGTTGCGTTTCGACAAGTTCATAATTATTTTTTCTTTTCACAAAGGGTGCGTTCAGTTTACATTGATTTTTGCTTGTAGAAAAATTACAGTGTTCTCCATACACTGTAATTTTACTATTGCAGTGTACAGTAGATCGTGTGAAAATACAGTAAATCTGCTGTAATTACAGTGTATCTGGCAACGCTGCTTTAAGGGCAGGCATATTGCCCCTAGGCAGTACAATTCTTGGTAGGAACCTTTAATGGGCGAGCCTGACTTGACTTGACACTTGTCCAGTTTTTTTCTTTATGCGTTCTCGGTGCCCTGCGCCCGTACCTAGGGGCCTCTAGTTAACGCGGGGCCCTTAGGCGCTTAATTTGCCCTAGGGATAATCCGGCACTGATTGCTGTCAGTATCAGTACTCTACGCGAGCTCCATCCAGAAGGATGCTCCTTCCAACGCTCAGCAGTATAAGACATAGGACAGGCAGACTTACTGGCTTTTCGAGCTTTAACAATCAGGCACCACTGGAGATCTATTTGCAGTTCCAACGCGTACACGGCAAAGTTCTGATTGTCAGTCTTCAGTATGTATGAGCTGTGCACAGCCACACTTGGATCACTCGATTTCAATCGCCATGTCGGCGCGAAGTAAATAACTGCTCTAATCAGACGTTACATTGCTTGTGATTAAAAACTTCAATAAACCTACATGCTTATTAACCCTTGTTTTCTTCCCCAGGATACGTTCGAGTACCCAGAGCTAGAAGGCCACGAGTTCGTGTGCAACCACCTAGCTCCTAAGCTGAAGGGGCGCGGGCGCGGCCGACGGCGCCGCCCCCCGCGCTCCACGCCCCCCCACTCGCCCGACTCGCGCTCCAGCGAGGACGAGCCGAGCCCCCGCCCGGTAAGTGTCCCCCTAGCCTCCAAGCTAAACTGGCGCGGGCGTCTATCACTTGTTAAATAGAAAGCCCTAGTTGTCTTAACCTTTTAGCCATGTTAAGTCTAGCTACCTAAACTTGACACTTAATACAAACAAGTGTTTCCTTGTCAGTTTGGGGCTACAATGCAGATATTTATTTTAAATTTGACGCGCTTTTTCTGTTTCCTCTTTTAGTAGCCAGACTATAGCTTATAAACGTTGATACAACGACAAGCCACTCCATCTTCTACAGGGTTTCGAAATGACCAAATAATAAATTTATCACATTTTGAGTTTCACCAACCACCAACTGGACACATAATACATATATGTCTAGTTGGTGACTATATAACCCATACAAACACTTAAACCACTGCATCCATTCCAGACCCCGCGGCGGCTGTCCCTCCGCAACGGGCTGGAGAAGAGGAGCTCAGATTCGGACCCCGAGCGGGAAACCAACGTGACGGAGGAAGACCAGGCTTTCCTGCGCATGCTGAGGCGGTTCCATCGGGACAAGGGACTTAGCTTCTCGCAAGCACTGTCGTTGAAGCACCGTAAGTATTTTACTTCATAAACATATTCAGATATAGACAGATATTTTCAAAAGCGCTTGTGAGATAACAGGTATTGTCACTTAGACAATGTGAGTATCTAGAATTCTAGATTGCGGAGGGAGAAGGATATTTTGGGAAACCAATACTTTATCGGATTGGCAAGTTGAAATGGCAGTAGGCAGGAAGGTTCTCGGGTGGAGATCGCGAAGGTATCTGTAAGCGCAGCGTAGAACGTCCATCTACATGGTCATCCGTCCATGACCTCATCAAGACCGCAGGATCGCGTTGGATGCCTGTTGCTTCCAACTGGTCATATTAAAGATCTATAAAAGATCTACATGGTCATCCGTCCATGACCTCATCAAGACCGCAGGATCGCGTTGGATGCCTGTTGCTTCCAACTGGTCATATTAAAGATCTATAAAAGAGGCCTATGCAAAGCAGTGGACGTCCTATTGCTGAAACGATGACGGCGGGAGTAGTGATTCCAGGTTGAAGGGTTATTTATTTATTCATTATTTTATTTGTTGTAGTGTCGTTACGGGCGCTGTACACGCTGGTACTCTCCCGCGGCGGCTACGAAGCTGTCTGCCGTTTGCGATTGTGGCGCCCTCTGTTCCACGCGCAACACACGTCCACCAGAGCCATCTATGAAAGGTAATCATCATCATCTCAGCCTACAATCGCTATAGACCGAATCATGCAAGTCGGCGGATGTGAAGTTAGCTACATGCTGCGAGAAACCCAATCAGCAAAATGCCGAGCTTCAGTCAGGATTGGATACGAGTATATGTACATATGCGCAACTTCACATTCGCCGACTTGTATGATTCGACTTGTACTAACATGCGAGGGTAAGTACATATTTGAGCGTTTGCGATTGTGGCGCCCTCTGTTCCACGCGCAATATACGTCCACATATAGTCATTTATTCATAACACCATTTGTTACAAGTCTATCAACCAGAGCCATCTATGTAAACATGTTAAAATATTTAGCCATTTTTTTTGACTTGTAAATTGTTTTTTTCCAAATATATGAGTATGAGTATGAAAGGTAATCATCATCATCTCAGCCAGCATTGGCGGAACCAACCTGAAATCTCGTATAAAAGTCGCCTGTTCCATGCATTTCACTACATCGATTCTTGTGACCTATCGAATTCTGAGTGCCCAATGGCAGATTTGCAAATCAAATCGAATTACTTTTACGTCGCGTTGACCGAGCGCGCCGCGCACACACGCGAGCACATTGACACACGCTTGAATTAGCCAATCACAGCCGTTGCCGCGCTCGTGTCCGATCGGTTTGGCGCTCGCTACATTACCGTAAAAAAATACTTACATTTAGCTATTCAGTTTTCTGTACGTGACACAAGATGGCGCTGTGCCATTTCCATACAAATCACATCAAACGTTAACGCGATCGAGCTCGTGCGAAAAACTGCCACTGGCCCTCAGTACACGGTGGAATTGGACTGTGATATTATTGGCGAAAAATATTTTTTTTTACGCAGGGCTTTTGCTACCACCAATATCGCAGCCCTACTCGAACGATGGCAAAAGGCCTGGCGCTGGTTTCATAGAAGTGTGGATGGCCTTTAATATGGGACGCGACTTGCATCGATACTTTGGGATGGTCACATTTTTCTGAGACTCAGAGTAGGGCTGGAGCGGTGGCCGATTCGGCGGAGCAGCACAAACGGCGCAAATATGCTAACCTCGGTAGTGGTTACATATTTGAGCCATTTGGAGTTGAGACTTTGGGTCCGTAGGGGCCGGGAGCTCATCTTGTTTTCAAAAGTCTTTCTGAGCATCTGGTGGACGCGACGCGTGACCAGAATGCTGGTGTTTATTTGGCTCAACGTATAAGCATTGCCATTCAGCGTGAAAATGCTGCCAGCATGCTGGGCACGCTGCCAACTGGCAGTGGGCTTGAGCACTTGGATTATCTTTAGACCTTCAAAGGTCTGTGGATGATACAATTGCTTTCTATGTAGTAGTAGTGCAGGTAGTTTTAGCATATGAAGTAGTATTGTATCCTACTTAGTTAATAAAGGCACTTTTGCCTCATAGGTGCCGAGTTTAACTTATTTAACTCATAGTTTGGCCTCATAGTGAAAGTTAATCAGATGATTATAATTATATCCTAGAATATATTGGTCGTCTAGCTATAACAACCCTGTAGGGTTGTTCCTGATCAATTAGCATCCTTTGAAGGGCTTATTCTATACATCAAAACTAACAACTTTTGTTACACGACTTTTGTCAGAACAATAAAAAAAAATCAGGTGTTCCATACATTTTGTCGAGGGTGAACGATCTTTTTTTATGCAAAATATAAAACGATATTTTTTTCGTAGATGTAGCTCATTTGAATGAGGCAACGAATGGAATGCTTGGAGGGCCGCTTGCCCAAATACCGAGCTTCCAAAGACTATCGTCGCAGAGACTGTGGGATCGGCCGATCTGCGAACTAGCACGGAAATCTCTTCTAGACACGTGTCCTAGCGTCGCGGATCGCGCTCGTATCCTTGCAGTCTCTGTATGGGAGTCCGGTCTTTGGCTGCAAGCATTGCCCTCTTTCAATACTGGTAACCTTTTAGACCCAACTACATTTCGTTTGTTTGTTTGATGTACAGAATAAGCCCCTAAAAGGATGCTAATTGATTACGAATAACCCTGTATACGGCGTCAATTAGGTAACTCAATTAAAATACATAATTTTCTCCTGTTTCCCCGTTGTGTTGTTAACTAACAGAGTGTCAAATACAACTTATATTTTCTTTGAAAATTAATGTACAGTTAGTTTCATCTATATTTTCGTCTATGGTTTCATTAATAGATTTAATACCTACAAGAATTGCTGCGCAGAAATATTTTAGTCCATAAAATAAATTAAATAATTTAGTAAATTATCTACTGTTTTCAGGTTCCTCCTGCCGCTAGAGAACCACGAGCGGCGTAACGGCGTTAAACCTAACGGCGTTAATCTAACGACGGAACCGGATACCATTACTGTGTGCGACTCCCCCCCACCACCCCCACACGAGCACCGCGACAGCGAGACTGGTGAGCACACACACTCAAACGTTCTCTCCCTCTCTGACAATGACTCTGACACATACACAATAAAAACGATGATTTTTTTGTTAAAAAAAATTTACGTTTATTTTTGTTCATCGATATTTTCGTCAATTATAAACCGAATCAAAACATGATATTTTAGTTCGAAAGTGTATACTCCCGAGGTGGTGACATTTAAATTTTATCGAAATCGACTGAGAGGCAAACAGAGGGTGTGTATATATAGTAATAATGTTTATTGTATGGCCATTAAGGTACATATACAACAAATTGCCAAATTGTTTTAAAGAACTTAATTATTATACTTTTAGACACAAATTACACAAGTTCCTTATTGACAAGTGTTATTACACTATTAACGAATTTTTAGAAGACTCACTTAAGGAAAAAATGTATAAATAATGTTAAGCCCCTATTATATATACTAAATTTTTCTAAAAATATTTGTACACCTGTAAAAGTAGTATATTGGAGTTTTGGCGGGAACGCGGAAAAATCATGTCGCCTCATTGTATTATTTTGTTAAACTTGTGTTTTTATCAGTGATAATTAGTGAAAAATGGTGGTGTTTCGTTGATTATGAGCTGATTTACGTGCATGAGTGTAGGCAAGTGATATAATGTGACGTATCATGTTCTTCCGTGTTGTTACCAAAACTCCATAGACGCCTCTATAGTAAAGTCTCCACTGCTTTACTGAGGTAGGACTTGGACTATGATTGGACTTGACTGCGACTTTACTGGACTATGGCGAGACTACGACAGTGACTATTTTGATAAAATATTATCAAAAATTATTAAAACTTAATACTTGACACTGGCAAATGCACAATAATGCGACGCCAAAACTAAGAAGAAGAAGAAGAAGTAGAATATTTGAGACACTATTGTTCTTTAACATCTACATTGTAAGACAATAACAAATAAACGAATTTTGATTTGATTTGAGCCGTTATTGAAAAATCAACAATAATGTAAAAAAAATGTATATATCAATTCGAACTAATTATTCGAATTTTGTAACACGATAGAAATTGGTTTTACCATTTTTGGGAAAAAAATATAATTTTTTTCTTTAAATCACTAATTTCCTTTTATCTTTCCTCAGGTGAAGTAAAAGAAGAAATCACTTCCAAACCGGCAGAAGAACTGAACAGAGAATTCCTCGATTCCCTTCCGAAAGAAGAAAAACCACTTAAAATCACCGTAAAACCAGTCGAAAAGCTTATAGACACGGAGAAAAGAGATATTGGGATCGAGAAGAGAGAAATTGGGGTGGATAAGAGAGATATTGGGGTCGAGAAGAGAGATATTGGGATAGAAAAGAGGAATTTTGGTGGCTTGGAGGAAAAGAAAGAGGGGTTTCTGAGTGAATTGGCGAATAAGCTCAATTTAGGTGAGAATTTTTCGTACCAGAGGGTTTATATAGGGTTATCCAGAACTGGTGTACTAAGTCGACAAGATATACAGATTCAAGTAAAGTAAAGTAAAATAATTTATTGGCCTTATAACATCTCGTCATATTGGGCAAGTCATTTACAATAATTACTTAAGAACTACTTAATACATAAACTTAAAAAATAATGATACAATAAAATGGCAACATTATTTTTATACTATTAAATGTAATATTTTAAAAATTATGTAAAATTGAATTACTAAAACAATTGTTAAAAACAATGGATTTCATTTTACAATAAAATAATTATTATTTATTATTACAAGATTATTTATTTGTCAGAAACATGGTAATGTAGACAACATACAAAGTTGCATACAGATCTTACAAGAGTTATAGAACGCATGTTCTTGCCATCGTGACTTGTGGCGTACAAATATGAAAAACTAAAATCTTTTAAGAAAAACAATTCATAAAAAAAATGACATTTGTAGTCTAAAATGTCAAATATAATCTAAAAAATGTCACAGAGAAATAATATACTCTGGCAGCCATATCACAAACTTTGCTTAGTTTGGGGTCGGAGGCCGTGTGTAAAATGTACTCTAATATTTATATGTATGTTCCAGGTAATTCGGACACGACGTTTCTACAAGAGTTGTCTCGGCAGAGCTCGGCGCCCCCGCCCCCCGCCGCGCCGCACCCCCCCACCCCCGCCCCGCACTCGCACCCACACCCTGATCAGGTAAAATATAGGGCCTTAAGGCGATCGTGAGGCGCCAACTTGACCACACGAGAACAATAATGTGTTTATCTAGCTCTAATTGTATTATCTGATTTGAGTGATTTTTTTATATCGATTGCCGTATGTACAACCCGGTCAGAATATCTGTGCACCTCGCTGGAATGCGGCGCCTCTCCCGCTTCCCCTGTCTCCTCTCCGCGCACTCCCCGGTGCGACAGTACGGTTACCATCTTCGTTGCCGATACACGTCCCGATCATTTTGATATTTTCACTTTGTTGTTGTTTTGTTTTTTAATATTTATTGTTAAGTTTAAGTTTATGACGTCACGAGGTCAGGTGCACAGATATTGTGACCGGGTTGTATAATATGAACCACCCTCCATGATCATTTTTATTGATATTTTGAATTACAGTTACGTTACAAACAAATTACAAATAGGTTTATCAATGGTATAGGCCGCGCCACACAAGCTGTCGCATGTGATTAATAGCTACAAGCTGCACAATATCCAATCCTGACTGAAGCTCACATTAAGCAGCACGTCGATTGGCTTGTAGCTAACTTCACATCCGCCAACTTGTGTGGCGCGGCCTATACAAGGCTCTTGGAAAATAAGTCCCTCGCTGTCAATGATACGAAATCCCTAGTATATAGGGTCCCCTATCAATGATATGAGGCCCTCAGAATATCGGGGGGGTATCACAAATACGAGGCCCCCGGAATATAGGGCTCCCGAATCAATAATATCAGGCTCCGGTATGTAGGGCCCCCGTATCAGTCATACGAGGTACCCAGGATATAGGCCCATCATTGATATGAGGCCCCTAGAACATAGGGCCCCCGTATCAATGACACAGGGCTTCCAATGTACAGGGCTTAGAGCTTTGCTAAGTTTGGGAATAAAGACCCTGTGTAAAATGTCACCTAATATTTATTTACTTATATATTTTTTTCTATTTTTTAAACAGTACTCCAACCATTACTTGATAATTTGGAAAAAGGTTACTGAACAATGTGTATTTGTTTGTAGAAAAATTCCCGGCCATTGGGGTCCCGGAGCTCGCTGCGCGCAGTGCGAGTCAAACCTGCGCGCGCGCACACCGCGCCCAACACTGCGCCCAACACGCGTGAGTATTATACTCAAATAGAATAATGTCTTTGATAATCAATATGGCCTATACTATACGTATTGGCCATTTTGAGAAATAAGCTGCCAGCCGGCCTTATTGGAGGTCTAAAGATAATATAATGATCATTATTTCTATTTTTCCTCTACAGCGCCGGTGCCCCCCCTGCGGCCGGACTCGGCGTCGTCCTCCCCCCCGTCGCTGCCCCCCACCAGTACGCCCGCGCCGGTTACCAATTTTGGGATCCATCATCCACCGCCGCAGCACCAGAATAATAATAATAGCGATGATGAAATTGTCGAGGTTGGTAATACATTATATTATTTTGACGGCATTATTTTTTTATACACCATGTTTCTAAATTATTCATTCATCAAAGAGTTATCTTTGTGATAAGCATTTCAAAAATCTGAAGCGAACGCAGGATTTGAACCTGCCCCTTCGGATCACTAGCCCGACGCTCTAACCAACTGAGCCAGCCCGCCTCCCACCAAATCCTGCCTGCCAAATCATAACATTGATTTAGCAGTGCGTCATCTCTCGTCAATCTTTAGAAGTTCTAATAACTTCTAGTTGAGTGATAACCTGTCTAATACGGGTATCACAGGTGGCGCCACCAACGCTATAAGTTGGTGTAATATAAGCACTTCAAAATTTGACGCTTGCGTAGGAGGCGGGCTGGCTCAGTTGGTTAGAGCGTCAGGCTAGTGATCCGAAGGGACAGGTTCAAATCCTGCGTTTGCTTCAGATTTTTGAAATGCTTATCACAAAGATAACTCTTTGAGATAAAATCTAGTGTGGAAAGCACTTAAAATAAAATCATAATATTATTCATTCATATTTCTAAACTATTCAAATTATTTAGTCATATTTCTAAATTATTATTTTCTAGGTCTATATTGATCATATTTCTAAATTATTCATTTCTAGGGCTACATACACCATTGCATATTTCTAAACACCTAGCATATACACTTACTTTGCGTAATTTCTATACATTATACCAGTCATTCCTTGGTTGATCTACAAACTTTAATTGTACATTTGTAACATTAACATTTTTGTTTCCAGGTCCCATACAAGCCAAAAACGCCCGAAATCATCGATCTAGACGAGTACCCGGAAAGCCCGCAATCCATCAAAAAGAAGAAACTAGACATACTCAAAGAGAGGGGGTTGGAAGTGACCCCCCTCCCCGCGGCTGGCTGGCCCACCCCCCTAATCACCCCCACCCCAATGCTCCTACCCGCGGTCCAACACCAAATAATGACTAATGCGCAACTATTCCAAATGTACAATATCATCCCGCAAAACTACAACGGAATGCAACCCCCTAAAGTGATACAGGCTACGCCATTTTACGGCACGAGCAGTCCAGAAAAAACTGTCTATGGCAACCCTAAAGATCCTTTCATGCCGCCTCCACACGTTTTACACGGGGCACCGATTAAGCCTACCAAAAGTGTGCTGCAACCACCGACTCCTGCGCAAGATATTCTAGACCTAACTTGCAAATTAAGCTCCAAACCCGCAGTGGAAATAGTCCGCGTCCCCACCACTCCCTCCCCCTCCAAAAACCAATCCACAGCTCAAAATCTTACCAAAAACTATTCAATCGTCGACGGGAAAGCGGTAGTTGGATCCAACTTAGAAATAACTCTAGTAAACAAAGCACAACCATTATCTCCTTCAAAGAAACAAGTCCCCCAAAAAAGGTCTTCAAACGGCAAATTCACTAAAACGCCGACCCCCCCTAAGGACTATCCTAAACCGTACCCGAAAAAGAACCCTATAATAGTACCTAGCTATCAAGTGAGTCGGGAAGACAGCCCTACTAGCTCCACAAGCTCACAGAATAGTCAAAAGAATATGATTCCAACTGCAATGGATCCTAAAGGTCCGGTGACGTCGTTTATGGATCCGTCTAAGAGTCACGCCGCGTCGTTTATGGATCCTTCCAAAGCTCCCGTATCGCCGTTTCTGGATCCTTCTAAGGGTCCGGTAGCGTCGTTTTTGGATCCGTCAAAGGGTCCAGTCTCGTCGTTTTTGGATCCGTACATGGCGTTATACAATTTGGCGGGGCAGATGGATCCAAGGCAGTTGGCGGCGTATAGGGAAATTATGACGAATCCTTTTAGATATTCGGGACTTTTGAATATGGGTGTTGGCAACCCCACAACGAAGAATTAGTCTAGTCTAGATTTTGTGATACAATTTAAGAAGGCTTTGGGGTATTTTTTGTTTATTTCAAAAAAGGAACACTCCTTTTTTGGACAGTCGTATAAAATACATTCAACGTAAAGTTTTTTTGTGGACTGAATTTTTTTTTGCGATATTTTTACTGATTTTTTTAACCAAGTTTCGTGGTCTTCACGAGGTCATCAACAAAATTTATAGTCTGTAGCTTTTGACCACAGATTGGAAATCACGACAGATAGATCTACTTTTTTTTACTTTCAAAATACGATGTAGTTCCCATACCTTTTTTTAGTATTTGTTAGTATTGATTGTTCTACATTCCAAAATTAGTTTTTCGAAAAGAAAATGCCTAGACACATTTTGATGTGATTGTAAATAAGTTAAAGAATTAGCGTTAAGTTTTCAAAATGTGTCTAGCAAAGAGATTTTTAAATTAAAATCGATTTTACTACACTAGGTTAGGTTTGAAATATGTGGTATCGATTTTGTTGTAGATTGCGTCTATTTTAAATTTCATCTCTTTCACACGCAATAAAACAAAGATTATTTCGATAAAATACAAACTTCGATATACTAAAACATAGATTCTACATCTACAAATAAAAAATTGGTTTGTACAAAATACAATTTTCGAAAGTTCCTTTTTTAAATTAAGGACAAAATATCTTAATAAAATAGTAGCATCGATAAAAACAAAGTCGATACCATATTCGATATTTAAGTCGATTAAAAAAATCGATTTTAATTTTCAATCGATAACCCCAGAAGCCTGCTCTGATCTCTCGGATGTTAAAGAAAAAGAAACGAAAATATAGAAAAACGTGGGAACAATTTTAAAATATTTCGTTTCTTAAACTGACATAATGTAAATATTAGAATTAAATTTTCCAATTCCTTCACGCGGAGTTATTTAGAATTACAATTATTAATAATTATTATAATTTTAAGATGTTTCGAGAATAGTTGCTAATTAAAAAAAATGGAAACCACCTTGTAAACATTATTTAACTAATTTTTAAGTTGATCGCAGACGAACGTATATACAGCCAAAAACGCCGACGCTAAAATGGTGACATCCAATGGCGACTGTTGTTTGATAGGCTACTGTGAAATAGTAAAACACTACCAATAAAAAATAATAAGGCACTAAAAGAGTTATTTTTGTGATAAACATTTCAAAAATTCGTCGCGGATGCAGGACTCGAACCTGCGTCTTCGGATCACTAGCCCGGCGCTTTCCCAACTGAGCTAATTCGCAGTACTGCCTTTGCGTCGAATTTGTGAAGTGTCTTTCATTTTAACCAACTTATAGCGTTGGCGGAAGTGATCCGTATTTTGAATCATGTTTTGGTTTGAAGTATGTTTTATGTTGTTTTTAAACTTTCGCGATTTGAACACATTATTATTTTATACTACCGGACTAATCGCGCACTAAAATTACGAGATAAACAAATACCTCCTCCTAATAAAGTATGTTTTAGTTTGTTATATACTTCGAGTTTCCATCATGCCCGCGCAATATTTTTTCATTTTTTTTTTCTTTGACCGAGTTCAAAAAGAACATTAACAGAACTCATTGAGTTGAATTTTATTTGTCTTGAGTAAAATTTCCTGAATTTTTTTCGTAGTTGAAACACGTCGATGGCGGCGTTTGTGGCTGTAGACACGTACGTCTGCGATGGCACTTAATCTAATAAATAATTGTTATATACTTCGAGTATCCATCATGCTCGCGCATTATTATTTTTCTTTGTTTTTTGCTTTGACCGACTTCAAAAAGAAGGAGACTTGCAATTCATTCAAATTATTTTTTGTTGTTGTTAAAATTGCATTGATATTTCATGCTTTTCAATAGCTGCTACAAGTGATTAGGTATAAAAAAATATTTGTTTTTTTTGCTTACATAAAAATTTGAGACTAAAGTTATTTGGATTATTCGTTTGATTATTTGATTTACTTTTGACGCTATACATACATCAAAAGAAACGGGATTATTCACAGGCCAAAATATATAGTTGAAAATTAAGTTACTGATTGCTGTTTTTCTCTTTCTAACACTAATGAGAGAAAGGAACAGCTACATTTGCCTATTTACTCGGTATTTATTCTGAGTATTTCCATATAGCCGACTGAAAAAATTATGAGTGGGGTGCATACAATGATCTCATACAGTATAGATCACTGTATTCATAGATTTACAGACGATTGAAATTTGGAATTTGTTCATTCTTTCTTAGTTCATTCATTCGCTTTTCTTCATTCACTTATTTTTCTACAGTAACACACTTTTTTAGTATTTTTTGTCAAATATTGCAATATAAATTCCATAAATATACTTATTACTAAAAACGTATTTAAAACTATACTGTGTGCCGCAATATATTTTTAAATACGTTTTTAAGTACACGGTATAGTTTTAAATACGGTACGGTACGGTTTTGCATACTTTTGTATGCTACACAATACATCTTTTTTTGTATATCTTAAAATACACAAAATAAATATTGTTACATCTATCAGCTCCTACTTAGTTAATTTTTTGTTTAGTAAACATCTCTTTTTCATTGCGTCTATTATAGACCGCGTCACACAAGTTGGCGGATGTGAAGTTAGCTACAAGCTGCGCAATAGCCAATCAACGTGCGGCTTTATGTGAGCTTCAGTCAGGATTAGATATTGAGCAGCTTGTATCTAACCTCACATCCGCCAACTTGCGTGGCGCGCCTTATTACACCTTTTGTTTCTAATCCGAAATCGACGATTCTGTAAATCTATGACAATTAAAAATAATTTTAGTATAATTTGTTAATTTTATGTAATTATTATTTATGAGTCGCCCTTGAGTCAGTTTCACGCTAAGTCCTAAGTGAGTCGGTGTGATGACTCGAGTGAGTCATTAGGGAAATCTGTTTTCCGTTAGAATTATATCAAAATTAGCTTAGCACTTTTGTTCCTTGATTTTGAATAACTCCGTTTTAACTAAATAATTATAGTTAATATAGTTAATTGTAGTTTCTATGTTTATCTTCTTGTAAAAGGCAAATAAACTTGTGAGAAAGATTTTCATTCTTCATTTAAGGTCGTACGGAAAGGATATGCTAGTGGAAAGGAGGTCTATACAGGGTTATTTCTAATCAAATCCTTTTAGAGGCTTATTCTGTACATCAAAACTAACAACTTTTGTTCAACGACTTTTGTCAAAACTAAACAAAAAGTTTTTGTTCTATAGAAAAATATCGTTCACCCTCGTCAAAATCTATGGAACAGCTGATATTTTTTTTTTAATTTTGATAAAAGTCGCAGAACAAGTTGTTAGTTTTGATGTATAGAATAAGCCCCTAAAAGGATGCTAATTGATTAAAAATAACCCTGTATAACTATATTTGGCAAAGAGCCAATGCAAAAGTCGCACAAATATTTGTAAGTAATCATTTTCTATCAATTAACTAACGATTTTTTTTAAAATAACTCGTGTAGGTATTGTACCAGCCTTTTTTATAATCCACAGCTGGACATAGGCCTACACACGAAGGGTTAAAAACTATTTTCATTAGTGAAAATATAGTTTCTTTTGTTGTTTTCGGTTCTAGTCCCGCAGTTAATATTTATTTCATAGTTATCAGAAACTCTGACACCAGGGCTAGCCACCCGGCCTATATGAACTTATTAGAAAATGACCTCCTTTCGACCCTGCACATCCGTTCTGTTTAAACTAAAGACAATTTCGAAGTCGCAGCAATTTTCCAAATCGTATGCAACTTGCTGCAAGTATAGGCCGATTCAAACTTGTTGGCGGCTGTGACGTCAGTCTGAAGCTCACTTAACAGCTGTGACGTCAGTCTGAAGCTCACTTAACAGCTGTGACGTCAGTCTGAAGCTCACCAGCCGACTGTGAAATAAATTGCGAATTTCTCGCAAGTTTATTTGGTTGTTGGCGAAACTTGACTAGCTTAGTTTAAGAGATTTTATGAATACATGTTTGATATTTGTATGCTGTGTTTTATTTTTGACCGACCGACCACCGGAGGAGGTATACAATTCGACGCGTATATATATATATATTTTTTTTTTTTAGGGTTCCGTACCTCAAAAAAGTTAGAGCCGTTTATGTCGTAATAAAACCGCATATTTTGCACTCACAAAAATCAAAACCTACAGGGTACTTCCCGTTGACATAGAACTATGAAATTTGGCGAGAAGCATTGTCTTAAGGTTTTGTAGGTCTTATAGGAATAAATCTGAAAACTGTACATTTTTATTTAAATCACAAAATATAGGGTCTTAAAATTCACAAAATATCGGTTCAAAATTCAAAGTGAGTAAATCATATCATGTAAGGTATATCATATAAAAGAACTTCATTAGCACATGCTAAAACAGGTTTTTAATCATTAACAACGTGTTTGTACGGGACCCTCGATGTGCGAGCCTGACTCGCACTTGTCCGGTTTTTACCACGCATAACTTTTTTTAAAGTAGTCCGATTTCAATAATTCTTTTTTTAATTGGAAAGAGTATATAGAGTATACTTGGAAATTGGTCCCATTTAAATTTTATCGAAATAGGCTGAGCCATTTATGATCAAATCAACAATAATGTGAAAAGTGCTACATCGATCCGTGCATAATATTTGCGTTCTAGCGATGCGCCCCGGCTTCGCACAGGTGTATTATACATATAAACATTTCTCTTGAATTACTCTATCTATTAAAACAAACTGCGTCAAGATCCGTTGCGTAGTTTTAAAGATATAAGCATACATGGGGACAGACAGCGGAAAGCGACTTGGTTTTATACTATGTAATGATTCTGTACACGGGTGAAGTCGGTCATGCTATTTTCTGCAAAAAATAATTATTATGGTATCTTTTTACATGTATTAAAAGAGGCATTGAAAATTTTGTAAGATTTGAAAGTTAAAGCCATTTTTAATAGCAGTGATCAACACTTCAGAATGCAAGAGACCAGTCATCGTCGAGATGAAGTGAAATAAAAAGCAAAAACCGGACAAGTGCCAGTCAGGCTCGCACATCGAGGGTTCCGTACAAATCCAGAAAATTTTACAAAATTTGGAAGTAAGTTGTTAAAATCTCTATACCTTACATGATACGATTTACTCACTTTGAATTTTGAACCCATATTTTGTGAATTTTGAGGCCCTATTTTTTGTGATTTAAATAAAAATGTACAGTTTTCAGATTTATTTCTATATGTGTACTCTGACACAATGCTTCTCGCCAAATTTCATAGTTCTATGTCAACGGAAGTACCCTGTAGTAGGTTTTGATTTTTGTGAGTGTCAAAATATGCGGTTTTTTACGACATATACGGCTAACTTTTTTAAACGATAACTGAGAATTTTTTCTTTTACACAACTGCAAGATACCATAGATATACGTATACAGTTTAAATTTCAACTCGATATCTTTACGCGTTCCCGAGATAAAGAGTCTTGACATACACACAGACTGACAGACGGACAACAAAGTGATCCTATAAGGGCTCCGTTTTTTTCGTTTGAGGTACGGAACTCTAAAATTGTTAGGTTACTTCAGAGCTCGCGGACTTTTGGGCCGGGGCCCTTTGGGTTGGGGCCCGTAGCATTCCATAGCTACGCCACTGCCGGGGGGATAAATTGGTGGGGGACAACAATGTCTCTTTTTCATGCTGTCGAGATAATACAACTACAAAAATAAAACTATTATCATTCTTATAGTACAAAAACAGTTTAATTACATTTAACAATACACAATAGGCCCAATTATGAAGGCACCATCGTAATTATAATAGCTAATTAGACTATTTCTGTTTCTTTTTCACTTTGGGCATTCGATAGAGAGAACACTTTTTACGTTGCTGTTAAATTTACGATGGCGCCTTCATAATTGGGCCTAATGAATACCAAAATATGTAAACTAGATAGGCTAGGAGAGATCGGGCGCCCAGAGCTTGAACGTCCTGTCGTAGGAGCACGTCGCGATGTACTTGTTATCGTACGACATGTCCGTGCTCATCACCTGTCCACAAATAAATACATCATTATTGAAGTGTAATAAATACATTATTATTGAAGTGTGATAAATACATCATTATTGAATTGTTACTTCTAATGCGACCTCCACCTAGGTTGCGTTAAACGCACAAATTAAGAAGTTACCTAAGTACGTGCCACCAAAGATGAGACTTGTGAAGCCACTTTGGTTTGTATAATCATCGCAAAACATCTAGTCCGATCTCAAGTTGCACCATGGCGGCCCGCGACGGTACAGTCATGTGCAGCAACAATATGTACGAATTATATTTTTTATAACTAATTATTTTGACTATTGGGATTAGGTACATATTGTTCTAGATTCCTATAGAAAAGTGCTAAAGTATCTAGGTAACCCATAACTTAAACCTAAAAATAATCATGCTTATGTTATGAAAATAAAACAATTTAATAACGAATATTTAACGTTTTTGGCATTTTATACACACAAAGTACAACAAGTAACAAGAAACAATAACAAAATAAATAATAACACGAAACGAAAAATCAACAAAAAATCTTCAAACAGTTTATATAAAAAAAATATCGCGCGCGATTGTACTCAGTGGGTGGAGCGAGCGAACGTGACTACGACACACAGAGAACGAAAGCACACTAATGAAACTACGCTTTACGCTGTGATTTGTCAAGGGCGGTCACGTGGCATGTTCCCCACTGATACCCATTTTTCGCAGGATTACGCGTCGTGTTCTGAGTGTCAAGTGAGAGATTTGCAAATCATATCGAATTACTTTTACGTCGCGTTGACCGAGCGCGCCGTGCACACACGCGAGCACATCGACACACACGCTTGAGTTAGCCAATCACAGACGGCGCCGCGCTCGTGTTCGATCGGTTTGGCGCTCGTTACATTACCGTAAAAAATACTCACACTTAGCTATTCAGTTTTCTGTACGTGACACAAGATGGCGCTGTGCCATTTCCATACGTAAATCACATCAAACGTTAACGCGATCGAGCTCGAGCGAAAATCTCGCACTTAGCCCTCAGATCGGACTAGACGTTTTGCGATGATTATAATAAATAAAAATTAAAAAATACACAGATTCTGGATAATTCGTTTGATTTGTAGTTTGTACACGACTGTAGCTGCGCAAGATCCTCCCCCACTGACGTTTGTCAGTCTCATCTTCGGTGGCACGCACTAAGAGATTGTCAGAAAAAAAACCAAAACACCTCGTCCATCGACGAAGAAAGTCTATAACGCGGGCTAATTTGACGCCAACGCCATCTAGTTTAGTTCAGAGTAAACTACTAAGTTTCACTTCTTTGGCGCGGAGGGACTCCACACACTATTTTTTTTTTACTATACTCAGCGCCACACAAGTCGACGGATGGGAAGTTATACGCAGAACGCTGAGCAAAAGGCAAAATATAGGTATGCGCGGGATCCAGAGAGACAAGACGCCGGGGCACACCCGCCCGCCAACCTCACCAACGCGCTCCCTAAGCCCGTGCTCACTACTTTGCCACTTGCGTAGACATTGTGCACACATGCGCAATAACTAGCGAATCACGGCGAAGTGTCATCTGCGGCTAACTTCCCATCTGCCGACTTCTGTGACGCTTATTATACCTCGTCGTTTTGTTGACTAATCCTCGTCCATAGTCAAGTATTAACTAGACAGGTCGCTAAATAATAATAATAATAATAAGCCCCCCAAAATCCAACCTTACGCCCGAGTCGAACACCTGACTCAAGTGGGGGGCGGGCAACGTGTACAACAAATAGTCATCTACACGGCTAACAAGGCAATGGTAACCCATCAATATGGAGACTAGAAAAAGTAAGAAACGTATAGGGCCGCTGCCCGTGGGTATCCGTCGGGGCACGTCTGTTGCTGGTGTCGGGCGTGACAGCATGCTAGCCAGTGACTCCCGGCTGGTCGGCTGGGCGGGAGTCGGGGACGCGGGGGGTAGGAGACCGTCCTCAAGGACTACAGCCGCGAGTAGGAGCAGCAGAAGAGAAAGTAGTGGAAGCAGTAGGAGTAGTGAAAGCAGTAGTAGTTGTAGCAGAACAACTACGCCGGCGGAGGATGTTTCGCAGAAGGCACTTGCCACTCAATCTGCGACCACCAAAGCCGGAAAACCCCGAGTGCGCATGAAATGGAGCGACGAAATTAACCTATTTATCATGCGCACATACTATTACATCACCAAATTAGAGAAAGATAGGACCATGTACTGCAAGAAACTTCACGAAGAATTCAGCATTAAGTATCCAGACCTTAATGTCTCTGCACAAAGAGTTGCTGACCAAAGACGGGTAATAATTAGAAACAAATTACTATCTGACAGGACTATTGACGATCTAAAACGGGAAGTATCAATACAACTTACGAATGAAGAAAACGACAACACTAATTCTCTCTCACCTTGCCCAAGTCCAGCCCCATCCATACCGAGTAATCAACCAACGGTAGATCAGCTAACACTTAGTATCAATAGTTCCTTAACTCAGAGATTAGCACACACTTTCACACAACATGAACCACTGACACAAACTTTCACATGGCAACATGCATCTACCCAAACCAATGAGTTAACTAATATTGCGTCAACTACACAACAACCTGAACAAATCACAAACTCTGAACTTCATGATTCTAGCGCACCTCCCCAAGAACTCATAGATCAACTTAAAACTGCCCTAACTAAGTATACCGGTATGGATCCTACAGCTCGACCTAAATTACCGAGACTGAAGGAAAACAAAAAACTTTACGAGCTGTTAGGAGTGTTTAACAAGCACATATTAGGGAGTTTCTTTACCATAGATGATGATATAAGCACCTTACATACGCTAATCTACTGCAGCGCTCTAGTTATTTCAGAAACTTTAGGGTACAAAATAGGAACAAGAAATATAGGCGCACAGCACAAAATCAACAAACCAGCATGGCAGATCAGGATAGAGACAGACATACAAAAGTTAAGAAAAGACATAGGCAGGTTAACACAATACATAAATAAGAACAGATCTCCAAGAGTAGTTAAAGAAGTAGAGAAAATTTTTAAAAACACAAGAATACATACTATACATGAAGAAGCAAATACCAGACCCGAAGAATTCTTAGATACCCTAAAACAAAAGTTGACGCTAAAGTCTAATAGGCTCGCTAGATATAAAAAAGCACAACAACGAAAACAACATAACCGACAGTTTGACACAAACGAGAAGGGCTTTTATCGAACACTAAAAAGTAATAGCAGAATTACAGAAACAAATAACGAATTGCCTGATGCAGATAAACTTAAGAACTATTTGTGGTCTAATTTGTGGAAAAAGGAGAAAGAACATAATGATGAAGCTGAATGGTTAAGTAACGAAGCAAATAGGATGGATAATATAGAAACTATGGAATTCACAGAAGCCACCAGAGATGACATAGAAATAATTACAAGAAATATGAAAAACTGGAAAGCTACAGGTACAGATAATGTGCACAACTTCTGGCTTAAAAAACTGTTTATTTTACACGATGTTTTGGCAAAAAACATTACAGATTTGATTAAAGGCAACCAGGAACTTCCCAAATTCATTACAAAAGGAATAACATACATGTTACCCAAAAGTAATGATACTGCAAATCCATCTCAGTACCGTCCCATCACATGCCTCCCCACACTATACAAGCTAATTACATCGTGTATTACACGTAACATCAACAGACATTTGCAGGCCAACAATATACTATCTGAAGAGCAAAAAGGATGCAGGCAGAATCATATGGGCTGTAAAGAACAGCTAATAATAGACTCGACCGTTCTCAAACATGCTAACACTCATAAAAGAAATTTACATATTGCTTACATAGATTATAAAAAAGCTTTTGATAGCGTACCACACTCCTGGCTAATCCGAGTCCTCAACATATACAAAGTTAACGTCCACATTATCAACTTCTTGAAGAATGCCATGTCAGATTGGAGAACCACGCTGTGCCTATCTAACGGATCTGACACCATCAAAACAGATGAAATCCGTATCGAAAATGGGATTTTTCAAGGAGATTCATTTAGCCCAGTATGGTTCTGTCTGGCCCTTAACCCATTATCACACCTTCTCAATAACACCGAAAGTGGATACAAATTAAACTCAGAGACCTCCATTACACATCTCATGTACATGGATGACATTAAACTTTTCGGAAAAACTGACAGAGATCTCAAAAACTTAACAGACATCACCGCACAATTTAGTAAAGACATAAACATGACTTTTGGACTTGATAAATGTAAAACTCTCCACATACACAGAGGTAAATTTGCTAACAGTATCAGCGACGATATCACAAACGTAGAACCCTCCACTTTTGATCACATGGAGCCAACAGAGACTTACAAATATCTAGGAATCCAACAGTCAAACATCATTAATCACACCCAAATAAAGAAAGATATTTCTTCAGAATACTCGAGGCGTTTAAACTTAATCTGCAAAAAACAACTTCATTCCAAAAACCTATTCAAAGCCATCAACACCTTTGCAGTACCCGTTTTAACCTATAGTTTTGGAATTATAAAATGGACACGTACCGATATGAACCGATTAGAAATTCACACCAGAACAACATTGACCAAGTACAACTACTTACACCCTAAATCTGCCATAGAAAGACTCTCTCTTAAAAGACAAGAAGGAGGTAGAGGGCTAATAGACCTGACAATATTGTGGGAAGGGCAGGTTCGCAATTTAAGACAATTCTTTTACTCCAAACTAGAAACAAGCAGCATTCATTCAGCAATTGCCGACCTGGACAACAATTACACGCCACTAAATTTAGTTAACAAAGACCTACAGTTTAAGAATCCCCAGATTCACAAGCAAGAGAAAATAGACAGATGGCGCTCAAAAGAACTACATGGCCGACATCTGCATGACCTGGAGCAAGCTCACGTAGACGCAGATTCATCAAACAAATGGCTGAAATTAGGTTCTTTGTTCCCAGAAACGGAAGGTTTCATGATTGCAATTCAAGATCAGGTGATAAATACTAAAAATTACAAAAAGTTCATTATAAAAGACAACAACATTCAAAACGATAAATGCAGAAAATGTCACCGTGCATCTGAAACCATCCAACATATTACAAGTGCTTGTCCTTCCTTAGCCCAAACTGATTACACACACAGACATAACCAAATAGCTCACATCGTTCATCAAAAGCTCGCAATTAAACACAAACTCATACAGTCCAAAGAAGTTCCATATTACCAATATAACCCGAAACCAGTGCTGGAGAGCCAGAGTCATAAGATTTACTTTGACAGAGCAATCTTAACTGACAGAACAGTCCACAATAATAGACCTGACATAACGGTGATAGATAAACCCAATAAATTGACATACCTAATAGATATAGCTGTTCCTAATACACACAATCTGCAAAAGACCATAACTGAAAAAATTCACAAATACACTGAACTGAAAGAAGAGATCATCAGACTTTGGAATATGAACAGAGTATATATTGTGCCTCTGGTACTCTCTAGTACTGGAGTCATACCCAAGAACCTAAACCATTACTTACAGCAGATTGGCTTAAATACTAATATTTATATGACGATGCAAAAGGCAGCTATCCTCAACACATGCCGAATTGTTCGTAAGTTTCTGCAGGACGAGTTAGAATCCGAAACTAACCCTCACCATGAATCCCACTTGGTCTAGGCCCGTGGTTTTCATTGTATACCGAAACTCTTCTAGTTTCGAGAAAGAGTTCCTCTCAAATAAATAATAATAATAAGAAAGTCACTCAGGCATATTACTTCCGGTTGTTCTCATCTTGCCAACGGCGAGTACTTGCACAGACATAACCAAGTAGCCAGGATTATCCATCAGCAACTTGCTCTTCGATACGGCCTTGTCGAGTCTGAGGTGCCGTACTATAAGTACGCACCGGCGCCAGTTCTCGAAAATGGTCGTGCGTTGCTCTACTGGGACCGCTCTATCATCACGGACAGGACTATTGTCGCCAATAGGCCTGATATCGTGGTGGTCGACCGGTCCCAGCGCCGGGCAGTGCTCGTCGACGTCACCATCCCACATGAGCGCTACCGTGGCTCGGATGACACGTTAAATTGTAGGTCCCGGTTGTTTTAACCGCTTAGCCATGTCAGAGGCCTTCAGGCGGCCTAAAAACTCTGACACCAGGGCTAGCCACCCGGCCTATACGAACTTACTTACTTTTATGACGAGAACCTCGTGAAGGCCGAGAAGGACAAGCTCAGCAAGTACCTTGACTTGGCTCACGAGGTTACCGCCATGTGGGATGTGGACTCTACGATCATTGTCCCGATAGTCGTTTCGGTAAACGGCTTAATAGCGAAGAGTCTCGACCACCACCTTAAGAGGCTCTCGCTAGACGGTTGGGTCAAGGGTCAGATACAGAAGGCGGTCGTCCTGGACACGGCGCGCATCGTCAGGAGGTTCCTCTCTCTGTAGGCCCAACCACCGGTAGCTTGGGCCTCGCCCCGCTGCCGGCGGCACTCTAGGTTTAGGTTTTCTTATAGTATTTTGTTTTTTATTTTATAAATATTGTAAAAAAACTTAAATTTAAGACTATAAATAAATATGTGTATAATAATAAAAAAAAACATGACGAAATTAATATCTTTTGTCCCTATTTGCGTATACGTTTTTTTTTTGTCTGACTATTACGCACGGCCTAGACGTAGTAGTCAGACAATTTTTTTGCCCCAAAAACTACTGTTGAATTTTTGATGAGACGTTTAAAAAAGTAAATCTACATAATATTTTATGAACTTTACTTTTATCTATTTTCTGTCACTTCTATTAGAATTATGTAGGTTGTTACTAAAATCTATCTAGAGTCTAAATATGTTCCTGTTCTGCGCATGTCTAATGTCAATAATGAGTTAAGTAAAATCTATCTAGACTCTAGAGTCTAAATAATTATGTTCCTGTCATTGAGGAAGGAATCCTTCCTCAATGGTTCCTGTTCTGAGCGTGTCTATTGTCAATAATGAGTTAATCCTCGTCACAAGCACTGACATTAGCGCTAGATGTGACGAATTCAAAAACTGACATATTATAATCCACAATGAGCACTGAGTATCGATAACCTCTGTAAACTGAGATGAGTGCTTCGATTCTTGCGGACGAACCATTTGCGCGTTTCAGAAATTTCGTGTCAAAGATGCGCGCCATCTACCGTTACTATCTGTAACTATCGACTGAGCGTGGTGACAGCAAGGCAGTTTCATGGTGACAGTTGTTATTGACCGACGCAACGGAGGATGTACTCAAATCGACGCGTATATTTTTTTCATTACGTGGAACCACGCGTAACTTTTTACATATTAGTCCGATTTTAATAATTATTTTCTTATTAGAAAGAATATACTTCAAAGTTGGATACATTTAAATTGTATCGAAATCGGCTGAACTATTTTTGATATATCAACAATAATGTGGAAATCGCTACATCGATCCGTGCAAACTATTCGCGAATTCTGTCCACGGTTGAAGGCGGTCATGCCGTAGTCAGACAAAAAAAAACGTATTCATTATTACGTAACGTAACGCAACCGGAGACAAAAGATATTCGTTTCGTCCTGTTCACACTTTCATAATCGCACATCACGCCCTCTTACTTTTGTAATTATTATTATTTAGAGTCCTGTCTACTTACTCGTATACAGCTGGTAATCAATTATACTCTATAAAATTTAACTTGATCTCTGCGACAGTGACATATTGACATATTTAGAGTTGGGATAGTGGTGGATAAAATCGATTTTCAAACAATGTTGTAATGAAATCGAATGAGTCGTTGAAGGTGAGAAATTGGATTTCATTTACTTACTATTATTTAAGATCAAGTATGTACACATGTAAATAATGGTATATGATATTAATTATATACTCATAATAATGTAACGGTAGTATTTATCGTCGTTTTTCACTATTATCGATGCTAATGTAACATATAATTGGGTTTACTTTAATTACACATGTAAAAATGTTATAATATTACAATATACAATAAAATTAATGATAAATCAAGTTTTATTTAAAATATCGTCGGTATAAACTATCGATATTTTAATTAAAACTCTATCTAAAACTCTGTGGTCGGACATTCGTCGCCCGTCACTAATCGGCATGCGCACAAAGTATGACATTGACAGGTACTGTCTGTACTTTTAAGAAATTCAGGACTTCATGGGCGTGATTTTTCTGACAGCTGTCGTAGAGATCAAGTTAAATTTTATAGAGTATCCTTTTAGGGGCATATTCTGTACATCAAAACTAACTACTTTTGTTCTGCGACTTTTGTCAAAACTAAAAAAAAAAAATTGGTGTTCCATGGATTATTTTTTGCAAAAAATAGCATGACCGACTTCACCCGTGTACAGAATCATTACATGGTATAAAACTAAGTCGCTTTCCGCTGTCCTTCCCCATGTATGCTTATATCTTTAAAACTACGCAACGGATTTTGATGCAGTTTGTTTTAATAGATAGAGTAATTCAAGAGAAATGTTTATATGTATAATACACCTGTGCGAAGCCGGGGCGCATCGCTAGAACGCAAATATTATGCACGGATCGATGTAACATTTTTCACATTATTGTTGATTTATCAAAAATGGCTCAGCCAATTTCGATAAAATATAAATGGGACCAATTTCGAAGTATACTCTTTCCAATAAAAAAAGAATTATTGAAATCGAACTACTATGAAAAAAGTTATGCGTGGTTATACATAAAAAAAAAAAATATATGCGTCGAATTGTATACCTCCTCCGGTGGTTCGTCGGTCAAAAAATATCGTTCACCCGCGACCAAATGTATGGAACAGCTGATTTTTTTTGTCGAGTTTTGACAAAAGTCGCAGAACAAAAGTTGTTAGTTTTGATGTACAGAATAAGCCCCTGAAAGGATGCTAATTGATTACTAGTCATCCTGTATACTTCACTATGAATCCAACCTATACTGATTGAGCCAGCGTAGTGGTTAAGCCGTGGTGGTCAAGAGGTAGTGACACCCGCCTTACAATTGTGAGGTCGTGGGTTCAAATCCCCGGTCCCGTACCAATGAGTTCTTTGGAACTTATGTACGGAATTTTACATCACTGGCTTTTCGGTGAAGGAAAACATCGTGAGGCAACCTGCATATGTCCGTAGAAGAAATTCGATGGCGTATGTGAATCCACCAACCCGCACTGGGCCAGCGTGGTGGATATGGCCCAATCACCCTTCGTGGGTAGGCCTAAGTCCTGCAGTGGACAATTAAAAAGGCTAGTACAGTGGTTATGACTGGCCCAATAAAATTCGTGGGTAGGCCTATGTGCATTACCTTGTTGTCGTGTCCGGAGAGCGTGCGTAGCGGATGCCAGGCGGGGTTGGACCACAACTTGGCGGTCTTATCGTAGGATGACGTCAGCAGGCAGTGGCCGTTGCTACGCTGGTACCGGACATCTACGCACAATAATATATTATACAAGTTAAAATGGCGGTGGGCAGGGCACATAGCTCGAAGGACGGATGGCCGATGGCTCCGTAAACTACAACCCGGTCACAATATCTGTGCACCTGACCTCGTGACGTCATATCGGCGGTGTGGGTATATTATATATTAAAAAACAAAACAACAACAAAGCGAAAATATCAAAATGATCGGGACGTGTATCGGCAACGAAGATGCTAACCGTACTGTCGCGCCGGGGAGTGCGCGGAGAGGTGACAGAAGCGGGAGAGGCGCCGCATTCCAGCGAGGTGCACAGATATTCTGACCGGGTTGTAAGCTTGTAGATAATTTTGTTTGCAACAGTAATATTTTACTCTTTGCGCTGTAGCATGAAGGGTGCAGGTGCGTTAGTTTTGGGCTCGATGACGTTTTTGGCATTTGCAAAATTAGCGTTAATGTAAACCGTCCGGTTTGGGAATTTCGCCCATTTTTGTACGTTAATTTAGGATATATTTACTTGTGTATTTTACTATTAACCAATACGTACATATGTATTTCCGCTATCTTGTTGTAGGCAAATACGTTTAAGGACATTAAGTGCATTAAGGACATTTATAAAAAATTACTAATATTACAATAATTATACATTTAAAAACTTAATATGCCATAACTTAATATCGCCAATAACGCTACTTTTGTTCACTCCCCAAAACGAACCCTAAAACGTCAAATTCAAACGATCACACAGAACCCACCTCCGCAGGTGGGTCAGTGTGACAGTTCACGATGGCATTTTTAGCTGTTTTTGAGCTACCCCAACTGTTAAAAATGCCACTTTTGCTCACACATTTCTTTTTCTTTCGGGAGCCTAAAATACAGGCTTAGCCTAGTTTGGGGCCCACTGATAACCATTCCAATTTGTAAATAAATTTATTACATTTCTACCTATAGTAATTATTATTATAATTAATACTTATTCATTTTTTTGTTCACAATGCATGCAATGTACATTGATAAATTGATTGTTGTTTTGTAAGTCTGTCTTGGAAATAAATGTTTTATTTATTTGCTTATTTACATTGTCAAACCGAACGCTGAATGTGACCGTTGTTGGCGTTTTAAACTGTTTATTCTGCCACCAGTAGGCTATCCGATGGCACCTTACGTATAGATATTGTATCGGTATCTAATAGTAATGTGATTCGGTCCAGTCCTTGAGATTGTAGGTATATACCTACAGCGCCACGTGGCCACGCAGACCGTATCACGCGCTAGGGCTGCCCGCCTTCAGTATTTGAATGTCATTTACATACTCGTTACCTACTTGAGTCTTTCTATTTTTTATCTATTGTGATATAAAATTATTATAAATATTCCAAAAAAAATAAATTCGTTGTAAATGAGAGTGGAAGCGTTCAATAAAACTATATATTGTGTTTTTTTAGGGTTCCGTAAACTTCCGTAGTACAACGATGAACTCTAAAAATGCAAATCGCACGCTTATTAAGTTACGTTCATCAGGGGCCTGATTCTCTATCGACAAAACGTACCGTAACGCTGTAAGTAATTTTTTTTATTTCCTTGAATTTCATTTGGAGAACTGTTTGATAACTGTAAAATTACGTTAAAATAAATTATAAACCGAGATTAAGATATGCTATTTGCGAAATAAGTAATTTTCATACTAATTTCTTAATAACAAAGAGCACGTTAGAGCGCGTTACGTGCTTGTTTTCATACAGAATCACCCACCTGCGCGCCGCGACTGACTAGCATACCGAGAGCATACCTCGCTCCGAGGCGCGAAGGAATGATTCGCGTTCCGGCCTTGTATGAACACGGAATACTGTTAGATCTCATTACCGTGATAAAGTGTTCAATCTTGTATAAACTTACCGCTGTTGAGGTGCGTATGCGCCGGTATGGTGTAGAGACAGGCGCGTTTCCTCATGTCCCAGATTTTCACCTGAAGCAGAGCAAAACGAAGTCAAAAATCATTATTTTTCAAATGAAACAAATTCAAACAAGACACTATTATAGTTTCACCCTTCGTGGGTAGGCCTACGTCCTGCAGTGGACTACTAAAAAGGCTGGTACAGTACAGTACAGTACTATTATAGTTTTAGCGCGCGATGGCAAAAAAAATACGGATGGACTGTGTAAATAATGATATGAGATCCATATTATCCAGATCTGGTGTACTAAGCCGAAACAAGGTTGCTGGGGTCCCAGGAGTCACCAGATATCATACCTGGTGGTCCGCAGCAGCGGTGGCAAGACAGCACTGCGCGGGGTCTCGATCAGCCTCAAGCAGGGGTCCTAAATGCCCCTCGAGAAACATCGCTCATCCGTACGTAGGTTCCATACACGACCCAACACGAATATTTGTGCTCTACGAGCGTCTAAGAGTGTCAATTGATAATACCTGGGACCCCAGTATACTAGGGGCCTCAGGGATCTTGAGGTCCCCCATTATATTAGGGGCCCCAGGGAAAACGAGGGCCCCCATTTACCGGGGCCCCAGAGGTCACACAGGCCCCAATCGTCACAATGGTCACTTGGCATCATACCTGATGGTCAGCAGCGGCGGTGGCGAGGCGGCACTGCGCGGGGTCCCAGTCGGCCCCGAGCAGGGGCCCCAGGTGTCCCTCGAGGAACATCACGCATCTTCCCGTACGCAGATCCCATACACGGCCGAACGCGTCCATACCCCTGCAATTAAATAAAAAAATAAAACAATTCAAGGTAGTCTAAGTGTTTTTTTTTGTCCCGATTATATACGAAGCGCCACACAAGTCGGCGGATGGAAGTTATGCGCAGAACGCTGCGAAAAACCCGAAATATAGATAATAAATATTTTTGGGACATCTTACACACGGCCTCTGACCCCAAACTAAGCAAAGCTTGTGATATGGCTGCCAGAGACTGATATACCACATATACTTATGATTCGCCAACTATTGCGCATGTGTGCACAATTCCTATACAAATGGCGAAGTAGTGAGCTCGGGCGTAGGGAGCGCGCGGGAGGCACGAGGTTGGCTGGCGGGCGTGCGCCGGCGCAAGTCTCTCATAACGTCTAACGTCTATATTTTGCCGTTTGCGCAGCTCTCTGCGGCTAACCTCCCATCTTTCAATTTGTGTGGCGCTCAGTAACAGAATGAAAAAAAATTAAAAATATTTTATTCATGCAAAAACAAACATAATAAATATACGCACAGTTAACAAAAATATCAAATCTGGGATACACAAGGAGCTGTCTTGCATTTAGTAGTTTTTATACAATTTTTCAAACAATGTCCAAATGTCAAATCAAAAATCCAGTTTTTACAAATTGCGGAGACAAAACCCTCGTCAATAAGACAGAATACAATTTTCAGCATTGATAAATATAGAAAAAGCATTCTAATATTCCATACGATTTACATATTTAAAAAGAAAATCTATGACATAATACTAATGATAAAAAATGATAACAGTTAGGTAATGATTTTTAATATAGATTCTGTGCCTTCGTAATCCAGTGTTCTGAGCCATTTTTTATGACTTGTTTCGCTTCGTTAACACTTTTGTTACGTATATCACAACGCCGAGCAACTTCGTTATATACATAGGTTTTAACAAATTCACCAATGCGAAGAGCAAAGGAAGTGCAAACTGAAGTCAATGGCAGTCTGTAAACCCGACGAGATGCAAGCAAATCATAATCCGGTGAGCCTAGCCATAATTTATGGGTTTTGAGTGAGGAACTAAGAATGAATTGTTGTCCAGTTCATACGAATGTATGAACTGGACTCATACGAATATATGAACTGGACTGATAAGGATAATTACGAAACTGACATTCCCCGACAACGAGGTATTTTTTTTAATTCGGGCAAAAGTGACTTTACTAAATACAAGTCTTTCTGAGCGTCTGGTGGACGCGACGCGTGACCAAAATGCTGGTGTTTATTTGGCTCAACGTATAAGTTTTGCCATTCAGCGTGGCAATGCTGCCAGCATGCTGGGCACGCCTTGAGCATTTGGATTATCTTTAGACCTTCAAGGGTCTGTGGAGGATCCAATTGTTTTCTATGAAGTAGTACCTACACAGGTAGTTTTAGCATATTAAGTAGTATTGTACATTAATGCTGTGGTGGTCAAGAGGTAGTGACACCCGCCTTACAATCGTGAGGTCGTGGGTTCAAATCCCCGGTCCCGTACCAATGAGTTCTTTGGAATTTATGTACGGAATTTCACACCACTGGCTTTTCGGTGAAGGAAAACATCGTGAGGCAACCTGCATGCGTCCGAAGAAGAAATTCGATGGCGTATGTGAATCCACCAACCCGCACTGGGCCAGCGTGGTGGATATGGCCCAACCACCTTTAGTGGGTAGGCCTACGTCCTGCAGTGGACTATTAAAAAAAGGCTGGTACAGTACATTATATTACATTATTATAGTACAGTATATTATTGTAGTTAATGAAGTATTTTGGTTCAAGACAGTTTATCAATAAAAACATTTTAGAGATCCTTACCCGGTGACGACTAGAGATCCATCTCCCTGGAAAGATATCGCGTACACGGGCTTTGCGTGACCCTCTTGATGCAGCACCTCCTTTGCTGCAATTGAAACGTTTTTTAAACAGAATGTCAGTTCATATTCGTCATGGTTGTCTGGAAGAAATCGCCATGGGTGACCAGGCCGCCAGTTTTTAATCATATTTAGTCCTAAATATGTACATAGTGTTTCAATTTTGGTTTGTGGTTATAAATAAAGGGTTTAGTCTGTCTGAGCAGTTTCGTAAGTTTCTGTGGTTCCGTACAAGAATTTCCTAGAAGAAGAATTAGAATATCTTTATGCATTTTCTTCTTCTTTTTTTTGGCTTCGCATTGTTGAGTATTTGCCAGTGTCAAGTATTAAGTTTTATAATTTTTGATATTTTATCAAAATAGTCACTGTCGTAGTCTCGTCATAGTCCAATAAAGTCGCGGTCAAGTCCAAACATAGTCCAAGTCATACCTCAGTAAAGCAGTGGAGACTTTACTAGAGGCGTCTATGGAGTTTTGGTAACAACACGGAATGACCTGATACGTCACATTATATCACTTGCCTACACTCATGCACGTAAATCAGCTCATAATCAACGGAATACCACAATTTCTCACTAATTATCACTGAAAAAAACACAAGTTTACAATACGACATGACTTTTCCGCGTTCCCGCCAAAACTCCGTTATGCATTTTTATCATAAAAAATATTTACTTAAGGAGATACAAGCAGAATCAAACTATTAAGCCGGAAACATACTATCGGACGCGGCTTACGGACGCGACTGACAGCCGCGACTGATAGGTATCTAGACTATGAAAGTGCACTGAGCCGTGCACACTATCGGGCATAAGTCGCGGACGTCACCTTCGGACGACCTTGAGCGTTCTGTTAGAACCAACATATTGCTGACTATGCAGCCCCCGCTTACCTACCGATTCACGTCAACCAATATTGGAGACTCTGCAATATTTCGCGTATATAAACTCACATTTTCAATCTAAATCTCCCAGTTAGTTCTCCGAAGGTTACTCTACCTCTCAGGCTACGGACCTGGTTCCTGCCCGCCGCTCCTGAGAAAAAGGTCTCCCAAAAGGAAACTCGCGCGCGGTATATTCTCCACCAAGTCTATTGGTCTAGGAAAGGTGCCTAGTAAAAGTGTAAAGTTTTAA
Organism: Hypomecis punctinalis; assembly: GCA_949316475.1. NCBI lineage: Eukaryota > Metazoa > Arthropoda > Insecta > Lepidoptera > Geometridae > Hypomecis > Hypomecis punctinalis. The sequence goes on from OX438822.1 coordinate 2,742,220, forward strand.
TGTGTTTTAAAGTTAGACTATTAAAGTGATCATTTCGAGTAACTGAGTTGTTTTTTTTTAAAATAACTCTAAAGCTCAGTCTAACAGTTCGGACGTCCGAGAGCGATCTGGCGCGCCGGATGTTTTAAGACTGTGCACACTGTTAAGTCGCGACCGTCAGTCACATCCGTCAGCCGCGTCCGATAATATGTATCCGACTTTAGCGTCTGTAAAATTTGCTATAACCTGCGCACAATCTGTCAACTGTCAATGACAACTTTTACATGCAGGAACATTTTTAAGTTAAACTATGTTACATTTTCTATTTAAGTTGGCATAGTTAGAGATTCTATCACCAATAAACACACATTTTATTTACAACCAATCATAGCCAACATTTGAGATCATTATATTTAAATAAATCTACTTATGTTACACTTACATTCTAAAAACAAAATAAAAAGTTATATATTTCGACCATTCACAACGTCTTAGCATTTTATATTTTTTCTTATTTATATTTAGGTACACTATATTTTCGAGATCGTCTATTTGGGAAGTATATTATTTTAAAATTCCTACTTCTATACAAAATTTTACTTCTATGTACAATAAAAATACTGTGATCAATTTTTCTTGGGTATTTACGACATCAGAAATACGAGTACCTATTTCTTTTTATCTTTAGATACATTATATTCTCGATATCGGCTATTAAGATTGATAATTCCTATTTCTATACAACATTATTATAGTAGCATAGATGTACTAGATACCTACTTGAGATCATATTTTTACAATTAAAATAATATTATTTTAGAATATCCACTTATCCATATGAAATAATGGCATCATTAATTAATTAGTTTTCTACAAATTATTTATTTATATAATCAAATTATTTCAAATAGTATAGGTATGGGCCTGATCCATGAGTACATGCATAAAATTCATTCATATCGTAAAATGCTTTTCCAATTAACCATGTTTTTAGAGAATTTTTAAATCTATATCCATCTAATGCCTTTATTTCAGGTGGTAAATCATTATAAGTGGTAATTGCCGTCATATATGTGCTTTTGTGAAACATTGTGTTGTTAGCCTGCGGCATACTTAAATTATATTTGTGTTTTGAACGTAAACTATGTGACCGCAAAGATTTTTGGTCAGTAAAATTGTTTGGATTATTTTTCACGAACATACAAAGTTCTAGTATAAAAATGCTAGTAACAGTTAATAAATTATTTTCCTTAAAAATATTTCGTACTGAATCGGTACTATGTAAATTGTAAATAGATCTAATACAACTTTTTTGCAGTTTGAACGTACTTTGGACATCAACTGAGTTACCCCAAAAGATTATACCGTACGTTAAGTGAGGGTAAACATTGCCGTAGTATGCATTCTTTGCAATTTCTTCGGAGGAGACATTTCTCAATATCGAAAGAGCATAACGATACTTCGAAAGTTTTGCGTTTGTCTGAGAAACATGCTGTTTCCAATTCATATGACAATCTACAGTTACACCCAAAAATTTAGTTTCATTTACTTCATTCACTTTTGTATTGTTAAAAACAATATTTAGCTGTAGAGGCTGAGTTTTATAATTTCGAAATTGAATTATCTTTGTTTTAGGGATATTTACTTTTAAATTTAGAGTTTCTAATGCTTCGACAATTTTTTCTAATGTATGTGTTATTTCATTTTCAAATTCTTTTTGATTTAATTTTTGTTGTGGTATATACACAGTAGCATCATCAGCAAACATAGTACAATTATGTTTAGTTGCTGAAGGCAGATCATTTACGTAAATCAAAAACAATAATGGCCCAAGAATGCTGCCTTGAGGGATACCTAAATGTATGTTTCGGAAATCTGATTTAATACTTTCGATTGTTTTGGTTTTTCGGTTATAAAAGTTTATACTTGTACATTGTTCTCTGTTTGAAAGGTAGCATTTAATCAGTTCTAGGACTATGCCTCTTATTCCTATGCTCTCGAGTTTATTTATTATTTTGCTATGTGAAACGCAGTCAAACGCTTTTGACATGTCGAGTAATAAGGCCACACCTTTTTGTTTATTGTTTATATCATCCCATACCTGTTTTAGACACTCAAATATTGCTGATGTTGTGTTTTTGCCTTTTTGGAAGCCAAACTGATTTGTATTTAAGATATTGTTTTCTTCCAAAAACGACATTATTCTGGTGTACAATACTTTTTCAAAAATTTTTGAAAAACAGGGTAATATAGCTATTGGTCTGTAGTTTGCCATATCATTTGTAGGTCCTTTTTTATGTAAGGGTCGCACTATGGATTTCTTTAATTCACTAGGAAAACGGCCTGTTTCAATTGACAAGTTAATTATGTGTGATAATGGTTCTGCGATAAAATCTATTGTACTTTTTATTGCCTGTATGGGGATGTTGTCATGTCCTGCACTTTGTTTGTTTTTTATCTGTTTAACAATGTTTTTGATTTCTTGAGCACTAACTGGTTTGAGATATATGCTTTTACCATTTTTTTGAATAATCAGGTCTTGTTTTAGATTTTTCCCATCATTTTTGGTTATATTGGTAAAGTAGCTGTTAAATGAATTGGCTATATCTAAGGGGTCTGTGATTTCAATGTTGTTGATTTGCAAACAGTCAATAGTTGAGGGAATAGTGTTTGTTTGGGTAGTGTTTTCTTTAATAATTTTCCAGGTAGCCTTGCTTTTATTGTCACTTGCATTAATATAGTTAATGTTAGAATTTTTTTGTGAAACTAAAACAATTTTTTTCATTGTTTTACAATATTTTTTATAGTCATTCAGACGTTGTTTGTTTTTGCTTGTTATACATTTTTGGTACATTTTCCTTTTATTTTTACTAGATATTATAATGCCTTTTGTCTTCCAGCTTACTTTCTTTTTGTGAGTTATTTTTGTTTTTTCAGTGGGTATGCATAAATCGAATATTAGTTTGAACTGTTGAATAAACTCACTGTAGGCAGTTTCTGCGTCCTGATGTTTATATATTTCAAGGAAATTTACTTGTTGGATGTATTTGATAAATATGGGTAAGTATTTTTTAACATTTTGTTTTTCTACATACCAAAATTTTTCTCTGAAGCTCAAAGTAGTTGGTATAGAGAGAATTTGCGCGGTGTGGTCAGAAAAATCTGGTTCGACTGTTATTATTTGTGTTTCGTATTTTTTAATGTTTGTAAATATATTGTCTATACACGTTTGAGATTTTTTGTCTATTCTCGTGGGTGCTTGTATGGCTGGTTGCAAATTTAATGAGCCTAGTGTATTCAGAAATAAGTTGGTTCTATTGTTTTCTTCAAGCGTATTTATATTAAAATCTCCCGCTATGAATATCTTTTTCTTATTGTATCTCTTCCTGAGAGTCATTTTATGTATCAAGATCTCCAAATTTTTTATGAATAGGTTAAAGTTGCTATTTGGGGATCTATAAACACAAATAATAATGTAATTGAGTTCTTTTATGCTGACGCCACACGCTTCAAAATGTCTTTCTATACTCATTTCACTTACCCAGTCTAATTTTGTATAAGTAATTGAATTTTTTGTGTAAATACATACGCCGCCATTTGCTTGTTTTTTACGGGAAAAGTGAGCTGCTTTTTGGAAACCATCAATTTGTAGTACGTTGGCTTCTTCATCTTTCAGGAAGGTCTCACTTATGCAGCAAATGTCTATATCGTGTTCGTTGGTAAGTAGTTCAAGTTTGTCACCTTTCTTTCTTATACTTCTAGTGTTGAGGTGCATTAGTTTTAAGTTACATTCTCTATTTCTGTTCTTATGAACGAAAAAATTGAGGTGTACTCGTCACGGGATTTTTTTGTGTAATAAGCTGACTTTTTTCGTAGTGAGACGCATTTTTGTTAGGCTGTAAAGTAGTTTCTCCATTGTAGTTCATGTTCGAATTGCCGTTTGGTTTAGCTACGGGGCTAGGGGATAAAATTTGTACTTCGTGTTTTTTAAAATAATACGGTATAGTACCCGGTCTATACGTATAATCGTGTTTTTTTGGAATTGTGGGTAAATTTTGCTGTTTTATTTTATTATCAAAGTTTATCATTTTTGTTATATTTTTGCCTAGATAGCAGTTTTTGTAGTCAGTTAGGTTTATTAGATGATTCAAGGTTTTGCAACTGGTTATTGGCAAGTATTGGCAATTTTCAAAGTTGTATGCGATTCTTTTGATACTACGGTTTAGTCTAGCCTCATTTAAGTATGGATTATATCTAACTCCTGATATAACAACTTGGGCTGAGTCCACAATTTTCAATAACAAAGTTAATTCTCTGAGAAATTTCGTGGGGTTTGTTTCATTTGCTCCTACAGATAGTATAAACCAGTCTTCTTTGTTCAAATCATACTGAGATGCCTTAGATTTACTATTGATGTAGTCCAGGGAAGCATTCGGATATGTTTCACAGGTGATGTCGTATTCTTTTGGCGTTTTGTATTTATCTCGTAGCTTGATAAGCGATGAAGCCATTTCTCTGCAGCTCTGATCACCAACAATGTGAATTTTTGGCTTTTTCTCCATGCTTTCTGGTTCATACTGGCTATTTGTTGTTACAACTGTTTTTATCTCTATATCTCCTGTTTTTTGGAAATCGTTGACATTACTCTTACTTGGTGCATCCGTTATTGTAGCATCATTCATCTTCTTTAGTTTTTTCTTAGTTTTGCTTGTTTTTGTTAGAAATGGTGTTACATTTCTATGATTCACTTCGTCAGTGTCAGTAACAAGCGGCTAGGAGTACAAGTGCGGCAAAAAGGATAAGTGAAGTGAAACAGTGAGTACTTTTCAAAAAATTCATTAAACTATAAAACTGTCGTGGTGAAATTTAATTCAACTTCAAGTTTCTAGAACTTTAAACTGTGTTATTTTGTGTGCATGCTAGAACTTAGATTAGTTTTAAGAAAAACGGAATCACGGGGAACCTACGGTCAAAATTCAAATAATTTACTGCGACAAGGTTCCATACACTTGGAAAAATTAGCTTCATCTCTCATTAACTTAGAATAATTTTGTGAACTTGACACTTTCGACTTTAATTTTTAGCACATCAATATTCGAATTATGTTAAATATAAATTAGATTCGTTAATTTTTAATAAAAATGGAATCGGTTATCAATTTTCAGCGCGATTTGTTTTCCAGAATTTCAAAGGCTAAAGTTAACTTCGAAAAATCGGCAAAAGAAAGAACCAAAGAGTATTTAGAAGGAAGACTCGAGTACGTAGAAATGTTATGGTCTGAATTCTTGGCAGGCCATAAAGATCTGTTGTGTAACTACGACTCAGATAAAGTAAATGCTTCCGACTATACTAAATTTAAATTGTACGATAAATGTGAAGATTTATTTTTAGATTACAAATGCGAGTTGAAAACTTTAACTTCTAGATTTGATCAACAACAAAAGAGGAATGATGTTTTTCCAAACAACAGTCAATCGATATCTTCTCAAGTAAAATTACCAAATATCAACATTCAACCTTTTTCTGGTCAGTATTCTGAGTGGCGCTCATTCAAGGATTTTTTCCAATCGCTCATCGGCCAGAATGATTCTTTGGATAATGTACAAAAATTACATTATCTAAAGAGTTATCTGACTGGTGAAGCGGAACAGCTCCTAAGACATGTGCCCATCCAGGAAGGTACTTGGTACTTTGGTCGATGTTGGCAATTGTTAGAGGAAAGATTTAACAACAAAAAATACATTTCACATCAAACTTTGAAACGGCTACTGAGCCAAAAGAACTTAACGGTTGAATCAGCCAACGGCCTGAAAGACTTAGTTGATACTACGAATGACTGTTTGGCAACCCTCGCTAACTTAGGCATTGATGTAAACAGCTGGGATACATTAATTATCCATATATTGTCATTGAAATTGGATACAGAAACAAAATGTCAATGGGAGTTTCATGTTAGTAGAAATTACCCATCGGATGAACTACCCACATTCAGACAATTTAAAGAATTCTTAACTCAAAGGTTCCGAGCAATTGAGTTTCTGGATCCAAGTTCAACGCCAGGTTTTAGAAGTTTAACAGATAAAGTAAAATCTCTTCACTCGACCAATGAAACAACAATTTCATGTCCGTTTTGTTCGGAAGGTCACAAATTAAGTCGATGTAAGAGTTTTCACAAAAAATCAATTGACGCTCGACGCAAGTTTGTCCTTAACAACAAAGCGTGCTTCAATTGCTTGGGCAGCAATCATTCTGCCAAAGACTGCCGCAGTACTTCCAAATGTCGCATATGCAGACGAAGTCATCATTCGCTGCTACATCCTAAGAGTGCGGGATCAAGTGTGAATTCTCATAACAACTGGGGTCAATCACGGTGGGCGAGTTGCCACTACGTCAGAAAGTGCTTTTGCTTCATCGGCATCATCATCAACTGTATTAATCAAAATGGAGGAATTATAGTATACTCAAAAGAACATATTGATATAGAAATAACTGAGCCTAATCTAAAGGATACGAATTGCCTTTTAATGAAGGTTGGTCTAGACATGGCTATTATTGCTTTGTATAGGTCTCCTTCTTTTTCTAACTTACACCCGTTCTTAGATTCGCTTAATGACCTCCTAACATCTCTAAAAAACTATCAGAATACCATATTCTTAGGAGACTTAAACATTAACATAATAACAGACAACTTAAACGTATCTACAGTGAGATACCTTGATTTATTATCTAGCCACGGTCTACTCCCCAGTCATGATATACCAACATGGCGTAATAACTGTTTGGATCATATGATGGTTAAAACAAAATTTGAATCTACTACAATAGTCATAGATACACTTGTAACTGACCACAGACCTGTTCTTTTAAATATAGTTCATAAAATAATAAAATACAGTAGTCCTCCAAAGTATATCACCAAGTTAAACTATAACCAAATTTCAGAACAAATAAAAGCGGCAGATTTTGGCGATATAATGCAAATGCAAGACGCTAATAAAGCAGCATCGACTTTAGTTAATAAAATTAAGGAAATAATCAAATCTAATACTAGTCATCTCAAAATATCTCATAGAAAGACCATAAAAAAGCCATGGATAACTCAGGGTGTCCTCCGTTGTATACGTAATCGGGATAAAATGCACCTACAATTGAAGGAAACACCAGATAATAAAATCTTAAAGAAAACTTACTCACGATACAGAAACTTTTGTACAAATTTACTGAAAAATTTAAAAATTACACACCACAAAAACGAACTTGAGACAAACAAAAATAATATTAAAAAGACCTGGGATGTAATTCGAACCGTTACCTATACAGTAAAACAAAAAACAAGTAATAACTCACTTCTTAAATTAAAAAATAGTTCACTGGACTCTGTAAATGAGGTCAATAGGTACTTCGCTAATATTGGGAAAACACTTGCTGATAGGTTTTCTACCAACAATACCAATAATGTGACTTCTAAAAATACAAGTGAACTACTGACATCTCAATGTAATTCTATAGGTTTGTTAGATACTGATGAAGAAGAAATCTATCATCTCATAACTGGGCTAAAAAATGATTGCGCTGCCGGGGAAGATGGTATTTCTACTAAGGTCATTAAACAGTCTGTGTCAGTCATGGTTCCTGTCATAACTCACGTTTGCAATTTAAGTCTGTCTACAGGAGTTTTTCCTACTGTTTTCAAGACTGCGGTTATTACTCCTATTCACAAGAGTGGCAGTAGAGACCGTGTCGAAAACTATAGACCAATTTCGATTTTGCCAGTCATGTCAAAAATTTTAGAAAAAATCATGAACAGACGACTAACATCTTTCTTAGAAAAATATAATATCCTGTCACCTAACCAATTTGGCTTCAGAACGGGTAAATCCACTGAAAACGCCGTTTCTGAGCTAACGAAATTTATTGGAAAGGAACTTAATAATGGTAATAAAGTCCTGGGAATTTTTCTCGATTTGGCCAAGGCCTTCGACACGGTCTCTATACCTAAACTCGTGAAAAAGCTTGAGCAGATAGGAATTCGAGGTACTGCCTTACTGCTTTTTGAGAGTTACCTAAAAGGAAGAACTCAAAGACTTAGAATAGGAGATACTGTGAGTGCAGTGAACGAAATTATTTACGGTGTTCCGCAAGGAAGTGTCCTAGGCCCGAGCCTCTTTCTAATTTATGTTAACGATCTGTGTAATAAACTGCTCTTAAATGGAAAAATATTTTCGTACGCAGATGACACAGCGTTAATTTTTGTTGGAAAGAACTGGGATGAGGCTCGGGCATATGCTGAACAGGGACTTACAGTAGTGACTCATTGGCTACAAGCAAATACACTGACCCTAAACGTTGAAAAAACTAAATATATTAACTTTACATATTCACGACGAAAAATTCCAAATTTCAATGTAACTATTAACGTAAATTGCATGGATACAGACTGCAACTGTCAAAAACTGGTAGAAGTATCTAATATCAAATACTTAGGGGTACTTATTGATCGACACTTAACATGGCAACCTCATATTCTGGCACTCAGTAAGAGAGTACGAAAATTAATTTATGTTTTCAAACATTTACGAGACGTGGCAGATAAAAAACTGATATTAGACGTATATAATACACTCTGTAGATCTATAATAACCTACTGTAACACATCTTGGGGAGGCGCATGCAAGACACACATGATGGTTCTGGAACGGGCTCAGCGAGCCGTCTTGAAAGTGGCACTAAATAAACCCTTTCTTTTTCCTACTAAGGAACTGTATAAAGAATGTCGAGTCCTAACAGTACGTCAGGTGCATATATCGGCATTTGTATTGTCTCATCACAAACTATCAATACTGCCCGAAACACAGAATAGCAGTAACAAAAGAAGAAAAGACAAAGTTTTCAAAATACCTTATTCTAGAACAACTTCAGCTCAACACGATCAATCTTTTTTAGGCCCTTACTTGTATAATAAGGCTTGTCGAGTCATCTGCAATTTACTAGAACTCAACAATAGAGAGGCTAAACTAGCTGTCTACAACTGGCTATGTAATTTGGGTTATGAGGAAACTGAAAGTTTACTTACAATCACTAAATAAATAAACAGAATTATAATTATTTATTTTAATGCGATAACTACCTTACAATTCAATCACAGAATTATTTTGTACAATTTCAATTTTCTATCTAATGTTGGTATTTTTATATTAAGTAGGTATATTTAATGTATTTTATATTGTATAAAATCATTTATAATTGTAATTTAACTAATTAATAATATTGAATGTAATTTTCTATGTTGATAAACGATACTTTGAAGGGAATGCAGTTACCTACGACACAAGTATTACTTAGTGTAGGTGCTGCAGAACATTTTCGTTAATTTAATTTATTGGAAAATAAATAATTTATTATTTATTATTATTATTATCAAATGCAGGTAAACGAACCCCAGATGTAATCTCATATTTTTCTACTGGCAAAAGCCAGCAACAAACTTTACTTCCCACGGCCATAGTTATGGCCAAGACCAAAAATAACAAACAACAACCAATTCGAGCACTCCTAGATCAGGGGTCCGAAGGGTCATTTATTACCGAATCAGTTGTTCGGTATTTAGGATTAAAAAAATCACCAGCCTCAAATGACGTGACAGGTTTGGGTGGAGATAAGAATGTTTCTAAGGCGATGGTTACCATCAACATTCAATCCCGAATTAACCCAACTGTCAACATTCCGGTAAAGGCTCATGTGCTCAACAACATAACTTCTCTTCTTCCATCTAGAAGAGTTGAGGCAATTGATTGGGAAAATATCAGCGGAGTGCTTGCTGATCCCCATTACAACATACCTAACAAAGTGGATATTCTTTTGGGAGCTGAAGTATATGCTCAGGTACTTCAAGAAGGAATCAAAAGGGGACCTCTTGGTACATCAATAGCACAGGCCACTAGCTTAGGGTGGATTTTATCAGGCATTACTCGCTTAAACGGATATGCATTTTAACGTTAACATAAGCACTTTCAGCAAGTGGCAGCACGCTCAACCTAAAAAAAAAAAAGGAATTACAATGTAAAAAAACTCTGTACTAAAACTGTTTTGTTATCAGTGACGAAGGATTAATTACATAGTATTTTGCTAGCTTGCGAGAAGAGGTTACAAAACTTAGGGAACAGGGAAAAAAGGCAGTAATCAAATACAACAAAATTATAATATTAGATGAAAACCTCGCCACATCAAGTAATACACACAAGAGAAAACTGTCAGATACGCCAGAGCGCAGGAATTCTAAGAAAACAACAATGCAAAAGTCGTCTAAAAAAACAACACCCAGCACCCTGGCATCATTCGTGACACGCCAACACCGAACTAGCAATTAAAATATAATTGTTTATATCCAATAAATCCACTAGAATTGTGGTAGTGACAATTCATTACATACCCACTAACCATTTATAATAATAAATATTCAAAGCAACAGGAACCTCCTCCAAGCCGGCTGGTCACCGTGGAGGAGTAGACCAAAACCTCCCGGACAAGAAACTTAGACGATCTGATCTTCCTTTCTATCACTTAGACGATCTGATCTTCCCTTCTATCAGTATGTATGACACATAAAGGACACATTGAAAACTACAAATACATAAATACACAGAATAACACTTATTGGTCCGGGAGAGGCCTACGCTATAAGGCGACTTTTACTCAAGAACTTAAAAAGAAGAACAAAACAATTAAGTTGTAAACTTATAAGTTTCTAGCAAATATTATAAGATTTACTTACCTTAAATTAGTATCGATAATCTATATGAAATGTTAAAAATTATAATAATTTGCATAAATATTTTATTGTATTGATTGTATAAATAATAACAAACAGACTAATCAAAACGATTGTTTTAGAATCCAATTATATAAATTTGTTAATGTTTGTTTGTATGTAACCTATTTAAATATTTTTAGTTAGATACTAACAATATAATATATACCATAATTGTAAACATTCACATTTTGCCATTCTGATTATGTACTTTCCAAATCTTATAATTGCTTTTTGTTATTAATTGTTAAATCATGCATGTGAGTAATAGAATAAAAGGCTTTTTATTTTTATTTATTTTATTTTATTTATTTTGCTATCACTAAAGCATTTTTATATGAGTTTAGTCGTCACTATGAAATTATCTTAATATCCAATACAGATTTATGTTTTAGTATCTAAACTTTGCTATAAAATTGTTATTATATTGTAAATAAAATTTAACTTTCGTAACATGTCACTGCGAATGTATCAATTGTGACACTTTCGGTAACTGTTTTTGTAATATTGATCAAACTTTATTTTATAAATGTATAAGGTCAAAGATTCCACTTTGCCCTTGGTGGGCGATGTATGTAGAAATTATCAGTTACTGATTGTAAGACTAGATGGCGCTAGCGTCGTACATCGATTTTCTGCATCGCGGTGGCGTTTTGCTCGCAGAAATTACTACGGCATTTTTGTGATTTCATTAAAAAAACCTACATTGAGGAAAGAGAACAAGTCTAATCTTTCTCCCTCACACACCCGCCTTTAGGACTTGTTCACTATCTATATAAGTATATATTTTTAAAAATAAGTTCATGTAGTATACCAGTCTCTGGTAGCTAGGAGTGGGTAATATCGCGAATGCCAAGATATCGAATCGAAACTATATATCGATATTTGATATCGGATTTTGAAACTATATATTGCTAGAAACCATATATTTTGTCAAACGAATTCAGATATCGATTTAAAATCATAACACAGCGTGCATCGGCTATCGCAATACCTATAAAATATCAGGTTTAATATCTGTTTCAGGTATTCTAGATTATGATAAAAGAAACCGTAAAAAACGCCGTGTTAATAAAATTCTAACCTAAAATGTGTATTTTCACAAATTAATTTCTCAAAAAATATTCGTTTTCAGAGTTCAAAACTACTTCGTAAAGATCGTTTTTAATAACGTATTTTACCAGATAAAAAATAAAAAATACCAAAAGTCATCGGTACGAATCAAAAGTTGAGCGAAACGACGAAATCGCGAAAAAAAATTCGATGATTCGATAATATCTCTCAAGTTAGCGACAAGCTGTGAAAATACCCGCACCTCATCGTCACTGGCGTATGAATTTGATACTGCGCAACGACTTGCTTTGTGTTCACAAAAGCCATCAAGTTTGATTCAGCCTTTACTCAGATTAGTAGTAAGAAATTCAATTCTTGTATTTATTTATATTGTCATAAGGTTCAAAATAGTGCTTCCGCTTTCTACTCTTCTACTTGAAGGATATGGCGCGAAAATCGTATGGCTCGATATTGAACATACCACACCGATATAACAAATCGATTCAATATCTCGATATCTCGTTCGATATTCCAATATGACCTACGAATAACTTTACGAATCAAATCAGCGATATCCGCAATATCGTGTTTTAGAAAAATATATAATTTTATCGCGGGTCAATATCGGATTTCCGATACGAACCCGATATATAGTTTCAATATCTATATACGATTTGTATCACTCATCCCTACTGGTAGCCATATCACAAGCTTTGCTTAGTTTGGGGACAGAGGCCGTGTGTAAGATGTCCAAAAATACTTATTTTTATTTATTAATATTTCGAGACCAAAATTAGCCAAATCAGTTCAGCCGTTCTCGAGTTTTAGCGAGACTAACTAATAAAAATGAAATAATAGCTGATCCGGTGAACTTCGTCTCACCATCTATCACCTGTCAATGACAACTATTACATGAAGGAACATTTTGTATGGGAAGATAAAATTAATGTTTTTATTTTTTCTTTCAAGTTTCATAAATTTAAAAAAAATTAAATTTAAATTTAATTTTTATTTTTTAAACCTTCCCTTAACTTCCACAAAACAATATTTCAAGATCAGGCCGCTTGTAACCTGTCTTATTGGAAATTCAGATGGGGATGCCTACGTCCAGCAGTGGACATCGTACAGCTAATAAAATAACAAAAAAAAAAAAAAAAAAATTATTGCAGGCACAGACCCATATTAAACTTAACCTAAATTAAAATCAGTACACTGTAAAGGGGTGTTGTCGATATGACAAAAAAAAATGCCTCATATAGGCACAATAGTGCCGGGACATTTTCTATTTCGGTCCATATGTACAGATATCCAATGTCGAAACATTGGACTTCTAACATCGTCAGAGACAGCCACAAGAATCCTGTTGCCGGAACGGCTCAAACGCTGCCAGAATGACGCCACTCTTGGTCTAATGATTGCGAAGAAGTCAGGCACCCCCGCCTCAGCAAACATACTTGACGCACTGCAGTACCGCGGTAGCCTCATAAGAGTCCTGTATGCGTCATTATACTGGACTCTTATCGTGTTGATCGCTTTTCGCGTGTACGTTATCCATAATAGATAAACGAATTTAATAGCAAAGAAAGGATTCTTACCGGTCTCCAAGTCCCACAAGCGCCAGGAATTATCAAAAACGGTGCAGCCGAGGAATCTACCAGACGGGTGGAACTCTATGCGAGCCACGCGGGACGGACTGTGCCCTTCTAGCGACGCCAGGGGGGACTCACTGTAAACAATAAATATTATCAAAAACGGTCCAGCCGAGGAATCTAATAGACGGGTGGAACTCTATGCGAGCCACGCAGGACGGACTACACCCTTCTAGCGACGCGAGGTTAACAAACAAAACATTATACAGGGTTATTCAAAAATGGAGTACAAAGTCGAAAGGAGGTGATTCAGACCATCATTATGAATAACTTTTATATACAACTAGCGGACCCGGCGAACTTCGTTTCGCTTTCCGTAAGAACCTTGTACAGAGTATTAGAAAACTATAAAAAAAAAATAAGCCAAATCGGTCAAGCCGTTTTCATGTTATGTCGTGACAACGGAAAACAGGTTCCATTTTTATATATATATATAGATGTGTTTGTCTACCGGTGTCGGAGCCTTAAGCGGCGACATCTATGGCAAATTTTGAACAACTTTTACCATGGGACCGACCCATGGTAATCTGGTCGTCTGAAAACGCAAAAAAAAATACAGCTATTCCATAATTTTTGTCGAATTTTCCATAGATGTCACCGCTTAAGGCTTCCACACCGGTATACAACAAGCACATTATATATACAGGATACATTTTGTGAATAAAACCTACTTTTAAGGCCTTAAATAATCCGCGCCACACGAGTCGGCGGAAGGGAAGTTAGGCGCAGAACGTTGCGCAAACGGCAAAATATAGGTATGCGCGGGAGCCAGAGAGACGAGACGCCAGGGCACACCCGCCCGCCAACCTCATGCCTCCCGCGCGCTATCTAAGCCCGTGCTCACTACTTCGCCACTTACGTAGGCATTGTGCACACATGCGCAATAATAGGCTACCTAGTTGATTTTTTTTTATGTCCCGAATCATCACCGATCACCGAAAATCAAAATAAAATCAAATTAAAAATAAAGAAGTTACAAGCATATTTATTTTCTTGCTAGACAGAGAGCGCACTATGGCAGGCTATTACGTCACTGCCCGTAAGTGTCACGCATTTGTCATACAATGATATGCAGTGTGGGAAAGGGACAAGACAGCCCCTTATCCCTACCAAAATCTTTTCGAGCTTATATCTCTAAACTCGAAGCCAATTTCAATTATTTTTCAGTTTACGAATCATATTTAATTGCATAATTCAGTAATTCTAATACTTTTAACTAATTGACCGGGCTTAAGTGAGGTCTCAGAGTCTACTGGGACGAGCCCTTGGGTGTATATTTGTATGTATATTTGTTCGACGATAATTTAAGTACCGCTCAACCGATCTCTATGATATTTACCATGAACGTAGTGTATATTTATACAATTTTTAAGTTCGGATATGAGCATCTTCTATTCAGTGGTTGCGAAGATACGAGGGCCGTGCAAAAGGAGGCAAAACGGCGCCACTTTTTGCGAGAGTTGCGGATGACTATTTTAAACATTTCACCGAATGTTATATATGTCTTTCAACATTTGTTTAAAATAAATCGCTAACATTCATACAAATATTGTTACATTTTTCTGTAATCCCAGTAGGTATTTATGGTATAAAATAGGAATTAAAAATAGCGCGAGGTCCAAGTCCGAGGCGTAATACTAGTTTAACACCAGTCAACTACCTTATTAGCACAGTATAACATACAGTAAAATATCTTCATACAAACGTGCCGCTCTCGGTTTGAATGTGTGCGTGCGCGCCGCGCGCCGTGTCGGCACGCGATTTCACGCACACGCTAGCATAATATATGTGGGAATAAGCTGGCGGCAGTCCGGGCTGTGCAGCGCGACTGTGAGCACGTGCGTACGTTACATGACCGCTCGCGTTCGTCAACTCTCGCCGGCCACTTACCATAATATTAATTAATACGATCATGACTTCAAAAAGGGGAAAAATATATTGTAGTGTTTTCGGGTGCCTCAATAACGATTTCGCAAACCCGGACTTATCATTCTTCATAGTTCCTACTGAACCAGAAATGTAAGCACCTACTTACACTTAAATCTTATTAGAAAATGTGGTATTGTTTTGTTTATTTGCTTTATTAAGTGCGTAGCCGAGTCGCATTTTTCCATATAAATGTATTCCCAAATTTACTTCCTGAATACTATGTTTACAGCTAAAGTTTATTTTAAGAAGTCTAGTTTTACTATAATACAGAGGATTGAGTACGAAACATCGTTTAGGTAAACGTATTTGTCGCGTATAGTGTAATAAGGACAATTTCACAATAATTAATATTGCAAATTACTATTGAATTTTTTTTTGTATTGTCTTATGTGTGAATAAAGGCTTTTTATTTTTACTAAAGAAGGATGCACGGAATTAACCTGTCAATATTTTTTATTTTTTTTTTGTTAGAAAAGAACCAAACGTATTTTCTAAAAATGATATGTGCTTCAAAAATATAGGGATTTTTTGCTGTTTTCATATCACTAGTTAAAATTAAAATTAACCGACCAGAAAAATTACAATGATTTTTTTATTGTTTTTACATTACGGATTACATACATAAGAAGTGGCGGTATGGTCTTAAAGGCTTTAGTGTCCAAAAATGGGCGAATTATTTGAAAAAAAATCAATCTTTTATTACTGTTGCTGTCAAAAAAAAAAGGAAATGTCAAATTCAGTCAATCAGATGACGTATTTAGTGTTGCCAGACTTCGTTCTCGTATCCAGACTTAGCAATTTTGGAAATGTTGACGTGTTGATGTAATAATTATTTTCTTTTTTAACTATTGGCACATAATCCTGCGTTAACTCGTTTTAGCCCGTAATGTTTACAAACTGAGGTGTTATTATACATTTTTATAGAAACATACATTTTTGTATACTAAAAGATTATCAAAAAGAAAGAATATTCTTATTATTTTTATATGTACTTTTTATCATATACTTTACTACTAAAAACAAAAAGCAGTAGTTGAAGTTATCCGAGAAATTCGTGGCAATTTTAATATTACTCGTAATAATCCTTAAGGGTGCTATTCGAATCTATCACTAGCTTTACTACACTTGCAGCAGCTGCACTAGGCCGGCTGTGGCTACACAACTGAGGCGTTAGTCCAGGTTTACACATAAATTGAAATGACATCTGTTCGATATTGCCCTATACATTTTTGTTTTGGCCGAAACGATGAAGAACTAACCAAAATGTATGGAGCCACACCCGAACGCAAAAGTTTAAGTAAACAACACAAAACCTGGACTAAGGGCTCTGGTTATCAACGTAGGTAGTTGTATGAATTTCTACAAAAAGATTCCGAACACGGCTGCGGCAGCATGTGCTACCGAGCCTCGGCTGCAAGTGTTGTTAGCATGTTTAAACAAGTCCAACGTACCTGCGATGTACGACGTAGGCAACCAGCATCGGAATCATTCCCGACTGCGGATACAAGCAGCGGCTCATGTGTTTGCTACCTCCATTCGCAACCTGCATCCGCAGGCTGCAGCCGAGGTTCGAATAGCTGCTTTACTTATATTCTTAACTTATAGTTGCGGTTCTTGTACCTACTTTTGCTAATGAAATGGATGAATACCGAATTTTCTTTATCATTCCATTTTTCATTTTCTTTTATATCAGTCCTAGACATTGATTTTTTTGACGTGACAACGTCCTATAAATCGATGAACTCTAAAAAGTAATCTGATATTACAGACAAGATGACATGCACTGTTTTAAAAATCAATATAAATATCATTGAGACAATATTGACTAAAAATACATGACATCAAGTTTTTAAAATCGAGCACCATTTTAGCACTCTGAACATAACAAACCTGGCAATCCATAATCTTGAGTGTGTATAAATGTCTATAAATAGGTACTTATAGCTTGAAAATTGTTTTCGTTTTTTCTTATTTTATATTCAATTTTAGCCAAATTGTACATATTTGAACAGTTTTAGAAGCGTCATAAATCACATTGGTGAACATATCATTCTTAGAAAATAAGTGAGGAAAAATTAGTCTGTTCGTATATAACAGGTCCTGGTATGTATGGGCTCGCGCATCCTTCTTTATAAATTGATAAAATATTTAATCATAATATGCTTTTTATTGCATAAATTTAGATCAAGTGCTGCTTGTTATAAAATATTAACTAAAAGTAAAAGTGACAACCCTGGGGATCAACGCAAGAGTAGGCTAATAACTCGGCGGGCGGCCTTAGATAACCTACTGTTATGTATCTACTGTGCTATTAGCGAATCACGGCGAAGTGTCATCTGCGGCTAACTTCTCATCGGCCGACTTGCGTAGCAATCCCAATCTAATAATCCAATAAATCCAATCTAAGTGTTGTGGACTGTAGTGGACTGTATTAAATGAAACGATCAGTTTCGTGGTCGATGTTCAACTAACGTGATTTTTTTTTTTATTTTTTTTTTGAATGACTAAGAGCTGTTGGCCTCTGAGGCCTCTACAGCTTACCGGGCATGGGCGAGCGCAGAAGGCGGCTGAGCCCTAAGATTAGGTTATAGGGTGACTAGCGCAAGGGCACCTGAGAAGGTACGGACCTCGGCTTGGGCCGTCACCCGGCGGGGGAGATCAGACTTGCCCGGGCACCCCAGAAGGGGTGTGCCCTGTGGCCCTAATAGGTTGAGCTGATTGACTATTTGGAGAGAATCTAACCGATCTTCTAACAGATCCTGAGGGTCCTCGACCTCGCCGGCGGGGTCGGTGTCTGACTGTGTGCCTTTGGTAACCGGCGCCTATACCAAATACGGAGTACTTCCTGTTGCAGGGAGCTGTCGGATCGGGTCGCCCAGGAGGTGTTTGGGGCAGCGACGGAGAGGAGGTGGGTGTGTAGTGTCTGGCGTGTAGTCCGAAGCTTGGACTACGAGTGGGTTGGGGTGATGAGGAGCCCTATCAAAGTAGCGGCGAGAAGTGTACTTGATGTACTGGGTAATGGAGGGGAGTTCGAGGTCGCAATGCAGGTGTGATTTTATTTCTCATCTCATATATATATAGTATTTACACTAGCTTAGGACTATGACGAGCGGTCGAGAGTGCGTAGCGAGGCGCTCGGCCAATCACAGCGCGCCGCGCTCCCGTCCGCCCGTACCCGCGTCGCGTCGCTTGCAGCGTCCCTCCGTGGTTCGTAGGAGGGCTCGGAGGGTGTTGAGAGCTCGGAGGGCTCGGAGGGCATGGAGGGCTCGGAGTCCTCTTCACTAAGTAAGATTACCTGACAAAGTTCCATAAATGCACGGTGCCGTCATAGGCGCAGGACGCCATTGCGCAGGCTTCGGAACCACCTTCGGTGCCGGTGTCCATTGGCTCTTGGCTGTCGGGCTCGGATGCCGCATCAATCTGCAAACATTTTTTTTTAACACGCTATTATTAGGTCGACTTGTATGTAACTATGTAATGGAATCTATACTCTATAAAATTTAACTTGATCATCAAATCACGCCTATGAAGTCCTGAATTTCTTAAAAGTACAGACAGTACCTGTCAATGTCACACTTTGTGGGCATGCCGATTAGTGACGGGCGACGAATGATCGTGACCACAGAGTTTTAGATAGAGTTTTAATTAAAATATCGATAGTTTAAACTGACGATATTTTCAATAAAACTTGATTTATCATTAATTTTATTTTATATTGTAATATTATAACATTTTTTACATGTGTAATTAAATGAAACCCAATTATATGTTACATTAGCATCGATAATAGTGAAAAACGTCGATAAATACTATCGTTACATTATTATGAGTATATAATTAATATCATAACATTATTTCCATGTGTACATACTTGATCTTAAATAATAGTAAAGTAAAGAAATGGCTACTCACACTTGATTACGCTGCTACTGAGTCTCTGTTTATCATACATACTTAATACATAATGACTAGCTAAAATAAATGAATTGAAATTCAAATTTACCAGAAACATGACCTTCACTACAATACCTGAAACTGCCCATACGCACGCACACGCACACACACACACACACACACACACACACACACACACACACACACACACACACACACACACACACACACACACCCACACACACATATACCTTTCGCTGTGTTTCCTTTCGTTGTCTATGAAATTTGTAATAACGCGGTCTAAATTAAATTAATGTACAAGTTCTCTACCATATTTCGGTAATCGGCCTCAGTTTCCCGCGATACAGGCTAGCCCTAGTGCGGGGACTATTGTCAATCTAAATCTGTACCTACATATTTTAAGGAAAATAAATATTTTTGTATTTTTGTATTTTTTTGTATTAGTAAGTAAATGAAATCCAATTTCTCACCTTCAACTACTCATTCGATTTCATTACAACATTGTTTGAAAATCGATTTTTTCCACCAATATCCCAACTCTAAAATTGTCAATCTTCTACTGTCGCAGAGATCAAGTTAAATTTTATAGAGTATAAAATAAGGTAACAAATTTTACCATCTTCCAAGGGTCGTAGCGTAATGAAAATTGGCAGCTGTAAGTAGTTCTGATGACAATACAATAATATGGTACTGTCGAACTGATCTGATGATGGAGCCGGAAGATATGAACTGCAACTTCATGATGGATAATTATTTTTTGCAAAAAAATAGCACGACCGACTTCACCCGTGTACAGAATCATTACATAGTATAAAACAAAGTCGCTTTCCGCTGTCTGTCCCCATGTATGCTTATATCTTTAAAACTACGCAACGGATTTTGATGCAGTTTGTTTTAATAGATAGAGTAATTCAAGAGAAATGTTTATATGTATAATACACCTGTGCGAAGCCGGGGCGCATCGCTAAAACGCAAATATTACGCACGGATCGATGTAACATTTTTCACATTATTGTTGATTTATCAAAAATGGCTCAGCGAATTTCGATAAAATATAAATGGGACCAACTTCGAAGTATACTCTTTCCAATAAAAAAATAATTATTATTATTATTAATATATATACGCTTCGAATTGTATACCTCCTCCGGTGGTTCGTTGGTCAAAAATCGTATCATAGCTGTTTTGGATTTCTTAGACAAGTCTTGTAATGACCACGAGTAGGTTTCAAGGTCTGATGATGAAGCCGGAAGATAGGCAAATGAGCGTGTTTTTCTAGTGTTTTTAAACTATTAATTCATTACTAATCCTCATTCCTCATACGAACAGCCAGAATGTGGAACGCTTTGCCTGGGTCTGTCTTCCCGCTTAAGTACAACGTGGGTGTCTTCAAATCCCGAGTAAATAGGTATCTTCTAGGTAAGCGTGCTACACCCTACACCGCATATCTGCTCAACATCAGGCAGTATGAAGTCAAACGCAAACTTATTCTACTAATATTATAAACGCGAAAGTTTGTGAGGATGGATGGATGGATACATTATAATGATATTGCGTCGAAAATCAAAATATCATGCGGGCGAAGCCGCGGGTAAAAACTAGTACGGAAAAAAAAACACGCAAATACTTGGCTGAAAAGGATACATTCTAAAATTTGAACGAGCAATATTTATTTATCAAGCTATTGACACCAAAAACATAACATTTCTTCACAATTTAAGGTGAAAAGAGTTTTATAATTGTTTAGAAAAGTAATTTTTTTTTTCACAAATGTACATAAAACGCAAAAACATTTTCGGAAAAAAATAAGACGCACGAGAGTGCAATATTTCTTACTCAAGCGATTGACACCAAAAACATAACATTTTATGATTTGATATATATACTGAGCGCCACACAAATCGGCAGATGAGAAGTTAGCCGCAGATGACACTTCGCCGTGATTGGCTAATTATTGCGCATGTGTGCACAATTCCGACGCCGCGTGTCGTAGTGCGTAGGGAACGCGCGGGAGACATGAGGTTGGCGGGCGGGTGCGCCCCGGCGTCTCGTTTCTCTAGCTCCCGCGAATGCCTATATTTCGGTTTTTGCGCAGTTCTATCCGTCGATTTGTGTGGCGCTCAGTATACAACTAAATCTGTTTGATACTTGGTAGACACCAATTCGGTTTTCATCAGTAGGTACTCGCGACTACCAAGTACAGTCGGTACCTTGGCTGCTGATCAGCCCCCCGACTGCCTAAGCAATAGCAATCGTAATTGCGCGGATTGCGAAAGCAATCGTTGAATGAACAACTTTGATGGCTAACGTAACATAGGCGGTGCCAAATGACTAAAATGAAGTCATAAACGATTGCTATTACGATTGCTATTGCTTAGGCGGTCGGGGGGCTGATGTCGGGATGCTACGCTGACGACACTATGAACCTGCAGTGGGATCTTGGACTGAGCTGAAAGGAGGTGATTCAGACCATCACTATGAACAACTTTTATTTTGGGGCAAACCTAAAATTCGAGTAAAAAAAAACAGGACAAGTGCGAGTCAGGTTCGCACATCGAGGGTTCCTTACAAATCATCAGAAAATTTCACAAAATCGGAAAGTAAATTGTTAAAATCTCTATAACTATAACCATCGACAAAAAAAGTTTTTTTGATCACTTTTCTCGTCATAAATCGAAAATTACACATTGCTAACATAATTAAAAACCTGTTTTAGCGTGTTCTAATAAAGTTCTTTTATATAATGTAATACCTTACATGATACGATTTACTCATTTTGAATTTTGAACTCATATTTTGTGAATTTTGAGGCCTTAGTTTTTATGATTTAAATAAAAATGTACAGTTTTCAGATTTATTCCTATATGTGTACTCTGAGACAATGCTGCTTGCTAAATTTTATAGTTCTATGTCAACGGGAAGTACCTGTAGGTTTTGATTTTTGTTAGTGCGAAATATGCGGCTTTTTTACGACGAAACGGCTCTAACTTTTTTAAACGATAACTGAGAAGTTTTTCTTTTACACAACTGCAAGAGATCATAGATATACGTATACAGTTTAAATTTCAACTAGATATCTTTACGCGTTCCCGAGATAAAGAGTCTTGACATACACACAGACGGACAACAAAGTGATCCTATAAGGGTTCCGTTTTATTCGTTTGCGATACGGAACCCTAAAAACAACTGTTTCATACATTTTGTCGATTCCGATTTGCAATTTTGTAAAGGACAGCTTTTTTTTTGCTCGAATTCTGGGTTGGCCTCATGGTGAAATTATTCGTATTAATATTCCTTTTTCGGTTTAGTACAGGGCAAGCAGATAATATAAAAGTTTGCAGACATTTTTTAAATTGATCGCGGCGCCAATAGATGGCGTTGTACGG
Organism: Hypomecis punctinalis; assembly: GCA_949316475.1. Taxonomy (NCBI): domain Eukaryota; kingdom Metazoa; phylum Arthropoda; class Insecta; order Lepidoptera; family Geometridae; genus Hypomecis; species Hypomecis punctinalis. The sequence goes on from OX438822.1 coordinate 2,764,938, forward strand.
TATTAAAACACGCTGACGTCTCGTTCGTCTCAATTGGGTACATTGGCAGGTCACTACATCACCGTTGAGGATTGTGGATGTGCAAGGCAAGTGTGCATCATGTGCATGAATTTTTGACACGGCCAATTTAAATTGGCTATGGTTATAACAGATGAACCTGTGAGTTGAATAATGGTAAAGTTCGGCCGTTCTGAGAATGCGTTCCTGACACCCATCTGACACCTATCAGTTAGTCACGACTAGTGATGGGCACAACATAACACTGAGTTCGTTACCGTTCCTCCAAAATGAACCGCCGCATTATTTTTAAGATTTATAAGATTATTTTCGTTTTAAATTGGCGGAACATTTAAAATGTTAGTTTTTTAAGTGGAAACCAAAAAATCGGGTAATCAAATAAAAACAGATCGAAAACACTTGAAGAACGTGGTCTATGCGCACAAAACTACAACAGACGACTGTTTTAGCGTCAGAAAATGGCGGCCCATAACGCCATTTGGGGTTACCATCTTCAACCTAAATATAAAAATGCTACTTTCTTTCGCGCGTTCGGTTTGGTCGTAGTTTTATTTTTATATTTCATAAAAATCATCTTATAGTCCATTATTTTCAAATTCTTTAAAAGAAATACAAAACGTATTATTTTATAAAGTATAACTGTATAAGAACAGATTACGATACTATTGCCTGTTATTGTTAGCACAGCACTACAAATATACAGCGCTGACATAACCTTGTAATAGCGCAGTATAGAATTATACTCCATAAAATTTAACTTGATCTCTGCGACAGCTGTCAGAAAAATCACGCCTATGAAGTCCTGAATTTATTAAAAGTACAGACAGTACCTGTCAATGTCATACTTTGTGGGCATGCCGATTAGTGATGGGCGACAAATGATCGTGACCACAGAGTTTTAGATAGAGTTTTAATTACAATATCGATAGTTTATACTGACGATATTTTCAATAAAACTTGATTTATCATTAATTTTATTGTATATTGTAATATTATAACATTTTTTACATGTGTAATTAAAGTAAACCCAATTATATGTTACATTAGCATCGATAATAGTGAAAAACGTCGATAAATACTATTGTTACATTATTATGAGTATAAAATTAATATCATAACATTATTTACATGTGTACATACTTGATCTTAAATAATAGTAAGTAAATGAAATCCAATTTCTCACCTTCACCTACTCATTCGATTTCATTACAACATTGTTTGAAAATCGATTTTTTCCACCACTATCCCAACTCTAAAAATGTCAATCTTCTACTGTCGCAGAGATCAAGTTAAATTTTATAAAGTATAGAAAAATATTGTTTACCAAGTTATTTGACACTCAGTTTGGCACAAAATTATAACATTCATTGATTATTGATATAATAATGTTGTTTTAATGCTCATCAATTGTTAAAACGGTAAACAACCAGCAAAAATATATTAATATAATTTTTTATCGTAACTGTAACGCCATTACAAAGTTACGTCGTCAGTTCAATCGCGACGTGTCAGGAACGCATTCTCCGAACGGCCGTAGTATAATTCTTCGCAAGAAATGGCATGAACGTCTTCAACCGTATATACTGAGCGCCACACAAATTGACAGATGAGATGTTAGCCGCAGATGACACTTCGCCGTGATTGGCTAATTATTGAGCATGTGTGCCCAGGGCCTGATTTACCCCTAGGCTAATTAGGCTGCAGCCTAGGGCGCGAATATCCGGGGGGCGCGGCGTGCTGGAATCGTGTCTTCGCACTCATTACATCTACCCTACATAGACTACATACCTACACAATATTTCAACTAGACAGACGAGACGAGACTAGACAGAGACGAGACAAAACACTAAAACTAACTACGTCACAGAGGTACATAGTTCTGTGAAGTGCCACAGAGATACCAAAGGGAAAATTGGTTTATCGAGAATAATAATTTAAAATAACATAAGTAAAAAATGAGACATTAAAAAATATCACGATTCAGTGGCTAGTTAGCGAATTTTTGTCCCTGTACTGTACTGTATTAGCCTTTTAATAGTCCACTGCAGGACGTAGGCGTACCCACGAAGAGTGATTGGGCTATCCATATAATTGCGACAGATGTTACAATCACCTCCCAGAATTAATAAAAGATGCACCGTCGCGGCAATCATTCAAAAATAAAACAAAAAGTTGGCTTGTTGAGCAGCCATTTTACAAGGTGCGAGACTTTCTTCCTAAGGTAGAGTGACTGATGTATTGGTAATTTTAAGGACCTATAGATTGTAGAGATTAATTTGACTTCAATTATGTGATAAATTTTTGACATTGATATTTCGATTTAATAATCGAAATTTTTGTTTGTTACTGATTATTATTATTTTTTACGTAATGAACTCAATTTATTCCTTATTTAATTATTTCCATGTAACAATGAATGACGTGTAACTTACTGTTATAAATAAATGAGTCTGAGTCTATTTCCACCACGCTAGCCCAGTGCGGGTTAGTGGATTCACATACGCCATCGAATTTCTTCTACGGACATATGCAGGTTGCCTCACGATGTTTTCCTTCACCGAAAAGCCAGTTGTGTGAAATTCCGTACATAAATTACAAAGAACTCATTAGTACGGGACCAAGATTTGAACCCACGACCTCACGATTGTAAGGCGGGTGTCACTACTTCCAGACCACCACGGCTTATCCCGTCCCGTATATTTGTCCCAATAGTGTCAAATTCCAATAGGTACATATATTTGATAGTGACAACCCTCAGAGCAAATAAAAAAATCAAGAGAGAATGTTGGGAACAAACAAGTGAAGCCAACCAAAACTACGCCTCGCCGTGTACAGACAATTACACACACATCAACGTACAAGGAAACTACGCCTTGGCTTGTCAGTCGAACTATGGCGGCGCAACACCGACGCACTCACACATGTATAAAAAACCGGCTTCACTTGACTGTTCAACGACGTTTCCTCTTGATTTTTTTAATTGCTCTGAGTGACAACCTCTGATGGCATGGACGTAGCCAGGGTGTGGTGCGTGCCCCACCATGGGCCAACCAATCGATTTATTCCAGGTCTCTTCTTTTTCTTCAGTTAAAATCGACTCTTTGTTGAAAGATAAGCGAAAACTTTTTCGCGCTCGCTTCGCTCGCGCTAGTTCGTTGTTCAGATTTCTTTGTTCGAATCTGATGTCACTTTCAAATCTAACTTTCACTAACTAAACTTTGAAAAGCTCATAGCTCTAGTGCTTAAAAAACAACGTGAGGTCATGGTTATGCAATTAAATTAAATTAAATTATTTTATTGAGATAAAAACGATTTTTCAAACATTTACATTCATCTCACATTAATTAGATCAGATTTATAAAAAACAAATAGGTACAATTAAAACATAAGTCATCAAATTAATTGAGAAGTCAATAGAAAATAAAATTAAAAATAGCAACAATACATGCCAAATAAAATTATAAAATGTCAAAATAAATGGTAAATAAAATGTCAAACTTCAATAATCAAATTATAGTTACATCATTAATTTCTACAATGTCAATCGAGCTGTTATTACTATTACTTTTGTCCCACTGGTCGGTGAGGTTTTCACAATAGGTCATAAGAACAGATATAACAGTTTTCCAATTATCAAAAAATATGTCAAAATCAGTATTGGCGGTCAAGAGCGCGTTGAAGTGGTTGCGAGCGCGAACTAACGGCGACATTATGCGAGCCCTAGTGCGGCATTGTTCTACGTAAAACAACTTCGGCAACCGGCCTCTCCTATTCAGCGGGACCCCGGGTTTATCCGGCACAAACAGTACACACAGTATGTCATGTAGCTCAATAGAGTCTACTGCTCCTCTGAGCACCTTGACGCATATAGTGAGCTGCTCTAGTGTTCTCCTCACCTCTAATGAGTTATAGCCGAGGTGGCCTAGCAAAAACTTAGTCGGGTACAGGAAAGGATAGTATCCATATCGCTTTTTGTACAGTGCCCTTAAGAAAGCTTTTTGGACTTTCTCCAGCAATCGCGTATACGTGACGTGATGAGGATTCCAGACACATGCACCCGACTCCAGCTTGCTTCTAACTAATGCGCTATAAAGGGTTTTCATGACTTCCGGGTTTTCAAAATCCTTCGCATTTCGAAGTACAAACCCGAGTCGCCGGTACGCCTCTATCGCGAGATCAGACACGTGCTCGTGGAAAGTCAAGCCGCGGTCAAACGTCACTCCCAGGTCTTTCACGACATTTGCTCGATGTATGGTCGCAATGTCCAACTTATAATCAAAATGAATGGGATCTCTTTTTCGATCGAATGTCATTACATTACATTTACTGAAATTAAAATACATCCTGTTCCTCACGCTCCATTCATACACTCTATTGATGTCTTCTTGCAAGTTAACACAGTCGCTAAGAGATTTTATTTCAACGAAAAGTTTGAGATCGTCGGCATACAAAAGGCACTGAGCTGATGACAAAACTTTCGGTAGATCATGAATCATCATCTGGAAATATAATGGACCAGTAACTGAACCTTGTATTATTCCAGATCTGGTATGGTAAGGCCTTGATTCATATATCCCATGCCTAACATATTGACGTCGATCCCTCATGAGGTCTGCCCAAAAATTCAAAATGCAATGTTTACTACTTAACTTAATAACTATATTATGATCATGTTGTTTTTTGGTCAGATGGTGGTTTTTGCTTAGATCAACGTCCTACATTTTGATTTTTCAGATGCTAGAGTAGTAAGCGAAAATTAGCACTTGTCTAGCTTACTCTACTTGAAAAGTTAATTTATATAGTTTATATATTAGCAGCGATGTGGGCTCTCTTTTTCTTATGTCTTTTTGGAAGTTACTGAAAAAGCCTTAAAATTATTGCGCTCGCAAAAAATATAATAGGGGTTGTCCTGCGCTATGCACACTTTTTGGGATTACAATAATTCCAGAACTGATAAATTTTCGCATTCTGTATACTCGCGTATTAAATAATAGCGCAGTAGACAGCAGAACATTCCATAGAATAGAGCATCCATCCAATAGAGCATTTTGAAGTTATTGAAAACAAATAAAACGTGTTTTTATTTCGCGCTCGCTGCGCTCGCGCATGATAGCTCTACGGTGGACTGTTCTGCGTATAATTCTTTAAAAAAAATCCGAATAAATGACATACTCTCTGCGCTCGCGGATGATAAATAGCACTGGATTGGTCTGCTTTGCTCATTATTCGTTTGAAATTACCGAAAAAATATACAAATGTTCGCGCTTATTAGCGGGACAGCGCTCTGTTTTGCTCGTATCAATTTTAAAGCTGTAAAAAAATACCGAAAATGGATGAATATCGGTTGTGTTACTCGTATCTGTTTTAAAATTATTGAAAACACGAATAAATTTCGCGCTCACTACGCTCGCGCATATTATCGGTGAGAAGATCTTAAATGTTCATGCCCCTTTTAAAAAAATCAGTAAAAATAGGGAAGATTTCGGGAAGTTGTTCGGAGTTCGGAAGGTGTAGCGCCGCCACAGTTCGACTGACGAGTCAAGGCATAGTTTCTTTGTAGGTGCACATGTGTGTGTTGTGTCTGTACACGGCGAGGCATAGTTTTGTCAGCTTCACTTGTTTGTTTACAACATTCATTCTTGATTGTTTTATTTGATCTGAGTTGAAATCATGGCTCTATATTGGTGTTTTACGAAATCAGTTTATTTTAGAGGATGTTTCTGCCTAAGCTTTATCTGTTACATTTTTTCATTGAATGTGCGGATTTGTTTCAATTGCGCTCGTATTGTCCTAACCGCGTATCACGATACGCCTTGTGTGCGCAGGGGGTGATTAGACTGAATTTTAATTTGTAACTTTGTACGACTTTTAATTTCAATACAGGAATACAAAATGATACAGTGATTGAATTCGTGAAACCGGTTGAATCGTTCCCTTGCCTATATAATGAGGCGTTTTCTAAAAAAAAAAAACTTTGTGATAAAAGTATCCAATAGATAGCGACAATAGTTTGAAATCGTCGATCCTTTGACTATGGAAATCGTACTGTCATTGTCAAGATGTCTTCTTCTTTTTTATGTTTTGGCGTCGCATTGTTGTGCATTTGCCAATATCAAGTATTAAGATTGAATAATTTTTAGTAATATTTTATCAAAATAGTCACGTCATAGTCCAATAAAGTCGCGGTCAAGTCCAAACGTAGTCCAAGTCATACCTCAGTAAAGTATTGGAGACTTTAATATAGGTTTCTCTCTCACACCCTATTCCAGTTGATAATGACAAATCAATTTATTTGACTATTACGCCATCTAGTAAGTTTTGTGAAACTATTTTTTTTTTTTTTGGATATCGCCTCATTTATTTATTCATGGCACAATGTAACAGAGAAAGCTTAGGCAGAAATATCGTCTAAAATAATAAAACGCCAATATTTCAACTGAGATCTTACAAAACGATACGCCTACGCGACGATTCGTGTGTGGGACACTACTCGTTTCGTAAGCGTTGCGTCGTAACGATACGCTTACGATACGACTACGCTTACGCCTCGTGTGCGAAGGGGGTAAGTGTTACATAGTTAGGTCTAAATCTACGGTTAACACTGTAGATCTACGGTTAAGACACTAGATTTACGGTTAAGATGGTAGATCTACGATTATGACTGTAGATCTACAGTTAAGACTGTAGATTTAGACACGCTAGAGCCAACTCACCTTAGTCTGAAAGTGCGTCGGGAGCTCGGCGGTCGGGTGGAAGACCGCGCAGCTTACATTACACGTGTGAGCCTTCAGAGTCTGGAGCGGCAGGCAGCCTGGCACCGACCATACTTTACTCAAACCAGACCTAGAAAAAAACATAATATTATTTTAAAGACTTTCCAGAGAGCGGCAGAGCGTTCGATGCTTAGTCTTACGCTCAGAGACAAAGTCAGAAACACAGAGATACAAGAGAAGACAAAAGTGATTGACGCAGCAACAATGCTCTGTCATCTTAAATGGAAGTGGGCCGGTCATCTCGCCCGGGCAGAGGATGGCAGATGGAGCGAGCATATTATTCATTGGCATCCTAGAGACACCTTAAGAGATAGAGGACGACCGAAAAAAAGATGGAGTGACGACATTACTGAGGTCGCAGGTGCTACCTCGACCCGTCTAGCGCAAGACCGAACTATATGGCGAGACATGAAGGATGCCTACACCAAGATTTGGGTGCCCTAGTTAAAATAAAGTAAATTTAATTTTAAGAATAAATTATTCTTAATATTATTTTTCATGTAACTTTCAAATTATGTAATTCAAATGTTTATAATTATCATGAGGGGCTAATAAAGGCTATTTTATTTATTATTTTAAAGAATCAGTCTAAAACATATTACAATTAACACAACATCTATTTATGTAGATGTCGTAGTAAGATAGTTGATTGAATCAGGCGTTACTTTGCGGAAATTCATCTTCAAATCTTTGTTTTGAATAAATATTTTGTGTATTTCCGCTATCTTGTTGTAGGCAAATAAGTTTAAGGGCATTAGGGACATTTATATAAAAAAAACACAATTATTAATATTACAACTACACTCTATTATATCTTTTTATAATACTATATTAATAATCCGTTAACAACAAATAAATATTATAAAAAAATCTTTAAAAATAATATGACAAAGTATTGAAAACACTCTTATTATCACTGCACTACACTCTGTTTGACACGTGTTTCGCCTCTCTAAGTATTGTAATATTAATAATTGCCTTTTCAATAACTTAATTGTGTATTTTTTTTTTATAAATGTCCTTAATACCCTTAAACTTATTTGCCTACAACAAGATAGCGGAAATACACTAAATATTTATTCAAAACATAGACTTGTCGTAGTAAGATTAGATAAACCGATTTTTGCAAAAAAGACATTGGCTATGATATTACTCTATCTTACTTAAAGTTAGGATTTTTGCATACATACGAGCTGCTTTAGTAAGAATAGATAATAATACGAGGGTCAAACTGAAAGTTCTTAGAAAATCAAAAACTGATTACATTAGCCAGTTATTAGTTTTATTATATCTTTTCAAAATATTGTCCATTCACGTCAATACACCGCTGCATGCGATGGAACCACTGGGAAAAGCACTTTGCCCACTCGTCCTTAGGGGTCTCTTCAATGGCATCGCGATACGCAGCCACCGCTTCTTCAGCATTCATAAACCGCTTTCCTTTAAGTTTTTCTTTAATTTTTGAAAATAAATAAAAATCACAAGGCGCGAGGTCGGGGCTATACGGCGGGTGACCCAGTAATTCAACGTTTGATGTCGCCAAATAGTCGATCGTTCGCTTGGCGGTGTGCGATGAGGCGTTGTCGTGGTGAAGGAGGATCCTACTGCGAGGTCGTTTCTCTCGAACTTTTTCCAAGACAAGTGGCAAACAATTGGTAGTGTACCATTCTGCAGAAACTGTTTTTTGATCCTCTAACACAATTGTCGCGAAATGACCTATCCTTCCAAAGAACGAGGCCACCATTTTTTTCCCCGCACTTCGATCTCTCTTCACTTTAGTTGGCAACTCCTCGAAAGGAAACACCCACTGAGCAGATTGTCTTTTGGTTTCAGGATCATAACAGTAAATCCAGCTTTCGTCACCTGTTAGTATGTCGAACACAGCATTTGAGTCACCTCCGTTAAATCTTTCAATCATTTTACGGCACCAATCCACACGATGGAGTTTTTGAGCCTCAGTCAAATTATGAGGTATCCACCGGGCGCAAAGCTTCCTGACCGCTAAATGTTCGTGTAGGATTTTGTGCACTTGACTCATACCGATGCCTAAGCTTGTCCGAATCTGCTGATAGGTCACTCTTTTGTCAGTCTCTATCATACGCCGCACAACACAGATGTTATCTTCAGTCGTCGCCGTAGAAGGCCGTCCCTCACGTAAATCATCAGTGAGATTAGTGCGACCACGTTTAAACTCATTAAACCAGTTGTAAACAGTCGCACGAGATGGGGCTTCATCGTGAAAGGCCAATCGTAGTCTATCATAACTTTCTTGTTGACTTAAATGACATCGAAAGTCATAAAAAATCATTGCACGAAAATTTTCTCGTGTTAAATTCATGTTGACGTGACACAGACAATTTTCAATTTGCCGCCAAATCGTAAAACAAATGACAAATGAATGAAGTATATACTCAGTAATATTGGCAAAGAGTTCTATTTTCAAATTATAGAATTATTTTTTTATTATATTGTTTATAAGTGGCCAGTTCTAAGAACTTTCAGTTTGACCCTCGTAATTATCTAACCAGATTCTAACCTTTACTCTGGCTTTATTTTGGTTTACTGGTCAATAGGAGTTGATCTTAGATTACTGTATGTGACTGGTCCTTATTGGATTGGACTCGGTCTCGGTTCGGGTCCGAGTAGATCTCGATGTAGACTCGGACTCGGACTCAGAATTGGATTCGGACCGAGTCCGAGTAGATTTCGACGTAAACTTATATTATGGACTTGGATTCGGACTCGTACTCGGACCGATTCCGAGTAGATTTCGATGTAGACTTATATTATGGACTTGGACTCGGACTCAGACTTGGATTCGGACCCGTACTCGGACCGAGTCCGAGTCTACATCGAAATATACTCGAACTCGTACTCGGATCGAGGCCGATTCCGAGTAGATTTCGATGTAGACTTATATTATGGACTTGGATTCGGACTCAGACTTGGATTCGGACTCGTACTCGGACTGAGTCCGAGTAGATTTCTATGTAGACTTGAGTCCGAGGTCAGACCAAATAAAAAAATCCAGAGGGAACGTCGTTGAACAGTCAAGTGAAGCCGGTTTTTTATACATGTGTGAGTGCGTCGCTGTTGCGCCGCCATAGTTTGACTGTCAAGCCAAGGCGTAGTTTCATAGTTACCTGGATGTGTGTAATTGTCTGTACATGGCGAGGCGTAGTTTTGGTTGGCTTCACTTATTTGTTCACAACAAAAAAAATTTGACCAATGGAAAATTTGACCGATCAATGGGACAGATGCCGTAGAGTAGACGGCACAATTGAAATTGATGAAATTGTTTGACATATTGACATATTGTTTGACATATTGTATTGACATTTTTAATTTGAAATTTTTAATTTTGACATTTTTTCATATTTTAATGACATGGTATTGTAATAGTAGGTAATAATTGTAATCTTTTTAATTTAATTCTTGAATACTATTTCTTGATTTTGTGAGATGTATGTAAATGGAATTATTCGTTTATATCTCAATAAACAATTAAACAATTTAAACAACATTCTCTCTTGATTTTTTTATTTGCTCTGAGAGTCCGAGTCCTTTTAAAATTATAGCGGCAACATTAATACATCATCCGTAAATATTTCAGCTGTCTAGCTATCACGGTACATGAGATACAGCCTGGTGACTGTCAGACAGACGGAAGGACAGCGAAGTCTTAGTACTAGGGTCCCGTTTTTATCCTAAAACTGTACAAATTAAGGGGTGGCATATTCAAAAAGATGAACCAGGAGATGTCGTATATTGAAAATCAGTGTCAAGAACTCACCAACTGGCAGTGATGAGCATTTTACTATCATTGCTGAATCTACAGAAACTGATTGGTCGAGTGTCGCCGATCTGAAAGAAGAAATTAGGTATTTCTCATTATCACTATATTTCAGACACAGAATAATATCAACAATTAATCATTATTTTACGCGAAAACAACGACGACTTCAACAAAAAGGCCAATCGCCGAATCCAAGTCGGGTGGCCAGCGCCCGGAAAATTGCGTAACGTCTTCTCGTCCGACATACCTCAGTGCCTCAAGTCGAAAGTTTTCGACCAGTGTGTTGCCAGTGATGACTTATGGTCTCTCACTATGGGCCTTATTAGTAAGCTCCAAGTAGCCCAACGAGCTATGGAGAGGGCTATGCTCGGAGTCTCTCTGCGAGATCGAATCAGAAATGAGGAGATCCGTAGACGAACCATAGTTACCGACATAGCCCAACGGATTGGCAAGTTTAAATGGCAATAGGCACATAGCGCGGAGGGCGATGACCGATGGGGTCGAAAAGTTCTTGAGTGGAGACCACGTACCGGCAAGCGCAGCGTAGGACGTCCACCCACAAGGTGGACGGATGACATCATTAAGACCGCAGGATCGCGCTGGATGCAAGCCGCTTTCAACCGGTCTTATTGGAGATCCATAGGGGAGGCCTATGTCCAGCAGTGGACGTCCTTGTGCTGATGGATGGTTTACGCGAAAAATGGCACAAACTACTTCAACCGTGTACAGAATTCTTAATCGGCACAAACGACTTCAACCGTGTACAGAATTCTTAATCGGCACAAACGACTTCAACCGTGTACAGAATTCTTAATCGGCACAAACGACTTCAACCGTGTACAGAATTCTTAATCGGCACAAACGACTTCAACCGTGTACAGAATTCTTAATCGGCACAAACTACTTCAACCGTGTACAGAATTCTTAATCTATGTCATTACCGTGACTGCTGGATGGATGGATTGTATGAATGTACCGACCTGGCTGCAGTAGATGGACATGTGCGAGGCTTTCCGCTGCGACTCTTGCTTCGCGGCCGCCCGCACGCTCCCCGCCAGCTTCAACTCTTCCCGGGCTTTGATTAATCTGGAAAATACAAATATACAGGGTTATTTCTAATCAATTAGCATCCTTTTAGGACCTTATTCTGTGCATCAAAACTAACAATTTGACTGCCTCGGTGGCTCAGTGGTTAGTGACCCTAACTTCTGGGTCAAAGAGGCGTGGGTTCGATCCCCACCCAGGGCAAATATTTTTGTGATGAACATAAGTGTTTGCTCTGTGTCTGGGTGTTATTTAGTTACTATCTATATAAGAATGTATTTAAAATATATGTAGTATATCAGTCTCTAGCAGCCATATCACAAACTGTGCTTAGTTTGGGATCAGAGGCCGCTCTAACTTCTGGGTCAAAGAGGCGTGGGTTCGATCCCCACACAGGGCAATTATTTTTGTGATGAACATAAGTGTTTGCTCTGTGTCTGGGTGTTATTTAGTTACTATCTGTATAAGTATGTATTTAAAAATAAGTATATGTAGTATATCAGTCTCTGGCAGCCATATCACAAGCTTTGCTTAGTTTGGGGTCAGAGGCCGTGTGTAAGATGTCCCCTAATATTTATTTGTTCTGCGATTTTTGTCAAAACTAATAAACAACTTTTTTGTTGTTCCATAGAAAAATATCGTTCACCAGCGACAAAATGTATTGAACAGCTGATTTTTTTAAAATTTTGACGAAAGAGACAGAACAAAAGTTGTTAGTTTTGATGTACAGAATAAGCACCTAAAAGGATGCTAATTTTTTTTTTTTTTTTTTTTTTTATTTCGAATAGGTTTGCGTTTGACTACACACTGCCTGATGTTAAGCAGATGTGCAGTCTAGGGTGTAGCACGCTTACCTAGAAGATACCTATTTACTCGGGATTTGAAGACACTCACGTTGTACTTTAACGGGAAGACAGACCCAGGCAAAGCATTCCACATTCCGGCTGTTCGTATGAGGAATGAGGATTCGAAACGCTTGGTTCTAACGCGCGGAATTTCCACCATAAAAGGGTGACGCTTTGGTCGCGTCCGTCTAGCCGTACGATAGAAGAAAGGGGCAGGGGGGACCAGATTGTGCAACTCCTGGGCGCACTCTCCGAAGTGTATCCGGTAAAAGACCGACAAACACGCTACCTTGCGACGATGCTCAAGACTTTGCAGCTGCGTCTTAGTCAAGGTGTCGTTGTCAATCAGCCTCCTGGCTCGTCTCTCAATCGACTCCAGAGCCTCCAGTTGATATTTGGCAGAACCATCCCAAAGGTGAGAGCAGTATTCCATGCAAGACCTGACTTGTGCTTTATAAAGACTAAGCAGTTGCTCAGGTGTGAAATACCGTCTCACCTTAGAGAGAACACCAAGTTTTTTGGAGGCTAATTGGGCTTTGGACTCTATGTAAGAGCCAAAGTTAAGAGAAGATGAGAGTGAAACGCCTAATAGTTCCAAGCTGTCAGTTACCGGAACGGAGACACCACGGAAAGCGGGAGACAATTGAAAGGGTCTCTTTTTGGCCGAAAACAGACAGCCCTGAGTCTTTGTGGCATTAAACTTGACCAGGTTAGCATCACCCCAGTCGGATACCGCCTGCAGACTCAAGTTGAGCCGTTCAACCATAGCCTCTCTGTATAACTCGATCTGTGGCCCGCTGGTTCTTGCATCGGATGTGTAGCTCTCCACGACTGTACTGTCATCTGCGTACCCAAAGATCCCGGGCTTAAGCAGATCGTTGATATGCAGTAGGAAGAGTGTCGCAGAGAGCACAGACCCCTGAGGAACACCGGCATTGATAGCCATTTGGTCTGACGAGCAGCCATCAATGACAACTCGTATCGACCGATTCCTCAAGAAATCTGATATCCATGTGCAGAAATCAGCAGGCAGGCCGTAAGATGGAAGCTTGCCAATAAGGCTCTCGTGCCAGACCCTATCAAAAGCTTTGGAAATGTCCAAGGAGACAGCCAACGCCTCCCCGTGCTTCTCCATGACCTCACTCCAGATGTGTGTGGCGTACGCTAGAAGGTCCCCAGTAGACCGGTTTCGGCGAAAGCCGTACTGGCGGTCACTGAGTAAGTCATTCGCTTCCAGGTAGGCCAGGAGCCTGTTATTTAGAACACGTTCCATACTCTTACAGAGTATAGACGTGATCGAAATTGGCCTGTAGTTGGCAGGGTCGGCACGGCTGCCCTTCTTGGGTACAGGTTGCACGTTAGCAAGCTTCCAAGATTTGGGCACTTGACCTGTCTTCAGAGATAGGCGAAAGAGGCGAGTCAGCACAGGTGACAGCTCAGGCGCACAAGTCCTCAATACAATTGCCGGAATACCATCAGGGCCACTGGCTTTGTTCACATCTAGACTGCGGAGAACTTTGAGGACCTCCTTTTGCCGGATGTGTATTTCACTCATTACAGTGTCACAGTTTGGCAAAGTTGGAGGTCTCGCACTACCGGGGTCTAGACGCGAAGACTCAGCAAATTGAGATGCAAATAAATTTGCTTTCTCCACCGCGGTATGGGCCAGTGAACCATTGGGTTTCAGCAACGGAGGCAGTGAGGGGCGGCAGAAGTTCGCTTCAACCGATTTAGCTAGGGACCAGAATGCCTTACTACCCGCAGGGTAAGAAGCAAGCTTGTTTCCTATTCGACTAATGTGGTCAAAGCGAGCCCTCCGCATAACCTTTTTGCAGGACTTAGCAGCCCTATTGTATGCCTTCTTCCTCAGACTAACGTCCCTCAACTTACGGTTTCGAGCATCGACCCAAGCCAGGTATGCCTGATGCTTTTGCGCTTCGGCGCGTCCACATTCAGGCCCAAACCAGGGCCGAGCTTTGCTAGACAGAGGCACGTCCGAAAATGGGATGAAGTATTCCATGGCGGTACGAAGCACATCTGTCACGGCATCCGCGCACGCAGAAGGATCATCGGAAGAAAAACAAACAGGCTGCCAAGGATAAGAAGCAAAGAAACACCGCATCTCATCCCAATCTGCTGACTTGTACCGCCACACGCGCCGCGACCCTTTGGGACTGGGGTCTGATGGGGAGTAGACGGATACAGATTTCACCAGACAGTGGTCAGATGTACCTAACGGTGGGGAGATCGCCACTGAGTAACGGTCTGGATCGGTAGTCAGCAGAAGGTCCAAGCAGTAGGCCGTGTGCGAGTCAACATCAGGTACCCGTGTGGCGTCTTGAACCAGCTGGGTGAGATCAAGTGTCAAGGCAAGCTTGCGCGTCTCAAGCCCAGCATGGTTTGTGTCCAGGTATGGGTGAAGCCACTCTTTATGGTGACCATTAAAATCCCCCAGGATCACTAATTGGGCCGAAGGGTAGCTGAGCTGAGCAGCAATTGATCAGGAATAACCCTGTATATATTTAAGAAATTGCCTTGGCACGGAGATTTGTAAATAATTGTAACCTGGGACTCTTGGATGCAAATTTTCAATAGGCCATTTTTTATCGCAAATAAAACTCGAGTTCAAGCTCCGGGGGCCCCTCGTGAGTCCCCGATATGTAGGTAAATATCTCAATTTTTTAGCACGTGACATAGCGAAAAAAAATTTCCTATGGAAAGTGGGCAAAAACCATCAAAGTTTCTTATGTATGTAGGCATCTTACCGTGTCTAAGCTCGTGGCAACGAATGTGGCGCTGTAAGGGTAAGGCCACGAAAAATTATTCAATAACACACTTGAAAGTGTAACACACAACAACACACTTGAAATAATATACAACCCAAAATGAAATAATATATACGCTTGAAATAATATATATTTCTAATCAATTAGCATCCTTCTAGGGGTTTATTCTGTACATCAAAACTAAAAACTTTTGTTCAACAACTTTCGTCAAAACTCAAAAAAAATAATCAGCTGTTCCATACATTTTGTCGCCGGTGAACTATATTTTTCTGTGGAATAACAATTTTTTTTTTGAGTTTTGACGTAAGTCGTAGAAAAAAAGTTGTTAGTTTTGATGTACAGAATAAGCCCCTAGAAGGATACTAATTGATTAGAAATAACCTTGTATACGTATAAACGTAACATGCGGGAATAAACACACGCGAAAACACACATTTTTCTAAGATTAAAACTTTTAAATACTGACTAAATCCACAGAAAACTAGTCGATTCCCGAAAAAACAACATTCTTCACAGTAAAAAAATTTCAAAACTTACCATGTCAAATAACATCAAATAACTTGAAAAATGTAGTTGACCAAATTTCCGCTTATAACGACATCATGAATTACTTCCTTGTTATAATGGCAACAGATGTTTGACATTTATCAAGACTCGTAGGGAGGTTTTCAAGCTTAAAAAAATACTAATCGTATTGCTGTGCTTTCAATATTAAATTTTATTGAGCATTTTGTGTTACGTCACTCACGGGAATCAAAATTGGTCCATTAATTCAACCGTGTTTTTTTTTTTAAATAAAAAGCACATATCGATTATTATTTTCTTTTAAAACAAGGCCTTAACAGTATCAAATAGGCACAATATAGTATTTACATGATGATAACTTGATTTGATAAAAAAAAACAATAGTTTGGTGTCACATGGCCAAGGGACATTTTGATTTATTATGGAAACTGTAATCAACTTAAATTTACCAATCGGAAAATTACTTAATAAATAAGATATTTTTGAATTTGAATTAGGCCATGCTGGGAAGGAATCCTTTAGCTATTGATGAAACTGTAAATGGTGTCAGAAATAATGTCCTGTATTTATTTATTTTTAATTTTAGTATGGTCCACGATAAAATTTTGAAATTAACATTTTTTCGTGGCCTCATGTGGTCCTCATTAGGTTAAAAACAAAATTTCTCACCGTTTCTTAGCCCGTAGCAGCAAATATCTCGCTATGAACAGCCTCGCACGCCGAAACTCCGGGGGCCCCTCATGTTGCATGGGGCCCCTGAAATGCAAGTATATTTCTCACCGTTTCTTGGCGCGTGGCAGAGAGTATCGAGCTATAAATAGCCTCGCCCGTCGAAGCTCCGGGGGCCCCTCGTGGTACCACGTGCCTTCGCGGCCGCGGTCGCGGGATATACGCGCCTCTTCTTCTTCTAGCTTCTTGTTTATCGCGTCTTCGCCTAAACTGGAAGATGTTTCAAATTGAGATTACATTTTTTAGTTGTTGTATAGACCGCGCCGCACAAGTTGGCGGATGTGAAGTTAGTTACAAGTTAGGTCAAGTGAGCTACAGTCAAGATTGGGTTATCCGCAGCTTAGAGCTAACATCACAGCTGTCAAGATGTTTGATTCGGGTTATGCTGAGTGTTATTTGAAAAACTAAATAATTATATAAGTAAGTTCATATAGGCCCTTATGTCAGGGTTTTAAACTGCTTTAAGGCCTCTGACATGGCTTGACGGTTAAAACAACTGGGACCTACAATTTAACGTGTCATCCGAGGCACGGTAGCGCTCAGTTATAAACGTCACCCATGATCACCCATCCGAAGACTGACTGTGCTGGATGTTACAACTTCGGGTCAAAGAATTTTATTCTCAAAAGAAATTACAATTTCACTTACACGAGAAATTAATCTAGATACATATTTTTAACTTCTGCTTCTACAATTTGTAAATAAAGGTAGGTTTGTTCTATTACATTCAATTATTTTATTTATTTTATTATTTATTTTATTTATTATTTACAGTAAAATATAGCTTTACAGATTACACAAATCCAATACGCTACATTTTATACTTTACCTAAGAAACTATATACATAACAGGTACTTTTAAATTATTCTAAAAAATATATGAACACAAGATAATCAACAATTCAAAACATTTTTCTAATTAATCAGTCTAAACAATTGCATATAAGTCTTATGAATAAACCTTAACCTTAATTTTATTATATTAGTTATTATTACTTATTAATTTTTTGGCCGTAAGCAGAGCAGCATCTTTCTCTGACGGTCCAATTATCCGCGAATAAGTCCAATTGAGGATACGCTCTCATAATCCGGTTCAGGTGTTTTTGAACCCGGAAAATTGGAGATTGTTGTCGCGCAGCTGTTCGCGCCGGGATGGGCGCGAATAGCGGCACACTTCCATCTCGAAATCTAGAACGCTGCTCAGGCACACATAGGCGACTTGCCTCACATATAATGTCAGGGCAGTCAATGTATCCCCGCAAAGTTTTCAACACCATTGAGATCTGTTCACATGTTCTTCGGGACTCTAGTGAATTAAATCCAAGCATGTCAAGGAGAAATTTGGTGGGGTACAGAAACGGGTAATAGCCATATATCACTTTGTATAAGTATAGTAAAAACCGCTTCTGTACCTTTTCCAAAATTAATATGTAAGTCGCCTCATGTGGGCTCCACACGCAAGCACTTGCCTCTAACTTAGATCGTACCAGGGCTGTGTACAAAAGTTTAATAGCTTTGGTATTTTGGAAATCCTTGCAGTTTCTGGTAACAAACCCTAATTTTTGGAAAAAGTCGGTAGCGAGTGCCATCATATGATCATGGAAGGTAAGCTTATGGTCAAAAAGGATTCCTAGATCTTTCACCGCAAGGCGTCTCGAGATGATTTCACCACCCAATTGGTATTGAGAAATTATAGGATTGGAGGAACGGGTAAAACTCATAACTTGACATTTAGATATGTTCATGGATAGTTTGTTACGCTTGCACCATACCAATACTTTATTTAAGTTAGTTTGGAGGATATTGCAGTCTTGAGATGACTTTACTGGCATAAAGATTTTCAGGTCATCGGCATAGAGCAAACATTTAGCTTCCAGCAAGCATTCAGGTAAATCGTTAATCATTTAGGTGTTCGAGCCTTCGCTTGACCCATTGTGAGATTACCCTCGAATTTTACCTAGTTGCAGTGTGATTCTACCTCCTTTCTGACCGATATCGTCGCGTCACGTGATCGCCCCACTCCTTGCCGTTGACGCGTGGCGGCCATCTTGCCGGCGGTAGTTTCTTTCGTCAGTACGTCTTGAATTTTTGCATAGTGAGCAGTGTGTAAAAGAATTACTGTTAAAAGTGAATAAATCACTGGTAAGTACATTTTCATCGATCAACTAATCGTGATTGGCGATTGCCCGCTCGCAAGACGGCAAATTCGCGCAATCTTAACGCGTTTATTACTCGCGTTAGCATTTTCAGTTTTGGGTAAGCCCCAAACCGCAAAGGATATCGGAAATTTATATATTTGGGAGAGCCCCAAATTAATCTTTACCTTATTCTGACAACCATGTTCGCACATCGAACAAGGTCAAACTCCGAGCCGCCAACAGCGCTCGAGATCAACCGATGTATCCATATCTTCCTTTTTTCTTTTGACGGCTGCACAGCCGACAGATATCGGCTACACAGGCGACAACGGTCGGCTACACAGGCGACAGACATCGGCTAATATGATTTCGAATTACGGCGGTGCAAACGGCCCCTGTCGGCCGTGCTGTCGTCAAACCCGCCATAAGCACCAGTATTCACTCCTAAATTTTCGTCACAGATCATCATCATGAATCGCACAACGATGGGTGAGCTGGCGAACTGGGAACCACCGCCAGAGGAAAAAGAACAATTCAGAAGATTTACTGAGGTTCTGGATGAATATTACCCAGAACAATGGCGGCTTTGGGAGATCAATAATGAATCGTATGCTGACCTCTTTGGCGAAAAAATGTCTGCCGACGACGAATGTCGTCTGCGTTTCGCAGTGCCGACGATAGAGTTAGCGCGAGTCTTTGAAATCTCATCACTGAGTGAGCGAAAATACAAAGCTATAAAAAGAACACTATTGACATGGCCGCTAGGTCGAGCCATAATTTATTGTCCATTCTCGACAATGAAGAGAGTCCACCCAGAGGAAGCTTTCAACGGTTTTTGGTCTGCAATATCGGAGCTCAAACCTCATTTTACCTCGCGGGCAGAGGCAGAGAAATCGATCCAGAGATCTAGAACACCTTCCTCGACATATTCTAAACGAGCGCACAGTCCCGAAAATACACAGAAAAAGAAACCAAAATACACCGATGAGCAAATGATAAATTTCATGACACAGAACAACTCTCTCCTTGAGAAACTAAACAATACAATCGAGTCATTACAAGGTCGCCTGGAGAGCCAGGGCAGGTACCGTGAAGATTCAAGCTCTGGCAACGAGTTTAGCGACGGGAACGACGGCTGGACGGCTCCATCATATGACCAAGAGGTTGATGAAGATCATAACGAGCCGAGCGAGATACCCGCGAACAATGAAGCCGCCGATGCTCTCTTTGACTTCGCGCCCGCAACGCAGGAATCAGAAGCTAAGATAAGTACCGCTGACGAAGAGTTATCAAAACAAGGAATACAATGTCAACGACTAGGAACTGAGAACTGGCAAAACATAAGATATGCTGATGTGCAAAAGAAATTTCAGGCAACTCCAGTTTTTACTAACCTAAGAACCAACAATAACCTGGCAACCGTTACTCCATCATGGCAAATGGTATCCATCCTAGAAAAAATGGATCTCTGTCTCGGAGCAATTACTCATGGATTGCTACAACAACGAAAAGAATTCCAAGACATATACCAAAAGTCATCTTTAGAAGTAAAACGTGCAATCAGTGTCAACTTTCTAGCGACTGATACTACATTCCGTCGTACCTCGGACGCTCTCTTGCAGTACGCCTGCGGGAAGCGGGCTGAAATCATACAGCAAAGACGGAACATTTACAAACCTTCAAATAAGGCCCTGAATGAACTACTACATTCAATACCACCATCTTCAACGCACCTTTTTTCCGAACCACAGCTTGCTGATCTAATAAAAGAACAAGGGGGTATCAATAAGTTTTTTCTGGCCAAATCTAAATTCAAACCGAAGGCAGCAAACAGGGACGCGCCTCACCAAACCAATCGCCAAGGCCCAAGCGAAAAAACACGTGCACCCGAAGGTTATAAAAGATCGAGCTATAGACCACAGGAAAGACAGCCATCATCAGCAGCAAGGGGCGGAACTCGACGCGGTAATGCCGGAAGGTCTAGAAGACCAAGATACGAAGGAAGAAAGTTCTAATTTTTCGGCTGGACAGGTCAGTTGCAAAAAAGAAACCTGGGAGCGTTTAGGGGCACCAAAGAGCATTTTATCCGTATTAAACGGCTATAGGATCCCGTTTTTCGCTTCCCCGCCATTAAAAGCATTAAATAAGAAAACCTGTCAGAGATTCCAAGCGAAACCCTCGGTCGAAATGTCAAACGAAGTAAGCAAACTGCTGCGCGATAAAGCGATTCGTAAATCAGACAGCAAGTCAGGGTTCTTATCACCTTTATTTCTTCGACAAAAATCAGATGGTTCAAACCGCCCCATTCTAAACCTGAAGACGCTTAACAAATTTCTAAGACCCCCCAAATTTCATCTAATAAATCACCACAAAATACCTGCTTGTCTCAACACTATGGATTATATGGTGAAAATCGACCTATCACAAGCCTACTTTCATATATCTGTCACCCCCTCGCACCGCAGATTCTTATCTTTTGCATATAATAATATAATTTACGAAATGACATGCCTGCCCTTTGGTCTCGCCACAGCACCTTCAATCTTTGCCAAAGTAACTAACTGGGTTGCAAACTATTTCAGGGAGGAAGGCATCAGGGTGACCGTTTATCTCGACGATTTCCTAATAATCCATCCCAACAGAGAGATATTAAAGCAACAAAGTCAACACGTTCTCCAAACTCTCAAAACATTGGGATGGTGCGTGAATTTACGAAAATCCTGCCTCACGCCATCACGTGCGGTCGAATACTTGGGAATCGTGTGGAACACAGAAACAAACACCAAGTCCCTTCCAAAACAAAAAATAACAAAGAACATGAATCTCATAAAACAGTTACTAAGAAATCAACGATGGAGCTGGTGGTCGGCCAAAGTTCTTTTGGGAAACATAAATTTCGCGGCATTCGTAATTCCCTTAGGCCGATTACACTGCCGAAGAATCCAGATAGAAGCAAATCGCCTCCCAAAACAGAATCGACACAGAAAGTTCCCCCTGCCAAAAATAGTCACACAAGAATTAAATTGGTGGCTAAAAAACATCAAGAAGACCTCTCTCATCCACCAACAAGATGCCACAGTCTTCCTTACTACAGACGCAGCAAAGAACGGATGGGGGGCCACCATAAACGGAAAAAGAGTCCAAGGCTTATGGAACAAGACCCAAGAACGATGGCACAGCAATCAGAAAGAACTGTGGAGCG
Source organism: Hypomecis punctinalis (assembly GCA_949316475.1). NCBI lineage: Eukaryota > Metazoa > Arthropoda > Insecta > Lepidoptera > Geometridae > Hypomecis > Hypomecis punctinalis. The sequence continues at coordinate 2,786,794 of OX438822.1, forward strand.
TTCTAGAAGTCTTAAGAAGAGCCGGCCCCAACTTAAAACATCGATCAGTAATGTTGCAAACAGACAACAAAACAGTAGTCGCATATATAACAAAAGAAGGGGGGACCAGGTCCAAGACACTCCTGAACTCGACTTTCAAAATTTTGAGCCTAGCACATCGCCACCAAATAACACTCATAGCACGCTACCTCCCGGGAAGGTACAATCTCACGGCGGACAGTCTATCAAGATCCACCGGACTATCGGAATGGACACTCAGCGGAAACATACTGAGATATATTTTCGCGAAACTGGGCAAACCCTCCATAGACCTGTTTGCCAGCTCCAGATCAGCTGTTCTAGACGCATATGTAAGCGAAGACGCCAAGGACCAAAATTGCCTTTTCGTAGACGCATTCAGCAGGCCATGGCATTTCCAACTCGGATGGATATTTCCTCCTCCAGCCATGATACCGAGAGTACTTCGACATCTAATAACGAGCTCCGGCACGTATCTCCTAGTGGCTCCGAAATGGGAGCGAACATTTTGGAAAACAGAGCTCAAGCAACGAGCACTGAACCCTCCCCTGACGATAAAGAACCTTCGCAATCATCTCATCGACCTGAGAACAATGAATCCTCCGCCAGCAGTAGGAGAACTCTGTTTGCAGGTATGGAGGGTTCGGGCTGGGCCCGTCTATTAGAAACGTGGTCTCTAGAAAACCAAGGGCTAGTTGAGGCGTCTTGGCGAAAATCTACGTTGAAGACATATAAATCAGCCTGGGAGCGATGGAAAAAGTGGGCCATAATTAACGGCTGTACTATTAATGACCCAAGTGCTGAAGAACTTGCTAAATTCATATGTTATTTGCGCACAACAGTCAAATTAGCCCCAAAAACTATACATTTACATAAATCAGTAGTTGCCACGTTTGCCAACCCAGAGAACACGGATAAACTGAGCTCCCATCCGCTGATAAGGCAGTTGCTAAAAGGGATAAATTTAACAAAGCCCCCATCAAGTAAACCACCAACGTGGAATATATACGAGTTAGTGGACTATTTACAAACATACCCGCTGAACACAAAGAGCCTGTTCCAAGTCTCCCGCCATGTTTCAGCCTTGCTTCTTCTAGCGACGGGTCGACGGGTACATGACCTAACACTCTTAGAAACAGGCCCAGACTCTTTCGAATCTTGCAAAGACCACGTAATATTCTGGCCAAAGTTTGGATCGAAAACTGATTCGACTACCTTCAGACAATCTGATTGGAAATTCACAGTCAGTGACATACAAAGGCTCGACATAGTCTCATGGATCGGGCGCCTACTTGACTTAGCCAAAGATAGAAGGAGAGCCTGCCCTGATTTAGTTAACCTCTTCATTACGACTAGAGGTAGAGTCAAATCAGCATCTCGGACGGTAATCGCAGGATGGTTACGCACATTATTTCGCGAATCAAATATAGAAGCCTCTCCTGGAAGCTTCAGGGCAGCTGTAAACTCAGACAATTGGTCAAATAGAAATCTAAATCTTGACGATATAATGAAGAGAGGGAATTGGAGATCCAAGGATACATTCATCAAGTATTATTTCAAGGAAATCCCTGTTAAAAGTGACAACACCCAATCATATAGTTTAGCTCAATCATTCTCCCCAGTATAACTATTATTGATATGTGATCGCATAAGTACAATTTTTGTGAACTTGCTGAGACTGATTAATATGGCGCATTTAAAACTGATTTAACTTAATTATAACAATAACTGTGTCTAGTCACAGAAATAAATCAACATGATTACATTCACAAGTTGTCTTTATTTCTATCCTATATAGAAAACAGTAACAACTTGTAACTCCACTCACAGTACGTCGGTCCATTGCCGGCAGATTATAAACATATCTCACAATGGGTCAAGCGAAGGCTCGAACACCTAAATGGACCCGTTTTCCCCCCGAAGGGTAGAAAACGGATATTTAGGTTTCAGCCGAAGCTTGACCCATACCGGCTGGACTTGCCGGATTACCAATGTGAGAGTACTGACGAAAGAAACTACCGCCGGCAAGATGGCCGCCACGCGTCAACGGCAAGGAGTGGGGCGATCACGTGACGCGACGATATCGGTCAGAAAGGAGGTAGAATCACACTGCAACTAGGTAAAATTCGAGGGTAATCTCACAATGGGTCAAGCTTCGGCTGAAACCTAAATATCCGTTTTCTACCCTTCGGGGGGAAAACGGGTCCATTATTGCGAATTCTATTGGACCTATAGATGAACCCTGACTGACTCCGGACCGTGTGTGATATGGGTCAGAATCATAACATCAATGTACCTAAATAGGATTACTTATCTAAAAATAACTAAGTAGGTAGGTAGGTATATACATACTAAATTCCACCAATCGTACACAGCAACTATACTTAGAGGTACATTTTTAACAAACAATATTCACGCAAAGTAGGTCAAATTTTATTACTTGGTCTACCCTGTAACATCAGCTGATAATAAACCAAATAAGTAATATTATACCCACACAGCACAATAATTAAGTCGCTGTTGGTTCTCGCATTCTCCGAGCCGCGAGATAACACGTCCGAAGCCGAGCTTACCCGAGCGCCGAACTTTGATAATTGCTAACAAACACCTATTCAATCTACACTATGAGCGCTACACAACTAAAGATATAGGTAAGGGGCCATTCACGTATTACGTAAGCACTATAGGGGGGTGGAGGGGTTTATCATTTGCTTATTTTTGATGACTAAGTGGATGGGGAGGTCTAAAAGGTGATTATAATTTTCAATAATTATTTATTTCTTTTCGCATGTGTGTTAAAGTCCTATATGCTAAATCTATTTTCTTATTTCTACATAGAATTAAATCTGCTGCTCATGAGTCCATAGAAAAGAAAAAAGTATATAGGTACCAATGTTTACGTAAGAGTGGGGGGAGGGGTAAGAACTTTGCTTACTTTTGCTGAAAAGAGGGGAGGGGGGGTATATAATTGTAATAAATCTGTTTACGTAATACTTGAACGGCCCCTAAGATCTCAAACCAAATAAAAATCAAGACAGAACAAAACAAGTGAGGCCGGCGAAACCAAGCCTCGCCAGGTACAGACACAATTACACACACATACACGTACAAGGAAACTACGCCTTGGATCGTCAGTCGAACTATGGCGGCGCAACACCGACGCACTCACCACAATATGTATAAAAAACCGGCCCCATTTGTCTGTTTACGACATTCTGTCTTGTTTTTTTTTTATTTGATCTGAGGGTAAGATGTGTTAGATGTACAATAAGCTCGATTATAGAGGCGCCAGCGTAAATTTAATAAATAGCAACACAAAAAGCGTTCTCTCTACTAGATTTTATGTTATTTTTTTATATTATGCCTAAAGTGAAAAAGAAACAGAACTATGCTATTTATCTATTATCATTACGATGGCGCCTCTGTAATTGGGCTTATTGTACATATAAGATATATGAAAGCATGCTTACTAGCTCAATAGATCTCTGAGTCGCACTCTCCTTTCAGCTGGGCCTTCTCCGAACAAGCACACAGGCTCGCCCAGCTGTCTCAAACTTCTTCTCACCTGTGATAAGAGATAAATCAGTAAAACAAAGGATCTGGACTGAGTGAAGTGGACTATGTTGTGAAGGCATGTTAGGATTACAAGCTGATGGCTTAAGGGGCTGAGATGAAAAAAGAAGCAATTCTCTAAAGGACTTTACAAGACATGACTCCTACGACTATCAAATGTCACATTGGCTAATTTATAAAAGGGAAAAATAAATTAATTTAGGATCTATAAAAAAAGGAATATGCTTAATATAGGCCAACCCCCCTACCGCCTAAGCAATAGCAATCGTAATAGCAATTGTTTATGACTTCATTTTAGTCATTTGGCACCGCCTATGTGACATTAGCCATCAATTCCTTTGTGCGGATTGCAAAAGCAATCGTTGAATGAACAACTTTGATGGCTAACATCACATAGGCGGTGCCAAATGACTAAAATGAAGTCATAAATGATTGCTATTACGATTGCTATTGCTTAGGCGGTAGGGGGGCTGGTCCACAGACCAGGATGGCTGGCCCTTTTAACTATTTTTTATTTATTTATTTGTTTGTTTATAGGCAAGTAGTATAAAGTGTTGTGCCTATATCAAGCAGAGTCCAATAAAATTAGTATTTATCTGTCAAGGAAGTTTTTTGCTTTTTTTATCCAAAGGTCCAGTCTATTCTTAAATGTATTTATAGTTCTTGCTGAGATGACATCCTCGGGCAACCTGTTCCAATTATAGACAACTCTATTGCAGAGGATGTGGTGTGCAGTGTTGGTTTGTTAAGCAAGCTATATGCCTACAAACATGACATGGCTATAGCATCAGTTCCATAATAATTATAATCTTCAGCACACAAGTCGGCGGATGGGAACTTAGGCACAGAACGCTGCGCAAAAGGAAAAATATAGGCATGCGCAGGAGCCAGCGACTCGCACCGGGGCACACCCACCCACCAACCTCATCTTCTCGCTACTTACGCCCATGCTCACTACTTCGCATCTAGCAAATCACAGCGAAGTGTCATCTGCGGCTAACTTCTCATCCACCAACTTGTGAGGCTATACCTATGACCAGAACTACTCATAGAAATAAGAAATAATGCCAGTACCTCATCATCATCCGTAGAGACATTCAGCTGGCGAGCCTTCCGTCTGCGCTCGAACTCCTCCAGCAGAGCCTTCTTGTCTCGGGACATTTCTTCCTCCAGCTCCATGTATTCTGCAAGTTATTCATCATTCTTTTATTTTGCTTCTATACAAGTATAGTGGTGAATCAAATTTTCTTTTCATTTATTTTCTTATTTCATTTCTTAACACCTTAGACTGCATACATACTTGGTATCAGGCAAGATGTAGTCAAGCGCAAAGGTCTTGCAAAGTGGGACCAGACTTAATTCATATCCATTCCTAATTGAAACTCACAAAAAGCTCAAAGAGTTATTTTTGTGATAAACAATTCAAAATTATTCGCGGATGCAGGATTCGAACCTTGCGTCTTCGGAACACTAGCCCGACGCTCTGCCCAACTGAGCTAATCCGCAATACTACATACGCGTCGAATTTTGAAGTGTTTATCATTTAACCAACTTATAGCGTTGGCGGCGCCACCTGTGATACCCGTATTAGACAGGTTATCACTCAATTGAAGTTATAAGAACTTCTGTATATTGACGAGAGATGGCGCACTGCTAAATCAATTAAATTATTTTAATTTTATAGTGCATCCCACACTAGGTTTATCTCAAAGAGTTATTTTTATAGATAAACCTAGTGTGGGATGCACTATAAAATTAAAATAATTTAATCACAAAAAGCTGCGTGTTGATTGGATATTTTTTTTTTTTTTTTATTATAAGTGCCACCTATTCCCCTGGTGTATACATATTTCAGAGTCTTTTTATAATTATTATTTAAATTTTTACTACAAACTCATATCTGAATGTTACAAATGATCAAGTTACAATTTTAGTCTAATTTTAATTTTATACATTTAGTAAGTATTCTTATCTTAAGTTGTCATAAAATAAATATGTCAATAGTTCCCAACTTCAAATATATTTCATAGTTTATTTTACATTTATGCCGTATTTATACTGTAAGTATCAATATTTGTCTTGACTCGTAAATATATAATTATATATAAATATTATACTGCAAATATATATAAGTTAGCTATGGAGTGTGTCAGTGATGAGAATAATTATATGCGTGTGTGTAATCGTCCTAAGTGCATACTTATGGGTCGAAAGGCCCATATGTTGCACTTTTGGATGTTTAAGTTTTCTTTTGAACACGAACTTCCGTTCAGTTATAACTTATGTATTGTATAGATTCTTTTACATTTAATTCCATAGTGCTGTTGATTGGCTATTGCGTTGCGTAGCTTGTAGCTTATAACTTCACATCCGCCGACTTGAATGATTCGGCCTCTAACATATTTTATAAGCAATGGAGCTAAACATTGTCATGATATTTTAAATAAGTCAATAGGTAACAAGAGAGTTACTTTTATTGTAAATGTCGACATTCATAAGTGTACACTGTTGTACCTTAAGGCGGCCAACTTTCCGAAAACTGAATGCGGGACTTAACCTTTCGTGAATGGGGGGGGGGGGGATATCGTGTCACGGCGTGCACTAATTTTCAAAATCAAAACAATTCCATTACTCGTGCGCCCCTTTCCCGCTCTTACGCCTTATGAGTTCAGTAGAGAGAAAGAGATTAGCCCTTGCGCGATACGCTTGTCGTTATTATAGGTAATCTGTGTTCCTTCGCTGTTGACCGTGCGCGCGTGTAGGTGTTGTGTTGAAGTGTGGTAGAAAAATAGGAATGCGGGACATGCGGGACGCATACTTCGTTTTACGGGACTATTTTACTAATAATTTCAAAGCGGGATTTCGTCTAGCATTACGGGACGGTCCCGCAAAATGCGGGACGGTTGGCCGCCTTAGTACCTATATTTGAGAAATTGAATTAAATAGATACGTTTAAAATTCTTTATTGGAGTAATAATCTAGCCTCTTGGTGCTAAGCTTACCATTGGAAACTTGAATGTCTCCAAGCTCTTGTCCGCCATTGTCTTCAACTTCGCCCCTCGCTGCTGCAGCCAGAGCCGCCAGCCTGGCTTTCTCTTGCTCCTCCAACGACCCATAGTGGATATTCTTCGATCTTTTCACGAGAATCACATCATCGTCGTCCGACATTTTGGAGGTTAGGTTTCTGTTGACTGTTGTTTACCACTTAATTTATGGATGAGAGAATAGTTGCTATGTATTTCGGAGATGATTTTACGTTAACAATAATGTTGTCGGCTCTTTACTACATAAAATTAGCAAAAAAGTACTAGGAACACGACATCAATGTAGCCCACAAACAACAATAATGCGCTATACGTTTCATTTCACGCATAATTTTACGTGAAGACTGTAGAAGTTTAGATTTTACGCATGTTATTATTGGAGTTTTCTGCGTATAAAGGAAAATACCATAGACTGTGGAGATGCCATTAGCCACAGCAATAAATAACTAATTGTGGTTATAAGTTAGCGCAAAATCTTTGGAACACGTGTCGTCTACCTCGGGTACCAAGATATAAGAATAATGAAAGAAGATAGAAGAAGTAAGATAAGGCGGCCAACCGTCCCGCATTTTGCGGGACCGTCCCGTAATGCTAGACGAAATCCCGCTTTGAAATTATTAGTAAAATAGTCCCGTAAAACGAAGTATGCGTCCCGCATGTCCCGCATTCCTATTTTTCTACCACACTTCAACACAACACCTACACGCGCGCACGGTCAACAGCGAAGGAACACAGATTACCTATAATAACGACAAGCGTATCGCGCAAGGGCTAATCTCTTTCTCTCTACTGAACTCATAAGGCGTAAGAGCGGGAAAGGGGCGCACGAGTAATGGAATTGTTTTGATTTTGAAAATTAGTGCACGCCGTGACACGATATCCCCCCCCCCCATTCACGAAAGGTTAAGTCCCGCATTCAGTTTTCGGAAAGTTGGCCGCCTTAAAGTAAGACCTCTTATGATGAAAATAGAATCGTTTTCTCAAATCGTTCCTTAACCCTTAATAAGGCCAGGGGATATTATTTCCCACCACGACTACATTCAAAAATATGGTCTTTTTTACATGACAGGTAATTAATAGAATGAACGCAATTAAATATACTACTTTTGAGAAGAATTTAGAATTTTTAACTGGTAACACTTTTTCAAAACATGCTACTTGGTGCTGATATGTCAATGTCAAACTTCAGTGGCGTGAAAAAGTGAGCGGATAACGGTCGATTTTGGGGTACTTCTGAGAAAAAACTTCAAATTTTATTGTTCTACAAAAATCTTGTAAGTAGATTATATTTTTATCTTATGTAAAATAACTATTTTGGAGTTGTTTTTTATTGCTTCTAAAGGTAAAATATTGAACCATAGCCCCGAAATCTTCGAATGAAAAAGTGGGAAAATAATTCCCTTTGCCCGATTGAGTTATATAGTTTCTCTCTATTATATATATAAAAAATATCAACAGACATATAATTCATAGTCATACGAATAGGGACATAACTGTGAAATTTGAACGTAAGCTTCTCAGGGGATATTTATGAGATACTTAATTGTTATAATTTGTTACTAGGAGTCAAACGCCATGAATAAGAAAAAACAGCTAAGGCAGCAGGAGTTAGAAGAAGTTGTTGGCAATCTGTCCGATTTATCTGATCTTGACATGGTAATAGTGGTAATAGTTACAAATACATGGTAATAATGGTAATAGTTACAAAAGATGTCGATTTTGTAGCACAAAAAAAGAAGAAAAAAGAACAAAAATATTGTGCTCCACATGTCAAGTTGCACTATGTGCAAAGAAATGTTTTAAAATGTTTCATGAAGCTTCTCCTCAGGAGTAGTTACTTATAATAAAAATGTGAAACACTTCATACCGATTTTTATTTAGCATGTATGACAATATTTATGTAAATAAAATAAAAGGTCATTTACCGACTTCTTTATATAAAAAAATTACAAAAGTGATAATCGAAGCCAGGAGGAATACTAGTATCTGAATAACAACTAAACTATGGCAAGTACACGCGTACGTAAACAGGCAACGGGAATTATTTTCCCACTTCCGAGACATACAATCACCCGTAATCAGGCAAGGGGAATTTATTTCCCACCCAAAAAAAGGGGGGAAATAACAATCACCCCCCCTTCGTTATAGTTTTTTTAGATTCTGCAGTTCAAATTTACCCTATTTGCACTCGAACTTTCTTTCTAGCTATTACACAGGCTCGCGCCTTATTAAGGGTTAAATTATGCCAAAAGTGAACACAGGGAACTGGGCCTGTATATAAATAAAACCTGGCATCCCTTATTGTCTATGGTCAATTCGTTGTTTACGTCAGTGTGATTAGAAATTGATGTTTGTCAATTATTATCTTCTCCAAATCGTAATAAAATCATCGAATTGTGTTGTTAATGTAATTATATGCACTTAATAAATACCTGCTTTATCAATGGACGTGCAGTAGTGGTGTAAACGTAAAGGTACATAGACATAACCTCAAAGATACTCTGACAGTAGGAGTTTTGAGTTTTTTGCTTGTATTTCTGTTGTGATTGAAGCTATGGCGCTGCAACTCTCGCGGCGGGAAGTGGAGGATCTTCGCTCGTCGCTGGACCGCGCCATTTACCGAACTATTGGGAAATCCGATAGTTCTTTGCTATCCACGGTATCCTCCTGTTTATCCAATGGGTAAGTCGCATTTTTTTATAAAACAAGTAAGAAGTAAACATTTTCCCATTCAACTAAGTAAGTTCGTATAGGCCGGGTGGCTAGCCCTGGTGTCAGAGATTTTAGGCCCCCTGAAGGCTTCTCTCGTGGCTAATCACATCCCATAATAGCTTTGAATTTATCCCTACATCAGATGGTATGGCCACCGTAATGCCATTATATTCAGTCAGTCATAGAGTAATAGAGAGAAGCCATAGTGGTCTAGACGTAGTATCACTCGCTTTACAATGGTGAGGTTGTGGATTCAAATCCCTGTCCTGCACCAATAAGTTCTTTGAAACTTGTGTATGGAATTTCACACCACTGGCTTTCGGTGAAGCAAAACATTGTGAGGGCAACTTGCATACATCCATAGAAGAAATTCAATGGCATATGTGAATCCACCAACCTATGCCAGGCCATGTTGGTGGATATTGGCCCAATCACCCTTCCAGGGTAGGCTTATGCTCAGCAGTGGTCTATTAACAAGGCTAGTCATTCCTATAGGCTGCATCACACAAGTTGGCAGAAATGAAATTAGCTACAAGGTGCACAATATCTAATCAACGAGTGACTTTGTGAGAGCTTCAGTAAGGATTGGATATCGCGCAGCTTGTAGCTAACTTCATTTCCGCCAACTTGTGTGACGTGTCTATACATATATCAGATGGTGTGACCAGTTAAATGCCATTTTGTTCAGTCAGCCTTACAGTAATAGCTCTGTTGTGTGTTTCAGCTACGAACGCCGTAAGATCATTGACCGCATATCGTCCCACATCGACTCGAAGAAGGCGAGCAAGTTGGCCGACAAAGTTATAGCCCTCGCTCAGGAGCTGATCTCTTCTTCCAAGTCCAGCAAGCGGAAACATGAGCCGGAGAAGGAGAAGGATAAGGATTCTAAACGGTATTGGGCTCTATATTATCTCTAATACTGCACCATGATGATAAGCGGCAGAAACATGCTATGCTGACCTCACTTAGTAGGATAAGGGCAGGATTGGCCCCGATGCCGGAGCGCTAGAATATGGTAACCATATCCCCTGCCTGTAAAAACAGCCTACTAATAGAGGTCCTCTGGGCCCTCAATAATGTGAAAATCATCATGTCGATGATACAATGATCCATGCAAACTATTCGAATCCTGTACACAGTTGAAATTGGTAAGGCCATTTTTGGCAAAAAATAATTATACATTTAGGCTGCGTCACACCAGTTGGCGGAAATGAAGTTAGCTACAAGCTGCGCAATATTCAATTATCCAATCAATGCGTGGGTTTGTGTGAGCTTCAGTCAGGATTAGCGCAGCGTCGTAACTTCCCTCTATAATCTAAGGTCGTAACAGATGATCTCATTAAGATCGCACTGATTGTAAGTCACTTCTGACTCTAATCATAAATCACCTCTTAATCATTAATTACTAGATCTATTGGGGAAGCCTATGTCCAACAGTGGACCTTCTATAGCTGAAATGATGAACGATGATAGAGTTGATCGTAATAATAGAAATAATATGCGCGATAGCAGACGCCATAAGGTCCTCTTACAGCCTACACCATCACAAACCAACACTGCACACCACATCCTCTGCAATGGAGTTGTCTACAATTGGAATAGGTTGCCTGAGGATGTCGTCTCAGCAAGAACTATATGTCCAACTGAAATGATGAACGACAATAGAGTTGATCGCAATAAATCTCAATTCAAATCTTGTTTGTGGCTTCTGTGAGGGTGTTTCCAATGAGGGTGCCAATGTCTTGTGTAGTACTGCCATCAATACAATACAATGTAACTTTATTGTACACCAGAAAAACAGCTTAAATAACAAAGTATAAATTTGCTTAAAATTAGGTGTAGAGAATTTGTACGGTGTCTAATGAAATATTGTATTTAATTAGTCCGAACAGAAAATCATCGTATTTCTATCATGCGATTGGGTAGAAGACATTAAAAAAAAAATTGGTCTGTCAGATAGATTATCAAAAAATATTAGACACATTTTTTCTTTTGTCGATATTAATGAAGATATAGTCTATCTAAAAAGTATAGCACTTCTCTCGCAGAAGTCACGAGCCCCCACTCCCGAACTTTGAAAATGTTTATCTTTGTCTTTTACTATTTGAAAGTCAAAAGAAAAAATACTTGTCCAATATTTTTTGATAATCTAAATAACTAATTATAATAATGATTTTTTTACCCAGCCATCATGCCTATTTCAGGTCTCGTCACGACGATAAAGACAGAGACGACAAGCGCGACGACCGCCGCGAGGAGAAAAGGGACGACAAGCGAGACAAGGACGAGGCTAAGAAAGCAAACGGCATGGAACTACCGCTCATTGCTCCAGACCCCGAGTCCATTGGATCCAAGATTGCTGTGCTCAGTGCTGATAGGATAAAGGTAACATTTGATTTAGAAATATAGGCGGTTGCAAAAAAACAAAGAAAAAAATAGGCCCTCCGTGCGGTAGTTGCAAAAGCACTGTTGCGTTAAACTTCGACGCAACAGTGCTTTCCTACTCTCTCCATGGTAGCGTTACACGTTTAACGCAAACTTGTAGGAAGTTGCATTAGAAGTTTCACTTCAATTAGAATAGCAAATAACGGAAAAAAAATTTTGCTCTTGCTGAATGATACGTTTAACCTTAAAAACATAATTTGTGCGCGCATTAGCCTGTACCTCTACCAGCCTAACTGAAGCTCATTTAACAGCTGCACGAGGATTATTGGGTTTCGCGCAGCTTGTAGCCAACTTCACAGCCGTCAAGAAGTTTGATTCGGCAAATATATCATGATTTTCATGCTACTAATATTATAAACGTGATAGTTTGTGAGTTTGTGAGGATGAATTGAAATTGAAAAAACTTTATTCGATATTACAAATACAAGAGACCCAAAAAAACAATAATGATATATACATAAAGAATTAGAAATGTCGAAAAGGGCTCACCTCAGCATTATGCTGAATGCAGGAACCGCACACTCAGCGCTGGTTTTCAGGTTAGCCCTTTTTGAGGGTAGGAACAAAAAAAACATAAAATAAGAAATAAGTGAAAAGTTATTTGACAAACAGTGCAAAGCTAAGACAAAGGAAAATCAAACAAAATAACGTTAAGGTTAAGGAACATGAAATAAACGCAATAAATATATATTTTCACATACAAACACAATACAAACAACAGTGATAATTATGATGATAATTAATCTACAAACTTATGTAACGAAAAAGAACAACACAAAAATGAAAAAAAAAAACAAAAATACATAAATTGCCAGCAAAAAATATCCAGAACATGGAAAAAGAGCAGAGTCATTTTTAGAAAGGATGGATGTATGTAACTCTTTCACGCAAAAACTACTGAACGGATTGAGATGAAACTTTGCAATAATATAGCTTATATATCAGAATAACACATAGACTATAAATTATAATGATATTGCATAAATGTTCCATAATATAACAATAAGTGTTAAGTAAGTAGGAAAAATTCTACTATCTGCGAGCTATTCTAGAGTGTGCATTAAGAAATGGCAAAAAAAAACAACTGTCGAATCGAACTACCGTCAAATCGTTTCTTTTTTATTTTCCACCTCCTTTATTAAGGGTGGTAAGGTTGGGCTTCGGGTTTGAAAGACGGAAAGAGACATAGTCTACGTTTTATCCCGGATAAATAAAGGGTTCCCATGGGATAGCACATAAATCAAAATATCTATGTTATGGGTAAAAACTAGTAAGTCATATTGAAATTTTCTTTCAGTTAATGATGGCCAATGCTCAAAAAGAGATCGAAGAGCGCAAACGAGCCCTCCTAGCACTTAAGGGCGAGAGCGGCGCGGGCGCGGCGCGCGCGGCTGCCTCAGCGCAGCCCCTTAAGGCGGCCATACAGCAGAGCGGCGCCATACCGCCCCCTAGCGTCATCAAACCGCATCTCTTCTCTAAACCGGGTGAGTTACTGTACAACCCGCCCCCTTACCGCCTAAAGCAATAGCAATCGTAATAGCAATCGTTTATGACTTTATTTTAGTCATTTGGCACCGCCTATGTGACGTTAGCGTTACACGTTTTTTAGGCGGCCAACTTTCCGAAAACTGAATGCGGGACTTAACCTTTCGTGAATGGGGGGGGGGGGGCAACTGGACTCGTTTTTCAGTGCTGTACTTGTTCTCCTCCCAGCCCTTAAGGATATCACTGTTCACGTAATTAGACACATAATTTACTTCGTCAAACAAGTTATCTTCGTTTAAAGTCGTAGCCAAACTAGGTATCTGCACTAATAACTGCTGATACGATACGATACATGTGGTAGAAAAATAGGGATGCGGGACATGCGGGACGCATACAACGTTTTACGGGACTATTTTACTAATAATTTCAAAGCGGGATTTCGTCTAGCATTACGGGACGGTCCCGCAAAATGCGGGACGGTTGGCCGCCTTAAAGTTACATCTTTAGAGACGTTGTGCACTTTGAGTCTACCATAACCCTTGACGAAATTATTAATATATAGATATGACACGTAGATATTGATATGTACGATGATACGGAAAAAATGTTGTTTATAGTGAAATGAGATGAAAATGCAATCTTTAACTTTCATATTATTATAGGTATACAAATTTCGCGTGCAATTTTTAAATGTTAGGTAGACATATATTTTATAGCTTAGTCTTCAATTTTTTAGTAATGTAACATTAGGTAGGTTTTTAGTAATGTATAAAACATTAGGTAGGTTTTTAGTAATGTATAAAACATTAGGTAGGTTTTTAGTAATGTATAAAACATTAGGTAGGTTTTTAGGTAGTACGTCACACGATTACACTGTAATCAGTTTTAGCAGTATTTTACTTAGTTTTAGGTGGCAAATAGTTATTTTATTTATATATGTTTAGCATTTTTTGCTCTTTTTCAGCCTGAAACACATGTTTCACCTAGTTCAGGCAATTGTGTGTGTGTGTTGTTTATTAAATGTTTTTGCTTTTCAAGTGTAATGTTGACTTTGATGTTTTTAAATAAATTATTTTTATTCATTTTTGTAGGGAATACACAACTCGACATTCTGTGAATATTTCAAGCATCTTCCTGTTGCCGTTATTAATATCGAGCAAAAAATAACGTTTCTTGTATGGGAGCCCCCCTTAAATATTGATTCTATTTTAAATTCATCATTTATTTTTAAAGAAAATATTTAACTAAATATTCTGTGAATATTTCAAGCATCTGCCTCCACTTTATAATCATATTTTTTGTAGTATATGTGTAAATAGTGTTTATTTTTCATATTGTGGTTGTAAATTAAGAGTTTTGTCTGATTGTCTGTCACCGTTATTAATATCGAGCGAAAAAAGAACAAAAATTTATCGCCCTACATTTTGTTTTCTGTTTTTATACTATACTCTATAAAATTAACTTGATCTCTGCGACAGCTGTCAGAAAAATCACGCCTATGAAGTCCTGAATGTCTTAAAAGTACAGACAGTACCTGTCAATGTCATACTTTATGGGCATGCCGATTAGTGATGGGCGACGAATGATCGTGACCACAGAGTTTTAGATAGAGTTTTATTTAAAATATATTAAGATATCGATTGTTTATACTAATCATATTTTAAATAAAACTTAATTTATCATTAATTTTATTGTACATTTTAATATCATATAAAAGTGTAATTAAATTAAACCCAATTATATGTTACATTAGCATCGATAATAGTGAAAAACGTCGATAAATACTTTCGTTACATTATTATGAGAATTTAATTAATATCATAACATTATTTACATGTGTACATACTTGATCTTAAATAATAGTAAGTAAATAAAATCCAATTTCTCACCTTCAACTACTCATTCAATTTCATTACAACAAAAATCGATTTTTTCCACCACTATCTCAACTCTAAAAATGTCAATCTTCTATGTCAATGTCACTGTCGCAGAGATCAAGTTAAATTTTATAGAGTATAAATATTGTGTTATAGCGGCAACAGAAATACATCATCTGTGAAAATTTCAACATTATAGCTATCACTGTTCCTGAGATACAGCCTGGTGACAGACAGACAGACGGACAGCGGAGTCTTAGTAATCGTGTCCCGTTTTTACCCTTTGGCTACTGAACCCCAAAAATGGTTTTTGTTACAGCGGTAGTCCCCATGACGGCCGAAGAGATAGAGAAGCAGGAGAAGATAGCCGAACTACAGGCCAGGATACAGAGGAAACTAGCTGGTAAGTTCCTTATAAGGTTACTATGGGACCAACAAAATCTGTGTTCTTAATATATATAAATTACGCGTCACGTTGTTTGTCCGCGATAGACTCCTAAACTGCTTAACCGATTGACTGCCTCGGTGGCTCAGTGGTTAGTGACCCTGACTTCTGGATCAAAGAGGCGTGGGTTCGATCCCCACCTATTGCAAATAATTATGTGATAAACATAGGTGTTTGCTCTGTGTCTGGGTGTTATTTAGTTACTATCTAATATATTTTTTTTTAATTTAATATTGCTTATAAAGGCTAAAGGACTCAAAGACTAATAAAATTAAAAAAAAAACTTTTTTAAACTACGTTAATTATACATATAATTTTCCAAATGACTACTTATACCGCGCAGAGCCTCCGTCACCGCCGCGTTTCGGCCTTTAATGGCCATCTTTAGATTATAGTCTACGATGTTTAAGTATGTATTTAAAAATAAATATATGTAGTATATCAGTCTCTGGCAGCCATATCACAAGCTTTGCTTAGTTTGGGGTCAGAGGCCGTGTGTTAGATGTCCCAAAATATTTATATTTATTTATTTATTGATTTTAACCTTTTGCACACTATGTGCAGTTTGATACAACTTGAGAGATAAGTTAGTTTATATCTCAATTTATCATCACATTTGTTTATTATACTTTTAAATTTTTTCACACCACTGGCTTTTCGGTGAAGGAAAATATCGTGTGGCAACCTGCATGCGTCCGTAGAAGAAATTCGATGGCGTATGTGAATCCACCAACCCGCACTGGGCCAGCGTGGTGGATATGGCCTAATCACCCTTCGTGGGTAGGCCTACGTCCTGCAGTGGACTATTAAAAAGGCTGGTACAGTACAGTACTTTTAAAATCTGTCTGAATGTATTTATATTTATAAGACGTTAGATAGATAGATAGATAGATAAACACTAACCGTCTTACCATAAAAGTTTTAGGCACGATTTAGACAATGTTTAATAGTACAAATTGCACGGATAAACTGTGTTTAAAGTGTTTTTAAGTCTTTTGTGGTAAGGCGATTTATTGTTAAAACTAAAATACAATTCAGACAAAATAAACAGAAAGGAAAAAAAAGCGACATGAAAATAGTGCAACAAAGGGCGGCCTTATTGCTTATAGCAATCTCTTCCAGGCAACCCTTTCTTCTGGAGAGGAATTAATAAGAAAAAATATCACGTTATCGACGTTATCACGTCAACAATTAGTTGTTTCGTTATATTCTAGGTGGAGCCCTACAGAGTGCGGGCGTGGGCCCGGCGCCCCTGATCCTGGACCGCGAGGGCCGCACCATAGACACGACGGGCAAGCGGGTGCAGCTCACGCATGTAGCTCCTACACTGAAGGTATACTCTAAAAGCTTCGATCAAGAATATACTAGTGTATTCTTGATCGAAGTCTAAAAGGCTTATGCTGTTTTTGGCGATAAATACTGTCAAAATTCTAAGGTCTCAATTGAAAGACCCTTTAGTTTCTCTGAAAATATGGAAAGTGGATCAAAAACAATGTAACCATCTATATATATAAAAATGAAACCCGTTTTCCGTTGTCACGACATAACATGAAAACGGCTTGACCGATTTGGCTTATTTTTTTTTGTAGTTTTGTAATACTCTGTACAAGGTTCTTACGGAAAGCGAAACGAAGTTCGCCGGGCCCGTTAGTATACACTAAAAATGACTATCATGAACCATACCTCGCTCCAAATAGTTTACTGTTACAAAACTCCCAAGTGAAAAAGTTACTTATGAATGAATAATCTAATAATACCTCTCTCCCTGCAAATAAATAAATCCATTCATTAATTCCCAGGCTAATATACGAGCGAAGCGTCGCGAAGAGTTCCGCGCGCAGCTGTCCGGGCAGGCGCCGCCGGAGGCCGAGGGCGAAGCACCCTGGCAGGACCCGCGCGTGGCGGCGCGGCCGGCAGGGCGCGCGCGCCGACCGCTGCGCTTCCACGAGCCGGGGAAGTTTACGCAGATGGCGGAACGGCTGAGAATGAAGGTGAGGCTTCAATTCGGAGGTCGAGAGACAGGGCGCGGTGGCGCAGAGGAGTGAGCGTGCGTATTTATTCTGTGACCCCACGGATCGATCCGCAGTAAGTGTGAAATTGTTTTGTATGGAATTTCGATTGATATGGGATGGATTTTAGGAATACTGCAATTGATTGTGTCGGTATTTACATATATTTCAATGGAAATGGCCACGCACGTCCTAGAACCCTTCTTTCCATGGTAAATTTCTATAATAAAAGCACGAAATTGTGCGAAAGAAGGAACTAGTGTCTGAAAAAAAATAAGAGAAGAAGGAAAACTCTAGAAGTTAACAGAGGAAAAAAGGGCATTGATTCCGAGACCCGGAGAGTGTGAAATGATGTGTATGGAATTTTGATTTGTATAAGGCATTTTAGGAATACTACCAGTGATATCTAATGATACCCACCCCATCAATACATCACTCACCTTCGGTTTGCCGACGATATCGTGGTCATGGCAAAGTCAATGGAGGAACTCAGCACGATGCTCGAAGGCCTTAATCGAGTCTCTCAACAGGTGGGTCTTAAAATGAACATGGACTCAAAGGTCTATGTGTAAATGCCCATATTGTACCCACCCACACCCCTATTTCAGTTGGGAACTCGGTTCTTGAAGTCGTTGACTCGTACGTCTACCTAGGACAAGTAGTCCAGTTAGGTAGGTCCGACTTCAACAAAGAGGCCAATCGCCGAATCCAACACGGCTGGGCAGCGTTCGGAAAATTGCGTAACGTCTTCTCGTCCGACATACCTCAGTGCCTCAAGTCGAAAGTTTTCGACCAGTGTGTTGCCAGTGATGACTTATGGCACAGAAATGTGGTCTCTCTCTATGGGCCTTATTAGTAAGCTCCAAGTAGCCCAACGAGCTATGGAGAGGGCTATGCTCGAAATCTTTCTGCGAGATCGAATCAGAAATGAGGAGAAAAGTAGAAGAACAAAGGTTACCGATATAGCTCAGCGGATTAGCAAGTTGAAGTGGCAATGGGCAGGGCACATAGCGCGGAGAACTGATTACCGATGGGGTCGAAAAGCTTTCGAGTGGAGACCACGTACCGACAAGCGCAACGTAGGACGTCCACCCATAAGGTAGACGGATGACCTTATTAGGACCGCAGTATCGCGCTGGATGCAAGCCGCTATCAACCGGTCTTATTGGAAATCATTAGGGGAGGCCTATGTTCAGCAGTGGACGTTCTATGGCTGAAATGATGATGATGATCAGTAATATCGTCAAAGATTACTGCAATAGGCTATTTGACAACATTGAAAATATACTATTAATTGAGGTAATCCTTAAAGATAATTAAAATATGTCTAATTTTCGCAAATAGCTGGAAATAAAATACGATATTTTTTTGATATTTTATCTGTGACGTAAACGCTCTAAAAAGGACGGCAACTCTGGTGACGTCACATTTTAGTAAACAAGAATTTCGATTTTGACTGTTGTTTGTGCAATTTGTGTTTTGTGATTTCGGAGTTATATTATTGGAACTGTAAGTTACTTTTAAAGTATTTTTTGTCAAGTTTTAGATGTGAACTAGTGTATTACCTAGTATTTGCTAGTGTGTGACGTCAAAGACCAACGCCATTACAGAATGTAATTTCTAGCGGGATCAAGTATTCAAATGAAAAGTTACTCAACTATATTACTTTTCATTTCAGGCGCAACTTGAGAAGCTGCAAAACGAGATATCCCAGATAGCGCGTAAGACGGGCATATCCAGCGCGACCAAGCTGGCTCTTCTCTCCGCAGACGCGCCCGACTCGCACACGGTACCTGATATAGAATGGTGAGTTCTAAACGAGATATCCCAGATAGCGCGTAAGACGGGCATATCCAGCGCGACCAAGCTGGCTCTTCTCTCCGCAGACGCGCCCGACTCGCACACGGTACCTGATATAGAATGGTGAGTTCTCAACGAGATATCCCAGATAGCGCGTAAGACGGGCATATCCAGCGCGACCAAGCTGGCTCTTCTCTCCGCAGACGCGCCCGACTCGCACACGGTACCTGATATAGAATGGTGAGTTCTCAACGAGATATCCCAGATAGCGCGTAAGACGGGCATATCCAGCGCGACCAAGCTGGCTCTTCTCTCCGCAGACGCGCCCGACTCGCACACGGTACCTGATATAGAATGGTGAGTTCTAAACGAGATATCCCAGATAGCGCGTAAGACGGGCATATCCAGCGCGACCAAGCTGGCTCTTCTCTCCGCAGACGCGCCCGACTCGCACACGGTACCTGATATAGAATGGTGAGTTCTCAACGAGATATCCCAGATAGCGCGTAAGACGGGCATATCCAGCGCGACCAAGCTGGCTCTTCTCTCCGCAGACGCGCCCGACTCGCACACGGTACCTGATATAGAATGGTGAGTTCTAAACGAGATATCCCAGATAGCGCGTAAGACGGGCATATCCAGCGCGACAAAGCTGGCTCTTCTCTCCGCAGACGCGCCCGACTCGCACACGGTACCTGATATAGAATGGTGAGTTCTAAACGAGATATCCCAGATAGCGCGTAAGTCGGGCATATCCAGCGCGACCAAGCTGGCTCTTCTCTCCGCAGACGCGCCCGACTCGCACACGGTACCTGATATAGAATGGTGAGTTCTAAACGAGATATCCCAGATAGCGCGTAAGACGGGAATATCCAGCGCGACCAAGCTGGCTCTTCTCTCCGCAGACGCGCCCGACTCGCACACGGTACCTGATATAGAATGGTGAGTTCTAAACGAGATATCCCAGATAGCGCGTAAGACACACGGTACCTGATATAGAATGGTGAGTTCTAAACGAGATATCCCAGATAGCGCGTAAGACACACGGTACCTGATATAGAATGGTGAGTTCTAAACGAGATATCCCAGATAGCGCGTAAGACACACGGTACCTGATATAGAATGGTGAGTTCTAAACGAGATATCCCAGATAGCGCGTAAGACACACGGTACCTGATATAGAATGGTGAGTTCTAAACGAGATATCCCAGATAGCGCGTAAGACACACGGTACCTGATATAGAATGGTGAGTTCTAAACTAGCCACACGGTTACTTTGGTCAGTTAAATGCATAATACACATTCCGATTGATGTGCCGCTGTACAGTTGGTTGGTTGGACCCGATCGCCGCTTTCCAAGCTGGAATGTATCAGAATCAGAATCAGAAAATTTTTATTGTATAAAACTGGTACAAAGGTGTTATAAATATTATTGTAGTAGGTATCACAGTTTTACCCTTTTCGGGCGTGCAATGTTTAAATTCACATAAATACATGTGGGTACAATAAAATAAGGTTTCTTACTATCTACTTAGAATTTTAGATACAGCATAGGCTACAATACTTACAATACATTGTCTCGGCAAGAAGAGAGAGAGAAAAAAAATGCTAGTAATTAAGTGTTATAGTATGTTTGGCATCTGGTTATATCACAATGTTCAATCATCGTTAAAGTATTCTTTCGTTGAATAAAACGCTTTTTGTATCAGCCAGGCTTTTAACTTGGTTTTAAATTGTGACACTTTGAGAGATTTGAACACCAGTGGCAAGTGATTGTACACCTTTATAGCATTATAAAATGACCCATTATTCGCAAACATAGCGTACATAAGATTGACTTAAGTCACGTGGCTTTAAACCACGGCTTCCTTACATTACAATCGTGAGGTGTTCTTTGAATTTCGTCTTCGGCCGCCTAGGAAACCAGGGTTAGGAAACTGGTTTCCTAAGTGGCTTTTTTTATACTTGTATGTAACTGGTTTCCTAAATGGATTTTATAATACTCCCAAGTAACTGGTTTCCTAGAAGTACTATGTTTACATTATCTCAGCCGCTTATGAAACTTAGTATAACCGGATTTCAGTTTAAATGTTTATCGACATAGGATTGCATTTCTTTAATTAATTGTCTTTGTATAAGGAATTAAAAGCATAATTGTACCATTTATGTGCATTTTACTAAAAATATTTGGACTCTAAAATAAATTACCTCAGTTCTAAATGAGTATGGTGAAAATAATCTCAATAATCTCAGTGGCCCACAGTTATTAGGCCATTTTTCAATTAATTTATTGCATTATCAATTTCAGTATCATTTTCTTGATAGCGTTAACTTTTTTTGCAGTTACTTTTAAAAATATTAGTAACCTTAGTTTCCAAAAACGTAATCCACTTCAAGGTGACTCAGAAACTTGATATTTGGCATCAAGGTAGACTATAACGCATATACAAAGGAAAAATCTAAAACTTTTTAACTTTTACTCCCCAATCCCATGAACTAGGGGATGAAAGCTTGTATGAGACTTACACTAATTTTCATACTAGAAGTCTAAAACTTGACATGAAAAATCTTTGCTATAAATAATAATATACGTATTTCAGGGTTTTTAAAAAATCATCATCAATTCATCCCCCAACCCCTAAAACTGGGGGGATGAAAGTTTGTATGAGACTTTCGCAAATTTTGATGCTAGATGTCTGGAAATTGATAAGAGCACTCTATGTTATAAATAATAAAACACGTACTTCAGGATTTTTAGTTAATCACCCCCCAACCCCATGAACTAGGGGATGAAAGCTTGTATAAGACTTTCACTAATATTCATGCTAGAAGTCTAAAAATTTAAATGAATACTTTTTGTTATAAATAATAAAATACATATATTAAATTCTAATACAACTGAGCTTATAAATTCACAAATTAAATCAATTAACTATCCATGAAATATATATTTCAGGGTTTTTAATAAATCACCTCCCAACCCCTAAAACTGGGGGATGAAAGTTGGTTTAAGACTTCCGCAAGTTTTTAAGCTAGGGATTTGAAAATCGATAAAAGTACTTCTTGTAAAATATAATCTACAAAAAGAAGTGAAATCCAACAAAAACATTTTCATGTGAAATATAGCCAAGACCACAGTTCGCACTTTCAAAAAGTTGTCAGATCTAATGTAGTGCCAAGCTTCTAACTCGACACGCCCTCTACAAGTCCTTACTTCACAAACTCTACACCTTAGTCAATATATGCGGCTTGGCTGTTTTGCTAACTGCTCATGAGCGAATTGAAATGAAAGCGAAATGAAGATTAATTATTAACTGTTTACTAATTCTGTTATACAAATAGTTCTTGTTGCAACGAAACGGCCAAGTCGCATATATTAGCTAAGCTGTATAGTTTGTAGAGTAAGACCTTGTAGAGTTAAGGCGTGTTGAGTTAGAAGCTTGGCTCTACATAAGATCTGACAACTTTTTAAAGTGCGAACTGTGGACTTGCCTATATTTTACATGAAAATGTTTTTGTTGGATCCATTATACAAATACAATTAAATAAATACAATAGTTACTCAATGTCGATAAACATTTAAACGGAAATCTGGTTATTAGTTTCATAAGCGGCTGAGATAATGTAAGCCAGTACTTCTAGGAAACTAGTTACTTGGGAGTATTAAAAAATCCATTTAGGAAACCAGTTACATACAAGTATAAAAAAATCCATTTAGGAAACCAGTTTCCAAACCCTGATTTCCTAGGCGGCCGAAGCCTGAATTTCATTAATAAGTACGGAATTTCACACCACTGGCTTTTCGGTGAAGGAAAACATCGTGAGGCAACCTGCATACGTCCGTAGAAGAAATTCGATGGCGTATGTGAATCCACCAACCCACACTGGGCCAGTGTGGTGGCCCAATCACCCTTTGTGGGTAGGCCTACGTCCTGCAGTGGACTATTAAAAAGGCTGGTACAGTATACTGAGCGCCACAAAAATTGAAAGATGAGAAGTTAGCCGCAGATGACACTTCGCCGTGATTCGCTAATTATCGCGCATGTGTGCACAATGCCTATACAAAGAAGTAGTGAGCTCGGGCGTAGGGAGCGCGCGGGAGGCATGAAGTTGGCGGGCGGGTGTACCCCGTTTCGTCTCTCTGGCTTCCGCGCGTACCTTTATTTTGGCTTTTGCGCAGAACGCTGCCCATAACTTCCCATCTTTCAATTTGTGTAGCGCTCAGTATACAGTACGTGGCTTTTACCCACGTGACTTATGTCAATCCCAAACATTTTGTGCGATCCGATAATTCGATTCGCTAATGGAATGCGACTTTGTCTAGTTTAGCCCCTCAGGCAAGGACATTAGAAAAGGTGACGTCCGCAAGTGGTATATTATTCAGAGAAAAATCTAACCAAGATGATACATACATCATTTGAAAGCTTGATTTATGGGTTTCTCAAAAATATTTAATTTAGATTTTTTCATCCTTCCAATTTTTTTTAAATGCGAAAAATAAATTGTATGAAAAATAACAATACAGCTTGTTATTTTTTATAGTTTAGCAATAATAAAATGCTTCTATAGTTATTTTACTTACATTCGTAGCTGATTCTTCCACATTTATCTCTTAATTTGCTAAAATTAAAAATTATAACCTACCAGTGTGACCAGTTAGTAGGTACAATGTGACAAAAAATCACTTAAAGTGTGTCTAATTGGTAAAAATGCTTTTATTTAACAATTTGGAGGTTACTTAATCAGGGCTGCTAGAGATAAACTACCTATTGTGCGAAATATATTATTTTTTTTTCTAATAAAATCAAAATTAATTTAAAAAAAATCTAAGGGCTCCTTTTTGTTTTTTACTGTTGTATTAGACTCAGAAAAATATGAACTTTCTCGAAATGTAGCGTTTTGGTTAGAATTTTTGATTATTATTATACCAGCTTCCATACATTTTGTAGACATGTCCTTTGGGCACACATGGTCATATAACCTCCTGTCACGTCTGGTATGTCGTAAAAAATATAGATGACAAAAAAACCACTGGCAAAAGCGTTTCAGTTAATACCTAAAAATATAGTAATTGAAATAAAACTTCTAATGCGACTTCCTACAAGGTTGCGTTAAACGTTTAACGCTACCATGGAGAGGGTATGAAAGCACTGTTGCGTTTAACGTAAATCAATTTCTACCCCTTCCTATTTTCATTTCCATATTCACTTCTTCCGCGCGGAAGGAATCTACGCACTATTTTTTTAACAACTTATTGCTGTTCCAAGGTGGGACAGCGTGATTCTAATGACGCCCGATGAGCGCGAGGCGAAACGTCGCAAAGGCGGTGCGACATCCGACGACGTACGATCCGACACGCAGCGAGTCGACGCGTGCAACACGGGCGACGACGATATCGTCGACAATCTGAACGAAGACGCCATCACCAACCTCGTCGAACATCCGCAGCAGTTGCGGCCGCCGAGTGAGTCTTATTGCTATAAGTTTACAGATCAAAATTGTATGGCTTTTGTAGTCACGTGCAGGTCATTTGAAAGGTGATTCAGAATTTCGGAGCTCGGGTCAGAGGTCTCGGTGGCGTAGTGAAGGTATGTATAGTTTAGAATTCGTGAAGCGTGATACCTAGGTTCGAATCTCAGATAGTGTGGTAGATTATTTTGTATAGGATTTTGATAGATATACAAATATACACATACTACTCGTTGAGGATTAGTAATAAGGCAAATTACATAATATACTAGCTTTTGCCCGCGGCTCCGCCCGCGTTGTATTTTGACTTTTGTGCTATTAACCTTTTATTTTTTCGGGATAAAAAGTAGCCTATGTCACTTTCCGGCCGTTGAACTACTCGTATATCCATGCCAAAAATCAAGTCAATCGGTTGCTTCGTTGCTGCGTGAAAAAGGAACAAACCAACAAACTTTTCGGATTTATAATATTAGTATGATTATAAAAAACCGGACAAGTACGAGTCAGGCTCGCCCATCGAGGGTTCCGTACAAACACGTTGTTAAAAATAATTAGAATCTGTTTTAGCATGTGCTAATGACATGATACGATTTACTCACTTTGAATTTAAAATCCATATTTTGTGAATTTTGAGGCCCTATTTTTTGTGATTTAAATAAAAATGTACAGTTTTCAGATTTATTCCTATATGTGTACTCTAAGACAATGCTTTTCGCCAAATTTCATAGTTCTATGTCAACGGGAAGTACCCTGTAGGTTTTGATTTTTGTGAGTGCGAAATATGCGTTTTTTACGACGAAACGGCTCTAACTTTTTTAAACGATAACTGAGAAGTTTTTCTTTTACACAACTGCAAGAGACCATAGATATACGTTAGACGATAAATTCCAACTCAATACCTTTACGCGTTCCCGAGATAAAGAGTCTTGACATACACACAGACGCACAGACGGACAACAAAGTGATCCTATAAGGGTTCCGTTTTTTTCCGTTTGAGGTACGGAACCCTAAAAAATGTGTTAAATTCTCAAAAATGATTGGAGAAGATCTTTAATAAGAATAAAGTTAGAAACAAAAAAAGCGGAAAATTCCGAAAAATTTAGGGCATTATAATTAAGGTCAAACGTCGCAAAGGCGGTGCGACATCCGACGACGTACGATCCGACACCGCCAAGTGAAAATCTAATTGCTATAAGCTTAGAGATCAAAATCGTTTGGCTTTCGTAGTCACATACATAGTTGGTTATCTCAAAGGTGATTTGAAATTTCGGAGCTCGGGTCAGAGGTCTCGGTGGCGCAGCGGGAGTATGTATATTTTAGTAAAGCGTGATTCCTAGGTTCGAATCTCAGATAGTAATTTGGTAATTGTCAAGTTCTTCTATTTTAATTTTGTGCTATATTGTATAGTGCCCTAATGTAATGTTTACTTATTGACTTGTAACAAATGGTGTTATGAATAAATGCCTATATGTGGTAGGATGATTTTGAGTGATATATAGCAATAATCTAGTATACAGGGTCATATAGGTATTAAACGCCTTTTAACTAGGGTCTAGTACATCTAGACAAACAAATTTTGTACTGTACTGTACTGTACCAGCCTTTTTAATAGTCCACTGCAGGACGTAGGCCTACCCACGAAGGGTGTTTGGGCTATATCCACCACGCTGGCCCAGTGCGGGTTGGTGTATTCACATACCCCATCGAATTTCTTCTACGGACGTATGCAGGTTGCCTCACGATGTTTTCCTTCACCGAAAAGCCAGTGGTGTGAAATTCCGTACATAAATTCCAAAGAACTCATTGGTACGGGACCGTGGATTTGAACCCACGACCTCACGATTGTAAGGCGGGTGTCACTACCTCTAGACCACCACGGCTTTGTACAATTTTGTACTATGGCTCTTGAAAATTCGCAAAAAAAAACGCTTCTCCATACAATTGCCGCGCGTTAAACGCGCATAAAACGCCCAAAAACTCACTATTTTGGTATGGGAGGCCACCTTAAATATTTATTTAATTCTGTTTTTAGTATTTGCTGTTATAGCGGCAACAGAAATACATCATCTGTGAAAATTTTAGCTGTCTAGCTATCACGGTTCATGAGATACAGCCTGGTGACAGACAGACGGATATACGGTCTTAGTAATAGGGTCCCGTTGTTACTCTTTGGGTACGGAACCCGATAAAGTATCACTGATAGCTTACTAAAAATTGTTTCACGCTGTAGCATTTTTATTTGTTCTCATTGTCACGCAAAAAATGTGAAATAGGTAACGTTACTAAACTTAATTTAACAAAATAGTTTACGCCCTTATTTTACTGTCTAAACTTATCCTAAACATTTTAAAAAGTATGATAAAAATAATTGTATAAGTAATATAAACATTATCTAATTTACAAGATCTAAGTTATATACTAAATCTTATGCTTTGTAATCTTCGCTGTCGCCGTTCACTACAGCATCTTTTGGAACGCAAAACTTTTTTCCAAATAACGAAATATTGCTCAAAAATGACGGGCATCCAATGTTTCCCATAATTTGGGCTCCATTTATCCGTTCCGTGGTAGTGGTTAACGTTGGGCCATTGTTAGGCCAGTTAGTTCCATTAAATCCGTACGGGCTATAATTTTGAGTATTTCCGTTGAAATATGGTCTAGTCCCGTTGTAATATGGTCCGGTCCCGTTATAATATGGACTGTTTCCGTTGTAATATGACCCATTTCCGTTATAATATGGACTGTTTCCATTGTAATATGGCCCGTTTCCGTTATAATATGGACCGGTACCATTGTAATATGGACCGTACCCACTATAATTTCCACCATTCATATTATAATTTGTATTAAATCCATTTCTCCCGCTATTTGAGTTGTACCCGTTATAATTTGAATTATATCCATTAGTTCCATTATTATATGCGCTATATCCGTTAGTATTAGGCGGGTATTGTCCGTAATTAACCGTGGAATAACCACCGAAATTATTGTTGCCATAGTAACCATTAGATCCGTGATTGTAGCCATTGTATGCTTCAGTTACTGTGCTAACGGTGCCATATTTATTCGTATCAGTATTATAACCAGTATTACTTCTAGCATAAGGGTTATATTTAGTGCTATACGAATCTGTGATTGTATTTGCTTGATTACCAGCAGATTGGAATTTTTGTTGGTAAGTTTGCTTATAGCTTCGTTTTTTTCTTTGCGTATAATGATTATTTTCTTTTGGTGGTACTGTTGCTACATCCTGATATATGTCGCTTTCATGTCTATCGTGGAAGTTTATTAGATTGTTTGTATTAAAGTCGTCCAAACTTTTTCCTTTATTGTTGTCGTTATCAATAAGGTTCTTATTAGTGTAATGTTTGAATACGGTTTTCAATAGATCTCGAGAAACATATCTCTTTTGAATGTTATTGTGTCCGTTTACTTTTAAGACCGTTAGAAGTCCGTTAGTCTTTGAAAATATATCTTCTGGTATATCTAAAAAAATATTTTGTTCTTTATCTGCTATGGTTTTTGGTTGTTTTTCCATATCATCAAGATGTAGGTCAAGGTCATTTGGTTTGAAATCTGTAATTTGGTCATTAGTTTTTGAGGTTTTTGATCTGTGCGTTACAAATCTCAAATCATTATTTGCATATTGAGCAAACATTTGATTTAATTCATACTGAGAAATGTATCTTTTTCTTATTTTTCTGTCTCCTTTTAATATAGACAAAAGAGGTGATTCTTCTGGTATGTCCTGTATTTTTTTATTGCCACTTGTAGCGATTTGCTCTTGTTCTATGCGATCTTTATCCTCATTGGAATATGACTGTAATTCAGGACCTAGTTTTTCATCATCCTTTCTTTCTGGAGCGTTACGGTTACTATCGACGGGTATTTTTTCTACATCCTTATCTTCAAGTGCAAAAGGTTCCGTTTTGATCAGTGATTGTTCATATTCCTTATTTTTTAAGCTATAAGGTTCAAAGTCAGACTCTACTCCTTCGTTGTTTTCATCGATGTCATAAGCTTGAGTATTGACGTGACGTCTTACTCTGATGTCCTTCAAATGCGGATTCTCTGCAATTGCTTGTTCATCGATCCCGTAGTTCTTCAGTTGTCCCATTAAAGACAATATGCCAAGTGCTACAACCACAAACGGCTCCATTTTGTTTAAAGGCGATAGTTAATTCTGTGTATCGAAAATTCTTCCGTTTGATTACTCAAGAGACCTTGGAGATTCTTCTATAATCTCTACTTTGCACTAACCTGTGCACCAGATCAGCTTTACGAGGCCGACACAACGGCAAAAGCCAAATATAAATATGATCGGTTCAAGTCTCAGTTTGCATTGAATGTTCTATTGTTCAGTTATTTATATACTGCAACTTTTAATACACCACTTATTTTATGTACTGTCTCTTTTCAAAATGCATTATGTTCTATAATTAGTATGGCTTTAAGTTTCGCATGACTGCACCAAGGCGATCCCTTCTCCCGACAATTTTTAACTTTTATATCTTGTTTAACAACCACACGAGTAGTTTTATACAAATGTTATTTCGATGTACTTCAGTGCTATTTAGCATTAGTGGTCACTTTTTATCTGAAACATAGAAAAGGCATTGTTATTTTGTGGTTGAATACCATTGCTTATTTTCCCTACTGATATACAGAGTTATTAATATTATTGGGTCCTAAATGGTCCTCTAATAATAATAGGGTTATTGTTAATCAATTTAGGGGCTTATTCTGTACATCAAACCTAACATTTTGTTCTGCGAATTTTGTCAAAATAAAAAAAATCAGCTGATCCATACATTTAGTCGAAGGTGAACGTTATTTTTCTATGGAACAAATTTTTTTTGAGATTTGATAAAAGTCGTTGAATAAAAGTTGTTAGTTTTGGTGTACAGAATAAGCCCCTAAAAGGATGCTAATTGATTACCTGTAACCCTGTATACCTAGTGCCGGCATTCTTAACTGGAGCCCTGAGTCCAATAAAATCGGAATGAGACAGCTCTACAGAGCTACCTAAAACGTGTAAGCAAGATAGCAGTGTTTTCACTTTTAGGGATTGTAGGGCGAAATTGTATATTATTACGTCATGTACTACTTAGTGTTTTTTTTTGAAACGGGAAATTAGACATTTCTAGCGTAAAATGACTTCTTATCATATAATACTGGAGAGGTAATTTAATGAAGCCCGACACTGAAACAGGCCGGGGACCCGCCGCCCGCACCTGTCTCGGTCCCCTGTTTCGTCTCCTCCAGCGCACCTGTCCCACGCAGGCGAGGACTAAGTTAAGCGGTAGGATTATACCTACAACAAAATACAATACAAACAAAATACAATTCATACTATCAACTTGTTAGTAAGTAACTACTAATCCTGTATGATAACGTTTTCCTGCTTTAACAGCAAGTAAAAAACATTATCCTTTGTTTTAAATAATACCTATTTAATTTTTGACACTATTTTATTTGCATTGATTTTATCGAAAATATCATGACGAGTGAATCAAATATGGTAGCTAATTAATATCATTATTCTTTCACCGAAGAGTCAGTGATGTGTTAAGTTCGTACATTCAATAAATTGCTAACTGAATTTCCAACTAAGCGATACCGTGGCACGGATGATACGCTATTACAGACGTTAGATAGGCTATTTGACAACATTGATAATATACTATTGATTGAGGTAATCCTTGAAGATAGCCTGAAAAAGACATATTTCACTTCATTTAAACTAAAATATGTCATAATTTACGCATTTACGCAAATCGCACGAAATAAAATACGATATATTTTTGATATTTTATCTGTGACGTGAACGCTCTAAGAAGGGCGGCAACTCTGGTGACGTCACATAATAGTAAACAAGAATTTCTCGATTGACTATTGTTTGTGTAATTTGTGTTTTGTGATTTCGGAGTAATATTATTGGTTCCGTAAGTTACTTTCAAAGTATTTGTTTGTCAATTTTTAGATCTGAACTAGCGTATTTACTAGTATTAACTAACGTTATTTACCAGTGTGTGACGTCACAGACCAGCGCCCTTACAGAATGTCGTTTTGGCGGGATCTTGAATATCTATTCTTTAACACTTGATTTTCATTGTTAATAAGATCTCTCGGAAATATAAATGTAGTGTGTTTATTATGTACTAATGAATAATTTAAAACGATTTCCAAAAACTAGTCAAATAGACTATTGTGAGTCCCGGTTGTTTTAACCCCTTAGACATATCAGAAGCCTTCGGGTGGCTTAATACTCAGACACCACCCGGGCTAGCATACGCACCACGACATAATTTTATCGACGCGTCAGAACGAGACAGCACAATCTGGTCCCACCTACCCCTTTCTTCTATCGTACGGCTAGGCAGACGCGACCAAGGCGCCACCCTTTTATGGTGGACATTCCGCGCGTTAGAACAAAGCGTTTCGAATCCTCATTCCTCATACGAACAGCCAGAATGTGGAACGCTTTGCCTGGGTCTGTCTTCCCGCTTAAGTACAACGTGGGTGTCTTCAAATCCCGAGTAAATAGGTATCTTCTAGGTAAGCGTGCTACACCCTAGACCGCATATCTGCTCAACATCAGGCAGTATGTAGTCAAACGCAAACCTATAAGAATAAAAAAAGACAGAGTTGTGGTGATGTATGTATCTGTCATGTAATTATTTTTATCGACTTTTTCACAAGTCGATAAAAATAATTGTTGCGGTCATATGCTAAGCTAGCAAGGCTAGCCACTGAGCCTATACGAACTTACTTAGTAAATTGTTTGATGAATAAAGAGATCTATTGTTATATAGATATCGCCAAACAAGTCGGCGGATGAGAAGTTAGCCGCAAAAACACTTCGCAGTGATTCGCTAATTATTGCGCATGTGTGCACAAGTGGCGAAGTAGTGAGCACGGGCGTGGTAAGCGCGCGGGAGGCATGAGGTTCCCATCCGCCGACTTGTGTGGCGCTGATCATAGTCGTATTATTAGTATAAATATAAATTCCAGAGAACATCGGCGTAGGACCGGGTTTGAACTCACGCTTACAGTTTCATGAGGAAAGAACTTATAAATGCAACTTACAACCAAAGAACGAACTATAGCAAGCTATTACGTCATTGTACAACTAGTGAAGTCATTGTTTGCTGTAATTCAAACATACGCCATATATTTATACGCATAGAAAGACAGGATATCTCTCCATCTATCCATCAGTCGTAGCCCGTAGGACGTCCACTGTTAGACATAGGGCTATGTCCCTATGGATTTACAATAAGCCGCTGCATCCAGCGCGTTTCTGCGGTCTTAATTATATCGTCGGTAAGCCTAATTCGCCTATAGCTTGGTAGATGTACTTATTAAAAAAAATGTCGCAAAATTAAAACCAATTTATATCCAAAAACATACGAGTCAAAGCTAACAACACCGTTAAATTAAGTTCGTAAAGGCCTACTGGCTAGCCCTGGTGTTAGAGTTTTCAAGCCGCTTGAAAAGCTCAATCACTGAATGTATTTATAGATCAGGTTAAATATCATTACCTGCAGAAATAGTCAATTCTTTAACTATGTAAATGTTGTTGTTATTTATGTTGATGTATGTAAGTAGTATATTGTAATGTAATAGTTTATTATTTGTCATAGGTTTCTTTATGATTTTTTTTATGTGTTGTTTTATTTATTTTTAGGTATTTTAAGTATTTATATCAATATTATTAGTATGTATGTTTATGTTGTATAATCTAAATTATATTTTTAACTAATGCGCACCCCGTCCATTATTTATACGCTTTCTGTCCTCTCCATCCTAAGGTTGCCTGGCAGAGATCGCTATCAGCGATAAGGCCGCCCATTGTTACACTGTTTATGTATCTTTGTTTCTTCTTTTTGTTTATTTCTTGGTGTGCAACAAAGAGTTAATCTATCTATCTATCTATCTAAGGCCTTTGACATGTCTAAACAGTTTTAACAATTGAGAAATATACTAAAATATCTCAAATTGTATTACTCACCACTTTGTATCTGTTCACAGAATCCAAAATCAAGTCTTATTGTAACAGCCAATTGTAGTTAACTCAATCATTTCTAAATAACACTTGAACAATTGTTTTTCATATAAATAGCAGCAAAAACACACTGATATGATTACGTGTTTCCCAGTGGCACTGGTCCGTGTACTGAATGTAATTACGATAATAATTATAGTTAAATTGATAATATTTATACTGAACTGTGACCGCGGCTTGGCACGTCTGTGCTTATTAGTTTTTCAAGCAACTTTCAATTTTCAATCATTTTATTTTTAGCCAAAAAATGGGACTAAATAATAATATTTTAGGGACATTTTACACACGGCCTCTGACCCCAAACTAAGAAAAACTTGTGATATGGCTGCCCGAGACTGATATACTACATATACTTATTTTTAAATACATACTTATATAGATAGTAACTAAATAACACCCAGACACAGAGCAAACACTTATGTTCATCACATAAATATTTGCCCTGGGTGGGAATCGAACCCACGCCTCTTTGATCCAGAAGTTAGGGTCAATAACCACTGAGCCACCGAGGCAGATATATAAATATAGAATCGTGTATCGAATTTGACTAGTTCGCACGAATCGGTGTATCATCGATGTAGTCATTTTTACATTATTGATGATCTTTGGAGGAGGTACTCAATTCGACGTGTATATTTTTATGTATTTATTTATTTATTTAATTATACAAATTATGTCATAAAACTAAAACAATAAAAATTGTTAAAATAATAAGTCAGCCTTAAAAGTAACACTAATTAATTACTAATTGTCACACTATTTTAACACAAGGTCTAAATATAGATTCACAATCAGTATAGCCCGTCAAGTGCTGCCCCTCGCCCAAACGTCCCCATCAAGCTAGCTGCGTTACCTCGCTGGATCGCCAAAGAAATGTGTTGGGTGAGGAAACTACCCGACCTGGGATCTCGACCTCTTTCCCTCAAGCGCCGTCCGAGCTCCCTGACAAACTTTATGGCATCGGAACCCCAGGAACCCGCCGTCTCGACGGCAAACGGGACAAACTCGTACACTGGCTCGAGGCTACCGTACTTGAAACGCTTTGCTCTGGCGGCCGCTTCCGCTCCCGCACCCGCAATCTGCTGGGTAGCAGCAAGATGACTGGATGCGAAAGTACCGACACAAGTAGCGTCCCATTTTTATGTATATATAACGACGTTTATGTTTATGTAACGACGCATTTTACGTAGTAGTCCGATTTCGAAAATTATTTTATTGGAAAGAATATACTTAGAAATTGGTCCCATTCAGATTTTATCGAAATCGGCTGAGCCATTTTTGATAAATCAAAATGCTACATCGATCCGTGCGTAATATTCGCGAATTCTGTACACGGTTGAAGTAGGTCATGACATTTTTTGCGAAAAGTAGTTTAACAACGACTTGGCTAACTTTAATGAAATCTAAATATAAATGATAACACCATATTATCTGAAACATGGATCTACCAAACAAAAAGGAATCATATTAAAAGCTACACTAAAATGAAACAAAATTTGGTTTAAATGAAATATATTTTACTGTAATTTACAAAAAAATATATGACAACAATTACTACAAAAACATGGAGACATGTTTTTTCTAAGATAAACAATACTACTATAATATTACACTACAGAGCTATTCAGATCATCATTATGAATATTCATTAATTATTTATGTACACTTACCATAGAGATTTACTGTCTTTCATGGGTTAGTTTTATAATAATTGTTTTTTTTTTTATTATTTATTTCTTTATTTGCACAATGTAGTGTACATAACAATGTTAAAACTAATTGTAGTACAAAACATAGACCCCGTTAGGGCGCTGCAAGAGAACAATACTCTTAATTACTTATATTACTTATTTATGCTAAGTATATTTATTTATTTCTTTAATTTGCACAATGTAGTGTACATAACAATGTTAAAACTAATTGTAGTACAAAACATAGACCCCGTTAGGGCGCTGCATGAAAACAATACTCTTAATTACTTATTACTATTTATGCTAAGTACTTATAACAATGTAATTGTAGGTATTTAAATGAAATTATTTACAATTTAGTAATAGGGTTGCAATATAGGAATTTCACAAGCTATACACAGGCTAATTATATCTTATTATTTTAATTTTAAGTTTGTACACAAATATCTATCTGAGATATTACGTTATTATTGTTCGACATAGTCTTCGCTCGAAGCTTTTAATACAGCCGCTTTTGGAACACACCATTTCTGTCCAAACAAAGATATGTTTTGCAGTAAAGACGCGCATGCCCAATTTGTCATGAGTTCAGCTCGATTTATCCTCATTGTCGTAGTGGCAACACGTTTGGACAATCTTTTAGTACTGTTGGTTCTGTTAATTCCGGATGGGTGGTAAGTATGTTCGGTCCCGTTATATTTTGGCCCATTTCCGTCATAATATGGACCTTTCCCATTATAATATGGACCTTTTCCGTTATAATATGGATCTTTTCCGTTATAATATGGACCTTTTCCGTTATAATATGGACCTTTCCCATTATAATATGGGCCGCTTCCTTTATACGCTTCAGTTACCGTGTTAAAGCTACCATATTGAGTATTGTAACCGGTATTACGTTTCCTGTAAGGATTATATTTTGAGTTATTGGAGTCAGAAATTGTATTTTGTTGACTGCTTGTAAATTGTGATGTTTGCGGTTTGGCGTTGATACTATAGCTTCGTTTTTTTCTATCCGTGTTATGATGGTCTCCTGTTGATGATGATTGTGACATATCCGGAAATTTAGCGGCTTTTTGTCTCTCTGTGGCATTTATGACATTGTTTGTTTTAGAATCTTTCAAAATGTTATCTAAAACGATCCCATTCGATTGCTGTTTAACTACGATTTTTAATAAATCCGATGGAACATATCTTTCTTTGATGTTTTCTTCTCCATTCTTAGCGGACTTAAGTGGTACTTCTGGCATATCTTTCAATTTGTTTTGATCTTTATCTTCCATATTAGATTGCGTTGTCACCGCTTCAAGGTATTGTATTGTCTCATCTGTACTCGTATCAAGTTCAAGACCTGCTTCCTTCAAATAGTTATCCAAATATCGATCATACATTTGTTTTAATCGTTCCTGGGATAATTCTCTTCTTCTCATTTTATTGTCTCGTTTCAGTATAGATAGAAGAGATTTTTCTTCTGTTATTCTCTTTCGTTTTATTTGATCGTTATCTTTAGTTGAGTAAGATTGTGATTCGCCATGTTGTTTTTCATAATCCTTTATTTTCAAAGCATTAGTATCAAGTTGTGGTTTTTCCACGTCCTTGCCTTCAAAAGGAAATGAGTCAGTTTTTATCATCGATTGTTTATTGTCCTTATTTTCTGAGTTGAAAGGTTCAAAATCACGCTCTGCTCTTTCTTTGTTATGTATGTCTAGGTTATTAGCTGGAGTACTGACATGACGTCTTACTCGAATATCCTTTAAGTGCGGATGTTCTTTAATTGTTTTTTCATCTATCCCGTAGTTCTTCAATTGTCCCGTTAAAGACAATATGCCGAGCAAGAGGACAACAAATGGATCCATTTTGCTTTGAGTTCCTTAATTGCTATTTCGATCTTACATTGAATGTTCTGATTATATTTCACGTATCCTTTGAAAGCATTTATTTTTTGTGCTGAAACTTTCTAAAGCTTCTAATTAGTTTGGTTTTAAGTTTCACTTGAATACAACAAGGCGATCCATTCCCCCCGACAATTGTTAACTTTTCTAAATATTTATTTTCTAGATATAAGTCTCACGGACAGTTTTGTATAAATTCTGCTTCAGTTTACTTCAATAGTCATTCAATATTAGTGGTTATAATTACTGTTTATCTGAAACAAGGAAAACTTATTATTACATGGTGTTTATAAAGGTTATGGTATTTATAGCGTATTTTCCTCTCAGATATAGCTACTGGGAATAAGGATAGGATACATCTTTAGACGACGAAAATGCTCTTGGCAATCTAAGGCAATATAGTACTCATCGTTATAACTAACTTTTGTACGGGATAAACTTCGAAATCTCGAAAAAAACAGTCGCTCTATATCTTTTGTCGAAAGTCAGTGAAGTTTTTGAACGACGAACCACCGGAGGAGGTATACAATTCGACGCGTATATATATATTTTTTTTATGTATAACCACGCATAACTTTTTTCATAGTGGTCCGATTTCAATAATATTTTTTTTTTATTGCAAAGAGGTATTCTCTTTCGAAATTGGTCCCATATACATTTTATCGAAATCGGCTGAGCCATTTTTGATAAATCAACAATAATGTGAAAAATGCTACATTGATCCGTGCGAAATATTCGCGAATTCTGTACACGGGTGAAGTCGGTCATTCTAATTTTTGCAAAAAATAATCTTGTTGTAAGGAGCAGCTTTTTTAATACCCACGAGGTGTGATTGGGATTCACCACGCTGGCCCAGTGCAAGTTGGTGGATTCAAATAAGCCATCGAATTTCTTTTACGGACTTATGCAGGTTGCCTCACGATGTTTTCTTTCACCGAAAAGCCAGTGGTGCGAAATTCCGAAGAACTCATTGGTATGGAATCGGGATTTGAACCCAAACCTCACGATTGTAAGGCGGGTGTCAGTACCTCCAGACCACCACGGCTGTTATTATTATTTATTTACTAATATTTATTTATTTTTTTATTATTACAGCACTCACCAATTTGTTCACGAAATCAAAATGTATGTCTTATTGCAACACTTAACGAATCACTTATGATGTAATGGGCGAAATATTGTTATTTATATATATTATGTGCAAGTTTCCCTGTGTCACTGCAATGAGTAATACACCAATATATAATTATAATTATTTGACTAGTAATATTTCTACAAGATGTTGCTTTGTAAAGTGCAGGACTTTCAAAGGTAGGCCGTAAACAAGATTATTTTTTGCAAAAATTAGCATGACCGACTTCACCCGTGTACAGAATTTGCGAATATTTCGCACGGATCGAAGTAACATTTTTCACATTATTGTTGATTTGTCAAAAATGGCTCAGCCGTTTTCAATAAAACCGAATTGTATACCTCCTCCGGTGGTTCGTCGGTCTAAAAGCCTGCCCACTACGTAGCTTGGGCAGGGTTTTAGCTCGAACACTGTTTTGCACGATTGCGGCTGTATAGCTCGAAATCTGGATTCGGCTTACTACATTATACTGCATTAAAGATAGCTTGATCTCCGCGACAGTGACATTGACAAGGAAGATTGACATTTTTAGAGTTGGGATAGTGGTGGAAAAAATCGATTATCAAACAATGTTTTAATGAAATCGATTGAGTAGTTGTAGGTGAGAAATTGGTTTTCATTTACTTACTATTATTTAAGATCAAGTATGTACACATTTAACAAGATGGCGGCGTCCCTTTTTTTAGTTTATGGCCAGGTAACACGGCCTTTGAGCCAAATGTTACATGCGTAGGTGAGAATTTGGATTCAATTTACTCACTATTATTTGAGATATAGTATAGATAAGTATTAAGTATATACACATGTAAATAATGTTATTATATTAAAATATACAATAAAATTAATGATAAATTAAGTTTTATTTAAAATGTCGTTAGTATAAACTGTCGATATTTTAAATAAAACTATCTAAAACTCTGTCGTCACGATCATTCGTCGCCCATCTCTAATCAGCATACCCATAAAGTATGACATTGACAGGTACTGTCTGTACTATTATGAAATTCAGGACTTCATAGGCGTGATTTTTCTGACAGCTGTCGCAGAGATCAAGCTATATATTATAGAGTATAGTTCTGGATAATCCTGTATAATAAGGTTTTATAACAACGTGCTTATAATATAATGTTAATAATGTCTCGTCTCGGAAAATCCATATAGATTAATTGGCATAACAAATGCACTGGGGTATTTTTGGACTTGTTTATTCATTGTTGTTTTAGCTTGGTTTTTCAATAGGAAAACATTGGTAAAATTAATCAAACAAAAACATTTCCATGTGAAATATAGCCAAGACCACAGTTCGCACTTTCAAAATGTTGTCAGATCTTATGTAGAGCCAAGCTTCTAATTCTAATTCTTAACTTTACAAGTTCTCACTCCACAAACTCTACACCTTATTCAATATATATACAGCCTTGGCCAAAAATATTAGGCACCCTGTATTTTCACTCTATCTTCTAAACTAATTTCACTCCTTTTTGACATTTTTAACAAAATTAGGTGTCAATTTAATCACATCAACAGAAATGAAAGCTTGTTTACTTGTTAGAGTCCAGAACACAAGTGACCAAACATTGACTGATAAGACCGAAACAAAACCGAATCCTTTGTTTTCGGTCACCAGGTGTTTTATGACCTTAACAAAGAGCCGCTTGATATTCTAAGAAGTTATTTATGACCCCGGTAAGTCATTTAAGATAAGCACTCAGTTATTGGTTAAGTAGTAAACATGCATTTTGATTTTTAAAGGTGCCTAATACTTTTCGCCAAGGCTATATACCTCAGGAGTATACCCTTTCGAACTAAAAAATAATGTTTCGATTCGGTTCACTTTCTTTTTGGAAGCCGGTAAAAAAGATTTGAATGAAGGAACGATGAGAAAAGGGCTAAGTACTTTCTATCCCGAAAATATAAAGGTTCCCTTGGGATAGC
Organism: Hypomecis punctinalis; assembly: GCA_949316475.1. Taxonomy (NCBI): domain Eukaryota; kingdom Metazoa; phylum Arthropoda; class Insecta; order Lepidoptera; family Geometridae; genus Hypomecis; species Hypomecis punctinalis. The sequence goes on from OX438822.1 coordinate 2,826,389, forward strand.
ACTAAAATCAAAATACCACGCGGGCGAAGCCGCGAGCAAAAGCTAAATAAATGTCATTGAAACATCATCAAGTACCTATCTAGCCAAAAAGTTAAAATAAATATATAAATATTGGGGGACATCTTACACACGGCCTCTGACCCCAAACTAAGCAAAGCTTGTGATATGGCTGCCAGAGACTGATATACTACTTATACCTATTTTTAAATACATACTTATATAGATAGTATCTAAATACAGCCAGACATAGAGCAAACACCTATGTTCACCACATAAATGCTTGCCCTGGGTGGGGATCGAACCCACGCCTCTTTGATCCAAAAGTCAGGTTCACTAACCACTGAGCAACCGAGGCAGTCTATTTTCTTAGTTAAGTAGGTACTTGAAACAGACATATTTACATACAAAATTACTCATTGTACTAAGATAACATAAGGCGTTCAAAGGGTTATCGTTTGACATTTTGTTATTTATATTTCACCGAATAAACCACTTAAGTTAACTTAGCTTACTTAAAGATTTTTTTTGGTTTTCCGATAATTATTTTTCTGCAAAATGCCAAAAACGCCATAACCGTGTCCAACCGGGCTAGCATGCGCGCCACGAATCATTTTTGTCATGTCAGAACGAGACAGCGTTATGGTAAAGGTTATGGTATCTGTCACCTATTCATACGTCGAAATGAGTTCGTTTCGTGGCTTTTCGTGGTCGCATGCTTGACTAGCTGGGACGTTTTATCTATCTCCGGACTAGAAACGCACTACGATTCGCATTCACTACAATATGTCAGCTTTACGTGGAGCGTGGGAGGTGTTCACTGAAGTTTCAACCTAATTTATATGGGGTTAAAGTCGAAATGTTAACGGGTGTATGGAGCGGAGCGAGCGAGAACAATGCATTTTAATTTTAAGGTTCCTTGTTTTACTACGGATCCCTAAATACATCAAAATATACTAAGCGCCACACAAGTCGGCCGATGGGAAGTGCGCAGAACGCTGCGCAAAAGCCGAAATATAGGGCCGGACCCAGAAAGGCTCGCGCCGGGGCACATCCGCCCACCTACCTCATGCCTCCCGCGCGGCGCGCTCCCTACGCTCGTGCTCAACACTACGCCACGCAGCGTCGGCATAGTGCACACATGCGCAATAATTAGCGAATCACGTCGAAGTGTCATCTGCGGCTAACTTCTCATCCACCGACTTGTGTGGCGCTTAATAGAACCCAAAGTCAAAGTGTGGTGACATTGTGGAGTAGTCCTACATTTTAAAGAAATACTGATTTATCGAAAACTGTGAAAAACAAAGTGATATGTATTTTTATTGAATGTTTCCTTTTTCATTCACAACGAATTTCTTTTTTGTAATTAATATAATAATTTTACATCATAATAGATAGAAACTAGAAAGAAACTCAAGTTTGTAAAGAGGGAGTAGATGAAATGAAAATAATGAAAGCAGGCAGACCTTTTTTTTTACCAGGGTGAAAAATTTTAAAGATACCACCACACCTCGAGGGCAGGCGGGTGGTTATGTGGAGTCCCCGCCCATTGCTGGACGGTATACCCACCAAAACCCCTGGGTGTTCCACCACTGCGCCTGGTGTCGGGGCTACGGGTACGCTTCTGCACTCCTCCGCGACACCCGACAGCGCTGGCCTTACTCAGGCCCCACCTCGGAGCTTGCGCTCCCGCCAGAATGACGATGTGCTGATCACCAGACACATCGTCATCCCCCACCTATGGGACCAACCAATACAGGGCGTTGGACAGCACCCGTGTCCGACAGCCCTGGTCCCGATGCAACGGGTCGGTTGAAGTGGCCCCGCGCCTGCCACTACGGCTGCAGAGGATAAAGAGAGAGCGGCCGACGACATACCGACACTCCTCTTCCCCTGCAGCCCCACCGCCTCCGCCAACACGTTGGCGGCACCCGTTAGAGCCGCTGGCAGGATGGATAGGCAGCGGCACACTCGCCGCCCGTCCATCCCGTCGCCGCCCCCGCCTCGATGGGCTCGGCCGAGGCATCGCGACGAGCGCGACACCGCAGTCCACCTCAATCGGCGAACCGGGTCGTTCCGACCTACTGGCCAGCCTCCGCACGGGCTTGTCGAGGTCCAAGACCCGGAGAGGCGGCCCCACTACGGGTTCCTCTTCGTTCACCAGGCTGACCGTACCTGGCTAATAAGCCCCCCGCCATGACAAGGCGGGAACCCACTCGGGGGGAAAGCAGGCAGCCCTAGCGTGTGATACGTTCAGCGTGGCCACGTGGCGCTGTAGATATATATTTGAAGGACAGGGCCGAGTCACATTACCGTTAGGTACCAATACCGTGCCTATGTCCACGTCGTGCGGCTGATATTATCTCTTTCATAGTGGCTCTTAGGACTATATGATAAAACAAAAAAACTGGACAAGTGCGATTCAGGCTCGCACATCGAGGGTTCCGTACAAACGTGATTAAAATAATTTAAAACCTGTTTAAGCATGTGCTAATGAAGCTCTTTTATATGATACCTTACATAATACGATTTACCACTTTGAATTTTGAACCCATATTTTGTGAATTTAGAGGCCCTATTTTTTGTGATTTAAATAAAAATGTACAGTTTTCAGAGTTATTCCTATATGTGTACTCTGAGACATTGCTTCTCGCCAAAGGATTTGTTCCGTTACCGGTATTAAAATAAATAAAAAATTTAACCAGATCAATGATTACTGTTTTATAAAGAGCATTCAAAATGTAATTATTATCTAATAAAAACATATTTTTAAAGCCCTGCGAAATTTAGAAAATCGATAATATATATTTGGGGTATGTAACGTGAAACGAAACGGATATCTCGTAAAGAAACTCGCTAATCTGAAAACTCTCAAAGCTAATTTAAAAAAAAAGTATAATAGAAATGTCAATATCAAAAGAAATTGATTGATTAATTTGATTTTCGATCAGTGTTGCCACCTTAGCCCTTTTGGAGATAGATCTAGGACAGATTACTGTAGGTGAACCTTGGTGTGTCATGATTTAGCCCGGAAAGGGCTATCTAGCGCTTATTTGCCCTATTTATTTTCTTAGAAAATATGATTATTTTGAATTTCCAATATACTTTTTAAAATAACAATTTAAATAAAATGCAGGGCTATATATTATTTTTTATTACTCCATGGAGCTTTAAAATTTTAGTACATTCCTAGAAAAATTAAATGATCTTGGTTAGAATTTTAATACCGAGTTCCTTGTAAATCAGGTACAACTCCTTTCACAGTTATATGTCAACGGGAAGTACCCTGTAGGTTTTGGTTTTTGTAAATGTTGAGATATGCGGTTTTTTACGACATAAACGGCTCTAACTTTTTTATACGATAACTGAGAAGTTTTTATTTCTCACAACTGCAAGATACCATAGATATAGGTACGTGTACAGTTTAAATTTCAACTCGATATCTTTACGCGTTCCCGAGATAAAGAGTCTTGACATACACACAGACGGACAACAAAGTGGTCCAATAAGGGTTCTGTTTTTTCCTTTTGACGTACGGAACCCTAAAAAGGGAATCCTTACCGTGCGTATAATCCAAACGTATTATGTAAACGTTATTCCTTTATATTCTCGGAATTATGTAAACAAATGATAAGTAATATTAATTATTTAATTGTGTAGTATATGAATCCATGTTGGTATTTCCCGTGAATTCTATTATTCATATTGTTAGTTTTCCGCACAGTAGAATAGAATAGAAAAAACTTTATTGTACAGAAAAAACGAACAGTAATACTAAAAAATACTTAAGCTAGTATAACAGAAGGCGACCTTATCGCTGGAAGCGATCTCTTCCAGGCAACCTATACATGGTTGTATCTAATCAATTAGCATCCTTTTAGGGGCTTATTCTGTACATCAAAACTAACAACTTGTTTCAAAACTAAAAAAAAATATCAGCTGTTCCATACATTATTGTCGAGGGTGAACGATATTTTTTTTTGAGTTTTGGCAAAAGTCGTAGAACAAAAGTTGTTAGTTTTCATGCACAAAATAAGCCCCTAGAAGGATGCTAATTGATTAGAAATAACCCTGTATAGGTTGCCTGGAAGAGATCGCTTCAAGCGATAAGGTCGCTTATAACAGAAAGCGACCTTATCGCTTGAAGCGATCTCTTAGCTTAAGTATTTTTTAGGGTTCCGTACCTCAAAAGGAAAAAACGGAACCCTTATAGGATCACTTTGTTGTCCGTCTGTCCGTCTATGTGTATGTCAAGACTCTTTATCTCGGGAACGCGTATAGATATCGAGTTGAAATTTAAACTGTATACGTATATCTATGATCTCTTATAGTTGTGTAAAAGATAAACTTTTCAGTTATCATATAAAGAAGTTAGAGCCGTGTATGTCGTAAAAACCCGCATATCACTCACAAAAATCAAAACCTACAAGGTACTTCCCGTTGACATAGAACTATAAAATTTGGCGAAAAGCATTGTCTCAGAGTACACATATCGGAACTGAAATAAATCTGAAAACTGTATATTTTTATTTAAATCACAAAAAATAGGGCTTCAAAATTCACAAAATATGGGTTTAAAATTCAAAGTGCGTTAATCGTATTATGTAAGGTATCATATTATTATAAAAGAGCTTCATTAGCACATGCTCAAACAGGTTTTTAATTATTTTGACAATTTTCGATGAATGACGAGAAAAGTAAAAAAAAAACTTTTGTCGATGATGATGATGATGATGACTATAGATATTTTAACAACGTACTTCCCAATTTTGTGACATTTTCTGGATTTGTACGGAACCCTCGGTGTGCGAGCCTGACTTGCACTTGTCCGGTTATTTTGTATAACTGTTCGTTTTTTTTTCTGTACAATAAAGTTAACCCCTAAAAGGATGCTTAATTGATTAGAAATAACCCTGTATAAAGAAGAAGATAAGCCTATATATCAACTCGATCTTAACGGGCTTTGTTAATACCTACTTGAAAGTCTTCTTAGGATTTGGTGCCTACCCCTTATTTTGCGAAAAGCCCCATCCCCGCTCCTCCAATCAAAAATCGCCAACGACTAAATAATTTTAAACATATACAGAGTTTTTAAACTTTCGCGATTTGAACACATTATTATTTTATATACTACGGGACTAATCGCGCACTAAAATTACGAGATAAATAAATACCTCCTCATCCCGACGTTTCGGCCGAGTTGCATCGACCGTGACCACGGTGAGGAGGTATTTATTTATCTCGTAATTTTACTGCGCGATTAGTCCCGTAGTATATAAAATAATAATATACAGAGTTATTGGCAATTCCATTTGGCGTTTTATTGGGTTCTATTAGCATCCTTTTAGGATCTTATTCTGTACATCAAATCTAATCACAGGTAACCATAACCTCTCCGAACCAGCTCACTTTCCACTAACAAGTGGCATCTGACATCTCATCTCGCACCGCCCATCGGCCGATCATGCGATATCGCTCGAAACCTCCTCGGAACCAATCAGCAGCGTTCGTTACCAGCGTTACCCCAGGAATGTTGCCACTACCATTCCTAGTCCTTCGAAATTATACTAAGTGGCACTATTTAAAAATAAACTTATACTCTATAAAATTTAACTTGATCTCTGCGATAGTAGAAGATTGACATTTTTAGAGTTGGGATAGTGGTGGAAAAAATCGATTTTCAAACAATGTTGTAATGAAATCGAATGAGTAGTTGAAGGTGAGAAATTGGATTTCATTTACTTACTATTATTTAAGATCAGTTATGTACACATGTAAATAATGGTATGATATTAATTATATACTCATAATAATGTAACGATAGTATTTATCGACGTTTTTCACTATTATCGATGCTAATGTAACATATAATTGGGTTTACTTTAATTACACATGTAAAAAATGTTATAATATTACAATATACAATAAAATTAATGATAAATCAAGTTTTATTGAAAATATCGTCAGTATAAACTATCGATATTTTAATTAAAACTATCTAAAACTCTGTGGTCACGATCATTCGTCGCCCATCACTAATCGCCATGCCCACAAAGTATGACATTGACAGGTACTGTCTGTACTTTTAAGAAATTCAGGACTTCATAGGTGTGATTTTTCTGACAGCTGTCGCAGAGATCAAGTTAAATTTTATAGAGTATAAAGCTATTGTCCCGTTATGCACTTTCGCCCTACAATCCCTAAAACTGAAAACACTGCTATCTTGCTTACACATACTTCTTAGGTAGCGCCGTAGAGCTGTCTCATTCCGATTTTTTGGACTCAGGGCTTCAATTAATTGGGCCGGCACTAGGTATACACAGTTATAGGTAATTAATTAGCATTCTTTTAGGGGCTTATTCACTACATCAAAACTAACAACTTTTGTTGAAGGACTTTTATCAAATCTCAAAAAAAAAAATGCGTTTCCATAGAAAAATATCGTTCACCCGCGACAAAATGTATAGAACAGCGGTTTTTTTGAGTTTTGACCGAAGTCGCAGAACAAATGTTGTTAGTTTTGATGTACAGAATAAGCCCCTAAAAGGATGTTAATTGATTACCCTGTAAACGCAACTGTTTAGTGAGATCAGGATTAAGTTATCCGCACCTTGTAACTAACATCATGGCCGCCAAAAAGTTTATTTCGGCCTATACTGGCCTTTTTAAACTTCTGATCGCCAAAGTCACCAACCAGTATTCCCGGGAGCCAACAATGCTTACAGTCATCAAAAAAACCGTGCAAAATGTGATGTGAGCTTCACAACCGCCAAGAAGTACGTTTCGTCAAGATTCGTTGAAAAATGCGACCTGTTGGGGAAATCGACATACAAACTTGTTGTGAGACGCTTTGATACCTTTGTTCTCAGTAAAAATCATCATCATCATCAGCTTATTTCGGCCCACTGCAGGGCATAAGCCTCCTCCCCCTTACGCCAACTATCCCTGTCCTGTGTCAGTCTCATCCAGGTGTTGCCGCAAAACTTTTGGATGTCATCATCACCGTTGTAAGGGTCTACGGGGACTGCGCTTCCCGTCACGGGGCCACCATTCGGTCAGAGACCTGCTCCACCTGCCATCATCACATCTGGCTAAATGTCCAGCCCAACGCCGCAGTAAAAATCAATTAATGAAAATAAATTTACACCGCAATTTCTATTATTCATAATAGTATTTAGCTATTGGTTTTCCCTTCTTTGTTTAATTATGTAATTATTTCAATATACTATGTTTATTTAATTCAATGAACTGCGTTACAAACAATACTATCAGTAGGGATGTCTTAAAATGGCTGTAGAAACCGCATGATAGCTATACGTAGTTTAGGAGTATTATACAGACAAACAGGACAAAAACATAGGTATACCTACTTACCAACCACATCGAATTAAGTTTATTGAATGTTGTATAACAATCCTTACTAATAAAAATCTGAAAGTATATTTAAATAAATAAATATAAGGGGACATCTTACACACGGTCTCTGACCCCAAACTAAGCAAAGCTTGTGATATGGCTGCCAGAGACTGATATAAGTGATATACCTACTAATATTATAAATGCGAAATTTTGTGAGGATGGATGGATGGATGTTTGTTACTCTATCATGCAAAAACTACTGGACGGATTGAGATGAAACTTTGCAATAATATAGCTTATGTATCAGAATAACACATAGGCTATAAATTATAATGATATTGCGTCAAAAATCAAAATATCATGCGGGCGAAGCGGCGGGTAACTTCCCATCCGCCGACTTGTGTGGCGCTTAGTATATCTACCTATATAATTAAATACGTATTAAAAAAAAATTAAAAAAAAAAAAAACAAACAATCTAAAAAAAAAACTTAGCCATTGCCACGAAATGATGATGATGATGATTAAATACCTCTTTTTCCCATCAGGTTTTTTTAAATATGATACTTGTTTTATTTACAGCGGAGCCCCTGAAGCCTACCTACATGCCTGTGTTCTTGACCAAGAAAGAGCGTAAGAAGCTGCGGCGCCAGAGTCGGCGCGAGGCGTGGAAGGAGGAGCAGGAGAAGGTTCGGCTCGGCCTTGAAGCGCCCCCTGAGCCTAAACTGAGGTAAAATAGGAAAAAAACCGGACAAGTGCGAGTCAGGCTCGCACACCGAGGGTTCCGTACAAACCCAGAAAAATTTCACAAAATTGGGAAGGTGTTAAAATCTCTGTGCTATAATCATCGACAAAAATGTTTTTTTTTTTTCACTTTTCTCGTCATACATCGAAAGTTACACATTGTTAAAATAATTAAAAACCTGTTTCAGCATGTGCTAATGAAGCTCTTACATGATACGATTTACTCACTTTGAATTTACAACCCGTATTGTGTGAATCTAGGCCCTATTTTTTTGTGATTTAAATGAAAATGTACGGTTTTCAGATTTATTCCTATATGTGTACTCCGTGCTTCTCGCTAAATTTCACAGTTCTATGTCAACGGGAAGTACCCTGTGGGTTTTGGTTTTTGTGTGTATCGAAATATGCGGTTTTTTACGACATAAACGGATCTAACTTTTTTAAACGATAACTGAGAAGTTTTTCCTAGGGCTTACCATGATTACTATGATTCGTAATAGCCTGCTAAGTACTTTCTCACAAGCTTAGCATTATCGTTTTACATAGCTAGGAGCAAACAATAACGACCTAGAGTCGTTTTACTTAAAAAACTACATCACACATTTTCGTATTACAAACATGGTACGTAGGTACTGGACTAGGTCTAGTACCAAGGCGAAAGAGCGAAATATAAACTTTATACATTGCAAAGGTAACGAAAGAAAGCGAGACCTATGCTCCATACGTTTTGCATCTAGGGCTTATATGTCCGCAACAATATTATTCTTGTGATAAACATCTCAAAAATTGACGCGCTCGCAGGATTTGAACCTGCATCCCTCTGGGATTCCTTCACAGATGCTTTGTCCAAATTAAGCTAGAACGCTGTACTACGAACCCGCCAAATCAGTGAAGTGTTTATCATTTTACTGCCAACTTCTACAGTGTTGGAAGCGCCATCTGTGACTCCTGCGTTAAACCAGATAAAATTGTCTCTTCCAGGATATCAAACCTGATGCGCGCGCTGGGCACGGAGGCGGTGCAGGATCCCACGGCAATAGAGGCCAAAGTCCGCGAGCAAATCGCCAAGCGGCAGAAAACTCATCTGGAAGCAAACAAAGCAAGGGCTTTGACCAAGGAGCAAAAACGAGAGAAGGTAATATACATTTATTTCTTTGAGGTGTCTTTGAATATAATTTTTTTTCAAGGTGCTCAGAGGAGCAGTGGACTCTATTGAGCTACATGACCTACTGTATGTACTCTCTGTGCCGGATAGACCCGGAGTCCCAGTAAATAGGAGAGGCCGGCCGGAAGCTGCCGGTGTTGTTTTACGTAGAGCAATGCCGCACTAGGGCTCGCACAATGTCGCCGTTAGCTTGCGCTCGCATCTACTTTAACGCGCTCCTGACTGCCAATACTAATTTTGACATAATTGTTGATAATTGGAAAACTGTTAAGTCTGTTCTTAGGACCTATTGTGAAAACCTCACCGACCAGTGGGACAAAAGTAATTGTACTATACTCTATAAAATATAGCTTGATCTCTGCGACAGCTGTCAGAAAAATCACGCCTATGAAGTCCTGAATTTCTCAATAGTACAGACAGTACCTGTCAATGTCAACTTTGTGGGCATGCCGATTAGTGATGGGCGACGAATGATCGTGACCACAGAGTTTTAGATAATTTTAATTAAAATATCGATAGTTTATACTAACGATATTTTAAATAAAACTTAATTTATTAACATTAATTTTATTGTATATTTTAAAATGATAACATTATTTACATGAGTATATACTTGATCTCAAATAATAGTGAGTAAATTGAATCCAAATTCTTACCTACTCATGTAACAATTGGCTCAAAGGCCGTGTTACCAGGCCATAAACTAGGAAAAAGGCACGCCGCCATCTTGTTTGATACGAACCTCCATTCCCCTCAGTACGAGTGCCGACGCCAAAAGTAAATAAAATCCGATTTCTCTACTCCTACTCATTCGATTTCATTACTAAAGATCTAGGTCATCTATCTTATTTACACCGTATAAAAGAAACGAGTCGAAAGCTAGACGAGTTTTTTTTTTATCACTCTCTGAATCCTTACTAATATTACGTATGTTATTTTTAAACTTTCGCGAATTGAGCAGCTTATTATTATTTATTGACCGACGAAATGGAGGAGGTACTCAATTCGACGCGTATATACAGGGTTATTTCTAATCAATTAGCATCCTTTTAGGGGCTTATTCTGTACATCAAAACCAACAACTTTTGATCCGCGTCTTTTGTCAAAACTAAAAAAAAAATCAGCTGTTCCATATATTTTGTCGCGGGTGAACGATATTTTTCGATGGAACAATTTTTTTTTTAGAATTTACTAAAGTCGTAGAAAAAAGTTTTTAGTTTTGATGTACAGAACGAATTTGTCCCTGAAAGGATGCTAATTGATTAGAAATAACCCTGTATATTTTTATGTATATTTATGTAACTTTTTACGTAGTATTCCGATTTCAATAATTATTTTTAATTGGAAAGGGTATACTTCGAAGTTGGTCCCATTTAAATTTTATTGAAATCGGCTTAGCCATTTTTGATAAATCATTAATAATGTGAAATTGAATCGATCCGTGCGTACTATTCGCGAATTCTGTACATGGTTAAAAATAAAAAACCGGACAAGTGCGAGTCAGGCTCGCACATCGAGGGTTCCGAACAAACACGTTGTTAAAATAGTTAAAAACCTGTTTTAGCATCTGCTAATGAAGTTCTTTTATATGATACCTTACATGATACGATTTATTCATTTTGAATTTTCAACCTATATTTTGTGAATTTTGAGGCTCTATATTTTTGTGATTTAAATAAAAATGTACAGTTTTCAGATTTATTCCTAAATGTGTACTTCTCGCCAAATTTCATAGTTCTATGTCAACGGGAAATACATACATTGATTTTTGTGAGTGCAAAATATGCAGTATTTTACGACATAAACGTCTCTAACTTTTTTAAACGATAACTGAGAAGTTTTTCTTGTACACAACTCCAAGAGTTCATAGATATACGTATACAGTTTAAATTTCAACTCGATATCTTTACGCGTTCCCGAGATAAAGAGTCTTGACATACACACAGACGGACAGACGGACAACAAAGTGATCCTATAAGGGTTCCGTTTTTTCCTTTTGAGGTACGGAACCCTAAAAATAATAATTATATGAGGTATTATATTATAATTATTAGGAGGTTCCTCTCTCTGTAGACCCAACCACCGGTAGCTTGGGCCCCGCCCCGCTGCCGGCGGCACTCTAGGTTTAGGTTTTTTTATAGTATTTTGTTTTTTTTTTATTTGATAAATATTGTAAAAAAACTTAAATTTAAGACTTTAAATAAATATGTCTAATAATTATATTGTATTTTCAGTGCGAAATTGGTCCCAACACACAGTCGAGTTATATGATTATTTATTTTTATCTTTTTATTATATACAGGGTTACTCATAATCAATTAGCATCTTTTTAGGGGCTTATTCTGTTCATCAAAACTGACAACTTTTGTTCAACGACTTTTATCAAATATAAGAAAAAAAAATTGTTCCATTAAAAAAAATACCGCTTCGGAAATAAAATATCGTTCATCCGCGACATTTGGGACAGCTGTGTTTTTTTTAGTGTTAACAAAAGTCGCAAAATAAAAGTCGTGAGTTTTGATGTACAGAATAAGCCTCTAAAAGGATGCTAATTGATTACCAATAACCCTGTATGTTCATAATATTATTTCTTTCTTTCACAGGTGGATCGAAAAATTAGAGAGGATACGTCTATAGGAGTACACGTATCTGTATACAGGTAAAAATCATTAAGATAATAAATATATACATATTTTTTTTTCATTTACAAAATAATGTATTACCACAACAAATATACATTAGTTACAATTGCCAGGGGGCCTCAAACTCGACTAAGCCTGTATCTTATATATATACAAGGAGCATATTAACCAGTGGAGAGAGTGCGCGGGGCGGCCTCGCTCACCATAGATAGGCGCTTTAGTTGACAACCGACTAGGGATGCTCGATCCACGTGCTTTGTATCGATACTTTGGATTGCAATGGATCGCATCGCAGTGTATCGATCCGCTTGTTTCGATACTATACATAAACAATACTTATTTACGTCAGCCAACCTGTAAGTGGCAAAGTACACAGAAATAATATTATCTAAAGCCGCTCTTTGTTGAGACGATACGATTGTGTGGTTTCGATACGATATTTGATCCAGTATCGTGTCAATAATTAAATAGATGAGTTATTGCGATACGATATTTTATTCAAAGTAGAACCAAGTCAAAAATATTGATATCGATATTTTGCTAGTAACATTTTTGGCACCACTACAACAATTGTTGTTATTGTGTCATTTTGCCGTCAGCCAATTACAGCCAGCGGAGCTTACCTCTCCCCCGCTTAAAATCGGTGACCTATTGTTTCAACAAGAACGGGGCCCACGCGCTCTCCAGTCTCCTCCATGTATATATAATATATACGCTACGCTAGCTGGTATGCTCATTATAAATAACAAAAACCAAGGATCTTTTATTTTTCAAAAATATGTTTTATTTCATTTGTTTATGTTATTGTAACTGCTATTTTTTTATTTATCCATCTCACCAAATCAATCAAGTGCCGCAAAACTACAGTAAGCGATAGTTAGGTGTAATAAACGAAAAAAACATGTTACCTTTTATAGGTCGTACTGTACTTGTACTGTATACTAAGCGTAACACAAGTCGACGGATGTGAAGTTATGCGCAGTACGCTGCGCAAAAGCCGAAATATTGGTATGCGCGGGAGCCAGAGAGATGAAGCGCCGGGGCACACCCGCCCGCCAACCTCATGCTTCCCGCGCGCTCCCTATGCCCGTGCTCACCACTACGACACGCGGCGTCGGTATTGTGTACACATGCGCAATGATTAGCGAATCACGGCAAAATGTCATCTGCGGCTAACTTCTCATCCGCCGATTTGTGTGGCGGTTAGTATAGCAGCCTTTTTTAATAGTCCACTGCTGGACATAGAGAGTTAGAGACCCACGAAAGGCGATTGGGCCATATCCACCACTCTGGCCCTGTGCGGGTTGGTGGATTCACAAACGCCATCGATTTTCTTGTGCGAACGTATGCAGGTTGCCTCACGATGTTTTCCTTCACCGAAAAGCCAGTGGTGTGAAATTCCGCACATAAATTGCAAAGAAATCATTGGTACAGGATTGGGAATTGAATCCACGACCTTAAGATTGTAAGGCGGGTGATATTACCTCTAGGCCACCACGGCCCTTATAGGTCACTTGCTTTAAAAATAAAGTTATAATATTAAATCTTATTATATTTCCAGAGTGCGAGATCTTTTCGAGTGTGCATCGGCAAAGTTCAAAGTGGAAGTGAACGCTTCCCAACTACACATGACGGGGAGCGTTGTCCTGCACCGGGGGTGCTGTGTGGTGGTGGTGGAGGGGGGACCCAAACAGAGCGCCAAATATAAAAGGTAAGACAAAACGTAAAATATTAAAAAATCTATCTTAGATTCTTATAATTTGTCGTCTCAAATCTAAAGCGCTCGCTACGCTCGCGCCATGCTCTAACTTTAGCTAAAGGCGCACCGCGGTCCGTTCGCGGTCGAACCTGAAATTGAACCGGTCAAGTTCAGTATGCATTAGCATGCGCCTACCGAAAACCCACGAAAAGAACTGTTCGACGTGTAAAAAAGTGTCAGATATATACTTTACCACATCGCTGTCTCGTTCTGACAAGTCAAAAGAAATATTACGTGGTGCGCATCCTAGCCCGGGTGGGCTTTTATTAATCCTGATTAAGTAAAAGGTTTTTGGACAGCACATACATTAAAATATCACGATGCAGCCGCGGATACAAACCCAGTGTATTTATAATTTTGTCAAATATATTATGATTTGTTCTGTTTGTTGCAGACTGATGTTGAACCGTATAAAGTGGGAGGAGGACACCGTCAAAGATAACGACGGTAACGACGTTCCCAACTCCTGCCACCTCGTGTGGGAGGGCGTCGTGAAGCAGAGGGCTTTTGGAGATATCAAGTTTAAGGTAAGAGGTAACGACAGGAACGACGTTCCCAACTCCTGCCACCTCGTGTGGGAGGGCGTCGTGAAGCAGAGGGCCTTCGGGGATATCAAGTTTAAGGTAAGAGGTAACGACAGGAACGACGTTCCCAACTCCTGCCACCTCGTGTGGGAGGGAGTCGTGAAGCAGAGGGCTTTTGGAGATATCAAGTTTAAGGTAAGAGGTAACGACAGGAACGACGTTCCCAACTCCTGCCACCTCGTGTGGGAGGGAGTCGTGAAGCAGAGGGCTTTTGGAGATATCAAGTTTAAGGTAAGAGGTAACGACAGGAACGACGTTTCCAACTCCTGCCACCTCGTGTGGGAGGACGTCGTGAAGCAGAGGGCTTTTGGAGATATCAAGTTTAAGGTAAGAGGTAACGACAGGAACGACGTTCCCAACTCCTGCCACCTCGTGTGGGAGGACGTCGTGAAGCAGAGGGCTTTTGGAGATATCAAGTTTAAGGTAAGAGGTAACGACAGGAACGACGTTCCCAACTCCTGCCACCTCGTGTGGGAGGACGTCGTGAAGCAGAGGGCTTTTGGAGATATCAAGTTTAAGGTAAGAGGTAACGACAGGAACGACGTTCCCAACTCCTGCCACCTCGTGTGGGAGGACGTCGTGAAGCAGAGGGCTTTTGGAGATATCAAGTTTAAGGTAAGAGGTAACGACAGGAACGACGTTCCCAACTCCTGCCACCTCGTGTGGGAGGGAGTCGTGAAGCAGAGGGCTTTTGGAGATATCAAGTTTAAGGTAAGAGGTAACGACAGGAACGACGTTCCCAACTCCTGCCACCTCGTGTGGGAGGGAGTCGTGAAGCAGAGGGCTTTTGGAGATATCAAGTTTAAGGTAAGAGGTAACGACAGGAACGACGTTCCCAACTCCTGCCACCTCGTGTGGGAGGACGTCGTGAAGCAGAGGGCTTTTGGAGATATCAAGTTTAAGGTAAGAGGTAACGACAGGAACGACGTTCCCAACTCCTGCCACCTCGTGTGGGAGGACGTCGTGAAGCAGAGGGCTTTTGGAGATATCAAGTTTAAGGTAAGAGGTAACGACAGGAACGACGTTCCCAACTCCTGCCACCTCGTGTGGGAGGACGTCGTGAAGCAGAGGGCTTTTGGAGATATCAAGTTTAAGGTAAGAGGTAACGACAGGAACGACGTTCCCAACTCCTGCCACCTCGTGTGGGAGGACGTCGTGAAGCAGAGGGCTTTTGGAGATATCAAGTTTAAGGTAAGAGGTAACGACAGGAACGACGTTCCCAACTCCTGCCACCTCGTGTGGGAGGACGTCGTGAAGCAGAGGGCTTTTGGAGATATCAAGTTTAAGGTAAGAGGTAACGACAGGAACGACGTTCCCAACTCCTGCCACCTCGTGTGGGAGGGAGTCGTGAAGCAGAGGGCTTTTGGAGATATCAAGTTTAAGGTAAGAGGTAACGACAGGAACGACGTTCCCAACTCCTGCCACCTCGTGTGGGAGGGAGTCGTGAAGCAGAGGGCTTTTGGAGATATCAAGTTTAAGGTAAGAGGTAACGACAGGAACGACGTTCCCAACTCCTGCCACCTCGTGTGGGAGGACGTCGTGAAGCAGAGGGCTTTTGGAGATATCAAGTTTAAGGTAAGAGGTAACGACAGGAACGACGTTCCCAACTCCTGCCACCTCGTGTGGGAGGACGTCGTGAAGCAGAGGGCTTTTGGAGATATCAAGTTTAAGGTAAGAGGTAACGACAGGAACGACGTTCCCAACTCCTGCCACCTCGTGTGGGAGGACGTCGTGAAGCAGAGGGCTTTTGGAGATATCAAGTTTAAGGTAAGAGGTAACGACAGGAACGACGTTCCCAACTCCTGCCACCTCGTGTGGGAGGACGTCGTGAAGCAGAGGGCTTTTGGAGATATCAAGTTTAAGGTAAGAGGTAACGACAGGAACGACGTTCCCAACTCCTGCCACCTCGTGTGGGAGGACGTCGTGAAGCAGAGGGCTTTTGGAGATATCAAGTTTAAGGTAAGAGGTAACGACAGGAACGACGTTCCCAACTCCTGCCACCTCGTGTGGGAGGGAGTCGTGAAGCAGAGGGCTTTTGGAGATATCAAGTTTAAGGTAAGAGGTAACGACAGGAACGACGTTCCCAACTCCTGCCACCTCGTGTGGGAGGGAGTCGTGAAGCAGAGGGCTTTTGGAGATATCAAGTTTAAGGTAAGAGGTAACGACAGGAACGACGTTCCCAACTCCTGCCACCTCGTGTGGGAGGACGTCGTGAAGCAGAGGGCTTTTGGAGATATCAAGTTTAAGGTAAGAGGTAACGACAGGAACGACGTTCCCAACTCCTGCCACCTCGTGTGGGAGGACGTCGTGAAGCAGAGGGCTTTTGGAGATATCAAGTTTAAGGTAAGAGGTAACGACAGGAACGACGTTCCCAACTCCTGCCACCTCGTGTGGGAGGGCGTCGTCAAGCAGAGTGCCTTCGGAGATATCAAGTTTAAGGTATAAGTACACATTATGTCATTTATTGCTAAAACGACAAAGTACATGCGGGCTCGCTTCGCACGTGCATAATGGAATAGCAGTTGTATACCTTGTTGACAACTCTCAGCTCTTTCCAAATTATTTGTAATTTATTAAAAAACGAAAAATAGTCGTGGTCGCTGTGCTCGCGCGTAGTAAGGGCAGACGTCAGCGCTTTTTCCTTAATATATTATTTCGAATCAAGCTGCCAACTGCAACTGCTGACATGGCTGCCGCAGCTCTTGGCAGCCATATAAATATATACAAACCAGTTTTACCAGGAATTTATGTACGGAATTTAACACCACTGGCTTTTCGGTGAAGGAAAACAACAAGAGAAGCAACCTGTATACGTTTCTAGAAAAAAATCGATGGCGTATGTGAATCCACCAACCCGCACTGAGCCACCGTGGCGGATACGGCCCAATCACCCTTCGCTGGTAAGCCTACATCCTGCAGTGGACTATTAAAAAGTTACAGTTGTACAGCTTCGGCCGACTTCAATCAGTCACTACAACTGCCGTGCAGTTCATAGTACTTTTTGACCAACGAACCACCGGAGGAGGAATACAATTCGACGCGTGTATACAATGTGTTTGTCTATCGGTGTCGGAGCCTTAAGCGGTGACATCTATGGCAAAGGAGATGTCCACAAAATGTATGGAGGCTGGTATAATAATAATCAAAAATTCGAACCACAACACTCGTTACATTTCGAGAAAGTTCATATTTTCCTGAGTCTATAACTACTGTTAAAAGCAAAAAAGAGCCCTCCGATTTTTTAAAAATTAATTTTGAATTTATTAGGATAAATAAATATATTTGGCTCAATAGGTAGTTTATTTCTATTAACCCTGATTAAGTAACCTTCAAATAGTTAAATAAAAGCATTTTTACCCATTAGACACACTTTTTAAGTGTTTTTTTGTCACATTGTACCTACTAACTGGTCACACTGGTAGGTTATAATTTTTAATTTTAGCAAATTAAGATATGAATATGGAAGAATCAGCTACGAATGCAAGTAAAATAACGATAGGAACACTTTATTATTTCTAAACTAGAAAAAATAATAAGCTGTATTGTTATTTTTCATACAATTTATTCTTCGCATTTAAAAAAAATGGAGGGGTGAAAAAATCTAAATTTAATATTTTTGGGAAGCCCATAAAACAAGCTTTCAAATGATGTATATATCATCTTGGTTCGATTTTTCTCTGAATAATATACCACTTGTGGACGTCACCTTTGAATAACTTTTACTATCAGACCAACTCTAAAAACGTAAAAAAAACTGCTGTTCCATACGATTTTTTATAAGAATTTCGACAAAAAGTATGGAATAGTTGTTTTTTTTGAGTTTTCAGAGTTGATCCCAAATTTGCCATATATATATACTCTTTATGTACGCACAACTTTTCTCATAGTATTCCTATTTTAATAATTATTTTTTTATTGGAAAGAGTATAATTTGAAATTGGTCCCATATAAATTTCATCGAAATCAGCTGATCCGTTTTTGATAAATTAATAATTATGTGAAAAATGCTACATAACTACCTGCTACATGCTACCGTGCGAAATATTCGCGAATTCTGATTAAGTGACGGCTTTCTTATCAATCAATCAATCAATCAATCAATCTTTATTGCAACATATGTGGTATTACATGTAGATTGTGCACGCTTGCATTGCGTGTACATATCTTACCTACCTATCCAAGACGAAGGAGACGCGCGGGGGAGGTATCGCCGGCGCCCGCGATTATCCCGTCGTCACCCCCCCAGTCGCCTAATACTAACCAAGCGCGTTGTACGTGCTGTCGCGGCCGCGACCAGCAACCCAAATCAAACTAATTATCCGTAAGTAACCTACTGTTAATCGCCAACATAGATCTTAAATAACATGTTTTAAAAGCTTTACACATATGACCCTATAAGGGTGTGGCAACGTTAATTTATATAATATTAAATTCTCCTATTTTTATTTAATCAATGTCATAATCATTATATTATATTATCATATTCGTCGTAGGTACAGGTACAATTATTTTACGTCATTAGATAGGTAATGTCATTTTTACATTAAAATAAAAAAGAAATAGAAATTATAACAATAAAATAGTAAAAAACAATAATTAATACGCCCATTTATAAACATGCATGCGGCACGACGCTTTCCTCAAGAATTCGTCAACCTCATAAAAACTCTTACTTACTAGCCACTTCTTCAACTGCGCACAGAACCTCTTATATGGTAAATCAATCAACTCTTCAGGAAGGGAATTGAAAATTATGGACATATTTATCTGACACGTTTCTATCACCGTCATTATAGTGGCCAGTTGGACAGATCTTTAACCTCAAATGAACGTTGTTCCAGGTGATGCCGACGGAGAAGCAGGCGCGCGAATATTTCCACAAGTTCAACGTGGAGCACTACTGGGACCTCGCCTACAGCGGCGCCGTGCTCGGAGCCGGCCTCGAGGAGCCCTAGGACTCCGCTGCGGGACCTAACCGAGCCCTAGGACTCCGCTGCGGGATCTAACCGAGCCCTAGGACTCCGCTACAGGATCTAACTACTAAATACAACGTGGAGCAGTACTGGGACCTCGCCTACAGCGGCGCCGTGCTCGGGGCCGGCCTCGAGGAGCCCTAGGACTCCGCTACAGGACCTAACTACAAAATTTAACGTCGAGCATTACTGGGACCTCGCCTACAGAGCGGCGCCGTGCTCGGGCCCGGCCTCGAGGAGCTCTAAGACTCCGTTGCCTGACCTAACTGAGCCCTAGGACTCCGCTATAAGACCTAACTACTAGATACAACGTGGCGCGGCGCTCGGGGCCGGCCTCGAAGAGCCCCGAGGACTTCGCTACGGGACTTAGTAACTAACACCACCTACCAACCATAATATTATATGCTTTGTAAATTTACTGAAATTGCTAAAGCTAATACGACCTACCAACAATTTAATTGAGCCAAAGGAATAATATACAGGGTTACTGAAAATAAATTAGCATCTTTTTAAGGGCATCCTACTAATATTATAAACGCGAAAGTTTGTGAGGATGGATGGATGGGTGTTTGTTACTCTTTCACGCAAAAACTACTGAACGGATTGAGATGAAACTTTGCAATAATATAGCTTATATATCAGAATAACACATAGGCTATAAATTATAATGATATTGCGTCAAAAATCAATGTATCATGCGGCGAAGCCGCGGGTAAAAACTAGTATTCTATACATCAAAATAAACAACTTGATGGATGCTAATTGATTACCAATAACCCTGTATACTTCGTACAGGCCAACTCACACTTGTTGGCGGCTGTGAGATTAGCTACAAGATGCAGATAGCCCGATCCTGACTGAAGCTCGCATAACAGCTTTTTTTTTTCTTATTTCGTGTAGGTTTGCGTTTGACTACATACTATAAATAAATAATTATTTTGGGACTTCTTACACACGGCCTCTGACCCCAAACTAAGCAAAGCTTGTGATATGGCTGCCGGAGACTGATATCCTACTAATATTATAAACGTGAAAGTTTGTGAGGATGGATGGATGTTTGTTACTCTTTCACGCAAAAACTACTGAACGGATTGAGATGAAACTTTGCAATAATATAGCTTATATACCAGAATAACACATAGGCTATAAATTATAATGATATTGCGTCAAAAATCAAAATATCATGCGGGCGAAGCCGCGGGTAAAAACTAGTACTACATATACTTATTTTTAAATACATACTTATATAGGTAGTAACTAAATAACACCCAGACACAGAGCAAACACTTATGTTCATCACATAAATATTTGCCCTGGGTGGGGATCGAACCCACGCTTCTTCGATCCAGAAGTTAGGGTCACTAACCACTGAGCCACCGAGACAGTCAATACTGCCTGATGTAGCTTATCAGCTCCGCGAGGATTAGGTTTTGCTTGTAGCTATGTTCACGGCCGCCGAGATGTTTCATTCGGTACAGCAACCAATATTATATTAGTACTAGCTTCTACCCGCGGCGGCGCCCGCGTATTTGACATTTATGCTATCTCACAGGAACCTTTTATTTAAGTAGCCCAGGTCACCTTCCGGCCCTCGAACTATATCTATGCCAAATATCAAGTCAATCCGTTGCTCCGTTGCTGCGTCAAAGAAGAACAAACTAACAAACTTTTCGGATTTATAATATTAAATATAGATATATATATAGGTACATAATATATTATCAGTATGATGATATCCAAGGACTGGTCATCGATTGATTTGACAGATATTCGATCGACAGTTGTTTATTTTGACATTCTTGCAGCGCACGCTAGAGTAGCTCGCAGATGGCAGAATTTTCCTACTTACTCAACATTTATCGTTATATTTAGGACAATTCACAAAACATCTATACAAAAATGTTAGCCTATGTGTTATTCTAATGTATAAGCTATATTATTGCAAAGTTTCATCTCAATCCGTTCAGTAGTTTTTGCGTGAAAGAGTAACAAACATCCATACATCCATCCATCCATCCATCCATCCTCACAAACTTTCGCGTTTATAATATTAGTAGGATTCTATGTTATCGTTCATGAAGATGAGTGATAAAAGCCAAATCACACTCAATGGCGTCTGTAAATAAGAAGCGAGTCGTGGCGCAGTAACAGATTCATATGTCAGAGGCGAATGGAGTGGGGATTTACGCACCTTGTAGCTGACTTCACAGACGCCATTCAGGTTGATTCGACCTATATCATAGTTGGGAGTATTTGATCTGTGTCGGCATACATACACCTCAAAAACATTATAATTTTTGGGTAATTAGTTTACTATTATTCTTATACAATGTGTTAGTCTACCGGTGTCGGAGCCTTAAGCGGTGACATCTATGGCAAATTTTGAATATTTTTTACTGTACATACTAACATACTTTTTGTCGAAAGTCTATAAAAATCGTATGGAACAGCAGTTTTTTTTTACGTTTTACAGTTGGTCCCATAGTAAAAGTTGTTCAAAATTTGCCATAGATGTTACCGCCTCAGGGGGCGCCTAATGCCAAAATAAAGCGAAAGGTGTATTTTTAAAGACGCGGTGTAAAGATAACGAACAAAAATATCCATATTAAAAAATTACTATATGAAAGGAAAAAACCTATAGTAGCAGAGTAATCGCGTAGAATTTTGGAAAATAATATGGTTACTGTAGAAAAAAATTAAAACTTTGCATCTTAAAAAAAACTTTTCTTTTCAAATGCTCGAAATTATCAGCGACAACACCACATTATTTTTGACAAATTACGTAGCCAGACTAATGTTCTAATAGAGTAATCGATTAGTTTTTTAATATATGCTTAAATTTTGAATAAATAAATAAAATGTCACCTAAAAATGTAAGCTGGCGCTCGAAGCCGACATCATCGTGAACTGTGTCATGCGATTTTCGACTTTAAACAAAGCAGCATAGATGATAGCGGGCGATGCAAGAAGCGCGGGTGAAATCTGTTTTTTTCATGGCATTAGGCGCACTCTTAAGACTCCAACACCGGTAGACAAACACATTGTATACTAGGGGACTAATCGCGCACTAAAAACACGAAGATAAATGCCCGCCTACCCGTGACCACGATCGATACAACTCGATCGAAACGTCGAGATAATGAGGTATTTATCACGGGATTAAGTGGCGCGATTAGTCCCGTAGTAAATAAGAATAACGTGTTCAAATCGCGAAAGTTGTAAAACAAAAAAAATGTTGACTAGTTTTCAGTCAGTTTCACAGAAAACTACAGCACTTCAGATGAAGTTTTTTGTATAAAATATCTATTATATTTTAGTTATAGTTTGTTTATTTTAAGTTAAATAAGGTGTAAAGAATTAAATTCTAAATAAATTATTTGTTTGTTTTATTGTTTTTCACCGACTTCCAAAAGCGTCTAGGGTGTAGCACGCTTACATAAAATAAACCTATTTCGAGATTTGAAGACACTTGCTAGTCCCAATTATGAAGGCGTTATCGTAAAATTAGCAAGGCAGCAAACTAACTTATGGACCATATATATATGGCTTCTAAATTTTGGGCCGTTTTCCTTAGCTATTGCGCCGTCTAGACAACCGAAGGTCTTTGTTATTACCTATTGCACGCATATTTACTTTATCTTTTAAAAAGTACCAGAGTATGGTGATATTTTTAAAGCAGACCAATTTTTTTTTATTTTATTATTTACCTTGCGTCCTAAAAGCTGTAATACCACAGCTACTCATGCGGAATATAATAACTTTTGCCATCCACAGGAGAGGCCTATGTCCAGCAGACGTCCTACGGCTGAGATGGTGATGACGTCATCTCGTTAACCTTGCGCCGTAATTACTCTAATTAGGCGACTATTAGTTAATTATATTCGTCAAAGCTCGTCGCGACCCTAGTTCTCAGTGGTTATGGACGGGGTATAGCCCTTTACAACCGGCTCAATACGGGCGTAAAATCGACGAAACAATTCGCGAAAACCATATTTTATTGATTTTGTGAACACAACTGGGGATCGTTTTTTGAGCTACGGTTGGTTTGGTCGTATAAAACTTGATTTTGAGATTATCCATACAATCCGTATTAAGGCTCCATCAAACACAGGCGGTACGAGCGGTACTAGCGGTAAATGGCGGTACGGCAGTACCGCGAACGGACCTGTGTGAGCCCTTCTCACCAGTACAATACAGATGCCCGCCCGTCTGCTATACCGCTCGTACCGCCTGTGTGTAAAGGAGCCTTTAAGAATCTCTATGTTGTCTATGGAAGTTGCGATTGCTTCATACAAGTTCCGTATAAGACCAAACCCGTGCGAAGTTCAAAAAACGCTCCCGGTCTCATACAATCGTGCGGTTATCTACTTATCCCGCACTATCGCATGAGAAGAGTTGCGTTTACAAAATCAATATGGTTTTCGCGCCAATTTTTTGTCGAGCTTCACAATTGTATTGAATCAGTTGTGAAGGAATAAGCCTTAAACTTCTTATATAGCGAATGTTAACTACAGGCTGCGCAAAACTTAGAGCAAATAAAAAAATCAAGAGAGAATGTTGTGAACAAACAAGTGAGGCCGACCAAAACTACGCCTAGCCGTGTAAAGACATTCACACACACATTAACGTACAAGGAAACTACGCCTTGGCTTGTCAGTCGAACTATGGCGGCGCAGCAGTGACGCACTCACACATGTATAAAAAACCGGCTTCACTTGACTGTTCAACGACGTTCCCTCTTGATTTTTTATTTGCTCTGAGGCGCAAAACCCGCAAACCCAATCCATTGGCCGTATTATGTAGGTACGTGTCCTGACGTTCACCTTCGCTTTTCTTCTGAATCCTGAAAAGGATAATGATGGCAAAAGGAAGAGATCCATATTTTGACTTTCCAAAAAGTTTATTTTTATAAATCATATACATTTTAGTTATCCTTGGTGAGATATTTTTTACAAAAAAAGAACTTAAAATATATATAACTAAACATAATTAGGTACTATGGAAGTATACATAATGTTAGTCATACATATTACTTCGAAATAGATACTTATTCACAATTTTTCTTCAAAATATAATAACTATACATACAACTAAACCTTTTTGAAAAAAGTTTTTTTGGTCATATTACAATTTGTTCTAACTAAATAAAGAAATCCAAGGATAATATTACATTTTTGTACAATACGGCGCATACACATTGCAGTTACTTTTGTTGAACAACAGTTTACAAGAAATATTATAATTTTTTTTTTTATAATTTATTCATGACCATGGATACAGAGTCCTTCAGTCGAAGTCTTAAATAATAAACAATTTACAAACATATTTTATCAAAATAGTCACAGTCGTAGTCTCGTCATAGTCCAATAAAGTCGCTGTCAAATCCAATCATAGTCCAATTCATACCTCAGTATAGCAGTGGTGACTTTACTAGAGGCGTCTATGGAGTTTTGGTAACAACACGGAAGAACATGATACGTCACATTATATCACTTGCCTACACTCATGCACGTAAATCAGCTCATAATCAACGAAATACCACCGTTTTTCACTAATTATCACTGATAAAAACACAAGTTTAACAAAATAATACAATGAGGCGACATGATTTTTCCGCGTTCCCGCCAAAACTCACAATTTTACTAAATTGCAAAGTGTTGCCCTACAAAAAGTAGCGTCACTGTGTATGAACCATAATTATCAGATTTTCGCATATTTATACAAAAAAACTTAAATAACAGTTTAAATAAATTCGTGGTATGTACAAATGGGAATGAATCTTGCTCAGATGCAACTGAGTTTCTTATATTTAAGATAGTTCATTTATAACAAACATAAGAAAATGTGCCATATTATATTTTACCCAATAATCAGGAGTAATTTTAAACATTAATTTTAATGGCTTTTTTGGTGCAATTGAATAGTAAAGTTACATTATAGGGCTTGATTCTATAATTTGACAATAAATGAAAAATTCATACCCAAAACTTTACAAATACATATTTATGTATGGATGTTAGATATCTAAAAAAAATTGAATAACTATAATGTTATTTTGAGAAAAACAAAAAAATAACTAAATTCGTTAGTATTAAGCTCGAAACATACTATCGGACGCGGCTTACGAACGCAACTGACAGCCGCGACCTAGACTATGAAAATACACTGAGCCGTGCACACTATCGGACATAAGTCGCGGACGTCACTTCCGGACGTCCGAGAGCGATCTGGCACACCGGATGTTTTAAGACTGTGCACATTGCTAAGTTGCGGCTGTCAGTCGCGTCCGTAAGCCGCGTCCGATAGTATGTTTCCGGCTTTATTACGAGTAAAAATTTTTTTTAAAACAATTCATGAAAGAAAGTTGTAGTTTGGGTAATCTAGTTTATGGAATCTACAAACCACCACACTAGTTTATCAATCAACAAAAATATAACATTACAGAATATTATGCAGATCGAATATTTTTGTTTTCTGTGCTAATAAATTCAATTTCACGTAATGTTAAAATACATAGCAGTATTTTTGATTAATTGTAAAGTATATTTGAGCTCGAACTAAGAAAAGACAAATAATAATTCAGTATACATACGAGCTCATATTTAATCAATACAAAACAATGGAAAAAAAAAAAATTTTAAGTAGATACTTTAAAAAAATTTTTTTTTCCAAAATACATATTGTTTTCAATAAGAAACTGAAATTAATAGTTTCTTTGCAAAAAATTTTATGCATGAAAAATTCAGATTTTTTGATAAAAAAAACTAAATTTTTTAGTTTCTTTACAGTTTTTTTACATGAAAAAATCATTTTTTTTTAATTGTGGAAAACTTATGGTTTTTTATTCAGTGAAAAGTTTCAGACTTTAGATTCATTCAAAAGTGCAGATGGAGTGACAAACTTCCTGAGTCGTTACGGGCAATACACATTTATACTCTGACTATAACAACCTCACAATGCGTGTGTGCGTATAACTTAAAAAAATATCACATTGCAACGCTTGTATAAACTGTATATGGGCTATGGAGACTCGCAAGGCAAAATACACTGT
This sequence comes from Hypomecis punctinalis, assembly GCA_949316475.1. Classification (NCBI taxonomy): domain Eukaryota; kingdom Metazoa; phylum Arthropoda; class Insecta; order Lepidoptera; family Geometridae; genus Hypomecis; species Hypomecis punctinalis. Next base: position 2,852,661 of record OX438822.1, read on the forward strand.
TTTTATCTATACCCAATCACGGGCATAGCCAAGGGGCATGGGTAGGTGTTGCTCACCCTTTAAGCTACTTTGCCAACCCCAGAAAACGTTAAAACATTCTATTTTTCTGGCATGGGTGAAAGTAGACAGTTGTCGCACTAGAGAAGATCTTAAGCGATGCCAATGTACACAATTCGGCAGTGTCGCAATTTTATTTGCCAAAATGACAGTAAAATTACCAGTGGTAAAAATAAAAAACAGTACATTTTGACTTGCAAGGCTTAACTATTGTAGATTGTGGAGGACAAAGGGGTGGGGGGTTGTGTATATGTGTATAATAAATATAATCTTTATTTACACTATTACTAGGTATGTGTGTGGCACGCACCGTGAGAAACAAAATCAGATTCAGTCTTATAAACAGGTCGCTGTTTGTGTCTTGAAAGTATTTAAATAATAAAAGCAAATATCTGTACTCAAACGTGAATCTATCTGGCATAAAAATAACAGAATGTCTAAAATAAAATTTACAAATGGCAATAATTGTACCTATACAAAATGTAAAAAATTTTTTTTAATTATTTGTACAACGCGGTAACATTAACTAGGCGCTTGACCATGTGACGTTATTTTGGCGCTCAAGTACGGTGTGCAAAAAAAACCGGCCAAGTGCGAGTCAGACTCCCGCACGAAAGCTTCCGAACCATCATCTAATTCTAATTAGGGGCGATGAGTCCTGCACTGACGTCCCGCATGGGGTGTTTTGTGCAACCATCATCTATAAAAGATGAGTTTCTACCTTCGCGATTTGAACACATAATTATTGTATACTACGGGACTAATCGCGCACTAAAATTACGAGATAAATAAATACCTCCTCCTCCTCTATTATTTTAGTGCGCGATTAGTGCCGTAGTATACAATAATTATGAGTTTCTAGTTAATGTGACCGCGTTGTAAGTGACTATAAGACTTGTTTGTTATCATAAATGAAAGAAAAAACATTTTTCGACTGGAAATTATTATACCAAGTACTATTTTATAAATTCCAGTTAGCACATTACGTTGCTTACAAAAAGTCACCAAACTAGAGTTTTTAAAAGATAAATAGTGGCTGGCTTTTAAACCGTTTCTGGACCAATTAAATATGCTAACAAAAGGTTAAATACTTAAATAGGGATGTTTGTGACAAAAGGCCAGCTGGCTGAGAGCCCCTTTTAACGTATTTCCTGAGGTCAAATTCAAGATCAATGTCGAATATTAAGGACGGTCAAAACCAGAATGAAAATAATAGGTTCGCAACTTATGGACAAAAGTTGTATTGAGATGGTATGTTCCCATAAATTCAACAACAAATGGTATCTTGGTTGAATCAGTGGGAAGATCTATCTCCATGGTTGGGAAAATTTTGCAATTTTACTAAGACTCTTTGATTTTTGCGTTTTATAAACTTTTCAGAAGTGGGATTGTGAGATTAATGTTTAGAGCAAATAAAGAAAATTTACAAAAAATATTTTCTAGTTGCATGTCACAGAAAAATTAAAATAGGAGTGAGTTAGATCAAACTTTTTTATATCTGATGACTGGGAGAGTATTAGTAAAATTCGTTTTCTCAATAAATTCTACTTATAATATGTTTGAGGTAATAATATAAACAACTGTTTAAAGATTAAGCAATTACTCAAATAGGAGTAAAATTACTTTCAGTCTTTATATTCAGTCAAAATGTCTGTAGAGTTCTACTTATCAATCTAAAAACATGTAATGATTTTTTGATGGGAGGACTATGGAAAATTTCAAGAAGATTCATATAAAGATACTGTACTGCATTGCCTCTGCATTTTATATCCCATAAAAATATTTAAATGCCAACTGATGTAATGATGTGCACTTATAGAATCTTATGAAATGGATGGTTCTAGCAGCTCAGTAAACACTATATTTCTGTCCCCAATAGTTAAAAAACGCATATTTAGTAATCAAGTTACATGTATTACCAGACTGAGGAAAAAATGCCGAATCTGTCAGTACATATAACTCAATATCGTGAAAAAATGTTAGATACATCTTAACTATCAGGGGCCAGATTTGGCTTTCAGACTTTAGATCATACTTCAAGACACAAAGACCACATTAGTATGTCCTGCAACGACTCGAGAAGTCTCTTGGTGCGCTCAGCGCATAACTGGGCCCGCGCGGGCCGTAGCAGCGCGCGGGGACGGCTCAACGGACTTATCTAAACTTAACCTACATGTCTTGCCACAAAAAGATCGGAGAAATATGATTTATACCACAACTCAATACTTTTTTAAAGACCAAATCAAACTACTTGGCGGCTGTGAAATTAGCTACAAGCTGCATAAAACCCAATCCTCACGCAGCTGATATGTAAGCTTCAGTCAGGATTGGGTTTCTTACAGCTTGTAGCTGTCAGTCACCATGAAATTTGATTTGGCCTGTACACCTAGGTCATAAAATAAATTGATAAATGACTAATAGTAGAACCAGACTGATCTAAGTGGCATTTTTTTGACCGACGAATCACCGGAGGAGGGAGTTATACAATTCGATGCGTATATATTTTTTTTATATATAACCACGCATAACTTTTTTCATAGTCCGATTTCAATAATTCTTTTTTTATTGGAAAGAGTTTACTTCGAAATTGGTCCCATTTAAATTTCATTGAAATTGGCTGAGCCATTTTTGATAAATCAACAATAATGTGAAAAATGTTACATCGATCCGTGCATAATATTTGCGTTCTAGTGCTGCCCCAGCTTCGCACAGGTGTATTATACATATAAACATTTCTCTTGAACTACTCTATCTATTAAAACAAACTGCATCAAAATCCGTTGCGTAGTTTTAAAGATATAAGCATACATGGGGACAGACAGCGGAAAGCGACTTTGTTTTATACTATGTAATGATTCTGTGCTCGGGTGAAGTTGGTCTTGCTATTTTTTTGCAAAAATAGTTATTCAAAATTACAAGTTTTTGTAATAAAAACGGTTTTTCTCTGCAACTGTGTCCTATAAGCTAAACATCTTTTTGATCAGTCTGGTTCCTCTATCATCAAATCATCTTTTTTGTTTCTGTCTCGGTCGCATATAGAGTTCTGCAGTGAAGCCTTATTTTCGATGTTAATGATGTTTAAATGATCCTAAACTCAAATTACAATGACAAATAAATAATTATTCTAAATGGAGAAACATTTTATAGGAATCAAAGGATTGAAATTCAAAGTTCTTAAGTGAAATGTCTGATCTTCAGAGTTTTGGCATTTGCACATAAAAAAACTGACTTAAACCTCGAAAGAAATGAGGTTGTTCAGTAAAATATTTCAGGTTTAATTTGCTGAGAGACATTGAGTTGTGGTAAAAAAATTAGATATTGTGGCAAGACTTCTGATAATGATATCATGGCCATAACAAGCTTTGAAAATGCTTTGTGCGTGTGCTACATTTGTACCTTGAAACTTCATACAGTAAACATTGCTTTTATTTTGTTTGTTCAGTAATGGATATAATTCTGACTGGTAATATTTCAGTACAAATGTTTACACATAAGTAATTGTTATTACAATGCTAGAAAGTAAGCATTATTACAACAGTAAATTCTTTTGGAAATGGTAATTATCAGATTGCCACAGCCATGATACCACAAAGTTTGTGTGAAAACTGAAAAACAAGAATGTGTAACACTTATGTAACTAAGTAAAAAGTATTGTAGTAGCTCTTTCATGTAAATACATCAAGTTCTCGGAAGCACTCTAACTTCAATTATATACAAGACTAAAATTTAGTTTCACTTTCACCAATGTTAAATTTTTAGAATCAACAAACAAACAAATAACTCTTTAATGTACACACACAAAATAAAACATACAAGGCGGCCTTATTGCTGGAAGCGATCTCTTCCAGGCAACCCATCAGTTATATTTTTGAATTTAGTTTTTGAGTGAAATTAATAGCAACACTATGTCATTATTTAGTATGTACAATATATTTAATGTAGTTAATTTTATATTGAACGGAAATTACCACATGGAGCCAGTAAATTTTGTTAAAAATTTGATGTATCAAACCATAGGTGGCTTAAACTGACACCATGGCCAGCTATCCCGCCTATACAAGCATACTTTTATTGATGTATTTACATGAAATGGAGCTCAATTTAGCTTATCACATGTTAGTACTCCTCCACGTGAAGCCCTGTAGGCTTAAACATGTGACGATGCAACGCAGCACACTCAATCATGCAACAAAGTCCAGAGGTCTGTTGAAACCTCCTTTACGGTTCATATACTGCCTATATTTACGTTTTAAAACTACGTGGACCTCCCCTTCAACATTATCTTCGACTTTCTTACCTTTAGTCGTGTCGAAGCCGCAGAAACCCATGACTTTGAGCATTTCTTGTTCCTCGGGAGATTTTCCCTCCAAATCGGCGGGTGTGACTATGGGCCGCTCGCTGAAGGTTTTTTTCTGTTTCACGAAGGAGGTTGAAGGTCCGGGGGAGAGAGATCGCGAGCGGCGCCGGCGCGGTGACGGGGAGCGTCGGCGGTCTGGAGACCGTCTCCGACGCTCAAGGGAGCGGGATCGCGACCGGGTGCGGGGTCTTCGCCTGTCGCGGTCCCTATCCCGCTCCCTGTCTCTGCGGTCATGTCTTCTGTCGTCGCGCCGCCGCGGGCTGGGCGACCTCCCCATTTTTCAGCTGCAATACGAAAAAGTTTTACACGAAGAGAAATTTAATCATGTACGAATATGAAGAAATAAATACTTCTAATTTAGGGTAGATTTAAGGGCTAAGCTATGGAAAATAGACTCACCTCAGTTTGAAGTCAAAAGATAATTTAAAAACAGAAAATGAAAATAACTAAACACGGCTTAGACCAACGCCATTTTTGAAGTGTGGATTTTAGGGTTACCAGTCTGGTATTACAAAGTCCAGAAAGGCACAAAGCAAAAATTACCCTATATTATTTATGATTCAACATTAAAGCAAATACTGCTCTCAAAAGTCAAATCATTTAAAAATATCTCTATTAGTCTCTATTATTAACTGTAAATGGTCATACCTAGTAATAAAAACAAATGAAAAATATTAATGAAATAATATCTCGGAAAAAATGTTGCTTAAAATTGAGTCAATATTTGTGTAATGGCAATTCATATTCTTTTAAATGTAAAGGTGCGTTCGAATAGCCTACTGGTGGCAAAATTAACAGTTATAAACGCTAACAACGATCACATTCAGCGTTCGGTTTGAGAATGTGTGAGCAAAAGTTGCATTTTTATATGTTTTCATTCACCGTTCGGATAGCTTTAAAACAGCTAAAAATGCCATCGTGAACTGTTAATTTTGACCACCTGCGGAGGTGGGTTCTATGTGATTGTTTTCTGACATATAAGAGTTTGATGTTTTATTGTTGATAAAATTTTGCGCGTAATCTAAAGTTTCAAGCTTTTTAATTATTTGTACGGTGTACAATTAATAATAGATGGTGTTTAAGGCAGAACAGCGAAGCAAAGATAATGTAAATACTACCAGCAAATTGCGTATTGCTAAAATCGGATAAAATTGTGTAATCTAATGTTTATATTTAATTGTGTAGTGTAATGTTCTGTGATTTGGTGTTTCACAATCTTACTACTGCCACGAGTGACACGTGGGTGATTAGCCGTCAAAAGAAGATGTTTAAATCCTTTGTTTATCAGAACGAAGAGCAAAACAAAGATACATGTTCTTTGTTTTGCTGTTTGTTGAGTTTGAATAAGCAAAACAAAAATCACATCTCGCGAATTTCTAAATTTTCGAAGTGTTGCCGCCGTAATTATGTTGTTTGACATTTGACGCACCGCAGTTTGTTAATGTTGCGTTCGTTTTGGGAAGTGAGCAAAAGTAGCATTATTGGCGAAATGGGCAAAATTCCCAAACCGAACGCTTTATATCAACGCTAATTTTGCAAACGCCAAACCGAACGCACCTTAAGTTGTCAATTTTCAGTTTTGCTGTCGTTGTCATTTTGTGATGGAGGTCACGTTTCGTTTCATCACTTAATTTTAAAACGGAATACAATTACGCTAGGTTTCCAAAATTCATAAAACTAATCAACGTAAAATTATTGCATTCAAAATATATGTAGGTAATTACTCCTGAAAATAATCATTATCAATTATAACAAGTGGCGTAAAATGAAACTTTGACTACGTTTCAAAATACATGATTCTACGTGAACAGGAACGACAAGATTACCTAAGTTAGAAACTACCTTATTTTTCGGGAGAATCGTTTACGATACATCAATTCAATTCAATTCTTGATATATGGCTTCTGCGAAGGTGTTTCACAATTTCGCCAATGTCTTGTGAGGTACTGCCATCAAACGTAGAGAATTGGTACGGTGTTTGCAAGATATTTTGCCTGTTTTGGGTAGACAACAGTTTTTGGATTTTATACCATTCACCACTGAAACAAACACAGTATAATATATAAACACATGAGACGAACACAAACGCAGAATATACTAAACTACGATATTATTAGTTGTTAATATACTATTTACAACTTAATATTGTTATTTTTAATATATTTACATAATATATTTACAAATGGGGTATGTACAAGGGATAGTAGAGATTTGAAGGAGGTGGGACGAGGGATTTCTGGGGGGATGGCATCATACAAAGAGTACTGTGTTAAGGGGCAGCTGAAAAATATGTGGTCCACGTTTTCTTCTTCGAGGCCGCACTCACACTGGGAGTGGTCCCTAATCCTGAGTTTGGCCAGGAATACTGGGGTGCAAGCATGGTTAAGCCGGAGGCGACAAATTACGGATGTGGTTCTTTTGTCTGAGTTTGGATATTTGGTAAACCAGGGTTTATGGGGGATTTCGGGCTGAACATCTCCATAGAATTTACCTTTTTCTGATTTAGAAATTTGCCACTTTTGTGTCCAGCAGTTACGCATCATTGGTCTTAGAATAGTGCACATATCATGGGAATATATATGAGAATAATCTAGAGATCCTGACGTTGAAGCGTCCTTGGCGCAGGCATCAGCATGTTCATTGCCGAGGATACCCGAATGTCCGGGGATCCATGCCAATTGAACATTGATGTTTGATTTATGGCATTCCAATAGAGCTTCTCTTATTTTAAGGATAGTCGGGAATCTGGTTTTGGATCGGAATGGGTTGGATAGGATAGACTGGAGGCAACTCTTGGAGTCTGATAAGATGATGGAATTATTTAGTCCATGGGATTTTACAAATTGGATGGCTTCAAGGATAGCAATTGATTCTCCTGTGAACACTGAGGTGACTGAAGGGCATTTATAACTTAAAATAATTCTTGTTGAGGGAATCCACACTGCTGCGCCAACTGGATAAAAGGGAGATTTTGATGCATCTGTGAAAATTTTGAACCAGCTTTGGAACCTATTGTTAATTTTTTGTGCGAAAATTTTGTTGGCTTCTGTGGTGTTTTTGGGAATACCAAAATCTAAAATAATATTTGGTTGGAATGTTAATGCGTCGAATGGGACAGAGTATATTGGCAATTTAGAAATCTGGTGAAGTGGATGAGGTAGACGAGAGAGCAGTAATAAGCTACGAAGTAAACAAGGGATATCATCGTCTTCCAGTCGACGTGGGTGGTAAAGAGCAGATAGTTGGTTTAACTTGCGTAGAAGAGTGTGGTTGGGGTTTTGAGCTAATTTGACAAAGAATCTATCACAAAGATATTGTCGACGAAGTGACAGAGGCGGCTCTACGCATTCGACTTGCATGGCATTAATTGGAGAGGATTTCATTGCTCCTAAGATAATGCCCAAAGATTTTGCCTGAATTTTGTCTAATTTTTCGAGTCCTGATCTGTTGCATGGGTCAAGGAGGAAGGAACCATAGTCCATATGACTGCGGATAAGAGCGTTATATAATAGTTTTTGTGTAGAAGGATGTGCTCCCCACCATACACCCGAAAGGGAGCGTAGGATGTTTAGATTTTTTTCACATTTTTTAATAACATAGTCGAAATGAGCGATGCCTGACAATTTGCGATCTAGCCAGATACCGAGAAACTTCACTTTAGTGTCTTCTGGGATCTCTTCATTGTCTATGCAAATGCTAACTGGGGGAGTACGTCTTTTGTTAGAAAATACGACTACTCTGCTTTTGTTCGCTGATAATGAGAGTCCGTGTTCTAGTAACCATTCAGAGAGGTATTCGACGGCAATACTTAGTCTTTGGACTGCTTCTTCTAGAGACTTCTCTGGGACATATAGAGCTATATCATCAGCATACTGTAAAATTTGGCAGAAAGGAAGTACTGTCTGTTCTAGGCTGTATGTGTAGAAGCTGTAGAGTATGGCGCTGAGAACTGAACCTTGTGGCAGACCTTTCTGAACTGGTCTTGGAGGAAGGGAAGCATTTGGGCCTTTAACAACAATGTTTCTTTCTGAGAGCAAACAGAGTATGAATCGTACCAGCTTCTCAGGAACACTCAGCTCGATGAGTATACTCCTGAGCACTGGAAGCAGTACATTATCATAAGCCCCTTCAATATCTAAGAAAACTCCCACTAAGTATTCCTTTTTTGCTATGGACATGCGGATATCGGTTGTTAAAATGCCTAGGCTGTCTAGGGTGCTCATACCTTTCCTAAATCCATACTGGGTATTGGCCAACAAACTATTACTTTCTGCAAACCATTCGAGGCGGTGCTTAATCATGTGCTCAGTGACTTTCATTAGAGCTGAAGATAAGGCGATTGGTCTGTAACTGTTATGATCAGATGGGTTCTTACCGGGTTTTAAAATAGGAATTATTATTTGGGTTTTCCACTGAGGGGGGATTATCTCTTGCTCATAAAAACAATTAATTAGTTGGAGATAGTACTCCTTACTCTTCTCCGTAGAATTTTTTAGAAATGAGTAAGGAATTCCATCCCCACCTGGAGCTGAATCGAATAAGCCTTCAAGAGCTGTTTGAAGTTCTGCAAAAGAGAACTTATCTCCCAGGCTGTTGGAGTATGGGAGTGGACTAGGTGGAGGGGAGGAAGGTCTTACTTGGAGGGCTGCGGGGGGCGACAATTTGTCTGCAAAATCTTCAATCCATGTGGATGGATCTGTGCTGACATAATCATTGCCAAAGGTTCCTCTGTACCTTTTAATTTGTTTCCAAACTAGTGTTGCTGGGGTTCTAGGTGAAAGATTTTGGCAATAATCAATCCATCCCTGTCGTTTCTTTTTTCCAAAGAGTTTTGTAGCTTTGGCTGCTTTGTGTTGGTAGTCAAGGAAGTTTTCAACAGACATGAGGTTATTGTAAGTTTCTTCGGCTTCCTTTCTTCTTTTGGCAGCTGTTGTGCACTCGGAGTCCCACCAAGGGGTTGAAACTTTAAATTTTGCTGGTTTCTTGAGGGGGAAGTGTTCATCAGCACTGGAGATTATTGCTTCTATGAATTTGGAGTAATTTTCAATGGGGGAAGAGTTTGAGATATGGGGTGATATAAAGTCTAGTTTATTTTCAAGAGATGAGGAGTAAGATGACCAATTAGGGTTTGACCGGTCAGGGAGTCTATATTTTAAGGATGGGCAAAAGTTGCGAGCTGGGGTGACTCTGTTCGGTATTGTGACGACTATGGGGTAGTGATCGCTACCAAATGAATCATGTAAGATTTGCCAGGAAATCATAGAAGCGAGATTTGGTGTGCATATGGTGAGATCAACTGCACTTCTCGGGTCTTGTGAAGGATTCACTCTACGGGTAGGGGAGCCATCATTGATGACACAAAGGTTGGCATCGTCGAAGACTTCTAGGAGGGATAGGGCAAAGGAGTCATTGTCGCTAGAGCCCCATGAAGTATGATGGGCATTAAAATCACCCATTAGAATGATAGGTGGGGGAATAGAAGAGATAAGGCATGATATATCTGCTATCATTCCTGAATGAGGATGAGGAATATAGAGGGATACATAGGAGGTGTCAAGGACTTTAGCAGCTACTACATTGATACCAGGATGTGGGAATGAAAGGGGAATTTGGGAAAAAGGAAGTGTGCGCCTTATGAATAAGGCGCATCCGGCGCCGCCCCCGTCAGTCCTGTCATCCCGCAGGCAGGAGTACCCCGGAACTCTGAAGCGAGTTCCTGGGCCCAGCCATGTCTCCGAGATGGCAATGACTGACGGGGAGAATTTATTAATTAAGTGAAGGAGACTATGCTTCTTGGGACGGAGGCTTCGTGCGTTCCATTGAAGGACTTGATCCATGTAGGTTGGATAAGGAGATTAGTTGGGTGAGTTTTTGGGCAACGTTGTTCGGTAAGGATGAGTTATTGTTTGAAATAATAGTAATTAACATTGAGAGGAGGATTTCTATGATGTTATCCTCTTGGGGTTTTGAAGTAAGGGTTTGTTGGGAAAGGGCGAATCCATTTGGCAGGGCAGAGGGCTCTTCGGCTATTATGGCCTGGTGAGCAGCTCTGTCAAATGACTTCCTTAATGGGGCTCTGGCATGGGGAGGATAGTAGACGGTTTTTCGATATGACCTTTCAGCTGATGTTTGATGTGAGTTATGGGATGAGGAAGGAAATTGGGGAGTGGGGGGGGGGGATTTGGTGCCCGAAGGGCTTCGGAGTATGGTCTTAACGTTTTGGGATATCTTTGAGAGGCAGTTTCATAGGACATGTTATCTTGGGACATCAAAAGCTTTATGGCTTTTTGTCTTCCATGCTCGGGACAACCCTTGTTGATGGCAAAGTGTTGTCCGTTACAATGAAGGCAAGAAGCCTCCTGCTCTGTGGTTTGACATGTGTCACCTGAGTGAGGTTGCGTGCACTTAAAACATCTGGCATTGGATCTGCACTGGATCTTAACATGGCCAAACCTACAGCAGTTAAGGCATTGAATCGTTGGGAATTGGTAATGTTCTATTGGGAGGGAGTTGTGGAAAAGGAAAATTTTCTGGGGAAGGATCTGTCCTTGAAAGGTCACAACGACTGACTGTGTGGGGATCCAGGTGGTTTTATTGTCAAGAGTGGTCTTACGGTTGAGTCTACGTGCCTTTAGGATTATCCCACAACCGCGGGGGAGAACTGCCGATTCGGCGAACTCGTCCATAGAGATGTCGACTGGGACCTGACGGGCAACACCCATTTTGGTTACATTGTAGGTAGGGATAGTAGCTAGGTAGCGATTTTCGGTAAGGATTTCGTTGTCCAAGAATAAGTTAGCGTCGTTTCCGGATTTGAACTCGACCGAAATCTTGTTCCTACCTACTTTTTTAATTCCATCTGGGCATATGTTTGCAATCTTGTGTTTATGTAATAATTGCCCGAATTTGATGGGTCTAATTGTTGTTCCAGCTGCAGGATCTGGCTCCGTTCGAGAAACGTGGACCAAAAATGGCCCTTTGTCCGTTTGCAAGTATGCTTTAATTCCGATGGTTATGTTCGGGTGTGTGTACAAACCTTGTATCGATGCCGATGCCATTTCAGGATTCATGATGTTTTTTTTGGGAGGTTGGTCAGCGGGATGGTAATTTTCGTCAGCTTTTCTTTTAATGCCCAACGTTGGGGGGTCGGAAATATCCGGAGGATCCGGAGGTTCTGGGCTAACCTCCATTATAGAAGGTTAGAAAATGTAAACTACTATGTTAAAGGTGTGTTATCCACTTACCCGTGTTGTTAATACTACCACCACAGAAAGAAACCCAAAAACTTGTTAATTAGTGCTCAAAATAGCACTATTTTGAATTTTCTTATTTCTTAAGATGTCTCGCGTCTCACGTTTGACAGCTCCGAAAAATCTTTACGATACATCGTTATAGCTAAAACATTTGACATGGCATCAATGACAGTTTGTAAGACAAGCAAAATCTAAGATTTGAAAAATATTGCGCACATTTTCGTTTAGACTATCTGCTAACTATGTGAAGATTTTGATATTCATGTTTAATCATACTCACGGCTATTACTTTCGCTTTACGAGCTAACGCAATGCGTTGGGTTAGGTTAGATAGAACGGGATAAGGTCTACCCCACAGAAGTCTACCCACTTCAAATTTTAACCGATATCTGGGTAAAATGTAAGAATATAATGGCAACTTTATAGATGCCAGCGCCATCTAGGCAGAGGTGGTTTTTAAATTAAATCGACAGCAACGCCACAGCCTGCTGCGGCGAAAAAACGAAACTCACGCCGACATCGATCTAGCCCGGTGGCGTGTTGGAGATTTTCTTTTTTACGAACGAAATAAAGTAATATCCGCGCTTACGCGTAATGTATGTGGTGCTAGTGGTTTGAATATTGTCAAGGAACACTGTGCATGTTTTTTTATATCATGTTACTTCATTTTAGTGCTTAGTGTGTGATACAATAGCTACTCCATACAAGTGCAGTGATTGTGAGAAGTGATTAAAATAATCGACTTTGCGGCCTCTTGGAACCAACAGCCGGTAAGTATTGCATGTATTCAGCTTTCTTTTCATTGTATTTGTTTACATTTCCAATGGGAACGGGTTAATTCTCGCGAGAAATGTGATTTTTTTGCGGGATTAGTTTAGGGTGTGTCATGTTAGACTGGTCAGGATAATGGGGTCGCTTTTTTATTTTACAACTTCCCGACGGTTATAAATGAAATGACGGCCAGTATTCTTAGCTCTCGAACGTATTGGCTTTACCTATTTCCTCAACGCTCCGTAAAAGAAAAGTAACGCGTCCCGCCAGAATCATATGAGTTCCGAAACGCCTCCGATTGTACAAAATCTACAAATTGATCCTAAACCGCATATTTTCTTGCTATTTTTAGTGTTTTTAGTACATTTCTGGGTGTGCCTCTAATCAATTACATATCAAGTTGATTGTACCCACGGCTATGACATCACCGATGCCTCGGTCTCGGAAGCATATAACCCGGCCAAGCGGAAAACTATCAGCCGTGCTTACAGTTGCAGTTGTTAGTTGCCGTCTCAATTCGTCAGGGTTATAGTTGGATGCTTTTTAGCAACTATTTTTCAAACTGTGGCTACTCTACAGATTTGATCAAATTCAATGGGTTTGATGGTTTTTATAAAGACTTCGATAGAGCAATTGATGGAGATTGTATAGCATTGATTTGAGTTCATTTATGTTATACACCTACATATGGACTCTAATGTATCTTTTATGTAGTAATTTAATTTTATTCGTAGACTAGCGGCTTGAGCTGACTTCGTCCCAGTTTAACTGTAGTATAGTCCGTCTCATAACCGCTGAGAACTAGGGTCATGACGATCTTTGACGAATATAATTACTAATAGATTTACTTTAAAAATATCACTATATTCTGGTAGTTTTTGAAAGTTATTAAATGCGTGCTGAAAATAGGTAATAATAAAATTATGAATGATTTTGACAACCTGTGCCAAAATTTTCAATAGAATTTCAACTGGTCCAATCTCAGCGGTTATGGAACGGACTATAGTAAGGTTGCCTCGAAGAGATCTTCGATAAGGCTGCCGATAAGGCTGCCAGTTGTTCCCGAAACAGTTTAAAGTTTTTATGTTTTTTCAGTATTTCCTGTGAATCTGTAATTTATTTATCTATCTAGGTGACGATCTTGAGTAGATATTGATAAGGGCTTATAAGCTTATAGTTTTTGAATAATGAAGTCAATATTTCTTTTAAATGGTGCAGTGGTACGAAATATCCCAAATTAATACAATGACAAATAAATAAAATTGGTTTTACAAGTTACTCTTTTTTATGGTAACTAAGGTTTGTCAATTTTGCACTATGAACCAAAATGTTGCACTCCAAAGCATTCTGGAATTAGTTCCTATTATTTACTGACTTCCAAAACGATTCTTTGATATTTTTTCCAATTGTGAAGCCAATTTTTTTGTTGTTTTTTATCTTTCGCGATTTGAACACATTATTGCTATATACTACGGGACTAATCGCGCACTAAAATTACGAGATAGATATTTGCATATTAAATATTTATTTATTTATAGTATACTAGCTTTTCCCGCGGCTCCGCCCGCGTGGTTTTTGTATTTTATTTGTTTTATGCTATCCCTTTATATTTTACAAACCTTTTATTTTTCTGGGATAAAAAGTAGCCTATGTCACTTTCCAGCCTTTGAACTATATCCATGCCAAAATTCAAGTTAATCCGTTGCTCCGTTGCGGCGTGAAAGAGGAACAAACCAACAAACATTTCGGATTTATAATATATGAATGATGATAATATTTTTGGGTTGACTCCTGAGGTTCCATTTAAATTATATCAAAATTGGCTGAGCCGATTTTTATAAATCAAGTTCATGGAAAACCATGGTGTAATTTTTTTGCATGAAATTATTATTATTGTGGTGGAAGCCATGGTGGTCTAGAGGTAGTGACACCCGCCTTACAATCGTGAGGTTGTGGGTTCAAATCCCGTTTCCGTACCAATGAGTTCTTTGGAATTTATGTATGGAATTTCACACCACTGGCTTTTCGGTGAAGGAAAACATTGTGAAGCAACCTGCATACGTCAGTAGAAAAAATTCGATGGAGTATGTGAATCCACCAACCCACACTGGGCCAGCTTAGTGGATGTGGCCCAGCCACTGTTCTTTGGTAGGCTTACGTCTTTCAGTGGACTATTAAAAAGGCTGGTACAGATTTTTATTGAATGTACATATTAGGCCCAATTTTAAAGGCACCATAGTAAATTTAATATCAACGTAAAATAGCGTCTGTCTATCAAATGCATATAGTGAAAAGAAACAGGGTTACTCTTAATTGCTATTATAATTATGATGGTGCCTCTAAATTTGGGCCTATTATAACTTTATCAAACATTTTTTTGTTTAGTATATTAGGGCTGTAAATTTTTAAAATACAGAAAAAAATAGACAGGGAGAGTAAAGAAATAATTATGTATATATACTGAGCGCCACACAAATTGAAAGATGGGAAGTTAGCTGCAGAGAGCTGCGCAAACGCCAAAATATAGACGTTAGGGCGTGCCAGAGAGACGAGACCCCGGCGCACACCCGCCCGCCAACCTCGTGCCTCCCGCGCGCTCCCTACGCCCGAGCTCACCACTTCGCCATATGTATAGGCATTGTGCACACATGCGCAATAATTAGCGAATCACGGCGAAGTGTATCTGCAGCTAACTTCCCATCTTTCAATTTGTGTGGCGCTCAGTATACTACTCAATTTTTTAAATCCTATTCTATTGTTAAGAGATACATCATATCATAGTTATTTGTAAAAAGGCTATAAAATTAGAATGATGACAATTTTATCACAACTAGGTAATTAACCTACATGTAGATGTTGACATCATGTAGGACATTTTATCAATATTTTATGCTTTGTTATATAAACAATAGCATATTTTTTAACAACTGACTTAAACAATGGATAAGGTTCTTATTCAACAGCCTATTACACTCCTAGATCTTTAACCTATGAGAATTAATAAAATCTGTTCTTACATGGAATTGGCCTATACCAAATCACAAACAATGTTTTTTTTTTTTTTTTAATTTTTATTAATTGTAAAGGGGTTTAGTCACGCAGTGACTATGTCACCCCCGTAATGACATACAGATCAGATCTTGTGACTTAACTATAGCACTCGCTTATACAGCTTTAACAGCAGTTTCGCCTCCCCAGATGTTGGGGAAGCTAAAATGCTGTTACACACAAACAATGTTATAAAACAAATTTGGGTTTGTATTGTTAATATTTTATTTATATTTGTTTATTGTACAGTGTGCTGTTACAACATAAAGTAAGGATTAATAATATAAATATAGTTTAAAAAAAATAATAACACGCTTAGGATTCATCAATTTCTGTTTTTTTGTTTGTTTATTCTTTATTATTTTTATAAATGCATTGTCATCTGTCTTTGATAGGTGTGCAAAGTTTAAATAAAATCTGATCGCTCTAAGTGAGGTAAAATCGAGCTCAAAGGCGTTGGTTACAAGCAAGCAAACTAACATACAGGTGAAACTAATAAAAGCGTGTTAAAAAGACAATTCACTATACATATATTATTATTAAAACATGTAAACCATTATACTGAGGAAAAATTGTTTGTTTTCAAAGGAAAAATTATTATAAATGTTATTTTATTATTAAAAATGTAACAGATATGCTCTAGTTGAAGTAATGCCCTTGTTTATTCTATTTTTGTGATAGAAGGAAAAGATTACAGTAATGTTTTTTCCGTCAAAGCTTATTGCAAGCTTTAGAATATTTGTTGTTAATTTTTCACTGACTTTAAATCAAGAGTCTACAGTTAAGCATTCCATAGGCCGAATCAAAGAGTTGATGTATGTGAAGTTAGCTACAAGCTGTGCAATATTGAGTCTTGTCTGAAACTCACATAATTCAAATAATTGGGTGTTGTGCAGCTTGTAGCTAACTTTACATCCACCAACTAGCATGATGATGCATATGCGCCATAGACCGCATAATTATAAGATTCTGAGTTATTCTCTATCAAAACATGTGCATTACATGTCCCAAGCTAGGTTTTTCTTTTCTAGAATTTCGCCATTCCATCTCAGCTAGTAATTTATATAATTAAAACAAAAGCTTTCCAAACAACATGTGTGACACTCATATCTGGCTAGAAATATCTAAAGTAGTTTTCAATTTCCAATCTTCCATTTTTAAATCTTCAAAAACGCATATGAAAAAATCTTTTTTGCCGTATACATTCAAAATACTTGCTCTATAAGCTTCGAGTAAATATCTCTAAGCCACAGTCCCTAAGTGAAACTAGTAAAAAATGTCCGAACGCCGTCATACATACTGACTTAGATATTTACGTTAAATAATTCACAATGACATGTTTTTTCGAATCTCCAAGTTATGTCACTTAATTAGCGCTTGTAACTGAGCACTTAGGAATTGCGTGGCGTTGTAGTCGGCTCAAGCTACAGGCTAAAGCCGTGGTGGTCTAGTGGTAATGATACCTGTCTTACAATCGTGAGGTCGTGGGTTCAAATCCTGGTCCCGTACCAATGAATTCCTTGTAATTTATGTATTCACACCATGGGCTTTTCGGTGAAGGGGAACATCGTGAGGCAACCTGCATGCGTCCGTAGAAGAAATTCAATGGCATATTTGAATCCACCAACCCGCACTGGCCCAATCACCATTCGTGGGTAGGCCTACGTCCTGCAGTGGACTATTAAAAAGGCTGGTACTGTACAGTAGTCGGCTTGCAAAATGCCCACTACGTAGCTTGGGCAGAGTTTTGCCTCGGACACATTTTTTGCACGATTGTGACTATAATAGATATTTGCTCGAAGCTTTTGCCTTATACATTCAAAATACTCACTCTATAAGTCACCATCTAAAACCTGTTTTGTCCATCAATGCAATTTTCAACGCCTCTTTCTTGTGATTTCACAAGTCGTTTTGATTGGAGTGATGAACTGACAACCTTATAATCTTGAACTCAAAAACGTGCCTTGGAGCTAAATATATATTAAATAATGTGAAGTATGTTTGTCATGTTTTTAGTAACTAAAATGGCATTGGATTGGGCGTGTAGTGAAAAGCAAAAAAAGATAAATGGGCCAAAGAGGTCATGCTCTGGTACCCGACAGGAAGTGATTCAGGGGATGACCTCAAAAAAGGTGGGACGACGACGTGCTGCCAGGGTGGCGTAGGAAAGCTAGAGATAAGGAGCTCTGAGAAATTCTAGAGGAGGCCTATGTGCAGGGTGGACAACTTAGTATTTAAGGAATATAAATATAAGAGTAATGTTTCCAAAAGGTATTTGTATATTAGTGAATAAAGACTATTTTTATTTTATTTATTTTATAACAACTAAATTGAAATTAAATTGTATCTAATCATAAAACCAATTAAAACTTATATTTACATTCTTTTCATTCATTTTCTTCAAAAACTGCGCGGCAAAGATCATTCCGTCGCACTTATTTGTTCCAAATTCAAAAAGCGTGCGACAAAGATCATTCCGGTGCACTTATAAATTTTCATAGAGAAAACACGCCTTTGGGCGCACTTAAAGACGAACCAAGTAGTCCTTTTCGAATAGATGTGATGAAAAGGCTATTTTTATTTATTTGTACCTTTTTAACCCCCAGCACAAAAACAATGGGGTATTAATATTATATAATAAGTATGAGTGTCAATGTGTCTGGCTGTGGCATCATTTCTCCTGAATGGATGAATCAATTTTGATTTAGTTTTCTTTTGTTTGAAAGTTTAAGTTGAGTTGTGTCTCATTATCAATTGAGTGCTACCATGGCTCGGATGACACGTTAAATAGTAGGTCCCAGCTGGTCCCAGTTATTTTAATCTGTCAGGCATATATAGTTTGAGCAATAAATTTTACTTCGACACCAGCCAGGCTAGGATGCGCCCCACGAAACATTTCTTTCGACGTGACAAAACAAGAGAGAGCTATGGTGAAGTATATATCTGTTACGTTAGTAGGCTTTTTGTGGTGGTATGATTGGCCTACAGGGTTAGCCGAGCTTCAACAAAATCACTCAGCCTGTAATTGCTATTTGGATTGCAGACAAAACCGCAAAGCACAGCTAGTTGCTAAAACCACACTTATGACATTAACGTAGGTAAAAAATCAGACGAGAGACCAAGTTTGAACATTACTCACCGCACCATTATCATAAGATGTGCTACACAATGGCGGTTTTTGTACCACTTTTTGTATGCCCTGTCGTCAATGCGAAGAGACTGTCTATGGTTTCACCTACGATTTTCTAGTTATTAACAGACTTCAAATGTGTTATTCTGATGTACCTATAAGCTATATTATTGCCAAGTTTCATCTCAATCCGTTCAGTAGTTTTTGCGTGAAAGAGTAACAAACATCCATCCATCCATCCATCCTCACAAACTTTCGCGTTTATAATATTAGTAGGATTGAAAAGAGTATACTTCGAAATTGGTTATGGTTTTCCAATTAAATTTTATTTAAATTGGCTGAGCCATTTTTAATAAATCAACAATAATGTGAAAAATGTTACATCGATCTGTGCATAATATTTGCGTTCTAGCGATGCGCCCCGGCTTCGCACAGGTGTATTATACATATAAACATTTCTCTTGAATTATTCTATCTATTAAAACAAACTGCATCAAAATCCGTTGCGTAGTTTTAAATGGGGACAGACAGCGGAAAGCGACTTTGTTTTATATTATGTAATGATTCTGTACACGGGTGAAGTCGGTCATGCTATTTTTTGTAAAAAATAATTATTTGCCAGATATGTTCCCCTGTTTGCTATGAACGCTATTCAAAATCATAGCTAGATGTGTTCCCCTGGACGTTTTCCATGATTGCTCCCGCTATGGATCCATTGCAGGCATTCCGCGCATTGTTTGGGCTCTAATGGACACATATCTTGGCTGGCTGCCAGTGGACAATGACAGACACCAAGTTTAATGCCTTACGAGGCGCCAACCGCACTGGCAACTCTTCGTTCAGAGTTCCGTGTCTTTTTTTATAATTGCTTTCTATGATATATTGTTCGCACTAACATATTATATTGTCCTACTAATATTATAAACGCGAAAGTTTGTGAGGATGTATGGATGGATGTTACTCTTTCACGCAAAAACTACTGAAAGGATTGAGATGAAACTTTGCAATAATATAGCTTATATATCAGAATAACACATAGGCTATAAATTATAATGATATTGCGTCAAAAATCAAATTATCATACGGGCGAAGCCGCGGTTAAAAACTAGTGTTCAATACTTGCTCTTGCCCTTAGTCGGTGTCGTGATCATTTAAGGTTCGCGCACATTATGTCGGTACGCAGCGGGGCGGAGCGGGCCGCAGCGTAATATTAGCATGGAAATGATGAAAATTCGGCCCGCTGCTCCTCGGCACAGTGTGCGTTAGTTCATATAAAATACATTAAGCGATTTGAACGTATTTTTGCGCCTGCGATGCGGCTCAACTATGATCATATTTTAAATCTGTTCATATTTTTCGGAATAATCGCGTATTATACAGAAAAGAACATTACCTCTTTATTTTAAGCCGGTTAAAAAACCGAGATGTGGCTATGACCATAACACAGTTGCCTGCGGTGCATCACGTTTAAAAATTGAAAGACTGGACTTTACGTCAGGCGGCAATTGCGACCACCGGCAAGCACAGCGTAGAACGTCCTTCGACTAGATGAACCGTAGAAACGCGCTGGATGCAATCTGCTTCCAACCGAACTTATTGGAGATCCATAAGGGAGGTTTTTTTTATAAATATTTTTGCATCTTTGCATCTTACACACGGTCTCTGACCCTAAACTAAGCAAAGCTTGTGATTTGGCTGCCAGAGACTGATATACTACATACACATATTTTTAAATACATACCTATATAGATAGTACCTAAATAACACCCAGACACAGAGCAAATACCTATGTTCATCACATAAATACTTGCCCTGGGTGGGGACCGAACCCACAATATTTTTTTAATTTTTTTTATCAATTTTAAAGAGCTTTTTCGTTTTCTTGAACGAATATGTCGCTCTGATTGCATTTGCTACTTACTATTTATACTCTATGACTTAGTTTAAACAGCATTCTGGGCGAGTGCGGCAGTGGATCGGCCAGAATGCTATTGCAGTGTCCTATGTTATACATAAATTGTATTTTAGAAAAAATATTTCTGTGTACAGTTTCATACTGTGCACACTCCATTATAATGTGATATATATCATCAATTCTGCTTGAACATGTTTGACAGTATGGGGTATTGGATATTCCCATCAAATTTAAAAATTTGTTACATGGCATATGTCCAGAACGAAACCTTAAAGCAGTTAGTGTCATTTCTGTCTAGAATATTGTTGTCTATCCATGGGTGTCGATGTCTTATGTTATGCCTTAGCTTATGTCCAGCCGTGGACGTCCTACAGCTGATAATTAAGTTCGTAGGTATGTATAGGCTGGGTGGCTAGCCGCCTGAAGGCCTCTCACACGGCTAAACAACAATCGGGACCTACAACTTAACGTGTGATCAGAGCCACAAAAGCGCTCAGTTGGAAATGCCACCCGCGATCCCCCATCCGAATACTGGCCGTGCGGAACATTGCTTAACCTCGGTACCTAATCGCTGACAAGCGCCTAGTAAAACTACGACTGATAATGATGGTGATGGCGACAATGCTGGCTAAACTGCCGTACTGATCCCATTCCTAGAGAACAATGAATGAATCAAGCCACTTTTCCTTTCGATCTGTCCATCCAGGTCCCAAATAGACGCCGCCGATGCGTGTGCGCACTGACGTCACCTGGCGCCACGCCAGCGTACGCAAGTGTGCTGTCGCTGTGCTCTAGTATGTTTGGAAGAATTGAAAGCATGGCTACTTATTTGAGAGTTCTGTATAAAGTCACTACATAGTATAAAACAAAGTCGCTTTCCGCTCACTGTCCCCATGTATGCTTATATCTTTAAAACTACGCAACGGATTTTGATGCAGTTCGTTTTAATAGATAGAGTAATTCAAGAGAAATGTTTATATGTATAATACACCTGTGCGAAGCCGGGGCGCATCGCTAGAACACAAATATTATGCTCGGATCGATGTAGCATTTTTCACATTATTGTTGATTTATCAAAAATGGCTCAGCCGATTTCGATAAAATTTAAATGGGACCAATTTCGAATTATTAAAATCGGACTACTATAAAAAAAAGTTATACGTGGTTATACTTAAAAAAATATATACGCGTCGAATTGTATACCTCCTCCGGTGGTTCGTCGGTCAAGAAGGACAGAATGTACACGGGTGAAGTCGGTCATGCTATTTTCTTGCAAAAAATAATAATATTTTAGTATCTCACTTGTAATGTATTCCCTATAAACAGGGTTATAATGTTTATAACGTAAGGCAATGTATACTTAAATAAATAAATAATCTAATCGCGAGCGGCTTCATTTAATAGCATATCTAAATATAAATATGCATTTTTCAAATTGCAAGTTGCAGGAATCGCTCCAGAAATACCGTTTCATAATCTAATGCTTCATTATTTAGTAAACACGATTCTGGTTCGCGTAATGTTAATATTCTAGTATTTGGCACGCGGCCATTGATTCGATATCGTTTGGTGGGTATCGGTAGTGTGGAGTGACCTTTAGGGCGAAACTACACATTAAGGTGACGCATTTACGAACTATTGTTTCTCAAAAATCGAGTACCGCGCCCCTTTGCTCGGACAAACTCGGACGGAGTAGCGGGTGGCAGTGAGTTTTTAATAAATTACTCATAATTTACACATTAAATAAAATAACTTCTGGGTCTGTTAAATAGAAAAGTGATTTGGCTATTTTATTCGTAAAAAATAATGGGGTGTTGTCGCTGATAATTCTGAGCATTCGAATTATTAAAAAAAATTGTAAGATTTTTTTAATAATGCCGATCATTTTTTTAAATTTTGTCCGGTTCATTTAATTTTTGCAAGATTTTCCCTTATCTATGATATTTTTTAAATTTGAATCAATATCATTCGTCCTCTCACATCGCGCATTCAAAAGTACTCACTTTGTGTTTCTCTGGCCGATGCCTCGACTTAAGCCCAATTTTAGAGGCGCCGTCATAATTAAAATAGCTAACTAGACTATTCTTTTTCACTATAGGCATTCGATAGAGAGAAAACTTCTTACGTTGCTGTTAAATTTACGATGGCGCCTCTAAAATTGGGCTTATTGAATTGAACCTTCTCACGCCTCGCGCCGACTCTGGCGCCCCGCCGCTTCTTACGCTCTTTCTTGGTCAAGAACACAGGCATGTAGGTAGGCTTCAGGGGCTCCGCTGTAAATAAAACAAGTATTATATTTAAAAAAAAAAACATATGTGAAAAAGAGGTATTTAATTATATAGGTAGGTATACTAAGCGCCACACAAGCCGGCGGCTGAGAAGTTAGCCGCAGATGACACTTCGCTGTGATTTGGTAATTATTGCGCATGTGTGCACAATGCGCGTGGCGTAGTGTTGAGCACGGGCGTACACTGAGAAAAAAATCGCCCCTAAATATTACAAAAGTCCTTTGTATTTGGCGAAAACACTAAATTTTAGTATAATTTATCAAAGTTTTGCTGTATTTGCAATTTTTATTATTTTTTACTAACAGTTTTGTTTTTGTAATTGTAATTCCTAAAATACGATTTTAGTAAATGCAGATATTGCAAAAGTTTAATATTTATTACAAATTTATAGTAAATATTGTGAGAGTTTTGTAAATTCCGCAAAATCGATTACTATTTTCAAGAAAAGGTAGTTGTGTTTCTAACAGTTTACCTATTTTGTAATTCTAAGTAATAATATTGATCAATTTTAAAAAACGTTTGTAATTTTAAGAATGAACTATAGTTGATACAACAAAAATATTTCGTTTTACCTTTTTGTAATTCAAAGCAACAAGCTTTATTTATTTCAACACGGGTTTGTATATTTAGAAAATATAAAATTATTGGTACAAGAAAAGATTTAGTTTTTACCTTTTGTAATTCCAAGCATCTCGTTTTATTAATTTCAACACGCATTAGTAATTGTTAGAAAGAACTTTAATTGGTATAACAAAAATATTTTGTTTTACCCTTTTTGTAATTCCAAGTAACATGCTTTTTAAATTTCAACACGCGTTTGTAAATATTAGAAATAACTTTAATTGGTACAACAAAAATATTTAGTTTTTCCCTTTTTGTAATTCCAAGTAACACGCTTTATTAATTTCAACACTCGTTTGTAATTATTGGAAATAACTTTAATTGGTACAACAATAATATTTAGTTTTCCCCTTTTTGTAATTTCAATGAGCATGCTTTACTAATTTCAATACACGTTTGTGATTTTTAGAAAGAACTTTAATTGGTACAACAAAAATATTATGTTTTACCCTTTTTGTAATTCCAAGCAACATGCTTTATTAATTTCAACACCCGTTTGTAAATATTAAAAATAACTTTAATTGGTACAACAAAAATATCTAATATTTCCCTTTTTGTGATAACAAACAACACGCTTTATTAATTTCAACACTAGTTTGTAATTATTAGAAATAGTTTTAACTGGTACAACAATAATATTTAATGTTTCCCTTTTTGTAATTCCTAACAACATATTTTATTAATTTCAACACACGTTTGTGATGTTTAGAAAGAACTTTAATTGGTAAACAAAAATATTTAGTATTTCCGTTATTGTAATTCCAAGCAACATGCTTTATTAATTTCAACACGCGTTTGTAAATATTAGAAATAACTTTAATTGGTACAACAATAATATTTAGTTTTCCCCTTTTTGTAATTCCAAAAAACATGCTTTATTATTTTTTTACACACGTTTGTGAAATTTATAAAGAACTTTGACTGAGTAAAGTTGAGTAAAGAATATTGATACAACATAATTATTTAGTTTTTCCCGTTTTGCAATTCCAAATAACACGCTTATTTAACTTCAACACACGTTTATAAAATTTAACAAGAACTTTATTTGGTACAACAAATATAATTAATTTATCCCTTTTTGTAATTCCAAGGAACAATAATAAGCTTTAATTACTATGAGCTTCTAACGGCTTCGCCCGCGTGGCCTACAGGAATCAAAATGTGACGTACTGTTTTTTCAGAAACAAACATTATAAGCGCTCTTATGATAATAATCTCAATTGAAATTACAAGATGACAAAATTCCTAAACAAAGCATTATTGCTTTTCAACAACAAACAAAGTTATAAAATCGACAAAATTAGCCGTAAAACGTAAACTTATCGCCTATAACAATAGCAAATATTAAATCATAAGTAGTAGTAAGTAACAATATTTTTCCCAGAACAAATTATTATAAAATGATTTTACGCTATGGTCTTGAGTCAAGAGTAAAAAAATGAAAAATGAGCATAGCTGCTGGATTCTAAACGCTTACAAATAAAAAGCAAATTTTTGGCTTTAACATTTAATAAGGTATGGTTAAATATATGAAGCTATTAAACGGAAACGGAAAAAAGTTTACGTTTACTATCAAAAGTCATGGTAAGGGCACTGAAGTTACTGGAATAGTATACGAGATAAGTTTACACTTTAATACTCGAAAAATCTCAAATTAATACTTATGCATTAATTCTAATTGCATTAATTGGCATTAAGATTTTTTCTGATGCCGCGTTTTCTGTTCCCGCCAACGTCGTTGAAATATCCTTATTTGACGGCTTTGGCTTTGGTTTCAGTAGTTCAGTACATTAAGTATCATACGAGTACTTCGTACGGTTTGACATGCTCTTAGGCGATTAGTACTATGTACTTACAAAAAAAATCCACCGCGTTGGTACCTAGATAGGTACTGGTATAGACAAGTATTGGTATCTGATATACCACTGGTTTGGAAGATGAAAAAAAATTGATTTACCTTGTTTTGTAATTACAAGCGTGGGTTTAATCATTTTCAAAACTCGATTGTCATTTGTATTGAAAGGAAGAATAATTTCAAGCATGAGGCTTTATTAATTTCAAGACACTATTGTAATTTTACTACAAAACTTTAGTTAATGCAACAGAAACATTTAGTTTTTGGTCTATTTTGTAAATCCAGCAATAAGCTAAGTAATTTCAACGAAATGTTTTGTTATTTCCAGTAAAGTGTCCGGTGAGTTTTGCTTTATGAATACGATCCCGCCTTTTCAGCAGCCATTTCGTAGTTGCTTGCAGTAGAGTAAACATGGAGAGTGAAGTTCAGTACCAACAAACTGTGTTTTACCAACAGATTTAAACACTGTGAGTGACAATTGACAATCTTACCCTTCATTGTTATAACAGCTATACAGTCATCTTACTGAGTAATTGGGGTCTCAGTGAATACGATCCCGCCTTTCCAGCAGCCATTTCGTCGTTGCGCGCAGTAGAGTAAACATGGAGAATGAAGCTCAGTGCGTACCAACTAACTGTGTTTAATAGTGTAGTGTCATAAGTACAGATTTAACCAGTGTAAGTGAAAATTGACAATTTTACCCAGAATCTACTGAGTAACTGGGTATCTCCGTGAATACATTATACTCGCCGGCAATGTAAATTATGTTTTATTGTACATGTGGCTGTTTCGTGTGTTATATTATAAATGTATAATACTTAATAAATATGAATCTTTATTTTTATGTTTGCAATTATTATTCACCTTGTAACTTACATTTAGTTTTTTTTTAGTTTATAACCTTAGATTCGTTTTGTAAGATATGTAACTCAAGTAGTTTCAATAGCTTAATTTTGTATGTATTATCTAGTTGGTTTTTGTAATGTCAAGTTTAGTTCTGTGATATCAACTTAATAAACCCTTTCCATAAAAAAGTTATACCGTACACTTATAGGTAATTGTTATAAGTAGGTATTCAGTTTTTAATATTTCAATTTGAAGTTTTATAACTTTTTCTTGGATAGGGTTTACTAAATTGATAACACAGAACTAAACTAGACATTACAAAAATCAACTAGATAATGCAAAATTAAGCTATTGAAACTACTAGACTTTTACTAGATAATACTGAACCCAACTTTCGAAAGTACTAAGGCTTACTAGATATTACAAAACTAATCTATCAAAATTACTAGGTGTTTACTAGATGATACAGAACTAAACTTTTGAAAGTACTAAGACTTGACTAGATATTACAAAACTATTCTATTAAAATTACTAGGGGTTTACTAGATGATACAGAACTAAACTTTTGAAAGTACTAAGACTTGACTAGATATTACAAAACTATTCTATTAAAATTACTAGGGGTTTAAAGATAATACAAAACTAAAATTTCGAAATTACTAGGACTTTGCTAGATATTACAAAACTAATCTATTGGATTTACTGGGGCCTTACTACATGTAACAAAACAGGTATTAATAATTCCTACTAAATATCAATTTGTATTTTTTACAGGGCATTTGTTGTCCTCGGAATTAGTAAAATATTTAGTATTCTTTACTAAGATTTTACTTTGACTTTGCTAGCTATAACAAAACAGGTTAGTAATACCTACTAAATATCGATTTGCATTTTTAACAGGGCATTTGTTGTCTTCGGGATTAGTAACATTTTAGTAAAGATTACTATGGACTTTACTAGATATTACAAAGCTAATCTATTGAAGCTACTGGGACCTTACTACATATAACAGAACTGATATTGTAATACCCACTAATTGCATTAACAAAAATCGATTTGTATTTATTACAGGTCATTTGTTGTCCTCGGATTTAGTAAAATTTTAGTAAAGATTACTATTTTTTTGTTAGTTTTTCTCTCAGTGTAGGGAGCGCGCGGGAGGCATGAGGTAGGCTGGCGGGTGTGCCCCAGAGTCTCGTCTCTCTGGCTCCCGCGCATATCTATTTTTTGCCTTTTGCGCAGCGTTCTGCGCCTAACCTCCCATTCGCCGACTCGTGTAGCGTGTATATCTAACAGTATTCCGTCTTCATACAAATGGTCGGAACGCGAATCATAGCTACGCGCTTCAGAGTTCGGTATACACTCGGTACACTAACGGTCGCAAAGGCGTCGTAGTGACGAACGAACGTGTGGATTTGTAATCAGTAAGGGTGCGATTTACCTGCCAGGCGGGCAGCCCTAACGCGTCTTACGTACTAAAAGCGCGTCTTACGTACTAAATGGCCACGTAGGGCTGTAGCTATTTATTTCAAGCCTCGTGGCGTTTACATCATCTTATTAACCGTGGGATGTCCACTTCTGGATATAGCCCTCTCCTATAGATTCGCCGATGAGACCGATTAGAAGCGGATTACATCCACCACGATCCTTTGGTTCCAATGAGGTGATTTATCCAAGTTTTAGGTAAACAACTTTTCAGTCCCATTAATCATCAATCCTGCGCGCTATGTGCCCTGCCCACTGCATGTTAACTGGCCAATCCCCTTGTCTATCGGGTCGTTAACTTAGGTCAATCTTGAATTCGCAAAACGTTTAAGTAATTTGCAAAGTTTTAAATCCTAAGTTCTTAAATTCTTCTACAGGTCTCCTCATTTCAGATCTTCCGTTGTTTATTTTTGACAATAGATTTTCTTCCCATTATTATAGAATCTGTTACAATATATCTCTAATGGTGATTTACGATTCTAACACTCTTAGAGCGATTGTTCACGGCCGTTTTTTCACCGGACAACGGACCGTCAATAAACAAATGCCTACATTTTTCGCCGGATGGATGTCCGGTGCGTCAACACATGTTCATTGTAATCCATACACCTCCGTGAATCCGGTGAAAAAAACGGTCCGTTGTCCGGTGAAATAAATTGCCGTGAACAAGTGCTCTTATTCTGGAAATCAGTTAACCAACGCTTTCTTCTTACTAGATGTTCTAGGTAGTCAGTTATTTTCTTCAAGTTACTGACAAACTTTTATTACTATAAAACCGTTTTTGAAATGTCCGTTGGGTTGTAAAGTTTGAACTTTGCCGGTTTCGCAGACTGCTTGCTAACCAGCGAATCTGGTTTTGAGACCGCGCTCCATTCAAAGATGCGTATTACTCATACTGCGCTGTAATAAAATATACTTTTTTTAAATATTGGTTGACTGTAAAGTCGATTTACGGACGATAATTAATTATAAGTGACAATGTCATTAGAAAACGTTGTTTAATCCTCAGAAGAATGACAAGTAATAGAAGTATTGCTAAATTTTACGCAAATAAAAACTACGTTACAGCTGTCTTATTACAGCTTATTACAGCTGTGGTATACAGCATACGCGAGAGTGAATGGAAAAAAAAAACCGGACAAGTGCGAATCAGACTCGCACATCGAGGGTTCCGTACAAAAATATTGTTAAAATAATTAAAAACCTGTTTTAGCATGTGCTAGTGAAGTTATTTTATATGATACCTTACATGATACGATTTACTCACTTTGAATTTTGAACCCATATTTTGTGAATTTTGAGGCCCTATTTTTTGTGATTTAAATAAAAATGTACAGTTTACAGATTTATTCCTATATGTGTACTCTGAGACAATGCTTCTCGCCATATTTCATAGTTTTATGTCAACGTCAACAAGTATTACGTCAAGTTTTATGAAGTACCCTGTAGGTTTTGATTTTTGTGAGTCAAACACTGTGTGTCGAAATATGCGGTTTTTTACGACATAAACGGCTCTAACTTTTTTGTACGATAATTGAGAAGTTTTTCTTTTACACAACTGCAAGAGACTATAGATACAGACGTATACAGTTTAAATTTCAACTCGATATCTTTACGCGTTCCCGAGATAAAGAGTCTTGACATACACACAGACAGACGGACAACAAAGTGATCCTATAAGGGTTCCGTTTTTTTCGTTTGAGGTACGGAACCCTAAAAAACGCAATGTCTGTCGCATACGTCAAAATCACCAGTTGGAATGTCAAAATAGTTAAAATTAGGTTCCACTTGTTCTTTGTCTTTTTCGGAAATTTGAATCCTCTAGTTCCAGTAAGAAGGTTCAAATCTCTGATCATTTTTCCTTCCTACTTTTTACCTTTTATGAATTTGGACACTCGAGATAGCTCAATGCTAGTTTGTGAAATCCTTCGAAATTACGTAAGTTCTGGTGTATGCGCATCTTGTTTAACACCTTTTAAATTTCATATTTAAAGTGGGACAAAGTTTTGTATATCTCTTGCTATTTTAGTACGGTTTCTATTACTTTCGTTTTTATTCTATTCAACCATAGAATGATCTATCAACAACTGAAATAAGCCGCACGCTTGGAGGTGGCCGATCGTGCCTCTCTATCGCTTGTTTCACGCTCTCGCTTGCACGCTCAGCTCAGGCGGAACGTGACAATAAGTCATGCTTTTTCGTGCGTACAGCCAGCGTACTGGTGGAGTCACATACGCCATCAAATTTCTTCTACAGGCGTATGCAGGTTGTTTCGCGATGTTTTCCTTCACCAAAATGCCATTGGTGTGTAAAGCGAAAGAACGGGATTTGAATCCATGAATCACTATACTAAGGTGAGTGTACGTCCGATATGCAATTAGGTGCACAAAAATGTAAAACTGTAACAAAGAAGAAAGATAAATTAGTCATTAATAGGTAGCCTTATCGCTCATGTTATTGTTATGTTCCAATTGTTATCGATAAGTTATGCAAAAGCTGATAGGAGAAAGATATAAGTTTTTGGATAATGTCATTTTAGTTGTTTGAATGCTTGACAAAGTCTTGGATGACGTGGTTTTATGATATTTACCTGATTTTTTGGGTATTTCGCAACGTCCCGAATTCAGTATCATCATTATCATGATCATCATCATTGCAGCCTTTTTTCTCTCACTGCTGGGCACAGGCCTACCTCCCGCGTTGCCATTTGTCTCGGTCCTGTGCTAATCGTATCCTGCCGGGCTAGTATACGCAACACGAAATAATTATATTGTCAGAACGAGACAGAGTTATGGTGAAATATATATCTGTCACTTTTTAACACGTCGACAAAATTCTTTTCGTGGTCGTATACTAAACTGGCAGGTTAGACCCGCGGTTGCACCTAGGAACGTCAAAGGAGACGTCCACAAATGGTATAATATTCAGAGAAAAATCTAACCAAGATGATATATATACATTATTAGAAAGATTGTTTTATGGGCTTCTCAAAAATATCTAATTTAGATATTTTCTACCCTGCATTTTTTTTATGTGAAAAATAAATTGTATGAGAAATAATAATACAGCGTTTTATTTTTTCTAGTTTAACAATAATAAAGTGTTTCTATCGTTATTTTACTTGTATTTGTAAATGATTCTTCCACATTCATCTCATAATTTTCTTAGATTAAAATGTTTAACCTATCAGTGTGACCAGTTAGTAGGTTCAATGTGACAAAAAGACACTTAAAAAGTGTGTCTAATTGGTAAAAATGCTTTATTTTAATAATTTGGAGATTCCTTAATCAGGGTTGATAGAGATAAAATACCTATTGAGCAAAATATATTTATTTATCCTAATAAATTCATAATTAATTTTAAAAAAATTGCAGGGCTCTTTTTTGTTTTTCACTGATTAGATTTTTTAATATTATTATGCCAGCCTCCATACATTTTGTGGACATGTCCTTTACAATTTCGACAGCTGTAGGCCAAAATTTCGATACGTTTTTGTGATTATTAAAGTCCTCAACGTACACTTAAGGAGTCCAAAATGGAAGAGGTTGTATGCTTGTCTGTATGTATCTTCTTTTCTGTATTTTCATTGATATTTTCGTGGTCTCATTTAGATTTAATCGAAATCGGCTGAGCCTTTTTTGAAAAATCAACAATAGTGAAGTAAGTTCTGCCCTCCTACCGCCTAAAGCAATAGCAATCGTTTATGACTTCATTTTAGTCATTTGGCACCGCCTATGTGACGTTAGCCATCAAAGTTGTTCATTCAACGATTGCTTTCGCAATCCGCGCAAAGCAATTGATGGCTAACGTCACATAGGCGGTGCCAAATGACTAAAATGAAGTCATAAACGATTGCTATTGCTTAGGCGGTAGGGGGGCTGGAGCTATAGTTTATAAAGATTGCGTAAAACGAAGTTCGCCGGGTCAGCTAGTTATTTTATTTGCCTACAGTGAATGTCCTACGGCTCATGCTGATGATGATGTTGCGTGTGAGCACAGCGTACTAAGTACCAAGTTAAAATGTACACTGTATAGTTACACTGTATTGTTTGCCGCTGGTACTATGATAATAGCTGGTAGTAGTGACTTAATTATAGAGTATTTTGGGCCTATTGTCTGTTCCGGAACCGCGTTATGATCATTAGACTTAATTTAGACTATTTGTTCGTATAACGGAACGGATGTACCTACAAAGAGTAGTGTGGTAGACAAAAAATATTTTTCAACCAACTTCCAATAAAAAGGAGGCTCTTTTGGTTTTGTGCAGAACGGAGAAAACATGTGATGAATGTTTTCTGCGGTATTTGTGGGATGATCCAAACGTGTCCTTTTCGTTCAGTGCATAAAAATATCAGTTTGTCCCGTAGTAAAAGTCTGAATTAAGAAGTTAACTGAAAGGTTTTCTAGGGTATGTCCTTGGTCTAGCTAGATGTATACACTGACTGCCTCGGTGGCTCAGTGGTTAGTTACTCTAACTTCTGGATCAAAGAGGCGTGGGTTCGATCCCCACCCAGGGCAAATATTTATGCGATGAACATAAGTGTTTGCTCTGTGTCTGGGTGTTATTTAGTTACTATCTATGTAAGTATGTATTTAAAAATAAGTATATGTAGTATATCAGTCTCTGGCAGCCATATCACAAGCTTTGCTTAGTTTGGGGTCAGAGGCCGTGTGTAAGATGTCCTAAAAATATTTATTTATTTATTATACAGGGTCATAGGTATTAAACGCAAAACCTTTTAAAGGCGGGTCTAGTACATCTAGTCAAACAACTTTAGTACTACGACTCTTAAAAATTCGCAAAAATAAATTCGCTTCTCCATACATTTTGCCGCGCGTTGATTAACATTTTGTATGAAAAATCTGATTATTTCTTCGTGATTTTTCTCAAAAGTCCTAGAACAGAAGTTGTTTGTCTAGATTAGGGATCCCCAAAACGAACTGTTACCTCAGATCCCCCATGGCCAATTTACCTACCTTTAAGATCAACCCCCTTATTCATAATGGTCCGCTAACTTAAAACAGCTGCTACAGAGTGTTATTTTTATTCTGACTTAGAGAAATCATTTTCTATTATACTTTCTATTGACATAGAAGAAATCAGAGTGAGAATTAGCAAGGCTTTAAGTTAGCAGACTATTATGAATAAAGGGGCCTATCTTTAGTTTTTTCCTATTGATACAAAATACCTAGGTACTAAGGTACCAATTGGAAAACTTTGCACTTGGTTAAGTGAGTAAAGTTGACTTCATTTTCTCATCAAAATTTAACAAAATAAAAAGACATACAATTCAGTAAATATCAAGTTTAATTTATAATGATTATTACAATTTTAAGTAGGTAGGAAGTTACATTTAAAAAAGTAAAAAGTATTTCGAATCTTTTTAAAATCGATTTTTTTGTATCGACTGATGTGAAGTTAGCTACAAACTGCGCAATATCGAATCCTGCCTGAAGCTAACATAAAGCTGCACGTTGATTGGGTTTCGCGAAGGTAACTTCACATCCGCCGACTTGTATGATTTGGCCTATAGGGAATATAAGAATCCTATGCTATATCCTATTGCCTCTGTCACCACTTCGCAAACACTTTGGCGGCGTGGCGTTGTAGTCGGCTTGCAATCACCTTACGACTAACTAAAAAGCATGCCACTCTATATACGTATCTTGGGAAGGGTTTTGGCTCGGACACTTTTTGCACGATTGTGACTCTATAGGAGAGTTTTTGGCGGGAACGCGGAAAAATCATGTCGCCTCGTTGTATAATTTTGTTAAACTTGTGTTTTTATCAGTGATAATTAGTGAAAAATGGTGGTATTTCGTTGATTATGAGCTGATTTACGGGCATGAGTGTAGGCAAGTGATATAATGTAATGTATCATGTTGTTCCGTGTTGTTACCAAAACTCCATAGACGCCTCTAGTAAAGTCTCCACTGCTTTACTGAGGTATGAATTGGACTATGATTGGACTTGACAGCGACTTTATTGGACTATGACGAGACTACGACAGTGACTATTTCATTGATAAAATATCAAAAATTATTAAAACTTAATACTTGACACTGGCAAATGCACAATAATGCGACGCCAAAACTAAGAAGAAGAAGAAGTGACTCTATAGATGTTTGCTCGAAGCATGCGGTACTCGACAAGCTTTAAACAACCGGTCCTTGCAGTAATCAAGCTTTAAGCCTCGGTTGCGTAACGGTACGATGGCATTATGATACTGCTCGTTAGGCCTTAGGTCCTGGTTTAGGTCATCTTGCTTCTGACAAAATAAGTAGGTACGAAAATATCGTGGTAACAAGTTGGCTCAAAGTTTAGGAGCCTATAACTACTTTGGAAAAAGAAATCAAATAAATTTTACTCTAATTTCTGCATAAATTATGATGTGTATTTATAACGTCATCATCCTCATTGTCATAATAATATATTTACTGTCGGTATGCCTTGTCGGTTCTACGCTGCGCTTGACGGTACTAAGCTTGGTCTCCATTTGAGAATTTCACGGACTCATCGGCCATCCGTTCTTCGAAACCTGCCTACTGTCATTTCAAAGCGATCATGGCTTTGTTGACGTGGTCAGGTATCTAACCCATAGATACACTAATAATAATTACCGACTTCCAAAAAAGAGGAGGTACTATGTTCATCTCTGTGTATTTTTTATGCTTGTTCAAGGTGTATACACCCCAAGGTGGTTCCATTCAAAGTGGTAGATTTGTGGCATATCCACCAGCCGCCATTTTTTTAAACATCGCAAACTTCTCGTACCTACTGCGATATTTACATCCAAATATCTCCAGAACGGGGTGGATATGCCAGCCCAGCTTCCATACAAAAATGTTCAAGCCCCTCTCATCGATAGCAGCGGGGCCGTTTTTGCACAAGATTATTTTTTGCAAAAATTAGCATGACTGACTTCACCCGTGTACAGAATTCGCGAATATTTCGCACGGATCGATAAAGCATTTTTCACATTATTTTTGATTTATCAAAAATGGCTCAGCCGATTTCGATAAAATTTAAATGGGACCAATTTCGAAGTCTACTCTTTCCATTAAAAAAAAGAATTATTGAAATCGGACAGCTATGACAAAAGTTATGCGTGGTTATACATAGAAATATATTATTGTTGATTTATCAAAAATGGCTAAGCCGATTTCGATAAAATTTAAATGGGACCAATTTCGAAATCTACTCTTTTCAATAAAAAAAAAAAGAATTATTGAAATCGGACAGCTATGACAAAAGTTATGCGTGGTTATATATAAAAATATATATATAAAAAACTGAACTGAACTTTGCGATCTATTTAAAAAAATATATACGCGTCGAATTGTATACGTCCTCCGGTGGTTCGTCGGTCAAATATCAACCATAATGTAAAAATTACTACATGGATGACTACATTGATTCGTGGGAACTATTCGTATGTTGTACACGGAGGAAGTTTAACTCTTGGTTTGCAACTCGCATTAATATTACGACAACAGAAGCACTTAGCTAAGATTCAAATCCAAACTACAGTCGGGCGTATCACCCAAAAACGTGGCCCAGTTTAGGCCGTGTTTCACTTACCCACAAACATGGGTTCCGGTGGCTAAATATAGCCCAATGTGGGACGGATCGCTTCCCTGTGGAAGGGAAGCTAATGAATGTCTAGTAGCGTGAGAATCCGTTAGATATTTACCCAACTACGCAAAAATGAAAGCGCGGATTGACAAGTTGTAATAGCAGTACATAGTAACGAGGATTCATGTCTCTTACTATGGGCCTTATTAATAAGCTCCAAGTAGCCCAACGAGCTATGGAGAGGGCTATACTTGGAGTCTCTCTGCGAGATCTAATCAGAAATGAGAAGATCCGTAGAAGAACCGGCCTTAGCCCAACAGATTGGCAATTTGAAGTGGCAGTAGGCTGGGTACATATTTCGGAGGACTGATGACCGATAGGGTCGAAAAGTTTTCGATTGGAAACCACGTACCAGTAAGTGTGGCATAAGGCGTCCATCTACAAGATGGACGGATGACCTTAAGACCGCAGGATCGGGCTGGATACAAGCCGCTATTAACCGGTCTTATTGGAGATTATAGGGTAGGCCTTTGTTCAGCAGACGTCCTATGGCTGATGGATGGATGATGTAAAAGACGTTCTGGACTCGACGTTATGAAAGGGTATATCAGAAGTAGATGGATCATCATCATGTCAGACCGGGTGGATGCGGATGGCATTCAGCGTATTCCTGCGATTTTGATTTGATCGTCGGTGTACATTTTTATTAGGGTTCAGTACCCAAAGGGTAAAAACGGGACTTTATTACTAAGACTCCGCTGTACATCTGTCTGTCATCAGGCTCTATCTCATGAACCGTAATAGCTAGAACGTTGAAATTTTCACAGATAACGTATTTCTGTTGCCGCTATAACAACAAATACTAAAAACAGAAAAAAAAAATTAAGTGGGCTACCATACGGTACTAAACCCTCCGTGCGTGAGATCGACTCGCACATGGCCGATCGTTTATATTTCTGCCTGATATTAATCAGATATGCGATCTAGGGTGTAGTTCGCTTACCAAGAAGACACATGTTTACTCGGGATTTGATGACACCTACGTTGTACTCTAGCGGAAGACTCAGATAAAGCTTTCCACATTCTTGCTGTTGGTATAAAGAATGTGGACTCGAACGCGAGGACTGTCCACCTTAATAAAAGGGCGGGGCACAATGTCGGTGGACGTCTTACGCTGCGCTTGCGGCATGTATCCTCTATTCTATTTGAGATCTTTGCGTCCCCATCGGCAATTCATACAAAGACACATACGTGCATATCATGATAGATGCCATCACACCACGATAACAAACAGTTCATCATTCAAATCAATCAACAGCAACGATCAGTAGGCGTCGCTGCGCGCGCGCAACTATAAATACTAAACCGCCATAACTCTTCACGTCATCGCAGAACACGGAGTGCACAGAAGTATACGCTTTCCACAACACTTCACACAAACGCTCGATAAATGCACATGATTTAGTCATTGCTCCCGGACACACAACTGTACTGTACATACTAGCCTCTTTAATAGTCCAATGCCGGACATAGGCCCACCCACGAAGGGTGATTAGGCCTTGTGGATTCACATACGCCACCGAATTTCTTCTACAGAATTATGAAGGTTGCCTCACGATGTTTTCCTTCACCGAAAAACCAGAGGTGTGAAATTCCGTACATCAATTCCAAGGAATT
Source organism: Hypomecis punctinalis (assembly GCA_949316475.1). Classification (NCBI taxonomy): domain Eukaryota; kingdom Metazoa; phylum Arthropoda; class Insecta; order Lepidoptera; family Geometridae; genus Hypomecis; species Hypomecis punctinalis. Next base: position 2,889,540 of record OX438822.1, read on the forward strand.
CATTAGTACAGGACCGGGGTTTGAACCCATGACCTCACGATTGTGAGGCGGGTGTCACTACCTCTTGACTGCCACGGCTGGCCCAATCACCCTTCGTGGGTGTAGGCCTACGTCCTGCAGTGAACTTCTAATAGTCTGGTACAGTACAGTATTATCCATCAATAAGCCATAGGGCATCCACTGCTGAACATAGGCCTCCCCTATAGGTCTACAATACGGTTAGCTTCAAGCGAAATCCTGCGACCTTAATGAGGTCGTCAGTCCACCATGAGAACTAATCAACTCTCCAATTCTCAAAATTCAAAACTCTCGTCTTCAATTTCTTCTGCGGAAATCCTTCCTAATTCGATATCTCAAAGACTCCGACTTTACTTCTGTACGCTCCGTGTTTTGTGTCCAAAACTAAACCGCCATAAGTCGTCCCGTCACGACTTTGAACCGGCAACCTGTCTGACCGGTCCCCCGAAAACAACGCCGCAGAATATACAGCAGTCACTATAACTTGTTAGAGCGAGAGGGTTGTGGAAAGGGAAGGATGGACCGGTCTACAGAAAATCTGGGAAATCTGGCCTTGGAGTGTAGCGGGCAGACGTGGATTTGTAATTATGTCCTTCATCTCAATTCTGGGGACACGGCAGTACTTTTTACTGTAGGACAAGTAGAATAACATATAGTCATTTATTCATAACACCATTTGTTACAAGTCAATAAGTAAATATTACATTAGGGCACTATACAATATAGCACAAAAGAAAAATCATAAAAGAACTTGACATTTCAAAAAGTCATTTACGTCATAAAATAGTTGCTCATGTAGCCAACATTTTAATTTATTCCTAAACGACCCAGCGAAAGGTGCATCCCGAACTTCTACGGGTATTCGGTTGTATATAGCGGGCCCACCAAAATATACAGACCTCTCCGGTTTCGCCAGCCTATGAGAAGGAGTCACCAGTTGATTTTTTCTAGCATTGCTTCTTAAAGGAGTTGTACCTGATATACAAGGAACTCGGTATTAAAATTCTAACCAAGATCATTTAATTTTTTTAGGAATGTACTTAAATTTGAAAGCTCCATGGAGTCATAAAAAATAATGTATAGCCCTGCATTTTTTTTTTAATTTTAATTTTATAAAAGTATATTGGAAATTCAAAATAATATTTTCTACGAAAATAAATTGGGCAAATAAGCGCTAGAAAGCCCTTTCCGGGCTAAATCATTACTCTAATGAATAAACAAATACAAATACAAGGGGTTCACCTACAGTAAACAGTGCTAGTCTAGTCTAGTCAGTCTAGCTCCAAAAGGGCTAAGGTGGCAACACTGATCGAAAATCAAATTAATATTCAATTTCCTTTGACATTGACATTTCTATTATACTTTTTTTTTAAATTGGCTTTGTGTTTTTTCAGATTAGCGTGTTTCTTTACGAGATATCCGTTCCGTTTCACGTTACATACCCCAAATATATATTATCGATTTTCTAAATATTGCAGGGCTTTAAAAATATGTTTTTATCAGATAATAATTACATTTTGAATGCTCTTTATAAAACAGCAATCGTTGATCTGGTTAGAATTTTTATTTATTTTAATACCGGTAACGGAACAAATCCTTTAACCTTGAGTAGGTACCTTTCCTCTCAAATAGGTAATTCTAAATGGCTGTGCGTGAATTATGTTTCGCAAAAAATTGCTACACCGACTTCCACCGTGTACAGAATTCGAATATTATTTGATTAGTCCCGTATTATTATTATAAAAATGTGTTCAAATCGCGAAAGTTTAAAAACAATATGTACATTATTGTGACGAACGTAAGTGTTTGCTCTGTGTCTGGGTGTTATTTAGTTACTATCTATATAAGTATATATTTAATAATTATGTATATGTATATCAGTCTCTGGCCAGGCCATATCACAAGCTTTGCTTAGTTTGGGGTAAGAGACCGTGTGTGAGATGTCCCCAAATATTAAATACTAGTTTTTACCCGCGGCTTCGCCCGCATGATACTTTGATTTTTGGCGCAATATTATGATAATTTATAGCCTATGTGTTATTCTGATATATAAGCTATATTACTGCAAAGTTTCATCTCAATCCGTTCTGTAGTTTTTGCGTGAAAGAGTAACAAACATCCATACATCCATCCTCACAAACTTTCGCGTTTATAATATTAGTAGGATTTTTCATATTTATTTATTTAAAAAAAGTACCTCTCTTTTAATGCAGTCGGATAAATGCATTGTCTACCCACCCGTGAAATTCGGCGAAACACAACCAATTCACTTTGATAATAAATGCCGATAAGATTGGCCGACCGACGGTATGGAGTCCCGATGCGCTATCGGCGGCCTTATCGCTGCGATACGCTATCAGCTATCGGCCCACTTGAGAAACGGCCGGAGGACTGATAAAGAAATATTATACGATTTGTAGTTTTTGTTAGTCATATGGACGAAAATGTTTTTCTTATGCTACTCTGTAGATTTCAATTTTGGGTGCATTTATTGACCGAGCGACTGAAGTGAGAGCTGTCTCCGTTTTAAGAGGACGATGTTATTTCTGTCTGTCTGGATGTTGGTTCTCCTCTACTTGGTCCAAAAAATCGGCATTTGGCATTTTTTTGTATATTTTTGTCGGCGAGTTTCGATTGGAGAGGTATTTCCTTGAAACAGAGGGGAAATTGCTGCAATCAGTGCTTTTATTAGCTAATTTCAATAATATTTGACAAGATTGCTTAATAAATATGAATTAGAGCTGGTCCCATTTAAAATTTATCGATATATGTATAACTAGTTTTTACCCGCGGCTTCGCCCGCATACGCAATTTATCATTATAATTTATAGCCTATGTGTTATTCTGATATATATTATTCTGTATTATTGCAAAGTTTCATCTCAGTCCGTTCAGTAGATTTTGCGTGAAAGAGTAACAAACATCCATACATCCATCCATCCATCCATCCATCCTCATAAATTTTCACGTTTATAATATTAGTAGGATTTGTTGAGAGCTTTTTGAAAAAATCATCGAGTAAAGTTTGTGAAGCAAGAGCTTGTAGAGTTAGTAGCTTGAAGTCTTGTCTTGGCAAAAAAGATATAATAATGGTCTTGGCCCCATTTTACATTAAAAGATTTTTTGATGGATTTTACTTCTTTTTGTAGATTATTACAAGTATTTTTATCAATTTTCAAATATCTACCACTGAAAGTGGAAGTCGCATATAAACTTCCAAGTTCCATTCCCCAGTTTTAGGGGTCGGAAGGCGATATAACATGGTCATAATTTATAACAAGAAGTCTTTATAGCGACTTCTAGCGTTAAAATTTGTGAAAGTATCACAGTAATTTTCCTTTCCAAGTTTTAGGGGTTGGGGTTGATTAAAAATGCTGCTGGCACAGAAACGTCGTCTCTCACTATGGACCTTATTAGTAATCTCCATGTAGTCCAACGAGCTATGGAGAGGGTTATGCTCGGAGTCTCTCTGCGGAATCGAATCAGGAATGAGGAGATCCGTAGAAGAACCAAAGTTACTGACATAGCCCAACGGATTAGCAAGTTGAAATGGCAATGAGTAGGGTACATTGAGCTGAAGACTGATGACCGGTGGAGTCGAAAAGTTCTCGAGTGGAGACCACGTGCCGGCAAGCGCAGCGTATGACGTCCACCCACAAGGTAGAAGGATGACCTCATTAAGACCGCAGGATCGCGTTTGATGCAAGCCGCATCCAACCGGCCTTATTGGAGATCCATAGGGGAGGCCTATGTCCAGCAGTGGATGTCCTTTGGCTGATGGATGGATGGATGGAAAATGCTGAAACAAAATAACGTTTGCCGGACCAGCTAGTATCCTCATAAGTATGCATTAACACCAATTTATAATGAACCCATAGAAGACACTGAGTAATTAACGCTTATCCGCCGTTGACATTGAATTATGGCCTCTACGGTAATGTCAATAAGAGTCAACGACCCTTGCATAGAAGTGACGCAAAAACAGTCAGACATTGAGTAATGGTTCCGGTATGTTTAGACTGAGAAAGGCAGATAGATTCAATGCTATGTGATGTACCAGCTTTCTTCAATAGTATAATACTCTGTTGGACTTAGCCTACCTGTGATATATACATGTTATGGGATGATTTGATAAACCGTATTTTCGCCAAAACGTTAGGAATTTTGCGAAAACACGAACAATTAGACATTGGCTATGATGTTTCTCTCGCTGAAAAACTTCTCACTCTCTCACAATCTCACTGAAAAACTAGGTATTTTGCAAAAATACGAGTTGTCTTAGTAAGATTGCGAAAATAATAGTTGGCTATTTGACCTAAGCACACTGATTTACTGACTAGGTAGTAAGTAAATCAGTGTTTGGCCCAGTGGTTAGTGACCCTGACTCCTAGGTTCACTACCCACCACCAGGGCAAGTATTTTTGTGATTAACATAGATGTTTGCTCTATGTCGGGATGTTATTTTTATTTATTTATTAGCTTTGCCTAGTTTGGGGTCAGAGACCGTGTGTAAGATGTCCCTTGATATTTATCGATCGCATCGCCTCAAAATACATTTTCTTTGATTGGTAGACGACTTAACGAAATGCCTCAAAACAAGAAACCAGCCATAGGATGCGCACCACGAAATATTTCTTTCGTGTGTCAGATCGAGACTGCGTTATGGCAAAATATATATCTGTCACTTTTTCACACGTCGAAAAGAGTTGGTTCTTTTCGTGGTCGCATGTTGGGCTAGCAGGGACCAATTCACATGAAGAGTTGCCCTGTAAATCGAAATTAAGCTAAACATAGTTAAGGTTATTCAATCTTACTAAAGCAACCGAATAGTTTTCAAAAATCCTAGCGTATTTCAGTGAAATAGAGAAATGTAACCAATGTCTAATATATTATCAGTGTTTTCGGAAAATCTCTAACATTTTTGCGAAAAATCGGGTAATCAAATCATTCTACGACATACTTGGTATCTATAAACTAGTGTTGAGATATGAGACTGCTCTTTGTCCGACGAAGCGGGGGAGGTAGGTACTCAATTCCACGCGTTTTTTAATGTGTAATCACCCATAACTTTTTTTCGTAGTAGTCCGATTTCAATAATTCTTTTTTTATTGCAAAGATTGCAAGTACTTCGAAGTTGGTCTCGTTAAAATTTTATCGAAATCGGCTGAGCCATTTTTTGTAAATCTGCAATAATGATAAAAATGCTACATCGATCCGTGCGAAATATTCGCGAATTCTGTACACGGGTGAAGTCGGTCATGCCATTTTTGCAAAACATAATTATGTAGATGTTGGAATATGATACAAAAACTAATCTATCTCACTAACATGTAATGTATGTGAGTGTTTCTCTTTCCCTCACGACGTTTACATTATAGTAAAATACCCCTTTGTTCTACAGCTTTGATGCTAAGCCAGTGTTGCCAACCCTACTGTTTTAACAGTAGATTTGCTGTTTTCACATAGATGACCCTGTTTTCTGTTTTACTACTCATTTTAACTGTTTTTCAATTAGCGTTTTAGCGCCACCGAATTACATTAAAAAATATAAGAAAACGTCTGAAAATACTGAAGATAGTAGAGAAAGTAATATAATATATACTTAATGAATAGGATATTAATTTTACTTTGTTTTTTTTTATTAAGTTGTAATCCTTAGATATATCTAAACAAAGTTTGTGAGTCATAGTAACTAATAAAAGTAGATAAAAGTGCTAATTATAATAAGAGAAAAGTAAGAAATTTGCCTCTTTCCACCATATCTACTGTTTTCTACAGATTCTGTTTTTTAGTATTCTGGGGTTGGCAACTCTGTGCTAAGCTTACTTATTATGAATTCTTCACCACTGGTCTCATAGAGCTTTGCTAGACGGCACACGCACCTATCCTACCAAATATCGGTAAATAAATGATTTATATTTTAAACCGTTTAACTAAATATTTTATTTCTGGCATCCAAACCCTTTTGTAGACATATAGCTATGTTCTCAAATTATAGCACGTAGATTTATTGCCGAGTAAAGATAAAATTTTAGTTGAGACGACTTCACAGAAGGTCCAACGTAATGCAATACGACTGGCCAATGAGTGTTAAATTCTAGAGGTCCAATTCATGTGACCTTAGCCCCTCGTTAACATTGCTCGTGCACTGATGTCATGTCTACCGTGGAAGGTCGCCGGAATGTTACTCTAGACGAGAAAGGATAACATGGTGTGGCGAGATCTAGAATATCATTGTAGAAAATAACTAAAATTATACCTACATTTAATTATTTAATATGTAGATTTATATTTCATTTAGTTCATTTAATTTTGTTTCTATAATTTATAAATTCATCTTCATGTAAATTACTGTAAATATTATAATTTGTTAATAAATAAATTCGCGCGCCATGTAAGCGAGCAGCGCAGGCAAAATAACTAGAATCAACCGGTTACCGTGCCGGCACTCGGTAGGCGCGCACGCCGCGCGCCCGCGGTGTCCCCGCGCAGCCGGTCCGCCGTCCGGCGCACCGGCCAGTGCAAATCACTTACCGACGGCGAATGCACGCGCAATTTCTCCAACACCGGCGCTCCTCGCTCACTCGCGAAGTATTGCAAAATCAAGCTGTGTCTCATTATTTAATTAGTTTGGTTGTTCCCTTACACACTGGAATAACCACAGTGGTGACCCGCGAACACGTAAAAAGTTAACATGGCCACAACGAGTGAAAGTGACGCGGCAGCAAAATCGTCGGCTTACATGACGCCACCCGTCGTTGACCAAACATCGTCCGACGTTTTTAGAGTTGGTGTAAAGTTGCCTCCATTTTGGCCTGAGGAGCCTGCAGTGTGGTTCGCGCAAGTGGAGGGCCACTTACTGCTGTCCAGGATTTCGGACGATAAAACAAAATTTTATTATATCGTCTCGCAGCTGGAGCACAGGTATGCAGCAGAGGTGAAAGACATAATAATCTCACCTCCTTCTGGGTGCAGTTACGATACACTGAAGGCAGAGCTCATTAAACGCTTGTCCCAGTCCCGAGAAAAAGAAGTCAAACAATTACTCACCCATGAAGAACTTGGCGATCGACGTCCATCACAGTTTCTACGTCATCTTCGTCATCTGGCTGGAACTGAAGTACCCGAAGAGTTCCTGAAAACAATCTGGACTAGTAGGCTTCCCACTCACGTGCAAACCGCGATAGCGTCACAGCCTCGCTCCGACCTATCAAGCCTGGCTGACCTCGCTGATGCAGTGCTGGATATTGTTTCTCCACACTCGACCGCACACGTAGCAGCAGCATCGGTACCTGTGAACCAACTCGATGCCATTACCAGACAGATAGAAGCACTCACCCGCAAGGTTGAAGAACTGTCAACAGGAGGCCGCAAATCCCGTCAACAGACTCGCGGAGGACAAGGAAACCGCAACCGCAGTCGCAGTCGGAACACAACGCGCTCCCAATCGAACTACAGGCGTTTTCCGCTATGCTGGTACCACCACAGGTATGGAGCGCAGTCCACAAAATGCTTAAAGCCCTGCGATTTCGTGGCGGAAAACCGTCAGGGCGGTCGCTAATGGCGGCAAACGATCGCCCCAGCTCAGGTCGCCTTTTTGTTACGGACCAAAAAACGAAGACCCAGTTTTTAGTTGATACTGGCAGCGACCTCTGTGTCTTCCCTAAAAATCTACTCAGACAAAGTCGACCCAAAAGCGAATACGCATTATATGCTGCTAATGGTTCTACTATAGCGACGTATGGCTACACGGATTTAGTTCTGAATTTAGGACTCCGAAGAGACTTCCCTTGGCGCTTCACGGTGGCTGATGTTACAAAGCCAATAATCGGCGTCGATTTTTTATCATTTTATCATTTGATCGTCGACGTTCGACATCAGCGTCTCATAGACATCACCACCACTCTCACGTCATCGGCAGCATTAGTATCCTCATCCGTCACGATTTCTTCTATAAAGACACTGACGGGTGAGTCAAAATACTTAAACATATTGAGAGAGTTCCCGGAGATTACGCGTCCATCAGGCACTAGCCGCATCAGCAATCACAGCACAGTCCATCATATTAAAACTACACCTGGACCACCTGTTTTTGCCACTCCACGACGTCTTGCACCGGATAAGCTGAAAATAGCCAAGCAAGAGTTCAACACGATGCTTATGAACGGAACAGTCAGACCTTCGGATAGCCCTTGGTCATCTCCGCTGCACTTAACTCCGAAAAAAGACAGCGGATGGAGACCATGCGGAGATTACCGCCAACTGAATGCGAGAACAATTCCAGATCGTTATCCAATACGTCATATACACGACTTCGCTCACAATCTGTCAGGCTGTTGTGTATTCTCGACGATAGATCTGGTTAAGGCCTATAATCAGATAAGAGTAGCCGAAGAAGACATTTGCAAGACTGCAATAACTACTCCCTTCGGATTATTTGAATACCCATCTATGAATTTTGGCCTCAGAAATGCTGGTCAAACCTTTCAACGTTTCGTCGACGAAATGACCCGCGGACTCGACGACTTTTGCTACCCATATTTGGATGATTTCCTGATATTTTCCCCTGACGAGAAGACCCATGAAGAACACCTTCGCCAGATATTCACCAGGCTGAAAGAGTACAACATGGTCATCAACACGGCGAAATGCAACTTTGGTGTCCCGGAAGTAACTTTTCTGGGATATACAGTCTCCGCAGAAGGTGTGAAACCATTGGCCTCAAAAATAGAAGCTGTAAAGAACTTCCCCATTCCGAAGAACGTCCGAGAGTTGAGGCGTTTCCTGGGGATGATCAACTTTTACCGCAGATTTATACCTGACGCAGCGAAACACCAAGCACCGCTGAACGCTTTACTGGTCGGATCTGTAAAAGGATCACATCCGGTCGACATCTCAGGCGAAACCTTGAAGGCATTTGAAAGCTGCAAAGAAAGCTTATGCCAGGCAGCACTTCTAGCATATCCAGACCTTAAGGCAAGACTAGCACTGGTAACTGATGCCTCGGATACTGCGCTTGGAGCGGCTGTGCAGCAGTATAAAGATGACAGTTGGCAACCGCTAGCCTTCTTTTCTCGCAAATTGAGTCCGGCACAACAAAAATATTCGCCCTACGACCGAGAATTGCTGTCAATTTACGAGGCTATAAAGCACTTTCGCCATCTACTTGAAGCACGTCATTTTACGGTTTTTACTGACCACAAACCAATCTGCTTCGCATTTCATCAGCGGAAAGACAAATGCTCGCCTCGCCAATTCCGTCACCTGGATTTTATATCTCAGTTCACGACAGATATAAAGCACATATCAGGAAAAGATAATGTTGTGGCAGATACCCTCTCACGCATAGAAGAACTGTCACAACCAATCGACTTGATGGCTCTGGCGAAATCCCAAGAAAGAGATACAGAATTATTAAGTATCATAAATGGAGATACGTCATTAACTTTAACAAAAGTCAAAATTCCTGGATCTGACATAAAGATATTTTGTGACGAATCGACTGATATTCCTCGACCATACGTACCAAAAGAAATGCGTCGTCAAGCGTACGAAAGCTTGCATTCACTTAGTCATCCAGGCGCCAACTCGACTGCAAAATTAGTAGCTCAGCGATACGTATGGCCAGGTATCCGTAAAGACTGCCGAGAATGGGCGAAAAGCTGTTACGCATGCCAACGCGCAAAAGTAACCAGACATGTATCTGCTCCACTCGGCACTTTCAAAATTCCTCGAGCAAGATTTAGCCATCTTCATATCGATTTGATCGGACCAATGCCACCCAGCCACGGTTACAAGTACTGTTTAACCGCAGTTGACCGATTTACAAGATGGCCAGAAGCAATACCCATCACTGACATATCGGCAGAAACGGTTGCAAAGGCACTCCTATCAGGATGGATCGCTCGATTTGGATGTCCTTTAGAAATCGTAACTGACAGAGGGACCCAATTTCAATCTGCCCTATTTAAGTACCTGTCAGAAATAGCTGGATTTCAGCATAAAAAAACCACGGCATACCACCCAGCCTGCAACGGCTTAGTAGAAAGGTTTCACAGACAGTTAAAAGCCGCGATAACTTGTCACGGTAACGAAAACTGGACTGAAACACTTCCATTGGTGTTGCTGGGCATAAGATGCGCATACAAAGAAGATCTGCGAGCATCATCCGCCGAACTCGTATACGGGGAAACGTTAAGACTACCAGGTGAATTCTTCAGCCCATATACAAATACGACAACAGATGTTACGGACTTTTCTGCACGGCTAAGAAAGTTTGCGTCGAACATCCAACCGCAACCAGCATCGCGACATTGCAGAAAAGCCATATTTGTATATAAAGATCTCAAGACCGCTACTCACGTTTTCCTGCGTGATGATGCCCATAGACGACCACTGCAACCTGCGTATACCGGACCGCACAGAGTACTTGAAAGAAACGAAAAAGTATTCAAAATCATGGTTAATGAAAAAATACTTACCGTGTCTATAGACAGACTCAAACCAGCGTATACGGTCGAAGATCCTCCAAAAGAAAACGATAGAAGTCTACCGGATCCAACAAAATCAGCAGCAGTACCACCTGACCAGAACAGACCAAATTTAGAAACGGAACGTAGAACTCGATCCGGGAGAATAGTAAAATTCCCGGTTAGATATCGCCCGTAACCCGGTCTCTGGAGGGGAGTGTGTGGCGAGATCTAGAATATCATTGTAGAAAATAACTAAAATTATACCTACATTTAATTATTTAATATGTAGATTTATATTTCATTTAGTTCATTTAATTTTGTTTCTATAATTTATAAATTCATCTTCATGTAAATTACTGTAAATATTATAATTTGTTAATAAATAAATTCGCGCGCCATGTAAGCGAGCAGCGCAGGCAAAATAACTAGAATCAACCGGTTACCGTGCCGGCACTCGGTAGGCGCGCACGCCGCGCGCCCGCGGTGTCCCCGCGCAGCCGGTCCGCCGTCCGGCGCACCGGCCAGTGCAAATCACTTACCGACGGCGAATGCACGCGCAATTTCTCCAACACCGGCGCTCCTCGCTCACTCGCGAAGTATTGCAAAATCAAGCTGTGTCTCATTATTTAATTAGTTTGGTTGTTCCCTTACACACTGGAATAACCACAATGGATTATATTTTGACTGGGAAATATACCTAGGCGACTGCCTCGGTGGCTCAGTGTTTAGTGACCCTGTTTTCGGTGAAGGAAAACATCGTGAGGCAACCTGCATGTGTCCGTAGAAGAAATTCGATGGAGTATGTCCAATCCAGCAACCCGCACTGGGCCAGCGTTTGAATTTGAATTTTGAATTCCCAATCACCCTTTGTGGGTAGGCCTACATCCTGGAGTTGACTATTAAAAGGGCTGGTACAGTGCAGTAAGTTCCAAAAAAACTGGACCGGGGTTTGAACCCACGACCTCACGAATGATAGGCTAGTGTTACTACCACTAGACCAACATGGCTACCGTTTTAAAACGGTATAAAAATAGATCAAACTCGACCTCGATTCCGTAGTTTTTAAAGCCACATTAGCTATCCCATTTGCAGCAGCCTTACAATGTAACTATTATGTCATCTGTTGACCTCACTCCATTATCACTGCCACAATGCGATCATACATTACTACGTTGGATAAGGCCATACCTACTTAAAATCTATCAGAGAGCTAATATCGAAGCTTTTTTTTATTTCGTTTAGATTTGTGTTTGACTATACATACTGCTTAATGTTCAGCAGATATGTGGTCTAGGGCTAGGCTAGCACGCTTATCTAGAAGATACCTATTTATAAGGCGAATTACATAAGTCGGCGGAAGTGAAGTTGCGCAAAACCCATTCAAAGCTTTATTGTGAGCTTCAATCGCTTGGTTCTAACGCGCGGAATGTTCACAATACAATTATTATTTGCAAAAAATAGCATGACCGACTTCACCCGTGCACAGAATCATTACATAGTAAAAAACAAAGTCGCTTCCCGTTGTCTGTCCCCATGTATGCTTATATCTTTAAAACTACGCAACGGATTTTGATGCAGTTTGTTTTAATAGATAGAGTAATTCAAGAGAAATGTTTATATGTACTCGTATAATACACCTGTGCGGAGCCGGGGCGCATCGCCAGAACGCAAATATTATGCACAGATCGATGTAGCATTTTTCACATTATTGTTGGTTTATCAAAAATAGCTCAGCCGATTTACTTAGATAAAATTTAAATGGGACCAATTTGGAAGTATACTCTTTCCAATAAAAAAAGAATTATTGAAATCGGACTACTATAGAAATAGTTATGCGTGGTTATACATAAAATATATATACGCGTCGAATTGTATACCTCCTCCGGTGGTTCGTCGGTCAAAAAGGGTGGCCCTTTGGTCGCGTCTGTTTAGCCGTACGATAGAAGAAAGGGGCAGATGCAACTCCTGGGCGCACTCTCAAGTCTATCCGATAGAAGGCTGATAGACACGCCACCCTGCCTCGATGCTCGGGACTTTGTCAATGTTTCGTTGTCTATCAGCCTCCTGGCAGAAAAACGGACAAGCTTCTTTAATCTTTCCAATTGAGTTTCGTCTATATATATATATTTTTTTTTAACATACATAGGTACAATTAAAAGTACTGCCAAAAACAGCCATATTTTGTTTGAAATGATTTTTCGAAATTTTCCGGTAAGTTTTAAGTATATATGGTATGTTTAGCCTTATATTAGACAAGCTTTTGCCGGCGGTTACGACCGCGAGATATTTTTATTTTTGTGCTATCCCATAGGAACCTTGCCATACATACTTAAAATCCATCAGAAAGCAAATAAGAGGCAGAAAATAAGTTTCCAGAAAATCTCTTCAGTTGAATTTCGTCACTTTAAATTAGACTAATTTTTGCCGGCAGTTACGCCCGCGTAATATTTTGAATTTTGTGCTTAATATATGCTATAGAAAGAAAGAAGAAAGAAAATTTTTATTTACCAAAACGTGATTAAATTAATAATTTCAATATAATTTGCCTATTACCAGTATTGTAGTTAGTTATATACATAGTGAAATTAACAGTGGGTCCCAAACTCGGCTAGGCCGGTCTCTTGGGAGCCCTTACAAGTGGAGTTATTGTAACGAAATTCGCGCTTTAACATTTAAAAAAGGGTCTTTGAAAATTATATTAAGAATTAGATAGTATTAATAACATAAAATCGGAATCATAATTAAGTGAAACTAAAATACAAATTAAATGAGATAAATCAAATCGATTTAACATTTAAAAATTAACGCATGAAATTACTCAATAAAAATTGGAATTAAAATTAATTGAAATCAAAATTAGAATACAAATTAAATTAAATAAATCACATCAATTCATAATTAATTTAGCTATATCATATTGGCATAACAAGAATAGGATCAACATCAAAAAGAGATTGAATCAAGTTTCACACATCAGGCCTTTCATACAACGCAATAATATACAAATCAATCAGACGACGCAAATCAAATCAACAATCCACATGAGTTTTTGTGCAGTTCCGCAGATAGTGTGTATATGAGTGTGCAAGTGTGTATAGCACTGCAATACACGAGATCTCATGAGAGTCAAGGTTTGCAGTGCTACGTGTGTGTGTGTGTGTGTGTGTGTGTGTGTGTGTGTGTGTGTGTGTGTGTTGTTTTAAGTACCATCCGAGGACTTGCGTATGAATACACAAGGCACGACCGAGGACTTTTTCAAAGCGAGGACTTTTTCGAGAGTCCTCGGTTCGACTTGAGCAAATATTCGTATTCTGCAAGCGATTTTGAGTCTTTCTGTATACTTAACACAAAAAAGTGGTCTGAGCCTCGGTTTGATCAAAATTATTCATAATCTTACACACGCATTGTGTATCCACCAGGCGGCGCCACTGTCGCCTCATACACACTCTTTTACACTTCTTTCACGTTTGCTGTATTATCCGAGGACTAAAGTGTTAAATTTAACACAGAAGACCTCGGTTGGGTAGTTTTTCCAAACAATGTGTATTTGAGACCTCGGTTTGCTGCATTTTCGAAACAGTGTGTATACTAGTCCTCGCTTTGACAGTTTTCATCGTGTGTAGAACAAGAGCTATGCGCTATTATTTAAATAAGATTGACACAATTCTAAACAAATACCTAGTGAAAAGCTACTAAGTGCACTATAGGAGGTTTTGTCCGCAGTATGTGCTAAGTACCTAGGTCTGCTTATAAACTCGTATTACACAACACAACATTATATTTGGCGCCATAAAATGTTGTATTGTCTTGGGAGCTGGTGAAATGGTGGCAGAACGATTTCAAGTTAACAAAAAGTACAAAGAAATAAATAATGTTGCCAACTAAATTTTCATCCCGACTTTGCGTGCGTTGTGTGGTTAACCCTTTAAATACACAATTGTAATAGTTCTCAGTGTTCAAAATGGAAAACTATTGTAGTGTGAAATTTTATGTTATTTGGTTCATAAATATAGAAGTTACTAGCTGCGCCTCGCGGTTTCACCGGCGTTCAAAAAGTTAACATGAGTTTTCCAGGATTAAAAGTAGCCTATGTTAGTCCAGACCATGTAAATCCGTTGAGCTGTTTCAGAGTTTTGTGGTAAGACACATACATACTTTCACTTTTATAATATTAGTAAGATGAGGCTTTGTGACATCAGGACCAACTTATGGACAGACAGATGGACGGACACAACGATGTTATAAGTGTCCCTTGTTTTACTTCGAAACCCTAAAAAAGCAGGTGAGCTGACGTACCTTAATGAAATAAAGATCTTTAGAAAAATCAACGCTTTATTAGTTGTATCACGATTTATAATACAGTATGTATAAAAAATCTTTGTAATAATCTTTGATCAAACATTCTTTGGGATAATCAATACAAGCATCATTGAGATTTAGGAATCAGCCTTTAGTCTTTTCTTGATTACAATTTATCTGACTAAAACGTAAAAAAAATATAAGACATCAGTGATATAAAATCTAAAGGCCTGGTGTTAAAAGTAAAAGAAAATAATATGAGAAGAAAATTACCAGTTCTTTTTTAGTTCAGTTAGTTTTCTAAATTTGAAGACTATGCCAACTGTTGAGGGGTTCCCTCTTGAAGAAACGACCCTGGCTGCAGCACCAGCACAAACTGGTGTTTATCTTACATATACTATGTAAATATAACGCGTTTGCCAAATTTGAAAACTATGCCATCAACTGTTGAGGGGTTCCCTCTTGAAGAAACGACCCTGGCTGCAGCACCAGCACAAACTGGTGTTTATCTTACATATACTATGTAAATATAACGCGTTTGCCAAATTTGAAAACTATGCCATCAACTGTTGAGGGGTTCCCTCTTGAAGAAACGACCCTGGCTGCAGCACCAGCACAAACTGGTGTTTATCTTACATATACTATGTAAATATAACGCGTTTGCCAAATTTGAAAACTATGCCATCAACTGTTGAGGGGTTCCCTCTAGAAGAAACGACCCTGGCTGCAGCACCAGCACAAACTGGTGTTTATCTTACATATACTATGTAAATATAACGCGTTTGCCAAATTTAAAAACTATGCCATCAACTGTTGAGGGGTTCCCTCTTGAAGAAACGACCCTGGCTGCAGCACCAGCACAAACTGGTGTTTATCTTACATATACTATGTAAATATAACGCGTTTGCCAAATTTGAAAACTATGCCATCAACTGTTGAGTTGAGGGGTTCCTTCATGAAGAAACGACCCTGGCTGCAGCACCAGCACAAACTGGTGTTTATCTTACATATACTATGTAAATATAACGCGTTTGCCAAATTTGAAAACTATGCCATCAACTGTTGAGTTGAGGGGTTCCTTCATGAAGAAACGACCCTGGCTGTAGCATCAGCACAAACTGGTGTTTATCTTACATATACTAGGTAAATCTAACGCGTTTGCCAAATCTGAAGACTATGCCATCAACTGTTGAGGGGTTCCTTCATGAAGAAACGACCCTGGCTGCAGCATCAGCACAAACTGGTGTTCATCTTACATAACGCACGTAAAAATGCGTAATGTATGTAATGTATTTAAGGATCTTACATATCAAATACTATTAGGCCGTCTTTTGCATGTAATGTTTGCACTAGCATGTTAGTTATGCTTTGATTTCTGCCGCGTACCGCACGTTTGTGTTCGTTCGCGAAAATCCTTTGAAAAGCACCGAAAAACGTAAAGTCATTAACCCGCCCTCGCTTGGTACTTTATTTTAAAAAATGTGTGTAAGAAATGTATCAAAACATTCTACTTACATGAATGCTAATACTAAAATGGTTAGGTAGGTGGATTTTCGACGTCCTCGCTTTGTACGAGTCCTACACGGAAAACTGTCCTCGGTTGGGTGAAATAAAGTCCAACACAGCGTCCGCGTTTTGTATGAGATATAAGAAATATTGTGTAAAAATACGTCCTCGGAAGGGCATCACTGGGCTTACGTAAGAGGTCCTCGGTTGGCTAACACAAAGTCCTCGTATGTGCACTGCTGATCACATCAAGTTGTGTATTTCAGGTCCTCGGTATGTTTGCCGCGCTTCATGCAGAAAAATATTTAGATAGCGTTATCCTAATAGGCTCATCACTAAAGATTTACTCAGCTGTCTCTTTCTATCTTATTCAAGATGTCCTACGAGGTGTGTAAACCTGTTTTTCAGAGAGTCCTCGCTTCGGTCAAAAACTAACAAGGTCCTCATAAGGGTGTCTGTACAAACAGGGGTGTGTGTGTGTGTGTGTGTGTGTGTGTGTGTGTGTGTGTGTGTTTGTTTTAAGTACCATCCGAGGACTCGCGTATGAATACACAAGGCACGACCGAGGACTTTTTCAAAGCGAGGACTTTTTCGAGAGTCCTCGGTTTGACTTGACCAAATATTCGTATTCTGCAAGCGATTTTGAGTCTTCCTGTATACTTAACACAAAAAAGTGGTCTGAGCCTCGGTTTGATCAAAATTATTCATAATCTTACACACGCATTGTGTATACACCAGGCGGCGCCACTGTCACCTCATACACACTCATTTACACTCCTTTCACGTTTGATGTATTATCCGAGGACTAATGTGTTAACTTTCACACAGAAGACCTCGGTTGGGTAGCTTTTCCAAACAATGTGTATTTGAGACCTCGGTTTGCTGCATTTTCGAAACAGTGTGTATACTAGTCCTCGTTTTGACGGTTTTCATCGTGTGTAGAACAAGAGCTATGCGCTATCATTTAAATAAGATTGTGCGGTATAAAAATTAAAAGTTGACACAATTCTAAACAAATAGTAAAAAGCTACTAGGCGCACTATAGGAGGTTTTTTCCGCAGAATGTGCTAATTACCTAGGTCTGCTTATACTCGTATTACAGAAAATTATATTTGACGCCATAAAATGTTGAATTTTCTTGGGAGCTGGTGAAATGGTGGTAGAATGATTTCAAGTACAAAGAAATAGAGAATGTTGCCAACTAAATTTTAATCCCGACTGCGTGCGTTGTGTGGTTAACCCCTTAAATGCACAATTGTAATAGTTCTCAATGTTTATAATGGAGAACTATACTAACACTATTATAGTGTGAAATTTTATGTTATTTGGTTCATAAATATAGAAGTTACTAGCTGCGCCTCGCGGTTTCACCCGCGGTCAAAAAGTTAACATGAGTTTATCAGGATTAAAAGTAGCTTATGTTAGTCCAGACTACGAAAGACCTTTATTCCAAATTTCATGTAAATCCGTTGAGCTGTTTCAGAGTTTTGTGGTAAGACACATACAAACTTTCACTTTTATAATATTAGTAAGATGAGGCTATGTGACATCAGGACGAACTTATGGACAGACAGATGGACGGACACAACGATGTTATAAGCGTCCCTTTTTTTTACTTCGAAACCCGAAAAAGCAGGTGAGCTGACGTAACTTAATAAAATAAAGATCTTTGTAAAAATCAACGCTTTATTAGTTATATCACGATTTATAATACAGTATAAAAAAATCTTTGTAATAATCTTTGATCAAACATTCTTTGAGATAATTAATACAAGCATCATTGAGACTTAGGAATCAGCCTTTAGTCTTATCTTGATTACGATTTATCTGACTAAAACGTAAAAAATAGTAGAAGACATCAGTAATATAAAATCTAAAGGCCTGGTGCTAAAAGTAAAAGAAAATAATATGAGAAGAAAATTACCAGTTCTTTTTTAGTTCAGTCCGTTTGCCAAATTTGAAGAATATGCCATCAACTGTTGAGGGGTTCCTTTAAAAAGAAACGACTCTGGCTGCAGCTTCAGCACAAATTGGTCATCAGCACATCTTACATATACTATGTAAATCTAACGCGTTCGCCAAATTTGAAGACTATACCATCAACTGATGAGGAGTTCCTTCATGAAGAAACGACCCTGGCTACAGCATCAGCACAAACTGGTAACTATCTTACATATACTATATAAATCTAATGCGTTTGCCAAATTTGAAGACTATGCCATCAACTGTTGAGGGGTTCCCTCTTGAAGAAACGACCGTGGCTGCAGCATCAGCTCTAACTGGTAACTATCTTACATATACTATGTAAATCTAACGCGTTCGCCAAATTTGAAGACTATACCATCAACTGATGAGGAGTTCCTTCATGAAGAAACGACCCTGGCTACAGCATCAGCACAAACTGGTGTTTATCTTACATATATTATGTAAATCTAATGCGTTTGCCAAATTTGAAGACTATGCCATCAACTGTTGAGGGGTTCCCTCTTGAAGAAACGACCGTGGCTGCAGCATCAGCACAAACTGGTAACTATCTTACATATACTATATAAATCTAATGCGTTTGCCAAATTTGAAGACTATGCCATCAACTGTTGAGGGGTTCCCTCTTGAAGAAACGACTGTGGCTGCAGCATCAGCACAAACTGGTAACTATCTTACATATACTATGTAAATCTAATGCGTTTGCCAATTTGAAGACTATGCCATCAACTGTTGAGGGGTTCCCTCTTGAAGAAACAACCCTGGCTGCAGCATCAGCACAAACTGGTAACTATCTTACATATACTCTGTAAATCCAACGCGTTTGCAAATTTGAAGACTATGCCATCAACTTTTGAGGGGTTCCCTCTTGAAGAGACGACCCTGGCTGCAGCATCAGCACAAACTGGTAACTATCTTACGAATACTATGTAAATCTAACGCGTTTATCAAATTTGAAGACTATGCCATCAACTGTTGAGGAGTTCCTTCATGAAGAAACGACCCTGGCTGCAGCATCAGCACAAACTGGTAACTATCCCTAGTTGTAGCATCAGCACAAACTGGTAACTATCTTACATATACTATGTAAATCTAAAGCGTTTGCAAATTTGAAGACTAATGCCATCAACTGTTGAGGGGTTCCCACTTGAAAAAACGACCCTGGCTGCAGCATCAGCACAAACTGGTAACTATCTTACATATACTATGCAAATCTAACGCGTTTGCCAAATTTGAAGACTATGCCATCAACCTGTTGAGGGGTTCCCTCTTGAAGAAACAACCCTGGCTGCAGCATCAGCACAAACTGGTAACTATCTTACATATACTATGTAAATTTAACGCGTTTGCAAATTTGAAGACTATACCATCAACTGTTGAGGGGTTCCCTCTTGAAGAAACGACCCTGACTGCAGCATCAGCATAAACTGGTAACTTTCTTACATATACTATGTAAATCTAACGCGTTTACCAAATTTGAAGACTATGCCATCAACTGTTGAGGGGTTCCCTCTTGAAGAAACGACCCTGACTGCAGCATCAGCTCAAACTGGTAACTATCTTACATATACTATGTAAATCTAACGCGTTTGCCAAATTTGAAGACTATGCCATCAACTGTTGAGGAGTTCCTTCATGAAGAAACGACCCTGGCTGCAGCATCAGCACAAACTGGTAACTATCTTACATATACTATGTAAATCTAACGCGTTTGCCAAATTTGAAGACTATGCCATCAACTGTTAAGGGGTTCCCTCTTGAAGAAATCACCCTGGCTGCAGCGTCAGCACAAACTGGTGTTTATCTTACAAAACGCACGAAAAAATGATAATTAAAAATGATGATTATCTTACATATCAAATACTATTAGGCCGTCTTTTGCATGTAATGTTTGCACTAGCATGTTAGTTATTCTTTGAAGAGCACCGAAAAACGTAAAGTCATTGACCCGCCCTCGCTTGGTACTTCATTTTAAAAAATGTGTGTAAGAATTATATCAGAACATTCTACTTACATGAATGCTAATATTAAAATGGTAAGGTAGGTAGGTTTTCTACGTCCTCGCTTTGTACGAGTCCTACACGGAAAACTGTCCTCGGTTGGGTGAAATAAAGTCCAACACAGCGTCCGCGTTTTGTATGAGATATAAGAAATATTGTGTAAAAATACGTCCTCGGAAGGGCATCGCCGGGCTTACGTAAGAGGTCCTCGGTTGGCTAACACAAGGTCCTCGTATGTGCACTGCTGATCTCATCAAGTTGTGTATTTCAGGTCCTCGGTATGTTCGCCGCGATTCATGCAGAAAAATATTGAGATAGCGTTATCCTAATAGGCTCATCACTTAAGATTTACTCAGCTGTCTCTTTCTATCTTATTCAAGATGGCCTACGAGGTGTCTAAACCTGTTTTTTAGAGAGTCCTCGCTTCGGTCAAAAACTAACAAGGTCCTCATAAGGGTGTCTGTACAAACAGGGGTGTGTGTGTGTGTGTGTGTGTGTGTGTGTGTGTGTGTGTGTGTGTGTGTGTGTGTTTGTGTGTGTTTGTTTTAAGTACCATCCGAGGACTTGCGTATGAATACACAAGGCACGACCGAGGACTTTTTCAAAGCGAGGACTTTTTCGAGAGTCCTCGGTTTGACTTGACCAAATATTCGTATTCTGCAAGCGATTTTGAGTCTTTCTGTATACTTGACACAAAAAAGTGGTCTGAGCCTCGGTTTGATCAAAATTATTCATAATCTTACACACGCATTGTGTATCCACCAGGCGGAGCCACTGTCGCCTCATACACACTCCTTTACACTTCTTTCACGTTTGCTGTATTATCCG
The DNA here is from genome assembly GCA_949316475.1 of Hypomecis punctinalis. Taxonomy (NCBI): domain Eukaryota; kingdom Metazoa; phylum Arthropoda; class Insecta; order Lepidoptera; family Geometridae; genus Hypomecis; species Hypomecis punctinalis. The sequence continues at coordinate 2,910,646 of OX438822.1, forward strand.
AGGACTAATGTGTTAACGTTCACACAGAAGACCTCGGTTGGGTAGCTTTTCCAAACAATGTGTATTTGAGACCTCGGTTTGCTGCATTTTCGAAACAGTGTGTATACTAGTCCTCGTTTTGACAGTTTTCATCGTGTGTAGAACAAGAGCTATGCGCTATCATTTAAATAAGATTGTGCTGGAAAAATTTAAAAGTTGACACAATTCTAAACAAATAGCGAAAAGCTACTAGGCGCACTATAGGAGATTTTTTCCGCAGAATGTCCTAAGTACCTAGGTCTGCGTATACTTGGATTACACAATATTATATTTGGCGCCATAAAATGTTGTATTGTCTTGGGAGCTGGTGAAATGGTGGCAGAAAGATATACAGTTAACAAAAACTACAAAGAAATAAAGAATGTTGCCAACTAAATTTTCATCCCGACTTTGCGTGCGTTGTGTGGTTAACCCCTTAAATGCACAATTGTAATAGTTCTCAGTGTTCAAAATGGAAAACTATTAAATATGAAATTGTATGTTATTTGGTTCATAAATATAGAAATTACTAGCTGCGCCTCGCGGTTTCACCCGCGGTCAAAAAGATAGCATGAGTTTTCCAGGATTAAAAGTAGCCTATGTTAGTCCAGACCATGAAAGATATTAATTCCAAATTTCATGTAAATCCGTTGAGCTGTTTCAGAGTTTTATGGTAAAACACATACAAACTTTCACTTTTATAATATTAGTGAGATGAGGCTTTGTGACATCAGGATGAACTTATGGACAGACAGATGGACGGACACAACGATGTTATAAGTGTCCCTTGTTTTACTTCGAAAACCTAAAAAGGCAGGCGAGCTGACGTACCTTAATAAAATAAAGATCTTTAGAAAAATCAATGCTTTATTAGTTATATCACGATTATAATACAGTATAAAAAAATCTTTGTAATAATCTTTGATCAAACATTCTTTGAGATAATCAATACAAGCATGATTGAGATTTAGGAATCAGCCTTTAGTCTTATCCTATACTATTTTTTACGTTTTAGTCAGAAAAATCGTAATCATTCTTGATTACGATTTTTTTGACTAAAACGTAAAAAATAGTATAGGACATCAGTAATATAAAAACTAAAGGCCTGGTGTTAAAAGTAAAAGAAAATAATATGAGAAGAAAATTACCAGTTCTTTTTTAGTTCAGTCCGTTTGCCAAATTTGAAGATTGTGCCATCAACCGTTGAGGGGTTCCTTCATGAAAAAACGACCCTGGCTGCAGCACCAGCACAAACTGGTGTTTATTTTACATATACTATGTAAACCTAACGCGTTTGCCAAATTTGAAAACTATGCCATCAACTGTTGAGGGGTTATTTCATGAAAAAACGACCCTGGCTGCAGCATCAGCACAAGCTGGTGTTTATTTTACATATATGTAAGTCTAACGCGTTTGCCAAATTTGAAAACTATGCCATCAACTGTTGAGGGGTTCCTTCATGAAGAAACTACCCTGGCTGCAGCATCAGCACAAACTGGTGTTTATTTTACATATACTATGTAAATCTAACGCGTTTGCCAAATTTGAAGACTATACCATCAACTGTTGAGGGGTTCCCTCTTCAAGAAACGACCCTGGCTGCAGCATCAGCACAAACTGGTGTTTATCTTACATATACTATGTAAATATAACGCGTTTGCCAAATTTGAAGCTATGCATCAATCGTTGAGGGGTTCCTTCACGAAAAAACGACCCTGGCTGCAGCATCAGCACAAACTGGTGTTTATCTTACATATACTATGTAAATCTAATGCGTTTGCCAAATTTGAAAACTATGCCATCAACTATTGAGTGGTTCCTTCATGAAGAAACGACCCTGGCTGCAGCATCAGCACAAACTGGTGTTTATTTTACATAACGCACGTAAAAATGGTAATTAAGGATATTACTTATCAAATACTATTAGGCCGTCTTTTGCATGTAATGTTTGCACTAGCATGTTAGTTATGCTTTGATTTCTGCCGCGTACCGCACGCGGCAAACTGTTTGGGTTCGTTCGCGAAAATACTTTGAAAAGCACCGAAAAACGTAAAGTCATTGACCCGCCCTCGCTTGGTACTTCTTTTTGAAAAATGTGTGTAAGAAATAAATCTAAACATTCTCCTTACATTAATGCTAATACTGAAATGGTTAGGTAGGTAGATTTTCTACGTCCTCGCTTTGTATGAGCCCTACGCGGAAAACTGTCCTCGGTTGGGTGAAATAAAGTCCAACACAGCGTCCTCGTTTTCTATGAGATATAAGAAATATTGTGTAAAAATACGTCCTCGGAAGGGCATCGCCGGGCTTACGTAAGAGGTCCTCGGTTGGCTAACACAAGGTCCTCGTATGTGCACTGCTGATCACATCAAGTTGTGTATTTCAGGTCCTCGGTATGTTCGCCGCGATTCATGCAGAAAAATATTGAGATAGCGTTATCATAATAGGCTCATCACTTAAGATTTACTCAGCTGTCTCTTTCTATCTTATTCAAGATGGCCTACGAGGTGTTTAAACCGGTTTTTTAGAGAGTCCTCGCTTCGGTCAAAAACTAACAAGGTCCTCATAAGGGTGTCTGTACAAACAGGGGTGTGTGTGTGTGTGTGTGTGTGTGTGTGTGTGTGTGTGTGTGTGTGTGTGTGTGTTTGTTTTAAGTACCATCCGAGGACTTGCGTATGAATACACAAGGCACGACCGAGGACTTTTTCAAAGCGAGGACTTTTTTGAGGGTCCTCGGTTCGACTTGACCAAATATTCGTATTCTGCAAGCGATTTTGAGTCTTTCTGTATATTTAACACAAAAAAGTGGTCTGAGCCTCGGTTTGATCAAAATTATTCATAATCTTACACACGCATTGTGTATACACCAGGCGGCGCCACTGTCGCCTCATACACACTCCTTTACACTCCTTTCACGTTTGCTGTATTATCCGAGGACTAATGTGTTAACTTTCACACAGAAGACCTCGGTTGGGTAGCTTTTCCAAACAATGTGTATTTGAGACCTCGGTTTGCTGCATTTTCGAAACAGTGTGTATACTAGTCCTCGCTTTGACAGTTTTCATCGTATGTAGAACACGAGCTATGCGTTATTATTTAAATAAGATTGTGCAGGAAAAATTTAAAAGTTGACATAATTCTAAACAAATAGTGAAAAGCTACTAGGCGCACTACAGGAGATTTTTTCCGCAGTATGTCCTAAGTACCTATGTCTGCTTATACTTGGATTACACAATATTATATTTGGCTTCATAAAATGTCTTGGGAGCAGGTGAAATAGTGGCAGAAAGATTTAAGTTAACAAAAAGTACAAAGAAATAAAGAATGTTGCCAACTAAAATTTCATCCCGACTTTGCGTGCGTTGTGTGGTTAACCCTTTAAATGCACAATTGTAATAGTTCTCAGTGTTCAAAATGAAATTAAATATAGAAGTTACAAGCTGCGCCTCGCGGTTTCACCCGCGGTCAAAAAGTTAACATGATTTTTCCAGGATTAAAAGTAGCCTATGTTAGTCCAGACCATGAAATACCTTTATTCCAAATTTCATGTAAATCCGTTAAGCTGTTTCAGTGTTTTGTAGTTAGACACATACAAAATTTCACTTTTATAATATTAGTAAGATGAGGCTTTGTGACATCAGGACGAACTTATGGACAGACAGTTGGACGGACTCAACGATGTTATAAGTGACTCTTGTTTTACTTCGAAACCCTAAAAAAGCAGGTGAGCTGACGTACCTTAATAAAATAAAGATCTTTAGAAAAATCAACGCTTTATTAGTTATATCACGATTTATTATACAGTATAAAAAATCTTCGTAATAATCTTTGATCAAACATTCTTTGGGATAATCAATACAAGCATCATTGAGATTTAGGAATCAGCCTTTAGCCTTTTCTTGATTACGATTTATCTGACTAAAACGTAAAAAATAGTATAGGACATCAATAATATAAAATCTAAAGGCCTGGTGTTAACAGTAAAAGAAAATAGAAGAAAATTACCAGTTCTTTTTTAGTTCAGTTCGTTTGTCAAATTTGAAGACTATGCCATCAACTGTTGAGGGGTTACCTCATGAAGAAACGACCCTGGCTGTAGCATCAGCACAAACTGGTGTTTATCTTACATCTAGTATGTATAAATCTAACGCGTTTGCCAAATTTGAAGACATTGACATCAACCGTTGAGGGGTTCCCTCATGAAAAAACGACCCTGGCTGCAGCATCAGCACAAACTGATGTTTATCTTACATATACTATTTAAATATAACGCGTTTGCCAAATTTAAAGCTATGCCATCAACCGTTGAGGGGTTTCTTTTATGAAAAAACAACCCTGGCTGCAGCATCAGCACAAGCTGGTGTTTATTTTACATATACTATGTAAATCTAACGCGTTTGCCAAATAAAACTATGCCATCAACTGTTGAGGGGTTCCTTCATGAAGAAACGACTGTGGCTGCAGCATCAGCACAAACTGGTGTTTATCTTACATATACTATGTAAATCTAACGCGTTTGCCAAATTTGAAGACTTTGCCATCAACTGTTGAGGGGTTCCCTCTTGAAGAAACAACCCTGGCTGCAGCATCAGCACAAGCTGGTGTTTATTTTACATATACTATGTAAATCTAACGCGTTTGCCAAAGAAAACTATGCCATCAACTGTTGCGCGGTTCCTTCATGAAGATACTACTCTGGCTGCAGCATCAGCACAAGCTGGTGTTTATCTTACATATACTATGTAAATCTAACGCGTTTGCCAAATTTAAAGCTATGCCATCAACCGTTGAGGGGTTTCTTTTATGAAAAAACAACCCTGGCTGCAGCATCAGCACAAGCTGGTGTTTATTTTACATATACTATGTAAATCTAACGCGTTTGCCAAATAAAACTATGCCATCAACTGTTGCGCGGTTCCTTCATGGAGAAACGACTCTGGCTGCAGCATCAGCACAAGCTGGTGTTTATTTTACATATACTATGTAAAACTAACACGTTTGTCAAATTTGAAGACTATGCCATCAACTATTGAGGGGTTCCCTCTTGAAGAAACGACCCTGGCTGCAGCATCAGCATAAACTGGTGTTTATTTTACATATTTTATACTAAGTAAATCTAACGCGTTTGCTAAATTTCAAGACTATGCCATCAAATGTTGAGGGGTTCCTTCATGAAAAAACGACCTTGGCTGCAGCACCAGCACAAACTGGTGTTTATATTATATATACTATGTAAATATAACGCGTTTGCCAAATTTGAAGCTATGTCATCAACCGCTGAAGGGTTCCTTCACGAAAAACAACCCTGGCTGCAGCATCAGCACATACTGGTGTTTATCTTACATATACTATGTAAATCTAACGCGTTTGCCAAATTTGAAGACTATGCTATCAACTGTTGAGGGGTTCCCTCTTGAAGAAACGACCCTGGCTGCAGCATCAGCACAAACTTGTGTTTATTTTACATATACTATGTAAATCTAACGCGTTTGCCAAATTTGAAGACTATGCCATCAACTGTTGAGGGGTTCCTTCACGAAAAATCGACCCTGGCTGCAGCATCAGCACAAACTGGTGTTTATCTTACATATACTATGTAAATCTAACGCGTTTGCCAAATTTGAAAACTATGCCATCAACTGTTGAGTAGTTCCCTCTTGAAGAAACGACCCTGGCTGCAGCATCAGCACAAGCTGGTGTTTATTTTACATATACTATGTAAATCTAACGCGTTTGCCAAAGAAAACTATGCCATCAACTGTTGCGCGGTTCCTTCATGAAGAAACTACTCTGGCTGCAGCATCAGCACAAGCTGGTGTTTATCTTACATATACTATGTAAATCTAACGCGTTTGCCAAATTTATGCCATCAACTATTGAGGGGTTCCCTCTTGAAGAAACGACCCTGGCTGCAGCATCAGCACAAGCTGGTGTTTATTTTACATATACTATGTAAATCTAACGCGTTTGCCAAAGAAAACTATGCCATCAACTGTTGCGCGGTTCCTTCATGGAGAAACGACTCTGGCTGCAGCATCAGCACAAGCTGGTGTTTATCTTACATATACTATGTAAATCTAACGCGTTTGCCAAATTTGAAAACTATGCCATCAACTGTTGAGTGGTTCCTTCATGAAGAAACGACCGTGGCTGCAGCATCAGCACAAACTGGTGCTTATCTTATATAACGCACGTAAAAATGATAATTAAGGATCTTACATGTCAAATATTATTAGGCCGTCTTTTGCATGTAATGTTTGCACTAGCATGTTAGTTATGCTTTGATTTTGGCCGCAAAAACGTGAAGTCCTTGACCCGTCCTCGCTTGGTACTTCATTTTAAAAAATGTGTGTAAGAAATATATCAAAACATTCTACTTACATGAATGCTAATACTTAAATGGTTTGGTAGGTAGATTTTCTACGTCCTCGCTTTGTACGAGTCCTACACGGAAAACTGTCCTCGGTTGGGTGAAATAAAGTCCAACACAGCGTCCGCATTTTGTATGAGATATAAGAAATATTGTGTAAAAATACGTCCTCGGAAGGGCATCGCCGGGCTTACGTAAGAGGTCCTCGGTTGGCTAACACAAGGTCCTCGTATGTGCACTGCTGATCACATCAAGTTGTGTATTTCAGGTCCTCGGTATGTTCGCCGCGATTCATGCAGAAAAATATTGAGATAGCGTTATTCTAATAGGCTCATCACTTAAGATTTACTCACCTGTCTCTTTCTATCTTATTCAAGATGGCCTACGAGGTGTACAAACCGGTTTTTTAGAGAGTCCTCGCTTTGGTCAAAAACTAACAAGGTCCTCATAAGGGTGTCTGTACAAACAGGGGTGTGTGTGTGTGTGTGTATGACTATCTCTGTTGTTTGGTGTGCGAAACGTAAAGTAGTGCTCTATAGGTCGTAGACTTTTACAAGTTCTTCAGCTTTTGAGTAATTAAGACTCTGAAGCCATGTCTTGACCTTCCCTCTTGCTTTCCTGTGGGATGTTTCTCTGACGTCACAGTGCCTGCATACCATATTGTATGTGAAGGTATGTATATATGGCGGCAAGCGGCATGCAAAAACTGTTCTGACCTTTGGAAGTGGAGTTACTAGCGGCCGGACTTTCCTTCTAGGAGGCTGTATGTGTGTTCTGTGGGTTTTGGCTACCGCTCGCATAATAAACAATTGCCTAATACTAAGCAATTTGGCCTCTTGGAATAGCTCTTCTGTGGGGTATCGTCGGGGTTTCCCCAGCATGACTTTCAAAACCGCACGTTGTACTCTTTCAGCAGCGATCATGCTACTCTTAGCAGCTCCGCCCCATACTCCTAAGCAGTATTGGATTATTGATTGACACAAGGTTGTATAAACCATGTTTTTGACTTCTAAACTGGCAGTAGGCCGAAGTTTTTTCATGTTGGTATCGTTTTTCGCAGTCTTCTAGATAATAAGGTAATGTGTTTCTCAAAGGACAGTCTCTGGTCTATTTGTATCCCCAAGTATTTTGTGACAGTTGTTCTTTTAATTTTATTACAAAGGCAATTGGTTTTATCAGTTCGGGTAGCAGGGCAAGTGACACAGTGAAGCTTTATGTACTGGAATTTGGGTTCGGTGGCGCGAGATATGTGGAATCCGACAAAGTTTGTTTTGGAAACGTTTAGAGTTAGTAGGTTGGCGTTTAACCACTGCACGACCTTTGACATTCCCTTCTCTGCTGAACTTACAACCTCTTCCCAGCTTCGACCGTGGAAAATGGCTACTGTGTCGTCAGCGTAACAGATGAGTTTAGAATTTGGAATGTCTATTTCTAATAGGTCATTCATATATATTAGAAATAAAGTGGGTGAGAGTATACCACCCTGTGGCACCCCAAAAGAAGTACCTCGTTCTTTGCTGAGGTATTCTCCTATTCTTACTCTTTGACTTCTGTTCTTAAGGTAACTTCTGAACCAGTTAAGAGCGATTCCACGGATTCCTAGAAGTTCCAATTTTGTGAGAAGAATAGGAATTGAAACAGTGTCAAACGCACGCGCTAGATCGAGGAAAACAGCTAGACATCTGTTTCCTTTGTCCATGTGATTTGCCACTGTTTGTGTCAATATGTCCACAGCATCTTCCGTGGATTTGCCACGTCGAAACCCAAACTGAGAATCTGATAGGATATTGTATTTTTCGAGGAAGTCTGTCAGTCTTTTGTTAACAATTTTTTCTAGTACCTTTGATAAGATGCACAAAAGTGATATGGGACGGTAGTTATCGACGCAATCTAGGATCGCAATATAGGAAGGAACCTTTTATTTTTCCGGGATAAACAACGTATCAACGTAGTAGCATATGTCACTTTTCGACCTTTGCACTGTAACCACGCAAAATCAAGTCTATCCGTTGCCCTCTCGCTGCGTAACACTCTCGGACTTACAATTTTTGACCGACGAAACTGAGGAGGTACTCAATTCGACGCATAACTTTTTACGTAGTGGTCCAATTTCGATAATTCTTTTTTTATTTGAAAGAGTATGATTCGAAATTGGTCCCATTTAAATTATATCGAAATCGACTGAGCCATTTTAGATAAATCAACAATAATGTGAAAAATATTATATCGATCCGTGCGAAATATTCGCGAATTCTGTACATTGTTGAAGTCGGTCATGCTAGTTTTGACTGCCTCGGTGGCTCAGTGGTTAGTGAACCTGACTTCTGGATCAAAGAGGCGTGGGTTCGATCCCCACCCAGGGCAAGTATTTATGTGATGAACATAAGGATTTGCTCTTTGTAGGGGTGTTATTTAGGTACTAAGCCCGATTACAGAGGCGCCAGTGTAACTTTATTAGCTAAATGGCATAGTTCTGTTTCTTTTTTACTTTAGGCATTCGATGCAGAGAACGCGTTTTACGTTGCTATTTAATTTACGCTGGCGTCTCTGTAATCGGGCTTACTATCTATATAAGTATGTATTTAAAATGTATATGTAGTATATCAGTCTCTGGCAGCCATATCACAAGCTTTGCTTAGTTTGGGATCAGAGACCGTGTGTAAGATGTCCCCTAATATTTATTTTGCAAAAAATATCATAGTAAGGATTTACGATGGTCGCTAACAAGTACCGCTCACAGCACTCATTTGCCGTATTTGGCCAACTGTAAGTCGTAACTTGGCCAGCGTGTGGACAGATCTAGTGTTTGCGTCACCTCTATCAAGCCCGTAACGGCTTCCTTTGCCGGGAATTATATCGACCTCGCATTATGTCACTAGGATACGCTTGATTCTAAGAATCTTTTATTACAACGTTAAAATTGTCGTGAATAGGCTAGTTGACAAAATTTTTGGATGTTCTCTTAAATAGAGCCGATTAACGAAAACAAAAATAAAATCATCTTAGAAATAAAGAAGTTATAAGCATATTTATTTTCTTGCTAGATAAAGAGCGCATTATGGCAGATTATGACGTCACTGCCCGTGAGTGTCATACATTCACCATGCTTTGTTATGCTTCGTGGGAAACGGACAAGGCATCCCCTCTTAATTCCTACCAACATCTTTTGGATCGTCAAATCCTAATACATACTTATTTGACAGTTTTGACAGCTTTTGGAAGATTTTCCATCCATTTTTGTGGTTGATAATGACCTCAAGCGACAACAGCGCTATGATTGTACAGGTAGCGGCACGTAAATCTAGCGCTGAAGGTACTGTGGAGGGGATGGCTGCTCATGGTGACCACCATACTAAACTTATGCGCAGCCATCCCCTTCACACTTCGCTCAGCGCTATACTTATACGCCGCGACCTGTAGTCACTTTGTGGTCCACTCAATGCTCAATTTGTCTACCTTGACAGTGACAATGACATTTAGAAATGTCACATGTAGCAATTTTAGATGTCAAAATGTTCGAGTCTGATTTGGAATAAAAGCTTTCACAGTCTATCTCGGTCCCGAATCAGGGCCGGTGTCGGGTTGCGACCGTGAATTAAATATGGCGGACGAAACAATGGCGCCACTTTCGACTGCCGAGCTGCAGAGTAGATAATCTTGCAGAGTAACAACTTCATTTCCCAGTAAGGCAATGGTGCCGTAAGCTCTATTAATAACTAGCTTTTGCCTGCGTCTTTGCCCACGTGGTATTTCAATTTTTGTGCTATATCATGAGAGCATTTTATTTTTTACGTCCCTTTTCGTGTTTCAAACTATGTCCATGCTAAAAATCACGTCGATCCGTACCTCCGTTGCTACGTGAAAGAGGTACAAACCAAAAACACACTTCGTTCGTTCGTTTCAACCATAGGACGTCCACTGCTGGACATAAGCCTTTCCTAAAGATATCCAATAAGATCAGTTCGTAGCGGCTTGCAGCCAGCGCGATCCTGCGGTCTTAATGAGGTCATCCGTCCACCTTGTGGGTGGACGTCATACGCTGCGCTTGCCGGTACGTGGTCTCCACTCGAGATCTTTTCGACCCTATCAGTCATCAGTTCTCCGCGCTATGTGCCCTGCCCATTGCACCAACTCAACACTTCACCCACTTCCTCTCACTTCAACTTGCTAATCCGCTGAACTATATTGGTAACCTTGTTTCTTCTACGGATCTCCTCATTCCTGATTCGATCTCGCAGAGAAACTCCGAGCATAGCCCTCTCCATGGCTCGTTGGGCTACTTGGAGTTTACTAATAAGGCCTATAGTGAGAGACCTCGTTTCTGTCCCATAAGTCATCACTGGCACTGGTCTCCACTCGAGGACTTTTCGACCCCTTCGAAACACGCTTCCAGATTTATAATATTAGTAAGGATAGTAAAATTATTATGAGTTGCGATAATCAATTGGGGGTATTTGAGACTCTTAAAATCACAGAATGGGTACCATTCTGTGATTCTACTGAGATCTATGAGACTACAAATTCACCCCAAATCCGCACAAACCGCACTATCATAAAGTATGATATCTTCCTAGCGCTACCTGCCATTACAAACTTGAAACGTGCTTCTACCGAAAACTACGCCTCAAAGTATTTCCCAGCGTAGCCATGTCAGAGTCCTTCAGGCAGCTTAAAAACTCTGACACCAGGGCTATAGGCAGTTAGTTCAGTTTCAGTAGGTAGTAGTTCAAAGTAGTAAGCCGTGGTGGTCAAGAGGTAGTAACAGCCGCCTTACAATCATAAGGTCTTGGGTTCAAATCCGCAGTCCCGTACCAATGAGTTCTTTGGAATTTATGTACGGGACTTCACACCACTGGCTTTTCGGTGAAGGAAAACATCGTAAGGCAACCTGCATTACGTTCGTAGGAGAAATTCGATGGCGTATGTGAATCCACCAACCCGCAATGGATCAGCGTGGTGGATATATCCCAATCACCCTTCGTGGGTAGGCCTACGTCCTGCAGTGGACTATTAAAAAAGGCTGGTACAGTACAGTACAGGTAGTTCACAAGAGACTGAAGTGACTCTCTTGTCTCTTTTTTAAACGCACTTAAAATAACACAATAATTACAAGCTTTAGAGTAGGATAGAAACTATCTCTCTGTACATCACCTAATCCTCGAACAAACCATACGACGAATATACTTAATGCTATGCTTGTATAAAATCTGGTCATCGAACCCCATTGTCCTACAGACAACACACGTAGGTCTGTTTAGGACACCTAAATACGTCCCCGAAATGAATACTAAACTGTCTTAATGGGGTCTCTGTGGTATGCTATGAGTCAAGTGCTCGTTTTGGCGTAGTTTATGAGGTATAGGCGTGGGCTTGATTGGTAATGACAAGAAAAAGATATAGTTCTGAAGTCACATGTAATTTTTTTTGATGATCATATTGATTACAGTTTGTGCACAGTCTTCTTCCTCTCAGTTACAGGATGTCCACTGCTGGACATAGACCTCACCTGTGGTTTTCAAACAAAAACAGTTTGAAGCGACTCGCACCCAGCGCAATGACGTCTTACGCTGCGCTGGCGGTACGTGGTCTCCGCTCGAAAACTTTTCTACCCGTCGCCGTCGGTCATCAGTACTTTGTGCTGTTTGCCCTGCCCACTACCATTTAAACTACCAATCAGCTATTTCGGTGGGTCTGTTTAGAACATCTAAATTCGTTCCTGAAATTTATATTATACTGTCTTAGTAAGGTTTCTGTGATACCAGTCAAGGGCTCGTTTTGCTGTAGTTTATGAGGTATAAAAGCGTGGGCTTTATTTCTAATGACAAGAATTTTTTTAAATCAGTAAGTTTTACTATGCCGGATATCATATTATTGTTGTATTATCATGTTATTGTTATATTGTGTTGTAATTTTTAGTCTTTACGCTGATAGTTTATTTAGTTTGTATATTTCTTTTTTTTGTATATTCATACTTAGATGTGGTAGAATCGACTTGATTTTTCTTTTCTGTTTATTAATAATTTATAGGATTAGGCCTGTTATTCGATGTTTCTATGTATCTGTACAATTAAGTTTAAATATATTTTTGTTCTGTTGGCCTATAAATTAATAAATAAATAAATAAAATTCAGACGATTGGTTTGAAGTCACCTGTAATTTGCCTTAGACATGATAATCATTTTAGTAGTTTATCCACAGCTGGTTATACAGACTCTTCTTTAAAATGTAGGGACTATCAGTTATAAAAATCCCTAAGGATAACTTTGACTATGAAAGTAATCACGAAAAATTAACTGTTCCATACATTTTTCTGAGAGTCTATGTATGATCTTTCTGTGTAAAATGGAACAGCTGAATCAAAAAAGTCCTAAAACGCACACAAACGCACCAATGAATTTCTTAATTGATCTCTCGACATGTCAATCGATTATATCACTTGAATCGATTCAGTCTCTGTCTGTCATCGTGTCAATGGATCTCAATCTCAATTGGTAGCCGGAATTGGGCGATTGTTATCGCCTTGGGTGACATTGGGGTCAAATTCACCCAAATAAACACAGTATCTGATATAGAAGCAGTAGGATGATTCGGAGCGGTTTTGATCTGTATTTCATAGTCTTTATTAATCTATCTTGCATACCCATGATTAAAGGTGACGTCCTCAAGTGGTATATTATGCAGAGAAAAATCGAACCAAGATGATAAATACATCATTTGAAAGCTAGTTTTATGGGCTTCCCAAAAATATTTAATTTAGATTTTTTCACCCCTCCAATTTTATTTAAATGCAAAAAATAAATTGTATGTAAAATAACAATACAGATTATTACCTTTTCTAGTTAAGCAATGATAAAGTGCTTCTATCGTTATTTTACTTGCATTCGTAGCTAATTCTTCCACATTAATCGCTTAATTTGCAAAATTCATATTTATTTATAATTTTTAATTTATAATTTTTTAAGGTTATAATTTTTAATATTTAATATTAAAAATTATAACCTACCAGTGTGACCAGTTAGTAGGTACAATGTGACAAACAAACACTTTAAAAGTGTGTCTAATTGGTAAAAATGCTTTTATTTAACAATTTGGAGGTCACTTAATCTGGGTTGATAGAGATAAACTACTTATTGAGCCAAATATATTTATTTATCGTAAAAAAATCAAAATTAATTTTTAAAAAATTGGAAAAAAAATTGTCTCTTTTTTGTTTTTAACTGTTGTAATTGACTCAGAAAAATATGAATTTTCTCGGAGTGTAACGAGTGTTGTGGTTAGAATTTTTGATTATTATTATACCAGCCTCCATACATTTTGTGGACATGTCCTTTGGTGAATCCGACCCCAAAGTCACACCCAGATTGGGATCAAATTCACCCAAATATACAGTAACTGATTCACTAGCACCTGGATGGTTCGCAGATGTTTGGATCGGTACTTGAAAGGATTCTGCTTATCTATCTTGCATATCTATGATCAGATTTTAATGAAGTAAAGCACGCTTTATTTTAGTAGAAAACTCCAACTTTTTGATGAGATTGGTTGTATTTGACTCCAATGTGGAAAACATTGGGATTAAAAATTACTCAAACACTAGAAGTAAAATAATTTGGTGATTTTAGGGTTCCGTACCTCAAAAGGAAAAAACGGAACCCTTATAGGATCACTTTGTTGTCCGTCTGTCCGTCTGTGTGTATGTTAAGACTATTTAACTCGGGAACGCGTAAAGATATCGAGTTGAAATTTAAACTGTACATACGTATATCTATGGTCTCTTGCAGTTGTGTAAAAGAAAAACTTCACAGTTATCGTATAAAAAAGTTAGAGCCGTTTATGTCGTAAAAAACCGCAGTACCTTCTGCGTTTCGTCGGTCAAAAATAATGTCATATGCTATCCGGGCAGAACGGATGTCCCACTTGGAGTATATGGTACAGCGAAGTAGCAGTGTTGTAACATGACTTACTGACTATTTGTACACTGTGTCCCAAGTTTTATAAGCCGTTCCAACGGGGACGCGTCTGTCTGTTTGTCAATCCACAATTGGGAATCATTTTCTGGAGCGATAACCGACGGGTCGTGTTTTTTCTTTCATCTTCGAGGTGGCTGAACTGAGATGAGATGCGCTCCTTTTTCTTGATTAGTTGTTTCTTTGATATGGAAAGGATTAATGGAGTTTCTATACGAGTTCTTTGAGTAGGTTTATTTATAGTTGAAAATTTGTATATTACTGCGGTATCAGGGTTTAGTTTGAATAGTGATAATAATGACTGCCTCGGTGGCTCAGTAGTTAGTGACTCTGACTTCTGGATCAAGGAGGCGTGGGTTCGATCCCCACCCAGGGCAATCATTTATGTGCTGAACATAGGTGGACATATATTTAAGATAAGATAGATAAGATAAGATAATTTATTCATAAATACCTAACCTACGAACATCAAACAAGAGTTTCAATTTAAGTAATGTAGAGGACGATAACTGGAGCTAATAAAATTAAAAGAGCGCACAAACCATGACTGTATTGAATGTAAAGCAGATGTGAAGACAGGAAGAACAAAAGAAAACTAAAACATTCTACTTGTTCAAAAATAGCATAAAAAAGCATAAAGTTTACGGAAAAGTATTTACATTAAAATACAATAAAGAGATCGCCAACAAGTACTTATTAACTAAACGAAAAAAAATTACAATTCAGATAGGTACATGGACAAGAAGTAAAAGCACTAACTGAAATTGACAAATTTACCGGAGTTGGAAGGTAGGTACTTAATAGCCATTAACATCGTCTTGTATTACTAGTGGGCCCCAAACTAGGCTAAGCCTGTGTCTTGGTGACCCAAACCATGAGGTATCGAATAGAATTTCGCGCGACTACGTAGACATGTTAGTAGGTATATATACAGTATGCCTATTCTGTCCATTTGTTATGTGTAGCGTGCCTGTATGTATTGCATGTTTTTGTTTGTCAGTATGTTTGATGTACGAGAGGGTGTGCGTGTGCGTGCGTGTGTATGTGATTTTATAATGGACTTCTGTTCAGAGAAGTACTAGTACCTAGTACAAGGGCGTTAATCGTAACAGCTCGCAGTACGGGCCGGCTAATAAACCCGCATCGAGTGGGCCGTTACCATTACCCATTAGCGATGATCTAACGCCACAGGCGCACCCCGGCCTTGCGGCTATTTCCAGCTATCGGTGTTGCCATGTAGCTCACAATCATTGAATTTGGTAGTATATTTACAATAGTCAGCGGCTTTTCACTGCGACCATACTAGCGAGTCGTGACCAACGGCGTACTCCGTGTGTATTTCAGTTCTGTTAGATATCAATATATTTTCTCCTTTCCATACGTATAGTCGTTAAAGGAATTTTAAAGCTTGTACTATTATACAAGCCACTGCTGAACGTAGGTCTACCCAGTAAAACTGATTGGACCATTCCACCGTGCTGGCCTAGTGTGAGTTAGATTAACACGTTGAACGCCGCGTGAAAATTTGAGACTTTCCATTCGGGCCATGGCAGTGGCACTCACCGGTGAGCCTAACCGTACGGGCCCTGGGGGTCACCCGTGAGCCGTCCTTTAAGGGTGATCGTCTCGGTCACAGCGCGAAATTCAAATATTTTTGGTTTTCTTGTCATTTACTGATAAATTACTCATTTTAAGTTTACGAAAACTCATTTAGCGGCCGTGAATAGGTTGCGTTGACGAGTTACATACACTTATAAACCAAAGGGGTTTAAACATTTTTGTATGGAATCTGGAACATCCCACCCGCCTCCATTAATTTTTTTTTTATAAGTTTCCGCGCGCAATGATAGTAGTATATTTTTGTATGGGGTAGGGGACACTTCTAAAAACAATAGATGTTATGTTATTTTGATATGTTCGTAGTATGGTACCCTAAAGTGCCACGTTCTCGAGATATTTTGATGTAAAGATCTCAAAGGAACTTTGCGATATTTACATCTCAAGAACGTGACACTTTAGGGTACCATACTACGAAACAAATATCTCGAAAACGTGACACTTTAGGGTACCATACTACGAAACATTTATTGTGTGTAAAAGTGTCCCCTACTCATATAATTACTACTTTCACCGTGCGCGGAAATTTATAAAAAAAACATAATGGCGGCGGGTGGATATGCCACAAATGTTCAAACCCCTTAGTGGTCAGGTTACTGATTTTCACCTCAGTTTTTTGTTAGTGGACTCTTGTGCATAAACTGACCACTGGTTTGGTTTCTACGTATATTAGTTTTTTAGTTTTGACTAAAGTCGTAGAACAAAAGTTGTTAGTTTTGATGTACAGAATAAGCCCCTAGAAGGATGCTAATTGATTGGAAATAACCCTGTATAATTCGTTAACTGTACCTATTCATGGCCGCTAAATGAGTTTTTGTAAAGTTACAGTCAGTAGTTTGTCTGAAAATTCCAAAAATCCCAAAAATATTTGAAATTAGCGCGCTGACCTAGTGAATCCACCTTAACATATGCCATTGTATTTATTCTACTGGCGAATGAAACTTGCCTCACGGTTTTATATACCTTCACCGAAGAGCCAGTGGTGTGTAAGGGTTGATTTATATTACAACGGGACAGGCCGTACCGTTCGAACGGATAAAAAAGACGGGCCGAGCAAAATGTACGGAATGGCCCGAACCAGTTGTAATATAAATCATACCTAACTCAATACGAAAAATAAAACAAGATTATTTTTTGAAAAAATTAGCATGACCGACTTCACCCGTGTACAGAATTCGCGAGTATTTCGCACGGATCCATGTAGCATTTTTCACATTATTGTTGATTTATCAAAAATGGCTCAGCCGATTTCGATAAAATTTAAATGGGACCAATTTCTAAGTCATATACTTTTTCCAATAAAAAAATAATTATTGAAATCGGACCACTATGAAAAAAGTTATGCGTGGTTATACATAAAAACAAAATATATACACGTCGAATTGTATACCTCCTCCGGTGGTTTGTCGGTCAACAAAAAAACTGGCACGGGACAAGGATTTGAATCCACACCTCACGATTCCGAAGCGAGGTTTCTCCCACCAGGCCACCACGACCATAATAGCTGTCGATATTCTGTGGTTACATCACCAAATTGCACCAACACAACATGAAGCCCACTGAAGCCAGGGTCACGCGCTCATCCCGTGAACTGGAGCGGAAACCCATCACAAAAACCGCATTGTCCGCGCGCCAACTTATCAATGTCGATGGCAAAACGACTGAACTACTATTCTACCTAACCAGCTGTGGAGAATCCAACGGTGGCGCTCCCGTCTGCTCTGGCCGCGGCAGTGAGTCATTTGCATTCGACGGTGTAGTCATGCGTATACGCCGAATGGTCGCAAATTAGCATCGTATGCGAATTTAATACCGCAGAGTACCGATAAGTACTACACGTACAGAATGGCCACTCAACTTCCCACCATTAACAGGAAACTACCCATACTAAGTCCCATTTTTCACAACATTTCTACCTCCTTACCCTGGAACACTCCGTATGAAAAATGCGCTAAAAATATTTGATTCGTCCTATACCGAACTTTCTTCTCGAAAAAGACAAAAAGCTCTTTAATATAGTCTCTGTTTTAAGTGTCACTTATTTGGACGTATTTTTGACCGACGAACCACTGGAGGAGGTATACAATTCGACGCGTATATTTATATTTTTTTATGTATAACCACGCATAACTTTTTTTATAGTGGTCCGATTTCAATTATTCTTTTTTTATTGGAGAATATACTTCGGAATTGGTCTCATTTAAATTTCGACGAAATCGGCTGAGCCATTTTTGATAAATCAACACTAATGTGAAAAATGCTCCATCGATCCGTGCGAAATATTCGTGAATTCTATAATAGTGTGTACACGGGTGAAGTCGGTCATGCTAATTTTTGCAAAAGATAATCTTGTTTATTACCCATAGCACCTATGTAAGTTCAGGTGGAATCTCGCAAGTTAAATTTGAACAACTTCCCGGTTTCCGATAGAGCTAAAATTTTGCAAACATACGTATATCGCGTGACAATGCAATAATATGGTATCATGGAGCTGATCTGATGATGGAGTCGGAAGGTGGAGGCCACAGGAACTCCTGTACTAAACAAGACAGATCCGTCGTGTTTGGGCTCGTTTTACTTGTCTTGGCTAGCACTCTGCTGCTACACTAATCCAGGATCTCAAAAGCTTGTATTTAAAAAGTTATTTATGTTGTTTCAGAGTCGTGCATGAATCCTAGAGGAAGTTTCCAGTGAAGCTGCTCATCACGTCTTACTGAGTGAGTACTTTAAATATAATACATTTTATCCATTGTGAGTTGCTATTTGGTATGGGTCAAAGGATTTTTTTTCTTGAATATCGGGTTAGTCCCACAGTAAACATTTTTCATAAGTTCATAACAATGATGCTACTTTAAACATTTACTAAGCCTATTTTAGCGGTCTTAGTATGATTGCCTGTCCACCTTGTCGGCTGATGGCCGAGAACTGATAAAGTAAAGTATTATTTTATTTGTAACTAGCTGGCCTGGCGAACTTCGTTTCATGCAATATATTTATATATTAAAGCCTATGTGCTATTTTGATGTATAAGCATTACTATAGCAAAGTTTCATCTCAATCAGTTCAGTAGTTTTTGCGTGAAAGAGGATTAGTAGGATTTAATCGAAAACTTATTTTTTTATGTCGAATCGATTCTAATATATCTAGGAAAGATCATAGGTCCATCTCATCGGTGAACGACCTATGCTGCACTCGCCCTTACGTGGTCTTCATTTGAGAACCACTGAAGTAGTATTTTTCGCAGCCTAATAAATTCTAATACGACCTAGGAAAGTCCCTCCTAGACGAAAACAATAAAAATATAATTAAAGACGTCGGTCCCGACCTCGCGGCGTCGGTCTCGCATAGTATAACGATTTATATTTGTATAGATGCGATATTTCATTGTGGCGACTAGTTTATTGCCTACATAATACTAGGATTGTCTGAAAGAATCGATTTTTTCTCCGACTCATGCAATAACATGCTAAATCTTTTGGAAACTTTCTAAGCGATTGAAATAAAGAATAGTTTTTTTTGGGAGAAATCAAAATTTCCTTGTATTATATTATAGTGTCAAATTATGAGATTATAATATTAGGTAATACAAAACGTACATAAATATTTTAAATAATGATAAACGTTGACATTTAAGACCGAGTTTTCTTATAAATCTCATATTGTTTGAGACGCTGACTACTTTTTTCCTGAATGCCAAGAAAAGTTACGTTTTATAATATTATCTATGCCTGACATTTGTCTCTCTCTCTCTCTACCTTCTCTAGGTAAATTTTCTGTCAAAGCCAACGAGTGTCACCCCTATAAAACCTCATGTTTTATTCCATGTCGCCTCTTGAGACGAGACGCCCCGCCACCCTCGCCGCCTAACGACCCCCTTGAATTACTAAAACCTATTTGTTTTTATTGCGAAAGTGCTGCTATAAGTTATGTATTACGGGTCTCGGTGGCGACCCTTAGTGAATGCATGTTGTTGAGACAACCCTAGTTTACAGATTAGAAAAAAGGCAGAGAAAAAACTACTACCAATGACATGTATAGGCCGAATCAAACTTCTTGGTGGTTACTTTTTTTTTGTGATAAACATTTCAAAAATTTACGTTCGCAGGTATTAGAACCTGCATCTCTCTGGGATTCCGGCCCAGATGCTTTGTCCAATTAAGCTAGAAACGCTGTATGCGATGGCGCCGAATTAGTGAAAGTGTTTAATCATTTTTACTAACTACTATATTGTTGGAAGCGCCATCTGTGAGAACTGCTTTAAACGAGTCAGTCACTTAATGTGAAATTATTAGAACTTCTTACCATTAATTAGAAATGGCGCATTGCTTAATCAATGAAATGATTTTTATCGTGCTCCACACACTAGATTTATAGAAACTTTTCTTGGTGGTTGTGAAGTTAGCAACAAAACTGCGCAAAAACCCAATCGTCGCGCATCTGTTATGAGAGCTTCAGTCAGGATTGTGGGTCACTTCTATGATTTCGAAACGTTACTTTTAAAGTTGACCTTCTGTATTTCTCTAATCTGTAACTGCAAACCCTTACGTAGTTTGTAAATTAATGATGAAGAGTTTACGACAGTTTTGTGGAGTTTTTGCACTAAAATTGTATACCTTATGGGAAATGATTTTAATTTTATAGTGCATCCCACACTAGGTTTATCTCAGAGTTATTTTTGTGATAAACATTTCAAAAATTCGTCGCAAACGCAGGACTCGAACCTTTCGTCTTCGGATCACTAGCCCGACGCTCTGCCAACAGAGCTAATTCGCTGTACCGCCTTTGCGCCGAATTTGTGAAGTGTTTATCATTTTTGACCGACGAACCACCGGAGGTGGTATACAATTCTACGCGTATCTATATATTTTTTTATGTATAACCACGCATAACTTTTTTCATAGTAGTCCGATTTCAATAATTCTTTTTTTATTGGAAAGAGTATACTTCGAAATTGGTCCCATTTAAATTGTATCGAAAATGGCTGAGCCATTTTTGTTAAATCAACAATCATGTGAAAAATGTTACATCGATCCGTGCATAATATTTGCGTTGTAGCGATGCGCCCCGGCTTCGCACAGGTATATTATACATATAAACATTTCTCTTGAATTACTCTATCTATTAAAACAAACTGCATCAAAATCCGTTGCGTAGTTTTAAAGATATAAGCATACATGGGGACAGACAGCGGAAAGCGACTTTGTTTTTACCTATGTAATGATTCTGTACACGGGTGAAGTCATTCATGCTATTTTTTGCAATAAAAATAATTATAATAGCTATAAGATTGTTAAATTGATATACCTTATGTGTTTGTTATATAAATTGTGAAAGTTTTATATACATAGTGTCAAATAAAACACTCTTTATGTATGTAAGACATTTCACGATTTTCAGGGATACCCTAGAAGTTTTGCGAAATCATGAAAATCACTTGCTCTTTGTAGTCGTAATCGTATTTTATAACTGACTACAGTGAATTTTGTAAAAATAACTAAAACAAAATATTCACTAAAGAAAATGTTATTAAGCAGGACCTTTTTAAAACGATATTATAGGCGTTAAATAATAATAATAATAACTAATGAAAAGCTTGAGCTGCTATAATTGAGCTGCTAATGATATTGATTATATTAACATAAAAGTTTCATAATAAGACCTCGGCGTTTTATGAGTCACTATTATAATTTGCCCTATAGACAGTTTCGTCATAATATGGATTTGAATATTGAAAACATCGATTCACACTAATGATTCATACAACACTGGTGTCGTGCCTGTCTGCAATCGTAAAATTAATTATTATTCAATAAGCAGTCGGCCCGTTCTAATTATCTCAAGTTAATTAATAATTAAAATGGTAATTGCATATTTATTCGTAATTAAAATGATAAGTTAAACTTGACATTTGATGAAGGTTGTCTACCTGGGATGAGTTGCGTCTGTGTAATCGGGGGAATCCCTTTATTTGGGGCGTAACGCGTCTGTGTTGCGGTTAGGGTGAACGCGCACCTTTCCGTACCGTAGGCGCAGTCAGTCAGGCAGTCATCATTATTTATAGGAAATCGTTTGCAACCTTGTGCTCCTACCCTGGCCGCACTAACCGCATATCAGTCATGACGTTTTCTAAGAGTGCGGCTCCGACTGGTGGCGCGTTCACCCTAAAAAGTTATTTTAAAATGTGGAAACCACACTGAAAACTCAAAAAAGAGATAGGAAAGGATAGGTCTTGAAGCCGTCTTCTATTTTCATCATCATGTCAGTCTTAGTACGTCCACAGTTGGACGTAGGCCTCCTTTATTTCCAAAAACCGCGACCAATTGGAACCGGCTTACATCAAGCGTGTTTCTGTGAACTTGTTCAAAAATTAGAAGAGTGCGCGCAGGAGTTGCACAATCTGGTCCCATCTGCCCCTTTCTTCTATCGTACGGCTAGACAGACGCGACCAAAGCGCCACTCTTTTATGGTGGACATTCCGCGCGTTAGAACTAAGCATTTCGAATCCTCATTCCTCATACGAACAGCCAGAATGT
The DNA here is from genome assembly GCA_949316475.1 of Hypomecis punctinalis. Classification (NCBI taxonomy): domain Eukaryota; kingdom Metazoa; phylum Arthropoda; class Insecta; order Lepidoptera; family Geometridae; genus Hypomecis; species Hypomecis punctinalis. The sequence goes on from OX438822.1 coordinate 2,933,151, forward strand.
GGAACGCTTTGTCTTGTTCTGTCTTCCCGCTTAAGTACAACGTGGGTGTATTCAAATCCCGAGTAAATAGGTATCTTCTAGGTTGACTGCATATCTGCTCAACATCAGGCAGTATGCAGTCAAACGCAAACCTACACGGAATAAAAAAAAAAAATGTACTTAGCAGTTCGTAAGTCTCCATTTGAGAACTACTGCCCCTTTGGCTAACCGTTCTATACAAAGTAAAATTTTAACTATAGTATGCTGCTCCTATTACCACTTCAGCGTACTAATCCTTTCGACTACAGGTTATTTGACCATGTCGGCCAACTTTCCTGTGCCTTGCCCACTACCACTTCAAGTTACTAATCCACTGAGATGAGTCGGCTACAAATGGACTCTGAAAACTTAGAAAACATAGCTTGGTTTATTTTTAATCGTGAGCAAGACTGCCTTGGCTCTAACACCGATATGTTAAGACTCATTGACCAACTGATTAACATTACAATAAATTACGTATTAGTCGGTCGGTGCTACTTTTGTTAAATGCTTAGCTAATTACGTAATATCAGTATGGATACCTGTGCCTTTTACTAGGGGGGGTCCACTTCATAGTTTAGGTATGATTAAAGAATAGCCAGGGAATGGGACCCTTAGGCCTTTAGAGCCTCAAGTCAAAACTTTTCGACTAGTGTGTGTCAGTGTAATTATCAAAAATATTAATATAAAAATATATCTTACTAGCTGTGCCCCGCGGTTTCACCCGCGCAACTCACGATTGTGTTGGGTACAATACTGAGTAAAATGTCTTAGTGGCAATTTAACAATTAGGTAGGTATATCTGAAAAGCAGTGGTGGTCTAGGGACACCTGCCTTACAATCGTGAGGATGTGGGTTCAAATCCCGGTCCCGTACCAATAAAATCTTTGGAATTTATTTACGAAATTTCACACGCGTATGTGAATCCACCAACCCGCACTGGGCCAGCGTGGTGGATATGGCCCAATCACCTTTCACGGGTAGACCTCTACGTCTTGCATTGGACTATTAAAAGGCTGATACAGTACAGGGGGCTTAGCCAAGTCACAAGCGCTTTCAATCTATTCTCTATCTACAAACGCTAACGCCTTAGCGTTAGCGAGTTAGTAGAGCTAGCCCGGAACAGTTTTTGGCTTTATTGGACTTTATGGAAAGGTAAGTTACACGTTAATTACGTTATTAAAATCAGTCCTATCTAAAAAATCTAAATCATTTTGTGATAATGAACTCCATTGTTACTCAGGAATTCGAAATATAAGCAATGACGTGTTACGCGACACAAACCTGGCTCTTGAGAAACAAACCACTTATGTTTCGACCCTTTTATAAGTGCTCCCCTCATTGGTGCGACTTTAGTGCGATCTTTGCTTTAAAATATATTTTTTACTAATATTTCAGTCATGGTGATTTATCAAGACCCCAATCAGGACCTCAAGGCAGAATTAAACAAGATCAGTTATGGCAGGAATTAATAGAGTTACTCAACTCTACTGGTGGAGGGGTAATTAAATCAACGGAGAAATGGAAAAAAGTAAGTTGCACATTTCACAAGTCAAATATCACCTAAGTATGGCTATCACAAAATTAATTTTATACATGGTGAGAATATTACTTAGTGAGATCCGTTTAAGTGGGCCCCTGATATCTGAGGAGTCTCTGAAATTGCTGATGCTGTTAGTGGTTGTTTTCCACTCTTGAATATTGTTTTAATATTTACCAAAAGGAATGTTTGGGATGAAACATATCATAATCAGATAAATGGTCTAAAATATACAGGTTCAAAAAGCAACTATTCTTATTATAATTTTTTTTAAATACCTACTTAACTAATGGATTTTTCATATAACTATAGGTGTGGGCGGATTGGAAGACGAAGACAAAAAAAAAGGCTCTAATATTGCGCCGTGAAATTCATGGCACTGGTGGTGGTCCAAGCAGCAGACAAGCCCTCTCAGATTTAGAACAAAGGGTGTTGTCTATAATGGGTTTGTCTGCTGTTGTTGGTTTAGCTGGCATTGAAGAGAGAGGATTTGATGTTAGTATGTAATATGCTTGGGATCATTGCTTATATTAAAATAATAAATATTCATAAGTTCATAACTTTATGTTCTAAAAATATTTTTCAGGACCTACCATCATCTTTCCAAAACACCGCAGAAAGGACTCAGAACCCTTCAAGTGAAATAATACTGGAAATGCTACCTAGGCATCCCTCACAATCAATAGAAGGTACACTGAACTACTCATATATAATTTTATTTTAAATAATTTTATTATTTTAGTTTACTCCCAACAACTGAGGGACAAAGTATTATTTTTTGTGCCTAATGCCGCCAGTGGCCAGTGATGGTCGTTGAACCATCATATTATTGGTCTCAATATCCCCCACTCAAACTTCGTAATTATGGAGTAATGTTTACACATCAACTATCAAGTTAAATAAAAGAAAACAACTTAGGAATCCTTAGTAAAAAAAAATCGAAAAGTTTATTCTGTGAACCGAGTGTATTATTAATTGACGGAAAGTTGTTTGTATATAGGTAGTCAAACACAACCCCTATATTATATAAATAAAGTACATAAAAAAATCTTAGTAATTGACGTAAAAAACGTTACTCCAAACGAAATTTTAGTGAGGGACGTTGAAACTAAGTGGGGTCGTTGAGAGTAATCCATTATTTTTAGTTAAATAACGACCCAAAATATATCTCATTTATTTTTGTCTAGAAATAACATCTGGCAGTCCGGCTATTTTACCACCTCCCTCTGGTGGTATTTCAAGTCCACCGGCAGCGTCACCTCCGCCTCTCGCCCCTGCACGTACGCCAGCGCCCGCGCCGGTGCCAGCAACATCACCCATCAACTCCACATCACGCGGTGCAGCGCCGGGAGGGCGGCGGCGGCGGTAGCGCACAGCGAGCCCGCCAAGCGAAGCGCTCGCAGCGTCGCCGACCACGTCTTCGCCGCGACGCCGCGCACTGTTCGCTCGTCGCAGACGGATACAAACTCCTTTCGAGCGTTCCACGAGTGAGTTTGTTAACGTTGAGAACCGTCGGTTAAAACTGGAGGAGGACCGGGAAAAAAATGTACACCAGAGGGAAACGGAAAAGCTTCGGTTGGAATCTAGAAGACTTGAAATATAGGAAAACCGCAATCAAATTTTGGCTGATATTGCTAAAGCTTTAACAATCAGACTTTTACCATCCTCATCATCACTTCCTTCAACCGACATCATTCCTTCCTCTTCTGATTAGTCCAGTATGTAGTAGCAAAATCAGTTAAAATTTTACATGCATAAAATATCCTTTATTACAATTATTCTGGAATCTGACAATAATGATCAGCTATGAACAGAATGTTATATTTTTTTTATAACAATATCTACATGTGACAATTGGAACTGGTTTTATAATTATAATTTTTAATGTAATATAAAATGATAAATATAAAGTAAATTTTTCAAATACCCCAAGTGTTATGTACCATGGGCAAGAAGATTGTTATTTTTTTTTAAATTTATACTGTTTTTATGTTAGGAAATAGTGAAAAAAATAAACGAGTTCTAAGTTATACAGTATTTTATTTTTCATATTTATATTTAATTATAGCTTAGTATGGGTTTAAATAGTTGGTACTTACTGAATAATATATTAATATAACAGTATAAATCAATGCCTATGCTAAAACTAAATGCTAACCTAAATGTTCTAAAAATAAATGCAAAAAATTGAAATCTGTAAGAAAGAAAATGTATGATACTGAAATATATTTAATAATTAAGGTGGATTATACACTAACTTGCATGCTAACTAATAGCTGATGTAGAGGACTTTGTTAATAATATTTAAGACCACAATGTAAATTGTTCGACCTACTTCGCAAGAAATAAATGAATTAAAAAAAAATGAAATAACTAACTTAAATACATTTTGTATTATGGTGACTATCTATCGGTGCATTTTAAATGTGTGGGTTCAATTTTAAGAAATCATGGCTTTGTACTATGTAGTAATATTTCTGGGATTCATTGAATCCTACTTATTAGGCAATTCAACATAGCTCTGCCTTGGATTAACTCAGACTGACTATTTCCACTGGATATGGGAACAGCCATACTCACGCTGTTATCCTCATCCACAGTGAGCACAGGTGGTGGTGGTGGTAACCCAGCTTTTAATGCTATGTTGTGCAGTACACAACAAGCCATTATTATTTTGCTGGCAACATATGGTTGGTAATGGAGGACTCTATCTTTGAGCAAACATCTCCACCGAGCTTTAAGTAATCCAAAGCAGCGCTCTATTGGTATACGGGCTTGCACATGCCTCTGGGTATATTCTTCCTCCCTTGATCCTTGAACGGCATTAAGGATTGGTGTCATAAGCCAAGGGCGTTGTGGATAGCCAGAATCACCTGAAAAATAAATAAATGACTTTTATAGACAATACTAAAGGAAACAACAAATATATTTTGAAAGGAAAAATTAACTATAAATACTCGCCTAACAGCCATACTTGTTCATTATTTTGGTGCAGTTCTCGCATATATGATTCAACTCTACTTGATGACCATATATTATGTGAATCATGGGTAGCTCCGCCAAACTTTGCATTTACATTTGTAATGCGAAGTTCACTGTCGCAAATCTGCAATTAAATAATAGTAGTTATTACTCTAATGTTACAAACTTATTTTAGTTACCTTATCTTTAAAAAACTAGGTACTTTACCATTTGTACATTTAATGAGTGATAACCTTTCCTATTAAAATATAGATGTTCTTCTTCATTAGGTTTCACTATAGCTACATGAGTACAATCTATGCAGCCGATCACACCTGGCAAACGAAATTTCCTTTGGAATCTGTAACAATGAACATTACACAAGATTACAATTACATAGTAGATAGGTAATCATTGTGAGCACTACTATAAATAGATAATATGTTAATTTTTAACTCACTTTTGTTTAATGATGCCTCTGTCGTGTCTCGTTTTTGGAAATATTATCCATTTTGCCATTATGGCACTATGATTTAATGCCTCTACGACTTGCTTTATGATGCGACTAACTGTCCTCTGTGGAAGATGATGGCTGACTCCAACAATTCTCTGGTAAGAACCAGTTGCAAGGAAGCTGAGAGCACACAACACCTGTAACAGATATAGGTCAATATTTGAGATGCTGTGAAACTATTAGGTAGGTAAATATCAAGCTCTACTTTAACTAATGATATTATCATTACATACCTTAACCTCTACGGATATCTCTGCAGTTCCTTTTAATGATGTTTGACGTCGGAGGTCTTCACAAAGGTCTTGGAAAGTCGCCTTATTTAATCGAAAACGGCTGATGAACAGAGTTTCGGACATTTGATTGATTACATCCACATAATCGCGATATATTCCTCTATTTCGACGTGTAATCAACATTTCTTCGTTATAAGCGCCCCATAACATATTTAGTGCATGCATTTTAATTTAAAAATGCGCAGAAATAATAAAAAATAACACCACAATCGTCGGTCACAACACTCACAACACACAATCAAACAGCTGACGCTAACGACGCCATATTTATTTTGTCGCTTTCTACAGGGTCCAAGCTATCGCCTGAGTTGGCGTTCCAAAACTACGATAACGTTACGTTTGCGCTTGTCAAACTGCTACTTGGCTAGCGTTTGTACGGGAGTTGGCGTTAGTCATTGTAGAAAACGATTGCGTGTAGTCTCTCGTGAAGTACGAATAGATAATTTGTATCTTGGCTACGATTTTTTCTCTATCTATTCTCTGACCACGTGATTTATCGCTGTTAACTGTCATTACCATACATTTAAATAGTTTTCTACTAGCGTTTACGATTGTAGAATAGCATCATGGCTAAGCCCCCTGAGCAGTTATGTCACACTGATAAGGAGCATTATATTATTGTCCAGTGTAGGTATCACCCTTCGTGGCTAGGCCTACGTCATGCAGTAGACTATTAAAAAAAAGGCTGGTACAGTAGGTAACTATAACAATATATGTATCAATTTTTCTCATGTTACTTTGATTATATGTATTCTATGTTCTATTATAGCTATTTTCATCTGTAACCACGAAATGTGGAAAGACAATTATGCAAGTTGAAGGTTGCTAGTGAGTGGATGCAAGCCGCTACCAACTGGTCTTATTAAAGATCGTTATGGAAGGCCTATGTCCAGCAGTGGACGTCCTATAGCTCAAAAGAAGAAGAAGACTTCAATGTAAAATACATTTTCCACCCTTGAACTCTAGATTTCGCTGGGCAAAACGACTTCGCCCCACCTAAAGCATAGCCTAACAGTTAAATCATTCGAAATATATTACTGTACACAATAGTGTATATTTAGACGGGACATTGGCATTAATATTAATGTCGTCGGCGTGTGACATAATAATCTCGATATAACGGCGATTGTTTCTCATTATAATTCGGGGTTATGTTAAACCATCAGCTTGATGATTTTTAACATTCCGTATTGTTGTGTTAAATTCCTTATTGTTTTTTTTTTGTAGGGAAGCCTATATACTAATTAAATTTGCAATTAAAAAATAAATATTAATATTAGTTATTGGACAAATTAATACGATACCAATAGGACGGCTTAGAAGCGGCAGCGTAATAAAAAAAAAGGCAAATGATTTAGCATAAAACTAGAATAAACAATCATCCTGTTGCTGTGTCGCGTTGTTTCCGGTGGCCCGGAGTCTCGTCCCCAATTGGTGCGTCCTGCGGAACGCCCGCGCCGGAAGCGCTCACCTGTGCCACTGTGGCTGCGCTCTGCGATTTACTTGGAGGAACATATCAGACTTTTTTTCTATAATTTTTCGCTAAAAATGGCATAACCAAGGTCAATCGTACTAAAGTAGAATAGCTCGCTTGATTATTAATTATACTTGATTTTTTTTGCCTGCCTGATGTTAAGCAGATGTGCGGTCTAGGGTGTAGCACGCTTACCTAGCAGATACCTATTTACTCGGGATTTGAAGACACCCACGTTGTACTTTAACGGGAAGACAGACCCAGGCAAAGCATTCCACATTCCGGCTGTTCGTATGAGGAATGAGGATTCGAAACGCTTGGTTCTAACGCGCGGAATGTCCACCATAAAAGGGATTTCTCAAAAAGCTCCCCTGGAATGTGATATGCCTGCCAAACAAAAAAGAATCACCAAAATTGGTTCATACTTGTCGGAGTAGACGCAATGCACATGCCAAAAAAAACTCCTTATATGAAGTGGAATAAAAAGTAACAACTTCGGTTCACTTATCGCTTTAAGTCCTTTAAAAGTCCTTTAAGTATCGCTTTAAAGTTAAAACCTCAAGTCGCATACCATCCCTACATAGTCGACGTACCACCTGCTCGTACTGAGCGACTCGCTTCTTCTTTCATAATGCGGACCGCCAGGGATTGGAATGCCCTGCCTCCGTCATTGTTTCCTGACAATTACAATCTGGGTATCTTCAAGTCAAGAGTGAATGGTATCTTCTAGGTCCAGATACTCCATCTTCGGCTACAACTTCGCTTCCCATCAGGCGAGTTGGTGGCCAAATGTAGCCTTATTATGCATAAAAATACCGGACAAGTACGAGTCAGGCTCGCACATCGAGGGTTCCGTACAAATACGTTGTTAAAATAATTAAAAACCTGTTTTTAGCATGTCCTAATGAAGTTCTTTTTTATGATACCTTACATGATACGATTTACTCACTTTGAATTTTGAACCCATATTTTGTGAATTTTGAGGCGCGATTTTTTTGTGATTTAAATAAATATGTACAGTTTTCAGATTTATTCCTATATTTGTGTCCTCTGAGACAATGCTTCTCGCCAAATTTCATAGTTCTATGTCAACGGGAAGTACCCTGTAGGTTTTGATTTTTGTGAGTGCAAAATATGCGGTTTTTTACGACATAAACGGCTCTTACTTTTTTATACGATAAAGTTTTTCTTTCACACAACTGCAAGAAACCATAGATATACGTATACAGTTTAAATTTCAACTCGATATCTTTACGCGTTCCCGAGATAAAGAGTGACATACACACAGACGGACAACAAAGTGATCCTATAAGGGTTCCGTTTTTTCCGTTTGAGGTACGAACCCTAAAAAAACAAGAAAATAAAAAAATTGAATTTTACACCCATTAGTAGCTCTTACAATAAAGCCGTACCGTATAGTTTTCCATTCATCTCGACGTAAATATATCGTCCAGCTAGAGTTTGTGCAAAAAGAGAACCGTCGTGGCTTTACGGTGAACTAACAATAAGATTTTAATCAGCAGCCAAGGTACCGACTGTACTTGATAGACGCGAGTACCTACTGATGAAAACCGAATTGGTGTCTACCAAGTATCAAACACTTTCAGTTGTACTAGCAATGACAGAGCAAAGTTGTCAACGTAAATAACATTAGTAAAATGACACACGGGCGACCTCACCTACGACGCTTCTCTTTTTGCACAATCTCTATACTTTCATCGCAATCGTAAACTGGACGCGAATACGACGCAAACAAAAAATCATCGATAAAAATACCGTCTGGCGCACAGCACTGCAAATGTACTAGATCTATGCTATGTAGAGTTGTACAGTTCGGAAATCTAGACTTATAATCTACTTGTACAAATGCAGCAGGCGTTATGGGCACCTTTGCACCAGGAACGATGAGGGGCGGGTTATTTGATAATTTGATAAGTAGGTGTATATATATTTTATATTCTGTCCAACTGAAATCACAGGCTTAGCCTGGCCCTTTATTAGGCATCAATGGAGCCTAAGCCAACATTACAATTTTATTATGAAATATAAAAACAGTGGTAGGTATAAAAAAGATAGCGTGAAATGGAAACTATGGCATATAAAATGACTTGAAATATTGTAACTGGGCTATTTTGGTGAAATTTTAAATGTTTTGTAAAATTAGACTATGGAATGAGGTACGGCACCCGCTAAATATGCCCCGTTTATATTCTGTTATTGTTATTATTCATATTTAACAAACTTTACTCTCTAAGCCTTGTATATATATGTAAATAAACTATATACTCATGCTAAGTACCTATAATTATTAACAATAATAATACCTCTTGTACAAATAATAATAGTTACACAATACTAAATAGCGTTTGCCTGCAGCTTTGTCCGTGTGATATTTTGGTTTTGACTGCCTCGGTGGCTCAGTGGTTAGTGAACCTGACTTCTGGATCAAAGAGGCGTGGGTTTGATCCCAGGGCAGTCATTTATGCTATGTGATGAACATAAGAGTTTGCTCTGTGTCTGAGTGTTATTTAGGTACTGTCTATAAGTATGTATTTAAAATATGTATAAGCAGTATATCAGTCTCTGGCAGCAATATCACAAGCTTGACTTAGTTTGGGGTCAGAGACCGTGTGTAAGATGTCCCTCAATATTTATTTATTTTGTACTGTCACATAGGAAAACTTTATTTTTCCTAGAAATACAGTAGCATAAGATACTCTCCAACCTTTCTATATTCTAGTAACGTTTTTTTTATTTTTTTTTTTATTTTATTTATTTCGAATAGGTTTGCGTTTGACTACAAAAAATATTAAAAATTAAAAATTTTAACTTTGTAGAAGAGTACCGTACCAATGAGTTATTTGAAATTTCTGTACGGAATTTCACACCATTGGCTTTTCGGTGAAGGAAACCATCGTAAGGAAACCTGCATATGTCTGTAGAAGAAATCCGATCAGATCCACCAACTCGCATCGGGCTAGCGTAGTGGATATGGCCCAATCATCCTTCGTGTCTAGGCCTACGTCCTGCAGTGGACTGTAAAAAAGGCTGGTACAGTACAGTGCAACGGTAATAATACAGTACTGTCCCATCGGCCATCAGTTATCTACATAGGGTCCTGTATTTTTACGGACTTCCAAAAAGAAGAAGGTAATAATTATGTTCGTCTGTGTGTGTTATTTTTGTGTTTTCTTCAAAATATTTTTTTTTTGGTTCGAAAGAGAATACTTCCGAGGTGGTTGGTCCCATTTGAATTTTATTGAAATCGCTGAGCCGTTTTTGTTAAATCAACAAAAATGTTCATGGATGTCACGTCGATTCGTGCAAATTATTCGAATTCTGTATAGGTATTCGCCACACGAGTCGGCGGATGAGAAGTTAGACGCAGATGACACGTCGCTGTGATTCGCTAAATTTTGCGCATGTGTGCACAATGCCTACACAAGTGGCGAAGTAGTGAGCACGGGCGTAGGGAGCGCGCGGGAGGCATGAGGTTAGCGGGCGGGTGTGCCCCAGCGAGAGTCTCGCTGGCTCCCGCGCATACCTATATTTTGCCGTTTGCCCATCCGCCGACTTGTGTGGCGCGGATTATACAATACATTACTGCCCCATCAGTTGCCTACATAGAGTCCTATATTTTTAGTAGAGTGACACAGTGGCCACCTCTAGTGGGATGGCGAATTGTGAATCATTACGTCCAATGATGCTCAAGGTTTATTTAGATTGGGCTGCGCGCGCGCACTGAACGGAACTGATGAATTACTGAATATGTAGTGCAATAACCGACTTCCAAATAGGAGGAGAAGGTTCTCAACTCTCAGTGTAGATCGATTAGGATAGACATCATGACTAAAAATATAATTAGTCCTTCCGTCAGACAAAATAATAAAATATAAACAACAAAAAATATTAGACTCGTATTTTTTCTTTTGTCAATGAAATAAAAATTGATGAAGATATAGCCCGTCAAAGTTCCGCGTGACGTGAAGTGTGAAGTGTCATACGAATGTATGGACTTCTGTAAGAGACGTGACGTCACGGCCCCCACTCCCAAACTTTGACAAGGTTTATCTTTGTCATTTGTTGTTTGATTAACAAAAGAAAAAATACGTGTCCGATATTTTTTGATAATCTGTCTCGCGGACTAATTATTATAACGATTTTTTTTTACCCAGTTATCGTGCCCATTGTGAATCATTACGGCCAATGTCATCAATCCATCAGCCATAAGCAGTCCACTGCTGGACATAGGCCTCCGCTATGGATCTCCAATAATTTGTATGCCAATGTATTTTTCTCAAAATAGGGAGAAATTTTCAGTAGAGCTATTATCTATAGAGATATCTCTTAGTTCAGTGTGCCTTTTGGCAAAGGCTTCCTCTAACATTTTCCATTGTGTTCTATCTCTGGCAACCCTTCTCTAGTGAGGGCCCGCTTTAGCTCATCTTCTCATCTCTTAAGTTGTTTTCCCGTTTCCATTTTCCATCTCTGGGATACCAGTCACAATTTTACTCCACTTTTCCTAAATACTCCTAAGGCTCAGAGCAGACGAGCCACTGACCACAGCCACCGGTGGCGGCCGCGCGCTAACGTTACATCTGTATATACGGACACTAGAGTAGCGAGAGGCCGCCACCGGCTACTCGTGTGCGGCGCATCTATACAAAATATATGAAAAAGTATGTTAAGTGGCTGTGGCTGTGGTCGGTGGCCCGTCTGCGCCGAGCCTAATATGTGGCCTGTAGAGAGGAGATTCATAAGGGAGGACTATGTATGGAGGACGTCCTATGGCTGATGGATGGAGATTCAAGAACGTAGAGTAGACCGCTACTGTACGGAGATGTACTAGTTTATTTTGCTTATTACTGGCCGGCTTCACTCGCTCATCTAAAGCGACAATAAAAGCTATCGCCTTGAGAACTGAATCAACAACATAATATTAGAAGCAAACATTGCACATTGCGTGACGTAATCCCAATGTACAGTACCAACTTATTCGGACAGTCGGGTAAAATCAGCAACTACAGTCAAGCTCTCTAATGAAGTTCGTGTTCCGGCAAGCGTAGCGTAGGCCACCCACATCATAGACAGAATATAACCTGACTATAATTATTTTTCGCAAAAAATGTCATGACCGATTTCAACCGTGTACAGAATTCGCGAATATTTCGCATGGAACGATGTAGCATTTTTTACATTTTTGTTGATTTATCAAAAATAGCTCAGCCTATTTCGATAAAATTTTAATGGGACCAATTTCGAAGTATACTCTTTCCAATAAAAAAAGAATTATCGAAATCGGACTACTATGAAAAAAGTTATGCGTGGTTATACATAAAAAATATCCTATACCTACGCGTCGAATTGATTGCCTCCACCGTTTCGTCGGTCTATAAAAATATAGTTTTAAGAAAACTAAAAAACACGCTCAAGTTTCATACATTTTTTTTATAAATGCTTTATCATCGGTCTTTGATAGGTGTGCAAAGTTTAAAGAAAATCTGATCGCTCAAAGTAGGGCAAAATCGAGCTCAAAGGGGTTGGTTACAAGCAAGCAAACACACAGGTGAAACTAATAAAACCGTGTTAAAAATCTTCTAAATCGAGCTTGATGCCAGCCGCTTACGTTTGGGTCTATTGAAATGTCAATGGAGGCCTATATCCAACTGTAAGTAGAAGGGCCTTTGTCTTTTTCCGAAGCCTTTTGAATTATTATTTAAATTTACGCCTAAATGCGACTGTAGCGGCATCAGTGAACTGTAAAGAGAAGTTGGTACAGAAATGTCCATATCGACACGTCCGTTTTGTAGGACGCACATGTGTTCGTACGAGATCTACATACGTAATGTGAATGCATTTGTAAATACTCAGATGAAGTCAGATGTAATTGTAGAGGCAGTAGCACAAGTATACAAGCTATATACAAGTATAAAATATAAAAGAATTTCATTAGCATGTGCTAATGAAATTCTTTTATATGATACCTTAGGGTGGCCAGCGTACGCACTTCCCAAGAAGAAGAAATAACAAAATCCAACAAAACCACGATGGACTAAAGATGGCTCTAGACTGACTGTGCCAGTAAGAAAAATTAGAATTACCAACTGAAAGATTCAGATTTGTAATACGAGTGTTGTATCAATGATGAAAAGTTAAACGAAGTCTTTATTGAAAACGTAGGAAAAGGTTTTCTTACATTCTCACTTTACAGTTTCACGAGGGTTGGTTTACTATGTACTTTACTTTACAAGACAAAGTACTGCAGCCATGGTACCGTGATTAATGTACACTTGAACATCATGTCAAGTCAAATAATGACGGAGTACAGTGTGCAGTGCATATTTGAACAAATGTACGTGAAATCGTAATTTCCGTTAAAAAGTTCGCCCAAATTTGACTGGACTGTTGATTTTGGACGTATTGGTTTACATAAGTATTAAATATAGCTGTCTTTCCAACTGACTTCTAAAAAAGGAGGAGGTTCTCAATTCGGCTGTATTCTTTTATTTATTTTAATACTTCCGCTGTTTGTGATTCGATCCACGGTACTTTTTAATTTAATTTATTTACTTCAGACAGAGTTATATTTAAACACGCTTTTATTAGTTTCACTTTTATGTTTGTAGCTGACTCCTTTGTTTATTATATTATTTTCCTTAGAAGAATGGGTTATAGTTTCTTTAGCCGTCTTGGATTAAAGTCCTTTTGAGGGACACTCTACCCTCTTCTCTGTTGGTACGTCCGACTTCAAGAAAGAAGCCAATCGCCGAATCCAACTCGGCTGTGCAGCGTTGGAAAAATTGCGTAGCGTCTTCTCGTCCGACATACATCAGTGCCTAAAGTCGAAAGTGTTTCGTCCAGTGTGTGTTACCATAGCAGTGATGACTTATGGCACTGAAACGTGGTCTCTATGGGTCTTATTAGTAAACTCCAAGTAGCCCAACGAGCTATAGAGAGGGCTATGCTGGAAGCCTCTCTGCGAGATCGAATCAGGAATGAGGAGATCCGTAGAAGAACCGAAGTTACCGACATAGCCCAACGGATTTGCAAGTTGAAATGGCAGTGGGCAGGGCATATGGCGCGGAGGACTGATGACCGATGTGATCAAAAAGTTCTCGAGTGGAGACCACGTACCGACAAGGTGGACGGATGACCTCTACAAGAACGCAGTTTCACGCTGGCTGCGAGCCGCTTCTAACCGGTCTTACTGGAGATCTATCGGGGAGGCCTATGTCCTGCAGTGGACGTCCTATGGCTGATGGATGAAACTCTACCCTAACAGCTTTTTATATCAGGCACACCCGTAACCTTAAAATGGGTATTATTCGGCGTAACTGAGGCGTGTCACGGATCCCTAACAAGGCTTGTCAGTAGATACAAATATATTTCGCGGGTCGATGCAGCCTTGGCCTATATTTGGCAGGAAAAATAAAGAACAAGTAAACGCCGGTCAAAAATAATAGGTACTAAAAGTAAGTTCGTAGGTGGCAGCCCTGGTGTTAGTTTTTAAACTGCCTCTACTACCTAAAAGCCTCTAACATGGCATGGCTAAATGGTTAAAACAAACGGAACCCACGATTAAAGTGTCACCCGAGCCACAGTTGTACAAATGTAATGTAATTCGCGGTCACCCATCCGAAAACTGACCACGCGAAACGCTGCGCTGCTTAACTTCGGCGAGCGCTAAGCAACACCTAGCTAGAGAAACTACGCTATAATCGCTGCTATATGCTATTAAAATAATATTGAAATGTAGCTAAGAAACTAATAACCACCTATTCCGTCTTTTTTACACGCTTTTATTAGTTTCACCTGTGTGTTTGCTTGCTTGTAACCAACCCCTTTGAGCTCGATTTTGACCTACTTTGAGTGATCAGAATTTCTTCAAACTTTGCGCACCTATCAAAACCGATGACAATGCATTTATAAAAAAAAATATGACTCCTAAGCGTGTTTTTTTTTTGGTTTTTTTAAACTATATTTTTATTATTTTGTTTAAGCCACGCTAATTACAATCTGGCCATGAGTTAGTAAGTACCTAATATAAATCTAACTAAAGTTTTCTAAGTAAGTATGTTAACTAAGAATCTATTCATCAACACTTTTTCTATCAAGGCGAAGACATTACGTTAATGTGTCAAGAACCATCTTGATTTGATCACATTTCAAACAAAAAAATAACCCTAGAAATTGGTTTATTTGTTTGTGAATTATGTAGCTATGATGCGTGTCACGGATCTCTAACAAGGCTCGTCTGTAGATATAAATATATTTCGCGGGTCGATACAGCCTTGGCCCATATTTGGTGGGTTTAAGCGGGGAGGTAAAGGGAAATGTCTCAAAACAAACACGCAAGACGGACCGCCGTTGGAAATACTTCTCGAATGGAGACAGCAGTTAGCTTGTAAGGACAACGTGTTATCTCGAAAGATAAAAAAAAATACTCCTTGAGATACGGTGCGCCTCGCTTTATTATACTTAATATTTTTTCGACAAAAATGGCTTACTTACTTAACCGTGTACCTACAGATTCGAATAGTTCGGACGAATGTGTCAACGACGTAGTAATTCTTACATTATTGTGGATTTTTCAAAAATGGCTCAGCAGATTTCGATAAAATGGCTCAGCCGATTTTGTTTGGTAGATCTAACATGTACTATTAGTACCATCAAAAACATCGGCTCCTAATTGACAGTGTAATCGCGTTACATCAAAAAGCATACCGAATTATGAGCCTAATTTTTTTAAAGTCGGATAAAAATGGTTTTCCAGATTAAATCATAGCAGAAATAACAAAGGGCGGTAAAATTTTGACATTGACAAGTGTGATGACGTGATGGCAAGATGACGTCAGCCTGATGACACGTACCGTGACGTCATGGCATTGTATTAACATATGGGTCACACGTGCGCATGAGATAAGATAGGGAGGGAAAATAGCACAGGGGTGAGGTATGAGGCCATCCAGGGAGAAGGTACGATAATAATTTATGCTAGGTATAGGCCGCGCCACACAAGTTGGCGGATGTGAAGTTAGCCAATCAACGTGCGGCTTTATGTGAGCTTCAGTCAGGATTCGATATTGCGCAGCTTGTAGCTAACTTCAGATCCGCCGACAAAGTTGTAGAAAATCAAATCTCAAACAACTTTTGTTCCGACAACTTCTGATGAGAATTGATATAACACAAGTTATTGAAGAAACAAAATGGAACAACTACCTATTAGATCTATTTAAAAAAAATATCGATCCTACAAAAATTTGTAGGAATCAAAGTTGTAGAAAATCAAATCTCAAGCAACTTTTGTTCCGACAACTTCTGATAAAAATTGATATAACACAAGTTATTGAAGAAACAAAATGGAACAACTACCTATTAGATCTATTTAAAAAAAATATCGATCCTACAAAAATTTGTAGGAATCAAAGTTGTAGAAAATCAAATCTCGAGCAACTTTTGTTCCGACAACTTCTGATGAAAATTGAACAACCAATTCCTACCGTTGAATTAATTGAATGAGCTCCCATTGAGGAATAATAGGGATGTTTACTAAATAAAAAAAATATAATTGGTCCGTCAAACAGATTGTCAAAAAATATTAGACCCGTATTTTTTCTTTTGTCAATTTAACAGAAATTGATGAAGATATAGCCTGTTAAAGTTCCGCGTGACGTCACTAGCCGCTATGAAATGTACCGGCTAGTGCCGTCACGAGCCTCACTCTCAAACTTTGCCAACGTTTATCTTAGTCACTAATTGTTTGGTTGACAAAAGAAATAAATACGTGTCCAATATTTTTCAATAATCTAACTGACGGACTAATTATAATAATTACTTTCATACCCAGTAAACATCCCTATTGCCGTTGAGCGCAGATGTAGCCGCACCATCAGTGACGAAAGAATGTGTGGGTTTGTATCAGCGAGCGTGCGAGTACCTAACAGGCGGGCAGCCCTAGCGCGTGATACGTACTGCGTGGCCACGCCTCGCGCCATTTATTTCAAGGGCTGGCCCGAGTCACAATACTGTTAGATACTATTACCGTGGTTGAACTAAAAACACCTTTATAAAGTTCATAGATTGTGGCATATGATTTGTATTACAAAATCAATCATTATGTCTGTATGGGCCAAACAATGGCTTGAATAGAATGAGTAATGTGTTGTCTGTGATAGATAAAACTAATGCAGTTCTGTCTGGCGCCGATTTTATCGAACTTCCCAATTTAGAGATTGTTATGTATGTTATTGTGTCATCACTAACTCTTTTTAGGGTTCCGTACCCAAAGGGTATGCGAAATAAAAAAAAAACAAGTGTAGTCGTGAGAGGAGGATGGTTACCTAAAAATATTATCAATGGTCTCGAAGAGTTGAAGATTTCATTGCGCTGAAAAGTGAAAATATTTTAAATTATTTGTTTGCGTCAAAAAAGAAGGAAAAGTGCTAAATAAAACCTGGTTGGTTTTCTAAACATTTCAGCAAATCACTCGTAGTTTTCATATATTATATTCTTCGTGATATCGCCTTTTATGGTCGATAATAAAAGGCTTGTAACAGTCCCGGGCGGTAATTGCATTACCCCTCAGTATGGCTCGCACGGTCACGGAAGCGGTTTAGTGCACCGGGGGTGGTGCTATATCCTGATTAAATAAGTACTTACATAGTGGGAAACATGAACAAACTCATAAAACACGAGCATAATATCCTTAAGGACCATTTCAAACGAGCGTGTCGCATCGACACAGTCACTAGCGCTAAAGTTGTCCAAACATGAAAAACCGGACAAGTGCGAGTCAGGCTCGTACATCGAGGGCTTCCGTACAAACACATTGTTAAAATAAGTAAAAACCTGTTTTGGCATGTGCTAATGAAGTTCTTTTATATGACACCTTACATGATACGATTTACTTACTTTGAATTTTGAAGCCATATTTTGTGAATTTTGAGGCCCTATTTTTTTGTGATTTAAATTAAAATGTATTGTTGTCAGATTTATTCCTATATGTGTACTTTGAGACAATTCTTCTCGCCTAATTTCATAGTTCTATGTCAACGAGAAGTACCCTATAGGTTTTGATTTTTGTGAGTGTCGAAAAAGCGATAACTGAGGAGTTTTTCTTTTACACAACTGCAAGAGACCATAGATATACGTATACGTATACAGTTTAAATTTCAACTCGATATCTTTACGCGTTCCCGAGATAAAGAGTCTTAACATACACACAGACGGACAACAAAGTGATCCTATAAGGGTTCTGTTTTTTCTGTTTGAGGTACGGAACCCTAAAAATGACGGCACACTAGTCGCTTCCTTCATATTTTCAATGATATCATACTAATATTATAAATCAATATTATAAATTATAAAGTTTGTTGGTTTGTTCCACTTTCACGCAGCAACGGAGCAACGAATTGACTTGATTTTTGGCATGGATATAGTTCAAGGGCCGGAAAGTGACATAGGCTACTTTTTATCCCGCAAAAAATAAAAGGTTCTAGCACAAAAATCAAAATACCACGCGGGCGGAGCCGCGAGCAAAAGCTAGTGTATGTATAATCTGCTACATTTTTCTAGCATGGTACATAATGACCTAATCCTTCTAATAACGAGATAAGGCCCGTATTCAGCGATTAGATACAGCTTAAACCGTGTCATTTCGAATCATTGACCGTCTATCTCTATCCCCCGTAGGAGTTATTTCTCGGAAACTTTTAGTACTCTCCATCCTCAAAAAAATGCCATACCACGGCTGCTGCTGTGCACATTTTGAGCATTACTAGGCAGCAAAGCAACGCTTTCTGACTTTCAGTGGCATTACAACTGTCAATGTACTGTACAATTCAACGTATCATCCGAGCAACGCTACCGTTGAACGTTGAATTGACGACTCCAGTTTAACTGTTTAGCCATGTTAGTCTTCAGTCAGCTTTGAAACTCTGATACCAGGGCTAACCTCCCGGTATTTACGAACTTAAGGTTTTCTTGGCTTGGTATTTCAGTTCAAACCTTTTGTGCAAGCTGGTCAATATTCCAAATGATACTGCGCCTTTCACGCACTGCGCAATGCTGACCCAATTCCAGGCCCCTCGTATAAAAGGGACAAAAAGCTGCATTTCCATCAGAGGTGACATATGCAACGAAGCTTTATAGAACGGTGTGACGCGAAATTCTATTGGTGAATGTATTTCTCGCGCACTCTACATATATCTACAGTGTAGCGCCAATACCTTCTATCGAAATTGACTATGAACTTGCGATTTAGACCCGTATATTCACCCTCTTAGCAATCAAATTAAGCAACGTTCCTCACGGTCAGTATTTGGATGGGTGACCGCCAACTGAGCGCTGTCTTGGCTCGGATGACACGTTAAATTGTAGGTCCTGGTTGTTTGGACCGTTTAGCCATGTCAGAGGCTTTGTTATCGCTAAGAAAAGTGTTTGAGGATATTGGCGTCTCATCGTCCTCAGCGTTACCAGAGACTTATAGTCCCTGGTAACGCTAAATATACTATTATTCAGTAAGGAGAGGTCCATTTCAGCTGAAGTGTATTACTTAATTAGATCAAATAGCCAGGAAGACTGACCTTTATGATTAGTTAGTTTAGTGCCCATCGCATTGTGCTAGCAATAATCCAGTAGGAGCCTCTTTGAGACAGCTGGTCAATATTCCAGATGATGCTGCGTAATGTAGCCGATACTCTCGAGACGGTGCGCAATGTTGACCTAATTTCGACTCCCTAGATACACTCAGCACTCTGGTACTGCTATAAACATTGTCACAAGTAACTTCTTCAGCATTATCGACTTGAGCACTCGCAAGCGTTCTCGTTCAGCTTTCCTTGCGAACGAGCAGCTGAAGTGCCAACGGCATCCAACCCATTTGCCAACGTGCGCTGCCCACTTCTGCACTCACTTCTGTATGGGTGATAATGATAACACTTTAGGTAATAAAGACACTATCTTGTCTCAAAGTTTCAATTGACGCCTCTCGGAGACAGCTAGTCAATATTCCATCTGGCGCTGCGTAATGTAGCCGATACTCTCGAGACGGTGCGCAATGTTGACCTAATTTCGACCCCCTCTGAACGGGAGACAAAGGCTTTGTTTACCCTGTCGGTGGAGAGGGGATCATTTCAGCTGGAGCGTATTACTTAATGGATCAAATAGTCATCCATATCAGGGAGAAAAGGTGTACTTTGTAAAAGGTGAAGGTTTTTCGAACGACTTTCAGATATCAAATTCAACAGTCATTCTGATATTAGTCATTGCTCAATTGCCTTCCTTTTATTTAGTGGCCAAAGGAACTTTGCAATGAAACGACACAACCTCGTCGAGTTTGGGATTATTTCAATCGTGTTGACGAGTAGTTTGTCTTTCAATGGCAACCAGGGTCAGATGATGGAGCTGGAAGGTGGTCCTAGGAAATCTGTAACGAAACGACGCAAACCCATCGAGTTTCGTCATTGTTCTTTTACTTTGTTCTGTAAAAGCTTACTCAAAAAGGGTTTTTTAATTATTCTTGTTGAAAAGTGACTCCTCACTGGTGGATACGCAGCCTAATTTAGACATTACCCCGTAAAACCACTGCGCATAAAGGTAACCCAGTTTTTGGCCACGAGTGAATGAAAGACAAAAGGCTTTGTTTACTCTAGCGGCCAAAGGGGATGATCTTATTGGAGCGTTATTGCTTAATGGATGAGAAAGATTGATTGATTGTAGGGAACAGCTGGTGCTTGAGTATTATTAGGTTTCTTTTATTTTTGGCTGAAGTAAAGCATTTATTTATTTATCTATCTATAGAAGTAGATGTGAAATAATTTCCTATTACTACTATTAATTAGAATAAACAATTTAGACTATTTGCAAAACAAAAAAAAGTGTTCTGTACTGTACTGTACCAGCCTTTTTAATAGTCAGGCAGGACGTAGGCCTACCCACGAAGGGTGATTGGGCCATATCCACCACGCTGGCCCAGTGCGGGTTGGTGGATTCACATACGCCATCGAATTTCTTCTACGGACGTATGCAGGTTGCCTCACGATGTTTTCCTTCACCGAAAAGCCAATGATGTGAAAAAAAAAGTGTTCAATTCACTTTAATGTTTCAAAAAATATACACGACGAATGTACGATTAACTCTGTGGAAGTTCAGACAAAGTAACTCCAGATTCAATTATGTAATGTAATAAATAAAACTTTGCATTGTCTTTGTCAGACATTGTAAGGAGAATTGACTCGTAAAAGTCAACTGCATAGTTGAGTTTTATGAGTCAATTCTCCTAACCGCTTAGCCATGTAAGTAACCCGTCCTATACGACCTTATTTACATTGGCTGTAGAGACAAATTAAATATTTACTTCAAATAAACAAACACTTTCTCCAAACCGTCGATTGAATTTACTTTTCTGTCGGCTTTTTCTTAACTATAGAACCTCGCTTTAACCACATTTCTTATTAGAAATCAACGCGTGAACCAACAATGAGTTATTCAAAAGCCTTCTCAGTACCTTCAACATGTTCCAAAAGTAATTTTCTCCTAAACAACCAAATAACCATTGTCCAATTTTTTTTCCTTTTACAACTTAAGGCAAAATATTTCCTCAACTTACTGTAGTAGAGTCCATTATTATTTGGCAAAGGCTTCCAAGAAAAGTTGTAAACAGGTTTTCCAATTAAAGCAAGAAAGGTGCGGCGAAAAAAATCTACTCACAAATACAAGGTTATCTGGTTGCCCTGTACTAACTAGGCCGAAAGGGGGTGGTTCAGATCATCGCTATGAACAACAGAACTTTTGCTATGGACTCAATACGAAACTCAAGAAAAAAAAATTTGTTGTTCCATACAAAATTGCTACTCATCATCACCCTGTATCGAGCCTCTGCTGGGTATCGGCCTCCTCTCCCTTGTGCCTGTTTTCCCTGCCTTGGGCTGGTCTCATCCACGCATCTCGGAGTCGACAAATTGTATGAAACAGCTGATGAGCTGACGAAAAAAAACGGAACCCTTATAGGATCAATTTGTTGTCCGTCTGGGTGTATGTCAAGACTCTTTATCTCGGGAACGCGTAATGATATCGAGTTGAAATTTAAACTGTATACGTATATCTATGGTCTCTTGCAGTTGTGTAAAAGAAAAACTTCTCAGTTATCGTATAAAAAAATTAGAGCCGTTTATGTCGTAAAAAATCGCATATTTCGACACTCACTAAAATCAAAACCTACCGTTGACATAGAACTATGAAATTTGGCGAGAAGCATTGTCTCAGAGTACACATATAGGAATAAATCTGAAAACTGTACAGTTTTATTTTAATCACAAAAAATAGGGCTTCAAAATTTACAAATTATGGGTTCAAAATTCTTAGTGAGTAAATCGTATCATGTAAAGTATCATACAAAAGAGCTTCATTAGCACATGCTAAAGCAGGTTTTTAATTATTTTAACAATGTGTTTGTACGGAAACCTCGATGTGCGAGCCTGACTCGCACTTGTCCGGTTTTTTTTCTCGAATGTTTTTTTCCGTGTTGGCTCTGCATAAAAGTTATTTATAATGATGGTCCGAATCACCTCCTTTCGGCTTAGAACACCAGTTCTGGATAACCCTGTATAGACGTGCGTGCGCTCAGTAATCTACTATCGATCCGTCGGGCAGGACTTGTGGCGCCCAACGTGGGGTTACTATGCGGCATACAACTTGGTCCTTCGAGCCGTGTTGAAACTTGCGTAGACAGCGCTAAGGTCTGATTTCCTTTGACTGCTGAGACGTGAACTAATGGCAGCAGTAAGTTTATAGTGGGAAAGTCGGGTTTTGCTGGATACTGTAGAGGTGACGGCATTTTAGTTGAAATTAACTGTAAGTCAATAGAGTTACAGTATGTTTTTGCTTGGTTACATAATTATATGAAATATGTTAGGTTGTAGGACTAATTTAGCCGTAAATATAAATTGGTAAGGTCCAACTCTCGGTGCCTGGATTTTGTTCAGGTCTGTTTATGAATTAGGGATTTGGGTGCCGTAGCTCCCGACTTTAGTTATTATTTTACACTAGTTTTTACCCGCGGCTTCGCCCGCATACGCAATATATCATTATAGTTTATAGCTTATGTGTTATTCTGATATATAAGCTATATTATTGCAAAGTTTCATCTCAATCCGTTCAGTAGTTTTTGCGTGAAAGAGTAACAAACATCCATACATCCATCCATCCATCCATCCATCCATCCATCCATCCATCCATCCATCCATCCATCCATCCTCACAAACTTTCGCGTTTATAATATTAGTAGGATTGTTTGCCAAAGCAACGTTGGCCCAGTTTAATTGTATTTTTAGAGGGCTACGGCACGGAGTCTCTCTGCAAGATCGAACCAGAAATGAGGAAATCCGTAGAAGAACCAAAGTTACCGACTTAGTCCAGCGGATTGGCAAGTTGAAATGGCAGTGGGTAGGGTATATAGCACGGAGATGACCGATGGGGTCGAAAAGTTCTCGAGTGCAGACCACGTACCGGCAAGCGTGGCGTAGGACATCTTGCTACAAGGTGAACAGATGACCTCATCAAGACCCCAGGATCGCGCTGGATGCGAGCCGCTACCAACCGGTCTTATTGGATAGGGGAGGCCTATGTCTGACCTACCGATGACCGTCGTCCAATGGCTGAATGAAACGACGAGGAAGGCACTGAGGTGACCGCCACGGTGGCTCAGTGGTTTGTAATCCTGACTCCTGGCTCAAAGAGGCGTAGGTTCGAACCCCACCCAGAGCAAATATTTCCGTGTTGAACACAGGTGTTTGTCTGGGTGTTATTTAGGTACTATGTATATCCCGATCCCGTATACCAATGAGTTTCTTTGGAACTTATGTACGAAATTTCACATCATTGGCTTTTCGGTGAAGGAAAACATCGTGAGGCAACCTGCATACGTCCGTAGAAGAAATTCGATGGCGTATGTGAATCCACCAACGCACACTGGGCCAGCGTGGTGGATATGGCCCAATCACCCTTATAGCCATATCACAAGCTTTGCTTAGTTTGGGGTCAGAGACCGTGTGTAAGATGTCCCCAAATATTTATTTATTTATTATTTAGTATATCAGTCTCTGGCAGCCATATCACAAGCTTTGCTTAGTTTGGGGTCAGAGACCGTGTGTAAGATGTCCCCAAATATTTATTTATTTATTATTTAGTATATCAGTCTCTGGCAGCCATATCACAAGCTTTGCTTAGTTTGGGGTCAGAGACCGTGTGTAATAAGTATCCTAATATTTATTTATATGGACGAAAATACGTCGCAGTCGTTTTGTGCAGCCCTGTAAACATGATTTTAAAGAAAATCTAATCGTAACCTTGACTTGACAAAAGGAGCCATTAAACCTTCGTTTTGGCTCTTTAGAAAACTTAATTTCACGGTCGAAGAGCTTTTTAACGGTTTACCATTTTTGCCCAGTAAAGTGATTTGTCATGATCACCATACATTATTATAATTGAAAAGTTGGCTTGTCTGTTTGTCCTTATATTAATTAAGTGTGTTTTAATTTCGTGCGAACGATTGCTTAAACTGAGTTATTTAGATACTCTATAAGTACACAAGCCTTGAGCTTATTTTGGGGCTCACAGTGGATGGATGGATGTTTGTTACTCGTTCACGCAAAAACTACTGAACGGATTGAGATTAAACTTTGCAATAATATAGCTTGTATTATCAGAATGACACATATAAATTATAATGATATTGCGTAAATTTTGCATAATATAACGATAAGTGTTGAGTAAGTAGGAAAAAATCTGCTATCTGCGACATATTCTAGAGTGCATTTCACGAAATGTCAAAAAATAAACAACTGTTGAACGATCAACCGTCAAATCGTTTTTTTTTTTATTTTCGACCTCCTTTATTAAGGGTGGTAATGTATGGCCTCTGGTTTGACGGAAAATGACATAGTCATTTTTATCCCGGATAAATAAAGGATTCCCTTGGGATAGCACAAAAATCAAAATATCATGCGAAGCCGCGGTTAAAAGCTAGTACATATAGCATAAAGGGAGTGATTCAGTATCAAAACTATGAATAATGTTCACTAAGGGGGCGAATCGAAATTTGAGAAGAAACTAAACTGTTTCATACATTTTGCCTATTCCGAGTTGAGATTTTATATGAGACAGCTGATTGAAGCCGTGGTGGTCTAGTGGTAGTGACACCCGACCTGCAATCGTGAGATCGTGGGTTCACATCCCGATCCCGTACCAATGAGTTTCTTTGGAACTTATGTACGGAATTTCACATCATTGGCTTTTCGGTGAAGGAAAACATCGTGAGGCATACGTCCCTAGAAGAAATTCGATGGCGTATGTGAATCCACCAACCCGCACTGGGCCAGCGTGGTGGATATGGCCCAATCACCCTTCGCGGGTATGCCTACGTCCTGCAGTGGACTATTAGAAAGGCTGGTACAAGCAAGCTGATTTTCTATGAGATTTTCTGAGCCGGGCGAAGCCGGGATGGGCAGCTAGTAACACAGTATAAATTACAACTAAACGAGAACCTTCTTTTTTTTGAAAGTCGGTGGCAAAGAAAACACATATTATTGTAGAGTTGACTAAATGGACAGATGAAATAAATATACCGCATAATCCTACTATTATTATAAACGCGAAAGTTTGTGAGGATGGATGGATGGATGTATATGTTTGTTACTCACGCAAAATCTACTGAACGGATTTAGATGAAACTTTGCAATAATATAGCTTATATATCAGAATAACACAGGCTATAAATTATAATGATATTGCGTCAAAAATCAAAATATCATGCGGGCGAAGCCGCGGGTAAAAACTAGTAAATCAATATTTAAGTTGTATGGTTTTTTTTTCATGATGGATGACAACGCTGTTTTGCACATTTTGCGCTTTCTATGAGTACAAGCAACTTTTCAATTTGGCATGTTTGAAGACAAACATTAGTTTTTGTGATTTGTGAAAAATATGGATGATGGTAAAATTTGTTACTTGCATTTTTACATGAAACTATTCTAAAAATATCAGTTTTGTTGGGGATGGTCCTAATTCGTGGGATCTCCAATTTAAACAAGGCTTCTTCGAGTGGACTGTATTTATTTTTCTGTAGGTATTTGGCGAGTACAGCGGTAATCCTAAGAC
This sequence comes from Hypomecis punctinalis, assembly GCA_949316475.1. Taxonomy (NCBI): domain Eukaryota; kingdom Metazoa; phylum Arthropoda; class Insecta; order Lepidoptera; family Geometridae; genus Hypomecis; species Hypomecis punctinalis. Next base: position 2,959,106 of record OX438822.1, read on the forward strand.
AATAGGTTCCAACCACAATAGAGGTGTGAAAGTGCAGGTTGATTCTATACAAAGCAAAACAATGCGTACGGTATGAAAGATAACCGCGCAACAACAAACGTGGGAACCTTAGCTTATTTTAAATCATAATACAATGCGGCAGCTAGCACGCGTCGGCAGGAGTGTGCTAATTGCCGTTACGCAATCTATATCCGGCTTCCCGTCTCGCCATAATCTTCGTGTGAAAGAGACATCGCCAAAGACGGAGATAGATTGAGGATAAACTCCAATATTGCGTCATCTTTTTACTTGACACTGATACATAATCTATATCATACTGCGTAATATTTTGTGGACTGTTACATAATCTATGTCCTACTACGTAGTTTCTTTGTGGACTGTTACATAATCTACGTCCTACTACGTAATTTATTTCGGACTTTCAGTGCGATTGTTTCGCGTTTTTGGACTAATGGTCCATTACATACATAGTCGTAACTTATATAATAAACACTATTACATATTCTGTGCGATTTGCACGTTGAATCATTCTCAAATTACTAACCTATACATTCATGGACTGATTGTCCGTAACAATTCTCCCCCCAGCGCAGTTCTACGAAGCTATGCCAAGTGGAAGGACAAGCAGTCTTCGAGCTGGACGTCGAAACATCCCGCCCCGTGTTTTCACATCCACGCTACGCACCACGCCGTCTTTCCCGGGATACGTAGCGACGACTCGTCCGCGTGGCCACATATTTCGCGGTAGAAGCCCGTCGGCTATGATTACGAGGTCACCGACTTTTACATTTTCATAAAACTTCGATCGAGTTTCGCCTCTTGGCGTTAGAGTTGGTAAATACTCTTTTACCCATCGTCTCCAAAACATATCTGCCAGCGCTTGCGAAGCTCTCCACTGACGTTTATCCGCTATGTCACATGCTCCAGTGATAGGCATCGCGCTGCCTGAGCCGAGCAGAAAATGATTCGTTCCTTCATTGTGACGTATAATGCGTCCTTTACTGTGCGTATCATTCTTTCCCATGCGCCGCCTTGATTTGGCGCGCCCGGATCAATGAATCGCCAGTCCGCGCGTTTCTTCAGCGCGTAGTCGCGGAGCGAAGGCATCCATTCTTCATATGCCTTTTTCAACTCCATTTCGCTTCCCCGAAAATTCGTTGCGTTGTCGGAAAAATAAATTTCACTCCAGCCGCGTCTCGCGGCCATTCTTCTTAAGGCCATAATTGCGCTGTCCGTACTCAGACTGGAGAGTAATTCTATGTGGATCGCTCGGGTCACCAAGCAGGTAAACAACATGCCCCATCGTTTCTCACGTCTTCGGCCAATCACCACGTTCATTGGACCGAAGCAGTCTATTCCTGAACGGGAAAACGGACGTGTATACGCACTTAGGCGTGCTTCAGGTAAATCGCCTTTAACCGGAGCTGGTAGTCTTCCTTTATGCATTTTGCATCTCGTACACTCGCTCAACGTGGTTCTTACAGCGGGTCTCAGGCGTAGTACCCAATAACGCTGTCTTATGTTATTAACGATGGTCTCGCGTCCCGCGTGATGATTCTCGGCATGCTCCCGCCGAATGAGCAATTTCGTGAAATAGTGTTTTCCGCATAAAATCGGCGGATTTTTCCGCTCTTCCGGAATCGCGGCCGCGCGTATTCTTCCGCGTAAACGCAGGATTCCGTCATTATCGAGCATAGGATCGAGCGTTCGTAATCTGCTCCCCTTTTCAATGTTTTTACCCTTTTGTAGGTATTTTACATCGGTCGCGAAGCTTTCTTGTTGCGCTTGCTTCAGCAACAATAGTTCGGCCGTTTTCAAATGATGCGCCGTCAACTTTGTCTCGCGGTGTCGACACTTATCGATAAATAAGAGCACGTATCCGAGTGCTCGAACTAATCGTTCCATTTTCGAGAATCGTGTCATAATAATAAGAGGAGGTTCGTCCTCTGCACGATTTGCTAGGACCTCTTCATGGTCCGGTTCTGACGCTTCCTCTCGAGGCCAGCTTTCGGGTGGTCCATACAAGAACTTCGGTCCAACAAACCACCTGTCATCGTTTTTTAGGCGCGTTTTCCCACGCCTGGTCGCGTCGTCGGCGACGTTATGAGCCGATGGCACCCACCGCCATTGTTTAGTCTTCGTTAGCTCCGCAATTTCTGCTAGTCGATGAGCTACAAATGGCGTATATCGCACGGCATCATTTCGTATCCAATGGAGGACAGTTTTTGAGTCACTCCAGAACGTAACCGGGCTCGCATATTCTCCCAGTTCTTTCGTTACCTCGGCAGCTAGCCTGGCTCCGATCAAGGCCGCTTGTAGTTCCATCCGAGGTATGCTCTGCGGTTTGAGTGGCGCCACTTTCGCTTTACCGGCTACTAGAGCGATTCTCACAGATCCGTCGTCTGTTAGGTAACGCCAGTACATGGCACATGCGTACGCTTGATCGCTTGCGTCGCAAAATACATGTAGTTCCCGTTGTACGACGTTCCCTAGCTCCCCATAGCATCGCGGTAAGCGTAGCGTCTTAACGCTATCGAGATCCTGTAGCCAATCTCGAAACTCACATGCGTTCTCTAGCGGTATCGGTTCGTCCCAGCCTACTTGTTGTCTCCAAAGCTCGCGAACTTGATACCGTCCTTCTAGTAGATAGCCACTCAGGAGACATAGCGGGTCATATATTGACATGACGGCGGCCAGTACCTCGCGTTTTGTCGGCGTTCTCGTGCCGTCCTTTACGTCGTCTGGCACTCGGTGCATGTTGGTGTTAAACGCGAGTTCGTCGCTGTCCGGCACCCAAATGAGGCCTAAGGTTTTTCCTTGTGCGTTGTGTCCCAATTCTCTAGGGGCGGACGCCTTGTCCTCATCAGGAATCGAACTTAAAATATCCGGTTCGTTCGATAGCCATCCTGCCATCTCGAAACCTGCGTTACTATGCACTTCGCGCACTTCGTTGATAACGCGCATCGCTGTCTCTTGGTCATTGAAGCTATCGACCCAGTCGTCCATGTAATGATTTTCAGTTATAGCGCGATAGGCGAGCGCATGCGTAACTTTCGACATCGACGCATTCTTGTTACGCACGCTGTGCGCCATAAATGGTGAGCTTCGGGCTCCAAAAATCATTGATTGCATCACGTATTTCTGTGGCGGCTTCTTACGTTCATCGCCGCGCCATAAGAAATGTTGCGCTACGCTATCCTCACGGCGTATCTTCACGCGCAAAAACATTTCTTTTATGTCGGCTACGACGGCCACCGGCTTCATTCTGAAGCGTATTAGGATCCCGTATAACGCCTTGAGAAGGTCCGGTCCGTCCAAGAGCATGTCGTTCAGACAAGTCCCATTTGCTTTGGCGGCCGCGTCAAACACTATTCTGACCTTCCCCGGTTTGTTGGGATTTGTTACCGCGAAATGCGGTAAATACCACATGAGTGGATTATTGCCGTGGTCTTCGTCGCATTGTGTTGCGTAACCCTTTTGCACTAGCTTGCTTATCTCCCCGGCGTATGCCTCTCTAAGTTCTGGGCATCTGTCCAGCTTGCGTTCGATCCCGCGCAAGCGACTTAACGCCATGTCGTAGCTGGGCGGTAGGCATACATCGTCGAATTTCCACGGCAATCCGACTTCATAGTGTCTGTTTTTTAATATCGCAGTTTTCTCAAAAATCTCCATGGCGCGTTCCTCATTTTCGTTGGGCTTAACTTTGCGTTCGATGCCCAGCGCGTCCAGGTGAAAATGCGATTTTACTAGTTCGTGTAACTCGTCGTTGGGCGGCGTTATTCTGCTACGCGTATTTTCTTGGGCGGTGCGCACGTGTAGTACCGTCTCACCTTGTGCTACGACGCTACGAGGCGTAGAGCCGTGTATTATCCATCCTAACTGTGTTAGTGATGCCGCCGGTTGATTCTTTGTCCCGGTCAACAATTTACGTGTGACAATTAAATGCCAGTTGTCGGCTCCTATTAGCACGTGTGGTGTCCCGTCCGTGTAGCATACATCTTCTGGTTTCAATTCGCGAAGATGTTCATGGTCTAGGAGGCCGTCGTCTATCGACTGGCTACCTAGCGCGAGGTTAGACACCGTCCTTGCTCTGACTGTGTGATAATCACTCCGGCTTCGACCGCGTAACTTTAATTCGACGACGCGGCTTTCCGGTTCCCTCTGAGTAGATGTAACGCCATGGATGCGTAGAGGTCGTACCGGGCCCCTCGCTCCTATCATCGTGGCGATCTCGTCATCTATCAGCGTGATCGTCGATCCCTCGTCAAGCAATGCAAAGGTGTTAACTTCGATCCCGTGTAGCCCTTTTAGCGTGATCGGGCATACCTTCAATAGCACCTGCTTGTTCGTTCCCGCAAGGTGCGTTGAAGCCGATGTTGCTACGTCATCTTGAACTATTACGGGTTCTGTGGCGCATCGCTCTTTAGCTGTATGTAGAAGTGCATGGTGCGGTTCTCGGCACTCATCTGTCCCGCACTTCCGTGCAGAGCATTTATTGCGCCTGTGTTTGCTGTTAAGGCATTGAAAACATACGCGCGTTTCCTTGGCCCACTCCCATCGCTTCGGAACGGTCATTGATGCTAGCTTTTTACAGCTCGGCGTGGCGTGTTCATTGCCACAGGCTATGCATTCGACCGATCTCTGCGTGGCATCAGTGGTCGCGTATACGTTTGCGCCTTTCTTGTGGGTCACGTTCGCGTTCGTGTTTTTATTGTTATTTGCTGCTTTTGCCGCCGTTGTAGCACATGTCACTGACGTCGAGTATGTGTGGCGCATCGCTCGCTCGGCCTCTCTCAAGAGAAACTTAGATATTGTGATAATCTCAGGCTCTGAGCGACTGCCTTTATCCTCCACATAATCGCACCACCGCGATTTAAGATGTGGCGTCAGTTTCTCTGTTATTCCTCGTGCTAGCATCGGATTCTGCAAATATCCCCGCTCATCAATGCTGTCGACGGTCATGACGATGTTTTGTAGCTTTATTGCGAACGAATTAAGCTCTACGGCCGTTGTATTCGGGTTAAGGCGTGGTAACTTACGCATATCGTTTAACGCCTGATCGATTATCATTTCTGGCCTTCCGTAGCATTGCTCTAATGTTTTCATAATCTGCGACGGATCTATTGCAGCATATAATAACGCCGACACTGCCTGTCTTGCTTCGCCTCTCAGACACGCCCGCATGCGTGCTAAGTTCTCAGCCGGTGAGAAATTGTGAATCTTCGTAGATTCGCGCATTGCAGCTTTAAATGGTAGCCATTCTCCGATAGCGCCGCTGAAGATAGGTAGTTCTTGCGCTTGTCTCGGCGGTGCTCGCTGTCGTACCATTTTTTCTAATACGTCGGCTAAGCGGTCGATCCCTCGGTCTCGAGACCTCCCAGGCGTAGGCGATCGGTGTCTCCTCGTTTCTTCATACGAACTACGATATCGCTCTTGTTCAACCGCGTCTTGGTTTCTCCTCGGCGGCGAGTGATATCTAACGTGCCCTAGTTCCGGTTGATTCATGTTCGGTTCGCGCGGCTCCCCCCGTGGTGGCTCCCCCCGTGTGCGACTGTGTTGTAACCATTCGTCTATCCGATGACTAGTGTCCGTTAGGGCATGCAAAAACCGGGTGGTTTTGAAAAACCGGGTTTTTCGGTTTTTGATTTAAAAAACCGGGTAAACCGGGTTTTTCGAGTTTTTCGGGTTTTTTTTGGTAAGTATATGAAAATACTAAAAATAATGGTTTGTTTGTTTGTTTATGACTGTCCCATTGTTGGGCAAAGGCCTCCCCTCGAGATTTCCAGTTGCGTCGGTCTTGTCCTGATGCCTGCCAATTTGGATTAAATGTATTCGCGCTATCTAATAGAGAGTGCAGACTCTCTATTAGATAGGCCTCTACGAGGCCGCACCGAGTTGGGACTCCATTCGGAGGTGATTTTAACCCAGAGGTCTTCTGGCATACGACTGACTTACTCGGCCCACTGCGACTTCAGTTTAGCGGCAGTGAAAGCCAAATCTTTGATTTGAGTTCTGGAACGCAGTTCGGTGTTTTGTACTCGGTCTATTAGCCGGTCACCGAGAATACTGCGCTCCATCGCTCTTTGGCAAACCTTGAGTTTGGACTTTTAGACTTTAGTTAAAGACACCTGTTTGTCAAAAACAATGTTTGTACACCATAAGTCAAAATGGAAAGATTACATACATCTTGCGCTTTAGTGTGATCGGAAGGTGTCTCTTCATATGCTTTTTCATGGCCCAATAGCTCTTCCAAGCTTTCTTTTTTCTTCTAGGTCTTGTCTCTTCTGGAAGGTGACTATTGCCCAAAATAGATGTAATCGTGAACGTATATGTCTTCGTCATCGACAGTTACCCGACGTTTGATGCCATTGGTCATCACTTTGGTCTATAACATGTTCATCCGCAATCCAACCTAGAGGCTTGCAGTGGTTAGATTTTGTGGCATTGATTGCAGCTCTCTGGCTGAAGAAGAGAAGATAACGATATCGTCTACAAAATGAAGATTAGTTAACCTTTTTTTTACCGATATTAACACCACTTCTATCCCAGCTTGCCGCCAGCTTTCCGAAAACTTCTTCGAGGACGCCCGTGAATATTTTCGGGGACAGTGGGTCTCCCTGTTTAACATATTTCTCTATTGCAAATGCTTGGCCAGAAGATTGTAATTTTGTTGCAGCGGTACTTTGAGAATAGATGAGGTGGAGAAAATTAACGTGTGTGATGATATCAAATGCTTTTCAACCGAAGAAACAGAGGAGGTACTCAACTCGACGCGTATATGTATAAATATGTTGTGTATAACCAAACCAATAACCTATATAACCAATAGCGCGGCCAGAGATCCAAGACCCAGCTTACCTGACAGTTCACCAAAGATATCCCGGACATCAGCCTGTACGAGATTAGAATGGCCCTGAATCAGTTTAAGAATAACAAGGCGCCGGGTGATGACGGTATCACATCAGAGCTGCTGAGAGCGGGTGGAACACCGGTACTAAAAGTCTCCCTAAGCTTTTCACACCGTCGTCCTCGAGCGCATCACGCCAGAAGCATGGAGCAGAAGCGTGGTGGTGTTGTTTTTCAAGAAAGGTGATAACACCTTATTGAAGAACTATAGACCCATCTCACTTCTGAGCCATGTTTATAAACTGTTTTCAAGGGTCATTACGAACCGTCTCGAGCGTAGGCTTTATGAGCCTTCCGAACAAGCCGCATTCATACACTGCGGCAGGTTATACAGAAGACCGAAGAGTATAATTTGCCACTTTGCTTAGCGTTTGCGGACTATGAGAAAGCCTTTGATTCGGTCGAGGCATGGGCTGTGCTCGAGTCTCTCCAACGATGCCGTATTGACTATCGGTACATCGAAGTGTTGCAGTCTTGTATAATAACGCCACTATGTCGGTCTGAGTACAGGAAGAAAGCTCCAAGGCGATCCCTTTAAAAAGAGGCATAAGTCGTAATTTCTTCGAATCTGTTTACGGCTACTTTTGCGAAGCGTTCAAGCTCCTAGAATGGAAAAGATTGCATCAATGTCAATGGCGAATACCTCACTCACATTCGGTTTGCCGACGATATAGTAGTCATGGCAAAATCGATAGAAGAGCTCAGCATGATTCTGGAAGGCCTCAATCGGGTTTCTCAACAGTCTTAAGATGAACATGGTCAAGTCGAAAGTCAAATGTGATTCCCATGTTGTACCCTCTTCGATTTATATTGGGAACTCGGTTCTTGAAGTCGTTGACTCGTACGTCTACTTAGGACAAGTAGTCCAGTTAGGTAGGTCCGACTTCAAGAAAGAGGTCAATCGCCGAATCCAACTCGGCTGGGCAGCGTTCGGAAAATTGCGTAGCCTCTTCTCATCCGACATACCTCAGTGCCTCAAGTCGAAAGTTTTAGACCAGTGTATGTTGCACGTGATGACTTATGGCACATAAACGTGGTCTCTCACTATGATCCTTATTAGTAAGCTCCAAGCAACCCAACGAGCTATGGAGAGGGCTATGTTCGGAGTCTCTCCGCGAGATTGAATCAGAAATGAGGAGATCCGTAGAAGAACCAAAGTTACCGACATAGCCCAATGGATTGGCAAGTTGAAATGGTAATGAGCTGGGCACATAGCGCGGAGGACTGATGACCGATGGGGTCGAAAAGTTCTCGAGTGGAGACCACGTACCGGCAAGCGCAGCGTAGGACGTCCACCCACAAGGTGGACGGATGACCTTATTAAGACCGCAGGATCGCGCTGGATGCAAGCCGCTTCCAACCGGTCTTATTGGAGATTCATAGAGGAGGCCTATGTCCAGCAGTGGACTTCTTATGACTGATGGATGGATGACATTTCTTTTGTTTGTTAATTTCAACAATCGAGCTTTCCTTTATGTATAATTTACAAATATTAAACAAACGTGCAAAATATATCACGCTTAGTTTTACTACTTAGCGTAGCAGAGACTGTCAGACTAATGTAACAATACAAAAAGGCGGCGGTTGATAGCATTTCGGTCAAGACGAGACAAAACGCGTCCCATTACGCTTATAACGCTACAGCGCTCTGCTTATATGACGATACTCACTAATTCACTATGTAAAGCGAGAGAAAGAGAGAATGAGGACTTTCGCACTTGAATTTCATCCTTAGCACGTAGTTATATAATAGTCATTGGTCAATGGTACATTAGGCGTAATTTTATACATAGAAAAAAGTGTTAGAGCAACTAGATGACAATAATGTATTACGAAGGAGTTAATATGTGAATTTTAAAAAATCGTAGAAAAACCGAAAAACCCGAAAAAACCGGGTTTATAACTAGAAAAAACCGAGTTTCAAATGCGGTCGGTTACCCGGTTTTTTCGGTTTTCGGTTAACCGGGTTGCATGCCCTAGTGTCCGTGTCCTCGGCGGCGGCGGCAGCGATTATGCTATCGCGGTCCGTTTCTTCGCGTATGGTCGCGACGTCGGCAGCGAGACGTTTCTTAATTAGAAGTGCCTGTAATTCCAACTGATCTCTTCTTATGTTGGCTAGGCTTTCTTCCGCTTCTAATTTTCGTTGCCTTATCCGTGCCTCGACGCTGTGTATTGATCTAACAGATGCGGCTCGCTCCACTGGTCTATCACGTGGTACATCTTGTTGATCGGTTTGTCGCTCCGGTAGCGGGTGTTGCATAGTCTGGGGTGGTTCCACGGGTGCGTTCGATGTGGACGGTCCCAAATCAGACGGAGACGCTGGTGATTCTTGCATTGTTTGCTTCTTTTCTGCTTGGTGCGATCTTGTTTTGATCGGGCTCCTTTCAATTGGCATAACTTCTGGCACTTGATGCCCCTAACAGCCCTACTAATAGCCTAACGGTCCCTAACAGTCCTTTGGGAGGGCCCAGTTAAGCCGGGATATGCTCCCTCAGGGATGGAACGTGTGGGATAGGAAGGGTGGGATCCGCCCGGCAGTGGAACACAAGTTCTGCGGTGGCTCAGCAGCTGGTAGGAACGACCAGCCGCCTCTGCCTTGCCTACAGTCCGGCCCGCTTTCCTTGTGAACGTACCGGCGCGGTAATACTGCCCAAATCCGGCGGCGATATCACGCTTGACGCAGCGGCGCGCGGCGCTCGACGCAACGACGTGCAGCATTCGACGCAGCAGCGCGCGGCGTCCCGATGCTCGACGTAACCCGACGAATTTGGCGGCGATCTCGACGGCGGTCTTCCACGGCGGTCTTTCACGACGTAGTCACCCGTTGATAATCTCAGTATAAGCCTGTGATGTTGGCTTTTTCACACGACGAACAAAGCCTCTTCTGTAGTGGTTGGCTTTCTCGCACGACGACTCGACGACTCGGCGCTGTTTGTCCCCTCGTAATCATGGGGCAAACGTTCTCGACGAAACGACGATCTCGGTCTTGAGCCTTTTGATGTTGTATTCTCTTGAAAACTCGCTTGAAAACTCGCTGCTGTTCCAGTATCCGGCGAGCAAAGGACCAAACATTTGTTGGGGATGGTCCTAATTCGTGGGATCTCCAATTTAAACAAGGCTTCTTCGAGTGGACTGTATTTATTTTTCTGTAGGTATTTGGCGAGTACAGCGGTAATCCTAAGACAATAGGTTCCAACCACAATAGAGGTGTGAAAGTGCAGGTTGATTCTATACAAAGCAAAACAATGCGTACGGTATGAAAGATAACCGCGCAACAACAAACGTGGGAACCTTAGCTTATTTTAAATCATAATACAATGCGGCAGCTAGCACGCGTCGGCAGGAGTGTGCTAATTGCCGTTACGCAATCTATATCCGGCTTCCCGTCTCGCCATAATCTTCGTGTGAAAGAGACATCGCCAAAGACGGAGATAGATTGAGGATAAACTCCAATATTGCGTCATCTTTTTACTTGACACTGATACATAATCTATATCATACTGCGTAATATTTTGTGGACTGTTACATAATCTATGTCCTACTACGTAGTTTCTTTGTGGACTGTTACATAATCTACGTCCTACTACGTAATTTATTTCGGACTTTCAGTGCGATTGTTTCGCGTTTTTGGACTAATGGTCCATTACATACATAGTCGTAACTTATATAATAAACACTATTACATATTCTGTGCGATTTGCACGTTGAATCATTCTCAAATTACTAACCTATACATTCATGGACTGATTGTCCGTAACAAGTTTTGTAACCAATTTTGAAAGGGAGCTGATTTTTTTCGCGATTTCGTGGTTGGCCCGGAGTAAAAATTGGTCATAACTTCATAAGGACGAGTACAATGACATCCTAGAATATCGCTAGTTCGAACCCAAACAACCTGTATATATCTGTGCTCTTTGTAAAAACATGTGTCAGTGTCACTTTCGAAATTGGTTTCAAATCTGATATTTTTAGAACAGTTTCATGTTAAGAATGCAAGTAATAATTTTTAGCATCATCCTACGCTTGGGGAATTACGTTAAAACTTAGTCATCAATACTGACGAAGCTAGTTACGAGTACACTTTTATATAAATAAGAATATAAAACTAATGTGTTGTTTTCTTTCTTTTCCAGGTAAGTGTCCAGGTTTCGATGGCTAATTAGGTTGGAGGCAAGCCAATTGGCGAGTATGTATGTAAAGTATTACTAAGATTCATATCACAAGTATACATTTCATTAAAACTACCGTGAGTTTTCATCATAACTATAATAGAATACGGCTAAAACTCACGTTATAATTATACGGTCGATCCGGAAGGAATCCGACCAGTTTCGGAGTATTTAGTACTCCATCCTCAGGGAATACGCGCGTATTCCTTGCGGATCGACCGTATAATTATAACGTGAGTTTTAGTCATTAGTATACAATTTATGAACTTTCTTTCATAGTCGTAAATAAATTAAAAAAAATGAACTTTGATACACAAGATGCAATAAATGAAATTTACTTATTATTAAAATTATTTTCAATTATTTCAAAATTCGTAGTCGACATTAAATTGTTGGGAAATTGCCGATTTTTGAAGAAAAAATTCATTTTTTTTTCATTTTATGGGTTCTTACAGGTAGCGGCACATAAGTGTAGCGTAGCGGTGAGGGTACTGTGGGGGGGATGGCTGCGCATGGTAACCGCCATATCAAACCCTTGAGCAGCCGTCAGCGCTACACTTATATGCCGCGAGCGCGACCTGTCGGCAAAGTTCAAATATCAGCTAGCGTGATAAAAAATAGCTTATCAAAAACTTAATAAAAAGGACTATGGAACAGCTGATTGCTTTCGTGATTTCGTAGTTGGTCCCATAAAGTTATTCATACTGATAAGCATATTATACAATAGGCAGGATGACTGGGTAAAAAAAAATCAATAATATAATTAATCCGTGAGTTAGATTATCGGAAGGTATTGTACACGTATTTTTTCTTTTGTCAATCAAACAACATATGATCAAGATAAACCTTGTCAAAGTTTGGGAGTGGGGGGTCGTGACGTCACCTCTCTTACAGAAGTCTATACATTTGTATGGTGCTTGTGACGTCACGCGGAACTTTGACGGGCTATATCTTCATCAATTTGTGTTTAATTGACCAAAGAAAAAATACGTGTCTAATATTTTTTGATTGTCTGACGGACGAATATTATATTTTTTTAGTCATCATGCCTAGGTATTTTACACCTCAAGTCCTTGAACTTTGTAAACCAAAATTCTGGATTCTTATAGAGCTTTCCCGGAAGTCAAGTCCTTCGAAAAATGCCCCTCGTTACGTTCCCCCAAAAGCTAGCAGGACGTCAGCCATCGACCCGCTTTCCCGCGAAACGTGGGAATTTCACCGTGACATTATCACGCTGTACGTATATTTTATAAATAAGTTGGTAAACAATTTATAAACTTGCAAGTCAGTAATTTGGCGCCATTATAATTGTTTCTGAGATTCTCGAGTATGTAGAGTTAAAGCGACGGCTTTTTCGGTGGAGCAGTATAGACTGACTACACAATGGCGTTTTTGAAGTTATCTACAAGCTGCGCAAATCCCCACTCTTTACTTACGCTCACACAATGAATTTGCTATTGCGCAACGATTCGTCATACGTTTCCGGACGCCATAAAGTTTGATTTGGCCTGTACAAGCGCCGTAAATATGTTAACCTCGGCAGTGTTTACATATTTGAGCCGTTTGGTGTATAGACGTTAGGTCCATGAAAAACGTTTTCAAAAATCTGAGCATCTGGTGGTCGCGACGCGTGATCTAATTGCTGTCGATTATTTGGCTCAACATGTAAGTATTGCAAAAAGCTGGACAAGACTGGTTTTTGTTGAGCTCTATGGTATATTTATTCGTAGGCCGGAAGTAACCTTCAAAAATGCCCCTCGTTTTGTCCCGAAAAACCCCCGGGACGTCATCGACCTGCTTTCTGCGAAACGCGATAATTTCACCGTGACATCACCACGCTGTAGGTATATTTATAAAGTACTTTCACTGGCAAAGCGAGCTAATTCGGGGCGAAAATGACTCAGTCAATGTTAACAATCGACTTCCAAAAACTTGGAAAATATTGTGAGGAAGAGTGGGATGTAAATGGATGAAATTAGCAAGGAATAGAGGTTAATGACATAGACAGTAAACATAGGGCTGTACTGTACTGTACTAGCCTTTTTAGTAGTCCACTGCAGGACGTAGGCCTACCCACGAAGGGTGATGGGCCGTATCCACCACGCGGGCCCAGTGCGGGTTGGTGGATACACATACGCCATCGAATTTCTTCTACGGACGTATGCAGGTTGCCTCACGATGTTTTCCTTCACCGAAAAGCCTGTGGTGTGAAATTCCGTACATAAATTCCAAAGAACTTATTGGTTCGGGACCGGGGATTCGAACCCACGACCTCACGATTGTAAGGCGGGTGTCACTACCTCTTGACCACCACGGCTTTCATAGGGCTGATGTGGTAGGATTGGAAGGTTTCATTAAATAATTATTATTCGCAAAAAATGGCACGACCGACTTTAATCATGTACAGAATTCGCGAATAGTTCGCACAGATCGATGTAGCATTTTTCACATTATTGTTGATTTATCAAAAACGGCTAAGCCGATTTCGATAAAATTTAAATGGGACCAATTTCGAAGTATACTCTTTCCAATAAAAGAAGAATTATCAAAATCGGACCACTATGTAAAAAAATATGCGTTTGTGAATTGAGCACCTCCTCCGTATCGTCGGTCAAAAAGAATCTTAACTTTTGAGGACAGTACCTACTTCAGTTCATCAATGGACTATTAAATTCCCGATAGAGTAGGTACAGCAACACGATCATTATTTTGCGCAAAAAAAACATTGCAATCTACTTCAACTATTTTTTTTTACAATTTATAAAGCTATAAGATTTGAACAGGCATTTGAATTTCATCAATCAAGTATTGGAGATTATTTAACAATACTGAATCAAAAGTAAAGGTATATAGGGTCAAATTGTAAACCCACAGATTGGAAATTCGACGAGAATTCGACCACAGATAGCTTAAGCCGCCATCCAACCTCAAAATACTTTAATAGAACCCTAGTTAAACTGACTTTTCTTCATCAAACCTTGAAGTTGTCGAATAAAAATAAAATATTCTCAAAACTATACGGTAGGGGATTCAATAACTCGAAACACAATTCAAAAAACTTCGCTCGATAGAAATTAAATGCAAAGATACCGCTTTTTAGAACCAATTCATGATTTCTAAGAAAGTTTATTGAATCTTTGGGCACTTTTCTACACGTTCAATTTTTTTTTATATTCTGTTATTTATGCACATGAATTGAACTAAAGCTTTCATCCATAAAATTTGGTAAAAAGTGGTGATATCAATTTTATATTGATTTTTGAATGCAAAAATCGGGCGAAACCGGGGGCGTATTTGTCTTCACCCGCTCATTTAAAAAATTACGCTGATACTATGGCGCATTAATAGAAATCGCGTAAATTGTGTTATTGTAAATGTGATTCCGTTGCTGACGGACCAGCGAGCGGCGTCAAAACCGTACCTACATGCGTGCATGTGTACATGAAAATACGTCAACGTGACAGTGACAGGTCGCCAGCGGAGCGACGACCCCGTATCGACCCATATTCTGGGAAAGCTCGCGTCGACTGAGCTTTCGTCATCACTGTTCATAACTTCATATTTGGAAAAAAACTTTGTACTATGCAAATACATAGTTATCTTAATAGGCAACTTAGCTTTTGCTCGTGGCTTCCTCCGCTTCCTTGAGGTTCTCCTTGTTTCGTCGGTCAAAAAAAAAGTAGCTGTTCCATACATTTTGTCGAGAGTGAACGATATTTTTGTATGGAACAGCATTTTTTTGAGATTTGATAAAAGTAGCAGAACAAAAGTTGTTAGTTTTGATGTACTGAGTAAGCCCCTAAAAGGTTGCTAATTGATTACCAATAACCCTGTATACATTAATTTTTGAGCTATACCATTTTATGTTTTGGGATAAAAAGTAGTCTATGCCGCTTTCCGACCTTTTAGCTATACACGTGTATAGCTAAAAGGTCGGAAAGAAAAAACGCAAAAAATCATTCGATCACTCCCTCTGTTGCTACATAAAAGATAAACAAACCAACACACTTTCAAATTTATTGATCGAGCTACAGCGTAGATCTCCGGCGATTTTGCTTTCTTCTGTCCAGATGTTGGTTTTCTGAAAGAGTTATCTTTGTGATAAGCATTTCAAAAATCTGAAGCGAACGCAGGATTCGAACCTGCCCCTTCGGATCACTAGCCCGACGCTCTAACCAACTGAGCCAGCTCGCCTCATATTAGAATTTTTTAACCGACTTCCAAAAAGGAGGAGATTCCATGTTCGTTTGTATGTATTTTCTTTTAGGGTATGTTCTTCGATAATTTCCCCAATTGTGAACCGAATCCAAAGTGGTCCCATTTAAAGGACATGTTCACAAAATGTATGGAGGCTGGTATAATAATAATCAAAAAATCTAACCACAAGACTCGTTACATTTCGAGAAAGTTCATATTTTTCTGAGTCTATTACATCAATTGAAAACAAAAAAGAGCCCTGCATTTTTTTTAAAATTAATTTTGATTTTATTAGGATAAATAAATATATTTGGCTCAATAGGTAGATTATCTCTAGGAACTCTGATTAAGTAACATCCAAATTGTTAAATAAAAGCATTTTTACCAATTAGACACACTCTTTAAGTGATTTTTTGTCACATTGTACCTACTAACTGGTCACACTGGTAGGTTATAATTTTCAATTTTAGCAAATTAAGAGGTAAATGTGGAAGAATCAGCTTTGAATGCAAGTAAAATAACGCTAGAAGCACTTTATTATTGTTAAACTAGAAAAAATAAAAAGCTGCATTATTTTTTTTTCAGATAATTTATTTTTCACTTTAAAAAAAAAATGCAGGGATAAAAAAATCTAAATTAAATATTTTTCAGAAGCCCATAAAACAAGCTTTCAAATGATGTATATATCATCTTGGTTAGATTTTTCTCTGAATAATATACCACTTGTGGACATCACCTTTTACAGAAATCGGCTGAGCCGTTTTTGAAATATAATGAACAATAATGTAAACAATTCGAGCGAAATATGCGAATTTTGTACACGATAGAAGGCGGTTTTACCATTTTTTTGCGAAAAATAATTATTGCCGTTGCCGATTTTTGATAGGGGGATATTTCCCTCAAAAAAGGGGAAATAGTCATCGCGCTATTTATCAGGCGATTTCGTTAATATTGTTTAGTATCCAAAACCTAATTAGATTTGTTGTTGAAACCAAATCAGTCAAGAAGGCTTATGAAGGTTCAGTTAAAGAGATGTGTCGCGAGATCTACTGTTAGGAGAACTACTAGTGATATTAGTAAGGATAAGGATGCCCGGATGGTGTCGTATGTCAACCCGACGTCAACAGCGTGCATAATATACTATGCTCCTACGTCATACAGGTGACAGCAATGTCGGAGCGACGACCCCGTATCGACCCATATTCCGGGAAATCTCGCCTCGGCCGGGCTTTCGTCAACACTCATCGTGCCGAGTATAAAGCCCGTTCCCTTCACGAAAGAAGTCCCGCGGCGACATGGGGAACAAGACCTGTACCAGTCTTTTTAGAATTCCTGGGAAGGGTATGAATGGGATTCTGTTACTAAGACTCCGCTGTCCGTCCGCCTATCTGTCTGTCTGTCACCAGGCTGTATCTCATGAATGGTGAAAGCTAGAACGGTGAAATTTTGACAGATGATATATTTCTGTTGCCGCTATAACAACAAGTACTAAAAACAAATTAAAAATTTGGGGGGCTCCCATACAACAAACCTGATTTTGTAGCAGTTTTTCGCTCGATATTAATAGTAGTGACAGGCAGATGGTTTAAATATTCACAGAATATTTAGTTACGTAAATATTTACTTTAAAGATATTTTTTTATAGGGACCCTTACATGCTATACAGTTATGTTATAGAAATAGAATAGAAAATATATCCATCCATCCATCAGCCGAAGGACGTCCACTGCTGGACATAGGCCTCCCCTAGATCGCCAATAAGACCGGTTGGAAGCGGCTTGCATCCAGCGCTATCCTGCGGTCTTAATGAGGTCTTCCGTCCACCTTGTGGGTGGACGTCCTACGCTGCGCTTGCCGGCACGTGGTTCCACTCAAGAACTTTTCGACCCCATCGGTCATCAGTCCTCCGCGCTATGTGCCCTGCCCATTGCCATTTCAACTTGCCAATCCGTTGGGCTATGTCGGTAACTTTGGTCAAAGAAGATATAATAATACCTTTGGTTCGTCTACGAATCTCCTCATTTCTGATTCGATCTCGCAGAGAGACTCCGAGCATAGCCCTCTCCATAGCTCGTTGGGCTACTGGGAGCAAATATATGTTGACGGCCAATTACAAGGTTCCACAAGTACATTTAAATGAAGTAGATCGAGTAGACTGGAAAGTATAAATAAGTAAATAGCTGTGATTGCACAACGCGCTGCCGCGCGTCCGGAGACAAGCGACCGACCGTCGCCCGTGAAATCTTTGAAAAATCCAATCAGGAATGTAGAGATCCTCAGACGAATTCAAGTTACCCTACAAATTTTTAACCGGCTCCAGAAAAGAGACTTGAAAAACTTGAATTGAGAACAATGCGACTGTATGTTTTGTTTCCTATGTATGTTACCCGATTACTTCGCCAATTATGAATCGATTTTGATTATTCTTAATTAGTTTGGTAGATCATACTTCAGAGGTCCCATTTAAATAACGAAATCGACCGAGTCGTCAAAATCAACAATAATAATATGAAACTATCGATGATATATTGATCCGTGCAAACTATTCTAATTCTGTACACAGTTATTTTTTATATCCTATTTTTCCCCCGACGTGATCAGGGAGCTGATTTACATGTTCAGTCATATATCCGAAAACCTGTGAAGTTATGATTTTGCCTTATGCTTTCAAATTATCCGCGTATTTTCTTTGAATGAACATACTTATGAGTCATTAGAATTACGTTGTTCACTAAATGTTTACTTTTCTATTGACATTGACAGACATGTCAATGTCTACACGGTTGAAGTCGGTTATGCCAATTTGGCGAAAAATTATTGAAATATTATCGAAGATTCTTGAGATATGGTACGGCAGTGAAACGGTGGTCAAATCTCACCGTTGCTCGCTAGGCTAGACGGCAACCTGCGCCCACGCAGGGTCGTCGGCCGATGACTCACCGACGCCCTTCGCTCGTAGTCTTGCGCGGCGCGCGGTTCCGGTTTCCAGGTCGGCGATACGCGAAATGATGGTAGCCGATAGCACAGATAGGTATAGGCCAAGTCATACAAGTCGGCGGATGTGAAGTTAGCTACAAGCTACGCAATATCCAATCCTGATTAAATCTCACATAAAGCCGCGCGGTTTTGGATTTCGCGTAGAATCAAACAAACGAATCAAAGTTACTGACATAGCATAAGGATTCGTCTCTCGTCTCGTCTTTTCAGCCATAGGACGTCCACTGGTGGACATAGGCCTCCCCTATAGATCTCCACTAAGACTGGTCGGAAGTGGCTTGCATACAGAGCGATCCTGCGATCGCTCGATGCATGTTTTCTGTACTGTACCAGCCTTTTTAGTAGTCCATTGCAGGAGGTAGGCCTACCTATGAAGAGTGATCAGGCCATATCCGCCACGCGGGCCCAGTGCGGGTTGGTGGATTCACATTCGCCATCGAATTTCTTCTACGGACGTTTGCAGGTTGCCTCACGATGTTTTCCTTCACCAAAAAGCCTGTGGTGTGAAATTCCGTACATAAATTCCAAAGAACTCATTGGTACGGGACCGGGGATTCGAACCCACGACCTCACGATTGTAAGGCGGGTGTCACTACCTCTTGACCACCACGACTTTTCACGGCATGTTCTCTACTCGAGAAATTTTCGACCTCATCGTTAATCACTCCTTCGACAGATGACCAATTAATCAATTTACTAGGTAGCTCAAAACTTAATCACCATGTTTGAAAATGATTGAATAAACCCTAAAAATATCCGCCTCGCAGCGAACACAGGAATGTGGCTCGGTCCCCCGACCTCTGGCCCCTCTCGTGGCGCTAATTGTCATAATCAGCCGAGGTTGGCCCGCGCCATGGGATACGAGGGCCATGACTCCTACACGTCACTCAGCTAAACACAACTGGCTTATTGATAGGAGGAGGTTTATGGTTAATTATGCTCATCTAAGTATAATGAATCAAATACTTTAATAACCGTGAAATTATGCGAGTGAGATAAAATTTGGCATATGCCTGCTAGCTTTGCATGCAAGACCACGACAAGGGTTTACCGACGTGTGCAAGTGTGACAGATATATATATGCTTTATCATAACTCTGTCACGTTCTGACACGTCGTAAGTATTATTTTGTGGTCCGTATGCTAAGACCGCTGGTGTAATAATTATTTTTCGTTATCCTACTAAGTTTATACGGGACTTATCGCGCAATAAAACTTAAGATATGTACTAAAAGTAGACGCTATAGATTTATCTTAAAACTTACACCATCACAAACAAACACTGCACACCACATCCTATGCTAGAGTTGTCTACAATTGGAATAGGTTGCCTGAGGATGTCATCTCAGTAAGAACTATAAACACATAGACTGGACCTTTGGATAAAGAAGGAAAAAAGTGTCTTGACAGATACTAATTTTATTCGACTCTGCTTTATATACCTAGGCATATCAGTATACACTGCTCGCCTATAAACAAATAAATATTTTTTTAAGTAGCTCTTTTTCTCCCGACGTTACAATTATTTTTCGTTAATAATGACACAGTCTACTTCAACCGTGTACCTACAGAATTTGAATATTTTGTATCATCTCTAAGACTCCGTTGTTCGTCCGTTTGACTGTCTGTCACCAGGCTGTGTCTCAAAAAAAATTCGTATGTATTTCTGTTACCGCTATAACAACATATATGTACTGAAAACAGAATAACACAAATATTTAAAAAGAGCTCCTATATTTTTTCAAATCCAACAAACAAACGTGATTTTTAGCTGTGTATTGCTCGATTTTAATAATTAATGGCAACAGGTAGACGCTTGAGATGGGGCTAAAGGGTTTTCCATACGGTATTGAACCCTTCGTGTGTGAGGCCGACTCGCACTTGGCACTTAATTTTTATTATAATTTTGAATGTCTTGGGTCTTACTGCAGCAATGTGGGTCGACGATATCGACAATATCGCGGGTCGAACCTGGACATGATTGGCAAAGGACCGAAAACATATGGCACCATTAGAGAGGGGCCTATCTTCAGAAGTGGGATAGAGAAGACTACGGATGATATTATTATGTGTTTGTTTGAAATGAATTACATTATTCTTATATAACATCCAAGCGTTAAATCTACTGACTGATCTAAAGTGCAAATAGATAAAATATTACCGGAACGACCTTCAACAATGATACAGCTCAAAATGTTTAAAAACCAATAATGTTATTTAAGAGCCTCGCCATCCGTCAATATTTTTATCGCGTATGTGATAATATTTATCTGTTTGCTGTGCATAACAACATTCGTGTAAAGGGAGGCGTACACGCCGTCTTGACGCTTCGATTTTAGAGTCATTATCATCATTTCAGACTCAGGAATGTGGGACATCCACTGCTGGACATTGCCCATTAAATAAAAAAACAGTACGAGGTTGTCGGGGTATGGCCCCGACAACCTTCGTACTGCTTTTTTTTATTTGAGGCGAATAAGTATACTCTTTACTACCGACTCGCCTGATGGTAAGCGACGTTGTAATAGGAGATGAAGCACACAGACTTAGACGATACAGATATAGAAAAGCTGATAATACATAGTACAGGCCGAATCAAACTTAATGGCGTCCGTGAACACGAAGACGAGTCGATGAGAAGTTAGGAAATTCATATTTCAGCGCTGGTGAGGAGTGGGGATTTGCACAAGTTATAGCTAACTTCACAGTCGCCATTAACATTGATTCGCTCTATACCTATCTACAGAGTTGCATGAAAAACAATCCAGACCATTTCTTGCTCGTCTCGTTTCCCCGTAGCACAAAAACTTGTAACTTCAAAACTGCGGCTCGACGCTGCGCTGGCGCATGCCCGTTTACAAACGAAATAAAAAACAAATAAAATTGGTGAAAATTTTAAATTTGGAACGAGCGGAAGCGCATTCCACCGCCGACCGTTGTCTATTTCGGTCGTGTTTAGGAACGCTCCTGTTAATAATGCTTGTTTGTTTTATAAATAAGCGCGGGGATGCCTTTTAGGCGACAAGTATGAGGTTTTTTTTTAGTTTTACTTACGTAATTGATGGTGGACGAGACAACTGTTTTACCAGTTATTAGTAAATGAATAACAATATACTTACAATGAATCCTTTTTGAAATGGATTGAAAAACGGACCTTTTTTTGTTTCGATGATGTTATTTTTTTTTTGTTATTTAATTTGGTTGCCTGGAAGAAATTGCTTAAAGCGATAAGGCCGCCAATTAGAGACCTATTGTTTTGTTTTTGTTCTTATTATCTGTTTTTTTTATGTACTTACTCGTAATGTGGTTGTTTAATAAAGTGTTCTTGTTAGCTTAATTTTTTTAAAGTTAAATGTCAATTTTAATTAAACTAGAAACATAATTTGGGTGCTATTCGAAAATTATCTGTAATGTCATTTAATGTCAAAAATTAATAATTACTAAGCAATCATTTTAATTAAACTAGAAACATAATATGGGTGCTACTCAGAAATTATCTGTAATGTCATTTAATGTCAAAAAATAATAATTACTAAACAATCATTTTAATTAAACTAGAAACATAATATGGGTGCTACTCAGAAATTATCTGTAATGTCATTTAATGTCAAAAAATAATAATTACTAAACAATCATTTTAATTAAACTAGAAACATAATATGGGTGCTACTCGAAAATTATCTGTAATGTCATTTAATGTCAAAAAATAATAATTACTAAGCAATCAATCAATTTTGGAAAAATTACGAAAAAAAGTTTTTAACAATTTTGTAATTTCAAAAATTATTTCACAGTAAAATGTGAACTAGTTGTAACATTGACTTTTAGGCGCATATAGAGACCTCCTTTAGGTTTAGCATTAACGTCACATGTAACCTTATAATTGCAACGATTTCTCTCTAATTATTCTGTGTGAGAAAAAGTGACTTTTTGCTCTGAGATTATAATGGAATTGTTTCATGAGTATTCAATTTTATACATTTATTCGATACGATCGACGCCTGCGCAGTTGTTTTTGTTTCATTTATTAACTGTATTCTACTGTACCGGCCTTTTAAAAGTCCAGTGCTGAACATAGGCCTACTCACGAAGGATGGTTTGGTCGTATTTACCACGCTGGCCCAGTGCGGGTTGTGGTCTCACGATGTTTTCCTTCACCGAAAAGCCAGTGGTGTGAAATTCCGTTCATAAATTTCAAGTACGTAATTCATTGGCACTGGACCGGGACTTGAACCCACGACCTCACGATTGTAAGGCGGGTGTTATTACCATTAGACCACCACGGCTCGGTAAATATCGTTAAGGAAAGAGAAACACTCACAAACATATATGTTAAAGTGAGATAGGTGTATCAAATACGATTTTCGGAAACTTACTGCCCCATCGGCCATCACTTGTAACTCTAACTGCTATGTGCCCTGCCCACTCCCATTCCAACTTGCTAATCCGCTGGGCTGACGGTTACTTTGTAGAAGTAGTAAATCATAAATAAACCGAAATCTCCAGATGTACGAGTAAATCTCGGGAGTATTTTAGGGATCCGCATTCCGTTGCGCGAGACGTTGTTGTGACAGGTCGCTCGCATAAAACAACGCGGGAACCCTTGTCTGTTCCGCCGTCTTATATCATGTCTAGTGAGGATATTATTAAATATGATAAAAACACGCTCATAACTGTGCCATAAAATATAATGAAGTGTTAGTTAGACCTCTATTAAATTACTAAATTCTCTATAATAATTTATTTTTCGCCAAAAAATTGCATAACCAACTTCATACGTCAGATAATTGTGTGTATTGTTGATAAGTGTGTGTATCGTTGATTTTTCAAAATCGACTCAGCCGATTTCGATAACATGTAACTGGGATCACCTCTGAAGTATGACCTACCAATAACCTATACTTATACAAAAAAAAACGTGCAGCCGGATTGAGAATTTTCTTTTTTGACCGACGAACCACCGGAGGAGGTATACAACGCGTACGCGTATATTTTTTATTTATATATAACCGCATAACTATTTTCATAGTAGTCCGATTTCAATAATTCTTTTTTCATTGGAAAGAATATACTTCGACATTGGTCCTATTTAAATTTTATCGAAATCGGCTGAGCCATTTTTGATAAATCAACAATATTGTAAAAAATGTTACATCGATCCGTGCGAAATATTCGCGAATTCTGTACACGGGTGAAGTCGGTCATGCTATTTTTTGCAAAAAATAATTGTTGAAGTCTGTTATCTAAAAATTTCATATGGTTACTATTTATTGTAAAATCACGATACAACGTAGTAAATATACAAACATGATCTGCTATTCGAGGGTAGTAAATCATGATTCTCCAGATGTAAATGTCATGCGTGCTTTAGGGATCCGCATTCCTTCGCACGAGACGTTGTTGTGACATGTCGCTCTCATAAAACAACGCCGGAACCCTTGTCTGGACGCGGCCGTCTTTCAACACGTCTAGCGAGGATCCTTAATGGGGCTATTTATTGAAAGCTTGCCAGTTTTAGATGTGAGAAGCGAATATGGCAACATGATTATAGTTCAATTGAAAGTGGATAGGATACGTAGTTGGAGAAACGAATGGCCAAGGTAAAGATCTCAAATGGGAACCATGTCCCAGCGATCTTAGCGCAGCTTAGGACGTACACTAACTAGGTGGATTGACGATATAATCAACCTCAGAATCAAGCTGGATGCAAGCCGCTTCCAACCGGTCTTATTGGAAATCCATATTTCCAAATTTCCAGCAGTGGGCGTCCTAGGGCTGATAATAATGATGATATAGGCCGAATCAAACTGCTTGGCGGCTGTGAAGTTAGTTACAAGCTGATGATAACCCTATCCTGACTGGAGTTCACTTAACAGATGCGCGAGGATTAAGCCATGTATTCACTGAACAACAATTGTTTAT
Organism: Hypomecis punctinalis; assembly: GCA_949316475.1. NCBI lineage: Eukaryota > Metazoa > Arthropoda > Insecta > Lepidoptera > Geometridae > Hypomecis > Hypomecis punctinalis. The sequence goes on from OX438822.1 coordinate 2,983,296, forward strand.
AAACTCTGTATCAGAAACAACATGTACGTGTTACTGTTACCGAAACAAAAAATAATATTTCAGAGACAGGTTCGATCTGATCGAAGAGAGACAGTTATTTTGTTTCTGTAATCACTACCGTGTGGAACACGGAAACAAATATTAAAAAATATCTTCGTGATGTTTCAGAAACTGTGTATCCGAAACATTGTTGCTCACTAAATACATGGCTTTAGGTTTCGCGCAGCTTTGTAGCTAATACAATTTATATAATGAGTCATAGCCGCCAATATATTTTAAGCCATGTATTCACTGAACAAGTGTTTCGGATACACAGTTTCTGAAACATCACGTAGATGTTTACCGAAACACCGATAAACACGTAATGCTTACAGAAACAAAATAATTGTCTCTGAAACATTATTTTTTGTTTCAGAAACACGTAGATTTTGTTTCTGATACAGAACAATGTAGTAACAATGTAGTAGTTGGTAAAAGTGACAAACACTTTCTCTAATTCGACTCCTTCGCAGACAACGTTTTAGCTTAATTGGACAAAGCATCTGGGACGGTATCGCAGAGAGATGCAGTTTCAAATCCTGCGAACGCGTCAATTTTTGAAGTGTTTATCACAAAAAGAAAGTTTCTGATACAGAGTTTATAAATAATTGTTGCTCAGTGAATACATGGCTTGATTTCGCCTATGACATCCGTTATGATTTTGAACACATCTGTTTGACGAAAACACGCTACCAAAATAGCACATCAACAAGGCGTCCAAATATAACTGATACATTATGTCACAACCACATGTTACACTTGACAATACTAGGAAGCGACCCGACAGATGACCTGCCGCAATGGTGGAACCGCGCCTTATTGGAAATATGAAAAAATAGGTGATATTTTTGGATCAAAATATGAGGAAAGATACGACATCTAAAAATGATATGCTTTGAATGAGGTGTATTTAATATTTGACCGAATGATTTTGTATCCCATTTTAAACAAGAATTTTCCCCGTTGTTGGAGATTTGACAATATATTTACATTATATATTACATATGTAATATTATGGAGGTCTGATGAACGATGGGATCGATCGAATAATTTGTACGAATCGATGTGACATCTATGTACATTATTGATGATTCATCGGCTCAGCCGTTTTTGATAAAATTTAAATAGGACCACCTTAGAATTATACTCTTTCGAACTAAAAAAGATTTTTCTAAATCGGTTTACAATGGGCGAAAATATTGAAGAATATACAAAAAAAAAATTATACAGACGACTCCTCGTGTTTGGAAGTCGGTAAAAATGAATATAAGCTATCATAACAAGAGATTTGTCAGGATACCATTGTTATCTATCCACTATCTCTAATTGAGATTCATGTTCATAGCATGATTGTCTGGCTGTCTGTCTTAATATAGACGAGTCAGAAGTGCTCGTAATTTGTGACAATCAAATACTAAGGACAGACATATGGGCAGTCAAATGAAATATTACTATTTTTTGTTGGTCTATGACTTCATAAAGGAATAATAACCTAACCCAATGAGTTCTGTATTACAACTCATTGACCCAACCTAACAATTTATAAATTAATGTCCAAATTATTAATTAATCGTTTAGATTAGCTTTATTTTAGTAATATAAGTTTTAGTATTAGTTTTTATTTTAAGTAGGTTAATTTTAATAGTTATAGTTTTTGAAATGTTTTTTAAGTTTCATCAAAATATAATGTCCAAATGAAAAAAATATAGTTAAAAAAAAACTAAAAAAAACACCCTTTCATAGCATATCAAACTAAAAGGTGTAAAATAATTTTCAATACTTATAGGCAGAAAATAATAATAAACGAAAAATATTAATACTATTGTAAGAAAAAAGCGTGGGGCGCTTTGTGCCATAGTTATTCGTAAATCACGAATTGTAAAAAATTGTAATTGTAAAAAAACATCCCACGCTTTTTTTTACAATGTAATAGTATTCAACATTTTTCGTTTATTATTATTTTCGGCCTATATTGAAAATTATTTCACACTTTTTAGTCTGATCCTACTACGCGAAAGTTTGTGAGGGTGGATGGATGGATGTTTGTTACTCTTTCACGCAAAAACTACTGACAAATTAAGATGAAACATTGCAATAATATAGCTTGTATATCAGAATAACACATAGGCTATAAATTATAATGATATTGCGTCAAAAATCAAAATATCGTGCGGGCGAAGCCGCGGGTAAAAACTAGTATGCGTGTTTTTTTTTAAACTTTATTTATTTTTCGCTTTTTAGTAATCGAATAAATGCATTGTCATCGGTATTTGATAGGTGTGTAACGTTTAAAAAAATCTGATCGCTCAATTCAATTCCATTCAATCATTTATTCATCGCTTGTAGCGTAGTTTGACTAGGTGTTTGTCAGCGATCACCGGAATTAAGCAACGTTCCGCACGGTCATTATTTGGATGGGTGACCGCGGGTGGCATTTTCCAACTGAGCGCTGCCGTGGCTCGGACGACACGTTAAATTGTAGGTCCCGGTTGTTTTAACCGTTTAGCCATGTCAGAGGCCTTCAGGCGGCCTAAAAACTCTGACACCAGGGCTAGCCACCCGGCCTATACGAACTTACTTATACAAGGTTATTCAGAAAGGGTGTACTAAGCCAGAAGGTGGTGATGCAGACTATCATTGTGAACAACTTTTACTATGGGATTAATTCTAACGGTACTCACCAGTCTATAGTTAGTCCAACATGCGATCACGAAAAGCCACGAAAAGCCACTTTGTCATAGCGTTGTCTCGTTCTGAAACGTCGAAAAAATATTATTACGTGCGCATCCTAGCCTGCCAGGACTTAATTAACCACAGTATCTACAACGAAATAGAGGACTAAAAAAGGAAGAAAACAGCAGTGCAGTGCAGAATTTGTTGTGCGGGACAGCAAATTTCTTTTCGTCGATTTCTGGGTTTTTTGCGTTATTTGATTGTGCCTAAATGAGATCCGATCTTTAGATAAAGCAGGGGTTTGCTATTGGCAATGCGGCCGTGGCCGCTGCCGTTAGTACGAAGCCCTATGTGCCCTACATCTCGCCAAGGTGCTCTTAATCTCTTCTGCATATACATGAGGTATGAAGTATACTTCAGCCTCGAAGAGCGAAAATCGGTGTTCCGTTCCGTGTGTACAAAGTTTTTTATTTTTATTTTTTATCGCGAATAAGTCTGCGCTTTACCACCAACTCTCCTGATGGTAAGCGACGTTGTGGTCAAAGATGAAGCACGCAGACCCAGAAGATACCTATTCACTCTGACCTTGAAAAGCTTTAGATCATATCTCTTAGGAAACGGGAAAGCTGGAAGACTGTTCCATTCCCTGGCGGTACGAATCACGAAATGTTGAGTCAATCCGCTTCGTATGTATCGAAGGAAAATCGTCAGTGTAGGGGTGGTAAGTGTTTCATCGTCAGCTTATTTCGGCCCACTGCAGGGCATAAGCCTCCTCCCCCTTACGACAATCCCTGTCCTGTGCTAGTCTCATCCATGTGTTGTCGCAAACCTTTTGTATGTCATCACGCCACCGTTGTATGTGTGCGCCGGGACTGCGCGCACCGTTACGGGTGCTGTAAGGTACCGCTCCACCTCCATCACTTTATGAAAGGTTATAGTAATGCTGTAACCGCACATGAGGTATAATTATTATACATCATGATGAATAACTTTTGCTACGAGACCAACCTGGAATTGGAGAAAAAAAATCAGCTGTTCCATCAAAATTACAATTCGGAATCGACTTTAATTATGAAAGAAATTTTTTTCTTAATTCTTGGATTGACCCCATAGTGAAAGTTGTTCATAAATTATTATATCGAGTCACCTCTTGTCGGCTTAGTACATTAGTTTTAGATAATCCTATATATCTCTAACTAGCGACCCATCCCGACTTTACCCGGATACGAATGAATTATAGCTATAAACCTTCCGAAAGAAATATTCTAAAAGATAGTGAAAACTGCAGTTTGGAAGATATAAGCGGATATATAGGCAGACATACAGAAATAATGGTATTGCTTTATTCTATGTAGTAAATCTTTACAGTATCTTGTATCTGTGTACGCAACTTTACAAAGTTCATTATCGTAGCACAAGGTGGTACTGTAAGTACCCCATATCAAAAGTAATGGTGTCCAAAGGTCGTCGACCGGCCGTAGGGCCACCGGCTCGATTGTTTCTCGTATTTGCTCGATGATTTACGACTGGGAGCGATACGTACTCAACTACTCGTAGCTAATAATCGGGCAAGTGCGAGTCGGACTCGCGCACCAAGTGTTCCGTACCGTGTGGAAGCCCCCCTTAAATATTATTTAATTTCAATTTAATAGTTTATTTTTAAAGTGCATATTTAATTAAAAAATCTGTGAATATTTCAAGTATCTACCTGTCGCTGTTATTAATATAGAGCGAAAACCGTCTAAGAATTCAGATTTGTTGTCTGGGAGCCCTTCATAAAGCCATTAATTGTATTCTGTTTTTAATATTTGTCGTTATAGAGCGTCAACAGAAATACATAATCTATGAAAATTTCACCATACTAGCTATCACGGTTCATGAGATACAGCCTGGTGACAGACAGACGGACAGAAGGACGGACAGCGAAGTCTTAGGGTCCCGTTTTTATTCATTGGGTACGGAACCCTAAAAACTACCGTGTAGTTTTGATCGAGCGAGCGAAGTGAGCGAAGCTTCTCAGTTTTGTCTTGAAAACTTTGCTTCCATTTGTCCGGATGATAGTTTTGATGTTGCTTTTCTCGTAAAGGTCGAAGGTATTCGTAACAATATTTACGAGTATGAGCCAAATTGGTTAGTTTCTGATTTGTAGGACATGAAATTAGTTTTATTTCTATAAGTGTCTTTCCACTAATGGAGCCTACGTACCAGCAAGCGCCGCGTAGGATGTCCGGTATGAACCTGTAATGAAATCGAGACAAGAGGATTCCGCAGTACGCTATTAGCAAGCCTGTTTCGTTTCCTGACCGTACAAATAAGAAATGATGACTGACTACTTCGGCGGCTCAGTCGTTAGTGACGCTGACTACTGAGTGTCAAGTGGGAGATTTGCAAATCAAATCGAATTACTTTTACGTCGCGTTGACCGAGCGCGCCGTGCACACACGCGAGCACATTGACACACACGCTTGATTTAGCCAATCACTGACGTCGCCGCGCTCGTGTTCGATCGGTTTGGCGCTCGTTACATTACCGTAAAAATACTCACACTTAGCTATTCAGTTTTCTGTACGTGACACAAGATGGCGCTGTGCCATTTCCATAGAAATCACATCAAACGTTAACGCGATCGAGCTCGAGCGAAAATCTCGCACTTAGCCCTCTGTATACTGAGTGTGAGTTTTGTCGTAAACATGACGCGCTCGCGTAAGCATGTAATTTGTATGAAGAAATGTACAGCGCCACTAGCGGCACGTTTTTGAAACACTTTGTGCGAGTGCAAGTTTATACAAATTACATGCTTATGCGCTCGCGGCGAGCGCGTCATGTTTACGACAAAACTTACACTCAGCATACTGGACTATCAAAGAGGCGTGGGTTCGATTCCCACCCAGAGCAAATGTTTATGTGATGAGATGTTTGCTCTGTGTCTGGGAGTTATTTCTAATTATTATTAAGTATGTATTTAAAAATATGTGTATGTAGTATATCAGTATTTGGCAGCCATAATATATGACAAGCTTTGCTTAGTTTGGGGTCAGAGGACGTGTGTAAGATGTCCCTTAATATAAAAACAAAAAAATAAGAAACTGTGTTCTACGGCTAATGATGAAGTGCCGTAGGTTAATTATGATGATGATTTTAAACGAACTGGCTAACATAATGTAGGTACCCAAACTGGAAACATTAGTTTTTTGCCCTCGCTCTGTCCTAAACGCTCGGAACACGTTCCGTTTGATACCAAAGGCTGTAATTACGTATCATAAAGAACCATCGCCCACGTACAGGTGGCTTGTATTATTTTAATGTATTTTTAGGGTTCCGTACCTCAAACGGAAATAATGGAACCCTTACAGGATCACTTTGTTGTCCGTCTGTCCGTCTGTGTTTATGTCAAGACTCTTTATCTCGGGAACGCGTAAAGATATCGAGTTGAAATTAAAACTGTATACGTATATCTATGGTTTCTTGCAGTAATGTAAAAGAAAAACTTTTCAGTTATCGTTTAATAAAGTTAGAGGCGTTTATGTTGTAAAAAACCGCATATTTCGACACTCACAAAAATCAGACGTTTATGTCGTAAAAAACCGCATATTTCGACACTCACAAAAATCAAAACCTACAGGGTACTTCCCGTTGACATAGAACTGTGAAATTTGGCGAGAAGCATTATCTCAGAGTACACATATAGGAATAAATCTGAAAACTGTACATTTTTATTTAAATCACAAAAAATAGGGCCTCAAAATTCACAAAATATGGGTTCAAAATTCAAAGTGAGTAAATTGTATCATGTAAGGTATCATATAAAGAACTTCATAAACACATGAAAAAACAGGTTTTTAATTATTTTAATAATGTGTAATTTTCGAAGTATGACGAGAAAAGTGAAAAAAAAAACAAAACAAAAACAAACAAATACTTTTTTGTCGATGGTTATAGTACTTATATTTAAACAACTAACTTCCCAATCTTGTGAAAATTTCTGGATTTGTACGGAACCCTCGGTGTGCGAGCCTGACTCGCACTTGTTCGGTTTTTTTTTCTAAACTATTGATATACTTTGCGTATGCTTTTTACCTTCATGGTTTTTTCTACTTCAAGGTTATACCTTGCCTAATTTTTTGATTATGTCTAGATACCGAATTAGCTGAGCAAAACGGCCCAAAAATATGGTCCATATATGGTGCCTATCCATACAATTTTTGACAGGTTTGTCATATTAAGTACGCGCTCATTGTCAAAGATCTGGGCCGGTTTCTTTGTGATTAATGTTTATGTTTGTCCATATAGACAGATGTATGTATAATCAAAGGCCGAATCATACAAGTCGGCGGATGTGAAGTTAGCGACAAGCTGCGCAATATCCAATGTGAGTTTCGGTTTGAGTCAGGATTGGATATTGCGCAGCTTGTACCTAACTTCACACCTGCCGATTTGTACGATGCGGCCTATATAGATTTAGCTAAACTAATAACTTTGTATTATACAACATTGAGTGTCACAGATGTTAAGCCGCCATCCAATCTCAAAATACCTTTACAGAGCCCTACTTCAACTGACTTTTCTCCATCAAATCTTGAAGTTGTCGAAAAAAACAAAAAAAAAACACAATATTCTCAAAACTGTACGGTAGGGGGGGGGGGGATTCAATAACTCGAAACACAATTCAAAAAACTTCGCTCGATAGTAATTAAATGCTAAGATACCGCTAAGAAAGTTTATTGCATTTTTGACCACTCTTCTACACGTTTACAATTTTTTTGAATCTGTTATTTATGCACATGAATTGAACTAAAGTTTTCATCCATAAAATTTTGAAAAAAGTGGTAATATCAATTTTATATTGATTTTTGAATGCAAAAATCGGGCGAAACCGGTAGCGTATTGCTCTTCACCCGCTCATATGAAAATTTTACGCTCATACTATGGCGCCTTAATAACCGTTTAGCGATGTCACAGGACTTCAGGTGGCTTACAAGCTCTGACACTAGAGGCTAGCCATCTGGACTATACGAACATACCGCCAGTTGAAAGTGGCGTGAAATCAGCACAACATTACGATCGATTCAGATCTGTCTATGTCGTATGTTTACGTGCTTGCCAACGAGTTCACTGTTTGAGAACTTTACGACTCCATCAGTGCAGGGTGTTACATACGTGCACTGCTCACTGCCACTTCTACTTGATACCACTGCCATCTGGCCTAGGTAGAGGCCGAATCACACAAGTCGGCGGATGTGAAGTTAGCTACAATCTGCGTGAAACCCAATCAACGCGCAGCTTTATGTGAGCTTCAGTCAGGATTGAATATTGCGCAGCCATCCGCGCAGTGGTAGTGACACTCGCCTTACAATCGTGAGGTCGTGGGTTCAAATCCCGGTCCGTACGGTACGGAATTTAATACCACTGGCTTTTTGGTGAAGGAAAACATCGTGAGGCAACCTGCATATGTCAATCATGCAAAATCGATGGCGTATGTGAATCTACCATCCCGCACTGGGCTAACGTGGTGGATATGGCCCAACCACCCTTCGTGGGTAGGCCTACCTTCGTCCTGCAGTGGACTATTTATTATTTAAAAATAAAGGCTGATACAGTACAGTACAGCTACCAACTTATCAAGTTTAAGAGTTCCACGAATCAATATGGATCCGTTTCGTAACGCGGAGACGCGCGTCGAATAACTCATAAAGCCCGGCGTGAATGTGTAATGTGTATTGAGCGCGATTACTATCGAGGTCGACGCACTTTATAATGGGAAATTGTACAATACATTCGGTACGATGGGCGATGCACCGGCAACCGGAGCGTAAGACGTCCACCCAAGAGGTTTCATCATCATCCACAGATCAAATACAACAAGAATAATTTGAAAAAAAAAACCCTGTTTTTAAAACAAGCTTTTACTGAATAAGTACCCGCCAAGACGAATTAAACGAGCCGAAACTAGATGGGTTTGCGTCGTTTCGTTACAGAGTTCCTAGGACCATCTTTCAGCTCCATCATCAGACCCTCGTTGCCATTGAAAGACAAACGTCAAGACGATTCAAACGAGCCCAAACTCAATGAGGTTGTGTCGCTTTATTGCATAGTTCCTTTGGCTGCCTTCCAGCTCCATCATCAGCACCATGTCATCATAATATTGCTTTGTCACGCAATTTACACATGTATGCAAAATTTCAGCTCAATCAAAAACCGGGAAGTGGATCAATTTTATCTTGCAAGATTTGATTACAGACAACGGTACAGGTGAAACTAAATAAAAGTTTGTAAAAATAAAGACAGAATGAACAAGTGAGGCCTACGCCTCGCCGTGTACAGACACAATTTACACACACATACACGTACAAAGAAACTACGCCTTGGTTTGTCAGTCTAAGGCGGCGCGGGCGCAACACCGACGGACTCACCACATGCATAAATAACCGGCCTCACATGTCTGTTCACGACTTTCTGTCTTGATTTGACTCAGACGAGTCATCATCATTTTCAGCTTCTAATTGCTATTAATATTTCAACCACCTACTTGTCACTGATATCGAGCGAAAAATGCCAATAAATCAGGTTTGTTGTAATGGGAATTAAATATATTTTTTTTCTCTTTTTAGTAAGTATTTGTTGTAACGGCAACAGAAATACGTCATCTGTGAAAATTTCAACGTTCTATCTATCACGGTTTTGGTGATACAGCCTGGTGACAGACGGACAGCGGAATCTTAGTAATAAGGCCCCGTTTGGGTACGGAACCCTTAAAATAATGTCTAAAGTAACTACAGCTTATAATAGCTACTAAAATACGAATTCATGCTATCTCTATCCAGACAAGTAATGTGAGTGAGAGGGATAACCCGCAAAAGTTGATATGTTTGTGTCATATCTTATTGCAAAAAAACCCAAGGTCAAAAGTTCATTGACAAATGCGAAAGTTGAATAAACGTAATTACCAATCGTAACTGACGTATCACGAGAATTTTCGCAATGTTACATCTGTACAGAATATGATAAATGTAGAGTCCCAACTCACTGTGACATTACCTACTTGTAGGCTCAGACCATTTTAAACTTAACATTATTATTATTATTTTTTTAATTAAGAAGTCAAGAATTTTTAGATACCATTAATTATACTGTGCAATTGATAATGATGTAACTATTAGGAAGGCAATCCATCAAAATACAGGTGTTCTCACACCTAGTTTGATGGCCATGGCTACATATGTCTTGTATTAATTGTACTGAGAGAAATAAATTATTATTATTAAAATTATTATTATTAACTTCCATCTTCTTTTTACCCTTATATCACCCTACTCAAAGGGTAAAAACGAGACCCTATTACTAAGACTCCGCTGTTCGTCTGTCTGTCTGTCACCGGGCTGTATCTCATGAACCGTGATAGCTAGACAGTTCAATTTTCACAGATGATGTATCTCTGTTGCCGCTAAAACAACAAATACTAAAAATAGAATTAAATAAATATTTAAGGGATTAATCTCCGATACGATTTTTAACCGTGTTTCGCTTAATGTTTAATAACGATAACAATTAGATACTTCAAATATGCACAGAATATTTTAGTTGTATATTTACTTGATCCATCGCAAATCCTTGCCAACCAATCTCGAATGAGTCTAGATCGTCACGCCAGTCTTCTCATGGAAGAAAATGGGGGAAACCTTTGCCCAGGAGTGGGACAGTACCCAGAGAGGCTATGGTTGAACGGCTCTACTTGAGTCTGCAGGCGGTATACGACTGGGGTGATGCTAACCTGGTCAAGTTTAATGCCACGAAGACTCAGGGCTGTCTGTTTTCGGCCAAAAAGAGACCCTTTCAGTTGTCTCCCGATTTTCGTGGTGTCTCCGTTCCGGTAACTGACAGCTTGGAACTATTAGGCGTTTCACTCTCATCTTCTCTTAACTTTGGCTCTTACATAGAGTCCAAAGCCCAATTAGCCTCCAAAAAACTTGGTGTTCTCTCTAAGGTGAGACGGTATTTCACACCTGAGCAACTGCTGTAGTCTATATACCTGACTTGTGCTTTATAATAGTCTTTATAAAGCACAAGTCAGGTCTTGCATGGAATACTGCTCTCACCTTTGGGATAGCTCTGCTAAATATCAACTGGAGGCTCTGGAGTCGATTGAGAGGCGAGCCAGGAGGCTGATTGACACAGCTGCAAAGTCTTGAGCAACGTCGCAAGGTAGCGTGTTTGTCGGCCTTTTACCGGATACACTTCGGAGAGTGTGCCCAGGAGTTGTACAATCTGGTCCCACCCGCCCCTTTCTTCTATCGTACGGCTAGACAGATGCGACAAAATCGCCACCCTTTTATGGTGGACATTCCGCGCGTTAGAACCAAGCGTTTCAAATCCTCATTCCTCATACGAACAGCCAGAATGTGGAACGCTTTGCCTGGGTCTGTCTTCCCGTTAAAGTACAACGTGGGTGTCTTCAAATCCCGAGTAAATAGGTATCTTCTAGGTAAGCGTGCTACACTCTAGACCGCACATCTGCTTAACATCAGGCAGTGTGTAGTCAAACGCGAACCTATTCGAAATAAAAAAAAAAAAAGGTTCAGGTTAATAAAGAATCTGTGCTTTCATAATCTACGACATCTGCTTGTACCTTGCGAAATGTATCGTGAGAATCCGCCTTGATTTTCGTAATTGCAAAATGTATACACAATTGTTTTAGATTGGTTTGTTGCTTGTTTTGTAAGTGATTATTTAGATCTGAAATTTCAGACTAATTTGTGTCACATTTGTTTTATTAAGGCTAATTTTGTTTTTGTTTTGCAATGCTCAATGGGCATTAAACACCTATATATTGCGTAATTCTACTTTTTTCCTAATTTTGAGACGCAATGAACCCGACGAGGCCCATATATATGTGTGTAAAAAATAAGTATGGGGTCGTCGTCCCCCGTCCCCCCACTGTATTATCCTCATCTTATCAAACTCTCTTCTTCACGATTTCTAAATAACGTATTGATATAACATACGTACCGTACCGTGGTAGACGGACCGGCAAGCGCAGCGTAAGACGTCCACCTACGAGGTGTGGCCACCTCGTACGACGACCTCATATACACCGCGGGATCGCTCTGGATGCAAGCCGTTTCCTACCGGTTTTATCGGAGATCCTCTATCCAGCATTGGACGTCCTATCCAGTCGTTGCCGATGTATAGACGATCCTGTCATGTGTACTTTCGTTCTGCGTCCTGAAGTCAGTCAAACGTACATAAAAAGACGCTCGAATTGACATTACGCAGTTTGTCAGTCTAATAAAATTTAATATTCTGTCATTACTCATCCTCATATTAAATTTTCCCTCTCTTCCTTTTCAGAACAGAGCGAGCGAGAGGCACGATGGCCGATACAGACACTGAAATCCTGCCGAACGGCAACGCCACTCTCACGGAAGAAGAAGAGGAGAGACTAAAGCAACGCCCCGCCGACATCGACGCTGTAAGTATCTTGCTTCTTTATCTAACACAGATCGAGCAAGACAAAATAATCCTGATGAATCACGCTTCCACCCTCTAGTAAGATATATGGATGAAAGAAGATGAGGAAACACATCACGACATGATGCCTATGTTTGAGGGATTTCCAACTTATTCAATTTTCTACTTGTCTCATTGCAGGATGTCCGCGAAATGGAGCGGCGCAAGCGCGTCGAAGCGCTCATGTCATCGAAGCTGTTTCGCGAGGAGTTGGAGCGAGTCCTGGACCAGCAGATACATGAGGGAGGAGATGCGCCGCTTCTGCAGCGCATTCGGGAGATGGTCGGTGGAAGACTGCACAGTGGAGCACTGAGGGTAAGTCTTCTGGGACCTTCCACAGGATATTGTCTCCTGGAACTTTCCACAGGGTACATAACCTTCTGGAACCTACAAATGTCGTCAAAACTGTTCCGACAAGAGTTGGAGCGAGTTTTAGATCAGCAGATACACGAGGGAGGCGACGATTCGATGCTGCTGTTCGATGCAGCCGGGCTTCTTATGAAAACAGCGCATGTGTAGTATATAGATACTTGCTGTGCATAGGTATACGCTATTTATCAAATTAGGGACAATACACTTGTTGGGGTTGGATATTGGACAGCCCATTATTTTACTGTTTTTACACCTCTTTTGACCATTACCGTTTAATATTCCAGGGCCCGTCATGCGTGCTTCCAATCAACGACATCCGCGGCATCGAGGGCGTCGGCTACGAGAAGGGCGAGAAGATCCTGCGCTGCAAACTGGCTGCCGTCTACCGACTCGTCGATCTCTTCGGCTGGACTCAGAGTGAGTGATAATTGTGTACTCATCTATGTCTTTTTGTTAGCGCAACGAGCAGTAGGTATCACAGGACCGAGGATCATTATGCATTAGGCCAAGACACATTGGCCTCTGATACGCATATTAAGACCGCCATCCTTCTCTATCTAGGGCCCGTATTGTGTACGCGTGTTGTGACTGGTGCGAGCAGGAGTAAAAGCAAACCCGAATTTTGCACGCGTACACAATACGGGGGCTGAGCGAGTTTGAGCCAGTTTTGCAATCGAATTTCATTCACAACTTTGACTAAGGAGGAAGACTTTCATCCACAAAAATTAATGTGATTTAATTGACTTTCAAGTTTTTTGGGGTGAGCAATGAAGTTTCTAGGTTGAACATCCGATAGAGTAGATAGAAAATCTGATCAGAACGCTTTGTTCGTGTAAATGTAATTCTCCGATGTTTATTTTCCAGCCGGCGTGAACGGCCAGATCACGGCGCGCCTCAACACCGCAGTAGAACAGGTGCTGACCACGCCACGCGGTCTACTCCCGCACGAAGTCACCGCGTCTTCTCTCGTCAAGGTCGACATGCAGGGAGTCGTGCAAGACCAGGGCACCACCAACTTTCCCGTCAATGTTGAAGGTGAGAACTGTGCGCTCTTTTCGCGGTCTACTGGAAACAGTATACCATTACAGTAGATTACGTGGTTCTTTGATGGTCTACTGGAAGCAATCGACTAATCTTCTTTTCTTCCAGATGAAAACTAATTGGTCTTTTGGTGGTCTACTGGAGACAGAAGACCAGACAGTGGATCATTAGAGTAAGACTTGGGTCTTTTTCCTAGGTGCTAGGAGGTCTGCTTGGTCTTTTGGCGGTCTATTGGGTCCACTGGAGGCACTAAATTATTAGAATAGACTAGATTAGGAGCTAGTAACAGTACTACGATGAACGGGGCACCACCATCTTCCCACTCAAAGTTGAAGGTGATAGTAGAGCGGTCTTTTGGTCGTCTACTGGAGACGTTAGAACATGACACTGCTATGTAAAGACTTAGGTGCGGTCTTTACGTAAAATCATGTCAATTTCGAGAGTAAAATAGCTTTTTGTTTCGTTTTTTAGATTTTCTAGCTTCTTCGCAGTCTATTCAAGCTGTTCATTTTATCTGTTGACAAGCTGAAATAGATATTTGCAAGAATTTCGAAATTTAAAAAAATACTCTGTGGCATTCGAGCTCACTAAATTTGTATTGAAATCACAAATGATGTAAAAGTAAAGTGAAGTAGCTTGTTCAAATAACTGTCTTTATTGGAAAGGTTGACTGGTGGGATCCGTTAGGAGGAAGATTTAGCTAATATTTTTTATCTGGACAAGGGTTTTCACGGTTTTAACTGAATGCTCGTATTTTCCAGGGTTCTCCCTCCACGCGGCGGTGCACGCGGCCCGTCCCGACATCCGCTGCGTGCTCCACGTGCGCTCCGCGTCAGCCCTGGCCGTCTCCTGCATGCAGCACGGTCTCCTGCCGCTGTGCCAGGAGGCCGCGGCCTTGGGGGAGTACACCATCCACCAGGTGCCTCTCGGTGAGTAGTCTCCTGCATGCAGCACGGTCTCCTGCCGTTATGCCAGGAGGCCGCGGCCTTGGGGAAGTATACCATCCACCAGGAGCCTCTCGGTGAGTAGTGTCCTGCATGCAGCATAGTCTATTGCCGCTGTGCCAAGAGGCCGCGGCCTTGGGGGAGTGTACCATCCACCAGGTGCCTCTCGGTGAGTGGACCTTACTGTTACCAATGAAAGGTGTGAAGTTCGTCGCGCCATCTCTTTCAGGGTCTGCCAAATGGAATGTCAACTGGACCCGTCATGGCATAGCGCTCGATATATTTATTTATTTAAATAGATACACCAATAGTGAACATATTCAATACAATCTTAAACTATTACATTGGTAGGTATACAAAGATCTGATATGATCACCTTTAATAGGTGTATACAGCATTTTAAAAAAAAACTACTTAGTGGTTAGACATATTTAGTAGGGACAAACTATTATCACAATTAATAAATACAAAAAAAAGTTGTTATGTTATTGAAAATCAAACATTGAACGTCTCAAAGTTGAGACTTGAGTATCTTATTTTTGAAAGCGGTGAGAGGATCATTAAAGATATCGAGGTCATCCAAAGTGGCATTAAAATCATTATAGGTACGACATAATCTTTGTGCCGGAGAATTAAGGGCTAAGTTGGTCCTAGCAGTTTGTTGCCAACCCAGGATTCAAGAAATTCTGTGTCTGGGGTAGCGACAAGGAACACGCAAAGATATCTCTTATGAAACCGGGACAGTCGGAGAATCCATGGATCGCTTTGTGAAGAAAAGTTAAATCACGGGTCTTTCGTCTATCACGCAGGCTGTGCATTTTGAAAAAACTTAAGCGATATATTTAAAATGTCATATTGCCTTGATGCAAATTCTTAAAATCATTGTCAAAAGCATAGTAAAAGCTAAGCACTGTAGAGCATAGTCCAGAATACAGTAATGCCACTACGGTACTGGTTAGAAGTTGATTAACTAACCCCGAGGTGTGATACACCTACGTAGTCTCCTAAACAGACTCTGTCTGTATAAAAGCATAAACATTGTTATTGTTACGATTACATTTATCGGCAGGTATCCTCGACAACGAAGAGAAGGACAAGCTGGTCCGCGCTCTCGGCCCTCACTCTAAAGTGCTGATCCTGTCAAACGCCGGCGCTCTCTGCTGCGGCGCGACCCTGGAGGAGGCCTTCCACCGCGCACGTCTGCTCACCGCCGCGGCTGATGTGCAACTGAGGCTGGCCAGCGTGCCGGTCGAGCATCTCTCCCTCATACCCGAGGAAACCAGGCGTCAGGTACGTCTGTTCACCGCCGCGGTTGATGATCAACTGAGGCTGGCCAGCGTACTCCTATACATCCTATGCTATCTACTACGCCGAAAGGGGGTGATTAACACCATCATTATGAACAAGTTTTTGTATGTAGCCTAACCTAACCCAGTATTCGATAAAAAAACAACTGTTCCATACAAAATTGCAACTCGGAATCGAGAAAATGTATGAAGCACCTGATTTTATTTCTCGAATTTCGGGTTGGCCCCATAGTAAAAGTTGCTCATATGACTGAATCACCCTTCGTCCTTTGGCATAGTTGTAAACCATTTCTGGGTAACCCTGTATACTAAGCGCCACACAAGTCGGCGTATGGGAAGTTATGCGCAGAACGCTGCGCAAAAGCCGAAATATAGGTATGCGCGGGAGCCAGAGAGATGAGACGCCGGGGCACACCCGCCCACCAACCTCATGCCCTCCGCGCGCTCTCTACGCCCGTGCTCACCACTACGCCACGCGGCGTTGGCATTGTGCACACATGCGCAATAATTAGCGAATCGCGACGAAGTGTCATCTGCGGCTAACTTCTCATCCGCCGACTTGTGAGGCGCTCAGTATACATAAACGTAGTTTCTAAACGAACAGATTTTTGTATGTATGAAAACTGTTATATGTCCTTAGTCCTTAGAGTGGAACCAAAATAATTGCATCAGAGATTATTTACTGTTCATATTTTCAAAATGTGTTTTTTTTAGGGTACCGTACCTCAAAAGGAAAAAACGGAACGCTTATAGGATCACTTTGTTGTCCGTCTGTCCGTCTGTGTGTATGTCAAGACTCTTTATCTCGGGAACGGGTAAAGATATTGAGTTGAAATTTAAACTATATACGTTAACCCGCTATTCTTGCATTTGTGTAAAAGAAAAGCTTCTCAGTTACCGTATAAAAAAGTTAGAGCCGTTTATGTCGTAAAAAAACGCATATTTCAACGCTCACAAAAATCAAAACCTACAGGGTACTTCCCGTTGACATAGAACTATGAAATTTGGCGAGAAGCATTGTCTCAGAGAACACATATAGGAATAAATCTGAAAACTGTACATTTTTATTTAAATCACCAAAAAATAAGGCCTCAAAATACACAAAATATGGGTTCAATATTCAAAGTGAGTAAATCGTATCATATAAGGAATCATATAAAAGAACTTCATTAGCACATGCTAAAACAGGTTTTAAATTATTTTAACAATGTGTTGTACGGAACCCTCGATGTGCGAGCCTGACTCACACTTGTCCGGTTTTCTTCCGCAGATGTATGAAGCGAGCAACAAGCCGCCAGCAGACGCGTCCAAGTGGCGTGTCGGAGGGGAAGAGTTCGAAGCTCTGATGCGTATGCTCGATAACGCTGGCTTCCGTACTGGATACATCTACCGTCACCCGCTCATCAAGGTAAACATACCCCAAATCAGACTTCTTGGCGGCTGTGAAGATAGCTACATGTTGCGGATAACCCAATCTTGACAGAAGTTCACTTAACAGCTGTGCGAGGATTGGGTTTCGCGAAGCTTGTAGCTGATTTCACAGCTGACAAAATGTTTGATTCGGCATCCTACTAATATTATAAACGTGAAAGTTTGTGAGGATGGATGGATGTATGGATGTTTGTTACTCTTTCACGCAAAAACTACTGAACGGATTGAGATGAAACTTTGAAATAATATAGCATATATATCAGAATAACACATAGGCTATATATAAATTATAATGATATATTGCGTATGCGGGCGAAGCCGCGGGTAAAAACTATTATAATATAAAACAACAATAAATATTAAAATAATGTGGCGCTTTAGTTAGTTAGTTTGACAAGGTGTTTCATAGCGATCATCAAAGTTAAGCAACGTTGGTCAGCATTTAAATTTTATCAAAATCGGCTGAGTCATTTTTGATAAATCAGCAATAGTGTGAAAATTACTACATCGATCCGTGCGGACTATTCGAATTCTGTACACGGTTGAAGTCGGTTGTACCATTTTTGATGAAAAATAATTATTCTCTGTATTTGTAGAATGACGTGCCTCGTCCCAAGAACGACGTGGAAGTGCCGCCGGCAGTTTCTTCTCTCGGATACCTGTTGGAGGAAGAGGAACTTTACAAGCAAGGGTAAGTCTTACAATAGTGAAAGATCTACAATAAATAAATCCTACTACTTTAATATTATAAACGCGTAAGTCCGTATGGATGTTTGTTACTCTTTCACGCAAAAACTACTGAACGGATTGAGATGAAACTTTGCAATCGTAATGTTTATACATCAGAATAACACATAGACTATAATTTATAAAGATATTCCGCGAAACGAAGTACGCCGGGTCAGCTAGTAAATAACTTTAATTACATGTCAAAGGGGCTTCTTTGACATGTTTTCTTGTATGTGGACCGTAAATATAATATATTAAAACTTGTGATGTGGCCGCCAGAGACTGATATAGTACATACAGGGTTATCCCGAACTGGTGTACTAAGCCGTAAGGGGGTGATCAACACCATGACTATGAACAATTTTTGCTATGGGACCAACCCAAAATTTGGGAAAAAAAACAATAAAATTGCAACTCGAAATCGACAAAATGTATGAAATAGCTGATTTTATTTTCTTAAATTCCGAGTTGGCCCCATAGTAAAAACTTTTACTGAACTTTTCAGATCTTTATGAACAATATTTCATAAATCACCTCCTTTCGGCTTAGTACACCAGATCTGTATAACCCTGTATATGTAGTAAATTCATTGTTAAAAACTAAATATTATATAAAATTGTATGTTTTGCAGGTTATGGAAGAAGGGGCAAGGCAAGACCGGGGAGCGCACGCGCTGGCTCAACTCGCCCAACGTGTACCAAAAGGTGGAGGTCCTCGAGACCGGCACCAACGACCCCAAGAAGATCACCAAGGTAGAATACTTGAGGGTTGAGGCCGAGTAGGGGGGATGGAAGTGAGGTAGGGCAGTGGGGAAGTGAGGTAGGGCAGTGTAGAAGTGAGGTAGGGCAGTGGGGAAGTGAGGTAGGGCAGTGTAGAAGTGAGGTAGGGCAGTAGCAAAGTGGTTCGGGGCAGTGGAAAAATAATATGGGGCAGAGGGGAAGTAAGGTAGGGTGGGAGGGAACTGAGGATGTAGGGCAGTAAGAAGGGAATGATTTAGGGCAGTGGGAAAGTTATGATGTTGTACAGTAACACGCATTATGTAGGGAATGTAAGGAGATTCTAGGGCGGTAGAACAGTGAGGAGTTGTATGAAAAACGTGGGGGGTTAGTTGGCAACTAAATTGGGAGGGGGGGAAATGGAGATATTAGGTTAGGGGAGAGAAAATGAAAAATTAAGTGCAAGTTACAGTGAGCAATACAGAAAATGAGTATGTGAAAAAAAGGATTATATATGTGTGCACTTCCAAAGTTTGGTCTTACTCTTGCATCTCAATGGGAAAATGAGCATTTGGGAAGTTCCTTTACTTCCTGCGTTATAAAGCAGTTGTTAAATAACAACTAAGGAAGATGTTAGAATTGGGGGAGATTTCTGTGGGTGCTCTTTATTTGGGAAAAGAGGGGATGAGATAGGGGTAGAAAGGGGGATAAGATGTAGGTAAGGATTGTAATTACAAAGGGAAAGGAAGGAATAAAGTAAAGGGGTGTTGGGGGGTTGGGGGGGTCAGTGGGGACTAGTGTGCAAAGAGGTAAGGGCGTTGAGCTGAAAATACTACAGAAAAACATCGTAATAAGCCAATGATTTCGCTTTGATTCAACCTAATTATGAAATAAAATAGTAATAATAAATCGCACATTACACTAAATAATAAATTCCACAAAATAAACTTAGTTTTAAAAGAATACACTAGATGAAAAAAGTCTGTTCAAAAGTATTTACAGTACTCAAGCCTTAACTGTCCGCAGAAAATATAAAATTAATGTAGAATTTTTAATAGTAGGGTTAATAAATATTGCCTGAATTATTTAACCCTAAAGTGTGATACACAGAGTGAGAACAGAGTGGGTATTGCGTTTTTTTCCTATTCGATTGGATGGATTGATAAATAGAAAACTGTTGAAACCGCCTTTAATTAAATACAAAAATAAATGAAATTACACATTATATATTTCGTGTTGCAATTGAATTTTTTTGTAGGTGAACTAATTTTGTTGATTGTTTTTTTAATTTAAGAGCTTTAGCTTTTCAAGCCATACATTATAACTCTATAAAATTTAACATGATATCTGCGACAGCTGTCAGAAAAATCACGCCTATAAAGTTCTGAATGTCTTAATAGTACAGACAGTACCTGTCAATGTCATACTTTATGGGCATGCCGATTAGTGATGGGCGACGAAAGATCGTGACCACAGAGTTTTAGATAGAGTTTTATTTAAAATATAGATAGTTTATACTAACGATATTTTAAATATAACTTAATTTATCATTAATTTTATTGTATATTTTAATATCATAACATTTTTTACATGTGTAATCAAATTAAACCCAATTATATGTTACATTAGCATCGATAATAGTGAAAAACGTCGATAAATACTATCGTTACATTATTATGAGTATTTAATTAATATTTTTACTTAATCTTAAATAATAGTAAGTAAATAAAATCCAATTTCTCATCTTCAACTACTCATTCGATTTCATTACAACATTGTTTGAAAATCGATTTTTTCCACCACTATCCCAACTCTAAAAATGTCAATCTTCTATGTCAATGTCACTGTCGCAGAGATCAAGTTAAATTTAATAGAGTATAGGATATTTTGATCTTTAGTCGGATAGTCCTATGCGCAACAATAGGTGATGCTAGTTAAAGGCCGCGCCACGCAATTTGGCGGGTGTGAGGTTAGCTACAAGCTGCGCAATATCCAATCCGGACCGCAGCTCACATAAAGCCGCACGTTGATTGGCTGTTGCGCAGTTTGTAACTAACTTCAAATTCGCCAACTTGTGTGGCGCGGCCCATACTTGTAGTCTAAGATCCCGCTATACAACGACCTTCACCGAGATGCTTATTTAATGAGACGTATTTTTTATGTTATTAAATATGCCAATAAATATATCCTATATGGGTTGCCTAACAAATTTCAGTCCAGAGTATTTTTAATTAATAATTAAAAGAAAAAATTTTTTTTTAAACATTGCACCGGTGTGATTATTAAATTAATTTGATACCAATCGAAAGTTTGAAGCCCATAGAATATGCAAACGTTAGGTTGCCTATTTTTTTCCGGTCACAACCACGGGTTGCCAGGTGTAAACAGGTAAATCTATACTAGCATTTAAAAAAATAGGCAACCTAACGTTTGCATATTCTATGGGCTTCAAACTTTCGATTGGTATCAAATTAATTGAATAATCACACCGGTGCAATGTTTAAAAAAATATTTTTTAATTATTAATTAAAAATACTCTGGACTGAAATTTGTTAGGCAACCCATATAGTATATATTTATTGGCATATTTAATAACATAAAAAATACGTCTCATTAAATAAGCATCTCGGTGAAGGTCGTTGTATAGCGGGATCCCATACTATTGTTTTTGAACTTGAAAGCGGTGCTAATATTTAGATTACGTCACGCCTTCTCTAGTCTTACTCTGTGGTTACATTAATATACAGTAAAAATGTTACTATCATAGGTAATAGGGTGTCCACAATTTTTGAATCACAAATAAAATTACAATTTTTATATTTTTACTATTTTAATCATTTGACTATTTTTGGTTGTGTTATTTTCTATCACATTATATTTGTGAGCTTTTCTTTATTTTTAATTTAATATTTTTACAAGCACATTCCATTTTTGAACTTTTATTCTTATTTAAGGTTATGGGGTGGTATTTTATTTTATGAAATCTTTTTTATAATTTTTTTTCTTAATATTATACCGTTAAGAATAGTTGTTGCTAATAAATAAATAAAAAATGAAATAGTTGAATAAATAACAATTGTTAACCATTTCTTAAAATAGTTTATCTTAATATTAATTCAAATTAATATTAAATAAGATTTAAACTTATTTTATTTTCGCTCAAATCCGCTCAATACTTCGCTTTTCTTTTAACTTTCTTATTATGTTTTTTTTTTTATACGATACCTTTGACTATAGATTGGAAATAAAATGTTATTAGACAGATCATTTATAGTTTTATCAAAATTGGCTTAGGTTTATAAACTGTCAAACTTTATTATCTTTTAGAAATGTAAACGTCACGTGTATTCAAACAGAAATCATCGAAAAATATTAACTGAAGATGTAAAAAAATGTCAAAAATCGTATTAGTTGTAGGTATAGATATTATATTCAGATATTAATATAAAAATAAATATTTTATGTATATTTAGATGGTACAAGCTTCTCGCTAATATGTGTATAATTTCATTAGGACAAATTCTAATATCTGAGTAAAAACATTTTAGTAAAAAAAAAATATGAAAAGCCAAATATGTAAATGCCAAAGACTTCCATGATTCTTATATTAGTTACAAAATTATTTAAAAAAAATCCTCTAAAAGTTTTATTTTCTGTAATTATTTTAAATTAAAATAACTTACATGATTTGTTTTGTGAACGATAATTGAGAGGCTAAGAAAAAATATTAAAAAAACCCACCGGCATTTTTTTTAACTGAAAACGTCACTAAAAAGTTTTTACTTGTGAAATTGGAATTTCAAAAGTCGCTTTTCTATACTGTGCTTGAAGAACAATGTTTTTATTCAATAAAATATAATATAAAAAAATAATTGCAAATTATTATTGAAAACGCTTCACACATTTGTGAAATGCTTTTGACTGTTTTTTGTAAATATTTAAAATTTTTAAATTTTTATTATCATGAAAAAAAGATCATCAAAATAAAATAATGAAAAATTACAAAAAAAAAAACGGTTGTAGAAATTACCGTTTGAAGTAGAAAAAAATAACGTTTTCATGTATTTTTTTCTTTTTATAAAGCGTTATAATAAATCTTAGAAATAAAAAGCGACATTAAATCTATAGGGACGTTGATGACTAAAAAATATAAAACGATTTTAAAATCGCATAACTAAATATTTTGATTAAGACTAGATGCAGCTATACAAGGTTATCTGCTAACCCTGTTCTAAGCCGGGAGTGAGTGATTAGGAGCATAATCACTTTTACTAAGGGCCAACTTAAAATTCGAAAAAAAAAACAGCCATTCCATCAAAGATACCAGAGGGATAATTTGGTGGATCGAGCAAAGAAAGTGATGCAGTGATTTAATTTGGCATGAATTAGAAAGAGACATGAAAAATATCTCGTTATCTGCTAACCCTGTTCTAAACCGGAAGTGAGTGATTAGGAGCATAATCACTTTTACTAAGGGCCAACTTAAAATTCGAAAAAAAATCAGCCATTCCATCACAGATATACCACAGGGATAATTTGGTCAATCGAGCAAAGAAAGAAAGTGATACAGTGATTTAATTTGGCATGAGTTAGAAAGAGACGTGAAAAATATCTCGATTGTGTGGCTAGTTGTCGAGTTTTTCTCTCAGTAGTGTCAAATTCCAATACATATTTGACAGTTTCGACAGCGCTGCATTTTTGTGTTTTTTTTTTATTTTATTTTTTTATTTTAAATAGGTTTGCGTTTGACTACACACTGCCTGATGTAAAGCAGATATGCGGTCTAGGATGTAGCACGCTTACCTAGAAGATACCTATTTACTCGAGATTTGAAGACACCTACATTGTACTTTAACGGAAAGACAGACTTAGGCAAAGCGTTCCACATTCTGGCAGTTCGTATGAGGAATGTGGACTCAAAACGCTTTGTTCTAACGCGTGGGATGTCCACCATAAAAGGGGTGGCGCTTTGGTCGCGTCCGTCTAGCCGTACGATAGAAGAAGTGGTTGAGAATTGG
Organism: Hypomecis punctinalis; assembly: GCA_949316475.1. Lineage (NCBI taxonomy): Eukaryota > Metazoa > Arthropoda > Insecta > Lepidoptera > Geometridae > Hypomecis > Hypomecis punctinalis. The sequence continues at coordinate 3,007,070 of OX438822.1, forward strand.
CTCAAGCGACAACAGCGCTATCTCTCTAGTTGTAATAGCTCTGTGTATTCCATACAAAATTGCACTTCGGAATCGACCAAATGTATGAAAACATCTTATTTTCTCGAATTCTGGATTGGTGTCATAGAAAAGTTCGTAATGATGGTCCGAATGACCTCCTTTCGGCTTAGCACATCAGTTCTGTTGTTGTTTTTAATCTTTCGCGATTTGAACACATTATTATTATGTACTACGGGACTAATCGCGCATTAAAATTACGAGATAAATAAATATTTCATCATCCCGATTTTATGAGTCTACCCGTGACCACGGTCGATGCAACTCGGCCGAAACGTCGGGATGATGAGGTTATTTATTTATCTCGTAATTTTAGTGCGCGATTAGTCCCGCAGTATACAGGGTTATTTCTAATCAATTAGCATCCGCTTAGGGGCTTATTCTGTACATTAAAACTAACAACTTTTGTTCTACAACTTTTGTCAAAGCTCAAAAAAAAACACAGCTGTTCCATACATTTTGTCGCTAGTGATTGATATTTTTCTATGGAACAATAATTTTTTTTTTGAGTTTTGACAAAAATCGCAGATCAGTAGTTGTTAGTTTTGATGTACATAATAAGCCCCTAAGAGGTTGCTAATTGATTAGAAATAACCCTGTATAATAATAACTAGTTTAACATCTTAGCATCTCGTGTATTATTTATACACTGATTTAAAAATCGTTTTTTCAATTTTAGAGATAGTCAGTGTTTTCTACGGCAAAGTTTTAAGCGCTTTAAAACTAATAATATGCGTTTTTTTGTGTTTTCCGTGTGTAACTAATATAATAATGTTTTGCAGTGGGTGGACGCTAACAACGATGAGGTAATTTCAAAAATCGAACATTCTCCTTCTCTTTCTTTTAACATGCTGTTTCTTTTTCTCGCATTTTTGGGTAGGGGTCTTTTAATATTGTATTTGGAATAGGGGTTTTCTGGGAATTACATTTTAGCATAATCTTTTATTTATTGTCTAAAGTTGATTTTTAAGAACTTGAAATAATATCTTGTGTCAAAAACAAGTAGGTAAGAAAAAAAAAATTGAAAATATAAATTAAAAAAAAAAATCTATGTATACAAATTCGGTTGTTGTTTTTTCTTATCTTTGTATTTTCTTATAGGCTTTTAATGTATTTTGGTGAAATTGGGTTGTCGTCAGTCTATGGTGTCCAAATTTTTCTATATTTTTAGGATATTCCTAACATTAAAATTTATTTTTCAGTCGCTTAGTAACAAAACGCTTTAACTAAACAAAAATACTGAAAATTTACGTCAAAAGCATTTCATAAAAATACCCTGGTTTATTTTTTAAGAATGAAATTATTTTCAATTAATAATTTTATTCGAATTTGTCAAAACATCGAGTTTGTACAGTGTAGAGAATTAAAAAAAAAAGTAAAAAATGTTGCCACATTTTGAATCCTTTCTCCCTGCACAACCTTTTATTCTTCCCATTTAAGATCCTAAAGTCCGATTATTTTTTTTTTATTTTATTCATAAAAATGTTGCATGATTGTCTTAGAAAAAATACGTTATTGTCTAATAAGGATAAAAAAAATATTATCAATAATTGATGTCAATAAATTTCTAAATTTGAATTTGCTTATGTCAATGTAAAAAAAAAAAGCTTTGCATGGGGAATGGCGATTGTAATTTTTTTTTGCTAATTAAAAAAACTGTACTGTACATGCTCGATGAACCAGGACGAAGCGTAATTTTTTTATTTCTTTCTCACCTTGTTTTCTATGCACTGCCACTCACTCACCTTTCCTTACTAATTCACCCGAATTGTCGGGAGATATTTCGGCGTACGGCAACATTTTTACTAATTTCTTTTTCTTTCTCTTTCCTTTACAAACTCGGTGGTTCGTCGGGAACTCTGCGAAACTCGTCGAAATACTTGGAAACATCAAAAAACGAAATGTGAAACCAATCATTTGAATTTGGATTCTAACAAAATTGGAACGAATTATCTGAAATTGGAACGTCCCGTTCATCGCCGCCGTTCAATTTTGGTTTAAACTTGGAATTAAACCATTTGAAATTGGAACCAATAATGCAATTGGAACGTTCCGAAAATCGAAATCGAAACTTTTATCTGAACTTGGAACAAAAAATCTGTACCATTCTACAATTGGGACGGAATTACCCGACGATTGCTGTTGGATTTTGGTCTTTATTCCGGTCCTCAGTGGGTTCAAGATGGATCGCCAGCCCACTCCAGCACGCCGGTCAAAATCGACACCCTACAGTTTGTGCCTAAAAATACCAATCCTAAGGAATTCAAGAAGCTGCAACAGCAGGTATGCTATTTTGTATTATTATTATCAAATATCTTTGGGTTTAGAAATCAAAATTTAATAGCATTAAATCTCAAAATTGATGATTGGTCGAAAAGTTCTCAAGTGGAGACCACGTACCTCCAAGCATAGCGGAGGACGTTCACCCACATGACCTCGTTAAGCCTAAGGATCGCGCTGGATGCAATCCGCTTCCAACCGGTCTTATTGGAGATCCATAGGGGACGCCTGTGTTCAGCAGTGGACGTCATGACTGATGGAGATAAAATCTTAGAAACGCGCTTGGTATAAGTCGTGTACATTCGGTTTTATTACTTATCTATTGGCGAAGTAGATATTTGAAAGTGGACTTTGAATTTCAACTCGATATCTATAAAGAGTCTTGACATACGCACAGACGGACAACAAAGTGATCCTATAAGGGTTCCGTTTTTACCGTTTGAGGTACGGAACCATAAAAAGAAAGATTTCTAAGAAAATTAGAGTAATTTAAAAGTTTATTGAAGAGTTGTAAGGGTTTAAGTGACATTGGCAATGAAGGGTTGTTTGTAGAAAGGATCTATGTGCCAATGGTACTAAGATCATATAGACTCTAAAGGATCTAAGTACCATTGGAGTTAGAGCTTAGACTCACCGCCCTTTTATTATCTCTATATTTATTTAAAATGTTTTTTTAATATCAAAAATAGATAAAGGACAACCGACGAGCGGACAAGATCAGCGCCGGCCCACAGTCCCACATACTGGAGGGCGTCACTTGGGATGAAGCCAGCAAACTGGCCGAAGACGCGGTCAACACGCACACCGGCGACCACGTCGTAAGTACACACACACACTCACAAATACACCCCCCCCCCCCCCCACACACACACACACACACACCATACACTAAAATTATTAATGGTAATTTAATCTTAAAACTGAACTGTATGCTGAGTGTGAGTTTTGTCGTAAACATGACGCGCTCTTCGGCGAGCACGTAAACATGTAATTGTTGTGTTTCAAAAACGTGCAGCTAGTGTCGCTGTACATTTCTTGATACAATTTACATGTTTACACGCTCGCCGAAGAGCGCGTCATGTTTACGACAAAACTCACACTCAGCATACTGAGGTCTAGGCTGAAAACTGTCACTACTGTCACTAGCAGCTATCACAAAAAAAACTGTAGATCTACGGGTAAAATTGTAGAGGTGGCTACGCTGATAGTTCATCACTCACCGTTTTGTTCCATCGTCAGGTGCTGATGGGAGCTGCCTCCAAGGGCATCATCCAGCGCGGCTACCAACACAACGCGACGATGTACAGCGCGCCGTACGCGCGCAACCCGTTCGACCACGTCACCGACAACGAAATAGAGGCCTACCGCCGCGCCGTCGAGAGGAAGGGACGCAGCGACTGTAAGTCTCACTCTCGCACTCTTATATTGTGCATAGTTGTGTGTTTTCCAAATTCCAGCTATGCCAGGCTATAGGGTTCTTTCTTTCTGGCAGTCTTTCTGGAAGTTTTCTGACATGACGTTTTCGGGAACTTTTCTGACGTTGTGTTTTCTGGCATTGTTCTTTTTAGGCTTGCCATTTCTTCTAAAAGTTTAGATAGTGTCTTTTAATACGATATAATAGTGCCTGTGTTTGTCTTTATTTTCAGCCATGACTAAGATCGAGAAAAGTCTTGACAGGTTTCTTTCTTGATAGCTATCTTTCTAGCATTAAGTTTTCTGTAACTTTTTTGACATTGTGTGTTCTAGCATTGTCAGTGACTGCCGGCTCAGTGACTGTCTCGGTGGCTCAGTGGTTAGTGAACCTGACTTTTGGATCAAAGAGGCGTGGGTTCGATCCCCACCCAGGGCAAGCATTTTTGTGATGAACATAGGTGTTTGCTTTGTGTCTGGGTGTTATTTAGGTACTATCTATATAAGTATGTATTTAAAATATCTATATATAGTATATCAGTCTCTGGCAGCCATATCACAACGCTTTGCTTAGTTTGGGGTTAGAGACAGTGTGTGAGATGTCCCCCAATATTTATTTAATTATTTCTTTATTGTACTTTCTAGAATTGCGTTCTCTCTTAAAAGTACAGCTGGACTTTTTAATGCGTTATGATATCGAGATATTATACCGCTCGATTACTATGATGCCACATGAAGTAACAAATTCCAATCATGGCCCGGATAATAGGCCTTTTACTCTCTGGCAGAGAGTTTTCTGTAAGATTTCTGGCATTGCGTCTTCTGGAACTTCTCTGACATTGCGTTTTCTGGAAGATTTCTGATGTTGTGTTTTCTGGCATTGTACTTTTTAGAATAGTCTTTTCTCCTAAAAGTGTAGCTACAGTCCTTAATACGATATGATATATCGATATCGTGGACGGGGACGGGGACGCAGCAACTGTGAGTTCCTACCTCTCACTTTAATGATATCTATATTTGTTTAAATTTTCAGCTTTAGTTAGGTCGCGAGAATTGCGAGAGCAGTGCCATTGTACTCCCTAAGATTGCGTTTCCTCCCAAAAAGTCTAGGTATAGTCTTTAATGTGATATAATATGACGATTCGTGGATATCAAGCCCGCTGGACTGATACGATAACATAATTCCAGTGACAAGTTATTGATGAGATGTTATTTATATATTTAACTGCAATTTCCAGACGACACGGACCTGTCGGAGTCTGAGGCGATCAGCGGCGCGCAGATCACCTCGCCGCTCTCCGCCACCGAGACCGAGGAGGAGTCGCGGGACGGTGAGTACTGACCTGCCGAACACAGGCCTACCCTGTCAGCAACCTGTCGAACACAGGGCTACTCTACCAGCCTTCATAGTGTGCAGCGATACGCTACCGAGATCGAGGAGGAGTCGCGGGACGGTGAGTACTGACCTGCCGAACACAGGCCTACCCTGTCAGCAACCTGTCGAACACAGGGCTACTCTACCAGCCTTCATAGTGTGCAGCGATACGCTACCGAGATCGAGGAGGAGTCGCGGGACGGTGAGTACTGACCTGCCGAACACAGGCCTACCCTGTCAGCAACCTGTCGAACACAGGGCTACTCTACCAGCCTTCATAGTGTGCAGCGATACGCTACCGAGATCGAGGAGGAGTCGCGGGACGGTGAGTACTGACCTGCCGAACACAGGCCTACCCTGTCAGCAACCTGTCGAACACAGGGCTACTCTACCAGCCTTCATAGTGTGCAGCGATACGCTACCGAGATCGAGGAGGAGTCGCGGGACGGTGAGTACTGACCTGCCGAACACAGGCCTACCCTGTCAGCAACCTGTCGAACACAGGGCTACTCTACCAGCCTTCATAGTGTGCAGCGATACGCTACCGAGATCGAGGAGGAGTCGCGGGACGGTGAGTACTGACCTGCCGAACACAGGCCTACCCTGTCAGCAACCTGTCGAACATAGGGCTACTCTACCAGCCTTCATAGTGTGCAGCGATACGCTACCGAGATCGAGGAGGAGTCGCGGGACGGTGAGTACTGACCTGCCGAACACAGGCCTACCCTGTCAGCAACCTGTCGAACACAGGGCTACTCTACCAGCCTTCATAGTGTGCAGCGATACGCTACCGAGATCGAGGAGGAGTCGCGGGACGGTGAGTACTGACCTGCCGAACACAGGCCTACCCTGTCAGCAACCTGTCGAACACAGGGCTACTCTACCAGCCTTCATAGTGTGCAGCGATACGCTACCGAGATCGAGGAGGAGTCGCGGGACGGTGAGTACTGACCTGCCGAACACAGGCCTACCCTGTCAGCAACCTGTCGAACACAGGGCTACTCTACCAGCCTTCATAGTGTGCAGCGATACGCTACCGAGATCGAGGAGGAGTTGTGGGACGGTGAGTACTGACCTGCCGAACACAGGCCTACCCTGTTAGCAACCTGTCGAACACAGGCCTACCCCACCAGCCTTCATAGTGTGCAGCGATACGCTACCGAGACCGAGGAGGAGTCACGAGATGGTGAATACTGACCTTGCGAACATAAGTTTACCCTACCAGCAATCTGACGAGCACAGGCCTACCCTACCTGCCTTTATAGTGTGGAACGATATGCCACGGCAGAGGCCGAGAAGGAGTCGCGAGATGGTGCGCACTGACTGTTATAGCCTTATATCGTATTCCATCCATCATCCACTGTTGGACATTGACCTCCTCTCTGAATATCCAATTAGGTCGGTCATAAATCTATCGGTCTGTTTCATAAACTATTCTCAAAGGTGGTCCCATTTAAATTTTATCGATATCGGCCGAGCCGTTTTTGATAAATTAACAAAAATGGACATGATCATCACATCGATTCGTGCAAATTATTTGAATTCTGTACGCAGTCACAGCCCGGACACTCCGTGATTTTTCATACAAAATCTGCTGTCTTACGCACACTACACAGTACTTACTCACAGACAACACACATACGCAGGAACGCTACACGTGCATTTGTGTGCGGAACGTCTATGGCTGTCAGCGATCGCCACGACGTGACGACTGGCCGCTTGAGTGAGACAGTTGCGTATTCAATTTTTCAAACATGAATATAAATCTAGTGCTTATAAAAGTATAACAATTACTTAATTTGGAAGCATTTTAGCAATAAGTAACCGATCTTATTTGAAAGAAAATATGAAGAGAAAGTTACCAAATAATGTAAAATAAGTTCCTTTTACTTATCCTTAGATAAACATTAAAATGTATTGTTTTGTTATGTCTTATTGATATTCAACCATACACAGCACAAGTCTTCCCTATAGTCATAGTCTAGGTATTTGTTATTACAAGATCTACCGGCCAGTGCAGCCCGCGCGCAGAGTACGCGATCGGTACGTGAAACGCGGGGTGGAAGTGAGGAAGACTCAAACGGGTGGGGGTTAACGAGTGGCCGTTCTATACGTAGTATTATTATATCTTCTTTGACGCAGTCGAAGTTGGTGTTGCGATATTTTACAAAAAATAATATTTAATTGTTGTGATTTCCAGAGCACCGCGTGCTGAGGATCGAGACGACACAGGCTCCCGTGCGAAGCCAACCGGAAGTCGTGCTCAGCGACGGTAAGTCCTCCTTTTTATACCTGTTCTTTGGATTGTTTCCATTTTGTCATTCTCTGCATTTTGAAAATAAAATGGTCTATATACAGTGTGGTTTTCGATACATTGAAAAAAATATTATTTTATTTAATTATTATACAGGGTTGTACCTAATCAATTACCATCCTTTTAGAGGCTTATTTTGTACATCAACGTTAACAATTTTAGTTCTGTAACTTTTGTCAAAACTTAAAATAAAAATTAGCTGTTCCATACAATTTATCGCGAATGAACGATATTTTTCTATGGAACAGATTTTTTTTTAATATTTATTAATAGTTGTTAAACTAAAGTGGTTAGTTTTGATGTACAGAATAAGCCCCTAAAAGGATGCTAATTGATTACCAGTAACCATGTATAACAATTTATTTTACACTTAAACTTAAGAAAAGACTAAATCGACGCTTAAAAAGTAATACCGCCTTAGCACAATAGATTTAAACATACTTTAAACTTTGTTTAACCGTGCAATTTGTACTGTTAGACATTGTCTAAAGCGTGCGTAAAATTTTTGTGGTAGTCTTACAAAAGTTTAAGGATAGGGGTTAAGCGCCAAAAAGCAAATGTTAAGAAAAACAGTTTAAAGTTTGAAATTGCTAAACGAGACTTGGATTTAGCAGTTTTTTTGCTTAGACATGAATGATATGAAAAATTCTATGCGTCAGCGCATTCGGAAATGTGAAAAAGCATTTTTCACCACATCTATTGGAAAAGGACTACTTGGTTCGCCTTTAAGTGCGCCCAAAGGAGGTGTTTTCTATAAGGAACTTTATAAGTGCGAAGGAATGATCTTTGCCGCGCACTTTTTGAATTTGGAAGTATTTGTAATGCTAGTGTTCAGCGCCAAGAAAATGAATGAAAAGAATGTAAATATAAGTTTTCATTTGTTTTATTATTAGATACTATGGAAATTAACGTGGTTTTCACACATTTTATACTATATATAACGGGACTGAACTCACGTGACACGTGAGTTCAGTCCCGTTATATATAGTATAAAATGTATTATTAGATACCATTTAAATTCAATTTAGTTGTTACTCCGTTTTATTAAATAATAATATTATAGTAAAATATAAGGCGCCTTTTGTTTTCTCATAGAGGTGATGAAAAGTAGAGTGTACCACTCGGGCGCTAAATATATTGTTGTCTCGGGCGACGTACTTTGAATCCCTCGCTACGTTCAGGATTCTACTCTAGAATCCCTCACTTCGCACTGGATTCAAAAAAGCGCCCTCGCTGTAAAAATATTATTTTGCTCCCTTATGATACAATCTACTATTTCAGGTTAGCTAGTAATAACCTTTTAATTCTTTTTATCGAAAATCACTCTGTATACATGTTTTAAAATAGTGCCATGAAACTTATTTGCCTGGATTGTCGCATGGTATTGCATACCAGTTTTCGGATTTAAAAAGGTTTTGGTATACAATTGTAGTTATTTAAAATTTGGACCAGTTGGCATTTTGTTTTAATTTTTTTTTTTGATTTGGAGTTTGACATGTTTACATGGGTTTATTTTGTTTGGCGTAGTTTTCAAAATTTTGCGGCATTTTGGCATTTTTGACTTGTTCCCTAGTTTTATATCGACTTGAATTGAATTTGTGTATAATTGATATGTTTTGTAAAAATTATATCTCTTAAACTTTATGCTATGCATATAAGGACTTGTACATGCATATAAACATGTATACAGTTGTACATAATAAAAATAATTTTGAAATATAAAAAAAAACATACTTTGTAAACAAATTGTACTCAAATTCAATAGCATTTTGAAAGTTATAGTCCGTTCAACATTTTTTAATGCCATTTTTCGTGTTTGTTTTCAACTTTCTGCGCATTTTCCGATATTTTATGTCAAAAAATTGTTAACATTCTTACGATTTTGTTATAACAATATTATTATTTTTTTTGTAAGGGCATTTTTACAATTGTAAGATTATTTAATCCATATAATTTGCGAGTCGAACTCTCGCACTCAGGGTTCCGTACTTAATATATTTTGGTAAAGGTGACGTCCACAAGTGGTATATTATTCAGAGAAAAATCGAACCAAGACGATATATAGATCATTTGAAAGCTTGTTTTATGGGCTTCCCAAAAATATAATTTAGATTTTTTTACCCCTCCATTTTTTTTAAATGTGTAAAATAAATTGTATGAAAAATAACTATTTAGCTTATTACTTTTTCTAGTTTAGCGATGATAAAGTGCTTCTATAGTTATTTTACTTGCATTCGTAGCTGATTCTTCCACATTCATCGCTTAATTTGCTAAAATTAAAAATTATAACCTACCAGTTTGACCAGCTGTAGGTGCACAGGTGTCCACAAAATGTATGGAGGCTGGTATAATAATAATCAAAAATTCTAACCACAACACTCGTTACATTTCGAGAAAGTTCATATTTTTCTGAGTCTATTTTTGAGTTTTTGATTATTTTTTTTTAGTCTATTACATCAGTTAAAACCATGAAAGAGGCCTCCGTTTTTTTTTAAATTAATTTTGAATCTATTTGGATAAGTAAATATATATTTGGCTCAATAGGTAGTTTATCTCTATCAACCCTGATTAAGTTACCTCCAAATGGTTAAATAGAAGCATTTTTATCAATTAGACACAGCTTTTAAGTGTTTTTTTGTGTCACATTGTACCTGCTAACTGGTCACACTGGTAGGTTATAATTTTTAATTTTAGCAAATTAAGAGATGAATGTGGAAGAAACAGCTACGAATGTAAGTAAAATAACGATAGAAGCACTTTATTATTGCTAAACTAGAAAAAATACAAAACTGTATTATTATTATTTATACAATTTATTTTTCACATTTATAAAAAATGGAGGGATAAAAAAATCTATATTAAATATTTTTGAGAAGCCCATAAATTAAGCTTTCAAATGATGTTTACAGGGTTATTTCTAATCAATGAGCATCCTTCTAGGGGCTTATTCTGTACATCAAAACTAACAACTTGTTCTACGACTTTTGTCAAAACTCAAAAAAAACCAGCTGTTCCATACATTTGGTCGCGGGTGAACGATATTTTTTCTATGGAACAACGAACTTTTTTTTTGAGTTTTGACGAAAGTCGTATAACAAAAGTTGTTAGTTTTGATGTACAGAATAAGCCCCTAGAAGGATGCCAATTGATTAGAAATAACCCTGTATATCATTTTGGTTCGACGTTTCTCTGAATAATATACCACTTGTGGACGTCACCTTTCAACTGTCTAGCTATCACCGTTCATGAGATACAGCCTGGTGACAGACAGACAGACGGACGGACAGCGGAGTCTTAGTAATAGGGCCAGTTTTACCCTTTGGGTACGGAATCCTAATAACTAAACTGGTTTGAAGTCGTTTGTCTAGTTTTATTTAATTTTTGTCTATTGAAAAAAGTGTTGATTGGACTGTAATTTACCCAACTGCCAAGGAAGGGTTCTGTTTTTCTCCATGCATGCGTACATATTGAATATTCCTTTGTAGTCGACACGACCGATTTCTTGAACGCCGAGCGCGCGCACGCCGACAGGACGAAAGGTATGTTCTTTATTGATCGCCAAAGTTATTTGTGTGCTGTGACCGTGCCATAAGGTCGTTTTAGGGAGAAGAGCCTTCACTTTTGAATTAGTCATTATTTCGCTATAAATGCTAAAACCGACTTCAACTGTGTTAACTGTGTACTTAGTGTCAAGTGGGAGATTTGCAAATCAAATCGAATTACTTTTACGTCGCGTTGACCGAGCGCGCCGTGCACACACGCGAGCACATTGACACACACGCTTGAGTTAGCCAATCACAGACGGCGCCGCGCTCGTGTCCGATCGGTTAAGCGCTCGTTACATTAAAAAATACTCACACTTAGCTATTGAGTTTTCTGTACGTGACACATGATGGCGCTGTGCCATTTCCATACAAATCACATCAAACGTTAACGCGATCGAGCTCGAGCGAAAATCTCGCACTTAGCCCTCTGAGCCCTTAGTCCAGGTTTTGCTTAGTTAAGTTAAACTTTCGCGTTCGCGTGTGGGTCCATATATTTTTGTTAGTACTTCCTCGTTTCCGCCAGAGGCGCTATACAAAATGTTGGTATGGATCCATACGGAAACTGCTGTAGTTTCAATTTACGTGTGAACCTGGACTAAGACCTCTGAATTTGAATAGTTTGCGCAGATCCATGTATCATAGATGTTGTAATTGTCACATTATTGTTGATTTTTGAAAACGACAATACTAATTTCCATATAATTTAAATGGGAGCACCTCTGAAGTCTGCCAAACAAAAAAAGAGTCATCAAGATCGGTTCATAATTAATTTTTGTTTTTTTAAATTAATATTGGGGGACGTCTTAGACACGGTCTCTGACCCCAAACTAAGCAAAGCTTGTGATATGGCTGCCAGAGACTTATATACTACATATACATATTTTAAGTACATACTTATACAGGGTTATTTCTAATCAATTAGCATCCTTCTAGGGGCTTATTCTGTACATCAAAACTAACCAGTTTTGTTCTACGACTTTCGTCAAAACTAAAAAAAATCAGCTGTTCCATACATTTTGTCGCGGGTGAACTATATTCTTCTATGGTACAACAAATGTTTTTTTTAGTTTTGACGAAAGTCGTAGAACAAAAGTGGTTAGTTTTGATGTACAGAATAAGCCCCTAGAAGGATGTTAATTGATTAGAAATAACCCTGTATAAATAGTACCTAAATAACACCCAGACACAGGGCAAATGTCTATGTTCATCACATAAATGCATGCCCTGGGTGGAGATCGAACCCACGCCTCTGTGATCCAGAAGTCAGGTTCACTAACCACTGAGCCACCGAGGCAGTCAATTGGTGGAGTAATAATCACAATCTAACATACCTAAGAAATAAAACATATATTTTGAAGTCCTTTGAAAAGATGTTGTTCATGGATTTATAGAAGCAACAATATGCATCTAGGAGGGCCCTTCTTCTTATTATATGACCTTATGTTGCATTGCATTTATTTTTGTTTTGTGTTGAAAAAAATCTTTATTTAATTAGAAATTCGTAAAACTATGTCAGAAAAAAAGTTATACAGGGTTATTTCTAATCAATTAGCATCCTTTTAGGGGCTTATTCTGTACATCAAAACTAACAACTTATGTTCTGCTACTTTTGTCAAAACTAATAAAAATAGGGTGTCCCATAGAAAAATATCGTTCACCCGCGACAAAATGTATGGAACAGCTGATTTTTTTTTTAGTTTTGACAAAAGCCGCAGAACAAAAGTTGTTAGTTTTGATGTACAGAATAAGCCCCTAAAAGGATGCTAATTGATTAGAGATAACCCTGTAAACTTAATATTTATATTAATACTACTTACTTAATATTATTATTACATTTCTATTTTAAGGATACAAAAATAATATTGTGTCATACATAAAACAATAATACATGTTATTAACTTATAAGCAACTTTTTGCATTTTTGCACTTACTAACTTTTTGATTATTACTTCTTTTTGTTATTATTTTTCTGTTTACTAATATTTGCTTTTTCCCCAATATATTATATATTTTGTTACTGTCTGTATATATTTTTTATAACTATATTACTATCAATTCCTTCCTATCTATTACTTTCTAACCTAATTTCTGTTTCATATATTTTTATTTTCAATGGTGGATGGAAGCGATTGCAATTACTAATAAACGGTGCCGTGAATGAAATATACACAAACCGATCTTATTTAGTGTAATAAAAAACGTTGCTAAATCTTAAATAAAAAAATAAATATTTTTGGGACATCTAACACATGGCCTCTGACCCCAAACTAAGCAAAGCTTGTGATATGGCTGCCAGAGACTGATATACTACATATACTTATTTTTAAATACAAACATATATAGATAGTAGCTAAATAACACCCAGACACAGAGCAAACACTTATGTTCATCAAATAAATATTTGCCCTGGGTGGGGATCGAACCCAATGTTTTGTTCTATGCTACTGATTGCTACTTAAGCAAAATTTTGTAGTTAAATGATTCTAATACTACTTCTACAAGTAGCCTTACGAGCCATGGAGAAGGCCACGCTCGGAGTTTCTCTGCGGGATCCAATCAGGAATGAGATCCGTAGACGGCAATGGGCGGGGCATATAGCACGGAGGACTGATGACCGATAGGGTTGAAAAGTTCTCGAGTGGAGATCACGTACCGGCAAGCGCAGCGTAGGACGTCCACCCACAAGGTGGACGGATGACCTCATTAAGACCGCAGGATCGCGCTGGATGCGAGCCGCTACCAACCGGTCTTATTGGAGATCTTTAGGGGAGGCCTATGTCCAGCAGTGGAAGTCCTATGGCTGAAACGAACGAATACTAATTTATCATGTATAATTATTGAGATCAAATCATCGTAAAGTTGCCATTTAAAGTTTATTAGTAACATTTTTGGGCTGCTCTTTTTATATTCAAAATTACTTCATGTTTTGAGAATGGCCTTAACCTAGCATTGTTTATAGTGTCAACCGTATCCGGTAGCCTTTTTCAAAGACGAGCCCTAGCGCGCGGACTAGCTCTCTTGCCCATTTTCTTGATCGCGTCAATCACATTCAACGGCTTTTTACAAAGACAGACTCGCACACTGTCGTGCTCTTTTACTCAATCGCTTCCACCCATCATACTGTCTCCTTCTAACACGCTGTTCGTTCGGTAAGACACGCGCAATCCGACGCCGTTTTCGGATGACGACGTGTTTCTGCCAGCAGCCATCAAATCGCCCGTTATTACTGCGCGCGCGCACCACCGGGTGCCGGGGAGAGGTGAGAAATGGAGGGGAGAGGAGAAAGTTGAGGGGAGGAGAAAAAAAGAGGTTGTGTGATAAAATAATAGAACGAAAGAAGGTATGACGGACGTAAGAAAAGAGAGACTGTGATAGATAGGAAAGAGGGAAAGGGTAGTATAGTTTAGAGAAGGAAAGTAGTAAAAAATGTTGGGATGGCGACGTGTTTCTCGAAGTAATACTGATTTAGAAAAAGAAAGAGTGATTGACGATTGTGTGTAAGTAAAGTTCAGAGAAGTGAGAGAACCGCTTCATGCTGGTCTTATTGGAGATCCATACGGGAGGCCCATGTCCAGAAGTAGACGTCCTAAGTGCTGATGGTTGGATGTATATAGAAAAGATCAGCAGGGCAATTCTGTTAACTGATCTCTTTACTGAAGTGATACATTCTTGAACCTCTCTCGTTTTTCTGACAGCTCAAAACTGTTACAAAAACGAGAGAGGTTCAAGATAGTGTCACCGGAATTTGGCGGGAACGCGGAAAAATCATGTCGCCTCATTGTATTATTTTGTTAAACTTGTGTTTTTATCAGTGATAATTAGTGAAAAATGGTGGTATTTCGTTGATTATGAGCTGATTTACGTGCATGAGTGTAGGTAAGTGATATAATGTGACGTATCATGTTGTTCCGTGTTGTTACCAAAACTCCATAGACGCCTCTAGTAAAGTCTCCACTGCTTTACTGAGGTATGACTTGGACTATGATTGGACTTGACCGCGACTTTATTGGACTATGACGAGACTACGACAGTGGCTATTTTGATAAAATATTATCAAAAATTATTAAAACTTATTACTTGACACTGGCAAACGCACAATAATGCGACGCCAAAACTAAGAAGAAGATAGTGTCACCTTATTAACGAGATCAGTTAACAGAATTGCCCCACTGTAATGGAGATAAAGATTGTATTTGAGATGATAATATCAGTTTGTGTGGTATTAAAGTAGTAAATTGAAATTAGTGGTAAAAGAAACGTAGGTTCTGCAGATAAAGTTGAAAGAGTGAGTGGAAGAAGTAACTTTATAGAAGTTATGAGAATAAAAGTGCTAGAGCAATATCTTTTATACGTGTCGCTTTCGTGAACGTCGTGGTGGCGGTATTTGACTCGGTTCAACTGTGTCAATCGAAATGAATCGTTTAAAGATCCGAACCTGCTGTCCGATGACGAGGTCTTCTTAGACTCGGCCGCTTCGACGGTCACTTCGAGCATGACGTCGGGGCTGACGTCAGGCGTGACGTCACCGCAGCCGCCCGCCGCGGTTGTGATTAGGACGCAACATATGGCTGTGGCGCAGACTGTTAGAGGTGAGGGAATTGGGTAGGGGTATTGGTGTTTTTGGGTAGTGACGTCTTTGGGTAGTTAATGGAAGCGTAAGGGAAAGCAGGGTAGCGAAGAAGGGAAGAGATTTAAGAATAGTTGGGTGGCATCGTGATTAGGACGCAGCAGGCAGCAGTTTCGCAAACTGTTAGAGGTGGGCAGTTGGACAAATTAGGTTGTAGTAGCCGTTATTAGAGCGCAGCATATTGTTGTGGCACAGACTTTTAAGAGGTGAGGAGTTGGGCAGGGATGGTAGGATTTGTGACGTTTTTGGGTAGTTACTAGAAAAGTAGGGTGAGACTTGGTTAGTTTGCAAGAGAGTTATAATAGTTAGGTTTGGAGAATGACGTGGTCGTGATTTGGGTCGGCATACGGCTGTGGCGCAGACTGTTGGGTAGTTAATGGAAGGGTAGGGAATAGTAGGGTAGCTAGGGAGGGAGTTGGTTAGTTTGGAAGGGAGTTAGAATGGTTAGGAGGGGTCATTGTATTTAAAAGTAGATTGGGTGGAATGTATTGATAGTTGAACAAGTTCAAGATCTGATGTGCCTATTGAGTGTAGGTAATTGGTGGGGTAAGCAGTGAGTTTTAGTTATATGTATTTAGAAACTAGATTGATAATAATTTGGGTTGTGATGTGACAGTAGTGTAGTGTGAAATGATTCGTTAAACATGGTTGTGATCGTTTATTTGAAATGTCTGTTAATTGTGTGCGTTGTGTTGGTGAATGGCTGAATTGTAACTGTTGTACTGAATTCAGAAATATGGGGTTTTGATCGTTCGTAATGTTGCTTTGCGAGCATAAACAAAAAAGTTTTGTGTAGCTCTTTGTTCTTGTCCTTTTAGTTCATTCTTGTGAGTCATTTGTGATGTTCTTCATTCTCGTTTTATTCTTCCAAATCATTTGAAAGTCATCGTTGATTTATTGTTTGCGTTTTCGTATCGTCTTCAGAATCAGCTAGATAACTTCCCGTATGATATATTTTATCACAGATAGGTTAACTCAGTAGTAATGGCTAACGGCGAGATGAAAAAAATAATTATTTCCTTGTCTTTTATATCTACTATTCCTTTTTTACTATTCTTATCTTGTTTATTTATTTATTATACCTTTTACAAACTTCGCTATACACTTTTAAAATACCTCTCAATTTGCTTCCATTTGTTTTGGTCACGTAAATTGGAAATATGACACAACAGTTTCTGAGTTGAGTTTTAATCAGTGTTTGGTGTTAATTTGTGTCATGTTCCCAAGCAAACTAACACTGTCTGTGTGCTTGCCAACACGTCTGCACGCTTCCCCTGCTTACAGGTACTACGGACGCTA
The DNA here is from genome assembly GCA_949316475.1 of Hypomecis punctinalis. NCBI lineage: Eukaryota > Metazoa > Arthropoda > Insecta > Lepidoptera > Geometridae > Hypomecis > Hypomecis punctinalis. The sequence continues at coordinate 3,023,977 of OX438822.1, forward strand.
ACCTCACCGAAATACGCTCAGCTAACAAACGCTCCCCTCACACCTATACCCGTAGCCCCAACTTCGAAAACATCGTCAAAATATACGAGAATCCTAAAAACGAAAACAAAAATCACCCAAAGTGCAAAATCAGTCTTAACTCTAAGCTCAACGATAACGCCGAACCCATAGCCAGTAGCAGGTCTAGTTTATATTCCATACCTTCGATTGAATGGGATGGGAAAGCGAAAAGTGACTTTGTTTGGCGTACTAGGTCGTTGCCAAGACAAAGGGTTACCAACAACCCCCATAAATTGTACAGGACTAGGTCTCATGGCGGATTTATCAATGCTTTTTTGAAAGACCCCGAGCCTATGCATTATCACTTGCCTAGATGTCGATCCTGTGGGGCCACTAACAACTCCTACGCCTGGGAATTGACTAAAGAAGAAAAAGAACGCAAAGCTAAGATTCATACGTCGATATACTTCTCTGTCGATAACATCCCCCGGAAGTGCCTCGAAGAAAAGGAACCCCTTAAAGTAAAAGAGGTAGTGGTTCCAGTGCTTAAAGTAGAAAAAGTGCCAGAGTTTGTTGAAAGTCAGGAGTTTACTGAAGATAATTATTTAGGCGAGATAGGGCATAGCTTTTCCTCTGAAAATCAGACTGTTATTGAGAAAACCGATGTGCAAGCTGACGATCGTGCCGTTACTGTTGCTGAAGCTGAAGTCAAGAAAGAAGACAATGGCGACATATACAGAGCTGAGTGTGTCAAAATAGATGCAGAGGAAGAAGTAGAAACAACTGAAGGTGAATACCACAGCTTCACAGACGATTATGAAGACGCATATGTGAGCCCGGTGAAAGAACTCGTTGAAAAAGATATTAGAGATTATTCTGTTCCTATCGACTTTTACTGTGATGACTATATGAGGCGAAATGAAAGCAGTCCGAAAAAGGCGACCTTTAAGCCAAGAGAGGTTGCTAAAACAATTCTGGAACCAATTTTGGAAGAATCCAAAAGTTCTTACGGCGATAATTCAAGCAATTTATCAAACAGTCAACGAAGAGATTCAGACGAGAATTATTTAGCCGAAGTGACTGTACCTGATGCGCATGACACAGTTATTACTGCTGCAGAAATAGAAACTCAAGAAAAAGCACTTGATTTTCTTGATACAATTATTCAGGTGGCAGAATGTCAAACAGATGTCGATACCAATATTGATATGAATGATGGTCTATTGACATTAAATGATGATATTGGTTCTGAAAGTGAGAATCAAGTTCATGCGAAAACTGAACATGATGCAACCAATGATACCAAACTATCTAATGAAAATAGTAAAAGTTCTATAGAATACAGTGTGGCGAGTTCCTCAAATGAGCGTGTAACTCTAGATTCGACTGCTGAATTTGAAAAATATGAAGCCGTTTCTGAGCTTTTGATCGGTTTGCTAAGCAGAATAGAATATGAAAACGCCAATAAAGATTTATTCTTCCATATCGGTAAGAAAACTGAAGGAGCTCAAAATGACGATGACAAAGTAAATGATGTCGTAGAAGAAAAAAATGTACGCGTTGACAAAAATGTACAAAATAACGTAAATGCTGGTGATACTAAAGAGTGCAATTATGATAACGAAGCAATAAGTACTCGCGATTGCAGTCCCTCTATACTTACACAAAACAATATAGATACAGTTTCCTGTGGAGAATCTGATAAAGAAAAAGACAACCAAGATTCTGTACAAGAACAAAATTGCTCAGAAAGTTCGGTAGAGGAGATTAATGACGAAAATTTTTCCATTGTTAAACTCGTACAAGATTTTGAATCTGTAATGCATTTGAATGAAACTGTTCTCACTGAAACAAGTGACAGCGGTATCACAGAATCCTTCAAAATAGCCGAAAGTCTTGTCTATTACATTTTCGATAGAGTTCTATTTATTTCTAATAACAGAAACAAGAAGAAGAGCACTAAAACTGTGGTCACTGTTGTTGACCCAGAAGATATACTGTTTACGACTCAGAATCTATGGCTGAGTATTAATGAACAAGAATTAGAAGCTGAAAAATTAAAAGAGGTACATACTGATTTTAGTTTGGAAAGCCAACTTGAAGAAGAACTGTCGGATACAGGTAGAGAATTAGTGTATCGCCCAATTGATGCGAAATCTTGCATTGGCATGGAAGAACACTTAAGGAATCTATCATATCTGAATTCTTCGTCAAGTTCTGAAGAGAATGATACTCTTTTCGACCAAAATGAAGATTCTGATACTGTCAATGTAAATCCAGATGACCATTTTCAGCGTGTTAAACATTCGGCAGTCGAGAATGATATATCAAGCACTGATATTCATCTCAGTGTTTCGGAGAGAGATATCGACAATAATGGTCCATTTTCTCACACACTGGCAAATTGTCAAGAAACGTTAAAAACTGGTAATACAAAAGACATTCAACATGACTCCGTACAAAATAGTCTAGAAGTAAATCAGACAGTTTCGTTTAGCGTCTCTGAAGACAACTTCAGCTTATTCAATGTTTCTAGCTATCTCAATGATGGTCCTGTTGGTGACCTGAATAACAATACTGAACAATTGGAACAACAAATTATAGACGATTTAGATAATGCCGTAGGTTTTAGCAACGCTGATAAAAATTCAACTTATGATTCGTCTACAGATGAGGAAGAATTCAAAGAGCTATCAGAGTCCAGTATAGAGATAGCAGAAGATATTATTTACAAAATATTCAATAACATATCACATGAAGATAACAATAACGATACGAAATTCAATACATGCGCGGAACATGTTTTGAATGAAACTTTCATAGAACATTCATCTGATTCTAATAATAATTTAAACGAAACATACAGTGGCTTTGATGTGTGCTCAGATGAAGATTTTAACACAGCTACAGTTGATACAAATACCGATACAGAGATCACTCTATATATTGATCATAGTTTGAACGAAAAGTTTATAGAAAATGACGATATGAACATAGCATTTGTTCATACATCATCGTCGCCGGAAAAAGGGTGCAAAGCATTTGAAACCTGCTCTGAATCTCCTATAAAGAATCCTAACACCAGTTTCGTTGGTCAAGATTTGACAGTTTTGTACGAAACAGACGACGCAATATTAGGATCTCCTTTCGTGAAACGAGCATCAGTTATTTCTATGTCACAAACTGAAAACACCGGAGGAATAAAATATTGGATATCGTTTGATGAGAATATAACAGATGATAGAGTAAACAGATCTATAAATGATAGTGTAACTCAACGAGTATTGAGACGAGGTAGAAGGATAGACGATGCTATACCAAGCTTTTATGGAATTGACTTTGAAAACGATGATAATGATAAAAGTGACCGATTGCAACGTTTTAGAAATCGTTCCATCTTGATTCATACGAAAGTTTGCGAGAATTTAAATGAAACTGATTATGAAAAGGTTAAAATTGGGCAGCACATTGAATATAATGATGGCGCTTTAGATAATTCAGCAGACAGAGAGTTTGCTTCGCATACGTCCAAAGATATGAAAACCTTACTCAATGAACTAGATATAGAAACGTACACTTCGCAAAATCCACCAAACGTGCAAGAAGATACTGAAAATATACAATCGCCTATGGCGAAAATATTCACAACGAATGTATCAGAAGTCCCAGCCTCGATTAGCTCAGAAAATATATTGACTAAGTCACCAGAAATAGGAGTTTATACTTCACCTGTGACCTCAGAGTTCTACAGAACCTGTGAATCGATTCAAGATTTGGAAAGTCCAAGGAAGAGATTCATTTACAAGGTGCATAGGAAGAATAGACTGCATAGCACTTGGCCGCCCTTCGAAGACACGTTGTTTTATAGAATAGTGTCGAAATTCAGAATGTCGGAGAGTTTTGATCCGAGCGATTTGGAGACAACTAGAATTTGTACCTTGTAAGAGTTTGGATAAATGAAGTGTAAAGAAGAAAACTAGTGTATTTAAGACTTGTTTTCTGAAAGGAGTCTCCAAATTGGAAAGAGAAAACTCAGGGCAATTAAACAAAAAAACAATTCCTTATTTTGAACGGTCTGTTGCGGTTGGAATTTATAAGTGCTACAAATAAGTGTTAAGTTAATTTTGTGGCTTTTACATTTTATAGACATCCTTTTCAAAATACAGATTAATTGTATAAGCCGAATCAAACTTTTTGGCGGTTGTGAAGTTAGCTACAAGTTACGCGTAACCCAGTCGTCGCGTAGCATTTAAAGCTCGGGTCACACAGACATGAGAACCGCGAGAAAGCGATCCGATAGCGGTCCAGTGCAAAGCGCGTGCGCCCGCTTGTGATGTGTCAGGTTGCATACAAATACAAATATTACAAAAAATTCCCGTCTCGACCGCCTAAGCAATAGCAATCGTAATAGCAATCGTTTATGACTTCATTTTAGTCATTTGGCACCGCCTATGTGACGTTAAACATCAATAGCTTTGCGCGGATTGCGAAAGCAATCGTTGAATGAACAACTTTGATGGCTAACGTCACATAGGCGGTGCCAAATGACTAAAATGAAGTCATAAACGATTGCTATTACGATTGCTATTGCTTAGGCGGTCGGGGGGCCGGACCGCGATCGCTTTCCCGCACTTCCCGCTTCTGTGTGACGAGAGCTTAAGTGAGCTTCAGTCAGGATTGGATTTTGTGCAACTTGTAGCTGCCTTCACACCGGCCAAGTAGTGTGATGTGGCCTGTACTATTTTTTTTTTTAATTTTTCAACATCCTTCAAAGAATAGCGTCATTGTATGTGATTTATGTTTTTTTTAATGTTCGGCACATTGATTAGGCCTTAAAAAGGTATGCATTTTAACTGGGTTATAATTTATTTAATAATTTCATGCTATGAAAAGAATTGTAATGTTTTAACAAATAAATATTTTGATAAGGTAAGTGTATAATAATTAAAGAGCTATCTCACGCTACGGGTACGGTCGTTATTAAGAATATTTCTATATATTTTTTTATAATTTTGTACGTGGCATGCTAATTTTGTGTTTTGGTGTTGTTTTTTCATACATTCGTGCTATGTCTGTTTTGTTATAATTATATCGTGTTGCTCACATGTAAAAATAATATACGTGTTGCTAAAATATGGAAAACGAAATATATTTTCATGGTGCATAAAAGTGTTGTAAAAATACTGATTTTTACAAAACAGTTTTATACGATACTATTATGATAAGTTTTATTATAAAAACGCTTTGTGTGTAAATTGTATATATTATTTTTTGCAAAAAAATGGCATGACTGACTTCACCCGTGTACAGAATTCGCGAATAGTTCTCACGGATCTATGTAGCATTTTTCACATTATTGTTGATTTATCAAAAATGGCTTAGCCGATTGCAATAAAATTTAAAGATTCAAGATACTTTATTTGTCAGAAACATGGTAGTGTACAACAACATACAAAGTGGCATACAGTTGTTCGGAGAGTAGAGAACGCATGTTCTTGCCCATCATGGCGTACAAATGTAAATAGCATACTTAGTTACACGTTAAAAAAAAGACAATATTTGCAATTTTACAAGCAAAATTTTAAAATAGTAATGTCATATTAAAATAAAGAATACTACTGATTTATAAGATGTCAAGATTGTCATAATACAATAATTTCATGTAAAAAGTTAAATAATGTGAAATCATAATGTAATAAATCAATTTAATAATAATGGACAAATTTAGAAATACACTCTTTCTAAAAAAGAATGATCAAAATCGGACCACTATGTAAAAAGATACGCGTGATTATACATAGAAAAAATTATACGGGTCGAATTGATTACCTCCTCCATTTCGTCGGTCATAAATGAATTTTATCTCAAATGTTGCAGCTTTTTTGTATCTGTTTTAAGAATATTTCAAATGTTCGATATACAAGGTGTTTTGTATAACATGCTGTATAATATTTTCGTTTTCCATGTTTCGTCCATGTCTAACATTTTATCTTCATTATAATATTTTAACACGCATGATTTTAAGTTACGCCATTAAAGTGTGATTTTGTACTTATTTGTTTTATTTCTGTGTACTTGTGTGAAACTTGACATACAATTTCGTAGCCGCAACGTAATGATCCTTATGTATTTCATAGAAATATATTTCTACTAGTTGATCCGCCAAACATTGTTTTGGCTTAATAATATTGTTTTCACCAATAAAAAAAAAAATAAACGATTATAAATTAAGATATAAACTATCCTATCTCTCAAGTTGGATTAAACTGCACACACTGCACAAAATTTGGTTAAAATCTGTTCAGTAGTTGAGGAGTTCATCGCGGACCAACAATATGACACGAATTTTTTTTATAATATAAGAAGATTTATGTTTCTATATTGGCTTTTACCTGCGGTTTCACCCAAGTGATATTTTGACATTCGTGCTATCCTTTAGGAACCTTTTGTTTTTCCGGGATGAAAAGTAGTTTATATCTCTTTCCAACCTTTGAAGTAAATGCTAAAATCAACTCTATCCGTTGCTTTGTTGCTGCGTGAAAGGGTAACAAATCAACAAATAGACTTTTGGATTTATAATATTAGTAAGGATGTGTAGGTGTAGGTATTTCTATGAAATACATTCATGTGATTCTCTATGACATATATTTCTTTGAAACACTGTCGCAGTCTACGTTTCGCACTACGACACTGTAGTCTGCTGCTGCTGCGTGAAGTTGGCTACGGAATTGTACCTATATTCACTGCTTTGATTTTATACATAATCTTGTTGTAAATTGTCTATTAAAACTGTAAAAAACTTTGGCACAAACCCTGTACAGTGTGTTTGGTTAGTTGAAGATATGAATGGTCCTTATTTTTCGTCATTTCTCATACGTGTTTTCATCGTAACAAAAATTTATATGTAAGACCATTTTTGTAAAAAAAAAATATCCACTTATCCGAACATTCTGTATAAATGTTTCTTTTATTTTACTAACCTGCATTTATTTTTAGTTGTGGAGGACACATTGTATTGCAAAAAAAAAATTTAAAGAAGATTTAAAGTATAGGGCCTTTCAGAAGTACATTTAAACAAATTTTACTATGGGACCCATAATCGCTATAAAAATTGTTGTCCATCCAAAAGTTTCATCATCTTTTGACAAAATGTGTGGAACAGCTGATTTTTTGGTGATTTCGGGCTTGGTTCCTTAGTACAAGTTGTTCATAATGATGAGTACGTGATCATTAAAAATCCCTGCATTTTACAAAACACCTTGTATTATTATAAGTCGAATCAAATCAATGGCGTCTTTTGCGCAGCTTGAAGCTAACTTCACAGATGCCGTTGAGTTTGATTCGATCTATAGAATATTTATGTATACAGGGTTATTTACTTACCTTGATTTTTTTCCTGAATTTTGGGTTGGTACCATAGTAAAAGTTGTTCATTATGATCACCCCGTTCCGGCTCAGTACTACAGGCTTGAAAAACCCTGTACAGTACTTCTTTACAATATGAAATTTGGATTAAAAAAATTGATTATGGCAATACAATGTGTCCCGGCTTGTTTATTGTTTATGTTTGTGACTGGCAACATCGCTTTTGTGCACTCGCATGGCAGCCGTTGGGTGGTTTCGGGAGAAACGCTTCATAGTTATCACTAGGAGTAAGTCATTTTCATTTATCTTTCAGGTTTTCTCCCAAAAAATCAGAAATGTTGATGTACAATACAGGGTTATCTGCTTACCATGTACTAAGCCAAAAGAGAGTAGTTGAGGCTAGCATTTTGAACTACGAGGCTAACCTAAAATTCGAGAAAAAAATACAGTTGTTCCATAGAAAATTGTAATTCGGAATCGACAAAATATATGAAAGAGCTGATTTTTTTGTCTCGAATTTCGGTTGATCCCACAGTAAAAGTTGGTCTGAATCACTTCCTTTCGGCTTTGTTTACCAGTTCTGGATAACCTATTGAATCGTTGGAGTCTTGACCAACTCTCAATGAAATTTGCAGTTTCTTCACGATGTTTTCCTGTATACTGAGCGTAGAAAAAATTACTTGTAGTCTTTCTCTTTGTTTAATCTGTTACGATTTTGTCAAAAAATAGCTATATTGTAATCAATTTGATTTTACCCGAAGCTTCGGCCTTTTCCCTAAATTTTTCCCAACAACAATGCGGCCCTTTGTTTTTGAGTGAAAAAGTCAGAGAAAAAAATCAATAAATCATAAAACACTCTTTCTGGATATCTAATGTATCTATTTGTGTTACATGTAGCAGCCTTTTTTAATAGTCCACTGCAGGTCATAAGGCTACCAACGAAGGGTCATTGGGCCATATTAACCACGCTGGCCCTTTGTGGGTTGGAAGATTCACATACGCCATCAAATTTCTTCTACGGACGCATGCAGGTTGCCAGCCAGTGGTGTGTAATTCCGAAGAACTCATTGGTACGGGGCCGGGGTTTTAACCCACGACCTTCGAGCATACATCTACAGAGCCACAGTCCCGAAGTGAAAGTAGTAAAAAAATGTCCGCGCGCCGTCATACATACCGATTTAGATGACCCGTTTTCTCGAATCTCGACGTTATGTCACCTTATTAGTGCTTGTAACCGAGCACTTTGTCATCGCGCGGCGTTGTAGTCGGCTTGCAATCGCCTTACGACTAACTAAAAAGCCTGCCCACTACGTAGCTTGGGCAGAGTTTTGGCTCGGACACTTTTTTCACGATTGTGACTTTATACAACGTGTAACGGAAAGGCTGTATACATAAAAAGTGGGTTGATACTATACCTTATATAGATGCTGTATTCGAAATTCCGAGCCAAAACAACAACATTCACTTTAAAAAAAATTAAATATGACTGACTAGAAAAAAAAAGGACAGCAGTTAAAGGAGGTGTGGTCTGATTTTGATGGGCAAGGTCGTGTTATTGACCTCACAGCTGTTTAGTGTGATAGTGCTGTGCAAATGTGAATTAGTCATAAAAATGACTAGTTTTTCAAAAAAAGATTAAAAATCAGCAAACGAACTAACACGGCTAAACATGCCATCTAGTTTGTTACCGTTATCTGATTTGGTACTTTCAGTATGTATATAGTCTTTCCGTTACACGTTGTAGATATTTGCTCGAAGCCCACGACCTCACGATTGTAAAGCCGATGTCCACTATACTCTATACAATTTAACTTGATCTCTGCGACAATGACATTGACATAGAAGATTGACATTTTTAGAGTTGAGATAGTGGTGGAAAAAATCGATTTTCAAACAATATTGTAATGAAATCGAATGAGTAGTTGAAGGTGAGAAATTAGATTTTATTTACTTACTATTCTTTAAGATCAAGTATGTACACATGTAAATAATGTTATGATATTAATTAAATACTCATAATAATGTAACGATAGTATTTATCGACTTTTTTCACTGTTGTCGATTAGCAAATGTAACATATAATTGGGCTTGATTTAATCACACATGTAAAAAATGTTATGATATTAAAATATACAGTAAAATTAATGATAAATCAAGTTTTATTTAAAATATCGTCAGTATAAACTATCGATATTTTAATTAAAACTCTATCTAAAACTCTGTGGTCACGGTCATTCGTCGCCCATCACTAATCAGCATGTCCATAAAGTATGACATTGACAGGTACTGTCTGTACTATTAAGAAATTCAGGACTTCATAGGCGTGATTTTTCTGACAGTTGTCGCAGAGATCAAGTTAAATTTTATAGAGTATAGTGCTTTTAACCGAGCACTTTGGTATCGCGCGGTGATGTAGTCGGCTTGCAATCGCCTTACGACCAACTAAAAAGCCTGCCCTACGTAGCTTGGGCAGAGTTTTGGCTCGGACACTTTTTTTGCACGATTGTGACTTTATAGATATTTGCTCGAAGCCCACGACCTCACGATTGTAAAGCCGATGTCCACTAGACCACGGCTTCCATTTCCTTTATTTGTATTTACTGAGTGATGATATGTTGCAGGCGAGCACACCCTGAACGGCGATCACTCGGACGCGCATCAGAGCACGTTCTCGCACAGCAGTAAAGAGGTAAGCTTTTGTTTTATAGGTCGAATCATACAACTTGGCGGCTGTGGTGTTAGCTATACAAAGCGCTACACAAGCCGGCGGATGAGAAGTTAGCCGCAGATGACACTTTGCCGACGCTGTGTGGCGTGGTGGTACGGGCGTAGGTAGCGCGCGGGAGGCACGAGGTTGGCGGGCAGGTATGCCCCGGCGCGAGTCTCTCTGGCTCCCGCGCATACCTATATTTCGGCTGTTGCGCTGCGTTCTGCGCATAACTTTCCATCCGCCGAATTGTGTGGCGCTTAGTATACATTTTGTATAGATATGCGATCTGACTTTCCGGTCACGCGGAAGGAACGCAACGTTGTTCATAATGTCAAGCATAAGTCTTTAACATTTTTTTTATTTTATCAAAATAGTCTCGGTCAAGGCCAAAACACACGTACGGCGGGTGCGGGTCGGGCGCGGTGCGGGTCGGGAGTACGGCGTGTCTATTTGTACCTGTTTCAATGGCCGACAACACACAGAACGCGTGCGCGGGTCGGGCGCGGGGCGGGCGCGTTCTGTGTGTGGTCGTCCATTGAAACAGGTACAAATAGACACGCCGTACTCCCGACCCGCACCGCGCCCGACCCGCGCCCGCCGTATGTGTGAATCGGCCTTTAGTCATGTCATAGTACGATAAGTCGTGGTCAAGTGACTACAACAGGATACACCACATTATATCATTTGCCTTCATGCACGTAAATCAGCTCATAATTTACAAAATACCACATTTTTTCACTAATTATTAATGATAGAAACACAAGTTTTACAAAATAAAACAATGCGGCGACATGATTTTTCGGCGTTCTCGCTTTAACTCGTAGGTAACCCATTTTATACAACTTTAATGTAAAAACTTTCAACATATACATAATAAACATAACAAAAATTGCCGCGCTCGCAGGATTTGAACCGGCATTAACACGGCGGCGTTTTAGTTTGATTTGGCGGCTTCGCAGACAGCGTTCTAGCTTAATTGGACAAAGTATCTGGGCCGAAATCCCAGAGAGATGCAGGTTCAAATCCTGCGAGCGCTGCAATTTTTGAAATGTTTAGCACAAAAAGAAAGTTTCTATAAACCTAATGTGTGAAGCACGATAAATAATCATTTCAACTTTAATGTAATTGTCAGGGCTCCCCATCGAAGGAGGTGTCGACCGAGGACTCGCCCAAGAAGGACAAGAAGAAGAAGAAGGGCCTGCGGACGCCGTCCTTCCTCAAGAAGAAGAAGGAGAAGAAGAAGGACAAGTCCAGCACGCCGCAGCCCGCCTAGATGTGAGTAATAAGATCAGACCTTTTGTGTCTATCTTCTCTTCTTCCTCTTCATTTCCCACATTTATTTTAATTAGAAATCGAATTTTCGACTCGATTTTTTTTGTGCAAAACATATTTCGCTCGCTGTGCTCGTGGTTTGTACAATATTCTTCTTTTATTTAAGGATACTGGTTTGAGTAGACTGGCAAAAGGGTGGAATGTACAACACACCCCAAGCGGATGTCAGATCAGTATATGTCAGAACAGGTCATATTAGCCCCATCTAGAATTAAAATTCTTTACTGACTTCGCGCGTGAAATATCACTACATAGTATAAAACAAAGTCGCTTTCCTGTCTGTCTGTCCCTATATAGACATGCTTATATCTTTAAAACTGCGTAACGGATTTTGATGCTATTTTTTTGGGTCGCTAGTTTGTGAATAAATACAAGGGTAAACCTTCTAAATCTTCTTTCTCATAAAAATGAATCATGACTGTTATAGTTCGGCCGTTCAGAGAATGCGTTCCTGACACCTATCAGTTAGTCACGACTAGTGATGGGCACAACATAACACTAGTTCGTTACCGTTCCTCCAAAATGGACCGCCGCATTATTTTTAAGATTATTTTCGGTTTAAATTGGCGGAATCATTTAAAATTTATATTTTAGGTATTTAAGTGGAAACCAAAAATAAGTAATATTAATATAATAAAATTATTTTATTTATTCTTTGTTACAAAGTTACAATCTGTATTTCTATGCAATAAAGTACATTGAATTGAATGTGCGTACAGAATATTAATCAGACTCCGATTCGCTTGAGGAGGTGGTGTCTTCATCAATTATATTATTATCAATAACAGAATCAATCCTGATATCGCGCGTTCGGTTTGGTCGTAGTTTTATTTTTATATTTCATGAAAGTTATCTTATAGTCCATTATTTTCAAATTCTTTAAAAGAAATACAAAACGTATTATTTTATAAAGTATAACTGTATAAGAACAGATTACGATACTATTGCCTGTTATTGTTAGCACAGCACTACAAATATAAAGCGCTGACATAACCTTGTAATAGCGCAGTATAGATTTAGAAAAATATTGTTTACCAAGTTATTTGACACTCAGTTTGGCACAAAATTATAACATTCATTGATTATTGATATAATAATGTTGTTTTAATGCTCATCAATTGTTAAAACGGTAAACAACCAGCAAAAATATTTTTATCGTAACTGCAACGCCATTACAAAGTTACGTCGTCAGTTCAATCGCGACGTGTCAGGAACGCATTCTCCGAACGGCCGAACTATAGTCTCTAAAACACTCGAGAACGGCTGAACCGATTTGTAATAACTGATAATATCAGTGCTGGTTGTTTATAACTAGCAATATACTGAGTTGGGATCAGCTTCGTGGCAAAGCATTGGGTATGAATTGTTCTATTTTTTTTGATGTTTTTCGTGTTTTGTTTCTCTGTACCTAATTGTTTTGTCCCGAATAAAATTTTCTGTATTTCTGTATTTGGCTAATTTTGATCTAGAAATATCTGTAGAAGTAAGAGAAGTTTTTCTCATACAAAATGTTAAATAAGCATGTCAAAGTTACCAGATACGTTGACAGATTGACAGTAGACAAATGAAAATGATATGAACTTCAACGGGTCAGCTAGTCTTAGATAAATAATAAATCTTTAAAAAAAATATTAGGAGACATCTTACACACGATCTCTGACCCCAAACTAAGCAAAGCTTGTGATGGCTGCCAAAGACTGTTATACTAATTAAACATTTTTTTTTAAAAACATACTTATATAGATAATACCTAAATAACACCCAGACACAGAGCAAACACCTATATTTATATGTGTTTTTCTTTTCAGGTAAAACCCACAGCTCCCCACTGCCATCCCGCTTTCAAAATACATGTAATTGTTTTATTAAATGTTAAGATTAAACTCCGGAAGCGGATATACAACGTACGTTGAACGTATCCATTTATATACAGTGTAAATAAGCTGATATATATAACTTACGTTAAACGTATCAGATTATATTTAGAGTAAATAAGCTGATATATAACTTTTGTTGAACATATCAGCTTAAATACTTTATGATCAAGAAAATATTCATTTTACGTTTATTGTATCCGCTTCAATACAGAGTAAATAAGCGGATATATGATTTACGTTAAAAGTATCAGCTTATATACAAAGTACGTAAGTGGATATACAACGTGCGATAAATATATCTGCTTATATATACAAAGTAAGTGAATATACAATGTACGTTGAACGTATCCGCTTATATACAGAGTGTAGTTGCGTGGGGTGTACATAATCGTGTGGAAATAGAACACGCTGTATGTATGTCGCGGCCGCCATTTTGGATTTTTATATGACACAATAATACATTAAATGGTATAATAATAAAATTTTAGATGAAATACTGTAATGTAGTGATTTATATGCCCTATTTAAAGCAAAATTGGTCTTGTGTCAGATGAACTAAATGCAATATTGTTTTGTATTATTAATATAACGGCAATTATAATACTTTGAGAGTTGTTCATTACACAACGTTTTTCTCTAATCTGTTTTAAATATCAGCTCGATATTTTATTTTATTTGATCTCTGTCAAGCTGACAGCTGTCACTTTGACATATATGAAAAATGAATCGCTTTCAAAGTGAAATATGATTAGTTTTAAGGACATGATTTTGTTAAATGAGGCCTTTTTGCTATTTAAGAATATGAAATACGGAAAAATTTGATAAAACCTATGTAATTCGTGTAACTTTGACTATATTCAAAATGGTGGATTAAAGTTAAAATGGCGGCCGCTGCGCCGCTCAAAAATAGCGCTGCTGTTACTTTTTGGCTAAAAAAATGGGCTTTTCTTTTTAAACAGGTCACTTTTAGGCCAAGAATCAATTTTTGGTCGCAAAAATTAAGTGAAATAAAAGTATAGAAAAGTCTTTTTTTGAATAAGTAATAATGAATACCCACCTATTGGCGTTTTTAAGTTTGGTGCACTGGCTGTAGTGTTATTGTCTAACTCTTTTCCTCTTATAGAAAGTCTATATACATCTGACAGATGAAAATCTATAATTACTTTGCTCTTTTTGACGATAGGTGGCGCTGATATTAAAATGCTCATTTCGAGCAATATATGAGCAAAATGCTCACGAGCGATTAAGAGCAAAATTTATGCTATATAATAGATTTTTTATTCAGCAAGATATTTTATTATTTATTTTGACTATGTGATTGGTATTTTTTTAACTTGTAACTTGCCAACCAACTTATGTCGAAACAAATATTTTTTTATTACGTACATAATTTTAGTTTTTTTTTTCTGAGTGCTAAGTACGATTTTGTCGAAAATTTGGCAGCTTTGATGCTTTTACCCGACTGTCTAAAGTGGGTGATGTGTTTTTATCTCGTTTTAGTACAAATTTCAGTTTGCATGCTTTTTTTTGGAATTGATGTGAGAATACTCATTTTTGATGTGCAAGATGTCTCGTGCGAAAAGTACAAGTTTTTTCGTTCAAAAATCGTATTTAGCAATACTTTGGTGCATTCTTTACTTATAAAAAGTGGCATGTAATGCTTTTTTCGGGGCCAGGAACGTCCGGCCCTTATGCCATGCGTGCTTGAATTACTATTAATTAAAAATAGTTTACTATTTGGTTACACAAACATATCTCTTCATAATTCATATTTGAACCGTGACATCCGTTGCAAGAACAAAGATGGCGCATTTCGACCAATGAGAGCGCTTTATTTTGAAAAGAGAGCTGTCATTAGTTGTTGTCCGCCATTGTTTTTTTGGACAAATTAAATTAGATTAGAGTTTATAAATGTCGTTTATTTTTTTTAATACGCACGTTTTATAGACCCGAGTATTAACACTGCTTAAACGGGTATATATGGGCTTTTAATTTAGTAATATTCAAAATTATATTTAATTAACTGCACCAAAAAGATTTGACGATCATCAAAACGTTTTCATAAGTTAAACTATGAAACGGAAGACGTTTTGGTATTTCAATATTATACACCCAATTATATTAATTGTTACATTCTAAAGTAATTACTTGTTTAAAGATATTTTTATATAGTTTCGTGTAAAAGATATTTTTGTGTAACCCAAATTTAGCTATTATTAAAATATAAAAACAAAATATAATATATGTTAGCACTTATGTACATGTAAGATTGGCTAGCGTTGTAGATTGTTTTAACTTATTTTCCTTTTTTACTATTCGGTCTGTATTTTGTAAATTTGGCTTGACCATTTTTGCTAAGATTTTTAAACTAATAGTCGCAAACTTCCGAAAGTCTTATGAAATGTCGAATTTCCAAAAGATGCTATATAATATGCATTATTTTTGTCCCTGGCATAGTTGATTCATGACAACATTAAAACTTTTTTGACATATTTCGTTGACATATATTTTATTTCATATGTCTCAAATGTCATATTATAATATGGTATTTTTGGTAACAGAAACTAACCCAAACCTTAAACTTTCAAATGTTGTTGTTGTTGTCGGCTTCGGTCACAGAGGTACCAGAGGGATAATGTGGTCGATCGAGAAAAGAAAGAAAGAGATGCAATGATTTAATATGACATGAGTTAGAAAGAGACATTAAAAGTATCTCCATTCAGTAGCTAGTTACCGTGATTTTTATCTCAGTAATGTCAAAGTCCAATTCATATTTGACAGTTTTGACAGCCATCAGCAAGATTTACCATACATTTTTGTGGTTGAGAATTGCCTCAAGCGACAACAACGCTATCTCTCTAGTTATAATAGCTCTGTGGCTTTGGTTGATTCGAAACTGAATCACATAATGTGACAACTTTGACATAAATAATCTGTCAATTAGATACATTCATATGTCAAAGTACACACACACATGTAACTGTCATACCAATAAGTTTTGCTGTAACTTTTTCTAAATCAGGTTTCACTAAAAAATATGAACATAATGGTCAAGCCAAGTCCACAATATCAAAATTTTAGTTCTATACGGGGTCCATATTGTAATTTAATGGTTATTTTATGCTATTCAGGACTCCGTATATCAATTTGACATTACCTAGTTAAGTCTAGCGTTGTTAAAATGACAAGTTGATTCGTTATTAATGTATACTGCTTAAAATAAAACGAAATGTCATAAATATGTCATTAAAATATGTTCGTTTGGGAGATATGATGTCACAGATAACTAAATCTATGTAATGCCTTTGTATATCGTCGGGGTCTTAAATACAATTGCATATCGCAAATCAGCACAATTTGAAAATTGTCCATTGATTTTTCTTATTGATTACTGACTATTGTTGTTTTTTAAAATACAATGTCAAATATGTCAATACTTTGATGAAAATTGTCTTCACATCTATAGAAAAACAAATCAGCAGTTTAGTAATGATTTGCCATAAAAAAAAATAAGCCCCGCCTTGAAGTTTGTCCGCCATATTGTAGAGACGCCATTGTGATTTTTGTACAGCAGTTCAAAAGTCACTTGTCT
Organism: Hypomecis punctinalis; assembly: GCA_949316475.1. Taxonomy (NCBI): domain Eukaryota; kingdom Metazoa; phylum Arthropoda; class Insecta; order Lepidoptera; family Geometridae; genus Hypomecis; species Hypomecis punctinalis. Next base: position 3,040,853 of record OX438822.1, read on the forward strand.
AGGTAGGTATGTGGTTGATTACAAAACAGTTGCTGTGTATTTTCGGCGCCATTTTGCGGTGATCGTGTCATCAGAAATATTTTTTCTCCCTTAGAATGCTTACTCCCTTTTTCTTTCTTCTACGATTTGACAGTGATTTTTATGTTTATTTTAAGCAGTATATATGTACGGGGTTTTAAAAACAAAATAATCGGATTCTAGACGATCTAAAATAGCGATTGAGCAACTCCCCGTATATTTTACCTAATTATGACTTTGGCAATGAAATGCGCAATCTTATGTATTTTTTATGAATAAATTTATTATTAGTTTTAATTGAATTTTTGTTTTTATTATTTTTCCTTATTTTTTATGGGAACTTTTGAACTGTGAATTCATTTGTAAATTATTTATCATTGAAAATATTTTAACGTAAGTAGATTTTTATACTTCAAATGCTCTTTGGAAAGCTGTCGTTGCTACATTTTTTATTGTTAATAATAATTTCAAAGCTGGTTGTATTCCTTACATTAGTTTTTAAATTTTTACTCGTTTTTTATTCTTATTTTACAAGTTTAACAGTTCCCATTATATTACCCGGTCACAAATTCAACGGATATTCTTATTATTAAATAATATAGCAATTTTTAGATATAAGTTATAGCTTAAAATACGTTATGTTATGGTTTTGTAACGTGATTTTTTTAAATATACGCTATTTCGAAGATTATTATGGAGATGGTGTTTCATTTTGTTCATTAATAGTAAAACATTTCTAAAAGCAAACTTTTGTTATAGTAGGTATTCGTAGAAAATTTGATAGCTATATCACGAAAAGTAGTCGCCATCTTAGGCCATTCGCCATATTAATAGTACATTATGATATAAGTGCGGTAAGTTGCAAATTATAGCCGAGGCGATATTGCTATATAAGGAAGCAGAGGCTGTCATTTTCAAAGCGCACGTATGTCATACGACGTTTTATAACATACGAGTATTTGCGAGGAAATTAATAAAACTCTGACTTACTTAAACGAATTAATCTTTAATTGTTAAAGCAGTTATAGAAATTTGAACAATTTTTAAAAGTGATTGTTACGTTGCCAGAATATTGACCACTTTTCTGACATAAAAACTCTTTGCTAAGATTTTAAAAAGTATCGTTCATTTTTAGACGGAGCATCTTAAAAAACCGTGCATGTTAGATTATTAAAAAAAAAACTCGTGCGTTTTACATTGCAATAACGCACAAGTGCGTAATGAAATACATAACGACATTGAAATTGGTGTAATTACAGCCACTCTACGAGCAAATATGTTATAAAATAAATGAATAGATAAATAATACGTTTATTGTTCTTAAAAATTAACACAAAGCAAGTTGTACACTATAGATCCCACACTAGGGCGACCTGTGTCGTGAGATCTCTAGGCTCTTCCTTATGGTATCAAAAACAAAATTACCCTTATAGTATACAAACTTAAATTAATTTAACATTCATAGTGCGCTGGATCCCACACTAGGGTGACTAGGAGATCCGGAGTCCATTATATTAGATTTATTGAATATTTCACCTCAGGGCGAGCGGTGGAGAATAAAAAAAATACTTTAATATTCACTAGCAAGTTTGTATTGGAATAAGACCTCAAAATAAGACCAAAACAAAAAAACTGATCGCGAGGAAAAAGCTTGTAATAAAGAACTGTATTTTTTAAATTAGGTCTAACAATCACATGTCCTTCGTGGACCGAAACCCTTAAAGGCGCAAAGCCGTAGACGGTGGCCCGCGGCCCACGCCTGTCCCTACTATAATACAAGAGCTACAACAAATTAAACTTAAATCTGAAAACTGCATCAAAATCGGATAAGTAATTTTGGAGAAAAACAGCAACATAGGTTTGCACAAACATCATCTCACCCAAAAGCATCTCATATACCGTTTCCTTTCCGTCGTAGGTAAAAATAGAGTTTATTTTATACGGTTTTCTCCTCTGTGGTTTTCTCTAATATAGATAAAAGAGTTTAATGATAAAAATCTTATATAAAACCTCATTACTCAATCAATTTATTTTTTAGACCGTCTTTAGAAGTTAGTCAGAATTTTTATTTTTGGCAGCCATTGTCAAAATTCCAAAGAATGTGTGTAGAAATTATATTTTGGTAAAAATATGGAAATACATTCGTGTTTAAATTTCATGTGAGCATGGACTCCGCCAAGGATATTTGTTGGAGCACTAAAGTAAGGTTTGAACTATATTTATGTAAGTACTTAAGCAATGGGTCGAAATTTTCGTGGGGCTCCCTCAGACCAATAAAAAAAAATCAAGACAGAATGTTGTGAACAAAACAAGTGAGGCCGGCAAAACTAAGTCTCGCCGTGTACAGACTCAATTACACACACACCGTACAAGGAAACTACGCCTTGGATTGTCAGTCAAACTATGGCGGCGCAACGCCGACGCACTCACCACATGTATAAAAAATCGGCCTCACTTGTCTGTTCACGATATTCTGTCATACCTACATTTTTTATTTGGTCTAAGGTGGCCCTAATTTTTTGTTAGTGGGAACTAACTTCGTTTCCGCAAGGGCGCTTCATAAAATTGTCGCCTCACGAAAACGGCTAACTAGTTTCCTTATTGGCAACCTCATACTGGACGTGCTAAATGCACGTGCAGTACATGCATGCTATTAAAACCGTTAATTAAGTACTCTTCTAACTGTAGTTGAAAGATATGGGCACAATAAAAAAATTATAAATTATAATTTTAAAATATTGTTAGGTACTATTACTACTATTGGGTTACTGCTGCTACACACCCGGAACATCTTTTAGTTTTTATTACTTCTTGTTATAATTAAAATAATTGTGTGCTTTAGGTACCTAATTATAAATAATATGATAAACCTACCTCATTGTGTATTTTTTGTTGTTACGCGTAGGAATAGGAAAATAGCTATAGGAAAGGGGTTTGAAAATTTGTGGCATATCGACCCGCCGCCATTGTTAAATAAATATCGCTGTACGAGAACTTTGTGATCTTTATATCCAAATATCTTGAGAACGTGACACTTTAGGGTATCATAAGTGTCCCCTACCCATATATACTACTCTCATTGTGCGCGGAAACAGTGGTTGGGATATGCCAGCTTCCATACAAAAATGTTCAAACCCCTTATAAATTTTCTCACGAGATCTGTGTTCACATCATTACATACTCTTATTTTTCCCTTTAGTCCCGCAAGCAGCGCCAATCGAAGCTCGACGAAAAAGAAGAGGAAACAGAAGAAAAAGGCCCCGAGACCGACTCCGCCGATAAACCATCTTGCAAACTGTCAAATTTTCTCAAACTCCCCAACAAATCGAAGACCAGAACTCCAGAAGATTCCATTACAAAAAAGTTTTTTGATACCTTGCATTTAACCAGAGATACTCCGACAAATAATCCTATTAACACGGTGTCTCAAATATCTTTGTGTGTCACTAAATTAAAAAAGAAAGACTCTAATCTACCAGCTCCTAACTCTCAGGACTCTAAAGATTCTAAAAATTCAAAAGGCGCTAAAGATTCTGAAAATTCTAAAGGCGCTAAAGATCCTAAAAAATCTAAAGGCGCTAAAGATTCTAAGGACTCTAACGAGTCTAAGGAAACCAAGGGTTCTAACAATTCTAAGGACTCTAAGGATACAAAAGGTTCCAAAGAATCTGATAAAGACTCGTGTTGTGTCGAAGGGGCGTGCTGTACAGAGGGAGGTAACGTAAATCCTGAAGACATGTGTAAAGGTGGTCCCAAAGGCTGCACTGGACCTGTTGCAGAAAAAGACGAATCAACAGAAGCTAACCAACCAACAGAAGCCAACCAACCAACAGAAGCAGGAGGCGACAAACCGAAAGATGAGCCAAAGCAAAAGAAAGAAAAACCTAAGAAAGTGGAAGGCAAGAAAGAAGAAGGTAAGAGAGATAGAGATACCAAAAAAACGGCTAAGCCTAGTTTTCTGCCCGATCTTCCTTGCTGCGCCGATCCTAGACCTAAAAGAAAAAGGGTGAAAGGAAAGAAGTCGAAAGCTAACTCTTCGGTTTGTGTTATCAATGCTAATTTAAAAGCAAACTGTTGCGCCTGCTGTTGTTTATTAGCTGAATATTTCAAAGAAATTCTGCGTTTGTTTTGCGCTAAAAATGATACAAGATTATCTGAAATAATTTGCGAATTGTTCGATGTCACCGGGTGCATATGCAATGATTGTCTGAACTTCTTGAAAAAGTTGATGAATTGTGTTTTATCCATGAATACTAAATGCTGTTAAATTGAATAAAGTTGTAAATGGTTGCCATGTTTTAGGAAATCTTTTTTCTTTGCCAGGCTAGTGACGTAGACGTAGGTCGTGCCACGGGAGAGAGAATTTCCTTTAGCACTACTAGTTGAGACAGGCAGTAGAGCCACAGGGGATAAACTGCTACATACAGCCCATGTTCACAGAGGTAGAGGTACCAGAGGGGCTATGTGGTCGATTGCGAAAATCTGAGAGATGCATTAATTTAATATGGCCTGAGTTAGAAAGGGATATGAAAAATTTGTCGATTCAGTGGCTGTTGTTAGATTTCTCCCTCTGGGATCTCGGTGGCGTGACACTACTACTGGAACTACGCATAGTGAACCATGTTGTTGCAACATGGCACAACTAGTTGCAACATCCAAACCACTCAGACGAACTAAGTAGTGTAACGCAGTAGGCGCACGCCAGTTGTAGGTATGTAGTAACTATGATGTAATCTGCGATGTTTACGTGATCACGCTTCTGGGGTGCTCCATTGTTTTGCGTTTTTCTTGGTACCTTTTGTGTTCGGTTTTATGGTTTTATCACTCGAGCGGGGTCGGCCTTTGTCTGCCGTCGTTGTTTAGTTTTTTGGTGTTTTCGTATTGGAGAAACAATAGGGAAGTCTCGAACTTTCAAGTTGTTTACTTTTCAACACAATAGCGTTTATTAGATCTAGTATGTAATGTCACGAATTATCTAGTGAATTCCAGACTGTAATAACGGATATAAATACGCCGGCCGACCCTTGGGGACTCAGTTTTTTCGTTTACCGTCGAAGCGAAAACATCTCAATGTTCAAGTGCGATACCAGTGATTGTGAAGTGACTAGTTTGTGTGAATATCAGTGCCAGTGTGAAGTGTTTGTGCGAATCAGTTGTGTCGTGGGTATTGTGATTTTGTGCAATAAAGTGCAGTGATTAATCGGCGTTTTAACTGATTATCCAAGAACCCATCTCGTAACAGTAGTTACCTACTTATGTCCTCTGTTTTGGAAGTCAGTTGAAAATAATGTGAAAGTACCTACTCATCATCGTTGGGATTCGAACCCAGGACCTCTGGTTTAAGTTGAATGCACACGCCGCGTCTATAGCATTTCACGGATTCAACCATCGTATACTAAGCGCCACACAAGTCGGCGGATGAGAAGTTAGCCTCAGATGACACTTAGATAGATAGATAAACTCTTTATTGATTCACATTCACACACACACATAAAACAGAAAATAGAGGAAAAATAGATGCTAAAACATGTGAAGCAACCGGCGGCCTTATCACTGAAAGTGATTTCTTCCAGGCAACCTTAGGATGGAGAGAGATAGGTACAAAAGAAAATACGACGAGGTGTGCTAATTTAGAGGACACTTTAAAAGTAAAACAAAATAATATAAATAATAAAACAATTATACAATAGACATATACATACAAATGTTATAAATACTAATACATAATAATATATAAATAATACAGTTAAATAAACTAATAAATAGGTACTTATAATTTCTAACTAACACATATAAACAATTAACACTTCGTACATGATTCGCTAATTATTGCGCTTGTGTGCACGGGTATGTATAGGGAGCGCGTGAGAGGCACGAGGTTGGCGGGCGGGTGTGCCCCGGCGTCTCGTCTCTCTGGCTCCCGCACATACCTATATTTCGGCGTTTGCGCAGCGCACTGCGCATAACTTCCCATCCGCCGATTTGTGTGGAGCTTGGTATATCTTGTTTTTTGTTTCGTATAGGTGGTCCGACTGCAAGATGGCGAGACGATACAGTCGAAGTCGCGGTTCGAATCTGGACACGATTGGCACAGTTCTGAGGCAGATGGCAAATTAAGAGAGGCCTATACCCAGCAGTGGGATAAAAAAGGCTGTGGATGACGACAGGTTTGCGTTTGACTACATACTGCCTGATGTTGAGCAGATAATTATGCAGTCTATAGACTCAACGTCAGGCAATATGTAGTCAAACGCAAACCTGTCGTCATCCACAGCCTTTTTAATTCGACTGCTGGGTATATAGGGTATAATAGCACGCTTACCTAGGAGATACCTATTTACTCGGGATTTGAAGACACCCACGTTGTACTTTAACGGGAAGACAGACCCAGGCAAAGCGTTCCACATTCCGGCTGTTCGTGTGAGGAATGAGGATTCGAAACGCTTGGTTCTAACGCGCGGAATGTCCACCATAAAAGCAATGACTTTGGTCAAGTCGGTCGTGCGCACTATAGAAGAAAGGGAAAGGAAATATGTAGATTAAATGAAAGAATAAAACATAAAAATCACATTTTTATTTTTACAAAATCAACAACCTCTTTAAAAATATACTACACCAACTATTTCTACAATTAAGTAAAAAAATATTACCATTACCACATAAAAGGAGAAACCCCTGTTCAGAGAACAAATAATGCCACTAGGGCGGCGCCACTTTAGCTAACAATGACATCTGTCACATTAACATCTGCAATTTCTGACAAATGGAAAAAAATGATCTCGATACAAGGAGAACTACAATACAGGGTTACAGGGTTGGCTGGCACATGCGCCACACTCGTGATAGGGTGCTGCATGCGGGTCGCCGGTTTGCTCGCGGCATTCACGCAATGCACCGAAACCGGTTCTTTCCCGTGGTTCACCTATTTTGTCCACCTGGTGGACCACGGGTAAACATATTCTTCCGTGGTCCACCAGGTGAATTTAACCGTGGTCCACCCTTGAGCACACAATCTTTTTGGTCTTTCGTTGACGTGCTTCACTGTAATTGAATCTTTTCAAGTGCACCTCTTTTTCAAGAACTTACAACGTACCTATTAATTAATTATTATTAATTACCTAACGATGATATTCTGGGGATACAATTACAGTTAATAAATGGTGAAATTCCAATCAATTTCGCATTGGAGAAACTACGTTGAGAGCAATTTTAGTTTTAAGTAATCATCATTTTAATTGAAGTAAATTATTTCAATAAATGAATTTTTAAAAAAAAACATTCGGTATACTTCTTAATTTGTCGGGATCAATGTTGCATAGATTTAATCTAGCCAATGAAAAGAGGTGGACAATAGGCAATATATTTCAATAAAAATAATTTACGAGAGTTTAAGGTGGACCACGGAAGAATATGTTTACCCGTGGTCCACCAGGTGGACAAAATAGGTGAACCACGGGAAAGAACCGACCGAAACTACTAACTTAGGCTAAAATTTAAACTAACCCGTCTCTATTGTACTAACTCTTTTTGTACAGTAAAATCGAATAATTGAATATTTTAGTTAACAAAAGGCACAGACCCTGGAGTCTGTGGTTTGTAATTTCCCAATAAAAAAAAAACAGGATTAGTTCTAATCAATTTGCATCCTTTTAGGGGCTTAATTATTCTGTACATCAAAACTAACAACTTTTGTTCTGCTACTTTTGTCAAAACTCAAAAAAAAGTTGATGTCCCATAGAAAAATATCGTTCACCCTCGACACAATGTATGAACAGCTGTTTTTTAGGGTTCCATACCTCAAAAGCAAAAAAAAAAACGGAACCCTTATAGGATCACTTTGTTGTCTGTCTGTGTGTATGTCAAGACTCTTTATCCCGGGAACGCGTAAAGATATCGAGTTGAAATTTAAACTATAAACGTAAACCTATGAATTCTTGCAGTTGAGTAAAAGAAAAGCTTCTCAGTCACCGTATAAAAAAGTTACGAGCCGTTTATGTTGTGAAAAAACGCATATTTCAACGCTCACAAAAATCAAACCTACCGGGTACTTCCCGTTGACATAGAACTGTGAAATTTGGCGAAGAGCATTGTCTCTGAGTACACATAGAGGAAAAATCTGAAAAATGTACATTTTTATTTAAATCACAAAAAAATAGTGCCTCAAAATTCACAAAATATGGGTTCAAAATTCAAAGTGAGTGAATCATATCACGTAAGGAATCATATAAAAGAACTTCATTAGCACATGCTAAAACAGGTTTTTAATTATTTTAACAACGTGTTTGTACGGAACCCTCGATGTGGGAGCCTGGCTCGCACTTGTCCGGTTTTGTTTTTCTATTAACATTTCAAAATAGTGTAAAAACCTTCAAGTAAAGGCCGCGTCACACAAGTTGGCGGATGTTAAGTTAGCTACAAGCGGCGCACTATCCAATCCTGACTGAAGCTGAGATACAGTTGTTGATTAGGTTTCGTGAAGGTTGTAACTAACTTCACATCCGCCAACTTGTATGATTCGGTCTATACAGCAATGTACTCATGACAGTATTCAGTATGACAGTACTCTTACTTCATCACTACATAGTATAAAACAAAGTCGCTTCCCTGTCTGTCCCTATGTATGCTTATGTCTTTAAAACTACGCAACGAATTTTGATGCGGTTGTTTTGACCGACGACCCACCGGAGGAGGTATACAATTCGACGCGTATATATATATTTTTATGTATAACCACGCATAACTTTTTTCGTAATAGTCCGATTTCAATAATTCTTTTTTTATTGGAAAGAGTATACTTTGAAATTGGTTCCATTTAAATTTTATCGAAATTGGCTGAGCCATTTTAGATAAAACAACAATAATGTGAAAAATGTTACATCGATCCGTGCATAATATTTGCGTTCTAGCGATGCGCCCCGGCTTCGCACAGGTGTATTATACATATGAACATTTCTCTTGAATTACTCTATCTATTAAAACAAACTGCATTAAAATCCGTTGCGTAGTTTAAAAGATATAAGCATACATGGGGACAGACAGCGGGAAGCGACTTTGTTTTATACTATGTAATGATTCTGTACACGGGTGAAGTCGGTCATGCTATTTTTTGCATAAAATAATTATTAATAGATAGAGTAATTCAAGAGGAAGGTTTATATGTATAATACACCTGTGCGAAGCCGGGGCGCATCGCTAGAACAAAATAAAATTGAGATAAATAGTCTCCTTGTATCGACACTCCATTAAAGTTTTGAAAACATTTAATTTAAAAAAAAAGTTTTTAAAGACATTTTCGAAGATATCGTTGTACTCATCATTACAATACGGATTTATAAATAAACGTTATATTTTCGATTTCATATCAGTTTGTACAGGTCGCGCCACACAAGTCGGCGGATGTGAAGTTGGCTACAAGCTGCACAATATCCAATCTTGACTGAAGCTCACATAAAGCCGCGCGTTGATTTGGTATTGCGCAGCTTGTAGCTAACTTCACATCCGCCAACTTGTGTGGCGCGGTCTATACCATAGTTTTGAGTACAATGATTTTCTATTAGCTAAATATCGGTTTTCAATATAACCTTGTATACCAGTAATGCCAAACCCCTGTATACAGGGTTATCCAGAACTGGTGTACTAAGCCGAAAGGAGGTGATTTAGACCATCATTGTGAACATCTTTTACTCTCACAGCAAATAAAAACATCCAGAGGGAACGTCGTTGAACAGTCAAGTGAAGCCGGTTTTTTATACATGTGTGAGTGCTTCACTGCTGCGCTGGCATAGTTCGACTGACAAGCCAAGGCGTAGTTTCCTTGTAAGTGGATGTGTGTGTAATTGTCTATACACGGCGAGGCGTAGTTTTGGTCGGCCTCACTTGTTTGTTCACAACATTCTCTCTTCATTTTTTTATTTGCTCTGAGCTTTTACTATGGGGCCACAGAGATACCAGAGGGATAATGGTCGATAGAGAAAAGAAAGAAAGATACAATGATTAATTTGGCATGACTTAGAAAGAGACATGAAAAATATCTCGATTGAGTGGCTAGTTGTTGTTTTTCTCTCAGTAGTGTCAAATTCCAAGACATATTTGACAGTTTCGACAGCGCTGAGCCAGATTTTCCATACATGTTTGTGGTTGAGAATTGCCTCAAGCGACAACAGCGCCACCTCTCTAATTGTTATAGCTCTGTGTACGAGGCAAACCTTGAATTCGAGGAAAAATTCAGCTGTTCCATATGTACATTCTGTCGATTCAGAGGTGCAATTTTGTATGGAATAACTGTTTTTTCTTCCTCGAATTTCGAGTTGACCCCATAGTAAGAGTTGTTCATAATGATGGTCTTAATCACCCCCTGTCAGCTCAGTACACGGTAAGGAGATAACCCTGTAGAAAAAACGTACATAACATTACATTTAATAACAATTTAAAATCTACGAGTAACCTAATACAACAAAGTTTTGGTTGATATTAAACTTAAAATTCAGACTTGCAAGATATTTATAGCATTTTTTTCAAAAATTATATGTTTATAATTTCAAGAAAATTTTTTTTTCATTGACACTTCCGTCTTAGGCGTAGGTTTTATTTTATTTTGACAAAAGTCGCAGAACAAAAGTTGTTAATTTTGATGTACCTACATAATAATTTATTTTAATGTTTTTTCATAATGATGGTCTTAATCACCTTCTTTCGGCTAGAACAGGGCAAGCAAATAACCCTGTATGAACTGAAATAAAAAAAACCTTGCAAGTCTAATACTTATTTAACATTTAAATTAAAAAGGCAAGAGTTTGAGACTTTTGAATTTTTCAAAGGACATCAAGAAAAAATGTATGAAGCTTGGGCCCACCTTTAAAATATAAAAAAATAAAAATATGTTACAAAATTTTATGTAACAAAAAACCTTTCTACTCAGAATTTCAATTAAGTACTAAAATATTACAATTTTCTTAATTATTCATACACCAAAATTTAAATTATAGCTAGCGTTTCACCCTACCTTAACCATTTATAAAACAAAAAGTAACATTATTTACAAATTCAACAGTTTTTTTTAAAACTGGTTAAACTTATTAGTAAACTGGAAACTTTATTAAAAATAACTATTTTCTATTTTTATTTCCTTTTTATTTACAAAACTATATCTTAATTGTACAATTCAAGTATATCCCAAAATCTTTTAAGATTTTTAAAACTACTGTTATAACAAAGTAACAAATTTTCGCATTTCTAATTTTACATATTTTAAGTAAGCATTTTAAATCGTTAATATGATGAATATCATTAATTTTATCTATATTATACACAAAGGTATTAAAAAAAATCAGAATAATTCATCTAGCAGTGGCATATGTCCAACAGTGGACGTTCGGCTAAATAGGGTATTACAGTCATTTTTGAAAAGTATCTCACTTATATGTTGGTCTAATGAACCACTAAAAAAAATACGAAAATAATATTCAATCGTTAAGTGCTTTCAAAATGCATTTTAATTTTACAATTTCTAAATTTCGCGCGTAATTAACGAAAACGATGGATGTCGGTATTTTACTCTGTGGTGATGAATGACGTCACTAGGCTATGTACACAATGCGTGTAAATATTTTTCACGATGGTGTCTTTGTTTGTAAGTTTGAGATTTAAATTGAAACAGAGTTTATTATAAATGGTTAATAATGAGTTATCATTGGTGAGATATTCCTGGAATACTAGTGTACAAACATCCGACAAATTATTCAATGTTTACATAGCCGGATGACGTCATAACATAGCGGAGACTATTTTATGCACAGATTAAAAAAACGGAATATAGTATATTGATTTTTTTTATGTATTTTGTTGTTTTATGATCTAAAACAAACATTTTCACATCGCTTTTTGCCTAAGCTATCTCAAAAATACATTTACAGATTTTATCACGTTCATAGTAAAATACCCTATTTATTAAATGAATTGGTTCGATGAAAATAATATTTCTTTCCCATATTTTTAAATTCAAAATCATTATTTCTATAACAATTTTATAGAATTAAAACTATATAATCGACCAACTATCTTAAAAGTAGTGAAATATGTAATAAGAAGTAGTGTTTTACTTCTCCCAAAAATATTTCTATCTAATGTTTCTTCTTTTAATTATACTCAAATTGTATTGACAATTTTATAGGACTAAAAATCAACCAACTATTAAAAGAAGAATGTAATTATATTGTAAAAACAGTATGTTTTACTTGTCCCAAAAATAAGTAAAACTTAGTTTAAAATTACCCTAACCCGTCAAAAAAGAGGTAATTCTTTAAATCCCTTAAAAATTATAATATTGTAACCGCAAAAGTTTCAGAAACCAATTTCTTTCGATTCAAAAACCTTCATAATGAGGTCCATAACTTTAATTCATTTCAATCACGACTCAAACAACAGACGACTCAATCATTACTCAACCTTTCTATAGACGATTTAAAATAACAGCTCAAACCAACCATAGACCATTCAATCACAACTCGACGCTTAAATAGACAAAACAGTTAAGATACAACCCTTTAATAGTCAATTCAATAACAACAAGTCAAACTAACCACAGAAGAGTTTTCTGCGGATAGTTTGACTTGTTGTTATTGAGTTCATGACTTTTCATGAAGAAAACCAATTACAACTGGTATTTATTTGGCTCAACGTAAAAGCGTTGCCATTCAGCGTGGCAATGCTGCCAGCATGCTGGGCACGCTGCCAACTGGCAGTGGGCTTAAGGATTTGTAACAGATTTTTACTTTCCCCATTCCCTTTAGGTCTTTAGACCTCTAAGAGTCTGCGGATGATCCATTTGCGTTTTATGTAGTAGTAGTAGCTTAAATAAGTAGTATTGTATTTTGTTGTAGTTAATAAAGGCACTTGCCCAATAAAACAAAATTATCACAACTTAAACCAACCATAGACGACTCAATCATGACTCAACCCTCCCATAGACGACTCAGCCACAACTCAAACCAACCATAGACAACTCATTCATGAGTCAACGCGCCTATAGGCACTCCAATGCCATAATCCCTAAAATTATAATCTTGCGTGCCATGTATAGTCCTCACATGTATTCTTAAATAACTTGGTCTAGTGAAAAACTTATAGCAGATGTGACATTGGTACTTTTTCAAGCCTTGATGAGTTTCTAGATGCCGTTTTAGTTTTCCTTTTGTGATGAAACCTTTGCCACAAGTTTGGCAAATGAAGGGTTTTTCTTTCGTATGCGTGTAGCTGTGGAGTTTTAGGTAGTAGGGTAGCTTGAACGATTTCGAACAGACCTGGAAAGGAGATTTTAATATTAAAATAACAGGTAAAAATGAAACTGATTTTTTGACCGCCACGTCTCATCTAATTTTAATTTCAAATAATAGGCTATTTGACAACATTGGAAAATATACATCGAATGTGGTAATCCTTACAGATAGCCTGAACAAGACATATTTCACTTTACTTGGAATAAAAAATGTAGAAGTTTCGCAAATTACACGAAATAATTTATCTGTGACGTGAACGTACTAAAATGGGCGGCAACAATACAAAATATACACAGGACTCATTGAATTTAGACTCATTGAATAGAATGATGAGGTTTTTAAACTTTCGCGATTTGAACACATTATTATTTTATACTACGGGACTAATCGCGCACTATAATTACGTGATAAATAAATACCTTCTCATCCCGACGTTTACCCGTGACCACGGTCGATGCAACTCGGCCGAAACGTCGGGATGATGAGGTATTTATTTATCTCGTAATTTTAGTGCGCGATTAGTCCCGTAGTATATAATAATAATAGAATGATGAGTTCGAGTCAAAGTCCAAACTAAGTCCCAAAGCTGACAGCATACCTGGCAAGTGTGTTTTTTCTCTTCTTCTTCGTCCAAATCTTCGAGCGCCATCTTGGTCCCGTGTGTTTTCAGGTGCTCCTCCAAATAGTAGAAATGTTGGAATATTTGACCGCAAATATTACATATTCGAGACCTGTAATATCAATCAGTAAGTGTCAAATATTACATATTCGAGACCTGTAATATCAATCAGTAAGTGTCAAATATTACATATTCGAGACCTGTAATATCAATCAGTAAGTGTCAAATATTACATATTCGAGACCTGTAATATCAATCAGTAAGTGTCAAATATTACATATTCGAGACCTGTAATATCAATCAGTAAGTGTCAAATATTACATATTCGAGACCTGTAATATCAATCAGCAAGTGTAAGTAGCAGTGGGCAGGGCACGTAATGAAACTTACGTAATGTTTAAAGTCTATAAATGGAGATTAAGTAATGGTCTTGGAAATAGAGCGTCACAATAAAAAGTATTTATTTGTAAGTAAAATAAGTAAATGTAAGTTATTTCCTGCCGGGCTAGTATACACACCACGAAATAATTCTTTCGACGTCTCATAACGAGACAGAGTTAATGTGAAGTATATATCCGTCACTTTTTCAAACGTCGAAAAGAGTTTTTTAAAAAAGAGTACGGTCGAGGTGTATGTCCGGTGGACGACCTACGGCTGAAGAGATGACGACATTACCTCTCGTCGGCGCCGGGGTCCAGGGAGGTGGCGGCCAGAGCGGTGGAAGCGGCGATGTTGACGATATCTGTACTTTTCGGTATTTTTCGAGCGTTCTGGAGAACCATCGCTAGCACTGAACTTCTGTTTTCTTCTAGAATCCTGTGAAAATACAATCCATCCATCAAGCCTGAAAGAGAACTCCATGGGTGATAAGGCCGCCACTTTATAATCATATTTTTTGTCGTATATGTGTAAATAGTGTTTATTTTTCATATTGTGGTTGTAAATAAAGAGTTTTGTCTGTCTGTCTGTCCATCAACTGCTGATCATGATATTAAGTGTTGACTTACCGAATCAAAGTCCGAAGGGAACCCATCAAAGTCTAAAACTAGTGAGTAGTTTAACTGCCTCGGTGGCTCGGTGGTTAGTGACCCTAACTTCTGGGTCAAAGAGGCGTGGGTTCGATCCCCACCCAGGGCAAGCATTTATGTGATGAACATAGGTGTTTACTCTGTGTCTGAGTGTTATTTAGTTACTATCTATATAAGTATGTATTTAAAAATAAGTATCAGTAGTATATCAGTCTCTGGCAGCCATATCATAAGCTTTGCTTAGTTTGGGGTCAGAGGCCGTGTGTAAGATGTCCCAAAGTCAAGCTACAATCTGCGCGAAATCAAAGACAAAGTCTAAAATAAGTCCAAGTTCAAAACGAGTCAAAGTCTAAAACGAATCCAAGTCCAAAACTAGTCAAAGTCTTAAATTAGTCCAAGTCCAAAACGAGTCAAAGTGTAAAATGAATCCAAGCCCAAAACGAGTCAGTCTTAAATTAGTCCAAGTCCAAAACGAGTCCATTTTTACTTATTTTCAAGTAGGGTATACTCACAGTCCTTCTTTGATGTGCGATCGTAGATGCATGCTGACGTGATATCTTGTATGGAACATGTGCGCACAAACTGGGCACTCGTAGCGGAGAGTGTACTGAGATACCGAGTGCGACGCTAGGTGGCGCTGGAAAAATGATTTTTAGTTGAAACAGCAGTGGGTAAGGGACGTAGCACGGAGAACTGGTAGCCGATGGGGTCGAAAAGTTCTCGCTTCCTTTTTTAATTTATAAAATTAGCAAAAAAAAATATTTTCCCATACAGATTTACCGGGTCAGCTATTGAATACATAAAACCTGTGTACAAGATTCGTCAAGATTGGTTGAAAAATGCGACTTGTAGACACAAACCAATATCAGCCGGGCTAGGATGTGCTCCATGAAATATTTCTTTCGAAGTGTCAGGACGAGACAGAGTTATGGCGAAGTATATTTTATATCTGTCACTTTTTCACACATCCAAATTGTAAATATAAATAATTATTTTCGTGGCTTTTCGTAGTATGCGAGACAGATACTACTGGACAGATTAAAGCAAAATCACCGTGTTAAAACGAGGAACTTCGCTTCGCTTCCATAAAATATCGAATCGATAATGAGTGTTGCCATACCTGTAGTTTGGAATGTGTGCTATATCCTTTATTGCAAAATTCGCATAAATACTTCTTGGTTTCGTTGGACTCGTCTGAGCCTTTGCATTTCTTGCGATGGTATATCTGTTGGCAAAAATATTAAAATATAATGAGCTTTTTTCCGAGAACCAATTAATTAAATGGTGGTCTAGTGGTAATAAGCCGTGGTGGTCTAGTGGTAATGACACCCGTGTTACAATCGTGAGGTCGTGGGTTCAAATCCCGGTCCCGTACCAATGAATTCCTTGGAATTTATGTACGGAATTTCACACCACGGGCTTTTCGGTGAAGGAAAACATCGTGAGGCAACCTGCATGCGTCCGTAGAAGAAATCCGATGGCGTATGTGAATCCACCAACCCGCACTGGGCCAGCGTGGTGGATATAGCCCAATCACCCTTCATGGGTAGGTCTACGTCCTGTAGTGGACTATTAAAAAGGCTGGTACAGTACAGTACAGTAATTAATTTAAAAAAAATAGTTTAAAATAGGTTCAATAGATGTCGTTGTACTGTGAGTGTACACCAAGTTCTCTATAATCTATGACCAAGTTGTACACGTTCATTTGTTTTTGATGTCATTAAATGAACTCTAAACTTGTAGCATAAAAAAAAAACAAAATATTTCAGTTTTTTTTCATTTTACTTCGTAAACACAGACTATACACAAAATGTACACAAACACAAATCATGGCGGGATGTCAAAATTTATGTCATGTCAGATGAAATCGTTCCATTTCTTCCAAAAAATTTGTCGAATATTTTTAAAGACATCATTGTCTAACTTTTAAAACAGTATTTTGTAAATTGATTACCACAATAAATTTAATTTTACCAAAAACTTGTTTCACTCATACTGAATATAAATAAATAATTGCAATGTGAAGTTTATGTAACGTTCCGTTTCACGTACTATAGAGAACTCAATTGTACACTGACGATACAACGCCATCTGTTGAGCATTTTTACTCGTTAATTGGCTACCGTTCGTCCACTATTGTTGAGAGTAAGTAAAATTAAATGGAATGTATGTAAATAAATGGTCACCCCACGTCCGCCATCCTGCCTTCCCTGCCGTGTTCGTCATTTAGTTCGGAGTATAGTATTAATTGTGTGGCGAAGATTTGTTCGGGCAACATGGCTAGGCGATATTATTTCATACGAGATGCTTCGGATAATTATGATAGAACGTCACTACGTTCGTTTAATCATCAATCATCCTCATCTCGTATTTTAAAATAAGTATCCTGAAAATTAATATTATTTTCACTTGTAGAGGTTGAGAGTTATTACCGTCATTTTTTTTTAAAGTCAGAAAAAGCCTCATTAGTCTGACAGATAGAATTAAAAAATTTTAGACACATATTGTGTCGTTGTATGTGTGTTGTTCTTGAGTGGAGACCACGTACCGGCAAGCACAGCGTAAGACGTCCACCTACAAGGTGGACGAATGACCTTATTAGGACCGCAGGATCGCGCTGGATGCAAACCGCTATCAACCGGTCTTATTGGAAATCATTAGGGGAGGCCTATGTCCAGCAGTGGACGTTCTATGGCTGATATGATGATGATGATGAGACACATATTTTTTATTTGGTCATTTAAACAAAAATTGATGAAGACATAGTCGGTTTAAGTTCCGTGTGACGTCACAAGCGCCATACAAATGTATAGACTTCTGTAAAAGGTGACGTCACGACCCCCACTCCCAAACTTTGACAAGGTTTGTCTTTGTCATTTGTTGTTTGTTTGACAAAAGAAAAAATACGTGTCCAATATTTTTGAATAATTAGTAACAGTAATGTATTGCTATTTCTAATATAAAAAGTGCGATATTTTTATATTTTTCGTTGCGTTTTATTTACTATCATATACTTTGTAACTATTATTTCTATTTTTAGTTGAAAATTATGAGTATTTTTTAAATGTTTTTAGGGTTCCGTACCTCAAACGGTAAAAACGGAACCCTTATAGAATCACTTTGTTGTCCGTCTGTCCATCTGTGTGTATGTCAAGACTCTTTATCTCGGGAACGCGTAAAGATATCGAAGTGAAATTTAAACTGTATACGTATATCGATGGTCTCTTGCAGAAAATTTATGTCGTTTATGTCGTAAAAAACCGCATATTTCGACACTCACAAAAATCAAAACCGACAGGGTACTTCCCGTTGACATAGAACTATGAAATTTGGCGAGAAGCATTGTCTCAGAGTACACATATAGGAAAAAATAGGAAAAATGTACATTTTACTTCTATCACAAAAAATAGGTCCTCAAAATTCACAAAATATGGGTTAAAAATTCAAAGTGAGTAAATCGTCAGTCTACCCGTGACCACGGTCGATGCAACTCGGCCGAATCGTCAAGATGATGAGGTATTTATTTATCTCGTAATTTTAGTGCGCGATTAGTCCCGAAATATATAATAATAATGTGTTAAAATCGCGAAAGTTTAAAAACAACATGAGTAAATCGTATCATGTAAGGTATCAAATAAAAAAACTTCATTAGCACATGCTAAAACAGGTTTTTAATTATTTTAACAACGTGTTTGTACGGAACCCTCAATGTGCGAGCCTGACTCGCACTTGTCCGGTTTTTTTTTATTGTAAGTTTTGCCAGTGTATTTTTTCTGTGTACATATTTATATTAGTTATACTTACCATAGGCCCTCGTTTTTACTATATCGAGTATGATGATGCTATTATTATTATTTCTGTTTTATACGAAAAAATATTGGATGGTTAAAAATGTTGCTTTTTTTGGCTCTATATCGTTGTTTGTGAGATTTTTTGTTTTCTTTTTTGACAGATTTTTTTTCAAGTAATTGATTTTTTTATTAGAAAATCGAGCATTTTGATGTACTGTACCAGCC
Source organism: Hypomecis punctinalis (assembly GCA_949316475.1). Lineage (NCBI taxonomy): Eukaryota > Metazoa > Arthropoda > Insecta > Lepidoptera > Geometridae > Hypomecis > Hypomecis punctinalis. The sequence continues at coordinate 3,059,808 of OX438822.1, forward strand.
TTTTTAATAGTCCACTGCAGGACGTAGGCCTACCCACGAAGGATGTTTGGGCCATATCCACTACGCTGGCCCAGTGCGGGTTGGTGGATTCACATACGCCATCGAATTTCTTCTACGGAAGTATGCAGGTTTCCTCACGATGTTTTCCTTCACCGAAAAGCCAGTGGTGTGAAATTCCGTACATAAATTCCAAAGAACTCATTGGTACGGGACCGGGATTCGAACCCACGACCTCACGATTGTAAGGCGGGTGTCACTACCGGCGGGTGTGTATTTTGATGATATTTTTATAATGTCTCCTTTTTTGTTGTGTTTTTTTAGTTAACAAGTTTTTTTGTGCGTTTTATTAATTAGTTAAACTCACCATAGGCCCTCGTTTGGTGTACCGGTGGCCGCACAGCGTGCACAGATAGGGTTTGGGCCCCACGTGCGAGGCCTCGTGGGCCTTCAAGGCCTCCTGCTCGGTGTGGGCCTCTAGGCAGTAGTAACATTTCATGTTTTCACTCTCGTTGTGGCATTTTCTGTGCACTTGTAGAGTTTCTAAGTGTAAAAATCTGAAAAAAATGTACCACATTTAATACAGTTTTAAAAATATTGGAAACTTATTTTTTTTCCATGGAATATTAAACAAATTATCGGCGAAGTGCGAGTCGGAGTCGCGCCCTAAGGGTTCCGTACCATATGGGAGCTTATTATTATTTATGTAAATTTATTTATTTTTGTTGTGAATATACAACGAAATATTCTATGAATATTTCAAGCGTCTACCTGTTACTGTAATTTTAATATCGAGCGAAAAATAGCTAAAATTTCATGTTCATGTTTATTCTATGGACATATATACATTTATTTCATTCTGTTTATTGTATTTGTTGTTATAGCGGCAACAGAAATACAGCCTTGGCCAAAAGTATTAGGCACCTTTAAAAAATCAAAGTGTATGTTTACTACTCAACCAATAATTGAGTAATAACTGATCTTAAATATTTACCGGGGTCATAAATAACTTCTTAGAATATCTAGCGGCTCTTTGTTAAGGTCATAAAACCCCTGGTGACCGAAAACAAAGGATTCGGTTTTGTTTCGGTCTTATCAGTCAATATTTGGCCACTTGTGTTCTGGACTCTAACAAGTAAACAAGCTTTCATTTCTGTTGATACGATTAAATTGACACCTAATTTTGTTAAAAATGCCAAAAATGAGTGAAATTAGTTTAGAAGATAGAGTGAAAATACAGGGTGCCCAATACTTTTGGCCATGGCTGTATATCATCTGTGAAAATTTGAGCTCTCTAGCTATCACGCTTCATGAGATACAGCCCGGTGACAGACAGGCAGACAGCAGAGTTTTAGTTATAGAGTCCCGTTTTCACCCTTTGGGTACGGAACCCTTATAATGATGGAAGATATAGCCCGTTGAAGTTCCGTGTACACTATATTTTTTTCGTGATTTCTCAGTTTTTCACAAAAACCCGACGTAAAATTTTTTCACAAAGTTGATAACAATGTTGATAATAGTTGCAAAAATGATAATTATACAATACATACTTCTGATTACAAAATTCGCAAACATGCGTCCATTTCTTTGATTCCTTCCCTTTTTTCTCGAAGAAAGTTTTCTTGGTTTTCTTCAAAAGGAGTCTAGTCTTGGCTTTTTCCATTAATTCCCTGAAAATATAGTTTAATTTGAAGGTTGAATGAAATAGCGCTATGAGCGTAGGACGTCCACCCACGAGGTGGACAGTTGACGTCATCAAGACTGCAGGATCCTGGATGCAAGCCGCTTCCAACCGGTCTTAATGGAGATCCATATACCTCTTATATCCTAAACTATGTCTATTAGTGGACGTTCTATGGCTGATAGATGGATGTGAAAACAAAAAACCTTTCGTACGGATCGTACGATCGATCCTTTTTCTTTCGTACTGTGTCCTGCCTATTGCCATTTTTACTTGCCAATTCGCTAAACTATATTGGTATCCTTGGTTTTTTTAAAAATTTAATTATTACACTCCACAGACTCCAGGATCTGTGCTTTTTAAGATATGCATTAAGAAAAAAAGATTTGAACAATATTGCTTACAAAGGCTTTACTCTAAATCTAATAAAATTATAAATAAAAAAAAATATGACTTTAAACTACGTTGATTTTATATATCATTTTCCAAACTACTACTTATACCGCCCAGAGCCTCCATCACCGCCGCGTTCCGGTCTTTAATGGCCATCTTTAGATGTATCTTTAAAGGTATCTTTGGTTCGTTCACGAAACCTCTGCGAAAGAGCTTGACCAATTTTTATTATTTTTTATGTAGTAATGGAACGTTAAACAACAGCTAGCAACAGTTCGGATTTTAGGCAGAACTTTCTAGAAGGATAGCAACTTCTTGGTAAGATGTCGTGAGATTTTGTTCAACCCCCTCCCCCATCCCCCAATCTCACGTGAGATTTTTCAGTGTGGGTTTCTTACGAAAACGCGTTGGGTTGTTATTGTAGAAAGAAAAAAACAATTTACTTCGTGCTTTTATTTACGACTTGTTAAGACTGGTAATCAATATTGCTGAGAGTTATAAATGTAATAAAAATTTAACAATGGAATACTTAAATCATGACTACTGTGATAAAAAGAAAAGAATATGGATTAATGGCGCGAAAACAAAGGACGGGCTACACTGTACCGTAAATTCAGACAAAATTGAGCTAAGTATTTGTTATAAAATAAATATGGTGGTTTGACATTCAGTAGATGTATAACGTCGAAGTATGAATGAAATTATTTTCTTTCGAACGAATTAGGGAATAATCTTAATCGTATTACGATGACGCTCAAGATTAAATCTTGAGCATGTACATACAATTTGGATTGAATGGACCAAAATAGTATTTTTTTTTTGTTTCAATCAGAACAAAAATTGCGTGATATTTGTCGAGACCCTCCCTCTCCCTAACGTGAGATTATATGAGATTTGACTCGACCCCCTCCCCCCCTAAATCATCTCACGTAATTTATGGAGGCCCCCAAAGAACAGAATATGAAAAAGAGCATCGCGACAGGAGAATTGGGGGCTCGGGCAGTCGTGGACAGCGGGCCGTGGCCAACACTTGGTTGGTTTTGAGTGAGTGTTAGACAGACATTTTTGTACAATAAATTCGTGTTTATTCATGTATGAAAAACGGTGACTATTGTGATTGAACAGTTTTTTAAAATTGTGGAATCGAATAAACGAGTTTCAGAACTAGTATAGTTTACAAAGTTGTTTCCGTTCAATCCTTAAACCCTTAGCCCTTACCAATATGAATTAGTACAACAAGCTCCTTTCGAGTAGCACAGGAGTTCTGTTTAACCTAGATCAAAAAACTTACTCATTAGGTTTTTCATCGCCATCTTCTTTTCCTTCCGTCTCCGATTCCACTTTAACTTTGGCGTCGTCCTCCGGTTTGATGCCATCTTTACCTGCGAACAATATCAAAATCTGTTCAGCAATGTGATTAAATACTTGTACACACATTTACACATTTTAATGATTTTGAACAAGTATCTTATCCCACAAGTGGGGCATAGTTCACTGCCTCATTTTTAGGGTTCCGTAGTAAAACGCGAGAAACCCTTATAACTTCGTTGTATCTAGTCCACAATATTAAAAGTGACGTCCACAAGTGGTATATTATTCAGAGAAAAATCGAACCAAGATGATATATACATCATTTGAAAGCTTGTTATATGGGCTTCCCAAAAATATTTATTTAGATTTTTTCACCCCTCCATTTTTTTTTAAATGTGAAAAATAAATTGTATTAAAAATAACAATACAGCTTATTACTTTTTCTAGTTTAGCAATGATAAAATGCTCCTATCGTTATTTTCTTGCATTCGTAGCTGATTCTTCCACATTCATGTCTTAATTTGCTAAAATTAAAAATAATAACCTACCAGTGTGACCAGTTAGTAGGTACAATGTGACAAAAAAACACTTTAAAAGTGTGTCTAATTGGTAAAAATGCTTCTATTTAACAATTTGCAGGTTAATTAATCAGGGTTGATAGAGATAATCTACCTATTGGGCCAAATATATTTATTTATAAATTCAAAATTAATTTTAAAAAAATCGGAGGGTTTTTTTTTTGTTTTTAACTGATGTAATAGATGTCCTTCTCGAAATGTAACGAGTGTTGTGGTTAGAATGTTTGATTATTATTATACCAGCCTCCATACATTTTGTGGACATGTCCTTTATAAACCAAATTGCATGAATCTTGATAATTGAAGTATAGATCTCAATTTTAAATATATACTTAAAAATATTAAAACTGTATTTAAGAGGTAGCACTCATACATTTAAAGAGGTAGCACTCATACATTTAAAATGAACATTTTTTCAACCGAGCGGCGTTGTAGTCGGCTTGCAATCGCCTTACGACTAACTAAAAAGCCTGCCCACTATGTACCTTGGGCAGGGTTTTGTCTCGGGCACTTTTTTTGCACGATTATGTCTATAGATTTTTGCACGATTGTGACTACTTCGAGCAAATATCAATAACATTTGCTGGAAGTAATAATGTGTCAAAAACCTACCTTCCCAGGACTCGTCGTGAGTGAGCACGTGTCGGTGCATCTTACTCGCCGTTATAAATCCACGCTTGCAGATATAGCACGAAAACGGCTTCTCTCCTGAAACAATTTTTTTTATAAATAACAAAGATTCAGATTCAGACCCTTTATTTCTCACAATGCCGTGGTGGTTTAGTGGTAATGACATCCGCCTTACAATCTTGAGGTCGTGGGTTCAAATCCCGAGCGTCGGGCTAGTGATCCGAAGGGGCAGGTTCAAATCCTGCGTTCGCTTCAGATTTTTGAAATGCTTATCACAAAGATAACTCTTTGGAATACAACAATATTATGATATCACAATATAATTGTACCTAATGATCAAATCGTCTCTCAAGAATGTTGTAAATGCTACCCACCGGCATAATAAACTTACTGATTTAAAAAAAATCCTACTAATATTATAAACGTGAAAGTTTGTGAGGATGGATGGATGGATGGATGTATGGATGTTTGTTACTCTTTCACGGAAAAACTACTGAACGGATTGAGATGGAACTTTGCAATAATATAGCTTATATATCAAAATAACACATAGGCTATAAATTATAATGATATATTGCGTATGCGGGCGAAGCCGCGGGTAAAAACTAGTATAAAAATAAAAAAGAGAGTATCAGCATGCGAGTTATAATATACATACCGGTATGCGTCCTCATATGCACAGCGAGATAGGTCTTGGAACACAGTTGCTTGTTGCATATCTCGCACGTGGTCTTGCTTCGGCGGGCCGGCGCTTCCGAAGGTTCCGGGAGGGGGGAGGGGGAACGCGCCCACGTTTTTGACGGGAAGTACTCTTCGTCCGATCCTTGGTCACTATCAAAATAACAAAAAGTAATAATGTGTAGCTTTATCCAGAACGAAGTTACAGGGGATTGATAATGGCTTGAATGGCTCAGGGAAAAGTATGCTTATACAGAGTTACTAATTAGGTAATCAATTAGCATCCTTTTAGGGGCTTATTCTGTACATCAAAACTAACAACTTTTATTATAAAAAAAACTGTTCCATAGAAAAATATCGTTCACCGTCGACAAAATTTATGAAACAACTGTTTTTTTTAGTTTTGCTAAAAGTCGCAGAACAAAAGTAGTTAATTTTGATGTACAGAATAAACCACTTCATTAAAACTCGCGTGAGAATTCATTATACCAAAGAAAACATCGGTTTTTACTCAAGTATAATATCGCGGCCGGGCCGCTGGGAACCTGAGCGGTTTCAGAGTAATTAGTACTCCTTCGTCAGGGAATACGCGCGTCAGGGAATAATTACTCTGAAACCGGTCGGGTTCCCAGCGGCCCGGCCGCGATATTATACGTGAGTAAAAACCGGTGTTTTCTTTAGTATACAGAATAAACCACTAAAAGGATGCTAATTGATTAAATAAATCTAAATCGGTCTTATTGGAGATCCATTATAGATGATGAACATAGATCTCCCCTATAATAGGGGAGGCCAATGTCCAGCAGCGGGCTTCCTATGTCTGAATTATTTTAATGTTGTAATTGTCTTTGAAACTAGTTCAATTTTTTATTTTATTTAAACTTATTGTAACAAGCATGTTTGTCTTTATTGAATGATAAACAATTTTAATAATAATTAGACATTTTTGTAAATACCGTCATTCTAAATTAATTTAAGTTGGTGATGTATAGGTACCTACTCGTTTAGACTTTGTTCGTCTTGTTTTTGAAACTTACGATTTCAAGTCTGTTAGAGTCCCCGCAGACTACAGACTTACTATCGCCCGATAGTTTAGTCGAGTTGGCCTGTTCGTGCACACACTGTGCCAACAAAACAGTTGGGTTGGTCGCGAGTGCGCAGACTAGCCAACAAATGGTTTGGCCGATTGATTAATTTACTAGATTTGGTGAAGGGATCAGTCGCGTGGAATGTTGCCCAAAATAGTACATTGTTCACCGAGAGGAGAAAGTGACCGATTACCGCCGAGGGTGTCGTTTGAAGCCCGAGCCGTAGGCGAGGGCTTTAAAACACCCGAGATCGGGAATCGCACTTTCTCTCGAGTGATACATAGTGCTTTATACTACACCTACGAGGAAAATAAAAAACTAAATCTTTACCTACTAATTGAAAAAAAACTGAATCCTAAACTGAATCCTCAAACAACACACAAATTGAAAATGGCGCCAATGGCGTCTGCAATTTTCACATGTTCTTTTTTCAAATTGTTTGACACCATCCAACACACAGCTAGTGGCCAGTGGCATTTTGCGAACTTGGAGATAAAAACTCACTGTAAAAACTTTTTGGCTTTTGATATTTAGGTTACCAGCGCATAGTCTTACCCAAAATTAAAAAAGAAAAACCACGTAAGAAATGGATTTTCATACACTTTTCTCTCCCGCTCAGATGCGTTTTCTCGCCGCATATTTGTTCGATATGCAATGACGTACTTTCTACCGTAAATTTGATAAAGTATCAAGGTACTTTCCGAGCAGGTGTAGTATAAATATTATTATTGCTTTAAACTTGATAAAAAAGAGAAAATGAATGAAGAAGAGGAATCGAGAGTATTGGGTGCATCCCATATACAGTAACGTCCGACGCGGAGTGAACTGAAGCAGTCGGCCGATCAAACAATCGGCAAGTGTGCGGGCGGGGAAGAGCGCCATACTGATCCAGCGGTCGGCCGATAGTTCGCCGATGGTTTAGTTTGAAGGCAGTCGTGAAGTCCATCAAACTTTTTTATCGGCTGATACTGAATCACTGTAATGTGCGCATCTGCATACATCTTCATACTGATTAAGAAGCCGACCAAACTATCGGCCGATAGAAAATTTGTAGTCTGCGGGGACTCTTATAGCTAATAGGGGGGACGGCGCTGTAAGCACACAGGCTTCAGCCTAGTTCGGCAACAGAAACCTATTATAATTTTGTAGTCACTTATTCCAGCTTAGTTAAGATAAAATATGTATGTATAATGTAAACTTTGTTTTGGTCGAAAAAAGTTTTTTTTTATTTTTTTATTTATTTTATAATTGAGTGTTCATTAATTGCAAGCTTTTATTTAATTTGCAATGTATGTAAGTTCGGGTGGAATTTTGCAAGTTCAATTTGACCAACTTCCCGGTTTCCGATTTGAAATTTTGCACGCATATGTATATCGCGGGACAATGCAACAATATGGTACCATGGAGCTGATCTGATGAGGGAGTCGGAAGGTGGCTATATGAACTCCTGTACTAAACAAGATAGACCCGTCGAGTTTGGGCTCGTTTTACTTGTCTTGGCTAACACTATACTGCTTCATGGTATCCTGGATCTCAAAAGCTTGTATTTGAAAAAGTTACTGTACTGTATCAGTCTTTTAATAGTCCACTGCAGGACGTAGGCCTACCCACGAAGGGTGATTGAGCCATATCCACGCTGGCCCAGTGCGGGTTGGTGGATTCGCATACGTCATCGAATTTCTTCTACGGAAGTATGCAGGTTTCCTCACGATGTTTTCCTTCATCGAAAAGCCAGTGGTGTGAAATTCCGTACATAAATTCCAAAGAACTCATTGGTACGGGACCGGGATTTGAACTCACGACCTCACGATTGGAAGGCGGCTCTCACTACCTCTAGGCCACCACGGCTTTAAAAGTTACATTTTTGTAATAATTATTAAGTTATTGATATTTACTTGAATTTTATACTCACTCTTTGGCATTTTCATTATCCGACGAAACTTCTTGCTTCTCTGCAGTAGTTTCATTAGTTTCAGTTTTGGGTTCCTTTTTAGGTTTTACATCTTTTTCTGAAATAAAATATTCTTTTCATACCACCTGCTCGTAACACTAACTAAAAATGTTTGTTCAACGACTTTTATCAAATTTAAAAAAAATGCTGTTCTATAGAAAAATATCGTTCACCCTCGACAAAATGTATGGAAGAGTTGTCTTTTTTTTATTGTGACAAAAATCGTTGAACAAAAGTTGTTAGCAGAACAGAATAATCCCCTAAAAGGATGCTAATTAATTACCAGTCACCCTGTACATTATACACCTTACAAACAAAACAATGGCTTTTGTTTTTAATTTTTAACAATGAATTTATTACGCCAATGGTATAGTAGATTGTATCATATGGGAGCATAATAGTATTTTTACGGCGAGGGCGCTTTTTAGGGTTCCGTACCTCAAAAGGAAAAAACGGAACCCTTATAGGATCACTTTGTTGTCCGTCTGTCCGTCTGTGTGTATGTCAAGACTCTTTATCTCCGGAACGCGTAAAGATATAGAGTTGAAATTTAAACTATATACGTAAACCTATGAATTCTTGCAGTTGTGTAAAAGAAAAGCTTCTCAGTTACCGTATAAAAAAGTTAGAGCCGTTTATATCGTAAAAAAACGCAAATTTCAACGCTCACAAAAATCAAAACCTACAGGGTACTTCCCGTTGACATAGAACTATACAATTTGGCGCAGAGCATTGTCTCAGAGAACACATATAGGAATAAATCTGAAAACTGTAAATTTTTATTTAAATCACATAAAAATAGGGCCTCAAAATTCACAAAATATGGGTTCAAAATTCAAAGTGAGTATCATATAATGTAAGGTGTCATATAAAATAACTTCATTAGCACATGCTAAAGCAGATTTTTAATTATTTTAACAATATCTTTGTACGGAACCCTCGATGTGCGAGCCTGACTCGCACTTGTCCGGTTTTTTGAATCCAGAGCGAAGTGAGGGATTCTTTAGTAGAATCCTGAACGTAGCGAGGGATTCAAAGTACGTCGCCCGAGACAAAAATATATTTTGCGCCCGAGTGGTACACTCTACTTTTCATCACCTCTATGAGAAAATAAAAGGCGCCTCATATTTTATATTATATTATAATATTATTATTTAATAAAACGTAGAATAACAACTAAATTGAACGCCGCAATACCCGAAATTAAATGGTATCTAATAATAAAACAAATGAAAACTTATATTTACATTACAAAAACTACCAAATTCAAAAAGTGCACGGCAAAATAATTCCGGCGCACTTATTTGTTCCAAATTCAAAAAGTGCGCGGCAAAGATAATTCCGGCGCAATTATTTGTTCCAAATTCAAAATGTGCGCGGCAAAGATCATTCCGGCGCACTTATTTGTTCCAAATTCAAAATGTGCGCGGCGAAGATCATTCCGTCGCACTTATTTGTTCCAAATTCAAAAAATGCGCGGCAAAGTTAATTCCGGCGCACTTATAAAGTTCCTTATAGAAAACACCTCCTTTGGGCGCACTTAAAGGCGAACCAAGTAGTCCTTTTCGAATAGATGTGATGAAAAATTAATAGACCATCTTACCTTCCTTAGGCTTATCGTGCAGAACCGAATGCCGTTTCAGAGCCAAAGCAGAACTGTAGCCACGCTTGCAGACCGCACACGGAAACGGCTTTTCTCCTGAAACAATAGATTCTTTTAGTGACAATCAGAGGCGTATCGTCGTCTAAAATAACGTGGGCGAACTCGCATCATCAAAGCCTTTGTTTTTCTTTCCAAAGCCTACCCAATAAATCTATCTTACCTAAAAAGTAACATACTTTGACACAACATGCATCACATGATGATAATGTAGCTCGTAGCGTGGTTTGACTAGATGTTTGTCAGCGATCACCGAAATTAAGCAATGTTGCGCACGGTCTGTATTTGGATGGGTGACCGCGGGTGGGATTTTCAAACTGAGCGCTACCGTGGCTCAGACGACACGTTGAATTGTGGGTCGCGGTTGTTTCTCAACCATTTAGCCATGTCAGAGGCTTTCACGCGGCCTAAAAAAAACTCTGACAGCAGTGCTGGCTACCCGGCTAATACTAACTCACTTGCATGATGATGAAAAATATAAATGTACAATGGAAAAATATTGAAAAAATGGAACTGGAAAATAATCCCCCTCACTCCAGGCTCCCTCTTCCACACTCTCAAAAGATCTAGCAAAAATATATAGGAAAGTGACAAAAATGTTCCGTTCCATAAAATATAGTCCAAATCATAATTTATTAATAAATGCTGGGCACGCTGCCAACTGGCAGTGGGCTTGAGCACTTGGATTATCTTTAGACCTTCAAGGGTCTGTGGATGATCCAATTGCTTTCTATGTAATAGTAGAGTAGTATTGTCATTATAAAGTAGTATTGTATTTCGTTGTAGTTAATAAAGGCACTTATGCCCATTAAAAAAAAAAAAAAAAAAAAAAAAAATAATAATTTTTGGCAACTGCGATGTTAGCTGCAAGCCGCGGATAAGCCAATCCTCACTGAAGCTCACTTTCCTTTCTGTGTATTTTTTCTGTATTGTATTTTAGTGTTAACAATAAAGTGTTCATTGATTCATTCATTTAACACCTGCGCGAGAATTGGGTTATCCGCTCGGCTTATTATATGAATATGCACATGTATCTTACCAGTATTACTCCTCATTTGCACTTGCAGATTGGTCTTCTGGCTGATTTCCTTGTTCCAGACGGGACAAGTAGTAGGACAAGTAATTCAATTTGCCCTATAATATGAATATGCATAAGCAGCTTACCAGTATGGCTCCTCATATGCACTTGCAGATTGCTCTTTTTGCTAATGTCCTTGTTGCCGACGGGACAAGTAGTTCAATTTGCCCTGTAATATGAATATGCATACGTATCTTACCAGTATGACTCCTCATATGCACTTGCAGATTGCTCTTCTTGCTGATCTCCTTGTTGCAGATGGGACACGTGGTGGGTCCGTTACGTTTCCGTTTCTTTACAAGGGGAGAGTGGGGGCGGACCCACGTTTTGGACGGCACGTACTCCTCGTCTGAACCTACATCTCTGAAAAAAATTGAAGCATTATTTTTTGCCAAAAATGGCACAACCAATTTCTGTAATAGGGATGATGACTGGGTAAAAAAATCATTATAATTAGTCCGTGTCTTAAATTATCAAAAAATATTGGACGCAATTATTTCTTTTGTTGTGACATATTTACCTCGTATTTTCAGTGCGCGATTAGTCCCGTGGTCGTCATTGTTTCAGCCATAGGACGTCTACTGCTGGACATAGGCTTCCCCTAAAGATTTCCGATAAGACCGGTTGGTAGCGGCTTGCATCCAGCGCGATCCTGCGGTCTTACTGAGGTCATCCGTTCACCTTGTGGGTGGACGTCCTACGTTGTCTCCGCTCGAGAACTTTTCGTCTCTTTAGTCCCGTAGATAAGCCGTGGTGGCCTAGAGGTAGTGACACCCGCCTTGCAATCGTGAGGTCGTGGGTTCAAATCCCGGTCCCGTACCAATGAGTTCTTTGGAATTTATGTACGGAATTTCACACCGCTGGCTTTTCCGTGAAGGAAAACATCGTGAGGCAACCTGCATACGTCCGTAGAAGAAATTCGATGGTGTATGTGAATCCACCAACCGGCACTGGGCCAGCGTGGTGGATATGGCCCAATCACCCTTCGTGGGTAGGCCTACGTCCGGCAGTGGACTATTAAAAAGGCTGATACAGTACAGTCCCGTAGAGTAATAATGTGCTTAAATAGGGAGAGTTTAAAAATACTTACTCATCTTTAACAGCATCACCACTACCCTGGAACCCAGGATCATCTAAATTATGATCACTGAAACTGTGATCATCATCGTGATCATTATCATTATGATGATCATCACCCTGATCATCAACTTCCTGTTTAACAGCTTTGATGTCGAAATCGACTTTGACTTCTTTCGTTTCGAAATTTACAGGTATTTCTCTATTTTCGTCGTAAAATTCAAAATTTGCGGGTAGGTTGACCTGAAGAAAAAAAATAAGATATTAAAAAATAAAACAAACCCTTTCCTTTAAAAACAAATTGTAAAATGAGGGTAGGACATAGCTGAAAGAATAAATCACTATCACTATCACTACATAGTATAAAACAAAGTCGCTGTCTGTCCCCATGTATGCTTATATCTTTAAAACTACGCAACGGATTTTGATTCAGTTTTTTTAATAGATAGAATTTCATTTCATTTCATTTCAGATTCAAGAGGTAAGTTTTAGATGTATAATACACCTGTGCGAAGCCGGGGCGGGTTGCTAGTTAAATAATTAAACAAACCCTTTCCTCGGCAGTCGGGTAAAATGAGCGTAGGACATAGATGAAAGAATTAATTGAAAATAAAAAGAAAATATATGGAAGAGTAGATATTTTTTGCGATTTGAACTTTAAACACTTTTTTTTCACTTTTTAGGGCTCCGTACCTCAAACGAAAAAAACGGAACCCTTATAGGATCACTTTCTTGTCCGTCTGTGTGTATGTCAAGACTATTTATCTCGGGAACACGTAAAGATATCGAGTTGAAATTTAAACTGTATACGTATATCTAAGGTCTCTTGCAGTTGTGTAAAAGAAAAACTTTTCAGTTATCGTTTAAAACAGTTAGAGCCGTTTATGTCGCAAAAACCGCATATTTTGACACTCACAAAAATCAAACCTACAGGGTACTTCCCGTTGACATAGAACTATGAAATTTGGCGAGAAGCATTGTCTTAGAGTACACATATAGGAATAAATCTGAAAACTGTACAGTTTTAATAAAATCACAGAAAAATTGGGCCTAAAAATTCACAAAATATGGGTTCAAAATTCAAAGTGAAAAAATCGTATCATGTAAGCTATCATAAAAGAACTTCATTAGCATGCTAAAACAGGTTTTTAATTATTTTAACAATGTGTTTGTACGGAACCCACGATGTGCGAGCCTGACTCGCACTTGTCCGGTTTTTTTTCTTTCATCTATGATTTCTTGAGTATCACTTAGAGCGGGTTCGCACTGGATACAAGCCGTTTTCAATCCCTCTTATTGGAGATCTCTAGGGAAGGCCTTTGTCCAGCCTTGGACGACCTATGGCTGCTGAATGGCTGTTGAGTATCACTTAGCTACACGAGTTAGGGGGGCCTTAATAATAACTACTTTGCTCTAACGCACCGGCGCGCGCGCCGGTCGACGGGGGTGCGCGTATTCCCTGAGGATGGAGTTCTAAATACTCTGAAACTGGTTGGATTCCTTGCGGATCGACCGTAAAATTATAACGTGAGTTTTAGCCGTATTCTGTTATAGTTATGATGAATACTCACGGTAGTTTTAATGAAGTGATACTTTGCTCTACTCAAAAATACAAAGTATAGGGCGAATCATACAAGTCGACGAATGTCAAGTTGGCTACAGGTTGCGCGAAATCCAATCAACGCGTAGCTTTATGTGAGCTAGTCAGGATTGGATATTGCGCAGCTTGTAGCTAACTTCACATCCGCCGACTTTTATGATTCGGCTTATACTTTTGGTAATAACTACTTTCATCTACTTTAGATATGTAAACGATTTAATTGCTTCTAAACTCTTTCTGATACTATAGATTAGAAAACTGTTAATGTAATAATATTATTACTATTTACGCAATAATGTTATATATCTATAGTTGTACATAAAATATACTTTCTAAGTACATATTAAATTACTTGATATTTGTTTATAAAACTACGTTTAAACTACTAAAATTAAATAAAATGAATACTCGGTCTTCTTCAACTACAACGAAAATTATTTGCTCTCCATGTCCTTTTACCTTTTAACAAAAACAATCAAAAACTTAATGCTGTAATTTAAAATCAAACTACGGCTATGCTTTGACGGTTGGAGCCGTTAAGTGCTCGAATGGAGACCACGTACCGGCGTTCACCGACGGAAGAACATAAGAATATATGAACGACATACGCAATAATTATAAGCAACGGACCAACTTGATATTTGACTTGGATATAAAAGGTCGGAGTGCGTCCATAGGTTATTGTTATCCCGGGAAAAATAAATGGTTCCGCTACCTCATAGCACATCAAAAAAATATCAGGCTGGTGAAATTGCGGGTAAAAGCTAGTGTCTTGCTTGTTTAGTTGTAAATATCTCTTCTCGACTGTTTAGCTGTTTATTGGTCATCAGAGAGTAAGCCCTCGACCTGCACAGTAAGACCCGCGGCGGCCGTGACCGGTGGTAGGCCCCACGGTGCTTCTGTCTTTGGTTTCTATTTTATTTGACTCTATAACCTATCATATTTTCTAAAATAAGTTCTTATAGGCCGAATGGTTAGCCCTGTAGCCCGGTGTTAGACTCTTTAAGCCGCCTAAAGAACTTTGATTTATTCATTCAATATAGGTTTGTGTTTGACTACATACTGCCTGAACTGCCTTGGCCAAACTTACTAGTACATGTTATAAATCCGAAAGTGGGTGTGTGCGTGTTTATTGGTTTGTTACTCTTTCACGCAGCAACAGAACAACGGGTCGACTTGATATTTGGCATGAATGTAGTTCAAAGGTTGAAGCATCGCAGGCTATTGTTATCCCGGAAAAAAATGAGGATTCCGTGAGATAAAATGCTAATTTAAACATTACAAATATTAATAACTATTCCATATAAAAAAAAAAAAAAACTCACTTTATCTTCTTGTTTAGTGTTAAAACCTGATATCCCGGTAAAATAAAAGGTACCGCTAACCCATAGCACAAAAAATATCACTTCGGCTAAACGCCGGCCCAAAGCTAGTGTCTTAAAAAGCTAGTCTTAATATAAAACTCACTTTATCCTCCTATTTAGTTAAAAAGATCTCTTCTATCATTTCGTCCGTTTATTGATCATCAGTGAGTAAGTTATCGACTTCCATAGTTAGACCCGTGGCATGTGTGACCGGTGGTAGGCCTCACGGGTATTTGTCTTTGGTTTCTATGTTATTTGACTACATGTATAAGCTATCATTCTTACTAAAGTAAGTTTTGGCCAAACTTACTAGTACATATTATAAATCCAAAAGTGTGTTTGTATGTTTATTGGTTTGTTACTCTTTCACGCAGCAACAGAACAACGGATTAACTTCATATTTGGCATGAATATATTTCAAAGGTCGGAGAGCATCATAGACTATCGTTATCCCGAAAAAAATGAGGATTCCGCGGGCAGCCGCGAGTAAAGATAGTTTAAAACAATATCGTGCATAATCCTGTTGATTTAAATATCTCTATCAATTAAAAAACTTACTTTATCCTCCTGTTTAGTTAAGAAGATCTCTTCTCTCATTTCGGCCGTTTTTTGGTCATCAGTGAGTAAGCCATCGACTTCCATGGTTAGACCCGCGGCGTTCGTGGCCGGTGCTGGGCCCCACGGGTCTTCTGTCTTTGGTTTCTTGTCCGTTTCCTGTTTTAGCTGCTCCTCTAGCTCTTTCAAGTATGGCAAGATGGCGTTGTAGTCTGAAATGTAGATTAAAATATATGTATAAATATGTTATCAACTTACCTATTCTTCTCTAAAAGAGCAATTCTTGTAAACAGGGTTACTCTTAACTTCAACTTACCATAAGGTTCCCCTTCCAGTTTGTCATCAGGATGTTTTCCGTCAAAATGTTTTACTAGCAATTCAAATCTGAAAAAAGGATCATAATTTATTTATTGTTCGTAACTTTCAGTCTAAAACGTTAAACATTATTCAAGAAAATTATGGTTATTTCGTAAACTTCGGGTGGTTGGGAATCTGTGTGGGACAGCTGGAAAAAATGTGGGACTGTTGGAAAAAATGCGGAATTGAAGAACCAAAGTGCAGGATGGATGGAAGTAAAAGGAAGAAAAAGTGTGGAATAATATCAGATTTTTGAGCAGAGAACGCATATTGTTAAAACTACTAAATAGAGAATAGAAAATCGGAACAAATTAAATGCATAGATGTGTCATTGTGGCTTATAAAAAATGTATGGATTAAGTTTGAATGCGGGATTCTTGGAAAAAGCGCATAATGGATGAAATAGTGCAGGAAATGTTTTATTTATTTGATAAAATCACCAAACACAGAAATAAGTACGAAATACATAGTCGAATAGGAAATAGTTCAGGGTAGTTAGAAAAGAGCGAAATAGTCGAAGAAAAATTTCGGGATGCTTCGAAAAATGCAGGATTCTTGGAAAAAATGTGGGATTTATTATAAAAGTGCGGGAACTCACCTGCTAAATATCTTATAGCATATCCTGCATTGGTGTCTGACCGCGAGGTGTACTCGTTTGGTGTGTCGCCCCAACTTGCTAGCGGTTATAAAACACTGGCCGCATTGAGCACAGGTGTAGGGCTTTTCATCTGAAATATTAAATAGAAATAGTAACTAGGTGAAGTTATATCAGCGAAGTCCCCTTGTTAGGAGTTCTGTACTCCGCTGTCCGTCTGTCTGTCACTAGGCTGTATCTCATGAACAGTTATAGCTAGAATGTAGAAATTTTCACAGATGACGTATTTCTGTAGCCGCTATAACAATAAATACTAAAAACAGAAAAAATATTTAAGGGAGGCTCCCATACAACAAACCTGAATTTTTAGCCGTTTTTTGATCGATATTAATAATGTGACAGGTAAATGCTTGAAATATTCACAAAATATTAAGTTGTAAATGCCCTTCAAAAATAAATAATTGAATTAAAGTAAAATTTAATAAGTTGGGGGCTTCGAAACGGTACTGATCACTTCTTGAGCGACTCCGACTCGCACTTGGCCAATTATTTTCGTTCCCAAGACTACCCAATAAATCTATTTATTTATTTGTTTATAGGCGAGCAGTGTATACTGATGTGCCTATATCAAGCAGAGTCGAATAAAATTAGTATTTATCTGTCAAGGAAGTTTTTTCCTTCTTTAAACAAAGACCCAGTCTATTCTTAAATGTGGTGTGCAGTGTTGGTTTGTGAAGGTGTAGGCTGTAAGAGGAACTTATGGCGTCTGCTGTCGCGTATGTTTTCCTTCAAGGTGTACATGTGAATATCCAGAAGATATATCTATCTCATAGTCCGAAACTTGGTGGAATCTGCGAAGTTAGCTACAACCTGCGCAAAACCCAATCCTTGCGCAGCTGTTAGGTGAGCTCAGTCAGGGTAGGGTTATCCGCAGCTTGTAGGTAGCTTTGCAGCCGTCAAGAAGTTTGATTCGGCCTGTAAGTCAATGAATACTAAGGCTAAAGCTGTTGTGGCCAAATGGAGCAATGCTCGACTTACAAGCGCAAGGCATGGGTTTAAATCTAGTCATATGGACTAGACTCTAGTCTATATGACAAAATTTGAAAACATGTGATTTTACCCAATTTTTTTCGGCGAAGGAAAACATTGTGTGGTAACTTGCATTTATACCCATCATAGAATAAATTTGACGGATTATGTGAATCCATAAACTCACACTGGGCTGGAATGTTTGATAGGGCGATTACCCTTTGAAGGTAGGAAGGGTTATGTTCAATAAAGTTTAGTTTGGGCTTATATGACAAGATGGCAGGATTGTGCTGGATGCAAGTCGTTTTTAACTACTACCAGCAGCCAATGTCTAGCAGTGTACTCCTATGGCTGTTGGGTGTATACTATGGGTACTGTTTTAATCATAGAAATTTTAAAAATGCATACCAGTATGCGACCTCACATGTATCCTCAAATAGTAGCTCAAAGCAAACTGCTTATTACATCCAAAACATTTGTACACATTCACGTGATTCTGCTTACTTTCATTCTTATTCACTGGATTATTCTCGTTATTTTCCACCGGCTTAATATCACTTTTCACCGTCTCATTAAATTCTGTAGCTATTTCCGTACCAATGTACCCTTCTTCTGGTTTGATCTCTATTTCAAACTCTTGCTTGATTTTTGCTTGCTTTTTTAGCTTCTTCTTTGCTTTCTTGAGACGTTTGCGCTTACGTAAGTTAATCAATCTTAGATCGTAGCTCGTAAGACGGTCTGAATGGACTACAACATGCTGATCTAACTTTTGCAAGTCCGTATAAGCTATATTGCAAACCGAGCAACCGTAGAAAGCAAAATCTTTATCAACAATCTTTTTATTCCAGTAGTTACTCGTTTTTCCTTTAGTTTTCTTTTTTGGTTTCGTCTCTGTCTCCAGCGGTACGATGTCGGGTTTTATGTCCTCTTCTTCAACAACTTCAGAAGTGGGATTTGGTTCTTCGATTGGCGTGTTTTCGACGTTTGGTTCGTAGTTTTCCGGTTCTAGTGGGGGTGGTTGGTATGGGATTTGGGGATAGTCTTGAGGCTGAAATATACATAAAATTATTGAAGTTATATACTTAAGATTCAGTCAGCACCAAAAAAAATATTTAATTAGTCACCCAGTAAAAGGATGGTCTGATTTTGTGTAAGCATGCCTGAAACGACATATAATAGGCCCACTTCTAAATGTTATTTTGATGGGGACTCGCTTTTTTTATGAATATGTTACAGCTGAAGGTAGGTTAGAATATAAACTTACATTTTAGCAGGATTAGCTGGCCAAAATTACTTTTGGCTGTAACATATACAATGGGCTCGTATCTTATTCTATGTTGGGGTGATAAAGTCCTGCACTGATGTCCCGCATGGGGTGTTTTGTGCATTTCCCCCTCCAGCATCTACCTGAGCCAGCCCAGCTCCTTAAAATAACGGAGCGTGGCTCTGTGCCGCTGGCATAACTAAATCCCAAAACAAGGCAAATTTTGAAAGGTGATTGACAGCTCTACATTTCTTTGCTGTTCTTTTCTAATAGATTTCAATGAGAAATTTTGACCAGTCATGTTATAGTTTATTAAACTGTTTTTTCTTATATTTAATTAGGTTGTAAGTCAACTCACCTGAGTGTACGGGGCGGGGAGTGGGGGGTGGTGGAAGTAGCTGGCGTTTGTGTGAGGATACTCATACTGGGCTTCGTATGGACTGAGGGGGTCCACATCCATCATCATTCCATTGTTCATTGTGGCCTGAAACTGAATATAACAGGCATGTTATTTTTTTAAGCTATGGTAGTCGCCCACCATAGAATCTAGAGGTTGTGTGTTCAAATCCCAGTCTCGCACCGAAGAAATCTTTGGGATTTAAGTTTGGAATTTACAGTAAAGGAAAATATTATGAGACTTGTCCACAAAAAAAAAACAATGGTGTGTGTAAATCCACTAAGCACTGGGCCTATGTTCATATGGCTAGGCTTATGTTCAAGTGTACAATTAAAAAAGGCTAGTACAGTACATTTGGTTTCTAAATTCTAATTCAAACTATATTTATTATCCATTTAAATTGTCACAAAGTTGATATGTGATGATACAAATCATGATACCACTTATTTGAGTGTTGCACACTGAAAGTAATCAACTGTTAATGTAAATTGTAATTTTGTGAGCTATCTTAGAGGTAAACTTAACCTTAATCCTAACCTTATCTTTATACTTTAGTAATACAGAACAATAAACTTGAAATTACAATGACAAATAATTTTGAATAAGCGGAAATATAATTAAAAATGATAATTAGCAATATGGTTCATGTTTATGCATTTACCATTTTCACAACATCCCACAAAAATGTAAACAAACACAATTTCGAAAATACAGTTCAGTTTCTGAGCGAAATGGCTGTAAAAACGAGAAACTGCGGCCTTTACTACAACAGGACACTAATCAATACTTGAAGACAAAAAAACGTACCTACCTGCTTCGTAACTGACTACAAAAAAACACCTTTTTTTCAACTCTTAACAAAATTATACACACATCATAAAAATGATAGATTTCTCCTCCTAAAGTTGTTTTTAGTCCACATTATGCACACCAATGTATAAAAGAAACTTTCTATATAGTTTCTGCGTAGTTAAAACAGAAAAGAATTAAGTGAAACAAAGGTTAATTACAAGAAAAAATCACTTCATTTTTTAGTTCGCGTGACCAAGTATTCTTTAATGGCAGACTGGTACTTGTTGCCATTTAAAAAAATCAAAATGCCTCATAATTGACACGGATATTCTTTATTGATTTTTTGGGGTTCCGTAGACGATAAACTAAAAATGTTTGGAAAGTCGTCGATTAATGAAAGTGCAATATTTATGAAATTAAATAAAGAAGCACAATACAGAAGATGTGTGTGATATGTTTACAGAAATACTTCAAAAATGAATTGAACATACAGTAAATAATATATTTAAACGGCTAATTCTTTTGCTGTTATTTATAAAGAAACACAATATAATTAAGGGATCACTACTATAAAAACGATGATGATAAACCATGTAAACATTGTACGATAATGTCCGACAGTCTCATGTTAGACAGGGTCTCCATAATTATTACAACAAAATTATCACGGTGTGATAATGATTTCTTAATGTAATTTATATAGATTTGTAGACTTCAGATAAAGAAAGACAAAAAAAATGAGAAATTGTTTCATTAATAGTACCTACAGAGATTGGAAATGAAGCCGTCGTGGTCTAGTGGTAGTGACATCCGCCTTACAATCGTGAGATCGTGGGTTAAAATCCCGGCTTCGTACCAATGAATCCTTTATAACTTATGTAGGGCAGGTGCCCTGGAGCCCAGTTGCTAAGATGACCTGAGATATACCAGGCCATCTTAGTATCATTTGTGGCTACTTTGAATTTTAACGATTAATTTAATGACAAAAAAAGAAAGATGAAAGACAATTTAATGTTCAAATAATATTGAGAAAATATATAAATAATTTGAGATTCACACACACAATATTTATCTTGTAACATTGTTTATAGTTACCATTTGATACCAATGATCTATATCTTTAAAGCTCTGAGAACAGTAGCAGATATAACATTAATTACTCAAACGTATAGGGCACTCTGTGAGTGCATCATTAGGTATTGCATTGTAATCTGTGTATGGGGTAGTGCCGATAAGTCGCATCTTACAACAGCCGAACGTGCACAGCGCTGTGTTCTCAAAGTAATGATGTTCTTACCTTATAGACATCCCACCACAGAAGTCTATGAAAAAGCAAAAGTGCTTACTCGTACAGTTCGAAAGCTGTTTATTTACGAGAGTATATGGAGATACCACAAAAATGTTGTCCCGACTTTAACAGATCATACTCGTAATAAATATGCTAGAGCAGTCCCAGCTGTCCGCACAAGATACGCACAAAAGCAATTCAGAGTTGCTGCAAGGCTTTACCATGAATTGAATGAGCTTGGTAGAGTTGAAAGTATGTTGGAAAGTTTTTATTTTTAATCAAAATTTATATTAGAGATTTTTTTTGCTGTGAATTTGAGATCATACAACACATCACACACACACACACACACACACACACACACACACACACACACACACAAACACGCATATTCATAAAACATATTTACGTTGTTATCAGATTGTAAATATTTTTTTGAATTTTTATCTTAATGTTAATAACTTTCATCTTTTCAACTTTAAATTTTATTGTATAATAATGTGTAAAAGGCGTAATTTTTAAATTGTGTACCTATTGGAGAGTCCATCGGCTCCTGAAATACAGTTTCTTACTAATTTAGGAGCCTTTGGGTCAATTATTCAGACTATTGTAAACTTATGCCTGAACTAAACTTATGTATTTTATTTTATTTTATTTATGCAATAAATCTGACACCATAATGGCCACAACCGGGTCAGTAAACACAGCCGGGGCACATGCTATACGAAATTTAACACCACTGACTTTTCTGTGAAATAAAACGTCGTGAGGCAACCTGTAGGTATACGTCCTTAGAAGAAACTTGATGTCGTATGTGAATCCACCAACACGCACTGGACCAGCGTGGTGGATATGGCTCAATAACCCTTCGTGGGTAGTCCTACGTCCTACAGTGGACTACTGAAAACGCTGTACACGTACAGTACAGAGATAACTTGCTGTCACAGGTAATTCTCAACGACAAAAATGTTTAGAAAATCTGGCCGTGAGTTGTCAAAACTGTCAAATATGAATTTGAATTTGACAAGAATTTGACTTTCCGTGCGAAAAAATGCAACAACGGACACCGAATCAAGATACTTTTCTTGTCTCTTTCTTACTCGTGCCATATCAAATCAGTGCATCTCTTTCATTATTTCTCGATCGACCACAATTTGACAAAAATGTAGAGAACACGAAAAACTTCAAGTAATTTTGGATTCTTTATTAGCTCAATAATATTTTACCACAACCAGGGTTTTCTTTTTGTACAATGGTAGCACCTTAATCCTCGATGTCCTGTGTCGATGTCATGTTTGTGATACCGTCAACGTCAATGTCAAAGTATTAAGTTTCTTTTTCCTCTTCCTCCGTTGGGGGCGTGTTGGGGGCATTTGGCTTCGCGCAGTCGGCATTTGTTTTGTTTTTCATTTCTGTGTGTTTTCCTCTTATTTAGTTCTGATAATGAATCAAAGAGGGCACACTCCGCTAGAAAATTAAATCGGATTAAATTACTTAAATATAAGCTGACAACAGTTGACGCTAGTCTATTAATTAATCTTTAGTAATTACATTCTCTTTGGTAATTTACTTCAGGTAACAGGCAAGGTATTTGTTTAATACATTAGTAGTTTTTTTTACTGTAATATGGCTATTATCCTCTGTGCTATTATCCGCCGTAGGTTAGGCTGACAAGGCTGACCACAGCTGGATACCTATAAGCAAAATAATGATTTTAAAGACGTGCTGGAAGTCAGTTCTACCCAAATATTGTTTAGTACGTACATAAATTAAAATTGAATACATAAATAAATAGAATATGAAAATAATTTTTACCTACGCAAGTACATAAGTGTTACAATTTATCGGAAATGTAAAATACACCTAAAATATTATATTTTGGAAGACTATCGAAATAACATTTAAATATTTTTTTTCATAACAAATGTGTAGTAGTTGCTAAAATACAGATTATATACATTAATTTTTGTCAACTTCCTTGTATGTTCTCAAATAAGTCTAGAATACGGCCGAACTGAGAACCTCTACCTATTTTATAAAATATGTCGGTTGATAAAAAACAATATATATTTTCCTACTATAGTATAGGTACAGGCTATCTAGAATAACAAGCCAAAAGGAGGTGAATCAAACCATCATTAATGATCGTAAATGTTCTTAAGAACAACTTTTACTATGGGGCCAACCCGGGATATGAAAAAAAAACAACTGTTTGATACATTTTGTCGATTCCAAAGACATAATATTATTTAATAGGACAGGAGGACATTTAGTTCACGAAGTAAATAAAGCCGGAAACATACTATCGGACGCGGCTGACGGACGCGACTGACAGCCGCGACTGATAGGTATCTAGATAATGAATTTACACTGAGCCGTGCACACTATCGGACATAAGTCGCGGACGTCACCTTGGGCTGACCTTGAGCGTTCGGACGTCCGAGAGTAATCTGGCGCGCCGACTTAGCAGTGTTCACAGTCTTAAAACATCCGGCGTGCTAGATCTCTCTCGGACGTCCGAACGCTCAAGGTGACGTCCGCGGAGTGATGTCCGATAGTTTGCATGACTCCGTGGACATTCATTATCTAGATAAGTACCTATCAGTCGCGGCTGTCAGTTGCGTCCGTCAGCCGCGTCCGATAATATGTTTCCAGCTTTACATTTAATTCCTTAAAAACAAAAAGTCATATTAATTTTCACTTCACTAACATCTTGTGACTAGTTGTGACCTATGACATCATTCATACAAATCGAATACATGCATAGACATGGGTACATCACTATAAACTAGTTGCGCGGGAAGTCGAATGACGGAAAGACGTGCGTTTCGTTTCTTTCGTGTTTACATTTTAAGCATTTTTTTATTACAAGAAGTTTTAAAGTGTTTGGAAAATATAAAGTAGGTTGTACAAATAAGTTTTCATAGGCGTTGTGTTGGTTGGAGATTTTTTGAAATGATTGCAAGTGATCTATGTTTTTCTTTGTGCTAATTTAATAATATGGATTTGTCGACCGCTTGTATTTGTATCACAAGGTAAGTCGCCTCGCGTAGATAGCAATTGTAAACCTTATTGATACTGAAGGACATCGGACTGAATGCAATCGATTGTGAAGCATTGTTAGTTATTTTTATTTGAATGACCATCGAAGTAGATGCCTGGGAAATTAAAAAAAAAATCTGAATTAGATAACATTAATTATTATTATAGAACTAAAAGAAATAATAAAAATATTTAACTACATTTCAGTACTTACTTATACTTACCAAGTTTTTAAGATATTTATGTTTATTTTTTATATAAATAAGTTAAGTATGAACCAGCCAGTTCACGACCACTTAGTGGACTAGTAATCTTTGAAGTGACATTATTCACTATAATGATAATGTTCTGATTCAAATAATACTCAGAAGTTTAGAAAAAACCTTGAATAATTGAAAAAACATAAGTTTTTTTGTATTTGATGTTAGTAAGTATAAAATAAATAATGATTTATCAAAATGTGCTATTTTTTTAGTTCCCGACCACATGTGGTCAGTTTGCGTCCGACATTTTCGTTAGTTGACGTCCACTCAAAAGCCATTGAAAAAAGAGCCTTAGAGCATGTTCTTAGGGTCGTAAATAATAACAGCATCAAATAATCATGTTTAAATGACATTTAATTTTAGTTATCTAATCTTATTCATTCAATTATTTTAATGATATTTATTTTCCATCTATTCACACTTATTTAGTAATTATAATAATAGTATTATTTACTTATTTAGTAATTTTTGTATGGCATAAGACACGTGGTCGTTAGCTGACCGATTGTCGACCACCGAAATAATGCTTTATATTTTAATGGTAATCAACACATTTTGCTGGTCGCATTCTGAAGTGTACATAAACCACTTCCTAAAGATCAAACTGACAAAGACTAAAATGCCGTACCATGAAGTATCAGTTCGAAAATTGATGAAGAAGATCGATGGGAAATAGTCATTTGCCGACCATGTGGTCGTGAAATGATGCATACACAATTTCAGTAGGTTAGTTTGCCGAACACCTATTATTTTAATTAAAAGCGCATATTTTACATTACAATTACCCTTTAGGGGAAAAACGTGTTTTTCTAAATATTCCGAGCTACATTTGGATGCGTGAATCTCGACAAAAACTTGTTTTACTTGCGGTTGAAAAAGTGTCCTCTCACTAGTTTTTTCATAAATTTGTGCAACCAATTCCGACACGTCCACTATGGGTCTGGTTCACAGGCTCATTGAAGTGCATCACGTATCAGAAGACAAATCACAGTGTCGCGGAGGGGAAGCGATAGACTAAAGTATCGTTCAAAAACCAAAACAAACGTTGGCGCGCTTTTATTTAACTATTTATAGTGGTTTTATGAAAAAGTGGTCGTGAACCGGTGGTGGTCGGCAAACTGGCCATTTCACCTACTTTTATTAACACTAAGTTTTAAAAATTCATTTGTCTCTAAAATAAAACGGGTAAGTATAAAATATGTACCCAAACATAAAGGGTTATGGCCTTACCCTGAACTAAACCTAAAGGGGGTGATTAAGACTATAATTTTGAACAACTTTTATTATGAGGCCAACCCAAAGTTAGCGGAAAAATATCAGTTGCTTTGCTCCATACAATACTGCGACTCGGCACCGACAAAATGTATGAAACAGCCGATTGTTTTCTCGAATTTTGAGTTGGCACAATAGTAAAAGTTGTTCATAATGATGGTCTGAATGACCTCTTTTCGGGTTAGTACAGGGTTAACATAAACATTTATATCGCAGTTTTATTTTATTATTTTAAAGCCCTTAATTCTAGACAATTCTCATTCCAATCGACTATAGTACAGCTTAGAGACATACTTATTACTTACGTTGCAATTACCTTATATTACTAAATGTTGCAGTACAACACAAAGGCAGAATTCAAAGGGTCTATTAGACTACTCGATATTTAGACAGATTTCCCAGTGTGGTGGCGATTGCGACTGTGACATCAAAGATAATATTTACTCCTAGCGGAGGACAGCATTGTCGTAAGCGCCGTGATACTTTATTACCTACTAATATGACTTATATTAGGTAGGAAAAAAATGAACCAATTCATAAAAATAATTTCAGTTTTTTAGAGAAAATAAAAACATTTTTACTATGCTTAACACAGATTTTAATTTCGTGTAGATAGAGTAAAGTTATTTATTTTGAATAATAGTACATTATGATATAAGTGCGGTAATTTTCAAAGCGCACGTATGTCATACGATGTTTTATAACATATTTGCGAAAAAAATAATAAAACTTTACTTTCTTAAACGAATAAATCTTTAATTACTTGTTAAAGCAGTCATAGAATTTTGCAATTTGAACAATTTTTAAAAGTGATTGTTACGTTGCAATATATTGACCACTTTTCTGAAATAAAAACTCTTTGCTAAGATTTTAGAAAGTATCGTTCATTTTTAGACGGCGCATCTTAGAAAACCGTGCATGTTACTTTATTCAAAAAAAAAACTCTGTGAGTTTTACATTACAATAACGCACAAGTGCGTAATGAAATACATTACGATATTGAAATTGGTGTAATTACAGCCACTTTACGAGCAAATATGTTTTAAAGTTTATTTACGAGATGGACGTCCTACGCTTGGCTTGCTGGCAGGTACAAGGTTCTGACCCCAGTGGTCATCAGTCCTCCGTGCTATGTGCCCTGTCCACTGCCAATTCAACCTGCCAATCCGCTGGGTCATGTCAGCCATCTTTGATTCTTCTACGGATCCTCTCATTTCTGATTGGTTTACTTTATTCAAAATAACAAATTATAATTTTACCGTACTTACACAAAATTCCTAAAAATGTTTATTTCTCAAAACGAATCGTTCGACATCATAAAATGGACGTATTCCATTAGGAAGCGTCGTCAGTCTCTAAATAATTATTTTTTGCAAAAAATAGCATGATACACTTCACCTGAGTACAGAATCATTACATAGTATAAAACAAAGTCGCTTTCCGCTGTCTGTCCCCATGTATGCATATATATCTTTAAAACTACGCAACGGATTATGATGCAGTTTGTTGTAATAGATAGAGTAATTCAAGAGAAATGTTTATATGCATAATACACCTGTTCGAAGCCGGGGCGCATCGCTAGAACGCAAATATTATGCACGGATCGATGTAACAATTTTCACATTATTGTTGATTTATCAAAAACGGCTCAGCCAATTTCGATAAAATTTAAATGGGACCAATTTCGAAGTATACTCTTTCGAATAAAAAAAGAATTATTGAAATCGGACTACTAAAAAAAAAGTTATGCGTAAAAGTTATACATAAAAAAAACATATACGCGTCGAATTGTGCTCCGAACCTCCTCCGGTGGTTCGTTGGTCAAAAATAAATAGCCACCGAACGCAGTAATATAACAGTAGTTTTTTACTATCGTCAACAGCTGTTATCAACAAAATATTTAGAGCATTCTGATAACGGACACGTGTGGAAGGAAACTCGTGTTTAGTGTGGACATACATGTCTGTTGCCACTGGAGATAAAAAATGTATTTATTTTTATCGCGAATAACTCCGTGCACGACACTGGCTTTTCGATGAAGGAAAACATCGTGATACGTCTACAACCTGCATACGTCTGTAGAAGAAATTAGATGGCGTATGTGAATCCACCAACCCGCATTGGGCCTGCATGATGGATAGCGCCTAATTACCCTTCTTGGGTAGGCCTACGTCCTGCAGTGGACTATTAAAAAGGCTGATAGGTACAATAACAGTCTCTCACTATGGGCTATATGGCATGGAGAGAGCTATGCTCGGAGATCGACTCAGAGATACGGAGATCTGTAGATAGAACCAAAGTTATGGACATAGCTCAGCGGATTGGCAAGTAGAAATGTCAATGGGCATGGCCCGTAGCACGGAGGATTGATGTCCGATGGCGTCGAAAAGTTCTCGAGTGGAGACCACGTACCGGCAAGCGCAGCGTAGGACGTCCACCCACAAGGTGGACGGATGACCTCATTAAGACCGCAGGATCGCGCTGCATGCAAGCCGCTACCAACCAGTGTTATTGGATATCTTTAGGGGAGGCCTATGTCTAGCAGTGGACGTCCTATGGATGAAACGAATGAATGGGGCCATCTCTAAACTATGGCAAATAAGATATAATAATACTAGTAGTATTATTATATCTTATTTGCCATTACTATTTGACTATTACGTAATATGGTCAACCCAACAAAAAAGAATCATAAAAATCGGTTCATCGGCGGAGTATTCGCATATAACATATATATATATATACCCATATATATACCTACATCCGAAAATTAAATCATAGGTATCTACTGTCGAATGAAGAACCTCCTTTTTGAAGTAGGCTCATAATCATTATTTTAAATGATTTAATTTAAGATATTTACATAATTATGCATTATTCTTCCGCAGGTGTTTAGGACAATAAGTTCAAAATGGCGACTTCCGGTCACGTTGCACAAGATGGCGGCCAGGGCAATGTCAAATTACACCCGTATATAGTCACATTGATGTGAGTACTTATATCTATTTAATGTTAAATGAATTCAAAGTAATTTATATAGATTAGCAATTAAAATCAGAGTCAGTGATTAGATTTATAATAGCTTAGTTAACTTAAATGATTACTATACAGGGTTATTGACGATTTAATCAATTACTATCCTTTTACGGGTTATTCTGTAATCTGTACAATACAAAAAATGCTGTTCCATAGAAAAATATCGTTCAATTATATTTTTTTTATGTATTTTGAACGATATTTTTCTATGGAACAGCATTTTTTTTGAGATTTGATAAAAGTTGTTAAACAAAAGTTGTTAGTTTTGTGTACAAAATAAGTCCCTAAAAGGGAATAATGCTAATAAGGAAGTTTCCTTTATCATGAAAACTAAAAATAATTAAATACATTTAAAGACGTTAGAAATATATTAGATACAGTGAAAAAAAAATTGGTTGCCTGTAAAGTCGGTATACGGGCGAAAGTTTTACGTGACAACGACTTTGAGTGGTAAAATAATTTTAATGTGAATATTCATTCGTATAGTAGGAAGAAGGATGAAAATGTCTGTCTCTCTCGCTCTTAGGCGGGCTAACCATGACGCGTGCCTCTCACTCGCTCTCATTGTGAGCGCATAACGTGAGCGGAGCGTAACGCAGTTTCTTGAAG
Source organism: Hypomecis punctinalis (assembly GCA_949316475.1). Classification (NCBI taxonomy): domain Eukaryota; kingdom Metazoa; phylum Arthropoda; class Insecta; order Lepidoptera; family Geometridae; genus Hypomecis; species Hypomecis punctinalis. The sequence goes on from OX438822.1 coordinate 3,089,393, forward strand.
TGTCACCCGGCAAACCAATTTATAAGACGTTGTCACGTCAAAATTACTCGATAAAATTATAGGAATGCTGACTTTTTATTCGTAATATTGGGGGGTTAGTCCCATAGTAAATGTTAATCATAACATAAAGATAAGTACAATGAAATCCTAGAACGTATTCGTGGCTTAGAAAAATACCCGGTATAGAATGAAGCACTTTATTTCCTTTTTTCCTTACTCCCGCCTAACCCAACATAACCCACGGCGCGGCTCTTGAGCCGGATGACGTCACACGCGTAAATCCGTCGAGAGGTTTTTTAATTTCGTGCATGAAGATAATTGAAAAATAAAAATACTTACCTTAATTTATTGCAGACTTGGTGTAATTTAATAAAAATTAAACCAGTAAACGGGAAACTTCCTTATTGATTACCAGTAACTCTGTGTAATATCACCATCAGCAGCCAGATGTCACCCACCTGCCTTGTAAAATATAGGTCTATATTTCGAATCACACAACTTGAAGCTGTGATGTTAGCTCCGAGCTGCAGATAACCCAGTTCTCTCGCGGATGTTAACTGAGCTTCCGTCAGGATTGGGTTATCCGCAGCATGTGGCTAACATCACAGATGCCAAGTTGTGTGATTCGTTCTATACCCATGAGGTGACTAATTATAATTATAATAAAAACGTGCATTTAAACGTGAATTTGACTAAAGAGTGGCTTGTTGAGCAAACATTCTGTAAGGTGGAGGAATTCTTGCCAAAGATAATTTTGTATTTAATACTAGTTTTTATCCGCGGCTTCGCCCGCATACGCAGAATATCATTAGAATTTATAGCCTATGTGTTAATCTGATATATAATATATTTTTACAAAGTTTCATCTCAATCCGTTCAGTAGTTTTTGCGTGAAAGAGTAACAAACATCCATACATCCATCCATCCATCCATCCATCCTCACAAACTTTCACGTTTATAGTATTAGTAGGATATTTTTTATTTATTTTACAGTTAAGTAGATTAATGGTATATTACGGACTTATTGTATTGTTTGACATTCTTTTACCATTTATGGTATAACGAAATGCAGAATATTTAATTATTATTATTGACATTTAATTTAAAATTTTAATTTATTTATTACGGATTTTTTTACTTACACTTTTTATGTCAATAATAAGGAATCATACTATAGGTAACGTTTGCTGAAATATGTTAGCATGTACTACAAATGACCTGTAACTAGTTGTTATTAATAAAGAGTATGAGTATGAGGGGTGATTGGGCCATATCCACCACATCTTAACATTTGTGGATTATATACAAATATTATATACAAATACGTCCATCCATCCACCAGCCATATAATAATAGTTCGTTCACTGCTGGACATAGGCCTCTCCTATGGATGTCCAATAAGAGTAGTTGGAAGCGGTTAGCATCCAGTCGTTTTTGATATATCAACAATAAAGCCGGAAACATACTATCGGACGCGGCTTACGGACGCGACTGACAGCCGCGACCTACACTATGAAAGTACACTGAGCCGTGTACACTATCGGACATAAGTCGCGGACGTCACCTTCGGACGTCCGAGTTGTGTGATTCGTCCCATAACCCATGAGGGGTGATTGGGCCATATCCACCACAGCTTAACATTTGTGGATTCATAACTATAAAAATACGTCCATCCATCCACCAGCCATATAATAATAGTTCGTTCACTGCTAGATATAGGCCTCTCCTAAGGATCTCCAATAAGAGTAGTTGGAAGCGGTTAGCATCCAGCGCGATCCTGCGGTCTTTACGAGGTCATCTTTCCACCTCGTTGGTGGCCGTCCTAGCTTGCTCTTGCCGATACGCGGTCTACACTCGAGGACTTTTCGACCCATCTATCACTTGTCAGTCCTTCGTGCTACGTGCCTTGCCGACTGCCATTTCAACTTGCTTATCCACTGGGCTACGTCGGTAGCTTTGTTTCTTCTACGGATCTTATTTTTAATTCGACCCACACAGCCACACTTTTAACTACATTTTCGTTCATGGTTTCTTGCATGGAATACTGTTCTCCTCTTTGGGATGGCTCTGCCAAGTGCTGGAGGCTCTAGAGTCCGAGGAACCGGGAGGCTGATAGGCAACGAAACCTTGACTAAGTCGAAACGGCAAAGTCTCGAGCATCGAGGTAGGGTGGCGTGACTATAGCGTGTCTATCAGCCTTCTATCGGATACACTTCGGAGAGTGCGCCCAGGAGTTGCACAATCTGGTCCCACCTGCCCCTTTCTTCTATCGTACGGCTAGACAGACGCGACCAAAGCGCCACTATTTTATGGTGAACATCCCGCGCTTTAGAACCAATTAGCGTTTCAAGTCCACATTCCTCATACGACCCGCTAGAATGTGGAACGCTTTGCCTGAGTCTGCTGTCTTTCCGCTAAAGTATGTGTCAATGTAGGTGTCTTCAAATCCCGAGTAAATAGGAATCTTCTAGGTAAGCGTGTTACACCGTAGACCGCATACATCAGGCAGTTTGTAGTCAATGGCAAACCTATATAACATAAAAAAAAACACTTAACTACGCAAATTTTGTCTACGGACGTATGCAAGTTTCCCCATAGTTTGATCTTATTTTTTTTAATTAATTCGTATGCGAAGCCACGGTGAGTCGCTAGTCAAAACAAAATTCGTAAGCTTTATGGTCAACAACAATACAAATAGGTCGTCCGAATTTTATCCTCCTTCCAATTTTAATATTTGGCAAATGCGCCAACTCATGGACATTCCCGACACGTGAATAAAAAAACGTGATTCTATTTTCGAATTCAAACTTTGTAGTTTTTACGCAACCGGTCGCGTGGGGTCAGCTTAGAATGGTCCATAGATCTTGTGGATAGGACATATCTCTATCAATAGCGGGGACCCAATCGCTTGTTTGAGGTAGAGCAGTAAATGGAAAATAAACCTAAAAAAATAGAATTTAGCACAATTTTTTGTTGTTGGGTATTTTTTTTTGCATTAACAGATTTATAAACTAGGTACTATAGAAAGTATCTATAGATTACGACAACTCATTGAGCGGCCATGAATAGGTTGTGTTAACGAGGTGGGTAACTAGGTACATACACCTTTAAACCAAAATACAATAAGTCAATACACGAAATTGTATCAACTGATTTTCACCTTAGTTTTTGACGTGACAAGTTGACAACGTTTAGTAAATCGATGACCGCTGGCTGCACGCACGAAAAAGGATTATTCATTATTCCGTTACGCTCATTGTCCAGTTACGCTCATTGTCCCGTTACGCTCATTGTCCCGTTACGCTCACTGTCCCGTTACGCTCATTGTCCCGTTACGCTCACTACACAAGCGAGTGCAAGGCACGATCGGCTTGAGCGTTCGGTGCAATCTTTAATCTATCGTCCGTAAACCGAATTCACAGACAACCGTTTTTTTTTAGTTGATGCACTTTTGTGAACATCGTCCTTGTAGTACGTAATATGCTCGCACACAACCCATTCTGCAACTTATGATTATTTTATTATTTTATACTACGGGACTAATCGCGCACTAAAATTATTAATTTATCTCGTAATTTTAGTGCGCGATTAGTCCCGTAGTATAAAATAATAATGTGTTCAAATCGCGAAAGTTTTAAAACAACATTATGATTATTTGTTACATAAAAGTGCCTCGCGCGCCGAGTATGAGATGGCCTCTCTATTGACCTCTGTCGATCAGTCCGCAGTCGTTATGTCACCGCCTCGAAATCACTGGAGAGCCTATGTGATAAAACACGCATAATTTAACGCTAATTTGAAATCTAAACATTGGGTTTTGTCACAGAGCTATTACAACTAGAGAGATGGCGCTGTTGTCGCTTGAGACAATTCTCAACCACAAAAATGTATGAAAAATCTTGGCCATAGCTGTCAAAACTGTCAAATATGAATTGGACTTTGACACTAGTGAGAGAAAAATCACGGTAACTAGCTCAGAGCAAATAAAATAATCAAGAGAGAACGTCGTTGAACAGTCAAGTGAGGCCGGTTTTTTAAACATGTGTGAGCGCGTCGGTGTTACGCCGCCATAATTCGACTGACAAGCCAAGGCGTAGTTTCCTTGTACGTGGTTGTGTGTGTAATTATCTGTACACGGCGAGGCGTAGTTTTGGTTGGAAGCCAACCTGTTTGTTCACAACATTCTCTCTTGATTTTCTTATTTGCTCTGAGGGTAACTAGCAACTGAATCGAGATATTTTTCATGTCTCTTTTTAACTCATATCATCCTTCCTACTAATATTATAAACGCGAAAGTTTGTGAGGATGGAGAGATGGATGGATGTTTGTTACTCTTTCACGCAAAAACTACTGAACGGATTGAGATGAAACTTTGCAATAATATAGCTTAAGTATATATCAGAATAACACATAGGCTATAAATTATAATGATATTGCGACAAAAATCAAAATATCATGCGGGCGAAGCCGCGGGTAAAAACTAGTATTAAATCATTTCATCTCTTTCTTTCTTTTCTCGATCGACCACAATATCCCTCTGGTATCTCTGTGGGTTTTGTAGATGTGATTACAATAGAGCTTCATCATTCGCGCAAATCGTATCTAGGTACATGTAGAGTATGAGCAAAAAGTGAACCGTCGTGGCGGTACGGTTAACTAACAATAAGATTTCAATCAGCAGCCTAGGTATACTGAGCGCCACACAAATTGAAGGATGGGAAGTTAGCCGCAGATGACACTTCGCCGTGATTCGCTAATTATTGCGCATGTGTGCACAATGCCTATATAAATGGCGAAGTAGTGAGCTCGGGCGTAGGGAGCGCGCGGGAGGCATTAGGCGGCGTTTCGTCTCTCTGGCTCCTAGGTATATCTCGGTTTTTGCGCAGAACGCTGCGCATAACTACCCATCCTTCAATTTGTGTGGCGCTCAGTATACCAACTATACTTGGTATACGCGGTACTGATGAGAACCGAATTGGTGTCTACCGTCTATCAAACACTTTTATTGTACTAGCAATGACAGAGCAAATGATACCTACTACCATGCCCACAACCGGGGCACCTGCTCTACTGTAAGTAATTATTTTCTTACAACGTCGTGTTAGAGCAACTTGTTGTCCCATTTTAAAAGTTGGCCATGATAATTAGTAGACACAACAATTTAAAAACGAGTCTACAATTTATTATATCGTACAGGGTGGAGACTTGTTGCCGGGCTAGTATGCCCGCCACGAATTATTTCGTTCGTAGTGTCAAAACGAGACATCGTTATGGCAAAGTAGGTGGTATCTGTCACTTCTTCACACGTCGAAATGTGTTTATTTCGTGGCTTTTCGTGGTCGTATGCTTGACTAGTATGGAGAGCTGACGCCGACTTTAATTTGACCCACAAGTAGTAGCACGTAACCAGTAATAATTTGAGTAACCAGTACTCATGAAAGCCGTGGTGGTCTAGAGGTATAGACACCCGTCTTAAAATCGTGAGGTCGTGGGTTAAAATCCCGGTCCCGTACCAATTTTCAAAGTAAATGTGTATTTAATAAATAAAAGAAGTAATAATAATTCAGACCGCAGTATAGAGCCGGATGCAAGCTGCTACTAGGGGAGGCTTATGTCCAGCTGTGGACGTCCAAGAGTGTTGTATTTTTTATGGCAAAATGTTATATTCTTCAGAATTCGATTTCGTCTTATTTTTTTTCAGAAAAGATTTTAGTTCATGTATACTTTTATATTATTTGTATGCTCTACAGCCAAGTTTTTGCGGAAAAATATGACTTTAGAGGCTTATAACTTTAAAGTCATTTAAAAACTGAGACTTACTTATACCTAATCCTAGCGCTTATATGAAAAGAAAAAGCACTCAAATCTGAGAGTACCTACCTCAATATTTAGAGGTAGATATAACAACTTATTATTTTATGACCGACGAATTTTTTTTATGTAAAACCACGCATAACTTTTTTCATAGTAGACCGATTTTGATAAAAAAAGAAAGAGTATACTTCGAAATTGGTCCCATTTAAATTTTATCAAAATCGGCTTAGCCAATTTTGATAAATCAACAATAATGTCAAAAATGCTACATCGATCCGTGCGAAATATTCGTGAATTCTGTACACGGGTGAAGTCGGTCATGCTATTTTTTGCAAAAAATAATTATGTAAGTATGGACGAGTTGGTTCCTCACCGCTACTGGTTATGAGCTACGCTAGAAAATGACATAAATGTATTATTAACACAGTTGGTGTTGGTATCAGTTACGTCACCTTATCATTCACGTGTGGGAGCAACGACCCTTTGTCATTGAGAACGGTCGCGCGGCTTTGTGCCAATTTGAGACCGTGGCCACGGTAATGGTATCACAGTATTACGTCTTCAGACAAACGGTCAGAGGGCTGAGTGCGAGATTTTCGCTCGAGCTCGATCGCGTTAACGTTTGATGTGATTTCTATGGAAATGGCACAGCGCCATCTTGTGTCACTTACAGAAAACTGAATAGCTAAGTGTGAGTATTTTTTACGGTAATGTAACGAGCGCCAAACCGATCGAACACGAGCGCGGCAACGTCTGTGATTGGCTAATTCAAGCGTGTGTGTCAATGTGCTCGCGTGTGTGCACGGCGCGCTTGGTCAACGTGACGTAAAAGTAATTCGATTTGATTTGCAAATCTCCCACTTGACACTCAGAACGCGAATCATGCCTACACGCCTCGGAGCGAGGTATGCTCTCGGTATGCTCGTCAGCCGCGGCGCGCCGTAGTGAACGAACGTGTGGATTTGTAACTATACCTTGTAAAATATAGCTTGATACGTGAGACATTGATATTCGCGTAATGACTCACGCACATCAAGTACCATATTTTTATAGTTAAAATGTTCGGTACACAATGCTGTACTTCATGGTCGAGATGCACGAGCATTGCACGACATTGTGAACCGATTATAAAAAATATGGTACTTAATGTGCGTGAGTCATTACACGTATGTCAATGTCCGTATCAAGCCATGTTTTACAAGGTATAGTAAGCGCGCGATTTACGTTTTTAAGGTTTCTCGATTTACTAAGGAACCCTAAAAACATCATGGATTTTTATTAAACGCTTCCTCTTTCTTTCATATGTAACGCATTTATTTTATGGAATAAATATAATAATTTTACATCTTAATAGATAAACTATTGGTAAGCCGTGGTGGCCTAGAGGTAGTAACACCCGCCTTACAATCGTGAGGTCGTGGGTTCAAATCCCGGTCCCGTACCAATGAGTTCTTTGGAATTTTTGTACGGACTTTTACATCACTGGCTTTTCAGTGAAGGAAAACATCGTGAGATAACCTGCATACGTCCGTAGAAGAAATTCGATGGCGTATGCGAATTCACCAACCCGCACTGGGTCAGCGTGGTGGATATGGTCTAATCACCCTTTGTGGCTGATACAGTACAGATAAAAACTAGAAAGAAATTAAAGTTGGTAAAGAGTAAGTAGATGAAATTAATACTGAAGGCGGGCAGCCCTAGTGCGTGAGACGTTCTGCGTGGCCACGTGGCGCTGTAGGTACATATGTGTATGTTTCAAGGACAGGGTCGAGTCACAATACTGTTAGATACCATTACTGTGCCGTGGGCGAGCGTCTACACTTAGTTGTTAGGCGTTTTCTATTGATGAGGTGCCTCATTTTTTCAACGACTTTGCTCATAGAGAAGTTTAGTTTGGTATTTCTAGCGGTCACCGAAGTTAGGCAACGCTCGAAACGGTCAGTAATTTACAACTGCGCGCTGCCATAACTCGGATGACGCTGTAACTTGTGGATCTCGGCTGTCTTAACCATGTTTTTTAACATGAATAAATATTTGGGACATCGTACACATGGTAGAGGTAAAGTAAAGTAAATTTTATTGCTTTAAACTGTGTCATTACAAAGATGTTACAAGTACATTATTGGTTTCAACAGTTTGTCCTAGCGGACATGCAATATGGTAGCCATCTTAAGACTTAGACTAGAGACGTAATAGATGGGTACCATAAGCATTACTTACATTTAATAATTAGCTATTTACATCAAATTTTTGTCGTTTATAAAATTTTTGTAGATACTCATACTCATATTTATTTGCTTCCACAATGTTATAAAAGATAGTAAAAAACTTAAAATATGTACAATTGTGGGCCCCGTCGGGCACTGCTCAAATGTATTCAGGCGTGAAAGAGAGGCGGACAGCTTGCTTACAGATTATTATTATTTTATTAGTTTATATTTTATGGAGGTAATATCATTATTTAGATATATGTATGTTTGAGATCAACCATTTATAAATTATACAATTTATAACAATTAATACCTATCTAATATTATCTTTATCTTAATGGTAAAAGTGATATGGCTGCCAGAGACTGATATACTACATATACTTATTTTTAAATACATACTTATATAGATAGTAACTAAATAACACCCAGACACAGAACAAACATTTATGTTCATCACATAAATATTTGTCCATCGAACCCACGCCTCTTTGATCCAGAAGTTAGGGTCACTAACCACTGAGCCACCGAGGCAGTCATTTTACATGTGAGAAGGCCTCTGGTGGCTTCAAAAGTCTGATATAGGTCGAATCAAACTTCTTGGCGGCTGTGAAGTCGGCTACAAGCTGCGCAAAACAATCCTCGCTTTCACATGAGCTGTCAGGATTGCTTCGAGCAAATATCTACAGACCAACAGTCCCTAAGTAAAAGTAGTAAACAAACGTCCGAGCTGTTAGGACGACCTTGGATTTAGGGTTCTTTTGAAAGTAAAGGCAGCGTTTCAAAGATATATTTTTTACTGTTTAATTAGACACACTTTTAAATCACTAATTAAAATGTCATATTTGATAGAAATAAAGTACAGTTTAAACGTTGTTCACAATATAAACACTAGGGACTCTAATATGGGGGTCCCGGTAAAAACTAATAACTTGGACAAAACTTTCGGAGAGCCTGGGTTATTTCCCGGCTTTTAGAAATAGATTGGACGGCGACTCAGTGGTAACTGAAAGGGCGCTGAAGGAAAACCAGTGTGTATACTGATTCTGGAAACAATAGATGATTAGCTGGTTAAATCCAGAAATTAATGATTTTAAAGAAAGACGGCTGTTGACAATCCAGCCTCCCTACCGCCTAAGCAATAGCAATCGTAATAGCAATCGTTTATGACTTCATTTTAGTCATTTGGCACCGCCTATGTGACGTTAGCCATCAATTGCTTTGCGCGGATTGCGAAAGCAATCGTTGAATGAACAACTTTGATGGCTAACGTCACATAGGCGGTGCCAATTGACTAAAATGAAGTCATAAACGATTGCTATTAGGATTGCTATTGCTTTAGGCGGTAGGGGGGCAGGAATGTTTATGAAAAGTGGATACAGCGGATGCAACTTGATTATATGGGTCTGGTACAGGGCTGTAGGTACTCAAAGCAGGGGCGGATTAAGGAGATATATAACAAAGCGCCGTCATACATACTCGTACCGACGTACATTGAATTTACAGTTTTCTCGAATCTCGACGTTATGTAATCTAATTGGTGCTTGTAACCAATGTCACAGCGACAACCGCCAAGTTTGATTCGACCAAAACCAACCCTAAAACTTACCTTTATATTAGGTCGGGCCGGGTGCGGGACGGGCCCGGACGGGGCCCGTACGACGCACGTTCCATATTATACATCCTAATATAAGTCATAGGTAGGTACGTCAATAGTTATTTTTTGCGAAAAATAGCATGACCGACTTCACCCGTGTACAGAATCATTACATAGTATAAAACAAAGTCACTTTCTGCTGTCTGTCCCCATGTATGCTTATATCTTTAAAACTACGCAACGTATTTTGATGCAGTTTGTTTTAATAGATAGAGTAATTCAAGTGAAATGTTTATATGTACAATACACCTGTGCGAAGCCGGGGCGCATCGCCAAAACGCAAATATTATACACGGATCGATGTTAAACTTTCACATTATTATTGATTTATCAAAAATGGCTAAGCCAATTTCGATAAAATTTAAATGAGACCAATTTCGAAGTATATATATATATATATATATTCTTTCCAATAAAAAAAAATCTTTTTATTGAAATCGGACTTCTATGAAAAAAGTTATGCGTGGTTATACATAAAAAAAATATACGCGTCGAATTGTACACCTTCCACGGTGGTTCGTCGGTCAAAAAGACTAAAATTCAATGGACTCATCCATTGAATTTATAATACTCGTATAAAAATCCTCGATGTCTTTTGTGGGACATCGAGGACTGATGACGAGGTTAAGATGATATATTTGTTTAACCTCAGTGCCTCAAGACGAGAGTTTTCGATAGTTGTGTGTTGCCAGTGATGACATATGGAACGGAAACGTGGTCTTTTAATGTGCGCCTCATGAATAAGCTCAAGATACCCAACGTGCTATGGAGAAGGCTATGCTCGGAGTCTCTCTGCGGGATCGAATCAGGAATGAGGAGATCCGCAGACGAACCAAAGTTACCGACATAGCCCAGCGGATTAGCAAATTAAAGTGGCAATGGGCAGGACACATTGTTCGAAAAACGGATGGCCGATGGGGCCGGAAAGTTCTCGAATGGAGACCACGGACCAGCAAGCGCAGCGTAGGACGTCCACCGATTAGGTGGACTGACGATATAATAAAAATCGCAGGAACGCGCTGGATGCAGGCCGCTTCCAACCGGCCTTATTGGAAATCCATGGGGGAGGCCTATGTCCAGCAGTGGACATCCTACGGCGGATAGATAGATAGATAGATTTGTTTAACACAAACATATTGAACTGAAAATACATAATTATTTTACCAAACATCACTGTTGTAAAAGCTGGAAACATACTATCGGACGCGGCTTACGGACGCGACTGACAGCCGCGACTGATAGGTATCTAGACTATGAAAGTACACTGAGCCGTGCACACTATCGGACATAAGTCGCGGACGTCACCTTCGGACGACCTTGAGCGTTCGGACGTCCGAGAGCGATCTGGCGCGCCGGATGTTTTAAGATTAAGTGCACATTGCTAAGTCGCGGCTGTCAGTCGCGTCCGATAGTATATTTCCGCCTTAACACACCACTGGCTTTTCGGTGAAGGAAAACATCGTGAGGATACCTGCATATGCCATAGAAGGATGATCTATGGAATATGCAGGTACAAATTCCATAGAATTTCTAGCATATATGTATTAACTTGCTGTAGGTAAGTACCTATATCTGACAACACATGTTTTAAATAATATATTCATTAATTAACCTACATTCTAAAACAAAGAAACAATTGGGATGACTACCGTTTATTCTGTATTATGCATGTGTGGGTATAAAAAGTGCCTACTTTTTGACATTTATTTTCTCCCTAGGCACTTAGGGAGAAAATAAATGTCAGTCATCACATCAGTGACAATTAAATCACTTAACGATGTATCATTAAATCTCTATCAAGGTCGCTTGCCTGGAAAAAATCGCCATGGGTGATCAGGCCGCCACTTTATAATCATTTTTAGGGTTCCGTACCTCAAAAGGAAAAAACGGAACCCTTATAGGATCACTTTGTTGTCCGTCTGTCCGTCTATCTGTCTATCCGTCTGTGTGTATGTCAAGACTCTTTATCTAGGGAACGCGTAAAGATATCGAGTTGAAATTTAAACTATGTACGTAAACCTATAAATTCTTGCAGTTGTATAAAAGAAAAGCTTCTCAGTTACCGTATAAAAAAAAATGAGCCGTTTATGTCGTAAAAAAACGCATATTTCAACGCTCACAAAAATCAAAACCTACAGGGTACTTTCCGTTGACATAGAACTATGAAATTTGGCGAAAAGTATTTTATCAGAGTACACATATAGGAATAAATCTGAAAACTGTACATTTTTATTAAAATCACATAAAAATAGGGCCTCAAAATTCACAAAATATGGGTTCAAAATCCAAAGTGAGTAAATCATATCATGTAAGTATGTATGTAACTTTATTAGCACATACTAAAACAGGTTTTTAACTATTTTAACAATATGTTTGTACGGAACCCTCAATGTGCGAGCCTGACTCGCACTTGTCCGGTTTTTTTGTCGTATATGTGTAAATAGTGTTTATTTTTCATATTGACAATAGACAGTTCTTTATTAAGACAAAAATAAAATTAAACAAAACCACAAAGCAAACAACACAACAAAACAAATAAACATCATAAACAATTACTCTTAATTATTTTACAACGTTATCCTATTTTTGTCACAACCCGGTCCCATCTCAGCATATGCTAGTTGTGGACCAACAAGCGCTGGAGTTGTGGTTGTAAATAAAGAGTTTTGTCTGTCTGTCGTTGATTATCATTATCCCACTTTATACCACTGCTGGGTATAATGCTATCTGGTGGGATTTGGGAATCACCACTTTCTATCACACAAATGCTTGCCCTGGGTGGGATTTGGGAATCACACCCACTCCTCTTTGACCCAGGAGTCAGGGTCACTAACCACTGAGCCATCGTGGTATAGACATAATTTATAAGTAGGTACGTAAAGCCTTGGTTAAGACAATAGTGTTTTGAATTCACTCCCTGTCCTGCAATGCCTCAGTGAGGTAGGTTCAATAATAACGTTAGCTAATCTTCAAAACTCAGTCGTTTATTTATACAGGGTTATTTGATTGCCCTATAGGGCAATCAAATAACCCTGGTCAGGCCGTAGATTTTGCCACTTTTTAGGTCCCCTAACTCTCCGCCCCATTTTTCTTATAGTAAATTACTTTTAATTTATTTCTAAATGTCAACATCGTGTGTCGTAAGGATCGGTTAATAGGGGCCAGTAAAAATAATGGAATAAATTTATAAATTGTGAAAGTAATAGGATGTTTATCTGCGAAAAATGACTAAATTTTCATAAAAAACGCAAATCCGCTTCGGTGGGAGTGAACTTTGCACATCGATAAAATAAAAACTATAACACTTTTTAATAATCCGTTTGCTTTGACGTTATAAAATTATAGTCAATTATCCACGGTTTTAATATCTTTACGTGTTGTTTAAGAAAAAATCATAATAAAACGCAGATTTATTAAAAACTTTCGAAAACTGATTATTTACGATATTTTTATTTCGCAACCATTATCTTCTCGTTTTATTATTCTAGAAGCACAGTGAGATTTAAATTAAGTCGCGACAACACCTAAGTAATGCACTCTTTAATCATTAAACTCGTAGTGGCCACAGTTTTGTCAGTTTGCTGTCGTAACCCGTGCGAAGTAGAAAGTGTCACGTGTTTTACGAAGTGAATTTTTTGAGATTAAATGAAAAGTTTTTATTTGGAATCTATCATTGTTTTTGTGCACGATTAAGTAAGTTGTACGTGATCTTCCAACGTTAAGGTGGCATGATAATATGTCTTATTTATTGAGTTATGATCGATTTTCGCTATCACCTTCGCTATGAAAACCGGTCGTTCGCTATTTCTTCGCTATCAACTATTCTTCACCACAAATAATACAGAGTACACACTAGGTGCAGTTATTTTTTACTGTTCACATGTATTGCAAAACTTGAATGAGATCAAAAGTCTGTACTGAAAAAAAAACAAAATAGGTAGGTATAATGTTCGTTTTTGTAACTTTTAATAATTAGTACCTACGTGTAACATTAATTTAAATTACCATATATCTTCGCGAGACTAATAATTATAATATTAACTAACTAGTAGTCGTCCAAACAGTAGATTTCGAAAGAATAAAGGACATCATTAATTATGAGCTAAACCTGAAAGTGCCGGTCAAAGTAATTAATTATGAAATATCATTAGAAGATAATATTCTGAGCATTTCAAACTATGCAACTAACCCTCTAGGATCACTTAGTGAGTAGTCACGGGACACGAACCTCAGAGGTAATCATTTGCAAATAATATCATATGTGTATCACCATCCTAACAATTGTTCATCATTATTGTTCGCCATTGTTCGCGACAGGATAGCGAAGAATTATGCGCAATCTTTTCGCTATTTGTGGCAAAATCTACGGCCTGACCTGACTATCTAGAGATACTAAGTCGAATGGAGTCAAAGACCATCATCATCAACAACTTTTATTTTTACACATTGACCATTTTTGATATAAGTACAAAGTGTTAGTCTACCGGTGACAGAGCCTTAATCGGTGACATTTATGGCATATTTTGAACAACTCTTACTATGAGACCAACTCTAAAAAGTAAAAAAACTGCGGTTCCATACGATTTTTTTAGACTTTCGACAAAAAGTATGGAATACCTAGCTGTTTTTTTGCGTTTTCAGAATTGGTCCCATAGTAAAAGTTTTTCAAAATTTGCCATATAATATATGTCACCCCTTAAGGCTCCGACATCGGTAGACAAACACATTGTATAGGCCGCCAAAGTTTAAAAAAGAATCCCCCCCCCCTTAATTTATAAAGTATCCAAGATAGAAACCTCTAACTTTCTGGGTTCATAGACCATATTAAAAACTTTCTCTAAAAATATTTTGAACACTGTGGGATTAAAACAAGATTAAAACTTTTTGAGTTATAAAGAAAAATTGACATTTTTAAACTTGCATATAGTTCAGAGGTCGTTGACCTGACAAACATATTTCGTAGCCAATAGGGAAGTTTCCTTTATCATAAAAACTAAAAATAATTATATACATTTAAGGACGTTAGAATTATATTAGACACAGTGAAAAAATTACTCGAATATCTTAATAAATGACGGAGTTATGGATGTCTAAACATGACCGCACGAAATCAAAAAACCTCGCGACGGATTTACGCGTGTGACGTCATTCGGCTTCAGAGCCGCGCCGTGGGTTAGGCGGGAGTAAGGAAAAAAGGAAATAAAGTGCTTCATTCTATGTCGGGTATTTTTCTAAGCCACGAATACGTTCTAGAATATCATTGTACTTATCTTTATGTTATGATCAACATTTACTATGGGACTAACCCTCCAATATAATGAATAAAAAGTCAGCATTCCCATGATTTTGTCCTGAGTAAATGAACTTTATTTCTAAATGGAACAAGACTTGACGTGTGTACCTACTGTTCTGCGGTTATTACATCTGTATGTATTGACTAGTAGTTTTCCAAATAGTAGACCTCACAAGTTTACATTTTGGTGAACATTTTCTGGTAATCAGTTTTCAAAAATGCACAACTTGCACAGGCAAATATATTCATAATTACAATATTCTGTCCTAAAATATCATTGTAAATTATGACCAACTTTTACTATAGAACTAATCCCCTGTATAGGGTTATCCAAAACTTCTCAGCCTAATATTTGTTCTTATAAAGTCATTGTAGGTAATAGGTTTTTCAGGACTTATTTTTTAGTTCCGAAAATGACAGATGTGAAAGTGACATCTGCCATTATATGGCATATTATTATAGAATTCATACTAGAGTGGCATGACAGATGTCATGCGAAATGTAGATCTCGTTGAGCTCTATCAATTTTGTGCCGAAAGTAACGGTATAGAAACGACAGTTACTGAGATAAATTACTTTAAAGAGCTGTCATCCGAAATATAGATATTGTTAAGTTCTATCACTTTTGTGAAGACAGCAATGGTCTAAAATCGTTAGTTACAGAAATAAACCGCATTTAAGTTTGACAGCTGTCACTTTGAGACCTGATATGTCATCCTAATATGGATTCTAGAATTTGACAGCCATCACTTTGTTCAGTCATTTTTAGGGTTTCGTAGTAAAACGAGGAACCCTTAAAACTTCGTTATATCCGTGTAACGAACGGACGCCGTTTACAGACCATATTAAAAACTTTCCCTGAAAATTATTTTGAGCACTGTGGAATCATAAATTTTAGAGCTATAAAGAAAAAATTGAAATTTTTAAACATTAGAGGTCATCGACCTCACATGTATATTTCATACAAACAAACAACAATAACACTTTATTAGACAACCACATAACATAAAAAAATTACAGGGACAAAACAATACAATTAATAGGATTCTAACTGGTGGCCTTATCGCTTTAAGCGAATTCTCCCAGGCAACCAAGAATTCATACTAAATTACGTTTTCCTAGTAATCAACCATCTTAAAAATTGGTTTTTATCATCATATAATCATCGTCACGTCTACGGAAGCCTATCATACGCATGTCTTGACACGCACTTGACAACTTATTGGGACTAGAAAATAAAAGCCTTGAAAAAATTATCTAAAGTATTTTATTAGAACAAAATATATTACGCTTCACCAGTTCTAGCTAGCTAACCCTGTATAGGGGATCAGTCCCAAACTCTGACACCAGGGCTAGCCACCCGGCCTATACAAACTTACTTACTTAGTCCCATAATATACAATAATATCTAAGTAAAGAACCTTACCATTTTTATGATTAAGAATATATTTACCTGTGAAAGTTGTGCATTTTTGAGAACTTATTACGAGAAAATGTATACTTGCGAGGTCTACTGTTTGGAGAGCTACTAGTTAATAGTTACAGATGTAAAAACTGCAGAACACTAGACACATACACCAAGTCTTGTTCCATTTAGATATAAAGTTCATTTACTCACGACAAAATTATGGGAATGCTGACTTTTTATTCGTTATATTGGGAGGTTAGTCCCATAGTAAATGTTGATCATAACATAAAGATAAGTACAATGATATTGTAGAACGTATTCGTGGCTTAGAAAAATACCCGACATAGAATGAAGCACTTTATTTCCTTTTTTCCTTACTCCCGCCTAACCCACGGCGCGGCTCTGAAGCCGAATGACGTCACACGCGTAAATCCGTCGCGAGGATTTTTGATTTCGTGCGGTCATGTTTAAAAATTCATAACTCCGTCATTTTTGAAGATAATTGAAAAATAAAAACACCATAATTTATTGCAGACTTAGTGTAATTTAATAAAAATAAAACTAGAAAACGGGAAACTTCCCTATTGTGTATTTCTAGCACTCAAACATTTAATGACACCATAATTTTTTTTTTCATAAAAATTGGTTTTATCATTAAGTATCTTAATTATCGTCACCATCTACGGAAACCTCGACGCGTGTCTCGACACGCACATGACAACTTATTAGAAACTAGCGACCCGCCCCGGCTTCGCATAGGTGTACCTATTATACATATAAACCTTCCTCTTGAATCACTCTTATCTATTAAAAAAAACGCATCGAAATCCGTTGCGTAGTTAGCATACATAGGGACAGACAGACATCGGGAAGCGACTTTGTTTTATACTACGTAGTGATTCAATATCTTACCTATGTACTCAAAACAGATGTGCGAGTTCAAGTCAAGTCAAAGTCAAAGTCAAAGTCAAAGTCAAAATCTCTTTATTTCGTAGACATATTACATGTACTTGAAATCGTCCGATAACATTCAAAAATAACATTGGTAATAGTTATGCATAAATAATTTGTCTTAATAAATAAAAGTACGTAATTTACAAAATTTTAAATATCAAAATAATATGTCATAACATAAATTTTAAATTATTAGGCAGAGATTAGTCCACAGGACTAATCAGATTAATTAACAAAAAGTGAAATGTCAGTGTCATTCAAAGTAACAATTTCCGATATAATGGTCATTAAACAGCTGTAGCCGGTTGAAATGCCGTTAATTATATTATATAAATTATAATGATTGTGTGAACACGACCACTTGAGTGGCTCTAGGGCCAAGGCCAGCATTAGAAACCTTATATGGGCGTTACGTTACGTCAAACGATTACCTACTTTATAATATGTATACTGTATTCTGCCAGGGAAAACCGCTCCAGTACTCATAAGGCGAGTACAGGTGGACTGGACTTGAATATTCTAGCAATGAAAGTCTACGAGTGCATCCACTCTGCCCCACCAAAGCGCACCCAGATTCCACTCCTTCATTTCTTGGAGTGGAATCACTATTTAGTCTTTTTATGACTGCCTCGGTGGCTCAGTGGTTAGTGACCCTAACTTCTGGATCAAAGAGGCGTGGGTTCGATCCCCACCCAGGGCAAATCTTTTTGTGATAAACATAAGTGTTTGCTCTGTGTCTGGGTGTTATTTAGTTACTATCTATGTAAGTATGTATTTAAAAATAAGTATATGTAGTATATCAGTCTCTGGCAGCCATATCACAAGCTTTGCTTAGTTTGGGGTCAGAGGCCGTTTGTAAGATGTCCCAAAATATTTATTATTATTATACTAGCTGACCCGGCCACGCGTTGCTGTGGCTAAATAAATTAAAATTGCGACTATAATTTGAGATTTAAACTATCCTATCTCTCAAGTTGGATCGAACTGCACATGGTGTGCGAATTTTATTATAATCGGTTAAGTGGTTTAGGAGTCCATTGAGGACAAACATTGTGACACGAGATTTATATATATTAAGAAGATTATTTACCTGATTATTTCAATAGGTACTGAGTCAATTATTGCTACATGTATTAACATGCGGTTCTTTATTTATTTATTAAAATCAACTTCCCTTGAAAACATAAATTAAGTGGGTTAGGTTTTTGATATATAAGTCAGTCAGTGAGTCAGTGAATCAGTCAATGAAACCTCGGTTTTTAAACGTTAATATATAAATAACTGTTAAAGCAAAATTAACGAAATTTTGTATTCTAGGCTAGCTAAACAACTTTAATAAATAGGCTAAATTGCATATATTTAGGTTAAATCGTTTCCGAGTTATGAAGGGGTCAAAAGTGGCTCCAAATGGTTCGTGTCATATTACACACGTCGCGTCGCCAGTTTTTTCTTTGTCTTGGCTGGACACGCTTCCGCGTGTCTAGATTAACTTAAAAACTAAACTTAAGGCCAATAACTGATTTATTTATACTATGTTACCAAATAATTTCGCGCTCGCTTTGCTCGTGCATTGTAGCAGTATATAGGCCTGCTTTTCTAGTCTATTATAAAATTAACTAATTAATTATTATAAAAAAACTGAAATAACGAAAAAAGTTTGGGCTCGCTCCGCTCGCGCATAATAGCAGTAACACACACTTTCTTGCTAGTGCCTACAGTTTTAATGATTCTGAAAAACAAATCTAATTATTTTTTGCAAAAAATAGCATGACCGACTTCACCCGTGTACAAAATCATTACATAGTATAAATCAAAGTCGCTTTCCGCTGTCTGTCCCTATGTATGCTTATATCTTTAAAACTACGCAACAGATTTTGATGCAGTTTAATTTAATAGATAGAGTAATTCATGAGAAATGTTTATATGTATAATACACTTGTGCGAAGCCGGGGCGCATCGCTAGAACGCAAATATTATGCACGGATCGATGTAGCATTTTATACATTATTGTTGATTTATCAAAAATGGCGCCGCCGATTTCTATAAAGTTTAAATGGGACCAATTTCGAAGTATACTCGTTCCAATAAAAAAATAATTATTGAAATCGGACTACTATAAAAAAAGTTATGCGTGGTTATACATAAAAAAAAATATACGCATCGAATTGTATACCTCTACCGGTGATTCGTCGGTCAAAAAAAAAATCGCGCTCGCTCCGCGTTTGCATGAAATTATTTGGTTCATTAGCTTCTTTAAAATCTCGGATTAACACGATTTAATGACAAAACGCGAAAAGAATGCGGTAGGGTCGCGTGATTTCCGTCAACTTATGAACTAATTAATACCTACAACTTGATGCCCCCCTGAATCAAAGGTTGGATCCGCCCTTGACTGACAGTTAACATGTTTGGCAGACATGCCTTAACACATTCATTAGATCTTGATCGTGCTCCGATGTTTCCCTCTCAGACTCTGTCTCTTTCTTTCTTGCTATCTTATATTTTGAGTAATTAAGTGGGCCCCTAAGTAGTATAAGCCCAGGGCCCCCTAAACTCCGGTCTGGCCCTGAGACTGACAAGTTGAAATTTCAGTGGGCAGGGTACGGATGAGTGATGATCGATGGGGTCGCAAAGTTCTCGAGTGGAGACCACGCACCGGCAAGCGCAGCGTATGACGTCCACCCACCTTTTGGGGAGGCCTATGTCCAGCAGTGGATGGTCTATGGCGGATGTTTGCATGGATGAAGCCCAAAGATAGTCTTGTCAGAATCCAACGAGATGTGCGTATAAAATGCAATGTCACGGGTTATTCGTGTATCAAAACTTCTGATCTGACACCAGGACTAGCCCCCCGGTCCATATGAACGTACTTTTACACAGGATTCAGTGTTTCTTTTCTGGTTCCAGCCGATGGTGTATGTCTTGCGTGTGGAGCACGGCTACCATCCTCCTCCATCGACTGATGACCACCCCGCTGCAGCCCATCGCAGGTATCGCATACTTTTGGGTAGTTCTTGTAAGTTCTAGTAGTAGAACTACCGGGACAACATTTTTCCCGGTAGTTCTACTGTAGTACATTTTGCTTTCGTGGTGGTCGAGAGGTAATGACACCCGCCTTACAATCGTGAGGTCGTGGGTTCAAATCCCCGGTCCCGTACCAATGAGTTCTTTGGAATTTATGTACGGAATTTCACATCACTGGCTTTTCGGTGAAGGAAAACATCGTGAGGCAACCTGCATACGTCCGTAGAAGAAATTCGATGGTGTATGTGAATCCACCAACCCGCACTGGGCCAGCGTGGTGGATATGGCCCAAACACCCTTCGTGGGTAGGCCTACGTCCTGCAGTGGACTATTAAAAAGGCTGGTACAGTACATTTTGCTTTCAGGGCTCATAAACCTTGAATTTTCATTCTGTTGAATATAACTTACAGTTTTATCAGGACTTAGCATTTTTTTTTACCTTCGAGCAAATATCTACAGAGCCACAGTCCCTAAGTGAAACTAGTAAGAAAATGACCGAGCGCTGTCATACATACAGACTTAGATATTTACACTAAATAATTCCATAGCATACTTCCTCCTCTATTAATAATTTCCGTTAACAATGACCCGTTTTCTCGAATCTCGACGTTGTCACCTAATTAGTGCTTGTAACCGAGCACTTTAGCATCGCGCGGCGTTGTAGTCGGCTTGCAATCTCCTTACGACTAACTAAAAAGCCTGCCCACTACGTAGCCTGGGCAGAGTTTTGGCTCGGACACTTTTTTTGCACGATTGTAACTCTATAAATATTAGCTCGAAAGCTTTTACTTACGAGTACATAATCTAGCTAATAGAACCAACAATCATCTCAATCTTAAGGCCTAAGATTAGGAGATTTTTGAACTTCGTATACCTTTTTTTTGCGAAAGATACCCGACTGCTTTGAAGTGCAGCCGGGTTATGTGGAATTGTACTAAAACCCCCTCGGTGGCCAGCCTTTGTGCTCTTCTTGGGAGCTCCGAGATCTCCAGGGGAACCGCTGCTCCCAACAGTTCATATAACGACTCGAGCTTACCTAGGCTTGCGCAGCTCTCTACAATAACGGTGCCACACACCTTGTCTTCCTCTCCGGGCCCGTTTGAGTGGACGTCCAGAGCCCCATCTCTGACCATTCAGGAGCCCAGAGGTCCTCTTTTAGTAGGCTCTTACTACAAGTCAGGGGATACCGATGCCCTATAAAAAAATATATATATATTTTGGGATAGGTTTCTTTTTTTTATTTCAAATAGGTTTGCGTTTGACTACACACTGCCTGATGATAAGCAGATATAGGATGTAGCACGCTTACCTAGAAGATACCTATTTACTCGAGATTTGTAGACACCTACTGTTAAGAACATTAATTTTTATCTGTAGAAAAAGCAGTATTATATAGCCTATGCTATTTCGTATGTAATTAATTACTTCACTCTTTTTCTCAGTCTTGTCAAAATCCTACCATTAAAGTTACCACACGTTCAATTTGCATTTTTAATAATATAAAATCCACAACTACAGTTCTAGCCTTTTACATGGTCCATTCGAGCTTAAAATCAGAAGAGCCAGCAACTACGGGTAAAAATTTGTGGTATTGCACCGCAAGATCATCAATCTGCAAAAATACTGCGAGCCAACTCGTGGTCGGCGACTGCGGACAGACTCAATTTTGGAGTTTGTTTGCCCGACACGACGCATCGCATCAGATCGGCGGTCACCAGGTGACGATTTCAGTGGTACACTACGATCAGACGGCTGCGAGATCAAGATATTCAAGATCATCATATTTGTCGGCGATTTCGAACGCCATTTTGTTCGCCCGGCATTATTTCATACAGCACGTCATAGGATACAAGCCAAGCAAGTCAAGTTCATTCAACGCCGAGCCGTAAGTCCGTTCTAATTAACAGCATACTTCACTCGCAACTTGCCACCAAAATCAGCGGAATTGAACTTCGCGCCGAAAGAGCGGACCAATAGCTGCGCGTGAGTGAAGTCCTTCAATCGCATCGGCCAATCGGTGCGCAGGATTTACGAGCGCCAATCACGGACAGCGACATTTTATCTAGGTCACGCCGTGAAAAAATGATGGCCGTGACCGTCACGGCCATCATTTTTTCAAGACAACAAGTTCAAGATTAGATTGATAACTTTTTCTAATTTATATCAATATTGAAAGTATTGAAAGCCTAAATGTTGTGTCTGTGCGTAGTACGATGAGCGAAGAAGAAACAAAGCGTCTCGTTACAAGACGAGGCGCTCTCAAGGGCAACCTGACTCGCACGCATGGCAGAATAAAGGCCGGCTATCTTGCCGAAGCGTCATTAGAAATGACAGCCCTGCTTGAAGAAAAAACGTTGGCGAACTATGGTGAGTACGAAGCCGTTAATATGGATCTATCAGAATTAGCCGAAGACCCGACGGCAACAGAAACATGCTACTTAGAGTGTATTGCTGCCTTGCGCGAGCGCCTGGCGGAACTAGCAAAAAAAGGAACTAGCAGCACGGTTACGAAATTAAAACTGCCTCAAGTAGACATGCCGACTTTCGACGGGAAATACACAGAGTTCGACCCATTCAGTGAAATGTTCAGTGCGTTTATAGATAAGGACAAAAACCTCAGTGATATTCAAAAGTTTTTTTACCTGCGAAGTTTCCTTAGGGGCGAGGCGTACGATCTAGTTAAAAATCTCCCCGTAATAGCGACTAGTTATAAGGAAGCGTTAAAAATATTGTCAGATAGGTACGATAAGAAACATAGAATAGTGCATGAGCACATATCAACACTGTTAGACTTGCCTTCTCTCAACAAAGCCAGCGCTGCCTCACTAAGAGCGTTCATATCATCTGTCAAACAGAGCCTAGCAGCTCTCAAAAACCTTGGGGAGCCGATAAACAAATGGGATAGTATACTTGTATGCATACTAACAAAAAAATTAGATACTGCTACTCGCAATGCTTATCATGTGGCCCTATCACAGCCGCAGCCAATACTAACCACTAATACCGCTCTCATACAATTTTTAGAAGCTAGAGCAATGGCTCTAGAGTGTGACGAGTCTTCACGGTCGATCTACACACCGGGTAAGGTTTCTGCGGTGGTCAGCAACAGCATGAAAGACTGCATCTTCTGTGGTAAGTCCCATAAATTATATACTTGCCCTAGCTTTGTGCTAGCCTCTGTAAGAGAGAGGTTAAACTTTATTAATAACAGAAAGCTCTGTAAAATTTGTTTAAATTCCCACGCAAGTAAGTGCAAATTCCATTTTAAATGTCAGACCTGCAAGTCTTATGCACACAATAGTCTCCTGCATTGCAGTGAGCAAACAAAGCTTGCCACGGAACCTGGCATTAGCTCAAATGTGACAAATACAAGTGCGAGTGAGAGCACCAAAACCCAAGTTCTTTTACCAACAGCGAAGGTCAAAATTATCTCACAAACAGGTAAAGAAATTATAGTCAAAGCATTACTTGACTCGGCTAGCCAATCTTCATTCATAACTTCTAGTGTAGCTAGACAAATTGGTAAGCAGCTATTACCGAACTACACCCAAGTGGTAGGTATAGCCAATACTGGGAAGACAATTCGACATGCTATGCAGTTAGACATCTTTTCATGTGCTTATCCATACAAGGTGAGGGCCAATCTCCTGCTAGTTGATCAAATAACAACGAAATTACCTCAATGCTCGATTGACATAACAAAAATAAACCTGCCTAACAATATAACACTAGCCGATGACTCCTATCATATCAGTAGCGATATAGGTATCTTACTCGGTGCGGATGTATTTTTCCAGGCGTTGCTGCCGCAGGATGAGCAGCTCCAGCTACCAAAAGATGAGGCGGAAGGTGATGCTGCACAACCAACATTAGTCCATACACAGTTTGGCTACATTGTGGCAGGTACAGTCCCTAACTCAACTACCTCACGCTCAGCTGTTGCTCTCTTCTGCCAGGATTGTGAATCAAACATTAGTAGCACAATATCTCAATTTTGGCAAACCGAAAAAGTACCTGAAGCCTTTCATGAACATACTTCAGAACATCAATATGTTGAAGAACATTTCAATAACACGGTAAAATTAGAGAACAATCAATTTGAAGTTTCATTGCCATTAAAGTTACCTCTTGCTGATATGAACAATACTCTAGGAGACTCACTTGGACTAGCATTAAAAAGATTTCTAAATCTCGAGAATAGATTACAAAAAGATCAACAATTAAACAAAGAGTACCATGCCTTTATTCATGAGTATCTTGAATTGGGTCATGCCTCTGTAGTAGACATTACTATCTATGATCTAACAAAAGACCCTGTCTATTTTTTTGCTCATCATGCAGTAATTAAACAAAATGCTGTAACAACAAAATTAAGAACAGTATTTGACGGGTCTATGAAAACAAACAATAAAGTTTCATTAAATGATTTGATGTTAAATGGACCGATAGTTCAGCAAGAACTGTTTGACATCCTCCTGCTATTTAGATTGCACAAATACTTCTTCATATGTGATGTCAGACGTATGTTCAGAAACTTAGTTATTCAAAAGGAGCAAAGATCTCTGCTAAACATCCTCTGGAGAGACAGCCCGGATGAGCCGATTAAATGTATTCAACTAACAACAGTTCCCTATGGACTGAAATGCTCATCTTGGCTAGCTACGCGGTGTTTACTAGAGCTAGTGGAAAGATATGGCGATCAGTACCCGTTGGCAGCTCCAGTTTTGCTCAATTCAACCTATGTTGATGATGTGCTCCATACAGACAGTAATTTGCCCAACATAATCGCTACAAAAGCACAATTGATTGAATTGTTAAGCAAGGCTAGCTTCCATCTGCATAAGTGGTCAGCTAATCATAAAGCGATTCTGGCAGAAGTACCGGAGCATCAGCAGAGCTTTGGAGAGTTAGAGCTCAACAGGGATATAAAAACCTTGGGTTTAAAGTTTGATATTGAACAAGATTCATTTAAAATTTCTTGCCCACTAGCTCACGAAATACCTAAAACAAAAAGGCAAATGCTTAGCTACATAAGCCAATTCTATGATCCATTGGGCATTGCTGGGCCAGTTTTTGTACAAGCCAAATTAATTATGAAAAAACTCTGGGACTCGAACGTAGAATGGGATAAGACACCTGCACCATGCCTTCAAAATGAATGGTTGCAATTTTACAATAGCCTGCAACAGATGGAACATATCACAATACCACGTAATATATGCCCAGAGAACAATTCAGTACAAGTGATCGGGTTTTCAGATGCTTCCATCGCATCATTGGGTTGTGCTGTGTACCTGAGGGTTATTGACAGCCAAGGTGAGGCGACGGTGTCCCTACTCTGCTCGAAATCTAGGGTGGTCTCTAAAACAAGTAAATTAACAGTACCTCGACTAGAATTAAATGCTGCATTATTACTTGCAAAATTAAGTAACAGAGTGCATAACACCCTGCAAAAGAAAATCAAAATCGATGCTGTGCATCTATATAGTGATTCACAAGTTGTATTGGCTTGGAGGAAAACTGATCCAGCATTGCTAAATGCCTACGTAGCTAATCGAATTAAAATAATCAATGAGCTTTCAAACGCATATAAATGGGCATATATATCTAGTAAGTTAAACCCGGCCGATTTTTTGACAAAACCCATAACGCCTGCAGAGCTGCAATGTAGCCAGCTGTGGTGGACTGGGCCACCCTTTCTAAAAGACGTAGGTTACACTGTCACCGAGTTTAAAAACAATATGTCTCAAAGCTTACCTGAGCTGAAAGAAAAATTGGTGTGTGCAGCATCACAAGAGAAGCCAAAAAACCTTTTTGACTTTCTTATAGAGAAACACTCTAATATTAATAAATTAATAAATGTGTTAGCATACATACTCAGGTTCTGTAAAAACAGCAAGCCAGGGTCAATTCAAACTAAAGAAAATTTCATAAGGTATGTAGAAGCAAGCGAAGCACTATATTTATTAATCAAAAATGAACAGGAAAAATATTTTCCTCAAGAAATGGCCTTGTTGAGGGCAGGCAAACCAGCTTCTTCCTATCTGAAGTCATTAAATCCATTTATAGACTCAAAAGGCCTCCTACGAGTAGGTGGGCGTTTGCAACATTCATCACTACCATATAGTCAAAAGCATCAAATTATTTTGCCCAAACAATCAATTGTAACTCAACTTCTCATTGAAAATGAGCATACCAAGTTGTTACACGCTAGTCAAAGACTAGTTTTAAGTAGCTTATTGCAAAGATACTGGATAGTTAATGGCTTGAGATTGGTAAAGAAATTTATTCATAAATGTATGACATGTTTCAGACACAAAGGTGTAACTGCCAAACAACTTATGGGATCATTGCCTGCTGATCGTGTAAACGTTCACAGATGCTTTAAAAAGGTAGGGTTAGATTTTGCCGGCCCTGTGTTGGTCAAACAATCAAGGATGAGAGGCGTCATAACGACAAAAGCGTACATAGCTATCTATGTATGTTTTGTTACAAAAGCCTGTGACATTCAACTTTTATCTAGCCTAGAAACTCAAACATTTTTAGCATCTTTGAAACGGTTTATAGCAAGACGCAATGTCCCGTCTGACATTTATTGTGATAATGCAGGCACCTTCAAATCGGCCAATACTCAATTGTCAAATATGTATAAACTACATAATTCCAAGGCCCACCAAACACAGGTTCAAAATGCAGCTTCTAAGTTAGGCATCAATTTTAATTTTGTCCCATGCTATTCACCTGTGTTCGCTGGACTAGCGGAAGCCGCTGTTAAAAGCACAAAAACTTTGTTAAAGAGAGTACTTGGATCTCATATCCTTACTTATGAAGAACTTAACACTGTATTAATTCAAATAGAAGGCATTCTGAACAGTAGACCAATTGCCCCAATGGAAATTTCTTCAGATCCAAACGATTTTTCTTATCTGAGCCCTGCACATTTTTTAACTGGTGAACCGTTCACATGCATTCCAGAACAAGATCTCACAAATGTACCTACAAATAGACTTAAATTCTGGCAAAAATGTACAGCTATTCAGCAACAATTTTGGAAATATTGGTCTAAGCATTATTTGAATGTATTACAAAACCGTCCTAAATGGAAAGTATCATATCCTAATGTAAATGTTGGTGCTCTGGTCATTTTAAGAGAGGTAGATACTCCACCGATGACTTGGCCTATGGCAAGGGTGACCAGAGTGTTCCAAGGAGCCGATGGTTTAGTACGAGCCTTAGAAGTTAAAAAGGCTAACGGCAGAGTTCATAGAACATCTATAACTAAGATATGTATTCTTCCCATAGAACAAAATTAATTATTTCATAAATAAAAATGTTTCTAATAATTTAAGCATAAATAATAACATACTCGCAATTGTGTTAAGTATATTTGTAATACCTCTACTACGGTATACTTTAGAAAATAAGCAAAATTAAATGTACCTATGCTGCATCATGCCATAGTTGTCTATGTTGTCTTACAATATTCAATAAACTAATGTCATGAATGTAGTTCAGTTTTAGCACTCAGAAGAACCATGGCATGCTGAGATATTATGTAGAAGCTCAGTAATGTTTTATGTACACTTCTAACCATAGTGGTAAATTAAGTTTATATAGTTTTAATATAGGTAAATAACTAAATTACAAATACAGTCCACTCTCTAGCTATCCCTATTTAAATGTGTATAAGCTAAAAAGAGACAGATCATAGGTATGTAAAATAAAAATAAAAACATGTTTTGTAGAATTTCACATTGTTTATGAACTTGTAGTTAATAGTTCTGCTTTATTGTATCAATAATTTCTTGCGGTAGAGTATGTTAAGAACATTAATTTTTATCTGTAGAAAAAGCAGTATTATATAGCCTATGCTATTTCGTATGTAATTAATTACTTCACTCTTTTTCTCAGTCTTGTCAAAATCCTACCATTAAAGTTACCACACGTTCAATTTGCATTTTTAATAATATAAAATCCACAACTACAGTTTTAGCCTTTTACACCTACATTGTACTTTAACGGAAAGACAGACTCAAGCAAAGCTTTCCACATTCTAGCAGTTCGTATGAGGAATGTGGACTCAACGCTTGGTTCTAACGCGTGGGATGTCCACCATAAAAGGGTGGCGCTTATATCTCAGGTATCTTACACACGGCCTCTGACCCCAAACTAAGCAAAGCTTGTGATATGGCTGCCAGAGACTGATAATAACACATATTTTTAAATACATACTTATAGAATACTTACCTATATAAATATATGTAGTAACTAAATAACATCCAGACACAGAGCAAAAACGTTCATCACGTAAATATTTGCCCTGGGTGGGGATCGAACCCTCCCGTTCGGAGATCGGTGGGGGTCATGAAACACTGAGCCACCAAGGCAGTCAGTATAATATTCAATCAACGCGCGGCTTTATGTGAGCTTCAGTCAGGTTTGGATATTGCGCAGCTTGTAGCTAACTTCAGATCCGCTAGCTTGGGTGACGTGGCCTCTACCAACATTTTATTACAAGCGATAACAGCTAATATGGTTATAATTGTGTCATTTAGCGATGAGAACAATAAACTGTAGTTATTACATCTTATCTTCGTATTGGTCATAGTTAATAACCTACATAATTATTACTACATTACTATTATACTATTTTACTATTGTATTGTTAATAGTGTTTCGCGATTTCGCACGCGTCAAACATAAGTTTGTTTTGCATTCCTATTTATTATTAGGTAGGTACATCGAACTAATTCTATTTCCAAACAAACTATGCTAACCTCGGCAGTGGTTTCATATTTGAGCCGTTTGAAGTTGAGACATTGGGTCCGTGGGGACCGGGAGCTCATCTTGTTTTCAAAAGCCTTTCTCTGAGCGTCTGGTGGACGCGACGCGTGACCAAAATGCTGGTGTTTATTTGGCTCAACGTATAAGCATTGCCATTCAGTGTGGCAATGCTGCCAGCATGCCAACATTTAGATTATCCTTACACTTTCAAGGGTCTGTGATGATGAGGATGATCTAATTGCTTTTTATGTAGTGGTAGATAATGTAGGTACCTAGTTTTAGTTTATGTTACGTAGTGTTGTATTTTGTACTAGTCAATACACATCGTCTCATTGACGTTTCGGGCCGTATGTAGCAATGAATACTAAAAAAAGCCATTTCGGAAACCAGTTTCCTAGCCGCGGTTTCCTAAACGGCCGAAGCGGATTACCTATTGACAAATATGTACCTAAACTTCCAGGACCAAAACCAGTTTCTCTGAAAGCAAAAATCCCAAAACGAGCGGCGGGAACCGAGCACTTGCACCCCGAGCCGCGGGTGGCGTGCCAGCTGCTGCACCAACCTGCTTCTCACACCCTGGACGTAATATTCGTCCACGGGCTCTACGGTAAGTGCACATACATACTCAAGGCGGATCCATGGGGAGGGTCATGGGGTTCACGATTTACTGATAAGATTAAGTCTTTTATTTGGCCCAATTATTAAAGCGCCATCGAAATTATATTAGCTACTTAGACCATTTCTGTTTCTTATCCACTTTAGGCATTCTATAGAGGGAGCACTTTTTACTATGCTATTAAATTTACTATGGCGCCTTCATAATTGCGCCTAGTGATGTATTAGAATAATTTCGCGCTCGCTACGCTCGCGCTTCGAAAAATTGAGTTGATGTTGTCTAGGGTCACATTTAATCACAAATTATTTGCCCTTTATTGAAAACAAAACATCGAATCGAAAGCCTGTGTAATGTGTTCAAAGCCTTATATAACGTTAATTTAAATAATAAATATCTAGGCGGACAGACTTAAAAAAATGATATTTTGCCCATAGTCCATGCAAAAAAACTTGACTCTTGGGGGCGTAATACACATTACACGCATAAATTACGTGAGGTGTTTAGGGGGGCAGGGTGAACTGAATCTCAATCGATCTCACATGGGAGAAACGGGGGGGTTTTTGAAAATATCACGTTTTTTTTCTGCATAAAACAGCATATAATACGCCCTCTAACCTATACTGTCCCAGTGCTTGGCAAACCTGACATTTCAGACCATGACGTGTTCCAACGCTACTTTTTTCCACTCTTTGCGGAGAAAAATCAAGATCTTACTATTTTTATTACTTTATTGTTCCAGGGTCCTTAGGAAATACATGGCGTCAAGGCGACTGGCGTCAGAAATACGCATCCGATCCCAAAATAGTGACCCTCCGAGACCACTCCAAACCAAAGTCTTGCGACTGCCTCAAAAACACAGACATACAACCCATACATAACGAAAATAAATATGATAACACAGAAAACGCATTTAAAAAACACGAACCAAAAGATAATGACGAAAACATAACTGAAGACGACCCCGAAATGTCATTAACTAAAATCAACGAGAAACTATCAAAGAAAGTTATACCAGAACAAAATGATTTAATCACTGAACAATTTTATAACAATACTTTGATAGATCAAGTAGATAACGCTGAAAATTACGAAACACAAGCGAGTTTCGTTTGCGATATGTTTAAAAAAGAAACCAACTGTGATACAAGCTGTGAAACTAATTATAACCAAGAAAATATCAAATTTAAATGTACCAATAGCTGTAATAATGATTACAAATATACATATAAGAATAATACATTCGAATATAACGACGATAACCAATATGACCGTCAAAATAATGACGAAAATAAAGGTGCAGAAGATGCAGATAATGACTTTAAATGTAAATATAATGAAATAAATGATTTTAATGAGTGTAAATGTAGTTCATATGAGAAGAAGTGTGAAGTTGGGTGTGGGTGCATTTGCAATGAGTGTTATTCGTCCTGTTGGCCCAGAGATTGGATAAAAGAAGATTTTCCAGGCGCAAGAGTGATTTCTATTAATTATACCAGTGACCCGTATTTGTGGAGACCGCTATGGATAAAAGAGAACAAAAGGTGAGCCTTGGTTATATCAGAGGATATCACTCTCCAGTTTAGGTATAGGGCGAATCAAACTTTTTGGCGGCTGTGATGTTAGCTACAAGCTTCGCGAAACCCAATCCTGATTGAAAGGACATGTCCACAAAATGTATGGAGGCTGGTATAATAATAATCAAAAATTCTAACCACAACACTCGTTACATTTCGAGAAAGTTCATATTTTTCTGAGTCTATTACATCAGTTAAAACCAAAATAGAGCCCTCCGGTTTTTTTTAAATTAATTTTGAATCTATTAGGATAAATAAATATATTTGGTTCAATAGGTAGTTTATCTCTATCAACCCAGATTAAGTAACCTCCAAATTGATAAATAGAAGCATTTCTACCAATTAGACACACTTTTTAAATGTTTATTTGTCACATTGTACCCACTAACTGGTCACACTGGTAGGTTATAATTTTTAATTTTAGCAAATTAAGAGATGGATGTGAAAGAATCAGCTACGAATACAAGTAAAATAACGATAGAAGCACTTTCTTATTGCTAAACTAGAAAAAATACAAAGCTGTATTATTGTTTTTTCATACAATTTATTATTCACATTAAAAAAAAAATGGAGGGATAAAAAAAACTAAATTAAATATTTTTGAGAAGCCCATGAATCTAGCTTTCAAATGATGTATATATTCTTGGTTCGATTTTTCTCTGATAATATACCACTTGTAGACGTCACCTTTACTTGAAAAACTGCGTGAGGCCAATCCTCACGCAGTTTTTCAAGTAAAGGTGACTACTAATAAATGAGAATGGGTTTAGGCTGACTGAATCCAGCTGAACCAAATTTCTTGGCGGCTAGCAACACGGACGAGGCGAGTGGAGGTTGCGCAGTAACAATATACTCATATATTATTTGTAATATATTATATACAGGGTTATTCCTAATCAATTAGCATCCTTTCAGGGGCTTATTCTGTACATCAAAACTAACAACTTTTGTTTTATGACTTTTGTCAACACTAAAAAAAAAAAAAATTAGTTATTCCATAGTAAAATATCGTTCACCCGCTACAAAATGTATGGACCAGCTGATTTTTTTGAGTTTTGACAAAAGTCGTAGAACAAAAGTTGTTAGTTTTGATGTACAGAATAAGCCCCTAGAAGGATGCTAATTGATTAGAAATAACCCTGTAAATAAAACGTTTATTTTAAGAAACTAAGACTCATACATAAAAAACATACATTATTGGCAGGTAGTCACTTAACATTACGATAAAATTATGTTAGCGGCGCAAGAGAAAGGATGTGCGCAGCTTGTAACTAACATCACAGACGCCCAGAAGTTTGATTCGCCCTATAATCTATATGATCAGTTCAAATTTCTGAGCGTCTGTATGCTGAGTGTGAGTTTTGTCGCAAACATGACGCGCTCGCCGCGAGCGAGTAAGCATGTAATTTGTATGAAGAAATGTACAGCGCCACTAGCGGCGCGTTTTTGAAACACTTTGTGCGAGAACAAGTTCATACAAATTACATGCTTACGCTCGCGGCGAGCGCGTCATATTTACAACAAAACTCACACTCAGCATACTGGTGAACGCGACGCGTGACCAAAATGCTGGTGTTTATTTGGCTCAACGTACGAGTATAAGCATTGCCATTCAGCGTGGCAATGCTGCCACATGCATGCTGCATGCTGGGCACGCTGCCAGCATGCTGGGCACGCTGCCAATTGGCAGTGAGTGCGAGCATTTGGATTATCTATAAACTTTCAAGGGTCTGTGGATGATCCAATTGCTTTTTATGTATAGTCCGTTCCATAACCGCTGAGATTGGACCAGATGAAAATCTATTGAAAAATTTGGCAGAAGTCGTAAAATAATAATATATACCTAAGTACTCATTTCTAGTTAAGATACATCTTAAAATATTGCACGCCCGTTATGGGTCCACTATTGAAACTATTTTATTTAATTGTAAGAACATTGTACATAGTGTTGCAAAAAACGTTTTCTGATTCTGATGCTGATATTTTCAGCACGCATTTATTATCTTTCAGAAACTACCAGAATATAGTGATTTATTAAAGCAAACCTATTAGGTAGATAATTATATTCGTCCAAGATCGTTGCGATCCAAAGTCAAAGTCAAGTCATTTATTGCAACATATGAAATTTACATGCGGTTCTTAGTTAACATGTTTTGTATAGTGATACATATGATCATATGACCCTATAAGGGTATGGCAATTTAATTTAATGGATCCTAGTTCTCAGCGGTTCTGAGACGGACTATAGTAGTAGTTTATGTAGTTTTAGCCTGCGTAAGTAGCGTTGTATTTTAATGACTGTGTGTACCGTACTTTACAGTAGGTACTTTCTTAGTGCATGTGACCTCAGGTTACCTTCCTCATTGTTTCAAGCAAGTCAAAGGTCTTTGATTTAGTTATAAATACTTGTTTTAAACATCGGGACGACCCGGTTAACTTGTTTGTTGATGAATGATTTTTAATTTATAGTGCTTCCCATTTGCTTCCCGCACTAGGTTTATTTCAAAGAGTTTTTCTATGTGATAAACATTTCCAAAATTGGTAGCAAACGCAGGACTTGAACCAAGTTGAACCTGCTTCTCTCGGATCACTAGCTCGACGCTCTCCCAACTGACCTCGTTCGCCCTTAATACTAATAATCATACTAATATTATAAATCCGAAAAGTTGGTTGGTTTGTTCCTCTTTCACGCAGCAACGGAGCAACTGATTGACTTGATTTTTAAATCATAAATCATTTATTTGGCATAATAATAAATATGTGCAGATACATTGTTCCAAAGGCTCCCAAACTAGGTAGAGACTGCATGTCAAGAGCCAATGGCTTCTCCTATTATGGCACAAAAATATTACAAAGCAAATAAATAACTGGTATTGTACAAGTTTTTAACAGAGTTAAATTCAGATAGACAAAAGATATTCATTTGTTTATATATTTATTATATATAGTATATTTATAGTATAGTATATTTATTTGTTTGTAAGACACACGCAGAAAAAAATATATACACTCGAAATCAAATGAAAAGGATTTGGCATCGATATAATTATTGGCAGACGCCACGGTTGTGGCCAGCGTACCGGTTGTGGCCATTTTTATGTTTGAAGCCTTGTAAATAAGAAACTAAAAAGATAATGGTTTTGAATAAATACGGAAAAATAAAAGGTTCCTGTGGGATAGCACAAAAGTCAAATTCAACGCGGGCGGAGCCGCGGGTAAAAATTAGTAAAAAAAAAATTATGTATGTAGGCTAAATAGTTTTCGAGTTGTGATGGGGTCAAAAGTAGCTCCAAATGGTTTATGTAATATTACACACGGCCGCTGCGTCGCCAGTTTTTGACCGACAAACAACCGGAGGAGGTAGGTACGAGTACCTATACAATTCGACGCGTATATAATTTTTTTTTATATATAACCACGCATATCTTTTTTCATAGTCCGATTTCAATAATTCTATTTTTATTGGAAAGAATATACTTCGGAATGGGTCCCATTTAAATTTTATCGAAATCGGCTGAGCCATTTTTGATAAATCGACAATAATGTGAAAATGCTACATCGATCCGTGCGAAATATTTGCGAACTAGCGACTCGCCCCGGCTTCGCACAGGTGTATTATACATATAAACCTTTCTCTTGAATTACTCTATCCATAAAAAAACTGCATCAAAATCCGTTGCGTAGTTCTAAAGATATAGGTAAGCAATAAGCATACATGAAGACAGACAGCGGGAAGCGACTTTGTTTTATACTAGGTATGACTGTAATGATTCTGTACACGGGTGAAGTCGGTCATGTTATTTGATGCAAAAAAATCTTAAATAATATATAGGTAGGAAGCCTTTAATTTTGAACTGTTTCAATAGTTTGATAAAAATGTTTACTGATTTATACTTATGATAGGTTTTATTATAATTTTCAGGTTAAATCTCTATCAGAGAGCGGAGCAGATGATAGAACAACTGCTAGACATGGGAGTGGGGGAGAAGCCTGTGATCTGGGTTGGGCACTCGAAAGGGGGGCTGTTTATTAAACAAATATACTGTGAAGGTAAGATCCGTTATCTGTCCATCTATCAGCCGTAGGACGTCTACTGCCGGACATAGGCCTTCTCTATCATTCCCAATAAGACCGGTTGGAAGCGGCCTGCATCCAGCGCGTTCCTGCGATTATATCGTCAGTCATTTAGTCGGTGGACGTCCTACGCTGCGCTTGATGATCCGTGGTCTCCATTAGAGAACCTTACAGGCCCATCAGCCATCCGTTCTTCGAATTATATGCCCGCCCATTGCCATTTTAACTTAATTATCCGCTGGGCTATTTGGGAATAAGAAATAAGTTAAGTATGTACCTACCTACAATGAATAAACTAAATAAAAATATAACTTTTTAAAAATACAATATCCTGGATACCTGGATACGAAGACAAGTAAAACGAGCCCAAACACGACGGGTCTATCTTGTTTAGTACAGGAGTTCCTATGGCCACCTTCCGACTCCATCATCAAATCAGCTCCCATAATATTATAATAATACTATTATATATGTATCATAATATTGCATTAGTCTAAATGTCGATCGCAAGTGGTGGTCTAAGAAATCCGTTAGATCCCCTCGAATGAAGACAACGTACCAGCAAACGGAGCGTAGGACGTCCGACCGGCGTTGGTGGACCGACGATATAATCAAGTCTGCAGGAACACAATCGAGCGATGGCAGCGCTCAGTTGTAAATGTCACTCGCGGTCACCCAACCGAAGACTGATCGTGCCGAACGTTGCTTGACTTCGGTAATATATACTGTACTGTACCAGCCTATTTAATAGTCCACTGCACGACGTAGGCCTACCCACAAAGGGTGATTGGGCCATATCCACCACGCTGGCCCAGTGCGGGTTGGTGGATTCACATACGTCATCGAATTTCTTCTACGGACGTATGCAGGTTGCCTCACGATGTTTTCCTTCACCGAAAAATCAATGATGTGAAATTCCGTACATAAGTTCCAAAGAAACTCATTGGTACGGGATCAGGATTTGAATCCACGACCTCACGATTGCAGGTCAGGTGTTACTACCACTAGACCACCACGGCTTATATATAGTGAATAGAAAATGAACATTATTTCTCTTATTTCATTTGTTCACGCCTACATCCCATTGTCTTCCACCTAAAGGTTAATTGGAAGTCAACGCTTTGTAGCGTTAAGTCCTCATTTTGTGTAAAAGGTGTGCAATAAATTATTAAAGTGTATCAGCCTTTTAATAGTCCACTGCAGGACGTAGGCCTATCCACGAAAGGTGATTGGGCCATTGGCCACGCTGGCCCAGTGCGGAATTATTATATTTTTGGATACTTGAACTGATTTTATTTAAAAAATAAAACACCCAATTACTGCTGAGAATTATATTTCAACAGAAAAAATCAAAAGTTAAACAATTGGACAGCGATTCGACACAAATTAACTAAAAGAAATGAAATATCGGACGATGTTTCCACGACGGTGGCTCGAGGTAAAGTGTCGGCGCGGCGTTTGCGCACCGCCTTTTATATCATTCGCCGGCTGGTACTCATCTACCTTCCAACAATATAATAAATCTATCCACCAACCCGCACTGGACCATCGTGGTAGATATGGCCTAATCACCCTTCGTGGGCAGGTCTAAGTCCAACAGTGCACCATAAAAAAAGGCTGATAGAGTACAGTACAAATAATAAATAATGTATCTGTTTTTTCCAGCTTACGACGCATACATGAAACTAAACAAGAATCTCGCCAAAAATGAAGAAACTAAACAAGTATTATACAAGAATATCGAAGAAAAATCTTCTCTAGCTTATAATGGTATAACCGCAGAAAACATAGATGCGATCATTGGGCATTTCAACAAAAGCAATGAAAATAACAGTTCGAGTATTAATAAAAACTGTACAAAACAAATAAATGATAATACGAAAGAAAATGATACATTTTCTATAGAAAATGAAAATGACTCTAGAGAAAACGATAATTACATAAACCAAAATGATAATTATACAAGAAAGGTGGATAATTTTACAAAAGATAATTATAGTACAATACAAAGCAATTTCAAGAAATGTGATAATTATAGAGATAATATAGCAAATAATAACGCATGTGTTATGAATGGAACGGTCGAATACGTTAATATTTTCGAACAAATGAGTGCCAAAAATGATAATAACGATAATACAGGTTATTTAAATATGATTAGTGATGATAATATTAGTAATATAAAAATTGTAAGTGGTGATGGAAAGAATATGAATAAAGAAGATATAGGAATTACTTCAAGTATTGAAGGTGAGAATTTACAATTATTTATTTTGAAAAAAAATCACTGTACAGTCGTAATCGTCTATAGATAGGCGTAACTAGAACTTATTGGCTGTATAATATACAGCCTTGACCAAATGTATTAGGCACCTTTAAAAAAACAAAATGCATGTTTACTACTTAACCAATAACTGAGTGCTTATCTGAAGCGGTGGTGGTCTAGTGGTAGTAACACCCGACCTGCAATCGTGAGGTCGTGGGTTCAAATCCCGATCCCGTACCAATGAGTTTCTTTGGAACTTATGTACGGAATTTCACATCATTGGCTTTTCGGTGAAGGAAAACATCGTGAGGCAACCTGCATACGTCCGTAGAAGAAATTCGATGACGTATGTGAATCCACCAACTCGCACTGGGCCAGCGTGGTGGATATGGCCCAATCACCCTTCGTGGGTAGGCCTACGTCCTGCAGTGGACTATTAAAAAGGCTGGTACAGTACAGTACAGAGTGCTTATCTTAAATTACTTACCGGGGTCATAAATAACTTCTTAGAATATCAAGCGGCTCTTTGTTAAGGTCATAAAACACCTGGTGACCGAAAGCAAAGGATTCGGTTTTCTTTCGGTCTTATCAGTCAATGTTTGGTAACTTGTGTTCTGGACTCTAACAAGTAAACAAGCTTTCATTTCTGTTGATGTGATTAAATTGACACCTAATTTTGTTAAAAATGCCAAAATTTAGTAAAATTAGTTTAGAAGATACAGTAAAAATACAGGGTGCATAATACTTTTGGCCAAGGCTGTATCTATACATATAGTATAAATGAATGTTTGTCTGTATGTCCTTCATAGAATCGTAAACTATACATTTGAACATGTGATGATCTTTAGCAAGTTGTACATGAGCCAAATAAAGTTTCTGAGTTGTAACTTATAAAGATGAACGAATGAAACGAAGTTCGTTTCATCTATCCATCCATCCGCCATAAGAAGTCTACTGCTGGACATAGGCCTCCCCTAAGGATCTCCAATAAGACCGGTTGGAAGCGGCTTGCATCCAGCGCGATCCTGCGGTCTTAATGAGGTCATCCGTCCACCTTGTGGGTTGACGTCCTACGCTGCGCTTGCCGGTACGTGGTCTCCACTCGAAAACTTTTCGACCCCATCGGTCATCAGTCCTCCGCGCTATGTGCCCTGGCCATTGCCATTTCAACTTGCCAATCCGTTGAGCTATGTCGGTAACTTTGGTTCTTCTACGGATCTCTTCATTTCTGATTCGATCCCGCAGAGACTCCGAGCATAGCCCTCTCCATAGCTCGTTGAGCTACTTGGAGCTTACTAATAAGGCCCATAGTGAGAGACCACGTTTCTGTGCCATAAGTCATCACTGGCAACACACACTGGTCGAAAACTTTTGACTGAAGAAATCCACTGAATGAAGAGATCCTCTTCATTTCTGATTCGATCTCGCGATTTCCGAGCATAGCCACCATAGCTCGTTGAAAATAAAAGTTTAGTTTATTTATAACCAAAATCGCTGTACAGTCGTAGTCGTCTATGGAACAGGCGTAACTACAAATTAGTGGCTGTATAATATATAAATCAAAGAAATTATAGAAGGTAAAATAGACTTTCAAGTTTTCTACGGTAGGCAAAGAAAGTGCTACGCCATCCATTCCCCTTTAACTACTTTTCCATTGTTCCATCTGCACCCCATAGCATGGCAAAGGGACCAATTGTTTTTCCACCAATTTGTGGAAAAACAAAATGGCGGCGAGTGGTTGAAAGAAAAAGGTTGAATTCGGCCTATGTGCCAGCTCCCATACAAAAATGTTCATACTCTTTTGGGCAGCTTGTAGTAATTGAATTTGATTTGGCCTATACAAATATATTTTTTTTGCCTAACACTTATCCTTGTATTTTCAGATAGTATGATAACCCGTCGCGCGTCGCTGTGGTGCCGCAGTCGAGGGTTCATGTTCTACTCGGTCCCACATAGAGGGTCGCCTCTCGCCGATATCAAGACTCCAGTCACTGCGAGGAGCGTCGACTTGCTGGAGATCGCTAAAGGTAGCTAACATAACAGTACTACCGTTGTTAGACCCAAGGGGGCCGCAGTGCGACTCCAAAGTAAACCTTGTCCCCACTATGTTTATTTAACCCAAGAGGGTATTTCCTGTTGCTACCAGGGAACAATGTAATTGCTGGGCTTATGAGCAGAATATAGATAACCTGTTTATTGTATTTACCAAATAGTGTTGTATAGATATCATTAAAGAGTCTGTGCATTGGAAGATAAAGCCCCTGCGGGGTCGGAGTGGTAAAATATTTGAAGATAAATAAAATAAAACAGCATTTTATTCAGATCTACTTAATCTAGTTACAATAATAATAGTATATATATATTGGTATTACAAGATAAACATAAAATACTACAAGATAAACTAAAATATTGGAAGAAGGAATTTAAAAAAGTTAAACCATTGACGCGAGACTAGATTCTGATGGCGTGGCTTATAGCTAAAATTAGAATACACCATTTCGTTCTTCCAGATTGTCCGCTGGTACTAGGGCTGCAGGCGCGGTGGGAGGTGGCAGTGCAGCCGGCGGGGCCCCGCGTGCCGCCCGCCGTGCGCAGCATGGTGGAAACTTGCCGCACGCTCATGTCGGTGCTATGGCTTAGGATTGTTAGCACTGAGTCTGCCGGTGAGTCCTTCTATCCATCAAAAGTAAAACATCCACGGTTAATCATAGGTGTCAAAGGATTTCCATAAGGCAGGTTAGAAGCGACTGGTGAGTAACTAATATTATGTAATAGTGGCAAGTAGGTACTAGGGCTGCAGTCAAGCTGGGAGGTGGCAGTGGAGTGGAGTGGGCTCATGTTTGTGCTAGCAGAGTTGTTAGCACCGAGTCAGCTGGTGAGTCCTCCTGTATAATGGTACCAAGTACTAGGGCTGCAGGGGCGGCGGGAGGTGGCAGTAGAGTCAGTGGGCAGGATTGTTATACTGAGCGCCACACAAATTGAAAGATGGGAAGTTAGCCGCAGAGAGCTGCGTAAAAGCCAAAATATAGACGTTAGCGGGAGCCAGAGAGTCGAGACGCCGGCGCACACCCGCCCGCCAACATCGTGCCTCCCGCGCGCTCCCTACGCCCGAGCTCACTACTTCGCCATTTGTATAGGCATTGTGCACACATGCGCAATAATTAGCGAATCACGGCGAAGTGTCATCTGCGGCTAACTTGCCATCTTTCAATTTGTGTGGCGCTCAGTATACCACTGAATCTGCTGGTGAGTCCTCCTGTATGATGATAGCAAATACTAGGGCTGGAGGCGCGGCGGTAGGTGGCAGTAGAGTCAGTAGTGGGCTCTACTGCCACCTCCCACCATGTGGAGGGGCATGTCTATGCTGTGGCTTAGGATTGTTAGCACCGAGTCTGCTGATGAGCCCTCTTCTTCAACTTTTATATTTTGGCGTCGCATGGTTCATGCATTTGCCAGTGTCAAGTGCAAGTTTCTATAACGTTTTCGATATTTTATCAATATATTAACAGTCGTAGTATAGGACGGGTGGCTAGCCCTAGTGTCAGAGTTTTTAGACCGCCAGAAGGCCTCTGACATGGCTAAACGGTCAAACTACGCTATAAGCGCTACTACTATGACTACTACCAGCGACATCTGATATCGAAGTGAAGTCCTAGGATTTAGTTTTAAAAACTTATTTTTTTAACAGATGCGGGCATCGGCACATTATCCGGCATATCAGTCGACCACCGCGAGATCTGCAAGCCCACGAGCCGCTCGTGCCGCCTCTACACCATGCTCACCGATCTAATAAATGAAGCTACGAAATGCAAATGCCAGTAAAACCCTTGCTATAGGCCGAATCATACAACTTGGCGGCTGCGATGTTAGCTGCAAGCTGCGGATAACCCAATCCTGACTGTAGCTTACTGAACAGCTGCGCGAGGATTGAGTTATCCGCAGCTTGTAGCTAACATCACAGCCGCCAAATTGTATGATTCGGTCTCAGAGCAAATAAATAAATCCAGAGGGAACATCGTTAAACAGTCAAGTGAAGTAGGTATTTTATACATGTGTGAGTGCGTCGCTGTTGCGCCGCCATAGTTTGACTGACGAGCCAAAGCGTAGTTTCATAGTTACCTGGATGTGTGTGTAATTGTCTGTACACGGCGAGGCGTAGTTTTGGTTGGCTTCACTTGTTTGGTCACAACATTCTCTCTTGATTTTTTTATTTGCTCTGAGGATTCGGTCTATACTTTAAACGCTATGTATCAAATGAGGATAAAACTCAAAGGTAGCTACACACATAAGCGGACCGGCACAGTCGGTCCGGCACAATTAGTCGAACGACAAAATCAATCCGAAGGCTCCAAAGCAGCTAAGCCGTACGTTCAGCATCACTATCGGAAGGCTCTTTCAAGTCCAATCGGTACAATTCGGCAGTCTCGGGTCTCTCCGCCCGTCGCGGCATTTTTGGCCATTCATCTACAATTCTACATAAATAAAGCAGATGTAGGTACCAATTGTGGCCAATGTCCCGGCTTTGGGCTTTTGGTGTGAAAATTATAGCTTCAAAAATCTAACCACATAAAGATTTTCTTTGAAAATTTCTTTAGTAACATTTTTTTTCTTTAGAACATTATTTTGAAAATTTTAATTGTGTACAGTCTACACAATCATTGAATTTCAAAGTGGCCAAAATGACAGTACTGTACTGTAATGTTCCATCCTTTTTAATAGTCCACTGCGGACGTAGGCCTACCCACGAAGGGTGACAAATGACAGCAAGATTGCCAAAACCGATACATCTATAATAAAAAATAAATAAATAATAGAAATAAAGTTTTATTATTTTATTATACATACGGTTTTACCGAACGTACCGGCGCGCGGCACATATTCTATTTTATCGCCCGGCAGTGCCGATCGAGGCCGCCCCGATTATATGTGTAGCAAGACTTAATGTGAAATCACTTTAAAAAAAATATTTCGACGGTAATACCCATAATAAAGTAGGTACACTATAATTATGTGGCGCCCTATATTATAAACGATGGATATGGTTTTTAGAGAAAGGGCCTCTGCGTATCGTATAGTGTAATACACTTTTAAGCATACCTACTCACAGATTTCTAAGTATAAGCCGAACCAAACATAATGGCGTCTGTGAACAAGAGGAAAGTCGTTGCGCAGTAGCAAATTTATAAGCTGGCAGTGATGAGTTATAGCTAACTTTACAGCCGTCATTAAGTTTGATTCTGCCTATAACTACTGATAAACAAAAGTATTTTTGAATGCATTTTTAATCAGTACCTAAATAAATTCCTACTTAAATAAGATACATTATAATTTATATACAGTACGACACAGATCAATTTCATATCATCATCAATTGTCATCACTATAATATGCATATCACCATCACTATTGATCAAAGTGAAAACCCTTTATTCTGTTGTTACAGTCCTTTCACAGTTATTTTACCTCTGACAATTATTGCTGTCTCTTTCTAACCTGTGTTGGTGTATAATGACTCGACAGAGACAGCCAAAAAAAAAAGCTAAAAATGACAGGTAAAATAACTATTAACCTTGGAGAAATGACCGACTTGTCTAAATCCAAAACAGTTTTATCTATGAAATCATTAACTTTTCTAAAAATGACTTTTCTTTGAACTATGGCTGTTATAGACATAAGTTACACAAGAAAAAATATTCAAGTTTTCATAAAACAAAGAATTCACACCTAAACACTTCCCAAACAAAAATATATCACAAAATTCGAAAACAGCGAGTCACCAGCTGGTCACATTGACAAGTAAAATGCGGCATCACGTTGTTCAAGATGATAGTTGCTGTATGATTACTTCTCTTTCTATAAAATGACACTTTTGTAAGAGCGACTATATGTTTTATCGTTCAATTGAATACGAGAGCTCCAGTCTTGTTATTTCTCTAAGCTGTAAACGGACTGTACATGAAGTACGACACAGATCGAATCATCATTATTTTCATCACTATAATAAGCATACCATCATCACTATATATCACTACGATTCTGCTGTTATTATCTAAACTAAAACAGACTGCACTTCAAATCTATTAAGCGCTGTTCTAAAATTGTTGCATCTTTTCTCTTTCATAGAAATAGAAGGAGATGCAATTATTTTGGTGGACAGTTTGATTATAGTAGAATCGAAGGCAATGTCGAGGGAACAGTTTTTTCGCGTGTTTAGATTTAAAATAGATAATTATAAATCATGTTATTAGTAAACTTAAGAAATATTCTATTTTAGTATGTTGGATTTATTGTATCAATAAATATGATCATTATATAAAAGTGTTTTCTTTTTTGACCAACGAACCACCGGAGGAGGTATACACTTCGACGAGTATATTTTTCTTTAATGTATAACCACGCATAGCTTATGTCATAGTAGTGAGATTTCAATAATTCTTTTTTT
Organism: Hypomecis punctinalis; assembly: GCA_949316475.1. NCBI lineage: Eukaryota > Metazoa > Arthropoda > Insecta > Lepidoptera > Geometridae > Hypomecis > Hypomecis punctinalis. Next base: position 3,133,508 of record OX438822.1, read on the forward strand.
ATTGGAAAGAGTATACTTCGAAATTAGTCCCATTTAAATTTTATCGATTTCGGCTGAGCCATTTTTGATAAATCAACAATAATGTGAAAAATGCTACATCGATCCGTGCATAATATTTGCGTTCTAGCGATGCGCCCCGGCTTCGCACAGGTGTATTATACATATAAACATTTCTCTTGAATTACTCTATCTATTAAAACAAACTGCATCAAAAGCCGTTGCGCAGTTTTAAAGATATAAGCATACATGGGGACAGACAGCGGGAAGCGACTTTGTTTTATACTATGTAATGATTCTGTACACGGGTGAAGTCGGTTATACTATTTTTTGCAAAAAATAATTATTTTATTTTGGTTACCCAGAACTGGCAGTTAGATATAAACCGAAAGGAGGTGATTCAGAATTAAACCCCGAATCTGACAACTGTCAAAACTATAACGCCAGCCTGAACCGAATAATTATTTTTTGCAAAAAATAGCACGACCGACTTCAACCGTGTATAAAATTCGCGAATATTTCGCACGGATCCATGTAGCATTTTTTACATTATTGTGGATTTATCAAAAATGGCTCAGCTGATTTTGATAAAATTTAAATGGGACCAATTTCGAAGTATACTCTTTCCATTAAAAAAATAATTATCAAAATCGGACAATGACGTAAAAAGTTATGCGTGGTTATACATAAAAAAATATACAATGTGTTAGTCTACCGGTGTCGGAGCCTTAAGCGGTGACATCTATGATAAATTTTGAACAATTTTTACCACGGGACCAACTCTGAAAACGTAAAAAAAACTGCTGTTCCATACGATTTATTACAGATTTTCGACAAAAAGTATGGAAAACTTCTAAAACGGATCATAAAGTACTGTCATGGAAATTACTACAAAAACAAATAAAAAGCAAGTAGGTATAAGTAATTTCAATTTATTCGACATAAATAATTAAGTATAATTTACACATTACATTTATTTATTTTCAGTTCCATTTCAATTCATAACTTTGGTAACAAAACTATTGACAAATAAGATATAGCCGCCCTTGTCTGATAAGTAGGAATGAAAGGGAAAAAAATATTCTTCACCGATAAATAGGTACAATTTCTTAAAACTAAAATGAAAATAAATGCCACTGACTATTAAAATATACCATTTAAAATACAACCCGGTCAGAATATCTGTGCACCTCGCTGGAATGCGGCGCCTCTCCCGCTTGGGGAAGCGGGAGAGGCGCCGGAGACAGGGGTGTCTCCTCTCCGCGTACTCCCCGGTGCGACAGTACGGTTAGCATCTTCGTTGCCGATACTCGTCCAGGTCATTTTGATATTTTCGCTTTATTGTTGTTATTACAGTTATTTATGTTATATGACGTAACGAGGTCAGGTGCACAGATATTGTGACCGGGTTGTAGTTCTCAAATAAAGTAGGTTGGCATCGGCCGGGTGGCTAGCCCTGGTGTCAGTTTTTAAGCCGCCTGAATGCCTCCGAGATGGCTAAACGGTTAAAACAACCGGGGCCTACAATTTAACGTGTCATCCGAGCCACGGTAGCGCTGTTGTAAATACTACCCGCGGTCCCCAATCCGAGGACCGTGCCGTTTCTTAAACTAAAATGTAGATAAATGCCACTAATACTATTAAAATATACAGGGTTATTTCTAATTAATTAGCATCCTTTTAAGGGGTTTATCCTGTACAACAAAACTAACAACTTTTCTCGAAACTAAAAAAATAATAATTGTTGTTCCATAGAAAAATTTCGTTCACCCTCGACAAAATGTATGAACAAATGAACAGCAGATTTTTTTTGAGTTTTGACAAAAGTTACTTCATCAAAACTCGCGTGAGAATTCATTATACTAAAGAAAACACCGGTTTTTACTCACGTATAATATAATGTGCGCGTGCGCCAGTCGCCGGGAGCGCGCGTATTCCCTGACGAAGGAGTACTAATTAATTAATTAATTACTCTGAAACCGGTCCGGTGGCCGGCGGCCCGGCCGCGATATTATACGTGAGTAAAAATCGGTGTTTTCTTTATTATTGACAAAAGTTGTTAGTTTTGATGTACAGAATAAGCCCCTAAAAGGATGCTAATTGATTAGAAATAACCCTGTATAATATATTCAAGTTTTCACTTCTTCCGGCACTCCCGGAGTGCATTTTGTTGTTTTATTTTTTCGGGGGTTGACCTTACAGTAAATGTTGATAAGTATACTACCTCTGTAAATTTGAGAAGAAATAACAACACAGAAAAAATACAGAAAATGTTTATACGCTAGTTTAAATAAAATTAGTATCACACGAAAAAATATTTACACTTATTCTATCCTATGTGTATCTGTAAGTATAAATTATTAAAAAAAAAACAAATTATTATTTACTATCAATCTACTATAGGCCGAATCGTACAAGTTGGCGGATGTGAAGTTAGCTACCGCGGCAATCCAATCAACGCGTAGCTTTATGTGAGCTTCAGTCAGGATTGGATATTGCGCAGTTTCTAGCTAACTTCACATCCGCCAACTTGTATAATTCGGCCTGTACTACCGGAAATATTATTCTATTATATTGCATGGTTCAAAGATCAAAATACTAAGCTCGTGTTGAAACAACTGAGATCTACAATTTGAGTTTTCCGAGCAACGGTGGCGTTCACTTGTAAATGGCACCTGCGGTCTCATCGCAACACTGGCCATGCTGACTGTTGCACTTTGGTGATCAGTAAGAAACAATTAGTCTATCTACGCTATGAGAGTTACATAATTGAAGTAATGAACACTAACCATAGTTGTAATAAGAAAAGAGACTTGTCATAACGTCACGTTGCTTGAAGCCAATAAGATTCCTAAAATGGCGTCAACTGCTCCCAAAAGAAATAGAGCACAAAAGTGACATTTACATTTATTTGATATCTGACACTTAAACTACAAAGTGACATTTACCTTTATTTGACATCTGATACTTAAACTACAAAGTGACATTTACCTTTATTTGACATCTGACACTTAAACTACAAAGTGACATTTATCTCAATTTGACATCTGACATTTAAAAACTACCTACTAACTTTTTAACGTCGCAATGAGATACCAGAGCAAAAGTGTATCGGAAATCTGCTTAGAGCTGTCAAATATGTATTGGAAATTTGACAAGAATTTGACGTTACGCGGAGAAAAATTCGACAACAGCCATTGAATCTAGATATATTTCATGTATCTTTTTAACTCATGCTATAATAACTCAATGTATCTCTTAGATTTTCTCGATCAACCACATTATCCCTCTGGTATCTCTGTGGTCACAATAGTTGTTTACCTTTCATTACAATTAAAATTCATCTTAAAATGGCGGACAGCTAAGATGCAGCTTCTTTTACAAAATAACTTTAAAACAAAACAAATAGAACATTTTTAATAGTAATACATTGAAAATTATAATAATAATACTTACACTTACATAATAATAACTTATTTTTAATACTATTCGTTATTATTATTGCTAAAATCTGCCACTAAGGTCGGTGACTGCCTAATCACGTATAGTACAATGCAGGTTATTTTTGTTTTTTTTTTTAGATATTATTTTAATGTGTATCTAAAATCACATTAAACTCTTTAATTTCTAATTATTATGAAAATGAGACTAACACTGAAAAATATAAAAAAAATCAGCTGTTCCATACATTTTGTATCATCCATGAACGTTTTGTATAGTTCTTTGTTTCATCTGACATTTCAACCGCATTGAATTCATAAAAAAACCTTATTAAACAATTTAATATGAAAAACCTTATTTATAATTTAGCAATCATATCACGTAAAATTTGCGAGTGTCAAGTGGGAGTTTTGCAAATCAAATTGAATTACTTTTACGTCGCGTTGACCAAGCGCGCCGTGCACACACGCGACCACATTGACACACGTTTGAGTTAGCCAATCACAGACGTTACCGCGCTCGTGTTCAATCGGTTTGGTGCTCGTTACATTACAATAAAAAATACTCACACTTAGCTATTCAGTTTTCTGTACGTGACACAAGATGGCGCTGTGCCATTTCCATATAAATCACATCAAACGTTAACGCGATCGAGCTCGAGCGAAAATCTCCCTCTTAGCCATCTGAATAAAAAGTTGTTTGATAAAACAGAAAAGATCGAAAAACAAAAAAAAATTACTTTTTTTTACTTTATCAATTAAGATATTTATAAAAAGTAAGCAAGTTTGTATAGGCTGGGTGGCTAGCCCTGGTGTCAGAGCTTTTAAGCCGCTTGAAGACTTTTGACTTGGCTAAACGGTTAATACAACCGGGGCCTACAATTTAAGACGAGGCATCGGGGCGAGAAACACGAAAACGAGTACTTTTGAATGCGCGATGTGAGAGGACGAATGACATTGATTCAAATTTAAAAAATATCATAGAGAAGGGAAAATCTTGAAAATTTTAATGAACCGCACAAAATTTTGAAAAGTGACCGGTTTTATTAAAAAAAAACTTACAAATTTCTGACCAAACAAGAAGTTTAATAATTCGAATGCTCAGAATTATAAGCGACAACACCCCATTATTTTTGGCGAATAAAATAGCCAGATCACTTTTCTATTTTACAGACCGAGAAGGTATTTTATTTAATGTGTACATTATGAGTAATTAATTAAAAACTCCCTGCCGCCCGCCGCTCTGGCGCGATCCTGTCGAGCGCGACCGCGTAACATTTGTCCGAGTGAAGGGGCACGGTACTCGATTTTTGAGAAACAATAGTTTATTAATGCGTCACCTTAACGTGTCAACGGCAGCGCTCAATTGGAAATGCCATCCGCGGTCACCCACCCGAAAGCTGGCCTAACATTGCTTAACTTACCTGTGTAGTATTTTTATTTTAGTTATTTACTTATGGATAAGCCGATTTCTTTTCATAATTTCAAATGGCAACACTATGATTTTAGATACACATTTTAACTTAGACGACTTGAATATGGTTCACGCACACTTTAAAGTAGTATAAAACATTTTTATTGAAAATTATGTAGTAGTATAGAAATGTTTGTTGAAGATCTATAGGGGAGACTATGTCCAGTAGTTGACGTCCTTTGGCTAAAAGACGATATATTATAACGTCGGTCTCGTACCCATCAGTTCTTTGGAATTTATAAACGAATTTTCTCACCACGGGCTTTTCGGTGAAGGAAAACATCGTGAGGCAACCTGCACACGTCCGTAGAAAAAAAAATCGATGGCGTATGTGTACCAACCCATATTGGGCTAGCGTATTAGATATGGTCCAGTCACCCTTCATGGGTAGGCCTATGTTCACCAATGGACTACTAAAGACTGATACAGGTACCTATAAAAACACTTGTTTTACCCGGGATCCACTTCGGCAATATGAAATAAACTCAATTTTTTCGCGAGCAACTTTTTTAGTGAAATCTTTCGAACATTTTGACTTTCTACAGACTCTAAAGCTTTAAGACTACTTTCATTTTTGACTTTTGTTTTAGACTTTTCTAGCATGTGTTCTAGATTTAAGTCTGTTTCAAGTGCTGTAACAGAATTTTCTTGCACATATTCTGAATTTAAGCCTACAGAAAGTTTGTTAGCAGAATTTTCTTGTTTATATTCTGAATTTGCGTTAACTGAAAGTCTATTTACAGAATTTTCTTGCATACATTCTGAATTTAAATCTTTTGAAAGTGCTTCAGTTGACTTCTTCATATCAATTTTCATTTTCCTAAGTTTATACGTTATATCTTTGACCGAGTTGTTCTGACTATTACTTTTGACAAATTCTTTGTTAATATTTTCTTTCAAATTGTCATTTTGATTGAGTACGCCATTATTATTTGTATCAACTGAGTTGAGTTTCAATGAATCCAGTTTTTCTTTAAAAAGTTCCAATTTTCGCAATAAATGTTTATTTTTTGGATTTTGTTCTGAGTTATGCGAATTTCTTTGATCAGCGTTGTTTTCAAGATCTGTGTTTGATGATCTAGTATTAATAATGTTACTAATATTTTGTAATGATAAATTGTTACTAAAAGAGGTATCAACATCTTGTGAATTTTGTACTTCACTTATACATTTGTCAGATGTATCATTAAGTGTTGTCTCTCTATCATTAACATTTTTAGTAACATTAATGACATTATCTTCCTCTAAACGATTGCCACTGTTTTCAAAAATGTGATCAACATTCAAATCTTGCCAATATTTCTTATTCTTATGCAGTCTTTTTCGAAATTCAATATAATCTTGTAACATTTTACGAGTGTTGTCTCTAAAATTTGTAGCTTTAACTGCTGCTCTCTCATTTTCATCACCAACATCATTAATTTCACCATTCGCATCACCGATTACATCATTACCATCATCAAACACATCATTTCTATCATCTACATCTTCTATTAACCTACTATCATGATCAAACGCATCATTCTCATTATCTATATCATCATTTGCATCACCTATAACAGCACTATCATTTATTAAACCATCATCATCATCGAAACCATAATTCCTGCCAAATTCAAGACCACTAACATCATTTGGTGCGTTTGAATCACTGACATCATCTATTACACCACCATCATCATCTATGTAATCATTCCTGTCATATTCAAGACCACCAACACAGTTTTGTGCGTTCCAATCATTTACATCATTTATTAAACCACCATCATCATCTATATAATCATTCCTGCCATATTCAAGACCACTAACATCATTTGGTGCGTTTGTATCACTTACATCATCTATTAAACCGTCAACATCATCTATATAATCATTCCTGCCATATTCAAGTCCGCTAACATCGTTTGGTGCGTTCTGCATCGTATTATAGCGTAGGTGATCACCCGCCTAGGCGAACAGATGTTTTGGGTCGGGATCTACTATTTCGCAACAAAACTCGTCCTGTTCCAGAGGTTTTTTTACCCATTTCCCGAGATTCGCGCTCTCGAACGCATCGAAGAGGCATTTTTTCGCCGTCTGCGGAACAGAAATATATAAACTCTTTATAAAGCGTCATCTGCTTGCATTGTACTAAGTCGACAGGATCATAATTATGAACAACATTTACTATGCAAATATCTATAAAGTAACAATCGTGCAAAAAAGTGTCCGAGACAAACATTAATTAGGTGACATAACGTCCGAGATTCGAGAAAACGGGTCATTGTGAATTATTTAATGTAAATATCTAAGTCGGTATGTATGACGGCGCCCGGACATTTTTTTACTACTTTCACTTAGGCTCTGTAGATATTTGCTCGAAGATATGGACTCAAACCGGAATTCGAGAAAAAAAACATAACAATTTAAACATCAAATACTCGTAGTAATGATTCAGTTCAGTTCATTACGCTCCAGCTACCAAGAAATAAATACTGAAATTAACTATGCAATAAAATAATGGAAAGGGGGCTGGCATTTTAGGAATAGTATATAGGTACCCACTGGAAATGTGCTTTTAGACCAGGACTTTTTTGGGACTTGTTTTAGGATTGTAGATATATTTCAGCGCACAATTTTAATATTAGACTTGTAAATACATAGAATCATTTTCAGTATGATGATAAATATAAGGCTGTGGAAATAAATTGCACAATTAAGGTTTTGAATAATTAAACAAATACAATTCGTTAAATACGATACTCAATGTCGATTCATGCCTGGAATCCAGTTATAGCATAGTTTCATAAGCGGCTAAAATAACACAAACAGTACTCCTTGGAAACCAGTGATGTAGAAGTATTAAAAAATCTTTTTAGGAAACCAGTTTCCTGAAAGTATAAAAAAAGCCATTTAGGAAACCAGTTTCCTAACCCCGGTTTCCTAAACGGCCAAAGCGGTTTTGTTTTGTTGGGTTATGCCCGGAGTCCCGCTGCGAGACCGAAACAGGAATAAGTAGATTCGCAGACGAACCAAAGTTACCGACATAGCCCAGCGGATTAGTAAGTTCAGTAAGAGGAGGGTCATAATTAACCTGTATCTCAAAAATTCATATAAAATAATTGTGATGCTTTTAAACATATAGAGAACCCCTTGTTCATAATGACCCCTCCGCTTCCTCAGCGGGTTAAGGAATTTTAAAACCAACGGTTTAATGCAATACAACAACATTTTATAAACACCACAAAAAGGAATTAATATACAAAGAACAACAAAGAAATAGAAGAGAGGCACATAAGACGATATTACCGCTAAAAACGATTTCTTCCAGACATACCCTATGTATGAAACTAACGGACTACTTATAATGTATTTCTTTTACCAAGTTTTTTTTACTGCCTCGATGGCTCAGTGGTTTGTGACCCTGACTCCAGGTTTAAAGTGGCGTGGGTTCGATTCCCATTCAGGGCAAGCATTTATATCTGGGTGTTATTTAGGTACTATCTATATAAGTATGTATTTAAAAATATGTATACGTAATATGACGTCTCTGGCAGCCATATCACAAGCTTTGCTTAGTTTTCAGAGACCTTGCGTAAGATGTCCCCTAATATTTATTATTATTATCTACATTATTGTTACTAAATAAAACACCGGTTTTCACTCACTTATGATATACGGCCGGGCCGCTGGTCTGGTAAGCAGTAAAGTGCGCGTGCGCCAGTCGACGGGAGTGCGCGTATTCCCTGATGAAGGAGTACAAAATTTCCTCCGAAACCGGTCGGGTTCCCAGCGGCCCGGCCGTATATCATACGTGAGTGAAAACCGGTGTTTTATTTATACTCTATAAAATTTAACTTGATCTCTGCGACAGCTGTCAGAAAAATTACGCCTATGAAGTCCTGAATTTCTTAATAGTACAGACAGTACCCGTCAATGTCATACTTTATGCACATGCCGATTAGTGATGGGCGACGAATGATCGTGACCACAGAGTTTTAGATAGAGTTTTAATTAAAATATCGATAGTTTGTACTGACGATATTTTGATTTATCATTAATTTTACTGTATATTTTAATATCATAACATTTTTTACATGTATAATTAAATTAAGCCCAATTATATGTTACATTAGCATCGATAATAGCGAAAAACGTCGATAAATACTATCGTTACATAATTATGAGTATATAATTAATATCATAACATTATTTACATGTGTACATACTTGATCTTAAATAATAGTAAGTAAATGAAATCCAATTTCTCACCTTCAACTACTCATTCGATTTCATTACAGCATTGTTTGAGAATCGTTTTTTTGCACCACTATCCCAACTCTAAAAATGTCAATCTTCTACTGTCGCAGAGATCAAGTTAAATTTTATAGAGTATAGTATAATGATTTCTCACCCGAGTTTTAATGAAGTGATTTTTGTTACTTTTTCCACTGTATGAGTAAATACATACCTGATATCCCGGGCACAGCATTTTAGCTTCGCTGTAGAGCAGTGTGCTGGGATTTTCGGGAATGGCGGGCAGTTTGCTCTCCAAGTCTAGCGATTGCTGTAAATAAAAGTTAACAGTTCTGTCAAATTATATTGAAAACAGTAAATAGTAGATTGTATCATATGGGAACGTAAACTAAATATGTACGGCGAGTCTTATTTGTACTGCTATGATGGACAATAACCCAATGAATTATGAACGCCCACGTACCCCTTCGACCTTTGTCGACGAGATAGTGCCAGCGCGCACACATAGTTTGCTTGCACAGTAGCAATGGCTGGTTATTAAATGTCTATGTATACATCCGAATTACATGTTGTAATGGTTCCAGTTTGTTGACGAGGTAGTGCCAGCACGCGAACATGATTTGCTTGTACAGTAGCGATGGCTGACCATTCTCCTGTTATTGTGTGCAATGTATATGTGTATGTATATATACGATGTTGACGAGGTAGTGCCATCGCGCTAACATGGTTTGCTTGCACAGTAGCGACGGTTGACCATTTTCTTGTAATTGTGAATAATGTATATGTATACATCCGACTCACATGTTGCAATGGTTCCAGTTTGTTGACGAGGTAGTGCCAGCGCGCGAACATGGTTTGCTTGCACAGTAGCGACGGGTGACCATTTTCTTGTAATTATGTGTAATGTATATGTATACACCCGACTCACATGTTGCAATGGTTCCAGTTTGTTGACGAGGTAGTGCCAGCGCGCGAACATGGTTTGCTTGCACAGTAGCGACGGGTGACCATTTTCTTGTAATTATGTGTAATGTATATGTATACACCCGACTCACCTGTTGCAATGGTTCCAGTTTGTTGACGAGGTAGTGCCAGCGCGCGAACATAGTTTGCTTGCACAGTAGCGACGGTTGACCATTTTCTTGTAATTGTGTGTAATGTATATGTATACACCCGACTCACATGTTGCAATGGTTCCAGTTTGTTGACGAGGTAGTGCCAGCGTGCGAACATAGTTTGCTTGCACAGTAGCGACGGTTGACCATTTTCTTGTAATTGTGTGTAATGTATATGTATACACCCGACTCACATGTTGCAATGGTTCCAGTTTGTTGACGAGGTAGTGCCAGCGCGCGAACATGGTTTGCTTGCACAGTAACGACGGTTGACCATTTTCCAGTTTACCAGTCATCGCGTTCAGGATCTCGGGTTGCTGTAATAACATAAAAATATGTTAGAGAAGTATGTTTAATGTTAAATGATATTTTGTAATTTGTAACACACGTTTTATTGTTATATGTTATTGCACGACATAAGTTACTATGCTTGAATGCCAGATGACATATCACGACATATGACATCACTCCGTCATATAACATCGTGGGTTGTATGAATTAATTGTATTCTTTGTAATTTAATTTAATTCTTAAATACTTTTTAAATACACATATAAGCCAAATAAATACCAGCGAATAAAATACTACTTTCAATTTATTTAATATTTTGTGAGATATATAGGTAGGTGTGTTAATGGTGTAAATTGTTTGTGTACTTAGATACAAGATTTTGTATATCAATAAACAATAAGACATAGGGCGCTAGACGACACACTGCGTCAAATGACATACTGCGTCATACGACACCCTGCGTTAAATGACATAATCATACATCTACTATGATAAGATACTCTCAGCAAATATAAATACAAACACCCTGCGTCAAATGACAGGCTACGTTAAATGACAACCTGCGTCAAATTACATAATGATTCAAACGTTACGGTACTCACAGCGGGGGTAGTGTTGCTCCAACACACGCTGAACGACGGCGCGCGCGCGGGCGTGCGAGCCTCGGTACTGGCCGCGCGCGCTAACAGCGGTCCGTACCATATGACATACTGCGCCATATGACATATCGTACACTCACAGCGGAGGTAGTGTTGCATTGCACGTTAATAGTAATACCCACCACCCACCAGACAAAGCTTCTTATGATATCGCCATATAAGATACTGCGGTAAATAACACACTGTGTTAAATGGCACCCTGCCTTAAATGACATCCTGCGTTAAATGATACCCTGCCTTATATGACTACCTGCTTTAAATGACACCCTACGTCAAATGACACCCTGCGTCAAATGACACCCTGCGTCAAATGACACCCTGCGTCAAATGACACCCTGCGTCAAATGACACCCTGCGTCAAATGACACCCTGCTTCAAATGACACCCTGCGTCAAATGACACCCTGCTTCAAATGACACCCTGCGTCAACTGACACCCTACGTCAAATGACACTGCGTCAAATGACACCCTGCATTAAATGACACTGCGTCAAATGACACCCTGCGTCAAATGACATCCTGCGTTAAATGACAACAAATCATCATGCTTCAAATGTTACGATACCCACAGCGGGACTAGTGTGGCTCCAGCACACGCTGAACGACGGCGCACGCGCAGGAGTGCGAGCCTCGGTGCTGGCCGCGCGCGCCAGCAGCGGTCGGTGTAGGCTGTACGGCCAGGGCAGTGCCGACATGTGGCTCTCGATGCGACCGCATAGTGCACTGCAACCATACACACATTTCATAAGCTACGCTAAAATAAAAATGAAACAAAGAAAAAATATTTTATATCGTAACGAAAATCGGGTAATTTTTGTGACAAACATTTCAAAAAATTGTCGCGAACGCAAGACTTGAACCTGCCTTTCTCGGTTCACTAGCCCGACGCTATAAAATTAAAATCATTTCAAAAACATCGTACCTATACTTAAGCGCCACACAAATCAGCGGATGGGAAGTTATGCGCAGAAAGCTGCGTAAAAACCGAAATATACATATACGCGGGAACCAGAGAGACGAGACGCCGGGGCACACCCGTCCGCCAACCTCATGCCTTCCCCGCGCTTCCTACGCCCGTGCAAACATTGGCAGTAGTTAGCAAATCACGGCCAAGCGTCATCTGCAGCTAACTTCTCATCTGCCGATTTGTGTGGCGCTCAGTTATACAATTTATAATTAGGTAAAATACAAAAATAGTATTAACAAAATAAATAAAAGCTCTTGTGCCATTCCGATTTGGTTGGTGCCAACCAATAGAGTCCACATTGGAACAACGCTGAGTAGCCGTTTTTAGGGTTCCGTACCTCAAAAGAAAAAAACGGAACACCCGTCCGGTTGTCCGTCTGTGTGTATGTCAAGACTCTTTATCTCGGGAACGCGTAAAGATATCGAATTGAAATTTAAACTATATATGTAAACCTATGAATTCTTGCAGTTGTGTAAAAGAAAAACTTCTCAGTTACCGTATAAAAAAGTTAGAGCCGTTTATGTCGTAAAAATACGCATATTTCAACGCTCACAAAAATCAAAACCTACAGGGTACTTCCCGTTGACATAGAACTATGAAATTTGGCGAAGTGCATCGTCTCAGAGTACACATATAGGAATAAATCTGAAAACTGAACATTTTTATTTAAATCACATAAAAATAGGGTCTCAAAATTCACAAAATATGGGTTCAAAATTCAAAGTGAGTAAATCGTATCATGTATGAACTTCACTAGCACATGCTAAAACGGGTTTTTAATTATTATAACAATATGTTTGTACGGAACCCTCGATGTGCGAGCCTTACTCGCACTTGTCCGGTTTTTTTTGTAAAAAAAATAAAACAAGAAAATATAATTTTATAACAATATTACAGACCTATTTTTCCTTTTGTCAATTATACAAAAAATTAGCGACCCGCCCCGGCTTCGCACAGGTGTATAATACATACTATAAACCTTCCTCTTGAAACATTCTATCTATTAAATAAAAACTGCATCAAAATCCGTTGCGTAGTTTTAAAGATATAAGCATACATGGGGACAGACAGCGGGAAGCGACTTTGTTTTATACTATGTAGTGATTAAGAAGATATAGATCGTTAAAAATCCGCGTGACGTCACGCCTAGCTTGACGATATAGTTTTTTTTTATTCCTTGTAGGTTTTCGTTTGACTACATACTGCCTGATGTTGAGCAGATATACGGTCTAGGATGTAGCACGCTTACCTAGAAGATACCTATTTACTCGGGATTTGGAGACACCCACGTTGTACTTAAGCGGGAAGACAGACCCAGGCAAAGCGTTCCACATTCTGGCTGTTCGTATGAGGAATGAGGATTCGAAACGCTTAGTTCTAACGCGCGGAACGTCCAACATAAAAGGGTATACATATAGTTTTCAGGTAGAGTCCCCCACTCCTGACTTAGTGTTTGACTTTACATAGTTTGAAAGACGTAAAGTGACTTAGGTTAACTTTATTCCGATAATTATTATTATTCTTTGCAAAAAATAGCATGACCGACTTCACCCGTGTGCAGAATCATTACATAGTATAAAACAAAGTCGCTTTCCGCTGTCTGTCCCCATGTATGCTTATATCTTTAAAACTACGCAACGGATATTGATGCAGTTTGTTTTAATAGATAGAGTAATTCAAGAGAAATGTTTATATGTATAATACACCTGTGAGCAGCCGGGGCGCATCGCTAGAAGGCAAATATTATGCACGGATCTATGTAACATTTTTGACATTATTGTTATTTAAATGGGACGAATTACGAAGTATACTTTTTCCAATAAAAAAGAATTATTGAAATCGGACTACTATGAAAAAAGTTATGCGTATACATAAAAAAATATATATACGCGTCGAATTGTATACCTCCTCCGGTGGTTCGTCGGTCAAAAATTTAGAGTACCACGCGGGCGAAGCCGTGGGCTAAAGCTAGTAGAATTGTTGATCTAACTATTGGTCAGAACTTACAGGTTTAAATAATGATCTAGGCTATCTAATTCAAGTAACAAGCTTGTACAATCAGTATTCAATTATGTATGGATGTGGTCACCATGTTATAATTATAAAATATTCAACATTACGCAGTCGAGGAAGGCAAGCGAATAATTACTGTAACCAGGCGTCAGTGGCGTAAGGGACAGGTTTTTCAAGAAAACCGTAGTTAAAGTGAACGAGTGGGGTGACCATGACCGAGGGTTATAGAAGAGACATTTCGTGAAAAAAGTAAATGATTATAAACACAGTTGCGCTCATTGCGTAGTTTGACTAGGTGTTCGTTAGCGTTCATCGAAGTTAAGCAACGTTCCGCACGGTCAGTCTTCTGATGGGTGACCGCGGGTGGTATTTATAACTGAGCGCTACCGTGGCTCGGATGACACGTTAAGTTAAAGGTCCCGATTGTTTAAACATGTCAGAGGCCTTCAAGCGGCTAAAAACTGTAACACCAGGTCTATATGAACTTACGATAAACAGTCATTAACATAATTTGATTATGGAAACTAGCGTGGTTTTTGCACATTTTAATTAAAGTATAGCACAGGTGTTACTCTCGCTTTATTTTAGTAAATAAAATCACGTTTCTTGTATAGGAGCCCCCGCAAATATCTATTTTATTTTAATTTAGTTATTTATTTTTAAAGTGAATATTTGACCAAATATTTGTGAATATTTCAAGGAACTACTCGTATCTGTCACCATTATCAATACCAAGCGAAAAACGGCTATAATTTGTTAAATGGGAGCTCCTCTTAAATATTTTTTCTCTGGTTTTAGTATTTGTTGTTATAGGGGCAACAGCAATACATCTGTGAAAATTTCAACGTTCTAGCTATAACAGTTCGTGAGATACAGCTTGGTGACAGATAGACAGACGGACGGACAGCAGATTCTTAGTAATAGGGTCCCGTATTACCCATTAAGTACGGAGCCCTAAAAATTAAGGAATACCATAATTATTATGAAAGATACCAGGAAGAAATTATGGTTTTACTAGTACACATAGCTTAAGTGTGTTGTTTCATATCGCGTGTATAGATGGCACTGTTAAGCTTCGTATAGATGACGCATAAGGTTTTAAAATACAAATAGCTGTACTCGAACACCATAATAAGTCATGGAAGTTGATTTAACAGAATAAATAAAATTTTGGACGTTTTGCGCTAAAGACATTTTGCTTCCTAGTCATTGTGCGCCTTGGACGTTATGCTCTTTGAACATATGGACTTGGTTGTTGTCGTCCATGTCGAGATGATGATGATAGGATTACATCTCGCAAAGGAGTACTCCACCGGGCGAGGTGTTGTGCCCGGGGATAGCTATCCGACAGTGTAATCTTAGGTCTTGTTATGGTTCGGCCGCCGCTGAGAATTTCGTTTGCGCGATGCAGCCCTCGACTTGCGATTGGCTGACGCTAGTTTCTCGAGGCGCGCGCGTGGTGGCGCCACATGTAGCGAAGTTAGTCGCTACAAACATTTTGCTCTTTGTACAATTTGCGCCCCGGTTGTCATTTTGCGCCTAAACCCTGCTAGGTAGTATAGTTTCGATCGCATTTGGCGATCTTTTTCAAGGTTGGAGTACTAGCACGCGGTTTAGTCTTGCCGGGCCTGTCTCACTTCCATACAAGCGGCGTAAAATCCATTCTGGAAAACAACCTAATTTCAACCTTTTGCATTGCGTATAGCGTTCATAGTACAATAACTGTCTGCCGTCTCGCTTCAATCTGCTAGGGCTGTCAGAGGCATTAACAGTTTACTTTTGTTTCGCGGATGCGCGCGCTGAGTGTGCGACACAAGTCGAGCGAGTGCCAGCCTATTGAGACTAGTCCGGTGACCGGACGCTTGCGTTCATCATACCTAAACTCGGGAGTGAAATTTCTGTACCGTATTATATATTCTGTGGTCTCGCACATAATATATAATACGGTTTATCAAAATAATGTATTATACAAAATATTTTGCACGGTTCCATACCCAAAGGGTAAAAACGGGATATTAATTACGGCAACAAGTAGACGCTAGATATCTACGGCAACCTCCAATACGGTACGGAACCATTCATGTGCTAGTTCGACTCGCACTTAACCGATTTTTTCCACAACATCCTCTCTTTTTAGACAAATTAAAAATTATGCCAGTCGAGTAAGCTTATGTATCAACGGACACTTTTATCCTAGAAAATATTACATCATGCTTACCATATTCTCACTTATGTTTAGCAACTACATAATTTATATTTAGTCCTGGTGAAGGGACCAAATTAAAATATTTAACTTAATCCTGCTATAGCTTTAAGCTAAAGTTTAGCTTAGCTGTCCCATCCATCCATCTATCAGTCATGACGTCCACAGCTGGACATAAGCCTCCCCTATAGATCTCCAATAAGACCGGTTGGTAGCGGCTTGCATCCAGCGCGATCCTGCGGTCTTAATGAGATCATGCGTCCATCACGTGGGTAAACCTACGCTGCGTTTGCCGGTACGTGGTCTCCACTCGAGAACTTTTCGACCCTTAACTGTTGAACTAATCAAATATGATTAAATAAAGATTCTCAGATTCTCATTCGAATAGTTCGCTTGAATAATTGATGTCAAAAATTTTGGATTTCAAAGGGTATATACTCCCGAAGTGGTCCCATTTAAAGGACATGTCCACAAAATGTATGGAGGCTGGTATAATAATAATCAAAAATTCTAACCACAACACTTGTTACATTTCGAGAAAGTTCATATTTTTCTGAGTCTATTACAACAATTAAAAACAAAAAAGAGCCCTCCGATTTTTTGTAAATTAATTTTGAATTTATTAGGATAAATAAATATATTTGGCTCAATAGGTAGTTTATCCCTATCAACTCTGATTAAGTAACCTCCAAATTGTTACATAAAAGCATTTTACCAATTAGACACACTTTTAAGTGTTTTTTTATCACACTGTACCTACTAACTGGTCACATTGGTAAGTTATAACTTTTAATTTTAGCAAATTAAGAGATGAACGTGAAAGAATCAGCTACGAATGCAAGTAAAACCCTTTGGCAGCCCAACTGCCACGCGCCGTTTTCGCCCAAGAGCCCCAAGCGCCGCGGTTTTTTTTTATTTTTTGCGCATCTGCGCCGCGACCTACTAAAATCGAGATTTCTCTTAACTTTTGTATGGACGACCCAATAAATGTTGTATCGTTAGAACCGTATTGAATCAGCCTATTTGAGTCTATACATAGAATGTGCAATATTTATTCAGTGTATCTTTAAGCTTAGGTTAAAGGCGAAAAAAAAATAAAAAAATGATTGTTTTTACTCAAATATAAATACTGTTACTAAAATATTTGTATTATTAGTCAAAAGCAATTTTAAGAACTCTTGATTTATTTACATTAGTAATAACTATTACACATAATTAACATAACAAACACCACCTAACACAACATTTCGTAAATGAATTTAATTTGATTAGAAAAATTCGTATTACTTCAATGGCGACTCCCATCAAAAAGCCATATTTTCGAAGACATAGAGTATGAAATGATTATAGACGAGCCCCACTATTTCTTTCTTTGTTTCACTGGCAACCTATTCGCATAAGTTAAAACAGGATAGCACGATTCCTTAGACTTCAAATAAAAAAAAAACAAGAAAAATTCCGCGAGTGACCTGTTCCAGGCCACTGGGCGAATGCGTCAAATTCGGTAGCGGCCTGAAACAGGTCACTGGGCGACTGAGAGGAAAAGAACGATAGAAGCACTCTATTATTGCTAAACTAGAAAAATAATAAGCTGTATTGTTATTTTTCATACAATTTATTATTCGCATTAAAAAAATTGGAGGGTTGAAAAAATGAAAACTAAATATTTTTGGGAAGCCCATAAAACAAGCTTTCAAATGATGTATATATCATCTTGGTTCGATTTTTCTCTGAATAATATACCACTTGTGGACGTCACCTTTTATCGAAATCGACTAAGTAAAATGCATACATACATTTTTGTATTATTGTTGATTTTTCAACAACAGATTAGCCGATTTCGACCTCGGGAGTGTAGTACCCTTTGAAACCAAAAAATATTTTTTGACATATATAATTATTCGAGCGCGATGGAAGTCGGAACTGCCATTTTTGTGAAAAATCATTATTGGTTGTTAATTGTTGATATTCGAATACTTTTTGGAAGTCGATAGAAAATAGCGTAAATTGATTCGAGCGAGCTATTCGACTTTTGTACGTACAATTAGTGTGCTATTTTTGACGATAAATAATTATTTCAGTTATTGGTTCAGTGCCAATAAATCACTGTATACTGGAAATCAGCCCCCCTACCGCCTAAGCAATAGCAATCGTAATAGCAATCGTTTATGACTTCATTTTAGTCATTTGGCACTGCCTATGTGACGTTAGCCATCAATTGCTTTGCGCGGATTGCGAAAGCAATCGTTGAATGAACAACTTTGATGGCTAACGTCACATAGGCGGTGCCAAATGACTAAAATGAAGTCATAAACGATTGCTATTACGATTGCTATTGCTTTAGGCGGTAGGGGGGCAGACCTTTTATTTGTGCCCCCGTGTACACTAAGTTTTCCTGAAGACTTGGACTATAAAATATAATATTATAATAATACGATATTATAAAAATTGCCGTAAGTCTGTGTAAGTAAGCCGTGGTGGTCTAGAGGTAGTGACACCCGCCTTACAATCGTGAGGTCGTGGGTTTAAATCCCCGGTCCCGTACCAATGAGTTCTTTGGAATTTATGTACGGAATTTCACACCACTGGCTTTTCGGTGAAGGAAAACATCGTGAGGCAACCTGCATACAACCAGAAGAAATTCGACGGCGTATGTGAATCCACCAACCCGCACTGGGCCAGCGTGGGGATATGGCCCAAACACCCTTCGTGGGTAGGCCGATGTCCTGCAGTGGACTATTAAAAACGCTGGTACAGTTACAGTTTAAAAATTGCAGATCTCGCTGGAAGCAGACCGATTCCAACCGGCCTTATTTGAAATCTATAAGGGAGGCCTATATACAGCAGTGCAGTGGACGTCCTACTGCTGACGGATGAATGGATGGAAGTTTTCCTGATATAAAATGAGTATTAGATATTGAACGCCCCTCTTTCAACGAAAACCTGTGGTAGGATCTTAGACCCACCCCACTGCCTAACAAACACTTCGCTCGAAAACCGCGCACGCGCAACTTAGCTTTCTAAATCGCAATAATAAACTTTTCATAAATTAATATTTTAGTAAATTACAGTATAATTTTAAAATTAATTGCGTACAATTCAGTAAATGTATTTCTAATGTAAATTTCATACAATAAAGCAACTTAAATAAATTAAAAATAACCATACAAATTATAGTGTTTTAAACCGAATAGCGTCCCTTGCGTAAATACTTTTGTGATTATAATTTTGTAGACATTTTGTTTTTGTGTTAGATTTATTGGTTTTTTTTTTGTGAAAATGCAAACGGCAGTTCCTTTAGCGTGTTTCCTCTCTATGATACGTAAGTATTTGTTTTTAATTGTTTACCCGACTTCTTGAAAGGAGGGATCGTTTTATTAGGGTTCCGTACCTCAAAAGGAAAAAACGGAACCCTTATAGGATCACTTTGTTGTCCGTCTGTATGTATGTCAAGACTCTTTATCTCGGGAACGAGTGAAGATATCTAATTGAAATTTAAACTGTATACGTATATCTATGGTGTCTTTCAGTTGTGTGCAAGAAAAACTTCTCAGTTATCGTATAAAAAAGTTAGAGCGGTTTATGTCGTAAAAAAATGCATATTACAATCACAAAAATCAAAACCTACAGGGCACTTAATTATTATATACTACGGGACCAATCGCGCACTAAAATTAAGTCTACCCGTGACCACGGTCGATGCAGCTCGGCCGAAACGCCGGGATGAGGAGGTATTTATTTATCTCATAATTTTAGTGCGCGATTAGTCCCGTAGTATACAATAATTATGTGTTCAAATCGCGAAAGATTAAATACAGGGTACTTCCCGTAGACATAGAACTATGAAATTTGGCGAGAGGTATTGTCTCAGAGTACACATATAGGAATAAATCTGAAAACTGTACATTTTTATTTAAATCACACAAAATAGGGCCTCAAAATTCACAAAATATGGGTTCAAAATTCAAAGTGAGTAAATCGTATCATGTAAGGTATCATATAAAAGAGCTTCATTAGCACATGCTAAAACAGGTTTTTGATTATTTTAAAAAAGTGTCATTTTCGATGTATGACAAGAAAAGTGAAAAAAAAAAGAACTTTTTTGTCGGTGAAAATAGTATACTTGGAGATTTTAACAACTTACTTCCCAATTTTGTGAAATTTTCTGGATTTGTACGGAACCCTCGGTGTGCGAGCCAGACTCGCACTTGTCCGGTTTTTTGATTTCCAGGACAGCCGGATTTTGGGGTTCCATAGTTAAACTAAGAACTCGTGTAAGATATTCTCTATGATTCCTTATAAGATTCTATCTATCGTCCGTCAATACGTCGCAAAGTGTTTTAAATTCCACATTTATGAATCAAATTGTGCGTATCTAACGATCAGCCGTACGACGCGCACTGTTGGACATGGGCCTCCATTATGGATATCCAATAAGGACGGTACAATAAGCTAATACTTTCAAGCTTGTATCCAGCGATTTCCTGCGATCTTAATTATTAAGTAGGTCCATCTAAAATTCTAGACAGTCGACGTCAGGGTGTCCCAGAATTCAACGTCAAGCCGGAAATGCTGTACTGTATCAGCCTTTTAATAGTCTACTGCAGAACGTAGGCCTACCCATGAAAGGTAAGTGAGCTATATCCACCACGCTGGTCCAGTGCGGGTTGGTAGATTCACATACGCCATCGAATTTCTTCTACGAACATATGCATGTTGCCTCACGATGTTTCCTTTCACCGAAAAGCCAATTCCAAAGAACTCATTGGTACGGGACCGGGATTTGAACCCACGACCTCACCATTGTAAGACGGGCATCACTACCACTAGACTACCACGGCTTCTTTAGAAATGCATAACATCCTGTATATATGGGCTCTAAAACCGGAAAGATCGGAATTCCCACCCTCTTGGTTTTTGAGAAATGATCAATTTTAGAAATGGGACCAAAAATTCCACCTTGCGGCACTCCAGTTGAAATCGTGCTTCGAGTTTTCAACATTATTACATTTTTATAATTAAATTGAAAACCTAGATAAATGTGCTACTAGTCACAATCAAAAATAGGTACAACCGAGAATCACATAGTTTTTCTAACAAAAGTATTTGCCAGATTTACAAAGACAATTTTTATTATGTTTCAAGTTTGAGTATTCAAGTACAAATGGCAAGTTATTACAAAAGTTGGCGCAATTTATTTAAGTTCTGAAATGCTATTTTACTTTACCTAACTTCAATTTTTTAATTAGTTTTTATTCGCTTTCCTGAAAAACGACTGAAATTCCAAAAAATACTGGAACATAAAAAAGGTTATCATTGTAAATCTGTACTGTATCAGCCTTTTTTAATAGTCCACTGCAAGACGTAGGCCTACCCACGAGGGGCGAATTGTAAATCTGCCAAAAATATTCTTTTAGAAAAACTATGCAACTCCCGGTTGTATTTCTAATCATAAAAAATAAATAATGTTGAAACTCAAGGCACGATTTAAACCGGAGTGTCGCAAGGTGGAATTTTTGGACTGTACCAGCCTTTTTAATAGTCCACTGCAGGACGTAGGCCTACCCACGAAGGGTGATTGGGCCATATCCACCACGCTGGCCTGGTGCGGGTTGGTGGATTCACATACGCCATCGAATTTCTTCTACGGACGCATGCAGGTTGCCTCACGATGTTTTCCTTCACCGAAAAGCCAGTGGTGTGAAATTCCGTACATAAATTCCAAAGAACTCATTGGTACGGGACCGGGGATTTGAAGCCACGACCTCACGATTGTAAGGCGGGTGTCATTACCCCTAGACCACCACGGCTTTTATAATTTTTGGACACATTTCTAAAATTGATCATATCTCAAAAACCAAGACGGTGGGGATCTCGATTTTTATGATTTTAGAGCCTATATACAGGGTTATTTCTAATCAATTAGCAATCTTTTAGGGGCTTATTTTGTACATTAAAACTAGCAACTTATGTTCTGTGACTTTTGCCAAAATTCAAAAATAATATGGTTTTCCATAGAAAAATAATTATTGTTCACCCGCGACCAAATGTATGGAACAGCAGATTTTTTTTTTGAGTTTTGACAAAAGTAGCAGAACAAAAGTTGTTTTAGTTTTAATGTATAGAATAAGGCCCTAAAAGAATGCTAATTAATTAAAAATAACCCTGTATATAGGACATTTCAGCATTTCCGGCTTGACGTTGAGTTTTGGGACAGCCTGAATATGCGTTCGGATTTTTTTAATTTGTTCCGGTCGAGGATTTGAACCCGTCACAAGCCATTAGCCCGTCAGCCCCAATGTGCCAAGTCAGTCACGGTTGGAATACCAAGAATCCAGCGCATGGAGCTCATCAAATCATTTCATAACGTATTGCTCGATACTTAATGCTTATGTAATAGTAATGTGGGCGTTTATGTGTAATGTTTATATGTACGAGTATCATGCTTGAACGAGTTATAAATAAACTAAAACAATCAAATAATTAAGCACATCTTAGTTGAATCCGTTTCCACCACTGCAAAGCTATGTGCACCAATGAATATGATTAGTGGATATCAAACGCATCCATAGCATCGTAGCATAGCACATCTCTGGTGGAAAAGCACCCTAAAACTGTTTTCCACCTAAGTATTAGGTATTATTTTATTCCTTTGAGTATATTATTAGATATCAAAAATGTGGAGACCCGTAAGAGTATTAGGAGGAAATTACCGACAGCATTTAGCTCAGCAGATTGGCAAGTTGAAACGGCAGTGAGCAGGGCACATACAGCACTGCCCACTGCTGGAATTTAAAGTTCTCGAGTGGAAACCTTGTCTTGGCAAGCGCTGTGTAGGACATCCATCCGCAAACGGGATATATGAGGCAGCATCGCATCGATATATCTTGTACGCAAGATTCCAATCTTATTAGAGATCTGTAGGAGTGGCTTTCTCTAACATTGGTTGCTTTAAGACTGATATAGCGATAACGAAACATGATTGTGGGGAGGCTTATGTCTAGCATTTATTAAAATCATGACACAATGGCTGATATGATAAAACTCATTACTTAATATCGGACAGATAAAGTGTGTTTTCAAAGAAGTCATTGGTACGAGACCGGGATTTGAACCCACGACCTCACGATTGTAAGGCGGGTGTAACGAATGTAAGGCGGGTGTCACGATTGTAAGGCGGAATTTATGTACGGGATTTCACACCACTGGCTTTTCGGTGAAGGAAAACATCGTGAGGCAACCTGCATATGTCCGGAGAAGAAATTCGATGGCGTAAGTGAATCCAACAATCCGCACCGGGCCAGCGTGGTGGATATGGTCCAATCCACCCTTCGTGGGTAGGCAACAACGTCCTGCAGTGGACTGTTGAAAAGGCTGATATAGTACAGTACAGTACACCGTTTAAAGACAACCAATTTTTGTCCAAAAATAATTAAGGCGCCATAGTATCAGCGTATTTTTTCATATGAGCGGGTGAAGACCAATACGCCCCCGGTTTCGCCCGATTTTTGCATTAAAAAATCAATATAAAATTGATATTACCACTTTTTCCTAAATGATGAATATTGTGGATGAAAACCATAGTTCAATTCATGTGCATAAATAACAGATCGAAAAAAAAAATGTAAGCGTATAAAAAAGTGCCCAAAAAAGCAATAAACTTTCTTAGAAATCATGAATTTGTTCTATAAAGCGGTATCTTCGAATTTAATTTCTATCGAGGGAAGTTTTTTGAATTGTGTTTCGAGTTATTGAATTCCCTACCGGATAGTTTTGAGAATATTGTGTATTTTATTTTTGAACGACGAACCACCGGAGGAGGTATACAATTCGACGCGTATATTTTTTTTTTATGTATAACCACGTATAACTTTTTTCATAGTGGTCCGATTTCAATAATTCTTTTTTTATTGGAAAGAGTATACTTCGAAATTGGTCCCATTTATATTTTATCGTAATTGGCTGAGCCATTTTTGATAAATCAACAATAGTATGAAAATGTTACATCGATCCGTGCATAATATTTGCGTTCTAGTGATGCGCCCCGGCTTCGCACAGGTGTATCATACATAATATAAACATTTCACTTGAATTACTCTTTTTCCTAAAAAAAAAACTGCATCAAAATCCGTTGCGTAGTTTTAAAGATATAATCATACATGGGGACAGACAGCGGAAAGCGACTTCATTTTATACTATGTAATGATTCTGTACACGGGTGAGGTCGGTCATGCTATTTTTTGCAAAAAATAATTATTATTCGACAACTTCAAGGTTTGATGGAGAAAAGTCAGTTTAACTAGGGCTCTATACAGATATTTTGAGATTTTATGGCGGTTTAAGTGCTCTGTGAAAAGTCGTGGGAAAAGCTATACTCTATAAAATTTAACTTGATCTCTGCGACAGTGACATTGACATAGAAGATTGACATTTTTAGAGTTGAGATAGTGGTGGAAAAAATCGATTTTCAAACAATGATGTAATGAAATCGAATGAGTAGTTGAAGGTGAGAAATTGGATTTTATTTACTTATTATTATTAAGGATCAAGTATGTACATATGTAAATAATGTTATGATATTAATTAAATACTCATAATAATGTAAAGGTAGTATTTATCGACGTTTTTCACTATCATCGATGCTAATGTAACATAAAATTGGGTTTAATTTAATTACACATGTAAAAAATGTAATGATATTAAAATATACAATAAAATTAATGATAAATTAAGTTTTATTTAAAATATCGTTAGTATAAACTATCGATATTTTAAATAAAACTCTATCTAAAACTCTGTGGTCACGATCATTCGTCGCCCATCACTAATTGGCATGTCCATAAAGTATGACATTGACAGGTACTGTCTGTACTATTAAGAAATTCAGGACTTCATAGGCGTGATTTTTCTGACAGCTGTCGCAGAGATCAAATTAAATTTTATGGAGTACTAGCTGCCCGGCCACGCGTTGCTGTGACTAAATAAATTAAAATTGCGACTATAATTTGAGATTTAAACTATCCTATCTCTCAAGTTGGATCGAACTGCACATGGTGTGCGAATTTTATTATAATCGGTTGTGGTTTAGGAGTCCATTGAGGACAAACATTGTGACACGAGATTTATATATATTAAGAAGATAGTAAAGCTTACCAGTCGTAATATGGCGCCTTACGCTTGCGCTTTCGTAACATCCCGCTATATCCTAATAAGACCGCTTTCCACTTGAGAATCAAGTTTTCCAGTTTAGAACCATTTCTACCTGTAACTGGTGCCTGGTTACATAATTTTATCCATTTTAGAACATTTATTGAATACTGGGTTGACCAGTTATTGCGATTGCGTTAGGTTAGTGCGCAATTTTTTTTTAATTCCCTACAAAATTTGAGTGAAAAGTATAAAAATATGAAAACCACGTTAGTTAGTTCCATTGTAGAAGAACTTTTTTTAAAGTTGTAATACTCGTATGTTTATTATAAAATGAAATAAACTAATAATATATTTTAATTGTTCACGATGGTTACGATAATGGTAGTCTGAGACCCGAGTTCACCAACAGATGTTTAATTTATTATCCGTTGGTTAAATTTAAAACGGCTTGTTAGTGAAATTTGGCTGTTCACCAAGCACTAACCGTTATTTCAATACAGTAATCACACGTTTAACTTAAACAAACGTTGGTGAACTCTGGTCTAAATTCCTTACGGCTTAGTATAACAGTTTGGATAACCTTGTACGTACAATAATCGTTGAGAACAACTTTTACTATAAGGTCTACCACGAAATCACGAAAAAACTTGATGTTCTAGTCAAAATGTATGTATGGATTTTTTAGGTTCCATAATAAAATTAAAAATAAACTCTGTGTCTGGGTGTTATTTAGTTACTATCTATATAGGTATGTATTTAAAAATAAGTATAAATGTAGTATATCAGTCTCTGGCAGCCATATCACGAGCTTTGCTTAGTTTGGGGTCAGAGGCAGTGTGTAAGATGTCCCAAAATATTTAATTATTTTTACTACAACGCCACTTTATAACTTCCACATATTTATGAACCAAATTAGATGAAACTTCACAATATGATAGTTGAAATTGAAATCTATACTTACTTAAGGTTTCAAATACTTAAAAATTTCAAAACTGTAAGGGTATTATTTAGCTTCCATACCTACATGTAAATTGGGGATTTTTCAACTCCACTTCTTAACGTGTGGTATGGTTTAATAGGGTTTCTAAAATGAGTGTAAGGTTTCTCATACCATATTTTATCCCGTGTACCATTTCTGGGCGTAGCGTATGTATAAAATATTCTAATTTGTTCTCATTTTGCATGAGAACCAGGACGGTGTCACTAGTGACTTACATAACCCATCACACTTCCTTCCTCGATAAGCGGTTACCGACCACAGAACATGTAAAAGTTTATAAACCACAGGTTCTCAACATGGGATGATAATGCCCCTTATAAGCGTTTGACAGTTTTGGAGGGCATAAGAGACCCAGAGAAAGGGGAAGACGTTGAAAAAAGCGGGGCAATTCTGTCAACTGATCTCGTCACCGAAATTATATACGCTCCCGAACCCCTCTCGCTTTTCTGACAGTTCTAACAGCTCAAATCTGTCAAAAAAAAAACGAGTGAAGTTCAAGAACGTGTTCAGGTGTCGCGACACCTCATCAACGAGATCGGTTACCAGAATTGCCCCGCAGGTACCCAATATGGGATGACAATGGGGCATTGTCATCATCCCATTATGAGAGTTTGACAGTTTTGGAGGGTCCAGAGAAAGGGGAAGTCGTTGAAATGAAACAAACAGGTCATGAAGAGTTATCTTAGATCTAATTATAGAACACCTACACGTCATAATATCATACATGGAGGTAAAAACACTAGCAGGAGAACGTAACATGTGAACAGTAAAAATTGCTTTACCGTTAAGTGTGGCGCTGTAAAATTTCAATAGTAGGTACATGGTAAATCGTGATTCGATTAAAAAATATATTGTCATAAGCACCAAAATCTGCTACAATTAATCATATTCATAATTTACAGAATATAATTATTAGGGGGATCTAATAAAAAAGTCTCAAGTAGACGTGATCAAATCAGGATATTTTATACCCATGAAAGCCATTTCGTTTAGAAGTACTAAGCATAAACTAATAATGATTAACCTTAATCTATTCGGAGAATATGGCGTGGAGCAAAATAAGATTAAAAACCAGAGTTATACACGATTATAGGTTATACAGGATTACGGTTTTTCATCTTTTTACCGACTTCCGAAAAGGAGGAGGTACTATGTTCGTCTGTATGTATATTTTTTTGTGTATGTTCATCTATATTCGCGCCAATTGTGCACCGATTTAATAAAATCTTTTTTAGTTCGAAAGGGTGGCATATCATCCAAGGTGGCATATAAATTCCATCGAAATCGGCTGAGCCGTTTTTGATAAATTATCAATAATAGACATACATGGATGTCGCATCGATACGTGCCAACTATTCGAATCCTGTACTCGGTGGTATATAGAAAAGATGGGGCGCAGTGTGCACAAGTTTGAGAACCAGTGTTATACACGATTCCAGGTTTATACATTACGACGCCGACGATTACGATAAGTCCATTCATATGGGCTTTCGCAAGCGAGGTCATGCGACTTTGTACGTCCCATAAAATGTGGAGTTTACGATCTTAGTGGCAACTGGTAACATTGTGGGAGTTACGATTATTATTGCAATGAGAAAACGATGATATTATGGCGATTTTCTTTTGGGGTAGCCGAATAAAAGCTTGAATAAATAATAATTTTATTTATCCAACAGTGGCACAAATAACCGATTTACACCATCGCAAACTACGTGCAAAATTCAAATAGATCGCTCGAGTCGATGTATTGCAATTTTAGATTATTGTGAATTTTTCAAAAACCTATTGATGGGTTGTTTTTAACAGACTTCAAAAAGAAGGTTCCCAATTCGACTGTACGTTTTTTATGTAAGTTGCGCGATTACTTTGTTAATTACGAACCGATTTTGATGATTCTGTAATTTGGTAGATCATTCTTTAGAGGTTGTCTCGTTTCAATTTTATCGAAATCGGTTGAGTCGTTTTTATTTCGGTTATTAATTCCGCACACGGTTGCAGTCGGCTGTGCAATTTTTTGGCGAAAAATTGTTATTAAGCATCTCAATGTTTTTATTAATTCGATCCAAATTATTGTTCGTAAAAAATTCGTTCTATAATTGCATTTTTGACCGACGACACGGAGGAGGCACTCAATTCAACGCGTATATTTTTAGGGTTCCGTACCTCAAATGGAAAAAACGGAACCCTTATAGGATCACTTTGTTGTCCGTCTGTCCGTCTGTGTGTATGTCAAGACTCTTTATCTCGAGAACGCGTAAAGATATCGAGTTGAAAATTAAACTGTATAGACGTATACTCGTATCTATGATTTCTTGCAGTTGTGTAAAAGAAAAACTTCTCAGTTATCGTTTGAAAAAGTTAGAGCCGTTTATGTCGTAAAAAACTCACATTTTGCACTCACAAAAATCAAAACCTACCCCTGTACTTCCCGTTGACATAGAACTATGAAATTTGGCGAGAAGCATTGTCTCAGAGTACACATATAGGAATAAATCTGAAAACTGTACATTTTTATTTAAATCACAACAAAATAGAACCTCAAAATTCACAAAATATGGGTTGAAATTCAAAGTGAGTAAATCGTATCATGTAAGGTATCATATAAATGAACTTCATTAGCACATGCTAAAACAGGTTTTTAATTATTTAACAACGTGTTGTACGGAACCCTCGACGTGCGAGCCTGACTCGCACTTGTCCGGTTTTTTATGTATAACCACGCAAAACTTTTTACATAGTAGTCCGATTTCGATAATTCTTTTTTTACATATTGGAAAGAGTATATACTTCGAAATTCATCCATCCATCCATCAGCCAAAGGACGTCCACTGCTGGACATAGGCCTCTCCAATCCCAATCCCATAGATCTCCAATAAGACCGGTTGGAAGCGGCTTGCATCCAGCGCGATCCTGCGGTCTTAATGAGGTCATCCGTACACCTTGTGGGTGGACGTCCTACGCTGCGCTTGCCGGTACGTGTTCTCCACTCGAGAACTTTTCGACTCCACCGGTCATCAGTCCTCCGCGCTATGTGCCCTGCCCATTGCCATTTCAACTTGCTACTCCGTTGGGCTATGTCGGTAACCTTGGTTCTTCTACGGATCTCCTCATTCCTGATTCGATCCCGCAGAGAGACTCCGAGCATAGCCCCCTCCATAACTCGTTGGGCTACTTGGAGCTTACTAATAAGGCCCATAGTGAGAGACCACGTTTCTGTGCCATAAGTCATTACTGGCAACACACACTGGTCGAAAACTTTCGACTTGAGACACTGAGGTATGTCGGACGAGAAGACGCTACGCAATTTTCCGAACGCTGCCCAGCCGAGTTGGATACTTCGAAATAGGTCCGATTTAATTTTTTTCGTAATCGGCTGAGCCATTTTTGATAAATCAACAAAAATGTAAAAAATGCTACATCGATCCGTGCGAAATATTCGCGGATTCTGTACACGGGTGAAGTCGGTCATGCTGTTTTTTGCGAAAAAATTATAAGTATTATTTTTCCCAGGACCGCCCGGGGTGCAATATGAGAACGCTCTACTCCAGATAGCGCCGGTGGACAAATCCAAATGCCCATACGTGAAGGACAACAACGATGTGGGCTTCCAGCTGTTCACCAGGTCAGTCCTAGTTGTACTGAGTCTGGAGGCGGGATGTAAGAATACTGCTTCGATGTTCTTCCATTAGAATCCGTTAATAGAGGCCTCTGGGGTAAAGGGTTAACAACATTCGGAAGAGAGAAAATATTCTGCTAACTAATTAAAATTAAATTATTTAAAATTTATTTTTTTTTTTCTTTTTTTTTGTGTTTTGATCGTGCAATCAGTCTATGAGACTATAAGCAGATGAGTTGCGTCTTTTTGGCGTTTATAGGGCAGCTCCCAGCGGAGCTAGCCTATTTATTTTATGGATTATTGTTAACCCTTACCAAAAATATCCCGCCGCTTTTTGAGTCGACGTATGGTTTCAGGGATAGTGAGTTGACCCGCGAGGGGGTTCGGATGGTTTTCCAGCCTTGTTTTGTATCTCGCTCCATGAGACTCTATTTCATCTTTCACCATGGGCACATCAAGATTTTCGTGGACCTCTGTGTTTCTGATGAACCATGGTGCGTTTGATATTTGATTTAGGATGTAGTTTTGTACTCTTTGGATGACCATTATGTTGGAGGCACTAGCTGCGCCCCATAATTGTATTCCATAGGTCCAAATATTAATTAAAAGGAAGATCAGCGCCGGTTGTTCGCAGCCGGCGTTATGCTGAGATGGAGCCGACTTGTCGCAGAAATAAAATAATGTTTAGTTAGTGTATTAGTATAGTGTAGTGTTAAGTTTATTTTTATTGTATGTAATGATTTTTTGGATGATAAAACCATTTAAGTTAAAGTTTACCATAAAGAACTTAACTAAAGAGAAAACATGACCTTGAAAATTATATTTTGTTGGATTTAAATAGTATTTATTATCATGATTTTATTGACATCGATTTTAATTTTTGTACATTTTATTGACATTGTATTTTGATAATTTTGTAATATTTAATTGAATGGTTTAATGAGTTTATAGTTTCTAAGAAGCCACAATTTTGTATTTTGCATGCTCCATCAGAGTTGGATGTAGTGATACTAGATATACCTAAGTAGTTTTAAGACCAGTACCATGTACTTACCCTACATTCTTGCAAATAAAAATATGAATATAAAAAAAAATAAAAAAAATATGAAACATTTTTTTTATTTTTGTTTCATAAATAAATTACTTTACTTTACTTTAAATAAAATAGCCCCGATATTTCATTGAGCTAATTCAGATAGAACTTAGCCATATATTAATAAAAATAATGGTTACGGCTAATTAATATTCCATCCATCCATCCATAAGGCATAAGAAACCCACTGCCGGACATAGGTCTTCTCTATGGATCTCCAATAAGACCGGTTGGAAGCGGCTTGCATCCGACGCGATCCTGCGGTCTTAATGAGGTCATCCGTCCACCTTGTGGGTGGACGTCCTATGCTGCGCTTGGCGGTACGTGGTCTTCACTCGATAACTTTTCGACCTCGTAATCAGTCTTCCACACAATGTGCCCTGCCCATTTAAACTTGCCAATCCGTTGGGCTATGTCGGTAACTTTGGTTCTTCTACGGATCTCCACATTTCTGATTCGATCTCGCAGAGTGGCTCCGAGCATAGCCCTCTCCATAGCTCGATAATTAATTTTAAATGTGTCATTTCTTTTTCAGGCACAATCCAACAGCCTTCCAGGAGCTAATACTAGGCGACGACGAGAAGCTTTTCGCGTCAAACATGGACTTTAACGACAAGACTGTGATCTACTTCCACGCGTGGATGGAGCAGCCTGACGACGGCAGCGGGATCATGGTTAGAGAAGGTATGAAGGTACCCCTTCCATAAAATATATTAGGGGACATCTTACACACGGTATGCGTTGTAAGCCTATGGAGACTATGAACTGGTAAGGGCCGAGTGACTAGTGTCAGTTTTTAAATCGCCAGCACGGGTAGCATGGGAAAAAACCATTTTATCCCACTTTTAATGTCAGTTGTCAGCGTGTGAAGTGGGGGATTCTTAAGTAGAACCCTGAACGTAGCGAGGGATCAAAGTACGTCGCCCGAGCCAAAAATATATTTTGCGCTCGAGTGGTACACTCTACTTTTCATCACCTCTATGAGAAAACAAATGGCGCCTCATATTTTATTGTAATATTATTATTTAATAAAACGTAGAGTAACAACTAATTTGAAATTAAATGGTATCTAATAATAAAACAAATGATAATTAATAACTTATATTTACATTCTTTTCATTCATTTTCTTGGCGCTGAACACTAACATTACAAATACTTCCAAATTCAAAAAGTGCGCGGCAAAGATCATTCCGTCGCACTTATTTGTTGCAAATTCAAAAAGTGCGCAGCAAAGATAATTCCGGCGCACTTATAAAGTTCCTTATAGAAAACACCTCCTTTGGGCGCACTTAAAGGCGAACCAAGTAGTCCTTTTCGAATAGATGTGATGAAAAGACAATTTTTCCCTTTGCTATGCTACCCGTGCTAAAGACCTCGACGTGGCTAAACGAGAAACAACCGGGACCTACAATTCAACGTGCCATCCGAGCCACGGTAGCGCTGTTGATACGCCACCCGCGGTCACCCATCCGAAGACAGACCGTGCTGAACGTTGCTTAACTTTGATGATCGCTAACGAACACCTAGTCAAACTAAACTGTGAGTGCTGCCACTCATTTCAAATGTTTATCAAAGCTGCGTACGAGTTAATCATTGCCGGAACGCCCAATAATTCATACATTTTATACCGTGCGTTTAAATACTGGCTCTTTGAGTAATGACTGGTTTATGTCCCGGGTTTTTGCTATCAATTGCTGTTATGCTAGTCTGTGCTGTAATCGTTGCGAAATATACGTTGTAAAACGCATAAAGTGATAAAATGTATGTAGTTACCAGCTTTTGACCGCGGCTTCACCAGCGTGATATTTGGATTTGTGGATCTCATAGGAACCTTTTCTTTCTTTTTTGACGGGATAAAAAGTAGCAAACCTATTAACTATTTCCATGCCAAAAATCAGTACGGTCCGTTGCTTCGTGAAGCAAGTCAACAAACACATGCTCTACGCTGCGATAGCCTGTACGTGGACTCAGTGCCGGATTATCACTAAAGCAGTATAACCAAGTGCAATTGCTCTTGCAATAATGCAATAATTGCTATAATTCGTCCGTCAGATAGACTATCAAAATGTATTGGACACGTATTTTTTCTTTTGTCAATCCATTGTGTCAATCAAACAACAAATGACAAAAATGAACCTTGTCAAAGATTGGGAGTGAGGGTCGTGACGTCACTCCTCTTACAGAATACAAGTATACATTTCTATGACACTTGTGATGTCACGCGGAACTTTGACGGGCTATATCTTCATCAATTTTTGTTTAATTGACCAAAGAGAAAATACGTTATTATTTTATACTACGGGACTAATCGCGCACTAAAATTACGAGATTATTTATCTCGTAATTTTAATACCTCCTCGTCCCGACGTTTCGGCCGAGTTGCATCGACCGTGGTCACGGGTAGACTGGAGTGTGCAACAGCTGGTACCGCCAATTCAATTTGAACTTGAAAAATTGTCATTACGACACACAACACTGACGGTATCTAACAATGTCCTTCTAACTTTGTATTTTGTATTGTTCCGACATTATTTAATTTTGTATTCGGTGGCCTTTCCACAGCATTTAACCTTGTTGCTGAAATAGATACCTAGTTATTTATTTTTTATTTAACCAATTTTTTAATTTAATTTTGCTATTGTGTATTGTGAAATGACGAGATATATTTTGCGGTACTAATTATTATTGTACAAACTGTTGTATATTTAATTTTAGTATTAAGCTCAATCCATCAATAAATGATTCTAATTCTAACTACACTACGCGATTTGCATTTGTTGAC
The DNA here is from genome assembly GCA_949316475.1 of Hypomecis punctinalis. Classification (NCBI taxonomy): domain Eukaryota; kingdom Metazoa; phylum Arthropoda; class Insecta; order Lepidoptera; family Geometridae; genus Hypomecis; species Hypomecis punctinalis. The sequence continues at coordinate 3,167,544 of OX438822.1, forward strand.
AACAGGATTCCACGACGCCGATAACTTAAATCCATCCTCCCGGTTGAAATTCTTATGTTTTTTGATTTCCACCGCTTCATAAACTATTCTTGAAAAGTAGTGTCGATCCGTAGAGAGGACTTTTGGGTCGTGGAGCTCGATCCAATCTCCAGTACCTCCGTCAAGCAAATGCTCAGCTATAGCAGACTTCTGTATCTGGCGGTTTTTGACTGCCGCGATATGTTCTTTGATCCGTTCAGCAATAGTACGCTTCGTTTGACCTATGTAGGAACTACCGCAGCTGCAATCCACCTTATATACACCAGGAGTCTGAAACGGAATGACATCCTTCGGCGTTCTGACTTGGCCCAGTAGTTTGGATAAGGAAGTATAGACTGTCTTGATGGAGTAATCCCTTAACATAAGGCATGAAAGCCGGCTGCCTCTCAACGTCGAAACCGTGTTTCCGATACCTGCGTCTACCTAGGTCTCGCTTTTTTACATTATAACCATTTCTCTTTAAAACTTCCTGCACATGCGCTTTCTCAGTCGCTACATGTTCAGCGTCACAGAGGGCATCCGCTCTGTCCAGCAGCGCTTTGGCCACCGACTGCAAATGGCGCGGATGATGGTGTGAAGTCGCGTGTAGGTATCTGTCTGTGTGCGTGGGCTTCCTGTAAACTGTGTGTGCCAAGGAGCCATCGGACCTCACCGTCACCTTGACGTCTAAGAATGGCAAAGTTTTCTCCACCTCCATCTCATAAGTGAACTTAATGTTAGGATGAATAGAGTTGAGATAATCCACAAATTGGTCAACCCCTTCTTTGTCTGCCTTCATTACGCAGAATACGTCATCCACATACCTCTTCCAAACCTTTATCGCAGCTGATTGTAAATTTATGGACTTTTCAAAATGTTCCATCCAGATGTTTGCCATTACCGGTGCCAGCGGGCTCCCCATGGCAACACCATCAATCTAGAGGTAGTATTGTCCACGATAAAAAAAGAAACTACAATAAAAAAAAAAAAAAAAGAGAAAATACGTGTCTAATATTTTTGATAGTCTGTCTGACAGACTAATTATATTTTTTTAGTCATCATGCTTATTGCACTATACCGGTTAGCCATGTAAAAAGCGTTTTTTTTCCTATACTAATATCTGTCCTGTGTCCTACTCCTAGTCAAAGGTCTGCCCCCTTTCCTTCCATGACTCGAGGCGTTTAGGCGGTTTTAAAAACTCTGGGTTAGCCACCGGGCCAATACGAACTTAATAGATTTATATTTTGTGCCTTTTTGATTTCAGCCTACATGCAGCGAGGAGACACCAACGTGATAATGGTAGACGCACACCATCTGGAAGCGGGTCCGTGGTACTTCACCGCTGCACAGAACACTTGGTACATCGGCCGCTTCGCCGGACTCTTCATTGACTATTTAGCCTCCAGGTATTCTTTAGATAATTGTACTACTCACACTAATGTTGACTGGTGGAGGTAGGAACTTCCAATCATTATAACCATTTTAGCTATAGGACGTCCCCAATAGATATTCAATAAAACCGAATGGGACGCCGCTTACACCCAGCGCAATCCTACGATCTTTAAGAAATATTCCGCCCTATCTGTTTTAACCTGCGCTTTTCGGTTTTTCACACTAATTTTTTAACTTTGGAGACCTTACATTCATTTTAGAAACCCTATTACACGAGGGGGTGGGGTTGAAATAAAAGTATCATCCTCACTTTACATGTTTGGGAGCTGCCCTGTAAATAAAACAGTTTTGAAATTTTACCTACCTAGAACTACCTAGGTTGCTTTTTTTTTATTTCGAATAGGTTCGCGTTTGACCACACACTGCCTGATGTTGAGCAGATATGCGGTCTAGGGTGTAGCACGCTTACCTAGAAGATACCTATTTACTTGGGATCTGAAGACACCCACGTTGTACTTTAACGTGAAGACAGAGCCAGGCAAAGCGTTCCACATTCCGGCTGTTCGTATGAGGAATGAGGATTCGAAACGCTTGGTTCTAACGCGCGGAATGTCCACCATAAAAGGGTGGCGCTTTGGTCGCGTCCGTCTAGCCGTACGATAGAAGAAAGGGGCAGGGGGACCAGATTGTGCAACTCCTGGGCGCACTCTATGTATTAGAAATAGAGATCTATACTAAAACTATTATACTAACAAATTTCATGGACGGACGGACGGACAACGAAGTTATAAGGGGTTCCTCGTTTTACTACGGAACCCTAAAAAACCAGGTCTTTCGCGGTGAAAAAGTAAAGCCGATACTACCTACTCTAAATAAAATACAGTACTTTGTACGATACTTTATAAACTTCTCTATTTCAAAGCGGAGTAAGGGTGGTGTCGATGTCAATTTTCGCAATTCCAGTTTAACCTGCTGCAAGAGTCCTTCGGGTTTCTTGCGAGTTCGCATAATCATAAAGCTTATCTTCTATTTTAAAGCATACGTAAGCCAGGAGCATAAAGAGAAGTAAACTTTGAACCAAATTGTCAATTTTCTAGAGGCCTGAACCTGAACAACACTCATCTAGTCGGACATAGTCTGGGTGCCCATGCGGCTGGCGTCGCTGGCAGCGCGTTAAAAACAGGTATTGAACTAAGCTCATTGCTATCCTTTACCAATTTTTACTAGTAAAGGACAATATTAGCAATAAATGCGAGATAGCAACATTACTCATAACTAACACTTTAATAATTATTTTTCGTAAAAACTGGCAAAACCGATTTCCATCGTGTACAAAATTCAAATATTGTTTTTAAACTTTCGCGATTTGAACACATTATTATTACTACGGGACTAATCGCGCACTAAAAATACGAGATAAATAAATACCTCATCATCCCGACGTTTCGACCGAGGTGCATCGATCGTGGTCACGGGTAGACACATGATGATAGGATGAGGTATTTATTTATCTCGTAATTTTAGTGCGCGATTAGCCCCGTAGTATATATAATAATAAAATTAGAATAGTTCACTCGAAGTCGTGGTGGTCTAGTGGAAGTAACACCCAACCTGCAATCGTGAGGTGGTGGGTTCAAATCCCGATCCCGTACCAATGAGTTTCTTTGGAACTTATGTACGGAATTTCACACCATTGCCTTTTCGGTGAAGGAAAACATCGTGAGGCAACCTGCGTACGTCCGTAGAAGAAATTCGATGGCGTATGTGAATCCACCAAACCGCACTGGGCTAGAGTGGCGGAAATGGCCCAATGACCCTTCGTGGGTAGGCCTACGTCCTGCAGTGGACTATTAAAAAGGCTGGTACAGTACAGATCACTCGAATCGTATACAATTTTAAATTATCGTTGATTTTTCAAAAACGGCTCAGCCAATTTCGTTAAAATTTAAGTGGGACTACCTCGGGACTATACCCTTTCGAACTAAGAAAAGAATTTTTTGATTCGGTTCACAATTGGCGAAAATATCGATGAACATACACAAAAAATACCTACAGACGAACATAGAACGTCCTCCTTTTTGGAAGTCGGTAAAAAAAGCTTTTGTCGATAGTTTCTAAAGCCTTTCATTTCACTCTTGTATGTTTACAGGTCGCGTGGCAAGAATAACAGGGTTAGATCCGGCTCTACCGCTGTTCGAGCATATCCCTTTGGAGCAACGTTTGGATACTACCGATGCGCACTTCGTCGACATCATCCACACTGACGCTGGGATATTTGGTTAGTCAGAATATTTTACTAAATTATCCGGAGGGCCTTCGCTACATGTGCGCGTGCGCCCGCGGCAGGTATCCGCCTCGCGTGTATGTTTTTAAAGATAAATTGGAGCAGCGCTCTCTGGAGCGGACGCGTGCGACGGGTTTGTACACGCGCGGCGGATGTCGGATGCGCGGCGCGGGCGCATGCGGCGGGTGTAAATTGTTCTAGCACCATTAGATGCAGAGTCGCCCGCCCGCGGTGCGGACCCTAGGCCCGCGTCGTCCGGAGCGAGCGCCCGCTCCGTGCACCCGCTGCGTGCGCACGCGCACACGTAGCTAAGGTCCTTATTCGAAATAATAAGATGTATTCACATTATTCACAACATTGGACCACATCGGGAATGACAAGTCGTAGACGAATCTTGAGCCCGAACCCATAAAGAGTACAAAAGAAATTGTTTACTTTTAAAAGGGACTTTTTTTACAGTTCAGGTCTGATTTCAACCAGTTTTGAATTTGATATTTAACATTTGGAAAGAGGGGGAGGTCTGAACCCCATAAGCCATTATTCCTGGTTATGCCCAAGATATATGGCGAATCAAACATCTTGGCGAGTGTGAAGTTAGCACCAAGCTGAAGATAACCCAATCATCACGCAGGTGTTAAGTGAGCTACAGTCAGGATTGGGTTATCCGCAGCTTGCAGCTAACATCACAGCCGTTAAGATGTATGATTTGGCCTATACCAGTAATGTATATATCGGTAATCCTTCCAGGGTACAAAGCCCCCATGGGCCACGTGGACTTCTACCCCAACGGCGGCATCAGTCCGCAACCTGGGTGCGAGCTGGAGGTGGTCCTGCCCAAACAGCTACTGCTTAACAAGTGTACGTATAACATTTCACTACACTATGGGCCTACACCCTTTCAACATAAGGTAAGGGTATCTGTTTACCCTGTAGACTAAGCCGAAAGGGGGGTGATTAAAGACCATCATTAGGACTATGTTTCCGGGATAGTACACAAGTTCTGGATAAGCCTGTATCTACTGACTTCTAAATAAACTGATATCCAAACTAACCTACAGACTTTTAAGCCAACCAAGTGATCTCCAAGCAAGCGACCGACTTCTTAAATGATATTCAAGTTACGCAACAGACTTCTTAACTAACCTTCAACCTAACCAACATCCAAGCTAACTGATTTCCATTTATGAACGGACAGACAAAGTAATTTTACACAAATCGTGTCGTCCTGGCAAAACTAGTCAGCTAGACTAGTAAACTAGTCAATAGGGTATTTGACTAGTTTTTGGAAATCGTTTTAAATTATTCGTTAGTACATACTAAGCACACTACATTTATATTTCCGAGAGATCTACTGTATTAACAATGAAAATCAGTGTTAAAGAATAGATATTCAAGTTCCTACCAAAAGCGACATTCTGTAATGGCGCTGGTCTGTGACGTCACTCACGAGTAAATAACGTTAGTTAATACTGGCAAATACGCTAGTTCACATCTAAAAATTAACAAAAAATACTTTAAAAGTAACTTACAGATCCAATAATATTACTCCGAAATCACAAAACACAAATTACACAAACAACAGTCAATCGAGAAATTCTTCTTTACCAGCACGTGACGTCACCAGAGTTGCCGCCCTTCTTAGAGCGTTTACGACACAGATAAAATATCAAAAAAATATCGTATTTTATTTCGTTGGATTTGCGAAAATTAGACATATTTTAGTTTAAATAAAGTGAATTATGTGTTTTTCAGGCTATTATCTGTATAGATTACCAAAATTAATAGAATATTTTCAATGTTGTCAAATAGCCTATTGGTTCCAAACCAACTGACTCCTAAATTAAATTAACCAAGCAATCTTCAAGCAAACGAAACGATGTGTCATCCAGGCTTTCCTACATATTTTACACGGAATCAGTCCTCCGCCCTGATGGCGTTTGTAGCCAGCGAGTGCAGCTCGTGGAAGGAGTATAAAGACGTTTGACGCAACAACTGTCTATTGTCTGTCTAATACACAAGATATAGCTATCAGACTTCCAAGCTAACTTCTACACAAACAAACCCAACCAACCTGACCTCTTAACTACCTAACTACCCCTCTCTTCCCCAGTTTCCTGTATCAACTGACGTTCCTACATGTTCTATAGCGAGTGCGGATCGTGAAAGGAGTATAACCTATTAACATGCCATTAATGCTGCCATTTTCTTTTGTATGTTACTTTAAAGATCTCCAAGACGACTGGCTTCTATGCAAACGAACCTAATCAACTGCATCCTAAACTAACCTCCTGACCTTTAAGCTAACTAACTACCCCTTCCTCTCCAGTTTTCTGCAGTCACTGGCGCTCCTACATGTTCTACACGGAGTCTGTCCTCCGCCCCATGGCGTTTGTGGCCAGCGAGTGCAGCTCGTGGAAGGAGTATAAACACGGGAAATGCGCCAAAGCGCGTACGCAGAGGATGGGCTATAGCGTTGATACTAAGTGAGCAACCCGTGCAATTTCGCAAGCAAACGTGCATTTTTCTTTCTGAATCGCACTTGGGTTTTTGGCTAGCTATGGTTTTTGATCTCACTTGGGTTTTAGAACTTCATCTCATGTGTTGTGTTTTTGCACGAAACTTTGGTTTTTGGGGGCGAATTTGTGTTTGTTTTTCATGAACTGCACTTGGGTTTTTGTGAACGTGTTTATGTTTTTAGGGACCCACTTTTTTGGCATTTCATTTGTGTTTTGGATCGCACTTGTTTTAGACAGCACTTATGTTTGTTATACAGGGTTATCCCTAATCAATTAGCATCTTTTAGGGGCTTATTCTGTACACCAAACAATTCATTTCAATAACATTTTTCTATAGAACAACAATTTTTTTCGAGTTTTGACAAAAGTCGTAGATCAAAAGTTGTCAGTTTTGATGTATAGAATAAACCCTTAAAAGGATGCTAATTGATTAGGAATAACCCTGTATAGCAACTGTAGAATAATGCACTCTTCGTAGAATAGTATGTTTATAGAAGTAGCACAGTTTAGAGCATCGCATCACATTTTTATAGCACATTGCAATCACGAAATGGATAAAAATCTTACGCACGATTTCGCACTTAAAACAATAGATTTAAAAAGAATACATAGTAAAAGTAATTTCGACAGCACATGCCGAATCACACAACTTGGCCGCTGTGATGTTAGCTACCAGCTGCGGATAATCCAATCCTGACTGAAGCTCACTTAATAGGTTCGCGAGGATTGGGTGATCCGCAGTTTAAGGTACAGTGTACAGTAACCTTCCTTCAGTGTAGCTCCACTGTTCTGTGTCACTTGCATTTTCTATTGCACTGTATATTTCAATCGCACCCTCACATGCACGTTTTGCACTTCACAGGTGATAAGACAATTCAAACTCGAGGTTTCTACTCTTTCTATCTCACTGCCAATCGAGAATCACACCTAAAGCGCAAGAGCTTAGAGTCTAAACTCGAAAACTTATTCGCTTTCATACAATCAGTTAAAGCTAAGGATGGAAATAATGGCATGAAGAATGGAGATGGAATAAACGTTGATAAATTAGACTTAAAAGTTAATCAAAAGGACAAAATTAGAAATGTTGCACCTAAAACGAATATCAATGAAACTTCTGAAGTAGTCAACAAAGAATATGAAGAATTTGCGAATAAATCAAACGATACAACAAACGACTCTATCAAAGATTTGTTAGCGAAAGAAGATTTAGATGAAACAGGAGATTACATAGAAGATCAAATAGCTGAAGCATCAGAATATGACATAACGCACGTAGAATTCAATCAAGACGAACTAAAAAACAATGAAACCGGTTCGCTCATCAAAGATAACGAAAATATCATGGAAGATACAAATAAGATATTCACATACAAACATTTTAAATCAAATAATAGAGATGTTGGAGGCAGAAGCTTTTCAGAAGAAGAAAGAGATAGTACAATTAAAAATGATGATGACAAACAAAATAACAAGAGAGAAAGTGTTGTAACGTTTTTAAATTATAAAGATCCTTGTGAACCAAAAACAAAAAAAGATCACACTACAGAACATACAAAAACAAGTAATGAAGTGACCAAAATTCTACCAGAACAAATTAACCCCAAAGAAATTAGAGACGAACCACAGAAATTTAACATCCTTAACGTATTAGGAACTACATACAGAATATCTCAAGTCATATCAACGTTTAAAGAAAGTAAGTCATCAATAAAAGAAAAACTCAAAAAGCTATTCACAAAAGAAAGATCACAAACAACCGAGACACCGAGTTTAATACAAAACCTATTCCTAGACAAGAATAGAAGTAATCACGTAGTAAAGAGACAGAAGAGATTCCTACCGTTCTTTAGACGATCGGAAGAGGACAGCAATAACATACTGTTCAAAATGCTAGATTTTCTGATAAAGAATAGAAAAAATGTCTTGCCAGTATTTACAGTCATGAGAGAGATAAATACATTGGTGAAGAGTAGTAATGGTGAATTAAACCATATAACAAAGGAGCAGAATAATTATATTGGAGCAACACCTCCAACTTTTCCGCCAATTACTTATAATTTGGAGTTGGGAAATGAAAACAGGGCTGTGGCGTTTGTGAAACGCCTTTTAGGGATGAGTCCTAAGGGTGACAGGTTGACTATTAATGGTAGGAAGTAGGTGTGGGTAGTTTTAATTAGTGTAGATTAGACCAAATACCGTGAAACGACGCGCGAAATTCAAATTATCTTGACGATTTCATCATTTGTAGTTTACGATTCGAACTAATACTCAATGTCGAATTACATACACTAGTTTTTTTGTGTGTTATGATTTGTTATTATAACCTGTTCAATGTATCAAATTCAGTTTTAGTATACTCCTATGGTCAGCATAAAATCAGAAAATTTCAAAAAAAAAAAATCGTGTAGTGTTTTTCGTGTAAACCGAGGGTGACCGCCATATTGATGCTTAACACTTGATGCCACAGCCTAATAGTTGACCAATCAATGGCCGATATGGTTAAATCAAGTGATTGGTCGAACCCTAGATTGCATCTACAATCCACCTCAGTGTATTCTACACTTAAATAGATTTAAAGGTGACGTCCACAAGTGGTATATTATTCAGAAAAAAATCGAACCAAGATGATATACACATCATTTGAAAGCTTGATTTATGGGCTTCTCAAAAATATTAAATTTAGATATTTTTATCCCCCTATTTTGTTTAAATGTGAAAAATGAAAACTGTATGAAAAATAATAATACAACTATGTATTTTTTTAGGTTAGCAATAATAAAGTGCTTCTATCGTTATTTTACTTGCATTCGTAGCTGATTCTTCCACATTCATGTCTTAATTTGCTAAAATTAAAAATTATAACCTACCAGTGTGACCAGTTAGTAAGTACAATGTGACAAAAAATTACTTAAAAACTGTGTCAAAATTAATTAAAAAAACGGAGGTTTTTTTTTGTTTTAAGTGATGTAATAGACTCAGAAAAATATGAACTTTCTCGAAATGTAACGAGTGTTGTGGTTAGAATTTTTGATTATTATTATACCAGCCTCGATAAATTTTGTGGACATGTCCTTTAAAAATTCCAAACGGACAATAATGTCATAGCGAATTTCAAAAACCATTCGATTTTTTTACTTCAGTTATTTTTTATTTAATATTACATTGATTTTGTTTCTTCCAAGGGCCCGAGGCACATATTACCTGATGACCCGTCGGACATCTCCATACTCTTTAGAATAATTTTATGATTAACTATGATATCAGATTTGTGATGTAAATGTAGAAATAGAAATAATAAATAGCAAAGAATTGGTATAAGAAAAAGTGGTGATTTTATTTATTTCCGCTTTGTAGCGTGTTCGCGTTATATTCTGCTTGATCTGCCGGGCGAGCCATGAATTATTTCTTTCGTAGTGTCAGAACGAGACAGCGTTACGACAAAGTATATATCTGTCACTTTTTCACACGTCAAAATGAGTTATTTTCGTGGCTTTTCGTGGTCGCGTGCTTGACTAGCAGATCTGATGATTTATGAGATGATTTTGAACTTTATCGTGCTTCGCACACTAGGTTTATCTCAAAGAGTTATTTTTGTGTTAATCATTTTAAAAAATTGCCGCGATCGCATGTCTTGAACCTGCATCTCTTTGGAAATCATAACTATGACTACTGAGCAGATAGAGAGCTGAGCAGATTTCCACTGTCCTTCGCAAGGTTAACTATAAGAAATAGAAGTAAACTGAAATGGCAGAAGAGATATATTGAAGAAACGACTGCAGCTGAAACGAAACGATTCTTTCCAGATACTACAAAAGGTTATAAAATATTAAAACAACTGACAATCACAAATATTAGGACACAACTTTTTACGAGCCATTGCGGAATTAAATCCTATCTGTATAGATTTAAATTATATGACAGCCCGTGCTGCACTTGCGATGACCAGTCTCCAGAAACTATGACCCACATAATTATGTATTGCCCTAAATATGGACTACAGAGACTGGAGTACGAGTGGAGGACGGGCAGTCTTTTAACGGAGACTAATTTTAATGAGCACATCGATGATGACGATCGTCGGCCCAGTTTTTTGGCCTTTGCTGAAAAGTCTCTTTGCGCAGCAGCAAGGGCTAACGGATCAATTATTAAGCGTTAGAAATAAGTATAAGTTTAATGACAACTGTACTAGTATACTAAGATGTATGAATAAAAAATATATATAAGAAAAAAAAAAAAATATAATAATAAAAAATAAAAAAATAAAAAAAAAAACCCTCTGAAAAAAATTATTTAAGAATAATAATAAAAGATAACAAACCCTACATATTCGAAAGTAGGGATAGCTCGCGGGCCCGGCCTATGCGCCGGGACAGGAAAAAAAAAAAAAACTATGACTACTACTCACCGGTACATATGATGAGGATGGAGCAGCGAGCCGAGCACCAACGAGTGAAGGTAGACGGGGCGAAGTACCCGCGACAGCAGTGCGCCTTGGAGCCCGAGCACGCACCAGCGAGCCACTTTGTCTGAGCACGACATTGTGAGCAAACGCTCGCCCTGTAACAACAAGTAGCCAGTTGACTGCCTCGGTGGCTCAGTGGTTAGTGAAACTGACCTCTGGATCAAAAAGGCGTGGGTTCGATCCCCACCCAGGGCAAGCATTTATGTGGTGAACATAGATGTTTGCTCTGTGTCTGGGTGTATTTAGATACTATCTACATAAGTATGTATTTAAAATATGTATATGTAGTATATCAGTCTCTGGCAACTCTGGCTTTGCTTAGTTTGGGGTGTGTAAGATGTCCCCCAATATTTATTTATTTATTTAGTAGTAGTTCTCCCGACTATAGACCTCGCGACACATCTCTTTAACTGAATCTTCATAATATAGTTGATTGAATCAGAGGTTACTTTGCGGAAGTTCATCTTTCAAGTCTTTGTTTTTAATAAATGTGACGGAGTTAGACAGCATAGTTGGTTTTAGTTGAAAGCAATAGTGATGATTTTAAAGTGGGTATCACCCGAATGTGCACGTGGCAACACTGCTTGCTTGTGTCGGAATGAAAATGGCTTTGACAGATGACCAGAGAAACGTCATGCCATTCCGAGCGCGAGGCGGATTGCATCCGTTCAAATCTATTGACATTAAAATCCGTTTCCATCCTCGAAAATTCTTGTTTAATTGATTACCAAGTGATACTAGGTCAATAAAACCGCCCGTTGCAGTAATACCGAGTGTTTATTTTGGTGAGATGGACAACTGGAGGTGGCCGGCGAGCTGTACCAATGAATGGCCCACAAATAACGATGGCGGGTGATTGAGACGATCACTCTCAGACCCCGACAAATATATACAAATTTAAAAACACAAAATTAAAAAATTGAATTTTAATCGCTCTCTACCGATTTGGTTTATACTCGTAAATCTTGTCAAGATTTAGATAGCGAACACTTTTGCAAATATCGTCAAAATCGGCTGATAAATAGCGTGACAGCAAATTTCCCCTCTTTTTTGGAAATAGCCGGCCGGCAGAAATTAAAGGTGCCGTCCACAAGTGGTATATTATTCAGAGAAAAAACGAACCAAGATGATATATATACATCATTTGAAAGCTATATATGTGGGCTTCTCAAAAATATTCAATTTAGATATTTTTATCACTCCATTTTTTTTTAATGAGAAAAATAAATTGTATGGAAAATAATAATACAGCTCTGTATTTTTTCTAGTTTAGCAATAATAAAGTGCTTCTATCGTTATTTTACTTGCATTCGTAGCTGATTCTTTCACATTCATCTCTTATTTCGCTAAAATTAAAAATTATAACCTAACCAGTGTGACCAGTTAGTAGGTACAATAATCTACTTAAAAACTGTATCTATTTGGTAAAAATGCTTCCATTTAACAATAATGGAGGTTACTTAACCAGGGTTGCTAGAGATAAGCTACCTATTGAGCCAAATATATTTATTTATCATAATAGATTCAAAATTAATTTAAAAAAAAAACGGTGGGCACTTTTTGGTTCTAACTATTGTAATAGACTCTGAAAAATATGAACTATTTCGAAATGTAACGTAGTGTTGTGGTTAGAACTTTTAATTATTATTATACCAGCCTCCATACATTTTGTGGACATGTCCTTTACCTGCATAACGCCATCCCAGGTTTGCACGTAGCTATTACTTTTAACGGGAATGGTGCCTTCACCAGACTCGATCTTGGTCCTCAGTTGTCCGCGAGCTTGTCTGGAAAAGATTAATAATGTTAGCACTAATAGAAGAAACAAAAGGCTATAACTGAGAGACAGATAAATTGAACGATGGGAAGTTAACCGCAGATGACACTTCGCCGTGATTTGCTAATTATTGCGCATGTGTGCACAATACCTATAATGGCGAAGTAATGAGCTTGGGTGTAGGCATGAGGTTGGCGGGCGGGTGTGCACCGGCGTCTCGTCTCTCTGGCTCCCGCTAACGTCTATATTTTGGCGTTTGCGCAGCTCTGTGCGACTAACTTCCCATCTTTCAATTTGTGTGGCGCTCAGTATACCTACAATATGTTTAACCTAACGTAAAAGTATATTTACTCTGAATATGTCATTCAATGTTGTCTCCTTAATCGATGGGCAAAGGTGATGAGCACTGTAAAAAAAATCTAATCCGTCAAATATGGATGCAGAATGTATGTATTAGTGTATCCTACAGGAAGGTTTCAGTTGGTAACTACATCCAGGATATGACTATCTAATACAATCTATACTCAAACGATTTGACGGGAGTCTTTTTTGCGAGTTGAATTCATTGTGACTACAGCTGTATAAGTGGCTCAGTGCTAGTCTACTACATTTAATACCCATTATTAGACATTGAATAGACATCTTTAAAAATATTTTAATTAAAAACAGCAAACAAATCTAATATGGATAGATCTATACTCTGAAAACTTCACATTATATGTAGATGATATCCTGGGTGTCTTGCATATGTCCGTAGAAGAGTAGAAGAAATTCGATGGCATATGTGAATCACCAACCCGCACTGGGTCAGCGTGGTGGATATGGGAAGAAATTCGATGGCATATGTGAATCACCAACCCGCACTGCAATCGTGAGGATCCTGTACCAATTAGTTCTTTGGAACTCATGAACTGGAATTGCACACCACTGGCTTTTCGGTGAAGTAAAACATCGTCAGGCAACCTGTATAGGTACGTAGATGAAATTCGATGTATGTGAATCCACCAACCCGCACTGAAGCAGCGTGGTGGATATGGCCCAATCACCCTTCGTGGGTAGGCCTACGTCCTGCAGTGGACTATTCAAAGGCTGATACAGTACAGTACAGATATCCTGAGTATGAGTAGTTCGAAGAACTAGTGTGCTTTGATTGAATTAAAACCTTGCTTCTTAGCCATTAACAAATGGATCCAGTCTAAAAACCTGTTAGGGTGTGGATCCGGAGCAGGCTCCCTATGTTCGTGCGGTGAGAAGATCCGTCCGTCGCCACAAGGCGCGGTGGACACGTATAAGTGGATCCGACGGGAAGGCTTCAGTTGGTAACCTCCTCCAGGGCATGGTTCTATGTCTGACGATTCGATCGGTGCTCGGGGATCTGTGTGAATAAAATAACGTAAGTAAGTAATATAACAATGAATTTAGCGGCTTTGTGTGTTAAAGCTCTCGTCACACAGAAGCGGGAAGTGCGGGAAAGCGATCGCGATCCGGGACGGGAATATTTTGTAATATTTGTATGCAACCTGACACATCACAAACGGGCGCACGCGCTTTGGACTGGACCGCTATCGGATCGCTTTCTCGCGGCTCTCGCCTCTGTGTGACCCGAGCTTAAAAGCTCAATAAAAAACTCCTAAAAAGTAAAAAGGTAGTGGATTGTGGCAGTTTTTTTTTGAAAATTTTTACACACACATTACAAACTTATTGTATTTTTTTAACGCGTTATTTTGTCTAGACAACAGGACTTTATTGCACCCTACGGTTTTTATTTTTGTAGGTACATAAAACAGATAAAAAAGTAAAATAGTACCTAAATAGGTTAAAAAAAGTTTAACCGATTCAAATTTTTAATTTTGATATCGTTGTTAAAACTTTGTATTTTAAATGTAAACCTTTTCATTTGCTAACCATATTGAAAGAACTGTGATGAAATATTTTGAACATAACATAAAATGCACCATGTTGTGGCGGCGGCCATCTTGGATTTACGTTAATGCTTCTGCTCCACTGGCGTCTTAGCACTGAAAGTAGCAAGCTAATTAGGCCCTTAGATAATAATAAACCAGTATATTGATAAGTGTGGCGATCTGTGAACATCGTTTGAAGTGTTATAGACGGATTCACACAAGTCGGCGGATGTTAAGTTAGCTACAAGCTACGCAATATCCAATCCTGACTGAAGCTCACATAAAGCTGCGCGTTGATTCGGTTTCGCACAGTTTGTAGCTAACTTCACATTCGACTTGTACGATTCGAAGTAGTAAGTTATAACAAAGACTTACTCGATTTTCTTTTTGTGATAAACAATTCAAAAATTGACGCGTTCGCAGGATTTGAACCTGCATCTCTCTGGGATTCCGGCCCAGATGCTTTATCCAATTAAGCTAAAACGCTCTCTGTGAAGGCGCCGAATCAGTGAAAGTGTTTATCATTTTTACCAACTACTACATTGATGGAAGCGCCATCTGTGAGAACTGCTTTAAACCAGTCAGTCACTTAATGTGAAATTATTAGAACTTCTTAACATTAACGAGAAATGACGCATTGCTTAATCAAAGAAATTATTTTTATCGTGCTTCACACACTAGGTGTATATAAACTTTCTTTTTGTGATAAACATTTTGAGGTTGTGAAGTCGTGTGAAGCGCGATAAAAACCATTTTATTGATAAACATTTTATTACAAAAAGAAAGTTTCTATACACCTAGTGTGTGAAGCACGATAAAAATCATTTCATTGATAAACATTTTATTACAAAAAGAAAGTTTCTATACACCTAGTGTGTGAAGCACGATAAAAATCATTTCATTGATAAACATTTTATTACAAAAAGAAAGTTTCTATACACCTAGTGTGTGAAGCACGATAAAAATCATTTCACTTACTCGACTGTCGAGCGTACTCCAAAAGTTGAGCGTACAGATGTCGCTGTAAGCAACGTCGCGCTGCCACCTTGGAAGAAGAAAACTCAATTAAACATTCAGTACACCCATAATAGGCATGGTGACCATCGAGCAAGTATCTATAGAGTCACAATTGTACAAAAGTGTCCGAGCCAAAACCCTGCCTAAGGGGCCGTTCAAGTATTACGTAAGCAAGATAGGGGGGAGAGGGGTCTATCCGTTGCTTATTTTTGATGACAAAGAGGGTGGGGGGTGTCTATATGGTCATTTATTTCCTGTTCATGAATCAATAAAAAAGCAAAATGCATATAGGTAGAGGTACCAATGATTACGTAAGAATGGGAGGGGGGGTGAAAGCTTTGCTTACTTTTGCTGACAAGGGGGGAGTAGGGGTAAATAATTGTAATAAATCTGCTTACGTAATACTTGAACGGACCCCAAGCTACGTGGTGGGCAGGCTTTTAAGTTAGCCGTAAGGCGATTAAAAGCGATTATAAGCCGTGGTGGTCTAGTGGTAGTAACACCCGACCTGCAATCGTGAGGTCGTGGGTTCGAATCCCGATCCTGTACCAATGAGTTTCTTTGGAACTTATGTACAGAATTGCACACCACTGGCTTTTCGGTGAAGGAAAACATCGTGAGGCAACCTGGATACGTCCGTAGATGAAATTCGATGGCGTATGTGAATCCACCAAACCGCTCTGAGGCAGCGCGGTGGATATGACCAATCACCCTTCGTGAGTAGGCCTACGTTCTGCAGTGGACTATTAAAAGGCTGATACAGTACTGTACAGTAAGGCGATTGCAAGCCGACTGCAACGCCGCGCGATGCCAACGTGCTCGGTTACAAGCACTAATTAGGTGACATAACGTCGAGTTTCGAGAAAACGGGTCATTGTGAATTATTTAATTTAAATATCTAAGTCGGTATGTATGTCGGCGCTCGGACATATTTTTCTACTTTCACTTAGAGACTGTGGCTCTGTAGATATTTGCTAAAAGCCTAAGGCTGTATATATTTTGCATTATCTCTTTCCATGCAATTTGGTTCATAAGTTATTTGGAAATTATAAGGCTGTGTGACATTGAGATGAAGGGGCAGGCGAACATAGCGTACTTATAAGGATTTCTCGTTTTACTACGGATTCCTAAAAAAACATGGAAATAGCAATATGGTTCTCACCTCAGCGTGGCAATCGTTGACGGCCCGGCCACGTACCGACATATGTTCACCCGATACGCATTTAGTGCCCGTCGTTACTGCTATAATCTGTAATAATGACAAGTGTGCTAAATAATAGTAGATTACGAACCGAGGGAATAAAACGGTGTTTTACGACTCTGAGGGCATCAAGGCTCTTAAGATTTTTCTATTTAACGGCCACAACTGTTTCATTCCTCGGCATTGAGTGCCTCGGTGGCTCAGTGGTTAGAGAACCTGAGTTCTGGATCAAAGAGGCGTGGGTTCGATCCCCACCCAGGGCAAGCATTTATGTGATGAACATAGGAGTTTGCTCTGTGTCTGGGTGTTATTTAGATACTATCTATATAAGTATGTATGTTGGGCGAGGGGCCGCACGCGAAGTACTTTCAAATGGGCAATTTATTTAAATCTCTTGGGACAATATGTACATTGTACGTACTATGGCTGTAAGTTAATGAGCGAGTATTTAATTTTAAGTCTGATTAATGATTTCATAATTTTGTATTATTTCTGACATTTGTCTATAAGCAAATAAATAAATAAAATATATAAATAAATAAAGTATCTATTTAAAATATATGTAAATATTGTATATCAATCTCTGGCAGCCACACCACAAGCTTTGCTTAGTTTGGGGTCAGAGACCATGTGTCCCCCAATATTTATTTTATTTATTTATTTGCATATTTGTAACTTTAAATATTTAAGCTTTAAATTTCTAAAGCTCTAATAAGCAATAGGTTGGTTTACTAAAAAATATAATTAGTCCGTCAAATAGATTATCAAAAAATATAAAACACGTATTTTTTCTTCTGTCAATTTAACAAAAATTGATGAAGATGTAGCCCGTTTAAGTTTCGCGTGACGTCACTAAGCTACTACAAATGTACCGGCTAGTGACGTCACGGCCCCCGCTCTCAAACGTTGACAGGGTTTATCTTAGTCATTAATTATTTGATTGACAAAAGAAAAATATGTGTTTAATATTTTTTAATAATCTAAGTAACGGGGTAATAATAATAATGTTTTTGATACCCAGTGAACATGCCTGTTATTTTGGAATTTTATATTTTTTTAATTGAATTTTGTTCAAGACCGTCAATTTTATATTTTTTATTTAGATTTTTTTTCGAGGCCGCCACCACGCCGCCGTATTTTACAATCAATGTCAAAAAATAATAAGAATGGAAAATATTCAATTCATTTAAATGGAGAATTATTGTCATTAAAGATAATAATAGGAAAATCATTTTCCAAAACAAACTAAGCAAATACAAATACGAAGTAAGATCACGAAAATATTAAAATACTTTAAATGGATATTGTTATATAAGAAAATAATAGAAAAACATTTTCTAGAACAAAAAAAGCAAACAATTAAATACTGTACAAGGTAATGCTCAAGCGCAATATATTTTTGCATTTTCTCTTTTGCAATTTTAAATATACAGGGTTATTCCTAATCAATTAGCATCGTTTTAGGGGCTTATTCTGTACATCAAAACTTTTGTTTTGCTACTTTTGTCAAAACTCAAAAAAATCAGCTGTTCGATACATTTTGTCGCGGGTGAACGATACTTTTCTACGGAACAAAACTTTTTTTTTAGATTTGACAAGTCGCAAAACAAAAGTTGTTAGTTTTGATGTACAGAATAAGCCCCTAAAATAATGTTGATTGATTAGGAATAACCTTAAAGTTCTAAGTCTACTAAGCAGTTGACGAAATCGGTGTAATTGGCCAAGCAAAAATTAAGTTTAAACTTCTGTCTTAAGTCACTTATTATTTTAACGGAGTTTAAAAATAGGTTATACCTTGGATCCTTCGACTTTATCTTCAATACTAATCACGATGCCGGCCAGCACTTTCCTTTTCGAGTGAATAAGATCATGCTTCATCAGCTCGTTGAACTTCTCATTCACTATCCTGAAATAAGTGCCAAATTTCAAATTTTGAACTGTATAAATACTACTAAATAAAACACCGGTTTTCACTCACGTATGATATACGGTCGGGCAGCTGGGAACCCGACCAGTTTCGGAGTAAATTAGTACTCCTTCATCAGGGAATACGCGCGCTCCAGTCGCGCGTCCATACTGGCGCACGCGTATTCCCTGATGAAGGAGTCCGGCCGTATATCATACGTGAGTGAAAACCGGTGTTTTATTTAGTATAATGATTTCTCACGCGAGTTTTAATGAAGTGATTGTATAAATATTAATCATAAACTAAGCGCAACACAAATCGGCGGATGGGAAGGTATGCGCAGCGTTCTGCGCAAAAGCCGAAATATAGGTATGAGCAAGAGCCAGAGACGAGACGCCGAGGCACACCCGCCCGCTAATCTCATGCCTCCCGCGCGCTCCCTACGCCCGAGCTACCTACTTCGCCATTTGTATAGGCATTGTGCACACATGCGCAATAGTTAGCGAATCACGGCAAAGTGTCATCTGCGGCTAACTTCTCATCCGTCAATTTGTGTAGCGCTTAGTAGGTATACTAGACAAAACAACTCAATATAAATAACTAGCAACCCGCCCCGGCTTCGCACAGGTGTATTATACATATTATTATAAATCTTCCTCTTGAATTACTTTATCTATTAAAAAACCGCATCAAAATCCGTTGCGAAGTTTTAAAGATATAAGGGCAAGAACACATAGGGAAAGACAGACAGGGAAGCGATTTTATTTTATACTATGTAGTGATTTGTAATCAAGTTTGCAGTTCTCACGAGACCCTAGATTGTACGGCATGTATTTGATGACACGATATTGTACGGGCTGGAAAGCACGGCCCGTATTTCATGTCCCATGCCACCAATTATCAGGCTGTACAATACATGTTAAATACTGGCCGGACATTATCACCTCGTGAAAATAATGTACAGCCCGTATTTTGCGACCCAACAATTAACAGCATGATGAAACGTGACCCGAAGTACACGAAATATCATGCTGTACATTATTCTGTGGTGAAATACGGGTCGCACATTATTTGTAGGGGTGATAATGTCCCGTCAGTATTGAACGGCATGATAAAAGGCTACATCACACTTATTGGCTGAAATAATTATATTTGCTCCTATTGGCCGGTTTATCTGTGACTTCTGTCAATTCCCTATGCTTCGTTTGAACAGGATAGTAGACAGTAAAATATTAGACTAGAGGCTGTAGTTGTCGCGCCGCGCATAGCTTAACCCCCCTACCTACTCATGTACCGATATGGCAGTATCTTGAACTCGTAATAAAGACAAGTTGTTTCTGGCGCTTCGACGGCCGCTGCGCGACACGCTCGCATCACTCGCTCAGCTCGCGCATTGTTGTCACTGTTCAAACATAACCTAAGCCACAGCGACGAAAAGCTTTAAATAACTTATACTTATTCGTACCTTACCTTAAAATAACCCACCTTCATAAGTTCATAAACCTATACAAACGTAAAGATGGCAAATGCGCCCAACACGAAAAGCCAAATTTCTACAACAAGAAAAGAAGAAAATAAAATAAAATAACTTTTTTTTTATTAAAGGTTCACAAAACGTATGCTAAAATATAACTTAAAATTATCGCTCACACAAAGTAGTCCTTCGAGTTGTGAACACAACTTGCCTAAAACATACATTACCGTTACTTAACTAAAACTAATTCTTTATATGTAAAAAAAAACAAAAATGTCTCTTCAAAGAAGAGACAGAATCCTTAAACAAAAGTTAGTCTAAACGAAGCATAAGTTAGATTTTTTATCTATGGAGGCCACCAAATATCATGCTGTACAATAATGTGTAGTGCAATACGTGATTAACGAATAATGTACAGCCCGATATTGTACCATTGAATATACCATGTCATTTTTAAACTTTTGCGATATACCTCATCATCTACTGAAGTCAGTCTACCGGTGACCACGGTCGATGCAACTCGGCCGAAACGTCGGGATGATGAGTTATTTATTTATTTCGTAATTTTAGTGCGCGATTAGTCCCGTAGTATATAATAATAATATTTCATGTTCCAGAACGCAAAATATCAGGGCGTACAATATCGAGCTGTGCAATATTGTGCCGGACATTATCGACACGGGCCGATAATGTATGGACTGTACTTCACAGCCTAGTCAAACTACGCTACGAGCGCTACATGTTTAGCCATGTCAGAGGCCTTCAGGCGGCCTAAAAACTCTGACACCAGGGCTAGCCACCCGGCCTATACGAACTTACTTACTTACTTACTTCACAGCCTGATATTCCATGGCCAGGGACACAAAATATCATGCCGTACAATATCAGGCTGGGCATTATCATGTCGTGAATTACCGAGTTGTACATTATTGGCTGACGAACTATTTATTTTGTAAAATTCAATTTAAGCCGCCATTCAATCTCAAAATATCTGAATAGAGCCCTAGTTAAGCCCTTTTCTCCATCAAACCTTGAAGTTGTCGAATAAAAATAAAATACACAATATTCTCAAAACTATACGATAGGGAATTCAATTAACTCGAAACACAATTTAAAAAACTTCGCTCGATAGAAATTAAATGCGAAGATACCCCTTTTTAGAACAAATTCATGATTTCTAAGAAAGTTTATTGCATTTTTGGGCACTTTTCTACACGTTTACAATTTCTTTTTGAATCTGTTATTTATGCACATGAATTGAACTATAGCTTTCATCCATAAAATTTAAGAAAAAGTGGTAATATCAATTTTATCTTGATTTTTGTATGCAAAAATCGGGCGAAACTGGGGGCGTATTGGTCTTTACCCGCTCATATGAAAAATTACGCTGATACTATGGCGCCTTAATTAGGCATTTCAGGTAAAATGCATTGTAATTTTACAAAAAACACATTTAGTGGCCAAGAATAGATTGAGTTGTAAACAAAAATATTAGTCAGTCTATGCACAAGAGTACAACAAGTTAATGATTATGTATATAAATAACTGGGCGACTATATGACTAACTGGGCGACTATATTACTAACTTGGAGACGTGGTCGGCCAACACTTGCGGCAGGGCTCCGTAGGGCGTGGGAGACGCGCGGGGCTCCGCTGTGCCCTCCTTCAAAACGGCTAAAGCGGCGCGTGCGGCTGCGAGCTTGGCTAACTTCTTGCTGGAGCCTGTTGAAATAAATACAATTATATTTATACCTTCAATGTTATCATTTTAGTCGTTATCATCCCATTCACCGACTACTATCGGGCAAAGGCCTCCCTTTTCCGTGTTTAACCGACGGCAATAAAGGAGATGTTCAGTTCGACTTTTTGAAATGTTTATCTCAAAAAATAACTCTTTGAGATAAACCTAGTGTGGGGTGCACTATAAAATTAAAAACATTTCATTGATTTTGCAGTGCGCCATCTCTCGTCAATATTTAGAAGTTCTTATAACTTCAATTGAGTGATAATCTGTCTAATACGGGTATCACAGGTGGCGCCGCCAACGCTATAAGTTGGTTAAATTTATAAACACTTCACAAATTTGACGCGGTGGCAGTACTGCGCATTAGCTCAGTTGGGCAGAGCGTCGGGCTAGTGTCGAAGACGAAAGGTTGCCCGACGAGCCCTGCATCAGCGACGAATTTTTGAAATGTTTATCACAAAAATAACTCAAATAGAGTAAAATTCTAATTTTGTTCGGGTGTGCCATTTTTGGCGAAAAATAATTTATAGCAGGGAAAGTTAGAGAACAAGTTTTGTGAGGATGACTAAATTTTTATCCATTTCTTAGGAGTTGCTTCAAAATTACAAAGCCAATGGAGAAATTTAAATTATATCAGATAAAAATCAAGCATACCATATCCTTCATAAATTTGATCTTTAATTTGACAGACGACTTTGAACCGCATGCTGTGGCTCAGCTGAAGTGGTGCTGCAACAAAAACAAACAAACTTTAGAAAGTTAGATAATTAAGTTCGTATAAGCCGGGTGCTTAGTTTTTAAGCCGTCTGTGTGTCACTTATGAGACTTTTCTGTTACTTATGATACTTTTGTGACACTTTTGATACTTTTGTATAATGAGCGCCACACAAATTGAAAGATGGGAAGTTATGCGCAGCGTTCTGCGCAAAAGTCGAAATATGGGTACGCGCGGAAACCAGAGAGACGAGACGCCGGGGCACACCCGCCCGCCAACCTCATGCCTCCCGCGCGCTCCCTAGGCCCGAGCTCACTACTTCGCCATTTGTATAGGCATTGTGCACACATGCGCAATAATTAGCGAATCACGGCGAAGTGTCATCTGCGGCTAACTTCCCATCCTTCAATTTATGTGGCGCTCAGTTATTGTGTTACTTTTTCGTCGTCACTCGTGTCACTTCTTCATCACTAGTGTCATTTTTATACTTATGGTCACCTACGTTACTTTTGTGTCACCTACTTTAGTTTTGTGTCACCTACGTTTCTTTTGTGTCACCTACTTTAGTTTTGTGTCACCTACGTTTCTTTTGTGTCACCTACTTTAGTTTTATGTCACCTACGTTTCTATTGTGTCACCTAATTTAGTTTTGTGTCACCTACTTTAGTTTTGTGTCACCTACGTTTCTTTTGTGTCACCTACTTTAGTTTTGTGTCGCCTACGTTTATTTTGTGTCACCTACGTTTCTTTTGTGTCACCTACTTTAGTTTTGTGTCGCCTACGTTTCTTTTGTGTCACCTACGTTTCATTTGTG
Organism: Hypomecis punctinalis; assembly: GCA_949316475.1. Lineage (NCBI taxonomy): Eukaryota > Metazoa > Arthropoda > Insecta > Lepidoptera > Geometridae > Hypomecis > Hypomecis punctinalis. The sequence continues at coordinate 3,190,768 of OX438822.1, forward strand.
TCACCTACTTTAGTTTTGTGTCGCCTACGTTTCTTTTGTGTCACCTACGTTTCATTTGTGTCACCTACTTTAGTTTTGTGTCACCTACTTTAGTTTTGTGTCATCTATGTTACTTCTGTGTCACCTACTTTAGTTGTGTGTCACCTACGTTACTTTTGTATTACGTACGAAACTTTTGTCTGTTATTTTACCTTTTTTAGTAAAATATTATTAATTTACCTTGTGGTCCAACAAGCGGCGACCCATCTCCAAAAGTGCAAGTAAAGTTGAGTCCTGGATAGTTCTCGTACAGCAGATTGATGGGGCTTTTGGCGAACGAGGCTGAAATCTGCGCCGTTCCGAACAGCGCAGACGACGCGCATTCATCGTTGGAGAGCGCTGGAGACGCTGGAAAAACGATACAAATATACAGGGTTATTTGTAATCAATTAGCATCCTTTTAGGGCAGTGGTGAGTAAACATTTTTAATGGGGGGCCACAAAGTTTAAAAAAATCTAGAAGAGGGCCAGAATTATAGAAAAAAATGCATTTTGTGTCAAAGCTTTTAATCATAATATATTGAAAACATTGCAGTGCACACACAAATGTTACAAATTAGCATTTACCTTAGACAATAATTAATTTACTTTTTATTCGAAGGCCCTGCCATGTTAGTCTTGTGAGACATGGAGAATTGTTTTTGATTTTCCATATTTTCGAAAGCAGGTTCCAGCTGTGAAGAAGATACTTTCAGCAGTGCGAAAAGATGTTCATCAGTCAATCGGTTTCTGACTGAGCTTTTCCGCAATTTCATGGTCGAAAAATTCTGTTCCGAACAGACTGTTCGCATTCATAAGACGACGCAAACATTACTTATAGGTTATGCATCTATTAATCTACTAAGTAAAATGGACTTTATTCTTCTTGACCGTCAAAATGTATTTTTTTTTTATTAATTATATACATATTGTAGGTGTACATAGCATAGTAAACACAGAGAGTCAAATGTCACAGTAATTACAGGCGAAGACAACTTGCAAAAATAGCTAAACGAAAAACAATAATTAAAAAAAACATAATTACAAATTTGAAACATAAGAACAAAATAATAATGTCAAAAGTAAACAAAAACAATTATAATTGAAAAACTAAAAATTGTGAAATCATTAGGTACGTGTTCAGATAGTCAGAGACTTTAGAGCAGTTTTGAAGTGGTAGGCTATTTGACTAGTTTTTGGAAATCGTTGTAAATTATTCGTTAGTAATTATAAGTACATGGGTCAATCAACTATTCTTTGTAAGTCAAAAAAAAAATTTCTAATAATTAGGAAACAAAAATCTTCTATTTCTTTCACTTTTCCTATTTATTTTACTAAAATATATACTAGTCTACGAGTATACTATCTAGTTATCGGCAGTACAGTTTAATTTATTTTTCAGCCTATTTTGAGGTTTTTGTCTTTTGATGTAGTAAATTTGGTCCCGTAAGTTACTTTATCGATTTTTTTCTTTCTGGTTCTTTGTATGATATATATTAACATTAAAAGCACTTTGCTTCAAAGATTTTTACGTTTTGTTACAAGATTTTGAAATTAACTCGCCAAAAAGCAACTGAGTTAGCCATGGGGACACGAAGTATTTGTATGGGAAATAGAAGTCACATAAGTTACCATACTTTTACTAAATATTCTTGAGAATTTAAAATGTAATAATATGTTTAATATTAAAGGTATATCAATTACTATTTAGGATATAAAACATAAGAAATTTATTATATTTTGTGTTCTGCATATTTTTTTTTTTGAGGGACATGGTTTTTACAAAGAATAGTTGATTGACCCACATAATAATAGAAATAACCATGTATATTGGTTAATAGCAAAATATACAAGTAAATATATCCTAAATTAACGTACAAAATATTATGTGCACTGCAGCCTACGCTAGGGTGACCTGTGTCGCGGGCTGCAGGCTCTTTTACTTAAGCTAGCTTATGATTACTAAGATTATTTGTGAGTGAATGTGAAAGTGTTGACTTGATATTTTTGATTTCGTACTTCTCGATGTTGATTCTCCTCTGTACTGTACTGTATTGTATCAGCCTTTTTAATAGAAATAGAAATAGAAAAAACTTTTTTTTTTTAGCTGTGTACAAATGATGTTACATAAAATTTTAAAGTTCGAACAGCCTGCCCATTTCGAGCGTACAATATGAGCACACTTATTTTTATAAAGAGTCTTAAGCTAGAGTAACATAGTAAAATTTCAACAACTTTATAAATTGGGTAATCCGAAGGCAATTAACTTGTGGTTTTCAAAATATTCTTTGATAGAATAGAAAACTTTTGAAACCAGCCAGGACTTCAGAGTTTTTTTAAAACTATTTCCTTCTAATACTTTTATATGCATAGGTAAACAGTTATATATTTTAATAGCCATAGCGTAAGCACTATTTGAGAACATGGCATTATTAAATTGAGGTATACATATGTTATATTTGTGTTTTGATCTCTGGACTTCGGTACGATTTGACTTTAGGTCACTGAAAAATAGTTTATTATTTTTGACAAACATACGAGTACAGGTCTCATAGATATAGATACCAGTAAGGGTTCGAAAATTATTATCTTTAAATACATCACGAAGTGTATCGGTGTTATCTAATTTAAATATAATTCTAAGACATCTTTTCTGCATAATAAAAATTGAATTGGACTCTACTGAATTTCCCCAAAAAATAACTCCATATATCAACTGAGGATAAACATATCCATAATAGGCATTCTAGGCATAATAGTCCACTGCAGGACTTAGGCCTACCCACGAAGGGTGATTCTCCTCTACGGTCACATATTTCAACGAATCTTGCCGAAACTTACACATTTGGTTCTATTCATTTTTTTGTAGTCAACTTCTTTAATTGGAGGGGTGTTTCCTCCAAAAAAGAGGATTTTTTCATAACGCTATTATTTAGTAGTTAATTTCAATAATATTAGGCAAGATTATTAAATATCTACTATGTGATTGTCTACCGGTGTCGAAGCCTTAAGCGGTGACGTATATGGCAAATTTTAAACAACGTTTACTGTGTCAACTCTGAAAACGCAAAAAATCAGCTTTTCCACATTTTTTGTCCAAAGTTTTGTTTTTAAACTTTCGCGATTTGAACACATTATTATTATACACTACAGGACTAATACGGCACTAAAATTACGAGATAAATAAATACCTCCTCATCCCGACATTTCGGCCGAGTTGCATCGATGCATGATGTTATTTATTTATCTCGTAATTTTAGTGCGCGAGTATAATAGATCCAACCGTTTATTTTCTTTTTGACAGCACCAATAGAACGTAACTGCGTCATGTTACGCAAAAGTTCACTTTTAAATGCGAGGTTTTAAAAATATGACAACTGCCCAAGTTTGCTCCTTGATCTCGTATAATAATCATCTTTGACAAATTGAGTCCATAAGTGCAGTAGTTTTTTTATGAATTACATAAAATAACAAACGTTTTTAAAAATGTACGTTCTATGGCTATCGTGTGAAGCCATAGAACGTAAATTTTTAAAGGATAAATTAATCAAGGAGCAAACTTAGGCAGTTGTCATATTTTTAAAACCTCGCATTTAAAAGTGAACTTTTGCGTAACATGACGCAGTTACGTTCTATTGGTGCTGTCAATAAGAAAATAAACGGTTGGATATATTATAGTCCCGTAGTACATAATAATTTTTGTCGTAAGTCTATAAATAATCGTATAGAACAGCAGTTTTTTTAACGTTTTCAGAGTAAAAGTTGTTCAAAATTTGTCATAGATGTCACCGCTGAAGGCTCCGACACCGGTAGACCAACACATTGTATATCCTAACAATATTTGAGAGTCGAATACGAAGTCAGTCAAGAGCGAGTCGATGCTATAGGCTCATGAAGATTCAGTGAAACAGATGCGAGGTCTAGTGGTCAGTACTGTACCACCCTTTTTTTCAATAGTCCACTGCAGGACGTAGGCCTACCCACGAAGGGTGATTGGACCATATCCACCACGCTGGCCCAGTGCGGGTTGGTGGATTCACATACGCCATCGAATTTATTCTACGGACGTATGCAGGTTGCCTCACGATTTTTTCCTTCACCGAAAAGCCAATGATGTGAAATTCCGTACATAAGTTCCAAAGAAGTGAAAAGTTCATTGGTCCGGTATCGGGATTTGAACCCACGACCTCAAGATTGCAGGTCGGGTGTTACTACCACTAGACCACCACGGCTTCCTTCGGTTAGTGGTCAGTGAACTACTAGTATTTTATGATGTCACTTACCAGGACTGGAAGACACTTCGATTTTCTTTTCAACGGGCAGTTTCTCCGTACATTGGAAAGCGGGGGATGGCCCTGAAAAAAAAATCAAACACTGTAGAAATCGCGTAAAAACACAGAGATACCAGAGGGATAACGTGGTCGATCGAGAAAAGAAAGAAGGAGATGCAATAATTAAATATGGCATGAATTAGAAAGAGACATAAAACAAGATAATTTTTTGCAAAAATTAGCATGACCGATTTCACCCGTGTACAGAGTTCGCGAATATTTCGCACGGATCGATGGAGCATTTTTCACATTATTGTTGACTAGTTTTTACCCGCGGCTTCGCCCGCATACGCAATATATCATTATAATTTATAGCCTATGTGTTATTCTGATATATAAGCTATATTATTGCAAAGTTTCATCTCAATCCGTTCAGTAGTTTTTGCGTGAAAGAGTAACAAACATCCATACATCCATCCATCCATCCTCACAAACTTTCGCGTTTATAATATTAGTAAGATTTATCAAAAATGGCTCAACCGATTTCGATATAAATTTAAATGGGACCAATTTCAAAGTATACTCTTTCCAATAAAAACAGAATTATTGAAATCGGACTACAATGAAAAAAGTTATGGTTATACATAAAAAAAATATATAAATATATATACGCGTCGAATTGTATACCTCCTCCGGTGGTTCGTCGGTCAAACATCTCGATTAAGTGGCTAGTTGTTGTTTTTCTCTCAGTAGTGTCAAATTCCAATACATATTTGACAGTTTTGACAGCGCTGAGCCAGATTTTTCATACATTATTGTGGTTGAGAATTGCCTCAAGCGACAACAGAGCTACCTCTCTACTTGTAATAGCTCTGTGCGTAAAAAAGATCTGTTCCATTTTTACCGACATCCAAAATGGCACTATGTTCAATGTTCGGGAGGTACCATGTTCGTCTGTATGTTTTTTTTTTGTATAAACATCGATATTTTCTGTAATTGTGAAACGATTTAAAAAAACTTTTTATTTCTTAATGGTATATTATATTTAAATTTTATGGAAATTAGCTTAACCGTTTTTGATAAATCAACAATAATGTAAATGGATGTTTCATCGAATCGTGCAAACTATTCGAATTCAGAGGGCTAAGTGCGAGATTTTCGCTCGAGCTCGATCGCGTTAACGTTTGATGAGATTTCTATGGAAATAGCACAGTGCCATCTTATGTCACGTACAGAAAACTGTATAGCTAAATGTGAGTATTTTTTACGGTAATGTAACGAGCGCCAAACCGATCGAACACGAGCGCGGCAACGTCTGTGATTGGCTAAATCAAGCGTGTGTGTCAATGTGCTCGCGTGTGTGCACGGCGCGCTCGGTCAACGCGACGTAAAAGTAATTCGATTTGATTTGCAAATCTCCCACTTGACACTCTGTACACGGTGGAAGTCGGCGAACATTTCGGCCCCATCGGTCTTACAACCAAGTTTCATTATAATGGACCAATCACGAAATGGCAAAAAACATAGAATTGGAACTAAAGTAATAGAATACTTACTAAATTTTGCTCAAATAAAAACTATGTTACAGCTGTCTTATTCATATCTGGCTAAACAACATAATGCAAGAGTGAATGGAACAAAAAACGCATTGTCTGTCGGCATACGTCAAAATCACAAGTTGTCAAAATGGTTAAAATTTAGTTCCCCTGTTTTTTGCGATATGATAGGAAATTTGAACCCTCTAGTTCCAGTAAGCCGTGGTGGTCAAGAGGTAGTGACACCCGCCTTACAATCGTGAGGTGGCGGGTTCAAATCCCCGCTCCCGTACCAATGAGTTCTTTGGAATTTATGTACGGAATTTCACACCACTGGCTTTTCGGTGAAGGAAAACATCGTGAGGCAACCTGCATACGTCCGTAGAAGAAATTCGATGGCGTATGTGAATCCACCAACCCGCACTGGGCCAGCGTGGTGGATATGGCCCAATCACCCTTCGTGTGTAGGCCTACGTCCTGCAGTGGACTGTTAAAAAAAGGCTGGTACAGTTCCAGTAAGAAGGTTCAAATCTCTGATCATTTTACCTTCCTACTTTTTACCTTTTTGAATTTGGACAGCCCAGATAGCTTAGTTTCCCTCGTCACAAAACATCTTTCTACGATTCTTCTTTCTCTGTGGAGGAAGTCAGACTTTGGAATGACTTACCTTTGGAAATTAAGCGTTCACCTTCATTGAACGTTTTCAAACAACTTGTGAAAGCTCACTATCTGACATCATAATGCTACTTGTTCCTTTCGCTACTATTTTATAACGTATGTAGGTATGTATATATGTAGGTATATGTATAATTATATTTATATATTATATCGTATATATGTAAGTATATTTAAAACTTAAATTGAATTAAGTCCGACAGCTATACGTTGCTGCAACAGTCCTACGCTTTCATAAAACGGCCCTGGCAAACATAGTTCACTCCAAAAAAAGGTCTGATCGACGTAATACTTGGCTGCTCCCTGTGACGAAAACTGTCTTTGCCCAAAATGCCTACTCCTTCAAGGGTCCATTTCTTTATCAAATCCTCGAAAAAAACCTTGAAATCTTAGAATCATCCCGCTTTGTGTGCAAAAAAAAGATTACATTATGGCTGACTAACCTGAGCTATAGTGGTACAGAAAAATTACTGCAAGTGACAAAGTGACCTGACGAGAAAAAATATTTCAACATTCTATTATAATTATGACAACTATAATTAATGATCATTATATGTGTAACCTAATTTTCTCTAATATATATTTAATAATTATTTTAATATGTGAACTAATAAAATGTATATTATGTTTCATAGCGAGAAAAAAAAATATAAATATACTTATATATTGTATACATACATACACTTTTTTTACATTTATATTCTAATACTTATTTATTTTTTAATATATGGTTAATATTACGGTATAACTTTAACAAATTTTAAATATCTCACAAACATAAGAACATTATAATATCAATATCACCTACTGTATACATTGCGCTGTACAACATTTATCACAGCTGCATTCAAGTAGGCTCATGCACACCTACATACCTACCTACTACACGGTCAACTCTAACCTAGTGTTGACACTCACACTATAGTATTTCCACGATAGTCATATTCTCATACATTCTTACATTGTGGAAGTGATAAATTTACACTCACACTTCAATAATGACATACCTTACACATAGATAGGTATACATTTAAAACACGTATGTACGAGTAATATTGCGAGTTTTGTCTTTCTGCTACTGCGATAACCCTCAAAATAAATAAGCAAGAAGTATAACCCTCTTTTGACTTTATATGTAAATAATAACTATATTTTCAAAATTAATTAGCTTACTAAGTACTTAAATAGTATTTTATTTTCATTTAGTAACCTAGGTTTTAAATTTAGTCGTTTTTATTGTATATCTATAATAATTACTTTTCTAGTATTGTAGTTTTAGATAACATGTTATACCTAATAATAAGGAAGAGCCTAGGTCCCACGACACAGGTCACCCTAGTGTGGGAACTAGTGCACAACTTGTTTTTGTAAATTTTTATGGAACAATAAACGTTTTATTATTTATTATTATTAAGTATATTCAGTTTATTATTTATAGGTGTTTTTTGTTGATATCTATTTAAGGCCACTATTTCTTATTCTTGTCGGTTCATATTCGTGCAAGGTTGCCTGGAAGAAATCGCCATGGGTGATAAGGCCGCCACTTTATAATCATATTTTTTGTCGTATATGTGTAAATAGTGTTAATTTTTTATATTGTGGTTATAAATAAAGAGTTTTGTCTGTGTGTCTGAATGCTAGTTTGCGAAACGAAATTACGTAAGTTCGGGTGTCTGTGCATCTTTTTCTAACACCTTTTAAATTTTATTATTATATATGTCGATGCAACTCGACAGTTGAAACGTCGGGATGAGGAGGTATTTATTTATCTCGTAATTTTAGTGCGCGATCAGTCCCGTAGTATATAATAATAATGTGTTCAAATCGCGAAAGTCCAAAAACAACCTTTTAAAGGAGTTGGTAAACTTTTTATATGGGAGGCGGTCCTTGAAAACCGGCAGCGATGCGAGCTATATTAATGTTTAGTGCCATATTTAAGAATATTATTTCACGCAAAAACATATTTTTGTGTATCGCCGTTTTATTATAATATCTCTTTTTTATTTCACTAAGTAGAAAATATTTAGACTGAACTGGTAATACTAAGAGGAGGTCTACGTAGTCTACGTATCAGACAGGAATCTTCAAACAACCAATAGTGGGCTGGTATTTTAGAGTTTGACATTTATTTATTTTTTAAAACATGGCGACCAGCCCTCTATTGGTTGTTCAATATTGACAATGTCATTTCCTTTTGCTGTTTCTTAATGTCACTGTCAGGTTTTTTTTTCAATTTAGGCTTAATGCAGTTATTTGGTGTAGCACATAGTTCATTTTTCTAATGTTTTTAGAAACCATTTGAAAATTAAATGGCGATGAAAAAAATTCTAAAAAATATGTGTTTGAAAAGATAATTATATAATCTTTCTATTGGTATAACTTTTGTTTCTGCAAGATTTCAAAACCCGCATCTTTTCCATATCCTTTCATATTTAAAGTGGGACAAAGTGATGTACATTTCTTGCTATTTTAGTACGGTTTCTATTACTTTAGTTCTAATTCTATGGCAAAAAAAAAATAAAGTTCGTCTAACATCGCGAATCGTAATAATTATGTCAAGCACAAGTGATTTTTTTCTTCCTGAGTGTTTTTAGGCAGCACGTCTTGTGTGAAGTCGTTGTTAGTGTCAACGCTGACCAACACGCGGCCCGCTCGCGCCAGAAGCGCGGAAAAACACGCGCGGACCGCAACATGTGTATAGAAGACTTAACGATGATGATATTTTTGGCCCGAAGCGAAACGAGATTTGTGCTTCGACACGACGATTTCGCTTTCCTCGATCCGGATGTTGATTTTTGTCTAAAGGTAGCATTTTTCAACGAATCCCGACATTAGCATACAGGTTCCATATAACAATGTTTTTTTTTTCATAATCAAACAAACAAACAATATCTTTATTGTACACCATATAACAGATATATTAATGTAGATTTTTGAATGAATGAATGAATGAATGATTTATTTGTCTGTAAAACTAGATGTAATTTACAAAGTTCTTAAATTAATATTAGGTATGTTCTCTAGCTTCTACCTAAAATAGGTGTACAGACGTTTACATGTGTTTTACTGATGTTGTACAATGGCGGCCTTATCACCTTTGGCGATTTCTACCAGACAACCATTGGATGGACTGGAGAAAAATTTAATAATAGGAATACGGTCGGCGGTGTATACATGTTGTGACAAATATTATAAATACTATCATCAGTATTTTTAAAGAGGCGCGGAGGTTTATGTTCTTCAAAAACTGGAAAACATATTTAGTACCATTATTTTTCGGCAGCACAAGCACTGTTGGGTGAAATCATTGTTAGTGTCACAGCTGGCCAACACGCGGCCCGCTCGCGCCAGAAGCGCGGAAAGGCACGCGCGGGCCGCGGCAGCGCTTCACGCTTTATTCATATCGCAAGACCGACGACAAAATGAATTACAGCATTAATACTAGCGTGAGTATTCATTATTAAAATTTTATATGAACACCGGATACAACTCACGATTATTTGAACGGTCGAGCTGCTATGCGTCCGACCGGTTTCAGAGTAGTTAGTACTCCTTCTTCAGGGAATACGCGCGCCCCCGACAACGGACGCCCGCGCACACTTATTATGCGTATTCCCTGAAGAAGGAGTACTAACTACTCTGAAACCGGTCGGACGCATAGCAGCTCGACCGTTCAAATAATCGTGAGTTGTATCCGGTGTTCATATAAAATTTTAATGACAAAATAAATGACGATTTTTCTACGTACGACTACATTTATATATTTTTACAAGCTTTTAACGTGATATAGATGTGAGTTCGGGTGGAAACCTGCAAGTTAAAGACCAACTTCCCGGTTTCAGATTGAGCTGAAATTTTGCACGCATATGTATATCGCGTGACAATGCGATATTTTTTTTATGTATTTTTTGGGACATCTTACACACAGCCTCTGACCCCAAACTAAGCAAAGCTTGTGATATGGCTGCCAGAGACTGATATACTACATATACTTATTTTTTAATACATACTTATATATAAAACAAAATAACATCCAGACACAGAGCAAACACTTATGTTCATCACATAAATATTTGCCCTGGGTGGGGATCGAACCCACGCCTCTTTGATCCAGAAGTTAGGGTCACTAACCACTGAGCAACGAGGCAGTCACTGAGCCACCGAGGCAGTCAAATAAAAAAAATATATATATTTAGTAGTAGTAAAAAAATAATAATATGGTACCATGGAGCTGATCTGATGATGGAGTCGGAAGATGGCCATAGGAACTACTGTACTAAACAAGATAGACCCTCGTGTTTGAACTCGTTTTATTTATCTTGGCTAGCACTCTGCTGCTAGAAAAGTTATATTTTTAATAATTTCTTTCATATTTATCAAACATAAAAGACTTTTTCCGTGCATAGGCCGGGCTCGCGAACTTTCCCTACTTTTAAAATATATGCAGGACTTTTTGTATTTTTTTTATTCAAATTTTTTTAACTGTATCTATTCTGTTAGAGTCTGGCTAACGAAAGTTGATACTGGAATTTTTTGCACAATTTTTAAATGACAACACACGGTGCTACTACCTTCGCGGATTTAACTTTAAATTGGGGTATTTTACCTTGTATTAAAAACATTTTTCAAACCTACGTCATATACTAAACTGAACAAAATGATTCATTATAATATTATTATAATTGATATGTATTGTTTTTCTAAGGGCCTTGTAGCCCGAAATAAATGAATTTTATTTATTTATTTATTTATAGTCTTCATCGTAATGAAGTATATAGGTACGCATTGAAATCATTTGGAGAGCAATGCAAAGCCTCAATTTGGCATAATAGTAATGTCAAAAAACAGAAAATAATTAACGTAATGAATATAAAACTCCTACACGACAAGTTAAAGCTTGAAAAACAGATTTTTTTTTTTGCGATTAACCCAAAGTTTTGGAAGAATCAAAATGGCAGTATGGTAACAACGCTACATCGTGTGAGTGAGAGAAAGTGTTTCCCTCTCAGTTTAGGGCTGCCATACTGATATTTTTCAAATTTGCCGCGCTTTGTCAGTATCAACTTTCGTTAGCCAGACTCTAGTTATAATCATAATACTTACTCTTGCTAGTATCATCATTTTTCGGCAGCACATCTTGTGTGAAGTCGTTATTAGTGTCACCGCTGGCCAACACACGGCCCGCACGCGCCAGCAGCGCGGTAAGGCAGGCGCGGGCCGCGGCGGCGCGCGCTTCACGCTTGCTGTGCCCCCACCCTTCGAACGTCAGGTCCGCTACCTGAGAACAAAAAAAAAACTAATCAATAAGAGTTATCGCACGTTTAAGGTGCAGTACAATGACTCATTTCGCATTATGTTTCGTCTGCCGAGGTGGTGCAGCGCCTCCACAATGTTCGCTGAGGCCCGCGTGCCGGCTCTTGACGCTCTGATCCGACATCGCGTTGCCAGGTTTAGAGATACGCTCTCTAAATCTGGAAATGCCATTATTAACGTAATATTTGCCCACTGCTTCTATTTTAGGAAGCAGTGGTCAGAATTACTAAAATAATTTCTGACGTAATTGTTATGCAATATTTTATTGATTTATTTGTTTTATTTTACCAATTTAATTGATGTGTATTGTTTTCTATGGGCCTCGTAGCCCGAAATAAATGAATTTTATTATTATTTATTATTATAATAAAAACAGCCAAGTGTGAGTTGGACAAGTGAGAGTATGTCATCCGATATACCTCAGTGCCTCAAGACGAGAGTTTTTGATATGTTGTTTTTAAACTTTCGCGATTTGAACACATTATTATTTTATATACTACGGGACTAATCGCGCACTAAAATTACGAGATAAATAAATACCTCCTCATCCCGACGTTTCGGCCGAGTTGCATCGACGTGGTCACGAGTAGACACCGAAACTCGGCCGAAACGTCGGGATGAGGAGGTATTTATTTATCTCGTAATTTTAGTGCTCGATTAGTCCCGTAGTATATAAAATAATAAGAGAGTTTTTGATAGTTGTGTGTTGCCAGTGATGACATATGGAACTGAAACGTGGTCTTTTAATGTGCGCCTCATGAATAAGCTCAAGATAGCCCAACGTGCTATGGAGAGGGCTATGCTCGGTGTCTCTCTGCGGGATCGAATCAAAAATGAAGAGATCCGCAGACGAACCAAAGTTACCGACATAGCCCAGCGGATTAGCAAATTAAAGTGGCAATGGGCAGGACACGTTGTTCGAAGAACGGATGGCCGATGGGGCCGGAAAGTTCTCGAATGGAGACCACGGACCAGCAAGCGCAGCGTAGGACGTCCACCGACTAGGTGGACTGACGATATAATAAAAATCGCAGGAACGCGCTGGATGCAGGCCGCTTCCAACCGGCATTATTGGAGATCCATGGGGGAGGCCTATGTCCAGCAGTGGACATCCTACGGCTGATAGATAGATAGTGAGTTGGACTCGCGCACTAAGGGTTTTGTACCGTATAGGATGGCGTATTGGCGCACACGCTAGCATAATATATGGGGGAATAAAGTGCAGCGCGACTGTGAGCACGTGCGTACTTTACATGACCGCTCGCGTTCGTCAACTCTCGCCGGCCACTTACCATAATATTAATTATTACGAGTATCATGACTTCAAAAAGGGGAAAAAATATTGTAGTGTTTTCGGGTGCCTCAATAACGATTTCGCAAACCCGGACTTATCATTCTTCATAGTTCCTACTGAACCAGAAATGTAAGTACCTACTTATACTTAAATCTTATTAGAAAATGTGGTTTTTTATTTCACAGTTTATTTGCTTTATTAAGAGCGTAGCCGAGTCGCATTTTTCCATATAAATGTATTCCCAAATTTACTTCCTGAATACTATGTTTAGAGCTAAATGTTATGTGAATAAAGGCTTTTTATTTTTACTAAATTTATAAATTGGTAAAATATTCAATCCATGCTTTTTATTGCATAAATTAAAATCAAGTGCTGCTTGTTATAAAATATTAACTAAAAGTAAGTGACAACCCTGGAGATCAACGCAAGAGTAGGCTAATAACTCGGCGGGCGGCCTTAGATAACCTACTGTTATGTATTTACTGTGGTATGGGTCTCATCAGCCCCATTTCAAGCGTCTACCCTGTTGCCGTTAATATCGATAGAAATATTCAGCCAAATGCGAGTTGGACTCGTGCACTAAAGGTTCCGTACCGTATGGAAGCACCCTTATATTTTATTTTTAATTAATTATTTATTTTGAATAGAATATACAAGTAAATATTCTATGAATATTTTAAGCATCTACCGGTGGCCGTAATTAATATAGACCAATCATTTTTTTTTGTATGGGAGCAGTTCTTAATTATTTATTTTAACCATTAATTTTTAAAGTAAATATACAACTAAATATTCTGTCAATATTTGAAGTGTCTACTGGTTATCGTTATTAATATTGATCAAAAAACGGCTACAAATTTAGGTTTGTTGTGTGCGAGCCCCCTTAATAGTACATTGTTCACCGAGAGGAGAAAGTGACCGATTACCGTCGAGGCTTTAAAACACCCGAGATCGGGAATCGCACTTTCTCTCGAGTGATACATAGTGCTTTATACTACACCTACGAGGAAAATAAAAATCCAAATCTTTACTAATTGAAATTTGAATCCTCAAACAACACACAAATTGAAAATGGCGCCAATGGCGTCTGCAATTTTCACATGTTCTTTTTTCAAATTGTTTGACACCATCCAACACACAGCTAGCGGCCAGTGTCATTTTGCGAACTTGGAGATAAAAACTCACTGTAAAAACTTTTTGGCTTTTGATATTTAGGTTACCAGCGCATAGTCTTACACAAAATTAAAAAAGAAAAACCACGTAAGAAATGGATTTTCGTACACTTTTCTCTCCCGCTCAGATGCGTTTTCTCGCCGCATATTTGTTCGATATGCAATGACGTACTTTCTACCGTAAATTTGATAAAGTATCAAGGTACTTTCCGAGCAGGTGTAGTATAAATATTAATTATTTTCTGTTTTTAGTATTTGTTGTTAAAGCGGCAACAGAAATAAGTCATTTGTGAAATTTTCGCCTTTGAATAATCTGTTCTATCTTTACATCTGTATAGATGGACAAACATAAACATTAATCACAAAGAAAACGGCCCAGATCTTTGACAATGCGCACGTACTTAATATGTCAAACTTGTCGAAATTTGTATAGGCACCATATATGGACCATATTTTTTGGGCCGTTTTGCTCAGCTAATTCGGTATCTAGACAGATACATGATCAAAGGTTCTAGCTATCACGGTTCATGAGATACAGCCTGATGAGGACAGACGCACAAACGGACATCGGAGTCTTAGTAATAGGGTCCCGTTTCTTCCCTTTGCTTTTGCTTTGCTTTCCAAAAATGTAATTACCCTACATGTGCAGTTGGATAAAAATGGAGCAGTGTCACACATATGTCATATATCACACTGGAACAATGAAGCAACTATCCGTGCCTTATCGTAAAAACAAAGAAAACATACTTAGCATAACACTAAAGAAACCTATGTGACCAATATGACATCATTGTATTTATAAATAACTCAGATGCAAAGACTTAATTATATAGGATAGGGTCAGCGTCAGAAAATTGTTCAATAGTAGTAACAGAATTGGTATGGATCAGATAAGGACGCAGTGAAATTTTAGAGAAATGCTACTCATGGTCACCTATTCATTTTAATGTAGCACTGATAGCGTAATTTGATTAAATAAATAAATAAATATTTTGGGACATCCTACACACGGCCTCTGACCCCAAACTAAGCAAAGCTTGTGATATGGCTGCCAGAGACTGATATACTCGTACTACATATACTCATTTTTAAATACATACTTATTTATATAGAAACTAAATAACACCCAGACACAGAGCAAACACTTATGTTCATCACATAAATATTTGCCTTGGGTGGGGATCGAACCCACGCCTTTTTGACCCAGAAGTTAGGGTCGCTAACCACTGAGCCACCGAGGCATTCATTATCTCTTAGAAACAGGAAAGCAGGAAGACTATTCCATTCCCTGGCGGTACGAGTCAGACATGTTGAGTGAAACCCCTTGGTACGTATCGAAGGAAAATAGACAGTGCAGGGGTGGTGTCTTTCTACTTGTCTTGTAGTAAAAAGGGGATGGTTGGATATACATATAAACCTTACCTTGAGCAAGACCCCAAACACCGGCAGGTGGTCCTGTCCTAATTTCATGAAGTCTATGTACTGTTGGTGCGTGCCAATCACCTGGCAGACCTCATTCACAATGCATATTGGATGTTTATCCCGTATATTGGACCTTATCAAGATTCTAATAATATTGTCCATTTGTTTTGTATTGACCTTACCTTGAGCAAGACCCCAAATACCGGTAGGTGGTCCTGTCCTAGTTTCATGAAGTCTATGTACTGTTG
The DNA here is from genome assembly GCA_949316475.1 of Hypomecis punctinalis. Taxonomy (NCBI): domain Eukaryota; kingdom Metazoa; phylum Arthropoda; class Insecta; order Lepidoptera; family Geometridae; genus Hypomecis; species Hypomecis punctinalis. The sequence continues at coordinate 3,206,715 of OX438822.1, forward strand.
ATGCGTGCCAATCACCTGGCAGACCTCATTCACAATGCATATTGGATGTTTATCTCGTATATTGGACCTTATCAAGATTCTAATAATATTGTATAATTAATAGATCTTACCTCGAGTAATACCCCAAACACCGGTAGGTGCCCAAGTAGCATTCGGAGTTCTATATAAGATGTCTAGTCGTTCACATGAACTCCAAAAGCTGTGTAAGTCAGCTGTATAAGAGCTGTATAGCTTGCTATAACGCTCTTATAGAACCAGTTTGGGCACAAATTAGACAGCCTTAAGTTCACTATGGCTGTACATTAGCAGTATAATAGCATTATAATAGCAGTTTAAGTAGTAACATCGGACTTAAGGCTGACTTGCGGCACTATATGGGACGCAGTGTGATCCATGCAATGTACATGAGCGTAATAAAGAGTAACAAGTGGCTAAATACACAGCCTTCACAGTTATAAAATCTGACAAAAGTACTCCAGTGCTACCTAGAATTCACGTGTGTCCTAAATTATTTCTTCATTTATTATAATTATTCACTATACAAATTGTTTGGTTTTTAATTGCCATCATCCAGCAGAAAACAATTATTAACTCCGGCGGATATTTGGATAAAAATTTATGATAACACGCGGTAAGTATATACCTGTTTCAAAGACTTAATAATGTTAATGCCATGGGAATGCAACTTTATCGTGAAATGTATACATATTTACCGCTAAAATATTCACGCGCCTCTGTAAAAATGCGATATTCATTTTAAAATATTTAAAACTGGCTGAGAGGAAATGTACAATTTTCAGTTTTTGATATTATATTGGCATTATAATTATACTACGGAAATTAATTATAACATGAAACCAAAACTCAACCGCTCTATCTGCGTATTTTGTGATAAATCTGCATGATAATTTTTGAGATTTATTATTTGGTAAATATTTTAGGTTAGAATAAAATGGTGGAAATGAAATACCGCTATGTGAACTGTTATAACTCCAATTTAATGCGGTTGAGCGTATATAGGTTCACATGTGTTTTGTTAGTATGCTGTTATCTATATGAAGTCCCACATTTGTATCACTACAGAGCCAATGTCTATAAATTTATTCTAATGTGAACTTATGTACAGCTTTAAGATGTAGTTCAGGACTATTGTGTATCATAATGTACTGAATTTTTATTCATTTTCACAAATGGTAGCACGCGACGAATTATTAACCAACGCGCGTACACGTGTATACAGCTTGTGGGATAAGTGTTATAGAATATCACATTCACATTCATGTTCTGCTTACAGCAAATAAGAGTAGTACTTCTGGACAAATAAACTGCTATTGATGTTAATGGACAACACATATAGTCCTTTTAACAGCCTACAGTGCACATGCGAACAATTTAAACACTTTTGTACAGATAGTAAAAAAAGGTTATTTTAATGATCACAAACAAGTCCTACTACAGATACTAGCTGTATAACAGTCTAAAACAAGTAAACATAACAGCCTTTGGTTTTATAAATGACCACGTGTGTTCTATTAAAATGCTAGCTCTATAACATCGTACAAGTATGCCGTTAAACAGCGGTTGCCGTATCTCTACCCTCCTATAATGCTCTTAGTCAGACGGCTGACTAAAGGATAATTGTTAGAGTATTATAACACCAACAAACATATAAAAGTATAACTCTACACTCCTATAAGTCCCTTAGACAGGTGTAGGTGTAATTAATCGCAATAATGCAGCTTAAACATCACGAGTGAACTGTAATAAAGCTTCAAGTACACCTGGGAACTAAATGTGTACTCTTAATTGGAGTAAAATGCTACTTGGGTGGTCCTGTCCTAGTTTCATGAAGTCTATGTACTGATGGTGCGCGCCAATCATCTGGCAGACCTCGTTCACAATGCATATTGGATGTTTATCCCGTATATTGCATATGCATATTGGACCTTATCAAGATTCTAATAATATTGTATAATTAATAGATCTTACCTCGAGCAATACCCCAAACACCGGTAGGTGGTCCTGTCCTAGTTTCATGAAGTCTATGTACTGATGGTGCGTGCCAATCATCTGGCAGACCTCGTTCACAATGCATATTGGATGTTTATCTCGTATATTGGACCTTATCAAGATTCTAATAATATTGTATAATTAATACATCTTACCTCGAGCAATACCCCAAACACCGGCAGGTGGTCCTGTCCTAGTTTCATAAAGTCTATGTACTGATGGTGCGTGCCAATCATCTGGCAGACCTCATTCACAATGCATATTGGATGTTTATCCCGTATATTAGACCTTATCAAGATTCTAATAATATTGTATAATTAATAGATCTTACCTCGAGCAATACCCCAAACACCGGCAGGTGGTCCTGTCCTAGTTTCATAAAGTCTATGTACTGATGGTGCGTGGCAATCATCTGGCAGACCTCATTCACAATGCATATTGGATGTTTATCCCGTATATTGGACCTTATCAAAATTCTAATAATATTGTATAATTAATAGATCTTACCTCGAGCAATACCCCAAACACCGGCAGGTGGTCCTGTCCTAGTTTCATGAAGTCTATGTACTGATGGTGCGCGCCAATCATCTGGCAGACCTCGTTCACAATGCATATTGGATGTTTATCCCGTATATTGGTTCTAATCAAAAGTCGTATTTCTCTTCTAACCGCTTTTGTGAGTTTCATGGTGTTTTTCTAATTCCTATACTCAAGATAAAAATAAGTATTTTTAGGAACTAACATTTAAAATTCAAAGTTTTAAGTACAATGTGAAGTTGGTTGAAGTTTACCGAAGCATGGGAAAAATTATTCAACAGAGCATGTGACAATAGTATTTTCTACTATGACATTCAAGAGACTATTAGGAGGTTGAAATGGAACTGGGCGGGACACATATGTAGGATGGACAACAACAGATGGACTAAAAAGGTCATTGAATGGGTTTCAAGAGGAGAAAGAAGAAAGAGAGGAAGCCCGAACAGGCTCTGGGAAGTAGTTTTACTCAAAGACACGGAGTTCAGTGGATGAGGATAGCAAGAGACAGAACTGTTTGGGCACAACTGGGGGAGGCCTACGCCAAAGAGGCGACAACTATATTGACTGAATAATTTATTACTGACATACTTATAATAAAAAAATGACATTAAATAATTATACTGTGGACTAAGAAAGAAACAAACTGACGATTGCAAACTTGTCATGAAGCGTACATAATGTAATGATATGTTTAATCATTTAATTGAAATTTAAATGTTAATGATAATGATGTAGTTGAAATAAAGGCTTTTTTACTTTTACTTTACTATGACGATAGTTTCTCAAAGACTTATGAACAGTTATTTTCATAGGTTTCAAAATCAGACCAATTAAATAATTAAGACAAAATGTTGCAAACAAACATGTGCATCAAAACTACGCCATCTTGTGAAAACAGCTTACATTAATTTGAAATCTCAGACCATATAAAAAATTAAGACAGAATATTGTGAACAGATAAGTGAAGCTGGTTTTTTATACATGTGTGAGCGCGTCGGCGATACCACATTTCATTAAAATTGCTAGCACTGTCTCTGAGATTTGAATTTTGTAAAAATATTTTGTAAATATACAAGAATGACTCATTAAACCAGCAACTTGCAGCCTACACCATAACAAACCGCGATCAGGAATATTATTTTTAAATTTTTCCCGAAGGCACAGCTAAATAAATATCATTAATTTCAGTTCCCGATTGCACAACTAAGCTTAATTAAGTAGGTACAACCGTATGCAACACTTCAAATGATGACCTATTTCACGACACACTAGTATTTCATTTTCTCTCATTCATAATAACACCACTATTTTGAGTAAAATACTTAAACAGAATAAAATATTTAACTCAACACTGCACACCACATCCTTTGCAACAGTTGTCTACAACTTGAATAGGTTGTCTAAGGACGTAATCGCAGCAAGGACTATAAATACTTTTAAGATCAGACTGGACCTTTGTATAAAGAAGGCAAAAATTACCTCGACAGATAAATACTAATTTTATTCGACTATGCTTGATATAGATACGGTATACACTGCTCGCTTGTTTATACAAATAAATAAAGAAATATTGTATAAGACAAGCCCCACTTCGCAAGTCGTTTTAAATCTACACACACATACTACATATGTATCAAACTAACCATACAAAAGCCTTTGTTTTCAAATACTAGCTGATAACATTGCACTAACACTTTACTAAGGTACCGTTTAGTTTTGAAATTAAGTCTACACCAATGATTGTCAGTACCAGCTTTTAAATAGTCCACTGCTGAACATCATCATCTGTACATTAATAAGCTTCACTCTAGGGAAGACTATTTATCAAAACACAGGTGCGAACTCACCTAGTTTGCATAGCCATGCAATATTTTTTATATGGCTGCAATATATATTTAGTTTAAATATTTAAAAATAAGTATATGTAGTATATCAGTCTCTGGCAGCCATATCACAAGCTTTGCTTAGTTTGGGGTCAGAAAAAAAAATATCCATGTTTTTGCAAAGTTTTGAAATAAATTGATTTTTCATAGGTCTTAGCCATAATTAATAAAGCCGTGGTGGTCAAGCGGTAGTGATACCCGCCTTACAATCGTGGGGTCGTGGGTTCAAATCCCCGGTCCCGTACCATTGAGTTCTTTGGAATTTATGTACGGAATTTCACACCACTGGCTTTTCGGTGAAGGAAAACATCGTGAGGCAACCTGCATACGTCTGTAGAAGAAATTCGATGGCGTATGTGAATCCACCCACCCACACTGGGCCCGCGTCAAGTATTATTATATCTTCTTTGCCCGCGTGGTGGATATGGCCCAATCACCCTTCGTGGGTAGGCCTACGTCCTGCAGTGGGCTATTAAAAAGGCTGGTACAGTACAGTACAGCCATAATTATGGCATTATAGGCCATAACGGATTGGCGAGTTGAATTGGCAATGGGCAGGGCACATAGAGCGGAGGACTGATGACCGATGGGGTCGAAAAGTTCTCGAGTGGAGACCATGCACCGGCAAGCGCAGCGTAGGACGTCCACCCACAAGGTGGACGGATGACCTCATTAAGACTGCAGGTTCGCGCTAGATGCAAGCCACTTCTAACCGGTCTTATTGGAGATCCATAGGGAAGGCCTATGTCCAGCAGTGGACGTCCTGTGGCTGATGGATGATGAAGACGGATGAACATAGGCCTACTCATGAAGGGCGACTGGGCCGTATCCACCACGCTAGCTCAGTTGGTGGATTCACAAATGCCATCGAATTTCTCCTACTGACGTATGCAGGTTTCCTCACGATGTTTTCCTTAACCGAAAAGCCTGTAATCTAATAAACAGTACATAATGGCTTCTATAATCTTCCGGATATTCACGACATGTACACCTTGAAGGAAAATATGCGCGATAGCAGACGCCATACAGTCCTCTTACCGCCTACACCATCACAAACCAACACTGCACACCACATCCTCTGCAATAGAGTTGTCTACAACTGGAATAGGTTGCCTGAGGATATCATCTCAGCAAAAACTATAAACACATTTAAAAATAGACTAGACCTTTGGATAAAGAAGGAAAAAATTTCCTTGACAGATAAATACTAATTTTATTCGACACTGCTTGATATAGGCACATCAGTATACACTGCTCGCCTATAAACAAATAAATAAATAAATTGTAAAGAACTCATTGGTACCAGACCGGGAATTGAACTATCGAACTCGCAATTGATTATTGTACTATCCCGTGGGATCATTATATTATTATGGGATAAAAAGAAGCCTTTGTCACTTTCGGTCTTTCAAACTATGTACATGCCGAAAATCATGTCAAACCGTTGCTCCGCTATTTACATTCTCTTTGTTGCTCCGTTGCTGCGTGAAAGAGGAACAAACCAACAAACACATTTTCGGATTTGTAATATAATAATTAATTAATAATAGGAGTAAGGATTCTGATTTTTGATTTTCTGTATTTTTGCACACACTTGCACACATCACACAAAATTAAACAATGGCGCTGCATTATCGTTGAATTGAACCGTGTAAATAACTTCACAACTTTAGACGATATTTTTTCCTGTTATATACAGTTTTAAACTTAAATTATACAACAATTATAAAATTTATGACTTATTAAAACTTTCTCAAACTTTTGAGTTTTGAACTATTTTGGGAGCGTTCCAAAACATTTAGCTGTTTGTCGGGTGAATTTTACCGGATGAATTTTGGTTTCGGAACTAGGCTGTAAAGGGTGAAAATCACACGGAGCGAATTATGTTTTGGAACGATCTTGGAAAAAAGAGTTACCTAAGTGTTACCATTTATGCAATAAATGTTCCTTTTGTTTCTTTACCGATACTTTTTCTACATGATTGATTTTTTGTTTTCATTTATGTAGGTCATCATTTCCTAAAATTGTATATAAATTCTCAGTAAAAATTCTTCTGTAAATAGGTACTTATCATGAAAATAATCCTTTTTCTAAGAAAATGTTACTCTTCGGTCTGTCGTACCTTTAAATCGCACAAAAGCTCTGGTAGCACAGGCAACAGTATCGATTGGCGCGCGAAATTAAATTTTTCTTAGGTTTTATGTCAAGATGTGTATGTGGAGATACATTACAGTCTGTTCACGGTTGTTTTGCCTCTGATATTTGTCACTGTCTCTGCCTAGTCATTACACACAATCACAGGTTAGAGAGAGACACAGTCATGGGTATCAGAGAAAGCTACTTCATGTAGCTGTGAACGGACTGTACTCATGTATAGTCATTTTGCGAAAAAAAAGTAGTTTTGACTTAGTACATACATAAAATCCGAAATAGTGAATAGTCTTTATACAAAACTGTATCAACCTGATAATTTCTAGTTTAAGAGAATTTGAATTTCGCGCGCCGATCGAGGATATATGCCCAAAAAAGATCTTTAATTAACAACAGTATTAACTTTTATATAATAACAAGTTTCATCTTTATCTTATGCTTATAATATTTTGCCGTCGCAGAAGACCTAGTTTAGTGTGAATTGGAATGATAAAATTTTCAATTTATTTTTACTCAACCGCTTGTTTTCATTATAACTTCTCTCGTTACGTCAATTTTGACAGCCGAGTGAAATTCAACTCTGATTTTACCAGGGTGAATTATTTCAACTATCAGGTGGAATTTCACTCTAGTGATGTGAACCGATTACAATTTTCAGTACCGGTATAAACCGATTACTTTTAAAAATAAACCGGTTTTTTAAGGTTTTTTAAAACATCACAAAAAAGTCATCAAAAAGATAGTGTTTACTGTTTATTTTACCTGATATTATCACTTATAACAATTGCACGTAATAAAATAATCATAAAAGACACGGGAAATTATATTTTTATTTTTCATCAGTTGCAAGTAAATCATGATTTTGGTTAATAAAACATATTTGGTCTACAGCATCTGCTTGTAGCCTGCTCCTTCTACTTGACATAACGTATCCAGATTTGGAAAACATTCTTTCTGAAGGCACTGATGTTGCCGGTATTGCTAAATACTTAAGCGCTATTTCATCTAATGGCGCTAAATGTTTGTTGCTATACCAAAATGCGCTGGCACTTCTAATTTCTTTTGTGATTTCTTCTTCTTCTCTTAGTAGATTTGTCTCCACATACATTCGTAGTATATTAATTGCAGAAGCAGTTAAATTAGTACATTGATATCTGTTTTTCAAAAAATCTAACAATCCCGTTTTCTTCCCACTTGACGTCCTTGCTCTGAAGTCGGCGGCTCAGACCTGTCAGAATCTTTTATATTATGCGCCAATTCTTTTCTCACTAGTTCTTTTGCAGATGACATGTTTTCCGGGTGGCGAAATCCAGTTCTTAGTGACGGATGTAAGTATGTAGATATTTGGGACACAGTTCTTGTCTCATATGGGAGAAGTCTATTACTCATGTTCTGCCTCACTGATGAGTGAAACATCTTGCCTATATCTGTTGTCAGCGAAATTTCATTAGCATTTAGCTTTTCAAACAATCCACATATTATAGGAATGACTAATGAACTAGCCGGATACTGATCAGCGCTAACAAGTTTTGTAGCCTCCTCAAATATTTCCAAAATTTTGATAATTTCCAAAGCAGCTGCTTCTTCAAAGGCAGTTAAGTAGTCTGGCGCCTGAACTAATTTTCTACAGACCAACGCAAGAGCGTCAGATAACTGTAGTAATATTTTTATCATGTAGAACGTGCTGTTCCACCTTGTTGGTACCTCTTGTATTTAATTTCAATGGTGAAGAATTAGGGTTTTTTTCATTCTGAGCCAATTTAAGAGCTTGCCATCCTACTGACGATTTTTTGAAAAATTTCACAATACCTTTACATTTGTTAGTTATGCCCTCCACCACAGGAAGCTTCAGAGAATCGTCTAAGGTCAAATTAAGCGTATGAGCAAAACACGGCATGTGCCGAATCCCCAACAACTCGCACATTTTTCGACTGCCTCGGTGGCTCAGTGGTTAGTGACCCTGACTTCTGGATCAAAGAGGCGTGGGTTCGATTCCCACCAGGGCAAGCATTTTTGTGATGAACATAGGTGTTTGCTCTGTGTCTGGGTGTTATTTAGGTACTATCTATATAAGTATGTATTTAAAATATGTATATGTATTATATCAGTCTCTGGCAGCCATATCACAAGCTTTGCTTAGTTTGGGGTCAGAGACCGTGTGTAAAATGTCCCCCAATATTTATTTATTTATTTATTTATTTTTATCATATTACTGCCATTGTCTGTGACAATAGCAGAAATTTTTCCTAATATTTTCCATTCTGTTAGTAAATCTCGCATAATTTCAGCTAAATTTTCAGCGGTTTTTGAAACAGCAACATCACATGTGGTTAGTACATAGCTTTTTAAGCTGCTTTGGTGGAAAAAATGTACTGTTACAGTAAGAAAACAGTCCATGTTTTGATTAGACCACAAATCAGCAGTTAGAGCAACATGCATGGTATTTTCGATCATGTTAGCAAGCTTAATTTTTGCACATTGGTAAAGTTCTTGCATTAGATCATACCTGATTTTTTGTCGACTTGGTAGTTCGTAACCTGGATTCAAAACGTTTACTAACTTCGTAAAACCTTTATCTTCTACTATTGAGTACGGTTGAAAGTCTGTGGCGATCATCATGGTCAAATATTTGTCGATTTTCTTTTTGTTACTGACTGCGGTCATTTTCAGAGTAGACTGAAATGTGGGTCGCAGTTTTAGTGGTGTTTTGGCAGCAGACGTTTGCTCTGCTGACTCTGCGTCGTTGTTCTGCAGTTGCAATTGCTCTCTCTCCTCACCTCGTTCACCTCGATCCACCTTCACTGTAGCCTGAGGATGGTTTTTTTTAATGTAGGCCAGCATATTTGAAGTTCCTCCTCCAACTTTTATTATCTTAGCACATAGCTTACACTTTGCACTAGCATTGTCAATCTTTTCAAAATAATTTCTGGTGATTGATTTAGATTTTAATTTAGGCATTTTTCGCAAAAATGTAACGAGAAAATCCAAGTAACAAACACAAGCGAAATCTAAATGTTAGTACCGTGAAGTTAGTCACATGTCGGTGATTTCCCCAACCATAGACAACAGTAGGGATGGCCATGTTCGGATACATATCGAATGCTAGACAGAAAAGTGATCGTAATCGGTTTTTTGAAATAAAACCCGATAAATATCGGTTTCTATAAAAACCGGTTTTTTTTAGGTTTTTACAAAACCGGTTTACATCACTATTTCACTCTGTCGGATGCGTTCCAAAACACTAGAGTAAAATTCACCGTTGCGTTTCGGAACCAGCATCGAGCGAATTTCACCCTTCACCGAGTGAATATTGCCTGTTTTGGAACGCACCCTTCAAAATTGGTGAAGTTTTGACGTGACCACACACAGAGATACCCAGTGTTGCCAGAATGATTTCCCAAAAAAGGACGGTTAGCTCTCTGAAAAGGTACGGTTTTTAACTTCAAGGTACGGTTGGGTCGGGATACTTCTGCAATAACTAGATCAGTTCTTTTTTTCCTTCGAGTTGGCTGTCTGCGACCATAGGTTGGAAGAAAAGCGATAGAGAATCGAACATAAAGACACCTCATTCCAGTATTCAAAGTTCTCGACAGGGCGCGCTGGAGTTGTCTTTTGGAATCATTTTGAATTCGAAAATGTTTTTAATATCAGAAGAGTATTTAAACATTTTTACATAAACATAGAAATTGTAGATGTTTGAAGAAGGCAAAAATCGTTACTATTCATTAAGTGGGAATTTTATGTAACTCAAGTAAATATATAAATTGCAACGAAAATCGTATGAATTTACTTAAATTATTTATGAATATTGATAATATGTTTGAATATATTCCAATTAGTAATCATTAATTACATTATAATTTAAATTTTTGACCGACGGACCACCGGAGGAGGTGCACAATAGGGAAGTTTCCTTTATCATAAAAACTAAAAATAATTATATACATTTAAGGACGTTAGAATTATATTAGACACAGTGAAAAAATTACTCGAATATCTTCATAAATGACGGAGTTATGGATGTCTAAACATGACCGCACGAAATCAAAAAACCTCGCGACGGATTTACGCGTGTGACGTCATTCGGCTTCAGAGCCGCGCCGTGGGTTAGGCGGGAGTAAGGAAAAAAGGAAATAAAGTGCTTCATTCTATGCTGCGTATTTTTCTAAGCCACGAATACGTTCTAGAATATCATTGTACTTATCTTTATGTTATGATCAACATTTACTATGGGACTAACCCCCCAATATAACGAATAAAAAGTCAGCATTCCCATGATTTTGTCCTGAGTAAATGAACTTTATTTCTAAATGGAACAAGACTTGACGTGTGTACCTACTGTTCTGCGGTTATTACATCTGTATATATTGACTAGTAGTTTTCCAAATAGTAGACCTCACAAGTTTACATTTTGGTGAACATTTTCTGGTAATCAGTTTTCAAAAATGCACAACTTGCACAGGCAAATATATTCATAATTACAATATTCTGTCCTAAAATATCATTGTAAATTATGACCAACTTTTACTATAGGACTAATCCCCTGTATAGGGTTATCCAAAACTTCTCAGCCTAATATTTGTTCTTATAAAGTCATTGTAGGTAATAGGTTTTTCAGGACTTATTTTTTAGTTCCGAAAATGACAGATGTGAAAGTGACATCTGCCATTATATGGCATATTATTAAAGAATTCATACTAGAGTGGCATGACAGATGTCATCCGAAATGTAGATCTCGTTGAGCTCTATCAATTTTGTGCCTAAATTAAAGGTTTAGAAACGACAGTTACTGAGATAAATTACTTTAAAGAGCTGTCATCCGAAATATAAATATTGTTGAGTTCTATCACTTTTGTGAAGACAGAAATGGTCTAAAATCGTTAGTTACAGAAATAAACCGCATTTAAGTTTGACAGCTGTCACTTTGAGACCGGACATGTCATCCTAGTATGGATCCTAGAATTTGACAGCTGTCACTTTGTTCAGTCATTTTTAGGGTTTCGTAGTAAAACGAGGAACACTTAAAACTTCGTTATGTCCGTGTAACGAACGGACGCCGTTTACAGACCATATTAAAAACTTTCCCTGAAAATTATTTTGAGCACTGTGGAATCATAAATTTTAGAGCTATAAAGAAAAAATTGAAATTTTTAAACATTAGAGGTCATCGACCTTACATGTATATTTCATACAAACAATAACACTTTATTAGACAACCACATAACATAAAAAAATTACAGGGACAAAACAATACAATTAATAGGTTTCTAACTGGTGGCCTTATCGCTTTAAGCGAATTCTCCCAGGCAACCAAGAATTCATACTAAATTACGTTTTCCTAGTAATCAACTATCTTAAAAATTGGTTTTTATCATCATCATAATCATCGTCACGTTTACGGAAGCCTATCATACGCATGTCTTGACACGCACTTGACAACTTATTGGGACTAGAAAATAAAAGCCTTGAAAAAATTATCTAAAGTATTTTATTAGAACAAAATATATTACGCTTCACCAGTTCTAGCTAGCTAACCCTGTATAGGGGATCAGTCCCAAACTCTGACACCAGGGCTAGCCACCCGGCCTATACAAACTTACTTACTTAGTCCCATAATATACAATAATATCTTAGTAAAGAACCTTACCATTTTTATGATTAAGAATATATTTACCTGTGATTTTTGAGAACTTATTACGAGAAAATGTATACTTGCGAGGTCTACTGTTTGGAGAGCTACTAGTTAATAGTTACAGATGTAAAAACCGCAGTATGCTGAGTGTGAGTTTTGTCGTAAACATGACGCGCTCGCCGCGAGCGCGTAAGCATGTAATTTGTATGAACTTGTTCTCGCACAAAGTGTTTCAAGAACGCGCCGCTACTGGCGCTGTACATTTCTTCATACAAATTACATGCTTACGCGCTCGCGGCGAGCGCGTCATGTTTACGACAAAACTCACACTCAGCATACAGTACACTAGACACATACACCAAGTCTTGTTCCATTTAGATGTAAAGTTCATTTACTCACGACAAAATTATGGGAATGCTGACTTTTTATTCGTTATATTGGGAGGTTAGTCCCATAGTAAATGTTGATCATAACATAAAAATAAGTACAATGATATTGTAGAACGTATTCGTGGCTTAGAAAAATATCCGACATAGAATGAAGCACTTTATTTCCTTTTTTCCTTACTCCCGCCTAACCCACGGCGCGGCTCTGAAGCCGAATGACGTCACACGCGTAAATCCGTCGCGAGGTTTTTTGATTTCGTGCGGTCATGTTTAAAAATTCATAACTCCGTCATTTTTGAAGATAATTGAAAAATAAAAACACCATAATTTATTGCAGACTTAGTGTAATTTAATAAAAATAAAACTAGAAAACGGGAAACTTCCTTATTCAACGCGTATATATAGGTATACTAGTTTTTACCCGCGGCTTCGCCCGCATGATATTTTGATTTTTGACGCAAAATCATTATAATTTATAGCCTAGTGTTATTCTGATATATAAGTTATGTTATTGCAAAGTTTCATCTCAATCCGTTCAGTAGTTTTTGCGTGAAAGAGTAACAAACATCCATACATCCATCCATCCTCACAAACTTTCGCGTTTATAATATTAGTAGGAAGTAGGATATTTTTTATGTTTAACCAAGCAAAATTTTTTGATGTTGTCCGATTTCAAAAATTCTTTTTTTATTGGAAAGAGTATACTTCAAAATTATTCCCGTTTAAATATTATCGAAATATGCTACATCGATCAACGCAAAATATTCGCGAATTCTGTACACGGGTGAAGTCGGTCATGCTAATTTTTGCAAAAAATAATCTTGTCGAACTCTGATATTTAATTATTGGATCGAGTAACGCTTGAATTAATAGTACAAACTGAGATTAGAGAATAATTTAATATCAAATTAGCTCTGAAACTTTGGATCTAATTAGATCTCAATGATGGGATTTTTTTAGGTCTAATTAGATCCTCTTAGATATTTTCCCATTTTTCTGATGAGCACATACTCAGATCTAAGTAAATTGTAGTCAATTGTAGATCTAAGTTTACCTGAATAGATTGAGATTTATGTCAACAAATGTAGATGATTCTAAAAAAATTTCATTTGATTTGCAAAGTCTTTTTAGATCCAAAAATATCAATTTACATTTAATTTTTTTTTAACGGTATTATAATTCAATTAAACAAAATTATTGTAAACTCGTTTCAAGTTTCTGACAGGTACGTAAACAACTGAATTTTGCACACTTGTTTATAAACAATAAAATAAAACAATAATTTTTGTTCCTTTAAATATAGAGAATAATATCGCTTCATATCTGAACTTTCTCATCACATTATTCTTATGATACATTATTATCAAACTTTTTTTTAATTTACTCCATCATTAAAGAATTTAATGACTTTACTCAATTCCGTAACTCTGTATTGATTTATAACCTCATTTTTATAATCGATTTACAAATGAAGTGTTCGATATTGGCAATCGGTAATAATGTTCTACTTTACCATATTCTTTTGAATATTCGATTCCCTATCGCGTTTTTTCCAACCTATGGACGCCACCATCTTGAAAGATTTTATTCGTAACGTGATTGGTTGATGTTGAACGATTTTATTGGTTGAAAGTCATGTGACGTTTTGATTTCATTAGTTCAAGCGCAAAATTAAAATCATGATGAGGGCGCACGAAGCGCGCCTACGGACGTCTCGTATTAAATAGAAAAACAGGTTTATGAGGTTAAGGTTTATAGTAAACCACGGGACTAAACTAAATAGGAAACTTATTTTATTATTTAATAAGAAAACTTCAAAATGAGTAACAGCCAAACCAACTGAACCGAAAGGAAAAGATTTGTTTGTAATCAGCCCCCTCACTTATCATGTAAGCCTATAGACCATAATAAGACGAGATCAAATTATCCCCCCTATAGCTCTTTTTAAAAGTACTTATTTGTGAGAATGAGTTATCTTTAGTTCGATCTCGGTTCCATACTGACTATAGACATCGGTGATAGTCCCGCAGACTATATTCAGTTTGATCTGTTTTTTTTTTAAATTCGCCGCTCCTGAGGAAGGTAGGCAAGGAATATAATCCAAACAGCCAAATCTTATTTGGTTAAAATAAAAAAGTTTTTAGAAAGCAAATTCAGAATGTTGAGAAAAACAGGAGAAGGCGATTTTTTTTTGTTTTTTACCCTTTGTAGTTTGTAGTGCAAAGTAAATCACTAATATAGAAAAAGTACGAAAAAGGTACGGTCTACTCTGAGGTACGGTTATGGTACGGTTGTGTGATGAATAGTACGGAAAACCGTACTTTTTGGTACGATCTGGCAACGCTGGAGATACCTCTGTGGACGTGACGACCGATAGGTAAAAAAATGTTACCAATCCCAAAAAACTAAAAAAACAGAAGCTCACAACTAAAGAAACAGGAGAAAACACTAGATAGAGTGAAAAGAGTTAAATTTCTTACTTTTCTTTATAATTAATAGAAATATTTATTTTTATTAGTCACAAAACTCAAGAAAATTGTTATATTATCTATAACTAAGGGCTCTACTCTATTTTCTAAGGATTCTTCCTAAGTACTTATTTCTAGTTAAGATACAACATCTTAAAATATTGCACACCCGTTATGGGTCCACTATCGAAACTATTTTATTTATTTGCAAGAACATTGTACATAGTGTTGCAATAAACGATTTCTGAAGAATAAGAACAAGAATTGTATGTATATTTCACATTAAGCTTTGCCTCTCGTTATGCCAAAATAGCAATGTGATTTTTTGTACATTTAATTCCTATTCCCCGCATACAATCAATCCCCATACCAATCCCAATGGAAATAGAATTCCTCGCAATTTGGGGATTTCTCCACAATTCGGCAACCCTAGCTAAATGTCAAACTGATCCTGTGTTGCCAGTACTAGATTTTCGCAAGTAACTATTTAGAAACATTTTCATGAATAGACTTTCAACCGATTTGCAAAAAGTCAATTCGTCTGTACCTATGTTTATTTGTTTGTATGGTGTGGTGTGTATAATTGTATATGTGTGAGTAATACCCGTAGCACCCAACGACTGCACAGATTTCGATGTAGTTTTATTCTTGACGTGATAACGTCTTAGAAATCAATGAACGCCGGCTGCACACACGAAAGTGTGTTGCGCTGGAGCCGAACGTGCAAGCGAGAGCACAGAACCAGCGATAGAGAAGCATGATCAGCCTAAACGTTTGGCTTGTTTCAGTTGTAGATTCATCAATGTATTCTTGTGACGTTATCAAGTACAAACAATTTTTTTTTCTTTATTTTTAAGTAAAAGCGTTGAAGATCTGTGTTAGCGCGAAAGAGATAGATAGGTAAACGCTTTATTGCACACCGAGAAATAACAATAAGAAACAAAATATATACAAAAACAGGGTAACAAAGGGCGACCTTATCGCTGATAACGATTTCTGCTAGCCAAACTTAGCATGGAGAGGATAGCGTATAAATAATGAGATAGAAAAGTATGTGTGCGTTTTAGACTTAGTTTACACAAAATTTAAATGATATTTGACTCACATGCACGGCTACGTTGAAGCTGGGACAGTGCGCAGGCCCGCCCTCCCTTAGCAGAGTGTAGGAAACTTTCACTCCGATCTCGTTGAGCGCCGACACGGGGGATTTCCCGCCAACCTCCACCGCGTCCGCTGCATTTGCCAACGCCTGATTGGACAATACTCCCTCAATACAATTTACATACAAGACAATTATACGCTTAGAAATATCTAGACTCGAGTAGCACTCGTAGCGTAGTTTGACTAGTGATTGTCAGCAAGCAAATTAAGCAACGTTCCGCACGGTTAGTATTTGGATGGGTGACCGCGGGTGGCATTTTCCAACTGAGCGCCACCGTGCCTCGGAAGACACGTTAAATTGTAGGGCCCGATTGTTTTTACCGTTAAGCCATGTCAGAAGCGGCCTACAAACTCTGACACTAGGGCCTATACAAACTTACTAATTACTCGAGTAGAAAAGTCGAGTAAAAAACTATTCTAAGAGGTTATAAGCTAGAGTTTGGCTAGCAAATAAGTTAGTAGTTACCCTAGTCAAGATTCGCTATAAAATGTGACCTGTAGAAGAGAATCAACATCCAGACAGACGAAATCAAAATTGTCGAGGGAAAACTAAGACACTCTCTCTCTCTCTCTCTCTCCCTCTCTCTCTCCCTCGCCCTCTCTCTCTCTCTCTCTCCCTCTCTCTCTCCCTCGCCCTCTCTCTCTCTCTCTCTCCCTCTCTCTCTCTCTCTCTCTTAAATTATAGTATTATATGTATAGACCGAATCACACAACAGGTCATCATACAGAGCTGTTAAGTGAGCTCCAGTCAGGATTGGGTTATCCACAGCTTGTAGCTAACATCACAGCCGCCAAGAAGTTTGATTCGGCCTACAACAATGGAGTTATTAATAAAATTATTATTATTTTGAATAAATATTTTGTGTATTTCCCCTATCTTGTTATAGGCAAATAAGTTTAAGGGCATTAAGTGCATTAAGGACATTTATATAGGTATAAAAAAAATTACAAACAATTACTAACATTACAATAATTATACATTTAAAAACTTAATTTTACAAAATAGATAAAATAATAATAAATATCACTTATTTTCACTACACTCTATTATATATTTTTAAATTACTATATTAATAATCCGTTAACAACAAATAAATATTACAAAAATCTTTTAAAAATAATATGACAAAATATTGAAAACACTTCACTAGTAAATAACACCCTTATTCCCACTGCACCACACTCTGTTCGACACGTGTTTCGCCTCTCAACGAGGCATCTTCAGGACGTGTTGACTCTTCGAGGTCGCTCGCAAGAAAAAAAGAAAGTTTTCTTTTTCTTTAAGATATATTTATTATCATTTTATCTATTTTGTAAAATTAAGGTTTTAAATGTATAATTATTGTAATATTAGTAATTGTTTGTAATTTTTTTTTATATAAATGTCCTTAATGCCCTTAAACTTATTTGCCTACAACAAGATAGTGGAAATACGCTAAATATTTATTCAAAACATAGATTCGAAGATGAATTTCCGCAAAGTAACGCCTGATTCAATCAAAATTATTGTAGTACATTACCTGTAAGTTCCATTTAAAGCCGGACGCAACCTGAATCGAGGGTGCTGGTTTCTTGGCTGGCGGCTCCCCATCTAAACATACAAGAAATATTTCAAGTCTCGGTCCAAGCGCAAAATTCATATTTTTGCCTTTTACAGATTTAAACTACTTGTTATTATTCTATATATCTATCAGCCATAGGACGTCTACTGCTGGACAAAGGCCTCCCCTAAAGATCTCCAATAAGACCGGTTGGTAGCGGCTTGCAACCAGCGCGATCCTGCGGTCTTAATTAGGTCATCTGTCCACCTTGTGGGTGGACGTCCTACGCTGCGCTTGCCGGTATGTGGACTTTTCTCGAGGACTTTTCGACACCATCGATCATCAGCCCTCCGTGCTATGTGCCCCGCCCACTGCCATTTCTACTTACCAATCCGTTGGGCTATGTCGGTAACGGTTCTTCTACGGATTCTTCTACGGATTTCCTTATTCCTGATTCGATCTCGCAGAGAGACTAGGAGAATAGCCCTCTCCATAGCTCGTTGGGCTACTTGGAGCTTATTCATAAGGCCCATAGTAAGAGATCACGTCAGTGCCATAGTCATCACTGGTAACACACACTGATCGAATACTTTCGACTTGAGGCACTGTCACCTCAGTGCCTCAAGTCGGAAGTGTTAAATAAATTGCGTAATATCTTCTCGTCTGACATAGGAATGTATGTCAGACGAGAAGATATTACGCGATTTACCGAACGCTGCCTAGCCGAGTTGGATTCGGCGATTGACCTCTTTCTATAGTTATTATTTATCGCAAAAAAATAGCAACCACAACTCTCACCGTGTACAAAATTCAGAACACAGAATAATACAAAATAATTTGCACGAATCAATGTGACATCCATGTGCATTTTTGTTGATTTATCAAAAACGGCTCGGCCGATTTCGGTAAAATTTAAAAAAAAATAGAAGTTTTCGAATTCTCATTTAGCGGCTATAAATAGGAAGCGATGACGCTATGGTAGACTTTTTACTATAAAGTAATGTCATGAACTTTGACTTGCTTTGACTTTTCTATTTTTGTTTGATTAACAAAATAGAGAACAAAAAACGGACTAATTATAATAATATATCATTTACCCAACCGTCATGTCTATTGTCCTTTATTCAATTTGGGTCAATGAACAAAATAGGTACTTAACTTAGACAAAGGATTCATTACTGGCAACACCATGTGTTACTTTATGTAGTTATCAAAAATAACACGGAAAAATGAATTTACTGTATTCTTATTGTTTTTACCCAGAAACTGATAATGACTGTGAGACAATAGTTTTGTTGATTGCTTATACAAGCCTTTGTTAAACTTTTCTTTGCGGGTTATTCATAATAGGGCAGGTGCCCCGGTTATGGCCATTTCAGTATAATTTGTTTTAGCGATTAATTAGACAATTCAATGTTCAAATAATATTTAAAAAAAATTATAATTTGAGATTCACACATCCATCCATCCATCCATCAGCCAATAGACGTCCACTGCTGGACATAGGCCTCCCCTATGGATCTCCAATAAGACCGGTTGATAGCGGCTTGCATCCAGCGCGATCCTGCGGCCTTAATGAGGTCATCTGTCCACCTTCTGGGTGGACGTCCTACGCTGCGCTTGCCGGTACGTGGTCTCCACTCGAGAACTTTTCGACTCCACCGGTCATCAGTCCTCCGCGCTATGTGCCCTGCCCATTGCCATTTCAACTTGCTAATCCGTTGGGCTATGTCGGTAACTTTGGTTCTTCTACGGATCTCCTCATTTCTGATTCGATCACGCAGAGAGACTCCGAGCATAGCCCTCTCCATAGCTCGTTGGGCTACTTGGAGCTTACTAATAAGGCCCATAGTAAGAGACCACGTTTCTGTGCCATAAGTCATCACTGGCAACACACACTGGTCGAAAACTTTCGACTTGAGGCACTGAGGTATGTCGGACGAGAAGACACTACGCAATTTTCCGAACGCTGCCCAGCCCAGTTGGATTCGGCGATTGGCCTCTTTGTTGAAGTCGGACCTACCTAACTGGACTACTTGTCCCAGGTAGACGTACGAGTCAACGACTTCAAGAACCGAGTTTCCAACAGAAATCGGGGTGGGTAAAACATGGGAATTACACATGACTTTCGTCTTGTCCATGTTCATCTTAAGACCCACCTGTTGAGAAACCCGATTGAGGCCTTCGAGCATCGTGCTGAGCTCTTCCATCGATTTTGCCATGACTACTATATCGTCGGCAAACCGAAGGTGAGTGAGGTATTCGCCATTGATATTGATGCCGAATCTTTTCCATTCCAGGAGCTTGAAGGCGTTCTCCAAAGTAGTCGTAAACAGTTTCGGAGAAATTACGTCTCCCTGTCTTACGCCTCTTTTTAAAGGGATCGCCTTGGAGCTCTCTTCCTGTACTCGGACTGACATAGTGGCGTTATTATACAAGCACTTCAACACTTCGATGTACCGATAGTCAATACGGCATCGTTGGAGAGACTCGAGCACAGCCCATGTCTCGACCGAATCAAAGGCTTTTTCATAGTCCACAAACGCTAAGCAAAGTGGCAGATTATACTCTTCGGTCTTCTGTATAACCTGCCGCAGCGTATGAATGTGGTCCATGGTGCTAAAGCCTTTTCGGAAACCGGCTTGTTCGCAAGGCTGAAAGTCATCAAGCCTGCGCTCGAGACGGTTCGTAATGACCCTTGAAAACAGCTTATAAACATGGCTCAGAAGTGAGATGGGTCTGTAGTTCTTCAATAAGGTGTTGTCACCTTTCTTGAAAAACAACACCACCACGCTTCTGTTCCATGCTTCTGGCGTGATGCCCTCGAGGACGACGGTGTTGAAAAGCTTCTGGAGGACTTTAAGTACCGGTGTTCCACCCGCTCTCAGCAGCTCTGATGTGATACCGTCGTCACCCGGCGCCTTGTTGTTCTTAAGCTGATTCAGGGCCATTCTAATCTCGTACAGGCTGATGTCCGGGATATCTTCGGTGAAGTGTCGAGTCAGCTTGGCTCTTGGATCTTTGGCCGCGCTGCTAACAGGCTTAGCGACCGAAGCGTATAGCTGTCCATAGAACCTTTCGATCTCCTCTAATACCTCTGCCTTGGTCGACGCTACACTGCCATCTTCTCTCTTCAGCTTTGTCAACTGGCTTTGCCCAATAGACGAATTCCTCGCGAACACTTTGGAGCCTTTGTTCTGCTCTATTGTCTCTTTAATATGTTTAGTATTAAAGAGACGAATGTCGCGCCGCACGGATTTTGAAATTTGTCTATTGAGCTGCCTATATGACTTTGCATCATCGGAAGACTGCAATCTCTGTAAGCGTCGTTCGGCCATAAGATTTAGAGTTTGATCGGAAAATTTTTGAGGTCTCTTTGTACGACGGGGTCTAAAGAATTTAGCACCCACCGTCTGGACAGTTTCTACGAGCCCGTTGTTAATCTCGTCCACCGACGCAAAGTTCTCCAGGCAAGCAAAGCGATTTGAGAGCTCGAGCTGAAAGCTCTCGGGGTTCTGGATATGGGCACGAGTAGGCCGGAGCGTAGACTTCATCAGGCGTGACCTTTCGAGTTTAACGTTAATATCCAATGTGCCTCTTACGATTTTGTGATCACTACCGGTTTTCACTCTGTGGATCACGGAGACATCATTAAATATCCGTTTCTCAGTGGTCATGATGAAGTCTATCTCATTTTTGGTGGAACCATCGGGGCTCATCCAGGTCCACTTCCTGTGAGGCGGCTTCTGGAAGAAAGAGTTCATCATGAAGAGTTCCTCTCTCTCCAGAAAGTCAGCCAGCCTCTGGCCCCTGGGGTTCCGTTGTCCATATCCAAATTGCCCCACTCTCAGCTCATCATCGCTTCTTTTGCCCAACTTTGCGTTGAAGTCCCCCATAACAACAGTAAAGTGAGTCTTAGACGTATGTATGGCCTGACTTACGTCTTCATACATAGTCTCCACTTCGTCATCTGGGTGTGACGAGGTCGGTGCGTATACCTGAATGACCTTCAGCGAATACCTCTTGGATATTCTGAGTATTAGATATACAACCCTGCTCGACACACTTTCGATGGTAATAACGTTGTTTACGAGGGACTTATGAACGAGAAAACCGACACCACCTTGGGACCGCTGGTCACCTTCCCGGTAGTAGAGCAGGTTGCCGGATTTCAGAGTTATCGTGTCCTCCCCCTCTCTACGGACTTCAGACAACCCCACAATATCCCAACGCAACCTACTCAACTCTTCTTCCAGCTCAGCAATCCTCTCGTCAGTCCTCATTGTGCGCACGTTGTGTGTTACCAGGGCCAGTCGTCGTTTGCGGGAGTGGTAGCCGGGCGTCTGCCAGGGATTCTTAGCACCCCCTTCTCCGCCGTTACCGGGGCCGCTACCGTATCCCCGGGCTAGCGGAGCTGCTGGGGACTGGGGGCCTGATCTATTTGTTTCTGCCATATATTGGGGGTATTTGCCCATAATCGCCGCGCTGGGCAAGCGTGGTGGCGATCGCAGAAAACGTAGCTTCGCGACAGAGATGCTGCTCCCCATCCCTGCCCTGTGCCATTTTAGCTACGTTTTTATTTGAATGGTTATACCGCCATTAGTCGGTTCCGCTGTACCTCAGTCGGCTCTTACGACACCTGGTACTAGAGGGGGGTGCTATTCTACTCTGCCGGCACCCCACGGCCCGGAGATTCACACAAACAATACCTATTTATGTTGCAACATCGTTTATAATGCATAACATTCATGCAATAATTTTGACACCAAAATAGCCACAACCGAGGCACCAGCTATTATCTTCTCTATATATATCTATATACATATATAAAAAACCGGACAAGTGCGAATCAGGCTCGCACATCGAGGGTTCCGTACAAACGCGTTGTTAAAATAATTAAAAACCTGTTTTAACCTTTTAACATGAGCTAATGAAGACGATACTAATACTGTAAAATGTAAATAATAACTAAAATAATTGAACCAAATTTGCACGCCGAAAGGTGGAATATGGCGATCATAAATGTACATAACATCTGTATTACTCTGTAAACACCCATATACGCAAATAAAGATTATGAATTATGAATTATACCTTACATGATATGATTTCACTTCATTAAAACTACCGTGAGTATTCATCATAACTAAAACAGAATACGGCTAAAACTCACGTTATAATTATACGGTCGATCCGCAAGGAATCCAACCAGTTTCAGAGTATTTAGAACTCCATCCCCAGGGAATACGCGCGCGCCGGTCGACGTGACGTGAGGATGGAGTTCTAAATACTCTGAAACTGGTTGGATTCCTTGCGGATCGACCGTATAATTATAACGTGAGTTTTAGCCGTATTCTGTTTTAGTTATATGATTTATTTATTTTTTTGTGATTTATATAAAAATGTTCAGTTTTCAGATTTATTCCTATATGTGTACTCTGTGACAATGCTTCTCGCCAAATTTCGTAGTTCTATGTCGACGGGGCGTACCCAGTAGGTTTCGATTTTTGTGAGTGTCGAATATTTTTTACGACATATAAACGGCTCTAAGTTTTTTAAACAATAAAGAAGTTTTCTTTTTTAAGCAACTGCAAGAAACCATTTATGTACATATACAGTTTAAATTTCAACTTGATATCTTGACGCGTTCCCGAGATAAAGACTCTTGACATACACACAGACGGACAGACGGACAACAAAGTGATCCTATAAGGGTTCCGTTTTTTCCTTTCGAGGTACGGAACCCTAAAAATCAAGAGAATGTCGTTGAACAGTCAAGTGAGGCCGGTTTTTTATACATGTGTGAGTGCGTCGCTGTTGCGCCACCATAGTTCGACTGATAAGCCAAGGCGTAGTTTCCTTGTACGTGGTCCACGTAACGTGGATGTGTGTGTAATTTTCTATACATGGCGCGGCGTACTTTTGGTCGGCCTCACTTATTTGTTCACAACATTGTCTTTATTTTATTATTTGATCTAAGTTTGTGTGATCCTATACTTACATTTATTTCCATCATAGGTTCTCTTTTGTGCCACGCCTTCTTCTGGCATGATGAAGTCCGAAGTGGAACTTATGTCTCCAGACGACATCTGATCTGAAATTAATATTAGTAATAAGTGAGTGTAGGACGAATCAATGTTATTGGCGTCTGTGAAGATAGCAACAAGCTACAGACTTAGACCGGCGCAGACCCAGATTCAGATTCAGATCCATTTATAACATATCAGATATACTAGGCAAGTCAGTTTTAAAAATTAAAATATACATATAAGTTCTACTTGAATCCTGCCCTGGCTTTGCACATGTGTATTGTATTGGTAAACCTTCCTCTCGAATTACTCTATCTACTAAAAAAACACATCAAAATCCATTGCGTAGTTAGATATATACATAGGGACAGACACACAGGGAAGCAACTTTGTTTTATATTATGTAGTGATGCGATGTCAAAGTTAATATAAGTTTTTATCAGTAACTCTAATAGTTAAATCTTATTTTTCAACCTTCAGCTTGACTTCATGCCGGCATAGGCCTCTTCCTGGGACTTCCATTATATTCGATCTTGTGTCTAATTGAACCAGCAACTTTCTTGAGATCATCTTCACATCTGAGTTATTGTCTCTCCTTTTTTCTTTTTCCATCTCTAGGATACCATTCAACTACATCTCTATTCCACTTTCCTTTCCTGTCCCTCATCATATGACCTGCCCAGCGCCATTTTCGACACATACACTTAGTAGAAAATTAATAATTTGAATTTGAAATAACCCTGCTTATTATAATTATTAGAAATATTTTTATTGACTGCATACAACAAATCGCAAGATGCTATTAATACTACTTATTAATACGTAATACTGTTAAGACGGTAATCGGTTGGTTTTCGTAAAAATTAATATATTTCATATATTATTTCGCGCCATAGTTATTTGCAGGTTACAATGTTGTTTTTTACTTACCTACCCAGTGTAAAGTTTTATATTTTAGTGTTTGATAAAAGTACGCAAATCAATAGGCTTTCCACCAAAAACTAATTTCGATTTTTATTCAGGAAGGTGAGTGATAAATATTTATTTACCTACCTGCATTTTTTTGTATTTATCGATAACTGTCTCAACGATTTTACAGGAAGCTGATAGTTAGAATATTGATTTACTCACCTCAAAAGACGCAAAATTTGAGTCAGAAATTATTCTAACGGAAACAATTTCACAAAATCACAAATAACGTAAAATCTTCCTGAAATTCACAGTAATCAATTTCCCCGACGGCCGTCACAATCACAATACAAGCCAACTGATTGCCAATGCTAATTTTGAAATACCCAAATTCCCCAGATGTGGGACTACTGTTTCACAGTTCTACGATGAGCTTCGAGCATATACCAATTTTTATATGCTCGAAGACGATGAGCATAGGGATACACGTATCTCATAATAGGTGCGTTCGGTTTGGGCTCGGTGGCGTTTTTGGCGTTTGCAAAATTAGCGTTGATGTAAAGCGTTCGGTTTGTGAATTTTGTCCATTTCTCCAATAATGCTACTTTTGCTCACTTCCCAAAACGAACGCAAAAGTAACAAACTTCGGTGCGTCAAATGTCAAACAACATAGTTATGGCGGCAGCACTTCGAAAATTCAGAAATTCGCGAGATGTGACTTTTGTTTTGCTTATTCAAACTTACATGTTCTTTGTTAGCAACGCTCTGATTTAAACAAAGGATTTAAACATCTGCGTTTGACGGCCAATTACCCACATGCCACTCGTGGCAGTAGGTAGTAAGAATAAGAAAAACCAAATCACAGAACATTATACTACACAATTAAATATAAACATTAGATTACACAATTTTATCCGATTTTAGCAATACGCAATTTGCTGGTAGTAGGTATTTACATTATCTTTGCTTCGCTGTACTGCCTTAAACACCAACTATTATTGTACACCGTAAAAATTATTAATAATATTGAAACCTTTGGTTACGCGCAAAATTTTATCAACAATAAAACATCAAACTCTTAAATGTCACAAAGAACCCACCTCCGCACGTGGGTCAAAATTAACAGTTCACGATGGCATTCTTAGCTGTTTTCGAGCTATCCGAACGGTGAATGAAAAGATATAAAAATGCAACTTTTGCTCACACTTTCCCAAACTGAACGCTGAATGTAATCGTTCTTAGCGTTTTTAACTGTTATTTTTGCCACCAGTAGGCTATCCGAACGCACCTAATGTCGTGTAGAGAGAATAGGTGGAGAAGTTACTAGCGTATAGAGTGTGAGAAAATAGATGTAGGTACATACATGTTTACTGTACTGTACCAGCCTTTTTAATAGTCCACTGCAGGACCTAGGCCCGATCACCCTTCGTGGGTACGAAGGGTGATCGGGCCATATCCACCACGCTGGCCCAGTGCGGGTTGGTGGATTCACATACGCCATCGAATATCTTCTACAAACGTATGCAGGTTGCCTCACGATGTTTTCTTTCACCGAAAAGCCAATGGTGTGAAATTCCGTACATAAGTTCCAAAGAAACTCATTAGTACGGGATCGGGATTTGAACCCACGACTTCGCGATTGCAGGGCGGGTGTTACTATCGATAAACCACCACGGCTCTTTATACATACTTAGCTATAAACACGTTGTTACGATTTTATCATATTTAAACTCTAGATAATAGTAAAAACCTGCATAATACTAATAGAAGTGATAGATAATCCAACAAAAGCATTTTTATATGAAATGGAGCCAAGACTAAATCACAATTCACATTATCAAAAAGTTGTCAAATCTCACGTAAAACCAAGCTTCTAACTCTACACGCCTTACTCTACAAGTCCTTACTTCACAAACTCTACACCTTAGTCATGCGGCTTGGCTGTTTCGCTAATTGCGCATGGGCGTTAAGTGAAGATTAATTATTAACTGTTCATTAATTATGTTAAGATAACATAAGATAACGTTTATTTGCTCAACAAGTTACATGTTTTGGAGTTAGTAAAATTCTTAAACTAGTGTTAGTCGGTAGGTACTTAGATTAAATTTACAAACTTCCAGAGAAGAACCCTAAATCTTACACTAAGGTGGTCCTATGTTGTGAGATTTAGTCTTTCCCACTTTAACTAAGACATCTCTCTCATAATTATTACCTAATGTAAAGAAAAGAGTGACTTAACAATGAATTCTTAGTAATTTACTTAAATACGAGAACAAGTAATTTTCATTTTTCTATTGCGTAATGTCTATGTAGGGTGCATGTTGGTGAGTGAGTGGATGTATATTTGCGGGTGTGTCTGTACAGTGAGGGCTATGCTTAATTTTATACTTTGAAGCAGCGGACATGTTTATTATTTCTTTTTTATTTTAATAGTTAAGGATATTTAAAGTGGGGTAGTTTTTAGTGCTTTTTAAGTGTCTCTAACATATTACACAAATAGTTCTTGTTGTAACGAAACAGCCAAGCCGCATATATTGACTAAGGTGTAGAGTTTGTGAAGTAAGGCCAAACAAACAACAAATTCAAATAAATAACTCTTTATTGTACACACAAAATGAACTAACGATAATATAATATATAATAATGTATATAACGATAATACATTAGTGAATTTCTTATAATAGTGCAACACTGGGCGGCCTTATCGCTGGAGGCGATCTCTTCCAGGCAAACACATGTACGAAAAGGAATGTGATAAAAATATTGGATGGATTTGTAGAGTAAGGCGTGTAGAGTTAGAAGCTTGGCTTTACGTGAGATCTGATAACTTTTTGATAGTGTGAACTGTGATTTAGTCTTGACTCCATATCACATGAAAATGTTTTTGTTGGATTTCACTTTTTTTTGTTATTTTCTACAAGGAGTAATTTAATCGATTTTCACATCTCTAGCTTCAAAACTTGCGGAAGTCTCATATCAACTTTTAACCCCTAGTTTTAAAGGTTAGGAGGAGACTTTGACACACTTTCATAATTGCACATCACGCCCTCTTACTTTTGTAATTATTATTATTTTAATATCCGATCTTCTTATACTTTATTATATATCATTTATAGTACTTATAGTATAAGCCGAAACATACAACTCGGTTAGCTACAAGCTGCGCAAGATCCAGTCATGTCTGAAGCTCGCTTATAGCTACATTGGTTGGGTAGTTTGCTTTTCTGTGGGTTTCGCCCAGCTGGTAGCTAACTTCACATCCGCCGACTATTATGATTCCGCTTATACTCCCATTAGTTTAAAGCCTTAAAGACAAAATAAAATGAAGAGAACCAACAACAGTAATTAACTTACAGCCACAGCTGATAACGCATATGAAGAGCTCTTCTTTAAAGTTCGGTAATGTTTCAAAATTCCCTGACTTCCGGGAAATTTCCCAGAATTTGAAAGGACTGTCAAATTGGGACAAAGCTGTCAAATTGATGCCACGCAGTGTGACTACTTTTTAAAGGTTTGTACTTTTCTAGTAGATTTTGAGATTCGTTCTTGACCCTTTCATTGATTGAAACCTTACCTCTGCTATTTATTTTTTCCAAATTACCTTATCTACTAACATTTGGATTTTAATAAATGTGGTAATTTGGATAAAGAAAATATCGATGAACATACACAAAATAAAAACCGGACAAGTGCGAGTCAGGCTCGCACATCGAGGGTTCCGTACAAATCCAGAAAATTTCACAATAGGTGCGTTCGGATAGCCTACTGATGGCAAAAATAACAGTTAAAAATGCTAACAACGCTCACATTCAGCGTTCGTTTTAAGAATGTGTGAGCAAAAGTGGCATTTTTATATGTTTTCTTTCATCGTTCGGATAGCTCAAAAACAGTTAAAAATGCTATCGTGAACTGCCACTTTTGAGCCATCTGCGGAGGTGGGTTCTTTGTGATCGTTTGAGTTTGACGTTTCAGCGTTCGTTTTGGGAAGTGAGCAAAAGTAGCATTATTGGCGAAATGAGTGAAATTCCCAAACCGGTTTACATCAAGGATAATTTTGCAAATGCTAAAAACGCCATCGAACCCAAACCGAACGCACCTAATATTGGGAAGTACTTAAGCTGTTAAAATCTCTAAAGTATATAACCATCGACAAAAAGTTTTTTTTTCGCTTTTCTCGTCATACATCCAAAATTACACATTTTTAAAATAATCAAAAACTTGTTGTAGCATGTGCTAATAAAGTTCTTTTATATGATACCTTACATGAGACGATTTACTGATTTTGAATTTGAGCCCATATTTTGTGAATTTTGAGGCCCTATTTTTTGTGGTTTAAAGAAAAATGTACAGTTTTCAGATTTATTCCTATATGTGTACTTTGAGACAATGCTTCTCGCCAAATTTCATAGTTCTATGTCAACGGGAAGTACCCTGTAGGTTTTGATTTTTGTGAGTGTCGAAATATGCGGTTTTTTACGACATAAACGGCTGTAACTTTTTGAAACGATAACTGAGAAGTTTATCTTTTACACAACTGCAAGAGACCAGCATAGATATACGTATACAGTGTAAATTTCAACTCGATATCCCTACGAGTTCCCGAGATAAAGAGTCTTGACATACACACAGACGGACAACAAAGTGATCCTATAAGGGTTCCGTTTTTTCCTTTTGAGGTACGGAACCCTAAAAAGAAGATACTCGATCTCTATTTTTTATTTTGTTGTACAATGCGGTCATATTAACTGGACACATCGCTGGAATGCGGGTCCCCGCTCGCTTCCCCCCGCATTCC
This sequence comes from Hypomecis punctinalis, assembly GCA_949316475.1. Classification (NCBI taxonomy): domain Eukaryota; kingdom Metazoa; phylum Arthropoda; class Insecta; order Lepidoptera; family Geometridae; genus Hypomecis; species Hypomecis punctinalis. The sequence goes on from OX438822.1 coordinate 3,236,217, forward strand.
CTTTTCTCGCCCGGTAAGTGTCAGTACGGTCAGCATCTTTGTTACCAATACAAGCGTCGATAATTTGGCTAATTTTTTTGCTAAATTTGGCTTGTTTTCTGTTTTGATTATTGTTTTGTTACTGTTTATTGTTGAATATTAGCTGTTGAACTGTGTTCAATTCAAACCAGAATAACATGGGGAAAGTTATACACAGTGAAGAGAGAAATATCGTGTTAAAAGTGCTACAGCTCTTCGAATATGAGAAGGAAATAAACTTTTTTTCATACCGGTGGATCAGGTTGAAAAACGTACCTGTGCCGCAACTGGAATATCAAGAACTACTCTTACTCGGATAAAAAACGAAGCTAAAATGGCATGTGTATCATCGCCGCGGCGCATACTTCGTAGTACTCCAAACACTTTAACTTTCGTGTGGGAGTCCGACTCGCACTTGGCCGGTTCTTTTCGCACACCGTACTTGAGCTTTTATAATCAAACGAAATAATGATTAGCAATATCATGATGAAAAGATAACCTATTATTTTTCAAGTATTACGAATACATATACAATTTTTTCTAATAACTATGTTATTATATTAGATTTTGGCCTTCTATAATCTAAAGATTTTAGCAGGGACGTTTTATCTCCTGACTAGTAACGCTCTACCATTCGCACTCACTACATTCTGTCAGCTTTACGTGAGGCGCGGGGGAGGAGGTGTTCACTGAAATTTCGACCTTAAACATATCAGGGTAAAGTCGAAACGTTAACGGGTGACGGGTTTATGGAGCGGAGCGAGCGAGAACAATGCACCCAGATGCTGATAATCCATTTTCGCCTTAATTGCTTGAACGCTTAAGTCTAAAATTGTGTAATAAAATGTCCGGTGTCTTTTTTACGTGGGCACAATTTTTCTTATACCGTGGCAGAGGGGTACGCGTACTGAATTCTTCTCCACAATAGACAATAATAGATTGTAAGGCATGGACATATGGCTTAGTGATGTAAACCGGTTTTGTAAAAACCTAAAAAAAACCGGTTTTTATAGAAACCGATATTTATCGGGTTTTATTTCAAAAAACCGATTACGATCACTTTTCTGTCTAGCATTCGATATGTATCCGAACATGGCCATCCCTACTGTTGTCTATGGTTGGGGAAATCACCGACATGTGACTAACTTCACGGTACTAACATTTAGATTTCGCTTGTGTTTGTTACTTGGATTTTCTCGTTACATTTTTGCGAAAAATGCCTAAATTAAAATCTAAATCAATCACCAGAAATTATTTTGAAAAGATTGACAATGCTAGTGCAAAGTGTAAGCTATGTGCTAAGATAATAAAAGTTGGAGGAGGAACTTCAAATATGCTGGCCTACATTAAAAAAAACCATCCTCAGGCTACAGTGGAGGTGGATCGAGGTGAACGAGGTGAGGAGAGAGAGCAATTGCAACTGCAGAACAACGACGCAGAGTCAGCAGAGCAAACGTCTGCTGCCAAAACACCACTAAAACTGCGACCCACATTTCAGTCTACTCTGAAAATGACCGCAGTCAGTAACAAAAAGAAAATCGACAAATATTTGACCATGATGATCGCCACAGACTTTCAACCGTACTCAATAGTAGAAGATAAAGGTTTTACGAAGTTAGTAAACGTTTTGAATCCAGGTTACGAACTACCAAGTCGACAAAAAATCAGGTATGATCTAATGCAAGAACTTTACCAATGTGCAAAAATTAAGCTTGCTAACATGATCGAAAATACCATGCATGTTGCTCTAACTGCTGATTTGTGGTCTAATCAAAACATGGACTGTTTTCTTACTGTAACAGTACATTTTTTCCACCAAAGCAGCTTAAAAAGCTATGTACTAACCACATGTGATGTTGCTGTTTCAAAAACCGCTGAAAATTTAGCTGAAATTATGCGAGATTTACTAACAGAATGGAAAATATTAGGAAAAATTTCTGCTATTGTCACAGACAATGGCAGTAATATGATAAAAATAAATAAATAAATAAATAAATATTGGGGGACATTTTACACACGGTCTCTGACCCCAAACTAAGCAAAGCTTGTGATATGGCTGCCAGAGACTGATATAATACATATACATATTTTAAATACATACTTATATAGATAGTACCTAAATAACACCCAGACACAGAGCAAACACCTATGTTCATCACAAAAATGCTTGCCCTGGTGGGAATCGAACCCACGCCTCTTTGATCCAGAAGTCAGGGTCACTAACCACTGAGCCACCGAGGCAGTCGAAAAATGTGCGAGTTGTTGGGGATTCGGCACATGCCGTGTTTTGCTCATACGCTTAATTTGACCTTAGACGATTCTCTGAAGCTTCCTGTGGTGGAGGGCATAACTAACAAATGTAAAGGTATTGTGAAATTTTTCAAAAAATCGTCAGTAGGATGGCAAGCTCTTAAATTGGCTCAGAATGAAAAAAACCCTAATTCTTCACCATTGAAATTAAATACAAGAGGTACCAACAAGGTGGAACAGCACGTTCTACATGATAAAAATATTACTACAGTTATCTGACGCTCTTGCGTTGGTCTGTAGAAAATTAGTTCAGGCGCCAGACTACTTAACTGCCTTTGAAGAAGCAGCTGCTTTGGAAATTATCAAAATTTTGGAAATATTTGAGGAGGCTACAAAACTTGTTAGCGCTGATCAGTATCCGGCTAGTTCATTAGTCATTCCTATAATATGTGGATTGTTTGAAAAGCTAAATGCTAATGAAATTTCGCTGACAACAGATATAGGCAAGATGTTTCACTCATCAGTGAGGCAGAACATGAGTAATAGACTTCTCCCATATGAGACAAGAACTGTGTCCCAAATATCTACATACTTACATCCGTCACTAAGAACTGGATTTCGCCACCCGGAAAACATGTCATCTGCAAAAGAACTAGTGAGAAAAGAATTGGCGCATAATATAAAAGATTCTGACAGGTCTGAGCCGCCGACTTCAGAGCAAGGACGTCAAGTGGGAAGAAAACGGGATTGTTAGATTTTTTGAAAAACAGATATCAATGTACTAATTTAACTGCTTCTGCAATTAATATACTACGAATGTATGTGGAGACAAATCTACTAAGAGAAGAAGAAGAAATCACAAAAGAAATTAGAAGTGCCAGCGCATTTTGGTATAGCAACAAACATTTAGCGCCATTAGATGAAATAGCGCTTAAGTATTTAGCAATACCGGCAACATCAGTGCCTTCAGAAAGAATGTTTTCCAAATCTGGATACGTTATGTCAAGTAGAAGGAGCAGGCTACAAGCAGATGCTGTAGACCAAATATGTTTTATTAACCAAAATCATGATTTACTTGCAACTGATGAAAAATAAAAATATAATTTCCCGTGTCTTTTATGATTATTTTATTACGTGCAATTGTTATAAGTGATAATATCAGGTAAAATAAACAGTAAACACTATCTTTTTGATGACTTTTTTGTGATGTTTTAAAAAACCTTAAAAAACCGGTTTATTTTTAAAAGTAATCGGTTTATACCGGTACTGAAAATTGTAATCGGTTCACATCACTAATATGGCTGAATGTTGCATAAACATGGGAGGATATGATTCTCGATCTTTGGCGGAGACTCCATTACTGAATCGATATATTCGATGCCGGTCCGAGTTAACTATTTTAAGTTTTTATATAAAAATAAGCTTCAATGAAACAAAAAAATACTTACATGTGAAACGTTACACCATCTTTTTGTAAATTTGAGGTATAAGATTTATTTTCACACGTTCTAACTGCACAAGCTGGCATTTTTTCAATGAGCACTTCGCGCAGCGGATTCAATCAGATGACTGTTGAAATATCGATTGGTAAGTGGTTTTTATAAACGTGTAAGAATTATAGTTCTCATACCATGACAGAGGGGTGCGCGCGTAGAATTCTATTCCCGAGGATAACTCTTCCAAGGATTTTAGTGATACCTACTTTTAGTAGAAACCTATTACATTCTCTTTGGTAGAAACCCTGAAACATTAAATGGTCGCGCTGCGCTTGCTTAGTTCCACACTGTTGTCGGCCATATTTTCATTTTCTAGGGCGTCACTGTCGCGTAAAAGGACGAAATAGTTACAATATTCTTTGTAAATTATGCATTATTCATTATAACGCTAATTCCTTATATATACACTGCAATGCCGCCCCCAGAGAAGCTGTTTAAGAACAGTAGTGGGAAAAGTATGCAAGCTGTGATTGCAGAAGAACCAACAGCATCTACGGATGAAATCAATTCAAGCGGATTGACGTATTTTGTTGCTGAAGATGGCAAATATTACTACCAGCCTGAGCAGATCATTAGCCAGCCAGCCCCTGAAGAAAATGTATTAGGACAGGATCAAGGGCAAATGGAAAAAACCGCACCAAGTGTTACCTCATCAGGTTTTCAAACTGTGACTCTCGTTCCATCGGAAAATAATAATGGCGAACTCAGTTATGTACTTCTAATGGAAGACGAAGGCCAGCAGCCTATCAGTGTCGATATAAAAGAAGAGAAGACTTCTGAAGTCTTCAAATTTGAAGAAGATGACGATGAGGAAGAAGACACCCAGCCAGAACCGGTGGTGCAGGAAACCAAGAGGAAGAAAAAGAAGCGCAAGGTCAAAGGTGCCCGACATAACTTCACATGCACCTTCTGCTCCTACAGCAGTGATAAGCGCTACCTGTTACTCCGTCACATGAGGTCTCACTCGCAAGAACGGCCACATAGCTGCAATGTGTGCGACCGCAGGTTCAAGACTCTGGCTTCGCTCCAAAACCACTTAAATATGCACAATGGTGTCAAACCACACATCTGCAGGTCCTGTGGGGCGTCATTTACCACTAGCGGCGAGCTGGTGCGCCACGTCCGTTACAAGCATACACACGAAAAACCGCATAAATGCACCGAGTGTGACTATGCGTCTGTTGAGCTTTCTAAACTACGTCGTCATATTCGCTGCCACACTGGCGAGAGACCATACCAGTGTAGTGACTGCACTTATGCATCACCGGACACTTTCAAGCTGAAGCGCCATCAACGCATTCATATGGGACAGAAGCCCTTCAAATGTGACCAGTGCACCTTGTCCTTTAATCAGGCTCACACCCTGAAGTGTCATCAACTTATCCACAACATTCCAGAAAAGCCGGTGTTTACTTGTGAGCTATGCCCGGCCAAGTGTGGTCGAAAAGCCGATCTGCGCATTCACATTCAAAAGCAACACACATCGGACAAACCATACAAATGTAAGCACTGTGGGAAATCCTTGCCCGACCGATACTCGCTCAAAATGCACAAAAAGACTCATGTAGGTGAGAGGCGCTTCAAGTGTGACATTTGCCCGTATGCTGCTGCAACTGTACGTCATCTCATGTCACATATGCTCAAGCACACAGATGAGAAACCATTTGCTTGTGAAGAATGTGACCAGTCTTTTAGGCAAAAGCAGCTGCTGCGTCGTCATGAAAACCTCTACCACAATCCGAACTATGTGCCGAAGCCTCCAAAAGAAAAAGCTCATTCGTGTAACCAATGTGACCGCACATTCGCCCGTAAAGGTAATCTCATCAGGCATCTAGCTGTGCACGACCCTGACTCGGGCTATCAGGAGCAAGCACTCGCCTTGAAGATTGGTCGGCAAAAGAAGGTTAAATACATTGATGCGGAGACAATACAGGTCCTGCAAGATGAGGGTCAGACGGATACGTTGAAAGTTGCTAAGTCAGAGCTCAAACGTGGCGAAGTTGTGAATGATAACGATGGAAAATATGTGGTGCTTGAGGTTATTCAATTAGCTGACGGATCTGATAGGCACGTAGCCGTCGTTGTACCGGATTCAAAAGATGGTGAGAATACCGTAAATGAGAAAGAGAGTGAAGATAACAATGCAACCAGCAAACAATTAAATATAGAAGTTATAATAGAACAAGAGGAAGAAGAAGATATGCAAACTAAAATGCAAAAACACAGAGAGGATCAGGAAAAAGCTGCGGCAGAACGCTCATTGAACTTAGAAAACGAGGTTAACACCTGTTATGGTTTTGATGAAGAGCAAGGAGGAGCCGCAGACGAGTTCCGAGAGAATGAGATGTATGAACTTGTATAAATGTCGTCAAATGTTATGTTACTTAGGAAGCTGAACGCTTCTAAGTGACAACCGAGATGGTACGTTTATGGTTTTACTTTTCCATACTTCACCAGTCCAAATTAAGCAAAACTGAGTCATTACTTCATCTATACTCTTGTTTGTGATCACTTTACGTTCAGTGGCTGCCTGATAGAAATCGCTGTCAGCGACAAGGCCACGGCCATCATTTGTGGCACTAATTTAAGTACAGTGGAACCTGGTTAATTGGGATCTCAAGGGACCAAGAATGTTGTACCATTTATTGAGTTTCCATTATTTATTTATTTATTTGTTTATAGGCGGGCAGTGTATACTGATGTGCCTATATCAAGCAGTGTCGAATAAAATCAGTATTCATCTGTCAAGGAAATTTTTTCCTTCTTCATCCAAAGGTCCAGTCTATTTTTAAATGTGTTTATAGTTCTTGCCGAGATAACATCCTCAGGCAACCTATTCCAATTGTATACAACTCTATTGCAGAGGATGTGGTGTGCAGTGTTGGTTTGTGATGGTGTAGGCTGTAAGAGGACTCTATGGCGTCTGCTATCGCGTATATTTTCCTTCAAGGTGTACATGTCGTGGATATCCGGAAGATTATAGAAGCCATTGAGAATTTTGAAGATCTCAATCAAGTCTCCACGCAATCGTCGTTCTTCGAGGGTCGTGAGACGAAGAGCTTTTAACCTGTCTTCATATTCATTACTTCATCTATGCTCTTGTTTGTGATCACTTTACTTTCAGTGGCTGCCTGATAGAAATCGCTGTCAGCGACAAGGCCGCGGCCATCATTTGTGGCACTAATTTAAGTACAATGGAACCTGGTTAATTGGGATCTCAAGGGACCAAGAATGTTGTACCATTTATTGAGAGTTTCCATTAATTTAGTTTTCCTATTAGTTTGGTTTAAAATTATAGGTGTATCATTTACAGACGCACCCGCTTATAGAGGTCCGTAATGTTAATAAAAATGATTATTTTTAGTGTTATGAATTTAATATAATTATGTATGTACTAGTTTTTACCCGCGGTTTCGCCCGCATATGCAATATATCATTATAATTTATAGCCTATGTGTTATTCTGATATATAAGCTATACATAACTAATTGCAAAGTTTCACCTCAATCCATTCAGTAGTTTTTGCGTGAAAGAGTAACAAACATCCATACATCCATCCATCCATACACACAAACTTTCGCGTTTATAATATTAGTAGGATAGTAGGATTTTCCATGCCTGCTTTATCCATGTTGAGAGACACTTTTCAACTTCAGATACTCTGTTGATCATATTCTTTTGAGTTTTCCTTTAACATCAATACACAGAGACTACTTTCTCATTGTTTTGAATAATAGGCATGAAGATGGGGTAAAAATATCATTATTAAAATTGACATGAATAAGATCATCAAAATTGATTGGACACGTGTTTTTTCTTTCGGCAATAAAACAACAAATGACAAAGATAAACCTTACCAAAGTTTGGGAGTGGGGGTGACATCACCTCTCTTACAGAAGTCTATACATTTGTATGGCACTGTACAGTGGCGCTGTACATTTCTTCATACAAATTACATGCTTACGCGCTCGTCGTAGAGCGCGTCATCTTTACGACAAAACTCACACTCACCATATAGGTCCCATTTAACCAAGTTTCACTGTATCTACTTTCAGATAATGTACCATTCTAGTATGTATGTAGGTATTAGTGTATATGTACCATAATAGTATTAGTGCACACAATAAAGAGATATATCTATCTATCTACTTCATCATCATCATCATTTACCAGCTGTAGGATGTCTCTTTTATAAATTTCCAGTGGGCCCGGTTGGAAGTGGTCTGCACCTAGCGCATTCCTGTAGTTCTAATTATATCGTCAGTGGACATCCTACACTACACTTGCTGGTGTGTGCTCTCCATTCGAGAACTTTACTGCCCCATCTGTCATCAGTCCAAACTATGTGCTCTACCCACTGCCATTTCAACTTACTAATCCGTTGGGCTATGTCGGTAACTTTGGTTTGTCTGTGATTCTCCTCATTCCTGATTCGATCTAGCAGCGAGGCTCCGAGCATAGCTCTCTCCATAGCACATTGGGCTACCTTACCTTATTCATAAGACAGTAAAATATTACACGTCATCATTATTTACCGTAGGAAATTGACATGAACACTGCTGGATATAGGCCTCACCTTTGGATTTCCAATAAGACTGGTTCTAAATCATTTAAGGCCATTTTAAGATGTAATGTCCTAAAAATATATGGGTATTATTATTTTTTTATTATTTTGTGAGATCCTGACTTAATCATCAGTTCTGTACTGTACTAGCCTTTTTAATAGTCCTGTAGGACACAGGCCTACCCACAAAGAATGATTGGGCCATATCCACCACACTTGCCCAGTTCGGGTTGGTAAGTTCACTGGTTGCCTCACCATATTTTCCTTCACCAAAAAACCAGTGGTGTGAGATTCCGTAAATAAATTCCAAGGAATTCATTGGTGCGAGAGCGGGACTGATCCTACGACCTCACAATTGGAAGGCGGGTGTCATTACCACTAGACCATCACGGTTTCAATCATCAGTGCACTAATTACATACAATTTTCTTCCAGATGTAACTAAACTTGAGTTTCCTGAGGCAGGATGTACCCCACAGTACCTACGACCTAACAACCAAATTGCAGTACAGCATTATTATGACGACAATAGAAAACAGGAGGCATTCTCGGATTAATAGGTAACTATACATATTATTGACCTATATCCATATCTATTAAAATAAAGAATAAAAAAAGAAATAATAAACACGTCAGTTGCTTCAAAGTATTAATCAAGCAAAGCCCTCACTGTACAGACACACTCGCAAATACATCCACTCACACACCAACATGCACGCTACACACACATTACGCAATCGAAAAATGGAAATTACTTGTAGTCTTATTTAAGTCAATTACCAAGAACTCATTGTTAAGTCACTCTTTTCATTACATTAGGTAATAATTATGAGATGTCTTATCTAAAAGCGGAAGAGACTAAATCTCACGACACAGGACCACCCTAGTGTGAGATTTAGGGTTCCACTCTGGAAGTTAGTAAATTTAATCTAAGTACCTACCTACTAACATTACTTTAAGCATCATCAAGATTTACTAACTCCAAAACCTGTAACTTTGAGCAAAATAAACGTTATCTTATCTACCTCATCGCAATCGCAAACCATCCAACCTACTGGAGCAGTATGCTGAGTGTGAGTTTTGTCGTAAACATGACGCGCTCTTCGGCGAGCGCGTAAGCATGTAATTAGTATGAAGAAATGTACAGCGCCACTAGCGGCGCGTTTTTGAAACACAACAAGTTCATACAAATTACATGTTTACGCACTCGCCGAAGAGCGCGTCATGTTTACGACAAAACTTGCACTCAGCATACAGTTATGCCAGCGGCCCAGAGCCATGCTTCATAATCCATCCAAGACACTGGAGCAGTTCTGCCAGAGGCCCAGAGCCACGCTCCGTTATTTTAAGCCTCCTATACTCGCGTCAAAATTTGTAACACCTATACCCTACCTACCTATACCTATTGTGCACGATGTCACTAACCTAAACTACTGAACCCTTTTTATTTTTAGCAGAAGAACCTATGTATATACTTAACACTTTTCCGGTAATTATAGGATTTAATATTTTTTATATTTATTTATTTACTAGTTTTAACCCGCAGCTTCGCCCGCATGACATATTGATTTTTGACGCAATATCATTATAATTTATAGCCTGTGTTATTCTTATATATAAGCTATATTATTGCAAAGTTTCATCCCAATCTGTTCAGTAGTTTTTGCGTGAAAGAGTAACAAACATCCATCCATCCTCACAAACTTTCGCGTTTATAATATTAGGAGGATAGGATGCAAGATAAGATATAAATGTACATGTGAATATGTACAATCAGTGCTTAGCATTTTAGATTAATACTTATTTATAATTCAGTAGATGTACATATTCACTCTGTATAATAGGGCGTAGCATAATTATTTATTATTAATGCCAGACAGTGTATCATATATGTACTAATATTATAAATCTTAAAAGTTTGTTGGTTTGTTTCTCTTTCACGCAGTAATGGATCAACGGATTGACTTGATTTTTGGCATGGATATAGTTCAAGGGCCGGAAAGTGACATAGGCTACTATTTATCCCGAAAAAATAAAAGGTTCCTGTGGGATAACACAAAAGTGAGAATACCACGCGGGCGGAGCCGCGGGCAAAAGCTAGTTTAACAATAAAGATGTCGAAATAGTTACATCTATTAAATGTTGTCTAAAAAATATACTTATCTAATAATAAATCGTAAACCAATTTATCGTAAAACAAACACAAATACAAACTGGGAGCCACCGACAGCCCACTCTGTCGTGGTTGCCTGCAGCATGCTGAGTGTGAGTTTTGTCGTAAACATGACGCGCTCTTCGGCGAGCGCGTAAGCATGTGATTTGTATGAAGAAATGTACAGCTCCACTAGCGGCGCGTTTTTGAAACACAACAAGTTCATACAAATTACACGCTTACGCGCTCGCCGAAGAGCGCGTCATGTTTACGACAAAACTCACACTCAGCATACAGGAGAACGAAACGGTAGAGCATGCGTTTTGGGGCATTACAAGACCACGATAGAAACTAGAATCGCTTGCGGGTTGCATGACGCTACTATTGCTTTGACATCAGCATCAACATCATCATCCTCATCGCCATGCAGTATACCATCCAAGCCACTGGAGCAGTTATGCCAGCGGCCCAGAGCCACGCTCCGTTACTTTAAGGAGGAGGGCTGGCTCGGGTAGACGCTGGAGGGGGAAATGCACAAAACACCCCATGCGGGACGTCAGTGCAGGACTTATCGCCCTTACTTCAAATGAGGATGAGAATGAGAAACACAAATACCAAACAACTCATACAAGTAATTTATTATTTTACTGAATACTAGTCTTTGCGCAAAAATAGTATTTTTGTTCAAGTTTAGAAATAACTAACTAAAATCTTTCTTTTTGTGATAAACATTTCAAAAATTGACGCGTTCGCAGGATTTGAACCTGCATCTCTCTGGGATTCCGGCCCAGATGCTTTGTCCAAATTAAGCTAAAACGCAGTCGGCGAAAACGTCGAATTAGTGATAGTGTTTTATCATTTTAACCTACTACTACATTGTTGGAAGCGCCATCTGTGAGATCTGCTTTAAACCAGTTAGTCACTCAATGTGAAGCAATGTGAAGCCGCAGAGAGCTGCGCAAACGCCAAAATAAACCATCCAGAGAGACGAGACGCCGGCGCACACCCGCCAGCCAATCTCCTGCCTCCCGCGCGCTCCCTACGCCCGAGCTCACTACTTCGCCATTTGTATAGGCATTGTGCACACATGCGCAATACTTAGCGAATCACGGCGAAGTATCATCTGCGGCTAACTTCCCATCTTTCAATTTGTGTGGCGCTCAGTATACAAAGTTATGTTTGGTTATACATAAAAATTATATATTTTAAATTCGCGTCGAATTGAGTTTTATACCTCCTCTGTTTCGTCGGTCAAAAAATAAGAGTTAAAATCTTTGTAGCTAAAAACATCATAAAGCATAAAAAGCCACTTATAATAAATTTTTGTAATGGTACAACATCACAGCATATTCCATACAAAAAAATGTTACCTACATGTTTATATACCCGCGTCGGTTTTACCTTTAAGTACCTAACCAAAAGGAGTCGACACTGCGAAGCGTACCCCTCTGCCAAAAGTACGCGACCGGTGGTCATGCTCTTTATATAAATATATCGGTCTGGTTGCGTTCATTTTCAGCTAGTGTTAGTTAATTACATTTGTGTGCGTGTAAACTTCCTTATATTTTGATTTGTGTGCGTTTCTTCACCCCCCACTGACTTGGCAGACTTCGGTGCTTAGGCGTGTCGACTCCTTTTGGTTAGGTGCTTAATGGGTTTCACGGACCGATTGGCGCCAAATTCACCCACACGCCAAACTTGCTAAAGCTCGTGCAGTTTACTGAAGTGAAGCTAGCAATAAAGAACGAAAGAAAGAAAGGACAAAGAAGGAAAAAAATCCTTGACAGATAAACTCCAATTTCATTCGACTCTGCTTGAATAGGCACATCCTACTAATATTATAAACGCGAAAGTTTGTGAGGATGGATGGATGTATGGATGTTTGTTACTCTTTCACGCAAAAACTACTGAACAGATTGAGATGAAACTTTGCAATAATATAGCTTATATATCAGAATAACACATAGGCTATAAATTATAATGATATTGCGTCAAAAATCAAAATATCATGCGGGCGAAGCCGCGGGTAAAAACTAGTCAGTTTATACTGCTCGCCTATAAACGAACAAATAAATACATAACTACTATAATGTGTTTTTTTTGCCTTCCAGCTCACCACCGAGCCAGCTAGCATCAAGGCGCGCCAGCTCAGCGGATTTTTTTGTTTATATTTACTCATAATTAAAGCATAGGTGGGGTAGATGTGCCAGTTGTGGTCACCTCACTGTCATTTTAGGCAACTTTGAATTTTAATAATTGTGTAGACAATTTTAATGTTATAAAGTCCGGTAGGTATTTATGTTCAAATTGTCTTTAATCACATAAAAGGAAAAATACAAGGCTTTATAGTCTCGGAAGGGCCGCGGAAGATGCCGCGTCGGGAGACGGAGTTCTGTAACACTGTGCGCGTGCATTCGCGGGAGAGCAGCGCAGGCGATCTGTGAGAGCCGGCGCAGGGACCCGAGCGCGGCGAGCTAGCGGGGGTGCGACGGCGGGGAGAGATCTGCCGGTCTGACGGGGAGAACCAATGGCGTGCGTGTGTCGCCGCTCTTTACCTTATTTGGCCGTGCGCTCGTATCTTTGCGACGGCCCCGCTCCCCTCGCCCCGCACATCCGTTGCCTACAACAGCGGGTATGTTTTATTCGCGGTACAATGTTAAATTAATATTTTAAAGACATTTTCTAATTTTGACCAATTTTTATGATAACTTTGTAGTTTATTTATGCAATAATTGTGACTTTGACTGGCCAAAAATGGGGCAGTGGCCACAACCGGTGCATCTAATACTCTCGTTCTGCGGATAAGGTGGCCTGTATCAGGCCTACTGTATATAAAACTAAAGATTGTAAATAAAATCGATTATGCTAAAAAATGTTGTTCTAATTGGCCTTCTCGAGCCTAGTCCTCCTACCTCGTCTAGCGCAGAGTTCGAAATGTAGATGCGAAAAACACTTAAGAGCATTTGTGATTTATAATTACATATACAAAAAACACCTCAACAGTAAAGCTGGAAACATACTATCGGACGCGGTTGACGGACGGTTTTAAATATCAACTGGAGGCTCTGGAGTCTTTTGAGAGGCGAGCCAGGAGGCTGATTGACAACGACACCTTGACTAAAACGCAGCTGCAGAGTCTTGAGCATCGTCGCAAGGTAGCGTATTTGTCGGCCTTTTACCGGATACACTTCGGGGAGTGTGCCCAGGAGTTGCACAATCTGGTCCCCCCTGCCCCTTTCTTCTATCGTACGGCTAGACAGACGCGACCAAAGCGTCACTCTTTTATGGTGGACATTCCGCGCGTTAGAACCAAGCGATTCGAATCCTCATTCCTCATACGAACAGCCAGAATGTGAAACGCTTTGCCTGGGTCTGTCTTCCCGTTAAAGTACAACGTGGGTGTCTTCAAATCCCGAGTAAATAGGTATCTTCTAGGTAAGCGTGCTACACCATAGACCGCACATCTGCTTAACATCAGGCAGTGTGTAGTCAAACGCGAACCTATTCGAAATAAAAAAAAAAAAACGCTACTTAGCAATGTGCTCAGTCTTAAAACATCCGGTGTGCCAGATCGCTCTCGGACGTCCGAAGGTGACGTCCCGCGACTGATGTCCGATAGTGTGCACCATAAAGTACATTATAGTAGTATTAGTATATGTGTGCACGAGTCAGTGTAGTCTCATAGTCTAGATACCTATCAGTCGCGTCCTTAAGCCGCGTCCGATAGTATGTTTCCAGCTTAAATGTGTTAATAATAGGTACATGTTTAGCACCGTTAGAGTATGTGCAAAACGAGAACCGTCGTGGTGTACTAACAATAAGATTTTAATCAGCAGCCAAGGTACCGACCATACTAGGTAGACGCGAGTACAGACCTACTGATGAAAACCGAGTTGGTGTCTACCAAGTATCAATCACTTTTAGTTGTACTAGCAATGGCAGAGCAGTGTTGTCAACGTAACATAGGTAATTATAATAGTAAAATGGCACACGGGCGACCTCACCTACGACGCTTTTCTTTTTGTACAAACTCTAGGTGTTTTTACTAACATTTTGACCGCTACGAAACGCCACTTTTTAGGGTTCCGTACCTCAAACGGAACTCTTATAGGATCACCTTGTTGTCCGTCTGTGTGTATGTCAAGACTCTTTATCTCGGGAACGCATAAAGATATCGAATAGAAAGGATATGGAAAAGATGCGGGTTTTGAAATCTTGCAGAGACAAAAGTTATACCAATAGAGAGCTTACATAATTATCTTTTCAAACACATATTTTTTAGAATTTTTTTCATCGCCATTTAATTTTCAAATAGGTTCTAAAAACATTAGAAAAATGAACTATGTGCTACACCAAATAACTGCATTAAGCCTAAATTGAAAAAAGAACCTGACAGTGACATTAAGAAACAGCAAAAGGAAATGACATTGTCAATATTGAAAAACCAATAGAGGGCTGGTCGCCATGTTTTAAAAAATAAATAAATGTCAAACTCTAAAGTACCAGCCCGCTATTGGTTGTTTGAAGATTCCTGTCTGATACGTAGACTACGTAGACCTCCTCTTAGTATTACCAGTTCAGTCTAAATATTTTCTACTTAGTGAAATAGAAAAGAGATAAGGTGAAGGTGGCAAAGTGCGACTAGCGGATAAGTGCGCCTACCACAAATATCTTGAAAACTACCGATTGGATACTAGTAGGGACACTTTACATCGATGATACAAACTAAAACATAGTTCTTGGTGATAGTCACAGATGGCTCTAGTCATGTGAGTTTGAGACACGCGCCATTTTATTTTCACTGTCATTGCAAGTGGTAAGAAGAGATGACAGTGGAGTAATCGTCGTCATAAATCTCAAGAAATTGAGTTTTTATCGACATACGAGTGAGGTAAGTGCACAATTTAAATATTGTGCATTGAGATTTTGACTTTATATCACGAATATCTAGTAAAATTTGTATATTTTTTGCAAATTTAATATTCTGATCTCAAATTTTTATAGTTGGGGAAGTGCGCCATACTAACATTTTATATGGCGCACTTCGCCGCAATCCAGAGGTATGTAACCTTTTTAAACATGTCTTTTTATAAGCTTTTATTTAACTTGCAATGTATGTTTGCTTGTTTGTATGGTCGGGTTATTATTATATTATGATTAATTCTTGATCCAATAAGAAGTGTGTGCTATTGTTGGAATTACTTCGAATCCTGATGTCATATGTATATATGTTTATTTATCGTGTTTTATGAGGCTACCCTACACACATGCACACAACACACAATCACATTCAGTAAAAGTCACAATTATTAATTATTATTTACCTGATCATGATTTTTGTTTAAGATATCTATGTAAAAAAACTGAAGGTCCTTAATGGTCCAGAGAGGCTTTGAATGAAGCAGTCGAAGCTGTTCGATTAGGTAGGATGTCTGGGTATGCAGCCGCATCAACCTTTGCTATCCCAAGAAAGACTATTATGGACCACGTCACAGGTCGAAGGGGCCAAAAGTCATCAAGTCTAGGCAGACCACCAGTATTTAAATATGAGACAGAACTTTTTGCATGTAATGGACTGCAAACCGCAGGCTGTAGAGGTTGCTCGTAAGAAAGCCGCAGACTCATTTGTCATCCAAGAATTTTATGACATGCTAGAAAGAGTGATTGACGAGTTAGAGCTTCATGACAAGCCTAAAAGAATTTACGATTTGGATAAAACCAGTTACTGCAGTGATCCACAAAAAAAGTCATACGTCTTAGGGGTGATGGAAATCAACTCGGACTACATCATCCTCCGGAAAGTCAAATACAACAGTTTTGATGGCGAGCAACGCTGCTGGGGAGAAATGAGCTCCATTTATGATTTATAAAGGAAAGCATGTGTGGAGTAATTGGACCTCTGATTTAGCGTACCCTGGAACGTTGTATACTGCCACATCTAATGTCTGGATAGAATCGCAAGCCTTTTTGGAATATTTTTTATTTATTCCGATGATTGGCGATACGATTCAGCCAACACTTCTCATCTATGATGGTCACAGTACACATGTATGGCTGTAATCGAAAAAACCTTATAACAACCATTAAGTAGTTCCATTCCATGGTATTTATTCGTAAATAAAAGAAAAAATATACTTGATACTCGATTATCAATATTTAGAAAAAAGGTTTACAGCCACTGATTTAAGATTGTATGGCGCACTTAGCCGAAATTTGGTTTGACATACATAGATTCTTCTAGAATGTGGCTATGAAGAAAAATTAAATGTTATGCGTTTCGTTGCTTGTTTTCTTATAACAATATGGGGCTGTTTTTATCCCTACGCTTCATTATTGCGTTTTACTAATACCAGGCGCACTTACCCGATTTGGCGGCTAAGTGCGCCATACAATCTTAAATCAGTGGCTGTAAACCTTTTTTCTAAATATTGATAATCGAGTATCAAGTATATTTTTTCTTTTATTTACGAATAAATACCATGGAATGGAACTACTTAATGGTTGTTATAAGGTTTTTTCGATTACAGCCATACATGTGTACTGTGACCATCATAGATGAGAAGTGTTGGCTGAATCGTATCGCCAATCATCGGAATAAATAAAAAATATTCCAAAAAGGCTTGCGATTCTATCCAGACATTAGATGTGGCAGTATACAACGTTCCAGGGTACGCTAAATCAGAGGTCCAATTACTCCACACATGCTTTCCTTTATAAATCATAAATGGAGCTCATTTCTCCCCAGCAGCGTTGCTCGCCATCAAAACTGTTGTATTTGACTTTCCGGAGGATGATGTAGTCCGAGTTGATTTCCATCACCCCTAAGACGTATGACTTTTTTTGTGGATCACTGCAGTAACTGGTTTTATCCAAATCGTAAATTCTTTTAGGCTTGTCATGAAGCTCTAACTCGTCAATCACTCTTTCTAGCATGTCATAAAATTCTTGGATGACAAATGAGTCTGCGGCTTTCTTACGAGCAACCTCTACAGCCTGCGGTTTGCAGTCCATTACATGCAAAAAGTTCTGTCTCATATTTAAATACTGGTGGTCTGCCTAGACTTGATGACTTTTGGCCCCTTCGACCTGTGACGTGGTCCATAATAGTCTTTCTTGGGATAGCAAAGGTTGATGCGGCTGCATACCCAGACATCCTACCTAATCGAACAGCTTCGACTGCTTCATTCAAAGCCTCTCTGGACCATTAAGGACCTTCAGTTTTTTTACATAGATATCTTAAACAAAAATCATGATCAGGTAAATAATAATTAATAATTGTGACTTTTACTGAATGTGATTGTGTGTTGTGTGCATGTGTGTAGGGTAGCCTCATAAAACACGATAAATAAACATATATACATATGACATCAGGATTCGAAGTAATTCCAACAATAGCACACACTTCTTATTGGATCAAGAATTAATCATAATATAATAATAACCCGACCATACAAACAAGCAAACATACATTGCAAGTTAAATAAAAGCTTATAAAAAGACATGTTTAAAAAGGTTACATACCTCTGGATTGCGGCGAAGTGCGCCATATAAAATGTTAGTATGGCGCACTTCCCCAACTATAAAAATTTGAGATCAGAATATTAAATTTGCAAAAAATATACAAATTTTACTAGATATTCGTGATATAAAGTCAAAATCTCAATGCACAATATTTAAATTGTGCACTTACCTCACTCGTATGTCGATAAAAACTCAATTTCTTGAGATTTATGACGACGATTACTCCACTGTCATCTCTTCTTACCACTTGCAATGACAGTGAAAATAAAATGGCGCGTGTCTCAAACTCACATGACTAGAGCCATCTGTGACTATCACCAAGAACTATGTTTTAGTTTGTATCATCGATGTAAAGTGTCCCTACTAGTATCCAATCGGTAGTTTTCAAGATATTTGTGGTAGGCGCACTTATCCGCTAGTCGCACTTTGCCACCTTCACCTTATCTCTTTTCTATTTCACTAAGTAGAAAATATTTAGACTGAACTGGTAATACTAAGAGGAGGTCTACGTAGTCTACGTATCAGACAGGAATCTTCAAACAACCAATAGCGGGCTGGTACTTTAGAGTTTGACATTTATTTATTTTTTAAAACATGGCGACCAGCCCTCTATTGGTTTTTCAATATTGACAATGTCATTTCCTTTTGCTGTTTCTTAATGTCACTGTCAGGTTCTTTTTTCAATTTAGGCTTAATGCAGTTATTTGGTGTAGCACATAGTTCATTTTTCTAATGTTTTTAGAACCTATTTGAAAATTAAATGGCGATGAAAAAAATTCTAAAAAATATGTGTTTGAAAAGATAATTATGTAAGCTCTCTATTGGTATAACTTTTGTCTCTGCAAGATTTCAAAACCCGCATCTTTTCCATATCCTTTCTATTCGATATCTTTATGCGTTCCCGAGATAAAGAGTCTTGACATACACACAGACGGACAACAAGGTGATCCTATAAGGGTTCCGTTTGAGGTACGGAACCCTAAAAAGTGGCGTTTCGGGGCTGTTTTTATCCCTACGCTTCATTATTGCGTTTTACTAATACCAGGCGCACTTACCCGATTTGGCGGCAAAGTGCGCCTGGTATCATGTTTTCTTATTTTGTGCTAAAAATCATTATTTTAAGGTTCAGATTGCAATGACACGACATTTGTTGTAGTCGCAAAACATCATAGATCCATAAGATACCACGACAAGTGTCATTCGTAAACTAAAACACAAGTTATATTGCACCAAAGTCAACTATGCAAAAAATATGGCGCACTTTGCCCCGCTCACCTTATTGTAATAAAACGGCGATACACAAAAATATGTTTTTGCGTGAAATAATATTCTTAAATATGGCACTAAACATTAATATAGCTCGCATCGCTGCCGGTTTTCAAGGACCGCCTCCCATATAAAAAGTTTACCAACTCCTTTAAACTATAGGTATATTTTTGACAGACTGTAGATGTCCTACGATCGATAAAATATCAAAAACTAAATATCTGGGTGTGGTTATAGATTATAGACTGACTTGGTATGATCATCTGGAACAAGTGGCTAACAGAATCAGAAAATTGATATGGATATTTAAATCACTTAGGCATGTGATACCTAAAAACACATATGACTCACCACGAAACTTATTAAACGACATTTATGTGTCTTTGGCGCAATCAATTTTGCTGTATTGTATTCCAATTTGGGGAGGAGCGTAAAAACTAAATTTATATCGGTTGAGCGGGTTCAACGCGCACTGATTAAGGTTATGTACTTTAAAAAGATTAGATACTCCACTGAAGCCATCTATTCAATTAGTGGCTTACCGTGAAATATGCCAACTTTGCCCGTTTTTTTTAGAAAACTTGAAGTATCTGTTTTTTTTACTAGTTCTGAGGTATTTTTTCTTTAATGCCGTAATCTGCAGGATCATGGGCATGGTCTAGTTTAGTAAGTTTTTTAAAAAGTCAACATTTTGTCCAACATTTCATTGATTTTGATGGCGGGCAAAGTTATCTGCAATTCTAGCCAACATTACCCGTGTTCATTTTTGATGAAAGTATAGCCTTTTTGCCAGTGAGAAACAAACTATTAAAAGTATTAGGGCAATGAAGGAGTTAAATTTAAAAATCTTACCGATTATGAAACAACTTTGCTTTTGAAATGAGTGGGCAATGTTACCTTGTTATTTTTTCTCTTTTCCATACTAAATAAAAGTTGTGATTTCAATGTGATAGGGCTGCCACATTTGAGTTAGTAATTTTTAGTAATCACAAGAAATCACTGGGCCACCAACACAGTAGATCGCGGAGTCTGGAAGGAGGGAAGGGAAGCCTTTGCCCAGCAGTGGGACAACACAGGCTCAAAATAGTAATAATAAAAACAAAAAATTAAAATTATCATAAAAACACCACTTAAATTATCAAAATATTCTGCGATTTTTTGTGGCCCTTTTTCTGCTCTTGCCTTTGAAATATTTTGAGTAGTTCTTACAGTTAATTCATTACTATGTCTAGACCAAAAGTTTTGGAACCATGCATCACCAGGATTTTGATTTTTGAATTTATGGGTCTGTGAGTTTTTTTTTTTATATATCGGAGACCCATATTCATCAGAAACTTGTAAAACCCTTAGTGTTATTTTCTTCTTCTGCAGTTGGATGCCCCACAGACTTAACATGTTGTTTTGTAATTTTATTGATTATTATCCTTCTTGGTACACCAATCTGTTGTTCAGCATCTCTGGTAGATTTTTTTTTACTTAACTGCTTCGCATGCTAATTTTAGCATTTTTTCAGAGTAATTTTTGTACATTCTCGACCTTATTTTACGTCTGGACTAGACTTTCTTTGTCGGATCCGAGATTTGTGTTTGTTTTTCTTTTAAAAAAACTTTTAATACAGGTATATTAATAATAAATTAATATAGTATATATTTTTATACATATTTTTTCTTTAATTTAGCAAATTAAAACATGTTAGTAAAATAAAACATGTTTTATTGTAAAGTGACAACCCTAACACTTTTTTGAACGCTGGCAAAGTAGCCATTCTAAGGTCTTGAAATCATTAGATAACTTTGCCCATCATCATATCTTTTGATTGTGTGAGCCTTTATCGCCGAAACTACGGTTAAAACACCGAGCAATTCGATATTTATAACATACAATAACACAAACCGCCCTTTGTTTTTGCCATGTCTTGTAGTTCACTGCAAAATTTCTTCAAAAATTTGCCCGCGTAAACATGCACCGTATTCGACAGGTTCCGACACGTTACTGAATGAAGTTGGCTACCAACGATGTATTCAGTGATGTGACACGTAAAACCTACTTTCTACCAAAGTTAGTAATGTTCCCATAACACTAGAATATTTTTCAATAGAAACGGATCTCCTTGCAGATTGCATTCTGGGCAAAGAAACCCTTGGATGCAAAGTTGGCATGTTTCACGGTACACTCAGTTAGAAAACTTTACCTCATCAACTTAATTCTCAAGAAGCATAAAACATTACCATATGATGCTAGCATACAGAACCCAACAAAAAGAAGGAAGATGTCAGTAGCAGAGACACCTAAATACAAAACTGAATTTGCTTGTAAGCAGTTAGATATATATCCTAAATTGTTCTTCGATTGTACGATGTGTATCAGCAAGTGGGTAACTCCACTTAGCTATAGTGAAGTAGAAAGGCTTTTGCAGATAAATGAGCACACGCATGAACAAACACACTCAACACGCACACACACACACACATACATACACACATATATATTATATATAGATATATATACATATACATATATATATATATATATACATCACAATACTGATCTTACGTCCTTTCATGTCGCACCATTGTAACGTCCACTACTTTTAGATAACTTTTATAAAGTATGATAGCGAATATTGGACTATTAAATAATTTAAAAAAACACTTGCAACTTATTTTCTTAAATATTTACGATATGTTGATATACAAATATACGTATATTGCCAGACGGAGGAAAACCAATACGGACTCCTATCCATATTATCACTCATTAGAACTCTTATGATATACATGATTTTTTTATTCATGCTACTGCTTATTACAACTCCTTTGTAGAATGCGACGTTGCCATTCTTATTAGCTACCTATTATATCATGTTCCATGCATCACGAACTCGCGGTTGTGGAAATAATCCCTAAGACTGTACACTTCGCGGTTCTAAAAGTACTTGGCATTTAAAATGCCTCGAATGCCTAAAACCTCGAAGAAGGGGGCCACTTCGAGGTCATAGATTGCCCAGCCGTGCTATAGGTATTATAGACGGTTTGTAGCAACTTTGTTAGTCCGAAACTAAAATTTCTCCGCCTTATATCTCGACAACCATATGACCAATATTTGTTATTCTTCAAAATAATGTTTTCTTTTTCTACCCCCCATTTAAACATTTTTCAGAGACACTTCGCTCGCTCAATCAAAAATTATTGATATAAATGAAACAAATATTGGGATCAAATTAAATGTTTATTAAACTGACATCTTTTATTAATTCTTCATTCAATGAGGGGTAGATATTTTTAATTATGTGATAAAAAAATTAGGAAACGTAGTTATGACAGGTTGAAAACAGGTGTTTCATAATACGGACGCCAGATTACCAAGAAATATTCACGCTAACTATCATTTGACGTCCACATCTTCGATATTCGATTGGTATCGAAGATATGGACGTCAAACAATACTAAGTGTTAATATTTTAGGATAATCTGGCGACCGCATAAGGGCAAATGCCCAACGGATGTAATGAATACATGAATACTTCCATTCCAAATCCTTGTTTAAGCACATTGGTTATAAAATTTTACTTAAAACGTTAAATACAATTGAACATCAGCGTGAAAAGTTTTTTCCTAATATACAGATGCAAATAACGCACGTTATACATATTTTTAGTAATATAGCGTCCAATTTCAACAAAATTTAAAACAAACGAAACTTAACAATCAAGCCTCTCACGAAAAGAACATAAGTTTGTAGGTAGTAATGTTGTACATATTAGGTACAATAGTAGCATTCGTCTGCAGGATAGTGATCATAAATACTAAACACCAAACAGTTAGAGCACCAAAACTCAGCACGATCAAGTAATAAAATTATATTTTCGGGAATATTCATGTCAGCAACAATATGCCACGGTCTAATATTGTAGACATCAACAACCTATTTGCAATTCATGCAGTAAAACCTTATATTGAAACTAGCTTAAAACCCGCAGCTTCGCCCGCGTTGTCTTAGTACGTAGGTATGTGCTTAAAATGAAAATAGCCCACGGTTTGACCTACGTTGTTTTTGTACTTGATTAGGTATAATAATATCTAATAGTCCGCGGTTTGGCCCGCGTTGTCTTGTACTTGCTTAAAATTATAATAGCTTGCCATTTGGCATACGTTGTCGTATTACTTGCAAGGATAATGCCCACGGTTTGGCCTGAATTGTCTCAGTATTTGCCTAAAATGATAAAAAAAGATCACGGTTTAGCCTGCGTATTCTTAGTATTTGCTTAAGATAGTAATTTACAGCACGCAGTTTGGCCCACGTTGTCTTAGTACTTGTTTAAAATTATAAAAAAATGCTGTTTGTAATTGCTTGTTGCAAAGATAATGCCTTTGTTTCAGAATTTGCCTAAAATGATAATAGCCCACGGATTGGCTTGCATTGTCTGAGTATTTGCTTATTTAATTTACTTGTATCTAAAGTTAATTACGGAGTGCGTGTATTTTTGATGATAAATTGCTGAATATTTGAGATTAATTCAATGATAGTAATAATTATTATAATAGTATCTATGTAGGAATTTCACAATACCTATTGGCTTTTCATTGATGGAAAACATTGCGGCTACTTGTATAGGTACGTCGGTAGAGAAAAATCAATGTCGTATAGTGCGACACAAAAGAGATGAAATGAATTATTCGGGAACTAAATTATCACTTTTGCTGGAACGACAACCTGAGCTGTCAGTCATTGTTTACATCCTAGCATTTTTCTCGTTTTGTGTTATTTTGTGGATTGTGAACAAGAAAACAGTATTATTATGCAAAAAATAATGCAAAATATGCTAACAAAACGATGGTGGCGACCTCATTTATTTTCAAGTGTTTTATGTCGCACTGTATGTAGATTCAGCAACCTGCGCTCGGCCATATGTGGTAATTTGTGTTATTTTCTGGCTTCGTACCAAATTTCGTTAGAATTCATTTACTCGTTTTAAATTAATCAGTTATGATATAAAGCTAAGATCTTTATATTATAACTGATTAATTTTGGCTATCCCTACGAAATCCTGTAGATTTTCCGGGATAATAATAGTTCCAGTATGGAACTATGAAACATGTTGGGTGCTTGGGTGCTTCCTACATACCTGTTTTCATCCGTAACCTGTAATCGATGTTTTTTTACCAAATTTGGGACGTATCTGACCCCTAAGGAATTTTTTTGAGGAAAATCGGGAATAAACATATTTTAGTCTCAAAAGCATCTATACAAAGTTTTATGTCCATCGATTCAGGGAATAAAAAATTAGATGCAAACAAAAAGGGCCCGTTTTACCCCGTAAAAGATCTTTTTTTTTAATTTTCATCCTTTGCGCTTCATTATGTGGTACGATGTACTTATATTCCAAATTTCAAGTTTATATCTTTAGCGATTTGGGCTGTAGCCTAAACTGATTAATTTTGGCCATCCCTAAGAAATCAAACCCCATAGATTTTCCTGGATAGTATTAGTTCCCGTATTGAAACATACTGTGTGCTTCCCTTATACCAGATTTCAACTATAACTGTTCAGCTGGTTGGATGTAATTGACGCTTTTTTCATCAACTTTGGGACCTTATTTGACCCCTTAGATAAGGGAAATTCGGAAAACAGGAACAACCGTAACTTTTATTTTGATTGAAAAGCATTTATACGAAATTTCAAGTCTATCGGCACAGGGAATAAAAAGTTACATACAAAAGAAAAGGGCCCGTTTTACCCCGTTAGAGATCGATTTTTCAAAATTTTCTTCCTTAGTGCTCCATTACGTTGTTCAATGTACCTATGGTCCAAATTTTAAGTTTATATGTTAAGCGGTTTGAGCTGTAGACTGTCTGTCAGTCAGTCACTCAGGGAAGCCTTTTATACTCGTATAATAGATGAGTTTCTATCCAAGGCCATGTTAGGTTATTGGCCAGAATATGATATAATTAACAGAGTATGCTCACTTAACAAATACAATATCCTTGTCATATAATTATTTTTTTCAATCATTTCACAATTGTACAGTATTTTTCAACGGTCAATTTCTTTTCAAAGATGTAACACGCCCAAAATACAAACAGATGTTGCAAATTTGCATTTTGAGTAGTAAAACATTTCAAGCAATATTTCGATCTTGATTAGAAAATGCCGACCGATAAGTAACGTAACGTAATAGGAAAGTCACCCAAAGACCAGCAGAGAGGATGAGATCGTGCCTAAAAATACGATATATGCAAACTGCTACAAACTAATGACTCTTTTGTAAATCAATAGGTTATCAGTCTTAAATAGAGACCACTAGCTCGAAAACATAGCGTAAGATGTTCACTTTCAGTGTAGAAAAATAATAATAATGCAAGAACACGTAGACCGATGCGATGTTCGCATCTGGTCCTACTGCGCGTTGTTCTGTTTATTGGACTAACTTCACCAAAGGATCTTTTAAAACAAAGATGACGACGATAAAAATGATGATAATAATTAGTTTTAAGTGTTTTCTGTACATTTAACTATGTTTCAATGAACCTGCAATCTCAGGAGATCATCAATTGTTAATTTTGCATAGTGAATGTATTTTAGTAGATATTTTGAAAAATATGGGTATAGATAAAACCAACTAAAAACCTTTTGGATCGTATAATTATACAATAAAACAATAAATAGTAATAAAAACATTAAAGTAACCTGTGTAAAACATTGAAAATTAAAAATAATGCTATGTTCATTTGACTTTTCCATTATTATTGCAAGTTTGCCCAGTGATGAGAATTGTAAAATTAGGTAGCTACTCGAAATTCCAGCTCAGATTGATCAAGAATCAAAAAGTTATTCGACTTTTTCTCTCCACCCGGTCTCTGAGACATATAGGTCACAAACGGCGGGTTAATTATTTTGAGTGTACTTCATAATATCTCTGATGAATTTCAAAAGACTCGAAAGTTAAAACTGTGTAACTTTTGAGTTGAAACATTTAGAATGATCGCATGAATTGGTTCGAAAATGGCAAATTTTATTCATTTCAGTTTTGTTTCTAATAGATCTAATAAATAACAATTCATATATATAATACCTATGCTAAATGATAATAAAAACATGTGTTTTTATGACGTCATTGATCGTTTGATATGGGATAAATGACTTGATTAATAAAATAGTGTACTTGAAAAACCCAGTGCGTGACACCGGGGTCACAAACGATGCAAGTCAAATTGACGTCACAAACGGTGGGTTAAATAAATTCGTGCGATAACGAGATCACTAACGACGCGGCGCCCGTATACTACGACGCGACCTGACATAGCGAAATGCTATGATTTTCTAAAACATTAATAATGCGCACGGAACGGCAACGTCGCATCTCCAAAGTTTGTGCGGAAGTCAAACACGGCTATAAATGAAAGTATCCACAAACTGACAACAGCGCCATTCGTTTAGTAACGAAAATCAACGGAACTACGTAAATACGCAGTGCCATAGTGGACGTCCAATAAGTTACAGGATATATATATATATATATATATATATATATATATATATATATACACATGTATATATACACTCACACACGCATACATGCACTAAATTAATTATTTCGATGTTCTATATTTTGGAAGAGCGGGGATTTCTGATACAGGCAAACCTTTGCCTAAAAGGAATTCTCATTATACTGCAATTTAAAAGTTTATTGTGAACCGAAATAAAAATTGTTTAATTGTTTAATTTTTGGTCTCTTGCAGTTGTGTAAAAGAAAAACTTCTCAGTTATCGTTTAAAAAAGTTAGAGCCGTTTTAGTCGTAAAAAACCGCATAAATAGACACTCACAAAAATCAAAACCTACAGAGTACTTCCCGTTGACATAGAACTATGAAATTTGGCGAGAAGCATTGGCTCAGAGTACACATATAGGAATAAGTCTGAAAACTGAAAAGTTAAATAAAAAAAATAGAGGCTCAAAATTCACAAAATACTTATGGGTTCAAAATTCAAAGTAAGTAAATCGTATCATGTAAGGTATCGTATAAAAGAGCTTTATTAGCACATGCTAAAACAGGTTTTTAATTATTTTAACAATGTGTAATTTTCGATGTATGACGAAAAAAGAGAAAAAAAAAACTCTTCTGTCGATGGTTATAGTAGTATAGAGATTTTAACAACTTGCTTCCCAATTTTGTGAAATTTTTTGGATTTATACGAAACCCTCGATGTGCGAGCCTGACTCGCACTTGTCCGTTTTTTTTATTTTATTTTACTATGTAGCGCGATAATTTGACGACTATAAACATCATTGGCGCCCGGAAATACTGTTTAGGCCGCGCCACACATGTTGGCAGATCTGAAGTTAGCAGCTTTGTGTGAGCTTCAGTCAGGATTGGATATTGCACAGCTTGTAGCTAACTTCAATCCGCCAACTTGTGTGATCAAAAGGTCAAATAGAGAAGGCAGGCCATTGTCCTGCTATATGAGAAAGAGAAGAGAATGTTATTTATTTACTAAAATTGAAATACACGAATGAATACAAGAATAACAGTTGAAGTAAAACAATACAAGAATAACAGTTGAAGTAAAACAATACATGAATAACAGTGCAAGATAACTAGATTCAGGATTCATAAGCGAAATATCCTTTGGTCCCATACTGGGCTCGAGACCCGTGTTGTGGGTACCATACAGAAAGTTATCTAGTGGTGATATTCTGGGGTAGTCCTAAATTTTAAAGAAATGCTGATTTATCGAAAACTGAAAAATTAGTGAGATTATATAAACTTGTACAAAAAACAGTAATAAATAAATAAATATACAAAGGAATAGGTAGGTACATAATTATCGTGAAAGAAATGTGTGCCAGTTTTATTGCTGCGTTGGGTAAGTGGACACGAGAGTATAATATTATAGTGCTGTTTGTTTGTGTGTGTACGCGCGAGCTTGTCGAATGGGTAATCGATTGAAGTTTTGAAAAGCTATGTGTGTGAATATAATAGTGTAGACTAGTACCTACATATATAAATAAAATATACGGTAGTAGAAATACTGTCTAGGATGTAGCACGCTGTTTACTCGAACTCTCGTTGCCTGAGCGCTTAGTCCAGGTTTTGCGTAGATTATTTAAACTTTCGCGTTCGCGTATGGCTCCATAGATTTTAGTTCTTCCTCCTTTCCGTCAGGGGCGCTGTACAGAAATATAGGGAGCCATACGGAAACAGCTGTAGTTTCAATTTACGTGTCAACTTAGACGAAGCCCTCTGAAGAATGCTAGGGCGACTAGATTTTTTAGCCTTCAACAGTTTTTTGCTTAAAAAACGCGCCCAAAGGAGGTATTTTCTTAAAACATTATAAATGCGCCGGAATTATCTTTGCCGCGCACTTTTTGAATTTGCAACAAATAAGTGCGCCGGAATGAACTTTGCCGCGCACTTTTTGAATTTGGAACAAGTAAGTGCGCCGGAATGAACTTTGCCGCACAATTTTTGAATTTGGATTTATTGGTAATGTTAGTGTTCAGCGCCAAGAAAATGAATGAAAAGAATGTAAATATAAGTTTTCATTTGTTTTATTATTAGATACCATTTAATTTCAATTTACTTATTTCTCTACGTTTTATTGAATAATAATAGGTATTACAATAAAATATGAGGCGCCTTTTATGTTCTCATAGAGGTGATGTAAAGTAGAGTGTACCACTCGGGCGTAAAATATATTTTTGGCTCGGGCGAAGTACTTTGAATCCCTCGCTACGTTCAGGATTCTACTATAAATATTGTTTTGCTCACATATGATACAATCTACTATTTCACGACATTTGGGAAAGATACTGCAATAAATAAAACAATAGTATAATTAATTGCATCAAATTATTTAAACTTATTTATAAATACCTTTGGTTTCATGATTCACATCAGTTATGTTTATTGGTATGGCACATATTTTACAAACAGATTTTACCCGTAACTTTCTATACCTAGGGACTATTATAATCTTAGTTGTAAAAAATTGGGGCACATAATATAAAATTTAAAAGTAAACAGGTGTGGAGGTGGTCAAAAGGTTAACATAAACAACTCAACCACCATTTATGAGATGCATACTCCGGATTGTACATGAAATTATTACTATATAACAATACATAATAATTATTTTTTGCAAAAAATTGCATGACCGACTTCAACCGTGTACAGAATTCATGATTATTTCGCACGGATTGAAGTAACATTTTTCACATTTTTGTTGATTTATCAGAAATGGCTCAGCCGATTTCGATGAAATTTAAATGGGACCAATTTCGAATTATACTCTTTCCAATAAATAAAGAATTATCGAAATCGGACTACTACGTAAAAAGTTATGCGTGGTTATACCTAAATAAAAAAAATACGCGTCGAATTGAGTGCCTTCTCCGTTAGGTCAGTCAAAAATTCCAAGAAAGTTAATCCCTATGATAAAGTTTATAATTATTCGCTTACATTTTAGAGGCTGGATCATACAAGTCCACGGATGTGAAGGTAGCTGACAGCTGTGCAATAACCAATCCTGACTGAAGCTCGCATAAAGCTACGCGTCGATTGGTATACTGAGCGCCACACAAATCGACGGATGCGAAGTTATGCACTGAGCAAAACCCATACTTTATAAAAATTGAAATTATGTCCCTGGTATCTATTTATATATTTGAAATATGCAAATTTGTCAAAAAGCACCCTCACTATTTTAAAAAGCGTCTGATAAATCGCACAAAATTAGATCACA
This sequence comes from Hypomecis punctinalis, assembly GCA_949316475.1. Classification (NCBI taxonomy): domain Eukaryota; kingdom Metazoa; phylum Arthropoda; class Insecta; order Lepidoptera; family Geometridae; genus Hypomecis; species Hypomecis punctinalis. Next base: position 3,266,226 of record OX438822.1, read on the forward strand.
ATATAGACATAAACTCGTAGAACCAAAGTCTAACTTAGCAATGCACAGTTCTAGCCCAAATTCTATGGCTATAAAAAATATTCAATAAATTGCTAAATAATCTAAAAGATATCGAAAGAGAAAACTGTTTCATAAAACAACTAAAAATAATACTTATATTGAAATGCTATTACACATTAGACGATTTTTTTAACGATAATCTAGAAAACATAATAATAAATCATTCCAATACAAATAATGAAATACATAATGCATGTATGCATTTTCATATGTATCACTATACAAAACATGTTAACTATGAACCGCATGTAAATTTCATATGTTGCAATAAATGATTTGACTTTGACAAAAGCCGAAATATTGGCATTCGCGGGAGCCAGAGAAACGAGACGCCGGGGCACACCCGCCCACCAACCTCATGCCTCCCGCGCGCTCCGCACTACGACAAGCGGCGTCGGAATTGTGCACACATACGCAATAATTAGCCAATCACGGCGAAGTGTCATCTGCGGCTAACTTGTCATCTGCCGATTTGTGTGGCGCTCAGTATAAAGCTGTGCAGCTTAGCTAACTTCACATCCATCGACTTGTATGATTCGGCCTATAGGCACCATATAACGTAGATTGACTAGTGGACTATCGTCCATCGAGATGGTCTTTCGCACTCTCCTGTATCAGGACACAGACGGTTAAAAGTACTACCACTATCAAACCCTAGAATCTCCCGTTCTTCTTGTATTCTGTACGTAAATGTACTTTCATGTGTACCAATGAAGTACACACTCCGAGAGCAAATAATCTGCTCAATAATAGCTATCTGGCCATCCGTATATCTACTAACATCCGGTATGTAAAAATGAGCGACATAACCTAACATTTTCAATTCAGTTTCTAATAATTTCAATTCTTTATTTGCTCCATCGGATGCGATGAAAATGTCTTGGGTTTCTAGCGATTTATTTTTTATAGTTGTGTTTATTTGTTCAGCTGTTCCTTTTATAGATGTGCTACGGTTGGCGCGGTAAAAGTCTTGCCGTCTCCAATGAATTGCGAGATAGTTGGAACACTTTGTCTTTGTACATTTTAATTCTTTGACAATGTATAAATCTGCTTCTTTAACAAGCTCTGAATTGAACTGCATGCTTTTTCGACAGTCCCAGTAACTCTTGGTTCCGTAAGAACTATGTAATGGTATTTCTCCGTGAGAAAACATGACTTTTTTGTCTTTCGGTTGCCGGTCTACTATTTCCCAGAGCTGTGTAATGCTGCCTTGAAATTGGACGCACTTAACTTGCTTCGCAGTTATGTTGCGGTATCCCCAAAATTGCCCTTTATAGCGACAAGGGCCTACAATATTCCACTTATCTCTAAATTCGCCATCTTCAAATGGGTCATCATAGTTTTGAAGGATGTACAAAGAGTCTATATTAAGGCCGTAATGGCCGGAATTATGCATTATTTGGTGTAATTCCAGCACTGGGGCGTAGGAACTGAGCGTAGAAACATCGAAAAACATGCTCCAAGGCTTCGGTGGATCCCGAAGTGACTCAGTCTTCCAATGATAGAGAGCCTGCCAAGGAGGTAGGATAAGGTTCCAATTCATCCTTTCCCCGCGTTTTTGAGCTTCCGCTAGCAGGATGGCGAACCTCATGTACACGTCACGGCGTAAATTGAACCCTTCTGGAGGATTCACGTCGTAAAATAGCAGCTTTCTTCGATCTAAATCGAAGGCTTGAATTTCATCTTCATTTTTACAAACACCTTTGTTTACGTCGCACTGCCCGTTATGTTTAGCTTGATCAGCACAAACTACCAACAGATTGATACTTATTAAATAGATTAACAGCATTTTATTGATCATTTGAATTAGTTTTTATTTTATTTTACGAAATGTAAATAAAAACCGGCGACATCGCTTCGTTGTTGATGTGTTAATTAAAAAAAAGCTCAGAGTTACAAGTACAATATTTTTATGTTCTTCTATTAAAATGGTTACTGCGCCATGAAATAAATAGTCTCATTGAAAACTCTTTTCCTAGCGTGTACCATACGCTTAATAATCTGTGGATGATGATGTCATTTTTTTTTTTTTTTTTTTTTTTTTTTTTTTTTTTTTTTTTTTTTTTTTTTTTAATAAAAATATAATGACAATACTACACTACTACTACATAGAAAGCAATTGGATCATCCACAGACCCTTGAAGGTCTAAAGATAATCCAAGTGCTCAAGCCCACTGCCAGTTGGCAGCGTGCCCAGCATGCTGGCAGCATTGCCACGCTGAATGGCAATGCTTATACGTTGAGCCAAATAAACACCAGCATTTTGGTCACGCGTCGCGTCCACCAGACGCTCAGAAAGACTTTTGAAAACGAGATGAGCTCCCGGCCCCCACGGACCCAAAGTCTCAACTCCAAATGGCTCAAATATGTAACCACTACCGAGGTTAGCATATTTGCGCCGCTTGTGCTGCTCAGCCGAATTGGCCGCCGCTCCAGCCCTACTCTGAGTCTCAGGAAGATGTGACGGTGCCAAAGTATCGACGCAAGTTGCGTCCCATACTAAGGGCCGTCCACACTTCCATGGGACCAGCGTCATGCCGTCAGGCCTTTTGCCATCACCACGCGCCAACCCACTCGGTTCGAGTACGGCTGCGATATTGGCGGTGACAAAAGCCCTGCGTATGACATCGTTAAGGCTGGCGTGGCGTCCAATCCGACCAGCGCTTCTTGAGCAAGAGAGACCGTGGTGACCGAGCTGGTCAACTGCAGTACCACACTGACAGCGATGGGCTTCACAACACCTTGCACCCAAGCGTAAGCTGACAGCTAGACGAAATGCAGTTGGGTCTAAAAGGTTACCAGTATTGAAAGAGGGCAATGCTTGCAACCAAAGACCGGACTCCCATACAGAGACTGCAAGGATACGAGCGCGATCCGCGACGCTAGGACACGTGTCTAGAAGAGATTTCCGTGCTAGTTCGCAGATCGGCCGATCCCACAGTCTCTGCGACGATAAAGTCTTTGGAAGCTCGGCATTTGGGCAAGCGACCCTCCAAGCATTCGTTGCCTCATTCAAATGAGCTACATCTACGCCAGAATGGCCTAAAGAAGGTGCGAGGATTTTTTCAATCAAGTTCTGAGTACTATGAATGGAGGACAAGAAAGCTGGTAAAGCAACACTTGAAATTTGGCGGACCCCTAACCCTCCAAGCCTAACAGGCAAGGAGGCTTGTAGCCACGCCCTTTCACTCATGTCAATATTCAAAACCGATACTAGGGACTGCTTTACAACATCGTCTAAGCTCAAAAGGAGCTCATTGTGTTTCCACAATGGACTACATCGTAAAGCGTACATAAATTTTGGAACAAACAGACAACATCTTATAATGGTAAAAGCCATGTGATGTCATTGATGTTTCAACAAGACGAGATTTTCAACATTTTAATCGTGAAAATGAGATAAGGATATAATAAAACGTGTGAGTCCCTATAATGTACGGCACTTATTTGATGACACGATATTGTACGGCCAGGAAAGCACGGCACGTATTTCATGTCCCATGCCACCAATTATCAGGCTGTACAATACATGTCGTACAATACTGGCCGGTCATTATCACCTCGTGCAAATAATGTACAGCCCGTATTTTGTGACCCAATAATGTACGGCATGATAAAACGTGTCACGAAGAAAAGGACACAAAATATCATGCTGTACATTATTGTGTCGTGAAATACGGGGCGTACATTATTTGCACGGGGTGATAATGTCCGGCACGTATTGAACGGCATGATAAAAAGCTTCACCGCCCTTATTGGCTGAGATATATATGCTCCTATTGGTCGATTTGTCTTTGACTTCTGTTCGTTCCCAATGCTTCCTTTAAACGAGAATAGTAGACGATCGTCACAGATAAAATATTAGACAGGAATAAAGCTCAGAATAAAGTAGCCAGGCTATTTGACAACTTTGAAAATATACTTTTGATTGTGGTAATCCTATCAGATAAAAGTAAAAAAAAACGTATATCACTTTATTTAAAGTAAAATATGGATGAATTTCGCAAATTGTACGAAATAATATTTAATATTTTTTGGATATTTTATCTGTGACATGAACGCTCCATGATTGGTAAGAACTCTAGTGACGTCATGTGCCTGTAAGCCTTAGACTGTAAGCAAGAATTCCTCGATAGACTGTTGTTTGTTATTTTGTGTTTTATGTTTTCGGAGTAGTAATATTGTATCTGTAAGCTAGTTCTAAAGTTTCTTTAGACACTTTTTGATAAATTGTGGCATATATATGCGTATCGAATTTCAAAATGGAGCCAAATTTTGTGCGAGCTGATAATAGTAACCTACCCAAGATAGACGCCTTTATGGTTGCACTTTTCTTTAAAAATAATGTTTATTACTATGCTGCGGAACTAAAAAACGTAAAAACAGTAGTGTAAGTACCACGTAGACTTATTTATTTACAAACCTTTGCGTATGTTCATTCATTATTAATTTTGTAGCCTCATTTTAGGTTATGTCAAAATATTTCGTGTCGATTGTCTTTTTCATAGTATCTGCTTTGTTTCACAGGTCTGCAAGACAATCTTATGGAGACGATGCGGTCGGCTATGTCCAACTAAGCCGGATGGATGGAATTTGCACTGTGAAATGTAAAATGTGCCCAGAGCATAAAGTGAGAAGTAAAGGGTATAATGTGACAATAGTAGTTAATGAGCATGATAACGAAATTATTACCTGTCAGTGCCATGACTGTGCTGCTTCAGCTGGAGGATGCAAGCATGCTGTTGCTTTTTTAATGTGGATCCATCGTCGGTCTGAGGAACCTGCATGCACATCCATGGAATGCTATTGGAAAAAGCCCACTTTATCCAAAGTTGGGACTTCTTTAAAGTACATCACGGTGCAGCAGATGTCTAAAAAAGAAGTACCTCACAGACCGACTACTTCAGCACTTTATACTGAATTTATTTCAGAAGCAAAAAATATCAGGATTCTTTTAAAAATACAGATGTGATGAAATACTCATTACATCATTTTATAATGGAACAATCTCCAGAAATTAAAGTAAATGTTGATAAAGTTATAGATGTAATGAGAACAACTAATACTTCAGCTGTAATAAGCGCTATAGAAGTAGCTACAAGGAGGCAGCATAAAAGCAGCTTGTGGTACGAGATGCGTTATGGTCGTATCACAGCATCAAAGGCACATGAAGTAAGTGTTTGTGAAACACCAGAAGGTTCATTGGTTGCTACTATAATGGGTGCAAAAAAACCTGATACAGCAGCTATGAAAAGAGGTCGGAATTTAGAACTATCTGTACGAAAGACAGTTGGCACAAAATTAAAAAACGAATATCTTCATGTGAGCTTTATGTTTGCCAAGAGAATCCTATTATTGCAGCTTCTCCCGATGGATTGATAAAGGATGCCACTATCAAAATAAAATGCCCCACCAAGGCAAAAACTAAGGACTCATATTTAAAGAATGGTTGTATTACAGAGAAAATAATGCAAGGCCCAGGTGCAATTGCAAATGTATGCGACTGGATTAAAAAAGTACTTTTTCTGTGTTGCTGATTGCAACTTTAAAAAAACTAAAGATGTTGACATTATTTTAGTGACATATGAAAGTGACTATGTTAATAACTTATTAAAAAAGTTAACTATTTTTTTGGAAAAATAATATACATATACCCTATTTTGTATCGTAGCACCAGTCTGAAACTTATTAAATAAAAAAGGTTCTGTAGGTATATCTTTTTTTATTGATTTACAATATTAAATAATAAAGTTGTTCTTAAGTTTATTGGTCTCTAAGTAATTAATATGTGATAATTTATGTACTTTGTGTATAGATTGAATCATACTACTTGGGGCTGTCATGTTAGTTACAAGCTGCATACAGCAAATCCTGAGTAAGCTCACTTAAACAACTGCATAATGATTGGGTTATCCGCAGCTTGTAGCTAACTTCACAGCCTCCAATTTGTATGACTCAACCTATTGTTATTGCTATTGTCGGCGGATGTAAAGTTAGCTACAAGATGTGCAATATTCAAAGCTAGCATGCAAGCTGTTGATTGGATATTGCACAACCTGTAGCTAACTTAACATCCGCCGACTTGTATGATTCTGCCTATATATCTGATAAAATAGTTTTGTCTCAGGTACTTACTTTTTTCTACTAAAGGTTACCTGAAAGAGATTGTTACATAAATCCTACCTTTGAGAAAGAAAATGTAGTAGTAAGTAACCTGATACAATATGTATTTCATCAGATTTATAGGCAGTCATAAGGCCACCTTTTGTACAATCTTATTTCAATTATTATTTTAAACGACGTTCTTACTGAGATAATTTAAACATTCTTAGTGCCCGATATTTCAATGGTGTTGAAACCATCACGATCATGGGATCAGTCATCCTGTTTTCTTCATAAACATTCAGTATGAATTCCACCTATGACTCCTAATTTTTTTAATTTTGTCCTTCGGTGTACTATCCTACTAATATTATAAATGCGAAAGTTTATAGTTTGTGAGGATGGATGGACGTTTGTTACTCTTTCATGCAAAAACTACTGAACGGATTGAGTTGAAACTTTGCAATAATATAGCTTATATATCAGAATAACACATAGGCTATAAATTATAATGATATTGTGTCAAAAATCAAAATATCATGCGGGCGAAGCTGCGGATAAAAACTAGTACAATAAAATATATATATGATTTACAGGGTTTTTCACTCATATCAATCAATATTGATTTATTTCTATTATTAATTTAATGGGTAAAAAAATTAACACATACATATTTTGTATTCAAAATCAGCTGTACATGTTTTTAGGTTGAGCTTTATTTAATTAGAGAATCCTGCAAATTTATTAGAGCACATGCAATAATAATGACATGGTTGAGTACACGAAGTATATTGGTAATTTATCACTGAATGTTGCTTTAGCATATGAATTCCCTCAATCGCCTTATTACCCTTTCAATATAAATCTGCAAACTAGCGATTATTTTAGTTTGTTGGACTTCAATTTTTGATAATTTTGCACCAGCATTTACACTAGGTGGCCTTAAAAGTTTTATGCCCTGTTCGTGGAGTATTTGTTCAAGGTGCTTGAAGCCTCTGTCAGCTAAGATGCAAGTTCCTTGTTGTAATATATCAATAAAGTCACAATTTTCTACTATGGTAATATCACTTGTTCTACCCCCAAACCCTTCAGAAATATAATTAAGTAACTAATCCATTAGGAGTGCAGGATATTAGATACTTAACAGTATTACCCTTTTTGTACTCGGACCAGGTCATCGCCTGATGAAGAGCCTTTGATGGTTTTTGTATGTCAATTTCTAGACAATCGATAATGCAGCTGATATTATGATAGTTATGTCTAAATGCTATAGGAAGGTTCCTTTTTATTAGTTTTTTGTCTAAGTTTACAATAAATGGCTTTAGAAAACTACTTAATACAGATATGTTTGCTAAAAATAATTTACTGCCATAAGACAATGATATTCCAAAATTATACTCTACAAATTCTACAAATTCAGTTTAACGCAAGTATGCCATTTTAGGCTGTTTGGTGTAAGTTTACGATTTTTTTTAAATAAAGTGAAACACCATTTTTTATTTCTGTTACATAGAAACGGTAAACTGATTCTTTGTTGTATTTGTCATATTTTTTTTATGTCAATTAGTTTAGTAGTACTTATGGTATCGTTAAAACCATGAATACATTTTTGATTGATTTTACTCGAGAGGCCTTTAAGCTAAAGATGGATGGAGATAGTGGCAAGCAGCAACTATTATAAATCAGGTGGATAAACCTTCAGTTTACAGAACATATATTTTTTCTTTCATATTCAAGCAGATAAGCTTCTAGTGTGGTCTGTGGTGTGCTCTTAGCTTGCTGTTGTTAACTCGCAGTAGGTACCATAGGATAGAGCTGATTAGTTTGTTTGTACATCATACATTATCTTCGCAGCTGAAAATAACAAACAATTATTATTTAGTTATGACATGCCAGAGAAAGGAGTTGATGATGAGATGACTAATGATAGAGTGAAGTGGTGTAAGGAAATGTGCTGTGCCGACCACACCTAGTGGCATAAGAGCAAGATGATGATGAAATATGTTTTACATTTTTCATTCATATGAATATAGTCAGGAAATTTAAAAAGTGAGGTCTGATAATCTAATCCTAAGCCTATAAGTACATAGGTATCATGGATAGTTTAAAAAAAAATAGATTTGGATTTAAGTAGAGACATCACAAGATTCATCATCATTAGTAGGTACCTACTTAATGTCATTAGGTATCAGCCATAGGATTCAATTTATTAGCCACATACCTAGTGTATGTGTACATTGTACAGATCTAACTTTATATCAAGTGTTGAAAACTTAGCCACCCTTATCCACTGCTGGAAATGGGCCTCCCTGATGAATTTATAATAAGCCTGGTTGGAAGCGGCCTGCATCCAGCCTGTTCCTGCATCCTTAATTATTCATCAGTCCAGTTAGTCGGTGGATGGCATACGCTGCAATTGCTGGTGCATGGTCTCCATTCGAGAACTTTACAGCTTCATCAGCCATTCCTTCTGGCGAACTATGTATGCTGTACACTGTCGTTTACATTTGTTCATTTACTGGGGTATGTCGGTAACATAGGATCATTTGTGGTCGCCTTATTCCTGATTTCGATCATGCACCATGAAGTTTCATGGACATTTTAAACAACAACAGTAATAAAATAGTTGATTACAAACTTCATTGAAACCATAATATTGTGAAAACCATAATATTGAAGCTCTCTGTCACTGAAACGATGACGCTATTGGAGGATGTAGGTAAAACTGACAAAGTTTTATGTTTTATACCTTGGGATAAGCCTAATACCTACTTAGCTAGATAATATTTTCATCAACAAAGTATCCATGTATAAGTTTAACTTTTAAACTTACAGCATTAAATGCACAGAACATTATTACCAAAGAGGATACAAAACTATGTAACACAGACTACTATAGATAGATACTACATATCCATTGAAGTATAATACACATTAGACATTAAACATCATGGTACATATCAGACAGGAATCTACTTATATGTATATACTTTTGAAACCTACCAAAGTTGATTAATAAATAAAACTAAACATTGTGCTACTTCATGTTTATTCATTATTCACATCGATTTCATTTGGACATTTTTAGTTTAACTTTCGTAAGATAAGGTTTTTCAGTTTTTCACAGTTATGATTGATAGTAGACACACACTTGAGTCCTATTTAACTATTTTGGAATACGTTGTATCCTAATTATGCTTCGCAGGCAGTTGTAGTTCGGCACAAAGCAATATTTTAAAAGATGCAAAAATACACTCAAAGACCAACGTATGAACACCAACGCATATAACACAATTGATTGGTAGTTTTGTAACAGTTCAGTGGAGAAGATAAGCACTAACACTTTACATAACTAACACAATAACTATAGTCTTAGTCTGTAATAAAACTTGAAAAGAAGCTAGCACAACGCAAAAACTGCTGAAAATTTTAACGCAAGAGATTGATTTAGGGATGTTCGTTCCGATCCGATACTTGTATGGATCGAAACAAAAGGATACTATCCACACGATTTTTGTATAGATACAATGGGATTCGATCCGGTAGTGAATCTATTCAAACTACAGTCCCTGGCCAAATTATTAGACGCACTGTATTTAGCTGTTAACTTGGGCTTCCTGGCGGGGCGACGGGCCTTAAAATCTAATTCTTTCAATTTTCTTCGAACATTGCGCTCAGAAGCATTTACGCTAGCATCCTAGAGTTGTGATTTTATCTCCTTTGTGGTAGCAAATCTGTTTTCTAAACAATTTTTCTTCAAACATCTCTCAGACCGTGGAGTGGAGTGAAAATTGTTTTTCTACCGCATCTTTTCTTTCTTTTCGGGCTTAGTTCCTGCCCTGTTTAAATTTTCTTTTTTATGCGTCGCACACTAGCTTTAGAAACCTTCAATCTTCATGATATTTCCCGGTTTGAAAATGTTTACGCATTCATAAGAGCCTTCACTTCAGCTTTTTTACGTGGTGAAAGCCTTTTCTACCCATAATGAAAATAGTCCAATATTTTTTTTAAACACTGCATACAAAATAAACTAATAACTGAGTAGTATAAAACTGTTACACAAACAATCACAGTCCATAAAGCCACAGAAACACGTCCGTACCGTACCCGATCGCAACTGATACAGGTTTGTACTTGTTTACGTTCATGTATCACTTTGTCAACACAGTGTTGCCATATGTTAAAAATAAATACAAATAAGTTGTCTACAACAATTAAAAAAAAAAAACACTACTATTGTCGTTTAAATATACAATTACTGCATAAAAACTCTTAAGAAACATACAATTATTTGAAAAAATACAGTGCGTCTAATAATTTGGCTAGGGAGTGTATATGTGGATCGTATCGAAAAATCGAATCAATTAAATATTTAATTCTAAAAACTATTAACGAACCTAACCACAATATTAATACTGTATTTATCAACTACAGAGCATAGCAACTACTGTTATAACGAACAAGTTCATGTAATTTAAATAAATCGATGGGCCTTGATTTTTCTATTTTATTTTAAATCTGCCTTATATTTCAATATACCTTAATTTCAGCTCGGTTATCTTGTGATGACAGTTAATTTAATTGTTGTGTATTAATTTTGCTCGCTTGAATCGAAAATAACTAATACTATTAATAATTGTGATGTGGCAATGGATTCGGCAAAAAAAATAACTGTTTGGTCGTTGCAAAGGTGACGTCCACAAGTGGTATATTATTCAGAGAAAAATCGAACCAAGATGATATATACATCATTTGAAAGCTTGTTATTTATGGGCTTTTCAAAAATATTTCATTTAGATTTTTTCACCCCTCCAATTTTTTTTAAATGCGAAAAATAAATTGTATGAAAAATAACAATACAGCTTATTATTTTTTCTAGTTTAGCAATGATAAAGTGGTTCTATCGTTATTTTACTTGCATTCGTAGCTGATTCTTCCACATTCATCGCTTGATTTGCTAAAATTAAAAATTATAACCTACCAGTGTGACCAGTTAGTAGTTACAATGTGACAAACAAACACTTCAAAAGTGTGTCTAATTGGTAAAAATGCTTTTATTTAACAATGTGAAGGTCACTTAATCAGGGTTGATAGAGATAAACTACTTATTGAGCCAAATATATTTATTTTTCCTGAAAATTCTAAATTAATTTTAAAAAAATCGGAGGGCTCTTTTTTGTTTTTAACTATTGTAATAGACTCAGAAATATATGAAATCTCTCGAAATGTAACGAGTGTTGTGGTTAGAATTTTTGATTATTATTATACCAGTCTCCATACATTTTGTGGACATGTCCTTTTTGTTCCTAAAAGACTACATGTAGTATTAAAATTAATATGTAGTACTAGTTTTTACCCGCGGCTTCGCCCGCATGATATTTTGATTTTTGACGCAATATCATTATAATTTATGGCCTATGTGTTATTCTGATATATAAGCTATATTATTGCAAACTTTTACCTCAATCCGCTTAGTAGTTTTTGCGTGAAAGAGTAACAAACATCCATACATCCATCCATCCATCCATCCATCCATCCTCACAAACTTTCGCGTTTATAATATTACTAGACTAGATAGATAGAATTAAAATTTTGGATCGATCCGGTATCGTATCGAAACAAGCGGATCGAGTGGATCGACATCCCTTTGATTGACTTTGACATTTGCAACTCGAGCAGCTTTGAATGGGCATAGAGAATGTAATTTGGAAAGTTAAAATGCAAGTTACCATTTGTCTATGGTGGAAAATAAGGGCGTTTTTTTTTTCCTATAGGATTCTAGCCCATGATACGTAAGAATAAGGAAGTTTCCCGTTTTCTAGTTTTATTTTTATTAAATTACACTAAGTCTGCAATAAATTATGGTGTTTTTATTTTTCAACTATCTTAAAAAATGACGGAGTTATGAATTTTTAAACATGACCGCACGAAATCAAAAAACCTCGCGACGGATTTACGCGTGTGACGTCATCCGGCTCCAGAGCCGCGCCGTGGTTTAGGCGGGAGTAAGGAAAAAAGGAAATAAAGTGCTTCATTCTATGCCGGGTATTTTTCTAAGCCACGAATACGTTCTAGAATATCATTGTGCTTATCTTTATGTTATGATCAACATTTACTAAGGGACTAACCCCACAATATAACGAATAAAAAGTCAGCATTCCCATAATTTTGTCGTGAGTAAATGAACTTTATATTTATATAGAACAAGACTTGGTGTATGTGTCTAGTGTACTGCGGTTTTTACATCTGTAACTATTAACTAGTAGCTCTCCAAACAGTAGACCTCGCAAGTATACATTTTCTTGTAATAAGTTCTCAAAAATGCACAACTTTCACAGGTAAATATATTCTTAATCATAAAAATGGTAAGGATCTTTACTAAGATATTATAGTAAATTATGCCCAAATTTTACTGTGGGACTAAGTAAGTAAGTAAGTTTGAATAGGCCGGGTGGCTAGCCCTGGTGTCAAAGTTTGGCACTGATCCCCTATACAGGGTTAGCTAGCTAGAACTGGTGAAGCGTAATATATTTTGTTCTAATAAAATACTTTAGATAATTTTTTTCAAGGCTTTTATTTTCTAGTTCCAATAAGTTGTCAAGTGCGTGTCGAGACATGCGTATGATAGGCTTCCGTAGACGTGACGATGATTATGATGATGATAAAAACCAATTTTTAAGGTGGTTGATTACTAGGAAATCGTAATTTAGTATGAATTCTTGGTTGCCTGGAAGAATTCGCTTAAAGCAATCAGGCCACCAGTTAGAAACCTATTAATTGTATTGTTTTGTCCCTGTAATTTTTTTTTATGTTATGTGGTTTTCTAATAAAGTGTTATTGTTTGTTTGTATGTATGAAATATACATGTGAGGTCGATGACCTCTAATGTTTAAAAATTTCATTTTTTTTCTTTATAGCTCAAAAATTTATGATTCCACAGTGCTCGAAATAATTTTCAGGGAAAGTTTTTAATATGGTCTGTAAAGGGCGTCCGTTCGTTACACGGACATAGCGAAGTTTTAAGGGTTCCTCGTTTTACTACGAAACCCTAAAAATGACTGAACAAAGTGACAGCTGTCATATTCTAGAATCCATACTAGGATGACATGTCAGGTCTCAAAGTGACAGCTGTCAAACTTAAATGCGGTATATTTCTGTAACTACCTAACAATTTTAGACCATTGCTATCTTCACAAAAGTGATAGAACTCAACAAGATATATATTTATGGATTTATTTATCTATATCTATATTTTGGATGGCAGCTCTTTAAAGTAATTTATCTCCGTAACTGTCGTTTCTAGACCGTTACTTTAGGCACAAAATTGATAGAGCCCAACGAGATTTACATTTCGGATGACATCTGTCATGCCACTCTAGTATGAATTCCATATAATGGCAGCTGTCACTTTGACGTCTGTTATTTTCGGAACTAAAGAATAAGTCCTGAAAAACCTATTACCGACAATAACTTTATAAGAACACATATTAGGCTGAGAAGTTTTTGATAACCCAATACAGGGGATTAGTCTCATATTAAAAGTTGGTCATAATATACAATGATATTTTAGGACAGAATATTGTAATTATGAATATATTTGCCTGTGCAAGTTATGCATTTTTGAAAACTGATTACCAGAAAATGTTCACCAAAATGTATACTTGTGAGGTCTACTATTTGGAAAACTACTAGTCAATATATACAGATGTAATAACCGCAAAACAGTAGGTACACACGCCAAGTCTTGTTCCATTTAGATATATAGTTCATTTACTCACGACAAAATTATGGAAATGCTGACTTTTTATTCGTTATACTTCCCTATTATTACTAATGTTTTGTTGTGACTTTTGTTTTTTTTTCTTTGCTTTTAAATGGCGGCTATCAGGTAAAATTTCCAATTTTCCCGAAAATTACGTTATTTTTCTCTCAAATATGAGATTAACATCAAAAAAATATGTCGAACGTATTGTCAACGGAAACATTATTTGCGGCAAATTACATGAATGTTTTACGACAATTTCAATAGAAGAAATATTTTCCCATTGTACTTTCATCTTACTCGTGTCCTATTCCTATTCCGTATATATAATATAAGGCTCCTTTACACACAGGCGGTACGAGCGGTATAGCAGACGGGCGGGCATCTGTATTGTACTGGTTATATAAGAAGGGCTCACACAGGTCCGGTCGCGGTACTGCCGTACCGCCCTTTACCGCTCGTACCGCTCTACCGCTCGTACCGCCTGTGTTTGATGGAGCCTTATACGGAATTATAATTATAATTATATGCAGTAGAGGCGTTAGGATAGGGTGCGGTTAGGCGACCGCCCAGTGGCGCGGGACATTAAAGGGCGCTCCGGGTGCCTCTTATCACGCGTCGCAGGCGCCCTTTCACGCGGATCCAAGTTGGGACGGTAGGTATATTAAAATAAAATTTGCCCTTCATTGAACAAAAAAACAGAAAACTGAGATGCTTTTACTTGCTTCCTCTGTTCCGAAATTATAATTTGGTCCTTAGCACCGCAGGCGCCCTTTCGCTCGGAGCGTTAATACAATATTAAAATACAATGTAGCCTTCATTAAACAAAAACACAAAAAAAATATCTCTCGCTACGCCCGCGTTCAATCAAACTGATATGATTTCTTTTCTTGCCTCTGCTCTGAAATTTAAAATCTGTTGAGGAAACGCCAACACAATGTCGTACTCGCTACACCTGCGCTTAGCCATAATTGATTATTAATAATGTATATCAACTTTTTTTGCCCACGTACGGTGTGTGCAAAAATTTAATCAAATTAATCCACTGAATTAAAATAAGAACCCGGTCCGTACCAATGAGTTCTTCGGAATTTATGTACGGAACTTAACACCACTTGCTTTTCGGTGAAGTAAAACATCGTGAGGCCTTCAGGAACATCGCCCTTAGAATAAATTCAATGCCATATGTGAATATAGCCCAATCACCCTTTGTGGGTAGGCCTACGTCCTGCAGTGGACTATTAAAAAGGCTGATACAGTACAAGAACTCCACTGAAAGATAAAATCGAAAAATTTCGCGCCCGCTACGCTCGCGCTTAGTAACACTATTGTAGTACCATCGAAAGATTTCTCAAAGCAGTTGCTCAATTTTACTACCTATTATTGGAATTTCAGTTAGGGGTGCCGTAGAAATGTCACCCAGTGCGCTGGTAGTGCTAAAACCAGCACTGATTATATGTGTGCATTCATCATGTCGTCATGCATTCATAGTAAAGTGTCTTCCAGACGGTTGTAAATCAGTGTTCCAACAGAGGTGACCTTGGTGGGAACTTGGTTTCCATCCGCAAATGTATGTTTCGTCTACACGGATTACATCCACACAGTAGTGCACTCAATCCGTCGCGAGTCGTCTCCCGTCGTGAAATCTACTCGAATCGTGCTGTCAAATGGCTCCAACATTGTCGAAATTTCATATAATGGGACTAGCTTTAGCAGCTTTGTCCACAATTGATGATGAAAAATAAAAAAAGAGAAGATGGATGAAGCGTTGCTTAAAAGAACGATCGATTCTCAGCCATTCAAGCTTATTTATTTATTTATAACGCAAAAGGCAGAGCTACTTAAAGTTGTGTACCTAGTGTAAGTTTTTGCAATAAAATTTATCTTATTTCTTCAATGGCACAATGTTGTGTACATTACAATAGTTAAACTAAATGTAGTACAAAACATAGACCCCGTTAGGGCGCTGCAAGAGAACAATACTCATATTTACTTATTACTAATTTATGCTAACTCTAACATTGGTAATATTTAGATGAAATTATTTATAATTTAGTAATAGGGTTGTATTTTATTATTTGGACATTATTGGACTTCAATGGTCAATAATAATTTCGCTTAAAATATTGCGTTCGAAGATTGGTCCTCGGAAGATATTTTGCACTCTTGCATACGTGTGCACTCGCTAAGCTTATACGCCTTATAAACTTTTTATTTATTTATTTATTTATTGCAAATATATACATAATTCAGTTAAAAACTAGGTTAACTAAATATATGGCATATATACCCTGTTTTGAGGGCGCAGCAATAGCTAGTACTTACAAACTAAACTATTATTAAAACATTACTATCGTACAATATTATATAGGTAGGTACTTAACTTAAATACATACACAAGTTCACAAGGTACAATTGCATTATAATTTTAGAGACCAACAGACATGGCTTTGGTTAACTAATTAAGAAGTTGTTTAAATCAACAATACTTGGATACAATATTATTATTCGAAGAGATTCGCGCCACGCAGGAGTGAGCGAGACGGAAGCGAATTTGAGAAACGCACACGTAGACGTCAGGGGGACGGGTGCTATCGTGAAAGCGCTTTTGCGTATGATACACTTTTTTTTAAAATTATAATATTTATCGCGTTATTTAATACAGTTTCTCAATTTCTAATTTCATCCTCTAGGAAGTCATTGATGGTGTAATAGCACTTCTCTATAAGAAAACTGCGGAGTTTGTTCTGGAAGGTATTCTTATTTGTTTCTTGTTTTATTTGATTGGGTATATGGTTATATATTTTTATTGAGGTGTACATAGGGCCTTTTTTAAAAATTTCTAAACGTGGTATGGGTAATTTAAGTTTATGTAGTCTACGAGGATTTGTTTCGGGGGTGTATAGATAATGATGTTTTCTGACAAATGTAGCTGTTTCGTATATGTAGATACACGAAAGTGTCAGTATCTTATGATGTTTGAAATATGGTTTGCAACTAGTCGGTATGGGGATGTTGGCTATTATACGTATGCACTTTTTTTGCATTACGAAGGTTAGTGTTTAGGTTACGAACGTTAGTGCTATTTCCCCACAGTAATATCCCGTAACGGAGCCAAGCATATGCATAAGCATAATACGCAGTGAGAGCTGTATTTATATTACTGTTACTTTTAAAGTCGCTAGAGCATAGGTAAATTGTGACATTTTAGATTTAACTTTTTCAATATGTTTTTTCCATGTAAGATTTGTATCAAGATCAAGGCTTAATATTAAGGCTCTCTGCAACTGATCTTAACTGTAATGTATCTTTTTGGTAGGGAACGAATTGGATGAGTTTGGTTTTATTAGTGTTAGTTTCCACTAATTTCCAGATTGTTTGCGGCCAACCATGCTTTGACGTCGTTAAATGTATTTTTTATGAGATTTAATGATTCAAGATTGGCTGTGCATTTAAATAACAGAGATGTGGCATCAGCGAATAATACACATGGGGATTTTGTGATTTTCGGTAGTTTATTTATGTATATTAGAAAAAGGATGCATCCTAATACACTCCCTTGGGGGATAGAGCTATTGACTGTCAGTATTTTAGATTGTATAGTTTCTATGATACCTATGTCTGTTCGGTGGTAATCAATTTGCACGAATTGTTTTCTGTTTGACAGGTAAGATATAATCCACTTGAGTGGTTTACCTCGTATCCCTATGTCGGACAGGGCTTTTATAAGAATAGTATGTGACACTTTTTCGTAGGCCTTTGACATGTCAAGCAAAAGTCCAACGGAATAATATTTATTTCGCATGTTGTCAAGGATTTCTTGAACATAATGGAATATTGCTAGTGCTGTTGATGATTTTTTACGGAAACCAAATTGGTTTTTGTCAAGTAGCTCGTATTTTTCTAAAAAGCTGTAAATGCGATCGGATATTGCACGCTCAAATATTTTTGAGATGGCAGGGAGTAGTGCGATGGGTCTGTAGTTGTTAATGTTATCCACTTTACAACTTTTCTTAAGAATTGGTTTTATTTTTGCAATCTTTAGAAGGTCTGGGAAGCATTCCTCTTCGATAGACTGATTAATCAATTTGGTTATAATTGGACTCAGCTCTTGAGCGCATAATTTGATTAAGGCAGATGGTATATCGTCTGGGCCGCAACTAATTTTATTAGGTATTTTTTTGATTATGTTCAAAACTTCCTTTTCTGTTGTGAGTGATAAGAACATAGAGTTAGTTGAAGTAAATTCGGAGGAACTGTTAAAGTTGTGTTGGGTCTGTGAGGCTGATTTTTTTGCATTACTTGATATTTTTGCTGTAGATGTGAAGTGGTCGTTGAATAAGTTTGCAACTTCTAGAGGCTGTTTTACTAAACATTTATTGTCTTTTAATTCAATGTTGTTTGCCCGCTTACTTGAATTTTTATTAGTGTTGTCTTTTATAATTTGCCACATAGTTTTTACTTTATTCTTTGAATGTTTCATTTTGTTAGCATTGCTTAGTTTTTTTGAAATCTTTACACATTTTTTTAATTGTTTTTCATATTTTTTGTAGTAAAATTTTAGGACATTGCTCTTTGATTCATTAGGTCATCCAATCATTAGCGTTTTTTTGTCTGGATTTAATTTTTTTGTAGGGTATGCATTTGTTTAGTAACTCTTTCAGTTTTGAGTCAAAATCATTGTAATTTTTATTAACATTTTTACTCGATGTTATTACTGGAGTCCAGTCTATGTTTTTAAGAGAATCTTGGAAAAGATGTAAATTTTTTGTACTAAAACATCTTTTATATGATGTATACGTAGTTTTTCGAGAAGTTATTTGTAAAGAATCAATTTCATGGTATAGGGCTTTATGGTCTGATATTCCGTAGTCATTTACTGTTGTTATACATTGTTTGTTTGAATAGTTGGTGAATAAAAGATCTATACATGTTGCTGTCTTATCTGTTTTTCTAGTAGTGTCAGATATTTTTTGGTGTAGGTTGGATTCTAGCATTATGTTTATTAGTCTTTTATAGTGGATTGAGTTTTCATATGTATTAATATTGAAGTCTCCGCCGATTACTACGCGTTTTTTTTTGATATTTTAGGTTTAATTTTCTTAAGCAATGTGTCTAGAAAGGTAAAAAAGGTTTCAATGTCATGTTGGTTCCGGTAAACGTTGATTAACAATATATTTTCTGCGGGTATCTCAATAGCGCAGCATTCTACAACACATTCAATAGAAAGTTGTTCTATATCTAATCTTTCAATGAACTTAATGTTATCACGAATTAAAATAGCGACGCCTCCTCCTCTGTGTGTTTTTCGGTAATAACCGGCAGCAAAAACAAATTGAGGTATTTGTATCAGTCCTTTTCGAATCTCTCTGATCCATGTTTCCGATAAGCATATTGCCTGGATCTGTTTATATTCTTCTAGAACACTTACTAATATATGGATTTTGTTGTTAATGCTTTGTACATTTTGAAATATTGTTGTGAAGTTAGGGGCGAAAAGTACTTTTTGTATGGGGCTGGTTTGTGTTTTTCATTTGATGTCTTTTTATCTTTTTTATTGGGTCGTCGTTTGAATTTGGTTTTTCTATGGGTGAATGGACAACCTCAGCAAAACTGTGTGTTTTATGGCCTCTGTTGTCTTTTTGTTGCGAATTGATACTCTCTGTGGAAGCACTCAACGTATTATCATTTGTATTGATTTTCTTGAGCATAGATGTACTATCAGTCTCAGTATTGATGACTTTTGAGGTTGTTGCAGGGTTATATTCTTGGGCTATTGCATTGCGAGAGGCAAAGTGTACATCTGTGTTTTTGGTTGAGTTTCCTGAGGTACACTATGCGGGATGGTGAGCTTGATTGTAGAGTTTTCTTGCGTTTCTACATATATTTTTCCGTTAGTAAATAATTGGTTGTTTCTAATGATGGCATGCTTCCCATTATTTCTTTCTTTTATTTGGATTTCTCTAAGTTTTCTGTAAGTCTTTTTTCCCTAGAAATTCTGATATTGCTAATCCGGTGTTCTTGAAGAGGTGGTTGTATCGTAATAAGTACTTGGTCATTCGTTTGCTGATAAGTTCTATCATCAAAGGTCGTTTAAAGCCTTTCTTCCCAATCCTAGCATAGTCTTCTACGTAACCCTTAAGGTCAATATTCAGTATGTCTTGAAATACTCTTATAATACGATCATGGAGTTCATTTTCGTGCTCGTGAAATTCGGTCAATCCATATAAGACAAACTTTTTACTGTCTTCACAATGAGGGCGTTCATTGGTGGTATATGTCGGTGTGTTTAGGTGTGATATTTGAAGTTTTAGTTCTGCGTTTTCTTTTTCCATTGCAATTATTTTCATTTGTATTCCTTCAATTTCTGTCTTTGTTTCCAAATATTTGGTGTTCGAGTCTTGCTGTAGTTCAAAATAATCATTTTCTATTTTTTTCATAGCGTCATTTATTTCTTTTTGAATGTATAGTTTTATTTCAGATATCATTCGTTCTGTATTTTTCTCTAACTTTTGGTCTAGAAGTTTACTTATCTGATCGAGGCTTGCAGGGTTTGATGCTGAGATAATTGTGTTTGCGTTAGATTTCTGTTTTGGGTTTTGTGTATTACTAGGGATGGAACGATCTTCGTTAACAATATGTTCATCGATGGAAGTGTCCGATTCGTCGCAAGTAAGAGTTCGCGATGATTTTAGTGTAATTGTGGTGTCCATTTTTGACTTACTATCTCGCATCAGTTTTCCATGAGAACGCAAAGAGCGTACTGGCGTATCGTCATTTCTTATCGGACGTGCATATTGCATTCTGCACGGATATTGCATTCTGGACATGTCCATGTGCATTCTAATTCATGGTGTTTTGATTGGTAATATTCTTTTCTTATTTTTACGCATGAATAGTGGAAGATTCCGTTACATTTCGTGCACCGCAAAAGTTCATTTAATTTTATGTAACTTAGACAAGCCGCACAGTCTCTCATTTTTGTGATGAAGATGAGGTCAGCACTTATATTTTGTAGATATTCGCGTCTCACAATATATTGGCAAAAGAGTTTCTCAGTACCCCACTTAGATGTACGAGCGATTCCCGCACTCGTAGTTCGGGTTCACTCGGCTTGACTCGGGCGATGTCGTGCGTGTTCCTGGCAGTGAGTCTAGGAGGGATTCTTCAAAAATTGTCAAAAACTTTTCGTAATATTATTATTTGATGCGCGGGGAAAATTATGTTTATTTTGTTATTGAGTTCATATATTGAGTAAGTCGTTATGTCACACGGCCACTACGGGTTTTAATTTCACAGTTTGTTAATTTTTTGTTCACTATTGCACCGTTTAACTGGGTATATGATTTTTAGAAGCTGGAGAATGGTTTTGATACGTGTGCGCTATGGGAGCGCGGCGCGCGATTTTTTTATTTTAAGCTAGCACAACCAGCTATGGAGAGGGCTGTGCTCGGAGTCTCTTTGCGAGATCTAATCATGCATGAGGCAATGAGGAGATCCGTAGAAGAACCAAAGTTACCGATATAGCCCAGCGGATTGGCAAGTTGAAATAGCAACGGGCAGGGCACATAGAACGAAGGACTGATCACCGATGGAGTCGAAAAGTTTTCGAGTGGAAACCACGTACCGACGCTGGGTAGAACGTCCACCCGCAAGGTGTACGGATGACCTTATCAAGACCGCAGGATCACGTTGGCTACAAGCCGCTATAAGCCGGTCTTATTGGAGATACTTAGGAGAGGCCTATGTCTATGTCCAACAGTGGACGTTCTATTGCTGATGGATGGATGGATGGAATGCGAATATTGCTTTATCTCTAATTTAACTTCATTAATACTATGATAGTCACAGATAATTGCAAATAATGCAAAATGTTATGTTATTTTATTTCGCTTTGCCGAACACAAAATTGTCTATAAAAATATAAACGTTATGTAAAATATCAGATGCTTGAAAATGACACTGTATATCCCTATCTCTCTCTATTTATTCCTTAATCCAAATTCTTTGGTTACGTCAAACTTCAGTCAAACGACGCAAGATATGCGCAAGATCCATACATTTGTCTAAAAGTCGTCGTGCGGACCATTGAGGAATTCCTCAATGGTGCGGACCCATCCGGCCCGTCCCGCGCCCAGCCCGTCCCTCACTTGCCCCGTCCTAATATAAATCACCCTTACAAACCCGAGCCGCAGCTGCACCCTGTTCGCGGCAGTGTGGGGGACCCTTTAATCGCTTTTTCTACTAGCACGACAGTAGAGCAATTCAGTTTAAACGAAGCATAAGATTGAGATTTTTTTTATCTATGGAGGCCACAAAATATCATGCTGTACAATATTGTGTCGTTCAATACGTGCCGGACCAATAATGTACAGCCTGATATTGTACGGCATGTTATTTTGTGTCCCGGGACACGGAATATCATGCTGTACATTATTGGCTGTGCAATATTGTGCCGGACATTATCGACACGGGCTGTTATTGTACGGCCTGTATTTCACAGCACGATATTGTACAGCCTGATATTCCATGGCCTGGGACACAAAATATCATGCCGTACAATATCATGCTGTACATTATCATGTCGTGAATTATCTGTGTCGTACATTATTGGCTCCCAAAATTGCACCGTATGTGGATATCGGAGTGTATTTTTGTCTGAAAATTGAGGAAATTATATTAAATTCTCAATTATACCAATGAAGATGGAACTAAACGACGTTATAGTCAACCAGCCTGTGGTTATAGATAATGTGCGTACCCCCAAAACCTCAAAAACCCCATTGTTTCATATCCCCCATTGGCGCACCTAATATTTTCACGAAAATCTCTTTGTAAACCTCTTCAAAAGGCTAGAAAATTAGTACACCACATTGTTAAGAGTTTCCCACGTGTATATGTTTAAATTTTGTTTGTTTTTATCTAATTTATTCATAATATGACTCATTCCCATTAAACTTACGTCAACACAACAATTTGATCCTATTCAAGCCGGTTGCTACTTTTTTAGGGCTCCGGAGTGATCAAAGCGGGCTTTGCCGGTGACCAGATACCAAAATGCAGGTTTCCAAACTAGTAAGTATTCCATTTGAATTTGAAGTAGGTATTATATTGTAATCATCTTACTATTGTAACATCAGCATGAAGATTGCATGGTTATTAGATTTTTAGTCAAAATATGTAAGAGCTGGTGAGAAAAATCAAGTTAGTCTCCACCTGTGCACGTAGTGCTCATAGCTTGACAAGGTGTTTCTTACTGCTCAGCAAAGTTAGGCAACATTTGGCATGTTTAATCAGACCTTAGGTGGATGACAGTATGGCATTAACAAAGTCATGCTGCTGTGGAAAGGGGGACTTGTTAAATTGTAGGTCCCGGTTGTTTAACTGTTTAGCCATGTCAGAGGACTTCAGCTGGCTTAAAAAGTAACACCAGGGCTAGACACATGATGTATACAAAACCTATTATTGTGCCCCCAATGTTTAAAAAGACATGTAACTTCATTTTTTGTAATTGAGTTATGACTAAGAAAATCTGCCAGTACATGTAACTCAATATTGTGAAAAACTTAAATGCATCTTTTTTACCATCAGGGGATTGTTTTTTGAACTTTGCATGGTTCGGTAGTGTATGGAACTGGTATAGAGTATTCGCAACTTCCATAGACAAAATAGAGATTCTCCATACAATCTGTCAAAGGACATGTCCACAAAATGTATGGAGGCTGGTATAATAATAATCAAAAAATCTAACCACAACACTCGTTACATTTCGAGAAAGTTCATATTTTTCTGAGCCTATTACATCAGTTGGAAACAAAAAAGAGCCCTGCAATTTTTTTTAAATTAATTTTGAATTTATTAGGATAAATAAATATATTTGGCTCAATAGGTAGTTTATCTCTATCAACCCTGATTAAGTAATCTCCAAATTGTTAACATAAAGCATTTTTACCAATTAGACACACTTTTTAAGTGTATTTTTGTCACATTGAACCTACTAACTGGTCACACTGGTAGGCTAAAAAAAATAATTTTAGCAAATTATGAGACGAATGTGGAAGAATCAGCTACAAATGCAAGTAAAATAACAATAAAAACACTTCATTATTGTTAAAATAGAAAAAAAAAAGCTGTATTATTATTTTTCATACAATTTATTATTCACATTTAAAAAAAAAAGCAGGGTTTAATGTATTAAAATTAGATATTATTGAGAAGCCCATAAAACAAGCTTTCAAATGATGTATGTACCATCTTGGTTAGATTTTTCTCTGAATAATATACCACTTGTGGACGTCTCCTTTACATATATGTTCCATAAACATTACAAACAATCTGTTGAGGTTGCAGCAACGACTTTTGGTAGGGCTCATCAACAACAATCGACAACTGCTTGCGGGTTGCATGATGCTACTATTTCTTTGTCATCAGCATCAACATCATCATCCTCATTGCCATCTAGTGTACTATCCAAGCCTTTGGAGCAGTTATGCCAGCGGCCCAGAGCCACGCTCCATTATTTTAAGGAGCTGGGCTGGCTCGGGTATACGCTAGAGGGGGAAATGCACAAAACACCCCATGGGGGACGTCGGTGCAGGACTTATCGCCCCCAAATCGAATGAGAATATGTGTTTCTAGGCATTCGCATTTCAAACAAGATCCCCTGGGGCAGTTTTATAAACCATGGTGCTAATGTGTCTTCATCATCAAAAATCGACTTATCAACAGTGGGATATCCTTCCAATACCAGGATTCAAACTCATGCCCTCAGCTTACACAGCTTAAATATACTCATATACTTATACTCATATACTTTTTATTCATAACAGATAAATGTTACATGTCAACTTAATTAATCTTTCAGTACAGTTCACAATTATATCAATTAAAAAAAAAAAAATAATATGTAAAAAATATTTATAAAATAGTCTACGTTATGAAAAATTATAAAAAACAACAATTTAATTCAAAAAATAATTACAAACAATGAAATTAAAAACATACATCACATACATACATTTATTTACTACTCAATTACAATTCAATTTGAAAAATTGATTCAATGTGAAATTAAATTGAACAACCTACTCTACTTTTGGTAGAAAATCCTCCAGCCTATAAAATGCTTGCTCAACAAGCCAATTCTTAGTTTTAGTTTTGAAAGCCTGGCGTGATGGTG
The DNA here is from genome assembly GCA_949316475.1 of Hypomecis punctinalis. Taxonomy (NCBI): domain Eukaryota; kingdom Metazoa; phylum Arthropoda; class Insecta; order Lepidoptera; family Geometridae; genus Hypomecis; species Hypomecis punctinalis. The sequence goes on from OX438822.1 coordinate 3,291,329, forward strand.
CTGACTTTATATCGTCCGGGAGGCGGTTGTATACCCCCGTCGCTATGACGTGCACCTGCTTGGACGTCTTCGCGAGCCGATGGCGCGGCACGCAAAGCTCACCTGCGCGTCGCGATGGTTGCGGACGTCGCGAGCCCATGCACGCGTATTCGTGCAGATGATCCCGACCGTATAAGGCCGCCTCCAAAATCAACATCGATGGCAAAGTGAGGATTTTCATGGTCCGGAACAAAGGCAGAGCAGGTGTGTCTCCTGGCACTCTCTCTATGGCCCTCACCGCTCTTTTTTGCAGCCTGAACACGCGTTCCCATTCCGCAGAATGTGCCCAAAACTCTATGCCATATTGTAAGAGAGAATGCACAGATGCGAAGTAGCAATTCCGGACCATGCTCTTTGGTAGTATGGCTGACAAGCGCCATAGAGCAAAGCATGCCCGCCCGATTTTTATGCACAGTCCATCCACATGGCCCTCCCAAGTTAGAGCACTGTCAATGTGTAAACCCAGAAACGCCATATCCGTTACCTGTTCCATTTTTTTGCCTTTGACTACCACACTCAAGGGCCTTTTTTTGTGTCCCGAGAGGTCGAATTGAACAAAGTGTGTTTTACTCGTATTTAAAATTAAACCATTGGTTTCAAACCATACGGTCAGGTCACAAGCAACTTTGTTCAATTTCTGCTCTAAAAGCTCGATATTTGGGGCGGTCACCACTGCAGCCACGTCGTCGGCATACATTAGTACATGAGCGTCTCTTATGTTCTCAGGCAGATCGTTTAAGAGGATGGAGAATGCTATGTTAGAGAGCGAGGATCCCTGCGCTACTCCGATGACGGTTATGAGAGGCTGGGATTTCACCGCGCCTCCATCTCCCACGACTACCTGAGTGCGACCTGACATGAACTCTGCCAGCAGCTGCAGTTCTTGATTTATGACGCCATATTCTGTAAATTTGGCATTGAGTACATTGTGGTCGGCGACGTCGAATGCCTTTGACAGGTCGCAGAATATCACTGCTACCTGCTGCCTGCCTTCTCTTGCGTCTAGTATTTTGCGAAGCAGCTCGCGAGTGAGCGCAGTGGTAGAGCGGCCCTTGCGGTAAGCATACTGCCTATCGGATAGTGACGCGCAATTATCCAAATACTGCGTAAGCCGCGAGCTGAGACCGTACTCGAATACCTTGGCTAGTGCAGGTATAATGGATACAGGCCTGTAGTTGGTAATCTCTTCTTGATTCCCTTTTCCTTTGTATATGGGAGATACCTTAACTTGCTTCAAGGACGAGGGATACGAGCCTTCTTTAATGCATCTATTATACAGCACTGAGAGGATGTTTGCCATGGGCGCAGCTACAGAATTCAAAAGCATTATCTAAATGTCGTACACATCTTTAGATTTTTTCTTTGCAACCCCTTTGGTCAATATTTGGTAGACCTCTTGTGGTGTAAACGGCTTCAGTTTAAATGAACGGTCAGTTGGAGCTCTCGACGTTTTCAACGCGCTGATGGACGCGGTGACATTGGCAACAGGAGCACTACACGAAAACGCCGCGCTTGCAAAGTGCGCGTTTACTGCGTTAACAGCTCCCTCCTTACTAGAAAATCTTAATCCATCGGGCTGTGTCACCACTTCTGTGTAGTCTCGGCTTCTACTAGATCTGCCTGTTTCAGCTTTGACTACTTCCCACATTGATCTGGTAAAATTTGACGAATTCTGAATCTGGTTACAGTAATACTCTCTTTTTTCGCGACATAATAATTTGTCATATTTAATTTGAAAGTCCTCTATTTTTAACTTAAGATCTACATTTGTAGGGAACTTTAATAAAATCTCACGCATGTCCATTAGGAGAGAGTTCAAATTAAATATTTCATCTGTCGCCCAACAAACATTTTTGTTCTTCATTTCTGTTTGCCTCAAAGGAAAATTCGAATCAATTTTGTTCTTCAGAATGTTTATTATGGCGGCCGCTAGCTCTTCCGGAGATTGTTTAGCGTGTTTTTGTTCAATCTGACGCCAGTCTACACTTTCTATAGCTAAAATGAAATTGACTCGGTTAGCCTGACTGTGCGACCTAAGAAAACGAACAGGCGGAGACTTCGGCGCAACCGTGCATGGAACGGTAGCGCGCACCGCGTAGTGGTCGGAGAGGTTGCAGCGCACGGCCACCACTCGTGTCTCTACCGCCAAGTCATAGCTCACGTAAACGTGGTCCAAGCAGGTGCTCGTAGTATCGGTCACTCTAGTGGGGAAGTCCACGATGTTATTTAAGTTGTATATCGCCAACAGGTCATTTAATTTTTTACAATCATTACTAAGGTTACAAATCGAATTAATGTTAATATCACCAACTATCACGTATTCCTTGACACATTCGGCACTAACCTTGTTGAGCAAACATTCAAAGACAGGAAAAAACTGAGTTGAGCTGGTCAAGTTTGATCGGTAAATACAAATTATTACAATATTTTCTTCTGACAGTTCTACGGCGGCTATTTCACAAACCTGTTCCACCGAGAGTTTATTAAAACACTCTAATTTCTTATAGTTTACATTGTTCCTAATAAAGATGCAAGAGCCCCCCGTGCTCTATCATACCTCTACAATAATATGAAGCTAGCTTAAAGTTTGCTATATTTAGACATTTGATTTCATGTTCCTTACAAAAATGTTCTGTTAAACATAGTACGTCGCATTTTAGTTCACATTGCAATGCTACCTCAATTCGACTAATTTTATTTTTTATAGACCTAATATTCTGATGACATATTTTTAGATACCCGTGTTCAATCCTGGGAACGCTGCTCGGTATCGCCATCAGACTCGATCGTTGTTCACCAATTGTGGTGGCTCTGTGTGTCGTATGCACTTTTGCTGGACTATCCTGCTTAGTTTTTGGTTTGTTTTGGAGTTGTATGGCCTCGAAAAAACCAATTTGCGAATCTGATTCCTTTTGGCCATACATCCGGAGTCATCACTTTGGATTTGACGTTTTCAGGCATTCCAATTATAAATGACGCATGCCTAACCGATAGGATTTGCCGCTTTTCAACGTGGTAGTCGGCTTGAGCAATTCCATTTAAAAAGTTCTTAACTTGCTCAGTTGTTGTATCAGGTCTAAATTGCCAAGCTTGAATGTAGCATATCTTCTCAGCCGCTCGTATGCCACAATCAGCTTTCCCCACTCCGACAACCACTGGCTGTTGCGGTTTATTGCTGCGGCGACGTTTACTCACTTGCTGCCACTCGTCTGCACTGCCACTATTGTCGTTGCCTTCGTCAATTTTACAAGATTCAGAATTAGATTGTGGTGATTTATTCGCTTGAGTAGCAGATTTACCCGTACTTGTCTCTTGGTCGAACTCTACTGCAATCATTTCGCTTGTTACAGCTTCATTTGGGTGATTTCTGGTACCATCGATACAAACCAGGCTAGACGCTCTACAAGCAGTCGTTGTCTCTAGGACTTGTGCTGGCGCTCTATCAGCTGTTTTGTTATGTTTCGACTGGTTCGAAGCTAGTGATTTTTCAACTTTCTTTAGCTTGTCTAGCCCTGAATTCTTAGGAACATTAGGATGGTAAGTCATGTTACTCGAAAAAGGGCCCATACCTTTGCGCTTTACACTTAGTTCTTCGCGTAGTGATTTCAGCTCAACCTCTAAACTGTCCAGTGTTTTAAGTCTTTCATTGTTGGCCAACAGCTCAGACTTCAGCACAGAAATCTCCTGAATAAGAAGAGTTTCATTGATATTTAATGTACGTACTTCTTCTTTGAGCTCACGCACGGTCGACAGTATTTGATGCATCATTTCAACATTGGCGTCAATAGAAATTCCTTGCTCCACATCAGCAGAGGCGACAGGTTGCTTCTCCGTAGAGTGGCTCTCTTCTACAATGAAAGACGCTGCACCTCGGACTGGTGTAGATGGGCTATTGTCGCGAGGCATAGCACATTTGCAGTTTGGACAAAGCCACGTTGAGAGCACGTTTGCTTTGGCGGGAATATTGACGCATATTAATAATCCTTTGGATTTTCATCTAATAAGAATCCAATTTTCAGAGCATTAGATATTGAGCGCACCATGGTTCAAATGACATGTTAAATTGTAGGTCCTGGTTGTTTTAAGTAACCGTTTCTCCATGTCAGAGGCCTTCAGGTGGCCTAAAAACTCAGACACTATGGCTAGCCACCTAGCTAATATGAACTTACTTATAGGTTTTGAAGTTAAATTATACACTTATCCACAGCATTGGTCGTCCAAAGCACGTCCGAGTGATGGCGGGTGCTCTAGAAGGCGAGCTGTTCGTGGGCCCGCGAGCGGAGGAGCACCGCGGACTCCTCACCATAAAGTACCCCATGGAGCATGGCATCGTCACGGATTGGAACGATATGGAGCGCGTCTGGAACTATATCTATAGCAAGGTATGTTTTATTTCTTTAATGAGTCATCTAATCAGTGATACTTATCCCTTTTAGGGACATTCGTTCTTGTTTAAGTCACTAGTCCTCATTAGAGACACTAGTCCCCATTAGAGACATTAGTCCAATCACCCTTTGTGGCTAGGCCTGTGTCCTGCAGTGGACTATTAAAAAGGCTGTGCCTACAGTTCGACTTTTGTCGGTCTTATACTGCGCGGATGACCTAATTAAGACCGCAGGATGCAACCGCTTCCGACCGGTTTTATTGAAGATCCATAGGGGAGGCCTATGTCCAGCAGTGGACTTCCTATGGTTGATGGATAAAAAAACTAGTTAACAGGGAAAGAAGAAATAATATTTAATTTTATAGTGCTTTATTACACACTAGGTTTGTATCAAGGAGTTGTTCTTTACTTTGTTCTGCGACCGCGGCACATTTTCGAAATACTTATCACAAAAAGAATTCCTAAATAAAAAAAATAAAGTCAAAAATAAGAATAATGTTTGTTCCTTCCTCCAGGATCAACTATCAACATTCTCCGAGGAGCACCCGGTGCTTCTAACGGAGGCTCCATTAAACCCGCGCCGGAATAGAGAGAAGGCTGCTGAGGTGTTCTTCGAGACGTTCAACGTTCCCGCGCTTTTCCTGTCCATGCAGGCCGTGCTGAGCTTGTGAGTAGTAGCTAGGGTTTCCACATTGTATATTTCATGTACTAGTTAGGGCGTTTTTTTTTTAATTTAAGGAAATTTTAGGGTAAAATGACTTCTCTTAGGGAACTTTTAGGGTACTCCCTCCCCCTTAAAATTTTATCTAGCCAAGGCGCTTTTGGTGGACCCAGGATCCGTGCTGGGACTTCAAAGCAGACGCAAATCCCAAAATTTAAATCGAAGTGGAAACACTGGTACTAGCGTAGGGGTATCTGCTGTCTCCACTTATATTCAACAATATGCAATATAACTAGTAATAAAGAAAAGGCTGCTGAAGTGTCCTTCGAGACGTTTAACGTTTTCCTATCCATGGAAGCCTTGCTGAGCTTGTAGTAGCGCAGGGGTACCCACTGTCTCCACTTATATTCAGTACATAAATTCTTATTAATATCATAAATATAAAAGTGTGTTTGCTGGTTGGTAATTATTTCTCGCAGCAACGGGACAACGGATCCCAACTGAGTGCTGCCGTGACTCGGATGACTCGTTAAATTGAAGTCATTGTGGGTCACGGTTCAACCGTTTAGCCATGTCAGAGATCTTCATGCGGCTTAAAATTTCTGCCACCAGGCCTATACAGACTATGTAATATTTTTCGTTTCAGGTACGCTACCGGGCGTACCACAGGCGTCGTGCTGGATTCAGGCGATGGAGTTACGCACGCGGTCCCTATTTACGAAGGGTTCGCGATGCCGCACAGCATTATGAGGGTCGATGTCGCGGGCCGGGACGTTACTCGATACCTCAGGTAACACACACACACACACACATACACTCACACACACACACACACACACACACACGCACTTTTATTATACTTAGATACTTTTCAAAACACACACATACACACACACACACACACACACACACACACACACACACACACACACACACACGCACACACGCACACGAAAAAAAGACTGCAAAGTCCAAGAAAAGCCAAACAAGACTGAAAGTCACTGCTATACTCATAGTGGACATAATTTAATACCTTGGATTAAAAATCTCCAGACTACAATACATAATATTCATAACTAAATGTTAAGATTGTGATAATGTTTCCATTCAGAGAGTAGCACTTCTAGACATGTTATGTCCCCTTCCCACGGTCTTCACTTCCCCTTTCATTTAATCTCTAAATATATATTCATTAATCGTATAATTAAATACAAAAATATATAAACTAGCTCATGCTCGCTACTATGTATTAAATGTTTTAAGATGTAGTTTTTTGCATGCATGCATGCGTGTATGCATTTAATTTTGCTTTCCGAGCCGTTCTGGCTCTGATTTAGTACCCTTTGCTTGTATAAACAAATACGGTAATAGTTTTTAATTTTTGTCTTATTTACAGGCTACTCCTCCGCAAAGAAGGCGTCAACCTCCGAACATCGGCTGAACTAGAAATAGTGAAGGCTATAAAGGAGCGCGCTTGCTATCTCTCCCCCAACCCGCTCAAAGAAGAGACATTAGACACGGAGCGGGCGCAGTATACTTTACCCGACGGCACGCAATTAGAGGTAAAGTTGTTACACGAATGCCCATTGTTTTTTATGTTTAATCTGTCGTGAAACGAACTCAGTTAAATTACAGCATGGGAGTGTTAGATTTTCTTCCACTACATATTTTATATATCAGAAGTTGAAATCGACCAAAAAAAAAATTTATTCCATTGAAAAATATTGTTCACCTGCGGCAAAATGTATGGAACAGCTGATATTTTTTAAGTTTTGACAAAAGTTGTTGGTTTTGATGTACAAAATAAGCCCCTAAAAGGATGCTAATTGATTAGAAATAACCCTGTATAGCATCATGTTAATCCGCCAATGGAACGTTTTGTGCCACATGATAGAATACACCAATGCAACGTTTTGTGTCACATGACAGAATCCACCAATGGAACGTTTTGTGTCACGTGACAGAATCCACCAATGGAACGTTTTGTGTCACATGACAGAATCCACCAATGGAACGTTTTGTGTCACGTGACAGAATCCACCAATGGAACGTTTTGTGTCACGTGATAGAATCCGCCAATGGAACGTTTTGTGTCACATGACAGAATTCACCAATTGAATGTTTTGTGTCACATGACAGAATCCGCCAATGGAATGTTTTGTGTCACGTGACAAAATCCACCAATGGAACGTTTTGTGTCACATGACAGAATTCACCAATGGAACGTTTTGTGTCACATGACAGAATTCACCAATGGAATGTTTTGTGTCAGATGACAGAATCCACCGATGGAACGTTATGTGTCACATGACAGAATCCACCAATGGAATGTTTTGTGTCACATGACAGAATCCACCAATGGAACGTTTTGTGTCACATGACAGAATCCACCAATGGAACGTTCTGTGTCACGTGATAGAATCCGCCAATGGAACGTTTTGTGTCACATGACAGAATTCACCAATTGAATGTTTTGTGTCACATGACAGAATCCGCCAATAGAATGTTTTGTGTCACGTGACAAAATCCACCAATGGAACGTTTTGTGTCACATGACAGAATTCACCAATGGAATGTTTTGTGTCAGATGACAGAATCCACCGATGGAACGTTATGTGTCACATGACAGAATCCACCAATGGAATGTTTTGTGTCACATGACAGAATCCGCCAATGGAACGTTTTGTGTCACATGACAGAATTCACCAATTGAATGTTTTGTGTCACATGACAGAATCCGCCAATGGAATGTTTTGTGTCACGTGACAAAATCCACCAATGGAACGTTTTGTGTCACATGACAGAATTCACCAATGGAACGTTTTGTGTCACATGACAGAATTCACCAATGGAATGTTTTGTGTCAGATGACAGAATCCACCGATGGAACGTTATGTGTCACATGACAGAATCCACCAATGGAATGTTTTGTGTCACATGACAGAATCCACCAATGGAACGTTTTGTGTCACATGACAGAATCCACCAATGGAACGTTTTGTGTCACGTGATAGAATCCGCCAATGGAACGTTTTGTGTCACATGACAGAATTCACCAATTGAATGTTTTGTGTCACATGACAGAATCCGCCAATGGAATGTTTTGTGTCACGTGACAAAATCCACCAATGGAACGTTTTGTGTCACATGACAGAATTCACCAATGGAATGTTTTGTGTCAGATGACAGAATCCACCGATGGAACGTTATGTGTCACATGACAGAATCCACCAATGGAATGTTTTGTGTCACATGACAGAATCCACCAATGGAACGTTTTGTGTCACATGACAGAATCCACCATTGGAACGTTTTGTTACATGACAGAATCCACCAATGGAACTTTTTGGAAAAAATGTGTGTCTAATATTTTTTTGATAGTCAATCTGACGGACTAATCATATTTCTTTAGTCATGCATATTCTAACAATGTTGATGTTTGTTTCAGATCGGCCCAGCGAGATTCCGCGCACCAGAAGTACTATTCAGACCAGACCTTATTGGTGAAGAATGCGAAGGTAATAATTATGTAATTGAATTTAAAATAATTGCGATTGAAGCCAGCAAAGCGTCTCTGCTTAGGTTTGGCAATTTTTATCTGTGTCCTGAAGTTAGTTTAACCGTTTGGATGCTGGTCCTCGCATACTGGCAAAAACTCAATACTATACTGGCATTTTTTTTGTCTGGGAAATCATACTTCGACGGTGACATTTAAAAGGTGACATCCACAAGTGGTATTTATTCAGAGAAAAATCGAACCAAGATGATAAATACTTAGTTTGAAAGCTTGATTTATGGGCTTCTCAAAAATATTTAATTTAGTTTTTTTATCCCTCCATTTTTTTTAATGTGTAAAATAAATTGTATGACAAACAATAATACAGCTATGTATTTTTTCTAGTTGAGCATCAACAAAATGATTCTATCGTTATTTTACTTGCATTCGTAGCTGATTCTTCCACATTCATCACTTAATTTGCTAAAATTAAAAATTATAACCTACCAGTGTTACCAATTAGTAGGTACAACGAGACAAATAAACACTTAAAAACTGTATCTAATTGGTAAAACTGCTTCTATTTAATAATTTAGAGGTTACTTAATCAGGGTTGCTAGAGATAAACTACCTGTTGAGCCAAATATATTTATTTATCTAAATAGATTAAAAATAAATTTTAAAAAAATCGGAGGGCTATTTTTTTGGTTTTAACTGATGTACTCGTAATAGACTCAGATAAATATGAACTTTCTCGAAATGTAACGAGTGTTGTGGTTAGAATTGATTATTATTATACCAGCCTCCATACATTTTATGGACATGTCCTTTTACTTAATCGGTTGAGTCGATTTTGATATCCTTACGAACTACGGAACAAGCTCAACGTGACATCACGAGTGATATACAAAAGTACAGACTACGTAGCACTAGTGTCCCCCCCCTCCCCCTCCCACTCCTAGTCATGTGCCCACACTCCCAAAATCTGACAAGGTTTTTCTTGATAAGTTTATTGTTTGGTTGACAAAAGAAAACAATACGTGTTCGATATTTTTTTAATAATTTAACTAACAGACTAATTATAATGATTTTTGTGCCCAGTTATCATGCCTATTGTACAGTCAGTACCTTCGATCACCTATACACTGATCGAAGGTCAGTACAAATCATCTAGTCCGATCTGAACACGACGCGTATACCTGCGCAGAAGCAAAAAATGGGTAACAGCGGGGCCTCCTAGCGGGGAACATGCCACGTGACCGCGCTCGACAAATCACGGCGTAAAGCGTATTTCATTAGTGTGCTTTCTTTCTCTGTGTGTCGTAGTCACGGTCGCTCGCTCCGCCCACCGAGTACAGTCGCGCGCGACATTTTTGTTATGAAAACTGTTTGTTAAGTTTTTTTTTGTTCAATTTTCGTTTCGTGTTTTTTTATTTCGATGTTGTTTCTTGTTACTTTGACTTTTAACCATTAAAATAATATTCGTTATTAAATTGTTTTATTTTCATAAAATAAGCGTGATTTTTTTTTATCATTTTGAATAGGCTCGCGTTTGACTACAAACTGCCTGATTTTATGATAATTAATTTATATTATGATTATTTTTAGGCTTAAGTTATAGTCAGGTTACCTATATACTTTAGCAACATTCGATAGGAATCTAGATGTAAAATGTACCTAATCCCAATAACCAAAATAACAATTAAATTAATTTAATTCGTACATAATATTGTTACACTCGAGTGTACCGACGCGGGCCGCCATGGTGCAACTTCAGATCGGACTAAATGTTTTCCGATTATTATAGCTATTATCAACTGGTTCCAATGGAAAAAATCTTAATTAACCCTTTTGCCACATACTTTCTTAAATTCATAGCTCCAGCCTTGTGTCTTAGTCATCGTTTCTTCAATAATTCAATGTCTGCAATACGGCAAAGTTTGTGACTAAAGAAATAAAAAACTATTCCTTATAATTGACAGGTCTCCACGAAGTGTTAATGTTCGCTATACAAAAATCGGACATGGATCTCCGTAAAGTGCTCTACCAGAATATAGTGCTAAGCGGGGGCTCCACTCTGTTCCGGGGCTTCGGTGACCGCCTGCTCGCCGAGATACGGAGACTCGCGCCCAAGGACATGAAAATTAGGGTAAGAAATAAAAAAATTAACCAAAATGCAAAAAGAAGAGATGTTTGAGACTTGTTTTGCTGTTTTACTTCAGCACAAAGTTACACTAAAAATTAAACACACTTATCTTATCCCGTTATTTAACACACTTATCTTATCCCGAAATTTGATGGTGTATGTGAATCCACCAACCCGCACTGGGCCAGCGTGGTGGATATGGCTCAATCCACCCTTAGTGGGAAGGCGTACGTCCTGCAGTGGACTATTAAAAAGGCTGATACCGAACCGAACTCCGTACATAAATTCCAAAGAACTCATTGGTACGGGACCGAGGATTTGAACCCACAACCTCACGATTGTAAGGCGGGTGTCACTACCTCTTGACCACTACGGCCACTATGGCCTTACGTCGTAATGATACTAAACGTCTCGAAAATAATAAGAAAATCAACAGAATAAACTTTTTTTTCTATTTTCCAGATCTCAGCGCCCCAGGAGCGCCTATACTCGACGTGGATAGGCGGCTCGATTCTGGCGTCGCTCGACACATTCCGCAAGATGTGGGTCTCCAAGAGAGAATACGATGAAGAGGGCCACCGTGCCGTGCATAGGAAAACTTTCTAGAATGTTCTGGGAAGTTTTAGGGTGTTCTGGGGGGTTTTAGAGTGTTCTAGAACGTTCTGGGAGGTTTCAATGTGTTCTGAAACGTTTTAGATTGTTCTGGAAAGTTTTATGACATTCTGGGAGGTTCTAGAGTGTTCTAGCGGGTTTCTGGTGCTCTAAAGATATGCCATGCATAGGAAGACTTTCTAGAATGTTCTGAGAGGGTTTAGTGTTCTAAGAAGTTTTAGAGTGTTCTGGGGGAGATTTAGAAGGTTCTAGTGTGTTTTGGGGGGTTTTCATCATGCATTAAAAACCTAAAACATTGTAGCAATTCATATGTCACGATTATGAAGAGCTAGAAGATTTTGGAAGGTAGAATATAGGTATCCTACAGTGGTTTAGGGGAAGTTTGGGCCTTCTAGTAAGTTATTAACTATTCTCTTCTACTTTTCGAGTATTCTAGGAGGCTCTAGATTATTCTGGGAGGTTACAGGGCATTTTAGAAAGATCACAGGTATTTCGGAGGGTCTTAAACGTTCTGAAATGTTCTGGAATAGAATACATATTCTAGTTTCTTCTGGAGAGTTTTCTCTGGGCGTTCTGAAATCTTCTAGAACCTTACTGTACTGTATCAGCCTTTTTTAATAGTCCACTGCAGGACGTAGGCCTACTCACGAAGGGTGATTGGGCCATATCCACCACGCTGGCCTAGTGCGGGTTGGTGGATTCACATACGCCATCGAATTTCTTCTACGGACATATGCAGGCTACCTCACAATGTTTTCCTTCATCGAAAAGCCTGTGGTGTGAAATTCCGTACATAAATTCCAAAGAACTCATTGGTACGGGACCGGGATTTGAACCCACGACCTCACGATTGCAAGGCGGGTGTCACTACCTCTAAGCCACCACGGCTTCCAGAACCTTAAGACTGGTTATAATCTAGAACAACAGTTTTCTCACTTTCTAAAATACAACATTTTGGAATGAGGGTTTCTAAAATTTTAGCACATTCTAAGAAGTTTAAAGCATTATAAAACAAAACCTTGTAGAAAAACCTAGTTCTGGAGGGTTATTCTTTATGAAAACAAGCACGTAACGCGCTCTAACGTGCTATTTGTTTTTAAGAAATTAGTATGAAAATTACTATTATACTATTTTTTTTAAATATACTATTTTTCAAATAGCATAACTTAAACTCGGTTGTGCGCATGTGCGCCTCATAAATAAGCTCAAGATAGTCCAACGTGCTATGGAGAGGGCTATGCTCGGTCTCTCTGCGGGATTGAATCAGAAATGAGGAGATCCGCAGACGAACCAAAGTTACCGACATAGCCCAGCGGATTAGCAAATTAAAGTGGCAATGGGCAGGACACGTTGTTCGAAGAACGGATGGCCGATGGGGCCGGAAAGTTCTCGAATGGAGACCACGGACCAGCAAGCGCAGCGTAGGTCGTCCACCGACCAGGTGGACTGACGACATAATAAAAATCGCAGGAACGCGCTGGATGCAGGCCGCTTCCAACCGGCCTTATTAGAAATCCATGGGGGAGGCCTATGTCCAGCAGTGGACATCTTACGGCTGATAGATAGATAGATAGAAACTCGGTTTATAATTTATTTTAACGTAATTTTACATTTATCAAACAGTTCTCCAAATGAAATTCAAGGAAATATAAAAATTACTTACCGCGTTACGTTACGTTTGGTCGATAGAGAATCAGGCCCCTGGAAGGTTTTAGGTTATTCTCGAAAGACCCTAGGACATTCTGGTATTTCTAGTGTTCTAGAAAGTTCTAGAACATTTTACTAGGTTAAAAGAAAGTGTATTTGGAGATTATCTGCTTAAAGTCAGTGTATTTATTATTTTTTAAGTTTAGTTTAATTAAGTATAACTAGCTAATCATTGTAGTTGATTTTGTTGTATCAAACTAATATGGCAGAACTGAAGATACAGGGCGAATCTAATTTCTTGGCGGCTGTACTGTACTATATCAGCCATTTTAATAGTCCACTGCAGGACGTAGGCCTACCCACGAAGTGTGTTTGGGCCATATCCACCACGCTGGCCCAGTGCGGGTTGGTAGATTCACATACGCCATCGAATTTCTTCTACGGACGTATGCAGGTTGCCTCACGATGTTTTCCTTCACCGAAAAGCGGTGTTAAATTCCGTACATAAATTCCAAAGAACTCATTGGTACGGGACCGGGATTTGAACCCACGACCTCACGATTGTAAGGCGGGTGACACTACCTCTAGACCACCACGGCTTATATGTTAGTGTTATGGCGGCTGTAATGTTAGTTACAAGCTGTGCGAAACCCAATTCTCGCGCAGGTGTGAAGTTAGCTTCAGGGGGCGCCTAATGCCAGAATCAAGCGAAAGGTGTATTTTTAAAGACGTGGTTTAAAGATAACGAACATAAATATCCATCACTTCATTAAAACTCGCGTGAGAAATCATTATACTAAGTAAATTAAACACCGGCTTTCACTTACGTATGATATACGGCCGGGCCGCTGGGAACCCGACCGGTTTCGGAGGAAATTTGTACTCCTTCATCAGGGAATACGCGCGCTCCCGTCGACTCGCACGCGCACTCATCATACGTGAGTGGAAACCGGTGTTTTATTTATATTTAGTATAAATATCCATATTAAAAAAATACTATAGGAAAGGAAAAAACCTATAGTAGTAGAGTAATTGCGTAAAATTTTGGAAAATAATATGGTTACTTAAAACTTTTTTTTTCAAATGCTCGGAATTATCAGCGACAACACCACATTATTTTTGACAAATTACGTAGCCAGGCTAATGTTCTAGTAGGGTAATCGATTAGTTTTTTTTAATATATGTTTAAATTTTGAATAAATATATAAAATGTCACCTAAAAATGTAAGCTGGCGCTCGAAGCCAACATCATCGTGAACTGAGTCATGCGATTTTCGACTCTAAACAAAGCAGCATAGAAGATAGCGGGCGATGCAAGAAGCGCGGGTTAAATCTGTTTTTTTTTTCATGGCAGGCGCACTCTTCTGTCAGGATTGGGTTTAGCGCGGCTTGAAACTAACTTCACTCTCTAAGTCCCTGTACTTTGCGAACCTTGCATATGCGTCCCTTTTTAGCTCAATATGTAAGAAAAGGAAGCCAGTAGGATTAGAGCCGTTAAATTTAGTTTTTATTAAGGTACAACAAAATTGATGTTAACACAGGGTTATACAGAATGGTGTTGTTATACCGAAAAGAGGTCGCTGTACTTAACGTAATGAAGCACTTTAATTTATAATCACGAACAGCTACTTTAGCCATTTTTTTAAAATTCTCTGTTAACTTGACTTTATTATCAATTTTTATTTAGCTACCATCCCGGCTTCGCTCGGCTAAGAATGAATTATAGTATTAGACCTTCGAGAAGAAAATATTATAGAAAATTGAAAACCGCTTTGCAATCTGTTGTGTAGTTTAGAAGCTCTATATATCTATATAGCTTCCAGCGATAAGGCCGCCTAGTGTTGCCCTATCTTTAGAATTTCACTAATGTATTTATTGTATGTTTTAATTTTGTGTTTACAAGAGTCATTTGTTTGTTTGTTTGTATATGCACAATACACATTCAGACAAAAAAAAACGATATTAACTATAACAGGATACGGCTAAAACTCACGTTATAATTATACGGTCGATCGTCACCGGCGTCACCCCGTCACCCCGACGGGGGTGCGCGTATTCCCTGAGGATGGAGTTCTAAATACTCTGAAACTGGTTGGATTCCTTGCGGATCGACCGTATAATTATAACGTGAGTTTTAGCCGTATTCTGTTATAGTTATGATAAATACTCACGTTAGTTTTAATGAAGTAAAAACGATATTGTCTTTTTGTATGTAGTGATGGTGACCAACATATTTTTTTACGAATTTCAGTTTGGTTTCGTTGTACTAGTAGTTCATAATTATGAATTGACCTTTCGGCGTAGCATCACCGTTCCATGTAACCCTACATAGTTACTCAATGGCAGTTAAAATTCATAACATATTTTTCGCTTAAATAAATATAAAAGTTGTCACTAGGTGGCGTCACATGCTTGTAGACTGACATTGACATTTCTCTACGTCAAAAGCTTTTTTAAAATGTAGCTCTAACGCAGAGGGATAATGTCGAGAAAATCTGAAAGAGATGCATTGATTTAATACGGTACGAGTTACAAAGAGATATGAAAGATATCTTTATTTGCTGCCTGTTGTCGGATTTTTCATTGCAGAACGTCAAATTCTAGTACATGTTTGACAAATTGCGGTCCAAAATTTCCATACATTTTTGTAAATTAGTTAAAGAGATGGCTTTTCTCAAGGTTTCTCAACCTTTGAATTTTTACTTTATAAACAGAAATATTGTCTTTTTTAGTACGTTGGCAAATGTGTATGTTATGCGACGCCAAAATCCGAGAAATGACATAACAAATCAGCCACTCGAATCTAGCGCCACCTGGTGAAGTGAAAATAATATTATCCTCATTATTTAATATTTTACTTATATGCAGTAGGTTGTATAATTTATAAATAGTATAACTGCATTAAAGTGTTCTTTGTAAGCTTGTAAAATACTTGTTTAGACTTCAGGACCAGTTAGGTGCAAGCTGCTTTCTTCATCTTTCTTTTAGAAACTTGTGAGAGCTTGTCCAAAACGGGCTATTCTATGTCTACTAAGTTCAGGGGACTCATTTTTGAACGCACGGCTTGGTCGTATACGGAACTTGTATGGAGCACTCAGCAACTTCCACAGACAATATAGAGCGTTTTCATACTATCTGTCAAAGTTCCGTATGCGTTCCGAGGCGTTCACAGTTGAAAAATGAGTCCCCAGTACGGGAGGCATGGCAAAGGGACTAAGCCGGGAACATACTATCGGACGTGGCTGACGGGCGCGACTAACAGCCGCGACTTAGCAATGTGCACAGTCTTAAGTGTGCTAGATCGCTCTCGGACGTCCGAACGCTCAAGGTCGTCCGAAGGTGACGTCCGCGACTTATGTCCGATAGTGTGCACGGCTCAGTGTACTTTCATAGTCTAGGTCGAGGCTGTCAGTCGCGTCCGTAAGCCGCGTCCGATAGTATGTTTCCGGCTTGATAGTCTTTCCACCATTATATCCCCTTGAAGAGGAAATAAAGTATGGATTGACAATGACAACTGACATTTTAAAGTGGGGTTTTCTCCCTTTGCCATGCTACCCGTGCTTGGGATTGTTTTTTGAATTTCGCACGATTTGGTCTTATATAGAACTTGTATGGAGTACGCGCAACTTCCATAGACAACAGAGATTCTCCATACAAGCTGTCAAAGGTACGTATACGTTCCTAGGCGTTAAACGATCCCCTGGGGTTTCATTTTTCGAACGCCTCGGAACGTATACGGAACTTTGACTGATTGCAAGAAATACTCTGTATTGTCTATGGAAGTTACGCCGTATAAGTTCTGTATGCGACCAAGGCGTGCGAAGTTCAAAAATGAGTCCGTTTCTAGGATTCCGTACCTCAGAAGGAAAAAACGGAACCCTTATAGGATCACTTTGTTTGTACTTCGAACGCCTAGGAACGTATTCGTAACTGTGACAGATTGTATGGAGAATCTTTATGTTGTCTATGGAAGTTGCGCGTACTCCATACAAGTTCCACGACCAAACTTTGAGAAGTTCAAATTTTAGAAATTCTATTGGAAATATAATAGGGTAGGCCTATATCCAGCGGTGGATATCCTCCGGACATATGGTGAACTGAATTGGCGCACAGAAAAGTATGGTGAGCTCCTTTTCAACTTCATCGCCATTTTTGTAAGCCCTTATTGGCCGAATCAAACTCCTTGGCAGCTGTGAAGTTAGCCACAGGCTGCGCAAATCCCAATCATCGCGCAGCAATCATAAGTGCGTTCGGATAGCCTACTGATGGCAAAATTAATAGTGCGTGGAGTCCCTCCGAGCGGAAGAAGTGAAACTTCGTCGCAACAGTGCTTTTATACCCCTCCAAGGTAGCGTTAAACGTTTAACGCAACCTTGTTGGAAGTCGCATTACAAGTTTCACTTCAAAAACGCCAACAACGATCACATTCAGCGTTCGTTTTGGGAATGTGTGAGCAAAATTGGCATTTTTAACTGTTTCGTTCACCGTTCGGATAGCTCTAAAACAGTTATAAATGCCACCGTGAACTGTCACTTTTGACCCACCTGCGGAGGGTTCTTTGTGATCGTTCGAGTTTGACGTTAAAGCCGGAAACATACTATCGGACGCGACTTAGCAAAGTGCACAGTCTTAAGACATCCGGTGTGCCAGATCGCTCTCGGACGTCCGAACGCTCAAGGTCGTGCGAAGGTGACGTCCGCGACTTATGTCCGATAGTGTGCACGGCTCAGTGTACTTTCATAGTCTAGGTCGCGGCTGTCAGTCGCGTCCGTAGGCCGCGTCCGATAGTATGTCTCGAGCTTTAGCGTTCGTTTTGGGAAGTGAGCAAAAGTAGCACTATTGGCGAAATGGGCGAAATTCCCAAACCGAACGGTTTACATTGACGTTAATTTTGTAAATGCTAAAAATGCCATCGAACGCACCATATGTGAGCTTGAGTCAGGATTGGGTTTTGCGCAGCTTGTGGCTGACTTCACAGCCGCCAAGAAGTTTGATTTGATTTTTTTCTTCGCTCAATGCTCATTCGCATATTTCATATTTAGAGGGAAAGCAGCCTTATTGTATAGCATTATAAAACTTGCACTCTCTTATGCATAATAACATATTTTTTGCAGAAATCACATAGATAGTAAGAAATAAAGTGCTTACAGACTTTTTTATTGAAATAAATTATTCTTTTCCAATATTTTTTTGTTTTATTATCCTAATTATAAAGCCGGAAACATACTATCGGACGCGGCTGACGGACGCGACTGACAGCTGCGACTTAGCAATGTGCACAGTCTTAAAAACATCCGGTGTGCCAGATCTCTCTCGTACGCCCGAACGCTCAAGGTCAGCCCAAGGTGACGTCCGCGACTTATGTCCGATAGTGTGCACGGCTCTGTGGACATTCATTATCTAGATACCTATCAGTCGCGTCCGATAGTATGTTTCCAGCTTAACTTAGCAATAGAAGTTAAAAAAACTAACTCATGTATGTTTTAAACACATTGGTTGATGACTAGGCTACAGCAGTCTGTGGTAATTGCATAGAATATGTGGATCAGCTAAAATAGGGTAGTTCACTGGTATTGAATTAATTAAAAGTATTAGGATTAGTCAATTCTTATGATTCGTAAACTGAAAAAATAATTAAAATTGGCTAATCAAGTGATTTAATTTAAATTTTTTTTTTATCTTTTTATGACTAAGGTGAAGGTGGCAAAGTGCGCCTAGCGGATAAGTGCGCCTACCACAAATATCTTGAAAACTACCGATTGGATACTAGTAGGGACACTTTACATCGATGATACAAACTAAAACATAGTTCTTGGTGATAGTCACAGATGGCTCTAGTCATGTGAGTTTGAGACACGCGCCATTTTATTTTCACTGTTATTGCAAGTGGTAAGGAGAGATGACAGTGGAGTAATCGTCGTCATAAATCTCAAGAAATTGAGTTTTTATCGACATACGAGTGAGGTAAGTGCACAATTTAAATATTGTGCATTGAGATTTTGACTTTATATCACGAATATCTAGTAAAATTTATATATTTTTTGCAAATTTAGTATTCTGATCTCAAATTTTTATAGTTGGGGAAGTGCGCCATACTGACTTTTTATATGGCGCACTTCGCCGCAATCCAGAGGTTTGTAACCTTTTTAAACGTGTCTTTTTACAAGCTTTTATTTAACTTGCAATGTATGTTTGCTTGTTTGTATGGTCGGGTTATTATTATATTATTATTAATTCTTGATCCAATAAGAAGTGTGTGCTATTGTTGGAATTACTTCGAATCCTAATGTCATATGTATATATGTTTATTTATCGTGTTTTATGAGGCTACCCTACATACATGCACACAACACACAATCACATTCAGTAAAAGTCACAATAATTAATTATTATTTACCTGATCATGATTTTTGTTTAAGATGGCGAGATATGTAAAAAAACTGAAGGTCCTTAATGGTCCAGAGAGGCTTTGAATGAAGCAGTCGAAGCTGTTCGATTAGGTAGGATGTCTGGGTATGCAGCCGCATCAACCTTTGCTATCCCAAGAAAGACTATTATGGACCACGTCACAGGTCGAAGGGGCCAAAAGTCATCAAGTCTAGGCAGACCACCAGTATTTAAATATGAGACAGAACTTTTTGCATGTAATGGACCGCAAACCGCAGGCTGTAGAGGTTGCTAGTAAGAAAGCAGCAGACCAATTTGTCTTCCAAGAATTTTATGACATACTAGAAAGAGTGATTGACGAGTTAGAGCTTCATGACAAGCCTAAAAGAATTTACAATTTGGATGAAACCAGTTACTGCAGTGATCCACAAAAAAAAAGTCATACGTCTTAGGGGTGATGGAAATCAACTCGGACTACATCATCCTCCGAAAAGTCAAATACAACAGTTTTGATGGCGAGCAACGCTGCTGGGGAGAAAAGAGCTCCATTTATGATTTATAAAGGAAAGCACGTATGGAGTAATTGGACCTCTGATTTAGCGTACCCTGGAACGTTGTATACAGCCACATCTAATGTCTGGATAGAATCGCAAGGCTTTTTGGAATATTTTTTATTTATTCCGATGATTAGCGATACGATTCAGCCAACACTTCTCATCTATGATGGTCACAGTACACATGTATAAATGACTGTAATCGAAAAAGCCTTATAACAACCATTAAGTAGTTCCATTCCATGGTATTTATTCGTAAATAAAAGAAAAAATATACTTGATACTCGATTATCAATATTTAGAAAAAAGGTTTACAGCCACTGATTTAAGATTGTATGGCGCACTTAGCCGAAATTTGGTTTGACATACATAGATTCTTCTAGAATGTGGCTATGAAGAAAAATTAAATGTTATGCGTTTCGTTGCTTGTTTTCTTATAATAATATGAGGCTGTTTTTATCCCTACGCTTCATTATTGCGTTTTACTAATACCAGGCGCACTTACCCGATTTGGCGGCAAAGTGCGCCTGGTATCATGTTTTCTTATTTTGTGCTAAAAATCATTATTTTAAGGTTCAGGTTGCAATGACACGACATTAGTTGTAGTCGCAAAACATCATAGATCCATAAGATACCACGACAAGTGTCATCCGTAAACTAAAACACAAGTTATATTGCACCAAAGTCAACTATGAAAAAAATATGGCGCACTTTGCCCCGCTCACCTTATGCTATTGCAGATGCCTACTATATTATTTTTAATTTTTTAGATTTTGATCATAAGCTTGGAAAGATTTTGGTAGGAATTAATAGGAGATGCCTTATCCCTTTCCCACAAAGCATAACATAGTATGGCGAATGTATGATAATTATGGACCGTGACGTCATTTTCTGCTATAGTACGCTCTTTGTCCAGCAAGGAAGTAAATATGCTTCTAACTTCTTTATACCTACGTTGATTTTATTTTTGTTTTCGTTAATCGGCTATGTTTATGGTTATCTGTTACAAGAGGACATAAAAAAAATGACAACTAGCCTATTATGTAGGTACATTTAAAATTTTAAAATGATGAGTGTAAATAACATAAATATATATGTTATTCTCTGCTTTTAAGCACAGTATAACATTATGTATTTACTGTGGTAAAAGTTTATACCCTTTTATTAGTTTGTGTAAAAAGAGACGCGTCGCAGGTGAGGTCGCCCGTGTGCCATTTTACTAATTTTGTTACGTTGACACTGCTCGGTCATTGCTAGTTCAACTATTGATACTTGGTAGAAGCCAATTCGGTTTTCATCAGTACTCGCGTCTACCAAGTATGGTGCCTTGGCTACTGATTAAAATCTTACTGTTAGTTAACCGTAACCATGATGGTTCTCTTCATTCATTGAGGACACTGCAAACCACTATTAGGTTGATTTGTTAAATAAGAAAAGAAAACAATCATTTTTTTATTAAATCACCTATAATTCATAAATAACGTATTGTTGGAATAGTTGCAACACTGATTCGTTTTGCGTACTGGCAACATTGCACAAGATGGCGGTTTACACTATTACCTTACAACTAAGATGTTAAGTTAGATGTTCATTTCTTGGGCGCGACCATCTCTTCCAGGTTCTTAAGTTCAGCTGAAAGAGAGAAAACAGAAATATTAATAAGAGTATAATGATATGAATGAATAAAACGACTTAAACTTTAAGAAAGAAGAAACTGAAATCACTTATGGGAGTTGTGGGTTGTATATTGCATGATGCTTCTGATTTGTTATCAGCATCAACATCCTCTTTGCTATCTCTGACACCATCCAAGCCACTGGGTCAGTTATGCCAGTGGCCCAAAGCCACTCCCCACTATTTGAAGATAATGGGGCCTTATTGTAAAAGCGCTCAGAGGTTTGGCTTCACTTTTCCTCCCGCTCGCTCTTGTGGTGTGAGTACCTAGCGCGAGCAGTAGAACTATAAGGCCCTGGGCTGGCTTAGATAGCACAGGATATCCCCCATATGCTTAAAACACCCTATAAGGGAAAAGGGAAGAGATGTAGAAGAATGACCATCACTCATCTGATAACCAGCCATGATACGTTTTTATGAAATGTTATTTACATACTATTACATACAAAATCTCTTGTGATAGCTTTCCTATCTAAAGTTTGATAAATAATAATTAAAGTCTGAAAGTCTATCTTCAGTAGATCTTAGACCACCATATGAGGCATCAGTGGAATCGCCCCATATTGCTTGTAGAAGATAAGAACTTTGGGTGATCTTTATGCATCATTGGCAAAGCTAGATTTTTCTCTACTGGGGAAGCTGTCTACTTTTACACAGCCCTGAAAAATAGAACCTATTCTTCTCCTTTCTTTCGATGGTTCTAAAATAAGTGAGATCTATCTAAACAAGCTTTGCCCAGTGGTTAGCGACTGCCACCCCAGATGGAGAGGCTTTAAAACCTATTGATTGCAAAGTAAGTATTCTGTGGTGCAACCCAGGCTACACTCGTAGCTTGTATGACACTGTACATTATCCATGTTTGTTAAGAATCGTGTTTTATACTATGTATAACGGAACTAAACTCACATGTAGGGATAGTCGTAACGACTATAGTTTCGGCGTCCTTTCTCAAGTTGGCGAGTGCTAGGACGCGGAGCCGTCAGTGCATTGCGAGACGAGATATATAGTATAAAATGTGTGTAAATTTCCATTGTAAAAAAAGAATTGTGTTATTCAGTAAGATCTTTTTTTTTGCAATATTTACCAGCGGCAGCGATCTTCTTTTCCTCAGCGATCTTCGCATCCCTGACCGCCTTCTCCTTGAGCTCAATCTCACGGAACTTGGCCTCCTTTTTGGACAGTCGGCTCTGGTGGAAAGCACCATACAGTACACCGGCAGTCAGGAATGACCAGCGACCAAACTGTAATGGATAGACATTTTGGTAAGCTTTTGGAGACTCATTAACTAATTAGGTAGTTATAGGCTGAATAATACAAGTTGGAGGATATGCAGTTAGCTAAAAGCTGTGCAATATCCAATCAAAGTGAAGCTCTATGTGAGCTTCAGTCAGGATTGGATATTGCGCAGCTTTTAGCTAGCTTCACATCCACCAAATTCTATGATTCGGCCTGTATTTTTATTGCTAGTCCTAGGTAATAGTTATTAATTGTATCTTTTGTCAGTACAGCACCTGTATAGCAGAACAAGTAGAAGTATTTACTCTCTTTTGCTACTCACTCCATATTTGCTATTTTTATTAATTCCTCTCCAGACGAAATGGTTGCCTGGAAGAGATTGCTGTAAGCAATAAGGCCGGCCTTTGTTGCACTAGTTTATGTCGCTTATTTTTTTCTTAACTGTGTATTTTTTCTGTATTGTATTTTAGTGTTAACAATAAAGTGTTCATTCATTCATTCAAGTATTTTTATTTCTCAGTAACGTGGAACCACACGTCTGTATTTGCGAGTGTCAAATTATTGATATCTTTTTCTAAGGATTAATACAGGAAAAGTATATAAAATCAGCAATTGCTTAAGGACAGTAACCAAGTGGATCCCACCAACATGTCTCTCTCGCACTCGCGAGGTAAGTATCTCATTAATCTTTTGCAGTTTTTAGGTTCCACCAAGAGTAATCCATCGTTTGCGTAAATCTTTAGCAGGTAGAATGAAATAACATTAGAGGTTATGTCAAAAAGTTCTCACAAAAGCAATAGTAAAAACACTGGCTAGAAACTGAAATTACTAGGCAGATTTAAAAATTAGCTGGCTGGAAATAAAACAAATGATATAAAACAATGATTTTTAGCAAGGAGTTTACATCGAAAACACTTGTTACATAATAATGGGATTCTCAAGTTCATGAATTGATTTAATATTTACCCTGATCAATGGCGATACTCGCACTGGGGGTCCGTAGGGAAGGTCAGACATTCTGATAATATATTGTTGGGACTTAAAATCCAAATAGGATTTATTGAAAATTCCCAAAATTATTTTCTTGATCGACAGAGGTTATAAAATTACGATGTTACCAGTCAGAAAAATATATACAAAAATCAATACTATACTATACATTTAGCACGCAATAGATAATCCCTGTAGATAAAATGAAGCTTTAGATGAATTTGATCTTTGATAACAAGTGTGTTTGCTTAGGAGGAATATAATTATGTTACGTAATAAGTAAGCTGAGGGCTTTGGTAATATATTATTTCGAACATTAAATCAGCTGCGTAAAATGGAGTAAGCATTTTTTTCCTGGCAAGAAATATGACGTTGACACTTGCGTTGACATTACTGACTGCTGATCGACGAATGATGGCCGCCCGGCTGATTCATTCATCGGCCAATCGCCAATCAATCAATCAGTCGTCAAAATGGCGTTAGTCATGGCGTTTGTGTCGGTCGCTGTATCAATATTGTACACGCCGTTTCTTCTACTAATTCTGTGCGTTATCTTCCTCGCGTCTATCGGTAAATCCTTGGGAGTGCGACGATTATACGTGAACATATTACTCAAGCTATTCGAGGTAAGTCACCTTTGCTTTGCCACACTTGCGTAAATAAGAACTTCGTCGTACTTTTTATCGATTGCCGCATTTGTTTACACTCTATTGCCAATAAAAACTAGTGGAACGATCTTAATTTACATATTAATTAATTTAACACGGGAAAAAGTGGATTTATAGGGCTTGTACTTATATGTTTATTATTATGCAAGGTGAGGTTAGGTCTCTAACTCGTCTACATGACAGAGTATTGTATCACGCAATAAATTGTTTTTGTGTCCTTCCTTATGTAGGTTTAGGAACATCCTCGTCGTTTCCATTTATTTAAAACAGTGGCTCAGGTGTACATTATGACAATACGCCCTGACATTCCTCATTTTGTTCTTAGTGTATACGTAAAAGTAAAAAATTAATTATTTGGAACAAAATGTCTCTGTTTCCTATCTAATATCATCATTCCATATACATAACAAAGACTCTTTAAGAGACATACTTCGTTCCTGTTTTGATGAAAGTATTTACACTATAATTTACACTAGCAAACCACCTTCTTTTCATTCTCAGCATTTCTCTACTATAAGCATGTTTTATACTTGTAAACCTTTCTCTTAAATCACTTGGTCTATGGATGAAAAAAAATTACATCAAAATCGGTTGCATAGTTTAAAAGATCTAAGCATACAGACTGCGGGAAGTAGCTTTATTTTTATACCTTGTAGAGGTATCAAAGTTTATGCACTATAATTACATATTATCTTTGTAATAGTAGGTTAAGTTAAAAAAAAAATTGGTTGCCTGTAAAGTCGGTATACGGGCGAAAGTTTTACGTGACAACGACTTTGAGTGGTAAAATAATTTTAATGTGAATATTCATTCGTATAGTAGGAAGAAGGATGAAAATGTCTGTCTCTCTCGCTCTTAGGCGGGCTAACCATGACGCGTGCCTCTCACTCGCTCTCATTGTGAGCGCATAACGTGAGCGGAGCGTAACGCAGTTTCTTGAAGTGTCACCCGGTAAACCAATTTATAAGACGTTGTCACGTCAATAAGATATCATCACATATGTACTCAAATAAAGTTCAACTAATAATTATTAGTGACTAAGCTTTGGTTGGTATAAAAAATAATTATATTTCATCAAAAATGACACAACTGACTTCATCTGTGCACAGAATTTAAATCGTCCACACAAATTGATGTATCATCGATGTAGTCATATTTACATTATTGTTGATTTTTTTTAAATGACTCAGCCAATTTCGATAAAATTAAAATGTTACCACCTCTGAAGTATGTAATACCAGTTTTTTTTTAAAAGTAAAAACCCTTTTTCTTTCTTGCCATCTGTTATTATAAAATAAAATCTAAAATCCTTACCACTTATACATTATTACTATATACTACGGGACTAATTGCGCACTAAAATTACGAGATAAATAAATACCTCCTCATCCCGACGTTTCGGCCGAGTTGCATCGACCATGGTCACGGACAGTCAAAAAAAAAATACCACTTATACAGACAAAACTTAATTTATATTTGTCACTTTTACACATGTTTGTAAGCTAGCAGAACTGGCGTTCTAAACCAAAAGAAGAATAAAACAAACCAGCTGTTTGTAGATTCTGAGTTATAATTTTATTTGTCGATTTCCAGTTATAATTCTGCAAAGAAATAATACCTATGTATACTGAGTGCTAAGCTACTGGAGCAGTTATGCCAGCGGCCCAGAGCCACGCTCCGTTACTTTAAGGAGCTGGGCTGGCTCGGGTAGACGCTGGCGGGGGAAATGCACAAAACACCCCATGCGGGACGTCAGTGCAGGACTTTACGGCCATTTCTTCTAATTAGAATTACTGAGCGCCACAAATTGACGGATGGGAAGTTATGTGCAGCGTAATGCGCAAAAGCCGAAATATGGGTACGCGCGGGAGCCAGAGAGACGAAACGCCAGGGCAAACTCGCCCGTCATCCTCATGCCTCCCGCGCGCTCTCTATGCCCGAGCTCACTACTTCGCCATTTGTATAGGCATTGTGCACACATGCGCAATAATTTGCGAATCACGGCGAAGTGTCATCTGCAGCTAACTTCTTAACCTTCGATTTGTGTGGTGCTTAGTATATATATATTACTGTTATTTTTTCTCGAATTCCGGTTGGCTCCATATTATAAGTTGTTCATAGTGATCTGAATCACCCCCTTTCAGGATGGTCTGAACCACCCCTTAGTTCAGGGCAAGCAGATAACCCTGTACAAAAATTGCTCATTTAAAGGTACAAATACAAAATGTGTGCCTTAAATGTATAATTTCAAGGTTATATCATGATTATCGGTTATTAGAACAGCCAAATCACCTTCCCAATAGACAATGACTCATCATAATCATCACCATTATCTAGCTTCGTAAACAATAGGCTAATTTGATTTTAATTGAACTACACAACATATCATATAAAGCCGTGGTGGTCAAGATGTAGTGCCTTACAATCGTGAGGTGGCGTTCAAATCCCCGGTCCCGTACCAATGAGTTCTTTGGAATTTATGTACGGAATTTCACACCACGGGCTTTTCGGTGAAGGAAAACATCGTGAGGCAACCTGCATACGTCCGTAGAAGAAATTCGATGGCGTATGTGAATCCACCAACCCGCACTGGGCCAGCGTGGTGGATATGGCCCAATCACCCTTCGTGGGTAGGCCTACGTCCTGCAGTGGACTGTTAAAAAGGCTGGTACAGTACACAACATATTATGGTTATCAGTAATACACCTAACCAAAGTACACCATAGTGTATTTTTCTGTACCTATTTGATGAATAAATTATTGAACCTGGTGAAGGCCTACTAAAACTAAAATTATTTCCATTCAACCATCAGCCATAGGACGTCCACTCCTGGACATAGGCCTCCCCTATGGATCTCCAATAAGACCGGTTGGTGGTCTCTAACTATAAGCCTTATTAGTAAGCCCAACATGCTATTGAGAGGGCTATGTTCGGGGTCTCTCTGCGAGATTAAATCAGGAAGAATTAAAATTACCGACATAGCCAGTTTGGCAAGTTGAAGTGGCGATGGGCAGGGCACATAGCGCGGAGGACTAATGACCGATGGGGTCGAGAACTTCTTGAGTGGAGACCATGCACCGGTAAGCGCAGCGTAGGACGTCCACCCACAAGGTGGATGGATCACCTCATTAAGACCGCAGGACCGCGCTGGATGCAAACCACTGCCAACCGGTCTTATTCGAGATCTATAGGGGAGGCCTATGTCCAGCAGTGGACGTCCTATGGCCGATAGATGCATGATGGATAATGTTTACATTGCTTTTTCAAAGTGTTTGCGTATATTTGGTTATAGCGTAGTTTGACTAGGTATTTGTTAGTGATCATCAAATTTAAGCAACGTTCAGCACCGTCAGTCTTCGGACCGGGTGACGGTATCACTATCACTACATAGTATATAATTATTTTTTGCAAAAAATAGCATGACCGACTTCACCCATGTACAGAATCATTACATAGTATAAAACAAAGTCGCTTCCCGCTGTCTGTCCCCATGCTTATATCTTTAAAACTACGCAACGGATTTTGATGCAGTTTGTTTTAATAGATAGAGTAATTCAAGAGAAATGTTTATATGTATAATACAACTGTGCGAAGCCGGGGCGCATCGCTAGAACGCAATATTATGCACGGATCGATGTAACATTTTAAACATTATTGTTGATTTATCAAAAATGGCTCAGCCAATTTCGATAAAATTTAAATGGGACCAATTTCGAAGTATACTCTTTCCAATAAAATAAGAATTATTGAAATCGGACTACTATGAAAAAAGTTATGCGTGGTTATACATAAAAAAAAAAATATATACGCGTCGAATTGTACACCTTCTTGTTCGTCGGTCAAAAAGCACAAAGTCGCTTCCCGTCTGTTTGTCCTTATGTATGCGTATATCTTTAAAACTACGCAACGGATTTTGATGCGGCTTTTTGTAATCGATAGAGTGATTCAAGAGGAAGGTTTATATGTATAATACACCTGTGCGAAGCCGGGGCTGGCCGCTAGTACAAGTATAAAAAGTTCAAGCTCGTAGGAAACTGGCCAGTCATGCGTGTCCTTATAAACATGTCGGTAGTATTTTCCGCGCGACCTTTCGCATTAATGTTAGGTATAGCGATACGACACGACCTAATGACCTAAGTCCTAAGTTCTGCCCCCAGCTGATAAGCGTCACATGTTATTGTTTACCACATAATACCGACAAATGTGGCGTTTACGTGCATTTTTAACCGACTTCAAAAAGGAGGAGGTTTTATGTTCGTCCGTATGTAGTTTTTTTTTGTATGTACATCGATATATTTGCCAATTATAAATCAAATGAAAAAAATATTTTTTAGTTTGAAATGATATACTCCCGTGATTATCCGAGCCGTTTTTATGACAACCGGACAAGTGCGAGTCAGGCTCGCACACCGAGGGTTCCGTACAAATATTGAAAATTTCACAAAATTGTAGTGTTGAATCTCTATAGAAATAATAAATAATCATCGAAAAGAGTTTTTTTTACTTTTCTCGTCATGCATCTAAAATTACACATTGTTATCCTGTTTTAACATAATATGCTAATGAAGCTCTTTCATATGATACAATTTACTCACTTTGAATTTTGGGCCTATATTTTTTGTATTTAGGCCCTATTTTTTTGGTATTTAATTAAAAAGGTACCGTTTTCTGATTTATTCCTATATGTGTACGCTAAGACAATGCTTCTCGCCAAATTTCATAGTTCTAGGTTATCTGGAAGTACCCTGTAGGTTTTGATTTCCTTGAGTGTCAAAATATGCGTTTTTTACGACATAAACGGCTCTAGTCTTTTTTCTATGGTATCTGACAAATATGATTTTTTCACAACTGTAACATACCATAGATATACGTATATGGTTTAAATTTCAACTCGTTAACTTTCGCGATCTTGAGATAAAAGGTCTCGACATACGGACAGACGGACAACAAAGCGATCCTATAAGTGTTGTTTTTTCTTTTTGAGGTACGGAACCCTAAAAATCAACAATAATATATGGGACTGAATGATCTCTACCGGGGTTTGAACTCACGCCCTCAGGGTTGTAAGGCGACCGTTCTCCTACCAGGCCATCACGGCTTACACGGTTTAATAACCAATAATCCCTTGTGGCTTTGTACGATAAGAATTGCAATTTTCAGTGCATTGATAAAAGGTTTATCTTTAGGTATAGAACTGTGTCCAGTTCCACGACTCGTGATCGTTTTTAGGGTTCCGTACCCAAAGGGTAAAAACGGGACCCTATTACTAAGACCCAGGGACGTTTTATCTCCGGACTAGTAACGCTCTACCATTCGCACTCACTACATTCTGTCAGCTTTACGTGAGGCGCGGGGGAGGAGGTGTTCACTGAAATTTCGACCTTAAACATATCAGGGTAAAGTCGAAACGTTAACGGGTGACGGGTTTATGGAGCGGAGCGAGCGAGAACAATGCACCCAGATGCTGATAATCCATTTTCGCCTTAATTGCTTGAACGCTTAAGTCTAAAATTGTGTAATAAAATGTCCGGTGTCTCTTTTACGTGTAGGCACAACACGTACACGTACTGAATTCTTCTCCACAATAGACAATAATAGATTGTAAGGTATGGACATATGGCTGAATGTTGCATAAACATGGGAGGATATGATTCTCGATCTTTGGCGGAGACTCCATTACTGAATCGATATATTCGATGCCGGTCCGAGTGAACTATTTTAAGTTTTTATATAAAAATAAGCTTCAATGAAACAAAAAAATACTGACATGTGAAACGTTACACCATCTTTTTGTAAATTTGAGGTATAAGATTTATTTTCACACGTTCTAACTGCACAAGCTGGCATTTTTTCAATGAGCACTTCGCGCAGCGGATTCAATCAGATGACTGTTGAAATATCGATTGGTAAGTGGTTTTTATAAACGTGTAAGAATTATAGTTCTCATACCATGACAGAGGGGTGCGCGCGTAGAATTCTATTCCCGAGGATAACTCTTCCAAGCTAAGACCGTCCGTCCATCTGATGATGATATTGACTGCCTCGGTGGCTCGGTGGTTAGTGACCCTAACTTCTGGATCAAAGAGGCGTGGGTTCGATCCCCACCAGGGCAAATATTTGTGTGATGAACATAAGTGTTTGCTCTGTGTCTGTGTGTTACTTAGTTACTATCTATATAAGTATGTATTTAAAAATAAGTATATGTAGTATATCAGTCTCTGGCAGCCATATCACAAGCTTTGCTTAGTTTGGGGTCAGAGGCCGTGTGTAAGATGTCCCAAAATATTTATTTATTTATCTGTCTGTCAGGCTGTATCTCATGAACCGTGACAGCTAGAACATTGAAATTTTACACAGATTTCAAAATTTATGGAGCCCCCCATAAATTTTTTTTTTTCTGTTTTCAGTATTTGTTGTTATAGCGGCCACAGAAATATCATCTGTGAAAAATTTCAATGTTCTAGCTGTCACGGTTCATGAGATACAGCCTGACAGACAGATAAATAAATAAATATTTTGGTTCAGATACCATAGAAAAAAGACTAGAGCCGTTTATGTCGTAAAAAACGCATATTTTGACACTCAAGGAAATCAAAACCTACAGGAATAAATCTGAAAACGGTACATTCTTAATTAAATACAATAAACCTGAATTATTTTTGGTCGATATTAATAACGGTAACAGGTAGACGCTTGAAATGTGCACAGAATATTTTATTGTACGTTTACTTTAATATTTACTACAAAGCGTTTCGAATCCTCATTCCTCATACGAACAGCCAGAATGTGGAACGCTTTGCCTGGGTCTGTCTTCCCGCTAAAATACAACGTGGGTGTCTCCAAATCCCGAGTAAATAGGTATCTTCTAGGTAAGCGTGCCACCCTAAACCGCATATCAGCTCAACATCAGGCAGTATGTAGTCAAACGCAAACCTTCATGGAATAAAAAAAAATACTCACTTTAATATTTATTTACATTCATTTTTTAATTAATAACTTAAAATACTTAAATATTTAAGGAGGGCTCCCATAATAGTACGGAACCCTTCGTGCGCGAGTTCGACTCGCACTTGGCTGATTATTATGTAACTAGGTGACGTTTTCAGCATGTCATTTAGTTCGATAAACGCTATGTAGGGATTACGTGCAATTCTTACTAATATAAATCTGAAAGTGTATTTGTTGGTTTGTTCCTCTTTCACGCAACAATGGAGCAACGGAACGACTTGATTGTTGGCATGGACAGAACAGCGGAAAGAACCATAGGCTACTTTTTATCCCGAAAAAACAAAAGTTTCTATGGGAAAGGCAATAATCAAAATATATCGCAAACGAAGCCGTGGTCAAAATGTGGTACCTTATATATCTTATACCTTTTTATATAATGGATTTCTGTATAAGTGGCGACCATTAATGTGATAGCTCCTTGAATCAAAATCAAATTAGAAGACATAAAACTTCATTCAAATTAAGCATTCAAGGCCGTTGATTTACTCTGCATATATTTTTGTATTGTAGAATTTGGCCACCAACTCGCCTGTTGCAAAGCGAAGTTGTAGCCGAAGGTGGAGTATGTAGACCTAGATGATACCTATTCAATCTTGACTTGAAGATATCCAGATTGTAATTGTCAGGAAACAATGACGGAGGCAGGGCATTCCAATCCCTGGCGGTCCGCATTATGAAGGAAGAAGCGAGTCGCTCAGTACGAGCATGTGGTACGTCGACTATGTGGAGATGGTATTTATGAGACTTCCGGCTAGTTCTGTTGTGAAAAAGTGATGAAGGAATCAGGTCGCGGAGTTCGAGTTCACACTCGCCGAAATGCTCTACTGCCTCGGTGGCTCAGACGACTGCCTCGGTGGCTCAGACGACTGCCTCGGTGGCTCAGACGACTGCCTCGGTGGCTCAGACGACTGCCTCGGTGGCTCAGACGACTGCCTCGGTGGCTCAGACGACTGCCTCGGTGGCTCAGACGACTGCCTCGGTGGCTCAGACGACTGCCTCGGTGGCTCAGACGACTGCCTCGGTGGCTCAGACGACTGCCTCGGTGGCTCAGACGACTGCCTCGGTGGCTCAGACGACTGCCTCGGTGGCTCAGACGACTGCCTCGGTGGCTCAGACGACTGCCTCGGTGGCTCAGACGACTGCCTCGGTGGCTCAGACGACTGCCTCGGTGGCTCAGACGACTGCCTCGGTGGCTCAGACGACTGCCTCGGTGGCTCAGACGACTGCCTCGGTGGCTCAGACGACTGCCTCGGTGGCTCAGACGACTGCCTCGGTGGCTCAGACGACTGCCTCGGTGGCTCAGACGACTGCCTCGGTGGCTCAGACGACTGCCTCGGTGGCTCAGACGACTGCCTCGGTGGCTCAGACGACTGCCTCGGTGGCTCAGACGACTGCCTCGGTGGCTCAGACGACTGCCTCGGTGGCTCAGACGACTGCCTCGGTGGCTCAGACGACTGCCTCGGTGGCTCAGACGACTGCCTCGGTGGCTCAGACGACTGCCTCGGTGGCTCAGACGACTGCCTCGGTGGCTCAGACGACTGCCTCGGTGGCTCAGACGACTGCCTCGGTGGCTCAGACGACTGCCTCGGTGGCTCAGACGACTGCCTCGGTGGCTCAGACGACTGCCTCGGTGGCTCAGACGACTGCCTCGGTGGCTCAGACGACTGCCTCGGTGGCTCAGACGACTGCCTCGGTGGCTCAGACGACTGCCTCGGTGGCTCAGACGACTGCCTCGGTGGCTCAGACGACTGCCTCGGTGGCTCAGACGACTGCCTCGGTGGCTCAGACGACTGCCTCGGTGGCTCAGACGACTGCCTCGGTGGCTCAGACGACTGCCTCGGTGGCTCAGTGGTTAGTAACCCTGACTCCTGGGTCAAAGAGGCGTGGGTTCAATCCCCACCCAGGGCAACCATTTATGTGATGAACATTGTTGTTTGCTCTGTGCCTGGGTGTTATATAGGTACTATCTATGTATTAAAAATAGGTTTAACTAGTTTTTACCCGCGGCTTCCCCCGCATGATTTATTGATTTTTGACGCAATATCATTATAATTTATAACCTATGTGTTATTCTGATATATAAGCTATATTCTTGCAAAGTTTCATCTCAATCCGTTCAGTAGTTTTTGCGTGAAAGAGTAACAAACATCCATACATCCATCCATCCTCACAAACTTTCGCGTTTATAATATTAGTAGGAAGTAGGATATGTAGTATATCAGTCTCTGGCAGCCATATTACTAGCTTTGCTTAGTTTGGGGTCAGAGGCCTTGTGAAACATGTCCCAAAATATTAAAAAAAAAAAATGGAGCCTATAGAAAATTACCAAACACGCAACTTTACGCTTGTGTTCCAAGCATTTCAGTTTGGAAGCGACAATTTTATTTATGGATTTCTTGAGCTGCTGTTTTTGTCTGGTCCCATTTGCAAGATCTTTTATCATCATTATCCACTATCAAATAGCACTATCACAGGTAGTAACACTGTTGTGACACCCATATCGGTCGTTATAAAGGTGTAGGTCAAAGATTTTTGCAATAGAAATGAAAATACAAAGTATGTATAGTATGATCACTTTATTAAAACTCGCGTGAGAAATCATTATACTAAATAAAACACCGGTTTTCACTTACGTTTGATATACGGCCGGGCCGCTGGGAACCCGGCCGGTTTCGGAGTAAATTAGTACTCCTTCATCAGGGAATACGCGCGCTCCCGTCGACTGGCGCTCGCGCACTCATCATACGTGAGTTAAAACCGGTGTTTTATTTAGTATATTATGGGCCGAAACAAAGTTCTTGGCAGCTAAAAGCTGCCAAAAACCACAGTACTTAATGGTATCTATACTAAGCACCACACAAATCTGCGGATGGGAAGTTAAGGCGCCATAGTATCAGGGTAATTTTTCATATGAGCGGGTGGTGAGCAATACGCCCCCGGTTTCGCCCGATTGTTGCATTCAAAAATAAATATAAAATTGATATTGTCACTTTTTCCTAAATTTTATGAATGAAAGCTTTAGTTCAATTCATGTGCATACATAACGGATTAAAAAAAAGTTGTAAACGTGTAGAAAAATGCAATAAACTTTCTTAAAAATCATGAATTTGTTCTAAAAAGCGGTATCTTCGCATTTAATTTCTATCGAGCGACGTTTTTTGAATTGTGTTTCGAGTTATTGAATTATAGTTTTGAGAATATTGTGTATTTTATTTTTATTCGACAACTACAAGGTTTGATGGAGAAAAGTCATTTTAACTAGGACTCTATAATGGTATTTTGAGATTGGATGGCAGCTTAAGCGCAGAACGCTGCGCAAAAGTCGAAATATAGTCATGCGCGCGAGCCAGAGAGACGAGACGCCGGGGCACCCCCGCTCGCGAACCTCATGCTTCCTGCGCGCTCCCTACGCCCGTGCTCACCACTACGTCACGCGGCGTCGGTATTTTGCACTCATGCGCAATAATTAGCCAATCACGGTGAAGTGTCATCTGCGGCTAACTTCTCATCCGTTGATTTGTGTGGCGCTTAGTATAACAGTATTGTGACTCTGCCCTGTCCTTGAAATATATAGCTACAGCGCCACGTGGCCACGCAGGACGTATCACGCGCTAGGGCTGCGCCCGCCTTCAGTATTTTCATTTCATCTACTACTATCGGACGTGGCTAACGGACGCGACTGGCAGCCGCGACTTAGCAATGTGCACGTCTTAAAACATCCGGTGTGCCAGATGAGGGACATTTTATAGCAATAATAAACAGAATACTGTCTACCCGTGACCACGGTCGATGCAACTCGGCCGAAACGTCGGGATGAGGAGGTATTTATTTATCTCGTAATTTTAGTGCGCGATTAGTCCCGTAGTATATACACTAGTAATAATCCTCTCAAAAGTCCCGATAGTAGCTGTTTTATTACTGTTATTCCCGTTATACAGAATAGCTGTTGTACAATTATTACCATTCAACAAAGGACACGTCCACAAAATGTGTGGAGGCCTCGTACATTCAACCAAAACTCCCTCGGAATAAAAGGCTAATAATGATAAAAAATACAAGACACAATCTAAAACTACACAAACTACTATATGACAAGCAATTGGATCAACCATTGACCCTTGAAGGCTAAAGATAATCCAAATACTCAAGCCCACTGCCAGTTGGCAGGCTGCCCAGCATGCTGGCAGCATTGCCACGCTGAATGGCAATGCTTATACGTTGAGCCATTGACTTCGATATGGAGTGAAGTAGGTTCCCAAAGAGTTATCTTTGTGATAAGCATTTCAAAAATCTGAAGCGAACGCAGGATTTGAACCTGCCCCTTCGGATCACTAGCCCGACGCTCTAACCAACTGAGCCAGCCCGCCTCCTCAAAGATAACTCTTTGAGATAAAATCTAGTGTAGAAAGCACTCAAAAATAAAATCATAACATTGATTTAGCAGTGCGTCATCTCTCGTCAATCTTTAGAAGTTCTAATAACTTCTAGTTGAGTGATAACCTGTCTAATACGGGTATCACAGGTCAAGCACTTCAAGAATTTGAAGCTTGCGTGGGAGGCGGGCTGGCTCATTTGGTTAGAGCGTCGGGCTAGTGATCCGAAGGGGCAGGTTCAAATCCTGCGTTCGCTTCAGATTTTTGAAATGCTTATCACAAAGATAACTCTTTGAGATAAAATCTAGTGTAGAAAGCACTCAAAAATAAAATCATAACAGTGAAGTAGGTTGTTTACTTTTTTGTACAAAAATAACTGTGTTTTATTGGGACAGCTGTTTTATATTTTGTAATTAATTAGCAGCGATTACTACTTAATATTTGATTAAGATAATAATTGGGTCAATATTTAAACTTATTACATTGATAAAATTAAATAAACAAAAACCATATGGTTTCTAATTATACTATTCTATCTTCTGTGATATTAAAACATCATTATCATAACAAAATATTTAATACACTATTCGTATTCGTCATCGTTCGGCATAAGACGTCCACTGTTGGACATAGGCCTCCCATATCTCTTTTACAAGATTGAAAGCGACTTGGTCCAACGCGATCCTGAGATCTTGATGTCATCCGTTCATCTTGCGGATGGACGTTCTACGCTGTGCTTGCCGGTACGTGGTCTCCTTTCGAGAACTTTTCCGACTCCATCGCTCATCAGTCCGCCGTGCTGTGTCCTACCCACTGCTATTTCAACTTGACATTACAAGGCCGTCAATTGTCGAATTCTCGCAAAAAAAACTTAAATCCTACTAATATTATAAACGCGAAAGTTTGTGAGGATGGATAGATGGATGGATGTTTGTTACTCTTTCACGCAAAAACTACTGGACGGATTGAGATGAAACTTTGCAATTATATCCTACTAATATTATAAACGCGAAAGTTTGTGAGGATGGATGGATGGATGTATGGATGTTTGTTACTCTTTCACGCAGCAACAAAACAACGGATAGACTTCATTTTTGGGATGGATATAGTTCAAAGGTCGGAGAGCGACATATGCTACTTTTGACCGACGAACCACCGGAGGAGTTATACAATTCGACGCGTATATATATATATATTTTATTATATAACTACGCATAACTTTTTTTATAGTAGTCCGATTTCAATAATTCTTTTTTTATTGGAAAGAGTATACTTCGGAATTGGTCCCATTTAAATTTTATCGAAATCGGCTGAGCCATTTTTAATAAATCAACAATAATGTGAAAAATGCTACATCGATCCGTGCATAATATTTGCGTTCTAGCGATGCGCCCCGGCTTCGCACAGGTGTACATATAAACATTTATCTTGAATTATTCTATCTATTAAAATAAGCATACATGGGGACAGACAGCGGAAAGCGACTTTGTTTTATACTATGTAATAATGATTCTGTACACGGGTGAAGTCGGTCATGCTATTTTTTACAAAAAATAATTATTATTGATGTACGAACCAACGGAGGTACACAATTCGACGCGTATACAATATTTTTTTTATATAACCACGCAATTTTAATCATTCTTTTTTTTTTTAGAGAAGGAAAGAGTATACATCCAAATTGGTCCCATTTAAAATTTTATCGATGTAGCATTTTTCAACAATAATGTGAAAAATGCTACATCAATCTGTGCGAAATATTGGCGAATTCTATACACGGGTGAAGTCGGTCATACTATTTTTTGCAAAAAATAATTATTATCCCAGAAAAATTAAATGATTCCATGGGATAGCATCATAAATTAAAATATCACTCGGGCGAAGCCGCAGGCAAAATCTAGCACTGTGCAAAAAATGTCATTATTCTTTATTGCCGGCTTGTAAACACGAAACACAGTTGAAACGTGAATTGCCACCAATGTGTCGGTGGCAAAGGTCGTTTGCGCGTGCGCACGAGATCTGACACTCACGCGCACTCGGGACTAACAAAACAAACGACATTACCTACATTAAAACCAATTTATATTCTAGTCCTTGACTATTTAGTGACACTAAAGTCACGGTAAGATAAGGTACCGTGCTAAAATAGGTTCCCAGGGCTCTAAACCTTACGTTTTCTTTGATTTAGTAAAGGTGACGTCCACAAGTGGTATATTATTCAGAGAAAAATCGAACCAAGATGATTTATACATCATTTGAAAGCTTGTTATATGGGCTTCCCAAAAATATTTAATTTAGTTTTTTTCACCCCTCCAATTTTTTTTAAATGCAAAAAATAAATTATATGAATAATAACAATACAGCTTATTATTTTTCTAGTTTAGCAATAATAAAGTGCTTCTATCGTTATTTTACTTGCATTCGTAGCTGATTCTTCCACATACATCTCTCAATTTGCTAAAATTAAAAATTATAACCTACCAGTGTGACCAGTTAGTAGGTAGTAGGTACCATGTGACAAAAAATCACTTAAAGAATGTGTCTTATTGGTAAAAATTCTTTTATTTAACAATTTGGAGGTTACTTAATCAGGGCTGCTAGCTACTTATTGAGCGAAATATATTTATTTTTTTTAATAAAATCAAAATTAATTTTAAAAAAATCGGAGGGCTCTTTTTAACTGTTGTATTAGACTCAGCAAAATATGAACTTTCTCGAAATGTAACGAGTGTTGTGGTTAGAATTTTTGATTATTATTATACCAGCCTCCATACATTTTGTGGACATGTCCTTTATAGATTTTTTTGGCATTATCGTGTATTTTTTACTTTGACTTGACTTGCTGGGGGCCCCTAGAATTTACGGGGCCCTGGGCTAATCCCAAAAAGCCATGTGGTAGATTCGGCCCTGGGTCGTTGGGATACCCTAACTCCACATCCGCCGACTTGTATGATTGGACCTATACCTCAGGAATAAAGACGTTTTTATATAAAATTAAATAAAATTAAAGGACATGTTCACAAAATGTATGGAGGCTGGTATAATAATAATCAAAAAATCTAACCACAAGACTCGTTACATTTCGAGAAAGTTCATATTTTTCTGAGTCTATTACATCAATTGAAAACAAAAAAGAGCCCTGCATTTTTTTTAAAATTAATTTTGATTTTATTAGGATAAATAAATATATTTGGCTCAATAGGTAGTTTATCTCTAGGAACTCTGATTAAGTTACCTCCAAATTGTTAAATAAAAGCATTTTTACCAATTAGACACACTCTTTAAGTGATTTTTGTCACATTGTACCTACTAACTGGTCACACTGGTAGGTTATAATTTTCAATTTTAGCAAATTAAGAGGTAAATGTGGAAGAATCAGCTTTGAATGCAAGTAAAATAACGCTAGAAGCACTTTATTATTATTAAACTAGAAAAAATAAAAAGCTGCATTATTTTTTTTCAGATAATTTATTTTTCACTTTAAAAAAAATGCAGGGATAAAAAATCTAAATTAAATATTTTTCAGAAGCCCATAAAACAAGCTTTCAAATGATGTATATATCATCTTGGTTAGATTTTTCTCTGAATAATATACCACTTGTGGACATCACCTTTCAATAATTAAATTTTACTAAATTTCCGATTCAATTTTTTTTCCTTGTAAGACTTAGGATATGACTTATTGGGTATAAATCACAAAATGCTGACAGATCCACGTGCCGCTTCAATTGCCATCTTTGAACAAAAAGGTTTAAAAAGAAAATTGGATCGGAAAGGTGACGTGAGGTAGGTATATTATTCGGAGAACAATTGAACCAAGATGATATATAGTTAGTTATATACATCATTTGAAAGCTTGATTTATTGACTTCTCAAAAATATCTAATTTAGATTTTTATATCCCACCATTTTTTAAGTGTGAAAAATAAATTGTATGAAAAATAACAATACAGATTTGTATTTTTTCTAGTTTAGCAATAATAAAGTGCTTCTATCGTTATTTTACTTACATTCGTAGATGATTCTTTAACATTTATCTCTTAATTTGATAAAATAAAAAATTATAACCTACCAGTGTGACCAGTTAGTAGGTACAATGTGACAAAAAATCACTTAAAAGTGTGTCTAATTGGTAAAAATGCTTTTATTTAACAATTTGGATGTAACTTAATCAGGGCTGCTAGAGATAAACTACCTATTAAGCCAAATATATTTATTTTCTCTAATAAATTACAAAATTAATTTTAAAAAAATCGCAGGGCTCTTCTTTGTTTTTAACTGTTGTAATAAATTCAGAAAAATATAAACTTTCTCAAAATGTAACGAGTGTTGTGGTTAGAATTTTTGATTATTACTATACCAGCCTCCATACATTTTGTGGGCATGTCCTTTAGTGCAAAGTTAAATTCTTTTTTTCCTGAGGTAGGTACCTACAGCGTGAAGCAATTTGTTCCTGTGTTATTAAGAGCTGAGTTTTCCTTTAAAATTTATCTTAAAATAGCTCAAGAATGTCGTCTACATGGTGCTAAACGGCTAAAGGAAAAGCTCGAGGAAAACGTGTCAGCTAGCGCACCCAGGTCATATCAGGATGGCAACTGGCGACATCGTCATCATTAATAATAGGCTAGATGACTACAACAAGATTATTTTTTGCAGAAATTAGCATGACCGACTTCACCCGTGTACAAGAATTCGCGAATAATTCGCACGGATCGATGTAGCATTTTTCACATTATTGTTGATGTATCAAAAATGGCTCAGCCCATTTTGATATAATTTAAATGGGACCAATTTCGAAGTAAAAATTTTCATATTTTTCTGAGTCTATTACATCAGTTAAAAACAAAAAAGAGCCCTCCGTTTATTTTTTAAATTTATTTTGAATCTATTAGGATAAATTAATATATTTGGCTGGATAGGTAGTTTATCTCTAGCAACCCTGTTTAAGTAACCTCCATTATTGTTAAATAGAAGCATTTTTACCAATTAGACACAGTTTTTAAGTGTTTTTTGTCATTTTGTACCTACTACCTTACCTGGTCACACTGGTAGGTTATAATTTTTAATTTTAGCAAATTAAGAGATGAATGTGGAAGAATCAGCTACGAATGCAAGTAAAATAACGATTAAAGCACTGTATTATTGCTAAACTAAAAAAAAATAAATAAAAAATTCATACAATTTATTTTTCACATTAAAAAAAATGGAGGGATAAAATAACCTATATTAAATATTTTTGAGAAGCCCATAAATCAAGCTTTCAAATGATGTATATAATATAAAAAATCGAACCAAGATGATACTATCATCTTGGTTCGATTTTTTACTGAATAATATACCACTTGTGGACATCACCTTTACGATGGCGCCGTTAAAATTGGCTACATTGCCCAATTTAAAAAAAAGGTTGGTCTTGATCCGCCACTAGCAATATCCCTTTCTTTTCTTTGCGGCATTGGTTAAAAATAAAAAAAAAACAATAATCAGATTGCATTTATATTTATTACCTCGCGTGTCCAATCCAAGGATTTGTCTTATCCGTTATTTATCGGTAATGTATGTTATCGACAATATCAACATAATATTTATGAAGTTTACTATCTATTATTACGTATCGAGCTTAGAATCTTTATTTTTAATTAGTTTTTCCTTATCTGTACTGTACCAGCCTTTTTTTAATAGTCCACTGTAGGACGCAGGCCTACCCGTGAAGGGTGATTGGGCCACCACGCTGGCCCAGTGCGGGTTGGTGGGTTTTTGACCGACGAACCACCGGAGGAGGTATACAATTCGACGCGTATTTTTTTTATTTTTTTATTTATAACCACGCATAACTTTTTTCATAGTAATCCGATTTCAATAATTATATTTTAATTGAATAGAATATACTTCGAAATTGGTCCCATATAAATTTTATCGAAATTGGCTGAGCCATTTTTGATAAATCAACAATAATGTGAAAAATGTTACATCGATCCGTGCATAATATTTGCGTTCTAGCGATGCGCCCCGGCTTTGCACAGGTGTATTATGCATATAAACATTTCTCTTGAACTACTCTATCTATTAAAATAAACTGCATCAAAATCCGTTGCGTAGTTTTAAAGATACAATACAATACAATTCAAAATTACTTTATTTTCACACCATTACAAAACAACTTAAACTAGTAAAATAAAACAATAATCCGGTAGAAAAATGGGCGGCCTTATCGCCTGCAGCGATTTCTTCCAGGCAACCTAAATGAAATTATATTAGGATAACTAGCTTAAAACCCGCGGCTTCGCCCGCGTTGTCTTAGTACATAGGTACTTGCTTAAAATGAAAATAACCCGCAGTTTGACCTACGTTGTCCTAATTCTTGCTTAAAATTATAATAGCCTGCCATTTGGCCTGCGTTGTCGTATTACTTGCAAGAATAATGATCACGGTTTGGCCTGAATTATAGTATTTGCCTAAAATTATAATAGGTCGCGGTTCGGCCTGCGTATTCTTAGTACTTGCTTAAAATTATAAGAGCTTGCCGTTTGGCCTGCATTGTTGTCATATTACTTGCAATCATAATAGCCCATGGTCTGGCCCGTCTTAGTACTTGCTCAAAATTATATTAGACCGCGGTTTGTTCCGCGTTGTGTTACCTAATACTTAGATACTTAAATGATAGTAACCCACAGTTTTAGTACTTACTTGCTTAAAACAATAGGCCGCGGTTCGACCCGCGTCATCTTCGCATTTGCTTGTAATAATATCTAATAGTCCGCGGTCTGGCCCGCGTTATCTTCCTAAAAATTATAAATAACAGCCTGCCGTTAGCCTGCGTTGTTGTATTACTTGCAAAGAAGACTTTACTTACTTGCTAGTGGGCTATTATCCCACAGTCTGGTCCACGCTGTGTTTGTGATTGCTTAAAATGATAATAACCACACTTTGGCCCGCGTTTTCTTGGCACTTACTTAAAATAATAATAGCTCGTGGTTAGGCCTGGATTAGGTCCAATTATGAAGACGCCATCATAATTGTTAAGCTGATTAGCTTTTTAATTCAGTTTCTTTTCACTTTAGGCATTCTACAGAGAGAACACTTTTTACGTTGCTATTAAATTTACGATGACGCTTACATAATTGAGCCTATTGTCGTATTATTTGCCAGGATAATGCCTACGGTTTAGCCTGAATTGTCTCAGTAGGCCAAATTATGAAGGCGCCATCGTAAATTTAATAGCAACGTAAAAAGTGTTTTCTCTATCGAATGCCTAAAGTGAAAAAGAAACAGAAATATGCTAATTAGCTATTATAATTACAATGGCGCCTTCATAATTGGGCCTAGTGTTTGC
Organism: Hypomecis punctinalis; assembly: GCA_949316475.1. NCBI lineage: Eukaryota > Metazoa > Arthropoda > Insecta > Lepidoptera > Geometridae > Hypomecis > Hypomecis punctinalis. The sequence goes on from OX438822.1 coordinate 3,334,538, forward strand.
CTTAAATGATAATAGCTCACGGATTGCCCGGCATTGTTTCAGTATTTGAAATTAATTCCATAATAATAATAATTGTATATAAGAAATTTCACACTACAGGCTTTTTCATTTGTGGAAAACATTAAGGCAACCTGTATAGGTACGTCCGTAGAGAAAAATCAATGTCGTATGTGGATTCAGCAACCCGCGCTCGGCCGGCGTTTACTATTTATTAAGGCTGGTACAGGTATTCGACATGTTGCATTAAGTTGTTAGAAATGGAATTCAATTATTTTGAACTCATGTTTCCCGAGAGTTATGATAATCTCGCCCAAAACCGTCAAAAGTCATCGATACACTTGTAGGACTTTCAGATGTTGTCTGACCCCAGGCAGATGAAAAAATGGCACACAAGTAAGTATGTACTATTTTATTTGAGAAACACATAGTGTAAATTATTATCTAGACGACAGGCATATTCTAGGATGCTATTATACTCATCATTTGACTAACTTTTACTATGGTACCAAGCCCAAAATAACGAAAAAAAAATTTGCTGTTCAATACAAAAAGTTCATCGACCCGCGACAAAATGTATGGAATAGGTATGTTGGTAATTTTCGCTTTTCAGGGTTGATTGAACCGTGTGTACCCTAAGTTTAGGACTATAGGCTTATATAATAAAATAAAAACCGGACAAGTGCGTGTCAGGCTCGCACTCCGAGAGTCAGTACGAATCCAGTAAATTTCACAAAATTGGGAAGTAAGTTGTTAAAATCTCTATACCATAACCATCGACAAAAAGATTTTTTTTTCACTTTTCTCGTCATACATCAAAAATTATACATTGTTAAAATAGGTAAAAACCTGTATTAGCTTGTGCTAATGAAGTTCATTTATATGATACCTTACATGATACGATTTGCTCACTTTGAATTTTGAACCCATATTTTGTGAATTTTGAGGCCCTATTTTTTTGTAATTTAAATAAAAATATAGTTTCGTTCAGATTTGTTCCTATATGTGTAATTTGAGGTAATTCTTCTCGCCAAATTTCATAGTTCTATGTCAACGAGAAGTAGGTACCCTGTAGGTTTTGATTTTTGTGAGTGTCGAAATATGCGGTTTTTTACGACATGTACTGTACTGTACCAGCCTTTTTAATAGTCCACTGCAGGACGTAGGCTTACCCACGAAGGGTGATTTTTACGACATAAACGGCTCTAACTTTTTAAAACGATAATTGAGAAGTTTTTCTTTTACGCAACTGCAAGAGACCATAGATATACGTATACAGTTTAAATTTCAACTCGATATCATTACGTGTTCCCGAGATAAAGAGTCTTGACATACACACAGACGGACAGACGGACAACAAAGTGATCCTATAAGGGTTCCGTTTTTTCCGTTTGAGGTACGGAACCCTAAAAACCTTAAACTATTAGGGACCCATTTTGTTCCATTTAAGGATGAATCATTATCGTTATTCTATTCTAGATAGGTACTTCCCTACATTATTATAAAAAAACGCATTCAAGTTTTTTTTAACGCTTATTTAGGGTTATGATTGGTCTAGCGGATAAGAAATCCGGAGCTTTTCCCAGGACGTCAATAGTCATTATTAGTTAAAATGGTGGCCCATTTTGAAACAAAACTGCATTGATTTTACAACTGCCTTTAGAATTTTTTTAAGAAATTGATATCCCGAAGGGCCTACTCAAACTTTCCGGGATAGCAGTACCCTTAGTGTTAAATTGTGTTATTGTCTAGCTTCGTACCAGATTTCGTTTGAATTCATACACCCGTTTTATCTTAGTTTTATATTATAATTGATTAATTTTGGCTATCCCTAAGAAACCCTGTAGATTTTCCGGGATAATAGTAGTTCCAGTATTGAAAACTGTTGAGTGCTTCCTTCATACCCGGTTTCATCCATAACCGTTCAGCTCGTTGGCTGTAATCGATGTTTTTCACTAACTTTGGGATGTATCCCTAAGGAAAATTTTGAAAATTCGGTAAAACAGGAACAATCATATTTTTAATTTAGTCTCAGAAGGATCTATATAAAGTTTCATGTCAATCGGTACAGGAAATAAAAAGTTACATGCAAACGAAAAGGGCCCGTTTTACCCCGCAAAAGGTCGATTTTTCAAAATGTTCATCCTTAGTGCTTCATTATGTCGTACGATGTACGTATATTCCAAATTTTAAGTTTACATCTTCAGTGGTTTGGGCTGTAGCATAAACTGATTAATTTTGGCTATCCCTAAGGAACCCTATATATTTTTCTGAATATTATTAGTTCCCGTATTGAAACATGCTGTGTGCTTCCTTCATACCAGACTTAAACCATAACCATTCAGCTGGTTCGATGTAATTGACACTTTTTTCACCAACTTTGGGACCTTATTTGACCCCTTAAATGAAGAAAATTCGGAAAAACAGGAGAAAACGTAACTTTTATTTTGTTTGAAGAGCATGTATACAAAGTTTCAAGTCAATCGGTACAGGGAATAAAAAGTTACATACAAACGAAAAGGGCCCGTTTTACCCCGTTAGAGAGCGATTTAACAAAATTTTCGTCCTTAGTGCTCCATTACGTCGTACAATGTACCTTTGTTCCAAATTTCAACGTTTTATCTTTAGCGGTTTAAGCTGTAGGCTGTCTGCCAGTCAGTCACTCAGGGAAGCCTTTTATATAATAGATTATGTTGCGGTCGGTGCTGTTCAATAGCATAAACTACATAGACTAAATACACAGATACAAAAACAAATTATCATTATTACATATAAATAAATAAATAATTATATACCTATATAAAATACATACATAAAGATATAAGCATACATGGGTACAGACAGCGGAAAGCGACTTTGTTTTATACTATGTAATGATTGCGTAGATGGCCTGGTATTCTCTTATTTGTTTATTTTATTTCTGTAGTATGTATGTGCTGCGGCTCTAGCTTTGCAGCACAATGTAGTTAATTAATGTTAATTTGATCATGTTTGCTCTATTGTTAATTATAAAATTTGTTTTATTGAGATTTACTGCTACTATCATGCTGTGTACGCATATTAAGGGATATTTTCCAGTTCTGTACTTTTGCTGTATAAAATTTAGCTCTTAATTGAATGTATCCTGTTCTGTGTACCTTTATAATAAAATAAAATAAAATAAAATAAAATAAAAATAAAGATTCTGAACACGGGTGAAGTCGGTCATGCTAATTTTTGCAAAAAATTATCTTGTCCTTATCGCCCCTATTTTATTGTCGAACTACCGCCGTTGTAATTATAATAATAAATATCGGGGGACATCTCACACACGGTCTCTGACCCCAATCTAAGCAAAGCTTGTGATATGGCTGCCAGAGACTGATATACTACATAGACATATTTTAAATACATACTTATATAGATAGTAACTAAATAACACCCAGACACAGAGCAAACACCTATGTTCATCACAAAAATGCTTGCCCTGGTGGGAATCGAACCCACGCCTCTTTGATCCAGAAGTCAGGGTCACTAACCACTGAGCCACCGAGGCAGTCAGAGGCCGAATCAAGCGCATAACCCAATCCTCGCGCAGCTGTGAAGTGAGCCAGTCAGGATTGGGTTTTGCGCAGCTTGTAGCTAACTTCACAGCCGCCAAGAAGTTTGATTCGGCATGTATCAACGGTCTTATAGTAAATAAATATTTTGGGACATCTCACACACGGTCTCTGACCCCAAACTAAGCAAAGCTTGTGATATGGCTGCCAGAGACTGATATACTACAAATACTTATTTTTAAATACATACTTATATAGATAGTAACTAAATAACACCCAGACACAGAGCAAACACTTATGTTCATCACATAAATATTTGCTCTGGGTGGGGATCGAACCCACGCCAATTTTGATCCAGAAGTTAGGGCAAAGAAGATATAATAATACTTCGTATAGAACGGTCACTCGTTACCCCCCACCCGTTTGAATCTTCCTCACTTCCACCCCGCGTTTCACGTACCGATCGTGTACTCTGGCGCGCGGGCTGCACTGGCTGGTAGATTTTGTAATAAAAAATACCTAGACTGTGACAATAGGGAAGAATTGTGCTGTGTATGGTTGAATATCAATAATACGTAACAAAACGATACATTTTAATGTTTATCTAAGGATAAGTAAAAGGAACTTATTTTACATTATTTGGTAACTTTCTCTTGATATCTTCATTCAACTAAAGTAGATCGGTTACTTATTGCTAAAATGCTTCCAAATTAAGTAATTGTTATACTTTTATAAGCACTAGATTTATATTCATTTTTGTCAATTGAATACGCAACTGTCTCAGTCACGCGGCATGTCGTCACGTCGCGGTGATCGCTGACAGCCATAGACGTTCCGCACACAAATGCACGTGTAGCGTTCGTGCGTGTGTGTTGTCTGTGAGTAAGTACTGTGTAGTGTGCGTAAGACAGCAGATTTTGTACGAAAAATCGTGGAGTGTACGGGCTGTGCTTAGGGGCTGTGGCTCTGTAGATATTTGCTCGAAGACTAAAATAATTATATTTATATATATTTAATAAATAATTATATTATACTGAGCGCCACCTAAATCGACGGATGGGAAGTTATGCGCAGCGTTCTGCGCAAAACCCGGAATAAAGGTACGCGCGGGAGCCAGAGAGACGAGACGCCGGGGCACACCCGCCCGCTAACCTCATGCCTCCCGCGCGCTCCCTACGCTCGAGCTCACTACTTCACCATTTGTATAGGCATTGTGCACACATGCGCAATAATTAGCGAATCATGGCGAAGTGTCATCTGCGGCTATCTTCTCAGCCGTCAATTTGTGTGGCGCTCAGTATACCTTCGTTATATTATTATATACTACGAGACTAATCACGCACTAAAATTACGAAATAAATAAATACCTCCTCATCCCGACGTCGGTCTACCCGTGATCCCACGGTCGATGTAACTCGGCCGAAACGTCGGGATGAGGAGGTATTTATTTATCTCGTACGTTTAGTGCGCGATTAGTCCCGTAGTATAAAATAATAATGTGTTCAAATCGCGAAAGTTTAAAAACAACATATACCTTGGTTTTAGAACAGTCGGGTAGGGTAAACAGTGTCATAACACGTCTAGAGATCACAAGTTCAAAACGTTATCACTTGACCTTCCGCGAGCCACAAGGTGATACCACTTACATGTAATGAGGAATGCTTAGGTAAATACGTAGGTATAGTAACTATTCTTAGGCATTCACTTGTAACATCTTAGGTTCGGCTAAAGGTGCTATTTGGAACCGAGCCCAACTTTTGGGCCACCAAGAGACCGAATTAGCCGAGTTTGGGGGCCCGCTGTTCCAACTGATGTGAATGAATCTAACGATAATGTTGTTTCGTGAATAATTTGTACCGATTTCCTTACTCAGTTAATAAATAAACTTTCTTTCTTTCAATTGCAATTGCCGACAGCACATAGAATTAGAACTAAAGTCATAGAAACCGTACTAAAATAGCAATAGATAAATTATACGTCACTTCGTCCTTAATATGAAATTTAAAAAGTGTTAGTAGCCGTGGTGGTCAAGAGGTAGTGACACCCGCCTTACAATCGTGAGGTCGTGGGTTCAAATCCCCGGTCCCGTACCAATGAGTTCTTTGGAATTTATGTACGGAATTTCACACCACTGGCTTTTCGGTGAAGGAAAACATCGTGAGGCAACCTGCATACTGGACAGTTCGATGACGTATGTGAATCCACCAACCCGCACTGGGCCAGCGTGGTGGGTATGGCCCAATCACCCTTCGTGGGTAGGCCTACGTCTTGCAGTCGACTATTAAAAAGCTGGTACAGTACAGTACAGTACAATATAGTATTTATTTGAGCAAAATTTAGTAAGTATTCTATTACTAGTTTTTACCCGCGGCTTCGCCCGCATGATATTTTGATTTTTGACGCAATATCATTATAATTTATAGCCTATGTGTTATTCTGATATATAAGCTATATTATTGCAAAGTTTCATCTCAATCTGTTCAGTAGTTTTTGCGTGAAAGAGTAACAAACATCCATACATCCATCCATCCATCCATCCGTCCTCACAAACTTTCGCGTTTATAATATTAATATAGTAGGAGCTATATTATTGCAAAGTTACATCTCAATCCGTTCAGTAGTTTTTGCGTGAAAGAGTAACAAACATCCATACATCCATCCATCCATCCATCCATCCATCCTCACAAACTTTCGCGTTTATAATATTATAGTAGGAGCTATATTATTGCAAAGTTACATCTCAATCCGTTCAGTAGTTTTTTCGTGAAAGAGTAACAAACATCCATACATCCATCCATCCATCCATCCATCCATCCTCACAAACTTTCGCGTTTATAATATTATAATATTATTACAAAGTTACATCTCAATCCGTTTAGTAGTTTTTTCGTGAAAGAGTAACAAACATCCATACATCCATCCATCCATCCATCCATCCATCCTCACAAACTTTCGCGTTTATAATAATAATATTATAAACGCGAAAGTTTGTGAGGATGTAACTTTGCAATAATATAGCTCCTACTTTATAGTAGGAGCTATATTATTGCAAAGTTACATCTCAATCCGTTCAGTAGTTTTTGCGTGAAAGAGTAACAAACATCCATCCATCCATCCATCCTCACAAACTTTCGCGTTTATAATATTAGTAGGATCTACTTCATTTCTAATTCTATGCGACAGCGCGTGCAGCGTCTAATATAAACTAGTAGGGAAGCTGTGGCCAAAACAACTGAAGTCGGCCATACAGCTGTATCGGCCGAATCATACAAGTTGGCGGATGTGAAGTTAGCTACAAGTTACGCAATATCCAATCCTGACCGAAAAATCGCAATACCGACTTCCACCGTGTACAGAATTCGAATAGTTGCACTGATCGATGTGACATCCATGCAAATTATTGTTGATTTATCAAAAACGGCTCAGCCGATTTCTACAAAATTTAAATGGGACCTCCTCGGGAGTATATTCTTTCGTATTAAAAAAGTAATTTTATTAATCAGTTCATAATTAGAGAAAATATCGATGAACAAACAAAAATACATACAGACCTCCCTCCTCCTTTTTGAGAGTCGGTAATTATTTACACCGCTAAAAACCTTTCCGCCATTTTCGAGCAGTAGGTTAATGCAGGTTATTATTATTTATACCTACAGTATTTTAGTTTGAAAATCCTAAAATAACTATGTAAATGTATGTACAAGTTGAATAACAAAGACCTGGCAAATATTCAAACGCAGACGCCAAAAGCAGAAAAAATATCATTTAGAATTTAACACAAAGACCTTTGTGATAGCGTTATTCTTTGTTAAAAGTTATTACTGTTAATATTTGTTAGGGTTTCGTTGTAATAGTAGGAAACCTTGGTCTTTATAAATTACTAGTGACCCGCCCCGGCTTCGCACAGGTGTATTATACATATAAACCTTCCTCTTGAATCACTATCTATTAAAACCGCATCAAAATCCGTTGCGTAGTTAAGATATAAGCATACATGGGGACAGACAGCGGGAAGCGACTTTTATACTATGTAGTGATGGTGATAGTGAAGCTCAAAATAGCTCAACAAGATATGGAGAGGGCTATGCTCGGAGTCTCTCGGCGAGATCGAATCAGAAATGAAGAGATTCATGCAACCAAAGTTACCGACATAATTATTTTTTGCAAAAAATAGCATGACCGGCTTCACCCGTGTACAGAATCATTACATAGTATAAAACAAAGTCGCTTCCCGCTGTCTGTCCCCATGTATGCTTATATTTTTAAAACTACGCAACGGATTTTGATGCAGTTTGTTTTAATAGATAGAGTAATTCAAGGGAAATGTTTATATGTATTACACCTGTGCGAAGCCGGGGCGCATCGCTAGGACGCAAATGTTGTGCACGGATCGATGTAACATTTTTCACATTATTGTTGATTTATCAAAAATGTTTCAGCCAATTTCAATAAAATGTTAATGGGACCAATTTCGAAGTATACACTTTTCAATAAAAAAAAAAATATTGAAATCGGACTTACTATGAAAAAAGTTATGCGTGGTTATACATAAAAAAATATATATATACGCGTCGAATTGTATACCTCCTCCGGTGGTTCGTCGGTCAAAAAGTCACTGCCGCCCGCCGCTCTGGCGCGATCCTGTCGAGCGCGACCGCGTAAAATTTGTCCGAGTGAAGGGAGAATTTTTGAAATAATAGCCGACCAATGAGAGCCCCGATTTATTCCTAGTCGCTTTTCTATAAATATAGGCTAAAAATAAAAATTTGCACTTAGTATCTGGTATCCCGTCTCCGTCTTCAGTAAAAAAAAGTCCTCATTATTCTCTAACCCAGCCCCGCAGTCCTACGTGAACTCCAAGTAATCTGGAGCCCTAAGGCTTCGCTCTGGTCGCATTATTTGGGGGTCACGTAAACTACTACCAACTAATAAAATAATACAGAACCCAAAAATGATCTAAATTATTCGTAATTCGTTCGGTTCGTGTGAATACAATGTTTGCGTATTATCTTAAGCTTTACGTTATCGCACTGAGTAAACTCCGCGATTTTTATCGCAATATTTGACAGGTCCACAGGTGGTGCTATAATTAGGTGACTTATACTACATCACTGCCACGGTGGCTCAGTGGTTAGTGACCCTGACTACGGGATCAAAGAGGCGTGGGTTCGATAGTAGTAGTAGTTCGATGACACTGTATAAGAAAAACTAAAAAAAATCTAGCTTCTGTGAGGATTTACTCTTTACCAGCCTTTTTAATAGTCCACTGCAGGACGTAGGCCTACCCACAAAGGGTGATCGGGCCATATCCACCACGCTGGCCCAGTGCGGGTTGGTGGATTCACATACGCCATCGAATTTCTTCTACGGACGTATGCAGGTTGCCTCACGATGTTTTCCTTCACCGAAAAGCCAGTGGTGTATAATTCCGTAGGTACATAAATTACAAAGAAGTCATTGGTACGGGACCGGGATTTGAACCCACGACATCACGATTGTAAAGCAGGTGTCACTACCTCTAGACCACCACGGCTTGGAGGATGTATTGTACAATTATTGTATCTACGATGTTTCAGCACGTGCTCAAACCAAATGCGATCGCAACAAAGGTCTTTGTCCCCACCACATGTACAATTGTATATCCTTCTAGATATCCTATCATTATCCAACGATGGTTGTAAATACGTTTATTCCGATAATACCTAAACATATTAAGGGTTTATTAGAAAGGTTGTATTAAGCCGATAGGAGGTGATTCAGACCAACATTATGAACAAGTTTTACTATCGGGCCAAACCAGATTTGAGAAAATCAGATGTTTCACAAATATGCTATCCATGTTCCTTACATTTTGTCGGGGGTGAATGATATTTGAAGCCGTGGTGGCCTAGAGGTAGTGACACCCGCCTTGTAATCGTGAGGTCGTGGGTACAAATCCCGGTCCCGTAGCAATGAGTTCTTTGGAATTTATGTACGGAATTTAACACCACTGGCTTTTCGGTGAAGGAAAACATCGTGAGACAAAACCTGCATGCGTCCGTAGAAGAAATTCGATGGTGTAATGTGAATCCGCCAACCCGCACTGGGCCAGCGTGGTGAATCTGGCCCAATCACCCTTCGTGGGTAGGCCTACGTCCTGCAGTAGACTACTAAAAAGGCTGGTATACTGAGCGCCACACAAATTGAAATATGTGAAGTTAGCCGCAGATGACACTTCGCCGTGATTCGCTAATTATTGCGCATGTGTGCACAATGCCTATACAAATGGCGAAGTAGTGAGCTCGGGCGTAGGGAGCGCGCGGGAGGCACGAGGTTGGCGGGCGGGTGTGCGCCGGCGTCTCGTCTCTCTGGCACCCGCTAACGTCTATATTTTGCCGTTTGCGCAGCTCTCTGCGGCTAACTTCCCATCTTTCAATTTGTGTGGCGCTCAGTATACAGTCAGTACAGTATGATATTTTTCCATGAAACAGCATTTTTTTGATAGAAGTCGTGGAACAAAAGTTGTTAGTTTTGATGTACAGAATAAGCCCCTAAAAGGATGCTAATTGATTTCTAGTAACCCTGTACTTATTTTCTAAATAAACATAATTATAGATATTAGCCAACGATGGTTGTAAATACATGTTTATTCCGATAATACCTAAACATAGGTATATTTAGTGTTTATCTACCAGATAGATACAATAATCTTTCCACGCTGATAAGGCGGCGAACGGATTATAAGCGAGTTAAATGACCATACAATGTAATTATCTTTTATAACCAGTGAGGAGTTTGAACATTCAGAATAAATACATATACATAATGATGGGGTCGAAAAGTTCTCGAGTGGAGACCACGCACCGGAAAGCGCAGCGTGGAATGTCCACCCACAAGGTGGACGGATGACCTCATTAAGACCGCAGGATCGCGCTACCAACCGGTCTTATTGGAGATCTGTAGGGCAGGCCTATGTCCAGCAGTGGACGTCCTATGGCTGTTGGATGAATGAATGATAATGATGATATGTGTAAAGTATAGGCTGAATCAAACTTTTTGGCGGCTGTAAAGATAGTTGCGCGAAACCCAATTTTTGAGCAGCTGTTATGTGAGCTTCAGGATTGTGTTCCGCACAGCTTGTAGCTAGTTTCACAGCTGCCAAGATGTTTGATTCGACATCATTTCAATCTAAAGCCAATCGGCAAAATTGCTAATAAATAGCGCTACATCAAATTATATTTCACTTTTTGAAGGAAATATCGCCCTGAATAAAAATTGTCGCCAACAAAAATAGTACATTGTTCACCGAGAGGAGAAAGTGACCGATTACCGTCGAGGGTGTCGTTTAAAGCCCGAGCCGTAGGCGAGGGCTTTAAAACACCCGAGATCGGGAATCGCACTTTCTCTCGAGTGATACATAGTGCTTTATACTACACCTTTATACTACACTCATCATCACTATCACTACTTATTATTTTGATATTTTTATTTTACTTTTCTACGAAAACTGAATCCTCAAACAACACACAAATTGAAAATGGCGCCAATGACGTCTGCAATTTTCACATGTTCTTTTTTCAAATTGTTTGACACCATCCAACACACAGCTAGTGGCCAGTGTCATTTTGCGAACTTGGAGATAAAAACTCACTGTAAAAACTTTTTGGCTTTTGATATTTAGGTTACCAGCGCATAGTCTTACCCAAAATTAAAAAAGAAAAACCACGTAAGAAATGGATTTTCAGACACTTTTCTCTCCCGCTCAGATGCGTTTTCTCGCCGCATATTTGTTCGATATGCAATGACGTACTTTCTACCGTAAATTTGATAAAGTATCAAGGTACTTTCCGAGCAGGTGTAGTATTAAATATATTTTTCGCAAAAAATGTCATGACCGACTTCAACTGTGTACAGAATTCGCGAATACTTCGCACCGATCAATGTAGCATATTCCTCATTTTTGTTGATTTATTAAAAATGGCTCAGTCGATTTCGATAAAATTTAAGTGGGACCAATATCGAAGTATACTCTTTTCATTAAAAAATAATTATAGAAATCAGACTACTATGTATAAAGTTATGCGTTGTATGTATAAAAAAAAATATACGCATCGAATTGAGTACCTCCTCCGTTTCGTCGGTCAAAAATGTATAAAAATGCCACATGTACTTTATGGACGCCCACTAACTTAAAGCCATTTTTTCTGTTCCCAGTGGTAAAATGGAAAAAATGAAAAAAATATTCTAAGAATATATAGTTTTCAATTTATTTTTTCCATTTTACCACTGGGAAGAGAAAAAATGGCTTTAAGTTACGAGTAAGTGGCTTCCATATTATGATATTTTTATGGTTGTAATGACTGAAATAAATGGATTAATAATAAAGTACATGAGCATTTTTATACATTTTTGACCGACGAAACGGAGGAGGTACTCAATTCGATGCGTATAATTTTATAGGTCGTAAAGATTCGTTGAAATATGAAACAAAGCTCGCATAAAAATGCCTCGCGTACGGACGCCCCCTAACTTAAAGCCATTGTTTCTGTTCCCAAAGGAAACATTTTAAAAAATCTAAATTCTGAGAAGATCTAAGTAACTAATAGCCATAATATCTCTCCTCTTTCCAGTATGGCAGACAGCACATCGAAGTCGCGAAGAAGGTGCACAGGAGCGACAGTTCCTCCGACGATGAAGATGAAGACCCCCCCATACCTGATGATAAACCTCCCTCGGCTATTATCAAGGAGAACGGAGTCGGGAACGGTAAGCTTTTACTAAAAACATACAAACATGTACAGGATGTCCCTCAAGTTAACGTCAAGCCGGAAATGCTGGAACAGCCTGTATATAAGGGCTCTAAAACCTGAAAGATTGGAAACCACACCCACCTGGTTTTTGAGATATGGTCAAGAAAACCCAATTAACAGTTAGAAGAAAGTATTTATTAGTTTATTTTATTATATTATTTATTTATTTATAATATTTGTATGTATTTTGTCTTTTTTATAATCTTTTCGCTTTCATTTATTTTTAAAGTGTCATCTAAATTAGCACACCTCGTTGTATTTTCTTTTGTACCTATCTCTCTCCATCCTAAGGTTGCCTGGAAGAAATCATTTTCAGTGATAAGGCCGCCGGTTGCTTCACATGTTTTAGCATCTATTTTTTACTATTTTCTGTTTGGTTGCCTGGAAGAAATCACTTTCAGTGATAAGGCCGCCGGTTGCTTCACATGTTTTAGCATCTATTTTTCTCTATTTTCTGTTTGGTTGCCTGGAAGAAATCATTTTCAGTGATAAGGCCGCCGGTTGCTTCACATGTTTTAGCATCTATTTTTCTCTATTTTCTGTTTGGTTGCCTGGAAGAAATCACTTTCAGTGATATGGCCGCCGTTGCTTCACATGTTTTAGCATCTATTTTTCTCTATTTTCTGTTTGGTTGCCTGGAAGAAATCACTTTCAGTGATATGGCCGCCGTTGCTTCACATGTTTTAGCATCTATTTTTCTCTATTTTCTGTTTTGTGTGTGTGAATGTAAATCAATAAAGAGTTTATCTATCTAACTATCAACGCGCAGCTTTATGTGAGTTTCATGTGGATTGGATATTGCGCAGCTTGTAGCTAACTTCACATCCGCCGACTTGCATGAATCGGCCTATACACATATCCTAGATATAAAATACGTCCCTCATAAAGTGATACAGTTTATGTATGTATTTTACACATTGCAGGTACAAAGATGACAGTGATAGAACGGGAGGAGATCCTCGGTCCGTCGCCGGAGTTGAACTACAAGCGCAGTTCCAGCCAAGAGCGGGTTGCCAACGGCACCCGCACGCTCAATACTAAAGGAGAAACAGAGGTACTGACATTACTCCCACTCTCCTTTCAATAGTTGAACTACAAGTGCAGTTCCAGCCAAGAGCGGGTCTCGAACGGCACCCGCACGCTCAATACTAAAGGAGAAACAGAGGTACTGACATTACTCCCACTCTCCTTTCAATAGTTGAACTACAAGCGCAGTTCCAGCCAAGAGCGGGTCGCGAACGGCACCCGCACGCTCAATACTAAAGGAGAAACAGAGGTACTGACATTACTCCCACTCTCCTTTCAATAGTTGAACTACAAGCGCATTTCCAGCCAAGAGCGAGTCGCGAACGGCACCCGCACGCTCAATACTAAAGGAGAAACAGAGGTACTGACATTACTCCCACTCTCCTTTCAATAGTTGAACTACAAGCGCAGTTCCAACCAAGAGCGAGTCGCGAACGGCACCCGCACGCTCAATACTAAAGGAGAAACAGAGGTACTGACATTACTCCCACTCTCCTTTCAATAGTTGAACTACAAGCGCAGTCCCAGCCAAGAGCGGGTCGCGAACGGCACCCGCACGCTCAATACTAAAGGAGAAACAGAGGTACATACAGATTTTCCTACTTTCGTTTCAATAAGACAACAAATAGAGAGATTATATTGATCAAAATGATGAAAGACATGATTCTATTGGTGATAGTGCTAAAAATGTTTTTATTGGTTAGATTGGTGTAAGACGTGATTTTATTGCTCACATTTTTTTAATTTACTGCACCAGTTATCCCTAACAAGTCAGTGTACTTGGTCAGACTTTTGAAACAGACAATCCTATGTGTCAGACTGTTGAAACAAACGATCATATGGGTCAGACTGTTGAAACAGACAATCCTAAGCGTCAGACTGTTGAAACAAACGATCCTATGCGTCAGTCTGTTGAAACAGATAATACTATGCGTCAGACTATTGAAACAGACGATCCTATTGGTCAGAGTGTTAAAACAGACGATCCTATGGTCAGAGTTTTGAAACAGACGATTCCTATTAGTCAGAATTTTGAAACAGACGATCCTATTGGTCAGAGTTTTGAAACAGACTATCCTATTGGTCAGAGTTTTGAAACTGACTACCCTATTGGTCAGAGTTTTGAAACAGACGATCCTGTTGGTCAGAGTTTTTAAAAAGACGATCCTATTGGTCAGAGTTTTGAAACAGACGATCCTGTTGGTCAGAGTTTTTAAAAAGACGATCCTATTGGTCCGAGTTTTGAAACAGACGATCCTATTGGTCAGAGTTTTGAAACAGACGATCCTATTGGTCAGAGTTTTGAAACATTCGATTCTATTGATGAGTTGAAACTAATATGGTTAGTGTTTAATACATTACTACGTCGATAATACATTAAAAATTCGTGTGATCTATTCGAAAACGGTACCCGGTTGAAGTCGATTTTTGGCGAAAAATAGTTATTGACGTACCTATACTGTTTCATGAATAAAGGAATATGAATAATAAATTTTAAATTGTATATGCATGCTCTTTCCAGACAAATCTCCAATTCCACATATCGCACTGCATGGACCTGGTGAAGGCTGGCATGGAGTCCATTATAGAGGATCAGGTCACTTCCGTATTCGAAGCCGAGGAGTTGAGGAGTTGGAATCTGCTTACCAGGACTAACAGGTGAATACACACACACACACTCTCTCGCGCACAAATACACACACACACACACACACACACACACACACACACACACACACACACACCCCTGTTTGTACAGACACCCTTATGAGGACCTTGTTAGTTTTTGACCAAAGCGAGGACTCTCTAAAAATCAGGTTTAGACACCTCGTAGGCCATCTTGAATAAGATAGAAAGAGACAGCTGAGTAAATCTTAAGTGATGAGCCTATTAGGATAACGCTATCTCAATATTTTTCTGCATGAATCGCGGCGAACATACCGAGGACCTGAAATACACAACTTGATGTGATCAGCAGTGCACATACGAGGACCTTGTGTTAGCCAACCGAGGACCTCTTACGTAAGCCCGGCGATGCCTTTCCGAGGACGTATTTTTACACAATATTTCTTATATCTCATACAAAACGCGGACGCTGTGTTGGACTTTATTTCACCCAACCGAGGACAGTTTTCCGTGTAGGAGTTGTACAAAGCGAGGACATAGAAAATCTACCTACCTAACCATTTTAGTATTAGCATTCATGTAAGTAGAATGTTTTGATATATTTCTTACACACATTTTTTAAAATGAAGTACCAAGCGAGGGCTGGTCAATGGCTTTACGTTTTTCGGTACTTTTCAAAGCATAACTAACATGCTAGTGCAAACATTACATGCAAATTTGATATGTAAGATCCTTAATTATCCTTTTTACGTGCGTTATGTAAGATAAACACCAGTTTGTGCTGATGCTGCTGCCAGGGTCGTTTCTTCATGAAGGAACCCCTCAACAGTTGAAGGCATAGTTTTCAAATTTGGCAAACGCATTAGATTTACATAGTATATGTAAGATAAACACCAGTTTGTGCTGATGCTGCAGCCAGGGTCGTTTTTTTATCAAGGAACCCCTCAACGGTTGATGGCACTGTCTTCAAATTTGGCAAACGCGTTAGATTTACATAGTATAATGTAAAATAAACACCAGTTTGTGCTGATGCTGCAGCCAGGGTCGTTTCTTCAAGAGGGAACCCCTCAACAGTTGATGGCATTGTCTTCAAATTTAGCAAACGCATTAGATTTACATAGTATATGTAAGATAAACACCAGTTTGTGCTGATGCTGCAGCCAGGGTCGTTTCTTCAAGAGGGAAACCCTCAACAGTTGATGGCACTGTCTTCAAATTTGGCAAACGCGTTAGATTTACATAGTATATCGACGGTTGAAAGGCAATAATTACCAAGCGACATATTGGCAACTTTACACCAGAGCATTTTAAAGTTTTATTTTTTGGAAAAAAAATCATATAAAATTTTCTATTACTCATTTCTACTCGGTTCTAATAGATTATAAATGAAATTTAAAACATTTCTGAACTGTCATTTTAAAAGTATGATTTTTCTCAATAATTTAAGAGATAGTGTCGGTTAGTAAAATTTTGATCAAAATCACAAACAGGTAAAAATTACTAACCAAAAACAAATTTTTATCATAAAACATGTAAAATTAACTAAACCCCAATATTTTATGATTATATTTGAAGCAAAATGATGCATCTAGAATAAACAGATGTTTAACACATAGGTAAAATGATCGAAATAAAAAGATAAACCACTTTACTGCCAGGCAATTTCAACCATAGTCCTATTTAAATAAGGTACAAAAAGTCCTACACTTACCTTGTTTGTACACTACTTATCTATTTATTTATTAAGGCTTCACATCAATAACTACATTATTACATATGTTATAAACACTTACAATATAATATAACTTAATGTGCTATTTTTTTAAGGAAGCACAGCATGCATTTAACTTTACATAACAATAAAGAATATTAGTAAAAATAAGACACTACATTAGAAACTTTTGCAAAAGTTTTCAACGGATATCGTCATCACCAATTTTTAAACAGCCCTTGTAGTTATCTACAATCACTCTCTACTGAGTATGAACCTCATCTGTTGATGAATGAAAAAAAATGCTATCAAAAATATTGTCACAATAAAAACTACTTGAAATTAAAACTATAAACTTGACATCGGTTTCTGGAAAACCTATCTAAATATTTATAATAAAAATCAACCATGTCAAATCATTACCTATTTTATTGTTAATTATTGTTTCTATTAATTTGTCGTCGTCGTTGTCTTTGCAGACATTGCACAGCTGGACTAAGGCCTCCCCTATAGATTTCCAATAAGACCGGCTGGAAACGGCTTGCTTCCAGCACGATGCTGCGGTCTTGATGAGATCTTCCGTTCATCTCGGAGGTGGACCCATAATCTAGATATCAAGACTACGCTGCGATTAGGCCCACAGTGATCGTTTACTACGTTTCGGGAACACACAACTGTTGCAACTCTCGTCTTGAGGCACTGAGGTTTATCGGATGAAAAGACGTCATGTGGTTTTCCGAACGCTGCCTAGCCGAGTTGGATTCAGCGATTGACCTCCTTCTTGAAGTTGGATTTACCTAGACCTGGACTACTTGTCCTTCTTTTTTCCAAAGAAATATTTTATGGATACCACCCCGCCGAGGGAGCAGGGTGGTTATGTGGGAGTTCCACTGATCGGTGTACCCACTACAAACCCCGGGACCCCGGGGATGTTGCTGCCTATGTGCTGGAGCTGCGGGGACGCGTTCGCACTCGTTCACGGCTCCTAGGACCTTGCCCTATTTAAGGGTGGATTTTCACCCTTCTTTCCTTAAGTGGCGCTGGGAAATACCGCACGCTCTTCCTAGCGTAGCCCTCGGGCTACGCTTTTCATGCAACGAACTCCCTCGAATTTGTTGCCCAAGCCACCTGTTACGGGGTCGAAGGAGAGCGTGGAAAATCCTCCTCCGACGCCCAGTTCTTTGGCGGCGCATCGGGAGTTCCGAAAAGTTCTCCCTTTCGCGCTCCACCGTTTCCTTTCGACACAAGCGCAACATCACTTGTTCGCAAAAGGAAACGGCCGTCTCCCACGATCTCTCACAACCAAGCATTGACTGAATCAATGCTGGAAGCGAGAGATCAGTTCCTACACTTGCGACGAGGCTTCGGCGCTCATTTGCCCATGCTGAACACTCCTCCAAAGTGTGTTGCGCCAAATCCTCGTCGCAGCCGCAGTGGTGGCACTCTGTTGTCGGTTCTCTTCCGGCTATGCGGCACAAGTACTTTTCGAAGCATTCATGCCCAGAAAGCACCTGCGAATGTTGCACGAGCCGGAAGATAAGTGACCCATGCGCCCTGTCCGTCCAGTCAACGAGGACGGGCTGTATAGCTTCGACGGTCCAGCTGCCAGCTGTATGCTTGGCCAGCTCTTCCTTCCACTCCTCGAGCATGCATGCAAGTGACGGATTCTGCCCGCGTTGGCGGAGCTCCGTGCGCCACGAGTATGTTCGCATGTACCTTGTGTTTACTGATTTTAACGATTTACTGTGTTGTTTGAAAATAAAATTATTTATTTATTTACCTCCACTTCTAAATCCCATTGAGGTGACCCAGCCAAAAGGCATGTCGCGTCACACGAAATAGTGCGATAACCTCTGACTACCCCGATGGCCATTGCGCGGTGTGGTCACTTTAAAATTTAAATTTAATAATGTAATATAAAGTCATATCTGAAAATCTATAAATATAAAGTCATAAAATCTTAATAATGCACTTACCGAGTACACAAACAAGCAACGAGATTAAGCACTTTGCACCATGCGCGCACGCATGCGTGTTGTCTAAGCGGCAGTTCGGTGAAGACTTAATCGTTATTGTGTTACCAACAGCCACTTAGAATCTGATTTACAGTGCGGATAAGTGACAAAACAAAAAAGGTGCTGCATGGATAAGGTCACTTTTAAGAGAAATCTCATATCAGAAATAGTTATCTAAGTAACATAAACTTTAAAAAAATCGGCGGGTAGAAAATTACTTAACGACAAAATATATCCTGTTTTAGGCAGGTAGATATTCACTACTTCACATTTTTTAATAAACTATATTTAAGTAAAAAGTACTAAATGACAAAGAAAGTCTATTGAAGGTGTGTTAAAAAGTCTTAAATTACGAGAGAGAAAAACAACAATCAGGTAAAAATTCTTAAGTAATGCTAATTCCTGGGTACTCGCAAGGCAGAAAATACTTTATGTTTAGATGCATTATTTAGAGTCAAGGCAAAAATTACTTAGTGTAAATTATAAAAATCTAATCCTTATCATGTGAAAAATATTCATAAATCATTAAAATTTTTGTCGCTTGGACGCCGAAAACTGTGAAAATGTGTCCTTTTTTAAGTTACCAAACGACAACAAACTTCGTCCTAGCGCCGTGAGAGTAATCGACCAATCGACGCAGTTTTTTTTTCTGATTTCAGTGATATATATAACTCAATATCGCCCAAACTGTCGCTTGGTAATTTTTGCCTTTCAAGCGTCGATATGTAAAATAAACACTAGTTTGTGCTGATGCTGCAGCCAGGATCGTTTCTTCAAGAGGGAACCCCTCAACAGTTGATGGCATAGTCTTCAAATTTGGCAAACGCATTAGATTTACATAGTATATGTAAGATAAACACCAATTTGTGCTGATGCTGCAGCCAGGGTCGTTTCTTCAAGAGGGAAACCATCAACAGTTGATGGCATAGTCTTCAAATTTGGCAAACGCGTTAGATTTACATAGTATATGTAAGATAAAGACCAGTTTGTGCTGATGCTGCAGCCAGGGTCGTTTCTTCAAGAGGGAAACCATCAACAGTTGATGGCATAGTCTTCAAATTTGGCAAATGCGTTAGATTTACATAGTATATGTAAGATAAACACCAGTTTGTGCTGATGCTGCAGCCAGGGTCGTTTCTTCAAGAGGGAACCCCTCAACAGTTGATGGCATAGTCTTCAAATTTGGCAAACGCGTTAGATTTACATAGTATATGTAAGATAAACACCAGTTTGTGCTGATGCTGCAGCCAGGGTCGTTTCTTCAAGAGGGAACCTCTCAACAGTTGATGGTTCGTCCTGATGTCACAAAGCCTCATCTTACTACCTAATATTATAAAAGTGAAAGTTGGTATGTACCTTACCACAAAACTGAAACAGCTCAACGGATTTACATGAAATTTGGAATAAAGGTCTTTCATGGTATGGACTAACATAGGCTACTTTTAATCCTGAAAAACTCATGTCAACTTTTTGACCGCGGGTGAAACCACGAGGCACAGCTAGTAACTTCTATATTTATGAACCAAGTAACATAAAATTTCAGACTATAAAAATGTTAGTATAGTTCTCAATTTTAAACACTGAGAACTACGAGTATTACAATTGTGCATTTATGGGGTTAACCACACAACGCACGCAAAGTCGGGATGAAAATTTAGTTGGCAACATTATTTAATTTCTTTTAAATAAATATATCTTTATTTTACACAGAAACACAGTACAGAAACTACACAATATGCTGTACAATGGCAGCCTTATCGCCTTTGGCGATCTCTACCAGGCAACCTTTGGATGGACTGGATTATTCTAAAAATAGGAGTATGGTTGGTGGTGTACACAATACAGTACATACATTGAAATAAATAGAAGCAATATAGAAAAGAAACCGACAGATACTATTTACTAATTACCTATATTAATTATTAATTAATTTTAGGTATTCTTTGTACTTTTTGTTAACTTGAAATCTTTCTGCCATTTCACCAGCTCCCAAGACAATACAACATTTTATGGCGCCATACATAATGTTGTGTAATACGAGTTTATAAGCAGACCTAGGTACTTAGCACATACTGCGAAAAAAAACCTCCTATAGTGCACTTAGTAGCTTTTTACTATTTGTTTAGAATTGTGTCAACTTTTAAATTTTTTCTCTTATTTAAATGATAGCGCATAGCTCTTGTTCTACACACGATGAAAACTGTCAAAGCGAGGAATAGTATACACACTGTTTCGAAAATCCAGCAAACCGAGGTCTCAAATACACATTGTTTGGAAAAGCTGCCCAACCGAGGCCTTGTGTGTTAAAGTTAACACATTAGTCCTCGGATAATACAACAAACGTGAAAGGAGTGTAAAAGAGTGTGTATGAGGCAACAGTGGCGCCGCCTGGTGGATACACAATGCGTGTGTAAGATTATGAATAATTTTGATCAAACCGAGGCTCAGACCACTTTTTTGTGATAAGTATACAGAAAGACTCAAAATCGCTTGCAGAATACGAATATTTGGTCAAGTCAAACCGAGGACTCTCGAAAAAGTCCTCGCTTTGAAAAAGTCCTCGGTCGTGCCTTGTGTATTCATACGCAAGTCCTCGGATGGTACTTAAAACAAACACACACACACAATCACATACACACACACACACACACACAATCACATACACACACACACACACACACACACACACACACACACACACACACACACACACACACACACACACACAATCACATACACACACAGACACAAACAGACACACACACACACACATACATACACTAATGATCATCATTATCTTAGTCGAATCAAATCCCACATATCACACTGCATGGACCTGGTGAAAGCTGGCATGGAGTGCATCATCGAGGATCAGGTCACTTTAGTCATAGAAGCCTTTAGCATTAGCAAACCAGTTTATTAAATGTCGTAACAAACGCTAGGGCTGAATATCATTCAGGACGGCGCTGTGTAGCAAAGGGGCCAGGGTGTTGATTGAACGGCTAAACTAGTTGGCTGCGACATATACAGGGTTACTGGATAAAAATGGCATCCTCTTAGGGCCTTATTCTGTACATCAAAACTAACAACTTTTGTTCTGCGACTTCTGTCAAAACTAAAATGAACAGCTGTTCCATACATTTTGTCGAGGGTGAACGATATTTTTCTATGGAACAGCATTTTTTTTTTAAATTTGAAAAAAGTTGTTATTTTTCATGTACAATGAAAACAAGCATGTAACGCGCTCTAACATGCTCTTTGTTTTTAAGATATTCACGTGAAAAATATTTATTTTCAAATAACATAAGTTAAACTCGGTTTCTAATTTATTTTAACGTAATTTTACATTTATCAAACATTTATCCCTATGAAATTCACTGAAATAAAAAAAATACTTAGCGCGTTACGTTACGTTTTGTCGATAGAGAATCAAGCCCCAGAATAAGCCCCTAAAACATCCTAATTAGTTACCAGTAACCCTGTATACACAGTGAGAGGGATGGGGGTAAAAATTGTATAGGTAGATTCCCTAAGTCTTATTATTTATTTATTTGTTTATAGGCGAGCAGTATAAACTGATGTGCCTATATCAAGCAGAGTCGAATAAAATTAGTATTTATCTGTCAAGGAAATTTTTTCCTTCTTTATCCAAAGATCCAGTCTATTCTTAAATGTGTTAATAGTCCTTGCTGAGATTACATCCTCAGGCAACCTGTTCCAGTTATAAACCACACTCTGTTGCTGAGGATGTGGTGTGCAGTGTTGGTTTGTGAAGGTGTAGGCTGTAAGAGGAACTTATGGCGTCTGCTGTCGTGTATGTTTTCCTTCAATGTGTACATGTCGTGAATATCCGGAAGATTATAGAAGCCATTGAGAATTTTGAAGGTCTCAATCAAGTCTCCACGCAATCGTCGTTCTTCGAGGGTCGTGAGACGAAGAGCTTTTAACCTATCTTCATAGGTCTTGCGGCGCAGAGCATATGGTATCCTGGTGGCTTTTCTTTGTGCACTTTCAAGCAAATCAATATCTTTTTTAAAATAAGGACTCCACACCTGGAACCCATATTCTAGTAGAGGCCTTATATAGGTTTTGTAAATCTTAATAAAAACATCAATTGTTACTGTCTGAAAGGACTTGCGTATGACATAGATAAATGAGTTAGCCCGTTTGACTATCATAGATATATGCTCTTCCCATTTCAAATCTGCAGTCATGATGACTCCTAAATCCCTCTGTTGGTCTACAGATGCTAAAGCCACTCCATCAAATGTGTATGTCTCTCTGGGGTTGGTTTTTCCGAGATGTAACACACTACATTTGGTCGTGTTCAACTTTATTATCCATTCCCTGGTCCAGTTCTGAATACGGTCCAGATCTTCCTGAAGTTCTCCAGACTTTATCAACGCATTGGCAAAAAACTTCCCATCGTCTGCGAAAAAGGCTGACTGACATTGTATGAGCTCTATCAAATCAGTTATAAAGATTCCAAACAGCTGAGGAGCGGTCACAGAACCCTGAGGGACACCGCTGGAAACCATTTTCCTTTGAGATAGTGAGCTTCCTACACGAACCTGAAATGTTCTACCTGATAAGAAGCTCTGGTACCACTCCAGCAGTTTACCACGCACACCGTGATGATCAAGCTTAAACAACAAGCGCTGGTGAGGTACCTTGTCAAATGCACGTTCAAAATCGAGGTATACTACATCAACAGGTTCTTTCTTATCAACTTGTATGCTCCAAGCATGAACACATATATATTATTTTATTTAATTCATGAAACTATTTTTAATTTTCAGACAATACGAGTTCCTAACATGGCGTCTTACCATAATATGGATGATGGGTTTCGTCGTCAGATATTTCTTCCTCCTACCACTCAGGATATTCATATTCTTCATTGGGGTAAGTTATTACACATAATATATTCTGCAGTTTTTCACTAAAAATAATGTAATTAATCAAATACAGTTAATTCAGTAATTAGAATCAGTTTGTACAATTCGGACCATAGCCAATGAAAAAATTGATTAATGAGTGCGGTCCGTATTGTACTATTATATAAAACAAAAAAAAGTGAAAATAAAGTAAATAATTAGTTTAAATCTTTAATCTGTCTAGAAAATCTAAAATCCTGATGTTGAGTGGCGGTTGATGAAAAAATGCGAATAAATATGTATAAACTGGACCATTATTATTGGCAAAATCAAACTTAATGTCGTCTGCGAAGTTAGCTACAAGCTGCGCAAATCCTCTCTCATTGCGCCGGTAACATATTAATAAAATACTACTGCGCAAACACTCGACTTGAGTTCACAGACGCCATTAAGTTTGAATCAGCCTAAGTAATACGAATAAATCGTGTGGTTGATTTTCTTGTACCGTTTCATTTTCTAAAGTAAATAAGCATAAGCTTTTAAATTGACTATTAATTTCTCGTAGTTTATCTAGAATTGTAATACAATACATGATCTGTAGTTACTAAAAAAACTACTAACCTTAATGTACTGACAGTTATTTAATTTTGATTAATGGTACAAAAGAGTCAACGCTATTGTTTTTCTGTTATTTTCTCGCACTAATTTTGTTTTTCTCTTTTCCCCCCTTCCGTTTCGTCCACATGGCAACACTAAACCGACAAATGGATAACTAAACTTACCAAATGGGAAACAATGTACGATTTATTATTTCTTTCTATTTCCTTTATTTTTCGTCTCTTTCTGACACGGGACTGACGAACATACGGTATAAAATTCCATAAATTGGCCTAAAATTACTTATTGGCTGACATATTTTCAAAAAATAACAAAATGGTTGTTAATTCTATCAAAACTGTAAACTTAATAAATTAACCGATTTTATTCGGTCCTATCTCGACAAACAACAAATTTCAATTTCATAATTCGATTACTCTAATGAAAAATAATTAATTTACTATTGAAATTCTACCAAAAAGGTTTTAACCATGATAGTGACAACCTCCTTCGTCAGCCTGCTACCCCCCGGCCGAATCCGACGCTACCTCGGCGCGTTTTCCTACAAAATTTCGATCCGCACGATTATGCGCGGGCTTTCCTGCACGACTAGATTCCACGATCTTCAATACATGCCTAAAAGTAACGGATTCTGCGTTGCCAACCACACCAGCCCGATAGACGTCGGAACGCTGAGCGTAAACACGTGCTTCTCCTTGGTAGTATCTTTTTTATTCTCGGGAATTTTCAATGTTGCCAGGGATAATTGGGAAATTGTTTCTATGTTGGCGGGAGTTATATTTCTTATATTTTCGAGGGTAGGTTTCATATTCATGTTCTTAGGTGGGATATTTTTAGTAAGTTTTTTTGGGACTGTATGTTCCAACCGAGGCCTTAGTGTGAGTTTTTATAGTAAAGTAAAACTATTTATCGTTTTTGTGTCGTTCCATACATTTTTGTTTGTCATTCCTTGTTTTAGCAAAAAGCAGTTTACAAAAAATGTATGAAACCATGCGAAAGCTACCGTAGTTTTCGTTTATTATAATATCAAACTAAGACTTCCGGTTCGAAAAGATTTACTAAAAAAATCTCGATATTTTTTACTGGCGGAATGAATTTCGATCTCATTTGGCGGGAATTTTGATGTATCATTTACGGATGACGTTTGGCTGTTGACAGATAATTTGCGCGGGAACTGTTGCCTGTGCTTTGTGTGTTTGTCCTCTTTTATATTTATTAATTTTATTTAGGTTATTGTCTCATGCATGATTAAATGTGGGCGTTTTATCATCCTACTGTTTATTTTAATCATGATATTGAAAGAACTTAACTTTGACTTAACACTAAACATGATGGAGAAAACACAGACATAAATTATATTATGTTGTTTGTAGAGACAAGAAAAATATAACTAATACAAAGAAAGGTGGAATATTGAAGCCATGTTTAATATTCTATGTTAAATTAATAGCAGGCATACAACTTGCTATTGATGACTTGATCAATAAATCACCGACTGCTTCAGAAATAGATATCAATTTGATATCTACATAAACACATGATCCCTTAGTTACATCAACAAAATGTCAAACATTTCTTAATAAAACAAATTAATTAATTAGGGTACAGCTGCTAAGAGCATGAGCATAGCTGGCTATGGGCATAAGTTTTCATTGCCCACCCTATAAATGTCTTTATTCACCCCAGAATAATACAGTATAGCAGCTGCCTCCAGAAAAATAGAATGTGGTAGCTGTCCCTAGAGAGAAAATCTCTAACTACGCCAATGAATCTGTTAATTTCTTCGCTTGGCTATCGCCATGACCAATATCAAACCGAAAATTTTAATACATTTTAGTTGAAAAGAAGATTGATTTTGATTATAAATTCGATTCGAACTATGATCACAACATTCATCGACTTGTCAAAGCATCAAATCAAAACCATTCATGATGAAAAATTCCAGCTACGCTATGAAGGATTTTTCATTATTGCGTGGTTATCGCAATGACTACAACTCTAGGTTTTAAAATTAATCACATTTTAGTCAAAATGTAATCACTGCTTTTGACTAAAAACTTGACCCGAACTATGAACACGACTCATTAAACGACCACGACTTATCAAATCATAACCATTTATGCCATCACCATCACATTATATTACATCATAGGTTTGGTGGCTGGTAGTCTCCACATGGTGCGTGGGCCTCTTACCCGAAGCTGGCTACAAGCAGCGAATCAACAGCGGATCAGCCCACGCGTGCTTCAACCTGCTGTCGCGGTGCATATCTCTAGTAGTGACGTACCACGACGAGCGGAACAAGCCGGCGAGCGGGATCTGTGTCGCGAACCACACGAGCCCCATCGACGTACTCGTGCTTATGTGTGACAACTGCTACTCTCTGGTCAGTGCGATGTCGAATTCAAACATAATAGATAGTTTTGTTTTTATTGAATATGACGTAGATGATTTTTGTAGATACTTTTAGCGAGTGCGTGTGAGGGACTTAACGTGTGCAGGATGGCTGATTGTAAGGTACTACAGAATGTGTTCTGTTACTTTCTAGTCAATGCGTAGATTCTTTCTTATTGTACAATGGGGGTTTCTTCTTTAGTGTATTTTAGCATTAAACACAAATTAAACTGTCTTCAAAATGCTCCAAAAGTGTCTAAATAGGGCTTCGATCTCTTCTCTAAACCAGCTACAATTAACAAACAAAACACATACTACTATATAAATTAATAAAAGAATACTACTAGGCTTGTTGGACACTGTCGCTATTAAACTCCCGATGATAAAAAAAAAACTAAAATGGAATTCATCTATTGAGTATTTCAGAAAGCATGTCTATATCAAAGTTTCAATTTGAATTAGGTATTATTCAAAAGAAATAAAGAAAAAACAACGTAAAACATAGTTAATTGGGGAGGCCTATATCCAGCAGTGGACATCCTTAGGCTGTTATGATGATTATGAATTTTACTTATTTTCAGACATTGCCAGTACTATACTGCAACTAAGCGTAAGTTTTTCATATATTGGGCGAAAATAATGTCAAACATCCGGTTGTATGTTTGTCTGTCCGCTTTTGTATGAGAATATATTATTGTGTGTCGGGATAGCATGTTTGCTTTGGGAACTTATTTTTAAAACGCCTATGTTAAAAAAGTGTATTAACGTCTTTATTAACCAACTCCAAAATAGGAGTAGGTTCTCATTTCGAATGTATATTTTTTTGTACGTATGTTATCCTAAGCGCCACACAAGTCGGCGGAAGAGAAGTTAGCCGCAGATGACACTTCGCCGTGATTCGCTAATTATTGCGCATGTGTGCACAATGCCGACGCAAGTGGCTTAGTGGTGAGCACGGGCGTAGGGAGCGCGCGGGAGGCATGAGGTTGGCGGGCGGATGTGCCCCGGCGTCTCGTCTCTCTGGCTCCCGCGCGTACCTATATCTCGGCTTTTGCGCAGCGTTCTGCGCGTAACTTCCCATCCGCTGATTTGTGTGGAGCTTAGTATACGCGATTACGAGATACGAGTATAGGGATACTTCCGAGGTGGTCCCATTTAAATTTTATCGAAATCGACGGAGCTATTTTTGATAAATCAACTATAATGTACTCTTCTTCTTCTTCTTCTTCTTAGTTTTGGTGTCGCATTATTGTGCATTTGCCAGTGTCAAGTAATAAGTTTTAATATTTTTTGATAATATTTTATCAAAATAGTCACTGTCGTAGTCTTGTCATAGTCCAATAAAATCGCGGTCAAGTCCAATCATAGTCCAAGTTATACCTCAGTAAAGCAGTGGTGACTTTACTAGAGGCGTCTATGGAGTTTTGGTAACAACACGGAACAACACGATACGTCACATTATATCACTTGCCTACACTCATGCACGTAAATTAGCTCATAATCAACGAAATACCACCATTTTTCACTAATTATCACGGATAAAAACACAAGTTTAACAAAATAATACAACGAGGCGACATGATTTTTCCGCGTTCCCGCCAAAAACTCCTATAATGTACTCGTACATGGATGACACATCGATTCTTGTTAACTATTCGAATTCTGTATGCTGAGTGTGAGTTTTGTCGTTAACATGAGGCGCTCTTCGTCGAGCGCGTAAGCATGTAATTTGTATGAAGAAATGTACAGCGCCACTAGCGGCGCGTTTTTGAAACACAAGTTCATACAAATTACATGCTTACGCGCTCGCCGAAGAGCGCATCATGTTTACGACATAACTCACACTCCGCATACTGTACACAATTGAAATCGGTGGTGCCGATTTTTGGCGAAAATAATGATTAACAGATTAATCGTAATCTGTACTGTACTGTACCAGCCTTTTTAATAGTCCATTACAGGACATAGGCCTACCCACGAAGGGTGATTGGCCCTTATCCACTACTCTGGCCCAGTGCGGGTTGGTGGATTCACATACGCCATAGAATTTCTTCTACGGACGTATGCAGGTTGCCTCACGATGTTTCCCTTCACCGAAAAGCCAGTGGTGTGAAAATCCGTACATAAATTCCAAAGAACTCATTGGTACGGGACTGCGGATTTGAACCCACGACCTCACGATTGTTAAGCGGGTCTCACTACCACTAGACCATCACCGAGCGTTCTAGCGACGCGCCCCGGCTTCGCACAGGTGTATTATACATTTCTCTTGAATTACTCTATCTATTAACACAAACTGCATCAACATCCGTTGCGTAGTTTTAAAGATATAAGCATACATGGGGACAGACAGCGGAGAGCGACTTGGTTTTGTACTATGTAATGGTTCTGTACACGGGTGAAGTCGGTCATGTTATTTTTTCCAAAAAATCTATATATATAAAAATGAAACCTGTTTTCCGTTGTCACGACATAACATGAAAACGGCTTGACCGATTTGGCTTATTTTTTTTGTAGTTTTCTAATACTCTGTACAAGGTTCTTACGGAAAGCGAAACGAAGTTCGCCGGGTCCGCTAGTTAATTATAAAATAGCAGTTATTGTATTTTTTATCCGTTTGTATATAACGTTCCAATGATATTTCAGATTGGTCAAAGGCACAATGGTTTTCTAGGGCTGCTACAGCGGGCGCTCGCTCGGGCTTCGCCCCACATTTGGTTCGAGAGGTCCGAGGTGAAGGACAGGCATGCTGTCGCTAAAAGGTACGAAAATTATCGTGTTTTAAAAAACGTATTCATTTATGTTAAAATTAAATTTTCAAATATTTAATTTAGGGTAGATGCATCGGGTGTGGCCATCTTGGTTTCTTTTTAAAATGTATTATGGTTTAATTTATTTTTGTTTTTTTTTTTAATTTTAATATTTACAACTTTAAGATCTTTTATTATTATTATTATATTTTTTTTGCAAAAAATAATTATTAAAGCTGAAATGATCGCGATGTCTTTTAGCTGTTGCAGCTGTTGTAGCTGTTGCTGTGCAGCCTTTTTTTAATAGTACTAACATATGCAGTTGCCTCACGATGTTTTCCTTCACCAAGGAATTCATTGGTACGGGACCGGGATTTGAACCCACGACCTCACGATTGCAAGGCGGGTGTCATTACCACTAGGCCACCACGGCTCGTGTCTTTTAGCTAAATTTTAATAAAAACGTAATTTAGTCTATTTCCTTGCCTTGATAGCCTAGTGGTTAGTGATCGTGATTCGCGTGGGTTCGATGCCTGCCCAGGGCAAGTATTTGTGTTAAACATAGGTGTGTTAATATCCAAAGACAGAGGTCTTTGGATATTGTTATTTATACAGGGTTATTTCTAATCAAGTAGCATCCTTTTAGGGGCTTATTCTGTACATCAAAACTAACAACTTTTGTTCAACGACTTTGTCAAATATAAAAAAAAAAGTTGATGTTCCGTAGAAAAATATCGTTTACCCTCGACAACATGTATGGGACAGCTGGATTTTTTTGAGTTTTGAATAAAATCGCAGAACAAAAGTTGTTAGTTTTGATGTACAGAATAAGCCTCTGAAAGGATGCTAATTGATTAGAAATAACCCTGTATAAGTATGTATTTAAATGTGTATATCAGTCTCTGGCAGCCTTATCACAAATTCACAAGCTTTGTTTAGTTTGCGGTCAGAGACCGTGTGTAAAATAACCCCTAATATTTTTTGTTATACATATAACTTGTGTAAACATTTTCAGGTTAAAAGAGCACATATCAGTTCCGGACAACCCTCCGATCCTGATCTTCCCTGAGGGTACTTGCATTAACAACACTTCTGTGATGCAGTTCAAGAAGGGTAGTTTTGAAGTCGGTGGCACTATATACCCCGTTGCTATCAAGTGAGTCGATATTTATTATAAAAAATAATTTGGGGTACAAATTTACCCCACGGGGTACAAGTTTGCCGCCACGAGGTACAATGGAACCCCACATATTACACCGGTGTGTCGTGGAATACAGCTATGCGTCATTACAGTATCTTTTGAGGTGGCGTACAAGTTTACTTCTTCACTTTATAGTACCGGTGTCTTATTGGGTACAACTATACTTCATTACATTCAATACTACAGTTATAGTAGTGTTACGAGATTGGGTTCTTGGATAATCAGTTAAAACGCCGATTATTCACTTTGCACTTTGTTGCACACAATCACTTCACAAAAATTACAAAAAGACACGACACAACTGGTTCGCACAAACACTTTACACTGGCACTGATATTCACATAAGCTAGTCACTTCACAATCACTGGTATCGCACTCTAACCCGAGTAGTTATCGCTTCGACGGTAAACGAATAAACTGATCCCCAAGGGTCGGCCGGCGTATTTATATCCGTTATTTCCTACAGTCTCGAACCTACGAGATATTTCGCAACATTACTCGATCTTAATAAACGCTATTATGTTAACAAGTAAACAACTTGAAAGTTCGAGAATCCCTATTGTTTTTCAAATACGTAAATACCCAACAAAGAAACTAAACAATAGACGAGATACAAAGACTGATCCCGCTCGAGTCATAAAGTCATAAAACCGAATACAAAAGGCATCAATAAAAAACGCAAAACAATAGAGCTTTCCAGAACCGGATCACGTAAACACCGCAGATTACATCATAGTGACTGCATACCTACAACGGGCGCCTACTGCGTTGCAGTAGTATGGTTAAATGAATAGAGTACAATTCACCGGTCTTGATCTTCCCTGAGGGTCCTATCAACAACACTTCTGTCATGCAGTTCGAGAAAGGTAGCTTTGAAGTCGATGGCACTATATACCCCGTCGCCATCAAGTGAGTTAATATTAATAAGCACTATTTTGATGTGGGGTACAAGTATATCCCGCATCAATATTGAAACAGCTCAAGGTCAAGACTAGGCTATCAACTATATGCCTTAAACGCGTTCTTGAATACTTTGGCCATATTGCTAGAAAAGACGGTGATAACCTTGAGAAGCTAATGGTTACTGGCAAGGTAGAGGGGAAGGGGAGGGGGGTTCGAGGCCGCAGTCCGGTGCGTTGGTCCGACCAGATCCGCACCACTTTGTACTCCTCAGTGTACGACGCGCTGCATGTCGCCGAGGACCGGAAAGAGTGGAAGAAAATCATCCGGGAGAGATTGGTGGAAGGTGGTGGTCACGACCCTCAGACATGAGGAAATCGACTGGAGGAGGACAAGTATATCCCATGGAACAGAAAGTGTCCCATGCGGTGCAATTGTGTATTAGTATGGCTGTATCACTAAATGCGTCGTATATGAAAAAAAATATCATATCAAGGGTGCTTTGAGGATGGCGGTACCAAGTACCTCCTTGATTCATAGAACTCCCACTGCTGGACATTCGCCTCCCCTATGGATCTCCAATAAGACTGGTTAGTAGTGGTTTCCATCCAGTGCGATCCTGCTGTCTTAATGAGGTCATCTATCTTGTGGATGGACGTCCTACGCTGCGCTGCGACTACCTTCCTCACCCCACCGGTCCTCAGTCCTTTGTGCTATGTGTCCTGCCCACTGCCATTTCAACTTGCCAATCAGCTGGGTTATTTCGGTAACTTTGGTTCTTCTACAGATCTCCTCATTCCTGATTCGATCTCGCAGATCTGACTCGGAAGTTTGAGACTTGATTCCATTTAAATCAAGTCTCGAATCTCGTTTCGGTTTTATTTTAAACTAGTTTTTAACAGCTTCGCCCGCATGATATTTTGATTTTTGACGCAATATCATTATAATTTATAGCCTATGTGTTATTCTGATTTATAAGCTATATTATTGCAAAGTTTCATCTCAATCCGTTCAGTAGATTTTGCGTGAAAGAGTAACAAACATCCATACATCCATCCATCCGTCCTTCCTCACAAACTTTCGCGTAGGATTTTAATTACAGTGCCACAAACTCTGCCTGGGCCTGGGCTCTTTGTTGAGTTGGGTTTTAATAATTCATTTTAGATGTGAGAAACAGTTTCGCCATTGCGTATGGTACAAACGTGAGGTACGTTTGTACCATGCCGAGTATTAGTTTGGGGCACTGTTGTACCCCATACGGTATTGTTGCTTTGTGTTTCCGATCTCGTGTTCACGTGTTGATGCTGATTTCTTCTATTGTAGATATTGGGGTTATATTCTATGTCTCCTACTTGAAATTGTACTCCATCAATTAATGAATTTTTAAATGAAAATACATGATATATTGATAAATGAATTTAAATAAATATTGACATTATTAAATTATTAACAATTGGGATATATGTACCAATTTTAAAATAAATTGTAATTGTAACTTTTAAAGATGACTTATTGTGTAAATTTGCCACACCCTTATAGGGTCATATGTATATGGCTGTCTAAAACATGTCACCTGTGAACTGCATGTAATATCTACATATGTTGCAAATAAATGTTATCTTTGTGATAAGCATTTCAAAAATCTGAAGCGAACGCAGGATTTGAACCTGCCCCTTCGGATCACTAGTCCGACGCTCTAACCAACTGAGCCAGCCCGCCTCCTACGCAAGCTTCAAATTTCTGAAGTGCTTACATTTCCCAACTTATAGCGTTGGTGGCGCCACCTGTGATACCCGTATTAGACAGGTTATCACTAGTTGAGTCAATCTTTAGAAGTTATTAGAACTTCTAAAGATTGACGAGAGATGACGCACTGCTAAATCATAAAAGTTGCAAATAAATGATTGAAATTGAAATTGAAAAAAAAAACTATTTCTTAGTCGGTGTACACAAGCATCCCACAAGGCACGGAGACTTCTCTTACAGAAGTCTACACATTTGTATGGCACTTGTGATGTCACCAATGTTTGTTTAATGGACCAAAAATACGTGTTTTATATTTTTTGATAGTCTATCTGATTGGGAGATTTTCATCTTTCTAGATACGACGCCCGTTTCGGCGACGCATTCTGGAACAGCTCCCGCTACGGCATGCTGCACTATCTGTTGAATATGATGACGTCGTGGGCCATCGTGTGCGACGTGTGGTATCTCCCGCCGATGACGCGCGCCGCGGACGAGACGGCGGTGGACTTCGCCAACCGGGTGAAGAGTGTCATAGCCAGGCGGGGCGGGCTGGTGGACTTGCAGTGGTGAGTGTATTATGACGTCACCTCAGTCATGATGGCGGCCTCATAGTGTGTGTGAGACGAGACGGCGGTGGACTTCGCCAACCGGGTGAAGAGTGTCATAGCCAGGCGGGGCGGGCTGGTGGACTTGCAGTGGTGAGTGTAATGTCGTCACATCAGTCATGATGGCGGCGTCATAGTGTGTGTGAGACGAGACGGCCAGCGACTTCGCCAACCGGGTGAAGAGTGTCATAGCCAGGCGGGGCGGGCTGGTGGACTTGCAGTGGTGAGTGTAATGACGTCACATCAGTCATGATGGCGGCGTCATAGTGTGTGTGAGACGAGACGGCCAGCGACTTCGCCAACCGGGTGAAGAGTGTCATAGCCAGGCGGGGCGGGCTGGTGGACTTGCAGTGGTGAGTGTATTATGACGTCACCTCAGTCATGATGGCGGCGTCATAGTGTGTGTGAGACGAGACGGCGGTGGACTTCGCCAACCGGGTGAAGAGTGTCATAGCCAGGCGGGGCGGGCTGGTGGACTTGCAGTGGTGAGTGTATTATGACGTCACCTCAGTCATGATGGCGGCGTCATAGTGTGTGTGAGACGAGACGGCCGTGGACTTCGCCAACCGGGTGAAGAGTGTCATAGCCAGGCGGGGCGGGCTGGTGGACTTGCAGTGGTGAGTGTATTATGACGTCACCTCAGTCATGATGGCGGCGTCATAGTGTGTGTGAGACGAGACGGCGGTGGACTTCGCCAACCGGGTGAAGAGTGTCATAGCCAGGCGGGGCGGGCTGGTGGACTTGCAGTGGTGAGTGTGTTATGACGTCACCTCAGTCATGATGGCGGCGTCATAGTGTGTGTGAGACGAGACGGCCGTGGACTTCGCCAACCGGGTGAAGAGTGTCATAGCCAGGCGGGGCGGGCTGGTGGACTTGCAGTGGTGAGTGTATTATGACGTCACCTCAGTCATGATGGCGGCGTCATAGTGTGTGTGAGACGAGACGGCGGTGGACTTCGCCAACCGGGTGAAGAGTGTCATAGCCAGGCGGGGCGGGCTGGTGGACTTGCAGTGGTGAGTGTGTTATGACGTCACCTCAGTCATGATGGCGGCGTCATAGTGTGTGTGAGACGAGACGGCGGTGGACTTCGCCAACCGGGTGAAGAGTGTCATAGCCAGGCGGGGCGGGCTGGTGGACTTGCAGTGGTGAGTGTATTATGACGTCACCTCAGTCATGATGGCGGCGTCATAGTGTGTGTGGGACGAGACGGCCAGCGACTTCGCTAACAGGGTGAAGAGTGTCATAGCCAGGCGGGGCGGGCTGGTGGACTTGCAGTGGTGAGTGTGTTATGACGTCACCTCAGTCATGATGGCGGCGTCATAGTGTGTGTGAGACGAGACGGCGGTGGACTTCGCCAACCGGGTGAAGAGTGTCATAGCCAGGCGGGGCGGGCTGGTGGACTTGCAGTGGTGAGTGTGTTATGACGTCACCTCAGTCATGATGGCGGCGTCATAGTGTGTGTGAGACGAGACGGCCAGCGACTTCGCTAACAGGGTGAGGAGTGTCATAGCCAGGCGGGGCGGGCTGGTGGACTTGCAGTGGTGAGTGTGTTATGACGTCACCTCAGTCATGATGGCGGGGTCATAGTGTGTGTGAGACGAGACGGCCAGCGACTTCGCTAACAGGGTGAGGAGTGTCATAGCCAGGCGGGGCGGGCTGGTGGACTTGCAGTGGTGAGTGTATTATGACGTCACCTCAGTCATGATGGCGGCGTCATAGTGTGTGTGAGACGAGACGGCCAGCGACTTCGCTAACAGGGTGAGGAGTGTCATAGCCAGGCGGGGCGGGCTGGTGGACTTGCAGTGGTGAGTGTATTATGACGTCACCTCAGTCATGATGGCGGCGTCATAGTGTGTGTGAGACGAGACGGCCAGCGACTTCGCTAACAGGGTGAGGAGTGTCATAGCCAGGCGGGGCGGGCTGGTGGACTTGCAGTGGTGAGTGTATTATGACGTCACCTCAGTCATGATGGCGGCCTCATAGTGTGTGTGAGACGAGACGGCCATCGACGTCGTTAACAGGGTGAGGAGTGTTATAGCCATGCGGGGCGGGCTGGTGGACTTGCAGTGGTGAGTGTATTATGACGTCACCTCAGTCATGATGGCGGCGTCATAGTGTGTGTGAGACGAGACGGCCATCGACGTCGTTAACAGGGTGAGGAGTGTTATAGCCATGCGGGGCGGGCTGGTGGACTTGCAGTGGTGAGTGTATTATGACGTCACCTCAGTCATGATGGCGGCGTCATAGTGTGTGTGGGACGAGACGGCCATCGACGTCGTTAACAGGGTGAGGAGTGTTATAGCCAGGCGGGGCGGGCTGGTGGACTTGCAGTGGTGAGTGTATTATGACGTCACCTCAGTCATGATGCCGGCCTCATAGTGTGTGTGAGACGAGACGGCCAGCGACTTCGCTAACAGGGTGAGGAGTGTTATAGCCATGCGGGGCGGGCTGGTGGACAAACAACCTGATTAATTGGCAGGAAATATATTCTAACTTACATTCATTTTAATTTTTCAAATGCAAGAGTAGTAAGCGCGAACATTAGCACTTGCTTCTCTTGCACTTGAAAAGTTTTCGTGCTCGCTGCGCTCGCGCATAATAGCAGTGCAATGCAATATATAATAGCGGTGGGTTTGTTCTGCTTTGTGCTTACCTTTGAAATTGTTGTGAAAACTGACAAATTTTCGCGCTCTGTATCCTCACGCAATGGTGTGGCGCAGTAGAACGTTCCATGTCCTTTGCTCTATACCTATTTTGAAGTTACTGAAAAGATAAGACCGTTTTTTTTGCTCGCGCATAATAGCACTACAGTTGTTTTCTGATCATATTATTACTCTTTTTTAAAATATTCTGAAAAATTGACAAATTTTCGCGCTCTCCGCTCACGAATATTAGCAGGACAGTCCTCTGCTTTGGTCATATCTACTTTATATTGAAAAAATGAATAAATTTCGCGCTCGCTATGCTCGCGCTTAATTGGGGTCGTGCGTTTTTCATGGTCACAATCATAATTTATGTAATAATTGAAAAATTATCGTACTCGATTCGCTCGCGCTTTCTCGAAATGATTCGTTTTATTTTACTTATCTAGGTACATAGGTTTATAAATATCGAAAAACGTAAAAAGAAACGAATTTATGGTTTTTTTTCAGGGATGGCCAGCTCAAACGGATGAAGGCGAAGAAAGAATGGCGAGAACTACAGCAAGAAGAGTTCAGCAAACGATTAAAAGGCGAATAAATCGAACAAATAGTGTTAAATAACGAATACCGTTAAAAACAGTGAAAAAATAACGAATACCGTTAAAAAAAACAGTGAAACAATAACGAATACCGTTAAAAAACAGTGAAACAATTACCGTTAAAAATAGTGAAAATATAGCTAATAACGGTAAAAATAGTTTAAAATTTACGTATAACGCTAAAATGCAGTGTATAACGGTAAAAACAGTGAAAATAACTGTGCATTTGCTAATAGCAGAACGTTTAACGTGCTAAGTTAAATATCAGTTATAAATAACGAATATAGCGGGTGATAGCTGTAACAGGATCGGTACAGGCCGAATCACACAAGTCGGCGGATGTGAAGTTAGCTACAAGCTGCGCAGTATCCAATCCTGACTTCTTCTTCGTCGTATCGATGATCCAAATAGGTTTCTGTTTACAAGGCTTTTTCCCAACGCATCGCCACCGCCACTCCGCGAGGGGATGCTTGGTACAAGTCCTGGAGAGTGCAAGTTGGTCCCTGAGGGCATGCTAGCAGGTGCTGCATGTTTAGCACCGTGGCTCCACACTCGCACTGAGCGCTCTCTGAGTATCCCCATTTTACGAGGTTATCCCTGCAGCGGCCCACTTGGGTCCGGAGTCGATTTAACGACTTCCACGTGGACCACGGGAGGTCACCGCCGGCTGGGAGTTGTTCAGAGGGCGCTACATAGTCAGGTGGCGGGGCGAGTGTGTCTTTCCATTGTTTAATGCGAGCTTCCCTGGGTAGAAGATTCAGTGACGTAGTTCCTGTTAAAAAGCTCCTGACTGAAGATCATATAAAGCTGTGTTGATTGTATATAGCGCTTGTAGCTAACTTCACATCAGCCGACTTGTATGATTCGGACTAAAGCTGGAAACATAGTATCGGACGCGGCTTACGGACGCGACTGACAGCCGCGACTGATAGGTCTCTAGACTATGAAAGTACACTGAGCCGTGCACACTATCGGACATAAGTCGCGGACGTCACCTTCGGACGACCTTGAGCGTTCGGACGTCCGAGAGCGATCTGGCGCGCCGGATGTCTTAAGACTGTGTAATTGCTAAGTTGCGGCTGTCAGTCGCGTCCGTCAGCCGCGTCCGATAGTATGTTTCCGGCTTAAAACGTGATATGTTATTAAAATAGCATGCATAGATAGCTGTTAAAATTAATAAATTGATAAAATTATGAACAATGGGTGAATGTAATGTTTGCATGTTGAAAAAATAGCGATCACGAATAAAGAATAAGTCAGGAACTATAACTCATAAGAAATTCTACAATAAACTTCGAGCAAATATCTATAGAGTCACAATCGTGGAAAAAAGTGTCCGAGCCAAAACCCTGCCCAAGCTGCGCAGTGGGCAGGCTTTTTAGTCAGTCGTAGGCGATTAGTCGAGATTACCAATAGCGGTTGCTCCGCTACGTAGTCAGTAACAGTTTTATAAGCGGCTACGATTCGTAACGTCCATCGCTATTTGGCGTTATTGACGTGATAACATCTTATAAATCTATAAACGCCTGCACGCACGTAAAATTGTCACGTTCCGTTTATCATTTGCTTATTTTTGATGACATGGGGGGTGGATTAAGATGTGATTACGTCATCAATAGTTATTTATTTCTTTTCGCATATGTGTGTTAAAGCCCTTTAAGCTAAATCTATTTTCTTATTTTAGAATTTTAGAATTAAATCTGTTGCTCATGAATCCATAAAAAAGAAAAATGTATACAGGTACCAATGTTTACGTAAGAATGGGGGGGAGGGGTAAGAACTTTGCTTACTTTTGCTGACAAGGGGGGAGGGGGGAAATATAATTGTAATAAATCTGCTTACGTAATACTTGAACGGCCCCTTTACAGACAACCCATTTTTAATGCTATTATATTTCCTGATTTATTGTTTATTCGTAACATGTTATAATTAAAAATAACATGTTTTTGTAACTGGTGAGATGTTGTAATGTATACGTTAATGCTACTTTTAAGTGGGGGGAAAGTGTTGTGATGAAACATTTGTTGAGATTTAAAAAAGAACAAAATTTTCGTTTATTGCATTTATTTCTTTATTCAATTTTAAATAAATATTTGAAACAAAAAATGCTGAACGCTTTAGCCTCAGAGCAAATAAAAAAATTAAGAGAGAATGTTGTGAACAGACATGTGAGGCCGACCAAAACTACGCCTCGCCGTGTAAAGACAATCATACACACACATTAATGTACAAAGAAACTACGCCTTGGCTCGTCACAAAGAAACTACGCCTTGGCTCTTCACAAAGAAACTACGCCTTGGCTCGTCAGTTGAACTATGGCGGCGCAACACCGACGCACTCACACATGTATAAAAAACCGGTCTCACTTGATTGTTTCATTTGCTCTGAAGCTTTAGCAAAAAACGTGGTTAAATGTTTTGGTCAATTTTTTTTTGATAAACTGTTCTAAACAAAATCATTGAAATTTTTAATATTTTTTTTTTTTGCCATATTTAACAACAATGTGGACAAGTTTTTGGCGTTTTATATTATTGCTACCCCAAATATAGCTATCACTTGTTTACTGTACTGGCTAAAACGGGACAGAAACATTTAATTTGTTATTACAATGGATTTCATGAACGCTTTTTAAATTAATAATAATTTATAAGTAAGTAATTAAAGCCTGCGTGGCCAGCCCTGGTGTCACAGTTTTTAAGTTTTTTTTAAATCTCATCAAAAAGGTGAACTTATAAAACGGACTAAATGTAGCAATATATTTTTGGAATGCTCAAATTGTGATGGATTTTAGGTGCGATGATATCGATACCTATACTGCTGAGCTGGTCTGCGCCTCTAGTACGAGTTATCGAATTAATCCCTAGCATTTTTAAAACTTTTGTCATCATCATTTTTATCTGCAGTTTTCTCTATCCCACTTCTGGGTATAGTACGTGCCACCAAAGATGAGACTTGAGAAACTACTTTGGTTTGTATTAAATATACAAATTTAGTATAATAGATTTACAAACTTTAAAAACGTTTAATAGATATACAAATTCTGGTTAATTAGTTTGTACACGACTATACCTGCGCAAGATCCCCCACCACTGTCGCTCGTCAAGTCTCATCTTTGGTGGCACGCACTATTTATGCCTCTCTCGCTCTCTCTTACAGTAAAAAAACTTTAGTCGATATTATCAGTAAACATTTTTGTTTTGCGTAGCTCCATACATTTTTGTACAGCGCCCCTGGCGGATATAAGGAAGAACTAACTTAATAATTTTCTTTTTGAGTTTGTGTAAAAAGAGAAACGTCGTAGGTGAGGTCGCCCGTGCGCCATTTTACTGATTTTGTTACGTTGGCAACACTGCTCCGTCATTGCTAGTACAACTGAAAGTGTTTGATACTTGGTAGACACCAATACGGTTTTCATCAGTAAAGTATAGTCGGTATACTGAGCGCCACACAAATCGTCGGATACGAGGTTATGCGCGGAACGCTGCGCAAAAGCCGAAATATAGGTATACGCGGGAGCCAGAGTGACGAGACGCCGGGGCACACCCGCTTGGTAGACACCAATTCGGTTTTCATCAGTACTCGCGTCTACCAAGTATAGTCGGTATACTGAGCGCCACACAAATCGGCGTATGCGAAGTTATGCGCGGAACGCTGCGCAAAAGCCGAAATATAGGTATACGCGGGAGCCAGAGAAACGAGACGCCGGGGCACACCCGCTTGGTAGACATCAATACGGTTTTCATCAGTACTCGCGTCTACCAAGTATAGTCGGTATACTGAGCGCCACACAAATCGGCGGATGCGAAGTTATGCGCGGAACTCTGCGCAAAAGCCGAAATATAGGTATACGCGGGAGCCAGAGAGACGAAACCCGCCCGCCAACCTCATGCCTCACGCACTACGACACGCGGCGTCGGAATTGTGCACACATATGCAATAATTAGCCTATCACGGCGAAGTGTCATCTGCGGCTAACATCTCAGCCGATTTGTGTGGCGCTCTGTATACCTTGGCTGCTGATTAAAATCTTATTGTTATAATAGATCCAACCGTTAATTTTCTTTTTGACAGCACCAATAGAACGTAACTGCGTCATGTTACGCAAAAGTTCACTTTTAAATGCGAGGTTTTAAAAATATGACAACTGGCTAAGTTTGCTCCTTGATCCCGTATAATAATCATCTTTGACAAATTGAGTCCATAAGTGCAGTAGTTTTTTTTATAAATTACATAAAATAACAAACGTTTTTAAAAAGGTGACGTCCACAAATGGTATATTATTCAGGGAAAAATCGAACCAAGATGATATATACATAATTTGAAAGCTTGATTTATGGGCTTCTCAAAAATATTTAATTTTGATTTTTTTATTCCTCCATTTTTTTTAATTGTGAAAAATAAATTGTATGAAAAATAATAATATAGCTTTGTATTTTTTCTAGTTTAGCAATAATAAAGTGCTTTTATCGTTATTTTGCTAGCATTCGTAGCTGATTCTTCCACATTCATCTCTTAACTTGCTAAAATTAAAAATTATAACCTACCAGTGTGACCAGTTAGTAGGTACAATGTGACAAAAAACACATAAAAACTGTGTCTAATTGGTAATAATACTTCTATTTTACAATAATGCAGGTAACTTAACCAGAGTTGCTAGAGATAAACTACTTATTGAGCCAAATATATTTATTTATCCTAATAGATTCAAAATTAATTTAAAAAAAAAACGGAGGCCTCTTTTTTGGTTTTAACTGATGTAATAGACTCAGAAAAATATGTACTTTCTGGAAATGTAACGAGTGTTGTGGTTAGAGTTTTTGATTATTATTATACCAGCCTCCATACATTTTGTGGACATCTCCTTTACGTTTATTTACTATGGCTACATTGTGTAGCCATAGAACGTAAATTATTAGTAGCCATAGAAAATAAACGGTTGGATCTATCATAGTTCACCGTAACGCCGCGACGCGACGATTCTCTTCTGCACAAACTCTAGTTTACCATCTCATATGACTACTCAATTTTCGTAAAAAAAACATATAAATTATCGTATAATTTAGTGTCGAATATGCAACGATTTTTTTAACGATATGTGTACTAGAGGCGAGTGCATTGAATGAAAAAGTTACTACCAAAAATAATGTATTTAATTGTATGACATTGTCCTGAATTGATTGCTATTCCACCAAATTTTCTTATAAAAGTTCTATATCCCAAGTCTAAGAAATTTAAGTATTGGTGAGAATTGGACATGGCATCACTCTTCGGCAGATTAGCTCAGAAAATTGATATTACAAAACCATTTATGATTAAAAAAATATAATATTTGTGATGTGTTGTTTGATTATATATAAATTCTTTGATTTTAGATAAACAAACATAAACATTAACCACATAGAAAACGGCCCAGATCTTTGACAATGAGCGTGTACTTAATATCAAAATTGTCAAAATTAATATGGACCATAATATCCTACTAATATTATAAACGTGAAAGTTTGTGAGGATGGATGGAAGGATGGATGGATAGATGGATGGATGGATGGATGTTTGTTACTCTTTCACGCAAAAACTACTGAACAGATTGAGATGAAACTTTGCAATAATATAGCTTATATATCAGAATAACACATAGGCTATAAATTATAATGATATATTGCGTATGCGGGCAAAGCCGCGGGTTCTAACTAGTGGACCATAATTTTGAGCCGTTTTGCACTGCTAATTCGGTATCTAGACAGATAAATAATCAAAAATTAAACTGATGAACTAAACAATGAAGTTTTTGGACGGATTTTATTATAGAAATTTTAATATTGATCACATAGTTGTATAAAACTTTTATTATGGAACTAAATTCCAAAGCAACTATTTCATTTCATTTAGCATCCAATGATATTTTATGGAAGTGCATTTATTAGGATTTCAGATTTGGTCCTTTGTACTGTACTGTATCAGCCTTTTAATAGTCCACTGCAAGACGTAGGCCTACCCACGTAGGGTGATTTGGTCCTTAAGTAAAAGTTATTCATAACTATGAATCTTTTACGTCCTTAAATATGAAAACAAAGTAAAACAAAAACTTATAAAGAGAACAATATATTTTTTTAATCATAAAATGGTTAATAATGTAGGTATTATTATATTCTTGTAGTCACTTTTAATAATTGTTGAATAACTGTTATTATTATAGTAAATTGTAATGGATACACTCTAGGCAACGTTTTTTAATAATAAACTCACATAAGATATAGGAGATCTTGTATGTATGAAAATTTTCTAAAAAAAAAGATGTATGGCAAATTGTGTTAAAGGAGATGGTTTGGAAATGTATGGGGCTTGGTCTACTTGTCCACTTCAATTGTTCATTCAAATGTTTTGTTTTTAATTTTATATTAAAATATTTTATTTGGAATACTTTAATTGTATTAATATAGATATAATTGTAAATCTTATAAAATAAACTAGGAAAACAAATTGGAACTACATAATATGTAGTAACACTAGCTACACTAGTTAATATATATTATATAATAACTAGTGTAACAGCTGGCGGCCTTATCGCTTAAAAGCAATTTCTTCCAGGCAAACAATTGAAATTGAATAAATTTAGAAATAAAAAGAAAATTTAATCTGACAAGTTAAAACATGATAATTAGGAGGCCTATATCCAGCAGTAAGATAGAAACTGAAATAAATTGACGTAAAATAAATTTAATATTTCCTTTTTTTTTTCTTGTGCCATCCGTCTAAATTAGAGATTGAAAGCGGTTACGGTATAGGGTTGTCGTACCGGTATAATATTACCGGAAATTACTTATGAAAACCTTTTGGTATTGGTTAAGGTGTCTATTCTTATTCTTTTGCATATTAAATCCTTGGTCTATAAAATACATATGTATTAAACGTCACATCATCACTTCGCTCCGGCCACATGCCACTTAACAACTTTGAACATCTAATGGGTAGAGCTGAATCTTCGGCTTGCTCGCTCTGTGGAAGCCATGAGGATGTTTCCCATCTTCTCGATGCATGTGGTCGGAGCAAGGATATGAGAGCATTTATGATGCGGGAGTACGGAGTTGATCCTCGAGACGTTGGCATGTTTCAAGGTATCCTAGCTGCACCCATGAGCGATGCAGCGAGGACCTTGTATGCCATGGTCTCGGACATACTCAGCGGAGGGACTCAAATCCTTTTTGAATGTACCTTATCATTAGTAAAACGGGGCTGGCATAATCGCTTCGCGACTAAAGCCCCAGTATAATAAATCAGATTAAAAAAAAAAATCATTAATACAAAAGTGTATCTGTCAAGAATCGTCCAACCGTGTTAAACATTTGATTACTGGAAATAAAAA
The DNA here is from genome assembly GCA_949316475.1 of Hypomecis punctinalis. NCBI lineage: Eukaryota > Metazoa > Arthropoda > Insecta > Lepidoptera > Geometridae > Hypomecis > Hypomecis punctinalis. The sequence continues at coordinate 3,378,936 of OX438822.1, forward strand.
GGGTTTAAGTACCAAAACAATATTGTTTACTTTTTAACTTTATATAATACTAGTTTTTACCCGTGGCTTCGCCCGCATACGCAATATATCATTATAATTTATAGCCTATGTGTTATTCTGATATATAAGCTATATTATTGCAAAGTTTCATCTCAATCCGTTCAGTATTTTTTGCGTGAAAGAGTAACAAACATCCATACATCCATCCATCCTCACAAATTTTCGCGTTTATAATATTAATAGGATGTCAGTATGTTCAACATACTACCACATAAAGTAATGAAAACGAAACGATTTTTTTTTACTTAGACCCTTTATATCTTACCTGTATTAATTTTATTACTATACTAAATTAATACAGGTAATATAAAAAGGGTCAAGGTCAAATATCTATCACTATAGATATGTGGACCAAATTCATACATTTTCCTTTAATACAAATTGCTATACATCACACGTTTATGATTTTTTTCGTACTTTGCCTACTGTAACGCTAACATTTTTGTACATATTGTTTTTCTTATGTATATTTGATGTAACGAACTTGTATTTAATACGTTTTTCACGTGACAATAATGGAAGCATTTTATAATTACGGTTAATGAAATTTCGGTTAAACTTATTTCAGTTAAAGTACGTTTTAGCCGAGGAGTTAACCTACCTGCAAAAAGAGGAAGGTTCTTAACTCGACTGTATTTTATTTTTGTTCTGTAGTCGCTGGATTTCTACGGTATTTGTAGACCTATTCACGTGCACCATTTTTTGGTGATTTAGTTAAAAAAAATGAATTAGACCGGTAAAAACTAAAATTAGCATGGTGTTTTTTATTTTTGTCAGATTTTATGAATACTAAATAATATAATTATTATTTTAGTGTGATAAAAACTGGACGTTAAATTTTAACTACAATAAGTTTACCGAAATTTCTTGAAATTACAAATAATCTTCGTAATAATTCCTTTTGCCTTTTGTACATTTTGCCTAATTAATACTTATTATCAATAATAATGATGTATATTGGATTATTATTTTGTATTATGTCGCGTTCTATGATTTGTTTACCAAATTGTTAAGTAATGATAATTTATTAATTTTTGGTATTTTTTTAAAATGGAATATTTCACATAATTCTTGTAGCTACATATTTACAGTGGTCGATAAAACATTTCAGTGTTTTGAACAAATTTCACTATGAGACCATCTAATATAAATGTTATAAAAAAAACCGGACAAGTGCGAGTCAGGCTCGCACACCGAGGGTTCCGTACAAACACATTGTTAAAATAATTAAAAACCTTTTTTGGCATGTGCTAATGAAGTTCTTTTATATGATACCTTACATGATACGATTTACTCACTTTGAATTTTGAACCCATATTTTGTGATATTTGTGTGGCCCCCCTATTTTTTGTGAATTAAATAAAAATTTACAGTTTTCAGATTTATTCCTATATGTGTACTCTGAGACAATGCTTCTCGCCAAATTTCATAGTACTATGTCAACGGGAAGTACCCTGTAGGTTTTGATTTTTGTGAGTGTCAAAATATGCGGTTTTTTACGACATAAACGGCTCTAACTTTTTTATACGATAACTGAGACGTTTTTCTTTTACACAATTGCAAGATATCATAGATATATGTATACAGTTTAAATTCTAACTCGATATCTTTACGCGTTCCCGAGATAAAGAGTCTTTACATACACACAGACGGACAACAAAGTGATCTTATAAGGGTTCCGTTTTTTTCGTTTGAGGTACGGAACCCTAAAAATTAATTGATATTCGACAAAATGTCTGCAGAACAATTGTTTTTGTAGATTTTAGGGGTGGTCCTATAGTATTTTTGTTCCCATAATATTTATCTCTGTAAATCTGTGTCAAAAAAAACTTGTATTAATGTATTTTAATACATATTTTAGTTGTAAAACTCACAAATATTACCAACAAGCTGTGAAACTATCCTGAACTGCGAATAAATAAATAAGTCAGGAACTCGTAACTCTGAGCAAAGGAGATTGGGCAAAAATATACGAACGTTGGTCCAAACGCCCGCAGGGTTGACACTATTGCCAATCTGTTGGTATGGCTTATAGGCTGTCCGTCTTCGAGCAAATATTTAGAGTCACAATCGTGCAAAAAAGTGTCCGAGCCAAAACCCTGCCCAAGCTACGTAGTGGGCAGGCTTTTTACTTAGTCGTAAGGCGATTGCAAGCCGACTACAACGCCGCGCGATGCCAGCGTGCTCGGTTACAAGCACTAATTAGGGTGACAACGTCGAGATTCGAGAAAACGAGTCATTGTGAATTATTCTAAGTCGGTATGTACGAGTATGACGGCGTTCGGACATTTTTTTACTACTTTCACTTGGGGACTGAGGCTTTGTAGATATTTGTTCGAAACGAATATCGTTTTTGCATAATAAATGTTGTTGAATTCGAACCCACATTTTCGGAGATATTTTGTATTGTAATTGTGATAAATTATGATTTAGGAAAATGAAAAGAAAAACTGAAGCCTTTCACATAATATTTATTTACAATACAAATAATATACATTCATATTTTACTATTCTTAGAATATATGTAAAATCGATTCATATATTTGACGGAGTAATCGTATAACATACATACATAAAAATCATTCAGTTTAATTGAGATTTTCCTTTTATGAAGTCGGTTAAACGACGAATCACTTCAAACTAATTTTTCTGGGTTATTTTTGAAGTGGGTAATAAATGTCAAACTCGCGTCAGGACACGTGACCTGATCGAAAATTCATAAGACGTTCAAGTGTTCACTTCTGCCGGCACTTCCGGAGTGCAACGCATTATTTTTAACCAACTTCCAAAAAGGAGGAGGTTCTATGTTCATCGATAATTTCGCCAATTGTGAACCGAAAATATTTTTTTAGTTCGAAAGGATATTCTCTCGAGGTGGTCCCATTTAATTTTTATAGAAAACGGTTGAGCCGTTTTTGAAAAATCAACAATAATGTAAATAATCGAATTATTTACGTTATTGTTGATTTTTAAAATCTAAATATTCGAATTTTGTGCACGATGGAAGGCGGTTTTACCATTTTTTCGAAAAATAATTATTTTGACGCAGTTACTTGTCCTGGCTTATTATTTATTCGTAATTAGAAAAGTATAATATTTTATCACAATAATTAATTTATTCTATTTTATAAGTAACAGAAAATAGTTTTAATAATAGTGAAGTTTAGTTATTTTTTACTAAATGGCGGAAAATGTCGTCGTCTCTTTTCAATGCAGTATATTAGACAAAGACGGGAATAGTTTAATTTGTGTTTTTTGTTAGTATATCTTCAAGGTGATGTCATAGGTACGTACTTAGTTTTTTAACCGACTACAGGAATGTCAGGTTATGCCTTATACAACGTGTAACGGAAAGGCTTTATACATAAAAAGTGGGTTGATACTATACCTTATATAGATGCTGTATTCGAAATTCCGAGCAGAAATAACAACATTCACTTTAAAAAAAAAATTAAATATGACTGACTAGAAAAATCTTTTGCACGTAAACAAACATGTCACAACAAGGAGGTGTGGTCTGATTTTGATGGGCAAGGTCGTGTTATTGACCTCACAGCTGTTTAGTGTGATAGTGCTGTGCAAATGTGAATTAGTCATAAAAATGACTAGTTTTTCAAAAAAAGATTAGAAATCAGCAAACTAACTTACACGGCTAAACATGCCATTTAGTTTGTTACCGTTATCTGATTTGGTACTTTCAGTATGTATACAGTCTCTCCGTTACACGTTGTATAGGTCGAATCAAACTTCTTGGCGTCAGTGAAAATGAGTCGTTGCGCAGTAGACAATTTATGTGTGTGGGAATGAGGAGTGGGGTTTTGCGCAGCTTGTAGCTAACTTCACAGACATTCAATTCGGCCTATATTGAGGATCCGCGGCTTTAAAGTTGGTCTCATATGAACAACGTTTACTGTGGGGCCAACTCTAATACAACATCTCATACAAAAATTTCATTGAAATGATTTTTATCGTGCTTCACACACTAGATGTATAGAAACTTTCTTTTTGTGATAAAAATTTCAAAAATTGACGCGTGCGCAGGATTTGAACCGGCATCTCTCTGGGATTCCGGCCCAGATGCTTTGTCCAATTAAGCTAAAACGCTGTCTGCGAAGGCGTCGAATTAGTGAGTGTTTATCATTTTTACCAACTACTAAATTGTTGGAAGCGCCATCTGTGAGAACTGCTTTAAACCAGTCAGTCACTTAATGTGTTTATATGTTATAATAATGTTTATCTCAAAAAGGAAAAATTTCATTGTTCATTTATGATCATGATATCATGAGGACGCGACTTATGAAAAGAAAGCTGGAGTTTTAAACTGCGCACAAGGAAATTTAACTCCTATTACACGCTCAGTAAGCCCAATTATGAAGGCGCCATTGTAAATTTAATACCAACTTAAAAAGTGTTCTCTCTATCGAATGCCTTAAGTGAAATAAGAAATAGAACTATTCTAAATTGCTAATATAACTACGATGACGCCTTCATAAATAGGAGTTACTAGTATATGCTGAAACATACAAGTTATCGGATGTGAAGTTAACTGAGCAATATCCAATTGACGCGCAGCTCTGTCAGCGTCAGGCAGGATTGGATATTGCGCAGCTTGTAGCTAACTTCAGCTTTAATTGCAGCAAAGAGATTTAACTCCTATTTCGTGTGCAATAGGAGCAAAATTTCCCTGTGCGAAGCTTGTTACTGTAGCGTTCTTTTAACGTGACGCGATGTATTAAAATCTATGTTAGTGATAACATAGCATAATAGTCCAGTCGTTAAGTGCTTTTTTGTCAACTTTTTTCGGCAGCCTCGGATAAATATGGTTGAGATGTCATTCGACCCGGATAGCACTTCGGTAACTTGAAAAAAAAAAGTACATACAACTTGCAAAAAATACAAACAATGAACTGAAAATTTATGATTGATATACTAAGCGCCAACCTTATGCCTCCCGCGCGCTCCCTACGCCCGTGCTCACCACTACGACACGCGACGTCGGCATTGTGCACACATGCGCAATAATTAGCGAATCACGGCGAAGTGTCACCTGCGGCTAACTTCTCAACCGCCGATTTGTGTGCCGCTTAGTATACTATCGATAGTATTCAATTCTTTCGATGGTATTGATAGTATCATTGTTAGATACTATCGATCGTATTGCTAACTTCGATGGTATAAATAGTACTATCGATAGTATCAATAGTACTATCGATAGTATCAATAGTACTATCGATAGTATCAATAGTACTATCGATAGTATCAATAGTACTATCGATAGTATCAATAGTACTATCGATAGTATCAATAGTACTATCGATAGTATCAATAGTACTATCGATAGTATCAATAGTACTATCGATAGTATCAATAGTACTATCGATAGTATCAATAGTACTATCGATAGTATCAACAGCATTATCGATATTATCAACAGTACTATCGATAGATCAACAGTACTATCGATAGTATTAATAGTACTATCGATAGTATTAATAGTACTATCGATAGTATCAATAGTACTATCGATAATGTAACTGAATTTTGACATTGAATATCAACTATCACCTATCACAACAACGCTAAATAACAACCTAGACTCCTAAAAAAAGTTTACCACAAAGCACTTGTTGAATAGACTAAATTAATACTTTTGTACATAATAATTATGTATTCGTACCTATGATACAGTTAATTATTTATTCGAAATTATGTTAATTTATGTAAATTATTGAATTTGTAATGCATTTAGTATGAAATGTAAAATGGAAGATTCATAAAGAAATATACGCTCGTATAGTCTTTCACTTGGAGGTTTTATTTCATTCTTTTTGACGTGATAACAAGACGATGAACGCCGGCTGCATCCATGAAAGTGTCACGTTCCGCCTGAGTCGAACGTGCGAGAGCGTGAAACAAGCGATAGACCTAAGCGTTCGGCTTGTACAAATATCTTCAAATATAGACAGCCCATTTTTAGGGTTCCGTATCTAGAGGGTAAAAACGGGACCCTATTTCCACAGCCCGGACACTCTGCGATTAAATCTGCTGACTTACGCACACTACACAGTACTTACTCACAGACAACACACATACGCACGAACGGTACACGTGCATTTGTGTGCGGCTGTCAGCTTGGAAGAGTTATCCTCGGAAGTTATACTTGGAAGATAATAGACCATGGCTGTCAACGATCACCACGACGCCGACGTGACGACATGCCGCGTGAGTGAGACAGTTGCATATTCAATTAGCAAAAATGAATATAAATGTAGTGCTTAAAAAGTATAACTATTACTTAATTTGGAAGCATTTTAATAAAAGTAACCTATCTACTTTATTTGAAAGAAAATATCAAGAGGAAGTTACCAAATAATGTAAAATAAGTTCCATTTACTTATCCTTAGATAAACATTAAAATGTTTTGTTTTGTTACGTATTATTCATATTCAACCATACACAGCACAACTCGTCCCTATTCAGTCTAGGTATTTTCATTACAAGATCTACCGGCCAGTAGTGCAGCCCGCGCGCAGAGTACACGATCGGTCCGTGAAGCGCGGAGTGGAAGTGAAGGACAAACGGGTGGGGGGTAACGAGTGACCATTCTATACGTAGTATTATTATATCTTCTTTGCTATTACTAAGAATCCCATGAACGGTGATATGAAATTTTCACAGATGATGTACCTATTTCTGTTGCCGCTATGACATCAAATTCTAAAAGCAGAAAAAGAAAATAGTTCAGCCCCCCCCTTCCTAACAACATTCCTGAATTTTAAGCCGTTTTTCGCTCGCTATCTATTAATAAAGGTGAAAGGAAAATAATAGAAATTTTCACAGAATATTTAATTTACTTTAAAAATAGATAGTTAAAATAAAATATATTAAGGGGGGCTTCCATACAGTACCCCTCGTCCGACTCGCACTTAGCCTATTATTTAAAGATCGAGTGATGGTCGAACTTGCCGACCGTCCGGCTTAGCGAAACCCGATCAGCTTTTTTTTCCCGAACATTTATCTACTTGCACATATTCAATTTTACCGATCGATGCTGGCCCGCTTATATGAGTAACAAGCGTTACCACCATCACCACCACCATCCGTACAGGCTCTTAGGATCATTAAAATAATACAAACTATTATTATAACAGTGTCTTTATTCTAATATAGTGGTATTAAAATATATTCGTATGGCTGTAACAATATTCTGGCTTATGATATTAAAACTCGTCGTTTTCGAAGGGATGATCCTTGTGGCCCAGAGACCTGCAACAAAAATACAGTTATGTGTAACAAGGATGTGGTGGGACAGGGAGAAAAAACGTTGTTTCATACAACATGTTAATATAGGCATGATAACTAAAAATAGTACATTGTACACCGAGGGGAGAAAACTATCTATTCTTGTTCGAGTGTATGTTGATGCTTAAAGGAAACTCGAGAACAGAAATAGAACTTTCTCCCGAGTGATACATAGTGCTTTATTCTACACCTACGAGGAAAATAAAATACAATATTTCTTTAATTAAAGTTTAGGAAGTAAGTTATTTATGACTTCTTGGGCTGTATTTTTTATTTCTGGTGGCGTCATCATTACAAAATCGTCACTTTCACTTCAGAATTTTGGAAAATTATTTAGAATCGCATTGCAGAATAAGGTTGCCATCCTCATTTCATTAAAAACAGAAAACAAAAAAAAAGTCCGCCTCTTTTTTGATATAAAACCTTTTTGTGATTTGAGGTTTGTATTTTTTTATGTTCGCTGCTAAAACAAAAGAAAGCTAGCCGGGCAGTAATGGATTTTCATACAACATTCCTGCCCTGCTTCGGAGGGCAGTAATAAAATTCCATAAAACTTTTCCCGCCGCACATTTTTGAGGGAGAAATCACGAACTTTGTAACCCGTAATAAGACACTTTCCGGGTGGGTGTGGTAGAAATATAATTATTCCGTCATATATTATCAAAACTACTACACACGTATTTTTTTCGTACGTATTTCTTTAGTCAATTTAACAAAAAAATATGAAGATATAGCCCGCTAAAGTTCTGCGTGACGTCAAAGTACTACAAATGTACCGGCTAGAGATGTCACCACCACTCTTAAACTTCGACTTCTTTTATATCTTCTATCTTTGTCTTTTGATCGACAAAAGAAAAAATACGTGTTCAATATTTTTTAATAATGTAACTAACGGAATAGTTATAATACTGATTGTATACCCAGTAAACATGCCTATTAAAGGATTAGGCAAGTACATAGGCCGAATTCTACAAGTGGAAGTACTCACGCGGTCATGGGCACGAGGCGGCCGTTGCAGTCGAAAGAATCGATCAGGTCCACGTCTTCCTGCGACAGTTTGAAGTCCAGCACGTTGAAGTTGGATGCGATCCGCGACCGGGTCACTGACTTCGGGATCACGATGTTGTTGCGGTCGATCTGGTACCTGTCAACAAATGTACTGTACTGTATCAGCCTTGTTAATAGTCCACTGCAGGACTTGGGCCTACCCACGCAGTGTGATTGGGCCATATCCACCACGCTGGCCCAGTGCGGGTTGGTGGATTCGCGTACGCCATCGAATTTCTTCTACGGACATCGTGAGGCAGGTTGCCTCACGATGTTTTCGTGTCAAGAAATAATAGTTTAAAAATTAAGTTTTGAAAAGCTCTGATTGCAGATTTTAGAACATTGTTATCGGGCGAACCAACCCGCACTGGGCCAGCGTGGTGGATATGGCCCAATCACCCTTCGTGGGTAGGCTTACATCCTTCAGTGGACTATTAAAAAGTCTGGTACAGTAAAAAAAAACAGAAACAAAAAGACAGAAAAAAAAAACAAAATAAAAAAAAAATAGTTTTGACTTCCGAATGCCTGGATGCTTGATTGCCTGGAAGAAATCGCTTAAAGCATTAAGGCCGCCAGTTAGGAATCTATAAATTGTAATGTTTTATCCTTGTAATTTGTTTTTAGGGTTCCGTACCTCAAAAGGAAAAAAACAGACCCTTATAGGATCACTTTGTTGTCTGTCTGTCCGTCTGTGTGTATGTCAAGACTCTTTATCTCGGGAACGCGTAAAGATATCGAGTTGAAATTTAAACTGTATACGTAAACCTATGAACTCTTGCAGTTGTGTAAAAGAAAAGCTTCTCAGTTACCGTATAAAAAAGTTAGTTAGAGCCGTTTAAGTCGTAAAATAACGCATATTTCAACGCTCACAAAAACCAAAACCTACAGGGTACTTCCCTTTGACATAGAACTATCAAATTTGGCGAAGAGCATTGTCTCAGAGTACACATATAGGAATAAATCTGAAAACTGTACATTTTTATTTAAATCACATAAAAATAGGGCCTCAAAATTCACAAAATATGGGTTCAAAAGTCAAAGGGAGTAAATCATATCATGTAAGGTATCATATAAAATAACTTCATTAACAAATTCTAAAACAGGTTTTTAATTATTTTAACAATATGTTTGTACGGAACCCTCGATGTGCAAGCCTGACTCGCACTTGTCCGGTTTTTTTATGTAATGTGGTTGTCTAATAAAGTGTTATTGTTTGTTTGTTTGAATGCAGATTTTTAGTAGTTTCTACACACTATGTTTAGACAAAACAATGAAGAGGGGTTTATGTTTCTTAGTATTCACCTATATTTGAGTAACATATATACTACCTGCATCCAAGTAACACATACTTATAACTGAGTAACTTAAATATCTATATCTGAGTAACGTACGCGCATGTGTCTGAACTTACCTAATGAGCACTTGAGCGACAGTCTTGCCCAGCCTCGCGGCAATTGCCTTGAGTTTAGGGTCTTCCATGAGCTGTGGGTCGTCAGGTTTGGCCCACGGACGGTCGGGGGAGCCGAGGGGAGAGTATGCTGTGACCTTGATGCCGCGCGCCTCGCAGAAGTCCTTCAGGCGTTTTTGGTTCAGGTACGGGTGGCATTCCACCTGAAATATAAAAAAAAACCATCATTATTATTAATTATATTATTTATCCTTAATTCTGTCCTGGATAAAAAGTAGCCTATGACGCGCTCCGACCTTTGAACTATATCTGTGGCGAAAATCAAGTGACAGAGGCTACTGTTATCCCGGAATATGAGTGGTTCCTTTGGGATAGTACAAAAATCTAAATAACACGCGGGCGAAGACATGGGCAAAAGCTAATCACTAACATAACTATTACTACATATTATAAAGCAAAGTCGCTATTTCCGTGTGTCTGTCTAAGTCTCCGCTTATATCTTCCAACTACACAAATGCGGTTCAAATGCGGTTTTCGCTATCTTTTAGAGTGTTTCAAGTTTCAACGAGAAGGTGTGCAGGTATAACAATCGTACCTGGGCGAAGCTGGGACGAACAGATAGTCATATTAGCGAGCGAGAATTAGGATACAGAAACGCGCCTTCCGAATAATTGCTAGGATCCCCCAGGATGAATCTGCCCGTCCACATTTTAGAAGGTTGGGTATCCTTACGTTGCCGTCGCTTGTAATATTTCAGGTGGGGGTATATTATGTGAGGATGAATCTAGCCTTGTACTCTATGCGAGATCGAAAACGGACCAACAAGCGGTATCTTGAAACCGTACCTCATACACTGGAAAAGTCCACGAAAGTTACACATGTAATGGGACCAAAAGTCTATAATTTGTTGCCTGAAAATGTTACTGACGCACCTAGCTTAATATCTTTCAAAGCCCGCCTAAAACGCTGGCTTATCGAGGAAACATATTACGATTTTAACATGCTTAAATGTATACAATGAACGATGTTTTTACAATGATGTAAAAATGAATTTTACAATGATGTAATTTTAGTTGTATTTTATTTTATTTTGGTTAAACTATAGCCGCCCGGTACCCGCGGGGAGGGGGGAAGGGGGGTGGGCGAGAGGGTGGGGGGAGAGGGGAAGCCCCCCCTGCAATCCCCCCCCGCCGGAGGCCCTTAGTTTTTGAGTAATATTTTTTTTAGTACTTAACCTCACTTTCGGCTATATCAGTATTTTTAACCTATTTATTGTTTCACACCTAATCTATCAAGGCGGTTCACTTTTGGCACTTCGCCGGCCGCTGCCGCGGCACGCTCGCTTCGCTCGCTCGGCTCGTGCGTTGTTTGTCATGTTCTAACCTAACCTAACCTATTTATTGTTTCACACCTAATCTATCAAGGCGGTTCACTTCTTGCACTTCGCCGGCCGCTGCCGCGGCACGCTCGCTTCGCTCGCTCGGCTCGTGCGTTGTTTGTCATGTTCTAACCTAACCTAACCTATTTATTGTTTCACACCTAATCTATCAAGGCGGTTCACTTCTGGCACTTCGCCGGCCGCTGCCGCGGCACGCTCGCTTCGCTCGCTCGGCTCGTGCGTTGTTTGTCATGTTCTAACCTAACCTAACCTATTTTTTGTTTCACACCTAATCTATCAAGGCGGTTCACTTCTGGCACTTCGCCGGCCGCTGCCGCGGCACGCTCGCTTCGCTCGCTCGGCTCGTGCGTTGTTTGTCATGTTCTAACCTATTTTTTGTTTCACACCTAATCTATCAAGGCGGTTCACTTCTTGCACTTCGCCGGCCGCTGCCGCGGCACGCTCGCTTCGCTCGCTCGGCTCGTGCGTTGTTTGTCATGTTCTAACCTAACCTAACCTATTTTTTGTTTCACACCTAATCTATCAAAGCATTGTCATGGATATAGTTCAAAGGTTAGTAGTGACTAAGACCGTTGTTAGGTGGCTCTGAAAAGAGCCATTGTTTGATCGAAACGCTGTGGTTCAACCACAGCGTTTCGATGGATTAGTCATGCGGTGAGAACACCGGCAGGTCCAGGGTGCGCTGGGCATGGGTATAGGTATCACTCGTATTTGCCACTCGGGGAGGCTCCTTCAATGCACTCCAACAGACCATGGAGCATCTACTACAATGCCCACTGTGCCCTAACACCTGCACACAAGAAGATCTCTACGAGGCCAACACCGCCGCAGTCTCCGTGGCCTCCTACTGGTCGAACAGCATATAGCCAAATATAATCGAATCGAATCGCTGACTCGAAAAGAAGAAGAAGTGACTAAGACTAAGTGGTTAAGAGTGACATAGGCTACTGTTATTCCGGAAAATTATTGGTTCCTTTGGGATAGCACAAAAACAAAATATCACGAGCGCGTGTCGCGGAAAAAAGCTGGTATAAAATTTTTAAAATTCATCATTATGGCTATTATTACATAATAGTTACTAATATTATATATCCGAAAGTGTGTTTATTGAGTTTGTTTGTTTATCACAAAAAGACAGTTTCTATAAACCTAGTGTGTGAAGCACGATAAAAATCATTTCATTGATTAAGCAATGCGCCATTTCTCGTTAATGGTAAGAAGTTCTAATAATTTCACATTAAGTGACTGACTGGTTTAAAGCAGTTCTCACAGATGGCGCTTCCAACAATGTAGTAGTTGGTAAAAATGATAAAACACTTTCACTAATTCGACGCTTTCGCATACAACGTTTTAGCTTAATTTGGACAAAGCATCTGGGCCGGAATCCCAGAGAGATGCAGGTTCAAATCCTGCGAACGCGTCAATTTTTGAAATGTTTATCACAAAAAGAAAGTTGTTTTTATTTTTCACGACCTGCAGTGGACTATTAAAAAGGCTGGTACAGTACAGTACTCGTTCACGCAGCAACAGAGTTACTGATCGATTCTATTTTAAGCATGGATATAGTTCACAGGTCGGAGAGTGTCATAGACTACTGTAATCCCAGAAAATGAGTGGTTCCTTTGAGATAGCACAAAATCCAAAATGTAACATGAGGAAAACCTAGTATAAAATAAAATACATATTAGTTATAGGCTACTGCTATGCCGGAAAATTAGTGGTTCCTTATAGTATATCACAAAAATCTAAATATCACGCAGTAAAATCTAGTGTGAAATATTTTTTTAAAAAAAGAGCCTCACCTGATTGACAACAGGCTTGATGGTGGCAACCTTCAGTATCCTGTCAACCTGCTTGGCGTTGAAGTTAGATAAGCCGAGACTCCGCGTCAAGCCTTCCTTGGCAAGAGGCTCCAGAGCCTTCCACGTGTCCACGTAGTCGGCGTCCGAGAACTGGATCTTACCCGCTTCGTCTGTTGGGAAGAGGGGGCCATCTTCCTGGAAATTTAAATAAAAAGTTATTTCTTGTGTGTCGAGACACGCGTGTGCTTCCGTAGATGATGATCATGTTGATGAAGATAAAACCAATTTTGTGATGTCATTTGATAGTTGAATAAAAAAATAAATAAATATTAGGGGACATCTTACACACGGTCTCTGACCCCAAACTAAGCAAAGCTTGTGATATGACTGCCAGAGACTGATATACTACATATACATATTTTTAAATACATACTTAATATAGATAGTACCCAAATAGATAGTATTACGACGATTAAATATCATCCCGAGATCAAAAACGAAGTTTTTAAAATTGGTGTAAATTCAGAAAATTAAAATTTCCACGTTGTATACTTTAAAAATTAAGGAGAAACACTATCTTTTCAACGTTGGTAACCTATATTTCATAAATGGCACATCAGACACAAAATGGGTTTTCAGTAAACAATTGAAACAAGCCAAACGCTTAGGCCGAGTATGTATTTAAAATATACAGGGTTATTTCAAATCAATTAGCATCCTTCTAGGGGATTATTCTGTACATCTAACTAACAAGTTTTGATCTGCGACTTTTGCCGCACCTCAAAATAAAAATCAGCAGGTCTAAAACGGCCGCTTTGGCCAATTCATAATATAATCATCTGGTGATTCGTTTACTGAATCGTAAAATGGTCACATACTGACAATTCACCATAGGAACTGCGTATGATTCAGCTGTTCCATTCATTTTGTCGACGACGACGAAGGTGGACGATATTTTTCTATGGAACAACAACTTTTTATTTTTAAAGATTTGACAAAAGTCATAGAACAAAAGTTGTTAGTTTTGATGTACAGAATAAGACCCTAAAAGGATGTTAATTGATTAGAAATAATCCTGTATATAATGTAATGTAGTACATCAGTCTCTGGCAGCCATATATTACAAGATTTGCTTAGTTTGGGGCTTGGGGTCAGATAATTCATTATGTGAGATGTCAACAAAAAAATGAAACTCCATGAAAACGCGTATCTACATGGAGAATCAACCTGTGATAGTTATACCAACCTTGTAAGCCTGCGGCCAGTGGATGAGGTACAGGTCCAGGTAAGGAATGTTCAGATTCTTGAGGGTTTCCTCCAAGGCTCCCCGCACCAGGTCCGGTCGGTGGAACGTGTTCCAAAGCTTCGATGTGATGAACAGATCCTCTCTGGAACAAAGGTGACGTCACAAGTGGTATATTATTCAGAGAAAAATCGAACCAAGATGATATATACATTATTTGATAACTTGATATATGAGCTTTTCAAAAATATTTAATTTTGTTTTTTTTATGCCTCCATTTTTTTAAATGTAAAAAATAAATTGTATGAAAAATAATAACACAACTTATTATAATTTTCTAGTTTAGCAAGTTCTAGTTTAGTTTTGCTAAAATTAAAAATTATAACCTACCAGTGTGACCAGTAGTAGGTACAATGTAACAAAAAAACACTTAAAAGTGTGTCTAATTGGTAAAAATGCTTTTATTTAATAATTCGGAGGTTATTTAATCAGGGTTGATAGAGATAAACTACCTATTGAGCCAAATATATTTATTTATCTTAATAAATTCAAAATTAATTTAAAAAAAATCGGAGGTCTCTTTTGTATTTTTAACTGATGTAATAGACTCAGAAAAATATGAACTTTCTCGAAATGTAACGAGTGTTGTGGCACAGCCCGGACACTCCGCGTTTCTTCATACAAAATCTGCTGTCTTACGCACACAACACTATATTTATTCACAGACACTACACATACGCACGAACGCTTAGTCCTTAGCGTCAGGAAATTATTTATCTATGAAAGCGTGCGACGATACCATAGAAAAACAGTACCTTTTTTGATTAATGAAGCGAAACGAGAACGTCGCTGTCCTGTACCAGGTGCGAAACGAAAATTTGCTCGAAATAAATACGATGGTATTGTTCCACTCTTATACAATAAAATAGATAAGGAATGTAAAATAAAGAAACATAATAATAAAGAAGTTAAGACAACTATATGGAATTGGCTTGATAAATTTGATTACAAGGACATTGAAAATGTCTTAAACAATATTCATATTTTATAAAATATAAGTAGTAGTATTCTATCAGATATATTATATAATTATGTGTATCAAGAACAACACTTGCACACACACACACACACACACACACACACACACACACACACACACACACACACACACACACACACACACACAAACTTTCACGTAAACAGATTAGTCGTTTGCGATGTTTAATTGTATTGTTAGTAGTGAATATTAACTAGTTTATATTATTATTGGTATACATTTATTGTAAACATTTATATAAGGAGAAGCCATTGGCTCCGTCATACAGTGTATACTAGTTCGGAGCCAATGGATTCAAAACAATAATTGTCAAAAATATTTCTGAAACAATAAATTATTCTTATTCTTATTCTAACGCTACACGGGTATTTGCAGCGGCCTGTGCAGCCCGCGCGCAGAGTAGTAAATCGTGTCCTGACGCGGGGTGGAAGTGAGGAAGACTCAAACGGGTGGGGGGTAACGAGTGGCCGTTCTATACGTAGTATTATTATATCTTCTTTGGTTGTGGTTAGATTTTTTGATTATTATTATACCAGCCTCCATACATTTTGTGGACATGTCCTTTACTGTTATAAATAAATCCTTGGCCGTCTCAAGCTGTGATGGTCTAGTGGTAGAGACACCCGCCTTACAATCATGAGATCGTAGGTTCAAATCCCGGTCCCGTACCAATGAGTACTCTGGTATTTAACACCACTGGGGTTTCGGTGAAGGAAAACATTGTGAGGCAAACTGTATAATATGTCAGTAGAAGAAATTCGATGGCGTATGTTAATCCACCAACCCGCACTAGGCCAGCGTGGTGGACATAGCCCAACCACCCTTCTTGGGTAGGCCTACAACCTGCAGTGAACTAATAAAAAGGCTGATACATATTCATACCAATAAGTCCTTGCATATCATAGTATAGGCACAATCCAACTTCATAGCTACAAAATATATTTTTTTTTTTTTTCGAATAGGTTCGCGTTTGACTACAGCTACAAGCTGCAGATAACCCAATCCCGACTGAAGCTCAACTCACACAGCTGTGCGAGGGTTGAGTTACTCGCAGTTTATAGCTAACTTCACAGCTGCCAAAAAGTTTGATTCACCCTATGTTCCAGTCATTTTCATGGAAGGCCAGTAGGTGAACGTCTAGTTGAAATAAATTTGTTATGAAACATATCGCTGTCTGTATAAAATGATAAAACATTAACTATCCTACTAATATTATAAACGCGATAGTTTGTGAGTATTGATGTTTGTTACTCTTTCACACACAAATCGCTGAACCGATTTGGAAGAAATTCGGTATGAAGGTAGCTTAGACCTTGGCACATAGGGTACTTTTTACCTCGGGCTAACGCGGGTAACACCGCGAGCTAGTTTGAAATAAAGTAAGAGGTACAATTTAACAAATAGGAAGTAACCAATTTAAACAGATTCAATGTAATTCTGAACGAGTTATGGAGAGGGTGATTTTAACTGATTGGATAAATTCCTCATACACATTCCAACTTGGTCAATGCCAACAACTGAATATTCCTGTGTTTAATTTTTGTTTGTTTTAATGTTTTTTTTTTAATTTAATTATTACACTCCACAGACTCCAGGGCCTGTGCTTTTTAAGATTTAAAAAAAAAAGATTTGAACAAAATTGCTTATAAAGGCTTTACAAAAGGACTCTATAATTAAATTAAAAAGGACTAATAAAATTTAAACAAAAACTTATTTAAACTACGTTGATTTTACATAATTATCATTTTCCAAATTACTATTTATACCGCGCAGAGCCTCCATCACCGTCGCGTTTCGGTCTTTAATGGCCATCTTTAAATTATAGTCTACGATGACCTTAGGTGACGCAGTCGTCGCACGCCGCACAAAGCGGCTGATGGCGTCTTCCTCTTTGTCTGCGAAGTATGTGAAGGGAATTGTTTATATTGTTTGAATGTTAGTAATGTTACCTCTTGATGACTCCTTCAGCGATTTTAGCCGTGATCGCTGCTCCGACCTCCTCGTTGCCGTAGACGTACGCGCAGTCGATGTGACGGTACCCGATGTCGATGGCATCTTTCACAGCATATTACTGTTTGTTGTTATGTTTGTTTGTGTGAATATTACCTCTTGATGACTCCTTCAGCGATTTTAGCGGTAATCGCTGCTCCGACCTCCTTCTCGTTGCCGTAGACGTAAGCGCAGTCGATGTGACGGTACCCGATGTAGATGGCGTCTTTCACAGCATATTACTGTTTGTTGTTATGTTTTTTTGTGTGAATATTACCTCTTGATGACTCCTTCAGCGATTTTAGCGGTAATCGCTGCTCCGACCTCCTTCTCGTTGCCGTAGACGTACGCGCAGTCGATGTGACGGTACCCGATGTCGATGGCGTCTTTCACTGCTTGTGTGACTTCACCGGGCTTTGACTGTGGACAAAAATATTTTAAATCGAACATTGTAAAAGCAGTTAATAGGCACGATGGTAGGGTAAAAAATCAGTCATATAAAATTTGTCCATAAGTTAGATTATGAAAAAAATAGGACACCTATTTTAATATTTAAGGGGGGGTCCCATACAACAAATGTGTTCTTTTTGCCGTTTTTTACTTGATATTAAAAGTGGGGCTAAAAGGTCTTTATACAGTACGGAACCCATCGTGCGTGAGTCCAACTCGCACTTGATAGACTTTTTATAATTACGTAAAGCGGTTACGCGATTAATGTTATCTATAAATTAAATCATTTACAATATTAGTTTGTTATCACTAAATAGTCATATTTATGGAACACTGTAGAGTTTATTACACATTTGTTTTGATAACAAGGTCCCATGATATTATGGCAATTATATTGATAAGTATTTATTTTAATGATTGTGATATGGATAGGTATTGTGATAACAGCTGACGCAGGTGCCCTTTGATAACCTATTTTATGGAATATTTATGGAAAAGGAGTAGTCATGGTGATTTGAATAGATCCTATCCTTGTTATGCCAATATGATATAGCTAAATTAATTGTGAATTGATGTCATTTATTTAATTTAATTTTGATTTCAATTAATTTTAATTCCAATTTTTATTGAAGTCAAAGTCAAATTCTCTTTATTTCGTAGACCAATTACATGTTCTTGAAAACGTCCGTTAACAATGCTTTTATAATATGCTTTTAGAATTATTACTTAAAATTAAATTTTATTTCAAAACACTTAATACTTATCAAAATACAACTAAAATATATCAAATACCTACAACAAATTAACAAAAATAAATTAATAATAAAATGAATAATAGCATGCGTTAATTTTTAAACGTTAAATCGATTAAATTTATTTCATTTAAATTGTATTTTAATTTCACTTAATTGTGATTCCGATTTTATGTTATTAATACTATCTAATTCTTAATATAATTCTCGAAGACCCTTTTTAAATGTTAAAGCGCGAATTTCGTTAGGATAACTCCACTTGCAAGGGCTCCCAAGAGACCGGCCTGGCCGAGTTTGGGACCCACTGTTTCACACAAACACAAACAATTTCACTATGTATATATAACTAACTACAATACTGGTATTAGGCAAATTATATTGAAATTATTAACTTAATCACGTGTTAACTATAACAGAATACGGCTAAAACTCACGTTATAATTATACGGTCTATCCGCAAGGAATCCGACCAGTTTCAGAGTATTTAGAACTCCATCCTCAGGGAATACGCGCACCCCCGTCGACTGGCGCTTATGATGAATACTCACGGTAGTTTTAATGAAGTGATAATCACGTGTTGGTAAATAAAAATTTTATTTCCTAAAAAAAAAAAAAACTTGTCGTCGTTTCAGGCATAGGACGTCCACTGCTGGACATAGGCCTCCCCTAATAAGCCCGATTGCCAGCGGCTCGCATCTACCGCGATCCTGCGGTCTTAATGAGGTCATTCGTCCACCTTGTGGGTGGGTATCCTATGATGCGCTTGACGGTACGAGGTCTCCACTCGAGTTCGTAGTTTCCTCGGACTTAATCTGAGGTTTTGTTTATTTAGATTTTTTATTTCTTAGCTAATTTTCAAATTTCCCATATTCGTAACATATATCATATTTTAATCTTGATAATTCCGACATATTTCCAAAAAAAGACTATCCAGACAATTTCAAAAATCTCTTATAATACTTTTATTTTTATCTAATACTAGCGGACCCGGCGAACTTCGTTTCGCTTTCCGTAAGAACCTTGTACAGAGTATTAGAAAACTACAAAAAAAAAAATAAGCCAAATCGGTCAAGCCGTTTTCATGTTATGTCGTGACAACGGAAAACGGGTTTCATTTTTATATATATAGATATGATAAGTTTAAAGTACAAACTAGTTTGAAGTATTATTATCTAATAAGTTCAGTTTCTCGAGAACTCGAGAACTTTTAGACCCCATTAGTCATCATCCTCCGCGCTATGAGTCTTGCTCACTACTATTTCAACTTGTTACTAGCTACTAGCTAACTAACTGGTTGCACAGATCTACAAGTTTGTTATTGATTGCCTAAGCAATCTACTATTTGTTATTAATTGTCTAAGCAATCAATACCAAATATTAATCTATTAACTACACTGGACACATACTATGCAATAGAGTTGTCTACAACTGGAACAGGTTGCCTGAGGATGTCATCTCAGCAAGAACTATAAACACATTTAAGAATAGACTGGACCTTTGGATAAAGAAGGAAAACATTTCTTTGTCAGATAAATACTAATTTAATTAGAGTCTGCTTGATATAGGCATATCAGTATACACTGCTCGCCTATAAACAAATAAATAAACTAAAAACTCGATCTAGGTAGTTAAATTTAGGCAGCACTTAAATATGTTTTTAAAAACTAAAATAAAACTAAGGTGTTGCCGATATGGAGGCTTTAATACTAATGATCTTATTTCTAGTCTATTCTTACTGCTACCGTATCTCTATGTTGGTGGGCCCTTACGCAGCATTCCAACTAACAAGGCGTGAGAACACTAACTGCTGCGTAAGCTCCCTATCTGTCTCGCTCTATGATAGACAACATGGTTGAGAGGGGTGCATAACTAGGTATTTATTAATTATTTAGTTGCTAACGACTAAAATAAACCCCTGAAATGTTAAACATACAGTCCCATGTAGTAAAATTTACCCCAACACGCCCTTCTCGCTCGCGCTTAGTAACACTGGTGGTTACAATGTGAAATCCATAGAGGCCGAATCAAACTTCTTGGCGGCTGCGAAGCTAGCTACAAGCTGCGCGAAGCCCGATCCTCTCGCAGCTGTTATATGGGCTTCAAAGAATTTGGTCTATATAATTAGTAGTTTATCTGTTACATGGCAACAAAACGAAAAAAAAAATAATTTCGCGCGCTGACCGATACGCATACAAAATCCGGCAAGTATAATTTGGCGCAGCTGTGCGCCACTGTGTTCAATGTCAGTGTACTTTTATAACTGCTTCTCTTGTACCTCTTTTTATCACTTTAGGCATGATGATAGCACAGTAGTTAACAAAATATTCGCAACCATGTTTACTGTGAACTCGGAAGTGTCAAAGTGAATTTTCGAGATGGCCGTTTTAGTTCCTCAAATCGCCACCGCCCACTTATACTTGTGTAACTGTACCTATGCTTTGAAATTGTCATCCATCCACCATATAGACTATAGCTGAATTTCCTACGCTACGCTTGTCAGTGCCAAGGACGGATCCAGACATTGATTCATACATCAAGTTGTAGTAGTTAGTTGATGGAAATTAAGTGACCCTAGAGTCCCTAGTGAGCGAGCGCGAAAATTTGCCAAGGGGTTTGAACATTTTTGTATGAAAGCTGGCATATCCACCCGCCGCCATTATGTTTTTTTTATAAGTTTCCATACAATGAAAGTAATATATATGGGTAGCGGACACTTATACAAACAATAAATGTTCAGTACTATGATACCCTAAAGTGTCATGTTCTCGAGATATTTGGATGTAAATATCGCAAAGTTCTCGTACAGCAATCTTTACATCCAAATATCTCGAGAACGTGAAGTATTATAGTACCATAGTACGGAACATTGAGTGTATAAGTGTCCTCTACCACAGATTAATTAAGTATTCATAATTAATCTGTGCCTCTACTCACATACACTACTTTCATTGTGTGCGGAAACTTTGAAAATAAAAATGACATTGGCGGAGAGTGTTCAAACCCTTTTTTCAGTCATTTTATAAATGTGAACAAAGCAGACCATTCCGGTGCCAATTTTTCATATGCGCGAACGCAGCGAGCGCGGAAGAATTTAGTTTTTTTTGCCAGTAACTTTAAAATAGCAAAGGAGCTAGCAGTAAAGTGCTCCTTTGCTTACCCCCTTGGCCCCCATGACCCCTAGATCCGCGCATGGTCGGTACGTGGTCTCCACTCGAGAACGAGACCATGAAACAGATAAACCGGCGGTGCGACTCAAGTGTTCTGTTTTATCTCACAAACTGGCGATATTGATAACAACTCTAGTTTCAATAAGCTGCTGCCAGAGATAACAAAATGTGGTACTTAATTTGTCAGGGTGTGCTTATTGTTGTGACATTTGAGATAAGTTAATTCCTATTTTCGGCAATACAACTAGGCGTAAAAATCTTATCAAGGCTGTATAGATTTTGATGTAGCTTAGATATACTCCTTGTACTATAAATATAACCATGAATGTAACCAGCATACTAGGAATTCCTACTCAAATAAAAATGTAATACGAGTCAAAATAATAAGAAACACCTAATATCTAATAGTAAGTAAGACTTGAAATATAAGACTTTAAAATGACAATTTAGTAATACTACAACAGTTTTATCTATCCCATCCATCACCCTATACAGTATGAACATAAACAGGGTTTTTCAGTTGAAATATTTAGGGCATTATATTGCTTAAAGATGATGTTAATATAGAGAGGGAGCGTACGGCGTTGGCGAATCGCGGTTATATGCTGGCATGTAGATTTGCCTGCTGTAAAGGCCAAAACACATAACCGCGTTGCGGCGCCGCGCCGCTAAAATCGGCGGTTTGCGTTGCGGCGTTGCGGCGTCGCGAAAAAGAGCATTTTATTGTCGTACGGTAGGGTAACCAGTTCCTCGTGATTTTTTATTGTGGATAGACGTGTCTCTGTCATGGACAATCGTGAGAAACTTATTGCTTATTTGTTATTAAAAAGACATTACTCTGTTTTAAATAAACGACAAAGAAGATACTGGATACATCCATTTAATAAGGCTATGAATCCCGATGGCGAGTACTTTTCTCGAAAATACAAAGCATTAAAGATAGACGGAAATAAATTTTTCGCCTACTTTAGAATGAGTATATCATCATTTGAAGAGCTACTACGCGGGTTATCAAAATATATACATAAAAAAAATATTAAAGGAAGAAAACCTCTTACTGCTTTGGAAATGTTGGGCTTGACTGTAAGGTAAAGTAAAACAAATACGCTTTTATTGATAGTTTTTATTGATTAATTACTTACTTAAATAATACTTTAATTAGTCTTTCAAAAATACAATGTTCAAGAAAAATCAAACTCTTCGTCTTGTGTACCATAGGAAGTACTTGACGTTTCCACCAGTGTAAATGGTGAATTTATTGGACGTTGTTGGTTTGATAGCTCGGAATGTATTTGTGAGGATGAGGCAGACCTCAGTTCAGTACTGGAACATCCAGGAGTAGAAGTGTGGTCGCCAATCTGAAAAGTATTATCGTATCTCTGAGTTGAATATCCTTGATTATAACCCTGATGTTGATAATCTTGAGTATAGCCGTGAGGTGTACATTGCTCATTTGAAGGCTGAAGAATGTCTGTTAGTATTTGAAGCACACGACTTTGAAATATCAATGTTTGATTATCATTCAAAGCTTGAAGAGATGGTAAAATCCCCTTAAAAAAATGGAAATGTCTACTCTCCGGTGTTTTTAATATTTTCAAAATATTTTCTTCAAAGTCATCCTTCTCAGCTACCTTTCGTTTTCGTGATTGACTTTGATAACGAGGCAATGCTGTTATTTCAGTTTGGTTCTCAGTATCTTCTTCCACTACATTTATACTGGAATCAGTTGCATTTTGTGAAACTTTTTTCAAAAACTGTAATTGTTTATTCAAGTGATATTCTTTTATTTTTGAAGCTCCAGCTCCAGACCGATTGGCATCTTTTAGTTTTTTTTGATATTTAGAAAAATTATCTTTTATGGCCTTCCACTTCTTAACTAGTCCATTACCTGAATCAGAAAAATCACAAATGAAAAATTGAAATAAGTATAAAAATACCCTAGATTACATTTAAACTACAAAATTTTACCGAAAAAAAAATGAATATCTTGTTCCTGATTTGGTAAATAAAATCTGTCCGTATCAATCACCCGTAACAATTTGCGTACCTACCTATATAATTTTATAGCACCTTGTATTATACCTACATTTTGTTATTTTTTTTCAGATTTCTAGCAACCGGCAGTGATTTCAAAACCATGCATACGAATTACTACCGAGGAGCAAGTACAATAGCAAAAATTGTGAGGACAGTTTGTCGTGCCATATGGAAACATCTATTAAGTCAAAATATACCTCCTATAACAAGACAACTTTTAGAAGATGTCGCTATTGACTTTGACAAAAAAGCGAATTTTCCTAACTGCATAGGAGCTCTCGATGGTAAACATGTCCGTATTTGGTGTCCTGCGCACAGTGGATCATTATTTTACAATTATAAGAGCTATAATTCAATAGTTTTATTAGCTCTTGTTGATTCTACATATAGATTCATTTTTGTCGATATAGGAGCGTATGGAAAGGAAAATGACTCCACCGTTTTCCAGAACTCTAAACTTTATGATTTGATTATGAAACATAAATTACCTATTCCAGCACCAAAGCCTTTACCAGGTAATCAAAATGCAACTCCATTTGTTTTTGTGGGAGATGAAGCATTCTCAATTTCAAATTACGTTATGCGCCCTTACTCAGGAAAGCATTTGTCGGTACAACAACGAATTTTCAATTATCGGTTGAGTCGTGCCCGAAGATATGTGGAGTGCGCTTTCGGCATCCTAGCCAATAAATGGCGCATATTACATCGAGCTATGAATGTGCAATATGAATTTGCGACAGACATTATAAAGGCATGTTGTGTACTACATAACTTTGTTTTGAATCGAGATGGAGTACAAGCGTCTGATGACATTATCTTTGATGATTCTGATCTTCAAATGTTAGAACCGCTGACAACTAATGAACTTAGTATGAGCCCACATCTAACACGAAATATTTTTTGTGATTACTTTTCTAGTGATGTTGGTGCCCTTAGTTGGCAATTAACAAAAATATGAATTTGACATAAAAATTATTTAGTCTATCTGACATGTTGTAAACTGCAAATAAACAATTAAAATAGCAATTTAGAATTTAATTTATTGTTTTGTTATACCTTTTAGGATAAGAGCGCCATATACCTATAAACTATTTATTACACTCAGGAACTATGCCTTAAAAATGAAGAAAATGGCGACGCTGTCTGTTATTTGTTTCTCGCTCACACACGCATAAGTGTGAGCGTGAAGCAAACAACAACACCGCCATGTTCTGTCCCTTTCCTTATAACTTATTTCAAAAGAAAAGACTACGCAACTTACCCAGTTTTGATTTTCGATAGCGTCTTTTTCGTTGTAATTTTCATAAATGATTTCGCAAATGGTTTTCCATGCTTCTTGTTTTATAAATTTGTCTTTATATGTATCGTCACTGGTATCCCACAAACAAGGGCGTTCCCGAACCAACGATATAAATAAATCGATGTCAAAGTCAGACATTTTAATTTTAAAACTGCTTCCGGGTTTACTGACACGTGTTATTTGCTAGAGTGATAGAAACAAACTAATAAATCATTGTCAACAAGTATGACATCATAACGCTGGAACTAGCGCCACGCTGCGGCGCCGCGCCGCTACAATCGGCAGTGCCGCTACTGCCGATTCTCGCGGCGCGGCGCCGCAACGCGGTTATGTGTTTCGGCCCTAAACAACAAGTTAAAATTACGCTTTTCAAAGCTTACTGTCAGAATCTGTACACGGGTAGTCTGTGGTTCAGCGGTACCAAGAAGTCGCTTAACACCCTGCGTGTCTAATATAATAATGTTTTTAGGGTGATGTTGGGACTCCCGCGTTTTTGTAGTGCCTCAGAAATTTCGCTCAATCCCGAACCTATAGTTTTCATGCTGTCCTTCGGAAGAAAGTCGTCGTCATTTATGAGCAGGGTGCGAGGGAGCCGCAACACCATCCTAAAAGCCATATCCGAAGATCTTAATGCTCCCATGCTGCGGTAATTTGTGCGGATTATGACGGTCCAGTCGACGGCCTTTATCCGTCCCACACGATATTGGAAATTTGACAAAAAATTAACATACTTTATATTTAATAGTGGCTTTGACAATCAAAAAGTTAACTGAAGTTCGTCACTATTTTAGTACACTACACCACCATCCTTTTTTTATTAGTCCACTGCAGGACATAGGCCTACCCACAAAGGGTGATCGGGCCATATCCACCACGCTGGCCCAGTGCGGGTTGGTGGATTCACCTCTTTCATTCTTCTATGGACGCATGCAGGTCGCCTCACGATGTTTTCCTTCACCAAAAATGAAGTGTTAAATTCCATACATAATTCCAAAGAACTCATTGGTACTACGCGACCGGGATTTGAACCCACAACCTCACGATTTCAAGGCGAGTCTCACTACCTCTAGGCCACCACAGCTACTATTTTAGTGTGAACATTGATATGTTTTAGATTCATGGCAAGAAACTTTAATTGTCCTGTCATTTACATTTATGGTAAACTACTTACTACACAGCAGGAAAACCGCAGAAAATCTATTAAAACGTGGTTTTTACATAGGGCTAATAGGTAAAACTAGTTTATTCCAGAAAATATACTTCTAGTAGATATTAACAGGCTAAACTTCGGGGCGGTTTTAGAAGCCTAAAATAATTAGATATGGGTTGCAAAACAGTTTACAAGACAGTGAATAATACTTTTCATACATCGAATAGCACCTAAAGATTATTTATAGTATTAGATACAGAGATATGAAGCTTCTTTCCATTGATAATTGATAGTGATCTGATAAGGTGGTGTGTTTTATGTTCTTACCTTCCATGTGCCGATTCCGAGAATAGGACACTCGTAACCATTCTCGAACTTCACATTGGGAACTTCAGCGACCATTTTTATAAAGTTTTTGAATAAACGAAGAGAAAAAATTCGGAAATTCGCCGGGGAAACGAAAACCATAACACAACACAACTGACAGAGGCGAAATGAAAGATTTTAAATGTTTATTTCCTAAATTATGACAGTGACAATGACAGTCATAAAAGTTTAGCTATAAATGCTTTTTTCTTTTGTGTTTGGCATGATGGATTCTACCGATACATATGAACTCGTTGGTTTTAAACACAAATAAACTGATATTTATATTATGATATGATTGTGTAATTTGTTCGTTACCGTAATTATAGGTCAAGGCTTGTAATAAAAAACTACGAGATAAAGAAGGTCATCACTTCGCTGATATATTTGTAAATTATATCTACCAACTTTATACTTCTTCCACTCATCTTTAGCATTTATTTGCAAATATCATTTGTTGATTAGAAGTTAGATTTAAAAGTTATTTTGTACATAACAGTTTTTGCAAACCCTTATTGATTAATCATCGCATCGATCATCAATCCTACGGAACTCTGTGATCCTACGACTATCCCTGGCCACTGACACTGCATAGGTATAAGTGAGTACTGATCTAGGCGCTATAAGCGACTGTTGGATACAGCTTTTGAACCCTTATTAATTAATTGTAATGTTGTACCTAATTTATTCTAGAACAACGAATTAACCTAACCTAATGAAAGAATCTCTACTGGGTGTATAAATTGAAGTAGTGGACGCCAAAGACCTTTGATTTAGAGGACGCCCTCTAGCTGAGTTTATGATGAGAACCATTAGATTATGGCGCTTGTGATCAATTTCTCTAAAATACATAATCCATATAAATATAGTTCTAATATTTAATTACTTACCTTCCATGTGCCCAATCCAACCACAGGAATCGTCTTTCCATTGTTAAAAGTTGCTACTGGCACACGCGACATTTTTAAAAATTAATTTACTAGTTATTCTTTTATTTTCTTGGCACAACCGTTTCTTTCGATTAAGAAACGAGAAGTGGTCTTAAGTTCAAGTGGCTGGGTTATCTGCGTTATCAGCTGTTACTTTAGCGTGTTATTATTTAATATTTATTATATGTTATGCAAGATACGATAAAATACAATCAGTATTTCATTATATTGTACAATACCTACATTATCTAAAGAACAAACGCGTAAGTAGCTAAGTTCCTTCCTATAGGCCGGGTGATTAGCCCTGGCGTCAGTTTTTAACCGTTTAGCCAAGTCAGAGGCCTCTGACATGGCTAAACCGTTACAACAACCGGGACCTACTATTTACCGTGTCATCCGAGCCACGGTAGCGCTCAGTTGGAAATGCAACCCGCGGTCACCCATCCGAAGACTGGCCGCGCTGAACGTTTCTTAACTTCGATGATCGCTAACGAACTAGTCTAACTACGCTATGGCCCAATCACTTTTCGTAGGTGATAGTAGTTTAGTAGATTGGGTAGAACTACGTTCTGCAGTGGACTATTAAAAAAAGGCTAGTACGGTATGGTACGGTATTGTAGCTTGAGTGGCTACACCCATAGAGTTTAACGTCAGTCGTTAGACGTACATACACTGCTGGACATTGACCTCCCCTATAAATATCCAATAAGGCCTGTTGGAAGCGGCTTGCATCCTCTCACGACTGCGCCCATCTAGTCTGCAAACGTCCTACGCTGCGCTTGCCCGTACGTGGTCTCCATTGGAGAACATTGTGGCCAAATCGGCCATCAGCTTTCCGGAATTTTGGACTCGTACACTTTGGATTTTGTTAAGGAAAAATGCTACCATTGCGGATTACGTGGCCACATTCATATTTATTTTACTAACAGTTGAACGCACTCACGAGTAAACATCTTTGTCAAACTGTCACTTATCCCCAAGTGAGGTATGGTCAAACGCCTGACATGTGACGTAGAACGTCACGTTAATTATTTATCCAAATACCTTGTTGTTTTTTTTTAATTCATTGTCTTGACTTATAGATGTCACAGGGGCTAGCGGAGTCAGTGTACTATTTGAGAAGCATTTTTAAGGTTCCGCGTGTAATAAAATAAAACCGTTTTATTAATTTGTTCTCTATTTATTTGCACATGTACCATACGTACAGATCAGTTTTAAGTTCATTTTAGACATTTTTTTAAGAAACCAAAATTGATATAAAATGAGTACAACGTTTTGTAATACTCAGCGTTAAATTATGATACAAGAATACCTAGTGTTAGGTGATTAAAAAAACCAGCTTTTCCATACGTTATGACGATACAGAGTTGCAATTTTGTACGTATAACAGGTGATATTTTTTCTGGAATTCCAGTTTGGCCCCATAGTAAAAGTAGTTAATAATGATGGTCTTAATTACCCCATTTTGGATTATTACCAGCGGATAACCCTGTATAGTGAGCGCCACACAAATTGAAAGATGGCAAGTTAGCCGCAGATTACACTTCGCTGTGATTCGCTAATTATTGCGCATGTGTGCACAATGCCTATACAAATGGCGAAGTAGTGAGCTCGGGCGTAGGGAGCACGCGGGAGGCACGAGGTTGGCGGGCGGGTGTGCGCCGGCGTCTCGTCTCTCTGGCACCCGCTAACGTCTATATTTTGGCGTTTGCGCAGCTCTCTGCGGCTAACATTCCCATATTTCAATTTGTGTGGCGCTCAGTATAGGTACCTATCTGTCATTGAAATCAGAAAAACATTCTTCAACTGAATGCTATGCAATGTGCAGAAAGAAGAAAAATAAATAATATTAATATAGTTTTAAAAAAAACTAAAAAAACACGATTAGGAGTCATTTTTTTTTAAAACATTTTCATCGTTCTTTGATATATGGTGTGCAAAGGATAAAGAAAATCTGATCGCTCAAAGTAGGTCAAAATCGAGCTCAAAGTGGTTGGTTACAACGTTACAAGCAAGCAAACAAGCAAACATACAAGTGAAACTAATAAAAGCGTGTAAAAAAAACTCTATTACTTTCTACCTACGGAACTCAGCGTGTTTAACTCAGGCTCTCACTTGGCCAATTTTTAATTTCGATCTTGAATGCAATGTCGCTGCAGTTGCAATAAGCGTGGGCGTTGAGAGCATTCAACTATTCAAATTGTCTATTTTTAAAACGCCATTATTTTCAAGATGACGCGATTTAAATGCCGTTTTTTGTGCAATAGGAAATTCGCTTTGCTCCTCATTTTGGCACGGAAAGTTTTCTCTGCATCGTTTGGAGAATGCTTTTCAAACATGGTCCGTCTCACCACAAAAGTTTTACGCACGGTTTAGGCAATGTTTAACGGTCCAAATTGTACGGTTAAACAAAGTTTAAACTGTGTTTAAATCTTTTGTAGTAGGGCGGGGTAAGTTTTTAAAGGTTACTAAGTAATCAAGAATTTAATTTTAAAAGTTAGGTAGGCACCTTAATAATTGTTATAATAGTTGTAAATATATTCTTACAGCAAGAAAAACAAAACATAAGGTAAGTAAAGGAATTTATATGATCTAAAACTCGTCGTTTTCGAACGGATGATGCTTGTGGCCCAAAGCTCTGCAAAAAAATAATAATAATTAAATAATTAACTAAATATCAGAGACAAAATAATAATAGGTAGGTAGGTATAACAAGAGATTTCTTAAAACAAGATTATTTTTTGCAAATATCAGCATGACCGACTTTCGCCCGTGTACAGAATT
The DNA here is from genome assembly GCA_949316475.1 of Hypomecis punctinalis. Lineage (NCBI taxonomy): Eukaryota > Metazoa > Arthropoda > Insecta > Lepidoptera > Geometridae > Hypomecis > Hypomecis punctinalis. The sequence goes on from OX438822.1 coordinate 3,409,178, forward strand.
CGCGAATATTTCGCACGGATCGATGTAGCATTTTACACATTATTGTTGATTTATCGAAAATGGCTCAGCCGATTTCGATAAAATTTAAATGGGACCAATTTCGAAGTATACTCTTTCTAATAAAAAAATAATTATTGAAATCGGACCACTATGTAAAAGGTTATGCGTGGATATACATAAAAAAATATACGCGTCGAATTGTAAACCTTCTCCGGTGGTTCGTCGGTCAATTACTAAATTATACTTGTTAAAAATCTCGAGCTCACGCGGCTTTTACATGTGTTTAAGTCGTGATGGTATACTAAGCGCCACACAAATCGGCGCATGAGATGTTAGCTGCAGATGATACTTCGCCGTGATTGGCTAATTATTGCGCATGTGTGCACAATTCCGACGCCGCGTGTCGTAGTGCGTAGGGAGTGCGCGGGAGGCAGGAGGTTGGCGGGCGGGTGTCTCTCGGAGTCTCGTCTCTGTCGCTCCCGCGTATACCTATATTTCGACTTTTGCGCAGCGCTCTGCGCATCCGCCGATTTGTGTAACGCTTAGATAAATGAGGCCAAAAATAAGTACCACCAAGCCAAAGAATGGCCACCCCAGTACAACCAAGCCAAGATGTGGCCAGCGATGGCCATACAAGTGGCTAGCGAGGGTGCTGAGAGAAGCCGCCCGTCCTCGCGGACGGGAAGGGTACTCGCACATTCCAACATTGCCCCTCAGTTCGATAGCTGAGGCGTCCAGCCTCTGAAGTCTGAAAAGAGCGCAAGCTCGAGTCGGAACCCTCACTCCCGCCAAACACGGGGGGAGAAGAACCCGGATGATGATGATGTGTAGCGCTTAGTAGGTATACACATGTGTGTGTAAGACTGATCGCTCCGGCAAGCACACACAGTAACGCAATTTTTTATATTCACGAATAGGTACTACATCTAATGCCGCAATGCGCTATCGTCATTTGCAACAAATACAGCACTTTTATAGGCATGATGACAAAAAGGTATGTCATATAGGCATGATTATGGAAAAAGCTTTCAAGTTTTTTGGGGTTCGCAAAGTCCACCCGTGCGACGCCTTTCTTACTAGCTTTGCAAGTCGCTACAGTTTAGTGGTGAGCAGACGTCCATGATTGATAATTATGGTGATGATATAAGTATTTTTCACAAAAAATAGCATGACCGATGTAGCATTTTTAACATTATTGTTGATTTATCAAAAATGGCTCTGTCGATTTCAATAAAATTTAAGTGGGACCAATTTCGTATCGTTCACCCGCGACCGTATGGAACAGCTGATGTTTTTTAAAGTTTTGACAAAAGTCGCATAATAAAAGTTGTTATAGTTTTGATGTACAGAATAAGCCCCTAAAAGGATGCTAATTGATTAAAAATAACCCTGCATATAATTACCTATATATACGCGTCGAATTGAGTAGGTACCTCCTCTGTTTCATCGGTCAACAATGATAAAACGACAAACGATGGTACTTACGCAGTCATAGGCACGAATCGCCCATTGCAGTCGAATGAGTCGATCAACGCCATGTCCTTCTGCGACAGCTTGAAGTCGAACACGTTGAAATTAGACTGGATGCGGGACTTGGTCACGGACTTCGGGATAACGATCACTCCGCGGTCGATTTGGTATCTGAAATAACAAATGACAAATAGTTCACAGAATAGTCCTTTATTTTAAGACGAGGGAAATATTTGCCTTGATTATAACTTTATAATCAAGGTAAATATCATTCGCTGCGCTTGTCATTACGTGGTCTCCACTCGATAACTTTGCGACCCGGTAAGTCATCAATCCTCCGCGCTATATACCCTGTAAAAAGCGCAAGCTGCAGTACCTTGGGCACATAATGCGTAATGGCAAATATGACCTGCTTCAGTTAATCATGCAAGGAAAGATCCAGCTAAAACGACCTCCCTAAAGAAGGCGAACTTCGTGGCCCAAAAATCTTTGTTCGTGGTTCAATCTGAACACAAGATCACTATTCCGCGCAGCTGTTTCCAAAAGTCCGTATAGCCCTAATGATAGCCGACCTCCGGTAGGAGCTGGCACCTCAAGAAGAAGAATGTACCCTGTCTACTGCTTCGGGATACAACTGGGATATATGTGGGATTGCACCCTAAAAAGCCCCTGCCTTTGTAACGTCTCGGGAGCTTCGGGATCTTCAGGGGAACGCAACGTAGCTCCTAACACTTTTCTAATTGACGTCCTTCGTTTGACATAGATACACAATTACACATACGACACCGTGGCCGACAGCGTTATCGTTCTTCCCGAGCCCGTTTGAGTGGATGCACTAGAGCCCCATCTTCAACCGCCCACGAATCCAAAGGTCCGTCTGCGTAGTAGAAGGCTTTTACTACAGGAATGGGATACCGAAAGGATGCCGTATCTGTAAAGCGTTGGCTTCAGGCCCAAAATAATTGAGCCCTAGACAGAGCCCTGGGTGACACCGAAAAAATAGTTGTGGAAGCTGGTCAAAACTGTATAGGATGAATTAAACTTAATAGCGTTTGTAATCACAAGGTAAGTGAAAACACAAGATGTGCAATAGTATTTTAGGGGAGGGGGTAAATGATTGAAAAGAAGATCTTTCATAGTGGGCTCAGACTAAGTACAGAAGCCCAAAAAAGCTTAATTATATTGTAAACTACATAAATATAATACTAAATTCACAGAAATAAACAACGGTATTTAATGTTTAATTAAAATGGAATTACGTATTTCCTAATTTGGTTTTTGTTTAAGGCCGCCATCACACCGCCATATTTTACAAGCAATGTCAAAGATAATAAGATCCCAAAATGTGAAATTCCTTTAAATTGTGATTTAAAATCATTTTCCTAAACAAATAAAGCAAGTAATCAATACATACTATACCACCTGGTACAATATGGCCTAAACTCTATAAATTTTTGCATTATCTTTTTTTACACTACAATGGGTAGGTGACGTAAAGATCGACAACTATTTCAAAGTAAAACTCACCGAATAAGCACTTGAGCGACAGTTTTGCCAAGCCTACTGGCAATTGCCTTGAGTTTAGGGTCTTCCATGAGCAGTGGGTCCTCAGGTTTGGCCCACGGACGGTCGGGAGAGCCGAGGGGAGAATATGCTGTTAACTTGATGCCACGAGCTTCGCAGAACTCCTTCAGGCGTCTTTGATTGAGGTATGGATGGCACTCCACCTGTAGGTCATTAACACGCTTTTATTAGGTTGACTTGTATGTAACTATGTAATGGAATCTAAGGTAACTTATCTTCCAAGGGTCGTAGCGTAATGAAAATTAGCAGATGTTTGTAGTTCTGACGACAATAGAATAATATGGTACCGGCGAACTGATCTGATGATGGAGCCGGAAGATATGAACTTGAGCTTCATGATGGAAAATCGTATCATAGCTGTTTTAGATTTCTTAGAAACGTTTTGTAATGAAATAAATAAAACGATTAGGTTTCAACGTCTGATGATGAAGCCGGAGATTGCCTATCTATCCTATAAGCGTGTTTTTCTACTGTTTTTCAAACTATTAATTTATTTTAAATTTAAAAAGTTACGATATCAGTTTTAAATCTAGGCGATCTCGAAAACAACCTTGAAAAAGCTTCCACCCATCCATCAATCAGCTATTAGAACGTACTCTGCTGGACATACTTATGATTTCCCTAAGGATCGCCAGTAAGGTCGGTTGGAAACGGTTTGCATCTAGTGCAATTCTACGGTCTTGCTGAGGTTATCTGTCCACCTCATGGGTGGATGTCATACGCTGCATTTGCCAGCATATGGCCATTTACCCTACTCACAACCATTTCAACTAGTCAATCCGTTGAGCTAAGTCGGTGACATAGCTTCTCATACGAATTTCATAATTTCTGATTCAATAACGCAGAGAGACTCAAAGCGCTGCAACCAATTATATGGGCTATAGACACCTATTGACTGTAATTCTGTTAACAAAAATGTGGTGAATGTAAAAGGCCAGTAAACTGGTCCCAACCCAGCACTACGCTGAGTTGAGATCAGTTTGTAACAATGATTTTTGGTAGAGTGAATTAAAATTATGTTTTGTGTTAACTTTGTTTGTTATGTCTACTGTGTGTTGCACCAAATTTTATTTTTGTTGCAAATTGATATCTGGATCTGAAAAGTCTCTGACCTGATTAACAACCGGTTTAATAGTCGCAACCTTCAGTATCCTGTCAACCTGCCTGGCGTTGAAGTTCGATAGGCCGAGGCTTTTCACCAGCCCTTCCTTGGCGAGAGGCTCCAGAGCCTTCCAAGTGTCCACGTAGTCCACGTCAGAGTATATGAGGTTATCCTTATCATCTGTTGGTAATATATCCTCTCCTTCCTGAAAAGGAATTACATAACATTTGTTTTCGTTCTGAGTTCTGACAAAAAATTAACTTAAATACTTACTTAGTATTGTAAGAAAAGGATTGGAGAAGATAAAGGTTTCAGCAAAGCATTCGATTGTAGGTATATATTAATAACCGTTTATTGGTTTGATTCCATTACTTTTTATATACCCAATTCAAATATAATTTTGTAACTTTTTAAGTCATTTACAACACGACTAAATTTCGTGTAGATATTGTATGTGCACTTGAGTGAATTCCGAACCGGTGTACTACAAGGCTCAATAGTCAGACCTATGTTGTTTAACACTTATGTGTTGTCTTGTACCTTGAATTATATTGTAATAGAATACCTAAGATTTAAGCAAAACCTTTGACTGCGTAGCTCATATTCATGAGCTGCTTAGCAAATTAAACATTAATACAAAATAAAATCAAATTATCGACAAGAGATCATAAAGATCACTAACCTTGTAAGCTTGCGGCCAGTGAATGAGATACAGATCGAGGTATTTGAGGTTTAAATCCTTCAAAGTCTGCATTAGAGCTCCACGAACGAGGTCCGGTCGGTGAAAAGTGTTCCATAGTTTGGAGGTGATGAAGAGATCCTCTCTGAAAGAAAGATATTTAAATAAAGTCTTAGAAGAGTTGAAAATATTTTAAAATGTTGTTTTGAAAGCGAAGAAGAAGTAAGATGTAGAATTGTACAAGCCACACGGCGACATAAACGTTACAGGGGCATTAATGCCCCTGTAACGTTTATGATAATATAAATTAATATATTTATTTATAATATAAATTAATATATTTTTTTTCCCTCTCTGTGTATTTTTTCTGAATTGTATTTTAGTGTTAACAATAAAGTGTTTATCTATCTATCTATCTATCTATCTAATGCCATTAAGGCAAATTAACATTAAGGTCCCCAACTTTAGGTTCGTTAGGGAGTAACTTTGGGGAGTAAAATTAAATCTTCTGTAAGTACTATTATATTTTCAGTGACTTCGTTAGCTATGGACATACTTATGGTCTGTTACGACCTTCTCAACAATTTTCCCGAAGATAGCTTCTCTTTTGTTGGGACGTGATAAGGGAATCTATATATTGTACTATTATTTCTCCAGTGACATGGCTACGGTCTTACCTTTTAACAACTCCTTCAGCTATCTTCGCCGCGACGGCGTCTCCAACCTCCTTTTCATTACCATAGAGGTACGCGCAGTCAATATGGCGGTAGCCCACGTCGATGGCGTCTTTCACTGCTTGAGTAACTTCGCCTGGTTCAGACTGGGGAACAGATTTTTGGAATATATATTGGAATATATGTGTAGAATGAAATAACCTTGTTTCTTTTAAATGTGGTTGGGTATTCAAAAGTGCCAAGTGTGAACCGAGCGTGGTAGATCGTGAGGCCACTGCTGCACACTGCAGTAGGTAATATCTGATTCAACAAAACCATTTTCATGTGAAAAGTAGCCAAGACTGTAAACTGTAACTGTTGTGTAACTGTACACGCCTTTAACTCTACAAGTCCTTATTCCACAAACCTGTAGAGTTTGTGGAATAAGGACTTGTAGAGTTATCTTAGTACAATATATCTAACTTGGCCGTTTGGTTACAAGAACTACTATTAATTAATTTCACTTTACACGTCCATGTGCACTTAACGAAACAGCCAAGCCGCATATATTGACTAAGGTGTAGAACTGCAGAGTTTCACTCGAGAACTTTTCGACCCCATCAGTCATAAGCCCTCCGCGCTATGTGCCCTGCCCACTGGCATTTCAACTCGCCAATCCGTTGGGCTGTCGGTAACTTTGGTTCTTCTACGGATCGGACCTTAAATGGTATAAAAAATATTACTTTTCGCAATTAATGGCAGAACCGCCTTCCATCATGTACAAAATTCAAATATTTCGCTCGACATTATTGTCGATTTCTCAAAAACGGCTTAGCTGATTTCTGTAAAATTTAAATGGAAACACCTTGTACCAGCCTTTTTAATAGTCCACTGCAGGACGTAGGCCTACCCACGAAGGGTGATTGGGCCATATCCACCACGCTGGCCCAGTGCGGGTTGGTGGATTCACATACGCCATCGAATTTCTTCTACGGACGTATGCAGGTTGCCTCACGATGTTTTCCTTCACTGAAAAGCCAATGGTGTGAAATTCCGTACATAAGTTCCAAAGAAACTCATTGGTACAGGATCGGGATTTGAACCCACGACCTCACGATTGCAGGTCGGGTGTTACTACCACTAGACCACCACGGCACGGAAACACCTTAGAAGACCCATATCCTTTTGAATATTTTCAATATTGTTTTAAGTTTTTGAATAAACATAAAATATGTATAAAAAATAAAAAGTTTTTTTTCGATTCGGTTCACAATTAAATTATCGATGAATACACACAAAAAATACATAGGTACAGACGAACATATAGTACCTCTTCCTTTTTTGAAGTCAGTTAAAAACTTACCTTCCACGTCCCTAATCCCACAGCTGGGATAGTCTGACCATTGTTGAAAGTTACAACTGGAACTTGCGACATTTTATTTATATTTTAGTGTATAATTACAACTAAATAGTAGTGAATGTCTAAAAAAAAAGTATTTAGACTAAAGAAAACTGAAGAAAAATGTAATATTTTTGTTATCTCAGTGGGCTTTATAAAAAATAAATAAATAGTTGGGTTATTTTTATACACAACTGCTTGTACTGGTTAAATAACGAGAAGTGGATCTTCGCTACCAGAGTGACAATAAATATTTTTTAAAGATAAAATTATCTTTTTGTTTATATTCGGTAAACTAGCTTTTTTCCGGCTATTTCCAGAGTGCCGACAATGTCAAAAATAGACCATCAGAATAGCAAGTTCAAATAGTGGGCAGGGCACAATTCGGAAGCATGGATGGTGAAGGGGGGCGTGGATGGGGTGATCAAGACCACTACTATGAACATGCTCATAATAATGGTCTTGATCACCATTTTCAGCTTAATATAGGGTAAGCAGATAACCCTGTACTTATTTCTCATTTTTGCATGTCATGGATATTTCAGACATTTGTTGTCAGACATTTCGCCACTGGTGAATCAATTATTAATTTAGTGAGTTCTATCAAAGTTTATAATTCCAACACTGACGGCAATGGCAGGCAACAGTCCGTGTCTTGGCGTTCAGCCAACGCAAGCTTCAATGGTTTATTGCATAGCTGCCCATGTGCAGGCCCGCAATGTATGAACTAACACAGCATACGGCCCGCAAGGTTCAGTATTATACTGCTGCTAAAGTAAGGCCCGCAAGCTTCAATAGTTGCATTGCTGCCCAAGTGCAGGCCCGTACCTATGTATAAAATAACGCAGCGTACGGCCGCAAGGTTCGGTAACAGCCCGGACACTCCGCGATTCTTCATACAAAATCTGCTGTCTTACGCACACAACAGTACATTTTACTCACAGACACTACACATACGCACGAACGCTACACGGGTATTTGTGTGTAGAACGCCTATGGTTGTCAACGACCCATGTCGACCGTATGAATTGTAATTCTGACTTACCAAGAAGTTTTGTGAGTACTGATACGATGTACTAGCCGCTGCAGGTTTCACATACAATCGTACATACACTTATTTCGATGAAATCACTCATTTACCTACGTAGAACATAACCAAAACACGGCACTGTTACGAAATTCCCTTAATTTTCTCACATATTGTTGAAGTATCCAGTAATATGAACACGCACACACACGATTATGTATGTTTGTAAAATCATCCCATAATTTAAACAAAAGATATACCTAGTAATTAACGATTAAGTAAATCACGCGCTAAACGCACCGACCGATGGCCAACTGAGGGAAGTCCCTAATTTCATATTTCATACACCTACGCTAGTGAGGCCCCTCGCTGGTTAAATAGCGGTTGCGGGATCTTTGCTGGTTTTTATAACTGTTTCTGGCAATGTTTCCGAATAATTGCAAAAAAATATTTTTAACCCTTGACGCAAAAAAGGAGGTTCTAAAAGTTTATCACAATATTCTTAGTAGCTTAACATGTATCAAAGAAGATATAATAATACTACGTACGAGTACAGTACATGTCTTGTGCCAGTGTGATGAGAATCCAGCGGAAGTGAGCTAGATGCGAAATAAATTTACAAAAATGAATATCATTCTAGTGCTTATAAAGTATAATGAATTCATAATAATTTGACAGCACTGTAACTAAAAGTAAGCGATTTATTTTATTTGAAACAAATTATCAAGAGAAAGGAACTAAATTTGAATGACATAATTTTTATAACAATATTATCTACCTACTAAAAGTAATTAAGGTACCTTATTTTATCTCTAGGGAAATAATATCTTGTCGCGAATTGTTGTAGAACAGCCATAAACAGCACACGTCTTCCCCATTGTAAGTCTGTATTTTTTGTAGTCGAAATCACCGGCCTGTGCAACCCGCGCGCAGAGTGAATTTTACGAGTCCTGACGCGGGGTGGAAGTGAGGAAGACTCAAACGGGTGGGGGGTAACGAGTGGCCGTTCTATACGTAGTATTATTATATCTTCTTTGGTTCGGTTTAAGACTTGAACTCATTTATGCGGATATTCGTACGCCACGACGCCAAGAACATGGTGTTCTAGATACTCTTTAAAAATCAATTTGTAACTTTGTTTGTTTTCTAACTACAACAAAATACAATAGTACTTTATAAGCTAAAACTACATACACTACTACTACTACATAAAAAGCAATTGGATCATCCGCGTACTCTTGAATCCAGCCCACAGCCAGTTGGCAGCTTGCCCAGCATGCTGGCTGCATTGCCACGCTGAATGGCAATACTCAGTTTGTTGTTTGCGCTAAGTACAATACTATAAAGTTTATAGTATACAAACTGAGTATTGCCATTCAGCGTGGCAATGCAGCCAGCATGCTGGGCAAGCTGCCAACTGGCTGTGGGCTGGATTCAAGAGTACGCGGATGATCCAATTGCTTTTTATAAAGTTTATAGTATTGTACTTAGCGCAAACAACAAACTGAGTATTGCCATTCAGCGTGGCAATGCAGCCAGCATGCTGGGCAAGCTGCCAACTGGCTGTGGGCTGGATTCAAGAGTACGCGGATGATCCAATTGCTTTTTATGTAGTAGTAGTAGTGTATGTAGTTTTAGCTTATAAAGTACTATTGTATTAAGTAAGTGGCCCGAAGTTTTTGAAAGTTGCATAAGTAATGCTTGCTCAATATTGAACTTGTTTGGTTTGGTAGATTAAATCATTTTAATTCAATTCCTTTCATTTAAAATTTGTTTTAAACATTCTGTTAAACAGAATGTTTAAAACAAATTTTCAACAAAACAAAACAAACATTCTGTTAAACAGAATGTTTAAAACAAATTTTAAATGAAAGGAATTGAATTAAAATGATTTAATCTACCAAACCAAACAAGTTCAATATTGAGCAAGCATTACTTATGCAACTTTCAAAAACTTCGGGCCACTTACTAGGCGACTTGGGCAGACTTGATTTATTTATCATAATAGGTAGTAGACTAAATTTATATCAGTTTCACACATGATATTTATGACCAAAGTTTTGGAGCAGTATTTTTTCGATATTTTCCTCGCACACCGCTCATCTTCATCTCATATCTTATGTGAAGATAGCTACAAGCTACGCAATATCCAATCAACGCGCGTGAGCTTCTGTCAGGAGTGGATATTGTGCACTTGTGCAGCTTCTAGCTAACTTCACATCCGCCGACTTGTATGATTTGGCCTATAATTCACTTTACTTTTAGCTTTCAGACTCTAAATAAAACAGAGTAAGTTGTAGGCCGTAAGTCCAGAGCATAAATGCCATATTTGCTAAGCGAGAAACAAAACAGTTTTGAGCAGTGCACAGGTATTTTTCTCAAATCCTTATCTTGAAATGAATCGCACTTTTTCCATCAGTATCTGTACTTTATCAGCATTTTTAATAGTCCACTGTAGTGGTATCTCCACACACTCCGCGAGGCGACGCGAGCCCCGCAGCTGTAGCTAACTTCACATCGTGTACAAGTAAACAGTCAGCGATGTGAAGTTAGCTATAGAAGTTTCCTTAAGAAGCTTCTGTAGCTAACTTCCCATGGCCGCCTTGAATACTTGTATATACGATGTGAAGTTAGCTACAGCTACGGTGCTCGTGTCGCCTCGCGGAGTGTGTGGAGGCACCATAGGACGTAGGCCTAGCCACGAAGGGTGATTGGGCAATATCCACCACGCTGGCCCACTGCGGGTTGATGGATTCACATACGCCATCGAATTTCTTCTACGGACGTATGCAGTTGCCTTACGATGTTTTCCTTCCCCGAAAAGCCAGTAGTGTTCGTACCTACTACTATTATTTTTATTCAGTGTGACCTATGATCGGAATAATTTGATGATATGATAAGCTGTAAATTATTATTATGGTAGATAGGTAGGTATCACTTGCACAATTATTTCATAACTTTACTTGTAATTATGACATCTTTACTGATATTATAAATCCGAAAGTGTGTATGTTGGCTTGATGGCTTCCTCTTTGACGCAGCAACGGATTGATTTTTGGCTTGGACATAGTTTGAAACGTCTATCCCCCGTGACTCTACTGCTTGGCTCAACTAGTTGAGCGAAGGGAAATTTCACTAGTAGTGCTACGGGTAAAAGTACATTTCCCATGACACTACTCTGTTTCCCGTAGTGTCACGGGCAATATCATTTCCTGTGACACGACTGTGCTAGCTAATAAAGAATTTCATTTGTTATGTATACAAAACCATATAATAATACTTACTTTTAGTAGCCCTTTTTTACCCGTAATCATACTTGATATAAAAAAAAATCCACGGAAATGAAAATTTGTACCACTTAATTATATTTTTTACTTTATAAAATGACAGTTGTCATCTGAAATGTAGATCTCGTTGAGTTCTATCACTTCTGTGAAGACAGCAATAGCCTAGCATCGGTAGTTACAAGATAATTCAATTTTAAGTTTGACAGCTGTCACTTTGACACTTGTCATGCTATTCTAATATGGATTCTAGAATATGACAGCTGTTACTTTGACACCCGTCATAAAACTGTCATACGAATTCTTAATTTTGACAGCTGTCATTATGACACCTGTAATTTTTTAAACTAAAAAATGTAATACTAAATTTAAGTTAGTAGTGCCACGGGTAATGACCAAGTTCACGGGTAATTAGATTGTATAGACTAAGCAGCCATAGAAAATTGATCGTACCACGGGAGAGAGAAAGGATATGGAAAAAATGCGGTTTTTGAAATCTTGCAGAAACAAAATATATACCAATAGAAAGCTTATATAATTATCTTTTCAAACACATATTTTTTAGAATTTTTTTCATCGCCATTTAATTTTCAAATGGGTTCTAAAAACATTAGAAAAATGAACTATGTGCTACACCAAATAACTGCATTAAGCCTAAATTGAAAAAAAAACCTGACAGTGACATTATGAAACAGCAAAAGGAAATGACATTGTCAATATTGAACAACCAATAGAGGGCTGGTCGCCATGTTTTAAAAAATAAATAAATGTCAAACTCTAAAATACCAGCCCGCTATTGGTTGTTTGAAGATTCCTGTCTGATACATAGACTACGTAGACCTCCTCTTAGTATTACCAGTTCTGTCTAAATATTTTCTACTTAGTGAAATAAAAAAGAGATATTATAATAAAACGGCTTAACGGATACACAAAAATATGTTTTTGCGTGAAATAATATTCTTAAATATGGCACTAAACATTAATACAGCTCGCATCGCTGCCGGTTTTCAAGGACCGCCTCCTATATAAAAAGTTTACCAACTCCTTTCCTTTGGCACTACTAGTTGAGCCAAGCAGTAGAGCCACGGGGGATAGACGGTTTGAAAGACGGAAAGCGGCATATGCTACTTTTTATCTTGAAAAAATAAAAGGTTCCTATGGGATAGCACAAAAATCAAAATATCATGCGGGAAGCCGCGGTTAAAAACTAGTTGGAAATAGGCCTCACGGTTGGCTATCGGTATTTAAATATATCATGATTTTTTCAGTTATTGATATCTCGAATTCCTTTACTCTCGTAGTGAAATGTTATTTACTTCTAAAAATGTTCTGAGTAGGTAAAATTGATAACCTTACAGGGATTAATCCTATATTGATATTTTGGTGCTATAGCACCAAATCAATACAGGATTTAAAAAACCGGACAAGTGCGAGTCAGGCTCGCACATCGAAGGTTCTGTACAAATCCAGAATATTTCACAAAATTGGGAAGTACCTAAGTTGTTAAAATCTCTATAAGTAAGTACTATAACCATCGACAAAAATGTTTTTTTTTTCACTTTTCTCGTTATACATCGAAAATTACACATGGTTAAATAATTAAATACCTACCTGTTTTAGCATGTGCTTATGAAGTTATTTTTATATGATACTTTACATGATACGATTTACTCACTTTGAATTTAAACCCATATTTTGTGAATTTTGAAGCCCTATTTTTTGTGATTTAAATAAAACTGTACAGTTTCAGATTTATTCCTTGTGTACTCTAAGACAATGCTTCTCGCCAAATTTCATAGTTCTATGTCAACGGGAATTACCCTGTAGGTTTTGATTTTGTGAATGTCAAAATAAGAGGTTTTTCACGACATAAACGGCTCTAACTTTTTTAAACGATAACTGAGAAGGTTTTGTTTTACACAACTGCAAGAGACCATAGATATACGTATACAGTTTAAATTTCAACTCGATATCTTTACACGTACCCGAGATAAAGAGTTTTGACATACACACAGACGGACAACAAAGTGATCCTACAAGGGTTCCGTATTTTTCCGTTTGAGGTACGGAACCCTAAAAAATATTGGATTTAAAATAATTATTTTTACGGCATTTTAAGATTCAGCCCAAAATGAATGGTGTCCTTTTATAATGAGTCTGGGGACTACAGAGCTTAATAGCTCTGTAGTTTTTTTGTGGTTGAGAATTGCCTCAAGCGACAACAGCGCTATCTCTCTTGCTGTACTAGCTCTGTGGACAACATAGAGATTCACCATAAAATCTGTCAAAGTTACCTAAGACGTCCAAGCAGTTCGAATTTCTAAAATAGGTCCCCAGCACAGAGATACATTGCAATGTTGAGGCAATTCTCAACCACAAAAAAATTATGGACAATCACCATCACTAGTTGTCAACTGTCAAATATATATATTGGAATTTGACAAGAATTTGATACTATCGGGACAACACCACGGCAATCGAGATATTTGTCATGTCTCTTTCTAACTAATGCCATATTAGATCAGTGCATCTCTTTCTTTCATTTCTCGATCGACCACATTATCCCTCTGGTAACTCTGTGATGTTGTCTATGGAAGTTGCGAATGATGCATACAAGTTCCGTATACGATCAAGTCGTACGTAAGTTCAAAAATAACGCCCCTGAAACGGATGTAGAGATGGATCTAAATATTCAAAACCATAGATTAACATGACAAGCCAAAAGACACAGGCTGTCACTCTCCTGTCTATTTGTCATAAGATCTATAGAAACCAGCACAAACGAGTCACCGATCAGAAAATTAAATTAATGAAATTAACTAGCTGACCCGTAGAATTTCATATCACCTTCATCTGTCACACGAATTCAGTCGATTCTGATAAACCGACTTCGAAAAATAAGGTTCTCAAATCGACTGTGGGTACCTAGGTATGTTTTTTGCCGGTCACCGGTGCGTTCCTTTTGGAGATCCCGGACGTCCCAAGAAGGCACATAGGCTGGCCACCGAGGGGGTTTTAGTGGATACAATCCCACATAACCCGACTGCACCCCGAAGCGGTCGGGCATCTTTGGAAGATTTCCCCCCGAAAAAAAAAGTGTAAACTTTTTTAGCGGCATTGTGCTTTTTGGGATGGGTAAAAAATGTTAAAGTCACGTCAGGCCACGTAACCTGTTAGTCCAGCATGCGACCAGAAAAGCCATGAAAAGAACTCATTTAGACGTGTGAAAATGTGACGGATATACAGGGTTATTTCTAATCAATTAGCATCCTTTCAGGAGCTTATTCTGTACATCAAAACTAACAACTTTTGTTCTATGACTTTTATTAATTCTCAAATAAAAAGTTGTTGTTTCATACAAAAATATCGTTCACCCCCAAGAAAATGTATGGAACAGCTTTTTCTTTTTTTGGGTTTTGACAAAAGTCGTAGAACAAAAGTTGTTAGTTTTGATGTGCAGAATAAGCCCCTAAGAGGATGCTAATTTATTAGGAATAACCCTGTAGAATATAGTTATATATACTTATATACAATATCCCGTTAAAATATGTAAAAATATGTTAACGCAAACGTTTAAAACGTTAATGTTTAAGATATAAGAGAAAATTAAATAGGTACATAGATGATTTATTATTTTTTAAATGTTCTCTCCAATATTGGATTAAATAAATAATATTACGAGTACAATTATGTTTACGATGGTTTTTAATCTTCCAAACAACCATTACGTCCGTTATAAACTAAAGCGCCATTGTAAATCTAATTCTGCATTTTTAAACAATACCTGCGTGGGATTAATGAAATAAACTTTTAAATTTTTATGCTTTGATGTGATTTCCCGCCATTTACGAGCTGTCAAACGAAGTTTTACGATTCGATTTTCAAACCGCGAATTCGGGACCGCGCCGTATAAAGAAGAATGCAGTATGGGTATCTAAGTGATTTAGTTGAAAAACAAATTGTTTTTTTTTGTTTACTAAATTAATTTTGAATGTAAGCTAAGTTAGATAAAAAAACTATTTATAATAATAAAATAATTCAATAAATTTTATACCTATTAATTTATTGGTTAATTTTAGGATTATTTTTTGCCAGCTTATTTATTACGTTTATTATATTATTAAAATAATAATAATAAAACCAATTTAAAAATAGGGATTGCGTAAATTGTAATTTTAGCGTAAACTGATTTATTTATTTATATTATATTTCCAGCTTTAAGCTGGAAACATACTATCGTACGCGGCTTACAGACGTGACTGACAGCCGCGACTGATAGGTTTCTAGATAATGAATGTACACTGAGCCGTGCACACTATCGGACATAAGTCGCGGACGTCACCTTGGGCTGACCTTGAGTGTTCGAACGTCCAAGAGCGATCTGGCGCGCGCCGGATGTTTTAAGACGTTCACACTGCTAAGTCGCGGCTGTCAGTCGCGTTCTTAAGCCGCGTCCGATAGTATGTTTCCAGCTTAAGACGTCCACCTACGAGGGGAATAGACTGATCAAGACCGCAGGATCGTGATGGATGCAATGCAATAAAGTTCTCTTCCAAGCGGTCTTCTTGCAGATACATAGCAGAGGCCTATGCCTAACAGTAGACGTCCAGTGGCTGATGGATGGATCATACTACTTCTAAGCACACTTCCGATGAGTCAGAGAGCTAGGAACACCGTGTTTATTTACAATGTAAATATGGCGGCGGCTCGTTAAACGGGTCTTAAAAGCGTTCCAGCATATTGTAAACTCACAGACGTTTTAATAGCTGCTCTAGGTAAAATTTATTTTGGAAACGGATGGATGCCCTGTTTGTGCAAGTAAATAAGTTCGTTTAGCTTTGCAAACTTAGAGTTAGTTTAGATTTGTGCGCTTTGAGTAAATATTTTCTTTGACTGGAGTGGTTTTTAGAACGCCCGTGGTCTTTCTCTTAGTTTAAGTTTATTTATTTCGACAAATTAGTGTCACAGACACAATTTTGAATAGTCAAAAACAATCTAAAATATAAATTGTCAACGTTAAATCATATTCATTTCATATCAAGTTAATTTCAGTCAAATACTAGTATAATATACCTATTACTATTTTTTTACATCGTGATGTTATATTAAAATAATTTTTCATTTGCCTAAATTTTAAGACTCTCTTAATTATAAACATTTTTTTCACATATTTTATTTTTTAGAGTTCCGTACCACAAACGAAAAAAACGGAACCCTTATAGGATCACTTTGTTGTCCGTCTGTCCGTCTCTCCGTCTGTGTGTATGTCAAGACTCTTTATATCGGGAACGCGTAAAGATATCGAGTTAAAATTTAAACTTTATACGTATATCTATGATCTCTTGCAGTTTTCTAAAAGAAAAACTTCTCAGTTATCGTATAAAAAAGTTAGAGCCGTTTATGTCGTAAAAAACCGCATATTTCGACACTCGCAAAAATCAAAACCTACAGGGTACTTCCCGTTGACATAGAACTATGAAATTTGGCGAGAAGCATTGCCTCAGAGTACACATATAGGAATAAATCTGAAAACTGCATATTTTTATTTAAATTACAAAAAAAATAGGGCCTCAAATATCACAAAATATGGGTTCAAAATTCAAAGTGAGTAAATCGTATCATGTAAGGTATCATATAAAAGAACTTCATTAGCACATGCTAAAACAGGTTTTTAATTATTTTAACAATGTGTTTGTACGGAATCCCCCGTGTACGAGCCTGACTCGCACTTGTCCGGTTTTTTTCTTGTTATTATAACATAATGCTGTAAGAAAAGAATTGCATGATACATCAATTCTAAAAAAAATGTTTGTCTGTAAAGACGGTTGACGATAATTTTACCTGATAACGTCTTATAGTAACAAGCCAAACACTTAGGCCGATCGTGCCTCTCTATCGCTTCTTCCGCGCTCTTGCTTGCACGCTCGGCTCACGTGAACGTGACAATGAGTCATTCTTTTTTTGTGCGTGCAATCGGCGTTCAACGATTTATAAGACGTTATCACGTCAAAATCTTTCAGTATTAATTTTAAAAATAAATTTTATCATATTAAATGAAAACACTATGAGAAGACCGCGAGACATAGAAGTTGCTCCTCCGACAAGCCATGCTCTTAAATTATGATGATGATATTAAATTAAAAGTAAATATTTGCCGAATTAATGATTTTGTAGACCACTGGCTCCACTTCTGAACTTAGGCTTAAGCTGGGAACATACTATCGGACGCGGCTTACGGACGCCACTGACAGCCGCGACTTAGCAGTGTGCACCCCGGCGCGCTAGATCGCTCTCGGACGTTCGAACGCTCAAGGTCAGCCCAAGGTGACGTCCGCGACGCACGGTTCAGTGTAGATTCATTGTCTAGAAACCTAGAAGTCGCGACTGTCAGTCGCGTCCGTCAGCCGCGTCCGATAGTATGTTTCCAGCTTTACGCTTACATTTAGACAGGCGATACGATCATAGGCATAAAAAAATCATTTTATTCAGGTATCAAAGTCTCAGCATTCGAGAATTTAAGGTTTTGACAGACATGCCTCATTTTTTTTAAATTTCATAAGATGTATAGGCCCAAATTTTTGACGACTATGTATAGACATCGTTGGCACACAAAACCGTTAGTCAAATATAGGAGACTTTGGTGGTTAAAAGTAGAATGTCACATTAGGTAAAATATAATAAAATAATTTCAGACCACATTCAAAAACACAATATAAGAGCCAACAGTAGTTTTGACTATAATTGTAAAAGGAATATAATTATATTTATTTTAATACCTACACTACAGCAGTGTTGAGACTCTGACTGTACCTAATTCATAAAATTCATTGTAAGTATTAATAAATCATTACTAAGTACCTATTATATCTTGTATCGTAACTGTAATTGTTTTTGTTACGATACATGCGTTGTTGTACTTGTTGTTTTCTTGTAATTGCTTTGTAAATTGCCACATAAAATGTACAATGTTTCATTTCTGGCATCATCACTTCACTCGTAGTATCATCTAGCCGTACCATACGAATATCGATTTTTATACTTAGGTATTATATAATGCAATATACAACGTGCAGGGTCTTTCAGATGTTTTAGGTAGGTTCTCCATTAGAGCTTTACGGTCTAAATACCGCTTGAATACCTAATTACCTACCTACTCTTATTATGAAATTCATAACGTAATGGTACTTACATCAAAGAATTGTTCTTTTTATGATTCCAAAAATTTGTCGCAATCTCAGGGTTGGAACCTGCATCTCTTTGGGATTCCGGCCCAGACGCGTTATCCAATTAAGCTAGACCGCTAACTGCGACAAATTTTTGAAATGTTATTTATTATTTTATTTATGATTCATTTACTTATGCCACCTGCCACGTGTAATGATCTTTAAAATAAACCCGCTGAAAATAAAAACATTACAAATAATGGCTCAGTCATTGCTTGAAAAAATTAGAAAAATGGCTGCCGGATGTCTACGTTTTAGACATTTAGATATGTTTCATATCACTAAGTCGTTAAGCTATGAGCACACATTTGACATAAGTAGAAAGTTACCAAAAATTTGTTAGGCTGCCATGTATTACAACAAAAAAGATCGTTGCGCTGATCATCATGAATGGACAGCTTTACTATGAGACCAACCCTGAAACCTTAAATTCTGTTGGCTCTAGTTATAAAGCAGCGTTACAAAGACGAATGCTAGAATATCCTAGACTATATCCTATCGATTTCAATAGTAATATCAAATAAAAATAACAAAAATCTAATTGAATCTATGTGTATAGTAAATGATTGGATTCCGGTTTTCGGGAAAACTAATAACAAATCTTATTTTTACTTAGTGAGCTATAAAATCAAAAAAATATCAAAACAACAAATTCTGTAACAATTTTAATGTTTTGTTTTGTTTAAAAAAATCACACTAATAATTAATAGGTACGTTTTTTGTCACTTGGCAGATGTAGAACTATCCTAACCACAGATGTGAGAAAAAACTGGCGAATGTCAGTGAGTCATTTTTTATTATAAATTAATTTAATAGTCCAACATGAAAATGTAACGACATGAGCGCGAAAAAGAACGTAATTCGCACAAAATATTTTTAACTCAAGACCGCATATTGACGCACAAGAGACTGAACAGAAAAATACAGATTCCTAACTCAGTGATGTTCCAAAGATGAAACTTTTGGAAATTATGGGAAAGGCACAGAGATACCAGAGGCATAAATCATAATTTGACTTAGGGACATGAAAAATATCTCGATTCAGAGGCTAGTTGCCGTGTATTTCTATCATTCTATTTACGTGAAGTTTTCAATTTATATATGACTAGCTTTTACCCGCGGCTTCGCCCGCGATATAATTTAATTTATGTTTAACTTGTCAAAAAAATA
This sequence comes from Hypomecis punctinalis, assembly GCA_949316475.1. Classification (NCBI taxonomy): domain Eukaryota; kingdom Metazoa; phylum Arthropoda; class Insecta; order Lepidoptera; family Geometridae; genus Hypomecis; species Hypomecis punctinalis. Next base: position 3,428,769 of record OX438822.1, read on the forward strand.
TGGTAACAAAAATAGTAAGTGCGCCACAAAATATTAGCCCTCATTCAATGTGAATCGGTACCCAAATATTGTATAAAATAATCATTTCAAACCCAAAAAACAGCCAATCTCAACTAATTTGTTTCGTCATCGTTATCATCCGCAGCTTTCTTTGTCCCACTGTTGGGTATAGGCCTCTCTCTTGCAGTGCCATCTGCTTCGGCTCTTTGTCGGTCGTGACCAGGCTCGACCGGCGGTATTAATGATATCGTCGAGATAGTCGACCCACCTTGCTGCCGCGCCGCACATAGCTGAGCGCTCTCACCTATTCAAGTACTCTGGTTGACCAGCTCAGTCACCACCGTCTTTCTTGCTCAAGAAGCGCTGGTAATTAGTTGCCACGCCATTGTGAACGATGTCATACGCAGGGCTTTTGCGACCGCCAATATCGCAGCCGTACTCAAACCGAATGGGTTTGCGCGTGGTGATGGCAAAAGGCCTGACGGTATGAAGCTAGTCCTATGGAAGTGTAGACGGCCCTTAGTATGGAACGCGACTTGCGTCTACTTTGGCGCCGTTACATCTTTCTGAGACTCAGAGTAGGGCTGGAGCGGTGGCCGATTCAGCGGAGCAGCACATACGGCGCAAATATGCTAACCTCGGCAGTGGTTATATATTTGAGCCGTTTGAAATTGAGACATTGTGCGCGTGTTGGCCGGGAGCTCATCTTGTTTTCAAAAGTCTTTCTGAGCGTCTGGTGTACCCGCGTGACCAAAATTCTGGTGTTTATTTGGCTCAACGTATAAGTAGCATTGCCAAGCTGATTGGCAATGTTCAAACCTAACACGACATCAAAATACCTTATACTTATAAATGCTTCTGTTGATTATGATAAGGTTAGAGTGTACCCGCCCATGGGTTCCCGTCTTGTCGTGGCGGGGGAACTTAGTAGCCGAGGCTTATGGGTGGCGCGGGTATCTCAGGCAGAGCCGCTTCTCTGAGTTTTTTCTGAGACAGCTGAGAAGGCTAGAGGTCTCCCGATGCTTTTTGGTCTTTTCCCCCTAGGCAGTTTAGAAGTTTGCACTCGAGGTTGGGCCGCTTTTCTGGGGTTGTTAACTATAGCAGCTGAGAAGCTGGCCGGCAAGTTGCGTGCCTCATGAGGAGTGCCGCAGCTGAGCCGGGCTGCACTTTTATCACTGTTCAATCTTAACCAAACCAACATAAATTTATGTTCGTGTCAAGGTCACAATTCAGAATAAAGGTACCATACTACTTCTAAAAAACAAGTCGATCCGTTTCTTCGTATATTAGCATGAATTCTGTACCATAAAGGTAGAATAAAGAAATATGTTTAACCTCTAATGGTGGTATATTTAAAACTATTTTTAATGTCAGACGAAATGACGGCCCAGTATTAAACGTCATTGTAATATGTAGCATGGCAAAGGGAAAACTATTTTGTCCAATTTTAATGTCAGTTGTCATTGTTAATCCATACTTTATTTCCTCTTCGAGGAGCTATAATGGTGGAAAGACAATTTGTCTTTTTGCATTATGCTAAGCGAGACGTTTATAAAAGTCTGCAGTCAATGTATGTCACCTGTCATCTAATTACGTTTTGTCAATCCATATTAGGCTCAATCAACCCAATTATGAACGCGCCATCGTAAATTTAACAGCAACGTAAAAAGTGTTCTCTCTATCGAATGCCCAAAGTAAAAAAGAAACAGAAATAGTCTAATTAACTGTTATAATTAAGATGGTGCCTTCAAAATTGGGCCTTTTAGCGTCGTTGTGGTAGCTGACACTTTCGCTAACGATAGATGTTGTCCTATCCTACGGGAACTACCTATGCAATTTTTGGGATAAAATGTAGCCTATGTCCTTTCTCAGGCTCTAAACTATCTGTGTACCAAATTTCATTAAGATGACTGAACCGTCAGTAGTTTAGGCGTGAAAGCGCGACAGACAGACAGAGTTACTTTCGCATTTATAATAAGTAAGGATAATAGGTATGATGATATCCAAGGACTGCTCATCGATTGATTTGACAGATATTCGATCGGCAGTTGTTTATTTTGACATTCTTGCAGCGCACGCTAGAGTAGCTCGCAGATGGCAGATTTTTCCTACTTACTCAATATTTATCGTTATATTTTGGACAATTCACAAAATATCTTTATAAATTGTAGCCTATGTGTTATTCTGATATATAATCTATATTATTGCAAAGTTTCATCTCAATCCGTTCAGTAGTTTTTGCGTGAAAGAGTAACAAACATCCATACATCCATCCATCCATCCATCCATCCATCCATCCATCCATCCTCACAAACTTTCGCGTTTATAATATTAGTAGGATTATTGCAAAGTTTCATCTCAATCCGTTCAGTAGTTTTTGCGTGAAAGAGTAACAAACATCCATACATCCATCCATCCATCCATCCATCCATCCATCCATCCATCCATCCATCCTCACAAACTTTCGCGTTTATAATATTAGTAGGATAGTAGGATTTGGGTACCGATTCACATTGAATGAGGGCTAATATTTTGTGGCGCACTTACTATTTTTGTTACCATACTTTTTTGACTAGTTAAACATAAATTAAATTATATCGCGGGCGAAGCCGCGGGTAAAAGCTAGTATATTATATTTTTTAGTTTAGACCAGATGATAACTCTATAGTTTCGCTTCAGTTCTTCAAAGTTGTCCTTTCATTTTACCATTATTCTGTGCAAGAGTCAAGATCAAGAGTCCGCAAGTCCGCCCCATCGATATATTAAAACTAAAAATAAACGCGTCTTGCAGTCTGTGTAATATTCTCCAGTCATCTGGAGTTTGCCACGCCGTATTGACAGATGCAATTCGATTCCCGCGTATTTTTGTGTCAAACCAAAAGTGACATTTGACTTTTTCTATAAAAACAGCTTTTAGGGGTCAAGGACGTTTTATAGAAGTGTTTTTTAACAAAATGGCATCGATAAAAATGGGCCATGCGAGACTGTCAGTAATGATATTTTTGATTTTCCTGTGTATGGAGAGCAAAGCGAAATTATCCGAAAATGAAACAAATGAAAATTATTCGGGAGAAGTGAAGTCTTCGCCTAAAAAGGTATAATACTTACTGATTTTTTTTAGAAATATTTTTTATGCTATTTATTTTTTCTGTGAATAATATATAATGTTTTTGTAATAATTAAGATACTTTACCAAATATCAATTACAAATTACCAATACTTTACTTTACCAATAATATTAATTGTATTTATATTTTTCTTGCTGTAATAACAAGAATGTATATAAAAATACAATAGCTACGTAGGTACCTAAGTAGGCATATCTACATCACGTAACTTAGTATACATATTTTTATCTCACTATTTGAATTTTTAATTTGAAGGATAATAGAGACCGAGATAAAATTTAAATCCCCTGGACCACAATTCAAAATCATTAATTTTGTAACTACCGACGGATGAATACAGATGAATAAAGATAATTATAATATTTTTTCGGCAACTCTTCTACAGGATATGGAATACTCTTTCATCAAGGATTTCGTTTATAAATATATGTAAATTGAATCTATCTATCTTTTAAGCCACTGCTGAGTACAGACCGCTTCTCTTTCTCGCCATTCTTTCCGGTCATGTGCTAGCCTCATCCATTGCCTCCCGACAAGTTTGATGGCATCAACTGACTATCAGGTTGGTGGTCTGCCTCTATGTATTCGTCCTTTTCTTGGATACCTCGCTGACTGCCTTGGTCCATATGTTGTCATCTCATCTAGCCAAGTATCCAGCCCATCTTCACTTTAGCTTAAATAAATTTAATCCAATTAAATTAGATAGCTTAAACCAACATGCGACTCCTCAGCCTGTAGACTAGAATTTACTATCAGCAATTCTGTATTGCTGATGTTTACAGGCGATGGCAGCCTCAAACCATATGTTATCCTCAGCCATCATTAAAAATAAATAACAATAAAAAAATAGTAATGAATTATTAAACTTAACGATACACAATCATAACTTCAAATCTTAGCTCTCATCTGGTCATGTAAAACTAATGTATAGTATTTACTATCGTCATTATTTCAGCCGATTGGCTTTCAGTACTAAAATCTCTCCTGTAGATTTCTCATACAATAAAACCTTTAAAGCCTTTTTAACGGTCCACTGCTGAACATAGACTACACATGTAAGGGTGATTGGGCCATTTCCACCACGTTGGCTGTTGGTCTCTACTACTTTAGATCGAATAATTCAGGCTCATGTCCCATTCCTTCTGTATCTCCATCTGTTTCTCTATCTGTCTCTCTCTCTCTGTCTCTTTCTCCCGCTTTCTCTCAATCTTTGTCTTTCTGAAACAGATAATAATTAATTTAACTCATACTACCTACATATTTATAAAACTTGTGGGAACCCATTCGCAGAGGCATCTTTTTATAACAAACCAACCACTACATCATCTCAGATGAAAGTTCCAGAAAAATTAGTGTTGCCAACAGAAAAATTGTGTCCCATAAAATGAACTATAAAAGTAATTTATTGCATTTATAATATTACTCGCGAGAATACTTTGTTTTTAATAATAAACGCTGGAAATAACTTCAATGACGGAGAGTTTTTTGCGTGTCAACTCTTACAGGCCAGACGTAATTCTTAGCACTAGTTTAGTGCCCTGACACGCAAAACATGTGGAAAATTGGCACGTTTTCGTTATTTTACTCAACACGTATAAAATAAATAGGTAAGTACATAAACAAGTTCTTATATAGGCCGGTAGATAACCATAGGGAGTAGTGGATCGTGCTAGCGAGTAAGAATTTTGTGTCATCCAAGGGACGCAGAATCCCAATGATCAGAAAGAGATAGGAATTAAGAACCTTATTTACTCCTGACGATACAGATGGGATGCTATTTTTACTTATATGTCTGTTCAAATGTGAATTTGTGTACCTTTTTGTGACTACATAATATCTAAATATAAGAAGCAAAACTTGTAAAAGACAATATCTAAGAAAACCAATGAACCATTTTTTGTATGATTTTTGTTTGGAAACTGATTTCGTCGAGATAGTTATTACTATTGGAATGTTTAATTTTACACTTGTTAAAGCGGTTGAAAAGAGAACAACATAAATAATGTAAACGACGCTATTAAGAAAATTTATAACAATTCAAAAACAATACGCAAACACGTACAATAACAAAAAGTGTCTAGTAAATCTTGAATCATTCACCACGCCAGTCAATAAACCAAAACAAAGTCTGTTTTCATGAGCGTAGCAAGGAAGGGGCTTGAGGGGTTCAACCCCCCTCCCAATGAAACGCTAAACATATCGCCTCATATTGTATCTCAAATCAGAAAAATTTGAAGATTTGCTTTTCCGCATTTTGTGAAATTCTCTAGTGATTAAGAAGATTACTTACTGCTTACTTTTACCTAAACATTGAATAAAAATTGTCTAAGTACGAGTTGAACTCGCGCTTGAAGGATTCCGCACCGTGTAGGAGTCCCTCGGCAAAAATCACGTTGTATGGGAGTCGCCCTTAAATATTTATATTATTCTGTTTTCACTGTTTGTTGTTATAGCGACAATCAAAATACATCATCTGTGAAAATTTCAACTCTAGCTATTACGGTTAATGAGATGGTGACAGACAGACAAACAGCGGAGTCTTAGTAATAGAGTCCCGTTCTTACTTTTAAGGTGCAGAACCCATTAAAGCACTCGTTTCGCCAGCGCAAACTTACTGTACCAGAACTACTTATGTAGTTATGAATAGTCTATTGATTGGTTCATTTTTATCCACGCTGGGTAAGAACAGAGCCCTTAGTCCAGGTTTTGCGTAGTTTACTTAAACTTTTGCTATCGTGTGTGGCTTCATACATTATGGTTAGTACTTCCTCGTTTCCGTCTGGGGCGCTGTATATGAATGTAAGGAGCCACACGGACATAACTGTATATTCAATTTACGTGTAATCCTGGATTCACCCCTCAGGTTAGATTCCAATACGCTATTTTTTTCTACGGACGCAGGATTTCGCACAACTTTTACTACGTTGATGGTATATGATCACGAAAAAACATTTTTTTTAAATAAAAACAAATACATTTGACAATCCCTAACAAACAAAATAGCCTCGTCCCCCCAACTAATGCCTGGTTACGTCCGTGTCTTTAAATACAATCTCGATAGAATTAGTATAAGAACAGATCCAAAATACGTTCCGCCCACGCGAATCTGGCGTACAAAAATACTTGAGAATAATGAACACATGGTATATTTACTATCTATAATGCTATAGCAATCACACACATTGCTTACTAGGATTCCCTGTGTCGGGGACGCTACGGAACACACACAAACATATTATTGAAAATACATAATATATTATTTCAAAATGAGAAAACAACAAAGATTCTGCAAAGTTTTAGTTCTGCAATCGTTTTGCAAAGTAACGCTTGGTTTACTGTAGATACTAGCATAGATGAAATGAACAGTTCATCTTAGGTAGTTATTTAAAAAAACCCTTTCATTCAGAAATTGAAAATGACTTAGCCAAAGTTGACAAGATTTGACAACCAAAGTTACTGAAATTATTAGTTCTTACTGACTGAGCTGACAACTACGGAACCCTACAATGCATGGCCTAACACGCGCTTGGCTATTTTTTGTTTAATATAAATTATTATAATGTCAGAATAACAATGTCTTATTTATTCAGTCGATGGTTTTAAGTACTTACAAATTATAGCAGAATTTAAAAGGCTTTTAAATTTTGTTCTTCTGGTTTTAGACTGTCCATACTGCACCTTACTGTATGTTCGCCAGTTCCACACACACTGACATAATTGTTAAAAAAACTGATAAAAATGTTTTTTCCAAGACAGTCCCCACGTGGTACGTTCTATGCATTTGCCAAAGTCTGTTTTAGCGGTTTTAAGTTTTTCCTGAAAATTTCCATAACTGAATATTTTATTCCACAATCTAGATGGGATCGAAACTGATAATGTGTTTGCAGAACTAAGTTTTAGTAATAAATAAGGAAATAGGTCAATAAATGATTTTTAGACTATTCAATCTTAGAAGTCACCATTTTGTTGTAACCTTAGAAAATCCAGTACAAACATAAATCACACATTATCTAACTTGGAATGGCGCCAAATGTATCGACGGCGGGTTATCGAGCTTGCTGAGTTATTGCGCCATCTGTAATCTAAACCGCGCACTACATAATAAACTAATAATAAACATTGATTTGACGCGAATGACTTCATTCAACAATATTGATGGCGTAGGCTCGGACCAAATAAAACACAGACCAATAGGCTATTTGACAACATTGAAAATATACTATTGATTGAGGTAATCCTTACAGATAATAGCCTGAAAAAGACACATTTCACTTTATTTAAACTAAAACATGTCTAATATTCGCAAATCGCACGAAATAAAATACGATATTTTTTGATATTTTATCTGTGACGTGAACGCTCTAAGAAGGGCGGCAACTCTGGTGATGTTACATGCTAGTAAACAAGAATTTCACGATTGACTGTTGTTTGTGTAATTTGTGTTTTGTGTTTTTGGAGTAATATTGTTGGATCTGTAAGTTACTTTTAAAGCATTTTTTGTCAAAGGACATGTCCACAAAATGTATGGAGGCTGGTATAATAATAATCAAAAATTCTAACCACAACACTCGTTACATTACAAGAAAGATCATATTTTTCTGAGTCTATTACAACAGTTAAAAACAAAAAAGAGCCCTCCGATTTTTTAAAAATTAATTTTGAATTTATTATGATAAATAAATATATTTGGCTCATTAGGTAGTAATCTCTATCAACCCTGATTAAGTAACCTCCAAGTTGTTAAATAAAAGCGTTTTTACCAATAAGACACACTTTTTAAGTGTTTTTTTGTCACATTGTACGTACTAACAGGTCACACTGGTAGGTTATAATTTTTAATTTTAGCAAATTAAGAGATGAATGTGGAAGAATCAGCTACGAATGGAAGTAAAATAACGATAGAAGCACTTTATTATTGCGAAACTAGTAAAAAAAAGAAGCTATGTTGTTATTTTTTATACAATTTATTTTTCACATTTAAAAAAAATGGAGGGATGGAAAAATCTAAATGAAATATTTTTGGAAAGCCCATAAAACAAGCTTTCAAATGATGTATATATCATCTTGGTTCGATTTTCTCTGAATAATATACCACTTGTGGACTTCACCTTTTAGATGTGAACTAGCGTATTAATTAATGTTATTTACTAGTGTGTGACGTCACAGACCAGCGCCATTACAGAATGTCGTTTTGGCGGGATCTTGAATATCTATTCTTTAACACTTGATTTTCATTGTTAATACATTAGATCTCCCGGAAATAAAATAAAATAATAAATGTAGTGTGCTTATTATGTACTAACAAACAATTTAAAACGATTTCCAAAAACAAGTTCAAATAAAAATCAAGACAAAAAGTCGTGAACAGACAAGTGAGGCCGGTTTTTTATACATTTGTGGTGAGTGCGTCGGTGGTGCGCCGCCATAATTCGACTGACAAACCAAGGCGTAGTTTTGTTGTAAGTGTATGTGTGTGCGAGTCGTAGTTTCGCCGGCCTCACAAGTTTGTTCACAAAATTCTGTCTTTAATTTTTCATTTGGTCTGAGCGCGTAGGAAGGTTCAGAGTTTTTAAGCTGCCGAAAGCCTGCCTCTAACATGGCTAAACGATAAAACAAACGGGGCCTACAATTTAACGTGATATTCGAGCGACGGTAGTGCTCAGTTGTAAATGCCACCCACGGTGACATATCCGAAGGCTGACCGTAGGTTATAAATTATGTAAATCAGAGACCTTTTTTTGTATGACACACAGTCCAAATAGGCAGATTACGAGTAGATTGAACAGAAAGAGATGAGATGATTATGCTTGTAATTTACAATTTCAATACCTGTACTTATCCATTTTTCGGTGGGCCGCTGTAATGATTATAATTTTGCAGTCAATTTTGAACTTCATGGCATTACCAATTTAATTTAAAATCGCGTGACAGTCCTGGTGGGGCAGATTCCACCGGTCCAAAAAGTGAGACAAGACCAAGATGAAACGAGTGGGGCAGATTCCACTCCTTTACTCTGGGGGCGTCCATGAATTACGTGAGGTGTTTTTTTTTTTAATTTTCTGACCCTCCCTCCCCCCCTGGTGAGATGTCGTGAGATTTTATTAAACCCCATCCCCCAATATCACGTGAGATTTTTCAAAATGTGGGTTTCTTACGTAAACGCGTTGGATTGTATTGTAAAAAGAAAAAAAACATGCTTCGTGCTTATTTACGACTAGTTAAGACTAGCAATTAATATTGCTGAGAGTGAGAGTTTAATTATAATATATATAATAAATAACATAAGGTAGCCTGGAAGAAATCGCTTAAGGCGATAAGGCCGCCGTTGTACCATCTAATTTTAAGCAAATTTATAGGTACTTTGTTATTTAAGCTGTTTTTCTGGTGTACAATAAAGTTATATTGTATTGTATTGTATTGTATAAGTGTAATAATTTTTTTACAATAGAATACTTTAATCGTAACTACTGTGATTAAAAAAAGAATATCTACTCTAATTCAGTCCATGGAGAATCATGCGCGTTCTCAAGAGACTATTGGAACCAACATGTCCATATGATTTTTAGTAAAATCATCTGCTCCTTCAACTTCGTTCTGATCTAGCCACTCTAAGCCGTTGGCGCTTGCGCGCAATAACACATTAGCTCGTTACGAATTAGTTAGTGAATAATCTTAAAGGCTCCATTACACACAGGCGGTACGAGCGGTATAGCAGACGGGCGGGCATCTGTATTGTACTGGTTATATAAGAAGGGCTCACACAGGTCCGGTCGCGGTACTTCCGTACCGCCGTACCGCCCTTTACCGCTCGTACCGCTCTACCGCTCGTACCGCCTGTGTTTGATGGAGCCTTAATCGTATCACGATTACGCTTAAGAGTAAATCTTAAGCATGTACATATCTGGATTCAATGGACCAAAATAGTATATTTTTTTTGTTTCAATCAGAAAAAAAATTGCGTGATATTTGCCGATACCCCCCTCTCTCCAACGTAAGATTAGATGAGATTTGACTCGACCCCCTCCCCCCTTAAACATCTCACGTATTTTTATAAACGCCCGTCACTCAATAGAGTGGGGCCCGGGCGCCTTGGTTGGTAGGGCAGAGTGGAAGTCGTCCAATCGCCGAATCCAACTTGGCTGGGCAGCATTCTGAAAACTGCACAACGCAACGTTTTGTTGGCCAAAGTTCCGCAGTGCTTCAAATCGAAAGACTTTGTCCAATGCGTGTTGCCACTGTTGCCAGTGATGACTTATGGCACAGAAACGTAGTGCCTTATAATTATAAAAACAAGCTCAACGTAGCTCAACGAGCTATAGTCTCCCTCTCTCCCTGCAAGATCATGGCGAGATCAAAGCTCAACTAGCCACAGTCTCCCTGCGAGATCAATTCAAATGAGTAGATCCGTAGACGAATTTAAAGTACCGACATAGCCCAACTGATTTGCAAGTTAGTGGCAGTGGGCAGGGCACAAGGCGCGGAGAATGCGGACGTCCTGATTAAGACCGTGGGAATGCGCTGGATGCAAGCCGCTTCTGACAGGACTTATTGGAAATCTGTAGACGAGGCCAATGTCAAGCAATAGATGTAACGTTCTATGGCTAATAATGATGATGATATTATTTCGGAAATTTTGAATGAACCATACCTACTTTACGCATTTCAGTTTTGCACTGCGTTCGTCATCCAGAATGATATATGACGTATTATCTGTCTATGTACAAATAAGAATGTCTGCATTTAATTCACAATTTCCACGTTTCAACGCGAGATATCTTTGGCGTCGGTCCAGTAAGTGGAAATATTAATATTTCTTGTAACAACTGCCCGTAAAATAAACACTTGAAGTAACCAGTTAATCCGTGCTACCCACAGACATACAAGTAGTACTTGTATGTCTGTGGTGCTACCATAAATTGAGACTTAAATAAAATTATGATGACGTTTATTTAAAAATTAAAAATTCTGTAACGCAAATAGAGTACGGCTTCAGCGCGAAGCCAAATAATAAAAAAACGTAAATTTTTCAAAATAAATGTTTCCAGCTGTTGATAACAAATACTACCACAAAAATTGCATTCTGTCTGAGTTTCTAGCAAACAAATTCTTGTTTTAAATTCATTCTCGCCACATCTTGGCATTGTACGATCCACCAATTTGCCGAATTACGTGAAAAAGAAGGTAAAATATTACGCATAGCAGGTTTCGTGTGCAATTAGGTCCTCGCTACATCAATACAAAATTATTTTTGACTGTAGAATGACTTTGTACCTACATTCAACAAATAATTATAATTTTATCATTTTTATGCGTTTCCATACATTTTTGTGAGTTCTTTCTTGTTTCCGCCATGCATTTAATAAATACACCAAGGAGTGTATTAAAAATTCAAATATCTCCGGCAGCATACCTATTTATTTAATTTTTACATTAATTTTTCTTTGTCGACAGCAAACGAGCGATGGTGCAGCGCTGATGTTCGCAGACGAGTTCAAACAGACACTCGAAAGGTATCTCTTCGGCATCTGCCCACACACTTACAAGGTAAATATCAGTTAATATAGGCCAAATTTAACTAAATGGTGTCTGTGAACACAAGGCGCGTCGTCGCTCAACAGCATATAAATAAGATAGGATAACTTTATTGATATATAGATCCTAATACCTATTACAAAAAATATTGCATAATATTGATTCATCAACATGCTCGTCCGGTTTAACATTTTTTTCACATTTTTACTAATAATGACACTAGATACAGAAATGCTGTGTCAACTAAAATATTTTTTGTCACAAAATAATATTAAATTCATTGACAAAATAATTATATGTCAGCGATGGTAAAGAGTGGGAATATGCGCAACTCGTAGTTAGCTTCACAGACGCCATTAAGTTTGATTTGGCCTATACATTGATGGTGATTATCCGGCCACTCAAGGTAGAGGGTTATATTTATAGATTTAGGTAGCAAACGTTGGTAGTAGGTAATATCTCCGTGATGCATGCATTCCCGTGCAAGATTTTGAACAGCGGGCCAATTCTAATAAGATCAGGTTTAATCTGTCGTCATCATCGTTTCAGCCATAGGTCGTCCACTGCTGGACTTAGGCCTCCCCTATAGATCTCCAATGAGGTCATCCGTCCACCTTGTGCATGAACATTCTACTCTGTGTCTGCTTGCTTGAGAGGTTTGATTGATCTTCATTATTTTTGTAAGCCTTAAATAAATGTAGCTTTTATGTCATTGATTGTAACTGTGACAGCTTTCGAGAAGCAAAAATACAGGAGAAGTTCACTAACGTCCCAATTCAGGTTTGTCTCTGAATGCTAAATTATTATACTTAGTCGTAACATTGTGCGAGATTTTGGTATACAATACTTTCAAATTAAGAATATTAGTAATGATTCAATGCTTAGCAACAACTTAACATCTTGCTCGTTTGATTTAAAATAGAGGAGAATAAATATATCCATACAAATCAAAATTAAATTGTCAAGTCAAAACTGAGATGCTCTCACTTCGTGCACTTGGTTAAAAAGAAAAGTTTGATGTTATATGTTATTGCTATCACTCTTTCTCATTAGACAAGTTAATTTGACTGAGGAAGATAGAAGAGACCTTGGCTGTCCCAGTATAAATCAGTTTGACAGCAAAGGTGTTTTTATGTTCAGCGAACTAATTTACCTGTCGTCGCTGTTTAGTCTATAAACTTGATTCGTAAATCAAACAATCGTTAAAAACGAGGGGATAGCAAAATTTAGAACTATGACGTACGTAATCGTGTAACAAACTTCAACATTTGGTTTGTTAATTACCATTGGTGCAGGTAGAATTTTTCTCTAGATAGATAAATAAACGCTTTATTGTTACACCGTAATAAAAATACTATAATATAACAAATACAATGTCGTAAGTTAGTGCGACAACTGGCAGCGATCTCCTCCAGGCAATATTAGGAATGAGATAATTAATCTTGAAGGAAAGTATTGGACGGGGTCTACCTGTACCCTAAAGGATAAAAAAAAAACGTTTTAAAATGAAATAAATGTACAATACAATTAGTAGAGTATAGTGTTGGTTTTTTGGCGGGAACGCGGAAAAATCATGTCGTCTCATTGTATTATTTTGTTGAACTTGTGTTTTTATCAGTGATAATTAATGAAAAATTGTGGTATTTCGTTGATTATGAGCTGATGTACGTGCATGAGTGTAGGCAAGTGATATAATGTGACGTATCATGTCGTTCCGCGTTGTTACCAAAACTCCGTAGACGCCTTCAGTAAAGTCACCACTGCTTTACTGCGGTTTGACTTGGACTATGTTTGGACTTGACCGTGACTTTACTGAACTATGGCGTGACTACTTTGATAAAATATTAAAAATTAATAAAACTTAATACTTGACACTGGCAAATGCACAACAATGTGACGCCAAACAAAAAAAAGAAAGAAGAAGAATACAATAGTATGTATAATATGCATATACAGGGTGACTGGTTGGTCACTCAAATTACTCTAGGATGTAATAGGCATGATAACTAAAAAAATATAATTGGACTGTCAGATAGGCTATCAAAAAATATTAGACATGTGTTTTTTGTCTGGTCAATTAAACAAACATTGTGCTACAAGTGCCATACAAATGTATAGACTTCTGTAAGAGAGGTGACGTCATGACCCTGACTCCCAAACTTTGACAAGGCTTATACTTGTCATGTCGTCTTAGATCGACAAAAGAAAAAAATAAGTGTCCATTTTGATTATCTATTTCACGAACTAGTTGTAATAATGTTTATTTTACCCAGTCGTCTTGATATTGTGCTCATCGTTATGACGAACTGTCATTATGATTCTAGCCCTAAAAAGAAGAAATAAAATATGCAATTTGAAACTGCTTACTTACTAAGCCTATATTCAGCAGTGGTCCATTTAAAGACTGGTGCAGTAGTCCTAAACACTAATATTTTCTAGAATATGAATAATTATGTCGCAGTCTCGTTGGTTGCAGATGTCGCTGGGCAATAAGGGGAAGAACACCACCACGCTCGCGTGCGACGTCGACGCCGACCACCAAGATTTGGCTGGCAGGTTAGGATCATTCCTTATCTTTATCCTTGACTGCCTCGGTGGCTCAGTGGTTAGTGACCCTAACTTCTGGATCAAAGAGGTGTGGGTTCGATCCCCACCAGGGCAAATATTTGTGTGATGAACATAAGTGTTTGCTCTGTGTCTGGGTGTTATTTAGTTACTATCTATATAAGTATGTATTTAAAAATAAGTATATGTAGTATATCAGTCTCTGGCAGCCATATCACAAGCTTTGCTTAGTTTGGGGTCAGGGGCCGTGTGTAAGATGTCCCAAAATATTTATTATTTTTATTATTTATTATTTTATCTTTAGTAAAACTGTCTAAGTTCCTACATAAAAATAAATCTATCTATACGTCGAAAATACTACTTCGTGACTGTGATGCCTAATCCTGACTGAAGCTCTCTTAATAGCTACGCGAGGATTGGGTTATCCGAAGCTTGTAGCAAACTTCACAGTTTCCAAGTTGTATGATTCGGCTATATCATTTCATCATCACCAGAATTTAAGAGCAAGGTCCTAGCCGTTGGAGCAACTTCTACGTCTCGCGGTCTTCTTGTGCCAGTGTTTATTTTTATGATAGGTACCTACCTTATTTTCAATTTGGTTTAATTTTGACTTATCGTATATCTTTAGTAAAAAATCTTTCTAAATGGGTGTGTCTGTCAGCATTCTATCGGACACACTTCGGTGAGTGCGCCCAGGATTTGCACAATCTGGTCCCACCTGCCCCTTTCTTCTATCGTACGGCTAGACAGACGCGACCAGAGCGCCACCCTTTTATGGTGGACATCCCACGCATTAGAACCAAGCGTTATGAGTCCACATTCCTCATACGAACTGTCAGAATGTGGAACGCTTTGCCTGAGTCTGTCTTTCCGCTAAAGTACAATGTAGGTGTCTTCAAATCTCGAGTAGCATGCTTACCTAGAAGACACCTATTTAGGTGTCTTCTAGGTAAGCATGCTACATTCTAGACTGCATATCTGCTTAACATCAGGCAGTGTGTGGTCAAACGCAAACCTATTTGAAATTTTAAAAAAATGTTCGATTCGGGTTATACTCACACCTACTACACTGGCTCATTATTGCCGGTTGGGTTCACAAACACCATCGATTGTCTACTTTTGCCTACCCCATAAAAATGAATGTACCTATTGACTTTTAGGTACACTAGACTGCTACTGCTGAGTCTGCTGACATACAGTTAATTAATAATAATTAATCGCATAGTAAAAATGACACTGAATAAGTTTTACTACCATCACCGTCATCTCAGACCGTGTCAAGAGAAATAAACATTATTTTCTACAAAAATAGAAGACCTCAAATCGGTAGACTGGCGCTAGGCCAACACAAACATTGGTTCCTCGACGGGCTAAGTTTGTACCTCATTAACTCCTGCACTTTATAAACATTTTCCAAAACATCATAAACGTGCTTTGCCAACTTGTGCAAAAAGAGAAGCGTCGTAGGTGAGGTCGCCCGTGTGCCATTTTACTATTAGTTACGAGTACGTTGACTGCTCTGTCATTGCTAGTACAACTAAAAATGTTTGATACTTGGTAGACAATTCGGTTTTCGTCAGTACTCGCATCTACCAAGTAGTCGGTACCTTGGCTGCTGATTAAGATCTTATTGCTAGTTCACCGTAACACCACGACGGTTCTCTTTTTGCACAAATTCCATGTGGCTAAAAACTACTGCAAAAGCATGCAAAACAATGATTAATTTCGTAAACTGTTCGTAATTATTTCGTAAACTCGACGGCAGTGTTTAGCACTGCATTTATAAATACATTTAAATAGTTACTAGTTGTTGTCCGAACAGTAGACCTCATGACACATCTCTTTATCTGAATCTTCATAAGTCTTGCTCTTGTCTGATTTGGTTGAGATTTAGATAGGTAGGTGCTAACAAATACATAAATGTATATATTTATACAGGGTTACTGGTTATTGAACCTATTCCTTCATGTGGGTTATAGACGGGGTTATTATCGATAAAATGATCCCATAAACCTACGTGCAAAAGTTAACCATTTCTGAGAAAAAATGATTTAAAGTTTTTTTTTTCATTTATCGATGCAAGGTGCACCTAAGTCTAAAGGGTAAGGGTTAATAAAAAAAAAGTTTGATGGTTTCGCACAATTATTTTATCTTTTTTTACTTAGCAGAGACATCAGGCTATCATTGTGAGTAAAAAAATTGGACTCGGTGCCCACATTCGATAATTATCTCATGAAAACATTTAAGAAGTGTAATGTTCATTGTTAATCTTTGATCGACAATTATAAAAAAAAAGGCCAACACATTTTGCAAGCAGATTATTTTAAAAATAATTGCATACTTTTAGCTTTCGAATGAGGTATTAAAATCTAACATTGGTCATGGGGTTTAAAAACAAACGATTCCCAAAGAGGTGTAGGTAGATAATTTTAGGCAAACCGTTTACTTTTTCTTTACTTTCTCCAGATTACGTCCCCGCCTAAACTTTAATTCAATTTTTTTCAGAATTGGAACTTTTGCATGAAAGTTTATGGGGTCAAATTTGTTGATAATAACCTCCTCCATAACCCACAAGAAGGAATAGGTTCAATAATCAGTAACCCTGTATATAGATTGATATTTCTAACCAATTAGCATCCCGTTAGGGGCTTATTATGTACATCAAAACTTACAACTTTTGTTCTGGGACTTCTGTTAAAACTCAAAAAAAATCAGCTGTTCCATACATTTGGTTGCGGATGAACGATATTTTTCTATGGAACAACAATTTTTTTTCGTTATGACCAAAGTCGCAGAACAAAAGTTGTTAGTTTTGATGTACGGAATAAGCCCCTAAAAGGATGCTAATTGATTAGAAATAACCCTGTATATTCCAAAAACGCAATCGTCATTGGTGGGTGATCGAGTAAATAAATGTGTCGATTGGCTTTTGTTGCCTATGAACTATGAATTACTTATTTTTACATACCTAGGTGGTGACAAATGATGATAAATAAAAAGACGTTAAATTACAAAGTTAATCATATTTTAGTATCGTGACTCCTAAATTTAGGGGTTTTAAAAGTCTATTCGTTAAGGCCGTGGTGGTCTAGTGGTAATGACACCAGCCTTACAAACGTGAGGTCTTGAGTTCAAATCCCGGTTCCGTACCAATGAATTCCTTGGAATTTATGTACGGAATTTCACACCACTGGCTTTTCGGTGAGGGAAAACATCGTGAGGCAACCTGCATACGTCCGTAGAAGAAATTCGATGGCGTATGTGAATCGACCAACCCGCACTGGACTAGCGTGGTGGATATGACCCAATCACCCTTCGTGGGTAGGCCTACGTCCTGCAGTGGACTACTAAAAAGGCTGGTACAGTACAGTACATAAGTCGATTAACATTGTTCTACAACGCAATACCAAACACGATATATAGCTATATGAGTATCAACTAAGAGTACTTACCTAATCTTCAAAAGTCATCACTTTGATGATCATAACCGTGACTCGGATGACCCGTTAAATTGTAGTTCGCGGTTGATTTTGCTACATCATAGGTCTTCTGCAGGCGGCAAAAAAGGCTCAAATACCAGGGAAACCATTATCTAATTTTTTGATAGTATTTAAGTATATTCACATTGACATCTCCACTATTACAAATAACTTTAGCTTAAAGTAATGTAATATTTATCGATGAACTAAACAAAAAAGTACTTTTAAATTATTATGTGCTGTGAATAGTTAGTGAATAGGGTTGGCTTTACTCATGAGGCCATATTTTATTCGAAACCTTATGTTTATGATTTGTTACAGATTAGCAACATTAGCCCTACGAGCGCATACCGCGTCACGAACAGATTGTTCGCGGCTCGGTGCAGCGCTCGCAAACACGCTGGGCGAGCTCGCGCGGACGGCAGCGAGTAGACAAGCTTACAATGCTGGTGAGTTGAATTTCATATTATACGATAACCTACAAAAAAACTTTTCTGCTAATTACTCTCAAAACATACCTAAGTTGTTATTTGGCTTTGCGAAAGCTATCATGAAAAGTACCGTCCTGCGATAATAAGCCCGATTACAGAGGCGCCAGCGTAACTATATTAGCTAAATAGCATAGTTCTGTTTATTTTTCACTTTGGGCATTCGATAGAGAGAATGCTTTTTACGCTGCTATTTAATTTACGCTGGCGTCTCTGTAATCGGGCTTATTATCATATTATAATATGTATCTACCACCCAAGACATGTTTTGATCAGTTTTACGCTTCCCAATTCAGCTCGTGCACTTTGAAATTTCTGGCTCCAGTTGTGAACTCGATTTATAAACGATCCTTTTAATTTTACCTCTAAATTGTTTGACCCCCTTTCCTTTGAAACATTGATTTGATATTTGTGCAATTCTTTTCACGTTTTATAGTATTTTATTATTATTCCTTGGTAAAATTGTAAGTCCTTCCTAAAATGTTTAATTGCTAAATTTCATTTGATTTTATTTTTCTCATTAATAGCTGCTGCTGCCGCTGCAACGGAGGCGAAGAAACGCAAGCTATCCAAAAGTCAAAAGATGAAGATTCAAGCGAAACAACGCACCGCGCTCGCTGTCAAGAAGAAGGCCGCCGCCTTAGCCGCCGCCGCTGCTGCTAAAATGGCCTCTTAAGCTATAACTGGATGTTTACTATAGAAATAATTATTATGAGTTATAAGACCTTGCTACTGCTATATCATTTTCCAAGATATTCGTGTTAGCATCTTAAAAATGAAGCTAAGAAAGTAAAATGCTTACCTTCATATTAGGGATTAGTCCAGGTTTACGCGTAAATTGAAACTATAGCTGTTTTTGTATGGCTCCATACATTTCTATACAGCGCCCCTGGCGGAAACGAGGAAGAACTAACCAACACTTACGGAGCCACACGCGAACGTGAAAGCACACTACGCAAAATCTGGACTAAAGGCTAAAAAGTCCTTAAGAGTGACTTCAGTAGGTATTTAGGTCACATCAAGAAGAAAATGTTCTACTATGTGACCAACCCTGAAAATGCAAGCTGTTAAAAGAGTATCTACCTATTGATTTTGGATCAGATGCATGGCATAGCTGATTTTTGTTGTTTTATGGTAAGCCACAACAAAGATAACAAATATATTTACCTTTTTGTACCTGCTACAGTTGCCATTAATTGGTGCGCATGTCACCAATTTCTTAAAAAATTGCAATAATTACAGTGCGACACAAAAGAGATGAAATGATTTATTCGGGAACTAAATTATCGCTTTTGCTAGAACCACAATCTGTGCTGTCAATCATTGTTAACGTCCTAGCATTTTACTCGTCTTACTTTATTTTATGGATTTTGAAGAGGAAAACAGTATCATTATACAAAAAAATAATGCATGTTAACCAAGCGATGGTGGTGACCTCATTTATTTTCAAGTTTTTTATGTCGTACTGTACATCATAGGTATTGATTCTATGATTACATTGATTTTAAGACATTAATGTAGAAGATTGACAAGTTTTATACTGTTACTATCACAGTCTTCGTGAGTAGGTATTCCTAAGACTCTCCTGGAAGTTTCTCTAGGATGTCCTGTAAAACTATATCGCCAGCTGTTAACATGCATACTGATAAATCTAATTTATAAAAAGACTTAATAACAAGCCAAGTGCCTAAGCATTTCAGTTATTATATTGTAGAAAATTATTATTCTTTTGTAATATTATTTAGAAAATATACAAATGAGCTTTGGAAATGTATAATAATATTAATAATTTAGTAATCAGTCACTTTCTTCCCTTGGGGAAGAAATTAGATACTATTTTTTCTTTCGTCCGCTTATTTTTAAACTAAACAGCTGAGAAAGCATTACATTACCTAATAACCCTTGGTCGTTAAGATTAGTTTAAACTTCACATTTGCGTCAGCAGTCTATCAAATAGATTTACGATGAAAGTTGTGAAAACAAAGATTTTCTAATAAATTTTGCTGCCCTTTTTATTGCCTAGTCATTATTTATGTTATGTCCTAGTAAAAATATAAATACGTAGATAGATACTTATTTATATACTTGACATAACATTTAGTAAGTGAATAGTTTTCTGCTTTTAATGTTAGTTATTAATTTTTGACCGACAACACACCGGAGGAGGTACTCAATTCAACGCGTATATTTTTTTTTTAATGTATAACCACGAATAACTTTTTTCATAGTAGTCCGATTTTAATAATTCTTTTTTTTTATTGGAAAAAGTATACAATACTTCGAATTTGGTCATATTTAAATTTTATCGAAATCGGCTGAGCCATTTTTGATAAATCAACAATAATGCGAAAATTGCAACATCGATCTGTGCAAAATATTCGCGAATTCTGTACACGGGTGAAGTTGGTCATGCTTTTTTTTGCAAAAAAATTAGCATGACCTCATAGTTCTATAATTAACTGAATTTTAGGTCATTAAGGATAGTCATATATTTATTATTAATTTATAATAATAGTATTACATGTCACAAAATAATCGAAATAATTGTAAGATTATATTTATATGTAAGGAATATTTTCTAAGTGTTGTAAATAATATTTTCATGAAATAAATTTATTTTTATCGTTACTAAAGTTATTTTATTTCATTAATCCACCTGCGGTTTTTATACATACCTGCCAATATTATTTGTAACGTTAATTGGTTGAATTATTGTTGTAAATATTGCGATATTTATTATGTTTTTAAATTGAATTATTACGTCATAAAACGTTGTTTTTTGTATTATGGCAAATTTCGTTTACTCATATTCATATATTTGGTTAACAAAAATATACAAGCCAAAAGTAACAATTACATAAAAAAATAAGGGTTAAATACAATAATTCGTCAATTAAAGAAATAATTATTACAATAAATTAATTATTTGATAGTTGCACTGTCATCAAAGAATGGCAAATAATGGCAAGCAATAATGAAATGGCAAGGACATGTCAATATATTTTTCTACCAATTGGTAAGCATTATTTCATGCTGATAACACTCTTATACAAACGTCAAGAGAATGACGCTTCAGTAAGCACAGGATTATAAAGTCTTAAGTCTATTCAAAACTTCATGCTACAAAGAGCTCTAAGTTAATGCATTTAAGTCTTAATTCATACGCACTGTGAATGTTACGTAGATAATTTTACAACTGGGTCGTAGATTTGATAGGGTTGAAAAATATAGAATTGGATGTTCGAATGAAGAAACGAATACGAATTGATTAATTGCGAAAACAATACTCATATTATTTTACATAATATCATATTGTTTTTGAAGTGAAACTTCTAATGCGACAAGGTTGCGTTAAACGTTTAACGCTACCATGGAGGGGGTATAAAAGCACTGTTTTGTTAAATGTTCAACGCTCCTTGGGAGCGGGGAATTGTTAATTGGGGAATAGTAACGAAATTTCACTTCTTCTCTTCTTCGACTCTACGCTCTATTTTTTGTAACACAATTTGTGGCCCTCTTTAATATAAATATATCAAAAACATGCTATTGTCTTAGACTAAATAGGAATAAAAATATTAGATGACGATAGTTTTGCAAAGCCATGTACATGCCATGGAAAAAATCGGAATAATGAGTCGATGATCTTGAATCGTTTGCTTTATCCATCTCTATTTGACAAACTTGTTATTATTATAATCGAGTGTACCTAACCTTTTATTTCATGTTTCGATTTTATTTTACTCAAAAACAATAGAATTTCAGTGAAATCTGTTCTAATGTGTTAGTTTTAAGTTCAAACCACCGATATCCGACGAGGAAAGACAAAAAAGGTTCGTTGTTAATTCAAAATAAGTATATTTTCACTACATAATTACATCAGTCTACGTACCTACGCGTTTAAGTTTTTAGTAGCATGTGCAGTTATTTTATGTGATCGCCCTTATTGTTTCGCTCTTTTATGAATTTAAAACGCCATTTTGTGTAAGCCGATAGCTTTTACGTGGTATTTCCGGGTTATATAGCTCAAGATCGATGTCTACGACATTATCGTCGTAGTTTTTAACATGTTCCAAAATTAAAAATCGGAAAACGTAAGTGTTTTTTCACTTTTTTCACTTTCTCGATGATCTCTATTTTCGACCAATGCTTTGCTATCTTTTGTTTTTTTAATTTGAGAAGGATTTCTAAAAAGTTTTATACCAAAAAGTTATCATTATCTATCATCTAGAAATCTATGAATCATAAATTGTGCAATTATATCTCCAGTCATTCATAGTCGTTTCTTGGAAATTATTAAATGCTGTCTCACTCATCATTATTGTAATCACACTTGAGTGAACTGTACTTTTTGCTCATCTTATTGTTTAATCTAAAAATGTAGAGATTATTGACCTCTGTGCTTGGAAAACTACTTTAAGTAGAGGGTAATGACCCTGAATAGTTTACTATACCTAATTCAGATTTATGTAACTGTATCTTATTCTGATGCTTCTATTTATGAATTATGAAGAGATTTTTTGTTTAACAATTGACAATCTTGAATTGTGTTCTATTCTATAAGGTTTCATAAAAAGAGATAGATATTTATCTATGTTAACACCAGATGTAAAACAAATTACATGAGAAAAAGTTCAAGTTAGTGGTAACAACAGGCAGTTTTATGTCTAACAGCGATTTCTTTCAGGCAACCTTAGAGTAGAGAGAAACATATAAGTCATCAGTCAGTATTTTTCATCTCCTTGGCCTAGCTTTATTTTTTTTATTATAGCTGGTTTATAAATCAATGACATACTTTTTGGTTTACACCTCTGTGCTATTGTCTAATAAAGGTAGACTAATGAAATCTTAAAGAATGCATTGGAAGAAATTACCTTCAGAAATACGAGGGTCAAACTGAAAGTTCTTAGAAAATCAAAAACTGATTACATTAGCCAGTTATTAGTTTTATTATATCTTTTCAAAATATTGTCCATTCACGTCAATACACCGCTGCATGCGATGGAACCACTGGGAAAAGCACTTTGCCCACTCGTCCTTAGGGGTCTCTTCAATGGCATCGCGATACGCAGCCACCGCTTCTTCAGCATTCATAAACCGCTTTCCTTTAAGTTTTTCTTTAATTTTTGAAAATAAATAAAAATCACAAGGCGCGAGGTCGGGGCTATACGGCGGGTGACCCAGTAATTCAACGTTTGATGTCGCCAAATAGTCGATCGTTCGCTTGGCGGTGTGCGATGAGGCGTTGTCGTGGTGAAGGAGGATCCTACTGCGAGGTCGTTTCTCTCGAACTTTTTCCAAGACAAGTGGCAAACAATTGGTAGTGTACCATTCTGCAGAAACTGTTTTTTGATCCTCTAACACAATTGTCGCGAAATGACCTATCCTTCCAAAGAACGAGGCCACCATTTTTTTCCCCGCACTTCGATCTCTCTTCACTTTAGTTGGCAACTCCTCGAAAGGAAACACCCACTGAGCAGATTGTCTTTTGGTTTCAGGATCATAACAGTAAATCCAGCTTTCGTCACCTGTTAGTATGTCGAACACAGCATTTGAGTCACCTCCGTTAAATCTTTCAATCATTTTACGGCACCAATCCACACGATGGAGTTTTTGAGCCTCAGTCAAATTATGAGGTATCCACCGGGCGCAAAGCTTCCTGACCGCTAAATGTTCGTGTAGGATTTTGTGCACTTGACTCATACCGATGCCTAAGCTTGTCCGAATCTGCTGATAGGTCACTCTTTTGTCAGTCTCTATCATACGCCGCACAACACAGATGTTATCTTCAGTCGTCGCCGTAGAAGGCCGTCCCTCACGTAAATCATCAGTGAGATTAGTGCGACCACGTTTAAACTCATTAAACCAGTTGTAAACAGTCGCACGAGATGGGGCTTCATCGTGAAAGGCCAATCGTAGTCTATCATAACTTTCTTGTTGACTTAAATGACATCGAAAGTCATAAAAAATCATTGCACGAAAATTTTCTCGTGTTAAATTCATGTTGACGTGACACAGACAATTTTCAATTTGCCGCCAAATCGTAAAACAAATGACAAATGAATGAAGTATATACTCAGTAATATTGGCAAAGAGTTCTATTTTCAAATTATAGAATTATTTTTTTATTATATTGTTTATAAGTGGCCAGTTCTAAGAACTTTCAGTTTGACCCTCGTAGTAACTAAGTGTGTGTTAGTTACGTTTCATACAATGAATCTGTACACCTTTATTATTATAATAAATTATGACTCTAAACCCTGTGGGGTCGTAGTGGCCAAATACTGGGAGAAAATATTATTATCATTTAAACCATAGACTTGACAAAAAAGATGCCTAGTAAATTTATTTATGATTCATATAAGCATGATAACTGGGTAATAAAATCATTATTATAATTAGTCCGTGACTTGGATCACAAAATATAGGACACATATTTTTTTCTTGTTGACCGACGAACCACCGGAGGAGCCGTTTCGTATACAATTAGAAGCTTTTTTTTTTTAATGTATAACCACACATAACTTTTTTTATAGTTGTCCGATTTCATTAATTCTTTTTTTATTAGAAAGAGTATACTTCGAAATTGGTCCCATTTAAATTTTATCGAAATCGGCTGAGCCATTTTAGATAAATCAACAATAATGTGAAAAAGCGACATCAATCCGTGCGCCTCGGCTTCGCACAGGTGTATTATACATAGAAACATTTCTCTTGAATTACTTTATCTATTAAAACAAACTGCATCAAAATCCGTTGCATAGTTTTAAAGATATAAGCATACATGGGGACAGACAGCAGAAAGCGACTTCTGTACACGAGTGAAGTCGGTCATGCTAATTCTTGTGTCAATTAAACAATAAATGACAAAGATAAACCTTGTCAAAGTTTGTGAGTGGGGGTTGTAATGTGACTTTTCTTACAGAAGTCTATTACATTTGTATAGCACTCATGACGTCACACCTAACTTTGACAGGCTATATCTTCATAAATTTTTGTTTGATTGGCAAAAGAAATAAATATGTGTGTAATATTTTTTGATGTTGTATCTGATGGACTAATTATATTTTTTTAGTCAGTATTAGGTATTTAACAAATTTTGTCTGTTATTTTACTAATTTCTACAATCAAAATCATACTTTCTTGAAATTCTTTTAATGGGGTGATGATGCTACCCACATGTGTTTCTTACTACTGCAAGTATAGGCGGAATCAAACTTCTTCGGGGCTAGTGAAGCTAGTTACAAGCTCCACAAACCCCAATCCTGATTAAAGCTCACTTGACAGCTACCTTGAACTTAATCTTCACACAGCTGTTAACCCTTAATTACTTGCAATGGGTCAAAGCAGTTTCGTATTAAAAAATGAAGGACTTTCCACTGCCCAAATTTCCCCACGCCCCCAGTAGCTTCATAATTCTTGTCGAAACTTGTAATCCAGCGACCAAGTCCCGTGAGTGGCTGGGTACGTCGCTGCACACCTAAGCGGTGACCCCATAATTATGTAACTTTGTTGTTGCCTACAAATTGTTCAGTAAATCCCTAATAAATTTAAATTCATTTGTAACATTTTAAGACCTACTGATTTGGATGCAAACAGATAAATCTGGTGATAAGCTTGAATAATAAATATAATATTACAATTTATCTCGGCCTTACACAAATTGGCAGATCCCGACTGATTGGTCGATGACATTAGAATCATCGCTGGTCAGGCGTGGATGAGATTGGCCCAGGATAGGAAAGAATGGCACATAAGAGAGGAGGCCTATCTATCGACACAGGCTGATGATGATGATGATTACACAAATTGAGAAAATTTGAGTCAGAACAGAAGTTGTTTTAATTTTTCAGTTATTTAGAGGCAAAGTTATGTTTTAATTTTATAACATTACTTACAATAAAGTATTTTAGTATATTTCATTACATATTTATATTTTTTTTATTTCTTCTATTTTTTTTGTTTTGGGGTCTGTAGAGACCCCATGTGGGTAATTACGGGATTTTCTTCATGCGAGTAATTAAGGGTTAAGTGAGCAGATGCCAAGAAGTTTGGTTTGGCCTATAACATGATGCCTTTTGTTTAGAGCAAAGTTTTTGTAAGATTTTATAATTATTTGTGACAATTAAATTTGTTTACAGATGTTTTGCGTACAAGAAAAAGAAACGCACTTTGACAAAGACCCCCTAGACACGGAAAGCCAATCAGAGCTGAGCGATGACGAGCCCTCGTCCAAACGACTCAAACTCAACCCTCTCAACCAACTCAACTCCTCACTCAACTCGTCGCTCAACCTGCAAGTTTACCAGATACCAGCCAACTACAGTTATAGTACGCCAAAGTCTCTGTCCATTTTCCCGACCTCCCACGTGCTGCCAAAGTTCGTCAATAATCCGCTGAATTTGGCGAACCCACTCGCTTTGGCTAATGAAGCTAATAATATTGTCAAGAATTTACAAACTAGGTAAGTGTATTTTATATTTTCCTATGTAAAATTTATCAATGTGGACACCTAACATCAAGAGACCCCTCAGTAGGCTCAATAATCCTACTATCCTACTAATATTATAAACGTGAAAGTTGGTGAGGATGGATGGATGGATGTATGGATGTTTGTTACTCATTCACGCAAAAACTACTGAACGGATTGAGATGAAACTTTGCAATAATATAGCTTATATATCAGAATAACACATAGGCTATAAATTATAATGATATATTGCGTATGCGGGCGAAGCCGCGGGTAAAAACTAGTATAAATATATTTAAAAAAAAAACTAAAAAATATTTATTTATTTATTTGTTTATAGGCGAGCAGTGTATACAGTGTATAGTGATATGCCTATATCAAGCAGAGTCGAATTAAATTAGTATTTATCTGACAAAGAAATGTTGTCCTTCTTTATCCAAAGGTCCAGTCTATTCTTAAATGCGTTTATAGTTCTTGCTGAGATGACATCCTCAGGCAACCTATTCCAATTGTAGACAACTCTATTGCATAGTATGTGTTGTCCAGTGTTGGTTTGTGATGGTGTAGGCTACAAGAATATGCTTAGGATTCATTTTTTTTTTTTATAAATGCATTGTCATCGTTCTTTGATAGGTGTGTAAAGTTTAAAGAAAATCTGATCGCTCAAAGTAGGTCAAAATCGAGCTCAAAGGGGTTGGTTACAAGCAAGCAAGCAAACATACAGGTGAAACTAATAAAAGTGTGTAAAAAAAAGATGGCGAGACGAGCTTGATTCCCTCTGCAAAGGATGGAACACCAAAGCTCTCAACCGAGAACTATGGAAAGACGGAAGGGAGGCCTTTGCCTTGCAGTGGGACGATAACGGCTAAAATAATAGCAATAAATAAATATTTAGGGACATCTTACACACTGTCTCTGACCCCAGTCTAAGCAAAGCTTGTGATATGGCTGCCAGAGACTGATATACTACATAGACTTATTTTTAAATACATACTTATATAGATAGTAACTAAATAACACCCAGAAGCAGCAAATACCTATGTTCATCACATAAATACTTGTCCTGGGTGGGGAACCTACGCCTCTTTGATCCAGAAGTCAGGGTCACTATCCACTGAGCCACCGAGGCAGTCTAATAATAAAATGTATTAATCTATTTTATGATGATAAAATATATTAGCAGTCTCTATTTGAGAACTTTGATGCCATCCATCAGCCATAAGTCTAGAATTCTAGATACACTTATGGTAAGTGTCATTATTATTCATTTTTAGGGTTTCGTACCTCAAAAGCAAAAAACGGAACCCTTATAGGATCACTTTGTTGTCCGTCTGTCCGTTTGTGTGTATGTCAAGACTCTTTATCTCGGGAACGCGTAAAGATATCGAGTTGAAATTTAAACTGTATAAGTATATCGATGTATTCTTGCTGTTGTGTAAAAGTAAAACTTCTCAGTTATCGTTTAAAAAAGTTAGAGTCGTTTATGTCGTAAAAAACCGCATATTTCGACACTCACAAAAATCAAAACCTACAGGGTACTTCCAGTTGACATAGAACTATGAAATTTGGCGAGAAGTATTGTTTCAGAGTACACATATAGGAATAAATCTGAAAACTATACATTTTAATTTAAATCACTAAAAATAGGGCCTCAAAATTCACAAAATATGGGTTCAAAATTCAAAGTGAGTAAATCGTATCATGTAAGGTATCATGTAAAAGATATTCCTTAGAACATGCTAAAACAGGTTTTTAATTATTTTAACAATGTGTAATTTTAGATGTATGACGAGAAAAGATACAAAAAAACTTATTTGTCGATGGTTATAGTACCTACCTATAGAAATTTTAACAACTTACTTCCCAATTTTGTGAAATTTTCTGGATTTGTACGGAACCCTCGGTGTGCGAGCCTGACTCGCACTTGTCCGGTTTTTCTTCTCAATCATACTTTGAGGCGATCCATCAGCCATAAGTCTAGAATTCTAGATATATCAGACCTTTTTGGCGGCAGTTAACTACAAGCTGCGCAAGCCCCAATACTCGCGTAACTGTTACGTGAGCTCCCAGCGTGAGCCATAAATGGTAGCTAGTCTTGGAGGATTTAGCTACTGGAGAAGAATTCACCGCGAGTACCCCTCTGTCATGGTATAAGAAAAATTGTACCTACGTGTGAACGAGACACCAGACATTTTATCACACAATTTTAGACTTTAGCGTCTAAGCAATTTAGGCGAAAATGGATTATCAGCAACTGGGCTGCATTGTTCTCACGCGCTCCGCTCCATAAACCCGTCATCCATTAACGTTTAGACATTATCGCCATATGTTTTAGGTCGAAATTTCAGTGAACATCTCCTCCCCCCCCCCACAATCACATTAAAAATAGGGCCTCAAAATTCACAAAATACGGGTTCAAAATTCAAAGTGGGTAAATCGTATCATTTAATGTATCATATAAAAGAACAGAACTTCATTGGCACATTAAAACAGGTTTTTAATTATTTTAATAAAGTGTTTGTACGGAACCCTTGATGAGCGAGCCTGACTCGCACTTGTCCGATTTTTTTCAGTTTATGAATCATAATTACTTATAGAATTCACTAATCCTAATACTTTTAATTAATTCAATACCAGTCAATACCTATTGTAGTGCCTTTCTGCCCCCCGACCGCCTAAGCAATAACAATCGTTTATGACTTCATTTTACTCATTTGGCACCGCCTATGTGACGTTAGCCATCAAAGTTGTTCATTCAACGATTGCTTTCGCAATCCGCGCAAAGCAATTGATGGCTAACGTCACATAGGCGGTGCCAAATGACTATACTCTATAAAATTTAACTTGATCTCTGCGACAGTTACAGATTGACATATTTAGAGTTGAGATAGTGGTGGAAAAAATTGATTTTCAAACAATGTTGTAATGAAATCGAATGAGTAGTTGAAGGTGAGAAATTGGATTTTATTTACTTTCTATTATTTAAGATCAAGTATGTACATATGTAAATAATGTTGTAATATTAATTAAATACTCATAATAATGTAACGATAGTATTTATCGATGTTTTTCACTATTATCAATGCTAATGTAACATATAATTGGGTTTCATTTAATTACACATGTAAAAAATGTTATGAAATTCAAATACACAATAAAATTAATGATAAATTAAGATTTATTTAAAATATCGTCAGTATAAACTATCAATATTTTAATTAAAACTCTATCTAAAACTCTGTGGTCACGATCATTCGTCGCCCATCACTAATCGACATGCCCATAAAGTATGACATTGACAGATACTGTCTGTACTATTAAGAAATTCAGGACTTCATAGGCGTGATTTTTCTGACAGCTGTCGCAGAGATCAAGTTAAATTTTATAGAGTATAAAATGAAGTCATAAACGATTGCTATTACGATTGCTATTGCTTAGGCGGTCGGGGGGCAGGTCCGGAGATATAAAACCCTGTATCTAGATAGTTGACTAGACTCTAGCTCTAGACCATGTTTCACTGAGTAATAAATCATTTTGATAAATGAATTATTTTGATTTCAGGTTTTCATTGCCGGCGAAGTTAACTATAACTCCAGTTCAGAAAACTCCTGCTGTTACAGAGTCTGGAGAAATCATCAGGTACTTGTTATTTAAAGAAACTTCATTTCGCAGTGCAGAGACTTTTTATATATTATGTAACTATACTCCATAAAGTTTTACTTGATCTCTGCGACAGTGACATTGACATAGAAGATTGACATTTTTAGAGTTGAGATAGTGGTGGAAAAAATCGATTTTCAAACAATGTTGTAATGAAATCGAATAAGTAGTTGAAGGTGAGAAATTGGATTTTATTTACTTACTATTATTTAAGATCAAGTATGTATACATGTAAATAATGTTATGATATTAATAATATAAACAATAAAATTAATGATAAACTAAGTTTTATTTAAAATATCGTCAGTATAAACTATCGATATTTTAAATAAAACTATCTAAAACTCTGTGGTCACGATCATTCGTCGTCCATCACTAATCGGCTTGCCCATAAAGTATGACATTGACATTAAGACATTCAGGACTTCATAGGCGTGATTTTTCTGACAGCTGTCGCAGAGATCAAGTTAAATTTTATAGAGTATAGCTGACCCGGTGAACTTCATCTCACCATCTGTCAACTGTCAATGACAACTTTTACCTGCAGAACCATTTTGTATGGGAAAATTAAATTATTTTTTTTGTAAGTTTTGGAAATTTTCTCAATGTTTAACTTTAAACCTTCCCTTAACATACACGGATATTTCAAGACCAAAATCGGTTCAGCCGTTCTCGAGTTTTAGCGAGACTAAGAACCACGATTCATTTTTATACATATACAACTCAGAGGAAATAAAAAAATCAAGAGAGAACGTCGTTGTACAGTCGAGTGAAGCCGGTTTTTTATACATGTGCGAGTGCGTCAATGCTGCGCCGCCATAGTTCGACTGACAAGCCAAGGCGTAGTATCCTTGTACGTTGATGTGTGTGTGACTGTCTTTACACGGCGAGGCGTAGTTCTGCACGGCCTTACTTGTTTGTTCACAACATTCTCTCTTGATTTTTTTATTTGCTCTCAGATATACAATATTTAGATTTGTATTTTGTATATCCTCGATCCTCATCATTAAGAATAAGGTATACAAACTTCGACTTCATAAAAAAAAATCTATGGTATGGTAATAAGGTATGGAACCTTTTGTTGAGAGTCGACTTTTTGTATGTAAAGCGAATTTTTTCCGAGGTATTGCAGGTTTTTTTTTTTTTTTTTATTTCGAATAGTTTCGCGTTTGACTACACACTGCCTGATGTTAAGCAGATGTGCGGTCTAGGGTGTAGCACGCTTACCTAGAAGATACCTATTTACTCGGGATTTGAAGACACCCACGTTGTACTTTAACGGGAAGACAGACCCAGGCAAAGCGTTCCACATTCTGGGTCATAGTAAAATTTCTTCACAATTATGATTATTTACAATATTTTTATTTTATTTTATTTTTATTTTACATGGAAAACAAACGGCTTTCTAACAAACACAGTAAGAAGAGGTTAAATGACAATACATAAGCCAAAACAGTTCTCACTTATAAATACAAAGTTCCCAATACGGAATATGTATATAAAGAGATAATATGGACTTAACTAAATTATCAATGCACAATAAATAGCATTCCCATACTTCATAAAGTTGACAACAAGAATACCTATATAAGAGCCAGAAACAAGTTTGTACCTGTTGATTACTTCATGCCATTAGTACCTACTTTAACAAGGTGTTTATTCCTACTAATATCTCTTTTCTTCTTACTTATTCTTTTTAAAGCTATACATATAAACAATATGCATCTCTGCAAGTCAGTACCTTTAATTTGCGAAGCAACGTCCTGTGGTATTGATTAATATTCATCAGTTATGTGATATGATTATATTATTATTTTTATTTTTCAGGTATAAGAAAAATGGCGAGATCGCGAAAAAGAGAGGACCTCCCAAGGGGTACAAGCGGAAACCCAAACTGGACCTCTCGAAGAGCCTCACCATCGCTCCCTCACTACAGGCCACCGCTTTACAGGTAAATATGATTATATTCTATAAAATTTAACTTATCTCTGCGACAGCTGTCAGAAAAATCACGCCTATGAAGTCCTGAATTTCTTAATAGTACAGACAGTACCTGTCAATGTCATACTTTATGGGCATGCCGATTAGTGATGGGCGACGAATGATCGTGACCACAGAGTTTTAGATAGAGTTTTAATTAAAATATCGATAGTTTATACTGACGATATTTTAAATAAAACTTAATTCATCATTAATTTTATTGTATAACATTTTTTAAATGTGTAATTAAATTAAACCCAATTATATGTTACATTAGCATTGATAATAGTGAAAAACGTCGATAAATACTATCGTTACATTATTATGAGTATTTAATTAATATCATAACATTATTTACATGTGTACATACTTGATCTTAAATAATAGTAAGTAAATAAAATCTAATTTCTCACCTTCAACTATCATTCGATTTCATTACAACATTGTTTGAAAATCGATTTTTTCCACCACTATCCCAACTCTAAAAATGTCAATCTTCTATGTCAATGTCACTGTCGCAGAGATCAAGTTAAATTTTATAAAGTATAGTAGTTCTCCTCACAGCAGACCTCGCTGCACATCTCTTTACCTTAATCTGCATAAGCCTATATCTCGACTCGTCTTGACCGATTTGATTCATACTCGCAAGTATTGTGGGAATTCGTATACTCAAATATCTTGCCGAATATTATCGACATCGGGAGATAAATAACGTGATAGCAAATTTCCTCCTATTTTGAGTAACATACCCCCAATCAAAAATTGCCCACGATAACAATATGTCGAATCCATAAAAGGATCCGCATCAGTTATGGTGATTCAATGTGGTAATGATTTTATACCATCTGACCCAACAATACTTCAGTGTGGCGTGGCGTGGGTTAAGCGGGCGAGGAGATAAATTGCGACGTCGCGAACAATCAGTTTATTTCACAGAGGATTACGTTTGACTACAATTATAAAGAAAACTTTAAGCGAAGGACATAGCGTAACGCACGCTGCCACCTTTATCAAGAATCACAACTCGAGCCGTTCTAATCACAGTTCACCAACTTACAACTGACAAGTGACATCTCATCTCGCTCCGCCCGTAGGCCGATCATGCGATATCGCTCGAAACCTCCTTGGAAACAATCAGCAGCGTTTGTTACCAGCGTTACCCCAGGAATGTTGCCACCACCATTCCTAGTCCTTCGAAATTATACTAAGTAGCACTATTTAAAAATAAACTTAAAGCTATGGTCCCGCTAAATATAATTATATAGCCTGTGGACCGAGTTTCGTCGATAATTATTGTTCGATCGGTGTGCAACTTGGAGCTAAAATATACTTTTGTTTGATTTCCAGGCCCAAAACACGATCCTAACAAGTCTCCTGGCAGCCAACAACACGTCAGTATCGTTACCCCCCACCACCACCAGCGGCCTCAACCAGCCTCGGCCCGTCCTGCCGCAGGACACTATCCCACCGCTGTGCATACCTGTCGCGCCACCTATACGCCTGCCTGAGGGTAAGTTGTTTGATAATATAGCCGATAGAGGGCGGTACTGGTTATATATATATACCTGTAGCGCCACCTATACGCTTGCCTGAGGGTAAGTTGTTTGATAATATAGCCGATAGAGGGCGGTACTGGTTATATATATACCTGTAGCGCCACCTATACGCTTGCCTGAGGGTAAGTTGTTTGATAATATAGCCGATAGAGGGCGGTACTGGTTATATATATATACCTGTAGCGCCACCTATACGCTTGCCTGAGGGTAAGTTGTTTGATAATATAGCCGATAGAGGGCGGTACTGGTTATATATATATACCTGTGGCGCCACCTATACGCTTGCCTGAGGGTAAGTTGTTTGATAATATAGCCGATAGAGGGCGGTACTGGTTATATATATACCTGTAGCGCCACCTATACGCTTGCCTGAGGGTAAGTTGTTTGATAATATAGCCGATAGAGGGCGGTACTGGTTATATATATACCTGTAGCGCCACCTATACGCTTGCCTGAGGGTAAGTTGTTTGATAATATAGCCGATAGAGGGCGGTACTGGTTATATATATATACCTGTAGCGCCACCTATACGCTTGCCTGAGGGTAAGTTGTTTGATAATATAGCCGATAGAGGGCGGTACTGGTTATATATATATACCTGTGGCGCCACCTATACGCTTGCCTGAGGGTAAGTTGTTTGATAATATAGCCGATAGAGGGCGGTACTGGATATATACCTGTAGCGCCACCTATACGCTTGCCCGAGGGTAAGTAGTTTGATAATATAGCCGATAGAGGGCGGTACTGGTTATATATATATACCTGTAGCGCCACCTATACGCTTGCCTGAGGGTAAGTTGTTTGATAATATAGCCGATAGAGGGCGGTACTGGTCATATATACCTGTGGCGCCACCTATACGCTTGCCTGAGGGTAAGTTGTTTGATAATATAGCCGATAGAGGGCGGTATTGGTCATATATACCTGTGGCGCCACCTATATACGGCTGCCTGAAGATAAGTTGTTTGATAATATAGCCGATAGATGGCAGCACTAGTCATACATATGACTAGTGCTGTCGTATAGATGGCCACTTATACGGCTGTCTAAAGAAAAATTATTTAATACACTCAGAAAAGGGGCCGTAACGGTAATATATACCTGTGGCGCCACCTATACAGTTGCCTTATAGTAAGTTTACTTAATTAGTTACTCAAATTAAAGGTAGCAGTGGTATAAGTGTGATAACTGTGGCAGCATTGGTCATAGACTGAAGAAGTTGATGTATTTTTTTTTTTTTTAATTCGTAGTTTCCTCGGACTTTATCTGAGGTTTTGTTTATTTTGAATGTTTATTTCTTAGCTAATTTTCAAATTTCCCATCTTCTTAATATATACCATACATTAATCTTGACAATTTCGACATATTTCCAAAAAAGACTATCCAGACAACAACATACAATTTTAAAAATCTTTTAAAATACTTTTATTTTTATCTAATACTAGCTTTTACCCGCGGCTTCGCCCGCGATATAATTGAATTTATGTTTCACTTGTCAAAAAAATATAGTAAAAAAATAGTAAGTGCGCCACAAAATATTAGCCCTCATTCAATGTGAAACGGTACACAAATATTGTAGAAAATAATCATTTCAAACCCAAAAAACAGCCAATCTCAACTAATTTGTTTCGTCATCGTTATCATCCGCAGCTTTCTTTGTCCCACTGTTGGGTATAGGCCTCTCTCTTGCAGTGCCATCTGCTTCGGCTCTTTGCCGGTCGTGACCAGGCTCGACCGGCGGAATTAATGATATCGTCGAGATAGTCGACCCACCTTGCTGCTGCGCCGCACATAGCTGAGCGCTCTCACCTATTCAAGTACTCTAGTTGACCAGCTCGGTCACCACCACACGTTTTTCTTTCTCAAGAAGCGCTGGTAATAAGTTGCCACGCCATTGTGAACGATGTCATACGCAGGGCTTTTGCGACCGCCAATATCGCAGCCGCAGTCAAACCGAATGGGTTTGCGCGTGGTGATGGCAAAAGGCCTGACGGTAAGAAGCTGGTCCCATGGAAGTGTAGACGGCCCTTAGTATGGAACGCGACTTGCGTCGATACTTTGGCGCCGTTACATCTTTCTGAGACTCAGAGTAGGGCTGGAGCGGTGGCCGATTCAGCGGAGCAGCACATACGGCGCAAATATGCTAACCTCGGCAGTGGTTATATATTTGAGCCGTTTGAAATTGAGACATTGTGCGCGTGTTGGCCAGGAGCTCATCATGTTTTCAAAAGTCTTTCTGTGCGTCTGGTGTACCCGCGTGACCAAAATGCTGGTGTTTATTTGGCTCAACGTATAAGCAGCATTGCGAAGCTGATTGGCAATGCTGCCAGCATGCTGGGCACGCTGCTAACTGACAGTGGCCTCGAGCATTTAGAATATCTTTAGACCTTTCAGGGTCTGTGGATGATCCAATTGCTTGATATGTAGTAGTTTATGAAGTTTTACATTGTAAGTCTTGTATTTAGTGGTAGTTAATAAAGGCACTTTCTATATAAAAAAATCAAGTACCTTGCACCTTGTTGTTACTGTTCAAACCTAACCCGACATCAAAATACCTTATACTTATAAATGCTTCTGTTGATTATGACAAGGTTAGAGTGTACCCGCCCATGGGTTCCCGTCTTGTCGTGGCGGGGGAACTTAGTAGCTGAGGCTTATGGGCGGCGCGGAAATCCCAGGCAGAGCCGCTTCTCTAGGTTTTTTCTGAGATAGCTGAGAAGGCGGCGCTAGAGATCTCCCGATTCTTTTTGGTCTTTTCCCCCTAGGCAGTTTAGAAGTTTGCACTCGAGGTTGGGTCGCTTTTCTGGGGTTTTTAACTATAGCAGCTGAGAAGCTGGCCGGCAAGTTGCGTGCCTCATGAGGAGTGCCGCAGCTGAGCCGGGCTGCACTTTTATCACTGTTCAATCTTAACTAAACCAACAGAAATGTATGTTAGTGTCAAGGTCACATATTAGCATGGATTCTGTACCATAAAGGTAGAATAAAGAAATATGTTTAACCTCTAATGGTGGTATATTTAAAAATGTCAGACGAAATGACGGCCCAGTATTAAACGTCATTGTAATATGTAGCATGGCGAAGGGAAAACTATTTTGTCCAATTTTAATGTCAGTTGTCATTGTTAATCCATACTTTATTTCCTCTTCGAGGAGCTATAGTGGTGGAAAGACAATTTGTCCCTTTGCTATGCTAAGCAAGACGTTTATAAAAGTCTGCAGTCAATGTATGTCACCTGTCATCTAATTACGTTTTGTCAATCCATATTAGGCTCAATCAACCCAATAATTAACGCGCCATCGTAAATTTAATAGCAACGTAAAAAGTGTTCTCTCTATCGAATGCCCAAAGTAAAAAAGAAACAGAAATAGTCTAATTAACTGTTATAATTAAGATGGTGCCTTCAAAATTGGGCCATTTAGCGTCGTTGTGATAGGTGACAGTTTCGCCAACGATAGATTTTGTCCTATCCTAATCCCAGGGTCTCAAAAGCTTGTATTTAAAAAGTTATATTTTTATAATAATTAATTTAATACTAGCGACCCGCCCCGGCTTCGCACAGGTGTATTGTTACGAAATGGGTTCTTGGATAATCAGTTAAAACGCCGATTAATCACTTTGCACTTTATTGCACACAATCACCATACACACGACACAACTGTTCGCACAAACACTTCACACTGGCACTGATATTCACACAAACTAGTCACTTCACAATCACTGGTATCGCACGAGATGTTATCGCTTCGACGGTAAACGAACTACTGATCCCCAAGGGTCGGCCGGCGTATTTATATCCGTTATTTCCTACAGTCTCGAACCTACGAGATATTTCGCAACATTACTCGATCTTAATAAACGCTATTGTGTTAACAAGTAAACAACTTGAAAGTTCGAGAATTCCCTATTGTTTTTCAAATACGTAAACACCCAACAAATAAACTAAACAATAGACGAGATACAAAGACTGATCCCGCTCGAGTCATAAAACTATAAAACCGAATACAAAAGGCACCAATAAAAACGCAAACCAATAGAGCTTCCCAGAAGCGTACACACCGCAGATTACAACATAGTTACTGCATACCTACAACGGGCGCCTACTGCGTTACAGTATTATACATATAAAGTATATAATACTCTTGAATTACTCTATCTATTAAAAAAACAGCATAAAAATCTGTTGCGTAGTTTTAAAGATATAAGCATACATAGGGACCATTAAGTAGCTAACCAAAAGGAGTCAACGCTGGAAAGCGTACCCTTCTGCCAAAAGTACGCGACCGGCGGTCATGCTCATTATATGAATATATCGGTCTGGTTGCGCTTGTGTTGCGTTCATTTTCAGCTAGTGTTAGTTAATTACACTTGTGTGCATGTAAACTTGCTTATATTTTGTTTTGTGCGCGTTTCTTCACCCCCCTCTGACTTCGGTGCTTAGGTGTGTCGACTCCTTTTGGTTAGGTACTTAATGATAGGGACAGACAGGAAAGCGACTGTTTTATACTATGTAGTGATGTTTTTTGTTGTATTTCCAGGCGTGGAGCTGGTGGAGCTGCAGCTGGATCCGGCGGACTGGTTCCCGGGCGAGCCCTACAGGATGACGTTCAGCCGGAAGAAGAACCCCAAATGGAAGCTGTTCCCTTACCGATGTGAACACTGCTTTAAAGTGAGTATATGCCGCGCCAAACATGTTGGCGGATGTGAAGTTAGCTACAAGCTGCGAAATAGCCAATCAACGTGCGTCTTTATGTGAGCTTCAGTCAGGATTAGATATTGTGCAGCTTTTTTACTATGGAAATTAACGTGGTTTTCACACATTTTATACTATATATAACGGGACTGAACTCATGTGCGGGGATAGTCGTAACGACTATAGTTTCGGTCGCATTCGGCGACCTTTCTCAAGTTGGCGAGTGCTAGCACGCGGAGCCGTCTCGCAATGCACTGCGGGCTGCGGGTCGCGATGACAGCGGTTGCGGTGGCGGGGCGGGGGCGGGTAGAGAGGATTGTTGTGTCGGCGCGCACTGAAGATCCTCTTCATCGGTATCCTGGTATACGTCGGGGATACTCCAGCACACTGAACTCACTATGTCTCCACCAGTCCCACGGTTAAGTCCTCTGGTTCCTTGAAGACACGGTCTCCACGTCGGTGGCAGTATCCATCCCCCGTCTCTATTGAAGTTAGGGCGTCTGCTAATCTCGATAGCCTCCCTAACTTTACGAGGCACGAAAAACTTCTCTCGCGCTACCACCTTCGCTCTGTCAAATCTGATGAAGTGCTGTGCATCGGAATCGAGAGTGTGTTCTACCACCGCGGAACCATTCCTATCCAAGTTTTTCATTGAACGTATATGCTCCGTGAGCCTGGTAGAAACATGTCTTCTTGTCTCTCCGACATAACACTTCCCGCAATCGCAAAAAAAATTGTGCAGCTTGTACTAACTTCACATCTACCAACTTGTATGGCCGGACTATAGCAGTTTATCATGATCATAAAGATCGCCCATTCGTTTTAACTCGATGATTTTGCTTTTGTCTGTTCGTATGTTAATTTTCCTCTACAGGTGGCATATTGTATCGAAATTCGGTTCACAGGTTCTACAGCGCTCTTTGTTGGACCTGTATTAAGCCAAAAAGAGACCATCAAGACATTATCAAGACCATCGCTGTAAACAACTTTTACATAAATGATAACGTTTTTTTCTTAGTGATTAAGTAATAAAATAAATATCATCAAAAAGTAAAATAAAATACAACACTATTTATTTAGGCTAAAACTACTGCTACATAAAAAGCAATTTTTAGTAAATAATCCACAGACCCTTGAAGGTCTAGTTGGCAGCGTGCCCAGCATGCTGGCACCATGGCGACCCTTAATGGCTAGGCCTATATGTTGAGCCAAATAAACACCAGCATTTTGATCACGCGTCGCGTCCACCAGACGCTCAGAAAGACTTGAAAACAAGATGTTCTTTTATCAAATGGTATTTTGGCGATTCCTCTATGACAGCAGCCTTAAGTTGGCCGCAGCTGCACTGCTACCATCGACCATCCATTCTATTCTTCTATGTGCCTTGCTCACTGCAAGTTCACAAATATTTTTATTATTCTGTTTAAGTTTGCGTTTGACTATCTATTTACTCGGGATTTGAAGACACCCACGTTGTACTTTAGCGGGAAGACAGACCCAGGCCAAGCGTTCCACATTCCGGCTGTTCGTATGAAGAATGAGGATTCGAAACGCTTGGTTCTAACGCGCGGAATGTCCACCATAAAAGGGTGGCGCTTTGGTCGCGTCCGTCTAGCCGTGCGATAGAAGAAAGGGGCAGGGGGGACCAGATCGTGCAACTCCTGGGCGCACTCTCCGAAGTGAATCCGATAGAAGGCCGACAAACACGGTACCTTACGTCGATGCTCGAGACTTTGCAGCTGCGACTTAGTCAAGGTGTCGTTGTCTATAAGCCTCCTGGCTCGCCTCTCAATGGACTCCAGAGCCTCCAGTTGATATTTCGCAGAGCCATCCTAAAGATGACTTGTTATCTTGACAAACTTGGTACATTTGCTGAAGATGATTAAATAATTTCCAGGGCTACCGCGTCCCCACCACGTTGCTCCAGCACTGCGCCGAGCGCCACGGCGCCATCCCGCGCCAGCTGGCCATCCCGTGCCCGTGCTGCCCTCACGTGTCCGCTGGCAGAAAACAGCACAAGAAACACCTGGAGAGCCACGGGGGACGGAGACGGAGGATATTCTGCCTATACTGCTTACCTCCTCGTAAGTGTTACTGTTGAAAGTGTTATTAAAACGGTTGCAGCCTAAAGTTGTGACACCATATATATGTCACAGTCAAAGTGATTAATCTAGTTATTATGTATACTAACCAGCGATTATGTATAATTACTACTTGATTCAGTCAAAGTGATAAATGGTACAGAATTAATCACTTTAACTAGTTATTTTACATAAATATCTGCTACTTGAAAGTCGACATTTTGAAAAGTTATTACTTTGACTATCCCTGACCGGTTATTATGAATAATAACTAGTTGATGTGATTAATTTATCACATTTACTAAGCAGATTAGTTATTATGAATTATAACTGGTTATTATACATAATAACGGACTAATCACTTTGACTGTAACATATATACGAAAAGCTCACATCATATTTCGAGGTCTTTGCAGTATTACTATCAAAATATTTAATTTTAACCATATATGGTTCTTTTAAGAGTCGTCTATACTTTATTTCGTTTCTTTAGTGTTGTTTCGTAAAAATTGAACACTATCATAAGTATACAGTCATCAGTAGGAACAACTTTTACTATGGGACCAACTCTGAAAACGTAAAAAACTGATCCATACGATTTTTTATAAACTTTCGACAAAAAGTATGGAAAAGCTGTTTTTTTGCGTTTTCCGAGTTGACCCCACAGTAAAAGTTGTTCTAAATTTGCCATAGATG
Source organism: Hypomecis punctinalis (assembly GCA_949316475.1). Lineage (NCBI taxonomy): Eukaryota > Metazoa > Arthropoda > Insecta > Lepidoptera > Geometridae > Hypomecis > Hypomecis punctinalis. The sequence goes on from OX438822.1 coordinate 3,470,091, forward strand.
TCACCGCTTAAGGCTCCGGCACCGGTAGACTAACACATTGTATATACACCTTCCCCTTGAATCAATCTATCTATTAAAAAACCGCATCAAAATCTGTTGCGCATACATGGGGACAGACAGCGGAAAGCGACTTTGTTTTATACTATGTAGTGATAACAATAATATTTATTTAATATAACTCTCACAATGACAATTTGAAATGTATTTTAATTTTCAATGATTGAATTTTTCACACTTATTGCGTTTGTCAGTGGATGGATTTATGTTTGTATAATTTTAAGATTCAGATTCAGATCATTTATTGGCCATTTATAACATGTCAGTCATACAAGGCAAGTCAGTTTACAAAATTAAAAAAGATCTTTTGTGTACCCACTATCGTGTAAATAAATACTTTGACTTCAAAAGTCGTTCAATTCGATGGCATAATGTAAATCTGCTTTTAATTCATACATTCTTGCTCCTAAATAGTACTTATATCTTTTCCAGCTGACCCTTCAGAGCCCTACACGCGCGAGGCAGAAAAGTACCCCTTCGACAAATGTCCGCAATACTGGTACGCGTCAGAGGAGTCCCTGCGACTCCACAAGAAGAGGAAACATCCGTACTCTGGCTTGTTCAATTATAACTGGTTCGGGACCTGGAGAGACGGACAAGCCAACAGCTAGGACTGTGCTTTGATGAGGTAATACACAAAAACACATGTGCGTGATCATAGACTGTGTGTTGGTAAAGTCACACATATATGTGACGTGTGGTGTATACATGGACTGTGTGTTGATAAGGTAATTCAAAAACAAATGCATACCCGAACACATAATACATAATTAAGTGTGTGTGCTCATGGGCAAACACATTAGTGATGCTATTCAGATATAATGTCAAAAATTAGGTATTATGTGAAAATTTAGAAAAATGGCTGCTAAAAATAAAACAGAATCACTTTGTAATAGAATTAACAAATGTCCGCAATACTTTTACGCGCCTGAAGAGTCCCTGAGGCTCCAAAAAGAGGAAACATCCATACTCCGGCTTGTTTAATTATAACTGGAGACCCTGGAAAGACGGACAGACCAACAGCTACGATAAAACACACATATGCGTGAGTTGGTAACATAACTCATAAAATCACATATTATTATGTGTTTTGATAAGGTAATTCTTATAAACAAATGCATACCTAAACACATAATACATATTAAGTGTGTGTGCTCATGGGCAAAGATACAAAAATACATGTACTTGTATAAGGGACAAATATGTGTTAGAATTAAAAAAAAATGTGACAGAATTGTATTCTTAGTAATGCTTTAAAGAAATAATGTAAAGAAATAGATTTTACGTTAGAATTTAGACAAATGGCTGCAAAAAACAAGACACTATAATATTAAGTAATTCATTATTTAATTTTATTTAATCCTTGCATCTTTTTTAATTTTTGCGCAAAATCTGACTATTGAATGTACAACAAGGCATAGGAATACAATAATGTGTTTGTCCATGGGCAAACATAACACACATGTTATCAAATGTGTCTGTTAATAGTAAATCTGCATGTAAAATAAAAGGTAAACAAAGAATAAACAATTTAAAAGTATTATATGACATTAATAACGGACAAACTACTTAAAACAAATAGTTAAAATAAAATTGACGTAAAAAATATTCTGCGTAACATTGACTTAAAAATATAGCCATAATATGAGATTTTTAAATTTTAACGATTTTACTTTCCAATTTTGAAATATAAAATGTGTGTGTGCGTATACCATTTTGCTTGTGAATATTTTCTTGTATATTTTATAGTTTGACAAAAAAGTATAGATTTTTTTTTCTTTTATAAATACACAAAATGGTATTAATACTAATACTGTTTTTGCAAAACTCTTTACAAATGTGTTGTTTTGTATTCTTGCTTTTTAGGGGTAGATTATGAAAAACTTTTACTATGGGACCCAACCCCTAAGTCACGAAAATAATATTCCATAAGAAAATTCAATGACTTATTCTTTTTTTATTTATTTTTAACTTGTGGGTTGGCCCCATAGTAAAAATTGTTCATTAATAATATCTACTTAAAAGACCAGAATATTAAAAAACACTTTGTATTTGCGATAGTGCTGCCCCTATACATTCTAGACTTTTTTGCCAAATTATACAATCCTATAAGTGTAATTACAAGTAAATTAAGTCTTATAGACGCCTTAAAAATATCTTGTAGGCCTTTATTATCTCGAACAAATATATTTAAAAAAGCCTTAATCCTACAGGATTGTTCAGAAAGGGTGTACTGAGCCAAATGGAGGTGATTTCAACCATGATTATGAACAACTAGCAATTAAACATAATCGTGGGGCCAATACGGAGTTTAAGAAAATAAAGCTGTTCATACAGTCGATTTCGTGTTGCAATTTTATATAAAAAGTTGTTTTTTTTTTTTTTTCAATTTCTGGGTAGAACTCATAGTAACGATTCCGAGTATTGCAATGTATGAAACAGCTGATTTTTTTTCAATTTCTGCGTTGAACCCATAGTTATGATTCCATATTGCATTTTTTTACGAACCAGCTGATTTTATTTCAATTTCTCGATTGAACCCAGATCCATATTGCAATATTGTATGAAACAGCTGATTTATTTTTAAATTTCTAGATTGAAACCAGATCTATATCGCAATTTTGTATGAAACAGCTAATGTTATATCGCAATTTTGTATGACACAGCTAATGTTTTTTTTCAATTTCTAGATTGAAACCAGATCTATATCGCAATTTTGTATGACACAGCTAATGTTATATCGCAATTTTGTATGACACAGCTAATGTTATATCGCAATTTTGTATGACACAGCTAATGTTATATCGCAATTTTGTATGACACAGCTAATGTTATATCGCAATTTTGTATGACACAGCTAATGTTATATCGCAATTTTGTATGACACAGCTAATGTCATATCGCAATTTTGTATGACACAGCTAATGTTTTTTTTTAATTTCTGGATTGAACCTAGATCCATATTGCAATTTTGTATGAAACAGCTGAGATTTTTCTCGAATTGGTTAGACCTGTAGTAAAAGTTGTTCATATTGATAGTCTGAATCGCCCCCTTTCCGTTTACCATTACACACCATTTCTGAATGACCCTTAATAAGTATTTGTAAAAGTATTTTTGTATGGCAATTCCAATAGTTAGTAGATATTTGTGATGTATGCTGGCAATAAATTATAAAAAAATATAATAACCGTGGCAACACCAATGAAATGTAGCATAACGTGTAAATTAGTTTTAAAATAAGTAATTTTACGCATTTATCATGGAGGCAACTTTTTGACGTGTTTATTTTTTATTTATAATTTAGCTCATTTAGTTTAGAACAATTTTTAGTTTACTGGATTTTAGTGGCAGTTTTTACTCATTTTTAACTGACAACATTATCAATGTTGCTGTTTTATTATTTTAATAATGGCTATAATAAAATCCAAAATAGTTTAAGTATTTTTGTGAACAAAATTTGCATAATATTTTAACAATGCAAGATCATCACAATGATGTTAATGTGATCAAATAGTATTTTAATAAATCAAAATCTTATTCTGAAACGTAATATTAAATAATAATAACTACCTATAAATATACAGGCATAATACAATGTGTTTGCTGCCGGTGTCGGAGCCTTAAGCGGTGACATATGGCAAATTTTGAATAACTTTTACTGTGGGAACAACTGCGAAAACGCAAAAAAAAAACATCTATTCAATACTTTTATCGAAAGTCTATAAAAAAACGTATGGAACAGCAGTCTTTTTTACGTTTTCAGAGTTGGTCTCATAGAAAAAGTTGTTCAAAATTTGCCATAGATGTCACCGCTTTAGGCTCCGACACCGGGAGACAAACACATTATATAAAGCTGGAAACATACTATCGGACGCGGCTTACGGACGCGACTGACAGCTGCGACCTAGCCTATGAAAGTACACTGAGCCGTGCACACTATCGGACATAAGTCGCGGACGTCACCTTCGGACGACCTTGAGCGTTCAGACGTCCGAGAGCGATCTGGCACACCGGATAATATGTTTTAAGACTGTGCACATTGTAAAATGGTCGAACAGCTTCTCCGAGTCGTATAGGTTGGAGTGCGGGGTGAGGCAGGGGGGTTTATCCTCGCCAAAGCTCTTCAACCTGTACATAAATGATCTCATAGTTGGGCTCAGCAGCATGCCTGTCGGATGTCGGGTGGGGGGTGTTAGTGTAAATAACATCAGTTACGCGGACGACATGGTGCTGTTGGGTCCAACTGTGGGCGCTCTCTGTAAGCTGCTAAAAGTGTGTGAGGCCTACGCTGCGTCGCATGGCCTGGTGTACAATGTAAAAAAGTGTGAGTACATGGTCTTTAAGGCCGCTGGTAAATGCCCTGAATCTATCCCACCCGTCACCCTATACGGTATAAACATAAACAGGGTTTTTCAGTTTAAATATTTAGGGCATTATATTGCTGACGACCTTAAAGACGATGTCGATATAGAGAGGGAGCGTAGGGCGTTGGCGACTCGCGGGAATATGCTGGCCCGTAGATTTGCCCGCTGTACAGAACAAGTTAAAATTACGCTTTTCAAAGCTTACTGTCAGAATCTGTACACGGGTAGTTTGTGGTTCGGCGGTACCAAGAAGTCGCTTAACACCCTGCGTGTCCAATATAATAATGTTTTTAGGGTGATGTTGGGACTCCCGCGTTTTTGTAGCGCCTCAGAAATGTTCGCTCAATCCCGAACCGACGGTTTTCATGCTGTCCTTCGGAAGAAAGTCGCGTCATTGATGAGCAGGGTGCGAGGGAGCCGCAACACCATCCTAAAAGCCATATCCGAAGACCTTAATGCTCCCATGCTGCGGCATTTTGTGCGGATTATGACGGTCGAGCCGACGGCCTTAATCCGTCCCGCACGATATTGGCAGGGATAAATAAAATCTTTTTATCTTTTTTAGAATAAGTACTAACATAGTGTTTTAAGTAAATAATTTGTTTTACTAACCATGGACCGATGTTGTCATGAATAAAATATTTTGATTTGATTTGATTTGATTGCCATAGACGAATGAGTACCTAATTAATCTGTGACATTGCTAAGTCGCGGATGTCAGTCGCGTCCGTCAGCCGCATCCGATAGTATGTTTGGAGCTTTAGCAATGTGCACAGTCTTAAAACATCCGGCGCGCCAGATCGCTCTCGGAAGTCCGAACGCTCAAGGTCGTCCGAAGGTGACGTCCGCGACTTATGTCCGATAGTGTCCACGGCTCAGTGTACTTTCATAGTCTAGATACCTATCAGTCGCGTCCGTCAGCCGCGTCCGATAGTATGTTTCCAGCTTAAGGCTGTATAATTATCCACATAGGTTATTACTAAGCCAAAGGGGGAATATACAAACTATTACTATGAAAAACTTTTACTTACTAACTTTAATAAGACGCCAAAAAAAATGTTTTTCCATACTAAGCGACAGCAACTTAAAATTGACAAAATGTATGAAATGCATGGCTTTAACCACGAATTAAGTTTGCCCTGTAGTAATACCCCCTTGCGGCGTAGTATACTCTATGCGAATAACCCTGTATTTCATAGCATGAACTAGTTCGGAAAACGTTTTTGAAAAAAATTGTGATACAGTTGTGACATATACTAAAGAAAACACCGGTTTTTACTCACGTATAATATCGCGGGCGGGCCGCTGGGAACCCGACCGGTTTCGGAGTAATCATTACTCCTTCGTCAGGGAATACGCGCGCCCCCGGCGACTGGCGCACGCGGACCCCGCGCAAGCGGCCCGGCCTCGATATTATACGTGAGTAAAAACCGGTGTTTTCTTTAGTATAATGAATTCTCACGCGAGTTTTAATGAAATGATTTGTGACATAGTTTATAATATTTAATAAACATGGTATAGGCCGAATCATACAAGTTGGCGGATGTGAAGTTAGTTACAAGCTTCGCGAAACCCAATCAACGCGCAGCTGTCAAGTAAACTCGAGTCAGGATTGGGTTATCCGTAGCTTGTGGCTAACTTCCCATCCGCCGACATCTATGATTCGGCATATAGCTACAAACTGCATGAAACCCAGTCTTCGCGCAACTGATACGGGGCCGTTCAAGTATTACGTAAACAGATTTATTACAATTATATACCCCCCTCCCCCCTTGTCAGCAAAAGTAAGCAAAGTTCTTCCCCCCCCCCCCATCCTTACGTAAACATTACTATCTATATACTTTTTTCTTATTTATGAGCAGCAGATTTACCTAAGCGCCACCCTTTTATGGTGGACATCCCACGCGTTAGAACAAAGCGTTTTGAGTCCACATTCCTCATACGAGCTGCCAGAATGTGGAACGCTTTGCCTGACTCTGTCTTTCCGTTAAAGTACAATGTTGGTGTCTTTAAATCTCGAGTAAATAGGTATCTTCTAGGTAAGCGTGCTACATCCTAGACCGCTTATCTGCTTTACATCAGGCAGTGTGTAGTCAAACGCAAACCTATTTGAAATAAACAAAAAAAAAAAAAACCTAGTTCTAGAAATAAGAAAATAGATTTAGCACACACATGTGAAAAGAAATAAATAACTATTGATGACCTAATCACCTTTTAGACCCCCCATCCCCCATCCCCCATGTCATCACTTAGTGTTTACGTAATACTTACTTACTTATAGTGCTTACGTAATACTTGAATAGACCCTAAGTGAGCTTGACTCAGGATAGGATATTGCGCAGCATGTGGCTAACTTCACATCGTCCGATTTGTATAATTCAGCCTATATTTATTTTACTCAATAATACGAGTATATCTTATTGATATTATAACTGTGTCAGACTTATTTCTATCTCAGTGTTGCCATTTCCGCATGACAGCTATTCTGTAATATATAGTTCTTAGATATTATGTACAAATCTACGTATACCAGTATTTTTGTAGGGATTTTAACGCATTTAGATCTAGGATTAAGTTTTATTTTAGCGTATTTTAAGTAGTTACTTTATTTTGAGGATGTGTGACGTTTTAAAGTGAGTGTTTTTAATTGTGTGAGGTTTTTAAATTCGACTATATTCTTTTGTTTGTTTGTTTCGTATTTTTTTAGGGTTCCGTACCTCAAAAGGAAAAAACGGAACCCTTATAGGATAACTTTGTTGTCCGTTTTATCTCGGGAACGCGTAAAGATATCGAATTAAAATTTAAACTGTATAAGTAGATCTATGGTCTCTTGCAGTTGTGTAAAAGAAAAACATCTCCGTTATCGTTTAAAAAAGTTAGAGCCGTTTATGTCGTAAAAAACCGCATATTTCGCACTCACAAAAATCAAAACCTACAGGGTACTTCCCGTCGACATAGAACTATGAAATTTGTCGAGAAGCAATGTCTCGGAGTACACATATAGGAATACATCTGAAAACTGTACCTTTTATTTAAGTCCCAAAAAAATAGGGCCTCAAAATTCACACAATATGGGTTCATAATCAAATTCAAAGTAAGTAAATCGTATCATATAAGGTATCATATAAAAGAACTTCATTAGCACATGCTAAAACAGGCTTTTAATTATTTTAACAACGCGTTTGTACGGAACCCTCGATGTGCGAGCCTGACTCGCACTTGTCCGGTTTTTTCTTTTGTCAATCAAATAACAAATGACAAAGATAAAGGTATGATAAACCTTATCAAGTTTGGGAGTGGGGGTCGTGACGTCACCTCACTTACAGAAGTCTATACATTTGTATGGCGCTTGTGACGTCACGCGGAACTTTGACGCGCTATATCTTCATCAATTTTTATTTAATTTACAAAAGAAATAATACGTGTCTAATATTTTTTGATAGCCTATCAGACGGACTAAATATTTATTTTTAGTTATCTGGTGGGTGATTCTGTATGAAAACAAGCACGTAACGCGCTCTAACGTGCTCTTTGTTATTAAGAAATTAGTATGAAAATTACTTATTTTTCAAATAGCATACCTTAGACTCGGTTTATAATTTATTTCAACGTAATTTTACATTTATCAAACAGTTCTGCAAATGAAATTCAAGGAAGTAAAAAAATAATTACCGCGTTGCGTTACGTTTTGTCGATAGAGAATCAGGTACCAGCCTTTTTAATAGTCCACTGCAGGACGTAACCCTACCCACGAAGGGGTGATTGGGCCATATCCACTACGCTGGTCCAGTGCTGGTTGGTGGATTCACATACGCCATCGAATTTCTTCTACGGACGTATGCAGGTTGCCTCACGATGTTTTCCTTCACCGAAAAGCCAGCGGTGTGAAATTCCGTACATAAATTCCAAAGAACTCATTGGTACGGGACCGGGATTTGAACCCACGACCTTACGATTGCAAGGCGATTGTCAATACCTCTAGGCCACCACGGCTTCTATTTTTAGTTATCATGCCTTATTTATTAATTACCTACTTATTTATTATTATGTCGGGACTTGACTTGGCAAACAACAGCTGATTTGTTCGCCATTTTGCGGTTGGTTTGATAGGAAAAGTTGATGATGTGTATATTACGTTACAGCCGTGGTGGTCTAGAGGTAGTGACACCCGCCTTACAATCGTGAAGTCGCGGGTTCAAATCCCCGGTCCCGTACCAATGAGTTCTTTGGAATTTATGTACGGAATTTCACACCACTGGCTTTACGGTGAAGGAAAACATCGTGAGGCAACCTGCATATGTCCGGAGAAGAATGTCAATGGCGTATGTGAATGCACCAACCCGCACTGGGCCAGCGTGGTGGATATGGCCCAATCACCCTTCGTGGGTAGGCCTACGTCCTGTAGTGGACTATTAAAAAAAAGGCTGATACAGTATATTACGAAAATCCATTCCAAAGTCACTCCTGGACATAGGCCTCCAACAAAGATCTCACAAAACCTCACGTCACACGTCTTTAAAATAAAGCATTTGATTGTAAGGGCGTCTTAGTAAAGTATCACTGAAGTTAAACTAGTATTTCGCCCCGTACCGTGACCGCGCGACCGATTTTTTTTTATAATGTTTATATCTGGACTATTGTAATATTTGTAATTGTTTTTTTTTATTATTTTACAATTTTTACGACTTTTGGATGACTTTAGATTAAATAAATTTAGTTTAGAAAATGATGAAGTTGAGACTACATCATTCGATTTAGTTTGATTTGTATATTTTAGTTAATTGATCAAATTATGATTAATTTTTAAATGAAAAAATCTCATTTTTATTATTAGTATTTTTTAATGTTTCTAAAATAATTTAGAGAAATTAACCTCGTTCCTTGGGTTGTTGAGTGAACTTTGAAATTGCTTAATCAATTTTGATAAAACATTGATTAGCGAGACGCCCTCGAAAAAAAACATAATGTAATCGAAAAGACCAAAACGTAGCAGTATTATAACATAATAACAGTATTTAGTTAGAAATTCGCTTTTTTGATCAGAAATTCTGGCCTAAGGGTAAAATTACGTTATAGACCCTGCGAACAAATATCTATAGAGTCACAATCGTGCAAAAAAGTGTCCTAGCCAAACCCCTGCCCAAGCTACGTAGTGGGCAGGCTTTTTAGTTAGTCGTAAGGCGATTGCAAGCCGACTACAACGCCGCGCGATGCCAAAGTGCCCGGTTAAGAATAAGAATAATTTATTGGCCTTATAACAGTTTGTTATACTGGGCAAGTCATATTACATTTTAAATAGCATACTTATAATCTAATAAATCAAATGAAAATGAAATGAAATGAAAAAATTAAATGAAATATCTTTATTCGACACATGCATAACACGTACAAAAAAAACTTATATAACTAATGAAAAAAAAAAAGTGTCGAAAGGGACTCACCTCGGCTATAAAATGTTGAGAGCTGGAAGGACCCAACACTCAACGCTGGTATTCTGATGAGCCCCTTATTGAAGGGTATGTGTAACTTTAAAACATATAATTATACTAAACAGACTAAAATATCTAACCCGTGACAAAGCGCTTCGATATCAAAAAACATCAATAGAAAATGTATAAAAGCAATAACAAAAAGATCTACAATCAATCAATAATATGTAAAATTATTATAAATAAACTACACATATTAATACAATATACTTAAATACATACTTAATATACATAAAAAATTTAATATGAAATGTAGAATGAATTTGCATTATATTAATTAAACAAGAAAACAATATAAGTAAGTCTTTACATATTTTTACAAATGAATTTATAGAACAATTTTAAAGAAGTTGATGAGTAGATCTTTCAGAGCAAATAAAAAAAACAAGACAGAATGTTGTGAACAAACAAGTGAGGCCGACCAAAACTACGCCTCGCCGTGTAAAGACAGTCACACACACATCAACGTACAAGGAAAATACGCCTTGGCTTGTCAGTCAAACTATGGCGGCGCAGCAGTGACGCACTCACACATGTATAAAAAACCGGCTTCACTTGACTGTTCAACGACGTTCGCTCTTGATTTTTTTATTTGCTCTGAGAGTAGATCCAAACAAAATCCTTGAACTACAAAAAAAGTGGAACATATTTTTAAAGAATGTCATGATTGTGAACATTGTTAATTAGATTAAATGTCATTTACAAGTACATAATAATTAGATGACATAACGTCGAGTTTCGAGAAAACGGGTCATTGTGAATTATTTAATGTGAATATCTAAGTCGGTATGTATGTCGGCGCTCGGACATTTTTGTACTACTTTCACTTAGGGACTGTGGCTCTGTAGATATTCGCTCTAAGTATAAACCGAATCAAACTTAATGGCGTCTGTGAAAACGAGCCGTTGTGCAGTATCAATTTATTCATGTCTGAGGCGCGAGGGGTGGGGATTTGCGCAGCTTGTAGCTTGCACAGACGCTATCAGTACGATTCAGCCTGTATGAAAAGTTTAGTTGTACTGAAACTATAACATGAATAATATACAGGGTTACTCAAAAACATTAAATTACTTAACCCTCTTTAGTCAGATTTTTCGATCAAAACCAGCGACACAAAAAGCGGGTAGTTTTAAGACTGTAGATAGTATTTTAAGGCAGCTATGACGATTATATTATACATAATTATAATTATTGATTAATTATGATTTTAATTAATAACTAGGATAGTAATAAATTGTGCCTCTGCCAGTCTTGTGTCTTAGTATTCTACTCATAAACATGCTATAAACTATAGTAACGTCATTTTATTATGAATCTTGAGTCGTATACTACGCGCCACACAAGTTGGCGGATGGGAAGTTAGCCGCAGATGACACTTCGACGTGATTCGCTAATACGTAATGGCGTAGTGGTGAGCACGGGCGTAGGGAGCGCGCGGGAGGCATGAGATTGGCGGGCGGGTGTGCCCCGGAGTCTCTGGCTCCCGCGCATACCTATATGTTTCCTTTTGCGCAGCGTTCTGCGCCTAAATTCCCATATACCGACTTATGTGGTGCGGATTATACCACCATTTTAAAATGAATCTTGAGTCGTAAAGATTTTGTTTACGGACACTTTATGGAGTACGAGTCTCCATAAAGTGTTCATAATATAAAATACAGGGTTATTTCTAATCAATTAGCATCCTTTTAGGGGCTTATTCTGTACATCGAAACTAACAACTTTTATTCTGCGACTTTTGTCAAATTAAAATAAAACTGCTGTTCCATAGAAAAATATCTTTCACCCTCGACAAAAAGTATGGAACAGCTGTTTTTTTTAATAGTTTTTTAGTGACAGGACAAAAGTTGTTGTTGATGCTAATTTATTAGTAACCCTGTATAGTGTACAAGTACCATATGGACGAGGCCAAACGAGCGTATTTTTAAGCTGTGAGTCAAGTAAATTGATCCATCCATCAGCCATAATACGTCCACTGTTGGATATAGGTCTCCCCTATGGATCTCTAATAAAACCGGTTGGAAGCGACTTGTATCCAGCGCGATACTTCGATTTACGTCCAGGATTTACGTAGTTTACCGTTCGCGTATGGCTCCATACGTTTTGGTTAGTTCTGCGTAATCTGCGTTGTTTCCGCCAGGGGCGGAAAAATATATACCATAAATGTATACCATACGGAAACAGCTGTAGTTTCAATTTACGTGGACCTGGACTAACCCCTCAGCTTTAAACTAAAACTACAGCTGTTCCCGTATGGCTTTAAACATTTTTGTACAGCGCCTCTGACGGAAACGAGGAAGAACTAACTAAATTGCGGTACTCAAGCGACTCACGTCTCACATAAACGCTCGTTTGATCTCTCTCGAAAGCTCTCGTCACACAGAAGCAGGAAGTGCGGGAAAGCGATCGCGATCCGGAACTGGATTTTTTTGTAATATATTTTGTAATTCAAAGTATGCAACCTGACACATAACAAGCAGGCGCGAATCGCTTTCTTGCGGCTCCCGCCTCTGTGTGGAGAATGACCGCTATGTGTTATCTGTCTTTCACATTTTCAATACCTTAAAAATCTCAAGACTACAAGTAAAATATTACAAGATCCTTACAGGCTACATCAAACTTATTGCCGCTGTGAAGTTAACTACAAGCTGCACAAAACTCAATCCTCGCGCACCTATTAACTGGGAAGCGTTTCACGACCTTCGCACGGTTTGGTCGTATACGGAACTTGTATAGCACTCGCAACTTCTTCTTTTGTTTGGCGTCGCATTGTTGTGCATTTGCCAGTGTCAAGTATTAAGTATTAATATTTTTTGATATTTTATCAAAATAGTCACGTCATAGTCCAGTAAAGTCGCGGTCAAGTCCAAACGTAGTCCAAGTCATACCTCAGTAAAGCAGTGGAGACTACTAGAGGCGTCCATGGAGTTTTTGTAACAACACGTAACGACATGATACGTCACATTATATCACTTGCCTACACTCATGCACGTAAATCAGCTCATAATCAACAAAACACCACAATTTTTCACTAATTATCACTGATCAGGACACAAGTTTATCAAAATAATACAATGAGGCGACATGACTTTTCCGCGTTCCCGCCAAAACTCTCCACTCGCATCTTCCATAGACAACATAGAGATTCTCTAAACCTCCTGTCAAAGTTACATATACGTATCCTAGGCGTTCAAAGTTCAAAAAACGGTCTCCTGAGTCAGGATTGAGTTTTGCGTAGCTTGTAACTAACTTCACAGCCGCCAAGGAGTTTGATTCGGCCTACACCCTGAAGGCATCTACCCTCATAGCGTAGTATAGTAATACAAGACTTTAAATAAATACTCCATAGTAAATAACGACAGCCTGGAATGAAAATGAATTTTGTACAAGTATTTTGTAAATAAACTGCATTTTTATAGAATTTCTTTTTTATTTCTTCACCATTTACCAATTTACTATATTACTATATAGCACGCGTTTACCAAATTACCATAGGACTAGGTCAACACGCGTTTTATTTATCTTCACTTGTATGGTTATTTCATTTGCAAATAAAATATATACGACTTTTATAAAAATATTTATTTACAAAAAAGTAAAGTTTTTAATTGAATGAAAGAATCTAAAAAAGGAAACCGTATACTAAGCGCCACACAAGTCGGCGGATGAGAAGTTAGCCGCAGATGACACTTCGCCGTGATTCGCTAATTATTGCGCATGTGTGCACAATGCCTATACGAATGGCGAAGTAGTGAGCTCGGGCGTAGGGAGCGCGCGGGAGGCATGAGGTTGGCGGGCGGGTGTGCCCCGGCGTCTCGTCTCTCATCTCTGGCTCCCGCGAATACCTATATTTCGGCTTTTACGCAGAACGCTGCGCATAACTTCCCATCCGCTGATTTGTATGGCGCTTAGTATACCTGCCTCGCGTGTATGTATTGAAAGACAAGTTGGAGCAGCACTCTCCGGCGCGGAGACGGGTTTGTACACGCGCGGCGGGTGTCGGATATGCGGCGGGTGGAAATTGTTCTGCACCACTAGATGCAGCGTCGGGCGCCGCGCCGCGAATCATAGGCCCGCGTGGGAAGTCCGGAGCCCGCTCCGTGCACCCGCCGCATGCGCACGCGCACACGTAGCGAAGGCCCTTATACAGGGCTATCCCGAATTGGTGTACTGAGCTGAATGTGATTTAGAATTTAGAGCATCATTGTGAACAACTGATGATGATGACTGCCTCGGTGGCTCAGTGGTTAGTGACCCTGACTTCTGGATCAAAGAGGCGTGGGTTCGATTCCCACCAGGGTAAGCATTTTTGTGATGAACATAGGTGTTTGCTCTGTGTCTGGGTGTTATTTAGGTACTATCTCTAACCCTTCAGCTGTCCCAGCGCTTTACGGCAAAAACGCTATCTTGTCGCACGTGTGACGACTTGTCGGCGAAATTAGACGAGGTCGAAGTAGGAATCGAATAAAAAGTCACGACACTATATTCTTCTCTGTTTTTCCTATTACTAATTGGTATAAGTTAAAACGTGACAGCACAATAGGCAGACGTCCAAAAAATTGCTAAAGAAAAAACGGGCGACTAACCAGATTCTGGCGGCTGGGCGAAATGGGACAAATTGTTCGTCACCAGAATCTGGTGACTGGACAGTTGAAGGGATATAAGTATGTATTTAAAATATGTATATGTAGTATATCAGTCTCTGGCAGCCATACCACAAGCTCTGCTTAGTTTGGGGTCAGAGACCGTGTGTGAGATGTCCCCCAATATTTATTTATTTATTTATAACTTCTGCTGTGGGGTCAACCTGGAATTCGGGAAAAATAATCAGCTGTTTCGTACACTTTTATGGAGTCCAAGTTGCAATTTTATTTATTTGTTTATAAGTAGCAGCGCATAGCAGTGGCCGTGGTGGTCTAGAAGTAGTGACACCCGCCTTACAATCGAGAGGTCGTGGGTTCAAATCCCGGTCCCGTACCAATGAGTTCTTTGGAATTTATGTACGGAATTTCACACCACAGGCTTTTCGGTGAAGGAAAACATCGTGAGGCAACCTGCAGTCCGTAGAAGAAATTCGATGGCGTAAGTGAATCCACCAACCCGCACTGGGCCGGCGTGGTGGATATGGCCCAATCACCCGTAGCTTGCGGTCTGTTTGGACTGAATGTTATTTTGTACTGCGATTAGTATGAACTAATTTTAAAATCACCTTTTCCCAAAATATTAATGGGTAGGCCTAGGTCCTGCAGTGGACTATTAAAAGGCTGATACAGCACAGTACAGCAGCGCATACTGACGTGCCTATATCAATATCTTGAATAAAAAAGCTTTTTTTTCTTGAATTCCGGGTTGATCCCATAGTAAAAGTTAGTCATAATGATGGTCTGAATCACCTCCTTTCAGTACATCAGTTCTGGTCAACCCTAACATTACAGGCACTAAGAAGCTTGATTCGGTGATAACAATAATCCTATCTCATTAAAAAAAAAAAAAAAAAAAAAAAAATTCTAACACCCAACCCACTCTATACATAAATTTGCTATATGATGTTTCCCTTTGTAATGCCGCTTCAGATCATTCGATCTCACCGTTTCATAGTCACACAAGTCACATTTATAAGGCTTGTCACCCGCATGCATTTTCTTATGACATTTCAAACTGTATTCTACGGCTTCGTAATCAGTCCCCGGCTCGGCTGAATGCATCTTTAAATGGTGTTTAAATATCTTGCCAGTTGTTCTGTAAGGACAATTGATTTGGGTAGTTTTGGAGTCACAAATGTCACATTCAAATCCCGAGTCTCGTTTGTATTCCGTCACAGTTTCTCCCGGGTGCTTGCTCATGTGCCTTCGTATAGCACGCAGTTGTGCAGTTTTATAGTGACATATATGACATTCGTAGTCGCTGTGTGTTTTTGTATGTATCTTTAAAGATTTTTCATAGTTAGTTTTATAATCACACTTGGTGCAAGCAAATTCTGTAGGTTCTTTTGTGTTTGCAGTTGAGTATTCTTTAGTAGAATGTTTTATGTTTGCAAAAGAGTTTTCTTTAGGTTCTTCTTTTATGATTGTAGTAAAATTTTCTTCAGTAGGTTCTTTGTTTATTTCTTCTTTGATTATATTAGAGTTTTCTTCAGTGGGTTCTTCTTTTATGATTGTAATAGTGTTTTTTTCACCAGGTTCTTGTTTTATGACAGTAATAGTGTTTTCTTCACCAGGTTCTTGTTTTATGACTGTAATAGTGTTTTCTTCACCAGGTTCTTCTTTTATAATTGTAGTTGAGGATTCTTCAATAGGTTCTTCTTTTATTTCTAATTTTATGTTTACAATAAATTTTTCTTCAGTTGCTTCTTTTTTTATGATTGCAGTATGGTCCTCCATATTAGAGTTTTTGCGGTTTCTGTAGCAAATAATTACAGTAGAATAAAAATCACTACATAGTGTAAAACAAAGTCGCTTCCCTGTCTGTCTGTCCCTAAGTATGCTTTTATATCTTTAAAAGAACACAACAGATTTAAATGCGGTTTTTTTGTATATACATATAGAGTGATTTAAGAGGAAGGTTTATATGTATTATAGACCTGTGCGAAGCCAGGGCGGGTCGTTAGTGTATAATATATGTAATCCGAAACATACAATTTGGGAGGCTGTGATGTAAGTTGCATTCTTATTCGATATAGGGGCGATAAGTCCTGCACTGACACCCCATGTCGGCTACATAATACTAACTACTATTACAACTAACGCTACTATTGCTTTGTCATTAGCATCGATATCTTCATCCTCATGCCATCTAATATACCATCCAAGCCACTGGAGCAGTTATGCCAGCGGCCCAGAGCTACACTCCGTTATTTTAAGGAGCTGGACTGGATCGGGTAGACGCTGGAGGGGGAAATGCACAAAACACCCCATGCGGGACGTCAGTGCAGGACTTATTGACCCCACTTCAAATTAGAATGATGCTAACCCATGACACAGCCCGGACACTCCGCGTTTCTTCATACAAAATCTGCTGTCTTACGCACACAACACTATATTTATTCACAGACACTACACATACGCACGAACGCTACACGGGTATTTGCAGCGGCCTGTGCAGCCCGCGCGCAGAGTAGTAAATCGTGTCCTGACGCGGGGTGGAAGTGAGGAAGACTCAAACGGGTGGGGGGTAACAAGTGGCCGTTCTATACGTAGTATTATTATATCTTCTTTGCCCATGATAACCTATGGATAACCCATCCTTGCACAGCTGTTAAGTTAGCTTCAGTCAGGATAGGGCTATCTTCAGCTTGTGGCTAACATCACACCCGCCAAGTTGTATGAGGCCTATAAAATGGGTGTTTCCTCGTGGTCATACTAATTTGTCATATCAGTATGACGACGAGGATATATATGTCCTCATAGTCATACTCTCCTTTTTGCACACCCTATGAGAAAGCCATAGATGTAATTAAATAAAATTACATCAATGGAGAAAGCCCAACTAATTTGGGTCTGATATGATATATTTTTAGGGTTCCGTACCGCAAAAGGAAAAAAAAGGAGCCCTTTTAGGATCACTTTGTTGTCCGTATGTCAAGACTCTTTTTAGATAGGTTTTTTGTCAAATCTAGGCTGTTATCTGCTAGGTTACTAAATTCTACTTCCCTAATAGGTATCCTATCAGAAATCGTTATAATTGATACATCTACGGCTTCCTCTATTTTTTAAGAAGTGCCTAAATAGTTATTAATACTCTAAGTTTGTTTACCTTTTCTTTCCTTGTAGTCTTAATAATTAAACATCATTGTCTTTAATACACTAAACTTTTTCATGAATTTATTTTCAATGTTTTTTGTGTGTTTTATAAATAATAGGATAAATAAAAGGATATATACCTAGATGTTTTTTTAACTAAGTAACTAATCATTTATCTGATTTAAATGATAAATATAATAATTAAAATATAATTTGGAATAGAAACAAAAACAATCGAAGGATTAAGTGTTGCCAACTTGATTTTAGAAAATGAGCCAGCGAACACTTTTATTCATTTATTGCAACTATATGCATAATTCAGTTAAAAACTAGATTAAATAAATATATTTAAAAATTATATACCCTGTATTGAGGGCGCAGCAATGTCAAGTATAAACTTAAGTATTATAAAAACATTATTCTTATCGTACAATATTACATACTTAGGTACAAACCACAGAACAGCGAACTACTTTAATTAGAAAGGAAATCGATGACAATTTTCAATGAAAACCGCTGTCGCCAAGTATGTATTACCACTGTAAAATATCTGCACAATAACTGTGCAATTTCCACTAGCTTCGGAAATATTTTTTTTACTTTAAAATAGAGCGTAGTATACTTTCTGTCACATCACCAAGATACGTTAAAGCCCATAACATTAATTTGGTCATAATTTAAATGCCGAGTTTAAGTTATTAATTACACTTTATTTTATTAATGTTACATCACAATGGCAAATGCACCAACATGCCAAGCCAAAAAAAAAAATAATGGGCCAATCTCGAATTTGAATATGGTATCACAGTTATTTTTTGGCATTTAGCTAGTGATGAGCGATGTGATTGTGCAGTTTAATTTTATCGATAACGTGATTTTATACTTTTTGCATAATATGGATTATGTAACTGAATCTATATAGTGTATAATTGATGACAATGATTGTGCAGTTTTATTAGTATTTAGGAAGTTTTGGAATAAACACTGAAAAATCATGTCAACGCGCCGTATTGTATTAATTTGTAAAACTTGTGTTTCTATCAGTGGTAATATGTGAAAATTTGTGCTATTTCGAAGATTATGAGCTGAATTACGTACAATAGTGTAGACAAAATAATGTAATGTGTAACGTGTTTTTTTTTTCCTGCGAACTATTTGGATTTTGTAAACGGTGGAAGTCGGCCAAATGCCATTGTTGGCAAAAAATAATCAATTGTATCTAGATTTTTGTGCTGCCTACGACTGTGACTATTTATAAAATGATAATATCATAATAGAAACATTTTAATAAACAACACCATAATTACATGTAACAATAGTAGTAATTATCATAACATCATAATAGAACTTACACTTGACACTGGCAAATACATATTCCATGCGACGCCAATATTTAAAAGAAGCAGAATAATTTTATTACAATCGAATTGTTCTAGTTTGGAGCTCTATAATTGAATCATTGGATTAGCTGAATGTATACGTAACTGGTTACGTGGCCGAGTGAGAGCGCGTGCTTGTGCGAGCGGGAGATTTTTCGGGGTGATTCGTTTACATTTTTTCAATTTTAGCGTCTCTTAGTCAATATAATTATAATTATAGATATTATCTTTTAAAAACGGAACCGTTATACCTAGACACACTAAAATTTTTTTATATGAACTATAAAATTGTATTAGGTAGGTACTTCAGAAAATGTAAATCTTTACTGAATAATAGTACGGCATCCTTCGTGCGCGACTCCCACAAGGCCGATTATGCTAATAAAATCAGATTATATTTTCAAACATACGTCAAAATAAAATGTTATTTAATTCAAAGGCAAATCACCCCCAAAATAACTCATATTTTAACAAAACACTAAATACGTCTTCCATCAATTCTATTACAGAATATATTATTATGTGTATACCTTATCATCGAATGTATAATTACGGTTTCTATTTTAGGTATTGATGGTGGCTTCAGGCATCTTTATTATGTGAGCAAAAAATGTAGGAATCCAGTCATGTCGTCCTGTTGCCTCGATCCATTTACTCTTTGTCAGTGCTGGTCCAGCATGCGACCACGAAAAGCCACAAAAAGAAATCTTTCAACGTGTGAAAAAGTGACAGATATATACATCGCCATCACGCTGGCTCGTTCTGACACGTCGAAAGAAATATTACTTCGTGGGCATCCTAGCCCAGCTGGGAACTTTTATTCATAAGTAGTATAACAGTTAGAATGTGGTGCAAATACAATTATGTGTTACTAAAAAGTACACCACAATCACAAATATTTTACTAAATATGCAGATAACAATAAATGTCTAATTTCGATAATATTAACTTACTATCAAAATTTATCGATATCGATAATTTTTTTGATAATATAATATGCCATAATTACAAAACATTTGAAATTAAAATAATTATATTGACATCGATATTTTTTTATTCCGACATATTATTAACTTTGTAGCAAAATTTATCGATGTCGATAAAATGTTTGCAAGTTTTGCCACCACTATCAACGAAATTCTAGGCAGTAAAAGATAACGTTTATATAAAAAAATGCCCACAATTTCGACTTGCTATTGGAAGGATATTCCTCCTTTTTGTAAACTAAAGTCTTTGCTCTGTATTCGACACGTTACAATAGCGCGAACTGGCATTTTTTGGGCAAAAATTACCTCTGAAATCACTTGAACGACTGAAACAGTAAATGTCACGATTTCACGTATCTTGAGTTATAACTCATGATAGTGGCTACAAACCCCCCTCCACATTTCCTTTCTATTTCCTTCTCTTTTCTGTGGTACAAACACAATTACTCAAGGACAATAATTGCATTATAATTTTAGACATCAACAGTGACATTGATTAACTGCTTATCTTAGAATAAAAACTAGAGTAATTCTTCTGAGTTGTTTATTAATCAACAATACATGTACATATTTGAAGAGATTCGCACCGCACAGGTGTAAGCGAGACAGAAGCAGATAAAAAATTTAAAAGAACAAGAAATAAAAAGAAGAATTAAAAATGTATCAAGATTTTATCGTAGGGGCGTAGTCTAGAAGAAGGCTAAATATTATAATCAGGTTTATACCAACTGATTTCAGTAACGTTCGTTATTCCCAGCTAATGAGGCTACTATGATGAATATAAATTTACTTTTATGTAATACTAGCAGCCCGCCCCGGCTTTGCCCGGGTACGATTGGCTAAAGAAGACAGATTTTATAGGTATTGTGCCTATATACTTACTACGTAATGTATGTATGTTGTCACACGCATGCTAGACATACCGTATGAACCATAATGATGTGTTAAAAGCTACCCAAATCGCGGGAGTTCCTGTAGTCTTAAACTGTTCGATTATTTACGTAAAAGATAGATTGTATTGGCCTATCTAAATGAAAATAATGGCACTTTCGCTACTCAATAGATTACTACGCGATCGCGGTTTCATAATATATCTATTTCATATAAGCTCTTTAATCATTCGTCAAAATTATAATTATGCAGTAAAAGAAAAAGGGTTTTTTAAACACTTGAGACGATAATTTTACATTCGATGGCTTATATGAATCCGCCAACCCGCACTGGACTAGCGTGTTGGATATGGCCAATCACCCTTCGTGAGTAGGCCTATGTCCTGCAGTGGACTATTAAAAAGGCTGGTAGGTATAATATATGTACATTGTACAGCTACAGGAATAGCCGAGCGGGGTGAGTGGCACACTTTTTTATAATGCATACATTTTAAAACTCGTAAAAATCTTTGTTAAATAATTTAAAAATAAATATAAAGTTATTGAAACAGTCTTGAATATTACATTATTTATTTCGATAAGGATAATATATAATACCAAGATACAAATTAAGATCCTTTTCTTGCGGCGGCATTTTGATTAATTTTGAAGAATAAAAGAACACTAATAAGGAAGTTTCCTTTATCATAAAAACTAAAAATAATTATGTACATTTAAAGACGTTAGAAATGTATTAGATACAGTGAAAAAATTACTCGAATATATTAATAAATGACGGAGTTATGGATGTCTAAACATGACCGCACGAAATCAAAAAACCTCGCGACGGATTTACGCGTGTGACGTCATCCGGCTCCAGAGCCGCGCCGTGGGTTAGGCGGGAGTAAGGAATAAAGGAAATAAAGTGCTTCATTCTATACCGGGTATTTTTCTAAGCCACGAATACGTTCTAGGATATCATTGTACTTATTTTTATGTTATGATCAACATTTACTATGGGACTAACCCCCCAATATTACGAATAAAAAGTCAGCATTCCCATAAATCTTGTCGTGAGTAAATGAACTTTATTTCTAAATGGAACAAGACTTGGCGTGTGTACCTAGTGTACTGCGGTTATTACATCTGTTTATATTGACTAGTAGTTTTCCAAATAGTAGACCTCACAAGTATACATTTTGGTGAAAATTTTCTTGTAATCAGTTTTCAAAAATGCACAACTTGCACAGGCAAATATATTCATAATTACAATATTCTGTCCTAAAATATCATTGTATATTATGACCAACTTTTACTATGGGACTACATCCCCTGTACAGGGTTATACAAAACTTCTCAGCCTAATATTTGTTCTTATAAAGTACTTGTAGGTAATAGGTTTTTTCAGGACTTATTTTTTAGTTCCGAAAATGACAGATCTCAGAGTGACAGCTGCCATTATATGACATATTATTATAGAATTCATACTAGAGTGGCATGGCAGATGTCATCCGAAATGTAGATCTCGTTGAGCTCTATCAATTTTGTGCCTAAAGTAACGGTCTTAAAACGACATTTACGGAGATAAATTACTTTGAAGAGCTGTCATCCGAAATATAGATAGAGAGTTCTACAATGGTCTAAAATCGTTAGTTATAGAAATAAACAGCATTTAAGTTTGACAGCTGTCACTTTGAGACCTAACATGTCATCCTAGTATAGATTCTAGAATATGACAGCTGTCACTTTGTTCAGTCATTTTTAGGGTTTCGTAGTAAAACGAGGAACCCTTAAAACTTCGTTATATCCGTGTAACGGACGGAGGCCGTTTATAGACCATATTAAAACTTTCCCTGAAAATTATTTTGAGCAATGTAGAATCATCAATTTTTGAGCTATAAAGGAAAATTGAATTTTTTAAACATTAGAGGTCATCGACCTCTCATGTATATTTCATACAAACAAACAAACAGTAACACTTTATTAAACAACCACAAAACATAAAAAAAAAAAACAAATTACGGGGACAAAACAATACAATTTAGTTTCTAACTGGTGGCCTTATCGCTTTAAGCGATTTCTTCCAGGCAACCAAGAATTCATACTAAATTACGTTTTCTTAGTAATCAACCATCTTAAAAATTGGTTTTTATCATCATCATAATCGTATTCACGTCTGCGGAGGCCTATCGTACGCATGTCTCGACACGCACTTGACAAATTATTGAAACTAGAAAACAAAAGCCCCGAAAAAAATTATTTCAAGTATTTTATTAGAACAAAATATATTACGCTTCACCAGTTCTAGCTAGCTAACCCTGTATAGGGGATCAGTCCCAAACTCTGACACCAGGGCTAGCCACCCGGCCTATACAAACTTACTTACTTAGTCCCATAGTAAAATTTGGCCATAATATACAATAATATGTTAGTAAAAAACCTTACTATTTTTATGATTAAGAATATATTTACCTGTGAAAGTTGTGCATTTTTGAGAACTTATTACAAGAAAATGTATATTTGCGAGGTCTACTGTTTTGAGAGCTACTAGTTAATAGTTACAGATGTAAAAACCGCAGTACACTAGACACATACACCAAGTCTTGTTCCATTTAGATATAAAGTTCATTTACTCTTTACTCAAGACAAAATTATGGGAATGCTGACTTTTTATTCGTTATATTGGGGGGTTAGTCCCATAGTAAATGTTGATCATAACATAAAAATAAGTACAATGATATCCTAGAACATATTCGTGGCTTAGAAAAATACCCGGTATAGAATGAAGCACTTATTTCCTTTTTTCCTTACTCCCGCCTAACCCACGGCGCGGCTCTGGAGCCGAATGACGTCACACGCGTAAATCCGTCGCGAGGCTTTTTGATTTCGTGCGGTCATGTTTAAAAATTCATAACTCCGTCATTTTTGAAGATAATTGAAAAATAAAAACATCATAATTTATTTCAGACTTGGTGTAATTTAATAAAAATAAAACTAGAAAACGGGAAACTTCCTTATTGTGGCTTAACTATAATGGTTAGATATATGCTGTCGCAACACTTTTTGTAAATAATGATGTGTACTGCGAAGTCGTCCTACATTACTTTATTCTAGCATCAAAAGTTTTCGCAGCGCACGCGATGTAAGGAATATTTTAGGCGTTTTTTTACACCTTTTGTAACATTTTTGTAGTTTTAGTTGGGATCCTTTTTTTTTCTTGCAATTAAAATAGCCTATATTAAGGCTCCATCACACACAGGCGGTACGAGCGGTAGAGCGGTACGAGCGGTAAAGGGCGGTACGGCGGTACGGCAGTACCTGCACACACTGGCGCGGGCGCGGTCGGCGAACTCGGCGAACGCGACGCGGGCGGGCAAACATCGGATCAAGGGTTGCCATCAAATAAAAATTCATTGCCGTGTTTCTGATATGAAATTGCCGTATTTTGATTCAACAGAACCATAATTTCAATTTCAGCTATCATAACAAACGCAAAGGCCCAAATATTTCTGGTTATCAGCCATAAAAGACATGATCTTACAGGACGCAATTTTAAAATATTTAGTAATTTACAGTATTTGATGGCAACACCAGATCGCGTGTCCGCCCACCCGTCCAAACGCCACGCGGTCGGCGGGCGCGGTACGAGCGGTACGGGCGCGGGCATAGTTTTGCTACTGCGCACTAGATGGCACTATCTTTCAAAGTTCTGGCGCTTCACACTAGGTGGCGTCATGCCGGTAAATCTAATAGTCATGGGACAGTATTTCAGAATGTGATAAAGTTATCGAAATTACATAATTACAAAATAATTTTCTACTACGTGGACACACGTAGGTAGTAAAATTTAATTTTCTTTCTATGCAATTCTCGAATCATCAGCAACTCTAGAAATAGATTTAAATACACGAATATATATGATTAGCAGGAATGTCCATTAAGGGGGACATCTTACAGACGGTTTCTAACTAGAAACTAAAAAATGCTTGTCATACCGCAGCCAGAGACTGATAAACTAAAAACAATACAGCTGTGCAAGAAGAGGTGATTCAGACCATCACATATGAACAACTTTTACTATGGTGCTAATTCGGAATAGAGGAAATATCAGCTGTTTCATACATTTTGTTGATTCCGAACGGCAATTATGTGTGGAACAGCAATGTTTTTCTCGTATTCTATGATGTTAGAATGGCTCTAACATAGAATAGAAAGAAAATAAATCTATACTTACTACCTACTAATTACTCTTAATAATTTAATAAATAGAAATAAGACATTTATTGAATATTTATTAATATTTCTGAAGGCGTAAATAAATCAGGCAATAATTTGTTTATCCATAGTTACACAAAACATATTTAAATGTGTATTGTTACTACAATGTCTAATAATAAATGCATCTTTATAGTCCTTGGTGGGTGCTTGTGTAGTCTACTGTCTGTAGAACTACTAGTTATTACAATCCCGCAACTCAATATTTCTCGTCTCTTCACCGTTTACTATGAGAAAACGAAATTAAAAAAAAAATCCGCGGTCAATTGTATAAAATCACAATTGACCGCAATAGCACCATAGAGCTGTTGGGGCTCCATCCAAACTCTTTGGTTACGTCAAACTTCAGTCAAAAATGAAAATCAGCTGTTTTATACATTTCATTGATTCCGAACGGCAATTATGATTTTTTTCTTGTTTTCTGAGTGGGCTCCATACTAAAAGTTGTTCATAATGATTGTCTTATGTCATCCCTATTCGGCTTAGTATAGGACAAGCAAATGATGAAGCGACCGCGTGAGGCCCCGCGCGATCTGTCCGCGGTCGAGGCGCGGGCAATTGTTTACAAACGCGAGCCGCGACCCGACCTGTGTGAGCCCTTCTTAGACAACCAGTACAATACAGATGCCTGCCCGTCCGCTCTACCGCTCGTACCGTCTGTGTGTGATGGAGCCTTTAATCAGTGACAATGTAGCATTCAAATGGTGAAAAATTTTTTAAAATCGGTCCTGTACTTTTTGAGCCAATTCGTTACAAACATACATACAAATCTTTCCTCTTTATTATATTAATTATATAATATTATATTATATAGTATAGGTGAATGACTAACCGCCAGAATAGCAAAAAGCCGGAAAATAGCCTAAGGTGGTAACATTCGATCTGCTGGCAGGTAATGTCTGTGTTGACAGTACTAGTTTTTACAACTCCCTAAATATCCAAAAGAACCAACTTAATCCCATTTCTTAGTGGAAAAAAATGTTAGAGCAAATTAGTTAGGCATGCCGCATGAGCATAATGAGCTTTTTTGTCCCACTAATATGGACTACTTTCTGATACAAACCCCACAATACAATATTCAGTACTGATAAAATTATCTGTTGCAGGTGATGGATGGATGACCACGGATAGAATACTGAGCGTTGCCGTGACTCAGATGACACGTTAGAATGTAGGTCCGAGTTTTATTTTAACCATTTAGCCATATCCGAGACGTTCAGGCGGCTTTGAAGCGGTAATGGTCAGAGTCTTAATACCTATTACATAAAACTAGAAAACAAACAAATCAATGATCAGTTTAATAATTTTTATTTCTATCTGAAAACTTAATCTAAACATGCATACTTAGTTATTTAACATGGTTCACAAGAATGCTTATAACAAAGTGATTAATTCCTCTATGAGTATGCTCATGAAAATAATAATAATAATAAACGAAAAATAAATTACTAAAGATGTCAACACTTTACAGGACATGACTAAGTTCGAAAAAAATTAAAATGCCTTTTTTATCACCAACTTGGACTTTGTAAAGCTTAGAGCTATTATAGATGAAGCTCAAGTTTTCACTTCAATAATTCTTCCGTTGTGTCAGAAGAGTTACGGTCACTTTTTCACACGTCAAAAGTACTCTTCCTGATCATATACTTAACTATCGAATTGGCCTCATAGTAAAAGTTGAATGATGGTCTGAATCACCTTTCGAGTTAGTACACCAGCAGGGAAATCGTTACTGAGGTGACACATTCTTGAACCTCTCTCGTTTTTCTGACAGTTCAAAACTGTCACAAAAACGAGAGAGGTTCAAGAACGTATCACTTCAGTAAAGAGATCGGTTAACAGAATTGCCTCGCAGTTCTGATAAAGCCTAATATTACAGCCGGCAGCCGCCTAGAAGTTTGATTTGACCTATAACAATAGCTGTCTCATTTCTAACACCCAATCCACTCTATACATTTGCTATATGATGTTTCCCTTTGTAGTGCCGTTTCAGATGAAACGATCTCACCGTTTTATATTCACACAAGTCACATTTAAACGGCTCGTTACCTCCATGCGTTTTCTTATGATGTTTCAAATTGTATTCTTCTACAGCTTCAAAATCACACTGGTCACATTTGAACGGTTTCTCGGCTGAATGTATATTTAAATGGCGTTTCAATAACATCTTGCCAGTTGTTCTGAAAGGACATATATTACATTTGTATCGCTCTTCACCAGAGTGAGTTTTCTCATGCTTAATCAAGGAATATTTTCTTGGAGTCTTGTAGTCACATGATTTGCAAGCATATTCGGTTGATCGAGTATGTACTTTGACATGTTCAGATAAATAGCCTGCATTCGTGCATCTGTATCCGCAGTATTCACATTTGAACGGTCTTTCCCCTGCGTGTTTTGAGACATGTTGTAATAGTAAGGCTTTTTCAGTAGTTTTGAAGTCACAAATGTCACATTCAAGTCCCGTGCCTCGTTTGTATTCCGTCATAGTTTCGCCCGGGTGCTTGCTCATGACGTGCCTTCGTATAGCACCCATTTGGGCAGTTTTATAGTGACATAAATGACATTCATAGTCGCTGTGTGCTCTTGTATGTATCTCGAGAGATATTTCATTGTTAGCTTTGTAATCACACTTGGTGCAAGCAAAGACTTCTGTAGGTTCTTTTGTGTTTGCACTTGAGTATTCTTTAGTAGATTGTTTGATGTTTACAAAAGAGTTTTTTTTAGGTTCTTCGTTTATTTCTTCTTTAATAATTGTCGTAAAATTTTCTTTAGTAGGATCTTCGTTTCTTTCTTCTTTGATTATATTAGAGTTTTCTTTGGTGGGTTCTTCATTTATGATTGTAATAGTGTTTGCTTCAACAGGTTCTTGTTTTATGATTGTATTATAGTTTTCTTCACCAGGGTCTTCTTTTAGGATTGTAATAGTGTTTTCTTCACCAGGTTCTTTTTTTATAATTGTAATAGAGCTTTCTTCAATAGGTTCTTCTTTTATTTCTACTTTTATGTTTACAATATGTTTGTCTTCAGTTGGTTCTTCTTTTATGATTGCAGTATGGTCTTCCATATTTGAGTTATTGCGGTTTCTGTAGCAAAGAATTACAGTAGAATCAAAATCACTACATAGTATAAAACAAAGTCGCTTCTGTCTGTCTGTCTCTATGTATGCTTATATCTTTAAAACTACGCAACGGATTTTGATGCGGTTTTTTTAATAGATAGATTCAAGAGGAAGGTTTATATGTATATTACATCTGTGCGAAGCCGGGACGGGTCGCTAGTGTATAATATAATCAAAATCATACAACTTGGGAGCTGTGATGTCAGCTACATGATGCTAACCTATGATGACCGAAAAGTCTGCAAATTGGAGGATAGGATATATAAGATACATAATTATGGAAATAAATACTCAGGATAGACATCTATTACAATAAATATATCTAAATCATGTATGGAGGATCAATATATTTTTGTTAGACAAAGACCTTGCATATATGCGAGGGAAACAGGAATTATATAAAAAAAAACCTATGATGTCCTATGGATAACCCATCCTCGGGCAGATGTTAAGAGTGCGCCTAATGTTATGAAAAAACAGATTTCACCCGCGCTTCTTGCAATGCCCGCTATCATCTATGCTGCTTTGTTTAGAGTCGATGTAAGCTTCCAGCTTGAGCTTACATTTTTAGGTAACATTTTATTTATTTATTCAAAATTCAAGCATGTAATAAACAACCGGACAAGTGCGAGTCAGGCTCGCACACCGAGGGTTCTGTACAAATCCAGAAAATTTCACAGAATTGGGAAGTAAGTTGTTGACATACTATAATCATCAAAAAAAAATTTTTTTTTTCACTTTTCTCATCATTCTTCGAAAATTACACATTGTTATTACCTGTTTTAGCAAGTGCTAATGAAGCTCTTTTATATGATACCTTACATGATACGATTTACTCACTTTGAATTTTGAACCCAT
This sequence comes from Hypomecis punctinalis, assembly GCA_949316475.1. Lineage (NCBI taxonomy): Eukaryota > Metazoa > Arthropoda > Insecta > Lepidoptera > Geometridae > Hypomecis > Hypomecis punctinalis. Next base: position 3,499,226 of record OX438822.1, read on the forward strand.
ATTTTGTTAATTAATCTGTGCTTCTCAAATTCCATAGTTCTATGTCAACGGGAAGTACCATGTAGGTTTTGATTTTTGTGAGTGTCGAAATATGCGGTTTTTTACGACATAAACGGCTCTAACATTTTTATACGATAACTGAGAAGTTTTTCTTTTACACAACTGCAAGGGACCATAGATATAGTATATATATAGTTTAAATTTCAACTCAATATCTTAATGCATTCCCGAGATAAAGAGTCTTGACATACAGACAGACAACAAAGTGATCCTATAAGGGTTCCGAATTTTCCTTCTGAGGTATGGAACCCTAAAAACTAATTGATTACTCAGCTAAAATATTAGTCTGGCTACGTAATTTGTCTAAAATAATGTGGTGTTGTCGCTGATAATTTCAAGCATATGAAATATTTTTTTTATGTTGCAAAGTTTTAATTTATTTCTAAAATAACCATATTATATTCCAAAAATCTACACAATTACTCTGCTACTATTGGTTTTTTCCTTTCGTATAGTATTTTTTTAATATGGACTTATATGGATAATTATGTTCGTTACCTTTACACCACGTCTCTATAAATATACCTTTCACTTGATTTTGGCATTAGAAGCTAACTTAAGGGGTTAGCTTCAGTCAGGATTGAGTTATCTGCAGCTTGTAGTAAACATGACAGCCGCCAAATTGTATGATTTGGCCTATAAAATGTGGCTTTGGGTCTGATGCGATATTTTTTTATTTTTTTTTTGACAAATCTAGTCTGTTATCTGCTAGGTTAGTAAAATAAATTCTATGTAATATGTATCCCATCAGAAATCGTTATAATTGATAGATTTTTTTAAAAAGTATGTACTTAAATGCTTATTAATACTCCTTTGTTTACCTTTTATTTCCTCGAAGTCCTATGTCCGTATATTATAATGTAAACTCAACTTTTTCACGAATTTATTTTCTTCACAAGTGCGAATTGAATATAGAACTCTCTAAGGATATAAATAGATGTTTTTCACTAAGTAACTAACACTTTTCACATAATTAAAAGCATTTATCTGATTGAAATGATAAAATTGATAAATACTGTTAAAAAAACAATCCAATCGATGGACTAGGTGTTGCCAACTTGTTTTTGAAAATGAGCCAGCGAGCACTAAGATTTATTAATATATTGCAATTATATACATTGTTTTCGCAAAATATAAGGGTACATTGGACTCCAACCAATTTACTAAATCGTGCTGGGCCCATATAATTAATACAAACAAAATCAATTACCTACCATCAATTCACGAATATTGCGGCGCAATCCGACGACTTCATTCCACCCTGGAAATAACTTAAACTCGTCCCTAGTCCTACCCCCTTTGTCGACCAAAAAACTAAATGGAACGAACTCACGGGTGACGATGTGTCTTCAGGATTCGGTTGTATCCACTGTCAATCACTTGCACTTCAGTTCAACAGTCAATCGCAAAATTAGGCGCATCTACGCCCCACTTAACATAATTAACGCACTAAGAATTACACCGCTAATTCTTTTGATCGCTCCGCAGCGTCATGCGTGGACCGGCGTTGTAAGATCACTAACTACCTGCCATGTGCAGATTCACTCGCGCACTTAGCGGGTTTTATTCTCAACAAACAAAATTCAGTTAAAAACTAGATTAAATAAATATACATATATTTCATAATTATATACCCTGTATTGAGGGCGCAGCAATGGCAAGTATAAACTTAAGTATTATAAAAACATTATTCTTATCGTACAATATTACATACTTAACTTACGTACATACACAATTACACAAGGTAAAATTACATTATAATTTTAGACATCAACAGTGGCATTGATTAACTGCTTAAGAATGGTTATCTTAGAATAAGAACTAAAGTAATTCTTCTGAGTTGTTTATTAATCAACAATACATACATGTAAATATTCAAAGAGATTCGCGCCGCGCGGAACTGAGCGAGACAGAAGCAGATTAAAAATTTAAAAGAATGAGACATAAAAAGAAGAAATATAAAATTTTAAAGATTTTATCGTAGGGGTGTAGTCTAGAAGAAGGCTAAATATCAATATCAGGTTTAAGCTGATTTCAATAATAAGTTCGTTATTCCCAGCTAAAGAGGCTACTTTTAAAATTAACTAAATGTAATATGAATGACTAACCGACGAAGGAGCAAACTTGTTAGGAAATAAACCAATCAACTCAAAAACCATAATTATAAAAATAATAAGTATGTGTGCCAAATTGTCCTATTAGGCGTAAGTTGTGAATTATGAAGAATTTCAATCATAAAATAGCTAAATCTATCCATAAAATAGCCTGAGGTGGTAACATTCGATCTGCTGACAGGTTATGACTGTGTTACCAGGACTAGTTTTTACAATTCCCTAAATATCTAAAAGAATCAACTTATCCCGACATTTTTCTTTGTGGAATAAAATGTTAGAGCAAATTAATTACCTAGTTAGGCATGCTGCATGGGCATAATGAGCTTTGTTATCCCATTAATATGGACTACTTTCTGATACAAACCCCACAATACAAGATTCGTAACTGATAAAATTATCTGTATATGCAGTTAATGGATGCGATCGCAGATAGAATTTACAGCTGAGCGTTGCCGTGACTCAGATGACACGTTAGAATCACAGACATATACTTATATGTCTGTGGTTAGAATGTAGGTCTGAAATCAGAAATCGTTTATTGCAACACTATGTACAAAGGTGTTAATATTAAATATTAGTTTCAATAGTGGACCCATTACGGGCGTGCAATATTAAAAAGAAGTAACTTGGCAAGACATAACTACCCACTATAGAAGCTTGCATACATGAAATGTATTAACCTGGACAATAATCAAATTAAGTACTAATCAAACTAACTATACCGAACACTTAGGTGTTATATCTATTCTACATTTTATTTACTTTAATATGACCTAAATGGGTTTTTTAAACCATTTTTTAGCCATACCCGAGACCTTCAGGGGGTTTTGAAGTGGTAATAGTCAGTCTTAATATAACAATCAAACTTGAAAGCAAACAAATTAATGATCAGTTTCATAATTTTTATTTCTATCTGAAAACTTAATCTAAAATCGTTTAACATGCATATTTAACATGGTTCACAAGAATGCTCAACAAAATGATAATATTAAACGAAATATAAATTACAAAATACTAGATGTCAACACTGTACAGGACCAAGTTAGAAAAAAATTAAAATATCAAAAAAATATCACAAACTTGGTCTTTGTAAAGTATAGAGTTATTACAAATAAAGCTGAAGTTTTCACTTTAATAATCCTTTCGTCGTGTCAGAAGGAGACAGAGTTATGGTGACATATACATACATATATCTGTCACTTATTCACACGTCGAAAGAACTTACTCTTCCTGATCATCATCATCATCATCAGCTTATTTCGGCCCACTGCAGGGCATAAGCCTCCTCCCCTTTTCGCCAACTATCCCTGTCCTGTGCCAGTCTCATCCAGGTGTTGCCGCAAAACTTTTGGATGTCATCACGCCACCGTTGTAAGGGTCTACCGGGACTGCGCTTACCGTCACGGGGCCACCATTCAGTCAGAGCCCTGCTCCACCTGCCATTATCACATCTGGCTAAATGTCCAGCCCAACGCCACTTGAGATTGATTATACGGGATCCGATATCTGCCACTGATTCCTGATCATACTCTAACTAAACTATAGAATTGGCCTCATAGTAAAAGTTGTTCATAATGACGGTCTGGATCACCTTTCAATTCAGTACGCCAGTTCTGGTCAACTCTAACATTACAGCCGCCAAGAAGTTTCATTCGGCCTATAACAATAACGCCATCTCATTTCTAACACCCAATCCACTATATACATTTGCTATATGATGTTTCCCTTTGTAGTGCCGCTTCAGATCAAACGATCTCACCGTTTTATATCCACACACGTCACATTCAAAAGGCTTGTTACCTCCATGCGTTTTCTTATGATGTTTCAAACTGTATTTTTCTATGGCTTTGAAATCACACTGGTCACATTTGAACAGGTTCTCGGCTGAATGATTATTTAAATGGCGTTTCAATATCATCTTGCCAGTTGTTCTGAAAGGACATATATTACATTTATATCTCTCTTCACCCGTGTGAGTTTTCTCATGCTTTATCAAGGAATGTTTTCTTGGAGTCTTGTAATCACATGATTTGCAAGCATATTCAGTTGATCGAGTATGTATTTTCATGTGTTCCGATAAATAACCTGCATTTGTGCATCTGTAGCTGCAGTATTTACATTTGAACGGTCTTTCCCCAGTGTGTTTTGAGACATGTTGTAATAGTAAGGCTTTTTCAGTAGTTTTGAAGTCACAAATGTCACATTCAAGTCCCGTGCCTCGTTTGTATTCCGTCACAGTTTCGCCCGGGTGCTTGCTCATGTGTCTTCGCATGGCATCAATTTGAGCAGTTTTGTAGAAACATATATGACATTCGTAGTCGCTGTGTGCTCTGATATGTGTCTTGAGAGATTTTTCACTGTTTGCTTTGTAATCACACTTGGTGCATGCAAAGAATTCTGTAGGTTCTTTTGTGTTTATAAAAGAATTTTCTTTAGGTTCTTCGTTTATTTCTTCTTTTATAATTATAGTAAAATTTCCTTCAGTAGATTCTATATTTATTTCTTCTTTTATGATTGTAGTAAAATTTTCTTCATTAGGTTTTTCGTTTCTTTCTTCTTCAGTGATCATTATAGAGTTTTCTTCAGTGGGTTCTTCTTTTATGATTGTAATAGTGTTTTCTTCAATAGGTTCTTTTTTTATGTTTACAATAAATTTTTCTTCAGTTGGTTCTTCTTTTATGATTGCAGTATGGTCTTCCATATTTGAAATTGCGGTTTCTGTAGCAAAGAGTAACAATAGAATAAAAATGTAAAATATAATCTGAATCGTACAATTTGGAGGCTGTGGTGTCAGCTATAAGCTATGGATAACCCATCCTCACACAGCTGTTAAGAAAAGATAAGATAACGTTTATTTTGCTCAAAAAGTTACAGGTTTTGGAGTTAGTAAATCTTGATGGTGCTTAAAGTAATGTTAGTAGGTAGGTACTTAGATTAAATTTACAAACTTCCAGAATGGAACCCTAAATCTCACACTAGGGTGGTCCTGTGTTGTGAGATTTAGTCTCTTCCGCTTTTAGATAAGACATCTCATAATTATTACCTAATGTAATGAAAAGAGTGACTTAACAATTAGTTCTTAGTAATTGACTTAAATACGAGTACAAGTAATTTCCATTTTTCGATTGCGTAATGTGTGTGTAGTGTGCATGTTGGTGTGTGAGTGGATGTATGTTGCGAGTGTGTCTGTACAGTGAGGGCTTTGCTTGATTAATACTTTGAAGCAACTGACGTGTTTATTGTTTCTTTTTTTTTATTCTTTATTTTAATAGATATGGATAAAGTGGGACGAGTTTTTAGTGTTTTTTAAGTGTGTCTAACGTGGCAGATATTCCTATGGAAGATCATTTTTAGAATGTTTTCGGTTGCATATTTATCTATTGTTTATTAGTATGTTTTCAGTTGCGTTGCGATCTAAACATGACAGCCATGTCTTGATTTTAGTTTTGCAAACAAAACGTTGTATGCAATATTTTGTTAAGTGAACTTCACTCAGGATTGGTTTATCTGCTGGTTGTAGTTAACATCACAGACGTCAAGTTGTATGAATCGGCCTACAAATGTGGCTTTTGTGATCTGATGCGATATTTCTTTATATTATTTTTTGATAGATTTTTGTCAAATCTAGGCTGTTCAATTCAATTCAATTCTTGTTTGTGGCTTCTGTGAGGGTGTTTCACAATTTCGCCAATGTCTTGTGTAGTACCGCCATCAAACGTAGAGAATTTGTACGGTGTCTAATAAGTAAGTAAGTTCGTATAGGCCGGGTGGCTAGCCCTGGTGTCAGAGTTTTTAGGTGTCTAATGAAATACTGTATTTAATTAGTCCACAGTTTTTGGATTTTATACCTTTCACCTCTGAAACAAACACAGTATAATCTATATAAACTAACAGGATGAATACAAACACATAAAATATACTAATCTACAATATAATTAGTGATTAATACTATGTACAACTCAATTTTATTAATGTTAATATATTTACATAGTATATTTACAAATGGGGTATATACAAGGGGTAGGAGGGATTTGAAAGAGGTGGGACGAGGGATTTCTGGGGGGATGGCATCATATCTAGGCTGTTACGTGCACTACTTACTAGGTTTAAGGCTGATAAACAAACATGCCGCTCTGACACTGAATCCCATGTACTTAATCCTTAATCTAAGCAGAAATCGTATGTTGCAACATTTACGGCCTCCTCTGAGTAACTAAGTGCTTAATAATATTCCTTTGTTTACCTTTTCTTTCCTTCATTGAGGTCTTAATCTTAACACACTAGAGTTATTCACGAATTTATAATCTTCACAAGTGCGAATTGAATTTATTTCTAATATGTTTAGTGTGTAAAATTAAGAATTCTCCAGGGATACATAGATGCTTTTTAATTAAGTAACTAACACCTGTGCTAACACCTCTCATTTATCAGATTTATATGATAAACCACTTCTCTTATTGGTCTGTGGATAAACCATTGTAAAAATTGAGTTGAAAAATAACAATAACAATCATTTTTTTTTTATTAAACCTACTCATGACCATGGATACAGAGTCCTTCAGTCGAAGTCTTAAATAATGTTTTTTTTCAACTTCTTCTTCTCAGTAAAGCAGTGGAGACTTTACTAGAGGCGTCTATGGAGTTTTGGTAACAACACGGAAGAACATGATACGTCACATTATATCACTTGCCTACACTCATGCACGTAAATCAGCTCATAATCAACGAAATACCACCATTTTACACTAATTATCACTGATAAAAACACAAGTTTAACAAAATAATACAATGAGGCGACATGATTTTTCCGCGTTCCCGCCAAAAACTCCAATAACAATCAATTGATTCAGTGTCGACACATTGATTTCAGAAAATGAGCCAGCGAGCGGAATACTCACTAAAATTGATAAAGCGTCTAGATTTTACCGTAGTTGTCTAGAAAAGGGCTAAATAATTATTACAACCAGGTTTATACTTACTTTATTATTAATGAGTTTATTGGGATAATGAGGCTACCACGATGAATTATTAAAACTATCAATTTGTTAATTAAAATTACCAAATAATATAAATGACTAACCGCCAGAAGAGCAATATGTTAGGAAACGAACCAATAATCTCAATAACCGTAATTATAAAACAAAAGGCCAAATTGACCTCCTAGGGCTAAGTAGTGAATTATAGAGAAATTCTAACATAGAATAGCTAAATCAAGCCTGATAATAGCCTAAGGTGGCAACATTCGATCTGCTGACAGGCAGACAGGTCATGTCTGTGCTACCAGTACTAGTGTTTATAATTTCCTAAATATCCAATAGATCTAACATAGTCCCGACATTTCTTATTAGAAAAAAAAATACTAGAGCAAATTAGTTACGCATGACATTTTTGTTATAACAAGAAAACCCTACGCTACTCCAATACAGTTTACCATATATGGTTCGTGCGCTGTAGCATGGTGCGGGTGACAATTGCTTTTTTTTTGGTTCCGTACCCAAAGGGTAAAACGGGACCCTCATAATAAGAGTCCGCTGTCCGTCTGTCTGTCTATCTGTCACCAGGCTGTATCTCATGAAACGTGATAGCTAGACTGTTGAAATTTTCAGAGATATGTATTGCTGTTGCCAATAACAACAAAAAAATACTAAAAACATAAAAAAAAAATTAGGGGGGCTTCCATATAACAAATCTTAAGTTTTGGCTGTTTTGATATATACATATAGTGCATACGCACTTCCAAATAAATATTAAAATTAAAATAAATTAAATATTTGACTCCCATACAAGTAACGTAATTTTTTTGCTCGATATTAATAAATACAATAGGAAGATATTAAGTAGGAAGATAATCGAAATATTCACAGAATAAATAAATTGTAATATGTTCCTTTAAAAATAAAATATATTAAGGAGGGCTTCCATACAGTTCGGAACAACCTCGCGAAACATCCTCGGTGCGCGAGCCCGACTCACATTTGGCCGATTACTTGAGTCTATTCTTATCTAGTTTAGCGCCATCTGGTTAAATCTCCATTAACTACGCTACGCGTAAGTACAAGTCCCACGCTCGGCATCACAACAATATGCTAATAATAATGCTAATAACTTCTCGAACAAATTGTAATTGAGATAAAATATAGTGGCGCCCCCGCTATACCCAGCATTAATTGCCTAAGGACTACTTTTTGATACAAACCCCAATAATTTTATCAATTACAATACAATATCGTAATTGATAAAATTATCTGTATATTAAGCCCGATTACAGAGGTGCCATCGTAATTATAATAGCTAAATAGCATAATTCTGTTTCTTTTTAACTTTTGGCATTCGATAGAGAGAACGCTTTTTACGTTGCTATTCTGGACCCTCTATAATCGGGCTTATTATGCAGGTAATGAATGGGTGACCGATAGAATTTACAACTGAGCATTACCGTGACTCAGATGACACGTTAGAATGTAGGTCCGGGTTTTTTTTAACCATTTGACCATATCCGAGACGTTCAGGCGGCTTTGAAGCTGTAACGGTCAGTCATAATATTACAGTAAAGCTAGAAAACAAACAAATGAATGATCAGTTTAATAATTTTTATTTTTATCTGAAAACTTAATCTAAAATCGTTTAACATGCATATTTAACATGGTTCACAAGAATGCTCATCAAAATAAAATTAAAGGAAAAATAAATTACTAAAGACTAGATGTCAACACTGTACAAGACCAAGTTCGAAAAAAAATTAAAATGTCAAAAAAATATCACCAACTTGGTCTTTATAAAGTTGATACTAACACAAAAAAAAAAAACAATAAATTGACATTTTAGTAAAAAATATCGAAATTAACAGTTTTTAGTCTTAAATCTGGTAGCACGAATAATGTTGCCAGGTTTAAGAAAAAAAAATGTATTAATTAGCGCATTTACCAAAACAATTTTGACCTTATACATACTTTGTATAGGCTGAATCAAACTCAATGATGTCTGTGAATACGAGGCGTCGTTGCGCAGTAGCTAATTTACGTGTCAGCGGCCACGTATGTAGGGGGGATTTGCACAGCTAGCTAACATTTTATAGCTAACTTCACAAACATTATTATGTTTAATTCCACCAGTTGAACGGTTAACTTTTTTAAACGATAACTGAGAAGTTTTTCTTTAAAGATATCGAGTTGAAATTTAAACTGTAAAAAGATATCGAGTTGAAAATATACGTATACAGTTTAAATTTCAACTCGATAATTATCTTTACGCGTTCCCGAGATAAAGAGTCTTGACATACACACAGATGGACAGACGGACAACAAAGTGATCCTACAAGGGTTCCGTTTTTTCCGTTTGAGGTACGGAACCCTAAAAACGCACGAAAAAGCGTGACTCATTTTCACGTTCCTTCTGAGCCGAGTGTGCAAGCGAGAGCGCGGAAGAAGCGATAGAGAGGCACGATCAGCCTAAGCGTGCGGCTTGTTTCAGTTGTCGTTTCAACAATGTTTTCTTTAGACGTTATCGCGTCAAATTATATTATCGTCCGACTTTACACACAACTGATTTGTTTTTTGGGAAAGTATCAACTTTACAACTTTATTTTACATATTCCTAACTTACACGAAGATTTGGCTTCACATAATTTTTGCTTTTTATTTTAATCAGATTTGGTATACAAGTGTTAACTAAGACCTAAGTTGACCAAGGCTTGATTAAGTTAAACGTGTGATTACTGTATTTAAACAACGATTAAACTCGGGTTTTAGACCCTATTTCACCAAGAGATGTTTAATTTATCAACCATTAGTTAAATCTTAAACAGCTTTTTAACGAAATTTTGCTGTTCAGCAAGCAAAAACCGTCGATTAAATACAGTAAACACACGTTTAACTTAAACAATTGTTGGTGAACTCGGGGCTAAATCTATATAGAATGAGCTACAAAATAATAATAATTACACAAAAAGATAATTTCTGTAGCACTGCCAACTAAATTTAGTTATTATTTTCATATTTCAATTTAAAAAAAAATTGAAAATTAAAATAAAAACGCCATTAATTATACTAATCTCTCTGTACTGTACTATACTGTACCAGCCTTTTTAATAGTCCACTGCAGGACGTAGGCCTACCCACGAAGGGTGATTGGGCCATATCCACCACGCTGGCCCAGTGCGGGTTGGTGGATAATCTCACAGTTAATCAGTAATCTTCAGTTTAGTATCGAACAGCTGAATCAATCCTACCATTGGCCACAAGTCAGAGTGACGTCATTATAATTTAAACAGTGACGTCAAAAATAACGAATTTAAGTTTCCTTTTTTAAATAATTTCAACGAATTTTAGAACTGAAATATCAGACCTTGTGTCTTACTCAATCTTTTATTTCGAAATTAGAACCAACATCAGGTTTATGTCAGTTACATTCTTCTCAAAATATTGGAGCAAATGTCTGAGAAAAATTCCTAAAAAAAAAACCAAACCAAACATACATAATGTAACATGTGTAGTGCTACACACAGTTGGCTAATGTACTGTAAATAATATATTGCTATCTCATTTCATTCCACTGGAACAAAATAAGACGGCAATACGTGTCGTTACTATGCCAAGAGTGTTGCCAGGTTATGGAAAATAAAAACTACCTTAACTTCTGTACTCCTGGTATTAAACGCTAAAAATCGTTACTATATTAATTAAACATGTAAATTCATTATTACACAAAATTGAATAAGTGAATTTTTACTGGCTGGATCGTTTGGTACAAAACTTTAAAATAAACTCTAATGACCTGCGCAGACGAGTAGGTAAGTATCAAGTACTTTCATCCCAATTCAATCAGAGATTGAGTCGTCTGAGCAAACCATGAAAGCGAGTTTATAATTTTCTTAAAACTTGAAAAAACATATCTAAAAGAGGGTAAAAGTGAAAAAGTTGAAATAGGAATGATTGTAAAGGTAGCCCGATAATTTAAAAACCATTAATTGAAAAAAATACATCCATAATAACTATTTTTTTAGTCAATTTGTGATTTGTTTATGAACATTTAAGTTTTAAAATGACTGTAAAACAATTCTATTATTGTTCAAAAGATATGTTAGGAATTGACAGAACAACACCAGTGTTGCCATATTAGAAAATATTGAGCAATAGAGGAATGCTAGATTTATTTATCAAATCAACGCTAATCATTTAAATGCACGTTGGTTCATTGGAAATAAGAAAGGCACGTATATAATTATTATAGAAAAAAGAAAACAAATAAAAATTAAATAACCTTATACAGTGACTGAGATTATAAAGGACAAAAAATGTAAAAAAGGACTTGGAAAAATCACAAAATCTATCATAAAATTACATGTTATATATTCCCCTAAAACATGAAAAATTATTTCTACACTTAAAGCTTTGCCATTTATCTATTGTCTTGCAAGTGTACACAAAAATGTGTCTACACATTTTTCTACCAAGCGATCTGATATTTTTAGCGTTGGCTACTCTGCGTGGTAGCATTTGAAATCTACCAGTCGAGTTGTAAATAAAAATACGATCGATCATTTGGAAAATTGTGCAAAGACATTTTTTAGGAACTCCCTTCTCTTATTTTTAGTTAAAATGTTCTCATATTAAAACCTAACGGTTTTGTTTTTAATAAATTAGTAATACTCACTTGTGTATGTAGTCAAAATATACAATAATAAAACCAAGAACTTTGCCAAAAATAATTACAAATATTTTAAAATAGAAATGCACGAAAGTAGAGTTACTACTACGTGGATTGCGCGCGCAATTTGGATGGTAAAATAACTAGACAAGTAAGTTTTTTTGTAACTATTTTTTAATATGAGAACATTCACAAAATTAAAATTACTGATATGGTAGTTTTCATAAATGCATTCTAGTCTATCACCAATTATTATTTATTTATTACATGGACGTAGCATTTGACATAAACATCTTACGTTCTCTGAAAGTTCTCTTGGCAAAATTAACCAAATTTTAGTTTTAGACAACAATAATAATATCATTTTGAATTTTTGATATATAAAAAGGTAATTCATTCAAAAATGAACTCAACCTTAAATTCATAGTAAAAATGAACTCTAGTCAAAAATTTCTTAGTCAGATAAAATCTAAGTCAAAATTTTGTGTCTAAACAATTCATAATTATAAAAAAATATACTTGTTTATTTGCATAATAAACATTATTTCAACATTACTAATACATTTTCGGAACTGTCAGAACGTAACGTAAAATGATTGTCAATTTTGACAATGACATTTGACAAAATGATCTCGAGAAAAAACTACACTGTCAGGTTAGGTAAACTAGGAAGCCTACCAGTCTAAAAACCCTATATACCTTATTTACGCCTAGCTGTTACTACAATAATATACATAAGCCTCAATAATTGTATTCATATTTAGCAAGATTATACAAATGTCATATAAATCAACAATTTTCGGCAACGGTTGGTAGTTTCTAAAAAATAAATACTGACAACTCTGTTATTTTGGCGCGAATTCTTTTTTTAAATTCTAACGGACAGTGATTACATTAAAAGTCAACTTACCATAGATAATAAATAAGAAATAACCTAAAGCGAACTACTAACCATTATTATTTTAATTATTAATTGCTATATATTACTCTCCGCGTCGTTATTTACAATTTTTGGGATTATACCTTATTTGGCATGAATTTGTAACGCCATCTTTCGACTTAAGGGCCTTGTAGCCGGCTAATTCCGTCTCCCTCGCGCAATCCCACATTCGGAATCGAAAAATCACTGTGATTTTCTGATTTTTCGATTTTAAATGTGCAATTTCCAAAATTAAATGATATAATTTGTATTTGGTGTAATTTTTAATTTATTTAGTTTAACTTTTTGACTGGCAAAGTCGTCAATACTGGACGCAAACTATGTTTAAAGTCGACAAAAATCCGGGCATCTTAATAAGAAACAAAAAAAATAAGGTGGGGCGATCAAACGGTCAATTTGACGGAGTACATCATAAAACACATGACCGCCTCCCCATCTTTCCGCGTTGTACAACAGATGCACAGAGCACGCCATCTTATTTTTTGTCATTTAGCACGATCTTAACACGTAATTGTAGTACGTTTGACATATCCTACTAATATCATAAACACGAAAGTTTGATTTATAGATGTTTGTTCCTCTTTCATGCAAAAACTACTGATCGGATTGAGATGAAACTTATTTTGTTAAATGTTTTTTTTTGTCATTTAGCGCGATCTATAAACGTGTTACGATTAACAAATACAACATATCATTTTTAAAATTTAACGAATCTTGCAAAGACGGAACCACACGGCTACAAACCCTTTAAAAACAGCCAACTTTAAATGCGCACAGCGCCACACTCGCGACTTATTTTTAATCTGTTGTTAAACTCAGTAACGACATACTCGCGACTTACAGGGCTAACAACGCCATCTGTTGTCAAACTCAGGACTTATAAGTGCGAATAACATCTTTAATCTGTGCGCGACATAAAGGACATTGACCACCTCCTTTGCCACGCCATTGCTGAACGGCACACCTATAACACATACACATATGCCCACACATATACAACACACTATCTATAGGATTCTCGTAACAGATGGTACATTCCGTTCCTGTCAGATTACCTTCTCCAATCACAGAGTAAATAGGTTGACTGCGGCTTGTCGAAGGCGCGTTGATGCGTTCGTTCACTCGTTCTTTCATTCCGTTCGCGTGCCCGTTGGGGAGGGATTCGTTCGCATTGTTTTGACTCGTTGAAGGACATTGAACGGTGCGGAATGAAGGTTGGTTGAGTGATGAACAGGAGGGCTGTGACGTCATCGGTTGGAGATCCGCGATCGACAGTTGGGATGCTTGGATTCGCTGGAAAGAGAGAATAAACTTATCAGTTTTATATTCGAAACTATACATAGTTTACTGAGGGCTAAGTGGCAGTTTTTCGCTCGAGCTCGATCGCGTTAACGTTGATGTAATTTCTATGGAAATGGCACAGCGCCGTCTTGTGTCACGTACAGAAAACTGAATAGCTAAGTGTGAGTATTTTTACGGCAATGTAACGAGCGCCAAACCGATCCAACACAAGCGCGGCAACGTCTGTGATTGGCTAACTCAAGTGTGTGTGTCAATGTTCTCGAGTGTGTGCTCGACGCGTTCGGTCAAGGCGACGTAAAAGTAATTCGATTTGATTTGCAAAACTGGCACTCGGCACTCTGATTCTCACATAATTTATAAAAGTTTCAACCGTACAGAAAAATTATAATAGTACTCTCGAATAGATGTAGATTGTATACAATTTTTCGGCTAACGTAGATTTTCCAAAAATAGCGATGCGAACGTTTTACAACGATTTGATATGAGGATGATTGTAAATAAGTTTACGTTTGACCACAAATTGCCTGATTTAAAAAAGATGTAGTTTAGGATTTAATGCACAGACCGAATCAAACGTAAGAGCGTTTGTGAAGTTGCGCAAATCCCCACTCCATACCACTGACGTCTGAATTTGCTATTGTGCAAAGACTTGATTTGTGTTCAGAGACGCTATATGAGTAACGTACAGGCATACGAGATGATAAGTCACCTGGATAACCGGGCAGGTCATTAAAAAATACCAAAATAAAATAAAAATCTCACCTCAATATAATGCGCACTGGCCAACGTCATCTGTTGATGGTTCATATCATTCTGATTGCCATTCTGAGGCGGCAGATTGACCACCAGCACCGTTCCTCCCGCACCACTCTGAATCGGAGCAGTTCCCGCCAAAACCCTCAACTGCTGAGGAGGAGTTTGCACTTGCCCTTGCGACGACAGCATCCGAACTTTTTGAGTAGCCCCATAAATATCCACAAACGCCCAAAGCCTCAAAGTATGATCCACATGCATGACTGTGACTGGATTCGATCCGTTTCTGCTGACTCTGACTTCTCCATCGACCGTCAAAGTGACTGCTAACTCGTCTCCTCTACGAAGTCCGTTTGCCGCATCGCGTCTTACAACCCAATACTCCGGCCGGTCCAAAAGGTGCTCAGCATCCACTGGCAAGTCGCAAGGTCTCAAAACTGCGGGATCGCAAGACGTAAGGCCAATCGATAAGCTGCCTGCATACGCTGAATCAGTTCCTAATATCTGGACGACAATGGTTTGCCCTGGACGCATAGGCTTTGCTGTAAAGACGTAGCCTTGACAGAATTCTCCATCACATCTCGCAGCGACTCCTCTGTCGCCGATAAAGTGGACGTTGCGTCCTTTAGTTCTGTGCAGACTTAAAGGCACGAGGGGGTTTTGATGTCGAGGCGCTGGTAGCGGCTCATCCACTGACAGAGATCTCATACTATTCGCTAGTCTCTCTTCGTCCACTGGGCTGTGGGTCACCCGTCTAATTTGATTCGGGGCTCTCGGGTCTGAGAACTGTACTCCTGTGCAGTTTCCGTAAATATCCACCAGCGCCCAAATGGGACTTCTCGTGTCCACTCCGGAAAAGAATAATCCTTTTTCCTCTCCATTGATGCCGAAGTGGACATCGCCTGCTGCGTTGACGTAGTAGAATAAAATGTTGTCTTTTTCGCAGAACCGCTCGCCCAAGGCTTTAGCCCAGTAGCCAGGTTTGTTGGTCAGGTCTGGGCAGGCGTATTTGGGCAGGGCGTGGGCTAAAGTGGCGGGGTCGTGGGTGGTGAAGCCCAGCCGCGTGACGCCGCTCCAGCTGTTGGAGATTTCCACGAAGCGTATGTACACCTGGAACGTAAAAATTGATGATCAGATTTGGAAATCTAAGTGTTGGTGTAGTGACCTTTCGGACTTTTATACTAACGTGCTAAAGGGTAACAATTCGTTTTAATGGATCCCGAAAATGACTGTCAGGCACAGAGGTAGGTTGTCAAACTTGTCAAGTGAGTTATATTGGGTATAATTTCTAGTATAATCCAGATTATTCCAAATATCCATGGCAATCGGGTAATTTTAAAGGATCTTCTCGTAACCAAAAATTTGTGTGTTTGACAATAACATTGCTTAGATATAGGTTATCAGATCTATCAGCAAAAAGTGCGATAGCAAACCTCGATGTTAGATAGCAGATTTAAAATCTTAAAATCCACTTCCAAGCTAACTAGGGCATCAGATAGCGAAATAGATCTCGATTGCAACCTCGTAGCAGCTCTTAAAAGCCGTCGGAACGATCGACTTTATCTCAACTTTATCGACTGATTTACTATTCTGTGTATATCGTAAACAAAGATTTCTGAGACCTACCATCCTAAGAAGGACCATCCAGGTTCCTCACGTTTCCGCCAAAGTTGAATGGAACTCAGAAGAAGTTCCAGGCAATCATAAGCGTCAAGAGCTACGCATTTTCTCCACCATCGAATCTTGAAACGGACCAGGACATCATAAAGATAAAAAACTTTGACCTTCGAAGAACCATAAAGGTTTCGCCAAGGCTGAATGGCAGCCAGAAAAACTACCAGGAAATCATAAACACCAAGAGCTACGCACCTTCTCATTGACCCTAACAGGGCGAGCGCTGAAGGCCAGCCCCTTGCAGAAGGACTCCACCCGTCGCGCCGTGGAGCCGTCCCGGGATATCCTCACGTTCTCGCCGTGGACGGAGTGGAACTCCAGCGGCGGGAGGTTGTTGGGAGTGCCGCCCGTGCAGGAGGTCCTTGGGGCTGGAACAAAGAGAACGGCAAGTTAGATTTTTGCAAAATGGCTAAAAATAAAAATAAATGGTGAGTGCGCGGGCGTCCGTTGTCGAGGGCGCGCGTATTCCCTGAAGAAGGAGTACTAACTACGCTGAAACCGGTCGGACGCATAGCGGCTCGACCGTTCAAATAATCGTGAGTTGTATCCGGTGTTCATATAAATTTTAGAATGGCTAAAAGGTAAAATATTTGAAAAATTATACCATCTACGGGTACATCGTGAAACAATTCTGACAAATAAACATATTATGATTCGACCTGTGACTTTTGGTGCCTTTTAAAGTCTTCGGATGGTGACCGCGGCTGGCATTTATAACTGAGCTCCGCTGTGGCTCGGATGACAGGTTAAATTTTGGGTATTGATTGTTTTAACCGTTTGGCCATACCTATGACACATTCAGGCGACTTATAAACTCTGACACCAGGACTAGCTACCTGATTTTCAGACAAAAAGTTTTCAGTTTAGCTAGATTATTATGATAAGTATATTTTCTTGCCTATGACCTGGGACAGCGTTTGCGCGAGAAGGGTCGGGATCCTCGAGCGGGCTGGTTTGTAGTCCAACGAATTTCATTGGCCATACAGCGAGGAAATGCCGCTAGTGTGTTGGGAACGTTTGGGCCACGGTCTACGCGCGAGGGGCTTTTTTGACATGTTTTCTTGTACGTGACAAGTACCGACTTGACGATTATTTTTTATTGTATTGAATTCTTTTTGACATGTATTTGAAATTATTGTATATTGACATGAAACAATAAACATAATTTTCTAGATAGATTTTGGTTCTGATTGTTTTCAAAAATGAAGGCAAGTTTAGCTTGATGATATTGTAGATAATTTTTTGCAAAAATTAGCATGACCGACTTCACCCGTGTACAGAATTTGCGAATATTTCGCACGGATCGATGTAACATTTTTCACATTATTGTTGATTTACCAAAAATGGCACAGCCGATTTCGATTAAATTTAAATGGGACCAATTTCGAAGTATACTCTTTCCAATAAAAAAAGAATTATTGAAATCGGAATCTACTATGAAGAAAGTTATGCGTGGATATACAAAAAAAAAAAAAATATATATATATATATATATATACGCGTCGAATTGTATACAGACCTCCTCCGGTGGTTCGTCGGTCAAAAAAAATATAAACGGCACATCTTGAAGCAACTCCAATATGAAAATTCATTGAAAATAAAATTTTAATAACGCCTATTACAATGGAACTAATCCATGGTCCATCCACTACTGACAGAAAAACAAAATTTTAACCCTATACTTGGCAGGATTTTTTTTTTCTTAAAATATGTATGTTTTCTGTGTAATATGGATTACTAGACGTATAAACATGGTAAAAAAAATATTTTATAAAATCTATAATATTTACTTTTTATTTTAGAGAATGTATCCTGCAAGACACACTGCCAAGTTGGTAGCAATCTACAAACAAAAATAATTGTATCTAAGTGGATACACTGCCATGTGTGCCATAAATAAGTTATTTGTAATATTTTATATATTTTATTCATAAAACAGCTTTACATAATTAGGAGATCACAATGTTATCATTGTTTCACAATAACTACTTTATGAGTTTTATAAATTAAATAAATTGAGCATATCAACAGTCTCAAAGTTTGCTGTAACATTTAGAAAAATAATCAAATAAATCAACAGTCTCACTATTATAGAACTTGAAGTTCTGGTAATTATATTTTTATATAAGCATAATACTACACTTATTACTATTAAGTAACACTTTACTGTTAACTATTACAAAAATGAGATCATATTATTCTATCATACGAGGTTATTACTTTGTATGGAAAGCTAGAAAGCAATTGCGCTCTGGCAAAAAACACAGCCTCAAGTTACATTTTTGGCAAAATACTTTCGTCTGTCCTTTGGTGCAATATTTGCACCTTGAAAAGATGAAAATGTGGGAAGATGACCACATTGATCAAACCGAACTGCGTCAACAGGCCTTTCAGCTGATGGGTTTTTGATAACAGGTACTGCAGTAGAGGGTACGTTTGTTACGTGGCTAGTTCTTCCTAATTTCAGAAGGCTTTTGTAAACATCAAGTCGAAACTTTTTGAGGCTAATCGGTTTCATATTTTGCAGCTCGTTGCTATTATTGCCATATATATTGCGACGTCGCGTCAATCAAAATCACGTCGGTATATCAACCAAGCGTTATTCATTGATATATCTATCATTTGTGCAATTAGTGGCAAATACCATCGGTGACCTTTAAATGGTGTTCTATAAAGTGCAACCAACATGTCGGCCAAATCAACACCACCCATGTTCAAATTATATTCCTTTACTATGTTTGGACACGTCACAGGCATCTTTCTTCTCTCTTCTTTCTTATATCGCATTACAACCTGTACAGGTCGAGCTTCCACAAATGTGCTTGCTGCGGTCACACATTTGTTGTCAGACCATTTCAGAACTACAACCTTATTTTTGTTGCATTGCACCTGCGCATAAGAGCCTCTGCCTTTTTTCTTTAAATTTTTATCAGTAGGCAGTTTCTGTTCAGCTCCTCGCAATCTGTTTTGCCTAATTGTCCCCAAAGCAAATATTCCATACTGGTTACGTAAATATTGCAGAAGCTCAATAGATGTAAAGAAGTTGTCGAAGCACAACACCTTGCATGCGGGTTGGTGAATAGACTGAGCTAAAGCCAAAACGACTTTCGACCCTAAACCCATGCTATTTTCTTCGTCACTTAATCGGTGAAATCGGAAAGTGTCATCTCCTCCATATAGCAAAAAGTCGTAAACGACTGAAACTCCTGCTCGTACAAAGATTTTAAATCCCCATTTTTTGGGCTTGTTTTTTATGTATTGTTTCCGACTTCCCGCTCTATTGCCTTTGTGAGGTACCATCATTTCGTCGATACTAAATCGCGACTCTTCTTCGATCTTCAAACAGTTGGCACGTATTGCTTGAAGAAGCGGCCGAACTTTATAAAATCGATCACCGTCATCTTTAAAATTGTCGTTACAGGGAAGGTAACGTCTTATCATCTGGAATTTTTTCAACGTCATTATGTCAGCAACATTATTATATCGGCATTCAGTGGACCAGTAATCTGTATAAGCTGGCAACTTTGCAACTCCCATGAATATCAAAATTGCCAAGAAATCTTTGATGTCATCTTCTGTCAAATTTATCGATGTACCCTTCACTTGAGTACTGCACAGATTTGTTTGTTCAGTAAGTAGAGATATGATATTATCAGAGAAAAATTGTTTGAAATAGTCAATAGGAGTGAAACCCTCATTTGATGTTTCAAATAATACATCTTCGATTTCTGCTGCGCCACTAAATTTTTTGCTGGTCCAATTTAACATCAATTTCTTTCGTTTTATCGGTTTATTTTTTGGCAAGTCTTTTGCCAGGGCTGTGACTTTTTTAGATCGCGTAGCTGTAGATGGTGAAGGAACGCATAATGGTGATGGCACTTGTTCATAGCTAGTCGAAGCGATGGCTTGCGGTGATTGGACAGATGATACTGCCAACGGCGAAGGTGGGTGTGTAAATGATTTTAACTGATTGAGGCATTTGTTACCATGATGTAAAACTCCAGATTGGTTTGGTGACATAATTGAGGGAGAGCTTGCAGTTTCTAATGCTGGCGATGGCAGAAACGATTGTAAGGATGTTGAAGCTAACACGTTATCTATTTCTTCATCTTCATCTGAATTCAACAGATTCAAATTTAAAAGCGACGATGGCAATGATGGAGCTGGTGAACTGCTACCAGAGTGTGTTTGAAAATGATATTGATAGTGTTGTAACTCATCGGCAGATGAGTCACTGTCTTCTAAGTCTGATTTAGCCCCCACCTTGGGAACAAGAGCAAGTATTTTTTGAGCTCTGCTATTTATTTGACGATTGTGTGATTGAACCTGCAGATCAAAATACAATTCAAATTAGAGATTACAAATAAAACAACAGTGCTAAGTATACTAGCAAAACTAATCTATATATCAATATATAGTAAACATATATACATACATTTATACATACAAACGCCAAATGTTCCCCCTAGACTCTGAGATCTTCGCTCCCTTCGCTCGCTCGATCAAATATTAACATAACTTAAGAATACTATAATAAAATAATAAAATTGTCGTAATAAACTTGTTGATTAAACAAAATTTATTTTACCAACATGATTTCATACGTAACGGGCAGTGTATCTCCTCAGATACTAAGCAAATGTTTGCAAATTTACTGCGTACTTGGCAGTGTGCTCCTACAGATACATTCGGGAAAATGGGTAAATTACAAACTATAAAGACCCAGTTTCAACAAAAAAAACACATACGCATAAAGTAACGTTTGTGACACATAATATTAGTAGATAATTTTAGCAAATCATTTGGAAATTCTTAAATAAATCTATTTTTTACCTTCCGTGAAGTAGACGCCTGCGCACGGTTCGCCATCTTGCGAGCTACTGTCATTTCAGTGTTGCCAACAGCAAGAAAATATTTTTTTACTAATTATATACATTATTAGCTTTTATATTGTGCATAAAAATATAACACAACACATTGTCAATAGTCTCAATATTTTTTTTAAATCTATGTTTCCGTACAGATACAATGCCAAGTATAGGGTTAAGAACCTTTAAATTGTATCTATTCTAATAATTTTAAATAATTGCTTTAGTTTAATTTAACTTTGTACATACATGCTACACATACTAACTATCACACAATCTACATCCAACCCCAATTCCCTAACAATTGTATTCCTACCAGCCGCCCCTAGCTCTCAAAATCCAACATGGCGTCGCGTCACCTGCCAAGCAGATGCGCGCGAGCAGCTTGGCTAAATGTCTTGTAGAGTTAATGCCATAGCGTAGAATTAACGAGATGGACTGGAGGGACACAGCTGTCGTCTAACTTTCTTTCTAAAGTTCAAGTCCAAGTTATTAATAGAAGAAAGATAAAAAGCTGTCTGCAAAATTCAATTTTAATAATTATTTTTTGCAAAAAATAGCATGACCGACTTCACCCGTGTACAGAATCATTACATAGTGTAAAACAAAGTCGCTTTCCGCTGTCTGTCCCCATGTATGCTTATATCTTTAAAACTACGCAACGGATGTTGATGTAAGTAGTTTGTTTTAATAGAAAGAGGAATTCAAGAAAAATGTCTATATGTATAATACACCTGTGCGAAGCCGGGGCGCATCGCTTGAACGCAAATATTATGCACGGATCGATGTAACATTTTTCACATTGTTGTTGATTTATCAAAAATGGTTTAGCCGATTTCGATAAAATTTAAATGGGACCAATTTCGAAGTATACTCTTCCCAATAAAAAAAGAATTATTGAAATCAGACTACTATGAAAAAAGTTATGCGTGGTTATACATAAAAAAAATATACACGTCGAATTGTATACCTCCTCCGGTGGTTCGTCGCGTCGGTCAAAAATGCAAACTTACTTGCATTTCCTGGTAGTTTTTCGGGGTGTCATTCAGCCTTGGCGAAAACCTTGATGGTTCTTCGAAAGTCAAAGTTTTTTTATCATTATGATGTCCTAGGGAATACAATAATAAGATAGCTAGCTAAAAAAGATAATAATTTCGGAAAAAAAGAGAAATCCAAAAGGTACAATCAACAGAGGTGGTCAAATCTTGAACTAAACATTGTCTACGGTCAACTATATCAGTTTCAGTCTAGAAATTACGCTAGTGGCTCCTCTGATGTAATCTATATTCAACAGTGTTAACACAGGAAATGTTAATATGACGCAATCTGTGACCGCACGTGGTCTGACAATGGGGTGTTCCCCTTGACTAGTGGAGGGTGAAAATATAGGGGTCCATTTTCTATCGTGCGTTACTTATGTAAGTTTGAACACTCTTTGATACGGTTCTGATCACTGAGGTAAGTAGTACCTGATAGCTTCTAGTTGATATGTCGCCCTGGTAGTCGATTTTCGTATAGGTCGGGTGGGTAGCCCTGGTGTCAGAGTTTTTACCGACTTCCAAAAAAGGAGGAGGCATTTTGGTCATCGATATTTTCTCCAATTGAGAACCGATTTAAAAAAATATTTTTTAGTTCAAAAGGATATACTCCCGAAGTACTCATTTAAATTTTATCGAAATCGGCTGAACCGTTTTTGAAATATCAACAGTAACTTTAAAATTACTATACGAATATGGACGTGCGATCGCTATTCGAATTTTTTAAATAGTCCACTGCAGGACGTAGGCCTACCCACGAAGGGTGTTTGGGCCATATCCACCACGCTGGCCCAGTACGGGTTGGTGGATTCACATACGCCATCGAATTTCTTCTACGGACGTATGCAGGTTGCCTCACGATGTTTTCCTTCACCGAAAAGCCGGTGGTGTGAAATTCCGTACATAAATTCCAAAGAACTCATTGGTACGGGACCGCGGATTTAAACTTACGACTTCACGATTGTAAGGCGGGTGTCACTACCTCTTGACCACCACGGCTTATACACACGTATGTAGTTAGTCAAACTACGCTATGAGCATAATACTTAAAGCCCTACCTACATCTTTAAAATCGTCAAATCATCAAGCTCTCAAACTGAAGTACTTTCCAAAGCCAGGTGTTTTATATTTAACATGAGGGTTGCCATTTTAAAATTTAAGGGGGCGCAGCATCCGGCGGAAGTGTGTAGATCGATCGGATCTCGCTATCATTCAAATATAGAACTTTGGGGGAAGACGCCGGATATAAGATAGATTTGAAATCGGAAGTTGACAAAAAATAAAAAAGTGGGTAGGTGTGTAATTTGATATTTCGAATTGCGTAAGTAAACATAGCTAGATTAGCGCGCCGAAATTAAT
Source organism: Hypomecis punctinalis (assembly GCA_949316475.1). Taxonomy (NCBI): domain Eukaryota; kingdom Metazoa; phylum Arthropoda; class Insecta; order Lepidoptera; family Geometridae; genus Hypomecis; species Hypomecis punctinalis. The sequence goes on from OX438822.1 coordinate 3,522,978, forward strand.
AAAAATAACTGCAAATACATAATGCAATGCTATGCCAAGATGAAGAAAAAAAAATACTAATCAAAAACCATAAAAAACAAATTTTAACAGTTAGCTGCTATTATTCAAATAAAGAACTTTGGGGAAGGCGCTAGATTAAATAATCATTTTAAAAATATCTAAGGCATCAAAAAAAATACAGAAACATACGACTACTCTGAAAAAATAGTACATATAGAATAATGCACATGGAAAACTATTAAACTGCTTTTTGATACCGTTTTATCAGAAAAGAATCCCAAAAATTTATCACAAGCAAAAAAGAAACAACCTCTATAATAGTGAGGTCATAACCTCTTCGTCCGTCTTCCACACTGTTTATTTTCGCCACAAAAATATAAACATCGCCCAAAAATAGTCCAAAACATAAGCGATTTATAAATAGTGGCCACGTGCGAGTTATTAATTTTGGCGGGTGCGCCGCGTCACTAATGATCGAGGTGACGTTGGAATGAGGGGAAGCCATCTTTGTACAATGTGTAGGTAATAATAGGTATCAAAAAAGTCCCTAGATATTTGTCTTTATATATGTATTGAAAAAAAAAACAAATAAGTAAATACATATTTTTGTGCGCATGTTCAAGTTTGGTCATAATAACATTTTTCATCACATCTATTCGAAAATGACTACTTGGTTCGCCTTTAAGTGCGCCCAAAGGTGGTGTTTTCTATAAGGAACTTTACAAGTGCGCCGGAATTATCTTTGCCGCGCACTTTTTGAATTTGGAAGTATTTGTGATGTTGTTCAGCGCCAAGAAAATGAATGGAAAGAATGTAAATATAAGTGTTCATAGATACCATTTAATTTCAATGTTGTTACTCTACGTTTTATTAAATAATAATATTACTACAATATGAGGCGCCTTTTATTTTCTCAAAGAGGGTGATGAAAAGTAGAGTGTAACACTCGAGCGCAAAATATACACTTACAACCAAAGAACAAAAGTTGTTTGACTAAATGTACTAGACCCGCCCTTGAAAGGTTGCGTTTAATACCTATGACCCTGTAGGATATCATAGTTTTTACTTTTCATTATTGGCCATTCTTAAATATCGCATAGAAGATAAAAGAAAAAACCCTAAAAATCAATATTAAAATTAATTCATTTCTTCCCCTGAAAACTACCAGGAGCGCATAATCCAAAGAACATAAATCACCAAGACACGAATCAACGCCATCTCGAGCGTAATAAAAACAAAACACGATCGCAAATGTCACGTCCGACGTCATCCTTCCTGGTGCAATCCCGCGGGCTAAATCCGGACACCGTTTGACGTCAATCCCGATCTAGATAGACCGGGAATAGGCTAATAGTCGTTGTGCAATTGGGCAAGTCGATGATGCTAATGACCTAATAGCTTCTAGTTGATATGTCGCCCTGGTACCTATAGTTGAAATTGAAACGCATCTGGTACTAGATAGATAAACTCTTTACTGTGTGTTTCCTTTAATAGTCCACTTCTGGACCTAGGCCTACCCACGAAAGGTGAATGGGCCAAATCTACCACGCTGGCCCAGTGTGGGTTGGTGTTGGTGGGTTTATACACGCTGTTTTCCTTCAATGAAAAGCCAGTGGTATGAAATAAAAATAATATGTATACCTAATACACTTGTGCGAAGCCGGGGCAGGTCGCTATTTCTAAATAAAATGAAGAAGCACACAGTAGTTTAGATCTATAATATTGTTGATTCATTACAATCGAACAATTCATAATGGCGAATGGCCTTTCAAGGTCTCTGATAACAGCTGTGCTATGACGTAGCTCCAGTAATAATTTAATGACATCATAACACCGGTAGATTCCGATATCGATTGTCCATAATCCCAAGCAAGTCATTGTACCTGTCTCTTTTCAGCCTGAAACGTGAAAAGGAGATGACAACAATTTCAGTGCTCACACGAAAGTTTAAACGAACACCCACGTCCTCAACCCAAATGTACCAGGGCAAAATGAACCCGTTAGTCTGTGCATTCGTATCAAAGACAGATTGTATCAGGACATCATAATCAAACAGGAAAAGTTGGAAAAGAATAAAAAAAACATTTTAATTTGAGTTTCGTTCTAATTGTACTAGGGCAATATAAAAGCCGTGGTGGTCTAGAGGTAGTGACACCCGCCTTACAATCGTGAGGACGTGGGTTCAAATCCCGTACCAATAAGTTCTTTGTAATGTATGTACGGAATTTTACACCATTGGCTTTTCGGTGAAGGAAAATATCGTGAGGCAACCTTCATTTGTCCGTAGAAGAAATTCGATAGGGTATGTGAATCCACCAACCCGCACTGAGCCAGCGTGATGGATATATCACCCTTCGTGTGTAGGCCTACGTCCTGCAGGACTTTTAAAAAAAGGCTGGTACAATACAATATAAAGGAACAAGTACTAGGACAATATAAATGGACAACAGGTATGTATGGTACGTATTTGTATATGCCGAATCAAACGTCTTGGCCGCTGCGAAGTTTGCTACAAGCTGCAGATAACTCAATCCTGGCTGAATCTCAAACAGCTACGCGAAGATTGGGTTTCGGGCAGCTTGTAGCTAACTTCGTCTTCTTTTGTTTGGCGTCGCATTGTTGTGCATTTGCCAGTGTCAAATATTAAGTTGTAATAATTTTTGATATTTTATCAAAATAGTCACTGTCGTAGTCACGTCATAGTCCAATGAAGTCGCGGTCAAGTCCAAACGTCGTCCAAGTCATACCTCAGTAAAGCAGTGGAACTTTACTAGAGGCGTCTATGGAGTTTTGGTAACAACACGATACGTCACATTATATCACTTGCCTACACTCATGCACGTAAATCACCTCATAATCAACGAAATACCTACCACAATTTTTCACTAATTATCACTGATAAAACACAAGTTTAACAAAATAATACAATGGGGCGACATGACTTTTCCGCGTTCCCGCCAAAACTCTTCAGTGTAGCTAACTTCACAGCTTTGATTCGGTCTATAACTTCCCTCATAGAGTCGAATAATAACTATCTTTACACAACACAACTTTCAAAGCTACCAGGACTATATAAACACAAAGAGTATGTAAAGAAAAGAAGATAGATCATAACAACATTTCGCTCCCTATCTAATACGACGCCAATTTCAAAGTACCAAGGCGACATGAACACACAAGAGAGTTACTAAACAATAGGCATTTTATTAGCAACATCCCCTTGAGAAATATAGCACATTAGCGCAGCTGTATATGAGTGGTAAGGGTTGGTTAAGCTCCCGATGCGGGGGTGTTTTTGACAATAATTTGTGGGGTAGGTCACAGTGCGGTTAAAATAAGATTAAGGGTATTTTCTGATGCACTTTTTTTTCTTTTTTTTTTTATATTTTGGGACATCTTACACACGGCCTCTGACCCCAAACTAAGCAAAGCTTGTGATATGGCTGCCAGAGACTGATATACTATATATACTTATTTTTAAATACATACTTATATAGATAGTAACTAAATAACACCCAGACACAGAGCAAACATTTATGTTCATCACATAAATATTTGCCCTGGTGGGGATCGAACCCACGCCTCTTTGATCCAGAAGTTAGGGTCACTAACCACTGAGCCACCGAGGCAGTCAATTGTGTTAGACGTTATCAAAATGTCATCTACATAATCTATATCTTTGTCTTATAACAAATAAAGACCTTTTTAGAATACATACTCGTATCCATCACACTAGCCCAATGAGGGCAGATGGATTTACATACGCACCGAATTTCTTCTACGGTCGTACATAAATTCCAAAGAAATCATCGTCAAGGGGCCGGGATTTGAACCCACGACCCATCAAGGCTTCACTTGTGTAATGAATAATAGGCCGAGTGGCTAGCCTTGGTGTCAGTTTTTAGGCCGCCGGAAGGCCTCCTCTAGGTTAAGACGAGGAGGCATCGAGACGAGAAACACGAAAACGAGTACTTTTGAATGCGCGATGTGAGAGGACGAATGACATTGATTCAAATTTAAAAAATATCATAGATAAGGGAAAATCTTGAAAAATTTAATGAACCGGAGAAATTTTGAAAAGTGACCGGCTTTATTAAACATAAAAAACTTACAAATTTGTCACCAAAAAAAAGTTTATTAATTCGAATTCTCAGAATTATCAGCGACAACACCCCATTATTTTTTACGAATAAAATAGCCAGATCACTTTTCTATTTAACAAACCGAGAAGTTATTTTTTTAATGTGTACATTATGAGTAATTAATTAAAAACTCACTGCCGTCCTCCGCTCTGGCGCGATCCTGTCGAGCGCAACGGCGTAAAGGACATGTCCACAAAATGTATGGAGGCTGGTATAATAATAATCAAAAATTCTAACCACAACATATTTTTCTGAGTTTATTACAACAGTTAAAAACAAAAAAGACCACTCCGATTTTTTTAAAATTAATTTTGAATTTATTAGAAAAAATAAATATATTTCGCTCAATAGGTAGTTTATCTCTAGCAGCCCTGATTAAGTAACCTCCAAAAACATTTTTACCAATTAGACACACTTTTAAAGTGTTTTTTTATCACATTGTACCTACTAACACCCACGTTCACGTTCTTTCACATACATCACTTAATTTTAGCAAATTAAGTGATGTATGTGAAAGAATCAGCTACGAATGCAAGTAAAATAAAGATAGAAGCACTTTATCATTGCTAAACTAGAAAAAGTAATAAGCTGTATTGTTATTTTTCACACAAATTATTTTTCACTCTAAAAACAAAATGGAAGGGTGAAAAAATCTAAATTAAATATTTTTGAAAAGCCCATATAACAAGCTTTCAAATTATGTATGTATGTATCATCTTGGTTCTATTTTTCTCTGAATAATATACCACTTGTGGACGTCACCTTTGTCCGAGTGAAGGGGCGCGTTACTCGATTTTTGAGAAAAAATAGTTCATCAATGCGTCACCTTAAAACAACCATACGATTTAACGTGTCATCCGAGCCACGGTAGCGCTCAGTTGTATATGCCACCCGCGGTCACCCATCCAAAGTCTGACCGTGCCGATCGTTGCTTAACTTCGGTGATCGCTGACAAAACACCTAGTCAAACTTTCATCCATCCATCTATCAGGTATAAGACGTCCACAGCTGGACATAGGCCGCCTATGGATTTCCAATAAGACCGGTCGGTAGCGGCTTCCAGCACGATCGCGGCATCCACCAATAAGGTGGACGTCCTACGCTGCGCTTGCCTGTACGTGGTCTCCAATCTCAAACTACGCTATGTTATTTTAATATCATTCAAATGGTAACATCCCCTTCTTTCTAGCGGAGATGCGCACCGCTGCGCCGGCGCATCCTGTCACAGATTGTGTAACAGTTTCTACGCGCAGGAAACACGATATTTACGTTGTAATTACAAAGAGGCGATCTGTTGAAAAAGCGTTTAAATTAAAATTGGAACTGTTGACTTGGTTTATGAAGTAAACTTCCTTTTAGGAAGGAATGGTATGGTATACAGGGTTATTTCTAATCGATTAGCACCCTTTTAGGGGCTTATTCTGTACATCAAAACTAACAACTTTTGTCAAAACTCAAAAAATCAGCTGTTCCATACATTTTGTCACGGGTGAACAACAATTATTTTTTTTGTATTGGATAGATTTAGTATATTTTACTAAAATACTGTATCTAGATGAAATAGTGGCAAACAAAACACACATTAGTAATTATATTAGTAAAAGTTTAGATTTCATTGTAGTAAAATTCAGTTACTTTTTAACTTACTTAAAAAAAGTTCTCAATTCGACTTACTATCTTTCGTACGTTTTTTTTATTACTCCGCCAATTATAATTTAATTACTAATGTGTGTTTTGTTTGCCACTATTTCATCTAGATACAGTATTTTAGTTAAAAAAAAGTAAGTAAGTTCGTATAGGCCGGGTGGCTAGCCCTGGTGTCAGAGTTTTTAGTTTAGTAAAATATACTAAATATTTATGAACAGATTTTGATAATTTTTTTTGTTTGTTTTTTGGAGCTGTTTTTCAAAAATCAACAATAATCAAAGGATGATTTTCATCGATTCAAGCGAACTTTTCAGTACACGATTGGGGTAGATTGTGCCATATTTGGCGAAAAATAAATACTCAAGGAAAAATCGAAATGTCGATTGATTGACACAAACTATGCTATCATTGTTGACATCACCCGCGACAATGCAAAGAAGAACAATTGCATACTTGCCGCCATGTTTGGTTGACGCCATTAAAGGCGCGAGATTTTTTACAAATGGCGTCAGTTGATAGCTTCCTGTTTACTACAATGATGTAGGAGTTCAAATGAAATAGCATCATTATATCAGTTAAACGATATCCGTTAAAACCTACTTAGATCCTTCTCAAATAGTCTGCACGATTCGATGTGACATCCTCGTGTGACTGCCTCGGTGGCTCTGTGGTTAGTTACCCTAACTTCTGGATCAAGGAGGCGTGGGTTCGATTCCCACCCAGGGCAAATATTTATGTGATGAACATAAGTGTTTGCTCTGTGTCTGGGTGTTATTTAGTTACTATCTATTTAAGTATGTATTTAAAAATAAGTATATGTAGTATATCAGTCTCTGGCAGCCATATCACAAGCTTTGCTTAGTTTGGGGTCAGAGGCCGTGTGTAAGATGTCCCAAAATATTTATTTATTTATCCATATACATTATTGATGATTTATCAAAAACGGCTCAGCCGATTTCGATGAAATTTAAATGAGACCACCTAAGAAGTATACCCTTTCGAACTAAAAAAGATTTTTTTAAATCGGTTCACAATTGGCGAAAATATCGATGATCATACACATACACAAAAAATACATACAGACGAACATAGTACCTTCTCCTTTTTTGAAGTCGGAAAAAGCGTAAAACTGTCCAAAATGCGTAATTAATAGGAAAATCCAATAGTAACCCCAAGGGCGAATCCGAATCCAATTTGGTCCGACCCCGAAAGCCGGCGAGCCGAGAAATGACCCCAAATTCGACATTTAGACGACCATCTGCCCACCTTATTATAAATAAGCTACTCAGAGATCTGCGGAGGATTCTCTATGAAAACACGCGCGTTACAGGTCGAATCAACCTACTTGGCGGCCAGTGTGACCAGAATCAGTATTTTTAACCGACGAACCACCGGAGGAGGTATACAATTCGACGCGTATATATATATATTTTATGTATAACCACGCATAACTTTTTTCATAGTAGTCCGATTTCAAAAATTACTCTTTTATTTAAAAGAGAATACTTTGAAGTTGGTCTCATTTAAATTTTATCACAATCAGCTGAACCATTTTTGATAAATCAACAATAATGTTAAAATAATGAAATTGCTGCATCGATCCGTGCGTACTATTCGCGAATTCTGTACACAGTTGAAGTCGGTCATGTTGTTTTTAGCAAAAATAATTTTTCAGTAAATTTAAAAAAATATATCGTACAAGGAAGGTATTTTTTGAGAATATTTGGGTGATTAAAAGGGTACGCTGGCAACCTAGGATTTGCGATTTACGAGGAACTTTTGGTGGAAAATAGTGAAATATACCGAATAGTATATTTTTAGGTGCTTCGGTACTTTTCTGAAATTTAATCTGGTCACACCTTTGGCGGCCGTGATGTTAGCTATACTGTACTGTACCAGCCTTTTAATAGTCCACTGCAGGACGTAGGCCTACCCACGGGTGATTGGGCCATATCCACCACGCTGGCCCAGTGCGGGTTGGTGGATTCAAATACGCCATCGAATTCCTTCTACGGACGTATGCAGGTTGCCTCACGATGTTTTCCTTCACCGAAAAGCCAATGGTGTTCAATTCCGTACATAAATTCGTACGGGACCGGGGATTTGAACCCACTACCTTACGATTGTAAGGCGGGTGTCATTACCACTAGACCATCAACCTTTACTGTACCAGCCTTTTTAATAGTCTACTGCAGGACGTAGGCCTAAACACGGGTGATTGGGCCATATCCACCACGCTGGCCCAGTGCGGGTTGGTGGATTCACATACGCCATCGAATTTCTTCTACGGACGTATGCAGGTTGCCTCACGATGTCACCGAAAAGCCAGTGGTGTGGAATTCCGATATCCTACTATCCTACTAATATTATAAACGCGAAAGTTTGTGAGGATGGATGGATGGATGGATGTTTGTTACTCTTTCACGCAAAAACTACTTAACGGATTGAGATGAAACTTTGCAATAATATAGCTTACATATCAGAATAACACATAGGCTATAAATTATAATGATATCGCGTCAAAAATCTAAATATCATGCGGGCGAAGCCGCGGGTAAAAACTAGTTAGCTATAAGCCGCGCAAAACCCAATCCTCCCGCCGACTCACTGACGTACAAAAAAAACTAATGTATGTATTTATTTTATTTAATATGTATTTTAAATACTATAATGTTTACTTTCAAAATATTACTTAAATATTGGCACCACCACAGATAACGTTACGGCCTAAAAAAATCTTCGGCAGACGGTCGTCTGATACGTACTATACGTAGTATCTCTTTAGTTTGTGGTTATGTGAGGATCCAGCATCCCATCCGCCTAGAGGTCTGATTCGGTGTATATCAACTATCAGAGAATAGAGCCTACGTTGAGGAACGCCGCGCGGTCATAGACCCGATCACGGCCCGTGACCGAGGCACTAACCCGCCGTGAAAAACGAACTGAACGCCTGTTAACCAGCCATTTGGAAGTTTTAACCGATTGATTAGAAACTTTGAAACGGTCTGATTCGATTTGATTCGTATTTTGAACGTGCTTTAAGGTTTTGAGGTGGATAACTGCTTATCCATCCATCCATCCATCAGCCGAAGGACGGCCACTGCTGGACATAGGCCTCCTCTATGGATCTCCAATAAGAACTGTTGGAAGCGGCTTGCATCCAGCGCGATCCTGCGGTCTTAATGAGGTCATCCGTCCACCTTGTGGGTGGACGTCCTACGCTGCGCTTGCCGGTACGTGGTCTCCACTCGAGAACTTTTCGACCCCATCGGTCATCAGCCCTCCGCGCTACGTGCCCCGCCCATTGCCATTTCAACTTGCCAATCCGTTGGGCTATGTCGGTAACTTTGGTTCGTCTACGGATCTCCTCATTTCTGATTCGCAGAGAATTCATCTCGCAGAGAGACTCCGAGCATAGCCCTCTCCATAGCTCGTTGGGCTACTTGGAGCTTACTAATAAGGCCCATAGTGAGAGACCACGTTTCTGTGCCATAAGTCATCACTGGCAACACACACTGGTCGAAAAACTGCTTATACAGGGTTATATTTATTTCTAAACAATTAGCAACCTTTTAAGGATGATAAGTAATATTGGAAGCCGTGGTGGTCTAGTGGTAGTGACACCCGACCTACAATCGTGAGGTCGTGGGTTCAAATCCCGATCCAATCAATGAGTTCCTTTGAAACTTATGTACGGAATTTGGCTTTTCGGTAGGAAAAACATCGTGAGGCAACCTGCATACATCTGTAGAAGAAATTCGATAGCATATGTGAATCCACCAACCCAATCGTGAGGTCGTGGGTTCAAATCTCAGTCCCGTACCAATGAGTTCTTTAGAATTTATGTACGGAATTTTACACCACCGACTTTTTGGTGAAGGAAAACATCGTGAGGCAACCTGCATACGTCCGTAGAAGAAATTCGATGGCGTATGTGAATCCACCAACCCGCACTGGGCCAGCGTGGTGGATTTGGCCCAATCACTCTTCGTGGGTAGGCCTACGTCCTGCAGCGGACTTTTAAAAAGGCTGGTACAGTACATTACAGCATCCTTTTAGGGGCTTATTCTGTACATCAAAAGTAACAACTTTTGTTCTGCGACTTTTGTCCAAATTCTAAAAAAAATTTGTTCTTCCATAGAAAAATATCGTTCACCCGCGACATATTGATTATTATCTCGTAATTTTGGAAAAGAGGTATTTATTTATCTCGTAATTTTAGTGCGCGATTAGTCCCGTAGTACATAATAATAATGTGTTCAAATCGCGAAAGTTTAAAAACGACACTTGTAATGCTAAATACCGATGGGGTCGAAATGTTCTCGAGTGGAGACCACGTACCGGCAAGCGCAGCGTAGGGTGTCCACCCACAAGGTGGACGGATGACCTCATTAGGACCGCAGGATCGCGCTGGATGCAAGTCGCTATCAACCGGTCTTATAGGAAATCATTAGTGGAGGCATATGTCCAGCAATGGACGTCCTGTGGCTGAAATGATGATGATGTGAAACGGAGCGCACAATGTGGCTTAGCAACTTCCCACATTCAGCCAAGAAAAGATACCCAATTACTGAAACAAAAGCTTCAATCTCCAACAAAGACACAAAGATCTTTCTTTGACTCATTCAAAAACAAACATCAACTTAATGTCTAAATGCATGTAAATCCACTGCCACTTTATTTGCACATTTGACTGTCGCCACCATCGTATTTCTCGAACGAAACTGACAGACATCTGTTGAAGATATTTAGTTCGTTATTTAATCACACTTGTGTACATAAAATGGTGGCACTAAGTACACACGAGGGGTATGAATATGAAAGCTTTCAACTTTTGTATTATTCTTATTCAAGAGATAGAATGTACAAAATGGATGTGCACTTGACGTTTTAAAATGGAGTTGTGGCAAATACACTGTACGTGTGAAGCCATGTCGATTAGAGAGAAAAAAGGTGTTACGTTTTTATAGACCGTCTGGAAGCCATTACGAGTGTTTTCTAGTAAACACAGGGTGATGAGTGATGACATTATACTTTTTCAGGAAAGAGGGCAGTTTTCCTGTATTGGCATCGCATTTTATAGCATTTGCTAGTTTTACAATTATCGAAAAAAAACAAATCAATCAAATAAAATCAATGAAACTAGGTACTTACCTATATTTAGATTTACTAACATAATTAGTTTCGAATTGCTTTTTTAAACCCCCTCTCTGATAAATAGTCTTATTATATTAATTACTCTTTGATGGGAGATGGTATTGTTATAATTATATGTATTTTTTTCTATAATAGGCTTATGAACGTTAAAATTATACGCGATTTGAGTTTAGAATTACATTCAACCTATTTTTTATAGCACGCCAGTTTTTTCACAACCTTTTTGCGTTCTAAAATCAAATTACCTCCGCTCGCGCCATTTTTATTGCCGGCCAGTAATAGCATACTTTTTAAATTATTTCTATGTTAGGCCACAGATTATGAACCTAACCTTCTGTTAGATAAATGGATACAATATTAGCTCTTACACCATTGAAATATGATATATTATTATGTAACATGGAAAATCGCAGTCATGTGTGGCGTTCTAAAAAAGCAAAGTGCGTGACGGACCGTGGCGAGCACGCGATTTGAACTGTAACGTTGGAGGGAGATAGTGATATGTGTGAGGGAGATAGACATATGTAGACAAGAAACACGCGACGGTATGGTGAAAACGAAAACGAATTATTTAGATGTAAGTGAAGTTTTTCAAATGCCAAGTAAGATTGTAATACCCAGGCCGGGTGGCAAGCCCTGGTGTCAATTTTTAAGCCGCTTTAGGACATGGCTAAGCGGTGAAAACAATCGAAGCCTAAATTACGTGTCGTCCGAGTCACGATAGCGCTCAGAGCAAAATATCACCCACGGTCACAAACGAACTGGCTGTGAACGCTGAGGAACTATTATCGACTCTATATTAGGTATAAACTGCCTTTTTATTCTTCTTCCTGGCGTCACACGTCTAATCCATTTGCCATTAGTGCACTTATACCTACTATACTGTCTGTACTGTACGTATATCGCCTTTACAGTTTCATCGCTTAGATAATCGATGAACTAACAAATAATAAACAAATAATTAAACAAATTAAAGCAAATTTTATACGTCCTAAAATTATAGTCTAGAAATTCTAGTGTGAAACATTTTTGTCTATGAAAGTTTCCTTCCTTAGTTAAGGTTTCCCTCCAAAAATAAATTGTCACCATCCCCCGTCATTTTTAAAAATAAACACTTTCTTCTAATCGCGGGGGAGGTTATAACCATAGAGTTTGTAATTCCGTCACAACTGTCGACCACAGATGGCGGGACCCACGGGGATTGGGGGTTCTGTACTATTTATACTTAGTTTGTGTTGTTCTATTTAATTTTATTTAGAGAATGTGAGTGTCTTCATTGATCTATTTATTCTGTTCTAGCCGAGCGACTGTTTTGTTTTAAAATGGAAGTTACTTTTTTTTGGTGGCTGAGGTGGATTACAACTGAGCGCTGCCGTGGTTCGGATGGCCTGTTATATTGTGGGTGCTGGTTGTTTTAGCCGTTTAGCCATATCAGGTCTTCAGGCGGCTTAAAAACTTTGCCACCTCAGGGGCTAGTCCAGGTTTACACGAAAATTGAAACTACAGCTGTTTCCGTATACATTTTCGTACAGCGCCCCCTCGCGGAAACGAGGAAGAACTAACCAAAATGTATGGAGCCACACGCGAACGCGTAAACTACACAAAACCTAGACTAAGGGCTCTGACCTATAGGAACTTACTTAATTTTGAATGAGCATTTCTATCGGCACTTTGTTTGTACATTTGTCGTACCTACGTCCTACATATTCCTTACTATTTTTAGAAATTCGAAACTGTCTTTGTTATTTAAACATACTTTAAACATTGCAATTTGTGCAACAACCGTGCAATTTGTACTGTTAAACATTGTCTACAGCACGTGTAAAACTTTTGTGGTAAGACGGTTTAAGTTTAAACATCGAAAAGTGTCACTACCTAAGTAGGGATACTGCAGCGGGTAAATTTAGTAAAAAAAACTTCACTAGCACGGGATTTGAAACCGCGACCTCACGATCCTAATGTCATTCCATACCATTCTCCCTTTGGTCTATATAAAAATAGCTCAATCCATAATACCTGTATCATTAAAGCTAACCATTTAACCGTGTCAGTAATAACCGTTTGATACTTCAAGACCTTTTTACCATCCATTGACAACTACTACTACAAAAAAAAAAACAAATAAAAACCAACCCTATCACATGTAAAATAAGACTTAAAATCCCATAAACCAATATTTTTTTTCTTATTCAATGAGAACTACTACTCAATCAGTTAAAACGAAAAACAAACTCAACTACTTGTAAAATAAGACTTAAAATTACATAAATCGATTAATTTTTTTTATATGTCTCAAAAGATGGGATGAAAAGATGAAATTTGAGCCTAATTGCTAAACTATAAAGTTTTAAATCGTTTGATTGGCTTCTCGAAGATCACTTCTCACGGGTTCGATCATTAATAACTGGTCAGGCTCGATTGTTAAGTAGTAGTTTTATTAATAGACTTAATATTGTATATGATTTTGGTTCCGTATACAGGGTTATTGGTAATCAATTAGCATCCTTTTAGGGGCTTATTCTGTACATCAAAACTAACAACTTCGTTCTGCGACTTTTGTCAACACAAAAAAAAAAAAATTGTTCCATACAAAAATATCGTTCACCCTCGACAAAATGTATGGAACAGCTGTTTTTTCGAGTTTTGACAAAAGTCGCAGAACAATAAAAGTTGTTATTTTTGATGTACAGAATAAGCCCCTAAAAGGAGGCTAATTGATTAGAAATAGCCCTGTTTATTACAGATGAAGCAGCGATGGGCAGGGCTCATAATATGCAGATCTTATTGCCGATAGGACCGTAATGGAGACCACGTAACGACACGCACAGCGTAGGATGTCCACTGACAAAGTAAATCGATCTAATAAAAAATACTACCTAATAAAAAAGCTTCACTTTCATAATTCAACTCAAAAATCCGTCAAAATTCAAAATTCAAAATTATGTAGGTTCAGCAGCGCGAGTACCGTTTTTATACGATCGTTAATTTGACATTTAAATCGCAAAAATCGGTATTTTTTATGACTTTTACCGATTTTTACCGATTTCCGATTTTTAGCGATTTAAATGTCAAATTAACGATCGTATAAGAACGGTACTCGCGTTGCTGAACTGTCAAAATGTATTTGAAGTCGGCACGTTGCTATCAATCAATATATTCGTGAACTCTTAACTTAAGAATCGAAGTCAAGGCTCCGTTTTTTCAAGGCCACAAGGATCTCTAAAACTAGTAAACAACAGGACGTTACAAAAGCCTATACTTTAAAGTAACGGTGAGCACAAGTTCCCACGTTGCCAATTGTCATATTCTTTTTACCTCATGTCACATGCGCCAGCCATTTTGTTTTTGTTTTTTTTTCTGGATTAATGTCAACGGATGTTGTTGATTACCGCTATGAGTAATAATAATGCATAGATGTATACAGGGTTATTCCTAATCAATTAGAATCCTTTTAGGGGCCTTTTCTGTACATCAAAACTAACAACTTTCGTTCTGCAACTTTTGTCAAAACTCAAAAAAAATTGTTGTTCCATAGAAAAATATCGTTCACCCGCGACCAAATGTATGGAACAGCTGTTTTTTTTTTAGTTTTGACAAAAGTCGCAGAACAAAAGTTGTTAGTTTTGATGTACAGAACAAGTCCCTAAAAGGATGCTAATAGATTGGAAATAACCCTGTATATAGCTTGACTACAACGAGATGTGCAATATCCTGCATTAGTTGCCGATTTTCTACAACAACAATTTTCCATTGTTTTACAGACGAAGTGGATTGGCAAGTTAAAATGGCAATGGGCAGGGCACTTAACACGGAGGACTGATGACCGATGGAGTCGAAAAGTTCTCGAGTGGAGACCACGTACCGGCAAGCGCAGCGTAGGACGTCCACCCACAAGGTTAACGGATGACCTCATTAAGACCGCAGGATCGCGCTGGATGCACGCCGCTATCAACGGGTCATATTGAAGATCTATAGGGGAAGCCTATGTCCAGTGGTGGACGTCCTACGCTTTATGAATAGATTAAAGTCTTTGCGAAACAACACTTTAAAAAAAAGAAAGGCAGGGTTACTACAAAACTAAAAGCCGTGGTGATCTAGTGGTAGTGACACCCGCCTTACAATCGTGAGGTCGTGGGTTCATATCACGGTTCCGTACCAATGATTTCTTTGGAGTTTATGTACGGAATTTAACATCACTGACTTTTCGGTGAAAGAAAACATCGTGAGGCAACCTGCATACGTCCGTAGAAGAAATTCGATGGCGTATGTGAATCCACCAACCCGCACTGGGCCAGCGTGGTGGATATGGCCCAATCACCATTCGTGGGTAGGCCTACGTTCTGCAGTGGACTATTAAAAGGCTGATACAGTACTACAAAACTAATTTAGATAGATGAATTCTTTATTGCTACACCAAAACTTAAATAAACTAGGAACTTATAGCTAGAATTACAATCGGTGGCCTTATCGCTAAAAAACAATTTCTTCCAGGCAACCGTTACTTGTGAAGGATTAACAAAAAGGTTTAAGGGTAATTTTTAGTTTAATATAAAATAATTTCATATCAAAATGGCCGCCCCGTCTTACTATGCGCGAAGTACGACAGTCGTGTGACAGGATACTTTTATATATTTTCTTTTTCATAATAATCTGGCTCCGTGGGAAGACCCATTCAGCCTAGTCGTAGTTTTATTGTCTGTGGTACCGTTATGGGAAACTGACTTGGTAACTTGTCGCCAAATTGGGCGTTTATTATAATACATTATTCCATGTATTTTAACTGATTGTCCAAGAAAAGTGGTAATGTTTTTGAATTGTGTGTGCGTGTTTTCTGTACCTAGAAATTCCTTCAATGTAGACTTTATCGTCTCTGTCAATACAAGGAACAATAGGCTCAATTATGAAGGCGCCATCGTAAATATAATAGCAACGTAAAAAGTGTTCTCTCTATCGAATGTCTAAAGTGAAAACGAAACAGAAATATTGTAATTAGTTAATTATAATTACGATGGCGCCTTCATAATTGGGCCTAATGTGTAACTTTCTCATTTAAAACCAATTAATTGTCTATGACAACGTAACGCTGTAAATACCACCTAATTTTCAAAAACAAAAAAAAAATAGTAAGTAAATAAAACTTAAAAAGTGAAATCGTTAAAAAGATAATTTAAATTGGCAAATCCAACGCATTTGAGTTGTCGATTTCCTAAAAAAGGTGTTATTGATAGAAAAGAAGTTTAAGATGTCGAGTCTCTACTCGACGTCTTGACTGCAAGATTTCCAGTATAGATTTCCCTAAAACAACATCAAACGGAAGGGGAAGTAATTTTTTGGGCTGTTTCCTAAATATTTGGTAAGTTATTAGGATCAGGGGAATGGATTAACGGAAGTAATAGCCAATGTTACCTGTATATGTTACAGAGTAACCACAGACAGGATAGGCGTGCCCATCGGATGGGCCCGACATGATCCAATACTAGTTTACCTACTAGGCAGTCATTAGCTCCTGGTACTTACTTCGAAAGTGTACTTCGACACTCATACCTGTTGATTGGTTTAAAATAAAATAGAAATCAATTCATTTATTTTCAGGCTTTACAAACTACTTCAACTTTAAAACTCGGTTTTAAAATCGACGACTTTTTGACGTTCCATTTGACGCTTTCCTCTTTTGCAGTTTACCTTTTCTTTTAAAATAGCCGTATCCAGCACTAAAATGCTGCGTGAAAAAATTAGTTCTTTCAAATATAATCAAAATCAATCATTTTCACGCAATGCTATAGTAAGTACTAGTAAATATGGCTATTCTAAACGAAAAGGTAAAAAAACACATTAACCTAGTACCTACTTAACTATTTATTAAGCCCGGCATAGATTACAAAGTAACCACAGACAGGATAGGCTAACCCGATATAACCCAATACATACTTGTTTACCAGCTGACCACTCATGCTCGCCTGGTACTTTGAAAGTTGAAAAGCGAGGGTTACGACCGGAAGGAGGCGATTTTCACATAAATTACTCTCTAATTGTGGAAAGGGTTATAAGATATGATAGCGCTTTGTTGTGACAAGTAAAATTACTTAAATTTTACTATAAGCCAAATCATACTTCTAAAAATTATTCCTTCATAATGCGGACCGCCAGGGCTTGGAATGCCCTGCCTCAGACATCGTTTCCTGACAACTACAATTTGGATGGATATCTTCAAGTCAAGCTTTACGGTATATTCTAGGTCTACATACTCCATCTTCGGCTACAACTTCGCTTTCCTTCAGGCGAGTTGGTGGACAAATGTAACCCTATTTTGCATTAAAAAAATCTTAGCAGCTGTGAAGTTGGCTACCAGCTTCGTGAAACCCCGCGCAGCTGTTATGTGAGCTTCAGTTAGGATTGGGTTTTTCGGAGTTTGTAGCTAACATTACTTATACTCTATAAAATTTAACTTGATCTCTGCGACAGTGACATTGACATAGAAGATTGACATTTTTAGAGTTGAGATAGTGGTGGAAAAAAACGATTTTCAAACAATGTTGTAATGAAATCGATTGAGTAGTTATTAAGCTATTATTTAAGATCAAGTATGTTCACATGTAAATAATGTTGTGATATTAATTAAATACTCATAATAATGTAACGATAGTATTTATCGACGTTTTTCACTATTATCGATGCTAATGTAACATATAATTGGGTTTAATTTAATTACACATGTAAAAAATGTTATGATATTAAAATATACAATAAAATTAATGATAATTTAAGTTTTATTTAAAATATCGTTAGTATATACTAAAATAGTATATACTATAGATATCTAAAACTCTGTGGTCACGATCATTCGTCGCCCATCACTAATCGGCATGCCCATAAAGTATGACATTGACAGGTACTGTCTGCACTATTAAGACATTCAGGACTTCATAGGAGTGATTTTTCTGACAGCTGTCGCAGAGATTAAGTTAAATTTTATAGAGTATAAGAAGTTTGAATCGGCAGTAAGTATCACTGTTTAATAAAGTAATTTTCTCATACTCTCTCCACAAGTACCTAATACAACGGCATTTAAAATTAAAACTAACAATCGGTATAATCTTTATAAGTACTTCAAATGATTCATAGACCGCGCTCGGATCGTGCGTGGATCATTAACGGTTGCGCAAGTTTGAATTTAGAAGAAAACTGATTTATCTATGATCGTACATTGTCGATGGTAAGAACCGTGGGAAATGACGCCATTTTAGTTTGTTTTTTAACACGCTTTTATTAGTTTCACCTGTATGTTTGCTTGTTTGTAACCAACCCCTTTGAGCTCGATTTTGACCTACTTTGAGCGATCAGATTTTCTTTAAACTTTGCACACCTATCAAAGACCGATGACAATGCATTTATAAAAAAAAAATATTATTTGCATTTAATTTGCATAAAATAGCCGACTTCACCCGTGTACAGAATTCGCGAATATTTCGCACGGTTCGATGTAGCATTTTTTAAATTATCGTTGATTTGTCAAAAATGGCTCAGCCGATTTCGATAATATTTAAATGGGACCAATTTTGAAGTATACTCTTTCCAATAAAAAATAATTATTGAAATCGGACTACTATGAAAAAGTTATGTGTGGTTATACATAAAAAAATTGGTGGTTCGTCGGTCAAAAAAAAAAACTTTAAGACCTATGTGATAGCAGTAAAATTAACCAGCAATAAAATCGTCCTGTTCCATATTCAAATAACAAACTGGAAATTAGGAATTATACATAAAGCTCGTAAAATGATAAAACAAATAACGATTACTAGTTTTTTTTTAATACCTATTAGGTATATCGTAATAAGGAAACGACATACCTAAACTAAAAAATACCTAAAAACCTCCATAATAAAGCAATAAAATTATCCTATTCCATATTCAAACAGCAAACCACGAATTAGGAATGAGACATAAAACTCGTTAAATGATAAAACAAACATCGATTACTATTTTTCTTTTTAAGAAACGAACGAATTAGCATTTAAATTGTTCAGATTGTCACTTGTATCATGAATGGAACCTCTCAATTCGAGTTATCGGCCAGTGTTTACAAACACGAGTTGACGTCGATACGCGACTCGATATATCGTAGGGTTGTCATACAACCTTCGATCAAATATGTTCTAATTTCAAATATGTGGAATTGGCATTTAAATTGTTAAGATTGATTTTACTTTTTATCATGAATGGAACCTCTCAATTCGAGTTATTTGTTAGTGTTTACAAACACGAGCCGAGTCGATATATCGTACGGTTGTCGTACAACCTTCGATCAAAATAAAATGATCTAATTTCAAATAAGATTTGTTTTGTTTTTGATTTGTCAGTGTGGTGTGTCGTGATGACAATTTCAATTTGAGTGATACGGCGTCGCATTTAGTCTGCCCGTGACCACGACCAATGCAACTTGGTCGAAACGTCGGGAGAAAGAGAAAAAGAGGTTTTTATTAATATATCTCATGTTTTATTGCGCGATAAGTCTCGTATTAATATAGTAGTATAAGATTTGTTTTTCGAAGATATTCACATTTAATACTACACGTTGATTTGACATCATTATATCGTAGGATTTTCATACTATCTTCGATCAAATATACAGGGTTATCTGCTTACCCTGTACTAAGTCGAAAGGGGGTGATTAAGACCATCATTATGAACAACTTTTACTATGAGGCCCACTCAAAATTGGAGAAAAACTTCAGCTGTTCCTAAAACCTGTTCACAAAATTGCAACTCGGAATCGACAAAATGTATGAAACAGCTGTTTTTTTTCTCGAATTCCAGGTTCGCCCTGTTGTAAAAGTTGATCATAATAATGGTCTGATTCACCTCCTTTCAGCATAGTACATCAGTTCTGAATAACCCTGTTCCAATGATTGTCAAAGTGTCGACATACATTTATTATCAGCTATATCAAAATTGACATAACATCGATATTTTTTATCGAAACTTTTCAAGTACAGCCCTAATTTCTCGATAGAATATCGAATGACAAATCGATACGAGCCATCGCTACGAAAGGTAAAGTTCCCACGGTGCCGTGAGAACGGTGAGAGAGCGCGCGAGAGAATGAGAGAGATAGACGATTACGACACAACCGGCGAGGGAGCGAGACGGCACCATTGTTTTTTAATCTGAAGGCCAGTGGCCGAATTTGGTACAATGTGAGTCATAGAAAGAGGTGTTACGATTACAACACTTTGTAAGGTAAGAAAAGTTTTAAATTTGGAATTGCGCTATGTAGAACGTTGTTAATTTTTCAATCGGACTATTTTTAAGTTAACGAATAGAAAAATCGATGACAGAATGAATTAAATAGGTACATAACAAAATAATTGTTAAGAGCAAAATGTTTTGAATTTAGAAATGATAACAAATTTAGAACAGAGTTATTTACAGAGCATAAAAGATAGGTCAGATAAATGACAGAATGTAAAAGAGTTAATTTATGATGAAAATTGAAGAGCTTTAAAAATTTAAATTTGGAATGTCGGCAGCGGACCGTTAAAAATGTTGAATAGCGAGATTTAAACACAAAATCAGAATTAAATTTCTACAAGTACGTATTTTTACACCAGTATTTCATTCATTCATCAGTCATAGGACGTCCACTTTACGACATAGGCCTCCCCGATAAACTTCCGATAAGCTCGGTTGAAAGCGGCTTGCATCCAGCGCATTCTGCGGTCTTAATAAAATTACATAGTAGATTCATCTAGTCGACGAACGTCCTACGCTGCGCTTGCTAGCACGTGATCTCCATTCGAGAACTTTACGTATTCACGTATAATAAAGCATTTTATACGCAGCTCAATTTTATTTTACATAAAAGTATGGCAACGACACTAAAGCACATATTACAGGAAGTGGACAGTTACCATGACAGGTGAAATAACTAATATTCGATTCAATACACTCGCACTCCCGGAAGTCAAACACCTTGAAAATTAAACTATTCATCGATTCCGCGCGCGAATACGTGTGAATAACCCTTAGAATAAAAAAAAATTGCCTAAAAAAAAAATTACACCTGTACTTTTTCCCATGGACACTTGTAATTGCAATCGTATTTCGAGGAGTTAAGGTTTTTTTTCAATTGAACCAAACTTAGTTTGAAGAAAGAAAAATTCACAAATGATATAACCCTTCATTTAAAAAAACTACAAACAATAATTTTCAAAAAAAGTTTTAATACACCTGTGCTTTTTCATAAGCGCTTTCGCATTTCGTGTGCAATCTCCATCTTATAAAAACAAAGTTTTGAAGTAAGTTTTTAAAAGTTTTTGCAATAATGTTTCGATCAATTAAGGTTTCTTTTCTTAAAGAGATGGAACCAAACTCTCTCTCTTCTTGGTTAAAAAAAAAACATTTCACCTGTACTTTTTCAACTATTGCTTTGATAATAATTATCTCATTTGAAAGACATTTTAAGAATTCGACTATCAATATTATTATATACTACGGGACTGATCGCGCACTAAAATTACGAGATAAATAAATACCTCATCATCCCGACGTTTCGGCCGAGTTGCATCGGCCGTGGTCACGGGTAGACTATCTACCGGCCGGACATATATGCAACTCGGCCGAAACGTCGGTATGAGGAGGTATTTATTTATCTCGTAATTTTAGTGCGCGATTAGTCCCGTTGTATATAATAATGTTTTTTTTTTTTATTTTTTTTTTTATTGGGAAATTACAAACCACAGACTCCAGGGTCTGTGCCTTTTGTTTACTAAAATATTCAATTATTCGATTTTACTGTACAAAAAGAGTTAGTACCTACAATAGAGATGGGTTAGTTTAAATTTTAGCCCAAGTTAGTAGTTTCGGTGCATTGCGTGAATGCCACAAGCAGACCGGCGACCCGCATGCAGCACCCGATCACGAGTGTGACGCATGTGCCAGCCATCGCTCTCCTCGACCATATTTTAGGGAAGAGAACGACCCGACACACGACGCCGCCGCAAGAAGGAGCCATCGATGGCGAGAATGAATGCTCAAGGCATGCACAATAATGTGTTCAAATCGCGAAAGTTTAAAAGCAACAATTCGAATATCAAATCGCAAGACACTGTATCGACCCGAGGCCGAAACAAACTTCTTTGCGGCAGTGAAGTTAGCCACAAGCAGCACAAAACCCAATCTTGACTGAAGCTCACGTAGCAGCTGCGCGAGGATCGGTTTTCATGCAACTTGTACCAAACTTCACAGTCGCCAAGACGTTTGATTCGTCCTATACTTCCCTATCGTTCTCACAAAACAGTTGTGACTTCTTCTTCTTAGTTTTGGCGTCGCATTATTGTGCATTTGCCAGTGTCAAGTAATAAGTTTTAATAATTTTTGATAATATTTTATCAAAATAGTCACTGTCGTAGTCTCGTCATAGTCCAATAAAGTCGCGGTCAAGTCCAATCATAGTCCAAGTCATACCTCAGTAAAGCAGTGGAGACTTTACTAGAGGCGTCTATGGAGTTTTGGTAACAACACGATACGTCACATTATATCACTTGCCTACACTCATGCGCGTAAATCAGCTCATAATCAACGAAATACCACCATTTTTCACTAATTATCACTGATAAAAACACAAGTTTAACAAAATAATACAATGAGGCGACATGATTTTTCCGCGTTCCCGCCAAAACTCCCAGTTGTGACTTGTCGAGAAATTATCCTTTTTAGGGTTCCGTACCTCAAATGGAAAAACGGAACCCTTATAGGATCACTTTGTTGTCCGTCTGTGTGTATGTCAAGACTCTTTATCTCGTGAACGCGTAAAAATATCGAGTTGAAATTTAAATTAAATACGTAAACCTATGGATTCTTGCAGTTGTGTAAAAGAAAAGCTTCTCAGTTATCGTTTAAAAAAGTTAGAACCGTTTATGTCGTAAAAAAACCGCATATTTCGACACTCACAAAAATCAAAACCTACAAGGTACTTCCCGTTGACATAGAACTATGAAATTTGGCGAGAAGCATTGTCTAAGAGCACACAAATATAGGAATAAATCTGAAAACTGTACATTATTATTTAAATCACAAAAAATAGGGCCTCAAAATTCACAAAATATGGGTTCAAAATTCAAAGTGAGTAAATTGTATCATGTAAGGTATCATATAAAAGAACTTCATTACGACATGATAAAACAGGTTTTTAATTATTTTAATAACGTGTTTGTACGGAACCCTCGATGTGCGAGCCTGACTCGCGCTTGTCCGGGTTTTTTTTCTTTGTAAAGACTTAAACTTACATCTGTGCACCAAATGTTGCATTTGTTACTTCATAATTTGTAAGAAACGGTGAGAAAAGTAGAAAAAACGTTTGTAATGGTAAACAATGGCGGGTAATTGTTAATTTTATTGTTTACATAAACCACGTGTTGGCTGAATGAATGGCGCGCTAAGCCTATTGTTTATCTTTATGTCAGTGTCAAAGAACTTATTTCACTGTGGGCCCATACTTTGTACCATGCTTCAAAAGTCTACAAGATTATTTTATTTATTTGTTTATAGGCGAGCAGTGTATACTGATGTGCCTATATCAAGCAGAATCAAATAAAATTAGTATTTATCTGTTAAAGAAATTTTTTCCTTCTTTATCCAAAGGTCCAGTCTATTCTTAAATGTGTTTATGGTTCTTGCTGAGATTACATTCTCAGGCAACCTATTCCAGTTGTAGACAACTCTATTGCATAGGATGTGGTATGCAGTGTTGGTTTGTGATGGTGTAGGCTGCAAGATAAATTTATGGCGTCTACTATCCCGCATATTTTTTGCAAAAATTAGCATGACCGACTTCACCCGTGTTCAGAATTCGCGAATATTTCGCACGGATCGATGGATCATTTTTCACATTATTGTTGATATATCAAAAATTACCCAGCCGATTTCGATAAAATTTAAATGGGACCAATTTCGAAGTATACTCTTTCCAATAAAAAAAGAATTACTGAAACCGGACCACTATGAAAAAAGTTTTGCGTGGTTATACATAAAATATATATATACGCGTCGAATTGTATACCTCCTCCGGTGGTTCGTCGGTCAAAAAATATACAAATGAGCTCCAATTCAATCCAAAACCGACTTCCATCGTGTACAAAATTCGAATAGCTCGCTCGAATTGAGTATTGTTAATTTTTCAAAAACGGTATACTTCCGAGGCGGTCCCATCTAAATTGTATCGAAATCGACTGAGCCGTTATGATAAATCAAAAAAAATGTACATGGATGCCACATCGATTCGTGCAAATTATTCGAATTCTGTTCACGCTTGAAGTCAATTATGACATTTTTGGCGAAAAATAATTATGACAATCAGTATTTTTTCTAATTTTTGGGTCCTTTTTAATACATTTTGTTTGGAAACCAGTTGAAAACCACAGTACTGTACCATAGACAAACCAAATAAAACTAGAAAGTTCAGTTACCGTAGACACGTCGTCGACGCAACTTGAGATTGGGATCACGAACGTCTTTACGAGATTATCTGGAGATCTTTCGTATTACTACGGGAATAGTTTTTTTTAATTTAAAGCATTTCTTTTTGAGGCATTTTTTTTTAAATTCAAGGTCCTTGGTATACTATAGTCAATTACACGGTATAGTATACCTTTTCTAAAAAAAATAATTTATAAAAAGTACATAACATTTTCTAAAAATTATTAACAAATTATAATTATACAAACAATTATTTTTTTAATATCCCTTATTTTTTTTTAGAATCAGAGTATCGTTTAATTCGCTCTTAGTAAGTATATTATTAGATTTTTATCTACTATTTTATTTTCATCCATATCATATGATACAGATTTTTTGATCTATGTTATTGAAATTATTAATAATTAAAATATTAATTTAAATTGACTTGTAACAGTGATATTATAAATATTAAACTATATGACTAAGTATGAAAATAAACTATTTTCTACTAAAGCCATCACATAACTGACCACTATCGCCCGCTCTACCATCCCAACATGGCGCCCTATAATTACTTATTAAGTTAACTTTTACCGTGGGAAACTATCCGATAGAAAACTGTACAGATCGACCAATAAACGGTTGCGAGATATAGATAACATACACGCATTTTAAATAAGGAATAGGAGAAAATACAATTAAAATTGTTATGGAATAATGTAGAAGTATCGCCATGCCAAAATTAGTAAAATGTAGACCTCAGGTATAAAAAGATACACGCATGTTAAATAAAGAATAAGAAAAAAATAAATTGAAAAATGGTTATGTTATGGCATATGAAGAAGTATCGCCATGCCAATTATTGCCAAAGTTAAGTTAAAAAAAAGGGGTACAAATCTTTTGGTTCAATGGGGTGTTCATTTGACAGGTTTTAAAAACTGTCATTTTATTTATAGTTCATAACTTAGAGTCTGGGCTAGGAATATTTTTTTTTGGTTTTATTGCTATTTACAGCCTGTGTTTACCGCTGAACTGCTCGTCATGAGTTTAAGAAAACGATGTAGTTTCGCGACCATGAATAATGAATATGTAGTGTGAACTAGGATCATATACCAGAAAACCTATAGAAAGTAGGTGAAAATTAGTTGATGTATTTTTGTGCGTAACTGGCCACTATTTTGGCAACTGTATACATGGTTATTTTTAATCAATTAGCATCCTTTTAGGGGCTTATTCTGTCCGTCAAAACTAACAACTTCTGTTCCGCGACTTTTGTCAAAACTAAAAAAAAAATAGTTTTGATGGACAGAATAAGCCCCTGAAGGGATGCTAATTGATTAGAAATAACCCTGTATGCGCCTTTCAACTAGTCAACTAGCTTCATTACTTTTTAATTTTTTTCTTAGAAGGGTTTCTAGCACTAATAATAAAATAGAACACGAAGTCGGTCCGTCCGCAACTATTACTCAGTACTAGTACAGGTACAAGTTACGTGATTGCGTGCGCGCATCTTTCTCATGCCCCCGTGACCTCTCGCTCTCACACCTTTGTGCTGTACTATGAAGTACTATAACTATAACCAGTTAAAGGTTAGATATAAGCCAGTTGAGCTTCCTACTTTGTCGTTACTATAAATTGATAATCAATTGGTTTTGTTTATATAATGTACTAGCTGCCCGGCCACGCGTTGCTGTGGCTAAATAAAATAAATCTCTCAAGTTGGATCGAACTGCACATGGTGTGCGAATTTTATTATAATCGGTTAAGTGGTTTAGGAGTCCATTGAGGACAAACATTGTGACACGAGATTTATATATATTAAGATTGATTTTTATAGTAGGGGGGGGGGGGGGGTCCTACTTCTCCTGAGATAGTAATTATTTTTTGCAAAAAATAGCATGTCGATCATGCTATTTTTCATGACTTCACCCGTGTTCGCGAATATTTCGCACATTTTTGACATTATTGATTGATTTATCAAAAATGGCTAAGCCGATTTCGATAAAATGTTAATGGGACAAATTTCGAAGTATACTCTTTCCAATAAAAAAAAAGAATTATTGACTCTTTCCAATAAAATATATATAATAAAACTACAATGAAAAAAGTTATGCGTGGTTATACATAAAAAAAATATATACGCGTGGAATTGAGTACCTCCTCCGGTTAGTCGGTCAAAAAGGGGATGGAACCCCGAACAGTTGATCTCGCGACACATCTCTTTAACTGCATCTTCATTCCTATATCTCAACTTGCTTTTGACCGGTTCAGTTAATACTCGCAGATCTAGTTAGGATTTAGATACTGAACAATCTAGCCAAATATTATTGAAATCGGCTGATAAATACCGCGACAGCAAATTCATTCTTTTTTGAGCCCGCCCCAAACATTTGGATGATCATCCAAACTTTTGGATGATCATCCAAATCTTTTTGTCTAAACATATGTATTTGTTTTAAACATAGAACATCTACGTAACGGTTTTTATAGCTCTGTCTAATCACCCAATCGGCGGTAGTTGAAATTGACCAATTAGAGGCGACCGCCATCTGACCTTAGAAATTGAGCTGTCAAGCGCACGCCGAGGCTCGTACCAGGATACCAGTCTTTCAAAAGCGGTCGAGGGTTAAAGGAAAAGCAAATGTCAATCTTTTGATCTAAACATATGTATTTGATTTAAACATAGAACATCTACGTAACGGTTTTTATAGCTCTGTCCAATCAGCCAATCGGGCGGTAGTTGAAATTGACCAATTAGAGGCGACCGCCATGTGACCTTAGAAATTGAGCTGTCAAGCGCACGCCGAGGCTCGTACCAGGGTACCAGTCTTTCGAAAGCGGTCGAGGGTTAAAGGAAAAGTTTGCTACCTTTGACTGTACAGGGTTATCCAGAACTGGTGTACTTACTATCTGAGATGTCTACTCAAGATCCTGGGCACGCTGCCAACTGACAGTAGGCCTGAGTGACTTGGATTATATATTTAGACCTTTAAGGGTCTGTGTCTACCTACCGCTCTAATTGGAGATCTATTGAGAAGGCCTATGTCCAGCAGTGGATTTCCAATGGCTGATGAATGGATAGGTGGTCTCACACCTATTTCCCACATAATACAGGGTTACCCAGAACTGGTGTATTTAGCTGAAAGGAGGTGATTCAGGCCATCGTCATGAACAACTTTTACTAAAATAAAATAAAACAACAACATCAGCGTCTATCATACATTTTGTCAATTCCCAGTTGGAATTTTGTATGGAACAGCTGTTTCTTTATTCGAATTTTGGGTTGGAACCTAGTAACGCAAATAAAATGCAATAGCAATTTATGTTATAATAATTAGAGCGTCAAATGACCATTCACCACCATTGCATCATTTTCGAAGTACCCAGAACTGCATCGGGGCAGTATCACCTTCGAATTTCAAATTCAAATTTGGAACATATTCCGAGCGCGCCGAGGCATTCCTTTTCGTTCCCACGATCATTACAAACGACCAACTTATCTTTCGGATACGGTCAAATTGTAGAACTATCCATTTTGTACGACAACCCGTCAATTTCGCTAAGAAATTACGATAGTAGTGACGACGCTCAACTGTAAACCTAATTTAGTCTAACTGCTTTGATTCTCCGGCGCGGGCATCTCGGATCTTTCGAATAAGTTTCGAATTTGGAACAATTTGAAATGGTGAATTACGCGCGCTGTTTTCGGCCAGTCACATTCTCGAAGTGATTTGTGGCTAAGAACTACTAAGGAGGTTTTAGTTATGCTTCCCTTTCTAATATTGCCTTGTATGGAGTTTTATCTTACATCTGTGGTATATATTTTTGTATATTATGTCGTTTATGTATTTTATGACTATATAAGGAGTTGTTTTGCAAAGTATAGAGAGTTTAAGAGGTATAAATACGCATAAATCTGCAGGGCTAGTATACTGTACTGTACCAGCCTTTTTGTTGGTCCACTGCAGGACGTAGGCCTACCCACGAAGGGTGATTGGGCCGCATCCGCCACGCTTGCCCTGTGCGGGTTGGTGGATTCACATACGCCATCGAATTTCTCCCACGGACGTATGCAGGTTGCCTCACGATGTTTTCCTTTACCGCAAAGCCAGTGGTGTGAAAGTTCACACCACTGGGCTAGTATGCGCGCCACGAAATATTTCTTTCGTAGTGTCAGAACGAGACAGCGTTATGGCAAAGTATATATCTGTCACTTTTTCACACGACGAAATAAGTTCTCTTCGTGGCTTTTCGTGGTCGCATGCTTGACTAGATGAACTATTTTTACTATGGTCACAGCACGGTATATTCCAGTTTAACGCTACCGTGGCTCGGATGACACGTTAAATTGTAGGTCCCGGTTGCTCCACACATTTATAAAATTGACACATATGAAATTTACCGCCCATTACAAAAACAATATTCAATTTATTTCAATTTTTAAATTAGGAAAATTATGTTATCAAATAACAAACATTGTATCTACCAAGTAAGCGAAATAAGCGTGACAATATAAGCCACAAATTTAAAAAAAAACACATGAAAAACGTGACTTTGACAAATGAACTACAGATTTTTTTCCATCGACATTTGACGATGCCCGCATTTAGCTACACTTTTTCTGCAAAACTCTTATAAAATCTCGGTAATAAATATTGCTTAAGAATTCTTAAGAAACTACAATAGTTTCTTGGCGTAGAAAGTATTAAGAAAAAATTGATACCCCTATATGCCACGCGCTGAATTTATACGTCAATTTCAAAAGGGAGCCACTATCGCGTTATCTAAATATACCTTAAAGACTTACATAGATATTCTTTAGTTACATTTTTCGCCAACTTTACATTTAATTTGGTATCGCTGCATCTGGACCTTTTGAAGAAAAAATACAGCTGTCGTAACACCTTTCCGTAATATGTATTTCTGTCTTTTTCTAACTCAAGTAAGATGCGAATCTTCCGTCTCTATGGACTCTACAGTCATCTACAGGAATCTTACTGCAAATTGAAGTGTATCTGTCCTGTTTTAGCTTGAAGAGATGGATGTTGGCGTTTCTTTCTAACATGGATGTTATAATAGTGGCATATGTATTTTTTCTAGATGTTCGAGATTCTTTATAGAATTTTATTAAAAACTAGCTGACCCGGCGAACTTCGTTTCACGCGATATCTTTATAAATTATAGCCTATGTGTTATTCTGATGTGTAAGCATTACTATTGCAAAGTTTCATCTCAATCCGTTCAATAGTTTTTGCTTGAAAGAGGAACAAACATCCATACATACAAACTTTTGCGTTTATGATATTATAGTAGGATTAAAAGAAAACAATTTACATATTTAAAAAAAAAGTAAATGTCTACAGCCATGCAAAACCCCCTCGAAAAAAAAAGACGCTCAGCTGATACATCATATGATTCCTTATTCAAAATGTAACAAAAAAGGACACAGTTCATTTTCCGAAATTACGGCGAAAATGGACAAAACTATGCGATGCCATCTCGCAAAAAAAAGCGCTCAGCTGATTGAACAATTGAACATAGAACACATTGCACAATTCCTTTTTCGAAAACGCTACAAAAAGTTCAACGGTCGTTCTCTGTATCTATGGTAGGTATATTTTTTCAGAACATTTCGATTTCCAAATCCTTTGAGCTCAAATTGACGTAAGAAATCAAATGTAAACCTGTAATTTGTACCTTACTCTTGTGACATTTAAAGTCTAAAATATAAAGTTGTATTTGTTACTTCTTTACGCATTTCGAATTTCGATGCCTCTAAATTCAATTGTCGTAAAGGACAACATGAGTACTCGTAATTTGTACCTTACGGCTGTTAGACTTAAAGTCCAAAATGCAAAGTCTTATCGTGGCCTTACGTCAGGTTTTTTTTTTTAATTGCGTTTGGCTTCGGCCGTCTCCTATACAGCCTTCAGAAGGTTGCGCACAAAGGAACAGATGTTCGGGACCGTATTTAACTTTTTTTTAATGTCAAGCAGCTGATCTTTGTAAATAGCGTTTAGGGTTGTCAGAAATGGATGCAGGTTTTTATCGATACTGTACTGTAGAAGACACAAAAAGCTTCTACCAGCCTTTTTTACTAGTGAACGTAGGCCCATATTGGCCCATATCCACCACGCTGGCCCAGTGCGGGTTGGTGGGTTCACATACGCCATCAAATTTTTTCTACGGACGTACGCAGGTTACATCAAGATGTTTTCCTTCACCGAAAAACCAGTGGTGTAAAATTCCGTACTTAAGTTTCAAAGAAATCATTATGATCCCACAATCTTACGACTGCAAAGTAGGTGTTACTACCACTAGACCATTACCGGTCACCGTTGTATATGTTTTTTTTTTTTGTGAAAAATGGCCTGACCGATTTCAACCGTGTAGGTACAGAATTCGCGAATATTTCGCACGGATCGATGTAGCATTATTCACATCATTATTGATTTAACGGGACCAACTTCGAAGTATACTCTTTCCAATAAAAAAAGAATGAACAAAATCCGACTACTATGTAAAAAGTTATGCGTGGTTATACATAAAAAACGCATCGAATTGAGTACCTCCACCATTTCGTCGGTCAAAAAGTAAGGAAAAATAACGCAATAATAATAAGGAAAAGCCAGTACTTTAAAGAATTATTTCCATCGATAAGTTATAAGTTTAACTGATTAGAAGTACCGACTTAACAAAAAGAGCAAAGATAAGAATTCAATGTTTCTTGACCTATACGGGTCAATGATAACATAAATGAAATTAATTTTGTAGAATGAGACATGTACAGGGAAAAATAATAAAACCACGCTAGTTTCCTTAATCAAAGAAAATAACATTATTTTTTTTTTTTAATCATTATTTTATTTTTTCAGAGGGTTTGATCAAGCATGATCATGCCACCCTCATTGGCCTTTCTTAAAAAACAATAATATCATAATATTATTATATACTTAACATTATTATGTTGCTGTAGCTGTTAGCGATAGAAAGGTGACGTCATCAGTCACTTTTTCCCTTTGACTTTTGGCATGACGTGGTCAGTGCATTTGCCATTTAACATTACATGAGTGTATAAAATATCTAGACGTGGAAGATATTCTAGATCCGGAATATCATCGTAAGCATCATTACGACTAATGTTTACTATGGTACCAACCGCGAAATCGAAAAATAAATTCTCTAATTGTAATTTTTTTTGGCGACCATATTTCATTTAAAGGAGTTGTACCTGATTTACAAGGAACTCGGTATTAAAATTCTAGCCAAGATCATTTAATTTTTCTAGGAATGTACTTAAATTTGAAAGCTCCATGGAGTAATAAAAAATAATATATAGCCCTGCATTTTTTTTTAATTGTTATTTTATTGGAAATTCAAAATAATATTTTCTACGAAAATAAATAGGGCAAATAAGCGCTAGATAGCCCGGGCTAAATCATTACACTAATGAATAAACAAATACAAATACAAGGGGTTCACCTACAGTAAACAGTGCTAGATCTAGCTCCAAAAGGGCTAAGGTGGCAACACTGATCGAGAATCAAATTAATTTTCAATTTTCTTTGACATTGACATTTCTATTATACTTTTTTTTTAAATTGGCTTTGAGTTTTTTCAGATTAGCGTGTTTCTTTACCAGATATCCGTTCCGTTTCACGTTTCATATCCCAAATATATATTATCGATTTTCTAAATATTGCAGGGCTTTAAAAATATGTTTTTATCAGATAATAAGTAATTACATTTTGAATGCTCTTTATAAAACAGCAATCATTGATCTGGTTAGAATTTTTATTTATTTTAATACCGGTAACGGAACAAATCCTTTCATTGATATTGGTTGACTCGTTTTTGAAAAATCAACAATATTGTGATAAATACTACATCGATGATACATCGATCCGTAGTATTCTAATTATTTACACGTTTGAAGTCAGTTATCCATTTTTAGCGAAAAATAATTATTATCCATAAAAATCTAGTATCGTGACAACCCTAAGTATGCGCAAGCGCATGCTTTTGAGATCCCGTTGCGAAACAGCTGTTCGTTATTCTACGCGTACGAGAGAGATGGCGCTTTTATCCTTACGGAGAGAGCGAGACGGAGACACGGCATGTGTTTGTCAATGATAAGCATTAGGTAAGAGAATTCCTTTAAAGTATCAAAAGGTGCGTATTAAGTACCTACTTTAAAAATTCTATTTTTGTATTGAAATGTTACTTTTTAACCTACTATAGGTACTAATATTTATTTTTCGCCAAAAATGTCAAGACCGACTTTAACCGCGTACAGAATTCGCGAATATTTCGCACGGATCGATGTAGCATTTTTACATTTTAGTTGATATATCAAAAATGGCTCAGCCGATTTCGATAAAATTTAAATGGGACCAATTTCGAAGTATAGAGTATACCAATAAAACATATCGAAATCGGACTACTATGTAAAAAGTTATTCGTGGTTATACATAAAAAAAACCAGACAAGTGCGAGTCAGGCTCGCACACCGAGGGTTCCGAACAAAAACAGAAAATTTTACAAAATTGGGAAGTAAGTTGTTAAAATCTCATAATAATCGACAAAAAAGTTTTTTTTCTTTTCTCTTCATTCATTAAAAAAATAATCTAAAACCTGTTTTAGATTATAATTATACACAAAGAAGTCAATTCATGACGTATAAAAACCTCGTAGTTATTGGCGAGATCAACATGAGATAACATAAAAGCACCAGCTTGACTTACCCGTCGGCTATAGGACGTCCACCGCTAGACATAGGCCTCCCTTGTAGATCTCCCAATAAGACATGTTGGTAGCGGCTTGAATCCAGCGCGATCCTGTCATCGTCAGTCTACTTTTTGGGTGGACATCCTACGCTGCGCTTGCATATGTAGTCTCCACTAGAGAAATAAATGGAATATTCCACAATAATACTGCCTATGTACGAGCGTGGGAAAACATTGTAACTACACATTAAAATGTCGGAAACGATAAAAAACTCACTTACCACACTTCCTCTCGATAAATAAGGAGATAAAATATAAAAACAACTTGATTCATTTATTTCTAACTGTAAAATGTATTGTCAAATCGTATAATAATAATTCATATACTTTTTTGGAAATAATAATTACAGACACCACTACATTAATTACATATTTAATATTTAATTACAGTAAGTATTCACTAGAAATTCAGTCGGTTGACGTATATTAAATATAAAACCGGACAAGTGCGAGTCAGGCTCGCACATCGAGGGTTCCGTACAAACACGTTGTTAAAATAATTATAAACCTGTTTTAGCATGTGCAAATGAAGTTCTTTTATATGACACCTTACATGATACGATTTACTCACTTTGAATTTTGAACCCATATTTTGTGAATTTTGAGGCCTTATTTTTTGTGATTTAAATAAAAATGTACAATTTTCAGATTTATTCCTATATGTGTACTCTGAGACAATGCTTCTCGCCAAATTTCACAGTCTATGTCGACGGGAAGTACCCGGTACGTTTTGATTTTTGTGAGTGTCGAAATATGCGGTTTTTTACGACATAAACGGCTCTAACTTTTTTAAACGATAACTGAGAAGTTTTTTTTACACACTTTACTCGTAGCATTAGTGTACTTCGGGAAGAGTTTTGAATAGTTTTTTAATGGAAAAATAGATTGGATATAGGTATAATACAAATCACACCTTAAAATAACTATATTTCTCGTAAAATAAATATCATTTTATATCAATTTCTAACTATGCTTATCATAGTTTTAATACGTTTTAATAGCTTAAATGCATGAATGTTTAAATTTTATTATTTTAAATATTATTTCAAAACTTATTGTTAATATTGATTCAAGTTTCTTATTTATAATTATTTGAATCTAGTGCAACTATAGGGAGAAGCCACCGGATTCCGAGACACAGTTTTTAACTAGTTCGGAACCGGTGGATTCAATTCAATAGCATGTATATTTTGTGTCCTAATAAAGATTTTGAATTTTGAATTTGAATTTGAATTGGGGAGACAATAGGAACAAACAAGGACCCTTGCTGCGTGAAAGAGTAGCAAACAGACCAATGAATATTTAAAATCAAGTGTTTGTGAAGTTAGCTACAAGTTGCACAAATCCCCCCCTTCAACCCTTCTTTGACCGACGAACCACCGTAGGAGGTATACAATTCGACGCGTATATATATTTTTTAACAATTATCGTATATGTATTAGTATCTGTGGACATTAGTTCCACGCGGCAACAACAGATGGCGTTGTACAGTGCTAAAACGCGATATTATAATTTGTTGGATATGTACGGCCCCTGTTTAGTGTTGCAATTAAAAGGTCTTGTGGTTCAGTAGTAAACTGGTCGTTTTGTTACACCTACATACTTCTACTCAAGCGCAGCCCGGGTGAGGCGTGCGGGACCAGGAGATCGAACATTTATAATATATCTTAATATATATAAATCTCGTGTCACAATGTTTGTCCTCAATGGACTCCTAAACCACTTAACCGATTATAATAAAATTCGCACACCATGTGCAGTTCGATCCAACTTGAGAGATAGGATAGTTTAAATCTCAAATTATAGTCGCAATTTTAATTTATTTAGCCACAGCAACGCGTGGCCGGGTCAGCTAGTATATATATATATTTATATAGATATGGAAAACATACTGAATGCTAACTACCAGTTAACTTTATCATAAAAACATACAGTAGATCATAACAAACCTCTTTCCTGGCTGTAGGTTTAAAACAAACGTGAATCACGCTTGTAACGCCGGCCGGCGTATAAAAAGCACCAAGTGTGCACGACACAAAAATGAGTAAGTTCGTCGTGTTCATTAAAATTCATTAATTTTACATTGTTACTGGCACGCGCCACGAGTTTATTGAACACATGGTTTAAATACAAATAGGTAATACTAAATTAACTAGTAGTTCCCCAAGCAGTAGACCTCATGACGAAAAAGTAGCATTTTTACTCATAAATTCAACTTGTAGTCTGTGAAAACGAGACGAGTCGTTGAGCAGAAACAAAATAAGCAAACAAACAAAATAAACGTTATTATTTTCTGCAGAAAATAGCATGACCGACTTCACCCGTGTACAGAATCCACGTATATTTCGCACTGATCGATGTAGCATTTTTCACATTATTGTTGATTTATCAAAAATGGCTCAGCCGATTTCGATAAAATTTAAATGGAACCAATTTCGAAGTATACTCTTTCCATAAAAAAAAGAATTATTGAAACCGGACTACTATGAAAAAAGTTGTGCGTGGTTATACATAAAAAAAAATATATATACGCGTCGAATTGTATATCTCCTCCGGTGGTTCGTCGGTCAAAAATAAGCCCCTAAAAGGAAAAAGGAAATCAATTAGTGATTAGGAATAACTCTGTATAGGAGAGGCCTATGACCAGAGGGCGTCCTACGGCCGAGGAATGAAAGCCAACCTATCCCAGCCAGATGTCCCGGAAGAACTCCGGATATAAGCATTGGAATCGCATCTGGCCATGAATTACTTGCTTACACAATATTTTACGTGAAAAGTAGAAACAGATGTTGGCGCCATTGTTCAAGGGGCTTTGTTTAAAACCAGGGGGTTTGGGCGTGTAATTCCTTTTCGAAAGTCAAGATATTGTTAAGATAATGTGTCTTTGGATAAAATTCTTCAGCCAAGCAGATTGTCCAAATTATTTCGAATCAAGTATCTAATAAAGCCTTGGCCAAAAGTGTTGGGCACCCTGTATTTTCACTCTATCTTCTAAACTAATTAATTTTGGAAAATAATATTATTATGGTTACCTTAGAAAAAAATTAAAACTTCGCATCATAAAAAAAAACTTTTTTTTCAAATGCTCGAAATTATCAGCGACAACACCACATTATTTTTGACAAATAACGTAGCCAGACTAATGTTCTAGTAGAGTAATCGATTACCTTTTTTAATATATGCTTAAATTTTGAATAAATAAATAAAATGTCACCTAAAAATGTAAGCTGGCGCTCGAAGCCAACATCATCGTGAACTGTGTCGTGCGATTTTCGACTTTAAACAAAGCAGCATAGATGATAGCGGCCGATGCAAGAAGCGCGGCTGAAATCTGTTTTTTTCATGGCATTAGGCGCACTCTTAACTACTGAACATAGACCCATAGGCCAATACACACGAAGAGCTAGGTATATGTCTGTACCAGCCATTTTAATAGTCCACTGCAGGACGTAGGCCTACCCACGAAGGGTGATTGGGCCATATCCACCACGCTGGCTCAGTGCGGGTTGGTGGATTCACATACGCCATCGAATTTCTTCTACGGACGTATGCAGGTTGCCTCACGATGTTTTCCTTCACCGAAAAGCCAATGATGTGAAATTCCGTACATAAGTTCCAAAGAAAACTCATTGGTACAGGATCGAGATTTGAACCCACGACCTCACGATTGCAGGTCGGGTGTTACTACCACTAGACCACCACGGCTTATATAGGTATATGCATTCCAAAAAAAAATTAGAAGCCCTATTCGAACGTGATCATCGACTGTCACAAAGAAAAAGTGTACAAGGTCATTTTCGCTCCAAAAACAAGACATTATCACTAATCCTCCCAAAAGCCAGAACCAAATAAAAATACAACCTGCAAACTGCAAGCTAATAAAACCACAATAAAACTAAGTACATAAAATTCACACACGATACTCGAAAAAGCGTGAAATGCAACACGAAATTTCGTCGGCGACCTTAATTATCCCAATAAAAATTGGCTCAGCGCGTTCACAGCGGCAATTAGAGAAGAAAACGTTATAAAATCACTTAAACACGCTTGCACAATTAAAACTATAGCGCGAGTTGTAAAAGCTTGAAGGATAAACAAGTTATATGTTTAAAAAAAAATGCTTGTATGTAAAGTTGGTTTACGTGATAACGGCATTTGCTTCACAAGTCGAAAGTGATTCTCTTTTCCACTTTACCTGAATATATTGTATATACGGTTATAAAAAATATACAAATTATGTGGATTTTTTACCGATGAAACGGAGGAGTTACTCAATTGACGCGTATATTTTTTTTATGTAAAACCACGAATAATTTTTTACATAGTACTTAGTCCGATTTTTTTTTCTAATAGGTTTGCGTTGACTACATGCTACCTGATGTTAAGCAGATATGCGGTCTAGGATATAGCGCGCTTACCTAGAAGATACCTATTTACTCGGGATTTGAAGACACCCACGTTGTACTTTTGCAGGAAGACAGACCAAGGCAAAGCGTTCCACATTCTGGCTGTTCGTATGATTCAAAACGCTTTCGATAGTTCTTTTTTTTATTGGAAAGATTATATATACATTGAAGTTGGTCCCATTTAAATTTTATCGAAATCATTTGAGCCATTTTTCATAAATCAACAATAATGTGAAAAATGTTACATCGATCGGTGCGAAATATTCGCGAATGCTGTACATGGTTGAAGTTGCCATTTTTTTTGCAAAAAATAATTATAAACGATAGACATACTTGTATTCTAGAATCTGGGATAAATAATCATTCTACATCATTATTATAACCAACTTTTACTATGGAACCAACACATTATTATTCGATTTCAATTCAATTTCAAATATTCTTTATTTAACATTATAAGATATTATTATACAATTATGCACAGTTACTAGTGTACGTTAAAATCCTAGTAGTACATTTTATTTAATTTAAGTACCTACTGTTTTGAGAGCAATAAGCTCATGCAAAACTTAGAGAAATTCTAATAGGAAGTTACAGATATGACATTAAAAAGGCACTTAATTCACGAATTACACAATATAAACTTTAGGTTAAGTATTATATTTTTGAAATGTAGCTACTTTTATGGTAAGAAAGAAAGAATTCGAATAGGAGGTAAGTAATTAATTAAAGCGGGTAGGCAGCGTAGTTGCTGCCGGCCGGCCGTAAGATACAGTAGGCAACAAGAAAGAAAGTATTATTCGATTGAGATTAGTCAAGAGCGCAGAGAAGCATTGAAGTTTTGTGTTATTTGCTTCTAACAATATATATTCGAATACAGTCTAACATGCAAACAAAACAATTGCCCACTGAACTATTTTTGACCGACGAAGGAGGTATACAATTCGACGCGTATATATATTTTTATGTATAACCTTTTTCGCATAACTTTTTTCGTAGTAGTCCGATTTCAATAATTCTTTTTTTATTGGAAAGAGTATCGTTAAAAATTGGTCCCATTTAAATTTTATCGAAATCGGCTGAGCCATTTTTGATAAAACAACAATAATGTGAAAAATGCTACATCGATCCATACGAAATATTCTGTACACGGGTGAAGACGGTCATGCTAATTTTTGCAAAAAATAATCTTGTAACAATGATAATTGATAAAATAATAAACTAAAAGAAAAAATTAACGCCAAAAAACCTTTTATAAAACTGGCAATAAACTTAATTAGCAAAACAATTGATGAATAAAATAATCGACCAAAATAAAAAAGAAAAGTCAAAAACTCTTTACAAAAGTTGCTATAAACTTAATTAATACAATTGACCACAAGGACATAACGTAACAGGTGCTTTCACCTAAATACCAATTATCGTCCGAGCCAAGGTGCAGACGACAGCTGGTGGAAAAAAAACTGGATCGCTATCGGCATACAAAAACGAGACATATAGGGCAGATGGCACGAGCCTGTCGAAATACTCGGTAAATACAATATCTTGGGTATACACACACTTGGGTAAATACATAAGTTCTTTTAGCCCTGGTGTCAGAGATTTTGAGCTATCGAAGACCTCGTAACTGAAGAGACCTCAAGACATAGCTAAATGAAATCATTGGAGTAATTACAGACTTCCAAAAAGGAGGAGGTACTGTTCGTCTGTATGTATTGTTTTGTGTATGTTTATCGATATTTCCGCCAATTGTGAACCGATTTAAAAAAAACTTTTTTGGTATGAAAGAGTATACTTCTGAGGTGGTCCCACTTAAATTTTTGACCGACGAACCACCGGAGGCTGTATACAATTCGACGCGTATATATATATTTTTTTATGTATAACCACGCATAACTTTTTTCATAGTAGTCCGATTTCAATAATTCTTTTTTTATTGGAAAGAGGATGCTTCGAAATTGGTCCCATTTAAATACCGAAATCAGCTGAACCATTTTTGATAAATCAACAATAATGTGAAAAATGCTACATCGATCCGTGCGAAATATTCGCGAATTCTGTACACGGGTGAAGTCGGTCATGCTAATTTTTGCAAAAAATAATCTTGTATCGAAATCGGCTGAGCCGTTTTTTTTAAATCAACAAAAATGTACATGGATGTCACATCGATTCGTGCAAAAATTTTGTAAAAAAAATTTTTATTCAATTTCTGTACACGGTGGAAGTCGGTGTTGCGATTGTTTGCGAAAACTAACTATTGAATTACATTTTAAAATGATTAATTAAATAAATGATTCTTTATAACTAATAACTCAAATTAAATTGGTATCATTACAGATAACTTATATTAGATTAGGTAATGTAATGTTAGATTCATTAGGTGATTAATTTGAAATTAATCATGGGTCTTCTTGCTTGTTAAAGAAGAATTCCGAAGAAGTCATTATAATAAAAAGGCAGCAATAGTTAGAAATATAAGAACTTTAATTATCACATAAGATGATAGTAGATGTAGTATGGTACTAAAAAAATACATTTTCGAGGTGTCTAACAGTTTTGGCAACTATTATTTGACCAAGTGCAATCGATACTAGTTTAAATAACAAAAAAAAACATAAACGGTGTCTGCATTATCACGTTTATAAATAACAATAACAACATAGGGTAGATTAGAAAATAATGTTAGATTCATTAGGCGATTAATTTGAAATTAATCATTGGTCTTCTCACTAGTTAAAGAAGAATTCCGAAGAAGTCATTATAATAAAAAGCAGTAAT
The DNA here is from genome assembly GCA_949316475.1 of Hypomecis punctinalis. NCBI lineage: Eukaryota > Metazoa > Arthropoda > Insecta > Lepidoptera > Geometridae > Hypomecis > Hypomecis punctinalis. The sequence continues at coordinate 3,563,349 of OX438822.1, forward strand.
AGTTATAAAAGGGCTTTGTCACAGAAGATGATAGTCTGTGATACTAAAAAAAAATACGTTTTCGAGGTGTCTAACAGTTTTGGCAACTTTTATTTGACCAAGTGCAATCGATACTAGTTTAAATACAAAAATAAACATGAACACTGTCAGTATTAACACGTTTATAAATAACAACATAGAGTAGATTAGAATATACATTGAATATATAGAACGATATCAAAAAATACGCTATAAAATAGTAAACAAAACCCGGAAAAAGAATTAATTCAGCTTTCATTCATCGGATTATAATAACACAGATATCTCATTATCCTATTTACAGACATATTACTTAATTTTAATCATATCAAAAATATTAACAACAAAAATAATTCGTTATCAAAGTGCGAAAACGCGATAAGCAAAAAAATCTATAAAATTGGGTATTTAGTACAACGTCACAGCACAGAAGCTTATGAAAAAACGCCATCAGAGTTTCATGATAAAACGTTTGATAATAAAAACCGTTATTTAACGTAAACACAGCTGGGTTCGTTATACCACGCGTGGGGATTTAGCTGTTATAACATGCTATGAGTCTATGACTAATAACCAACAAATCCTTGGTTGCAGTGTACTTTTACAGTTTTAATACTATAGAGCACACTTTTTTAAATTTTTTATTCATGGAATCCATTATAAATAAAATTAAAAGCAATGCTCTTGTCTGTGAAGCAAATGACACAAACAGCTTGAAGATTTGAAAAATATAATATAACGATAAAAAATTATGCGTAAACAAACAAAAAATACTCAAAATTAGACTAGGTTTGTTCTTACAGTGTACTTTTAGTTTTAATACTCCGAAACTGGTTGGATTCCTTACGGATCGACCGTATAATTATAACGTGAGTTTTAGCCGTATTCTGTTATAGTTAATACTGTAGTGCACACTATTTTTTTAAATTTTTTATTCATGGAATCCATTATAAATAAAATTAAGAGCAATGCTCTTGTCTGCAAAGCAAATGACAGAAACAGCTTGAAGATTTGAAAAATATAATTATATTATGCGTAAACAAACAAAAAAATACTCAAAATTAGACTAGGTTTGTTCTTACAACTCCGTTCTCTTTAATTTACAATTGTATCAACTGTTTACTAAGATATAATTAACATTTTAATAACAAACGTCGTCGGTAGATCTGTGTAATTTTCAATCCTAAAATTAAAAAAAAATAAAAAAAAACAACCCGTCAAATTATAGCCGTTTTGCTACAGTCGTTGCTGCATTCTCTTGTATAATTTTAAACGTAAAATGTAATATGAAAAATATAGATATTGCATCATTTATCCATTGTCCGGCTCGCGTCATAATCTCATAATATCTTTAAATAAATATGAATTGACATGCAACTTACCTAATCCAATTTTCCTCTTAATCTTCTTCAAGACCTTCATCTTCGAGCCCTTTTTACCCTTCACAGGGGTGGTTTCAGGCTCCAAAGCCATTGGGGGCAGCACCAGAGTTTGGGGCGGCATTTGGGGCACATGTCCTGAGGCCCTAGGGCACGCAGGACAGTGGCAAACACCCCTAGCCTGCCTTACACTCATACAGCTGCTTACACCCATCATATCTATATATTTACCCCCCAATTACTTATTTCAATACATATCACGATAAAACCGTCACTTTAAATTCACAGTCACAATAACCACTCTTTATAAACAATATATTTAGTTATTTAATTGAAAAAGAAATTATAAACGGAAAAAAATAAAAGTAGACTTATACGAGTTGTACGTAACGCGAGCGAAACACGAAGCGCGAAAGACATCCGCTCACGACGGGGCCTACCGGCGGAGTGGCGTACTTTCCGACATCGAGTGCTCAAGCATGCGCGCGCAGAACAAAACAAGCCCTATCTGTTGTCCTTATCTAAATCGGGTGAGTGAGTGAGATGACGCATCAGTCATCAAGAAGGGTAGGTTTTTCTTGGGCAGATAATTACCACAAAGGGCAGTTGTAAGCTTTTGGCATTGTCTTGACTTTTAACAATTGCATTGTCTTGTAGTTTGCAACTTTGCAGGCGCTTTGTGCTGAAAACTTGAAACTGTGACATTTTCCGACTTGTATCTTTAATTAATTCACTGTTAGAGTGTTAAATTACATAGACTTATCCTCGAAGGGTATATTATTATAGTATCACTGTATAGTATAAAAGTTTATGAAGTAAGAGAAGTAAGTGCTGTAGAGTTAGAAGCTTGGTTCTACATGAGATTATTTATTGATAAAAATAAGATATTTTTTTGATATTGCGAACCATAATCTAGTCTTGGCCCCATTTTACATGAAACTGTTTTTTGTGGGGCATTTGCAGGAGATATTTTTAAGGATTTTCACGTAACTGTTTTTATAGCTATGTACTAAGGTATCATGTAAAATAACTATATACTAAGGTTGTTTTTAAACTTTCGCGATTTGAACACATTATTATGTCTACCCGTGACCACGGTCGATGCAACTCGGCCGAAACGTCGGGATGGTGAGGTATTTATTTATCTCGTAATTTTAGTGCGCGATTAGTCCTGTAGTATATAATAATAATATATACTAAGGTATCATGTGAAAGAACTTCATTAGCACATGCTAAAACAGGTTTGTAATTATTTAAACAATGTGTAATTTTCGATGAATGACGAGAAAAGTGAAAAAAAAAAAACTTTTTGTCGATGATTATAGTAGGTAGGTACCTACCTACTATAGAGATTTTAACAACTTCCCAATTTTGTGAAATTTTCTGGATTTGTACAGAACCCTCGGTGTGCGAGCCTGACTCGCACTTGTCCGGTTTTTATCATGGTTGATCTTGCGCCGGTCAGTCACCCATTATATTTTAAAAATTTACTAAATATAATTATATTTCGCAAAAAACAGCATGATCGACTTCACCCGTACCTATACAGAATTCGCGAATAGCCGTGCGAAATATTCGCGAATTCTGTACAATACTGTACTTACCGTACATCTATATGTAGCAGTTTTCACATTATTGTTCATCATCATCATCATTTCAGCCATAGGAGGAGCTCCACGTAGCCCAACGAGCCATGGAGAGGGCTATGCTCGGAGTCTCTCTGCGGGATTGAATCAAGAATGAGGAGATCCGTAGAAGAACCAAAGTTACCGAAATAGCCCAGCGGATTGGCAAGTTGAAATGGCCATGGGCAGGGCACATAGTTTGGAGGACTGATGACCGATGGGGTCGAAAAGTTCTCGAGTGGAGACCACGCACCGGCAAGCGCAGCGTAGGACGGATGACCTCATTAAGACCGCAGGACCGCTTCCAACCGGTCTTATTGGAGATCTTTAAGGGAGACCTATGTCCCGCAGTAGACGTCCTATGGCTGAAACGAACGAACGAACAAACGAGGACATGAAATCGAAAATTACCAAAAAACAGCCAAGTGCGAGTCGGACTAGCGCACGAAAGGAACATTTCCGTAAGTACCTAGGGTGAACCAGCCAGTTCACGACCACTTAGTGGACTAGTAATCTTTGAAGTGACATTATTCACTATAATGATAATGTTCTGATTCAAATAATACTCAGAAGTTTAGAAAAAACCTTAAATAATTGAAAAAACATAAGGTTTTTTGTATTTTATGTATATATAAAATAAATAATGATTTATCAAAATGTGCTATTTTTTAGTTCCCGACCACATGTGGTCAGTTAACGTCCGACATTTTCGTTAGTTGACGTCCACTCAAAAGCCATTGAAAAAAGAGCCTTAGCACATGTTCTTAGGGTCGTAAATAATAACAGCATTAAATAATCATGTTTAAATGACATTTAATTTTAGTTATCTAATATTATTCATTCAATTATTTTAATGATATTTATTTTTCATATATTCACACTTGTTTAGTAATTTTAATAATAGTATTATTTACTTATTTAGTAATTTTTGTACGGCATAAGACACGTGGTCGTTAGCTGACCGATTGTCGACCACCGAAATAATGCTTTATATTTTAATGGTAATCAACACATTTTGCTGGTCGCATTCTGAAGTGTACATAAACCACGTCCTAAAGATCAAACTGATAAAGATTAAAATGCCGTACCATGAAGTATCAGTTAGAAAATTTATGAAGAAGATCGATGGGAAATAGTCATTTGCCGACCATGTGGTCGTGAAATGATGCACACAAAATTTTAGTAGGTTAGTTTGCCGAACACCTATTATTTTAATTAAAAGCGCATATTTTACATTAAAATGACCCTTTAGGGGTAAAAACGTGTTTTTCTAAACATTCCAAGCTACATTTGGATGCGTGAATCTCGACAAAAATTTGTTTTACTTGCGGTTGAAAAAGTGTCCTCTCACTATTTTTATCGTAAATATGTGCAACCAATTCCGACACGTCCACTATGGGTCTGGTTCACAGGCTCATTGAAGTGCATCACATATCAGAAGATAAATCACAGTGTCGCGGAGGGGAAGCGATAGACTAAAGTATCGTTCAAAAACCAAAACAAACGTTGGCGCGCTTTTATTTAACTATTTATAGTGGTTTTATGAAAAAGTGGTCGTGAACCGGTGGTGGTCGGCAAACTGGCCTATTCACCCTATTTCCGTACTAATATACCGTGGCAATGCAAAAAACTCCTAAACATCACGTTTGTTGTATAGGTGCACCCTTTTAATACTTATTTTTTTCTGTTTTGTTATGCCTAGCGGCAACAGAAATACATCATCCGGCTCCCGCGTCTACCTATATTTCGGCTTTTGCGCAGAACTCATCCGCCGATTTGTGTGGCGCTCAGTAATCCAGTATAAACGACACTTATTTTCTGTATGTGTTCTGTATACTTGTTTTCTGTTTTATTTTTTTTCATTTAGAAACTGTAAAATGTAAGTACCTATACCTACTAATACTGTAAAATGTAAATAAATAACTAGAATAATTGAACCAAATTTGCACGCCGAAAGGTGGAATATGGCGATCATAAATATACATAACATCTGTATTACTCTGTAAACACCCATATACGCAAATAAAGATTATGATTCATAATCCTATGAATATTCAATATTATCATTTATGAAACGAGACGAGTCGTGAGGTCTACTGTTCAGAGGACTACTAACTACTACTATCATCTTCCACTAGTTTAGTTTATAAGGATAAGCACCATAGATGCAATAATCCATGTAAAAATTCTCAAATCAAAAGATTTGAGTTTTCGTGAAGGAAAACATAACTACTCAACGTCGATACAAAATGCCCTCGGTATCTGAAGCGCCAGCCGTTTGCGCGTTTTAAGGAACAACTAACGCCATCTATTATGAGTTGATGGAACTAAAAAGTTTGCGATACCTTTTTCTCTGTAGTAAATTGTTTTCGATTGTAACTAGCGATGCGCCCCGGCTTCGCACACGTATTATACATATAAACATTTCTCTTGAATTACTCTATATATTAGAAAAAACCGCATCAAAATCCGTTGCGTAGTTTTAAAGATATAAGCATGCAAAGGGACAGACAGAGGGAAGCGACTTTGTTTTATACTATGTAGTGATAGTGATGATAATCATATTGTAATTTAGTACTTCATAATATCACTTCTCGTATTAATAATTATTTTCTTCAATATATCAATTTAGATGGTATAATTCTGTATCTGTATCAGCCTTTTTAATAGTCCACTGCAGGACGTAGGCCTACCCACGAAGGGTGATTGGGCCATATCCACCACGCTGGCCCAGTGCGGGTTGGTGGATTCACATACGCCATCGAATTTCTTCTACGGACATATGCAGGTTGCCTCACGATGTTTTCCTTCACCGAAAAGCCAGTGGTGTGAAATTCCGTACATAATTTCCAAAGAACTCATTGGTACGAGACCGGGATTTGAACCCACGACCTCACGATTGTAAGGCGGGTATCACTACCTCTAAGCCACCACGACTTTAATTATATTTGAATAATTCGCTGGAATCGAAGTATAGGTTTGCGTCATTTTTTGACAAAAAATTGCTGATTTTTCAGAAACTGAAAAAACAATTTTGATATTATTTATAATAAACTTCAGGGTTAATTTTTCCAATAATAAAAGAATTATCAATATTGGACTACTCTGGAAAAGTTATTCGCAGCATTCAATCCTACTAATATCCTACTTCCTACTAATATTATAATTAAAAACCGGTTTTAGCATGTGCTAATGAAGTTATTTTATAATGATACCTTACATGATATGATTTACTCACTTTGAATTTTGAACCCATATTTGGTGAATTTTGAGACCCTATTTTTTGTGATTTAAATAAAAATGTACAGTTTTCAGATTTAATCTTATATGTGTACTCTGAGATAATGCTTCTCGCCAAATTTCATAGTTATATGTCAACGCGAAGTACCCTGTAGGTTTTGATTTTTGTGAGTGTCGAAATATGCGGTTTTTTACGGCTTTAACTTTTTTAAGCGATAACTGAGAAGTTTTTCTTTTACACAACTGCAAGAGACCATAGATCTTACTGTAATAATATTATAAACGTGAAAGGTTGTGAGGATGGATGGATGTTTGTTACTCTTTCACGCAAAAACTACTGAACGGATTGAGATGAAACTTTGCGATAATATAGCTTATATATCAGAATAACACATAGGCTATAAATTATAATGATATATTGCGTATGCGGGCGAAGCCGCGGGTAAAAACTAGTATACGTATACAGTTTAAATTTCAACTCGATATCTTTACGCGTTCCCGAGATAAAGAGTCTTGACATACACACAGACGGAAGTGGTACGGAACCCTAAAAATAATTAAAGTAATTGGACTACTATGAAAAAAGTTATACGTGGTTATACATAAAAAAATATATATACGCTTCGAATTGAGTACCTCCTCCGGTGGTTCGTCGGCCATGTTCGTCGGTCAAAAAATTGGTTTGAACTGTGTACCTACCCTACGAACGGGATGTGGGATCTCTAGCGATAGCCTCTCTGGAGTATTATTACACACTAACTGGCAAATGCCAATAAATAGAAAGCGCGTTTTTTCCGCCGCCGAGTGCAAGGACCACATTGCCACGTGCCAGATGCGCGCGCACCTTGCGCAGGAGTCTGTACGCTTTTATTTCTGTTCACGAATTATTTCGCGACATCTGGTGGCGTTTTTTTGTCGGTTCAAAGACCTACTGTTGACCTTTGGGGGTCGAACTTGAAGTTTATAATTATTTTTGGACAAAATGGTACGACCAACTTCAACCTGGTCCCACCTGCTCCTTTCTTCTATCGACGCGACCAAAGCGCCACCCTTTTATGGTGGACATTCCGCGCGTTAGAACCAAGCGTTTCGAATCCTCATTCCTCATACGAACAGCTGGAATATGGAACGCTTTGCCAGAGTATGTCTTCCCGCTAAAGTACAATGTAGGTCTTCAAATCCGGAGTAAATAGGTATCTTCTAGGTAAGCGTGCTACACCCTAGACCGCATATCTGCTTAACATCAGGCAGTGTGTAATCAAACGCAAACGTATATGAAATAAAAAAAACCGGACAAGTGCGAGTCAGGCTATAGGCATATCGAGGGTTCCGTACTAATTCCGTTAAAAATCTGATTTAGCATGTTCTAATGAAGTTCTTTTATATGATACCTTACATGATACGATTTACGCACTTTAAATTTTGAGCCCATTTTTTGTGAATTTTGAGGCCCCATTTTTTTGGGATTTAAATAAAAATGTATAGTTTTCAGACTTATTACTATATGTGTACTCTGAGACAGTGCTTCTCTCCAAAGGAGTTGGTAAACTTTTTATATGGGAGGCGGTCCTTGAAAACCGGCAGCGATGCGAGCTATATTAATGTTTAGTGCCATATTTAAGAATATTATTTCACGCAAAAACATATTTTTGTGTATCGCCGTTTTATTATAATATCTCTTTTTTATTTCACTAAGTAGAAAATATTTAGACTGAACTGGTAATACTAAGAGGAGGTCTACGTAGTCTACGTATCAGATAGGAATCTTCAAACAACCAATAGCGGCCTGGTATTTTAGAGTTTGACATTTATTTATTTTTTAAAACATGGCGACCAGCCCTCTATTGGTTGTTCAATATTGACAACGTCATTTCCTTTTGCTGTTTCTTAATGTCACTGTCAGGTTTTTTTTTCAATTTAGGCTTAATGCAGTTATTTGGTGTAGCACATAGTTCATTTTTCTAATGTTTTTAGAACCCATTTGAAAATTAAATGGCGATGAAAAAAATTCTAAAAAATATGTGTTTTAAAAGATAATTATGTAAGCTCTCTATTGGTATAACTTTTGTTTCTGCAAGATTTCAAAACCCGCATCTTTTCCATATCCTTTCATAGTTCTATGTCAACGGGAAGTACCCTATAGGTTTTGATTTTTGTGGGTGTCGAAATATGCGTTTTTTATGACATAAACGGCTCTAACTTTTTTAAACGATAACTGAGAAGTTTTTCTTTTACACAACTGCAAGAAACCATAGATATACGAATACAGAATTTCAACTCGATATCTTTACGCGTTCCTAAGATAAGGAGTCTTGACATACACACAGACGGACAGACGGACAACAAAGTGATTATATAAGGGTTCCGTTTTTTCCTTTTGAGGTACGGAACCCTAAAAAAACATAGCAATTTACGTATTACGTACATAAAAATTATTTATAATTTTTATAATTTTAATGTACATTCACATTTTTCATGTACATTAACAGAATTCAAAACAGGAGGTTTTCAATCAGATTGTAAGTTGTTTTTTGTATGTAGGTATGGCCGATGGGGCCTTAAAGTTCTCAAATGGAGACCACGGACCAGCAAATGCAGCGTACGACGTCCACCGACTATAGTCGGTCCACCTATAGGTGGACTAACGACATAATAAAGATAGCAAGAACGCGGTGGATGCAGGCCGCTTCCAACCGGTCTTATTGGAAATCCATGGGGGAGGCCTATGTCAGTAGTGGACGTCCTAGGGCTGATAGATAGGAATGTTACGCGATTATTCCGCTTTTTTGTTTGGTGGGTCATACTTTAGAGGTGGTCCCATTTAATCTTGATTCAAGTCGGTAATGCCGTTTCTGGCGAAAAATAATTACTATACTCTATAAAATTTAACTTGATCTCTGCGACAGTGACATATTGACATATTTAGAGTTGAGATAGTGGTGGAAAAAAACGATTTTCAAACAATGTTGTAATGAAATCGAATGAGTAGTTGAAGGTGAGAAATTGGATTTTATTTACTTACTATTATTTAAGATCAAGTACCTATGCACACATGTAAATAATGTTATGATATTAATTAAATACTCATAATAATGTAACGATAGTATTTATCGACGTTTTTCACTATTATCGATGCTAATGTAACATATAATTGGGTTTAATTTAATTACAAATGTAAAAAATGTTATGATATTAAAATATACAGTAAAATTAATGATAAATTAAGTTTTATTTAAAATATCTATCGATATTTTAATTAAAACTCTATCTAAAACTCTGTGGTCACGATCATTCGTCGCCCATCACTACACATACAACAAATAACTCTTTATTGTACACACAAAATAAACGTAAAAACATAAAGTATGACATTGACAGGTACTGTTTCTATGAAGAAATTCAGGACTTTTTAGGCGTGATTTTTCTGACAGCTGTCGCAGAGATCAAGTTAAATTTTATAGAGTATATAAATAGTATAATAATAGTCTAGTGTGGAAAGCACTTAAAATAAACATCATAACATTGATTTAGCAGTGCGTCATCTCTCGTCAATCTTTAGAAGTTCTAATAACTTCTAGTTGAGTGATAACCTGTCTAATACGGGTATCACAGGTGGCGCCACCAACGCTATAAGTTGGTAAATGTAAGCACTTCAGAAATTTAAAGCTTGCGTAGGAGGCGAGCTAGCTCAGTTGGTTAGAGCGTCGGGCTAGTGATCCGAAGGGGCAAGGTTCAAATCCTGCGTTCGCTTCAAATTTTTGAAATGCTTATCACAAAGATAACTCTTTGAGTGTATATAAATAGTTAATAGTTAAATCGATTTCAATGAAAAAAATACAATCATCGATATTCCAAAACTAAAATGACTTAATTACACAAAACTAAGTACATACTAATTAATATAATAATCATATCCTAACTGGACGCGATGAAAGGAAGCCATTAACCTTTCGACTCGGACAATCGCCTAATTAGAGTAATTACGGCGCAAGGTGCAGGGTTAACGAGATGACGTCATCATCATCTCAGCTGTAGGACGTCTGCTGGACATAGGCCTCTCCTATGGATGGCAAACATTGTTATATGCCGCATGAGTAGCTGTGGTGTTACAATTTTTAGGATGCAAGGTGAAGGTTAACGAGATGACGTCATTATCATCTCAGCTGTAGGACGTCTGCTGGACATAGGCCACTCCTATGATGAGTAAGCTTTAGTTTAGGCCGTGTTACTAGCCCTGGTGTTGCAGTTTTTGACCCACGAACCGGAGGAGGTACTCAATTCGACGCGTATACAGGGTTATTTCTAATGAATTAGCATCCTTCTAGGGGCTTATTCTGTACATCAAAACTAACAACTTTTGTTCTACAACTTTCGTCAAAACTCAAAAAAAAAATCAGCTGTTCCATACATTTTGTCGCGGGTGAACTATATTTTTTTTGAATTTTGACGAAAGTCGTAGTACAAAAGTTGTTAGTTTTGATGTACAGAATAAGCCCCTAGAAGGATGCTAATTCATTAGAAATAACCCTGTATATGTATACTATATACGCATACTTTTTTCGTAGTAGTCCGATTTCAATAATTCTTATTTTTATTGGAAAGAGTTTACTTTGAAATTGGCCCCATTTAAATTTTATCGAAATCGGCTGAGCCATTTTGGATAAATCAACAATGATGTGAAAAATGCTACATCGATCCGTGCGTAATATTCGCGAATTCTGTACACGGGTGAAGTCGGTCATGCTAATTTTTGCAAAAAATAATCTTGTTTGTTTGGTATCTACCGAATACTTCAGAAGTGATCTCATTTAAATTTTATTGAAATCGGCTGAGTCGCTTTTGAAAAATCAATAATAATGTAATTACTAAGTACATCGATTAAAGCACACTATTCGAATTTTGTAGACGGTTGAAGTCGGTTATGACATTTTTGGCGAAATATTATTATAATAACTAAGTAATAATATATTATAAACAAAGTACAGAAAAACGCAGCCCGATTAAAAAAGCCTCACTTGGAAAGTCGATCAAAAGAGCCCAACCCTCACTTGGCGGATTTAGAAAGCTGCACGCGCCATAAGGCTTCCGGGCACATGCCGACATCTGGACAGATCAAACATTTTATTATAATCGATACCTTTATAATGCATTTACACGATTTGAACACATTTTGAACAAAAAATGGTGGTTACATTTACATGGCTTGAAAGGAGGGGCTAACTAACCAACTTTGAAAAGGAGGATGACGTATTTATATTTAGGAACAATTTAAACGCTGACCAAAATACATTTTCCGACCCAAACAATAGTTTAGTTTATTTATTTAAGCAAGATATACGTACATGTGAATACAATCAGTGCTTAGCATTTTAGACTAATACTTATTGTTAATTCAGTAGGTGTACATATTCGCCCGGACTAATAGGGCATAGCATAATTATATATTATTAATGCCAGACAGTGTATTTAACAGTAAATAATTTTCAAAAATATTCTAGTTCGAAATAGTTACATTTAATACTTATCTATATCTCTATCTTCGTAGTAGTATTTACAGTAATAATTGAATGGCTGACCTTATTTATTGATACCAAATATAATGCTTGCCGAAATTGAGGATTGCTCACCAAATATTGTTTCACCGTAACAGTAGGTAATAACATTTTGGTAGAGATTGTGCAAAAAGAGAAGCGTCGTAGATGAGGTCGCCCGTGTGCCATTTTACTAATCTTGTTACGTTGGCAACACTGCTAGAACAACTAATATTATCATTATCATTACATAGAATAAAACAAAGTCGCTTTCCGCTGTCAGTCCCCATGTATGCTTATATCTTTAAAACTACGCAACGGATTTTGATGCAGTTTGTTTTAATAGATAGAGTAATTCAAGAGAAATGTTTATATGTATAATACATCTGTGCGAAGCCGGGGCGCATCGCTAGAACGCAAATATTATGCACGGATCGATGTAACATTTTTCACATTATCGTTGATTTATCAAGAATTGCTCAGCCAATTTCGATAAAATTTAAATGGGACCAATTTCGAAGTATACTCTTTGCAATAAAAAAAGAATTATTGAAATCGGACTACTATAAAAAAAGTTATGCGTGGTTATACATAAAAATATATACGCGTCGAATTGTATACCTCCTCCGGTGGTTCGTCGGTCAAAAAATCTGACACCAGGGTCATGATAGCCATCCGGCCATCTAAGAAAGTACCTAAGTTCTGGCAGGCCGAGTGGCTTGCCCTAGTGTCAGTTTTTAAGCCTCCTAAAGTCCTCTGACATTGCTAAACGGTTAAAACAACCGGGACCTACAATTTAACGTGTTATCCGAGCCACGGTAGTGCTCTGTTGTAAATACGGGTCACTAATCCGAAGGTCTACTCTACATCTACATGAACTTTATACAGGGTTATTTCTAATCAATTAGCATCCTTCTAGGGGCTTATTCTGTACATCAAAACTAACAACTTTTGTTCTACGACTTTCGTCAAAACTAAAAAAAAAATTTTGTTGTTCCATTGAAAAATTTAGTTCACCCGTGACAATATGGAACAGCCGATTTTTTTTTGAGTTTTGACGAAAGTCGTAGAACAAAAGTTGTTAGTTTTGATGTACAGTATAAGCCCCTAGAAGGATGCTAATTGATTAGAAACAACCCTGTATAAATTCATTTCAAATGTCAGTTTAGTATCATCTGTCTAATTTCATTTAAAAATAGCACAGAAAATGGCACGCGCCATCTTAGCAAGTATCATTATATTTGAACTTTCACAAACGTGTAATTAAATAAATAAAACATCTCTCCATTGTCTAAAACTGGTCTTACAAAGAACTCGATCTAATGTAGAAATAACTTTATAAAGAGTTGTCTGAACACCTGTAACCTACTGCAACGAAAGGAGGTCCAAGTAGTCACTAACCACTGAGGAACCGAGGCAGTCAAAAGCAGGTAATAATATAAGGGCGCTGTAACGCCAGAAGGTGTGCGAAATTAAAAGATGCGAGCTTCGAACATCTGTCACGAAGGCACGCGCCGGCGCATCTATCTATCAGCCAATGGGAGAGCTCGGAGATGACATTCGAATTTAGAAATTTATTTGTAGTTACCACACAACTTTGTAAAATCTTTTGTAGTTTTGTTTAAAATATGCTCGTTACTGTGTTGACTCACCGAAATAATTTGTATATCATCGTAGTTATAACACAATATTAAACCATATAAATTTTGTAGTATTAATTGAAATTTTGGGCTTTGTGCGTTATAGACATTTTTCCTTCCTAGTCATTGTGCGCTTTGGACATTTTGCTTCCTAGTCATCTTTGGACAATATGCGCCCCGGTTGTCATTTTGCGCTTTTGTCATTTTGCGACTAAACCACCCTATTACTAAGACTCCGCTGTCCGTCCGTCTGTCTGTCTGTCACCAGGCTGTATCTCATGAACCGTGATAGCTTGAGAGTTGAAATTTTCACAGATGGTGTATTTCTGTTGCCGCTATAACAACAAATAATAAAAAAAAATGTTGTTTTTAAACTTTCGCGATTTGAACACATTATTATTATATACTACGGGACTAATCGCACTAAAATTACGAGATAAATAAATACCTCCTCATCCCGACGTTTCGGCCGAGTTGCATCTACCGTGGTCACGGGTAGACAAACGTCGGGATGATGAGGTATAAATTTATTTATCTCGTAATTTTAGTGCACGATTAGTCCCGTAGTATATAATAATAATACGATGGAATTGTTCAAAAACGCATTCGAAATCCAACATAGAGGTGACTTTGGAATTTTTTCGATCGAGCGAAGTTATAACCATCATGTATCGGACATCGTACGTTCCTCGGAAATATGTTCAAGAATAACATATATTTTTCCCAACACTAAAATATGTACCTATAAACATTGCATAAACATTGTTGAGGAAAAAATTGGTTTTAAATACATTAAATTGGGCCAGTAGGGCCTTAATAAAAGGTACAGGTCAGGGTAAAAAACAACTTCACATCCGCCAACTTGTATGATTCGGCCTATACCTATATTACCTATCCTCTATATAGGTAGGTGCCTACCTGAGTTCACACATATTATAGCAAAATAGCTCCAAATTTCTTCAAAATAAAAGCCAAAATTCTTTGCACTAACTCCACAAAGCCATAGCCATAGCGTAACAAACAGTTACTAAGGCCACCATAAGCCATTGTGCTATAGACCAGCTGATCGTCAGCTGTTAGGAAAAAAAAGTCATACCTGAGTAAAAATAAAAGTATGATTAACCTTTTACCCGACTTATCAAAAGGAGGGTAAGTTATTTTTAGTATGATTTTACAAGTAAAAGACAAATCTATCTTATACATAAATGTATAATAATTATTTTTTTACGCAAAAAATGGCATGACAGACTTCACCCTTGTACCTGAACTCGCAAATATTTCGCGCGGGTCGATGTACCATTTTTCTACAAGATTATTTTTATTTAATAATGACAATACTACACTACTACTACATAGAAAGCAATTGGATCATCCACAGACCCTTGAAGGTCTAAAGATAATCCAAGTGCTCAAGCCCACTGCCAGTTGGCAGCGTGCCCAGCATGCTGGCAGCATTGCCACGCTGAATGGCAATGCTAAAATGCTTATACGTTGAGCCAAATAAACACCAGCATTCTGGTCACGCGTCGCGTCCACGAGACGCTCAGAAAGACTTTTGAAAACGAGATGAGCTCCCGGCCCCCACGGACCCAAAGTCTCAACTCCAAATGGCTCAAATATGTAACCACTACCGAGGTTAGCATATTTGCGCCGCTTGTGCTGCTCCGCCGAATTGGCCGCCGCTCCAGCCCTACTCTGGTCTCTGAGTCTCAGGAAGATGTGACGGTGCCAAAGTATCGACTCAAGTTGCGTCCCATACTAAGGGCCGTCCACACTTCCATGGGACCAGCGTCATGCCGTCAGGCCTTTTGCCATCACCACGCGCCAACCAACTAGGTAAAAAAAAAAGCATTTTTCACATTATTGTCGATTTATCAAAAATGGCTCAGCCGATTTCGATAAAATTTAAATGGGAACAACTCCGAAGTACCTATAATCGTTCCAATAAAAAAATATTATCGAAATCGAACCAGTATGTGAAAAGTGAAGCGTGGTTGTACATATAAAAAAATTACGCGTCGAAACCGGGGCCTACCAAAATTTAATTTGTAATTTTTGATTAGTTGAATTAAATTGTAATTTTTGAATGCAAAAATCCGGCGAAACCGTTGGCGTATTGGTTTTCACCACCTCACATGAAAAATTACGCTGATACTATGGCGCCTTATACTATAGCGCTCAGTTGTAAATGCCACCTGCGGTCACCCATCCGAAGACTGACCATGCCAAAAGTAACTTTGGTGATCGCTAACAAACAAAGCGCTACATAATCATTTCAAGTTCAAAAGAAATAGTGGTTTTTATATGATTTTATCAATTATATGCCTTTTTTGTAATTTAAGTTTAAATAATGTATAACCGTAATTCATTGTAACATATTATTACCAATAAAATGATTATGATTATAAAATGAGCTGGATGCAAGCCGCTTCCAACCGGTGTTATAGGAGATCCATAGGGGAGGCCTATGTCCAGCAGTGGACGTCCAATGGCTTATGTATAGATGATGGATAAAATTCTGAGATGATGATGTATAAATACTCTTTTTTCAAACTCTTTGGTCAACACAAAGATCAGCTGATAGAAAGAAAGTACCATAAATCAGCTGATTCAAAAATTCAGGTAGAAACCGCTTTGCATAACTAAAATAAAAAAAAAAACAGACGAGTAAAAACTTTTTGTGCAAAACTTTTTCTTCAATGACAATTTATTATTAAATAAAGGTGAAATACAGGCGATTTTCAGCTCTAGCCCGATTTTATTAAGGATAGATTTTGAATAAAAAAATTATGTACGTTTGATTTTGGACAAAGCCTTATTATGCAAAATTATTTTGTGATTTTGAGCTTTAATACATGTAGTTAAGATTTAAAATGTACTCAATTTGTCGGTATAGTTAGACAAACTTAACTGCGGCAGTGGCTAAATTATAGAACTACTACCTGACCCGGCGAACTTCGTTTCACGTAATCACTATCACTACATAGTATAGAACAAAGTCGCTTCCCGCTGTCAGTCCCCATGTATGATTATATCTTTAAAACTACCCAACGGATTTTGATGCGGTTTTTTTTAATAGATGTGATTCAAGGGGAAGGTTTATATGTATAATACACCTGTGCGAAGCCGGGACGGGGCGCTAGTCAACAATAATGTGAATTAGCTACAACGATCCGTGCGTACTATTCGCGAATTCAGTACATGGTTGCAGTCGGTCATTTCAAATTTAAATTCAAAATTCAAATTTCAATTTTCAAATTTGAATTTCAAAGGTGACGTCCACAATTGGTATATTATTCAGAGAAAAATCTAACCAAGATGATATATACATCATTTGTAAGCTTGATTCATGGGCTTCCCAAAAATATTTAATTTAGATTTTTTTATCCCTCCATTTTTTTTAAATTTGAGAAATAAATTGTATGTAAAACAATAATACAGCTAAGTATTTTTTCTAGTTTAGCAATAATAAAGTGCTTCTATCGTTGTTTTACTAGCATTCGTAGCTGATTATCCCACATTCATCTCTTAATTCGCAAAAATAAAACCGACCAGTGTGACCAGTTAGTAGGTACAATGTGACAAATAAACACTTAAAAACTGTGTCTATTTGGTAAAACTGCTTCTATTGAACAATTTGGAGGTCACTTAATCAGTGTTGCATAGATAAACTACCTATTGAGCCAAATATATTTACTTATTTATCTTAATAGATTCAAAATAAATTAAAGAAAAAACGGAAGGCTCTTTTTTGGTTTTAACTGATGTAAAAGACTCAGAAAAATATGAACTTTCTCGAAATGGAACGAGTGTTGTGGTTAGAATTTTTGATTATTATTATACCAGCCTCCATACATTTTGTGGACATGTCCTTTGAATTTGAAATTTGAATTTGAAAGGACATGTCCACAAAATGTATGGAGGCTGGTATAATAATAATCAAAAATTCTAACCACAACACTCGTTACATTTCGAGAAACTTCATATTTTTCTGAGTCTATTACAACAGTTAAAAAAAAAGAGCCCTCCGGTTTTTTTAAAATTAATTTTGGTTTTATTAGAAAAAATAAATATATTTCGCTCAATAGGTCAATATTTCTAGCAACCCTGATTAAGTAACCTCCAAATTGTCAAATAAAAGCATTTTTACCTATTAGACACACTCTTTAAGTTATTTTTGTCACATTGTACCTACTAAGTGGTCACACTGGTGGGTTATAATTTTTAATTTTAGAAAATTAAGAGATGAATGTGGAAGAATCAGCTACGAATGCAAGTAAAATAACGATAGAAGCACTTTATCATCGCTAAACTACAAAAAGTAATAAGCTGTATTGTTATTTTTCATACAGTTTATTTTTCACATTAAAAAAAAATGGAGGGGTGAAAAAATCTAAATTAAGTAAATATTTTTGGGAAGCCCATAAAACAAGCTTTCAAATGATGTATATATCATCTTGGTTAGATTTTTCTCTGAATAATATACCACTTGTGGACGTCACCTTTGCATAATGCTTACACATCAGAATAACACATGGACTATAATTTGTAAAGACATTGCGTGAAACGAAGTTCACCGGGTCAGCTAGTCAGCAATATAATAAGAGTAATGGTGTTTCACAGCTCAAAGCAAGAAAGCAAAGACCGTAAAAAATAGCAATACTTAGTGAAATAGCATTAAGTACCTAACCAAAAATTGGCAATACATAATAATAACCGGGAAAATCAAACGGTGGCGCCCCCACTTCCCAACTGAACTCATAACTTTGTATTTCGAACATAAAAGCTCATTGTACAATTTGGCATTATACAAAAATGCACGTGTGCCAGCGCGACAGCAAAAAAAGACAATGACAGGTAGACTTGTACAGCTGACGATCAGCTGTTTGAAATTTGAATTTTATGTATAACCGCCGACGCAAAAGAGGAATAAAATAAATATTAGAGGATATCATAGTGCTTGCTTAGGCACACAGCCTCCGACCCCAAACTAAGCAAAGCTTGTGATATGGCTGCCAGAGACTGATATACTAAATATACATATATGTATTTAAATACATACTTATATAGATAGTACTTAAATACACCCAGACACAGAGCAAACAACTATGTTCATCACATAAATACTTGCCCTGGGTGGGGATCGAACCCACGCCTCTTTGATCCCGTAGTCAGGGTCACTAACCACTAAGCCACCGAGGCAGTCACTGTCTTCCTGCTAAAGTACGTGGGTGTGTCTTCAATTCGTAAATAGGTATCTTCTAGGGACGAGTAAGTAGACCGCATATCTGCTTAAGAGTGCGCCTAATGCCATGAAAAAATCAGATTTCACCCGCGCTTCTTGCATCGCCCGCTATCATCTATGCTGCTTTGTTTAGAGTCGAAAATCGCATGACACAGTTCACGATGATGTCGGCTTCGAGCGCCAGCTTACATTTTTAAGTGACATTTTATTTATTTATTCAAAATTTAAGCATGTAATAAAAAAAACTAATTGATTAGGGCTGGAACATTAGTCTGGCTACGTAATTTGTCAAAAATAATTTGGTGTTGTCGCTGATAATTTGGAGCCATCCATCCATCCATCAGCCAAAAGACGTCCACTGCTGGACATAGGCCTCCCCTATGGATCTCCAATAAGACCGGTTGATAGCGGCTTGCATCCAGCGCGATCCTGCGGCCTTAATGAGGTCATCTGTCCACCTTGTGGGTAGACGTCCTACGCTGCGCTTGCCGGTACGTGGTCTCCACTCGAGAACTTTTCGACTCCACCGGTCATCAGTCCTCCGCGCTATGTGCCCTGCCCATTGCCATTTCAACTTGCCAATCCGCTGGGCTATGTCGGTAACTTTGGTTCTTCTACGGATCTCCTCATTCCTGATACGATCTCGCAGAGAGACTCCGAGTATAGCCCTCTCCATGGCTCGTTGGGCTACTTGGAGCTTACTGATAAGGCCCTGCCATTTCAACTTGCTAATCCGTTAGGCTATGTCGGTAATCTCCTCATTTCTGATTCGATCACGCAGAGAGACTCCGAGCATAGCCCTCTCCATAGCTAGTTGGGCTACTCGTGCCATTGGAGACAGTGATTTGGAGCCATGCAAAGTTTTAATTTTTTTCTAAAGTAACCATATTATTTTCCAAAATTCTACGCGATTACTCTGCTACTATAGGTTTTTTCCTTTCCTATAGTATTTTTTTAATATGGATATTTATCCATATTAATGATGATGTTCGTTACCTTTACACCACGTCTTAAAAAATACACCTTTCGCTTGATTTTGGCATTAGGCGCCCCCTTAACATCAGGCAGTTTGTAGCCAAACGCAAACCTTTACGAAAGCAGCGCAAAATCCAATTTCTGGCTGAAGCACGAGGATTGATATTCGCGCAGCTTGGAGCTAACTAACACAACCGCCATAAAGTTTGATTCAGCCTATATCAGTCTGAATAGGATGCGAGCGCGAGGTAATGCCGTGGTGGTCTAGTGGTAGTCATAACCGCCTTAGAATCGTGATGTCGTGGGTTCAAATCCCGGTCCCCTATCACTGAGTGCTTTGTAATGTAGGTACGCAATAGGCCCAATTTTAAAGGCGCTATAGTAAATTTAATAGCAAAGTAAAATATTGTTCTCTCTATCAAATGCATATATAGTGAAAAAGAAACAGGACTATTATAAATTGCTATTAAAATTACGATGGAGCCTTTAAAATTGGGCCTAATTTCATACTATTGGCTTTTTTGTGAATCAAGCTCCTTGGTATCTATAAAGTTAGCTACAAGCCGCGCAGATCCCCTCTCCTCGCGCAGCTGAGCGAATTTTATACTGTGCAATGACTAGCCTACTTATTTTAATTACTGCTGGAAATATGCCTCCTCATCTGTCCACCTTGTGGCTGGACATCCTATGCTACGCTTACTGGTACATAGTCTACGCTCAAGAACTTTTCGACCTCATCGGTCCACCATACTATGTGCCGTGTCCACTGCAATTTCAACTTGCCAATCTGCTGGCCTGTTGAGGTTGATGCTGGATAATAATTAGGCAAAATTTTAGAGACGCCATCTTAACTATAATAGCAATTTAAGATACAGGCTTAGCCGAGTTTGAGGCCCCCTGGCAATTGTAACTGATGTATATTTGCTGTGGTAGTAAATTATTTTGTATTAGTATTTATAAAAAAAAATTTAGAGTAGCCCAGAATTATCAAAATCGATTCATAAATTGGCGGAGTAATTGCATAAGATACATACAGAAAAATAAAACATACAGTAAAATTGACAACATTTCAAATTTTTAACATAGTATTATTTATTTATTATCTGAAAGAATATTGCAAAATAACATATACGTATTTTTTATTTTTCCAATACGACTTATATTTTCCGTAAAATTAAGTTTTGAAAAGTAGCTTATTCTAAAAGGACGTAACTGCAAAACTTAGGACTCATAAACCTTTTTACTGAAGCCACATTAGAAAAAAATAGGTGCTAGCGTTACTGTCACTGTCAATGCCAATCAATCCGTCACAATTCACAACAAATAGGCCGGGAGGTTAGTGCTAAAAGTCCACTACCTATGTACCGCGGTATACTATGGGAAGAAAAATATAAAACAAGTTTAACAACTGCCAATCACCTGAAATATGTAACAGGGTCTGCCATATAGGCTTTAAATTAGCACCACTTAAAAGAAGAAGAATAAGTAGTAATAGTTCCAAGATACTTTTAAAATTCAAACGGATTCTTCCACCAAATGCTAGGGAACCCAACTGACTGACTCCAGGGTATTGATGTACACTATTTTGATAACTATGTACCAATAATTCAGCTTTTAGCAAGTATTTGCATTTTTTGCGTTTACCTCTCGGGCTAAAGCAAAATAAGTAATTTGAAAATGACACTGACATTTTATTTTTAAACTACATTTTATGTGTCAACACTGTCAGTGTTAACTGTCATTTTATATTGCTAGTATTTTTTTTATCATAGGCAACTGAACTTTTAGTATGAATCCCGAAACGGTTTGGGTGAGAGTTTTTATCTAATATCTTAGCAGTTACTGCACTAAAAATTTTGGAAAAATAAGCATAATGATCAGCATCCCGATATCTCGAAATGGTTTTGGAATTTCATAGCCTTGTGAAATATGAAAACTTGTCAATTGAAATCTCCTATTTTGAAATAGGTAGGTGAAAAATGTTCACCTACCTATTTCAAAATACACACGAAGTATGGTTAAACAGCTGCGCAAGTATTGTGTTTCACACAGCTAGTATCTAACTTCAGAGCTACCAAGAAGTTACATTCGGCCTACAACTGTACTCACTTATATGACTTACCATGCCTCAAATACTCAAAGAGGTGTGGGTTCGATCCCCACCCAGGGCAAGCATATACAATAATAACAAATATTTGGGGAAATCTTACACACGGCCTCTGACCCCAAACTAAGGAAAGCTTGTGATATGGCTGCCAGAGACTGATATACTACATATACTTATTTTAAATACATACTTATATAGATAGTAACTAAATAACACCCAGACACAGAGCAAACACTTATGTTCATCACATAAATACTAGCTCTGGGTGGGGATCGAACCCACGCCTCTTTGAAGTTTGGCGAAATTGTGAAACACCTTCGCAGAAGCCATATATCAAGAATTGAATTGAATTGACCCAGAAGTTAGGGTCGCTAACCACTGAGCCACCGAGGCAGACAAAAAAGTTATATAATGAATTTGGTTTGTGTTTGCTCTGTGTCTGGATTTTATTTTGGTATTATCTATACAGTACATAATTATGTATTTACCTAATAATATGTAGATCAGTCTCTGGCAGCCAAATCACAAGCTTTGTTTAGTTTGGGGTCAGAGACCATGTGTAAGATGTCCCCAAATAGTTATTTATTATAAGACAATTAAAGTAATTTTAATTTTTTTTGCTATGTTGATAAAAAATCACAGAAGACATAGGCCTCCCCTAAAGATCTCCAATACTGTTTGGTAGGGTTAATTTTTTTGTCTATAAAAGACTTACTGAGTGTTACACCAATAAATGGCTACAAGTGTGTAGTAGTAAACAACATGTCAATACAGGGTTATTCAGAACTGGTGTGCTAAGCTGAAAGGAGGGTGATTCAGACCATCATTATAAACAACCTTAAATATGGCGCCAACCCAGATTTTGAGAAAAAATCAGCTGTTTCATACTTTCTGTTGATTCAGATATTTTCTCAAATTCTGTATTGGCCGGTGGCCCCATAGTACTAGTTGTTTGTATCATTCATCTTCCACTTAATTTTATTTGATTGTCAACATGGGGTGTTTTGTGCATTTCCCCCTCCAGCGTCTACCCGAGCTAGCCCGGCTCCTTAAAGTAATGGAGCGTGGCTCTGGGCCGCTGGCATTACTGCTCCAGTGGCAAATGTTGCTATAGAAATGTTGCAATAGATAGAGATGAAGATGTTGATGCCAATGCCAAAGAAATATCGTTAATATCATTTCAGCTTCCATTCTCTTTCGGCTGAGTACTGGGCAATCAGATAAATTTGTATAATTATTTTCTTTTTTTTTAACTTATGGAATTCCTTAGAGGCAGAACTAGTGTATTGATACAGAGGGAATATTTTTTTATGTACCCAAGGCCCTCTGTGCATCCCATACCCCAATTTTCTATAACATTGCTATGCTATAATACTTGACAATATATTTTAAATCTTGACATTTTGATACTTTATTTTAATTATTGTTGACACCTTTTAATTCAGTAGGTAATACCTACTCTTAAAATTTTGACTATTTTTTTTAATTTGTGAAATTTTCTTTTCTCTAGTTAAATTTAAATTTTTATATCATATAATTATAACGACATTTGTACGCCACAATAGGCAAAAACATGCGCTCTCAACATCTACCTGTATACGACTTTGTTGTTGTTACACTGTTACTGTTTTTACAAATAAATGATCTTGAATCTTGAATGCTATAATGGAAACTTATGGCTAAGCACAATATGTAATAAATAAATGTATAGGTACAATACAATACAAGAAGACTTTATTGACATCACAAGAAATAAAAACATAAGAGATGAAGAAATAACGACGGAAAAAAGGTAAAAAAGGCGGTCTTATCGCTAAAAGCGATTTCTTCTAGACAACCTCTGATTACTTACAGTGTAAAGAAAAAATTGCTATTTTTGCAGTGGATTTTTAACATGCTCCAGCTATTAGAAAGTTTCTTATACTGATCTAAGTACACGTTAAGTAACTAATGACAAAGTTTTGTAGCAAAACATGTACAACCTCTTTACACAACATTCTGTTACAAAAACTCTTTGCTATTTGGTAAGGTGTGAGGTTATGCTCCCGAACAGAGGGTAATAATGAGGAAATAGCACTCCCAAACCAATTAGAACCATATTAGAACTATTATTACTGATTATTAAATACTTACCGGGCATCGCGCTGCCTGTTTGCCCCATTTTTTCACTGATTTAAAGCGCTTACAACACTCACTAATTGTTCTGTTTATACAACAATTTACACACACATGTTGTGAATTATAGCACTCGTACAGTCTTATTAGTCCAGGGATTTAGCTAACACGACCTCTGACCTCAAGTACTCATGTTTACATGCTCGAACGTTAATTTATTTCAATTACTATGTTCACGTATTTATTTCTTGTTGGAATCTTTTAAGTTATAAGCTATATTGGTCTAATAAGAATTGGTAATGAAAGTTACAAGTTTTATACACACTGAATAGTCACTTAATAAGGTATTAGCAATTATTTATTATTAAAATTGTTTTAAAATAATAGTTTTATTAATTCTGCCACAATTCGTTTCGTTCTTGCTTGTTTGACAGTTGCAGAGATTTAATTGGCT
This sequence comes from Hypomecis punctinalis, assembly GCA_949316475.1. NCBI lineage: Eukaryota > Metazoa > Arthropoda > Insecta > Lepidoptera > Geometridae > Hypomecis > Hypomecis punctinalis. Next base: position 3,587,678 of record OX438822.1, read on the forward strand.
GTCACTGTCAATGTTGCAGTTGACATTGACAGCTAGTTACAGATATTAAGCCCACCTCACACGAGTACATATTCGTCGGTAATGCTAGGCCACACTATCAGCGCAAACTAAGGAGATACTACACTATCAGCCACAAAGATCGGTAAAATCAATAATTAAAAAACCGATAAATATCAGTACATATGTGATGATTATCCTTCTTCGTTTCTAATAGTTTTCGTGCAGGAGTTTCTACTCTATGAACGATTGTCAGTAAGATCATAAGATGTCAATATGTAGAGTGCATTTTTGCTAATTAAAGCCTAAATACGAGGTATTTATCTTTATTACAATTTAATTAGCAAAATGGAAAAATATTTACGCCCTGATCGTTTTGACGAAGATCCATCTTCGAATGAAGATTTGTCCCCTCAGTGGACGCACTGGAAAAAAACCTTTGAAAATTTTCTGACAGCTGTCTCCGGTGAAAAATCTTCAGTAAAAGTTGATAAATTCCAACTTTTGGCCAATCATATATCGCCTAAAATATTTGTGTACCTACAAGATTGTAACGATTACGACATCGCAATACAAAAACTCGACTCACTGTTTCTCAAACCACCAAATGAAATCTACTCCAGGTACAAACTATCAAAACGATCGCAGCAGACAGGTGAGACTGTGGACCAATATTTACAAGCATTACGGCTGCTCTCCAAAGGATGCAACTTCAAAAATATAACTGCCGAACAGAATGAAAATGAATTTATAAGAGATTCATTCATAGCTGGACTTTCTTCGTCCTCTGTACGACAAAGGCTACTAGAAAACAGCACACTCACGTTAGATGAAGCACACAAACAAGCACGCGCATTAGAGTTGGCGCGTATACATAACGATAGTTATCAGCAAGCCTCTACCAGTTCTTTTGTCAATGCAGCCATTACCAACAGTAAAAGAGAAAGTATACAGGAAACTTGTTACTTCTGTGGTAATAAGAGACATGCACGACAAAACTGTCCCGCTGCTGGTACCACCTGTTTGAAGTGCAATAAAAGAGGACACTTTGCAAAGGTTTGCAGAAGTGCTGATCTACACCAGAGTGCAAGCACCGGTTATAATGAACCACTTGCTGCAAAGGAAGATAAAAAGCTACTGTCACATGTTGTTGCTGGGACGGCTAATCTTGAAAAAGCCAAATTAGAAATCACTATTGACAAATGCTACAAAGCCAATGCCTTAATCGACACAGGAAGCACTACAAGTTTCATAGATAAACGTCTTATTCATAAATATGGAATAAAAACGAATTCATGTGACCAAAATATAACAATGGCGGCTTCAGATCTACAAAGAAAGGTTAACTCACGATGTTCAGTAAATATCGACATGCAAGGTCACAGTTTTCAAGCAGATTTGTTAATAATGGAAAATCTATGCGCTGACGTAATAATCGGCCATGATATTCTGGAAAAACACAAGACATTAGAGGTAAATTTTGGTGGACTCCGAGCGCCTTTGAAGTTGTGTACATTGACGCACGCCAACATTGAGCCAGTAAGCTTATTCCCGAATCTCTTGCCAAACTGTAAGCCAATAGCCGCTAAATCACGAAGATTTTCAGATAGCGACAAACAATTCATTAAAGACGAGATAAAGAAACTCTTAGACGACGGGATAATAGAACCTAGCTTGTCGCCATGGAGGGCGCAAGTATTAGTAACGAGAAACGAGAACCATAAGAAAAGAATGTGTATAGATTACTCACAGACCATCAACAGATATACACAACTTGATGCGTATCCGCTGCCATGTATAGAAGATGTGGTGTCTAATATAGCTAAGCACAGGGTTTTCAGCAAAATAGACTTAAAGAGCGCTTACCATCAGTTTCCAATTATCGATCAAGAAAAGCCTTACACTGCATTCGAAGCCGAAGGTAACTTATATCAATTTCGTAGAATACCATTTGGGGTGACTAATGGAGTAGCAGTTTTTCAACGATCAATCAATGGAATCATAAAGAAAGAGAACCTGCGTGGTGTCTACGCCTATTTAGATGATATTACTATCTGTGGCAACAATCAGACAGATCATGATACAAAACTACAGCGTTTTCTCGACGTGGCCAAGCGGTATAATCTTACCCTAAACCTAGATAAGAGTGAATTCTCGCTAAAGAACATAAACATCTTAGGCTACAACATTTGTGATGGAGTAATAAAACCTGACCCAGATCGCCTTCGTCCCCTATCGGAGCTACCATTGCCTTCAGACAAAGCATCGATGCGTAGAGCATTGGGATTTTTCGCTCATTATTCCAAATGGGTGCCAAAATTCTCGGAGAAAATTCAACCTCTTTTATCGCAAACTTTTCCACTGGCATCTGACGCAGTAAGTGCTTTTGAAGCCTTGAAACAAGAGATATCGTCCTCGACAGTAAACGCAATTGATGACAAAATACCGTTCGTGGTAGAGACGGACGCGTCTGATAATGCCATTGCGGGAACTTTATCGCAAAATGGCCGTCCTGTTGCATTCTTTTCTAGAACCCTTCACAGCAGTGAGCGAAACCACCCTGCTATAGAAAAGGAAGCTGCAGCCATTGTTGAATGCCTCCGGAAATGGAGACAATTCCTAATCGGAAGAGCCTTCAAACTAATAACAGACCAAAAATCGGTTGCCTTTATGTTTCATCAGAGACATACTTCAAGGATAAAAAATGACAAGATTCAACGTTGGCGGTTAGAGCTCTCTGCATATAATTTTGATATTGTGTACCGCCCTGGAAGAGAAAATGTAGCAGCCGATGCATTATCAAGGGCTGTAACGCCACTCGTAGCCTTTACAACTGGATCGTCGCATGAAAACGCATTGAAAGAGTTACACAACACTTTATGTCACCCCGGTATAACAAGGATGCTACATTGGGTTCGAAGCAAAAATTTGCCTTTCTCCATTGACGAAATTAAACGAATAACTTCGAATTGTTCTATATGTGCTGAAGTAAAACCTCGTTTTCATCAAAATGTCGGAAAACTCATCAAAGCGACGGCTCCTTTTGAACGAATCTCTATAGATTTTAAAGGACCGCTTCCTTCAGACGGAACTCGGAGAAACCGATACATTTTGACTATCGTGGATGAATACTCCCGTTTTCCTTTCGCTTACCCATGCCTAGACTTGAGTACCAATACGGTAATTGAAAAATTAGTGGACTTGTTCTCTGTATTCGGTATGCCGACCTACGTTCATTCTGATAGAGGCACATCTTTTTTGTCGAAAGAAATGAAGGAGTTTCTACACAACAAGGGCATTGCCACAAGCTACACAACGCCTTATAATCCACAAGGGAATGGACAAACAGAAAGATACAATGGCATAATTTGGCGAACAATTCAATTGGCTATGAAAAGCCGTAAGCTACCTATAACACGATGGGAAACAGTTTTGACTGAGGCTCTGCACTCTGTGCGATCGCTGTTATGTACAGCCACTAACGCCACTCCTCACGAACGTATGTTCTCCCACCCGAGAAGGTCCTCAAATGGTCAATCGATGCCCACCTGGCTTATTGCTCCAGGTAAAGCTTTAATGCGAAAGCATGTCAGAAGTAATAAATATGATTCGATGGTCGAGGAAGTAGAAACCCTTGAAACAAACCCGCAGCACTCACGAGTCCGACTGAGCACTGGGAGAGAAGTGGTGGTTTCAAATAGACATCTGGCTCCAGCTGGGGAGACAGACGATACTATCGAGTCAAACGATGAGGAGGACTTTGTAGATGCGTCTGATCAAACTGTAATAGAAGACGACACAGAGCCGGAGTTGCGTCGCTCACACAGAGTGCGCCACCCACCAGCACATCTCGCAGATTATGTCACGGAATAAATATTAGCTGGGGAGAATGTGATGATTATCCTTCTTCGTTTCTAATAGTTTTCGTGCAGGAGTTTCTACTCTATGAACGATTGTCAGTAAGATCATAAGATGTCAATATGTAGAGTGCATTTTTGCTAATTAAAGCCTAAATACGAGGTATTTATCTTTATTACAACATATTTTATAGTCTGTGAAATATTCTTCACACTAATGTCAATGTCAGAAATTAAAAAGTCAGTTTCATTTGAAAATGTTTGTGTTTAGATCATGTTTTGATTGAATTCGAAGAGAAGGTCGAAAATAATTAAAAATGCCCATCATTCGTCCCGCGGACAAGAAAAAGGCATTGTTGGCGTACAAAGAAAAGCTTCTAAAGGACATTAAATACTATGATAATCGAAACGACGAAGAAATACGCGCTAGTGTATATAAATCCGAGAGAATTGTTAATTTTGTAGATAGGTTTGTATAAACTAAGTTTTTAATAGTCCCTATCTTTTAATTAACACTCTTTTCTATATTAAGTGTACATCCCTGATTTATTATTAATTTCCAGTTCAGAATCGGAAGATGAATATACGATAGATCCAGGGCTGTCGATCCAGGAGCTCGGCGAGGAGCAGAAGATGCTCAAAACAGGTCTGCTCGCCACTCAGGAGCTCTCCGGGCTCGTCGTCCACCAATCACATGACAACATCATGGTGGAACCACCTACTCTTGATGGGTAAGGGACTTTGTAATAGGTTAAGTCATACAACTTGCCGGTTGTGATGTCATTTACAACGACACCTTGACTAAGACGCAGCTGCAAAGTCTTGAGCATCGTCGCAAGGTAGCGTGTTTGTCGGTCTTTTACCGGATACACTTCGGAGAGTGCGCCCAGGAGTTGCACGATCTGGTCCCCCCTGCCCCTTTTTTCTATCGTACGGCTAGACGGACGCGACCAAAGCGCCACCCTTTTATGGTGGACATTCCGCTCGTTAGAACCAAGCATTTCGAATCCTCATTCCTCATAAAATAAAAGCCAAAGCCAAAAGTAGCCCAATTTTAGCCCAGTAATCTTGACTGAAACTCACTAGTTTCACTCCATAGTTTCAGCCAGGATTATTGAGTCATTCACAGCTTGTAGCCCACATCGCAGCTGACAAGTTGTGTGATTCAGACTTTACCAGACAGCTGATTAGGAAGATGACATTTAAAGTCATGCTAATCATTGTAGTGCTTGTAAAAAAACGGCCAAGTGCGAGAACGGAAACGGAACGAAACGGCCTGTTTATTAAGATTGAGTAAAAATTGCTTTAAAATTAAGTTAGTTAAATGAATAAAAAATGAATGTTACTTAATAACGAGAAAGTTAAGTAAGTTCATTTAGATAAATAAATATTAGAGGACATCTTACATACGGTCTCTGACCCCGAACTAAGCAAAGCTTCTGATATGGCAGCCAGAGACTGATATACTACATATTAATTTTTTCAAATACATACTTCTATAGATAGTACCTAAATAACACCCAGACACAGAGCAAACACTTATGTTCATCACATAAATATTTGCCCTGCGTGGGGATCAAACCCACACCTGTTTGACCCAGAAGTTAGGGTCACTAACCACTGAGCCACTGAGGCAGTCAATATAGGCCGGGTGTCTAGCCCTGATGTCAGAGTGTTTAAGCCATTTGAAGGCCTCTGACATGGTTAAAACAACCAGGGCGTACCATTTGACGAGTCATTAGAACCACAGTAGCACTCAGTTGTAGATGCCTCCTGTAGTCACCCATCCGAAGACTGAAAGGTTGCTTCATTTCAATGATAGTGAAACATCTAGTCTAACTATGCTAGGAGCTATCAACATCATATTTTCTAAAATAGATATTATGTTTTATTTTTAATTATGTTTGCATGCTGTTGCTCCAACAATAGCCATATTTTTTTTTTAATATTCACTTGAGACGTCACCTGTCGGTCCTGCCGGAAGACCAGGACCAGACTGGTTGTGGACCAACCAGCGCTGGTTGGTCCACAACCAGCATATGCTGAGGTGGGACCGGGTTGTGACAAAAATAAAATTAAGTACTTAAGTAGGATAACAATGTAAAATAATTATGAGTAATTGTTTATGATGTTTATTTTGTTTTGCTGTGTTGTTTGCTTCGTGGTTTTGTTTAATTTTATTTTTGTCTTAATAAAGGACTGTCTATTGTCTATTGACCTCGCCGGCGAGGTCGAGAACCCTCAGGATCTGTTAGAAGATCAGTTAGATTCTCTCCAAATAATCAAACAGCTCAACCTATTAGGGCCACAGGGCACACCCCTTCTGGGGTGCCCGGGCAAGTCTGATCTCCCCCGCTGGGTGACGGCCCAAGCCGAGGTCCGCACCTTCTCAGGTGCTATTGCGCTAATCACCCATTAACCCAATCTTGGGGTTGTGTTGCATTGAGACCAGGGCTGTCGGACACGGGTACTGTCCGACGCCCAGTGCTGGTTGGTCCCAGATGATGGATGACGATGTGTCTGGTGATCGGCACATCGTCATTCTGGCGGGAGCCCATGCTCCGTGCTCATGCCAGCGCTGTCGGGCGCAGTGGTGGAACACCCAGGGGTTTTGGTGGGTATACTTTCCAGCAATGGACGGGGACTCCCACATAACCACCCGCATGCCCCGAGGTGCGGTGGTATCTTTAAAATATTTCCCATGCCTGGCTAAAAAAAAAGGCCGAATTTCCAAACTAATATTTAGCAATAATTATTAGGGGACATCTTATACACGGTTTCTGACACCAAACTATGCAAAGCTTGTCACGATATCATGATTATCGGTACTAGCTGACCCGGCGAACTTCATTTCATGCAACATCTTTATTAATATAGCTTATGTGTTATTCTAATGTTTAACCATTACTATTGCAAAGTTCATTACTATTGCAAAGTTTAATTTCAATCCAGTAGTTTTTGTGTGAAAGAGTAACAAACATCCATACATACTCAAACTTTCGCGTTTATAATATCAGTAGGATAATACATACTTATCTAGATAGTAACTAAATAACACCCAGACACAGAGCGAATAGTTATGTGCATCACATAAATATTAGCCCTGGGTGGGGCGAACCCACGCCTCTTTAACCCAGAAGTTAGGGTCATCAACCACTGAGCCACCAAGGCAGTCATACATTGTACAGATAATAAGGCATATTAATTTTCTCATTATTAATCACAATAATACAAATTAAATTTTAAAAAAATCCATTTCTTCAAGCAAATATCTAAAGAGGCACAATCCCTCAGTGAAAGCAGTAAAAAATGTCCGAGCTTAGCCGATACTTACCCACTTAGATATACAGGGTTACAGGGTAAGTCGACCTATTCCCGTTAAGGGTGTGTTTATTACTTTGTTTCTGAGTAATTGGACTATGAAATACACTATCCTAAATTATAAAAAAAAAACATATATTTGAAATTGGTATTTATAAAATTCACAATTTTCGGCTATCAGCTCAGTTATTTGAAACGTGTAAGTCGTATTATTATTTTTATTTGATTTTTACATGTAAAATAATGTTTTTTGACCTCACTACCCAATATTGTCTGTAAAATTAACCTTTTATAAAAAGTATTTGAATTGAAATATCTCGAAAACTGTGAGATTTAGGATATGGTGTTTCATAGTCAAATTAGTCAGAAACAAAGTAAACTACACACCCTTAACGGGAATAGGTCGACTTACCCTGTAACCCTGTATACATTAAATAATTCACAATGACTCATTTTCTCGATTTTGAACGTTATGTCACTTAATTAGTGCTTGTAAGCGAGCACTTTGCATCGCGCGGCGTTGTAGTCAGCTTACAATCGCTTTACGACTAACTAAAAAGTTTGCCCACTACGTAGCTTGGGCAGGGTTTTGGCTCGGACACTATTTTTGCACGATTGTGACTCTGTTGATACTTGCTCTATGATCCATACACAAATATCAAAATATATATTCTTTTAGTCAGATTATTTTAAATGATTTTATCATATAATTTTCAGAGAGGCGTCGGTAAAACGGCCAGGGTTGTGGAGAGAGGTGACTGCAGAATGCCGCGTCGACCTCGTGCCTTTCTCCATCTCCTTTTATATTCATCAAGCGGTAAGCACCTCAAAAAAGTCAAAAGTAAAGTTAGGACTGCGAATTAGCTCAATTGGGAGAGTTTCGGGCTTGTGATCCGAAGACGCAAGGTAAGAGTCGCCTGCGCATAGTTATCTATACCTACCTTTTTTTTTTGTTGACGGGGGGGGAAATCTTATACATGTCGAATCCATAAAAGGATCCGCATCAGTTATGGTGATTCAATGTGGTAATTATTTTATACCATCTGACCCAACAATACTTCAGTGTGGCGTGGCGTGGGTTAAGCGGGCGAGGAGCTAAATTGCGACGTCACGATCAATCAGTTTATTTCACAGAAGATTACATATGATTACAATTATAGAGAAAACTATAGGCGAAGGACATGGCGTTCCGCAGCGTATCGCACGCTGCCACCATTTTATCAAGAATCACAACTCGAGCCGTTCTAAACACATTTCACCAAAATAACCTCTCCGAACCAGCTCTCTTTACCACTGACAAGTGACATCTCATCTCGCACCGCCCATCGGCCCATCATGCGATATCGCTCGAAACCTCCTTGGAAACAATCAGCAGCGTTTGTTACTAGCGTTACCCCAGGAATGTTGCCACTACCATTCCTAGTCCTTCGAAATTATACTAAGTGGCACTAAATAAAAATAAACTTAAAGCTATGGTCCCGTTATACAGATACCCAGCTGCGTTGGCGTGCAACTGGGTTATGTGGACTTAACCACTAAAACCCCTCGGTAGCCGCCTTTTATGCTCTATAGACGGCACTGGGATCTCCGATGGAACGCACCAGTGCCTTCTAGCATGTACATTGACGTTCCAAAAACGATACATGCCTTATTAAAACGGTGCTTTTTTAAATTAGCCGTGCCGTTGTCTCCTCCGGCAGGTACCCTTTTAGTCGGCTTTTACGACAGGCAGGGGATACCGGAACCGTATTCTAACACCCCGGTTCCAGGGTTCGTAACACCCCGGTTCCAGGGTTCTCTGTAATATGATATTTGTAAACTCTTTATGATAATTGTTAACTTCTTATTGGATATGTTAAGATTCAAAAGTGCCATTCCTACCAAAATATTCCTGTTCTTTAGTTATCCAACAGTATACACCATTTTTAATTTGCATGGTGTGCTGTTAAACAAAACTGTTACGAATATTACCCACTTAACATTAGTTACTCTGTCATGCTTCGTAGTACGGGTACTTCATATTTTGGATACAATAGATAGTGTGTATTAAAAAAATGTCACAAAATTCCAATTTCCACGCAGTTATAAAACTATCGGAGTTTCTCTGCGAGATCGAATCAGGAATGAGGAGATCCGTAGAAGAACCAAGTTTACCGACATAGCCCAGCGGATTGGCAAGTTGAAATGGCAATGGGCTGGGTACATAGCGCGGAGAACTGATGACCGATGGGGTCGAAAAGTTCTCGAGTGGAGACTACGTACCGGCAAGCCCAACGTAGGACGTCCACCCGCAAGGTGGACGGATGACCTTATTAGAACCGCAGGATCGCGCTGGATGCAAACTGCTATCAACCGGTCTTATTGGAAATTATCAGGGGAGGCCTATGTCCAGCAATGGACGTCCTATGGCTGAAATGATGATGATGATAAAACTATCATAGCTGAATGATTTAATTTTGATTTTATTAGTAGGTAAAACGACTTGCAAGTCGAAATTAAAATTCACTTTTTCACCGATAATTTCACAAGTATCAATGTTAACCGAGACGCGCGTGAGCACCCGCAGGTAAAGGGTGCTTGTAACGTTCCAGTTTGACCATAGTTTCTCTTCGAACAGAAAAAGGCGTACACAAGTGGTGACCATCTGTGTCGCCAAAACACAAAAGGAAGCTTGAACAACGAATATTTGTGATGGGACGGAATGGTTTGGTTGCAATAACAGATTGTGTTGTTGATTGCCTTAATTTTGAATTATTTAGATAGGTCATGGCTTAGATAGGAATGGCACTTTTAAAAGCCGTGGTGGTCTAGAGGTAGTGACACCCGCCTTACAATCGTGAGGTCGTGGATTCAAATCCCCGGTCCCGTACCAATGAGTTCTTTGGAATTTATGTACGGAATTTCACACCACTGGCTTTTCGGTGAAGGAAAACATCGTGAGGCAACCTGCATACGGCCGTAGAAGAAACTCGATGGCGTATGTGAATCTACCAACCCGCACTGGGCCAGCGTGGTGGATATTGCCCAATCACCCTCCGTGGTTAGGCCTACGTCCTGCAGTGGACTATTAAAAAGGCTGATTTTTTTTCATTTATTTATTTATTTCATTTCCTCATCATGCTTACAGCAACGCCAAAGCGCATGACGAGTAATTGGGTATTTTACAATTTTCATTCAGTATAGAGATAATATACATGTCAAAATAATCTAAATAAATGTCAAATGATCTAAATAAATGTCAAATGATCTAAATAAATGTCAAAATAATCTAAATAAATGTCAAATAATCTAAATAAATGTCAAATAATCTAAATAAATGTCAAAATAATCTAAATAAATGTCAAATAATCTAAATAAATGTCAAATAATCTAAATAAATGTCAAATAATCTAAATAAATGTCAAATAATCTAAATAAATGTCAAATAATCTAAAGAAATATCAAATAATCAAAATAAATGTCAAATAATCAAAATAAATGTCAAATATACATACATAGATAGGTCATGTTAGAAGCTAGGGTAGGCCAAGCCTGCCCTGGCGTACCCCTGGCTACGGGGCTGCGGCTTCACCAGCTGATTATGTCTCTTGTTACTCCTCAAATCACGGGTGGTATTGACTTCTCTCTTTTTAATATGTGTTGTATTATTCCAGAATGGTATGTACGGAGCCAAATCGTTCCGTACCCTGAAAGTGTTGGCGATTAAACCGGCACAAGATGTGGAGATTTCTAAGTCTGTTCTAAGGAAAGTGGCGACACCTAGCGACGCTGTGGAGGTACGTTGTAAATACAAGGGGACATCTTACACACGGTCTCTGGCCCCAAACTAAGCAGAGCTTGTGACATGGCTGCCAGAGACTGATATATACTGAGCGCCACACAAATTGACGGATGGTAAGTTATGCGCAGCGTTCTGCGCAAAAGCCAAATATGGGTCCGCGCGCTCCCTACGCCCGAGCTCACTACTTCGCCATCTGTATAGGCATTGTGCACACATGCGCTATAATTAGCGAATCACGGCGAAGTGTCATCTGCGGCTAACTTCTCATACGCCGACTTGTGTGGCGCTTAGTTTACTACATATTTTAAATACATACTTATATAGATATAGTAACTAAATAACACCCAGACACAGAGCAAACACCAATGTTCATCACATAAATGCTTGCCCTGGGTGGGGATCGAACCCACACCACCTTGGCACAGTAGTTAAGAGGTCACTGACACTAGGCCAACGAGGCAGTCAATAAGGTCTTAGGATAGGCGTGAGGACTGGGTAAAAAAAACTTTTATATAATTATTATAAAATTATTATAATTAATCCGAGAGTTTATTAAAAAATATCGGACACGTATTTTTTCTTTCGACGAATCAGGATTCTTTCAGGATCGAATCAGGAATGAGGAGATCCGTAGAAGAACCAAAGTTATAACCCAGCGGCACAGAGCAAATAAAAAAGTCAAGAGAACGTCGTTGAACAGACAAGTGAGGCCGGTATTTTAAACATGTGTGAGTGCGTCAGTTTGCGCCGCCATAGTTCGACTGACAAGCCAAGGCGTAGTTTCCTTGTACGTGGATGTGTGTGTAATTGTCTGTACACGGCGAGGCGTAGTTTTGGTCGGCTTCACTTGTTTGTTCACAGCATTCTCTCTTGATTTTTTTATTTGCTCTGAGCCCAGCGGATTGGCAAGTTGAAGTGGCTAAGGGCAGGGCACATAGGGACTGTTGACCGATGGGGTCGAAAACCACGTACCGGCAAGCGCAGCCACGTCCACCCACAAGGTGGACAGATGACCTCATTAAGACTGATCTTCTCTTCTTATTGGAGATTTGTACTGGAAATCTTGCAGTCAAGACGTCTCTACTCGACAATAGACATAGTCTTGTCATTTCTCCAAGGATATAGTAAGCTTCTTTTTAACACGCTTTCATTAGTTTCTTTTGAGCCTTTTTGAGCTCGATTTTGACCTTTTGAGCCACTTTAAGCTCGATTTTGACCTTTTGAGCCACTTTAAGCTCGATTTTGACCTTTTGAGCCACTTTAAGCTCGATTTTGATCTTTTGAGCCACTTTGAGCTTGATTTTGACCTTTTGAGCCACTTTAAGCTCGATTTTGACCTTTTCAGCCACTTTGAGCTCGATTTTGACCTTTTGAGCCACTTTGAGCTCGATTTTGACCTACTTTGAGCGATCAGATTTTCTTTAAACTTTGCACACCTATCAAAGACCGATGACAATGCAATTATAAAAAAAAATGACTCAACCAAGCGTTTCGAATTCTCATTCCTCATTCGAACAGCCGGAATGTGGAACGCTTTGCCTGGGTCTGTCTTCCCGCTAAAGTACAACGTGGGTGTCTTCAAATCCCGAGTAAATAGGTATCTTCTAGGTAAGCGTGCTACACCCTAGACCGCACATCTGCTTAACATCAGGCAGTGTGTAGTCAAACGCGAACCTATTCGAAATAAAAAAAAACTTCTAAGCGTGTTTATTAGTATTTTTTTAAAACAATATTTATATTATTTATTTATTTTATTTTCAGGTACTGAGGAATTACGCTGTAGCTTACCGATCGAGGCGCGCCACCTTGGCGCGGTTGGCCGACAAATTCGCTAACAATCTCTATATGGAACCCATGGTGTGTATTTCATCTGTACATTTTAATAATTATTTTTTTGCATAAAATAGCATGACCGACTTCACCCGTGTACAGAATCATTACATAGTATAAAACTAAGTCGCTTCCCGCTGTCTGTCCCCATGTATGCTTATATCTTTAAAACTTCGCAACGGATTTTGATGCAGTTTGTTTTAATAGATAGAGTAATTCAAGAGAAATGTTTATACGTATAATACACCTGTGCGAAGCCGGGGCGCATCGCTAGAACGCAAATATTACGCACGGATCGATGTAGCATTTTTCACATTATTGTTGATTTGTCAAAAATGGCTCAGCCGATTTCGATAAAATTTAGATGGGACCAATTTCGAAGAATACTCTTTCCAATAAAAAAAGAATTATTGAAATCGGACTACTGTGAAAAAAGTTATGCGTGGTAATACATAAAAAAAATATATACGCGTCGAATTGTATACCTCCTCCGTCGGTTGTTTGTCGGTCAACAATAGTACATTGTTCACCGAGAGGAGAAAGTGACCGATTACCGTCGAGGGTGTCGTTTGAAGCCCGAGCCGTAGGCGAGGGCTTTAAAACACCCGAGATCGGGAATCGCACTTTCTCTCGAGTGATACATAGTGCTTTATACTACACCTACGAGGAAAATAAAAAACTAAATCTTTACTATACTCTATAAAATTTAACTTGATCTCTGCGACAGTAGAAGATTGACATTTTTAGAGTTGGGATAGTGGTGGAAAAAATCGATTTTCAAACAATGTTGTAATGAAATCGAATGAGTAGTTGAAGGTGAGAAATTAGATTTTATTTACTTACTATTATTTAAGATCAAGTATGTACACATGTAAATAATGTTATGATATTAATTATATACTCATAATAATGTAACGATAGTATTTATCGACGTTTTTCACTATTATCGATGCTAATGTAACATATAATTGGGTTTACTTTAATTACACATGTAAAAAATGTTATGATATTAAAATATACAATAAAATTAATGATAAATCAAGTTTTATTTAAAATATCGTCAGTATAAACTATCGATATTTTAATTAAAACTCTATCTAAAACTCTGTGGTCACGATCATTCGTCGCCCATCACTAATCGGCATGCCCACAAAGTATGACATTGACAGGTACTGTCTGTACTTTTAAGAAATTAAGGACTTCATAGGCGTGATTTTTCTGACAGCTGTCGCAGAGATCAAGTTAAATTTTATGGAGTATAATTGAAAAAAAACTGAATCCTCAAACAACACACAAATTGAAAATGGCGCCAATGGCGTCTGCAATTTTCACATGTTCTTTTTTCAAATTGTTTGACACCATCCAACACACAGCTAGCGGCCAGTGTCATTTTGCGAACTTGGAGATAAAAACTCACTGTAAAAACTTTTTGGCTTTTGATATTTAGGTTACCAGCGCATAGTCTTACCCAAAATTAAAAAAGAAAAACCACGTAAGAAATGGATTTTCATTCACTTTTCTCTCCCGCTCAGATGCGTTTTCTCGCCGCATATTTGTTCGATATGCAATGACGTACTTTCTACCGTAAATTTGATAAAGTATCAAGGTACTTTCCGAGCAGGTGTAGTATAAAATATATTTTTCGCAAAAAAATAGCATATAACTAACTTAAACCGTGTAAAGAATTTAAAGAGTTCGCACGGATCGATGTAGTAATTTTCACATTATTGTTGACTACCGACCCGCCCCGTCTTCGCACAGGTGTATTATACATATAAACCTTCCCCTTGAATCACTTTATCTATTAAAAAAAAACCGCATCAAAATCCGTTGCGTAGTTTTAAAGATATAAGCATACATGGGGACAGACAGCGGGAAATTACTTTGTTTTATGTAGTGATTTGTCAAAAATGGCTCAGATGATTTCGATAAAATTTAAACTGAACCTTTGAAAAATAAGTCGTGGTGGTCTAGAGGTAATGACACCCGCCTTACAATCGTGAGGTCGTGGGTTCAAATCCCGGTCCCGTATTATCACCCTTCGTGGGTAGGCCTACGTCCTGCAGTGGACTATTAAAAAGGCTGGTACAGTACAGTACAGTTGTAGCTAACTTCACATCCGCCAACTAGTGTGGCGCGGCCTATTCCTTGGCTGCTGATTAAAATCTTATTGTTAGTTCACCAATAAAATGTAATAATACGTAATAAAAATAATAATACGTAACGTAATAATAATACGTAACGTCACGACGGTTCTCTTTTTGCACAAACTCTACCATTAATCTCCCACGTTTTGAGCCGTCGATAAAATTATGTCGTTTTGTGTATGCTATCCTAGCAAAACACATGATGATGATATATATTTTTTGGAACTTCCAGCCCCAAGGAGGTTACCTTCTAAAGTGCGCGGATTTGCTCGAAATATCGTGGGTTTTGGAGAACAAATGGTCTTCAATTGCGCCTTTTTACCATAAAATGGTATTTGACTTGGAAAATATGGGTAAGTCGCTATTTCAGCCGTAGGACGTCCACTGCTGGACACAGGCCTCCCCAGAGGCCTATCTGCTTGCCCTGGACTAAGCCGAAAAGGGTGATTCAGACCATCATTATGAACAACTTTTACTATGGGACCCACTCGAATTTCGAGGGAAAAAAAGTTTGACACATTTTGTCGATTCTAAGTAGCAATTTTGTACGACACAGCTGATTTTTTTTCTTGAATCTGAGTTAGCCCCATAGTAAAAGTTGTTCATAACGGTGGTCATAATCACCTGGCTTTTTTTTATTGATATTTACCACATACTAGGTCCAATTTTAAACGCGCCCATCGTAATTATAATAGCAATTTAGAGTAGTAAAAGCTCCTCGAACAACGACCCTCGAAGAACGACGATTGCGTGGAGACTTGATTGAGACATTTAAAATTCTCAATGGCTTCTATAATCTTCCGGATATTCACGACATGTACACCTTGAAGGAAAACATACGAGACAGCAGACGCCATAAGTTCCTCTTACAGCCTACACCTTCACAAACCAACACTGCACACCACATCCTCAGCAACAGAGTGGTTTACAACTGGAACAGGTTGCCTGAGGATGTAATCTCAGCAAGGACTATTAACACATTTAAGAATAGACTGGATCTTTGGATAAAGAAGGAAAAAGAATCCTTGACAGATAAATACTAATTTTATTCGACTCTGCTTGATATAGGCACATCAGTTGATACTGCTCGCCTATAAATAAATAAAAATAGTTCTGTTTCTTTTTCACTATATGCATTTGATAGAGAGAACACTATTTTTTACGTTGCTCTTAAATTTATACTCATGCTTATTTATTGGAAAATTACAATTTACACGTCATTTTACAGAAAAGTTATTTTAAGCAAACATAGATGCTATAATTACAATATGATTATTGATTATAATTTACGATGGCGACTTTGAAATTGGGCCTGTTGACTTAATAACGTCTTATAAATCGATGAACGCCGGCTGCACGCACGAAAACTTGTCACGTTCCGCCTGAGCCGAGCCGGAGCGAGAGCGGGACAAGCGATAGAGAGGCACGATCGGCCTTAGCGTTCGGTTTGTTTCAGTTGTTAATTCAACAATGTTTTCTTATGACGTTATCTCGTCAAATTATCGTCCGTACACCGACTTTACAGACTATCTATTTTATTTTTTTCAGATGAATGCTACATAAAAATAATAAGGCACGCTCATAAGCAATTGGGCGATCCGTCGACAGATACAGATCAACGCACACTACTACTCGCCAAGATCATAACTACTTGTCTAGAAGCTCTGGGTATTCAAGAGCTATACGAAAGCATGGAATCTGAAACAGAAACTGTTAAAACTGTACAAAAAAGACGTTTAACTCTCGAAAATGAAGATCCTGAACCTAAAAAAGCAAAAAATAGTCATAAAAATGACGATCTAGAAGATGAGAATAGTAAAAATGATAAAAACAATAAAGGAAATGCACATAATAAAGAAAATATAGATAGTCAAATCATGGCACCGCCTAAATCTCTGCCAAAGAAAGGTAAACCTAAAGGGAAAGAAAACACAGATCAGAATAGAAAGACTGTAAAGAGAGGTACCATTGAAAATATTGTCAGTGTTGCTAAAAAAGCGAAAACTGATAAAGATGACTCAAACAATGCAAAGACAAATGAAATCGATAAAAATAACGTAGTTGTAAAAGATAATCATGACAAAAGTAAAGGTAATCCAAAAAATGAGGCGGATACCAAAGACAAAGATAATGTGAAAAACAAACCTGATAAAAATCGGAACAATGCTGATAAATCTAACAAAAAAACCGACGCAGAACAAACTAAAGCGAATGAAATGAAAAACGCTAAACAAGTAGAAGTAAAACCAGAAAGTGTCAAAAACAAAGAAAAAGTCGTAAAAAGCAAAGATGATGTTAAAAATAAAGATAAAATTTCTAAAAATAAAAATGAAGTTGATAAAAGTCAAGATACCGTAGAAAAATCTAAGAAAATAACAAACGAAGAACAAACAAATGTAATAGATGAGGGTAATAATAATGAAGATAATACAGCAAAACTTGCTAAAAATAAGAAAACGAAAGATGTACCGCCTACAACTGAAAATAATGAAAAAAATCCAGGCAAAGATATTAAAAAACCCAAGACTAAATCGACAAAACCTGAAGACAAAGTACACAGTGATAAAATGAAGAAACTCGCCGACAAAGACAAAATTAACACTCAAAAAGCTATTACCGATAATAAACAAAATGACGTCAGTGCTCAAAAAAAACTTAAGAAAAAGGTAAACAAGGATACGGAATCTCAAAAAGCAACCGACGATAAAAAGTCTGCTATTACAAAAAAAGACAAAAATAAAAATGTCGATACAAAACCATTCAGCAAAAATAAAATTCTTGCCAATGCAAAAAATGACCCAAAAAATAATGATAGAGAACCACAAAAAGAGTCTAACAAAGAAATAAATATTGGTGCTTCAAAAAACGATTACAAATCAGAAGAATTTGATAAATTAAAAGAAAGTAATAATGACAGAGACGCTACCAGTTCAAAAAATAAAGAAAATAATACTCAACATGGAACGGATAACACAAAAATATCAGAAATAGATGAAATTCCAATACTAAATGTAAATAATTTCACTGTGACATTACCCAAAAAAGACAATAACCTAAAAGCACAACATCAAAGATTTGCTCCAAAAAGCGCAAAAAATGAAAAAGCCATTACAAAAAAACCCAGTAATGAAAAAATCACTAATAATGCTAAACCAATAAACACCGATAAAAAATCAAGTGTTCAAGACATTAGAAAAACAATTGTCAATAAAGATTTAGTATCAAAAATTAAATCTAACGAAAATCCTTTACCGAAAACGGACAAAGTCTCACAGAAAAACAGTGGAAATGAGAATAAAGCTAATCATGTTAAAAAAACGACCAAAAATACAGCAAATAATCCGAAAGAAGTCCAAAAAACTGATACAGAAAAGGTAAAACCGACAGTTGAAAAAGATATTAACAAAAATGCTAAAGAAGCTACAAAAACTTTTAACAAAAACACTGAAAAATCTACAGAAGAACATAACAGCGCTGAAATGGTAAATAATCAAGAAAATAGCAATAAAATTTCTAAAATCAATAAATACTTTGAAAACAACCCAAAAACAAAGGAAAACAATCAACAGGTAATTACAAAAAAATCTTCCAATACTAACACGAAAAAATCAACTAAAAATGGTGACGGAAAACCAAAACTGCTGATAAAATCGCACAAAAACAACACTCCCAAAAAAATTGCCGGAATTTTAAATATTTCTGGCAAATTTAAAAATTTGAAAACTGGCAACGTTGGAAAAATTGCGAAAAATGGCAAAGGAAACGACAGTGGGTCGAAAATTTCCAAAATTCCTATGAGAATGTCGATACACGAGAGTTTGAAAAAGAAAAATCCTTTGCGTATAAGTCCAAGTAAGTATTTATAGACTAGGTTTTATTTTGTGATATTTTTTAGCTGAAGTTTTAGGGTTTTTTGGCTTTAGGATAGTAATAAAATAAATAATAAATAAATAATAAAGCCTTTTATTCCATATTTCTTATAAAAAGTTACATTTCAAATGCTTGTTAGTAAGTTATTAGTAAGTAGTTGATTTTGCTTAAAGCTATTGTTAGTTTGTTAGTCTTCATTGTTGGAAATATGGACCCCTTTTTGGGTATAGGCCTCCTCCAACCTTTTCCACAGCTCTCTGTGTTTGCCTACGGTGATCCACTCATTCCCTGCGACTTGTTTGATGTCGTCAGCCCACCGTTTTATTGGTCTTCCAACATTTCTTTTTCCTTTGGGCCCTGTCCACCTTACAGATTCTATGGTCCATCTCTTGTCTGTGTAGCGTGATATATGCCCTGCCCACTTCCATTTCAGTGTGAGGGCATGTATTAGGGCGTCAGTAATTTTAGTTTTTTGCCTAATCGTTTCCTTTCTGACTTTATGTATTTTTCTAATTTTTAACATGCTCCTCTCCATTGAGCTTTGGGTGCATTGGATTTTGTGTTTTATTTTGTTTGTAAACACCCATGTTTGGCAGCCATATAAAAGACAAGGTAGTAGGCATGTATCAAATACAATTTTTTTCAAAGGTAGTGCGTAATTTCCTTTCATGATCTCTCTCATTGACCAGTATTTGTTCCAAGTTGTATTAATTCGTCTTGTTACTTCTTCTTCATTACTTGTTTTTATGAATGAGATCTGCTTGCCCAAGTAGATGTAGCTTTTTACGTATTCTATTAGGTTTCCATTAACTGTTACAGGTGTTTCTAGGCTGTTAGTCATTACTTTGGTTTTGTTCGTATTCAATTCCAATCCAACTTTGTAGCTTTCGCGGTCAAGGGAACACATCATTTCTTCTAGATCTTTTGGGGATTCGGTTATAATGACTATGTCATCAGCAAATCTGAGATGGTTCAGATAATGCCCACTGACTCGTATACCCTTTCCAGTCCAGTCCATCTTGAGAAATATGTCTTCTAGCACAGCTATGAACAGTTTTGATGATAGCGGGTCACCTTGGCGAACTCCTCTTTCAATTTTTACTTCGTCGCCTCTGGTTTCTAGCTTTATCTTGCTTGTGCTATGCGTGTAAATGTATTTTAAGATGTTGATGTACTTTTGGTTCACATTTGAGTTTTGTAGAGCATTCCAAATTGAGCAGTGGCTAATACTGTCAAAGGCTTTACTATAGTCTATGAAAGCCACATACAGAGGTCTGTTAAACTCTCGATATTTTTCTATGACTTGTTCTAGTGTCTGTATGTGGTCAATTGTGCTATATCCTGATCTGAAGCCTGCCTGCTCAATTGGTTGTTTCCCATCAATATCTTCTGTTATTCTTTTTAGTAAAATGGACGAAAACAGTTTGTAAATGCTTGCTAATAGACTAATAGGCCTATAATTCCCTATATCTAAGGGGTTTCCTTTTTTGAATAGTAAAATTATATCTGACGTGCACCATTGTGTTGGGACAGTTTCTGTGTCTAATACCATATTGAATAGCTTCGTCAGATGGCTCACTAAGACAGGTGCTCCGATTTTGATGGCTTCGTTGCATATGCCGTCTGGACCAGGACTTTTATCGGTTTTTAATCGTTTTATATGCTCGTAGACTTCTCTCGCTTCAATTGGTTTCGTTTCACTACTTCTGTTTTCTTCCATTGTTTTTGTAAATGTTACTTCTTCATTATTGTCTCGTTTTTTGTATAATTCCTTGTAGTAGTTTGTTGCTTGCCGAATAATATCTTTTCTTGAATTTGTTTTATTTGATTTGTATTCTAATTTTTGTATCCAATTTTTATGTGTGATTAACTCTTTGTAGGCTTTTTTGGTGCTTCTGGAATACTGGATATTTTTTGAAATTATTTCGTATCTGTAAATGTTGTAGTCTTTTCTAATGGATTTGTTGGTTTCTTTATACATATTACTAAGTTCTTTCTTCATCACTTTGTTTTTATTTTTTGTGTGTATCAGTTCAGTTCGTTTTTGTATTAGATGTTGAGTATGTTCGCTGAATATTTTGTGTTGTTTGCTTTTAATTGATTTTTGTTTCTTCAGATCTTTGATTTTAGGATAATAATAAACCGGGTGAAAAATATCATAGGTGGGCGACTATCAATTGTGTGATTATTTGTCGGGTTTGAGCTGGTCATAAAGCAGCGTTTTATGAGCCGCAGTAATAATATTGTAACATATGTTTTCCACGGTTTTCCTGTCTTTTGGAGGAAAATTGTTGAGTTCATTATCAATTGCCAACTATACTGAGCGCCACACAAATCGGCAGATGAGATGTTAGCCGCACTTCGCCGTGATTGGTTAATTACTGCGCATGTGTGTACAATTCAGACGCCGCATGTTGTAGTGCGTAGAGAGCGCGCGGGAGGCCTAAGGTTGGCGGGCGGGTGTGCCCCGGCGTCTCGTTTCTCTGGTTCCCGCGAATGTCTATATTTCGGCTTTTGCGCAGTGCTCTGCGCATAACTTCCCACCCGTCAATTTGTGTGGCGTTCAGTATAACAACGATTAAAAAATAATGAAGTTTTTTTTGGTAGAATTATTGTTTATTAAAATGACAAAAAACGTTTGGAACATTTATCATTTGTCAAATCTTTCAGTAGGCCAAATAATTGTTAGACGAATAAAGTTTTGTCGAATAACGTCACATTAAAGATTAGGTGTGAAACAAAAAATAGGTCAGGTTAGAACATGACATACAACGCACGAGCGAAGCGAGCGTAGCGTAGCAGCGGCCGGCGAAGTGCCCGAAGCAAATCGCTTACGTAGATTAGGTGTGAAACAAAAAGTAGTCATCATTATTATCAGCAATAGGATGTGCCACTGTTCATAGGCCTCCCCTATAGATTTCCAATAAGACCAATTGGAAGCGGCTTGCATCCAACGTGATCCTGCAGTAACAAGTGGAACACTTAGTACCTTAAATATTTAGCGATAAGTAGATGATTCAGGCATTTGTTTTCGCTCGCTTTTTGTCGCCCATTCAGTATTTCCGTATGCCTCTAATTCGAATCAATTTTAGCTCAGTTCAAACTAATAAGCACTCGATTAAATACTACCCATTTAATTATAGTCATATTAGGAAGTGATATTTAAGTATTTTTTTCTTCTGTGTGAATGAAAGTATATTATGATTCATTTTAAATGCCAATAAGGACGAAAATAGCTTGCGACCATTTCAAACCGTTAATTTATATATATTTTTTAATTATTTTACCAAATACTACTAATTTAACAAATACTAAATAAAACACCGGTTTTTACTCACGTATGATATCGCGTCCGGGCGGCTGGGAACCCGACCGGTTTCGGAGTAATCAGTACTCCTTCATCAGGGAATACCTGTCGACTGGCGCATGGGAGCGCGCGTATTCCCTTACGAAGGAGTACTGATTACTCCGAAACCGGTCGGGTACCCAGCGGCCCGGCTGCGATATCATACGTGAGTAAGAACCGGTGTTTTATTTAGTATAATGATTTCTCACGCGAGTTTTAATGAAGTAATTTAATAAATATTACATTCATCATCATCATCATATCAATATTACATTCAATATTATCAATCAATATTACATTAATTTTATCAACATAATAAAATAATTGTATTACATACTCACATATGAGTGCCTCGGTTTCGTTTGGCCCACAATTCGCACTCGTCCATCAATGTCTATCTTTCTGGCCGCTGCATGTTTGTTTAAAAATGCCAAAATTGATAACTATGTTTTTTCAGGAAAATTGCCTTCAGCATTCAAAAGTTCTTCAGAGTCCAATATGAAACAGAAAAACTACTTAACCAATATACCGAGTGAGTATATTCTATATACAGGGTTATTTCTAATCAATTAGCATCCTTTTAGGGACTTATTCTGTTCATCAAACCTAACAACTTTTAGTCAACGACTTTTGTCAAAACTCAAAAAAAATAATCTGTTGTTCCATAGATAAATATCGTTCACCCGCGGCAAAATGTATGGAACAGTTGATTTTTATTGAGTTTTGACAAAAGTCGCAGAACAAAAGTTGTTAGTTTTGATGTACAGAATAAGCCTCTAAAAGGAGTGTGTCCTTTATAGAATCGTAAACTATGCATTTGATCATGTGATGATCTTTAGCAAAGTTGTTACTACAGTAAAAGAAGACGATATTTTGCACTAAAGGACATGTCCACAAAAAGTATGGAGGCCGGTATAATAATAATCAAAAATTCTAACCACAACACTCGTTACAT
Source organism: Hypomecis punctinalis (assembly GCA_949316475.1). NCBI lineage: Eukaryota > Metazoa > Arthropoda > Insecta > Lepidoptera > Geometridae > Hypomecis > Hypomecis punctinalis. Next base: position 3,610,782 of record OX438822.1, read on the forward strand.
TTCGAGAAAGTTCATATTTTTCTGGGTCTATTACAACTGTTAAAAACAAAAAAGAGCCCTCCGATTTTTTAAAATTAACTTTGAATTAATTAGGATAAATGAATATATTTGCCTCAATAGGTAGTTTATGTCTAACAACCCTGACTAAGTAACCTCCAAATTGTTAAATAAAAGCATTTTTACCAATTAGACACACTTTTTAAGTGTTTTTTGTCACATTGTACCTACCAACTGGTCACACTGGTAGGTTATAATTTTTAATTTTAGAGATGAATGTAGAAGAATCAGCTACAAATACAAGTAAAATAATGATAGAAGCACTTAATTATTGTTAAACTAGAATAAAAACAATAAGCTGTATAGTTATTTTTCATACAATTTATTTTTCGCATTAAAAAAAAATTGGAGAGGTGAAAAAATCTAAATTAAATATTTTTAAGAAGCCCATAAAACAAGCTTTCAAAAGACGTGCATATCATCTTTGTTCGACTTTTGTCTGAATAATATACCACTTGTGGACGTCTCCTTTCCTATCCAATTTTTCTTTTTTTATAAGATCTACTGAGCATATAACCACATAATTATTTTTTGCAAAATTAGCATGACCGACTTCACCCGTGTACAGAATCATTACATAGTATAAAACAACGTCGCTTCCCGCTGTCTGTCCCCATGTATGCTTATATCTTTAAAACTACACAACGGATTTTGATGCAGTTTGTTTTAATAGATAGAGTAATTCAAGGGAAATGTTTATATGTATAATACACCTGTGCGAAGCCGGGGCGCATCGCTAGAACGCAAATATTATGCACGGATCGATGTAGCATTTTTCACATTATTGTTGATTTATCAAAAATGGCTCAGCCAATTTCGATAAAATTTAAATGGGACCAATTTCGAAGTATACGCTTTCCAATAAAAAAAAGAATTATTGAAATCGGACTACTAGGAAAAAAGTTATGCGTGGTTATACATAAAAAAAAAAATATACGCGTCGAATTGTATTCCTCCTCCGGTGGTTCGTCGGTCAAAAATGCTGACAAATCCAGGTAGAGCTTCAAGTGCCATCTTGAAAAAAACGTTTTTAGCCGATATCTCAGAAACTATGCACTTTGGGGCAAAAGTTATTGAAGAGCATAAAATGTCGCGTCTTGTTTCTAGAAAACTTTTTTGTTAACCTTGCCGTTTACGATAACCCTATGTATTGTATACATTACAGGACATAGGGTTATCGTAAACGCTTTAACTTTAACGCTTTAGCGTAAAGCCTTTTTTAATAGTCCACTGCAGGACGTAGGCCTACCCACGACGGGTGATTGGGCCATATCCACCACGCTGGCCCAGTGCGGGTTGGTGGATTCACATACGCCATCGAAATTCTACGGACGTACGCAGGTTGCCTCACGATGTTTTCCTTCACCGGAAAACCAGTGGTGTGAAATTCTGTACATAAATTACAAAGAAATCATTGGTACGGGACCGGGGTTTTAACCTACGACCTCACGATTGTAAAGCCGGAAATATAGTATCGGACGCGGCTTACGGACGCGACTGACAGCCGCGACTTAGCAATGTGCACAGTCTTAAGACATCCGGCGCGCCAGATTGCTCTCGGACGTCCGAACGCTCAAGGTCGTCCGAAGGTGACGTCCGCGACTTATGCCCGATAGTGTGCACGGCTCAGTGTACTTTCATAGTCTAGGTCGCGGCTGTCAGTCGCGTCCGTAAGCCGCGTCCGATAGTATGTTTCGAGCTTAAGGCGGGTGACCATAGACCGTCACACTAATAATATTCAATTTTTTTTCCAGGACTGCTGAAAAGACCCGATCCTAAGTAAATCTCAAAATGAAGTTTGTATAAATCGAATGAAATATAATGCCGTGTGAAAACGAGGCGAGTCGTTGCGCAGAAGCAAATTTATACCTCAGCGGGGTGAGGAGGGATTTCCGGAGCTTGTAGTTAACTTCACAGATATACTGAGCGCCACACAAATTGAAGGACGGGAAGTTAGCCGCAGATGACACTTCGCCGTGATTCGCTAATTATTGCGCATGTGTGCACAATGCCTATACAAATGGGGAAGTAGTGAGCTCGGGCGTAGGGAGCGCGCGGGAGGCACGAGGTTAGCGGGCGGGTGTGCCCCGGCGTCTCGTCTCTCTGGCTCCCGCGCGTACCCATATTTCGGCTTTTGCGCAGAACGCTGCGCATAACTTCCCATCTTTCTATTTGTGTGGCGCTCAGTATACCATTCAGCATTTAAAAAGAAGAAAAAAAAGAAATATTCTTCGTTTGTTATATTAAGCTAATTATTATGTAATGTTAAGTTCTTTGTGTTTAATTATTATTAACTTTAGAAATAAAAACTTGATGCTATTTCTTGTTTTTTTTTATATACAGGGCTACCCACCCAAAGTTACCGACATAGCCCAGCTGATTGGCAAGTTAAAATGGCAATGGGCAGGGCACATAGCACGGAGGACTGATGGGGTCGCAAAGTCCTCGAGTGGAGACCACGTACCGGCAAGCGCAGCGTAGGACGTCCACCCACAAGGTGGACGGATGACCTCATTAAGACGCGGGATCGCGCTTAATGAGGTCATCCGTTCCAAGCTCATGCAAGTCACGTCATGCAAGCCGCTTCCAACCGATCTTATTGTAGATCTTTAAGGGAGGCCTATGTCCAGCAGTGGACTTCCTATGGCTAAAACGAACGAATACAGAGCTATCTGCTTACCCTAAACTAAGCCACCAGGGAGTGACTAAAACCATCATTCGACTGCCTCGGTGGCTCAGTGGTTAGTGACCCTAACTTCTGGATCAAAGAGGTGTGGGTTCGATCCCCACCAGGGCAAATATTTGTGTGATGAACATAAGTGTTTGCTCTGTGTCTGGGTGTTATTTAGTTACTATCTATATAAGTATGTATTTAAAAATAAGTATATGTAGTATATCAGTCTCTGGCAGCCATATCACAAGCTTTGCTTAGTTTGGGGTCAGAGGCCGTGTGTAAGATGTCCCAAAATATTTATTATTTATATTTATTTATCATTACGAACGACTTTTATGGGGCTAACCAAAAATTCGACAAAAAATCATATCACTGTCACTACCTACTTAGTACTAGAATAAAATAAAACAATGTCGCTTCCCGCCGTCTGTCTATATACAGGGTTACAGGCTAAGGCGACCTATTCCCGTTAAGCGTGTGATTTGACTATGAAACACCATATCCTAAATCTCACAGTTTTCGAGATATTTGAATTCAAATACTTTTTATAAAAGGTTTACGGACAATATTGGGTAGTCAGGTTATAAAACATTATTTTACATGTAAAAATCAAATTTAAATAATAATACGACTTGCACGTTTCATAATATCAGAGGTGATAGCCGAAAATTGGAAATTTTATGAATACCAATTTCAAATATCTGTTTTTTTTTTTAAATTTAGGATAGTGTATTTCATAGTCAAATTAGTCAGAAACAAAGTAAACTACTCACCCTTAACGGGAATAGGTCGACTTACCATGTAACCCTGTAAGTATATGCTTATATCTTTAAAACTACGCAACGGATTTTGATGCGGTTTCTTTTAATAGATAGAGTGATTCAAGAGGAAGGTTTATTGTGTAATAAATCTGTGCAAAGCCAGGGCCGGGTCACTAGTGGAATATAAAACTGAAACTTGGAAATGACAAAATTGTATAAATATGAAACAGCTGATTTATTTTCTCGAATTCCGAGTTGGCCCCATAGTAAACGTTGTTCATAATGATGGTCTGAATCACCCCCTTCCGGTTTAGTGCACCAGTTCTGGATAACCCTTTATTCATGAAATGATTTTTATCGTGCTTCACACACTAGGTGTATAGCACCAGGTCAGGTCCACACACTAGGTGTATAGCACCTAGTGTGTGAAGCACGATCCCAGAGAGCTGCAGGTTCAAATCCTGCGAACGCGTCAATTTTTGAAATGTTTATCACAAAAAGTTTCTATACACCTAGTGTGTGAAGCACGATAAAAATAATTTCATTGATTAAGCAATGTGCCATTTCTCGTTAATGGTAAGAAGTTGTAATAATTTCACATTAAGTGACTGACTGGTTTAACTCTTAAGGTAGTTTTTTTCTCACAGATGACGCTTCCAACAATGTAGTAGTTGGTAAAAATGATAAATACTTTCACTAATTCGACGCCTTCGCAGACAGCGTTTTAGCTTAATTGGACAAAGCATCTGAGCCGGAGTCCCAGAGAGATGCAGGTTCAAATCCTGCGAACGCGTCAATTTTTAAAATGTTTATCACAAAAAGAAAGTAATCCTGTATTATACGTATAGGCTGACTTTGTTTGGGATTTTTGCCTCTTACAGATAAACTATACTCTATAAAATTTAACTTGATCTCTGCGACAGCTGTCAGAAAAATCACGCCTATGAAGTCCTGAATTTCTTAATACTACAGACAGTACCTGTCAATGTCATACTTTATGGGCATGCCGATTAGTGATGGGCGAAGAATGATCGTGACCACAGAGTTTTAGATAGAGTTTTAACTAAAATATCGATAGTTTATACTGACGATATTTTAAATAAAACTTAATCCATCATTAATTTTATTGTATATTTTAATATCATAACATGTTTTACATGTGTAATTAAATTAAACCCAATTATATGTTACATTAGCATTGATAATTGTGAAAAACGTCGATAAAAACTATCGTTACATTATTATGAGTATTTAGTTAATATCATAACATTATTTACATGTGTAGGTACATACTTGATCTTAAATAATAGTAAGTAAATAAAATCCAATTTCTCACCTTCAACTACTCATTCGATTTCATTACAACATTTTTTGAAAATCGATTTTTTCCACCACTATCTCAACTCTAAAAATGTCAATCTTCTATGTCAATGTCACTGTCGCAGAGATCAAGTTAAATTTTATAGAGTATAGGTACTCCTTTTAAGTTTACAAAAACTCTTTTAGCGGCCGTGAATAGGTTGCGTTTACGAGTTACATACCTCCTACATTTAAAACCAAATTAGTGGTCAGTTTATGCACTAGTGTATCATCTGATTTTCACCTTAGTTTTTAGTACTGGCAACTAAGTAATTTTGGTTTCTACGTCTCGGCCGAATCATACAAGTCGACGGATGTGAAGTTAGCTACAAAGCTACAAGCTGCGCAATATCCAATCCCGACTGAAACTCACATAAAACTGCTTTATCACATAAGTAAAGCTGCGCATTATCTGTAAATGCCAAAAAAGCCAAAAAAAAATAGATTTCGCGTGACATGGTGAGAAGCCTGCTAGTCAAGTATGCGACCACCAATAGCCAAGAAAACAACTCATTTCAACGTGAGAAAAAGTGACAGATATATACTTTGCCATAACGCTGTCTTAGTCTAAGAGCAAGCGGCCCCCAGGCCTTCGGTAAAGTATAAAAGCTGTAAGTTTCTCAAAGTATGTCCCTAACACAGGTAAGAACGAACCCCGTCTATGAAACTTGGGTCGCGGTGGCTTTCGCAGGGTAATAAAGGTGTGTACAATTGTGTGTTGAATTCGGTAAAGTATAAAACTCAGTTTTTACATATTTTACTTATAATAATCCTAGAAGTCACCTTGCCGAATGCCAGACACTTCGTACGGTTGCAACCCTCTGCCAGACACCCTTAAAGTATATTTAATTGTTACTATACTTACGGTATAGTATAAAAGCTGCAATTTATATACCTATGTTATTAGGAGAACTATCAAATGATGTTTTCTCAATAGCCAGACAGTTTCAGTAGTTCCTTTATGTTGCCAGACACATCAAAAGTCTAATGTAGGTACGAGCGCGAGGAATAGATGTGTTAGCGGGTGCGAGTGAAATACCGCGTATATTCAGCGAATATAGTTATTCGAAGTGTTGAACACACAATTTTACACACCTTTATTACCTAATACCTGCGAAAGCCACCGCGACCCAAGTTTCATAGACGGGGTTCGTTCTTACCTGTGTTAGGGACATACTTTGAGAAACTTACAGCTTTTATACTTTAGCGAAGGCCTGGGGGCCGCTGGCTCTTGCTCTATCTCGTTCTGACACTACGAACGAAATAATTCGTGGCGCGCATACTAGCCCGGCTGGCTTGGAAGAAATCGCTTCCAGCGATAAGGCCGCCTAGTGTTGCACTATCTTAAGAATTTGACTATTGTATTTATTGTTAGTTTATTTTGTGTGTACAATAAAGAGTTATTTGTTTGTTTGGTGATCCGCCTTAATGTTATATAAATATTAAATTAATATCAGGGGACATGTTACACACGGTCTCTGACCTCAAACTAAGCAAAGCTTGTGATATGGCTGCCAGAGACTGATATACTGTGCAGGACGGAGCCCTGCCACGTGCCGATGCGTGCGTGCGCGCGTGTTATTCAGTGGACTGTATTAATCGTGAAAACATAAGATGTTATATGACACGCACACACACACCGACAAGGGCTCACAACCTTGCTGCACTGTGCCTGGGATTGTACACAGCGAGGGCGAAATAATAATGCGGGGCGATGATTCGGTCGGCGGGGCGCAGCCTCCGAGACACGAACAGGCAGAAGAGATCAACCCGTGGCATCACTCACGCCACTGGGTTGGGTCATACACGGCCCATCTAAACAGAGTAATAAAGGTAAATAAACACGGAGGTGTTGACGCCACCGGCTCACATTCGAACTGCGCTCCCTATAGACAGAGACGCAAGAGGTCTCACCCTCCCGCTCGCACAGCCGTGCGCTGTTATTGGTCGGACGCGTCGTTCGGCACTTCTCGTAGTGCCGATGACGCTCGAGCGGGAGGCGTCAGGATAAATATAGGTTAGGGAGCGAGGCTCGCCACTAGTCTTGCGGCAGCCGACCCGTCCACATCTCCGATCGACTCCACGCCGAGTCAACGAAGTCGCCTTCCACCGACCACCTACGTACTGGAGGCTGCGCCCCGCCGACCGAATCATCGCCCCGCATTATTATTTCGCCCTCGCTGTGTACAATCCCAGGCACAGTGCACAAGTGTTGTGAGCCCTTGTCGGTGTGTGTGTGCGTGTCATATAACATCTTATGTTTTCACGATTAATACAGTCCACTGAATAACACGCGCGCACGCACGCATCGGCACGTGGCAGGGCTCCGTCCTGCACATATACTACATATACATACATATTTTAAATACATACTTATATAGATAGTAACTAAATAACACCCAGACACAGAGCAAACACTTATGTTCATCACACAAATGCTTGTCCTGGGTGGGGATCGAACCCACGCCTCTTTGATCTAGAAGTCAGGTTCACTAACCATTGAGCCACCGAGGCTGTCAACCACTGAGCTACCGAAGCTTATCCTGCCAATTGATTGTTTAATTAAGCGAAGCGAAGTTCTGATTCATCTCGACGATTTTGCTGTCCGGATGGAAGTCGTGGTAGTCTAGTGGTAGTGACACGCGCGTTACAATCGTGAGGTCGTGGGTTCAAATCCCGGTCCCGTACCAATGAGTTCTTTGGAATTTATGTACGGAATTTCACACCACTGGCTTTTCGGTGAAGGAAAACATCATGAGGCAACCTGCATATGTCCGTAGAAGAAATTCGATGCCGTATATGAATCCACCAACCCGCACTGGGCCAGCGTGGTGGATATGGCCCAATCACCCTTCATGGGTAGTCCTACGTCCTGCAGTGGACTATTGAAAAGGCTGGTACAGTACAGTACAGTCCGGATGGAAGGATGGATCTTAAATTGGTACCTAATCATTCAATAAGGAAAATAATAGAAAAATATATTAATTAAAAATTTAATTCCAACAAATAAATTAACTCTATAGGCCTACATGCCTACTGATTTTGGTTTTTCCATAATGTTAATAAATATAATACCTATAAACTTAAGGAAAAAATATTCTCTCTAAAAATAGGCTCAAGCCTTAGAAGTCGAGGCTGTACGAAATCCAGCGAAGGATATCCAACATATAAGGGAGGTAAAGGACGCATCACTTCGTACAAGGTTTGGCCCTAGATGCTACAACTGCGACGAAAGAGGCCATTTATGGCGGAATTGCCTAAAGCCACGTCGACCGGGGGAGGATCGACCATTAGAAGAACAGGAGGAACGGCCGCACCGTGACACTATACAGCAGCAGGGAAACGAGTAAGCGCCAGGACCAAGGGGCGGGTGCTGGCCGGTCTAAAAAAGGCCCCAAAGATTTTGATCTCACAAGCTCACGATGGGAACAGCCTGATTATCAATGGAGCCATCAACGGAACTTCTTGCAAGCTGACATTGGATACTGGAGCTTCTCGTACTGTCATCAGTTCCCGATTGGCTAAGCGCTTTCTTCCGAACTTCGAAAGCTGCAAAACAGTTCAACTTCTGACAGCGACCGGTCAGCACATGTCCGAGGAGAGAAGCTGGTGGAGCTAAAGTTGGGTGAGAAAACTTTCCAACACAAAGTTATTGTGGCTGATATAGTTGACGATTGCATTCTGGGTCTTGACTTCATGCGAGAACATCATTGTGAGATTGACGTCAACCAAGGAATCTTGAAATGTGGAAGAGAAGAAATCTTCATGGAAGGCGCCATATCAGGAAAGGTTTGTTGTCTGCAGAGAACAGTCCTTCCACCTAGATCAGAAACCATTGTGGCCGTTAGATTACCGCCGAAGTTGGGACATCAACAACGATGTGTGCTAATAGAACAATCGGACGGTGATCAACCATGGTTAGTGGCCCGAACACTGGTGAGGACTACTAATACTGCTGTGGTACGTGTGCTCAACACAAGTAACGAGGCACAACTCATCAAAGGAGGAACCCCGATTGGTAAATGCGAAGAAGTAGACTGGATGCGCAGATGCCAAGAACAACCAAAGGAGAAATACAACTGTGCTGGGAGTTGTAACGTGTCAACACTATTGGAAGATTCCCGTAAAGATCTCTCTGAAAAAGAACTTCTGATGGCTAAGAAGATGCTACAGCGCTTTACCGACATATTTGCCCTCGATGATGCTGTCAACGGGAAGACTGGCTTAGTGAAGCACACGATAAATACAGGAAACGTGCCACCGATACGACAGCGGCCAAGAAGGATACCAGTGGCTCGAGAAAAAGAAGTTTAGTCAATGATCGAAGACATGGCACGCAACGGTGTGATAGAACCGTCATCCAGCCGGTGGTGTTCTCCAGTGGTTCTAGTGAAAAAGAAGGACGGCAGTATGCGGTTTTGTGTTGATTATCGACGACTCAACGACGTAACGAAGAAGGACAGCTACCCTTTGCCGAGGATTGATGACACGTTGGATACACTGACGGGCATGAAGTGGTTCACTACGCTAGACTTGAAAAGCGGGTACTGGCAAGTGGAAATAGACCCTAAAGATAAGGAGAAGACCGCATTTTCTACGGGAAAAGGCCTGTGGCAATTTAAAGTGATGCCGTTTGGGTTGTGCAACGCCCCCGCTACGTTCGAGAGGTTAATGGAGTTGGTTCTTGCGGGACTAATTGGAGACGCATGCCTTGTCTACTTAGACGACATCATAATTGTGGGAAAAACCTTCGAAGACCACCTACAAAACCTGGAACGAGTCCTAACAAAAATACGTGCTGCCAATCTTAAGCTGAGTCCGAAGAAATGTTCCTTCTTCAAGAGGCAAGTGAATTTCTTGGGACATGTGATTTCCGAAGCTGGCGTACAGACGGATCCAGGTAAAGTCAGTGCTGTGAAGGATTGGCCTGTGCCAAAAGACAAGACGGAAGTCAGAGCATTCTTGGGTTTATGCTCCTATTACAGGCGATTCGTGAAGAACTTTGCTGATATCGCTAAGCCGTTGCATAGACTGACTGAGGAAAAACGGCCCTTTCTCTGGGATGAAAATTGCGACGCAGCTTTTCGAGGACTAAAGGAGCGACTTTGCAATACGCCTATTCTCGGCTTTCCGGACACCGAGAACGAGTTTATCGTGGACACTGACGCCAGCAACACCGGCATCGGAGGAGTATTGTCGCAAAGAAAAGGAGACCAAGAAGTGGTGATTGCGTATTTCAGCAAATCCCTGTCCAAGCCAGAAAGGAACTACTGTGTGACAAGAAAGGAGCTACTTGCAGTGGTGAAGACATTGCGTCACTTTAGCAAATACCTGCTCGGGCGAAAATTCCATCTGAGGGCCGACCACGCTGCTCTAAAGTGGCTACTGCAGTTTAAAGATCCCGAAGGCCAAGTGGCAAGATGGATTGAGCAACTACAAGAGTTTGACTTTACCACGGAACATCGCAGTGGAAAATCTCATGGCAACGCAGATGCATTGTCAAGAAGGCCATGCTCAGAGGACTGCAAGCATTGCTCAAGACAAGAGTCGAAAGATCCAGTACCTGTCAGAATGCTCAAAGCTGACATTGGCGACGAATGGAAAGAAACCCTTCAGGCTGAACAAAAAGAAGACGTCGACATCAAGCCGATTCTTGAATGGATGGAATCAGATGCCCGTAAGCCTGACTGGAGTGCTATTGCTTCACTGAGTGTTACGACAAAGAGCTATTGGGCGCAATGGGATAGCCTGGTGCTTCAAGATGGAGTGCTGTGCCGAAAATGGGAAAATGCTCGAGGAAACCAGTGCCATCTCCAAATGGTTGTACCCAGAGCAAAAGTTCCCGAAGTTTTGAAGCTGTACCACGAAGGATTTTCGGGAGGACATCTGGGTGTGAAACGGACACTGTTGAAGATTCGAGAAAGGTTTTACTGGATCAACTGCAGAGATGACGTAGAAGACTGGGTACGGAAATGCACGAGCTGTGCATCAGTGAAAGGTCCGCATACCCGCAGCAGAGGAGCACTAAAGCTGTATAATGTTGGAGCACCATGGGAGCGAATCGCACTGGATGTGGCCGGACCATTTCCTGTGAGCGAAAGTGGCAACAAGTACTTCCTTGTCGTCATGGATTACTTCACCAAGTGGCAATTCCAAACCAAGAGGCATCGACGATAGCAGACAAATTGGTCCATGAAGTATTCTGTCGTTTTGGAGTACCATTGGAAATCCATAGTGACCAAGGAAGAAATTTTGAATCTCAACTGTTTCAAGAGACGTGTCGGCTAATGGGTGCACACAAAACAAGGACAACGTCATACCACCCGCAATCAGATGGAATGGTGGAGCGATTCAACCAAACTCTGGAGAGATACCTGGCAAAAGTAGTCGAAAGCAAACAACGGGATTGGGACAAGCATATCCAGCCATTTTTGTTGTCATACCGAAGTGCTGTTCATGAGAGCACCAATGTCACTCCTGCTTTTGCCAATTTTGGACGTGAATTACGGCTACCCGCCGACTTAATAACTGGTGTCCCACCGGATTCTCCACAACCCATAACTGAGTACGCCAGTGACCTCCGGAACAAGATGAACGACATCTATGAGCACATTAGAGAGTATGGCCAGCAAACATCAGAAAGAATGAAGACTAGATTCGACAGAAGGACTAACAACCCTGGGTTCGAGGAAGGCTCGCTAGTATGGCTACACAACCCTATACGCAAAAAAGGGAAATCTCCAAAGCTACAAGCCAAATGGGATGGACCATACCGAGTGGTGACCAAGATCAACGACGTGACGTTCCGCATATAGAAGGGACATCGAGGTGCTCCCAAGATAGTTCATGTGGATCGATTGGCGCGATATTACGGGTGCAACGATGCTCGGGACGAGCATGTCTTAGGAGAGGGTAGTGTAACGCAGTAGACGCCCGTTGTAGGTATGGAGTGCGGTGTTTACGTGATCCGGTTCTGGGAAGCTCTATTGTTCTGTGAAGCTTTATTGTGTTTTTATTGGTGCCTTTTGTATTCGGTTTTATGGCTTTATGACTCGGGTTTATTTGTTTGGTGTTTACGTATTTGAAAAACAATAGGGATTCTCGAACTTTCAAGTTGTTTACTTGTTAACACAATGGCGTTTATTGAGATCGAGTAATGTTGCGAAATATCTCGTAGGTTCGAGACTGTAGGAAATAACGGATATAAATACGCCGGCCGACCCTTGGGGATCAGTTTATTCGTTTATTTCGTTAGTTTTTTGGGTTAGAGTGCGATACCAGTGATTGTGAAGTGACTAGCTTGTGTGAATATCAGTGCCAGTGTAAAGTGTTTGTGCGAACCAGTTGTGTCGTGTGTTTTGTGATTTTTGTGAAGTGATTGTGCGCAATAAAGTGCATAGTGAATAATCGGCGTTTTAACTGACTATCCAAGAACCCATCTCGTAACAATACAAAATTCAAATTCAAAATTCATTTATTGATTCATTAAAATAAATAACATATGACACTGAGCTTCAGATCTCTATACTCTATAAAATTTAACTTGATCTCTGCGACAGCTGTCAGAAAAATCACGCCTATGAAGTCCTGAATTTCCTTAAAGTACAGACAGTACCTGTCAATGTCATACTTTGTGGGCATGCCTTTTTTAGATAGAGTTTTAATTAAAATATCGATAGTTTATACTGACGATATTTTAAATAAAACTTGATTTATCATTAATTTTATTGTATATTAATTTTTACATGTGTAATTAACGTAAACCCAATTATATGTTACATTAGCATCGATAATAGTGAAAAACGCCGATAAATACTATCGTTACATTATTATGAGTATATAATTAATATCATACCATTATTTACATGTGTACATATTTGATCTTAAATAATAGTAAGTATATGAAATCCAATTTCTCACCTTCAACTACTCATTCAATTTCATTACAACATTGTTTGAAAATCGATTTTTTCCACCACTATCCCAACTCTAAAAATGTCAATCTTCTACTGTCGCAGAGATCAAGTTAAATTTTATAGAGTATAAACTAAGCATAGCTTGTATTTCGGAGATCTGTGCTCCCTTAACAAGACTTATTAAAATAGAATAGCGTTAATAAATTAGTGCTTATTCAAGTAATTACAATATAATATTGGTTAATTTAATACAGCATAATCAAATGTTTGTCGATAAATTGAAAATGTAATAATGTTTAATTCTTATTGATTACAAAGATTATTATATTACCTATATAATTTGGTCAAAAATTTCGATTAAAATGTAATACAGGGTTATTCCTAATCAATTAGTATTCTTTCAGGGGCTTATTCTGTACATCAAAACTAACAACTTTTGTTCTGCGACTTTTGTCAAAACTACGTGTGTGTTTTTGTTTGATTTTTTTACTGTCGCGGGTGAACGATATTTTTCTATGGAACACCAATTTTTTATTTGAGTTTTGACAAAAGTCGCAGAACAAAAGTTGTTGTGATGTACAGAATAAGCTCTAAAAGGATGCTATAGGTACTAAGCGCCACACGAATCGGCGTATGGGAAGTTATGCGTAGAACGTTGCGCAAAAGCAGAAATATAGGTATGCACGGGAGCCAGAGAAACGAGATGTCGGGGTACACCCGCTAATCTCATGCCTCCCGCGCGCTCCTTACGTCCGTGCTCACCAATACGCCATGCAGCGTCGGCATTGTGCACACATGCGCAATAATTAGCGAATCACGGCGAAGTGTCATTTGCGGCTAACTTCTCATCCGCCGACTTGTGTGGCGCTCAGTATAAAGCTCGAAACATACTATCGGACGCGGCTTACGGACGCGACTGACAGACGCGACTGATAGGTATCTAGACTATGAAAGTACACTGAGCCGTGCACACTATCGGAAATCAGTCGCGAACGTCACCTTCGGACGACCTTGGGCGATCGGACGTCCGGTGCACATTGCTAATGTCGCGTCCGATAGTATGTTTCCAGCTTTATTGACAAGAAATAATCTCAGCGAGCATTGGGTTCTACGCAGGTTGTAGCTAACTTCACAGCCGCCAAGAAGTTTGATACGACCTATACAGGGTTATTGATAATTAATTTACGTACAACCTTTCATCGTCCTTACAATCGGCCACTGCCGTCGTAGGCTGGCTAATAGGCAGGATGACTGGGTAATAAAATTAGTCTGCGTGTTAAAGGTGACGTCCACAAGTGGTATATTATTCAGAGAAAAATCGAACCAAGATGATACATACATCATTTGAAAGCTTGTTATATGGGCTTCCCAAAAATATTTAATTTAGATTTTTTCAACCCTCCAATTTTTCTTAAATTCGAAAAAAAAATTGTATGAAAAATAACAATACAGCTTATTATTTTTTCTAGTTTAGCAATAATAAAGTGCTTCTACCGTTATTTTACTTGCATTTGTAGCTGATTCTTCCACATTCATCTCTTAATTTGTATAATTGAAAATTATAACCTTCCAGTGTGACCAGTTAGTAGGTTCAATGTGACAAAAAATCACTTAAAAAGTGTGTCTAATTGGTAATAACGCTTTTATTTAACAATTTGGAGGTTACTTAATCAGGGCTGATAGACATAAACTACCTATTGAGCCTAATATAGTTTTTTATCCTAATAGATTCAAAATTATTTTTTTTAAAAACGGAGGGCTCTTTTTTGGTTTTAACTGATGTAATAGACTCAAAAAATATGAACTTTCTCGAAGTGTTGTGGTTAGAATTTTTGATTATTATTATACCAGCCTCCATACATTTTGTGGACATGTCCTTTACAAAAGTATTGTACATGTATTTTTTCTTTAGTCAATCAAACAACAAATGACAAAGATAAACCTTGTCAAAGTTTGGGAGTGGGGGTCGTAACGTCACATCTCTGACAGAAGTCTATAGGTAGAATACGTACATTATTTTGTATGGGACTCGTGCTTAGATTAACAATTAAAATCTCACACGCATTCCAAAAATATAATTACTTGGAGCACTAGCAATTAATAAACAAGTTATACAATGACAGTATTTTATCAAAATTTAACTCATCAATTGGTTCGTAGGAAAGTTCAATTTTACGGTCATCGCCATCGTTATTGATTACAACCTCTTTAGTAATCTTAGCCAGTTCCGTGTAAAAAGATTTGTTTCCGTCAATAGTAAAGAAAGGACGGAAGGTTTTGTCACATATTTCATACATGTGCTTATTGGTATTAATAAAGTTCATATCACGTACATGATGCATCATGTGTACGTAATCATGCAAATAAACTGTTTCATCAATAACATCGTCTCTCAACATGTCTTTGTAATTCAATTTAAGGTAATTGAGTTTGTGCAGATTATTTCGATTTTCGATCACGCTTACAAGAAAGCGTTCTTCCTTTTTGAAGATTCCTTCCAGCAAATGATATACTTTTAGTTCATATTCTGGTATTCTTTTCAGTATATTCACTTGACATATCATATCGACACGTTTTTCAATAAACTCTGAGTCTAGATTGTAATTAAGGTATGTTAAAATCTCGAACATGGCGTGAGCCACGCGGTAGTACATTCTTAGACGTTCCTGCATGAAATGTTGAGCGTCATCTTTGAAGATTCTAGAAGACAATTCTAGGCAATACCACAGCGCAGTTGGCAGCGACGTTTTCACCGGAGGGCTCAGTGGCAGTGATGAAAGCCCAATTTTGCAAACCGTCCTACGGATCCGCCGCAACACATATTTCTTGAATTGCTCAACGACATTTCTATCCATCCAGTCTTTGTTCTCGCAATTTTTCCACAGCACGAAGTAAAACAAACCAATATTGTATGGAACTTTTTTGAAATTAAAATAAGTCGCCGACAGAATGTAATCATTGTATTTATCATACTCATCTGTGTCAGTGAGTATAACACCACCATGGAACGGTTTTGAAGTTCGTGGTTCTGTTTTGTTAGTCTTTTCCAACAGCTGTTTGTAAACATTCAGAGTGTAGAAGTAACCGATTGATTCAATGATATCTGGATCGTTCAGCAAAAACAACGGACACTGCATCGTCTTATGAAATTTATTGAAACTGGCAGAAAATTCTGCACTCGGCTGCTGTGTGGTGTTAAAGATAATTTTGTCTAGCAAATTGAATTCTGTTAAAATTATTACAGGGATTCCTTCCTCGTTATCCGTGATGTTAGGGCATTCGATTTCTTGTTCAGCAGTGAAATTAACATGAGTATCACAAATAGGCTCCTTTTCAACTAAGCTGCTGAATGTCCTGTTGAACTTCAATGCGTTGAATGAGTAAGATTTATTCTCATTGACAATGAAATTTATCAAAGTTGAGATGGACGTCTCAATGTCTGCCTCCTTATCATGTATCGGAGCTTTGAGATTCCTATACCAGTCAGTGCAAACAAATTCGCTCAAGAATACTTCCCTGTTCTTGGTCTCCAAGTTTCTTTTTGTCTTCTTTCTCGGTGGCAACTCAGAAAATAGTCGATTTCGCAGCTTCTTCAATTTATCAATCTCTTCTAACGCTTGAATATCATGTTTGATTTTCGCGATGAACTTAAGCTTAATATAAGACTTTAGATGTTCCTTTTCTGATTCGAAGTTATCGACATTGAGTCTCCCGTAGTCATACTCCTCAGCAATATCAATGTCGTCAATAAGTTCGAAATTTCTATAAACGGTGCAATGTTTCTTGAAAAATGACGCTGCTACTGAAAGGTCGATTTCATTTAGATTCTCATTGAATGTATGGAACACGACAGTTTCATAGCGCATATTCTCGTTGGCTTTTATAGATTTCTTTGCTTTGCTCCTTTTGATTTGTCCATCTGTGATGATGTACAGCAACTTTATTTTATTGTTGTCGTTGCAGATATCGTGATTTTGCTGAATCCATTGGATTATTGTAATCGGTTCAGTGCCCATATCACCTTTCATTTGTTTGTAGGTTTCCACAGCCGTGTGTTCATCAACTTCGTAACATCGAGTTCCCCAGTGCAAATAAATTATTTTCGACTCCGTAGAAGGCTCTCCCGCACTCGTCAGTTCTTTTGTCATGTTCTCTACATGCTTTTTGAATTGATCTAAGGATTTCAAACCGTTTGTGTGGTAAAACTTTGTGTTATGAGTCGAGCTCGAAAAATCCTTCGCGTATATGAAGTAGTTCACCATTTTTATTTACCTTTTTTAATCGGAGAAATGTTGTGTAAGACTGGATAGACGCTTCGTCTAATGATGTATTGGAAACTCCACATAGGAATATGTAGATGACCTTATTCTTGTTACCTTGTGCTGCAGTGTTGTAGATATGTAGCTTCGGTGCAGTAGAGTTCCTAGAACAATTCATCTTTTTCAGTTCATGTTTCTTTATTCATATAAAACTAAGTAGCATGAGTGTTTAATACTAAATCGTTAATTAACCTACGTATAATTTACTTAACTTTACCTACTTCAATTAGATCATTATGTTAGAATTGAAGAAGCCGTGGTGGTCAAAAGGTAGTGACACCCTTACAATCGTGAGGTCGTGGTTTCGAATCCCCGGTCCCGTACCAATGAGTTCTTTGGAGTTTATGTACGGAATTTCACACCACTGGCTTTTCGGTGAAGGAAAACATCGTGAGGCAACCTGCGTACGTCCTTAGAAGAAATTCGATGGCGTATGTGAATCCGCCAACCCGTACTGGGCCAGCGTGGTAGATATGGCCCAATCACCCTTCGTGGGTAGGCCTACATCCTGCAGTGGACTATTAAAAAGGCTGCTACAGTACAGTTAGAATTGTGTAGTTTGCGCAAAAAGAGAAGCGTCGTAGGGAGGTCGCCCGTGTGCCATATATTTTACTAATTTTGTTGTGTTGACAACACTGCTCTGTCCAAGCTCTGTCATTGCTAGTACAACTAAAAGTGTTTGATACTTGGTAGACACCAATTCGGTTTTCATCAGTACTCGCGTCTACCAAGTAGTCGGTACCAAAGTGATAAGAAGAAATAAATAGATATACAAAAAAATATTGAATATTTATATCATAAGATATATCTATATCAATAATAACAGACCTATAGGAGCAAAGAAAGAAAAATAAGAAAATATACAAAAATATAAGCACTATATAAGCAAAAATAGAAACAATCGCACAACGTATGGCTCTAATGAGCCATAAGTATGTGTGAGTGTCGGGGAACTGATTTTTTTAGATAATAATACATCAAACTAGTATGTACTTTAAGCTTATCATATATTAGATAAAAAATAAAAGTATTTTAAGAGATTTTTGAAATTGTATGTTGTTGTCTGGATGGTCTTTTTTGGAAATATGTCGAAATTTTCAAGATTTATATATGGTATATGTTACGAATATGGGAAAGGACATGTCCACAAAATGTATGGAGGCTGGTATAATAATAATCAAAAATTCGAACCACTACACTCGTTACATTTCCAGAAAGTTCATATTTTTCTGAGTCTATTACATCAGTCAAAACCAAAAAAGAGCCCTCCGTTTTTTTTAAAATTAGTTTTGAATCTCTTATGATAAATAAATATATTTGGCTCAATAGGTAGTTTATCTCTATCAAACCTGGTTAAGTAACCTCCATTATTGTTAAACGGAAGCATTATTACCAATTAGACACAGTTTTTTAGTGTTTTTTGTCACATTGTAACTACTAACTGGTCACACTGATAGGTTATGATTTTTAATTTTAGCAAATTAAGATATGAATGTGGAAGAATCAGCTACGAATGCAAGTAAAATAACGATAGAAGCACTTTATCATTGCTAAACTAGAAAAAGTAATAAGCTTTATTGTTATTTTCCATACAATTATTTATTTTTCGCATTTAAAAAAAATTGGAGGGGTGAAAAAATCTAAATTAATATTTTTGGGAAGCCCATAAAACAAGCTTTCAAATTATTATTTCTCTTCTAGACACGTGTCCTAGCGTCGCGGATCGCGCTCGTATCCTTGCAGTCTCTGTATGGGAGTCCGGTCTTTGGTTGCAAGCATTGCCCTCTTTCAATACTGGTAACCTTTTAGACCCAACTGCATTTCGTCTAGCTGTCAGCTTACGCTTGGGTGCAAGGTGTTGTGAAGCCCATCGCTGTCAGTGTGGTACTGCAGTTGACCAGCTCGGTCACCACGGTCTCTCTTGCTCAAGAAGCGCTGGTCGGATTGGACGCCACGCCAGCCTTAACGATGTCATGCGCAGGGCTTTTGTCACCGCCAATATCGCAGCCGTACTCGAACCGAGTGGGTTGGCGCGTGGTGATGGCAAAAGACCTGACGGCATGACGCTGGTCCCATGGAAGTGTGGACGGCCCTTAGTATGGGACGCAACTTGCGTCGATACTTTGGCACCGTCACATCTTCCTGAGACTCAGAGTAGGGCTGGAGCGGCGGCCAATTCGGCTGAGCAGCACAAGCGGCGCAAATATGCTAACCTCGGCAGTGGTTACATATTTGAGCCATTTGGAGTTGAGACTTTGGGTCCGTGGGGGCCGGGAGCTCATCTCGTTTTCAAAAGTCTTTCTGAGCGTCTGGTGGACGCGACGCGTGACCAAAATGCTGGTGTTTATTTGGCTCAACGTATAAGCATTGCCATTCAGCGTGGCAATGCTGCCAGCATGCTGGGCACGCTGCCAACTGGCAGTGGGCTTGAGCACTTGGATTATCTTTAGACCTTCAAGGGTCTGTGGATGATCCAATTGCTTTCTATGTAGTAGTAATGTAGTATTGTCATTATATTAAAATTAAAAAAAAAAAAAAAAAAAAAAAAGCTTTCAAATAATGTATAGGTATATCATCTTGGTTCGAATAATATACCACTTGTGGACGTCACCTTTGATAAAGTCCGAGGAAACTATGAATAAAAAAAAAAAATAAAAAATGTAGTCGGTACCTTGGCTGCTGATTATAATCTTATTGTTAGTTCACCGTAACGCCGCGACGGTTCTCTTATTGCACAAACTCTACCTATATCTTTGACAAGAAAATGTTGCTATTGACTACGAATAACCCTGTATAGTACTGTGTTATTAGATTAGTATTGGATTTTGCAATCAATATGAAAAAAAACCGGACAAGTGCGAGTCAGGCTCGCACACCGAGGGTTCCGTGCAAATCCAGAAAAAATCACAATATTGGGAAGTAATTTGTTAAAATTTATACATATACTATAACCACCAACAAAAAGATTTTTTTTCATTTTTCTCTTCATACATCGAAAATTACAAATTGTTAAAATAATTAAAAACCTGTTTTAGCATGTGCTAATGAAGTTCTTTTATATGATACCTTACATGATACGATTTACTCGCGTTGAATTTTGAACCTTAAGGCTCTATTTTAAGGCCCTGTTTTCTTTTCTTTCCTTACTTTTTTTCTTAAACGATAACTGAGAAGTTTTTCTTTTACACAACTGCAATAAACTAAATATTTGGATGGGTGACCGCGGGTGGCATTATCCAACTGAGCGCTACCGTGGCTCGGATGACACGTTAAATTGTAGGTCCCGGTTGTTTTAACCGTTTAGCCATGTCAGAGGCCTTCAGGCGGCCTAAAAACTCTGACACCAGGGCTAGCCACCCGGCCTATACGAACTTACTTACTTACTTAATAAACTATATATATATACGTATACAGTTTCCGCGTTCTCGAGATAGAAAGAGTCTTGCGTACACACAGACGGACAACAAAGTGATTCTATAAGGGTTCCGTTTTTGGGCCATATCCACCACGCTAGCCCAGTGCGGGTTGGTGGATTCACATACGCCATCGAATTTCTTCTACGGACGTATGCAGGTTGCCTCACGATGTTTTCCTTCACCGAAAAGCCAGTGGTGTGAAATGCCGTACAAAAATTCCAAAGAACTCATTGGTACGGGACCGGGGACTCGAACCCACGACCTCACGATTGTAAGGCGGGTGTCACTACCTCTAGACCACCACTGCTTTTTCACCACGGCAAAAAAAAGAGACTCTTTGAGGTACGGAACCCTAAAAATGCCAAGTCGATGGATTTTTCAGTAACAGATCAATTATTTACTAAACTGCAAAAATGTTGTTTTCACAATTATTCTGAGACCTGTAGGTACTAGTAGAGGTACAGGTACTAGTTCAAGACAAGTACTGTAACCTAGTGGACTGAAAGATCTCTACCATAATTTAATGTACCTAACAACTAAATAAAATAAAGTAGATATAACAAAACTTACCCAGTATTTAAAAGGAAGGAACTATCCTTCGATTTTTTTCAGTTTTCCAAGTTTATAATTTATAATTCATTGGTCTAATAATAAAATTGTTAAGGTCCAACAGTCGACCACACACCATGGAGGAATAATTATTTATGTATTTATAATATTATTTTTTACTACGAACTCTTCAAAGAACTCTGAATCAAAGAAATGAATGATGAAATACTACGCAAGCTTAACCTTATTTAAGGCTGGTTTTACGCGGACCGTCAGTACGGATTGCTCCGCACCATAGGGGCGCGGGCGGTCGGTGTTTGAATTGACATGGCATTGTTACTATGAACATAGGGTTCAAAATAAAAGCTCAGCATGAGACGTTTGATGTTTGTCCACCATTATTGTGAAACCGATTTTGGCATTTGATCACTAGTTCAAGTGTCATTTGTGTCAAGATTACATAGCAGTTTTTATGTATTTTCGACGCCATGTTTCTGAGATCATGCAACACAACTTTTTTACTAACATTACAGTTATTATTATTGCGTTACCTATCTTATTGTTACTTATACTCTAGCAATATAGGAATTCAAATATATCCAATTATATAATAATATTATAAACGCGAAAGTTTGTGAGGATGGATGTATGGATGTTTGTTACTCTTTCATGCTTAAACTACTGAGCGGATTGAGATGAAACTTTGCAATAATATAGCTTATATATCAGAATAACACATAGGCTATAAATTATAATGATATTGTGTTAAAAATCAAAATACCATGCGGACGAAGCCGCGGGTAAATATTCTAATAATCTAAACAATGTATAGAACTTATGAAAAAGTCTATTCAATATTGGAACTTTGGTCTAAACAATATAGAAATTTTGGTCTAACTAAGCTATATAGGAACACTAACATAGACATTTTAATAATCTAAGCAATATAGGAAATCAAATAAAGAAATTCTAATAATCTAAACCATATAGAAATGTGAATTCCAATAACATAAACTATATATGTAGAAACTTAAAGAGGTATTGTATAGGCACTATACTTGATGTATATAGGAACATAATTATTGAAATTCTAATAAACTAAGAAGTGTAAGATTTCAATATAAATTCTAGTATGTAATCTAAATACCAAAAATGAAATATTACATATAGAAAGGTAAAAATTTGCGCAATATGCAATTATGTTTTAGCACAGATTTTCACTAAATACAAGCGAGTTTTTCATCAATGTGGTGTACCTACTTGTCAGCAAAGATATCGACTTGAGGTTGCGATGATACAAGCGCATTGAGGTGGCGTAGTGCGCGGCATACGGGAGATTGTTCACGTGCGACGGTGTGCGGCGGGTCGGGCGCAAACAATGGCACGCGGCCGGTGCGGAAACGGACTCGAATTTCGGGCACCGATATTCGACTCGCTTCATACAGTAATTCAGGACAGTCTAGGATACCGTTCAGTATTATATATGTTGTTAGTAGTAGATCCGCCAAGCCGTGGTGGTCTAGAGGTAGTGACACCCGCCTTACAATCGTGAGGTCGTGGGTTCAAATCCACGGTCCCGTACCAATGAGTTCTTTGGAATTTATGTACGGAATTTCACACCACTGGCTTTTCGGTGAAGGAAAACATCGTGAGGCAACCTGCATGCGTCCGTAGAAGAAATTCGATGGCGTATGTGAATCCACCAACCTGTACTGAGCCAGCGTGGTGGATATGGCCCAATCACCCATCGTGGGTAGGCCTACGTCCTGCAGTGGACTATTAAAAGGCTGGTACAGTACAGTACAGTACAGTAGATCATGTGTGCGGCGAGTCTCTAGAGAGTTGAATACCACTTCTACTGTTCTTCATTATTCTGACCTCCGCACAGACCGATTTGTATTAACCTGAGGGACTGTTTTAGTAATGCAGACGGATCCGTACGGACGACCGGACAGCACCGGCAATACAAATCTGTATGGGGAGCGTTTTTTGAACTTCGCACGGTTTGGTCGTGTACGGAAC
Organism: Hypomecis punctinalis; assembly: GCA_949316475.1. Classification (NCBI taxonomy): domain Eukaryota; kingdom Metazoa; phylum Arthropoda; class Insecta; order Lepidoptera; family Geometridae; genus Hypomecis; species Hypomecis punctinalis. Next base: position 3,633,855 of record OX438822.1, read on the forward strand.
TTGTATGGAGTACTCGCAACTTCCATAGACAACATAGAGATTCTCCAGACAACCTGTCAAAGTTACGTATACGTTTCGTTTAAAAAACGTTCTCCTGTGCGGAGCGATCCGTACTGACTTTCCGCGTGACACTAAAACCAGCCTTAGGCTTGCGTAGTATTTCATCATCCTATAGATTTGTTAAGTGAATAATATACCTACGCGTAAGCGAGATCTCAGCACACCATAAACCATTTGCTATAGCCCGAGATCCCACCGCAAGAATATCTCGCTCATAACGTACACGATTCAAACCAATTTTTTACGTAATTATATGAATAGGAGAATATATTTAAACAAGGTTGCCTTGCGAAATGTAGCCGCAAGTATTTAAAATTTAATAATGTGTAATTAATTTATAGGAAAATATATCCTTATTTTAATTTTTATATTCTCCAATTCAATACATAAATGCACCTACTTATTGAATAGAAGAATATATTATATTACCGAAAGTGTTCTTAGACATGTTTAATCAAAATCTGTACTGTACTGTATCAACCTTTTAATAGTCCACTGCAGGACGTAGGCCTACCTACGAAGGGTGATTGGGCTATATCCACCACGCTGGCCTATTGCGGGTTGGTGGATTCACATACGCCATTGAATTTCTTCTACAGACGTATGCAGTTTGCCTCACGATGTTTTCCTTCACCGAAAAGCCAGTGATGTGAAATTCCGTACATAAATTTCAAAGAACTCATTGGTCCGGGACCGGGATTTGAAAAAAAATCGGTTTGACCGTTTCAAAGTTTTTAGCTCTTTTGTTAGCTGCGGTAAGAATCTTTTCGTCGTAGGGTTTTCTAGTTATCACCTAACAAAAAAACAAAAATCTGATTCTATTCATCATTTATTTATCAAAAATAATGCAACTCACATCGCTTATTCCTTGGTTTAATATAATTATTTACTTTAATGTTATAGAGTAATTAGAGTATGTGCAAAAAGGGAACCGTCGTGGCGTTACGGTGACCTAACAATAGGATTCAGGATCAGCACCCAAGGTTCCGACTACTTGGTAGACGCGAGTACTGATGAAAACCGAATTGGTGTCTACCAAGTATCAAACAATGAAATAATGTTTATCGTGCTTTACACACTAGGTTTATAGAAACTTTCTTTTTGTGATAAACATTTCAAAAACTGACGCGTTTGCAGGATTTGAACCTGCATCTCTCTGGGATTCCGGCCCAGATGCTTTGTCCAATTAAGCTAGAAACGCTGTCTGCGAAGGCGCCGAATCAGTGAATGTGTTTATCATTTTTACCAACTACTACATTGTTGGAAGCGCCATCTGTGAGAACTGCGTTAAACCAGTCAGTCACTTAATGTGAAATTATTAGAACTTCTTACCATTAACGAGAAATGGCGCATTGCTTAATCAATGAAATGATTTTTATCGTGCTTCACACACTAGGCTTATAGAAACTTTCTTTAATTTCACATTAAGTGACTGACTGGCTTAAATCAGTTCTCACAGATGGCGCTTCCAACAATGTAGTAATTGGGAAAAATGATAAACACGTTCACTAATTCGGCGCCTTCGCAGACAGCGTTTCTAGCTTAATTGGACAAAGCATCTGGGCCGGAATCCCAGAGAGATGCAGGTTCAAATCCTGCGAACGCGTCAATTTTTGAAATGTTTATCACAAAAAGAAAGTATCAAACATTTTCAGTTGTTACTAGCAGTGACAGAGCAGTGTTGTCAACGTAACAAAATTAGTAAAATGGCACACGGGCGACCTCACCTACGATGCTTCTCTTTTTGCATAAGCTCTAGTATAAGTCGAATCTTACAAGTAGGCGGATGTGAAGTTAGCTGGAACTAGTTTTAGGGGCGGGTCTAGTACATCTAAACAAACAACTTTTGTTAGAGGACTTTTGGAAAGTCACAAAAAAAAACAGTTTTTTAATATAAAAAGTTAAAAAAGTCGGCAAAGTGAATTGAGAAGTGATTTTTTTACGAATTTTCAAAAGACGTAGAACTAAATTTGTCTGTCTAGATGTACTAAGCCTGCTCTTAAAAGGGTTTGCGTTTAATACCTATGACCCTGTAATGATTCGACTTATAGCAGATATCAAAATACCTACTAACTAACATCAACAATTCAAATAAAATATATCGTAGCATATTTAGAGTCTTAGAAAAATAATACTAATAATTACTTAATAATCTCGAACATAACATAGGGGCAGTTCAACTATTACGTAAGCAGATTTATTACAATTATATCTCCCCCCCCTTGTCAGCAAAAGTAAGCAAAGTTCTTACCCCTCCCCCCATTCTTACGTAAACATTGGTACCTGTATACGTTTTTCTTTTTTATGGATTCATGAGCAGGAGATTTAATTCTAGAAATAAGAAAATAGATTTAGCATAAATCACTTTAACACACATATGCGCAAAGAAATAAATAACTATTGCTGACGTAATCAGACCCCCCCCCCCATCCCCCATGTCATCAAAAATAAGCAAATGATAAACCCCTCCACCCCCCTATAGTGCTTACGTAATACTTGAATGGCCCCATAACATGGACGCATAATTTAAAAATCTTAACACCATTAAGTTTACTATAATTAATAAATCACTTTAAAGGCTAAAGCCTCGAATACGCCGAATCTTCTTAGCGGCTGTGAAGTTAGCTGGAAGCTGCGCAAAACCCAATCCTCGCTCAGCTGTTAAGTATGTGAGCTTCAATCAGGATTGGGTTTGACGCAGCTTGTAGCTTACTTCACGGCTACCAAGATGTTTGATGCGGAGAATGGCAACGTTGCCACATTAGGCATACACAACCAATTGACAACATTTCGTATTAGATATTTATACTCTATAAAATTTAACTTGATCTCTGCGACAGTGACATTGACTAGAAGATTGTCATTTTTAGAGTTGAGATAGTGGTGGAATAAAACGATTTTCAAACAATGTTGCAATAAAATCGAATGAGTAGTTGAAAGAGAGAAATTGGATTTTATTTACTTACTATTATTTAAGGTCAAGTACATGTAAATAATGTTATGATACTAATTAAATACTCATAATAATGTAACGATAGTATTTATCGACATTTTTCACTATTATCGATGCTAATGTAACATATAATTGGGTTTAATTTAATTACACATGTAAAAAATGTTATGATATTAAAATATACAATAAAATTAATGATAAATTAAGTTTTATTTCAAATATCGTCAGTATAAACTATCGATATTTTAAATAAAACTTTATCTAAAACTTTGTGGTCACGATCATTCGTCGCCCATCACTAATCGGCATGCCCATAAAGTATGACATTGACAGGTACTGTCTGTACTATTAAGAAATTCAGGACTTCATAGGCGTGATTTTTCTGACAGCTGTCGCAGAGATCAAGTTAAATTTTATAGAGTATAGAGCATTGGTCGTCACACTTTTCTGGTCCAGAGCCACATAGGACAGTGCGAAGTCACTATCACTGCGGGCCGCACACTGATAAACTTGGTTATAATGTACTACTAGCCCACGCTGTTTTAGGTTACCGCGCTGGTTGCGGTATTCCGCAACCAGCGCGGTAACCTGGCAAGGTAAAAATATGGCAAAAATTGAACAATGTCTTGCCACAATGCGCGAGCGCAGCGAGCGCCAATTTTTTTTTCTAATTTCAAAACAGAGCAAAGCTATCCTGCCGATTTTTGGCATTATGCGCGTCCGCAGTGAGCGTCAATTCTGTATTGTTTTTTATTTTCAGTAAATTCAAAACAGGCATGAACAAACATACCACGTTACTACTTATATGCGCGAGTGTAGCGAGCGTGAATGTTTTTTCAGTATTTTTAGTAATTTGAAAGCAAGTATGTCATTCTCGAATACTTGCTCAGTTAACTTCTGTGCGAAGTCGGGGCGGGTCTCTAGTTGTTGATAGATCAAATAGTTCAGACGATTTCGATAACATTTGAACGGGACCAGCAGGCCAATCGCGTTAATTTTAAACAGTTGCGTTCCGTCGGTAATCCAGTTAAAGTTCGGTTGCATTTGTAGTTAAGTTTCGATTCAGCTTTAAATAATTCGGTATTGCGTTAAACTTCATACACCAACCGTACGTTTGACAGCGGTAACGTTCCAACTCTGATTGAGTTGCGTTTCAACTTTTGTCAAAATCATTAGCGCGATACGAAAATAGACAAAGTGTTGAAGTTCGGTTAAAGTTCAATTGTGGTTCAGCTGTATTTTTTTAGTGCGATTGGCCTGGAGCGTTATCCACAGCTGAATTACTGAGCCGTAAGGAGGTGATTTCGACCATTATTATTAACAACTTTTACTATGGGGCCAACCCAGAAAAAAACAGCTACGTATATCATACATTTTGTCGATATTGAGTTGAAGTTTTATGTGGAACAGCTAATTTATTTTCTCTAATTTTGGGTTGGCCCCATAATAAAAGTCATTCATAATGATATTAGTGTAGGGTAATTAGAAAAGTTAAGGTCTATAGGTATATCACAGCGTTTTTGCGGTTTGCAGCTGCGGTCGATCTTCTATGGTCGGCCTAAAAGGCAATGTTGAACGGGTAATTCTTATGTGTGTCGCCCATACTGGAACAAAAATAAATTAAATAAATAACGAGACGAGATAAATAAATACCTCATCATCCCGACGTTTCGGCCGAGTTGCATCGACCGTGGTCACGGACAGACTCAACGGGTATCTACCCGTGACCACGGTCGATGCAACTCGGCCGAAACGTCGGGATGATGAGATATTTATTTATCTCGTAATTTTAGTGCGCGATTAGTCCTATAGTATATCTACTAATATTATAAACGCGAAAGTTTGTGAGGATGGATGGATGGATGGATGTATGGATGTTTGTTACTCTTTCACGCAAAAACTACTGAACGGATTGAGATGAAACTTTGCAATAATATAGCTTATATATCAGGATAACACATAGGCTATAAATTATAATGATTTTGCATCAAAAATCAAAATATCATGCGGGCGAAGCCGCGGGTAAAAACTAGTATAATAATAATGTGTTCAAATCGCGAAAGTTTAATAACAACAATAATATAGTACTTATCTATTTTACATACCCTTTGAAAGTGAACATGCGTTTGTTCCGGTTGAGAGCATGTAGCGCGTCCACCTGCCCGGTAGTGAGAGTGACGTTGGCGGCGAGCAGGTTGTCGTGAAGATGTTTAGCTGAAGACGCCTTCACTATCACGCTGTGGTTGTTTTCTAGCTGGTAGCTGGAATAAATTACAAAAGGTGACGTCTACAAGTGGTATATTATTCAGAGAAAAATCGAACCAAGATGATATATGGGTCAGGCCGTAGATTTTGCCACTTTTTAGGTCCCCTAACTCTCCGCCTCTTTTTTCTTATAGTAAATTACTTTTAATTTATTTCTAAATGTCATCATCGTGTGTCGTAAGGATCGGTTAATAGGGGCCAGTAAAAATAATGGAATAAATGTATAAATTATGAAAGTTATAGAATGTTTATCTGTGAAAAATGACTAAATTTTCATAAAAAACGCAAATCCGCTTCGGTGGGAGTGAACTTTGCACATTGATAAAATAAAAACTATAACACTTTTTAATATTCTGTTTGATTTGACGTTATAAAATTATAGTCAATTATCCACGGTTTTAATATCTTTACGTGTTGTTTAAGAAAAAATCATAATAAAACGCAGATTTATTAAAAACTTTCGAAAACTGATTATTTACGATATTTTTATTTCGCAACCATTATCTTCTCGTTTTATTATTCTAGAAGCACAGTGAGATTTAAATTAAGTCGCGACAACACCTAAGTAATGTACTCTTTAATCATTAAGCTCGTAATGGCCACAGTTTTGTCAGTTCGCTGTCATAACCCGTGCGAAGTAGAAAGTGTCACGTGTTTTACGAAGTGAATTTTTTGAGATTAAATGAAAAGTTTTTATTTGGAATCTATCATTGTTTTTGTGCACGATTAAGTAAGTTGTACGTGATCTTCCAACGTTAAGGTGGCATGATAATATGTCTTATTTATTGAGTTATGATCGATTTTCGCTATCACCTTCGCTATGAAAACAGGTCGTTCGCTATTTCTTCGCTATCAACTATTCTTCACCACAAATAATACTGAGTACACACTAGGTGCAGTTATTTTTTACTGTTGACATGTTTTGCAAAACTTGAATGAGATCAAAAGTCTGTACTGAAAAAAAAAACAAAATAGGTAGGTATAATGTTCGTTTTTGTAACTTTCAATAAATAGTATACACGTAGTAGTAGTCACGTAGGGCGTAACATTAATTTAAATTACCATATATCTTCGCGAGACTAATAATTATAATATTAACTCACTAGTAGTCGTCCAAACCGTAGATTTCGAAAGAATAAAGGACATCATTCATTATGAGCTAAACCTGAAAGTGCCGGTCAAAGAAATTAATTATGAAATATTATTAGAAGATAATATTCTGAGCATTTCAAACTATGCAACTAACCCCCTAGGATCACTTAGTGAGTAGTCACGGGACACGAACCTCAGAGGTAATCATTTGCAAATAATATCATATGTGTATCACCATCCTAACAATTGTTCGTCATTATCGTTCGCCATTGTTCGCGACAGGATAGCGAAGAATTATGCGCAATCTTTTCGCTATTTGTGGCAAAATCTACGGCCTGACCCATATAAGATCATTTGAAAGCTTGATATATGGGCTTCTCAAAAATATTTAATTTAGATTTCTTTATCCCTACATTTATTTTTAAATTTGAAAAATAAATTGTATGAATAATAATAATACAGCTTTGTATTTAATCTAGTTTAGTAATAATAAAGTGTTTCTATCGTTATTTTACTTCCATTCGTAGCTGATTCTTCCACATTTACTTCTTAATTTGCTAAAACTAAAAATTATAACCTACCAGTGTGACCAGTTAGTAGGTACAATGTAACAAAAAACACTTAAAAAGTGTGTCTGATTGGTAAAAATGCTTTGATTTAACAATTTGGAGGTTACTTAATCAGGGTTGACAGAGATAAACTACCTATTGAGCCAAATATATTTATTTATCTTAATAAGTTCAAAATTAATTTTATAAAAATCGGAGTGCTTTTTTATATTTTTAACTGATGTAATAGACTCAGAAAAATATGAACTTTCTTGAAATGTAACGAGTGCTATGGTTAGAATTTTTGATTATTATTATACCAGCCTCTATACATTTCGTGGATATGTCCTTTATATATTATTAATTGTACCAAAAAATATTCGTGAGCTATGCAAGAACACGCGTCCGATGGTTTTAACATGAAACATCTAGGTACGAGTATGAGGTGGGAGGATTGAAAACTTTGAGGCGTTCCCGATACCGCCTCGCTCGCTTGAAGTTTAAATAGAAATAATCTTTATTGTTTAGCTGTGTACAAAATGATGTTACATAAAATTAAAAAGTTCAAACAGCCTGCCCATTTCGTGCGTACAATAGTAGGCTTATTATTATAAAGAGTCTTAATCTAGTTACATAAATAAAATTTAAACTACTTTATAAATTGGGTAAGCCGAAGGAAATTAATTTGTGGTTTTTAAAATATTCTGTCATAGAATAGAAGACTTTTGAAACCAGCCAGGACTTTATAGTTCTTTTAAAGCTATTTCCTTCTAATACTTTTATATGTAAGGGTAAACAGTTAAAGATTTTAATAGCCATAGCATATGCGCTATTTGAGAATATGGCATTATTAGATTGAGGTATACATATGTCATATTTGTGTCTTAATCTCTGGATTTCGGTACGATTGGACTTTAGGTCACTAAAAAGATTTTATTATTTTTGACAAACATGCAGGTCTCATATATATAGATACCAGAAGTCAAACATTGGAGTAGCAAAACGTGGCCCATAACCCCCTATTTTCGATTTGTAATTCTTGCTGACTCTTGCACGAGCTGAGGCTGAATTTCTAATTTTGAGGCTGGATATTTTAGTCTGCCTACAACTTTCTGCTACCCTAGTACTTGTAATCGTCTGTATATCTTATTCGGTAATGTCTTGCACTGCGCTTGCCGCTCCATGGTCTCTCTTCTCGAATAGTAAGATTGGTCTCATCGCCAGCACGCGCTAATTCAAACACCTTTTTGGAAAAATTAAAATATTTTTATTATTTTTTTAAAATGGTAGGTAATTTACCTACTATATCTTAGAATGCACGTCTAAAGCCGGAAACATACTATCGGACACGGCTGACGGACGCGACTGACAGCCGCGACTTAGCAATGTGCACAGTCTTAAAACATCCGGTGTGCCAGATCGCTCTCGGACGTCCGACCGCTCAAGGTCGTCCGAAGGTGACGTCCGCGACTTATGTCCGATAGTGTGCACGGCTCAGTGTACTTTCATAGTCTAGGTCACGGCTGTCAGTCGCGTCCGTAATCCGCGTCCGATACTATATTTCGAGCTTTATGACTGTTATTATAAGGATTAATACCTGATGAGTAACTGTGCTGGAGTGATCCCCAACCCAGACGCCATGACACGTACCAGGGCATCATCAATGACGGCAAGCTGCCCGTTCTTGAACTCGAGAGGAGTTCCTTTAGAGCCGAGGGCTCCGAAGAAAGTTCCAATTATGGCGCATTTTTTTATCCTACCTACAACTCCTGCTACCTTAGAACTTGTAATCGTCTGTTCAACTTGCTGGTGGATGTCTTGCGCTACGCTTGCCAGTTCAGGGTCTCCTTTCGGAAATCTTTCACCCCCATTGGAGTACTATATACTCCGGTGGACGTCCTATGACTTATGATAATGATTACCTACCTGATGAGTAGCTGTGCTGGAGTGATCCCCAAGCCCGAAGCCATGACTTGTACCAGGGCGTCATCAATGACGGCAGGCTGCCCGTTCTTGTACTCCAGAGGAGTTCCCTTGGAGCCGAGGGATCCAAAGCAACTGAGGATAACGTTGCGCTCACTGCAGAACAGGTCTAAACGCTGCTGCGAGAGGTACGGGTGACATTCCACCTGGAAAAAGTTAGAATTTATTAATCTGACTGTTCCACTACAAAGGTTTCCCCCAATTTTGTCGACTCTGTTGATGATAATGATGATAATTTCCGGTTTCCAACACGGTGGTTGCGTAGTTTTTATAAGTTAGTATAGGCCGGGTGACAGAGTTTTCAAGCTGCCTGAAGGCCCCTGACAAGCAGGGCCGAGCCGCCCCTATGTGCGAAGTGTGCGGTGCACACAGGCGCCAAGAACAATAAAGAGACAACAACATATTATTCTTTGTAGGGGAAGTATCGATAGATAAGTAGGTACGATAGTCCCCGTTTTGTGATCCTATGCGCAGTAAGAGACCCAAAATCTAATAAAATAAAAATATTAGATCGGTTGATGAACATTATAGTATCGGCCAAAATTAACAAATAATAAAAAAATATTGAAACATGAAGCTTCGTAAAAATAGGAGGCGCTTCGTGGGTATCGCACACAGGCGCTACCGGGGGTCGGCGCGGCCCTGCTGACAAGATTTAATGGTTAATACAACTGGGGCCTACAATTTAACGTGTCACACGTACCACGGTAGCGCTCGTTTGTAAATGCTACCCGCGGTCACCCATCTGAAGACTGACTGTGTCGACCGCTTAACTTTGCTTTGAATTGGTTACTATATGGGTCTCAAGGCTCGGATGGTATATGGAATGTTGACAGATTGTATGGAGAATCCGTAAAGTTTCATAAACGCCCTAGCCGTCTCCATAGAGTTCCGTATACGTTTGAGTCAAAAATAATACTCCTGACGCTACATGCAGTGTTGCCATGCATACGGATTATGTTTGTTTTGTCCAATTAGGTATGTTCTGATTTCGTCGAATTAGGTATGGTTGAAAAACATCGGCAGCAGTATAAGTTTGCCAGTATTACCTGGTTGACGACCGGCTTGACTCGCCCCTTGTCCAAGACACGCTGCAGTTGAACCGAGTTGAAGTTGCTCACGCCCACAGCTCGGGCTAGACCCTGCAATACGCAAATCATAACGTTATAGAAATTATAGATCTTCGAAACCAGGGCTAGATTTAAGGGAGGGCAACCGGGTAACTGCCTGGGGCCTTCATAATAGAGGGGCCCCACAATAGATTTGTAAAAAAATCTTTCTATATTATAAAAAAAAGTATTTGTTCACTTTAAAGAAAGCGCATAGATAAAATAGTCTAAAGTATATATCCGATGAATAGTGCGATTTAACGAAGCCGGCTCCGCGTTCGGACACTTAGAGCACTTAATTACGGTAATTTGTTTCACCGGACAACGGACCGATTTTCTCGCCGGATTCGCGGCGGTAAAATTAGTGTTTATAATGAACGTGTGTTGACGCACCGGACATCTACCCGGCGAAAAATGTAGGCATTTGTTCATTCAAAATATGTATAAGTAATAATTATAACAGTCTCTGGCAGCCATATCACAAGCTTTGCTTATTTTGAAGTCAGATACCGTGTGTAAGATGTCCCCTACGACCCACCCACCTGCCCCTTTCTTCTATCGTGCGCTAGACAGACGCGACCAAAGCGCCACCCTTTTATGGTGGACATCCCACGCGTTAAAACCAAGCTTTTTGAGTCCACATTCCTCATAAGAACTGCCAGAATGTGGAACGCTTTGTCGGAGTCTGTCTTTCCGTTAAAGTACAATGTAGGTGTCTTCAAATCTCGAGTAAATAGGTATCTGCTAGGTAAGCGTGCTACATACTAGACCGCATATCTGCTTAACATCAGGCAGTGTGTAGTCAAACGCAAACCTATTTGAAATAAAAAATATATATATATATATTTAGTCACTGTTGCAGTGTTGCGTTTGCTAGCCAGGTGGAACCACGCCTGCTCGACTATAAGCTGTGCTCTAGTCAGTTTACTTGAAAATAATAAAACTATTAGTTTTTACCATACACAGAGTAAATTTTCCTTTCAAAATCAAAAAATCGGTTCATAATTGGCGAAAATATCGATGAACATACACAAAAAATATACCGACGACGTATATAGTCCTACATTCGTCGTTCGTCGTCGTCTCTTCCTGTTTGGAAGTCGCAGTCGGTTAAAAAGAAAACCAACCTTAGAGACCAGCTGCTCCATCCCATACCAGGCGTCCAAGTAGTCATACTCCGAGTACTGGATCACAGTCGCTATCTTAGGGATGGGAGCACCGCCTTCCTGGAATACAACATTTTAAAACTAAAACTTCACATTGAGTGACAACTGCCTGGGCCTGCAGTCTCGACATAGATAGCAATGCGATCGCAAACAACCGATCGTTAAATATTAACGAAAAAATTCGCTTGCCGTAACGACGATAACGATAAATATGCTTGTCTCGACAACCGAGATAGCGAGCAAAATCGCTCACTAACTTGACTTTGTGACGTCAATACGTTAACAATAACCGTATTCATAGCGCGGTGATTTTATGGTAAAAAATTGAGAGGTAAAAAAAATCTTCTGTTTTAGGGAAATTTGGTGGACAAAATATTCTCCAATAATTATTTTTCTTTGAAAATTGTACAAAACATAGGTAAACCTTATTATATTAACACTTTTTTGCATCGAAACTTGTTAGTAGCATGTATTGTTTTTAAGAAAACACTAATCCAGGAAAATAAGAGTCTTTGTATACTGAGCGCCACACAAATTGAAAGATGTGAAGTTAGCCGCAGATGACACTTCGCTGTGATTCGCTAATTATTGCGCATGTGTGCACAATGTCTATACAAATGGCGAAGTACTGAGCTCGGGCGTAGGGAGCGCGCGGGAGGCACGAGGTTGGCGGGTGTGTGCCTGCGTCTCGTCTCTCTGGCACCCGCTAACGTCTATATTTTGGCGTTTGCGCAGCTCTCTGCGGCTAACTTCCCATCTTTCAATTTGTGTGGCGCCCAGTATAGAGTTTTTATTTTTGTAACCTCAATCAAAAAGTTATCAAATGCAGCGAACACTTATCGAGCTGTCAAAAATGGTCGCAAGTAAATTCGATAACTTTTTAACAAATCGATATCTCAGCGAAAATATTCGAAAAGTTTGCGATGACAGTCGGTAGGTTTGGCAGTCGAGACTACCGAAAATCGTTATTATCGGATCTTTAGGACGTAGAGACTAATTTTTGTCACAAAGCGTTCGCTATCTATGTCGAGACTGCAGGCGCTGGTTTAACGCGGTTCTCGCAGATGGCACTTCCAACGCTGTAAAGTTGGTATTACTGTATTGTACTGTATCAGCCTATTTAATAGTCCACTGCAGGACGTAGGCCTACCCACGAAAGGTGTTTGGGCCATATCCACCACGCTTGACATACGCCGTCGAATTCCTTCTACTTATATATGCAGGTTACCTCACGATGTTTTCCTTCACCGAAAAGCCAGCGGTGTTAAATTCTGTAAAAATTCCAAAGAACTCATTGGTACGGGACCGGGATTTGAACTCACGACCTCACCATTGTAAGGCGGGTGTCACTACCACTAGGCCACCACGGCTTCGTGGCAAGTTGGTAGTAAATAGATAAAAACTTCACATTGGTGGGTTCGCAGTTAAGCGGTCTAGCTTAATTGGATAAAGCGTCTGGGCCGGAATCTGAAAAATTCTGCGATAGTGGCAAGTTTTTGAAATGTTTATCACAAAAAGAACAATTCTTTAAAATTTTAAAACACCAACAATTTCAAAAAGAGTCCATTATAGTTCGGCCGTTCGGAGAATGCGTTCCTGACACGTCGCGATTGAACTGACGACGTAACTTTGTAATGGCATTGCAGTTACGATAAAAATATTTTTGCTGGTTGTTTACCGTTTTAACAATTGATGAGCATTAAAACAACATTATTATATCAATAATCAATGAATGTTATAATTTTGTGCCAAACTGAGTGTCAAATAACTTGGTAAACAATATTTTTCTAAATCTATATTGCGCTATTACAAGGTTATGTCAGCGCTTTATATTTGTAGTGCTGTGCTAACAATAACAGGCAATAATAGTATCGTAATCTGTTCTTATACAGTTATACTTTGTAAAATAATACGTTTTGTTTTTCTTTTTAAGAATTTGGAAATAATGGACTATAAGCACAGCCCGGACACTCCGCGATTCTTCATACAAAATCTGCTGTCTTACGCACACAACAGTACATTTTACTCACAGACACTACACATACGCACGAACGCTACACGGGTATTTGTGTGTAGAACGCCTATGGTTGTCAACGACCCATGTCGACCGTATGAATTGTAATTCTGACTTACCAAGAAGTTTTGTGAGTACTGATACGATGTACTAGCCGCTGCAGGTTTCACATACAATCGTACATACACTTATTTCGATGAAATCACTCATTTACCTACGTAGAACATAACCAAAACACGGCACTTACGAAATTCCCTTAATTTTCTCACATATTGTTGAAGTATCCAGTAATATGAACACGCACACACACACGATAATGTATATTTGTAAAATCATCCCATAATTTAAACAAAAGATATACCTAGTAATTAACGATTAAGTAAATCACGCGCTAAACGCACCGACCGATGGCCAACTGAGGGAAGTCCCTAATTTCATATTTCATACACCTACGCTAGTGAGGCCCCTCACTGGTTAAATAGCGGTTGCGGATCGTTGCTGGTTTTTATAACTGTTTCTGGCAATGTTTACGAATAATTGCAAAAAAATATTTTTAACCCTTGACGCAAAAAAGGAGGTTCTAAAAGTTTATCACAATATTCTTAGTAGCTTAACATGTATCAAAGAAGATATAATAATACTACATACAGTACATGTCTTGTGCCAGTGTGATGAGAATCCAGAATTTTAAACGGTATTTTTTCGGTGTCTCTGTCGACTTTTTAGAATATAATATCAGAATTTTAGGCATATTTGCAGAGGTCGTTTTTTTTCAATAAATATTGATATTTTGGGAAAAATCTTAGTAAAAAGATTTTTTGAGAACGTCTATAAGATTTTTTTGTAAAAGGTATAATTGGCTTGATGACAAAAAATATAATTAGTCCGTTAGATAGATAATTATTAAATAATATTTGACACGATTTTTTCTGATGTCAATTAAGTAGCACTAAATATTTATTCAAAACAATGATTTAAAAATTGTTAATGATATAGCTCGTTGAGGTATGATTAAGGACAGGGCGGGCTCAGGACGGGCGCGGACGTGGGCCCGTACAACGCACGTTCCAAACATTTTGTCTTATGTACGAACTTTGACAAGGTTTATCTTTGTCATTTATTGTGAGATTGACAAAATCTAATTCTTTATGTATAAAAAATATTTAGTATTAGTATTTATGTAGAAAAAATAACTACAAATTATAGGACTGTACATATTAACTCAATGTTATATACACATGTTCGTTTATTTACAGAAAATATACAAATACAAATTAGCACTTATCTACTAGGTATGTATGTGTTAACGCGAAACAATACATTGCATATCGATACCGATATTCTGTAACAGTTGCGTTACGATGATAACTAGTATTTTCACGCCCATGGCAACTCTATCAGTGATCAGCACGACGAGCGAACGAGAGATTATGCGCGCGAGTAGCGGCGCTACGTACGTTATGTTGGTAGCATTACGAATTCTCTATCAGCATTGAATTAGTTCCCAATTTTGGCCGCGCGCAGAATTATCTTGGCGTACTTTACGACCGATCCGCCATACTTTCATGCGGAAGTGAGCTAGATGCGAAATAAATTTACAAAAATGAATATCATTCTAGTGCTTATAAAGTATAATGAATTCATAATAATTTGACAGCACTGTAACTAAAAGTAAGCGATTTATTTTATTTGAAACAAATTATTAAGAGAAAGGAACTAAATTTGAATGACATAATCTTTATAACAATATTATCTACCTACTAAAAGTAAATAAGGTACCTTATTTTATCTTTAGGGAAATAATGAAATGATATCTTGTCGCGAATTGTTGTAGAACAGCCATAAACAGCACACGTCTTCCCCATTGTAAGTCTGTATTTTTTGTAGTCGAAATCACCGGCCTGTACAACCCGCGCGCAGAGTGAATTTGACGAGTCCTGACGCGGGGTGGAAGTGAGGAAGACTCAAACGGGTGGGGGGTAACGAGTGGCCGTTCTATACGTAGTATTATTATATCTTCTTTGCTATAAGATAACTTTCATGAAATATAAAAATAAAACTACGACCAAACTGCACGCGCGATATCAGGATTGATTCTGTTATTGATAATAATATAATTATACATGTAGGCGAAGATGATGATGAAGACACCACCTCCTCAAGCGAATCGGAGTCTGATTAATATTCTGTACGCACATTCAATTCAATGTACTTTATTGCATAGAAATACAGATTGTAACTTTGTAACAAAGAATAAATAAAATAATTTTATTATATTAATAGTACCTACCTTTTTTTGGTTTCCACTTAAATACCTAAAATATAAATTTTAAATGATTCCGCCAATTTAAACCGAAAATAATCTTAAAAATAATGCGGCGGTCCATTTTGGAGGAACGGTAACGAACTCAGTGTTATGTTGTGCCCATCACTAGTCGTGACTAACTGATAGGTGTCAGGAACGCATTCTCTGAACGGCCGAACTATAGGTGTTGAGTTAAATAAAGGGCCTAACTAAGGGCTTATGCAAGGTGAGTTTTACTTCCTAATTGTTCCAACGGCAACGTTGGTGACTCCATGGAGCTTCCGAGCACTGGGTGGTAGTCCGTGGAAAGGATACTACAATTTTGACTCTATTTTCGTAACTGATCAGAAACACATATCGTGCTAGATGCAAGTAGCTTACAAACCAATAGAAAATGTATTGCCGAAGCCTATCTTCTATGCAATGAATCATCATCATGTGATGATCGTTTAGAAAAGTTTTTGTGCATGAGCCAAAAAAGGTTTGTTGTGATAATTTATAAATATATTGCGTGAAACGAAGTTCGCCGGGTCAGCTAGTAAGTATATTGGTAACAGAGGATACCCTACGGAGTTATATTATAGATGATGAACTTACCTTGAAGGACATGGGGTTGTGAATGAGGTAGAGGTCAAAGTAATCCAGACCCATGGCTTCTAATGATGCTCTGCAAGCCGGCTCCACCAGGTCAGTGCGGTGGTGGTTACTCCATAACTTGGAGATGATGAATAAATCCTCTCTGAAAATTAGATTGAAAAATAGTTATTTTTATGATAAACAATTTCAAAATTTGTCGCGACCGCAGGATTTGAACCTGCATACGCAGGCTACCGTCCCGGTGCTTTACTAATTAACCTAGGACACACTCGGATGATCATGACAAATTATTTGAAGTGTTTATCTTTCATTAGCTTAGGTATAGCATTGATTAGTTACATGATCTTAGATTAATATAGTTTTGGATATGAGGTTGAGGCACGGAAGACATACCCCCCCCCCCGAGTAGGTTCCCGCCTTGTCGTGGCGGGGGGGCTTAGTAGCCAGGTCTCGCCAGCCTTATGAACGAAGAGGAACCTGTGGTGGGGCCGCCTCTCCGGATCTTGGGCCTCGACAAGCCCGTGCGGAGGCTGGTCAGTAGGTCGGTTCGCCGACTGAGGTGGACTACGCTGTCGCGTTCATCGCGATGCCGCGGCCGAGCCTATTGAGGCGGGGGCGGCGTCGGGATGGACGGGCGGCGAGTGCGCCGTTGCCTATCTATCCTGCTAGCGGCCCTAACGGGTGCCGCCAACGTGTTGGCAGAGGCGGTGGGGCTGCAGGGGAAGAGGAGAGTCGGTATGTCGTCGGCCGTTCTCCCTATCCTCTACAGCCGTAGTGGCAGGCGCGGGGCCACTTTAATCGACCCGTTGCATTGGGACCAGGTCTGTCGGACACGGGTGCTGTCTGACGCCTAGTGCTGGTTGGTCCCAGGTGGGGGATGACAACGTGCCTGGTTTTCGGCACATCGTCATTCTGTAGGGAGCCCATGCTCCGTGGTGGGGCCTGAGTAAGGCCAGCGCTGTCGGGTGCCGCGGAGGAGTGCGGAAGCGTGCCCGTAGCCTCGACACCAGGCGCAGTGGAGGAACACCCAGGGGTTTTGGTGGGTATACCGTCCAGCAATGGGCGGGGACTCCTACATAACCCGCCTGCCCCGAGGTGCGGTGGTATCATTAAAACCCGTTTGGAGGCTGGCCAGTAGGTCGGCTTGCCGACTGAGGTGGACCGCAGAGTCGCATTTGTCGGGTCATTCTATCGTACGGTAGTTGATTGCTATTTTCTGACGTCTTATATTTGCTTCTCCTTTTCGTGGTTAATTAATGAAACAATGATCTGCTCAATGACAAAATCTACTTGCGTGTGACAGGTTAAATTCAACATCTGCTTCCCGATTAGTAGATTAGATTTAATGTCTGCCTACCGAACATCGACTTGGCATTAGAAATAGTCAGGAAGGGTCCAGAATATATGCTAATAAAAATATTCAACAAGCTACCAACTATAAGTTCGGCCGTTCGGAGAATGCGTTCCTGACACCTATCAGTTAGTCACGACTAGTGATGGGCACAACATAACACTGAGTTCGTTACCGTTCCTCCAAAATGAACCGCCGCATTATTTTTAAGATTATTTTCGTTTTAAATTGGCGGAATCATTTAAAATTTATATTTTAGGTATTTTGGGTAGTGGAAACCAAAAAAATATAATGAAATTGATTTATTTATTCTTTGTTACAAAGTTACAATCTGTATTTCTATGCAATAAAGTACATTGAATTGAATGTGCGTACAGAATATTAATCAGACTCCGATTCGCTTGAGGAGGTGGTGTCTATATTATTATCAATAACAGAATCAATCCTGATATCTCGGTCAAAATGTTCCAAAATCAGGTTTTTAGTCTTCTCAACAACCTTTGCCCAGTCATCTCTTGTGACTTCCCCGCAGGCTTCTTTTAATAGGGTCATCATCTTTTTCGTGCTGAATGGCGGGGAAGTATTGTGGCGGGCGGCGTAACCTTTTATTTGAGCCCAGATTAGCTCGATCGCGTTATATTGGCAATGATACGGTGGAATTCTTAGAACGCGATGACCGTACTCCAGAGCCAGTTCATCGATTTCGTATCGCACATTTGCCGCTTTATTTTCTTTAACTAATTTAATTAGCTCTGCTTTTAGCATCTGCATATTTGCGTCAATGCCTTTTGCTTGTAACCAAGCCACCATTTCTTCTTTTTTATTAGCTTGGGTAGGTGGTTTCTGTATTTGAAACGAGTGATAGGAGGCATTATCCATGAATATTATTGAAGGCTCTGGTAGGCTGGGCAAAAGCACGTTCTGGAACCACTCTTTAAATGTAGTGGCATTCATTTCCTCGTGGTAGTCATTTGTGGTTTTTGATTGAAATACCAGTAACGCGTTCTCCACAAAGCCGTATTTTGCAGAACCTGCGTGGCATATTATCAGACGGGCCCCCTTACCCATTGGTACTTTCGACGTCGACGCTTGTGTATCATCCGTCCAAGAACGGGAAACCGTGTGATTAGCGTTTAGCCCTGTCTCGTCAATGAACACGACATTATCCCAGTTATCATTTTTTTTTGCTTCTCTCAAAAAACTCATCCGTTTTAAAATTATGTCGTATCGTTCTAATAAAATTTTTCTTTTGTCTGTCTTTTTTTATACGAAAAACCAATATCTTTTAAGATTTTGGCTAAAGCAGTTTTACCCCCGCTAAACAGTCCAGCTTTTCTTAACGATATTCATTTCTGGAATAGTAACCATATATATATGATTTCTGATTGCATCGGCGTCAAAGGTGTCAATATCTGTCACTGGTTTAGTTCTACGTTTCTTCTTCGGAGTACGTAAAATATTATCTTCCGTGCCAGTAGAGGCCTTTTCTTTATTAATATTTGTTATCGTTCGTTTGCTAACTCCAAGCGCCTGAGAGACGCGTTCTTGTACTTGTTCGACAGGTACCAGGGGTCCGCAATTTTGCCGCTCCCGCTCAAAGTAATCCTGCAGCTTGATGATTAACTCACGGGCTCCACTTTTCAATGTTTGTCCACGTTTAGGCATTATTATGCACCAAAAGTAAAAAGAACGCAATACAAAACACAATCGAAGTCCGATTTAGCGCCGATGTCAGTTTGAAAAGCAGAAACAGTCCATTAAACGAAAGCCGGGTAATCAAATAAAAACAGATCGAAAACACTTGAAGAACGTGGTCTATGCGCACGAAACGACAACAGACGACTGTTTTAGCGTCACAAAATGGCGGCCTATAACGCCATTTTTTTTTTTTTTTTTTTATTTCAAATAGGTTTGCGTTTGACTACACACTGCCTGATGTAAAGCAGATATGCGGTCTAGGATGTAGCACGCTTACCTAGAAGATACCTATTTACTCGAGATTTGAAGACACCTACATTGTACTTTAACGGAAAGACAGACTTAGGCAAAGCGTTCCACATTCTGGCAGTTCGTATGAGGAATGTGGACTCAAAACGCTTTGTTCTAACGCGTGGGATGTCCACCATAAAAGGGTGGCGCTTTGGTCGCGTCTGTGTAGCCGTACGATAGAAGAAAGGGGCAGGTGGGACTAGATCGTGCAACTCCTGGGCGCACTCACCGAAGTGTATCCGATAGTAGGCAGACAGACACGCCACCCTACGTCGATGCTCAAGACTTTGCAGCTTCGACTCAGTCAAGGTTTCGTTGCCTATCAGCCTCCTGGCTCGCCTTTCAATGGAATCCAAAGCCTCCAACTGGTATTTGGCAGAGCCGTCCCAAAGGTGAGAGCAGTATTCCATGCAAGACCTGACTTGCGCTTTATAAAGACTAAGCAGTTGCTCAGGTGTGAAATACCGTCTCACCTTAGAGAGAACACCAAGTTTTTTTGAGGCTAATTGGGCTTTTGACTCTATATAAGACCCAAAGTTGAGAGTCGATGATAGCGTAACGCCTAATAGTTCCAGACTGTTAGTTACCGGAACGGATACACCACGGAAAGCAGGAGACAGTTGGAAGGGCCTCTTTTTGGCCGAAAACAAACAGCTTTGAGTTTTCGTGGCATTAAACTTGACCAGGTTAGCATCACTCCAGTCAGATACCGCCTCCAGACTCAAGTTGAGCCGTTCGACCATAGCCTCTCTGAGTGACTCGATCTGTGCCTGGCTCGTTCTTGCTTCGGATGTGTAGCTCTCCATGACTGTACTGTCGTCTGCGTACCCAAAAATACCAGGCTTTAGCAAGTCGTTAATATGCAGTAGGAAAAGCGTCGCAGAGAGCACTGACCCTTGAGGAACACCGGCATTGATATCCATTTGGTCTGACGAGAAACCATCTACAACCACTCGTATCGACCGATTCCTCAAGAAATCTGATATCCATGCGCAGAAATCAGCAGGCAGGCCGTAATATGGAAGCTTGCCAATAAGGCTCTCATGCCAGACCCTGTCAAAAGCTTTCGAGATGTCCAAGGAGACAGCCAGCGCCTCCCCGTGCTTCTCAATGATCTCACTCCAAATGTGTGTGGCGTACGCCAGAAGGTCCCCAGTAGACCGGTTTCGGCGAAAGCCGTACTGGCGGTCACTGAGTAGGTCATTTGCTTCCAGGTAGGCCAGGAGCCTGTTGTTAAGAACACGTTCCATACTCTTGCTAAGTATGGACGTGATCGAAATCGGTCTGTAATTGGCAGGGTCAGCACGGCTACCTTTTTTGGGTACAGGCTGCACGTTAGCAAGCTTCCAAGATTTGGGCACTTGACCCGTCGTCAGAGAGAGGCGAAAGAGGCGGGTCAACACAGGCGACAGCTCAGGCGCACAAGTCCTTAGTACAATAGCTGGAATACCATCTGGGCCACTGGCCTTATTCACATCTAGACTGCGGAGAACTTTGAGAACCTCCTTTTGCCGGATATGTATTTCACTCATTGAGGTGCCACAGTTTGGCAAAGTTGGAGGTCTCGCACTACCGGGGTCCAGACGCGAAGACTCCGCAAATTGAGATGCAAATAAATTTGCCTTCTCTACCGCGGTATGAGCCAGCGAACCATTGGGTTTCAGCAACGGAGGCAATGAAGGGCGGCAGAAGTTCGCTTCGACCGATTTAGCTAGGGACCAGAATGCCTTGCTACCCGCAGGGTAAGAAGGACTATTCGACATTATGTCATCGTCCAACCTATCTGAAAGATTTTTGATTTTAGGAGATTTCAACATGAGTTCTATCCACTGGAATGCAATCACTGATAGTGAGATTGCATATCTGGAACCGTCTAATGTCGTGGGACTAGACCAATGTAATTTTATAGATGAGCTGAATCTTGCTAATCTTCGGCAATATAACCGTATTGTAAATAATAATGGTAAAATTCTTGATCTGGTTTTAGCCAACTGCGATGTCGCCGTGGATAATGTATCACACCCCTTGGTGCGTCTAGACGCAGAATACCACAATGCAATAAGTGTGACTGTGCATTATGTAGACCCCAATTACCTGAAGCCTGCTCCACGTAATAAATTTTGTTATAACCGCGCCAACTACAACTTAATCAATGCCGACCTTGCTGCTGTCGATTGGGAAAGCGAATTATCTGATAATCAACTAGATGTTGCCGTAGACAGTTTTTATAAGATTATTTATAACTTACGCTCAAAATATGTACCATGTAAAAATATTTATAATATTACCTATCCACCGTGGTATTCAAAGGCTCTAATTAAAATTATTAAAGAAAAGTTTAAATATTTGCGTAAATTTAAGCGATATGGTATGATTGCGGATAGGATATCCATTGAAGTTTTAAGCAAAAGAGCTAAGGTAATAGAATCCGAATGTCATAAACATTACATTTCTAAGGTCGAAAATTCGATCAAAAACAACCCGAAATACTTTTGGTCTTATTTTAAATCTATTTCAAATTCTAACTCGCTTCCAAACGCGATGACATATGAAAACTTTACTGCTGATTCTGGAGGTAAAATATGTGATCTTTTCGCGGACTACTTTCATTCCACCTTCTCAACCCCAAACGAGAGCGCAGCTAACAATCATCAGTGCTTTGCATCTCAACCGCTTGACGGAGATATCGCATCTATCAACTTAACTCCCTTGCTAATAAAGTCTAAATTAATCAATCTCGACATTGCTAAATCGGCGGGGCCGGACTCGGTTCCTCCTATTTTACTTATAAAATGTGCTGACCAATTAAGCATACCATTATACAAGCTATTTAGCAGGTCTATAAATGAAGGCTATGTACCTGTGATGTGGAAAAAAGCGTTTATAACGCCCATACATGAAAAAGGTTCTAAAACCCAAGTCGATAATTACAGACCTATCTCAAAACTGTATATTATAGCAAAAGTACTTGAAAAAATTGTATACGAACACAGCTCTATTCTGCTTTGTCAGGTTCTCTGCCAACTTCCCAGCATGGTTTTCTGAGAGGTAGGTCAACAGTTTCTAACCTATCACTTCTTAATGACTTCATATCAGAGATTATGGACAAGGGGGCTCAGGTAGATGTTATATACACGGACTATACTAAATGTTTTGACAAAATTAATCATTCACTATTAATATCAAAATTAGATAATGCAGGTATTAGAGGTGACCTTCTCAGATGGTTTGCGTCTTATATTAACAATCGATCTCAGGCGGTAGTGCTTGGTAATTATATGTCTAAATGGATGCAGGTACCGAGCGGTGTTCCTCAAGGGTCACTGTTAGGTCCTCTTCTCTTCTTAATTTTCGTAGCTGATATTGACTCATGTTTAAAAAACTCCACTCTATTGAGTTTCGCGGATGACATGAAGATTTTCAAATCTGTAAATACTGAAACTGATGCCTTATTACTTCAACAAGACTTATCTAGGCTGGATAATTACTGTTTACTGAACCAATTAGATCTTAATGTCTCGAAGTGTGCAGTATTAACGTTCTCTCGGAAAATTATTCCTATTAAATTTAATTACTCACTTAAAAATAAAACTTTAACTCGCGTGCCAGTTATGAGAGACTTGGGAGTGATTCATGGCCCTAAGTTGATCTTTGATGAGCATATATCAGCCATTGTAAAAAAGGCTTCTAAAGCTCTCGGGTTCATTATGAGATCTACTAAAGAATTTAAATCGGCAAAATCTTTTAAAATTTTGTATAGTACGTACGTACGTTGCCATTTGGAGTATGCGTCTGAAATTTGGAATCCTAGATACAATGTGTATATTGATCGTCTAGAAAATGTTCAAAAGAAATTCATTCGTTTCCTTAACTATAAAACTAAAACTAAGAATAAAAACTACTTACAATCTTGTGCTAAACATCATTTCCTTCCATTATATCACCGTAGAGAAACATCTGATGTTATCTTTCTTAAAAAAGTTATAACTTCTAACCTTGATTGTCCCAGTCTACTGAGCAAAGTCAATATTTTTACCCCACCCAGAACATTTCGTCACAGCCCCCTTTTCAAACCACCTGCAGCATCAACAAATTATCGCCAAAATAGTGTTCTAAGTCGTGCGTGTAGCACCTATAATAATTTACTGCATGACCTGGATATTGACATATTTCATTCTAATGTTCGTTCTATTAGGAAGCAGCTGAGTGACCGTTTTTTTAGTAATGTATGAACAAAATTAAATTGAATAAGAATTATATCTTAATTTATACTGAAATACGAG
The DNA here is from genome assembly GCA_949316475.1 of Hypomecis punctinalis. Lineage (NCBI taxonomy): Eukaryota > Metazoa > Arthropoda > Insecta > Lepidoptera > Geometridae > Hypomecis > Hypomecis punctinalis. Next base: position 3,657,570 of record OX438822.1, read on the forward strand.
TGTGACATTGTGTTCCATTATTTAAATTTAAGTTTTTTTTTTTATTATTATTCTCAAGCGTTTAAGTTCTCATAATATTTCTATTAGTAGAAACTTATAATTAGCTTATTTGTTATCCTATTTAAGTTTATAAGCCGTAATATAAAAGCTGTTAGTTTCTAAGAATGTAAAAATAAAATAAAATAAAAAATAAAAATAAAATATGCTCAAAGCGAGCCCTCCGCATAACCTTTTTGCAGGACTTAGCAGCCTTATTGTAAGTCTTCTTCCTCAGATGTATGTCCTTCGTCTTACGGTTACGAGCATCGACCCAAGCCAGGTATGCCTGATGCTTTTGCGCTTCGGCGCGTCCACATTCAGGCCCAAACCAGGGCCGAGCTTTGTTGGACAGAGGCACGTCCGAAAATGGGATGAAGTATTCCATGGCGGTACGAAGCACGTCTGTCACGGCATCCGCGCATGAAGAAGGATCATCAGAAGAGAAGCACACAGGCTGCCAAGGATAAGACGCAAAGAAACACCGCATCTCATCCCAATCTGCCAACTTGTACCGCCACACCCGCCGTGACCCTTTTGGACTGGGGTCTGGAGGGGAGTAGACGGTTACGGATTTCACCAGACAGTGATCAGATGTACCTAACGGAGAGGAAATCGCCACTGAATATCGGTCTGGATCAGTTGTTAGCAGAAGGTCCAAGCAGTAGGCCGTATGCGAGTCAACATCAGGTACCCGTGTGGCGCCATGAACCAGCTGGGTAAGACCTAGCGTCAAAGCTAGCTTGCGCGTTTCAAGCCCAGCATGGTTTGTGTACAGGTATGGGTGAAGCCACTCCTTATGATGGCCATTAAAGTCCCCCAGGATCACTAATTGGGCCGAAGGGTAGCTGAGCTGAGCAGCATCCGCCACCTCACTGAGGTAATCAGTAAGTCTAGTTGCCTCCCGGTCTCTGCTATGCGATCGGTATACACAGGCATAGACAATCTTCTCTATGCCAGTGTCCGCCAGAGCCCAAAGCACTGAAAAAGAAGGGTCTTCAAACCTTCGAAGACGCAGAAAACAAATGTCATCCCGGGCGTAAACGCATACACCCGCACGTGGTTTGAAAAGATGCTCCAGAGAATACCCTGGGTAGGATAGATACGACACGTCGGATGGACCAGCAATCTGCGTCTCCGTGAGAAACAATAGGTGGGGTCGTTCTGTCTCAAGATGATGATGGACAGGCGTGAGATTGGAGTGCAGGCCCCGAATATTGCACAGGTGCACTTTGAGTGAGAGGGAGTGCTGCCGCTGTGTATACGTTCTTTTTCTTTTATTGTTTCTCATGCTTGCGGAGTAAAGTAGGTAGGAAGTCAGCAGTGGAACGTGGCGTCACACTTAGTAGAATTCAGTGGTACAACACACAAACCACACACATCTATGGAACCATTTTTAATCTAAGTATAAAAATGCAAGTAACGCCATTTGGGGTTACCATTTTCAACCTGAATATAAAAATGCTACTTTCTTTCGCGCGTTCGGTTTGGTCGTAGTTTTATTTTTATATTTCATAAAAGTTATCTTATAATCCATTATTTTCAAATTCTTAAAAAAAACAAAACGTATTATTTTATAAAGTATAACTGTATAAGAACAGATTACGATACTATTATTGTACCTGTTATTGTTAGCACAGCACTACAAATATAAAGCGCTGACATTTAACCTTGTAATAGCGCAGTATAGATTTAGAAAAATATTGTTTACCAAGTTACTTGACACTCAGTTTGGCACAAAATTATAACATTAATTGATTATTGATATAATAATGTTGTTTTAATGCTCATCAATTGTTAAAACGGAAAACAACCAGCAAAAATATTTTTCGTAACTGCAACGCCATTACAAAGTTACGTCGTCAGTTCAATCGCGACGTGTCAGGAACGCATTCTCCGAACGGTCAGAAACGAAACAAGCGAGAACGTTTTTAAAAGAAAGATAAATGAGATTCTCATAGCCAAAAGCTACTACACAATACAGGTCTTCTTAGACGATAAATGTTTCGACACCGCGAATCAGACAAAGTAAATTAGATCCTAACCGTAACCGACAACTGTTCCTATGGTTTAAGTCAATTGCAATACCCTAAAACAGGGACCATAAATATGTAACTCTAACTTTATAAATTTGACTAAGAGATGTATGTGTTTTTAGGTGCAATAAATTATTGAATGTTGAAATATGGCGTGAAAATATTTTATTCAAAATGTAAGCTACCGAATCACGAGCTACATTCGACATCTATTGTACAATATTTACCGTTTGACAGTGCCATCAGCTATCTTCGCTCTGATGGCTTGTCCGACTTCCTTCTCGTTGCCGTATATGAATGCGGTGTCTATCGCGCGGTAGCCGAGGTCGATGGCTGCCGTTACGATGTGGTGTGTCAGGCGAGGGTCCAGCTGGAGAAGGAAGAAAACATCATCATTAACCGATTTCAAAATAATCGGCCAAGTGCGAGTCGGGGTCGCTTACCAAGGATTACGTACCGTATGGAAGTCCCGTTATATTTTATTTTAATTATTTAATTTTGAAGGAACTCACAACTTTATTATTATATCTATCTATCTATCAGCCGTAGGATGTCCACTGCTGAACATAGGCCTCCCCCATGGATTTCCAACAAGGCCGGTTGGAAGCGGCCTGCATCCAGCGCGATTATATCATCAGTCCACCTAGTCGGTGGACGTCCTACGCTGCGCTTGCTGGTCCGTGGTCTCCATTCGAGAACTTTCCGGCCCCATCGACCATCCGTTCTTCGAACAATTATATACTACGGGACTAATCGCACACTAAAATTACGAGATAAATAAATACCTCATCATCCCGTGATCACGTTCGATGCAACTCGGCCGAAACGTCAGGATGATGAGGTATTTTATTTATCTCGTAATTTTAGTGTTCGATTAGTCCCGTAGTATATAATAATAATGTGCTCAAAAACAAAACTTACAACTTAATATTTGTGAATATTTGGGTATTGCGGCGTTTCGCCCCGCAAGCTGTTGGTCCCGCGGGGCGAATCGCCCATGACTCTTTTTGAAAGCCCCCATTCGGCCCGCGGGGCGAAACGCCGAGAACTATGAAGGAAGAGGTCGTTTTTCAATCATAAGTATCGCTGTTACCGTTATTAATATCGAGCAAAAAAACACGTTACTGTAGGGAGATCTCTCCTCAGATATTTATTTCATTTCATTTTATTTTAAGAACGCTAGAACGTTGAAATTTTCCTTCACTGATTACGTATTTCTGTTGCCGCTATAACAACAAATACTAAAAATAGATATAAGAACGTTGCTAATAGGGTGCTAATTTTACCCTATTAACAACGTTCTAGCGTTTTGCTGCTCTGTGATTCATAAGTCATAAGTATTTATTAATAAAATGTCAATTTACTATTTTTATGTTACGTCATAAAAAATATTACATACTTAAATATAATACGAAAAAACATCATTATTTTACATAATGAAATGAGAAATTAATTGAAATACTTATAACAATAATAAAAATAATATCGCAGGGGCGACTTTGTGGCGAGTCGTCGGTGAGTGGCGACACCGCGAACCCTGATTCCCTGGGGCTAAATGAGACCCCTCACTCCTCTCTTGCCTTAACCGGCCGGTTTGGAGTGGAAACCGCAAGAGCTAAGAACCTAAGCTCCAGGGTGGAAGTGTTAAAGGGCATAACGCCGCGAGTAGCGTCTAGTGAAAGCGCAGCACACCTCTCGACACCCTAAGCCGTCCACACCAATGTTGCCTCTCCGGTGCCAACTTATGGTAGCCTTTATGGGGGGCCCATTTAGTGGACGGCAAGTCACCACCCGCTACGAAATTTTGAAATGGGGCATATTTAGCGGGTGCCGTACCTCATTCCATAGTCTAATTTTACAAAACATTTAAAATTTCACCAAAATAGCCCAGTTACAATATTTCAAGTCATTTTATATGCCATAGTTTCCATTTCACGCCATTTCATCTTTTTTATACCTACCACTGTTTTTTATATTTCATAATAAAATTGTAAAAGGGGCCTCTCAATGTTGGCTTAGGCTCCATTGATGCCTAATAAAGGACCAGGCTAAGCCTGTGATTTCAGTTGAATAAAAATAATGGTGTTAAAATTCATGTCATAAGAAAAAATATAAAAATAGTATACCAAATACCTATACAATGTCCACAAATAAATATAAAAATTAAATAATTCATTTATCAGAAACCAACAACAAATCTACATTAAGTATCATATTATTGTACAATAATAATACTATTAAATTAAATATTAAATGAATAAAATTCGTCAAACCTATAATAAGATTGCTCGATGAGAAACTTCTTTAGTCTCGTTTTGAATGACTGTAGACTAGGGGATGACTTAATGTCTATTATGTCTACAGGAAGGTGGTTATATACAGTCGGGGCCATGACGTGAGTCAATTTGGATGACTTAGTGAGGGTACGGGAGACAGCCTGCAATTTATGCCTGTTTCGGGTGCCGTAACCATGAACGGAGCCTCGCTCTGCGTACATAGCCAAGTTTATCCTGGTGTAGGCTGCCACTTGACAAATCAATATGGCAGTCAACGGCAGATTCTAGCTATTGATACATCCTGGTGACAGTCGGACATACTGACAGCGGAGTCTTAGTGATAGGGTCCCGTTTTTACCCTTTGGGCAGGGAACCCATGCTTAACAAACGAAAAAAGACATAGGGTCCAGATTGAGAACCTCATTTTTAGATATCGGTTAAAAATTACTTACCAAAGCTGTTCCAATAGCCAACACAGGCATTTTCACACCATTGCTGAGTTCCATCTCGGGCACATCAACTGTCCCATATTTAACCCTAGCGCCATTCAGCTCTTCTATCTTTTTCTGTATTACTTCTTGATCGTTCTCCATACTTCTATCTTCTTCTACACTCTTTCTTACTTCTGTGACGTTTTGTTTTTCTGTTCGGTTGTACTTAGACTCTGTGCTTAGTAATCTCTTTGATTCTGTTCTAAATTCAGTTTGTTCGGATTTGAAAATGCGTAGGGGGAGGGGGGTTTCGCTTTTAGAAGGGGTCAGTTTGCCCTGAAACAAGAAATAAAAACCACTTCATTAAAACTCGCGTGAGAATACATTATATTAAATAAGTATCAGTGCGCGTGCGCCAGTCGACGGGAGTGCACGTATTCCCTGATGAAGAAGGAGTACTAATTTTACTCCGAAACCGGTCGGGTTTCACAGCGGCCCGGCCGTATATCATACGTGAGTTAAAACCGGTGTTTTATTTAATAAGAAATAAAAATGTTACAGTCCAGAGAGTAACTTATACAAACAGTTACAGTCTTTCGGCTTCAGCTGTCTCACTCGCACATTTGCTTTGAATACATAGGTGCTCCCACTAAGGGCCTTATCAGTAAGCTCCAAGTAGCCCAACGAGCTATGGAGGGGCTATGTTCGGAGTCTCTCTGCGGGATCGAATCAGGAATGAGAAGATCCGTAGAAGAACCAAGGTTACCGACATAGCCCAACGGATTGGCAAGTTGAAGTGGCAATGGGCAGGGCACATAGCGCGGGGGACTGATGACCGGTGGAGTCAAAAAGTAAAGTAAAGTAAGAGACTTTAAGTCTTATCTATATTAGACCCAAGATCCATCCTTTTGACTCTATAGTCAAAAGCTTAATTAGCCTCAAAAAAACTTGTTGTTCTCTCTAAGGTGAGACGGTATTTCACACCTGAGCAACTGCTTAGTCTTTATAAAGTGCAAGTCAGGTCTTGCATGGAATACTGATCTCACCTTTGGGATGGCTCTGCCAAATACCAGTTGGAGGCTTTGGAGTCCATTGAAAGGCGAGCCAGGAGGCTGATAGGCAACGAAACCTTGACTGAGTCGAAGCTGCAAAGTCTCGAGCATCGACGTAGGGTGGCGTGTCTGTCAGCCTACTATCGGATACACTTCGGAGAGTGCGCCCAGGAGTTGCACAATCTGGTCCCACCTGCCCCTTTCTTCTATCATACGACTAGACAGACGCGACCAAAGCGCCACCCTTTTATGGTGGACATCCCACGCGTCAGAACAAAGCGTTTTGAGTCCACATTCCTCATACGAACTGCCAGAATGTGGAACGTTTTGCCTGAGTCTGTCTTTCCGTTAAAGTACAATGTAGGTGTCTTCAAATCTCGAGTAAATAGGTATCTTCTAGGTAAGCGTGCTACATTCTAGACCGCATATCTGCTAAACATCAGGCAGTGTGTAGTCAAACGCAAACCTATTTGAAATAAAAAAAAAACCACGTACCGGCAAGCGCAGCGTAAGACGTCCACCCCACACACCACAAGGTTACCTCATTAAGACCGCAGGATCGCGCTGGATGCAAGCCGCTTCCAACCGGTCTTATTGGAGATCCACAGGGGAGGCCTATGTCCAACACTGGACATCTTTCGGCTGATGGATGGATGGAGAAAAATCGTTCACCCGCGACAAAATGATTTTTTTTGGATTTTGACAAAAGTCGCAGAACAAAAGTTGTTAGTTTTGATCTACAGAATAAGTCCCTAGAGGGATGCTAATTGATTAGAAATAACCCTGTATACGAATAAAATCTATATTCATTGACTGTAAAATTAATTGACTATATTAAGTGTAATAGGCTATTTGACAACATTGAAAATATATTATTGATTGTAGTTGTTCATACAGAGAATAGCCTGAAAAGACATTATTTCACTTTATTTAAACTAAAATACGACTAATTTTCGCGAATCGCACTAAATAATACCTATACGATATTTTTTTGATATGTTATCTGTGACGTGAAGGTTCTAAGAAGGGCGGCAACTCTGGTGATGTCACATGATAGTAAACAAGAATTTCTCGATTGACTGTTGTTTGTGTAATTTGTGTTTTGTGTTTTTGGAGTAACATTATTGGATCTGTAAATTACTTTTAGTGGTTTTGTAAATTTTTAGTTGTGAACTAGCGTATTTACTAGTGTTAACTAACGTTATTTACTGGTGTGTGACGTAACAAACCAGCGCCATTACAGAATGTCGTTTTGGCGGGATATTGAATATCTATTCTTTGACACTTGATTTTCATTGTTAATACAGTAGATTTCTCGGAAAAATATATGTAGTGTGCTTTATGCACTAACGAATAATTTAAAACGATTTCCAAAAACTAGTCAAATAGCCTATTGGCGTTATTAGCCGTACTTATTATATAACAAATAAACAAATTAATACGTTTGATAATAAGAACATTACCTACCCTCTTTTGCGCCGCGTCAGGTAAAAAAAGAAGCCGTTGCGTACATAAAGGTGTTATATCTGTCCGCATTCCAACTAATCTCAGTGGAGTTGTATAGAGTCGAGCTGAGCGCTGTAGTCCGTAAGTCCATCGCATAAGAGTCATATTTGATTATCAAGAAACAATATACAATCGTGAACAGAGCGGGGATTAAGCTGTTTTCTTTGTTAAAAAATATAGTACCGAGTAATTAATTTGCAGAAATCGATCGATTTAATTGATTTATTTATAAAATCACTTGAATTATTTCAAATTTTTAACTCTTCTACGCAATTGAGGTTTTTTGGTTTAAAAAACAATACTATACTCCAAAAATTTAACTTGATCTCTGCGACAGTTACTTAATGACATATTTAGAGTTGAGATAGTGGTGGAAAAAATCGATTTGCAAACAATGTTGTAATGAAATCGAATGAGTAGTTGAAGGTGAGAAATTGGATTTTATTTACTTACTAGTATTTAAGATCAAGTATGTACACATGTAAATAATGTTATGATATTCATTAAATACTCATAATAATGTAACGATAGTATTTATCGACGTTTTTCACTATTATCGATGCTAATGTAACATATAATTGGGTTTAATTAAATTACACATGTAAAAAATGTTATGATATTAAAATTTACAATAAAATTAATGATAAATTAAGTTTTATATAAAATATCGTTAGTATAAACTATCAATATTTTAAATAAAACTCTATCTAAAACTCTGTGGTCACGATCATTCGTCGCCCATCACTAATCGGCATGCCCATAAAGTATGACATTGACAGGTACTGTCTGTACTATTAAGACATTCAGGACTTCATAGGCGTGATTTTTCTGACAGCTGTCGCAGAGATCAAGTTAAATTTTACAGAGTATAGTAAAGAAAAATATTGGAAAAAACTACATAATTAATTTATAAATATATCGTGTGTTAGGCTATTTAGGTGTTAAAAAAATCGAGCAATTCAATTTCACGAGAAAATATCAGTTTTTTAATAAAATTATAATTAATCGTTCTGTTTATTGTACTTATTGTTTGACTTAGGCAGTAGGACTTATTTATTGGTAGGCTTGGTAGATTGGTAGTTTGGTTTGGTTGGTAGTGGTAGGTTTGGTAGGACTTATTTAAATGCTATAATAATTATTTTTTATAATTTTAATTTTGCAATGATGATTTATAATATTAATTTTGTGATGATAATTTCATTTTAATTTTGTGAAAATAATTTATTTTTAATTTTGTAATGATAATTTAGTAATGTGCCGTCCCAATTGATAATTTGCCATATCCTTAGAGGACCTTACAATAGTGTATTACTCAAAAAAATAATAATAAACTTAAATAATAATAATACATACTACTATACCTGACACGCAATTATATTACTACTATAACATACATTATACATATATAATCATATGTATACGCAATGACACAACGAAAAAAAAACAATAATAAAAAAGAAGTACACGTATCGTACTACTCAATAAAAAGTTATGTATATATAAAAAAAAATAGACGCGTCGACTTGAATAGCTAGCTCCTCCGTATTTTCGTCGGTCAAAAAGTAAGATTTTTTAAAAATTTTGTCCAACTAAATAAGAAAGGCTCACCGAATCACATAAGAAGTGGCACAAAACTGACGACACTATTCCTAATACCTTACAAATAAGTTACTAATGATTTACTTAAGAAAAACAAACATAATAATATGTATTTAACAATTGTATGTGCGCGGTAATGGTGTCTACCAGTATTGTGGCTCTGCCCTGTCCTTGATTAGTACTGTTACGAGATGGGTTCTTGGATAATCAGTTAAAACGCCGATTATTCACTTTGCACTTTATTGCACACAATCACTTCACAAAAATCACAAAAACACACGACACAACTGGTTCGCACAAACACTTTACACTGGCACTGATATTCACACAAGCTAGTCACTTCACAATCACTGGTATCGCACTCTAACCCGAGTAGTTATCGCTTCGACGGTAAACGAATAAACTGATCCCCAAGGGTCGGCCGGCGTATTTATATCCGTTGTTTCCTAAAGTCTCGAACCTACGAGATATTTCGCAACATTACTCGATCTCAATAAACGCTATTGTGTTAACAAGTAAATAACTTGAAAGTTCGAGAATCCCTATTGTTTTTTCAAATACGTAAACACCCAACAAATAAACTAAACAATAGACGAGATACAAAGACTGATCCCGCTCGAGTCATAAATCCATAAAACCGAATACAAAAGGCACCAATAAAAATGCAGAACAATAGAGCTTCTCGGAACCGGATCACGTAAACACCGCAGATTACATCATAGTTACTGGATACCTACAACGGGCGCCTACTGCGTTACAGCACCTACACTACAGCCCCGCGTGGCCACGCAGTACGTAACACGCGCTAGGGCTGCCCGCCTGGCAGGTACATCGCACGCTTGTACTGTATTGTATCAGCTTTTTTAATAGTCCACCGCAAGACGTAGGCAAATCCACGAAGGGTGATTGGATCTTATCCACCACTCTGACTCAGTGCGTGTTGGTAGATTCACATACGCCATCGAATTTCTTCCACGGACGTATGTAGTTGCCTCACGATGTTTTCCTTCACCGAAAAGCTAGGGGTGTTAAATTCCGTAAAACTCATTGGCACGGGACCGGGATTTGAACCCTCAGGATTGTAAGGCGGGTGTCATTACCACTAGACCACCACGGTTACTGATTACAAACCCACACGTTCATTCGTCACTACGGCGCATCCGCGACTGTTGGTGTACTGAGTGTGTACCGAACTCCGAGGCGCGTAGGTATGATTCGCGTTTGTCCTGATGCCGGGGCACTATAGAACACGGCATCGGTATTCCCTGCCTGTAGCAAGAGCTTACTAAAAGGGGACCCCTGGGCTCGTGGGTGGTCAGAGTTGGGGCTCTGGCTATCACTCAAGCGGGCCCGAGGAGGACGGCAACTTGAGTGGCAACGCTGCCGTAAAGGACAGTACAAGCCGGGTTTTATCACCAGGCGAGTAGGCGTATAAAGTGCTGGGAGCACCGGTGCGTTCCTTTGGAGATCCTGGAGCTCCCAAAGGCACAAAGGCTGGCCTCCAAGGGGGTTTAAGTGGGTAAGATCCCACATAACCCGGCTGCACCCCTAAGCGGTCGGGCATCTTTGGAAGATTTCCCCCTCGTACAAAAAAAACAAGATTATTTTTTGCAAAAATTAGCATGACCGACTTCACCCGTGTATAGAATTCTCGAATATTTCGCACGGATCGATGTAGCATTTTTCACATTATTGTTGATTTAACAAAAATGGTTCAGCCGATTTCGATAACATTTAAATGGAACCACTTTCGAAGTATACTCTTTCCAATAAAAAAAGAAATGTTTAAATCAAACTACTACGAAAAAAGTTATACATTAAAACAAATATACGCGTCGAATTGTATACCTCCTCCGGTGGTTCTTCGGTCAAAAAAAGTTTTGATTGACCGTTTGTATAAAGATGGAATACTGTTAGTTACCATTACCGTGGTAAAGGGGACACTGATAAAGTGCAACCGAACTTAATTGCAATAAACGCGACGCAAAAGACAAGTGGCAAAATTAGGGTCATAGGACGATAAATATATTTACTTCAATATTGACTTTAAATTAGGTAATCACAGCTCTAATTAGTATCTAGTACAGGCCGGATCAAACTACTTGGCGGCTGTTAAGTTAGCTACAAGCTGCGAATAACTCCTGCAATAATAACTGCGGATCCTGACTGAGTGTCTAATAAATTACTATACTGGGTTATTTCTAATCAATTAGCATCCTTTTAGGGGCTTATTCTGTACAAGAAAACAAACAACTTTTGTTCTACAATTTTCGTCAAAACACAAAAAAAATGTTTGTTGTTCTATAAAAAAATTTAGTTCACCCGCGACCAAATGTATGGAACAGCTGATTTTTTTTAGTTTTGACGAGAGTCGTAAAACAGAAGTTGAAATGTACAGAGTAAGCCCCTAGAAAATGCTAATTGATTAGAAATAACCCTGTATAATTATTTTTCGCAAAATATCGTAACACCGACTTCCACCGTGTACAGAATTCGAATAGTTTGCTCAAAAACGGCTCAGCCGATTTCGATAAAATTTAAATTTCCATCTCGGTAGTATACTCTTTCGAACTAAAAAAAACAATTTTTAATTTGGTTGACAATTGGCGAAAATATTGATGAACATACACCAAAAAAAATACACAAACGAAAATAGTATAGTACCTACCTCCTCCTTTATGGAAGTCAGTAAAAAGGGTTATCTATTTGCCTTGTACCATAGACGAATAAATACTACTAATATGTTTGTATATGCTTGTACTAAACCAAAAGGAGATGATTATACTCTATAAAATTTAACTTGATCTCTGCGACAGCTGTCAGAAAAATCACGCCTATGAAGTCCTGAATGTCTTAATAGTACAGACAGTACCTGTCAATGTCATACTTTATGGGCATGCTGATTAGTGATGGGCGACGAATGATCGCGACCACAGAGTTTTAGATAGAGTTTTATTTAAAATATTGATAGTTTATACTAACGATATTTTAAATAAAACTTAATTTATCATTAATTTTACTGTATATTTTAATATCATAACATTTTTTTAAATGTGTAATTAATTTAAACCCAACTATATGTTACATTAGCATCGATAATAGTGAAAAACGTCGATAAATACTGTCGTAACATTATTATGAGTATTTAACTAATATCATAACATTATTTACATGTATAACGTTATTTACATACTAGATCTTAAATAATAGTAAGTAAATAAAATCCGATTTCTCACCTACAACTACTCATTCGATTTCATTACAACATTGTTTGAAAATCGATTTTATCCACCACTATCTCAACTCTAAAAATGTTAATCTTCTATGTCAATGTTACTGTCGCAGAGATCAAGTTAAATTTTATAGAGTATATTACATTTTATTATATTATAGACTATCATTCTAAAAAAAACTTCTACTATGGTGTAAACCATTTCGCTGATGTTCCATTTAAAATTGCAACTCGGAATCGACAAAATGTGCAACAGCAAATTTTTCTTCTTGAATTTCGGTTTGGCCTTTTAAGTATACATTGTTTATAATGATAGTGTAAATCACCCCCTTTCGGCTTAATACACCAGTTCTGGATAACCCAGTAGATATGGTATATAATCCGACTGCTGGATGGCTCAGTGGCACAAGGAGGCGTGGGTTTGATCCCCACCCAGGGTAAGCATTTATTTGATGAAAATAGGTGTTTGCTCTGTGTAATAGTACCTAAATAATGTGTCTGCATATTATTTAGGTACTATTAGGTATTTGAAAATATGTATATGTAGTATAACAGTCTCTGGCAGCCATATCACAAGCTTTGCTTAGTTTGGGGTCTTTTACCGTGTTTTGAATAAGATGTCCCCTAATATTTAAAAAATAAATATTACATGACTTACCTCAAACAAAGCAATTTTCTCCGAAACCGACCTCTTGCGTGGCATCTCTTTTTTAACTATAGCTTCTTTTCTCTCCATTTCTATTTTGTCAACAGATTTCATTCTCAAAATAATATTATTCACTTTTCCTTTCACTGCATCACCCAAGTCTAACTCTGCGAGAGACTTAGCTCGTTTAAAATCATCTTCCTGTCTCAATTTAAGTTTAATCTGGTCAGTGTCTCGTGAAAATACATCGTCTAAGCTTTTATAGTCATTTATTATTTCAAAATCATCATACACTTCATTATCGTAAGAGTCTGTGTTTGAAATCTGAGCGTGTATAGCTCGATTTTCATACGGATTGGAGGTAGGAATTTCTGGAGGTTTATCTGGCGTCTCATCAAGTATAGCTTTTACTTGTGTTTCATTTATAGTATGCTTTATTGGTTTGTCTATTACATTATTAGTAATTGTGACATCAGTGACAGAATGTCTTACTGTTTTACCAATCACTGTATTGTTTTCAACTTTGCTAACGCTTCTTCTGGTAAAAGTTTTACTAGTATCTGGTTTAGATTCAAAACTTCTCAGCAATTCACTGACAGGCTTAAATCCAGGTATTATGACCGGTGATAATAGTTCTTTAGTTATACTTAGTCGTGTAGGACTTAAAGCTTTGTGTCTTGGGTCATTAAATTCAAGCTTGTCTGTGTTAGGATTAGGTGATCCTATATCGTATGTTTTACTCAATTCTCTTGAAATTCTCAATTTTGCTGGATATACTTTTGGTTTAACGTCTTTAAATTCAAATTTATCTACATTAGGTTTGGGTGACGCAAAATCATTAGTAATGTTTGATTCCTTTGCAGGTAAAACATCTGTTACTGTAGCAATTTCAACTTTCTGTACAGTATTTTCAGAGTCTTCATCAGCTTGAGTAGAAATCACTTTGACTGCTTTTTTATAAATGGTTTCTATATTAGTCGGAGAAGATATCAATTCTGATACATTTTGCTCAGTTTTATTTACAATTTGAACCTTATTCTCAGCAGCATAATGCACAGTATTGGGGCTCTCAACTGTTACTCGTTCAGCCCTTACAATAGTAGTAACTTCGTCTCTTTTTGAAGGTATATCGTCCTTATGGTTTACGTCTCTAGGTGTTATATCAGAGTTAAATGGTTTGAATACTTCATCGACGATCAAAGGCGTGTGAACATGAACATGTCCCACTTTATTTGTATCTTTTGATATTATTTTTGGGGCTCTGATTTCTTTCTTTGGTGGACGAATCGGCATTGGTTCTTCAGGTTTCCTCTAAAAAGAAATGAAGTGTTTTTAATATTATTTTTGCTACATCAACTGCAACATATATATGTGGCTAATTTATTCATGTTCCTAGACATACAGATTTTCTTAAACTGTCGAATTCCCGATAATTTGGAAAAAGAATTTTGGATAAAATTGTTTGTTATCCGTGGTCCTACCAAATGTATCTACTACTAGTAGGACCACGAGCAAATTTTTTTTTCCGTGGTCCTACCTACCACTTTTGTAGGACTACGGGAAAAAAATTCGTGCCCGTGGTCCTACTAATATTACAGTGACATATTTTCAGGGTTTTAGCCCCATTTTGCCCGTAATTGGTGTTGAAGTCAAACAAAAACAAATATTTAATGCATTTATATTATATTTATTATCTTAACACATTTAATTACTTATTTTTTTATTTTCAAAAATGACAGTCGTCAAAGTGACACCTGTCAAACTTTCATCTCAATGAAATACTTTCAAGATGAAATACTTTTAAGTTTGACGGCTGTCACTTTGACACCTGTCATGCAACTAGTATGAATTCTAGAACATGACATATGTCGCTATGACAGCTGGCATTTCGACGTCTGTCATTTTTGAAACTAAAAAAAATAAGTAAGTAAATGTTAATATTTGTTGATACATTTGATTTTGACTTCAAGAGCAATTACGGGCAAAATGAGGTTAAAACCTTGAAAATATATCACTGCAATATTAGTAGGACTACGGGCTTGAATTTTTTTCCCGTAGTCCTACTAGAGTGCTGGGAAGGACCACGGGAAAAAAATCTTGCCCGTGGTCCTACTAGTAGAACATCTGGTAGGACCACGGGCAACAAACGGATACAATTATAACATTTTAATTTGACTTTGAACCTTACCTGATAGAAAACAGAAAGAATAGATACATCAGAAGATTTTTTAGATTAAAATAAAAGAATATGTATAAGAGAATAAAAGTCAGATTTAAGAAATGACAGAATATAAAACGATTACTTGTTTTTTTATATACTTACTACGGACTTCTTTATTATTTGAAATCTTTCTTAACGTCTCTATTTACATAAGAATCTAGATATAACTTTTAATAAGAAAATATTTTATTACTTTACAGCAGCAGAAAAATAGTACTAAGTCAATTTATTTACTTACCTCAAACATGGCTATTTTTGAAAGTACCGATTTTTTCTTTCTAAGTTCATTAATAGATTCTCTCTGATTTCCTTCAGTCTCTATTACTTCTTTGGAGTCAATTTTATTAATCATTATCTCAACTTTATTTCTTAACTGTACATTTTCATTTATAGTTCTCTCTAATACTTTTTTCTCTGATTCTTTAAAGTATTTTGTACCTTCGACTGAATCTACAGAATTAAAAGATTTATCATTCACAACTTCCACGTTATTAGAATTTATTGATTCAAACTGGTCATTCCTAGTTTTAGAGGTTTGGCGCTCTAAAGAGCAGTCAGTACTTTTCACATTTTCGTTTGTATCTTGTTTAACTTCAGAAATAGTAAATTCATTTTTTGATCCGGACGTCACAAATAATTCTTCATTTGTAGATGTGTATGAAAGAACCTTTTTAACGTCTGTTGTTTTAGTAGTTTCATTAGTTTCAGAAATCTCATGTACGAAGGAATCTAATACTGGAATGCCAATTTGTATAGAACCTTTTATAATATTTTCTTCTGTAATGAAATGTTGCTTGTGTTCTTTTTTTTCACTTTTTTCATTAGTAGAAACTTTTTCGATAGTAGTAGTTTCTATAACACTTGAACTAGCAACATTTTCTTGTTCGTGTCCCGACGAAGTTGATATTGTTTTCGTGAACTGTCTCGTTATTTCCGTTTTAGAATTAGGAGAAAATATGATTTCGTGTTCGGTTTCTATTTCTGTATCAATTGTTGTAGGTGGTACATCAGTAGACGCTGCTTCTTTATTATCTTTACTATTAGGGATGACTTTTGACAAATTAGCTTCAGTTTTACGCAGTTCATTATCTAGAGCTTCTTCAAAGTTTTCATCGATATTTTTACTGTGTCTAAGTCTTAGCTTATCTCTAGCAGCTATTATCTTACTTGTTCTTTCGGCTTGAGCACTTAATACAATGTCTTGTTGGCTTTTACGTTTTAAAAGTGGCAATTTTGATCTTCTGACTACCTCTACATCTATAGGTTCTACTTTATGTTCGTCGTAATCATGTATTATCTCTTCGAATTTGCTTTCTAGCTTTTCTGGATCTTCGATTTTTGGGTTTAATATACTATCTTCTAGAATGGATTCTGTCGGTGTATCAGTAACTATTTCAGCATAAATTTTATCAAATTCATCTTCTGGTTCAATGATTTCTGATTTGGATTCGGTTGTTGTAGTTATAGTTTCTGTGTGTGTTGTAGTGCCACTAGGTTCTGTTATTTCTTTGGTTATGACAGTTTTGGTAACAACTGGTTCAGATGAATCATTTTTGATGATACTTTTGGTGATAGTTATTTCATTTTTCACTGCAGGAGGTGGGAATTTTTTCTCTTTTGTAGGTTTTGGAATAGATGATCTTCGTACTGGTATATGTGACTGAAATGATAAAAATGTGCGAACTAAGTGAAGAAGAAAAATGAAATATTTTAAGGAGGTACAGAAATCAGAAGGAAACAAAGAAGGGAAAACAGTTTTCTATCAGGTAAAAACAGTCAAACACAAATATAAAACAGAGGATACGAAGGGTTACATGCAAAAACACCAAGTAGGTAAAGACCTATATTCTGTAGGCAAGCTGTACTTACCTCACGTTCTTTCTTTACAGCCTTGGTTTCTTCTTTCACCTTCTCGACGGTCTGCCTGAACTTGGATACCGGTATCATTGTTTTGGACTTATCAAGTTTATCTGAAATTTGAAAATGATTTACTTAAGTACGTAAATGTTATTTTAATATTTTTATACACATAGAATCTACTAGAGTCTGGCTAACGAAAGTTGATACTGATAAAGCGCGGCAAATTTAAAAAGATATCAGTATGGCAGCCCTAAACTGAGAGGGAAACACTTTCACTCACACGATGTACCATTGTTACCATACTCTGATCTTCCAAATCTTTGAGGGAATCGCAAACTAATGTATTTTTTCAAGCTTTAACTTGTCGTGTAGTTGTTTTATACTTATTACGTTAATTATTTTCTGTATTTTCACGTAGTTATTATGCCAAACTGAGGCTTTGCATTGCTCTCCAAATGATCCAAATTATTTCAACGCGTACCTATCTACTTCATTACGCTGAATATTTGTTCAGTTCAGTACATGAAGTTGGTTTAAAAAATGTTTTTAATACAAGGTAAAATACTCCAATTTAAAGGTAAATCTGCAATGGTAGTAGCACCGTGTGTTATCATTTAAAAAGTTAGCGAAAAATTCGAGTATCAACTTTCGCTAGCCAGACTCTACCTGTCTCACCCACTGAAAACCATGCGGCGAGGTACGCGTCACTCAGTTCATCATCAGCTGTATAATGTTCACTGATTTACATCGACCGCCTTTTAAGATCTGCAAATTGTATTTATACAGTGATGTAGTTTGTCCATCACTGCAAAAGCCGTTGTGGTCCAGTGGTAGTGACACTCGCCTCATAATCGTGGGTTCGAATCCCGGTCCCGTACCAATGAGTTCTTCGGAATTTATGTTCGGATTTTCACACAACTAGCTTTTCGGTGAAGGAAAACATCGTGAGGCAACCTGCATATGCGCGTAGAAGAAATTTGATGGCGTATGTGAATCTACCAACCCGCATTGAGATCATTCTTCGTGGGTAGGCCTACGTCCTGTAGTGGACTATTAAAAAGGTTGGTACAGTACAGTAGTTTGTCCACGTTGTCACGAGATAAATCTTCCAAAGATGCCCGACTGCTTTGGGGTGCAGTCGGGTTATGTGGGTATGTACCCACTAAAACCCCCTCGGTGGCCAACCTTTGTGCCTTCTTTGGAGCTCCGGGATCGCCAAAAGGAACGCACCGGTGCTCCCAGCACTTTGAGTGTCCACTCGCCTGGTAGTAGAACCAGGCTTGTACGGTCCTCTACGACAGCGTTCCCACACACGCTGCCGTCCTCCTCGGGCCCGTTTGAGTAGATGGCTAGGGCCCCAACTCTGACCATCCACGAGCCCAGGGGTCCCCTTTTAGTAGTCTTTTACTTTAGGCAGGGGATACCGATGCCGTCTATTGCTCCGGCATCAGGGCAAAATAGATATATGATAACTCACCTAACATGACTGGTTCCCCATGGATGCCATTTCTCTTCCCGCTAAATACATGCCGCCGGTCGTTCCGCGGGATCACCTCGTTACCATCTTCTGGAGGAATAGGTCCTCCGATTGCTGGGTCTTCCTGAAATCAGCACCATCATCAACATTATCTTCGCTGGTCAGGATAATTTCATTCGCCTCAACTGGTCTTATTGGAGATCTATACGCCTACAGGCTAATGAGACATTGTAACATTTAGATCATCATAATTATTTCATGAAACTTAAGAAACGTTTTAGGTATGACTAGAGTATATTCTATCCTAAGAGTCTGATCTCTCAACCATAAGACATCCTCTGCTGAACATAGGCCTCTTCTATAGACCTTCTTTAAGAATACATTGAAAGTCGCATGAACAAGTCTTGCAAGGTAGCATTTTTGTCCACATTTATAAAATTGTCTATATCTCAAAACCAAGAGTGAGGTTTCCGGCATTCCAGGGCATTCAAAAACTCAACGTTATAGCAGTGTAGGTATACGTTTTAGACCACTCTGTAGATAATATCGTCAAACCGAAAAAAAACTTTTCTACATTGAGGTAGATGGCAATATTATCAGCAGTGGATAAAGAAGGCTGTGGATCATGATGATGATTCATATTTTCCTTTTGTTCAACCAACGCTTCTGTTCGTCTTATTGCTAAACATTAAAAGATTTTCATCGATATTTCACAATAGTAGTCTTCTATGGAACTTTATCGTACGACATAATTATATGCTCTAGACTCTAGACCATTTCTCATAGAGTCTGGCTAACGAAAGTTGATACTGACAAAGCGCGGCAAATTTAAAAAATATTAGTATGGCAGCCCTAAACTGAGAGGGAAACACTTTCTCTCACTCACACGATGTAGCATTGTTACCATACTGCGATTTTGATTCTTCCAAATCTTTGGGGGAATCGCAAAAAAATCTGTTTTTCAAGCTTTAATTTGTCGCGTAGGAGTTTTATGTTCATTACGATAATTATTTTCTGTTTTTTGACGTTATTATTATGCCAAACTGAGGCTTTGCATTGCTCTCCAAATGATCCAAATGATTTCAACGCGTACCTATCTACTTAATTACGATGAAGACTATAATAATATAATGAATCATTTTGTTCAGTTTTGTGACATGACGTAGGTTTGAAAAATGTTTTTAATACAAGATAAAATACCCCAATACAATGGTAAATCCGCGATGGTAGTAGCACCGTGTGTTGTCATTTAAAAAGTTTGCGAAACATTCCATTATCAACTTTTATTAGCCAGACTCTAATATATGACCAGCTCTTGTCATATTTAATTGTGATCTAACTTTTATTATTTTATTAACTTATATGAGGCTCAAATAAAATCTACCACAGAGCATAGATGCCTCGAAGAGCTTGTTAACCTGTATGACGCCAACGATTTTGTTCTCTGATTGTATGCAGATTTCTACGCAATTTTTTAGCTTTACTGTGAAGTTATATTGTATAAACTTTCGCCCCTTTCAAATATCTTTTATGTATTGAACCTAACCTTACCTAATTCAGAAAATTAAAGGACTACGTCAAAAATAAAATAAAACAATTACAAATACTTCATTTTTAATAACACCTTTCTAATATTTGTATTCAAACTTTTGCACTTGAGTTACCACAGTTTTACCAGGCAAAGTCTGCTTTTTGAATAAATGCTGGTATTTTATAGAAATATCTTCTGTTACAGTCACTTTTTGAAGTTTGAGGTCACCTTTTGTAAATGTAGCTTCTTGTTTAGTGACTACTATGACAGGTTCGGTGGAAAAATCCTCGTTAGTGGCAACTTCTAGGCCTTCGTTACTTACTTTGGTAATTTCTTCGGGTTTTGACGAAGATTCGCCATTATTGTTGACATTTTCGTCAGTGTTAGCAGCGAATTGGGCTTCGCGTATCGTCTGGGCGCCTGGTACTTCAGCTTCAACGTTTTCAGGGTTTTGATACTCGAATTTGATTTTGACAGGCTCCGCCATTTTGAATCTGTAATGATTAAAAGGAAATATTAAATTTTCATTTTTTCCAAAGCTTTTTGTAACTCTTCTCTAATTTTAACCAGTTTTTTATCTTCTTGTTTAACGTCTATTCCCATGTCCGTAAAAATTGGTATCAAAAGTGGATTAAGTGCAAAAAATGTTACATAGAAGGTGATCAGGAATGATAAGCCACTGCTGAACATAGGTCAACCCTTGATAGGCGATTGGACCATATCTAATGCGAGCACGCTAGTTGATTAATCAGTTTTTTTAACGCGAATAAGTCCGCGCTTTACCAACAACTCGCCTGTTGGTAAGCGACGTTGTGTTCGAAGATGAAGCCGCAGACTTAGAAGATTTTTTATGCCATCTTTTTTGCTATATTAGATCCAACTGTTTATTTTCTTTTTGACAGCACCAATAGAACGTAACTGCGTCATATTACGCAAAAGTTCACTTTTAAATGCGATGTTTTAAAAATATGACAACTGCCTAAGTTTACTCCTTGATCCCGTATAATAATCATCTTTGACAAATTGAGTCCATAAGTGCAGTAGTTTTTTTTTTTATAAATTACATAAAATAACAAACGTTTTTAAAAAATTACGTTCTATGGCTATCAACATAGTGATGTTACGATTGAGATATCGAAACTGTTTATTAACTATTATTACACGGGTATAATGTAGCATTCTAATGTAGTATAAATATAAATTGGTATAAAATGATATGAAACAACTATTGTGACTTTTATTTTTATTTATTTATTAATCAAAATCAGATTCATCGTCGTTGTCACTCGAGCTATCGCCGACATTTAAAATTAATTGTTGATTCCTATTATCTATCGCCACGTGTTTATCCCAATCTGCCATTATAGTTTCTTGTGTTTTTTAAATTAATCAGTTTTCCGCAGTTACTTCAGACTCGGTAGAAAAATGAATCGATATCGTGTCACTTGGTCACAACACTATAACTGTCAAATTAGATCTGTCAAATAGAAAATAAACGGTTGGATTTATTATAGACGTATGTATGTAGGTTTAAGACCGCTTGTTCACGGCCGTTTTTTTCACCGGACAACGGACTGTCAATAAACAAATGCCTACATTTTTCGCCGGATGAATGTCCGGTGCGTCAACGCATGTTCTTCATAAACCATACACCACCGCGAATCCGGTGAAAAAAACGGTCAGATATCTGGTGAAACAAATTGCTGTGAACAGGCGCTTCACCGAAAAGCCATGGGCGTGAAAATCCGTACGCAATTTCCTTGGACTTTTTTCCTGAGTTTATAATCAACTAATAAATAAATATTAGGGATTGAAAGAAAATAAAGTTTCTCCCATTAAGCAGTACAGGGTTTTCCTTGAAGATATATTAATGAAAACAACAAAGAAAATATTGAAAAAAATTAATGAGTACTTACTGTGTATCAGGTATCAGAAACTTCAATAATCTGCTGTGTTCCATCAATTTTATAATTATTATCCTTATCGACTGATAGTGGCCTCCATTACGTGTCGCTGTTGCTATCAATTGTAATGCTAAAAGAAAATTATTGCTATGACACATGATATATCAATTTATCTTTCTTTACACTAAAATTGTAGTAAAGTTGACTAAGAATGCTATTTTTAGCGCATCCTTTTTATAAGCTTGTAACTCGTTCCTCATCTAATTCTAATACTACTAATATTATAAACGCGAAAGTTTGTATGTATGGACGTTTGTTACTCTTTCACGCAAAAACTACTCAACAGATTGAGATGAAACTTTGCAATAATATGTAATAAATAAATAAATAAATAAATATTTTTGGGACATCTTACACACGGCCTCTGACCCCAAACTAAGCAAAGCTTGTGATATGGCTGCCAGAGACTGATATACTACATATACTTATTTTTAAATACATACTTATATACATAGTAACTAAATAACACCCAGACACAGAGCAAACACTTATGTTCATCACACAAATATTTGCCTTGGGTGGGGATCGAACCCACGCCTCTTTGATCCAGAAGTTAGGGTCACTAACCACCGAGCCACCGAGGCAGTCAAAATATAAAATATACCTACATCAGAACAACTCATCGGCTATAATTTATAAAGATATTGCGTGAAATGAAGTTAGCCGGGTCAGCTAGTATTATTAAAATTAATAAATCCGAAAGTGTGTTTGTTGGTTTTTTACTCTTTCACGCAGCAACAGAGCAAAGGATTGATTTAATTTTTGTCATAGATATAGTTCAAACGTCGGAAAGTGACATGGGTACTTTTTATCCCGGAAAAATAAAAGTTTCCTAAGGGATAACACAAAAATTAAAACATGACGCGGGCGAAGCCGCTTGGGTTTTACAAGATGTTTTTTTAATGATTAATTCTATAATCTTCTTCTTCTATATTCTTCCGGATATCCACTACATGTACACCTTGAAGGAAAATATGCGCGATAGCAGACGCCATACAGTCCTCTTACAGCCTACACCATCACAAACCAACACTGCACACCACATCCTCTGCAATAGAGTTGTCTACAATTGGAATATGTTGCCTGAGGATGTCATCTTAGCAAGAACTATAAACACATTTAAAAATAGACTAGACCTTTGGATAAAGAAGGAATAAAATTCCTTGACAGATAAATACTAATTTTATTCGACACTGCTTGATATAGGCACATCAGTATACACTGCTCGCCTATAAACAAATAAATAAATAAAATAATTTATAGAACTTGTGTGCCAAATTTTTTAAGATTCTTTGGAAAATCGGAGGGAGAAGCAGCATCCAAACAAACATAATCAGAAATCAGAAAACGTTTATTGCAACACTATGTACAGTGTTCTTACAATTAAATAAAATAGTTCCAATAGTGGACCCAAAAACGGGCGTGCAATATTTTAAGATGTTGTATCTTAACTAGAAATAAGTACTAAGTACTACGTATCTATTATACTATCTATTACATGAAATAAATTAACCTAAAATAATAATCAAATTACTATTCAAACTAACCAAGGATTATAGTATTGTGTCTATTCTACATTACAGATCGACTTTACTACAAACTAGTAAAACTTTAATTACATAGGTAAGTACCTAGACAGAGGGTTCTTATGATGGATAATAATATAATCATATACATAGCGTCAAGCGGTCTGCATGTCCAGCACGTCGTTGGACGTCCGATGCTGCGCTTGCCGGCGTGTGGTTTCCATTCGAGAACTTTATAGGCCCATCGGCCGTACGCCGTCAAATTTCTTCTACGGACGTATGTAATTTGACTCACAATGTTTTGATTCACCGAAAGGCCAGTGGTGGGAAATTCCATAAATAAATACTGAAAAACACATTGGTACGGGACCGGGATCCGAACCCACGACCGACAGTTAGCTAAAAAGTGGGCCGTGGTGGTCTAGTGGTAGTGGCACCCGCCTTATAATCATAAGGTCGTGGGTTCAAATCCCGGTCCCGTAACAATGAGTTCTTTGGAATTTATATACGGAATTTCACACCACTGGCTTTTCGGTGAAGGAAAACATCGTGAGGCAACCTGCATATGTCCGTAGAAAAAATTCGATGGCGTATGTGAATCCACCAACCCCCACTGTGGCAGTGTGGTGGATTAGGCCCAATCACCCTTCGTAGATAGGCCTACGTCCTCCAGTGGACAATTAAAAAGACAGGTACAGAGTACAGTAATTAAAAAAATCAGTCAGCGTTCTTGGCATTCTTCCACAAGGACACAGTCTTATTTTCGATTTTTAGCCTCTGTTTTTGTATATTTTTAGCTTCGAGCAAATATCTACAGAACCACAGTCCCTAAGTTAAAATAGTAAAAAAACGTCCGAGCACCGTCATACATACCGACTTAGATATTTACATTAAATAATTCACAATGACCCGTTTTTTCGAATCTCGACGCTATGTCATCTAATTAGTGCGTGTAACCGAGCACTTTGGCATCGCGCGGCGTTGTAGTCGGCTTGCAATCGCCTTACGACTAACTAAAAAGCCTGCCCACTACGTAGCTTGGGCAGAGTTTTGCCTCGGACACTTTTTTTGCACGATTGTAACTCGGTAGATATTTGCTCGGAGACTTTTAAGGTAAGTTTCTTGTTTTGTGCAGTATTTAGGTCTTTATGACAACTCGGTGTTTCATAAGTTATGTAAATAAAGACAATACTACACTACTACTACATAGAAAGCAATTGGATCATCCACAGACCCTTGAAGGTCTAAAGATAATCCAAGTGCTCAAGCCCACAGCCAGTTGGCAGCGTACCCAGCATGCTGGCAGCATTGCCACGCTGAATGGCAATGCTTATACGTTGAGCCAAATAAACACCAGCAAGATATATGATGTAAATAAAACACCAACATAATAAAAAAAAACAAAACGGAAAACTTACCATGTCAATCCAAATTTATTATCCAACGCTATGTAATGAATCACTTCACACTCACATAGAAACTGACACTTAATTAAAACGGTTAAGTAATATTATAAGTACTTTGTAATGAATCTAGGTCGTCTACATAACACTACCACATAAATACAATATACTCAAACAAAACATTCTAGAATGTAATAACTATAATATAGTCTGTTTTTAAACTTTTGCAGTTTGAACACATTATTATTGTATACTATGGGACTAATCGCGCACTAAAATTACGAGATAAATAAATACCTCCTCATCCCGACGTTTCGGCCGAGTTGCATCGACCGTGGTCACGGGTAGACTGTACTACCCGTGACCACGGTCGATGCAACTTGCCTTACAATCATAAGGTCGTGGGTTCAAATCCCGGTCCCGTAACAATGAGTTCTTTGCAATTTATGTACGGAATTTCACATCATTGGCTTTTCGGCGAAGGAAAATATCGTGAGGCAACCTGCATATGACCGTAGAAGAAATTTGATGGCGTATGTGAATCCACCAACCCTCACTGTGGCAGCGTGGTGGATTTGGCCCAATCACCCTTCGTAGATGCCGAGTTGCATTGACCGTGGTCACGGGTAGACTGTACTACCCGTGACCACGGTCGATGCAACTCGGCCGAAACATCGGGATGAGGAGGTATTTATTTATCTCGTAATTTTAGTGCGCTTTTAGTCCCGTAGTGATAATATAATATAGTCATCATAAATAACTATCCTTGATGTCGCGAAAGCAAGCTTCTGTTCCTTAAAATGATATTGTTGCACTTTGTAATATTTTAAAGGCACTTCCTAAAAAATATATATTTAATTGTTTATCTCTTGATAAAGTGATAGTGAAATGTTGAATAGTTGATATTTTTAGGAGTGGTTGGCCCATAGTGAAAGTAGATTAATATAATTGTGAGTACGTAAAAGGTAAGCGTGCTTACACCCTCAGAGCAAATAAAATAATCAAGAGAGAATGTTGTGAACAAACAAGTGAGGCCGACCAAAACTACGCCTCGCCGTGTAAAGACAATTACACACACATCAACGTACAAGGAAACTACGCCTTGGCTTGTCAGTCGAACTATGGCGGCGCAGCAGTGACGCACTCACACATGTATAAAAAACCGGCTTCACTCGACTGTTTAACGACGTTCTCTCTTGATTTTTTTATTTGCTTTGAGGCTACACCCTAGACCGCACATCTGCTTAACATCAGGCAGTGTGGAGTCAAACGCGAACCTATTCGAAATAAAAAAAAAAAAAGTACAGTCATTGTATACTATTATAAGTATTCAAAAGTCACATTAAGTATATTTTTTTATTTATTTTGAAATGGATATTTTAAATGTATGTATTTTATGGAAAAAATATACGTTAAATAACCAAAATAAAATAACTACAGCACAAAAAAGTGTACAAAACTACATGTACGATATAAATATATAATATAAGTATATAAATATAATATGTATATAAGTGTATAGGGTTATTTCTAATCAATTAACATCCTTTTAGAGGCGTATTCTGTACATCATAACTAACAACTCTTGTTCTGCGACTTTTGTTAAAACTCAAAAAAAAACAGCTGTTCCATACATTTTGTCGCGACTGAACGATATTTTTCTATGGAACACCCAATTTTTTTTCTAGTTTTGACAGAAGTCACAGAACAAAAGTTGTTAGTTTTGATGTATAGAATAAGCCCCTAAAAATATGCTAATTTATTAGAAATAACCCTGTATATTTATATAAAAAAAGACTAATTTACCCGGCAAATGCTTTTTGTTTCGTCATAAGAATATGATACAAAAATTAGGTGTGCAAGATGTACCTTTATCACTTAAGGTTTTAAAAAATAGTTAACGATCTTATTCTCAAACCTACCAAATACCTACACACAAACAATAGAAAAATTGGTTCACCCGTTTCGGAGTATTTTGGTTACAAACTCTATGACACGAGAATTTTATATATTGGAAGATAACGATCTTATTCTCAGACCTACCAAATACCTATAAACACAAACAATATAAAAATTGGTTAAGCCGTTTCGGAGTATTACGGTAAAAAACTCTATGACACGAGAATTTTATATATTTGAAGATAACGATCTTATTCTCAGACCTACCAAATACCTATACACACAAACAATATAAAAATTGGTTAAGCCGTTTTGGAGTATTTTGGTTACAAACTCTATGACACGAGCATTTTATATATTTAAAGATAAGGATCTTATTCTCAGACCTACCAAATACCTATACACACAAACAATATAAAAATTGGTTAAGCCGTTTCGGAGTATTTTGGTTACAAACTCTATGACACGAGAATTTTATATATTTGAAGATAACGATCTTATTTTCAGACCTACCAAATACCTATAAACACAAACAATATAAAAATTGGTTAAGCCGTTTCGGAGTATTTTGGTTACAAACTCTATGACACGAGAATTTTATATATTGGAAGATAACGATCTTATTCTCAGACCTACCAAATACCTATAAACACAAACAATATAAAAATTGGTTAAGCCGTTTCGGAGAATTTTGGTTACAAACTCTATGACACGAGTATTTTATATATTTGAAGAAAATTATATAAATTATTCGGTACCACGGTAATTTTTACACCACTGCACTAAAAATGTAGAACGCCTAATTTTTTTACACTAAAGTTATATCATTAGTTGCAAGACAAAACTGAAACTGAATATTTTACTCGTTCTGTTATCAGTGACTAATAGATAACCGTTGATAATTATTGATTAGTTCCGATAAAAACTGTGTTTTAGATAACAAAAAATATCGCAAAGGTCGATATTAAGTATTAGTAGCTACTGCATATTTTTAGCTGTGTTTGCCGAAGCCAAAGTATTTTTTTTTGTTTATTAATCCTAGGTAAGTATACAGGATAGCCGTGGTGGTCAAGAAGTAGTGACACCCGCCTTACAATCTTGAGGTAGTGGGTTCGAATCCCCGGTCCTGTACCAATGAGTTCTTTGGAATTTATGTACGGAACTTCACACCACTGGCTTTTCGGTGAAGGAAAATATCGTGAGGCAACCTGCGTACGTCCTTAGAAGAAATTCGATGGCGTATGTGAATCCACCAACCCGCACTGGGCCAGCGTGGTGGATGGTGAATCATCCTTCGTGGGTAGGCCTACGTCCTGCAGTGGACTATTAAAAAGGCTGGTACAGTACAATACAGTAAGTATACAGGGTTAATGGTAATCAATTAGCATCCTTTCAGGGGCTTGTTCTATACATATAAACTAACAACTTTTGTTCTACTACTTTTGTCAAAACTAAAATAAATTAATAGTTCAAAAATACTAGAAAAACGTGCTTTGCGTGGCCTTTCTCACAAGGTGCAAACACGACTATGAAACAGCTGTTCCATACATTTTGTCGAGGGTGAACGATATTTTTCTATGGAACAGCATTGTTTTTTTTTAGATTTTATAAAAGTCATTGAACAAAAGTTGTTAGTTTTAATGTACAGAATAAGCCCATGTACATTGTTAAAAGGTGGTTGCCATCGGTCCACGAGCAAAATTCCTTGTTTTTTGCCATAACATATATTTTTTTAATATGGCAAGTGTCTTTATTAACTACAACAAAATACAACACTACTCACATAGGCTAAAACTACATAAACTACTAATTTAACTATTTTAGTTAGTTTTAGTTTTTTTATTTATTTTTTAACCCTTGAAGGTCTAAAGTCTTTCCAAATGCTCAAGCCCACTGCCAGTTGGCAGCGTGCCCAGCATGCTGGCAGCATTGCCACGCTGAATGGCAATGCTTATATGTTGAGCCAAATAAACATCAGCATTTTGGCCACAAAAAATAATTGTTTCTTGTTTATATTTTGTCATTTACCGATATACTACACTTTGAAATTGGGCCATTTTGAAGGCGCCATCGTAAATTTAATAGCAACGTAAAATGGTGGTCTCTCTTCCAAATGCATATTGTGAAAAAGAAACAGTTTACGTGGTAACAAAGTACTCAGATACGCAAAAAAACAGTGGTCAGCCTATGTACAAAAACCGGACAAGTGCGAGTCAGGCTCGCACATCGAGAGTTCCGTACAAATCAAGAAAATTTCACAAAATTGGGAAGTAATTAAAATCTCTATCCTTACCTACTATAATCATCGAATTTTTTTTTATTTTTTTACTTTTTCTTTAATCATCGAAAATCACACATTGTTAAAATAATTAAAAATCTGTTTTAGCATGTGCTAATGAAGTTCTTTAATATGATACCTTACATGATACGAATTACTCACTTTGCATTTTGAACCCATATTTTGTGAATATTGAGGCAATATTTTTTTGTGATTTAAATAAAAATGTACAGTTTTCAGATTTATTCCTATATGTGTACTCTGAGACAATGCTTCTCGCCAATTTTTATAGTTTTATGTATATATTGATTTTTGTGAGTGTCGAAATATGCAGTTTTTTACGACATAAACGGCTCTAACTTTTTTAAACGATAACTGAGAAGTTTTTCTTTTACACAACTGCAAGAGATCATAGATATACGTATACAGTTTAAATTTCAACTCGATATCTTCACGCGTTCTCGAGATAAAGAGTCTTGACATACAGACGGACAGCCGGACAGCAAAGTGATCCTATAAGGGTTCCGTTTTTCCTGTTTGAGGTACGGAACCCTAAAAAGTACATCAACTAAAACTAAGCTGAAAATCAGAAGCCTTCACTAGCTGCCTGTCCCGGTTTAACCCTGCTGCGAATGAATCAGCTCAGCTATAGCGTAGCGCAGCGCTCGTAGGCTCTTTGACTAGGTGTTTGTCAGCGATCACCGAAATTAAGCAACGTTCCGCTTACTTTGTAAAAACTAACCAACACTATGTTCCCCTATCGAACGACAAAGTAATTTGTAATAGACGTAACAAATATAAACTTAATATAGACCAACGTAAAAAAAGATAACACGTGAAAGTATTTTCTGTATGGGACCTGTAATCTACAACAAAATACCGAACTCGCTGAAAACACGCAGCCACGGTCTATTCAAAACTAAATTAAAGAAAGTCCTCCAGATTAAGTGTTACTACACTATTAGTGATTTTATTACTGACAAAAAATTAATTGGAATACTATTATTGACTAATCAAACCATGACATTGCAATCTAACATCAACATAACATAATAACTAACCCATGACATCGTAATCAACTGACA
Organism: Hypomecis punctinalis; assembly: GCA_949316475.1. Lineage (NCBI taxonomy): Eukaryota > Metazoa > Arthropoda > Insecta > Lepidoptera > Geometridae > Hypomecis > Hypomecis punctinalis. Next base: position 3,687,628 of record OX438822.1, read on the forward strand.
TCATATTGACGAGGTAACTAAACCTGGCATTGTAATCAATTGAAATATAATTTTGGAATTTTACAATCGTGCAAAAAAAGTTTTCGAGGCAAAACTCTGCCCAAGCTACGTAGTGGGCAGGCTTTTTAGTTAGTCGTAAGGCGATTGCAAGCCGACTACAACGCCGCGCGATGCCAAAGTGCTCGGTTACAAGCACTAATTAGGTGACGTAACGCCGAGATTCGAGAAAACGGGTCATTGTGAATTATTTAATGTAAATATCTAAGTCGGTATGTACGACGGCGCTCGGACATTTTTTTACTACTTTCACTTAGGGACTGTGGCTCTGTAGATATTTTGTAATAATAATTTGATTTGATTTAGGTAATAATAATAAATAAAGCTGCCAGTAACGTTGCACGCCTTGCATAGGCAAGTTTGTATTGAGTCATGATTATAAGTACCACCTTTGTAACATGCAAACTGCTATAAAATTTTGACTTTGACTTGGACTTTTGACTTCCGCACGGTCAGTATTCGGATGGGTGGCCGGGGTGGCTTTTTCCAACTGAGCGCTACCGTGGCTCGGATGACACGGTAAATTGTAGGTCCCGGTTGTTTTAACCGTTAGCCAGGGCTAGCCAGCTTCTACGAACTTACTACTTTTTTTTTCGGGAAAAAATACTCTAAAATATATTGAAAAGCACATTGCAATGTGTTATGTAGCTTAAAAGATCTTAGTGGGTATTCCTCTAGTTTTAGAGCTCACATATAGGGATATACAGGGTTATTTCTAATCAATTAGCATCCTTTTAGGGGCTTATTCTGTACATCAAAACTAACAACTTTAGTTCTGCGAATTTTGTCAGAATTAAAAAAAAAATCTGCTGTTCCGTACATTTTGTCGAGGGTGAACGATATTTTTCTATGGAACAAAAAAATATATTTTGAGATCTCACAAAAATCACAGAACCAAAGTTGTCACTCTTGATGTACAGAATAAGCCCCTGACAGGATGCTAATTGATTAGAAATAACCCTGTATAGAGATTATAGGGCATTGGAATTGCAAAATAGAGGATGGTCAACTATAATTACCATATAAAATAAAACTATAAAATTAGTTCATATACCCACATTTTATTAAAACAACACTTCGAATTTCATTACACATACAAATTTTAACATACGCAATTATATATAATATAGTTCTTGAACATAATAAATATTTAATAATTATAACAAAAGTACTTATAACAAAAATGTTTCAAGATAGAGATATTTAGTAATAGTTTAATAAAATACTGTAACTGAGAAAATATTCAAAACTCATGATTGAAATATATTTAAAGAACTTGCAATGTAATGGTTTGATATATAAAAATTAAAAATAACCGAATAATATTAAGTATGAAGAAAATATTACTTTCTGAAATAATTTACTGGATTTCATAAGTATTAAAATTAAATACCTTATTTATTAAAGAACTTAATGTATTGTATAAGATTATATTAAATATTATATTAAACAAAATAATTGTATACAACGGTATCTATTGATTGCACAAAATGAAAGAGGCACTTATTTTATTATTTAAATTAAAAATTAAATTCATGTAAATTATATAAAGAATAATATTATTAAAATATATTACAGTATTTTTTGTTATTCTACGATTATTACGATAGTTGTAAAATAGTTGTTATTAACCATTCTAGGATTCCGCATTCATTATCGAAAACCATATAGAACATTCTCCTTTACTACACCAAATGATCGAAATTGTCTTACATGTAATATTTGTATTAAATGTGTACATATTAAACGTAGAGCTCATCTTGTTTTCAAAAGTCTTTCTGAGCGTCTGGTGGACGCGACGCGTGACCAAAATGCTGGTGTTTATTTGGCTCAACGTATAAGTATTGCCATTCAGCGCGGCAATGCTGCCAGCATGCTGGGCACGCTGCCAACTGGCAGTAGGCTTGAGTATTTGGATTATCTTTAGACCTTCAAGGGTCTATGGATGATCCAATTGCTTGTCATGTAGTAGTTTGTGTAGTTTTAGATTATGTCTTGTATTTAGTGATACATTTTATGGTATATGACGAATTTAAGAACATTTATGTCTAATGAGTAAAATCAATTTTAATTCAATTGGGTTGTTTTTGTAAGCATGATATTTCATCATGTATATATGTGTTAAGAAAGTGGCAGGCGTAAAATACCTACTACTTTGCGTAATATCATCAAAACGGATAAATGATATATAGATCAAAAAAATATTCGACGATAAGTAAATCCTTTATCAAATGAGATTTTTTCATATGATTTTCGAACATGAAAAATAAATCTACACATTTGGAATACTGAAGCATACGTCTTACGCTCAAATACTGTAAAACACTACGACTCTAAAAGCATCAAAATTTAAAATATCACTAGATAGCTATCACATTTAATATTCAAGATATTGGCGTAATATGTTTGCAATATTAAAACCCACTACTCGTATATTCATTATGTAAATATATAATAAATATATCTTATATTTAGAAGAAATATATGTTTTATTTTACAATTTTTTCGATTTATTACTAGAATACACTTCAGCTCTTTGCTCGTTTTTTTATATTACTAAAAATACTATTTACATAAAATAAGTTTAGTAGTAGTTATGTGATTTCGATAAAATACTCGATACTTTACTTTAAAAATTTAAATAACTTATACACTTACAAGTATACTTTCAAAATGATGTAGTAAATAATATATTATAGGTTTAGTTATACAATGGAGGTATTAGAGATTAATATTTTTATGTTGCCATGTCTTACTAAAAAATTATAATAATGTGACAAAACGATTAGCTGTATATACATGGCTTATATATCTCTGTCAATTTAAATAACAATTAATTGTTATTTAAGTTAGATAGTATTATTTAAATTATTTAAATAATATTATAAATAGTAAAGTATCGCAATAAATATGGGTTATATTTATGCCATTTTCAAATATATAACTATAATATTTACTACACCAAAAGAAAATAACACAAACAAACACAACACACTGCTTTAACAACTTATATTATATATGCATAGATTATAACACTTAAAAATAAAATACATTTTATTTTGAGGACCCGTCCCAGCTATTGTGTTTATAACATTATTTTTACTGATATGTTCAGAACAAAATAAGTTTATATATCAACTATGAATGATTATTATTTATTGTATTAACTACATACTAACTACATTAATAGCGTTTATACGTTACTACATTTACAATAATATATACCGTTAAATATATAAAGAAAATGTCTACTTAATATGAAGTTTGGTGTGTTATTATGACGTCAAATTAATAATAATATTAATTATTATCATTGGAAGATTATGTGACTATACATTTTCAGGTTCTAATTTACGCAAGCAGTTTCTTATTACTACATTTTCTTTGTTATATACGAATACACATAATATAAAATCAATAAAGAATCCTTGATAGTCTATTTCATTACAATATTATAGTCAAAACCAAAATTTTATAGAGACATACATAATTGCATTTAGCATAGATATAATGCCAAAACAAATTTATTGAAGTTTTAATGAGAGGTAAATATACATATTAGTTAAGTGAATTACGTGGATATCACTTTCTACGATTTATTTGATACTATTCAAGCAGCCATACAAGAATAGTATCGTTTATTGGTGCGACTATATTAAAATATACAACTACATTTTATAAGTGCGGTTTACAAACAAGTGGGTATTTTGCGCTTGTGAAGCGTTTAAATTGTGAAATTTTACTTTTTCATATCATATAATAACGACATTTGTACGCCACAATAGGCAAAAACATGCGCTCTCAACATCTACATGTATCAAGACCTATATATAGATACGACTTTGTTGTTGTTACACTGTTACTGTTTTTACAAATAAATGATCTTGAATCTTGAAAAAAATTAACCCTTTGAATCATGTGCATGTATGTATACACTGTAAAAAATCAGCATTAAAGAAGAAGAAACGATAGAAATTGATTTTGAAATTTTTAAGCTTGAAAATGTATGTATACGTAGGCTTTTAATGACATGTTTTATTAAATTTTTTTGTCTGTGTAATATTCTTAAAGCAGAAACACCTTCGAAGAAATGTTTTATCCACTGTAATTCATATATGATGTATTAATATACTATTTCTACGTGAAAACATCTATTGACTACTTTTAGTGAAATATATAAATATCATGCAAGTTCGAAGACCTAATTACTAATGTAGATTTGATATTTTTTATTTATACGTTAAGTAAGTAAGTAAGTTCGTATAGGCCGGGTGGCTAGCCCTGGTGTCAGAGTTTTTAGGCCGCCTGAAGGCCTCTGACATGGCTAAACGGTTAAAACAACCGGGACCTACAATTTAACGTGTCATCCGAGCCACGGTAGCGCTCAGTTGGAAAATGCCACCCGCGGTCACCCATCCAAATACTGACCGTGCGGAACGTTGCTTAATTTCGGTGATCGCTGACAAACACCTAGTCAAACTACGCTACGAGCGCTACGTTAAAAATGTGAATAAATATAACAACCATACAAACATTATGCTGCATGTAGAAAACATATAAATAGAAATATTAAGATTTCGTAAAACTGTTTTAATAATGGCAAATCAATAATAAACAAACAAAAAAATATAGTAAATGGGTACTGAAGATTTGCTTCGGAAAAAAACTAAAATACAAATAATATAAATTACTATACATAGGTATAATATAAGAATGCTTACTCAGAATTGTATATGTATTAAAATTAATAATCAATTATAAATCTACTATTTATCAAATGACTACTGGCTTTTTGAACGAATTTGTTTTTTATGTTTAACCCTAGAAGCCCAATCATATTTTTAAAGCCATAAAGCCCAATCATACGTCAAATTGACGTGTTATATTAAAAGTCGTTATATTTGTTTGTTTCATATTCTAGATACCAAATTTTTAAATTATTTAGCTTAAATATAGTTTAATAAAATATAAAAACGTAAAATTAAATCAATTAGTTATTTATTGATACTTTTATAATCAAATATTAGGAACTATAGTAAAATCACACAAAAATTGTTATCGTCTTAGTTATTTCTTGATACTAATAAAATTAATGCAAAAATAAATCTTATTTAAACATTTTTCAGAAAACAAATCAACTCTCTTCGATTTAAAAACAGTTAAAAACAATTATTTAATAATTATTTACAGTTTTGACATATGTCAATATCGTGTCCTCCGCATATTGCTTTTTTTACATTTTAAGCACAGTGTTTTTGTCATCCACCTTTTTTACAGGTACAACACCCACAGTAGCGTCCTTTTTTTGTTTTGGATCATCACATGTAACTGTTACTGATGTTTCTGGCACGGTTTTCAACACACTTCCTATGTTTCCACGTAAAGTTTTCTCAAATTTGGTGTTTCCAGACGTTTTTGCATCCGAGTCGATACTGTGCTCAATTTTTGCACTCCCTATGGCTCAAGGTCAATATATTGTGGCAGTGACTTATGAATTTACATAAGCCATGTTTAGCATCCCTCACAACATTGCCTAATTGAATAAAAGCCTGATGTAACGTGATGATTTTGTGAAGTGAAGTCGATGGTGTTTCTTCAAGATTTGGTGACTCTGGAGACGGGACAAGGCTTTCAAGGTCCTCATTTCTAGTTGCTGAACTTGCATTTTCAATTAAGTCCACCATTTTTTCTTCACTATCACTCCTGATATCATCTTGAGGAACAAAATCTTGAGGGTCATATCAGCGGGAAAAAAATCATCTTCATGTTCCAAATGAGGCAATTTCGTCTGGATTTAGGTATCTAGAAGACGCCATTAGTATTTTATTTCCTAAAAATAACATATTTAGTAATTATACAAATGCAACAGTACGCCAAGGAAAAAAAAAACAAAAATACCGCAAACTTATAATAATCGCAAAACTTACACAAAGCCCAATCATACGTCAGATTGACGTGCATCATTGTGATTACAATTAATTGGAGGCACTTACCGAAGCGACACTGCCTTCTCCTGTTAGGTTTAGACGAGCACTAGGTTGGTTTGGAAGGTCGTGACGATTCAACAAAGTTTGCAAAATATATAGCGATTTTTTGTCGGCGTGTACGTCAAAACGACGTACATTGGGCTTCTAGGGTTAATGAATTTTGTTATATAGATACAAAATTCGTTTTCTCACAACTGATTTCCTACAACTACCTATACACTAACAATGTTCATGCAATTTAAAAAATAATCATTCATTGTTGATAGATTACATAAAACATACCAACAGCTCTTTTGATGATATTTCGTATTATATTTATTTATATTAAATCTATTTTCTACGTAAAATGGACTAGTTATATGGCAACAATTAAAATTATATTTATAATAGTTTTATATTTTGGCGCAATGTATATACAGCGCGCTGAAATGGTGACTTTTAAAATTAAAAACATACGATAACAATAACAACGTTAATAAAACAATAAACAACAGTAAAATTAACAGTAAACCTACTTATAATAAATTAAACTATATATTTATAAACATAATAAATTATAACTATTATTGCAAATCACTTTATCGCTTAAAACAATATTCAAAATTCTAACTCTTTGGTCCTTTAGTCAATCCAAAAAATACGATTTTCAAACGTGGGTTTGCGAGTGACTTGAAAATTATTGTCTTCGAAAATCGTAAACATACAAAAAAGTTTATTGTCCTAACCCATGTTTTATACTCATATAATAAAATATTTCGTATTGTCAAAGTCACATTTGCAAAATGATATATCACAAATTATTGTTAGGTTCCGCAAAAGCCATTTTGTATACTTTATAATATGAATATCATAATATATATTGTATAATAAAATGATTAAAAAACATTATAATGCATTTATATTATATAAGCATAAGGTACAGCTACATTAGTATATTTAACGTGTTCTTATTTCGTTTAATAAATATAGTTTAAGTATAGATGATAGATAAATATTTTTTGGTACTTTTAAAAGTTTTAAATACACCCTGACTATACGGCAATTTTATATATTTTGTATTAAAGATCATATATAGTAAAACTACGAAGAGAGGATCGAAAATACGTTGAATATAAACTATTGTATTATATATTGGTCAGAAAAGTAGATTTTTTCAAAAGATGATAACTCTATAAGATATGCAGAGAAAATACCTTTCAATGGCAATAACTACAGTATAAATATAATTTGGATAAAATTATTATTGTTTACACACACTTTGGTCACACTAAGTTAGAGTATAATATGAATAAATATATTTTTATCTAATTCTGGCACGATACAGCACTTTTTACTAAGCGAACCTCATTTGGCAAATACGTTACCACTTCCAAGTCAAAGTTTAAAAAGTTAAAGACAATATGGCGGGCATCCAAGATGGCGGCGTTGTTTAGCGGGCATTTATTCTTCTTCCTCGTTTTGGTAGCTCACGTAGCGAACTGATGATTTTTCGCTGATTATAAGGCTCTGAAAGAAAAGAAGTTTCGTAGGACTTTTGGCGGGAACGCGGAAAAATCATGTCGCCTCATTGTATTAATTTGTTAAACTTGTGTTTTTATCAGTGATAATTAGTGAAAAATGGTGGCATTTCGTTGACTATGAGCTGATTTACGTGCATGAGTGTAGGCAAGTGATATAATCTGACGTATCATGTTGTTCCGTGTTGTTACCAAAACTCCATAGACGCCTCTAGTAAAGTCTCCACTGCTTTACTGAGGTATGACTTGGACTATGTTTGGACTTGACCGCGACTGTTGTGGGTGAAGATAGCTCAGGCGGATTCGGAGAAAAGAAACGATGGTCTTCAAAAATATTTTCTTGTATATTGTTCAGGTTTTACAATTTTTGTTTTTGACAAGTGAGAAAAAAAAACGGGTTGCCAGACGGGACTTAAAAATTACCAAAAAATGTTGCCATTATGTTGATGGAATTGATGCTTGAAATTCGAACATGCCCCCGGGCGTTGAAAGGCACCTTTCAACACGAAATCAATGGACATATCTTGCTGAATGATCTCTTTAGGATTCCTCCTTGGGTTCGTATGTCAGCTACTCGGCTTATCCCATCCGATCCTGGGTATATGGAAACTATGCGGCCCAACTTCCACTTCATTGGTGGTAAATTTTCTTCTTTAATCAGTACAAGTGTATCTAATTTGAGAGTATCATGGTTATGTCTCCATTTTGTCCGCTGTTGCAGTTCTGATATAAATTCCTTACTCCATCGTACCCAGAAGTGTCGCCTCATCTGTTCAATCCTTTGGTAGCGATTTAAGTGACTAGAAGAATCCAGATTTTCTGTGGGCAGAGAAGTCAGCGGTCTTCCAATCAAAAAATGTCCAGGTGTGAGTGGCAACAGGTCGTTTGGGTCCGATGACATTGGAGAGATGGGTCGTGAGTTGAGGATGGCTTCTATCTGAACCAACACTGTGTTGAGTTCTTCATACGTAAGATTACAATTTCCCAATACCCTATTTAAGTGAAATTTAATGGCTCTAACGCCTGCCTCCCACAAACCACCAAAATTTGGAGATAATGGGGGGATAAAGTGAAATCTAATGCTTTCATTCGCGACACTCTCAGTCAAGGAGCTGCAGTTAGCTTTGAGGAATTCTTAGTTCATTATATGCACCAACAAAAGAGGTACCATTGTCGGAATATAAATTAATTGGTTTACCTCTACGTGATATGAATCTGCGCAGTGCTGACATAAAATTGTTACTAGTCAAATCTCCTACTAGCTCGGTGTGGACAGCTTTTGTGGTAAAACAGACAAAAATGGCTATCCAAACTTTGACCATTCTGCAACCTCGACCTTGGCGACTGGCACAAGACATGGGACCAGCATAATCTACACCAACAGAATTTTCAAAGGGATAACCGCCAGGTTGAGTACGTGATAGGGGTAAGTTGCCCATAATGGGTTGAAGATTCTTTCCCTTCATGCGGATGCAACGTACGCATTGATGATAAGTGAGTTTAGATAAGTTACGACCTCCTATTGGCCAATAGGTGTCTCTGACTGATGCTAACAGTAGTTGAGGCCCAGCATGCATCAACCTCAAATGTTCGGCCTTGAATAAGAGTTTAGTAAAGCGATGAGTGGACTGTATAATTATAGGAAATTTTTTATCATATGGAAACATTGAGTTGCCTAGACGACCACCGACACGAATTAACTGTTGGTCATCTAAGAAAACATTAAACTTGCTTAGTTTACTTTTGTTAGGAAGAACAGTTTTCTTTTTTAAGAGATTGTATTCGGGAAATGATTCCTGTTGTGAGAGTCTAATGATAAAATTCAAAGCATTTTGAAGTTCATCATGGGATAAAATGTCACTAGTAGAATGCTGTTTTCTGCAATTATTTATGAAGCGAAACATGTATGCTACAGTACGCTTCAGTCTCAAAAGGTTTGAGAAACGTTCAAAATCTATTACATTGCAATCACTATCGATGCAGGCATGTAAAACTACTTCTTTTCGAATTTCGGGAAGCGTTTCTGTATCAAAGGCAACTGGACTTAATGGCCATAAAGACTTGTCTTGATGCAGAAACTCAGGGCCTGACCACCACAGATCAAGTGTGGGCAGTTCCCGAAAATCAACTCCGCGAGAAATCAGGTCGGCAGCATTCAATTGTGTTGGGACATGCCTCCATGTTGAATTTTGTGTTTTTTCAATGATGTCTCCGACCCTATTTCTGACGAAAGGTTGAAGTTTACTGGGAAGCATTTTAAGCCAACCGAGGACAATGGTTGAATCTGTCCAAAATGTAATTTCCTTTATGTCAGCACGAATAGAACTTATGGCTTTTTCATATAGGCGTGCTCCTACTAGCGCTCCACATAGCTCAAGTCTGGGGATTGTCATGGGCTTGATGGGTGCGACTCTACTCTTGGCCATCAATAATCGAACTAGAATTTCACCTTGTTCATTAATGCTTCGAATATACAAGCATGCGCCGTAGGCAGTTTGCGAAGCATCAGTGAATATGTGAAATTCCAATTCTTTGTAAGCATCACAAACAATCAAACGTGGAATTCGCAAATTATTAATATGTGGAAGGTCCTTAACGATATTGCACCAAGTTTTGATGATATCTGGTGGTAAATTATCATCCCATGACAGTTTGTACAACCACATTTTTTGCATAAGAACCTTTAGTATAATTATTGAAACTGAGAGAACTCCTAAAGGATCAAAAATTTTTCCAATGACAGATAATATCGCACGCTTTGTTGGTGATGTTTCTGAAGAACAGTCGATGAAGAAATTCAATTCGTCAGACAATGTGAGCCAACCAAGCCCTAAAGTTTTAGTCTGATCATTTCCAATGTCTAAATTAACAGGATGATTTGCATTTTGAGTTTCTGGTGAAATTAAATCGGTACAATTCGATTTCCATTTGCGCAAGACCATGCCAGCAGATGAAAATGCTTCTGTAAGTTTTTGTTTGATATTTAATGCCTGTAATTGACAGTCAGAACCAGATAGCAAATCGTCTACGTACATGTCATGAATGATGATTTCTGAAATTTTAGGGTCACTACAGTCAAGACCTATTTGTTTGATTGACCTTGTAGCTAGGAAAGGGGCACTGGCTGTCCCATAAGTAACCGTATTTAATTGATATGATTTGATTGGCTCTGTTGGATCAGTGCGCCAAACAATATGTTGCAAGTGCCTATCTTCAGGATGAACCAGAACTCTACGGTATTGCTTCTCTACATCAGCTGCTAAAACAAATTTATGTTGTCTGAAACGGATTAATATTGATAATAGATCATCCTGGACTGTAGGCCCCACCATTTGAATATTATTTAATGAAATTCCCGAAGTGGTTGGACAGCTAGCATTAAAAACTGTTCTCAACTTAGTAGTGGTGCTACTTTCTCTTAAAACCCCATGATGAGGAATGTAGTATGAAGCTGGCTTTGTATCAGACGAGCATTCAGACATGTCACCTAATGAAATGTATTCTGTCATGAAGTCGACATACATTTTGTGAAATTCTGGCTCTCTTTTAAATTTTCGTTCTAACGATAGCAAGCATTGCTTGGCACGAGTAAAAGATTCACCTAATACTTCAGGCGATTGTTTCAGCGGTATTTTAACGCAAAAACGACCATCTTCCAACCTGGTAGTGTTTTCAATAAAGTGATCTTCACACTGCTGCTCTTCCTTGGAAAATGATGATTTTTGAGTTACCTCTTCCACCTGCCAGAAACGAGCCAAGAGCTTTTGACAGTCTTCATTTTGAAATTCTGGTTGCAAAGAATCAACCTTTGTGAAATTGCATATGATTGAGGATGATGCATGACCACTATTAATGGGACCAGAAACTAACCATCCTAGTCTAGTCTGCCAGAGAATAGGGTTGCCCTCTCCCAGTTTGATTGTCTGTGATCCCAACAAATCCCAGAATACATTGCTACCTATGATCAAATCTATGTTAGATGGCTCAAAAAATGTTGGATCGGCCAGTTGTATATCCGTAGGTATGTGTAGCGAGTTGACATTTAATCGCCTACTGGGAATGTTGTCCGTAATTGACGGTAATGAATAGCATAATAGATCGCGCGAATAATCTTCAGTCATTGACTGCAGTTGCACATGATAGACACGTGATGTATGCGTCTGAATCTGATTAATGCCAAAGATGGGTTTGTTAACCTCCTTGGAGGGTAAGTCTAATTGTTGACTGAGGTGTTCTGATATGATGCAAGAAGAACTTGCACAATCGAGTAATGCACGAACAGTGTGTGGCTGACCATGTTTATCTAAGACCTGAATTAAGGCAGTTGAAAGTAATACGTCTTGTTCAGTTTCAGGCGCATACATACATGTGGTCAACACATTTACAGTTGCTTCATTATTTGAAGTTGAATGTTGAGAAGGCTTGACGCTATTTGCTTCTCCAATGTGAATTAATGAGTTGTGTTTTCGTTTGCAAATCCTGCAACCCCCTTTTTTGCACTGATTGGAATAATGATTAGTTTGTAAACAATTGTAGCAAACTTTATACTTTGATAACTCTGCCAACCTATCTTCATTACTAAGGTTGAGAAACTGTGGGCAGTGGTACAATGGATGAGGTTCTTTACATTTAGGGCATGATTTAGTACCTGATGCTGACTGTGATGATGATGATGTGCTAGCTACAGAGACCATTGTTTTGAGTTTAATGTTGGAGTTCGAATGTTGGTTGCTCTTAGCACTGCGTGACATCTCTAATGTTTCAAGTAAGTTAGCACGATTCCTAATGAAATCAAGAAAATAGCTTAATGTTATTTTCTGATCCTTATCAGCCCTGCCTTTATGTTCTTCCCATTCGCGAAATGTTTTCTGATCAAGTTTCAGAGAGACAATGTGAATGATCAGAGTGTCCCAGTGTTTGACGGGCTCACCCAATGTTTCCAGCGCACGTAGATTTTTGTTAACTTGGTCAATTACTGATTTTAAATTTGCACAAGACTCAGATTTGATAGTATCAATGTTAAACAATGCAGACACATGACTCTGAAGGAGCAGTCGCTTATTGTCAAAACGGTCACAAACCAAGTTCCATGCTACTGCATAGTTCCTAGCAGAAAATTCAAGAGCTTGGATAACCACTGCTGCTGAACCTTCCAGCGATGAACGCAAGTAGTGAAATTTATTAATATCATTAATGTCTTTATTTAAATGGATGAGGCTAGTAAAAGTGTCACGAAACTCTAACCAATTGTCATGTGATCCATGGTATTTTGGAAGCGAGATTACAGGTAGTTTCACAGACATGTGAGAATTAGAACTCTGTTGATTGGAATTCTCAGCTTTATGAGGTGAGAATGAATGCATGCTTGCAGCTAGTAACACATGAGCTTTAGAAAGAGTTTGGTAGTACAAAGATTCAAAATCAGCTCGCTCTTCTAACTGAGCCTCCATGTCGGCAACTATACACTCTAAACGAAGCTGCACTTCATCATATTGTTGGTACATACCTTCCAATCTGCCTATTCGCAACTGCAGCTCCTTGGTTTGCGGAGCACTCAAATCTTCATCCTCTAGCTGATCTAAAATATTGGAAAAGGCTGTCAAACGCCCTTTGTAATTAGCACGTCTTTTAATAAGTTCTTTTTCCTCAGACATTTTGGTGGTTTGTGGAAGAATTAACACAGAATTATACGATTAACACTTAAAACACATTATGTATGACGATTGATACTATTATTAGGATTGAAGCACAAAATCGAACTTGAAAATTATATCAAAAAGGGTATTGGGTAGATGCTAAAACATTTTGAGGTTATATTGTTGGTGGCATCACGTCCCACTCACACCTTTCCGAAGTGCTGATAAGCGATCTGATGAACATTGCTGGATTTGCGCCATCCCGCCTGCTTCATATCTAAAGATCGATGATATTTGGCAATTATATTTGCCGGTCGGCACATGACGCGTCCAACTCGGCGCTGCGTAGATTGTTGAAACTCGCCAAAAAAGTCCGCTGGTCTGCTGCTGCGGCTGATTTTCATCCGGCTCGAAGGACCACTATGTTGTGGGTGAAGATAGCTCAGGCGGATTCGGAGAAAAGAAACGATGGTCTTCAAAAATATTTTCTTGTATATTGTTCAGGTTTTACAATTTTTGTTTTTGACAAGTGAGAAAAAAAAAACGGGTTGCCAGACGGGACTTAAAAATTACCAAAAAATGTTGCCATTATGTTGATGGAATTGATGCTTGAAATTCGAACAGCGACTTTATTGGACTGTGACGAGACTTCGACAGTGACTATTTTGATAAAATATTATCAAAATTATTAAAACTTAATACTTGACACTGGCAAATGCACAATAATGCGACGCCAAAACTAAGAAGTTTCGTATAAAATAGGTATGAAAAGTAAATATAAATAGTTTTATCGTAGCATTTCATGAGATATCTGCTGTTCGATTGCTTGCTGCTTAATAGGAATTCTCTAACAAAACTCTTGTACGCAGCCGTTTTTTTTTCAACGCATCCCCCAGCGGAGCCTCGCAAAGTAGCCTAAATGGCAACCAAAAAGATCCCAATCAATCCAATAAAGTTTTTTTTTGGCGCTTCAGAGTCTTTTGAGTAGAAAACGGTCCGTCAATAAACAAATGCCTAAATTTTGAGTATTGCGGCGTTTTTCGCCGGATGAATGTCCGGTGCGTCAACACACGTTCATTATAAACCATACACCACCGCGAATCCGGCGAAAAAACGGTCCGTTGTCCGGTGAAATGAATTGCCGTGAACAAATGCTCTAAATGGCAATGAATTGCTTATGTTGGTAACATTAGTTTCACCAAATCTCTGTTTTGAATAAATATTTAGTGTATTTCCGCTATCTTGTTGTAGGCAAATAAGTTTAAGGGCATTTAGACACTAAATATTTATTTAAAACAAAGATTTGAAGATGAATTTCCGCAAAGTGACGGCTGATTCAACAATTATTAGCTTCACCGGATTCATTCTCAAGAAACACAAAAAATACACTTAAGTTATTTATAATAATATATGTCACTACCGTGTCCCCAAATTATTATGATTATTATTTTATTAACCTGTTTCTCATTAGTGGCGGGCGGCGATCGGAGCAGCAATAGGAATGGCGCGTACGCGAAGTTGAGCATCGCGATGATCACCAACATCCACTCGAAGCCAATGCTGTTCATCAGAGCTCCAGAGAACGCCGGCCCTGGGATCAGAAAATTAAAACAAAGGCTTTAACAGGTATTGTAATTAATTTTAGGGAAAGCAGTACTTAAGGTCAGAGAATTAAAATAAACGATTCAAGAGGAGACTAATTTTAGGGGAAAGCAAGACTTAGGGCCAGATAATTAAAATAAAGGCTTCCAGAGGCATTGTAATTAATTTTAAGGAAAAGCAGGACTTAGGGTCAGAGAATTAAAATAAACGCTTCAAGAGGAGACTAATTTTAGGGAAAAGCAGGACTTAGGATCAGATAATTAAAATAAAAGCTTCAGGAAGTAATTATTTTAGGGAAAACACTACCTAGGGTCAGGGAATTAAAATAAACGCCTCGAGTGGAGAATAATTTCAGGGAGTATAATACAATGGTCAGCTACGTTCTTGGAGTGGGTTTATCCCATTGGTGGGTGGGTGTAACCGTGACATCCTTTTGGTTATTTGGTACCCATTTTTTTGGCTAGTCCCCTATTAGCTACTTACCGACAGCATATCCAAGACAAAAGGCCGTGTCTCCAATGGCGTAGACCGATCCATAAACCGCAGCATGTCGGATATCCACCAAGAAGCCCAGCTCAGGCATCATGGAGGAGTCCACCATGCCGATGGCGAAGCCCAGACCAGCGTTGGGGATGATCAAGTGTTCCAGCTTACGAGCCATGGGGATCTGAAGAATAAAAAAAGTTATTTTTGGGTGCAGAAGAAATAATAGTACTTGACCACAACTCCGGACACCTTAATTGATAATCATTTTTTGCAAATAATAGCATGACCGACTTCACCCGTGTACCGAATTCGCGAATATTTCGCACAGATTGATGTAGCATTTTTCACATTGTTGTTGATTCATCAAAAATGGCTCAGCCGATTTCAATAAAATTTTAATAGGATCAATTTCGAAGTATACTCTTTCCAATAAATTTTTTTTATTAAAATCGGACTACTATGAAAAAACTTATACGTGGTTATACCAAATCGGTCAAGAGCGAGTCGAGATATAGGCGTATGAAGATTCAGTTAAAAAAATGTGTCGAGAGGTTTACTGTAGTAGAACCATTTTAATAATATGGTCGAGAGAGAGTGAGACTAACTGCAAGTAGTGTTACCGACCAGAATGAGACAGAGTCCGATGATGACCAGACCGGAGCACGCGGCGAGCCAGCGACCCATCTTGTGACCGAGTGGACCGAACAAGTTGGTTCCTGAAATATACGGGTTTTTTTTTCAGATACAGAACTCATTTGAATACTTGAAAGTGCTCTGTAAAGTGGTGACAATTAAAATTAAGGCTGTAAAATTGATGATATTGAATATGTAGAAATATCCAAAACCCTCCCCAACACCCTTTTCTTAGTGCATACCCAGGAAGAAAAAGGAGACCCTCTCAAGCCAAGATTATGGGGGAGGCTCAGGATCACGCACCCTTACCATTCACGAAGCTCAGGGACTAACATGCGAATCGGTTATCGTTATAAAAAAAAAGCCAAAAATGAGACTACACGAGAGCGTCTCACACGCGGTCTTTGCACTATCGCGGCACACTGGGACCTTCATCTACTACGCCGACATCGAAAATGATGCCATCAGTCGATTCGTACGGCGAGCGTCGTCTGTGTCATCGGAGACCATCAGGGAATATAACCTACAGATGGCCGTCAGGGATCGGAACGAGGCGGTGATGGAGGCTCTGGGCCGGGAGAAGGCAAAAAAAATGGCATAGGACGTGGAAAATATATATTTGTAATTTATAAGAAATAGGCATTGCGCGCATGCCCCAAGCATTCATGCTCGCCATCGGAGGCTACTTCTTGCGGCGGCATCATGTGCCGGGTCGCTCTCTTCCCTCCAATATGCTCGAGGAGAGCGATGGCTGGCACATGTGTCACACTCGTGATCGGGTGCTGCTTGCGGATCGCCAGTCTGCTCGTGGCATTCACGCATTGCACCAACTAACTAACTTAGGCAAAAATTTCAAGTACCTACTAACTCTCTTTGTACAGTATAATCTAACAATTGTAATTTTAGTTAACAAAGGGCACAGACCCTGGAGTATGTGGTTTGTAAAAATTATCAATAAAAAAAATATGTTGACATCGAGACATTGACCGACATAGGTAACTGATGTTTCCTATTCATAATGACGAACGATACTGCGTAACATAACGGTGGTATAGATTATTATAGATGTATATAGAACCAGTTGACAATGGCAATGATGGTGATGTCAATGAAGATAATATCGACAATGATGACGTTACCAATCAAATAGCAGATGCTAGCGGGTAGGAAGGCGACGCCTTGCTGCCAGCGGTGAGCCTCCATGGTATCGGCCATCCAGATGGGCAAACTCGGTTCCAGCATGGCGATACCCACGTTTGCGAATGTTATGGCACCTGAGAAAAATTACACAAGTGAACATTGAAGGAGCTAAATAGATAATTGAAAGAAAAGAGAGGAAGTCTTTGATTAATTAATTATTATATGTAGGTACATAATCAAACAAAGAATTGTAAGTTACTTAAAATGAAGAAAGCTAAAGCTAAAGCGGCGCAAATATGCTAACCTCGGTAGTGGTTACATATTTGAGCCATTTGGAGTTGAGACTTTGGGTCCGTGGGGGCCGGGAGCTCATCTCGTTTTCAAAAGTCTTTCTGAGCGTCTGGTGGACACGACGCGTGACCAAAATGCTGGTGTTTATTTGGCTCGGCGTATAAGCATTGCCATTCAGCGTGGCAATGCTGCCAGCATGCTGGGCACGCTGCAAACTGGCAGTGGGCTTGAGCACTTGGATTATCTTTAGACCTTCAAGGGTCTGTGGATGATCCAATTGCTTTCTATGTAGTAGTAGTGTAGTATTGTCATTATTAAATAATAAACGTATTAAAAAAAAGAAAGCTTAAAAGTAATCAAATGGAATGTTTAAACACTAAGGAGTTTGAACCCAAATAGCGTTGTTTAGACCTTCATTCTATCAATTCTATCAAAAATTTAATGGATAAACTTGACTATATGATATAAGGGATGTGTAGGAGAATGGACTTCAATCGAATCTTCAATTTGTAGATAACAGATAAACATTTTTATTGTAACATGTCATAAATTATAATAAAATTCATCAATTGAATTTCAATACAACAGTATCACATTCAACGTTACAACATTACATTAAATAAAACAAATTTGAGTGAAACCATAGTGAAACTAGATTAAAATGAATTAATTACAATGTCGTCATGTGTCACTACATCGCAAGATTTCTGCCGTTATTATTTCTATAGCACTTTTGTTCCGTTTTAAAGAATTCATCAATGGAATAATAAGTCTTCGAAATGAGCCAGTTTTTTAATTTAATTTTAAATATATTGTCAGTGACTGCCTCGGTGACGTCAGTCGGCAGACAGTTGTAAGATGTGGGTCCCATCACGTGAGTCAGCTTCCTGCACCGAGTCAGCCTCACGCGAACACTGGCGAGTTTGTTCACATTGCGGAGGTTGTACTGGAAAGAGTGGCCATCTCCTCGCTTCGCAAATGAAAGTTCTGCCTCACATAGACAGCTGATTGCAAGATTACAAGCGAAGGTAGCGTCATTTACAACAATTATAGATAGGTACACTAGAGGATTATTGTGGTCAATCGAGAAAATATGAAAATGATGCATTGATTTAATATGGCACAAGTTAGAGACATATGTCCATTTGGTGGCTGTTGTCAGATTTTTGTTGCTGAACGACAAGTACTTGTGAAAATTCCAATTCATATTTGGTAGTTCTGTTAAGTTGCGGCCAGATTTTCCATACATTTTTGTGGTAGGAAATAGCAAGACAAGTGACAAGGACAACACAACAGCGCTATCCCTCTGGGATCTCCATGATCATAATGTTAATCATATATGACTGCCTCGGTGGCTCATTAGTCAGTGTCCCTAACTTCTGGATCAAAGAGGCGTGGGTTCGATCCCCACCCAGGGCAAATATTTATGTGATGAATATAAGTGTTTGCTCTGTGTCTGGGTGATATTTAGTTATATAAGTATGCATTTAAAAATAAGTATACGTAGTATATCAGTCTCTGACAACCATATCACAAGCTTTGCTTAGTCTGGGGTCAGAGACCGTGTGTAAGAAGTCCCAAAATATTTATTTATTTATATAACTTACCAGCAGCAATGAGAATGTAAGGGTCCGTAACGAGAGCCTTGAGCGAGGGTGGTTCCGATTCTTGCCGCACCACACCCGGTTGGAGGATCATCAATTGGAGCACTGCGAATGGAAAATAATTCAGATGGCGATGTTTTTGCGCATGTGTCCACAAAATATCTTTCCCCGTTTTTAACTTGTGACGTAAAAAAGCCGTGGTGGTCTAGTGGTTTTCACACTCGTCTTACTAACACTAATAGGGAGATCTTTTGTTGAAACCTTGATCCTCGTACCAATGAGTTCTTTGGAATTGATAAGTGGAAATACACACCACTGGCTTTTCGGTGAAGGAAAACATCATGGGGTACGCTTGCGTACGTCTGTAGAAGAAAACCGATGGCATATGTGAACAACCCGAACTGGGCTAGCGTAATGGATATGGCCCAATCATCCTTCGTGGGTAGGCCTACGTTCTCTAGGGGAGTATTAAAAAAGGCTGGTGTAGTATAGTTAATAAATAAGGTAGATAAATTAAGAACTCACATCCATCCCCCAGCGCCAAAGCGGACAGCATCAAAAACGGCGCAGTCTTCCCGACGAACTCGTACATGAGGCCTCCAAATGGTGGACCGATGAGCACGCCCAGGGCCAGGCCTCCTAGGGCTATACCCATGGCGTTACCTCGTTCCTGACATGAATAAATCGTTTATTATGGACGGAAAACAACAATATTCCAAATAACACTATCTTAAATACCCACCTTATCATCAGGGTACCGTTCAGCGAGCATGCCCATGCCGGAGACAGACGAGCAGGAGGATCCAATGCCTTGCAGCGCGCGGGCAATAAATAGCACGCTGTAAGACCGCCCGAACGCGAATACTGAAAAAAATATTATTTTCATTGTCTGAAAAGTTTGAAGTCTCGAAAGTGGTAAAATAACATTAGGTAAAATCTCCTCGACTCGACCTCAATGAGTGGGAATTGCTCCACTAACAAGAGCTTTTAGAAAGCAATAGGTACTGAGCCCTTAGTCCAGGTTTTGCGTAGTTAACTTAAACTTTATATTACTTACTTAGCTCTATACATGTTGGTTAGTTTTCCTCGTTACCACCAGGGACGCTGTACAAAAATCATGGAGGATACTAGAGAGCGCGTGGGCCCCGTTTTTGTTGAAACAACAGGTCACCGATTTTTAGATCCGACCGATTTAAGCGGGGCGAGAGGTATGCTCCGCTGGCTGTAATTGGCTGACGGCAAAATGACGCAATGACAATAGTTCTTGTAGTGGTGCCAAAAATGTTACTAGCAAAATATCAATATCGATATTTTTGACTTGGTTCAACTTTGAATAAAATATCGTATCGCAACAACACATCTTTTTAACTATTGACACGATACTGGATCAAAATATATCGTATCGAAATCACACAATCGTATCGTCTCAACAAAGAGCGGCTTTAGAAAATATTATTTCTGTGTACTTTGCCACTTACAATTTGGCCGACGTAAATAAGTATTGTATTATGTACCTAAAACAATAAACTTTGAATACGATACCGGATCGATCCAAAATATTGTATAGAACAAGCGGATCGATACCTGGATCGATACACTGCGATGTGATCCATTGCAATCCAAAGTATCGATACAAAGCACCTGGATCGAGCATCCCTAGTCGATTGTCAACTAAAGCGCCTATCGATGGTGAGCGAGGCCGCCCCGCGCACTCTCTCCACTGGTTAATATGCTCCTTGACAAAAATGTGTAGAGCCATACGGAAACAGCGATTTTTAATTGAGTTTCAATTTACGTGTAAATCTGGACTAGCCCCTCTGCTTACTTAATAATAATACGGATTAGTCATTCCATAGACCAGCGCGAGCGCACAATCACGTAATAATTCATTCCAATAGCCCAGAACTGTACAAATTCCTCGACTTTACAATAGTTTTCCTCTTCCTAACACCCAAATGTTTGTAAAAGGGTCTCTTGGGTTGGTTTCGGCCCCACCAACACCTTTCAAAGATCCGGGTCAACCCGCTTAGAAAAATTACAAGTAATAGAAGTATTGCTAAATTATACTCAAATAAAAACTACGTTACAGCTGTTTTATTCATATCTGTTTATACAGCATACTCGAGTCATTAATTATTCCCCAAATCTCCAAGCTAAAGCATCTAGAAGAAAACTGCTCTAAATATAATTTTTTGCCCAGTCAAGTTAGGTACTTGAACGTAGTTAAAACTTACTCAAAGTCGAGAGGAACATCAGTATGAATCCAGTAAACATGGGCACGCTGTATCCGATCCTAAAAAATAAAGGCAATTTAATCAAAACAGTTACTTATACAGGGTTATTTCTAATCAATTAGCATCCTTCTAGGGGCTTATTCTGTACATCAAAACTAACAACTTTTGTTCTACGACTTTCGTCAAAACTCAAAAAAAAAAATCAGCTGTTCCATACACTTTGTCGCGGGTGAACAAAATTTTACTATAGGTCAAATTTTTTTTTTTTATTGACGAAATTCGTAGAACAAAAGTAGTTAGTTTTGATGTACAGAATAAGGCCCTAGAAGGATGCTAATTGATTAGAAATAACCCTGTATAAAAAAAACTGGACAAGTGCGAGTCAGGCTCGTACATCGAGGGTTCCGTACAAACACGTTGTTAAAATAATTAAAAACCTGTTTTAGCATGTGCTAATGAAGTTCTTTTATATGATATCTTACATGATACGATTTACTCAATTTGAATTTTGAACCTATATTTTGTGAATTTTGAGGCCCTATTTCTTTGTGATATAAATAAAAATGTACAGTTTTCAGTTTTTTTTTTTATTTTTTTTTTATTTTATTTAAATTAATGGCCCACAGACTCCAGGGTCTGTGCCTTTTGTTAAGTAAGTTACAATTGAAAGAATGCGACTGTACAATAGAGAGGGGTTAGTTTAATTCTTAGTCTAAGTTAGTGGTTTCATTGCGTGAATGCCACGAGCAAACCGGCGACCCGCATGCAGCACCCGATCACGAGTATGACGCATGTATCAGCCATCACTCTCCTCGACCATATTTAAGGGAAGAGAACGACCCGACACACGACGCCGCTGCAAGAAGGAGCCTTCGATGGCGAGCATGAATGCTCAAGGCATGCACGCAATGCTAGTTTCTATTTAATGCACACTTATTCTGATTTATTTTGTGAAAGCGATCACCAGCAGAGTCCAAGGCTACATTTCCATGTGTTACTCGGTGGTATCTACTCTGCTTGTGATCGCTCCCATGTCCTTCTATTACAACTCTTTTGCCTCCTCCCGGCCCAGAGCCTCCATCACCGCCGCGTTCCGGTCTCTGATGGCCATCTGCAGGTTATGGTCCTTGATAGCCCTCAAAGATGCAAACGATGCACGCCGCACGAATCGACTGATGGCATCACCTTCAATGTCGTCAGCGTAGTAGATGAAAGTTCCAGTGTGCCGAGACAATGCAACGACAGCGTGTGAGACGCTTTCGTGTAGCTTTATTCTAGGCTTAGTTTTAATGGCGATTACCGACTCGTACGTCAGTCCCTGAGCTTCGTGGATGGTAAGGGTGCGCGATCCTGAGCCACCTCCATAACCCTGGCTTATTAGGGTCTCCTTTTCTTCCTGCGTATGCACTAAGAAAAGGGTGTTGGGGAGGGTTTTGGATATTTGAGCCCCCTTGAACCTTTTCTGCTCAAGAGACCTAATACGGGGAACTGAGGAATATATACCTGAGTATATTTCCCTCAACGCATACGCGACATCCATTGGGTTTCTATGTGTGCAGAGCAACTCCTGGGTGATGTTTGCAACCAGGGTAGGGCGATGGTACCTCATCTCGAAGAGATTTTCTCTGTCGATATAAGGCAGCTGATTGACGTCCCCAATGAGGACAAGTTCGCTAGCACCAGACAGTCGTGCAGCCATTAATGATAATAATAACGAAATGGTTCATTAGAGCTTCATCCACCAGAAGGCGGCTGAAGCTCTCTTTTCCAAAACCATTTACGAGGGATGAAGCCATGGTTCGCACTCTTGATTTTACTAGATCTCCTATTCGGTGCGATAACTTCTCTCTCAGGTCTTTTGCTGCTTCTGTTGTTGTTGTGATGATAGCGTCCCTGTCCACATCAAAGTGTCTAATCACCCATGTTGTCTTGCCACATCCTGGTACCCCGTTGACCCATTGTATCTTTGGTACAGCCCAGTTTTGCCAGCTTGTCTCGACGTCCGAGCTCCGTTCGATGGTTTTAGCCATCTCGAGGATTCTATCATCTAGCATTATCTTCGTGCACTTGGCGGTGACTACAATTGGGTCGTTTGATGGTATCGCGTATTTCGGTCTTCCTATTCGCTCCGTCTCTCCCTCATCCAACTCCACAAAACCACTTTCTGCGCTGTAAGCTGCCATATGTTGTCCTTTCATGTTCCCTCTGATGACTTGAGAAGTGACGTTATTGTATATGGCTGCTTCTGCCTCCTCGAGTCTTGATTTTAGTAGACTCTCACTTACTGGACCACCCAGCCTAAAGAACTCCAGAATGTTGTCGCAGTTCTTAAGATTGACATTTTTTGTCGCTCTCAATAAGGCTAGGTATTCGATCAGGGCATTTCTCGCGTGGTCTCGTGGCGCTGAGGCCAAGATATAACGGGGCGAATCGACCTGTCCCATGTCGGCTCTCGTGCGGGTTGCCTGAGGTGGTGAAGCCCTCCTCGAGGTCGCCGTTGTCTGTGGAGGTGGTGTTTTAGGCATGAATCGGAACAAGCTCTGCATTGCAACACTGAGGAGACCCAACATGGCACCATCATTACCACTTGGGCGGAGAACGGGTCTCTCAGAAGCTGCTATTAGTTCTGCTCTTTCAGAACCAGATTGGATGGCTGAATTTGGAATGGGGTAGCCCCAGCTATCTGTTGCATTATCAAGATCGTTACTTGGAGACTTCAAAAAACTCAGATTTTCTCCTCTGTCCTCATAAACGATAACCTCATGGTGTTTCGAGGCTTTAATGCAACCCAGCCGGTCTGTGGCTTCCGCCTTCGACTGTTCAACCACCATAGCGTCCACGCTTATCACCCGGGGAGTGCTGTCCACTATCCTGATAAGATGATCAAGCAATGCGCTAGCCTGTGCAAAAGGTGACTGGGCAGCCCACTCGACTAGTGCAATCGTTTTGTTTTTCGATCTCACCAGTCGGAATCGGTGGCCGCCTGCGTCGCACACTGGCATAGCGTCATAGGATTTCCGCTTCATTGTTACTTTGGCGGTGCTCCCGTTAAGTAGACATGCTAGACCAGGTGACAAGCGGACGCGTTTCTGGTTCCTAACTTGGCAAAAGCTTATTCCGAATCTTTCTTTGTTATTGTCCATAAAGAGTGCCACACCTCGAATACGAATCCCCGGAACTCCCTCTTCCGCGTTCTGCAGAATTTGATCGATGGCTACGCTTTTTGAGGGTAGTAATTCTATGGCGAGGATTGAACTCTGTGTAGCTTCTGTGGACTGTGTGTGTATTAAGTGTGTTGGAATGGGATCAAGTGTTAGAGTGGATGGCAGTATGTTAATGTTAGGTAGAGTGGGTTGAAGTGTTAGGGTAGTGCGGGATGGTAGGGTAGTGGAGGATGTTGAGGTGAGAATGTGTTGTTGGTTGGAGTGGAGAGTGGAATTTCTTTTGGCCGCAATTCTGAACGACCTCTCCATGAAGGACAGAAGAAATTGTCTGGTTTTTGGATCTGCTAAGATGTTATGGAGATCTGAGACCACTAAATTTCTGTCTATCATTATTTCTAGGTCGTTAGTCTAGTAGTTCAGTTTTCAGATTTATTCCTATATGTGTACTCTAAGACAATGCTTCTCGCCACATTTCATAGTTCTATGTCAACGGGAAGTACCCTGTAGGTTTTGATTTTTGTGAGTGCGAAATATGCGGTTTTTTACGACATAAACGGCTCTAACTTTTTTAAACGATAACTGAGAAGATTTTCTTCTAAACAACTGCAAGAGATCATAGATATACGTATACAGTTTAAATTTCAACTCGATATCTTTACGCGTTCTCGAGATAAAGAGTCTTGACATACACACAGACGGACAGACGGACAACAAAGTGATCCTATAAGGGTTCTGATTTTTCCGTTTGAGGTACGGAACCCTAAAAAAAGGGTCATAAGGGTCATCTAGACACGCGGTATTGTGTCCAGTCATGGTAGTTCGTACCTGTACCATAGGAGTATTATTGAGTACAAGGTAATTGCAGATTAGACTACTTTCTATGGTGACCATAGATCGCAAATAGAGTATTGATAGTCATAATGTACTTGTACAAAAGTGCTCGTAGTTCATACTTATGTGTGAGAGGTCCTACGAAGGGGTTGGCCAGTAGTTGGACCAGGGCCTTGCTCGCAAACATCACTC
The DNA here is from genome assembly GCA_949316475.1 of Hypomecis punctinalis. Classification (NCBI taxonomy): domain Eukaryota; kingdom Metazoa; phylum Arthropoda; class Insecta; order Lepidoptera; family Geometridae; genus Hypomecis; species Hypomecis punctinalis. Next base: position 3,713,002 of record OX438822.1, read on the forward strand.
CGACGGCGACGGTCTCGTGGATCAACTCCTGGTGGCGGGCTTCTTTTTCGGCTGTGATGTTGACTAGGGAAGAGAACATAGATATTCATTTTACATAGTTTCGCCAAAACTTGTCTACACTGATGTTGACTAGGGAAGAGAACATAGATATTCATTTTACATAGTTTCGCCAAAACTTGTCGACACTGCTGGCGACATGAAGGCTGGACACAGTTATTTATTCGATTTTTGGCCTCTGTTTCTGTATATATTTAAGTGTTTTTTATTTTATTTTGTGCAGTATTTTTAGCATATACTATGATACCATAATTAAGTACAATACATGCTCAGTATACCCACACTAAGAGATACTCAACAATATATGCTCAAAGAACAGTAGGTACATACTATATTTTCGTCACATGCTAAAAATAATTGTTTGTAAAGCTCTCTGGATGATAAAACACATAACTAAGAAATTATCATCAAATCAAACAATATAATAATATACTCCTAAAACGGAAAAGGTACTTACTATGTGTAACATTTTCGACAACGAGTGTATTATTCTTATCCAGGCAGGGGCAATAGGGCGTGGGCGCGGGGGTGGTGGTCGGCAGTTCATCCAGCGACATCGATAGCGGGGCATCCGGGTGCCGGATGTCGTACAGGAACTCCGGGATTATCGGCACTGGGGGCAAGGTGCAAATATTTCAATGAAACAGCTAACTGAACTCAAAAAAACTGTGGAGACAGTCATAACCGTCTCTCAAGCTTATGCTTACGCAGTCATTACCGCCATTCACTCATATACATACAAAGATATTATCCTTAGGTACTTTGTCTAGGTTGGCACACTATTCGGTTTTAATTTGTAGTCTATATTGTGTACTGGAAAAATCATCTAATGTGATAAAGGATTTCAGAGAATGGACCAGTATATTTTCGCGGGTGGCCGCAAGAGTCACCACCCTTGCGGCCACCCGTCGGCAGCTTGTCCAGTGACATCGATAGCGGCGCGTCTGGGTGCCAGATGTCGTACAGGAACTCTGGGATTATCGGCAATAGGTGCAACATGCGAATATCATACTATTTAACAGTAAAACAAGTAACAGCACTCAACGGAACCGTGGACTCGGTCATAACCGCCTCTCACGCTTATGCAAACAAATTGAAGATATCACTACGTAGCCTTCAATAAACCTGTCATGTAGGCATCTTATAGGCGACCAAAATAAAAAAATCAACGGGTGGCACTCCGGGAATGCTGGTAGAAGTGAAAACTTGAACATATAAAGTACTATCAATTATGTGTTTAAATACAATATCACACACGCACACTCGCGCAAGCGCCCTGCGCCGTCTTACGAATTTTCTATCAGGTCACGTGTCCTGACGCAAGTTTAACATTTTTTACCTATCCTGAAATGTGCACAACGCCCCTTAATAACTTTTCACTTCGAAAACATTATAAACGATTAAGAAACTGTCGTAGTCTTAATACCTCCTCATAGGCTCGTGAGGTCCGAGAAGTCAGTGTACATTTCGGGCCCTGCATTCTATAACAGACTCCCTGAGCAAGTGCGCAATGCACCTTCCGTCATGTCGTTCAAAATGAAATTAAAAACATGGCTATTGACCCAACAGTTTTATGACATAAATTATTTTTTAAAATTAAAAGAAGTGGTATTGTGAATTATCATTGCAAAATGGATCTGACAACGGCTGTCGACTACTTTATATTTTTAACAATAAACATAATTGATATTACGTAGTTTAAAATTTTGATGACAATCTGTTTCTAATTATGATTGTTTTTTTTATACAATGTTATATTAAATGTAATTAAATTTAATTTTATAATATTATGTAATAAGTATTAAATGAATTATTATTATTACTATGACATGTAACTGAAGTTACCAATAAATAAATTGTATTGTAATTGTATTGTATTGTATTGTACCTAGCTAATAAAAGCCCCTTCCTCTAGGTCTTTATTACGTCCACTGAATGGAACGTCCAAATGTGACAGGTCATAATTAATGGAGCGGCCGAACCCACCTACGAGTATACAACGAATATTACGAATATACGGCATATATGGCGAATATTCGCTACACGGCTATCTACTTTCGACCATCTCTCCGGACCACTGATTTTATGCGGGCAGTCTCGAACGAATAAGTAACATGGACTAGACATTTACTGTACTGTATCAGCCTTTTAATAGTCCACTGCAGGACGTAGGCCTATCCACGAAGGGTGATTGGACCATATCCACCACTCTGGCCTAGTGCGGGTTGGTGGATTCACATACGCCATCGAATTTCTTCTACGGACGCATGCAGGTTACCTCACGATGTTTTCTTTCACCGTTTTCGGTGGTGTTAAATTCCGTACATAAATTCCAAGAACTAATTGGTATGGGACCAGGAATTCACGATTGCAAGGCAGGTGTCACCTCTAGGCCACCACGGTTTATTAATATAATATATAAATAAGCCGTGTGTGTGTTTATATTTCCCTCATAAAGGGGGGAAATTCTTACAAGATTTACAAACCAAATCTGGTGGGTGATTCTTAACGTTCTTGTTTTTAAGAAATTCGCGTGAAAATTATTTATTTTTCAATTACTTCTAATTTATTTGAACGTAATTTTACATTTTTCAAACATTTCTCCAAACGAAATTTACGGAAATAAAAAAATACCACGCTTTGTTGAGAGAATCAGGGACAAGCTTGGGTCGAGATACAGGTTTGTGAAAATTCATTTAAAAAAAACCATCGAGGGTTCCGTACAAGTCCAGAAAATTTCACAAAATTGAGAAGTAAGTTGTTAAATTCTATTACTATAACTATCGACAAAAAGTTTTTTTCTTTTACTTTTCTCGTCATACATCGAAAATTACACAATGTTAAAATAATTAAAAACCTGTTTTAGCATGTGGTAATGAAGTTATTTTATTACCTTTTGAAGTTTTTTTATTTTAGCTTACATGATACGATTTATTATTATTATATACTACGGGACTAATCGCGCACTAAAATTACGAGATAAATAAATACCTCATCAGTCCATGAATAAGCGGTACCAGCTGTTTCACATTCCAGTCTACCCGTGACCACGGTCGATGCAACTCGGCCGAAACGTCGGGATGAGGAGGTATTTATTTATCTCGTAATTTTAGTGCGCGATTGGTCCCGTAGTACATAGTATATTTATGTAATATATAGTATATAATGTGTTCAAATCGCGAAAGTTTAAAAAAAACATGATACGATTTACTCACTTTGAATTTTGAACCCATATTTTATGAATTTTGAGGCCCTATTTTTTGTAATTTAAATAAAAATAAACGGTTTTCAGATTTATTCCTATATGTGTACTCTAAGACAATGCTTCTCGCCACATTTCATAGTTCTATGTCAACGGGAAGTACTCTGTAGGTTTTGATTTTTGTGAGTGTCGAAATATGCGGTTTTTTACGACATAAACGGTTCTAACTTTTATAAACGATAACTGAGATGTTTGTCTTTTACACAACTGCAAGAGACCATAGATATACGTATACAGTTTAAATTTCAACTCAATATCTTTATGCGCTCCCGAGATAAAGAGTCTTGACATACACACAGACGGACAGACGGAGAACAAAGTGATCCTATAAGGGTTCCGTTTTTTCCGTTTCAGGTATGGAACCCTAAAAACGAGGTCTCAGTTACGTAAATAGGTCTTCTGTTCGAAAAACTGCTAGTAATATTAGTAAGGATTTAAATCTATGAAAAAGATCGATTAAAAATGGTGTCGCCCGTAATCAAGTGAAGAGTGCTCCAAGCCCTCGACGCAGTCGACTGCGGGAGACAGCTCATTTCGTCTAGTGCCCACATTGTATGGAGCCCTGGTATAGCTATAGACGATAGATAATTATTTTTTTGCAAAAAAATGACCGACTTCAACTTTGTACAGAAATCGCGAATACTTCGCACGGATCGATGTAACATTTTTCACATTATTGTTGACTAGCGGCCCGTCCCGGCTTCGCACGGGCCGACATAAATAGGTACTATAGTAATCTAGTACTAAATATAGTCTATGTTACTCAGTGATAATGTAGCTTTCTAATGAAAAAATAATTATTAAAATCGGTTCAGTACTTTTTGAGTTTATTCGTTACATACAAAATACAATTCTTTCCTCTTTATAATATTGGTGTAGATTTATCAATAATGCCTCAGCTGATTTTGATAAAATTTAAATGGGATCAATGTCAAAAAATATTCTTTTCAATAAAAAAATAATTATCGAAATTGACCACTATGTAAAAGTTATGTGAACCGAAGATGGAGTATGTAGATCTAGAAGATACCTAATTACCTATTCACTCTTGACTTGAAGATATCCAGATTGTAATTGTCAGGAAACAAAAGACGGAGGCAGGGCATTCCAATCCCTGGCAGCTCACTACGACTGCCTCGGTGGCTCGGTGGTTAGTGACCCTAACTTCTGGATCAAAGAGGCGTGGGTTCGATCCCCACCCAGGGCAAATATTTATGCGATGAACATAAGTGTTTGCTCTATGTCTGGGTGTTGTTTAGTTACTATCTATATAAGTATGTATTTAAAAATAAGTATATGTAGTATATCAGTCTCTGGCAGCCATATCACAAGCTTTGCTTAGTTTGGGGTCAGAGGCCGTGTGTAAGATGTCCCAAAATATTTATTTATTTATCTACTTAATTACTTGGCTTACTCTACTCTTGTACCAGCATTTTTAATAATCTACTGCAGGACGTAGGCCTACCTACGAAGGGGGATTGGACCATATCCACCACGCGGGCTTAGTGCGAGTTGGCGGATTCACATACGCCATCGAAATTCTTCTACGGACGTATGCAGGTTGCCTCACGATGTTTTCCTTCACCGAAAAGCCCATGGTGTCAAATTCCGTACTTAAATTTCAAAGAACTCATTGGTACGGGATCGGGAATTGAAACCACGACTTCACGATTGTAAGGCGGGTTTCACTACCTCTAGGCGGCCTAAAAACTCTGACACCAGGGCTAGCCACCCGGCCTATACGAACTTACTTACTTACTACCTCTAGACCACCACAACTTCTACTTTACTTTACATCATTCTTAATTTAACTTAAATATACCTACTCTTAGTGTGCCGCATCACCATTTTCAATTTAGTTTTTGCGTTCTTATGCGTAAATAGAAAGCGACTCTTTGACAAAAGAAGCTTTGAGCTTGGTTAAATTATACCCGTCGAAACTTTCGTTAGTCAAAAATTTATGAAGCAGCTCTTTTTTCTCGAATACCGGGTTGATCCCATAGTAAAGTTAATCATAACAAGATTACTTTTTGCAAAAATTAGCATGACCGACTTCACCCGGGTACAGAATTCGCGAATATTTCGCACGGATCGATGTAGCATTTTTCACATTATTGTTGATTTATCAAAAATGGCTCAGCCGATTTCGATAAAATTTAAATGAGACCAATTTCAAAGTATACTTTTTCCAATAAAAAAAAAATATTAAAATCGAACTACTATGAAAAAAGTTATGCGTGGTAATACATAAAAAAATATAGGCGTCGAATTGTATACCTCCTCCGGTGGTTCGTCGGTCAATGATGGTAGTAATTACATACTTTTGATACCAGTTCTTTTGTACACCAGTATTAAAACTTAAACGGATTCACTCCACTTTTTCTGAGCCATAGAATGCAATCAAACAATATAAAACTGTCCAGTCTTGTAACGAATTAAATTACTTAGTTCTTTATACAATTCTATCCTTTGTTAAACCAAGCTCAAAGCTGCTGTTCTCCAAGAGTCGCTTTCTATTTAGGTACTAGAACGCAAAAACTAAATTGAAAATGGGGATGCGGCACACTAGGAGTAGGTATATTTAAGTTAAATTATGAGTAAAGTAGAAGCCGTAGTGGTCTAGAAGTAGTGACACCCGCCTAACAATCGTAAGGTCGGGGGTTCAAATCCTGGTCCCGTACCAATGAGTTCTTTGGAATTTATACACGGAATTTCACACCACTGGCTTTTCGGTGAAGGAAAACATCGTAAGGCAACCTGCATATGTTAGTAGAAGAATTTCGATGGCGTATGTGAATCCACCAACCCGCACTGGGCCGCGTGGTGGATATGGCCCAATCACCCTTCGTGGGTACGCCTACGTCCTGCAGTGGACTATTAAAAAGGCTGGTACAAGAGTAAAGTAAGCGAAGTAAGTAAGTAAGCTGCCAGGGATTGGAATGCCCTGCCTTCGTCATTGTTTTCTGACATTTGCAATTTGGATATCTTCAAGTCACGAGTCAATAGGTATCGTCTACATACTCCAACTTCGGCTACAACATCGCTTTCCATCGAGCGAGTTGGTGGCCAAATGTAGCCCTATCGTGCATAAAAAAGCCGGAGGCACAGTATACAGTAGGTATACGTTACTCTTTAACTAAACTAGGAGGACGGATGACCTTCATTAAGACCGCAGGATCGCACTGGATGCAAGCTGCGTCCTACAGGTCTTATTGGAGATCAAAATCAAAATCCGGACTGTCAAAAGCAAAATCGTCAAGTCAAAGTCAAATCAAAATTGAGATCTTCTCTCACTTTGGTCTTTCGGTCAACAATACGCAAAGACGCAAGAGCTACGAGTACTCGTAACTACTTTTTAGTCATTCTTTTTTAACGGTCTCTTTAAAAAGTAAAAAGAATTCAAAGAATCTTTCACCCCCAATCCTTCCAGAACCTTAAAGTTAAAAAGAGGGTTGAAGTCATTACAGCTTTCAGCACTCGGAAGCGGGCAATTCCCGCCGGCGAGATCAAAGTGAAATTCACTTAGCCGCCTCATCAAAGACGCCGCTTTGACTAGTGATGGGCGGGAAGGTCGACGCTTATCGATAAACATAATATGTTTTTTCGATATTTTATACAATCTGGCTAAGCTGAAGTATACACATATTTTATAAACATCGTATTCTAAATGTTGTTTTTAAACTTTCGCGATTTGAACACATTATTATTATATACTACGGGACTATTCGCGCACTAAAATTAGAGCGCACTTAAACGAGATAAATAAATACCTTCTACCACGGGTAGTCTACCCGTGACCACGGTCGATGCAACTCGGCCGAAACGTCGGGATGAGGTGGTATTTATTTATCTCGTAATTTTAGTGTGCGATTAGTATTCTAAAGACTTAGATATGACAATTTTATTATTTGTGTTGGAACGACTTATTATATAAAAATATAATCTTAAATAACTAATCCAAACTTAAATAAACCTATATATATATAAAAAAAAACAATTTGACGAGTCGATTTCGTGCTTTAAAATATCTACTAATTTTATTTTATAGAATTAGTTTATGAAATTACAAGGCTGAATTTACAAAGAGATAGGATTGGTTGAACAGATGATGCCGAAAATCATTACAAAATTATCCATGCATTAAAATGTTTATTTATTTCATCAATTATTAAAATACGCCCGTGACGTATTTTTAACCGACAGAAAGGAGGAGGATAAGTCGACCCGTATACATTTTTGAGCAAATATCTGTAGAGACACAATCGTGCAATAAAAGTGTCCGAGCCAAAACTCTGCCCAAGCTACGTAGTGGGCAGGCTTTTTAGTCAGGCGTAAGGCGATTGCAAGCCGGCTACAACGCTGCGCGATGCCAAAGTGCTCAGTTACAAGCACACGATGTTATGTCACTCGGGGACATAACATCGATATCCGAGAAAACGGGTCATTGTGAATTATTTAATGTAAAATATCTAAGTCGGTATGTATGACGGCGCTCGGACATTTTTTTACTTTTTTCACATAGAGACTGTGGCCCTGTAGATATTTGCTCGAAGGTATACCTACATATTTTACCAAGTATACTCGTACGAACACGGTTAATTTTTTACAGAGAAGTCCAATTTTAATGATTCCTTTTTTATTGGAATGGGCTACTTATAAAATTCATCGAAATCGGGTTGTTATTTTTATAAAAATCAACAATAATAAAAAAATATTGCGATTCGAGCGAACTATTCGATTTTTGTAGGTAAAATGCAATTTTTGTAAACACTTTTTGGTGAAAAATAATTATTTGCTAGTTGTTAGGTATTCTGTAATATCGACAATTTCTATCGATACCGTCCCATCACTAGTCCTATTGAAAATCATATTTAGTTGAAAGTTGACTGGCGCCTGCACCCGGCGCCGCTTTGATAGACTTGTTGGTAATTCGATCTCACATCTAGAAATTGAGTTTGAAAAGCTTGCTCGTTTTAGATGTGATTTTGACATAATTTTAGATATTTACTTTTACAGGATTATCTAAAGAGGATGTATTAAACGGAAAAGGAAACAGACTATCATTATGAACTGAGGTTCACATTTAGATAGATAGATAGATAGATAAACGCTTTATTGCACACCAAGAAATAACAATAATAAGAAGAAATAAAGATACAAGAACAGTGTAACAAAGGGCGGCCTTATCGCTAATAGCGATCTCTGCCAGGCAACCTTAGGATGGAGAGGATAGATAGCGTATAAATAATGGACGGGGTGCGCATTAAATAAAAAAAAACATATATATAGTTATACATATAAATTAAATTATACGTCATAAACCTACATACACTAAATAAAAGATATAAATACTTAAAATACATAAAAATAAAATAAACCTATAACTAAATAATAAACTAATACATATAATTTATAATTTACATAGATTATTTATACATAAAAACAACAGAAAAACAACAACAACAGTTTCAATAAAGCGACAGTTTCTGTAGATAATGGTTTTTAACCTGATCCTTAAATATGTTCAGTAATGGAGCTTTTCTAACGGTTACCGGCAATGCATTCCATAACTGAACCGCCTGAAACGCAAACGACCTGCCGTAAAAAGTCTCGCACCGTGCGGTAGGAGTCATAAGGGAAAGGTTATCTTTGGATCGGAGGGGATCATTTAGATTGAGATTTTAACAACTTACTTCTTAATTTTGTGAAATTTTCTGGATTTGTACGGAACCCTCGATGTGCGAGCCTGACTCGCACTTGTCCGGTTTTTTTTGTGTAGGCCACTCGTGAATTAATAAACACAATCAAGTTTTTGTAAACTTACGTTAGGTTGGTAGCAAAATCCTCGATCAGAACTGGCAATGCCGATGACAAAATTATTTCAAAAATATAAATAACCCGAGTACCAATTTTCGTCAACATTTGTTGAAAAATGAGACGTTGAGTGTAGGGGAGAATCAACTCCGGGCAGACGAAACAAAATAGTTTAGTTAAAACGGAGACCTCTCTCCCGATCGCTTCGGTTATGTGTATTATATGCTGCCTGTACATTGGTGACATTGCCATGTTCGTAAAATTCCGCCCTGAGTGTCAAGTGGGAGTTTTGCAAATCAAATCGAATTACTTTTACGTCGCGTTGACCGAGCGCGCCGTGCACACACGCGAGCACATTGACACACACGCTTGAATTAGCCAATCACAGACGTTGCCGCGATCGGTTTGGCGCTCGTTACATAACCGTAAAAAATACTCACACTTAGCTATTCAGTTTTCTGTACGTGACACAAGATGGCACTGTGCCATTTCCATAAAAATCACATCAATCTCGAAAATCTCCCACTTTGCCCTCTGAGCTCTTTAAAATGTGGCCCGTTGGAGGTAGACATGAGGGTAATGTGTTTTGTTTATCAACAAAAACTGCTTTTCTTATTAAAAGTGTGTTCTGCATGGCATCTATCATTTATAACAGGATACCAAAAGTCATTCGATACAAACAGGATTTAAATATATTTAAGAGCAATTAAAATAGTTTATAAAGCCTATTATAATGTAAATGAGTTTTTAAATGACAACACTTTGAATGACCATAAATTGAAATTATAATACGTATCCTGACATTATTAATTCTGACATGATAATTAAATCCATTTGACATTGCCTACTTTTGGTATTAATTCATTATAATCTTATTTCAATTGTTTTAACCGTACCATGTAAACGCATGTACACCTATTTAAGAAACTAGAGAATATCATAGTTAAGGTGACGTCCACAAGTGGTATATTATTCAGAGAAAAATCGAACCAAGATGATATATACATCATTTGAAAGCTTGTTTTATGGGCATTTCACAAATATTAAATTTAGATTTTTTACCATTATTTTAAATGTGAAAAATAAAAATACAGCTCTTTATTTTTACTAGTTTAGCAATAATAAAGTGATTCTATCGTTATTTTACTTCCATTCGTCGCTGATTCTTCCACATTCACCTCTTAATTTGCTAAAATTTAAAATTACAACCTACCAGTGTGACCATTTATTATTTCTACACCTAAAAAGTGTGTCTAATTGGTAAAAATGCTTTTATTTAATAATTTGGAGGTTACTTTATCAGGATTGATAGAGTTAAACTACCTATTGAGCCAAATATATTTACTTATCTTAATAAATTCAAAGTCGGAGGGCTCTTTTATATTTTCAACTGATGTAATAGACTCGAAAAAATATGAATTTTCTCGAAATGTTACGAGTGTTGTGGTTAGAATTTTTGATTATTATTATACCAGCCTCCATACATTTTGTGGACATGTCCTTTAAAATATTTGTATACGTTTACCTACTTTTACAGACAAATAAATCATTGTTTGATATCAGTCTCTGGCAGCCATGTTTTTAATCTTTGTTTTTGTATTTCCTGTGTTTTCTTTTCATCAATAAAATATTGGTTACCAATGTCTAAATTACACAAGCTTTGCTTAATTTGGGATCAGAGATCGTGTGAATTACATTCATCCCGTTGTATTTTGTGGTAGTCAGATGTGAGGGTAACCTATGTCCAGCTGTGGACTTTCTACGGTTGATAATTACGATGATAGTATAGAGAAAATCTCAAGTCCCACAAAACCCCCAGTCAGCGAGTAAAATGGTGGCGGTCATAGACTAATGAATTGTAGATGAGCCACTCGAGAGATTGGGACCGACTGGTGAGTACCTCCAGGGGATATACTGGAGCGAGGGGAGCGACTGCGGTAGGAGCTTCTTTTTCCCGTGGCTGTATATACAGGTTTACTGATAATCAATTAATATCCTTTTAGAACCTTACTCTGTATATCAAAACTAACAACTTTTGTTGTTTTTAAACTTTCGCGATTTGAACACATTATTATTAGTATACAATTTTATGTAACATTGTTTTGTATACAGCTAAACAATAAAGATTATTTCTATGTAAACTTCAAGCGAGCGAGGCGGTATCGGGAACGCCTCAAAGTTTTCAATCCTCCCACCACATAGGTACCCAGATGTTTCATGTTAAAACCATCGGACGCGTGTTCTTGCATCGCTCACGAATATTTTTTGGTACAATTTATTAATAATATATAAATTTTATGATTTATTCCAGCTACGTACTAGAAAACAACCACAGCGTGATAGTGAAGGCGTCTTCAGCTAAACATCTTCACGACAAACTGCTCGCGGCCAACGTCACTCTCACTACCGGGCAGGTGGACGCGCTACATGCTCTCAACCGGAACAAACGCATGTTCACTTTCAAACGGTATGTAAAATAGATATTATAATTATTATGTTGTTATTAAACTTTCGCGATTTGAACACATTATTATTATATACTACGGGACTAATCGCGCACTAAAATTACGAGATAAATAAATACCTCCTCATCCCGACGTTTCGGCCGAGTTGCATCGACCGTGGTCACGGGTAGACTGAGGGTCGGGATGAGGAGGAATTTATTGATCTCGTAATTTTAGTGCGCGATTAGTCCCGTAGTATATAATAATAACAACTTTTATTCTGCGACTTTTGTCAAATTTAAAAAAAAATGCTGTTCCATAGAATATATCCTTCACCCTCGGCAAAATGTATGGAACAGCTGCTTTTTTAAGTTTAGTCACAAAAAAGTCGAACTTAAATTGAATTGTCGCTATGGCAGGCATTCTTGCTAAAAAGAATATTTGCAGCTGCAACAATCGCGCAGGTATGTCCAGATCTCCGTCCGTCAGTAGCCGAAGTGAATTATACCGTGAGTTGTGGTTTCCGATCTTTTCTCCCGATAAAACGGGGATTCATTCTCACGCTAAAATACTGAATAGGTACATGCTGTAAAATCGAACAAAATAACACCACAACGTTTTGAAAAATCTATAGTGGTTTAGTGGTTGTAACGCAAGCCTGTAAAGTCAAAGTCAAATTATTTATTGCAAAATATGAAATTTACATGCAGTTCTTAGTTGTATAATTATACATATGACAAGGGTATGGCAATTTTATTATTTGTATCTTTATTCATAATAATGTACAAATACAATTTGATCCCAAAATTTAAATTTGTATTGGAACGATTTATTATTATGTTTTTTAGATTATCGTTAAAAAATTCGTCTAATGTGTAATTTTTGAGGTCGTGGGTTAAAATCCCGGCCCCATACCAATGAGGCATTTTTGACCGACGAATCACCGGAGGAGGTATACAATTCGACTCGTATATTTTTTTTATGTTTAACAACGCATAACTTTTTTCGTAGTAGTCCGATTTCAATAATCTTTTTCTTATTGGAAAGAGTATACTTCGAAATTGGTTCTATTTAAATTATATCAAAATCGGCTGAGCCGTTTTTGATAAATCAACAATAATGTGAAAAATGCTACATCGATCCGTGCGAAATATTCGCGAATTCTGTGAAGTCGGTCATGCTAATTTTTGCAAAAAATAATCTTGTTTAACTTATGTACGGATTTTCACACCAATGGTTTTTCAGTGAAGAGAAGCATCGCGGACAAACCTAGAAAAATCTCAAGAAGGTAATGAATAAGTAGATGAAATTAAAAAATATTTCTGTGTGGCCACGTGGCGCTGTAGGAATATACTTCAAGGACAGGGCCGGGTCACAATTTTGTTAGATACGAGTTCCATTACCTGTTAAGTGTTGTTTTACGAGCCTTTTTTATTTCAAATAGGTTTGCGTTTAACTACACACTGCCTGATGTTAAGCAGATATGCGGTCAATGATGTAGCACGCTTACCAGAAGATACCTATTTACTCGAGATTTGAAGACTCCTACATTGTACTTTAACGGAAAGACAGACTTAGGCAAAGCGTTCCACATTCTGGCAGTTCGTATGAGGAATGTGGACTCAAAACGCTTGGTTCTAACGCGTGGAATGTCCACCATAAAAGGGTGGCGCTTTGGTCGCGTCTGTCTAGCCGTACGATAGAAGAAAGGGGCAGGTGGGACCAGATTGTGCAACTCCTGGGCACACTCACCGAAGTGTATCTGATAGTATGCTGACAGACACGCCACCCCACGTCGATGCTCGAGACTTTGCAGCTTCGAGTCAGTCAAGGTTTCGTTGCCTATCAGCCTCCTGGCTCGCCTTTCAATGGACTCCAAAGCCTCCAACTGGTATTTGGCAGAGCCATCCCAAAGGTGAGAGCAGTATTCCATGCAAGACCTGACTTGCGCTTTATAAAGACTAAGCAGTTGCTCAGGTGTGAAATACCGTCTCACCTTAGAGAGAACACCAAGTTTTTTTGAGGGTAATTGGGCTTTTGACTTTATATAAGAGCCAAAGTTGAGAGTCGATGATAGCGTAACGCCTAATAGTTAAAGACTGTTAGTTACCGGAACGGACACACCACGAAAAGCAGGAGACAGTTGGAAGGGCCTCTTTTTGGCCGAAAACAAACAGCTTTGAGTTTTCGTGGCATTAAACTTGACCAGGTTAGCATCACCCCAGTCAGATACCGCCTCCAGACTCAAGTTGAGCCGTTCGACCATAGCCTCTCTAAGTGACTCGATCTGTGGCCTGCTCGTTCTTTTTGATAAATTCTCGGCACGATTATAGTATGGTGGGCATTAAAGAAATCCCTTACCGACGGTGGTGAGCAGCATGTTGTCCAGGAGCAGGGCGATGGCGACGATGACGAGCACCAGCTTCCTGGACTCGCGGCATGCTGCGATCTTGGCGCGCCAGCCGTAGTACCCGTCCGATGCTGCGCCCATTTTGATGCTGTTCTGTTGGACAGATTGAAATGATAAATAACTTCTATCCATAAACTGCTTCGGAGACCCTGACCCCTGGGTCAAAGAGGCGTGGGTTCTATCCCCACCCAGGGCAAGCATTTATGTGACGAACATAAGTTTTTGCTCTGTGTCTGGGTGTTATAAGTTGTTATCTATATACCTACATAAGTATGTATTTTAAAATATGCATCTGTAGTATATCAGTCGTTGGCAGCCATAATGCAATGCAGAAGGAAAAAAGACTATTTGACAACATTGAAAATATACTATTGATTGTGGTAATCTATACAGATAAAAGCCTGAAAAAGACATATTTCACTTTATTTAAACTAAAATATGCCTAATTTTCGAAAATTGCACGAAATAAAATACGGTAATTTTTTTGATCTTTTATCTGTGACATGAACGCTTTAAGAAGGGCGGCAACTCTGGTGACGCCACATGCTAGTAAACTAGAATTTCTCGATTGACTGTTGTTTGTGTAATTTGAGTTTTGTGTTTTCGGAGTAATATTATTGGATCTGTAAGTTACTTTTAAAGTATTTGTTTGTCAATTTTTAGGTGTGAACTAGCGTATTTACTAGTATAAACTAACGTTATTTATTAGTGTGTGACGTCACAGACCAGCGCCATTACAGAATGTCGTTTTGGCGGGATCTTGAAAATATATTCTTTAACACTTGTTTTCATTGTTAATACAGCTGATCTCTCGGAAGTATATATGTAGTGTGCTTATTTATGTACTAACGGATAATTTAAAACGATTTCCAAAAACTAGTCAAATAGCCTATTCTACATATTTTTTTCGGGATAATAATATTTCCTGCATTAAGGCACGTAGTGTGCTTCATCCATACATAAAAAATATCCAAACTTCCTTTTGCGGACATAAAATTACCAGGTGCTTTAACGAAAATTTGAATGAAGTATTACTAAGTGAAGTCACTGTCATTATAGTAATTTTTTTAGACGTACGAGTACGCACTAAGCACTAATCGTTAACAGTTTCTATCATAAAACAGTCTTATTTATCTTTCCTGTGTACTTGTTCGGAGTGGCTCTGCTGGAGAGTATGCTCCGTAGCAGAGCCACAATTGATGTCTATTTAGTCAGTACGTAATGGACGTACAGCAATTATATTATACGTACATCATGTACGTCTAACGTACATAATTTTAAGGTAATATTGTTTTTTTTCTAGCTGGTGGCGCTGCCGCAGAGGATGACACTTTCTCAAGTCTTTCTGAGCGTCTGGTGGATGCGACGCGCGACCAAAATGCTGGTGCTTGTTTGGCTCAACGAATGAGCGTTGCCATTCAGCGTGGTAATGCTGCCAGCATGCTGGGCACGCTGCCAACTGGCAGTGGGCTTGTGCATTTGGATTATCTTTAGACCTTCAAGGGTCTGTGGATGATCCAATTGCTTTCTATGTAGTAGTAGTGTAGGTAGTTTTAGCAAATAAAGTAGTATTGTATCTTACAAAAAAGAAAAAAATAGCAACAATCTAAAATGTCACACTTTCATCGATTGTCGCCCAAGATACAATTCAAACTAATCAATTTTTATTTTACTTTTATTTTTTAAATTGATTATTTTACCATATTAGATTTGAAAACTGTTAGTTTTTTGGATGAGAAAATATACAAAAATAGAGTTAAAAAAAGTAAAAATAGAGTTAGTATACATTTTCCCACTAAAACACTAACAACTGTCACGTGACTGAAATGACGTCACTAACCGCAAAACATAAGTTACTCTATGGCAAACTATATTAGAAAATGCAGAGAAGTAACAGTCTTTGACAGCTTGTTTTATGGTTAGTGACGTAATAAGCCAATATCGGTGTTCGAACTCATGCGACAACAGATTACAAATATAGCATTTAGAACCATTTTTAATAAATTGATTAAGTTGTATTAAATTATAAAATTGTGATTTTCGATATTCTAATACTTTCAAATTATCATTTGTGATTAGTGTTAAGAGTGCGCCTAATGCCATGAAAAAAACAGATTTCACCCGCGCTTCTTCATCGGCCGCTATCATCTATGCTGCTTTGTTTAGAGTCGAAAATCGCATGACACAGTTCACGATCATTTTGGCTTCGAGCGCCAGCTTACATTTTTAGGTGACATTTTATTTATTTATTCAAAATTTAAGCATATATTAAAAAAACTAATCAAATACTCTACTAGAACATTAGTCTGGCTACGTAATTTGTCAAAAATAATGTGGTGTTGTCGCTGATAATTTCGAGCATTTGAAAAATAAAAGTTTTTTTTTATGATGCGAAGTTTTAATTTCTTTCTAAGGTGACCATATTATTTTCCAAAATTCTACGCGATTACTCTGCTACTATAGGTTTTTTCCTTTCCTATAGTATTTTTTAATATGGATATTTATGTTCGTTATCTTTGCACCACGTCTTTAAAAAGTCGATTTTGGCATTTGGCGGAGTTATCGTGTAACATACTTACATACAAAAACATACTTACAATCGTATGGAAAACCTTTTTTAAATCAATTAAAAATAATTATTATTTATCCACGTGTCACACACATCACAAATAAAACTATTCTGCAACGAACATTGTGCTACATTGGACTAGGGAATCTAATCTGGCTAAATTACTAGATTAGAACAAATGGCGCGGAATGGAATATCACCATTCTCGTATTCGCTGAGTGGGCAGAAAATGTACACAAATAATAGGTTCCTACCTACTATAGTCTGTTTCATAACCGATGAGATTGAACTAGTTGAAATCTATTGAAAAATTTGGCACAAATGGTAGCGCCCGTATCGTACTGTGCTGTACTGTATCAGCCTTTTTAACAGTCCACTGCAGGACGTAGGCCTACCCACGAAGGGTGATTGGGCCATATCCACGACGCTGGCCCAGTGCGGGTTGGTGGATTCACATACGCCATCGAATTTCTTCTACGGACGTATGCAGGTTGCCTCACGATGTTTTCCTTCACCGAAAAGCCAGTGGTGTGAAATTCCGTACATAAATTCCAAAGAACCCGTATCGTAGTTTGGCTATATTTGTCAGTGATCACCGAAAAAGCAACGTTCGGGACGGTCGGTATTTGGATGGGTGACCGCGGGTGTCATTTTCCAACTGAGCGCTGCCGTGGCTCGGGTGACACGTTAAATTGTAGGTCCCGGTTGTTTTAACCGATTAGATATGTCAGAGGCCTCTAGGCGACCTAAATACTCTGACATCTGGGCTGGCCACCCGGCCTATACGAAATTACTTTGTATCTATTTTTAGCACGCATTTATTATATTTTAATAAATATTGTTTGCAAAAAATAGCATGACCGACTTCACCCGTGTACTCGTACAGAATTCGCGAATATTTCGCACGGATCGATGTAACATTTTTCACATTATTGTTGATTTTTCAAAAATGGCTCAGCCAATTTCGATAACATTTAAATGGGACTGATTTCAAAGTATATTCTTTCCAATAAAAAAATAATTATTGAAATCGGACTAGGTACTATGAAAAAAGTTATGCGTGGTTTTACATAAAAAAATATATATATACGCGTCGAATTGTATACCTCCTCCGGTGGTTCGTCGGTCAAAAATGGCACACAGGCGACCTCACCTACGACACTTCTCTTTTTGCACTACCTCTAACTTAAATAATTACAACTTTTACAATTCCAAGAACTTAAAACAACATTAAGTTTAATCGGAAACCACGGAAATATAATCTAAATAATCGCTTCCACAAATCAAGTAAATCTCTTCAAATAACTTATCAAATACCTAAAGGCGTGGTTCACAGTGGTTTCAAGGGGACCGGTCCCCTACTAATTAACCGGTCCGGACCGGTTGACGTGATAACGTCTTATGTAAATCGACGAATGCCGGCTGCATGCACGAAAAAGTGTCACATTCCACCTGAGCCGAGCGTGTAAGCGAGAGCGTGGAACAAGCGATAGAGAGGCACGATCGGGCTAAGCGTCCGGCTTCTTTCAGCTGTTGTTGATTCTACAATGTTTTCTTATGATCTTATGATGTAATCACGTATTTTTTTTGTATTTATTTAAATAATAAATATATTATTCGGGACATAAAAATATACTTACGTTTTGTCTCGAGAATTAATAAACTTTTGAATTGAACAACCATTTTTTGTCTTGTTTCGCAAATGATCCCATGATATTAGCTGTTATGAACCAATTTAATTTAAAATAAACTGAAAATTTCTATTTATTCATATTCATGACTTATTTTTTCGCAAAAATGGCATAGTGTACAGAATTTGCGAATAGTTTGCACGATGTAGCAATTTTCACATTATTGTTGATATGAATTGCTCAGCCGATTTCGATAAAATTTAAATGGGACCAACTTGGAAGTTTACTCTTTCCAATAAAAAAAGATTGTCGAAATTGGACTACTATGTAAAAAGTTATACATAAACAAGATTATTTTTTGCAAAAATTTGCATGACCGACTTCACCCGTGTATCTACAGAATTCGCGAATATTTCGCGTGGGTCGATGTAGCATTTTTCACATTATTGTTGATTTATCAGAAATGGCTCAGCCGATTTCGATAAAATTTAAATGGGACCAATTTCCAAGTATACTCTT
Source organism: Hypomecis punctinalis (assembly GCA_949316475.1). NCBI lineage: Eukaryota > Metazoa > Arthropoda > Insecta > Lepidoptera > Geometridae > Hypomecis > Hypomecis punctinalis. Next base: position 3,731,708 of record OX438822.1, read on the forward strand.
TCTAATAAAAAAATACTTATTGAAATCGGACTACTATAAAAAAAGTTATGCGTGGTTATACATAAAAAAAAATATACGCGTCGAATCGTATACCTCCTCCGGTGGTTCGTCGGTCAAAAAATATACGCGTCGAATTGTATACCTCCTCCAGTGGTTCGTCGGTCAAAAAATATACGCGTCGAATTGAGTACCTCCTACGTTTCGTCGGTCACAAGAATACAAAAGTTTTTGGAGGCTCTAAGCTGCCAAAGTGGGTGTTAGGAATCTGTGATTTGAAAACTATTTCCTACGGAACACTGTAAGGTTTTTTTTTGTTTTTGAACATTAAGAGAATGGAAAAGAAATAAATTTTAAAACAGACAAAGAAAAAGGCCAAGTCAATGGAAGGAAATATGCATATACCTAGATTTTTTGTTTTATTTCATATAGGTTTGCGTTTGACTACACACTGCCTGATGTTACTGCCTGCCAGATATGCGGTCTAGAATGTAACACGCTTACCTAGAAGTTAGTCTAGGTAGTGCCACGGAAGTTGAATACGAGAATATTCAACTTCCTTGGGTAGTACTTACTTAGGTACAAAACAATTTTGACAATATTAATCAACAATATAAAAGAATTGTTGAGTTAAATCATGTTATAGTAGTCATACGACGTTTTATAACATATTTGCGAGGAAATTAATAAAACTCTGACTTTCTTAAACGAATAAATCTTTAATTACTTGTTAAAGCAGTTATAGAAATTTGAACAATTTTTAAAAGTGATTGTTACGTTGCCAGAATATTGACCACTTTTCTGACATAAAAACTTTTTGCTAAGATTTTAGAAAGTATCGTTCATTTTTAGACGGAGCATCTTAAAAAACCGTGCATGTTACTTTATTTAAAGAAACTCGTAAGTTTTACATTACAATAATGCACAAGTGCGTAATGAAATACATTACGATATTGAAATTGGTGTAATTACAGCCACTTTACGAGCAAATATGTTATAACAATATTTTAAAACAACATTTTTTACACCAAAAAAAAACAGTCAGTACGCACCTTTAGACACTGCCGATAAAATGAAGACATTTTCTCCAAATACCGTCTCAAATATCTAAAGACCAATTAAAAATTTCAAAACGACAAAAGCGCCCCCAACAATGCAAGATGGCGGCCGGAAATGAGGGCGCTAACGAGACGCGGCACAATATGGAGCCACTTCCGGCCGTTTCCATACTTTAAATTAATTTCAGTTTATCTGGGTATGATATTTGAGTTTGGAATTTAATTTTAATCGTTTTACGTTTGTATGGCGGAGAAACTCTTTGTGGGTACGTGTTTTATTTTAAATTGGTTTATTTACTGTTAAATCTTAGGCGATAAGGCCGCCCTTGTAGATTTTTTGTTTAGTTTCTGTTGTATATTTCTGTAATTTTTGGTGTACAATACAGAAATATTTAATTATTTATTTTAAATGTTACTTTTCAACACACTTGCTCATAAAGTGGCTCTAATTTCACCGCAATTAGACACCTCTAATCAAACTGTGACTTTTTCATTGCTATTATTCACAAGTGAGTTATAGTTTCTTTTTTTATTGGTTGTGTTGCTTTGTTGTTAAAAAAAGTTTCGAAACAATAAAGATCGTGTTCAATAGTAGGTACAAATAAATTAATGTACCTATTGCTTGCTCATTTCATGCAACTTCGTATTTACATAGATAATTTCAACTTGTACGTGTTTAATAAATAAAACTTTCACTCAAATATTTGTTTGTTTTCTCTGTAATCCATAAATAAAACTTGAGATTCCAAAACTTGAGATTCCCCATTGTACGTGACTATCCGCGAAAAGTAAAAAAAACCTCATTATTTTAATCTATGGCCGATTAATATACTAAAATATTAATGTTTCTAATATTAGACGTAGTCAGTAGCGTCATAATCGTTTTAGCTCTTTGACTAGATTGACTATTAGATACTATAGCTGACCCGGCGAACTTGGTATCTCGCAATATCTTTATAAATTATAGCCTAGTATTATTCTGATGTATGTATAAGCTTTATTGTTGCAAAGTTTCATCTAAATCTGTTCAGTAGTTTTTGCGTGAAAGAGGAACAAACAATAAAAATTCTTGCATTAGTACGTTTTAGTATGAAAATATTGTTTTTTTTGATAACTGGTTCGGCGCCATCTCTCCACCCTCTACCTAGGTATATCTACATACACACTGTACCAATCACCAGCCTTTTTTTAATAGTCCACTGCAGAACGTAGGCCTACCCATTAAAGGTGATTAGGCCATTTCCACCAATCGCTGTCCCAATGCGGGTTGGTGGATACTTAATTTTATATACACCATTGAATTTCTTCTATGGACACACGTTGCCTCACGACGTTCCTTTTACCGAAATTGTGAAATCCGGTACAAAAATTCCAAAGAACTCATCGGTACGCGATCGGGATTTGAACCCGCGACCTCACGATTGTAAGGCAAGTGTCACTACCACGAGACCACTACGACTTTATACACACTGTGCTGTACTGTATTAGCCTTTTTAATAGTCCACTGCAGTACGTAGGCCTACCCACGAAAAGTGGTTGGGCCATATCCACCACGCTGGCCCAGTGCGGGTTGGATTCACATACGCCCTCGAATTTCTTCTACTTAAGCAGGTTGCCTCACGACGTTTCCTTCACCGAAAAGCCAGCGGTGTTAAATTCCGTACATAAAGTCTAAAGAACTCATTGGTACGGGATCTGGATTTGAACCCACGACCTCACGGTTGTAAAGCGGGTGTCATTACCACTATACCACTACGGCTTTGTACACTAATACCAAAAAATCCACGACGGCTTTATGTCTCAATTTTATCTTAATAACTGTAAAATCCTTAAAGATAAATCGGACGGTATCCAATCTTTATCCCGCTCCCTAGAGAAATCAATGGAAGTTCTCAAAGGTAAAACTTTTGTCAAGTCCTTTTATCTTTGTATTTTTAATTTTTATTTTAAAGTGTAAGGCATTTTTTTGACTGCCTCGGTGGCTCAGTGGTTAGTGACCCTAACTTCTGGATCAAAGAGGTGTGGGTTCGATCCCCACCAGGGCAAATATTTGTGTGATGAACATAAGTGTTTGCTCTGTGTCTGGGTGTTATTTAGTTACTATCTATATAAAGTATGTATTTAAAAATAAGTATATGTAGTATATCAGTTTCTGGCAGCCATATCACGAGCTTTGCTTAGTTTGGGGTCAGAGGCCGTGTGTAAGATGTCCCAAAATATTTATTTATTTATATTTATTTTATTACAAGCTTTTATTTAGTTCCACCTGTCCCGTTGTCTGTCTGTCTGTCTGTAATCAAATCTTATTCACACCAACTCATACTGGACCAGCGTGGTGGATATGGCCCAATCATCCTTAGTGGCTGCACCTACGTCGTGCAGTGGACTATTAAAAGGCTGATACAGTACAGTACATTCTACAAAGTCTGGGCCCACGGCGAATTATCTCCTTTGGCATTGTGCCATTTTTCAGCGCCAGATTCAATGAACTGAAAACATAGAAAGCAACAGGTTCTTCTAAACTTGACCTATATTGCTTCCGACTGCCTAAAAAGGAAACGTTTTCTTTTATTTTCAGTCGAATTTTGCAAGCTTTTATTAAACTTGCAATTGGGTGTAACTACATAATTATTTTATGTATGTAGGTTCGGGTGAAATCTTGCAAGTTCAATTTGACAAACTAGTTCGGAAGATTTTATCAATTTTAAATTAAATATTTTATACTAAATCTTTTATTTTATCAATCTAGAGGGTGTGTATGGTTGTATGGCCGTTAAAGTATACAACAAATTGCCAAATTGTTTTAAAGAACTTAACTATGATACTTTTAGACACAAATTATACAAGTTCCTTATTGACCAGTGTTATTACACTATTAACGAATTTTTAGAAGACTCACTTAAGGAAAAAATGTATAAATAATGTTAAGCCAAATACTTCTATATATTTTCTAAACATATTTGTACACCTGTAAAGGTAAAATATTTGAGACACTGTACTGTACCAGCCTTTTTAATAGTCCACTGCAGGACGTAGGCCTACCCACGAAGGATGATTGGGCCATATCCACCACGCTGGCCCAGTGCGGGTTGGTGGATTCACATACGCCATCGAATTTCTGAGACACTATTGTTCTTTTAATAACGAATTTTGATATTTTGATTTGATTTGATGATGGAGTCGGAAGGTGGCCATAGGAACTCCTGTACTAAACAAGATAGACCCGTCGTGGTTGGGCTCGTTTTACTTGTCTTGGCTGGCACTCTGCTGCTACATGATATCCAGGATCTCAAAATCTTTTATTTGAAAAAGTTACATTTTATAATAACATATTAATAAGGAGTAGTTTCTCAATTTCTACGTATAGTTTTATGTTTCCGTGCTTCTTTACTCGACTGCCAAAGAAAATATACGTTTTTGCGCGTATCTTCTATGCGTGTATTTTTTATTTAATATATCTATGTAGAGAAATATCGCAAGATAATGGCCATAAATATTTAAATTACTTACTTTGGTACAGTAATTTTGAAATGAAATGAAATTATTTTGAAAGAATTTTATCGCTATGTTTTAAAAGTCATAGACTCGAAGTCATAGAGAGACCTTTAATAATTATTTTTCGCCAAAAACGGCACAATTGACTAAATCGTGCCGTTTTTGGCGAAAGATTTACTTAAATAGTGCGCTAAATTCGAAGAGATATATATATTTTTTTATATTATTGCGGACTTTTCAAAAACAACTCAGCCAATTTCGATAAAATATAAACAACTACAGCTTTAGCTGAATAATACACATTTAACATCTTCAAATACTCTTCTATAATATAATATATCTTTCTCTACACGAGCAAAAAGTCGTTTAAGATATCTACACCATTTGCCATCAATTTTACGACGTCAGAATATCTCCATTCGCAAAACGTCTTCATACGAAACTCAACGATTCAAACCTAAAAGAAAAATCCATAATATTGAAAAGTACTGTACACAAAACTGATCCAGCAAGCGAGTAAAACCCATGCACCAAAGGTTCCGTACGGTAACTTAAGATTGTTAATGCTTTTGTAAAATTAAGCAACAAACGCATAAATAGAACCTTATTTAGGATTCCGTACCCAAAGGGTAAATGCGGGACCCTATTAATAAGACCCCGCTGTCCGTCTGTCTGTCTGTCACCAGGATGTATCTCATGAACCGTGATAGCTAGACAGCTGAAATTTTCACAGATGACGGATTTCTGTTGCCGCTATAACAACAAAAACTGAAAACTGAATGAAAGAAATATTAAAGTGGAGGCTCCTATTCATCAAACGTGATTTTTTAGGAGTTTTTGCTCGCCATTAATAAAGGCAAGAGGAATGGGGCTAAAGGGACTCCAAGACGGTAGAGGACCCTTCGTGCATGAGTCCGACCCATGTGGCCGATTTTTTACTTCAGTGAATAATATTATTTGAGTAGTTTAATATTGTTTTATTCTAAAAAGAAAATTATCGTTTTGTTTCTTATTTAAAAAGCTAACCCTATCCAAAATTACACTATAAAAAGCAAATCTAAATTAAAAAATCATGTACCTAATTACCTATGTAGAGCAGAGCTTACAATAATTTATTGCGATTGTCGTAATAATAATAAAACAGATACTATACCTTCTGTGTCAAAATTTCAATGGACTTATCACAGTTTACAATAAAATTTAGCCCGTTACGACTCACGACGGTACTACGGAAGTCAAGACGGAAGAAACAGCGGAGTTTTAACAAAGAGGTTCCGTTGGTTACAATTCTGTCACGGAACCCTAAAACCCTAAACCTATAGCAATCTCAATATCAAACAAAGTCGTGTCAGTTAACACCATTACTTAAAAACGACTGAACCAATTGTTATAATCTTCGATTAGTTGGATTTTCATCCTTGAATATCAGAATAACTACTAAACCGCCAAAATACTTGAAAAACTTAAGCTTTTTTTTTATTCAAAAATTACTAACCACATACTCCCAGGGTCTGTGCCCTTTGTTAACTAAAATTAAAATCTCTCTTAAAAATATTTTTTGATCATATTTGATCTTCACCTTAGTAATAATAGGTAAAATTAATAAAAACTTACCCTAAATAACGGTTTCCCAAGCACCTCTCTGCCTCATTTTCTAAATTATACTAAAATGTGAACTGAAAGACGTGTGGCCGCCGCGAGATCTGGAGACCGACTGGCGGTGGGCTCCGTAAAGCCAGTAGACGCGAGTGGCCAATGTAACTTGAACCGTGGAGAGGGGAGAATGTCGCTTTTATACGTGCCTTTATCGTGGTTTCATTTGGTATAGGGTTTTGCTACAGGATTTGCTTGCTATAATAAATTATAATAAAACGCAAGTAAATCCTGGGTTTAAAATTAAATAATCTAGATTACTTTTATTTTCAGTAATTAGATGTTTTAAAAAGGCTTCTTTAATCGGTTTTTAGGCGTGCTCGAAAACCACATATGCTTTGAACACGCCTCTTAGAAAGAATCCTTTTTAATACATCTGTTCAAAATAAAAATAATCTAAATTTGAAATTTTAGAACTGAAGTTTATTTAGAAGTGAAATTTGGCGAGCAGCATTGTCTCAAAGTACACATATAGGAATAAATCTGAAAACTGTACATTTTTATTTATATCACAGAAAAAAGGGCCTCAAAATTCACAAAATATGGGTTCAAAATTCAAAGTGAGTAAATCGTATCATGTAAGGTATCATATAAAAGAACTTCATTAGCACATGCTAAAACAGGTTTTTAATTATATTAACAATGTGTTTGTACAGAACCCTCGATGTGCGAGCCTGACTCGCACTTGTCCGGTTTTTAAAGAAAATTCGTTGTTGGTTGGTTTACGGACGATAATTTGACGCGATAACGTCATAAGACAACATTGTAGAATCAACAACTGAAACAAGCCGAACGCTTAGCCCGATCGTGCCTCTCTATCGCTGGTTCTGCGCTCTCGCTTGCACGCTCGGCTCAGGCGCAACGTAACAATGAGTCATTCTTTTTTAGCAACTTTCAAAAAGAAGGAGGTACTATGTTTGTCTGTATATATCTGTTGGTTGTTTTTGTGAACCGATATAAAAAATTCTTATTTAATTCAAAAGAGTAAATAACTAAGTATACCTACTTCTGAGGTGGTTCCATTTAAAGGACATGTTCACAAAATGTATGGAGGCTGGTATAATAATAATCAAAAAATCTAACCACAACACTTGTTACATTTCGAAAAAGTTCATATTTTTCTGAGTTTATTACATCAGTTAAAAACAAAAAAGAGACCTGCATTTTTTTAAAATTAATTTTGAATTTATTAGTTTAAATAAATATATTTAGCTCAATAGGTATTTTATCTCTATCAACCCTGATTAAGTAATCTCCAAATTGTTAAAATAAAGCTTTTTTACCTATCAGACACTCTTTTTAAGTGTCTTTTTGTCTACTAACTGGTCACACTGGTAGCTTAAAAGTTTAAATTTTAGTAAATGATGAGATGAATGTGAAAGAATCAGCTAGAAATGCAAGCAAAATAACGATAGAAGCACTTTATTATTGTTAACTAGAAAAAATAAAAAGCTATGTTATTATTTTTCATACACTTTATTTTTCACATAAAAAAAATGCAGGGATGAAAAATATCGAAATTAGATATTTTTGAGAAGTCCATAAAACAAACTTTCAAATGATGTACATATCATCTTGGTTAGATTTTTCTCTGAATAATATACCAATTGTGGACGTCTCCTTTCATTGAAATCGGCTGAGCCGTTTCTGATAAATCATCAATAATGTTGTCACATCGATTCGTGCAAACAATTCGAATTCTATGTTCGGTGGAAGTTGGTGTTGCCATTTTTTGCGAAAAATAATTATCGTGTGAGCTTCATTGATTAAGACGTTATCACTTCAAAAATATGTTCCGTCGGCAAATGTAACAAAAAATATATTATTTAGCAGTTACATATACTTATACTCCATAAAATTTAACTTGATCTCTGCGACAGTGACATTGACATAGAAGATTGACATTTTTAGAGTTGAAACAGTGGTGGAAAAAATCGATTTTTAAACAATGTTGTAATGAAGTCGAATGAGTAGTTGAAGGTGAGAAATTAGATTTTATTTACTTACTATTATTTAAGATCAAGTATGTACACATGTAAATAATGTTATGATATTAATTAAATACTCATAATAATGGAACTATAGTATTTATCGACGTTTTTCACTATTATCGATGCTAATGTAACAAATAATTGGGTTTAATTTAATTACACATGTAAAAAATGTTATGTACCTATATTAAAATATACAATAAAATTAATGATAAATTAAGTTTTATCTAAAATATCGTCAGTATAAACTATCGATATTTTAATTAAAACTCTATCTAAAACTCTGTGGTCACGATCATTTGTCGCCCATCACTAATCGGCATTCCCATAAAGTATGACATTGACAGGTACTTTCTGTACTATTAAGAAATTCAGGACTTCATACGCGTGATTTTTCTGACAGCTGTGGCAGAGATCAAGTTAAATTTTATAGAGTATAAGACGTTATCACGTCCAAAATATGTCCCGTCGGCAAATGTAACAAAAAAATATTATTTAGCAGTTACATACACTTAAATATTTTATCACACAGACACTTTGACATTCCCACTTTTATGTAAGTACAATTTAAGGAGGTTGGGGAGGTCTTAACAACCTGGTCGACTCTTATCAAGCCTTAAGATGATTGTCGAACGATTTCACACCTAATTCTCCCGTCTTTTCGGATGATTTCAGCTTGATTATTAGCTGCTTCTTGGACTAAGATTCAAGTTAAGGGAAAATGAGACATATTGCGTGTTGTTAAGGTTTAAAATAGTTTTTTTGAGCCTTAAAAGCCACAGGTCTTCGATAAGTTAACGCGGAAAGTGCGCGTTGGCGGAATTCGGGAAGATGGCGGATGTGGTATTTTTGTAGTTTTATTGATGTGACAACGTCTTATAATCTTCCGGATATCCACGACATGTACACCTTGAAGGAAAACATACGCGACAGCAGACGCCATAAGTTCATCTTACAGCCCACACCATCACAAACCAACACTGCACACCACATCCTCAGTAACAGAGTGGTTTACAACTGGAACAGGTTGCCTGAAGATGTAATCTCAGCAAGGACTAATAACATATTTAAGAATAGACTGGACCTTTGGATAAAGAAGGAAAAAAAATCCTTGACAGATAAATACTAATTTTATTCGACTCTGCTTGATATAGGCATATCAGTTTATACTGCTCGCCTATAATAAAGTAAAGTAAGCTTTTTACTCAAATTTCCAATCTCAGCTGCCTCATATTTTAAAGCCAACTCGAGTACTAAAACTTTTATTACAACATATCGTAAAAGCGTTTCATTACATTTTACGGTTACGGCTTTATACTCTACGGCCGACGGAGAGGTCCTTAATTTATGGCGTTGTCTCTTTCGCACTCGTTGGAAATTGTGGTGACGTCTCGTTTGCTCTTTTAAGTGGGATTTGGTACTTTATGTGGGGTGGCAGATAAGTTTTGCGGATTTTTGACGGTTTTGAAAATTGTTATATTTATTGAATTTGGTTGTGTTTTTTTTGCAGGTATATTTATATTTTTTGTACTTTAAATTAAATTAAATGATCATTTATTCAAGTATCAACGACTCAACATTAAAGAATTAAAAAAAAACACATAATCAGGCACATTACACATACAATGAAATGATTCGGAAACATATTTAAAAATTATCATTAAAAATTACTAATGAAATTACACAACAGTAATTACAAAAATTTGTAATTTGAAAGCCTATCTGACGGACTAATAATTTTTTTTTTTAATTTAAAAAAAACACACAAAGCAGTGTAAGATGAATCCCACTTCTTAGCGGTTGTGAAGTTAGCTACAAGCTGTATGAAACCTAATAGTAAAAGATGAATCCCACTTCTTAGCGGTTGTGAAGTTAGCTACAAGCTGTATGAAACCTAATAGTAAAAGATGAATCCCACTTCTTAGCGGTTGTGAAGTTAGCTACAAGCTGTATGAAACCCAATAGTAAAAGATGAATCCCACTTCTTAGCGGTTGTGAAGTTAGCTACAAGCTGTATGAAACCCAATCTGCTGCTTGTTGAGAATTAGTCATTTTTATCATCATCATCATTTCAGCCATAGGAAGTCCACTGCTGGACATTGGCCTCCCCTAATGATTTCCAATAAGACCGATTGATATCGGCTCGCATCCAGCGCGACCCTGCAGTCCTTATGAAGTCATCCCTTGACTGCCTCGGTGGCTCAGTGGTTAGTGACCCTAACTTCTGGATCAAAGAGGCGTGGGTTCGATCCCCACCCAGGGCAAATATTTATGTGATAAACATAAGTGTTTGCTCTGTGTCTGGGAGTTATTTAGTTACTATCTATATAAGTATGCATTTAAAAATAAGTATATGTAGTATATCAGTCTCTGGCAGCCATATTCCAAGCTTTGCTTAGTTTGGGGTCAGAGGCCGTGTGTAAGATGTCCCAAAATATTTATTTATTTATTTATGCTATGTGAGCTTCAGCCGGGATTGGGTTTTTTGGATTTAGGATTGGGTTAACATCACAGCCGCCAAGATGTTTGATTCGGCCCATATCGTATAGGGAGTTTAACTTTAGCTAGACGGTGGGAATATTTTTGAAAATCATCATGCCAATCTTAAAATTGCGAAAAAAATAAACGGTTCTCTATTCCAAAGAGTTATTTTTGTGATAAACACTTCAAAATTATTCGCGGATGCAGGACTCGAACCTGGCGTCTTCGGAACACTAGCCCGACGCTCTGCCCAACTGAGCTAATCCGCAATACTGCATACGCGTCGAATTTCGTGAAGTGTTTATCATTTAACCAACTTATAGCGTTGGCGACGGTTCTCTATTCCATTGGAGGTCTACAATTCGGATAACTACTAGTATGTATATAGAACTTGAGTACCAAGTTTCATCAAGATTGGTTGAAAAATGTGACCTGTGGAGGAGAATCGACATCTAGGCAGATGAAAGCAAAATTGTCAAGTTAAAACAAGTTACAAGGACATTATGTAGTAGGCTAGGTCTTAGGCGTAAGATTGGGGAATACTCCGACAGGTTAATAAAGTCTCAAATGAAGAGTCTTGAAAGCCGTAGAATGGTCTCAGACCTCTGTATTTTGTACAAGATCGTCAATGGAACACTTGGTAATGAATTGCTTAGGAAAGTCGATTTTAAAGTTCCCTCTCGTTCTGTTCGTAAATTCCAGTTGTTTAGATACCAGCGGCCCTAAATAATAGATAGATAAACTCTTTATTGCACACCAAGAAATAAACACAAAGAAGAAACAAATAAACATAAACAGTGTAACAATGGGCGGCCTTATTGCTGATAGCGAACTCTGCCAGGCAACCTTAGGATGGAGAGGAAGGAACGCGTATAAATAATGGACGGGGTGCGCATTAAATAAAATATAAATTAGATTATACATCATAAACATACATAATAATAAAAAATGATATAAATACTTAAAATACAAACAATAAATAAAATTAAAAAAGAAACCTGATGATAAAATAATAAACTTATACATAATATAAATTAAAATATACTACTTACATAAAACAACATAAATAACAACAACAACAGTTACAAAGTCAAAGGATCAACATTTTCTGCAGGTAATGGCTTTTAACCTGATCTTTAAAAATGTTGATTGATTGCGCTTTTCTGACAGTAACGGGCAAGGCATTCCATAGCTGGACTGCCTGAAACGCAAACGACCTGCCGTAAAAAGTTTCATACCGTGCGGTAGGGGTCATAAGGGAAAGGTTATCCTTGGATCGGAGGGGAAGGGAATGTGCATCGTGCCAGAAGGAAAAAGAGTCTTTAAGATAGCATGGAGTAGAAGGGTTGAAGAGGATGTTATAAAGAAGATTAAGGATATGAGCATTTCGACGAAGACGAATTGGAAGTCTCGAAACAGCCCTGTGAGTAGGATGTGCCGCGCTTACAACCATTTGAGTGACCCTGTAGACATTTTCTCACGAAGTTTTTATGCCTATAAATCGTCAATTGTTAATTTAATCAAATAATTTATGATTTTAGTTTTGTTTTTGTACTACTTTTTTTGTTTATGTATTAGAATCTATTATTGTTTATGTAACTTTTTTTTTCTTCACTTGTCCACAAAATATAAGCTGTGTACGGTTATTATTGGACATTAGGTTTAGAAAGTTTGGCTAAAATTAAAATTGTATCATAGTTATAAGCTTAATGTCTGTTACCGAACCAATTGTAATAAAATAAAATAAAATAAAACGCAGACCTCTCTCACTTTGCTCACTCGGTCAACTATTAGTGCATAGGTTAACAAAAAATAGGTTGTCTATAAAGTCGGTGTACTGTTTTTCTTTTTATAAAAAATATTATAAAGAAAAACACAAAAAGAAACATACAATCGAATTGAGATAGTCCTCCTCTCTTTGTAGAAGTCGGTTAAAAACTTCAACATAACATTTTATCTTCTAATACAGTTCGTCTTTGGCTCAACATATGGGCAAGTAATAAAATATTTAATATCTACTGTACTTTAGTGTTAATAAACTATGAATAGTCTACCTATAAAAAGTAACTCTTATACTACTAACTACTACTTAGAGTGGGTACTTCTGGTAAAAGCCGTGGTGGTCTAGTGGTAATGACACCCACCTTACAATCGTGAGATAGTGGGTTCAAATCCCGGTCCCATTCCAACGAGAGCTTTAGTGTGGGTTCCAGAGCACACCTATTGTTCAAATAAAAAATAATCTCCATAATATTTAAATTGTAAAACAGGTTATAAGTATAAGTTTTTAGAAATAACTTATTTTGCATAATAAAGAATTTACTAGAAAAGAAGGCTCACTTGGTTTAGGCCCGTGATCCTCATTATACCGAAATATCTTCAATACTTCGAGATGTGTAACACGTAGAACAATAATAATCGCGGGGACGACTTTGTAGTGAGTCGTCGGTGAGTGGCGACACCGCGAACCCTGATTCCCTGGGGCTAAATGAGACCCCTGACTCCTCTCTTGCCTTAACCGGCCGGTTTGGAGTGGAAACCGCAAGAGCTAAGAACCTAAGCTCCAGGGAGTAAGTGTTAAATGACATAACGCCGCGAGCAGCGTCTATAGTGAAAGCGCAGCACACCTCTCGACACCCTAAGCCGTCCACACCAATGTTGCCCCTCCGGCGCCAATATACGGTAGCTATTATGGAGGGCCCCATTTAGTGGATGGCAAGTCACCACCCGCCTGAATATTTGAAATGAGGCATTATTTGGCGGGTGCCGTACCTCATTCCATAATCCAGTTTCTCAGTCAAAACAAGCTTTTAGTTCTAAATTTTACAGGTTTCTTGGGCCGCTTCTCTACAATAGGTTAAACGCGTTAGTTAATATATACCCGATCAACTACAATAACTGCAAAAAACTAATCTCGGAAGTCCTTCACAATATGTCGTACGATGATACGGAAAAATTGATTTTTATAGTGAAACTAGCTGACCCGGCCACGCGTTGCTGTGGCTAAATAAATTAAAATTACGACTATAATTTGAGATTTTAACTATCCTATCTCTCAAGTTGGATCGAACTGCACATGGTGTGCGAATTTTATTATAATCGGTTAAGTGGTTTAGGAGTCCATTGAGGACAAACATTGTGACACGAGATTTATATATATTAAGATGAGATGAAAATGCAATCAATAACTTTCATATTATTATTTGTTTACAAATTTCGGGTGCAATTTTTAAATATTAGGTAGACAATTAGAAATAATTTTAATTACAATTAGACAATTACAATTGCTACGTCGTCTATGCTATAAGTTACGCTACATAAATGGAATCATCACATGTATTCAACGTCTCCTAGGACCGTTTACTGGTAAAAGTGTAATGCATCGCTCATAACGTAATTTTACTAGATGTTCGTTAGCGGTCATCAATGTAAAGCAACGTTCAGCACGTCCAGTCTTCGGATGGGTGACCGCGGGTGGTATTTACAACTGAGCGCTACCGTGGCTCAGATGACACGTTAAATTGTAGGTCCCGGTTGTCATAACCGTTTAGCCATTTCACAGGCCTTCAAGAGACTTTAAAACTCTGACACCAAGGCTAGCCTTGGTGTCAGAGCTTGATATCTACTATATCAACGACTTTAGTGTATTTGCTACGTGACTGCTACACTGCTGCTACGCCTTCGCTACGTCAATCTATACTAGGTATATCTACGACGTTAATGTTTGTATAATAATATGCTACATGACTGCTATACTGCTGCTACACCTTCGCTATGTCAATCTATTTTAGGTATTTCTACGACGTTAATGTATTTGCTACGTGACTGCTACGCTTTCGCTACGTCAATCTTAACTATATCTACGATGTTGGTGCATTTGCTACGTGACTGCTGCGGAACTGCTACTTATCTGCTACATCAATCTATATTCTACGACGCTAGTGTATTTGCTACGTCATTGCTACACTGCTGCTACGCCTCCGCTACGTCAATCTACATTATATCTACGACATTGGTGTACTAGTATTTTCAACGTGACTGCTACGGTGCTGCTACACCTCCGCTACGTCAATCTATACTGTATCAACGACGCTTGTGTATTTGGTACGTGACTGCTACACTGCTGCTACGTCTCTGCTACGTCTCTGCTACGTTAATCTTTACTATATCTACGACGCTTGTGTATTTGCTACGTGACTGCTACACTGCTGCTACACCTCTGCTACGTCAATCTATACTATATGAACGACGCTAGGGTATTTGCTACGTGACAGCTACACTGCTGCTATGCCTTCACTACGTCAATCTATACTATATCTACGACGCCAGTGTATTTGCTACACGACTGCTACACTGCTGCTACGCCTCCACTACGTCAATCTATACTATATGTACGACGCTAGTGTATTTGCTACGTGGCTGCTACACTGCTGCTACGCCTCCGCTAAGTCAATCTATACTATATCTACGACGCCAGTGTATTTGCTACGTGGCTGCTACACTGCTGCTACGCCTCCGCTACGTCAATCTATACTATATCTACGACGACAGTGTATTTGCTACGTGACTGCTACACTGCTGCTACGCCTCCACTACGTCAATCTATACTATATCTATGACGCCAGTGTATTTGCTATGCAACTGCTACACTGCTGCTACGTCTCCGCTTAGTCAATTTATACTATATCTACGACGCTAGTGTATTTGCTACGCGACTGCTACACATCTTTGTATCTACTATATCAACGACGTTAGTGTATTTGCTACGTGACTGCTACGCATCTGCTACGTCAATCTATACTATATCTACGACGCTAGTGTACTTGCTACGTGACTGCTTCACTGCTGCTACGTCTTCGCTACGTCAATCTATACTATATCTACGACGCCAGTGTATTTGCTACGTGGCTGCTACACTGCTGCTACGCCTCCGCTACGTCAATCTATACTATATAGCTACGACGCCAGTGCATTTGCTACGTGACTGCTACACTGTTGCTACGCCTCCGCTACGTCAATCTATACTATATCTACGACGCCAGTGTATTTGCTACGTGACTGCTACACTGCTGCTACGCCTCCGCTACGTCAATCTATACTATATCTACGACGCCAGTGTCTTTGCTACGTGACTGCTACACTGCTGCTACGCCTCCGCTAAGTCAATCTATACTATATCTACGACGCCAGTGTATTTGCTACGTGACTGCTACACTGCTGCTACGCCTCCGCTACGTCAATCTATACTATATCTACAACGCTTGTGTATTTGCTACGTGACTGTTACACTACTGCTACGCCTCCACTACGTCAATCTATGCTATATCTACAACGCTTGTGTATTTGCTACGTGACTATTACACTGCTGCTACGCCTCCGCTACGTCAATCTATACTATATCTACGACACTAGTGTATTTACTACGCAACTGCTACACTTCTTTTTTAAAAAAAGACTTAAAACCTCTGACACCAGGGCTAGCCACCCGGCTTATACGAACTTTACTTTGCTTATACTTATTTTTTCTTATACATTTTATTTTTTTTGTTGGATGTTTTTTTATTATAATATTGTGAGGCAAATGTAAATGACTCAGGTCGTTTTTGCTTCAGTAAAGAAATTTGTAGTATATCTGGGCTATAATGCTACAATGACACGCCTTCACTACGTTAATCTATTGTTGGAAGGTAGACGAGTACCAGCCGGTGAATGATATAAAAGGCGGTGCGCAAACGCTGCGCCGACACTGCCTCGAGCCACCGTCGTGGAAACATCATCCGATATTTCATTTATTTTAGTTAATTTGTGTAGAATCACTGACCAATTGTTTAACTTTTGATTATTTTTGTTGAATTATAATTTTCTACAGTTATTGGGTGTTCTAATTTTTCAGTTTTTGAATGACAAATCTTTGTGCAAATACAGTATTAGTATATAATTTAATCTCACAATATTTGATGTATAATCATGATAATATCATTCGTTTACCTGTAAAATTAAGAATGATAATTTTGCATGCCCTGATGCTAGAGCATAGTGCACATAATATACGATATTTTATTTAACACCTAAATATTACCCATGTCTACGCAAAATAAATATTTTTACCTTGACTTTAACTTTGAAATAAAATCAGTTCAAGTATCTAAAACTATAAAT
Organism: Hypomecis punctinalis; assembly: GCA_949316475.1. NCBI lineage: Eukaryota > Metazoa > Arthropoda > Insecta > Lepidoptera > Geometridae > Hypomecis > Hypomecis punctinalis. The sequence continues at coordinate 3,748,542 of OX438822.1, forward strand.
ATATACTATACTTGACTGCCTCGGTGGCTCAGTGGTTAGTGACCCTAACTTCTGGATCAAAGAGGCGTGGGTTCGATCCCCACCAGGGCAAATATTTATGTGATGAACATAAGTGTTTGCTCTGTGTCTGGGTGTTATTTAGTTACTATTTATATAAGTATGTATTTAAAAATAAGCATATGTAGTATATCAGTCTCTGGCAGCCATATCACAAGCTTTGCTTAGTTTGGGGTCAGAGGCCGTGTGTAAGATGTCCCAAAAATATTTATTATTTTATTATTATTTTTTCATAATAACTGATAAAGGATGAATCAAACTTCTTGTCGGCAACATATTGATATTTTAGCAGCGTAAGAAAAAGGATGGGTGCAGCTTGTAGCTAACTTCGCAGCCGCCAGGAAGTTTTATTCGGCCTGTATATATTATTAGCTATCAGAAGCAGGTTTATTTAAAAAAATACACGTGGTATAAACTAAACTTATTTAATTATTACAATTTTATAATTTAACACACAAAATCAAAAGTACCGACAACCAAAACTTCAACACAATAATAATCTATTTGAATGTAAACTGGCAAGAGGTCCGCTCCGCGCAAAGGTTCGAGAAAGAATGGCCGACCGGCGCGCTTGCGCCGGCTTATATACTTTTCCATCGGTTGGTCTTCTAATAATATTATAATATCTGCTAAGCTAGTGTATTTGCCGTGGTGGTCAAGAGGTAGTGACACCCGCACTTACAATCGTGAGTTCGAATCCCCGTTCCCGTACCAATGAGTTATTTGCAATTTATAAATGGAATTCCACACCACTGGCTTTTCGGTGAAGGAAAACATTGTGAGGCAACCTGCGTACGTCTTTAGAAGAGGTTGTCTGGAAGAAAATCGCTATTTGTGCCTTTTCTGTCTTTGTTTCTTTTGTCTTTGTTATATTTTCTTGTTGGTGTCAACAAAGTGTTGTTGTATTGTATTGTAGAAGAAATTCGATGGTGTATGTGAATCCATCAACCAACACTGGGCCAGCGTGGTGGATATGGCCCAATCACCCTTCGTGGGTAGGCCTACGTCCTGCAGTGGACTATTAAAAAGGCTGGTACAGATACAGAGTGTATTTGCTGCTACACCTTCCTGTGTATATAGCAACTACGCCTCCCCTACATCGATATAATACTAAGAGGTCATACATAAAGCGTGAACTAAGCCAAAAGGGAGTGGTTCAGATTGTTGTTATAAACAAATTTTACTATGAAACCAACACAGAATTTGCATTTTATGTTCTAAATTTTACATGTATGGAATGTCTCAATATTCAAAGGTGACGTCCACAAGTGGTATATTATTCAGAGAAAAATCGAACCAAGATGATACATACATCATTTGAAATCTTGTTATATGGGCTTCCCAAAAATATTAAATTTAGATTCTTTCACCCCTCCAATTGTTTTAAAATGCGAAATATTATTGCAAGAAAAATAACAACGCAGTTTATTATTTTTTCTAGTTTAGCAATAATTAAGTGATTCTGTCGTTATTTTACTTGCATTCGTAGCTGATTCTTTCACATTCATCTCTTAATTTGCTAAAATTAAAAATTATAACTTACCAGTGTGACCAGTTAGTAGGTACAATGTGACAAATAAACACTTAAAAACTGTGTCTAATAAAATGCTTCTATTTGACAATTTGGAGGTTACTTAATCAGGGTTGGTAGATATTAACTACCTATTGAGCCAAATATATTTATTTATCCTAATAGATTCAAAATTAATTTAAAAAAACGGAGGGCTCATTTTAGGTTTTCACTGATGTAATAGACTCGGAAAAATATGAACTTTCTCAAAATGTAACGAGTGTTGTGGTAAGAATTTTTGATTATTATTATACCAGCCTCCATACATTTTGTGGACGTGTCCTTTGTGAATGTGGGAATAAGATGGTCGTGGCCGGTTTAAAGGCCGTTAAAATGTTAACTATCCGTTATGACGTCAGCAAGCAGCATTAGTTAGTTTTGGCGGGAGATTGATTAGCCGAGGACTCGGGATTTGAGTGTGTCTATACAACTAGAGTAAGGCTGGTGCTCCATTGCATAGATACAAACAAGATACTAGGAGAGTAAGGGAAATATAAATATACAGGGTTACAGGGTAAGTCGACCTATTCCCGTTAAGGGTGTGTAGTTTACTTTGTTTCTGACTAATTTGACTGTATTTAATATCATAAAAACCATCATAGGGATTAAAAAAATGTAACAATATTTGTATGAAAGTTAGCGATTTATTTTAAACAAATGTTGAAAAAGACATAGATAAATCGGCGAAATGTTTCAAATAGTCATCCGCAACTCCCGCAGAAAGTGGCGCCGTTTTGCCTCTTTTTACCACGGCCCTCGTATCTTCGCAACCACTGAACATTGAGCGCATTGTACGTAAAAAGGAGGAGGTACTATGTTCATCTGTATGTTTTTTTTGTGTATATTGCCAACTGTGAAGAGCTTTAAAAAATCTTTTTTTCAGTTCGAAGGAATATACTTTTGAGGTGGTCCTATTTAAATTTTATTGTTGATTTTTAAATAAAAATGATTGTTAAAGTTGATTTATCAAATCAGTTGAGCCGTTTTTGATAAATCAACAATGATGTACATGGATGTCACACTGATTCGTGCAAACTATTTGACTTATGTACACGGTGGAAGTCAATGTTGCGATTTTATGCAAAAAATAATTAATTATTATTATCTTCTGTTACGTTTTATTTCTTGTGGTGTCAATATAGTGTACTTGTATTGTATTGTACATGTACCATTAAGTACCTAACCAAAGAGAGTCGACACGCCTAAGCACCGAAGTCTGCCAAGTCAGTGGGTGAAGAAACGCTCACAAACCAATATAATTATAAGCAAGTTTACACGCACACAAATGTAATTAACTAACACTAGCTGAAAATGAACGCAACACAAGCGCAAGACCGATATATTTATATAAAGAGCATGACCGCCGGTCGCGTACTTTTGGCAGAGGGGTACGCTCTGTAGTGTCGACTCCTTTTGGTTAGCTACTGCATCGTCGAGCACAAGCTTCGTGTAGCTTTCTCCTCGCTTTCTCAGTGGAGGGTTGGCTTTAGAGCGGGCAGCGCGGAGTGCGAACCTGTGTAGTGGTGACAGCTATGGCGGAACAAAACCATGGAGCAGACTTTTAATCTTTGTATATTTATTTATAAAAGCTTCTTCTTACAATTATTTTTCGCAAAAAAATCCCATCACCGACTTTGACCTTGTACAGAATTCGAATAATTTGCACGAATCGATGTGTCGATGTACACTTTTGTTGATTTATCAAAAACGGATAAACCGATCGTGAAGAGTTTTATCCGTGGGTGTTCATAAATAAGACGAAATATGTGCAATTTGGAGATAACTATATTTTACGTAGACGTGGATTTTACAAGACAGAACGATTGACAGTAATGACATTACGTTAAGTGTTGCCAGATATGGCCTATATATTAATGGTTGCGTTCACATAATATTATCAGATCGCGATATAATTTAAATGGAACAACCTCGAAAGTATCTTCTTCTAAATCAAAAAATATTTTTTATAATTAATTCACTATTGCCGAAAATATTAATGAACATACACAAAAAAGTACATGCAGACGAACACAGTACCTTCTTCATTTTGGAAGTCGAAAAAAAAGAGAAATAAAAAAATACTTAGTAAAAGTCCAATTAGTAGGCTAACCTACTAATTGGACTTCCCTTTTAGGAGGTTCATTGCAGAGTACCTTCACGATCCTTACTAATAATATAAATTAGAATGTGTGTTTTTTATTTGTTACGTCTCGCTCGTCTCTTTCATGCAGAGCATGGGTAGTCTTTTTTTGGCATATATACAACGTGTAGCGGAAAGGCTGTATACATAAAAAGTAGTATCAACCCACTTTTTATGTATACAGCTTATATAGATGCTGTATTCGAAATTCCGAGCCAAAATAACAACATTCACTTTTTTTTTAAATTAAATATGACTGACTAGAAAAAAAAGGACAGTAGTTCAAGGAGGTGTGGTCTGATTTTGATGGGCAAGGTCGTGTTATTGACCTCACAGCTGTTTAGTGTGATAGTGCTGTGCAAATGTGAATTAGTCATAAAAATGACTAGTTTTTCAAAAAAAGATTAAAAATCAGCAAACGAACTTACACGACTAAACATGCCCCCATCTAGTTTGTTACCGTTATCTGATTTGGTACTTTCAGTATGTATACAGTCTTTCCGTTACACGTTGTATAGTTCAAAAGTTGATTTTTATCCCGGAAAAATAAAAGATTCCTGTGGGATATCACAAAAATCTAAATAACAGGCGGGCAAAGCCGGGGGCAAAAGCTAGTTAGGTACACAAAAGTCCATCATAAAAAGCCGCATGTCAACTGCAACTATTCTAGGCATACGGCGACCGTTTTTTATTCTATTCTCATGGGATCATCAGATTTTTCATAAGATGATGATTAGAGATATTTGATAAGTTTCATCAGAATAGAAAAAAATAAAAGATGTAGAAATATAAAAAGAATAGTCAAAGATACTCAAGATTCATTTCTAATTTTAAAATCCTTCCTACTAATATTATAAACGCGAAAGTTTGTGAGGATGGATGGATGGATGGATGGATGTTACTCTTTCACGCAAAAACTACTGAACGGATTGAGATGAAAATTTGCAATAATATAGCTTATATATCAGAATAACACATAGGCTATAAATCATAATGATATATTGCGTATGCGGGCGAAGCCGCGGGTAAAAACTAGTCTTTCAAATTAATGACAAAGTTCTACTCCACGCCACCTCTGTCCTCTCGCACGCTCCCAAAGGCCGCGTTAAGTGGTAGAGAGAGATAGCACGACAAAGATAGCCGCTGTCCGCAACACAGATTAGTAATAATACAGATAGATAACTTTTATGCTTTGTAATAAATATCGCTAATGGTAGTGCTCCACCTAGATGTTGCCAACGTTTAACGCGTTATTTCGCAGCCAGTTATGTCTTACGTATAAGATTAATTTACGCGTTAAGACGCAGGTAGAACATCAACATAAGAATTATAAGAAAGAAAGAACATTGATTAATTACACATTGGGTACTAAACAAAAAAACGATTCAACATCTATCAATTTTTGACAGTTATAATGCTAAAGAGACATAACAAAGATACACAGACTGACATACATGACAAACTTATACTTAACACTATTAAAATAATAAATCGACGTTAGATAGGTACATTATAAATTACTTTTCGCCAAAAATAGCACAACCGACTTCAACATTGCATCCGTGTAAAAAAATCGAATAATTAGCTTGAATCGTTGGTTGCCATTTTTGAATTATTGATTTCTGTTTCAAAATCTACAAACCAATTCGGATTTTAAAAAAAAAACCGTCCAGTTTCAATGCATCCTTTTCAATAAAAAAAAATATCAAAATTGGAACACTGTAAAAAAATTGCGTATTCGTAATAATTGACAAAAATCGTCGAATATATTTTCTTTTATTTTCCCCCTTGCTTTAAATAAGCAGCATCCTCTGCAGTTTTCCAATAAAACCGATTGGTAACTATTACATCTCGCGCAGTTATAGTGCGTCGGTGTTGCGCCGCTATAGTTCGACTGATGAGCCAAGGCGTAGTTTCTTTGTACGTGTTTGTGTGCGCAATTGTGTCTGTCTACGGCCAGCCCCCCTACCGCCTAAGCAATCGTAATAGCAATCGTTTATGACTTCATTTTAGTCATTTGGCACCGCCTATGTGACGTTAGCCATCAATTGCTTTGCGCGGATTGCGAAAGCAATCGTTGAATGAACAACTTTGATGGCTAACGTCACATAGGCGGTGCCAAATGACTAAAATGGAGTCATAAACGATTGCTATTGCTTTAGGCAGTAGGGGGGCAGAGCGAAGTTTTGTCTGCCTCACTTGTTTCGTCCACAACATTCAGGCCTTTAATTCTGCAAATTACGTGAAAAAAAAAAAAACAAATAAAATAAATTAAAACTACATACATCTGCATTTCCCTAATTTGTATTTACAAGGATAGAAGGTTTTAGATTACAATTCTAGAGGATTTTATTTGATTTACTACGGAAATAATATAGATCTTTGAATAGCGTAGTGCCTACTTTATTTATACTTACGACAGTTTTTTTACCTACTCCATAAAAGCAAAAAGTACTATTTTTTTGTGTACAGCGGGGTTTTGTAGCGTATCTGTGTAATATACGATATAATATAAATTATTTATTTATATATACAGGGTTATTTCTAATCAATTAGCGTCCTTCTAGGGGCTTATTATGTAAAATTACTCGTAAATTGTAATTTGCCAATAAATAAGTATATATATAGAGCAAATCAAATTTCTTGGCGGCTTGATGGTAGCTAGTATGTGCAAAGATTTTTTTTTGCAAAAATTGGCATGAACGGCTTCACCTGTGTACAATATTCACGAATATTTCGCACGGATCGATGTAGCATGTTTCACATTATTGTTGTTTTATCAAAAATGGCACAGCTGATTTTGATAAAATTTAAATGGGACCAATTTCAAAGTATATTCTTTCCAATAAAAAAAGAATTAATAAAATCGGACCACTATGAAAAAAGTTATGCGTGGTTATACATAAAAATATACATACGCGTCAAAAACTAACAACTTTTTTGTTCTACAACTTTCGTCAGAACAGAAAAAAAATCAGATGTTCCATACATTTTGTCGCGGGTGAACTAATTTTTTCTATGGAACAACAATTTTTTTTTTAGTTTTGACGAAAATCGTAGAACAAAAGTTGTTAGTTTTGATGTACAGAATAAGCCTCTAGAAGGTTGCTAATTGATTAGAAATTACCCTGTATATGATAAGATTTTAATGAGCAGCCAAGGTACCGACTACTTGGTAGACGCGAGTACTGATGAAAACCGAATTGATATCTACATATGTCTACCAAGTACTTACTCGTATTAAATACTTTTAGTTGTATTAGCAATGACAGAGCAGTGTTGTTAACATAACAAAATAAAAATAAAATTAGTAAAGTGGCACACGGGTGACCTCACCCACGACGCTTCTCGACTCCGACGAACCACTGGAGGAGGTATACAATTCGACAAGTATATTTTTTTTCTTTTTTTGACCGACGAACCACCAGAGGAGGTACACAATTTCAATATTTTATTTTTATTAGAAAGAGTATACTTACTTCAAAATTGGTTGCATTTAAATTTTATTGAAATCGGTTGAGCCATTTTTGATAAAACAACAATAATGTGAAAAATGCTACATCGATCCGTAGATATTCGTGAATATTGTACACATGTGAAGTCGGTCATGCTAATTTTTGCAAAAAAAAACTTTGCACATACTAGCTACCATCACAGCCGACAAGAAGTTTAATTCGCTCTATAGTCTATACTCATACTTATTTATTGGCAAATTATAATTTACTAGTAATTTAACAGAAAAAATATTTTAAACAAACATAGATGCTATAATTACAATATACTATGGTATAAACTGGACAGAGCGCATGCACAGGAGAACTGGCTGATCTGGAATGTGTAAAGGAGTTTGTGTACCTGGGCTCAATGATCAGCGATCAGAGAGGCTGCGAGAAAGAAATTCGGAGACGTACACAGATGGGGAAGGCCGCTATGAGCAAGATGACGAAGATCTGGCGAAGCAGGAATATCTCCAACGCAACCAAAATGAGACTTGTAAAAACGCTGGTATTCTCGATATTCTTGTATGGCTCCGAATCATGGTCATTTCGCGCGGTGGACCGGAAAAAGATCGAAGCTTTTAGACATAGACATCCGTTTATTGTGACAAAAATAGAGAGTTCAACATAAATTAAACATAATAAATATTGTTGTTTTTAAACTTTCGCGATTTGAACACATTATTATTACATACTACGGGACTAATCGCGCACTAAAATTACGAGATAAATAAATACCTCCTCATCCCGACGTTTCGGCCGAGTTGCATCGACCGTGGTTTCGGGTAGACTTATTTATTTATCTCGTAATTTTAGTGCGCGATTAGTCCCGTAGTATATAATAATTATAATAAATATTAAAACTAAGTAGAATACTAATAATCTATATTTCTGTCACAAATCGGCTCCACCTCAGCGTATGCTAGCTGGTCACCAGCGCTGGTCTTCCGGTGGAGCCGGCAGATTTGCACATTGCCGGCACATTGTTATAAAAAATAAATTATTCACTGAGCTAGTCTAGACAAGCAGTTTGAAAATAAGCCAAAAACAAACAAGAATTTTTCACAAAAATTCTCTCTGGTATTTATAAAAACTGCAAACTTATGTGCTAAACGTATCGGGAAATACAATTACATACCACGCCAAAAAATTGGTTTGCATGTCAACTTCATATTTTGACAGTGATAGAGCTGCTTAATGCTTTTGAAATGTGGTGTTGGAGGAGAATTGTCCGTATATATCACAGACATATAAGAGTAAGCAGACCTAACATAACATATGTATATTGAATCCAAAGTTAACACATACGTAATGTCATTCAGGCGGGGCCGAACTAAGGCTGACAACACTACGCATAGTAGAGTAGTCCTCACAGGTTAATACTAAAATTAAGTCGGGTAATTAAATGTATTTTTATGTACCTACCGACAACTTAACAACTTTATTTACAGTCCGTTCACAGTTATTTTATCTCTGGCATCTTTAGCTGTCTTCACACCATCAAAAATGATATATTTGTATCTCTGTTTGACGTAGTGTAGCAACCCATAAACAAAAATTGAGCGTGTGGTGCTGTGTTCCAAGCCATAGGGGCCGTTCAAGTATTATACGTAATTTATTGCAATTATATAAACCACCCCCACCCCCTGTCAGCAAAAATAGGCAAAGCTCTTACCCAAATGCTTACGTAAACATTGTTACATGTGTGCATTTTTCTACCAAAACACACCTGGCGGCGTTCTATCATGGCAGACATTCGGGAAATTGGCAAAACATGGTCGGAGGTGAAGCATGAAGCCCAAGACAGGCTGCGATGGAGAGTCTCTGTGGACGCCCTCTGCCCCACCCTGGGGACCTAGGAACTAAATCAATCATTTTTCTACCAGAAGATTTAATTTTAGAAATAAGAAAGTTTTCTTATTATTCTTAAGTGGCGTGCATCCAGTGCTTTCCCGCCATGTTAATTAGGTACATCGTTAGTCCACCTAGTCAAAATGATTTGAACACAAAACACTGCTCGAAGAAGGCTGCCAGTCTGGACGGTTTACGTTTTGCAACCAATATTTCTTTAGGTTATCATCTTTCGGAAACCTGAAACCATGTCAATATTCAAAACAGGTAGAGGTTATAGAAGGTCTATAATCAGCAGTACGTGCATATGGGCCAATCCAATAGATACTTATAATAACAATTTAGGTTATAATTTATAATAATATAACAGGTACCTTATATTAGACTTGTATTCTATGACATTGGTATGTAGTTCTTTAATCACCAATAATCTCAATCCATAAATTACTACCATAGTGTATGGTAAAAATATTATCTAATAAAACGAAATAAATTAATATTCAGACTGAGTCCGACCCAGTCCGACCCTTCGAAATTTTACAAGTACATGAGACGTCAAAGTATGGTTGCGTTATTTGAAAAACAAATAATATACAAAACTAGTCAAAGCGACGAAGTCTATAGGTATTAGAAACAACTCAATAACGTTATTGTGTATGTTTTATAGGAATATTTCAGCATTCTAACTGCATAAACTAAAAATCAAACGCGATAAGAACTTACTCTAAACAAACAGACGCAATATATACCGGTGAAAACTTAATCCAGGTGTTTTATTATAAGTTGAACTGTTACAATTATTCGCACTGCATTTCACCATTTTATTTCACCAGTTCACCAGCTATTAACACAAAATCCACTTATATTTTGCTCAATTACTCCGGAACGTTATCGCCATTGAATTCGCAAACGTCACTCACGGTCACTCATCAATATGGCGGCCGGCTTCACCTCATCTTTTTTATATGTGTTAGTTAGTATTGCCACAAGGGAAAACAAAGGATAGCGCATATTACTAGGAAGAAAGAGACGACATGACGTAGATAAAAGTATAACTATATAAATTATATAATGTTAGGTCTGCTTACTCTTATATGTCTGTGGTATATATAATGTACTTTGTGAGGAGAATGTTACGCATACCGCGGACAGCGAAACGCACCAATAATGTCGTTACGCCCACCATTTATATGGTATTATAGTTACACAATGTTATTTATAAGGATAGTATATTCACTTAGATTGTTTGGGGGAATATTTATGATGGAGGGCGCAGCGAGTGTATGATAGACGGAATAATAAAAAAATTATAAGTAGCGTGCCTTCATACCTTGATTTGTTGTAGAACGGTCAACAGTCAACCTTCACCTTCTTACCCCTTTGATTGGTTGCTTCGCTATAATATATATTAGGGTCACTCTGGGTCAACGTTCTTCATCTGTGGAATTTACAGTACGATGACACCAACTTCTTGGTGCCATCGACTGGAAGGATCCGTCGTGTCACACACAACGAAGCCTTCCCGTTAGTTTAGTTAGTAGGATGGAACCGCGCTGTCCCATCCTTGAAATTAGTTTAGTTATCTCACCAGATACTTATTGAGAAAGATTATATAATTAGTAGGATGGAACCGCGCTGTCCCATCCTTGAAATTAGTTTGTACTATGTTGTACCTCGTGGCTACAACATCTCATACCATGCCTGACGTCTGCACCTCATTGCGCTAGGTGCTGACTTGGTTTTATTACATGTACATGTCGTCAGGCCTTACCGTTACCACTTTTATGTCGTAACGATTGTTTTAGAGCATTAACTGCGTTACTGCTTCTATGCTTGTAACCAGTTGCGCTGCCTGTGGAGTCAGGCTCCAAGGACTTGTCTCATATCATGGGCCCGATCCATTCACGAAGTGTTCCGTGAGCTCGACCCTGCCTGCGGAGTCAGCATCGCGACATTACTCCCAGGACTTTTAATATCACGGGGCTCGATCCATTCACGAAGTGTTCCGTGAGCTCGACCCCTGTTACTCTGCCGGAAAGCCGGCCATATCTGGTGAGATGCGGTATTAACATTACAACAGACAATTAGAGTATTTCGTGCACTGCGCATAGTATACTTAAACACGCAGATACTTAGGTACTTAGATTATAGTTTATACTTAGACACGTAGATAGATACTTAGCTTTCGTTACTGGTTCTCGCACAGTTTTATAACTTTTATGTGGATAAAACATTTGAAAATACTTGAAGCTAGCGTTATAAAGAAAACCGCCAAAAGAACTTACCACAGAGTATGTCAAATTCATAGAGTTGTAAAATCACTGGTCTATGGATAGAGTCTTGGAGTTGCCATTATTAAAACGTGTATTTGGTGCCTTCGCGACCGGTCGTCGCGACACACCCCGCCGAAAGGCTTAAAGGAGTGAAATTAAGTTGCGCGTCCATTCCCTAATTTTTTCTAGGGCTTTAACGGCCGCGTCTCTTTTTTGCCTTGGTTCAGTGTCCTTGCTAGCAGTTTCATTTTGACCTTCCTCATTCCCTTCTAAACCTGATTTTTCAGGCTCTTTCTCACTCAGTACTTCCTCGTCATCATTGTCAGGAGTTTCGTTAGTAGTGTTAGGAACATTTCCTTCAACACTGGTAACTTCACCAGCAGATATTGCATTTATAGCAATATCTCTAGCGTCAAGCTCTGGAGTATGGTATCTGCCAATTGCCATAGGTCTAGTATATGACAAATTTTCTTCCTCATCCATTTCAAGTGGGTAAAGGTGTGTTATCGATCTTGTGAATTCTTTGTCACCAACTTTCACCTTGGCTACTCTGCATAAGCCATCAACTCCCTTCAATAGTGAGATAATTTTTCCCACTCTCCAGTCTTCACGGTTTTTTGACTCTCCTTTAATTTGCACAATTTGTCCTACTTTTGGTTCATTTTTCGCGGTTACTCTAGGTTCTCTAGGTGAGTGCTGATACCTTTCTCTTAGGCTTGTTAAGTATCTATTTGTAAACATTTCTTTGAACTCTTGTAAGATGATCAGTGCTCTTTTCCAGCCTTTGATAAGTTCCGTTTTAGTTACAGTACCGGTGCATATAGAATTTTCTTGTGAAACGTTTGTTGTGATACATTTTCCCATTGTGAGAAAATCTGATGGTTTCAAGATGTGATCCAGTTCTGAATCCACGCAGGTAAGTGGTCTCGTATTTATGACGGCTTCTATTTCTTTTACGACTGTAGCCAGTTGAGTGTCCTTTAAGAGATGCTTTTGCAAAGTTCTTTTCATGCAATTTTTTACTATCCCAACGAGTCTTTCATAACATCCTCCAAACCAAGGTGCGAGTTGTGGAATAAACCTCCATTTTATTTTATTGTCTATGCAGTACTGACTTGACAGTACTTCTGCCATCAATTTGAAATAAAGTGCATTATCTGACGTAATTAGTGTTGGTACTCCTCTGCTAGATATCATTCTACGCAGGGCAAGTAATCCTTCTTCTGTTGTTAAATCTTGGACGATCTCCAGATGTATAGCTCTAACAGCTAAGCAGGTATAGATAGAAATCCATCGTTTGACAGCTCCATTACCGTTGTCGACTAATAGCGAACCCATCAGGTCGACCCCGACGAAATTGAAAGTTGAGCTGAAATTAACTCTTTCCGGAGGCAGCGCTGGTGTGGGCGGTGCCTTAAATGGACCACCACCATGCTTATTGCATTTAGGACATCGTCTCAGAAGTTTTTGCACTTGACTCTTCCCTTGAGGTATCCAGTAGAGATTTCGAATTAAGCTCAGTGTATGATTTGCACCAACATGGTAATTGCTCTCGTGAGTTTTCATTATGATGTTGTTGGTAAAGTCGCAGTCCTTTGGAATGAGAATTGGGTAACGTTTATCAAACGACCAATCAGCATTCCCTAGTCGTCCTTTGCAACGCAATATTCCATCAGTATCTTTGAATAATCTTAAATTTCGACTAAGATCTGTATCCTTTCCTTGAACCTCCAGGCTAAAGTATTGGGCTTGTACATTTTTTATTTCTTCGAATTTATTTACAGTTTGTCCTTTTTGCTGATCTGAGTATTGTTCTACTTCCATTATATACTCGCTACATTCTTGATGTTTCTTCGATAGACCTTCCCGAGTCAAGAGAGAACTAACACTGTCGGCTCTTATGTCAGGTGGCCATGACTTAGGATTTTTAGTAAGAAAATCTGGTCCGGAAAGCCATTTCATTTTTTCTTTTGTTGATTCGGTGATTTTAGTTGCTACATCTGCAGGATTTTGTTCAGAAGGAACGTGTTTTATGGTTATATTTTTGATTGATTTTATTTCCTTTATTCTTCTTTCTACAAATGGTGGTAGAAGTTTATCTGACTTCATCCATTCAATAACTATTTGGCTGTCAGTCCACAGTACTATTTGACGAATTTCTGATTGCAGATTTTTTAAGACGAATTTGATTAGCCTGCTTCCGATGAGTGCAGCTAAAAGTTCTAACCGCGGAATTTTTAGACTGTCTTGATCCTTTAAGGGTACTAGTCTCGACTTTCCGATGACAAAATTTTTCTCACTTCCCTGAACGACATATACTACCGCAGCATATGCCTTCAATGAAGCATCACAAAAACAGTGTAGATCATATTTATTCTTGTTCGAGTTTTTCATATATGGCCTGTTTAAAGATATATTCTTCACATTGTTCAAGTCTTTGGATACTGCTTGTGACCATTTTTCAATCATCTCTTGGGGCAAGGTTGAATCCCATTTTATTTTATTTTTCCATAGTTCTTGTAAAAATAATTTTGCCGATAGCAGGTAAGGTGCCGCATATGAACATGGGTCATATACCGATGCGATCACTCTGAGGACGTCTCTTTTGGTGGTTATGTTGGTGTTAACGTTTTTAAATCTCAGTTGGAGCGTGTCCTCCTTTGTGTTCCAGTCTAGACCTAAGACCTTTACTATTTCATCTTCGCAGGCGTCATGTATTTGCTGCATGACTTCTGTGCTGTTGGAACTCCATGACCTCAAATTCATGGATATCTCTTGAAACGCTTCTTTGGAATCTTTATGTAGCTCTAATGCTTTGGAAATAGATTCTACTCCAGTGACAAGATTGTCGACATATATAGCATCAGCTAACCCTTTGATTTCAGGCTTTTTCGCCTTTGAAAGATGGTGTTTTATCGTTGCATTCAACAAAAATGGACTTGATATTACTCCAAATGGCACTCTGCAAAATCTCAAGTGTAGAAGATTATCCATCGTTGCCGGTTTATTTATGTCTTTCAACCATAAAAATCTGGTGACGTCACGATCAGTGCAATGCAGAGCGATTTGCAGGAATGCTTTCTCAATATCAGCTGTTATTCCGATTTTATGGGTTCTGAACTTCATAAGTAGTCCGGTCAGATCTTCTAGTAAAAGTGGTCCACAGTATAGACATTCATTTAAACTTTTGTTGCCTTTCGTCTTCGCACTTGCATCATATACGATTCGAATGGGTTTATCTGAATGTTGAATACCATGATGAGGTAAATAATGTACTACCTTCGAAGTTCCCTTGGTGTTTGGTGCGTGTTCAATGATTTCACTGTTTAGTTGCTGTTTTATTGTTTGATCATACGAGATTAAAGTTTTTGGATCTAATCGTTTCGTCAAACTCACCAAGCGCCCATAGGCTAAACCAAAATTGCTAGATAGATTTGGTGGATACTCTTTCCATGGCCACTTTACTGTATATCTGTCGTTTATACACTCAGTAGTTTCATTGAAGCTGTGGATTGCTTGTTCCTCTCTAGTGACCTTTGGAGAATCGACGATGCCAATGGACTCCAACTCCCATAAATTCTTTACGTTTCCATAGTCTAAAGGTAAATCGGGTTGACTTAATCCGATACTCAAACTAGTTTGAAAATATGTCACAACTGACAGTTCTTCTTCTTGGGCTGGTTTAGAATCCATTTGACCACTTAGAATCCATCCAAATTTAGACTTCACTAGGTATAGCTTCTGTCCTATTTTCTTCTTTTCATTAGAGATCAATGAGAAGTAATAATCGTTGCCGATGAGTATGTCCACTTGATCATTTAACGACCCATCATCAGCTATAATGAAGTCACGATCTGGTATTTCTTGGTGTAGTTTATGGAATGATACTCCATTTGTTATCGATTCCACACAGTTTGCGTAAAGAGTAATAATTTCTTTTGTTCGTGTCATTAGTTGAAGTTTTACCAAAGGACTTTCTATTTCTTGGGGGGATTTTTCACCGAATGTAAAAATGGTAAGCAGATTTTCTTCTATAATAGGTAAGCATAATTTTCTTGCAAGCCTTTTACATATGTAGGATCTTTGTGAACCAGAATCTAGTAGCAATCGACAATTTTCTTGTTCCATATCTCCTTCTTTGCTTGCTGTTACAACTGCTGTTTGTAATATAGTGGACCCTCTTTCATTTGTAACTGTTAACGTTTTTTCTCCTGGAACTCTTTTTGGACATAAAGCTCTGTTATGTCGCCCATGGCTATTGCAATACACGCATTTGAATTTTATAGTACAACCTTCAAAGTTGTGTCCTTCTCGGAAGCATAAAAAACAGCGCTTCTTCAATTTAAGCTTCCTTTCTTTCAAGGTTTTATATTTGTCGCATTGGTCATTATAGTGATTGCCGTCGCAGAAAATGCAGGAAAGTTTTCTTCTTTTCTTTCTTGATTCTTCTTCAGCGTTGTCGTGTCTATTGGTTCTTTCAGGTTTAAATTCAAATTTTCTTTTGTTTGACATGCTCGTTACTCCTTTATATTTAGGAGTATAATCATTCCTTTTGAATTTCTTTTCATTAGTCCTTTTACTTGACTGCATTCCTTGTTCTTTATTTTCTTGCATCACGTGAAGTGTTTCAGTTGTAAATCGACTGGTTTCGCTAGTTTGATTTTCTTGTGTAATTCTACTCGCATCTTCCTTTGCAGAAATAATAATTTCCAATTGTTTCCTCATATCTTCAACTGAATCAGTTTTCAGAGCCATTTTCATTTCATAAATTACTTCTGAAGGGAATTTTTCTATGATTATAAATCTTAAATGATGGTGGTTGGTATCTTGTCCTAGTGCATTAAGCACTCTGATATGTCGTTCTATTTCATTGAGTGCTCTGCGACAATCTTCAGCGGTCTTGTCAGCTGTCTTCACTTTGTATAAAGCTGCATAATGAGCATCAATTATGTGGCTTTCCTTTCCGTAACGCTCCTTTAGTGTTCGTACTGCTATTGCATAATTTTTGTTTGTAGTTTCTAAACCTTCTATAAGTTTCTTTGCATCTCCTGTTAATGATGCCTTTAAATATAATAACTTATCAACATCAGGTAAGTTGCGACTGTCAATATTTGAAGTAAAATGGTCCCAAAACTCTTGCCACCCTAGTATATTTCCTCCGTATTCAGGTAAGCTCAGCTTGGGCAGTTTGCTTGATATTGCGGCATGAGAACTTTCCGTAACTCCTTTACAGTTTTTAATTTTATGGATCAGTTCCGTGAGGACTTCTTCAGACTCTAATTGGATAGTACTGAACCTAGATATGTCATCAGCAGATGGTTCTGCGCTCATGCGGAAATACTGATGGAGTTCTGCTGTAAATCGGGAATGGAAGGTTTCTAATTTTCTGCATAGCAATTCAGCTTCGCTTTTGTCATTGTCATTTATCTCTCCCTTTGAGAATAACTGTTTACACTGAACAGTGAGATTTTGAATGCGGCCTATAATGTCTTGTAATCTATCTATGAGTACCGCCTCCATTGTTCACCTGGAAGTACAGAGTTTATTCTCATGATATATGATATTTATGTTCATCGATTCACTCCAATTTCACCCTTGTGTGTACCTACATATATTATAGTCATTCTTTAAAATATATTTTCAAACAATGATTGATGGTAAACAAGTATACTTAGTCAATTTATTTTTGTGCAATTGTCCCCTTTTATTTACTTTCTATTATTATTATTGAATCAAAAATTAATTGAGAATATAATAATAAGTTCCAAATGCGTTTACTTCACTGAACGAAAATGTTTTATTAACTGTGCATTGAGTTAGACAGTACTATTCTAGTAAACTTAAATAGTTACTCTGAAATGTCTCAACGCTCAAATTAAATAAGATGCTCAATGTGTAAAATAAATGCCGCAAAATGTTTTACTATAGTGAGGCATTCATAACCCATACATAGCTTACGATAGCTGTCTGTATTTACAAAGGCAAAAGAAATCAGTCAACGCTCATTAAAATAGTCTGTTTGTATTGATCCGCTTGGTTCATTCTCAAATAATATAGTTGAACTACTTAGAACTTAAAAATCAGGAAACAGTTGTAAATATTCAATCATAGGTAAGTAGGTACTTAGTCGAATGAATCTGCAATGAAGTTGTAATAATATAGTAGATAAGGCGTTTTCAGTGTTTTCACTAAATTTTCTGATAATATGTACCAAATCACCAAAAATCATTATGAGGTAAGCATACAGTACATTCTACCAGTGGATGCACTGTGAGCAAGTGTAGGTATAACATGAAGGTAAGTATAAATTATTTCTATCTTAAACAATTGATCCCGCTATTCAGTTAGAAAATGTAAAGTTCTAAATAATTATGTCCAAATTTTGCATTAGATGTGCATTTGTATAAAACATTATTACCCTTTAGCACAATATCGTAATGTACACATTAATTACGAGATCAATTTCACTCTTGGTACAACAATAAAATTTCGAGAATATTGAAAACTCTTAAACATTACAATACACGCTAAGGAGCTTTGACACTTACTTGATATCGTCGCTGCTGATTAATTATTCCAAATGGCAGCGTTTCACTTAAACACTGTAAAACCTTTTATTAATGTTTAATTTCAACGGCGTCACTTTGAGAAAGAAAAAAAAAATGGCGCACGCAGAGAACTTTTGATTCAATTCCTCCCGCGTTCGCTACAAAGTGGGCGGAAGTCGTTCAGCGTGTTTACTTTCCAAAAAATGTATTTTGTGAAATGCGTTAGTTTCGTTAGATCACCATCTTTTATTTCTAATTAAAAATAATTTAATTAATTTTACCTTTTATTTGGTGTACAATTAAATTGAATTACCTAACATTTAAATGAAATTAAAATCGCGCCAAATTCATCAGTCAGACACAATAACCATCCGCCATTTTGAAATACGGAAGTCAATACCAATACATGCTTGAATCAAATTGATTGTGGATTTCGATTAATATGTAATTGCAGCCGTTTCTATTCTTGCTGACTTTAATTATTTCTAGATAACATAAAAGCCTGTTTGCTTACAACTAAAGATATTGTCGGATTTTATTATTAAGTGAATCAGAACATTATAATTTTTCAAAGGTGGTACTCAGCGCCATCTGTGTTCTTTTAGGCAACCTCCCTATGCTCTAGACCAGTAATTTTAGGTATCTCCTAGTAATGATGTTTTAGTACTCACAATTAAGGCAAAAGAAGGTGAAGGCACAACAAAAATTAATATCCCAGCATCTCCATGTCGTTACGCCCACCATTTATATGGTATTATAGTTACACAATGTTATTTATAAGGATAGTATATTCACTTAGATTGTTTGGGGGAATATTTATGATGGAGGGCGCAGCGAGTGTATGATAGACGGAATAATAAAAAAAATATAAGTAGCGTGCCTTCATACCTTGATTTGTTGTAGAACGGTCAACAGTCAACCTTCACCTTCTTACCCCTTTGATTGGTTGCTTCGCTATAATATATATTAGGGTCACTCTGGGTCAACGTTCTTCATCTGTGGAATTTACAGTACGATGACACCAACTTCTTGGTGCCATCGACTGGAAGGATCCGTCGTGTCACACACAACGAAGCCTTCCCGTTAGTTTAGTTAGTAGGATGGAACCGCGCTGTCCCATCCTTGAAATTAGTTTAGTTATCTCACCAGATACTTATTGAGAAAGATTATATAATTAGTAGGATGGAACCGCGCTGTCCCATCCTTGAAATTAGTTTGTACTATGTTGTACCTCGTGGCTACAACATCTCATACCATGCCTGACGTCTGCACCTCATTGCGCTAGGTGCTGACTTGGTTTTATTACATGTACATGTCGTCAGGCCTTACCGTTACCACTTTTATGTCGTAACGATTGTTTTAGAGCATTAACTGCGTTACTGCTTCTATGCTTGTAACCAGTTGCGCTGCCTGTGGAGTCAGGCTCCAAGGACTTGTCTCATATCATGGGCCCGATCCATTCACGAAGTGTTCCGTGAGCTCGACCCTGCCTGCGGAGTCAGCATCGCGACATTACTCCCAGGACTTTTAATATCACGGGGCTCGATCCATTCACGAAGTGTTCCGTGAGCTCGACCCCTGTTACTCTGCCGGAAAGCCGGCCATATCTGGTGAGATGCGGTATTAACATTACAACAGACAATTAGAGTATTTCGTGCACTGCGCATAGTATACTTAAACACGCAGATACTTAGGTACTTAGATTATAGTTTATACTTAGACACGTAGATAGATACTTAGCTTTCGTTACTGGTTCTCGCACAGTTTTATAACTTTTATGTGGATAAAACATTTGAAAATACTTGAAGCTAGCGTTATAAAGAAAACCGCCAAAAGAACTTACCACAGAGTATGTCAAATTCATAGAGTTGTAAAATCACTGGTCTATGGATAGAGTCTTGGAGTTGCCATTATTAAAACGTGTATTTGGTGCCTTCGCGACCGGTCGTCGCGACAAATAAGTCAATTCTTGAGCAACTAAAGATTAAAACTAGGCTTTCCACAATTTGTTATCAACGACTCTTGACTTACTTTGGGCACATCGCCCGTAGTCAGCCACATAATTTTGAGAAACTGGTTGTAGTTGGGAAAGTAGACGGCAAAAGACCACGTGGACTCTCACCTACCCGTTGGTCTGATCAGATTAAGTTTATAACCGGGCTTCCAGTTTCCACTGCTCTGAAGAGAGCCGAAGATAGGGCGGCGTGGAAGCAGCTCGTTACTGATTCCGTCAGAGCATTTCAAGATGGGCACGACCTTCAGTAATGAAGAGGATGAATAAGAGACAGATGGTATCAGAAAATATGTCAACCATCTAGCTAGAGAAATGGCCGGTATATCTACTAGTTGTCGGCTTACGCAGCCATTGTGCGAAGAAACAATGGGGGTAAGTATCCGAGACGTGCCCGCCTTCTATTGGACTAATTCTCTGCCGTCGGAACTTTCAGCTTACAGAAACGCAACTTAGGTACTTACGAGTATATCTAATGTAAGGTTGTTTATATTCTCTTATAATCATTTTTTGCAAAAAATAGCATGACTGATTTCACCCGTGCACAGAATCATTACATAGTATAAAACAAAGTCGCTTCCCGCTGTCTGTCCCCATGTATGCTTATATCTTTAAAACTACGCAACGGATTTTAATGCAATTTGTTTTAATAGATAGAGTAATTCAAGAGAAATGTTTATATGTATAATACACCTGTGCGAAACCTTGGCGCATCGCTAGAACGCAAATATTATGCACGACATTTTTCACATTATTATAAAAATAGCTCAGCCAATTTCCATAAAATTTAAATGGGACCAATTTCAAAGCATACTTTTTCCAATAAAATAAGAATTATGGAAATCGGACTACTATCGTCAAACGAGTATGTAGTACCTTTAAAAGCATCGACTGCATTAAGGTGTTATATTTCACATATGTTAGAAGTATTCTAGAATACGCTTGCAGTATGTGGTCACCCTGCTATAAAGTACACATACAAAAAATAGAGTCAATCTAAAAGCTATTTTTTAAATTTATATGCTTTAAACAAATATTTTAATATTAGCACACTGGAGTAGAGACGTGAGCAATATGACATTGTACTCCTGCATGACATATTTTCCGGAAAAATAGATTGCGGTGAACTTCTGGCCAACATATCGATAAGGGATATAACCTATTCGTCGCACTAGATTCAACACGCCCCTGTTTCATGTCCCCTATGCAAGCACTAATTACGCTCGAAACTCAGTCTTGTGTCGTGCCGCCCAAACCTACAATTTACATTACTCTAAATTAGATATTTTCCATTTAGCTAAAAACAACAAACATGTGACAGAATTTACGACCTGACTGTGTAATACCTAGTCAGGTCATAAATTACGACCTGACGGTGTAATACCTAGTCAGGTCATAAATTATGTCACATGTTTAATATAAAATAATTGAAACAAGTTTATTCGTGACCAAAATGCTGGTGTTTATTTGGCTCAACGTATAAGCATTGCCATTCAGCGTGGCAATGCTGCCAGCATGCTGGGCACGCTGCCAACTGGAAGTGGGCTTGAGCACTTGGATTATCTTTAGACCTTCAAGGGTCTGTGGATGATCCAATTGCTTTCTATGTAGTAGGAGTGTAGTATTGTCCTTAATAATTGTTCAAATATCTAGTTTATTCATTATGTAACCATTTATATACCAAAATGAACTTAACAAAACATAGATTCTTATGACAATAAAGTTTATTCAAAATTACCTCCGAGATTTTGAATACAGGCCTTCAATCTGCGCGGCCAGTCGTCTATCGCAGCACGAACGAGGTCCATGTCAATATCGGCGGCTGCCTTAATGTCCTGTTTTTCTTCGATATGCCCGAAGCCCTAAGTCTTCATTTAACACCCTTTTCACCGTGGTTCTGCTTAACCCCATCTGAAGGGCCAACAGTTTCTGCTTACGTTTGGGATTTCTTTGAATTCGCGCCTTCACAGCTTTTATCACTGCTGGAGTCCTAACAGACCGATGGCGACCACTTCTTGACCTGTCATCTACACTAGAGTCTTCATTGTATCGTTTGATGGTACGATAAACGAATCTTTTGGATATATTCAAATTTTTCAGTATGTCAAAAATTTGAATTGGCGCGTAACCGCAACGATGCAACGCAATAACTGCAACACGGTCTTCTTTAAGCGTCCACTCCATATTTAAAAATGAGTAAAATTCTAAAAAGCATACATTTTTATTTTCATGAACAATTCGAAATTCGAATTCAATAAACTTTTTTATGGCAATTCTAAAAGAAAAGTTTTTACTGTGTGACAATACTTATGACCTAACTAGGTATATATACGCGTCGAATTGGTGAAACCTCCTCCGGTGGTTCGTCGGTCAAAAAGTGACCAATATTTCTGTATCAATGGATCCAACCAGCTGTGATTTATTCGAAGTAACTTGTCCCGCTAAGACAGTGCTATATTTTTATAGCAGTGTATGAAGATCACGTAGCACATGGAAACCTTTTTTTTTTTAATTAAGTAAAGCACAGGTGTTACCCACGCTTTATTTTAGTAGAAAACTGCTACTATAGTTTCAATCGCATTTGGCAATATTTCTCAAGGTTGGGGTACTAGCGCGATATTATTTTATTTACTATATTTATATTATTATATACTTAGGACATGTCTCAATCAGCAAAGACCTGAAACACCAAACTCTTAAATTTTTAATAAAACTTTTTACTCTTAAATCTTGTTAGGAAGATACTGAAGAAAGAAAGAAAGAAGAAAGAAAGTATATTTATTAACTGAGTAAGAAATCGGTACAAATTGTCCACGAAACAACATTAACGTTAGATTCGTTCACATCAGTTGGATTAACAGCGGGCCCCCAAACTCGGCTAAGCCGGTCTCTTGGTGGCCCATTCCAAATTAATTGCCAAGAGCTGAATTGGTACGATTAGAGACTATATATTATCGTACCATATCAAAACCTGATCTACATATAATTGACATACAATTTTTTGATAAATGAAATTTAGAAACATTAAACAAAACACAGTAGGTATAACAAAGACCAAGCATATTACTAAACAAAATTATAATACACTTACATAGTTCATTAAGACATTGCTTTGCTTTAAAAGAAGGCTAAAAGAAAATTATACTAGCTGAATTGATTTTAGTGTTAACATATTTACTATCAACAGCACAATCATACAATTTGGAGTGATTATGTGTGTGTTATTGGGTGGGTGTGTATGTGTGACACTGCAATACACGAGATCTCATGAGAGCCAAGGTTTGCAGCGTCACGTGTGTGTGTGTGTGTGTGTGTGTGTGTGTGTGTGTGTGTGTGTGTGTGTGTGGGTGTGTGTAAGTGTAAGTGTGTGTATGTGTGTGTGTGTGTGCGGAGCGGGTGGCAAATTATATGGTAGTGTCGTACACCTTGACGAGCAGTTCTGTTGCTTTGTAACCGAGGTTAAGCATCCATGTCTTCACTCTATGTTTAGCTTTCCTGTGTGGGATTTCTTTGATGTCGCAGTGCTTACACACTGCATTGTAAGCGAAAGTATGAATGTAAGGAGGGAGGCGACAAGCAAAGACTGTCTTTACTTTAGGGAGTGGCACGGCAACATGTCGGGCATTCCTCCTTGGGGCCTGGGAGGTCATCGAGTGGGTTTTACTTACTGCGCTCAAAACAAAAAGTTGTCTAACAGAGAGGACTTCGGCCTCTTTGTAAAGTTCATCGGTGGGATACCTGCGTGGCTTCCCCAGCATTACTTTCAGGACTGCCCTTTGCGCTCTCTCTACTGCAATCATGTTACTCGTGGCAGCACCGCCCCACACACCAATGCAGTATTGAATCACGGATTGGCACAACGATGTGTACACCAGCTTTGTAACGTCACTGTTTGCGGCTCCACGGAGTTTTTTCATGATGTGGATAGTCCTACGAACTCTTTTTGAGAGATATGCGATATGTTCTTTAAAGGAGAGTCTCTGATCTAGTTGAACACCTAAGTATTTAGTATGCGCTACTCTTTCTACGACACTACCCGTCACAGAACTCTCATATTGAAAATTCAGACTATCAAAATCAGGCACCGTGGCACGAGTAATGTGAAAGCCTACGAAGTTGATTTTTCTAACATTCAGAGTTAGTAAATTATTACTGAGCCAATCAGCGATAACTGACATTCCGTGCTGCGCAGCCAACCGAGCACTGGACCAGTCTTTGCCGTGAAATATGGCTGCTGTGTCATCGGCGTAGCAGATTAACGTCGCGTTTGGAATGTCTAATTTCAGCAGGTCGTTCATATACACTACGAAGAGCGTTGGCGATAAAATACCTCCTTGGGGAACTCCAAACGATACATCTGTCTCTTCGCTAATGACGTTTTCTATTTTGAGTCTTTGTCTTCTGTTAGTTAAGTAGCTGGCAAACCAGGCAAGCGCATTCCCACGTACGCCGAGAATTTCAAGTTTTTTGAGTAAAATTGGAACCAAAACGGTATCAAATGCGCGTGCCAGGTCGAGGAATACAGCCAAGCATCGGTGGCCGCTATCCAAGTGTGCTGAAACAGTCTCAGTCAAGAGTTGGACAGCGTCCTCCGTGGATTTTCCACGCCTAAAACCAAACTGTTTGGTAGACAGTAGTTCATTCTTTTCCAAATAATCTACTAGCCGCTTGTTTATTATTTTCTCCAGTAGCTTGGAGAGAATGCACAGCAAGGAAATAGGGCGGTAGTTGTCCACACAGTCTTTGGGGCCGCCTTTGTGTAAGTACACAAATACCCCTACACATAGTATGTGAAACGAATTGTCGACCTTAAAGTTCTCGAATGTAGACAATGTATTGGCAAGTGTAGCGAATGTCTTCACGTGAATCTAAGATCTGGTCGTGACGTCCGGAACACGTTGGATGCCAGCGCTTCGATTCCTTCCATCACAGCTCTTTGGGTTAGCAAGTTGAAGAGGCCTTAGGTAGGGCACACAATTCGTAGAAGTAGAACTGATGTCCAATGTTTTTCAAAATTCTCGAGGGAAGACAAAATCAAGAAACTAACTTACATGGGTAGAATGTATAGACTGTGGGTCTGTAATATTTTAACGTCGCTTTCATTCTCATCATTGTCATTTTCTGAAATCAGGGCTATATATTATGTGCAGACACCCAACAAATACGAACTCACTTTTATTTAGATAATATGCCAATACCTACCTAATATCTCTTTTTCATAAACTTCGAACAGTTTAAGACTACGGAAACTCTCGCAATTTGGGTAGGTTTTAACTCATCATAATGGTTCATCCGGTATGTCTAGCATGTGTGTGGCGCATACCTACATTACGTGGTAAGTATATGTATAGCCAATCATACCCGGGCAAAGCCGGGACGGGCAGCTAGTCTTCTGATAAATGGCGCAACAGATCCTCACAGCCCCCCCCCCAATCCAAAATTGCTGTAGATAAAAAAAACCGGTCATGTGCGAGTCAGGCTCGCACATCGAGGGTTCCGTACAAACACTTTGTTAAAATAATTAAAAATCTGTTTTAGCATGTGCTAATGAAGTTATTTTATATGATACCTTACATCATACGATATACTCACTTTGAATTTTGAACGCATATTTTGTGAATTTTGAGGCCCTATTTTTTGTGATTTTAATTAAAATGTACAGTTTTTAGATTTATTCCTATATATGTACTCTGAGACAATGCTTCTCGCCAAATTTCATAGATCTATGTGAACGGGAAGTACCCTGTAGGTTTTGATTTTTGTGAGAGCGAAATATGCTGCTTTTTTACGACATAAACGGCTCTAACTTTTTTAAACGATAACTGAGAAGTTTTTCTTTTACGCAACTGCAACAGACTGACAGACGGACAACAAAGTGATCCTATAAGGGTTCCGTTTTTTCCGTTTGAGGTACGAAACCCTAAAAAACAATAATAGAATTAAATTACCTATGGTAGGCCTATGGTACCTGGGTACAAGAAAAATGGTACTTGTAGAGAAAAATTAATTAAGCTGTCGAGTTAAAGCAAAGACCTTCACGTCGCTTCAGTAATTATATATGTTATTAATTTACAATTTATCGGCGTGACGCAAAGCTAAGTTTAAGTTAACTGTCAATATTTTTTTCGATGTTCGAATAAAACGGTCGATTTTCAAGTAGCGTAAATTGGCCCTCGACGCCTCTAAAATAGTTTGTGATGCAACTTATATAACTTACAAAATAATTAATTATACCGTCCGTTCCGTTACATTTAACCAAATAATAGATATGTCAATAAAAGTTTGGTGCATAGAATAAGAACTAAATTAATAGAAACTATACTAAAACAGCAAGAGATATACCTACATCACTTTGTCCCATTTTAAATATGAAATTTAAAAGGTGTTGAAAAAGATGCACATTGAACTTCCAAGGGTTTCACAAACTAAGTCGGGTGGCCAAGTTCAAATAGGTAAAAAAAGTAGAAAGGTAATATGATCAGAGATTTGTACCTATTTTCTGGAATTAGATGGTTCAAATTTCCGAAAAAGACAAAAGTCCAAGTGGAACCTAATTTTAACTATTTTGAAATTCCAATTGGTGGTTTTGACGTATGCGACAGATATTGCGTTTTTTTTTTGTTCTACTCACTCTCGAATATGCTTTATAATCAGATATGAAAAAAATAGGTGTGACGAGGTTTTTATTAGAGTAAAATTTAGCAATACTTCTATTACTTTTCATTATTTTGAAGTTTGGTGGACCTGGTATTTGGGATTCTAAGTTCTGTGAAGTTTCCTACAATTCCTGAAACCCTAGTCACCCTTGGCAATTTGGAATGCTGCGCACGTCTGCTATTTAATAAAGTCACATCTCTCGCCGACGCTGCGTGCCTGATACCGGGAATTCAACAGTTGGCATCCTGTAGCGTTAAAAATCGATACAAAATATCGATAGTCGAATATTTTACTATCGATAGTCGATTATTATCGTTTATCGAATATCGATAGCTGCTTATTATATTAACAAATATCGATAGTCGTTTAATTAGTACGTATATTGTTTATACCTAAAAAAGGATTATAATTATATTATAATCAAATAACGATAGTCGAAAAGAGAAATACATATACCCATTATGCGAACACAAACTACTTCTTTCTTTGCTTTAGTTGTCTTTAAACTTTCCTACAATTCCTGAACACTTGTTACCCTTGGCGATATGGAATGCTGCCCACGTCAGCTATTTAGCGTGGTGCCCAGTAGCGTTAACTATCGATAGTCGATTATCGTTAGTCGCTTATCGATAGTCAATTATCCATAAGCGACTAACGATCTATTATCGATAGACGAATATTATCGTTGGTCTATAGTCGATAATCGATTATTGATCATCGATAGTCGACTATCGATAGTCAAGTATCGACAGTCGAACAATATCGAGGAAGGATAAGATTCATAACATCAATTTTTAAAACAGAAAAAATTCGTATGCATTTAATTTTGTTTATTGTTTCTGTAAGTAATAAGAAAATATAAGATTTCCTACAATTTATGCTCTTCAGGTCACCCTCCGAGATATGGAACACGTCAACTATTTAATAAAGTCACATCTCTCGCCGACGCTGCGTGCCTGGTACCGGGAATTCAACAGTTGGCATCCAGTAGCGTTAACTATCGATAGAAAAACATCGATAGATTGATACTCAAATGTTAATAGTCGAAACACTACAGAACAGAGGGTATGTATGTCGATATTTTTATATTACGAGGCTTAAAT
Source organism: Hypomecis punctinalis (assembly GCA_949316475.1). Lineage (NCBI taxonomy): Eukaryota > Metazoa > Arthropoda > Insecta > Lepidoptera > Geometridae > Hypomecis > Hypomecis punctinalis. Next base: position 3,776,249 of record OX438822.1, read on the forward strand.
CTTATAAATTTTAGTTCAAATTTTATAGGATTTCACTTTGTAGAAAAGAGTAATAATTTAGGTATACCTATGGTTTCATGATTTTTAATACAGTTGGTTTTTCGTTTAGTAGGTATATCGTATATACCTAGTATACAGTTGTAGGTCGGTTTATAGTATATCTATATATTATATTAGTTATATAGTTTTATGATTTTTAATATACAGATTACAGTAAACAGTTGATTCACCAATACTATTTAAGTTCATTAACTACCACTAAATACTTACAAGATTCACATATCTAAAACTACATAAACTACTACCTACTTTATAACAAATAATTGGATCATCCACAGACCCGACAAAGCCATTGAAACATTTTTTGAAAATTCAGTAATAATAATAAGAATGAAATTAATAATAAGAGATAACTAACACCTCTAATAATTATTTTTTGCAAAAAATAGCATGACCGACTTCACCCGTAGGTATACATAATTCGCGCTCAAGGTCGTCCGAAGGTGACGTCCGCTACTTATGTCCGATAGTGTGCACGGCTCAGTGTACTTTCATAGTCTAGGTCGCGGCTGTCAGTCGCGTCCGTAAGCCGCGTCCGATAGTATGTTTCGAGCTTTACACCACTAAAAGCCGTTAAAATCTCTTAAGTTCTGCTGAAAATTTTGCTCCACACAAACACAAAGACCGTCTTTCCTTACAATAGACATCGGCAGGGCAATGGCGGGTGAAATGCGTATAAATTGCGAAATAAATAGGTTACCGGAATTAGATTACAGCGTTCGACGCTTTGAAAGACGAATAAAAGATGGCGGCCTTTTTTCTTTTGGCTTTTTGGCTACTAGTGGTTCTGCCTTTTGCCCATAAGGTATTGATTAAATACTTGGAGCCTTTTATCTTATTTTTAATTAGTCGTAAATTAGTGTAGAAAAAGTATGTCGTTAATTACTATCACTGCCAACCATAGGCCTACTCTCGGAATAAAACTAAGCGATTAACAAATAGACAATGTAAAACGTATTAAAAAAATACTAGGGGATGTCTTACATAAAACATACGCAGACATAAAGATAGACAAAAGCCCCGTCCATGAATATAACCTATTTAACAAAACAAATGCAAAAAGTTTCGGTTGTGGCTATAAACAATGTACCTAAAGCTGGAAACATACTATCGGACGCGGCTGACGGACGCGACTGACAGCTGCGACTGATAGGTATATAGATAATGAATGTACACTGAGCCGTGCACACTATCGGACATAAGTCGCGGACGTCACCTTCGGACGACCTTGAGCGTTCGGACGTCCGAGAGCGATCTGGCACACCGGATGTTTTAAGACTGTGCACATTGCTAAGTCGCGGCTGTCAGTCACATCCGTCAGCCGCGTCCGATAGTATGTTTCCGGCTTAATTGATTAGATATAACCCTGTGTAATAATTATATTACCACTATTATGACATGTATGGTCCCCACGTCAGGCAGGCGGCAGTCACGCGCGCCCCAGTATTCCAGTCACCCATCGCTATTTCATTATAACATTCCTCGCTCAAAACGTGAATGGTATCTAAGGATAACTGGCCAAAGAGTAAGTAGAATTGTACAGATAAGAACAGGAAAAAGTTGGCTATAATATTTTATACACAAACACTATCAGTTCTGATTTCGATTACGGTCTGCTTAAGAGCAGTCAAGCATTTCCCATAGATATAACGGTAACAGATAGATACAATGATACATAATTATCTACATACCCACTTGAACGTCACCGTCTCAAACCTATTTATGCATCAAACGTCACGGCCCCGCGTCAAATTTTTCGCGCGCGGTTGCGTACTATCCGTCCCGCTAAAAACGTCTATCAAAGGAACAATAGACAAGCTACGTTCTAATAAAAAATACCGTGGCATAGCCTACTTTATTGGCAAAAGTGTTTTTTATAAGTCTATGATTCAAATGGTAAACAGCAACACGGAGCCGCCAATGGCCGGATCGGCCATCCCCGACTTTAGAGCACAATATTTCGATCACAACACAACAACACTGTAAATCACATACACCAGTCAATAGGAAATGTCTTTGAAAATGTTTTTATATATAACACTACTTATACGATTTAGTTAAAATTTACCACATATTTTAGCACAAAATTGCTGCATATAATGCCGCTGGAACCGGACCGGTGCGACTGGCGCCGTTTATGAAATGGCTGCCGAATCACTCGAAAAGGTGAATGAACTTTTATGCAATTTATGGCCATCTACATTTCATTCCGAATATTAAATACTAGCGTTATTACAAAAAGGAACTCTTACGTCCGTAACGTTAGAGTTCCTTTAACGTCCTTAAAGCTGATTTCTGAAAAATCGCACCGCGGGACATATTTGTCCCGGTAGCGGTTTTGTGAAGATTAGTCATGGGTTTAAGGTATATCCCGTTAACGTCCAAGTGGATAAGTAGACGACGCGGTTTTTTTTTTCGAAAAACTAAAGGAGATGCTTACACCCAAAGGATAATTGGAAATCTGAGACGTGTATCTTTAACAACCTCATCGATTGAAACACAAGCGTGAATGACTTCTTGTGTTTTTTAACATGCTTTTATTTGTTTCACCTGTATGTTTGCTTGCTTGCTTGTGTTAGGTTGTTTATATTCTCTTAAAAGTGACCAATATCTCAGTATAAATAGATCTAATCAGCCGTGAATCATTCGAAGTAACTTGTCCCGCCAACACAGTACTATATTCATATAGTGACGAATGAAGATCATGTAGCACATAGAAACCTATTTAGTACATAAATAAACTCGTGGGACAAGTTAGGTCGAATAGGTTATTTTAAATAAATAAAAGAGAATGAAGGTTGAATATTGACACTGGCAAATCCTTAACCATGCGACGCCAAAACATAAAAGAAGAAGTATGATGCAGAATGAAAAAAGGAGCAAGGAATAGAAAATGTTTGTAGCGGTATACCAATTGAATTATGGAGAAATAGTTAATAAACTATAATGTATTACTGACTACGAGGTGTTTAAATCTTACACTTGTAACCAACCCCGTTGAGCTCGATTTTGCCCTACTTTGAGCGATCAGATTTTCTTTAAACTTTGGACACCTATCAAAGACTGATGACAATGCATTGATTCGATGACTAATAAATGAAAAATAAAAGTAGATTAAAAAAAACTAAAAAAACACGCATTTTTAGCATATCAAACTAAAAAGTGTAAAATATAGGCAGAAAACATTCATCCATCCACCCATCCATCAGCCAAAGGACGTTCACTGCTGGACATAGGCCTCCCCTATGGATCTCTAATAAGACCGGTTGGAATCGGTTGCTAGAAAACTTTAATGAACAAACAATATTAATACTACATATTGTAAAAAAAAGGGTGAGGTGCTCCATTTACTAAAAATTAGGACACAAAGCGCTCCATGCTTGTTTTACAATAGTATTAAGATTTTTCGTTCATTATCTATTATTGATCGTCAACTGTCTCTTCTATATTTTAGTCTATGCCGTCTCAATTACTTGGCTCTTTGGTCGTTCTGCGGCAGACGTCTCATTTCACTCCAATGTGAACCATTATCGGTCTGAGGCGGAATTATAATATTTATTTATATTCTATAGGTATTCTTGAATCGTAGGGCGAAGGTCAGCTCTGTCATAATACTCGTAGTCTTTGTCGTAAAAGACGAGTTAATCTAAATTAAGATTCTTTTTACTGTAAGTATACAGAGTTATTGATAATCAATTAGCATCCTTTTAGGGGCTTAGTATACGTCAAAACTAACAAATTTGACTCCGCGACTTTTTTCATAACAAAAAAAAAAACAGCTGTTCCATACATTTTGTCGAGGGTGAACGATATTTTTCTATGGAACAGCATTTTTTTTGTTTGATAAAAGTCATTGAACAAAAGTTGTTAGTTTTGATGTACAGAATAAGCCACTAAAAGGGTGCTAATTGATTACCAATAACCCTGTATATATTTTTTTTTTTATTTCGAATAGGTTCGCGTTTGACTACACACTGCCTGATGTTAAGCAGAAGTGCGGTCTAGGGTGTAGCACGCTTACCTAGAAGATACCTATTTACTCGGGATTTGAAGACACCCACGTTGTACTTTAACGGGAAGACAGACCCAGGCAAAGCGTTCCACATTCCGGTTGTTCGCATGAGGAATGAGGATTCGAAACGCTTGGTTCTAACGCACGGAATATCCACCATAAAAGGGTGGCGCTTTGGTCGCGTCTGTCTAGCCGTACGATAGAAGAAAGGGGCAGGGGGGACCAGATTGTGCAACTCCTGGGCACACTCTCCGAAGTGTATCCGGTAAAAGGCCGACAAACACGCTACCTTGCGACGATGCTCAAGACTTTGCAGCTGTGACTTAGTCAAGGTGTCGTTGTCAATCAACCTCCTGGCTCGCCTCTCAATCTCCAGAGCCTCCAGTTGATATTTAGCAGAGCCATCCCAAAGGTGAGAGCAGTAGGTATTCCATGCAAGACCTGACTTGTGCTTTATAAAGACTAAGCAGTTGCTCAGGTGTGAAATACCGTCTCACCTTAGAGAGAACACCAAGTTTTTTGGAGGCTAATTGGGCTTTAGACTCTATGTAAGAGCCAAAGTTAAGAGATGATAAGAGTGAAATGCCTAATAGTTCCAAGCTGTCAGTTACTGGAACGGAGACACCACGGAAAGCGGGAGACAATTGAAAGGGTCTCTTTTTGGCCGAAAACAGACAGCCCTGAGTCTTTGTGGCATTAAACTTGACCAGGTTAGCATCACCCCAGTCGGATACCGCCTGCAGACTCAAGTTGAGGCGTTCAACCATAGCCTCTCTGTGTAACTCGATCTGTGGCCCGCTGGCTCTTGCATCGGATGTGTAGCTCTCCACGACTGTACTGTCATCTGCGTACCCAAAGATCCCGGGCTTAAGCAGATCGTTGATATGCAGTAGGAAGAGTGTCGCAGAGAGCACAGACCCCTGAGGAACACCGGCATTGATAGCCATTTGGTCTGACGAGCAGCCATCAACGACAACTCGTATCGACCGATTCCTCAAGAAATCTGATATCCATGCGCAGAAGATCTGATTTTTGAATTACTGTACTGTACCAGCCTTATTATAGTCCACTGCAGGACGTAGGCCTACCCACGAAGGCTGATTGGGCCATATCCACCACGCTGGCCCAGTGTGGGTTGGTTTCACATATGCTAACGAATTTCTTCTACGGACGTATGCACGTTGCCTAACAATGTTTTCCTTCACCGAAAAGCCAGTGGAGTGAAATCCCGTACATAAATTTTAAGAAATCCATTGGTACGGGACCGGGATTTGATCTCACGACTTACGATTGTAAGGCGGGCATCATTACCACTAGACCACTAGGCTTCTTGAATTGAATTGTTGGTCTTGAATTTCCAACTACTATTCCTGTGGACTGATTCCATAGGAACAGATTTTTATAATGTTGGTGTGAATTAACCCCCTTTTGGCTTAGTATATACTCTCTCTGAATCACCCTGTTTTGTACACTACTTACAACAGTATGCTGAGTGTGAATTTTGTCGTAAACATGACGCGCTCTTCGGCGAGCGCGTAAGCATGTAATTTGTATGTACTTGTTGTGTTTCTAAAACGCGCCGCTAGTGGCGCTGTACATTTCTTCATACAAATTACATGCTTACGCGCTCTTCGGCGAGCGCGTAAGCATGTAATTTGTATGTACTTGTTGTATTTCAAAAACGCGCCGCTAGTGGCGCTGTACATTTCTTCATACAAATTACATGCTTACGCGCTCTTCGGCGAGCGCGTAAGCATGTAATTTGTATGTACTTGTTGTATTTCAAAAACGCGCCGCTAGTGGCGCTGTACATTTCTTCATACAAATTACATGCTTACGCGCTCTTCGGCGAGCGCGTAAGCATGTAATTTGTATGTACTTGTTGTATTTCAAAAGCGCGCCGCTGGTGGCGCTGTACATTTCTTCATACAAATTACATGCTTACGCGCTCGCCGAAGAGCGCGTCATGTTTACGACAAAACTCACACTCAACATACTGGTCTAAATGATTACCCATTAAATGTCGATTTTTTTGTAGCCGTTTTGTTTGCCATATTTTTAATTACATCATATTTTTAACCCTTATTTTGAAGCATGGTACAAAGTCTGGCCCATGGTGAAATAATAATTTACCTACCCAGTACCTACCATAACTCAAAAAGTTCATTTTGTTGTGAGAAGCTCTATAATTTGCAGAAGGCAGAATACCTATTTACCTATACCTATATATATCTTACTGGGCCAGCGTGGTGTATATGGCCCAATCACCCTTCGTGGGTAGGCCTACGACCTGCAGTGGACTATTAAAAAGGCTGATATAGTACAGTATAGGTCTTGCACCTGTTTAACTGCATTTTCATAAGTCATTATCTCGCTTACTTTTGACCTAGTTCGTTCATACTTGCATAACTTGTTAGTAAGTTTAATCAGTTCAATCTTGTTTAATCCTACTAATATTATAAACTCGAAAGTTTGTGAGTTTGTGAGGATGGATGGATGTTTGTTACCCTTTCACGCAAAAACTATTGAACGGATTGAGATGAAACTTATATTTAGGTTTATAGTGTAGGTCTAATGGATTTATGAATTTTCAACAACAAACAAAGGAGAAATTATAGAAATGCATGGAGCTTGGGCCAGACCGAAGACTTCGATAGACTATCAATAGACTTCAAAATGCATGAAGCCTTAACTTGTAGGCTATTCGATTAAAAGCAAAAATATATCGAGCTTAGGCCTTTACCTGCTGCTGTATTCAATGATATTGCTTTATTTGATCGGAAAATGATTTTCCTATTATTTTCTGTCGTAACAATCTTCATTTAAAGGAATTTCATACCTATGGATCTTATTATCTTTAAACGTTACTTGTAAAATATGGCGGCGTGATGGGTGGGCCTTAAACAAAAATCAAATTAGAAAATATGAAATTCCATTCAAATTAAGCATTCAATGCGGTTGTTTTACTCTGCGCTTTTATTTACCAATTTTTAATAGAGTTTTTGAGCTACTGTACACATTATGATCCCAATTTGCAAGATTTTCTTTCTGAAAAGTTGCCACAAAGTACCTATCTACCTATCTTTCTTTCTTAATATATATAAATCTCGTGTCACAATGTTTGTCCTCAATGGACTCATAAACCACTTAACCGATTATAATAAAATTCGCACACCATGTGCAGTTCGATCCAACTTGAGAGATAGGATAGTTTAAATCTCAAATTATAGTCGCAATTTTAATTTATTTAGCCACTGCAACGCGTGGCCGGGTCAGCTAGTATCATATATTTTCACATGTTTTGGATAAATAAAAAAAAATGATCCAGGCTTACTTCTTTTATTATTACATCAATACTTAATCAGGTTAAATATAGACAACTACAAAGTAAAATAATATCTACAAACGTTAAAATTATCGTTTTTGACTCAATTATCCTTTGAAGGCAAACGCGTATCCTTCGCCGAAACTGTGGGGCCCTTTATTCTCCACTTCGTTTTCTCGATACTGTAAAATACAAAAAAAACATTTGAAAATAATAAGCACCTGTATAGTTTCTGTTTACGAATTTTTTTTTATGGCTTAAGTAGGTAATTTATTTGACTTTGCATGAGTTTTAATTTATTACTTAAGGCTGCTTATTCAGTGAAAGCTATTTTTGACCGACGAACCACCGGAGGAGGTATACAATTCGACGCGTATATATATATATATTTTTTTATAACCACGTAAACTTTTTTTGTAGTAGTCCGATTTTAATAATTATTTTTTTATTCGAAAGAGTATACTTCGAAATTGGTCTCATTTAAATTTTATCGAAATCGGCTGAGCCATTTTTGATAAATCAACAATAATGTGAAAAATGCTACATCGATCCGTGCGAAATATTCGCGAATTCTGTACATGGGTGAAGTCGGTCATGCTAATTTTTGCAAAAAATAATCTTGTATGCGAAATTGACTAACGTGGTTTTATGTGTTATCTGTAGGTACAACATTAAATTGCAAGTATTTTTAAACTTTAGTTCATTTCAGGATCAATAAATAATGAGGCGTTTTCAAAAAAAAAAATATTTTGACAAAACTTACTAGATGGCGTAATAGTCATATAAATTGATCTGTCATTGTCAACTGGAATCGGGTGACACTATAATGTACACTATAATCAAAATATTTAATAAACTACCCCAATCAATAAGAGATGAACTAAATATAACTACCTTCAAAACAAAACTGACAAATCTGCTTATAACAAAATGCTATTATAGTGTACAGGACTATCTTGATGATAAAGCGTCTTGATATCACGATATTACCTATCTACATATATTTTGCAAAGAATAAAAATAAAACAATATATATTATATAGGTTATACTTAACAGATAAACTGTCATATATTTACAACTTTTTGTCACAATGTAATTTAGATTTAAATTTAGCAAGTAAGATTTACTTTGTTTTGCTTCACCCTATAAAACAGGGTCCTCAAGTAGAAGTAAACATATAATATTAAGTTATATATTATGTTATAATACTCTCTTGTTGGTGCAAATAAATATTCTGATTCTGATTCTGATTCTGGTGAGCGAGAGAAGCCTATAGTAAAGTCTGTCACTCTATTTTATTGATCATACCTGTCCATCGTCCATCGCTTCCTGCGGCCGCCAGTTGGTGCTTTGTGTGAAGTACTGTCCTCCCGCCCCTCTCTGACCCTCCTGGCCCTGGCCCTGGAAATAAATAAATTCATCATCATCAAGCCTATGTCCATCTGTGGATGTCCCACGACTGATATGATGATGATTCAGCGTCAAAATATTTGGATAGCCACACTCGCCACCCACCCTGTTTTGGATAGCGACCGTTTTTAGGGATCCATAAAGGGTTAACTCGTAGGTTATCACAACATGTATAAAACACCCGCCTTACAATCGTGAGGTCGTGGGTTCAAATCCCGATCCCGTACCAACGAGTTTCTTTGGAACTTATGTACGGAATTTCACACCACTGGCTTTTCGGTGAAGGAAAACATCGTGAGGCAACCTGCATACGTCCGTAGAAGAAATTCAATGGCGTATGTGAATCCACCAACCCGCACTGGGCCAGCGTGGTGGATATAGCCCAATCACCCTTCGTGGGTAGGCCTACGTCCTGCAGTGGACATTTAAAAAGGCTGGTACAGTACAGTACAGTATAAAACAAAGTCGCTTCCCTGTCTATCCCTATGTATGCTTATATCTTTAAAACTACGCAACGGATTTTGATGCGTTTTTTTTTATTAGATAGAGTAATTCAAGAGGAAGGTTTATATGTATAATACACCTGTGCGAAGCCGGGGCGGATCACTATTTTATAATAAGCCGATGCGGGTGATTCAAACCATTATTATGAACTTATTTTACTTTTTTTTTATTTGTATGTTCGTCAGTCTTCTCCTCCAACACAAGTCGGAGACGTTAGCAACAAACATTATTAAATCATCTTGCGATTGATGCAAAGGTGACGTCCACTAGTGGTGTAACATGTATTATTCAGAGAAAAATCGAACCAAGATGATATATGCATAATTTGAAAGCTTGATTTATGGGCTTCTCAAAAATATTTAATTTAGATTGTTTTATCCCTCCGTTTTTTTTTTAATGTGAAAAATAAATTGTATGAAAAATAATTATACAGCTTTGTATTTTTTTCAGTTTAGCAATAATACAGTGCTTATAACGTTATTTTACTTTCATTCGTAGCTAAAGTAAGTTCGTATAGGCCGGGTGGCTAGCCCTGGTGTCAGAGTTTTTAGGCCGCCTGAAGGCCTCTGACATGGCTAAACGGTTAAAACAACCGGGACCTACAATTTAACGTGTCATCCGAGCCACGGTAGCGCTCAGTTGGAAAATGCCACCCGCGGTCACCCATCCAAATACTGACCGTGCGGAACGTTGCTTAATTTCGGTGATCGCTGACAAACACCTAGTCAAAATACGCTACGAGCGCATTTCGTAGCTGATTCTTCTACATTCATCTCTTAATTTGCTAAAATAAAAAATTATAACCTACTTGTGTAGTGTGTGACCAGTTAGTAGGTGACAAAAAAAACACTTTAAAACTAAACTTTTTTTAAAAATGCTTCTATGTTAACAATTTGGAGGTTACTTAATCAGAGTTGCTAGAGATAAACTACCTATTGAGCCAAATATATGTATTTATCGTAATAGATTAAAAATTAATTTAAAAAAAACGAAGGTCTTTTTTTTGGTTTTAACTGATGCAATAGACTCAAAAAAATATGAACTTTCTCGAAATGTGCCGAGTGTTGTGGTTAGAATTTTTGATTATTATTATACCAGCCTCCATACATTTTGTGGACATGTCCTTTACTATGATATAGTCGAGCAATTTACAAACGATTTTACAAACGTGTATGCAATTTTCGCGGGGTGAAGTAAAAGATGTTAACAAGTTTTTTTTTGCTTTTTCGTCAAATATATATATATATATATATATATATATATATTCTTTTTACTTTTCTTTCTATATATTTTTTTTTGTGGCGTATTTTTTTTCTCTTTTTTTTACATTACATATTTGGTTACTCTTAGTAAATACCTATTATATAACATACTAAAGTTAGCCATTGATTTCTATTTATTCTTATTTAGGCATTCGATAGGGAAAACACTTTTTAAGTTGCTCCCTATCAAATTTACGATGGCGCCTTCATAATAGGGCCTAATGAGCATTTTATCTGTTAATGCCAAAAAAAAAACAAAAATATTTGAATTTCGCGCGCTGACCTAGTCAATCGATCTTAAACATCTGTAATTGATGGGTTAAAAATTAAAAAAGATATATTATACTTGTTCGTTCCAGTTCTGGTTGGGTTCGGGTCGTTGCTGGTTGTACTGCTGTTGTAAGTCGTACTGCTGTCTCTGTTGCGCGTACGCAGTTTGATAGTGGTTGTCTGTAGAACATACCAAATATCAGTTCACATCTTCTTCTTGTTCTTCGTCGTATCGATAACCAATTACAAGAAGAAATTCAATGGCGTTTGTGAATCTACCAACCCGCACTGGGCTAGCGTGGTGGATATGGCCCAATCATCCTTCGTGGGTAGGCCTACGTTTTGCAAATGACTATCAAATAGGCTGGTAAGGTACAGTAACTACTTATTTGACCGAAGTAAATAAATAAATAAATATTTTGGGACATCTTACACCCAGCCTCTGACCCCAAACTAAGCAAAGCTTGTGATATGGCTGCCAGAGACTGATATACTTATTTTTTAAATACATGCTTATATAGATAGTAATTAAATAACACCCAGACACAGAGCAAACACTTATGTTCATCACACAAATATTTTTCCTGGGTGGGGATCGAACCCACACCTCTTTGATCCAGAAGTTAGGGTCACTAATCACCGAGCCACCGAGTGGAGCGAAGGTCTTCGGATTACATGGCGATTTTGCTTTCATCTGTCCAGATTTTGGTATTCGTCTACAAGTCGAATTTTTCAACGAATCTCGACGAAACTTGGCTCACAAGTCCTATACGGTCATAGTATTAAACCTTTTAAGTGCGGATCTAGTGGATACCTACATCTAGACAAACAACTTTTGTTTTAGGGCTTTTGGAAAATTACGAAGAGAAAAAATCAGCTTTGTTCATACAATAATTATTTTTTTTCAAAAAATAGCATGACCGACTTCACCCGTGTACAGAAGCATTACATATAAAACAAAGTCGCTTTCCGCTGTCTGTCCCCATGTATGCTTATATCTTTAAAACTACGCAACGGATTTAAATGCAGTTTGTTTTAATAGATAGAGTAATTCAAGAGAAATGTTTATATGTATAATACACCTGTGCGAAGCTGGGGCGCATCGCTAGAACGCAAATATTATGCACGGATCGATGTAGCATTTTTCACATTATTGTTGTTTTATCAAAAATGACTCAGCCGATTTTGATAAAATTCAAATGGGACCAATTTCGAAGTATTCTCTTTCCAATAAAAAAAGAATTATTGAAATCGGACTACTATAAAAAAAGTTATGCGTGGTTATACATAAAAAAATATATACGCGTTGAATTGTATACTTCCTCCGGTGGTACGTCGGTCAAAAAGATCGTTAACGTATGGAGAAGCGAAGATTTTTGCGAATTTTCAAAAGTCGTAATACAAAAGTTGTTTGTTTAGATGTACTAGATCCGCCCATAGAAGGTTTTGCGTTTAATGCCTATGACCCTATATATATTTGGATAAAATATACCGCTTCAGTATTTTTAGATGCTTTGGTATTTTGTAATCACAGTACACTTAGGTTGAATTAAACTTAAGTAACAAGCAAACAAAACTTATGTTTTCGCTATAATGTTATAGCCGTGGTGGTCTAGTGGCAGTGACACCCGCCTTACAAACGTAAGGTCGTGGTCTCAAATCCCGGTCCCGTACCAATGAGTTCTTCGGAATTTATGTACGGAATTTAACACCACTGGCTTTTCGGTGAAGGAAAACATCGTGAAACCTGCACACGTCCATCGAAGAAATCCGATGGCGTATGTGAATCCACCAACCCGCACAGGGCCAGCGTGGTGGATATGACCCAATCACCATTCGTGGGTAGGCCTACGTCCTCCAGTGGACTATTAAAAGGCTGTTACAGTACAGTGCAGTTATTAGCTTAGCTTACCTTGAGTTTGCGGTGCAACAGGCTCTGGGCTTTTTGGCAGATGACTTCCCTCTAGAATCTATAACAAAATAAAGGCACTTCATTATTTCAAGGTATATATATTATATATATGTATGTATATATATTAAATCCCAGGAAATATGATAGCGCGTCGGTTTGCTCGCTGCTCCAGAGGTAAAGATAACTTTATTCAAAGCGTATTGTCAATCCTTCTACTCGAGTAGCTTATGGATCAATCACACTGGTCGGGCTGCCAGTGACCTGCGTGTCCAGTATAACGACACTTTCAGAGTTCTAATGCGGTTGCCTGGCTATTGTAGTGCATCGACGATGTTCGCGGAGGCACGCACGGATGACTTCCATGCGATGATTCGTAAGAAAACCGCTTCTTTACGACAGCGAGTGTGGGGCAGCCGCAATGGTATTCTGCAGATGATTACGTCCCGGGAGGACTGCCCCATCCAGAATAAATGGATGCATGTAACGATGGGCGAAAAACTTCAAATGTAATTTGTTTTAAAGGACATGTCCACAAAATGTATGAAGGCTGGTATAATAATAATCAAAAATTCGAACCACAACACTAGTTACATTTCAATAAAAATCATATTTTTCTGAGTCTATTACATCAATTAAAACCAAAAAAGAGCCCTCCGATTTTTAAAAAATTAATTTTGAATTTATTAGGATAAATAAATATATTTGGCTCAATAGGTAGTTTATCACTAGCAACCCTGATTAAGTAACCTCCAAATTGTTAAATAGAAGCATTTTTACCAATTAGACACACTTTTAAAGTGGTTTTTTGTCACATTGTACCTACTAACTGGTCACACTGGTAGGTTATAATTTTTAATTTTATAAGTGATGAATGAATATGAAAGAATCAGCTACGAATGCAAGTTAAATAACGATATAAGCACTTTATCATTGCTAAACTAGAAAAAGTAATAAGCTGTATTGTTATTTTTCATACAATTTGTTATTCACATTTAAAAAAAATTGGAGGGGCGAAAAAATCTAAATTAAATATTTTTGGGAAGCCCATAAAACAAGCTTTCAAATGATGTATATATCATCTTGGTTCGATTTTTCTCTGAATAATATACCACTTGTGGACGTCACCTTTATGTAATTTAATGTGTTGATTATTTTAAATTTAATTTGACATTTTAACTATAATAATTTATGGGTGCATGTGTGTCTGGAATAAATGATAAATTGAATTGAATTGAATGGAATTATTTGATGATTAGATTTAGATCAGTATTTTACACACCTTTAGTTCCGTTTACCTGCCAAAGCCACGGTAACCCAAATTTCATAATGGTTCATCGTTCTTACCTGTTTTGGGAGAATGCGCTGACAAACTTTCAGCTTTTATAAAATAACGAAGGTTTGGGGTTCATGGGCTCTTGCTCTAAAAGTTTGTATGTGTTAAGGTGCATTCACACTCTCCGCGAGGCGACACGAGCACCGGATCTTTAGTTAATATAACTTCACATCCGCCGACTAGCGACTTATAGACAAATTAAGGATGTGAGGCTCGTGGAGAGTGTGGATGTACCAGGAGAACATCTCAACTAGAAGCTATCCTTTTCAGCTATTCAGTTATTCGAGGTTACGGCTCGATTTGTCCCCGGTTGCTAGAAATTATGTAACTAGATAAAAATTGGTCAAGTGCGAGTCGGGCTCATAAAAGGCTCCGTACCTTATGGGATCCCCCTTATTCCCATTCCTTGCATCTACATGTTGCCCACATTAATAACGAGGAAAAAACGGCAAATAACGTTTGTGTGTGCGAGTCGCTCCTCCTTAAATATTTGTTTTAATATAGTTTTAGTATATATTTTATAGCGGCAACAGAAATGCAATACTGTGAAAATTTCAATTGTATAATTATCACGGTTCATGAGATACAGCCTGGTGACAGACAGACAGACGGACGGACAGCGTAGTTTTAGTAATAGGGTCCCGTTTTTACCTTTTAGGTGCGGAAAGATAAGGCAAAACTGACAAAAAACTCCGAAATTCGCCTTCGAAAAATTAGTAACTCTTTTATTAGTACTAGGAGAACATCTCATCTAGAAGCTGTCTTGGTCACGAGAGCAGTCAGGTTCGATTCGTTCCTCTATGCTAGACCTTATATGTACTCCTAGATTTAAAACACATTTTACCTGGAACCCATCCATCCCCGCACGGTACTTCAGTTTGACCAGTTGCCCCCTGGGGTCCTGTACTGGTAGACCCCGACTCGGGAACCATCTGGCTCGATTTGTTCTAGACCTTATGTATCTAGTTATAAAGCACATTTTACCTGGAAATCTTTCCTTTCCGTTTACACCTTCTAATAAGAGTCTTATATCAATTTTCTCGCTCGTTGCTTGAGTTTTCTAAGCTATCTTCTGATGGTACGTTCAACTAACCATACGTTTTAATTCAATAAACGCAATTTAAATCAATTTTATTATACCGTAAGAGAGAGACCTATACCCAGCAGTGAGAGAGAGAAGGCTGTGGATTATGATAGGTACTTGAGATCATTATCTACTCCAAAATTCGCATTAGAAAAATTAGTAACTCTTTTATTAGTACTAGGAGAACATCTCATCTAGAAGCTGTCTTGGTCACGAGAGCAGTCAGGTTCGATTCGTTCATCTCTGCTAGACCTTATCTTCCTAGATTTAAAGCACATTTTACCTGGAATCCATCCTTTACCGCGCGATATTTCAGTTTGAACAGTTGTCCGCTGAGGTCCTTATAAATTCCTCTTCGAGAAATTAGTATCTGACTCTCTCAGTAGTACCAGGAGAACATCTCATCTAGAAGCTGTCTTGGTCACGAGAGCAGTCAAGTTCGATTCGTTCATCTCTGCTAGACCTTACCTTCCTAGATTTAAAGCACATTTTACCTGGAATCTATCCTTTTCCGCGCGATATTTCAGTTTGACCAGTTGTCCGCTGTGGTCCTTAAATTCCTCTTCGAAAAATTAGTATCTAACTCTCTCAGTAGTACCAGGAGAACATCTTATGTAGAAGCTGTCTTGGTCACGAGAGCAGTCAGGTTCGATTTGCTCCTCGCTGCTAGACTTTATACACCCAGACATAAAGCACATTTTACCTGGAACCCATCCTTCACCGCGCGATAATTCAGTATGACCAGTTGTCCACTGGGGTTCTTGTACTGATAGGCGCTGACTCACGAACCATCCGGCTTGATTTGTTCTAGACTATATCTATCTAGATCTATAGCACATTTTACCTGGAACCCATCCTTTCCCGCGCGATACTTCAGTTTGACCAGTTGTCCACTGGGGTCCTTGTACTGGTAGGCGCCAACTCGGGAACCATCTGGTTCGATTTGCTCGCCGGCCGCTAGACCGTTGTCAGATGCGTACTCGAAACGGAACGCGCCCTCTGTAATTATAAGTTGGAACTAATTTGCAGTGTTTTGTATGGCCCCTGTCGAGCTCTGCATGTTCGGGTGATGGTGATGGATCACTAATTTTTTCAATTTTAGGGGATCCATAACCCTACCAATATTATAAATCCGAAAGATGTTGTTTGTTCCTCTTTCACGCAGCAACGGAACAAAGCATTGACTTGATTTTTGGCATGGACATAGGTTGAGAGACGGAAAGTTAAGCTGGAAACATACTATCGGACGCGGCTTACGGACGCGACTGACAGCCGCGACTGATGGATATCTAGACTATGAAAGTACACTGAGCCGTGCACACTATCGGACATAAGTCGCAGACGTCACCTTCGGGCGACCATGAGCGTTCGGACGTCCGAGAGCGATCTGGCGCGCCGGATGTTTTAAGACTGTGCACATTGCTAAGTCGCGGCTGTCAGTCGCGTCCGTCACCAGCGTCTGATAGTATGTCTCCGGCTTTACAAAGGCTACTTTTTATTCCGGAAAAAAGGATTCCGAACACCATCGTTATTTCATTATTTTTTGGGTGATTATGCGATTGTGGCAACGCATTTGTCTGGCTTTTTTATTTCAGTAAGGACGAACAGACTTTAGATTACATTGCAACTAAGTACCTATTAAGTACAGAGTTGATAACGATAAGAATCCTTTCAAGTATAATATAATTATTAGATTTATTAGTATTTAGATTTGTGGGGAATTCCCCAAGTTGCGGTAAATTCTACCTCTGGTGGGGATTGTTGAGGGGATTGATTGTATGCGGGGAATATGCGTGAAAAATGGAAATACACAAAAATCCAAAGAAAAAATCCGGGAATCCGATGATAATACCCAAAACTCATCCTAGGATCGATGAATTGCAATTTGCTGGGGTATTTTTCGTTGCGATTTGGTAAAGCTAGGCTCTGGGCTAGGATCAAGCCAACTCCTATCCCTAATAGTATACTTCCTCTTTGCCCTACCCCTCTTTATAATTGCGATTTTGGCGGCGAAAAAAAGCAAAACATAACTTTTTCAGTCAAAAATAGTCGAAAATTCGAACTTCACGTTTGTGAGTATAATAGACTATACTCTATAAAATTTAACTTGATCTCTGCGACAGCTGTCAGAAAAATCACGCATATGAAGTCCTGAATTTCTTAATAGTACAGACAGTACCTGTCAATGTCATACTTTAAGGGCATGTCGATTAGTGATGGGCGACGAATGATTGTGACCACAGAGTTTTAGATAGAGTTTTAATTAAAATATCGACAGTTTATACTGACGATATTTTAAATAAAACTTAATTTATCATTAATTTTATTGTATATTTTAATATCATAACATTTTTTACATGTGTAATTAAATTAAACCCAATTATACTCGTATGTTACATTAGCATCGATAATAGTAAAAAACGTCGATAAATACTACCGTTACATTATTATGAGTATTTAATTAATATCATAACATTATTTACATGTGTACATACTTGATCTTAAATAATAGTAAGTAAATAAAATCCAATTTCTCACCTTCAACTACTCATTCGATTTCATTACAACATTGTTTGAAAATCGATTTTTTCCACCACTATATCAAATCTAAATATGTCAATATGTAACTGTCGCAGAGATCAAGTTAAATTTTATAGAGTTTAGTTGACGTTTTTTTAAGTCCTGTTGTAAGAGCTCACCATAAACAGAGCCTAGTATCGAAAACAAAATTAAAATCAACTTAGAAATAAAAAAGTTACAAGCATTTTGCTAGACAAAGAGCGCACTATGGCAGATTATGACGTCACGTCCGTAAGTGTCATACATTCGCCATACAGACTGTCGCTATGTTACTGGTTCGCCACACTATGTTATGCTTTGTGGGAAAGGGACAAAGCATCCCCTCTTAATCCCTACCAAAATCTTTACAAGATTATATCTCTAAACTGAATTAGCCAATTTTACTTCATTAAAACTACCGTGAGTATTCATCATAACTATTAGAATTCATCATCGCGCGCGCGCGCGCCAGTCGACGGGGGTGCGCGTATTCCCTGAGGATGGAGTTCTAAATACTCCGAAACTGGTCGGATTCCTTGCGGATCGACCGTATAATTATAACGTGAGTTTTAGCCGTATTCTGTTATAGTTAGCCAATTTTAGTTATTTTTTCAGTTTGCGAATCTTAATTAATTGCAGAATTCAGTAATCTTAATACTTTTAACTAATTCAATACTAGTCAACTACCCCATTTTCATCTCCCATTTGGGAAATTCTCCTTCGATTTTTGGGGAATTAGAAATATGGGCATTGGCAACTCAGGTAACCACTATCTTATCATTGAGCAATTTGAGATCGTCCTTGGATCTTTGTTATCTACTTTTTTATTTACAATATTAAAATCAATAAAATCTGTAATCAAAAATGTAAATTCGACATATTTATAGGTACCTAGTTTTGGTGAAGCTTAGTGTCATAAGTAGATATTTTGTTTGCTAGTTTACAAAAAGGTAAATATAAAATTGGCTTTTGAATGAAACTTTTTCTTTAATGTTTATTTTTCTTTATTCAATCGAATTCACAGGCACAAAATAATGATTTCGAGTCGACAACATGTATCCGGAAAATTCGGATTATTGAGTATTTTAATAAATTATAACCTGAGCTGACAAGCAAATCGTGGTCTTCATATTGACACCGGATGACGTATGACATATCTTGAACAGTGTTGCCAACAGCACCAATAAAGAATATGCTAAAATGGTGTTAAAATTATGCCAAAAATGCTATATGCTAAAAATTGTGCTAACATTTTCCGATAGGTATCAAATAAAACGTAACATAGTTATAACATTATTAATTAACAAAATATGTGTTTCAATCGACTATAAACTATTATATGTTATCAAATAAAATGTAAGTATCTTGGTCTTCATCGACAACTAATGTGCTTGAAGACGAGCTAGAGTCATTGCTCAGACTTTATAACTCTCCTTGGTGCCTGCAGAGCGCAGTGCGTTCTCTGTAACTGCGTAAGAGTAGCAGCATTTCCTTGCCCTTTTTAAGTCGAATCTTATAAGTATAAAATAGCATTTAAAGTTTTTACCGACAAATAATTGCGTAGCTTAGTTTTTAATACATTTATTTGACTAAAAGAAACCCGTTCAATTTCGGCATTTGAATGTGGTAGCGTTAAAACGATATTGCTGAGATAAATCTGCAATTCTGCATGTAAATTTCATGGTAAAAAACTTTTATTGTATAATTATTTTATATGCTATGTGCTAAATTATAGCCGTGATAGTCTAGAGGTTGTGACACCCGCCTTACAGTCGTGAGGTCGTGGGTTCAAATCCCCGGTCCCGTACTAATGACTTCTATATCGAGATTCTATGTAGATAGATGATTTATGTACCTACTTGTGGCACTTTTGTCGACGAACTCTAACATGTGCCCGCGAATTCAGCCGTATTTTGACATTTCACCGCGAATATCTTTTCGTCAAACTTTTTGAGGACGATATACTACGAGATAGGTAAAAGAAACTAAAATAAACAACCAGCGTTGCTAAATTGTGAAGGATTTGTCAAATTACGGGGAATTATCTCCATTGGGGGAGAGGAATGAGGAGATCCGTAGAAGAACCGAGGTTACCGACATAGCCCAACGGATTAGTAAGTTGAAATGGCAATGGGCAGGGCACATAGCACAGAGGACTGATGACCGGTAGAGTCAAAAAGTTCTCGAGTGGAGACCACGTACCGGCAAGCGCAGCGTAGGACTTCCACCCACAAGGAGGACGGATGACCTCATTAAGACCGCAGGATCGCGCTGGATGCAAGCCGCTTCCAACCGTTCTTATTGGAGATCCATAGGGGAGGCCTATGGCCAACAGTGGACGTCCTTTGGCTGATGGATGGATGATATCCATTGGAGATAGATATTTTTTGTATCGATTTGGCGAGGTAGTTTTTTGAAAACAGGCTCCGTGCTGAGGCTTCTTCTAGATTGCAATTTGGCGAGGTATCAGTTTAGATTGGAACTCGCTGGACACAAACTGCTTCCAACTGATCTGATTACACATCTAATGTAGACCGAATCATGCAAGTCGGCGGATGTGCGGCTAGCTACAAGCTGCGCAATATCCAATCAGCGCACAGCTTTAAGACAAGGCATCGGGCCAAGAAACACGAAAACGAGTACTTTTGAATGCGCGATGTGAGACGACGAATGATATTGATTCGAATTTAAAAAAATATCATAGACTATAGATAGATAAGGGTAAATCTTGAAAAATTTTTAATGAACCGGTCAATATTTTGAAAAGTAACCGGCTTAATTAAAAAAAACTTTCAAGAGTTTCTCACCAAAAAAGTTTAATAATTCGACTGCTCAGAATTATCAGCGACAACACCACATTATTTTTACGAATAAAATAGCCAGACCGCTATTCTATTTCATAGACCGAGAAGTTTTTTTTTTAATGTGTACATTAAGGCTCCATCAAACACAGGCGGTACGAGCGGTGGAGCGGTACGAGCGGTACGAGCGGTAAAGGGCGGTACGGCAGTACCGCGACCGGACCTGTGTGAGCCCTTCTTATAACCAGTACAATACAGATGCCCGCCCGTCTGCTATACCGCTCGTACCGCCTGTGTGTAAAGGAGCCTTTATGAGTAACTAATTAAAAAGTCACTGCCGCCCGCCGCTCTGGCGCGATCCTATCGAGCCGACCGCGTAAAATTTGTCCGAGTGAAGGGAGAATTTTTGAAATAATAGTTTATCAATGCGTCACCTTAAGTGAGCTTCAGTCAGGATTGGATATTGCGCTGCTTGCAGTTAACTTCACATCCACCAACTTAGGTATATGATTCTGCCCATCTAGGCACCGATTTTAGCACGATTTGAAATTAATGTTAGATGTCGCCACAAGGTGGCGTTATAAATAAATGCATATTTTGTAAAAATTCGCATTTTAATTGAATACCGCATATCATCGTTGCTGTGACATTTTCCTTATAAATTAGATTATCAAATTTTTTGCAAGATTCTTTTAGGAGCTATCGTTTGCAAAAACTCTTATGTGAATATCTAGATATTTCACTGAGTACGGTGCATTTATAAATTGACTTATGACATGCCTTATGTGACAGCCTACTAAGACCTGTTGATCAGTATTTTTTGTTTTCCTCAAAATGTTACTTTTCGCACATAAGAGATTTTAAATTTGCAACGACGATATAAAGATAGGATAGGAAATATCGAAACACCAAATTGCATCAAAATTTTTAACGCCATATCTGATTGACTGTAAAGTGTGTAGATATACACACTTTACATTTCACAAATACACGAGAGTTATCGTTTGTAGAGATAGGCAGAATTATGTTTATGAGTTGGTATCTTACGGGTGAGATGATTAGTGATTGACTACAATACATATTATTTTGAATCTTTTCATTTTTTAGGTCAACAACAAAAATGCGTCGATACATATTGCAACAGCCAAAAACTCTAGAAAGTTTGGTCATACCCAAAACAGGGGAATGGGTAGCAATACGAGCAGAAAAGCTAATGAATAAGCCAGATGAAAACGAAGATTTTATCACAAAACAGATTGAAAATATCAGTACGCAAATACATAAAAATGTGCCCAAGATATTTCATGACCAATTCGTAATGGAAACTATAAAAGCGCTAGCACAACTAATGGACCAAACTGAAGTGGTCTCATTCTCAGGCTGCAATGAACCATTATCTAGAGTAATCGAGAAAATTATAGAGTTATTATACACTACAAACATAACCAAACTGTGCATAGATCAATCGCATCCTATACTTATACAAATGTATACAACAGCGACAACCAAACCATATATGCTTACGAATATCACAACTTTGGAAATTGACGATTTCGAAGATGATGTCTCTCTGCTGCTCAAAGAATTACACAATCTTAAATCATTTAAATATGATAACTGCACAAAAAATGAATTAAAATGCTTAGCGGATAACTGCAAATTGATAGAAGAGATAGACTTGTCTCACTCCTTAAAGTTGAGGGACAAATGCATGGACAATTTGACACAACTGCATAATCTGAAAAGAGTTACACTTTACGATACGAATGTGTCTAAGAAGGGGATTAAGACTCTTCTTTTATTCTCTAATAATATAGAGCACATTAGTATTGATACGGACAAGAATGACAAGGATGCGATTGCGGATGCTTTAGGTGATATAGCAAAATCGGGAAACTATTATGGAAGAAAGTTTAAATTGAAATCTTTCTACTACGCTTCCTACAGTTCATCGATAGATTTGAAATTAATTGTAAAAATGTGCCCTTCAATTGAGAAGATTTATCTTTCTATTAGTCAATATCCGAAAGGCTATTATAGATCTCTGATAGATTTACATCACTTGCGTATATTAAAACTACGCAATATTTCATTTCATATCGATGATTTGAAAGATATATTACATGAGAATTTCGTTGAATTGTGGCTAAGCGGATATGGAATCGATTTAAAGGCTTTGTTTAGTATTATCGAAAAGTGCCCAAATTTGGAAACTTTATCTATAGATCATCAGAACTATTTAAAAAGTTCTAGTGAAATGACATCAAGTAGCTTTCTAAACGAACGAATAAAGGTGTATCCATGGAACAAACTGAAGACACTAACATTAAGTGGGGATCAGCCTAAGGAAGAAGAGTTAATATTTCTTCTTTCAAATTGTCCAAATGTAGAATACATTGCTGTAAAGTTCGAGATTTATTTAACCGATGATATTCTTATGAAAGTTCTAGATGTTAATCCAATGCGCTCTTTGAAAAGATTGACAATTTGGAAGGGTAAATTGACGATGAGTATAGATCGGATGATCCGCAATGGTAAAGAATTGGAAGTAGTAGAATTTTGTAGTACCTAGTACACAGCACATTTCCCTCTCAACTTCACTTAATGATATTAGCATTTATTTACACAAAACTTAAGTAACATTTCATAAACTTATAACAACGTATTACAAAAAAAAACCACTTGAACTAAAAAAATGAGTATGTATAGATGACGATGAAAGCCCTAATCTAAAAGCCCACTACCAGCGGGCACAGTTCCCAAAATGCTGGCCCCATTGCCACGTTGGATAGCAATACTGATCCTTTGGGCAAAATAGAGGCCAGCATTTTCGTCACGTGTTGCGTCGACCAGGCGTGATGAGAGATCTTTGTAAATGTTTTTGGTCCCGGTCCCCACGGTCCTAAAGTTTCGACCCCAAAAGGTTCAGATATGTATCCACTGTCAATGTTCGCATATTTGTTCCTTTTGAGGCCTTCTGCATATTCAGCCGCCGCGCCAGCCCTATTCTGAGTTCTTGGAAGATGGGACGGAGCGAGAGAATCAACACACGTGGCGTCCCATACTAAAGGCCGTCCCATCTTCCAAGGAATCAGGGTCATCCCATCGGGTCTTTTACCATCGCTGCGTGCGAGAATACTTGGCTCTAGGATAGCCGCGCAGTTAGCGGTAGTTAGAGCCCGGCGGATGACGTCATTCACATTATTGAACATCCCACTGGAGATCTAGCTACCACAAACATATGGAATCCTACCGTGGAAGCTAGCATCACGTACTATTGCATTATACTAGACATATTATATGGGTAAGGCCACGAAAAACTGTTCAATAACACACTTGAAAGTGTAACACACAATAACACACTTGAAATAATAATATACGTATACACGTAACATTCGGGAATAAACACACGCGAAAATATAATCTTTTTCTAAGATTAAAACTTTTAAAAACTGTCTTAAAGCACAGAAAACTAGGCGATTCCCGAAAGAACAACATTCATCACAGTAATTTTGACTTTAACGGATTAAATTTCAACACCTACCTTGTCAAATCACATTAAATAACTCGAATAAACTAGATGACCAAAATTTTCGCTTCAACGACCTCACGAATTGCTCCCATACTAAAATGGCTGACAGATTTTTGACATTTCCCTAGACTCGTAGGAAAGTTTGTCGTCATTTAAAAATACTTATAGTGTTAATGTGGTTTGAAAATTAAATTCTACTGAGCATTTCGTGTTACGTCACACACGGGAATCAAATTTGGTCCATAATTGCAATCGTGTTTTTTTGGTAACAGTAGGCAGATATCGATTATTTATTTGTTTTAAAACAAGGCCTTAACAATATAAAATAGGTACAATATAGCATACATTTGATAATGACTTTATTTGATCAGAAAAAAATTGTAGTTTGTTGTCACATGGAAGAGGGACTTTTTGATTTTGTATGGAATCTGTAATTAACCTAAATTATTAATCGAAAATTTACATAATAAATAAGATATTTTTGAATTATGAATTAAACCATGCTAGGTAAAAATTATCTAACTATTGATAAAACAGTAAATGGTATTAGAAATAATGTACGATATTTATTTATTGTTAATTTTAGTAAGGGCCACGTTTAAATTTTGAAATGAACATTTTTCCGTGGCCTTACCCATATAGCAACTGTATACTTTTTTTTAAATAAAAAAACAGGTTCTATATATTTTATTATTATATACTACGGGACTAATCGCGCACTAAAATTACGAGATAAATAAATACCTCCTCATCCCGACGTTTCGGCCTCTCTAACTACTAACGGACTAAAGCTCGAAACATACTATCGGACGCGGCTTACGGACGCGACTGACAGCCGCGACCTAGACTATGAAAGTACACTGAGTCGTGCACACTATCGGACATAAGTTGCGGACGTCACCTTCGGACGACCTTGAGCGTTCGGACGTCCGAGAGTGATCTGGCACACCGGATGTTATAAGACTGTGCACATTGCTAAGTCGCAGCTGTCAGTCGCGTCCGTCGGCCGCGTCCGATAGTATGTTTCCGGCTTTGATCTTCATTCTCGCATAGATGATAAATTATATTTAATGAAATTAACAATGTTCACAATTACGACATTCTTTAAAAAATATGTTCCACTCATCAAATTCTTCAAAATTGATTTTTGTAAATTAATTTGTAAAAATATGTAAAAACTTATATTGTTATGATGTTTATTTTAAGTGCTTTCCACACTAGATTTTAATCTCAAAGAGTTATCTTTGTGATAAGCTTTTCAAAAATCTGAAGCGAACGCAGGATTTGAACCTTGCCCCTTCGGATCACTAATTCAGAAATTTGAAGCTTGCCTAGGAGGCGAGCTAGCTCAGTTGGTTAGAGCGTCGGGCTAGTGATCCGAAGGGGCAAGGTTCAAATCCTGCGTTCGCTTCAGATTTTTGAAAAGCTTATCACAAAGATAACTCTTTGAGATTAAAATCTAGTGTGGAAAGCACTTAAAATAAACATCATAACATTGATTTAGCAGTGCGTCATCTCTCGTCAATCTTTAGAAGTTCTAATAACTTCTAGTTGAGTGATAACCTGTCTAATACGGGTATCACAGGTGGCGCCACCAACGCTATAAGTTGGGAAATGTAAGCACTTCAGAAATTTGAAGCTTGCGTAGGAGGCGAGCTAGCTCAGTTGGTTAGAGCGTCGGGCTAGTGATCCGAAGGGGCAAGGTTCAAATCCTGCGTTCGCTTCAGATTTTTGAAAAGCTTATCACAAAGATAACTCTTTGAAAACTTATATTGTTTTCTTATTATATTAATATTATGCAAATTCTTTCTATATTTGTTATTAAATATAATTTTTATGTATTTTAGAATTATGCTATTTCTATTCTTTAGTTATTTGTATAAATGATTTTAAAATGTAATATGACTTGCCTAGTATAACAAACTGTTGTAAGGCCAATATTTTTTTCTTATTCTCCTTAGAACAGGCTACTCGACAAAATTTTAATAATTTAATAAATAAAAAATAAATAAATAAGTTAATTTTTTTGATGTCCTCTTGTAACAGCTAACCATAATCAGAGTCTATTAACGAAAATATAATAATACATATAAAATCAACTTAGAAATAAAGAAGTTGTACTGTACTGTACTGTATCAGCCTTTTTAATAGTCCACTGCAGGACGTAGACCGTAGAGACGTGACACCGTAGGTGTTGCCACCTCTGGTGTCAGAGTTAGTTAGCAATTAATAATTTTATTTACTTTCTTGCTAAACAAAGAGCGCCCTATGGCAAGCTATGACGTCACTGCCGGTAAGTGTGATACATTCGCCATACTATGTTATGCTTTATGGGAAAGGGACAAGGCATCCCATCTTTATCCCTACCACAATCTACACAAGCTTAAAGCTCGAAACATACTATCAAACGCGGCCTACGGACGCGACTGACAGCCGCGACCTAGACTATGAAAGTACACTGAGCCGTGCACACTATCGGACATAAGTCGCGGACGTCACCTTCGAACGTCCGAGAGCGATCTGGCACACCAGATGTTTTAAGACTGTGCACATTGCTAAGTCGCGGCTGTCAGTCGCGTCCGTCAGCCGCGTCCCATAGTATGTTTCGAGCTTATATCTCTGAACTTGATAAGCCAATTTTAATTATTTTTTCGGTTTATGTATCAAACCTAATTATTTGCAGAATCCACTAATCTGAATATTTTTTTATTTAACTAATTCAATACCAGCTAACTACCCAATTGCGATTTAGGCGACTCTAAAAACAAAAATTACGTAAAATATACATAAAACACTTGTTTTAGTCATAAAAACTTATAAGGAGGAGTTTGTGGGGAATCAGAATATTTTTGACTCCCCTTTAGGTAATTTTCTTTCCGTTTTTGGGGAATTAGACACATGGGCAATGGCAACGCTACCAGCTACCACTATCTTATCATTTGGCATTTTGCGATCGTCCTTGAATCTTTGTTACTTTTTTATTTAAAATATATATACTGATTTAACTATCAATAAAATCTGTAAGTATTTAAAAATATTAATTAGAAATATTTATTAGTGTTGGCGAAGCTTAGTGTATAATATTTTGTGTGCTAGTTTACAAAAAGGTAAGTAAGAAATTGGGCTTGTTTCTCATGAAACTTATTTCTTTAATGTTTATTTTTGAACGTATCGCTTAATAGGCTATTTGACAACATTGAAAATATTCTATTAATTTTGGTAATCCATACAGATAATAGCCTGAAAAAGACATATTTCACTTTATTTAAACTAAAATATGTCTAATTTTCGAATCGAACGAAATAAAATACGATATTTTTTTGATATTTTATGTGACGTAAACGCTCTAAGAAGGGCGGCAACTCTGGTGACGTCACGTGCTGATAAACAAGAATTTCTCGGTTGACTGTTGTTTGTGTAATTTGTGTTTTGTGATTTCGGAGTAATATTATTGGATCTGTAAGTTACTTTTAAAGTATTTTTTGTTAATTTTTAGATGTGAACTAGCGTATTTACCAGTATTAACTAACGTTATTTACTCGTGAGTGACGTCAAAGACCAGCGCCATTACAGAATGTCGTTTTTGGTAGGAACTTGAATATCTATTCTTTAACACTGATTTTCATTGTTAATACAGTAGATCTCTCGGAAATATAAATGTAGTGTGCTTAGTATGTACTAACGAATAATTTAAAACGATTTCCAAAAACTAGTCAAATACCCTATTCAGCGCAGCGTAGGACGTCCACAGAGGTCAACAGACATTCAACGGCTCTCTAAATGAGTCATTAGATCGGCTGAACGTATACGTAAATGGTCACGAGACCGAGAAGGAGCGAGAGCGAGATTGAAAATCTATACTTATGGGAACAGGAGAGCATGCGATCCCCTGCTAATGCTAGAAATATTCAATAAAGTGCCAAATAATCTAAAAGATGTTTATCGAAAGAGAAAACTGTTTCACAAAACAACCTTTTATCGAAATGCTATTACACATTAGACGAATTTTTCGGATTAACGATAATCTAGAAAACATAATAATAAATAGTTCCAAAACAAATACTAAAATTGCCATACCCTTATAGGGTCGTATGTATCACACACAAGACATGTTAACCTGAGATGTTGTCTAAGAACCGCATGTAAATTTTATATGTTGCACTAAATGATTTGACTTTGACTTTGAAATAAATCTAAATGTTTCAAACATTCGGGGTTTTATACTCTATAAAATTTAACTTGATCTCTGCGACAGCTGTCACAAAAATCACGCCTATGAAGTCCTGAATTTCTTAATAGTACAGACAGTACCTGTCAATGTCAGACTTTATGGGCATGCCGATTAGTGATGGGCAACGAATGATCGTGACCACAGAGTTTTAGATAGAGTTTTAATTAAAATATTGATAGTTTATACTGACGATATTTTAAATAAAACTTAATTTATCATTAATTTTATTGTATGTTTTAATATCATAACATTTTTTACATGTGTAATTAAATTAAACCCAATTACATGTTACATTAGCATCGATAATAGTGAAAAACGTCGATAAATACTATCGTTACATTATTATGAGTATTTAATTAATATCATAACATTATTTACATGTGTACATACTTGATCTTAAATAATAGTAAGTAAATAAAATCCAATTTCTCACCTTCAACTACTCATTCGATTTCATTACAACATTGTTTGAAAATCGATTTTTTCCACCACTATCTCAACTCTAAAAATGTCAATCTTCTATGTCAATGTCACTGTCGCAGAGATCAAGTTAAATTTTATAGAGTATAGTCAAGACATCAGGAACGCACTGGTTACAAACCCCTTCCAACTATCCTATTTTGATTTTTTTCTATTCCGACGAATCGGAGGAGGTACTTAATTCGACGCGTATATTCTTTTTGTTAAATTGACAAAAGAAAATCTCCATGTCTGATATATTTATTACTCTTTTTGACGGACTAATTATATTTACCGTAGTAACAAGCATATTGATCGCTAAAAGCTATAAGATAGAGCAGGCCTATGTTTTGCATCTAAATCTTGAGGCTGAGATGATTATAATAACTCCAATACTTATTAATTTGAATCTTTTCATTTTTCAGGTCAACAGCAAATATGCGTCGACACATATTGCGACAACCAAAAACTCTAGAAAGTTTGGTGATACCCAAAATAGGGGAATGGATAGCAATACGAGCAGAAAAGCTAACGTATATACCAGATAAAAACGAAGATGTCCTCTCAAGACAAGTTGAAGAAATCAAAAATCGAATACATAAAAATATTCCAAAAATATTTCATGACCAATTTGTCATGGAAACTTTAAGAGCGCTAGCACAACTAATGAATCGAATTGAAGTAATTTCATTCTCAGGCTGTGATAAAACATTATCTAGAGTAATCGAGAAAATTATAGAGTTATTATTCACTACAAACATAACCGAACTGTACATAGATCAATCACATCCTGTACTTATACAAATATATAAAACAGCGACAACCAAACCATATATGCTTACGAATATCACAACTTTAGAAGTTGACGATTTCAAGCATGGTGTCATTCTACTCCTCAAAGAATTACACAATCTCAAAGTATTTACACATCATAAATGCACTAACTACGTATTAAAATGCTTAGTAGAGAACTGTAAAATAATAGAAGAAGTAGACTTGTCTCATTCAAGAAAAATGAAGGACAAAAGCATGGTCATTTTAACACAGCTGCCTAATTTGAAAAAAGTTACAATTTATGAAACGCCTGTGTCCTTGAAGGGGGTCAAAACTCTTCTTTTATTTTGTGATAACATAGAGCACATTGGTGTTGATGCGGATAAAAATGATGAAGATATGATAGCGAATACTTTAAAAAATATAGAAAAATCACGAAGCAATGCTGGAAGAAAGTTTAAATTGAAATCTTTCAACAACGCTTCGTACAGATCATCGGTGTGTTTGGAACGAATTGTAAGAATGTGTCCTAATATTGAAAAAATGAACATCTACAGTTATCAATATCCGAAAGAATATTTAAGACCTCTTATAGATTTACAACACTTGCGTATATTGAAACTGCACAATTTCTCATTTCACTCAGACCATTTAAAAGATATCTTACAAGAAAATTTGGCTGAATTATGGCTAAGCGGATGTGGAATAGATTTAAGCGCATTATTTACCTTAAACGAAAAATGCCCAAATTTGGAATCGTTGTCTCTAGGTTATAATAACTATTTCAATAGTTCTAGACAAATAACATCAAGTGGTTTGCTAAACGAACGTATGCAAGTGTTTCCGTGGAACAAACTGAAGACGTTAACATTAAGCGGGGATCGGCCTGCGGAAGAAGAGTTAATATTTCTTCTTTCAAATTGCCCAAATATAGAATACATTACTATAGAGGTACAAATTTATTTAACTGATGATATTCTTTTGAAAGTTCTAGATGTAAACCCAATGAGTTGTTTGAAAAGATTGACAACTTGGAATGGAGAGTTGACGATGAGTATAGATCGAATGACCCGCTATTGTAAAGAATTGGAAGTGGTGGAGCATTATTTGTGAGGTCACTTCGTATTCATAATAAAATTTAGGAAACAATCAACAACAAACAATTATTTTTCTTTCTTTCCGATTTTAGAAAATTCAGCCCAACATACTCTCTTACTATGTAAAAGCTCACGCGTGGCTTGATTGGAATGAGAGAGCAGAAAGCTCCGTTGGGAAAAGACACAGAACTAAAATTGAAGACCAGATCGAACTATGATAAAATACCGGTTTTATTTGTCAAACGCCTAATCCGAGTGGAGACGTGCGAAGACGTGCACTAAGTGTGAGAGTGAACTCCACGACCTATACTCTATAAAATTTAACTTGATCTCTGCGACAGTGACATTGACATAGAAGATTGACATTTTTAGAGTTGAGATAGTGGTGGAAAAAATCGATTATCAAACTATGTTGTAATGAAATCGAATGAGTAGTTGAAGGTGAGAAATCGGATTTTATTTACTTACTATTATCTAAGATCAAGTATGTACACATGTAAATAATGTTATGATATTAATTAAATACTCATAATAATGTAACGATAGTATTTATCGACGTTTTTCACTATTATCGATGCTAATGTAACATACAATTGGGTTTAATTTAATTACACATGTAAAAAATGTTAAGATATTAAAATGTACCTACTATTAAGAAATTCAGGACTTGTGACGTGATTTTTCTGACAGCTGTCGCAGAGATCAAGTTAAATTTTATAGAGTATAGTGGCACACTGCTATCATCGATGCACCGACAGCTAAAATTTTATTCCAAGATGTCAGTGTAGATTTCAGGCATATTGGATTGTTCGAATGATTCAGCACCAGGGATCACTCGCGCAGATGTTGGCTGGTCATGGAGGGTTCTTCCAATACTTGCATAGGCTCACATTGAGGGACAATCGTCACGCTTCTATGATAAGGAAACCCCAATCCACATCCTGGTGGAATGTCCAATACATGGTTAATAAAGGTGCGCGGTGAAGCAGGAGATGCGTGGTGAGATAACGATGGAAAATATATTTCACAGAATCAAAATGAAGTTAACGATATATTTATAGAAGATATTATATTGTAGAACGATAGGACAATAAATAAAAACCAAACGCCTGATATAGGAAGTTTGAATGTTTATGTTATGTTTGACTGCCTCGGTGGCTCAGTGGTTAGTGACTCTGACTTCTGGATCAAAGAGGCGTGGGTTCGATCCCCACCCAGGGCAAGCATTTCTGTGATTAACATAGGTGTTTACTCAGTGTCTGGGTGTTATTTAGGTACTATCTATATTAATATATATTTTTAAAAGAATGTAGGTATATGTCAGTCTCTGGCAGTCATATCATAAGCTTTGCTTAGTTTATGGTCAGAGACCGTGTGTAAGATGTCCCCTAATATTTATTTATTTATATTGATAAATAATCGTACATACAAAAATAAACAGTCTAATTGAGTCTCCTATTTCGAAGTCAGATAATAAGAAAACATTTACACACTATCTTATCGTCTGATAAAATAGTACTTTAGATAATACAACTGGAATCAAAATCATTGCTAAAACTTGTTCATACATTCATCGATCCATAATCTAACTGGTAAATTGTTTTGATAATTCAAGCGATAGTGTGTTGTCAATGTGTGACTATTGCTGATGTATTTTTGAAGTGAAAACTTATTTAGCTGCGTGGTGCACTTTTTGGGTTGGGTAAAAAATGTTAAACTCGTGTCGGGGCGTAAGCTGATCAAAAATTCGTAACACGGGTTTTCACTACTGCCGGATATCGCGGAGTGCGACCCGTTGTTTTTTTACTAAAATTCTGTGGTGTTGTTCAATAATAAGGTAAGAAAAAATTATATTTATCACATCTATTCGAAAAGGACTACTTGTTTCACCTTTAAGTGCACCCAAAGGTGGTGTTTTCTATAAGGAACGTTATGAGTGCGACGGAATGATCTTTGCCGCGCACTTTTTGATTTTGGAAGTATTTGTAATGTTAGTGTACAGCGCCAAGAAAATGAATGGAAAGAATGTAAATATAAGTTTTCATTTGTTTTATTATTAGATACCATTTAATTTCAATTTAGTTGTTACTCTACGTTTTATTAAATAATAATATTATAATAAAATATGAGGCCACTTTTGTTTTCTTATAGAGGTGATGAAAAGTAGATTGTACCACTCGGGCGCAAAATATATTTTTGTCTCGGGCGACGTACTTTGAATCCCTCGCTACGTTCAGGATTCTACTCTAGAACCCCTCACTTCGCACTGGATTCAAAAAAGTGCCCTCGCCGTAAAAATATTATTTTGCTCCCAAATGATACAATCTACTATTTTGTTCATAATGCATGCAATGTACATTGTAAGATAAATTGATTGTTGTTTTGTAAATCTATCTTAGAAATAAATGATTTATTTATTATTATTATTATTTATTTTCACAACTGCAAGAGTATATAGATCTGCATGGTAATGTGGTTATAATTTCAACTCGATACCTCCACGCGTTTACAAGATAAATAGTCTTAGGTACTTTTAAGTCTTTTAACACAACGGACGGACAGACGGACAACATCATATGACCCTATAAGTTCCGTTTTTCCTTTCCTGAAGATATCAGAATGTAAAATCCTTATCTGGCTAGGCGACTGGTAGAGGTGACACGTGACCAGAAAGCTGGCATCTACTTTGTTAAAAAAATAAGCGTATCAATTCAACGAGGCAACGTCGCCAGCATTCTGGCCACGTTGCCCTCTGCCCCGGGTCTTTTAGATTAGTTTTATTTTAGTACCTAATATAAGTTTTAGTATTTAGTATTAGTTTTTATTTTAAGTAGGTTAATTTTAATAGTTATAGTTTATGAAATGTTTTTTAAATCCTTACAAATATTATAAATCTGAAAGTGTATTTCTGTCGTCTTTAACCTAAAAAACCCTTAAACCACAAAACCAAATTTTTGGGTATCAGCGAAAAACGCGGGACTAGACGGAAAAAGTACTTTAACTATGATTTAGACAATTATTTGCAAAACGGCTTTAAAGGTAAGCTATTATTTGTAGAATAATGATGTTTTCAAATAATTATGGGATCATAGCGGTATTTAAATTATGTTTTGTTGGGTGACGACTTTATTGACTTGTAAAGTAGAAATAAGAATGTTAATAGCGGTGTTTTCACAATTTCTATCTTATACTAGCGGACCCGGCGAACTTCGTTTCGCTTCCGTAAGAACCTTGTACAGAGTATTAGAAAACTACAAAAAAAAAATAAGCCAAATCGGTCAAGCCGTTTTCATGTTATGTCGTGACAACGGAAAACGGGTTTCATTTTTAAACGGTTTTATTATATATATAGATTATATAAACGATATAAAAATAATTCTTATAGTAACGGATAGATAATTTTAAACTCTATAAGAATGTGTTTAAATGTGAAAAATGACCCCCTGTGGCTTAACGGTGATATAGCTTGTGGACGGCAGATTTGTTGGTTTGTTCCTCTTTCACGCAGCAACGGAGCAATTGATTGAATTGATTTATGGTGGATTTATGGCATGGACATAGTTTGAAAGATGAAAAAAAGATTTCTATGGCGTTTTTTTTATCTTTCAAACTATGTCCATGGATAGCACAAAAATCAAAATATCGCGCGGGTAAAGCCAGGTGCAAAAACTAGTAATTAAATAAATCCAAACCAAAACAAAGGCATTGTGTACCTATACAGGGTTATTCCTAATCAATTAGCATTCTTTTAGGGGCTTATTCTGTACATCAAAACTAACAACTTTTGTTCTGCAACTGTTCCATACATTTTGTCGCGGGTGAACTAAATTTTTCTAT
Organism: Hypomecis punctinalis; assembly: GCA_949316475.1. Lineage (NCBI taxonomy): Eukaryota > Metazoa > Arthropoda > Insecta > Lepidoptera > Geometridae > Hypomecis > Hypomecis punctinalis. The sequence goes on from OX438822.1 coordinate 3,810,712, forward strand.
GGAATAACAATTTTTTTTCTTGAGTTTTGACAAAAGTCGTAGAACAAAAGTTGTTAGATTTGATGTACAGAACAAGCCCCTAAAAGGATGCTAATTGATTAGAAATAACCCTGTATATTACATTCTACTCAAAATGTTAATGTTGTTGCAGGTAAAATGGATCGTCGCATCTGGGTGCGACAACCCAACACACTGGAAAACTTGGCGCTTTCTAAAATAGAAGACCACATTATATTACACATACATGAACTACTAACCGCTGCACAATATGATGACAATGAAAATTTGGTTGCTGCACATTTTGAATCAATTAGACAACGTTTGGTTTATAACGTACCCAAAAGGTTTTATAATCAGGTACTAGTTACAGCACTGCATGTCTTAGATAGATTTTGGCCTATGACTAATACATATCGTTTTTATGACAACATTGTCAACTCTATTAGAAGATGCATTGAAATATTTATTTGTACCGAAAAGCTAACCACTCTATCGCTTTATGAAAATGTATTATTAAATGACATACTTTCCCTTTCAAACACGCATATTTTGACTGGGGTTACAGACTTAGAAATTAATGTAGTCAAAGAGAGCGACGTTGTCAAATTTGTAGAAAACTTGCACGGTCTAAAAAAATTCACATATTCATGTAACGCTTACACTGGCAATATTTTGAATTGTTTGATAGAAAACTGTCACTATTTAGAAGATTTAATTGTGCCATATTCACGAAATATTAACATAGATTTAGTGACAAAACTGACTAATTTAAAAAGAATCACATTGTACGATGCGTCGGTAAATGAAGTTGAGGAACTTCTATTAAATTGTGAAAAACTTGAATTCTTAGATATCAAAACCGATTATTATGGTAATTTACTAACAAAAACTTTAATGCATATTGGATCATCGAAGAATTCAAAACAGTTGAAATTAAAATATTTCAATAAAGAACATCATCTAAAAACAGAAACATTGCAAATGATGGTACACTTATGTCCACTGATAGAAGATATATATCTCAAATCAGTAAACATGAAAGAACATCTCACACCTCTTATGAAGTTTACACAATTACAAGAATTAACTTTAAAACAGTTCCATTTTTACAACCATAACGTTGGTGATGTGCTTAAAGTTATAGGATGCAGTCTCGTAAATTTGAGCATCGACGACGATGGAATGGACTTAAAAGCATTAATGTGTATATATGACATGTGTCCAAATTTGGAAACTTTAGAATTTGGAGGAAGCAGAAAGCCATCAGTTGTCGAATTTAGTGAAAATGTAAAGATATCACCCCATTTTAAATTGAAGGAATTATCTCTGTTGAACCAGGAATTGACTGTCAAACAATTGTTGTTTCTACTTTCAAATTGTCCAAACGTCGAATTTCTTACGACTGGATTCCATTCTTTATTAACTGATGAGGTTATACTTACAGTTTTGGATCAAAATCCATTAAAACGTCTGAAGAAATTGATGTCTTTTAATAAGAATTTGACGATGTTAGCAGTAGACCGGATAATACGTAGCAGTACTGAGGGTACTGAAGTACAGGTTTTTAAAATGTAAGAAATAAGTCTTTTGAGAAGCGATTTAATATTGATACAAAGACCTGCCGGGCTAGTATGCGCGCCACGTAATATTTCTTTCGTAGTGTCAAAACGAGACAGCTTTATGGCAAAGTATATATCTGTCACTTTTTCACACGCTGAAATGAGTTATTTTCGTGGTCGCATGCTTGACTAGCTAGCCAGGCATCTAGTAAAGGTGACACGTGCAGAGCAAAACGGCCAAAAAAATATGATCCATATATGGTGCCTATCCATACAAATTTTGACAGGTTTGACATAATAAGTACGCGCATAATGTCAAAGATCTGGGCCGTTTTCTTTGTGATTAATGTTTATATTTCCTCCTTTGTATCAAACCATTGAAAGCCAACAAAAGTACCAGTGACATGAAACAGCGACCTCTCCACAGCCCCCAACACGGCCGGTCACCGCGGGGGTCACCGACCATAACCCTCCACTCCACCCACTATACATATGTACATACAATGCTCGATCGCTCCTGTCACATGAAAGACTATTAGAATTTCAACACGCAATAAGTCCGATTAAATACGATATTATCGGTCTAGCAGAGATAAGAAGACCGGGATATAATATAATAGAAGATGAAGATCATATATTTTGCTATTTCGGTGAAATCAAAGGTCAATATGGGGTGGGTTTCCTCCTCAAAAAATATCTTAAAGAAAATATAGAGAGTTTCGAAGCAATCTCAGAACGAATATGTATACTTCACTTGATATTTGAAAACACAAATCTCTCTATCATTCAAGTGCATGCACCTACGATAGACGCCAAAGATATAGAGATAAAAGAATTCTATGAAAAAATTCATCAGTCAATTAAAAAATCCAATAAAAACCTTATAATTTTGGGCGACTTTAATGCAAGAATTGGTCCGAAATTGCCTGGCGAGGACAGAATACTCGGGACATCCTGCTATGGAAAGAGAGATAAAAGAGGCGAAAGTCTGCTGCAGTTCTGTTGGCAAAATAATCTATTTGTTATTAATAGTCGATTCATGAAAAACACCAAGAACTTATGGACATGGCTTTCACCTAAGAAAAACAAAAGCCAAATTGACTACATATTATCAAACATCAAAAATAAATTCATAAACTTCGAGGTAATGAGCCCACTGTCCTTTAGCAGTGACCATAGACTTCTAAGAAGTACTTTCTTATTAACCAAGACAAGGAAATCTAGAGCTAAGTACAAAAACTACTATTCGCCATTAAAAACATCAGAAGACAGAGAAATGTTTTCCGAAGCTTTAGAAAAAAACATCAAAAATATAATTCTGGATGAAAATGATGATGTAGAGTCATTTTATAGTAAAATAAAAAATGCGATCGATGGAAGCTTAAAATTTCAAGAAAATAGGAAGACAAAAAAGCATCAAATAATTTCAGAAAACACAAAAATACTTATTAATAGAAGAAACGAATTGACGAAGAAAAAACATTTAACAATTGAAGAAAAAGCAGAAAAGTGCTACTTGTACAAAAATGTTCACAAAATCATCAAAAACGAATATCAAGAATACAGAATAAAAATAATCCAGAAACATTTAGATAAGACAGGAAGTTTGAAAAAGGGCTTGAAAGAACTTACAACTGCTAAGAAATGGATTCCATGCTTAAAAGCGACACCAAATACCAACAAAACTACATCTACCAGGTCAGGAATAATAACAATAGCCACCGACTTCTACAGAAATCTTTATACTGAACAGCCTACGTCGTCTAGCAAGAAGACTCAACTACAAACGCACAATTATAACGCTCTGCAAAGATTTTCTACACAAGAAATAGTTACTAAAATAAATTCTTTAAAGAAATATAAAAGCAGCGGGCCTGATGGCATATCAAATGAAGCTATTATGGCAGGAAATATTTTACTAGCGCCACCGCTAACTATTTTATTTAATAAAATACTTGATGACAAGGTAATTCCTAGAGAATGGGCGGCTTCAGACATAGTCCTACTATATAAGAAAGGTGATCCGGATGATGTAGGTAACTATCGACCAATAAGTTTACAGTCGAATATATACAAGCTTTTCGCTTCTTGCATCGAAGAACGCCTCGCAAAATACACTGAAAAGTATCAACCGGTAGAGCAAGCCGGCTTCAGGAAGAACTTCTCAACCATAGATCACATCCACACGCTAGAACTCATCATTGAGAAATACAACGAAATGAATCGCCCGCTCTACCTAGCGTTCATTGATTATGAAAAGGCGTTCGACTCTATTTCTCATAACTGCATATGGGCCGCTTTGCAAGAATGCGATGTTCCTTTAGAGACGATAGAACTTATCAAAGACATATATCGAAAAAGCACCAGTAGAGTAAAGCTAGATAAAAAAGGTCCTGAAATAAATGTAGGTAGAGGTGTCCGCCAAGGTGATGGACTATCACCACATCTCTTCATCACCGTATTGCAAAGTATAATGAAGACGCTGAAATGGGAAAATAAAGGTATAAAAATTAACGGACAGTTTTTAAGTAATCTCAGATTTGCTGACGACATCGTACTCTTCTCAGAAAACGCTCTACAACTGGAAACAATGATAAATGAACTAGAAGTTGTAAGCCGTGAGGTAGGTCTGAAATTAAACATATCCAAAACAAAAGTAATGACGAATAATGTAGAGACCCCTGTAAACATTGGCGATATTACTCTAGACTATGTTCAAGAATATACATATTTGGGCAAACAAATATCATTTAAAAAGACCAGACAACGCGATGAGCTAAACAGACGTGTGAACCTGACGTGGAACAAATTTTGGAGTTACAAAGAAGCTCTTAAGTCCAATCTTCCAATTAATTTAAAGAAAAAAATTCTTGACTCTTGCATCCTACCATGTCTCTCTTATGCTTCACAAACATGGATATTCAATAATTATACCAAAAACAAAATAGCAACCACGCAAAGAGCAATGGAACGGAGCATTCTAAAAATTAAAATAAAACACCGAAAAAGGAACAAAGACATAAGAAACACCACTAAAGTCATCGACGCTCTACAACACTGCAAAAGACTAAAATGGAAATGGGCCGGCCACATAGCACGCATGAACAATGATAAATGGGCAAAAAAGGTAACTATGTGGAACGGTCCCACTGGCAAGAAAAGAAGAGGAAGACCAGCGGAGCGATGGCTTGACGAAATCATAAGACTAACAGGAAGAGACTGGATAGGAAAGGCAAACAACAGAAAGATGTGGAGAAAAACGGAGGAGGCCTTTACTCGTTGAGAGGTCCTTAATATTTGCCACTCACATTTAATTTAGTTTTTATAATATAGTTAATTTTTAAATTTGCATGTTAGAATTAAATTAATTAAGTAGAGTAAGATCAAAAATGTTTTAATTTTTATTAAGGAAAATAAAAGGCTTTATTATTATTATTATTAATGTTTATATTTGTCCATCTAGACAAATATTAATCAAAGGCTGGCATCTGTAACTTTGGTCAAGATCTTAGTATGTATTGCTGTTCAGCGAGGCAATGCTGCCAGCATTCTGACCACGTTACCCTCGGCTTTGAAATTAGTTTTATTTCTATTTTAGTACAAATTTTAATGTATTAGTTTTATATTTATTTTAGTACAAATTTTAGTGTATTGTAGAATAAGTTTTTACTTCAATTTTAATACATAACTAAAATTCAGAACAGAACCGTTTCAAATTAGTCTTGATAAATATTAATCCGATCCGTCTTATAGTTTTGGATAATTTGATATCTTAAACCGTTAAAAATAAATTATCCTTTCAGTGAAACTAGCATGGGATTCCACATTTATCTGATGCTATAGTAGATAACAACAATTACAAGCCGTGGTGGTCGAGAGGTAGTGACACCCGCCTTACAATCGTAAGGTCGTGGGTTCGAATCCCCGGTCCCGTACCAATGAGTTCTTTGGAATTTATGTACGGAATTTCACACCACTGGCTTTTCGGTGAAGGAAAACATCGTGAGGCAACCTGCATACGTCCGTAGAAGAAATTCTATGGTGTATGTGAATCCACCAACCCGCCCTGGGCCAGCGTGGTGGATATGGCCCAATCACCCTTCGTAAGTAGGCCTACGTCCTGCAGTGGACTATTAAAAAGGCTGGTACATAGTAGATAAAATATTTTAATTTTTAGATTAAGAATTTTACGTTAAAGGTGATGTCCACAAGTGGTATATTATTCAGAGAAAAATCGAACCCAGATGATATGTACATCATTTGAAAGCTTGTTTTATGAGCTTCCCAAAAATATTTAATTAAGATTTTTTTACCCCTCCACTTTTTTAAAATGTGAAAAATAAATTGTACGAAAAATAACAATACACCTTATTACTTTTTCTAGTTCAGCTATGATAAAGTGCTTCTATCGTTATTTTACTTGCATTCGTTGCTGATTCTTCCAAATTCATCACTTATTTGCTAAAATTAAAAATTATAACCTACCAGTGTGACCAGCCCCCCCTACCGCCTAAAGCAATAGCAATCGTAATAGCAATCGTTTATGACTTCATTTTAGTCATTCGGCACCGCCTAAGTGACGTTAGCCATCAAAGTTGTTCATTCAACGATTGCTTTGGCAATCCGCGCAAAGCAATTGATGGCTAACGTCACAGAGGCGGTGCCAAATTACTAAAATGAATTCATAAACGATTGCTATTACGATTGCTATTGCTTAGGCGATAGGGGGGCAGTTAGTAGGTACAATGTGACAAAAACACTTTAAAAATGTGTCTAATTGGTAAAACTTGTGTGAAAATAATAACTTCATGAGCTGATGACAAGACAAGGGCTTCATCATCGCCAAAATATTGCGTAAGTTGAAACGTAAGCTGACTGTAAAACTTAATAAAAAAATAAAAATTAGAGGAATGTCAGATTATTGTTGTTTTGAGCTTGGAAAATAATTTCTTATTTTTGGTCGCCGAAATATACGAGTACTACTATGTAGTGGAGATATCTGTGACGTAAGTAGTGGGTACTGACCTGAAGTTAGCGCTTGCTTGTGGTGCAGGATGGATGCCTGTTGCTCCTTGTTAACCCCGTACGGCAGCCGCCACGGCTCGGGCTTTACGTTCGTGTGGAGGGGAGCTGCAAAGAGGAAAAGATTTGAGGACACAGTGAGATTTTGAAAACTGGTACAGTATTAAATTATTTGCTGTATTTGTTTTGGAAATAGTAATTTGTTATACAAGAGTGTAACGTTGCTTTCTAACCGCGTGCTCAATTTAGATGATCGAGCAAGCAAAGGATTCTAAAAATAAATGTTCAAAAATTAGTATCCGTCCTGAAACCGATTCCTGAGCGTTACCAAGCAGCGAGGCAGCCTCGTGGAATTGGCGTGATTTAAGCCGGAAACATACTATCGGACGCGGCTTACGGACGCGACTGATAGGTATCTAGACTATGAAAGTACACTGAGCCGTGCACACTATCGGACATAAGTCGCGGACGTCACCTTCGGACGACCTTGAGCATTCGGACGTCCGAGAGCGATCTGGAGCGCCGGATGTTTTAAGACTGTGCACATTGCTTAGTCGCGGCCGTCAGCCGCGTCCGCTAGTATGTTTCCGACTTTAGGGACTGCCAGTCTGTCAATCATTCCAGCCTCTTGAGACGGGGTTACATAAAAACTACGAGTATGTATGTATTTGCTTCGAATCCAATGTGAGGACATTGGATTCGATCACTTGAAGATCGGCAAAGATTTGTTCTCTTTCGCGTTGATACTGGACACATTCCATAAGTACATGGTACACATCTTCCGGCTTGTCGCCCTCCTCAAGCCAGTATTGTATAATAAGATCTGTGTACATACTGCCCACCTTTCCAAAGCTCCTTGGAGTCGGTGGGAGTCCAGCTCTGGTTGGTGCTTTGCGGCGTCCCATCTCGTCCTTCCGGCGTGAACAGCCCGCGCTGGAAGCCTTCTATTTTTTTTTTTTTTTTATTTCGAATAGGTTTGCGTTTGACTACACACTGCCTGATGTTAAGCAGATGTGCGGTCTAGGGTGTAGCACGCTTACCTAGAAGATACCTATTTACTCGGGATTTGAAGACACTCACGTTGTACTTTAACGGAAAGACAGACCCAGGCAAAGCATTCCACATTCCGGCTGTTCGTAAGAGGAATGAGGATTCGAAACGCTTGGTTCTAACGCGCGGAATGTCCACCATAAAAGGGTGGCGCTTTGGTCGCGTCCGTCTAGCCGTACGATAGAAGAAAGGGGCAGGGGGGACCAGATTGTGCAACTCCTGGGCGCACTCTCCGAAGTGTATCCGGTAAAAGACCGACAAACACGCTACCTTGCGACGATGCTCAAGACTTCTAGCTGAAATTTTCCAGTATAATAAGACCCGTTCAGCCTACCTTTCCAAGGCTCCTTGGAGTCGGTGGGAGTCCAGCTCTGGCTGGTGCTCTGCGGCGTCCCATCTCGTCCTTCCGGCGTGAACAGCCCGCGCTGGAAGCCTTCTAGCTGAAATTTTCCAGTATAATAAGACCCGTTCAGCTTACGTTTCCAAGGCTCCTTGGAGTCGGTGGGAGTCCAACTCTGGCTGGTGCTCTGCGGCGTCCCATCTCGTCCCGCCGTTGTGAACAGCCCGCGCTGGAAGCCTTCTATTCTAGCTGAAATTTTCCAGTATACTAAGACCCGTCCAGCCTACCTTTCCAAGGCTCCTTGGAGTCGGTGGGAGTCCAGCTCTGGCTGGTGCTCTGCGGCGTCCCGTCTCGTCCCGCCGGCGTGAACAGCCCGCGCTGGAAGCCTTCTATTCTAGCTGAAATTTTCCAGTATAATAAGACCCGTTCAGCCTACCTTTCCAAGGCTCCTTGGAGTCGGTGGGAGTCCAGCTCTGGCTGGTGCTCTGCGGCGTCCCGTCTCGTCCCGCCGGCGTGAACAGCCCGCGTTGGAAGCCTTCTAACTGCAATAAAGAAAATACTTTGTAGGTATATCTCTTTGCCCGAGATAGAGAAGAGTGGTGATAATATTCTTAGCAAGAAGTAGAAGTTGAGACTTAAGAGGTCGAGACTCGAGATTAAAGCAGTATTGTGTACGCATTCTGACGTTCGTCTTTTCCTCCTGCTCACTCTCGTGGCGCGTTTACCTGGTGCGAGCAGGAGATAAAGCGAGGCCAAACGTCAGAACACTTACAAAATACAGCTCCAAGTCAACTTTAGCACGGTATTGATATCTAACATTATATCGTCTTCATACAAATACTCGCTGCGATAGGGTCGAAAAGTTCTCGAGTGGACACTACGTACCGGCAAACGCAGCGTAGGACGTCCACCCGCAAGGTGGACGGATGACCTCATTAAGACCGCAGGATGCAAGCTTTCTAACCGGTCTTATTGGAGATCCATAGGTGAGGCCTATGTCCAGCACTGGACTCTTTATGGCTGATGGATGGACGGATGGACAAATGGTCGGAACCCGAAACATACCTACGCACCTCGGAGCTCGGTATGCTCTCGGTATGCTAGTCAGTCGCGGCGCGCCTTAGTGACGGACGAACGTGTGGGTTTGTAACTAGTAAGCATACGATTAACGTTAGGGTTCCTCGTTTTACTACGGAAGAAACACAATATGTGTTTTTATTTATTTATTTTTATTTATTTATTTATATCAAATTAGCACGGTAACAGTAACCAATCACACTAATGATAAATAATAAATATTACTTACATTACGTCAATGTCAAATTTGGTTAGCAATAATAATAAATTACATATGACAAAAAACACACAAAAATATTACGTCCATGTCAAATTTAGTTTACAATAATAATAAATTACAAAGCACATTGAATTCGATTATAATAATTAAAACACAAAAAGAGAACAGATATACATTCAAAAATACAAATTATTTTTATTTTTTTTAAAGTAGGTAAAGAGTAAGTAGGTAAATGAAATTAAAATACTGAAGGGCAGCCCTAGCGCTTGATACGCTCCGCGTGGCCACGTGGGCATATCTTTCGAGGACAGGGTCGAGTCACAACACTGTTAGATATCACAAGTCATAAGTCATAAGTATTTATTAATAAAATGACAATTTACACAATTTACACCCCTTTAGATGAACGCGCTTGGCGCCAAGCCTCACTGCCTGTAAGGTTTGGTGGTCTCGGTATACGCAAAATTTCCAGTGTAGCTTTGCCAGCTTTCTTGTCCTCAGTTTTCAGCACTCAAAAATTAGTAAAGGATATATTATCATCTTCTTTTCCAAATTTAGAAACCAACAATCTAAGTAGCGCTGTTGAAACCTGGAAAAGAGCCTGCCCAAGCCAAACTTTGCCCAAGGCTCCCATTTCTCAGAGACAGTGGGACGAGCCGCTTTGTGAGTTGGAACTATATAACCTAACTCAAACTTCGAGTTGCACTGCAGAGCGTGCTCGCTTGCTTGCTGTTTCGAGATGGGAGTCAGGGCTTTGGTTACATGCCCTACCTTCCAGCAACGTAGGTAACCTTCTAGATGATAACTCCTTCCGGATAGGCGTATCTCTACGTTTAGGTGCCGCATGCCTTGTCCCGCATCGCTGCCATTGCGGCGAAATGGTCGACCGATTCGGCCACCACTCTTTGTCTTGCGCAAAAAGTGCAGGACGCTTTTCGCGACACGCCAGCCTGAACGATGTTATCCGCCGGGCCTTTGTCAGTGCCGGCGTCCCGTCAGTCTTAGAGCCTAATGGACTGTCGCGGGACGACGGTAAGAGGCCCGACGGAATGACATTGGTGCCATGGAAGATGGGACAACCTTTAGTGTGGGACGCTACATGTGTTGACACACTGGCGTTGTCCCATCTTCCTTGCACAACAGAAAAAGCTGGCGCTGCAGCAGCTAAAGCTGAAAACCTCAAACGGCACAAATATGAGTCGTTGGACAGAATGTACCATTTTGTGCCGTTTGGGGTTGAGACTTTAGGTCCGTGGGGGCCGGACGCTCACCTTTTATACAAGGATCTGGCTAGGCGACTGGTAGAGGTGACACGTGACCAGAATGCTGGCATCTATTTTGGTCAAAAAATAAGCATTTCAATTCAACGAGGCAACGCCGCCAGCATTCTGGCCACGTTACCCTCTGCCCCGGGTCTTTTAGATTAGTTTTATTTTAGTAATATAAGTTTTAGTATTTAGTATTAGTTTTTATTTTAAGTAGGTTAATTTTAATAGTTATAGTTTTTAGAATTAAGTTTTGATGTTTTATAAGTTTTGTTGTGATAATAAAAATCTTATTTACACGTCAAAGTCCTTCAGACTAAGTGTTACTACACTATTAGTGATTTTATGACTGACAAAAAAATTAATTGGAATACTGATGTAGCGACTAACTTCACTACATTCGCTACAAGATGGCGCTAGCTACGCGCACCGTCCGCCAACCAATCACGAGCTGTATCGCCGCGCCTCAGCCAATGACAAGCCAGAGTCTGCATCGCGCAAACGAAATTTACAGCGACGGCCGAACCATATCAAGATCTAAGATAACATTGTCGGATAGCTATCCCCGGGCACAACATCTAGTCCGGTGGAGTACTCCTTTGCGAGATGTTATCCTATCATCATCATCTCGACATGGACAACACAACCTAGTCCATATTGGTGACCCCGACGTGATGAACACAACACCACCAAGATGAAGAACACCATTATCGGCAGCAACATCAGGCAGACGCAACCTCCTCCTTCTCCATCATCATCATCAGCAACTACATCAAGCAGACACATCACCAGCCAGCACTCCAGCCTCATCATCAGCTCCAACGCAGCTGACTCACCGCGCTACCTGGTTCCTGATGCAACCAGGCACACACTCGGTCTCGACTCACTGTAGACCGCGAGTAACCTGCCTGCACCACTGGCACCTGCTTCAAAAACTCAACGCTGCAGCACACTCAGTACAAATGGACTACTCGTCTGGAAGGGGGAGTGATGTAGCGACTAACTAATAACGCGATGCAGACTCTGGCTTGTCATTGGCTGAGGCGCGGCGATACAGCTTGTGATTGGTTGGCGGACGGTGCGCGTAGCTAGCGCCATCTTGTAGCGAATGTAGTGAACATTCGCTACAAGATGGCGCTAGCTACGCGCACCGTCCGCCAACCAATCACAAGCTGTATCGCCGCGCCTCAGCCAATGACAAGCCAGAGTCTGCATCGCGCAAACGAAATTTACAGCGACGGCCGAACCATATCAAGATCTAAGATAACATTGTCGGATAGCTATCCCCGGGCACAACATCTAGTCCGGTGGAGTACTCCTTTGCGAGATGTTATCCTATCATCATCATCTCGACATGGACAACACAACCTAGTCCATACTATTATTGACTAATCTTTCCATGACATTGCAATCTACTAACATAACATAATAACTAACCCATGACATTGTAATCAACTAACATCATATTGACTAGGTAACTAAACCTGACATTGTAATCAATTTAAATATAATTTGAGAATTTTAATTTTGTAATAATAATTTGATTTAGGTAATAATAATAAATAAAGCTGCCAGTAATGTTGCACGCCTTGCATAGGCAAGTTTGTATTGAGTCATGATTATATCTATACCACCTTTGTACATGCAAACTGCAATAAAAATCTTTGACTTTGACTTTGTCACATAAAATATTACATAAATGTAATACAAAAAAACATCATTTTTTACATAATGAAATGAGAAATTAATTGCAATACTTATAACAATAATAAAAATAATGGTGTTAAAATTCATGTCCTAAGAAAAATATAAAAATAGTACCAAATATACAATGTCCACAAATAAATATAAATATTAAATAATTCATTTATCAGAAACCAACAACAAATCTACATTAAGTATCATATCGCCGCCCCCGGAGAACAAAATGACAATCGCTATTGTCTTGATTTTAATGTTATACCATATTCGACTTTAATGGAGCTTAATACATCTATACAATTTTTTTCATATTTTTTTTGTCGTTACTCATGAAGTTATAAAATAATGCAATAGTATTCGAAGTTTTTTATTACCTAAATAGTTTCGCGAATAAAATTGCCAGATAACAATAGTAAACATTTTCAACTAGTATCAAAATGATAATATCGATAGCCACAATATTCCCGTGCAAACGAGTCTATAAAAATAGTGCTATGGATGTTGTCATTTTATTTTCTATAAAATTAAAGCAACCAATATTTACCAATAATTTGTTTCATTTTGAAGGCAAGAACAACAATCCAAAGTTCTATTACCATACAAAAATGGAAAAATTATAACGAGGATACAATGGTAAGTGATATTAAATTTCGACAATTGAGCTGTTAATAATCATTGAATAAAATTATTATACAATATTGCAATATTTGTTTTCGCTTAGATGAACCGAGAATAAAAAGACAACGGACATAGAAAAAAAAAGACGTTGATTAATTTTTATCAATATCTTATTTTGTTAATATCTATTTAATTATACTACTGTTAATTACAATACTTTTACAAAAAAATATTTAAAAAAATATCTTTCATTTGAGGTCATTCACTTACAATACTGTTCAGTGAATCATCAGCAATCAACGAAAAACGGTTTTTTATTTTTCCTGGAAAGTTGTGTTTTTGCGATTGCCATTTTGTTCTCCGGGGGCGGCGATATTATTGTACAATAATAATACTATTACATGGATAAAATTCGTCAAACCTATAATAAGATTGCTCTCTAAGAAACTTCTTTAGTCTCGTTTTCATATCATATTAGTTATCATTACTGTGTCTTTAGAGATGAGCTATTTATTTAAAGTGGTTTGCATTTGACTACATACTGCATGATGTTAAGTGTGGGCACGATTTCGTGGTACCTAGAAGACACCTATTGACTCGAGATTTCAAGACACCTATACTCTATAAAATTTAACTTGATCTCTGCGACAGTTACATATTGTCATATTTAGAGTTGGGGTAGTGGTGGAAAAAATCGATTTTCAAACAATGTTGTAATGAAATCGACTGAGTAGTTGAAGGTGAGAAATTGGATTTTATTTACTTACTATTATTTAAGATCAAGTATGTACACATGTAAATAATGTTATGATATTAATTAAATACTCATAATAATGTAACGATAGTATTTATCGACGTTTTTCACTATTATCGATACTAATGTAACATATAATTGGGTTTAATTTAATTACACATGTAAAAAATGTTATGTTATTCAAATATACAATAAAATTAATGATAAATTAAGTTTTATTTAAAATATCGTCAGTATAAACTATCGATATTTTAATTAAAACTCTATCTAAAACTCTGTGGTCACGATCATTCGTCGCCCATCACTAATCGGCATCCCCATAAAGTATGACATTGACAGGTACTGTCTGTACTATTAAGAAATTCAGGACTTCATAGGCGTAATTTTTCTGACAGCTGTCGCAAAGATCAAGTTAAAATTTATAGAGTATAAGTTGTACTAAGATAGACTCGGGTAAAGCGTTCCACATTTTGACTGCTTACTTTGTTGTTGGCTCCCCAGGTTCCCCAAGGACGGTCCATGGGTTGGAACAGGGCTGGTCCACCCACAGAAGCCTGGACAAGCATAAATTAATTTTGTTATATTTATCTATTTATTCATATCGATGTGAGCATAGCGTTTTTGTTCGATGTAACTGACTGTTGTAACGACTTTGTACCAGCCTTTTTAATAGTCCACTGCAGGACGTAGGCCTACCCACGAAGGGTTTTTGGGCCATATCCACCACGCTGGCCCAGTGCGGGTTGGTGGATTCACATACGCCATCGAATTTCTTCTACCTGCTTTGATTGCCTCACGATGTTTTCCTTCACCGAAAAGCCAGTGGTGTGAAATTCCGCACATAAATACCAAAGAACTCATTGGTACGGGGCCGGGGATTTGAACCCACGACCTCACGATTGTAAGGCGGGTGTCACTACTTCTAGACCACCACGGCTTTTGACGAAAGAAGACACCTATTGACTCGAAACTCAGATAAACTCAGGTAAAACGTTCCACATTTTGACTGCTTACTTTGTTGTTGGCTCCCCAGGTTCCCCAAGGACGGTCCATGGGTCAGCGTGGACAAGCATAAATTAAACTTGTTAGATTTATCTATTTATTCATATCGATGTCTGTTTGATGCAGTGCCGGATTAGCCACGTGGTAAGAGTAACAAATGCTACAGGCCCCGCGACTTAGGGGGCCCCGCGCTCCAACGGCGTAGACCCAAGCTTCTAACCCTACACGGCCTAACTCCACAAACTCTACACTTTAGTCAATATAATATGTGGCTTGGTTGTTTCGTTATTACAAGAACTATTTGTATAACAGAGAAATAATGAGCAGTGAATAAATCTTTAAATTACGCCCACGTGAAGTTAGCAAAACAGTCATGCAATTCAAACTTTACCATTGCACTATTCCCCCTGGAATCAAGGGCCAGCTAAGTATATTAGACGATAATGCGAAAAAAAAGATAATTTTACTAAATAAAGCACCATGTCGGTCTTTTCTCTGACGATGGTTTTGATCAATATTAATAATACAATTTCAATAGGTATAAAATTATTGCAAAAACGAGTTTTCTCCCTCTGTATATACACGCATTATAGCAGTAGAGTGAGCTCTCCTTTGCTTTTTCTCCATTTTGAAGTTACTGAAAAACAAACCAAATATTTTCCTACTCGTTGCACTTGCGCTTAATAACACTACAATGAACTGCTTTTTGACCGACGAACCACCGGAGGAGGTATACAATTCGACGCGTATATTTTTTTTTATGTATAACCACGCATAACTTTTTTCATAGTAGTCCGATTTCAATAATTCTTTTTTTATTGGAAAGAATATACTTCGAGATTGGTCCCATTTAAATTTTATCGAAATCGGCTGAGCCATTTTTGATAAATCAACAATAATCTGAAAAATGCTACATCGTCCGTGCATAATATTTGCGTTCTAGCGATGCGCCCCGGCTTCGCACAGGTGTATTATACATATAAACATTTCTCTTGAATTACTCTATCTATTAAAACAAACTGCATCAAAATACGTTGCGTAGTTTTAAAGATTTAAGCATACATGGGGACAGACAGCGGAAAGCGACTTTGTTTTAAACTATGTACTGATTCTGTACACGGGTGAAGTCGGTCATGCTATTTTTTGCAAAAAATAATTATCTCATACTTATTTTTAAATTATTTTTAAAAGTGTCAAATTTTTGAGCTCTGTATACTACTGCATGTATAGCAGTAGAGTGCTCTCCTTTGATCTATTATCAGTTTTGAAGTTACTGAAAAAATCAACTAAAATTTGTATGCGCTCGCTGCGCTAGCGATTAATAGCTTTGCAGTAGGCTGGTTTTCTCATACCATTTCTCATAGACCAGGGGCCTTTTGACAGAGTTTGCTACAGGCCCCGCGCTAACTTAATCCGGCACTGGTTTGATGTTACTGACTGTTGTAATGACTCGCTAAGTAGTTATTTATCACAAAAAAATGGCACCACCGACTTCCACCGTGTACAGAATTCGAATAGTTTGCATGAATCGAAGTGACATCCATGCACATTATAGTTGATTCATCAAAAACGGTACAGCCGATTTTGATAAAATTTAAATAGGATCACATCTTTAAATATTCATTTTTATGCATAATGTAGCCCACATTTGGCCACCAACTCTGATGGAAAGTGAAGTTTTACGAAGATGGAGTAGACCTAGAAGATACCTATTCACTCTTGACTTGAAGATAACAGATTGTAATTGTCAGCAAACAATGACGGAGGCAGGGCATTCCAATCCCGGGCGTCCGCATTATGAAGGAAGAAGCGAGTCGCTCAGTACGAGGTGGTACGTCGACTATGTAGGGATGGTATTTATGCGATTTCCAGCTTCTTCTGTCGTGAAAAGGAGATGAAAGAATCAGGTCGCGGAGCGCACACTCGCCGAAATGGAGCCTATAGTAAATTGCCAAACACGTGACTTTACGCCTGTGTTCCAGGGTTTTCAGTTTGGAAGCCACAAGCTTACTATCTCCGATTATCCGCACGGCATGACGTTCAATCGAATCTAAAGCTTCGAGCTAGTATTTACTACCTACTTAGATGTCATATATATAACTTATACTCTATAAAATTTAACTTGATCTCTGCGACAGTAGAAGATTGACATTTTTAGAGTTGGGATAGTGGTGGAAAAAATCTATTTTCAAACAATGTTGTAATGAAATTGAATGAGTAGTTGAAGGTGAGAAATTGGATTTCATATACTTACTATTATTTAAGATCAAATATGTACACATGTAAATAATGGTATGATATTAATTATATACTCATAATAATGTAACGATAGTATTTATCGGCGTTTTTCACTATTATCGATGCTAATGTAACATATAATTGGGTTTACGTTAATTACACATGTAAAAAATAATATACAATATACAATAAAATTAATGATAAATCAAGTTTTATTTAAAATATCGTCAGTATAAACTATCGATATTTTAATTAAACCTCTATCTAAAACTCTGTGGTCACGATCATTCGTCGCCCATCACTAATCGGCATGCCCACAAAGTATGACATTGACAGGTACTGCCTGTACTTTTAAGAAATTCAGGACTTCATAGGCGTGATTTTTCTGACAGCTGTCGCAGAGATCAAGTTAAATTTTATAGAGTATAGGGCACTTTCCCGTACAAATAGTAGATATTCAAGTCATGCACCTAGTCTAGGCTAAAGTACAATACGTAATATGCCAATTATCAATTAAAAAATTGTTCGCCGCCTGCCCTGATAGTCAGTAGAGTGGCGCGGGCGGTCAACCATGCGAACTCGTTAATTGGTCTCATTTTTGTATCAGGTAAAGCCGTGGTGGTTTAGTGGTAGTGACACCCGCTTTACAATCGTGAGGTCGTGGGTTTAAACAATGTACCAATGAGTTCCTCGGAATTTATGTACGGAATTTAACACCACTAGCTTTTCGGTGAAGGAAAACATCGTGAGGAGACTGCATACGTCCGTGGAAGGATGATTTTTTTAACGATAATCTAGAAAACATAATAATAAATCGTTCCAATACAAATAATAATATTGCCATACCCTTAAAGCCGTGGTGGTCTAGTGGTAGTAACACCCGACCTGCAATTGTGAGGTCGTGGGCTCAAATCCCGATTCCGTACCAATGAGTTTCTTTGGAACTTATGTACGGAATTTCACATCATTGGCTTTTCGGTGAAGGAAAATCATCGTGAGGCAACCTTGTTTTTTTATTTCGAATAGGTTCGCGTTTGACTACACACTGCCTAATGTTAAGCAGATGTGCAGTCTAGGGTGTAGCACGCTTATCTAGAAGATACCTATTTACTCGGGATTTGAAGACACCCACGTATTAACCTGCATACGTCCATAGAAGAAATTCTATGGCGTACTAGTTTTTACCCGCGGCTTCGCCCGCATACGCAATATATCATTATAATTTATAGCCTATGTGTTATTGTGATATATAAGCTATATTATTGCAAAGTTTCATCTCTATCCGTTCAGTAGTTTTTGCGTGAAAGAGTAATAAACATCCATACATCCATCCCTCCATCCATCCATCCATCCATCCTCACAAACTTTCGCGTTTATAATATTAGTAGGAAGTAGGATGTGAATCCACCAACCCACACTGGGCCAGCGTGGTGGATATGGCCCAATCACCCTTCGTGGGTAGGCCTACGTCTTGCAGTAGACTATTGAAAGGGCTGGAGTTTCATCTCTATCCGTTCAGTAGTTTTTGCGTGAAAGAGTAATAAACATCCATACATCCATCCCTCCATCCATCCATCCATCCATCCTCACAAACTTTCGCGTTTATAATATTAGTAGGAAGTAGGATGTGAATCCACCAACCCACACTGGGCCAGCGTGGTGGATATGGCCCAATCACCCTTCGTGGGTAGGCCTACGTCTTGCAGTAGACTATTGAAAGGGCTGGTACAGTACCGTATGTATCAGGTAGATACTAGGTAGGTCCATAGGTACCTATAGGCCGATTACAAGTTGGCGGATGTGAAGTTAGCTACAAGCTGCGCAGTATCCAATCAACGCGCAACTTTGTGTGAGTTTCAGTCAGGATTGGATATTGCGCACCTTGTAACTAACTTCACATTTCGAACTGAACTGAACGTTTTTACAAAGAAGATATAATAATACTACGTAGTTTTTATTATGCTTGGAGCAATTCAATTCAATTCTTTATTAATATAAAACTATGTATCATGACATAAAGCCCGATTACAGAGGCGCTATCGTAAATTAAATAGCAGCGTAAAAAGCGTTCTCTCTATCGAATGCCTAAAGTGAAAAAGAAACAGAACTATGCTATTTAGCTAATTTAGTTACGCTGGCGCCTCTGTAATCGTGCATAGTGTTAATGTTAAATACTAAAGCGTTACTTATTTACCTACTTTAATTATCTATGAGGTCATACATACTTATACAAAAAATAAAAAAAGAACAACAACAAAAAAAAATAAGACTAACAAATAATTTAAAGCAAACGATTACAACAATGTTGCATATCAGGATATAATATATAACCAGAAAACATACTTAGGTATATAACGGGACATTAGCTTTAAGTTTATTTTAAATAGTGCCACTTAGTATAATTTCGAAGGACTAGGAATGGAAGTGGCAACATTCCTGGTGTAACGCTTGTAACAAACGCTGCTGATGAGTTCCAAGGAGGTTTCGATTGATATCGCATGATCGGCCGATGGGCGGGAAAATGCGATGATGACTTGACAGATGTGACTTGAGGGTTGTGAAGAGAGCTGGTTCGGAGAGGTTATGGTGAACTGTGTTTAGAACGGCTCGAGTTGTGATACTTGATAAAAAGGTGGCAGCGTGCGTTACGCTGCGGAACGCCATGTCCTTCGCTTAAAGTTTTCTCTATACCTACTACAAAGTCATACGTAATCTTCTGTGAAATAAACTGATTGTTTGTGACGTCGCAATTTATCTCCTCGCCCGCTTAACCCACGCCACGCCACACTGAAGCATTGTTAAGTCAGATGGTATAAAATCATTACCACATTGAATCACCATAACTGATGCGGATCCTTTTATGGATTCGACATATATAATAATAGAGTGTCTCTCGCTGTACACAAGCGAATATTTTGCAAATGTTTGCCAAGTATCGGCAAATATATCGACTTGTGCTTGTGAGGAGACTAGTCATTGAGGTGGCGTTGCGCTCTGCAAATGGGTGACTGTACACATACGGCGACTTGTATGATGGGGCCTGTAGATACGTGTTACCTACCTTTCCAAGTCACAGGTTTCGACCAAAATAAAATGAATCGAGAAAGTATAACGTACAGAGGGCTAAGTGCGAGATTTTCGCTCGAGCTCGATCGCGTTAACGTTTGATGTGATTTCTATGGAAATGGCGCAGCGCCATCTTGTGTCACGTACAGAAAACTGAATAGCTAAGTGTGAGTATTTTTTACTAATGTAACGAGCGCCAAACCGCCCCCCGACCGCCTAAGCAATAGCAATCGTAATAGCAATCGTTTATGACTTCATTTTAGTCATTTGGCACCGCCTATGTGACGTTAGTCATCAATTGCTTTGCGCGGATTGCGAAAGCAATCGTTGAATGAACAACTTTGATGGCTAACGTCACATAGGCGGTGCCAAATGACTAAAATGAAGTCATAAACGATTGCTATTACGATTGCTATTGCTTTAGGCGGTAGGGGGGCCGAGCGGACACGAGCGCGGCAGCGTCTGTGATTGGCTAATTCAAGCGTGTGTGTCAATGTGCTCGCGTGTGTGCACGGCGCGCTCGGTCAACGCGACGTAAAAGTAATTCGATTTGATTTGCAAATCTCCCACTTGACACTCAGAGTGTCAACTATCTAGATAATTATAGTAAGTAATAAGAACTAGTAGTTCCCGGACCAGTAGACCTCACGACACATCTCAAACTCGAATCGTTTATTGCAAAATATGAAATTGACATGCGGTTTTTAGTTATATCATGTGTCATATGTATAACTATACAAAACAGAAACTAAACTAAATTTAAGGGTACTGTACTGTACCAGCCGTTTTAATAGTCCACTGCAGGACGTAGGCCTACCCACGAAGGGTGATTGGGCCATATCCACCACGCTGGCCCAGTGCGGGTTGGTGGATTACAATACCCCATCGAATTTCTTCTACGGACGTATGCAGGTTAATACGTGGGTGTCTTCAAATCCCGAGTAAATAGGTATCTTCTAGATAAGCGTGCTACACCCTAGACCGCATATCTGCTTAACATTAGGCAGTGTGTAGTCAAACGCTAACCTATTCGAAATAAAAAAAAGGTTGCCTCACTATGATTTTCCTTCACCGAAAAGCCAATGATGTGAAATTCCGTACATAAGTTCCAAAGAAACTCATTGGTACGGAATCGGGATTTGAGCCCACGACCTCACGATTTCAGGTCGGGTGTTACTACCACTAGACCACCACGGCTTTAAGGGTATGGCAATATTATTATTTGTATTGGAACGATTTATTATTATGTTTTCTAGATTATCGTTAAAAAATCGTCTAATGTGTGATAGCATTTCGATTATAGGATAATTTTTAGTTCTCAAAGAGTTATCTTTGTGATAAGCATTTCAAAAATATGAAGCGAACGCAGGATTCGAACCATGCCCCTTCGGATCACTAGCCCGACGCTCTAACCACTGAGCTAGCTCGCCTCCTACGCAAGCTTCAAATTTCTGAAGTGCTTATATTTCCCAACTTATAGCGTTGGTGGCGCCACCTGTGATACCCGTATTAGACAGGTTATCACTCAACTAGAAGTTATTAGAACTTCTAAAGATTGACGAGAGATGACACACTGCTTAATTAATGTTATGATGTTTATTTTAAGTGCTTTCCACACTAGATTTTTATCTCAAAGAGTTATCTTTGTGATAAGCATTTCAAAAATATGAAGCGAACGCAGGATTCGAACCATGCCCCTTCGGATCACTAGCCCGACGCTCTAACCACTGAGCTAGCTCGCCTCCTACGCAAGCTTCAAATTTCTGAAGTGCTTATATTTCCCAACTTATAGCGTTGGTGGCGCCACCTGTGATACCCGTATTAGACAGGTTATCACTCAACTAGAAGTTATTAGAACTTCTAAAGATTGACGAGAGATGACACACTGCTTAATTAATGTTATGATGTTTATTTTAAGTGCTTTCCACACTAGATTTTTATCTCAAAGAGTTATCTTTGTGATAAGCATTTAAAAAATATGAAGCGAACGCAGGATTCGAACCATGCCCCTTCGGATCACTAGCCCGACGCTCTAACCACTGAGCTAGCTCGCCTCCTACGCAAGCTTCAAATTTCTGAAGTGCTTATATTTCCCAACTTATAGCGTTGGTGGCGCCACCTGTGATACCCGTATTAGACAGGTTATCACTCAACTAGAAGTTATTAGAACTTCTAAAGATTGACGAGAGATGACACACTGCTTAAATAATGTTATGATGTTTATTTTAAGTGCTTTCCACACTAGATTTTTATCTCAAAGAGTTATCTTTGTGATAAGCATTTAAAAAATATGAAGCGAACGCAGGATTCGAACCATGCCCCTTCGGATCACTAGCCCGACGCTCTAACCACTGAGCTAGCTCGCCTCCTACGCAAGCTTCAAATTTCTGAAGTGCTTATATTTCCCAACTTATAGCGTTGGTGGCGCCACCTGTGATACCCGTATTAGACAGGTTATCACTCAACTAGAAGTTATTAGAACTTCTAAAGATTGACGAGAGATGACACACTGCTTAATTAATGTTATGATGTTTATTTTAAGTGCTTTCCACACTAGATTTTTATCTCAAAGAGTTATCTTTGTGATAAGCATTTCAAAAATATGAAGCCAACGCAGGATTCGAACCATGCCCCTTCGGATCACTAGCCCGACGCTCTAACCACTGAGCTAGCTCGCCTCCTACGCAAGCTTCAAATTTCTGAAGTGCTTATATTTCCCAACTTATAGCGTTGGTGGCGCCACCTGTGCGTTCGCTTCATATTTTTGAAATGCTTATCACAAAGATAACTCTTTGAGATAAAAATCTAGTGTGGAAAGCACTTAAAATAAACATCATAACATTAATTTTTAGTTGTTTTATGAAACAGTTTTCGCTTTCGATATATTTTAGATTATTTGGCAATTTATTGAATATTTTTATAGCCATAGAAATTGGGCTAGAATTGTGCATTGCTATGCTATGGGTAAGCGTCAAATAGCCCAACGAGCTACGGAGAGGGCTATATGCTCGAAATTTCACTGCGAAACCCAATCAGGAATGAGGAGATCCGTAGAAGAACCAACGTTACCGACATAACCCAGCAGATTGGCAAGTTGAAATGGCAGTGCGCATGGCACATAACTTGGAGGACTGATGACCGATGAGGTCGAAAAGTTCTCGAGTGGAGACCACGTACCAGCAAGCGCAGCGTAAAACGTCCACCCACAAGGTGGACGGATGACCTCATCAAGACCGCTGGATGCAAGCCGCTTCCAACCGATCTTATTGGAGATCCATAAGAGAGGCCTGTGTCTGGGAGGCCTATGGCTGATGGATGAATGGATGGAAGGACATCTTACACATTATGGATTAGTATGGATAGTTTAAAAAAACTCACTTGTTGTCGAAACGTCTGAGGCGCATAGTAGTCATTCTGGGCCCTCACCACCACTCCCACCAGAAAACACCAAAAACAGATCAACTGGAAAAACAATCATATTTCACTGTAAGAAGTTATAAACAACAGGTAGGTATTCATAATAACAGAAATAGGTATACTTTTTCAATATTTACGAGAGAGTGCCACAGATATACCTCTCAGATATCGCCGTGGGCCTAGGTGGGGGCACGAGTGGCTTTGCCTTGCCTATCCAAGAAAAAAATGTGAAAGCCATTTCATTATTCCTTTAAAATTGCCAAAATTGAACTGTTGTCCCATTAATTCGTTTATTTATTTTATAATTATTTATCTTTTTGATTCATCCTTTTCTTTTTATTTTATTTGATTGTGATTACTGTGATATGATGTTTAATCCTACTAATATTATAAACGCGAAAGTTTGTGAGGATGGATGGATGGATGGATGGATGTATGTATGGATGTTTGTTACTCTTTCACGCAAAAACTATTGAACGGATTGAGATGAAACTTTGCAATAATTTAGCTTATATATCAGAACAACACATAGGCTATAAATTATAATGATATATTGCGTATGCGGGCGAAGCCGCGGGTAAAAACTAGTTTATTATATTTTATGCTGTATAATAGGTACTTTGAATAAACATGTAAATTATAATTACGTAATAAATAACTACGACTATGCCTATGACTACTTAAAAACCTATATCCTATCCTACTAATATTATAAACGCGAAAGTTTGTGGGGATGGATGTATGGATGTTTGTTACTCTTTCACGCAAAAACTGCTGAGCGGGTTGAGATTAAACTTTGCAATAATATAGCTTATATATCAGAATAACACATAGGCTATAAATTATAATGATATTGCGTCAAAAATCAAAATATCATGCGGGCGAAGCCGCGGGTAAAACTAGTAATATTATAAACGCGAAAGTTTGTGAGTATGTATGGATGTTTGTTACTCTTTCACGCAAAAACTGCTGAGCGGGTTGAGATAAAACTTTGCAATAATAATGCTTATACATCAGAATAACACATAGGCTATCCTACTTCCTACTAATATTATAAACGCGAAAGTTTGTGAGGATGGATGGGTGGATGTATGGATGGATGTTTGTTACTCTTTCACGCAAAAACTACTGAACGGATTGATATGAAACTTTGCAATAATATAGCTTATATATCAGAATAACACATAGGCTATAAAATATTATAATGATATATTGCGTATGCGGGCGAAGCCGCGGGTAAAAACTAGTATTTTATAAAGATCTCGCGTGAAACAAAGTTCACCGGGTCAGCTTGTAATGACATAGGTAATTTATTGATAAAAAAAATCCTACTCAAACCCATACTTTTATGAATAAAATAATAATAACAAATAATTGTTTAGACAAAAGGGAAATTCATTAAACAAAAATTACAAAAATTGTCTGATTTTTTTAGTAAGGAATCTACACAAGTTTAATCTATGGTAGGCATAACTGCCCAAGTATTCTTACAATTTATTATTACAGCTGAAATGTTTTATTGGAAAATACAAATATTAGGTGAAAATAGGAAACTTTTTCGGTTTTATCGATTATTTTTACCCATTTTGAGTACATGAAATGTCCTTGACTACATAGTTTGTGCAAAAATAGAAGCGTCGTAGGTGAGGTCGCCCGTGTGCCATTTTACTAATTTTGTTACGTTGACAACACTGCATTGCTAGTACAACTAAGTGTTTGTGTTTCAAAAGTCTTTCTGAGCGTCTGGTGGACGCGACGCGTGACCAAAATGCTGGTGTTTATTTGGCTCAACGTATAAGCATTGCCATTCAGCGTGGCAATGCTGCCAACTGGCAGTAGGCTTGTGCACTTGGATTATCTTTAGACCTTCAAGGGTCTGTGGATGATCCAATTGCTTTCTATGTAGTAGTAGTGTAGTATTGTCATTTAAATAAAATATTTAAAAAAAAAGTGTTTGATACTTTACGACACCAATTCGGTTTTCATCAGTACTCGCATCTTCCAAGGAGTCGATACCTCGGCTGCTGATTAAAATCTTATTATTAGTTCACCGTAACAAATTCTATTTTTTTTATTTCGGACAAGTCAAACATGATCCATCTTTTGTTAGTAACTTATGCTTATGCTTACAAACTAGGGTTACTTAATATTTACTTGGACATATACTTTGGAGGCATCCCCTGCGGAATCATGGTCCGCACGAGATGCCTCAGTACAGGAGCATGCGGGTCGTCCGCTATCGCTTTCAGGATGGTGTTGTCACTCCCCCGTAGCCTCCTCACTAGTGACGCCACCTTCTTCCTAACGAGGGCGTGGAAGCCATCAACATGGTTTTGCGAGAACATGTTAGAGGCTCTACAGAATCGAGGGAGTTTCAACATCATCCTGATACATTATTATATTGGATGCGCAGGGTATCCATTGACTTTTGGGAGCACCGGAACCACAGTCCACCCGTGTACAACCCCTGACAATACGCTTTGAATAGTGTGACTTTGACCTAATCCGTACAACGAGCAAATCTGCGGGCCAACATGTTCCCTCGAGCCGCCAGCGCCTTGCGCTCCCTTTCCACGTCGTGATCGTCCTTAAGGTCGTCGACAAGTATGTGTTCGAGATATTTAAACAGAGTTACTCGGTTTATGCTACGATAACGACGATTTTCTTTTTGCAAATACTCTACACTAACAAAACGGTACAGTTATTTATAAAAACCTTTAAACCAAATAAGTATGATGCGGTTGTACTCACCCGCATGTTAACAGCACAGGCACAACACAAGACAGACAAACAAGCAATGCGGTCAAGTCACAGGCCGCTGCATATATATGGCACATATAACGCATTGGCAATCCGCGACGAACCGCATCGTTACCGGTTCAGCATAATTAGATATAGCTCGATATAGCAGTTTACGAGTAGATAAATAATTATTTTGACACAATAATAACGAAATTGATTTGACGTAAAGGCCATTGAATTTTTCATCATCATTTCAGCCTTTTTTTTATTTCGTGTAGGTTTGCGTTTGACTACATACTGCCTGATGTTGAGCAGATATGCGTTGTAGGGTGTAACACGCTTACCTAGAAGATACCTATTTACTCGGGATTTGGAGACACCCACGTTGTATTTTAGCGGGAAGACAGACCCAGGCAAACTGTTTCACATTCTGGCTGTTCGTACCGTGTGCCCCGGCGCAAGTCTCTCTGGCTCCTGTAAGAAAACTAACCTTTTCCTACGATTTCAATAAAAACCTCGTTTAAAGATTTATCTTTATTAAGATCTGGATTCGTTATACGAATCTTTGTTTGTAAGTATTATATTTTTCTCGCTGACACAGATAAAGTTAATATTAGATAGGTATTATTGTTATATTATATTTTTCTCGCTGACACAGATAAAGTTAATATTAGATAGGTATTAAGTTAATATTAGATAGGTATTATTGTTATATTATATTTTTCTCGCTGACACAGATAAAGTTAATATTAGATAGGTATTAAGTTAATATTAGATAGGTATTATTGTTATATTATATTTTTCTCGCTGACACAGATAAAGTTAATATTAGATAGGTATTATTGTTATAAATTGTATAATTTACAAATGGTTGATCTCAAACATACATTATCTACAGAAACGAATTTTATAAACAACAAAAATTTGATGTAGGTAAATAGCTAATTATTATCATTAAATGTAAGTAATGCTTATGGTACCCATCTATTACGTCTTAAGTCTTAGGATGGCTACCATATTGCATGTCCACTAGGACGAACTGTTTAAACCAATAATGTAAGTACTTGTAACATCTTTGTACACAGTCAGGTCATAAATTCTGTCACATGTTTAATATAAAATAATTGAAACAAGTTTATTCATTATGCAACCATTTATATACCAAAATGAACTTAACAAAACATAGATTCTTATGACAATAAAGTTTATATATAATGGCCCC
Organism: Hypomecis punctinalis; assembly: GCA_949316475.1. Classification (NCBI taxonomy): domain Eukaryota; kingdom Metazoa; phylum Arthropoda; class Insecta; order Lepidoptera; family Geometridae; genus Hypomecis; species Hypomecis punctinalis. The sequence goes on from OX438822.1 coordinate 3,838,005, forward strand.
CGTGATTTTGAATACAGGCCTTCAATCTACGCGGCCAGTCGTCTATCGCAGCACAAACGAGGTCCATGTCGATATCGGCGGCTGCCTTAATCAAGGATGTCTTGAGTGACTCCAAATTGGGATGAGGCTTTGAGCACGCTTTTTCCTCCCAGTGTTGCCATATCTTGTAATCTAACGGACTCAAATATGGACTGAAGGAGGGCCAGTCTTCGTGCCGTATGAAGTCGATTTCACGCGCCGCCAGCCAGTCTTGTGTGCTCTTCGCTCTATGAGCAGGCGCCGAATCTTGTTGGAATACCCAGAGCCTGTTATTGAACATGGTATGAGAAACAGGTTCCACAAGGTTCGTCAGGACTGTATTTTGATACACAACTGCATTCATTTTTACACCTTTCTAACAAAAATGTACCTCTGTTAAGCCCCAATAAGAAACTCCCAACCATACCATGAGCGAGGATGGAAAATGACCTCGTTGGACACGCGGAATACGGTTGCTCGCTTCTTCACTACTGTGTGCGTACACCTTATCACTTTGATTGTTGAAGCTCTCTTCTACGGTAAACAATTTTTCATCCGAAAAAAGAATTTCCCGATATTTTTTTCCCGCGTACCGCTTCAACAAAGCGCGACATCTCTTCAGCCTCAGGTCCTTTAGACGAGCTTTTAAACGATGTCTTGTTTTTCTTCGATATGCCTGAAGCCCTAAGTCTTCATTTAACACCCTTTTCACCTTGGTTCTGCTTAACCCCATCTGAAGGGCCAACAGTTTCTGCTTACGTTTGGGATTTCTTTGAATTCACGCCTTCACAGCTTTTGTCACTGCTGGAGTCCTAACAGACCGAGGACGACTACTTCTTGACCTGTCATCTACACTAGAGTCTTCATTGTATCGTTTGATGGTACGATAAACGAATCTTTTGGTTATATTCAAATTTTTCAGTATGTCAAAAATTTAAATTGGCGCGTAACCGCAAAGATGCAACGCAATAACTGCAACACGGTCTTCTTTAAGCGGCCACTCCATATTTAAAAATGAGTAAAATTCTAAAATGCATACATTTTTATTTTCATGAACAATTCTAAATTCGAATTCAATAAACTTTTTTATGGCCAGCATTCTAAAAGAAAAGTTTTTACTGTGTGACAATACTTATGACCTGACTAGGTAATACCTACCCTTTCCAGATTTTTGACGCGCCGTCATCTCGGCCCGCCACCAACTAGGAATGCTAGCGAGAGCGCCTGCGAGCCAGCGAATTGTTGAACCGCGACGTTGGGGCCTTCGCCCGTCTCTGATGAAGCCTCCGCCTGACAAAAAAGTAGTACCTAGTGCTTCGAGAGCTTCGCCCGCCGTGAGAAGCTATCCCGTTATAAACTCCGTTCTCTATCCGTAACTACTCCAACGTGAAACTTGGTGCTATGATGAACTTTACACTTAAGAACCTAGAGTAGGCAAGTCCAGTGTCCTTTTTATCTTTGTCTGTGTTTTTATAAACTCTCTGTATTAAACTCTCTTTCAACTGTATGAAGTGCTTGTTTCCGATAGTGGCTGGGCAGGTCTAGGATAAGCGTTTCATTACACTCCCGCGTTATTACATATTTCGGCTTTATAACTTCCCATTCGCCGACTTATGTGGCACTTAGTATAAAAGAAATCATTATTATAATCTGATTATTTACTAGTTTTTACCCGCGGCTTCGCCAGCATACGCAATTTAAATCATTAAAATTTATAGCCTATGTGTTATTCTGATATATAAGCTGTATTATTGCAAAGTTTCATCTCAATCAGTTCAGTAGTTTTTGCGTGAAAGAGTTACAAACATCCATACATCCATCCATCCATCCATCCATCCTCACAAACTTTCACGTTTATAATATTAGTAGGATAAAAAATATTGCACGCGTATTAGGTATACCTACTTTAGTTAATACGTTTTTTTAAATTTTGTCAATGAAACAACAACTGATAGAGATAAACCTTGTCAAAGTTTAGGAGTGGGGGTCGTGATGTCACTTCTCTGACATAACTATACTCTAACTACTCTAAGTAACTCGTGACGTCACGCAGAACTTGAACGGGCTAGATCTTCATATGTTTTTGTTTAGTTGACAAAAGAAAAAATACGCGTCTAATATTTTTTTATAATCTTTTATTTCAAATTAATAGTTTAATTTCATGTTTGCCATTTTAGTTGAAATTTTGTGTATTTATAATTTATTCGTAGGTTTTTCTAATTTTGTTAGTAAATGTTGATTCCAATTTAATTAATTACTTTATTTATTTTTTTTAACCAAATGTTTATTTTAATAAATTCTGTTGTTACATGCACATAGCGAGAATGCCTAGGCCCCAAGGTACGGGTGCTTTGTTGTACCCAGTTTGGGGAATCTTACTAATATTATAAACGCGAAAGTTTGTGAGGATGGATGGATGGATGTTTGTTACTCTTTCACGCAAAAACAACTGAACGGATTGAGATGAAACTTTGCAATAATATAACTTATATATCAGAATAACACAAAGGCTATAAATTATAATGATATTGCGTCAAAAATCAAAATATCATGAGGGCGAAGCCGCGGGTAAAAACTAGTAGGCTATAAATTATAATGATATATTGCGTATGCGGGCGAAGCCGCGGGTAAAAACTAGTAGTGTATAAATGTAGAAGTTGTATAATTTGTATCTTGTGACAATAAATTATTTTGAATTTGAATTTTGAATTCAGAAACTTACAGCCCCATCAGCCATCTGTTCTTTAAAATAAATGCCCTACCCGCTGTCATTTCAACTTGCTAACACACTGGGCTAGGGCATCCGCTGCGTCAAGCGAGTGCACGGCGCACGGCGTGCTGTTTCTTGTAATCTCATAGATCAGTGCTCCGTCATACGGACACCCGTCGCACGAGCCGCGGGCGGCGGGACCCGCCCCGCGGGTGACGTGTCCGTGTGACTGAGCGCGCGAACGGAGATGTTTCTAGAAAATCAGTGAGCGCCGTTGTGTTATCCGTGCCGCACGGAACGTGTTGTTTTCAGTCTGTTACATAATTTGATATTTTTTTCAATAAATTGATAACAATGAGTATTATTGACTGCGCTGCGAGGCGCGCGCGTCCGCGACGGGTTTTTGTCCGCGACGGGTCGCGGCGCGGGCCCTAAGTTGGTAACTTTGGTTCATCTGCAGATTTCATTCCAGAGCCCTTAGTCCAGGTTTTGCGTAGTTTACTTAAACTTTCTCGTTCGCGAGTGCCTTCATACATTATGGTTAGTTCTTCCTCGTTTCCGCCAGGGGCGCTGCACAAAAATGGATAGAGACGTACGGAAACAACTGTAGTTTCAATTTTCTTGTAAACCTGGACTAACCGCCCTGATTCGATCTCGCAGAGAGACTCCGTGCATAGCCCTCTCTATAGCACGTTGGGTTATCTTCAGCTTATTCAACCATAGTAAAAATGAATACCTAATGTACTCGTATTATTAACTTTGCTTAAAGATTTATTATGTAACAATATTTTTATTACCTTATCACATTGTAAATAGTGGTTAGTTATTATTCATCTTGTGAGCCCTCTTTCTATGTACATAATTAAAATTTGTTAATATAAGTTAATTTAGGTCATATTAAAGTAAATAAAATGTAGAATAGATATAACACCTAAGTGTTCGGTATAGTTACTCGTAGTTTGATTAGTACTTAATTTGATTATTGTCCAAGTTAATACATTTCATGTATGCAAGCTTCTGTAATGGGTAGTTATGTCTTGCCAAGTTACTTCTTTTTAATATTGCACGCCCGTAATGGGTCCACTATTGAAACTAATATTTAATATTAACACCTTTGTACATAGTGTTGCAATAAACGATTTCTGATATTCATAAGTCTTTGGAAGTCAACCAAAAGGCTAAAATAAAAAAACGGTGTTTTATAAAAATAATATAATATTTTGTTCTTTCATTTTTATAAAATACTAACAACTTTTTAAGTACTTGGTAACACACATTTTTATAAAATATCAAAAGCATATTTCCAAAACGTAAATTCTAACCTAAACTAAGATTATAAGCCGAATCGGACTTCTCGGTGGCTGTGAAGTGAGCTACAAGCTACGTAATATCCAATCAACGCGTAGCTTTATGTGAGCTTCACTCAGGATTTATATATTGTGCATCTTGTAGCTAACTTCACATCCGCCGACTTGTATAATTCGGTCTACACAAGGCTATCTTGGATATTGAATTTACAGAGATCTTACAATAATTAAAGAGTGAAATTAAGGTGAAAAATTTGTAAGACATGATCACAGCAAGATCGCGTCAAAAACGCATAGTTTGAGCAAAAAGAGAAGGGTCGGAGGTGAGGTCGCCCGTGTGCTATTTTTGACCGACGAACCACCGGAGGTTTACAATTCGACGCGTTATTTTTTTTTTTATGTATAACCACGCATAACTTTTTTCATAGTAATTCGATTTCCATAATTATTTTTTTATTGGAAAGAGTATACTTCGAAATTGGTCCCATTTAAATATTATCGTAATCGGCTGAGCCATATTTGATAAATCAACAATAAAGTGATAAATGCTACATCGATCCGTGCATAATATTTGCGTTCTAGCGATGCGCCCCGGGTTCGCACAGGTGTATTATACACATAAATATTTCTCTTGAATTACTCGATCTATTAAAACAAACTGCATCAAAATCCTTTGCGTAGTTTTAAAGATACATGTAATGATTTTGTACACGGGTGAAGTCGGTCATGCTATTTTTTGCAAAAAATAATTATACTAATTTTGTTACGTTGGCAACACTGCTCTGTCATTGCTAGTACAACTAAAAGTGTTTGATACTTGGTAGACACCAACTCGGTTTTCATCAGTACTCGCGTCTACCAAGTATAGTCGGTATAATCATCGCAAAACATCTAGTCCGATCTGAACACGACGAGGAAACCTGCGAGAAGCGAAAAATGGGTATCAGCGGGGAACATGCCACGTGACCGCCCTTGACAAATCACGGCGTATTTTCATTAGTGTGCTTTCGTTCTCTGTGTGTCGTAGTCACGTTCGCTCGCTCCACCCACTGAGTACAGTCGCGCGCGACATTTTTGTTATTATATTATATAAGTACCGTTTGTTAAGTTTTTTTGTTGATTTTTCGTTTCGTGTTATTATTTATTTTGTTATTGTTTCTTGTACTTTGTATTTATAAAATGCCAAAAACGTTAAATATGATGATTATTTTTAGGCTTAAGTTATAGGTTACCTATATGCACTATATTTACCAATATATTATTATATTCCAATTTAGCACTATAATTAGATATGATAGATATATAGATATAGATATAACAATATGTACCTAATCCCAATAGTCAAAATAATCAATTATAAAAAATATAATTCGTACATAATGTTGTTGCACTTGACTGTACCGTCGCGGACCGCCATGATGCAACTTCAGATCGGACTAGATGTTTTGCGATTATTATACCTTGGCCGCTGATTCAAATCTTATTGTTAGTTTACCGTGACGCCACGACGGTTCTATTTTAGCACATATTCTAGATTCTAGATAGAGTCTAGAAACTATTACGTTATCAATGACATACCTAGACAAGTGACACTTGAACTAACTGATCAAATTAGTTGCTATCTATATAAGTAGGTATTTAAAAATACGTATTTGTAGTATATCGGTCTCTGGCAGCCATATCACAAGCTTTGCTTAGTTTGGGGTCAGAGGCCGTGTGTAAGATGTACCAAAATATTTATTTATTTATTTAAAATAAGGAGGGCAAAAACTAGTACTAAACAAATGTTTTCCTCGCCTCAGAACAATATGCATTATGACTAAAAATATAATTAGTCCTTCAGATAGACTATCAAAAAATATTAGAAACATATTTTACCGTTCGTCAATTAAACAAAAATTGATGAAGATATAGCCCGTCAAAGTTCCGCGTGACGTCACAAGCGCCATACAAATGTATAGAATTATGTGAGAGAGGTGACGTCACGACTCCCACTCCCAAACTTTGGCAAGGTTTATCTTTGCCTTCTTCTTCTTTTGTTTGGCGTCGCATTGTTGTGCATTTGACAGTGTCGTTTTAATAATTTTTGATATTTTATCAAAATAGTCACTGTCGTAGTCACGTCATAGTCCAATAAAGTCGCGGTTAAGTCCAAGTCATACCCCAGTAAAACAGCGGAGACTTTACTAGAGGCGTGTATGGAGTTTTGGTAACAACACGGAACGACATGATACGTCACATTATATCACTTGCCCACACTCACGCACGTAAATCAGCTCATTATCATCGAAATACCACAATTTTTCACTAATTATCACTGATAAAACACAAGTTTAACAAATTAATACAATGAGGCGACATGATTTTTCCGTTTATGCTATTTATATTACAGGTTACTTATTTTTATCTGTACTTTCTTTTTTTAATGACCAATATACCGGAAATTGTTACTTTGAATGACACTGACATTTTACTTTTTGTTAATTAATTTTTGTATGTAAACAAACTCTGTGTAATAATTTAAAATGTATGTTATTACATATTATATTGATAATTTAAATTTTGTAAATTACTTTTAGTTATTCTGCCTCGGTGGCTCAGTGGTTAGTGACCCTAACTTCTGGATCAAAGAGGCGTGGGTTCGATCCCCACCCAGGGCAAATATTTATGTGATGAAGTGTTTGCTCTGTGTCTGGGTGTTATTTAGTTACTATCTATATAAGTATGTATTTAAAAATAAGTATATGTAGTATATCAGTCTCTGGCAGCCATATCACAAGCTTTGCTTAGTTTGGGGTCAGAGGCCGTGTGTAAGATGTCCAAAAATATTTATTTATTTATTATTAAGACAATTTACGCGTAACTATTACCAATGTTATTTTTGAATGTTATTGAACGATTTCAAGTACATGTAACATGTCTACGAAATAAAGAGCTTTGACTTTCCGCGTTCCCGTCAAAACTCTTTTATCTTTGTCATTTGTTGTATAATTGATTAAATGGAAAATACGTGTTCAATATTTTTTGATAATGTAATTCACGGACTAATTATTATAACGATTTTGTTTTACCCCGTCATCAAGCCCATTGGTCCCAAATGTGATAACGTCTTAAAAATTGATGAAGCTGGCTGCACACACGAAAAAGCAGGACTCAATGTCACGTTCCGCCTGAGCCGAGCGTGCAAGCGAGAGCGCGGAACAAACGATAGAGAGGCACGATCGGCCTAAGCGTTCGGCCCCACTCGCACCACCCCACTAGCACAACCACACTCGCACCACCCCACTCGCACTATCCCACATTCGTAGCCGGGCTAAGCTGGGACAGGCAGTTTTTATTATTGTATTAAAGAGATGTTTTTTGACGAGATTACGTTTACGCCGGCTACACGCACGTAAAGTTTCACGTTCCGCCTGAGTCGAGCGTGTAAGTGAGAGCGAGGAACAAGCTTATGCGTGCGGCTTGTTTCAGTTGTTGACTCGACAATGTTTTCTTATGACGTTATCACGTCAAATTATCGTCGCTTTGGCATCGCGCGGCGTTGTAGTCGGCTTGCAATCGCCTCACGACTAACTAAAAAGCCTGCCCACTACGTAGCTTGGGCAGGGCTTTCGCTCGGACACTTTTTTGCACGATTGTGATTCTATAGATATTTGCTCGAAGTATTTACATTTTTTTTTCACATCTAATAATGCCCAAACCCAGGGCCCTGGATACCTGGAAAGCCAGGGCGACAAATCAGGGGTCAGACCACCAATTTCTTTTAATAATTACTTTTTTTATTACATTAAATAATCGGAGACCCAGGGCGACATATCAGGAGTATATTTGACGGGGGGCACGTCGTACGGCAGCACTAGTCTATTTTTCGACTTCGGGTGTAAGGGGAACAGGTCTTTGTTTATCTGAAATCAAACAAATACTAATTAGATACATAATTACGTAAATATTTACCAGAAACATTAATTGTATGAAATTTTGATACTTAAATAAAATGGAGACGTTTCGTTTTCAAAGACATTAACTTAAATGGCTCTGTCATCCCGGAAAATGTATAGGGTTCCATACGAATATATATAGATATACTTTTTATTGGTTCACACGCATGGTACAGAAAAATAGATACTAAAACATGTGAAACAACCGGCGACCTTATCACTGAAAGTGATATCTTCCAGGTCTAAACCGAATATCTTGCTTGTATCTACAAAAATATCCTCTCAGTAATGTTTAATCTTTTGAGCGCCGAACCATTTTTTTTTTAATTTAGCATTTACAATCTTTATAATAATACATACCTTTTCCGTAATGTTTAATATTTAACATTTCGACCGCCACGCCCCATTATTAATTATAAAAATAAAATCAGTTTGTTTGCGAGAATATTATCTAACTTAGGTCTAATTTCATAAATAGTATCAAATATTCTACCTTTTCAGGTGTACAAATACAAGGTGTTTTTTTTTTTCAGTGCACATACTTTGCATATGGAAAGTATAATAAACAAACAATTAAACCCCTACATTGATTTTACTCACTTTACTACAAAAAAAAATGAAATAACTTCAAGAGCAAGTATACAAATAAACGGAGTAATCAATGTCACCCTACGTCTGAGTACCTACGCGGCCGCGTCGTACCACAGTATAACATATACTGTGGTCGTACCGACGCCCGAGACGTTTTGGTAGGTATGTATTGTCTGGAGTGTAGGGTGCTTACAATATAATTTTTTTTGGAATAGTTTGACAAAAAGGATGAAAAAAGTAGATCTATTTATGAGTGAAATATGTTCTATTAATGATATCTATTGCGCGATAAAAATTTGTGCACTGAATAAAAAGTCATGCTGTATTGTTTTTTTTTCATGAATATTCATGCTTATAATATTCATATTATTTTTGAAGCCCGGTTTTTTGACGACTATAGACAACGATGGCGCCCGGAAATGCTGCTCCAGTACAGATGACTTTGCCGGTCCAAAGGTTAGATATTTAAAACGCGGGAAAGAGACGGACTTACCACGAAAGAGGGTAGGAAGAGCACTCCAGCTTCGTAACTCATTATTCTCAAAGCCGCATTGCCTTTGTTGATGGAACCCCACGCGGCCTGCAAACACACAATAAAATAACCATACATTTAGTTACATTACAATACATTTACATTTAATAAAGCCGTGGTGGTCTAGTGGTAGTGACACCCGCCTTACAATCGTGAGGTCGTGGGTTCGAATCCCGGTCCCGTACCAATGAGTTGTTTGGAATTTATGTACGGAATTTCACACCACTGGCTTTTCGGTGAAGGAAAACATCGTGAGGCAACCTGCATACGTCTGTAGAAGAAATTCGATGGCGTATGTGAATCCACCAACCCGCACTGGGCCGGCGTGGTGGATATGGCCCAATCACCCCTCGTGGGTAGGCCTACGTTCTACAGTGGACTATTAAAAGGCTGGTACAGTACAGTACAGTACATTAAATTTGAACAAAAATAAATAATCGGTCAACCGTACCGTATAGCCCATCTTTACATATTTTATTTTATGTTAATTTTTTTTTTTAAAGTGAGTATACAACTAAATATTTTGTGAATATTTCAATCATCTACCGTTTGCCGTAGTTATAATCGAACAAGAAATTACGTTTTTTGTATGGGAGCCCCCGTAAATATTTATTTTATTTTAATTATTTAGTTTTAATTTGAATATTTAATGAGACGTTCTGTGAATATTTCAAGCATGTAACTATCACCGTTATTAATATCGAGCGAAAAACGGCTAAAAATTCAGGTAGATAGATAGATAAATAGATAAACTCTTTATTGATTCACATTCACACACACATAAAACAGAAAATAGAGTTAAAATAGATGCTAAAAACATGTGAAGCAACCGGCGGCCTTATCACTGAAAGTGATTTCTTCCAGGCAACCTTAGGATGGAGAGAGATAGGTACAAAAGAAAATACGACGAGGTGTGCTAATTTAGAGGACACTTTAGAGGACAGGTACGAGTATGTTGTAAGGGAGCCGCCCTTAAATATTTTTTTCATCACATCTATTCGAAAAGGACTACTTGGTTCGCCTTTAAGTGCGCCCAAAGCAGGTGTTTTCTATAAGGAACTTTATAAGTGCGACGGAATTATCTTTGCCGCGCACTTTTTGAATTTTGAACAAATATATGTTTGTCTCGGGCGACGTACTTTGAATCCCTCGCTACGTTCAGGATTCAACTAAAGAATCCCTGGGTACGCTCGGGATTCTACTAAAGATTCCCTCACTTCGCTCTGGATTCAAAAAAGCGCCCTCGCCGTAAAAATATTATTTTGCTCCCATATGATACAAACTACTATTTTTCTATTTTCAGTATATGTTGTTATAGCGGCAAAATGAATACGTCATCTGTGAAAATTTTAACGTTCTAGCTATCACGGTTTATGAGGATACAGCCTGGTGACAGACAGACAGACGGACGGACAGCGGAGTCTTAGTAACAGGGCTCCGTTTTTACCCTTTGGGTACGGAACCCTAAAAACACTTTAAAATGTCAGTCTAACTAATATCCTATCCTAATAATGAATAGTCGTGATTATGTTATAGGCATGGTAAACAAACAACTGGTATTATGTTATGTCGTCTGCCCGTCTGTCCGTCTGTGTGTATGTCAAGACTCTTTATCTCGGGAACGCGTAAAGATATCGAGTTGAAAGGACATGTTCACAAAATGTATGGAGGCTGGTATAATAATAATCAAAAAATCTAACCACAAGACTCGTTACATTTCGAGAAAGTTCATATTTTTCTGAGTCTATTACATCAATTGAAAACAAAAAAGAGCCCTGCATTTTTTTTTAAATTAATTTTGATTTTATTAGGATAAATAAATATATTTGGCTCAATAGGTGGTTTATCTTTAGGAACTCTGATTAAGTAACCTCCAAATTGTTAAATAAAAGCATTTTTACCAATTAGACACACTCTTTAAGTGATTTTTTGTCACATTGTACCTACTAACTGGTCACACTGGTAGGTTATAATTTTCAATTTTAGCAAATTAAGAGGTAAATGTGGAAGAATCAGCTTTGAATGCAAGTAAAATAACGCTAGAAGCACTTTATTATTGTTAAACTAGAAAAAATAAAAAGCTGCATTATTTTTTTTCAGATAATTTATTTTTCACTTTAAAAAAAAATGCAGGGATAAAAAAATCTAAATTAAATATTTTTCAGAAGCCCATAAAACAAGCTTTCAAATGATGTATATATCATCTTGGTTAGATTTTTCTCTGAATAATATACCACTTGTGGACATCACCTTTAAACTGTATACGTATATCTATGATTTCATACAGTTTTGTAAAAGATAAACTTCTCAGTCATTATATAAAGAAGTTAGAGCCGTTTATGTCTTAAAAAACCGCATATTTCGACACTCACAAAATTTAAAACCTACAGGGTACTTCCTGTCGACATAGAACTATGAAATTTGGCGAGAAGCATTGTCTCAAAGTACACATATAGGAATAAATCTGAAAACTGTACATTTTTATACAAAAAATAGGGCTTATATTAAATATTCACAAAATATGGGTTTAAAATTCAAAGTGCGTAAATCGTATCATGTAAGGTATCATATAAAAGAGCTTCATTAGCACATGCTCAAACAGGTTTTTAATTATTTTAAGAATTTTCGATGAATGACGAGAAAAGTAAAAAAAAAACTTTTGTCGATTATGAGGAGTATAGAGATTTTAACAACATACTTCCCAATTTTTGAAATTTTCTGGATTTGTACGGAACCCTCGGTGTGCGAGCCTGACTTGCACTTGTCCGGTGGTTTAGGAGTCCATTGAGGACAAACATTGTGACACGAGATTTATATATAATAAGATTTACGCGTCGAATTGAGGACCTCTTCCGTGTCGTTGGTCAAAAATACAAGTCTATTTTTTTTATTTTCAGCTGTAGACGTCATATGGCTGACGGATGGCTGGATGGATGGATAAAAAAGCTGCTCTTCCTCTTTTCTCTTTAATCATTGCTTCTGAATAAACAACATTTCATACGAATTATGATATTCCGAAATTAAATCACTTTACTCCCTAGGGAATATCATACAACATTATTGCCCTTCCATAGTCATCGAGATAGTTCCGAGACACTAATGTCTTGCTTTACGTTGAGATATATAGATATTCCTTATTGTTAAAAAATATGTATGACATTTAACGGATTTTGTAAAATTATTTAATTATGTTATGATATTATACCTTGCTACAATTTGCAGACGTGAGTAGAAAATATGCAGCGTAGCTATTATCCGGCGAAGTCCTGGTGTAGGATTTTATATGCGGCATGGCGCGGTTACGGTTAGTACTGGTCGCGCGCCACTGGCTGTGGAGGATATAACACTACATTATAGACCAAGGGAATAAAATACTACATTATTGCCTGAGGGATTAAATACTACATTATATCCTAAGGGAATAAAATATGACATAATAGACTAAGGCAATAAAATAGTATCATTTCATATGCGGCATGGCGCGGTTAGTACTGGTCGCTCGCCACTGGCTATGAGGGAGATAATACAACATTTTTTTTATGTAGAATAAGACTAGATTTGGCCACCAACTGGCCTGATGGAATACGAAGTAGTAGCCAAAGATGAAGTAAGTAGACCTAGAAGATACCTATCCACTCATAACTCCAAAATATCCAAATTGTAATTGTCAGGAAACAATGACGGAGGCAGGGCATTCCAATCCCCGGCGGTCGCATTATGAAGGAAGAAGCGAGTCGCTCAGTACGAGCAGGCGGTACGTCGACCATGTAGGGATGGTATTTATGCGATTTTCATTGTAAACCACGGGACTAAATAGTATTTATCCTACTAATATTATAAACGCGAAAGTTTGTGAGGATGGATGGATGGATGTTTGTTACTCTTTCACGCAAAAACTTCTGAACGGATTGAGATGAAACTTTCCAATAATATAACTTATATATCAGAATAACACATAAGCTATAAATTATAATGATATTGCGTCAAAAATCAAAAATCATGCGGGCGAAGCCGCGGGTAAAAACTAGTATTATATAATACTTACTAAAAGAAGTTATTGAGCCAGGGCTGCTTGCTGTGTATAGCCGCGCCGTACGGTAAACACCCGCCTCCGAGCAAGTTGTCGTGGGAACCGCGCACATTTTCTGGAATAACAATAACCATACATAACTTTTTTCAGATATAATATTCTTCAAAGTACCTACGTACAGTCGCGTCATTTAAAAAGGCTGCAGCAAGGAGATTTAACTCCTATTGCACAGTTAATACGAGTTTAATCTCCTAGTACTGTACCAGCCATTGTAATAGTCCACTGCAGGACGTAGGCCTACCCACGAAGGGTGATTGGGCCATATCCACCACGCTGGCCCAGTGCGGGTTGGTGGATTCACATACACCATCGAATTTTTTCTACGGACGTATGCAGGTTGCCTCACGATATTTTCCTTCACCGAAAAGCCAGTGGTGTGAAATTCCGTACATAAATTCCAAAGAACGCATTGATACTGGACCGGGGATTCGAACCCACGACCTCACGATTGTGAGGCGGGTGTCACTACCTCTCGACCACCACGGCTTTTATCTCTCCTTAGTACGTAATCTACTCGTAGTACGTATCTCTCCTAATCTCCTAGTACGCAGCTTTAACTGCAGCAAAGAGATTTAACTCCTATGACGTGTACAATAGGAGTTTATTTCGTTGGGCGCAGCTTGACACGTTCTTTTTACATGACGTGATTTATATTTGCATTTTGCATAGCAACACAAGCGAAACAAATAACACAATGCCGACGCTGACTTTTGTAGAGCATAGGGAGCGCGCGGGAGGCATGAGGTTAGCGGGCGGGTGTGCCCCGGCGTCTCGTCTCTCTGACTCCCGCGAATGCCTATGTTTCGGCTTTTGCGCAGTTCTCTGCGCATAACTACCCATCCGTCGATTTGTGTGGCGCTCAGTATACAAAATAAGTTTGCCCTACAACTCGCCTCAGAACAATATACAAAATTTATTTTTGAAGTGATTTGTCTTATAAATCGGTAACCCTGGGTGCACGCACGAAAAAGCATGACTCATTGTCACGTTCCGCCTGCGCCGAACATGCGAGCGAGAGCGCTGAACAGAGATAGAGAGGTGTAACGTTGGAGGTTCAGGGATTTTATAGTGAAAACATGTAGAACGTCTCAGCTCCGTTTAATAATAATAATAATAAAGTACTAAATAGTCTTTTGTCCGGCGGCAACAAGGTGCGCGCCTTCAACGGTTGGGTCATGCCGCTGCTGATGTACTCCTTTGGCATACTGAGGTGGACTCAGACTGAGCTGGACGCCCTGGATAGGAGGGTCCGTCGATTGCTCACATTGCATCGCATGCTACACCCGCGCTCGTCTGTCATGAGACTGTACATTCCGCGGAAGTGTGGTGGCCGAGGCTTTTTAAATGCCAAGGACCTCCACAACCGCGAAGTATACAGTCTCCGGGATTATTTCCGAAACAGCGGGCGTGGAATGCATTGCGATGTGGTGGCAGTTGACACAGGCCTCACCCCGCTCTCCCTGGCGAAGGAGAACTGGCGCAGGCCATCGGTGCTCAGCACCGATGATCGCAAGGCGGTATGGAAGAGCAAGGAGCTGCACGGGCGGTTCTATCGGGCCCTAACAGGACCCGATGTGGACCTGCTCGCGTCGGTGGCCTGGCTGCGCTTCGGAGACCTCTTTGGGGAAACCGAAGGTTTTGCCTGTGCAATTGCGGACGAAGTTGTCATGACGAACAACTACCGGAAGTATATCCTGAAGGACGGTACGGTCGACATTTGTCGGGCATGCCACCGTCCCGGAGAGTCACTCAGGCACATTACTTCTGGTTGTTCTCATCTTGCCAACGGCGAGTACTTGCACAGACATAACCAAGTAGCCAGGATTATCCATCAGCAACTTGCTCTTCGATACGGCCTTGTCGAGTCTGAGGTGCCGTACTATAAGTACGCACCGGCGCCAGTTCTCGAAAATGGTCGTGCGTTGCTCTATTGGGACCGCTCTATCATCACGGACAGGACTATTGTCGCCAATAGGCCTGATATCGTGGTGATCGACCGGTCCCAACGCCGGGCAGTGCTCGTCGACGTCACCATTCCACATGACGAGAACCTCGTGAAGGCCGAGAAGGACAAGCTCAGCAAGTACCTTGACTTGGCTCACGAGGTTACTGCCATGTGGGATGTGGACTCGACGATCATTGTCCCGATAGTCGTTTCGGTAAACGGCTTAATAGCGAAGAGTCTCGACCACCACCTTAAGAGGCTCTCGCTAGACGGTTGGGTCAAGGGTCAGATACAGAAGGCGGTCGTTCTGGACACGGCGCGCATTGTCAGAAGGTTCCTCTCTCTGTAGGCCCAACCACCGGTAGCTTGAGCCCCGCCCCGCTGCCGGCGGCACTCTAGGTTTAGGTTTTTTTATAGTATTTTGTTTCTTTTATATAAATATTGTAAAAAAACTTAGATTTAAGAAAATAAATGAATATGTGTATAATAATAATATCGCAGGGGCGACTTTGTGGCGAGTCGTCGGTGAGTGGCGACACCGCGAACCCTGATTCCCTGGGGCTAAATGAGACCCCTGACTCCTCTCTTGCCTTAACCGGCCGATTTGGAGTGGAAACCGCAAGAGCTAAGAACCTAAGCTCCAGGGTGGAAGTGTTAAAGGGCATAACGCCGCGAGTAGCGTCTAGTGAAAGCGCAGCACACCTCTCGACACCCTAAGCCGTCCACACCAATGTTGCCCCTCCGGTGCCAACTTACGGTAGCCTTTATGGGGGGCCCATTTAGTGGACGGCAAGTCACCACCCGCTACGAAATTTTGAAATGGGGCATATTTAGCGGGTGCCGTACCTCATTCCATAGTCTAATTTTACAAAACATTTAAAATTTCACCAAAATAGCCCAGTTACAATTTTTCATGTCATTTTATATGCCATAGTTTCCATTTCACGCTATCTTTTTTATACCTACCACTGTTTTTATATTTCTTAATAAAATTGTAAAAGGGGCCTCTCAATGTTGGCTTAGGCTCCATTGATGCCTAATAAAGGACCAGGCTAAGCCTGTGATTTCAATTGAATAATAATAAAATTAAATTAAAATAAAAAGCCTTATATTTCCGATTTCACAGCACAAATGACAATTCAAATTTCAAAATTATAAAAATAAAAATAAAGTGTCGTCTATGTCAGGAACCCCTCTCAGGTGAAGGCCTCCTCCAAAGAATGCCATATGTTTCTCTGTTTTGAGCTATTTCGTGCCATTTTGAGCCAGCGATTTTTTTGATGTCGTCCTCCCATCGTGTGTAGGGTCTTTACTTCCTTT
This sequence comes from Hypomecis punctinalis, assembly GCA_949316475.1. Lineage (NCBI taxonomy): Eukaryota > Metazoa > Arthropoda > Insecta > Lepidoptera > Geometridae > Hypomecis > Hypomecis punctinalis. Next base: position 3,854,456 of record OX438822.1, read on the forward strand.
GTAGCGCTTACCTGGTGGTCCTTTCCAAGTTGTTATAGTTTTGGTCCATCTGCGATCTGCCAGGCGCGCTACATGCCCGCCCATTTCCATTTTAATTTTTGGGCGTGGGAAAGAGCATCTATTGCTTTGGTCTTGGATCTTATTTTTCAATATCTTATCTTTTGTATTTTTAGGGTTCCGTACCTCAAACGAAAAAAACGGAACCCTTATAGGATCACTTTGTTGTCCGTCTGTCCGTCTGTGTGTATTTCAAGACTCTTTATCTCGGGAATGCAAAAAGATATCGAGTTGAAATTTAAGCTGTATACGTATATCTATGATTTCTTGCAGTTGTGTAAAAGAAAAACTTCTCAGTTATAGTATAAAAAAGTTGGAGTCGTTTATGTCGTAAAAAACCGCATATTTCGACACTCACAAAAATCAAAACCTACAGGGTACTTCCCGTTGACATAGAACTATGAAATTGGCGAGAAGCATTGTCTCAGAGTACACATATAGGAATAAATCTGAAAACTGTACATTTTTATTTAAATCACAAAAAATAGGGCCTCAAAATTCACAAAATATGGGTTCAAAATTCAAAGTAAGTAAATCGTATCATGTAAGGTATCATATAAAAGAGGTTCAGTAGCACATGCTAAAACAGGTTTTTAATTATTTTAACAACTTACTTCCCAATTCCGTGATATTTTCTGGATTTGTACGGAACCCTCGATGTGCGAGCCTGACTCGCACTTGTCCGGTTTTTTTGATATTTAATATGCTGCGCTCCATCCCTCTTTGGCAAGTAGTTAATTTATTTTCAGCTCCGTTTATTGAATGATTCATTATAATAACTTATTTTAAAGGAAACTTATTTTTGATCAGCACAACGTAATTTAGGATGCGCGTGTAACCTAGACTCGCGGTAGGTGTAGCGATACGTCAAACATGTGTTGACCCACGCTTCAGAGACACGACCGGCTTGTTTCAGTTGTTGTTCAAGTTATCGTCTGTGAACCGACTTATAGATACCTAACTATTTTTTATTGGTATTTTTATACGGGGTTATACGTTATCGCGACATACATTTTGTCGCGGGCGAACGATATTTTTAACATTTTTTTTTAAATTTTGACAATGTTATGAGAAGCCGTGGTGGTCTAGAGGTAGTGACACCCGCCTTGCAATCGTGAGGTCGTGAGTTCAAATCCCCGGTCCCGTACCAATGAGTTCTTCGGAAGTTATGCACGGAATTTCACACCACTGGCTTTTCGGTGAAGGAAAACATCGTGAGGCAACCTGTATACGGCCGTAGAAGAAATTCGATGGCGCATGTGAATCCACCAACCCGCACTGGGCCAGCGTGGTGGATATGGCCCAATCACCCTTCGTGGGTAGGTCTACGTCCTGCAGTGGACTATTAAAAGGCTAGTACAGTACAGTACAGTATGATTTTATTTTGAGTGCTTTCCACACTAGATTTTATCTCAAAGAGTTATCCTTGTGATAAGCATTTCAAAAATTTTAGCATTCAGATTTTTGAAATGCTTATCTCAAAGATAACTCTTTGAGATAAAATCTAGTGTGGAAAGCACTCAAAATAAAATCATAACATTGATTTAGCAGTGCGTCATCTCTCGTCAATCTTTAGAAGTTCTAATAACTTCTAGTTGAGTGATAACCTGTCTAATACGGGTATCACAGGTGGCGCCACCAACGCTATAAGTTGGTGTAATATAAGCACTTCAGAAATTTGACGCTTGCGTAGGAGGCGGGCTGGCTCAGATGGTTAGAGCGTCGGGCTAGTGATCCGAAGGGGCAGGTTCATATCCTGCGCCCGCTTCAGATTTTTGAAGTGCTTATCACAAAGATAACTCTTTGAGTTTTGACAAAAGTTGTTACTTTAATGTACAGAATAAACCCCTGAAAGGATGCTTATTGATTAGAAATAGCCCTGTTTACTTCGACATAACTCTTGTCTTGTTCTGAAACGTCGAAAGAAATACATCGTGGTGCGCATCCTAGTCTAATTATTTGACTTACCTAACGAAGGATATATGAGTTTGAGCGGAGGAGGAGAAAACAGGGTTTGCGGTTGTTCCTTCAACTTGCAGAAGTTGTGCTGAAAGTCGCTCGTCAGCCACACCTGGCAAAAGTACATTTTCATATTAAATGCTATTAATTCATAATTAATTTATTAACTTGCGTTCATAGGTTACATAAGTGTTGAGTGTCACGCGGTGGGCGCACGCACGTTGTTTACGTGTAGGTATGCGGTAACTATGACATAAGCTGCGACTACCTGTTTACTTATACGCGGACGGACAACTATGACATAAGCTGTGGCTGTGGCTTTGTCTGCCGTCAATAAAAAACGATTTTTTTGTGTGTTGAAGAACAATAGGGTTTTCTAGAAACTTACACTTGTTCACTTTGTCAATCACAATGACACCGAATATTCTAGAGATTTCCAGGGAACTTTTATTCCGATATAAATAGAGCGATAGTTTCCGTTCGTCTCGGTTACCGTGTTATGTATCGTAGCGAAATCATCTCGTGTTCAAGTGCAGGACCAGTGATTGTGAAGTGATTAGTTTGTGTGAATATCAGTGCCAGTGTGAAGTGTGTGTGTGTGTGTGTGTGTGAACAAGCTGTGTTTTGTGAAGTAATCGTGTGCAACAAAGTTAAAAGTGAATAATCGGCGTTTTAACTGATTATCCAAGAACCAATCACGTAACAAGAGTATAGGCCAAATAAAACTTTAGTAAATTTGTGCAATTAACGCAACTTGTAGCGAACTTCACAAATGCCATTATGTTTGATTTGGTCTATACCAGTGGTCGTCACACTTTTCTGGTCAAGGGCCACATAAGACAGTGTGATGTATCACTGCAGGCCGCACCCTAATGAACTTGATTATATCATAGGTACTAGCCGTTTTAGGTTACCGCGCAGCCTAACGAACACGCGAAGGAGAAATATAACTGCGCGAGCGAAGCGAGCGCGAATTTTTTTATGTTTATTCAGTAATTTCAATACAGACATGAGTAAAGTAGACCTAATCCTTTACTACTATGCGCGAGCGCAGCGATCGCCAAAACTTTTCGACTTTTTGCAGTAATTTCAAAACAGATAGGAGCAAAGCAGACCAACCACACTGCTATCATGCGCGACTGCAGTGAGCCTCAGATTTGTTTTGTTTTTTATTATCAGTAATTTCAAAACAGGCACACTGATGAATTTGATTATAACATAGGTACTAGCCCGCGTTGTTTTTGGGTCACCGTACTGCCAAAGGAACACGCAAAAGCAAAAACATATTATGCGCGAGCGAAGCGAGCGCGAAATCCTTTAGGTTTTTTCAGTACTTTCCAAATAGACATGAGCAAAGCAGGCTAATTCTTTACTACTATGAGCGAGTGCAGCAAGCGCCAAAATTTTTCGGCTTTTTTCAGTAATTTCAAAACAGAAAATTAGAAAATTTGATTTGAAAGGAAGTGTGAACAATTTTGTAATGACCTTCACCTGTACCGCGGGCCGCAGCAAACACGGCCGGTTTGACGACCACTGGTCTATACAATAAAGAAGTTCTCCATAATCCGCCTTTAATTTTACTAAAGCATATTTGATCATTTTGCGTTTGACCACATCCTGCTTGATAGTAACCAGATAAGCTTACCTAGAAGCTACGTATTTACTTGGTATTTGAAGACATTTACAAAGTTTAACATTTTCGAAGTGAAACTTCTAATGCACCTTCCAACAAGGTTGCGTTAAGGTGACGCATTGATGGACTATTGTTTCTCAAAAATCGAGTACCGTGCCCCTTCACTCGGACAAATGTTACGCGGTCGCGCTCGACAGGATCGCGCCAGAGCGGCGGGCGGCAGGGAGTTTTTAATTAATTACTCATAATGTACACATTAAAAAATCTCACTTCTTCTCGGTCTGTAAATAGAAAAATGATCTGGCTATTTTATTCGTAAAAAATAATGGGGTGTTGTCGCTGATAATTCTGAGCATTCGAATTATTGAACTTATTTTGGTGAGAAATTTGTAAGTTTTTTTTAACAAATTCACTTAACAAGGTCACTTTTCAAAATTTTGCCCGGTTCATTTAATTTTTCAAGATTTTCCTTTATCTATGATATTTTTTAAATCTGAATCAACGAGGAAGACGCTACCAGCCACTTAGTGCGGCGTGACGACTGCGTCACCTAAGGTCATCGTAGACTATAATTTAAAGATGGCCAATAAAGACCGAAACGCGGTGATGGAGGCTCTGCGCGGTATAAGTAGTAGTTTGAAAAATGATATCTAAAATCAACGTAGTTTAAAGTCATATTTTTTCTTGTTTTTAATTTTATTACATTTAGAGTCCTTTTGTTAAGCCTTTATAAGCAATATTGTTCAAATCTTTTTTCTTAATGCATATCTTAAAAAGCACAGACGCTAGAGTCTGTGGAGTGTAATAATTAAATTAAAAAAAAAACTGAATCAATATCATTCGTCCTCTCATCGTGCATTCAAAGTACTCGTTTTCGTGTTTCTCGGCCCGATGCCTCGTCTTAAACGTTCAACGCTACCATGTTACCACGCAAGAGGGAGAGAAAAATAAAGATACACAAAGGTCGAAAGTAGGAGAGAAAGAGTGAGTCGGTAGATCCCAAGCACATGCGCGTGGTATTCCAGCTATGCAGCGAAGTAAACAGTCAAGTGTGAGCGTCGTGAAATTAACTGAATACGTACGAAGTTTCATTTCTTCTGCACGGAGGGACTCTACGCACAATTTTTTTTTCTTTCGCAGAGGCCTTCAGGCGGCCTTAAAACTTTGACACCAAGGCTAGCCACCCAGCCTTTATAAACTTACTAAGTTTTATAGACCGACGAAACGGAGGAGGTACTCAATTCTACGCGTATATATTTTTTTATGTATAACCACGCATAACGTTTTACATAGTAGTCCGATTTTGATAATTCTTTTTTTATTGGAAAGAGTATACTTCGAAGTTGGTCCCATATAAACTTTATCAAAAACGTCCGAGCCATTTTTGATGAATCCTAGTAATATTATTATTTGTGAGTATGTATGGATGTTTGTTACTCTTTCACGCACAAACGGATGAACCGATTTAGATGAAATCCGGTATAAAGGAAGCTTAGATCTTGGTTAACACATTGGCTAATTTTTATTTCGGGCTAACGCGGGTAACAACGCGGAGCGCAGCTAGTCAACAATAATGTGAAAAATGCTACATCGATCCGTGCGAAATATTCGCGAATTCTGTACACGGGTGAAGTCGGTCATGACATTTTTTGCAGAAAATAATTAAAAACCACTACAGTTCATTACACAAACAAATAAAGGAAAACCAGGTAACATCGCAACAAATAAATATAAAAAAAATATTTACTTTAAAAAAGACAAGCTTTTGAGACCCTGGATATCATGTAGCAGCCTCGTGCCAGCCAAGACAAGTAAAACGAGCCCAAACACGACGGGTATATCTTGTTTAATACAGGAGTTCCTATGGCCACCTTCCGACTCCATCAACAGATCAGCTCCATGGTACCATATTATTGCGTTGTCCCGTGATATACATATGCGTGCAAAATTTCAGCTCAATCGGGAAACCGGGAAGTTGGTCAAATTTAACTTGCAAGATTTCACCCGAACGTACATACATACATAGGTACATCCATTGCTAGTAAAAAAAAATACAAATTTAGAAGCTTCTTCCGAAACCGGTAAAAAGAAAAAACAATATGACTTACACTAGGATCCTTCCCGTAACTGCCTAAACTTGAGGCTTGAGCTATCAGCGGCCATTGCTTTGATTCTGTAAATTAAATATTGGTTGTCTGTAAAATTGGCTGTCTGTAAAATTGGTTGTCTGTAAAATTGGTTGTCTGTAAAATTGGTTGTCTGTAAAATTAGCTGTCTGTAAAATTGGTTGTCTGTAAAATTGGTTGTCTGTAAAATCGGTTTTCTGTAAAATTGGTTGTCTGTAAAATTGGTTGTCTGTAAAATTGGTTGTCTGTAGAATTGGTTATCTGTAAAATTGGTTGTCTGTAAAATTGGTTGTCTGTAAAATTGGTTGTCTGTAAAATTGGTTGTTCTGTAAATTCACCCGCGACAAGACTTTCTCAAGTGCTCAGGTTGAGGATTTTTGCTCAAGTGCTTCTCAAAGAAAAGGAATAAAATTGTCCTCGGATCCACCTGGTGGATATCGCAGCAGAAAAAATAATCCGTGAATCCGCCTGTGGATTTACATGGAAAAAGAAGTATCCATGAATCCACGGTGGATTTAATAGGAGAAAAAGGTATCCGCGGATCCACAAGTGGAGCCTAGCTGTGGATCCAAGTGGAAGGAGCCGTAAGTTCTCACCTGCGGCGGGAATGTTGCAGTGTTGTCTCAGCAGTGATCCCATCCTAGTTAGACCCCAATCCATGTCGAAATGACCGCCTGGTACAGATGCCACTAAAAATACGCTGCAACAATAAATAAACTAAATTAGAAAAATTAAGAGGATTCTAAATCGACCCGTGTTTTCGCGTTTTCTGTAGAAAATTCGCGGTACATTTTTAATAAAATTTACGTTCCGGGAGAAAACTCTTTTCACCACTTAAATTGTTCTTTTAGTGTTAATCGCTTGAGTAAGAAAAATTGCACGCTCGTATGTCTTATTTCTTTTCAGATTTTTTTTGTTTATGTATTTTTAGGTAGGGATGGGGTAGTAGGGGTGGGGTGGTAGAGGTGTGAGGGTAGGGGTAGGATGTTAGGGGTGGGATATTAGAGGTGGGGTGGTACGAGTGTTTTTTTTATTACTTTAAATCCGATCACCCTTTCAATATACGGTGGTAAGAGTGGGTTGTTGAATTTTGGGCTAGCAATAACAGTCCGTTCACAGTTATTTTACCACTGACATTTCTAATTGTCTTTTCGCTATCTCTGTCAAGTCATTATACACCATCACAGGATAGACAGAGACAGCAATAAAAGTCAGAAGTAAAATAAGTTTGAACGGACTGTAGGAGTAATAAATTAAATTAATTAATTAAATTTATTTATTTGACTTTTCTTATGGCTATGTACAGAAATAGGTACAGTAATACAGTTTTTATAGTATACTTATAACTAATTGTTATTATGTAACATACATTGTGTCCGTGGACTCTACATACTTGTGGGTGAACCCTAAATCCCACACTAGGAGAATTCCTGTGTCGTGGGATTTAGTGCCTTCCGTATTAATATTGAATGAAGTTAATGGTTACGTGTAGTCTAAATTAACAGTAGGTATAAGTTTCGTAAATTACTTAATATAAGTGTAGAAAACAGCAAAAAATAAAATATTAAATTTACATTGAGGGTAGGCAAGATATTTAATATTGTAGTCAATAAAGGGAGTGACGGGAGAGTAAGGAGGGTAGGAGTGGGGAATATGATTTAAGGTTGTAGTGGGGAGTACCAAAGAAAGGTAGGATTGGGGAGTAAGATTGGGGGGTATGATTAGGGGTATTATTGGATGTATGATCGGGGGTATGATTGGATGTATGATCGGGGGTATGATCGTTGGTATGATTGGGGGTATGATCGGGGGTATGATCGGGGTTATGAACGGTGGGTATGATCGGGGGTATTAATAGGGGTATGATCGGGGGTATGAACGGTGGATATGATCAGGGGTATGATCGGGAGTTTGATGGGAGGCATGATTGGGGGTAGGGTTGGGGGCTAGGAGTGGGATGGTAAGAGTGTTTCTTATATTATTATTGCTAAATACTTACTTTATATCCGAAAAGTCGCATCTTTTCACCCTTTCTATGTACGGCGTGAGTGCTGGCAAGTGATAGTCGTTGAGGTACCGGAGGAGGGACTTTTTGAACATTGTGGGGGAATCCCCGTCGTGTGGCATCGCCGCGGGCGGCAGCTCGGGGCACTTGGGACTAAACCACAAGCTGGAAAAAATATTACTATTTTTATTAATTTATTAAGTAACTGAATTTAAAAAAAAAACTCATTTATAGTTAGTTATTTAGCTATGCAGGTTAAAATCCTAAGGTTACTAGATTTTTTAAAATTGTTTATCACAAAAAGAACTCTTTGAAACACAATCATGTTCATGACAAAATGATATAGTCCGAGATCCCACCGCAGGATAACTCCGCTCAAAGCGCACACAGTTCAAATCAAAAGTTTTACGTAATTATAATATGAATAGGAGAATATATTTAAACAGGGTTCCCTTGCAATTACTTGTGGGTTAAATTAATGTCGGCGTCAGCTATACTTGCTGTATGAAGAAGTTATGCATTTTTTTATATTTAGTTCTAATTTTTAAAAAAGTAGAACTCACCCTTGCACTCTGTTCTCCCAGTCATCGATATACAGATTGGCTGTAGATATGACGACCCGTAGGGATCCGTCTTCGTAGCATAATATCATCATTTTACTGGAAAAAACAACATTTGTATTAATGATAAATATCGCTAGCCACATAGAGAGATTAAAGAGGTAAACCGAGAGGTTTATAAGGGGGGTCAGTTAAGTTAGGTAAGTTTCGAAGGTTGTTTTCTGTTTTCTAATGTGCTTTAGAATGTTGTTTTCTATGGTTTTCTTCGAAGGTTGTTTTTTAAGGTTTTCTTCGAAGGTTGTTTTCTAAGGTTTTCTTCGAAGGTTGTTTTCTGTTTTCTAAGGGTTTCTTCGAAGGTTGTTTTTTAAGGTTTTCTTCGAAGGTGGTTTTTTAAGCTTTTCTTCGAAGGTTGTTTTCTGTTTTCTAAGGTTTTCTTCGAAGGTTGTTTTCTATTTTCTAGGGTTTTTTTAAGGTTGTTTTCTGGTTTCTAAGGTTTTCTTCGAAGGGTGTTTTTTGTATTCTAAGGTTTTCTTCGAAGGTTGTTTTCTATTTTCTAAGGTTTTCTTCGATTTTGTTTTGTTTTCTAAGATTTTCTTTTAGCTACTATTTCGCTTCGCCTATGGTCACCACGAATGTATGCGAACAACGTTGAAAAAACTAGCGATGTGATAGTTTCTCTAGACTCTAGACGACGAATGTACAGGGTTATCTGCTTACACTGTACTAAGCCGAAAGGGGGTGATTAAGACCATCAACTCCTTACGATCAACTTTTACTATAATATTCGAGAAAAAATCTGCTATTCCATACAAAACTGCAACTCGGAATCGTAAACAAAAACAAAATGTACGAAACAGATGATTTTTTTTTCTCGAATTTTGATTTGACTCATCGTACAAGTTGTTCTTAATGGTGGTCTTAAATACCCCACTTAAATACCTTCAGTACACCGGTTCTGGATAACCCTGTATTATATGCTTATGATACCATTGTCTCATCATTATGACCAAGCTGTACTAAGAGATCGATCTTGAAACCGCTAAAAAAAACGCTATTCCGTTCAAAAAGTTTGTCTGTTGACTAAGTGCATTTTAAGATTTTAAGACCTGTACTATGTGCATACTTATGTTCTAGCAAATAAATAACTTTAACTTTTACTTTGAAAAAAAAAATGTTAAAGTGTCTCACGTGTGGTGCGTGCCGAACGGAGAAGCCATGCGAACCCTGTGCGCGTCTACATTCGGTTTCTTTTGGGTTATGGTTTGCAGGTCCGGGCTGTCTTCACCATACAATATTGTTAGCTTTTTGGCACTGAAACAAAATAAGAATAAGATAAATATTGTTTTTAAACTTTCGCGATTTGAACACATTATTATTATATACTACGGGACTAATCGCGCACTTAAATTACGAGATAAATATACCTCATCATCCCGACGTTTCGGTTTCAGTCTACCTGTGACACCGGTCGATGTAACTCGGCCGAAACGTCGGTCATCACCAAGTCATCATAATATTGCATCGTCATGCAACAGGAACATAATTTGACAACATTGAATATATACTATTGATTGTGGTTATCCATACAGATAATAGCCTGAAAAAGACATATTTCACTTTATTTAAACTAAAATATGTCTAATTTTCGCAAATCGCACGAAATAAAATACGACATATTTTTTGATATTTTATCTGTGACGTGAACGCTCTAAGAAGGGCGGTAACTCTGATGACGTCACGTAAACAAGAATTTCTCGATTGACTGTAGTTTGTGTTTCGTGTTTTTGGAGTAATATTATTGGATCTGTAAGTTACTTTTAAAGTATTTTTGTCAATTTTAGATGTGAACTAGCGTATTTACTAGTATTAACTAATGCTATTTAGTCTAGTGTGTGACGTCACAGACCAGCGCCATTACAGAATGTCGTTTTGGCGGGATCTTGAATACCTATTCATTAACGCTTGATTTTCATGGTTAATACATTAGATCTCTCGGAAATATAAATGTAGTGTGCTTATTATATACTAACGAATAATTTAAAACGATTTCCAAAAACTAGTCAAATAGCCTATTTACACATGTATGCAAAATTTCAGATCAATCGGAAACCGGGAATTGGATCAAAGGTGACGTCCACAAGTGGTATATTATTCAGAGAAAAATCGAACCAAGACGATATTTACATCATTGGAAAGCTTGTTATATGGGCTTCCCAAAAATATTTAATTTAGATTTTTTCACCCCTCCAATTTTTTTTAAATGCTATAATTAAATTGTATGAAAAATAACGATACAGCTTATTATTTTTTCTAAATTAGCAATAATAAAGTGCTTCTACCGTTATTTTACCTGCATTCGTAGCTCATTCTTCCACATTCATCCCTTAATTTGCTATAATTAAAAATAATAACTTACCAGTGTGACCAGTTAGTAGGTACAATGTCACAAAAAATCACTTAAAAAGTGTGTCTAATTGGTAAAAATGCTATTATTTAACAATTTAGATATTACTTAATCAGGGCTGCTAGAGATAAACTACCTTTTAAGCGAAATATATTTGTTTTTCTAATAAATTCAAAATTCATTTTAAAAAAATCGGAGGGGTCATTTAAGTTTTTAACTGTTCTAATAGACTCAGAAAAATATGAGCTTTCTCAAAAAGTAACGAGTGTTGTGGTTAGAATTTTTGATTATTATTATACCAGCCTCCATACATTTTGTGGACATGTCCTTTAACTTGCAAGATTTGGTTACAGACAGACAACAGGACAGGTGAAACTAAATAAAAGCTTGTAAAATTAAACATGGTGAGGTCAAATGCTAGCCTACTGCAGGCCGAATCAAATTTCTTGGCGGTTGTGATGTTAGCTAAAGGCTGCGAGAAACCAAGCCAATATGGATTCGGCTTATAATGGCAAAATTTTCTTGCATGTGTCCAGATGTTACTTTGGATATCGCTTCTTCTCTACATGTCATATTTTTCAACGAATCTTGAAGAAACCCGGTACATAGGTTATACAGGGTTACTCCTAATCAATAGGCATGATGACGGGGTAAAAAAGTCGTTATTATAAATATCCATGAGTTAGATTACCAAAAAATATTGGACACATATTTTTTCTTTTGCTAATAATTCAACAAATGACAAAGTTAAAACTGCGTCTTTGAGGGCTATCAAGGACTATAACCTGCAGATGGCCATCAGAGACCGGAACGCGGCGGTGATGGAGGCTCTGGGCCGGGAGGAGGCAAAAGAGTTGTAATAGAAGGACATAGGAGCGATCACAAGCAGAGTAGATACCACCGAGTAACACATGGAAACGTAGCCTTGGACTCTGCTGGTGATCGCTTTCACAAAATAAATCAGAATAAGTGTGCATTAAATAGAAACTAGCATTGCGTGCATGCCCTGAGCATTCATGCTCGCCATCGAAGGCTCCTTCTTGCGGCGGCGTCGTGTGTCGGGTCGTTCTCTTCCCTTAAATATGGTCGAGGAGAGCGATGGCTGATACATGCGTCATACTCGTGATCGGGTGCTGCATGCGGCTCGCCGGTTTGCTCGTGGCATTCACGCAGTGCAATGAAACCACTAACTTAGACTAAGATTTAAACTAACCCCTCTCTATTGTACAGTCGCATTCTTTCAATTGTAACTTACTTAACAAAAGGCACAGACCCTGGAGTCTGTGGGCCATTAATTTAAATAAAAAAAAAAAAAAAAAATTAAAAAAAGTTAAAACTTTTCAAAGTTAGGGAGTGGGGGTCGTGACGTCACCTCTCTTACAGAAGTCTATACATTTGTGTGACACTTGTGACGTCACGCGGAACTTTGACGGGCTATATCTTTATAAATTTTTGTTTCAAAAATACGTGTCTAATATATTTTGATAGTCTATCCTGACGGACTAATTATATTTTTTTAGTTATCATGCCTATCAGCATCCTTTTAGGGGCTTATTCTGTACATCAAAACTAACAACTTTTGTTCTGCGACTTTTGTCAAAACTCAAAAAAAAAACAGCTGTTCCATACATTTTGTCGCGGGTGAACGATATTTTTCTATGGAACAACAATTTTTCCGCGACACAGGCCTAGCCTAGTGCGGAAATAGCGGAACTACGTTTTATTTGTATAATACTGTCATAAACATGAGTAATCTTATTTTTATTGTATGTAGCATGTATGTAATTTTTTCCTACGTTTGTGTTAGTAAAAATATTTTAATTTTTTCATTTTTATTTCATTTTATTATTAAATTACAAATACTTGCGGCCACATTTTTTCAAGGCAACCCTATTTAAATATATTCTCCTATTCATATAATTACGTAAAAATTGGTTTAGACCGTGTACGCTATGAGCGGAATATTCTTGCGGTGGGATCTCAGACTTTATTTTTGTGCTAAACATTTTAAAACTTGACGCGTTCCTAGGATTTGAACCTGCATCCCTCTGGGATTCCGGCCCAGATGCTTTGTCCAAATTAAGCTAGAACGCTATCTGCGAAAACGTCGAATTATTGAAAGTGGTTTATCATTTTAACAACTACTACATTGTTAGAAGCGCCATCTTGTGAGAACTGCTTAAACCAGTTAGTCACTTAATCTGAAATTATTAGAACTTCTACCATTAACGAGAAAATGGCGCATTGCTTAATCAATGAAATGATTTTTTGAAATGTTTATCAGAAAAAGAAAGTTTCTATACACCTAGTGTGTGACGCACGATATAAATCATTTCATGGATCTCGGACTATTAAAAAAACGATAACCTTGTACATACCTGTATCCAGCGAAATAATATTGGGCTAGGAGCCAGCCCAGCTCCACCATGAAATTTATTTGTAGAGAGCATTTCAATTCACCTAAACTGCTGTCGAGGATTTCTAAAACAAAATAAACATTTATTTACCAGCATAATCAACTCTTTGTTACGAAACTCAAAGTATATGCCGAATCACACAAGTTGGCGGATGTGAAGTTAGCTACAAGCTGCGCAATATCCAATCCTGACTGAAGCTCACATAAAGCCGCGCGTTGGTTGGATCGCGTTGATTCGCGCAACTTATATGATTGGCCTATCATCATCATCATCATTTCAGCCATAGGACGTCCCCTGCTGGACATAGGCCTCCCCTATAGATCTCCAATAAGACCGGTTGATAGCGGCTTGCATCCAGCGCGATCCTGCGGTCCTAATAAGGTCATCCGTCCACCTTGTGGGTGGACGTCCTACGCTGCGCTTGCCGGTACGTGGTCTCCACTAAGATTGGCCTATACTTAGGATCTTTTTTCTCGAGTTCCGAATCGTTTCCCTTTCGTTCTTTCCAGCCATGGGACGTCCACTGTTGGACTCCCCTATCTATACAGGGTTATCTAGAAGTGACGTAGTGATCCGAATAATAATTACCTTGAAAAGTGATAGAATATGGCTGACTATGCGTCTAAGTAATTACCTTAAAAAGTGACAGATCATGGATGACAATGCGTCTGAGTAATTAGCTTGAAAAGTGATAGAATATGGCTGACTATGCGTCTAAGTAATTACCTTAAAAAGTGACAGATCATGGATGACAATGCGTCTGAGTAATTAGCTTGAAAAGTGATAGAATATGGCTGACTATGCGTCTAAGTAATTACCTTAAAAAGTGACAGATCATGGGTGACAATGCGTCTGAGTAATTACCTTGAAAAGTGATAGAATATGGCTGACTATGCGTCTAAGTAAGTGATAGGATACCTATAGCTGACTATGCGTTTAATTACCTTGGAAAGTGATAAAACATGGCTGACGCTGGCGGCGTGTTTGGCAGCCATCTTGCCTTTTGGTACTACATACTACGTTTAGGAAGTCTTCTTCCCACAAGTAGGTAGCACTATGGGACTATCTATGTTCAGTAATGGAATTCCTGCGGCTGATATGATGATGAAACGATGGATGATGTTAAATGATGATGATTTTGATAATAATTATGATTATGAATGTTGTTAGATGTTGATGATGTTGGATGATGATTATGAATGGTGATGGATAGTGATGGTGTTGGGTGGTGATTATGAATTATGTTAGATGATGATGGTGACAGGTGGTGGTAATGACCACTGAGTGTGATAACTTAACGCAGAAGTATTTAGAGCAATACATCCGGCAACTAAAGACTAATTAGTAAAAGCCGAGTATAAACAAATTATGTACCTTGAGAATATGGGTGAGTGATAGAATATGGTTGTTGGTTGGCATGTACACAATAGATTACCTTGAAAAGTGATAGAATATGGCTGAGTGTGCGTTTCCTTGGCCGCCGTGATAGTTGTATAGAACAGGTGGAAGGGCGCGCTGGCGGCGTGTTTGGCGGCCATTTTGCCTTTTGGTACAACTACGTTTAGAAAGGCTTCCACGCGACGGGTTGGTGGCACTATGGGGCGGTAGTCTGAACCTAAAAATAAAACAATTTTAACAAAATTACCACCACAGAATAATTATTTTTCGCCAAAAATGGTAAAACTGACTTCAATCATGCACAGAATTCGAATATTTCGCATGGAATGTGTCATCGACGTAGCAATTTTCACATTATTAAAAACGACTCAGCCAGTTTCGATAAAATTTAAATGGGACAACCTCTGAAGTATGATGTATCAAATAAAAAAAGGATCATAAAAATCGGTAAAACCAAACAAAATGGTAGTTTGTAAGACATGACCAAATCAATATGGCGTCGAAAACGCATAAAAACTGATATGTAATCAACGACATAACTTCACACAAGTGACACTTAAACTACTGATCAAATGTCACATTGGCATCTCAGCGATTTTCAATACACAGTTTTAATTTTGCTAGACACAAGTAGGCCTTTAAAATTTTTAAATAAAATTGTATGGTTAGCATTTAAGGCTTTTTACATCACATTTTTAAAGTACTACTAAAAAATACTCACTATTTTGTCTTGACGAGCTTTGACCATCTACAGTACTGGTGCTTCTCGATTCTTCTTCGTTTCTTGAAGTTCTTACCCCTTGAGGGTTCGGTTGTACTGTTGGGACCTGTTTAGTGGGTGATATGTTGAATAGAGGGAAAAGAGTGGTTTGAGACCCCTGAGGGGTCGAAGAAAATAGCGACCCCTGAGGGGCCGACATATTCGACAACCCCTGAAGGGATGTAGATTTTTTTGACGTCTTAGAGCTTAATGAGTTTCGTGACTGAATCTTTTTCGAGTAATATAGCATGTCAGGCGTCATAGCACTTTGCGACCCCTCAAGGGTAGTATTTGTAGTCAATTTCTGTTCCTGTAAGTTTTGTGGAGTCTGTGAATTCCGTGACCCCTGGCAAGTTTTTCCTGATCCCTGAACGACTGAAGATGAATCCTGCGATTCCTGGGACGTCGACAAATCCGGTACTCCCTGAGGGGATATCGTTTTTTTCGACTTCTTTGGACTCGATGAATTTCGTGACTCAATAATTTTTAAGTAATGCAGCATGTCAGGCGTCATAGGCTTTTGCGAACTCTCAGGAGCCACAGAATCACTGAGCTCTTGAGTAGATTTCGTTGACTTCTTTTTTCGTAATTTCTGTTGAGTTGGTAAATTCCGTGATCTCTGACGAGTTATAGACGCCTGAGGGGTCGACGATGAATCCTGCGATTCCTGGGACGTCGACAAATCCGGTACTCCCTTAGGGGATATCGATTTTTTCGACTTCTTAGGGCTCAATGAATTTCGTGACTCAATAATTTTCAAGTAATATAGCATGTCAGGCGTCAAAGGCTTTTGCGACTCATCAGGGGTCACAGAATCACGTAGTTCTTGAGTATTTGTAGTCAAATTCTGTTTCTGTTTCTTATTTTTTCGTGAAGTAGATACATTCTGTGACTCCTGATGAGTTTTCGATCCCTGAGGGGTCGGCGACGAACCCTGCGATTCCTGGGACATCGACAAATCCGGTATAACCTGAGGGGATGTCTTAGAGATCAACGAATTTCGTGACTGAATATTTTTCGACAATCGTAGCATTTCAGGTGTCACAGAATCACTTAGCCCTTGAGTAGTTTTAGTCATTTTTTTTTTCTGTAACTTCTGTGGAGTCGATAAATTCTGTGACCCCTGATTAGATTTCGATCCCTCAGGAGTCGGCGACGAATCCTGCGATTCCTGGGTCGTCGACAAATCCAGTACACCCTGAGGGGATATCGATTTTTTCGACTTCTTAGAGCTCGATAAATTACGTGACTGAATAATTTTCGCGTATTTGAGCATCTGAGGTGTCATAGAACTTTCCGATACTTCAGAAGTCACCGGATTGCTTAACTCTTGAGTGATTGTAGTCAATTTTTTTTCTTGTAAATTCTGTGCAGTCCCAGAAATCCGTAAACCAGGTCGTGTTTGTAGCCCGCGAGAGGTCGGTGAGGTATTTTGCGGCTCCTGAGTGGTCAACAAATTCGGCCCTTCAGGGGATGTCGATTTTTTAAATCTCTTAGGTCTCGATGGACTTCGTGACTGGATAATTTTCGAATATTTTAGCATCTGAGGTGTCATAGGAAACGCGTCAGAAGCCACCGAATCCCTTGACCCTTGACCGGTTGTAGTCAAATTCTGCTCTTCTAACTCTGGACTCCGTGGCCTTTTACGAGTTTGTGACCCTTTAAGGGTCGGTAACGGATTTTGCGACTCCTGAGGGGTCGGCAAATTGCGGGACCCCTGAAGGGAACCCGAAGGTTGCTCTCCTACACTGCTTAAAGGGGTAGAAAAAGTAAAAGATCTTGTTACATTTTTAAGAATTCCTCTAAGCGGCGGATTTTCTTCATTTTCTTGTATATCTGTTGCTGTTGTTGTCTTTACATTTGAAGTGGTCGGCTGATTGTTTCTTGTGCTGAAAATTAGTACAAACATTTAATTACTTCGGGTGTAATATAAAGAACTTTTGTCGAAAGACATTATCGTATCATAGTCCTATTCATTTTTTCGTAAAGCTGAATTACATGTCAAGGTTCACAATAATAATTAATAAAATAATGTATGTAAATATAACCAATATATTAAAAATTCAACTTAAAAGTCTATAAAATTCCTCATAGCTATAAAATGCAAGCATTTATTATTTTTAGGGTTCCGTACCTCAAAAGGAAAAAACGGAACTCTTATAGAATCACTTTGTTGTCCGTTTGTCCGTATGTCAAGACTTTTTATCTCGGGAACGCGTTAAGATATCGAGTTGAAAATAAACTATATACGTATAGTATACCTATACAGGGTTATTTATAATCAATTAGCATCCTTCTTGGGGCTTATTCTGTACATCAAAACTAACAACTTACCCTGTAGGAATAGGTCGACTTACCCTGTACCCTGTTATTATTTGGCCGACATGTTTTTGATGGACCCAGATTTCGCACTGGGTTCTATGCAGTGTCTTTGTTTTGAATAAATTTAGTGTATTTCCAATACACTATACAATAAATATTTATTATCTTAAATATTTATTACTTTATTAATACTTATCTAATAGGAAATACACTAAATGTTTATTCAAAACAAAGATTTGAAGATGAATTTCCGCAAACTATTAATCAAACGCGCCTGAAAGTGTGATTAAATTCAGTAAAGTATTATACTCGTAAATAATACTTTTTCGGTAAGTATATTTAATGACTTATATTTTTCGACTATGTATTTGCTGAGGACGATATTTTTGAGAATATTTCAACATAAAATGTTGGTGGTCAGTCTTGGCTTCGGCTGTAAACTGGCCGGAAAACCCGAAAGGGCAGCGGAGTTGGGACGACGTGCTATCGAGGAGCCACCTATCGCAATTGCTGGATGAGAGCTTCGGAGCCGACTTGGCTCGAGTGAAGGCCGCCGCTGAACCCGAGTCCGGGGCGTGGCTGAACGCTCTGCCGAGTCCACATGTGGGTACGCTACTCGACGATGACTCCTTGAGAGTTGCGGTGGCTCTTCGTCTCGGCAGCAAGATTTGCGAGCCCCACGTCTGCATTTGTGGTGCAACTGTAGACTCAGACGGCCATCATGGATTGGGATGCGTGCGGTGTGCCGGGCGAAGACCTCGACATCACGCGCTTAATGATATTTTGAGGCGTGCCCTGGTATCAGCTGGAGTACCTTGTGTCCTGGAGCCCCCCGGATTGTGCCGTTCTGATGGCAAGCGCCCGGATGGTCTGACCTTGATTCCATGGCAGAAGGGACGTTGCCTCGTGTGGGATGCGACGTGTGTAAGCAGATTTGCTTCTTGTCACATCCCAGCTACCCAGGTGTCGGCAGGCGCGGGTGCAGAGGCGGCGGCCCGAGGGAAACGCCTCAAGTACTCCTTCATGATCCTTCATGCATGGAATCGACGTACGACTTCGTTCCGTTTGCCGTTGAGACGGCGGGTTCGTGGTGCTCCGATGCAAAAGCATTTGTGCGCGATCTTGGTCGGCGGCTCAGAGAGAGGGGACAGGATCCGCGGTCGGGGACGTACTTAGCGCAGCACATCTCTCTTGCTATTCAGAGGGGCAACGCCGCGAGCATAATGGGGACATTTGGGCGGAATGCACTTTGTGGGGGCTTGTTTGACTAGGGAGTTGTTGACTCTGGTCAATAACTCTCTTGAATAGACATATTAGTGTTTTTGTATTGCATTGTATAATTTTATGTTGACATTAGTTTATCTAAACTTAAATACAAATGAATAATATTTAAGAACTATAAATATACATATATAAACATAAAATGTTTGTAAAAAGGTATTTTTGAGTATATTTGGATAAAGTTTTAGTACATCTGCCTTTTTCTTCTTACCTAGAAGTTGCCCCATCATCTCCACCTCTACTTCCAATATTTTTTTCTCCTGTACTTCTGGAACTCCCATCCTTAACCCAAGGAGTGTAGAGTTGCTTCTCCACAATCACATCCAGTTGTTCCTCGATGGTGACTTGGTCCATGCTGTATTTATCCGGAATGTTGTATGGACCTGTTCCTGAGTACGCGTCGAGGATCGCTTCTACTGGAAAACAAAACCAATAATAAAATAATATAGCCATTGTTCATTAGTATTGTATTACAATACATTTTCCTTATTACCTATTCCTTAAATATTAGTTAGTTGATATGGGCAGATCAGTAGGTATACACTGCTCGTCAATAAATAAATTAAAATAGTTCGCAGTATGTGACCGTTCCAACAACATTTTAATCTATTGAGTTACGTCAGCAAAACCTTATTTTATTTCGACCCAGGAAAATCTATTATGGATTCCACCAGGCCTGAGGCCGGTGGTTTTATGGGAGTCTCCATAGTCAGTTTTAGTGGCATACCCACTAAAAACCTGGGGTGTTCCCGCTACTGCGCCTGGTGTCAGGGCTTTATGCACGCTTCCGCACTCCTCCGCGGCACATCTGCAACACCTGACTGCCTTGGTGGCTCAGTGGTTAGTGACCTTGACTTCTGGATCCAAGTGGCGTGGGTTCGATCCCCACTATATGACTTTGGCTTTATTTCTCTCGATTTGTGTTTTGCATGCATTTGGACAGGATGTCATCTCAGCAAGAACTATAAACACATTTAAGAATAGACTGGACCTTTAGATAAAGAAGGAAAAAATTTCTTTCTAATACTAATTTTATTCGACTCTGCTTTATATAGGCACATCAGTATACACTGCTCGCCTATAAATAAATAAATATTCGGGTTTTTATTGGAATACCACACATATAAATTAACTTAGAATGATAAGTTCTATCTACAGTCCATCAAATCTAAGAGGTACCGTTTGACGTTTCATATTTTTTCATCCCATCCCTATCATTCAATTGTCAGAACTGTCAAACGGTACTTCTTAGATTTGACGGACTGCGTCAAATCTAAGAAGTACCGTTTGACAGTTCTGACAATTGAATGATAGGGATGGGATGAAAAAATATGAAACGTCAAACGGTACCTCTTAGATTTGATGGACTGTAAATACATACCAAATTTTATCAATTGAGCCAATTTTATACAAGCAAATATACAAGATTTGCTTAACTAAAGTAGGTAAATGACACAGATTACTGCGGTGAATGATTAGATGAAACTAACCTCCCCTTAGCTTTGAAGCCACCCATGAGATATTCACTACTTTTAGGAAGTTTCTTACAAAAACTTTAGAGGCATCTAATCCAAACTAATGCTTTATCATCAGATCAGCAGCAACATACACATCATCTAATCCAAGCCCCTGGAGCAGGTATGCCAGCACCTTAGAGCTACGCTGTTATTTGAAGGAGCTGCGCTGGCTCGGGTAGACGCTGGAGGGGGAAATGCACAAAACACCCAAAGCGGGATGTTGGTGCAGGACTTATCACTCCCACACCAATTAATAAGAAGTCATCCTAATTAAAAGCCTTAATTAAGCCAGGAGAGTTGGTAGAGATTATTATGTAGCACTCTTAGCATATTTTGACTAGGTGTTTGTCAGCAATCACCGAAATTAAGCAACGTTCCACACGGTCAGTATTTGGATGGGTGACCGCGGGTGGCATTTTCCAACAGAGCACTACTGTGGCTCGGATGACACATTAATTTGTAGGTCCCGGTTGTTTTAAGCATTTAGCCATGTCAGAGGCCTTAAGTCGGCTTAAAAACTCTACCATCTGGGTTAGCCACCCGGCCTATACAAACTTATTATTTACTGATAGTTATTGAATTCTATGTGTTGAATACTTACAATGTGGATGACAAAACTCCCTGAAATGAGCTGGGTTCCTTCTATAACATTTTTCTCCGTATGAGCACTCTTTTTTAACACGCTTTGGTTGGTTACCATCTACAATATAAGAAAAGTTTGAACCATAGCATATTTTCACGGAAAGTTACTATTCATACTTCATAAAAAACAGTGATTTTACCTGATGCAGTGTCATTCCGTTTGTTCCTAGCGTTCATAACGATTTTAAACTATATTCAGAGATATTTTTCACAACTGAATTAGTTTATTTGTTATCAAACGTTATCCATACAGTGATAACGCGTTCACTTTGGCGGGAAAGTACTACAAAATACAGCTATTTTGGAAGATAAATGTTTTAACTAATAGTCAAGGATATAGAATAAACAAAACATTAGTAATTAGAACTTTAAAAACTAATGATAATAAAATAAAACATAAACATTTAAAAATTCCCAACGATTTGATTCCGATTAAACTGATAAGGTAAGGGTTGCCCAATGTAATTCTATATTTTAATTCTATTTGAATTTAAAAATGAGGTGGTATATTATTTTAATTTACAGGGGTGCGTTTACACACTCCAGATAATTTTTATGCAGGGGTGCGTTTACGCACTCCAGACTTAGATAAAAATTATCCTGGCTAACTCTATGTCACCCGTTTAGGGCATCCGTCAGGAGAAAAAACCTCCTGGCTAAAAATTAATCTGCCCCGTTCACGCACTCCAACCGGTATAATTTTTCTCCTGACTAGGCTAAGTTTTATCGAGGTTTTTAGGTAGATAAATTTTATCTTTTCTCTGATTGGTCAGCTAGTTGTCATCGAATCGAATTTGACAGATCATTCAAAAGTTTGACAGATGAGCTTGGTTTGTCGTAGATTTAAGCGCTATGATTGGTCTAGAGCTATGACGCCGTTTACGGACGCCCGTCAGAATAATTTTTAACCAGCATAAAAATTATCTGGAGTGCGTAAACGCACCCCTGGATAAAAATTATTCTGACGGGCGTCCGTAAACGGCGTCATAGCTCTAGACCAATCATAGCGCTTAAATCTACGACAAACCAATCACATCTGTCAAACTTTTGAATGATCTGTCAAATTCGATTCGATGACAGCTAGCTGACCAATCAGACACAAGATAAAATTTATCTACCTAAAAACCTCGATAAAACTTAGCCTAGTCAGGAGAAAAATTATACCAGTTGGAGTGCGTGAACGGGGCAGATTAATTTTTAGCCAGGAGGTTTTTTCTCCTGACGGATGCCTTAAACGGGTGACATAGAGTTAGCCAGGATAATCTTTATCTTAGTCTGGAGTGCGTAAACGCACTCCAGCTTTTTAAATACTAGTAGTTCTCCAAAGAGTAGATCTCGCAACACATTACTTTAGCTGAATCTTCATAAGCTTAAGGTTCATACTCGGAAATCTTGATAGGATTTAAATACTAAACAATCTTGCCTTATCTTACCGAAATGATAATGGACTGTTTGGAAATGACTGTTATCCAGCGTGCTAGTATGGTCTCACTTATGGACTCCTATTAATACTCACATCATTAGACTCAATAATTTTACTGCACCTAGAAAAGTCTTAGTGTACTAGGAACACACAAACTGATTAAATCATCTTCTATCACTGTCACTGTCATGCTACACTTTGACTTCGACAATATCGAATTCAGTCACAGCTGTCAAGTTAGTTCGGTCAACACAACTGTGAACACAACCTCAAAACGAACGAAACCAAAATATTAAAAATTAATTGAATCAATCATTTAAAAAGTCCTACAATATTTACTGAAGATGTCGGCGAAAAACCTATTTCTACCGGCGGCATTTGTCCGAGCACCATTACAGAACGGTGTCGGGAGATACGTGTGCCAATTGCAGAGAATTGTTCTGAAATTCTGCAAAACTCATGGAGGCAGTCGAGGTGTCAGGTTAGTAGATATCTTTATTACTGAAAATTAACCATATTAGGACGTTCTGATATTTCATTTATCGGAAATAAAGACTTAACCGTTTTTATTATTAGTTCATATCACTGGTAGTTCTCCGAACTGTAGACTTCGCGATACATCTCTGTAACTGAATCTTCATAAACCTATATCTCGAATCGTTATTGACCGATTTTGTTCATACATGATAATCTTGTTATGATTTAGTTATTAAACAATTTTGCCAAATATTATCAAAATCGGCTGATAAATAACGCTACAGAAAATATCCCTGCTTTTGTTAGGAAATACCGCCGCCATAATCAAAATATGCCGACGACAAAAAATCAATAAATATAGGAAAGCAGTGTACCAAGTTTCGTCGAAGTTCGTTGAACAATGCGACCTGTAGATGAAAACCAACATCCTGACAGACAGAAGCGAAATCACCGAGTTAAAACGAAGACCTTTGCTTCGCTTTGGTTAAGATGTGCGCCACACAAGCCGGCGGATGAGAAGTTAGCCGCAGATGACACTTCGCCGTGATTGGCTAATTATTGCGTATGTGTGATCAATGCCGACGCCGCGTATCGTAGTAGGGAGCACGCGGGACGCATAAGGTTGGCGGGTAGGTGTGCCCCGGCGTCTCATCTCTCTGGCTCCCGCGCATACCTATTTTTCGGCATTTGCGCAGCGTTCTGCGCATAACTTCCCATCCGCTGATTTGTGTGGCGCTTAGTATAATTATTATTGAGGTAACATCTGACTAAGATCTTTTTGGTTAATTACAGGGACTACATTGAGCAAGATCTAGTGAATTTTGCTAAGGAAAACCCCGGTGTGGTGGTGTATCTAAAACCGAGACGCCATCGGAGCCCTGTCGTAATTGGCGAATATTGTAAGTACTGAAAGCCCAAAAACTATCCACTAACCTGCACTGGGCCAGTGTGGCGGAAATGGCCCAATCCCTTCGTGGGTTGGCATACATCCTGCAGTGGAATATTAAATAGGCTGGTACAGTACAGTAAATCCAAAAAATGCAAGTATTTATAACTTAAAACTGAATTTTTGGTTTTACGTTATCATGGTGGTGTATAACATTTATTTATTTGTTTATAGGCGAGCAGTGTATACTGATGTGCCTATATCAAGCAGTCGAATAAAATTAATATTTATCTGTCAAGGAAATTTTTTCCTTGTTTATCCAAAGGTCTAGTCTATTCTTAAATGTGTTTATTAGTTCTTGCTGAGATGACATCCTCAGGCAACCTATTCCAATTGTAGACAACTCTATTGCAGAGGATGTGGTGTGCAGTGTTGGTTTGTGATGGTGTAGGCTGTAAGAGGATTGTACGGCGTCTGCTATCGCGCATATTTTCCTTCAATTTTCAATTTCGATTTCCCCGGAATCAGTCAGCCGGGTTCCTTAACGTTTGCTGGGGATACCTGTTTGAATTTTTAAATAAATAAATGAGTATCTTGCTGTAGCCCAAATCTTAAAAGTCAGCAGATGTGAAGTTAGCTACAAGTTGGACAATATCCGGTCAATGTGCAGCTTCTTGTGAGCTTGTCAGGATTGGATATTGCGTAGCTTGTAGCTAACTTCGCATCCCCCAACTTGTATGATTCTAAAAGTTAATAATTGGTGTATGGGTTGAAAAATAATTAGAATAAAATTTGAGTACTGTCAATCACTTTAAACGTAAACAGTGCTTGTTAGTCAGGCTTTAAAGTGGTGCTACTTTAGGCCCTTCGCACACGCAGGCGCGTATTGATACGACTGCGCTACGCTTACTCGTGCGAAGGGGGTAACTCTAGTCTGGTCTATGTCTGGTGTGGACAACCTAATATTGAGAGAGGGAGGATTATAGATATGCCAAAGCTGCTTTCCCAGCCCTGAACAGAAACATTACAAACAATCTATTGAGTTTGCAGCGACAAGACCTCCGACTTATGTTACGGCTCATCACTGGTCACTCAATTCAATTTCAAAATATCTTTATTGCACATTAAACTTATAAAACATTGATCATCTCTAGTGTACGTTATAATCCTAGAGGCGACAAGAAATTAAATTAACGTTTTCAAATTTAGGCACTTATATAAACTTATTGCAGGTAAATAAATTATTAGTAGATATTTAATTACATGATTCTATAAAATATATTAATCAGAGTAGTTTCATAATGGGTTAAGATATGTATGTAACCTTTAGTAGGAGGACTACATTTTTTTTAATAACTGAATATTACTAGGATAATTCGGAATTACAACTATAAAACTAAATAATGAGGGTAGGAAATCGCATACTGAGCTCAACTCAAAGTAAACAAACAGCGCGGCAGGCGAGCAAAGCATGAATTGTGTGACGCACAAGCGCGCGTCGCCAGAGTCGGGCCGCGCGCGCCACCCCGCTCCGCATGTCTAGAACAATACGGGCGATAGTGGCGCGCACGGCTGTGGCCAGTGGAGGTGCGCGCCTGCGCGGCACGCTGTACCTATTCATCGCAGTCGAGGAACCAGTGATGTGGTAATTTGTAGCGGTTGTATTTATCGATATAACTTAGATCTTTTTTGCGGGTTTTGCAAATGTTTTTAACTATAATGTTTTTATTCATAGGATTTTTATATAAATAGAATAATTTAGATAATTTATATAGATATTGTTTTATGTTAGGTAGTCTTATATTTGAATGAATTTTACTGAGGTTGGTGTACAAGGGAGTATTAAATGAACATTTTACAGCACTGCAACTTGAATAGTCACATGTATAAACTGGGAGCCACCGACAGCCTACTCTGTTGTGGTTGTCTTGCAAGGCCACGGAAGAAACTAGAATCGCTTGCGGGTTGCATGACGCTACTATTGCTTTGACATCAGCATCAACATCATCGCCATCCAGTATACCATCCAAACCACTGGAGCAGTTATGCCAGCAGCCCAGAGCCACGCTCCGTTACTTTAAGGAGCTGGGCTGGGTCGGGTAGATGCTGGAGGGGAAAATGCACAAAGCACCCCATGCGGGACGTCAGTGCAGGACTTATCGCCCCTACGTCAAATAAGAATGAGAATGAGAACCCACGACATGTACACCTTGAAGGAAAATATGCGCGATAGCAGACGCCATACAGTCCTCTTACAGCCTACACCATCACAAACCAACACTGCACACCACATACTATGCAATAGAGTTGTATACAATTGGAATAGGTTGCCTGAGGATGTTATCTCGGCAAAAACTATAAACACATTTAAAAATAGACTGGACCTTTGGCTAAAGAAGGAAAAAAATTCCTTGACAGATAAATACTAATTTTATCGACACTGCTTGATATAGGCACATCAGTATACACTGCTCGCCTATAAATAAATAATATTTAAGGAATAG
Organism: Hypomecis punctinalis; assembly: GCA_949316475.1. NCBI lineage: Eukaryota > Metazoa > Arthropoda > Insecta > Lepidoptera > Geometridae > Hypomecis > Hypomecis punctinalis. The sequence goes on from OX438822.1 coordinate 3,880,827, forward strand.
AAATAAGGATAATATTACATACTTGTATGTGTATAAAGGCTACTTTTATATGTTAAAAGATTTATTTAATATGTTAAAAGACTGACAATGACATTACATTGCCCACATGTACCTATAATAACAAGGGAATGTATTTCTATCCGCTTGTACATAGATACTAAGTTATGTAGCTAATGTGAGAGCTATCCTGCCTACAAACCGCTTCGCTGTTTGGCCGTACTTTTAATTGTACCTATGTATGTTGTATTCGGAACAAATAAATAAAAGAAATACAATTGACAAGGACCATTTACAGCTGCAAAAATTCTTAAATAAAATTGTAACATGGAAATGACGCCACTAAGCGTATTTATCTAGACACGCGGCAGCGTGTCCAGCCAAGTTATATCAAAAGCTGAATTAATGAATATTTATTTTTATTCTAGTAAATGGCGACCGAGTTTGGATGAGTATGCACCAGAAAACTCATGAAGAAGTCACCAAATGGATTGAAGTGATGCGAACACAACAAGGTAATGTTTCCTCAATGAGTATAAAAAAAGGCCTCGTGTTATTAGGGTTCCATAGTAAAAGGAACTCTTATAACTTCATTGTCCATTAGTCTTTACGCCGGAATATTAAAGAACCTTATAACCCACATTTATGAACCAAATTGAATTCATCATCATAATCATTGTCAGTATAGTCACCTATCATACACGTTGTCTCGACACGCACTTGACAACTTATTTAACTCATGACTTTGTTTAAATAACACTGTTCTCTTTCTTAAAATATTGTATGGCGACGAGTTTTACCTTGGACGACGCAGCAGCTGTTTCTTAAACTGCACTCAAATATTCCATCCATCAGCCATAAAAAGTTCACTGCTGGACATAGGCCTCCCCTATGGATCTCCAATAAGACCGGTTGGAAGCGAATTGCATCCAGCGTGATCCTGCGGTCTTAATGAGGTTATCCGTCCACCTTGTGGGTGGACGTCCTACGCTGCGCTTGACGTTGCGTGGTCTCCACTAGAGAACTTTTCGACCCCATCGGTCATCAGTCCTCCGCACTATGTGCCCTGCCCATTGCAATTTCAACTTGCAAATCCGTTGGGCTATATTGGTAACTTTGGTTCTTCTACGGATCTCCTCATTTCTGATGCGATCTCGCAGAGAGACTCCGAGCATAGCCCTCTCCATAACTCGTTGGGCTACTTGGAGCTTACTAATAAGGTCCATAGTGAGAGACCATGTATCTGTGCCATAAGTCATCACTGGCAACACACACTAGTCGTTAACTTTCGACTTGAGGCACTGAGGTATGTCGGACGAGAAGACGTTACGCAATTTTTCATTTTTCGCACTCAAATATTGTCAACCTTCTTTTCCAGGCGACATCTCCAGCAAACGGCTCCGTAAATACCAGTACACAGACTACCCATCCGTACAAGGTCCATGGACACCGTTCACGTTCAAAAACCCCGAACTAAACATGGCGGAATTGCCGAACGAACTGTTCGGAAGAAACGATAGACTGCCGATGTCTGCTACGGAGCAATTAAGGCTATTATTTGAGAAGCAGAAGCTGGGTGATGATAAGGATTTGAAAACGGCTGAATGAGTATGTGGGTTTAATGAAGCATTTTGTTTTTAACTAGCTGCCCATTTTGGTTTCCCCCGGCTACGATTGAATAGGCATGATGACTAAAAAATAGAATTAGACCGTCAAGCAGCAGGGAGGTAAGCGCAAAAAATTGCAACTACTTTTTAAAATACTAAAGAAAACACCGGTTTTTACTCCCGTAAGCGCAAAAATTTGCAACTACTTTTTAAAATACTAAAGAAAACACCTGTTTTTACTCACATATGATATCGCGGCCGGGCCGCTGGGAACCCGACCGGTTTCGGAGTAATCAGTACTCCTTCGTCAAGGAAAAGCGCGCTCCCATCGACTGTGCGCACGTGCACTTCATACGTGAGTAACCGGTGTTTTCTTTAGCATAATGTATTCTCACGCTAGTTTTAATGAAGTGATTACTTTTTAAAAGCTGAATTTGAAAATTGAGCTGAATTCGTCATGGTGATGTACAACAATACCCCGGATTCAATCAGCTGGGATGCATACCGTTTGAATTTTTAAAAAAATAAATGCGTATCTTGCAACTACCTACTTTCAAAAAAAGCTGGAAATTGGTGTACAGGTAGAAAACTAACTAAAAAAGTTTAACCACAGAAAACTACCTGAAACAAGTAACAGGGCCAGTCAGTCAAGGCTTTAAAGTAGCCCCGCTTTAAGCCTCACTGATAGGCTCTGTTTCATGTTTATGCTGTGGTTAAACTCTTTTTTAGTTATTTTTCTACCCATACACTAATTTTCAGTTTTTAAAAGTAGTTGCAAGATACTCATTTATTGACTAAATCCGGGGTTTTGTTATTACACCTCCATGACAAAGTACTGTACTGTATCAGCCTTTTAATAGTCCACTGCAGGACGTAGGCCTACCCACGAAGGGTGACATGAGAAAGTAATAAGTACCAAAAAATCAGCTTTTAGAAAGTAGTTGCAATTATTTGCGCTTACCTCCCGGGCTATCAGAGTGACTTTTAAAACATGTTAGACGGGTATTTTTCTTTTGTCAACCGTATTTAGCCAACAGTTATTATTCTCTCAGTTGTACCATTATTAGGAATACGTATTTTGGATGGCACAACTAGTGCGAAAGCAATTGGTCCATGAGGAACTCCTCATTCATACAATGGGTGGTCTCTGGGAGGGACTCAAAATTGGTAATAAATAAGTCACATAGGGGATATACCCTCGTGCACTCGTGATTTGCGATAAGTATAGTAAATCTATGCTTAGGTACTACTTATGCTAAAACTTTCTACACTACTACTACTACTACATAGAAAGCAATTGGATCATTCACAGACCCTTGAAGGTCTACAGATAATCCAAATTCTCAAGCCCACTGCCAATTGGCAGCATGCCCAGCATGCTGGCAGCATTGCCATACTGAATGGCAATGCTTATACGTTGAGCCAAATAAACACCAGCATTTTGGTCACGCGTCGCGTCCACCAGACGCTCAGAAAGACTTTTGAAAATAAGATGAGCTCCCGGCCACCACGGACCCAATGCTTAGGTATACTTTAGTAAAGTTATAAATTAAAGGTAGAATAGATAATGTTTAGATATTGTATAGTCAATAATAAAATATATAGAAAGTGTTTTGCCTTTTTTATTTTATATGTTATGCTTATTAATTAATATCACTTCTCTACATTATTAATTACAATGTTTCCATAAACTTTCATTGAATATAATAAATACTAGGGGACATCTTACACACATCTTATATAACACAATACATACTTAAGTAGTAAGTACATAACTATGCAGCTTATGTAAGATCGTTTTTCTGTCATTACAGTAGAGTCTGTCTATTGCAACTTCATATAAACAAAATTAATAAATAAATTAAAAGTAACAAGATGATGCGTTTTACTCAACTGAATAGTCCGCGCCACAAAAGTCGACGGATGGAAAGTTTGGTGCAGAACGCGCAAGAGCCAGAGACTCACGCCGGGGCACACCCGCCCGCCAACCTCATGTCAAAGCACAGACCCTGGGAGTCAGAGTGTAAAATTAGAATAAAAAAAAATTCTTCCGCACGCCCGTGCTCACTACTTCGCCACTTGGTGTACGCTTTGTGCGCACATGCGCAATAATTAGCGAATCACAATAAATTGTCATCTGCGGCTAACTTCTCATCCGCCGACTTGTGTGACAATACCTACAGTGCAATGAGAAACAATTTACCTCTTCTCGAAGGAGATTTTATCTACTTTCGCTCAAGTATGTAACATGCATGCTCAAGCATTCAACAAGCCGTGGTTGTCTAGTGGTAATGACACCCGCCTTACAATCGTGAGGTCGTGGGTTCAAATCCCGGTCCCGTACCAATGAATTCCTTGGAATTTATGTACGGAATTTCACACCACGGGCTTTTCGGTGAAGGAAAACATCGTGAGGCAACCTGCGTCCGTAGAAGAAATTCGATGGCGTATGTGAATCCACCAACCCGCACTGGGCCAGCGTGGTGGATATGATCCAATCACCCTTCGTGGGTAGGCCTACGTCCTGCAGTGAACTATTAAAAAGGCTGGTACAGTACAGTTATTTGGTACTCCGCTTTAAAGAAACTTTACTAGGCTTTGTCCCATGAATCCTTATCGAATGGTACTTCAAACTCTCAGACCTCATCGCCTTATAATCACACATATTACAGTTATAAAGCTTCTCTCCTGTATGCCTCTTCATATGCTGATTCAAATGATTGTTAAGGTGGACATACACGGTCAGTTCAACTGATCAGTTTTTCGCGTCACTCCAATTGGGGCTCATTCAGTAAATTAAAAGGTGGGAATTGGTGGCTCCATGTATAAACCACTACCAGAAGCTGGGCACACATGTTGAAATGATCGCATCAGTTCATCAAATAATTGCAGCGGGGTCCTAATGTAGTCAACTATTGCCGATAGGTACTGCGATAGTTTGCATGTTTGTACCACTTCGATGATTAACTAAATCTTCAGTAACTCACGTAATTTCAATTTTTTATAAAAAAATATCTTAACCAAAGTTGTTTGGAATTTGATTTACTACAACTTTAATTCACATCAACTTTTGTAGGATCGATATTTTTCGAATATGACAGTGGTGCCATTGTAAACAATATGGCACCACCGTCTTATCGAAAAAAATATCGATCCTAGAAAAAATTGATGGGAATCAAAGTTGTAGGAAATCAAATTTCAAACCACTTTAGTTCCGATAATTTATCATGAAATATTGAAATAACAGTTATATTGAAATAAAAGTTATAGAAGAAACAAAACGGCACCACTGTCTTATTAAAAAAAATATCGATCCTAGAAAAAGTTGATGAGAATCAAAGTTGTAGGAAATCAAATTTTAAACATCTTTGATCCCGATAATTTCTCATGAAATATTGAAATAACACAAGTATGAAAGAAACAAAATGGAACCAATAACTTAAAAAAAAATATCGATCCTGGAAAAAAGTTAATGGGAATCAAAGTTGTAGGAAATCAAATTTCAAGCCACTTCGGCTTCGATAATTTCTCATGCAAAATTGAAATAACAAGTTATGGAAAAAACAAAATAGAACCACTAACTTATTAAAAAAAATATCCATCCTGGAAAAAGTTGATGGGAATCAAAGTTGTAGGAAATCAAATTTCAAACAACTTTGGTTCGGATAATTTCTCATATAAAATTAAAATAACACAAGTTATCGAAGAAACATCATGGCACCACTGGCTTATTAAAAAAATATCGATCCTAGAAAAAGTTGATGAGAGTTAAAGTTGTAGGAAATCAAATTTCAAACAACTTTGGTTCCGATAATTTCTCATGTAAAATTGAAATAACACAAGTTATCGAAGAAACATCATGGCACCACTGGCTTATTAAAAAAATATCGATCCGAGAAAAAGTTAATGGGAATCAAAGTTGTAGGAAATCAAATTTCAAGCAACTTCGGTTTCGATAATTTCTCATGAAAAATTGAAATAACAAGTTATGGAAGAAACAAAATAGAACCACTAACTTATTAAAAAAAAATATCGATCCTGGAAAAAGTTGATAGGAATCAAAGTTGTAGGAAATCAAGTTTCAAACAACTTGGGTTCCGATAACTTCTCATGAAAAATTGAAATAACACAAGTTATCGAAGAAACATCATGGCACCACTGGCTTATTAAAAAAATATCGATCCTAGAAAAAGTTGATGAGAATTAAAGTTGTAGGAAATCAAATTTCAAACAACTTTGGTTCCGATAATTTCTCATGTAAAATTGAAATAACACAAGTTATCGAAGAAACATCATGGCACCACTGGCTTATTAAAAAAATATCGATCCGAGAAAAAGTTAATGGGAATCAAAGTTGTAGGAAATCAAATTTCAAGCGACTTCGGTTTCGATAATTTCTCATGAAAAATTGAAATAACAAGTTATGGAAGAAACAAAATAGAACCACTAACTTATAAAAAAAAATATCGATCCTGGAAAAAGTTGATGGGAATCAAAGATGTAGGAAATCAAATTTTAAACAACTTTGGTTCCTATAATTACTCATGTAAAATTGAAATAACACAAGTTATCGAAGAAACATCATGGCACCACTGGCTTATTAAAAAAATATCGATCCTAGAAAAAGTTGATGAGAATTAAAGTTGTAGGAAATCAAATTTCAAACAACTTTGGTTCCGATAATTTCTCATATAAATTGAAATAACACAAGTTATCGAAGAAACATCATGGCACCACTGGCTTATTAAAAAAATATCGATCCGAGAAAAAGTTGATGAGAATCAAAGTTGTAGGAAATCAAATTTCAAGCAACTTCGGCTTCGATAATTTCTCATGAAAAATTGAAATAACAAGTTATGGAAGAAACAAAATAGAACCACTAATTTATTAAAAAAAAATATCGATCCTGGAAAATCAAAGTTATAAGAAATCAAATTTCAAACAACTTGGGTTCCGATAACTTCTCATGAAAAATTGAAATAACACAAGTTATCGAAGAAACATCATGGCATCACCGGCTTATTAAAAAATATCGATCCTAGAAATAGTTGATAGGAATCAAAGTTGTGGAAAATCAAATTTCAAACAACTTTGGTTCCGATAATTTCTCATGTAAAATTGAAATAACACAAGTTATCGAAGAAATATCATGGCACCACTGTCTTCAAATATGGAACCACCAATTCTTACCTTTTCATTAACTGAATGAGCACCCAGTTGGAGTGACGCGAAAAACTGATCAGTTTAACTGACCGTGTGTGCCCACCTTTACGTGCAGTACTGTAACGACAAAAGGTACATTTAAGTGGCTTTTCACCCGTGTGAGTCTTTATATGTCTGCCTATACTACTTCTATCAATAGTTTTATAGTGACAGATATCACATTCAAACAGTTTTTTTCCGAGATGTAGGGTAAGTGCGCCAGTGAATGAAACCTTAAGGAAATTCTCAACTTTGAAACTCGGTAAAAATACATTTTCAGTATTCTTACATTCTTTCGTCTACTATGAGCTCCGTAAAGTATTATAAAATTATTTTAACGATTGTCTAGACCTGTATTTAGCACAGTTACCAAAATATTTTACAATATATCTGAAAATACCCTAAAACACCAGTAAATGAACGGCATTTTCCAGTAAATGAACGCAATAAAACCCAGTAAATGAACACTTATATTTTATTTTTTTAAGTATCAAAAATCAGACATTTCACAGTAACTAACACATTTTTTAAATTGTTATGACTTAGCTAATAATTTAAGGTATACGAACACCTAAAAATAAACAATTGACTTACAATATAACTCAATTAGCGTTCACAATTAAGGTCAGCAATCCTTAATATAACGCATCACGATCCAGTCTTTAAAAGGTAACTTACACTAAGCCTGTTAACAGCGTGGCCAAAGACCCATGAGCTAAGCTGACCCGACACTTCACCAAAGATATCCTAGACATCAGCCTGTATGAGATCAGAATGGCCCTAAATCAGCTTAATAACAAAAGGCTTCTGTACGCGGGTGGAACGCCGGTACTAAAAGTCCTTCAGAAGCTTTTCAACACCGTCGTCCTGGAGGGCGTCACGGCAGAAGCATGAAACAGAAGCGTCGTGGTGTTGTTGTGCAAAAAAAGTAGCAACGCTTTATTGAAGAACTACGGACCCATATCGCTTCTGAATCACGTTTAAAAGCTTTCAAGGGTCATTACAAACCGTCTCGAGCGCAGGCTTGATGACTTCCAGCCTTCCGAACAAGCCGGTTCCCGAAAAGGTTTTAGTACCATGGATACATACGCTTTGGCAAGTCATACAGAAGACCAAAGAGTATAACTTGCCTCTGACTCTGACTTCGCGTTTGTGGACTATGAGAAAGCCTTTGACTCGGTCGAAACTTGGGCGGTGGCCTGCGCTTGAGTCTCTCCAGCCGGATTGACTATCGGAATATTGAAGTGTTTGTATAATAACGCCACTATGTCGGTCCTAGTACAAGAAGAGAGCTTGAATGCAATCCGTTAAAAAAGAGGCGTAAGACAGGGAGATGTATTTCTCCGAAACTGTTTACGGCTACTTTAGAGAACGCCTTCAAGCTCTTGTACTGGAAAGGATTCAGCGTCAATTTGCCTTTGGCCTATGTTTAGCAGTGAACGTCTAATGGCTGATGGATGGATGGAAGCTTTCTTAACTAATAACTAATAACTCTTAACTAACGTAACTTTTGATATGAGTTTGGCATTTCTTTTTGTTACATTTTCTCTTCACTGTGGCCGGAAGAATCAATAGGTAAATTGATTCTTCCGGCGACGAAGAAGATATCAAATATGTCTTTGGTTCAGCATGATAAAAAAACCGGCCCATTGAAATAGTAAATAAGTACTTATTTCATTGATTTAGAATGACTTATTTACATTACGTTTAATAAGTGGTCCAATAAGAGTAAAGAACACGTAGGTTTTTTCATAGTTCATTCACTGGTTTTTAAAATCCAGTGAATGAACTATGAAAACATCTATGTTTCAACACTAGCCAAAAGAAAAAACCTATGTTCCAACATTGGCCAAAAGATATAAAATCGTTTTTGGAACGTATATTGCAAAAATGAACTTTGTATAGTCAGCCTAACTTAGTTTATTAATGAATCTTTAAAATAGCTTCAGTCCCAGTAAATGAACAGTCGTTCATTCACTAGCATACTTGTATTTTTTTGAGCCAATGCATAAACACTTGTTTTATTTAGTGTTTACATTGAAAAATGTCATCAATTGTCTCATAGTGCAAGCATCGATCCATCTATGATCGTTATTTCAAGAAAAAATGTCGTAAAAACTTTATTTATGACTACAAATCTACGATAACAAGGGCACCGTCTTACCTAGTTCCTAAATTCCTGCTCATACAAAATATTTTTTCCTGACACGTGTGAACTTTACCTCACCGCTATTTTGCACACGAGCTGTATTCGTCACCAGAATTAGTATTGACAATTTCAAAATTGTGTTTCCTTTAAAAAAGATAAAAGTTCTTATAGTAGAATTTGCCTATTTTCTTATTTTGGAGAAAAAACCATGTTTTGTTCATTCACTGGGGAGTGTTCATTCACTGGCGCACTTACCCTATTTGTTTGTGTAGTTTAAACTCCTTTGCTACTGACGTTTGAAAGTCACAGGACCCACATTCGAATAATTTCTTTATTGTAGAGTGTATATACTTGTGTTTTGTAAGTTCCCTAGCTGTTATAGACTTAAACTCGCACTTATCACAGTAGAACAGGTCCAAACCAGCGTGCATCTTCTGGTGCCGCACCAGACTGCTTCTGGCTACAGTTCTGTAGTCACACTCGTCACATTTATAAGGCTTGTCGCCTGTGTGTGTACGTCTGTGGACTTTTAAAGTGTATGGATTAACTGCTCTATAGTCACATAAGTCACAGTGGAAAGGCTTTTCGCCTGTGTGTGTACGTTTATGCAGTTTCAAACTGTTTGAAGTTGTGGCTTTGTAGACACACATATCACATTGAAAGGGTTTCTCGCCTGTGTATAAGTATTCTTTTATGTACTTTGAGACGGTATGCAGTCGTGCCGGCATACGGACATGTGTCACAATGATGCAATTTTTTTTCTTTTTGTGTTTGTTCATGTGCTTTAAGGTTGCGCATGTGACCTGATAAGTGATATTTATTTGTTGTTTTATAATCACACATTTCACACTCATACACAAGGCCTTCGTGTCTCCGAATATGGCGTTTCAAGAACTGTGGTTGAGAACTTCTGAAACTGCATATGTGGCACTTGTGAGGTCTTATTTTATTATTGACTTTTCTATGAGTATTATGGGTATCTTTTGTTGGTATATTAAGTTCTGTTGCTATATCAGTATCAGTAAGTTCTGTATCAGTAACTGTAGGTGCCATATCAGTAACAGTAAGTTCTGTATCAGTAACTGTAGGTGCCATATCAGTAACAATAAGTTCTGTATCAGTAACTGTAGGCGACATATCAGTAACAGTAAGTTCTGTAACTGTTGGTTCTTGGGGCTCTATTTTAATATCAACACTAGGTAGGAATAAAGGATCTTCTGCTACAGTAGCTGTGCTAGTAATGCTACGAATATGGTCTTCTGTTTTCTTTTTTGTATCAGTAACAATGAGAATTTGTTCTCTTTTACTTTTTGTGTCTATAAAAGTAGGTTTAATATCTTCTGTTGTTACTGTATAATTAGGTGTGTCAATTTTTATTTCAATTATTACATCATTGCATGTATTATGTTCATTATTTAATAAATTCTCTTTGGTTGGAGTTCGGTTGCTTTCTTCTGAATCAATTTCTTTTTTTATATACTTATTTGATGTTTTTTATGGCAAACATTTTTTCAGAGCAGCAGACACCAAATGAATTCTTGGTTTGTGGATTCTGTGAAGTTTTTCAATTTCGCCAATGTCTTGTGTAATATATGCTACTGCCAGTCATAGACACTTTGTAAGATGTTCATCTTATACTGCTCACCTCTGAAACAAATATAGTATAGGTAGTCTATTAACACATAGGATGAATACAAAGCTTTTATTTTAATTTTTTTTCGAATAGGTTCGCGTTTGACTACACACTGCCTGATGTTAAGCAGATAAGCGATCTAGGGTGTAGCATGCTTACCCAGAAGATACCTATTTACTCAGGATTTGAATTAGCTATAGCTATGTAAGTTCGGATGGAATCATGAAAGTTATTTGACCAACTTCCCGGTTTCTGATTAAGCTGAAATTTTGCACGCATATGTATATCGTGTGACAATAATATAGACAGAATATAATATAACATAGAGCTGATCTGAGCTGAAGCCGTGGTGGTCTGGTGGTAGTAAAACCCGACCTGCAATCGTGCGGTCGTGGGTTCAAATCCCGATCTCGTACCAATGAGTTTCTTTGGAACTTATGTACGGAATTTCACATCATTGGCTTTTCGGTGAAGGAAAACATCGTGAGGCAACCTGCATACGTCCGTAGAAGAAATTCGATGGCGTATGTGAATCCACCAACCCGCACTGGGCCAGCGTGGTGGATATGGCCCAAACACCCTTCGTGGGTATGCCTAAGTCCTGCAGTGGACTATTAAAAAGGCTGGTATAGTACAGTACAGATCTGAGCTGATGATGGAGTCAGAAGGTGGCCTTAGGAACTCCTGTACTAAACCATAACATAGACCCGTCGTGTTTGGGCTCGTTTTACTTGTCTTGACTAGCAGTCTGCTGCTACACTAATCCAAGATTTCAAAGGCTAGTTTTATAATAATTTATTTGTTTCTCGAATTCCAGATAGATCCCATATAAAAAGTTGTTCATAATGATGGTCTGAATCACCTCCTTCCGGCTTAGTACACCAGTTCTGGATACAAACCCTGTATAGGCCGAATCTAGCAATACAAACTGCGGATAACCCAACCTCGCGCAATTGTACTGAGCTTTGGTGAGGATTATTGGGTTTTCTGCAGCTTCTAGCTATCATCACATCATCACGGTCTTGTAATACAACTTTTATTCATTTTAATAATTATATTTACTACAAATGAGGCAGGAGACTGCAGAAGAGATTGTCTAAAAAACGATATTTATTTAGGTCAGCAATTCTCACTGGTATACCTATACCTATAATGAGCGATAAACAAGACACAATTCACTGAAGCTATACACAGATATCTGGGAAGTTATGAGAAATGCAGACAATTTTGCTAAAAAAAGGTACTTATAAATTCAATCAAAATACAGGGAGCCAATCATAATAATAATAATAATAATCTAAGGAGCCAATGTAGTGTACGACCCAGTAATTCACGACATGATAATGTACAGCCTGATATTGTACGGCATGATAATTTGTGTCACTGGCCATGGAATATCAGGCTGTGAAATACAGGCCGTACATTATTGGCCTGTGTGGATAATGTCCGGCACAGTATTGTACGGCCTGATATTTTGTGTCCCTGGACCTTGGTTATTTTATGGCAAGTTATGAGTTCTCTAAGGTAATTCGACTCTGTTGGATAGGTTAGGTTTGAACAGTGACAACAATGCGCGAGCCGAGCGAGCATGCCGTGGCAGCGGCCGGTGAAGCGCCAGAAACAAGCTGTTCTTATTACGAGTTAAGGATACTTTAAAAGTATGCGCGGGAGCCAGAGAAACGAGACGTCAGGGCACACCCGCCCGCCAAACTCAAGCCCACCGCGTGCTCCCTTCACCCATGCTCAACACTAAGCCACGCGGCGTCAGCATTGTGCACACATGCGCAATAATTAGCCAATCACGGCAAAGTGTCGTCGGTGGCTAACTTCTCATCCGCCGACTTGTGTGGCGCTTAGTATATCTCTGTGGAACTGACAGAAGTCACAGACAAACCGACCCATATGAGCAAATATTCTTCGTGCCAATAATGTACAGCCCGTATTTTGCGACACAATAATGTACAGCATGATATTTTGTGTCCTTTTCTTCGGGATACGTTTTATCATGCTGTACATTATTGGGTCACAAAATCCGGGCGGTACATTATTTGTACGAGGTGATAATGTCCGGCCAGTATTGTACGACACGTATTGTTCAGCCTGATAATTGATGGCATGGGACATTAAATACGGGCCGTGCTTGCCTGCCCGTACAATTTGGTGTCATCAAATACGTGCTGTACAATATAGGGACTCAAATTGTTTTTTATAATAAGGAAGTTTCCCATTTTATACTATATATAACGGGACTAAACTCACGTGTAGGGATAGTCGTAACGACTATAGTTTCGGTCGCATTCGGCGACCTTTCTCAAGTTGGCGAGTGCTAGCACGCGGAGCCGTCTCGCAATGCACTTTATTGCTTTTAAAAATGCTCAACTTTCACAGGCAAATATATTCATAATTACAATATTCTGTCCTAAAATATCATTGTATATTATGACCAACTTTTACTATGGGACTAGTCCCCTGTACAGGGTTATCTAAAACTTCTCAGCCTAATATTTGTTCTTATAAAGTACTTGTAGGTAATAGGTTATTTCAAGACTTATTTTTTAGTTCCGAAAATGACAGATGTCAAAGTGACAGCTGCCATTATATGGCATATTATTATATTTTTTTTTTTTTGGATCTTCCACCTCCTTTATTAAGGGTGGTAGGGTAAGGCCTCGGGCAAACAGCCCATTACCCTGGCTGCAGCTCATGGAGTATCAGCTCCACGGTCACGTTTCTTGCAATGCTGGCTGTACGCTCTCAGCATGTGATATTCATCGTCATCGACATCCAGGAGCAGGAGTATCTCTCTCGGAAGCGGTCGTTTTAATTGGCTGTCGTCGTCAGGTGGGTGTGCATGCAGCGGAGCGATATTATGTAGATGGGTATGAGGCCCATTATCAGCTGCATCGTACATGCGACGTGCTAAACGTGCAGCAAATTGACCCACCGCATCCATTCGAGTGTCTCGAGCGATAACGTCGTTCCGAACATATCTGCCAGCTCCTGTACACATTCTCAGAGCGATATTCTGGACTGTTTGAAGCTTCTGTTTGTTGGTCGCTGAGCATAGGGTGTACCAAGCAGGCGCTGCATACGTAAGTCGCGAGCAGACATATGTTTTGTACACACCTAGTTTTGTTTTCAGAGGCAGCTTGGAGGTGAATATTGGACGGAGGAGAGCACGGGCTGCTTTAGCTTGATTAATGGCATGATCTGTTTGCGGGCACATTCTCAGTGACCGGTCGATATAAATGCCCAGATATTTGACCATTGGTTGCCAGTCTACTACTTGACCTCTAAGTTTTAATGGTGGGGGTAGTTTTCTCTGGCCACTGATCAGCAGCGCGGCCGTCTTCCCATATTATTATAGAATGTATACTAGAGTGGCATGACAGATGTCATCCGAAATGTAGATATCGTTAAGCTCTATCAATTTTGTGCCTAAAGTAACGGTCTAGAAACGACAGTTACGGAGATAAATTACTTTGAAGAGCTGTCATTCGAAATATAGATCTTGTTCAGTTCTATCACTTTTGTGAAGACAGCAATGGTCTAAAATCGTTAGTTATAGAAATAAACCGCATTTAAATTTGACAGCTGTCACTTTGAGACCTGACATGTCATCCTAGTATGGATTTTAGAATATGACAGCTGTCACTTTGTTCAGTAATTTTTAGGGTTTCGTAGTAAAACGAGGAACCCTTAAAACTTCGTTTTGTCCGTGGACGCTGTTTATAGACCATATTAAAACTTTCCCTGAAAATTATTTTGAGAACTGTGGAATCATAAAGTTTTAAGCTATAAAGGAAAATTGAAATATTTAAACGTTAGAGATCATCGACCTCACAAGTATATTTCATATAAACAAACAAATAATAACACTTTTTTAGACAACCACATTACATAAAAAAAAAAAAAAAAAAATTACATGGACAAAACAATACAATTTGTAGGTTTCTAACTGGTGGCCTTATCGCTTTAAGCAATTTCTTCCAGGCAACCAAGAATTTAAACTAAATTACGTTTTCCTAGTAATAAACCATCTTAAAAATTGTTTTTTATCATTATCACAGTCATCGTCACGATCTACGGAAGCCTATCATACGCATGTCTCGACACGCACTTGACAACTTATTGGAACTAGAAAATAAAAGCCTTGAAAATAATTATCTAAAATATTTTGCTACAACAAAATATGTTACGCTTCACCAGTTCTAGCTAACCCTGTATAGGGGATCAGTCCCAAACTCTGACACCAGGGCTAGCCATCCGGCCTATACAAACTTACTTACTTAGTCCCATAGTAAAATTTGGCTATAGTATACCATAATATCTTAGGAAAGAACCTTACCATTTTTTATGATTAAGAATATATTTACCTGTGAAAGTTGTGCATTTTTGAGAACTAATTACAAGAAAATGTATACTTGCGAGGTCTACTGTTTGGAGAGCTACTAGTTAATAGTTAGAGATGTAAAAACTGCAGTACACTAGACACATACACCAAGTCTTGTTCCATTTAGATATAAAGTTCATTTATTCACGTCAAAATTATGGGAGCGCTGACTTTTTATTCGTTAAATTGGGGGGTTAGGCCCATAGTAAATGTTGATCATAACATAAAGATGAGTACAATGATATCCTAGAACGTATTCGTGGCTTAGAAAAATACCCGGTATAGAATGAAGCACTTTATTTCCTTTTTTCCTTACTCCTGCTTAACCCACGGCGCGGCTCTAGAGCCGGATGACGTCACACGCATAAATCCGTCGCGAGGGATTTTGATTTCGTGGGGTCATGTTTAAAAATTCATAAGTCCGTCATTTTTGAAGATAATTGAAAAATAAAAACACCATAATTTATTGCAGACTTGGTGTAATTTAATAAAAATAAAAATAGAAAACGGGAAACTTCCTTATTGTCTCAGTATTTGCCTAAAATGTTAATAGCCAACGGATTGGCCTGCATTGTCTCAGTATTTGCTTATTTAATTTACTTGTATCTAAAGTTTATTACAGAGTAGGTACCTACGTGAATTTTTGATGATAAATTGGTGAATATTTGAAATTAATTCAATAATAATAATAATTGTATGAGTAGCTATGTAAGGAATTTCACACTACTGACTTTTTATTCATGGAAAACATTGAGGCAATTTGTATAGATAAATAAATATTTGGGGACATCTTACACACAGCCTCTGACCCCAAACTAAGCAAAGCTTGTGATATGGATGCCAGAGACTGATATAGGTACTACATTCATATACATATTTTTAAATAGATACTTATATAGATAGTAACTAAATAACACGCAGGCACAGAGCAAACACCTATGTTCGTCACATTAATACTTGCCTTGGGTGGGAATCGAACCCACGCCTCTTTGACCCAGAAGTTAGGGTCACTAACCTCTAAGCCACCGAGGCAGTCATATATCATGTATATGTAGGTACGTCCGTAGAGAAAAATCAATGTCGTATGTGGATTCACCAACCCGCGCTCGGCCGGCGTGATGGATATGGCCCA
The DNA here is from genome assembly GCA_949316475.1 of Hypomecis punctinalis. Classification (NCBI taxonomy): domain Eukaryota; kingdom Metazoa; phylum Arthropoda; class Insecta; order Lepidoptera; family Geometridae; genus Hypomecis; species Hypomecis punctinalis. The sequence goes on from OX438822.1 coordinate 3,896,940, forward strand.
ATCACCCTTTGCGGGTAGGTCTGCATTCAGAAGTGCACTATTAATTAAGGCCGGTATTCGACATTTTTCATTTCATTAGTTTAATTTCAATTAAGTGTTCAGAACTCATTTTTCCCGAGAGACATGATAATCTAGCCCAAAACCGTTCACCCAGTCAAAAGTGATCGAGACACTAATTGTAGGACTTTCAGACGTTGTCTAACCCCAGGCAGATAAAAAATGTCACATAAGTAGGTAAGTATATTTTATTTTATTTGAGATACACATAGTGTACCTATACCTAGACGACAGACATATTTTGGGATGCTATTGTCTCTTGAGTATAATTTTCTTTGGCTATTGTACTCATCATTTGACTAACTTATACCTACTATTGTACCAACTCCGAAATCACGTAAATAAAATCAGCTGTTCAACACAAAAAGTTCATCGACACACGACAAAATGTATGGAATATCTAGGTAATTTTCGCTTTTCAGGATTGATGCCATAGTAAAGTAAGTAAAGGTCAAAATATTGACCCGTATGTACCCTAAGTTTAATACTATTATTGGCTCACAAAATAAAAAAAAATTGTAAACTATTCGGGACCCATTTTGCCCTATTTAAGGATGAATGATTATCCTAATTCTGTTCTAGATACTTTTACTACATTATAAAAAACAGCGAATATAAGTTTTTTTACGCTTATTCAGGGTTACGATTGATCTAGCGTACAAGGAAACCAGGACTTTTCCCAAGATGTCAATAGTCATGTATTAGTTAAAATGGTGGGCTATTTTGAAACAAAATTGCATTGATTTTCGAAGTCTTTAATATTAAAAAAAAAAAAATATCCAACCAAATTTTCCGGGATAGCAGTACCTACCCTAAGTGGTACCAATTTGTGTTATTGTCTAGCTTCGTACCAAATTTTGTTAGAATTCATGTAGGTACCCGTTTTATCTTAGCTTTATATTTTAACTGATAAATTTTGGCTATCCCTAAAAAACCCTGTACATTTTCTGGGATAATAAACATGTTGTGTCCTTCCTACATACCCGTTTTCATCCGTAACGGTTCAGCACGTTGGCTGTAATCGATGCTTTTTTTACCAACTTTGGGACGTATATGACCCCTAAGGTAAATATTAAATGTAACGTAACGTAAAAAACGTAACTTTTATTTTGTTTGAAAAGCAAGTAAGTATACAAAGTTTTAAGTCCATCGGTTCAGGAAATAAAAAGTTACATATAAACGAAAAGGGCCCGTTTTACCCCGTTGGAGGTGGATTTTTCGAAATTTTCGTCCTTAGTGCTCCATTACGTCGTTCAATGTACCTATATTCCAAATTTTAATGTTTTATCTTTAGCGGTTTGGGCTGTAGGCTGTCTGTCAGTCAGCCACTCAGGGAAGCCTTTTATATAATAGATTAATAGCAACTTATAAGTTTGGTCCCTTGAGCATTGTTTATCCAAATTCTACTGCATTAAGTAAGTATACTTATACAAATACAAAACAACATTATTATTGGCATTAAAATATATTTTACCACCACATAATAACTATCAAATATATTTTACAATCAAACTGTACATAGTACAATATATTTTAGGTACCTAATTATTTATCATGTTATTGATACAGGTTGTTAAAAATAACTAAAATCAAGATGACGCGTTCTATGCATCTGTAGTACCTACAATAAGTAGTAAAATTAGAGCGTGAACCATTGCTACTTTGAAGTGCAACAATATTAATACTACACCTGCTCGGAAAGTACCTTGATACTTTATCAAAACGGTAGAAAGTACGTCATTGCATATCGAACAAATATGCGGCGAGAAATCGCATCTGAGCGGGAGAGAAAAGTGTATGAAAATCCATTTCTTACGTGGTTTTTCTTTTTTAATTTTGGGTAAGACTATGCGCTGGTAACCTAAATATCAAAAGCCAAAAAGTTTTTACAGTGAGTTTTTATCTCCAAGTTCGCAAAATGACACTGGCCACTAGCTGTGTGTTGGATGGTGTCAAACAATTTGAAAAAAGAACAAGTGAAAATTGCAGACGCCATTGGCGCCATTTTCAATTTGTGTGTTGTTTGAGGATTCAGTTTTTTTCAATTAGTAAAGATTTAGTTTTTTATTTTCCTCGTAGGTGTAGTATAAAGCACTATGTATCACTCGAGAGAAAGTGCGATTCTCGATCTCGGGTGTTTTAAAGCACCCTCGACGGTAATCGGTCACCTTCTCCTCTCGGTGAACAATGTACTATTCCCACCTCAATGCTGCCCCCGATAGGAAAAAAGACGCATCTAACATTTTTTCCAGATTTGAGTTATATACATTGCTGGAATCAGGAAAAAAAGGCGCATCTGCCTGTATTTTTATTATTTTTTTAACTCCCTCCAGTGCGGTTTTACCACAACAAAATAGGGCGCTTCTGTTAATATTTTTACACCCAATTGAAGATAAAAAGACGAATTTATGTAAAGCTTAAGTAAAAAGTCGCTTTTACGTAGAAAATGTCCTTATACTTTATAGATTTTTTTTTAGTTCAGTAAAATAAAAGGCGCATATTTGTCCCTTTTTCTAAAAGGAAGTTAAAAAGACGCAAATAAGTATTTGCGTCCAACGCGTTAGTAGAAAACTGCTAGTACATTAAGAAAAAAGACCACATCTGACCACTTGCGCCCTATTTACTTCGTAAAATTGTTATAGAATAGGCGCATTTGCCATATGCGTCTTAATAATTTACGCTAAATAAAAAAAAACAATATGATACGATTAATAAAAAAAGCGGAAGTGTGCAAAAACGCCTTTTTTTCCTAAAATTGTGAATCAAGTGGGGATTGCACGGGGACCGGGCGGGATATGGTTGGTACGGCGCCTGACCAGTTTCTGTGTCAGTTGCGTAAGTAAGTATTTTTTATTTAATAGTTTGTTTACTATGTGTGCTATTTCATTCATAAACCTTTTTATTAGGTACTTACATTACGACGATGTTTTGAGCTACTTACCAAAGCTTTAGCTTCTACAAGTACAGAAAGTACAACTACTACTAAACTGCAGTAAAAACTACAGAGCGAATTTCGCTGCATCCCTTAATTGACAACCATCACCCTTACCAAATAAGCCATGGTGAAGAAATTAAACACGTCACTACAACTGATAGTGTTTTTACGGACAAAGTCTGCGATAATACCATCACTGCAGATACTGTTAGCAGTAATAGTTCTACAGTAAGTGATTTCGACTCTGATGATTCAGTTTTTGATAAAGATTACATTCCACCACAAATTAAAAAAAAAAAAACATAAGTAGTGTTATCGATTCTGATTCGGATATTAATTTAATAGAGAACTCAACAAAACAACATTCGCGTATCAGAGTCATCTGAACGAGAATATTTTGATCTCGAAAATCAGACTGACCAGACTTCTGAAAATGTAATCCAACTTACCAAAAAAGGATGTGTACGTAAACGAAAACATTACGATACTTCATTGCAAGAGCGTACTAAAACTAAGAAAGAGTTAAAGACTAATACTAAGTATAGATTAAAACAAGGTTGTGGCAAAGAATGTTAAAAAAAATATTCTTTAAATATATCTGAAAACCAGCGAAGTATTATAAATAAACAGTTTAGTCATTTCACCCGGAGAGAACAATACGTATACCTACATTTATTAACAACACATCTCAAACTATACGGGCCAGGCGAACAAAAAAAAAACCCAACTCAAAAGTAATTAACCGAGAAAAGACTATTACATATTTTATTTTGAATGAAAATAATGAGAAAGTAACGGTGTGCAAGATTTTTTTTTAAGTTAGATTTATGAGGATAGATAGAGGCAGTTAAGACTGGCTTTTTAAAAAAAATTTGATAATGATTTTATAATGTTTTTCACATTGATATTTTAGTCACATAAATAAATAAAATATAGAATTAAATATTTTGGGACATCTTACACACGGCCTCTGACCCCAAACTAAGCAAAGCTTGTGATATGGCTGCCAGAGACTGATATACTACATGCACTTATTTTTAAATACATACTTATTTAGATAGTAACTAAATAACACCGAGACACAGAGCAAACAATTATGTTCATCACATAAATATTTGTGGGGATTGAATCCACGCCTCTTTGATCCAGAAGTTAGGGTCACTAACCACTGAGACACCGAGGCAGTCATATCATGATATTGTTTATAAACGACTCATAGTAATGGTATTATAATATTAGCCAAGGAATGTTATTTTTTTAAGACGTGTTTGTTACAATGAACATATAAGTGATAATTATAATAGATCTGTTTAAGACTGATTAAGCTAAACTTTGCCCAAGTTTAATACATAATTCTGATTTTAATTATAAGTTACTGTGTCATGGATAGCATTTTTGTTTTTGTGGGTCAAAAGGTTTTAAAATAAATACTGGACCATACCTATCAATTGTGTTTTATTTACAAAATATAAATTAGGCTGTGGCCTGGTTATTTACCACGACTGGTTATTAAGCACGAATCTATTTGTACTAGTTCAGATTTATAAATCCTTAGATAAATGGATTATTATTTAATTTTGTAAGCATTTTATCTAAGCCACGGGATATTGACATACTTTATAATTCTTAAGAAAAAAAGGCGGAAGTACTTATATGCGCCCATTTTTGTTAAAATTATATAGTAGGTAGATAAACCAAATACGTAAAAGAAAGGTACAGCCAAAAGCGTTTGAAATTTAAAGGACGCATCTAGCCATTTACGTCTATTCAATTATGTATGTAATATTTTTCTCAATTTTTTATGCTAAGATGAAACTGTTTTTTTATTTTTTTTATGATAATAAATTAATAAATTTATATTATTCATTAAAACAAAGATAAAGCCTAATAGTGTCCATTATTTTCAACTTTTAGTATGTAAATATTTTAATCTATTCGAAGACAGCAAACAATTTTCCGTTTGATTCATTAAAACATTTATTTCTACGTTTTTACTTTTCGTTAGATACGTCTTTTTAACTATCGGGGGCAGATTATGGAGATTGAAAACTTTATAATAAGTTTTGCCTATTTGTTACTTTCTTTCGGTACATACTCCAAGTACTCTAATTTAGAAACTCGGTCTTTCTCGTGCTTCTATATCAAATGGTGCTTCAAAGTATGGAATGATATTGCCATATTAGTCGCACATATTACATTTAAAGCTCCTCTCCCTTGTGTCTTTTGATATGTTGATTTAAGCCGGAAACATACTATCGGACGCGGCTGACGGACGCGACTGACAGCCGCGACTAAGAAATGTGCACAGTCTTAAGACATCCGGCGCGCCAGATCGCTCTCGGACGTCCGAACGCTCAAGATCGTACGAAGGTGACGTCCGCGACTTATGTCCGATAGTGTGCACGGCTCAGTGTACTTTCATAGTCTAGGTCGCGGCTGTCAGTCGCGTCCGTAAGCCGCGTCCGATAGTATGTTTCCGGCTTAAAGCTGGCGCCTAGACTATGAAAGTAAACTGAGCCGTGCACACTATCGGACATAAGTCACGGACGTCACCTTCGGACGACCTTTAGCGTTCGGACGTCCGAGAGCGATCTGGCACACCGGATGTCAAGACTGTGCACATTGCTACGTCGCGGCTGTCAGTCGCGTCCGTCAGCCGCGTCCGATAGTATGTTTCCGGCTTTAAATTATTATGTGGTGAACAGTAATGACAAATGGTACATTAAAATGGCTTTTCGGCAGTGTGAGTCTTTTATGTCCGCCTAAATTACTTTTCCCATGCGTTTTGTAATGACTGATGTCACATTCCTTCATTCATAAAAAAAGCCGTGGTGGCGTAGCACCCGTCTTGCAATCGTTAGGTCGTGGGTTCAAATACCGGTCCCGTACCAATGAGTTCTTCAGAATTTATGTATGGAATATCACATCACTGGCTTTTCGGTGAAGGATAACATCGTGAGGCAACCTGCATGCGTCCATAGAAGAAATTCGATGGCGTATGTGAATCCACCAACCCGCACTGGACCAGCGTGGTGGATATGGCCCAATCACCCTTCGACGGTAGGCCTATGTCCTGTAGAGTACCTAGTCCTGTAGAGCCTGTATAGCGGAGCCGCCGGGGACTGCGGGCCTGGTTGTATTGTTTTGATCCATGAAGGGTTTGCCCGTAATCGCCGCGCTGGGCAAGCGTGGTGGCGATCGCAGGGTGTCGCTGCTCCCCGACACTGGCCTGTGGCATTTAGACTACACCAGATTGGATGGTTATACCGCCATCTATCGGTTCCGTAGTATACTTTAGTCGGCTCTTACGACACCTGGTACAAGAGGGGGGTGCTATTCTACTCTGCCGGCACCCCACGTCCTGCAGTGTAAGTACTTTAATTTTTATTTTATTAAAAAATGGCTGGTACAGATGTCACATTCAAGCATATTTCCTTAAGCATTAACGTAAGCGTTAGCATAAGGATTGCGTGTATGCCCGGAGCACTCAGGCTAGCCTAGGCGCCTCTTCTGGCGGCGGCGTTGCGTGGCGGCGAGCCCTCTTCCCAAAAATGTGGTCGACTAGGACGACGGCTGGCACGGGCGTCAACTCGTGAACGGGTTCTGCTTGCGGGGGCAGGACTGCTCGGTGCATATACGTAAAGTAGTTTAGTAAAATATATTGTCTTCTTAGGAAAAAGTCGAATCATTGTTAATAAAAGGTACAGGCCCTGGAGTCTGTAGAATATAAAACACAAATAAAAAAAGCATATTTCCTGCAAGATGGATTTGTTTGTGTACTTCAAACTCTGATTCAACTTCTGACTGTGATTCTGATTGTTTGTTTATGAAAGTCGCAGTATGTAGGTACATTCTACTATATTTGCTACTGCAGAGTGTGTGTATGAGTGTCTTTTAAGTTCGCTGGTTGTTATAGACTTTTATTCGCACTTATTGCAATGCTTCTTTTTGTGCCATAGTAAACGGCTTTTTGATATCGTTCTAAAATCACACTGGTCACATTTTACAGGCTTTTCGCCTGTATGTATACGTCTGTGGTCTTTTATAATGCATGCTTTAACTGCTCTAAAATCGCATAAATCACATTGGAAAGGTTTTTCGCGTGTGTGTGTAAGTTTGTGCATTTTTAGTGTGTTGAAAGTTTTACCTTTATAATCACAAATGTCACATTTAAAGGGTTTTTCACCTGTGTGTCTACGTATGTGTATTTTTAGAGTGGTCCAAGTTCTAGCTTTATAATCACAAATGTCACATTCAAAGGGTTTCTCATTCGTATGTATTCTTTTATGAGATTTTAACTGATGTGCATGTTTTGCAGCATACGGACACATATCACACCGATGCGGCTTTTCACCAGTGTGTATCCGTTCATGTGCTTTAAGGTCACGTGATGACCTTGCTTTGAATCCGCATACATTACATATTTTCTGGAATAAGTGCTTGTGCATGTGACGGGCTAAGTGGTCTTTGTTCCATGATTTGTGTTGGCATATATCACACTCATATGGTCTAAGGCCTTCATGTCTCTGGATATGGGCTTTCAAGCCATGTGCTCGAGCGCTGCTGTAACTGCATAGGTGGCACTTGAAAAGTTTTACCTTCTCATTGACTTCTCCCTGATTACTGTTTATACTTTTTGTCAGTTTATTAAGTTCTGTTGCTGTATCAGTAACTATAGGTGCCATATCAGTAACAGTAACCTCTGTATCAGTAACTGTTGGTTCTTGGGGCTCTATTTTAATCTCAACACTAGATACTAATAATGGATATTCTGCTGCAGTAGCTGTGCTAGTAATGCTACGAATATGGTTTTTTGTTTTCATTTTTGTATTAGTAACAAGGAGAATTTGTTCTCTTTTACTTTTTGTGTCTGTTATAATAGATTTAACATCTTCTGCAGTCGCTGTATTGGTATAACTAGGTGCGTTGATTTCTATTTCAATCATTACGTCATTGCTTGTATTATGTTCATTATTTAATAAGTTCTCATTTGGAGAAGGTGGGTTGCTTTCTTCTGAATCAATTTCTTCTTTAATTTCTTTGATGTTTTTTATGGTAAACATTTTTTTCTTAAAAGTAGCAGATAGCAAAACAATTCTTGGTTTGTGGCTTCTGTGAGGGGGTTTTTCAATTTCACCAATGTCTTGTGTAATGTATGACTGCCATCAAACATGGATAACTTATATGTTACTTGAATTGTTATACTGTATTAATTGGAAGACAGTTTTTGGGATCTTATACCGCTCACCTCTGAAACAAACACAGTATAATCTATTAACACATAGGACAAACTCTAAATGTCATAAAGAGCATTATGGGCACATTTTGGCAGAATGCACTTTGCAAAGGCTTGTTTGACTAGGCAGTTGTTGATTCAGGGTAATAACTCTCTTGAATAGATGTACCTAATAGTGTTTTGGATAATTATACTTAAATCCCCTTACAACCGGCTCAACACAATCATGAGAATAGACAAGAAAATGGCTCGAAAACCATCTTGAGTTTGTAAATGCAACCGGTCTCATGTAATCGTGCGGCATAAGTAGATAACCACAGGATCGTATGAGACCGGTTGCGATCACAAAATCAATATGAAAAACACAGCTGTTCCATAAATATAGTTTAAAAAAACTAAAAAACATTCTTCCATAGCATATCAAACTAAAAAGTGTAAAATAATTTTCAATAAAGGCAGAAAATAATAATGAATAAAAATATAAATACTTACTATTGTAAAAAAAATGATCTTTATTTTCTGCCTAAATTGAAAAATTATTTTACACTTTTTAGTTTGAAATGCTATGAAATCGTGCTTATTAGTTTTTTTGAAACTTTATTTATTTTTCACTTATTTGTAAATAGCTACCGAATGTTCTTACTCTTATATAAAGAATTCGGAAAAAAATCGATGAATCCTGGCGAATCTAATCAGGATAGTCGGATATCGGCGACTGCCTCAGGGGCTCAGTGGTTACTGACCCTGACTTCTGGATCAAAGAGGCGTGGGTTCGATCCCCACTCAAATATTTATGTGATGAACATAGGTGTTTGCTCTGTGTCTGGGTGTTATTTAGTTACTATCTATATAAGTATGTATTTAAAAATATGTATATGTAGTATATCAGTCTCTGGTAGCCATATCACAAGCTTTGCTTAGTTTGGGGTCAGAGACTGTGTGTAAGATGTCCCCAAATATTTATTTATTATTCCCTGTATACATAATTTACTCTCTAATCGGATATTTGAATCAAATAAATGCATTGTCATGGTTTTTGGATAAGTGTACAAAGTTTAAAGAAAATCTGATAGCTCAAAGTAGGGCAAAATCGAGCTCGAAGAGGTTGGTTACAAGACAACAAACAAACAGGTGAAACTAATACTGCCCCCGATAGTTAAAAAGGCGCATCTAACATCTCCCACTTTGAAATCAAGATGATTATACTAGCAGATATATATTTTATCTTATATGAAAAAGAACAAGATTTAAACAAATAAAAAATGTATAATATATTATACATTGCGAGACTCGAAAAAAAAAAGCCCATCTGCCAGTATAATATATGCATCTTAATCTCTAAATAAGAGATGTCAGATGCGCCCTTTTAATTTACTATCGGGGGCAGAATAAAAGTGTGTTAAAATTGCAACTAATGGAATCAACAAAGGTATAAAAAAGCTGATTTTTTGGTTCTCGAATTCCGGAGTGGTCCCAAATAAAAGTTGTTCATAAATTATGGTCTGAATCACCTCCATTCTGCTGTGGATAACATAACCCAATCTTCGAGCAACTGTTATCTGAGCTTCGGTCAGGATTGTTTTATCCGCAGCTTGTAGCTAACATAACCGCCGCCAAGTTGTTTGATTCGGCATTGTTAACAACTATTGTTAATTTTAATATAGGTATTTACAAATGGGGCAGGAGCATCGGGGCGCCCTAGCACGAAAATAACGTATCATAGCTACGTCATAGCATATCTCGGAAACATGGCGTCGATTTTGCCCCGCCCCCTTGAAGCGTTGCGCTAAATCAATACTTCGAAAATCGATTTGAAACTCGAATCGATAAAATATCGATTTTTCCGAGAAATACCTGACTGCCCACAGAAAAGAGACCTTCTCTCTTCTGTGTGACTGCCGATGTACTAAACTTATACAGTCTTATTAATAAAAATTGCCTATTCCTTCCTTAGTCCGAACTTACACTTGGACTAGTTAATCCGAGAGTAGCCAAGGAGTAACTTAGGTTTAGTGACGTTATTAATAAACTCGGAGTAAGCTCGGACTAACAAAGCTATCCTTACTCCAGGATTAAAGCGTATACTATGGCAACCCTTGCATTTTAAAAGTAAAAAGAATGAGTCAGTGAACGATTCCAACGTTATTTGACAGTGACAGCGATGTATACGATGACAGTATTTCATCTTTTTGAGTTGTGACAATTTGGTTTGCAGTTTTATCCTTAGATTATAGAGGGAATAGATACGAAGTAAATTCTTATGTCCTCCCGCAAAGATTCAGACCTTATAGTGGTCGGCTAATTTGAGGTCCTGTAGGAACGAAGGGCGTGGATTATATTCTGATTTTTGCCCTTCAACTCTCATTACATCACCTCATTGCTTTAATTTTATTGTTTGCTTCCCTATGTCTTAAGATTATGGCATTAAAAATATGTAATCAAATTCTTCGCCTCCCGCCATCTACTATACCCCAAAAGGCTTTTGACAGTTGTAGCCGTCATTGTTCTGAGACCATCCAACCAATAAGAAATTATCTTCATATTTATGTTTTGGCTATAGCAAAGCTGATTGTGATTTCTACAAATATTGTATTAAACGTGTAAATAAATAGAATTTATAACATTATAAGGGCACAAACAATAAAAAACAACCATGGTTACCTGCTGTGTTTGGGGCTGCGAATCGTGTTCTAAGAACAAAAGCGAATGTTTATAATTTTTAGGTTAGTCGTAGTTTTTGTATTTTCACGTCTATGTTTTTGAAATATGAATAAGTGTTCAATGCAGGAACTATAAATGACGTTTAAAACTATCTATTTTAATTCACAACACAGCATAAAACGATAATTTTGAGAAAAGCAAATATATTGAATGTTTACATTACTTCAAATAGTGATGAACAAAGTTACGATTTTATTGCATTGCAATATGTTATTCGATACTTCTCTCGGTGCATAATCGGTAGAAGTTTTTAATAAATCTATGGTTGTATAGTACTCGTTTTTGCCAAACTTCCTTTTAACCCGACTACCAATTAATGACTACCTATGTTTTTAAGTAGAATCTTGGTTAACTATTAGGTTTGTAAAAGACAACATTCATATTGGGCTAATCCTGATAATTCCGACCAAATAGTATTAATGCATATAATTCTCAACATGTTATACCATGGGACCAACCCTCTATGATCACTCCCTGCGTAGTTATCGAATTTTGAAATTAATTATTTTCATATATTAACAAAAATATTCACCAATTTACCTGCTTATTTCTAATAAGTTATTAGAACCGTTCATTGCATATTCAGTAGTATTAGACGCTTTTTACTGTAGTTAATATGTGTTGGCTTGTCATTTATTTATTTTATTAACATGGTTTTATTAGTTTAACCTGTATGTTTGCTTGCTTGTAACCAACCCCTTTGAGCTCGATTTTGACCTACTTTGAGCGATAACATTTTTTTTAAATTTCCACACCTATCAAAGATGGATGACAATATATTTACTAAAAAAATAGAAAAAAATCTATAATTGAAAAATAAATATGGTAAAATAAACCTAAAAAACACTCTTTTATTTTACTCTTTTTATTTGATATGCCAAGAAAGCGTGTTTTTTAGTATTTTCTAAACTACCTAATATTGATTTTGGATCTCGGAAACGGCTTCAGTGATTTTGATGATTGTCATTCAAATAAATGTTTTTAAGTTCAATAGAGAACACAAAAAGGTCTACTATCAAATATATCAAAATATTCGTTCGCTGGCCTAAGTGTATGTTGATACATTAAACAGTGTCTCAGTTTCATTCATAGCTGGTTGATAAAATCTTTTTTTTTAAATAATTGTTTTCAAAACTCGGTAACTAACTGCTGCACAGGAGGTGATTCTAGAGGGTTGGTCATGTGGGGTAAAATGTACAGGATAATATTATGTATCTACGAATATTATTGCCTAAATAATTGTTTTGGTCGGCACTCTTTCAGATATAGCCCAAAATGAATGATGTCTTTTAAACAGGGTTATTTCTAATCAATTAGCATTGTTTTAGGGGCTTGTTCTGTATATCACAACTAACAACTTTTGTTCTACGACTTTTTGAGTGGTTAAGAAAGTGCGAAGTAATGAAGAAAGTTATACATATTTATGATAGTAAATTTAAAACGTGTCGTGTCAATCATGAAGGCGCCATCGTAATTATAATAGCTAATTAGCATATTTCTGTTTCTTTTTCACTTTAGGCATTCGATAGAGAGAACACTTTTTAAGTTTGCTATTTAATTTACGATAGCGCCTTCATAATTGGGCCTAGTATAGCTTAAAAACTACGCTTTATAAGTTTAGTACATCGGCAGTCACACAGAAGAGAGAAGGTCTCATTTCTGTGGGCAATCAGGTATTTCTCGGAAAAATCGATATTTTTATCGATTCGAGTTTCGAATCGATTTTCGAAGTATTGATTTAGCGCAACGCTTCAAGGGGGCGGGGCAAAATCGACGCCATGTTTCCGAGATATGCTGTGACGTAGCTATGATACGTTATTTTTGTGCTAGGGCGCCCCTATGGTTTTATCTGTCAATTCAGTTGTTTATGTTTTGTTCATGTTGTTTTCGAGAAATTGGCGGATAAACCGTGCCTCTAATTATTAAAATATCAGTGAAAATCTTTTGAAAATGGAGTCAAAAAAACGTGCTCGCTCAACTAACTGGGATGAAGACGAAAAGGTAAATAGCTAATTGAAATGTATTTTATTCTATGCTCAGTACATCATAATTACATCGTGGTATTTATTTGATACTAACTAAGCAATTACTTTTTGTTTTAGCAATTATTACGTATACTCGGAAATAATTGAGCGTAAATCCTTGGATTATAATAGTATCAAGAAAAAAAATAAAGCTTGGGAAGAAGTCCACAAAAAGTAAGTACTTAACTTCTTAATGTTGCTTATATTTAAAAAGTTTGATAGTAAAGTAAATTTTTATTGCTTCAAACTGTGTCTGTACATAGGCGTAACAAATGGTTAGTCAAAAGTTATGCTTAAGAATCATCTTTTATTCTAGATTTAACGAGTTAAATGGACGACCAAGAGATTTGAACCAACTGAAAGTGCAGTGGAAGACCATGAAAATAAATGCCCGAAAAACATTTAGCACTTTTCAAAAAGAAGCCAAGAAGACTGGCGGTGGAGCAAGACCAAAGTCACCCGATGACTCGGTTGCTGAAGTCAGAGATTTATTAAATCCTGCAGAGCTGCTTATTGATATTAATACTTTTGACTGTGATACTGCTATAAGGCTATTTTTTATTCTTTTTAGTCTAAATGTGTATTGCATATAACCATGTCAATAATATAGTCTTTTTTTTTTAAATAGATGCCTAGTACATCTAAATATCAAGCTGAGTCATCAAGCAGTGAAACATGTATGATTACAGAACAGGTCAGTAAACTTGAAATCACATGCTGTAACAGAATAATATTAACTGTATATACTGTAAGCTGTACATAATACTTTCTTATTTTTCAGGATTCTAAACCACTGATAATCACCAGTGTCAATCAAAGTGGAGCTGTAAGTATCAATCAATATTAAATCAGAAAGTTCTATTATTGAAATACCTATTTATAAATATATTTAAACTATTTTTTTTTTCTAGGATATTATCATTGAAACGATTGAAGATGTCGATGAACAAGTAGACGGCCACAAGTTGATTTCAAGTGTGGTGAGCCAATTATAAATAATTGATCTACTTATCAATTATTTACTTGTTTGTACAATACATATTTTTAAGTATGTATACTAATGGTATATCAATTTCATTTTACAGGTGTCTCAAGACGATCCACCAATCATTACTGACACACCAAAAAATAAAAATATGAGTACAATACTTCAAAATAAGGTATATAAATAATAATTAAAATTCATTTTACTTATGCATCTACCTATTTGTCAGAAACTTATATTTATATTAATTTTTTTCAGATTCCCCGAAGGAAACTGAAAAACAGTATTATAGAAAGAAGTGTGAAGTCCAGAAAGGTAACATTTACTTGTATTTGTTTCAATTTGAACCTAATCTATACCCACAGGTTGAGGATTAAGAGCGCTTGTCCATGGCCATTTTCACCAGACAATGGAACCTCAGTAAACAAATTAAATGCCTTTATAATTTCATACAGCACCAGTGAAAAAAATCGGTCTGCTGCTTCTCAACAAGCACTCTCACACCTGTGGTTGCACCTATAAGTAACATAATAAGCAAAGACTTGTTAATGATGTCACGAATCGAACTATTGGCTATGTATGTACTATTATTACACTGTTACATATTACATTAGATGCTCTATCTTAATATAAATCTTTTTACAGGATACCCATGGTGACTATGTCAATACGATGATAAGCCACAGCAAGATACTTAAAGATGAAGAACATTTAATGAAAATGGAAATGGCGAAAGAAGAGCATGCAATAAAAATGCAGATACACAGGCAAAAATTACAAAGTGCCATTCTAGAAACACAAATTTTAGAATTAAAAAAATCACGTGAAGATTTAGTTTAGTTAATTTGGAGTGGGTTGTTTGTATTTGAATTGTATTATAAAGGTAGGTAATAGGTATGGTGAATAGTTTTAATACAAGTAGATTGTTTGTATTGGTTTGCTTGTTAAGTATGTAATTAAGGCTAAGCTTTGTAAATAAAGATATTACTCACAGAACAGCCCTTCTCTCTTCTATGATATTTCTAGCTGTGTTTTTAGAAGGATATACTCAGTCATACAGGGTTATGTGCTTGCCCTGTACTAAACCAAAAGTGGATGATCAAGATCAGTTTTTTATTTCTCGAATTCCGGGTTAGACCCATAGAAAAAGTTGTTTACAATGATGGTCTAATGCCCGTTTTCACCAACGAATCCTTAAACACCCCTTTACTAAGTGACCCATAGTCTAAGGAGCTCCCTAAATCCGTCCCTTACCTAAGTCCAGTTTCACCAAGTTATGGGATACATATGTAAGGGACACTTACTTAAGTGACAGTCTTTTTTATAACGTAGGGATTCCTAAGCCGTAACGTACCGATAAATTTATCGGTTTTGTATTTTACGGCAAAAAATGTTATAAAAATGTACAATAATATGAAATATTAGAACAAAAACGTAAATTACTATCAATTTCATTAAAAATATAAAAAAAACCACGCAAATTACGTATTTTTGTACCGAAAAATACAGAATGCCGGTGCCATTTTACTAAAAAAATACAAAATCTTGATTGATGACATCTGTCAGTTGACACTGTTGTGTACTTTGGTTGTTTGAAAGTTTGAACGAATGTTGCGTTGTGTGATCGTGTGGTGTTTAATTAATTAATTTCTTAATAATGGCTGAAAAAAGGAAAAGAAGTCAAAACGTCACGATCGATGAAAAAGACAGACTTGTGAAATTGCTCATGGATCATAAGGACACAATTTTAAACAAAAAAACGGATGGGACAACAAACGAAGCGAAAGTAATTGCTTGGAAAGCGGTTACTGACTCTTTTAACACAACTGGGTCAATTTACAGGTTTGTTATTTATTTCACAACATATTTTAATGACATAAATAAGTACCTATATCCATCATCCACATCAAAAACTCTTATGTTAATGAACCACATTAACATGGGATTTTTTTGTTTTTTGGTTAGATTTTTATACTAAGTGATCACTTATTGATAGTAATTCTGTGTTAGTTATTATCAATAAAAAATAATATCTGCGTATTGACAATAATTTATTTTTTTCAGATCAAAAGAATCACTGATGAAGATTTGGGAGAAGTTAAAAAGTGAAAGTAAGGTTTACTATACAGCTTCCAGAAGGGATTCAACGCAAACAGGAGGAGGACCTTCAGTTATAAAAATTGATCCCATTTTAGAGCAAGTGTGCGCCATACTTGGCCGGGGCTGTACGGGTATCATAGGTGTGCCAGACAGTGACTTTGTGGAGGAGGTTGTGGTCTCTGAAGATAGCCAATCTAAAGTTGTTGTGGTATTAAACTCTGAAGAGGTGTTGCCCAGTGATTCAACTGTTGTGCAATCTAAACAAGAACCCTCTGATCAAGTAAGTACCTGAGTGTTAAGAAGCATTTTAAAACATATAAATACCTCAATCTTCCAAGCTGTGTGCTTATTATCTGAGACAATATCATCACCATAATATTTAATTAAACACCTGACTAAACTATTTATTTTCATATCTTTTATTGAGTATTTTTAGGGTTCTGTACCTAAAGGGTAATAACGGGACCCTATTACCAAGACTCCGCTGTTTGTCTGTCTGTCTGTCACCTGGTTTTATCTCAGGAACGGTGATAGCTATTCATACTCCCAAACAACATACCTAAATTTAACCCGTTTTTTGCTCGCTATTAATAATGGTGGCAGATCGATACTTTAAATTTTTACAGAATATTTAGTTAAACATTAACTTTAATAATTAACAATTAAATTTAAATAAAATGATTTTTTAAGGGGGAACATACAATAAACATGATTTTTTGCTCAATATTAATGTCGACAACAGGAAGATGCTTGATATTCACAAAATATATTAAGTTATAAATTCCCTTCAAAGTAAATAGCTAAAATAAAATACATAAGGGAGACTACCATATGGTACGGAACCCTTTGTGCGCGATTATAGAGGTTTCAAGAAAACAAATTTTTATTTCTTTTCCAGGATGAGTTTGCAAGTGAAGACATCATTAGAAAGACACCTTTGTGGTCTAGAAGACGACCTGTACCTTCGCTAACTAATGAGAGAACCGAGGTTGTATCTTCTCTCTGCAATAGCTTCAAAGAAGTCAACAGAAAAAAAGAAGACATTGAGGACTTGAAGAGGCAGTTGCTCCAAGATGAGATAGATTTTAAGAGAAAATTATATAACCTACAACTGCTATCTGCCGAGAAAGAACTTGAAATTAAAAAAGAAGTACTCCAGCAAATAAGAGGTAATATATTTTATTATTAAAAAACTTATCATTTAGCTAGAATACATATCTTCAAAATATTGAGCTACACTATCTCTTACAGAACCATAAGTCAGGTTCAAGTCACTGTTCTGCTGCAGTCTGGATATTTGCCCGTTGGCAATTAACTCTTCCAAATTGGGTAGAGCTGTGTCTATTATTGGTTCCCTTTCCTTTCTAAGTATGCAAATATTGTGCAATACACAACATGCTACAATGACATTCACTGCAGTCTCAAGTTTCAGACGTATTCCCACAGCCAAGACAGGAAACCTTCTTTTCAGTACTCCATACTGGCGCTCCACTACGTTCCTTGTTTTTATATGTGCCTCATTGTATTTTCGCTGTCCAAGAGTTACCGGGTTTAAATATGGTGTCAGAAGGTGGCTCTGAAATAATAAAATTTTCTTATTTCCAGGTGGTGTTTTACAGTTAGGACCACTGTTTGGTGTTCAACAGAAGACTTTAGAACAATGATATAAAATATTATATATGATCCTTGTATGTTTTGTAAAAATAAATAATAAAATTGCAGTACAATAGCATAATTTTGTTTTATTTTCTCTCTTACCTTCAAAGGGTAACCGCTATCACCTAATAAGTATGCACTTGAATAGGTACCTCTCTCAAACTGAGCATATTTTCTACTATTTTGATAAATAACAGAGTCATGTGTTGATCCTGGCCAACGTGCAACAACATCAGTTATTAACAAATTTGCTGAGCTTATTGTTTGAACATTGACTGACATGTATGATTTGCGGTTCCTGAATATTTCAGCATCTTCCCCACCTGAAATGTTTAGTTAAGGTTATTTAAAGTGTACTTAAGAATACATCCATAGTGCACAAAAACATTTAAATCTATTTTGTATAGCTACCTGGTGATTGTATTTTTATGTGTGTACAATCTATGCATCCCAAGACATTAGGGAAGCGAGCTATTTTATAAAATTCTTCTTTGACTTTTGTCTTTTGTTCTTCGGTGTCTGGGAACATTATAAAATCACCTCGAAGGGTTACTATTGCTTTTGACACTCTTTTTACTATTCTGCTACAAGTAGCCACACTTATTCCTCCCATGTCACCCACTGCAAGTAGATGATTACCAGTTGCAAAGAACCTTAGCGTACATAGCAACTGATTTATTGGCGGCACTGATTTGTTTCTGCAAATTTAATATTATCAAGTCAAGCAGGTATTTTAATACTTATTGTATTTTATAGGAATAATATATTTAGCTATCACTTTAAACGATTTTGTGCTGGATAAACCAACGATGACATCAAGTTGTCTTGGTAACTAGATAGATACCTACATAGATGTTATTTTATATTATAGGTAGGTAACTAGATTACTTTTATAAAGGTAGGTTCGATAAGAAAAAACATCACAAGTCATCTCGACCTACCTGTCATCTCGATATTCCAAGAGATGTTCTATTCTTTCCAACAAAAATAACACACTGGCTTTGGATAACCTAAACCTAATGTAAAAGTCCTGTTCGTCATATTTAGCAAAATAATTTGGTCTTTCGCGATATATGTGCGGCCGTCTAAACAAACTTTGATTTGTAACTAAATCTATAGTATCGATAGCTTCTAAACTTTCAAGAAAATCTTCCATTTTGCGGGAAATAAACACAAACTACAACACATCTACAATAGAATGAACTGTCACTTAGCGTTATGGAGCCGAATATTCGGCCCATAAAGTTAAGGGCCACCTTAGAATCTTAGGTGTCACTTAAGCGATGGTGAAAATGAAACTGTCACCTAAAATGGTTTAGGGTTGGTTTAAGGGCTCCCTTAAACTAAGGGACCGTTGGTGAAAACGGGCATAAGTCACCTTCTTTCGGCTTAGTACACCAGCTCTGGATAACCATGTATAATAATAACATTTTGATAACACCACTGTTAGAAGTTGATTACAATTAGATTTAGATGCTTACTTTGTTATGCTAGTTTTTTTAAATAAAAAATTGTACTATTTATTAATGTTTTTTAATCATTCAAAAAAAGATAAATGTTACAAAAATAGGTACTTATTTACATTTTAAAAATTTTCTTCTATAAATGCTGCACGAACTGCATTCCCCCTTATTTGATTTCCTATATTAATCACATCAATTCCTGCATCAACAGCTATAAAGCTGTTCTCTTCTATTGTACTGCCGTCATGAGTAAGTGCAATATTATGAAGAACTGCTAATGCCACAATAGCAACTTTTGTATTTTCAAGCTTTGTAGTGAAACCTCGCAGTAGGCAACGAAACCTTTGTTTCCATACCCCGAAACAACATTCAATTTTGTTGCGGGTTCTGATGTGTGCTTGGTTATATCCTTCTTCTTTTGGAGATGTTGGATTTAAAATTGGAGTGAATAAATAAGGTGTACAGGCATATCCTGAATCACCAAGGAGGCGACCTTTGAACTCTCCATTTTCAAACCGAGTTTTTAATACGCACTCATTAAAAATCCGCGAGTCATGAGTACTTCCTCTCCAACGTGCCACAATATCCATAATGCGTAGTTGTGCATCACATACTACCTGTAATAAAACAAATCCAATGAATCTAGGTAATTCTTACAAAAGTGAGTAAAACTAGGTTTGAAACCTGTATCTCAGTATTTATGGAGTTTTAGGCAATAGTACACTACGCTGTTCTATTGCATATAATATGGTTATACTTATTTGCCTCCACAGCTATGAAGACAGACAGACAAAACTCTTTATTTACAACCACAATATGAAAAATAAACACTATTTACACATATATGACAAAAAATATGATTATAAAGTGAAGTGAAAATAAAGGTTATTAGGTAAACAATTAAAAAGGTTAAGAATGTTTTAATAGGTGCTTACTTGAACATTTATGGAGCTGTATCCTTTACGATTAATATAATACTGTCCAACATCTCCGCTTACTTTTGGGATTTTAATATGGGTACAGTCTATTGCACCTATAACTTGTCTGAAGCCGCATATGGCATAAAAATCAGCTATTGCTTTGTTTTGTTGCTCTTCAGTTTGTGGCATTTTTATAAAATCCATTCGCTTTGATGCCAGAGCTATGCCCACTTGTTTACATATTATTGAAACCTGCGGCTGACTGATGCCTGATAAATCACCGGCATCATCCTGAATCTGCAAAATAAATAAGGCATATTTTATATGTAATGACTTTATGAACTAGGTATGTATCTACCTATTTGGAAATAGGTAGATTATTTCATTTTTGTGTAAACAAGTAGGTATTATTCTTACCTCTCCACGGCCCCATGTTCGAATTGCTGTCAAAACTTGCAGATATGGTTGAATTGCACCTCCCCTTGCATCATGCTCTAAGCTGCCTTTTACAATGTCTATTATATACAATGCAGTCTTTTTGGTGAATCGATATTTTGTCCTGAACTCTCCTTCATCGTTCATTTCAAAAGGATTTTCTCTGTTTTTATAAAACTTTAGCCGTCGCATTGAAGATAACATATTGGTATCTTCCATCTCCTCGATTTCTTCCAATAATTCAATGTCACGTAGATAAAGATCCATGATTTTTATCACTTCTCCACAAAATAACACTATTCAGAACAAAATATTTCGCTAAATGAAGAAAATTGGTAGAAGACAACAAACACTCACAAATGCTTAAAAATCACAAAATGAGACGGTTTTGAGGTTATATCTCAATGTGTCAAAGTCAATGTCACAGATTGAGTAACAGTTAGTATAGTTAAACCTTCCTTATACCGTGCTTAAACCTACACATTGGCAGGAGTAAATTTAATCCTTGGCATAGTGACGGTTTAAGCTAATTCTTGTTTACTCCTGGTTTATTAATACGAGTTTTGACTAATACTAGTTTAATCCTTGGCGTAACTTTAATCTCTCGCTACTCCATATTTATTAATAAGACTGATAAAGCATAGTTTTTAAGCTATACTAGGCCCAATTATGAAGGCGCTATCGTAAATTAAATAGCAAACTTAAAAAGTGTTCTCTCTATCGAATGCCTAAAGTGAAAAAGAAACAGAAATATGCTAATTAGCTATTATAATTACGATGGCGCCTTCATGATTGACACGACACCTTTTAAATTTACTGTCATAAATATGTATAACTTTCCTCATTACTTCGCACTTTCTAAACCACTCAAAAAGTCGTAGAACAAAAGTTGTTAGTTTTGATATTATGTATACAGAACAAGCCCTTAAAACAATGCTAATTGATTAGAAATAACCCTGTTTAAAAGACATCATTCATTTTGGGCTATATCTGAAAGAGTGCCGGCCAAAACAATTATTTAGGAAATAATATTTGTAGATACATAATATTATCCTGTACATTTTACCCCACATGACCAACCCTCTAGAATCACCTCCTGTGCAGTAGTTAGTTACCTACCGAGTTTTGAAAACAATTATTTTAAAAAAGATTTTATCAACCAGCTATGAATGAAACTGAGACACTGTTTAATGTATCAACATACACTTAGGCCAGCGAACGAATATTTTGATATATTTGATAGTAGACCCTTTTGTGTTCTCTATTGAACTTAAAAACATTTATTTGAACGACGATCATCAAAATCACTGAAGCCGTTTCCGAGATCCAAAATCAATATTAGGTAGTTTAGAAAATACTAAAAAACACGCTTTTTTGGCATATCAAATAAAAAGTGTAAAATGATTTTTGATATAGGCAGAAAATAATAATGAACGAAAAATATTAATACTATTGTAAAAAAACCAGACAAGTGCGAGTCAGGCTCGCACATCGAGGGTTCCGTACAAACATATTGTTAAAATAATTAAAATCCTGTTATAGCATGTGCTAATTAAGTTATTTTATATGATACCTTACATGATATGATTTACTCACTTTGAATTTTGAACCCATATTTTGTGAATTTTCAGGCACTATTTTTATGTGATTTAAATAAAAATGTACAGTTTTCAGATTTATTCCTATATGTGTACTCTGAGACAATGCTCTTCGCCAAATTTCATAGTTCTATGTCAACGGGAAGTACCCTGTAGGTTTTTATTTTTGTGAGCGTTGAAATATGCGTTTTTCAACGACATAAACGGCTCTAACTTTTTATACGGTAACTGAGAAGCTTTTCTTTTACACAACTGCAAGAATTCATAGGTTTACGTACATAGTTTAAATTTCAACTCGATATCTTTACGCGTTCCCGAGATAAAGAGTCTTGACATACACACAGACGGACAGACGGACAACAAAGTGATCCTATAAGGGTTCCATTTTTCCTTTTGAGGTACGGAACCCTAAAAAGTGTTTTGTGCCATAATTTTTCGTAAATCGAGCACCCCACGCTTTATTTACAATATTATTAACATTTTTCGTTCATTATTATTTTCTGCCTATATTGGAAATTATTTAACACTTTTAAGTTTGATATGCTATGAAAGAGTGTTTTTTAGTTTTTTTTTACCATATTTATTTTTCAATTATAGATTTTTTTCTATTTTTTTAGTAAATGTATTGTCATCCATCTTTGATAGGTGTGGAAATTTAAAGAAAATGTTATCACTCAAAGTAGGTCAAAATCGAGCTCAAAGGGGTTGGTTACAAGCAAGCAAACATACAGGTTAAACTAATAAAACCATGTTAATAAAATAAATAAATGACAAGCCAACACATGTTAACTACAGTAAAAAGCGTCTAATACTACTGAATATGCAATGAACGGTTCTAATAACTTATTAGAAATAAGCAGGTAAATTGGTGAATATTTTTGTTAATATATGAAAATAAATAATTTCAAAATTCGATAACTACGCAGGGAGTGATCATAGAGGGTTGGTCCCATGGTATAATATGTTTAGATTTATATGCATTAATACTATTTGGTCGGAATTATCAGGATTAGCCCAATATGAATGTTGTCTTTTACAAACCAATAGCTAATAGTTAACCAAGATTCTACTTAAAAACATAGGTAGTCATTAATTGGTAGTCGGGTTAAAAGGAAGTTTGGCAAAAACGAGTACTGTACAACCATAGATTTATTATGACTTCTACCGATTATGCACCGAGAGAAGTATCGAATAACATATTGCAATGCAATAAAATCGTAACTTTGTCCATCACTATTTAACCCTAGAATACTAATCATCGCCTGACAGGCCGCACGCGGTTAGTTTTTTCCGGTTATTTAAAAAACGCGCGCGCGAGTCGTATTGAGCTCTCGCGCCAATTCGGTATACACCGCGCCGCAGACGTCAGAGAACGCGGGCCCGGCGCGGACGCTTCATTTTCAAAATATAAGCTACTGCATCGCCTGGGAGGCGATCATTAGTATTAATGGTAAGTTATTTATTTTTTCGTTACTTGTTGTTTTGCGCTTTTTTAGCATGTAGCCTTGTTATAACTTAGCAAAATGTTCATTTTCTTTTTAGATGAATCTCAACGATGAACAAATAGCCTTGTGCTTACTAAATGAGAGCTCTGACAGTGAAACTGAGGACTACCTGGAAGTCGATCCTTATGATTCGGATGATAGCGTAGAAGATCCTTCTTACATGCCTTTACAACTGGAAGAAGACCTTCAAAATATTGTATTAGAAGACTTTGAACCCCCGAACATTTCAGTACCACATCAAGCCACAAGTCATTCGTCAGGTTCTCCTCCTCCTCTTCCTCGAGAAACCGCGTCGCAAGAAGACCAATCAGCGGAAAATCTTATTGTTTTACCCAATGCGTCTGTTGTTAGAGGTAAGAACAATTATATTTGGTCTAGAGAAACATCTGATAGGTCACGATCTACGAGAACTGCTGCGAGGAACGTAGTTCATATTTTTCCCGGCCCAAAACAGGATGGTAGAGATGTCATTAGACCATTGGACTGCTTTGAAAAATTTTTCACTTCTGATATGATAGACGAAATCCTCTTACGTACTAATCAAGATATTTCGGTCAAAGCCAGCAAATATAAACAGCAAAGTTCGACCATATCACTGTCAAGAAAAGAAGAACTTCGTGCATTGCTTGGTCTTATAATTTTCAGTGGTGCTATGGGTAACAATGATTTACCGACCAAAGAGCTTTTTGATCCCACACTTTGTGGTTCAAAATACATAGCTACGATGAGCTTAGAACGTTTCGAGTTTCTTTTACGCTGCCTTCATTTTGATGACCGCAGTACTCGTGAAGACAGGAGACAGCATGACAAATTGGCTCCTATCCGTGACATATGGGAAATATTTATACAAAGATGTAGGGATCTTTACAAGCCTAGCTCCTATATAACCATCGATGAACAATTACTTGCTTTCAGAGGTCGATGTCCATTTCGGATGTACATACCGAATAAACCTGCCAAGTACGGCATAAAGATAGTATTGGCTTGTGATGTGAACAGTAAATACATGTTTGATGCTTGCCCTTACTTAGGAAAAAATGATGCAACTAGCCCTACCGAACCTCTTGGTATTCATTACTGCAAACTGCTTACAAAGACTATTTATGGCAGTAATCGTAACGTCACTGCAGACAATTGGTTTACGTCGGTACCTTTAGCTGAACAACTTCTGGCAGCTCCATACAATTTGACTTTCATTGGAACAATAAAAGCCAATAAGAAAGAAATACCATCCGAGTTCAAGCACAATGCATCACGTCGTGTTGGCACATCTATGTTTGGTTTCCACGATAAACTCACACTAGTAAGTTACAAGCCGAAACCCCAAAAAACAGTTCTTCTGTTGTCTACAATGCACGATGAACCGGTAATAAATGCTGTAACAAAAAAGCCCGAAATCATAATGTCTTATAACAGGACTAAAGGCGCTGTGGATACATTTGACCAAATGTGTGGTCATTTGAGTTGTAATCGCAAAACTAGACGTTGGCCGCTATGCTTGTTCTATGGGATGATCAATATGGCTGTATTGAACAGCTATATACTGCATGTATCCAATTCGAGGATTCACGGGGCTAAACAAATGAATAGAAGAGAGTACATGAAAGAACTGAGTACTGAGTTATGTCGTCCGTGGTGTGAATTGAGAGGTGAAGAGCGACCAAAAATGAGGAAACGAGTTAGAGACGCTATACAAGAGGTTTTGGCTACTGAAAATCAGCCAACTGTGACTGAACCAGGAATAAAAAAAGGCAAAAGAAGTATGTGTAGCTATTGCCCTGCTAAAAAACGACGAATGAGTGTATACTACTGCGCTAAATGCAATAAAAACTATTGCTTGGAACATCGATCTCCAAACTGCAGTTCCTGTGACAAAAAATGAAAGGCTGACTCAAATTAGTTTGTAGACAAAATTGTGATGTTACCAAAAGTTAGATTTAGTTTCATATAAAGTTTATATCTTGAATAGTAATATTGATGCCAAAAAAATAGAAAAATACATATATTTTTTTTTTACCAGACTGTTCAAAGACTGTTATGTTATAAGAAAAAATGTTCATACCTGTAAGTTTTAAGTCTTATTTTAAGCCTAATGTTGATTTTAAAGAAGAATTTAGAGTTTAGTTTCTAAAAAGGTAGAATTTCACCTGTTAATTAATGTGATTTTTATACAAAAATAATAAACCACTAATGTGATAAATTGGTTTTATTTAAAAAGTAGCCTCCCAAGCGATCATTAGTATTAAAGTGTGGTAAATTTATATTAGTACTCTAGGGTTAAAGTAATGTAAACATTCAATATATTTGCTTTTCTCAAAATTATCGTTTTATGCTGTGTTGTGAATTAAAATAGATAGTTTTAAACGTCATTTATAGTTCCTGCACTGAACACTTATTCATATTTCAAAAACATAGACGTGAAAATACAAAAACTACGACTAACCTAAAAATTATAAATATTCGCTTTTGTTCTTAGAACACGATTCGCAGCCCCAAACACAGCAGGTAACCATGGTTGTTTTTTATTGTTTGTGCCCTTATAATGTTATAAATTCTATTTATTTACACGTTTAATACAATATTTGTAGAAATCACAATCAGCTTTGCTATAGCCAAAACACAAATATGAAGATAATTTCTTATTGGTTGGATGGTCTCATAATAATGACGGCTACAACTGTCAAAAGCCTTTTGGGGTATAGTAGATGGTGGGAGGCGAAGAATTTGATTACATATTTTTAATGCCATAATCTTAAGATATAGGGAAGCAAACAATAAAATTAAAGCAATGAGGTGATGTAATGAGAGTTGGAGGGCAAAAATCAGAATATAATCCACGCCCTTCGTTCCTACAGGACCTCAAATTAGCAGACCACTATAAGGTCTGAATCTTTGCGGGAGGACATAAGAATTTACTTCGTATCTATTCCCTCTATAATCTAAGGGCAGGAGACTGTAGAAGAGATTCTGTCTAGAAACGGTAATTATATTACTTACCTAGTAAAAGAGCGATAACCAAGCTATATTTGGTTAAAAATAGATTGATACGCAAAATAGTTATTTCTTTATTTTTGTTGATACCTTTAAATAATGTCCATTACGGCTGATACGCGACACAAACACAAACAATTATTATCACATGACACATTCACAGCGCATCCACTGTTTGTTTACGGCAAAGGTTATTCACACACACTGACAACAACAAAGTTGCCAGGCTTAGCGCTTAAAATTTTACTATGAACCCAAAAGAAGGATGCGCGAGCCCATACATTCCAGGACCTGTTATATACGAACAGACTAATTTTTCCTCACTTATTTTCTAAGAATGATATGTTCACCAATGTGATTTATGACGCTTCTAAAACTGTTCAAATATGTACAATTTGGCTAAAATTGAATATAAAATAAGAAAAAACGAAAACCATTTTCAAGCTATAAGTACCTATTTATAGACATGTATACACACTAAAGATTATGGATTGCCAGGTTTGTTATGTTCAGAGTGCTAAAATGGTGCTCGGTTTTAAAAACTTGATGTCATGTATTTTTAGTCAATATTGTCTCAATGATATTTATATGATTTTTAAAACAGTGCATGTCATCTTGTCTGTAATATCAGATTACTTTTTGGAGTTCATCGATTTATAAGACGTTGTCACGTCAAAAAAATCAATGTCTAGGACTGATATAAAAAGAAAATGAAAAATGGAATGATAAAGAAAATTCGGTATTCACCCATTTCATTAGCAAAAGTACAAGAACCGCAACTATAAGTTAAGAATATAAGTAATGTTAATGTATCCGCAGTCGGGAATGATTCCGATGCTGGTTGCCTACGTCGTACATCGCAGGTACGTTGGACTTGTTTAAACAGGCTAACAACACTTGCAGCCGAGGATCGGTAGCACATGCTGCCGAAGCCGTGTTCGGAATCTTTTTGTAGAAATTCATACAACTACGTAGATAACCAGAGCCCTTAGTCCAGGTTTTGTGTTGTTTACTTAAACTTTTGCGTTCGCGTGTGGCTCCATATATTTTGGTTAGTTCTTCATCGTTTCGGCCAGGGGCGCTGTACAAAAATGTATAGGGCAATATCGAACAGATGTAATTTCAATTTATGTGTAAACCTGGACTAACGCCTCAGTTATGTAGCCACAGCCGGCCTAGTGCAGCTGGTGCAAGTGAAAGATTCGAATAGCACTCTTAAGGATTATTACGAGTAATATTAAAATTGCCACGAATTTCTCGGATAACTTCAACTACTGCTTTTTGTTTTTTGTAGTAAAGTATATGATAAAAAGTACATATAAAAATAATAAGAATATTTTTTCTTTTTGATAATCTCTTAGTATACAAAAATGTATGTTTCTATAAAAATGTATAAAAACACCTCAGTTTGTAAACATTACGGGTTAAAACGAGTTAACGCAGGATTATGTGCCAATAGTTAAAAAAGAAAATAATTATTACATCAACACGTCAACATTTCCAAAATTGCTAAGTCTGGATAGCGAGAACGAAGTCTGTCAACACTAAATACGTCATCTGATTGACTGAATTTGACATTTCCTTTTTTTTGACAGCAACAGTAATAAAAGATTGTTTTTTTTTCAAATAATTCGCCCATTTTTGGACACTAAAGCCTTTAAGACCATACCACCACTTCTTATGTATGTAATCCGTAATGTAAAACAATAAAAAAATCATTGTAATTTTTTTGGTGGGTTAATTTTAATTTTAATTAGTGATATGAAAACAGCAAAAAATACCTATATTTTTGAAGCACATATCATTTTTAGAAAAAATGTTTGGTTTTTTACTAACAAAAAAAAAATATTGACAGGTTAATTCCGTGCATCCTTCTTTAATACGGCGTAGAGTAATTCCAGATCTCATAAGAAAATATAACATCTCGGCATTTCTTGGAGTTTTTACGTATCTACACTTTCAAAGTGATGATTTGTTGTTAATACTCCAAATCTCAATCGCGATATAAAATTTGGCCATTGAAAAAACTACTAATTAAGTAAGGTAGCTCTAAGCTGACAACACCGGCATGCGTTGTCAGCTTAAAAATGGAAATAATTTTTTATGACGACTCACAACCACCACAGATTAAAAATGGAAATAAACATGTTCGTTCACCACAGCTTATAAAAGGTACAGTATTCATCAGTATTGCCATAGAAAGTAGTAACAAATAAAAACGATTGACTAATAATTGGTTTGGGGTCGTCTACTAGTCATGACTTATTTTTAGCAACTTACGAATTTTTCAACCAATTTCGATGAAATTTGGTATGCAGGTTTCATATATTAATGATTTTTAGAGTTCCGTACTCAAAGGGTAAGTAAAAACGGGTCCATATTACAAAAACTCAATTGTCCGTATGTCCGTTAGACTGTCTGTCACCAGGCTGTACAAATAGCGGCACGTATCTCATGAACCTTAGAAGCTAGAAAATTGATCACAAATGATGTATTGATGTTAACCATAACAACAAATAGCAATAATCGGCTAAGTGCGAGTCGGTCTCGCGCACTTAGCGTTCCGTGTCGTACGTAAGTCCCCGTTAGTATATATAATTTTAATTTAATTATTTATTTGTAGAGGAAATATCCAATTTAATATTCTGTGAATGTCTCAGCGTTGTAGCTATCACTATTCATAAGATACAGCCTGGTGACATACTGGCAGACGAACGGACAGCGAAGTCTTAGTGATAGGGTGCCGTTTTTACCGTTTGGGTATGGAACCCTAAAAATGGAATAAAATACATATTCAAAAATTATATCCAACAAACGTGAATTTATGTATAGGTATATTGACCTTAATAACTATTAATTGAACTAAAATATATAAAGGGGGGTTCCCTTCACTTCAACCATCAAAGACAAAATTACAGTATCAAATCATGTTAACGTACGATGTCAATATGATTTATTGTTTTAGTTCGCAAAAAGCTATTAAATAAAATAAATTAAATTAAATTCATTTATTGAGCTCATAACACGGCAAAACCAATTACATTACAGCTACAATAAAATCTCATGGGCGTCATGGGCATCATTGCGTCAGGAAATTATTACCTAACAATGTTAAAAAAATCAATTAGCGAAAATTACTGGCATACGTGGCATTTGATCATATCCCCTCTTGTGAAATTCCGGTTTTTTTTCCGAACCCTCTCCACCCTCCAGACCCTTTCGAGTAGTTTCGAGTTTCACGTAATTAATAGATGATCCCTTTGATGGGAAACATTTTGTTTCGTTAATTTTGCAGTATTATCAAAATATTTTTTACTAAAATTAATAAATTAACTAAAAAACATGTAGGTAACTGATACCTCTATAATTCTTCTATTGTTAGTCATGTCATTTTTGTCCAATAACCGGGATAATTTTGCTAAAAACATTTACAGATGATACTTGTTTCCGTAACTTGGAACGTAATCTTATCTATGTACACGGTATTGTGATTACAGATACTACATAGAAACATTACAAAAACCATACGATAATGCACCTATTGCGCATCATAATGAACTCTATGCCATCGACACAAGATCTGACAACCTGCACTGCATACGTTGGTGTTGTGTGTGAATAGTCAAAACAACCCACATTGCGTGAGCAGTTCGTGTCACACATTGACAAAAACCTCAACACTTTGAAACTATTTGCACCCACACTTCGCTACAGTTACATGATTTCAGGTTTAGTCTCATAGTGAAAGTTATTCCTATTTATCAATACCTATATGAAAATTTCCAATGTCAAAAATAAATCTTACAATTCGACTTTCAGATTGTGTGGAATTTTGAATCATTGCTTATGCAATTTTTTACCCAATGGGTGTACCCACGCATACAAAATTACCCATTGTTTTGACTATTTTCACTCATTACTATTCTAGAGAACGACACATATTTAGATATCTATTGAATGGGAATAGAGTTCATAATACCATGCAAAACTGCATAAGTGCTTGGACGTCCTAAGCCTGGCAACTTTGTTGTCGTCATTGCGTGGAAATAACCTTTGCCATAAACTTTGAACGTGCTTTAAACGATTAATGACAAAGAAAATCGCATCGCACTGGCTATTGTCACAAACTGTCATTTTTTAGGGTTCCGTACCTCAAACGGAAAAAAACGAAACCCTTATAGGATCACTTTGTTGTCCGTCTGTTTGTGTGTCCGTCTGTGTGTATGTCAAGACTCTTTATCTCGGGAACGCGTAAAGATGTCGAGTTGAAATTTAAATTGTATACGTATGTCTACGGTCTCTTGCAGTTGTGTAAACAAAAAACTTCTCAGTTATCGTATAAAAAAGTTAGAGCCGTTTATGTCGTAAAAAGCCGCATATTTCGACACTCACAAAAATCAAAACCTACAGGGTCCTTACTTCCCGTTGACATAGAACTATGAAAATTGACAAGAAGCATTGTCTCAGAGTACACAAATATAGGAATAAATCTGAAAACTGTACATTTTTAATTAAATCACAAAAATAGGGTCAAAATTCACAAAATATGGATTCAAAACTCAAAGAGAGTAAATCGTATATGAGACATGGACGCTGCGAGATATTGAAAAGAAAAAGGTAGATGCTATCGTGGTATCGTGGACTGAATTTCGTACCAACGTCTCGATACTACAAGAACTCGGCATCAAGCAGCGTCTATACGCCATAGTACAGTCTCGCATACTCGCTTACTTCGGACACATCTCAAGGCGAGGTAGTCAGTCTTTGGAGCGTCTTGTCGTCCAGGGAAAAGTTGAGGGCACAAGACCACGCGGAAGGTCGCCCATGAGATGGACCGATCAGATCAAGTCTGCTGTGGGTAGGTCCGTGCATGAGTGTATCCGATTGAAGTCCCATAGAGAGAGATGGCGAGACATCGTGAGCCGCATTACATCTGCCCCTACAAATAATAGTACTACTTGATGACCACGACCGCTCTGTCAAGAGCGCAACGATCAAGAAGAAGAAGAAATCGTATCATGTTAGGTATCATATAAAAGAGCTTTATTAGCACATGCTAAAACAGGTTTTTAATTATTTTAACAATGTGTAATTTTGTGTAAATGTGTGATGGATGACGCGAAAAGTAAAAAAAAAATTTTTTGTTGATGATTACAGTATAGAGATTTTAACAACTTACTTCCCAATTTTGTGAAATTTTCTAGATTTGTACGGAACCCTCGAAGCGCGAGCCTGACTCGCACTTGTCCGGTTTTTTTTTTAATATCATGTTGTCCTGGATACTTGTCTTTTTTTGCCACTTATATATTTAAATTTCGGGCCGCTGTAATAGTACAGGCCAGAAATAGATAGTTTTTGCAACTTATTTACTGTGAATAGTGATAGGGAGCAATAATAATCAGTAAAATAATAGGTATAATCAGTGATAACACAGTGTTCACTCAAATCATTCGTTCAAAATAGGGTCTGTTGATAGACCCACCCTAAATAGTAAAATGTTCACTCAAATTATTCGTTCAAAATAGGGTCTGTTGATAGACCCACGATAATATCATAGGTCTTCTAAAACTTGCCAAAACTAACTCCGCATTAACAATAAAAAATATTCTCATTCTACAAACTAACCAGAGAATTGTTTTATTCTGGTTATTCAATTAAACATTGCGACATTTATCGATTTTTCGTAGTTGACAAAAGTAACATAATATGGACGCAATTATTTTGGATTTTACTGGTAATATCTAAAACTATTAAAAAATAACTGTAGCGAAGTGTGGGTGCAAATTGTTTCAATGTGTTGACGTTTTTGTCAATGTGTGACACGCACTGCTCACGCAATTTGGTTTGTTTTGACTATTCACACACAACACCAACGTATGCAGTGCAGGTTGTCAGATCTTGTGTCCATGAGATAGAGTTCATTATGGTGCGCAATAGGTGCATTATCGTATGGTTTTTGTAATCTTTTTATGTAGTACCTGTAATCACAATACCGTGTACGTAGATAAGATTACGTTCCAAGTTACGGAAACAAGTATCAACTGTAATGTTTTTAGCATAATTATCCCGGTTATTGGACAAAAATGACATGACTAACAATAGAAGAATAAAGAAGTTTCCCGTTTTAAGTCTGCAATAAATTATGGTGTTTTTCATTGATTCATTCTATACCGGGTATTTTTCTTAACCACGAATACGATCTAGAATACTAGATAATAGAATAGAGTACTTATCTTTATGTTATGATCAACATTTGATGACTGCCTTGGTGGCTCAGTGGTTAGTGACCCTGACTTCTGGATCAGAGAGGCGTGGGTTCGATTCCCACCAGGGCAGGCATTTTTGTGATGAACATGGGTGTTTGCTCTGTGTCTGGGTGTTATTTAGGTACTATCTATAAAAATATGTATTTAATATAAGTATATGTAGTATATCAGTCTCTGGCAGCCATATCACAAGCTTTGCTTAGTTTGGGGTCAGAGACCGTGTGTGAGATGTCCCAAAAAAAAAAAACATTTACTATGGGACTAACCCCCCAATATAACGAATAAAAAGTCACCATTCCCATAATTTTGTCGTGAGTAAATGAACTTTATATCTGTCTTGGTGTATGTGTCTAGTGTACTGCGGTTTTTACATCTGTAACTATTAACTAGTAGCTCTCCAAACAGTAGACCTCGCAAGTATACATTTTCTTGTAATAAGTTCTCAAAAATGCACAACTTTCACAGGTAAATATATTCTTAATCATAAAAATGGTAAGGTTCTTCACTAAGATATTATTGTAAATTATGGCCAAATTTTACTATGGGACTAAGTAAGTAAGTTTGTATAGGCCGGGTGGCTAGCCCTGGTGTCATAGTTTAGGACTGATCCCCTATACAGGGTTAGCTAGCTAGAACTGGTGAAGCGTAATATATTTTGTTCTAATAAAATACTTTAGATAATTTTTTTCAAGGCTTTTATTTTCTACTTCCAATAAGTTGTCAAGTCAATAAAAACTAATTTTTAAGATAGTTGATTACTAGGAAAACGTAATTTAGTATGAATTCTTGGTTGCCTGCAAGAATTCGCTTAAAGCGATAAGGCTGTAATTTTTTTATGTTATGTGGTTGTCTAATAAAGTGTTATTGTTTGTTTGTTTACATGAAATATACATGTGAGGTCGATGACCTCTAAGGTTTAAAAATTTCAATTTTTTCTTTATAGCTCAAAAATTTATGATTCCACAGTGCTCAAAATAATTTTCAGGGAAAGTTTTTAATATGGTCTCTAAACGGCGTCCGTTCGTTACACGGACATAACGAAGTTTTAAGGGTTCCTCGTTTTACTACGAAACCCTAAAAAATGACTGAACAAAGTGACAGCTGTCATATTCTAGAACCCTTACTAGGATGCCATGTCAGGTCTCAAAGTGACAGCTGTCAAACTCTAATGCGGTTTATTTCTGTAACTAACGATTTTAGACCATTGCTGTCTTCACAAAAGTGATAGAACTCAATAAGATCTATATTTCGGATGACAGCTCTTTAAAGTAATTTATCTCCGTAACTGTCGTTTATAGACCGTTATTTTAGGCACAAAATTGATAGAACTCAACAAGATCTACATTTCGGATGACATCTGTCATGCCACTCTAGTATGAATTCTATGATAATATGCCATATAATGGCAGCTGTCACTTTGACATCTGTCATTTTCGGAACTAAATAATAAGTCCTGAAAAACCTACAATGACTTTATAAGAACAAATGTTAGGCTGAGAAGTTTTGGATAACCCTATACAAGGGATTAGTCCCATAGTAAAAGTTGGTTATAATATACAATGATATTTTAGGACAGAATATTGTAATTATGAATATATTTGCCTGTGCAAGTTGTGCATTTTTGAAAACTGATTATCAGAAAATGTTCACCAAAATGTAGACTTGTGAGGTCTACTATTTGGAAAACTACTAGTCAATTTATACAGATGTAATAACCGCAGAACAGTAGGTACACATGCCAAGTCTTGTTCCTTTTAGAAATAAAGTTCGTTTACTCACGACAAAATTATGGGAATGCTGACTTTTTATTCGTTATATTGGGGGGTTAGTCCCATAGTAAATGTTGATCATAACATAAAGATAATACTAGAACGTATTCGTGGCTTAGCAAAATACTCAGCATAGGATGAAGCACTTTATTTCCTTACTCCCGCCTAACCCACTGCGCGGCTCTGGAGCCGAATGACGTCACACGCGTAAATCCGTCGCGAGGATTTTTGATTTCGTGCGGTCATGTTTAAAAATTCATAACTCCGTCATTTTTGAAGATAATTGAAAAATAAAAACACCATAATTTATTGCAGACTTAGTGTAATTTAATAAAAATAAAACTAGAAAACGGGAAACTTCCTTATTCTACCTTTTAATTAACTGAATGAGCTCCCAGTTGGAGTGATGGAAAAACTGATCAGTTTAACTGGCCGTGTATGCCCACCTTACAGCTGTCATGTCAAAGCAACGACCAAATCAATCTACTAGCTACCTAGTCAGAGAGCCTACTGCAAAAAAACTTACATCATAATATGACGTCATAATAATATTTATTGAAACGGAACTAACGTCACCTGCAGTCGCCACGCCTCTTTGCGCCATGCTGTCGCCCGCCGGCATGTTGAAATGAAACTCAAGAGACAAAGGAAGGGTAAGTTATGCCGTTAGTTAGTCAACCACTTTTGCGCCCTATTAGTTCCCGAATCGTTCCTGAATCTGCATCTGTCTCCTGTCCAGCTAAGATGCGCAATAACGAAATTAAATTTCTATTTTGATGCTATTTCGGGCTAAATCGTCACAAGAAACAGATGTTACACTGGTAATTTAAACGTGCGGTTGATATAATGGTATTCGATACAAGATGAGTAATATTGAATAGATCCGAGTAATAAGTAATACGACAAAATCTGATATCTTCATATTTCGTATTCGCATAATATTTGTAAAGACCATTCAAATTTAACTGGATAATGTCGTTCGGATTTACAAATCTCTGTGATTGGCGCATATTCGCGGCGGGCCCCGCCCCGTGTCACTTCCGGACTTGCGGATAGATGGCGCTCTGTCACTTGTGGCAAAGAAGATAATTATAATAATACTACGGCGAACGGAAGATTCTTAAAATCATTTATTTATTTCAAAGTGTACATGAATAAATTTAATTCCGTTTTCGTGTAAGTTTTTGACAGTTGTGTATTGTCAGTGGTAAAATTACAGTAAACGTGTTTTTTTACTGTGGGTCTTATAAATAAACTCAAGTCATCCTAATGTGCTATAGAGAGGGCTATGCTTGGTGTCTCTCTGCGAGATTGATCTGCAGAGGAACCAAAGTTACTGACATAGCCCAGTGGATTAGTAAGTTAAAGAGGCAGTGGCACATAGTTCGAAGAACAGATAGCCGATGGGGCTGTAAAGTTCTCCAATGGAGACCACTGACCAGCAAACGCAGCGTAGAACATCCAGCGAATAGTTAGACTGACAATATCATAAAGATCACAGAAACGCGTTGGATACAAGTCGCTTCCAACCGGCCTAATTGGAAATTTGTAGGGGAGGCCGAGGTTCTGCAGTGGACAGCCTACTGATGATAAATTGAATATTCTATAATTTCTTTACATTTCTCACGTCATCCACCGACTGAAAATGACGACGAACTTCGTTCTTTTATTTTAATTTTAAGAAAATATTTGTTCAACCTTTTATTTCTGCGTATTTCGGCCTCTAAAACAAGGACGAAAAAATACTCGTGAAGTAATGTCAAAATTCGACAAATTTCGCTTGCACATGTTAGAGATTCTTGACAAGACTGCTACAGCCAATAAGCACTCACGATATGTCTTCATTCCGTTGCGTAGTCATGTTAACGTCGCCCGAAATATCGAATTATTGCTTTATTGTAGAAATATCGAGAAATAATTCTTTGAATCGTGGTCGTATGCTTGCCCCGCTGAAGTTGCTATCACTCTTGAGTGTTTCGTATTTTATTACGTTTTATTATATCATTAATTATACTATGTAACACTTGACTCACATGACAGTACTTTATAAGTTCAAGTTTTCATTTCTGCTGGCGTCTTTGGACGTGTAAAATAAGGTAGTAAATAAAACCAAGAGCGAATTTTATAAATTTTATTTCTTAAATATATCGACTATTTATATATACAAATATACAGCTGATTGCTCAAAGTACTACTGACGGTGGTGTCACGAACATTAAGTACTTACCTAACCAAAAGGAGTCGACACTGCAAAGCGTACCCCTCTGACAAAAGTACGCGACCGGCGGTCATGCTCTTTATATAAATATATCGGTGTGGTTGCGCTTGTGTTGCGTTAATTTTCAGCTAGTGTTAGTTAATTACATTTATGTGCGTGTAAACTTGCTTATATTTTGGTTTGTGTGCGTTTCTTCACCTCACGGACTTGGCAGACTTTGGTGCTAAGGCGTGTCGACTCCTTTTGTTTAGGTACTTAATGGTCACGAAATGTAACTGATCGTCTCGGTGAGCGCGTGAAATTATTTTTTTTTATTTTCAGATTCAGATAAATTACTCATGTAAGTTAACGAAACGTCATTTAGCGGCCATTAATATGAACCAAATTGCTTGAAAATCGAGTGTGTGATAGTTTTAGTACAGATCTCAATTTAAAAAAGTTTTTTTTAAAATAGTGTATTTAAGGGGTAGCTCCCATCCTATCCATAAATCCATAAAATAAGGATGAAATCATTTTTCAATTTCACCCCTCCTGTGTGGGGTACCTATAGTTGAATAGATTTCTCGTACAGTAGTAAAAATAATGTTTGTGCCTTCCTCCTTCACCCGGGCTTAGGACCGGCATCATAAATGTAATATAGCATTTATGAGGCGGAGTTACACAAATACCCATCTCTTTCGATATATCAGTCAACCATCCCTTACATGCAGCAAGCGCACCGTATGCAATAAATATTATGTATTATACAAGTCTATATACATTAGTAACAGAAACATTCATCTCTTACAAAAAGTTAAGTCAAGCGTCTCTTATATGCAGCAAGTACACCGCATGCATTAAGTATCTACACTATATACAAGTCTATAATTATACATTAGTAACAGAAATATTAACCTCTTACAGAATATTAGTCAAGCATCCCTTACATGAAACCAGCGCACCGCATGCTATATATATATATTGACTTGCTTTAAACGGGAGTCAAGCGGGATCACCACAGAAAACTGAAACACTAGCATTCAATTAAATATATCACACCACAATAAATAGCACACAATAAAATAATTAAGTGTCTAAACTAACACAGTCCAATTTAATTGGTTTGCCTTTCTCAGCATGACAACGTGAACACCAAAATTTAGGGGGATCACAATTTTCCAAAGACTCTAACTCTGTGAGGCAATCATTGTGAAAATATTCGTGACAGTTGAGGCATTCAACCATTTGTTCACGGATACCAGGTTTTCGACAACGGCAATGAACTATTTTGTAATAGTAGTTATAAGGAAAGGGGGCTTCTGTTGTCCTGTCTAGTCTGTCATAATTACAAGGGAATTCTGCTAAGTAACCCGAAGTAAGGGAATGTAATAAATGTTTTCGCATTTCATGGCATTGGAAATTAACATAACGGGGGTCTTTACTTTATTAAAATGGTTTCATAGTTATAATAGTTTCGTATTTTTGTCTAAAAGTTCCATAACTCCATAAGTATTTTGTTATAATATTATTTTACATTTAATTTAATAGTTCTTAGTATATTTTAAATAAATGT
Source organism: Hypomecis punctinalis (assembly GCA_949316475.1). Taxonomy (NCBI): domain Eukaryota; kingdom Metazoa; phylum Arthropoda; class Insecta; order Lepidoptera; family Geometridae; genus Hypomecis; species Hypomecis punctinalis. Next base: position 3,935,371 of record OX438822.1, read on the forward strand.
ATTTACTATGCTAGTTGTACTACTATAGTGATTGAAGTTACAAGAATACATACTAATATTCTCGATAAAAATCTTATACAAATCATATGCGATATAGATACCTATAACTTTACACGTTTATAGAATTTATTTTGTAACTTACCATGTCCTGTAGGAGGAACTCGCTCACACTGTCAAAAAAAAAGATACTTTTTACCAATCATACGCACCCAAAATTTAAGAAAATTCATAAATATAATTAGCTAGCTGACTCGGTGAACTTCATATCACCTTCATGTCACGTATTCGGACGATTTTAATTACGATGGCGTATAGCGCCATCAAGGAGAGAGATACGAGAACTTTTACATATTTGAACATTTTGTATTTTTTTTTTTTTTTTTTTTTTTTTTAATATATCGCGAAATATCCCTGACATGATCAGGGGTCTTAATTACAGTTATTATTTTTGTCTTATCACTAAAATATACCTATATTTTTGGCTGTTTGCAGTTATAATACACATTACAATGCACAGCCAAGTTTATACCTACTTGTTCCTAATTATTACTTTTCTACAAATATTTGTGCAAAATTCGATAAAATTACTTCTAAGATACCTATCTTTCACTATTTCATCTAACTTATCACGTGTCAAAACATTTTGTAGTTTAGTTATACATATTCACTTAAAAAATAAATAATTAAAATACAGTACGGAACCCTTCGTGCACGAGTACGATTTGCACTTGGCCGATTATTTATAATGTTTTCCATGTTGCCAGGGATTCCGAAAAATTGTCATATGACATAAGTATTTCGGCAGTGGGCTCACGGACTATATGTTTCAATTAAAAATGTACAGATTTGAATTACTTCTATTGCAGATTATGGGATAGTTGATTTGTTTTTGTAATTTATATGGTTGATTGAAAGAGTTAATTTGTTTTTGTAATTTATATGGTTGATTGAAAGAGTTAATTTGTTTTTGTAATTTGTATGGTTGATTGAAAGAGTTAGTACTATATTTTCTTGACAAAAAATATTTTGACTATAAGATAGGTGTTTGTTGTATTATACCCATACTGTTGCACTAGAGCCTGATCATACTTGGTATGGTGAGTTACTGTAAGCTGAGTTTGATATGGAATATCATACTCTGCAAATACATGTAAATGCATGCTGCGTCAACAGCTCATCCACCTCTAGCTGCTGTAACAGTGTTGAATGATATGAGGCATAGTCCTGAGGCACACTGGATGCATTCTGGGGTCTGCAGTTAGGTCAAATCGAATGCAGCCTGCATTATGTATGAACAATGTTGTAGGTCCATACAGAATGGATGTTTGACCTGATCGTAGACCGCAGAAACCATTCAGTGTTAAATCCTTTACCAATCATTTAGGTTTTAACTGACTCGTTTCAGGATATGACTAGGGAAAATTCATAATTCCTGAAATTGGGTTATAACGATAACATGTCTAATATTTATAAGTTAATGATCAACTAATTACATTAATAGGAACGTGATCATGCTAACAATTGAAGGAATATATGCATGAAGCATGGGATCAAATTGAGAATTTAGGATATAATTATGTAAGGATTTACTTAACACTGTATTTATAGCAAAGCAAGTCCCAGCCGACCGGCTGACTAGAAGATGAAACACTTGTAGTAAAAATTAACTTACGTTTGCCTTCGACATGGACATGGTGCTCTGAAACAATTGGTATCTTAATATATTATATACATTTTATAAATTTGTAGTCTTTACATGCTAATTACTTCTCTAAATCAGCAGCCAAACCTAACTTAGCAAATGGTATAGCAGTCAAAGTTTCAACAAAACCTCCAGGTTTATAGTTTTTCAAATGCCTATCTAAATCATTGACTGAGGCTGTACCTACTAGCTGCTTATGCTAAATCGATAGATAAGTGCAATAAATTGGTCGTAGCATGTGAAAGCAAGATATTGCAGAGATAAAAAAGCACAACAAATAGAAATTCACTTTTCAGACAAATTCACCAAAATGTATAACGATTACTGCACGATAGGACTAGTAATTATTAGAAAATAAGAAAATGAACAGGTATTAGCTTGTAATTAACTTGTTTAATGAAAATATTTTGATAATTCTGCAAAATTAATGAAACAAAATGTTTTCCATCAAAGGGATCATCTATTAATTACGTGAGACTCGAAACTACTCGAAAGGGTCTGGAGGGTGGAGGGGGTTCGGAAAAACAACGGAATTTCAAAATAAGGGATATGATCAAATGCCACGAGTAATTTTCGCTAATGGCTTTTTTTAACATTGTTAGTTATGGTAATTGGTTTTGCCGTGTTATGGCTCAATAAATGAATTTAATTTAATTTATATTTAATAGCTTTTTTGCGAACTAAAACAATAAATCATATTGACATCGTACGTTGACATGATTTGATACTGTAATTTTGTCTTTGATGGTTATGGGAACCCCCCTTTACATGTTTTAGTTCAATTACTAGTTATTAATATACCTATACATAAATTCACGTTTGTTGGATATAAATTTTTAATATTTATTTTATTCCATTTTTAGGGTTCCATACCCAAACGGTAAAAACGGCACCCTATTACTAAGACTTCGCTGTCCGTTCATCTGTCAGTATGTCACCAGGCTGTATCTTATGAATGGTGATAGCTACAACGCTGAGACATTCACAGAATATTAAATTAGATATTTCCTCTACAAATAAATAATTAAATTAAAATTATATATACTAACGGGGACTTACGTACGACACGGAACCCTAAGTGCGCGAGACCGACTCGCACTTAGCCGATTATTGCTATTTGTTGTTATGGTTAACATCAATACATCATTAAATAGCTGTACCGTTATTTGAAAACCTAATTACTTAATAAATATGAGAGAAGCGACTTCCATTTCGATTCAAGCTAGTACTTTCTTCCGTCCGATGCCCCGCCTTCTTTCGTGTCTGACGCAATGTCCTACCGCCAACTTGGCAGTCGAGTTTATTTTAAATGGTTCGAATAGTGTTCATTAGCGTCCTGTTTCTCGTCCGGTGAAGTCGCTCGTTCCGTCGCTGAACAGCCTCACCGGCGGTCATCAAGCAAAGACATAAGTCATACATAAGTATATTGCGCAAATATCCTTAAAGAGGGTACGTATAACTTCGCCATATTACAACGGTGTTACCGTTCGTGGATATTAACTGTGTAAATCTTTCAGAACCCTTTTTTATAAAATGGATATTGAGCAACCGTCCGCAACGAAGGAGGGAGGAAGCACGGAGACCCCGAGAAGAAGAAAAAGGAAAGCAGCACGCTCCAGCTCCTCTTCATCCAGCTCGAGCAGTTCAACATCGACCAGCTCCTCGTCCGGAGAGAAACACTCTAAAGGAAAAAAGCGCAAGCACCGCCAACAGCGCCGCGATAGCAGTAAGTTTGACAAACTTTTTGCTGAAATAAGCTACCTGAGGAAACAAATAGACTCAAAGAACAATGCCAATTGTGATTTTGTTAATGAGGGGGACTGTGTCAGCCTAGGAGTTGACGACGATTGGGCTTCCTGTTCACAAGTTCACACCAATACGCCCCAACCTCATAAGCTAACCACTGAACCTAGCTTCACTTTTTCGCTAAGCACTAAAACAAAAGAACCCACCATTGCGGCCACGTGCCCCAAACTTCTCGAGAATTTAAAGGATTTACAGAGGTTTGAAAGGGCCGAGTGGAACGATATTCGCTATTCAGACGTTCAAAAATCATACTTACAATGCCCTGGTTTCACAAACCTTGAGGCTAACGACGAGGTTAAAAAGTACGACTACTCGAAAACAAACGTCAATATGGAGAAAGCCTTTGCGAGTCTGACATGTGCTCTGCTCAAACAGCGCAACGCGCTTCAGAGCGATCTCAATGCTTTCCTCTCCAAGGTCCGACATGGAGAGGTATTAAATTACGAAGACGTTAGCCGTGAGCTAAATGAGTCGGTGGGTAACGGCGAATATGTCAAAGTATTCAACGACGCTTTACAAATCGTGTGCGGCCACAGGGCTGAACTTGTACAACATCGCAGGGAGTCGGTGCTGTCAGCGGTGAAAGACCCTCTGCACAAAACTAGCCTTCGTAAAATACCCCCGAGCTGCTCTCATCTATTTGAGCACGAAAAATTCACAGCCACGTTAGAAAAAGCAGGCGGGGTCCGAAATATATTTTGGGCTAAAGAAAAACCCCAACGCAACCAATCGGCCTACCCGTATCATAAAAAAGGTTTTGAAGGCGCCACATTTGCACAACAAAAGCAAACTGCGAATAAAAAACAAGACTCCTTTCGCGGGCACCCCAAAAAGGGCTTCAACAAACAAGAACCGAAAAATCAAAGCCGTAACAAATCGCCTCCCTCTTCCCACCGGGAAAGGAGATACACAAAGAACCGGAAATTCTGACTATCCAGCCAAATTCCAAGCCGGACAACTCCAGAATTACCAACCAGTCTGGAAAAGTCTAAAAGCCCCACCTTACATATTAAAATTGATAAGAGGGTACCGCATTCCGTTCTTCAAAAAACCGCCTTTGTATCCGCTGGACGCAAAACGGAACGTAACCCCACATTCAAAAAACATGACGATTGCCATCCTAAAAATGATTTCCCAAAAAGTGCTCAAAAAAGTAGATGCGTCACCCAGCTTCGTGTCGCCAATGTTCCTGCGACCGAAGGCCGATGGTGCATTCAGGCCAATTTTCAATCTCAAAAACCTAAACCACTTTGTGGATGCCGAGAAGTTCAGACTGATAAACGTTCATCGAGTACCCGACTTCGTGCAAACGAACGACTGGGCCGTAAAAATCGACATTCACCAAGCCTACTTCCATGTGCCGGTGGCAAAAAGTCACCGACGATTCTTAAGGCTGCAATACAGCCTAAAAAACGAGGCTCATCCACAAATATACGAAATGACATGCTTGCCCTTCGGGCTAAACTCAGCCCCGAAAACGTTCGCGTCGATAACAAATTGGATAGCACGCTATTTTCGGGAACACGGCGTTCGCATACTGGTATACCTAGACGATTTCTATCTAGTACATCAAAATCGCGAAAAACTCGCGGACCATGTCGCGTTTGCTACGAAGACTTTGCAGAGCTTAGGCTGGCAAATAAACAGAGAAAAATCGATATTACAGCCTCAAAAGTGCCTGGAGTTTCTCGGAATCATATGGAATCCGTGGGAAAACGTGAAATACCTACCTCAAAGGTTAGTAATAAAAATTCGAGACCTCGCATCAAAAATGCTCAGCGTAAGGAAAACAACGTTGAAAAATCTCCAAACCTTAGTTGGAACTCTCAATTTTGCGAGTTTCGCTGTGCCAAGGGGTCGCTTACATTACCGTTACACACAGAGACTCTCCAACTTGGCACTGTCAGCGAAATCTCCCACCTTTCTGAATGCAGATGTAACTCGCGAGCTGACGTGGTGGTTAAAACACTGCGAGGACAAGTCCCCGATACACTTACCACTTCCTGCACATTACCTAACAACAGACGCCAGCGATCTGGGCTGGGGTGCAAAGTTAGACAACAAAGCCCTATCAGGGACTTGGCCAAAACATCAAAAACACTTGCACTGCAATCAGAAAGAAATGCTAGCGATATTGTTTGTCCTGAAAGTGCACCATCAACTCCTAACCTCAAAAACACTTTTAATTCAATGCGACAACAGGACAGTGGTTTCTTACTTACGAAACGAGGGTGGCACAAAATCTACAGCCCTCATGAACCTGACATTACAGATATTTCAGATTCTCGACAGCTGCAATATTCACATGTCAATATACCACATTCCAGGAACATTCAACTGCGAAGCAGATCGCCTATCCCGGAACAAGCTCCCTCCGGAATGGCACCTTTTGACCAAAATCACCAACATCGTGTTCGAGAAGTGGGGCACCCCGACAATCGATCTCTTTGCATCGAACCGGGCCCATGTGGTTCCAACATATTGCACACTCGACAGGAACGACAGTCAGGCAAGTATGTACGATGCTCTAGCGAACCACTGGAACTTCGAGCTAGCATGGCTCTTTCCACCGCCCTTCTTGATTCCTCGAGTGCTCCATCACTTGAACTCCGCTCACGGAGTGTACCTAATTGTAGTTCCACGGTGGGACAAAGTATACTGGAGGCCGGACCTGAAAAGCAGAGCGCTATCAGCTCCGTTTACAATATGGAGGCTGGACCAGGTCCTAGTGGACTTGACAACAGGTTTCCCACCACCTCAAGCGTCTCAGATGACTCTCGAGATATGGAGATGTGCGGGTGGAATGAATACTTAACAGACTGGTCTAACGAACAAAAATCTCTCCTAATGAGTAGCTGGCGACCTTCCACAGTTAAAACATACAAACCGGCTTGGAAGCGCTGGGTCTCTTGGGCTAAAATAGCAATAATTGACCCCTTTAGGCCATCAGGCTCAGATCTGGCCAGGTTTTTAAGTGATCTTCATCAAAAAGAAAAGCTCTCATTAGCTACGATTCTAGTTCATAAATCGGTGGTCTCTACTTTCTGTGATCCAAGCCATAGCCAGAAATTAAGTAGCAATTTTCTTGTGAAACAGGTTATTAAAGCCATTACCATATCCAAACCAAAGGCAGAACCAACCCCCATTTGGGATGTGGATGTGCTATTCAACCACTTACTCACAGTAAATCCTAACACAGACAGTTTTTTCGAAGCTTCTCAAATGACTGCTGCGTTATTGCTCTTACTATCAGGAAGACGCATACATGACCTAACACTGCTAAGCATAGACCCTTCTTTATGTGTAATTTCAGAGGATCATGTCATTTTTTGGCCGAAATATGGGTCCAAAACGGACACATCTCAGTATCGACAGTCAGGCTGGAGGTTGAACAAAAATAAAGATACCCCAAGCTTAGACCCAGTGCACTGGGTGGAACATCTTTTAAAACTTTCAAACGAGCGTCGCAACTGTGCCAAAACTGACAGTCTGTTCCTATCTACTTGCAGGAAACCCAAACCAGCCACTCGCACCATCATAGCGGGCTGGATAAGGAAGTTACTGCGAGACGTCGGGGTCCAAGCCTCCCCTGGAAGTTGTCGCTCAGCAGTGGCGTCCAAAAGCTGGCTAGAAAACTGCCCTGTTGAGGAAATACTAGCCAGGGGCAACTGGCGGTCGGCCAAGACTTTTAAGAAATACTACTGTAAGGAGGTTGCCTCAAAACCCCAAAGTATCATCCATAACACAGACCTATTTGTGCCGATCAATTAATTAAAACTTTAGTAAATGATTCACGTTGCATATTCCATATGTACATCAAAAACTTTATGACTATTCTTGTAATATTCATGTAACATTTAAATAAAAGATGATTTTAAATGTTAATCTATTTATTTTCTTCTACCTACAAATACTTTGTTAGCATTTCACAACACATGATTCTGCCTGATGGAACAGCAATAACTATTCAAGCAGCAGGGCAGGTTAAGGAGCTTGTTCTAGGATCTAAAGTCAAGTGCCCGTCATAGTCTATGATCACCCACTAAGCAAAATACATTCACTCACATTAGCGTCCAAAACATATGTAAACCTACCGCCACCAGGCGATAACAAACATATCTCATATTTATTAAGTAATTAGGTTTTCAAATAACGGTACAGCTATTTAATAGAGACGTTTTACTTAAAATAAAACGTTTATTAAATACTTACCTTATTTGAAAACCTAATACTTTTTATCCCTGCCTGGTGTACCTACCCATAAACATGAGTCTAATGAACACTATTCGAACCATTTAAAATAAACTCGACTGCCAAGTTGGCGGTAGGACATTGCGTCAGACACGAAAGAAGGCGGGGCATCGGACGGAAGAAAGTACTAGCTTGAATCGAAATGGAAGTCGCTTCTCTCATATTTATTAAGTAATTAGGTTTTCAAATAAGGTAAGTATTTAATAAACGTTTTATTTTAAGTAAAACGTCTCTATTTGTGATCAACTTGCTAGCTTCTAAGGTTCATGAGATACGTGCCGCTATTTGTACAGCCTGGTGACAGACAGTCTAACGGACATACGGACAGTTGAGTTTTAGTAATATGGACCCGTTTTTACCCTTTGAGTAGGGAACTCTAAAAATCATTAATATATGAAACCTGCGTACCAAGTTTCATCGAAATTGGTTGAAAAATTCGTAAGTTGCTAAAAATAAGTCATGACTAGTAGACGACCCCAAACCAATTATTAGTCAATCGTTTTTATTTCTTACTACTTTCTATGGCAATACTGATGAATACTGTACCTTTTATAAGCTGTGGTGAACGAACATGTTTATTTCCATTTTTAATCTGTGGTACATTTATAATCTGTGGTATTGTCGTCAGTGTGTGTGAATAACCTTTGCCAAAGAAAATATTTACTCCGCTAGGAGTAAATAATTAAAAATTATTATAAATATTCCTACCTGATCAATGAAGTGCAAATCACAGAGGTGCAAATAGTGCTATCCATTATTTTGAATACTTTTGATTGATTTTTCTTTTTTGTTTTTATTGAATTTATCTAAATATTTGAAAATAATTCAGCAAAATTGTCTGCATTTCTCATAGCTTCAGTGAATTGTGATACCTATATTATATCGCTCTGAATCGAAACTAGCTTGTTTATCGCTCATTTATAAGGTAAGTAATATAATTATCGTTTCAAGTCAGAATTCCTTCTACAGTCTCCTGCCCCATTTGTAAATACCTATAGGTATTAAAATTAATACCTAATAGTTGTAAACAAGACCGAGTCAAACAACTTGGCGGCGGTGATTCTGCGGATAACCCAATCCTGATTTTAGCTCAGTTATACTGAGCGCCACACAAATCGACGGATGGTAAGTTATGCGCAGAGCTCTGCGCAAAAGCCGAAATATAGGCATTCTCGGGAGCCAGAGAGACAAGACGCCGGGGCACACCCGCCCGCCAACCTCATGCCTCCCGCGCGCTCCCTACGCACTACGACATGCAGCGTCGGAATTGTGCACACATGTGCAATAATTAGCCAATCACGGCGAAGTGTCATCTGCGGCTAACTTCTCATCTGCCAATTTGTGTGGCGCTCAGTTGGTATATCAGTTGCGCGAAGATTGGGTTATCCGCAGCTTGTATTTTCACACAGGGTTATCCAGAGCTGTATTAACCCGAATGGAGGTGACTCAGACAATAATTATGAACTACTTTTTATTACTTATTTATTTGTTTATAGCAGTATAAACTGATGTGCCTATATCAAGCAGAGTCGAATAAAATTAGTATTTATCTATCAAGGAAATTTTTTCCTTCTTCATCCAATAATAAAGAAGGAAAAATAATTTATATTAGGGACCAATCTGGAATTCGAGAACCAAAATAATCTACTTTTTGAAGTGAAACTTCTAATACAACTTCAAGAAAGTTGTGTTAAACGTTTACCTACCATGAAATGATAATGAAAGCACTGTTGCGTTAAACATAAATCAATTTTTACCCCTTACTATTTTCATTTCCACACTTAGAAGTTTCACTTCCCCCACGGGGAGGGACTCTATGCACAATTTTTTTAAACTTTTTACTGATTTAATTATTTGCAACTTTTAACACGCTTTTATTAGTTTCACCTGTAAGTTTGTTCACTTGTAACCAACCTCTTTGAGCTCGATTTTGCCCTACTTGGAGCGATCAGATTTTCTTTAAACTTTGCATACTTACCAAAGACCAATGTCAATGCATTTATCCAATTTCAATTCAATTATTCATTTGCATTATATGTAGATATTACATGCAGTTCACAAGTGATATGTTTTAGACTGTTATATACATATGACCCTATAAGGGGGCTATGGTGTGGCTTTACACAATTAGTCATTTGTTAATGATTTATTAATGTCAATAATGCCCAGTGCGGGTTGGTGGATTCACATACGCCATCGAATTTCTTCTATGGACGTATGCAGGTTGCCTCACGATGTTTTCCTTCACCGAAAAGCCAATGATGTGAAATTCCGTACATAAGTTTCAAAGAAACTCATTGGTACGGAATCGGATTTGAACCCACGACCTCACGATTGCAGGTCGGGTGTTACTACCACTAGACCACCACGGCTTCATTCATTACTACTACATTCATTGTGGACTATAAAAAAATAAAAGCATAGTACAGTACAGTCAATAATTATTTTATTATATTACATCACTCTTTCATTTAAAAATTCAATAATAGTATAATCAATATCAATACAGTTATAGTCAAAGAAACATATAATATATAATTATCCAAAACACTATGACATCTATTCAAGAGAGTTATTGCCCTGAGTCAACAACTCCCTAGTCAAACAAGCCTCCGCAAAGTGCATTCCGCCAAAATGTGCCCATTATGCTCTTTATGCGATTTTGAGTTTGTCCTATGTGTTAATAGATTATACTGTGTTTGTTTCAGAGGTGAGCGGTATAAGATCCCAAAAACTGTCTTCCAATTAACACAGTATAACAAGTAGAAAAACATACAAACTATCCATGCTTGATGGCAGAGTATCATACATTACAGATGACATTGGCGAAATAGAAAAACCCCCTCACAGAAGCCACAAACCAAGAATTTATTTGCTGTCTGCTGCTTTTAAGAAAAAAATGTTTGCCATAAAAAAAATCAAAGAAATTAAAGAAGAAATTGATTCAGAAGAAAGCAACCCACCTTCTCCAAATGAGAACTTATTAAATAATGAACATAATACAAGCAATGATGTAATGATTGAAATAGAAATCAACGCACCTAGTTATACCAATACAGCGACTACAAAAGATGTTAAATCTATTATAACAGACACAAAAAGTAAAAGAGAACAAATCCTCGTCGTTACTGATACAAAAACGGAAACAAAAAACTATATTCATAGCATTACTAGCACAGCTACTGCAGCAAAAGATCCTTTATTCGTACCTAGCGTTGAGATAGAAATAGAGCCCCAAGCACCAACAGTTACTGATACAGAACTTACTGATACGGCACCTATAGCTACTGACACAGCAACAGAACTTAATAAAGCGACAAAAAGTACAAACAGTAATCAGGGAGAAGTCAAAGAGAAGGTAAAACCTTTCAAGTGCCACCTATGCAGTCACAGCAGCACTCGCTCATATAGCTTGAAACTCCATATCCAGAGACACGAAGGCCTTAGACCGTTTGAGTGTGATATATGCCATCACAAAACACAGTGCAAATCCAACTTAGCCCGTCACATGAACAAGCACTTATTCGAAAATAAATGTAATGTATGCGGATACAAAGCAAGGACATCACGTACACTTAAAATACATGAACAGACACACACTGCTGTACAACCTTTTAAATGTGACATTTGTGACTATAAAGCTAAAACATTGAACGCTCTAAAACTGCACATACGTACACACACAGGCGAAAGACCTTTTAAATGTGACATTTGTGATTATAAAGGTAAATCTTTGAATGCTCTAACATTGCACATGCGTAGACACGGCGAAAAACCATTCCAATGTGATTTGTGCGATTATCGAGCAGTTCAAGCATACATTATCAAACTCCACAGACGTACACATACAGGCGAAAAGCCTGAAAAATGTGACCAGTGTGATTATAAAACTATATCAAAATCCCGTTTACTACGGCACAAAAAGAAGCATTCTGGTATACGCCCGTATCATTGCGATAAGTGCGAATTTAAGGCTATAACGGCCACCAGACTCCGGTTACACAGATACACTCACTCTGATTTAAATCATTTATTCAAGTGTACGTCCTGCAACTTTGAAACAACAATTAGATCAGAGTTTAACGTACACAAACGAATCCATCTTGCAGAAAAGATGCTTGAATGTGATATCTGTCATTACAAAACGCTTGGGAAAAGTAATATAGCCAGACATATCTCATTTACTCACAGTGGCGAAAAGCCATTTAAATGTACCATTTGTCGTTACTGTTCAACACAAAGGCAACGTTTAAATCAACATATTATGAGAAGACACAGAGGAGAGAGAAGTTTTTAATGTAATATATGCGACTATAATCTACCGGAAGATGTCACTGCGGCTGTGTCTCTGCAGTCGTTCAAGTTTAAACTAAAAAAGTGGCTAATAGAGCAAGCTTTTTATGAGTTCAAAGAATTTTATAAGGTTACAAGATAAGTGTCTTTAAATTGTAAAATAATTATAATATTTTTTGTCTACTCCAAATTATGGTTGTTGGAGTGGAACGAATTGTTTCTTTTTTATAATTTGACAAAGTCTATGATTAGAAATTTTATTATGAGGACCTTATTATTTATTTATTACATAAATGTATTATTTACAAATATTGTAAGTTATGGAATTATTGTACACTTTTATTTGACATGTAAAATTTTTACCAATAACTATGAGTATGACTATACGACGATATTATTTCATACTTTGAAGCACCAGTTGACATAGAAGCAAAAGAAAGACCCCAGTGAAGTTTCTAAATTGGAGTACTTGCCAAAAAAAAGTAACAAGTAAAACTTATTCTAAAGTAAGTAAGCCGAAATATGGGTACGCGCGGAAGGCAGAGAGACGAAACGCCGGGGCACACCCGCCCGCCAACCTCATGTCTCCCGCGAGCTCCCTACGCCCGAGCTCACTACTTCGCCATTACACATGCCACACATGCGTAATAATTAGCGAATCACGGCGAAGTGTCATCTGCGGCTAACTTCCCATCCTTCAATTTGTGTGGCGCTCAGTATATATTACTGTCATGTTTTTTAATCGTTGCATAAAATTTTAATCTTGTTTTTAAATATATAAGTATGTCGAATGCTATTTTCTAGTACTTGTAAGGATAACATTTCTCTGGTTTATGATTGGCCGATTTAACAACCAGCTGCATTTTAACCAATGAGAACTGCTTCCGGCGTAGTTTTAAAACAGCCAATCAGGAAACGAGAAAGTAAACTGAAGAGATGTAAAAATATTAATCTTTATGTGAGAGCATTCTCGATTTGCGCCTCGAGGCGAAAGCACACATTCAGTCAATCCAAGTTGTGATAATATAATTATTTAAGAAACTAATGTATCATATTTTATAGTGACCAAATACACATGAAAATGGTCTTATTAGTCTGATTCACCACATTACTCGTACCTTCAAAAATAAATATTTAAACTAGAATAAAATTATTAACGGGGGCTTTCATATGAAACGGAACCCTTTGTGTGCGAGTCCGACTCGCACTTGGCCAATTATTTGTACGATTGTGACTCTGACTGCTAGATATTATACTATGTACAGTTTGGATGTAAAAAATTATCTGATAGTAGATGATAGTAGTTATGTGGTGGTAAAATATATTTTAATGCCAATAATAATGTTGTTTTGTATTTGTGTAAATGTACATAATGCAGTAGAATTTGGATATATAATGCTCAAGGGACCAAACGTAAAATTGTGCTAACAGAACAACACTGTGGCGTATTTTTAAGGTGCCATCGTTAATTATCGCCATAGCTAGTTAAAATATTGCTGTTTCCTTCTCACCATTCGCTTTTAAAGAGAGAACGATATTAAGCTGCTATTATTACGATGGCACCTTCAAAATTGGCAACTAAGATAGGTATGCCTTTGACACACAGTGCGACATAAAAGACTTAAAAATAAATGAGGTCGCCGCCATCGCTTTGTTAGCATATTTTGCATAATGATACTGTTTTCCTAAAATGCTAGGAAATTAACAATGATTGACAGCTCAGGTTGTGGTTCCAGCAAAAGTGATGATTTAGTTCCCGAATAAATTACCTTTTGTGTCGCACTGTATCTATCTAAATTATTCTTCATTCTTCATCATCTACATCTACGCTTCCACTAATCCACTATTTATAATATAATTATTAGGTAATATTATAAAAAGGAAAAGTTTGTATTTTTGTGTGTATGTTTGTAATAAACTCGAAAACTACTGTGCCGATTTCAAAACTCTTTCACCATTGGAAAGCTACATTCACTTTGAGTACGTAGTATTATCATATCTTCTTTGCCTTGCCTTGAGTAACAGGTATCTCTATCTATCTAAGTATCTATATTCGTCAAGGGGTACGGTAGAATCGATCGAAACTTTATCTGAATGATAAAACATAAAAAAATAATGATTTCGAGTCGACAACATATATCCTGAAAATTCGGAATTTCGAGTATTTAATAAATTATAACTGTGTTGACAAACAAAAACACGATCTCCCTTAGATCGGTCTCCATATTGACACCGGATGACCATGAAGTTATAGGTAAAAATGGAGCCAACACTTCTAATACCTACTTGAAGCAAATACCTATTTATTGCCATCTCACTCTTCTGGGGTCCGATCTCTCTTTTCAATAGGGTGACATTACAAAAACCCAGGTCTTTGGCTAACTATGCAAATATACTAGGTACAAGAAAAACGAAATATTTTTTAAAAATATGCTTTATGTAGGTACTCTTAATCCTAATTCATATTATTAACACGAAAGTTTGTATTGGATGTTCGTTACTCTTTCACGCAAAAACTACTGAATGGTTTGAGAATTTGCGATGAAACTTTGCAACAGTAATGTTTATACATCAGAATAAAGCTCGAAACATACTATCGGACGCGACTGATAGGTATCTAGACTATGAAAGTACACTGAGCCATGCACACTATCGGATATACTCGTAAGTCGCGGACGTCACCTTCGGACGATCTTGAGCGTTCGGACGTTCGAGAGCGATATGGCACACCGGATGTTTTGAGACTTGAGACGGTGCACATTGCTAAGTCGCGGCTGTCAGTTGCGTCCGTAAGCCGCGTCCGATAGTATGTTTTCAGCTTAACACAGACTATAATTTACAAAGATATATTGCGTGAAACGAAGTTCACCGGGTCAGTAAGTTACAATTAATATAATCTTAGTTAAAATAAAAAACAACATGGAAACGAAATTATTTATTTATATTCTAGTTAATTACTAAAGTAAAATACTAAAAACCGGGGTTTCATTGACTGATTCACTCACTGACTTATAGATTAAAAACCTAACCTACTTCCAGACGACCTAGAAACTTGATATTTGGCATCAAGGTTGACTATTACTCATATACAAAGAAAAAAATCCTAAACTTCGTTACCCCTTAACCCCATGAACTAGGGGATGAAATCTTGTATGAGACTTTCACTAATTTTCATGCTATAAGTCTAAAAATTGAAGTGAAGACTCTTTGTTGTAAATAATAAAATACGTATTTTAGGGTTTTCACCCCCAACCCCTAACTAACTGGGGGATAAAGTTAGTATGAGACTTTGCAAATTTTGATTCTAGATGTCTGAAAATTGATAAAGGCACTCTATGTTATAAATAATAAAACAGGTACTTCAGGATTTTTAGCATATCACCCCCAAACCTTAACACTGGGGGATAAAAGTTGGTATAAGACTTCCGCAAGTTTTGAAGCTAGGGGTCTTCGGGGATTTTGCCAGATCCCAAAAAATTAGTAATTGTTGTACTCGCTCTACCATGATAAATTGACAATATGTTACTCGTAATGTCGTATGCAATATGTTACTCGCAAATCATACAATATCAACTGATTTAGACTCAAATCACTATTTGAATCTTGACTAATCTTTGAAGTAAAAAATACAATGTTTTTATGATGGTTGCAGACAACCACCGTCCACCACAGACAACCATTCATTTCTTCGCACACTTTTGGGAATCTGAAATAGAATATAAAAATCAATATTAGTAAAATCTAACCAATACTTGGTAGCCTCCTAGTAGGTACACATTCAGGGCGATTCTGTTAACCGATCTCGCCCTCTAGGATGCGACCCACGAGAACGATCTTATTTCTAGTACAATAGAAATATTCCGATACTTCTACCTCCTCTAACATGACAACACACTTATTTCGTCTATTTTTACTCTGTGGTGTAGAATTCTCGCGAATGATTTATGTACTTGTGGCACTTTTGTCGACATACTCTAACATGTGCACGCGAATTCAGCCGTATTTTGACATTTCACCGCGAAAATCTTTTCGTCAAACTTTTTGAGGACGAAATACTACGAGATAGGTAAAAGGAACTAAAATAAACAAAAAACTCTGCTGAATTGCGAAGGATTTGTCAAATGACGGGAAATTATCTCCAATAGAGATTGTTGTGGGAATAGATATTTTATTGTATCGATTTAGGGATGATTTATATTAGGACGGGGCGGGCGCGGGACGGGCCGGACAGGGCCGTACGACGCACATTCCATACATTTTGTGTGAAAGCTCGGACGGGCACCGTCCGGGCGTCGTACGGGCCACAACAAAAATGTACGGAACGTGCGTCGTACGGGCCCTGTCCGGACCATCGCCGGCCCGTCCCGCGCCCGCCCCGTCCCGCGCCCGCCCCATCCTAATATAAATCACCCACAGCGAGGTAGTTTTTGAAAACAGGCTCCTTGCTGAAACTCCTTGACGATTGCAATTTGGCGAGGTATCAGTTTATATTGGAAATCGGGATAATTTTTCTCCCCGATATACCTAGGTAATTTTACTTTGGGTTTTCGGGAATTAGGAAAATCGGTATTGGCAACGCTGTAAATATCAAACACAGAGCTAGTACAACATATCAAACTTACAACAGTGCACCCATCTATAATCTAAGAGTACACCGAGCTCTTGAGTGATACTGTCACAGACTACTAAAGATAGTATGGTGCGTTTACGCACTCTAGACTTTATGCTGGATAAAAATTATTCTGTGTGGCGTCCGTGAACGGAGTCATTGCTCTAGACCAATCATAGCCCTCAAATTTATTACAAACCAATCACATTTATCAATTTCTGGAACCATCTGTCAAATTTGATTCGATGAATACTAGCTGACCAATCAGACAAGATACGGGTGACATTAACAGTTTAATTTTTATCTTAGTCTGAAGTGCGTAAACGCACCCCTACGTATCAGACAGGAATCTTCGAACAACCAATAGCGGGCTGGTATTTTAGAGTTTGACATTTATTTATTTTTTAAAACATGGCTACCAAAATAGCGGTATTACTTTTTTTGCTTCATATTTATTAATTCTTGTGCTTATGCATGATATTCAATCCTCCAAAAAGTTTATATATTATTTTACTATTTTTAAAACCTACCTCTATAGGTAGTTTTTAAAAATAGTTATAATACTGTGCTACTTCATGTTTTTTTATCGTTCACATCAATTTCTTTGGACATTTTAGGTTAATTTTCGTAAAATAAGGCTTTTCAGTTTTGCACAGTTATTATTGACACTTGAGTCATATTTAACTATTTTGGAATACGTTGTATCCTACTTATGCTTCGCCTGCAGTTGTTGTACGATACAATATTTTACAGGATGCAAAAATACCAACCAACGCATAAAACACAATTAATTTGTGGTTTGTAGCAGTTCCTTTCAACGTCACGAAAAGCAAAACTTACGAGTACGTTAAATATGCTTAAAGTTACCTGTTTCAGTCATAATATAAACTATGACGATAACTGATAATCGTAGAGGTACCTTTGTGATAATCACAGACAGAGGTAACTCTCTGATTTTAATGGTTTTCCTTCTTTATTGTTATCTGTTGTATTTCTGTTGTCAAATTTCTATTGAAATATAAAGCTCTTCAATGACAAATCTGACAAGAGTTTATTTACCTTTTTAACTCATGTTGTATTAAAATTAAATCAATGGATCTCTTTCAGATTATCTCGATAGTCCACATTATCCATTTGGAATCACTGTGTTTTGAATGAACTAAATCAGTGTTACTATATTGCAAAATTAAATATTCAAATAATGTAATCACAGGGCGACACTAGTTTTTCGTGACCATAGATCACGATTCTATGACAGAATTTACTTCACACGAATTGGTATTTCGGACGAAATAATTGCTTCGGGTCGCATGCTAAGCCGGCTCGTTAACCGTTAACTTTTTCATTTCAATATTATATTTTATCGGTTTCTAGTATAATCCTTCTAATATTATAAACGCGAAAGTTTGTGAGGATGGATCTTTCACGCAAAAACTACTGAACGGATTGAGATGAAACTTTGCAATAATATATCAGAATAACACATAGGCTATAAATTATAAAGATATCTGTCTCATATTGCGTATGCAGGCGAAGATTTAGATAGAAGCCGCGGGTAAAAACTAGTTTATGATAATTTTGCCAGGGTGGCAATAAGGAATCAATAAAAAACTAGAGTCTCTCTGAAGTATACTCTCTTCCAGTTGTTATTCCTTAATAAATTAGACATTGGAAGTTCCAATGTCTAATTTATTAACGACAATAATTATTGACTATTTCGTCTTTTCTAAAGCCAGTTGTCTGTCTGCGAAAGAAGAAAAACTTGGTTACCCTACAGAAACCACCAAACACGTATGTAACAGTGTTACCACTTTGGGTAATCCCCAAACACTGGAGGATAAAAGTTGGTATAAGACTTCCGCAAGTTTTGAAGCTAGGGATCTTTGGGGATCTGGCAAAATGATAAAATTAACACTCGTATGTTATGTTACTCGCAAATTATACTATTTCGACTGATTTAGGTACAAATAACTATTTCTAAAAAAAAAACAAATTTAATATTATCTCATTTTGGTATTTCGCTTGAAGTTTAATATGTGAATTAAGTATAATTTGATGAAAATTTCCCACATATCGGCAGTTTTTAATTTTTATATGGTGCTTAGCAGACCACACGAAAGAGAGATCGGACCCCAGAAGAGTGAGATGGCGATAAATAGGTATTTGCTTCAAGTAGGTATTAGGAGTGTTGGCTCCATTTTTACGATAACTTCAAGCGGATGACATATCTTAAGCAGTGTTGACAATAACACAAATAAAAAATATGCTAAAACGGTGTTAAAATTGTGGCAAAATAATGCTATTTTTGGATACTTGAACTTTTAATTGAAATGAATTGAAATTTTATTTAAAAAATAAAACACCCAATTAACGCTAAGCATTAATATAATTCAACAAAAATAATCAAATGTTAAACAATCGGACAGCGATTCGACACAAATTAAATAAAAGAGAAATGAAATATCGGACGATGTTTCCACGACGGTGGATCGAGGCAAAGTGTCGGCGCGGCGTTTGCGCAGCGCCTTTTATATCATTCGCCGGCTGGTACTCGTCTACCTTCCAACACGGCCTTTCTTGATAAATGAAACCGTCCTCGGTCCAAATAAGCGACAACATAGAGATGCAAATAAAGATTTATAATTTGAATATGATCTACTGTTCGTGCAATATTCATTTACTGGTACATTTGGACTACTGTACACTGATAAACTTGTAATGATCAAGTTTGTGCCTACATACTTGCTTATTTGGAAGGAAGGAAGATGCTTGAAATATGCATAGAATATTAAGTTGTACTCGTATATTCCCTACAACAATAAATAATTAAACTAAAATAAAATATATTAAGGGAGGCTTCCATACTGTACGGAACCCTTTGTGCGCGAGTCCGGCTAGCACTTGGCCGATCTTTTAATTTGTAGGACGTTAGGTATACCTAACCTAAAACTCTAAGCACTAGGATGAACTAAGAGGACTAGGACATGGGAGGCTAAGGTTAAAGACAAAGGTTACTTATTTCAAATCCTGAACAGATGTACTAAGCCTTTTTAAGGTATAAACGGGACCGAACTACTACTACTGTTACTAACACTCCGTCTGTCCGTCTGTCTGTCACCAAGTTGTATCTCATAAATATGCATCAAACTTAGAAATTTCATGCTGTCGCACCAAAGAAGCGAGGAACTTGTAAAGAACGACAGAAGTATTATATAGAACATAGAGCTGTTAAAGGTGAAAAAAAAAGTATTCTACTTACCGTTTAATTTTAGTTTTCTTTTGAATGTTTCTAAATTGTTTTTTTAAATGTTTTTTTTTTGCCTGTGGTATTTACAAACTTTGATTTAATGTTAGTTATTTTTAGTGTTTGTTAGATGGAAGGCGCAAATTGTACGCGACGTCACTTGCCGGTCTTGACGGAAGACCAGCGCCGGTTGTATAATATAACCGGCATCATGCTGAGATGGGACCGGCTGGTGACGAAAATAAAACACTAGGTAGTTTAGTTAGTTTTTAGTGTAGTTACAATCTTTGTTGCTGTATTTTCTGTGTTTTGTTTTCGTCTATAAAATATTGTCTATTGTCATAAACCGTGATAGCTAAAGAGTCCATACAACAAACCTGATTTCCTGGCCGTTTTTCGCTCGATATTAATAACGGTAACAGGTAGACGCGAACCTATTCGAAAAAAAAAACACAGATTACTTTATTGTGTATTTTCTTCAATAAATCAATAGTTAAAATAAAATGAATATTTACCGAGGGTTCCCATACAAAAAAACGTGTATTTCTGGTGCGTGATTAAACGTGATTAATATCGGCAACATTCATATAAGTATCTATTATGAGGGGGATACACTCTTCGTGCGCGAGTTCGACTCGCACTTTGCCGATTATTTTATTCAATAACGAACGCTGCCTAAGCTCAAGGGTCGCGGGTATTTACATAAAAAATATTTTGTACATGAACATGTATTGTTTGTATCGGTCTGGGTGTTTTATATTACCTAAGTATCTATTTCTCTTTTTCCAGTCTCTTTTCAAGCGTGTCAGGAAATGGAAGTTGCTCGGCGCACCGATAGCGCTTGGAAGAGTTATTGGTCGACAAAAGATCTCATGAAAGGTAACCTACCACTATCACTAAAGAAAAAGCTTATGGATATACGCATTGTCCCCTTACTCACCTACGGCGCACAGTCTTGGTCTCTGACTAAACATGAAAAGTCCAAGCTCGGGGTATGCCAAAGAGCAATGGAGCGCAGCATTCTTGGAGTAAGGTTGGTTGACCGTATCAGAAACTCAGAACTGCGCTCCAAAACCAAGATCCTAGATGTCAGAGAGAAGGCTGGAAGTCTGAAATGGAATTGGGCCGGACACATCTGCCGCATGCACGAAGATCTGTGGGCCAAAACCTAGGCCCAAAAAAAGATGGCGAGACGAGCTTGATTCCCACTGGAACATCAAAGCTCTCGACCGACAAAAATGGAAAGAGGGAAGGGAGACCTTTACCCTGAAGTGGGACAATAACGGCTAAAAATAAAAATAAAATAAAAAGTATCTATTTACAATAAATTAAATACAATACAATACAATACAAAATTACTTTATTTTCACACTATTACAAAACAACTTAAACTAGTAAAATAAAACAATAATCCGGTAGAAAAATGGGCGGCCTTATCGCCTGCAGCGATTTCTTCCAGGCAACCTAAATACGTAAGGTGTAAACATTTTTTGTTAATAACTTTTTCAGATCGGCAAGAGAAAGCTACGGAGATGATGCTATAGGCTATGTACAAGGTCCATTGGAGCTAGTAAAAACAACTTTTCCGGTGTTTTAGTAGTAGTACTTGTACATTTGGCACAACACAGGATTTCCAAGAACTAGGATTGTACATATCCAATTATTTTTAGGCAAATGTAAGGCAGCGGTACGGAAGAGCGCTTACGGGCTGATCGAGTGTTGAAAAATGACGTCATACGGCGTGAGCTCGGGCCAATGCCCGTTTAATTAAATGCTATAACTTGGGAATTAATTGACGCATAAAAATAATTTTTTATTTTTGACAGAGAATACATAAAGCTAAAATTCAAAATTAGTGAACATTCTTCATTCTCAACCACAAAAATGTATGGAAAATCTTGCCCATGGCTATCAAACTCATTTTTTGCTTGATCTAGCCCTTATTAGTTTCTTCGATAGCCCCAATTACTAAAACTAAGGTGGCAACACTGCTTGCCATTATCCATTATTTTGATTAATTTCATGATTTGTCTTTATAATTTGATTGAATTTATCAAAATATTTGAAAATAACTCAGCAAAATTGTCTGCCTTTCTAATAGCTTCACTGCTTCAGTGAATTGTGATATTTATCGCCCTACATCGAAACTAGCTTGTTTATCGCTCTTGTAAGTAATATAATTATCGTTGCAAGTCAGAATCTCTTTGCAGTCTCCTGCCCCATTTGTAAATATATGTATTAAAATTAATAATAGTTGTAAACAAGACCGAGTCAAACAACTTGGCGACTGTGATGTTAGGATGTTAGCTACATGCTGCGGATAACTCAATCCTGACTGAAGCTCAGGTTGCGTGAAGATTGGGTTATCTTATCCGCAACTTGTATTTAAACAGGGCAGGGTTATCCAGGTCTGTGCTCAGAGCAAAAAAAAAATCAAGAGGGAACGTCGTTGAACAGTCAAGTGAGGCCGGTTTTTTATACATGTGTGAGTGCGTCGGTGTTGCGCCGCCATAGTTCGGCTGTCAAGCCAAGGCGTAGTTTCGTGTTCGTGGATGCGTGTGTAATTGTCTGTACACGGTGAGGCGTAGTTTTGGTTGGCTTCACTTGTTTGTTCAGAACATTCTCTCTTGATTTTTTTATTTGCTCTGAGGGTCTGTGCTACACGTCGCGCCAAACAAGTTGAAGGATGTGAAGTTAGCTACAAGCTGCGAAATAACCAATCAACGTGCGGCTTTATGTGAGCTTGGATATTGTGCAGCTTGTAGCTAACTTTACATCTACCAACTTGTATGGCGCGGACTATAACCCAATTAGAGGTGACTCAGAAAATAATTATGAACAACTTTTTAAAACCACTTGTTATGAACAACCATAGCCGCCATTTATTTATTTATTAGAATATACAGTTGCTATCCTACTAATATTATAAACGCGAAAGTTTGTGAGGATGGATGTATGGATGTTTGTTACTCTTTCATGCAAAAACTACTGAACGGATTGAGATGAAACTTTGCAATAATATATGTAGCTTATATATCAGAATAACACCTAGGCTATAAATTATAATGATATTGCGTCAAAAATCAAAATATCATGCGGGCGAAGCCATGGGTGAATTAAGGGACAAGGGTAAACTACAAAATATATTTTTTATAATATCTTCAAAATTCTGGTCCGATTTTGATGAAAAGAGTCATATAAGGAAAATAGTCTTATTGAATTCCTGTTTTAATATAATAATTGGTAATTATCTATGTTACTAATTGACTAAAAATGTGGGTTTACCTCTGTTCACCACCAAAGTGACGATATTATACCCTGTTTTAGGGTGTTGCAAATTGTATAATAGGTTGGGGAAAAAGTTTCTTCGCATTTTTTAAGAAAATTCAAAACTTTTCTTAATATAGTTTATTTACACTTAACTAAAGTATGTAGGTAACATTTTGTTCGATAACTTTTTGCCATCTTATAGGTAGGGACATGATCCCATCGCTATAGAAATTTTGGGACTTCTGATCAAAATACTGCGACCAGTAGGTTTTGGCAGTCTTCTCGTAATGTTAACCTGACACTGTTCCTAAAGAATTCTAAAGAGACCAAAACAAGTGGAAATTTGAAGATGCAAGGTCAGGACTATATGGCGAATGCATTACCACCTCCCAGCCAAACTCTCTTAATTTTTGCTGAGTGGCTAATGATTTGTGAGGTCTACCATTATCATGATGAAAAACCACATCCCTTCTGATGATTAATTTCTGCCACTTTCTCTCAACCTCTTGCTTTAGTCTCATCAGTTGTTCGTAGTAGAGTTCAGAATCGATGGTCCTACCTGGTGGTAACAGCTCATAATAATAAAATAAAAAATAAATAAATAAAAACCATTTATTGCAGGCACAGACCCATATTAAACTTAACCTAAATTAAAATCAGTACACTGTAAAGAGGTGTTTGTCTGAATAAAAACTCTAATATATGCACACTGTAAAGGGGTGTTGTCGATATGACAAAAAATTGCCTCATATAAGCATAATGAATAATGCCCTTCCAATCCCACCACACGAAAAGTACATAATAATATGGTTCATTAGGTTTCTTTCAGTGAGCTCGTGAGGTATCCAAATATCGAGCTTTTTGGTGTAGTAAATGTTGATCATAACAAAGTTGAGTACAATGATATCCTATAACATATTCGTGGCTTAGAAAAATACCCGGTATAGAATGAAGCACTTTATTTCCTTACTCCCGTCTAACCCACGGCGCGGCTCCTGGGTCGGGTGACGTCACACGCGTAAATCCGTCGCGAGGGTTTTTGATTTCGTGCCGTCATGTTTAAAAAATCATAACTCCGCTATTTTTCAATATAATTGAAAAATAAAAACACCGTAATTTATTGCAGACTTGGTGTAACTTAATAAAAATAAAACTAGAAAACGGGAAACTTCCTTATTGTATAGTAGCTTTGTTCTTATTTATTCAAGTCAATGTCAATACAGTACAATATAGTCAATAATTATCCAAAAGACTATGAGAGAGTTATTGAACTGAGTCAACAACTCCCTTGTCAAATAACCCAAGTGTAGGGCGTGCAAAACCGGAAGGCTTTCAAAACCGGTTTCAAATTCCGGGTTTGAGGGCCCAAAACCGAAAACCGGTGTTAGCTCCGGTTTTGACAACATTTTTATATTTTTTTATATAGTAACTAGTAACATACAATTTAAGCAAGAAAAAAATATTCTTAGATACCCGCTAAACCTACAAATAAAACAAGTTGTATGATATACCTGCCTACCAAGTAGAACACATTAAGAAAGTTTGGTTAACATGAGTTTGAAATAATATAAAGATTGACTATTTGAGATTAAATCAACAACGAGTAAGTTTGTGGCACCTTTAGTAACAATTCTGTTATCAAGAATAATATATTTTAAACATACAAAACACATTCATCATCTTAAGATACCTACTAAATACAACTACAATTATTACTATACGTACGTCTCAATTTCTTGAATCTTAAGTTATTTATTTGGCTATAAAACGAGATCAAATCAACTGTGTACCGTATACTTATTCAAATGAACAATAATCATTTTTTTCCAAAAGACGATGGCACGGACCGCTCGACATCAGAGTCCTTGGGCTTATATTTTAGTTGCAGCAATAAGTTTGTAATAGTATCAGAAAGTTAAGTTTTGATTTAAATCAAAACCACATTCAATAAAGGTAAAACCGGAGGTAACTCCGGTTTTGTCTCTTAACACCGGTTTTGAGAAATCGGTAAATATTGTCCGGTTTTCCGGTTTTCAGCAAAACCGGAAAACCGTGTTTGCACGCCCTACCCAAGTGCATACTGCCAAAATTTATATTTTATTTTATTTATTTGATACGCAAAACAGATAACAATTAAATTCTTATTCTAAACTTAGTAGCTACATTTTACACTGGATTGTCGTCCAAGATATGTGTATGTATATAGGAAAACTAAAAATTAAAAGTAGATGAATACTTTGAAAGTATCTTTCTGTAGCAAGCTTCCAGAGGGGAACTTACAAAAAAACCCGGACAAGTGCGAGTCAGGCTTGCAAATCGAGGGTTCCGTACAAACACATTGTTTAAAATAATTAAAAACCTGTTTTAGCATGTGCTAATGAAGTTCTTTTATATGACACCTTACATGAGACGATTTACTCACTTTGAATTTTGAACCCATATTTTGTGAATTTTGAGGCCCTATTGATTGTGATTTAAATAAAAACGTACAGTTTTCAGATTTATTCCTATATGTGTACTCTAAGACAATGCTTCTCGCCAAATTTCATAGTTCTATGTCAACGGGAAGTACCCTGTAGGTTTTGATTTTTGTGAGTGTCGAAATGTGCGGTTTTTACGACATAATCGGCTCTAACTTTTTTATACGACAACTGAGAAGTTTTTCTTTTACACAATTGTGAGAAACCATAGATATACGTATACAGTTTAAATTTCATATCTTTACGAGTTCCCGAGATAAAGAGTCTTGACATACACACAGACGGACAGACGGACAACAAAGTGATCCTATAAGGGTTCCGTTATTTCCGTTTGAGGTACGGAACCCTAAAAATGTGCCCATTATGCTCTTTATGTGATTTAGAGTTTGTCCTATGTATTAATAGAATATACTTTGTTTGTTTCAGAGAACAGTAGAAGATCCCAAAAAAGTATCTTCCAATTAATATAGTATATACAAATTATATACAAGTAACATACAAATTATAAATGTTTGATGGCAGTATCGTACATTACAGAAGACATTGGCGAAATAGAAAAACCCCCTCACAGAAGCCACAAACCAAGAATTAATTTCCTGTCTGCTGCTTTTAAGAAAAAATGTTTGCCATAGAAATTAAAGAAGAAATTGATTCAGAAGAAAGAAACCCACCTTCTCCAAATGAGAACTTATTAAATAATGAACATAATACAAGCAATGATGTAATGATTGAAATAGAAATCAACCCACCTAGTTATACCAATACAGACACAACAGAAGATGTTAAATCTATAACAGACACAAAAAGTAAAAGAGAACAAATTCTCATCGCTACTGATACAAAAATGAAAACAGAAAACCATATTCGTAGCATTACTAGCGCAGCTACTGCAGCAGAAGATCCTTTATTTGAAACTAGTGTTGAGATTGAAATAGAGCCCCAAGAACTAACAGTTACTGATACAGAACATACTGTTATTGATACGGCACCAATAGCTACTGATACAGCAACGGAACTTAATAAACTGACAAAAAGCACAAACTGTAATCAGGGAGAAATCAAAGAGAAGATAAAACCTTTCAAGTGCCACCTATGCAGTTACAGCAGTGCAAGATCATACGGCTTGAAAGTCCATATCCAGGCACATGAAGGCCTTAGACCGTATGAGTGTGATATATGCCATCACAAATCACAGCACAAAGCGGGCTTAGCCCGTCACATGCAGAAGCACTTATTCAAGAATATATGTAATGTATGCGGATTCAAAGCAAGGTCATCACCTAACCTTAAAGTACATGAACGGATACACACTGGTGAAAAGCCGCATCAGTGTGATATGTGTCCGTATGCCGCAACCCATGCGTATCAATTAAAACTTCATAAAAGAATACATACGGATGAGAAACCCTTTAAATGCGACATATGTGATTATAAAGCAAGAGCATTGAGCACTCTAAAAATGCACATACGTAGACACACAGGCGAAAAACCTTTCCAATGTGATTTATGCGATTATAGAGCAATTAAAGAATGCACTATAAAAGACCACAGACGTATACATACAGGCGAAAAGCCTGAAAAATGTGACCAGTGTGATTATAGAACAATATCAAGAAACCGTTTACTACGGCACAAAAAGAAGCATACTAGTATACGCCCGTATCATTGCGATAAGTTCGAATTTGAGTCTATAACAGCCAGCAAAGTCAAGAAACACTCTGCTATGAAAGAATTATTCAAATGTACATCCTGCGACTTTGAGACTACAGTTAAATCGGAGTTGAAAGTACACAAACAAGTCCATCTAGCAGGAAAGATGCATGAATGTGACATCTGTCATTACAAAACGTACGGGAAAATCAATTTAGGCAGACATATAAAGACTCACACTGGCGAAAAGCCATTTAAATGTACTTTTTGCCATTACAGTTCAGCCCGTAAGAATTGTTTAAATCAACATATGAAAAGACACACAGGGGAGAGGAGTTTTAAATGTAATATGTGCGACTATACGGCGATAATATTTCATACTTTGAAGCACCATTTAGTATCAAAGCATCAGAAAGACCCCAGTCAAATTTCTAAATTGGAGTACTTACCAAAAAAAAATTAACATATAAGTAAAACTTATTGTAAAGTTAGTTTTGTTCTACTTTGAGTGGGATAAATTGCCCCACTCATGTCACTTCGCAGTGCATAGAACGTGTCATCTTGGATTTAGTTATTTTTAACAACCTTTATCAAAAACATGAGAAATAATTATTATAATAGATCCAACCGCTTATTTTCTTTTTGACAGCACCAATAGAACGTAACTGCGTCATGTTACGCAAAAGTTCACTTTTAAATGCGAGGTTTTAAAAATATGACAACTGCCTAAGTTTGCTCCTTGATCCCGTATAATAATTATCTTAGACAAATTGAGTCCATAAGTACAGTAATTTTTTTTTATAAATTACATAAAATAACAAACATTTTTAAAAATTTACGTTCTATGGCTATCGTGTGTAGAACGTAAATTTTTAAAAATAAACGTTTGGATCTATTATAGCACATTATGGTACAAGTGTGTAATGTTCATGTTTACCACTGAGGCGCCATTGTGACCCGAGCCGTAGGCGAACGGGCTTAAGAGTTAAGAGAGCCGAGGACGGTAATTATCTATACACAAGTGTAGTATACGATGTTTTTCAACACACTTGTAAACAAAATAATACTAAAAAAATATGTTCAACAGTGAAACGAGTTGTGAAAAATGTTTCGAAATGGCGGGAAAAATTAATCAGTTATCATATGCGCGCGCAATGGCAATCGACCATAGACTAAAAGAATGAGAATGACTGGTTTAAAGCAGTTCTCACAGATGGCGCTTCCGACAATGTAGTAACCAGTTGGTAAAAATGATAGATTCTCTAATTCGACGTCTTCGCAGACAGCGTTTCTAGGACAAAGAATCTGGGCCGGAATCCCAGAAAGATGCAGGTTCAAATCCTGCGAACGCGCCAATTTTTTAAATGTTTATCACAAAAAGAAAGTTTCTAAACATTAATTTATTTGTTTACTATATTAATTTTTTTTAAGAAGAAAGCAACTCAACCAATAAAATATAAATACACAACTCACTTGTGAATAATAGCAACGAAAAAGTCACAGTTTGATTACAGGTGTCATTATGTGCCTGATTGCGGTGAAATTAGAGCCACTTTATAAGCAAGTGTGTTGAAATAGTACATTGTTCACCGAGAGGAGAAAGTGACCGATTACCGTCGAGGGTGTCGTTTGTGCTTTAAAACACCCGAGATCGGGAATCGCACTTTCTCTCGAGTGATACATAGTGCTTTATACTACACCTACGAGGAAAATAAATTCTACGAAAATTGAATCCTCAAACAACACACAAATTGAAAATGGCGCCAATGGCGTCTGCAATTTTCACATGTTCCTTTTTCAAATTGTTTGACACCATCCAACACACAGCTAGTGGCCAGTGTCATTTTGCGAACTTGGAGATGAAAACTCACTGTAAAAACTTTTTGGCTTTTGATATTTAGGTTACCAGCGCATAGTCTTACCCAAAATTAAAAAAGAAAAACCACGTAAGAAATGGATTTTCATACACTTTTCTCTCCCGCTCAGATGCGTTTTCTCGCCACATATTTGTTCGATATGCAATGACGTACTTTCTACCGTAAATTTGATAAAGTATCAAGGTACTTTCCGAGCAGGTGTAGTATAAAATATATTATACAAGCGTCCCGCACCGGCTTCACAAAGGTGTATTATACATAAAAAAACTCACTCATTCAATCACCCTAATAAAAAAAAAAACGCAGTAAAATCCATTGTATAGTTTTAAAAGACTACTTACCATATATATGACTATGGATACGTAGTCAATTATAAGCATACAGACAAAAAGCGGGAAGAGACTTTGTTTTATATTATGTAATACAATGTACAGTTTATATAAAGTAGTTATAAGTGGTGGTAAAATATATATAAATGCCAAAAATAATTTTGTTTTGTATTTGTATAAGTATGCATAATGCAGTAGAATTTGGATATACAATGCTCAAGGAACCAAACTTAGAATTCTGCTTACAGAACAACACTGTGGCCAATTTTGAACGCGCCGTCGTAAAGAAGGATGTCATACGTAAGAGTGGGTACCTGTCGTATATGAATTCACTCATTTTCTCCCAAGTTTGTTTCTAAGAATATTACATTCACCAATGTAATTTCAGTCGTGGGGTGCCGGCAGAGTAGAATAGCACCCCCCTCTTGTACCAGGTGTCGTAAGAGCCGACTGAGGTACTACGGAACCGACAGTTGGCGGTATACCCATCCAGAACAGCGTAGCTCAAGTACAACAGGGCGGGGATGTGCAGCAGCATCCCCGTCACGAGAGCTACGCCATGCGATTGCCAACACGCTTGCCCAGCGCAGCAATTATGGGCAAATCCCCCTTATGATTGCACAAAATGAAACCAGGCCCCCAGTCCCCGGCAGCGACCACGGTGACGGCGGAGCAAGGGGTGCTAAGAATCCCCGGCAGAGATCCGGCTGCCACCCCAACCGACGACGACTGGCCCTGGCAACATATAACGTGCGCACTATGAGGACTGATGAGAAGATTGCGGAACTGGAAGAAGAGTTGGGTAGGTTGCGATGGGATATTATGCGGTTATCTGAAGTCCGTAGAGAGGGCGAGGACACGATAACCCTGAAATCCGGCAACTTGCTGTACTACCGGGAAGGTGACCAACGGTCCCAAGGTGGTGTCGGCTTTCTCGTTCACAGGTCTCTCGTTAACAACATCATTACCATCGAAAGTGTGTCAAGCAGGGTTGTATACCTGATACTCAGAATATCCAAACGATATTCGTTGAAGGTCATCCAGGTATACGCACCGACCTCGTCACACCCAGATGATGAAGTGGAGGCTATGTATGAGGACGTAAGTCGGGCCATACATACGTCTAAGACCCGCTTCACGGTTGTTATGGGAGACTTCAACGCAAAGTTGGGCAAGAAAAGCGATGATGAGTTGAGAGTGGGGCAACTTGGATGTGGGCAACGGAACCCCAGGGCCACATGCTGGCAGACTTTCTGGAGAAAGAGGAACTCTTCATGATGAACTCTTTCTTCCAGAAGCCACCTCGCAGGAAATGGACCTGGATGAGTCCCGGATATTCAACGACGTCTCCGTGATCCACAGGGTAAAAACCGGTAGTGATCGCAGAATCGTGCTAGGTAAACTGAATATCAACGTTAAACTCGAAAGGTCCCGCCTGATGAAGTCTACGCTCCGACCTACTCGTGCCCACGTACAAAACCCCGAGAACTTTCAGCTCGAGCTCTCAAATCGCTTTGCTTGCCTGGAGAACTTTGCGTCGGTGGACGAGATCAATAACGGGCTCGTAGAAACTGTCCAAACGGTGGGTTCTAAGTTCTTTAGACCCCGCCGTTCAGTTAGACCTAAGAAATTATCCGATCATACTCTAAATCTCATGGCCGAACGACGCTCGCTAAGACTGCAG
Source organism: Hypomecis punctinalis (assembly GCA_949316475.1). NCBI lineage: Eukaryota > Metazoa > Arthropoda > Insecta > Lepidoptera > Geometridae > Hypomecis > Hypomecis punctinalis. The sequence continues at coordinate 3,966,566 of OX438822.1, forward strand.
TCGGCTAAATAGACAGATTTCAAAATCGGTGCGGTGCGACATTCGTCTATTTAATACTAAACATGTTAAAGAGACAATAGAGCGGAACAAAGGCTCCAAAGTGTTCGCGAGGCATTTTTCTATTGGGCAAAGCCAGTTGACAAAGCTGAAGAGAGAAGATGGTGGCAGTATAGCGTCAACCAAGGCAGAGGTATTGCAGGAGATCGAAAGGTTTTACGGACAGTTATACGCCTCGGTAGCAAAGCCTGTAAACAGCGCGGCCAAAGACCCAAGAGCCAAGCTGACCCGACACTTCACCGAAGACAACCCGGACATTAGCCTATACGAGATTAGGATGGCCCTGAACCAACTTAAGAACAATAAGGCGCCGGGTGACGACGGTATCATTTCAGAGCTTCTGAAAGCGGGTGGAACGCCGGTACTAAAAGTCCTTCAGAAGCTTTTTAACACCGTCGTCCTCGAGGGCATAACGCCAGAAGCGTGGAACAGAAGCGTGGTGGTGTTGTTGTTCTTCAAAAAAAGGTGACAACACCTTATTGAAAAACTACAGACCCATAACGCTTCTGAGCCATGTTTATAAGTTGTTTTCAAGGGTCATTACGAATCGTCTCGAACGCAGGCTTGATGACTTCCAGCCTGCCGAACAAGCCGGTTTCCGGAAGGGCTTTGGCACCATGAACCACATATATACGCTGCGGCAGGTTATACAGAAGACCGAGGAGTATAACCTGCCACTTTGCTTGGCGTTTGTGGACTATGAGAAAGCCTTTGATTCGGTTGAGACATATTATGGGCTGTGCTTGAGTCTCTTCAACGATGCCTTATTGACTGTCGGTACATTGAAGTGCTGAAGTGTTTGTATAATAACGCCACTATGTCGGTTCGAGTACAGGAAGAAAGCTCCAAGGCGATCCTTTTGAAGAGAAGCGTAAGACAGGGAGACGTAATATCTCCGAAACTGTTTACTACCACTCTGGAGAACGCCTTTAAGCTCCTGGAATGGAAAGGACTCGGCATCAACATCAATGACGAATACATAACTCACCTTCGATTTGCCGACGATATCGTGGTCATGGCAAAGCCGATGGAAGAACTCAGCACGATGCTCGAAAGCCTTAATCGAGTCTCTCAACAGGTGGGTCTTAAAATGAACATGGATAAGACAAAGGTCATGTGTAATTCTCATGTTGTACCCACCCCTATTTCAGTTGGGAACTCGGTTCTTGAAGTCGTTGACTTGACTCGTACGTCTACCTAGGACAAGTAGTCCAGTTAGGTAGGTCCGACTTCAAGAAAGAGGCCAATCGCCGAATCCAACTCGGTTGGGCAGCGTTTGGAAAATTGCGTAACGTCTTCTCGTCTGACATACCTCAGTGCCTCAAGTCGAAAGTTTTCGACCAATCTGTGTTGCCAGTGATGACTTATGGCACAGAAACGTGGTCTCTCACTATGGGCCTTATTGGTAAGCTCCAAGTAGCCCAACGAGCCATGGAGAAGGCTATGCTCGGAGTTTCTCTGCGAGATCGAATCAGGAATGAGGAGATCCGTAGAAGGACCAAGGTTACCGACAGTCCAGCGGATTGGCAAGTTGAAGTGGCAATGGGCAGGGCACATAGCGCGGAGGACTGATGGGGTCGAAAAGTTCTCGAGTGGAGACCACGTACCGGCAAGCGCGTAAGCGTAAGGCGTCCACCCACAAGGTGTACGGATGACCTTATTAGGACCGCAGGATCGCGCTGGATGCAAACCGCTATCAACTGGCCTTATTGGAAATCATTAGGGGAGGCCTATGTCCAGCAGTGGACGTCCTATGGCTGAAATGATGATGATGATGAATGTAATATTTGACGCTTGGAGAACACAAAAGTGTCAAAATATTACTATCAAATATAAGTACCTCGTAATGGAGTGTATCTAGTACATAACATAACTTTTTATTTCACTTTAATGCATGCAGCATTTCCGAAGTTATAGCGATGACAATTTTAAAGCCGGAAACATACTATCGGACGCGACTGACAGCCGCGACTTAGCAATGTGCAGTCTTAATACATCCGGTGTGCCAGATCGCTCTCGGACGTCCGAACGCTCAAGGTCGTCCGCGACTGATGTCCGATAGTGTGCACGGCTCAGTGTACTTTCATAGTCTAGATACCTATCAGTCGCGTCCGATAGTATGTTTCCAGTTTTAGTCCTTTCTTGAATTTCTGAGATGCTACGTCACAACTTCGTTCAGCCCACGACCATGACACGGGGCGGCGGCGGCGAGGTACGATACGAGGTAGGTACTTACAATCAACATCTCGAGGTTGTTGATGATTATTTCATACGTTTTTTTAGTGCAAACTCAAAGAAAATGCGGACATGGCATAAAATCAATCAAAAATATCTGGTTTCGTATAAAAATCTTAAAGTTAAATGACTACTTATCAAACTGATAACTACGTAAGTAACTACCTACTAAGGCTTACCTAGACATCTGTCTGTACCTATATGGGTAAAGGACTTACCTAGACATCTGTATATGGGTATCAGATACCTATACACAGATGTCTAGGTAAGTCCTAGTAGGTAGTTATCAATTTGCTAAGTAGGCATTTAGCCTTAACATTTTTATACTAAACCAGATATTTTTATTGATATTAAGCCCGATTACAGAGGCGCCAGCGTATTAGCTAAATAGCATAGTTCTGTTTTTTTTTTTCACTTTAGGCATTCGATAGAGAGCGGGCGCCTCTGTAATCGGGCTTATTACGTTAGTTAGTTTATGTTGTAGTCATGTTAGTTTTTATTTAATAAATAAAATAATAGGAAGTTAGGTAAGAAATCAGTGCTGCGGGGCAATCTCTTGACTGAAGTGATTCGTTCTTGAACCTCACTCGTTTTTCTGCTTTCCCTCTATAATCTAAGTTTTTCTGAAAGGTCGGACAGCTCAAAACTGTCAAAAAAACGAGAGAGGTTCTAAAACGTATCACCTCAGCAACGAGATCGGTTAACAGAATCGCCCCATTGATCAACTTGCGGGTCGCAAATTTTTACGTATTTATTGGTTATTTATTAACATCCGACGCAAAAATAGGTGTGTTATAAGTTTGACCGCTATGTTTGTTTGCCTGTATTTGTGTCTGTCAAAGGCCAAAGGGTAACCTATTCGAAAAAAGAGGTGGGTCAAGTTTCGTTGGTCGGTGTTGGTTTTACGGGTTGACCAGTAGAACTTGAGCTGTTATGTGCGCAGGCACGGCAGGTTTTTAGGTTCAAATATACATAATGTCTACCTATATTTTAACCATTCAGTGAGAACATACCTAATAATTCATAATCAAAGTTATGTTGCCTTTCAATAAGCGAGCACTTTATAATTATGTCTTCTAATAAGTTAGCAAGCCATGGTGCTCTAGTGGTAATGACACCCGCCATACAATATCGAGGTCGTGGGTTCAAATCCCGGTTCCGTACCAATGAATTCCTTGGAATTTATGTACGAAATTTCACATCATTGGCGTATCGGTGAAGGAAAAACATCGTGAGGCAACCTGCACACGTCCGTAGAAGAAATTCGATGAAATATGTGAATCCACCAACCTGTACTGGGCCAGCGAGGTGGAATATGGCCCAATCACCCTTTGTGAGTAGGCCTACGTCCTGGAGTGGAGTATTAAAAGGCTGATACCGAATTACTATTATGTCAGTGCTATTTACTCACAAGTGACATCTGACATGTCATCTCGTACTGCCCATCAGCCGATCATGCGATATCACTTGAAACCTCCTAGGAACCAATCAACAGCGTTTGTTAGAAGCGTTACCCCAGGAATGTTGCCACTTCCATTCCTAGTCCTTCGAAATTATACTAAGTGGCACTATTTGAAAATAAACTTAAAGAAAGCTAATAATTCTACTGCATATGTATACATATTATACAAATACAAAAAAACATTATTATTGGCATCAAAATATATTTTACCACCACATCAGATCACATCAGATATATTTAACATTCAAACTGCACATTTTATCATTATACTATAATTATTTCTCATGTTAATGATACGGGTTGTTAAAAATAACTAAAATCATGATGATCCGTTCCATGCATATGTAGTACAATGAGAAGTGAAATGAGATTGGAATTGAAATATATATATATATATATATATAGCAAAATAATTTCATACTTCGATAATTGATACCATTTTGATATTGAAGCACGAGAAAGACCCAGTGAAATTTCTAAATAATTGGAGTACTTGCCAAAAAAAGTGACAAGTAAAACAGAATTCTAAAGTTAGTTTAATATCTCCTTTGGGGTGGGATATATTGCAATATATTTTTTTTGGCAAGTACTCCAATTATTTAGAAATTTCACTGGGTCTTTCTTGTGCTTCAATATCAAAATGGTATCAATTATCGAAGTATGAAATAATTTTGCCATATAGTCGCACATATTACATTGAAAACTCTTCTCCCCTGTGTTTTTTCATAATATGTTGGTTTAAACGTTGCCTATGTGTTGAACTGTAATGACAAATGGTACATTTAAATGGCTTTTCGCCACAGTGAGTAAATGAGATATGTCTGGCTATATTACTTTTCCCAAGCGTTTTGTAATGACAGATATCACATTCAAGCATCTTTCCTGCAAGATGGATTCGTTTGTGTACGTTAAACTCTGATCTAACTGTTGTTTCAAAGTTGCAGGATGTACATTTGAATAAATGATTTAAATCAGAGTGTGTGTATCTGTGAATCCTGAGTCTGGTGGACGTTATAGCCTTAAATTCGCACTTATCGCAATGATACGGGCGTATACCAGTATGCTTCTTTTTATGCCGCAGTAATCGGGTTTTTGATATAGTTTTATAATCACACTGGTCACATTTTTCAGGCTTTTCGCCTGTATGTATACGTCTGTGGACTTTTATAATGCATGCTTTAACTGCTCTATAGTCACATAAATCACATTGGAAAGGTTTTTCGCCTGTGTGTGAACGTATGTGCATCTTTAGAGCATTCGAAGTTTTACCTCTATAGTCACAAATGTCACATTTAAAAGGTTGTTCACTAGTGTGTATACGTTTATGTGCTTTAAGGTCACATGATGTACTTGCTTTGTATCCGCATACATCACATTTATTCTCAAATAAGTGCTTGTGCATGTGACGGGCTAAGTGGTCTTTGTTCTGTGATTTGTGATGGCATATATCACACTCATACGGTCTAAGGCCTTCGTGTCTCTGGATATGGAGTTTCAAGCCGTGTGCTCGAGCACTGCTGTAACTGCATAGGTGGCACTTGAAAGGTTTTACCTTCTCTTTGACTTCTCCCTGATTACTGTTTGTACTTTTTGTCTGTATATTATGTTCTGTTGCTGTGTCAGTAACTATAGGTGCCGTATCAGTAACTGTTACTTCTGTATCAGTAACTGTTGGTTCTTGGGGCTCTATTTTAATCTCAAGAGGTATGAACAGAGGATCCTTAGTTGCAGTAGCTGTGCTAGTAATGCTGCGAATATGGTCTTCTGTTTTCACTTTTGTATCAGCAACAACAAGTATTTGTTCTGTTTCACTTACTGTGTCAGTAAAAGGTTTATCCTGTGTAGTTACTGTATCAGAATAAAAAGATGCATCGATTTCTATTTTAACCATTACATTATTGTGGGTATTTCGTTTGTTATATAGAGAATTGTCATTTGTTGGAGAAGGCGAACTACTTTCGTTTGAATCCATTCCTTCGTATCTCTGTGATATTCTTCGTTTTTTTGGCAACAATTCTCTCTAATATGACCAGCAAGTTGCAGACATTGAAGTTGGCTGCAGAAGTGAACTTTCTAGAAACTGATCTGTAAATCTCACTTGAGATAGAAATAAGCGTGTAGTTATTCTCGGTATAATAAAACAGTATGAGACAGGAACACAGAAGAGAGAAATAAACCTAGTTCTTCTGGTCAGTGTGCAGGAACGATAGATTAGATACCAGTGTCTCCTTAGTTTGTGTAATACATATTAGTCTGTGGTTTGTGTAGATCTAGATACCACAATAATTCACTGAAGTTACGTTATAATCACAAATTAAATAATATTAGTAAATATTTGGCTTCGAAAATGATTTGTAGTGTTGCCACCACAGCGCTTTTCTGTGGTTGCCACCATAGTTTTAGTAATTTTGGTTATTGAAGAAGCTAAAAAGCGCTAGATCAAGCAAAAAAGGGCTAGATGGAGCACAAAATTACCAAGAAATGACTTGCTGTAAAAAAGGCAAAAAAACACGCTAATGATTTCAATCATGTATTTATTTTATGTAATTAAATCACAAACATTTTTCAAAATTGAACTGAATGTTATGACTGTGGAGAACACAAAAGGGTCATAATATTAGGTACTATCAAATATATCTAGTATTGGAGCGTAGATCATGTATATAACATCACTTTTTATTTCACTTCAATGCTTGCAGTATTTCCGAAGTTATAGCGACGAGAAGTTTAAGTCCTTTCTTGCATTTCTGAGATTTCGCGTGCTATTACGTCACAACTCCGTTCAGCCCATGACAGCGACACGGGGCGTCGGCGGAGAGCTACGAGGTAGGTACTTACAACCAATATCTCGCGGTTGTTGATGATTATTTCATGTTTTATTTTATTACTTAGTGTAAACTTAAAGAAAATTTTACTATTTAGTAGGTACTATTTACACATTTACAGAATAAATGTCTAGGTAAGTTTTAGTTGTTACTTAAGTAATTATCAGTTTGCTAAGTAGGTAGTAGTCAGCACTGATTTCTTAACTATTATTTATTTTAATTTAAAAAAAAACTAATGCAGACATTGATAAAATCAATCAAAAATCTCTAGTTTAGTAAAAAAATGTTAAGCTATTTACCTTAACATTTAAGGTAAGACTGTTGATTTATTTCTATTTATGTGTATACACATAAATAGAAGACAATATGACATAAACACATGACACAAATTGCGAAAGTTCGGTGTTATCGCAATGTTAGTAAGGCACACATTTCAGTTTCTGGTGCAATATTTCTAAGAAAGTGAATAGGGCAAAAAAGGGCTAGATAGCCCTTTCCGGGCTAAATCATTAAACAGCGTGTTGACCTACAGTAAAAAGTGCTAGATCTAGCCTCAAAAAGGCAAAGGTGCTAACACTGAGTGTTGCCAACAAGATTTTTTGAAACTCGCCAAATTAGTTACCGTGAAATTGACAACATTTAAAATTTTTAACATAGTTATATTTATTTATTATCTGAAAGAATATTGCAAAATAACATATACGTATTTTTTATTTTTCCGATTTGACTTATATTTTCTGTAAAATTAAGTTTTGAAAAGTAGCTTATTCTAAAAGGACGTAACTGCAATATTTAGGACTCATAAACAATTTTACTGAAGCCACATTAGAAAAAAATAGGTGCTAGCGTTGCTGTCACTGTCAATGCCAATCAATCCGTCACAATTCACAACAAATAGGCCAGGAGGTCAGCGCAAAAAGTCCACTATGTACCGCGGTATACCATGGGAAGAAAAATATAAAAAATGTTTAACAACTGCCAATCACCTGAAATATGTAACAGAGTCTGTCATATAAGCTTTAAATTAGCACCACTTAAAAGAAGAAGAATAAGTAGTACCTACTAGTTCCAAGATACTTTTAAAATTCAAACGGATTCTTCCACCAAATCCTAGGGAACCCAGCTGACTGACTCCAGGGTATTGATGTGCATCATTTTGATAACTATGTACCAATATTTCAGCTTTTGGAAAGTATTTGCATTTTTTGCGTTTACCTCTCGGGCTAAAGCAAAATAAGTAATTTGAAAATGACACTGACATTTTATTTTTAAATTACATTTTATGTGTCAACACTGTCAGTGTTAACTGTCATTTTATATTGCTAATATTTTTTTTATCATTGGCAACTGCACTTTTAGTATAAATCCCGAAACGGCTTGGGTGAGAGTTTTTATCTAATATCTTAGCAGTTACTGCACTAAAAATTTTGGAAAAATAAACATAATGATCAGCATCCCAATATCTCGAAATGGTTTTGGAATTTCATAGCCTTGTGAAATGTGAAAACTTGTCAATTCTCCAACTGTGGCCAATGTCACTCAGCAATTTTTGGCAGAATGCTTATTTTACGACAAGCTTTTGCCTGAGGTTACGCTGGCGTGATTTTTTTTACTTTTTGTGCCTTCATATAACACTTTGTTATTTTTAGAGATAAAAAAGTACAGCATGATCTCACTAATCCGGCACTTCAATAGACATACGTCAGATATTCCGGCATCCTCCGCCTGCGCCTCCCTCGCCCGTCTACGCCTAATCCTATGCGCACCGTCGCCACATCGACATCTAGCTGTCTGTCTCAAAACTTATAGCGACATACAAATTATATTATCTTAATACACGCGAAAACACAGTAAATTATCTTTATGACATACTTTATTTATGATAATTATTTACTGGCTCGTATTTAGTGCAAAGGATGGCCATCGCCATACAGCGGGGCAATGCGGTCATCATTTTTGGTTCCCCTGCACCAGGTATGATCGCAGATGGGTTAACCCTTAAACAAACAAGAGCCCCTGTGGCTGTTTAAGAAAAAGCGAGGGTGTTTTCTGGGTAATTAGGGGCCGCTGATTTCATTTTTGATGAAAAAATATAAAAAAGGGGGAGGGAAGGGGTGTTTTTTGTGTGGTAAATAACCTACCATTATCCATTACCGACTTGTAAAATTTTACGATTGTGGTAAAATAGTTACCATTATCTAACCCGGTTTGAAAAAAATCTATACTAGTTGTTTTCTCTAGGTTTGCTTGTCTAATTTAGGTAATTTAAATAACATATACATATTCACATTTCTTTTGTTCAATACATTATATTTCTTCTAAAGCATTCGACATAGAAGGAGTCTAATAGTTTTATGGTCTATCTTAGTAGGTAAATAAAAATAGTCGTTTTATGTGTAAGACTTTTATTAATTATTATACTTATATAAAAGTGGACACTTATTTTTAGACTTAGTGGATAAAGTGCGATCACGAGTCATGTTTCAAACTGTTTCACCCTCCGATTCCTCCACGCACGCGGCAGTGTGAAAAAGTTTGAAACATGCCTTGGCACAGAGAGTGATTTTGCACATAGAGCAACAAATGTTGGATCTCTTTTGCAATTTTCTGGTGCTGCAAAATCTGCACCTTTTGTATGTGCCACTTTCTTCAGGTAAGTGCATACCGACGTTCAGAAGACGGATTTCTTCGGGTACTCCAAAGTGCCCTCCTTTTTTATTTTTGAATATAGTTGGTCTAGATTGCTAAAAACATATAGTTTTTATATTAGTAAAGAAAAATATGCACCATTCACAACCCAAAAATACAAACCGTTTCTATATTAGTAAATCCAATAACAGTTAGGCACGAATGAACAATGGTAGATAATTTACCACAATCACCCATAACTTCACATGATCGAAAACCATGCATAGATTACCAGAATTCTCAACCAAATGGATGAAAAACAACAACAATATAGCCTAGTTTATAAATCTGGACGCAATAACCACTTACCAGATTTTTCGTAGAACAAAACTCAAATTTTTGTGGCAGCGATGCACAAATTTCAAATTTTTTTCGCCAAACTGCCGACTTGCCCTCTTTGACATTGACTTATAAGGACGGGTGACGTTTATTAGTGAAATGTTGCCAGTAGTTGGATAAAAAAAATACAACGTTTTACTTGCTATTCAATTCGATTAAATTCGTTGAAAAAAAAGTCCTTTTTTTTAAAAAAAAATCAAGTGGTATGCATTCTACCTTTATTTTAATAAGGGTTAAGAGTTAATTTTTATTTCAAGTTCGACTATGAAAATCAACTGTATTTATTTATAATTTTTAGTTGTTTTCTCTAATATTCAGTAGGTAATCCCAACATTCCAATAATTCGGCACCTTCTGGTTTCTAGTAGTGCTGGATTAGTGAGATATCATATTTCGGGGGTAGGCCTACGTCCTGCAGTGGACTATTAAAAGGCTGGTACAGTACAGTACAGTGAGATTATACTCACTCTCCGATCCTTAAAGTGTGCGTAAAAATTAAAAATGCAAAAAAATCAAGTCGATACTTCTCGCCGTTACTGCATGAAAATTAACAAACAAATATACTTTTGGACTTTAAAAATTAGTAGATTACTAGCAGTTTTGTCACAAATAAAAAATAATTATGTTTTAGAATATAGGTGTTATTGAACCAAATATTGCTCATTTTTGAAATCGTCTTTGTTTAATAGTGCGTCCTCACTCTAGCGATTGGCCCCGGCGTGGCCCTCGCCACGAGACTTGGCGAGCGGAGGGGGCACAAGAGTCACGAAGTTATACGTAGGTATAGCTTATACGTACCTATACGTATAACTTCGTGACAAGAGTAGCCATCTACACTCTCGTCAAGTCTCGTCTCGATTTATTCAGTTGCCAGCTACGTATTCTAGAAAATGGCCCATAAAACTTTAAATTATGGTAAACAAATTCACAGAAAAAACTCAATATTGGCTGAAACAATGGAATTTCGATTTTTTTAATTTGCTTTTTGTTCAAGGCCGCCATCACGCCGACATATTATAACGCTGACTTATATATTCAACCTATCAATAAGCACTGGAGTTTACTTCGAACAATGGAAAAAATCACGAGTAACGTCTATTCCCAAAACAGGTGACAAGTCTTATGCTGAAAACTATAGACCTATGGCAATTTTATCAATGTATTCAATTATATTTATTTTTTATGACATAGGAAACTTCCTTATTGTTTAGACTGATTTATTAGAAATATCTTTCAAATTGTTGATTATCTTGTGTTCCTGTATTTTTTGTATAATTTTTAAGTACCTGTTATGTTTATAGTATTTTAGGTTAAGTATAAAATGTAGCGTATTGGATTTCGTGTAATCTGTAAAGCCATATTTTACTGTAAATAATAAATAAATAAAAATAGAAGAAAACTAAGATCCACACATATGAAATTCCTTCAAATTGTGATCTTTACTACAGAAACAATAGAAAAAAATCATTTTCCAATACAAATATAGTAAATAATTAAACACTGTATATTCGCGACGGCTTAGTAAAATAATATTAGAATAAACTATAAATGTAAATAATAACTAGCGCTAATAAATTGGAGGAATTCATAGTCATAAGTTAGTCTGTAAGTCGTTTTATAAGATAGATTAAGGGTTTAAATAAATGCGTAGACTCCTTGAGTTTTCATTGGGTTAGGATCCTCCTGAGAGCTGATAAAAATAGAAACTATAGCCAGACAAACCGTTAGGCGAAAGAGGTGCGAGCGAGAGGCACATCCGACGCTGCGTCCCGCTCACACACAAGCCGCGCCTGATTGGAGCCGCGCGGTCCCACGCACTCTCGACACCGCTGCCACCCGCCGGCGCGGTGCGTTTATAGAAATATAGGGAGGCCGCGCGGTCAACATTCAGCGCAATCTCTCAGGCCTAGAGCCTGTAGCCCCGACCGCCCCTCAGGCGCACCCCCGCCCCGCCATCAAGGCTGCCCCCCCGCCCGCGACCCGCCCAGTCTCGCCAAAGAGCAAGGCAGCGGCCGCCCGCCTTACGCCCGACTTCAGGGGACCCGCGTCACGGGCCCTTGCAACCCCGAGTCCCGACCGCGGTCGGAGCTCTGTCAGCGACCGCTCCCACCGCGGGCGGTCTCGGTCCACCGCTCCAACTAGGGCTAAGCCCTACGACAGGAGCCGCTCCCCCCGCCCACGTTACCGTGAGCTCCCCTACGCTCCTCCCGTCGAGGGTAAACACCTGGTCCCGGCGGTCGCCGACTTCCCCGAGTCCCCCGATCCTCAAATGGAAGAGGGCGAAGTCCCCGACACCGACTTCACCGTAGTGGAGCGGAAGAAGAAGAAGCGGCCCGCCGCTTCCTCCTCTCCCCCGCCCCCGTCCAAGGTCCCATGCCCCGCGGCCTCCACCGCCACCCCGTCTCAGCCCGGTCCCTCCAAGAGCCAGAAAGCTCCAAGAGCTTTCACGCTCGTCGAGAAGGACAAATGGCTGTATGTGTCCCGTCGCCTGACCGAACTGGAAATCCCCTTCAAGGGTAAGCCAGTTCGCGAAGGCATCGAAATCTTCGTCCCGACGCCCGATCACTACAGGGCGGCCACCCGCTTCCTTCGCGAGGAACACCTGCATTTCCACATGCAGGCCCTCGAGGAGGAAAAGGTGTACCGCGCGGTGATTCGCGGCATCCCCAAAGAGATCCCCACCGAGGACATCCTATCGGATCTCCTCGCCCAGGGACTCCCCGCCCGACAAGTCCACCGCATGACCAGCGGTAGGACCAAGAAGCAGCTAGACATGGTGCTAGCTGTTCTCGACAACAGCCCGGAGGGCAAGAAGATCGAGCTCATTCGCTCGGTCTGCCGGCTCACCGGCTTCAAGATTGAGGCCCCTCACAAACGGGGCGTCCCGGGGCAGTGCCACCGCTGCCAGAGATATGGCCACGCAGCGCGATTCTGCCACGCAGAATACCGCTGCGTGAAATGCGCAGGTGCGCACAGCACGTCAGAGTGCTCGCGCACCAAACAGGACCCCACTCCGCCTAGCTGCGTCCTTTGCGGGACCCAGGGGCACACCGCGAATTACCGCGGCTGCCCCATGGCCCCAAAGGCCGTAAAAGGCCAAAACAAGCCAAAGCCCAAGGGCAGACGCCCGACTCGGCCTAATCCTCCCACACAGTCCAAGCTCCAGCTTGCGACTCCCCCTCCCACTTTCGTGGATGCCCCTACCCCGGTAGACAACGCTTGGCAGCGTACAAAGCCCCAACGGGGACCCGCGCCCAAGCCTGAGCTACCGCGCCCACAGACCCAAAACCGCGCCCCGGCGCCTCCCGCCCCCAAAGCCGCCACCAAGGCCGCTAAGCCCGCCCCGTCAGGTGCCGTCGCGAATAGCTCCTCCATGAAGGACTATATCGTCGACTTGGAATTCGCTAATGAATTCCTAACGCACCTCTCCATCGTGGATCCCGCCGAACTCGCCGTATTCACGGCCAAGGTCCGCGCCAACCCCTTCAACACCGCCCAAATCATGGCCGAACACCGCACACTCCTCGACCATCTCAAGGTCCACGGAGCCGCCATGGTTAATCTTCTTAAGACGTACTATGGATAGTACACCCTTAAGAGAAAAGCCTCACTCCCTATCCTTGGCATGGTTCAATGCCAACGGCCTCTTCAGTGACCACAAGGACCAACGCGCCTTGATTCACCAATTTGTCTCCACCCATCAGGTGGACATAATGCTAGTGAGCGAGACCTTTCTAAAGCCCAGTAGGAGGGATCCCAAGATCGCCAACTACTCGCTGGTTCGTAGTGACAGGACCACCGCTCCGAAGGGCGGTACCCTGATCTACTACAGAAGGTCTCTCCACTGCATCCCAATAGACACCCCACCCCTCATAAGCCTGGAAGCTTCCTGTTGCCGTATCTCGATGACCGGTCATCAACCCATCACCCTTGTTTCTTGTTATCTCTCTGGTAACAAATCATTCGAAAGAAGCGACTTTGAGTCGCTTCTGTCCCTCAGTAGCGCCGTCATTCTGGCAGGCGACTTCAACAGCAAGCACATGATCTGGGGCTGCAATGCGACCAACCCGAAGGGCAACCATCTCTTCTCCCTCTCCGATGAGCTCAATTTTGACATCATCGCACCCAGCACCCCGACATACTTCTCCTATGACGTTGACCGCAGACCCGACATACTGGACTTGGCGCTTCTAAGGAACGTAACTCTCCAGTTGCGCTCACTAGAAGTGATCCATGAACTCGACTCGGACCACAGACCTGTCTTGATGAGACTAGGCCCTGACCCGACTGACAGACCCACCCGAACCAAGACCGTGGTGAGCTGGGAGCGTCTAGGCTCAGCCCTGGAAGCCATCAGCTCACCCGACCTTGATAGGATCCCTGACAATATAGTCACCCCCGACGACGTTACCCTCTCGGTAGACGCCCTCACTAGCCACCTCCGCACCACTATTCGTGAGTGTTCCAGGCAGATCCCAGTCGAGACCATGGATCGACGCTGGGCCCTGCCGGAGGATGCGAGGGACCTACTGAAGGCCAAACACGCCGCCACTAGGGCATACGACTCTCGTCCCTCCGAAGAGAACAGAGCCACTTTGCGGTATTACGAGCGTGCCGTAAAAAACCGCATAAGTGAACTCCGTAATCAGAGGTGGGAGAGCCTGCTTTCGGAGATCCAGCCAACCCACCAGGCATACTGGCGGCTGGCTCGAACTCTGAAATCTGACGTAGTGACAAACATGCCACCCCTCACCCGCCCCAATCTACCTCCTGCTTTCGAGGACGCGGACAAGGCCGAGTGCCTGGCCGACAGCCTCGAAGCGCAGTGCAGCCCCAGCTTAGACTTGGTCGACCCTGCTCACCTCGATACGGTGAACAGAGAAGTCGAAGAAAGATCCTCCGTCCCCCCCACTGATACCCTCGAGCCTGTCACGGCCTCCGAGGTCGAGTCGATCATCAAGGGCCTCCACGCCAGGAAAGCCCCCGGTGCCGACGGCATCAGTAACAAAGTGCTCAAGCACTTCTCCGTCTCACTTGTATGTCTTCTAGTCAGCATCTTCAATGCGGCTATGAACAACTGCATGTTCCCCGAAACATGGAAGTCCGCCGACGTCATCGGCATCCATAAGCCCGGCAAGAAGGCTTCTGAGCCTTCTAGCTACCGTCCCATCAGTCTCCTCAGTACCCTGGGGAAGATCTATGAGCGCATCCTTCTGAAGCGCATCTGGTCCCACATAAAGGACAACAATCTCCTTCCCAACGAGCAGTTTGGCTTTAGGGCCAAACACTCTTGTGTTCAACAAGTACACCGCATCACGGAGTACATTCTCGAAGGCTTCAATAAGAAACCCAGTCACGGTTATCTTGTCAAGCCCAAGCCTCAGGGGACCGTAGCGGTCTTCCTGGACGTAGCGAAAGCTTTCGACAAAGTCTGGCACAACGGCTTGGTCTACAAGCTGTTCGCCAAGAAATTCCCCGACCGACTTGTAATTATAATACAAAACTTTCTCTCTTGTCGAAAGTTCTCCTACAAAGTCGAGGGAGCTCGCTCGGCCCCCCGCCCGATCTCTGCTGGAGTCCCTCAAGGCTCAGCAATGGCCCCCGTTCTCTACTCGCTCTATACGAGCGACATTCCTCGTTCTCCCAACGTTGAGCTTGCGCTCTTCGCGGATGACACCGCTCTCTATTCTAGAGGCTGGAAAAGGAACGTTCAGATGCTCGATATCCAAAGAGCTCTCTCTAAGCTCGGTGACTGGTTCAAGAACTGGGCCATCACTGTCAATCCCGACAAAAGTGCAGCCATGTACTTTCATCCCGAAAAGCTCAGGAGCAATCCGCGTAAGCAACTCACGCTTAACGGAAAGCCTATCCCTTGGGCCCCTACGGCCAAATACCTTGGCGTGACCCTTGATCGACAACTCAACTTCTCCAAGCACATTCAGATTGTCCGCAACCGTGCGGCCTTCTTCCTAGGACGACTCAGTCCTCTCCTCAATGCGCGCAGTAAAATGTCCCTTAGAAATAAGGTGACAATTTACAAAACGTGCATTCGCCCCGTTATGACCTACGCTTCCGTGGCCTTCGGTCACGCTTCCTCCATCGACCTGAACAAGCTTCAGGTCATCCAGAATAGGTTCATTCGCAAAGCAGTCGGAGCTAGCTGGTTTATGCGAAACTCTGACCTGCATTGCGACCTCGAACTCCCCTCCATTACCCAGTACATCAAGTACACTTCTCGCCGCTACTTTGATAGGGCTCCTCATCACCCCAACCCACTCGTAGTCCAAGCTTCGGACTACACGCCAGACACTACACACCCACCTCCTCTCCGTCGCCGCCCCAAACACCTCCTGGGCGACCCGGATGACCCCATCGCCGTAGTCACCTCTGCGGCGCTGGGGTCACCCGATCCGACAGCTCCCTGCAACAGGAAGTATTCCGTATTTGGTATAGGCGCCGGTTACCAAAGGCACACAGTCAGACACCGACCCCGCCGGCGAGGTCGAGGACCCTCAGGATCTGTTAGAAGATCGGTTAGATTCTCTCCAAATAATCAATCAGCTCAACCTATTAGGGCCACAGGGCACACCCCTTCTGGGGTGCCCGGGCAAGTCTGATCTCCCCCGCCGGGTGACGGCCCAAGCCGAGGTCCGTACCTTCTCAGGTGCCCTTGCGCTAGTCACCCTATAACCTAATCTTAGGGCTCAGCCGCCTTCTGCGCTCGCCCATGCCCGGTAAGCTGTAGAGGCCTCAGAGGCCAACAGCTATAAGTCATTCAAAAAAAAAAAAAAAAAAAAAAAAAAGCGGTCAACATTCAAGGTTCCGTCACTCATTGTCACTCGGGTCACGACTCCGCTCCCGCTCGCCGCGCCGTACGGACGTCTCCAGCGCTCCGCTCCTGCTGCCCGCTCCGCCCTGTGCGGGGTCTGCCTCAGTCGGCCGCCGAGTCTCCGAGTCTGTGCACCGATTGCCCGGCAACGTGTTGTCTGAGCTAGCCTAGTGCAAGCGCAGATATTCACGTACCGCGGTAACTCGTGAGTGCCGGACTTGCTCCGTGCTTCGAGTCTTCGCAGTGCAGAGCTCGCGCCATCCAAACCGCTCTTTTCAGAGCGATCTTAGTTTCTATAACACAACCGCTCTTTTCAGAGCGACCCATCCAGTTTCTAACGTAAAAAATCCACGCTTAGTGGTCGTTCAGTGGATACGTAACCGTGCCAACGAAGCTGAGCGTACGTTGACCCGGGGCGTACGTCTTTCCCCCTTCAGGGGAACAACGAAACCCGGCTGGGTCTGGAACCACCGGCCTTGGGGACGGCCCTCGCCGACACCAGACATCTCCCTCCCACCCTACCCATCCTTTACCTATTCCTCGGGTGTGTGTTTGGCTTGGACGGCCGGCCTAAAAACCGGAGTCCCTGCCTCTCCCCTGTGGCAGCTAGGGCCGTTAGGCACACAACCGGTTGCACATTAAGATTGGCAACCGGGACACGTTAGGTCACACCTAGGTACCCACCTCCCTGCCTATACCCGGCAAGGAGACCTCTCATTCTTGCCCCCGCCGGGGACCTCCTCCCCCGGCGCACCCCTCTCTCTCTCTCCCGTGAGTCATGGCGACCCCGAGGGACTTGAACGACCTCGATGAGGCGCTCAACTTCATCCGGGCTGCCTATGTCTCCCGCGACAATGGCGCCGCCATTGCCGAGTTCGTTCGCGCCACAAAGCGCAATGTCTCAGGCCTAGAGCCTGTAGCCCCGATCGCCCCTCAGGCGCACCCCCGCCCCGCCGTCAAGGCTGCCCCCCCGCCCGCGACCCGCCCAGTCTCGCCAAAGAGCAAGGCAGCGGCCGCCCGCCTTACGCCCGACTTCAGGGGACCCGCTTCACGGGCCCTTGCAACCCCGAGTCCCGACCGCGGTCGGAGCTCTGTCAGCGACCGCTCCCACCGCGGGCGGTCTCGGTCCACCGCTCCAACTAGGGCTAAGCCCTACGACAGGAGCCGCTCCCCCCGCCCACGTTACCGTGAGCTCCCCTACGCACCTCCTGTTGAGGGCCAACATCTGGTCCCGGCGGTTGCCGATTTCCCAGAGTCCCCCGATCCTCAAATGGAAGAAGGCGATGTCTGCGACACCGGCTTTACCGTAGTGGAGCGGAAGAAGAAGAAGCGGCCCGCCGCTTCCTCATCTCCCCCGCCCCCGCCCAAGGTCCCATGCCCCGCGGCCTCCACCGCCACCCCGTCTCAGCCCGGTCCCTCCAAGAGCCAGAAAGCTCCAAGAGCTCTCACGCTCGTCGAGAAGGACAAATGGCTGTATGTGTCCCGTCGCCTGACCGAACTAGAAATACCCTTCAAGGGTAAGCCAGTTCGCGAAGGCATTGAAATTTTCGTCCCGACGCCCGATCACTACAGGGCGGCCACCCGCTTCCTTCGCGAGGAACACCTGCATTTCCACATGCAGGCCCTCGAGGAGGAAAAGGTGTACCGCGCGGTGATTCGCGGCATCCCCAAAGAGATCCCCACCGAGGACATCCTATCGGATCTCCTCGCCCAGGGACTCCCCGCCCGACAAGTCCACCGCATGACCAGCGGTAGGACCAAGAAGCAGCTAGACATGGTGCTAGCTGTTCTCGACAACAGCCCGGAGGGCAAGAAGATCGAGCTCATTCGCTCGGTCTGCCGGCTCACCGGCTTCAAGATCGAGGCCCCTCACAAACGGGGCGTCCCGGGGCAGTGCCACCGCTGCCAGAGATATGGCCACGCAGCGCGATTCTGCCACGCAGAATACCGCTGCGTGAAATGCGCAGGTGCGCACAACACGTCAGAGTGCTCGCGCACCAAACAGGACCCCACTCCGCCTAGCTGCGTCCTTTGCGGGACCCAGGGGCACACCGCGAATTACCGCGGCTGCCCCATGGCCCCAAAGGCCGTAAAAGGCCAAAACAAGCCAAAGCCCAAGGGCAAACGCCCGACTCGGCCTAATCCTCCCACACAGTCCAAGCTCCAGCTTGCGACTCCCCCTCCCACTTTCGTGGATGCCCCTACCCCGGTAGACAACGCTTGGCAGCGTACAAAGCCCCAACGGGGACCCGCGCCCAAGCCTGAGCTACCGCGCCCACAGACCCAAAACCGCGCCCCGGCGCCTCCCGCCCCCAAAGCCGCCACTAAGGCCGCTAAGCCCGCCCCGTCAGGTGCCGTCGCGAATAGCTCCTCCATGAAGGACTATATCGTCGACTTGGAATTCGCTAACGAATTCCTAACGCACCTCTCCATCGTGGATCCCGCCGAACTCGCCGTATTCACGGCTAAGGTCCGCGTCAACCCCTTCAACACCGCCCAAATCATGGCCGAACACCGCACACTCCTCGACCATCTTAAGGTCCACGGAGCCGCCATGGTTAATCTTCTTAAGACGTACTATGGATAGTACACCCTTAAGAGAAAAGCCTCACTCCCTATCCTTGGCATGGTTCAATGCCAACGGCCTCTTCAGTGACCACAAGGACCAACGCGCCTTGATTCACCAATTTGTCTCCACCCATCAGGTGGACATAATGCTAGTGAGCGAGACCTTTCTAAAGCCCAGTAGGAGGGATCCCAAGATCGCCAACTACTCGCTGGTTCGTAGTGACAGGACTACCGCTCCGAAGGGCGGTACCCTGATCTACTACAGAAGGTCTCTCCACTGCATCCCAATAGACACCCCACCCCTCATAAGCCTGGAAGCTTCCTGTTGCCGTATCTCGATGACCGGTCATCAACCCATCACCCTTGTTTCTTGTTATCTCTCTGGTAACAAACCATTCGAAAGAAGCGACTTTGAGTCGCTTCTGTCCCTCAGTAGCGCCGTCATCCTGGCAGGCGATTTCAACAGCAAGCACATGATCTGGGGCTGCAATGCGACCAACCCGAAGGGCAACCATCTCTTCTCCCTCTCCGATGAGCTCAATTTTGACATCATCGCACCCAGCACCCCGACATACTTCTCCTATGACGTTGACCGCAGACCCGACATACTGGACTTGGCGCTTCTAAGGAACGTAACTCTCCAGTTGCGCTCACTAGAAGTGATCCATGAACTCGACTCGGACCACAGACCTGTCTTGATGAGACTAGGCCCTGACCCGACTGACAGACCCACCCGAACCAAGACCGTGGTGAGCTGGGAGCGTCTAGGCTCATCCCTGGAAGCCATCAGCTCACCCGACCTTGATAGGATCCCTGACAATATAGTCACCCCCGACGACGTTACCCTCTCGGTAGACGCCCTCACTAGCCACCTCCGCACCACTATTCGTGAGTGTTCCAGGCAGATCCCAGTCGAGACCATGGATCGACGCTGGGCCCTGCCGGAGGATGCGAGGGACCTACTGAAGGCCAAACACGCCGCCACTAGGGCATACGACTCTCGTCCCTCCGAAGAGAACAGAGCCACTTTGCGGTATTACGAGCGTGCCGTAAAAAACCGCATAAGTGAACTCCGTAATCTGAGGTGGGAGAGCCTGCTTTCGGAGATCCAGCCAACCCACCAGGCATACTGGCGGCTGGCTCGAACTCTGAAATCCGACGTAGTGACAAACATGCCACCCCTCACCCGTCTCAATCTACCTCCTGCTTTCGAGGATGCGGAAAAGGCCGAGTGCCTGGCCGACAGCCTCGAAGCACAGTGCAGCCCCAGCTTAGACTTGGTCGACCCTGCTCACCTCGATACGGTGAACAGAGAAGTCGAAGAAAGATCCTCCGTCCCCCCCACTGATACCCTCGAGCCTGTCACGGCCTCCGAGGTCGAGTCGATCATCAAGGGCCTCCACGCCAGGAAAGCCCCCGGTGCCGACGGCATCAGTAACAAAGTGCTCAAGCACTTCTCCGTCTCACTTGTATGTCTTCTAGTCAGCATCTTCAATGCGGCTATGAACAACTGCATGTTCCCCGAAACATGGAAGTCCGCCGACGTCATCGGCATCCATAAGCCCGGCAAGAAGGCTTCTGAGCCTTCTAGCTACCGTCCCATCAGTCTCCTCAGTACCCTGGGGAAGATCTATGAGCGCATCCTTCTGAAGCGCATCTGGTCCCACATAAAGGACAACAATCTCCTTCCCAACGAGCAGTTTGGCTTTAGGGCCAAACACTCTTGTGTTCAACAAGTACACCGCATCACGGAGTACATTCTCGAAGGCTTCAATAAGAAACCCAGTCACGGTTATCTT
Source organism: Hypomecis punctinalis (assembly GCA_949316475.1). Classification (NCBI taxonomy): domain Eukaryota; kingdom Metazoa; phylum Arthropoda; class Insecta; order Lepidoptera; family Geometridae; genus Hypomecis; species Hypomecis punctinalis. Next base: position 3,987,367 of record OX438822.1, read on the forward strand.
GTCAAGCCCAAGCCTCAGGGGACCGTAGCGGTCTTCCTGGACGTAGCGAAAGCTTTCGACAAAGTCTGGCACAACGGCTTGGTCTACAAGCTGTTCGCCAAGAAATTCCCCGACCGACTTGTATTTATAATACAAAACTTTCTCTCTTGTCGAAAGTTCTCCTACAAAGTCGAGGGAGCTCGCTCGGCCCCCCGCCCGATCTCTGCTGGAGTCCCTCAAGGCTCAGCAATGGCCCCCGTTCTCTACTCGCTCTATACGAGCGACATTCCTCGTTCTCCCAACGTTGAGCTTGCGCTCTTCGCGGATGACACCGCTCTCTATTCTAGAGGCTGGAAAAGGAACGTTCAGATGCTCGATATCCAAAGAGCTCTCTCTAAGCTCGGTGACTGGTTCAAGAACTGGGCCATCACTGTCAATCCCGACAAAAGTGCAGCCATGTACTTTCATCCCGAAAAGCTCAGGAGCAATCCGCGTAAGCAACTCACGCTTAACGGAAAGCCTATCCCTTGGGCCCCTACGGCCAAATACCTTGGCGTGACCCTTGATCGACAACTCAACTTCTCCAAGCACATTCAGATTGTCCGCAACCGTGCGGCCTTCTTCCTAGGACGACTCAGTCCTCTCCTCAATGCGCGCAGTAAAATGTCCCTTAGAAATAAGGTGACAATTTACAAAACGTGCATTCGCCCCGTTATGACCTACGCTTCCGTGGCCTTCGGTCACGCTTCCTCCATCGACCTGAACAAGCTTCAGGTCATCCAGAATAGGTTCATTCGCAAAGCAGTCGGAGCTAGCTGGTTTATGCGAAACTCTGACCTGCATTGCGACCTCGAACTCCCCTCCATTACCCAGTACATCAAGTACACTTCTCGCCGCTACTTTGATAGGGCTCCTCATCACCCCAACCCACTCGTAGTCCAAGCTTCGGACTACACGCCAGACACTACACACCCACCTCCTCTCCGTCGCCGCCCCAAACACCTCCTGGGCGACCCGGATGACCCCATCGCCGTAGTCACCTCTGCGGCGCTGGGGTCACCCGATCCGACAGCTCCCTGCAACAGGAAGTATTCCGTATTTGGTATAGGCGCCGGTTACCAAAGGCACACAGTCAGACACCGACCCCGCCGGCGAGGTCGAGGACCCTCAGGATCTGTTAGAAGATCGGTTAGATTCTCTCCAAATAATCAATCAGCTCAACCTATTAGGGCCACAGGGCACACCCCTTCTGGGGTGCCCGGGCAAGTCTGATCTCCCCCGCCGGGTGACGGCCCAAGCCGAGGTCCGTACCTTCTCAGGTGCCCTTGCGCTAGTCACCCTATAACCTAATCTTAGGGCTCAGCCGCCTTCTGCGCTCGCCCATGCCCGGTAAGCTGTAGAGGCCTCAGAGGCCAACAGCTCTTAGTCATTCAAAAAAAAAAAAAAAAAAAAAAAAAAGCGGTCAACATTCATTCATCCGCCGACCGTCGACTAGAACACACGTCTCAGCTCTCAGAAGATCCCTGCCCAAGCCGACTCAAGGAAGCGCCATAGTACCGAGCCACGTGGTATTTCTTCGAGCCTTCTCCAACCCCAGCCCACATAAAGTTCCCGGCCTATCTACCTAGGTCTCGCTACTAGGTCGTCGCCCTCGCCTAACGCCTCAAGATACAGTCCACATTGAAGAACTAAGGGCGGCGACTGAACAGAGACCTGCCTGCCTGCGTAGTCGGGTCGGGAACACTGTACCTACCTGGTGATGGTCTAAACTTCATCCTAGTCCGAATGAATATTGTGCTTCATAAAATGCCGCGGGTAACTTGAACCCTTGCGAGCATTAAGTACCTAACCAAAAGGAGTCGACACGCCTAAGCACTGAAGTCTGCCAAGTCAGTGGGGGGTGAAGACACGCACACAAACCAAAATATTTAAGCAAGTTTACACGCACACTAATGTAATTTACTAACACTAGCTGAAAATTAACGCAACACAAGCGCAACCAGATCGATATATTTAACTAAGGAGCATGAACGCCGGTCACGTACTTCTGGCACAAGGATACGCTTTGCAGTGTCGACTCCTTTTGGTTAGGTACTTGCGGGGGATCAGCGCAGTGACTCGATTACTTTACCCTAAAAGTCCATCAAAAAATTTTACCATAAAAATTCCAAAAATTAAATTAAAAAATGGATTCAATAAAATGACGTCCCAAGTACTACGTGAAAGATACAATTTTACCCCTAAAATAGGGTAAAATCCCTAAATGTGTAAACAACGTCGCCTCGACCCCTCGCGTCCTTTGATGGTTCCGCTATACTCTCAACGAGGCGACATCTCTGATGGTGCGTCCACACACTCCGCGAGGCGACACGAGCGCCGCAGATGTAGCTGACTTCACATCGTAAACTAAGTAGTATACAAGTCAGGATGTGAAGTTAGCTATAGAAGCTTCTCAAGAAACTTCTGTAGCTAACTAGTATGGACTTGGTGGTCGTCCATGTCGAGATGATGATGATAGGATAACATCTCGCAAAGGAGTACTCCACCAGACTAGGTGTTGTGCCCGGGGACAGCTATCCGACAGTGTAACATTTGGTCTTAATATGGTTCGGCCGCCGCTGAGAATTAAGTTTGCGCGATGCAGCCCTCGGCTTGTGATTGGCTGACGCTAGTTTTTCTTGAGGCGCGCGTGTGGTGGCACCACATGTAGCGAAGTTAGTCGCTACATCACTCCCCCGATGTGATGACACATGACGGCGCGACTACCTACATTTACCATAATTTTTCATGAGAAATTGAAATAACCACATATGAGGAACATATGAACCACATATATGAGGAAGTCCTCTTATACGTCTGTGGAAATAACATAAGTTATTTAAAAAACAAAATGACACCCCCATCTTACTAAAAAAGTATCCATCCGAGAAAAAAGTGGGAATCAAAGTTGTAGGAAATCAAACAAACAACTTTGATTCCGATAGACTCTCATGAAAAATTGAAATAACACAAGTAGGTATTGAAGAAACAAAATGACACTTATCTTATTAAAAAAATATCGATGCTAGAAAATAACAAAGTTGTAGAAAATCAAATTTCAAACAAGTTCAATTCCCATAATTTCCCATGAAAAATTGAAAAAACAAGTTATTGAAGAAACTAAACGGTACACCTATCTTATTAAAAAATATTGATCCTATTAAAAGTTGATGGGAATCAAAGTTGTAGGAAATCAAACAGACAACTTTAGTCCCGATAATTTCTCACGAAAGATTGAAGTAACACAAGTTCCTGAAGAAACAAAATGGCTCGCACATCTTGTTAAAAAAAATCTCATTTAAGACAAATGTGATATGGGAGCCAAAGTGTCGCCACCAAAAGAATTGAGTTACCTACTGAAGATTCAGTTAATCAAATTAGGCCACCGCTCTGGACTGATCTGATGAACAGAAGTGATCATCACATCTTGTGTGCCCAGCTTCAGGTGGTGGTTCAAATCGTGACCTACCAATTCAAACCTTTTAAAGTTTTAATTCACTGAATGAGGTCCCAGTTGGAGTAATGCGAAAAACTGATCAGTTCATCGCATCATGTACACCATGTGCCCACTTTAAAAAAAACGATAGAAACACATTATTTTAAGTCTTATTATATACTTATAACTGTATAATAGGGCCTATTCTGTAACTTATAATTATTGTAAATAATTTTTGAAATTATTGAATTTAAATTGATTAGAATTTGAAATTATCAATGATTAACTAGAAAAATTAGTAAGCTGTATTTCTATATTTCATATAATTTATTTTTCACATTTAAAAATAAATGGAGGGATGAAAGAAAATAAAATAGGTACTTAAATATATTTGAGAAGCCCATAAAAAAAATTCAATTGATGTATTTATAATATCATCTTGGCAATCGAGGTCTTTGCATCTTGGTAAGATTTTACCCTAAATAATATACCACTTGTGAATATCTCTTTTACAATGGCTCCTTCACAAAATTGGCCAGCCCCCCTACCGCCTAAGCAATAGCAATCATAATAGCAATCGTTTATGACTTTATTTTAGTCATTTGGTCATCAAAGTTGTTCATTCAACGATTGCTTTCGCAATCCACACAAAGCAATTGATGGCTAACGTCACATAGGCGGTGCCAAATGACTAAAATGAAGTCATAAACGATTGCTATTGCTTAGGCGGTAGGGGGGCAGTATTGTTCTTAGAACATTTTTAGTTTAGCCCCTTGAGCATTGTATATCAAAATTCTACTGCATTATGCATACTTGGACAAAATTACAGAACAACATTATTATTGGCACTAAAATATATTTTTCTCCACCACATAACAATTCTGAGATAATCACATTTAAACTGTAAATTGTATCATAAATTATTATTTCTCATGTTATTGATAAAGGTTGTTAAAAATGACTAAAACCAAGACTACATTTTCTATGCATCTCTAGATTCTGTAGAACAATGAGAAATGAAATGAATGGGCAGCATGCTCCACTACTAATGTGCAGTGGAACATTATGTATACCCCACCTCAAAGGAGATCTAAAACTTTACTTTAAGATTTTTTTTTAGTTTTATGTTACTTTTTTTTTTCGGTAAGTACTCCAATTTAGTGACTTCACTTGGATCTTTATTGTGTTTTGATACCAAATGGTGCTTCAAAGTATAAAATATTATCGCCGTATAGTCGCACATATTACACTTAAAACTCCTCTCCCCTGTGTGTCTTTTCATATGTTGATTTAAATGATTCTTATGAGCTGAACTGTAATTGCAAACAGTACATTTGAATGGCTTTTCGCCAGTGTGAGTCTTTATATGTCTGCCTAAATTACTTTTCCCAAGCGTTTTGTAATGACAGATATCACATTCAAGCATCTTTCCTGCAAGATGGATTTGTTTGTGTACTTTAAACTCTGATCTAACTGTTGTTTCAAAGTCGCAGGATGTACATTCGAATAATTTTTTTATAGCAGAATGTGTGAATGAGTGTTTCCTGAGTTCACTGGGTGTTATAGATTTAAATTCGCACTTATCACAATGATACGGGCGTATCCCCATATGTTTCTTTATGTGCCGTATTAAACCAGTTCTTGATGCAGTTCTGTAATCACACTGGTCACATTTTTGAGGCTTTTCACCTGTATGCGTAAGTCTGTGGACTTTTATAACGTATGCTTTAACTGCTTTATAGTCGCATAAATCACATTGGAAAGGTTTTTCCCCTGTGTGTGAACGTATGTGCACTTTTAGAGCGTCCAAAGTTGTAGCTTTATAATCACAAATGTCACATTTAAAGGGTTTCTCACCCGTGTGTATTCTTTTATGAACTTTCAATTGATGCGCATGGATTGTGGCATATGAACACATATCACACTGATGCGGCTTTTCACCAGTGTGTATCCGTTCATGTACTTTAAGGTTACGTGATGACCTTGCTTTGAATCCACATACATTACATTTATTCTCAAACAAGTGCATGTGCATGTGACGGGCTAAGTGGTCTTTGTTCTGTGATTTGTGATGGCATATATCACACTCATACGGTCTAAGGCCTTCGTGTCTCTGGATATGGAGTTTCAAGCCGTGTGCTCGAGCACTGCTGTAACTGCATAGGTGGCACTTGAAAGGTTTTACCTTTTCTTTGACTTCTCTCTGATTACTGTTTGTACTTTTTGTCTGTTTATTATGTTCTGTTACTGTATCAGTAACTGTAGGTGTAATATCAGTATCTGTTACTTCTTTATCAGTAACTGTCGCTTCTTGGGGCTCTATTTTAATCTCAACAGGTATGAACAAAGGATCCTCAGTTGCAGTAGCTGTGCTAGTAATGCTGCGAATATGGTCTTCTGTTTTTCTTTTTGTATCAGTAACAATGAGTATTTGTTCTGTTTCACTTACTGTGTCTGTAAAAGGTTTATCCTGTGTAGTAACTGTATCAGAATAAATAGATGCATTAATTTCTATTTGAGCCTTTACATTATTGCGTGTTTTCCGTTTCTTAGTTAGAGAATTGACATTTGTTGAAGAAGGCGAACTACTTTCGTCTGAATCCATTTCTTTTCTATCTCTGATATTATTCAATGTTTTTTTTTGCAACAATTCTCTCAAGTAGCTTGCAGAAGTGATCTTTCTTGGAACTGATCTATAACTCTCACTTGTAAGAGATAGAAATAAGCGTGTAGTTATTCTCGATATATTAAAACAGTGTTTGAGACAGGAGCACCAAGAAACCAAGTTGTTCTGTGTGCAGGAGCGATAGATACCATTCACTGGAGTTACGATTGAATTAAATTAAATTTGGCTGAATTATATTTAATCAAAAATCGATCACATTCAAATCTATAAACCACTATTACTATTACTATTACATTCTCTTTGCTATAAACAAAAAGTATAAGCATAAACACTATATTATATAGAAAAACATCAGAAGAATTACAAGAGAAAAACACGAATTCCCCAAAAACCGAAGTCTAATCCCCAAATCGGGGACAAAAATTATTCCGATTTTCCATAAATTGATCACTAATTCTAATTTTTATGACAGAAAACAGTTCATTTTATGCAGTTTTAATCGCAATGCTATGGTCCCATATTTTTTTGCTCGACTTGGATTTTTCATCTTATACAATCAATCGTCACTCCACTTCGTAATGGATGAGAATTCCTCGTAATTTTGGAATTCTTCACAAATCTTCAACCCTGTTCGACACGCACTTGACAAGTCTGTGTGACAAGTCTTTGGTTGTGGAAAACACCCTGTAACAGAAGGAAATTAAATTATATTATAGGGTGTATTACAATACAATCGCATGAGCTTCATCAATTTGTTCTATCAACGACCTACTAGAGAATATTTTTTGCCATTAACCAACCAGCTGTCGTAATAAGATTTGATAAGCCGTTATTTTGCAAAAATCCTACTTAATAATTTTGCAAAAACACATTTAATTAGACATTGGGTATGATTCAAATTCAAATTTATTTATCTACAATAAAATAAATATAGCTATAATATTTTTCTATCCTACTGAAAAAAGTTGTTTTTTTTTTTTTATTCTTGTAATTGAAAGCATATATGCGATTTGCTTTAGTAAGAATTGAAAACTATACTCAATCTTTACTCTGATTGGCTTAATTTTGGTTTACTGACCATTAAGAGTTTACGGTCTATCAAATCTCTAACGAAACACATCCATGATTAAAATATTATTCGCAGATTCGTGGAATTTCATGATAGATTGTGCTTGTCGCATGTCGGAAAGAAAGCTGCCAAGGGATTCGACTTCGGTTTATTGGGGAATTAGGGAAAAGGGTATTATCAAGGACTTTGTATACTATCTGGACTGCGCACAGACGAAATTTGGCTCAAAGTTAGTTTAGGAAAATTCAACCTTAATGCGTTGTAACAAAACATATATTCCTTTGAAATGGCATAAGAGAGACGCTGTGCCGAGTGAGACTTCCCAAAGTGATGAAGTTGTCCCGCTCGCACTATTGCCATTTCGAAACGACACTTATGTATGGTAGAATTATTATCTGTAAAGCCGCGACTGTCTTAACCAATTCTTAGTTGTTATAACAATGTATTTTGATAAGATTTTAGTTAAAATTGCAAATAGATGCTAATAAAACAGAGTTTTTATTTATTTGGATGAATATACTACGTCTTTATGATTAATGGTTATTTTTTATTTTTGCTTAGAGTATCACCGTCGATTGCAAATGGCGTACTATGGTGTATACAAAGAAGTGTGGTAGGGTGACTATGCTGAACATATTTCTTAGATATGCTGGGTGTACAATTAGGTGTATAGTGTATAGTGGGTGTCGTTTTTATTTTTTTTGGGTTGTAGATTTCAAAAATGGCATCCATTTTTAAATTAAAGATGGCGGACGTCATTTTTTAGAATAAGTCGTCTTTGGTGTCGTTTTCTAGGTTTTTGGGGGTGTAGATTTCAAAAATGGCATCCATTTTGAACTTAAAGATGGCGGATGTCACTTTTTGCAAAAAGTCGTCATGGGTGTCGTTTAGTAGGTTTTTGGGGGTGTAGATTTCAAAAATGGCATCCATTTTGAACTTAAAGATGGCGGATGTCACTTTTTGTAAAAAGTCGTCATGGGTGTCGTTTAATAGGTTTTTGGGGGTGTAGATTTCAAAAATGGCATCCATTTTGAACTTAAAGATGGCGGATGTCACTTTTTGCAAAAAGTCGTCATGGGTGTCGTTTAATAGCTTTTTGGGGGTGTAGATGTCAAAAATGGCATCTATTTTGAACTTAAAGATGGCGGATGTCACTTTTTGCAAAAAATCGTCATAGGTGTCGTTTAATAGGTTTTTGGGGGTGTAGATTTCAAAAATGGCATCTATTTTGGAATAAGATATGGCGGTTGTTACTTTTTTGAAAAAGTCGTCATGGGTGTTGTTTTTGAAAATTTGGGGGTGTATATTTTAAAATTGGCATTCATTTTGAAATTGAAGATGGCACCCCCAGGTAAAAACCTCGAAAACTACAACCGTGACGACTTTTTCAAAAAAGTGAGTCCACCATTTTTTATTTCAAAATGCAAAAAAAAAATGGATGCCTTGTTTACTACGGAAGCCTAAAAATGATTGTGACTTTTCGTAATAAAGTCTATTAAGATTTTTCGTAACAAAGTCTATTCGTGGAAAAGTTTTCGTGATTAAGATTTTACGTGATAAGATCTTTTCGTGATAAAGTCTATTTGTGACAAAGTTTTTCGTGGTTAAGTACTGACACGGATTGCGTGATATGTGTTAAGATTACATCTATAAAAGTTAAACGTTGTTTAACACCGTAAATATGAATTCCAGACCATTACTGTCATCACAAAAGTGAAAGTACTCATCGAGACTTACATTTCCGATAACAGCTGTCAAACTTGAAACTGAATTATCTCCGTATATATTATTTCTAGACCATTGCTTTTATGGGGATTGGTTTTATAGAGATCTTTAGGGAAGGCCTATGCCCAGCAGTAGCATCCTATTGCTAAAACGACGACGATGACGAAATACGACGATTTAGGGGTAAGATAACTGCGATTCCTGCGTGCAGTTACATTCCAAAGAAATATTATATCCCAAGATGATCGAGATGTTTTGGTCATCCTACTTGGAAAAGAGACACAATCATCTGATGTGGTATCCTTGTCGGCACGTTTTTCTTTGCCAGTACTCAATCCTGTTTATATGATAAATCCATGGGTATTATCAATTTGGCATCAGTGTTGCCACCGTAGCCCTTTTGTGCCTAGATCTAGCACTTTTTTTTCTGTAGGTGAACTCGTCGTTTAATGATTTAGCCCGGAAAGGGCTTTCTAGCCCAGAAACTGAAATGTGTGCCTTACTAACCTTACGAATTTTGCGATAACATTGAACCTTCGTAATTGACTATTGATTTATTTCTATTTATGTGATTAATGTTCATCTTATGAACCGAGTAAGTGAATCAAAACTATTATTTATTTATTTCATTAGTTGATGTGCCAATTGTCATAACATTCAGTTTAATTTTGAAAAATGTTATTGTAATTCAAATACAAAAAATAAATACATGATTGAAATCATTAGCAAAGGTGTTTCTTTAGCCTTTTTTACCGTAGATCATTTCTTGGCTTGGAAGAGTTATCCTCGGGAATAGAATTCTACGCGCGCATCCCTCTGTCATGGTATGAGAACTATAATTCTTACACGTTTATAAAAACCACTTACCAATCGATATTTCAACAGTCATCTGATTGAATCCGCTGCGCGAAGTGCTCATTGAAAAAATGCCAGCTTGTGCAGTTAGAACGTGTGAAAATAAATCTTATACCTCGAATTTACAAAAAGATGGTGTAACGTTTCACATGTAAGTATTTTTTTGTTTCATTGAAGCTTATTTTTATATAAAAACTTAAAATAGTTCACTCGGACCGGCATCGAATATATCGATTCAGTAATGGAGTCTCCGCCAAAGATCGAGAATCATATCCTCCCATGTTTATGCAACATTCAGCCATATGTCCATACCTTACAATCTATTATTGTCTATTGTGGAGAAGAATTCAGTACGCGTACCCCTCTGCCACGGTATAAGAAAAATTGTGCCTACACGTAAAAGAGACACCGGACATTTTATTACACAATTTTAGACTTAAGCGTTCAAGCAATTAAGGCGAAAATGGATTATCAGCATCTGGGTGCATTGTTCTCGCTCGCTCCGCTCCATAAACCCGTCACCCGTTAACGTTTCGACTTTACCCTGATATGTTTAAGGTCGAAATTTCAGTGAACACCTCCTCCCCCGCGCCTCACGTAAAGCTGACAGAATGTAGTGAGTGCGAATGGTAGAGTGTTACTAGTCCGGAGATAAAACGTCCCTGTTTCGCCCTATTTTTGCTCGATCTAGTCCTTTTTAGCTTCTTCAATAGCCCCAATTACTAAAACTATAGTGCAACACTGCAAAGAGCACAGACAGTGAGCAAAGAATCTGTGTATGTGTAAATAAAATGTTATCGATTTTATCTAATAATTCAGCCAAATTCTATTGTAACTTTGGTGAATTGTGGTATCTATCGCTGTATCATACACTCTTTTATTTACCGATTACCTTATTATTTCTATCTCATAGCAATTAGCAATGGGACTTGCTGATCCACATTCCACTGATTCATAAAAGATTACTTCTGCAGGCTGCTGTTAGAAAGAAGTGTTGCCAAAAAAACATTAAAGAAGAAAATATCACAGAGATACTAAGTAATGAATTCAGACGAAAGTAGCTTGCGTCCTCCAACAAATGAGAATTCTTTAGATAACAAACGGAATAATGTAATGGTTCAAATAGAAATTGATGCACTGAATGATACTGATACAATTACTACAATAGGCAAACCTACTTTTACTGACTCAGTAAGTGTAACAGAACAAATACTCATAGTTACCGATAGAAAAACGAAAACAGAAGACCAAAATCGCAGCATTTCTAGCACGGCTACTGCAATAGATCCTTTGTTCATACCTTTTGAGATTAAAATAGAGCCCCAAGAACCAACGGTTACTGATGCAGAAGTTATGGTTACTGATGCGGCACCTGTAGTTACTAATTCAGAGGATACGGTTACCGATAAGGAATCCATAGTTACTGATACAGAAGTTACGTTTACCAATACTGCCCCTATAATTACTGGTACAGCAACAGAACTTAATGTACCAACAAAAAGTACAAACAGTAATCAGGGAGAAGTCAAAGAGAAGATAAAACCTTTCAAATGCCACCTATGCAGTTACAGTAGCACTCGATCACACAGCTTGAAACTCCATATCCAGAGACACGAAGGCCTTAAACCATATGAATGTCATATATGCCATCACAAATCACAGATTAAGGCGCATTTAGACCGTCACATGCGCACGCACTTATTAGAGAATAAATGTAATGTATGTGGAGTCAAAGCAAGGACTTCACGTGACCTTAAAGTACATGAACGGATACACACTGGAGAAAAGCCGTATAAATGTGATATGTGTCCATATGCCACAACCCATGCACACCAATTTAAAGTTCATAAAAGAATACACACTGGTGAAAAACCCTTTGAATGTGACATTTGTGATTATAAAGCAACAACTTTGCATGTTCTAAAAGTGCACATACGTACACACACAGGCGAAAAACCTTTTCAATGTGATTTATGTGACTATAGAGCAGTTACAGCATATGTTATAAAAGTCCACAGACGTACACATACAGGCGAAAAGCCTCAAAAATGTGACCAGTGTGATTATAGTACTGTATCAAGAACTTGTCTAGTACGGCACAAAAAGAAGCATACTGGTATACGCCCGTATCATTGTGATAAGTGCGAATTTAAGTCTATAACGGCCAGCGAACTTAAAAAACATACTTACACACACTCTGCAATAAAAAAATTATTTGAATGTACATCCTGCGACTTTGATACAACAGTTAAATCAGAGTTTAAAGTACACAAACAAATCCATCTAGCAGGAAAGATGCTTGAATGTGATATCTGTCATTACAAAACGCTTGGGAAAAGTAATTTAGACAGACACATAAAGACTCATACTGGGGAAAAGCCATTTAAATGTACTGTTTGTCATTACAGTTCGGCACTTAAGAATCATTTAAATCAACATATGAAAAGACATACAGGGGAGAGGAGTTTTAAATGTAATATGTGCGACTATACGGCCATATTATTTCATACTTTGAAGCACCATTTAATATCAAGGCACAAGAAAGACCCCAGGCAAATTTCTAAATTGGAGTACCAAAAAAACAGTAAAACCTGTTCTGAAGTTAGTTAAGATCATTCAGTGATAAAGCCAAAACAATTTTATTAATGTATATTTATATAAGTACAATCTATATTAGCAGTTCAATCTATGTATTAGACGTACATAGATTGTACTGTAAATATCGGTAATAACGCAACAAGCTGTCTAAAATATCTGTATCTTCTTACTAAGTATTATGTTCTCAATAAAACTATAATATATTTTAACTATGTAGTGAAAACATGACTCAATAATTAAATAATGTAAGTTAGTATAGAGCAGAAAAAAATAAAAAAAATATGTTACATAACAGATTTTATTTGACAGGTAACAAATCACCCCAATTGCTAGACCGTGCACATCTGTACGTAGTCTGATCGAATTTTGCCTTGGAAAATATCATTTCTTTCAGTTCGCCTTGTGCAGTACAGACACGGCAAATTGTATGCCCGGACCGCACTATAGGAGCCCTAACTATTCTTGGCCAATGTGGATCATCTTTCGGACGAAACCCTTTCTTCAATATCACATATGAGAATAGCTCTGCAGAAATATCCATCTTTGATGTATACGGCAGAGTTTCATACTTCATAAGGAAATTACATGGAGTTTGGTGTTCCATATACCTCGGGCAAACATTATCATTCGGACATGGTGAAAATGCATAACCCTTATTTCTGTTTCGGTCTGCTAGGTTTAAGACAAACTCCCTTGCTTCATTCACAACTTGGAATCCTGAGTTTGTGCCTTGTTCTACGATTATTAGATAGTCTTCAGTTTTGTTCCACAGCTTTTGTATAGTTTCGAGTCGGGACTTCATATCAGGCAGCTCAAGTAGTGAATATGCTGATAGAACTATGCTGTACTTTAAATCTGTTGACGCTGGTAGGAATTGCCGTTGAAAGTAACCTTTAAGAGGCATTTCTACATTGTCTTTTCCATTGCAGAGTATTAAGCGAGCTAAGTCATGCATGGTTTGTGATGTATCTACGGTAAAGTATTCAAATATGTCGCCTTTCCAGTAGTGGTTCACCGCCCACGTCCCAGTGCCAACACCGGAGCCAAAGTCGAAGAAACTTCGAGGCTTGTAGTCAGGTTGAGCTTTTTTTATCTCGTCGAGAATCCTCAGTAGAACGGCATATTCAGGTGCTGACCGTACCATTAAATACTGCAAACTAGTTGGTTTGTCATATGAGATGCTGCCCCAATGGTAGACATTCTTTTTTAGGGCACTGAATACCTTATTTTTAATCCTCTTATCGCACTCCTCGGCTTCTTTTTCTGTGAGCTGGCTGTTAACTTTTGAGAGTTCTTTTTTTGAGATTGTGTTGTAAAATTTGGCGGCCTTAGCGTCGATTTCATTTTCTTCCGGCGGTAATAATCTAGAATGCAGGTAGTTATCGAGTTTCTGACTCTCTTTTACTAAAGATTTGGCGTCGGAGTCGTCCAAAACCAACTTTATAGCCTTCCTAATGTCTGGAGGAATAGATGCGATTTTGATTCGTGTGGTTCCAGGATGTTTCCGAGGTTTGTACTGTTTCGCTTCAAACTGCTCCTTTAAGTTAACATCTATGGAGACTTTGGTAGTATAATTCACATAAAATGATGAGAAATGGCTTAATTTTAGCTTTTTAAACATTTTTGTCTTTAAATTCATAAACATAACCTAAAACTGAGTTATTTTGGGTTTGTTATTTGGTTTTTTTTCTTTACTAGTGTGACTAGATTTTTATTAATAACATTGCTAGATAATTGCTAAAGTAAGTCTATTTTATTTCACAGGAAATGCAAACTTATAGTTCATATTATTAATCTATGATAGTACCTACGAATTAATTATATGACAAAAAGATCATTTTCTATAAAATTGTGTGAAGCACGATAAAATCATTTCGTTAATTATGTGACTGCAAATAATATTCCTAAACATAAATAAACGTTCTAATTTTATAAATATAACGGGACAATAGCTTATAGTTTATTTTTAAATAGTGCCACTGTAGAAATATATTATGCTCTCATGGCAAATACGGCATGAATGTCACGCCAAATTGTGACAGCTGTGATAGATGATTGGCAACACTGTTACTTTCCTTTTCCTGCCGACATCTTATCACAGTACTTTTTAGATTCTTCGTTTTATCTTGTGCCTACAATGTTTTCTACAGCGTCCAGTCTCTGTGTATTTTTGTTAGTGCAATAAGGCTGATTAATTGTGTTAGATTACAGCCCTTGTGGTTCTTTAATGCTGACCTCATTAAACGACACCAAGCGGATTCATTGTGTTTAATTTACACGTGTGTGAGGTGAAGAATCCCGGCGTGCCAAACCTTCCGCCTTCCTCAGACTTTCGGCCCGCTGCCTACTCTGCTGTGACGACATTTCAACAGGTTCTAGACCCAGAGACTTTTGTCGAAATTGTCTGACAGGCGAAGGTTAAAAATGGAAGACCGTCGAAGTGAGCACGTGCCGGCGAATGCTACCACCGTTCACATGGAGAAGCTAGAAGGTGTGGTTAATTATTTATCATGGAAGTTCACCATGAAGATGGCACTAATTCTGGACGCATTGTGGGGATGCGTAGAAGGAACGGATACAGACCCAATTCGGGATCAACGAGCACTTGCTCGAATTTGCTTGAGCCTGCAACCTCAGTTATTCCAATACGTTCGAAACGCGAAGTCCTCCAAGGAAGCGTGGCAAAATCTTTCTCAAGTGTTTGAAGACAGAGGATTGTATCGACGTGTACTATTGTCTCGACAACTACACCAAACCCAGTTTAGTCAATTTTCGTCGATGAATGACTACATTAATGGGGTGATGATGATAGTACAACAATTAGCTGACATTGGAAAGGTTATTGAGGACCCCGAGGTTGCAGAGATTCTCTTAAGCGGCTTGCCAGCTGATTACGATGTTCTGGTGTCAAATTTGGAAACGGCATGCATAAGTGGAAACCTGACTACCGAATTTGTTCGCAGTAGATTATTACAAGAAGAACACAGGAAAGTGAATAGTTCAGAGTGTAATACGGCATATGTTGCTGCAAATAAGCAGAAAATAATCTGCCACTATTGTAAAAAGGCAGGCCATATAAAATCAAAGTGTTATAAGCTTAAACGTGATAAAAAAGGTGCAAATATTAGTGAAAAAACTTTTATTTCTACAGAAGCCGCCTTAGTGTCGTCAAATGACTGGATAGTAGACAGTGGTTGTACAGCAAATATGACCAATAACAAATTGAATTTAAAAGACTTTAAGCCATTGAAAACTGATGTGTGTATAGCGAATAATGAAAAATTATCTAGTGTCGGTGTAGGTATAGTTAAAATTCCCTTGTCGAATGATGTTATGATGGCTGAATCTATGCTCGTACCAGATTTGACTACAAATCTACTTTCAGTCAGTAAACTAACTCAGTTAGGTTTTACTGTGGTGTTCGACAAAAATGGGTGTCACTTGTACAAAAAATGTAGTGTTTTGGGAGATAGCGTGGGACACGCTACTAACTATAATGGTATCTATAAGCTTGATGTCAACAGGGTCATGCAGGTGGAGCACTCTACACCTGTCCTACCGACAGTGCAGGAAGGAGAGAGTGCAATGGTCGCAGCTGTGCCAGCGTCTACCTGGCACAAGAGGCTTGGGCACTTAGGTTATAATGGTATGTGTGCTTTGCAGAAAGCTAACAATTTTGGTTTACAGGATACTGAGGAATTTAAAAACCAGTTGAAAAATTGTGTGCCATGTCTTGAGGGGAAGCAGGTGGCCAAACCATTCCCTGATAATGCAAAGCGAGCTACGCAACCACTGGAGTTGGTGCACTCAGACCTATGTGGGCCCATGAGAAGCTGCAGTTGGGGCGGTGCACAATACCTTTTGACATTTACCGATGACTTCAGTAGGAAGAGCTGGGGATACCTTCTGCGGAATAAATCTGAGGTACTGTCAGTTTTTGTTCAATTTAAGACGTTAGTAGAGAAACAGTCCGGCTACTCTTTGAAGTGTCTCAGGTCTGATGGTGGGGGTGAGTATTGCAATAGTAAGTTTGCGACATACTTGTCTCGTGAGGGAATAGTTCATCAAGTAACAATCCCATATACCCCGCAACAGAATGGTGTTGCAGAGAGACTTAATAGAACTCTGATTGAGAAGGCGCGTTGCATGTTGCAGGAATCTGGTCTCTGCCAGCGCTATTGGGGAGAGGCGGTCATGACCGCTATTTATTTAAAGAATAGGTGCCCCTCTGTCGCTGTGGCGGGATCTTTACCTGAGGAGGTCTGGACCCGTTCTAAAATTGAATTAGGTCACCTTCGTGTATTTGGATGCATAGCCTATTCTCTAATACCTGAGCAGAAGAGACAGAAACTTGATGCTAAATCTAAGAGATGCATCTTCGTTGGTTACAGTGACACTACCAAAGGTTATAGATTTGTCGACCCTTTAGTTCCCCACAAGGTGTTTTTTAGTAGAAATGTGGCATTTTTAGAAAACGAATTTTTAAGTAATAATGAATCTAAGTCAACTTATTTTAATTTTTATCAATATGACTGTAATCCTAATTTATATGACCAGTCAAATAGTAATTTATTGAATAATAATGATATTGATAATTATAATGTGGAAAATATGAATATTTTAAAGGAAACTGACGTTATTGATACTATCAGCTGTGATATAGGCAATAGTAATAATTTATCTATGAATGAGAATATAGATGACAGTTTTTCTAATAAAAATATTACTGTGGTTTCAGCTCCTGAGTCGGAGTATGGTACTGGTGATGAAGCGCCTAGTCCAGAAAGTCCGGTGTTTGTTGATGTAGCCGGTGACATATCTTCGAGATCCGAGGGGTGGCGACCTGCAGGGGAAGAAGCCGTGACTAGTCCTGAGGGTTTAGTGACCGTCATTTCGCGACCTGCTAGGAGCACCCGTGGTAAACAGCCCGTCAGGTACGATGATTATGATATGTCTTTATTGGTCCAGGGTCATTCTGACCCTATGAGCTACGAGGAAGCTATCTCATCGTCCGCGAGCGTGGAATGGAAAGCTGCTATGCAAAAAGAGTATGATGCACTCATCAAGAATGGGGTATGGAAGCTAGTAGACCGGCCTGAAGGCCAAAATGTTGTAAAATGTAAGTGGGTCTACAAAACTAAGCAAGATAATGCAGGTAAGGATAAATATAGAGCTCGCTTAGTAGCGCGCGGTTTTTCTCAAAAACGCGGTGTAGATTACAATGAGACTTTCTCACCAGTCGTCCGCCACAGTACTATGAGAATTTTATTTGCTCTAGCAAATGACTTAAATATGAGTATAGATCATTTAGATGTAGAGACAGAATTTTTTAAATAGTGACCTGGTAGAGCATATTTTTATGGAGCAGCCTCTAGGTTATTGTACCGATAGTAGTAAAGTATGTTTATTGCTAAAAAGTATATATGGTTTAAAACAGGCCATTAGAATGTGGAATCTAAAAGTTCATCAATTATTGTCTAATAATGGTTTTATACAAAGTAAATGTGAACCATGTGTATACATTAGGAAACGTAATGAATGTATAACTATAATAGCCCTCTACGTTGATGACTTTTATTGTTTTAGTAATGATCCCACAACTAAAAATGAGCTCATTGGTTTGTTAGAACGTGAATTTCATGTAAAAAATTTAGGTACTTTAAAAACTTGTCTTGGAATGAACGTAACTCATGATAAACGCAATGGCATACTTGCTCTGGATCAGTCTGATTATATCAAAAAATTGTTATCTCGGTTTGGTATGGAAAACTGTAAGGCAGTGGCTACTCCCATGGTTGTAGGTAACAAATTATGTAAACCTCAAGGTAATTGCCTAGATGAGAATGTACATAGGTATAGAGAGTTACTGGGTTGCTTAATGTACCTATGTGTTTGTACAAGACCAGATTTGAGTTTTGTTTGTAGTCAACTAAGTCAGTTTAATAATGGCTTTGATCATTCTCATTGGCTCGCAGCTAAACGTGTATTGCGGTATTTAGCAGGGACGATAAATTATAGACTATGTTTTTATAGGAACTGTAATTTAAACCTAACTGCTTTTGCAGACGCTGATTGGGCCAACGATATTGTGGATAGGAAATCTTACACTGGCTACGTAATTAAACTAGGCAAAAATGTTATAAATTGGGAGTCTCGTAAGCAAAAATGTATAGCACTTTCTAGTACTGAAAGTGAGTACTTAGGTATTACAGAAGCATTAAAAGATTTATGTTTCATTAAAAACTATTTGTCAGAAATATTAGACAAACAATTAGAAGTTATTTTGTATAATGATAACCAAAGTGCTCACAAATTACTGGAAGCTAAAGAATACTGCCATAAACGAACCAAACATATAGATTTAAGGTACCATTTTGTAAAAGATCTGATTCAGAATGGTTTTGCTAAAGTAAAATATTTGTCAACGGACCAAATGTTTGCCGATGTACTTACAAAACCATTGAGCTCTGTAAAACATAACAAGTTTGTGAAAGAATTAAATATTAAGTAAAAGGCTGCTATGTAAAATATTTAATATGATTATTGTCTTAATATAATATTAGCATGGAAAGCATGTAGGTACCTAAATTTGAAAATGTTTTGTTATTGTGATAAGTGTTAGCATGATAGATAGATAGATAGATAGATAATTCTTTATTAGCTTAACCAAATACAATACAAACACATGAAAAATAAAAAACATTAAAAATTAGTTATACTAAATGGCATGTTTTCTGTGTTATTTGTACTTGTATATGTGTCCATTTTGAGTGGCTATGAGAACATAATAAGGGGAAGTGTAGAAATATATTATGCTCTCATGGCAAATACGGCATGAATGTCATGCCAAATTGTGACAGCTGTGATAGATGATTGGCAACACTGTTACTTTCCTTTTCCTGCCGACATCTTATCACAGTACTTTTTAGATTCTTCGTTTTATCTTGTGCCTACAATGTTTTCTACAGCGTCCAGTCTCTGTGTATTTTTGTTAGTGCAATAAGGCTGATTAATTGTGTTAGATTACAGCCCTTGTGGTTCTTTAATGCTGACCTCATTAAACGACACCAAGCGGATTCATTGTGTTTAATTTACACGTGTGTGAGGTGAAGAATCCCGGCGTGCCAAACCTTCCGCCTTCCTCAGACTATCGGCCCGCTGCCTACTCTGCTGTGACGACATTTCAACAGCCACTTGGTATAATTTCGAAGGACTAGGAATAAGAGATTTTAATCAACGCTATCCATTAAGTACCTAACCAAAAGGAGTCGACACTGCAAAGCGTATCCCTCTGCCAAAAGTACGCGACCGGCGTTCATGCGCTTTATATAATATTAATATCAGTCTGGTTGCGCTTGTGTTGCGTTAATTTTCAGTTAGTGTTAGTTAATTACATTTGTGTGCGTGTAAACTTGCTTATATTTTGGTTTGTGTGCGTTTATTCACCCCTCACTGAAGCCGGAAACATACTATCGGACGCGGCTGACGGACGCGACTGACAGCCGCGACTTAGCAATGTGCACAGTCTTAAAACATCCGGTGTGCCAGATCGCTCTCGGACGTCAGAACGCTCAAAGTCGTCCGAAGGTGACGTCCGCGACTTATGTCCGGTAGTGTGCACGGCTCAGTGTACTTTCATAGTCTAGGTCGCGGCTGTCAGTCGCGTCCGTAAGCCGCGTCCGATAGTATGTTTCGAGCTTGACTTGGCAGACTTCGGTGCTTAGGCGTGTCGACTCCTTTTGGTTAGGTACTTAATGACTAGGAATGGAAGTGGCAATATTCCTGGGGAAACGCTGCTGATTGGTTGCAAGGAGGTTTCAAGTGATATCGCATGATCGGTGGGCGGTGCGAGATGAGATGTCACTTGTCAGTGGTAAAGAGAGCTTGTGGGGGAGAGGTTGTGTTAAAATGTGATTAGGACGGCTCGAGTTGTGATTCTTGATAAAATGGTGGCAGGGTGCGTTCCGCTACGGAACTCCATGTCCTTCGCTTAGTTTTCTCTATACTTAATTTTAATCATAAGAGTAATCCTCTGTGAAATAAACCGATTGTTCGTGACTTCGCATGTATCTCCTCGCCCGCTAAATTCACGCCACACAGAAGCATAAAATCATTACCACATTGAAACATCATAACTGATGCGGATCCTTTTATTGATTCGACAAATATATATCCTTACTTTTGTTACCGGCTGTATCCAATGCAGCAGCTGTGGGCAACTTTTCTAAATCAAACACTACAGCACAGATATTGTATTATTAAATATTAAATCTTCATGTAACTATTAACTATCGTTATAAATATTTTTACGATTCTGCCAAAAACTAAGTCATGATTTTTTATTTTTAGTAAATTTTTATTTGGAGAAAAAAAAAAAGTTAAAAAGTATGTGCCCAGAGCGCAATCTATAAGCCATCACAACATATTTTCGGCATATATTCATATTTGACCACCATGGCACATGAGAGGA
Source organism: Hypomecis punctinalis (assembly GCA_949316475.1). Lineage (NCBI taxonomy): Eukaryota > Metazoa > Arthropoda > Insecta > Lepidoptera > Geometridae > Hypomecis > Hypomecis punctinalis. The sequence goes on from OX438822.1 coordinate 4,008,164, forward strand.
GGTTCATATATTAATGTACGGTACTATTTTCCTTTTTTGAGGGAACCAAGATCAAAATACTCTTTCCATTGTAACGAGATACTATGTTTGTATTTAATCAACGCTTTAGTGCCATCTGCCGAGCTCGTATGCGCGCCACGAAATATTTTTTTCGTAGTGTCAGAACGAAACAGCGTTATGGCAAAGTGACATATCTGTCACTTATTCAGACGTCAAAACGAGTTCTTTTCGTGGCGTTTCGTGGTCGCATGCTTTACCAGCAGATATAGCTTCTCAGGCTAGTTTATCTGCCTCCTCATTACCATGTAAACCAATATGTGAAGGAACCCATTGTGAACCAAGATACCTCCCTCGAGCCTTCAAAGCAAGAACTTTGTTTAAAATAGTTTAAGCTAAGAATGCACCCTCTATGACCAGCAGCACATCGAGCCAAATGCTGAAATTACAACCTTTGAAAATCTTGCACTGATAACATAAGACAGCGCCTTCGATGTAGCAGAAATCTCCACAAACATAATGGAATAATCTGAATCATTTAGTTTGAAAAGCTCCCTCACATTGCGACTGGGATCATAAAAGCTGCCCATCGCCCTTTGTTCGTTTGGGAAGCGTCAATGTAAATTTTACGCCAATCATTGTATTTGTTTCCAGACATATGTAGCGTATTGTATTATAATACTGTGACATCATAGTTCTTTTTTGATTTGAAACATTGTCATTTTATTAATTCGGGTGTTTAATTTGCTATAATCGCAGAATTATGTTTAATCTATCCACACTGTTATTTTCTCAATATGAATTTGGCGTCGTACTAATAGACATTTGCCGTTTTACTTCAGATTATGGTAAAAATTGAAATCATCCATATCATTTAATGTACAATAAAACTCATTAATTTATTTACATAGGTAGTTAAAATAAAACGTAATTTAGGCATATAAACAAGCAATAAATAATCTACGCTAAAACTACACAGTGAATTTGTAGAATTACATTTTTGATTTGTTAGTTTCCTCTTGCTTGTGTTTATTGATACAATCTCTGAATTCATTCACTTCGGTTTGGCATTTCCTCCAATCTTTAGTAGTCGCTATGCATTCCTGAAAATTTAAAAAAGCTACAGTTTTTGGTTCATGATTAATATTTGGATTTAAAATATGTTTTGCCTTACCTGAACTTTGTAGTGCAATTCTATGCAACCAGTTTTCTTAAGCATATTTTCAACAGGGTCCTCTTCAGTTTCTGCTGGTTTTTCTCGGGGTTTTATGGTCATTTTTCTAATAAACTTTTTGTTAATTAATTTTAATACAAACCCAAAAAGTTAGAAACTTACTAACCTCAAACAATGTTTATTTATTTGCCTATGCCTATGTACGTCAAAGAAATGTCAAAATCATCTGTTTTTGACGTAGGATTTTGTGCTCCTTTTAGTTTAGATTCATTCGTAATATAAAATTCTGCTAAAATGGTAAAAGTCTAGTAAATAATGAACCATTGAGGAAGGAATCATAATGAACGCATCTGATTTTACATTATTTGGCATTTTATTCACACGTCACCGCTGACGTTCGAAAGTGCGTTCAAAACACTACTGAAAAATATTTCACCGAGTCCACGTCGGATAGCGTTGATTAAAATCTGAGAGATACAACATTGTATTACTGTTGCTATTTATCAGCATCCTGATACCAAATAATTTTTTTTTGGATCTAAAATTGAATATGTTGCGGAATTGTTCGTTTTGATGTCCATAAAAAAGTTATTGCACCGTACTAAGTGTAATTTTCACTTAAAAGTTTTTGAACGCAATCGATACGTGGAGTTCTTTCAAGAAAACGGGACATTTCATTTTAAGTTATCTAAATTAAAAGCTTAGTTATTAGTCACAAATTTTATCAAAATGGTCACAAAATACATCGTCGCAATCTTCGCTGTGGCCCTAGTAGGTAGTACCTATGGAGATAGCTGCCAAAACCCCAAAGTTGAAGCATCTTCGTTCACAAGTTTAGATGCTACTGTCGTGACTGAAATAGCTTATATTACTGAATTTACGCTGAAATGTGATAATTCGTTGCCTGAAAACTACGCTCTATATGCTGAAGTAGGCGGCAGGGCGCTCAGCGCCGCCCGTATCGGAGAAAACAAATACCAGGTAAGGTTACAAAACATTTTTCTTCAGTTTTTGAAGAACCTACGGCTACATTTATAGTAAAATAGGTACCTCTTAGCTTTGAAATTTAATAGATACCCACTTTTTTGATCATTAAAAATTAAACTATGTTTTCTACCAGTAGGGATATATGGAACTGTTGGTTTTTGTGTAGTTTTTAAATTCGAACTAGCATTGTTAAAGTAAGTGACACACTGGTAGGTAGCGATTGTAAATAAAATATTTGCCGTGGATGTTTTATACATCTATAAAACATTTTAATTTTAGCGCCTTTAAAATTGGGACTATTAACCCACTAAACAGGGTTATCCAGAATTGGTGTACTAAGCCAATAGATTTTATTTTTATTTTTATTTTATTTATTTGATACACAAAACAGATAACAATCGAATCCTTATTCTAAACTTAGTAGCTAAATTTTACACTGGATTGTCGTCCAAGGTATGTGTATACAGGAAAACTAAAAATTAAAGTAGACGAATACTTTGAAAGTATCCTTCTGTAGCGAGCTTCCAGAGGGGTACTTACAAAACCGCACTAAAATTATCTAAAGTCTATTGATCAAAATAAGGAAACAAAGAATGTATTATAAAATAAGTAAAATAGAAAATTCACTGAACTGAATAACTCAGGCGTAGCGTATTTGTGGCGTCAGAAAAATCCTGTTTGCGATTGAAATGGAGGATATCTTTTACAGTTTTTTTATAAGTATTGAAGTTGGGATGAAATATGTCCAATTGGGAGTCCACAGATGAGGCGAAACTGGGAAAATAAGTGTTACAGATCCTCGTTATGAACATTTACTGTAGGGCCAACCTAGAATCTGAGAAAAACAACTTTCATTTCATTCTTCATCTCAAGACCCTTGAAGAACCAAGATTGCATGGAGATGAAAATTCTCAATGGCTTCTATAGATAGATAATCATTCATTTTCACACCACATCCTCTGCAATAGAATTCTCTACAACTGGATTAGGTTGCCTGAGAATGTAATCTCAGCAAGAACTGTAAATGATGTCTTAATCCATTTGACTTAATACAGGGCAAGTACATGACCCTGTATAAATCAACTCCACAGCGACTAAACTAAACCTCATTCTATGCAGGTGTCCTGGACAGAGGAGCCAGCCAAGGCTCGCTCTGGCACCCACGAGATCCACATCTTAGACGAGGAAGGTTGGGCGTCCCTGCGCAGGGCTCGCCGCTCCGATCCTAACGCTGCCGTTGCTCCTCTCTTGGCTATCCAACTCAACCATCCTGGCAGTAAGTATCACTTTTACTAAGTAAGTTCATAAAAGCCGGGTGGCTAGCCTTGGTGTCAGAGTTTTAGAGGAAGGCTGGGCGTCGCTCCGCAGGGCTCGCTCCTTCGACCCCAACACTGCCGTCGCTCCTTTGTTGGATATCCAACTCAACCATACTGGCAGTAAGTATCACTTTTACTAAGTTCATAAAGGCTGGGTGGCTAGCCTTGGTGTCAGAGTTTTAGAGGAAGGCTGGGTGTCGCTCCGCAGGGCTCGCTCCTCCGACCCCAACACTGCCGTCGCTCCTTTGTTGGATATTCAACTCAACCATACTGGCAGTAAGTATCACTTTTACTAAGTTCATAAAAGCTGGGTGGCTAGCCTTGGTGTCAGAGTTTTAGAGGAAGGCTGGGCGTCACTCCGCAGGGCTCGCTCCTCCGACCCCAACACTGCCGTCGCTCCTTTGTTGGATATCCAACTCAACCATCCTGGCAATAAGTACCACTTTTACTAAGTTCATATAGGCTGGGTGGCTAGCCTTGGTGTCAGAGTTTTAGAGGAAGGCTGGGCGTCGCTCCGCAGGGCTCGCACCTCCAACCCCAACACTGCCGTCGCTCCTTTGTTGGATATCCAACTCAACCATCCTGGCAATAAGTATCACTTTTACTAAGTTCATATAGATAGTTTACAAAGGCCAATTAATTTTATGCCAATGGACTGAAATAGCCATAGACATGTTTTTTATCCGTTAGTTAGTTTTTATCAAAAAATATTGGACATGTATTATTTCTTTTGTCAATCAAACAATAAATGACGAAGACAAACCTTGTCAGAGTTTGGGAGCTCAGAAGAATTACAAGTAATTCGGAAGTGCTGGCTCATGACGTCACTTTTATGAAAGAAGTGCTTACTTTTGCTGTAGATGTGACGCTATGCAAAACTTCTTCTTCTTCATAGTTTTGGCGTCGCATTATTGTGCATTTGCCAGTGTCAAGTATTAAGTTTTAATAATTTTTGATAATATTTTAAAATAGTCACTGTCGTAGTCTCGTCATCTATATTAATAATTTCGTCAAGGGGTACGGTAGACTCGATTGAAACTTTATCTGAATGATAAAACATAAATAAATAATGATTTCGAGTCGACAACATATATCCGGAAAATTCGGATTATCGAGTATTTTAATAAATTATAACGGTGCTGACAAACAAAAACACGGTCTCCATATTGACACCGCATGACGGATGACATAACTTGAGCAGTGTTGACAACACCACAAATAAAGAATCTGCTAAAATGGTGTTAAAATTGTGACAAAATAATGCTATATAAATATGTTAAAAATTGTGATAACATTTTTCAATATCAAATGAAACGTAACCTAATTATAAAATTATTATTAATTAACAAAATATGTATTTTAATCGACTATGACTTATTATTATATGATATCAAATAAAATGTAAGTATCTTGGGTCTTCATCGACCACTAATGAGCTTGAAGACGAGGTTGCGTCATTGCTCAGACTGTGTAACTCTCCTTGGTACCTACAGAGCGCAGTGCGTTCTCTGGAACTGCGTAAGACTAGCAGCATTTCCTTGCCCTTTTTAAGACGAATTTTATAAGTATAAAATAACATTTAAAGTTTTTACCGACAATTAATTGCGTAGCTTAGTTTTTAATACATTAATTTGACTAAAAGAAACCATTTCAATTTTGTCATTCGAATGTGGTTGCGTTAAAAACGATATTGCTGAGATAAATCTGCAATTCTGCATGTAATTTTAAAAATATGGTGTATGCTAATTGCAAATAAATATGCTAAACAAGATAAAAATATGCTAAATTGGCATCACTGATCTTGAGCAGTCAATCTTCTTTTTTTATGTTTAGGCGTCGCAATGTTGTGCATTTGCCAGTGTCAAGTATTCAGTTTTAATAATTTTTGATAATAATGTATCAAAATAGTCACTGTCGTAGTCACGTTAAAGTCCAACCTTTGGTTAGTACCTAAACTTCGGTTAGGTACCTACTGTATTCAATGATCTGAAACATAAAATAGGACATGAGTGCAGGCTATTAATTTTGTGTACGAAGTAATGAGACTCCACTGGAGAAGCAAAGTATACAGGCTACATAAAGTACATCATATTATAACACCAACCGGCCTTATTGGAAATCTATGGGGGAGGCTTATGTCCAGCAGTGGACGTCCTACGGCTGATAGATAGATAATTATAGAAAATATAATACTTGCCATACCTAATTTTTAAAGTTGAAGTTGACTTTCTTTTCGTTTTATCAGAATATATAGATACATTTACAGTACTTATTCATTTAGTTTTGAGCAGTTTTAATTTTGAGCAATTACTTTGGGATATTGTTTACACCGATTATGCCGAAAGTACCTATTTCTTAAAATGAATGTCTTTTATTGGTCTTTCATAATTGTTTTGCTTGACCTACATCATTTTGTTATCAGCATCTCCTTACCATAGATGAAGGATAGGTCTTCGCTCCGAGCTAAGCAAAGACCTATCCTTCATCTTTGCTCCTTGCATTAGGTAATCATTGTCATGATTGTGAAAAATTGATGCAGCGAAGGGCCCTTCGTAAAGATGGTGATCAAGGCAAATTTGATGAGTGTGTGTGTATTATGAGTCACATTTCACCCGAGCGAAGCCGGGTTGTCATCTAGTAGTCCAATAAAGTCGCTGTCAAGTCCAATCATAGTCCAAGTCATACCTCAGTAAAGCAGTGGAGACTTTACTAGAGGCGTCTATGGAGTTTTGGTAACAACACGGAACAACATGTTATGTCACATTATATCACTTGCCTACACTCATGCACGTAAATCAGCTCATAATCAACGAAATACCACCATTTTTCACTAATTATCACTGATAAAAACACAAGTTTAACAAAATAATACAATGAAGCGACATGATTTTTCCGCGTTCCCGCCAAAACTCTGCAAAACTTTAACAGTTAATTTTGGTTTAATTGACAGATGACAGAAACCTAAATATTTTTTTTTTTCTTTTTCCAGGCTACTCGGGCCCGTGGGTGAACTCCGAAGTCCTGGCGACGCTGCTTTCCATCCTCGTCGCGTACACTGCCCTCCGCAATAAGGGCAAGATCCTAGCTTAGTTGCTTACATTTATTTTGTATTTAGAAATAAATTGTTAATAATAAATAATTTATATTGATTTTGTAGTTGTTTTATCATTTATCTTGTACTTGTGTACTATGTAGGTACATCCTGCCGCTTATGAAAAGACTAAACAGAATATTTGGTTTATTCCCAACGGCCCCCACAGAAACGGCTACCACTTACAAAGTATAATTTTTTGTGCCAAGTTTAGTAGGGCCATAAAAAAATAATGGTCCTAATCCCAACGTCCCCCCCTAAAATTTTATCAGGACTATTTTTTACGTCAATTATGAAGTTTTTTTTTTATTAAATAATACTTATTATTTATTTAACGTCGTGGTGTGAGAAACCAAAAGCCCAGTCCAGTACAAATGAGTTCTTTTGAAATGTATGCATAGATTTACACTCCACTGAAAACGATGTGAGATAACCTGCATCCGTAAAACGAATCCTTACTGGCTCAGCTTGGTGGCGCGTGACCCAAAATCAGCATCAGCAGTATCAAAAGACCACAACAGTAGGTACTCACCTATCAAATTACTGAAATTCAAATTATGCTACTAGATACTATACTTGTAACAAATAACGTATGCCCGCAGCCTTTACATGAATTTACCTTGTTTGTTTGTATGCGATGACAACTGACTACGCGCCCCGCACAGATTGGGGGCCACGTGAACGCATAAAGAAAAATAACTGGATAATCGCGAGACAGGCTCGCTTACCAAGGGTTCAGCTCAAATCACGACAAATCAGTAAGATGCCTGGTATTAGATAAATATTTTTTGGACATCTTAGACACGGCCTCTGACCCCAAACTAAGCAAAGTTTGTGATATGGCTGCCAAAGACTGATATACTACATATACTTATTTTAAATACATACTAATATAGATAGTAACACTATCGAAACCCTTACTAACTCCATGGTTCTGTAATAGGGCCCCTGATAGGGTTAATCCGGTACTGCATGCGTGTAGGACTGATCGCTCGGCCAGTGCACACACGCGTTGTAAGTACTTACTACGCAACGAGCATAAGGCTGCCTGTCCACCAGAGCGGAGCGGAGAGACAGAGTAAAGCGGAGCGGAGTTGTGTACTGTTTCTGTCCACCTGAGCGGAGCGAGACTGCGGAGCTGGAATACTCCATACTCCGCTTACCGGTTTTGTATGAATTTTTAAACTAGTTCGCAACTCCCTGTCCACTAAAAAGGAGCGGATATTTTGTGCAATCCTATTGGTTAATATTTCTCCGTTTCTCCACTCCGCTGCCTCGCTCTACTCCGGTTGACAGGCAGCCTTACTATCGAGTACAGGCCGTGGTGCAGCCCTGTAGTTCTATTATCTACTCTTCGTTATTTAAAGGTGACGTCCACAAGTGGTATATTATTCAGAGAAAAATCGAACCAAGATGATATATACATCATTTGAAAGCTTGTTTTATGGGCTTCCCAAAAATATTTATTTTAGATTTTTTCACCCCTCCATTTTTTTTAAAATGTGGATAATAAATTGTATGAAAAATAACAATACAGCTTATTACTTATTCTAGTTTAGCAATGATAAAGTGCTTCTATGCTCTCTGCTGGGAAACTGTGGTCCAGAATTGCGCGGAAGAGAGAGGAATGGAAACTGTTGGAGGAGGCTTTTACCGCTACTGGCGGTCCTTATACTATAGTTTAATTAATGTTATGTTTATGTAAATTGTTTATGTTTTAAGGAAATTAAAAGCTTTTTTATTTTATTTTTATTTTATAAAGTGCTTCTATCGTTATTTTACTTGCATTCGTTGCCAATTCTTCCACATTTATCACTTGATTTGCTAAAATTAAAAAAGATAACCTACCAGTGTGACCAGTTAGTAGGTACAACGTGACAAAAAAAAACACTTTAAAAGTGTGTCTAACTGGTCAAAATGCTTTTATTTAACAATTTGGAGGTTACTTAATCAGGGTTGCTAGAGATAAACTTCCTATTGAGCCAAATATATTTATTTATCCTAATAAATTCAAAATTAATTTTAAAAAAATCGGATGGCTCTTTTTTGTTTTTAACTGTTGTTATAGACTCAGAAAAATATGAACTTTCTCGAAATGTATTGAGTGTTGTGGTTCGAATTTTTGATTATTATTATACCAGCCTCCATACATTTTGTGGACATGTCCTTTACCAAGTCTAGATAATAATATCACTCCCAGCGATAAGGCTGCTAATAGTTACTAATTTGTACTTGCACTTAGTCAACATTTTCTTCACACTTTTTCTAACTATTCAAAATCTCACTGGCCAAAAGTACGGGACATATAAAAAGGTCAAAAAATAAAACAACAGATTATTATAATTTATCCGTAAATGCCTATATTTATTTATTTATACGACGTAATCCATGTGCCCAGAAATCTACCGACAAAGTCCTCCGTCAGTTTCCGTCGACTTGGGCGATTCGACGAACTATGAATGTCAGATTTTCATCGATTTGGGCGAATCGACGAACTATATTTTTTTACAAGACAGTTATAACTCTAGGGGCCACCTTTGCATAATTTGGTCGCCATCTTTTACACACTCTTTTTTACAAAACTGGGAATTATAAATAACATCTTATACAACGTGTAACAGAGAGGTTGAAAAATACTTAAACCACGCATATTTAAAATATCCAGACATATTTAAAACTTACCCCAAGTGGTATGATAATCTTCAGCACGATAGTTTACGATTTCTTCCAAGAAAGTTTTGCGTAAAATAACCCGATGTTAACCCTAGGAACACGTGTCGCGCGTTTTTATTTGTTAGGGTTGTCCAAAATAATACGAAATAATATTTGTTTTATGTGGAAAAATAAAATACACAGCTCTTGAAGTTTAAAATTCATTCAGGTGATTCGTGACTGAATACACATACATGCCCTTCAGTATTGTTCAACCTTTCTGTGACACGTTATATTTATTAGTTTTTCGTCGACTTCAGCGAATCGACGAACTATTTTTTTTTTACAATTAGTTATAACACTGGGGGCCACCTTTGCATAGTTTGGTCGCCATCGTTTATACACTCTCTTTACAAAACTGGGAATTATAAATAACATCTTATATAGGTCGAATCAAAGTTGGCTGAGATATGAATTTGCTACTGCGCAACGACTGGCATCGCGTTCACAGACACCATTAATTTTGAATAGACCTATATTTGTTACAAATCACGAATGCGGCTTTTACATATTGTGTAAGCCATGTTTATATTCTTTGTACACATTTGTGTACGACTGATCATTCAACTACGCACTCACACTAACACAATGTGTATATAATATATATTATTACAGTTACATGTAAACTCTGTGTGCGGTCGTGGTTTGGAACAACTATAATAACATTTTAGTGGTTAGTATAGGCCAAATCATACAAGTCGGCGCATGTGAAGTTAGCTACACGAGAAGACATCTAATCAACGCGCAGCTTTATGTGAACTTCAGTCAGGATCGGATATTGCTCAGATAGTAGCTAACTTCCCATCCGCCAACTTGTATGATTCAGCCTATAGCAGCGTTAGTGGCTCGTGCAAAATGATATTAACAATCTGCTTTCCCTGTTCTAAGCCAAAAGAGGCTGATTAAGATCATCATTATGAACATCTTTTACTATGGGGCCAGCACAAAATTCGAGACGATAAAATCAGCTGTTCCATACAAAACTGTAACTCGGAATCGACAAAATGTAAAAAACAGCTGACGTTTTTTCTCGAATTATTGAAAATTTAATCATAATTATGGTCTGAAACCTCCTTTCGGGTTAGTACATCAGTTCTGGATAACCATGTATATAACAGATCGATAATGCTGTTGTCACTTGAGACAATTCTCAACCACACAACTGCATGGAAAAGTATATCTGTGTTACAAAACGTGCCACTATCGCCATCTTCCGTTCTAAGTTGTGATACAACTTTGCACAAATATTAATAATCTCAATAACAATATTGTTTTATAAGCTAGTACTGAGATTTATGTTTGGTTGCTGTAGCCGTTATTATATATTCTATCATACTATCATTTCTTTATATCATCACATTATTTTGAACGGCCAAAGTTCAAAATTCTGAGCGGCACTGGCACTGACACGTTGAGTTAGACTGAAAGCGATTGCGAGCGAGCGTGTCTGTACCATTGACATAGCTAGGGATTAAAAGTATATTTTTAGTACCAACGGCCAGTGGCCGTGCTTAGGCAGTTAAAAAAATATTAGTCTCAACGTCCCCCACTAAAATTTCTTTTGGAATAATGTTTTTATAGAAAACTAGCTGACCCGGCGAACTTCGTTTCACTGCTGGGCTGATTTGTGAATCTAAACCAGCCAGGGCGCCACCCAAAACGCATACAAAAAAAAATCATTCAAATCGGTCCAGCCATTTAGAAGTTCAGTAAAATTCACACGTACAATAGAATTATATGTACAAGGGTTATAGGTAATCAATTAGCATCCTTTTAGGGGCTTATTCTGTACATCAAAACTAACAACTTATGTGACTTTTGTCAAAACACAAAAAAACAGTTGCTCCAAACAAACAACCGCCACTGGTGGCTGTTGGCACTAAAGTAAATACTTTGATCCAACTTCCCCCAATGATGGCGGTTTTAGTGGGGGTCGTTGGGACTAAACCATTTTTTCTAAGGGGGCAGCTGCCTACTTTCTGTTCACCCCAGAAAAATAGAATGTAATTTTTTATGTTTTTTAGCCACTCGCTATTACTACCCGCGGCTACCAAAGAATCCCTCAACACGTCGTTGGCTGCGTTTCTGGCTTTACAGACACGCTCGTTTGCGATACCACAAGTACCATACATGAATGTACACTTCTGTAAGAGAGGTGTCGTCACGACCCCCACTCCCAAACTTTGTCAAAGTTTATCTTTGTCATTTGTTGTTTGATTGACAGAAGAAAAAATACGTGTCCTATATTTTTTGATATTCCAACTCACGGATTAATTTTACCCTATCAGGGTTATGAATAGCATCTTACTAATTGATTAGAAATAAGTTTAGTTTTGACAAGAGTCGCTGAACAAAAGTTGTTAGTTTTGATGTACAGAATAAGCCTCTAAGAGGATGCTAATTGATTAGAAATAACCCTGTATTATTATTTTTCTCAGGCCTAGCCATCCGGTCTTAACGAACTTATTGTGGTAAATAGATTTTTTTATAAGTTCATGGCATTTCTGTACATATATGTACAATGTGTTTGTCTACCGGTGTTGGAGCCTTAAGCGGTGACATCTATGGCAAAGGAGTTGTACCTGATTTACAAGGAACTCGGTATTAAAATTCTAACCAAGATCATTTAATTTTTCTAGGAGTGTACTTAAATTTGAAAGCTCAATGGAGTAATAAAAAATAATATATAGCCCTGCATTTTTTTTTAAATTGTTATTTTATAAAAGTATATTGGAAATTCAAAATAATATTTTCTACGAAAATAAATAGGGCAAATAAGCGCTAGATAGCCCTTTCCGGGCTAAATCATTACATTAATGAATAAACAAATACAAATACAAGGGGTTCACCTACAGTAAACAGTGCTAGATCTAGCTCCAAAAGGGCTAAGGTGGTAACACTGATCGAAAATCAAATTAATATTCAATTTCCTTTGACATTGACATTTCTATTATACTTTTTTTTTTAAATTGGCTTTGAGTTTTATCAGATTAGCGTGTTTCTTTACGAGATATCCGTTCCGTTTCACGTTACATACCCTAAATATATATTATCGATTTTCTAAATATTGCAGGGCTTTAAAAATATGTTTTTATCAGATAATAATTACATTTTGAATGCTCTTTATAAAACAGCAATCATTGATCTGGTTAGAATTTTTATTTATTTTAATACCGGTAATGGAACAAATCCTTTTGAATAACTTTTACTATGGGGTCAATTCTGAAACATCACATCACACAGCTGCTAAGTGAGCTTCAGACAAGATTGGGTTTTGCGTAGCTCGTAGCTAATTTCACAGCCGCCAAGAAGTTTGATTCGGTCTATTCTTAAACTCATATTACACTACACAACAGTCAGGGACACTGGCATTGAATGACTTTAAATATACAACGTGTAACGGAAAGACTGTATACATACTGAAAGTACCAAATCAGATAACGGTAACAAATTAGATGGGGGCATGTTGAGCCGTGTAAGTTCGTTTGCTGATTTTTAATCTTTTTTTGAAAAACTAGTCATTTTTATGACTAATTCACATTTGCACAGCACTATCACACTAAACAGCTGTGAGGTCAATAACACGACCTTGCCCATCAAAATCAGACCACACCTCCTTGTTGTGACATGTTTGTTTACGTGCAAAAGATTTTTCTAGTCAGTCATATTTAATTTTTTTTAAAAGTGAATGTTGTTATTTTGGCTCGAAATTTCGAATACAGCATCTATATAAGGTAGAGTATCAACCCACTTTTTATGTATACAGCCTTTCCGTTACACGTTGTATAGAAAGCTGCACAACATTCCAAAATATGGTTTAGCAAAATATGTCTTCACAATGGTTTTAAGACATCTCAGATGGCCTCAAAAAGTCCCAGGTGACCTCATAAAGTCTCAGAAGATGTCGCAAGTCCCAGATGAATTCGCAAAGTCCCAGATAACTTCACAATGTATCAGATGGTCCCAGATGACGTCACAAAGTCCCAGAAGACGTCACAGTCTTAGATGACGTTACAAAGTCTCAGATGACGTTACAAAGTCCCAGATGACGTGACAAAGACTCGGATGACGTTACAAAGTCCCAGAAGACGTCACAATCTTAGATGACGTTACGAAGTCTCAGATGACGTCACAAAGTCCCAGATGACGTGACAAAGTCTCGGATGACGTTACAAAGTTTCAGATGACGTCACAGTCTTAGGTGACGTCACAAGTCTCAGAGCGCTACAGCCGAATGACGTCACAAAGTCTCAGTTTACATCCCTAAGTCTCAGAGCACTACAGAGCATCCCAGATACCTTTGCAACATACCAGATTGTTTCACTATGTTCCAGCATAAAGGCAATTTCACAAAATCACCATCTTGGCTTTTAGGCTTCACAAAATCAAAGGTGACCTCACAAAGTCTTAGATGACCCCACTAAGTCCCAGATGGTGTTATAAAGTCTCAGATGGCCTCAAAACGTCTCTAATGGTTTCACAAAGTACCAGGTAGCTTCACACCAACCTATATGGCGTTTTATAAAAGTCATAAATTCTAAGGTGGCTTCACAAAGTCTCAGATGGCTTCATAAAGTCCCAGATGGCTTTATGCAGTCCTAGAACGCTACAGAAAATTCTTGATGGCTTCATAGAGTCCCAGTAAGTTATAGATAGTCCCAGATAGCATTCCAAAGTCTCGGATGGCCTGAAAACATTTCAAATTGTTTCACAAAGTCCCAGGTGGCTTCACATCATGACGTTGTAAAGTTTTAGATGGCTCCACAAAGTCATAGACGACCTCAAAAAGTCTCAGGTGGCTTCACACCAGCCCTGATTGCGTTATAAAGTCTTATGTGGCTTCACAAGATCCCAAAAAGTCTCAGATGGCCTCAAAACGTCTCAGATGGTTTCACATAGTCCCAGATGGCTTCACGCCATCCGGCGTTATAAAGTCTTAGATGGCTTCACAAAGTCTTAAGTGGCTTCACAAAGTCCCAGATGGTTTCGCAAAGTCCTAGATGATTTCACCCAGGTGGCGTTATAAAGTCTTAAATGGCTTCACAAAGTGTCAGATGGCCTCAAACAGTCCCAGGTGTCGTAGGGCGGCCTGTGTCTAGTAGTTGTGGGCCGTGCGTCAGTGCTGCGGCGACTTGTTGGGGGAGGGGGGCGGCGGCGCGGCCCAGTCGCCGTCCCCCTCGTACTGCGTATTTTCGAGCCGAGTGATGAGACGCTCATCTTCGTCGCCGAATTCTCCACCCATTAGAGACGGCTCGCCCACCACCATCACGTCCTGGAAAGGAATGATACACTGAGTATTCTGAAGGTTACATCTTGGACAACACAGGAGTTTTCGGCGAGAACGCGGAAAAATCATGTCGCCTCATTGTATTATTTTGTTAAACTTGTGTTTTTATCAGTGATAATTAGTGAAAAATGGTGGTATTTCGTTGATTATGAGCTGATTTACGTGCATGTGTGTAGGCAAGTGATATAATGTGACGTAACATGTCGTTCCGTGTTGTTACCAAAACTCCATAGACGCCTCTAGTAAAGTCTCCACTGCTTTACTGAGGTATGACTTGGACTATGATTGGACTTGACAGCGACTTTATTGGACTATGACGAGACTACGACATTGACTATTTTGATAAAATATTATCAAAAATTATTAAAACTTAATACTTGACACTGGCAAATGCACAATAATGCGACGCCAAAACTAAGAAGAAGAAGAAGAAGACAACACAGAGATATAGACCAAATCATAGAACCACTAACCCTGACCCAACTATAGGTTAAGGATGTTTTAAGATATTTTTGAAGTGAAACTTCCAATGCGGCTTCCAACAAGGTTATGTAAAACGTTTAACGCTACCATAGAGGGGTATGAAAGCACTGTTGCGTTAAACGTTCAACGCTCCTGGAAAGGGGGAATAGTTACGAAGTTTCACGTCTTCCGCGCAGAGGGACTTCACGCACATTTTTTTATGTATTTGGACTTTTATAATTTAAAAATCCATGTTATGGATTTTTATCTGAAATAAAATGATGAGTTGTGGGCCGAAGCGAAACCGAGACACACATACACGACTCCATCAATGGCTAGTTGTGGCCAAGGCTTGTATAGTACTTTTCTCAAATAATGCGAGGAAATCAACTTCATTGAGGAAACTCAGGACCTATCGATGACAACATAGCCAACACTATTGAAAAGGAGTTAAGCTCTGTTTAGTTCTGGGCGCCTGGTACTTTTGTCCTGTATTTCATCTTATATTTTTGAAATTAAAACAAAAGCCTATTTTGAATGTGACTTGATTTTTAACTTAAGCGGGCGCGGGAGGCGCGGCGTTGGTAGAGACGATACCCTTGCGGGCCCTATGTCTGGCAGTGTATATACCTGTGAAGCGAGGCTGAAGTTGGGTCCGGGAGATCGTTTCTTGGCCGGAGCGGGAGGCGCGGCGTTGGCTCCGGCGCTGCCCTTGCGCTTGCGCCGCTTGCTGGCCGGCCGTTGGGACTCTGGAACACGGACAATTGACGCATTAAAATAAGAAAAAAACAACTGATTGCACTCCTAGAGTGCCGACAGAAGAGAAAACTTACTCCCTCCGTCTTACGAATTATCGACCAGATCACGTGTCCTGACGAGAGTTTAACATTTTTACCAGCAACATCAACTTTCTAAAGCGCTGCTTATTTTTAGCAATGGAAGTTTCCAAAAAATTTTAGGTGGTCGAGTCTGTGCATCCTTCTTTCACTAAACAAAAAAATTAATCAGAAAAGTTTCTCGCTCGCTACGCTCGCGCTTAGTCAAATTACGCTGCTTTTGATTCAGTGGCGTAGCGTGCCTTAGCGGGGCCCCGTATAAACATTTGTTTGGGGGCCCTTAACATAAGAAAAAAATGTTTGCATAAAACTAAAAGAAATATATATTCATCATAATTATGTACCTGTCACGTTTTTCATAGATTTTACAAAAAAATCAAATTAAATATGCACTCTCTTTGGCTTTTTTCGGCAAACTGAATTAGTAAATCATTTATAGCTGATGATGACTTCAGTTTTTCTAAAGTTTTCTAATTTTATTAACTTTTGCTTAGGCACGTCGGGGGCCCCAGTGGCCCGGGGGCCCCGTATAATTGATACGGCAGATACGGCGGTAGCTACGCCCCTGTTTTGATTGCTTGCTTCTGTTTTTTGAAATGAAAACAAAATGTCGCTTAGTTGCACTATTGTAGCAATACTTTTATTATTTGGATTTAAATTTAAGTTAGAGGCACCGTAGGTAGAAATCTCGAATCGTCCAGCGAGCTGGTACCTAGTGCTAAAATTGGCAATACTTGGGGGATACCTTCATACATGGATATTATCTAAAGGTTCAGTTTGTTCTTAATTGTTTATAGTATCCGACGGATGTTTTTATTAACTCACCAGGGGGCGCCACCATACGCTGCCACTTCTGGAAGAGCGTGGTCTTGAGGCAGTCCCGCGGGGAGAGCGCGTACGCCTTGTGTCGCGACATCAGCTCCTGCATGGGCTCCAGGATCACGCATAACTGTGGACAATGACATAATTCTATGATACTTTTGTTAGAAAAGACATTGAAGTATACTCAATGGCGTAGCGTATAAATCTAGAGAGCCAGCTACAGTATATTTATATGAGGTGGGTGAAACCAGTAATCCTTGATACAGGCCCAGGATGCGCCCTAAGCGGTAGCGGGGCGCGGGGCGCCGAGCGTTAAATAACCAATGTAATAATGAAATTTACAATTTTATAATTGAATATCGCAAGATTTTCAACCCTCATTCTTAAATAGTTAGTACCTTAGTAGTAGTAGTTAATTTCTGTGTGATATTCTTAGCGAATTGGTTCAGTTGCTTTAGAATTCAGCTTAGGAACATGATACCTACATAAGCAATATTCAACAAAATAGTTGGATATAGAGTTGGTAGTATCTCTTAGGTGACAGTAGGGATCAGTTCAAATATGAAACAATATTTATCCTTGGAGAGTTCAATATAAACCTAAAAGTACTTTGTTCAATCCATCATTAAAAACATTTGACTATCGCAGATATGCAAGGCTTGTTACTCTGGTTTGGTGTTTTCTTATTCTTAGGGTGTATATTTCTTAGAGTGTAAGTTTCTTTAAGGGTAGGGTTTCTTTCTTACGGTATAAACTTCTTACCCTGCAACTTTCTTAGCTAGTTCTGCACCGCTTGAGAAATGACATCTATAACATCATAACAAGGGAATGCATGTCCTTAGGGTTTTAACTGTTGGATACAGAGTTGGTAGGGCCTTGCTTCAATCTACAGTTGGCTAACAAACCTAGCTATAATACTGACCATTAAGTAGTTCAGCATAGAGTTGGTGATCCCTTGGCGGGTGATGTTCTTAACAAGCTGGTCGAGACACTTGTACGGCTTGCAAGCGATACTCACCGTTAGATAGTTAAGCATAGAGTTGGTGATGCCCTGGCAGGTGATGTTCTTATCGAGTTGTTCGAGACATCTGACTATCACAGATATTGTACGGCTTGCAAGCGATACTCACCGTTAGATAGTTAAGCATAGAGTTGGTGATGCCCTGGCGGGTGATGTTCTTATCGAGTTGTTCGAGACATCTGACTATCACAGATATTGTACGGCTTGCAAGCGATACTCACCGTTAGATAGTTAAGCATAGAGTTGGTGATGCCCTGGCAGGTGATGTTCTTATCGAGTTATTCGAGACACCTGACTATCACAGATATTGTACGGCTTGCAAGCGATACTCACCGTTAGATGGTTAAGCATAGAGCTGGTGATGCCCTGGCGGGTGATGTTCTTAGCAAGTTGGTCAAGTGAGGCATGTGCAACAACTACCTTTAAACAGTTAGATATTGAGATGATAGTGCCATGTCAATCCATCCACAACTGACAGTCTAGTTTGCTGAGAAACGTACAAGCGATACTCACCCTTAAGTAGTTAAGCGTAGAGTTGGTGATCCCCTGGCGGGTGATGTTCTTGGCGAGCTGGTCGAGCGAGGCGTGGTCGGGCGGGTGCACGGCGGCCCGGGGAATCAGCTCGCGGTGCGCTCGGACCGCCATGTGCCACGACTTGATCCGCATCAGGTCGTCGAACGTGAACTCCAGGATCAGACGCCCTTCTGTACACACCTGGAATAGGAAAATCTTTATACATAAAAATTTCGTGTCACATTATTTGTCCACAATGAACTCCTCAACTATACTGAACCAATTTTAACCAAATTTTGTACACTGTGCAGTTTGATCCAACTTGAGAGACAGGATAGTTTAATCGTTTATTTTACTGGTGAAAGATGACTTCCACTAGTGGTATATTATTCAGAGAAAAATCGAACCAAGATGATATAGGTAGGATTTTCTTCTCAATTACCTACATTCAATAGTAGTTCATGTCCATTAGTACGATTTATAACCAAAGCCGCTCCAATTTAGGTTTCTAATTCTAACACAAACAAACACTAGGAATGCTTGAATTATAAAACTAGAAACATCGAACAAGAATATAACTAAATAATATCATAAATCAATTCCAAAACCCTCTCTTGCACTCTTTTTAGGATTACTTATTAGATTTATAACATTACAAACCTAGGTAAATTGCTCACTATTAGAATTTAGAAAACGATACGTAACGTAAATGAAAACAGTTGAAATCACTAAGCAAATCATTATAAAACAAAACAATAATTTGTAAAGAACGCAGCATTTTCGTTTTTAATTTCTACTTTTTGTTTTTATTTAAGCCGTCATATTTAATCGGAATTCAGACCGGAAGTAGTTAGGTTTGATATTTATATAGTGATGTCCATTCGTGATTACAACATTCGATTCGAAGTGTTTTAGTCGATTTTTATAAAATTTTCAGAAATGAGGATATTAAGGGCTCGGCACTCTGTAATTCAATTAATTATAATTTTGGCCTATCTTAAACGCACGGCAGCCTTAATAATGCATATTTCCTATTTTTATTTATTTATTTGTTTTTTTTTTATTTATTTATAACATAAATTGGTGAGCAGTTACAGGTTCGCCCCAAAGTGCCCGCTTATATTACAGAAATAAGGTGACCATTTCGTTTACAAGGCCTAATGAGTCTATATAATATAATGTACTTTAAGGAATGAGTTTGCATAGTAAACGAAAACTATTATCGTTTCGTGAGGATTAATTCTTCTTGGTTTTCGCTAGGGGCGCTGTACCAAAAAAAATAGAGCGTCGAGTAACACGTAAACTACAGCTAAACGTGAATTTCCGTTTACGTCTTTGCTCATACTAACCCCTTAGATGTTTATCAAACTTGTAATTTATTGTAGCGAATTACTAGTACATAATATATAGCCATAATTGTCGTAAAAACACCATGACTTTGTCGTATTTATGAAAAACTTGCCATTTTAAATTAATTCAAAGCATTTTTCTCACCTTGGTGAACATGGGCTTCCCGTGATGCGTGACCATAGTGCAGTGATCGCAGTCGAGGGTAATGCTAGTGTTGTGAAACGACTCCTTTGGCTGTCGCATAGTGTAGTAGAGTTCTGAGACGCCGCCCTCGTATATGCTACGGAAGTAGCGGGGAATCAGCGTCCTTCCTATCGCTGGAAATAAAAATATTAATTTTATTAGTAACGTTTTCATTTTTAAAATATAATTAGGTATTACCGTCCAGTTCAGATGAAAAAACCAAACATTAACAACTATCAGTTACATTTTTCTATAATTTTATTCAAAGATTAATAATAATAAAGACGACACTCAATTCAATAGGAAAAATATTTTTTTTCTTTGGAATATAACATGTTCTTAGAAACGCCAATTCAAAAACAAATCATTACATATATAGTTACAAAATAATTGGACGCACAGAAACAAATTAAAATAATTAATATCAGTTTTTTAAGCGCGACTCAAAACTTAAGCTTTTTATTGCCATCATTTTTTTTTATTTAAAATTTAAATAGCCAGGCAGTTTGATGGACTTTATGAAGAATTTATGCCGTGTTTTGAATTTTGTTCAGCAAAATATTTGTATGGTCTATTTAAATAGACGTTTTAAATATTTGTTACCGTTAATTACGCATCCGTCCGCGTACGCAACCAATGTTAGCAACTGGTAACCAACGAGGAGTTTTATCGCTTTGTTGGCATCTAGTTTCAATAGAATATTTGCTATATAAATCATTGTGCAGTTTATAACACAAACTAGTACTTAGCAGAGGCCTTAGTAGTGAAATTGGCCAACTGCTAGATATTATACTAATACATTATTTAATTGGATTTAACTTTTCATAACAAAATAGGTATATATCGAATCAAACTTCTTGGCAGCTGTGAAGTTAGCTACATGCTGCGCAAAATCGAATCCTTACGGAGCTAACATAAAACTACCGCGAATTTCTCAGCTGTCAAGAAATTTTATTCAGCCTATATTTTTGTGTAGGATTATTAATATTTCTGATTAAATTACAAAGGTACATATTGAGATAACTCTTACTGTATCTTTTAGGTCCATCTTCTAAGCAGAATGTGAGCGTTAACGTGGCGTCATCTTCGAAAAATTCCGTCGCGAACGCGTCCCACCATAAATTATCTGAGTCCTGGAATCGAAAAACACATGGTATTAGTGTCTATATCATTTGTTTCATCAAAGGTAACAGAGAAATTTCATCCATTCATCAGGCATAGGACGTCAACTGTTGGACGTAAATCTTTTCTATGATTCTTCAATAAGAACGGTTATAAGCAGCTTGTATCCAGCGTGATCCTACAGTCTTGATAAGGTCATCTGTCCACCTCGAGAGAGGATGTCTTACGATGGCCTTGCCGGTACACAGTCTCTACTTAAAAACTATTCGAACCCATCTGTCATCAGAGTCCGCAGTCCAGGTTTTACGTAGTTAACTTAAACTTTCGCGTTCGCATGTGGCTCCGTATATTTTGGTTAGTTCTTCCTCGTTTCCGCCAGGAGCGCTGTATGAAAGTGTATAAAGCCATACAGAAACAGCTGTAGTTTCAATTTACATGTAAACCTGGACTAACCTCTCTTGTATGCTTGTGCCTTACCCAGTGCCAAGAAAAACTATAGGTGAAAGAAATTAATTTAAATCTTAGCTGCTAATTTAAAAGTTAAGGTGAAAGGTTAGAGATAAAATTAATATGTAGGTGTGATGAAACTGAGTTATTTTTATAATTTGATTTGGTAAAGCACGAGATGCCGAATGATGTAAAATGAAACCTTTGGTCAGATAATTATCTCTTTTTAAAAGTTCGCAAATCATCAAACAAAGTGAACCACGAATTAAGAACCATTTACAAAACTTTGCTACACGTCATTCAGATCATCGCCAACAGATGGCGGTACCAATAGAATTTGGCAAATTAAAACATCGAAAGACAACATGCGTCCGTTGAAGAAATTCGATGGTATAATGTGAATCCACCCGCACTTGGCCCGCGTGGTGGATAAGGCCCAATCACCATTCTATGGTAGAAATATGTACAGCAGAATTTAGAAAAAAAAACCAGTACGTTACTGTAGATGGCGCCACAAATACTTTCCCACAGACTTTCTCTTCACAAAAATCGATTATATTCGGTTTACTTGTCATAATCGAGAGGATAGTGTGGTGGTGGATTTGCATTTTCCGCCCAATATAGACTTAATATTTAGGAACATAATAATTATTTTATACGGGGAGACTGCAAATTTATTAGCAATACTAGGATAATAAAAATAATCGGATTTAGTTGTTGTTGTTGCTATGGCCAACTTTTACTGCACTGTACTGGACCAACTCCAAAAACACAGTTAAATAAATCAGCTGTGTCATATTTTGTCGAGGTTCAACGTTTTTTTGCCGATTACGCGTTAGGTTTCATAATGAAAATTGATCGCAATGACGAGTATAAATACATCCTATAATAATTCTAGTATTTTGTTCACCCTAAAATCTTATTTGTCCCAACAACTCGAAAATCGATACATTAAAATATTTTTCTGAGTCTAGGTTTTGTGTAGTTTACTTAAACTTTCGCGTTCGCGTGTGGCTCCATACATTTTAGATAGTTCTTCCTCGTTTCCGCCAGGGGCGCTGTTCAGAAATGTATAGAACCATACGGAAACAGCTGTAGTTTTAATTTACATGTAAACCTGGATTAACCCCTCTAGGGTGGTCATAAGTGGGTAGCTGCCCAAAAAGAAAATCTTAACTACGCCAATGTCTACAGATTGTAATTACCTCTGTTCTCTGTTGTAACCGTTTGTTGAGTTCGTAAACTCTGTAGTCTGGCTGGCCGAAGTACGGCGCGTGCCGCCTGGAATGGAAAAAAATACGAGATTAAAATCATGTATACATGTAGGTATACTATTCTGGAGCGTTTATTTCTATAAATGTTAATAATCTGATTAATGCATTAATAATTATTTTTCGCAAAAAATCGCAACACCGACTTCCAACGTTTGTCAAATGTCGATGTGACGTCCATATACATTTTTGTTCATTTATCAAAAACGGCTCAGCCGATTTTGATAAAATTTAAACGGAACCACGTCGGAAGTACCTATACTCTTTTGAAGAAGAAGAGTCAGAGAAGTGACGTTAAGACACACACGCCCAATCATTGACAAGGCTTATCTTTGTCATTTATTGTTTGATCGACAAAAAATACAGATTAAATATTTTTTGACAAACTAATTCTCGGACTAATTACTATAATAATGTTTTTTTTTGTACCTAGTCACCAAGTATATTTCATTTCTTGTAGTAGCTTGAGAACATAGTATTGTATTGTATTTTGTTGTAGGTCATAAAGACTGATCATGATGATGATCTTGATTACAAAAGAAGTAAGTAAAGTTCAATTAAGTTATCCAAACATGATCTAACCGTTTACACAAATATACGTATAATAAGACTCGTCAAGTGAAGCCATGTTAATTTGTGAGACTTCATTTGATTATGCCTGTGCTGGACTGGGAACTATTTTTAGATTTATTTCGAGGAATGTTTTGTATAACTGGGATATAATGAGGACACAAAGTTTAATTATTTCAAAATGAAAATATAAATATAATAGAAGTTACAGAACGAAATTATTAAAGTTTGTAATTATAACTTAGAGCGTTGGATTTTTTGAATAAATGTTGTGTTTGATAGTTTATAATAATGTTTTCTTACATTGATAAATAACAAAATTACTTTTAGTATTCCATAGCTTTAAGCTAATAGATATGTCAATTGGTCAAAGTTCTCGTGAATCATACGTATACGTTTAAGTCAATACGCCTTTGGCCCAAAGTTGCTTTGAGCTAACTCATTCATTGATTGATGTCCCACCAACCCACAACTGGACTAAAATGGTGTAAGAGTATATGGCCCAGTCACCCCAATAAAGGGTATGCGAGTGTAGGTATTCAGTAGTGGATACTTAAATAATCACTTACGGCTACCGTGACCATAACAATCTAGGTTTTCCATAACAATCTAGGTTTTGTCTTTTACCGCAGAATACTGATACGTACTAAACGTACGGAACGACACCTCACCACCCTCATCCATACCAGCTTTTCCAAACTTCACCCCAGAGCTCTTAGTCCAGGTTTTGCGTAGTATACTTAAACTTTCGTGTTCGCGTGTGGCTCCATACATTTTGGTTAGTTCTTGTTTACAAAAATGTATAGAGACATATGGAAACAGTACAGTTTAATTTACGTGTAAACTTGTACTGACCTCTCTGCACTCACCAGAAGCTTTTTCAAGAAAACATTCGTAAGTTACTAAGTCTGTTTTAGGATGCAGGCGAGTTATCAGATCTGAGCCCTTAGTCCAGGTTTTGCGTAGTTTACTTAAACTTTCGCGTTTGCGTGTGGCTCCATACATTTCGGTTAGTTCTTCTTAGTTTCCGCTAGGGGCGCGGGCACTGTACAGTAACGTATGGAGCCATACGGAAACAGTTGTAGTTTCAATTTACGCGAAAACCTGGACTAACCCCAAATAGTACAATGATCTGTGAATTGTATCCACTGCAACCGCTTTAGTATGGTGGCCACGTTTGTGCTCTTAACATCACATAGCATCCTGGAGCTCCCTAGGATCTCGAATCGCCAGAATCCTATCGACCGCTATCGTCTTCCGTATCATTACCTGTAGTAGTGATCTGGGCGAGGATGGTAGACCGGCGGGGGCCCGTATTCGTGGTAGAGCTGCGGCGGGTATTGATGGTACTCGCCCTCCCCGCCGAGCGAGCCCAACGCGACCGGCATGTATGCCACTTTGTCACCGGCACATGGCTCCTGATACTCCACTGTTACTGAGTTCGATCACTGTTGCGATCACTGGCACATCGTTCACGTCACTATTGTTTTTTCACGTCACTATTTTGATTGATTCTCTTTTATTTTTTATTTTATCACTATTTTGACTAATGCTATCGTTAATGGTTCACGTCACTATTTTGACTATTTCTATTTATTATGCTTATTTCATTTAAGACTAGGATTTATTTTTGATTTGGATCGTTAACTTTTCTTTTTGTTTAAATTCTTCACCATTAATTCTGAGTCACTATTATTGTTAACGTTACTGATATTCAGTTCAGAACTTTTTGGTATATTATTTTTTCTTCCCAAAAGTTTATTTGGTTTAACCAATATTTTTAGTTCTAATAAATTTGGTGTTTATTTTACAGATGGTTAATGTTTTCTATTATTTCTATAAAATAAATATTTTTTCTAATTAGTCCGTAATGAGAGCTAAGAGTATCGATATTTTGCTAGTCGGTTGTAACAACACTATTATAGTACCAGTAGTAAGCGCATCACTAGTATTGTCAAATTGAAACACTTTTTCGACTATTCCAATACGATGCAATGTTTTACTGCCCTATTTTATCGTAATTTCTCTCACAGCGATAAGCGTTTTGGTTTACTTTTCTTATCTCAGTGATTTCACAAAAGCTGTTGTTATGTTTAGTGCATTCACCAACTTACTGCAGATAGCGATTCCAGCTAAGTATCACATTTATATTTTGTAGTCATTCACATTTCAGTAAATAATTTAAATAGAACTTAACACGCGTCATTGCACTTTGCCGATTGAAACAATTCCCTTAGCGTACAAGTTAACTACTCCAGTCTAAACGAGCCACTCGAGCACTATAATCGCTTAAAATCGATACAAAACACCACCCAGTAATCGATTAAAACATTAGTATTCAGGTATAAATCATAAAATTGGCAAGAGAAAACTGTGCTATACAGCCAGCGCGTCACGAACACGACTGATAAAAAGCATTTCGAATTTTTCGCGCGGGAAGTGTATTCACTTCGTATTTAGAACGTCCTAAGCGCTTATATACTGAATGTTGATATGCGATTGTAGTTCTAATGCTGTGGCATTAGAGGCGATAAGCTAGTAGATACCGCTTGGAAGCCGGCGAGCTGGCAACGTCGCGTCAGCTGGCCGCGCTAGTAACGAGCCAAGCTTGGAAAGGTCAACATCGGTTACTATTTTTTTTATACAACCAGCTATTTTCGTTGGCTTTGTTTGTTTTTTTATCACTGATATATTGATTTTTTGATCGTCAAGGAATGTTGGTACATATTGTTTGAAGTTAGGTGTTTTTTTTTAAATGCAGTACCGGTGGCACTAGTATATCCGTTTGTATTAGGTATAGGGTTTATTCATCTTGTTAAAGTTTTATTTATTATTAGACTGAATCAGAAATATTTAATAGTAGCACGGAAGAAATACTTAATTAGTTTTTAAATTACTACTTCTTTTTCTAATAAGAAACTTTGAAATAAATCTTTGCATTATATAGCAAAAATAAATTAGCTTCTCAGTAAACGTATTAAAGTATCTTGTATTATACGGCAGTTTAATAAATAAACTTAATTAAATATTTGACATAAAAATTACAAGACTGTCATATTTCATGAAAAATATGAATATCTAAAAAAGACTATTGTTTTCACCGCGCCGCAAGGCCTCAGAACGCGCGCGAGGTTGCCGCTCCGTGCGTTCGCGCCATACTTTTTACTGTTTCTTAGCACATAGAACGCTCATTACGCTGGCACGCACACACTGACAACAACGCTATATTGTTATATCCGCTGTACATACGTTCTACATAGTGCAAGATGTACATTATGTACATTCCACGAGCGACGTTGAGCTATGTAGGTAAACTACGACGTCTCGGTACACAAATCAAACATCTATAAATAACTGCGAAGATGCGTCCGTGAAAATTCATGTTACGGTAAAATCTATTCGAAATTTGAAATTCGCGCTTCGGTACGTCATCAAATTCATGTCATAGTGATGTGACGTATTAAAAAATTGGCACTTCTATGACTCTACCTACGATCGTTTGCTACGCGTCGATGCGCAGTGATGGGATGGAAAGCTGGTGAAGTGTTATTAATTATTATTTATAGGGATATCAAATAATTTGTTCGCATTGCAGTATTTACATTTTCTTAAGTCACGACTGTCACGAGTAAATTTTATTTTGGAGAAAGCAGCGTTAATATTTAGCCGGTAAACATTTATAATATGCTCGTTGTATTAAATATGTTTGAGCAAACTATCAAATAAAATATAGAGAATTACACTGTATTTTTCAAATGGATAAATATGAACCTAAACAAAAGCTAATTATACAAGTTATAAATCGCAAAAAACCACAAAGTATGCATAACAAGTTTAAGATCCGCATTAATCTCGATAATCAGTAAAAACCTCCAAATGACGGCTCAGTCCAGCTAAAACAATCGACCAGCAAAAAATCGCAAAAACCGGCTCACAAAAACAAAAAGTCGCACGATTGACAACAATACACGGAAATCTCACAATCCGCGAGATCCCAAGGAGACTGCGACTACCTTGAGTCACTATCGCTAGATACACTGATAACGCGAACGATACGCACTCCAAAACTCACGATAACAGCAGAAACAATAAATTAAACTACAATTACTGTCACAAAAAACGAGCAAGAAAACCGCGGACGTGTTAGCGTTCCGTCAGCCAGAATGTGTGTCATGCCGGCGTGTCAATGACTTCGTACTTAGCTAGCATCGCACAATGTACTGCGCTACGTAAACAGCGACGGACACGTGCGTCGGGAAAACTCCGAGCAGCCCCGGAGAAAATCGAGGACGATCGCGACCTGAAACCGAGTACATTGCGTCCGCTGCACTGGCCAGCCACCGCACGACAACGCGTAAATATCACAGACGCAGCTAATCGATCGTGAAAAAATAACGCTGAAATTTTCCAAATTCGAAACTGCAGAATGGTAAAAGAGAACGCTAGTGGCGCGACGCGTACACTGCACCTATGTAATCCAATACATAAGAGAAGTGTGCCGTGCCGTGACGGACGAGTGACGAACTGTCAGATCGGGAAACTTCGCCGAGCGTCGCCAGCAGTCGGTTCGCGCGGCAAGTTCGGATATGTTACACGATTAGATTATGTCAGAGTGATTAATAGTAAAAACCGGTTGTTGTCTTAGGTCAATCACATCGGTACGGCCACAATAGACTCGGATCTCGTTTGGAGGCGGTCAAGTGGCGATCCCGCGTCTGACGTTGATAACATGACATGTGAATAATACTCGTAAATAAAAGAGCATTCTCTGGTTATCGCTGGTCCTTGGCAAGGTCAAACGTCTACATGTTGCGTCGAAATAGTGCCACATGCTGAACTTTCTTTTGATAGTGCTCAGTTGACCGGCTATGTGGCGTCTTTTCATGCTCTACATACGCTAAATACAGCCTGCAATACTGTTCTCTGAGCTCTCTCCATGGGTATACTCGTAGATACTTCTTTAAGCTTAAGGCTCGAGTGTTTAACTCTTCTCAATATATCCCAAGATCATTTTGCAACAGAAATCCTAAAGCAAGTATTTTGGACGAACAGAATTAAGTGCAAAGAATTTTCAGACTAGATGACATTAGATAAAGAGACACAATTTATACTACCATGTTCAGATTAGTTGGTCGTATTAGTCAGTCACCTATATTCTATAGGAAAACCACCAGCCTGATGGGTCGATCACATCAGACCCATTGCTGGTCAGGCATGGATGAGATTGGCCCAGGATAGAGAAGCACATAAGAGATGAGGCCTATACCCAGCAGAGGGTCGACACAGGCTGATGATGGTGATGATGATATTATTACCAGAATCAATATTATTTAGGTTTGGAATCCCTAAACGATGGCAACCAGGACAAGACGTGAAAACCTCGGATTTTAGAGTCCAGAACCTGAACATGTCAACAGCACAGTGGCACAGTATCGCGGGCGGTCCAAAACTTTAACCGTCTTACCACAAAAGTTTTACGTTTTTAGACAATGTTTAACAGTACAAATTGCACGGTCGAACAGTGTTTAAGGGATGTTTAAGTCGTCTGTGGTGAGGCGGCAATTTTTTAAACCCAGATTACAATTTTATTGTAGTCCCACCCGGACGCTTTCCGAATTCCCTCTAAACTATTGGTCAGCCTTTGACAATAATACGGAAATACTGATTCAACTACAACGAACTTCATCTTCATCTTATTCTCTTTGCTAGTGTTTGCGACCTAGATCTATAAACTCATTTTTGTACATTTAAATTCAATTTATATCAAGACCTTTCACTCGAATAAGCCAATAACTCCAGTCATATCATCCTACGATGTTGTGACTACTTTCCATGGGAAAAAGTATATCTAAAGTATAGATTGTAGTAGACTAGTGATTATAAAATCCTAAAGCTAGGGTCACCATCCGTCCGGGTTTCCGATTCGCAAAATTCACTGTACACCCCCAACCTCCCTTTTTAACAGTTTTTCCCATGGTTAAAAAATAAAAATCTGTTAATCTATTGACATTCAGGGTTTTGGACTCTGACATACGGGGTTTTCACGCAACTTGTCCTGGTTGCCGAGTTTTAGAGATGGCAACCCTACCTATAGCTAACCTACCACTGTAAAGTCAAATAGGTATTAGGCGATATATTATGTATATTAAATATAAGCTCTAGATATGTAGCCTGTTATAGACTTACTAGTCTGACGCAATGCCGACAAGTACTAAAGTCACCTCTTGTAGACAGATTGCAGATTATCACGGTCTGCCATTATCTCCATGCATAATTAACTATCTGATAACGAAGCATGCACATTATTTATACACGGTGCATTATATCTAAATTAATATCACCTAATCTTGTCAAATAAATCGTTTGGAGATTATGACAAGAGTCGGCTCTGTTTATGGTTAGCAATTACAAGAGGACATAAAAAAAATGTCTACCAGCCTATCGTAGACCATCTAGACCACCGTCTAGAGATACACTGAGTTTAAGTATATTCATAGACAAGTATGCATCAAAACTTTCGTTACAGTTTTGCAATGCAGCAAAGAATTAAACACATACAAATAAAATACCTACATGTATCAAAGAATTGATATTAAACAATTGCTAGAGAAAGTTTAGAAAGCTACCGACTCAGTTTTCATGCCGCTCGTTTGACGCTTCAATAACGTGGAACGGTCCATCCGATTCTGAACTTTTCAAACTATGTGCGCCACAAACTTACTCTGCAGATTTGAATGACGCCACCATCGTATTTATGGAACAAAAATGACATTTTCTTTAGAAAAAAAATGATACGCTAATCTGGTCAGTTGTAGAGATTAATTTATTGTACTGTTAAAACTGTTTATAATAACAATGTACGCTACAAAGTTACCGAACAGATTTAAATGACGCCACCATTGTATTTTAGACAGTTTTAGTAAGAAAAATAATATTTGTACTCTAATCTTGCTATTTTGTAGAGATTCATTAGATGTATGTAGGTACTGTTAAAACTTTCAAGAATTTGTTTCATGGAAATAACGCTGATCAATCAAATATTGGTATAATTCTTTGGTATCATTTATTTTGGATCCAGTATCTCTAGTTCAGCATGCAACCACGAAAAGCCACGACAAGAACTCTTATCGACGTGTGTAAAAGTGACAGATATATATTTTGCCATAACGCTGTCTCGTTCTGACACGTCGAAAGAAATATTACTTCAAATTCAAATTCAAATTCAAATTCAAAATCTTTATTAGGACACAAAATATACATGCTATTGAATTGAATCCACCGGTTCCGAACTAGTTAAAAACTGTGTCTCGGAGTCCGGTGGCTTCTCCCTATAGTTGCACTATATTAAAATAATTATAAATAAGTAACTTGAATCAATATTAACAATAAATTCTGAAATAATATTCAAAATAATAAAATTTAAACATTCATACATAAGCCAATTAAAACGTATTAAAACGTATTAAAACTATGATAAGCATAGTTAGAATCGTTTTTTAACATTAATATTTAATAGAAACAATTTAATGAACAGAGATAAAGCTTTCAGTGTTTTGATAGTCCATATCTTTTAGGAAAGATAACAATTTTTTTTTAAATTTATGCGCGTTTAGCTTCTGAACAGCAGATTGTTTACTAAGTTTGTTGTATAATTTAGGACCCA
This sequence comes from Hypomecis punctinalis, assembly GCA_949316475.1. Taxonomy (NCBI): domain Eukaryota; kingdom Metazoa; phylum Arthropoda; class Insecta; order Lepidoptera; family Geometridae; genus Hypomecis; species Hypomecis punctinalis. The sequence goes on from OX438822.1 coordinate 4,038,988, forward strand.
AATAGTTGGAAAAGTGCATTGCAAAAACTGTTTTTGTCAGTGGTACAGTGTAAATATTATATATGTTCCTATTGTTGCGTTTATTATGTAAGTTATTGTTTATTGCTGACTGAGGCTTAGTGTGTTGTTGAATAAACAATTGTAGAAGATAAAGTTGTCTAACAGTGAGAACATTACATTCCTTGTACAGGTCAGCAGTCGGGTAGAGGCGCGGCTTGAAATTTGCAACTTTTAGTATAGCTCTCTGTGCACATTCTAAAGATTTTAGGCTAGTCTTACATATTCCCCCCCAGCTTAGGATACAGTATGTAAGCAAGGACTGGCAGAGAGAATAATATATATTTCTTAGCAGATCTTGGTCTGCTATATGTCTCAGGGTTTTAAATATAGGGATCAGTTTCCTGATTCTACCTTTCAAATTTGTAATATGATGTTGAAATGATAAGTTATTGTCTATATTTACTCCCAAATACTTAATTGTGTTAGTCCGATGTAATATCGGACAAGAACAGTACGTTTTTGGACAGTTTGAGTCGTGAACTCTGAGTTTATAATATTCTGATTCCGTCGGTTGAGAAAAATTAGTTATCGTGAAGGTCATATATTTTGTCTTATCTTTATTGAGACTAAGCGCGCTGTTATATAGCCACTCATTTACTTTGTTGAATCCCGTTTGAGCAGCTATGTAAGTTCGCAGCCAGGATTTTTCTCTAAATAAGAGAACTGTATCATCTGCGAAAGTTAAAATTTTAGAGGTAGCTAGTTTAAGGTTCACTTCGTGCGCATGCTAGCCCGGTAGTCCCTATAACTTATACTTCGTGCTTTAGGTGACGCAGCTCTTTAGCTAAATGAGTTTTGTCGCCAAAAATTATGAAGACGAATTCTTTTTGGTATCATAAAACCTCTGCACAATTATAATCGAAGTCCTCTTCGAGCTTGCGTTGAGAATTCAACGCAAAAAAATAATTACTACACGAGAAATAATCTATAAATAACGAGGTTTTGAATCATTATTATATAAATAAATATTAGGGGACATCTTACACACGGTCTCTGACCCCAAACTAAGCAAAGCTTGTGATATGGCTGCCAGAGACTGATAATTTAATACTACATATACATATTTTTAAATACATACTTATATAGATAGTACCTAAATTACACCCAGACACAGAGCAAACACCTATGTTCATCACTTAAATGCTTGCCCTGAGTGGGGATCGAACCCACGCCTCTGATCTCTGATTCAGAAGTCAGGGTCACTAACCACTGAGCCATCGAGGCAATAAATACATTCACATTATGCAAATCCTTAATTTTATTGATAATTTATAAAAAAAAGAGTTCAATAAAATCTTCAACACAAAATGTATAGATAAAAACTAATAAGAACATAATAAAAATAAAAGAAAATACCTATTAGATAAAACTCCCAGTTCATCCATCTCATTCTCACCCGTCCGATCGATTAACAATGAAGTTTAATAATCGACTAAAATCGTTTGCATTTGCGCATCGCACGTCACTACGCAACCCGGAACAAGCGACCGGAAGTAATCGCTTGACGTCATAATTAGGTTAAATTAAATGACGTAAAAAACAAACTTGTAAATATTTGGCTTTACTATTAAAATTAAAACGTGGATTTCTGTTATTATACTTTTCCACTAATATTTTAAGATGGTAGGTACGGAACCATGATAGCCGAATTTTTGTCCACAAGTTAAGTCACATTCTCTGTGGTAAAAGTCACGTAAAGTTATTTTTTTTGTTCTATTGAAATTAACAAGCAGTAAACATAAACACAAGTGTTTACCATTTTCCAGCATTTTTCCAACACTTATTAAAAAGATGAAAATCAAATTCCTATTTCGATTCAACATCGAGAGGGAGCAAGCGGCGTTGTTGATTCAATTCATTAGAGCGAAAGGGATGGCACTAGTGTACGCAAACGAGACAGCGTCCTTGAAAACTGTGTGCGAGAGTGGGATGGATGTACCGGCGTCTGAGCGAGACGTGTCGATGTATAATTAGCGCGTTGGAAGGAGACGGAGCAAGTCTGTTGACGTAGTTCTAGATGAGATAAGGAGCTATCAGCTGATGCTGCGTTTGAACGTGTTTTCTACTCGACTGGAATGAGTCCATATTCTGTTAATTTGATGTAAAGAAATAAATCAAAATCATTCATATCTGGTCTTACACCTAAGTTTTAATTAACCTACATTATAATTTAAACTAAAATAAGATATAGGTACTTAAAACATGGGTTACCTAGGTACATGTTATGATAATTATCATAACACCCGATTTAAAAAATGACAGGTAAGTATTGTATTATTTGCGGTAGGACCAAAAGATTTGATGCCTGGCGGAGAAGATCGACTGATAAAATAAGTAAAGCAATCTCACAGACATATAAGAGTAAGCAGACCTAACATTATATAATATATATATAGTTATACTTTTATCTACGTCATGTCGTCTCTTTCTTCCTAGTTACTTAGTAATATGCGCTATCCTTTGTTTTCCCTTGTAGCAATACTAACTAACACATATAAAAAAAGATGACGTGAAGCCGGCCGCCATATTGATGAGTGACGTTTGCGAATTCAATGGCGATAACGTTCCGGAGTAATTGAGCAAAATATAAGTGGATTTTGTGTTAATAGCTGGTGAACTGGTGAAATAAAATGGTGAAATGTAGTGCGAATAATTGTAACAGTTCAACTTATAATAAAACACCTGGATTAAGTTTTCACCGGTATGTATTGCGTCTGTTTGTTTAGAGCAAGTTTTTATCGCGTTTAATTTTTAGTTTATGCAGTTAGAATGCTAAAATATTCCTATAAAACATACACAATAACTTTATTGAGTTGTTTCTAATACCTATAGACTTCTTCGCTTTGACTAGTTTTGTATATTATTTGTTTTTCAAATAGCGCAACCATACTTTGACGTCTCATGTACTTGTAAAATTACGAAGGGTCGGACTGGGTCGGACTCAGTCTGAATATTAATTTATTTCGTTTTATTAGATAATATTTTTACAATGCACTATGGTAGTAATTTTTGGATTGAGGTTATTGAAGATTAAAGAACTACATACCAATGTCATAGAATAGAAGTCTAATATAAGGTATCTGTTATATTATTATAAATTATAACCTAAATTGTTATTATAAGTATCCATTGGATTGGCCCATATGCACGTACTGCTGAGTTTAGACCTTCTATAACCTATACCTGTTTTGAATATTGACATGGTTTCAGGTTTCCGAAAGATGATAACCTAAAGAAAATTTGGTTGCAAAACGTAAACCGTCCAGACTGGCAGCCTTCTTCGAGCAGTGTTTTGTGTTCAAATCATTTTGAACCACACCCAAAGGACATAAGTGCATTTTGTACTGTACTTCGGCCTGGGACGATCCCAACTTTATTTGAAGCGAATTCAGAAGTAACTATAATACATCATTTGAATATCAATTTCCCTTCCATGTTAACTGTTCTTTTTTAGGGTTCCGTACCTAAAGAGTAAAAAACGAGACCCTTTTACTAAGACTCCGCAGTCCATCTGTCTGTCACCAGGCTGTATCTCATGAACCGTGATAGTTAAAATGTTATTTTCACAAATATTAATAACATAATAGTGACAGGTAGATTCTTGAAATATTTACAGAATATTTAGTTAATATTTAGTTAATGCTGGGCACGCTGCCAACTGGCAGTGGGCTTGAGCATTTAGATTATCTTTAGACCTTCAAGGGTCTGTGGATAATCCAATTGCTTTCTATGTAGTAGTAGTGTAGGTAGTTTTTAGCATATAATCTAGTATTGTATATTATTGTAGTTAATAAAGGCACTTTTGCCCGTTTTTGCTATTGCTACCGTCCGCCAATTGGCTAAAACATGCCGATGAATACAGTTAGCAACTACAAACCAAAAGTAATCCAAAGTGATTTTATTTTCCAAATCAAATATCCCGGAAAGTATGCTATACAACTTAGGAAGTTAAGAATTCTTTATGTATCACTGACCGCCAAATGGAGTGTCTTACAAAAAAACGAATGGTAGGTATAGTACCTTGTTTTGACTTGCATACCTACTTTCGAAATTGGAGAGGCTTTTTGACTTTGGTGGCTCATATTTCACAAAAGGTACCTTCTCTCACAAAAGTGTTGTGTAGTATCGTAGCACGGAAGCAGTAATAAGAAATCATCCCTGCTTTACATATAGCATAATTATATTATGGGAGTTACCCCTTAAGCTGATAAAGGACTGGTTAATTTATCACATTTTTTTAGACCTCAAACACTGCAATAGTATTTTGTTTTTTCATTTTATTATAACACCAGTTTCTTCACATTAAGGACATGCCGTGGGTTATTTTTTTTTCGGATGGACAGGCATAATACAGACGAGCCTTGTTTTACGACAAATAGACAGAATACTATTCATATAAGTACTAAGCGGCAACTCTAACAATAGTAATTTTGTTTCAGATTGAAGATCCTGAACCTGGTTCGTCCAACGTTGAAAAGCTGAAACAGAAAATTAACTTAAACTGAACTGAAGATTGTTGAGCTTTTTTCAAATATCTTGAGAAATACTTTGTTGCTGAATGGTATGCTAGATAATATATATTATGTGAACATTGCTGTGATCCAGCTTTTCTTTTAAGCTGGAGATAACATCCGAGAGCTTTGACACTTTAATTTTTAGTCATCTGTTTAGTTGCTTCAGGGCTTTGATGTTTTTACTCTGAAGCAATGTTTTGTTTTGAAGGGATTTTATTTTAATTTTATCTTTTGTTTTTTCATGTTCTTCTAATATGTTCTTGGTAGGACACGAGACTCCAGATGTGCTGGCTATTGCCAAAACCTGAATAAAGTACAATAAAATTGTTATATTTTAAAATTAAACCTAAATAAAGACATTTTCGTCAGCAATATAGGTAATTGTTTTGTTTTAAATGTAGCGGTAGGTAAAAATAATTAAGGCCGTAAAGTTCTCGAATGCTACCCACGGATCAGCAATCTCATCGCTGCGCGCGCACCAACTAGGTGGACTAACGATGTACCTAATTAACATGGCGGGAAAGCACTGGATGCACGCCGCTTAAGAATAATAAGAAAACATGTCAGTAGGTACATAAAAATACACTTAATTACCCGACTTAATTTTAGTATTAACCTGTGAGGACTACTCTACTATGCGTAGTTGTCAGCCTTAGTTCGGCCCCGTCTGAATGACATTACGTATGTGTTAACTATGGCTTCAATATACATATGTTATGTTAGGTCTGCTTACTCTTATATGTCTGTGAGCAATCCAATAAATTAAGTTAAGGGGTTGACCTCTAACTTTGTTTATTGAAAACAAAAAGTTATTTAAAAGACACCAGTCAATAGGATGTCAAAATAAAAATAAATGTAAACAATCTATTACCTATATTAAAAGTTAAAACTATTGACCATACCTACCCTCAGTTTAAGTAACAGTGTTTCACATTGACAGTAACCAACGGAAAATAGGTTACTTATACAGGGATATTACTAATTAATTAGCATCCTTTAATTCTGTACATCAAAACTAACAACTTTTGTTCTGCTAGTTTTATTAAAACTTAAAAAAAAACAGCTGTTTTACAACAACGGTGGACAAACTTCAAACGTCTGTTAGGCTGAGCTTTATTAATTTGAACCCTAATATCATAGTAATAATGCTATGTCAATTCAAACACCGCCCATATAGTTCCTATGGTGGAGCGTTACTATGATTAAAATTTTGAAGTCGAATTTCGCACTTCATGGCTCTACAAATTTAATTTAAAACCATGCGACACCCCTGGTGGGGCAGATTCCACTGGTTTAAAAAGTGAGTAGAATCTGCCCCACCAAGATGAGAAGAGTGGGGCAGATTTCACTCCAAAAAATGAAAGAGTAGAGTGAATTTTTCTGTGGAACTACCATTTTTTTTGAGTTTCGACAAATGTCGCAGAACCAAAATTGTTAGATTTGATGTAGAGAATAAGCCCCTAAAAGGGTGCTAATAAATTAGGAATAACCCTGTATTAAGCCAAGGTTCAACGTACGTGAAACATAAATATAAATCTTTAGTATTGACCACATAATTATTATTTGACAAATTGAATCATAATTATGCATTTGAAAAAATTGTAACATTTGATGTTACACATTATTTGTAATTTTATCAGTGTGTTTCCTGAAATAAAATAATGTTTGTCGCTCCAAAAACAATAATTATCATGATACAATGAATTTAACGATTGATCTAAATCGGCGCAGTCCTTTACATAATATCTGTACAAATGGATATAAGTTCACAACCTAAAACATTTCAATCCTATATATTACCACACTATACATATTTTAAAATGTTACCATTACATAATTATTACCTTTCTTTATTTTTTACCTTTTAGCGTACTGTATCAGTCTTTTTAATAGTCTATCCACTGCAGGACGCAGGCCTACTCTGGCCTACCCACGACGGGTGACTACCTTTTTGCGTAATCGAATAAAAACACTTAATCGTAACGTTCCAGTAACTCGTCTACCTGTCAAGCGCTGACACTGACTGGACCGATAGTAAGCGAAGCACGGCACACAAACAAAGGTATCCCTCGCACACAAACGAAGTTTATTATGATGACGTATCTACCGCGCGCGGTGGAAAAAGCGGTAAGTGAATTATGAATTATTTTTGCTTTGATGCAGAAAATAAGGTTTTTGGGTTATCTCTTTATTTGGTTCGCGAGAACTACTACTGTTTTTTTTATCGCGAATAAGTCCGCGCTTGATCACCAACCTGCTTGATGGTAAGCGATGTTGTGGTCGGAGATGAAGCATGCAACAAAGGCTGAGCAAGATAATAAAAATAATAATTATTTAATAAAAACAATAATTATTTTCCGCAAGAAATGGCACAACCAATATCAATCGTGTACTAATTTCAAATGTTTCGCACGAATCGATATATACGTTTATGTTGATTTTTCAAAAACAGCTTAGCTGATTTCGATAAAATTTAAATGGGACCACCTCGAAAGTATACCCTTTCGAACTTAAAAAAGATTTTTCTAAATCGGTTCACACCTGGCGAAAATATCGATAAATAAACAAAATATATCTACGTCAAAAATTGTGATTATTTCATTTATTTATTTACTATGTATTCTTATTCTTTATTAGAACTACATATATGTTTTTTTACATTTTAAAGTCGGTTAAAAATAAAAATGGAGTCGCATATTGTTCGTCTACTATTTTATTTATTTTTTAACTGATTTGTGTTCAGATGCCCACAGGTAGGCATTACACTCATAACAAGTAAGTAAGACCTACTGATGAACTCAGTCAATTTTGAAAGATAAATAATAATAAATTATTATAAAAATACAAATTTTTAAATACAAGCTTTTGAGATCTTGGATATCATGTAGCAGCAGAGTGCCAGCCAAGACAAATAAAACGAGCCCAAACACGACGGGTCTATCTTGTTTAGTACAGGAGGTCCTATGGCCACCTTCCGACTCCATCATCAGATCGCAGCTTAATGGAACTATATTTATCCGACTTCCTATCCTACTAATATTATAAACGTGAAAGATTGTGAGGATGGTTGGATGGATGGATGGATGTTTGTTACTCTTTCACGCAAAAACTACTGAACGGATTGAGATGAAACTTTGCAATAATATAGCTTATATATCAGAATAACACATAGGCTATAAATTATAATGATATATTGCGTATGCGGGCGAAGCCGCGGGTAAAAACTAGTGTACCATATTTTTGTAAGCAACATTTCAGCTCAATCGGGAAGTTGGTCAAATTCAACTTGCATGATTGCGCCCGAACTTACATCCATTGCAAGTTAAATAAGTAAAAGCTTGTAAAAATTATATTCAAAATGATTTCTGATTTTGAGGTCAACTTGACGTTACAAATAATTAAGAATTCGTTAGTTTTTCCTTTTTTTGCGTCACAAATAAAAAAATGCCTTTTTTGAGAACAAACTGATGTTGTGATTTATTTAAGCAACAAGCACGAGGAAAATCTTTCTCAGCAAATTTTTCTTTTTTTGTAACAATAGAACATGCTAATAATTTCATAGAATCCTTATCATTTTGATTAATTTTCATATACTTAGATATTTTATTGATTTTATTCATGGAACAGTTTTTCAAATAATACTAGCTCTGCAAAATATTATAAAGGTGACGTTCAAAAGTGGTATATTATTAGAAGAAAAATTGAACCAAGATGATATATACGAGTACATCATTTGAAAGCTTCCCAAAAATATCCATTTAAATTGTATGAAGAATAACAATGCAATTTCTAGTTTAGCAATAATAAAGTGCTTCTATCGTTATTTTACTGGCATTCGTAACTGATTCTTCCACATTCATGTCTTAATTTGCTAAAATTAAAAATTATAACCTACCAGTGTGACTAGTTAGTAGGTACAATGTGACAAAAAATCACTTAAAGAGCGTGTCTAATTGGTAAAAATGCTTTTATTTAACAATTTGGAGGTTACTTAATCAGGGCTGCTAGAGATAAACTACCTATTGAGCGAAATATATTTAGTTTTTTCTAATAAAATCAATTAATTTACAAAAAATCGGAGGGCTCTTTTTTGTTTTTAACTGTTGTATTTAACTCAGAAAAATACGAACTTTCTCGAAGTGTAACGAGTGTTGTGGTTAGATTTTTTGATTATTATTATACCAGCCTCCTTACATTTTGTGGACATGTCCTTTAGTAGGTATAGGCCGAATCGTTCAAGTCCGCGGATATGAAGTTAGCCACAAGTTGTGCGAAACCCAATCAACGCGTAGCGTGTGAGCTTCAGTCAGGATTGGATATTGCGCAGCATGTAGCTAACTTTTCATCTGCTGACTTGTACTTGTACAGAGTATGCCCCTTAAAATTAAATTAAAATTAAACTAAAATTATATCTGTCGCAATCTTTGATTCGTTCTTAGTTTTTGGGTGGTTTATTAATTTGGTTGCTTATTATTGTTTTTGTTTACTTATACATTGTTTACATGTGTTTGTTAGAAGTTAAAGGTATTTATTAGTTTATTTTACTATAAATAAATAAATATTTTTGGGACATCTCTGACCCCAAACTAAGCAAAGCTTGTGATATGGCTGCCAGAGACTGATATACTACATATACTTATTTTTAAATAAATACTTATATAGATAGTAACTAAATAACACCCAGACACAGAGCAAACACTTATGTTCATCACATAAATATTTGCCCTGGGTGGGAATCGAACCCACGCCTCCTTGACCCAGGAGTTAGGGTAACTAACCACTGAGCCACCGAGGCAGTCACTGTATTATTTATAAATGTATTAGTATTTATAACATTTGTATGTATGTCTATTGTATAATTCTTTTATTATTTATATTATTTTGTTTTACTTTTAAAGTGTCCTCTAAGTCTAAGGTTGCCTGGAAGAAATCACTTTCAGTGATAAGGCCGCCGGTTGCTTCACATGTTTTAGCATCTATTTTTCCTCTATTATCTGTTTTTTGTGTGTGTGAATGTGAATCAATAAAGAGTTTATCTATCTATGCCCCTAAAAGGATGCTAATTGATTAGGAATAAATAACTCTGTATACCTATTACAACTAATATAGATCAAAATAAAACACGTTTTGAAAAAAGTTCAACTATCACCTAGACGTCTTGTCAATCGTGCGTCGATGAACTCACACACACGCGCGCACCTGCGTAGGCATGTGAAGACAATGTGGCTTGCGTGTGAGCGTGGCGTACGTATTTATAGTGCGACTTTTTAGTTATGATACTTTAGATATTCGATTATTTTGATTTTGTAAACAGTACTGGTAAAGGTTTTAGCTTGGTAGCCGAGCCCAGTACATATGGTTAATATATAATTTTAATGCAATTTTCGGTACAAAAATATTATTCCACACGAAATTCGCGAAAATCAAAAATAGGTACCAAAAATCTGAGGGGTAGTATGAGTCTATACGTAAACAAAAATCGTACATAGTTTGACTTCCAAAGACAGTTTCAATTTCTGTGACTTCATATATTTGTAAAGCGCCCCTAGTGGAAATTAGGAAGAATTAACAAAAATATATGGAGCTACACGAAAACAATAACCACCTAACTACAAAAGATTTAACCACGGTTTAAACGCTATTTAACCATGCAATTTGTACTGTTAAACATTGTAATTTGTAGTTTGCGCGCGTAATTTTTTGTGGTAAGAATTCTACTACAAAAGTCTTACTAGGTTATAGGTATTAAATATGGTTTATATTTCATTTCAAAGTATTTTTTTCCTAAATCTCTACCTGACCGGAGAAACGTTGTTTTGCGTCATTCAAATTCATTCAAACTCTAAGCATCCTTATCACCTAACCTAGGAGTTTTATTATATCTTCTTTGACCTAGGCATATGAAAATAGTTTGCAACCATAAAAAACCGGACAAGTGCGAGTCAGGCTCGCACATCGAAGGTTCCGTACAAACACGTTGTTAAAATAATTAAAAACCTGTTTTAGCATGTGCTAATGAAGTTCTTTTATATGATACGATTTACTCACTTTGAATTTTGAACCCATATTTTGTGAATTTTGAGGCCCTATTTTTTTGTGACTTAAATAAAAATGTACAGTTTTCAGATTTATTCCCATATATGTGTACTCTGAGACAATACTTCTCGCCAAATTTCATAGTTCTATGTCAACGGGAAGTACCCTGTAGGTTTTGATTTTTGTGAGTGCGAAATTTGCGGTTTATTACGACATAAACGGCTCTAACTTTTTTAAACGATAACTGAGAAGTTTTTCTTTTACACAACTGCAAGAGACCATAGATATACGTATAAGTACAGTTAAAATTTCAACTCGATATCTTCACGCGTTCCCGAAATAAAGAGTCTTGACACGGACAGACGGAGAGACGGACAACAAAGTGATCCTATAAGGGTTCCGTTTTTTCCGTTTGAGGTACGGAATCCTAAAAATCATAAAAATGGGCCAGGCGTTTCGGAGTTGGATTACAAGCACTGTGAAAATTCCATTAAAATCTGTCCAGCCCTTTCAGAGGTGCACAATAATTGTAACAAGCGAAGCGAGGGAATAGCAAGTACCTATTGTGTAATAACAGATTTTTATAAGAGATATTGATAAAATGTATGAAACAGCTGTTTTTTTAGGGTTCCGTACCCAAAGGGTAAAAACGGAACCCTATCACTAAGACTCCGCTGTCCGTGCATCTGTCACCAGCTAGTATCTCATGAACCGTGATAGCTAGAACGTTGAAATTTCACTGATGACGTATTTCTGTTGCCGCTATAACAACAAATACTAAAGGGTGTCTCCCATACAATAAACCTGAAGTTTTAGCCGTTTTTCGCAAGATATTAATAACGGTGGCAGGTGCAGATGCTTGAAATATTCACAAAATATTTAGTTAAGTGCATATTTAACTTCAAAAACAAAAAAATAATTTTAGATAAAATATATATTTGAGAGGGGCTCCCATACAAGTACCGTAATGTTTTTGTTCGATATTAATAATGGCAACAGGAAGATGCTTGAAGTATTACCTAAGTGGTATATTCCTTTCAAAAGTATTAAGTGATAAATTTCTTTAAATAAATTAAAATATTCCATACGGTGCGAAACCCTACATGCGCGAGCCCGACTCGCACTTGGCAAATTATTTCTTCATTATTTCGATGTTAACCCGATAGTAAAAGTTGGTCGTAGCGACGAGGATAACTCATCCTAGAGTGTTAATGAATTCACCAGGCCCAATTATGAAGGCGCCATCGTAACTTTTAAAACAACTTAAAAAGTGTTCACTCTATCGAATGCCCATAGTGAAAAAGAAACAGAAATATTCTAAATTGCTAAAATAACTAGAACTACAATGGCCCCTTCATAATTGGGCCTACTATCACCCTATACTTAGTTTATAAAGTCTGCCAGGTACAAATTAATTTAGAATCAAAATATCGTTTATTGCTATAAAACTGGTACATAATGTTGTTAAAAAATTATAAGAGAAGTATCACAGTCTTACCCTTTTCGGGCGTGCAATATTTTACTGAATACATACCTAATTACCTATTTTTAGAGGTCTAGGTAGGTATTACTCGTATATCTTATAGCTACTATAATACACACACAAACAACATAGCATAACATCTAGTATTTACAATTTCCTAATTATATTTTATAACAATTTAGATGTAGGTAACATCATTTTACGTACATTGGTAAAAGGTGCTACCTAGTCATTAAAAAAATCTTTTAGTGAGTAGGATGTTTTTGCTATTAATTATTAATTAATTATAATTGGCAAAGCTCTCGAAGAGACCACGTATAAAGAAACGTAGCGTAGGAAATTCACCTACAAGATGGACAAATACAATTAACAAAATAAAAACTGTAGAATAGATCTGATTACAAGTTGCTTGTAATTAATCTTATTGGAGCTCTATAAGGGGAGGCATATGTCCAGCAGTGGACAACTTATTGCTGGATTGTTTTACTAATATTCGTTAGTAGATTTTTATAAATATGTGCAAGGATTGCTTGCGACCTCTTTGCAGTGACCCTTACATTTTTTTCTGTTAAACTTAAAGTAGGTAACTTAACTTGCTAAGTAGGTGATATGTAAATAAATTCAATTTTGATTAAAATTCTTTTGAAATTTATGTCTAGCTTTTATCTAAACAAAAAAATATATCACAAGTTTTCTTATCGATTTTTATTATTTTCCAAAAATAATATTTCGCCATCAAATCTCATCGATTACTAAATTGATGGACCACGAATTGTGTCAAAACGGAGGGGAGTCAACCCTAATAAGCCGTCTCTGTCGCACTAAACAGCTGATCCATTAAGCTATCCCTCTCGGGATGCAAATGAAAAATCAATGGGTGCACTTGTCTTCATGATAAATGAGAGATTCGACTCTTGGACTAGCAAGTTGTTGAGAAACTAACCGTCTTACCTCACAAGTTTTACGCACACTTTAAACAATGTTTAACAGTACAAATTGCTCGTTGTAAACAGGGTTTAAAGCGTGTTTAAATGTTTTGTGGTAAGGCGGTAAGTATTGTCGCAAATACGAGCGCTTAAGTCGCAAACGCTGCTCCTGCCTCTAATGTTTTTCATAAAACAGTAGTTAGATAGATAGGTAATCCTTTATTAGCTTAACCACAATTACAAAACAAAGCACATGAAAAATAAATTACAAATTACAGTTTTACTAAATGGCGACCTTATCGCTTTAAACGATTTCTTCCAGGTAAGTAAGTTCTTATGTATTAGAGTTTATGTATTAATAGGGTCTCAAAATTCACAAAATATGGGTTCAAAATTCAATGTGAGTAAATACTATCATGTAAGGTATCACATAAAAGAGCTTCATTAGCACATGCTAAAACAGGTTTATAATTTTAATTATTTTAACAATGTGTTATTTTCGTGATGTATGACGAGAAAAGTGAAAAAAAAAAACTTTTTTGTCGATTGTTATAGCATAGATATTTTAACAACTTACTTCCCAATTTTGTGAAATTTTCTGGATTTGTACGGAACCCTCGATGTGCGACCCCTACTCGCACTTGTCCGGTTTTATTGTATAACAATGCATAACTTGTCACAGAGTAGTATTAAAAGTATATTATCTTGGGCTTGCCGAACCTTGGTTTCTGAGGGTTAGTCCAGGTTTACAGGTAAATTAAAATTATAGCTGTTTTCATATGGCTCTATACATTTCTGTACAGCGCCCCTGGCGGAAAACGAGGAAGAGCTAACCAAAATGTATGTAACCACACGCGAATGTGAAAGTTTCAGTAAACTACGCAAAACCTGGGCTAAGGGCTCTATAGTGCGGTACTATTAAACAAAAAGTTATACGGAATCTGATGGTATGTCGACAACTAAGACCTACGACTAGTGCTTTGGCTCGCGCCACGAAAGCTAGACCAGTCGCCAGGTGACACCACCAGCGCTCGTAAAATTTTATTTTTTCGTTGGCCTCAGCGTTTCTGTCGACCGTACGAGGGGTGAGCGCTCGGGGTGCGCTCGCCTAGTCTTGGTACTTGACTAATTAAAATATTTTTTTTCGACAAAAACGTATTGATTTAGTTTTAATCTGAATTCCTGGTAAGATACGATGCTCACAAATACTAACAATATATCAAGAGCAATTAAGCACAGTATTATGAAAAAATCTATGAGACGAGTCCTGAAATTGTAGTTGTTTCAAATAAAAAAATATTTTACTACAAAAATGTTTATTTTTACTTTGATTTGGTCGCTACCCTAGTAAAGTTGCTGTAAAATAATATAAATATAGTTAAAAAAAACTAAAAAACACGCTTTGGAGTCATCGTTTTTTTTAAATGCATTGTCATCGGTCTTTGATAGGTGTGCAAAGTTTAAAGAAAAACTGATCGCTCAAAGTAGGTCAAAATCGACCTCATAGGGGTTGGTTACAAGCAAGCAAGCAAACATACAGGTGACACTAATAAAAACGTGTTAAAAACACCAATATAGTGCATTAATATTTTTGTGAGGTAACGCGTATCCAGCGGGTATCCACTAACCCAGTATAGAGGAATTGATTCAGTAGTAAATAAACTAAATCAAAATGAATATTGTGTTACCTAAGATATTTTTACGCAAAATGTTTCAGATATTAAAAAAGAATGCACAATTAATGTAGTAAAGTAAAGTCAGTTTAGGTGGTCACATCAACTTAGCGACCTTTTTTAACAATAATGACCAGATCTGGAAAAAAATATTACAAAAACTAGTTCAAACTGAAATAGATACACCGGTGCAACGAATTATCAAAAAATATATATATTCATGGCTAACATGTTAACTAATGAAAATTTATGTAAAAGAAAACAGTTAATGTTGTCATAATGACCAATGCAAATGTAAACACAAACTAATAAGTATTTATTAAATCATCATTATGCTTAATTTAAGGTTATTTTAATTGATTTGAGGTTAATTTGTTGTAAATATTGCTTGTTTAACACGTATGTGACAGATATTTGACTGCTTATGAGTTTTACAATAAACAGTGTATTTTATTGATTCTAAGAATGAGGCTATCTAATCTAAAGACAGATTTGAATAAGTCGATAGATTTTAGTGAATTTATTAGCAGTCTGATCAGACTTAAGATAATAAGTTTTTCTATTATAGAACAATCTTTACCAATATTATACTGAGCGCCACACAAATTGAAAGATGGGAAGTTAGCCGCAGATGATACTTCGCCGTGATTCGCTAATTATTGCGCATGTGTGCACAATGCCTATACAAATGGCGAAGTAGTCAGCTCGGGCGTAAGGAGCGCGCGGGAGGCACGAGGTTGGCGGGTGGGTGTGCGCCGGAGTCTCGTCTCTCTGGCACCCGCTAACGTCTATATTTTGGTGTTTGCTCCGCTCTCTGCGGCTAACTTCCCATCTTTCAATTTGTGTGGCGCTCAGTATACAAGACCAAAAGTTTAAAAATAAAATTATAATTTCAAAAATTATAAGGTCGGAGAGATGGAGCGACTTTGTTTTTTACTAAATCTATAAAAACCAAGTTTTTCATACTAGCTTCGTTATTTGGACCAATTACAATCTGGATAATTATCTTTAAGATAAGATCTTTTTAAGATCTTTAGGTATCTTCTAGCTCTACCTACTCCATCTTCGGCTACAGTTTTCCATCAGGCGACTTAGTGGCCAAATGTAGCCTTATTATAAAAAAAAAAATCTAGATGTGACTGTCAGCCAATAAGACCGATTGGAAGCGGCAGATCTATATGAGAGGCCTATGTCCAGCAGTGGACGTCCTATGGCTGAAGGATGGATGGATTATCAACGGCACCTCGTAACGATCAAATCAAATTAAAACGAAAACCTAGTTTCCACAATCTATCGTGACGTAAAACTAGAACAAAAAATCCGCGAAAGCCTTCAAGTACCAAGAGCGCAGCGCCGCGAGAGGGTGGTCTCACCCTCGTGGCACTATTGTGTATTCTGCGCCCTCGCCACGTGCTCGCCCCCACCACCCCCTGTAGATATAATATAGTATGTAAGTTGTAGGAGCTTAAAATGTAGGTTAACTTGTCTGTCACTGACTGGATGGGAGGTTTTTGGATGTACCTGCGTAATTAGTAATTTATTAATCATAATTTATTTGTTAATATTTTTTATTGTAATAACATAGGAGATGCACAAGTTGTGGCCATCTTAGTGTCATATTTTTTGCCACTTTGAACTTTACTGACTGCTCGCACAATTTTAATTTTAAAATATTTTTTAGCGAAAACAATCTTTAACATTCACACAATCAATTCTATATTTATATATAGAATTGATTGTGTGAATATATTATAATATAATATATATTAGACCTTCAAGGGTCTGTGGATGATCCAATTGCTTTCTATGTAGTAGTAGTGTAGTATTGTCATTAAATTCTATATTTTGTACTATAATTTTGATATCGAATGGCCAAAAACCGGGTACGTGGCCACAACTGGTGTATCTACTCTACTACCTAATACGGCAAACGTAGTTCAGCGATAAAATACAGAGGGTCACCCTTACTTACATTATTACTTAAGGGTTTTAAAACTAGCTTACGATTTAGTATATTTAGACCTACATGAACACAAAAAAAAACTTCATAACAATCAGAGATACAAAAAAATATCATAAAAATCGATCAAGCTGTTTCGAAGGAGCTTGGTTACAAAAGTTTATGACAAGATTTTTTTTAAAAGATTTGAAAACATTTAGAGCGTCCAGAATTAATTGTATTTTAGATCAACCTTTTTTTTAAATTTTAATCCTGAATTCAGTGAAAATCCTGTCGGAGCTTTTAAAACTTTGGTCAAATCTATCATATCTATCATAATATTTCCCATAAATCTCAGAATAATTCATGCATATTGGTCACATTGTATACTAACTACAAAATGAAATAATGTACACCTAATATCAACATTTTTTCTGTGTGAAAGATTTTCTGTATTTGATTTGTTTTTTATTGAATGGTAAGGCATTCGACATTCAATTTAATTTTATTTCCTTTTTTTAATTCTCTATATAGGTGCTAATACAATGTATCAGGTTCAGTATTATCAGTAAATACAAAGTTAGGTAAATGAATCATTTTCCACGTACCTCTGCCTCACTCATCGCATCTACAATACCACCTTGCATTTAAAATTCACCGAGGGAGCTACTATCACATTGCCTTCACAAAACTGATAGTCAAGCGTACGTTGACTTAGTTCTATAATTTGGTCACCACTACAGGTAAGCTGGGCTCTCTGTAATGTCACTCCAATGTGACATTTCGTCTGGCAGAGTCACTTTGGGAGCGAATCACTTCGTTCTCCGTTATTGCACAGAATAAATAGAAGTAAATAACAGTAGTTACTATAATCTGTGTCGTCACAGTCTGATAAGGTTCTTAGCATGGAGGAAAACTTATTTTTGTAATGACAAAATCATTTGTTAAAACTCGTTGTATTTTGTTGTCATGATAAATGTTTTGCTGTTCAGATTAACTTCGTCAAATAATCTTTAGTTGCAATTTATATATTTTTTTAAATTATCTGCAGTACAGAGGGACATAAAAGAATATAAATAAATTATTCGGGAATCAAAAAGTCACTTTTGTTGGAACCACTACTTAAACAATCAGTGATTGGTAATTTTCTTCCATTATGTAATTTTCAGGATTGGAAACAGAAAAACAGTGCCATCATGAACAAAATATGCTAACAAAGCGATGGTGGCGCCCTCGTGTATTTTCAACTCTGTTATTTTACATTGTGGATTACATAATTACATATATGTATATTGTAATATCTATTTACTAAACAGACCCTATACATAATTAATAACATCGATAAAGTTTTATTTAAGTTTTTTTTTTATTTTTGCCTGAAAATATATTCTATTTTGACCAAAATGATAAAATCACCACATTTTTTTTAAGAACTGTGGCGATAATTATCATAGGCTCCTTCTAATAGCTCCTTACTATGGCAATCTCTAAATATTACCGTTTTTAGTTTTCTATACATCTTTGCATGTATTTGTTGTGTTGTTTACCTTAATTTTGTATAGAATCCTAAACATTTAAAAAAATATGATTGTATTAATAACTAATTTTCTAATGAGCAATAGAAAAAAAATAGTAATCCTACTAATATTATAAACGCGAAAGTTTGTGAGGATGGATGGATGGATGGATGAGTGTTTGTTACTCTTTCACGCAAAAACTACTGAACGGATTGAGATGAAACTTTGCAATAATATAGCTTATATATCAGAATAACACATAGGCTATAAATTATAATGATATATTGCGTATGCGGGCGAAGCCGCGGGTAAAAACTAGTAATAAATAAATCTAAATGACTTCCTACAAACTTTGGAGTTTCTGCCTAGCTTTTTATGAATTTAGGAAGTAAATGATAATTGTTTATCATAATATAGTAAGTTCGTATAGTTATCTTCAGTATTAATAATTTAATGTACAAAAAAAAAACTTCAAATAAGTAAAAAAAAGTTTGAATAGCATGTTTTGGATCTTGTATTTTTGTTTGATTTTCAGTTAAACTAAAAATTTTTGTTTGATCATGCAAATCAATAGTAAGTTGGACGCTTATATTGCTAAGCCATTCTAAAATTTAAGAACCAAAACGTCAAAATTTCAGTTCGAAATTCGAACACTATTTAACTTTAAACATTAGATGGATTAATTTTCAATATTCATTTGAATTTTTAATTTTTATTTGCTCTTGCGGTCAAAATAAATTAGACGCTTTTGTTGCTAAGCCATTCTAAAATTTAAAAACCAAAACGTCAAAATTTAATTTCAAAATTCGAACGATTTTGATCGGGGCGCGCGGCAGACGACACTCCGGTCGGCCCGAACCGAGTGGCGTCTCACTCCACAATCTTTACTTATGTACGTGTACCACGGACCATTGAACCGAGACCTCTGTAATGTCACCCCCCGGCCCTTTTATTGCCCGTTAGCGTGCGGCCGCGGGGGCTGCAGCGGATCAAGATATGCTGGGCGAAGCGGTACCAACAAATACATAGGTACCTATAGATACGATGGAGTACGGGGTGGCGTGTAGAGTTAGCATCCGAATTAATGAATTTTTTGACGTGTTTTTTGTACAATTAGACGAAAGCTCGATCATTAGATAATTGTAAACGTTACGTGCTTTCAAATCGATTTTTTATTGGATTTTTCTTGTGGACATTTATATTAAGAAATTTAACTTAGAATTAACTTAAACTTAGATTTAGATGAGCTAGTTAAGAAACGTCTGATACGGTCTTCAGATGGGTGATCGCAGGCATTTGTAAATGAGCGGTGCCGTGGCTCGGATGGAACGTTAAATTGTGGGTCCCGGTTGTTATAGCAGTTTAGCTATGTCATTTCAGGGACCTTGAGGCGGCTTAAAAACTCTGACACCAGGGCAAGTCAGTCGGTCTGTACGAAATTACCCTGATTTTGCGAATACAAAATCGAAAATTGAAAAGTAATTTTGCGAGTTAACTTCTAAGCTCATGGGATATTTTTTGTATTTTAATATGTATCAAAAATAAAATTCTAAATAAATCGTTATAATTTTGGTTCAAAATTACTACGATTCATTTAGGATCAGGTAAAGTTACGTTAATGTCAGTGTTGATAGTTTGATAGAAACTAAACTAATCACAAGTTTCATTTTTTGTGCCTTACATTTTTACAAATCAGCAATATTACATCAAAAACAAAAAAACTACACTGACACCAAAAAAAAAACAAAATCCAGTATCGTAAACTCGTTTCAAGGCCCCTAAATCGATAAAGAACAATGCGTCAAGCACATTAGCCTCATTCCGTGTCACTTTGAAATTAAAAAAAAAAACAGGATTACTCAGTCAACTATCAACATTGATCGTCCATTCATTAAACAATATTTCACCTGCCAACGCTACTCGAAATATATACGTACCGTTCACCTACATTTATTTGTGCGCGCACACATAGAGAGTTTTATAGCCCGAGCGCACACAGGCGCACCGTCGACGAGCTTTGCCCACACACACACTCGAGTATTTTATTTTATAATACCACATTTTACTCTCTGCTCAGTTGGGGAATAATTTCGCGATTTTTACCGCCATCGGAGCTTAGAATATTTTTTGGATTGATATTTTATATTCAAAGTGATTTTGAGACAGTTCTCGGTACAGGTGTAGAATATTTTTGTGAGCGAAACGACGAAACGTCTTTATTTTTTGGGTTGGTAAAAGCCGAACCAAAGTTAGTGGCGGCTATGAAGTTAGACCGATAGACAGACTCTTTATTTACAACCACAATATGAAAAATAAACACTATTCACACAAATACGACAAAAAAGCCGGAGAAGTGCGAGTCAGGCTCGCACATCGAGGGTTCCGTACAAACATATTGTTAAAATAATTAAAAACCTGTTCTAGCATGTGCTGATGAAGTTATTTTATATGATACGATTTACTCACTTTGAATTTTGAACCCATATTTTGTGAATTTTTAGACCCTATTTTTTGTGATTTAAATAAAAATGTACAGTTTTCAGATTTATTCCTATATGTGTACTCTGAAACAATGCTTTTCGCCAAATTTCATAGTTCTATGTCAACGGGAAGTACCCGGTAGGTTTTGATTTTTGACTTAAGCGTTGAAATATGCGTTTTTTACGACATAAATCGCTCTAACTTTTTTATACGGTAACTGAGAAGCTTTTCTTTTACACAACTGCAAGAATTTATAGGTTTACGTGTATAATTTAAATTTCAACTCGATATCTTTACGCGTTCCCGAGATAAAGAGTCTTGATATACACACAGACGGACAACAAAGTGATCCTATAAGGGTTCCGTTTTTTCCTTTTGAGGTACGGTGCCCTAAAAATGATTTGATGAATGAATGGCGGCCTTGGCGATTTCTTCCAGGCAACCTTCCATGAATATGAACTGATAAAAACAAGAAATAGTGGCCTTAACTAGAGATAAACAAAGAAAACACCTATAAATAATAAACTAAACATACTTAATCAAAGGAGTTGTACCTGATTTACAAGGAACTCGGTATTAAAATTCTAACCAAGATCATTCAATTTTTCTAGGAATGTACTTAAAGTTTAAAGCTTCATGGAGTAATAAAAAATAATATATAGCCCTGCATTTTTTTTTAAATTGTTATTTTAAAAAAATATATTGAAAATGGAAAATCATATTTTCTAAGAAAATAAATAGGGCAAATAAGCGCCAGATAGCCCTTTCCGGGCTAAATCATTACACATCAGGTTCACCTACAGTAAACAGTCTTAAATCTAGCTCCAAAAGAGCTAAGGTGGCAACACTGATTGAAAATCAAATTAATCAATCAATTTCTTTTGACATTGACATTACTATTATACTTTTTTTTTAAAATTAGCTATGAGATTTTTCATATTAACGTGTTTCTTTACGAGATATCCGTTCCGTTTCACGTTACATACCCTAAATATATATTATCGATTTTCTAAATATCGCAGGGCTTTAAAAATATGTTTTTATTAGATAATAATTACATTTTGAATGCTCTTTATAAAACAGCAATCATTGATCTGGTTAGAATTTTTATTTTAATACCGGTAACGGAACAAATCCTTTAAATTTTAAATATACTTACATAATATATACGTTATAATACATAAATATAATTATACATATACCTAAATAGTCAGCTAACGTATGTTAGCTGAGACGTGAGCGTGAAACCCAATCCTGACTGAAGCTCACTCACTCACTCACTCCTCGGGTTTTGCGCAGCTCGTAGCTAACTTCACAGTCGCTATTCGGCTTATAGTTTGGCTGTTACTTCTCGCGTCAAATAAAAGGTGACGTCCACAAGTGGTATATTATTCAGAGAAAAATCGAACCAACATGATATATACATCATTCGAAAGCTTGTTTTATGGGCTTCCCAAAAATATTTAATTTAGATTTTTTCACCCCTCCATTTTTTTTTAAATGCGAAAAATAAATTGTGTGAAAATAACAATACAGCTTATTACTTTTTCTAATTTGGCAATGATAAAGTGCTTCTATCATTATTTTACTTGCATTCGTGGCTGATTCTTCCACATTTATTGCTTATTTTGCTAAAATAAAAAAATATAACCTACCAGTGTGACCAGTTAGTAGGTACAATGTGACAAACAAACTCTTTAAAAGTGTGTCTAATTGGTAAAAATGCTTTTATTTAACAATTTGGAGGTTACTTAATCAGGGTTGATAGAGATAAACTACTTATTGAGCCAAATATATCTATTTATCCTAATAAATTCAAAATTAATTTAAAAAAAAATCGGAGGGCTCTTTTTTGTTTTTAACTGTTGTAATAGACTCAGAAAAATATAAACTTTCTCGAAATGTTACGAGTGTTGTGGTTAGAATTTTTGATTATTATTATACCAGCCTTCATACATTTTGTGGACATGTCCTTTAATGGTGCCTGTAATGTTAGACAATCTGCGCATATCCCCACTTTTTACCACCGCTGACATTATGTATTTGCTAATTGCGCAACGATTTGCCTCATGTTAACAGACGCCATACGTTTAATTCGGCCCATACAGGTCGTATTAATATACTTATTCATATGTAGGCACATAGCGCGGAGGGCTGCTGACCGTTGGGGTCGAAAAGTTCTTGAGTGGAGACCACGTACCGGCAAGCGCAGCGTAGGACGTCCACCCACAAGGTGGACGGATGACCTCAAGACCGCAGGATCGCGCTGGATGCAAGCCGCTATCAACCGGTCTTATTGGAGATCCATAGGGGAGGCCTATGTCCAGCAGTGGACGTCCTTCGGCTGATGGATGGATGGATATGTAAGCGGTGGTAAGGAGTGGGAGTTTTCACAGCTTGTGGTTAACTTCACAGACGCCATAACTTTGAATCCGCCTCTACAGATCGTTTTTCAAAGAACCTGAACATATCTTAGAACACAGGCTCTATACAGGGTTATTTCTAATCAATTGGTATCCTTTTAGGGGCTTATTCTGTACATCAAAAATAACAACTTTTGTTCTGCTACTTTTGTCAAAAATCAAAAAATTCAGCTGTTCCATACATTTGTCGCGGGTGAAAGATATTTTTCTATGGAACAACAATTTTTTATACATGATATAATTAATCTTTTTAGTCATCGGCGATTTTTGCTGTAGAGTAATCTATTATTAAACAAAAAAACCGGAGAAGTGCGAGTCAGGCTCGCACATCGAGGGTTCCGTACAAACGCGTTGTCGAAATAATAAGAACCTGTTTTAGCATGTGCTAAAACAGGTTTTTTATAAGATACGGTATGAAGATACTAAGTTCTTTTATATGAGACCTTTCATGATACGATTTACTCACTTTGAATTTTGAACCCATATTTTGTGAATTTCGAGACCCTATTTTTTGTGATTTAAATAAATATGTACAGTTTTCAGACTTATTCTTATATGTGTACTCTGAGACAATGCTTCTCGCCAAATTTCATAGTTCTATGTCAACGGGAAGGACCCTGTAGGTTTTGATTTTCGTGAGTGTCGAAATATGCGATTTTTTACGACATTAACGGCTCTAACTTTTTTAAACGATAACTGAAAGGTTTTTCTTTAACACAACTGCAAGAGATTATAGATATACGTATACAGTTTAAATTTCAACTCGATATCTTTACGCGTTTCTGAGATAAAGAGTCTTGACATACACACAGACGGACAACAAAGTGATCCTATAAGGGTTCTGTTTTTTTCGTTTGAGGTACGGAACCCTAAAAAAAATCGGCTGACAAAAAGGCTTCAAATCGCGAGGTCTGCTGCTAGTTAAAGTACTAGTTTATATTCAATGATTTTGAGACAGCTCTTATTACAGACATGGAATATTTTCGTAATACAGTAGAACTCCAATTATCCGAATTAATGGGGACCGGGACCCATTCGGATAATCAAATATTCTGATAATCGGAGTTTTTTAAAAAAAAATTGCCATTGGAGAGAATAAAAGCCACGTTTTGATATTGCACTATTTTTTTATTGAATTAAATGAAAGAAACATGAAATTTTCACATGTTTTAAATATAAATAAAATGTACTTATGTACAAGTTTAGAAATAAAAATCATTGTTTTTTAAACATCTCCGTCAATGTAAGCTGTTTTGCGGTCTTTTTTGTGATTCGGATAATCGGCGATTCGTATAGTCGGAGTTCGGATAATTGGAGTTCTACTGTAGTGTAGATAACTTAGGTGTTGGCTGTTGCCTATCTTCTATCTCACGCACGGTTTTACGTTCTATCGAAGGCGAACTTTCGTAAGAGAATTACCAAATTCTTTACGAATTCCATTCGATGAAATAGCCTTTCTAGAGCTGTCTTCAGACTGCTTGAATTGCTTGTTTTAGCTCTACAGCTGTTCGAAAATATTTTACACGTATTTATACTGATAGAAAAGTATATGAAACATAAAAAAAATTGAAAGTATAGAAGTTAGAAATCGCATAAAAATTGTATTAGATTTCCGCGATACAGGCCTAATCTAGTGCGGAAATTGCGGCACTACGTTTTGTTAGTATAAAACTGCCATAGGATTATCTATGATAATATTGTTTTTGTTATAATATACTAAAAATAATATTATATAGCATGTGCGTACATTTTTCCTATGTTTGTGATAGTAAAAATATTTTATTTTATTTATTTCATTTTCATTGAATCTCTATGGGACCTAAAAGAAAACTGAATTATACGAATATTTTTATTTTTTAGTGACTACTAATACTACAACTGGCATAAATTCTAATTTGCTGTGTCCGTATATTTTCCATGGAATGCACGTCTCTAAGTACAAAGAATTTTAAGTTATTGACGTGACAACGTCTTATAAATTGGTTTGCCGGGTGACACTTCAAGAAACTGCGTTACGCTCCGCTCACGTTATGCACTCACAATGAGAGCGAGTGAGAGGCACGCGTCATGGTTAGCCCGCCTAAGAGCGAGAGAGACAGACATTTTCAAGTCGTTGTCACGTAAAACTTTCGCCCGTATACCGACTTTACAGGCAACCAATTTTTTTTTATTCCGTGATTTTTTTCCTATAAGCTGCGTGCAAGCTTTCAAAGTCGATGCTTTAATTCTAATTAATAATTCATTAAAAAATAAGATAATTCACTCTAGACTGATTTAATACATGCTTTTCAGCCATTTTCAAGTCAAATAACGATTTGTAACAAAAAAGTATCAAAATTAGTTGGACCTAGTATTTCGCCATTTTTGAAAGTTTGACCACAGTAAGTTTGACGTTTCGATGTCAAATCCGATAGCAAAAAAATATGCTAACTGAAATTTTAAGTTTTGTAGAAATATTACTCATACCTATGTGTATTCTACTAATATTATAAACGCGAAAGTTTGTGAGGATGGGTTGGATGTTTGTTACTCTTTCACGCAAAAACTACAGAACGGATTGAGATGAAACTTTGCAATAATGTAGCTTATATATCAGAATAATACATAGGCTATATAAATTATAATGATATTGAGTAAAATCAGCGAGCTATTTTAGACTGCGCCTTAAGAAATGTCAAAAAAAACTAACTGTCGAATCAAACAACCATCAAATTGTTTTTTTTTTTTATTTTACACCTCCTTTATTAACCTCCTCACCTCCTTTAGCTTTATTAAGGGTGGTAAGGTAGGTCCTCGGGTTTGAAAGACGGAAAGTGACATAGTCTACTTTTTATCCCGGATAAATAGAGGCTTCCACAAAAATCAAAAATATCATGCGGGCCAAGCCGCGGGTAAAATCTAGTACCTACATAATTATTTATTATTAAATTATCACCATCGAATCCAATTTAATATCTATTAGATACACCACCAATACACTTGTTTTTACTCTAAAAAGTACTTATACGTATTTATAATTGCCAACAATTATCGAAGTCTGTTAAAATAAATTAATGCGTCAAAATATAAATCGTGAAGGCGAACTTTGACCATTTTAGGCAGGGCCGGATCTAGTATGAGGGTTTGGGGCAAGTCAAAATATAAATCGCTCAAGTTTTAAATAAACTTCGAAAAAATGGGCAGGGCCGGATCTAGGTTGGGGGTTTGGGGGCCAGTTCGCCAAGGCTAATAATCTTTTGACGATTGGACTATCAAGGCGAGCGCTCATATAATCATAGTCATTGATTTTCTGTGCCATTTGAAGTCATCCCAGAAGCTCACAATATATAAATTAAAATCCTACAGTTAAGTTTTTACCCGACTGCCAAGGAAGGTTGTTGTTTATACTCCTAAATAAAAAGTGCAGGTTCCCAAGGAGGCATAACTCTTTTCAGTAACAGGCAGAGGTTACTCTTTATTTCGTCTGTACTATACTCTATAAAATTTAACTTGATCTCTGCGACAGCTGTCAGAAAAATCACGCCTATGACTTCATAATAAAATTAATTCATATTTGTACTATTAAGTAATTCAGGACTTCCTGAATTACTTAATAGTACAGAGAGTACCTGTTGTCATACTTTATGGGCATGCCGATTAGTGACGGGCGACAAATGATCGTGACCACAGAGTTTTAGATAGAGTTTTAATTAAAATATCGATAGTTTACACTGACGATATTTTAAATAAAACTTAATTTATCATTAATTTTATTGTATATTTTAATATCATAACATTTTTTACATGTGTTATTAAATTAAACCCAATTATATGTTACATTAGCATCGATAATAGTGAAAAACGTCGATAAACACTATCGTTACATTATTATGAGTATTTAATTAATATCATAACATTATTTACATGTGTACATACTTGATCTTAGATAATAGTAAGTAAATAAAATCCAATTTCTCACCTTCAACTACTCACTCGATTTCATTACAACATTGTTTGAAAATCGATTTTTTCCACCACTATCTCAACTCTAAAAATGTCAATCTTCTATGTCAATGTCACTGTCGCAGAGATCAAGTTAAATTTTATAGAGTATAGACACTTTTAGCACCGGCTAGCGACAAAAATTTGACTTCTCGAAAAAAAAAAAAGAGATCTTTGGGTCAAAAATACTCCTTTAAAGATCCTGGGTATGTTCATTCATTCATTTATTCAGCTTTTGGTATGATACATTCACTTAGTGGCGCGATGTTAAGAGTGAATTCGGGTTAAATGGGATTGTACCCACTAATCAAAAGCCTCTCGGTGGACTGACTTTGAGCCTGACAGAAGATACCAAGCAAACTAAGCATGAGTAATGGTGAATCTCACCTTTGTTTTTTTTATTTTATGAGGGGGAAGTCTTCGAAAGATGCTCAACTGCTTTGGGGTGGCAGTCGAGTTATGTAGCATTGTAACCACTAAAACCTCTTCAGCGGCCAGCCTTTGTACCCTCTTGGGAGTTCCGGGATCTCCAAAGGAACGCACCGGTGCTCCCAGAACTTTGTGCGACTACTCGCCTGGTACTAGGACCAGGCTTGTGCGGTCCTCTACGACAACGTTGCCACACACGCTCCCCTGGCCCGTTTGAGTGGATGGTCAGTGATGGGGCACGAGCTCAAACGTCCCCTTTTAGTAGGCTATTATTACAGGCAGGGGAAACTAATGCCGTATTCTAGTGCCCCGACATCAGGGCAAATGGTGAACCTCACCCTTATGCCTGAAGATGTCGTACCGTGATGGAAACATCAAACGATTACAAGTACTACAGAAAGTGGATTAGCCATCGACTTGGCATTTTTTCATGGGATTAGCTTAGATCACAACTGACCTGACTACAGGCGGAGGTAGCAGTGGCGTCAACCCCGGTTTAGAGAAATGCTGCTGCAGCGAGTTCAGCTCCTTTGGCCTGAAAGTATATTAACTTAGACCACAACTGACCTGTCAACAGGTGGCGGTAGCGGCGCCATCATGTGCGGGTGCGGCGGCATGGGTGGGTGCGGCGCGTGGGGGTGGAAGGGGCTGCCCGGCGGCGCGAACCCTGGCCCGGGGAAGTGCTGCTGTGGCGGCGGGCCGGGCGGGAACCCGCCGCCGGAGCCCGGCCGCGCGGACGGGGACCCGAACGGCCCGGGCGCCGCATATGGAGGCCCCGTGAAGCCTGCACACAGTACTAATCATTATTTTTGTTTAGAACATAATTATTACGACTCATGGTCACAGATACGAGCCGCTTTCAATCAGCCGTATTGGAGATCTAGGGAATCTCTATAGCCTCATGTAGCCCCTGCCAATATCTTGTAGTGGACGTTCTGTTACTGAAATTACTACCACGACATATCATGACAGAGAAACATGGTCTTTCACTGTGGACCATATTAGTAAGCTGAAAGTAGCCCGACATGCTATAGAGAGGGCTATGTTCGGAGTCTCTATTAGATCTAATGCTTCATTGAGTGGGCATTCTACGGCTGACATGATAATTATCTTTCTTCAGTCGTACTTTGGGGCTTAATATTTTTTCTAGCTGTTAAACGGTAAGGGTTATATGTTACCTGGGGTGGTGGAGGGCGCCGGCGAGGCCGCGAACGCAGGGCCGGCGGGGGAGCCCGCGGGCGGGGCGAACGTGGGGAACGGGGGCTCGGCGTTGGTCTTCCACGCCGGGGGCACGCCGCCCGCCGCCTCGTCCAGCGCAGGCACGCGCCGCTGAAGCCCCACCGACATCTGCAAACAGTCTCGCATCAGGGCTCTGGAACTCAAATGGGATAGGTACTTACATGTCATTCAGTTCGTATAGGCCGGGTGGCTAGCCATGTAGATGTTTTTATCTGCCTGAAGACCTTTGATATGGCTAAACAACTGAAACCTACAATTTTTATCCCCGACTACTTTTATGTACTTTTAGACTATTTGAGATTTCTACATGGCACCAAAGCACCTGCAGTCAAATACTATAAGTTTATTTTACTAATAAAATTATTACATTAAAATACAATAAACAAATATAGTAAGATGAGGCGTTACTTGGAGGGTGCCGCACCTCTTTCCATAAACGAGCATACAATCATGTAATAATTCATTCAAATAGCCATATAACTGTACAAATTCTCCGTCTTTACAATAGTTTCCCTCTTCCTACCACTCAAAAACTGTATATTTTATAAATTATCTTATGTTTGTAAAAAACATCTTGGTATTGATTTCGGCCCCACCAAAGCCTTTCAAAGATCCGGGGCAACCCGTGAGTTGTAAAACGAATAAAAGAAATAATAACTAAATAATAATTAATGTCAATTGTAGTTGTCATCGCTAATATTGCCTGGCTACGTCCCTGACCGCCAAAAGCTCAGTATGCCGGCAGAATGCGGCGCGTGCCAAATGCCACTATTTGTGCCTATTCCGGGGCTGCAGGTGCATCGCGAACATCGGTATTGTAAAGAGAATATATACGCTAGCTCTGATAGAATTAATGTTGACGTACAATATAATTGGAAGGCGCTGGATCCCGTAGCACAGTATTTTTATACTAGTTCGGGAGCCAGCCAGTTACCAAAAACCGGACAAGTGCGAGTCAGGCTCGCACACAGAGGGTTCCGTACAAACACTTTGTTAAAATAATTAAAAACCTGTTTTAGCATGTGCTAATGAAGTTCTTTTATATGATACCTTACATGATACGATTTACTCATTTTGAATTTTTAACCTTAATATTTTGTGGCCCTATTTTTTGTGATTTAAATAAAAATGTACAGTTTTCAGATTTATTCCTATACGTGTACTCTGAGACAAAGCTTCTCATTATAAGTTGAAATGTCAAATGTATATTTACCTCTAAATAAGTTAAATGTATAAATTGTATATTTACCATGTACCTAAAACTTTTATAAGAAAATTGGATATTATGTCATTAAGTTGTAATTATGTTTATGGTCAATAATTTTTTTTATTTAGCACATTAAGACTGTAAGGAAGACGTGGTGTTGAGCTGGCAAGTAGAAATGACTGTAGGCAGGTCTCATATCATGGAGGACTGATGATCAATGGGCTAACTTCACATCTTGACTGGCCGTTGGCACATGACCAAGACTTATCGTAAGAAGTAAGATTACGTAGTTTGACAAGGAGTTTCTGAAGATCATCGAAGTTAAGTAACTTTCGGCACGGTCAGTCTTGGATGGGTGACCGCGGGTGGTGATTAGAACTGAGCGCTGCTGTGGCTCGGATAGATGATTTGTAGGTCCCGCGGTTGTTTTAAAGGTGAGTATAGACTACAACATTTTCTTGAGCATTTGTATGTAATGTAAGGTTCTTACGATTAGAACAATACAAAAAAAGCGCAGTGTCCAAAGCATTTCAATGCAATGTAACGTTCCTGCGAATGCTCGGCGCTCTGTTCGGCGTAATGTTCACAGCCAGTGTGCATTTACCCGTAACATTGCGTCGTACTTTGCGTTCACTCTTTCTTAAAATATCGGACGCCTGCGCATCGTCCGCGCTCTTCCAAAGGCTCTACAAAATGTTACACCAATACACAAGTTGGTTTAAAGTTTAAACAATTGCTATAATAACAAGATTATTTTATGCAAAAATTAGCATGACCGACTTCACCCGTGTACAGAATTCGCGACTATTTCGCACGGATCGATGTAGCATTGTTCACATTATTGTTGATTTATCAAAAATGGCTCAGCCGATTTCAAATGGGACCAATTTCGAAATATAGGTACTCTTTTCAATAAAAAAAGAGTTATTGAAATCGGACCACTATGGAAAAAGTTATGCGTGGTTATACATAAAAAAATAAATATATATATACGCGTCGAATTGTATACCTCCTCCGGTGGTTCGTCGGTCAACAAAACGGCGAGCGTAAGAAAAGACATAATACATATCAAAAACTTAAATCCTCATTCCTCATACGAACAGCCAGAATGTGGAACACTTTGCCTGGCGCTCTCTTCCCGCTAAAGTACAACGTGGGTTTCTTCAAATCCCGAGTAAATAATATGTATCTTATAGGTAAGCGTGCTACATCCTAGACCGCAAATCTGCTCAACATCAGGCAAACATACAAGGAATAAATAAAAAATAAAATAAAAAAACAAATATTTTTTTTTAAAATACCATGATCTTTACCTATCACCTCTTTTTGGTAGTTAGTACAGGGCAAGCGGAATAGCTGATAACCCTGTATTCTAATTAAAATAATGATGATGATAATGATGGGGGTTTATTTATGTACTTATATTAACGTCGATATACATAATGACTGATAATCAACATTTTGTTATCAGCGTTATCAATACGCGGTCAATTCTATACATTGTTTTATGGTGACATACTGAAGGACTAAAGCCGTGGTGGCCTAGAGGTAGTGACACCCGCCTTGCAATCGTGAGGTCGTGCGTTCAAATCCCGGTCCCGCACCAATGAGTTCTTTGGAATTTATGTACTGAATTTCACACCACTGGCTTTTCGGTGAAGGAAAACATCGTGAGGCAACCTGGATACTTCCGTAGAAGAAAATCGATGGCGTATGCGAATCCACCAACCCGCAGTGGGCCATGGATATGGCCCAATCACCTTCTTCTACGTCCTGCAGTGGATTATTAAAACGCTAATACAGTACAGGACAAGTGATCCTAAATCTAATAATAAAATTGAATAAATTTAGTGCAAAGTTGACCAAAAAACGTCTATTTTTATTGGCACGCGGCGAATTACAGGAAGAAAAATGTCTCCGGAAGGGATGCATCGGGCTTACATTTCCTTCTTCTTTATCGTTAACGGATATTTAAACGTTTATTTGCGAATGTTTAACAATCAATCATTTTTACGGTTTTTAACCAACTTTAATACAGTTTGGTTGCATGGAAGAAATAATAGTAGGTAGATTACCTGTGTAGTATGTACCAAGGGAACCAAGTGGTGTTTTCCGTCACGGGCGATAATTGGACCTTGAGCGTAGCGAGGGACTCTGGTGACTCATTGCTAAACTATTGTTTCTCAAAAATCGAGTACCGCGCCCCTTCACTCGGACAAAGGTGACGTCCAAAAGTGGTATATTATTCGGAGAAAAATCGAAACAAGATGATATATAAATCATTTGAAAGCTTCATTTATGGGCTTCTCAAAAATATTCAATTTAGATTTTTTTACCCCTCCATTTTTTTAAATGTGAAAAATTAATTGTATGAAAAATAATAATACAGCTTTGTATTTTTTCTAGTTTAGCAATGATAAAGTGCTTCTATCGTTATTTTACTTGCATTCGTAGCTGATTCTTCCACATTCATATCTTAATTTGCTAAAATTAAAAATCATAACCTATCAGTGTGACCAGTTAGTAGGTACAATGTGACAAAAAACACTTAAAAACTGTGTCTAATTGGTAAAAATGCTTCTATTTAACAATTTGGGGGTTACTTAATCAGGGTTGATAGAGTTAAACTACCTGTTAAGCCAAATATATTTATTTATCCTAATAGATTAAAAAATCATTTTAAAAAAATCGGAGGGCTCTTTTTTTGTTTTAAGTGATGTAATAGACTCAGAAAAATATGAACTTTCTCGAAATGTAACGAGTGTCGTGGTTAGAATTTTTGATTATTATTATACCAGCCTCCATACATTTTGTGGACATGTCCTTTTACGCGGTCGCGCTCGACAGGATCGCGCCAGAGCGGCGGGCGGCAGTGAGCTTTTAATTAATTACCTACTCATAATGCACACATTAAACAAAAATAACTTCTAGGTCTGTAAAATAGAAAAGTGATCTGGTTATTTTATTCGTAAAAAATAATGGGGTGTTGTCGCTGATAATTCTGAGCATTCGAATTATTCAACTTTTTTATGGTGAGTTTTTATCAATCAAATCAAATCAAATTGGTTATTTGCTGAGAATATATGTACAATACAAGTCAGAATTGGTTAGTCTTATATTTACATTGTATTCAGTCTGCAAGCAGACGTGCAAATATTTATTTATTACATTAATTTCTTGTATAGGTGCATCAGTATAATCTATAAGTTATTAACATTATTATATTCCTTAATACTATTGCAATTCGTTACAAGCCAGTCGGTTAGTGTTTTCTTAAATTTATTCCCGTTCAATATTTTGATTTCATTAGGTACATTATTATATATCGTTATACACATGTTATAAACATTTCTTTTGTAAATGTCTTTTCTGGCAGGAGGTTGATAGGTATAATAGGTTTGTGAACTTAGCTCTTTTTTGACGTGTTATGATGTCATTACGTTTATTGAAATATTCGGGGTGTTCTTTGGTGAAAATACACATGGCAAATATACATGCACGGTAAAGGGAGTAAGTTGCATTTTTTGAAGAGCGGCCTACAGCTATCCAAAAATTTATTTTATTTACTATAGCCGGCCACTTTTCAAAATTTTGTCCGTTCCATTAAATGTTTCAATATTTTCTCTCATCTATAATATTTTTTAAATTTGAATCAATATCATTCGTCCTCTCACATCGCGCATTCAAAAGTACTCGTTTTCGTGTTTCCCGGCCAGATGCCTCCTCTTAACTCCCGAGCGCAACTGTAGTCCCACGCTACGCTCAGCCCCCCGACCGCCTAAAGCAATAGCAATCGTAATAGCAATCGTTTATGACTTCATTTTAGTCATTTGGAACCGCCTATGTGACGTTAGCCATCAAAGTTGTTCATTCAATGATTGCTTTCGCAATCCGCGCAAAGCAATTGATGGCTAACGTCACACAGGCGGTGCCAAATGACTAAAATGAAGTCATAAACGATTGCTATTACGATTGCTATTGCTTAGGCGATCGGGGGGCAGGATCCAATATGTCGCCCGTGACGTAAATTTACACGACTTGGTTCTCTTGGTACCATAGTTAAAGGATTAACTAGACATGGCGCTAAATAATAATAATTACACAAGATTATTTTTCCAAAAATTAGCTTGACCGAATTCACCTGTGTACAGAATTCGCGAATATTTCGCACGGATCGATGTAGCATTTTTCACATTATTGTTGATTTATCAAAAATGGCTCAGCCGATTTCGATAAAATTTAATTGGGACCAATTTCAAAGTATACTCTTTCCAATAAAAAAAGAAATATTGAAATCGGACCACTACGAAAAAAGTTAAGCGTGGTTATACATAAAAAAAAATATACGCGTCGAATTGTACACCTCCTCCGGTGGTTCGTCGGTCAAAAGTAAGAGAGGGCGAGAAGTGCAAGTATTAAAGTGTGAACAGGACGAAACTAATATCTTTTGTCTCTATTTGCGAATACTTTTTTTTTGCCTGATTATTACGCACGGCCTAGACGGACAAATTTTTCGCGCCAAAAACTACTGTTGAATTTTTGATGAGATGCTTTTGTAATATATTTTTTTTGGGACATCTTACACACGGCCTCTGACCCCAAACTAAGCAAAGCTTGTGATATGGCTGCCAGAGACTGATATACTACATATGTACTGTATGTATACTGTATCAGCCTTTTTAATAGTCCACTGCAGGACGTAGGCCTACCCACGAAGGGTGTTTGGGCCATATCCACCACGCTGGCCCAGTGCGGGTTGGTGGATTCGCATACGCCATCGAATTTCTTCTACGGACGTAATGCAGGTTGCCTCACGATGTTTTCCTTCACCGAAAAGCCAGCGGTGTTAAATTCCGTATATAAATTCCAAAGAACTCATTGGTACGGGACCGGGAGTTGAACCCACGACCTCGCGATTGTAAGGCGGGTGTCACTACCACTAGACCACCACGACTTCTCCTTGTACTACATATACTTATTTTTAAATACCTACATACTTATAAAGATAGTTACTAAATAACACCCAGACACAGAGCAAACACTTATGTTCATCACACAAATATTTGCCCTGATGGGGATCGAACCCACGCCTCATTGATCCAGAAGTTAGGGTCACTAACCACCGAGCAACCGAGGCAGTCAAAGTAAATCAACATATTTATGAACTTTCTTTCACTTCTATTGGTAATAAGCAGGTTTTTACTATTATCTAGAGTCTAAATATGATAAAATCATAACAACGTATAAATAGCTATATAAGTATGTATAGAACATCTTTTTTCTCACACCCTATACGTAATTGAGGATTCTAGTCATACTTATCTATGCTTGGTAAGTATTCTTCTACTATTTTGTATGTATAATGTATGTATACTGAGCGCTACACAAATCGAAAGATGGGAAGTTAGCCGCAGAGAGCTGCGCAAACGCCAAAATATAGATGTTAGCGGGTGCCAGAGAGACGAGACGCCGGCGCACACCCGCCCGCCAACCTCGTGCCTCCTGCGCGCCCCCTACGCCCGAGCTCACTACTTCGCCATTTGTATAGGCATTGTGCACACATGCGCAATAATTAGCGAATCACGGCGAAGTGTCATCTGCGGCTAACTTCCCATCTTTCAATTTGTGTGGCGCTCAGTATAGACCGTATCAAACTTCTTGGCGGCTGTGTAACTGCGGGAAGCCCAATCCTCGCGTTGCTGCTATGTGGTTATACGCAGCTTGTAGCTACGTCACAGCCGCCAAAAAGTTTGATTCGGCATAACCAAAGCATTCGGCTTATTGGGGACCGATTTGGATGAATCTTTTTTAGGGTACCGTACCCAAAGGGTAAAAACGGGACCCTATTACTAAGACTCCGCTGTTCGTCTGTCTGTCTGTCTGTCACCAGGCTGTATCTCATGAACTGTGACAGTTAGAACGTTGAAATTTTCACAGATTATGTATTTCTGTTGCTGCTACAACAACAAATACTTAAAAACGAAAAAATAATATTTAGACCCCATACAACAAATCTGAATTTTTAGCCGTTTTTCGCTCGATATTAATGATGGTGACAGGTTGAAGCATGAAATATTTAGTTAAATATCCACTTTCAAAATAAATAATTAAATTAAAATATAATAAATATTTAAAATTAAAAATTAGCATTTAATTCTCTGCACGTTGTAGCATATACAGGGTTATTTCTAACCAATTAGCATCCTTTTAGGGGCTTATTCTGTGCATCAAAACTAACAAATTTTGTTCTACGACTTTTGTCAAAACTAAAAAAAAAAAATGTTGTTCTATAGAAAATAATGGTTCACTCGCGACAAAATGAATGGAATAGCTGGTTTTTTTTAGTTTTGACAAAAGTTGTTAGTTTTGATGTACAGAATAAGCCCCTAAAAGGATGCTAATTGATTAGAAATAACCCTGTATGATTATTAATCGATTAAGTATTTGACTTCCGGTACTCCATACTTCGACAAAATTAGGGGTCAGAAGTGAAAATAGTGTAACTAAAAAATTATGATTTTCTTTAAATTGTAGTTTGCCATTGATTTAAAAACTTACAAGTAAATATTAAGAACAGCCTATTTAGGTATATTTTTAAGATTATTTTTCATAGTTATAGGTAGTTACATATTATGCCCGATTACAGAGGCGCCAGCGTAAATTTAGTTATTTTAGCAACGTAAAAAGCGTTCTCTCTATCGAATGCCTCAAGTGAAAAAGAAACAGAACTATGCTAATTAGCTAATATAATTATGATGGCGCCTCTGTAATCGGGCTTATTGTACCAAAATTAATTCACAAAAATTTCTTGAGCTACAATTCAATTAAATCTGCACGTTTGTTGTTACATATATATATATGATTATTAATCGATAAAGTATTTGACTTCCGGTACTCTATTCTTTAACAATATTAGGGGTCAAAAGTGAAAATAGTGTAACTCTAAAATTACGATTTTCTTTAAAGTATTGCTTCCGTTTTTTTAACCGTTTAGCCATGTCAGATGCCACACTTAGGTCCAAATAGGTTTTCGTAAACTCACAATAGACCCAATTTTAAAGGCGCCGCTACATAAAATTTAACAGCAACGTAGAATTATGTTCTCTCTATCAAATGCATATAGTGAAAATGAAACAAGGCTACTAAATTGCTATTATAATTACGTACGATTGCGCTTCTAAAATTGGGCCTAATGAGTAATTGATCTGTAAATGGAAAATAATAAAAATAACTTCGCTTTCCGAAGCCATAAAGAGTAAAGACCTTAAGAGTGCGCCTAATGCCATGAAAAAACAGATTTCACCCGCGCTTCTTGCATCTCCCGCTATCATCTATGCTGCTTTGTCTAGAGTCGAAAACCGCATGACACAGTTCACGATGATTTTGACTTCGAGCGCCAGCTTACATTTTTAGGTGATATTTTATTTATTCATTCAAAATTTAAGCATATATTAAAAAAAACTAATCGATTATTCTACTAGAACATTATTCTGGCTACGTAATTTGTCAAAAATAATGTGGTATTATTGCTGATAATTTCGAGCATTTGAAAAAAAAGTTTTTTTTTATGATGCGAAGTTTTAGCTTTTTTCTAAAGTAACCATATTATTTTCCAAAATTCTACGCAATTACTCTGCTACTATAGGTTTTTTCCTTTCCTATAGTATTTTTGAATATGGATATTTGTGTTCGTTATCTTTACACCACGTCTTTACAAATAAACCTTTCGCTTGATTCTGGCATTAGGCGCCCCCTTAAGGAGAGATAAAACTCCTGGCCTATACGAACTTACTAGCATATGATTTTCAACAATTTGTTTAGGTAGGTAAATAAAGTTTTTACAATTTACTGTGTACAGGCATAATAGCCGAATCACACAAATTGACGGATGTGAAGTTAGCTACAAGCTGCGCGAAACCCAATCAACGCGCAACTTTATGTGAGCTTCAGTCAGGATTTGATATTTCGCAACTTGTAGAGTCATCCACCGATTTTTTTACGATTCGGCCTATACTTACTTATATATACAGGGTTATTTCTAATTAATTAGCATCCTTCTAGGAGCTTATTCTGTACACCAAAACTAACAACTTTAGTTCTACGACTTTCGTCAAAACCCAAAAAAAAATTAGTTGTTATTCCATAGAAAAATATAGTTCACCCTCGACAAATACATATATAGTAAGAATGGTAGTAACACTGGTAACAAACCATAATAATATGTAGCTAGTAGACATAAGTATAGGTATTATAACCAATAATTATCTCTGTTTGTAACGCGTAACTACAATTATTATCTCAAAACCCTTGCTCAAGAATTTATTTAGAAAAATAAAATTATTTTTGCTATTGATAGACTATGTGCAAAAGCGTTACGATGAACTAACGATAAGATTTTAATCAGCAGCCAAGGTATCGACTATACTTGGTAGACGAGAGTACTGATGAAAACCGAGATGGTGTCTACCAAGCATCAAACACAGTTTAGTTGTAGTAACAATGACAGAGCAGTGTTGTCAACGTAACAAAATTAGTAAAATGGCACACGGGCGACCTCACCTACGACGCTTCTCGACGATTCTGCACAAACTTTTGCATATGATTTTCCACAATTTAAATATCTAGTAGGTATAAGTGTAGGTATTATAATTATCTCTGTTTTTAATGCTAGCTACAAAATATAGCAAAACTCTTGCTCAAGGAAAATTTTAAATTACAAAAAGGACATGTCCACAAAATGTATGGAGGCTGGTATAATAATAATCAAAAATTCGAACCACAACATTCGTTACATTTCGAAAAAGTTCCAACCAAAAAAGAGCCCATTGTTTTTTTTTAAATTAATTTTGAATCTATTAGGATAAATAAATATATTTGACTCTATTTGTAGTTTATCTCTAGCAACCCTGATTAACTCACGTCAAAATTGTTAAATAGAAGCATGTTTACTAATTAGACACAGTTTTTAAGTGTTTTTTGATGCATTGTACCTACTAACTGGTCACACTGGTAGGTTATAATTTTTAATTTTAGCAAATTAAGACATGAATGTGGAAGAATCAGCTACGAATGCAAGTAAAATAACGATAGTAGCACTTTATTATTATATATATAGTATTATATAGTATTATTATTTTTCATACAATTTAATTTTCACATTTAAAAAAAATGGAGGAATAAAAAAAATTAAATTAAATATTTTTAAAAAGCCCATAAATATAGCTTTCAAATTATGTATTCATCATCTTGGTTCGATTTTTCTCTGAATAATATACCACTTGTGGACGTCACCTTTATATTATTGACAAAGTGTTTGACTTCCGGTATGGCTGACTTTGACATTATGGGTTAGAAGATACCAGTTGCCAGCATGCTGGGCACGCTGCCAACTGGCAGTGGGCTCGAGCATTTGGATTATCTTTAGACCTTCAAGGGTCTGTGGATGATCCAATTGCTTTCTATGTAGTAGTAGTGTAGGTAGTTTTAGCATATAACGTAGTATATCTTACTGTAGTTAATAAAAGCACTTTTGCTCGTTTAAAAAAAAGTTTGAAGTGAAAAGTGTATAACTACAAAACTATTCTTTTCCTTTTATTTTGTTGATATTTATTTTCCTGTATTGTGTACCTACCTACATATATGTATGTAGCTAATATAAATAGCGTAGGTATTTATATTTTTAAATATTTTTTGTAGTAACATAATATCAAAATATTTTTAAAGATTTTCCTTGATTGTGTATCAACATGTATGTTGCTATACTGATTAACCATGTTTTGAAATAATTAATAAAGTATTTGACTTCTGGTACTGCTGACTTTGACAATATTAGGGATCAAAAGTAAAATGGGTGTAACTGCATAAATGTGCTTTCTCAAAAATAATTATTTTTAATTTTTTGAAGTGAAAACTTTAGCGGCGTTGATATACGTACTTTTTGTTATGGTTAAAAAATGTTTAACTCGCGTCAGAACATGTTCTGATCGAAAATTCGAAAGACGGCACAGGGCGCTTGCGTTAAATATTATGTATTAGTGTTTAAGTTTTCACTTCAGCCGGCACTCACGAAGTCCAACCCGTTTTTTAGGGTTCCGTACCTCAAACGGAAAAAACAGAACCCTTATAGGATCACTTTGTTGTCCGTCTGTGTGTATGTCAAGACTCTTTATCTCGGGAACGCGTAAAGATATCGAGTTGAAATTTAAACTGTATACGTGTATCTATGATTTCTTATAGATGTGTAAAGGAAAATCTTCTCAGTTATTATATAAAGAAGTTAGAGCTGTTTATGTCGTAAAAAACCGCATATTTCGACACTCACAAAAATCAAAACTACAGGGTAAGTACTTCCCGTTGACATAGAACTATGAAATTTGGCGAAAAGCATTGCCTCAGAATACACATATAGGAATAAATCTGAAAACTGAACATTTCTATTAAAGTCACAAAAAAATAGGACTTCAAAATTCACAAAATATGGGTTTAAAATTCAAAGTGCGTAAATCGTATCATATAAGGTATCATATAAAAGAGCTTCATTAGCACATGCTAAAACAGGTTTTTAATTATTTTAACAATTTTCGATGAATGACGAGAAAAGTTTAAAAAAAAACTTTAGTCGATGATGATGATGAGTATAGAGATTTTAACAACGTACTTCCCAATTATGTGAAATTTTCTGAATTTGTAGGGAACTCTCGGTGTGCGAGGCTGACTTGCACTTGTCCGGTTTTTTTTAATTGATTATTTAAATAGATCATGTAACTAGTACATTATCGTATAGTACTAGTCACTGTGGTAGTGTAGCTAGTATTTTTATCTCTACGTATTATTGTACAAGTACATACTTATGTTGATATGTTGATAAAACATTATTTACTTGTAGTTCCCCAAACAGTTGACCTCGCGACACATCTCTCTAACTTTTCTTAACCCTATACTTGGCAGGATTTTTTTTTCTTAAAATATGTATGTTTTCTGTGTAATATGGATTACTAGACGTATAAACATGGTAAAAAAAATATTTTATAAAATCTATAATATTTACTTTTTATTTTAGAGAATGTATCCTGCAAGACACACTGCCAAGTTGGTAGCAATCTACAAACAAAAATAATTGTATCTAACAGGATACACTGCCATGTGTGCCATAAATA
Source organism: Hypomecis punctinalis (assembly GCA_949316475.1). Classification (NCBI taxonomy): domain Eukaryota; kingdom Metazoa; phylum Arthropoda; class Insecta; order Lepidoptera; family Geometridae; genus Hypomecis; species Hypomecis punctinalis. The sequence goes on from OX438822.1 coordinate 4,080,052, forward strand.
AGTTATTTGTAATATTTTATATATTTTATTCATAAAACAGCTTTACATAATTAGGAGATCACAATGTTATACTTGTTTCACAATAACTACTTTATAAGTTTTACAAATTAAATAAATTGAGCATATCAACAGTCTCAAAGTTTGCTGTAACATTTAGAAAAATAATCAAATAAATCAACAGTCTCACTATTATAGAACTTGAAGTTCTGGTTATATTTTTATATAAGCATAATACTACACTTATTACTATTAAGTAACACTTCACTGTTAACCATTACAAAAATGAGATCATATTATTCTATCATACGAGGTTATTACTTTGTATGGAAAGCTAGAAAGCAATTGCGCTCTGGCAAAAAACACAGCCTCAAGTTACATTTTTGGCACAATACTTTCGTCTGTCCTTTGGTGCAATATTTGCACCTTCCTTTGGATGAAAATGTGGGAAGATGACCACATTGATCAAACCGAACTGCGTCAACAGGCCTTTCAGCTGATGGGTTTTTGATAACAGGTACTGCAGTAGAGGGAACGTTTGTTACGTGGCTAGTTCTTCCTAATTTCAGAAGGCTTTTGTAAACATCAAGTCGAAACTTTTTGAGGCTAATCGGTTTCATCTTTTGCAGCTCGTTGCTATTATTGCCATATATATTGCGACGTCGCGTCTTTTCAAAATCACGTCGGTTCATCAACCAAGCGTTATTCATTGATATATCTATCATTTGTGCAATTAGTGGCAAATACCATCGGTGACCTTTAAATGGTGTTCTATAAAGTGCAACCAACATGTCGGCCAAATCAACACCACCCATGTTCAAATTATATTCCTTTACTATGTTTGGACACGTCACAGGCATTTTTCTTCTCTCTTCTTTCTTATATCGCATTACAACCTGTACAGGTCGAGCTTCCACAAATGTGCTTGCTGCGGTCACACATTTGTTGTCAAACCATTTCACAACTACAACCTTATTTTTGTTGCATTGCACCTGCGCATAAGAGCCTCTGCATTTTTCTTTAAATTTTTATCAGTAGGCAGTTTCTGTTCAGCTCCTCGCAATCTGTTTTGCCTAATTGTCCCCAAAGCAAATATTCCATACTGGTTACGTAAATATTGCAGAAGCTCAATAGAGGTAAAGAAGTTGTCGAAACACAACACCTTGCATGCGGGTTGGTGAATAGACTGAGCTAAAGCCAAAATGACTTTCGACCCTAAGCCCAAATGTGTAAAAATGTGTAAATGATTTTAACTGATTGAGGCATTTGTTACCATGATGTAGAACTCCAGATTGGTTTGGTGACAGAATTGAGGGAGAGCTTGCAGTTTCTAATGCTGGTGATGGCAAAAACGATTGTAAGGATGTTGAAGCTAACACGTTATCTATTTCTTCATCTTCATCTGAATTCAACAGATTCAAATTTAAAAGCGACGATGGCAATGATGGAGCTGGTGAACTGCTACCAGAGTGTGTTTGAAAATGATATGGATAGTGTTGTAACTCATCGGCAGATGAGTCACTGTCTTCTAAGTCTGATTTAGCCCCCACCTTGGGAACAAGAGCAAGTATTTTTTGAGCTCTGCTATTTATTTGACGATTGTGTGGTTGAACCTGCAGATCAAAATACAATTCAAATTAGAGATTACAAATAAAACAACAGTGCTAAGTATACTAGCAAAGCTAATCTATATATCAATATATAGTAAACATATATACATACATTTACACATACAAACGCCAAATGTTCCCCTTAGACTCTGAGATCTTCGCTCCCTTCGCTCGCTCGATCAAATATTAACAAAACTTAAGAATAATAATAAAATAATAAAATTGTCGTAATAAACTTGTTGATTAAACAAAATTTATTTTACCAACATGATTTCATACGTAACGGGCAGTGTATCTCCTCAGATACTAAGCAAATGTTTGCAAATTTACTGCGTACTTGGCAGTGTGCTCCTACAGATACATTCGGGAAAATGGGTAAATTACAAACTATAAAGACCCAGTTTCAATAAAAAAAACACATACGCATAAAGTAACGTTTGTGACACATAATATTAGTAGATAATTTTAGCAAATCATTTGGAAATTCTTAAATAAATCTATTTTTTTACCTTCCGTGAAGTAGACGCCTGCGCACGGTTCGCCATCTTGCGAGCTACTGTCATTTCAGTGTTGCCAACAGCAAGAAAATATTTTTTTACTAATTATATACATTATTAGCTTTTATATTGTACAAAAAAATATATCACAACACATTGTCAATAGTCTCAATATTTTTTTTAAATCTATGTTTCCGTACAGATACAATGCCAAGTATAGGGTTAAAACGTAGACCTTCACTTCGATCAATAAAGTTTTGACTTCTTTAAATCTCAATAATTATTTTTTGCAAAAAATAGCATGACCGACATGACCCGTGTACAGAATACGCAAATATTTCGCACGAATCGATTTTCACATTCACATTATTGATTTATCATAAATGGCTTAGTCGATTTCGATAAAATTTAAATGGGACCAATTTCAAATTATACTCATCCAACAAAAAAAGAATTATTGAAATTGAAACTACCACGAAAAAAAATATGCGTAAAAAAAATACGCGTCGAATTGATTACCTACCTCCTCAGGTGTTTGGTCGGTCATAAAGACTAGCTAAAAGACCATAATTTAACCGACAATTAAGCTGGAAACATACTATCGGACTCGGCTTACGGACGCGACTGATAGGTATCTAGATAATGAATGTACACTGAGCCGTGCACACTATCGGACAGCAGTCGCGGACGTCACCTTGGGCTGACCTTGTGCGTTCGGACGTCCGAGAGCGATCTGGTGCGCCGGATGTTTTAAGACGTGCACAACTGCACACTGCTAAGTCGCGGCGGTCAGTCGCGTCCGTCAGCCGCGTCCGATAATATATGTTAAATTATGAATAATAGCAATCTATTCAAATTTTGTACGTAAATTGTAATGATTGAGTTGGTTGGTCTATTTTTCTTGATAAATAATTATTTCAAAAGTGGTGACTTAGGAAGTAACTAGGGTTGGATTAGATGGGAAAGGTAGTAGTAATATTTTATTAGTTGGTGTGTTTTGCGTGTATTATACTATATGTAAGATTATAATCGTAAAGCAACTGCTATCTGCAGATACAGTAAAATGTTTTTCTATAATCGCTTTGTGCGTACGCGGGGATATCCACCGGATGTGGGAGATTCCTTGGTTACAATCATCTGACCGGCCGATAAAAAGCGCGGGTAAAATTGATTTGGCCATTCCAGATTTAATTTTAGGAACTATATTTTTAGGTTTTTACTAACTAAAGATATCTATACCACACTAAAATATTCTTGCTTTATACTCGTATCTTTTATGGTTCTCATCGAAATCTAGAAAGACTAAGATATAGATAACTAATTTTACAGTTTATGTAACTGCTGGGCGATTCTGTTAACCGATCTCGTTGCTGAGGTGATACGTTCTAGAACCTCTCTCGTTTTTTTGACAGTTTTGAGCTGTCAGACCTGTCAAAAAAACGAGAGACGTTCAAGAACGTATCACTTCAGTAAAGAGATTGGTTAACAGAATTGCCCCGCTGTTCTTGATAGACTTCAGTAAGGTTAGTTTGTATACAAATAATGAAATGAATTATGTCTTGAAAAGTCAATTTATATACTTTTTGACCGACGAAACGGAGGATGTACTCAATTCGACTCGTAATTTTTTTAAATTTTTTTACCACGCATAATATAACTTTTTATATAAGTAGTAGTCTGATTTCGATAATTCTTTTTTTATTGGAAAGATAGTACTTTGAAATTGGACCCTTGTTGTCGAAATCGGCTTAGCCATTTTTTATATATTAAAAATAGAGTGAAAAATGCTACATCGATTCGTGCAAAATATTCGCGAATTCTGTACACGGTTGAAGTCGGTCATGCTATTTTTTGCAAAAAATAATCTAGTCACCCAAAAAGTTCCTAAATCCCGACTGGGTAAAAAAAAATGGCAATGCTATATGCTGATTTTATATTACAGACGTACTAATGTAGATAAAGGCGACAAATTCCATTTTTATCCAATTTACTGTTAATTTACTTTATTTAGGTCTCACGAGAACTAGTTTTGATAACTGAATTCTATTGGATTTTAGATAACTTGTATTATCTACAGTAGGATTTCCTATCGAATCTTTTGTAAATAATCACTCACTGTATAATAGTAAATAATCATTCTGAACTGCTGTACATTTAGTGCAAGCTATTCAAATTGTTTCTTTGGAAAATCGATGCAGAAGTTTGTGTTTAATAAAAGTCAGTCCTACTAGGTGATGCTAAGATAGGAATTCCATAAAAGGTAGCTTTAAAGGGTTCGTCATTAAAATTTGGGTTATGATTGAGTAACCAATCATTATCCATTACAGGCAACGATTCAACAGTAGTAACCCAAATATTGTAACTGTTCACTAGTTTCGAAATCGAATCGAAACCCTCTGTATATCATCAAGATGTTTTATTTAAAAGGCGAATTTCGATACCAAGACCTCAAATACAGTCTTTTCTTGTTCAGTTTGAAGGTTGTCAATCAAATCGCCGATATTGAAGTGATAGGCACCATGTCAAGGCTCTTCACTCGTGGCGTGATCGCAAGCACGTAGTGATCGTGCTTAGTATTTACAACTTTTTACTTCACTGTCGAAGGCACGTACCTACTGTGGTCTTAGGAACTTATATTTCATGGCTTTTCGTGACATTCATGTACTTTTGGTCTTTGGTTTATGAGCAAATGTCACAAATTTCTGAGAACCCTTAGTCCAGGTTTTGCATAGTTTTCTTAAACTTTTGCGTTCGCCTGTGGCTCTACCAATTTTTCTTCGTTTTCTCTCGTTTCCGCCAGGGGCGCTGTACAAACAATATAGAGCCATACGGAAACAGCTGTAGTTTTAATTTACATGTAAACCTGGACTAACTCCTACTGATGCCAGTCGTACGAATAAAATAACTGTACTTAATTTGTGACATAGTTGAAAGTCTCCTTTTATTAGACAGACTTTGAATCGATCATCAGATTTATTGATTTGGTTTTTTACATAAAACACAAGAAAGCTGTGTTTTTATTTGCTCTAGTTCTTTAGACTGTCGTTTATCGCGTGTCATGTGAACCTTGAGCTATAAAACTCTGATGTGCTCAAAGTATGGGATCAAATGTCTCCTTTTTATTTTCTGATTGTTCAGGATTTTTATAGAAGGAAAGAGAGGAAGAGGAAGACCACGCGGGGCAGGAGCAGACGTCATGTTGTACAGGGAGGTGACAACACTAGACCACGAGACATGGACATTGCTCCACCGCTCTTAAATTATGATAATGATGAGGATTTTTACCTGTATACTGCAAAAATAGTGAGTTATCAGAATTGGGGAATCAGTAACAGTCGATTTCTTGTAATTTCGACCTTACAAGAGAACGTAATTCTGTATGAGAAAATTTTGAGTGAAACTTTATCATTACTTCTTCTAGATAAAGATCTTACTGTCATAACGTTGTCATCATTGTTATTGCTTTCATTTCTTAGTATGAACTGCGTACTAGTTACCAAAAAGAAAGCAGCACAGAACATAATCGTATCAATTTTTAACAGACTTCCAAAAAAGAGGTTCTCAATTCGACTATGTTTTTTTTTGTATTTATGTTACGTGATTACTCCGTTAATTATTTGATGTTTTCTTTTGTCTGATTCTTTAGTAGGATGTCTCATTCAAATTTGATTGAAATCGGCTAAGTCGTTTTTGAAACATAAATAATAATGTAATAATAGTTATCTTCTAGGTCTAAGCCAAATGTAGCCCTATTCTACTTAAAAAAAAATGTGAAAATGACTACATCGATGATATATCGACACTTTCGAACTATTTGAATTATGTACAGGTTTCATGTCGGTTATACATTTTTTAGCGAAAATTAATAAAAATTCCTAAAATGATAATTTCTAACTTTCAATGATTCGAGTTAGTTTTTTTAACAATTGATCAATTCTGTTTGCGAAATTGTCGATGTTGTCATCGTCTGTTCTTCCAGTTTTAAATGTTTCTTTATGATTTGTTAATCAAAAGATGATTTCACAGCGTTGTCAGTGATTTGCCTCTTTGTTTAATTAGGTGTTCTGTAAAATTACCAAATGTTATTTCAGTTGTTTTTCGTTTTGTATCCGTTGGTTTTAACTGTGCTTGTCTTTTAGATGTTAGTGTTTTGAATTGTCCTTGACGACTGTTATTCTTTCATTATTTTCAGTATACTTTTGTGCTTACCTAGTCAATTTTACATTCACGTACTTTATAATAGAATCGATAGAATTCTATTCAGTTTTGTGATTTTATTTGAATGGTAGGATGGGAATAACGAACTGAAATCAAGCTCTTTCGCAGAGTTTTTTTTTTTACAATATTTAACAGACACCATAGTTTCAACAGAAGCTTAGATTTATTAATTTTGGCGTTGATTGGCCGTCATTCATTTTCTCTATTTTCATATTTAAACAGTAAACAAAGTTTTAGTTTATAATTAAACCACAACTATATTAGTTTTCGCGTGGCACCATAATTTTTTAAACAGCATCTCTAGTAGAAATGAGGATGAACTAACAAAATGGTATAGACCCAAACGATAAAGAATACCATTTATTATACAGACTCATAATATTATGCTAAAATCGCTTAAGTTTTAGCAGATAATCGTAATTTTATATCTCACAATGATTTACTATTACTTATTTACTTTATTTAATCAATGTCATATTTAATCTGTTTTAAATTAAATATCCTTGGCCCTTTGATAGATTTTACGATAGATTTCGCAATTTTAATACTGGGGCTATCATCTAAGATTCCTTTTCATGTTCTCCATCTTACCAATAATTATCTCTTACCTAATCTACTTTCTCAGGTTACCATATCGTCTTTTACCTTATTTTAATTTTAACTCTGGGGTTATCATCTAAGATCCCTTTTCATGTTCTCCATGTTTCAATCTACTCTTACCAATAATTATCTCTTACCTAATCTACTTTCTGAGGTTATCATATCGTCTTTTACCTTATTTTAATTTTAACTCTGGGTTTATCATCTTAGATTCCTTTTCATGTTCTCCATCGTTAAATCTACTCTTGCCAATAATTATCTCTTACCTAATCTACTTTCTGAGGTTATCTATCGTCTTATACCTTAACCTATTTTTTTCTCAATTTGTCATCAATAATTCACTTTAACAAGCATAATAATTATAAACTTCTAACATTTCCTTTCTTTTTATTCTCAGCAAATCTTCTCTTCATAATGTCCATGCAAATGATTTCCAGAATTCTAGGTCTTTCATACTCCTACTAATTATCATCTCTTACACAATTTACTTTCTGAAGTTATCACCTAAAATCTCTATCTTTTCTCTAATCTCTCTTTGTAAGATTTTTTTTAATTTGTCTGGATTTATACACTATCAACAAGTATATTATATATAAACTCCCACGTTTATTTGTCATTTTCTTTCTTTTTATTCTTAGCGAATCTTACCTTTATAATGTTCATGCAAATGATTTCCAGAATTCTAGGTCTTTCATACTCCTTATAATTACCATCTCTTACACAATCTACTTCCTAAGGTTAGCACCTAAAATCTCTATCGTCTTTTCTGTAGTCTTTTCTTTTTATAGCATTTTTTTTTCTCAATTTGTCATCATTAATGCACTATCAACAAGCATAAACATTTTCTTTGCGTACAGATATAACATTTTCTTTCTTTTTATTCTCAGCAAATCTTCCCTTTGTAATGTCTGACAATCGATCACTGTCTCAACCTGTGTTTAGTTTATCTGCTTACTTCTCTCCGTTTTCGTCTTTGCTTATCACTATTTCTTCTTTTTGTCTTTTGACTTTTATGTACATAATTATTACGTATTTATACAAATTTTGTCTTGATGTATGGTAGAGCTCGCTAAATCAATTTGTCATAATTGTATAAATAATAAAACAATAGACCTGACAATAATTATTATTTATTTTTGCTGTTTCATTTTTGTAGGAGTTTAAAAGCTTTCCGATCATATCCATTATTTTGTTACTATTTAAATCTTTCAGTAGTGTAAATTTTATCTTTGGGCGGCATAAATTGTACAACAATAAGTTATATATTAGCAACATTGTTGTCCAGTTTGTTTTTAGCTGATCTCATTATATATCCGACATCTTATCAATATGGAATAGTGCTTCCACAGACCATAATTTGTAGCCTGATTGCTAGGAGTTTGTATGGTCATCAAATATATGGTTGAACTATAATTTGGAGCTATTAACTGTACTGTATATTTAAGTATTTCTTTGTGTTGACTGGCTTTTCGATATCTGAATGAGTTTTAGTGAGCTAGCTGTCCCAGTGGAACATGTCATTACTTAATATTATTACATTTATTACTCCTCTTACCCTTATTCTTACAGACTATTAACATTTTCAATACATTTCAGTATTGGATTCTTGGAGTCTTGGATTCAGTAAGTTATAGATTTAGTTTAAATATCCTGAATTGAATGACTAAATTGATGAGAAATCTAGTTCAATATCAAACTGGCATAAACTGATCTTGTGTGGTCTTTCTTGGTTTAATCTGGTATTATCTGCTATAAATGTGAAATCGACTAGCAGAGGATATACCTAGTTAATGAAATTGGTTAGATTTAATACGTTTGTGTTAAAATATAGATCTGCATGTGTTTTGTGTTATGGGTCAGCGGTAGTAGGTACGTTGAATTAATATTGTTTGTTTTTGGTTCTAAAGGATGCATCAATGGCTTATTGTTTATTATTCGTTTACGGTATGATAATTGACAGGTGCAGAGAGATCCTCTCCAGAATGAACAAGAACATCCTTCATATAACATTGTTCCATTTCTTGTTGTCTATCTAATTAGACATCATAATATTACTGGTTACTGTGTGGCAAATAATAGTTTCGTCATTACCCAGCAGTAGGTACTTAGCAAAACAAGTTTTGAGGTTACCTAAACAGTCTGCTCTGCGTTCTAGTTTTTTTTAAACTTGCGAAGCGAATTATTGATTTCTCGTTTATTTGCAATGGCTATATCGTCCGTAATTACATTTTATAACTACAATCGCCGCTCGTGTAAATTAAAATGGCTTAGTTTCGACTCTGTTTGAAGAAGTCAGCGTGAATCAGTGATTATTTATAGCTCCAAAAGATCCAAAACCAGTTTATTATCAGAAATGCAAGCAGAGACTCGTACGCGGGTACCAGGCTCTCATAACCTACAAGGCGTATCGATTCGTAAACAAATCCCTCCAAAAAATGCGCCGTACAAAAAAGGGGTTACGAATAAGACCTGCTCGGGATGGGTGTAAAAAAACAGTGAGAATACGAGGGATAGACCTCCGTACCTCCGTAGCGATCAGCCGCCCCACTCGTTTAAAACCTCCGGGCACAGGGGCGAGTTACCCCGCATTTCTGCTCTGACAACAGAAATAACACTGAGCACACGCTCCACACTTACGATGTTTCGGTTGCTTTTCTTCCTCATACGAACATTGCACGGCGTTTATCCATTTAACTATTTTAAAACTACACTACACGGACACCAGGATCCTCACGCTCACTGACATCGAGATTTTAGTTTTTTTTTGGAAGCGTTGTCGCGTGCAGCGTCTGCCGGCCGGCGGTTAAAAAACAAGGCGTGCACAGGCTCCGACGCGCAGCGGCGTGTTTGGCAATCACTTTAATGCGTTCATTACATTATTTCACTGATAAAATGAGGAAAATATAAGCGTTCGTCTCATAACAACCGCGGAGCGTGGCGCATCGTATTTGTTGGGAGCAGGTACGCGCGGATCGCGTCGCTCGATCGCACTGGGTTCGCTCGGGGTGAGAGGAGAGGGCTGGGTGCGCGGCACCGCGGGGGGAGCGCTCTGTTTTACCGCCGCTGTCGTGGCGGAGCGCGCGTACCGCTCTATCGACAAAGCAAACGGACAGGTGGCGACCGGTTTTCTGATAGTAATTTGTAAGCTCACCGCCTCTGCTTGCCGCGATTCCAACAGCGCCCTCTGTGAGAATTCATTAGAATTCATAACACTTAGAACCAAGGAAAATATTTAATAACGGGAACTTAGAACATTCAAAATCGAAATCACAAAATAGTGTTTTTTGTACTTAGACATTTTTGCCCTGAGATCGTCGAATATGATTACATCTAACTAAACGGAAGTCAAGCGCGTTTTTAATTAATTGATAGGTCGGTAATTAATCATTAATATGTTTTTATTATTTAATACGAATAAATTAAATAACTATATCCCTACTATACCGCTTATAATATTTTCTAGTTCTACACTTTAATTGAAAAATTGTTGTATTTTTAATTTCAGTAATACATATACTATTTTGTGAATAAAATAAAATGTTCCTTTTGAATCCATATAGACAATTCCTATGATTTCAAATAATTTGAATTTTTCAGAAAGGTTGTATGTTCTAAGCCTAAAATGGGTGATTTAGTCATCATTAGGAACAACTACTGTGGGACCAACCCGGAAATCAAGATAAAAAGAGAGTTGGTTCATGCACAAAATACATACCTACCAATTGTCTATTCCGAGATGTTCGTGGCATAACAGTTTTTTTTTCCAATTCCAGGTTGGCCCCATAGTAACAATTGTTCATAATATTGATCTGAATCACTCTTCAAACTCTTTCGTCCTTAACCCCTTTCTGTATGACCTAGAAGAATGTTTTTATCGCTGGTGTTATGTATACGGTGTATATCTATGTCGCTGAGTTTTGTTTCTAGATATAAATAGGATTAATGGGATTGGAAGCGGCTTGTATTCAGCATAGTATTCTCACATGCGAAGAACTCGTAATTCCAACCCACGTCATACTTGGCCACGCAAGTGTAAAATAGTGTTGTTTCCGATATTAGTACATTTATATGGAATCGACTAAATTAAAAAAAAAGTTTAGAACCGTTTATCGTTTAAGAATATGACAAAAATCTTTGTCAAAACTTGTATTTTGTCTTATTCTCATGATCCAATACTATACTTAGAAGAGCTAGCATGATAAGCCGTTCTAGGGACGCTATGATTAATTAATTCAAAAAAGTCTTTACCACTTTTTTGCATAACCGTAGATTTTCAAAATTGAAATGTTTGAAATTCCGTACACGTTCAGCTGTTTGAATGCATAAACCTTGTGTTATGGTGTCGTTGTAACTTAAATGTCAACTACTGGAAATAAATTGGGCTTCATGATATAACTTTGAATATACCTATAAGGTATTGTGTTCGTCTGTACTTAGGTATGTATTTTTTGTGTATGTTCAATTGTTCATCAATATTTTCGTCAAATGAACGTCATAACGAACCGGTTTAAAGTTCTTTGGTAGATTAAATTCAGAGATGGTGTCATTTTTTTACCGAAATCAGCTGAGCAGTTTTTGAAAGAGCAACAATAATATAAAATTACTACGAGGATGATGACACTGTGACACATCGATTATGATCGATTCGTGTGAACTGGTATTCGTATTATGTACATAGTTGAAGTCGGTTGTGCCATTTTTGGCGAAAAATAAATAATTATAACAATTCGACTACTCATCAATCGACTAAATAGTAAAAATAAAGCGAACGATTACTTTTGACATCACTAAAGCTGTCAAAAACTTTATTGACATTTGGTTTTTTTTTTTTTAATATTTTACTTTGTTTTTGCAATGTACACCGTGGAAAAGCCGCTATAGAATTTTCTGAATAAATCCAAAAAAATAAATTAAAACGTGTCAATTACTCATAACACCAGCTAGATTAAATACACACGTTCCAGTTTATCATGGTCAGACATCGAAAGATTCTGAAAAACAGTCAAAATGAGTCAAGTAGCAGTTCTGGCGGTAGCGAAGTTTCCAATGTGGCTAGTAAAACGTTTTATTTGTTATCGCAATGGAAAGCTGGCGTCGGCATTTTGTGTTTAGTGGTAGCTGTGTACGTGAGCGCCCTAGGATACCTGGAGACCCGAGTCAACACCCCATTTGATGATGAAAAAGTAAGTTGAAGATTGGACATAGTCAATTTTTCAGTTCAATTCAATTTATTTATTTACAGTAAAATATAGCTTTACAGATAAACTGACGCTCTATTACGCTATGTTTTATACAAATATACCTAAAATTGCTAATACATACATAACTGATAGGTACTTAATACTAAAAGTATGCACGACATGTACACCTTAAACGAAAATATGCGGGATAGCAGACGCCATAAATTTATCTTGCAGCCTACACCATCACAAACCAACACTGCACACCACATCCTATGCAATAGAGTTGTCTACAATTGGAATAGGTTGCCTGAGAATGTAATCTCAGCAAGAACTATAAACACATTTAAGAATAGACTAGACCTTTGGATAAAGAAGGAAAAAATTCTTTAACATCATCATCATCATCATCCACAGCCTTCTTTATCCCACTGCTGGGTATAGGCCTCTCTCTTACAGTGCCATGATAAATTCTTTAAATTCTTTAATCAATTCTTTAACAGATAAATACTAATTTTATTTGATTCTGCTTGATATAGGTACTAGGGTTCAGAACCGGGAAATCCCGGTCTCGAAAGTACCGGGAATTCCCGGTTCTTTTGTCACTAAAATGGAACCGGGAAATCAAATTTGATTCCCGGTTCTTTCGGTACTTTCGGGAATTTTATTTTTATTACGCGATTCACAGTAGTTTACACTACTATTTACTTTTTTACTCTTACTTTACTTTTCCACACTTTCTACTATTCAAACATTCAAAACTAACTTGAATAATTCAGCGTTAAAAGAAATAACGCGCGAAATTAATGGTGCACTCGCTATTATAACCAATAACTTAGTCTTCGCAAATTTGATCTAGAATTCTAATCTGTAATCTATAATCTGTAACAATTTCTGGCATCCTGGTAACGTCGCATATGAGCCCCAAGATACAAGCCTGTGCTTAGTTTGGGGCTCGCCGTCTAGCTTTTTATTGAAATTATTGCCGATCTGTACTTGATTATTTGTAATCTTAGAAACTCTAGCCTTTTGCATTGTATTAGTTTTAAACTTTTTTGATGTATTACTTTTGTTGTGTATTTCTTTTGGTAATAAACTAAACTTATTTTGTTTTTTTTTTTTATAACTACCTACACTCGCTCGCTATTTTGATGAAGATTCATTAATTTTTTCGCGGCCAAGCCGCAATGAAATGTGCAACGCATTTCGCACGTGTTATTGCTAAATCGCACCAAATCCTCAACAACTCCGGTATCTCAAGCTGAACCCCCACAAACCTCACAAGGTGAATTTGACTCTGATGTGCTTGAAGTTCAAAACGTTGCTTTGAAAAAAGGCGATGAGTTAAATGCTGAGCTTGCAAAGGCTGTTAGTTAAAAACGCGTTAGATGTTCTGCTCATGAAGATCTCTCTACGAATGTTAGGATTGAAATGACTTTGAGAATGGAGGAGATCGTGGGCGTTATTTGTCTCAGGCATATGACCATCTATTAACGATTCCGCCAACCAGTTTTGAGGCAGAAAGAGTATTCTCCTCGGCAGGTTAGCTATGCAACAAAATAAGATCTCGTTTGAGTTACAAGTCTAGATGCACTTGTTTTTAAGGTCCTATTATAGAGAAAAGAGAGCTAAAAGCTTTTAAAAAGCTAAACTTTGGTTACGCCATACTTTATGAATAGGTACTCGGAAAGAGATATTATATTATGTTTAAATATTTTTTGGTAAACAAGTTTAATTATGTTTTCTTTGAAAAATGTTTAAGATATTTCTAAATGTTTTAGGAATCTAAGGTGACTGCCTAATTTTTACCATTTTATTGACAGTAAACACTTACTTAAGAACCTAACAAAAACACTGTGATTGATTATAGTCTGATTTATATTTAATTACTTACTACTAAGTAAGGTATGAGAAAAAAAAATAGTTTAATTTTGTTGCCTTAGAAAAATGTTTAAGATAATTCTAAATGTTTAAGGAATCTAAAATAACTGCCTAATTTTTACCATTTTATTGACAGTAAATACTTGAGATCCTAAGAATAACACTGTGATTGACTATAGTCTGATTTATATATAATTACTTACTACTAGTTATGCGAATAGAAAAAAGTTTAATTTTTGTTTTCTTTAAAAATGTTTAAGATAATTCTAAATGTTAAGAAATCTAAGATGACTGTCTTATTGTTACCCTTTAATTGACAGTAAATACTTACGTTAGTACCTAACAATAACACTTTGATTGATTATTATAGTCTGATTAATATATAATTATCTACTACTAGGTATGAGAATAGAAAATAGAATAAAAAATTCGAATTAAACTTACTGGAATACTATAGTTTAGTTTACTTTTGAAGCATATCCCTTGTTTTCTATAACAAAAGCTAGCAAGAACCGAAAATACCGAACGAACCGGGAAATCCCGGTTCCGTTTTGCAAAAATACCGAAACTCCCGGTTCTCAAAAAGAATACCGGTTCCGAAAACACTAATAGGTACGTCAGTATACACTGCTCGCCTATAAACAAATAAATAAATAAAAAGTATAGGAACACAAGACAATCAGAAATTTTACAAATGTAGTACAAATTAACAAGTTAAAAAATGTCTATGATGGAGAAAAAAGAGATGTAACTTAATAGGAATAAACTTTTTATAGGGCCAACCACACAAGTTGCGAGAAACCCAATCAACACATAGATTTATGTGAGCTTCAGTCAGGATTGGATATTTCGCAGCTTGTAGCTAACTTCTCATTCGCCGACTTGTAAGATTCGGCCTATACTCGTTAATTCTACCTATTATCACTATAGGTGCATTTGGATAGCCTACTGGTGGCAAATTTAACAGTTAAAAGCTCTAACAATGATCGCGTTCGGTTTGAGAATGTGTGCGTTTTTATATGTTTTCATTCATCGTTTGGATAGCTTAAAAACAGCTAAAAACGCCATTGTGAACTGTTAATTTTGACCTACCTGCGGAGGTGGGTTCTTTGTGATTGTTTTCTGACATTTAAGAGTTGGACGTTTTATTGTTGATAAAATTTTGCGCGTAATCTGAAGTTTCAAGCTTTTTAATAATTTGTACGGTGTACAATTAATAATAGATGGTGTTTAAGGCAGAACAGCGAAGCAAAGATATTGTAAATACTACCAGCACATTGCATATTGCTAAAATCGGATAAAATTTGGATTTGAATTAATTAATTAATTAATTTGAATAAATTAGGTTGCCTGAGGATGTAATCTCAGCAAGAACTATAAACACATTTAAGAATAGACTGGACCTTTGGATAAAGAAGGAAAACATTTCTTTAACAGATAAATACTAATTTTATTTGATTCTGCTTGATATAGGCACATCAGTATACACTGCTCGCCTATAAACAAATAAATAAATAAAATTGTGTAATCGAATGTTTATATTTAATTGTGTAGTGTAATGTTCTGTGATTTGGTATTTCACAATCTTACTACCTCTCACTCTCTAAAGAGTCTCAAATAATACTACTATTTTATTTTATTAAAATTCTAGAAGTGATTAAATGCTCTTCACATGATTTACAGATAGTCCGTGAGACTGGAGCTTCCTCAGACCGTTTCTGGGGGTCATACCGTCCCGGGGTGTACATGGGTATGAAGAGTCGAGAACCACGGTCACCCGTGTATGGCATGATGTGGTATGAACTGGCACCACAGGCACCAAAAGGCATCAGGTATACTTTTAAATTCCTATTTACTGTACTAGCCTTTTTAATAGTCCACTGCAGGACGTAGGCCTCCCACGAAGGGTGATTGGGCCATATCCACCACACTGGCCCAGTGCGGGTTAGTGGATTCACATACACCATCGAATTTCTTCTATGGACGTATGCAGGTTGCCTCACGATGTTTTCCTTCACCGAAAAGCCAGTGGTGTGAAATTCCGTACATAAATTCCAAAAAACTCATTGGTACGGGACCGGAAGTTTGAACCCACGACCTCACGATTGTAAAGCGTGTGTTACTACCTCTTGACCACCACGGCCTATAAATTCCTATTTGATACATAATTTAATTCCTATTTAATTATGTATTAAATATGAATTTATATTCTTGTGTTTGTGATGTAGCTATAAGCTATTATAATGTTATATTATAATAGCTATAAGCTATTATAATATAACATTTTCGCGGACACAGATTTCGCGGTTGATCCCATAGTGAAAGTTGGTCATAATGATAATTACAATATTCTAGAATTCTAGATTATGTATGTTGTCTACAGAAACATGCTGTATTTTAAAAAATGATTAAAGCAAGTCAAGTGTAAGTCGAGACATGTGTACGATACTATGCGAACTTTGGCAACCTAGGTATATCTCTAATCAAAGCCTCGTGCTTAGTTTGGGGCGCACTGCACCACGTTATACGTATATCTTACCTTGAAATCACTCGCTCAGCTTACACACATAATTATGTTATTTAACGATATTGTAACTTGATTGTATTTCATTGTAAGTTTTTTAGTAAATAAGTTTTCAGTTTCATGAAACATTGCATTTATTTTTAAAATTCTATTCAACAATAACTCACACGGGGAAGTGGTTTTAAAAAATAAAATTTCATCCCTTGTTTAAGTGTATATGTAGGAGCTTAAGTACCCTGTTTGTACTGTGTGTACTATCTATATATCTATATGTATTTAAAATTGAGATCTCCATTTAAACATAGAGTCAAATTTCATTTAATTTGGTTAATAAACGTGTAAGTTATAAGGCTTGTGTAATATAAGGATGGACAGACGTCAGACACAATTAATAATTTTGGGTACAGAGTGGTATATAGATCCTGTCGGGCGCAGCAAAATCAGAAGAAAAGAAAGCGCCATTAATCAGGTTAAATCCATGTATGTATATTCACAGACATTGGTGCGATCAAGGCGATAACCTGCCGCAGTACGGCTGGTCGCGTCACGACGGCGCCACATTCGGAGAGCAGCTGGTAGTGGACCCGCCACATAAGATCCTCACTAGCTTCGTGAAGACCGAACCCACCGCGAGCGGCGCGCACTGGACCGTCCGCGTCAATGTTACCACCACGGTATGTCGCTTGCAGTGTCGGAGATATTAAATGTCACCTCCATCCAATAGTGACATATCAAACACTTTGGTGTTGTTGTCACTATTGGATGAAATGCCAATATCGCGTCCGAAATGTCGCGTTTGTGTCCGAAATGTCAATGCAGCGTCTGAAATGTCGCTATCGTATCTAAAATATCACTTTTGATGTCCGAAGTGTCAAATGTCACTTTTTGTGAGCACTTTCGGCGAGCAGCGTGTAGTGGACCCGCCGCATAAGTTCCTAGCTCTCTAGCTTCGTGAAGAGTGAGCCCACCGCGGTGCGCACTAGACCGTCCGCGTCAATGTTAACGCCACGTCGCTCCATGTCTGAAATGTGACTTTCGTGTCCGAAAAGTCACTTGTCATCTGTGTCAAGTGTCAAAAAATGTCATTATGGCACTTTTGTGCCGTGTCATAGTGTCACTTTTTAGAAAGCTCTCAACTTGATGCTGTGAGGTACGTAAGACGAGAAGACAGTTACGCAATACGCAGCTGCCCAGCCGAATACCCCATCCTCTTCTTTTTAATTCCTCTCCTCTCCTAACCAGGTTGGAAGAAATCGCTCTAAGCGATGAGGACTCTAGTTGTCGCACTAATTTAAGACTAGCTGCTATACATTTATTTCCTCAGTTTTTGTAATGTTTATATTCTATTGGTTTCAGGATAAATCCAATGCGCCGTTCACATTAATATGGTACGCGGCGTTAGACGAGGCCCTGGGGACGGATTCCCACGCGAGACTGTGGGCCGAGAGGGGAGCTATCATGGGGTATACCCCCACACATCGGAACTTTAAACTGCAGTTGGAGGTGTTACATGGTAAGTACTATATCAGAGAGGAAGGAAGTGTTGGTGGGAAGGAGGGAGGTCATTATGGGGTATACCCTCACGTATATGTATACCCCCATACATCGGAACTTTAAACTGCAGTTGGAGGTGTTACATGGTAAGTACTATATCAGAGAGGAAGGGAGTGTTGGTGGGAAGGAGGGAGGTCATTATGGGGTATACCCTCACGTATATGTATACCCCCATACATCGGAACTTTAAACTGCAGTTGGAGGTGTTACATGGTAAGTACTATATCAGAGAGGAAGGGAGTGTTGTTGGGAAGGAGGGAGATCATTATGGGGTATACCCTCACGTATATGTATACCCCCATATATCGTAACTTTAAACTGCAGTTGGAGGTGTTACATAGTTAGTGCTATATTAGGGGCGGAAAGGGGACTATCATAGGGTATACTCCTACATATCGTGACTTACTAAATTCAAAATTATTTTTTTAAGAAAAATGTATCTTACAGCTTAATGGTATCATCGTTACACTTTTTATGTAATAAAAAAAATAATTTAGACTGCAGTTGGAGGTCTTTTATGGTGAGTAACTATATCAGAGGAAAAGGGAGTGTCAGTGGGAAGGACTGAGGCCATCATGGGATATACCCCCACACATCGGAACTTAAAACTGTAGTTGAAGGTGTTACATGGTATGTGTAATGTTGACCCTGAAAATCCTCGCTGACCATGCTTCCAAATAGATGCCGTTCAAAGAGTTTTTTTTTAGTATACCGGCCTGGATTCTTGTCCTTTTGGCCTGCTTAATTATTGGTCTTAGAATTGTTATTCTTAGTCATAGTTTAAATCCAAGAGAAAGTCAGTCAGAAAGCTGTTGGACTAAATAATTGCACTTGAGAGTATAAACTAATCATAATCATAATCAATTTATTGATAACGTTAGTTACAAGTCGGTATATATCGTAGGTACATAGGTAGTATTAATAATATACTTATATTGTACTTAAGTACTAAATTACACAATAAAATTGTTGTATCACTTACAAATTTACAAAGAAATAATAATCAAACATAATAATGTCAATATTCAAATAAATTTCATAATTTTAATGCTATAAATTCGTCGTGTGTTCGACAAGCCAGCGTTTGAGCCGGTAATAAAGTAGTAAGTAAGTAGTAGTGTAGTAAATCGGTCAAGAACGAGTCGAGCTATAGACTTATGAAGATTCAGTTAAAGAGATTGTGTCGCGAGGTCTACTGTTCGGAGAACTACTAGTTAAATAACTATTTTTTGTTTTTTTTTCTAGGTACCGTGTACCACAGATCGATGACGGAAGCGCACGCACCAGGGCTGCATCAGTTGAAGGAGAAATTTGTTTCTCTATTGAAGTTGGACAAGCATCCCACTTTCGGACGACTTGCTGTGTTGACGCCTGACGATGCTCTTAGCGAGGTGACGTCATTCTAAATCCAATATGGCGGACATCCCCAGGAGGTTTAGAACTAGAGGTTTAGAGTTTGGAACTTGGATTAACCAAGACATTTTCTTTCAATTTTAGGAGACAGAAGTAAACTTCTCTTAGCGTCGTGACGACATTCTGAATCCAATATGGCGGACGGCCCAAGATGGTGGACTAGTTAGAGTTTCTGGAACTTGGATTGACCAAGACATTTTCTTCCTATTTTAGGAGACAGACGTAAACTTCTCTTAGCGTCGTGACGACATTCTAAGTCCAATATGGCGGACGGCCCAAGATGGTGGACTAGTTAGAGTTTTTGGAACTTGGATTGACCAAGACATTTTCTTCCTATTTTAGGAGACAAGTAAACTTCTCTTAGCGTCGTGACGACATTCTGAATCCAATATGGCGGACGGCCCAAGATGGTGGACTAGTTAGAGTTCTTGGAACTTGGATTGACAAAGACATTTTCTTCCTGTTTTAGGAGACAGAAGTAAACTTCTCTTAGCGTCGTGACGACATTCTGAATCCAATATGGCGGACGGCCCAAGATGGTGGACTAGTTAGAGTTTTTGGAACTTGGATTGACCAAGACATTTTCTTCCTATTTTAGGAGACAGAAGTAAACTTCTCTTAGCGTTGTGACGACATTCTGAATCCAATATGGCGGACGGCCCAAGATGGTGGACTAGTTAGAGTTTTTGGAACTTGGATTGACCAAGACATTTTCTTCCTATTTTAGGAGACAGAAGTAAACTTCTCTTAGCGTCGTGACGACATTCTAAATCCAATATGGCGGACGGCCCAAGATGGTGGACTAGTTAGAGTTTTTGGAACTTGGATTGACCAAGACATTTTCTTTCAATTTAAGGAGACAGACGTAAACTTCTCTTAGCGTCGTGACGACATTCTAAATCCAATATGGCGGACGGCCCAAGATGGTGGACTAGTTATAGTTTTTGGAACTTGGATTAACCAAGACATTTTCTTCCTATTTTAGGAGACAGACGTAAACTTCTCTTAGCGTCGTGACGACATTCTAAATCCAATATGGCGGACGGCCCAAGATGGTAGACTAAATAAGAGTTTTTGGAACTTGGATTAACCAAGACATTTTCTTCCTATTTTAGGAGACAAGTAAACTTCTCTTATCGTCGTGACGACATTCTAAATCCAATATGGCGGACGGCCCAAGATGGTGGACTAGTTAGAGTTTTTGGAACTTGGATTGACCAAGACATTTTCTTCCTATTTTAGGAGACAAGTAAACTTCTCTTATCGTCGTGACGACATTCTAAATCCAATATGGCGGACGGCCCAAGATGGTGGACTAGTTACGAGTTTTTGGAGCTTGGATTGACCAAGACATTTTCTTCCTATTTTAGGAGACAAAAGTAAACTTCTCTTAGCGTCGTGACGACATTCAAAATCCAATATGGTGGACGGTCAAAAATCGCGGACGGCTCAAAATGGCGGACTAGTTAAAGTTATTAAAACTTGGATTTACCAAGACATTTTTTTAATTTTAGGAGAGATAAGTAAACTTCTCTTAGCGAGACACGTCATTTTAAATCCAAGATGGCGGACTAGTAAACTTTTTCTTGAATATGTTTTTACCAAGACTTTTTTATATTTTAGCAAGATACGAACAAGATATTTTAAATCCAAGATGGCGGATTAGTAAACTTTTTCTTGAACATGGATTTACCAAGACTTTTTTATATTTTAGGAGAGAGAAGTAAACTTCATTCCCGTACAACTGATAGTGGCGCCCCCATTTGCGGTGGACATCGTGTACTCGACAGAATCTGTGCCGACGTCACCTCTCATGAAAGAGGAATATACCGCGGCCCTGAGTGAGAGAGTGACGGCGTTCGATGAAGAGTTCGAAGCGAAATTCAACCTTACTGAAAAGGGGTGAGTTCTAATTTTTGACCGACGAAACGGAGGAAGTACTCAATTCGACGCATTTTTTATATACAGGTTTATTTCTAATCAATTAGCATCCTTCTAGGAGCTTATTCTGTACATCAAAACCAAAGAAGATATAATATTATTACGTATAGAACGGTCACTCGTTACCCCCCACTCGTTTGAGTCTTCCTCACTTCCACCCCGCGTTTCACGGACCGATCGCGTACTCTGCGCGCGGGCTGCACTGGCCGGTAGATCTTGTAATAAAAAATACCCAGACTGTGAATAGGGACGAATTGCGCTGTGTATGGTTGAATATCAATAATACGTAACAAAACAATACATTTTAATGTTTATCTAAGGATAAGTAAGAGGAACTTATTTTACATTATTTGGTAACTTTCTCTTCATATTTTCTTTCAAATAAAGTAGATCGGTTACTTATTGCTAAAATGATACCAAATTAAGTAATTGTTATACTTTTATATGCACTAGATTTATATTCATTTTTGCTAATTGAATACGCAACTGTCTCACTCACGCGGCATGTCGTCACGTCGTGGTGATCGCTGACAGCCATAGACGTTCCGCACACAAATGCACGTGTAGCGTGCGTATGTGTGCTGTCTGTGAGTAAGTACTGTGTAGTGTGCGTAAGACAGCAGATTTTGTATGAAAAATCGCGGAGTGTCCGGGCTGTGTCAAAACTAACGACTTATGTCCTACGACTTTCGTCAAAACTCAAAAAAAAATTTTGTTGTTCCATAAAAAAAATTGGTTTACCCGCGACAAAATGTATGGAACAGGTGATTTTTTTTTTTAGTTTTGACGAAAGTCGTAGATCAAAAGTTGTTAGCTTTGATGTACAGAATAAGCCCCTAGAAGGATGCTAATTGATTAGAAATAACCCTGTATACCCTCGCATAACTTTTTACGTTAGAAAGAGTATACTTGTTAGCGCCTCTTGCCGTAGAATACCTGATACAATACAATACAATATTTTTATTAATAACACCATTGTTACATGTCAAATCAATTAGGTATACAATTATATTAATTATCAATTATACATTACATCAATAATATTATTCGTCATAAAATAGGATACAATTGGTACCTACAATTCAATACAAATAATAAATTAAATAATTAAATGTCAACGCTAAATCCTACTAATATTATAAACGCGAAAGTTTGTGAGGATGGATGGATGTATGGATGTTTGTTACTCTTTCACGCAAAAACTACTGAACGGATTGAGATGAAACTTTGCAATAATATAGCTTATATATCAGAATAACACATAGGCTATAAATTATAATGATATTCCGTCAAAAATCAACATATCATGCGGGCGAAGCCGCGGGTAAAAACTAGTAACTAATAAATTAAATATCTCAATGTCATTTGTGGTGATAATAATTAAAAACTGATATTAATTTACAGATACAATATCAATCAATTACAATTTCAGGCAATTTTAAAAAGTCATTGAAATCGTAGAATAGCTCGGTTTGTAGCCATTGTTTTAACTTGATTTTAAAAGACGCGGCAGAATTTGCATCACTTTAGATAGTTACTACTATACTCTATAAAATTTAACTTGATCTCTGCGACAGTGACATTGACATAGAAGATTGACATTTTTAGTGTTGGGATAGTGGTGGAAAATATCGATTTTCAAACAATGTTGTAATGAAATCGAATGAGTAGTTGAAGGTGAGAAATTGGATTTTATTTACTTACTATTATTTAAGATCAAGTATGTACACATGTAAATAATGTTATGATATTAATTAAATACTCATAATAATGTAACGATAGTATTTATCGACGTTTTTCACTATTATCGATGCTAATGTAACATATAATTGGGTTTAATTTAATTACACATGTAAAAAATGTTATGATATTAAAATATACAATAAAATTTATGATAAATTAAGTTTTATTTAAAATATCGTTAGTATAAACTATCGATGTTTTATACAAAAGTCTATCTGAATATCTGTGGTCACGATTATTCGTCGCCCATCACTAATCGGCATGCCCATAAAGTATGACATTGACAGGTACTGTCTGTACTATTAAGAAATTCAGGACTTCATAGGCGTGATTTTTCTGACAGCTGTCGCAGAGATCATGTTAAATTTTATGGAGTATAAAAGGGTCCTACGCCATAGATCCTTAACAGTTTGTTTGAAAAGTAGCAAATGCCATAGAATATAGTAGCACTTTGTAGATGTTAACTAATGAGATGTTTTGAGGGCAGTTTGCTCCACGCTATTGACGAGATTAGACGTTGTAAAAAGTATAAAAATCTTTAATTTAATTCCTCCCCTTCTGTCATCAGTATATTACTTCATTAAAACTTGCGTGAGGATTCATTTGAGGATTCATCATTTTTAAAATTTATTAAAACAAATAATCGTGAGTTGTATCCGGTGTATATATAAAATTATAAGAGTATATATATATATTGTTGGAAGGTAGACGAGTAACAGCCGGCGAATGATATAAAAGGCGGTGCGCAAACGCCGCGCCGTCACTTTGCCTCGAGCCACCGTCGTGGAAACATCGTCCGACATTTCATTTCTCTTTCGTTAAATTGTGTCGAATCGCTGTCCGATTGTTTAACTTTTGATTATTTTTGTTGAATTATAATTGTCAGAAGTAATTCGATGTTTTATTTTTGAAATAAAATCGGTTCAAGTATCCAAAAATATATATATATATGTCGCGGATTCAGATGGATTAGAATCCGCGTGGTTCTCGTCGTCGTCCGCCATCGTCGATATTATTACTTGTCAGTGCGCACAGGCGGCGCGGGCGCTGTCTCGAGGAGAATTGAAATGAAATCAAGTCGGACCTCGAATGAACGCACTACTGACCGATAGGAAAAACTTCATTCGATCATTCATTCAATCAACACAGAAAACCAACTCCTGAATTCACACTGTGTTGCCATTCGAATTTAGAGAATTATTACTCGAATAAAACAAAATAAAGCGTCCCTCTAACATATATGGTACTTCGAAATTGGTAAAATTTAAATTTCATCGAAATCGGCTGAGCCATTGTTGATAAATCAAGAATAATGTAAAAAATGTTACATCGATCCGTGTGAAACATTCGCGAATTCTGTACACGGGTGAAGTCGGTCATGCTATTTTTTGCCGAAAAATAATTATTGACCTACGAAATGGAGGAGGTATTCAATTCGATGCAATTTTTTTATGCATAACCTTTTACGTAGTGGTCTGATTACGATAATTGGGTTTTTATTAGAAAGAGTATACTTGTAAATTACTGTTTTTTTTATTTTTTTTTTATTTTTTTCTTATTTAATTGTTACACTCCACAGACTCCAGGGCCTGTGCTTTTTAGGATATACATTAAGAAAAAAAAGATTTGAACAATATTGCTTGGAAAGGCTTAACAAAAGGACCCTAAATCTAATAAAATTAAAAACAAAAAAAAAATATGACTTTAAACTACGTTGATTTTACATAATTTCATTTTCCAAATGACTACTTATACCGCGCAGAGCCTCCATCACCGCCGCGTTTCGGTCTTTAATTTCGGTCTAAATTACTGTTACGATGTTTCGATCCAAAAATGGCCCCTCCCAAAATGGCCCTTCTCAGGGCCCTAGCCAAAACAGTCCTTCTCAGGACTCGCCTAAAAAGGTCCTTTTCACGGCCCTCCCCGAAACGGTCCTTTTCAGGACCCAGTACCACGGTCCTACAAAACGTCTTATTTTTAACATATTATAAGAGAAAAAAAATCGAAACATCGACTCGAAAAGAAGAAGAAGAATGACTGTACTGTATCAACCTTTTAATAGTCCACCGCAGGACGTAGGCCTACCCACGAAGGGTGATTGAGCCATATCCGCCACGCTGATTCAGTGCGGGTTGGTGGATTCACTTAAGCCATCGAATTTCTTCTACGGACGTGCAGGTTGCCTCACGATGTTCTCCTTCACCGAAAAGCCAGTGGTGTGAAATTCCGTACATAAATTCCAAAGAACTCATTGGTACGGGACCGGGATTTGAACCCACGACCTCAGGATTGCAAGGCGGGTGTAACTACCTCTAGGCCACCACGGCTTACGGCGACTTCTAAATTGGTCCCATTTAAATTTCATCGAAATCGGCTGAACCATTGTTGATAAATCAACAATAATGTGAAAAATGTTACATCGATCCGTGCGAAATATTCGCGAATTCTGTACACGGTTGAGTCGATCTTACTATTTTTTTTTTTTTTTTTTTTTTTTTTTTTTGTGCGTCTGCATCTTCCATCAGTCCCAGGACTATAAGCAGATTTGTTGGGCGGTTGAAGCATTGTGAGGGGTCTCCCCAGCAGGAGACACTCCTATTTAACATCGAGCATGTAGAGTCTGGATATCATGGCGTTTAAGGCGTTTTCTGTAGCTGATTTTTGTTAATTCTGCAGCCAAGTCATTCGGGTGGTTGTCGAGCCGATTTTTGTAGTTAGTGGAGGACTGTTGAATCTCTTCCTTTACTGTTTTAATTTCCAGAACTTCATGGATTTCAGAGTTAGTGAGAAACCATGGAGCATTCGACAAGGTACGAAGTATACCATTCTGCAGTCTCTGTATGATATTTAGATTGGAGTTACAAGCGCTTCCCCAGAGTTGGATCCCGTACATCCACACAGGTTTGAGGATCATTTTATAGATTAGGAGCTTGTTGTCCACCGAAAGTTTAGAGTTGCGTGCCATCAGCCAATACATGGTCCGGAACCGTATGTTTGTTTCATCACGTTTTGTTTTGACATGATTTTTCCATGTCAGCCTTCTGTCTAGGTGTATTCCAAGGT
The DNA here is from genome assembly GCA_949316475.1 of Hypomecis punctinalis. Taxonomy (NCBI): domain Eukaryota; kingdom Metazoa; phylum Arthropoda; class Insecta; order Lepidoptera; family Geometridae; genus Hypomecis; species Hypomecis punctinalis. The sequence goes on from OX438822.1 coordinate 4,106,273, forward strand.
ACTTGACAGAGTCACTTTGGGGCAGGGTATTGTTTCCCAGTTGCACGGGTGAACAGTTTCCTTTTCTAAGAGTGAATGTTATGTGGGTCGATTTAGAAGCACTTGCTTTGATGCGCCACTTCTGCAGCCAGTCACCTACTTTGTTGAGGCTTTCTTATAAAATATTTGAAGCAGTTTGTGGATCTGAACTGCTTGCTAATAGTGCAGTGTCATCAGCAAATGTAGCGTTCATTACTTGTGTTGACTGAGGGAGGTCTGCAGTGTACAAGGTGTACAGGATTGGGCCAAGAACGGAGCCTTGGGGCACACCGGCCGAGATCTTATAGATTTCTGATGCATCACCACTTTCTCGTACTTGAAACATGCGATTTGACAAGTAAGAATTCATCAAAGTATAGTAGGTATGTGGTAGCAAAGTTTTTATTTTGGAGAGTGGGCCTTTATGCCATACTTTGTCAAATGCCTGCTGGATATCAAGAAACACAGCAGAGCAGTACTCTTTGGCTTCAAGGGAGTGCCGTATTTTGTCACAAACTCGGTGGACCTGCTCGATGGTCGAGTGGTGTTTTCTGAACCCATATTGGTGTTTGGGGATGGCTTCATTTTCATCCAATAGCGGCAGTATTCTGTTCAGGAGAATCCTTTCAAACACTTTAGACAGGACAGGTAGAAGACTTATCGGCCTGTATGATGTAGCATGATCTGGAGGTTTTCCTGGCTTATGTATCATGGAGATGATGGATACTTTCCACATAGTTGGGAAGTGTTGGACTCTGAGGACACCATTAAAGAGTGTTGTAATGAATACTAAAGCTTTACTAGGAAGTTGCATAAGAACCTCTTTAGTGATTAGGTCAAAGCCAGGGGCTTTGTTGTTCTTCATTCTTTTCAAGGCCCATGTAAGCTCACGCACTGTTACTGGCCTTGGTGGAAGTGATAATTGAAGGTCTTGCTGTAGTTGGTTATCTACTTCCCTCTCGAATTCCTCGCATTCACTATCGTTTGGTTTAAATACGTTAGCTAGATGTTTTGCGAATGTTTCTGCCTTTTCTTTACCAGTCCTAGCCCAACCTCCGCTATTGTTTCTTATTGCAGACTTAAATGGTTGTGGTCTTTTAAACGTTTTTGTGACTTTCCAGAGCGCGTACTGAGATGATGCGGTAGCGGTCAGATTTTGCAGTTTACTTTGTAGCGTTGCATTATTTATGCTATCCAGCATTTCTTTCAATTCGCTTGCGGCTTTGTTTAAAGCGGTCTTATCAGATTTATGTCTAGATTGATGCCAGACCCTTCGAAGCCTTCTTTTTTCCAGAACTTTATTTTTTATATCGAGAGGAATGTTTCCAGTAGAAGCCCTTTTCTTTTTTATTGGAGTGTTCATCCAGCATGCATTCTGTATTAGGCTAGTAATGTAGCTTGTGGCATCTTCTATCTCATCTGGTGTTTTTAGGGACACCTGTAATTGTATAGTTTCCTCTATGTATTCCCTAAATCCTTCCCAGTCTGTAAATTTGTTGGACAATGTCTAGGGTTCTTCGTAGCAAATTATTGTCGTGCTTACGGTTAGGATTACAGGGGAATGATCAGAGTTACTGTCATAACAGGGCTCGGCTTTGAGATAGTGTCTCGAGAGTCCTCTGGTGATATAAAAGTCTAGCAGGTCAGGCTTTTTCTTTGGGTCTGTAGGCCAGTATGTCGGCTCACCGGATGAGATTGAGTCAAGGTTGTTTCCGTCAATGCATCCCTTAAGCTGTCTACCTCTTGTTGTTATTAACCTGGAGCCCCAGTACGAGTGCTTGGCATTCCAGTCGCCACCAGCAATGAATCTGTTTCCCAGTGTGTGGAAGAACTCGGAGTACTTTGCACTATCTATTCTATGCTTCGGTGGGCAATATACCGCAGATATGTTGAGGGGTCCATCCTTACTCTCAACTACAACAGACGTTGCCTGGATATAGCTTGTTTTATATTCGGGCATGACATAGTGCTTAATGTTCGCTCTAATGGCTATAGCAGTTCCAGCGTGGCCAGTGCCATCAGGGTGACAAGTAATGTAGGTGTAGCAGCCCTTAATTTTTATGTTGCTTTTTTCTGTACAGTGTGCTTCAGATATGAGCACGACATCAAGTTTATTACTTGCAATTAGCACTTCTAGCTCGGACTTATTTGGTGTTAAGCCATTAATGTTCCACGTGGCTATCCTGAGAGAAGTCATTTTGGGATTTTGTCTAGCAGTGTTGTTATGAGACTCAAGAGAGTGCTCATTTGTTGTAAGATAAGATCAAATTTTTCTGATTGTTTTAATATGAGTTCTTCTAATTTATTAGATGGTTTTACTTCAGGATTCAGTTCGTTTGTGTTCTTCTTCGATCTTTCAGCATAGGTGTCATTTGGTCTACTTCCTCCAGTGTTGGCGGGTTTTGCAATGCAATTGTGGAGGAAATTGAAAAAACTGGAAACAAAGTCTATGGAGAGATTGTTAACGCCAAGTATGGACCAGACAAAAAACCAACATCTACGTTCTTTGTAAATATTGCCCCTGGGCCAAACAACAAGGCAGTTAAAGACATCAAATACATATATCACCAGTCAGTTGTCATTGAAGACCCCAAAAAGAGGACAACATTACCGCAGTGCCAGAGGTGCCAACAATATGGTCACTCGAAAAATTACTGCATGCGACCATATCGTTGCGTAAAATGCGCTCAAGGGCACAAAACTGCTGACTGCCCAAAGAAAGATCGTAATACCCCAGCCCTATGCGCTCTCTGTGAAGGTGAACACCCTGCAAATTATAAAGGCTGTGCTGTATACAGGGAGATCCTCGCTAGAAGAATGCCACAGAGGACAACTCACAAAAACACCACCAGACCACCAGACTCGAAAAGCACCACGGATGCTATTTTTTGCAAAAAATAATAATAAATTTATCATTTTAATAATAACACGTGCCATTTTTTTAAATGAATACACCAATAATTCGGCTTTGCTGTTCGGAAAATTCTGTAACGTTCTCGCCCGACATAGTTCAGTGCCTCTAATCGATAGTTTTTGAACAGTGAGTGTTATCAAAAACTTATCGGTCTAAAACGCAGTCCTTTTTTTATTATTCCTTGTAAGTTTGCGTTTGACTACATACTGCCTGATGTTGAGTAGATAAGCGGTCTAGGATGTAGCACGTTTGCCATGTGGTGATAAGATAACACTAAGATACTAGAGTCTCACTCTCAATGTGTAATGAGTCATTTATTAAGGAATAACAATAGCTTATATACTAAATCATATCTATGAGGTATGCGCTATCTATATCACGTAAAACATCTAACTCACGTTCTGGTAAATCATGCTACATCTAAAACATTCCAACGAGCTGCAATAGCACGCTTACCTAGAAGATACCTATTTACTTGGGATTCACTATTTGGGACTTATATACAGGGTCCGTTCCAACGCAAAACCTAGACAAACAACTTTTGTACTAGGACTTTTGAGAACTCGCATAAAAAATTCGTTTCGCCATACATTTTGCCGCGCGTTGACGAACTTTTTGTTAAAAAAAAACTTGATTTATTTCTTCGTGATTTTTTCCAAAAGTCAAGTAAACAAAAGTTGTTTGTCTAGATGTACAAGATCCACTTGGACGCTCCCGGTTCCTGGTTGACCCAAGACTAATCTTCACTAAGCCGCTACCGGTTCCTCTGGGAACCGTGGTCCAATTTTTCAGAAATCAGCTTTAAGCCGTAACGTTAGAGTTCCTTTTTGTAATAACGCTAGTATTTATTATTCGGAATGAACCGTAGATGGCCTCAGAGTGCATAACAGTTCATTCACCTTTTCGAGTGGTTCGGCAGCCATTTTAGAAACGGCGCCAGTCGCACCGGTCCGGTTCCAGCGGCATTATGTGCAGCGATTTTTGTGCTAAAATATGTGGTAAACTTTAACTAAATAATATAGTGTTATATATAAAAACATCGCAGGAACGCGCTGGATGCAGGCCGCTTCCAACCGGCCTTATTGGAAATCCATGGGGGAGGCCTATGTCCAGCAGTGGACATTCTACGGCTGATAGATAGATAGATAGATATAAAAATATTGCCAAAGACGTTTCCTATTGATCGAAATATTGTGCTCTAAAGTCGGGGATGGCCGATCCGGCCATTGGCGGCTCCGTGTGGCTGTTTACCATTTTTTTTAAGTATTAAGGTAAGACTTGAATCATAGACTTATAAAAAACACTTTTGCCAATAAATTAGGCTATGCCACGGTATTTTTTATTAGAACGTAGCTTGTCTATTGTTCCTTTGTCCCGTCTCCGTCCCGCTAAAAACGTCTATTTTTAGCGGGACGGATAATACGCAACCGCGCGCGAAAAATTTCGTTTGATGCATAAATGGGTTTGAGATGGTGGCGTCCAAGTGGTTAAAAGGTTTTGAGTTTAATACCTATGACCCTGTATACGCTCAATATTGCTCAAACTATTAAAAATATTTTTTTTTAATATTTATTATGTCCCATTTTGTTTCAGGTACTCACCAGGCGACGTGGCCATAGCGAAAGCAGCTATGTCCAACATGGTGGGAGGTATAGGTTATTTTTACGGCGCGGGCCGCGTTCGTTCCCCCTATACTAAGGAACCCGTGCCTTACTGGAGAGCCCCGCTTTATACTGCCGTGCCTAGCAGGTACAATACTAAAAAAAAAATATTAAAAAGTAATTTACTGATTCAAAAACAGGTTACATGTGATGACAATAAGCTGCGCCGAAAACCTATAGACGCTAAGCACTCAGGGCCCAACCTGCACTCTCCAGGACCTGCACCATGCATCTCCTCACGGAGTGGTACGAAACGTTGGGGAAAAACCTTATAAATATATATTTGGATTATCGGCACGACGAAGAAGAAGTGACTAAGCAACATCCGCTAATCACTAAGCAATAGTCGCTAAACACCAAACAATAGTCGCTAAACACTTAACAATAGTTGCTAAACACTAAACAATAGTCGCTAAACACTAAGCATTAGTCGTTGAATAGTTACTAAGCAATTTTAGCATGTATTTCTTTGGCGCGGGCCGCGTGCGCTCCCCCTATACTAAGGAACCCGTGCTTTATTGCACTAGGCACTAAACTAAAAATAAAACAACAACTAACATACACCTAAACACAGACAACTATAGATGTAAACCAGTCACTAATATAGGAATTTAATTTCACTAAGCAATAGTCGCTTAACATTAAGCAATAGTAGCTAAACACTAAGCAATTGTCTGTGAACACTAAGCAATAGTCGCTAAACACTAAGCAATAGTCGCTAAATACTAAGCAACAGTCGCTAAATAATAAACGATAGTAGCTAAATACTAAGCAATAGTCGCTAAACACTAAGCAATAGTCGCTAAATACTAAGCAACAGTCGCTAAATAATAAACAATAGTAGCTAAATACTAAGCAATAGTCGCTAAACACTAAGCAATAGTCGCTAAACACTAAGCAATAGTCGGTTATATAATTCTACTGTACTTGTGTATGTCACTGAACTCCTTTTAACTGCTGGACCGATTTGAATGATTTTATTCATATGCGTTTGGGTGACTCCCTGGATGGCTTAGATTCACAAATCAGCACTGCAGTTGGTATCTAGGCAGGGCAACGTCTGTCGTGTTTGATAGTATTAATATAATATTATTATACTACCGATCCGCCCCAGCTTCGCACAGGTGTATTATACATTTAAACCTTCCTCTTGAATCACTCTGTCTATTAAAAAACGTATCAAAATCCGTGGCGTAGTTTTAAAGATTTAAGCATACTTAGGTACAGAAAGACAGTGGGAAGCAACGTTTTATACTATGTAGTGAAGCTAATTTAGAAACTCCTTTTATTCTAAAATCTGTTAAAAGATATCTTTCTCAACTTTTCAGATCGTTCTTCCCCCGAGGGTTCCTCTGGGACGAGGGTTTCCACCTCCAGCTGATCTCCCGCTGGAACCCCGACATCGCCATCGATATAATAGCGCATTGGCTGGACCTCATCAACGTAGAGGGCTGGATACCTAGAGAACAGATACTTGGTAAGTAATAACTCTTCAACACTCATTAACTCCTGGTAGGAATCGTAAGAAATAGCTCATAAAATAAGGTAAGAAATAACTCTTCCACACTCATTATCTCCTATTAGGAAGCCAAAGAAATAACTCTTAAAATAGGGCAAAAAAATAACTCTCCAACACTCATTATCTCCTAGTACATTTCCTAAGAAATAACTTTTAAAATAAGGTAAGGTAAGGTGAGGCTCTTCAACACTCATTGTCTCCTAGTACTAGTAGGATTCCTAAGAAATAAATCTTAAAATAAGGTAAGAAATAACTCTTCAACACTTACTATATCCTAGTACAATTCCTAAGAAATATCTCTTAAAATAAGGTAAGAAATAACTCTTCAACACTTACTATATCCTAGTACAATTCCTAAGAAATATCTCTTAAAATAAGGTAAGAAATAACTCTTCAACACTCATTATCTCCTAGTAGGAATCCTAAGAAATAGAGGTAAGAAATAACTCTAACTACACTTATTATTTCCTAGTGGGAATCCCTAGCAATAACTCTTAAAATAAGGTAAGAAATAACTATCTACACTTATTATCTCTTCGTGGGAACCCTAAACTCTTATAATAAGGTAAGAAATAACTCTTCAACACTCATTATCTCCTAGTAGGAATCCTAAGAAATAACTCTAACTACACTTATTATTTCCTAGTGGGAATCCCTAGCAATAACTCTTAAAATAAGGTAAGAAATAACTACCTACACTTATTATCTCTTCGCGGGAACCCTAAACTCTTATAATAAGGTAAGAAATAACTCTTCAACACTCATTATCTCCTAGTAGGAATCCTAAGAAATACAGGTAAGAAATAACTCTAACTACAGTTATTATCTCCTAGTGGGAATCCCTAGCAATAACTCTTAAAATAAGGTAAGAAACTCTATCTACACTTATTATCTCTTAGTGGGAACCCTAAGAAATAACTCTTAAAATATGGTAAGAAATAACTCTTCAACACTCATTATCTCTTGGTAGGAATTGTAAGAAATAGCTTATAAAATAAGGTAAGAAATAACTCTTCCACACTCATTATCTCCTATTAGGAAGCCAAAGAAATAACTCTTAAAATAGGGCAAAAAAATAACTCTCCAACACTCATTATCTCCTCGTAGGAATCCTAAGAAATAGTTCTTAAAATAAGTGAAGAAAGGTGTGTTTTTCGTTTATTTCAACAATATCTTTGTTTCAGGCCCCGAAGCTCTAGCGAGAGTGCCTCGAGAGTTCGTGGTACAAAGTAACGCGCACGCCAATCCGCCCATGGTACTAGTAACACTGGGCAGGATGGTGGCTCTACATCCAGAGCCGTTTCAAAGAAACGGACCTCATCGAGGCACGCTCTCTCGCATGTATACTAGACTACAGGTGAGTTATAAAAACCCTCCAGTCTAAATACCATGAAAAAAAATATACCATGTACCCTAATACAGCCTACACCCTACCACACCCTACACCGTACCATACCATACACCCCACCGCTCGCCTAATACACCCTACATACTAATACACCCCACATCCTAATACACCCTACAACGTACCACACCATACACCCCACCGCTCGCTACCATACTCTACACCCTAATACACCGTACATACTGATACACCCCACATTTTAAAGTTATAATTTAGGATGTCTTTTAGTGCCGCAGACGTTGCCCGTCGCACGAAGCGGCCGATAGCGTCATCTGCGTTATCGGCGTGATAGGTAAATGATGTGGGGTGTATTAGTATGTACACCCTACATACTAATACACCCCACATGCTGCGGCTGCAGCACCAAAAGACATCCTAAATTATAACTTTAAAATGGCCATAAAAGATAGGAACGCGGCGGTTGCGGAGGTCTTGAGGCGAATGGACGATAGCTATAGTTAATCGTAGATTAAGTTAGCATAAGGATTGCGTGTATGCCGCCTCTTCTTGCGGCGGTGTTGCGTGGCGGCGAGCCCTCTTCCCAAAAATGTGGTCGAGGAGGACGATGGCTGGCACGTGAGTCGTGAACGGGTGCTGCTTACGGGGGCAGGACTGCTCGGTGTATATACGTAACGTAGATTAGTAAAATATATTGTCTTTTTAGGAAAAAAAAAGTCGAAACATTGTTAATAAAATGTACAGGACCCGGAGTCTGTAGAGTGTAAAATACAAATAAAAAATTCACCCCACATCCTAGTACACCCTACACCCTAGAATACCCTACACCCTAGAATACCCTACACCCTAGAATACCCTACACCCTAATGTACACGTCTTTCTAAAATACTCTACCTACACCCAACAACAAAGTAACGCGCATGTCAACCCGCCCATGTTATTAATGACATTGGGCATGGTGGCTCTCTACCCAGAGCTGTTCCAGAGAAACGGACTGCATCGAGCCACGCTCTCTCGCATGTATACTAGACTGCAAGTAAGTTACATATTATAAACTACACTATACTACACCTTCACCCTCATACATCCTACACCTTCTATCGTACGGCTAGGCAGACGCGACCAAAGCGCCACCCTTTTATGGTGGACATTCCGCGTAGAACCAAGCGTTTCGAAATCTCATTCCTCATACGAACAGCCGGAATGTGGAACGCTTTGCCTGGGTCTGTCTTCCCGCTAAAGTACAACGTGGGTGTCTTCAAATCCCGAGCTAGGTAAGCGTGCTACATCCTAGACCGCATATCTGCTCAACATCAGGCAGTATGTAGTCAAACGCAAACCTACAAGGAATAAAAACAAAAAAAAAACACCTGCCCACACCCTACACCCTACTTCCTAATACACCCTTCACCCTACAACACCCTACACATCTAATACACCCTACACTACATTACACCCGACATCCTACTATCCTGCACCCTAATACTAGAAGCCTCGGGATAAACCCCGAAAAGGCAAAGAAAAACCCAGCCGTTCCATACATCTATACAAATGTTGTTTTGCTTGGTTCCAGGCATGGTTGAACTGGTTCCAATGGACGCAAAGGGGTCCGGAACCCACGTCCTATCGATGGCGCGGTCGCTCTGAAGATAGCAACGAATTGAACCCAAAAAGCCTCAGCTCTGGCCTCGACGACTATCCTAGGTAAGACCTATTTTATTTTAAGATATCTGTACCAGCCTTTTTAATAGTCCACTGCAGGACGTAGGCCTACCCACGAAGGGTGTTTGGGCCATATCCACCACGCGGGCCCAGTGCGGGTTGGTGGATTCACATACCATCGAATTTCTTCTACGGACGTATGCAGGTTGCCTCACGATGTTTTCCTTCACCGAAAAGCCAGTGGTGTGAAATTCCGGACATAAATTCCAAAGAACTCATAGGTACGGGACCGGGGATTCGAACCCACGACCTCACGATTGTAAGGCGGGTGTCACTACCTCGAGACCACCACGGCTATACATTTTGAGATATATTATTATAAATAATAAATAAATATAAACAAATAATAAAAATATAACTTTTTAACACGCTTTTATTAGTTTCACCTGTATGTTTGTTTGCTTGTTTGTAACTGACCCCCTTTGAGCTAAATTTCGACCTACTTTGTGCGATCAGATTTTCTTCAAACTTTGCACATCTTTCAAAGACCGATGACAATGCATTTTAAAAAAAATATATATATGACTACTAAGCGTTTTTGTTACTTAAAAAAAAAATACAAGCCTTTGAGATCCTGGAAATCATGTAGCAGTCTCTTGCTAGCCAAGACAAGTAAAACGAGCCCAAACACGACGGGGCTATCTTGTTTAGTACAGGAGTTCCTATGGCCACCTTCCGACTCCATCATCAGATCATCTCCATGGTACTATATTATTGTATTGTCCCGCGATATACATATGCGTGCAAAATTTCAGCTCAATCGGAAACCGGGAAGTTGTTTAAATTGAACTTGCAAGATTCCACCCGAACTTACTTACTTACATTATTACATAGGTACATTCATTGCATTGACTGCCTCGGTGGCTCAGTGGTTAGTGACCCTAACTTCTGGATCAAAGAGGCGTGGGTTCGATCCCCACCAGGGCAAATATTTATGTGATGAACATAAGTGTTTGCTCTGTGTCTGGGTGTTATTTAGTTACTATCTATATAAGTTTTATACTATATATAACGGGACTGAACTCACGTGTGGGGATAGTCGTAACGACTATAGTTTCGGTCGCATTCGGCGACTTTTCTCAAGTTGGCGAGTGCTAGCACGCGGAGCCGTCTCGCAATGCACTGAATCAGTGCAACCGAAACTATAGTCGTTACGACTATCCCCACACGTGAGTTCAGTCCCGTTATATATAGTATAAAATGTGTGAAAACCACGTTAATTTCCATAGTAAAATCTATATATGTATGTATTTAAAAATAAGTATATGTATACTCTATAAAATTTAACTTGATCTCTGCGACAGCTGTCAGAAAAATCAAGCCTATGAAGTCCTGAATTTCTTAATAGTACAGACAGTACCTGTCAATGTCATACTTTATGGGCATGCCGATTAGTGATGGGCGACGAATGATCGTGACCACAGAGTTTTAGATAGAGTTTTAATTAAAATATCGATAGTTTATACTGACGATATTTTAAATAAAAGTTAATTTATCATTATTTTTATATTTGTATATTTTAATATCATAACATTTTTTACATGTGTAATTAAATTAAACCCAATTATATGTTACATTAGCATCGATAATAGTGAAAAACGTCGAAAATACTATCGTTACATTATTATGAGTATTTAATTAATATCATAACATTATTTACATGTGTACATACTTGATCTTACAAAATAGTAATTAAATAAAATCCAATTTCTCACCTTCAACTGCTCATTCGATTTCATTACAACATTGTTTGAAAATCGATTTTTTCCATCACTATCTCAACTCTAAATATGTCAATATGTAACTGTCGCAGAGATCAAGTTAAATTTTATAGAGTATATCAGTCTCTGGCAGCCATATCAAGCTTTGCTTAGTTTGGGGTCAGATTCCGTATGTAAGATGTCCCAAAATATTTATTTATTTATTATTGCAAGTTAAATACAAGCTTGTAATAAAATAAAACGGTCATTAAAAAATAATCTAATATGTTATTTCGGGTCCAGACTCGTGGTTACACCGCTTTGTAACACCAGTGTGACGACTACGAGTCGACTAATATAATAAAATATAGGACTCGTGGTCACACTGCTAGTTCGACTCTACACGAAACACTTAAGGCCGAAACACACACACGGCGGGCGCGGGTCGGGCGCGGGTCGGGCGCGGGTCGGGCCGTGTTCTTCGCGTGACACGCGCTGTTCCATTATCAACACACATCGCGCGGGCACGGCGCGGGTCGGTGGCGTGGCGGGACGGGTCGACCTACCTTGTTAGCAGCATCGATTGCTGTGAAAACTCAGTGTGATTGAAAATGTCGGAGGATTCGGACACGGAAGAAGAACTACTTTTTCGTTACTTCAAACACTTAATACTCTCATTTAATTGATCTGCAATTTGCTGCCATATCCTTGCCTTCAGAACAGCATTATTATACTTGTTGTCCCTTGGTTCGTACAAACAAGCATGTTTACGAACACTTTCAATAATTTTTTCATTGAGATCCATAGCAAAATTGTAAAAATATACAAAATCTCATTGACGTATTCACAACACGCGCTGAGCACGACCCGCGCACGCTCTCTGTGTGAACACTTGTTGGTGAATACTTGTATTACGACGAAATCCAACGAATGCAACGGCGCCCGACCCGCGCGTCCCGCGCTCTGTCTGTAGTGGCGGGCGACGGGCGCGGCTGGCGCGCGTTTCCCGCGCTCGGCCCGCCCCGCGCCCGACCCGCGCACGCGATCTGTGTGTTGTCGTGCATTGAAACAGGTACTAATAGACACGCCGTACTCCCGCCCTGCGCCGCGCCCGACCCGCGCCCGACCCGCGCCCGCCCTCTGTGTGTTTCGGCCTTTAGTATGGAACGAATCAAACTTCTTGGCGTTTGTGTAGTTAGCTATAAGCTGCGCCATAATAAGGTATTTGACTAGTTTTTGGAAATCGTTTTAAATTATTCGTTAGTTCATAATAAACAAACTACATTTATATTTCCGAGAGATCTACTGTATTAACAATGAAAATCAGTGTTAAAGAATAGATATTCAAGATCTTACCAAAACGACATTCTGTAATGGCGCTGGTCTTTGACGTCACACACTAGTAAATAACGTTAGTTAATACTGGTAAATATGCTAGTTCACATCTAAAAATTAACAAAAAATACCTTAAAAGTAACTTACAGATCCAATAATAGGCCAGAGTAGAAGCCTTGAAAAATAATAAAGAGTGAAAAAAAATAATAGTAGGATGAAACCCATTAGAAAAGGAGAGGAATATTATAAAAATAAAAGGAAAAATAATTTACGGGCGATCTGAGGTCGGGAAGGGGATGTGTTTAAGGGGAAAAAACGGTTTTTCTCGATTTCCGGCAAAACTAAAAGTCGAAAAAAGTCAAATGGCAAAGTTGTAGGTAATAAAAAGATCTAAAACTTTTGTGTTGACACTTTTTTCACATAACCTCAAAATTTATGTGAAAAATCCAAAAAACCAAGTTTTTGGTTTTTTATTTTTATCTTTTACAAAAATATTTTTTTTTTTAACGAAATTTGGTGAAAACTTACCTTTTTATGTCCCAAATACGCTGTAATTTATTTGATTAAAATATTATTTTTTTTTACCTTATTTTGAATTAATATCGAAAAAACACCCTAATTTTCAATCGAAAATTCAACCGTCAAAATATCAGCTTTTTTCAAAAAGTTGGTATGTTTTCTGTTTGTTGAAATCTCCACTTTTCGATGGTGAAAAAAAATATACATGTTACTATAGTAAATCTTCTCAGAAAATGCAAAAAATCGAAAAAAAATATTAAAGAAATAAATGTCAAAATGTACAAAAAATATATTATAAATCTATTAAAAATGTATAAAATATATATGGAAATCGGCCAAAAGTTTGTTATTAAAAATATATTTACGATATATATTTTATATATTTTTTATAGATTTTTAATATATTTTGAAATATTTTTTTTTCATGGGATTAACTAAATTAAGGAAAATGTAAAATTAAGGAGATTATTATTTTTTTATCTTGTAAGAAAGAAATTAGATGCGGCCTATACAATGATGTTATTTTACATTTCAGAGCGTCTCACCCTTCCGATATAGAGAGGCATTTAGATCTTCGTTGTTGGATGTTTGCGGCAGCCGACGCCATGGCAAGGATAGCAAACGTATTACAACTGGATTCTAGCAAGTAAGTCAAAATAAAAGTATTTTATTAACGTTCTTTGCTTTTTTTCCTGGCAGAGACCATGTCCACGATGTTCCCTAATATTTTTATATTTAGGTGTTTATTTAGCATCTTAATTTTGTAGCTTTTAGGGTTCCGTACCTCAAACGGAAAAAACGGAACCCTTATTGGATCACTTTGTTGTCCGTCTGTCCGTCTGTGTGTATGTCAAGACTCTTTATCTCGGGAACGCGTAAAGATATCGAGTTAAAATTTAAACTGTAAACACATATATATATATATATATATATATATATGATCTCTTGCAGTTGTGTAAAAGTAAAACTTCTCAGTTATCGTATAAAATAGTTAGAGCCGTTTATATCGTAAAAAACCGCATATTTCGACACTCACAAAAATCAAAACCTACAGGGTACTTCCCATTGACATAGAACTATGAAATTTGGCGAAAAGCATTGTCTCAGAGTACACATATAATACAGGAATAAATCTTAAAACTGTACATTTTCATTTAAATCACCAAAAAATAGGGCCTCAAAATTCACAAAATATGGGTTCAAAATTCAAAGTGAGTAAATCGTATCATGTAAGGTATCATATTATAAGAGAACTTCATTAGCACATGCTAAAACAGGTTTTTAATTATTTTAATAATGTGTTTGTACGGAACCCTCGATGTACGAGCCTGACTCGCACTTGTCCGGTTTTTTTTTACTATATACAACTATAAAATATATTTTTTGTTCAAGCGACGTACTTTGAATCCCTCGCTACGTTCAGGATTCTCCTATAGAATCCCTCGCTACGTTTTGGATTGTCCTAAAGAATCCCTCACTACGTTCAGGTTTCTTTTAAAAAATCCCTCGCTATGTTCAGGATTCTCCTCTAAAGAATACCTCGTTACGTTCAGGATTCTCCTCTAAAGAATCCCTCGCTATGTTCAGGATTCTCCTTTAAAGAATACCTCACTACGTTGAGGATTCTCCTCTAAAGAATCCCTCGCTATGTTCAGGATTCTCCTCTAAAGAATACCTCGTTACGTTCAGGATTCTCCTCTAAAAAATCCCTCGCTATGTTCAGGATTCTCCTTTAAAGAATACCTCACTACGTTGAGGATTCTCCTCTAAAGAATCCCTCGCTATGTTCAGGATTCTCCTCTAAAGAATACCTCGTTACGTTCAGGATTCTCCTCTAAAGAATCCCTCGCTATGTTCAGGATTCTCCTTTAAAGAATACCTCACTACGTTGAGGATTCTCCTCTAAAGAATCCCTCGCTATGTTCAGGATTCTCCTCTAAAGAATACCTCGCTACGTTCAGGATTCTCCTCTAAAGAATACCTCACTACTTTCAGGATTCTACTAAAGAATCCCTCGCTATGTTCAGGATTCGCCCAAAAAATCCGTCGCTACGTTCAGGATTCTCCTCTAAAGAATACCTCGCTACGTTCAGGATTTTCCTCTAAAGAATACCTCACTACTTTCAGGATTCTACTAAAGAATCCCTCGCTATGTTCAGGATTCGCCCAAAAAATCCGTCGCTACGTTCAGGATTCTCCTCTAAAGAATACCTCGCTACGTTCAGGATTCTCCTCTAAAGAATACCTCACTACTTTCAGGATTCCACTAAAGAATCCCTCGCTATGTTCAGGATTCGCCCAAAAAATCCGTCGCTACGTTCAGGGTTCTCCTCTAAAGAATCCCTCGCTATGTTCAGGATTATCGTCTAATAAAATTTCTCGCTACGTTAATGTTTCTCCTAAAGAAGCCCTCGCTATTTAGGTTTCTCCTAAAAATCCCTCGCTATGTTCAGGATTCTCCTAAAAATCTCTCGCTTCGTTCAAGATCTCAAAAAAAAACTCTAGAATCCCTCACTTCGCTCTAGATTCAAAAAAGCGCCCTCGCCGTAAAAATATTCTTTTTCTCCCTTATGGTACAATCTACTATTTTATTCGTAGGTACGACGAAATGCGCTACCAGTTGTCGGATGAAGAAGTATTGAACGCGCTACACTGGTCGCCCCACACGCAGACATATGCTGACTACGGTAAGAAATACTACGTTTTATTCCTATTATATTTACACTAGCAATATTATAAATTATTATATTGTATTTTTGTGTGTATGTTTGTAATGAATAAACTCGAAAACTACTGCGCCGATTTCAATAGTAGATTGTATCATAAGGGAGTAAAATAATATTTTTACGGCGAGGGAGCTGTTTTTGAATCCAGAGCGAAGTGAGGGAGTCAAAGTACGTCGCCCGAGACAAACATGTTTTGTGCCCGAGTGGTACACTCTACTTTTCATCACCTCTGTGAGAAAATAAAAGGCGCCTCATATTTTACTATAATATTATTTAATAAAACGTAGAGTAAAAACTACGTTGAAATTAAATGGTATATTTGTGCAAAGAACAAAATGTTCAACGTCCTTTTGATGGGCTTGATGGCTACAGTTTTGAATGGGTTACATGTAATTTTTAGGGTTACGTACCTCAAAAGGAAAAAACGGAACCCTTCTAGGATCACTTTCTTGTCCGTCTGTCCGTCTGTGTGTATGTCAAGACTCTTTATCTCGGGAACGCGTAAAGATATCGAGTTGAAATTTAAACTGTATACGTATATCGATGGTCTCTTGCAGTTGTGTAAAATAAAAACTTCACAGTTATTGTTTAAAAAAGTTAGAGCCGCTTATGTAGTAAAAAATCGCATATTTCGACACTCACAAAAATAAAACCTACAGGTACTTCCCGTTGACGTAGAACTATGAAATTTGGTGAGAAGCATTGTCTCAGAGTACACATATAGGAATAAATCTGAAAACTGTACATTTTTATTTAAATCACCAAAAATAGGGCCTAGATTCACAAAATATGGGTTCAAGATTCAAAGTGAGTAAATCGTATCATGTAAGGTATCATATAAAAGAGCTTTATAAGCACAAGCTAAAACAGATTTTTAAATATTTTAACAATGCGAAATTTTTAATGTATGATGAGAAAAGTAAAAAAAAAATTGTCGATGATATATTATAGAATAGAGATTTTAACAATTTACTTCCCAATTTTGTGAAATTTTCTTGATTTGTACGGAACCCTCGGTGTGCGAGCCTGACTCGCACTTGTCCTTTTTGGTTTTTGGTTTTTATTTGTAGGCCTCCACAGCGATTCAGTCCGTTTAGTGAAGCAGAGGTCTAAGCATTCGCCAGAGGAGGTCAAAGTGGTCAGATTGGTGTCTACGCCGCCGCAACCGCGTCTCGTCACATCCGCGTTTGGTAAGTATCATCATCATATCACTGCTGGACATATGCCTGTACTGTACTGTATCATCCTTTTTTAAATAGTCCACTGCAGGACTTAGGCCTACCCAGCAGGGTGATATGGCCATATCCACCACGCTGGCCCAGTGCGGGTTGGTGGATTCGCATACGCCATCGAATTTCTTCTACGGACGTATGCAGGTTGCCTCACGATGTTTCCCTTCACCGAAAAGCCAGTGGTGTGAAATTCTGTATTTTAATTCCAATGAACTCATTGGTACGGGACCGGGATTTGAACCTACGACCTCACGATTGTAAGGCGGGTGTCACTACCCTAGACTAGGCTTTGGTGGTTTGGTTGGTATATTTGAGAGGAAAGGTACCTATTCTAGGTTAAATTTAAGAAGCAATGCTAGAAAAAATCAACTGGTGACTCCTTCTCATAGGCTGGCAAAATCGAAGAGGTCTGTATATTTTGGTGGGCCAGCTATATACAACCGAATACCCGTAGAAGTTCGGGATGCACCTTCCGCTGGGTCGTTTAGGAATAAATTAAAGTGTTGGCTACATGAACAACTATTTTATGACGTAAATGACTTTTTGAAATTACCTGAATTGTTTTAAGATTTTGTGACTTATTTGGTAATTGTCAAGTTCTTTTATTTTTTTATTTTTTTTGTGCTATATTGTATAGTGCCCTAATGTAATTTTTACTTATTGACTTGTAACAAATGGTGTTATGAATAAATGACTATATGACTATATAAATAATATATAGCTAGCTAGTTAGCTATAAAATAATTATAATTACGATGGCGCCTCTGTAATCGGGCTTATAGACTGCCTCAGTGATCCTGTGGATAGTGACCCTGAGTCATTTTCTAAAAAAAGTTGAACTATTTCAAAATAAATAAAAAACGCAATTTTCTGGTTCGATTTTCCTATTTCAAATTCCTCTTTTCAAATCCTTTTCCAAATCCTATTTTCCAATTGTTCCTAATTGAACCAGACTACGTATTTGAGAAACTACATCCTACCTATAGTATGTCCTATGTACTTTTTGAGGGTTAATTCTATCTCCATGCCTAATTTCATCATTATCGATTCAGCTGTTTACCTTACCTTTATCAGCCCTTTTTTTTAATAGTCCACTGCAGAACGTAGGCCTACCCACGAAGGGTGATTGGGCCATATATCCACAACGCTGGCCCAGTGCGGGTTGATGGATTCACATACGCCATAGAGTTTCTTCTACGAACGGATGCAGGTTGCCTCACGATGTTTTCCTTCACCGAAAAGCCAGTGGTGTGGTGTTTTTAGCTGTTTATCCTGGCTAAATTAGCCAATAAGATATAAAACAGACAATTTCACATAAGATTTTTCACAAAGATAACTCTTTGAGATAAAATCTAGTGGGGAAAGCACTCAAAATAAAATCATAACATTGATTTAGCAGTGCGCCATCTCTCGTCAATCTTTAGAAGTTCTAATAACTTCTAGTTGAGTGATAACCTGTCTAATACGGGTATCACAGGTGGCGCCACCAACGCTATAAGTTGGTGTAATGTAAGCACTTCAAAAATTTGACGCTTGCGTAGGAGGCGGGCTGGCTCAGTTGGTTAGAGCGTCGGGCTAGTGATCCGAAGGGGCAGGTTCAAATCCTACGTTCGCTTCAGATTTTTTAAATGCTTATGAGAAATTCACATATTACTAGCATGGATATTTCCAAATTGATATTTCATGAAAAACTTATGTAATCCATTTTTTTAAAGTAATTATCCTAAATACGGCCCATGCCATGTGAGTTTCAATGTGTATATTTGTCACACTGTTTAAGACCAAACTTTCGGTCTGCTATAGTATATTTATTGTATGTCTGTGAAATAAGCAGTCTAAATGGGTGATTAGGTATTCAAACGAAAATTGTTAAATTATTTATTTTAATCTTTTTTCAGGTTACATATCACTCTTCCCTATGCTGCTGAAAGTATTGAGTCCGAATAGCGAAAAACTGGGAAAAATACTGGAAACCTTGGACAAGCCTGATCTAATATGGTCACCCTATGGACTTAGGTATTCATACCTTACTAACTTAGATATTATTTTTTTAACTTATTAAGTACTAGTTTTGACCCGCGGCTTCGCCCACATACGCAATATATCATTATAATTTATAGCCTATGTGTTATTCTGATATATAAGCTATATTATTGCAAAGTTTCATCTCAATCCGTTCAGTAGTTTTTGCGTGAAAGAGTAACAAACATACATACATCCATCCATCCACACAAACTTTCGCGTATAATATTAGTAGGATCTTTTAACTTATTAACTATCTATATATGTATATATATTTTTACTATCTTATGTAATAATTTTTTACTAGCTCTTTTTACTGTTTTTTTTAACCATCTTAAGTATTCATTTTTTATTTACTATCCTAGGTATTAATTTTTTACTAGCTTAGATATTCTTTCTTTACTAATAAAACAAATTATAGAGAAAATTAATACCTAAGATTCATATTTACTATCTTAGGTGTTCATTTTTCACAATTTTATATATTCACTTTTCACAATTTTATATATTATATTATATATATAGGAACTATCTAAAATTTTTTTTTACTATCAAATAAATAGTGACTGTGCTTCGCTAAGAAAATAAGTAAAAAAATTGTTCTATACTTGTGAACTTATAAAAGGCGCTTTATTTATCTATCTCCTCAACAGATCCTTATCAAAATCAGCTCCGCTTTACATGAAAAGGAACACAGAGCACGACCCCCCGTACTGGCGCGGGCAAGTCTGGATCAACATCAACTATCTCGCTCTCTCCGCGCTCAAACACTACGCGAGTGAGGGAATACACGCCGCTAGAGCGAGACAGCTGCACGATGCGCTGAGACAGAATGTCGTCGGTAAGTTGCAACAATACAATCTGGATCAACATCAACTATCTCGCTCTCTCCGCGCTCAAATACTACGCGAGTGAGGGAATACACGCCGCCCGAGCGAGACAGCTGCACGATGCGCTGAGAAAAAGGGGGGGGGGGAAGGGGGGGGGGGCAGTTCCAAATGCCACGCTATGAATTTTTTGTGCTTCATTTTATAGTGCAGTTGGTAATTAAAAAATAGGGGGGTGGGAGATCAAATTCCACGCTCAGTCATTTTTTGCGTTATAATTTGTAATATGGTCGGTAAATAAAAAAAGGGGGAGGGGGCTATTCAAAACACCACGCACAGTGGCTCAGTCATATTTTTTGCATAATAATTTGTGATATAGTCGGTGATTTAAAAAATGGGGGGCTGTTTAAAACATTACTTTTTTTGCGCTTTAATTTATAGTGCAGTCGGTAAGTCAAAAAGGGGGGTCGGTTCACTACACTCAGAATTAAACAGCAAATTCTGAGTGTGGTGTATTTAATATAGTAATTTATAATACTGTACTGTATCAGCCTTTTTTTTTAATAGTCCACTGCAGGACTTAGGCCTATCCACGAAGGGTGATTAGGCCATATCCACCACGCTGGCCCAGTGCGGGTTGGTGGATTCGCATACGAAATTGAATTTCTTCTACGGACGTATGCAGGTTGCCTCACGATGTTTTCCTTCACCGAAAAGCCAGTGGTGTGAAATTCCGTACATAAATTCCGAAGAACTCATTGGTACGGGATTTGAACCCACGACCTCACGATTACAAGGCGGGTATCACTACCTCTAGGCCACCACGACTTAAAGGACATGTCCACAAAATGTATGGAGGCTGGTATAATAATAATCAAAAATTCGAACCACAACACTCGTTACATTTCGAGAAAGTTCATATTTTTCTGAGTCTATTACAACAGTTAAAAACAAAAAAGAGCCCTCCGATTTTTTTAAAATTAATTTTGAATTTATTAGGATAAATAAATATATTTGGCTCAATAAGTAGTTTATCTCTATCAACCCTGATTAAACCTCCAAATTGTTAATTAAAAGCATTTTTTACCAATTAGACACACTTTTAAAGTGTTTGTTTGTCACATTGTACCTACTAACTGGTCACAGTGGTAGGTTATAATTTTTTATTTTAGCAAATTGAGCGATGAATGTGGAAGAATTAGCTACAAATGCAAGCAAAATAACAATAGAAGTACTTTATCGTTGCTAAACTAGAAAAAGTAATAAGCTGTATTGATATTTTTCATACAATTTATTTTCGCTTTTAAAAAAAAATGGAGGGGTGAAAAAATTCTAAGTTAAATATTTTTGGGAAGCCCATAAAACAAGCTTTCAAATGATGTATCATCTTGATTCGATTTTTCTCTTAATAATATACCACTTATGGACGTCACCTTTCAATTTATAATATAGTCGGGAATTTAAAATAATTTGGGGGGTGGAGGGTAGAAAAATACACTTTCAGTCATTATTTCCGCTGTTTTTATACCAGGGCCTTTTGTAGCATCTATGAGACAGGGTGCTGTCAAAACCTCAGTAAAATCTTTTTAACTAAAATTAAAAAAAAAATACTTTATAACATATTTGCTCGTAATGTGGCTGTAATTACACCAATTTCAATATCGTAATGTTTTTCATTACGCACTTGTGCGTTATTGTAATGTTAAACGCACGTGTTTTTTTTTAATAAAGTAACATGCACGGCTTTTAAAATGCTCCGTCTAAAAATGAACGATACTTTTTTAAATCTTAGCAAAGAGCTTTTATGTCAGAAAAGTGGTCAATATTTTATGAATAAAATTAACTTTGGAAGATATAAGTTATTTCGCGCGCTTTTTCTTTTCGCTGTATTGTTTTTATTTGAAAATGTCGTCAAGTAGTGATGAATTTACTTTCACTCAAGAGAGTGAGAGAGAGACTGGGGAAATTGTAACTAATAATAATAACTTGACAACATTAAAAATGCCAACTGGCAACGTAATAATCACTTTTAAAAATTGTTCAAATTTCTATAACTGCTTTAACAAGTAATTAAAGATTTATTCGTTTAAGAAAGTCAGAGATTTATTAATTTCCTCGCAAATATGTTATAAAACGTCGTATGAACATACGTGCGCTTTGAAAATTACAGTCTCTGCTTCCTTACAGCCCTCGCGTACGGCTCGGGCTAGCAATATCGTCTCGGCTGTAATTTTCAACTAACCGTACTTATATCATAATGTAATATTAAAAATTACTTTTAAATTTTTTTTTCCTATATTTTCAGGTAATATATTAAGAGAATACAAGCGTACGGGATATTTCTGGGAGCAATATTCCGGCGAGGACGGCAAGGGGTCGGGCTGCAGGCCTTTCACCGGGTGGACGGCGCTGGTCACACTTATTATGGCTGAAGAATACTAAAAAGACTTAGATTGGACTTTG
This sequence comes from Hypomecis punctinalis, assembly GCA_949316475.1. NCBI lineage: Eukaryota > Metazoa > Arthropoda > Insecta > Lepidoptera > Geometridae > Hypomecis > Hypomecis punctinalis. Next base: position 4,128,294 of record OX438822.1, read on the forward strand.
ACTTTAGGGTTTATAGATTTTTTATTAAATAAAATGTTAGCTAATAATATATTTCAAGAATAGGTACTGAAAAAGACTTAGATTTCACTTTGACTTTAGTCGTTACACTTGGTTTGATTTTTTATATCGTTATCGTTTAATTAAATTAAATATTAGGTAATTATATTTCGGAGGAATAATGAAAAAGACTTAGATTAGACTTTGACTTTATACGTTGGACTTCGTTTGAAATTCTTGTTACAAATAAAATATTAGCTTAATATATTTCTGAGTAATACTAAAAAACCTTAGATTAGACTTTGACTTTTGAAGACGACGGACTTGATTTGACTCTAATATTTAATTTATTAAGTTTCTGCTATTATAAATAATATTCTAGTTTTTAAAGGTGGCTAACCTTTCAAAATACATAAAACCATATTTGAAACTGCTCATTATGGCAGAAATTTATTAAGACTTTAGACGATCGGTGTAAAAAATAGGAAAGACAAATTTGAATTAATCCTGACTTAGACTTGTCTTAACTTTCTCTAGACTTGACTTTGAGAGCGGTTTTTTAATAGACCTTATTTGTCCTTAAATTAACGGTTTTTTATCGTCGGGTATTTTCGTCAAAAAGGGGGAAATTGCTGTAGCCATTTAGTTACTGATTTTGATAATATTTGGCAAGAGATGGTCTGCCCTGTGGTCCGTGGATCCTATGTTAAGGTATTGTACTGTATCATTACTGGAGAACTTAGGCCCACCCATGATGGGTGACGTTAAGAACTTTAAAAAATGAACGATTTACCAACACCAAATAATTCCATAGTTAGTAGTTGACTTAGCATTAAAGGGTCTATTAGAATAATCGATTTCCAAGTAAGTATAAATCAAATGTCTTGTCGGCTGTGTTAAGTTAGCTACAAGCTGCGAGATATCCAATCCTGACTGAAGTTCAAACAGCTGTGCGATGATTGGGTTTCGCTGGCCCCTCTCCCTGGGGCCCCTGGGGCCTTATTTTTCAAGTTCAAACGCCTAGGAACGTATACGGAACTTTGACAGATTGTATGAAAACACTTTATATTGTCTGAGGAAGTTGTCTTTGACAGATTGTATGAAAACACTCTATATTGTCTATGGAAGTTGTCTTTGACAGATTGTATGAAAACACTTTATATTGTCTGTGGAAGTTGTCTTTGACAGATTGTATTAAAATACTCTATATTGACTGTGGAAGTTGTCTTTGACAGATTGTATGAAAACACTATTTTGTTTATGGAAATTGTCTTTGACAGATTGTACGAAAACACTCTATAATGACTATGGCAGTTGTCTTTGACAGATTGTATGAAAACACTATTTTGTCTATGGAAGTTGTCTTTGACAGATTGTATAAAACACTCTATATTGTCTATGGAAGATGCGAATGCTCCATACATGTTCCGTATACGACCAAGCTGTGCGTTATTGAAAAGTCAGGCCCATGATCTTTAGTAAAACTGCCTTCGAGCAAATATCTACAGAGCCACAGCCCCTAAGTTAAAGTAGTTAAAAATGTCCGAGCCCCGTCACACATACCGACTTAGATATTTACGTTAAATAATTTAGCTGCTAGTTGGAAGCACCAGGAGATCCAACTACCCCCGACCATTGCAGCTTAGAGGAGAAGACATCACGTGGGAAAAGACCGACTTAGATATTTACGTTAAATAATTTACAATGACCCGTTTTCTCGAATCTCGACCTTATGTCACCTGATTTGTACTTGTGATGGAGCACTTTGTCATGGCGCGGCGTTGTATTCGGCTTGCAATCGCTTAACGACTAACTAATAAGCCTGCCCACTACGTAGCTTGGGCAGGGTTTTGGCTCAGACTCATTTTTTGCACGATTGTGACTCTAGATATTTGCTCGAAGAAAACTTCATATCGAAACGACTATTTAATCTAGTAGGCCCATAAAGAATAGAATTTATCTGATCGTAGTGTATAGAGTTGCTAGAGTAAAAAAAATAAGGTTGTTGATTATTTTCTAATATCCGTGCAAAATATATATAGCGTAGAAATCAAATTGGCATCGTTTTATGTATAGATCATTTGCAAACATGTAATAATGATGAAATTTCGTCTACAGGCTGAATCATACAAATCGGCAGATGTGAAGTTAGCTACAAGTTGCGAAATAACCAATCAACGCGTAGCTTTATGTGAGGATTGGATATTTCGCAGCTTCTAGCTAACTTCACATCCGCTGACTTGTAAGACTCGGTCTATAACTGTGCTATAGATGAAATGTCGTACAATTTTGGCAAAAAATGTGCAATATTGTAGATTTCGTGCAGTTTAAAAAGTGTGCAATATTGTAAATACCGTGCAGTTTCAAAGTGTGCAATATTGTAAATATCGTGCAGTTTTAAAAGTATGCAATATTGTAAATATTGCGCAGGTTAAAAAGTGTGCAATATTGTAAATATCGTGCAGTTTAAAAAGTGTACAATATTGTAAATATCGTGCAGTTTCAAAGTGTGCAATATTGTAAATATCGTGCAGTTTTAAAAGTATGCAATATTGTAAATATTGTGCAGTTTAAAAAGTGTACAATATTGTAAATGTCGTGCAGTTTATAAAGTGTGCAATATTGTAAATACCGTGCAGTTTTAAAAGTGTGCAATATTGTAAATACCGTGCAGTTTAAAAAATGTGCAATATTGTAAATATCATGCAGTTTTAAAAGCGTGCAATATTGTAAATATCGTGCAGTTTAAAAGTGTGCAGTATTGAAAATTTCGTGCATTTGATAAAAGAATGCATTTAAATAGAATGCACTGTGTTCGAAATTGACATGACCTTTCTGGCCTTCACTACATTTTGAAGAAGTTTTAAAAGACAATTCTTTGTCTTTTAAAACTTCTTTCTTTCTTTCTCTGTCTTCTCTCTGTCTTTTAAAACTTATCGGCTGTGAAGTTAACTGCAAGCTACGCAAAACCCAATCTTCGCTGTTAATTTCTTTATTTAAACTTTTATTTCTCATTTGGGGCCGTTCAAGTATTACGTGAGCAGATTTATTACAATTATTTACCCCTCCTCCCCCCTTGTCAGCAAAAGTAAGAAAAGCTCTCACCCCCCTCCCATTTTTACGAAATCATTGATACCTCTACCTATATGCATTTTGCTTTTTTTATTGATTCATTAAGGCAGATTCATGCAGGAAATAAATAACTATTGCTGATGTAATCACCATATAGACCCCCCACTCCCCATGTCATCAAAAATAACTAACGGATAGACCCCTATAGTGCTTACGTAATACTTGAACGGCCCCCTTTCAATTGAATACGTATATCGATGGTATCTTGCAGTTGTGTAAAAGAAAAACTTCTGTTATCGTTTAAAAAAGTTAGAGCCGTTTATGTAGTAAAAAACTGGACAAGTGCGAGTCAGGCTCGCACATCGAGGGTTCCGTACAAACACGTTGTTAAAATAATAAAAAACAAACTTTTTTAGCATGTGCATGAAGTTCTTACATGATACGATATACTCAGTTTGAATTTTGAACCCATATTTTGTGAATTTTGAGGCCCTATTTTTGTGATTTAAATAAAAATAATCAGTTTTCAAATTTATTCCTATATGTGTGCTCTGAGACAATGCTTCTCGCCAAATTTCATAGCTCTATGTCAACGGGATATACCCTGTAGGTTTTGATTTTTGTGAGTGTCGAAATATCACAGTTATTGACGACATAAATGGCTCTAACTTTTTTATACGATCACTGAGAAGTTTTTCTTTTACACAACTGCAAGAGATCATCGATGTACGTATACAGTTTAAATTTCAACTCGATATCTTTACGCGTTCCCGAGATAAAGAGTCTTGACATACACACAGACGGACAGACGGACAACAAAGTGATCCTATAAGGGTTCCGTTTTTCCGTTTGAGGTACGGAACCCTAAAAACCGCATATTTCGGCACACACAAAGATCAAAACCTACAGGGTACTTCCCGTTCACATAGAACTATGAAATTTGGCGAGAAGCATTGTCTCAGAGTACACACATAGGAATAAATCTGAAAACTGTCCATTTTTGTTTAAATCACAAAAAATAGGGCCTCAAAATTCACAAAATATGGGTTCAAAATTCAAAGTGAGTAAATCGTATCATGTAAGGCAGCGGTCGGCAACCTTTTGGCAGGCAAGGGCCACAAGGTGGCAAAATAAACTAAAGGCGGGCCGCAGTCATGATATTAGCCCTATAACCCCCATATACCTACGCATAATTTGTCATGTTCCATAGGATAAATAAAAATGCTATTAAAAATTGTTAAAAGATACGGAACTTAATTAGCACATGTAATCATTATTGTTGTTATTGTTGTATTGAATGACACAATTGTATTTAATTTTTTATGAAGTATGGATAACTATTGTCTGAACTAATATGATAAATTTAAATAAAATTATATTTTTGGGCTTTATAGCTAGAAAAATAAGTGAAATAGAAATAAATTAAAACTACAAACTATATGTGATATCTGAGGTTGCATTTGAGAGGCTATTTCTTGTATGTTAGCTGTCATATTTGTAGTCGCGATTCGTAGAATGACTCTCAAATGTTCATCTGTGAGACGAGAAGCATATTTATTTATTAATTAACAATTGAATAAGTTTGCTCGCATAAATTAGTGCTACCAAAAATTGTAATGAACTGCTTAGCATTATTAGTGCGTATTTAAAAAGCGCGCTTACTTAATGCGTTTATTTTGATAATAATAATTATTAATTATGACTTATTTACAAAACATTCACGGGCCGCGCGTTGCCGACCGCTGATGTAAGGTATCATATAAAAGAACTTATTTTCGATGAATGACGAGAAAAGTGAAAAAAATTTTTTTTTGTCGATGGTTATAGTACCTATAGAGATTTTAACAACTTACTTCCCAATTTTGGGAATTTTTTTGGACTTGTACGGAACCCTCGGTGTGCGAGCCTGACTCGCACTTGTCCGGTTTTTTTAAGAGTGCTTCGTCAGTGAGGATTGGGTTTTGGACATCTTGTGGCTAACATCACGCCCGCCTACAAGTTTGATTCGAGCTATACTATCAAAGGTCCGTAGAGTATACTGAGCGCCACACAAATTGAAGGATGGGAAGTTAGCCGCAGATGACACTTCGCCGTGATTCGCTAATAATTGCGCATGTGTGCACAATGCCTATACAAATGGCGAAGTAGTGAGCTCACGCGTAGGGAGCGCGCGGGAGGCACGAGGTTGGCGGGCGGGTGTGCGCCGGCGTCTCGTCTCTCTGGCTCCCGCGCGTACCCATATTTCGGCTTTTGCGCAGAACGCTGCGCATAACTTCCCATTCTTCAATTTGTGTGGCGCTCAGTTTAATTTTGGCTGGTATGTCTAGAATGCGATGTATTTCTTCATTGAAGCAATAATTCTAATTATTGTACATATTTTGTAAATACCTACTTTTAATAGATCGTTTAAATAAATGATTTCAATTATGTGTATGGTTTTCTTTGATTCCCATGTAGATATTTATTTGAATACTACTTTTTTAAATATCAGAACATCCATCCATCCATCAGCCATAAGAAGTCCTCTGCTGAACATAGGCCTCCCCTATGTGACGTTAGCCATCAAAGTTGTTCATTCAACGATTGCTTTCGCAATCCGCGCAAAGCAATTGATGGCTAACGTCACATAGGCGGTGCCAAATGACTAAAATGAAGTCATAAACGATTGCTATTGCTTAGGCGGTCGGGGGGCCGCACTGGGCCAGCGTGGTGGATATGGCCCAATCACCCTTCGTGTGTAGGCCTAAGTCCTGCAGTGGACTATTAAAAAGACTGGTACAGTACAGTCTTTAAGATTTGATTTAATTGACAGTTGGCAGGGCACATAGCGCGGAGGGCTGATGACCGATGGAGTCGAAAAGTTCTCGAGTGGAGACCACGTACCAGCAAGCGTAGGTGGACAAGTCCACCCACAAGGTGGAGGACGACGTCATCAAGACCGCAGGATCGCGCTGGATGAAAGCCGCTACCAACCGGTCTTATTGGAGACCCATAGGGAAGGCCTATGTTCAGCAGAGGACTTGTTATGACTGCAAAGTTTCATCTCAATCCGTTCAGTAGTTTTTGCGTGAAAGAGTAACATCCATCCATCCATACATCCATCCATCAATCCATCCATCCATCCTCACAAACTTTCACGTTTATAATATTAGTAGGATGAATATCTAAGTCAGTATGTATTTGACATTTTTTTACTACTCTCACTTAGGGACTGTGGCTCTGTAGATACTTGCTCGAAGCTCTATATAAACACATTTAACAATAGACTGGATCTTTGGATAAAGGAAAAAAAATCCTTGACAGATAAATACTAATTTTATTCGACTCTACTTGATACAGGCACATCATTATATACTGCTCTCCTATAAACAAATATAATTAAAAATAATAAATAAATAAATAAAACGTTTATTGTTTCATAAAAGTTAACAAAAACAAGTTGTGCACTAGTTCCCACACTAGGGTGACCTGTGTCGTGGGACCTAGGCTCTTCCTATTATGTTATGTTATTTAAAATTACAATACTAGAAAAGTAATTATTATTAGCTAACTATTGAAGGTATAATTATAGATATACAACAAAAGCGACTAAAGGACATGTCCACAAAATGTATGGAGGCTGGTATAATAATAATCAAAAATTCTAACCACAACACTCGTTACATTTCGGGAAAGTTAATATTTTTCTGAGTCTATCAGTTTCTGAGTCTCTCTAACAGTTAAAAACAAAAAAGAGCCCTCCGATTTTAAAAAAAATAATTTTGAATTTATTAGGATAAATAAATATATTTGTCTCAACAGGTAGTTTATCTCTAGCAATCCTGATTAAGTAACCTCCAAATTGTTAAATAGAAGCATTTTTACCAATTAGACACACTTTTAAAGTGGTTTTTTGTCACGTTGTACCTACTAACTGGTCACACTGGTAGGTTATAATTTTTAATTTTAGCAAATTAGGTGATGTATGTGAAAGAATCAGCTACGAATGCAAGTTAAATAACGATATAAGCACTTTATCATTGCTAAACCAGACAAAGTAATATGCTGTATTGTTATTTTTCATACAATTTATTTTTCAGATTTAAAAAAAATTGGAGGGGCGAATAAATCTAAATTAAATATTTTTGGGAAGCCCATAAAACAAGCTTTCAAATGACGTATATATCATCTTGGTTCGATTTTTCTCTGAATAATATACCACTTGTGGACGTCACCTTTAAAAGTTAGGTTACTAAAATGAAAATAAAATATTATATAAGTACTTAGTAAGCTAATAAGCTAATTAAAACACATGGATTTTAAAAATTGGTATGTAGTATGAGTAGTGTATCTTATTCAATTCTGCGAGAATAAGTACAAGACTACGAGTACATATTCAAGAAAACGATCAGTAGTTTGACAACTTTGTGCATTTATTATTTTTTTGCAAAAAATAGCATGACCGACTCGCCACACATGAAGCCACCAGCTATGTAGGCCACAAGAAAACTACGTGACGCTACTCTATGATGATAATAAATTACGACACCCTGTATCCATAGTATTAAATTAGTTCAGTAGACATATTATTATTTAATTTCATCGAGACGCTTCCCTCTAATATTAGATTACGACACCTTTATTATCCATAGTATTAAGTTAGTTTAGTAACACATTTAATTTTATCTCAGTATCTTATTGATAAGAAGCGCCATATCGCCATAAAACATTTGCAATGCCCGGAAAGGGCGACTAAGTTTGTAAGTGCAATTTTTCTTTAGACTTCACCCGTGTACGGAATTCGCGAATATTTCGCACGGATCGTTGTAGAATTTTTTACATTATTGTTGATTAATCAAAAATGGCTCAGCCGATTTCGATAAAATTTAAATGGGACCAATTTCGAAGTATACCACAGATCTCTAGTATACTAAAGTATACTCTTTCCAATAAAAAAAGAATTATTGAAATCGGGCTACTATGAAAAAAGTTATGCGTGGTTATACATAAATAATTAAATATATGTTTATTTCAAAGAGTTATCTTTGTGATAAGCATTTCAAAAATATGAAGCGAACGCAGGATTCGAACCTTGCCCCTTCGGATCACTAGCCCGGCGCTCTAACCACTGAGCTAGCTCGCCTCCTACGCTAGCTTCAAATTTCTGAAGTGCTTACATTTCCCAACTTATAGCGTTGGTGGCGCCACCTGTGATACCCGTATTAGACAGGTTATCACTCAACTAGAAGTTATTAGAACTTCTAAAGATTGACGAGAGATGACACACTGCTTAATCAATGTTATGATGTTTATTTTAAGTGCTTTCCACACTAGATTTTTATCTCAAAGATAACTCTTTGAGATAAAAATCTAGTGTGGAAAGCACTTAAAATAAACATCATAACATAATGTTTATTTATTTCGGTATGCACTTGCCTTATAATATATTATGTCTAGTTACAATTACACTTATTTATACAAAAGTAACACAGCACACATACCCTGTCGTTAGGGTGTCGCAAATGGTATAATAAACAAAGTAGGTATAACGTACATGTCAAAAGAAGATATTGCAAAAAGGGCTCTGACTAGGTACAGTAGCTCAAAAAATCCGATCAACTATGATAAACAAATACGCAGAGTAAAACAACCGCATTAAATGCTTAATTTATGCGTACTTTCACATTTTCCAATTTGGTTTTTGTTCAGTCATTGAATTACTGCCATTTTGGTCACATGTAACCTTTTTGATATAACCTACATAGAATTAATAGCCTACATGTAAAAAAAGCACTGAAAACTCTTCAGTAGGTAGTTTTGTTAGCAAAACTTTTCAGACGTTAACAATCAAAAATTATCCATCGAATTGCAACTAAACGTGTTCTTTTCGTTGAAATAAGAATCCAGGATAACATAGAAATCAGTTTTAAACAGGCATTTAGCCTATTTTTATTATTTGTGACATTTTATATTTATTAATGTTTCAAGTCGAGTATGGCCGCGTGGTTATTGGCGGGAACGCGGAAAAATTTCGCCGCATTTTATTATTTTGTGAAACATGTTTCTATCAGTGATAATTAGTTTGCCAATGCTTTACTGAGATCTAACTTGACCGCGACTTTTTTGGACTATGACGTGACTTAGACTGTAATTATTTTGATAAAATACCAAAAAAGGTTCAATACTTTTACTTAACACTAGCAAATGCATAAACCATGCGACACCAAAATATAAAAGAAGAAGAGTATGGCGGCCTTATTTTCAAACAATGTCAATCTAATTTTCAATCCGAATACAAAAAAGTACTTTTAATGGACACTGTTATTGTAAAAAATAACGGTAAAATCATTTTCCGGAAGAAACAAAGCAAATTATGATATACTGTACCCTTTGGTGGCCCAATTTCCATATATTTTCGCAATATCTCCTTTAGCGTTATTTTGTAATGAAGCTTGAAACTTTTTCGTTCAGATATTCTTCAATGGTATAATAGCATTTTTTTGTTAACAGTTTTTTGAGTTTATTTTGGAATTTTTTGGGGTTAGGTTAGTTATATATACGCATCGAATTGTATACCTCCTCCGGTGGTTCGTCGGTCAAAAACTTAGTCAAAAACGGCATTTTAACATTTTGAAGGTCCCGCCAAAATCCTTCCCGCTAAAATCTAATACCAACATTGCAAAATCAAATCTTACCACAGATAATGTAGAAGAGCAGCTGCAGACACGACAATTTTGTCGATCTCTTTACCGGTTTTTTGACAATCGATCGATTTTTCAGGCACCTTTACCAAGCACTAGTAAAAAATCCAATAGGAAAAAAAATAATTATAAAAAACGTCAAAAGAAAAGTTTTGTTTTTCACTGTGGTTTTCAGCATTTTATTCTAATACATAATATATTTATTTAACCAAGATTTCTGAATTAATTAAGACATATTTATTTTGCGTGCATTTTCCGTCCTAGTTACAGTATCTTACACCATATTTATGTAAGTATTTTTCTCCATAGAGTTGATGGTTTTTCGTGAAGTAAACAAACCTTTTCTTTACGAATTATTAATAACAGTTCATTTACAAGCACGGCATTCTAAATTACATCGGTTGCAAACAAGCTACGTAGATAATAGAATCAAAACAATGCTTGTAACTACCATTTAAAATAAAAAAGCAAAATGTTTTAAAACCAAAAATTCACGATTTCTAGCAAATTCTTGCTGAGTAATTGCTTAAGCGTCCTAAAGACTCCATATTTGTCCTAAATCTACGTTGTTATTATGTTTTGGTGTAGACCCCCTGCTGAGATAACCTAAGTTAAACATTATTGGAAATAGCTCCTGGCCACATCATCATCTCAGTTATTTAAGATGACCACAGCATTTATAAAGTTGAGAGCAATTCGAGAGAATGTGGAAATAAATTACTATGTATTATTTTTGTTCACTTCTCAATTTTTATTTATGTTGAGGCAATTAGGATGTTCATATTACTTTGACATTATATTATGCTAAGAAATTGTCTATAGTCTGATTATTTGTATATGAAAATATACCAACCTTTTTAGTCCACTGCAGGATGAAGGCTTATCCACAAAGGGTGATTAGGCTATAAGCTCGATTACAGAGGGGCCAGTGTAAATTTAATAGCAACGTAAAAAGCGTTCTCTATAGAATGCCTAAAGTGAAAAAGAATCAGAACTATGCTATTTAACTGTTATAATTACGATGTAATTGTCGTAATTGGGCGCCTCTGTAATTGGGCTTTATATCTAGCTACACATACATGCTGGCCAAGTGTGAACTGGTAGATTCACATCATTGATTTCTATGCAGGTTGCATCACAATGTTTTCTTTCACTGAAAAGCCAGTGGTGTGGTTTATTTTGATTATTATTAGATAAAACTAGCTACAAGCCTTTCATATTATCCAAGAGGGTGCCTTGTTGTACTGTACTGTACCAGCCTTTTTGACAGTCCACTGCAGGACGTAGGCCTACCCACGAAGGGTGATTGGGCCATATCCACCACGCTGGCCCAGTGCGGTTTGGTGGATTCACATGCGCCATCGAATTTCTTCTACGGACGTATGCAGGTTGCCTCACGATGTTTTCCTTCACCGAAAAGCCAGTGGTGTGAAATTCCGTACATAAATTCTAAAGAACTCATTGGTACGGGACCAGGGATTTGAACCCACGACCTCACGATTGTAAGGCGGTTGTCACTACCTCTTGACCACCACTGCCTTGTTAGCTGTTATTTATTCTTCTGTTTTTTTTTTAATGGGAACATCCTACTTTTGAGTGTATTCATTAACCCTTAAATGCATGTTGTTGCCAAAAGTCTACAATCCGATTGTTTTTTTAACGAAACCTTTATAGGATTACTTTGTTGTCCGTCTGTCCGTCTGTATGTATGTCAAAACTCTTTATCTCGGGAACGCATAATGATATTGAGTTGAAATTTAAACTGTATACGTATATCTATGGTCTCTTGCAGTTGTGTAAAAGAAAAATTTCTCAGTTATCGTATAAAAAAGTTAGAGCCATTTATGTCATAAAAAACAGCATATTTCGAAACTCACAAAAATCAAAACCTACAGGGTACTTCCCGTTGACATAGAACTATGAAATTTGGCGAGAAGCATTGTCTATACACATATAGGATTATCTTGTACACATATAGGAGTAAATCTGAAAACTATGGGTTCAAAATTCAATTCAATCATGTAAACGAGCTTTATTAGCACATGGTAAAACAGGTTTTTTTTTTTTTTAAAGTATGACGATAAAATGAAAAAAAAAACTTTATTGTCGATGATTATGAGAGATTTTAACAACTTACTTCGCAAATTTGTAAAATTTTCTAGATTTGTACGGAACCCTCGGTGTGCGAGCCTGATTCGCACTTGTCTGGTTTTTATTATTTGTGGACTAAAACTATTGTCAGCAAACAATAAACAATAACATAGGGTACATAGGGTAAAGATCATAAGATTAGAAAATTTAATGTCTCAGTTATGTTTGCTGTTATCACTGTACCTGTACCAGCCTTTTTTAATAGTCCACTGCAGGACGTAGGCCTACCCATGAAGGGCTGTTATCACTACATAGTATAGAACAAAGTCGCTTCCTGCTGTCTGTGCATTTGTATGCTTATATCTTTAAAACTACGCAACAGATTTTGATGTAGTTTTTAGGGTTCCGTACCTCAAAAGGAAAAAACGGAACCCTTACAGGATCACTTTGTTGTCCGTCTGTCCCTCTGTCCGTCTGTATGTATGTCAAGACTCTTTAACTCGGGAACGTGTAAAGATATCAAGTTGAAATTTAAACTGCATATGTTTATCTATGGTCTCTTGCAGTTGTGTAAAAGAAAAACTTCTCAGTTATCATATAAAAAAGTTAGAGCCGTCTATGTCGTAAAAAACCGCATATTTTGACACTCACAAAAATCAAAACCTACAGGGTACTTCCCGTTGACATGGAACTATGAAATTTGGTGAGAAGCATGGTATCAGAGTACACATATAGGAATAAATCTGAAACTGAACATTTTTATTTAAATCACAAAAAATAGGGCTTCAAAATTCACAAAATATGGGTTTAAAATTCAAAGTGCGTAAATCGTATCATGTAAAGTATCATATAAAAGAGCTTCATTAGCGCAAGCTAAAACAGGTTTTTAATTATTTTAACAATTTTCGATGAATGACGAAAAAGTAAAAAAAAAAACTTTTTTCGATGATGATGATGAGTATAGAGATTATTTCCAATTTTGTGAAATTTTCTGGATTTGTACGGAACCCTCGGTGTGCGAGCCTGACTTGCACTTGGCCAGTTTTTTTAATAGATAGAGTGATTCAAGAGGAAGGTTTATGTGTATAATACACCTGTGCGAAGCCAGGGTGGGTCGCTAGTTAAAAATATAATTCAACATACCAGTTATTTTACTATGTTTTCCTTCACTGACTGGAGAGTCATGACAAAATGCTATAAACAAGCACTGTATTAATGCTATTATCCTTGTCACTTTCAGGTTACTACCACAATGAGAAGCAAACGGTACAGCACCAGCAGCTCATCCAGCGATGATGAAGCCCTGATCGTGTTGAAGCAGGAGAAGGAGCCCAATAGTTACCACAGTCTTCGGAAAAAGAGTTCAGAGCAGTGCGAGTTTTGTGATGAGGAGTTCAGTGATAGGTAATTAATTTTTAAATAAAGTATAATTATTTTTAGCCAAACTAATAACTAAAAATAATTATTTTTAGCCTGCTTAGTCCAGGGTTATTATTTTTAGAAGAATATAAAAATAATAAAAAGTGAAAAAAAATAATAGTAGGATTCACATTTATATTTATGTATAATGAGATTTTCTATGACATAAATGTAATTAGCATTAAATAAATCAACTTTTTAATTGAAAGAAATTGCAGCAATCACATTTTTTAGATGAAATTTTTTATAATAATTTAAAAAAAAATTTCGAATTCGAGTTTTTTTCGATTTTTTGCATTTTTTGAGAAGATTTCCTATAGTAACATATTTTTTTTTTCACCATCGGAAAGTAGAGATTTCAATGAACAGAAAACATACCAACTTTTTGAAAAAAGCTGATATTTTGACGGGTGAGTTTTCGATTGAAAATTAGGGTGTTTTTTCGATATTAATTCAAAATAAGGTGAAAAAAAAATATTTTTAATCAAATAAATTACAGCGTATTTGGGACATAAAAAGGTAAGTTTTCACAAAATTCCGTTAAAAAAACCGAAAACTTGGTATTTTAAATTTTTCACATACATTTTGAGGTTATGTGAAAAAGTGTAAATACAAAAGTTTTAGATCTTTTCATTACCTACAACTTTGCCATTTGACTTTTTTCGATAGGACTTTTAGTTTTGCCGGAAAACGAGAAAAACCGTTTTTTACCCTTAAAAACTCACCCCCAACCCCTTCCCGACCTCAGATCGCCCGTAAATTATTTTTCCTTTCATTTTTATAATATTCCCCTCCTTTTCTAATGGGTTTCATCCTACTATTATTTTTTTTGGTTTTAAAAATTATCGACCCTGGAACTAACTCGTACGCTTCCTTTATAATGCGGACCGCCAGGGATTGGAATGCCATGCCTCCGTCATTGTTTCCTGACAATTACAATCTGGTTATCTTCATGTCAAGAGTGACGGTATCGTTTAGATCTACATACTTCATCTTCGGCTACAACTTCGCTTTCCATAAGGCGAGTTGGTGGCCAAATGTAACCCTATCCTACTTAATAAAAATAAAAAAATGGCGTAACCAACTTCGTCCCTGCATACAGGCAAGCACACATTCACATACACACACACACACACACACACATACATACAAATTGACATAATTTATTTCAAATTAATAGTTTAATTTCATGTATGACATTTTAGTTGACATTTTGTGAATTTATAAATTATTCGTAGGTTTTTCTAATTTTGTTAGTAAATGTTGATTCCAATTTAATTAATTAACCAAATCTTTATTTTAATAAATTCTGTTGTTACATGCACATAGCGAGAATGCCTAGGCCCCAAGATACGGGTGCTTTGTTGTACCCAGTTTGGGGAATAGTGTATCAATGTAGAAGTTGTATAATTTGTATCTTGTGACAATAAATTATTTTGATTTTTGATTTTGACATTGCGTTGCAATCTCATTAAGCAAGTAAAGTTTGCGTTGGATGCTAGCCACTTCAACTGGTCTTATTGGAGATCCATAGGGGAGGTCTATGTCCAGCAGTGGACGAGTGGCGAGTTTTGTGATGAGGAGTTCAGTGATAGGTCATTAATTTTTATTGATTGAAACAAAGGAAAGGTCTGTGCTTTATGTCGACGATTTTCGTTTGTCCGGATGTTGGTTTTCCTCTAAAGGTCGCATATTTCAATTAATGAAATGATAGTGTGACTTTGCGCCCCTGGCACAACTTCCTTACTTAGTATTAGTTGACAGCCTCGGTGGGTCAGTGGTTAGTGACCTTAACTTCTGGATCAAAGAGGCGTGGGTTCGATCCCCACGCAGGGCAAATATTTATGTGATGAACATAAGTGTTTGCTCTGTGTCTGGGTGTTATTTAGTTACTATCCATATAAGTATGTATCCTACTAATATTATAAACGTGAAAGTTTGTGAGGATGGATGGATGGATGGATGTATGGATGTTTGTTACTCTTTCACGCAAAAACTACTGAACGGATTGAGATGAAACTTTGCTATAATATAGCTTACATATCAGAATAACACATAAGCTATAAATTATAATGATATATTGCGTATGCGGGCGAAGCCGCGGGTAAAAACTAGTTTAAATATAAGTATATGTAGTATATCAATCTCTGGCAGCCATATCACAAGCTTTGCTTAGTTTGGAGTCAGAGGCCGTGTGTAAGATGTCCCAAGAATATTTATTTTATTTATATTATTTATTTATTATAAAACCGAATGTTGGTTTGTTCCTCTTTCACGCAGCAACGGAGCAACAGATTGACTTGATTTTTGACATCCTACTAATATTATAAACGTGAAAGTTTGTGAGGATGGATGGATGGATGGATGGATGGATGTATGGATGTTTGTTACTCTTTCACGCAAAAACTACTGAACGGATTGAGATGAAACTTTGCTATAATATAGCTTACATATCAGAATAACACATAAGCTATAAATTATAATGATATATTGCGTATGCGGGCGAAGCCGCGGGTAAAAACTAGTTTAAATATAAGTATATGTAGTATATCAATCTCTGGCAGCCATATCACAAGCTTTGCTTAGTTTGGAGTCAGAGGCCGTGTGTAAGATGTCCCAAGAATATTTATTTTATTTATATTATTTATTTATTATAAAACCGAATGTTGGTTTGTTCCTCTTTCACGCAGCAACGGAGCAACAGATTGACTTGATTTTTGACATGGACATAGTTTGAAAAATGGAAAGTGACATAGGGAACTTACTTACTTTTGGAGTACATACTTTTTAACCAGGTGGGTGATTCTGTATGAAAATAAGCGTGTAACGCGCTGTTTTTAAGAAATTTACACAAAAAAAAATTGGTTGCCTGTAAAGTCGGTATACGGGCGAAAGTTTTACGTGACAACGACTTTGAGTGGTAAAATAATTTTAATGTGAATATTCATTCGTATAGTAGGAAGAAGGATGAAAATGTCTGTCTCTCTCGCTCTTAGGCGGGCTAACCATGACGCGTGCCTCTCACTCGCTCTCATTGTGAGCGCATAACGTGAGCGGAGCGTAACGCAGTTTCTTGAAGTGTCACCCGGCAAACCAATTTATAAGACGTTGTCACGTTAAAAAAATTATTTTTCAAATATTTTTCAACACATCTCCAAACGAAATTCACGGAAATAAAAAAATACTTACCGCGTTACGTTACGTTTTGTCGATAGAGAATCAGGCCCCTGAAAAATAAAATGTCCCCATGGGATGAAAAAATTAAAATACGCGAGCGAAGCAGCGGGTAAAAGCTAGTATTGTATGTATCTATCTAGTTAAACTATTTTTCATTTGTTATGATGTTTATTTTAAGTGCTTTCCACACTAGATTTTTATCTCAAAGAGTTATCTTTGTGATAAGCATTTCAAAAATCTGAAGCGAACGCAGGATTTGAACCATGCCCCTTCGGATCACTAGCCCGACGCTCTAACCACTGAGCTAGCTCGCCTCCTACGCAAGCTTCAAATTTCTGAAGTGCTTACATTTCCCAACTTGGTTCAAAGCGTCCAAGCGTTGGTGGCGCCACCTGTGATACCCGTATTAGACAGGTTATCACTCAACTAGAAGTTATTAGAACTTCTAAAGATTGACGAGAGATGACGCACTGCTAAATCAATGCTATTTTTCATTTCCAGATATTCCTTATTCCAACACAACATCACTCACATGATAGTACCCGTAGTCAAGCTAAACCTATACCAATGCAGAGATTGCCGAAACCACTTTAAATCAAACGAAGATTTGGACTCGCATATGTTGAAATATCACAATAAACTCATAATTAAACCAATTAGCAATAATGTAAAGGAAAAAGTACCCGATATACTCAAAAGCTTAGTTGAAAAACAACTAGTCGTTAAATGTGAAGATGATATTAATTTATTTGTTAGTAATAAGATAACTAAAAATTGTAGAAAAGAAAAAAGCGATAGTCGTAATCCCGTTGAGTCTAAAAGAGATAATGAGACAATTAGAGGAACTAAAAATGACAGTAATAATATATACAACACACAAAATATAGAAATTGTCAACAAAGATGTAAAAAATGACAATACAAAACCTAAAAAAGACAGTAAAATATATAACGATGGTATGAAAAGTGCAGAAAATGGAGAAGTGGTAAAGAGGGCACCAAATATAATAATAGTTGAGATGAGTCCTCCTCCGGTTGCAAAAATTGAGCCGTTTAGCCCTCCTGTAAAAGAAAGAGCCAGTTCTCCATTAGAGGATGACAAAGAGTCAATAAGACATAGATTACTGTTCGAAGAAGACATAGAAGATACATTATTCAGAGATATATCAAACGAATGCCACGTAAATATTGATACGTTATGTCAAGAACTTGACTTAGATGATACTTTGGTAGACTCAGATTCTGATGATAGCCTCGGTTTATACAGTAAAGCAAGGGATAACGCAGTAAACAATTCTCAGAACCAAATGAACATTTACGATATTGAAGAGAACAATTTTGAGATTATTCCTGACTATAGTAGGGAAAACTTAGTTAACGGAACAGGATTTGAACATGAGACGAATATGACAAATGGAATAAACAATTCTGGTCACGGAATGAACAATTGTGAGAGCGCAGTGAACAATTGTGAGAGCGCAGTGAACAATTTTGAAGATCAAATTCCTGTTTTTAAAGTTTCTGGAAGTCACAGTATTAATTTGGAAGCTTTGAATATTATTGAGAATGAAAATGATGATGAAAAAAACGAAATTGAAGTGAAATTTGGAAATTCTATACATTATGATGATTTGAATTCACCCGATGTGTGTTACTGCAAATACTGTGGGAAACAGTTCTTTAACAGGTATGTATTTATCTTCTTTATACAGGGTTATTATTATTATTATAGCCTTTTTTGCTGATTGTTTAATTTTTTTTTTTTTTTGTTATTTTTTTTTTATTTTATCATGCTGTCATGTTTAATTATTATTATATATATAATTTTTTTTTTAAATTATTTTCCATTTACTTATTAATATTCTATGACATCAATAACACTAATTGTTACTCCTTATTCTCAACTTTCAGCTTGCCTTCTGGCATAGGCCTCTTCCTGGGACTTCCATTTTCTTCAATCTTGTGTCATTTGTTTCCAATTAGAACCACCAACTTTCCTGAGATCATCTTCCCACCTGAGTTGTTGTCTCCCCTTTTTTCTTTTTCCATCCATTTCTATACAGAGTGACTGGTAATCAATTAGCATCTTTTTAGCGACTTATTCCGTACATCAAAACCAACAACTTTTGTTCTGCGACTTTTGTCCAAACTTTTTTTTAACTTTTTACTTTTGTTTAATGACTTTTATCGAATCTCAAAAAAAATGCTTGCTATGATTGGGCCATATCCACCACGCTGGCCCAGTGCGGGTTGGTGGATTCACATACGCCATCGAATTTCTTCTACGGAAGTATGCAGGTTGCTCACGATGTTTTCCTTCACCGAGAAGCCCGTGGTGTGAAATTCCGTACATAAATTCCAAGGAATTCATTGGTACGGGACCGGGGTTTGAACCCACGACCTCACGATTGTAAGGCGGGTGTCATTACCTCTAGACCACCACGGCTTTGTTTGTTTTTAAACTTTCGCGATTTGAACACATTATTATTATATACTATATTATTATATATTGAGTCTATCCGTGACCACGGTCGATGCAACTCGGCCGAAACGTCGGGATGATGAGGTATTTATTTATCTCGTAATTTTAGTGCGCGATTAGTCCCGTAGTGTATAATAATAATGTGTGTCGCGAAAGATTAAAAAAAAAACAACGGCTTTGCTTAGTTTAGTCAGAGAACATGTGTGAAAGATGTCCCCTAATATTTATTTTACTAAGAAAATTATATGTTTTTCAGGTTTGAACTTATTCAACACGAGCCGACGCACATACTAATAAAAAAGCCACATTATTGTACGCCACTTTGTTGCCTTTGCGAGCGATACATCGCCGGCAACCACTACAGCTTGAAAAAACACTTATCAAGACAACATCCTGAACATAGCAGCGAAGTAACTTACAGTACTAAAAACTGCCCGAAATGTGCCCTGAAATACCACAATTATAGCAAACATCTAAAAAACCATCATGAAGCTTACAAATGTGATGATTGCTTAGCCAGATTTGAGACTTTTCGCCAAAAAAATACACATATTTGTGGCGAAACTTCGAATTTTGTGGCGAATAGTCTCAATAGTACTTTTGATAGGAAAAGTGAAGTTCCAATGGATACTTTTGCTGTAATGCAGTTATGTGATCTCTGTTTTTCGTTTATGAAGATTTATATGCAAAACAGGCATAATTATGAAGATATTGGTACAAAAACCGAGCTAGGAGTGAGACAGACGTGTGATAAGTGCAATAAAGAATTCTTTTCAGTGAATTTGGTCAAACGAAAACCTTTAAGGCCTGTTATTGATAAAGAAGGTCGAATGACTGAAAATCGGAAGTCAGATGTGTGTCAAATGGCGTCAGATGGTCTGAAAGCGGGGGAGTTTGGTCAGAAAACGGCGGATTTTGGTCAGAAAGCGGCAGGGTTTGGTCAGAAAGTGGATAAAAAAGTGGATTTTAAAGCAAAAATGCGGACAAAGCCGTTGTCAAATAAGGAGCGGTTGGTCAAGATCCAGCAAAGGTTGAAGTTGATGAAAATGATTAATAAACGTTGAGTTTTTCATTGAGTTTTGTTGTTTTTCTTTATTAATTAATATCTGGGCGACAGCGTCGCTCGGTTTTACCATTTTTGACCGACGAACCACTGGAGGAGGTATACAATTCGACGCGTATATAGGTATATATATTTTTTTTATGTATAACCACGCATAACTTTTTTCATAGTAATCCGATTTCAATAATTCTTTTTTTATTGGAAAGAGTATACTTCGAAATTGGTCCCATTTAAATTTTATCGAAATTGGTTGAGCCATTTTTGATAAATCCTACTAATATTATAAACGCGAAAGTTTGTGAGGATGGATGGATGGATGGATGTATGCATGTTTGTTACTCTTTCACGCAAAAACTACTGAACGGATTGAGATGAAACTTTATATCAGAATAACACATATGCTATAAATTATAATGATATATTGCGTATGCCGGCGAAGTTTAGATTTTTTTCCCAATGTTATTATTATTAAATAAATATTATTATTATATAAATAAATATTATTATTATTATTATTTCACTTTATTTGATATAGGTACATCTCTCGGGCCAAGCCCGGTTATTTGATGGGCATCAGTGGAGCCGAAGCCAATAGTGAGAGGCCCTTTTTAAACATCATTTAGCTATGTTGTAGGGGTGAAGGTACAAGGAGCCTATTGTGAGTAATGAATTGAAAAAATAATGGGTTATTGTGGTGAACCTCTGGGTGTTACACAAAACTGGATTATGGAATGAGGTACGGCACCCACCATGCCTCATTTCAAATATTTAGGCGGGTGGTGACTTGCCATCTACTAAATGGGCCCCCCATAATAGCTACCGTATATTGGCGCCGGAGGGGCAACATTGGTGTGGACGGCTTCATTATTATTATTATTATAATAAACAAATAATTGTATTGATATTTTTACTGGACATTTTTACATATTGTAATACTTACATAGGAATATGTAGTTGGATTATTTATGTGTTAATTTAATTCTTAAGTACTATTTTCGGTTTGTTTCTAATAATGTGTAACAAAGAAACATGTGTAGTTTAGTTTTAAGTTATGTATCTTGTAGGTAAAGGGCGATGTGGTTGCTAAGCGACAAAGCCCTTTAAATAAATAAAAAATGTCCACCAAAGGACGTCTTACAGCTAAGATGACATATTTACTACCGTGTTTACATTAGGTATCTAAATGGATATAACATTAGACTTAGTCAATGCTATATTTAGAAAAGGGCCGACGCCAAACAGCCGTGCGGGTATATTTCATCTTACTTTTCTCTTGTGACAAATATGCTATAAATATGGGTATTAGATAGTAAACATATCACATGAATACAGGGTGTTAGGTATAACAGCGTTGTCCTTTTAATGGGTTGTTCAGTATCATTTATAGATACCTAAAACGATGTAAAAATAGGGTTTTTCTCAATAATTTTGGAAATATTGCTATGTAGCTAACTTCACGTCTGCCAACTCGTATGATTAGTGGTATACATACATACGCGGGAGCCAGAGAGAACTTACGCCGGGGCACACCCGTCCGCCAACATCATGCCTCCCACGCGCTCCCTACGCACTTCGACACGCGGCCACAGCCCGGACACTCCGCGATTCTTCATACAAAATCTGCTGTCTTACGCACACAACAGTACATTTTACTCACAGACACTACACATACTCACGAACGCTACACGGGTAGGGTACGGGCACCAGTAGTCAGCCCCTCACCAGTAGTCAGCCTTTTCCAGCTAATAACCTATAGGAATAGCGTTCTATTGCAAATTAACCAATCAAATCACTTTTAAAAAAAGCTTTGCCTTCTTATTGGTCGGTTCGGAACATCACAATGACGCTAAGTGGCTGCAAGAAATAGTACTCTAAATCCATTTCGACGTTGTCACTTGTCGTTACAAGTCGCGGCGTGCGCGCCAAAATTTTTTTAGTGGGAAGCGTCTGAGAAAAAGGTGAGTTATTGCGATTTCTTATTAACTTTTATGTCATGTTTTATTAAAATATACTGTAATTACATTTTTCACATCAAAATCAAATAAGTAATAGAACAGTTTCTTTATAGTTATTTAAATAACGAGGTGGCCGACTACTGGGTATGCGTTTTTTGTACATTATCCAGTGTTCGGCCACCCCCGGCTGAGTACTAGATTTTATGCATTTTTTTAAAACGGTGTCTTTTTGGTATCATTTTAAAGTTTAAAATTCACCCTTTAATTTAGTATAGCCATGTCATACATAATTTCATCAAAAAACCAGTAGTCGGCCGCCTAACTAGATACGTTCGAACCACGGCTGAGTACTGGTTCGGGTGAACCCAGTGTTCAGCCGTCAGTAAGTTACTGCTTAATTTATTTAATTAATACCTACCTACCAAATAATTTCTTAGTTTTTTGGCATTGTTTATTTGTTTCTGTTCCGTATGTCTCTTTCGAGGCCCATATTACAATACCTTGAAGACAAACTAACCCAAGCTTTAGACGCTATCAGAAATGGCATGCCAATTAGAGAAGCTAGTAGAAACTATGGTGTTCCTCGAGGCACAATTCCAGATAGACTTTATATTCGAGTTCCTGAAGGTCCTTAAAAGATGGGCGGGACCCATCTTTTAAGGACTCTGTCCTCAACAAACTAGAAGAAGCGGAAATTGCAACGTGGCTGAAAGACATTGCACCTTGTGGTTTCGGAAAGAAGCCTGACGATTTATTTAATACTGTCCATGATGACATGATGATTGAAGACGGCAGCCCCAATCCGTTTGTAAATGGAAGACCAGGCAAGAAGTGGATGAATTCTTTTATCAAACGTAACAATATATTTTCAATGAGAACACTTGAAGCTATTTCAAAGGGAAGAGCAGAATCACTGAAGAGAGTATTAGAAAGTGGGTTGTGAAATTAACAAATTACCTACCAAAAAATCAAGCACTCGACATATTAGAAAACCCTAAAATAATACTAAACGGTGACTAAACAAGCTTCATGCTCTGTCCGAAAACCGGAAAAGTGATAGCACCTCGAGGACATAAAAATGTATACCAAATAGTGAAGGGCAAAGAAAAGGAAGCAGTCACCGTTTTAGGTTTTTTTCCGCTATGGGCGATATTTTACCTCCCTGAGAATTTTCCCGTACATCAGACCCCCCAAAGATGTTATAACTAGCATGCCTGATGGTTGGTTCCTCGGTAAATCGGATACTGGTTGAATGAAGGCAGACATTTTCTACGATTATATATCTAAATGTCTATCCAAGTGGATAGATGAAAACAAAGTGAAAAAACCAGTGCTTGTTTATAGTGCTAGTTTTATCAACGGCCACAAAACACACATGACAATGAAGCTCAGTAAATACTGTCATGACAATAACATACAAATTCGGTCGCCGAAAGCATCTCATTATACCTTCACCAATAAAGAAAATGAACATAATTGGAGCAATATCTTCTGAAGAATGGAGGCAATTTGAAATTTTAAAAGAGGAAGAGAAACAAAAAAAGAAGATACCGTTGAAGAAAGAAAGTTACAGAGACAGAAAAATAAAGAAGAAAAGCAAAAACAAAAAAATGAGAACAAGAAGAATAAAGCTGTGAATTCTAGCTAAGTGAAGACTTACTACAAAGAAGAAAGATGATGATTCTGATCAGGGAATCCATTGTAAAAAGCACTAAGAAAACAAAACTAAATGATATGAATGATATAGCAGAAGAAGCAGAACAGACTAACTGTAATTTAGTGGAAGCTAACCAAATAAGATTAAAAGCCTCAGTGATATACTCATAACACCTGGAACTCCTGCGAAAGAAACTAATAAAGTAAATATACTTCTGAAAAAACGAATAGTTAATCATCGAGAAACCTTTAGAAACGAAGAAGAACTTGAGAATTTTTATGAGGATTGATTTTAATGATGAATAAGTTAATTTAGTTTCTTGTGATATTATTGGTAGAGTACCTAACTAAGGTCTTATTATTTAATTAAATTGATTAAGATCCTAGATAATTAAGCTTAAAACTATTGATTTCAGGAGAGGCTGACTACTGGTAGCAATATGGCCGAATACTGGTTTGTGACGGCTGAGTACTGGAGAAATGTGCCTTTTTTTGATAAATACTTTATTTTCAATACTTATTAACAAAAAATATGATATCTGTTAATTTCATAATAAAGTTTAATAAATTATTAAGTGAATGAGTACAAAAGGTTTTTGATTACTATTTTTAATAACTTTCTATACATATTTAAACTTGCGCTTTCCACTAAAAGGCTGACTACTGGCAAAGAAGATATAATAATACTACGTATAGAACGGCCACTCGTTACCCCCCACCCGTTTGAGTCTTCCTCACTTCCACCCCGCGTCAGGACTCGTCAAATTCACTCTGCGCGCGGGTTGCACAGGCCGGTGATTTCGACTACAAAAAATACAGACTTACAATGCGGAAGACGTGTGCGTGATTTACTTAATCGTTAATTACTAGGTATATCTTTTGTTTAAATTATGGGATGATTTTACAAATATACATAATCGTGTGTGTGTGCGTGTTCATATTACTGGATACTTCAACAATATGTGAGAAAATTAAGGGAATTTCGTAACAGTGCCGTGTTTTGGTTATGTTCTACGTAGGTAAATGAGTGATTTCATCGAAATAAGTGTATGTACGATTGTATGTGAAACCTGCAGCGGCTAGTACATCGTATCAGTACTCACAAAACTTCTTGGTAAGTCAGAATTACAATTCATACGGTCGACATGGGTCGTTGACAACCATAGGCGTTCTACACACAAATGCCCGTGTAGCGTTCGTGCGTATGTGTAGTGTATGTGAGTAAAATGTACTGTTGTGTGCGTAAGACAGCAGATTTTGTATGAAGAATCGCGGAGTGTCCGGGCTGTGCTACTGGTGCCCATACTTTGTGTGTAGAACGCCTATGGTTGTCAACGACCCATGTCGACCGTAATAATTTGACAGCACTGTAACTAAAAGTAAGCGATTTATTTTATTTGAAACAAATTATCAAGAGAAAGGAACTAAATTTGAATGACATAATTTTTATAACAATATTATCTACTCGTACCTACTAAAAGTAAATAAGGTACCTTATTTTATCTTTAGGGAAATAATGAAATGATATCTTGTCGCGAATTGTTGTAGAACAGCCATAAACAGCACACGTCTTCCCCATTGTAAGTCTGTATTTTTTGTAGTCGAAATCACCGGCCTGTGCAACCCGCGCGCAGAGTGAATTTGACGAGTCCTGACGCGGGGTGGAAGTGAGGAAGACTCAAACGGGTGGGGGTAACGAGTGGCCGTTCTATACGTAGTATTATTAGCGGCCGTAGTATTATTAGGTATATCTTTGACGCGGCGTCGGAATTGTGCACACATGCGCAATAATTAGTCAATCACGGCGAAGTGTCATCTGCGGCTAACTTCTCATCCGCCGATTTGTGTGGCGCTTGGCCTTTAACCCTACGAGACCTTCAATACGCGAATATATGCCGCATTTATCTGTTTTAAAAAGAATCTGTTTCAAGGGCGTTGAAATTCATAGGTGTGGAAACTAAAAAATAGACGAGTTTTACCTACCAATAAAACTCATATTATGTCCGAAGCCTTATTCGAAGCCTTTTAAACATATATATTGAGAATGCATCTTCCGTTTCCGGCCGTATTTGCGGTTGTAGTTCCCTCTGTTGGGCTAAAATGGCAACCCAGGCCGCCACGTTCCCAGGCAGCGTATAGTTCTCCTCATTGAAGTCTCAATAACATAAGGAATTAATGAACACCAGGCAGAACTTACTGTAAGGCTTCGAATAAGGCTTCGGACATAATATGAGTTTTATTGGTAGGTAAAACTCGTCTATTATGTCCTTGAGCCGTTATTCGAAGCCTTTTAAACATATATATTGAGACGTGTTTGTTTTCGCCTGGTGAACGAGACGCCAATGTGAATGCACAGAATAACGTCAACATTAATAGGTATTTATAGAATTAAACAGTATGAAAAACATCAGTCACAAATGTAATAACGTAATGTTAATATAGCGGATATAATTATGTACCTAGCGCTACATAAAAATATAGAAGAAAACTAATATAATAGTCACTGCTACTATAACATCTTAGTTTCGAATATTGCCCCGTTAACGTATGTATGTTATTATTGTACAGAACCAAATACTTAATAGTCACATAGTATTGCTGTCTTATAGTTTCAATGTTATCGCTAATAAATACTACATCAATTAGGAATTTAAGAAGGTAACTTAAATTAAAATAATAAGTATGTTTATCATTCGTTAATAGTCTGTCGATTCACTCTTTGAACGCGACAGCAATGGTGGTATCACCACTATCAGCCTCCGGCATAAAGGATTTTACATCATCGGTGATTCCAGTTTAAGATGCAGTTTTCACTACCGGTGTACGGCAATATTAGTTATCGATCCTATTAAGCACAAAACTTCAAACCGGAATTAGAAATAAAATTGTACATTTGCCAAAATCTGTCCACAACAAAACCCCTGAACTGTTCAAGGTTTCGGACTTGACATTTTGTTGCGGCCTCCTTGTCTAGCTGTTTTTAATAGATACAGTCTACATCTACAGTAATAGAAGGTAGATACTATACGTTGAAAATGATATTTTTAACTATAAGTACAAAAATTCTGAATTTCAATTAAGTAATAACAAGTAAGACTTAATAAAAACCAAAATAAAATAGTTACTCAGTTAAATCCTTCTAACTAGTGGGCTTTGTAATCTTAAATCTCCTCACAGTTGTTCAAAGCGAGCGAGCGAGTCAAGATGACTTACAGCACCCCTCTTTATCCCGCGTTAGAAAACCTTGGTGTGGTATATAACCAACTCTTAGATTCAAACGTGTTGAACTTTGTATTCAATAATGAATACAATAACCCGAAACTAGCACACCGTCGCAGCGTCGTGGTGCTTCCCGCAAATAATGAGTAGGTCGATTAAAAATTGACCATCAATTGAATAGTACATGTATTTGTATATATCCCGAACATGGCTAATCTTAGCACTATTATTTGATATGCTTTCATTTCACATGTTCGGAGCCAAGCTTCCTAACTGAATTTGATTCTGGAATATTTGAAATGATAATATTTAAGCCAAGCCAAGATAACTTTGAAGCCAAGAATTTCACGAATTATTCTAATTATTGTCATACCCTTATTTATAGGGTCATAAATATGTAAACTATACAGACCATGTTACATAAAAACTAAATGTAAATATTATATAAGTTACAATGCAATAAATGATTAAGTAGGTATTGTACCTACTGTTAATTTTATCTGTAATTAGACGGTGGCGTGGACCGGCTTAGTTATGCTATACTGGATTCAGGGAATATCTACTGTTAATTTTATCAAACAAATTTACAGGTATTAAGAGTATTATCTCTCATTCTTTTTACTTTGCTCGCAATATACTATTGTTGTACATAAATATGTATTATGATAACAAGCCATGAACTTTCACCCCATATTTTTAAATTTTTTCGCGTCATATTTGCACTCTCGCTCGACCCATGAACAAGTCATTGCGTAGGCTCGCATGTGTTGCATGAAACTAGTGGACCTGGATTCTGAAGCTTCGCTTCGTAAATAAAAGACTTACATACCTAAACTTTTTGTTATCAGCCTAGTCAAGACTGATAGAATTAAGAATTTTGCCATTTTTCAGCCGTGTATACTAGAAAATGTATCAGATACGCAAATCAAACCAGCCATTCTTTTGTATGGTTTACGTTTTTCGCATGCACGACTTAAATTTGTCTTTAAAGGCAGAGACAATATCCGAAGCAAATATAAGGATAATAATTATATTAGAGAGTGAAAAACATTTCTCACTAAAAATGGTCGACCCTGTGGAATAGCCAACAGGTCAAAGTTCAATACTTTTTCTTTAAAACTCTTTAATCAGCTGTTGTCAAAGCTCTGTCCACAGAACCCATAAATACCACTGCACTAAGTAGGTATTGTGGTAATTTTTACTAAGGGGTCAATATAAACAGTTGACTCTGTGGTGTGTGAAACTGTAGCTTTTGTTGTACAAACAGTTTGAAGAAACATTGATCCATCCTCTTATTAATTGCAAAAGTATTCTGAATATCTTCTGGTTCATCTCTACAGCCGCGATTTGTTCCAGAGTCTATAATTATAGTAATGAAATAAACAGAGAAACATAGCAGTTCGAATACGAAAATTCGACTCCTCAGACAGACTGACACACAAAAATCCTGTCAAATTCGAGTATTGAATTACTCTGAGAGCGATTGCAAATCCAAATTGCAAAACTAAAGGATTCATAAAACAATAAGCAATATTTTAATATTTCAAGCAAGAAATAAGTATGTGTCTGAAATAAATTAAAATTGAATTTATTCCGATGGACAACGGGACGCATGGAATCATCGCTTTTCGTGGTAAAAACCGGGGCTTGGTTTCAGAGACATGTACTCGTATGTAATAAAAATTTATTTTGTTGACTTGCTTATCGTCGGTTACTTACTTGTCAAGAAACAGTTTCATGAGAGTGACCGTAAATGCAGTGCCGTAGATCTAGCGGCGGGCTGCGCTTAAAAGGAGACCTGTCTTTACAGTTCCCATTATTATTAGCACCAAAATGGGTAGGCGCTCTTTCACCCGTATTTATGAACGCTTCAATCTACCCGCAAAAACAAGTGTTATATCAAATTTACCTTCTCATCTGCTTGGTTCAATGAACTTAATTGATTTCAAGATTATAATAAGTTTACCTGGACTTGTTGAACCGTGGTAAACTACTGTGGTATTAATATTTTATTAAACACAACAGCATTATAACACAACCCTGGCAATGTATTATTGAATGCATATGGCACAAGGGCTCATATAACTATGTTGCAGTATTAAAATTCACGCAAAAAGCAAGTAGAAAATTTATAATTGAATGCTACATTGTATAGCAATTACACTGCAACAACAACCCCAAACAAATGCAATGTAAATCACAATCGAACTCAAATGGCTACAAGAACGCGCAGTAATTAGGTACATTGCATCAACAAAAAGGCGATACAATAAACCTTAAAAAACGCATATAATTACATTGTTATACCAATTACACTGCAATCATTAAATGTTATCTTATGTATGATCACAAAATACAATACACATTGTAATAAATGAATGCATATGGCAAAAAAGGCGCATATCATTAGATTGGTATCAATAAATGTTATCATATATAAAACCACAAAAAAGCAATACATATTAAGCTGAAAACATAATAAATGAATGCATATGGCAACATGGGCACATATGATTACATTGCACCACAAAATCTAGATGTTTGTGAGCATTGTCAAAGAATATAACTCGACGGTGCCGTAGGCGACCGGCTGAGTTATTCTATACTGGATTCAGGGTTAGCGCCGCCTGATAGCCATGTAACTAACTACCTTCTGATCGGAGCAGGAAGGTTATGATTGTATGTTTGTATAAGCTAGGTGTATATCTAACCTTTACAAGTATTCAAATTGTCTGGAAGATAATGAAAAGAATTTACTAAAGTACCCCCATTAGTATTTATGAAAAGAATTCTGAGAACTTGCTTTTACTAAACAAAACTTTTCTATATGGGGGTATCTTATGGAATAAGTCTTGGTAGTTCCAGTGACCGCCAAGTAATACCAGACCATCGAGAACAAGTCGCTCGAAAATTAAATGAATTGCTTGAACATTTTCATGCTTAAAATGAAAAACATGTGTCATTTTATCGTAGCAATCAAGATTGTTTGCTATTACCGAACTTAATCGTTTTCAACATTAAAATGTTGCAATAAATCTCCGAATAAAATACCTTTCATTGAAACAAATAGCCCTACTTTTTCCTGGTTTAATAGTAATAGTTATCAGCATTTATTTGCAATTGTCAGATATTTTCAAAATTAATTGTAATTATAAGGGCCGTCTCGGCGGGTACCTCTATAGAAGACTCGATCTGCTAGATCGGCGCCGGAATAATTCTACTCTGAGGTATTTTGGTGTGTTGGGACCGACCAGCGGCTACGTGCGTGTCTGTACCCGAGGGTAGTATGTACAACAGATATAGTTTTGAATTAGCCATACCTGGTCAGTAAGGTGTTCTACTACCTTACTCTTTTTGAAGCTTACATCCTCAGCGACTTGGCGGTCACGTGGTCACCACGTGCAGCCCAAGTGGTGGTCCCCACAGCGATGGCGGCGTGGAGGTCTGATATATAATATTCCTGCGGTTCCTAGTACCGCTACAGGACGATGACGTCGACTAGGTTCATCCTCGAGCACGTGAACAACTTTACGAATTTTTCGCATATTTTATTTCAGTCATTATGTAGGTAGAAATATAACTTTT
Source organism: Hypomecis punctinalis (assembly GCA_949316475.1). Lineage (NCBI taxonomy): Eukaryota > Metazoa > Arthropoda > Insecta > Lepidoptera > Geometridae > Hypomecis > Hypomecis punctinalis. The sequence continues at coordinate 4,158,689 of OX438822.1, forward strand.
CAAATTGAATTAATTCACTTTCAGAAAAAATATTTTGAAACTACAACCTATTTAAGTTATTTAGAACAATAGAAGTAAAATAATTTTGTGAAATGATTTTGAAATAACGACGAACGCTAACAGCGTTAACGTAACTTAACGGCACGGAAGTTAAGACGCCAATGAGGAGAACTATACGCTGCCTGGGAACGTGGCGGCCTGGGTTGCCATTTTAGCCCAACAGAGGGAACTACAACCGCAAATACGGCCGGAAACGGAAGATGCATTCTCAATATATATGTTTAAAAGGCTTCGAATAACGGCTCAAGGACATAATAGGTAGAAAACATTCAAATACGAAAAAAAACCAGAAGGACTTCCGCGCTCAAATGTGAAGTTCCAACTCTGCTCTAAAATAGAATAGTTTGTAGCGCGCTCTCTTTGTCTTGTAGGTAAAGCGGAGTGAAGGGTGTTATTAATCTCCATTTTAACCGTCTATGTTTTTTTGCGTATGTTCATTGTTCATCGATAATTTCGCCAATCGAAAAATTATTTTTTCGTTCGAAAGAGTCCCATTTAAATATACAGGGTTTTTTCTAATCAATTAGCATCCTTCTAGGGGCTTATTCTGTACATCAAAACTAACAACTTTTGTTCTACGACTTTCGTCAAAACTAAAAAAAAAATTTTGTTGTTCCATAGAAAAATTTAGTTCACCCGCGACAAAATATATGTTTTTTAGTTTTGACAAAAGTCGTAGAACAAATGTTTTTAGTTTTTATGTACAGAATAAGCCCCTAGAAGGATGCTAATTGATTAGAAATAACCCTGTATAGGTACGAGTATACTCCCGAAGTGGTCTCATTTAAATTATACAGTAATCGGATAAGCCGTTTTTGAAAAATCAACAATAATCTAAACAATTCAAAACATTAATAACTAATGTTGTTTTTAAACTTTCGCGATTTGAACACATTATTATCATATACTACGGGACTAATAGCGCACTATTATATATTAACACATCAGTCTACCCGTGACCACGGTCGATGCAACTCGGCCGAAACGTCGGGATGAGGAGGTATTTATTTATCTCGTAATTTTAGTGCGCGATTAGTCCCGTAGTATATAATAATAATAATTAATAACTAACAAAAATAACTATGGATACAGCACTTTTCATTTACATTTAGAGATGTAGAGATTCAAAGTATAAAAATTACTTTAAAATGGAGTAGTTTGTACCTATCGCGCTCTCTGTCTGTCGAAGCAGAGTGAAAAATCGTATTGGGTTCGAGGCTGGCCCCATAGTCCACAATAGGTCTTATATCCTTATACTGTACTGCACTGTTCTGTACTGTACTCATATTCATATTTGTTCATTGAGTACTGTATCAGCCTTTTAATAGTCCACTGCAGGACGTAGGCCTACCCACGAAGGGTGATTGGGCTATATCCACCACGCTGGCCCAGTGCGTGTTGGTGGATTCGATACGCCATCGAATTTCTTCTACAGACGTATGCAGGTTGCTTCACGATGTTTTCCTTCACCGAAAAGCCAGTGGTGTGAAATTCCGTACATAAATTCCAAAGAACTCATTGGCACGGGACCGGGATTTGAACCCACGACTTCACGATAGCAAGGCGGGTGTCACTACCTCTAGGCCACCACGGCTATACCATATCCTTATAATTATGGTCTTATTCTGTATATCAAAACTAACAACTTTTTATCATTATTATATACCTACTACGGGACTTAATCGCGCACTAAAATTACGAGATAAATAAATACCTCCTCATCCCGGCGTTTCGGCCGAGTTACATCGACCGTGGTCACGGGTATATAATAATAATGTGTTCAAATCGCGAAAGTTTAAAAATAACACTAACAACTTTTGTTCTGCGACTTTTGTCAAAACTAAAAAATCAGCTGTTCCATACATTTTGTCGCGGGTGATATTTTTCTATGGAACAACAATATTATTTGAGTTTTGACAAAAGTCGCAGAACAGAAGTTGTTAGTTTTGATGTATAGAATGAGCCTCTAAAAGGATGCTAAAAGCTAATTATGTCCGTAATCTAGAGAATTATCTCCGAGTCCTTCTGGTTTCATCCACGTTCTTTGGTAGAAAACATTAGATGAAATATTAGGTAAGTCGTTTATTTTTAACGCGGCGTGACATTATTTTTAAAGGGTGGTGAGAGAGCGACTGCGGAGCGGCAGTGCGTGGCATTGGTGTGATATTTGGCTACCAATGATAAATAACTCTGTAAATAAAAAAATAAATAATAAATAAATATTAAGCGACATCTTACACACGGTCTCTCCCCAATTTGGCATTGTAGACGTGATATCGTAACATTACATAATTATGTAGGTACTTTAAATTAACGCTATGCCTAATACTTTCGCATTAAAAATATTTGAAAGTATATGTACAAAACACTGTAAAATTACCTATTTATAGTAAATTATTATAGGCTTTTAAGTGAATATGTTAACACTTTCACTGTGTATATGTTCATTCATTCAGCAGTGAATGTGTTAAAGTCACAAAAATCTGTTGTATTGACAATATTGTGCAGTAGTTCTATCAAACATTATATCGACTACAGTTGGTCACGTCCCATCTCTAAATATATAATTGGTAAACATGCTTTTATTTAACAATTTGGAGGTTACTTAATCAAGGTTGATAGAGATAAACTACTTATTGAGCCAAATATGTTTATTTATCCAAATAAATTCAAAATGAATTTTTAAAAAATCGGAGGGTTTTTTTTTAACTGTTGTAATAGACTCAGAAAAATATGAACTTTCTCGAAATGTAACGAGTGTTGTGGTTAGAATTTAAGATTATTATTATACCAGCCTCCATACATTTTGTGGACATGTCCTTTGCTTATAATCCTTGTCGCGGTAGCGTTCCGTCGTAAATGCCACTCATTTAAATAATTTTCCTATAAATTTAGATTACCGAAAATAGAGCTTTTGAAAATAGAAACAAATTGGGGTCAAGGGAAGGTCCTAATCCAAACCAACTTATCTTTCGAAGTTTTTGAGGGCGCCACTAAAGGATTTCTCACCAATAAAGGTGGACTTTCAATTCTTACATTTCGGTCTTATTGGAGATGTATAGGGCTAATGTCCAGGAGTGCACTACTTGACATCGTCATTCTAAAGTGCGAATAACGCTAAAGTTCGGCCGTTCGGAGAATGCGTTCCTGACACGTCGCGATTGAACTGACGACGTAACTTTGTAATGGCGTTGCAGTTACGATAAAAATATTTTTGCTGGTTGTTTACCGTTTTAACAATTGATGTGCATTAAAACAACATTATTATATCAATAATCAATGAATGTTATAATTTTGTGCCAAACTGAGTGTCAAATAACTTGGTAAACAATATTTTTCTAAATCTATACTGCGCTATTACAAGGCTATGTCAGCGCTTTATATTTGTAGTGCTGTGCTAACAATAACAGGCAATAATAGTATCGTAATCTGTTCTTATACAGTTATACTTTATAAAATATTACGTTTTGTTTTTCTTTTTAAGAATTTGAAAATAATGGACTAGGTATAAGATAACTTCCATGAAATATAAAAATAAAACTACGACCAAACCGAACGCGCGATATCAGGATTGATTCTGTTATTGATAATAATATAATTATACATGTAGGCGAAGATGATGATGAAGACACCACCTCCTCAAGCGAATCGGAGTCTGATTAATATTCTGTACGCACATTCAATTCAATGTACTTTATTGCATAGAAATACAGATTGTAACTTTGTAACAAAGAATAAATAAAATAATTTTATTATATTAATATTACCTTTTTTTGGTTTCCACTTAAATATATAAATTTTAAATGATTCCGCCAATTTAAACCGAAAATAATCTTAAAAATAATGCGGCGGTCCATTTTGGAGGAACGGTAACGAACTCAGTGTTATGTTGTGCCCATCACTAGTCGTGACTAACTGATAGGTGTCAGGAACGCATTCTCTGAACGGCCGAACTATAGTTCGACAAAACTGAACTGCGACTCACCATAGTTCGCTCGCACGCTTGAGAGACAAACTGAAGATCGACATCACTCTAGCGCGACACTGAATATATAAATAGGATACTTTAGGCGTTACGATGGAATTTATGAACATAAGTATGATTTACTAGACAAAAAACTAATCATAAAAATCAGTACGTAATCGGCATTATTGGCGGAGTAATCGCGTAACAAACACACAATAAAAGCATACAGTCAAATTGAAAACCTCCTTTGTATTTGATTGTATAATACTTTTTCGAGCGATGCTTTCTGTTGCATACTTCTGTGGACCCCGGGGTTTTCTTGTTTAAATATGACTAGTGTCATTTTATTTAATATCGTGGTGCGATTGTTTTTAGGGTTCTGTAGTACAACATGGAAAAACCCAGTAGTGGATGAACGAATCAATGACATATTATACGCATCGCATTTGCTGAGCTTGAGCTGTTCCTTCAGTCAGGATATAACCCAATCCGCAGCTTGTAGCTAACATCACAACCGCCAAGTTGTATGATTCGACATATACATAGTTTCTTAGATTAGTTTAGACCACCTAAGCGGATATATAGACACAAAAGAGGCAACTTTGATTCAATTCAATTCAATTCATTTATTTCGCAAAACATGGATGTTACAATGTTCATGTGTTGTAGTCAATAAATATGAAGATCGTCATGTCTTAACCAGTATGGTATGCAAAATGTCAAAATGTAGGTACATTGTTAATAGTTCATTAAATTAGTAATATCATAACTATTTGGTTATGAAAAAATAAACGGTGTCACATAATTATTATTTCTTACACTAAAATTATCACAAAAAAAATTATATATATATATATATATATATATATATGTCAAACTGATTATCACATTATTATAATCTTTCTTTCAAAAAATCGTCAATGGAGTAATAAGCTGGTTATTAATAATTGAGTTACAATTATTAATAGCTGGCGACCCACCCCGGCTTTGCACAGGTGTAATATGCACATAAACTTTCCTCTCGAATCACTCTATCTATTAAAGAAAACTTAATCAAAATCCGTTGCGTAGTTTTTAAGATATAAGCATACATAGGGACAGACAGACAGGGAAGCAACTGTTGTTTTATACTATGTAGTGAAGTAATAGTGATTATAATACTACAGTATAGAAGATTACTTGAAAGACAAAAATGTTTCTGACTCGCATAAGTAAGCAGATGATGAGTGTTATAGTTATAAGTCTCATAAGTTCCTATTTGTTTTATAGTTTCTGTAAGTGTAAAACTCATTAATTGTATAATAATTATACTTGCGACGCCCTTACAGGGTTGAATATGTAACTAGTGCTAAGTGATCAAATTTTTGCAAATGCAAGGTTTGAAATAAATAAATAAATAATAATTAATATGCAGTAAAGTTATAATTCGAAAGAATTTGAGTTTTTTTGTGTGAAGTTGGTTCTAACAAGATTCGTTCGTACTTTATCAAGAACGAATATAATTTATAACATTTTTTTATTGTTTCTTGGGTGCAAATGCCTGAAATAAATAAGTATAATATAATATATAATAAAGTATAAATAGTAATATCACTGCATTAAAACTAACGTGAGTATTCATCATAACTTATAATAAAAATAAAAAAGGAAGAGGTTCTTTGTTCGTCTGTATGTATTTTTTTGTGTATGTTCGCTAATTGTTAACCGAATCGAAAAATTATTTTTTAGTTCGAAAGGTTACACTTCCTCGGTGATCCCATTCAGATTTTACAGAAATCTGCTGAGCCGTTTTTGAATAATCAACAATAATTTAAACCATTCGAGCGAAATATTCGAATTTTGTACACGATGGAGGGCAGTTTTGTCATTTTTTGCGAAAACTAATTATAAATTTTTACTGGTTATTAATTTACTTTTTGGTCGGTTGTATAAATAAGTTGGTTATATCCTTTAGTCCTATTTTAGTAAGTGTCGAGGTGCAGTGAGACTACACAAAAATAGAACGCATTTGGCTGAAAGGTGGACACGAAACGCGTGGAGTCGGAGGTAGATTTTACATTTCGTACCAAATAACAAATAATTATTTTTAGCCAAAAAATGGCACAAAAGAACTTCAGTTATTGCAATCTTCGCGCAAAAATGTTAATTGGCTTATTTTGTTTGTTTAACTGAATAGGCTATTTGACAACATTAAAAATATACTATTGATTGTGGTTATCCATACAGATAATAGCCTGAAAAAGACATATTTCACTTTATTTAAACTAAAATACGTCTAATTTTCGCAAATTGCACGAAATAAAATACGATATTTTTTGATATTTTATCTGTGACGTGAACGCTCTAAGAAGACGCGGCAACTCCGGTGACGTTACATGCTAGTAAACGAGAATTTCTCGATTGACTGTTGCTTGTGTAATTTGTGTTTTCTGTTTTTGGAGTAATATTATTGGATCTGTCAGTTACTTTTAAAGTATTTTTTGTCAATTTTTAGATGTGAACTAGCGTATTTACTAGTATTAATAACATTATTTACTAGTGTGTGACGTCACAAACCAGCGGCATTACAGAATGTCGTTTTGGCGGGATCTTGAATATCTATTCTTTGACACTTCATTTTCATTGTTAATACATTAGATCTCTCGGAAATATAAATGTAGTGTGCTTATTATGTACTAACGAGTAATTTAAAACGATTTCCAAAAACTAGTCAAATAGCCTATTGTAATATAGCTTGTCGTATTCACGCTGTTAGTGCGGCAAGGCAAGCAATGGAATTTAGGTAATAATTAATAAATAAAATTTGAATAGTTCGCTCTAATCTATACCTATACAATTTTTAGATCCCCTATTATTAATTTTTAAAAACGTTTCAGCCTATTTCGATAAAATTTAAATCGGAGCATCTTTGATGTAATATTTATCAAACAAAGAATAATCATCTGAATTGGTTCATAATTAAAGCGTAGTAATCGTGTAACATATAAACACAGTTAAATTGAGATCCTCATTTTTTTTGAAGTCGGCTAATGAGAAGTGGACGTGGCTCGTGTGCCAAATTAAGCTAGCAAAACTTATTGATGATACAGTGATATAAAGTAATTATTTATCACTATTAATAATTATTTTTGTAAAAATATTGGTAATTAACTTAATATTAGCACTCGGTATAAAAGATACTAATTTTTATTGATACAAAAATATTGTAAAACAATAGGCCTAATTATGACAGCGCCATCTTAAATTTACTAGCAACATATAAAGTTTTCTCTCCATCGAATGCCTAAAGTGAAAAAGAAACAGATATTGTCTTATTAGCTATTATAATTAGCACCTTCATAATTGGGCCTAGTATTTACTTATAAGAATATACCAAAACGCTACTCCATCCCATTTCTATGTTCCGTGTCATACAAAGAGATTAAAACGCACACAGTATGTAACCGCGACGAAACAAAACTAACGTCGGGCCGCGCTTCGCTCGATCTAAAAAAAATAAACTAAAAAAAGTTAAATGTCAAAGTGTTAAGTGAACTTTTAAAAAGTGACTGTTGTGGTTTAAGTTATTCTGCCAAAAATTAGGTACAGTTTTAGTGGTTTTAATTAAAAAAAATATGTTCTATTCGAACCGGCTTTCCGGTAACAGATTTCCCGTTGCAGTAACTATTAGAGGGATGAACATCTTTTACTATGGAACAAACTCAATCGCGAAAACAAAATCAGCTGTTCCACACAAAAAAATGATTTTCGAAATTTGTTGTATGGAGCACCACAGTGCTCCATATTATTATTATTATTATTATTATTATTAATCAGTTTATTTCAGTTTTAAAAACCATACAGAAAATTATTAAAATTACAATTAAATTCAAAAATGTCACCAATAATAAATTAAAAATAAAATCACATAAATAATATAAGACAACATAGACAATTATTAAAATTACAATTAAATTCAAAAATGTCATCAATAATAAATTAAAACTTAAATCACATAAATAAAATAAGACAATAGAGACAGACAGATACAGTGACATCACAATTTCGCTCCCATAACAACATTCATCCATTTATTTTGTATGGGGCAATCAAGCTTGTTAACGATCATCGTCAGGATACTGTTGGGGCTGGCTCGCACTCGCTGTCGTAATGAGGCGACTTTCTTGCGGACAACAGCATGAAAGTCGTCCGTGCGCGCCTCAGCGAACATCAGAGATGCGCTGCACCAGCGAGGCTGCCGCATCAGCATCCTGAAGATGTCATTGTACTGGACGCGCAGAATGCTGGCAGCCCGACGAGTGTGATTCACCCACAAGCTGCTCGAGTAGAAGGATTGGCAATAAGCCTTAAAAAGGGTAATTTTTACTTCTCTCGAGCAGCGAGCAAACCTTCGCGCAATCATATTTCCCCGGACTGCCAGAGCCCTACGCTCCCTCTCTATATCATCGTCATCTGTCAACTGATCGTTAATTATATGCCCCAAATACTTAAAGCTTTTCACCACTTTCAGAGCCGCCCCATTAAGCATGATTGGCGGAACACGTTCAGGCGTAAGACGTCCACTCTTGAAAATGACCACTTCGCTCTTTTTTGAGTTATACGTTAGACCATGTTCCGCCGCATAAGCCTCACAAATTTTGACAAGCTTTCGAATTGCCCCCACCGACGGCCCCAGCAGCACCATGTCATCTGCGTAACTAATATTATTGACAGAGATGCCATCAATAAAACATCCTATATGGGTGCTGCTGAGCTCACCGATGAGGTCATTTATATACAAGTTAAACAGCAAAGAAGAGGTTATGCCGCCCTGCCGAACACCGCACTCCATGCCATATGCATCAGACAAGGCTCCCGCCCATCGTACACTATTCTTCTGACTGTGGTACCACCATTTGAGCAGAAAAATAACTTCAGCCGGCACACCCGCTTCCCGCAACTTTTTCCATAGCTTATCATACAATATCGTATCGAAGGCCCTGGATATATCCAAGAAGCAGGCGTACACAGGCGTCTTTCTGCCCGTGTAGTACCTAACAGCCTGCTTAAGACATAAGATAGCATTTTCTGTTGACAGCCCGGCCCTAAAACCGAACTGCGCATCATGTAATTTGATGTGATGTCCTAGTACATCATTAAGCAGGCTGTCAAGAACCTTTGATAGTATCACTGCCAGTGAGACAGGTCGATAATTACTCTTGTCCGATGCGTCCCCATTCCTACACTTGATGATCGGTACAACAATCGTCTTTGTCAGCTCCTCAGGCAAATACCCATGACACAAACATAAATTAAAAAACATGGAAAGTATACGCGGCATGTGAACTCCTGCATATTTAAGATGCTCGATACTGAGACTGTCATGTCCAGGAGATCTGCCTCCATGCATTGAGAAAACAACTTTCCGTACTTCCTTAGTCTTAAAGAATACAGATCGCTCAGACTCGACAGTCCCAACATCCAGCTGCCCAGGCCTATTGACCTCAACGCCAGGTACCACTTTAAAGTGATCCTTGAATAGGTTAGCGATTTTCTTATGATCACACTCATTATTCACACTCACAGGGAGGCCAGACCTAGCATTCAATTTATTCGTATTCTTCCAGAAATTTTTAAAGTCTTTGGCGGTGTGATGCGAGGCAAGAATATCCAATTTAATCTGGTCCTGTCTATTTTGACACCATTTTAACTTATTTTTAAAAGATTTCCTGCTCTCACACATCTCTACATATACCTGACCACAATTTGGTTTACCCGCTTCGACCCAGACCAAAAACTTAAGTCTGGCCTCTCTGTGAAAAGGTGCAACGTACTTATTCCAGCCAGCGACATAACCTCTTCTTCGCTTTGTTTTATTACGTACACAAGTCTCCGAGGCGGTTTCCGAGAGAATGGCGACTATATTTAGATACATATCACGCAAAATGTTTTTATGTTCAACGTTAGAACACAACCCGTCGCAACATTGGGAGAGTTCAGCAGGAAAATCAATTTCTCTTAATCTCTCATGACATACCTGATGATATCGTTTAATTTGCTCCTCAGTTCGCTCTCCCCATGCCACTTTATTCATCTCTGGAGATTCACTCTGACTATATAAATAGTGTTTAACATTCACTCTATCCAGATCACATTCCACAAAAAGTGGGAAATGGTCAGACTCAACCGGATCAAGCTTCACCCACACCCGTTTAATAGTTGATAGAGCAGTCTTTGTGACGACACAGTGATCCAACCATCTCCCACATCCGTGCACATCACTAACATAGGTGAATGTGTCCGAATCAGGACCAAGTATGTTTATGTCTGCACATAACCATTCCTGGTCCTCACAGAACTCCAACAGTTTATCCCCAAATCTCGCTGAAGGATGTGCATTGTAATCCCCCAGAATGTAAATAGCAGTTACGTCAGAGTTCTCTTCCATTATTGAACTAATTTTACCTAGACATTGTGTAAACTCAATCAAATTATCTTTCTCACTGTCTCTAGAATCAGTTGGCATATAAACACTAAATATTATAACACACTTATCCTTGATTCTAGCCTTTATAGCAGCTAAACGCACATTATCACATTCTATCACCGAAACCGATTGAAAAATAGTCTTCTTGTACAAAATAGCAACTCCGCCGTGTGTACGACCTCTTAAAAAGGTATTAGGGTCCATTGCCGATGTCCCAACGCTAGCGAAATCTTCATCCACTTCATTCAGCATGGGCAAATCATAAGGCATCAAGCAGTGTTCTTGTAGTGCAATTACACTGGCTTGCTTGCACAGTCGTCTAATATCCTCCCGTGAACTCTTAAACGATCTGCAATTAAATGACACTATCTTTGTATAGGGTGTACTATCCATATTATTGTGGTTTCTTTGATTGCCTCACTTCACCATCGCGCATATTTTCACTAGCATGATTTTTGCCCGCGTAGTTTATGAATCGCCTGAAAGATACCCCGTCAGGCCAAAAGCTGTCTGCAAGATAAGTTTGCAGCTTACTTTCGGTTATAAACATTTTAAAAGCATTATAACTACGCTGTTGCTTCATTTTAATTTTTATAGGCAACACCTTATCTTGTGTCCTCGTCATAATATATTCGGTAATATCATTTGCAGTAACGTTTTTATGTACATTCGTGATAAACAATGGTACCTTAACCTCAGCCGCTCTAAATTTCGCATTTTGGTCTGAACTGGCCTTTCCTTTATTCGTCATCAGTTTATTTCTAAAACGTCTTCTCTGAATCGTTTTCCATCCCTCATCCTTGTCCGGGACACTCCAACCGCCTTCCCTATTTCCTACATCAGCGAAAGTAGGTTTAGGCACAATTTGTTTTGGTTGTGAGTTGTTTTTCGCTTCAATTACGCTATGTATGGTCTGCTCGCTATTATTATCATGACACAACTCTGTCCCGCTCTGATCCAAACCATCGCCGAAACACGTTGTCTTTCTCACACTCTCATCGGCAATTACTGATTTGCTAATACGCACACAAATCGAAGCAACAGGTGACTCATCCTTATCGGCTCCGCAGCATTTACCTGCCGCAGGCCGCATGCGCTCAGTACATCCGACTTTCTCCTCAGTGCACGCCGGCCGCTCTGCGCGCGCGCATGTGACGGTGGAAGTATAATCACTTTCACTTTCAGCGCTCAAATCGTTAGGCGATTCATTTGCAGGAATCAGCTGTGAGGACGGGTTGATGGCTGACTCGCACATTGAACCCATCGCCATCGGTCCGCTGTTTAAAAGATTAGCCCCTCGCGTGCGGGTATTTACGAAGTTAAACATTTGGTTATGAATAGGCGTGTTATTGTTTATTATCGAGTCATATTTATATGAGTGCATCTTATTTTCTAGAACGTGTAGCTGTTCAATTGTAGCATACGTGCTTTGTATAGTGCCGACTTGTGATTTCAATAGGACTATTTCTTTCAATAACGCCGTAACATCGCAGTGATCGAAAGTAACCGGGGGTAGTTTATGAATTATTATGATATTACTAACTAAAATAAAATATATTAAGGGGGCTTACATACGGTATGGAACCCTTGGTGCGCGAGCTAAACTCGCACTTGGCCGATTATTTGAACTTCGAAAGCCTTTTTTTTTTTTTTTTTTTTTTTACGAGGGGGAAATCTTCCAAAGATTACCGACCGCTTTGGGGTGCAGTCGGGTTATGTGGGATTGTACCCACTAAAACCCCCTCGGTGGCCAGCCTATGTGCCTTCTTGGGAGCCCCGGGATCTCCAAAAGGAACGCACCGGTGCTCCCGGCACTTCGTGTGTCTACTCGCCTGGTAGTGGACCAGGCTTGTACGGTCCTGTACGACAGCGTTGCCACACACGCTGCCGTTCTTCTCGGGCCCGCTTGGGTGGATGGCCAGAGCCCCAACTCTAACCACCCACGAGCCCAGGGGTCCCCTTTTAGTAGGCTCTTACTACAGGCAGGGGATACCGATGCCGTATTCTAGTGCCCCGGCATCAGGGCAGAACTTCGAACGCCTAGGAACGTCTAAGCTAATTTGACAAATTGTATGGAGAATCTCTATGTTGTCTATTGTTGTGAGTAAGTTGTGAAAACTCCATACAAGTTGCGCATACAACCAAACCGTTCGAAGTAAAAACGATCCCCTGTAAGGCTTAAAAGGCACTGTTACGGTGTTGCTATGAGATTTTAACAGGCGTTTTTTTTCATTAGCATTTTGTACATAGATAGCTTGCTGACTTCTTTCGTACCACTGATTCCTCGTTGTATAAAAACATTCTTTTGGAAATCGATTTGGTTCAAACTCTTTATCTACGTCAATGGATACGATCCTTCTTTGCAGTTCACCGTCATACAGGCATGTGCCCCGGTTGTGGCCTAAGATGGCCTTGTTGAGGTTTCATTTGTGGCCACTTTGAATTTTAACGATTAATGAGACAATTTAATGTTCAAATAATACTCATACATATTTTTTGGCAAATTACAATTTACAAGTCATTTTACAGAAAACATATTTTAAGCAAACATAGATTCTATAATTACAATATGAATATAGAGTAATGAATATAAATTATGAATTAAAAATAATTTGTATTCCAAATATTTAATAGTACATTATGGTACAAGTGTGTAATGTTGGTGATTACCGTTGAGGCGCCAGGCGAGGGTCTTAAGAGAGCCGAGGACGGTAATCATCAATACACACGTGAGATACAAAGGCTACAGCCGAAGGATCCAAAAAAATACAAAATGTATTCTAAAAATTTAATTTATTCACTAATTATTACAATTATAACTTAAAGTAAAAGGTTTACTTAATCGATGAATGATTGAAGCAAAAGTGTGTCGGTGTCCGATGTCGGGCGTCGCACGTCGCCTCGGTTGCCGCGCTTGCGCAATGGTATTCCGCTGCGGTGGCACACGTGTAGCTGGGCCGCGCGCATTGTCTATTGAGGTCGATGTTGAGTCAGCAATGCACTAAGGTTGTACATGTGTAACACCTCCCCCCGTTGAACGGCGACTATCGCAGAGCCGGGTCGAGATGGTCGCTGGGAAACATCCTGGGTCAACCCTTATCTGACTCGGGTTGACATTGCGGATTTCTGGGACTGCATATGTTCCTGCTGGAATGCTGTTGTCGGTCTCTGTAGCTTCTTTACTTCTTTTGCGTAGCCGGCGATATAACTTTGTGAAGATGAATACTCCTACTGCCAGGGATGTCAGTAGATATATAGGTATTGTGGTGTGATATATGGCAGGATCGGTGACGTCGTCCAGATGTATTGGGGACTGGGCTATTACGTCTTTGTTCAGTGCGTGGAGTTTCTCTAAGCTCAGTGAGTTGAGGGTGAGCTTTGAACGATCTTCAGGGTTGGAGTCATTGTGTCTTGGTATTTCCAGTATTCTTATGACGTGACCTTTTATGTGGTCATTGGTGTTGGAGATGGTGAATGATGGCGTTTTTAAATTGCAGCTCAGTGGAATGACGGCCAAATAGCTTCCTTGTAGAGTCCTATATTGTTCTTGTCCACAGGATATCTTGACTTTGGTCGGAGTGGGGAAGTTTATGGTGTAATGCTTGTCATCCAGTGTTTCCAGGGCTTCGTGTGTCAGAGTCACAGATGTCATCTTGCAGGTTGGCTGGAGTTCCTGGTGCTTGATTAGGTGTTGTATGCAGTCTGTCTCGTTCTTGATCACGATACTGGGTTTCGCTTCGCATAGATACAGAGAGTTCAGCTTCGGACATTCTGTCTCTATGTACCTAGTGTCTTGGCTAGAGAGCGCTACAAAAGGTGAGGGTGGTATAAGGACTTTATGGTCTCTATTGGGAACAAGGGATAACTTATAAAAGTCAAAGGTGTAAGGAAGGACAATCGGCACCTTAATAACTACTACTATCTGTTTATCTAAATAGAAGTATCCTAGTCTAATTATTTCATAAAAGTTCCTAATTTCTATATCAAGGATTTCATTACTTGAGTATAAAATTCTTAACTTGTCTAACATATCCCTAACATTACCTATACTTGCTATAGAATAAGGAGTGCTCGATGCACGAATAAAAGCTAACGCGTTCTCTAAATTCTGTAACTCCTCACACAAATCTTCTATATTATCTCCTAGTATTAATAAGTGTTGTGCCAGATGGGCATACTTAACCATGTCCGTGAACCTAGCATCGCTATCTAGTATAACATTAAGCGCCTTACTCATCTTGTCTTGGTTTGCGACTATATTACTTATTAGTTGAGAGCTCTGAGAAATAAATTGCTTATTAAGACTAACGTGATTGTTAAGTTCTAATTCCAATTTCTGTTCGTTGTTGCGCAAGATATTAATGGCATGTTCGTATTTTAATGCGTCGGTGTAATCTAGGTTACCGGATATGCTTTTTATTACGGAACCTAATCCGTCGATGAGACCTCTCTTGTTGCGGACTGATTCGAATATACTAAGTTTGTCCGTGATTGATTTAATTTTCTTACTAAGATGTTCTAAGTGAGGCTCAAATAGGGAAAGTGTCTTATTATTCAATGAAGGTCTTAATTCGTCTGTCTGCAATTTCACCGATTCTATTTGAACACGGATATTTTCTAAGTCGATATGACTTAGGAAGGAATGGTAGTGTGACACGATTTTGGCAGTTCCTAACTTGAAAGGGAGTAGTCCGGGTCCAGTGTCGAGAGAGTCAAGCGTCATTTCTTGTCCCAGTGCCTGATGCGTCAATGTCAGCCATAGTAGTGTCCTGCAACAATGTGGGGACTTTAGGGCTTCGCTTAAGGCGTGATTTAGCTACCGGTCCACGTTTCTTCTTGGTGTAGATATGTATGGGGAGATCTGCTAGGACTGTGTCCTGCGTGAAACGTGGAGCTAGTTTCTGTCGGGCTGCTACCGGGTTGCGTATGAACACTTGTTGGTCAGGGGAGTAATCCTTTTCAGGTTCTCTGTCTTTATTACGGTTCTCAGTCAATTGAGTCCTGTCGTGTAAAGAGGTCTGGTTTATGAGATCGTATACTTGAGTCATTTGTTTCCTATGGTCCTGGGAATATTGCTGGTGTAGATGTTCAGTTAAGTCGATGTCTATAGGATCACGCGGGTCAAAGTGTCCTGTTATTAAGTCGAGGGGTCTACACTTTGTGAAACTATGTATAGAACTGTTGTAAGCTAGGATGGCATAAGGCATGAGGTTTACTGCGGGTTCATTGCGTTTCTCGAGTTTCAATATCCTTAGATGTTCCAGTATAGTGGAATGAAATCTTTCTACTATGCCATTGTCATTAGGAGAATGTGCTAGAATTTTATGGTGTTGAATCTTATGGATTCGCGCAAATTCAGAGAACAATTGGTTGGTGAACTCAGGGCCTCCGTCTGTAACGATAGTGAACGGGACGCCATGGTGCGTACAGAATACAAGGAGCGCTTGCACGACACTTAAGGCAGTACTATCTCTGAGGTGGTAAGCCTGTGCGTACTTTGAGAAGGCATCCACTATGGTAAGATATTTCTCGTTTTGAGCGGTGAAAAGGTCAAGGTGGACTGTTTGAAATGGCTTCGTAGGGGGTGGAACGATCGAGAAACGTTGTTTGATAGGATTTCGGTCGTACTTAGCCTGTCCGCAAATGCTACATTCGTTAATGTACTTCGCTATGCATTCTTTCATTTTGGGCCAATAGTACTTGGAAGACAAAGCTAAATAACACTCGGTTATTCCTCGGTGATTTGTCTTGCCTTCATGATATTTTTTTATGATTTCTTGCTGCCGTAAGTATTCTTTAACGTTTTCTATTTCAATTTTGGTGAGGACGAGATTCATAGAAGAACTCCTAAAATTTTCTTGTATGATAGGGATAATCTTATACATCGCGAGAGGTGGGTGAATGATGATGCCTGTTTTAACTTTAGGGTTGACGAATTCCTTAATGGCGTTAACCACGTCATGAGCCAAGTTGGATTCAGAAAGTTGTATAGTCGTTCGAGTATGAGTCTCAAAGGGTTTCGTCACTGTCGGTCGTTTCTTAATGTCACCTACTAGTACAAAACATATTTGTCTATTGAATCTATTTAGGGGGTCGTCAGTAATCGGGACTTCTAGAATTGGCATTTCATTACTAGTATGAATGGTTTCAGTTTCTGAGTTACTTTGCTGGGGTGAAGTCTCGTAGTTGTTCGTAGGGGCTGTTAATGTTTCAGAGCCTGCTTCCGAAGGAGGTTTCTCGGATACATTAACTACTATGGAGTTAATGTCCTCATTATGGATTTCAACGCGAGACAAAGCGTCTGCATTGGTATTTTGTTTGCCTTGCTTGTAAATGGTAGTGAAGTTGTACTCGCTCAATTTTAGTCTCCAACGCGTAAGTCTAGAGCCGGGTTCTTTAAGGCTCATTACCCATTGAAGGGGCCTATGGTCTGTCACTACTTTGAATTTTCTCCCGAATAGATACGGTCGGAAGTACTTGGTAGCCCAAACTATGGCTAGCAATTCTTTCTCAATTGTACTATAGTTGGTTTCACTCGAGTTCAGAGTTCTGGATGCGTACGCTATTGGTTTGTCCTGACCTATTGGTCCTTGAGACAGAACAGCACCTATTGCGAAATTCGAAGCATCGGTTGTTAGGACAAAGTCTTTTGTAAAGTCAGGGTATTGTAGTATTGGGTCGTTTGTCAAGAGCACTTTACATTTCTCGAAACATTCGATGTACTTAGGGTCATTATAAGTCACTTTTGAGCCTTTCTTTAGACAGTAAGTCATAGGTTTTGTAATACGCGCAAAGTCCGGGATAAATTTTCTGTAATATCCGAGTAAGCCAAGGAATCGCTTAATCTCGGTGGCTGTTTTAGGAATCGGGAATCTCTGGATGGCTGATATTTTATCAGGATTCGGTTTTATACCATCCTTACTTATGATATGACCTAGGTACGCGGTTTCTAGCTTAAGAAACTCCGACTTGTCCATCTGAATCTTGAAGTTAGATTCCCTAAGTCTTTTGAAAACTTTTTCTAAGTTCACCATGTGTTCTTGTAAGGAGACGCTGAACACTATGATGTCATCCAAATAGACCAAACAGATGACGTTTTGGAGGTCTCTGAGGACGTTATCCATCACTCGCTGGAAGGTGGATGGAGAATTTTTTAGACCCATGGGCATTCGTAAAAATTCGAAGTGTCCATGTTCTACATTGAAAGCCGTCTTGGGAATATCTCGTGGGTCCATTTCGACCTGGTGGAACCCACTGGCAAGATCTAATGTCGTGAAGTAATGACAGTTGCCAAGCTTATCTAGTACGTCATTGATATTGGGAATAGGATATTTATCGTCGATAGTCTTTTCATTGAGTTTGCGAAAGTCGACGACAATTCGCCATTTGGTTTTGCCAGATGCATCCGATTTCTTTGGGACTACCCATATGGGGGAGCTCCAGGCAGATTGAGAAGGGCGAATTATACCCTGTTCGAGCATTTTTGAGATCTGCTCCTGAACTTCCTGTCTGTGAACGAAGGGGTATCTATAGGTCTTAGTGTAAACAGGTAGTTCATCTGTGGTATTAATTCTGTGCTTAACTTGATCGGTGAAGGTGAGAGGTTCCCCTTCAATATAAAATACGTCAGCGTATTGCGCGCAGAGGGACTCTAAGTTAGCTCGCTCTTCTGGATTCAGATGGTTAGTACGTAATCGTGAAAGCACTTCAGTGGCACGATCACTGAGTTTCTGAGTACGTGTACATTGTTCGTTAAAAAGCTCTGCACTAACGGGTCGGTCCATAGAAAATACTACGTCGTGCTTTGTTGGGTTGGTAACCTCTATAATACCACGGCTGTTCTTAACAGTGGTGATGCAATCCTGTATGGTACAGTTTGATATGAATTGTTCTGTAACCAAGGCGTCGCCGTCGTGGAAGTTTATTGGGACTCGAATCATTTTGGATGTATTTGCAGGTATTATATCCTCGTAAAGGTTACAGTTACGTGAATCATACATTCGCAAAGGGTTGGTGGATTTTCGGGTAACTAAGACTTTATCTTTTAAGTCTATATTGGACTCTAGCTTCTCTAGTAAGTCTAGGCCAATCAACCCATCAAAATAGTTATGAAATTTGTATACAAAGAGCGTGATGTCGCGATCTTCGTTAAATTCGTCAAAGCATGGTACGGTTATCGAGTAGTTATTACGGGTGGTCGCGTGGATGTTAGTCACTTCGAACGGTTCGTAATTACACGGAATATTTGAGTAGTATTTATCTACTGCGTCGGGGCTAATAAATGACTGGTTAGCACCTGTATCAATTAACAATTTAAGGGGTGGATTTCCTATCTGTATGAAGGGAAGTTGCCTTTGCGTTTGCAAATTAATTTCTATTTTTGCTTGTCTGATTTCGTGCTCTTCTGAAAATCCTGCTGTTCGGGAGAGGCTTCTTCTGAAGTCTCCTCGACATATGCGGGAATATATTCGTAAGGTTGTTCATACGGCGTGACGTCATAAGTCATCTCGTAGTAAGTCGGCTCATAGTCGGGATAAATAGCACTGTCGTAGTCATAGTAGTTGTCAAATTGATCATAGTATTGCCCGTCATTAAAGTTCAATTCCCTTGTTTTAAAATAATTGCTCGGGGGTGGATTCCCTTGTTTTGACCAGTCATGTAGTATTCTAGCCGGGGGTGCTGGTCTCGAAACATAATGGCTTACTCCGCTCATGGGCTGAGGGCTCATGCCTGAAGGGCCTGGTTGTTGGTAGTTTGGTCTGTTCTGACCCAATCTAAAAACGTTACTCTGTGGCCTATAGTTAGGCGGAGGGGCAGAGAACATTTGTTGGGTTCTTGATGGGCCACGGTTCATAGGCATTTGGGGTCTCCAAATTTGCATTGGCCTTGGTGGCTGGGCAAAGCTCGAAGGCTTTGACGGTCCCGCTTGTGAGAAGTTGAAAGGGCTAGAAAAGGTTTGTCTCGGCTGTTGCGAGTTGAAGTTAAATGGTTTGTTCACATTATGGCTAAAATCAAATGAAGACGTCGACTGCGTTCTCCGATCTGGAAGATGGTCATTGCGTTGCTGTAAATACAGGGTGTTAATTTCCTCCTGTACATATTCTAACGCTTTTTCTAGGGTGTCTGGTCGCATGCAGCGAATCCTTGATCCTAACGGTTCTTTTAAGCCGCGAACAAAAGCTTGTAAGGTTAACTTTCTATAGAGGGTGCGCTTTGCCTCTATGGTGGTAGCTAAAGTCTCGTGCAAGGTTACATAAGTCATTATAGTGCTAAAAAGACTTTGGCACTTTTCATAGAATTCCTGTGGGGACATATGTTTCTGCGTCAAAAGGGCTAGGTCATTATAAAGAGCGGTCTCATCCCTCTGGTCTGAAAAGTTATTCACTAAAGCGTTTCGAATACCCTGCCAGTTATCGGGTATTCCGTTTGAATTTATTGTCCTAGCAGCATGCCCGGTAACTTTATTTAAGATTCCGTTTAGTAGAGCTAGGTTACTTAGCTCGAACCCGGGCTCTGGCCTTATAAATTGCACGACCAACTGGTCGCACAAATGTATGAATCTGGTCAATACATTAGGATTGCCGTCAAACTCTGGCAATAGGCGGAGAGCCTTATAGACCTGGTCTACTTGTTCCGCGCTCATTGTTATTTCACTTTGATTTGTTCTACCTAAGTCTAACGGGTCTCTTAGTATAATACTATCCTCTAAAATAATTTCTAAATTTCTATTTGCGTCGATTTGCACTAACCTACTATTCCTACCTCTAACCTGTGAATTACGTGGGTGGAAAATTTTGGAAACTTTCAAAAATTTCGAGGAAATTAACACACTGCAAAATTGCACAATAATATAAAATAAGGTAACAACAAGGACTAAAAGATAAAAGGATAACTAAGGTTAAGGAAGGAGAGCGACTCTAGTAAGATCTAGGTACTCACCACATTTGTATCTCTCTGGTGTATCTATGTCTTGATACTCCTCCTGCTGCAGCTCTCGTAGGTTCAGGATACCCGCGCCGGTGATCGATTCACTGACTCTACTATTACAGGTATCCTACCGACTGCGCCAGATACAAAGGCTACAGCCGAAGGATCCAAAAAAATACAAAATGTATTCTAAAAATTTAATTTATTCACTAATTATTACAATTATAACTTAAAGTAAAAGGTTTACTTAATCGATGAATGATTGAAGCAAAAGTGTGTCGGTGTCCGATGTCGGGCGTCGCACGTCGCCTCGGTTGCCGCGCTTGCGCAATGGTATTCCGCTGCGGTGGCACACGTGTAGCTGGGCCGCGCGCATTGTCTATTGAGGTCGATGTTGAGTCAGCAATGCACTAAGGTTGTACATGTGTAACACGTGTAGCATACTATGTTTTTCAACACACTTGTGAATAAAAATATTTTCAATGGTGAAAACGAGTTGTGAAAATTGTTTCAAAATGGCGGAAAAAAATAATCAGTTTTCCTATGCGCGCGCAATGGCAACCGGCCATATAAGGTTTCATAGGTAATTTTTTTTATTTGTACCTACTATTGATCATGATCTTTTTTGTATTGAAACTTTTTTTAAGAACAAAGCATCTCAACCATTAAAAAATCTCTATAACTAACTTGTGAATAATAGCAATGAAAAAGTCACAGTTGGATAACAGGTGTCATTATGTGCTTAATAGCAGTGAAATTAGAGCCACTTTATGAGCAAGTGTGTGGAAAATAAGATAATTATAATTTGAGATTCACACAAACAATACTTTTAATAATAAATAATAATCTTTATTGACACCAAAATACATGACATATACAAAGATGTGTTAGCACCCGGACAAGAAATTCTGATTCCCGAATACTAACGTCTTCCAACGTGTTAACTAAAATTTAATTTTAAATTAAAAGGAAACTGAAAAATTAAAATTAAATAAAAAAAACCAGACAAGTGCGAGTAAGTCTCGCACATCGAGGGTTCCGTACAAACATTTTGTTAAAATAATTAAAAACCTGTTGAAGTTATTTTATATGATACCTTACATGATATGCTTTATTCACTTTGAATTTTGAACCCGTATTTTGTGTATTTTGAGGCCTTATTTTTATGTGATTTAAATAAAAATGTACAGTTTTCAGATTTATTCCTATATGTCTACTCTGAGACAATGCTCTTCGCCAAATTTCATAGTTCTATGTCAACGGGAAGTACCCTGTAGGTTTTGGTTCATGTGAGCGTTGAAATATGCGTTTTTTACGACATAAACGGCTCTAACTTTTTTATACGGTGACTGAGATACTTTTCTTTTACACAACTGCAAGAATTCATAGGTTTACGTATATAGTTTAAAGGACATGTCCACAAAATGTATGGATGCTGGTATAATAATAATCAAAAATTCGAACCACAACACTAGTTACATTTCGAACAAGTTCATATTTTTCTGAGTCCATTACATGAGTTAAAACCAAAAAAGAGCCCTCCGTCTTTTTTAAAATTAATTTTGAATCTATTAGAATAAATAAATATATTTGGCTCGATAGGTAGTTTATCTCTATCAACCCCGGTTAAGTAACCTTAAATAGAAGCATTTTTACCAATTAGTCACAGTATTTAAGTGTTTTTTGTCACATTGTACCTATATATACTAACGGTAGGTTATAATTTTTAATTTTAGCAAATTAAGAGATGAATGCGGAAGAATCAGCTACGAATGTAAGTAAAATAACGATAGAAGCACTTTATTATTGCTAAAGAAAAAATACAAAGCTGTATTATTATTTTTCAAAGAATTAATTTATCACATTAAAAAAAAAATGGAGGGATAAAAAAATCAAAATTAAATATTTTTGAAAAGTCCATAAATCAAGCTTTCCAATGATGTATATATCATCTTGGTTCGATTTTTCTCTGAATAATATACCACTTGTGGACGTCACCTTTCAACTTGATATCTTTACGCGTTTCCGAGATAAAGAGTCTTGACATACACACAGACGGACAGACGGACAACAAAGTGATCCTATAAGGGTTCCGTTTTTTCCTTTTGAGGTACGGAACCCTAAAAAACATAAAATTTATGTGATAAGTATACAATGCAATGAGATTAATAAAATTAAAATTATACAATTTATGTTGTTACATTGTTTATAATTACCATTTATATGCAATAATTTTGACACCAAGGTGGCGTGTTTGTCGGTCTTTTACCGGATACACTTCGGAGAGTGCGCCCAGGAGTTGCAAAATCTGGTCCCCCCTGCCCCTTTCTTCTATCGTACGGCTAGACCGACGCGACCAAAGCGCCACCCTTTTATGGTGGACATTCCGCGCGTTAGAACCAAGCGTTTCGAATCCTCATTCCTCATACGAACAGCCGGAATGTGGAATGCTTTGCCTGGGTCTGTCTTCCCGTTAAAGTACAACGTGGGTGTCTTCAAATCCCGAGTAAATAGGTATCTTCTAGGTAAGCGTGCTACATCCTAGACCGCATATATGCTCAAGATCAGGCAGTGTGTAGTCAAACGCAAACCTATTCGAAATAAAAAAAAAAAAAAAACCAAAATAGCCACAACCGGGTCTGTGGCCACAACCGGGGCACCTGCTGTACGACATAAAGTAGTTGTAGTCATAGAACATTAATCACAGGAGATATTAATATTGTCCTAACGTTACGAAACGCGTTACTCACTCGCCGCCCGGTACTTGGCCCAATTAGCTATTGTCTCTCACGTGCTACACGTCAGAAACTATGACAGTTTATTTGTAGTTTAGAGAATTTGCAGAATAAATTAAATAATTATTTTTCGCTAAAAATGGCATAAGCGACTTCCATCGCGTACAAAGTTTTTTTTTATTCCTTGTAGGTTTGCGTTTGACTACATACTGCCTGATCTTGAGCATATATGCGGTCTAGGATGTAGCACGCTTACCTAGAAGATACCTATTTACTCGGGATTTGAAGACACCCACGTTGTACTTAAGCGGGAAGACAGACCCAGGCAAAGCGTTCCACATTCCAGCTGTTCGTATGAGGAATGAGGATTCGAAACGCTTTGTTCTAACGCGCGGAATGTCCACCATAAAAGGGTGGCGCTTTGGTAGCGTCTGTCTAGTCGTACGATAGAAGAAAGAGGCAGGGGGGACCAGATTGTGCAACTCCTGGGCGCACTCTCCGAAGTGAAGTTCAAATAGTTCGCTCGAGTACCTAAGTATACAATTTTTACATTATTGTTGATTTTTCAAAAATGACTCAGCCGATTTCGATTAAATTTGTAAGGGACCACTTTAGGAGTGATAAGCCGTGGTGGCCTAGAGGTAATGACACCCGCCTTACAATCGTGAGGTCGTGGGTTCAAATCCCGGTCCCGTACCAATGAGTTCTTTGGAATTTATGTACGGAATTTCACACCACTGGCTTTTCGGTGAAGAAAAACATCGTGAGGCAACCTGCATACGTCCGTAGAAGAAATTCGATAGCGTTTGTGAATCCACCAACCCGCACTGGGCCAGCGTGGTGGATATGGTCCAATCACCCTTCGTGGGTAGGCCTACGTCCTGCAGTGGACTATTAAAAGGCTGATACAGTACATTAGGAGTACCTATAAACCATTCGAACTAAAAAAAATTGATTCGGTTCGCAATTGGCGAAAAAAATCGATGAACGTTCACAAAAAAAACATGTAGAGGAACATATAACCTCCTCCTTTTTGGAAGTCGGTTAAAACAAATTGGTTGTCTGTGAAGCCGCTTTACAGGTCAAAGAAAGGGTATTGCGGCGTTTCGCCCCGCAAGCTGTTTGGCCCGCGGGACGAATCGCCCATGACTCTTTTTGAAGGCCCCCATTCGGCCCGCGGGGGGAAACGCCGAGAACTATGAAGGAAGACAAAAACATTGTTGAATCAGCAACTGAAACAAGCCGCACGCTTAGCCCGATCGTACCTCTCTATCGCTGGTTCCGCGCTCTCGCTTGCACGCTCGGCTCAGGCGGAACGTTAAGCTTTTTCGTGCGTGCAGCCGTCGTTCATTGATATATCGTGATCACGTCAAAAGCTATTTTGGACAGGCTAGGCCAGCCATAAGCAAACAGTTTTTATAAGCAGCCTGAAGATCACTAATATTGTGTCACCCGAGGCACGGCAGCGCTCAGATTTGCTCAGTGCGGAACAATAATAGTAATAATAAGTAGTCGTAGTCGTTTCGGTAAACGGCTTAATAGCGAAGAGATAGTCTCGACCACCATCTTAAGAGGCTCTCGCTAGACGGTTGGGTCAAGGGTCAGATACAGAAGGCGGTCGTCCTGGACACAGCGCGCATTGTCGGGAGGTTCCTCTCTCTGTAGACCCAACCACCGGTAGCTTGGGCCTCGCCCCGCTGCCGGCGGCACTCTAGGTTTAGGTTTTTTTTATAGTATTTTGTTTTTTCATTTGATAAATATTGTAAAAAAAACTTAAATTTAAGACTTTAAATAAAGAAATTTGCTGTAAATGAAAAAAGCAGCGTTCAATAAAAATACATGTTGTTTTTTGATGTTTTTAGGGTTCCGTAGTAAAACGAGAAACCCTAAAAACGTAAATCGCACGTTACAAATTCACACGTTCGTCACTACGACGCGCCGGGACTGTCTAGCATACCAGAGTATACTGAACTCCGAGGCGCGTAGGTATGATTCGCATTCCGACCGTTGAAAACGGAATACTGTAAGATATCATTACCGCGGCTCTGTTACTCTGTTACGGCATCTGCAAAGAAGCAATGTAAAGAAGCACTCAGGAAGTAGGTACCGATTGTCCCAGAAATCGAATTAATTGCGACTAGCGTTCTGTGGCCGCCCTCGATTTAGTTGGCGCGTAGTAGAGAGCTCTCAAATGTCAGGGGTTCTCGGGCTCGGGCGCTTGCCAGTCAGATAATGGACTACTTACTATGATATACGTACTATTATGATATAGGTACTATTTTGAATATGTGAATTTTGCTAACCCCCTGACTTTGATACTAAGCTGTAAAACTAATCATATATGTTGTTTTTAACGAGCTTTTATTTTAACCTGTATGTTTGCTTGCTTGTAACCAACCCCTTTGAGCTCGATTTTGACCTACTTTGAGCGATCAGATTTCCTTAAAACTTTGCACACCTATCGAAGACAGAGGACAATGTATTTATAATAAAAAAAAATTGGTAAAACCTAAGCGTGTTTTTCAGTTTCTTTTTAAACTACATTTATATTATTTCTCTGTAGACTTTATAATGTTTTGGTATACAAATTTATCTTGATGAATTAATTGACGATACAAATTTTTCTTGTATTTTTGTCAATTATAAAATTAATGGTCCGAAATTTGCCGCCCCCTAAAATCTGCCACCCTACGCTTCAGCCTACTCAGCTTGCTGATAAATCCGCCACTGGTCATATACAGGGTTATTTCTAATCAATTAGCATCCTTGTAGGGGCTTATTCTGTACATCAAAACTAACAACTTTTGTTTTACAATTTTAGTCAAAACTTAAAAAAATAATCAGCTGTTCCATACATTTTGTCGCGGGTGAACGATATTTGGAACAACGATATTTTTTCGAGTTTTGACAAAAGTCGCAGAAAACAAGTTGTTAGTTTTGATGTACATAATAAGCCCCTAAGAGGATGCTAATTGATTAGAAATAACCCTGTATACCTACTGACTGTAAATACTACATATGAATGTGGTTCCTAAAATTCGCTGGAGTGATGTAGTAGTGAGTATGTCCAAATTATAGCTTGTTATTGGCTATAAATAAATAAAAAGCCTTTATTGCTGTTCTTAGTTTTACAAACTATGTCAAATTATTTAAACATGCCAAGACTTAAATACTAAGTTCCTTATGTAATTAAATTAATATCGGCAAACGGTGGTTGTGATATCGCAGCTTGTCCTTCGACAAAGGCCTCCTCTAAAGATTTCCACTGTGTCCTGTCCTTTGCTGTACGCGTCCATGTAGTACCAGCTATTTTTATAATGTCGTCCTCCCATCTTTTAGTCTGTCTACCTCTATTCCTTTTACCATCTCGTGGATACCATTCAGTTATTAAACTGGTCCATTTCTCCTTTTTCTCTCTGATCATATGTCCAGACCATCGCCATTTTAGTTGTTTGTAAGTTGTGTATGCGTTCTTAAAGTTTGTCTTGCTCTTTATGTCTTTTAGTTTTATTCGGTCTTTTCTTTTTACGCCTATTGTACTTCGCTCTATTCCATTTTGACAAATTTTTAATTTGTTTGATAGTTCTTCTGTCAACGCCCAAGTTTGACACCCGTACAGCAAGCATGGAAGAATACACATATTAAATTGTTATTGGCTAATAGGTAATAATTAGCAATTGGCAGCAGCATCTGACAGATCGATCTGTTTTACCAACAGATGTGTTGGCAAATTGGTTATTTATCTTTGTATTAGGACGCCATAGACTATCCTCTTACAGATCCCGCATAGGATGTGGTTCACACCTTCTTCACACTTAAATTTCCACCGACTTCTAATAGGAGAAATAAATATTATTGTGCTGAATAAATAATAATAAATAAATATAAGGGGACATCAAACACATGGTCTCTGACCCCAAACTAAACAAAAGCATGTCATATAGGTATCTGCCAGAGACTGATATAGGTACTACAAATTATACATAATTTTAAATACATACTTACCTAGATTAGATAATTACTAACAACAACCAGACACAGAGAATGTTCTTGTATTGTATTGTTTTCTATTTGGGGCCGCTTCAATTATACACGCAGTGGATGTTTTTTAATGTGGAATTTTATTTTAAATCTTCTCTATGTTTTATTACAACTTATTTTATATTTTTACACTGGTTTTTTAATGATAGATAGTATTGATCAGCAGACATCTTTTATGAGAGAGTTTTACCATCGACTTATACAGGAAGAGGATGTTGCCATAGACATAAATAGAAACACAAAATAGAGATGCTACTTGAAAACAATCGATTATATCTCAACACCTTCTCCTATTTTAACATTTTTAAGTCATTGAAAATTTTTAAAATATCTACATATAATTATGTTTACCTATACATAAAAACCATATGTAATACAAACAAAGTCGAAAACTTTTTGCTAAAAAAAAAAATTAACTCAACATTTTTTAACTTCTCAGTACTTATGAAAAACAAACTAATTCTAATTTATACTTAAGCCTTATTATACTATATATATAAGTTATATCCTATACCTATAAGTACTCATTTATTTCTTATAGTTAACAATCTATTATTTATCTACCTTTTATTTCTTATTTATTATTATACTATCTATTACATAATGTAGGTATCTTATATACTTAGCTTATTATTTATGATATTAACTTATCAGAATGAAATTTGAATTTAATTTTTGCAAGTGGCTTTGTTAATATGTCAGCCAGCTGTTGATCGGTAGGACAATATTTTATGTCCAAAATTCCTGTTACAAATTGTTCATGAATGAAATAATATCTTACATCAATATGTTTGGATCGTTTGTTAAAAGCTCCTGTTTTTATTAATTGAATTGAGCTTTGGTTATCAATGTTTAAGATTATTTTTACATCATTATGTAGTAGTTCTTTTAATAATGATTTTAAATACAATGTTTCTTTACAACAATCTGCAGCTGCAATATATTCAGCTTCAGTTGAGCTTAAGGCCACTATTGGTTGTCGCTTAGAGCACCAGGATACTGGTCCCCCTCCAAACATTATTACAAATCCAGTAGTACTTCTTCGAGTAGTTTTATCATTTGCATAATCAGAATCACAATATGAATTTAATATGGTTACATTTCCATTATTTTTAAATTTTATTCCTTTATCTTTTGTGCCAACCAAGTACTTTAATATTTTCTTTACAGCTATTAAATGTGTTTGAGTTGGATTTTCAATATTTCTACTAGCTATGTTAACAGCTTGAGCGATATCAGGTCTAGTTCTAGTTGATAAATACAACAATGCTCCTACACATTCTCTGTAGGGAAAATTTGTTTGTACAATAATATCAGTATTATTTTCATTTTCAGTATGGCAAGGTATACATGTGGATTTTGCATTGCTCATATTAAAGTTTTTCAGCAAGTTTTCTATGTAGTTTTCTTGTTTTAATGTAATGCCAGTTTCATCTTTAGTTAATTCTAATCCAACAAATTGTTTTGGTTCTTTGAATATTTTTATTTGAAATTCTTTTTCCAAACTATATAGAATACTTTCCAACTGTTGTTTGTTTTTCGAAATAGCAATTCCATCATCAACATAGACAGCAATTATAATAGTTTTGTCAATATTAGTAAATACACATCGTTCAGTTTTTGTAGGAAATAATCCAAATTTTGACATTGTTTGAGTAAAGGTTTTATTCCAAGTTATTGGAGCTTGTTTGAGCCCGTATAAAGCTTTATTTAATTTACATATTTTGTTAGTCTCTTTTTCATATCCATCAGGTATATACATATAAACATCATCATCTAAATGGCCATATAAAAAAGCCGTTTTAACATCAAAAGTCATTAACTCATAGTTATCTGAAGCAGCTATAGCCAGTAAAGATTTTAATGCAGATTGACTCACCACTGGGCTGTAGATGTCTTCGAAATCGATACCTCTTTGCTCAAAACCACGGACAACTAGTCTTGCTTTATAAGTGCCATCTTCTTTCTGTCGAAAAACCCATTTATTACTAAGTATTTTCTTACCTTCAGCTTCATCTTTGTCTACTAACATCCATGTATTATTTTTATGTAGTGATTCCTTCTCCGAATTTATTGCCTTCTCCCAATTCTCTTTTTCTTTTCCTTTTGTTGCTTCTGTATATGTTAGTAGTACATAATCTTGTAGTTTTTCGGGTATTTTTCTTGATCTTTGACTATTTCTAGGTAACTCTTCTGAATTCAGGATCTCAATTTCTGGTATTTGTGTATTTTCTTGTTCATTTTCCTGTCTTTGTATGTTAATTTCAGTTTCCAATCTTCTTGGTTCCATGTTAGGTACATTTTGATCTCTCTGTATTTGTTGTTCTATGTCTGTATTTTCTTGTTCTTCATTTTCCTTCAAATTATCCATTGTTAGTTTTATTATTTTATCTTCTTCACTGGGTTTTATTTTATTTTCATTGTTGTCACAGATTACAATGTCTCGGTGTATTTCTATTCTTCTTCTTTCTGTATTCCAAAGTCGATAGCCATTGTTTGTATATCCAACCATTATAAGTTTCTTTCCTCTAGGTTCTAGTTTTCTCAGTGGTCCTAATTGTTTGGCATACACTGTACTTCCAAATGTTTGTAGATTTGAAAGATTTGGTCTTCTTCCATTCCATATCTCATGAGGAGTTTTATTATTGATGGTAGTACTAGGCAACCGGTTGAGTAAGTAGGTAGCACAATATACAGCTTCACCCCACATTTCATTTTTCATGTTATTTTCATACAGTAAGGATCTGACCTTTTCCATGATGGTTCGGTTTAAGCGTTCTGCTTTGCCATTCAACTGTGGTGAAAATGGGATGCTGTAGTCTAACTTTATGCCTTTTCTAGTACACCACAATCTGAATTCATTACTTTTGTATTCTCCGCCATTGTCACAACGTATACATGATACTTTTTCATTTTTTTCTCTTTCAACTTCTTCAATATAATCTTTTATTACTTCACTTACTTCATTTTTGTGTTTTATCAGGCTTGTTTTCGCTAGGTGGCTGTAATCATCTAGTATTGTTACAAAATAACGATACCCATCATGTGTTGTTGTATCAATTGGCCCGCAGACGTCTGTATGGAGTATTTGTAGAATTCTGTCTGCTCGCTTTCTTTCTGTATTAAATGGTTCTCTACATTGTTTAGCCTTTATACATGTTTCACATTGTTCATCCATTTTCTCTTGTCCTTGAATTTTTAAGCCTTCAACAATATTAGGTAAAGTTTCCAAAATGTCTTTTCCTGGATGTCCGAGTTTCTTATGCCATTCAAGCGCTGTTCCTTTTTCTTTGGTTAGGTATAATTTCTCTTGTGTGTGTTCTTCGTTAAGATTTATGCAGTACAAGCCATTTTCTTTTTTGCCTTTCAAAATAATTTCTCCATTTTTATATATTTCGACTGAATTTTTGTTGAACAATACTGAACCATTGTTATTAGTGACAGAATTGACTGACAATAAGTTATGAGTAATATCAGGAACATATAATGTGTTAGTCAATATGCAGTCTGAGCTCCGAACTGATCCAGTTCCTTCAGCTGTGATCGTTTCATTGTTTGCAACAGATACTGTAGATTTTTGTTCTCGAAAGTCGGTCAAAATGTTTTTGTTGTTAATCATATGTGAAGTGCTGCCGGAGTCTACAATAAATTTTGTCTGACTATTACTGTTACATGCCATTAATGCCTTTTCTTTGTCTGATTTTGTATTTTTATTCCTGAAGAAGCAGCGTTGTTCAGCGTGATTGGTTTTCTTACAAATCGAGCACTGTTTTTGTTTGTACTTACAGTCTTTCTCCTGGTGGTTAAGTTTTTTACAAATACTGCATGCTTTACACTGATTTTGAAGGTGGTTTGTGCGGCCACATTTGAAACATTTTTTCACAGATGTTTTAAGTGCAACTTGTTCCTTTTCTTGTTGATTTCTTGTTTCTTCCATTAGAAGTCTATTAGTTAAGTTTGACAGATTCTGTTCTGACTTTGGCGTTGATTCCCAAGCCATTGTGAAGAATTTGTATGCATCAGGAAGACATGTTAGGATTCTTGATATGATTAAATCTTCGTTTATTTTATGATCGAGACTGTTGAGCCTCTGAGCAAGATTTTCGATGTCAGATATCATATCATGCATACTTTGATTCTTTGTGTATTTGTATTTAAAGAATTCTTGGAGTAGATGTGACTTGTTTCTGTACTCACTGCCTTCAAATATTTCACAAAGCTTCTCGTACATTTCTGTCGGTGTTTTGCAATTCATGATGTGCAATTTTAGTTTTCTGTCTATAGTTTGCAAGATCAAACACTGTGCTTTTGCGTCTTTTACGTGTCGATCGGCGGGAGCGGGTCCGGCGGCTTGCGCAACTCCAACCTCGAAGCCATGTGCTTTCATGTAAATTTCGATTTTAAACTTCCATAATCGAAATGATTCTGCATCTTGCAGTTTTTCTATTGATATTGTTTGTTGTTCTTGCATTTTGTTGCTTGTTTTTAACAACTTTTTTTATCACGAACACGATATTTTTAGGTTGTTTTTTATGACTGGGAACATAACCTGTTCTTGTATTGTATTGTTTTCTATTTGGAGCCGCTTCAATTATACACGCAGTGGATGTTTTTTAATGTGGAATTTTATTTTAAATCTTCTCTATGTTTTATTACAACTTATTTTATATTTTTACACTGGTTTTTTAATGATAGATAGTATTGATCAGCAGACATCTTTTATGAGAGAGTTTTACCATCGACTTATACAGGAAGAGGATGTTGCCATAGACATAAATAGAAACACAAAATAGAGATGCTACTTGAAAACAATCGATTATATCTCAACAGAGAAAACTCCTATCACATAAATATTTGCCCTGGACGGGAATCGAACTCTTTGACCCAGTAGTCAGGATAAATAAATATATAAATGCATAGAAATACTTACAGCTGAATTGAGAACCTTCTGCTTTGATGTACCTAGATTAAAATACAATAGATTCCTTAAGTAGAGCAAGGTTTCCTACGTAGTTTTTCCTCATAGGCAAAATAATGCCATATTTATTTTATACCTACTAACCTTAAAATTGAATCATCAATAAAAAATTACATCTTTTTATTCATCTCACCATTACGCAAGCATAATACTAAATAATACACAAATCACACAAAAAATTAGGCACATCCCATTAAAGTAACTATATTATAGTCAGTAATTTGACTAAACAAAGTACTGTGACTTTATCAACGAACAACAGAAACGTGCAAAGTGTAGTGTTGAGTGTAAATGAGTGACACGGAAAGTGCGTCCAGTTCGGAAGAGGACGTCGACTCGGGCATCGCGGAGGAGCACGGACGACGCGGCGGCTGCATGGAGATCGACGATATTATAGATTACTGGTGAGTGTGTTGAGTGTAATATATTATATACTAACTGAGTTTAATACAGAGTTATCTGCTTATCCTGTACTAACCCAAAAGGGGGTGTTTGAGATCATCATTATTAACAACTTTTACAAAAAATCAACAAAAAGAATCCAGATATTCCATACAAAACTGCAATTCGGAATTGATAAAATGTATGAAACAGCTGATGTTTTTCCTATCCAATTTTGTTTTGGCACCTTAGTAAAATATGGTCGCAAAATGCCCCCTTTCGACTTAGTACAGGGTAAGCAGGTAGCCCTGTATACTAAACAGGTATATGGACGTATTGAGAAAGAAGGTGGAAGGGCGGCGCGTCCAACCCATCGGGGCTCCGTAACTCCGTAGTACTAGCCGCTGTACTCCGCTATCTGTCAGGGATAACCTTTGGATTTTAACTAACTTCAAATAAAGAATTGACCGGCAAAAACTGCATGGGGCTCTGTAATTGAATTATTAGAACGGCTGAACGTATGCTTAGATGGTCATAAGGTGGAGTGGGGGCGGGAGCGAAAATTTAAACTCTGTGGATGGGGACTCGCGTGAGGAATGGTGGGGATTCGTAGGGATTCATGGATTCATCTTTACTACTAGGTACGCCGCCATTAACTAACTATGTATTACCAATAAAGATTCACAATAATAAAAAATCTATAACTAACATATATCTACTATAATTAGAATAATATTTATTATATTTAAGCGAATCGCTTCTTAATTCATAATGCGGACCGCCAGGGATTGGAATGCCCTGCCTCCGTCATTGTTTCTTGACAATTACAATTTGGACATCTTCAATTCAAGAGTGAATAGGAATCTTTTAGGCCTACATAATTATCTACTCCATCTTCGGCTACAACTTCGCTTTCCATCGGGCGTGTTAGTGGCCAAAAACAAAATAACAGTAATTATCACTTATATTTTTAGGTAAGTAAATGATCTATTAAAATAAAACAACCATATGCACAGCACAGTTTAATATAAAATGATATAGATATAAAATACGCA
Organism: Hypomecis punctinalis; assembly: GCA_949316475.1. Lineage (NCBI taxonomy): Eukaryota > Metazoa > Arthropoda > Insecta > Lepidoptera > Geometridae > Hypomecis > Hypomecis punctinalis. The sequence continues at coordinate 4,192,299 of OX438822.1, forward strand.
GCTCCGCGCTATCACAGTTATGGGTTAGTTCTCCCCCTCCTCCTCGGGCTCCGCTTCGGGCTCGGCCGCGGCGCTCCGCCCCGTCGGGCCTCCGTACCCGCCGTAGCCCTCCGCTACCTGTAAAAATCAATTAATAAACAATAGGTATCTTCTAGGTACACCATAGATCACATTTCACATATCTGCTTAACTTCAGGCAGTTGATGCCACCTTCCATGTATACCACTTTGTAGAAATCACTATAAACAATCTACCACCGTTGACCTTTTTAAAACCATCCCTTTTCTGAACGACGACGATCGTCGACTAAGTTGACGCAGCCACCTCCGTCGACTACGTTGACGCTACTACGGAGATTGCTGTCGTCAACTATGACATTGACATCTCCGTTAAGAAAACTTCACCACGAAGAAACAAAATATCTTTGTGTATGAAATAAATAGACGTAATGTGTGATATAGATTACGTCTATTAATTTATTACTTTTATTATTTAATTTCTACATACTATGATTCCATCGTCGATGAGGTAGACATCACCATTACCATAATAGCCGTCATTAACTATGACACCACCGTTACTAACGTCAATTGTCTACATACGCTGACGCCACCGCCCGCGATGTTGACGCCGCCACCACCTTTGACTAAGTTGACGCCGCCCCCGCCGTCGACTACGTCGATTCTCCCGCCGCCGTCGACTACGTTGACGCTACCACCTTATGTATGACATTTACATGACATTTGACCTTATGTTTTACATTAATAGACATAATGTGTACATACATTGACGCCACCGTCCGCTACGTTGACGCCGCCACCGTAGTAGCCATCACCGTCGACTACGTTGACGCCACCGCCACCGTCAACCACGTTGACGCCGCCGCCGCCGTAATAACCATCGTCAACTATGACGTTGCCGCCAAAACCAGGCTCTACTGGACCTGAAGTCAGAGATATATAAACCAGAACTTATAACAAAACTCTATTAGGTGGAATTAAAATTAATAAAGTGAAATCCAAATGAATGGCGTATGTGAACACGAGGAGAGTCGTTTCGCAGTTGTGCAGTTTAGCTACAAAAACTGCGCAAAACTCGCGCAGTTTATAGCTAACTTTACAGACTTATTATTCAACCTGTACTCGTTATTCAGTATCGAGGCCTTACTTTAGTATAATATACAGGGTTATTTCTAATCAATTTAAGCATCCCTTTAGGGGATTATTCTGTACATCAAATCTAACAACTTTTGTTCTACTACTTTCTCAAAACTAAAAAAAAATTGTTGTTCCATATTAAAATATCGTTCACCCGCGGCAAAATGTATGGAACAGCTGTTTTTTTTTTTGGTTTTGACTAAAGTAGTAGAACAAAAGTTATTTGTTTTAATGTACAGAATAAGCCCCTAAAATGATGCAAATTGATTAGGAATAAAGCCGGAAACATACTATCGGACGCGGCTGACGGACGCAACTGTTAGCCGCGACTTAGCAATGTGCACAGTCTTAAACATCCGGCGCGCCAGATCGCTCTCGGACGCCCGAACGCTCAAGGTCGTCCGAAGGTGACGTCCACGACTGATGTCCGATAGTGTGCACGGCTCAGTGTACTTTCATAGTCTAGAAACCTATCAGTCGCGGCTGTCAGTCGCGTCCGTAAGCCGCGTCCGATAGTATGTTTCCAGCTTAATTCTGTATAACAGGCTAGATGACTAAAAATTATAATTAGTCCGTAAGATAGTTATTATCAAAATTTTAATTAGACAGATATTTTTTCTTTTGTGTGACGCCAAGCAGTGGAATTATTAAGACTGCAGTAGATGATAATATTGATGGTGGCTTCAAAAGTCCTTCATTTTAGATAGAGCGTAACTCGGGTGGCTGGGGTGGCCAGGGTAGCCCGGGTGGCCAGGGTAGCCAAGGTGGCCGGGGTGGAAGTTGATTCCGCCCTCTATTGTATTTGTAGTATTTGCTTATTTCATTAGTACGGCAATTAATCAATTACAGTAATTACTATGACATTAGTTAAAAAAAATATGCACAGTTAAAAATAAAAAATAAAACTTATTCACAAAGTTTTCTCACAAAAATTCAAACATTCAGACAATATCACTTTCCAGTCATTAGCAAATATGTCACAATTTGGGTTGATGTCCAGAAGTTAAGTGCTGTGAGGGTACGTGGTACCGGAGACTACGAATGAGCTATAGTGCGACTAAAAGAGGTTGCAAACAATTTTCGGTGCCTGAGACGACGGTAGTCATTAGGGGCATATCTATAGACGACACAATTCACTGGCAAGTTCTGGACTATCAATTATACCTCTATGTTCACGCCTCGAAGCCTGAACCCTGTATTCGTCTCGTATTCACAGAGGGCAAGAAGTTTGGATTCAGTTTTTAATGTGAGTACCTCAAATGCGCAGTGGAGCGCTAATTATTTTACCTATTACTTTGGTTCTTTACCAATGGTGGCCGGGGGATGTAACCTCACCTGCGTAGCCGGGGTGGCCTGGGTAGCCCGGGTGGCCGGGGTGGCCAGGGTAGCCGGGGTGGCCGGGGTGGAAGTTGACTCCGCCGCCGACGTGCACGCCCCCTTCAGGCCCAAACCCCATATCCGGGTGGATCTAAGGACCAGAACATTTATAGGTCGATTAAAAACTTAATGGCTGCTGTGACATTAGCCACAAGCTGAGCAAAACCCAATCCTAACGCAGCTTTTAAATGAGCTTCAGTCGGGATTGGATTTAGCGCAGCTTGTAGCTAACTTCACAGCTTCTAAAGTATTTTTTGATATTACAATGCACACCACACCCTGCACGGGTAGCACGGGTAGCACGGCAAAGGGAGAAAACCATTTTATCCACTTTAAAATGTCAATTGTCATTGTCAATCCATACTTTATTTCCTCTTCGAGGGGATATAATGGTGGAAAGACTATTTGTCCCTTTGTCATGCTTCCCGTGCTGGTATCATTATAATTTTATATACCTAGTCGTATTTTTTTTAACACGACCTCTGACCCCTATCGGGGCGAATCGCCCAAGACTCTTTTAAAGGTTTTCGGCCCGCTCCAAACAATGCGGGGCGAATGGGGACCTTCAATAAGAGTCTTGGGCGATTCGCCCCGCGGGCCGAACCGCTTGCGGGGCGAAACGACGCAGGACTCGTTTGTGGGTATGTCACTACATAGTATAAAACAAAGTCGCTTCCCTGTCTGTCTGTCCCTATGTATGCTTATATCTTTAAAACTAAGCAAACGAATTTTGATGCGGTTAATAGATAGAATAATTAAAAAGGAAGGTTTATATGTGTAACACACCTGTGCGAAGCCGGGACGGGTCACTAGTAAATGATATTTCAGAAAAAGTATGTCTCATTTGGTTATCAGATGAGTGATGGTCGTTCTTCTAGGTACGTCTCTCCCCATAAAACATATTTATTTATTTGTTTATAGGCGAGCAGTGTATACTGATGTACCTATTTCAAGCAGAGTCGAATACAAGATCATTTTTTGCAAAAATTACCATGATCGACTTCACCCGTGTACAGAATCATTACATAGTATAAAACATTTCCGCTGTCTGTCCCCATGTATGCTTCTATCTTTAAAACTACGCAACGGATTTTCATGCGGTTTGTTTTAATAGATAGAGTAATTTAAGAGAAATGTTTATATGTATAATACACTTGTGTGAAGCCGGGGCGCATCGCTAGAACGCAAATATTATGCACGGATCGATGTAACATTCTTCACATAATTGTTGATTTATCAAAAATGGCTCAGCCAATTTCGATAAAATTTAAATGGGACCAATTTCGAAGTATACCCTTTCCAATAAAAAAATAATTATTGAAATCGGACTACTATAAAAAAAGTTATGCGTGGTTATACATAAAAAAAATATATATACGTGTCGAATTGTTTCGACTGCCTCGGTGGCTCAGTGGTTAGTGACCCTGACTTCTGAATCAAAGAGGCGGGGGTTCGATCCCCACCAGGGCAAGCATTTTTGTGATGAACATAGGTGTTTGCTCTGTGTCTGGGTGTTATTTAGGTACTATCTATATAAGTATGTATTTAAAATATGTATATGTAGTATATCAGTCTCTGGCAGCCATATCACAAGCTTTGCTTAGTTTGGGGTCAGAGACCGTGTGTGAGATGTCCCCCAATATTTACTTATTTATTTATTTATGTATACCTCCTCCAGTGGTTCGTCGGTCAAAAATTAGTGTGTTTATCTGTCAAAGGAATGTTTTCCTTCTTTATCCAAAGGTCCAGTCTATTCTTAAAAGTGTTTATAGTCCTTGCTGAGATGACATGACGCCGCGCGATGCCAAAGTGCTCGGTTACAAGCACTTGATTAGGTAATATAACGGCAAGATTCAAGAATACGGGTCATTGTGAATTATTTAATGTAAATGTCGCAGGCATTTGAAAGCTTGTTTTAAGGGCTTCCCAAAAATATTTAGTTTAGATTTGTTCACCCCTTCAATTTTATTTAAATGCGAAAAATAAATTGTATGAAAAATAACAATACAGCTTATTATTTTTTCTAGTTCATCAATAATAAAGTGCTTCTATCGTTATTTTACTTGCATTCGTAGCTGATTCTTCTACATTCATCTCTTAGTTTGCTAAAAGTAAAAATTGTGTGTGTGACCAGTTGGTAATAGGTAGGTACAATGTGACAAAAAACACTTAGGTAAAAAGTGTGTCTAATTGGTAAAAATGCTCTTATTTAACTATTTGGAGGTTACTTAGTCAGGGTTGCTAGAGGTAAAGTATTGAGCCAAATATATTTATTTATCCTAATAAATTAAAAAAAAATTAAAAAAAATCGGAAAGCTCTTTTTTGTTTTTAACTGTTGTAATAGACTCAGAACAATATAAACTTTCTCGAAATGTAACGAACGTTGTTATTATTGTTATTGTTCTTTGAGCCATTTGGAGTTGAGACTTTGGGTCCGTGGGGGCCGGGAGCTCATATCGTTTTCAAAAGTCTTTCTGAGCGTCTGGTGGACGCGACGCGTGACCAAAATGCTGGTGTTTATTTGGCTCAACGTATAAGCATTGCCATTCAGCGTGGCAATGCTGCCAGCATGCTGGGCACGCTGCCAACTGGCAGTGGGCTTGAGCACTTGGATTATCTTTAGACCTTCAAGGGTCTGTGGATGATCCAATTGCTTTCTATGTAGTAGTAGTGTAGTATGGTCATTAATGTTAAAAAAACAATATAACGAGCGTTGTGGTTAGAATTTTTGATTATTATTATACCAGCCTCCATATATTTTGTGGACATGTCCTTTTTTCACTACTTTCACTTAGGGACTGTGTCTCTGTAGATGTTTGTTCGAAGGGTATAATAAAAAAAATACTTACATACATCCTCTGCCCGTTATCACCATCAGCGTCGCCCATTTTGACACAGAAATAAAAAAAAATCAAATAAAAAGCACTAGCACTACAGGTGCGGACTGTAGTATATGGAAATATGGAAACTTACTGATTACTTATCTATACTTATCTGTCGATAAACACATTCTTAGTACTAAATCGGGAAAGATAATGGAAGGGCGAGGATATGTACAGGGTTACTTTGTTAAGGGTACTGTACTGTATCAGCCTTTTTAATAGTCCACTGCAGGACTTAGGCCTACCCACGAAGGGTGATTGGGTCATATACACCACGCTGGCCCAGCGAGGGTTGGTGGATTCGCATAATACGCCATCGAATTTCTTCTACGGCCGTATGCAGGTTGCCTCACGATGTTTTCCTTCACCGAAAAGCCAGTGGTGTGAAATTCCGTACATAAATTCCAAAGAACTCATTGGTACGGAACCGGGATTTGAACCCACGACTTCACGATTGCAAGGCGGGTGTCACATAAATATATATATATATATATATATTTATAAAGCGATTTTATATATATATTTCTATGTATGACCGACTTCACCCGTGTACAGAATCATTACATAGTATAAAACAAAGTCGCTTCCCGCTGTCTGTCCCCATGTATGCTTATATCTTTAAAACTACGCAACGGATTTTGATGCATTTTGTTTTAATAGATAGAGTAATTCAAGAGAAATGTTTATATATATAATACACTTGTGCGAAGCCGGGGCTCATCGCTAGAACACAAATATTATGCACGGATCGATGTAACATTTTTCATATTATTGTTGAATTATCAAAAATGGCGCAGCCAATTTCGATAAAATTTAAATGAAAGCAATTTCGAAGTATACTCTTTCCAATAAAAAAATAATTATTGAAATCGGACTACTACGAAAAAAGTTATGCGTGGTTTTACATAAAATATATAAATATATATATATATATATATATATATATACGCGTGAATTGTATACCTCCTCCGGTGGTTCGTCGGTCAAAAATACTCTACATTTTTTTTTTATTTCGAATAGTTTTGCGTTTGACTACACACTGCCTGATGTTAAGCAGATGTGCGGTCTAGGGTGTAGCACGCTTACCTAGAAGATACCTATTTACTCGGGATTTGAAGATACTCACGTTGTACTTTAACGGGAAGACAGACCCAGGCAAAGCATTCCACATTCCGGCTGTTCGTATGAGGAATGAGGATTCGAAACGCTTGGTTCTAACGCGCGGAATGTCCACCATAAAAGGGTGGCGCTTTGGTCGCGTCCGTCTAGCCGTACGATAGAAGAAAGGGGCAGGGGGGACCAGATTGTGCAACTCCTGGGCGCACTCTCCGAAGTGTATCTGGTAAAAGACCGACAAACACGCTACTTTGCGACGATGCTCAAGACTTTGCAGCTGCGTCTTAGTCAAGGTTTCGTTGTCAATCAGCCTCCTGGCTCGCCTCTCAATCGACTCCAGAGCCTCCAGTTGATATTTGGCAGAGCCATCCCAAAGGTGAGAGCAGTATTCCATTATTCTACATAATCTAAAATAGCCCTGTAGAGTGTACATGACCTAAAATCTATACTTATTGTATAAAACATAACGCATTACGATAAGTCTAAAATTATCGCGACCGAACGGAGGTAGTCAGAAATATACTGATAACACGTAATGGCAGATTACTTACACCTGCGATATATGGCTGGCATGATTAGGCCTATTGTCCACCTAAAGCTACTGGTCATCATCATCGTGGGATCATTTTGCTCCTTGTTGCTGGGAGCGAGGTTGCAGCCCCGAGGAATCCCTCTTTACTGCGGCTGGACGCTGCGGGAACACTGCCCGCAGGGCATTTGTCGGAGGGTGCGAGCGTCTGACTCTCCCGCGAGGGCGAGTGGTGCTTCTAGCACCCTCTCAGCCGATTGGCTGGTGGCCTTCTAGGCTTTGATGAGCTTGAAACAATGGTTAGCAGGAGTTGGGAGGGGGAAAGGAAAAAGGGGGGACTATCTTCAACTGGCAGTGGGCTTGAGCATTTGGATTATCTTTAGACCTTCAAGGGTCTGTGGATGATCCAATTGCTTTCTATGTAGAGGTAGTGTATTTAGTTGTAGCCTTATTCACATAGGCTACAACTAAATTGTATTTTTTTGTAGTTAATAAGGGCAATTGCCATTTGGGAACGAAGGGGAGGGTGGGTTGGCTTTGTGGGAGAGGCGAGCTTCCGACTTCTCCGTGAGGGCGATTGGTACTTCAAGCCCCTCTCAGCCTGTTGGCCGTCACGGCTTTGTGGGCCGGGAGGCTTATGTCCAGCAGTGGACGTACTACGGCTAATAATGATGATAATGAGATGTTCTATGTAATTATGCATAGGTATTGGAGTTTTTGAAAACGTGGTGTCTAATACCAGTGCCGCACTATCCGGGACTTACCTTATCAGTCTCTGGCAGCCATAATTATCACAAGCTCTGCTTAGTTTGGGGTCAGAGACCGTGTGTAAGATGTCCCCTAATATTTATTGATTTATTTCTATTAGCATTCTGACCTTCGTTTCGTTCAGCTTCTGGTGGATATCCAGGTCTAAATATATGTGTCAGGATTATAAATAATACACATTATTGATAATTATTAATCGATTAATTATGTACCTACAGTAAATCATGCGCATTTTGATTTTTAGCCGACTGCCACGAAAAAATAATATGCGGGTACATTTTTGTTACAAAATTAATTTCGTACTTAATTTACTTACGTAGTACGTAAGGTAGGTACCTTATGAACTTAATTTTATAAAAATGTAAAAAAATTGTTAAAATTGTTGTAAAAAAATTTTCTTCATTTTTCTAAACTAACGTGGCTAAGCAGTTAAGGTATTTATTTATTTGCTCAATTTATTTATTTCATAATTAAGACCGGGACCTATAATTATCAAACGTGTCATCCGAGTCACGGCAGTCCTGAACTGTACCAGCCCTTTTAATAGTCCACTGCAGGACGTAGGCCTTCCCACGAAGGATTGGGCCATTATCCACCACACTGGCCAATGCGGGTTGGTGGATTCACATACACCATCGAATTTCTTTTACGGACGTATGCAGGTTGCCTCACGATGTTTTCCTTCACCGAAAAGTCAGTGATGTGAAATTCCGTAAATAAATTCCAAAGAACTCATTGGTACGGGACCGGGTGGTCTGGTAAGCCGTGGTGGTCTAGAGGTAGTGACACCCGCCTTACAATCGTGAGGTCGTGAGTTCAAATCTAAGTTGTATATCCCCTTCAAAAATAAATAATTAAATACGGAACCCTTCGTGCGCGAGTCCGGCTCGCATTGGCCGATTATTATTTTATGTTACGTTAGAAAGCTGACGTCCACAAGTGGTACATTATTCAGAGAAAAATCGAACCAAGATGATATATACATCATTTGAAAGCTTGTTATATGGGCTTCCCAAAAATATTTAATTTAGATTTTTTCACCCCTCCAATTTTTTTTAAATGCGATAATTTAATTGTATGAAAAATAACAATACAGCTTATTATTTTTTCTAGATTAGCAATAATAAAGTGCTTCTACCGTTATTTTACTTGCGTTCGTAGCTGATTCTTCCACATTCATCTCTTAATTTGCTATAATTATAAATTATAACCTACCAGAGTGACCAGTTAGTAGGTACAATGTGACAAAAAAACACTTAAAAAGTGTGTCTAATTGGTAAAAATGCTATTATTTAACAATTTAGATGTTACTTAATCAGGGCTGCTAGAGATAAACTACCTATTGAGCGAAATATATTTATTTTTTCTAATAAATTCAAAATTCATTTTAAAAATCGGAGGGGTCATTTAAGTTTTTAACTGTTGTAATAGACTCGGAAAAATATGAGCTTTCTCAAAATGTAACGAGTGTTGTGGTTAGAATTTTTGATTATTATTATACCATCCTCCATACATTTTGTGGACATGTCCTTTGGTGTGAAATTCGATCCGTACATAAATTCCAAGGAATTCATCAAGGAATGGTACGGGATTGGGATTTGAACTGACGATTGTGTTGTGATAAGGCAGGTGTCATTACCACTATACCACCACGGCTATAGCCACGGCAGTGCTCAGTATGCTGAGTGTGAGTTTTGTCGTAAACATGACGCGCATGCTATTTGTATGAACTTGCACTTTCACAAAGTGTTTCAAAAACACGCCGCTAGTGGCGCTGTACATTTCTTCATACAAATAACATGCTTACGCGCTCGCGGCGAGCGCGTCATGTTTACGACAAAACTCACACTCAGCATACAGTTGTAAATATCACACGCGGTCACCCATCCGAAGACTAACCGTCCCGATCGTTGCTTAACTTTGATGATCGCTGAGAAACACCTAGTCAAACTACACTTAGACTTTTACTTAGACTGCCTCGGTGGCTCAGTGGTTAGTAACCCTGACTCCTGGGTCAAAGAGGCGTGGGTTCGATCCCCACCCAGGGCAACCATTTATGCGATGAACATAGGTGTTTGCTCTGTGTCTGGTTGTTATATAGGTTCCATCTATATATAGGTAAGTATGTATTTAAAAATATGTATATAGAGCAGCGGTTCTCAAACTTTTTTGGTGACGGAACCCTTTTGAAAAGCAAAATGCTCGACGGAGACCTAAAATTAACAAAAAAGAAAGTTCATACTCGTTTCTTCGGTAAAATGTCCCAAAAGAAGCCCCCATTAAGTGCATCTCAGTAATATTGGCCAAATAGGGATGTTTACTAAAAAAATATAATTAGTCCGTCATATAGATTGTCAAAAAATATTAGACACGTATTTTTTCTTTTGTCGATTTAACACAAATCGATGAAGATATAGCCTGTTAAAGTTCCGCGTGACGTCAATAACCGCTATGAAATGTACCGGCTAGTGACGTCACGAGCCCCCACTCTCAAACTTTGACAAGGTTTATCTTAGTCACTAATTGTTTGATTGACAAAAGAAAAAATACGTGTCCAATATTTTTCAATAATCTAATTGACGGACTAATTATAATAATGATTTTCATACCCAGTAAACATCCCTATTCTTCAAATGTCATCTTGAAACATTTCTGAGTCGCTGAAATTTATTTTTGTTTTTATTTTTTCTCATTAATTCAGTATTCTCGTGGAACCCCTACAGAGGCTTTGCGAAACCCTAGGGGTCCGCGGAACACACTTTGAGAATGGCTGATATAGAGTATATCAGTTTCTGGCAGCCATACCTATATAAACGAACGAACAAGTACATTGATAGATACATTAACATTGATACATATTAGTCGTAATACAAACATTACTTAAAAAGTTGAAACATTTATACTAGGTATTCGTTTTTTCTGCTTTGTAACTAATCAAGATTCACCCAACCTCCGGAACTAGTTTAAACTGTATCTCGGGCGGCAGTTTTCCTCTCGCTCATTTACTAGGCAACGTGTAATGTGTACGACGGAGACGGACGACTCAATGGTTAAAGTAGAATGTAGTATACGTACACAAATGAGACTATCCTTTGAACCGACAACAGTAAAGTGAAGGTGTTGAGTTTAAAATTTATGTATTTATATTTGTTATTATAGTTTCAAATATATCTATCTATCTATCAGCCGTAGGATGTCCACTGCTGGACATAGGCCTCCCCCATGGATTTCCAACAAGGCCGGTTGAAAAAGGCCTGCAACCAGCGCGTTCCTGCGAGTTTGATTATATCGTCAGTCCACCACTAGGTGGACGTCCTACGCTGTGCTTGCAGGTCCGTGGTCTCCATTCGAGAACTTTCCGGCCCCATCGGCCATCCATTCATCGAGCAATGTGTCCTGCCCATTGCAACTTTAATTTGCTAATCCTTTGGGCTATGTCGGTAACTTTGGTTCGTCTGCGGATCTCCTCATTTCTGATTCGATCCCGCAGAGAGACACTGAGCATAGCCCTCTCCATAGCTCGTTGAGCTATCTTGAGCTTAATTCATGAGGCGCACATTAAAAGACCACGTTTCAGTTCCATATGTCATCACTGGCAACACACAACTATCGAAAACTCTCGTCTTGAAGCACTGAGGTATATCGGATGAAAAGACTTTCATATATGGATCCTAAATAACTTTGCTTAGTTTGGGGTCAGAGACCGTGTGTAAGATGTCCCCAAATATTTGTTTATATATTTAGTATGAGTGCTTACTAGTTAAGTTATGTATTTGATAGGTATTTCTGGTTATGAGAGAATGTATAGTTAAGTAGTATAACCTGTATCTACCTACTTACTACCAATACATAATGTTATAGCGGTTAATATTTATTGAATAGGTACTTAACGAGCGTTTCAAATTTGGAACGGTATATACCTAGGGTTTATGCTAATAAAATCTACAGGGTTACCCAGAACTGGTGCACTGAGTCGAAAGGAGGTGATTCAGACCTTCAAAATGAATAACTTTTTGACCGACGAATGGTCCCATTAAAACTTTATCGAAATCGGCAGAGCCATTTTTGATAAATAAACAATAATGTGAAAAATGCTACATCGATCCGTGCGAAATATTCGCGAATTCTGTACATGGCTGAAGTCGGTCATGCCATTTTTTTTTTTGCAAAATATAATTATCTATATACGTTTTTTTTTTTCGTTTAGTTTCGCGTTTGACTACACATACACACTGCCTGATGTTGAGCAGATGTGCGGTCTAGGGTGTAGCACGCTTACCTAGAAGATACCTATTTGAGTTGCAGTTTGTATGGAACAACAGATTTTATTTCTCGAATTTTGAGTTCGCCCCATAGTAAAAGTTGTTCGTAGTGATGGTCTTAATCACCCCCTTTCGGCTTAGTACAGGGTAAGCAGATAACCCTGTATGATGAACAATGTATAACCCTGGACTAAGGTCTCAGAGGTCCCATTTAAATTAGCTCAAAAATCCATTAAAAAAATATGGTAAATAAATACACAGAGCAAAACAACCGCATTTAATGCTTAATTTGAATGAATGAAATTTGGGTACACATGGTCTAATTTGATTTTTGTTCAAAGATCCAAAAACATGAAATTCTTTTAAATGAAGATTGTTATGAAAGCAAATAATAGGAAACTTATTTTCCAAAACAAATAGAGAAAATAATTGAATATCGTGAGCGGTTATTAAAAAAATCAACAATTATTATAAAACAGTATAAGTTATGTAGAGGATACGAGTAGAAAAAATGTAATTATAATATCGTGACATTACCTGTTTTGACATAATATAACTAAATCCATTGACATTATCATACTTTTGACATTAATTTACTTACAGTTCTATTGTTTAATAATTATAATACCCTGTAAACGTCTGTACAGTGTACACCTATTTTAGGTAGAAGCTAGAGAACATACTTACTTACCTCATATTAATTTAAGAACTTTGTAAATTACACCTAGTTTCACAGACAAATAAATCATTCATTCATTCATTCCTTCACAATAACTGCAGCTAATAAAATTATAATAAAACGAGCACAAAGGACACCATCACTGTATTGAATGTAAAGCAGAAGTCTCCACCTTGAGACAGGAAGGACAAAAGAAACCAAAACATTCTACTCATTTTAAAATAGCAAAAAAAACAAAGTTTACGGAAAAGTATAAAGAGATTGCCAACAAGTACCTAATTACCTAGGTATACAAATTTTGTATGGAGATTTCAAAGACCTGTTTATATATGCTAAAAATATTTTTGGTTCTGAAACCATAGTTTTAATTTAAATTCTGATCAATTAAAAATGTTTAGATCAAAAAACGTAGTATAACAAATTCCTTGGAATCCACATAGGGAGTATACCTAATCTTTTCAAATAAAAAATCAATTCACAATTGCCAAAAAAATCTATGAACAAACATACAGACGAACATTCTCCATTCAACATTCATCCTCCTTTTTGGAAGGCGGTAAAAAAGAAACATTTCTTTTTATTGTTCTGTTAACATCTCCAGACAAACGGAACGGCATCCGATATAAGTCATCCGTCAAGCTAGACTGGCTCGCGGCCTGCTTACCAACAGAAAGTGCAAAATGCATCCGACAAACAGAACGAAACGTAAATACAATTTTCTATTTACAAACCGAAACCTGAGTCTCTCAGTCTTTCACCGGGCGAACGCCTCGCGACACGTGCTCGAAATAGCCCGAAAAAACAAACGCGTGAATAACGAAACGTTTTTAAAAAGTTTAGAACAAAAAAGCCAAACCTCCTTACAGCTTTTCCGGCAAGTGACGAAGCTGTCAAAATTTTAATCAAACCTTTTTACTTTTTAATTGAAGTTTGAGAAAAGTGCGCGCGAATCGTGAAACGTCAAAGTGATCTGTCAAAATTTTCTCGTCTGTGAAAATTGTTGATGGCCAGTGAAAACGGATAAGGACAGGACAGAATATTATAAACAAATCTCTTTGCGTATGTGAGTGAGTAATGGTGATATTTTAAGAGCTTTTGTTCTTTTCCACGAAGGTTCCGTGCTTATTCTGTGAGATATTTTTAAAAGAATACGAATCTGATATTGAAAAGGAAGTCTTAATATTTTCGTTCAATCCCTCAATTATTTTCTTTATGTTACATTCGAGCTTTTATTCTGTTTTTAATTTTGTCGCATTGCATACGTAGGTAGGTATCTACTTACCTACTTAAATATATTTTTTTAAATTTAATTATTTACCTATCCGAAAGGCTCTCGTAAAGTCAATTAATAATTAATGAAACCACAAATCTAGTAGGTATATACATCATTATGAATATAATTTACTATGGAACAACCGGGAAATGTCAAAGAAACTGTTGATGCATACATTTTTCAATGGTTACTGGAGATTTGGTTTGGAATAGCTGACTTCGCGATTTTATTGGTTCCACAATGATATGCCTGATGTGCAGTTTTATCAATATTATAATATGTGTGATAATAATAATATGCCTACTCGGCTTTTCATAAATAATCAATTTAGATGTAAATAAACAAACAAAATCGATTTTTCCTCTTTGTAACCGGTGCTTTTTTTAGACAAGTGACATATCCTACTATCCTATCCTATCCTACTTCCTACTTCCTACTAATATTATAAACGCGAAAGTTTGTGAGGATGGATGGATGGATGGATGGATGGATGGATGGATGGATGGATGTATGGATGTTTGTTACTCTTTCACGCAAAAACTACTGAACGGATTGAGATGAAACTTTGCAATAATATAGCTTATATATCAGAATAACACATAGGCTATAAATTATAATGATATTGCGTAAATTGTTCATAATATAACGATAAGTGTTAAGTAAGATCTGAGAACTCTGAGAAACTATTCTAGAGTGCGCTTCAAGAAATGTCAAAAAAATCAACTGTCGAATCGAACAACCGTCAAATCGTTTTTTGTTTAATTTTTTGGATCGGGTTTGAAAGACGGATCGTGGCATAGTCTACTTTTTATCCCGGATAAATAAAGGGTTCCCATGGGATAGCACAAAAATCAAAATGTCATGCGGGCGAAGCCGCGGGTAAAAACTAGTCTATCATCTTTTACTATGAGGCATCATCATCATTTTTTTGTTTTTTTGGGGAAAAAAATGATGATGATAATGACATGAATCTTTCAGTATCGTAAATTAAGTAGGTATAGTGGGTGTAACGGTTGTGGCCGCTGACCCGGTTGTGGGCATTAGGTGTCGAAATTATTGAATAAATGATAATTATAAGCAATGTAATACCATAAATATTGTTTGTGTGAATCTAAATGTTTCAAAATTTCCTTTAAAATATTTATTTACCTTAGAATTGTCTTTTTAATCCTTAAAATTCAAAGTGGCCACAAATGGTACTAAGGTGGCCACAATCGGTGCGTCTACCCAACCTGTATATTTTTGAAAATATATTATTAGCTACTTTGATATGTTGAAACATTTAAAATGAAAGAACAGATATAATTTACTCTAAAGATAATGTTGTTTATTTCTGTTTATTTCTCCTTCACCTACTTTTTCGAAATGAAATGAAAACATCGTTATTGATACTTTTAACGTTAACTACTATTTTCTACCAGTGCTTGGAAGAAATGGCTTAAAGCGATAAGGCCGCCAATTAGAGACATAATTGTTTTGTTTTGTCCATAAAATCTGTTTTTTTATGTAATGTGGTTGTCTAAATAAAGTGTTATTGATTGATTGATACTAAAAATTTTACTATTAGGTACACTTTGTCTTTCATCATCGACATCATTTCAGCTATAGGACGTCCACTGGTGGACATAGGCCCCCCTATCGATCTCTAATAAGTCCGATTGAAAACAGTTTGACTAGCTTTTGACCAATTTAATACTCACTTCATTAACACTAGCGTGAGAATTCATTATACTAAAGAAAACACCGGTTTTTACTCACGTATAATATCGCGGCCGGGCCGCTGGGAATCCGACCGGTTTCAGAGTAATTAGTACTCCTTCGTCAGGGAATACGCGCGCTCCCGTCGACTGGCGCACGCGAGTGCACGTTTCTTTTGACCAATTTAATACTGTCAATCATACTCCCAAATATAGTCATAATTTAAATATTATACGATCTTGCCATGCAATTGACTGCCTCGGTGGCTCAGTAGTTAGTGACCCTAACTTCTGGATCAAAGAGGCGTGAGTTCGATCCCCACCAGGGCAAATATTTGTGTGATGAACATAAGTGTTTGCTCTGTGTCTGGGTGTTATTTAGTTACTATCTATATAAGTATGTATTTAAAAATAAGTATATGTAGTATATCAGTCTCTGGCAGCCATATCACAAGCTTTGCTTAGTTTGGGGTCAGAGGCCGTGTGTAAGATGTCCCAAAATATTTATTTTATTTTATTTTATAAAATTATTATCGAAATCGGCTGATAAATAGCTCAACAGAAAACGTCCCCTTATTTTGAAGAAAATGCGCGGATTCAACCAAACATCGCCGACGACGTACTAAGTTTCGTCAAGAGTCGTTGAAAACTACAACCTGTAGTGGAAAAACAACATCCGTAATGATCGCTAGCCCTGTTGTTTTGACTAAAGTCTATTTCAACTAGAGAGCGAAAAACGTACGTTCACGCCATGGTACCACGAGAGCACCGAAAACAAACGATGCGTATCGTTATCCATACATTTATGTATCGTTTCCCTGTCGCTTATGCATTTACCGTGTTTCGTAGTACCGGGCGAGGCGAGCGACAAGGCCAGTCAGATATTGCAAACCTGCAGCGCGAGTACCGTTCTTATACGATCGTTAATTTGACATTTAAATCGATAAAATTCGCTAAAACTCATAGAATTTTTAGCGATTTTTAGCGAATTTTATCGATTTAAATGTCAAATTAACGATCGTATAAGAACGGTACTCGCGCTGCTGTTTTGACATGTTTCGGTAAGATTCTCATCCTCATTAGACCAGGAATTGGATAAAACTGTGGATTCATTTATCACAAACGTAACAGGCGAAACATCAGACAGCAGCTCGTCAGACGATAGTAATTTTGATTCAGATTTAATTTAATGTCATTTTTTAATTCGTTTGATTTTATTTTCTTAATCGTTTCCTTTAAATAGGTGATAATAATAAAAAATAGTTTATTTGGCACACACTTAAATCTTAAACTAATTACACCTCTCAATGTCAGATGATTAATTTACTAATGTGTAGGTAGATAGTTACATGTAAAACTTGTTCTACAGTTTTGAGTTAAATAGTGATAATCCTACTAATATTATAAACGCGAAAGTTTGTGAGGATGGATGGATGGATGGATGTATGGATGTTTGTTACTCTTTCACGCAAAAACTACTGAACGGATTGAGATGAAGTTTTGCAATAATATAGCTTATATATCAGAATAACACATAGGCTATAAATTATAATGATATTGCGTCAAAAATCAAAATATCATGCGGGCGAAGCCGCAAGTAAAAACTAGTAGTAAAATAATGATAATTGTTAGGTAAAAACTGAAAACCTGAATTTTGATAGTGACAAAATAGTTGTTAAGTATTAAAATAATTTATTGATGCAAAGAAGGTTGGTCTTCCCTGCGCAACACTAAAAGGTCAATGTCCGTTTTTCGCTCTCTAGTTGAAATAGACTTTATTTAATAATCAAAACCCTGGTGTAATAATTTTCAAGTCGCAAGAAGGCCTCTGACATGGCTAAACGGTTAAAACAACTGGGTAACCAATAGAATAGAATAGAAAACGCTTTATTGTTCACACAATTTACAATATAACAATACTCTTGTGACGAGCACAGGTCCATAGATCGGTTAACCACGAAATAACAACACAGCTAATCAGGTTATAATCCTCTGTAATATTTATCAAAATATTATTGGTAGATTATTTATAATTAATGTATGATTTAAATGGATTTACTTTGAATAATACAAAAACAATTTATAACGTTGTCACAGAGGCAGCGAACATAGCAGAGAGGGAAAAACCGAACACTTATGAGTAAAACGTCATATATCGGTGACAGTGACATTGACATATATAATGTTGCACTTGGCACCGCATTCAACAAAATACGACAAGTATATCAACAAATACTGTACTGTATCAGCCTTTTTAATAGTCCACCGTAGGACGTAGGTCTACCCACGAAGGGTGTTTGGGCCATATCCACCACGCTGGCCCAGTGCGGGTTGGTGGATTCACATACGCCATCGAATTTCTTCTACTGACATATGCAGGTTGCTTCACGATGTTTTCCTTCACCGAAAAGCCAGCGGTGTTAAATTCCGTACATAAATTCCAAAGAACTTGGTACGGGACCGGGATTTGAACCCACGACCTCACGATTGTTAGGCGGGTGTCACTACCACTAGACCACCACGGCTTCACCACGGCCATATAACAATAAAAGAATACAATATTATTAAAATAGTGCGACAACCGGCGGCCTTACCGCTTAGAGCGATTGCTTCTAGGCAACCTGAACAATCATCCGATCATCACGTGTCATCCGAGCCAAGGTAGTGATCAGTTATAAATGCTACCCGCGGTTACCCTGACCGTGCTGAATAACTTTTGTGATCTCTGTGATTTTACTAAGAATTTACGGTCTTTTTTGACCGACGAACCACCGGAGGAGGTATACAATTCGACGCGTATACAGGGTTATTTCCAATCAATTATCATCATCTTAGGGGTTTATTCTGTACATCAAAACTAACAACATTTGTTCTGCAACTTTTGTCAAAACTAAAAAAAAAAATCAGCTGTTCCATACACTTTGTCGCGGGCGAACGATATTTTTCTATGGAACAACAATTTTTTTTAGTTTTGACCAATGTCTCAGAACAAAAGTTGTCAGTTTTGATGTACAGAATAAGCCCCTAAGAGGATGCTAATTGATTAGAAATAACCCTGTATATATTTTTTTTTATGTATAACCACGCATAACTTTTTTCGTATTAGTCCGATTTCAATTATTATTTTTTTATTGGAAAGAATATACTTCGAAATTTGTCCCGTTTAAATTTTATCGAAATCGGCTGAACCATTTTTGATTAATCAACAATAATGTGGAAAATGCTGCATGGATCCGTGCGAAATATTCGCGAATTCTGTACACCGGTGAAGTCGGTCATGCTAATTATTGCAAAAAATAATCTTGTTGACTTTTACATCTTTTACCGGATACACTTCGGAGAGTGCGCCCAGGAGTTGCACAATCTGGTCCCCCTGCCCCTTTCTTCTATCGTACGGCTAGACGGACGCGACCAAAGCGCCACCCTTTTATGGTGGACATTCCGCGCGTTAGAACCAAGCGTTTCGAATCCTCATTCCTCATACGAACAGTCGGAATGTGGAATGCTTTGCCTGGGTCTGTCTTCCCGTTAAAGTACAACGTGAGTGTCTTCAAATCCCGAGTAAATAGGTATCTTCTAGGTAAACGTGCTACACCCTAGACCGCACATCTGCTTAACATCAGGTGTAGTCAAACGCAAACCTATTCGAAATAAAAAAAAAAAGTTGACTTAAAATAATACAAATCAGTTGAAGTGATCAGTGGTTAAAATAATAGTGTTTATTTTACAAAAGCTATCACTGTAGCAGTATAAGTTTAATATGTTTTGTTGACATTACGGTGAAATGTTTGAAGTTAGCTCGGTATTTTTATGGCGCGGTCTCCCAAAACGGACGGGCGAATAAAATTTTAAGATGGCCATTCGTTTTTATTCTTTTCTTATGTCGTCGTGAAAAGTTTTTGTAGACAGCGTTAGTAATCAGTATGTAGATATTCTATATGATCTATACTCCATAAAATTTAACTTGATCTCTGCGACAGCTGTCAGAAAAATCACGCCTATGAAGTCCTCAATTTCTTAATAAGTAGTACAGACAGTACCTGTCAATGTCATACTTTATGGGCATGTCAATTAGTGATGGGCGACGAATGATCGTGACCACAGAGTTTTAGATAGAGTTTTTCTATATAAAACTTAATTTATCATTAATTTTATTGTATATTTTAATATCATAAGATTTTTTATACTTATGTGTAATTAAATTGAACCCAATTATATGTTATATTAGCATCGGTAATAGTGAAAAACGTCTATAAATACTACCGTTACATTATTATGAGTATTTAATTAATGTCATAACATTATTTACATGTGTACATACTTGATCTTTTCTCACCTTCAACTACTCATTCGATTTCATTACAACATTGTTTGAAAATCGATTTTTTCCACCACTATCTCAACTCTAAAAATGTCAATCTTCTATGTCAATGTCACAGTCGCAGAGATCAAGTTAAATAGGGTATAGGTACCTGATTTTTATATATAACCTATGAACCTTTTTTTTGCCTAAAAAGTAGGTACCTCAATTATGTCAATTTCCGTCTTTCAAACTATACAGGGTTATTCTTATTAGGATCCTTTTAGGGGCTTATTCTGTACATCAAAATTAACAACTTTTGTTCTACGACTTTTGTCAAACTAAAAAAAGAAATCAGCTGTTCCATACATTTTGTCGCGGGTGAATGATATTTTTCTGATTTGAACGACATTTTTTTTCGAGTTGTGACATAAGTCGCAGAATAAAAGTTGTTAGTTTTGATGTACGGAATAAGTCCCTAAAAGGATGCTAATTGACTAGGAATAACCCTGTATAATTATATGTCCAAAAAATACGTTGCTCCGTTGCTGCGTGAAAAAGGGACAAACCAACAAACTAATAATAACAATAATCAATATACCAACAAGACTTTTGGATTCATAATATTAGTAAGGGAATAAGGAATGCAAGAAGATGTTTTAATATAATACCTACATACATAAATAGGTATACCATGGAACTAACATTTACAATAAGTTTAGTATTATTTATTCAACATCAGGCAATATGTAGTCAAACGCAAACCTACACGGAATAAAAAAAAAGTATTATTTTTATCCAGCCGAATGTTAGTTTGTTATGATTGGATGTTACTACTCGTCTACAGGTTGTATTTTTCAACGACTCTTGATGAAACTTGGTACACAGTGATTAGTACACAGTACATCAGCCTTAGGTGGACATATGCCAAGCGTTTTGAATCCTCATTCCTCATACGAACAGCCGGAATGTGGAACGCTTTGCCTGGGTCTGTCTTCCCGCTAAAGTGGGTGTCTTCAAATCCCGAGTAAATAGGTATCTTCTAGGTAAGCTTGCTACATCCTAGACCGTATATCTGCTCAACATCAGGCAGTATGTAGTCAAACGCGAACCAAATAGAAAAAAAAAATGCCTCCTCTAATGATTTCCAATAAGTCCTATTGGAAGCGGCTTGCATCCAGCCCGTTCCTGCTGTCTTAATTATATGGCTGATCTTCCTAGTCGACAGACGTTCAACGCTACGCTTGCAAGGTCTCCATCCGAGATTCGTTTGCTCGCTCAGTAAGTAATAACCGATTAAATACGTAATAAGCCGGTAGATACTAAGCCTATTTTAATATTGTCTAAGTACCGCTCTCGGCCTACAAGTATTTTTAGGGTTCCGTACCTCAAACGGAAAAAACGCAACCCTTATATGATCACTTTGTTGTCCGTCTGTGTGTATGTCAAGACTCATTATCTCAGGGACGCGGAAAGATATCGAGTTGAAATTTAAACTGTATACGTATATCTATGATTTCTTGCAGTTGCGTAAAAGAACAACTTCTCAGTTATCGTATAAAAAAGTTAGAGCCGTTTGTGTCGTAAAAAACCGCATATTTCGACACTCACAAAAATCAAAACCTACAGGGTACTTCCCGTTGACATAGAGCTATGAAATTTGGCGAGAAGTATTGTCTCATAGTACACATATAGGAATGAATCTGAAAACTGTACATTTTTATTTAAATTACAACAAAATAGGGCCACAAAATTCACAAAATATGGGTTCAAAATCCAAAGTGAGTGAATCGTATCATGTAAGGTGTCATATAAAAGAACTTCATTAGCACAGGTTTTAAATTATTTTAACAATGTGTTTGTACGGAACCCTCGATGTGCGAGCCTGACTCGCACTTGTCCGGTTTTTTTTCATTAACTTTCACTTGTCAAAAAGTTACGCGTACAAAATACCATTAGATAATTTAATATGCAGATAAGCTTTGGTACTTTGCTTTCTAAAACCTTCTGTAGCTATAGTAATAATATTTATTTGACAAAAACGCAACAGTAAAGGTGATGTCCACAAGTGGTATATTATTCAGAGAAAAATCGAACCAAGATGATAATTATATACATCATTTGAAAGCTTGATTTATGGGCTTCTCAAAAATATTTAATTTAGATTTTTCTATCACTCAATTTTTTTTAAATGTGAAAAATAAATTGTCTGAAAAATAATACAGCTTTCTATTTTTTCTAGGATAGCAATAATAAAGTGCTTCTATCGTTATTTTACTTGCATTCGTAGCTAATTCTTCCACATTCATCTCTTAATTTGATAAAATTAAAAATTATAACCTACCAGTGTGACCAGGTAGTAGGTACAATGTGACAAAAAACACTTAAAAACTGTGTCTAATTGGTAAAAATGCTTCTATTTAACAATAATGGAGGTCACTTAGACAGAGTTGATAGAGATAAACTACCTATAGAGCCAAATATATTTATTTATCCTAGTATATTCAAAATTAATTTTAAAAAATACGGAGGGCTCTTTTTTGTTTTAAACTGACGTAATAGACTCAGAAAAATATGAACTTTCTCGAAATGTAACGAGTGTTGTGGTTAGAATTTTTGATTATTATTATACCAGCCTCCATACATTTTGTGGACATCTCCTTTATTGAATCTGCACCTAAATCTCTAATTCAAATAAGAATAAGTAACGCTTTACTATTAATCACATGTTACTTACTTATATATCAATAAAGAATTGAATTGAAAAAAAAAATTGAATTGAATCTCGACTCGCTCAAAAGAAATCGTTGAAAAATGTGACTTGTAGAGAAGAATTAACAGCTGGACAGACGAAAGCTAAATCGTCGAGTTGAAGCATTTGCTTCAACCGAAGCGAAGCAAAGGTTTTTAACTTCGCTTCGGTCAATCAGGAACACAAGGTATATAATTATTAGGTATACCTAGATTTGTAAATTATTTGTGCCTAGGTACAAAATGCGAATGAAACGGAGGAAAAGGTAGAGCTGTAGTATACAGATAGTACACAGATATCTGTAAAATAACAATTATTAACGAATTGTTCTATTAGGTAAATATTTTGTTTATGAGTTTAATTTGTGGTGTTATAAATTGTATAATGTTATGCGGTTCCGTTTTTAGGCTTTTTCATAATAGTACAGTAATTAGGTATATTATTGACACTGATGTTATTGCATGCCGAACAGGTAGAATATGGTGGTTAATTATTATTACTATACCATCTTGTATTACCCATATACGCAATAAAGATATATGACTATGACTATGTAGTATGGAGGCTGTTAGTATATTAACTTTTTGATTAACGAGTTAAATTAAAAAGTGTCATTAAAATGGAACTGTAGTCCAACCTGAGCCAGACACAGTTACTTACCTCGTAAAATAAATCCGAACGATTCAGTCTTGCGCAATCACTCATATGCATAATCGGGGCCTCTATTCTGGCGCGCTCGAGATTTCGGACAGTGAAGTAATTTCGGACACGTGTCCTACAGCTTAAAAAAATACAAAATAATCTACCGTCTAACCACAAAAGATTAAAACATGCTTTAAACACAGTTTGACCGTACAATTTGTATTGTTAAACATTGTCTAAGCCGTGCTTAAAACTTTTGTGGTAAGACGGTTGACGTTTATATGTAATTGTTTACATCTAACATGATTATTTTTATAGAAACCCTGCCTGTTAAGCTGGAAACATAGGTACTATCGGACGCGACTGACAGCCGCGACTGATAGGTATCTAGACTATGAAAGTACACTGAGCCGTGCACACTATCGGACATAAGTCGCGGACGTTACCTTCGGACGACCTTGAACGTTCGGACGTCCGAGAGCGATCTGGCACACCGGATGTTATAAGACTGTGCACATTGCTAAGTCGCGGCTGTCAGTCGCGTCCGTCAGGCGCGTCCGATAGCATGTTTCCGGCTTTTGCGTCAGCTGTGTTGCAGCAGTCAGTGTCTTCCTATTAGTGTGTACATACAAAACAATAAAGTATTACATAAACATTACACTATTAATAGTAAATAAGCACTAAGAAAAGAATCCGTGGTGGTCTAGTGGTAGTAACACCCGACCTGCAATCGTGAGGTCGTGGGTTTAAATCCCGATCCCGTACCAATGAGTCTCTTTGCAACTTATGTACGGAATTTCACATCATGGGCTTTTCGGTGAAGGAAAACATCGTGAGGCAACCTACATACGTCCGTAGAAGAAATTCGATGGCGTATGTGAATCCAACTCACACTGGGCCAGCGTGGTGGATATGGCCCAATCACCCTTCGTGGGTAGGCCTACATCCTGCAGTGGACTATTAAAAAGGCTGGTACAATCAATAAAAATCTATTTATTTTATCTTTTTCAACGTGAGCCAAAGAATAAATAATAATAATGTGTTTCTTTTTCTTTTTGAGCCAAACATAATTTTTAATGTCAAGTAAGGTGTAGATATGTTATGTAACTATCAATGTGTGAGTGTTTGTGTGTGTGTGTGTGTGTGTGTGCGCAACACTGCAATAGGCATAGAAATACAAATAATCTTTATTGCTTAGCTGTGTACAAAATGATGTTACATAAAATTAGAAAGTTCAAACAGCCTGCCCATTTCGAGCGTACAATAATAGGCTTTTATTATAAACAGTCTTAATCTAGAGTTACATAATAAAATTTAAACTACTTTATCAATTGGGTAAGCTGAAGGAAATTAATTTGTGGTTTTCAAAGGCAGAGCGACTGCTTAGCAAAAAGAGCAGAAATTAATGGGGGCGTTACTATCTACGCCAAGGACTCGAATAACTATCAACTTTATGAAATGTTTGTCTTATCTTAGTAATAAATACGGCAGGTAGATATCATGAGTATCTCGATTGCGCTACAATAGGCCCCAATCTATGTCCGATCCCGGTGCGGAACAGGTTTTCTGAACAGTTACTTTAACCAATAACCATACCAACATGGCCGACTAACTCCTCGTTCACTACCAGCTCAATCTTAGTGCTAAATTGATAAATTATTATTTTTAGCAAAAATGGTACAACCTCGTTCAAACAAACAAACAACAACACTTTATTAGACAACCACATTACATAAAAAAACAGATTATAAGTACAAAAACAAAACAAAAGCCGCCTTACCATAAAATATTTAAAGGACATGTCCACAAAATGTATGGAGGCTGGCATAATAATAATCAAAAATTCTAACCACAACACTCGTTACATTTCGAGAAAGTTCATATTTTTCTGAGTCTATTACAACAGTTAAAAACAAAGATTACCCGTCCGATTTTTTTAGAATTAAAATTGAATTTATTTAAAAAAATATATATATATTTCGCTCAATAGGTAGTTTATCTCTAGCAGCCCTGATTAAGTAACCTCCAAATTGTTAAATAAAAGCATTTTTACCAATTAGACACACTTTTTAAGTGATTTTTTGTCACATTGTACCTACTAACTGGTCACACTGGTAGGTTATATTTTTTAACTATAGCAAATTAAGCGATGAATGTGGAAGAATCAGCTACGAATGCAAGTAAAATAACGATAGAAGCACTTTATTATTGCTAAACTAGAAAAAATAATAAGCTGTATTGTTATTTTTCATACAATTTATTTATCGCATTTAAAAAAAAAATGGAGGGGTGAAAAAATCTAAATTAAATATTTTTGGGAAGCCCATATAACAAGCTTTCAAATGATGTATATATCATCTTGGTTCGATTTTTCTCTGAATAATATACCACTTGTGGACGTCACCTTTGTACCTACTGTTAAACAAGCGTGCGTAAAACTTTTGTGGTAAGACGATAGGTCTCTTATTGGCGGCCTTATAGCTTTAAGCGATTTCTTCCAGGCAACCAAAATTCAATTTATACCACATTCGAATAGTTCGCTTGAATCGATGTAATTACATTGTTTTACGTTAATATTAATTCTGATTTTTGTAAAATTTAAATGCAACAACCTCATATTCATATTCATATTCGTTTATTTCATAAAATTAATTTACATGTCAACATATGAGTAATTCAAAGTACATATTTGTAGGTCGTATATAATAAAATTCAATTATTAACATTACTTCATACCTATTTGGTAATATTAATTATACATAGTTACTTTATATATTTATAAAAATCATTAAATTGATAGAAGGCTTGCTCAACAAGCCAACGATTCAGGCGAGTTCTATAACTCTGTTGAGTAGGGGCTCCTGTAATATGTACTGGTAAGTGGTTGTACACGTCGGGGCCCATGACGTGAGTGAGCTTGTCTGACTTTGCCAGTGTTCGCTTCACACTTGCCAGTTGATGCGCGGTTCTTGTGGGGTAGCCATGGTTCCTTCCGCGCACCCCGTAGGAGTCCAGGTTCATCCTTACGTACATCGCTACTTGTTGTATAATTATAGATGGTAGAGTCAGGATGCCTAAGCTCCTGAAATAAGGTTTGACGGATGTTTCCTGACTCAACCCCACAATCGCCCGAATGGCACGTTTCTGCAGGCGAAACACTTTTTCCCACTCTGCGCACCTTCCCCATAGCTCAGCACCATATTGAATCAGTGAATGCACGGTGGCGAAATAACAAGCTCGAGCCACATCCAGTGGTACAACTCGTGCTACACGCCGTAGCGCAAAACAAGCACAAAGTACACTATACACTTTCGAACTAATTTTCTTTTTCCTATATTTATTTTTGCAAAAAATGGCAAAACGACTTTCATCGTGTACAAAATTCGAACAGTTCGCTTAAATTGATGTATAGGTTCAATTTTTACATAATTGTTGATTTTTAGGGATCAAAAGGAAAAAACAGAACCCTTATAGGATCACTTTGTTGTCGGTCTGTGTGTATGTCAAGACTCTTTATCTCGTAACGCGTAAAGATATCGAGTTGAAATTTAAACTGTATACGTATATCTATAGTCTCTTGCAGTTGTGTAAAAGAAAAACTTCTTAGTTATCGTATAAAAAAGTTAGAGCTGTTTATGTCGTAAAAAAGCGCATATTTCGACACTCACAAAAATCAAAACCTACAGGGTACTCACCGTTGACATAGAACTATGAAATTTGGCGAGAAGCATTGTCTCAGAGTACACATATAGAAATAAATCTGAAAACTGTATATTTTTATTTAACTCACAAAAAATGGGGCCTCAAAATTCACAAAATATGGGTTCAAAATTCAAAGTGACTAAGTCATATCAAGTAAGGTATCATATAAAAGAACTTCATTAGCACATGCTAAAACAGGTTTTTGATAATTTTAACAATGTGTAATTTTCGATGTATGACGAGAAAATTGATAAAAAAAACTTTTTTGTCGATGGTTATAGTACAGCGTTTTTGAGTTTTGACGAAAGTCGTAGAACAAAAGTTGTTAGTTTTGATGTATAGAATAAGCCCCTAGAAGGATGCTAATTGATCAGAAATAACCCTGTACATAAAAATGAATGTTTGTCAGTATGTCCTTAATAAAATCGTAAACTATGCATTTAATCATGTAATGATCTTTAGCAAAGTTGTTGTGCGTAGCCAAAGTTGGTTTCTGAGTTGTAACTTATAAAGAAGAATATATCGTCGGCTTATTGCAAGAACTCATTAACTGACACAAACCAAACTTTCGGGAAATAATTAATTACTTTTTAATTTTTAAATCGCTTTTATTATCATAAGTATGGGCGATTTGCGAGTAGTAAAACGAACGATTTCTTGGTCTTTATTAATGGTTGATCTCAAACATACATATATCTACAGAAACGAATTTTATAAACAACAATAATGTGATGTAAATAGCTCATTATTATTATTCTAAATTATCCTTATTATATCTTATTATTCTATATTATAAATGTAAGTGATGCTTATGGAACCCATCTATTACGTCTCTAGTCTGTCTTAGGATGGCTACCATATTGCATACATATTGCATGTCCGCTAGGACAAACTGTTGAAACCAATAATGTACTTGTAACATCTTTGTAATGACACAGTTTAAAGCAATAAAATTTACTTTACTTTACTTTACTTTACTTGACAAAATCTTTTAACTTATATTTCGTCTTTGTAAAGCTAATGTTTGCTTTTAAAAGAAGTAGTATAGGTTTGCTGTTACTTATAAACCATCCCAGGCGCCAACAAGCACCCAACTAAATCCCAGAAACCAATATCATGTAAAATGTAGCCAAGACGAGACTACAGTTCGCACTATCAAATACTATCAGATCTCATGTAGAGCCAAGCTTCTAACTCTACTCGCCTTAATTCTAAATTATTTGTTGCTTTGTTCCTCTTTTACGTTCCTTATGTCACAAACTCTACAGCTTAATCAATATAATTATGTGACTTGTACTCTAGAATTTTTTATTGATCATCAGTGAATCAGGCGACAGTCAGTGACGAAATCGGCGTTGTTTAGATACCTATCAGTAAAATCTGAGGTATGAAAAGTAATCAAATAGTAAGTACAATATAGACGTGATATCCTAAGAATTTTATTTCATTGGTATAATCCAAACCCAAGCTGTAAAGTTTAAAAAAATTATGAACCGCTCCGAGAATTCTTTTGCAATTCACTTCGCTTGGCTTGTCTAGTCGGGGACACTACCGTGCTCCCAGATATAATAATATGACATGGCTGTTATTGCTCTTCGTTCCGGAAAGAAGGTGGTTTTTTATGAGGAGACCGGAGAAAAATATGCGTTTTTTTCTTAAAACCCAACAATTTATTCATACAATCCCAAATAGCATGATTAATTCTGT
Organism: Hypomecis punctinalis; assembly: GCA_949316475.1. Taxonomy (NCBI): domain Eukaryota; kingdom Metazoa; phylum Arthropoda; class Insecta; order Lepidoptera; family Geometridae; genus Hypomecis; species Hypomecis punctinalis. Next base: position 4,221,143 of record OX438822.1, read on the forward strand.
TACAATCGCGTCATCGCAGTTTAGAAATAATGCCTCGTGGCGCCAGCAAAATCTAGTACAGTTCGAGTTAACTAAATTGTACAATTACTTTGTTAACATACTAATTAATTCAATCATTTTCAGTTTTTAGACTTTTTTCTTTGTATATGCCTGATATTATTTCCATCTTTTAAACTATGTCCATGCCAAAATGCAAAATCAAGTAAATCCGACTACTACTGTAGGAGTAGTAGTGGGATTGATTTAATTTTTAAACTACATGATTATGTCCATGCTGAAAATCAAGTCAATCCGTTGCCCCTTTGCTTCGTAAAAGAGCAACAAAGCAACAAATACACTTTCAGATTAATAATGTTAGTAAGGAAGTAAGGATATTCAAAACTTTCTCTTAAATTTTTTTGGGATTATTACGTTTTCGAGTTATAAAGGAAAAATGAAATTTATAAACTTGCACACAGCTCAGAGGTCATCGACCTCACAAACATTTTCCTTAGCCTATAATGTTTTTTCTAACAACTAACCATAACATCATGAAAATTGGTTTATATCATCATCATAATCATCGTTACCATTTACGCGTATCAAAATACGCGTATCTCAACACGCACGTAACAACTTATTCTTAGCTGGACACGCTGCCGCGTGTCTAAATTAATTTAAAACTCATTAAAAATGTGTTTGTAAACATAAATAATTTGGAAGAAGTCATTATATTTTGTTAAAATTTAATAAAATATTGTTTTGTTATTCACCATGAAAGGATAAAAGTTATTATGAGCAATTAATGAGTTTTAAGCTACCGTTACTTGAAGGATATGTCGTTCTTTAACGTTTGAAAAAGTTAATAAGTGACATTTATGATTTTCGTAACACTACGAAATGCTTCTTATTACTCTATAAAATTTAACTTGATCTCTGCGACAGCTGTCAGAAAAATCACGCCTAAGAAGTCCTGAATTTCTTAATAATACAGACAGTACCTGTCAATGTCATACTTTATGGGCATGCCGATTAGTGATGGGCGACGAATTATCGTGACCACAGAGTTTTAATTAAAATATCGATAGTTTATACTGACGATATTTTAAATAAAACTTAATTTATAATTAATTTTATAGTATATTTTAATATTATAACATTTTTGACATGTGTAATTAAATTAAACCCAATTGTATGTTACATTAGCATCGATAATAGTGAAAAATGTCGATAAATACTATCGTTACATTATTATGAGTATTTATTTAATATCATAACATTATTTACATGTGTACATACTTGATCTTAAATAATAGTAAGTAAATAAAATCCAATTTCTCACCTTCAACTACTCATTCCATTTCATTACAACATTGTTTGAAAATCGATTTTTTCCACCACTATCTCAACTCTAAATATATGTCAATATGTCACTGTCGCAGAAATCAAGTTAAATTTTATAGAGTATAGTTACTTTTTGTTGTCAGTTAAAACTGTTAATGAGTTTTTAAGAAACCTGTTAGTCCAAAAATGAAATTACTGACTTTATTACCAGACATAAGTAAATTCAAATTTAGGATAGCTGGAAAAAAAATGAGGTTTTGAGTATTGTAGAACTCGTTGAGACGAAACCATGTGTAGTATCAGGTGCACTTAATGACTTTTTGCAGTTAATGAGTTCTTGCAGTAAGCCGACGATTTATTGAAACAAATAACATTTGTATATACTTATACATTGAAACGAAGTTCACCGGATTGGCTAGTTTGTTATAACTGTTCTTTCTCTTTTGATTTTAATTTCCCAAAAACAGAACACCATAAAAATAATTAATTTTAGAGCCAAAAATATTTCGGCATCTTCAAAAGGAAGTTGTCACTAAAATTAAACGACCGCTTTTAAAATAAACTTTAAAGACATATTTTTAAAGTTCTCATTTGAACTTTCAGTCAAAGTTATTAAGGCTGAAATGGTAGATTTATTTTTTACCGGAAATAGCTACTATTTGGTAGAAATTAGTCCAATTCCAGAAACTTCCGTAAAAACTTTTTAGGTAGAACGGGAAGCAGGATGTCTTGGAAAGGGACAAGAATAACTTCCTTAATTGTCTTTTATTTTAATTCCGATTTTGGACACGAAAGAGGTACTTTTAAAATAGCTATTATAATTAACTTGTATTACGCCTACACCCAAACAGGGTTACCCAGAACTGGTGTACTAAGTTAGGCATTACTTTTTTTTTGGAGTGGGCAAAAACCACCGACCGTTGATTATTAAATTTTTCGCGAAAAAAATACCATAACGGACTTCAACCGTGTACATAATTCATGTCATTTTTGTTATTATTATTGTATATGATATACATCTCTCGGGCCAAGCCCGGTTTTTTGATGGGCATCAGTGGAGCCGAAGCCAACACTGAGAGGCCCTTTTTAAACATCATTTAGCTATGTTGTAGGGGTGAAGGTACGAGTACAAGGAGCCTATTGTGAGTAATGAATTGAAAAAATAATGGGTTATTGTGATGAACTTCTGGGTGTTATACAAAACTAGATTATGGAATTAGGTACGGCACCCGCCAAATAATGCCTCATTTCAAATATTCCGGCGGGTGGTGACTTGCCATCTACTAAATGGGCCCCTCATAATAGCTACCGTATATTGGCGCCGGAGGGGCAACATTGGTGTGGACGGCTTAGGGTGTCGAGAGGTGTGCTGCGCGTTCACTAAGAGCTGCTCGCGGCGTTATGCCCTTTAACACTTCCACCCTGGAGCTTAGGTTCTTAGCTCTTGCGATTTCCACTCCAAGCCGGCCAGTTAAGGCAAGAGAGGAGTCAGGGGTCTCATTTAACCCCAGGGAATCAGGGTTCGCGGTGTCGCCACTCACCGACAGCTCGCCACAAAGCCGCCCCTGCGATTTATTATTATTATTGTTACATTATTATTGATTTTTCGAAAACGACTCAGCCGATTTCGATAAAATTTTAATGGGACCAATATTGGAGTATGATCTACGAAACAAAAAATAATAATCAAAATTGGTTCAAAATTTGCGGAGTTACAGTTGATTTGAGAATTTCCTTTTATGCAGTTAGTTAAAAAATAGATTAATTTTTGATTGGGAATTTGACAATTATTCTTCGCAAAAAATCGTAACACCGACTTTTCAAATAATTTTCACAAATCAATGTGACGTCAATGTACATTTTTGTTAATTTATCAAAAACGGCTCAGCCGGACTTAAATGGGACCACCTCGGAAGTATAGGTAGGTACTCTTTCGAACTAAAAAATATTTTTTAAATCGGTTCATAAGTACAACGTGGTTGTCTTCAAATCCCGAGTTAATAGGTATCTTCTAGGTAATTTAAGCGTGCTACACCCTAGACCGCTCATTTGCTCAACATTAGGCAGTGTGTAGTCAAACGCGAACCTACTCGAAATAAAAAAAATAAAAATAATATCGATGAACATATACCAAAAAATACATACAGACGAACATAGTACCTCCTCTTCTTTGGCAGTCGGTAATAGTAGATTATGTACCAAGGGAACCAAGTCGTGTCTTACGTCACGGGCAACATATTGGACCCTGAGCGTAGCGAGGGACTCTACAGTTAACTTCCGAGCGGAATTATTTAGGGTCCTAAGTGAAGCGAGGGGTGCAAGTCGCCCAAGACGAAGACAGGATTGGTTCTAGTGGTGCATACCCTACTTTTTATACCTCCTGTGAGAAAATAAAACCCCAGGAATATGAGTACCTAATACATACTTACATAATAAATTAAAAAAGTGTTGGTGCTCTCTAGGCAACTCGGTATTGTTCACAATAAAATAAAACAAATTAGAATGAATTTTCATAGAATCGCACACAATCCATAATAAAGAGAATGTAAATACTACGACAATAACAAGCCGTGGTGGTCTAGTGGTAATGACACCCGCTTTACAATCGTGAGGTCGTGGGTTCAAATCCCGGTCCCGTACCAATGAATTCCTTGGAACTTATGTACGGAATTACACACCACGGGCTTTTCGGTGAAGGAAAACATCGTGAGGCAACCTGCATGCGTTCGTAGAAGATATTAGATGGCGTATGTGAATCCACCAACCCGCACTGGGCCAGCGTGGTGGATATGGCCCAATCACTCTTCGTGGGTAGGCCTACGTCCTGCAGTGGACTATTAAAAAGGCGGGTACACTACAGTAAATACTACGAATTAGACGTTCCAAATTCAAATCACTTTACTCCCTCGGGAGTGGGAGTTTCTTACACTATTATTGACCTGCCATAGCCCCCTGAGATTGTGTTAATATAATAATGACTCCTTTTTTACGTTGAGATTCTATGACTTAAAATGGGTAATTTTCGAGCAGGTGGTATGAAAAAAAAATTCGTTAGCAACTAAAACATTGTTAATCGAATTGGATACCATATGCTACAAATCCACTCGAGATCGAAATAACCCTGTGTACAGCAAATCGAATTGAATGGTAAACTCATTATAGTATTCCATCGTAAATCAATGCTATGCGCGATCGACTCTGTAATAGTCTGGTGGTGTGCCAAGCCAGTGAAATATTTATAAATATCCTGTGTAAAGGAGGCCTGTGTCCAGCAGTAGAGACATTCCTGCTATGGGCAGAGGGATTAGTCCAGGTTTACACAAATTGAAACTACAGCTGTTGCCGTATGGCTCTATACAATTCTGTACAGCGCCCCCCTGGCGGAAACGAGGCTGAACTAACCAAAATGTATGAAACCACTCGCGAACGCTAAAGGACATGTCCACAAAATGTATGGAGGCTGGTATAATAATAATCAAAAATTCTAACCACAACCTCGTTACATTTCGAGTAAGTTCATATTTTTTTGAGTCTATTAGGTACATTAATTAAAACAAAAAAGAGGCCTCCTTTTTTAAAAAAATATTTTGAATCTATCAGGATAAATAAATATATTTGGCTCAATAGGTAGTTTATCTCTAGCAACCTTGGTTAAGTAACCTCTATTATTGTTAAATGGAATCATTTTTACCAATTAGACACAGTTTTAAGTGTTTTTTTGTCACATTGTACCTACTAACTGGTCACACTGGTAGGTAATTATTTTAATTTTAGCAAATTAAGAGAATAATGTGGAATAATCAGCTACGAATGTAAGTAAAATAACGATAGAAGCACTTTATTATTGCTAAACTAGAAAAAATACATAGCTGTATTATTATTTTTCAGACAATTTATTTCTCTCATTTAAAAAAAATGGAGGGATAAAAAAATCCAAATTAAATATTCTTGAGAAGCCCATAAATCAAGCATTCAAATGATGTATATATCATCTTGGTTCGATTTTTCTCTGAATAATATACCACTTGTGGACGTCACCTTTAAGTAAACTACGCGAAACCTGGACTAAGGGCTCAGAAAGTTTTTGACGTGATATGTGAACGCCGACTGCTCGCACGAAAAAATGTCACGTTCCGGCTGAGCCGAGTGTGCAAGCGAGAGCGCGGCACCAGCGATAGAGAGGCACGATCGGGCTAAGTGTTCGGCTTGTTTCATTTGTTGATTCAACAATGTTTTCTTATTACGTCATCACGTAACATAGTCGTCTCTAAACCGACTTTACAAACAATCAATTTTTCTGGACCATGGATTAATTCTAGGATATAGGGCCCATTATGGTCCAGTTTTACTATACAGAGTTATTTTTAATCAATTAGCATCCTTTCAGGGGCTTATTCTGTATATCAAAACTAACAACTTTTGTTATACGTCTTTTGTCAAAACTCAAAAAAAATTTTTGTGGTTCCATAGAAAAATATCGTTCACCCGCGACAAAATGTATGGAACAGCTGTTTTTTTTTTTGAGTTTTGTCAAAAGTCGTAGAACAAAAGTTGTTAATTTTAATGTACAGAATAAGCCCCTAGAAGGATACTAATTGATTAGAAATAACCCTGTATAGGGCCAACTATATTTCACTTCACCTACTAAAAACAGTCGAGCAAAAATTATAAATAGTCAAATTTTGTTTTCTTAGAAATATCGCCTTTATAAATAAACTTAATAAAAACTCTTTCTAAATAGATTTTATCAAAAAAAATCTTATAGAGCCGTTTCCTATATCCAAATTTTATACAAAGAAATACCTAAATAATTAGATAGTTACAAAAAATATAAATAGTTTAAAGGTATGATAACTTACAGATAATTAAACTTACAAGGAGATTTCATCATAGAGAGTTCCATCTAAATTGGGAACTTTCCATCAAAATAAATACTTACCTACATTTATATTTGTATTGTTTATAAGAATATATATTTATATACCAACAAGATTATTTTTTGCAAAAATTAGCATGACCGACTTCACCCGTGAACAGAATTCGCGAATATTTCGCACGGATCGATGGATCATTTTTTACATTATTGTCGATTTATCAAAAATGGCTCAGCCGATTTCGATAAAATTTAAATGGGACCAATTTCGAAGTATATTCTTTCCAATAAAACAAGAATTACTGAAATCAGACCACTATGAAAAAAGTTATGCGTGGTTAAACATTAAAAAAAATATATATACGCGTCGAATTGTACACCTCCTCCGGTGGTTCGTCGGTCAAAAAACTATTAATTTGCGCAAATGATACGTAAAAAAATACACATAATTAAATTTAAAAATGTTTCCCCTGTAGGAAGATAGGCACATTGATGACATATTTTGGTTAGTAATACCATAGACAAACCTGTAATACATAGTAGTTACACATTAGAAATAATTAAACGCTACAAACAAATACTTAAATATACAAAAATTGCTATCTAATCGTATAATTTTATTAGAAAGGGGAGTTTTTGTGACGTCATTGTTTTAGTAAGCCGTGGTGGTCTAGAGGTAGTGACACCCGCCTTACAATCGTGAGGTCGTGGGTTCGAATCCCCGGTCCCGTACCAATGAGTTCTTTGGAATTTATGTACGGAATTTCACACCACAGGCTTTTTGGTGAAGAAAAACATCGTGAGGCAACCTGCATACGTCCGTAGAAGAAATTCGATGGCGTATGTGAATCCACCAACCCGCACTGGGCCCGCGTGGTGGATATGGCCCAATCACCCCTCGTGGGTAGGCCTACGTCCTGCAGTGGACTACTAAAAGGCTGGTACAGTACAGTACAGTTTTAGTACGAATACAAAACGTTTATCTAAAACGAACCGCATTAAAGACGAAATAGCCGTTAATTTTGTATGAAATGTAGCAAAAATGGAGTCCTGAAGGTTACACGACTTCATAACACGGGAGTAACGATCAACGATCTCGAATTTGACGTCAAATTTAATATAAATTCGGTTATTTATCGCGAAGCCATTACGTTTTGATTTTATTATGAAAAGAGCTAACGACTATGGCGACCATCAGTTCTGTTTTCCCTACACAAACAAATACACGGTACATACGCCTGTACCAAACTTTTTAATAGTCCACTACAGGGCGTAGGCCTACCCACGAAGGGTGATTGGGCTATATCCACCACGCTGGCCCAGTGCAGGTTGGTAGATTCACATACGCCATCGAATTTATTCTACGGACGCATGCAGGTTACCTCACGATGTTTTCCTTCACCGAAAAGCCAGTGGTGGTATATTCCGTACATAAACTCCAAAGAACTCTTTGGTACGGGACCGGGATTTGAACCCACGACCTCACAATTGTAAAGCGAGTGTTATTACCTCTAGGTCACCACGGCGTCACAGACACACGCACACATCATGGAACAAATATTTTAAAACTCGACTTTTTAAAATAGGTTTAATAATACATAATAATGGACATTTTTGACCCTCGACAAAATATTAATAGTACATTGTACACCGAGGGGAGAAAACGATCTATTTTTGTTCGAGAGTATGTTTAAGCCCGACGCACAGCGGAGGGCTTAAAAGAAACTCGAGAACAGAAATAGAACTTTCTTCCGATAAATAGTGCTTTATACTACACCTACAAGGAAGATAAAATACAATATTCCTTGAATTAAAGTTTAGGAAGTAAGTTATTTATGACTTCTTGGGCTGTATTTTTTATTTCTGGTGGCGTCATCATTACAAAATCGTCACTTTCACTATCAGATGACATTTTGGAAAATTATTTAGAAAATTAAAAGCTTGGTACTGTTAAATTATCATTTTAGTTAAAAAACAAAATTGAACGCAACGAAATAAATTGCCGCGCTTTATTTTCGCATTGCATAATAAGGTTGTCATCCTCATTTCATTAAAAATAGAAAACAAAAAAAATATTCCGCCTCTTTTCTTTAATTATTTGATATAAAACCTTTTTGAGATTTGAGGTTTGTATGTTTCCCGCTTCTTTTTCTAATTATTTCATACAAAACCTTTTTGAGGTTTGACGTTTTTTATGTTCGCTGCTAAAAATCAAAAGAAAGCTAGCCGGGCAGTAATGGATGTACATTCCTGCCCTGCTTCGGAGGGCAGTAATTAAATTCCATACAACTTTTCCCGTCGCACATTTTTAAGGGAGAAATTACGAACTTAGTAACCCGTTTATGAACGAGTAATAAGACACTTTCCGAGTGGGTGTGGTATAAACATCATTTTTGTCCCACAGTAAAAGTTATTATTTTATAATAATATAAAACTATGGGACTAATAATAATGTGTTCAAATCGCGAAAGTTTAAAAACAACACTGTAAAAGTTGTTCATAATGATGGTCTGAATCATTTCCTTTTGGCTTACTACACCAGTTTTGTATCAAGTAAAATCCGAAAAATGGGTCCCGTACCGTATGGAAGCCCACTTTAGTTTATTTTTGAAAGCAATATACAATTTAATATTTTTTGAATATTTCAAGCATCTACCTGTCACCGTTATCAATATCGAGTGAAAAACGGCTTTCTTGTATGGGGCATACAATTTTGTTTTTGTTTTTGATTTGTGGTTTTTGATTAATTTTAACGTTCTAGTTCTAGCTATCACCGTTCATAAGATAAAGCCAGGTGACAGTCAGGCAGACGGACAGACGGAAGGACAGCGGAGATTTAGTTATAAAGTCCCGTTTTTACCCTTTGTGTATGGAACCCAAAAAATACCTAAGTAAAGTAAATTAATTTAGTCAATCATAATAATTCTCAATAGTAACTTAGTTAGGCGTCCAGTGCTAGATATAGACCTTACATGGAACCCGTGTTTCCGCAAATTAAATATCAATTTTATTTTCAAAACAATATCCACCTAAATATGAAATCTATGGTCACCCCACAAAAGGAAGCCGTAGTGACGTCATCCGGCGGAACAAGATGGCGCCTGAAATAAACGCGTATTTTTGACGCCACTTGTTTACGACGGATGGAATCAAAGGGCAGGAAACAGAAAGTCATTGGCGGGAAACCGAGTGGAGTATTTTCTCTTTTACTCTAACAAATAGGTACATACAGGGCTATCCAGAACTGATGTACCTACTAAGCTGAAAGGAGGTGATTCAAATCATCTTTATGAACAACTTTTACTATGGAGTCAACCCGGAATTTGAGAAAAAAAACAGCTGTTGGTAACGTTGTATACCGCCATGGTAACGCAATACTGAAAATTCAGTTTTTAGAAAGTACTTGCAGTTTTTTGCGGTCACCTCCCGGGCTATAATGATGATTATTATGAAATTATGGCCGTCATCAAAGAAAACACTGAGTGTAAAAACCAAAGCTTGTAATTATGAATAGGTACACCTACTTATAACTCAAACATTATTACCTATCATTGTTATTTTAAGTAGTTAAAATTATAATTAACTGAATAATTGTTTTTTTTTGTTTTGAAGAGATTTTATGATTATTATGAAAATAATTAATGTTTATTGTTATTCGCATTACACTTTAAACGAATACTTCTGATATTTAAAAAAAAATCAGAATATTATGTAAATAGTTAATTAAATAATTCCCTTTTTTCTCAATACAAATTAATTATAATAATGTAAAGCCAACTTTATAAGGGGAGCACGGATTTCCGAGACACAAGCTACGCTTTAAGCTTAGTTCGGCAATCTATAGCTAATAAATAAGTTCATTTAAGTTATTAATTATGTTAAATTCTATACAAGGTTATTTCTAATCAATTAGCATCCTCCTAGGGGCTTATTCAGTACATCAAAACTAACAACTATAATTATTCTGTGACTTTTGTCATAAATCAAAAAAAAAATGTTGTTTCATGGAAAAATATCGTTTACCCGGGACAAAATGTATGGAACAGCTGTTTTTTTTTTAGTTTTGACAAAAGTTATAGAACACAAGTTGTTAGTTTTGATGTACAGAATAAGCTCCTGAAAGCATGCTAATTGATTGGAAATAACCCTGTATATTTTATGTTTATCAGCAAATTGTAATTATTATTGACCAAAATTAACCTGGCATCCTCCTTTCACGCAGTATGAAAATTTTGAGACATTTTCCGTTCCCGTAAATAAATTAAACAAAGGGAAACCCGCATTTAGAAAGTCCAAATATAACCGAGGAATGGTCACCCTCCGCGTTAAGGTCACTGGCTTGGACTAAATATAAATATGGACTCAACTTGATGCGTTCAAATCTTGATTTTACGCAGATTTGTGCAGTTATAAATGACGCTACCGTGACTGATCCGGTTGAATATTAAATACTTCCCATATTGGTTTCTATACGGTGGAATCAAGTCCGTAATACTTTTTAAACAATGGTTATAAAAAAGTAGATAAATTTTATAAAAACCGTTAATATATAAATGACCTATATGACAGTTAGTACATATAGTAAGAATGTAGTATTTCTAAAAGAAACCGCTTTAGCCATAATATGATGTCCAATGCTGGACTTCGATTCTTTTTGACCGACAAAACGGAAGAGGTACTCAATTCGACTCGTATATTTTTTTTAAATTAATTTGTTACATAGTGGTCCGATTTCGATTATTCTTTTTTTATTGGAAAGAGTATACTTCGAAATGGCTGAGCCATTTTCGATAAATCATTAATAATGTGAAAAATGCTACATCGATCCGTGCGAAATATTCGTGAATTTTGTACACGGGTGAAGTCGGTCATGCTATTTTTTGCGAAAAATACTTAATTACTAAAATAATTATTTTTAAATATCCAGAATTTGAAAGGTTCGTTCGTTTCAGCCATAGGACGTCCACTGCTGGACATAGGCCTCCCCTAAAGATCTCCAATAAGACTGGTTGGAAGCGGCTCGCATCCAGCGCGATCCTGCGGTCTTAATTAAATGAGGTCATCCGTCCACCTTGTGAGTGGACGTCCTATGCTGCGCTTGCCGGTGCGTGGTTGGAGACCCACGTGGTTGGTGACTCGAGATCTTTTCGACCCCATTGGTCATCAGTCCTCCTCGCTACGTGCCCCGCCCATTGCCATTTCAACTTGCTAATCCGTTGGGCTATGTCGGTAACTTTGGTTCTTCTACGGATCTCCTCATTCCTGATTCGATCCCGCAGAGAGACTCCGAGCATAGCCCTCTCCATAGCTCGCTACTTGGAGCTTACTAATAAGGCCACATGAGAGACCACGTTTATATTTACGAAAACTTTCGACTTGAGGCACTGAGGTATGTTGGACGAGAAGACGTTACGCAATTTTCCGAACGCTGCCCAGCAGAATTTGAAACGTACACGGAGTGGATTTTAGTTTACCACAAAACAAAATAAATAAAAAATAAAATAAATATGTCGGGGCATCGACTGTAGCGCCATCTAGTGCATTGAGAGTGATGAACCACTCTAGCGGAACGCCCAGCCAGCAGTGTTACGAGAACCACGGGCGGACTTGTATCCACGTACAGTGGAGCGGGTCCCGAAAAAGGCATCTCGTGCTCGGCGGATCGCTTACGGATTACAGTAAAGGTGGGCACACACGGTCAGTTAAACTGATCAGTTTTTCGCGTCACTCCAACTGGGAGCTCATTCAGTTAATGAAAAGGTGGGAATTGGTGGTTCCATATTTTAAGACAGTGGAGCCATGATATTTCTTCGATAACTTGTGTTAAGTGTTTCAATTTTTCATTAGAAATTATTGGAACCAAAGTTGTTTGAAATTTGATTTCCCACAACTTTGATTCCTATCAACTTTTTCTAGGATCGATATTTTTTAATAAGCCGGTGATGCCATGATGTTTCTTCGATAACTTGTGTTATTTCAATTTTTCATGAGAAATTATCGGAACCCAAGTTGTTTGAAATTTGATTTCCTATAACTTTGTTTCCCATCAACTTTTTCCAGAATCGATATTTTTTTAATAAGACAGTGGTGCCATTCTGTTTCTTCTATAACTTGTGTTATTTCAATTTTTCATGAGAAATTATCGGAACCAAAGTTGGTTGAAATTTGATTTCCTACAACTTTGATTCCCATCAACGTTTTCTAGGATCGATATTTTTTATCATAAGCCGGTTGTGCCATGATGTTTTTTCGATAACTTGTGTTATTTCAATTTTTCATGAGAAATTATCGGAACCAAAGTTGGTTAAAATTTGATTTCCTACAACTTTGATTCCCATTAACTTTTTCTAGGATCGATATTTTTTTAATAAGCCAGTGGTGCCATGGTGTTTCTTCGATAACTTGTGTTATTTCAATTTTTCATGAGAAATTATCGGGACCAAAGTTGTTTGAAATTTGATTTCCTACAACTTTAATTCCCATCAACTTTTTCCAGGATCGATATTTTTTTTAATAAGTTAGTGGTTCTATTTTGTTTCTTCCATAAATTGTTATTTCAATTTTTCATGAGAAATCATCGAAGCCGAAGTTGCTTGAAATTTGATTTTCTACAACTTTGATTCCCATCAACTTTCTCCAGGATCGATATTTTTTTTAATAAGTTAGTGGTTCTATTCTGTTTCTTCCATAACTTGTTATTTCAATTTTTCATGAGAAATTATCCAAGCCGAAGTTGCTTGAAATTTGATTTCCTACAACTTTTATTCCCATCAACTTTTTCCAGGATCGATATATTTTTTTTTAAGTTTGTGGTTCCATTTTGTTTCTTCCATACTTGTGTTATTTCAATATTTCATGAGAAATTATCGGAACCAAAAATGTTTAAAATTTGATTTCCTACAACTTTGATTCTTATCAACTTTTTCTAGGATCGTTATTTTTTTAAATAAAACAGTGGTGCCGTTTTGTTTCTTTTATAACTTGTGTTATTTCAATATTTCATGATAAATTATCGGAACCAAAAATGTTTTAAATTTTATTTCCTACAACTTTGATTCCTATCAACTTTTTATAGGATCGATATTTTTTTTAATAAGGCAGTGGTGCCATTTTGCTTCTTCCATAACTTGTGTTATTTCAATTTTTTATGAGAAATTTTGGAAACCAGAAATGTTCGAAATTTGATTTCCTAAAACTTTGGTTCAGATTTTTTTGTTTAAAAAATTTAAATTACCTGAGTTACCACTTCGATGATTAACTGAATCTTCAGATTCAGTTAATCATCGAAGTGGTACAAACATGCAAACCATCGCAGTACCTATCGGCAATAGTTGACTACATTAGGACCCCGCTGCAATTATTTGATGAACTGATGCTATCATTTCATCATGTGTGCCCAGCTTCTGGTAGTGGTTTATACATGGAGCCACCAATTCCCACCTTTTAATTTACTGAATGAGCCCCAATTGGAGTGACGCGAAAAACTGATCAGTTGAACTGACCGTGTATGCCCACCTTTAGGGATTATTATAATGTGATAGTGTTATTACTATGAACTTTTGAACAGGAAAGTGATTTGAGACCAGCGGCCTTATTTTGTAAGCGCTCTGACGTTCGGCTTCGCTTTTTCTCATGCTCGCGCCAGTTACTCACGCCGCGAGAGCGAGCGGGAGGAAAAGCGAAGCCGAACGCCAGAGCGCTTACAAAATAAGGCCCCAGAACATTAATTAAACTAAGCTAGAATAATTGAACACAATGTTATAATAGGTTTCTGATGCCGAACTTAGATTATTTACTTGTCTAGATAGAGTGTGGCGCTGCAACGGTAACAAAAATAGGTGGCCGGGCTAGGCATGCATGTAGGAGTGTTCACGCACACAGAGAATTGCCTTACACTGTAATTACTAGCGCGCTGAGTCCCATGTTTGTACAAGTACAAAAGTTTAGACAAGTAAATAATCAAAGTTGCCGAATTAGGCCGAAGCCTGTGTTTCAGCTTACAGCGCCCTCCCCTCTAGGTATTTACACTTTTCCAGCTATAGCAGATTTGAAATCGTAAGTTTTAAAAACAAGACGAATAAAATCTAAACAAGTAGATACCTATATACCTATAACCAACTTAAATTGATTTAGAATGAGGGTAAAATATTTATATTGTAAGGAGAGAAGCTCTATAAATAACATCGCGTTGATTTTAAGACTGAGAATCTTGTAAAAATATTAATAAGATTGGATTTAGTCACGCTATTCTCTACTACAACCCATAAAACACAACTAATTGGTATCTCTTCACTTATAAACATTAATTACGAAACGAACATATGAAAGTGAAACTAAGCATGTAAAAATGTAGTTTGTGCAAAAGAGAAGCGTCAAAAATAGGGTTGCCCGTGTGCCATTTTACTAATTTTGTTACGTACGTTGACAACACTGAGGGGTTAGTCCAGGTTTACACTTAAATTGAAACTACAGCTGTTTCCGAATGGCTCTATAAATTGTGTACAGCGCCCCTGGCGGAAACGAGGAGGAACTAACCAAAATGTATGTAGCCACACGCGAACTTTAAAGCTTAAGTAAACTACTCTGAACCTGGACTGAGGGCTCGTGTTTGTCAGCAATGAGCAATCTGTAAAGTTATGATCACAGAGGTCATAGAGGTTTCTTAAGAGTTTACAACGCCATTTTGAGATGATCATGGCTTATACTTTTTAACTATTTAACTATTAAAACACTTCTACTCTTTTTCTATGTCAATGACCAATAAAGGTTTATTGCACAATACCGATGACGTTTCCAATCATCTGTCAATGTCAAAATGGTGGCACGCGCCGATCGACATGGTGCGCGGCGAGCCAACTGCTGGCCCTAATTTTGTTGTTTGTCTCACTGTGTAGTGGGAGAGATGGCAGTCAGTTTTATAAAGAAGTACACGGTTACTTATTGTATAGCCCGAATCAATCTTAATGGCTTCTGTGAAGTTAGCTACATGCTGTTCGGATACGCTCTTCTCTCGTTTTTCTTATGTTCAATTTACTATTGTATTTCTTGTAGGGCTGCGCTGTCAAAACCGTTTTTCTAACCGTGGAAAAAAAATCAGATAAAATTAATTTAAGAAAACCGATTCGCTATCCGACTGACTCTCTCTATAATAAGTTCAGAGTACTAAGATTTCGAAGGTATAGTATCTTCTTTTATTCACTAGAACAGACAAATTGACACACGCGATAAACTTAACATATCAATTATTTTGGATCGGTTTTTAAAAACATACCTGATGACAACCTGCACTCACAAAAGAAAATATTAGTAATTATATTAAAATACGGCTAGAAAAATTATACGAAACCTAGTGCTTATAAATATACTTTCAACTACTAATTGACTAAGAGCCCGTGAACATTAAAGCTGATACTTTTCATCTTTTATAAATTAACGAACGTCTGGGTCCACAGGCTCTTACTCTATTAGGTAGACTGATGATGTAATCAAGACCGTAGGAACACGCTAGAAGCCTATGTCTAGCAGTGTCCTAAGGCTGATAACGATGACTATGAACTATTATGTGTAGGGTTATCCAGACTCGTTTAGTAAGCCGAAAGAAGGTGACTCCGGCCATCATTATAAACAACTTTTAATGCAGAGTCAATCCAGAATTAGAGAATAATAAATCTGCTGTTTCATAATATTTATAGTTTATTTTTTGTGTTATTACTTGTACGCATACCGAACGACAGTCGCGTGCGTGACGTCACGTCGGTTCCATCGGAAGATCAGCGCCGGCTGTCACAGTCGGCATTATGCTGAGATGGGACCGGTTTTGTGGCGTTTAACATATAATTACTGTTTATATATATTCATGTACTATATTTTTGATGTTTGTCTTGTATTATGTGTTGTTTTCGTTGCAAATAAAGTTATGTCTATGTCTACGTCTAATATATTTTGCCGATTTCGTGTTGCAATTCTATACGGGACAGCTGACATTTTTTCTCGAATTCCGGGTTGGCTCCATAGTAAAAGTTGTTCATAATGATGGTCATAATCACCTCCTTTCGGCTTAGTACAACAGGGTTAAAAAAGGCCGCGCACAGTACGACAGTCCCATCAGACCTTGTACTAAAAACCGCCACCTCCCCGACTACAAATACCAAAAAATCCCTATCTCAATTCACACATGACTCCAATCGATGAAGCGTAGATCGCGTAGTAAATACGCAAATTACGTTTGATTGTTCAAACACGTGGGTTCTATTCTTATTTTCGACATTTTAAATTGGTAGGTACACAATACATTCATACGTTGTACCATGTATACTTATTACCTTTCTACCTAATAGATGTGACTATGTGTATGTCGGCTAGTAAAATAGGGAATGTTCGACGAAAGTGTAAATGTCCCTGATTCATTCTTCTCCTTTTCACAACAAGACAAGCCAGAAGTCTCTTAAATACCATCCCTACAAAGTCGACGTACCACCTGCTCGTACTAAGCGATTCGCTTCTTCCTTCATAATGCGGACCGCCAGGGATTGGAATGCCCTGCCTCCGTCATTGTTTCCTGACAATTACAATTTGGACATCTTCAAGTTAAGAGGGAATAGGCATCTTCTAGGTCTACTGACTCCATCTTCGGCCACAACTTCGCTTTCCATCAGACGAGTAGGTGGCCAAAAAAATAAATAAATATATGGGGACATCTTACACACGGTCTCTGACCCCAAACTAAGCAAAGCTTGTGATATGGCTGCCAGAGACTGATATACTACATATACTTATATTTAAATACATACTTACATAGATAGTAACCCTATTACTCATAAAAAAATACACACACAAGTAAGTCTATCGATGCGTAGTTGTGGCCAAGGCAAGGTTTGTAGTAGGTACTTTTTTGTCACTATAACCCCTACCGAATAGGTTTTTTTACCACTATCAATCCTTGCTTTTTAAAAAGTATATAACCTTTTACATAATTCGTAGTACCTACTGGGATACTACTACGTAAATTGTGGAAAATTATAAAACCTGCCTGCATACCTATATCCGGTCATTCAATAGAATCCACCAATCCGCAACTGGGCCAGCGTTGGGGATGTGGACCGATCGCCTTTCGAGAGTAAAGTACAGGATTAATAGATAAATACAATTTTTCATTTTCTTGTAAGAGTTAATGAGGAATTGAAAAAATATCTAAAAAGAAACCTAAAGCCAACTAGGTTACGTATTTATAACGTAAAAACAGTTTTCGAACATTTAAAAATGGCAGCTCTCAAACATTTCATCGGCAACATAACATCTCTATTCCAAAACATACATAAATAATAACAAATTACATATATACGGCCGCAGAATAACTACTAGTTTCTTTAGCATTCTCACAGAATAAGCCCCAGTTACTATAGGTTTCTCACAGAATAAGTGCTAGTATTAACGACAGCCTATGAATACGCATAAGTTATATGGCTTCATCACAGTAAAAGTACTAGTTACTACATCATCTAGTCTCTACAGAATAACCATTAGTTACTACAGATTCTTACAGAATAAGCACGAGCTTTCAAATTCAGAATCAACACAGACTAAAACAAAATAACTTCCACAGAGGATTCGTTCAAAAACATTCCACGCCAAAACCTCACACGGAGCGGACATGACCGAACGCAACTGACAGAATGTTCCAATTTTTCAAACGAAAAGGCGGGAAGGTCGACGAGCCACGAAAAGCTCCGACAACACCCGACAGCCCAGTCGAATCGCGCGCGACCGCAGACAACACACGCAAACATGTAGTGAACCTTCTACTTCCCGATACGGACTACAATCAGAAAACTGGAGTGGGGGCCATCTTGCAAATCATGGCTGGCAAAAGGAAGCGCGGGAAGCGAAAAAGGACCGAATCCTGTCGCGTGAGTCCGCCGAAAGAGACGAAAACATTACAGAGAAGCTCGTCCGTACTAGCTAAGACTGAACCGGCACCCACACACGACGAAAATAGCTCCGACGGCGCGCGCGCTCCCGACTCCGACTTCGTCAAAGCTCTAGTACTGCAGAAATACGCAAAAACACCTACAGACAACAATCAACACGTGTCTTTAGTATACGTATCAAACGAACCCGATTTGGACGAAAAACGACGCGCAGAAGCATTGCTCCGGGAGATCGCGCGAAGCATCGACTGCACTGTTGACAAAATCAATCATGAAATGGGTACCACAGACAGCAAAGAAAGAAAAGAACACGCTTACGAATCAATTAATGAGCAAAACATTGATAAATACAAAGATGATTTGAAGAAAGAATTGAATTTATTGACGCAAGATAACTTAGACCCAGAATCGCCGAACGCAGCTAAAAAATCAAATTTAAAACCGCCGAAGTCTGATACAGAAGGCTGCTCAGATGATGATAGATCGGATAATGGAAGAAAACGCGTTACGTTCCAAAAACACATAATTTTCGATGACGGCGAACGGCAAACTGACGATGAAGCGGATTCTTCATTCGAATCTCTTACATCTGAAGAAGAATACCTAGATGACATAGCTTTGGATGAAAACAAAGAGTTTTTAGAAGAAATTCCCTTAGAATTAGGTGATGTTACATTAGACAGTGATAACAAGACAGTGATAAATGTAAACGAAAGCGAACCTATTACGATAAAAATTGAGAATTCTGACGAGAATTTAGATAGTGTTAAACAATTCCAAAGTGAGAATAGTGATAGCGGTTTCTTAGATATAGGTGATAGGAACAATTCAGGGGATGATTTAACGAGTGTAAAAAGTGAGTGCGTAGAGAGTGCAAGTGAGAGTGAGACGGAGGAGATTTTAGAAGAGATAATTGAAGAAGAGATTGAGGAAATAGAGGAGTTTGAAGAAGAAGAGGAGACGGAGAAACAGGATGATGCGTGAGTATTTATTTGTATTTTTTAAATACTAATTGTTTAGGTTACTGTAAATATTATGGTCTGACATATAAAGCCTACGTGTGAATAAGTATTATGTATTCCATAACTTTTTAAACACCATTCCATAATTTTACTTAGTAATTTAGTTTACGAACTTTCAAATTGTTTATTAGCAAAGTAGGTACATAAAACTTGAAAATTTTTATTTGGCCGTTATACCAAGGTCAAGTTAGTCAAGTCAAAGATATGACGTGTTATTATGTCAATTGGTTTCCATTTTCAAAGTAGAGTCGTTCAAAAATCAATTCATATGCATTCAAGATACATACATATTACATGTATATTGTAATGTAGGCGTTATAGTCGCCATCAAAAACATTTTTAGCGATTATATTTTTTTTTTCAAAAAATAGCATGACCGACTTCACCCGTGTACAGAATCATTACATAGTATAAAACAAAGTCGCTTTCCGCTGTCTGTCCCCATGTATGCTTATATCTGATTTTGATGCAGTTTGTTTTAATAGATAGAGTAATTCAAGAGAAATGTTTATATGTTTAATACACCTGTGCGAAGCCGGGGCGCATCGCTAGAACACAAATATGCACGGATCGATGTAACATTTTTCACATTATTGTTGATTTATCGAAAATAGCTGAGCCAAATCGATAAAATTTAAATGGGACCAATTTCGAAGTATACTCTTTCTAATAAAAAGAAGAATTATTGAAATCAGACTACTATGAGAAAAGTTATGCGTGGTTATACATAAAAAAATATATATACGCGTCGAATTGTATACCTCCTCCGGTGGTTCGTCGGTCAAAAATATATTAATATATAACATTTTGTAAAAGGTCAATGAATTTTCGTACGGAACATGACTTCTGTTATTTTTTCGCGACTTCAAAGTTAGTCCCATAGTAAAAGTTCAGCATAATGATGAGAACCAGCATTTACGTTGAGGTGGAGCCGATTTGTGACAGAAATATAGATTATTAGTATTCTACTTACTTAGTTTTAATATTTATTATGTTGTACTCTATGTTACTATATTTTTGTCACAATAAACTATGTCTATCATGTCCTAGAATAGGTAATTGTCTATCCTCTACAAAACACTTACACAAAAACTAAAAATTATTCTATTATCCAAATGCAAATCACACATCAGACGAATTTTTTAACTATTATTTAGAAAACATAATAATAAATTGTTCTAAAACAAATACTAAAATTGCCATACTCTTATAGGATCATATTACCTACTCGTATATAATATTGTATAAAAACATGTTAATCAAGAACCGAATGTTATGTTGCAATCTTTGGTTATCTAAATAGTCAAAAGTTGCAATAAAATATTTGAATTTAAAAAAAAAACCGTAGATATACTACTACCTAAGTATCTATTAAGCCCGATCACAGAGGCGCCATCGTAATTATAATAGCTAAATAGCATAGTTCTATTTCTTTTTCACTTTAGGCATTTGATAGAGAGAACGCTTTTTACGTTGCTATTAAAGGACATGTCTACAAAATGTATGGAGGCTGGTATAATAATTATCAAAAATTCGAACCACAACACTCGTTACATTTCGAGAAACTTCATATTTTTTTGAGTCTATTACATCAGTTAAAAATATAAAAGAGCCCTCCGATTTTTTAAATAAATTTTGAATTTATTAAGATAAATAAATATATTTGGCTCAATAGGTAGTTTATCTCTATCTACCTTGATTAAATAACCTCCAAATTGTTAAATAAAAGCATTTTTACCAACTAGACACACTTTTTAAGTGTTTTTTTGTCACATTGTACCTACTAACTGGTCACACTGGTAGGTCATAATTTTTAATTTTAGCAAGTTAAGAGATGGATGTGGAAGAAGCAGCTACGAATGCAAGTAAAATAACGATAGAAGCACTTTATTATTGCTAAACTAGAAATAATACAGAGCTGTATTATTATTTTTCATACAATTTATCACATTTAAAAAAAATGGAGGGATAAAAAAATCAAAATTAAATATTTTTGAAAAGCCCATAAATCAACCTTTCAAATGATATTATATCATCTTGGTTCAATTTTTCTCTGAATAATATACCACTTGTGGACGTCACCTTTACGCTGGTGCCTCTGTAATCGGGCTTTTTTTTTGGTTACCTAAGTATTTGTCGAACGAACGAATTTGTTTACCTAAGTATTTACGTGGTCGAAGATGTAGAACACACTGTAAATTCGAATGAGTCACGGTTAACTGAGAAAACAAACGTTTGCCAGACTAATTATACACTGAAGTGACTTACTAAATAGTTTAAAAATATTAGTTCGCACTGCCCTGTCACAATGTGCTGTTGCAATGTTTTACAGCTGGAGACTTTATTGAAATAATAATAGGCGTGACTGGGTAAATTAACCGCAAACCTATACGGAATAACTTTAGGGGCCTATTCTGTACATCAAAACTACTCGTAGCAACTTTTGTTCAACGACTTTTGTCACATCTCAAAAAAATAAAAAACCGGACAAGTGCGAGACAGGCTCGTACATCCATTCAGAAAATTTCACAAAATTGCGAATTTATTTAAATATTTTATTTATTAAAATTACGAATTCATTTATTTATTATATATATATAAATAAATAAATATATTGGGACATCTTACACACGGCCTTTGACCCCAAACTAAGCAAGGCTTGTGATATGGCTGCCAGAGACTGATATACTACATTTATACTTATTTTTAAATACATACTTGTGTAGATAGTAACTAAATAACACTCAGACACAGAGCAAACACTTATGTTAATTACATAAATATTTGCTCTGGGTGGGGATCGAACCCACGCCTCTTTGACCCAGAAGTTAGGGTCACTAACCACTGAGCCACCGAGGCAGTCGAGTAAATCGTATCATGTAAGGTATCATATGAAAGAGCTTCATTAGCACATGCTAAAATAGTTTTTTAATTATTTTAACAATGTGTATTTTTTATTGAATGACGAGAAAAGTGAAAAAAAATATACTTTTTTGTCGATGATAGTAAAGAGATTTTTACAACTTACTTTCCAATTTTGTGAAATTTTCTGGATTTGCACGGAACCCACGGTGTGCGAGCCTGACTCGCACTTGCCCGGTATTTTTTATTCGGTTTGAGATCCTTACGTATATCTTGGCGTTACAATTTATAACTATACTTTATATTTAACTTGATCTCTGCGACAGCTGTCAGAAAAATCACGCCTATGAAGTCCTGAATTTCTTAAAAGTACAGACAGTACCTGTCAATGTCATACTTTGTGGGCATGCCGATTAGTGATGGGCGACGAATGATCGTGACCACAGAGTTTTAGATAGAGTTTTAATTAAAATATCGATAGTTTATACTGACGATATTTTCAATAAAACTTGATTTATGATTAATTTTATTGTATATTTTAATATTATAACATTTTTTACATGTGTAATTAAATTAAACCCAATTATATGTTACATTAGCATTTAGCATCGATAATAGTGAAACACGTCGATAAATACTATCGTTACATTATTATGAGTAAATAATTAATATCATAACATTATTTACATGTGTACATACTTAATCTTAAATAATATTAAGTACCTAAATGAAATCCAATTTCTCTCCTTCAACTACTCATTCGATTTCAATACAACATTGTATGAAAATCGATTTTTTCCACCACTATCCCAACTCTAAAAATGTCAATCTTCTACTGTCGCAGAGATCAAGTTAAATTTTATAGAGTATATTTAAAGACATCTTTGGCGATCAGTCTTCCCGCAGCAAGTCGTTAACAAGACGAATTAGCCCGTAAAGCTGCGTTCAACCATCATTCAGCGGAATGTGTTAGGAGGGAGAAAGAATGCATTTGTTTGGGTGTTGGCATTCTTTCGATAATAATAAATATATAAATCTAATCTAAATATATAAATAAATATATATAATAATAAATCGTTCCAAAACAAATAATAAAATTGCCATATCCTTATAGGGTCATATGTATCACTATACAAAACATGTTAACTAAGAACCGCATGTAAATGTCATATGTTGCAATAAATGATTTGACTTTGAGTTTGATATTCTTCTCTTAGAGGACTAACAAACCGTAGAGAAAATAGTTTTTATATATTCATTAATTACTACTTACACCTGACCCGGCGAACTTCGTTTCACACAATATCTTTTTGAGTTACAACTCAAAAACCTTCTTTGACTCATGCGCAACGACTTTGCTATAGATCATCATTTGTGATTTAATGTCAAAGTCAAATCATTTATTGCAACATATGGAATTTACATGCGGTTCTTAGTTAACATGTTTTGTATAGTGATACATATGACCCTATAAGGGTATGGCAAATTTATTATTTGTATTGGAACGATTTATTATTATGTTTTCTAGATTATCGTTAAAAATTCGACTAATGTGTAATAGCATTTCGATAAAAGGGTTATTTTTAGTTGTTTTATGAAACAGTTTTCTCTTTCGATATCTTTTAGATTATTTGGCAATTTATGGAATATTTTTATAGCCATAGAATTTGGGCTAGAAATGTGCATTGCTAAGTTAGACTTTGGGTCTACGATTTTATGTCTATATTGTGATCTAATTTTGTGCGATTTATCAGACGCTTTGTTAAAATATTCGGGGTGCATATTGACAAATTTGCATATTTCAAATTTGACTGCCTCGGTGGCTCAGTGGTTAGTGACCCTAACTTCTGGATCAAAGAGGTGTGGGTTCGATCCCCACCAGGGCAAATATTTGTGTGATGAACACAAGTGTTTGCTCTGTGTCTGGGTGTTATTTAGTTACTATCTATATAAGTATGTATTTAAAAATAAGTATATGTAGTATATCAGTCTCTGGCAGCCATATCACAAGCTTTGCTTAGTTTGGGGTCAGAGGCCGTGTGTAAGATGTCCCAAAATATTTATTTATTTTATTTATTTAATTCTATAAATGACATACAGACAAACATTAATTTTTATAAATACAGGGTTATTGGGAATCAATTAGCATCCTTTTAGGGGCTTATTCTGTGCATCAAAACAACAACTTTTGTTCTGCGACTTTTATCAAAACTAGAAAAAAAAACCGGACAAGTGTGAGTCAGACTCGCACAACGAGGGTTCCGTACAAACACATTGTTAAAATAATTAAAAATCTGTTTTAGCATGTGCTGATGAAGTTCTTTTATATGACACCTTACATGATACGATTTACTCACTTTGAATTTTGAGCCCGTATTTTGTGAATTTTGTGGCCATATTTTTTGTGATGTAAATAAAAATGTACAATTTTCAGATTTATTCCTATATGTGTACTCTAAGACAATGCTTCTCGCCAAATTTCATAGTTCTATGTCAACGGGAAGTACCCTGTAGGTTTTGATTTTTGTGAGTGTCGAAATATGCGGTTTTTTACGACATAAACGACTCTAATTTTTTTAAAGGACCACTGAGAAGTTTGTCTTTTCCACAACAGCAAGAGTTAATCGATATACGTATACAGTTTAAATTTCAACTCGATATCTTTACGCGTTCCCGAGATAAAGAGTCTTGACATACACACAGACGGACAGACGGACAACAAAGTGATCCTATAAGGGTTCCGTTTTTTTCCTTTTGAGGTACGGAACCCTAAAAACCAGCTGTTCTATACATTTTGTCGAAGGTGAACGATATATTTCTATGGAACAACATTTTTTTTGAGATTTGACAAAAGTGTTGACCAAAAGTTGCTAGCTTTGATGTACAGAATAAGCCTCTAAAAGGATGCTAATTGATTAGAAATAACCCTGTATATAGTTTAATATAGTACCTATCACTTACGCACAGTAGATAAAAATATACATAAATATTATAAGTACGCGTCGACTTATAAATCTACTCCGTTTCGTCAGTTAAAAATTGCAACTCGGTATCGACAAAATATATGAAACAGCTGATTTTTAACTAGCATTCCGGGCAATGACCTCCTTTCGAATTAGTATACTAGTTCTGGATAACCCTGTATACAGGTTTCCTCACGATGTTTTCCTTCACCGAAAAGCCCGTGGTGTGAAATTCCGTACATAAATCCCAAAGAACCCATTGGTACGAGACCGGGATTTGAAACCACGACCACGCGGTTGTAAGGCGGGTGTCATTACTACAAGACCATCACGGCTTTTGCAACACATCAAATCTTTCATTTGTCAAATATGAGACTGATCCTGTGATTCTCGCTTGTACGGTGAGCTTTCTCTGTAAAACTCCTTATTTTTTTCTGTCTTCATAACAAAAATATTCTTGAGAATCACTGTAACAGTCATTGTTTTCACTTTTGCCAGTTCACTGAATCGCATTCGTCAAAAAATGACTGGAATATTTCTCCGCAAGCCAAAATAACTTTACGAAAATCTCGAAGGAATCTTTATGTCGTCAAATCTTTGTTTCAAGGTTTAGGTATTTATGTACTTTGGTATCAATAGGTATAACAGTGTCTGTTTCCCGCGCTTTCTGACAGCCCAAGGCCGCCATTTGTTATGACGCACTAATGACGCTGAAATGCGTAAAGATGAACATGCGTTACATGGGTGAATTGCATTGTGACGTAGGGAGACATTGATGCAAGAATAATAAATAAAAGTGGATCAGATGTTTAGTCATTTTTTATTGTTAGTGGTGACCACGATCGATGCAACTAATACCACTACTCGGTCGAAACTTCGGGATGATGAGGTATTTATTTATCTCGTAATTTTAGTGCGCGATTAGTCCCGTAGTATATAATAATAATGTGTTCAAATCGCGAAAGTTTAAACACAACATTAGTTATTTTTTGTCATTTAAAAATAAGATCCGCGTTGTAGTAATATTTTGTCCACCATATTGTACGTAGTTCAAATGTCATTTTTTATTTTATGGGAAGTTATGTCGTTGATTACATAGCAGTTTCTAAGCGTTTTCGGCTTCATCATAATCAATTTTTCAACCTTAGGCCTCTAAGTACCGACATCTCGTTTTTTACAATTTAAAAACAATGTTTCTGTTTCCCGCGCTCTCTGATATCTCAAGGCCGCCATTTTGTTATGGCGCAGTAGTGATGCTGCGTAGGGATGAAAATACATGTGGTGCATTGTGACGTAGGTATAGGTCCAATCATAGAATTAGAACTAACAACAAAAATAATAGAAACGTGCTTAAATAGCAAGAGATCAAAAATCAAATTAAAAAAAAACAAAAATCTTTAATAGGACATAAAATATACTTAAGTACATGTTATTGTATGAATCCAATAAATTCTGAAAAAATAATACCTAATTTAAAATGATAAAATTTAAACATTAATGCATAAGCTATTAAAACTATGATAATCATAGTTAGAATTTAAACATAGTAATTAATTGAGAGAAAGGACATGTCCACAAAATGTATGGAGGCTGGTATAATAATAATCAAAAATTCTAACCACAACAATCGTTACATTTCTAGAAAGTTTATATTTTTCTGAGTCTATTGCATCAGTTAAAAATATAATATAGCCCTCCGATTATTTATTAAGATAAATAAAATATATTTGGCTCAATATGTAGTTTATCTCTATCAACCCTGATTAAGTAACCTTCAAATTGTTAAATAAAAGCATTTTTACTAATTTGACACACTTTTTAAGTGTTTTTGTCACATTGTACCTACTAACTGATCACACTGGTAGGTTATAATTTTTAATTTTAGCAAATTAAGAGATGAATGTGGAGGGATGGAAAAATCTAAATTAAATATTTTTGAAAAGCCCATAAAACAAGCTTTGAAATGATGTATGTATCATCTTGGTTCGACTTTTCTCTGAATAATATACCACTTGTAGACGTCACCTTTAATACACAGAGATAAAGCTTTTAGTGTTCTTCCATATCTTTTAGAGAAAATAACATTTTTTAAAAAAATATGCATAGGTATTCAGCGTCTAAACGGTAGATTGTTTACTAAGTTTTTTGTATAATTTAGGACCCAAATAATATGTTTTTGTTGGTGATACGGTGTAAATATTAGTTCCTATTGTTGCGTTTATTCTGTAATATACTTACATCACTTCGTCCCTTAAAGAGATGTGCCGCGAGATCTACCGTTTGGAAAACTATTAGTCTAGCTCTAGAATCTCTACATTCATATTATTGCTGTGCGAATATAAATATTGTGTATTCAAGCAGTTCCTGCGAATGTTTACTTGTTGCGTTTCCGTAGATTTTCAGAAATGTTTTTATTATGAAGGAAAAGTTTGCCCAAACAATATTTTGTTTTCTATTTCCACTAACACAACTCTTAATCATAAACCGCCTTACCACAAAAGATTTGAACACGCTTTAAAGATTGTTTGATCGTGCAATTTGTACTGTTAAACATTGTGTGCGTAAAACTTTAGTGACAAGACGGCCATATTTTATTTATTTTTATGTAGTTAGGTACCTTTAGAAAAATTACAAGTAATAATATAAGTATTGCTAAATTTTACTTAAATAAAATCTACTTACGTCACAGCTGTCTTATTTATATCTAGACAGCATACGCGAGAGTGAGTGGAACAAAAAAAACGCAATGTCTGTTGCATACGTCAAAATCACCAGTTGGAATGTCAAAATGGTTAAAATTTGGTTAGATTAGGTCATTTGTCTTTTTCTAAAATTTGAACCCTCTAGTTCCAGTAAGATGGTTCAAATCTCTGATCATTTTATCTTCCTGCTTTTTACCTTTTTGAATTTGGACAGCCGAGATAGCTCAATGCTAGTTTGTGAAACCCTTCGAAATTACGTAAGTTCGGGTGTATGTGCATCTTTATCTAACACCTTTTAAATTTCATATTTAAAATGAGACAAAGTGATTTATTCTCTTGCTATTTAAGTACTGTTTTTTTTTAAATAGTTTTACGTCTGACTACACACTGCCTGATGTTAAGCAGATATGCGGTCTAGGATGTAGCACGCTTACCTAGAAGATACCTATTTACTCGAGATTTGAAGACACCTACATTGTATTTAACGGTAAGACAGACTCAGGCAAAGTGTTCCACATTCTGGCAGTTCGTATGAGGAATGTGGACTCAAAACGCTTGGTTCTAACGCGTGGGATGTCCACCATAAAAGAGTGGCGCTTTGGTCGCATCTGTCTAGCCGTACGATAGAAGAAAGGGGCAGGTGGGACCAGATTGTGCAACTCCTGGGCGCACTCACCGAAGTGTATCCGATAGTAGGCTGACAGACAGGCCACCCTACGTCGATGCTCGAGACTTTGCAGTTTCGACTCAGTCAAGGTTTCGTTGCCTATCAGCCTCCTGGCTCGCCTTTCAATGGACTCCAAAGCCTCCAACTGGTATTTGGCAGAGCCATCCCAAAGGTGAGAGCATTCCATGCAAGACCTGACTTGCGCTTTATAAAGACTAAGCAGTTGCTCAGGTGTGAAATACCGTCTCACCTTAGAGAGAACAAGTTTTTTTGAGGCTAATTGGGCTTTTGACTCTATATAAGACCCAAAGTTGAGAGTCGATGATAGCGTAACGCTTACATGCACTATGTGCATTCGCTATATGTACATTCACTCTGCTGCTACATGATTTCCACGATCCCAAAAGCTTGTACATATTTAAAAAGTTATATTATTATAATAATTTTGGAAGTCGATTAAAAATGAATCCCTCCTTTACTTAGCAATCGGGTGAAATAATATTTCCTAGCATGTAAACAAACAACTTTTAGAGTTGTTTTTCGAAGATACCAACACATCAGGTAAGTATGTTCTAAACTACGCGCTGTCTTTCAGTGCTAAATATTCTTTCACTACAAAAATAAACTCATAAATTCCAATACAAGAGCTACAAGTGCTTTTCCGTACACATCTACAGGATGTTGGATAAGTCATTTCATCAGTGTTTAAATTGTACCCGGTATTACAGCCGGGCTAGTATGCGCGCCCCAAAATATTTCTTTCGTAGTGTCAGAACGACACAGCGTTTTGGCAAAGTATATAGGTATCTGTCACTTTTACACACGTCAAAACGAGTTCTTTTCGTGGCTTTTCGTGGTCGCATGCTTGACTAGCTGGGCATAGGCCTCCCTTTGTTTAAGCCATTCAACTGTCTCTAGCCGCAGTCATTCGACCATTTTAAACCGAAAACAAAATCAAGAGAGAATGTGGTTGTCAACAGTCACGTGAGGCCGGTTTTTTATACATGTGTGAGTGCGTCGGTGTTGCGCCGCCATAGTTTGACTGACAAGCCAAGGCGTAGTTTCGTTGTACGTGGAAGTGTGTGTGATTGTCTATACACGGCGAGGCGTAGTTTTGATTGGCTTCACTTGTTTGTTCTCAACATTCTCTCTTGATTTTTTTATTTGCTCTGAGTTTTAAACATGCCCAGTTAATATTAATTAGTCGTTTCAGCCATAGTGTGTCCACTGTTGGAGATAGGTCTCTCCAATAAGATCGGTTAGTAATAATTCAAATAAAAATATTCAGACCGTAATCAGAACACCCTGTATACAATCGACCTCGTTCGATATTCCAGTACGTATCAATTGGGGTTTCGGTCTGTTTAGAGCTAAATCATTCTGGATGGACTGCGGTTTTGTTTTAGTTTAGGTTTAGACTCCAGGTGGACTAGAAGTCTAGATTTTTAGTGCTTGATATGTGCTGATGGAAATACTCGCCAGTATTTGCAGGTAGGTATGTTCATACCACTGTATCGGCCTTTTTTAATAGTCCACTGTAGACTTAGGCCTACCCACGAACGGTGATTGGGCCATATCCCCACGCTGGCCCAGTGCGGGTTGGTGGATTCGCATACGCCATAAATTTCTTCCTTGGATATGCAGGTTGTCTCACGATGTTTTCCTTCACCAAAGAGCCAATGGTGTGCAATTCCGTATAGGTATACATTCCAAGGAATTCATTGGTACCTACAGGACCGGGTTTGAACCCACGACCTCACGATTGTAAGGCGGGTGTCATTACCACTAGACCACCACGGCTGGTACGTACCTAATTAGTAGGTAGGTACCTCTTTCTGTTGATGGCTTTATAGAAACAGGTAAGGCAGACTTCATAAAAAGAGGATCTCAATTCGACTGTACTTATGTTTTTTTTATGTATGTATCCGCCTTTTAATGATTATTTTTTGTTTGGTATATCATATGTCAGCGATAATCCAATTTATTTATTTTTTATTTTATTTAATAATGACAATACTACACTACTACTACAAAGAAAGCAATTGGATCATCCACAGACCCTTGAAGGGCTAAAGATAATCCAAATGCTCAAGCCCAGTGCCAGTTGGCAGCGCGCCCAGCATGCTGGCAGCATTGCCACGCTGAATGGCAATGCTTATACGTTGAGCCAAATAAACACCAGCATTTTGGTCACGCGTCGCGTCCACCAGACGCTCAGAAAGACTTTTGAAAACGAGATGAGCTCCCGGCCCCCACGGACCCAAAGTCTCAACTCCAAATGGATCAAATATGTAACCACTACCGAGGTTAGCATATTTGCCCGCTTGTGCTGCTCAGCCGAATTGGCCGCCGCTCCAGCCCTACTCTTGAGTCGCTGTGACGGTGCCAAAGTATCGACGCAAGTTGCGTCCCATACTAAGGGCCATCCACACTTCCATGGGACCAGCGTAAAGCCGTCAGGCCTTGTGCCAAAAAAAAAAAATTAAATCAGGTGAATGGTTTTAGAAAAGTCGTAAGTAATTCGAGTGAACTATTCTTTTGTACGATTGATGTTGGTGTTGCCATTTTTGGGGAAACATAATGACTAAAAAATAATTCATTAGTTAAGTGGACAAAGCAATTTATTTTAAATCACAACCCTTTCGTTGTATGGAGTTTTGGTACGTATGTCAAAGTCAAAGTCAAATCATTTATTGCA
Source organism: Hypomecis punctinalis (assembly GCA_949316475.1). Lineage (NCBI taxonomy): Eukaryota > Metazoa > Arthropoda > Insecta > Lepidoptera > Geometridae > Hypomecis > Hypomecis punctinalis. The sequence goes on from OX438822.1 coordinate 4,252,180, forward strand.
ACATATGAAATTTACATGCGGTTCTTAGTTAACATGTTTTGTATAGTGATACATATGACCCTATACCTAAGGGTATGGCAATTTTATTATTTGTATTGGAACGATTTATTATTATGTTCTCTAGATTATCGGTAAAAAAATCGTCTAATGTAATAGCATTTCGATAAAAGGATTATTTTTAGTTGTTTTATGAAACAGTTTTGCTCTTTCGATATCTTTTAGATTATTTGGCAATTTATTGAATATTTTTATAGCCATAGAATTCGGGCTAGAACTGTTCATTGCTAAGTTAGACTTTGGTTCTACGAGTTTAATGTCTATATTGTGATCTAATTTTGTGCGATTTATCAGATGCTTTGTTAAAAAAGTCAGGGTGCTTTTTGACTAATTTGCATATTTCAAATATATAAATAGATACCAGGGACATAATTTCAAGTTTTATAATGTATGGTTTATGGAATTTTGGTTTGGTAATATCGGGAGTTTTTATATTTGCGAGAATACGTATACATTTTTTTTGTATTATGAATGTATGTCTAGTAACTAAAATTTTAGGCCAAAAATCAAGTCAACCCGTTGCTCTCTTGCTGCGTGGAAGAGTAATAAACCAACAAACATTATTTCGGATTGATAACATTAAACTTCTATACGGGTCGTGGTCACGAGCAGTCAGTCAGTCATCACTCAGTCTACCTGTGACCACGACCAACTTGGTCGAAACGTCGGGAGAAAGAGAAAAAAGAGGTATTTATTAATATATCTCATGTTTTATTGCGCGATAAGTCCCGTATAGAAGTACAATGAGCTCAAATCGCGAAAGTTTGAAAATAAGATGATAACATTAAGTTAGGAAATTAAACTTGGCTCCATTACTCTTTCATGTTTCTGATGGAATCTTTCCTTCTTTCCAGGAAAACCCTGGTGACGCAAGAGCCGGACTTCTGCAGCCATGTTGCAGCGCTCACAGAGCTGGGTACCGCGCGGTCTGAAGAGGCGGAGCGAGCGAGAGACCTTGTGGTGGCCTGTCGGAAGCAGCTGGAGGAAAAGGGACAGGAGATCGAACGTGAGTACATCTTCAACTGCTGAACAGTTATCCAGGCGAATGGTAGCTTGTAGGTATAGTGTTGGATGTACCGAGCGAGGTTTAGACTTATAAACTTCTACTTAAAGGGGTCTCCACTCCTTTGTTGCCCCGGGGCCTCCACACTTCTAAATTCGACCCTGATGGTTTGAGAAGATGCCGCGAGCGAAAGATCTGGTGATTGTTTGTCCGGAACAACTGAGGAAAAGGGATAGAGATTGAGAGCTAAATTAATGCTTCTTGATGAATGAAATGTCTAGCATAACATTTGACACCTGTAATCCCCCTCGGCCCGTGTACTGTACCAGCCCCTTTTTCAGTAGTCCACTGCAGGATGTAGATCTACTCACGAAGGGTGATTGGGCCATATTCACCACGCTGGCCCAGTGTGGTTTGGTGGATTCATATACGCCATCGAATTTCTTCTACGGATGTATGCAGGTTGCCTCACGATGTTTTCCTTCACCGAAAAGCCAGTGGTGTGAAATTTCGTACATAAATTCTAAAGAACTCTTTGGTAAGGGACAGGGATTTTTATGCCCGTGTACGATGGTGTTTATTCTAGATTTTAACGAATGATGAAATGAAATCGCAAGCCGTTATCCATCAGGGGAACGACCTGTTCTCTCGTGCCACAAATTGTCTCAGTCCCCGAGTTGGCGGCCGTCCAGTGCACTTCGCGTGGACATTTTGTCTGCTTTGTCACTTGTGACTCATCGCCGTTGTTTGTGAGTTCATTTGCTTTCTTTTCATTTCTACCATTATTTTGTTCCGTAATTCAATCTCTTGGGAAAATCCAAGAGTGTGTTAGTTGATTACTATACTCTATAAAATTTAACTTGATCTCTGCGACAGTGACATTGACATAGAAGATTGACATTTTTAGAGTTGAGATAGTGGTGGAAAAAAACGATTTTCAAACAATGTTGTAATGAAATCGAATGAGTAGTTGTAGGTGAGAAATTGGATTTTATTTACTTACTATTATTTAAGATCAAGTATGTACACATGTAAATAATGTTATGATATAAATTAAATACTCATAATAATGTAACGATAGTATTTATCGACGTTTTTCAATATTATCGATGCTAATGTAACATATAATTGGGTTTAATTTTATTACACATGTAAACGATGTTATGATATTAAAATATACAATAAAATTAATGATAAATTAGGTTTTATTTAAAATAGCGTCAGTATAAACTATATCGATAGTTTATACTGACGCTATTATATACGCTATTTTAATTAAAACTCTATCTAAAACTCTGTGGTCACGATCATTCGTCGCCCATCACTAATCGGCATGCCCATAAAGTATGATATTGACAGGTACTGTCTGTACCATTAAGAAATTCAGGACTTCATATGCGTGATATTTCTGACAGCTGTCGCAGAGATCAGGTTAAATTTTATAGAGTATAGATTAATTGCTTTCTCTTTTCAATCGACTTCCAAAAGAAGGAGTTTCTACTGTTTTATTATTTTGTCTGCTTTGTCACCTTGCCTCATCGCCGTTGTTTGTGAGTTCATTTGCTTTCTTTTCATTTCTACCATTATTGTGTTCCGCAATTCAATCTCCTCAAAAAATCTTAAAGTGAATTGCTGGTCACCAGAATTAAACGTTTGTTTCTACCATTTAATTGTTTGATTTCTACTGTTTTATATTGTTGTTACTTGTGACCAATTGCCGTTGTTAGAGGGTTCGTTTGCTTTCTTTTCATTTCAATCGTTACTGTGTTCCACTATGATTCCTAGAAGTTGATTACTAGATAGAGATGAGTAATTTTAAGCTTATTTCTCTTTTCAATCGACTTCCAAAAAAAGGAGTTTCTACCATTTACCTTATTGTTTGGTTTGTACTGTTTTATGTTTTTTATCAGCTTTGTCACTTTGACTCATCGCTGTTGTTTGTGGGTTAGTTGCTTTCTTTTCATTTCTAGCATTATTGTGTTCCGCAATTCGATCTCCTGAGAATAATCCAGAGTGTTTGTTGGTTACCAGGTCTAAGCGCTTACGAGTAGTTATGTATCCAGTGCACTTCACGTGGCCATTTTGACTGCTTGTCACTTGTGACTCATCGCCGTTGTTTATGGGTTCATTTGCTTTATTTTCATTTCTACCATTAAACATTGTATTCCGTAATGATTCCAGTTAATTTCCTGGGGAAAAGCTTAGAGTATGTTAATAGTTACCTGATTTAAACGCTTACGAGTAGTTAGGTATAAGCTTCATTCCCTTTCCGATCGAATCCCAAAAAAGGAGTTTCTGCCGTTGGTTTTTGAATCATTGAAATATTTGGTTTCTACTGTTTTACGTTGTTTTGTTTGTTTTGTCACTTGTGACTAGTTGTGACTCATCGCTGTTGTTTGTGGGTTTGTTGTTTCCTTTTAATTTCTAGCATTATTGTGTTCCATAATTCAATCTCCTGGGAAAAATCCAAGAATGTGTTAGTTGATTACTAGATAGAGACGAATAATTATAAACTTCTTTCTCTTTTTAATCGACTTCCAAAAGAAGGAGTTTCTACTGTTTTATGTTTTTTGTCTGCTTTGTCACTTGTGACTCATCGCTGTTGTTTGTGGGTTCGTTTGCTTTCTTCTCACTGTCGGAAATTCTAATTCCTCATTGAAAACAACTTAATTGTTGCAAGTTTTATAATATTCTTTATCTATTTGTGCTTAAAATGTCTCTTCAGATTTATTATAACTTCTATTATAGCTGTTCTGTTAACAAAAAATATAGGTAAACAACCACCCAGATTTTTTTTCATTCATTATCAAGAAGATATCTGCCTAGCTTAGATTTGAATCTGGGACACGGGTTATAATTACATTTTTGTTACTTATTAAAGTGCACTACATGTGGACATTTTGTCTTCTTTGTCTCTTGTGATTGTGACTCATCTGCATTGATTTGTTTCATTTGCTTTCTTTTCATTTCGTCAACCGTTGCTGTGTTCCGGATTGAATGGCAATGTGTCCAGCGAAATTCCTGGGCATCGAGAGATCTTCGCATCTCAGAAACAAGAGCAATGCTCTGTGCCGAGCATTACAGACCTATCATGGCAAACACAAATTGTCCTTCCACGAATTTATCCCCTCGAAAAGGTAACAAAGTCTGGATTGACATTGACAACTGACTTTAAAAGTTGCCCTCGCAATCCTGGGGGTGTCCCAGCGTGGAGCCTCTGATATCACACGTAGAAGAACCAAAGTTACCGACATAGCTCAAAGGATTAAATGGCAAGTTGAAATGGCATTGGACAGGGCACATAGCGCGGAGGAATGATGACCGGTGGAGTCGAAAAGTTCTCGAGTGGAGACCACGTACCGGCAAGCGCAGCGTAGGACGTCCACCCGCAAGGTGGACGGATGACCTCATTAAGACCGCATGATCGCGCTGGATGCAAGCCGCTTCCAACCGGTCTTATTGGAGATCCATAGGGGAGGCCTATGTCCAGCAGTGGACGTCATCTGGCTGATTGATGGATGGGTGGGGATCGAGCCCACGCCTCTTTGATCCCGCAGTCAGGGTCACTACCACAGGCCACCGAGGCAGTCGAACGAAGTCGTTCATTTGGAGGTGCAGTAGACGTCCAACGGTCGAAATGATGATGATGAACAACCAAATACTCTGTTTTATATGTTATTACTGCTCGCCTCGCACTTGACCTTATTCCAGCACATGTGAGCTATTTCGGTGTTCCGCCCAGGATTCAGTTTCAGTGCTTTCTCTCTATAAATAGAGGCGCGTGTTATGCTTTACATTGTTTATTACACCAACGGACGACATGGGCGAGGCGCGAGACTTGCGTGTTCTCGCTTAGAGACCAGCGCAGCGTAAAACAGAGCACACAGACTCTTTAAAACTGTTCAGTTAAAACCACTCAGATTATTTTCTGTGATTAAAACCGTTAAAACCATAGAATTAGAACTTAAGTAATAGAATACTTACCTACTAAATTTTGCTCAAATAAAAACTTTGTTACAGCTGTCTTATTCATATCTGGTTAGGTATACAGCATACGCAAGAGTGAGTGGAACAAAAAAATGCAGGCATGTTTGTCGGCATACGTCAAAATCTCAAGTTGGAATGTCAAAATACTTAATGGTTCCACTGGGTTCAAGAAGTCAGAAGCAGTTTTTTTTTACATTTTCAGAGTTGGTCTCATAGTAAAAGTTGTTCAAAATGACACCGGTAGACAAACACATTGTATATACAGGGTTACAACGTAAGTCGACCTATTCTATATTCATGTCTAATGATATAATACAATGCTGATCGGCGACGGTCCGGTCCAACCAGCCAACTGCATATTGTCGGGACGTCTGCAACTGTAGCAATGTTGGATTGTGGTTGACATCTCAGAAGTATGACAAGTAATAGAAACTTTGCTAAATTTTACTCAATTAAATAATACGTTACAGCTGTCTTATTCATATCTGGTTATACAGCATACGCGAGAGTGAATGGAACAAAAAAAAAATGTAGCTCAATGCTAGTTTGTGAAACCCTTCGAAATTACGCAAGTTCGGGTGTATGTGCATCTTTTACTAACACCTTTTTTTTTAAGTTATAGGAGAACTAGGGTCATGATGGGGTAGCGAGGTAAGACGGGGACACGCACACATAGCAAAACTAAACGCAATCGCGAGGTGGCAGTTTAGCCAATGAGAGGCCGCTTTGGAACAATACTCAGTGCGGCCATGACAGTCGGCGAAAGTGCGTGCGTTCTTTGTTTACAATCAAATTTTTGTTAACGTGCAAGTTTGATGTAATATTTTGTGTTTCTTTACAACTTCAGAAACAGGTAAGAAATAGTATTGAAATGATGATTTATTTTTGATTTGTATTACGTTTTCCTTACAGTGGATAGGCATAATTCAAAAGTGTAAGTGGTTCTAACCGTGTATTTTTGAAATTTTATTTGCTTTAAAAACAGTGGCTGGGGCAAGATGGTGTAAATCGTACGGGGCATAACGGGGTACCACATTATGCCCCACACAATGCTCTATTGTCAATAGTTTCCGCAGATTGTTTAAAGATATTTATATTGAAAAATCGTTTATTTTGTTTTTTCTGATTAAACATGGTTAGGAACTACAAAAAAAAAACAAAAAGAGGAGACTGGTCACAACAGTCCATGAAAGCAGCTATAGACAAAGTTTTGAGTAGAGAATCAGGATACAGAAAGGCAGCTTTAGAATATGGTGTTCCTAAAAATTCCTAAAACTGCAGAAGAAGACCAGGCCATCAACTTCAGGCCAAGAAGATAGCGTTTGTCTTTATTGTAACGATACAAACCACACTTACCTTAAGTCTACCGAAAATTGGGTACAATGTCAGCTTTGTGGGCGATGGGCACATACTGCATGCGCAGAGGTGGATGATGAAAACTTAGAAGAAGTGCTCATATTATGCATTTTCTGTGAAGATAAATGAGAATCCTATCTTGCCCCTTAACCCCATCATGCCCCATTTATCGTTCCACATCTTACCCCACATACGGGGCAAGACGGTTTTTTTATGTATACTTAAAAAAATATTATTATTATAAATTTGTGATAACATTTTCGTCCAAAGACTATGCCAATTAGTAGTTGATTAAGTTACTATAGTGCCATAAATAAATGAAAACATTATGTTGATTTTTAATGTAGTTTTTTATAATTTTCCCTTAGCGTCCCCGTCATGCCCCTAGTTCCCCTACTGTCTCACTCCTGGGCAAAGGTCAAACACCTTTTAAATTTCATATTTAAAATGGGATAACGGTTTCTATTACTTGTCATTCTTCTGAGGTCGACATACTCTTCTTATTCTTTTGTCTCATCTTGACTACCCAGCCCAAACTAAGGACCCAATGTCCCAACACCAAAAGGCTTATAAAATCACCTATTATCTTATTTATTCACTAATTTTCCATAAGTTTATTTTCCGAACGCCAACTTTAGATAATCTATATTAGATTATTTGTGGTTTCGTAAACAAAATTGTTTATAACTCTGTCATAAAACTGCAGAGATGCGAAACATCACATTCGTTGCAGGACGCATAAAAATAGTTTTAGATTCGCGTGAATCCGGGATGTATAAAATCATCGATAAATTTTTGCATTGAAAATATATACAGGGTTATTTCTAATCAATTAGGATCCTTTTAGGGGCTTATTCAGTACATCAAAACTAACAACTCAAAAAAAATTGTTTGTTGTTCATAGAAAAATATCGTTCAGCCGCGACAAAATGTATGGAACAGCTGATTTTTTTTCGAGTTCTGACAAAAGTTGCAGAACAAAAGTTGTTAGTTTTGAAAAGGATGCTAATTGATTAGAAATAACCCTGTATATCAAGGTATAGACCGAATCAAACTTTTTGGTAGCTGAGATGTTTGTACTGTGCTAGTGGATATGCGAGTTTTTGTGCATTAGCATCTAAATAATAAATAATAAAATCTAAATAATATAAATAATAATAATAATAAAGCTGAACCCACGTACTTATAGGAAAATATATGTACAAACAAACAAAACAAACAAATCATTTATTTTGACATAATAAATGTGCTACAGCGATACATGATCCATAGGCTCCTGAACTAGCTAAGACTGTGTCTCAGGAGCCAGTGGCTTCTCCATATTAACATAAAAAGCATGCCAAAATGTAAATAAAGAGTAGACTTAACTAATTTAGAAAAATAAAACGTAATGTTTAAAAGTTTAAATTGAATATATATATATATATATATATATATATATATATATATATATATACGTAATGTAAACGTAATGTTTAAAAGTTTAAATTGAAAATATATATATTTACTATATTATATATTATACTATATTATATACTATATTTCAAACCAAAGATAAAATAATAAAGAAAACTAGACTTGTTTTTTGAATTTAGGAAAAAAAACGAAGTCTCATAATTTAAATTTTAAAATCTGAAATTGAGTACACATAAAGTACTCATACTAATATACATTAACATAGCAAAGATTATATTATAATAAAAAACATTAACTTGAAAAATGAGAAAAAAAATAATGTTTATAATTATATTGTAAATTACAACGCATAATGTTGATTTAAAAAATCATTATATAAATAAACTAATACAGGATAATAACTAATCAATTAGCATCATTTTAAGTGCTTATTCTGTACATCAAAACTAACAACTTTTGTTCTGCGATTTGTCAAAACTCAAAAAAAAATCAGCTGTTCCATACATTTGAACAATATTTTTCTATGGAACACCATTTTTTCTTTTTGAGTTTTGATAAAAGTCACAGAACAAAAGTTGTTAGTTTTGATGTACAAAATAAGCCCCTAAAAGGATGCTAATTGATTAGAAATAACCCTGTATGTATTTAAAAATATGTATATGTAGTATATCAGTATATTCTGGCAGCCTATCACAAGCTTTGCTTAGTTTGGGGTCAGGGACCTTGTGTAAAATGTCCCCTAATATTTATGTATTAAAGTTAATCCCAATATTAAATGAGTGGCTAGGGACTATGGATATGACTGTGTAGCGCTGTCTTGGGATGGCTCCTTGATCGAAAACATTTCGCAAAGTGCTCCCAATTTTAATCCAAAACCTTGAAACCAGACATAAATAAACAACTCAACTCATACTTCCTAGATGTCCGCCTTCAAACTAATGATATTATCAAAACATCGCGGATTTAAATGGATTTTCCTTATAAATGTGCGAGAGGTAATTAATTCAGTCATTTTAGACAAGCGTGGGTCGGTTCCGTTCCGCTTGCATTCTCGTGGATTTTATTAATGATAGGTATTAATAGCGGTGACTGAACTGAACTGAAATCTGTCTGAATCGTACGACTTGTAGAGGTCAATAGCCAAGATGTCATACTTATGGTATACTAGTTGGAAAACTAAGTATTACCAGAGACCATGTCTATACTGTATGGTCTTTTGTATTACCTAAAGGACATGTCCACAAAATGTATGGAGGCTGGTATAATAATAATCAAAAATTCTAACCTCAACACTCGTCACATTTCGAGAAAGTTCATATTTTTCTGAGACTACTACAACAGTTAAAAATAAAAAAGAGCCCTCCGATTTTTTAAAAATTAATTTTGAATTTATTAAGATAAATAAATATATTTGGCTTAATAAGCAGTTTATCTCTAACAACCCTGATTAAGTAACCTCCAAATTGTTAAATATAAGCATTTTTACCAATTAGACACACTTTTAAAGTGTTTGTTTGTCACATTGTACCTACTAACTGGGCACACTGGTAGGTTATAATTTTTAATTTTAGCAAATTAAGAGATGAATGTAGAATAATCAGCTACGAATGCAAGTAAAATAACGATAGAAGCACTTTATCATTGCTAAACTAGAAAAAGTAATAAGCTGTAATGTTATTTTTAATACAATTTATTTTTCACATTTAAAAAAAATTAGAGAGGTGAAAAAATCCAAACTAAATATTTTTGGGAAGCCCATAAAACAAGCTTTCAAATGATGTTCGATTTTTCTCTGAATATTATACCACTTGTGGACGTCACCTTTGTAAGTAGCACTGGCGACCCTGGCAGGGCAAAAGGACAAATTGTCTTTCCACCAATTTATCCCATCGACGAGGAAACGAAGTATGGATTGACATTAACAACTGACGTTAAAAGTGGATAAAACGGTTTAATCCCTTTGTCATGCTAGAGACTAGGGGTGTAGGGAGACCGAGGACAATTGAAACAGGTCATGATTGCAACAAGTTCAATTTCTCGAAAACCAAAATACCTACCTACTACTGAGATACAAGAAGAAAGACAGGACTTCTTGAAGGAACTACACAAATCTCCGGCAGCGAAACACCTGGTGCAATAGAGGCGGACCAGTTATGTCAACGACCCAAACCCGTACTCCGTTATTTTAAGGAGCTCGGATGGTTTGAGTAGGCTGACATCGGGGGAATGCACAAAACACCCCAAGCGGGACGTCAGTGCAGGACTCATCGCCCCCACCTAGAATGAGAATTAGAATTACCTACCTACTACGTGTACCACGCGTCCCTAATGAGTTCGTCACCCATGTGCGGATATTAGTGCAAAAACACTCGTTTCATATTCATACAATCACTATCATCACTACATAGTATAAAACAAAGTCGCTTCCCTGTCTGTCTGTCCCTATGTATGCTTAAATCTTTAAAACTACGCAACGGATTTTGATGCGGTTTTTTTAATAGATACAATGATTCAAGAGGAAGGTTTATATGTATAATACACCTGTGCGAAGCCGGGACGGGTCGCTAGTATAATATAATCTGCACTTCCTACAAAATCTAATGGACAGGATAGAAGTGCTACGGGCAAACAAATCTGAAAACATCCAGACATATGCAGAACAATACACCTATGTTCATCACCAAAATAGTTGCCCTGGGTGGGAATGGAACCCACGCCTCATTGGCCAAGGAGTCAGGGTCACTAACTGAGGCAGTCTTAAACTTTGCTGTACTGTTTACTATATAATATAGGAGGATTATATTAGGACCAAAGCGCCACCCTTTTATGGTGGACATCTCACGCATTAGAACCAAGCATTTTGAGTCCACATTCCGCATACGAACTGCAAGAATGTGGAACGCTTTGCCTGAGTCTGTCTTTCCGTTAAAGTACAATGTAGTTGTCTTCAAATCTCGAGTAAATAGGCATCTTCTAAGTAAGCGTGCTACATCTTAGACCGCATATCCGCTTAACATCAGGCAGTGTGTAGTCAAACGCAAACCTATTTGAAATAAAAAAATAAAATAAAAAAGGACCAAAAAATTTACGAAGTACTTATCGTCTTTCAGAGTTAAAATGCGAGCTAGCAGCAGCGTACAAGGAGTCGGAGCTGGTGCGGCAGCGGAGTCGATCGCTGGAGGAGGAGCTTACTGCAGCCAGGAGCTGTTCCGCAGACCTGGCCGACCAGCTACGGCAGAAAAATGGTAAATATAAAGAAGTCAAGGCTGGCAATGTCGGCTGCTAGAGGAGGAGCTCACTGCAGCCAGGAGCTGTTCCAAAGACCTGGCTGACCAGCTACGGCAGAAGAACAGTAAGTATACAAGCAGTCAGAGCTGGTGGAGTTGGTCGGTGCAGGAGCTGGCCGCAGCCAGGAGCTGTTCCGCAGACCTGGCAGACTAGCTACGTCAGAATAACGGTAACTCGGTCTGGATAACCTGGGCTTGGACCGACATTGCCGTCGTCATCGTAGCCGCTTCCAACCGGTCATATTGTAATTCTTTATGAGAGGTTTAATATGTTTAGGTTTATGTCCAGCACTCAGAGCAAATAAAAAATCAAGAGATAACGTCGTTAAACAGTCAAGTGAGGCCGGTTTTTTATACATGAGTGAGTGCGTCGGTGTTGCGCCGCCATAGTTCGACTGACAAGCCAAGACGTAGTTTCGTTGTACGTGAATTTGTGTGTAATTGTCTGTACACGGCGGAGGCGTGGTTTTGGTTGGCTTCACTTGTTTGTTCACAACATTCCCTCTTGATTTTTTTATTTGCTCTGAGGTCCAGCAGTGGACGACCTATGGCCAAAGAAGATATAATAATACTACGTATAGAACGGTCACTCGTTACCCCCCCACCCGTTTGAGTCTTCCTCACTTCCACCCCGCGTTTCACGTACCGATCGTGTACTCTGCGCGCGTGCTGCACTGGCCGGTAGATTTTGTAATAAAAAATACCTAGACTGTGACAATAGGGAAGAATTGTGCTGTGTATGGTTGAATATCAATAATACGTTACAAAACATATTGTAATGTTTATCTAAGGATAAGTAAAAGGAACTTATTTTAAATTATTTGGTAACTTTCTCTTGATATTTTCTTTCAAATAATACTTATTGCTAAAATGCTTCCATATTAAGTAATTGTTATACTTTTATAAGCACTAGAATTATATTCATTTTTGCAAAATTGAATACGCAACTGTCTCACTCATGCGGCATGTCGTCACGTCGTGATGATCGCCGACAGCCATAGACGTTCTGCACACAAATGCACGTGTAGCGTTCGTGTGTATGTGTGTTGTGTGAATAAGTACTGTGTGGTGTGCGTAAGACAGCAGATTTTGTATGAAAAATCGCGGAGTGTCCGGGCTGTGCTATGGCTGAATCAAATGAACAAGTTTGTTAGCGTCAAAAATAAATAAAGCGCTGACAACGTCTGCTAACGGGCTGTTTTCAGAGATCTTGTTTAGGGTACCGTACTTCAAAATGAAAAAATGATCCTTTCCACCCTGATTCCCGATGAGTGATTACCTACCCGCGTCCCGCCCAAATTTTTAAATTGCAATATCTTCTTTCTCTTTCTAGAGGAGTACCTACGCGAGTTGCGAGGCGAGTTGGAAGACGCTCTCACTCGGCGAGCTGAGCTCGAATCGCGAGTGCTCGCTCTGGAGCGGGACAGAGATAGGCTCGAGACAGAGAAGGCGCAAAGCGAACAGAAGGCGGTTGAGGTAAGAAATTAAATCAACTGCACTTCGATTATTGCGATTATATTTAACAATGACAAATTCATAAAAATGATACGCCAAAATCATTGTTGGCAGAAAAAAAAGAAGGATTTTTTGATTTTTTTATGTGATTTCTTTTCTAATCTTCTCTCATGTAATAATTATTACAATATATAATAATTATTACATAGAAAAAAAGTAAACACATGCATTGTGGGTTCAGTGTACATATTGGATAAAGTCACTAGAACTCTATGAAAGGATCTAGATTATTTTATACTATACAGGGTTATTCCTAATAAATTAGCATCCTTCTCCCCTAGAATACGTTTTGTTCTACGACTTTCCTCAAAACTAAAAAAAAATCAGCTGTTCCATACATTTTGTCGCAGATGAACTAAATGGAACATTTCTATGGAACAACAATCTTTATTTTTGTGTTTTGACGAAAGACGTAGAACAAAAGTTGTTAATTTTGATGTACAGAATAAGCCCCTAGAAGGATGCTAATTGATTAGAAATAACCCTGTATATATCGGGACTAAACTCACGTGTAGGGATAGTAGTAACGACTATAGTTTTCCATACACGTGAGCTTAGTCCCGTTATATCTATATCTATACTAATATTATAAAGAGGAAAGATTTGTTTGTTTGTTTGTTTGTAATGAATAGGCTCCGAAACTACTGAACCGATTTCAAAAATTCTTTCACCTTTGCAAAGCTACATTATCCCCGAGTAACATAGGCTATATTATATTTTAAAAAAAATTAGGGATCCTTACTAAAACTCCAATAATGTAACATAAGGTGTAAAAAAAAGACCTGAAAAATTCCTTAAGTCGCGTGCGCTGAGAAAACTATTGATGATGGAATAAAATAATGTACTACGACTTTATAGAACACACCATAATTTACAAAAAATGTCGGGACAGCATATATCTAACTATTATAGTTAAGCCGTAATAACTGTTCTTTTATTCTTAAAAATTAATTGAAATACCGTCGCAGGAAAAGGATCTTAATTTGTATCTTGGTATTAATCCTTATCAAAATAAATTATTTCATATCGACTGTTTCAATAGCTTTATGTGACTTTTTAAATTATTTAATTCAGACATTTTATTACAAAGATATTACGAGTTCAAAAATGTAAGTATTATAAAAGTTTCGTTTCGCCGCTCACTCCGCTTGGCAATTCATGTACTTTGTACAATGTACATAATACAAAATTCACTTCGAGCAAATATCTATAGAGTCACAATCGTGAAAAAAGTGTCCGAGCCAAAATCCTGCCCAAGCTACGTAGTGGGCAGGCTTTTTAGTTAGTCGTAAGGCGATTCCAAGCCGAAGAAGAAGAAGAGAGACAGGCACTTAATATTAGGTGACATAACGTCGAGATTCGAGGAAACGGGTCATTGAGAATTGAGAAGGGTGCTTGAGCCATATCCACCACCAGTGCCAGGGCCCAGTGTGGGTTGGTGCAGATTGCCACACAATATTTTCCTTCGCCAAAAACCCAATGATTTGAAATTCCGTACATAAGTTCCAAAGAAACTCATTGATACAGGATCGGGATTTGAACCCACCACCTCACGATTGTAGGACAGGCGTTACTACCACTAGACCACCAAAGTTATATATCTCCGCCATTAGTGTGTCGATTTTTTTTTTTTGGTAGTAAATAGGTATGCAGTGGCGTAGCGTGCCTTGGAGGAGCCCAGAATCAAACATAGTTGGGGAGCCCAAATCACTCATTTCTCACAAAAGAAACAAATATCCTTGCATTAAATTGAAATAAATACATACCACCTTACCGCAAAAGATTTAAACACTGTTTAGCCGTACAATTTGTACTGTTAAACGTTGTCAAAAGCCTGCATAAAACTTTAGTGGTAAGACGGTTATTTATAAGTTGTCACTTCCTCCTAGAAATTGAGCTAGCCAAACAATTCAAATGAAATATACACTTTTCTTGCCTTTTTTTTTTTAAGGAAATTGATAATTGATAATGAATAGAATATAATTTCCTATATCAGCTAAGTAAGTCTAGCTGAAGACGATTTCAGTTGTTATAAAATTTCTGCCTCTTAGGACAACTTTTGGAAGAATGCTTAACCCGGGAAAAAAAGAGATGATTTTTTTCGGGAAGCACGAGATTAGGTGACATTGTGGATAATATTTTACTAGGTTTTGCTTACACACGTTAAGGTCCCTGTAGCCCGGGAGCCCCGTATTATTGACACGGCTGATACTGCGGTAGCTACGCCCCTGCACATAGTATGTGAAACGAATTGTCGACCTTAAAGTTCTCGAATGTAGACAATGTATTGGCAAGTGTAGCGAAGGTCTTCACGTGAATCTAAGATCAGCCCCCCTACCGCCTAAAGCAATAGCAATCGTAATAGCAATCGTTTATGACTTCATTTTAGTCATTTGGCACCGCCTATGTGACATTAGCCATCAAAGTTGTTCATTCAACGATTGCTTTTGCAATCCGCACAAAGCAATTGATGTCTAACGTCACATAGGCGGTGCCAAATGACTAAAATGAAGTCATAAACGATTGCTATTACGATTGCTATTGCTTAGGCGGTAGGGGGGCTGGTCGTGACGTCCGGAACACGTTGGATGCCAGCGCTTCGATTCCTTCCATCACAGCTCTTTGGGTTAGCAAGTTGAAGAGGCCTTAGGTAGGGCACACAATTCGTAGAAGTAGAACTGATGTCCAATGTTTTTCAAAATTCTCGAGTGAAGACAAGATCAAGAAACTAACTTACATGGGTAGAATGTACAGACTGTGGGTCTGTAATATTTTAACGTCGCTTTCATTCTCATCATTGTCATTTTCTGAAATCAGGGCTATATATTATGTACAGCCACCCAACACATACGAACTCACTTTTATTTAGATATGCCAATACCTACTACGAGTATCTCTTTTTCATAAACTTCGAACAGTTTAAGATTACGGAAACTCTCGCGATTTGGGTAGGTTTTAAACTCATCATAATGGTTCATCCGGTATGTCTAGCATGTGTGTGGCGCATACCTACATTACGTGGTAAGTATATGTATAGCCAATCATACCCGGGCAAAGCCGGGACGGGCAGCTAGTATAATATAAAATGTGTGAAAACCACGTTAATTTCCATAGTAAAATGGATCTAGATTAGTTGAAGTGACTATTTTTTTTCAACATACAGCGTTGGTGGCACCATCGGTGATACAAGCACACAGTTTGAAGTTGTTACAAACTCTTGAAAATAGACGATGGATGGCGCACTGCGAAATCATTGAAACTATTTTATTTCTAACGTTTCACATAGTGGACGTTTTAAACAAAGATAAAAAAAATTTTAATGTAATAAATAATCAATTTTCAGGCACTAGCAGCAGCAGAAGCGAACACAGCAAAATGGCGGCTCGCGCACGAAGCGGCGCGCTCTCAGGCGGCCGCTCGAGCCGAGAGGATGCTGTCAGACTGCGAGTGGAAGATGAGGGAGCTGGAGAAACGGGCGAGAGACGCGGAGAAGGACAACAGACAGGTGAGATGATAGAGAGTGACAGAGAAAGTTCTCAAGTCCAGCGGCCGCACGCACGGAGAGGATGTTCTCAGACTGCGAGTAGAAGATGAGAGAGCTGGAGAAACGTACGCGAGACGTGGAGAAGGAAAACAGACAGGTGAAATGATAGAGTGACAGAGAAAGAGAGAGGTCTCAGGCGGTTGTTCGAGCCGAGAAGATGCTCTCAAACTGCGAGTGGAAGATAAGGAAGCTGGAGAAACGGGCAAGAGATGCCGAGAAGGACAACAGACAGGTGAGGAAGATATATTGTAAGATAAAAGAACGACAGAGAGAGAGAGTTATAAAGGTAGAGTATAGAAAAATAGATGACAACAGACAGGTGAGAGAAATAAATAGTGACATAACAGGGAGAAAACACGTGATGTTACAAAGAGACGCTAGAAATAGATGACAAAGAGACAAGAAGATGCTTTCAGACTGCTAGTAGAAGATGATAGAACTAGAAAAACGAGCATTAGACGCGGAGAAAGACAATAGACAGGTGAGATGATAGAGAGTGAGAAAGAAGATACAAATCATGAGATTTAGTATTAAGGAGAATATTAGGAAGAAAGAAAAGAGTCACAACAAAAGCATAAACATTTTTGCTGACAAAAATCTGTGTTGTTTGCATATGTTGTTTTATTTCTAAAACTTTAGGCTTAGCTACATTATGAATGCGCTTCACTGTGAAAGCTCAATCGTCACCTAAAATCTTAGTGCCCAAAAAACAATCATGCTAACGATTACTTCTAAACAATGTATGTTTATCATATGCGTGTGTCTTTTATTGTATTGCACTGTGGTCAGCGACCTATAAGCAAAACTTTCCAATTTCCAGCTGACAGAAACAGTCGAGCACATGAAAGCCAACCCCCAACCGTCCCCCGCGCATGTCGCAGAGCTCCAACAACTCCGTGGCTTGGCTTCGGAAAATCAACGATCAGTTCAATCCTTGACGCTGCAGCTGCAACGAGTGGAAACCAGGGAAGAAGCCTTGAAGCTGGAGGTCCATCGGCTGAAGGATTTACTGGAGAGGGAAGAGACTGCGAGGAAAGAGGCAGAGGAACGGCATTTACAGGTTAGTGAGTATTTGGGGTAATCTAGAGAATGAAATGGGTAAACGTCATTAAGCGATCAGTGAGCATCAAATGGATGAAGTTCACAAGGGATAGAGGTGAATGGTATAAACAAAGAGGGCCTATGCTCATCAGTAGGTTATTAAGAGCTGATTAAGTCTGCAGCTGTAAAGAGTGGAGACCAGAGAAGAAGCCTTCAAGCTGGAGGTGCATCAGCTGAAGGATTTACTGGAGAGGGAGAAGGCAAAAAGGAGACGGAATAACGGCAATTACAGGTTAGTTGGTATTTTATTAAGTTCTTGAGCGGAGATCACGTACTGGCAAGCGCACGGCAAGCTATGAGGTAGAGGTTCTTGTCAAGACCGCAGGAACACGGTCTTATCGGAAATCCATAGTCTCTAGACTGTATGGCAGTGGACGTCATGTGGCTGAAGGATAGAATATAATAACCATGGTGATGTAGGAGAAACTTTGAATCGTGGGCACGGTTCAAATTCCGGTTCTGTACCAATGAATTGGGTTCACTCTTTAAAGCTGGACACATACTATCGGACGCGGCTGACGGACGCGACTGACAGCCGCGACCTAGACTATGAAAGTACACTGAGCCGTGCACACTATCGGACATACGTCGCGGACGTCACCTTCGGATGACCTTGAGCGTTAGGACGTTGTAATGTTGCAAACGGGGGAGCCGTTTGCAGCACCACAAGTTAAGAGAGAATTAGAGAGAACCTGTAATGTTGCAAGCGGGGAAGCCGGTTGCAGCACTACAGGTAAAGAGTATCAGGATAAACTGTAATGTTACAAACGGGGGAGCCGTTTGCAGCACCACAAGTTAAGAGAGAATTAGAGAGGAACCTGTAGTATGGCAAGCGGGGGAGCCGGTTGCAGCACTACAGGTAAAGAGTATCAAACTGTAGCGTTGCAAGCGGGGGAGCCGGTTGCAACACCACAAGTTACGAGACTTCAGAGAACCTACCCCAAGAGTCCTGCCTAGTGGTTAGGATTCCTAACGGTTCGAAGAAAGGAGATTAATATAGAAAACTAACCATACTGTTTACACATTTAATCATTTCACCATATAAATAACACTGCACTTATAGTCTATATGTTTTTCTTGAAGCGAATAGAGAGAGAATTTTGAAAAGAGTCCGTGAAATGTTAGCCTAACAGGGGAGGGGTAGCACACAAAGAAAACACACTGGGGGCCGGCCGAGGTTGGAGCGTAGACAAGCTGGACCCGCCGATAGACGTAGCGCCAGCAGGGCGCTGGAGATGGAAGCGCCTGTAGCGCCAGCTGTGCGTTAGCGTAAATACGCCCGTGGTGTTGGGGCGCTTGAGGTGGAGGCGCTTGTGCGCTAGCTGGGCACTAGCGTGAAGACGCCCGTGGAGTTGTTCTGGCGCTTGAGGTGAAGGCGCCTGTAGCGCTAGCTCGGTACTCCAAAGTAAGTGGCAAGGTCTGTGGCCCCAAAAGATGAGGTCCTCCTGTAACAAGGTCAAAGAGACCGAAGCCTCGCGAAGAAAAATTACCAGACGCTCATGCTGTCTTCTCTGCAGGACCCGTCACCACGTTCAAAGATCACACGTTAACATGAACTAACACCACATATACTTTCATAAAAATACCACAAGACATGCACCATCTTTCGTGTCTGCTTGATGACTTCCCTCACAAGAATGCCCCAATTTTCCGAACAAGAATCGCTGATCCTGTCAAAAGTATTATTTTATTACATTTTCATAATTAGAATTGTTAGTTGGCAGTGTTATCGTTGAAAGAGTTTGAATGTAGAGAAGCTAACAAAAAGGTTAGTTTCTCTACAACGTCTGAGAGCGATCTGGCACACCGGATGTTTTAAGACTGTGCACATTGCTAAGTCGCGGCTGTCAGTCGCGTCCGATAGTATGTTTCCGGCTTAAGACTTTAGTTACAAATGAGAAAAGAGGCCCAGAAAAGAGGCCTTAAAACTGGAGCTCCATCGACTGAAGGATTTACTGGAGAGAATGAGGCTGCAAGGAAAGAGGCAGAAGAACGGCATTTACAGGTTAGTGGATATTTGGGGTAATCTAGTGGGAGAAAGGTTTGGAGTAGTATCGGCTCGTCAGCCAATAGCTTACTTATTTTTGATCGATGAACCACCGGAAGAGGTATACGATTCGACGCGTATATATATATATATATATATATATATATATATATATATATATATATATATATATATATATATATATATATATATATATATATATATATATATATATATATATTATATATATATATATATATATTATATATATATTTTTAATGTGTAACTACGCATAACTTTTTTCATTCTAGTCCGATTTCAATATTTTTTTTTATTAGAAAGAGTATACTTCAAAATTGGTCCCATTTTAATTTTATCGAAATCGGCTGAGCCATTATTGATAAATCAACAATAATGTGAAAAATGCTACATCGTTCCGTGCGTAATATTTGTGATCTAGCGATGCGCCCCGGCTTTTCACAGGTGTATTATACATATAAACATTTCTCTTGAATTACTCTATCTATTAAAACAAACTGCATCAAAATCCGTTGCGTAGTTTTAAAGATATAAGCATACATGGGGACAGACAGCGGGAAGCGACTTTGTTTTATACCTACTGTGTAATGTTTCTGTACACGGGTGAAGTAGGTCATGCTATTTTTTACAAAAAAATAATTATATTATTTTCATATCAACTGCGGAAGCTTAACTCGAATAGATTTCTGGAGGAGTTACTGAACCGCAAAAGTTATTCAGAACAATGAATATATACAAGTGCAAAAAAGGGCTTGTAATATTAAATCAATTTTTGTATGCTATTCCAGACAGTCCAACGCTTAGAACAGTCCCACTCCAAAGCGATAGAGACCCTGAAGGCTGACCACGCTTCCACCATGGCTTCCACCAGAACAGCCATGGAACGAAGCCACGCTGAGCGGACTCGAGCCGCGCTCGCTCAGCTCAGAGCTGAGTCTGAGCAGGATACGAGGAATGCTGAGAGAAAGCTGAGAGAGATTACTACTAAAGTGAGTTATAATCCATCCACTTCTGAATTAGGCTAGATACATATATATACCGAGGTAGTTCTGGAGCTATGCTGAGAGGACTAGAGCTGTCCTCACGCAGTACTGAGCAGAGTCTGAGCTGGAGACTATGAATGCTGGGAAAAATTTGAGAGAGATTAATACTAAAGTGAGATATATTGTCTGTTATGAATTATGCCAGTTTCAGATATGGGTACACCAGGATAGTTCTGGAACGCTTTTACCCTGGATTAGCCTGGACCTAACTCAACAGTGTTCATAATATTCAAAGTCATCCGACTAGGACACGTTGTTTCATTCGTCAAAGTTCCCTACAGTAAAATGCTTGGAGCATACGTCTGTTGTTATCCCAGGGATCATTTAGGGCTTAGTCAGGGAATATAATAGCTTGCAAGTTTCCACGATGTTCAAACTTGCTAGCCCGTAATTAATTCTTGTGTTATAAACTGCGAGCAATAGAATAACAATAGTGCAAAAAAGTGTCCGAGCCAAAACCTTGCCCAAGCTACGTAGTGGGCAGGCTTTTTAGTTAGTTGTAAGGTGATTGCGAGCCGATTACGATGGCAAAGTGCTCGGATACAAGCACTTATTAGGTGACCTAACGTCGAGATTTGAAAAAACGGGTCATTAAATATCTAAGTCGATATGTATGACGGCGCTCGCACATTTTTTTTACTACGTTTACTTAGGGAATGTCGCTCTGTAAATATTAAAATTTGCTCGAAGGTTATAAATTATGGTTTTGATCATATGTATTCTTTATCAGTATGAAAACATAAAAGAGCTTCTGGCAACAAAACAAGCCCAATTCGACACGGCCATCGCTGAAGCGAACAGCAAAGCTGACTGGGATATAATGCGGCTGAGGCATCTACTGGATAAAGCTGACATGGACTACGCGAACAAAGTGGAGGATCTTACGCAGAAATTCGAGGAGGAAAAAGGTATTTTGAAATGATTATTCTTTACCTTAAATTATAGTTAATACACCGGTTGCGGTTACTGCTCTTGTTTTGGCCATTTGATATCAAAATTATTGCATAAAATTAATAGGTGAGAGGTGTATATATTTCCTCTATTAACAATGTTACACCAAATTTGTTTGTGTGAATATCTGTTTGAAAAATTCTCTAGAAATATGATTATACAATCATTAAAATTCAAAGTGGCCAAAAATGACACTAAAATAACTGGTGCATTCAATATACTTGCACACAAAGATATTACGCACACATCGAAGCATCTACCGACATAATAAATAAAAAAAAATCTTACGAAATCTTACAGACGGTCTCTGACACCAAACTAAGCAAACCTTGTCATATGGTTGCCAGACTGATATACTAAATATATTTTTTTTAAATAAATACTTACATAAATAATACTTAAATAACACCCAGACACAGAGCTGTTTGTCACAAAATACTAACCCTGAGTAGGAATCGAGTCCATGCCTCTTTGATTACGTAGTCAAGGTCACTAACTACTGAGCCACCGAGGCAATATAAAAAACACTCATGTGTTACCACATACAAAGATATAAAGTGCCAATAAATAAATTTTCAGAACAGCTCACCGAAGAATGGGAAACGAAACTAAAAGCGGTTGAAAAGGAAGCAGCAACCTCAGCTGATGAAGCGAGACGAGCGCTAGAAACAACAAGATCTAAACTCATCGCAGAACGAGTAGATCAAACAAACAAATTGAAAGAAAAACATAGGAATGAAATGGGTAAGTTCTATTTCACTTTAGGTATGGGCCGCGTCAACAAGTTGGCGGAAATGAAGTTGCGCAATATCCAATCCTGACTGAAGCTCACACAAAGCCGCGCTAAAAAAAAGTTGATATTGCTACTTAAAAAATGTTTCGCCAAAAATGGCACAACCGACTTGGACCGTGTACAGAATTCGAATAGTTCGTACAAATCGATATATCATCAATGTAGTATTTTAGATAGATGTTTTAAAAATGACTCAGCTGAATTATACGGACCCTCTAAAAATGATCTACCAAACAAAAAAGAATCGGAAAAGTTGGTTTATAATTGGCGGAGTAATCGCGTAACATACATATAAAAAAGCATACAGTCGAATTGAGAATCTTGTTTTTTGAAGTATGCGAGACAAGTGCCAAAAACCACGAGATACAAGCTTGTGGCAGAAAGAGTAGATCAATTGAACAAATTGCAAGAAAAACATAAGAACGAAATGCGAAAGCTATTTCACAATGTGAAACTCGTTTCTTAGAAGAAGTACTTCATGATGCTAGAATGACTTATAAAAGTAGCGAGAAAATAAAGGCTGTAGAAATGTATATAACATGTGAAAATAAGTGCCGTTTTGGCTGTAAAATAAGTAATTTGCAAGTAGAAACCTCAATAGAACTTAAAATTGAAAAGTACTTAGCGTAAAGCTTCTTTGATTTCAGAGGAGCAATGGGAGCAATTCATGACAGACAAAGAAAGCTGCTTAGCCAGAATGAAGATGGAGTGCAGGCAAGAGGGAGAAGAAGAGAGGATAAAGAGAGAACGGGAATTGCTAGAAGAAATCAGAGGTAAAAAAAACTAGTAGTAACAGGACAACCAAACTTTATTTATAGACTCAAGATATGCATTTCATCAAATTATATTTTCAGAACTGAAGTCTCAACTTCACTCGAAATCGAGTGATTTTGACAATCTAGCGGTGAAAACAGCTGCTTGTGGGCGTACTTTAGCTGTAACTGAGCAAGAATTAAGGTTAGTATGCTATATGAACCCTAAACTAAATAGTTATAGTATACCTATGTGGATGATTAGTTGATCTTCACTACAGCTTAGTGTTAACCTTGAAAGCATATCCAATATAATTTAACTTTCTATTATGATACATCCTCATCAGTGATAGCTTAGTTTTTGTAGGCATTATTTTTTTTGTCCTTGTTACCTTCATATACATATAGTAGATGCACCGATTGTCGCCACTGCCCCGGGTTTGACAATTTTGATGACAAAATTATTTCATAAATAGATTATAAACGAAGTAACAGTGTACATTTTATGGGTGAAAATCAAAGTTTAAAATTTTAATGTTTAAATATCATTTAAACATTAAAATTAAGAGGCCAAAATACACTAAGATGGCCACAACCGATGGATATATGTATATAAGAAAAAATATCAAGGAATTTGTATTTAGACCCAGATAAGTTGTTTTTGATGGTCATTACTTTCAAAAACTTATTGTAATTATTTGTGTCACACTTCAGGATGTATCTTTAAAATATCCAAATAACTACTACTCAATTAATTAACCAAATGGCTTTCCTCATTAACAACGCATTAATTATTCCTTTCATTCCCAATTGACATTGGTAGCAGAATTTTGTCCTTAAAAATCTAATTCTGAATTTTTGAACTAATATTTAACAGTTTGACGATATTGTCTTTTGGACAAAATTTGGCTACCAACCGCATGTCGAAATTTCACATCAATGTTGTAATTTATTCATTTCCTTTGTAAATAACTTTTAATTCACACACTTCATCAAGAAACACCTCAAAATTCATCATAATTATTAAAATAATCATCGAAAAGTCCAAAAGGCAGTATTATAACAAAAAACCTCAGATGGCTGAGAGTGACAACTCTTTCTATCCAATTTTAAGAATTTTTCTTCTATACGTATAATTAGCTCTAATTTAGACGTAAAATGTTCAACTACCTTTTTCTTAAGAGATGAATTTGCATTTAAGTACATTCTGTCTGATGTTAAGCAAAGATGCGTCAGATACGGTCTAGGTTACTTCTGTCATAAAAGTATTCTTAAGTCAAAACTCAAGACCAAAGTATGCAGTATTTTAGATACTAAATGTAGTTAAACGCAAACATGTATTTAATAAATAAAAAAGTAAAGCTTGTCGGTTGAGTAATTTCCACACTCATGGTCTTTTACTCACGTATTTTCCGCAAAATGTGATTTTTTTAGTTTATTTATTTCATAATTTGGACCTTTATATTAGAGATTACGCTATATATTTTCTCGTTCAAATGTCGCGGTACCTTATATTATGTTTTAGCTTTTTCTTTGTTTGAGATCTTGTGTTTATTAATAGACGTCTTACATTTTGGAGCTATAGAGACAGTTTCGAGATTTTTACTGTAAATATGTAGGTTACCTTGTTGTTTTCACGTTGTCACAGCCTGAAGTCCCTCCTCATACTGGGCGGTGTTCTGACGGTGTTCGCCGGCGCGCTCACCGGATCCTTCCGTCTCGCCATCGTCGCTATGGTCCTCTCACTCGCACTATTTGTCTACTCACACGCGAGGAATATTTTCAAAAAAGCAACCTAGGGCCTATATACATATATAATTGAATCATACAAAAATTGTACATACGAAGCACTATCCGCTATTCCGCTTGCACAAGCACAGATTTTCAATGATTGCTCTCGCTTTCACTCACGTCTACGATGACCATTATACGTACAGTTCTAATGATTCAGTTATAGCATTGCTGTTTTTGAAGTGAAACTTCTTAGGCGGCGATTTGAATATGGATAAATAACTGAGAATCGGGATCAAAATTTTATAAGCGCATCTCATTTAGGGACATTTTTTTACACGAGAGAGAAAAAAGATACGACATAGAGAGAAAAAGAGCTATATTTTAAGAAGTTTCACTTCTATCACGTATATGTATTGTACGATGCTGCAAGCATAACTTTTTTGGAGTGCGTAACGATTACCAGTGTACGGAATACTAGACAGTAGATTATTTATTTATGTCTTACCGGCCTCACTCTTAACTGAGGCTATGATGACTGATAAAATCAGAAAGAGACTGCACTACACTTTTCCCTGCGAGTGAGAGCAAGACAGAATCTTGAAAAATGTGATATGACCCAAAGTCTTAGTTGTTAATAATAATTGATGGCACTATATAGTATCATAGACGAGTTTGTCAGTTTTTTTAAACCTAAAATGTTATGACTGGACCAAAATTATGTGCGTCTCTTTTCATTTCAATATATGAAAAAAGATAGCTACATGTTTAGTCCTCTTTTTTAATAACAAGCCTGGATGCTTACCCTTTTTACCCTTAGGATCTGTCAGAAGATCGGTTAGATTCTCTCCAAATAGTCAACCAGCTCAACCCATTAGGGTCTGATCAAGTCTGATCTCTCCCGCCGGGTGACGGCCCAAGCCGAGGTCCGTACCTCTCAAGTTCCCTTGGGCTAGTCACCCTATAACCTAATCTTAGGGCTCATCCGCCTTCTGCGCTCGCTTATGCCCCGTAAGCTGTAGAGCAAACAGCTTAAAATCATTAAAAAAAACCCTTTTGAACGCTTTTTTATTTGCTTGCCTTCACGAAAGTAAGACTTATTTATTTTTTAATAAACTGTGGAAGCTAATTTTACGTGCGAGCGCAGCGAGCGATTTAGAAAATTATTTTGACAATCTCTTGCAGGTAGCATAGCTAAAAAGTTAAAATCTCGTCTATGGTAACTAAAAAAATAATGATTTGAAGGTCCGTAGCAGACCCAGCAAGCCATTGTCATTAAGACAACTATACAGAACAGGTATTTTAATTTGTAATATCGCTGCGGAACCTTGTCACCACTCCATCATGACACGCATTTGACGGTTCTTTGTTGTAACACTGCCAAAAAGGACTACTTTATTTGTAAAAAGTGAATTTATTAATTTTATTCCATGACAAAATGTTTTGTACCTACCAAGTTTTCAATAGTTCCTAAAGGTTACCATTGTCATTTTTTTTTGTTTTTGACTTTGTATGCGCCATTACATGTTTGATCACATTTTATTTATCATGTTTTTAATTTTATTTTAGAAAAATATCTAGTCAGATAATTGCTCACTTTCATAATAATAATAACTTGTGTTCACGTGTTTTTTAATAATCTTGTCAATATTAAGTATATGAGATTGATACATTTTATTTAGCCTCGCTTAGATGCTTATGTAAATTTTTATGATACCTATACTGTAAAAATAAATATTCGGCAAAGTCTGACTAATAAATTAAATTTCCATTGCTATTATTGTAAAATATTTATGTGTATTTGTTTACAACTTTTATAATTTTATACCTACAAGGTGTGTTAATAAAGTATTTATTTTCAAAAAAAATTTGTACCGTTTTAATATTCAGATACTGGCAACTTTTATTTCCCGCCTAAAGAAAACTTTACTTTTTTTTATTTGGCTCCTGCAACAACACACATTCAGCCACAATTGCAATAACGAAACTTGTCCCAGCTTTTTAGAATTTTAACATTAAAGAATTTAACCTTTTACCCAATAATATTTTACTTTATCCTATCCTTATTAACTTAGAGAAGCGTTGGAGAGAGAAAGAGAGATGAGAGAGCGAAGATCAGAAGACGCATCGAAAATAAAACAGCTTGAAAAGGCGTCCAAGGAGCAAATCGAGCATTTGACGAGAAAAACTGCGTGCTTGAGAAAACTGTGAGTATAATAATAGTCAATTTTTTTTATCAAATAATTTCTTTTTTTTAGTCCATAACTCAAGTTTAGTATGTTTTTTTTTAATCATCCTAGATCATCAATAAACTTTAAAAATGGAACTAAGGGCAGAATCAAATTAGCGGGTGTAAAGTTAGCCACAAGCTGAGCACATCCCCCCTTTTGCGCCGCAAACATATGAATATATTACTGCTGCGCAACCACTCCGCCTCGTGTCCAAAGCTGTCATTTTGTTTGATACGCCCAATATTATTGCACTTTCTTGGATAAATAGTGGCCCCATTCAGTTAACCATTAACGATACTGAGATGGTTCACATATGTATCTCTTGGTTCTTCGCCGTTTGAAGGGTCTCACTCAGAAATATCTGCAATTGGTGACGTAAAATGTGTGATGTTAGAAACACTATATAACGATCTATTTCGAAGTCGAATGATACATTAAACTGCGGCGGAGAAACAATAGAGATACACAAGCGAACCATATCAGTATCAAAAACGGTTAACAATATCGCCCCTCAGTTCTTAAAAATATATTATTCTCGTACGAAAAAAATGCATCGATTCAAACCATCTAGGTAAAATGCTCATGTACGAATAAATACTTACATTTTTGATCGCCCAATCGAAAGAAGCGTCTATACTTCAAAATTGGCATTTTGTTTCATCTATTCCGATGTTGTTTCTTCTCTACAGGTAACATTTTTAAACTAAACTTGATGAGAGTAGATCAAAGAACTACTCGTTTTTTTGTTTAATATAATTTATTTCTGCAAGGAACTTAAAATGGTTAGTTAAATTGTGTTATTATATAATATATTTGTCAATTTTATCCGCAGTTTCGACGATATGCGTGGACGACTGACAGCCCGCGAGCGCGCGGCCGAGCAGGAGGCGCGCGCCAGAGATAAGGAGCTGCACCACCTTCGGGGCGAAGTCGCACGTCTCACCAAGATACTGGTGGAACAAAGGTGAGTCAGTATAGGTCAAATTTAATGGCGTTTTTGAAGTACAAGCTGTGCAAAACCCTACTCTTCACTTTTACTGAAATATAAGTCTACTACTGCGATACGACTTGCCTCGCTTTGCCTTTAACAAAGGTGACCTTGTTAAGGGTACGGTTCAGTTCACATTTTCGTTATGTTCTGATATGATTCGCTTCAGAACTATTTTCATTTCGCTACCGCTTGAAAAATAGAAGTGCGTCTCTTCTATGTTTTTTTTTCTTTCTTTGTAATTTGTGTATGCAAAAAAAAAATTAAATATTATTACAACAAAAAAACAGGCTTTACTCGCTTTTTGTGGCCTATCTACGTTTGTTAAGTGAGTAAAGCTAGGTTTTTCATTGTTTTATTGGATTCTCACGCGAGTTTCGATGAAGTGAAAATAATAATGATTATTTATTGTTACAGTTCGCCAAAACTTGGCGCTCGCACGCGGGCCGACGGCTGCGAGATGATCCTCACCGATGAGAAGATAGAAGCTCCTCGCAGGAAGGGTATGTGATGGCCTTAGGTGAGCACTGTCGTTGTACGCATGTTGTGAATAACTTATATTATGTGTTAACGTTAAAATCACCAAGATACAAGAGGGATAATGTGGTCGAGATGCATTCATTTGAAATGGCACAAGTTAGAACGTTTTTTTTATCTAGGGCAAGTTGCCTTTATTAACTACAACAAAATACAATGTGTACTACTTATATAAGCTAAAACTAAATAAACTACCTCTACATAAAAAGCAATTGGATCATCCACAGACCCTTGAGGGTCTAAAGATAATCAGAAAGAAAGTCAGAAAGAGATTATTTATGAATAATTTCTCTATTTGGTGACTGTTGTCAGATTGTTTGCCACGGAACGTCACATTTTTGTCAAATTCCAATACATAATTGACAGTTTTGATGACTTACGGACAGATTTTCCATGCATTTTGGTGGTTGAGAATTGCTTCGAGTGACAACAGCATTACCCCTCTGGTTTCTCTGTGGTTCAAAATGTTATTCGTTATTGTTATTTAATGTAAGTGTATAAGGTTATTTGAATAGGGAATATTTAGTGCAATAACCTTATATCATTTGGTGCTACATAAATTATGTTACCAATATTTTTTTGACACCCAAATAATTATCTATTTTTATTTGTATTTATTTACAATAAAATATATTATTCTATTGTTATATAATTATAATAATAATGTTAATTATAGAAGAGGGGAATTGCTTTTTAATTGTGTTTACTGTGTACAATTATATACCTAAATATATACATAATTATTTGTTTTTCAAAATTATTTATCCAGTTAAATATGTGAATTCGCAGGTACATTATAATTTATTTGTATATACGTATGCATGATGTGTTTAGATTAGCTTTGACGTTAATTCGTTGTTTTTTCTTTAAATTTTTTCTAATTTTTATTTCATAACACTGTACATTATTTTAGTATTAGAATCTGTTAGACCTAATATTGGTTGTAAATAATTGTGTGCTACTATCTCTCGTTTTATTTGAAATTTTGAAAAATGCCTTCTCTTTCTATATCTCTTGCTACAAGTGACTTACGCACAACTGCTAACTTAGGACCAACTTAAAAGTAAAAAAAATCGTTATCTGTAAAGTTTGTTTACGGACAACAATTTTACGTGATAACGTCATAAGAAAACATTGTTGAACGCTTAGGCCGATCGTGCCTCTCTATCGCTTGCTCCGTACTCTCGCTTGCACGCTTGGTTTAGGTGGAACGTTACACTTGTTCGTGCGTGCAGTCGGCGTTCATCGACTAATAAGACGTTATCACGTCAAAAATTAAAGATATACCAACTTGGTTATAATTTTCGATTTTCATGTACTTACCTACTAAAGTCGACTTTTGGTCTAATCCAGTCAACCAGACAGAGTGACGGTACTGACATGGTTCACAAATAAACCTCTCTCGTTTTTTTGCTGCACAAAGGCTATCATAAATAATAGTAACGGTACTATTGATGACATAAAATCCTGTGATATTGGAAAACCTAACAATCGTATCAAAGTCATACGATGTATTAAGCGACTCTAACAAAAGGACACAAATAAGTATCAGATACGTTTTATCTTAGAATTGTCACACGATTTTTACGTTATAAGTCAAAGCTGAGCCGTTTTATATAACAGCTTTTGAGCGACAAAGAAACAATAGAGGTTCACAAGTGAACCATCTTGATACCGACTGGTTAAGTGAATCATCCTCAATATGTTGTGCATAAGTTACCTGTAACACTGCATAAATTAGATATAATAATTTTCTTCTGTACAGTGTTTCATTTTCTATTGGCGCTCAAACCTTAAAAAATACGGACAAACAGTCAAATTGGATTCTCTAGATATAAATCTCTAGATATAAATCTCAATATCGAGTCTATTTCGATATTATCATAATATCGTCAATCAAATTATTCTGATGTGTTTTGTAAATTTTTGTTTGCCATGCGCATCTAGCATAATAATACAGATAAAACCATTTTATCCACTTTTAATGACAGTTGTCAAATCAATGTCAACAGTCGTTGCTTCCTCTATAAATCGGTGCAAACGCAGTGTCTATTTGCCATTATAGGAGGTGCAGATAGACACATATTTCGAAAAGTTCAAGAAGAATCCAAATTGACTGCACCATATGCTTCTACAATATTAAATAAAATGACTCGTTTTTTCAAGGGGGTACACGCAACCCCGAGTACGTGCGCAAACGTACTTGCCCCCTCCCGGATCTGCTGCGCAGTGATGTCATCAAAGATGGCCGCCCGCGCGCCAAGAGTGTCGACCTACCCGCGGTCCAAGTGCCAATCAGAATCAAGCAGCTGGAGGGCAAGAACGTAGATTAATTTTATCACAATCCGACGTTTGTGTATTTATTACCAAGATATTCGTATTAATATTTATTTACAAGTATTGTTTAAAAACCATCAAAGATATTGAAACATGCAACTTTAAAAGTGGAACCTGGGGGGTAATGCAGGTGAACTATTATTATCGGTACTGAATTGGTTCACTCGTGAACACTGAGATGGTTCGTTCGTAAATCTCTCTCGCTTCAGTTTCATGAAATGTCTTAAATCATTGGCAGAGCAAAACAAAAAAATCCTGTGGTCAACTTACAATTGCGAGACGCTATATTTTTTTTTAATATTTGCGATTTTAGCAATGCATCTCCTTTTCTATTTTTTTCCATTAATCCTAACCTTTGACGAGCACAGGCACGAGAGAGGTGTACACAAGAACCAACTCGGTACCAACATTGATTAACTGAATTAGGTCCCCGAAGGTAGCATTTCTTGATTGACATCAAGCCTTAATTTTTTTTCTATAGATGATTAATGATTATATCAGCGAGGCAATTCTATTAACCGATCTCTTTATTGAAGTGATAACGTTCTTGACCCCACTCTCATTTTTCAAACATTTCTGGCAGCTCATAACTGTCACAAAAACGAAATAAATTCAAGAACGTGTCCCCTCAGGAACGGAATCAGTTAATAGAATTGCCCCGCAGGTAGGTACCTACGTACCTACGTAAGTATTTATTCATTCAGGTACCTACGTTACCTATTTATTTTAGTATGAACTAAAATTCGGGCACTGCTACATTTACTCAGTTTAGTCCGAATATTGAAATGCTATTTAAAACACATAAAGAACCAAATCGAATAACGGCTATTAATAAAAAATAATAGTATTTTTATAAATCAATATCTTTTGATATAGTCTTTAAAATATCGAAATAAGTGACTGATTTAATTTATTTATGTACCTACCTACGATTTTAAATAAAAGAGTTTTTGGTAAAAAATTACTTAGTACTTAATATTCTTTTGAATTCATTTATAGAGTATATCACCGAAGAAAAAGAGTATTTAAGTACGTTTAACAAAGAGATAAAATAGCGGAGATCTTTTTAGACTCTAACTATACCCGTGCTAGGTATTAATAATAAGCGACCCGCCCCGGTTTCACACAGGTGTATTATACATAATATAAACCTTCCTCTTGAATCACTTTATCTATTAAAAAAAGCCGCATTAAAATCCGTTGCGTAGTTTTAAAGATATAAGCATACATAGGGACAGACAGCGGGAAGCGACTTTGTTATAAACTATGTAGCGATAGACATAATTATGACTGGCTAAAAAAAACATAATTACTCCATAGTACTGTACCAGCCTTTTTAATAGTCCACTGCAGGACGTAGGCCTACCCACGAAGGGTGATTGGGCCATATCCACCACGCTGGCCCAGTGCGCGTTGGTGGATTCACATACGCCATCGAATTTCTTCTACGGACGTATGCAGGTTGCCTCACGATGTTTTCCTTCACCGAAAAGCCAGTGGTGTGAAATTCCGTACATAAATTCCAAAGAACTCATTGGTACGGGACCGGGGATTTGAACCCACGACCTCACGATTATAAGGCGGGTGTCACTACCTCTAGACCACCAAGGCTTACTCCATAGTAAGATTATTAAAATATATTGGACACCTAAGTATTTTTTCTTTTGATGATTTAATAAAAAATTATTACGATAAAGCGCTTCAAAGTTCAAGAGTCCCTACTCCTGCATGATACTAGCATAGCACGGCGAGATAATTTTAGTTAGTGAAAAGTAAAAGTATACATTTCGGTAGGTACCTATACTTTTCACACTACTTTGAATTAACAAATAAAAAAAAATTCAACCTGAGAAATAAGAATCACGTATTAGCTTCAATAAACGCATTTTATATCATTAGCTAGATTTAAAATGAAATACTAATTCTTACCCTGAAATATAACTGAATTCTTAATAACAATCTCTATGTATAAATGAAATATAATAATAACATGAAAATACTCATTAATTAATAAAGTTGTATCTACTCGTTCGTATTGTACTGTAAATATTACCAACTGTTTTTTGTAATAAACTTATAAAATACACATGTTGTCTTATTATTAACTACCATATAATTATAGAACAACTAACATAGTAGGTAGTAAAAGTATTATACTACCAATCCATTTTCAGTACAATGCTTGCTATGTAGTAGTAGTGTAGATAGTTTTAGCATATAAAGTAGTATTATATACCTATTATTGTAGTTAATAAAGGCACTTTTGCCCTTTTTGAAAAAAAATCAGTACAATCAGTTTTCTTAAACTGTTCAAAAAAAGTGAAGAAAAAATGTAAAGTCGATGCTTATATAGTTGATTGAATCAGGCGTTACTTTGCGGAAATTCATCTTCAAATCTATGTTTTGAATTAATATTTAGTGTATTTCCGCTATCTTGTTGTAGGCAAATAAGTTTAATTAAGTGCATTAAGGACATTTATGAAAAAAAAAAAAAATTACCAAACAATTACTAATATTACAATAATTATACATTTAAAAACTTAATTTTACAAAATAGATAAATTATAATAAATATCACTTATTTTCACTACACTCTACATTATATATTTTAAAAATAGTTACAATAATAATCCGTTAACAACAAATAAATATTATAAAAATCTTTTAAAAATAATATGACAAAATATTGAAAACACTTCACTAATAAATAACACCCTTATTCTCACTGCACTACACTAAATATTAATTCAAAACATAGATTCGATGCTTATATGTAAGAAAATTTGAATTTGGCGCATCTCACAACGGTAGAGCAACCCTTTAAATCAATGCGATAGTAGCTCTACTTCCATCGCTGTGGATAAAAACGAAAACGCTCTAGAAACATTTGTGGATTTGGCGGAAACGCAAAAATCACTCGTCTTATCCTATATCTTGTGTCCTTTGATATTTTTTTTTAATTCTTGAACATAAAATCACAATAAGAAGTGGAAGATTAAAATATGAAAGAATTTTAAGACTTGATAAAAATAGTATTAGATACATAATGTCCATGCAATATTAGATTTGAAAAAAATATCGCGATGTTTTAGTGTTACTAGACACAGACCAACCCCTCGACTACCGGCTAGAGTCGGTCATTACCGCAGAAGCACAGATTTTTTAAAACGTGTAATATAGTACTACATAATATTTCATAGAATCGTATTTTATATTTGAATCTTAAAAGTCTGAAACATTTGTAGTTAGTTAAGCTACTGTATTTTTGACTAGATAACACGCTTTACATAAATACGGTGATTTTAACTTTTAATCTGGTAACACAGATTGTATCATGGAGGAGTTGTGTTGTTTTTTTGTCGGACAATAATTCAGCAAAATTGACCCAATTTCTCTTCAATATGTCGTAAATCCAACAAGTATTGATACTTTACGTATTGAATCACATTTCTGTCCATTTTACCCGGACTAAAAGCTTGTTTCTACCACCTAACAGCTAAAGTTTGCTGACCTATCATTACAAGAAAGAGGACACCTTTCATGGCGCTTTTATGAGGGATACACTGCTGCAAAAATGATTAAAGACGAAATAGATTTAGAAGAAAGCAAGCCGCCTATGCTAAAACATGAAAACTTTGATATTGACGATAAAACCGCTGCTACACGCGCATATAATACAGTGATCAAGTCAGGGGGCCATTCACCCTCTTTTATCGACACAGCAACTAAAGAAGAACCTGAACCAACGTTTGCAAGCTCCGTGAGTAAAGCAGAACTTATTACTGTTAAAATTGAACCAGAAGATATTGAGCCTAATTCTGGCATAGCTGGTACAGCTTGTTTGCTAAGAGATCTGTTGCTAAGACCTGAAATTGAATCAGAATCTTTTGCTCCAACATCTGCTGATACAGGACTAGAAAGTGACAATGTATCGGCATATGACCACATACCAACATATGACGATCCTTTGGCGGATAGTAAGAAAATGTCAAAAAAACATCAATGCCCATTATGCGATCATAAAGCTTTAAACCCGTCTCGTCTAAAGACTCACATCCGCACACACACAGGCGAAAAACCATTTAAATGTGCTTGTGGTTATGAGACTACTTCGTCATACTACTTAAAAGCACATCAACAGACTCGAAAGCACACGAAAATGAAAATTGAAGAGACTACCGTTCCACCAACACCAAAACCACCCGTACGTATACGGCCAAAGAAGTTTGAGTGTGACATATGTGATCACAAGGCGATAAATCGTTACCACCTAAAAGCCCACATCCTCACTCACACCGGCGAAAAGCCTTTTAAGTGTGATTTGTGCGATTATAAAACTACGAGAGAATATTACTTGACAATACACAAGCGTACACACACTGGTGAGAAACCGTTTAAGTGCGACGTGTGTGGGTTTGAAACTACTCGAGTCTATTACTTGACGATACATAAAAGAACACACGCACGTAAAACTGATCCTGAAACGAATGCCGATAACCACATTCCCAGCTCTACCGACACTGAAATGGTCACAGAAGATGATTTAAAACCTGACGCTACGAAAGTTGAAATAGAAGTGACTCCAACAATTACCGAAACTGACACAGAAATAAAATATAACATACCGGACGACTCTACTCAAGCTCAAACCAGCAAATCGAGAAAAAAATTCCAATGCCAGCTATGTAAATACGGCAGCGACCGACCTTACGACTTTAGAGCCCATATGAAAAGACACGAAGGCATACGGTATGAATGTGACATCTGTCATTACCGAGCCTTAACCCGATATGATCTAAAAGCCCATGTCTTAACACATCCCGGCAAAGAAGCCTTTAAATGTGACTTATGCGACTACAAAGCTACTAAGAATCAATATCTAATTATACACAAACGCATGCACACAACGGAAAAGCCGTATAAGTGTGATGAATGTGAATTCGCAACTGATAAAAAGTATTACATGACTTTACACAAAACTAAGCATAGACATGAGCTCGAAACTGTAAGAACGGAAGACGATACGGGTATTAATGCAGCAGAGTTTGTAGAAACTGTTACGGAAGATCCCTTATCAATACCAGCTAATGTTGAGGTTAAAATTGAACCCCAAGATCCAGAGTCCTCGGATGCGGAGACAGATGATGAGAAACCAGATCTTATGGAGGAGGATAGTGGCATGCAACCGCCGGAGATTGCCAATGTAACTATAAAAATGGAATATGACATCCCGGCAGGTGGTAGGTAAATTTTCCTTTCTTTTTTTTATTATTCTAGTGCATGTATGTACCTACTATTTTTTAGAAAAGACCTATAATCAGGGTGGACAACATGGTATTTAAGAAATAAATATAAGAGTACACATCCTCTGCAATAGAGTTGTCTACAATTGACAAGTTTTCATATTTCACAAGGCTATGAAATTCAAAAACCATTTTGAGATATGGGGATGCTGATCAATATGCTTATTTTTCCAAAATTTTTAGTGCAGTAACTGCTAAGATATTAGATAAAAACTCTCACCCAAGACATTTCGGGATTTATACTAAAAGTTCAGTTGTTAATGATAAAAAAATACTAGCAATATAAAATGACAGTTAATTAACACTGACAGTGTTGACACATAAAATGTAGTTTAAAAATAAAATGTCAGTGTCATTATCAAATTACTTATTTTGCTTTAGCCCGAGAGGTAAACGCAAAAAATGAAAATACTTTCCAAAAGCTGAATTATTGGTATTAAGTTATCAAAATAGTGTACATCAATACCCTGGAGTCAGTCAGCTGGGTTCCCTAGCATTTGGTGGAAGAATCCGTTTGAATTTTAAAAATATTTTGGAACTAGTATTACTTATTCTCCTTTTTTTAAGTAGTGTCGTGTCTGTATGGCAGACCCTGTTACATATATCAGGTGATTGGCAGTTTTTTTATATTTTTCTTCCCATAGTACCGCGGTACATAGTGGAATTTTTGCGCTGACCTCTCGGCCTATTCGTTGTGAATTGTGACGGATTGATTGGCATTGATAGTGACAGCAACGCTAGCACCTATTTTTTTCTAATGTGGCTTCAGTAAAATTGTTTATGAGTCCTAAGTTTTTCAGTTACGTCCTTTTAGAATAAGCTGCTTTTCAAAACTTAATTTTACGGAAAATAGAAGTCGTATTGGAAAAATAAAAAATACGTATATGTTATTTTGCAATATTCTTTCAGATAATAAATAAATATAAGTAATTATTTTAAAAATTTGAAACGTTGTCAATTGGAATAGGTTGCCTGAGGATGTCATCTCAGCAAGAACTACATATAAACACATTTAAGAATAGACTGGACCTTGGATAAAGAAGAAAAAAAAATCTTTGACAGATAAATACTAATTTTATTGACCGACGAACCACCGGAGGAGGTTTATTATTCGACGCGTATATATATATATATTTTTTTATGTATAACATGCAAATTTTATAGATAACGGCTGAGCCATTTTTGATAAATCAACAATAATGTTAATAATGTTACATCGATCCGTGCAAAATAATTCGGTACACGGATGAAGTTGGTCATGCTATTTTTTGCAAAAAATAATTATGTGTTTATATGTTTGTAATTTATCTAGCAAATTAAATACTACCTAACAAATTAAATATGTAGTTAAAATTATTAAGTTATCCTGCCTATCCTATACAATCTGTACATAGGCCTTCTTTACTAGACACCAAGATAGCATTACATAAACTAAAATAATAGGTAAAAAATAAAAATAGCCTTTATTCACTAATATAAAAACATCATTTATTTATTTATTTGTTTATAGGCGAGCATTGTATACTGCTATGCGTATATCAAGCAGAGTCGAATAAAATTAGTAGACAATAGACCATAGACATAATTTTATTTGCTACAGAAACCAAACACATACACATACAAAACAACCGCATAAAAATAAATACATAAACAAGTAACGTACACATGAAAATTATGTTATGCATAATGTTTCGTCTCTGCTACAAATCGGTCCCACCTCAGCATAATGCCGACCGTGACAGCCGACGCTGGTCTTCCGATGGGACCGACAGGTGAGGTCACGAACGCGTTTGTCGCACAGTATGCGTACAAATAACATGAAGCATAAACCTTATCAAAATACACAGGCAAAATACAATAGACACACAAAAACAAAATGATACTTAAGAAGTGTAAGAAATAAATTAACAAAAAAATTGAACACAATCATAATAATTATATAGAAGAAAACAATAGTACATTGTTCACCAAGAGGAGAAAGTGACCGATTACCGTCGAGGGTGTCGTTTGAAACACCCGAGATCGGGAATCGCACTTTCTCTCGAGTGATACATAGTGCTTTATACTACACCTACGAGGAAAATAAAAAACTAAATCTTTACTAATCGAAATTTATATTGAAATTGTTGCAGTTAGTGAAGCTTATTTTCACATGTTCTTTTTTCAAATTGTTTGACACCATCCAACACACAGCTAGTGGCCAGTGTCATTTTGCGAACTTGGAGATAAAAACTCACTGTAAAAACTTTTTGGCTTTTGATATTTAGGTTACCAGCGCATAGTCTTACCCAAAATTAAAAAAGAAAAACCACGTAAGAAATGGATTTTCATACACTTTTCTCTCCCGCTCAGATGCGTTTTCTCGCCGCATATTTGTTCGATATGCAATGACGTACTTTCTACCGTAAATTTGATAAAGTATCAAGGTACTTTCCGAGCAGGTGTAGTATAAAGACAATAGTTGTTGTAGTCGTACAACAATTTGATCTATTACAGTACATAGTAACGTTGCAACTTTATGACAATAACTCGTATAGCACTAGTATCATTCCTCATGAATTCTTCGTCTTTATCTGTCAAAGATTTTTTTTTCTTCTTTATCCAAAGATCCAGTCTATTCTTAAATGTGTTTATAGTTCTTGCTGAGATGACATCCTCAGGCAACCTGTTCCAGTTGTAGACAACTCTATTGCAGAGGATGTGGTGTGCAGTGTTGGTTTGTGATGGTGTAGGCTGTAAGAGGATTGTATGGCGTCTGTTAATATTATTTGGAAATCGTTATTATCTAAATTGTAATAATATTTGCGAGTAGGAATGAAACCAATCAGAATCAACTTGAGATATAGGCTAATGCCTCAGAGCATATAACAAAATCAAGAGAGAATGTTATGAACAATCAAGTGAAGCCAACCAAAACTACGCCTCGCCGTGAACAGACAATTACACATACATCTATGTACAACGAAACTACGCCTTGGCTTGTCAGTCGAACTATGGCGGCGCAACATCGACACATGTATAAAAAAAACCGGACAAGTGCGAGCCAGGCTTGCACACCAAGGGTTCCGTACAAACATATTGTTAAAATAATTAAAAACCTGTTTTAGCATGTGCTAATGAAGTTATTTTATATGATACCTTACATGATACGATTTACTCACTTTGAATTTTGAACCCATATTTTGTGAATTTTGAGGCCCTATTTTTATGTGATGTAAATAAAAATGTACAGTTTTCAGATTTATTCCTTTATGTGTACTCTGAGACAATGCTTTTCGCCAAATTTCATAGTTCTATGTCAACGGGAAGTACCCCATAGGTTTTGATTTTTGTGAGCGTTGAAACATGCGGTTTTTTACGACATAAACGGCTCTAACTTTTTTATACGGTAACTGAGAAGCTTTTTTTTAAACAACTGCAAGAATTCATAGGTTTACGTATATAGTTTAAATTTCAGCTCGATATCTTTACGCGTTCCCGAGACAAAGAGTCTTGACATACACACAGACGGACAGACGGACAACACAGTGATCCTATAAGGGTTACGTTTTTTCCTTTTGAGGTACGGAACCCTAAAAACCGGCTTCACTTGACTGTTCAACGACGTTCTCTCTTGATTTTTTTATTTAGGCTAATGCAAATTTTTAGCTAAACAGATGCGAAGTCTTGTATGGAGAACTACAAGTATTAGAGGTCCAAAAGTGTCTCTGTTGGTTTGTAACTCTTTCACGCAGCAACAGAGCAACGGATAGGCTTGTTTTTAGCTTGGTTTTTGACTTACTTCAAAGTTAAGAGAGTGACAGTCTACATTTTATCTTGGACGAATAAAAGGTTCATATAATAATACTAGTTCCTACCCGCGACTTCGCCCGCATGATCTTTTGATTTTTGACGCAATATCATTATAATTTATAGCCTATATGTTATTCTGATTTATAAGCTATATTATTGCAAAGTTTCATCTCAATCCGTTCGGTAGTTTTTGCGTGAAAGAGTAACAAACATCCATACATCCATCCTCACAAACTTTCGCGTTTATAATTTTAGTAGGATGATACACAAACATCAAAATATTGCAAAGCCTCTAGTACAAATTTTGCATAGTTTACTTAAACTTGCGCGTAAGTAAAAAAAACTTAAATTTTAAATGTACACAGTCAGGTTATAAATGTCTCTGTCACATGTTTAATATAAAATAATTAAAACAAGTTTATTCATTATGTAATCATTTATATACCAAAATGAACTTAACAAAACATAGATTCTTATGACAATAAAGTTTATTCAAAATGACCTCCGTGATTTTGAATACTGGCCTTCAATCTGCGCGGCCAGTCGTCTATCGCAGCACGAACGAGGTCCATTTCAATATCGGCGGCTGCCTTAATCAAGGATGTCTTGAGTGACTCCAAATTGGGATGAGGCTTTGAGCACGCCTTTTCCTCCAAGTGTTGCCATATCTTGTAATCTAACGGACTCAAATCTGGACTGGAGGAGGGCCAGTCTTCGTGCCGGATGAAGTCAATTTCACGCGCCGCCAGCCAGTCTTGTGTGCTCTTCGCTCTATGAGCTGGCGCCGAATCTTGTTGGAATACCCAGTGCCTGTTATTGAACATGGTATGAGAAACAGGTTCCACAAGGTTCGTCAGGACTGTATTTTGATACACAACTGCATTCGTTTTAACACCTTTCTCACAAAAATGTACCTCTGTTAAGCCCCAATAAGAAACTCCCAACCATACCATGAGCGAGAATGGAAAATGACCTCGTTGGACACACGGAATACGGTTGCTCGCTTCTTCACTACTGTGTGCGTACACCTTATCATTTTGTTTGTTGTAGCTCTCTTCTACGGTAAAAATTTTTACATCCGAAAAAAGAATTTACCGATATTTTTTTCCCGCGTACCGCTTCAACAAAGCGCGGCATCTCTTCAGTCTCAGGTCCATTAGACGAGCATTTAAACGATGTCCTGTTTTTCTTCGATATGCCCGAAGCCCTAAGTCTTCATTTAACACCCTTTTCACCGTGGTTCTGCTTAACCCCACCTGAAGGGCCAACAGTTTCTGCTTACGTTAGGGATTTCTTTGAATTCGCGCCTTCACAGCTTTTATCACTGCTGGAGTCCTAACAAACCGAGGGCGACCACTTCTTGACCTGTCATCTACACTAGAGTCTTCATTGTATCGTTTGATGGTACGATAAACGAATCTTTTGGTTATACTTATTCAAATTTTTCAGTATGTCAAAAATTTTAATTGGCGCGTAACCGCAACGATGCAACGCAATAACTGCAACACGGTCTTCTTTAAGCGTCCACTCCATATTTAAAAATGAGTAAAATTCTAAAAAGCATACATTTTTATTTTCATGAACAATGCGAAATTAGAATTCAATAAACTTTTTTATACCCAGCATTATAAAAGAAATGTTTTTACTGTGTGATACTTATGACCTGACTAGGTATAATTATTATATTAGTAGTTGTGTGTTTTTTTATATATATAAATGTCCTTAATGCCCTTAAACTTATTTGCCTACAACAAGATAGTGGAAATACACTAAATATTTATTTTTAAAAAGTAAAAAGCTTGTTATATCTTCCTCATTTTCGCCAGGGGCGCTGTACGGAATTGTCTCAGAGACAGGGTAGAAGGGTTAGTCCAGGATTACACCTAAATTGAAACTACAGCTGTTATATATGGCATCTATACATATTCCATATGGCTCTATACATATTCCATATGGCATCTATACATATTCCATATGGCTCTATACATATTCCATATGGCTCTATACATATTCCATATGGCTCTATACATATTCGTGCAGCGCCCCTGGCGGAAACGAACTAACTAACCAAAATATATGGAATCTATGTTTTGAATTAATATTTAGTGTATTTCCGCTATCTTGTTGTAGGCAAATAAGTTTAAGGGCATTAAGTGCATTAAGGACTTTATGAAAAAAAAATACAAACAATTACTAATATTACAATAATTATACATTTAAAACTTAATTTTACAAAATAGATAAAATAATAATAAATATCACTTATTTTCACTACACTCTATATTATAAAAATCTTTTAAAAATAATATGACAAAATATTGAAAACACTTCACTAATAAATAACACCCTTATTCTCACTGCACTACACTCTGTTCGACACGTGTTTCGCCTCTCAACGAGGCATCTTCAGGACGTGTTGACTCTTCGAGGTCGCTCGCAAGAATGACCTCGCGAGCGAGTAGTAAGCGCGAGTAGTTAGAGCGAGTAGAGCGTTCTCCGCAAAGTAACGCCTGATTCAATCAACTAAAATATATGGAGTCACAAGCGAACGCGAAAGGACATGTCCACAAAATGTATAGAGGCTGGTATAATAATAATCAAAAATTCTAACCAAAACACTCGTTACATTTCGAGAAAGTTCATATTTTTCTGAGTCTATTACATCAGTTAAAACCAAAAAAGAGCCCTCCGATTTTTAAAAAAATAATTTTGAATCTATTAGGATACTTAAATATATTTGGCTCGATAGGTAGTTTATATCTATCAACCCTGGTTAAGTAACCTCCATCATTGTTAATTAGAAGCATTTTTACCAATTAGACACAGTTTTTAAGTGTTTTTGTCACATTGTACCTACTAACTGGTCACATTGGTAGGTTATAATTTTAGCAAATTAAAAGATGAATGCGGAAGAATCAGCTACGAATGCAAGTCAAATAACGATAGAAGTACTTTATTATTGCCAAACTAGAAATAATACAGAGCTGTATTATTATTTTTCATACAATTTATTTTTCACATTAAAAAAAAAATGGAGGGATAAAAAAATCAAAGTTAAATATTTTTGAGAAGCCCATAAATCAAGCTTTCAAATGATGTATATATCATCTTGGTTCGATTTTGCTCTGAATAATATACCACTTGTGGACATCACCTTTAAGTAAACTACGTAAAACCTGGACTAAGGGCCCTCGACAATCATGGAAACTACTATAGTTTCAGTTTACATATAAATGTGTACATATTCCTCAGATATAGTACTACTGTACTGTACCAGCCTTTTAATAGTCCACCGCAGGACGTAGGCCTACCCACGAAGGGTGATTGGGCCATATCCACCACGCTGGCTCAGTGCGGGTTGGTGGATTCACATATGCCATCGAATTTCTTCTGCGGACGTATGCAGGTTGCCTCACGATGTTTTCCTTCACCGAAAAGCCAATGATGTGAAATGCCGTACATAAGTTCCAAAGAAACTCATTGGTACGGGATCGGGATTTAACTCACGACCTCACGATTGCAGGTCGGGTGTTACTACCACTAGACCACCACGGCTTCTATAGTACTAAATAAATGTAATTTCATTTCATTTCAGATGATGATGCACTGGATGAAATCATTGAAGTTTCAAAGATACACCAATGCCAGCAATGCGACTACCACACCACACAATCAACCGACTTCAAACTTCACGTGCAAAGCCACGAAGATAGAAAATATGAGTGTGATATATGCCATCACAAATCAAGAACCCGCTATCACTTAAAATCCCACATCCTCACACACACTGGTGAGAGACCGCATCAGTGTGATACATGTGATTACAGGGCTAGCACAGCACACACTCTAAAAGCACACAAACGAACACACACTGGCGTAAAGCCATTCCAATGTGATATATGTCCCTATACCGGAGCTACCAAATACCGTCTAAAAGTTCATAAAAGAATCCACACAGGGGAAAGACCGTATACATGTGATATGTGTGATTTTAAAGCGTCAAAAGCTAGCGGTCTATCACGGCATAAACTATCACACTCCGGTCAAACCATTCATCAGTGCTACATATGTGATTACAAAGCGCCCGATTTATTCACTCTTAAACTACACCGTCAAACTCACACGGAAAAAAACTACGAATGCAACCAATGTGAATTCAAAACTGTATCGAAACGCTCTTTACAACGGCATGAAAAGATACACACAGGTGAACGCCCGTTTCAGTGTGATAAGTGTGATTTTAAAAGCATATTATCGTACGAATTGAAACGACACATGTCTATACACTCAGCTGTTAAAGAGATATACACATGTAGTTTATGTGACTTTAAAACGACAGCGACCAAAGAATTAAAAATCCATGAACAGATTCATACGGGCGGGATTACGTATCAGTGTGATTCGTGTCCGTATCAAACGGTTAATAAAAGTAATTTGTCTACGCATGTCAAGTTTCACACGGGCCAGCGTCCCTATAAATGTCATATATGTAAATACAGCTCCGCACATAGATGGCATTTGAAACAGCATATGAAAAGGCACACGGGGGAGAAGAACTTTAAGTGTGAAGTGTGTGGGTACAGTGCGATAGCGTTTTACAGTTTGAAGAGCCATTTGATTAGAAAACATGGTTTAGAGCCCAGTGATTTTACCTCTTGATTGTAGTATCAAAATAACCATTATTATAAGTAAGATCGTATAGGCCCTGGCTAGACCTGTATGCCGAGTGTGAGTTTTGTCGTAAACATGACGCGCTCTTCGGCGAGCGCGTAAGCATTTATTTTGTATGAAGAAATGTACAGCGCCACTAGCGGCGCGTTTTTGAAACAA
The DNA here is from genome assembly GCA_949316475.1 of Hypomecis punctinalis. Classification (NCBI taxonomy): domain Eukaryota; kingdom Metazoa; phylum Arthropoda; class Insecta; order Lepidoptera; family Geometridae; genus Hypomecis; species Hypomecis punctinalis. The sequence goes on from OX438822.1 coordinate 4,296,760, forward strand.
CAAGTTTATACAAATTACATGCTCGCCGAAGAGCGCGTCATGTTTACAACAAAACTCACACTCAGCATACTGGTATCAGAGTTTTTAGGCCGCCTGAAGACCTCTGACATGGCTTAATATAACCATTAAAATGTAAAACCTCCAAGCAAATTTCTATAGAGCCACAGGCTATTTGACTAGTTTTTGGAAATCGTTATAAATTATTCGTTAGTACATACTAAGCACACTACATTTATATTTCCGAGAGATCTACTGTATTAACAATGAAAATCAGTGTTAAAGAATAGATATTCAAGATCCCACCAAAAATGACATTCTGTAATGGCGCTGGTCTTTGACGTCACACACTAGTAAATAACGTTAGTAAATACGCTAGTTCACATCTAAAAATTGACAAAAAATACTTTGAAAGTAACTCACAGATCCAATAATATTACTCCGAAATCACAAAACACAAATTACACAAACAACAGTCAATCGAGAAATTCTCGTTTACTAGCACGTGACGTCACCAGAGTTGCCGCCCTTCTTAGAGCGTTTACGTCACAGGTAAAATATCAAAAAATATCGTGTATTTTTTTTCGTTCGACTTGCGATAATTAGACATATTTTAGTTTAAATAAGTACACACGGTTAAGCAGCTGATGGAGAAGTGTAAAGAGTTTAACAGACCAATATGTATGGCATTCGTTGATTATGAGAAGGCCTTTGACAGTGTCGAACACTGGGCAGTGTTCGACTCTCTTCATCGCTGCACGATCGATGCTCGATATGTGGATGTGCTCCGGGAGTTGTATACCTCGGCAACAATGCAAGTCAAGCTGCATGACGTTACCAATCCTATCCCGATCAAAAGGGGGGTGAGACAAGGGGACACCATTTCACCCAAGCTTTTTACTGCCGTCTTAGAAGACGTTTTAAAAATGCTTGAATGGGACTCACGAGGAATAAACATCAATGGCGCTTACCTTTCTCACCTTAGGTTTGCGGATGATCTTGTATTATTTGCCGAAAGCTTAGACGATCTCCAGGATATGGTTCAACAGCTTTCGGATGCTTCTTTGAAAGCAGGCCTTAAGATGAATATGACCAAGACCAAAGTGATGTCAAGTATCTCTGGAACCTCGCATCCAATTGTAATTGGAAGCGAGAGTTTAGAGGTGGTTGACAGTTACGTGTACCTCGGTCATACTCTATCCTTTGGCATAGAGCATCAGAAGAAAGAGATCGCTAGGCGTATACAACTTGGATGGGCGGCATTCCAAAAACTAAATGACATCCTTAAACCCCGCCATATTCCACAATGTCTGAAGACTCGCCTCTTTAACCAGTGTGTCTTGCCCACCATGACGTATGGTGCCGAGACATGGACACTCACACATGAGGCTGTAAACAAAATCAGAGTTGCACAGAGAGCCATGGAGAGGTCCATGCTTGGCGTTAAACTCCAAGATCGAGTGCGCAATACGGAAATCCGACGAAGAACTAAAGTTCGGGACGTTGGAACCGTGGTCATGAAACTGAAGTGGAGCTGGGCAGGACACATAGCGAGGCGAAGTGACGACAGGTGGAGTAAGGCTGTCACAGAATGGTGGCCGAAGCAAGGTAAGCGGAGCGTTGGTCGTCCGGCTGCAAGATGGGTTGACGATATAGTCGAAATCGCGGGTCGAACCTGGACACGATTGGCACAGGACCGAGGCAGATGGCACTGTAAGAGAGAGGCCTATACCCAGCAGTGGGATAAAGAAGGCTGTGGATGATGATGATGATGAAAGTGAAATATGTCTTTTTCAGGTTATTATCTGTATGAATTGCCACAGTCAATAGAATATATTTAATGTTGTCAAATAGCCTCGAGCTAAAACTCTGCCCAAGCTATGTAGGGCAGACTTTTTAGTTAGTCTTAAGGCGATTGCAAGCCGACTACAACGCCGCGCGATGGCAAAGTGCTCGGTTACAAGCACTAGAATTAGGTGACACAATGTCGAGATTTGAGAAAACGGGTCATTGTGAATTATTTAATGTAAATATCTAAGTCGGTATGTATGACGGCGCTCGGACATTTTCTTACTACTTTCACTTAGGAACTGTGGCTCTGTAGATATTTGCTCGAACATAAATTCACTTTTCGCATTGGAATAAAAATCCACTTGATTGTAGTATCAAAATAACCATTAAAATGTGTATAAATTCAATTAACCTTTCACATAGGTTGAATAAAAAGTGTGGTGTGATTTTGAAGTGACATAAAATATGCACAGGGTTATCCAGAACTGGTGTGCTAAGCCGAAAGAAGGTGATTCAGAACATCATTATGAACAACTTTAATTATCGGTGGCCCGAAATTCGAGAAAAAAAACAGCTCTTCCTTACAAAATTCGAGAGAAAAAACAGCTCTTCCTTACAAAATTCGAGAAAAAAAACAGCTCTTACAAAATTCGAGAGAAAAAACAGCTCTTCCTTACAAAATTCAAGAGAAAAAAACAGCTCTTCCTTACAAAATTCGAGAAAAAAACAGCTCTTCCTTACAAAATTCGAGAAAAAAAACAGCTGTTCCTTACTAAATTACAATTCGAAATTGACAAAATAAATAAATAAATATTGGGGGTTATCTTACACACTGTCTCTAACCCCAAACTAAGCAGAGATGGAGATATGGCTGCCAGAAACTGATATACTACATATACATATTTTAAATACATACTTATATAGATAGTACCTAAATAACATCTAGACACAGAGCAAACACCTAATTGAAGAATTACATGAACAAAACATATTATAGTTTGACAGCTGTCACTTTGACTCCTGTCATGCAACTCTAGCAACACAGGTCATATTTTGCTTCTTTTTGCTATATCAGTTCTACGGTAGTAACACGGGTAATCTATTATTGCTGTTCTAACAACTTTCAACTGCAGTAGTAACAACGGTAATTCATTTACCGTTCTTACTACTGGTAGTATATTGAGCGCCACACAAATAGACGGATGGGAAGTTATGCGAAGAGCACTACGCAAAAGCCGAAATATAGGCATTCCTGGGAGCCAATCAGACGAGACGCCGGGGCACACCCGCCCGCCAACCTTATGCCTCCCGCGCGCTCCCTACGCACTACGACACGAGGCGTCGAAATTGTGCACACATGCGCAATAATTAGCCAATCACGGCGAAGTGTCATCTGCGGCTAACACCTCATCTGCCACTAACCACTGAGCCACCGAGGCAGTCAAAATGAGCCAAATGTCTGGAACATCTGATCTCTTTTTCACGATTTCCGGGTTGTCCCCATAGTAAAAGTTGTTCATAATGATCACCTCCTTCCAGCTCAGTACACCAATTCTAGATAATCCTGTTTAGATACACCTATAGGTAGGTATACCAAATCTCTTTGTAAAATTATATTCTGGTAGCATAAAAGTTCCTATAACCATAGACAAATGTTTGTCTATGCTATAACATAGAAATTATCTTGATTTTTTGGTGTAGACGACCTTTCTTCACTTTTTATAATGAAACAAAAATCTCTATCCTATGATTTTTTGACCGACGAGCCGGAGGAGGTACTCAATTCGACGCTTATATTTTTTTATAAAGCTTTTTATTCAGTGCACAAAGGACATGTCCACAAAATGTATGGAGGCTGGTATAATAATAATCAAAAATTCTAACCACAACACTTTTTACATTTCGAGAAAGTTCATATTTTTCTGAGTCTATTACATCAGTTAAAAACAAAAAAAGCCCTCCGATTTTTTAAAAATTAATTTTGAATTTATTAGAAAAAATAAGTATATTTGACTCAATAGGTAGTTTATCTCTAGCAGCCCTGATTAAATAACCTCCAAATTGTTAAACAAAAGCATTTTTACCAATTAGACACACTTTTTAAGTGATTTTTTGTCACATTGTACCTACTAACTGGTCACACTGATAGGTTATAATTTTTGATTTTAGCAAATTAAGAGATGAATGTGGAAGAATCAGCTACGAATGCAAGTAAAATAACTATAGAAGAACTTTTTTATTGCTAAACTAGAAAAAATTATAAGCTGTATTGCTATTTTTCAAATAATTTATTTTTCGCATTTAAAAAAATCGGAGGGGTGAAAAAATCTAAATTAAATATTTTTAGGAAGCCCATATAACAAGCTTTCAAATGATGCATATATCATCTTGGTTCGATTTTTCTCTGAATAATATACCACTCGTGGACGTCACCTTTTTATCGCGCAATAGATATCATTACAATAGATCCAACCGTTTAATTTCTTTTTGACAGCACCAATAGAACGTAACTGCGTCATGTTACGCAAAAGTTTACTTTTAAATGCGAGGTTTTAAAAATATGACAACTGCCTAAGTCTGCTCCTTGATCCCGTATAATAATCATCTTTGACAAATTGAGTCCATAAGTGCAGTAGTTTTTTTATAAATTACATAAAATAACAAACGTTTTAAAAAAATTACGTTCTATGGCTATCGTGTGTAGCCATAGAACGTAAATTTTTAAATTATAATAGAACATATTTCGCTCATAAAAAGATCGACTTTTTTTCATAAATTTTTTGTCAAACTATTTCAAATAAAATTATATTGCATGCACCCTACTCTCCAAACAATAACTACCTACCAAAACGTCTCGGGCGTAGGTACGACGCGGCCGCGTAGGTACTCAGACGTAGGGTGACATTGATTACTCAGTTTATCTGTATACTTGCTCTTGAAGTTATTACAATACTTTTGTACTGAAGTGAGTAAAACCAATGTAGGGATTTAATTGTTTTGTTTATTATACTTTCCGTATACAAAGTATGTGCACTGAAAAATAAACATTCTGTATGTATAACCACGCATAACTTTTTACATAGTGGTCCGATTTCAATAATTCTTTTTTTATTGGAAAAAGTATACTTCGAAGGTGGTCCCATTTAAATTTTATCGAAATGGGCTAAGCCATTTTTGATAAATCAACAATAATGTAAAAATGCTACATCGATTTGTGCGAAATATTCGCGAATTCGGTACACGGGTGAAGTCGGTCATGACATTTTTTCGAAAAATAATTAAAATATAAACAGTTATAGGTCGAATCAAACTTAGTGGCGTTTATGAAATTAGCTACACGCTGCGCAGATCCCCACTTCTCACCGCCGCTGACATGAATTTGCTTCTGCGCAACGACTCTCGTGTTCACAGATCCGTTGAAGTTTAATTTGGACTGTAATATAATAATTATTATAACATACTAGCTGACCCGGTGAACTTCGCATCTGTCAACTGTCAATGACAACTTTTACATGCAGGAACATTTTATACGGGAAAATTAAATAAAGGTTTTTATTATTTTTTTCCCGACTTTTATCAATTTAACTCATTTTAATATACAGGGTTATTTCTAATCAATTAGCATCCTTTTAGGGGCTTATTCTATGCACCAAAACTAACAACTTTTGTTCTACGACTTTTGTCAAAACTCAAAAAATATTTTTGTTGTTCAAAATATAGAAAATATAGTTCACCCGCGACAACATGTTTTTTTTTTTTTTTTTTTCAGATAGGTTTGCGTTTGACTACACACTGCCTGATGTTAAGCAGATGTGCGGTCTAGGGTGTAGCACGCTTACCTAGAAGATACCTATTTACTCGGGATTTGAAGACACTCACGTTGTACTTTAACGGGAAGACAGACCCAGGCAAAGCATTCCACATTCCGGCTGTTCGTATGAGGAATGAGGATTCGAAACGCTTGGTTCTAACGCGCGGAATGTCCACCATAAAAGGGTGGCGCTTTGGTCGCGTCCGTCTAGCCGTACGATAGAAGAAAGGGGCAGGGGGGACCAGATTGTGCAACTCCTGGGCGCACTCTCCGAAGTGTATCCGGTAAAAGACCGACAAACACGCTACCTTGCGACGATGCTCAAGACTTTGCAGCTGCGTCTTAGTCAAGGTGTCGTTGTCAATCAGCCTCCTGGCTCGCCTCTCAATCGACTCCAGAGCCTCCAGTTGATATTTGGCAGAGCCATCCCAAAGGTGAGAGCAGTATTCCATGCAAGACCTAACTTGTGCTTTATAAAGACTAAGCAGTTGCTCAGGTGTGAAATACCGTCTCACCTTAGAGAGAACACCAAGTTTTTTGGAGGCTAATTGGGCTTTGGACTCTATGTAAGAGCCAAAGTTAAGAGAAGATGAGAGTGAAACGCCTAATAGTTCCAAGCTGTCAGTTACCGGAACGGAGACACCACGGAAAGCGGGAGACAATAGAAAGGGTCTCTTTTTGGCCGAAAACAGACAGCCCTGAGTCTTTGTGGCATTAAACTTGACCAGGTTAGCTGTATTATGTATGGAACAGCTGATTTTTTTTTAGTTTTGACGAAAGTCGTAGATCAAAAGTTGTTAGTTTTGATGTACAGAATAAGCCCCTAGAAGGATGCTAATTGATTAGAAATAATCCTGTATACAAATAATTATAATTTCAAGATCAAAATTAGCCAAATCGGTTCAGCCGTTCTCGAGTTTTAGACAGACTAACAACCATAATTAATTTTTATAAATATAGGTTATTATAAAAGTTTCAACTATATCTGCTTGTATAAATGCTTAATCAATATAAATGAAGTTATAGGTTATAATGGACTGATTTTACTTGTAATTAGAAAAAAATAATGAAGTTTCGTATGATCTGCTGTGTAAGTATAGATCGAATCAAATTTCTTGGCGGCTGTCAAGTTAGGTACAAGCTGCGGATAACTCTATTCTCAATAACGCTCACATACATAAGTATCTCTATAGCATTGTTTTTCAAACTGGGGGGCGCGCCCTCCTATGAGGGCGTAGCAAGATGTAAAGGAGGGCGCGGACGCTGCGGCAAAATATTTCAATATTTACCCAAAAATAGCTGAAGAAACATTGAAAATGTTTATAGCCTTTACTAATACTTTAATTATGGACTAATTTAAGTATTAGAAGGAATGATTGATGTGTCTTTCTTGTATGTTTTTCTCTTTGATTCTAGTATTTGTAGTCTTTGCTGTATGTATTTTAAAAAAGAAATATATTATGGATCCGCTTGCCTTCTCTGGCTAGGGGGGCGTGGACGGTTTCAAGGTAGATCACGGGGGGCGTAACCAAAAAAACTTTGGGAACCTATGCTCTATAGCATACATATGTATCTGTGGCGCGACATATATATGCCGATAACCGACAGCCTCGGTGGCTCAGTGGTTAGTGACCCTAACTTCTGGATCAAAGAGGCGTGGGTTCGATCCCCACCCGGGGCAAACATTTATGTGATGAACATAGGTGTTTGCTCTGTGTCTGGGTGTTATTTAGTTACTATCTATATAAGTATGTATTTAAAATATGTATATGTAGTATATCAGTATCTGGCAGCCATATCACAAGCTTTGCTTAGTTTGGGGTCAGAGACTGTGTGTAAGATGTCCCCTGATATTTACTTAATTATTTATTCCCGTGCTCACTACTTCGCCACTTATGTAGGCATTGTGCACACATGCGCAGTAATTAGCGAATCACGGCGAAGTGTCATCTGCGGCTAACTTCTCATCTGCCGACTTGTGTGGCGCTACCTGTAACAGCTGCTCGAGGATTGGGTTTCCCACAACTAGTTGCTAACTTCACAAGCGCCAAGTAGTTTAATTCGGTCTATATCTGTATTCAATAGTTATAATTTTAAAGCTATATTTTAAGGAAACATGTAATTGTATAGTCAAAAATTATGTATGAATTATAGTTAAGAAAATATAGAATATAATGATAATATAAGACCCGAGTTCACCAACGCTTGATTAAGTTAAACGTGTGATTGCTGTTCCCCACGAGCGCGTCTGCCCGAGGGAACCTAATTGCTGGTGTGGAGCTTAGTGTTTTCGTTGTTCAAGGGAAACTACAGCATCACCGACATCAAAAGCTTTTGTTTTCTTCACCAACTTATAAGCAACTGTTTCTTCTTCTTTCGTTTGGCGTCGCATTATTGTGCATTTGCCAGTGTCAAGTATTAAGATTTAATAATTTTTGATATTTTATCAAAATAGTCACTGTCGTAGTCACGTCATAGTCCTATAAAGTCGCGGTCAAGTCCAAACGTAGTCAAAGTCAGATTTTACTAGGGGCGTCTATGGAGTTTTGGTAACAACACGGAACGACATGATACGTCACATTTTATCACTTGCCTACACTCATGCACGTAAATCAGCTCATAATCAACGAAATACCACATTTTTTCACTAATTATCACTGATAAAAACAAAATAATACAATGAGTCGACACCTTTCAGCGTTCCCGCCAAAACTGATTTTTCTTGTCCAGAAAAAGTCAAGCGCGAATCGCACTAATAATTTTGAATTTGGAATGTTTTGCCGAAAGAGTTTGCCAAATAAATAAAGAAGTTCGTAATAGCCGTCGTGCACAATTACTGTATTTAAACATCGATTAAACTCGGGTTTAAGACCCTTGTTCACCATCAGCCGTCTTACCACAATAGATTTACGCACGCTTTAGGCAATGTTTAACAGTACAAATCGCTCGGTTAAACAGTGTTTAAGTCGTGTTTAGACAAAAGACTTAACACGCCATAAACACTGTCTAAGGTAATGCGGAAGATGTTTAATTTATCAACCGTTGGTTAAATATTAAACAGCTTTTTAACGAAATTTTGCTGTTCAGCAAGCAAAAACCGTTGATTAAGACGTAACAGTAAACTTTTAGGTATTTTACAATAATGTCTTGCAGTATACAAATAGAGTCTAAAATCGCGTGTCGTTTGTTTTTAGACGAAACTCGAGGTGAGGGGTTTCGATAATTTTCAGTTTTAGTTCGTTTAAAAAGAAATGAAGCCGTGTTTGCAATAAAATATACCTATATAGATATGTCTTTAGTTTAGTAAATTTCCTATTTTATGATTATAAAATATATAGTAGTTATCGATCTAAATATTAAGAAATGCGAAACGAAAGATTTTTTTTCTAAAGCTTTTTTTTGTGACTTTTTTTTCAAGATGCCAGATTTTTTTTTTGCAATATTATTATAAAAGTCTCTTGTGAACTACTATTGTGTGCTCTGTATTTTTTCCAAGTTTGTAACAGTTACGCCTAACTGTGCGACAAAAAACATGACGTTTTACGGATTTCTGTCTTTGGGCAGTGCCTTAAATACAGTAATGACACGTTTAACTTAAACAAGCGTTGGTGAACTCGGGGCCAAGTCTCCTAGACATAGCGGTAATATTTATAAGACGCTAAAATAGGCATGATGGCGGGGAATATTTTATTTCTTTTATTGGCACACAAAACAAAATACAGTTATAGAAATTGGAAAATTAACATTACTTAATTATCTTTGGATATAAACTATATTTCTAAATATGTGTACACAACATGATTTTAAAGTTATAAAAGCAGAAATTTATACTAAATTAAATTTTAAATTTAATTAAATAAATAGATAATATAATACAATTAATCTTTTTATTGTTCTAAATAAAACACCGGATTTTACTCACGTATGATATACGGCCTGGCCGCTGGGAACCCGACAGGTTTCGCGCACTGATGTGCTGATGTGAGTCGACGGGAGCGCGCGTATTCCCTGATGAAGGAGTACTAATTTACTCCGAAACCGGTCGGGTTCCCAGCGGCCCGGCCGTATATCATACGTGAGTGAAAGCCGGTGTTTCATTTAGTATAATGATGTCTCACGCGAGTTTTAATGAAGTAAGTAACTTTTTATTGTTAGTCAAATTACATTGCGTCATAATCATAATACAGTAATTACAAAAGTCTAATAAAATCATAATTAAACATTAAATTGTATACATTATAAACTGTCTGTTATATAATACAATAGTAATATTATTAGTACGTAAGTTAGATTATCAAAAAATATTGCACACGTATTTTTTCTTTTGTCAATCCAACAACAGATGACAAAGATAAACCTTGTCAAAGTTTGGGAGTGGGGGTCGTGACGTCACCTCTCTTACAGAAGTATACATTTGTATGGCACTTGTGACGTCACGCGGAACTTTAACGGGCTATATCTTCATCAATTTCTGTTTAATTGACCAAATAAAAAATACGTGTCTAATATTTTTTGATAGTCTATCTGACGGACTAATTATATTTTTTTTTAGTCATCATGCCTATTCGTGGGTTCGAATCCCGGCTAGGTATAGATCGAATTAAACTTAATGGCGTCTGTGTAGTTAGCTACTAGCTGCGCTAAACGTCACTCCTCACCCCCGCTGACATTTGAATTTGCTTCTGCGCAACGCCTCGCCTCGTTCAGACGCCATTATTTTTGAATCGTAAGGCCGAATCATACAACTTGGCGGCTGTGACGTTACTGGAAGCTGCGCTCTGACTTTTAGAAAAAGTCTCTCTTGTCGTGTTGTTCGTCGCACAGTCACGCCTAACAGTATGCTGAGTGTGAGTTTTGTCGTAAACATGACGCGCTCTTCGGTGAGCGCGTAAGCATGTAATTTATATGAAGAAATGTACAGCGCCACTAGCGGCGCGTTTTTGAAACACAACAAGTTCATACAAATTACATGCTTACGCGCTCGCCGAAGAGCGCGTCATGTTTACGACAAAACTCACACTCAGCATACTGTGCGACGAAAAACATGACGTTTTACGGATTTTTGTTCTTGGGCAGCGCCTTAACGGCTGCGCTGGGATTGGGTTATTTGCAGCTTGCAGCTTACTTCACAGCCGTCAAGATTGATGGTTGTCCTTACATTGGTGTGTAATGCTGGAAACATACTATCGGACGCGGCTTACGGACGCGACTGACAGCCGCGACTGATAGGTATCTAAAGAATGTACACTGAGCCTTGCACACTATCGGACATTAGTCGCGGACGTCACCTTGGGCTGACCTTGAGCGTTCGGACGTCCGAGAAAAATCTGTATGCTGAGTGTGAGTTTTGTCGTAAACATGACGCGCTCTTCGGCGAGCGCGTAAGCATGTAATTTGTATGAACTTGTTGTGTTTCAAAAACGCGCCGCTAGTGGCGCTGTACATTTCTTCGTATAAATTACATGCTTACGCGCTCGCCGAAGAGCGCGTCATGTTTACGACAAAACTCACACTCGGCATACTGAGAAATTTGATAGTGTGAAGATAGTGGGAGATTTACGCTCGAGCTCGATCGCGTTAACGTTTGATGTGATTTCTATGGAAATGGCACAGCGCCATCTTGTGTCACGTACAGAAAACTGAATAGCTAAGTGTGAGTATTTTTCACGGTAAAGTAATGAGCACCAAAACGATCGAACACGAGCGCGGCAACGTCTGTGGTTGGCTAACTCAAGCGTGTGTGTCAATGTGCTCGCGTGTGTGCACGGCGCGCTCGGTCAACGCGACGTAAAAGTAATTCGATTTGATTTGCAAAACTCCCACTTGACCCTCTGGCGCACTGGATGTTTTAAGGTTGTGCTCACTGCTAAGTCGCGTTCGTCAGCCGCGTCCGGTAGATGTTTCCGGCTTAATTGTGTACAATGTGGCATTCCCTACACTGCATATTAGTGTAAGTGTATGAGTGTGGAATTTACTTTATTTAAACTCTAAAATATATATTATATCTTAACAAAAAGTGATTTTTATTTTGATTGCCTCGGTGGCTCAGTGGTTAGTGACCCTAAATTGTGGGTCAAGGAGGCGTGGGCGTGGGTTTGATCCCCACCCAGGGCAAGTATTTATGTGATGGACATAGTTAGGTATTTCCTCTGTCTGGGTGTTATTTAGTTACTATCTATATATAATTTATATTTCAAAATAGGTATACAGGGTTATTTCTAATCAATTAGCATCCTTCTAGGGGCTTATTCTGTACCTACATCAAAACTAACAACATTTTGTTCTACGACTTTCGTCAAAACAAAAAAAAAAACACTGTTCCATACATTTTGTCGGGGATGAACGATATTTTTCTCTATGGAACAACAAAAAAAATTTTTAAATCTCTGCCAGGCTACCTTTTTTGCTTTGCTTATTTTGGGGTCAGAGACCGTCTGTAAGATGTTCCCAAATTATTTTATTTATTAACTCTTACTACGGGGTCAACCCGGAATTCGAGGATCGCCAAAAAATCAGCTGTCCCATACAAAATATTAAGTCAGAATCGACAAAATTTATGAAACATCTGATTTTATTTCTCAAATTCCGGGGCTCCATAGTCCAAGTCGTCCATAATGATGGTCTAGTCTAGTCACTCCTTTTAGCTTATACCAGTTATAAATAAATAAATATTGGGGGACATCTTACACACGGTCTCTGACCCCAAACTAAGCAAAGCTTGTGATATGGCTGTCAGAGTCTGATATACTACATATACATACTTTATATAGATAGTACCTAAATAACACCCAGACACAGCAAACACCTATGTTCACTACATAAATGCTTGCCCTGGGTGGGGTTCGAAACCACGCCTCTTTGGTCCAGAAGTCAGGTTCACTAACCGCTGAGCCACCGAGGCAGTCTATGGATAAAATTGTACAATATACATCCTACTTTTATAAACCTTTTGAGCATTGAGTTGCTTCATAGTATACTCCGCGCCACACAAGTTGGCGGATAGGAAGTTGGGTGCAGAACGCTGTGGAAAAAGCAAAATATACCTAGGTACGCGCGAGAGCCAATCTCATGCCTCCCGCACGCTCCCTACGCCCGTGCTCACTACTTCGCCACTTGCGTAGGCATTGTGCACACATGCAAAATAATTACCGAATCACGGCGAAGTAGATATCATCTGCGGTTAACTTCTCATCCGCCGACTTCCATCGTGGACAAAATTCGAATACTTAGTTCGCTCGTATTGATTTAAACAATTTTTACAATATTGTTGATTTTTGAAAAACGGCTCGGCCGATTTCCTATGTCCATCACATAAATACTCGCCCTGGGTGGGGATCGAACCCATCAAGGATCAAGGAGGTCCTTGACTCAAAATTTAGGGTCAGTAACCACTGAGCCACGAAGGCAGATTGATGTGCCTTTCTTGTATGTTTTTCTCTTTGATTCTAGTATTTGTAGTCTTTGCTGTATGTATTTTAAAAAAGAAATATATTATGGATCCGCTTGCCTTCTCTGGCTAGGGGGGCGTGGACGGTTTCAAGGTAGATCACGGGGGGCGTAACCAAAAAAACTTTGGGAACCTATGCTCTATAGCATACATATGTATCTGTGGCGCGACATATATATAGGGTCAGTAACCACTGAGCCACGAAGGCAGATTGATGTGCCTTTCTTGTATGTTTTTCTCTTTGATTCTAGTATTTGTAGTCTTTGCTGTATGTATTTTAAAAAAGAAATATATTATGGATCCGCTTGCCTTCTCTGGCTAGGGGGGCGTGGACGGTTTCAAGGTAGATCACGGGGGGCGTAACCAAAAAAACTTTGGGAACCTATGCTCTATAGCATACATATGTATCTGTGGCGCGACATATATATGCCGATAACCGACAGCCTCGGTGGCTCAGTGGTTAGTGACCCTAACTTCTGGATCAAAGAGGCGTGGGTTCGATCCCCACCCGGGGCAAACATTTATGTGATGAACATAGGTGTTTGCTCTGTGTCTGGGTGTTATTTAGTTACTATCTATATAAGTATGTATTTAAAATATGTATATGTAGTATATCAGTATCTGGCAGCCATATCACAAGCTTTGCTTAGTTTGGGGTCAGAGACTGTGTGTAAGATGTCCCCTGATATTTACTTAATTATTTATTCCCGTGCTCACTACTTCGCCACTTATGTAGGCATTGTGCACACATGCGCAGTAATTAGCGAATCACGGCGAAGTGTCATCTGCGGCTAACTTCTCATCTGCCGACTTGTGTGGCGCTACCTGTAACAGCTGCTCGAGGATTGGGTTTCCCACAACTAGTTGCTAACTTCACAAGCGCCAAGTAGTTTAATTCGGTCTATATCTGTATTCAATAGTTATAATTTTAAAGCTATATTTTAAGGAAACATGTAATTGTATAGTCAAAAATTATGTATGAATTATAGTTAAGAAAATATAGAATATAATGATAATATAAGACCCGAGTTCACCAACGCTTGATTAAGTTAAACGTGTGATTGCTGTTCCCCACGAGCGCGTCTGCCCGAGGGAACCTAATTGCTGGTGTGGAGCTTAGTGTTTTCGTTGTTCAAGGGAAACTACAGCATCACCGACATCAAAAGCTTTTGTTTTCTTCACCAACTTATAAGCAACTGTTTCTTCTTCTTTCGTTTGGCGTCGCATTATTGTGCATTTGCCAGTGTCAAGTATTAAGATTTAATAATTTTTGATATTTTATCAAAATAGTCACTGTCGTAGTCACGTCATAGTCCTATAAAGTCGCGGTCAAGTCCAAACGTAGTCAAAGTCAGATTTTACTAGGGGCGTCTATGGAGTTTTGGTAACAACACGGAACGACATGATACGTCACATTTTATCACTTGCCTACACTCATGCACGTAAATCAGCTCATAATCAACGAAATACCACATTTTTTCACTAATTATCACTGATAAAAACAAAATAATACAATGAGTCGACACCTTTCAGCGTTCCCGCCAAAACTGATTTTTCTTGTCCAGAAAAAGTCAAGCGCGAATCGCACTAATAATTTTGAATTTGGAATGTTTTGCCGAAAGAGTTTGCCAAATAAATAAAGAAGTTCGTAATAGCCGTCGTGCACAATTACTGTATTTAAACATCGATTAAACTCGGGTTTAAGACCCTTGTTCACCATCAGCCGTCTTACCACAATAGATTTACGCACGCTTTAGGCAATGTTTAACAGTACAAATCGCTCGGTTAAACAGTGTTTAAGTCGTGTTTAGACAAAAGACTTAACACGCCATAAACACTGTCTAAGGTAATGCGGAAGATGTTTAATTTATCAACCGTTGGTTAAATATTAAACAGCTTTTTAACGAAATTTTGCTGTTCAGCAAGCAAAAACCGTTGATTAAGACGTAACAGTAAACTTTTAGGTATTTTACAATAATGTCTTGCAGTGTGAGTTTTGTCGTAAACATGACGCGCTCTTCGGCGAGCGCGTAAGCATGTAATTTGTATGAACTTGTTGTGTTTCAAAAACGCGCCGCTAGTGGCGCTGTACATTTCTTCGTATAAATTACATGCTTACGCGCTCGCCGAAGAGCGCGTCATGTTTACGACAAAACTCACACTCGGCATACTGAGAAATTTGATAGTGTGAAGATAGTGGGAGATTTACGCTCGAGCTCGATCGCGTTAACGTTTGATGTGATTTCTATGGAAATGGCACAGCGCCATCTTGTGTCACGTACAGAAAACTGAATAGCTAAGTGTGAGTATTTTTCACGGTAAAGTAATGAGCACCAAAACGATCGAACACGAGCGCGGCAACGTCTGTGGTTGGCTAACTCAAGCGTGTGTGTCAATGTGCTCGCGTGTGTGCACGGCGCGCTCGGTCAACGCGACGTAAAAGTAATTCGATTTGATTTGCAAAACTCCCACTTGACCCTCTGGCGCACTGGATGTTTTAAGGTTGTGCTCACTGCTAAGTCGCGTTCGTCAGCCGCGTCCGGTAGATGTTTCCGGCTTAATTGTGTACAATGTGGCATTCCCTACACTGCATATTAGTGTAAGTGTATGAGTGTGGAATTTACTTTATTTAAACTCTAAAATATATATTATATCTTAACAAAAAGTGATTTTTATTTTGATTGCCTCGGTGGCTCAGTGGTTAGTGACCCTAAATTGTGGGTCAAGGAGGCGTGGGCGTGGGTTTGATCCCCACCCAGGGCAAGTATTTATGTGATGGACATAGTTAGGTATTTCCTCTGTCTGGGTGTTATTTAGTTACTATCTATATATAATTTATATTTCAAAATAGGTATACAGGGTTATTTCTAATCAATTAGCATCCTTCTAGGGGCTTATTCTGTACCTACATCAAAACTAACAACATTTTGTTCTACGACTTTCGTCAAAACAAAAAAAAAAACACTGTTCCATACATTTTGTCGGGGATGAACGATATTTTTCTCTATGGAACAACAAAAAAAATTTTTAAATCTCTGCCTGGCTACCTTTTTTGCTTTGCTTATTTTGGGGTCAGAGACCGTCTGTAAGATGTTCCCAAATTATTTTATTTATTAACTCTTACTACGGGGTCAACCCGGAATTCGAGGATCGCCAAAAAATCAGCTGTCCCATACAAAATATTAAGTCAGAATCGACAAAATTTATGAAACATCTGATTTTATTTCTCAAATTCCGGGGCTCCATAGTCCAAGTCGTCCATAATGATGGTCTAGTCTAGTCACTCCTTTTAGCTTATACCAGTTATAAATAAATAAATATTGGGGGACATCTTACACACGGTCTCTGACCCCAAACTAAGCAAAGCTTGTGATATGGCTGTCAGAGTCTGATATACTACATATACATACTTTATATAGATAGTACCTAAATAACACCCAGACACAGCAAACACCTATGTTCACTACATAAATGCTTGCCCTGGGTGGGGTTCGAAACCACGCCTCTTTGGTCCAGAAGTCAGGTTCACTAACCGCTGAGCCACCGAGGCAGTCTATGGATAAAATTGTACAATATACATCCTACTTTTATAAACCTTTTGAGCATTGAGTTGCTTCATAGTATACTCCGCGCCACACAAGTTGGCGGATAGGAAGTTGGGTGCAGAACGCTGTGGAAAAAGCAAAATATACCTAGGTACGCGCGAGAGCCAATCTCATGCCTCCGCCGATTTCCTATGTCCATCACATAAATACTCGCCCTGGGTGGGGATCGAACCCATCAAGGATCAAGGAGGTCCTTGACTCAAAATTTAGGGTCAGTAACCACTGAGCCACGAAGGCAGTCAAAAAATACGTATAGAAGTCAGTAGTAAGTAATGATGGTCTTAACCACCCGTTATGGTAGTAGGTACTGTAGGTACCTACGTGGCAGCAGATAACCCGCTATGTATTAACTCAGATATTATAAGTCCGATTATTAAAAGTCGAAACTCAAGACAGGTGGCGCTATTAGCAGAATTTCTACGTGTACAATACTGTACATTTTTCCGTTGTTTGAAATATGTAGGTACTTCACTGCTATTTTACCAACACTACTGATTAGATTGATAAGTGATATCTGTAACTAAAATTACCTCACTCGCAAAGGCAAACATTATTTTACAAAAAAATCATACATAAGCGACGAAATAGAAAAATTAAAATTTGTCAAGAAATGTTCATTAGATTAGCGGTGAAAATGCGATTATAACGCCCCCAGTTAACAGCGCAGATAACGCGCCTGCGTATAACTACCACATTATACCGTAAGCAAAGATGAACAGTTAGTTGCACTCGATACGCCGAAGCTTGCTTACATTACATTTTTCCTCAAAAATTAACGCAAAATCAATTTCAATGACCGAGTTTAAGCATAATTATTAATTTTAATTTTATAAAAGTGATTGAATTGACTACGCGGACGCCATTTTGATTTCGATCATGGACGCTTTCAAATGTTTTCTCTTTCTAATTTTGTTTGTTTTGAAAACGTTCGATGACGTACAAGGAGGTAAGTGCTGTGTTTACACTAGGCGAGTGATTTCCTTTGTTTGCGAAAAGTTTAAAATAATGACTCACAATATGTGTTAGGCATCGAATACGGAAGAAACCAGAAGGACTCTAGATATATTTGAATGAAATATGCTATGCTCAAAATTGATTTCTAATAACGTTCTTCACTCAACAAACACATAGAGAGAGAGAGAGTGCCAGCGCGCGCTACTACCTAGAAATTTTGGAGTAGTTTTGTGCTACTTTTGAACGCGAATGTTCTTCTGTATTTTTCCGTACCCTGTGTTTTCTTTTTTCTTTCAATTCTTTATTCATCTATAGGTAACTAAGTAATACTAAAGCGTTACTTATTCTACATTCAAAAGTAGAGCGTTGGGTACAATGTCAAGATCACAATGATGAAGTAGCGGATTTATATATTTGCCGCTATTGTAGATATTTTGCCGCCCCTACTGATACTAACCTTTAACTACAATTAAAGACGTTAAAAACCCATTATAACATGTTTTATGAATAAAATTGTAGCTCTAGATTCACGTGCACTATTGATAAAGGCTGATTTAGCCATTGAGGCAAGTCATGTACTTATGTTGGCCACATTTGCCGCCCCTCTAAATTCTGCCGCTCTAGACTTCATAAATCCGCTACTTAGTTATTTTTACTAAAATGCCTAGGAGGATAAATTTTCAATGTCTTTGTCTGTTTTTGTGATATTTTTAGCTTGAGGCGAAACTATAACTCAAAGTAGTACCTAAAATGGTGCTACTTACTCTTGGAAATGATTAATATTAATTGAAAGTTGAAGTAAATATCGGACTATTAATTAATAGGCACGTTAATTGCTTAACTAATTTAGTAGCAAAATTAGAACTAGAACGTTGACCTTGATGTATTATTAAAAAGGTACATTTGAATGCGTTTGCTCTATGATTTACAAAAAAGGTACCTATCAAAGTATCCCGTATACTTTGATAGGTACCTTTTTTGTAAAGGGCGCGGGACGGGCCGGATGGGGCCAGTATGACGCCCGTACGACACACGTTCCATACATTTTAGGGCTCAGCCGCCTTCCGCGCTCGCCCATGTCCGGTAAGCTGTAGAGGCCTCAGAGGCCAACAGCTATAAGTCATTAAAAAAAAAATGTTCCATACATTTTGTGTGAAAGACCGGACGGGCGTCGTCCGGGTGTCGTACTGGTCACAACAAAAATGTATGAAATGTGCGTCGTACGGGCCCCGTCCGGCCCGTCCCGCGGCTGCCCCATCGTAATATAATTCATCCCTAAAGCCTAAACCCACATAAATAACTCTAATTTTGTATAGGCCGGGTGGCTAGGCGTTATCAGTTTTAAATCAGCCTGAATGCCTCCGATATTGCTAAACGGCCAAAATAAAGAGATCCATGATGTGTCATCCTGCCAGTGTTCCTCAGGGGTCTGTGCTCTTTACGACACTCTTCCTACTGCATATCAACGAACTGCTTAAGCCCGGGATCTTTGGCTACGCAGATGACAGTACAGTCGTGGAGAGCTACACATCCGATGCAAAAACCAGCGGGCCACAGATCGAGTTACATAGAGAGGCTATGGTTGAACGGCTCAACTTGAGTCTGCAGGCGGTATCCGACTGGGGTGATGCTAACCTGGTCAAGTTTAATGCCACAAAGACTCAGGGCTGTCTGTTTTCGGCCAAAAAGATACCCTTCCAATTGTCTCCCGCTTTCCGTGGTCTCTGTTCCGGTAACTGACAGCTTGGAACTATTAGGCGTTTCACTCTCATCTACTCTTAACTTTGTCTCTTACATAGAGTCGAAAGCACAATTAGCCTTCAAAAAACTTGATGTTTTCTCTAAGGTGAGACGGTATTTCACAGCTGAGCAACTGCTTAGTCTTAAAAAGCACAAGTCAGGTCTTGCATGGAATACTGCTCTCACCTTTGGGATGGCTCTGCCAAATATCAACTGGAGGCTCTGGAGTCGATTGAGAGGCGAGCCAGGAGGCTGATTGACAACGACACTTTGACTAAGACGCAGCTGCAAAGTCTTGAGCATCGTCGCAAGGTGGCGTGTTTGTCGGCCTTTTACCGGATACACTTCGGAGAGTGCGCCTAGGAGTTGCACAATCTGGTCTCACCTGCCCCTTTCTTCTATCGTACGGCTAGACAGACGCGACCAAAGCGCCACCCTTTTATGGTGGACATTCTGCGCGTTAGAAAGCGTTTCGAATCCTCATTCCTCATACGAACAGCCAGAATGTGGAACGCTTTGCCTGGGTCTGTCTTCCCGCTAAAGTACAACGTACTGTACTGTACTGTATCAGCCTTTTTTTTTAACAGTCCACTGCAGGACGTAGGCCTACCCACGAAGGGTGATTGGGCTATATCCACCACGCTGGCCCGGTGCTGGTTGGTGGATTCACATACGCCATTGAATTTCTTCTACGGACATATGCAGGTTGCCTCACGATGTTTTCCTTCACCGAAAAGCCAGTGGTGTGAAATTCCGTACATAAATTCCAAAGAACTCATTGGTACGGGACCGGGATTTGAACCCACGACCTTACGATTGTAAGGCGGGTGTCACTACCTCTAAGCCACCACGGCTTCCAAGTACAACGTGGGTGTCTTCAAATCCCGAGTAAATAGGTATCTTCTAGGTAAGCGTGCTACATCCTAGACAGCACATCTGCTCAACATCAGGCAGTGTGTAGTCCAACGCGAACCTATTCGAAATAAAAAAAAATCTTTACCACGGCAGCGATCAGTTGTAAAGGCCACCCCCGGTCACCCATCCGAAGACTAACCGAACGTTGCTTTCTTTTTAAAATAACAGCAGGCCAATCGCGCTAATTTTAAACAGTTGCGTTCCGTCTGCAACTCAGTTAAAGTTACAATTGTAGTCAAGTTTCAATTCAGCTTTAAAGAATTCGGTATTGCGCTAAACTTCATACACTAATCGTTCGTTTGACAGCGGTTACGTTCCTGATTGAGTTGCGTTTCAACTTTTGTCAAAATCATTAGCGCGATACGAAAATAGACAAAAAGTTGAAGTTCGGTTAAAGTTCAATTGTGATTCAGCTGTAATTTTTTAGTGCGATTGGTCTGCTGGTACCTAGGTAGTTAATTTGTAGCATATTATATTACGCAATATAAATGTAGGTTAAAGCTAATCATTAAAATAGATTAGATTAGTAGTTGTATTTTTTGTACAATACCTAGTTTAGTTGTGGGTTGCACAATTTTGACCAATAGATAAATACAATGTTATTCGTTGAGATTAGACATGTTCATTGTTCATTTGAACTATTTATGTTTCTGTTTACTAAGCCAATTTTTCATTGTTTTTTACGCTTGTTCGATATCAGTCCTTTAGGACAGACTTTAGTAGAGTTCCACTTATAAATAACCGGACAAGTGCGAGTCAGACTCTCCCGAGGGTTCCGTGCAAGTACGGACCGAGAACTTAGTTGTTATAATGATAATAATATGAAGTGTTTTAAATATTTTGTTTGTAAAAGAGCCTCTCGTTGCCGGCTACGGCTCCATTGATGCCCTTCAAAAGACCGGGCCTAGCCCATGATGTGAAAACTGAATAAATGGATGATAATAGTATAATTAATAATTATTAAGCATTTATAGGAGGGGGAAATTATACTAAATTTTTCGTCATAAGCCGAAACCTCGTAAAAGAACTTATTTTTTATTTGTAAGTAAATAGTAGCGGCCGTACCTGCGGCTGTAGGTATTTTGTACGCTTTCTGACGTTCTTCTTAGCTTTTTCTCCCGCTTGTTCTCGTGGCGCGAGTAAGTACCTCGAGCAGGAGAAAAAGCCAAGCCAAACGTCAGAACGCGTACACATTACAGCCCCTTACTTCCTTTCATTAAATAGGTGTCTTTAAAAATGTTTCGGATAAGTACTTTTTTTTTGTAGATTGCATTCTCTCTCTACAAAAAGACTTCGGCAGCCCGTCTCCAGTATTCCTTCGTAAGAACACGTATCTAGCACCAGACGATAGTGGCGCAATCACTTTCAAGCGGTCGGACACTGTAACCGTGGCGTGTCCGGGAAGCAAAAGGCTGGTTGTACTTGGCAACACTACGTCTAGCTACAGTGTTTTGGTATAATTTTTAAACAAATACTACTACTTTGAATTAATGTTTTTAGTATAAGCCGAATCAAACTTCTTGGTGACTGTGACGCTACAAGCTCCGGATAACGCAATCTTCGTGCAGCTGTTAATTGAGCCTCAGTCAGTATTCGGTCTTCCGCAGCTTGTAGTTAACATCACAGCATCATCATCACGTAATCCAGCCCAGAGATAGCTCGCTGGGACTTAATATGCGTAAATAGTAATGATACCAAAGGTGCGTTCAGATAGCCTACTAGTGGCAAAAATAACAGTTAAAAACGCTAAAAACGATCACATTCAGCGTTCGGTTTGAGAATATGTGAGCAAAAGTTGCATTTTTCTATGTTTTCATTCACCGTTCGGATAGCTTAAAAACAGTTAAAAATGCCATCGTGAACTGCCATTTTTGACCCATCTGCGGAGGTGGATTCTTTATGATCGTTTGAGTTTGACGATGCAGCGTTGGTTTTGGGAAGTGAGCAAAAGTAGCATTATTGGCGAAATGGGTGAAATTTCCAAACCGAACGGTTTACATCAACGATAATTTTGCAAATTCCAAAAACGCCATCGAGCCCAAACTGAACGCACCTCAAGTAGGAGCAGAAGTGTACAATGAAACCTATGTTAGTGCTAACGAGATAGCATATCGATGATGCGAACATGCGATTATAAAAGTTATTTTGCTGTCCTCTCCTTAAAACTCCACGAAAGTATAATTGACCATATGAAAGTATACGTAAATTTATGGTACCGTGGAAGTGGGAGCGAGCATTAGAAATCTATATCTATTGTCTAAGCGAGAGAGCTGATATTGGTTCAAATACATCGTAGCCGTTCGAATGTTCATTTATAGCTCTCTAGGTTCAAATCCTGCGATTACAAAAAAAATGTTTATCAGAATTTATTATTTATAATTATGTATACATATTTTAATACACCTACCTATTGCTTGGGGTTTTCCGGGGCTATCATAATGTATCGGGTTTTACAAAGATACATGTGGGTCAAGTAATTTTTTTACAGCATCATACTTTTTATCAGGTGAACTTTAACTGAGGTCAAATGCTTGCGCATTTATTATCATTATTATGTTGTAGCTATTTATTGTTGCCAAAATTTTAACCACGTTTTGTACAATGTACATTTTGCTGAAAGTCAATAATTTTTATGAAACTATGCTGTTTTGATATTTCAGGGATGATCAAGAGAAATGTATCAGGGTGATTATTATTAATATTATCATAAATATAACTATTTCAGGAAGCTCACTGCATAATAAACACGACATTTCGAGTCGACCGATGGACCGGCCAGTTCAAAGACATCCGCTGCAGCGCGCAGCCATTCTTCACTACGCAAGAGTCAAACGTGCCTTGCTACAGGCCCGGGCAGAACGTAGATGGCGCCACTAGATATCGGTAACGTTCTTACTAAATTGCAGAACCCTAAATAACCAAGAATTATACTAAAATCGTAATAAGTATTGCAACTCGAAAAACATAAATAATTGTGTATTCAATTATATGTAAAATTGTATAGAATTCCATTGTCGCTGTACATAATTTCTCGTAAACAATTATAATAATATTTAAATTCCACGAACCAACTAAACCGTTAGTAAGCGAGGCATCGCACAAAACATTTTTACATTTTCCCGCCCTTGTTTTCTGAATCGGAAAAGGCGGGGCGAAATGAAAAAAAGAAGTTGCCATTATCAATCCAACTAATTCTACCACTACGTACTTCGGAGAGAATAATGGGCACTGTGGCACTATTATATCCAGAGAGATATTAGAGAGATAATGCGGCCTATCGAAAAAATCTAAAATATATGCATTTTACGATTTGTCTTATTGTTATCTCTTGTATCCCGATTTTATTGATGTTTGATTAATATAAATGAATTGAATTCTGTTGTGTGGACTTTGTCTGAAATAAATTGTAAAATACATGTATAAAAATAGATAAATGATATAATATGACACGAGTGAGAAAGCAGACTATGTAAAGAACTGCAAAAAAATCAATGTTTTATTATTGATATTAAACTGCATCAAAATCCGTTGCGTAGTTTTAAAGATATAAGCATACATGAGGACAGACAGCGGAAAGCGACTTTGTTTTATACTATGTAATGATACAGGGTTATTTCTAATCAATTAGCATCCTTCTAGGGGCTTATTCTGTACATCAAAACTAACAACTTTTGTTCTCTACGACTTTCGCAAAACTAAAAAAAAAATTGTTGTTCCATAGAAAAATATATTTCATCTACGACAAAATGTATGGAACAGCTGTTTTTTTTAGTTTTGACCAAAGTTGTAGAACAAAAGTTGTTAGTTTTGATGAACAGAATAAGCCCCTAAAAGGATGCTGTATACTACGGGACTATTCGCGCACTATCTATGTTTTTATGTTTTTCTTATATTATTTTAGTGTATTTCTAAATTTAACTTTTCAGAGTGGGATACCAAGTGAAGTCCCGTTTTCACACGTTGTACGAGGCGTGTTTTGACAGCGCGCTGATACGCACGCGCTACGTTCAGCACACCCTGTCGCCGAGCAGTCGGTTCATGCAGCAAGGATCGCAGAGGCCGCAGTTTACAGGTTACTTCTTTAATTTGATTACTTCCGCTCTGCTCCACCAAAGCGCCCCACTGGTGGGGCAGACCCCACTCCTTCATTTTTCTAGTGGACTCTGCCCCACTCGTCTCAACTTTTAGAGAATTCCAAAAAGGAGGGGTACTGTGTTCGTCTGTATATATTTTCTTAAGTATGTTCATCGGTATAACCGATTAAAAAAATATTTTATTTATTTTATTCTTTATTTCGTAACGGTATTCTTCCAAGGTGGTTTCATTTAAATTTTAACGAAATCGGTTGAGCCATTTTTAGTAAATCAACGATAGCGTAAAAATTACCGTACAGTCGACATACTCGTATAGATTCGCGAGAACTATGTTGATTACGTTGTTAATGACATTTTTGTCGAAAAATAATTATTTCATTTTGTTTTATCGACAATAAGTCCGTGTTTGATGACCGAGTCACTTTGAGTGAATTACGTTGCAGGCGGAGATAAAGGACGTATAATATTTGAATATGTATCTATCTATTCCAACTAAGAAGTATTAAAAAAATTAAGTAAAATGATATGATTGTGTAAGTAGTCTGGACTGGAAAAATAATTGAGATTTAGTAATATAGGTACAGGGTTATTTCTAATCAATTAGCATCCTTTTGGGGACTTGAGCCGGAAACATACTATCGGACGCGGCTTACGGACGCGACTGACAGCCGCGACTGATAGGTATCTAGACTATGAAAGTACACTGAGCCGTGCACGCTATCGGACATCAGTCGCGGACGTCACCTTCGAACGACCTTGAGCGTTCGGACGTCCGAGAGCGATCTAGCACACCGGATGTTTTAAGACTGTGCACATTGCTAAGTCGCGGCTGTCAGTAGCGTCCGTAAGCCGCGGCCGATAGTATGTTTCCGGCTTTATTCTGTACATCAAAACTAACAACATATTATTATGTTCTGCGACTTTTGTCAAAAACAAAAAGAAAAATTGGCATTACATCTCATAAAGGGAAGGACTAATTTCCATGAAGTTTTTGAAGTAAAAACTTCTTTAGCGGTCTTGTGGACTGTTTGGGATGGGTAAAAAATGGTAAACTCGGGTCAGGACACGTGACCAATCACCATCAAAATTTTGAAAGACGAAGGGAGCAAGTTTTTATTTCTGCCGACACTCCCGAAGTGCAACCCGTTGTTTTTTTGTTTGTTTGACAGCTAATGTGTCCTAAATGACTACATAATGGTTTATATATTACTATATTCTATAAAATTTAACTTGATCTCTGCGACAGCTGTCAGAAAAATCACGCCTATGAAGTCCTGAATTTCTTAATAGTTCTGACAGTACCTGTCAATGTCATACTTTGTGGGCATGCCGATTAGTGATGGGCGACGAATGATCGTAATCACAGAGTTTTGGACTTGTTGGTCGTCCATGTCGAGATGATGATGATGGTAGGATAACATCTCGCAAAGGAGTACTCCACCGGGCAAGGTGTTGTGCCCGGGGATAGCTATCCGACAGTGTTAACTTATGTCTTGATATGGTTCGGCCGTCGTTGTAAATTTCGTTTGCGCGATGCAGACTCTGGCTTGTCATTGGCTGAGGCGCGGCGATACAGCTTGTGATTGGTTGCCGGACGGCGCGCGTAGCTAGCGCCATCTTGTAGCGAATGTAGTGAAGTTAGTCGCTACAGAGTTTTAGATAGAGTTTTAATTAAAATATCGATAGTTTAGGTATACTGACGATATTTTAAATAAAACTTAATTTATCATTAATTTTATTGTATATTTTAATATCATTACATTGTTTACATGTGTAATTAAATTAAACCCAATTATATGTTACATTAGCATCGATAATAGTGAAAAACGTCGATAAATACTATCGTTACATTATTATGAGTATATAATTAATATCATAACATTATTTACATGTGTACATACTTGATCTTAAATAATAGTAAGTAAATGAAATCCAATTTCTCACTTTCAACTACTCATTCGATTTCATTACAACATTGTTTGAAAATCGATTTTTTTTCCACCACTATCCCATCTCTAAAAATGTCAATCTTCTACTGTCGCAGAGATCAAGTTAAATTTTATAGAGTATAGGTATCTGTGTTATTTTACAGAAGGGACCTTATTTGGGAAAGTCCGGATGTCAAATCTTTACAAGAAAGAAAACCAGAAAGCTCGGATAGATGCCATTCTTGGGCCCAACATGGGTGATGAATACATCACGAAAAAACAGGTAACTTTTGGATTTTGATTGGTTGTTAAATAAATTTGTTTTGTTTGTTTATGACTGCATCGGTGGCTCAGTGGTCCAGAAGTCAGGGTCACTACCCTGACTTCTGGATCAAAGAGGCGTGGGTTCGATCCCCACCCAGGGCAAATATTTATGTGATGAACATAGGTGTTTGCTCTGTGTCTGGCTGTTATTTAGTTACTATCTATACAACGTGTAACGGAAAGGCTGTATACTTAAAAAGTGGGTTGATACTATACCTTAAATAGATGCCGTATTCGAAATTCCGAGCCAAAATAACAACATTCACTTTTAAAAAAAAATTAAATATGACTGACTACAAAAATCTTTTGCACGTAAACAAACATGTCACAACAAGGATGTGTGGTCTGATTTTGATGGGCAAGGTCGGGTTATTGACCTCACAGCTGTTTAGTGTGATAGTGCTGTGCAAATGTGAATTAGTCATTAAAATGACTAGTTTTTCAAAAAAAGATTAAAAATTTGCAAACGAACTTACACGGCTAAACATGCCCCCATTTAGTTACCGTTATCTGATTTGGTACTTTCAGTATGTATACAGTCTTTCCGTTACACGTTGTATAAGTATGTATTTAAATATATGTATTTGTAGTATATCAGTCTCTGGCAGCCATATCACAAGCTTTGCTTAGTTTGGGGTCAGAGGCCGTGTGTAAGATGTCCCCAAATATTTATTATTACTAAAACGAACGTTTCAGATTTCTTGACAAGGTAAGTATAATTATAGACCGAATCATACAAGTTGGCGGATGTGAAGTTAGCTACAAGATGCGCAATATCCAATCCTGACTGAAGGTCACATATAGGCTCCATCAAACACAGGCGGTACGAGCGGTAGAGCGGTACTAGCGGTAAAGGGCGGTACGGCAGTACCGCGACCGGACCTGTGTGAGCCCTTCTTATATAACCAGTACAATCTTAGAGAATTTAGCTACTGGAGAGAAATTCAGTACGCGTACCCCTCTGCCACGGTATAAGAAAAATTGTGCCTATACGTAAAAGAGACACCGGACATTTTATTACACAATTTTAGACTTAAGTGTTCAAGCAATTAAGGCGAAAATGGATTATCAGCATCTGGGTGCATTGTTCTCGCTCGCTCCGCTCCATAAACCCGTCACCCGTTAACGTTTCAACTTTACCCTGATATGTTTAAGGTCGAAATTTCAGTGAACACCTCCTCCCCCGCTCCTCACGTAAAGCTGACAGAATGTAGTGAGTGCGAATGGTAGAGCGTTACTAGTCCGGAGATAAAACGTCCTTGAGTACAATACAGATGCCCGCCCGTCTGCTATACCGCTCGTACCGCCTGTGTGTAAAGGAGCCTTAAAGCTACGCGTTGATTGGATTTCGTGTTCTGTAGCTAACTTCACATCCGCTGACTTGTATGATTTGGCCTA
Source organism: Hypomecis punctinalis (assembly GCA_949316475.1). Taxonomy (NCBI): domain Eukaryota; kingdom Metazoa; phylum Arthropoda; class Insecta; order Lepidoptera; family Geometridae; genus Hypomecis; species Hypomecis punctinalis. The sequence continues at coordinate 4,324,764 of OX438822.1, forward strand.
TACTGATGAGAATGTTGAGATACCTAGATGAGATGATGGTGAGATCATGAGAGATAACGTAACTCTAACGTACTCCGCTAGGTAGACAATAATAATTTTCAGCTCACGTTAGAAATAATAATAGTTGCATTTTCAGTGAAAAGTAGATAATGCAACGGACATTTCAACATTATCATCATATTTACACACAGACAAATCGCTCCGTCTGATGGGAGATTTCATTTCATAAGATTTGATTTTCACTCTTCACTTACTTTGAGTTCGAATTTAGTTTTTTTTTTATTGGAAAATTACAAACCACAGACTCCAAGGTCTGTGCCTTTTGTTAACTAAAATATTAAATTATTCGATTTTACTGTACAAAAAGAGTTACTACAATAGATATGGGTTAGTTTAAATTTTAGCTAAGTTAGTAGTTTCGGTGCATTGCGTGAATGCCACGAGCAAACTGGCAACCCGCATGCAGCACCCGATCACGAGTGTGACGCATGTGCCAGCCATCGCTCTCCTCCACCATATTTTAGGGAAGAGAACGACCCGACACACGACGCCGCCGCAAGAAAGATTTAGATATTTGATTGAAAATGAAATGAAAATTACATTATTTTCATTTCAGGCATTAAAATTAATAATTTCAGGTACTTACTCTATTTTTTTAATTTATTGTCATCATCTTTTGTTTGCTAGTTCCTGACCAGAGGTCACTTGACAGCGCGCGCTGACTACACGCTGCATGCTGAAAGTCGCGCGTCTTTCCACTATGTGAATACAGCTCCGCAGTGGCAGCGAGGGAACGCTGGTGATTGGGCTGCACTGGAAGATGTAAATATTAATCATAATGCAACCTAATATTGTTTGTTCCTGTTTCCAAAAGAATGATCCATGTATGCGCAAAAGTGCATCAACTAAAAACCAAGGTAAAAATTAGTTGTAGCGGTTTTATACGCTTATTGAGGTTTCGTAAACTTACAATGAGTAGTTTATCTGTAAATGGCAAAATCCGTAAAAGAAATGTATTTCGCACGCTAACCGAGAGCACCAACCTTAACACCTAGCCTCTGAGGTCTACGGCAGATCACAATCTGATATACAGGTTTAAATCCTGTGGTCATGACACATATAAAAGTATTCTCTTACATCATTTCTTTCAGGCGCTACGTCGTCGTGTACAGTCGCTCGGCCGCTCTGTGACAGTCCGCACGGGTACGCACGGAACGGTGACTCTTACCGACAGCAGCCACCGCCCACATGATATATACTTACATAATGACGAGAATAACAACTTGCTGGTGCCTGTCCCTCTCTATTTTTACAAGGTATCTATAATCAGCGCCACACAAGTCTGCAGATGGGAAGTAAAGCGCAGAACGCTGCGCAAAGGCCAAAATATAGGTATGCGCGGGAGCCAGAGAAACCAGACGCCGGTGCACATCCGCCCGCTAACTTCATGCCTCACTATTTCGCCACTTGTGTAGATATTGTGCACACATGCGCAATTATTAGCGAATCATAGCGAAGTGTCATCTGCGGCTAACTTCTCATCCAGTTTACAGAATTGCCCCGCCGGACCGCGATAACTAGGGACCTTAAATTATCTTTTTGCCATCCTTCGATGACACACTCATCAGCCATAGGGCGTCCACTGCTGGAAATAGATCCCACCTATGGATCTCCAATAAGACTGGTTGGAAGCAGCTTGCATCTAGGACTTAGGATAGGTAATTTAAGTGGTATTAATGAGATCGCCAACTCACTTTGGGGGTGAACTATCTATGCTGTGCTTGTCAGTGCGTGACCACGCACTGATAAGAAATTTTTCAAAATTCCTCCGTGCTATTTAATCTGCCTACTGTCAATTAAACTGGGCTACCCGCTGAGCTACAGTGCGACATAAAAGAGAAGAAATTAATTATTCGGGAATTAAATATTATCACTTTTGCTGGAACCACAATCTGAACTGCCAATCATTGTTACCATCCTTGATTTTTTCTCGTTTTGTGTTATTTTGTGGACTGTGAACTTGAAAACAGTATCATTATGAAAAATTAATGCAAAATATGCTAACAAAGCGATGGTAGCGACCTCATTTATTTTCAAGACTTATATGTTGCACTGTAGGTATGTTGTTTTTACAAACAAACAAACAAACAAACAACAACACTTTATTAGACAACCACATTACATAAAAAAGAGATTATAAGGACAAAAACAAAACAATAGGTCTCTAATAGAATAGGATAGGAATAAATAGGTTTTTAATTACTTTGCTTTATAAGTTTGTATTAGTAATCACCATAGGTACATAATTATCTACTTAAAATGTCAATATCCGTATAAGCCATTTGACGAGTTAAGCTATTATATATCGTTTTAATTTTCCAAATATTTGAAAAAGAAACTGGCCGCTTCGCTCACGCATTTTATGTGTTCCACAGCTAGTCTACGACTCCAGAGACAAGAAAGCGACTGCTTTCGTTTCCATAAACTCTTCATACTACAACGCCACTGCCATTCAAGAATTAACCTTCTGCAACGACGTCTGCGAAGACAACCCTAAATTCTCCTGGTTAAAATGGCGGTCCAACGATGGAACATTCAGTTTTTGCTGCGACTACGAAGATTTCACGAATGAAATCGATTATCTCGATCGATTAGATGTAAATGGACTGTTTTATTGATTTATCTAGTCTAAATTGCTAGGCTTTTTACATAAAAGATTTATTTATTTACGAGTAGATACTACTTACTAGATAGTACCTATTTGGTATTTTATTTAAATAAGTAAGTATTTTTATTTGTATTAATTTAATTATAATATAATTATTATATTTTAATATTAATTTAATTAATTAATTATATAACAAGTTTAATCTATTTTGAAAATATGAATTCATAATAAAAATATTAAATAATTTATTTATTTTACTTTAAATAAAGTTAGAAAAGAAATGTAATTTTTTGTTCAATTTTTTTGCCTCATTATCTTAATTATAATCATAAACCAGAATAACAGGTAAAATTTTTTTTTAAATTTTATGATTATACGATAACGACCATGATAGTGAGTAGTGACTGACCTCATAGTGATTTACTTACATACTTAACAAACATAACAGAAACATCATCAATATAAAACAATCTGCTCATGGAGAATCATTCACGATAGCTACAGTTTAACATTCATAACATAATTCTCCTTTACCATGACAGTCAAGTAAATTACCATGCATGGTTTATAATACATTATTCCCCCATACCAATGTCTATACTTACTATATTAGTAGTATTCATTAAATCCTGGTAATCAATCAGAATCAACGCTTTTTTGATATTTTTATGACTTTATTATTATTTTGATTCCTTCCTCAATGATTAGCATTTAGAAATAGTGGCTGTCAAAGTAAGTGTCATGTTATTATAGGCTGTCACTGTCAAAAGCTATGGTCAAGGTGGCAAACTTAATGTTGCCATCGTAGACAGAAAAATAACTAGTTTTAGGTTTTGAAAACTTTTGCAAAAATTGAAAACTTTTTTCTTTTGACTCGACCCAGTTTGGACATTTTCAAGAAAATTATAGCTTTGTTCATCTCAGTTTATTTTGACGCAATAGGCAAGACAGGTTGATTCGAGTCAACAGTAAAGACCCACGTGCGGTTATGTGTGTTGCCTGTTGACAGGTTCCTGTTGCTTACCGTGTTCACTATCGGCCGGCAGCAACTTCGCTACCCACTTTAACTGCTTACTTACCTCCTTATGGAATTTATATCAATATCGGGTTAAAGAACTTTATTTCTCAAAAGAAATTACACAAGATAAAAATAACGTTACTTTCTATAAATATAATTCTTAACCTAAAGTTTATACTGCGTAAATATTCAGTGAACTGTCTTTTATAAATGTAATTACTGTAACTTCTTTTTTAATACATTTTTTTTTAAGTTTTGCATTAGCTTATTGCTTTCAAAACATAATATTATGAATTTAATGTAGCGCTAGGATTTAAACACTCACTTAGTAACTGTGCATAATTATTATTATTTTATTATGTTATTTTCGAAATTAAAAAAAAAGGGATATTATTATATGCACAGAGAAATGAAATATTATTATCCCTCTTTAATGTCTGCACGGCTATCATAGACCTTTTCTAAATAATAAACTGGTATCCCAGTTAAAAACGAAAATTCTTTTGCTTGTTGCTTGTGGATGTGAATTATTTTATTGCGAATTTTATACAAGATATTGCGGGAATCTCATTATATTGATAAACATGACCATTGATTCGTTATCAATTTAAATCCAGGCATGTGTGATATCAGACTGTACGTGTGTTGACGAATTTTCCTTCATAATCGATATTGTCAATCTGCCTACGCGCGTTGAATAACAATTTTTATTGTAAATAAATACACAATCATTTCTCAGGTCAGTATTTACAGATTTATTGAACATTATAGATTTATTTAACGCATTATCACAATTGTGACGCTTGTTTTTTACCGCATAGAAGCACAAAAAGTAGGTACATGTGCAAAGTAGTGTTGTATTGTCATAGATAATCCCTTTTAATCCTTTCATTATCCCGGTAGAATTGATGTTGTATACGGTAAAATAATGTAATAAATCCTCTTTCATAACAAATTAAGATATTCACGGGATTTGAAGATACCCACAGTGTACTTTAGCGGGAAGACAGACCCAGGCAAAGCGTTCCACATTCCGGCTGTTCGTATGAGGAATGAGGATTCGAAACGCTTGGTTCTAACGCGCGGAATGTCCACCATAAAAGGGTGGTGCTTTAGTCGCGTCTGTCTAGCCGTACGATAGAAGAAAGGGGCAGGCCATCGAGGCCCATTCGAGTGCACCTGTAGTAAATAAAAGTCGTCTTTCTCTTATTATAACAGGGTCTACCTGATGTCAAGGTAGTCCATTAGAAAACTGTCAGTGCCACCATTGTGTTACAGGTGTGTGTCTGACATGCCCAGCTGACATGATGAGCGAGGACTCGGTGGAGAACCGCCTGGGCCCGCCCGGGGTCAACTCCCGCTCGCTCAGCGCTGCCCATACTGCTGCTGATTTACAGGTTAATGTTTATTTTATTCAGTTATCATAGGTTACAGTTACGCCATTATAATCTAAATCAGTACTTCCCAAACTGTGAGTTGGCTGTGTCTGTAGAATATCAAATCTATCATATACTAGCGGACCCGGCGAACTTCGTTTCGCTTTCCGTAAGAACCTTGTACAGAGTATTAGAAAACTACAAAAAAAAATATGCCAAATCGGTCAAGCCGTTTTCATGTTATGTCATGACAACGGAAAACGGGTTTCATTTTAATATATATAGATATAATATATGGATGTCACTGTGATTTATTTAACCATTTAGCTATGTCTTAAGGCTGCTTAAAAACTCTGACACCAGGGCTAGCCACCTGGCCTTTATGAACTTTTTTACTGTGATTAAAAGTAACTCGTATTAAAGTTGATGTCAGAACTATGATAACAAACATTGAGTACTTAATACTTAATGATAACAAAACATAGGAAGCAATCCAATCCTTCCCAAAGAAATAAGTTTATTGAAGTAGTTATTTAATTAAAAAGTAAGCCCTAAGTCCAGGTTTTGCGTAGTTTACTTAAACTTTCGCATTCGCGTGTGGCTCCACACATTTTGATTAGTTTGTCCTCGTTTCCAGCAGGGGCGTTGTAACAAAAAATGTATGGGGCTATACCAAGGCTATACAGAAACAGCTGTAGCTTAAATTTACGTGTAAACCTGGACTAACCTCTAAAAGTTGTATTGAAACTTTGTCGAGCTTTGTTGTTGATTTTATTCATATTGGTAATGATTAAATTTTCTAGAGGTGAGTATGTAAACTGGTATCAGATGGGTCCTAGCCCAGACAACTTTGGGAGCCATTGGTCTAAACCAAATTGATGCATGCTTACTATTCTTATTTGATGTGGTGCGATAAGTCCTGCACTGACATTCTGCAAGTGAAGTGAATTTAAAGTGAAGTTACCTTGAGGCATATCTGGACCTATGGAATACAATTATGGGGCGCAGCTAGTGCCTCCAACATAATGGTCATCCAAAGAGTACAAAACTATATCCTAATGCAAATATCAAACACACCTGGTTCATCAGAAACACAAAGGTCCACGAAAATCTGCCCATGATGAATTGATGTGCCCATGGTGAAAGATGAAATAGAGTCTCATGGAGCGAGGTACAAAATAAGGCTGGAAAACCATCCGAACCCCCTGGCAGGTCAACTCACTATCCCTGAAACCATAATGATAAGGATTAACAATAATCCTTAAAATAAATAGGCTAGCTCGGCTGGGAGCTGCACTATAAACGCCAAAAAAGAACGCAACTCATCTGCTTATAGTCTCATAGACTGATTGCACGATAAAAACACACAAAAAGAAAAAAAAATCTTAAGGGCTTATTTTTCGGAGAGAGGAAATAAATATAGTTAAAAAAAAAAAATCTCGCTTAGGATCAATTTCTTATTTTTATTTTATTTATAATTTTTTTTATACATGCTTTGTCATCAGTCTTTAATAGGTGTGCAAAGTTTAAAGAAAATCTGATCACTCAAAGTAGGTCAAAATCGAGCTCGAAGAGGTTGGTAACAAGAAAGCAAGCAAACATACAGGTGACACTAATAAAAGCGTGTTAAAAATGTTGTGTGTGGAGTCCCTCTGCACGGAAGAAGTGAAACTTCGTAATGTGGAAATGAAAATAGGAAGGAGTAGAAATTAAACAGTAAGAGACGGCAAGAAACCCGACGGAATGACATCGGTGCCGTGGAAGATGGGACGACTTTTAGTGTGGAACGCGACATGTGTTGACACACTGGCGTCGTCTCATCTTCCTGGCGCAACATAGAAGGCTGGTGCTGCTGCAGCTAAAGCTGAAAACCTCAAACGACACAAATATGAGTCGTTAGACAGAATGTACCATTTTGTGCCGTCAGGGGTTGAGACTTTAGGTCCGCGGAGGCCGGACGCTCTCATATTGTATAAGGATCTAGCTAGGCGTCTGGTAGAGGTGACACGTGACCAGAATGCTGACATCTACTTTGGCCAAAAAATTAGTATTAGCGAGGCAACGCCGCCAGCATTCTGGCCACGTTACCCTCTGCCGCAGGTCTTTTAGTTTAGTTTTATTTTAGTATAAGTTTTAGTGTAAGTTTTTTTAGTATGAGTTTTTGACCAACGAACCACCGGAGGAGGTATACAATTCGACGCGTATATATTTTTCTTTATGTATAACCACGCATAACTTTTTTTGTTGTTGTCCGAATTCAATAATTATTTTTTTATTGGAAATAGTATACTTCAAAATTGGTCCCATTTAAATGTTATCGAAATCGGCTGAGCCATTTTAGATAAATCGACAATAATGTGAAAAATGCTACATCGATCCGTGCGAAATATTCGCAAATTCTGTACACGAGTGAAGTCGGTCATGCTAATTTAAGTAGGTCTAAATAGTTATAGTTATTTGAAATGTTTATTAAGTTTTGATAAATAAATTCATAAACCAGTAAATTGATTTTGGAAGTTTGACGCAACAGTGTTTTTATACCCCCTCCAAGGTAGCGTTAAACGTTTAACGAACACCTTGTTGGAAGTTGCATTAGAAGTTTCACTTCAAAATGATTATGATACAAAATATTAGTATGAAAATAAGGCTTTAAAAGGGCAGCCGGGTTTCTAAAGGGCTGGGTCATTACTGGACATTATTGGGCCTCTCTTGTACGTCACTAATCTCGGTCTCGTGCAGATCTTGTCCAGGTTGAAACTAATTATTTATTTGGTTATAGGCGGGCAGTGTATCTGTATATACTGATGTGCCTATATCAAGCAGAGTCGAATAAAATCAGTATTTATCTGTCAAAGAATTTTTTTCCTTCTTCATTTATCCAAAGGTCCAGTCTATTCTTAACACTTTCACTGTCCCAGTATAAAGTTATGATCTGTATTCATACGTCCATGCACCTCGCGCTCCACAATCTCGCTCTAGCTTGAAAAAACTGGCAACATTTAACGGAGGCTACTTTAAAATTTTTGGTAGCCTTGTTACTTAACCATACGTCCATGAGACTTTTGTGTTCTTGTTCATACGTCCAGTCATATAATAATCATCAATTTTACCTCTAAATTGTGACTCCAACTAGAGTCGTGGACGTACGACTCGGGTACAGGTGTGACTCCTTTTGGAGTCATTGGACAGAGAACGTGTTAAATGTGTTTGTAGTTCTTGCTGAGATGACATCCTTAGGCAACCTATTCCAATTGTTTGTAATTAGATTTTGTTTTGTTACCAGGTGCTCCGTGAGATAGAGAATGTCTACTTCTCGGAGCCCCAGACGTGGGACGCGGCGCGCCACGTGCTCCGGCACGCGCCTTCGCCACTCGACGTCACTCAAGTTGAGGCTGCCTTCACCAAGCTCAAGCGGCAGCAGCAGGTCAGTATACTCTGACACCAGGGCCAGCCCACGGTGCGCCATTTGCTCCGGCACGCGCCTTCGCTCCTCGATTTCTTCTACAGACGTATGCAGGTTGTGTTACAATGTTTTCCTTCACCGAAAAGCCAGTGGTGTGAAATTCCGTACATTAATTCTCTCGACACGACTAGCGGGTTTTTCTCCCCCCGTGTTTGGCGGGAGTGAGGATGCCAACTCGAGCAATGTGCTCATTTTGGCGGCTGGACGCCTCGGCCACTCTGGGCCGAGGGGCAAAGTTTGGAGGGTGCGAGTACCCTTCCCAGTCCGCGAGGACGGGCGGCTTCTCTCAGCACCCTCGTTAGCCATTGTATGGCCATCGCTGGCCATCTTGGCTAGGCTTCATTAAAAAAACTCATTGGTATGAGACCTTGGCAAGGCCGGTGTTACAACCACTTCACAAATCCGAGCCATGGCAGCACTCTGTTGCAAATGTTACCTCCGGTCACCCATCTGATGATTAACCAGGCCGACGTTGCATAATTTCTGCCTTGGGTTTGTGCCAATCCATGTCACAAAATTTTTACTGATTTTTTTAATGATCTTTTCAGGTAGTGTCCGGGAAAGCCCTGCACCTAATATCTCAACAACGCGACAATTGCGACCGAGAATTCAACGAAATCCAAACCATTCGCGAACAACTGGCAAATACGTTGGAAACATGCCAAAAAGCGCGAGAAAAACTACGCTCAGCGTCCAACCACCTCACTATCTCCACCTTTGTCATACTCGCTAACTTCAGAAAAAGACAGATAATCCGATCTGTCCTAAAATCTCTAGAATTGCTACGCAGTTTACGCAGCGTCGAACTAGATGTCGCTAATTTGATACACAAAAAGGAGTATTACGAGGCGATTGAGCTGATTTTGAAAAGCAAAAAAGCTGCAGCGATTCATAAAGAGTATACATGTATAGCTGATTTGGCAAATAGGTTACAAGATACTTTAGATATGACAGAAGAAAAATTGGACTCAGTGCTAGCAAGCGTGTGTTTTAACTTTGACGAAACTGTCTTTAAAAAGCTTAGAAAAGCTTACGCGTTATTAGGGAAAACACAAGCGGCAATGGAGCAGTTACATATGCATTACTGCTCAGCTGTTAACGAAACTGCCTTAGAATCAGTCAAAGGGTTTACAGACAAAAGTACAGATGTGAAATTTCAAGATATGTGCGAGAATGTTTCGCCGGAAAAAGCGCCGTTGTGCCTTTTGAATTTGTGCGAAAAATTGTTTCTGATCATGAGGAGCTATTACCTTTTAGTCAATTGGCATTCGAAATACGATGTCGAAGAAGTACCATCGACAAATAACGTTTTTGAAATTGAAAAGAATGTCAGTAGGGAGTATATAAGACAGAAGCTAAAAGCTGGTTTGGTTAGAATTTGGCACGATGTGCAAGCGAAAGTTTCGACTTTTTTGAAAAGTTCAGGCTTAGAACAGTGTCCTTTTGAGAAGTTCATACAGATGTTGGGTATTTTGCGAAAGTTGACGCAAGTCGCTGAGGTGTTTTGCGGCGATAAGTCCGATTTGCTACAGGACTTTATCAAAACTCAGAGCGTTTTGTATATCAAAAATTACCACAGGGGTAGAATGGAAGAGTTGAAGCTTTTTTTGGAAAATGAAGGGTGGGAACAGTGTCCAGTTAAATCATCATTCACGTTACTCAATTTGCAAGAGTTTAAGCAGTTTAAAAAGTACTTAATATCGTCTAAAGATTCGGTAGTGTCTAAAACTCTATCAGACGGCGCATCGTCAGTCCCGTCACAAGACGACAGTGTTTACATCGCGAAATATTTCAACGAAAAATCACACCACACTCCTTTCGAAATATTCCGAAACGAAAACGTCACAAACGATGATATTTTTGGTCTAGAACCTGAATTAGTTAGTGAGAATGAATCAGATGACGAACCAGAAGAATTGAAAAGAGATTATGTCGATGACAGTGATAGGTATTCGTCTATGAACGAAAAAGTAAACGAAAGTCCGTCTAAAATCAAAGACAGTGTTATAGTAACAAATACTACTTTATCGGTTTTGAGAAACTGTGGTCAATACCTCCAAATCTGTCGATATCTTCCTCAAATTTCATTAGAAGTTATAGTCTTAATGAATCAACTATTTGACTATTATTTCTACACTGTACATCTATTCTTTACATCCGATTTGGATGTCGCTTCCAGTACTTTATACACTAACAAATTGAACTTAGTTTTGAAACGGATATCAAATAATATAGACTCTGTTAATACAGAGACAGAAACCAAATTCCAATGTCCCGAAATGCCTCAACTAGACTTGAGAAATGAGGAAAACTTAAACGGTCTTTGTGAAAGAATCACAGCGGTTGAAAGCGTTATTTTTTTGGCAAAGCAGTTTGAGCTTTTGCATCCATATTTGGAGTCTATAATAGCTCCCCATCAACGCATGGTTATAGACCATTTTAAAGAAAATACACTGGCAGTTGTTTCTGACTTACGAATGCCAGTTTACATGTGTTCTGCTAGCAAAGCGGTTGACGCTAGAACCGCATTAATAGCAATGTCTCAAGTCAAATGGGACGTGAAAAACGTTGCAATCGAACATAGTCCTTATGTAGATATGATAACGCGCAAAATCCAGGTCTTCGCTATTAGATTAGAAAACGTTTCAGCCAAAATAACAATCAGTTCTGAAATACAGAATTCAATATGGAGTATGGTATCAAAATTTATCGTCCATTTGTTAGTTGAAGGGTTTTCTAATGCAAGTAAATGTTCAAATGGGGGTAGAGGGTTAATGCAGTTGGATTATAGACAGTTATTCGTTAAATTGGAAAAGATTTCGGGTTTGAAACCTGTCCCGTATCAGGACTATGTAGATAGGTATGTGAAAGCGTACTATTTGCCGAGGAAAGAGTTGGAAGAATTTGTTGTGGAAAGGACTGAATATTCGAACAAGCATTTATTTGCTTTGATTGCGTGTGCGTGTGAAAATAAGCGGGACAGGCAGGCGTTGATTGCTTTAGTTGAAAATAAAGATAAAGATAATTCTTAAGAACTGTTTTTAACCGACTTTAAAAGGTTTTCAATTTGACCCATGTTTTTTTAACCGACGAAACAGAAGAGGTACTCAATTCTACGCGTATTTTTTTTTGTCTTCCACGTATAACTTTTTACAAATAGTGATTCGATTTCGATAATTATTTTTTTATTGGAAATAATATACTTCGAAGTCGAATTTAAATCTTATCGAAATCGACAGAGCCATTTTGATAAATCAACAATAATGTGAAAAATGCTACATCGATCTGTGCGAAATTCTGTACACGGGTGAAGTCGGTCATGCTAATTTTTGCAAAAAAATATTATTTGTATGTATGTTACGCGATTACTTCGTTACCTAATATTCGACATTCTGTACACGGTTGAAGTTGACTTTGAGTCATTATTGGCAAAAAATAATTCTAAAATAAATAAATTAAAATTATAAAAGCTGAAATAGCAGTGGAGTTATAAAGTTCTCCAATGGAGACCAGCCCCCCGACCGCCTAAGCAATAGCAATCGTTTATGACTTCATTTTAGTCATTTGGCACCGCCTATGTGACGTTAGCCATCAATTGCTTTGCGCGGATTGCGAAAGCAATCGTTGAACGAACAACTTTGATGGCTAACGTCACATAGGCGGTGCCAAATGACTAAAATGAAGTCATAAACGATTGCTATTACGATTGCTATTGCTTAGGCGGTCGGGGGGCAGGTAGACTAGCACATCGTAGGACGACCACCGATAAGATGGACCGACGATATTAATATTTATTACTACATATACTGGATGTCTAAACTCCTATAGAATATTTTATGTTTGTTAAAAAGTTGTCACATCAGTAAACTAGATGGCGTGTGCGTCGAGTTAGCTCGCGGTGGCGTTTGGCTTACGATGCAAGCGATACTAATTTGTAAATTATTAAAAACAGTTTCTCTGAAAACACCGCAAGGTTGTTTCGCTATCCTCTCCTGAAGGTACCTGCGTAGACACTGGAAGAGTTGAAGGTTCATTTTAAATTAGTCTGATCTTAGTTGAATTGGCTTCAAGGAATAGGCCGAATCAAACTTTTTGGCGGATGTGAAGTTAGCTTAATATATGCGTGAAACCCAATCCTCGCACTTAAGTGCACTTTAGTCAAGATTGGGTTTTGCGCAGCTTGTAACTAACTTCACAGCCGCCAAAAAATGTGATTCGTCCTATACTAGGCCCAATTTTAGAGGCGCCATCATATTTTCAGAGTATTGTCGCTTTCTGACTGAGACTGGAAATTGGTTTAGAAACATAGTTTTTAATAATTTTTTTTAATTACTATGATATTGAATTTGTTTTTTTTAATCATGTATTTATGTTGTGATCTTTTGTTGGACGAGTCCATTAATAGGAACATTGATGAGCATATTATTTTATTTAATTGTTTTCAATGTACTATTGTGATATATAAATGCTTTCATTTCATTTCATTTATACTAAGCGCTACACAAATCGGCGGATAGGAAGTTATGTGCAGAACGCTGCGCAAAAGCCGAAGTATAGGTATGCGCGGGAGCCAGAAATACTCGCGCCGGGGCATACCCGCCCGCCAACCTCATGCCTCCCGCGCGCTCTCTACGCCCGTGCTCACCACTACGCCTCGCGGCGTCGGCATTGTGCACACATGCGCAATAATTAGCCAATCACGGCGAAGTGTTATCTGCGGCTAACATCTCATCCGCTGACTTCGGCGGCGCTTAGTATAAATATAAATAGCAAAGTAAAATAGTGTTCTCTCTGTCAAATAAATACAGTGAAAAAAAACCGGACAAGTGCGAGTCAGACTCGCACATCGAGGGTTCCGTACAAACACGTTATTAAAATAATTAAAAAGCTGTTTTAGCATGTGCTAATGAAGTTCTTTTATATGATACCTTACATGATACGATTTGCTCACTTTGAATTTTGAACCCACATTTTGTGAATTTAGAGGCCCTATTTTTTGTGATTTAAATAAAAATGTATAGTTTTCAGATTTATTCCTATATGTGCACTCTGAGACAATGCTTCTCGCCAAATTTCATAGTTCTATGTCAACGAGAAGTACCCTGTAGGTTTTGATTTTTGTTTTGGTTTTGCGAAATATGCGTTTTTTTACGACATTAACGGCTCTAACTTTTTTAAACGATAACTGAGAAGTTTTTCTTTTACACAACTGCAAGAAAACATAGATATACGTATACAGTTTAAATTTCAACTCAATATCTTTACGCGTTCTCGAGATAAAGAGTCTTGACATACACACAGACGGACAACAAAGTGATCCTATAAGGGTTCCGTTTTTTCCGTTTGAGGTACGGAACCCTAAAAAACAGGGCTACTTTATAAATTGCTATTATAATTACGATGGCGCCGCTAAAATTGGGCATAATTTTTATTAATTAAGTTGGTATTTTTTAAGTAAGTACTTAATATTTTGTAAAAATCTGAATTTACTTCCGAATTACTTTTTTATTAGATCTGTAATCTCATTGAAAAAGACATTTTATTGTAATTAGTTTTAAGCTTTAAATGTATCTTAATGTTAAATGTACTCACAAATTTTATTTAATAATACAGATTACATAATTATGTAAAAAATGTATTTTGATTTCTCAACTTGCCTTGAACTTGAATGTGCAACTTGAATGTCCACCTTTTATGGTGGACATTCCGCGCGTTAGAACCAAGCGTTTCGAATCCTCATTCCTCATACGAACTCAGTACCTATACGTAGTATATCAGTCTCTGGCAGCCATATCACAAGCTTTGCTTAGTTTGGGGTCAGAGGCCGTGTGTAAGATGTCCCAAAATATTATTTATTTATTATTTAAACGAATAAATCTTTAATTACTTGTTAAAGCAGTTATAGAAATTTGAACAATTTTTAAAAGTGATTGTTACGTTGCCAGAATATTGACCACTTTTCTGACATAAAAACTTTGCTAAGATTTTAAAAAGTATCGTTCATTTTTAGACGGAGCATATTAAAAAACTGTGCATGAAACTTTATTAAAAAAAAAACTAATCTGGATATAGCCATGGGTAACTCAACTGATCTGCGCGAGCCGCGGTTCACGGTTCAGCTCAACCAGCTGAGCCGGAGCTGCGAACCGTCTCACAGATCAGATCACCACAGTACAACAGAACTCGATTCTAAGTATGTAGGCACTTTAGCTCGCATGAAATATATGCGTGGATCTTAAGCGAGTCGTTTAGTGAATGACAATGTAAACAGTAACTGTAGATTGTAGAGATACATTATCCCGTTCACATAGGTTTGCTTATTGTTACATTTTTATGCTTGTAATGCGAGTTTCATGTGATACTAGATAAATGTAATCGAATGTACCCAGTTTGGAGAATAGTATTTGTAGTAGCGTACTGTTGTTTGAAAATAAATAATTTTGAATTGAATAAGTACTTCATTAAAAAAATTAGTTTTTTTTTATTAATTATGTACTTTCCTAAATGTACTAGTACTTCTTCGAACATTAGATCTTGCGAAACCAGCTCTTAATGAACATATTTGTCGAGAGTTAAAAATCACATCAAAATCGGTGTAGTCCGGTTGAATAGGTTACGAAATCTCCCATTTATCTTTATTACAAATAAATAAAGTGCATTTTCGAGTAACCTGTTCGAGTAACAGTTGCACATTTTCGCGTTAATTCTTCCAAACAAGAAAATGTCGTCCTATTTTGAAGTCGGTAAAAAGCAGCGCGTGCGGACAGGTCATCATCGTCCCATCGGACGTCCTCAGCTGGACATAGGCTTCTCCTATAGATCTCCAATAAGACCGATTGGAAGAAGCAAGCATCCTGCGGTCTCACTGAGGTCATCTGTCATCTGTCTACGATTCATCTAGAACTTTTCGCGGACAGGTAGGTACCTACGCGCGAATAATAAAATTATTCGACATCGACCTTCGGAGATTGTCGGCTGGTTTCGGTTTTGTAGAGCGTTATCCCTGTCACACCCTACCCATATTTATTATGACGATGGTTGCCACTGCACTCTCCTTCTCTTTCTATGTTTCTCCGTTTCGTTCGCACACGGCATAGGTTCGTCAAAAAGTTAAAAGAGCGCGTCGCGTCGGTCGCGTCGCATCGCAAGTAAACATTGAATGAACCGCAAGGCACGATTGAGCTGCCTGATCTGGAGTTGAACCGTGAGCTGTTGAGCCGTACTGGTGTGATCTGATCTGTTGAACCGGTTCAGATCTGAGTTACACACGACTATCTGGATATTTATGTTAATAATGTTCGTAATCTTTACACCACGTCTTTTAAAATACACCTTTATTATGCATTAGGTGCCCTCATTGTAGCTCCGCGTGGTTCTGTCAGCATTTGGTGGTTTTATGCTCAGTAAACCAAACCTTATTAAAAAAAAATTGGATCGGAAATTTTGTGTAAAGTTGACCAAAAAAAACGTCTTTTTTCCTGTACCTACGTGCTATTAAGAATTTGATATTTATTTAATTAGTAGGTCTAAGTAGATCGGATGGCAGGATGCCGGATGGACTGACTTTGGTGCCTTGGAAGAACGGGAAGTTTCTGGTGTGGGATGCCACGTGCGTCAGCACTGTTGCTTGCCTGCCACCTTAGTCGCTCCACCCAGTCTCCTGGGGCGGCTGCGGAGGATGCCGCTGCTAGAAAACGGCAGAAATATGTGTGGCAATATTACTTTGTGCCCGTCGCCGTTGAGACTGTGGGTTCTTGGGGGACCGATAGCAAAACGCTGATTCGGGAGATTGGGCAACGGATCAGGGAAAGAAACGGTGACCCCCGCTCCGGTTGTTTTTTGGTGCAGAGGTTGGCCATTGCCATTCAGCGCGGTAATGCAGCCAGTGTGATGGACCTTTGCGCCTGGGACAAGCAGGGGCGAGCTTTTCGATTATTTTTTTGTAAACTAGTCTTGAATCAGATCGTTTATTTTTTAGTATCGGTTTCGTAACGTTGAGTTTTTTATGTGGGAGGGGTGTTAACCCACCGCACAACCCCCAGAATGCCGGAGGACCACATCCTACTTTGGTCAGCGGGTCCATCGGACCTAGCCGGTAGCTAGCTAGGCTGTACTACCGACCGTTCCCTCATCCGCCACCCGGGGGACGCTGCCCTACGCCGTGAGGCCCAGCGCGGGCTTGAAACCAAGAAATAGAAGAGCTGGTGGCGGAGCCCAATATTATTGGTGAGATAAAATCCCATAGGCTCCGCTGGCTCGGCCACTTGGAAAGAATGGGAGAGGATCGCGCCGTGAAAAGGGCTTACTTGGGAGTGCCGAAGGGCCGAAGACCCGTTGGCCGTCCAAAGTACAGGTGGAAAGATGAGGTGGAAAAAGATCTTCGCAAGCTCGGGATTGATGTCTGGCAGGAACTTGTCCAGGAAAGAGAAGAGTGGCGACACGTAGTATCGGAGGCCAAGACACAATTTGGGTCGCTGCGCCAACATAGTAAGTAAGTAAACTAGTCTTGAGTTTTGTAATTAATGTAGGTACTTATTATGACGCAATGTTATTTGACTTTTGAATAAATTGATTAAGTACCATTAGTAGGCAATACAATAATTTGTTGCCTATATACCTAGCGTAATAAACGTGACAAAAATAGTATATATGTAGGTGGAGGAAAATTATTGTAGAGATAAAAATTGTACAATTCTGGGCTATCGCGACTAATTATTATTAACACGTTTACTGCTGGTTTTCGAAGTGAAAACATCTTTAGCGGCGTTGTTCACTTTTTGGGGTGCATGCTTTGAGCAAAAATCTATACTTAGGTACAGGGTTAATAGTCAGGCAAAAAAAACGTATACGCAAATAGAGACAAAAGATATTACTTTCGTCCTGTTCACACTCTCATACCTGCACATCTCGCCCTCTCTTACTTTTGTAATTATTATTATTTAGCGCCATGTCTAGTTAATCCTTTGACTATGTTTTATGCTCATTAAGTGATCCTAAACCTTATAAATAAAATTGGATCGGAGTGCAAAGTTAAAATTATTTTTTTCCTATACTAATTAATGGTAGGTATTGTACTGATTAAATATTAAATTCAAAATAAATTTGACATGTAAGTGGCACAATCTATTTCTGTTTATAGGAAAATACGAAACATTTCCAGCCTATTATATTATATATATGATAAATAAAACAGAAATCAATAGGTTTAGTTCCTGTATGATGAGGAAAATCCAAAATAGATCCAAAACCGAATTTTAACAAACGAATAAAGTAAATTAAAAACTATTTTTATTGACAAACATCGTAGAACAAAAGTTGTTAGTTTTGATGTACAGAATAAGCCCCTAAAAGGATGCTAATTGATTAGAAATAACCCTGTATAGATTTTTGCTCAAAGCATGCTACCCTCGGTTTTGACTGCCTCGGTGGCTCAGTGGTTAGTAACCCTGACTTCTGGGTGTGGGTTCGATCCCCACCCAGGGCAAGCATTTATGTAATGAACATTGGTGTTTGCTCTGTGTCTGGGTGTTATTTAGGTACTATCTATTTAAGTATGTATTTAAAACTATATATGTGTAGTATATAAGTCTCTGGCAGCCATATCACAAACTTTGCTTAGTTTGGGGTCAGAGACCGTGTGTAAGATGTCCCCAAATATAAAAAAGTAACTAATTATTTTTAACCCATCCCAGCGGATTGGCAAGTTGAAGTGGCAGTAGACAGGGCACATATCTCGGAGAACAGATCACAATTGGAGACCACGTACCGGCAAGCGCAGCGTAGGACTTCCCCTACGAGGTGGACATACGACCTACCTCACTAAGACTGCAGGTTCGCGCTGGATGCAAGCCGCTTCCAACCGGTCTTATTGGAGATCCATAGGGGAGGCCTATGTCCAGCAGTGGACGTCATAATTATGGACAATGATGAATTAATTTTATGACAATATGCTATATATTGCTATGCTGTTTTGAAACTATCGCGATTTGAACACATTATTATTATAGATTTGCATCAACCGTGGTTACGGGTAGACTGACCTTTTTTAACAGTCTACCCGTGACCACGGTCGATGCAACTCGGCCGAAACGTCGGGATGATGAGGTATTCATTTATCTCGTAATTTAAATGCGCGATCAGTCCCGTAGTAAGTATATAATAAAAAATATTGCTATGGTTTTCCCACATTTAATAATGCCCATATAGTGACCCAATATTGTTATTTTAAATAAGTAAAGCACAGGTGTTACTCACGCATAAAGGAGAAAACTGCTACATACTATAATTTCAATCGCATTTGACGATCTTTCTCAGGGTTAAAATACTAGCACGCGGGATCGTCTTGCATAGCACAAATGGACTGCTATGCAAGACGAGCCCGCGTGCTATGCGAGACGAGCCCGCGTGTTAGTACTCCAACCTAGAGAAAGATCGCCAAATTGTCTAGTAGCAGTTTTCTACTTAATTTATGCGTGAGTAACACCTGTGCTTTACTTATTTAAAATGACAATATTGGGTCACTATATGGGCCTTATTAGAAAGCTCCAAGCACTGGACTGCTAGGTGTTTGTCAGCGATCACCGAAATTAAGCAACGCTCCGAACGGTCAGTATTTGGATGGGTGGCCGCGGTGGCATTTCCCAACTGACCGCCACCGTGGCTCGGATGACACGTTAAATTGTAGGTTCCAGTCGTTATAAAATTATAACCGTTTAGCTATGTCAGAGGCCTTCAGGCGGCCTAAAAACTCTGACACCCGGCCTATACGAACTTACTTACTGTTTTGCTGGACTTAGGCCTCCCTTATGGATCCAGCGCGATCCTGCGGTCTTGATGAGGTCATCCGTCCAACTTGTGGGCGGACATCCTACGGATGACTCGAAAACTACTTGATCCTATTCATCATAAGTTCTCCGAGATAGTAGTCCGCCCCGGACTTGGACCTCGCGCTCTTCCTATTTTATATCATAAATACCTACTAGGATTTAAAAAAATGGGTCCAGACTCGTGGTTACACCGCTTTGTTACACCAGTGTGACTACGAGGAAACTTTTTTCCTCGTGGTTACACTACTCTAAAAGGATCGTGCTTGACTAAATATTAGGTAAGTAGTGATGTGCGGGATAGTTGAAAATATGATTGAGGTCAAGATATGTTGTTGCAAACTGTTTAGTAATGTCATGGAAAATAAAATATATCCACTATGTATAACAAAGTCATAAAGTAATTTTTAGTGTTTTAGCTCCTTTTCAAAGAAAACCAAGTGAAACAACAAATGGTAAAAATAATTATAATTTTCGTTTCAAAAATGACATGTGTCAAAGTGACAGCTGTCATATTCTAGAATTCATACTAAAGTAGCATGACAGCTGTCAAACCTTAAAGTTGTTTATCTCTGTAACTATCGATTTTAGACCATTGCTGTCTTCACAAAAGTGATAGAGCTCAACAAGATTTACATTTCGTATGACAGCTGTCAAACTTTAAAGTTGTTTATCTCTGTAACTATCGATTTTAGACCAGCGCTGTCTTCACAAAAGTGATAGAGCTCAACAAGACCGACATTTTGGATGACAGCTGTCAAACTTTATAGTTGTTTATCTCCGTAACTATAGATTTTAGACCATTGCTGTCATCACAAAAGTGATAGAGCTCAACAAGATCTATTTCATAAATATACACATTTCAGATGACAGCTATATAAACGAAACGCCATTGAACGAATCGATAAAATGTTGCATATTGTTATATAAAAATATTTTACTGCTATGTCCGTAGTATAAAGGGTAGACTATAACTAAGCAACGTTTCGCTCGGTCAGTATTTGGATGGGTGACCGCGGGTGGCATTTCCAACTGAGCGCTACCGTGGCTCGGATGACACGTTAAATTGTAAGTCCCGGTTGTTTAAACCGTTTAGCCATGTCAGAGGCCTTCAGGCGGCCTAAAAACTCCGACACCAGGGCTACCCACCCGGCTTATACGAACTTACTTACTTAAAGGGTAGACTTACCTACATGTAAGTATAAGCCGAATCCTATATCCAAGGCTTGAAACCGATTGAATATTAACCAGAATTAAAACGGTATAAACCTGATTCTCCATTTTTTGGTTTACAAGGTCATCTTATACAGTACCTACAGATTTTTTTTATTTTCCTACACTAGCAGTGTGACCACGAGTCCTACGTTTTATTAGTTTACTCGTGGTTACACCAGTCGGTGTAACCACGAGGAAAAAAGTTTCCTCGTAGTCACACTGGTGTAACAAAGCGGTGTAACCACGAGTCTGGACCCAAAAAAAAAAAAAAATGTAACTGTACTAAAGTTAGCGATTTATTTTAAACAAACAAATAATGTTGAAAGACATAGATAACGTTCGGTGAAATGAAATGTTTAAAATAGTCAACTCCCGTAGAAAGTGGCGCCGTTTTGCCTCTGTTTACAACGGCCCTCGTATCTTCGCAATCACTGAACAGAAGATGCTCATATTCGAACTTAAAAATTCTACAAATATAAACTAGGTTCATGCTAAAGGTGACGTCCACAAGTGGTATATTATTCAGAGAAAAATCGAAACAAGATGGTATATCCTATCCTACTAATATTATAAACGTGAAAGTTTGTGAGGATGGATGGATGGATGTATGGATGTTTGTTACTCTTTCACGCATATAATATTATAAACGTGAAAGTTTGTGAGGATGGATGGATGGATGTATGGATGTTTGTTACTCTTTCACGCAAAAACTACTGAACGGATTAAGATGAAACTTTGCAATAATTTAGCTTATATATCAGAATAACACATAGGCTATAAATTATAATGATATATTGCGTATGCGGGCAAAACCGCGGGTAAAAACTAGTACATCATATGAAAGCTTGTTTTATGGGCTTCCCAAAAATATTTAATTTAGATTGTTTCACCTTTTTTTTCAGTTATTGAAACACAAAATTTTAAGAGGTAGGTACCTATGTTTGGGAAGCTATATCCCCGCAAAGTTGAAATGTACTCTTTCATGCGAAATATAACAGTAACATAATTAAATTAAGTTTTAACTTAACTATATATGTGTATAAGATCTATGTAACTGACATGTTCCTGCATCATGATGTTTGAAATTTACAGATGTGCCATTTACAAACTTTCTACAACTTATTACAAGTTTCATGCTTAGTGGGAATGTTCGGTACACAATGTTGTCTTTCGTCGTCGGTACACAAATACATCATATGAAGTACAACATTGTGTAACGAACATTTAGACTATGAAAGTTATAGTACTTGATGTTTGTGAGTCATTACGCGTATGTCAATGTCAATGTCTCGGCTATCAAGCCATTTTTAACAAGGTATAGGTAGGTATTTAATGGCCTACCTATCTGACATGAACAATTTATAATGGTATACAGTAGTAGGTACACAGTAGATGACTCGACAGTGGTCTACAGTCATCTGAGTCAGATAGGTAGGATAGATAGGATAATAATCAGAATATAAATTAGCTCTGATTTCCGCAAAACTTTATTTTGTATTAAAAGCGCGCTATATCCGCACGCGGTAAAAACAATAATATTTCGAGATTTAATTTTTTTGTGAAAATGCTTAAACGCAAACTTGAAGAAACTGAAAATGAAAATTTGAAGAGGAAATTTAAAAAGTTTCTTGAATTCGTAAACGACCCCGATATGACGATCAACTTAAGTGATGATGAAGATGTCGTTCCCGGAGGTTAGTTTCAAAATTGATTTACTCCTTCTTCTTCTTCTTAGTTTTAGCGTCGCATTATTGTGCATTTGCCAGTGTCAAGTAATATATTTTAATAATTTTTGATATTTTATCAAAATAGTCACTGTCGTAGTCTCGTCATAGTCCAATAAAGTCGCGGCCAAGTCCAATCATAGTCCAAGTCATACCTCAGTAAAGCAATGGAGACTTTACTAGAGGCGTCTATGGAGTTTTGGTAACAACACGGAAGAACATGATACGTCACATTATATCACTTACCTACACTCATGCACGTAAATCAGCTCATAATCAACGAAATACCACCATTTTTCACTAATTATCACTGATAAAAACACAAGTTTAACAAAATAATACAATGAGGCGACATGATTTTTCCGCGTTCCCGCCAAAACTCCATTGATTTACTTACATATAGTAGAAATCAGTAAAAAAATATTTAGGACAGTTTCGCCAAAGCTTGTTGACGCTGCTGGTAACAAGAGAGCTGGCTCATTCCTACTACAGAGAATCCCTCTATCTCTCGCCGTTCAGCGTGGGATTGCAGCCAGCGTTCTTGACGCCCTGCCACACGTACACAGCATTTTTTTTCGATTTTTGGCCTCTGTTTATTTGTTTGTTTTATTTTCTATATTATTGGTAGGTTTCATATTTTTTGTGCATATGTATATATTAGACAGTTTAGAATTATTATTATTATATACTACAGGACTAATCGCGCATTAAAAATACGAGATAAATAAATACCGAATATGAAAATGTGTTCAAATCGCGAAAGTTTAAAAAAAGTTTAGAATTATATTTCAATAGGTACTTTTTAAGTTACAAACATTACATAATAAATTACTTACTTTAGTAGAATATAATTAATAAATTAAATGTAATAAAATTTTAAATTGTGTAAACTATTTTAATGTTAAGTAATAATAATAATTTTAAAGGAAACTTTAAAACTTTGACGTTTACTGAAACAATATTTTTATGATGTTGGTAATACAATAATTTTGTCGTCAAATAGCCAAAACCGAGACAGTGGCCACAAGCGATGAATTTACCCTAAACATACAAAAAAAAAATCCGGTTCACAAATGTGCCAACCCCACTTAATTGCTTTTAAGGGCAAGAAAATTATGAGTCTATTACATCAGATATAATAATTTCTGTGCTCCGAGTTAATACGCAAAATTATCCGGTAGTACCAGCCATCACTAAAATAATAATGTTATATTTCCAGAACATGTGAATGTCGAACTGCAAGACATTTCTGACGACATTGATGATGAAGTCGCTGCTTGCTGCGCCACAAGCGCCGACCCTAACCCACAGAACCAGGATATGTTGACGTTGAATAGAAATGGTGTAGCCCTGACCGCGGAACCCAATTTTAACGAGCATAACCTTACAACTGAAGAGCTCGTAGAAAATTTAGATCCGGACATCTTGAAAGCACTCGGAGATAACGAAGCAGAGAAGGAAGAATGGGCTGAAAACGTCCGCCCTGAATTCGCTCAGCGATTCAACCAAATTTTGTTCAACGGATTGAAAAAAAATGAAAGAGGAAAATTATTTAACAAGTACCTTGTACCAAAAAATACTCCTCTTGCGAAAGCTCCCATCATTAATGCTGAAATCGGGGCTTGTTTGTCGAATATGCATAAAACTAAAGACAAAAGTTACTTCAACAGACAAGAGCAAACCGGTCGGGCGCTATCTGCACTTGGAAACGCAATATCAGCTTTATTGAAACTGAAAACTGATTCTGAACTGAAAAACGATTGCAAAATGAATGACATTATATGTACCTTGATTGATGCCGGCAAATTGTTGGCTGATTCCCACAACATTGAGACCAAATCGAGAACGTCTTTTATTTTGTCCTTGCTAGATCAACCATTAAAAGATTCCCTCAAAGGCAGAAAAAGGGGTAAATTCCTATTCGGCGATAAACCTATCGACTTGTTTAAAACACCAAAGGGCACCAAAAAGAAAACCGTCCAGCAAATGATGGCAACACCGGGAACCTCCAACGCGGGAAGCAGCTGGTCAACCACACCCCAGCACAGTGACCTAGCGAGACTTGGACGTGTCTTCAGAATGCCTGTACCAAAATTTGTTGACGATCCAAATGAAGGGTAAAGATATCTCACAAAAGAAACAAATACGCTTGCATTAAATTAAAAAAAAAATACGATAAATTAATAGGAACATTGATAAGCATAAATATTATTCATTTTATTTCATGCTTCGATTCGGAGTGATTGCGAATCAACCAACTTTAAAAATAATTATTTTATCTATTATGTTGCTGCGTATACATATACATATTCCATTATCGCAGAAAACATAATATTTTTGCTCACTATCCCCGCTTTTATTTCACTTTTTGTATCGTGTTCAGGCGCTCGCCAATCACCGCGATGATTAGCTAAAGCCTGACGAAAGTTCGGTTAGTACAGCCGCCTCACAACCTATGGTTAGGTTCGTGCGACGCCTGACTACCCCACCGACGCAACCGTGGAAGTCCACTACCGTCGCCGTAACGCCTGGCTATACTGTGATAGCAAGCGAAGCTAGGATTATTCCATCGGTCGTTCGGTCGTTGCGGGGACCTACTCTCTACTCCTACCTCCCTAACGTCCCTAACCTACCGTATGAAGTCAATATATACTTGTATAGATAGGTACGGGGTAACTGGACCGTGAGACCTATCGGCACCAGGCGGAGTGGGAACAGGTATAAGTAACCCGCCCGCCCAGCGCCCAGCACATATGCTGGCTACGGCGTCGTCCCCTGCGCTGCAGATCTCTGTATGGGCTCCGTCTGGATCCTCGAAGGTCCGACGGCCGGTCGTCTAGACGACCTGACTGCTGGCGATGGTGGACCCTTGACTCCGAGTGCAGCCGCCCGAAGGTACTCGCCACTGCACCCCTCTAGACTCTGGGTGCAGCCGCCCGAAGGTTCTCGCCACTGCACCCCTCTATTGAATGATTTGATTGCCAATAAGCCTGAAATGGACTTGTTTTACACAAATATCAAAGCTTTGGTTGAACTTCGTTTACATAATTTTAATTAAAATGAAGTGAATTACTGTATAGAATTAAGTTTTAAGTGTGATTTCTTTTTTATATTGATTCTATATTTCGTAAATAAATAAAGAAATCACTTTTTGTGTCTATTTGTGTATCACTTTTTATAGCTTTTTACAGCTTTTTGTATAGCTTTTTGTATCACTATTTGTATTACTTTTGTTTCGCTTTTTGTATCACTTTTGTATCACTTTTGTTTCGCTTTTTGTATCACTTTTTGTATTAAGTACCTACTTTGTATATCGATTTTTCTAATAATATATTGATGAGACCTGTTATGTGTATTTTTTTTAATTCTAGAATATCTTATAATTAATTAATTAACTAAATTAATAAATAAATAAATTTAATAAATAAATATTTTGGGACATCTAACACACGGCCTCTGACCCCAAACTAAGCAAAGCTTGTGATATGGGTGCCAGAGACTGATATACTACATATACTTTTTTTTAAAATATATACTTATATAGATAGTAACTAAATAACACCCAGACACAGAGCAAACACTTATGTTCATCACACAAATATTTGCCCTGGGTGGGGATCGAACCCACGCCTCTTTGATCCAGAAGTTAGGGTCACTAACCACTGAGCCACCGAGGCAGTCGAAATTGTTAATTAATTAATTACTATCAAGTTTTATTGCATATTTTTCATGGGATACTGTAAATAAATAACAATATGAAATTTAAAACTTCGTATAGTATTTGTATGCTCGAATCGAGTCATATCATTAACCGACTTCCAAAAAGGAGGAGGTTCTCTGTTCGTGTGTAGGGTAAGTCCCGGATAGATGCCGCACTTTTTGAAAAAGTCTCACAGCTTCATAAATAATCACAAATTTTAAAAACTGGTTATGCGTTCGTAAAGTACAATCTTTAGACTACCGTTTAGTGTATAAAGTCAGCAGTCAAAGCCATGAATAATAGGAACTAAAACTAATTTTGTAGACCTCTAAAATTTCACGGATACATGCCCCACCCCGGATAGTCACCCCGCCTGATAAATTAGACCGGAGGATAGATGCCACTTTGAGAAATACATTTATAATAAAAGCTCATTATGCGTAAATATGATCTATAATGGATTTATGATACACCTAAAGTACATAGATCAATTATGAAAAGAGCATTTACTATGTATCAAGGTTGGGTATAGTCGCTCCAACGAAAAAACACATTCTACCTAATATTGGTTGTAAATACTCATGTCTACCAAAAACATAGCTAAATACTTTTGTTCTCAACGCCTTTACTTAACTTTTTTATTACAATTTAAGTATATTTAAACGTTTGTGTTGGGGCATCTATCCTTTATGTTGTTTGTTGGAAAACCATATTATGTTATAATATAACCAAAGGATAGATGCCCATTACATATGATCTAAAAATGAATGAGATAGCGACAGTAAAACATATTTTTATGATTACGAGTAGGTACTTAAATTAAACTGCTTAATATTTTGATTAATAAGTTATATTTACTCTCAGGAAATTCTTAAAAAAATCTAAATGAAAATCTGCTAAGGCGGCTTCCAAATCATTTTCATTCCATTTTTCTGCTCGCTGTTTGGCTCCTAGTTTTTGTATATATTTTCTGGGCATTTATACACCACAATAAATTAATTCTCAAGGCAGTACTTGCTATTTACAAGTAAAGGATAGATGCCTTGATGGAAGGTTATACGCCTCTAAAGGCATCTATCCCAACTAAAAACGAGGCATCTATCCGATTAGTGATGGATAAATGCCTTTTAAAAAATACTTCAAAAATAACCAGAAAAAATAAATAAATACACATTAAAAGCCAATATAAGTTTTACTTGATGATTTATAAAAAAATATAACAAAATATTGATCAGAAAAAAAATATCCACCTTTTGAAAACACGTCTTTATAATTATGAAGGATAATTTCGCGCGTGAAATTTTTTCGTGTCCCACAGAGTTGCACACGGTCGTCGCACACGTTGCCAAGCGCCTGACCGGTGGGGGGCGGGGTAAGAGCAAGCTTATGACTTGCATTATAAGTGATAGGTAATTACGCATATTGGAGTTTTTGAAAACGTGGCGTCTATCCCAGTGCGGCATCTATCCGGGACTTACCCTATGTATTTTTGTGTATGTTCATCGATAATTCCGCCAATTGTGAACTGAATCGAAAAATTATGTTTTAGTTCGAAAGGGTACGCTCCCAAGATGGTCCCACTTATATTTTAAGAAATCGGCTGAGCTGATTTTGATAAATCAACAATAATGTAAAGAATTCGAGCGAAATATTCGAATTTTGTACACGATTGAAGGCGGTTTTGCCATTTTTTGCGAAAAGTAATTATTTTTTATATATTTTTAAAAACGTTTCAACCGATTTTGCAAAAATTTTAATGGGACCATCTTTGAAGAATGATCTACCACCAAACACAAGAAGAATCATCAATATTGGTTCATAGTTGGCGGAATAATCGTGTAATATAAAAATACAAAAATATACAGACGAATAATTAGAATCCTCCTTTTTTTTGAAGTGTGTAAAATAAAACACGACACTAATATCTTACTCGTATCTTACAGATAATATGTTCATAAATGGCGCCAAAGGACATGTCCACAAAATGTATGAAGGCTGGTATAATCATAATCAAAAATTCTAACCAATCGTTACATTTCGAGAAAATTCATATTGTGCTGAGTCTATTACAACAGTTAAAAACAAAAAAAAGAGCCCTCCAATTTTTTAAAATTTATTTTGAATTTATTGGGATAAATAAATATATTTGGCACACTGATAAACTACCTATTAGTTTATCTTTATGAACCCTGATTAAGTAACCTCCAAATTGTTAAATAAAAGCATTTTTACCAATTGGACACACTTTTTAAGTGTTTTTTGTAACATTGTACCTATTAAATGGTCACACTGGTAGGTTATAATTTTTAATTTTAGCAAATTAAGAGATGAATGTAGATAATCAACTACTACGTAAAATAACGATAGAAGCACTTTATTATTACTAAACAAAATCTAAATTAAATATTTTTGGGAATCACATAAAACAAGCTTTCAAATGATGTATATATCAGAATTTGGATGGGTGAACGCGGGTAACATTGACAACTGAGCACTACCCTGGCTCGAATGACACGTAATAAATTGTAAACTACAGTTGTAGCCGCTTACCTACCCATGTCTAGGACCTTCGTGCGGCTTAGAAACTCTGACACCAGCCAACCCACCTCTACTAACATAGTTTAATTCGAATATTTCGCTCGAATTGTTTACATTATTGTTGATTTTTAGGGTTCCGTACCTCAAAAAGAAGAAACGGAACCCTTATAGGATCACTTTGTTGTCCGTCTGTGTGTATGTCAAGACTCTTTATCTCGGGAACGCGTAAAGATATCGAGTTGAAATTTAAACTATATACGTAAATTTATGAACTCTTGCAGTTGTGTAAAAGAAAAGCTTCTCAGTTACCGTATAAAAAAGTTAGAGCCGTTTTTGTCGTAAAAAACGCATATTTCAACGGTCACAAAAATCAAAACCTACCGGGTACTTCCATTTTTTTTGGCGCAAAAACATCATCTCATAGTACACATATAGGAATAAATCTGAAAACTGTACATTTTTATTAAAATCACATAATAGGGGCTCAAAATTCACAAAACATGGGTTCAATATTCAAAGTAAGTAAATCGTATCATGTAAGGTATCATAAAAAATAACTTCATTAGCACATGCTAAAACAGGTTATTAATTATTTTAACAATGTGTTTGTACGGAACCCTCGATGTGCGAGCCTGACACACACTTGTCCGGTTTTTCAAAATCAGCTCAGCCGATTTCTGTAAAATGTAAATGAGACCACCTAGGGAGTGTACTCTTACGAACTAAAAAAATTTCGATTCAGTTCACAATTGGCGGAATCATCGATGAACATACACAAAAAATACATACAGGCGAACAGAGAACCTCCTCCTTTTTGGAAGTCAGTTAATGATATGACTCGATTCGAGCATACAAACGCTGTACGATTTTTTTAATTTCATAATGTTATTTAATTACAGTATCCCATGAAAGATATGCAAAAAAACTTAATTAATCAGCAATTAAGTTAATTAATTAAAAGACATTCTAGAATTAAAAAATACACATAACAGGTCTCATCAATATATTATTAGAAAAAACGATACAAAAAATGATACAAAAATCGAAACAAAAGTGATACAACAGTGATATAACAGCTATACAAAAGTGATACACAAATTGACACAAAAAGTGATTTATTTATTTATTTACGAAATATTCAGATACTTACAGGAAACACCAAAACGTGTCAGAATCGATATAAAAAAGGAATCACACTTAAAACTTTATTCTATACAATCCACTTAATTTTAACTAAAATTATGTAAACGAAGTTCAACCAAAGCTTTGATATTTGTGTAAAATAAGTCCATTTCAGGTTTGTTGGCAATCAAATCATTCCATAGAGCTAGTGCGTGGTGTGTGGGTGCGTTGCGCGAGGTGTCGGTGCGGGCCGCGCTCAACGGCGCCAGCAGGGGCCGGCGAGCAGGCGGTGATAGTAAAAAGGTATTTCTTCCAAATTTCATTCTTCGACTGATTCATCTGGCCAAAATTTTATTTCACTTTCAGCTCTGTCGCACATGTTCATATGTAAAAAAGATAACTAAAGAACATATATGTCAATGAGGGACTTGTTTTTATTAAGTAGTTTTTAAAATATCTACGTTCAAATATTTTGTACCCAGATGAATCAGAATTGATTACAGATGAATCAGAACTGAAAATGAAAAACTATGTAATTTGGCTGTGCAGTGTGTAATAGGGAAATATCTAATCATATTTTACATACGAGTACGTACATAAAATTTTAACACTATCATAGCACGAAAAAAAGTTGACAAATGAACAATATTTCTTGTATTACATTTTAGAAATCTAAAAATTGTAATACTTAATTATAATTCTTATTTTACCTGAGTAAGCGAAAACATTTTAAATTACATAAATTAACTATTGCTAATATTTGTAACTGATAAATAAGTAGGTGTATGAAAGTTAGTATAGTAATTGGTACAATATATTATTCTCTCTGTTTTTTTTCCATGTACAATTCACGAATCCTGTTTATTATATAATGAAAAAATCACAAAATTAAAGTAAGAAACATGAGATCAACTTCAATTAAATGGAATTTTTGACAGTAATCTTCCTTGGTAAATAGCAAAGAAACATTATTTTTCTTAGTATCGTTAACTATAAATAATGAAGTCACAATTAAGAAACTACAAGAAAAAAATCTTTAGCTTTTTGCACGGGCCCGAGCTACTTTCAATGTCATCTTTAAAACCTTTTTCTTGTTGACGAGATCTTGATTTTTTAATGGAAGATTGAGTAACCATACCTTCACCAGCAGTGTGAGACTCTTTTGGGTCATTCTTTGGGACAGGGTTTTCAAGCGGCTTTACTTAAAAAAAATAGAAATCATAAAGTCAGCGAGTCAGTTTTTTTTTCGAGCAAAGCTTAAAACCTCTCTGAACTGGGATACTGATTATTATTCAATTATCTTTATAAATAAATATGATAAAAAAATGAAATACCCTTTGAAATATTCTTTGATTTTCGTGGAGTGTCCCAAGCCCCGATCTGATCACTTAGTGAATTTTATATTTTAAACTATACGCTACATGGTTACAAAAAAAAACATAGTTCTGAAAGAACTACATTGCCTACAAAAAAATTAAATGTAACTGTCCCGAGGTAGTTACTGATTTGCGTGGATTTTTATTATTTCACTAGAATATCTCTTAATTTGCGGCCTGATGTTGCGTGTCTTCTTATTCAAGTTATAACTAGTTGCGCTTCAAGTGCCGGGTAGAGTACTTGAGTGATGGTGCGTCTAGTTTTAAAAAAAAAGAGGTAAGAACCTTGTTGCGTGGGTTTGGTTTCTCAAAACTTTGATTTGCGTGGTACAATTATCTCCGGTGTCTGTGAATTTATTTATTTAGTAAAATATTGTAGCGAACAAATATGAAGTAACGTAACTTATATTCAAAACACAGTTTATAAAAGGTTTTTGTGTAAATAAATCCTCTAGGATTTATTTTGATTTTCGTGGTCGTGATCTGCGTGGTTTACGTGGTAGTTTTGACCCACGCAAATCAATTTTTGCTCATCCATCCATCCATCCATCAGCCAAAGGACGTCCACTGCTGGAACATAGGCCTCCCCTATGGATCTAAATAAGACCGGTTGGAAGCGGCTTGCATCTAGCGCAATCCTGCGGTCTTAATGAGGTCATCTGTCCACCTTGTGGGTGGACTACGCTGCGCTTGCCGATACGTGGTCTCCACTCGAGAACTTTTTAGCTCCACCGGTCATCAGTTCTCCGCGCTATGTGCCCTGCCCATTGCCATTTCAACTTGCTGATCCGTTGGGCTATGTCGGTAACTTTGGTTCTTCTACGAATCTCCTCATTCCTGATTCGATCCCGCAGAGAGACTCTGAGCATAGCTCTCTCCATAGCTCGTTGGGTTACTTGGAGCTTACTAATAAGTGAGAGACCACGTTTCTGTGCCATAAGTCATCACTGGCAACATATGCTGGTCGAAAACTTTCGACTTGCGGCACTGAGGTATGTCGGACGAGAAGACGCTACTCAATTTTCCAAACGCTGCCCATCCGAGTTGGATTCGGCGATTGGCCTCTTTGTTGAAGTCGGACCTGCCTAACTGGACTACTTGTCCTAGGTAGACGTACGAGTCAACGATTTCAAGAACCGAGTTTCCAACAGAAATCGGGGTGTGTAAAACATGGGAATAACACATGACTTTCATCTTGTCCATGTTCATCTTAAGACCCACCTGTTGGGAAACCCGATTGAGGCCTTCGAGCATCGTGCTGAGCTCTTCCATCGATTTTGCCATGACTACTATATCGTCGGCAAGCCGAAGGTGAGTGAGATATTCGCCACTGATATCGATGCCGAATCCTTTCCATTCCAGGAGCTTGAAGGCGTTCTCCAAAGTAGTCGTAAACAGTTTTGGAGAAATTACGTCTCCCTGTCTTACGCCTCTTTTTAAAGGGATCGCCTTGGAGCTCTCTTCCTGTACTCGGACCGACATAGGGGCGTTATTATACAAGGACTTCAACACTTCGATGTACCGATAGTCAATACGGCATCGTTGGAGAGACTCGAGCACAGTCCATGTCTCGACCGAATCAATGGCGTTTTCATAGTCCACAAACGCTAAGCAAAGTGGCAGATTATACTCTTCGGTCTTCTGTATAACCTGCCGCAGCGTATGAATGTGGTTCATGGTGCTAAAGTCTTTTCGGAAACCGGCTTGTTCGCAAGGCTGAAAGTCATCAAGCCTGCGCTCGAGACGGTTCATAATGACCCTTGAAAACAGCTTATAAACATGGCTCAGAAGTGAGATGGGTCTGTAGTTCTTCAATAAGGTGTTGTCACCTTTCTTGAAAAAAAAAACAACACTACCACGCTTCTTTTCCATGCTTCTGGCGTGATGCTCTCGAGAACGACGGTGTTTAAAAAGCTCCTGGAGGACTTTTAGTACCGGTGTTCCACCCGCTCTCAGCAGCTCTGATACCATCGTCACCCGGCGCCTTGTTGTTCTTAAACTGATTCAGGGCCATTCTAATCTCGTACAGGCTCATGTCCGGGATGTCTTGCTAAATTGCCCCACTCTCAGCTCATTATCGCTTCTTTTGCCCAACTTTGCGTTGAAATCCCCCATAACAACAGTAAAGTGGGTCTTAGATGTATGTATGGCCTGACTTACGTCTTCATACATAGTCTCCACTTCGTCATCTGGGTGTGACGAGGTCGGTGCGTATACCTGAATGACCTTCAGCGAATACCTCTTGGATATTCTGAGTATTAGATATACAACCCTGCTCGACACACTTTCGATGGTGATAACATTGTTAGCGAGGGACTTGTAAACGAGAAAACCGACACCACTTTGGGACCGCTGGTCACCTTTCCGGTAGTAGATCAGGTTGCCGGATTTCAGAGTTATCGTGTCCTCCCCCTCTCTACGGACTTCTCTACGGGCTATTTCGAGTCATTCTGGGCCCGCAATTTTTTTAACGTCGTCTTCCCATCTTGTGTAGGATCTACCTTTGTAGCGCTTACCTGGTGGTCCATTCCATGTCGTAACAGTTTTGGTCCATCTGATGCACTTGCAATATGGGAGCATCTTCTGCCTATCCTAAATTTTTTGGAAGATAAAGCGCCATAAGTTGATGCTCTGTACTTTGTATCCAATTATCTTTCTGTACAATACAGAGATGAAACTTTGATTATCTAGCTTATACGTCAGAATAACATATACTTAGGTTATAATTTATAAAGATATTGCGGGAAACGAAGTTCGCCGGGTCAGCTAGTAATAAATAATGTTGGACTGATTCTACTAAAACGGTATCTGCCTTAGTAAACTACCTATATTTTTGTTATTTTTTAAAATTGTTTTTTTAATTTGTGTATTTTTGTAATTTCTTTGACAAATAATAAATAATGTTGGTTTGATACTACTAAAAACGTTTTCTGCCTTAGTAACTTACCAATTTTTTACTTTATCATAACATAATAACTTTTTTTCAATATGAAGGAACAGTAAGTAACTCATCTGAGAAAGTCAAATTAAAATTATCATTTTCGTGGGGTGTTTTATGATTTGCGTGGCCTCCATTTTTTTTAACCCCGATTATCTCTGTAAGTATATGGCTCTTTGAGGTGCCTCTTCTATAAAACATATTCATTTTACATATCTTTTTAGATTCTGACAAGAAATTGAAAAAATAATTGAATTCGAAAATTGCCACGAAAATCACCAAAGAACGACTTACTCGAAGAAACACCCTTTTATAAGTTTATTTTATTGAAACTTTTTAAACACAAAAATGCCCTCATCGTCAGAATCTGAACAATCATCCACGTTTTTCTGAAGAAGAGTCGATAAGACATCTCTGGTGAATTTTGGAGTAATAATTTTTTTCATCGATTGACGAAGTTTCAACCCAAAAACTGTCGTCATCGAGATCTAGTTGGGCAATATAAGCTATATTCAAAGCTTTTCCAGTATGAATTTTATGATTTATATGGTG
The DNA here is from genome assembly GCA_949316475.1 of Hypomecis punctinalis. NCBI lineage: Eukaryota > Metazoa > Arthropoda > Insecta > Lepidoptera > Geometridae > Hypomecis > Hypomecis punctinalis. The sequence goes on from OX438822.1 coordinate 4,359,277, forward strand.
TTTTGACCATATGAATCAGGCCAAATGAATCAGGATTTTGCCATAATACATGCATAACTCATCATACACTTCAGTATTGTCATTTTTCTACTTGAATCTATAACCCAAAAGCATTACACGAAATACAGATTGAAGTTGTAAAACCATAAAATAAATTTTATAAAACAGGCATTGTAATCATAATGCCTCCTGAACTAAGCACAGATGAATCAGACATTTATCTTTGTAACTCCTTGAACCAAGCGAACCAGCCGCATATCCACCTTCTGTCTCGTCTGTTGCTCGACTGGCTTCCCCTCGCGCGGGAAGTCAGACTCTCATCATCATCACCCGACTATGCTCGGTCAAGCGCAGCATACGCCACATTAATCAGTATTATATGCCGGACACTTATTAGTCTATTTATAAACATGCTAAGGTAGTTATAACTAATACACATTTTTTTGTAAAAAAACAATTCATTTCCTTTTGATATAATTATAATTTATAATGATTTACCAAAGGGAAAATGCGACATTGACCATTTTCTTTCTAAAAATGGGAAGCGGACGCGGTATATGAATCAGAAAAACAAACTTCAAATATTTTAATGTATACTTAGACTGCAATTATTTGAAAAATATCACTTGTCCCAGGTAGAGTTAAAGCTAAACTGTATAGAAAAAAAATACAACAGAAATAAACTCATAGACGTTCAAAATTTTGTTTTCGAAGAAGTACCCATAAGATGGTTTTTTAAAAACTCACATCATTATATTATTGGTATTTTTTGCTCTGTAAGCTTAAAGAACTAAAGTGTTGAACGCTTTTACACAACACGCAGTCACCGTTAAAACCATTATAACGCGTTTACACATCTTCTTTCTTAGTAATATAAGCTTAGATTTATACGACTACATTGCAGGAGAACCGCCCATTCTCCTCATTTCTTATTCGATCTCGCAGAGACTCCAAGGCCTATGTTAGGAGAGCTAGGTTCAGCAGTGGACCATTAAAGAGGCCGGTACAGTACGGTTACAAAACAACATATTTACCAAACTACTGGTGGTTGATAGGTACTTGAAATTTTGCCAACTGATTTGGGCCACGACTTTTATAAGAAAACTAGCTTAAAGCCCGCGGCTTCGCCCGCGTTGTCTTAGTACATAGGTACTTGCTTAAAATGAAAAAAGCCCGCAGCTTGACCTACGTTGTCGTATTACTTGCAAGAATAATGATCACGGTTTGGCCTGAATTATAGTATTTGCCTAAAATTATAATAGGTCGCGGTTTGGCCTGCATATTCTTAGTACTTGCTTAAAATTATAAGAGCTTGCCGTTTGGCCTGCATTGTTGTCATATTACTTGCAATAATAATAGCCCATGGTCTGGCCCGTCTTAGTACTTGCTCAAAATTATATTAACCCGCTGTTTGTTCCGCGTTGTGTTACCTAATACTAAGGTACTTAAATGATAGTAAGTAACCCACAGCTTTAGTACTTACTTGCTTAAAATAATAGGCCGCGGTTCGACCCGCGTCATCTTCGCACTTGCTTGTAATAATATCTAATAGTCCGCGGTCTGGCCCGCGTTGTCTTAGTACTTCCTAAAAATTATAAATAACAGCCTGCCGTTAGCCTGCGTTGTTGTACTACTTGCAAAGAAGACTTTACTTACTTGCTAGTGGGCTATTATGCCACAGTCTGATCCGCGCTGTTTTTGTGATTGCTTAAAATGACAATAACCACAGTGTAGCCCGCGTTATCTTGGCATTTACTTAAAATCATAATAGCTAGGTTAGGCCTGGATTAGGCCCAATTATGAAGACGCCATCGTAATAGTTAAGCTAATTAGCTTATTAATTCAGTTTCTTTTTCACTTTAGGCATTCTACAGAGAGAACACTTTTTACGTTGCTATTAAATTTACGATGGCGCTTTCATAATTGAGCCTATTGTCGTATTATTTGCCAGGATAATGCCTACGGTTTAGCCTGAATTGTCTCAGTAGGCCCAATTATGAAGGCGCCATCGTAAATTTAATAGCAACGTAAATAGTGTTCTCTCTATCGAATGCCTAAAGTGAAAAAAAAAACATATATTATGCTAATTAGCTATTATAATTACAATGGCGCCTTCAGAATTGGACCTAGTGTTTGCCTTAAATGATAATAGCTCACGGATTGCCCTGCATTGTCTATGTATTTGAAATTAATTCCATAATAATAATAATTGTATGTAAGAAATTTCACACTACAGGCTTTTCATTTGTGGAAAACAATAAGGCAACCTGTATAGGTACGTCCGTAGAGAAAAATCAATGTCGTATGTGGATTCAACAACCCGCGCTCGGCCGGCGTATGGATATGGCCCAATCGCCATTCGCGAGTAGGCCTACGTTCAATAGTGCACTTTTTATTAAGGCTGGTACAGGTATTCGACATGTTTCATTAAGTTGTAAGAAATGGAATTCAATTATTTTGAACTTAATTTTCGCGAGAGTTATGATAATCTCGCCCAAAACCGTCAAAGTCATCGATACACTTGTAGGACTTTCAGATGTTGAAAGACCCCAGGCAGATGAAAAAATGGCACAGGTATGTATTTTATTTGAGAAACACATAGTGTAAATTGTTATCTAGACGACAGGCATATTCTAGGATGCTATTACTCTCATCATTTGACTAACTTTTACTATGGTACCAAGCCCAAAATAACGAAAAAAAAATTAGCTGTTCAATACAAAATGTTCATCGACCCGCGACAAAATGTATGGAATAGGTAGGTAATTTTCGTTTTTCAGGGTTGATTGAACCGTATGTACCCTAAGTTTATGACTATAGGCTTACAAAATAAAATAAAAACCGGACAAGTGCGTGTCAGGCTTGCACTCCGAGAGTTCCGTACAAATCCAGTAAATTTCACAAAATTGGGAAGTAAGTTGTTAAAATCTCTATACATCGAAAATTACACATTGTTAAATTTGTTAAAAACCTGTTTTAGCTTGTGCTAATGAAGTTCATTTATATGATACCTTACATAATACGATTTGCTCACTCTGAATTTTGAACCCATATTTTGTGTATTTTTTTGTGATTTAAATAAAAATGTAGTTTCTGTCAGATTTATTCCTATTTGTGTAATTTGAGGTAATTCTTCTCACCAAATTTCATAGTTATATGTCAACGGAAAGTACCCTGTAGGTTTTGATTTGTATGAGTGTCGAAATATGCGGATTTTTACGACATGTACTGTACTGTACCAGCCTTTTTAATAGTCCACTGCAGGACGTAGGCCTACCAACGAAGGGTGATTTTTACGACATAAACGGCTCTAACTTTTTAAAACGATAATTGAGATGATTTTCTTTTACACAACTGCAAGAGACCATAGATATACGTATACTGTTTAAATTTCAACTCGATATCTTTACGTGTTCCCGAGATAAAGAGTCTTGATATACTCACAGACGGACAGACTGACAACAAAGTGATCCGATAAGGGTTCCGTTTTTTCCATTTAAGGTACGGAACCCTAAAAACCCGTAAACTATTAGGGAACCATTTCGCTCCATTTAAGGATGAATCATTATCGTAATTCTATTCTAAATAGGTACTTCACTACATTATTATAAAAAAAAGCGCATTCAAGTTATTTTTAACGCTTATTCAGGGTTACGATTGGTCTAGCGGACAAGAAATCTGGAACTTTTCTCAGGACGTCAATAGTCATTTATTAGTTAAAATGGTGGCCAATTTTGAAACAAAACTGCATTGATTTTACAACTGCCTTTAGATTTTTTTTTAAGAAATTGATATCCCGAAGGACCCACTCAAACTTTGCGGGATAGCAGAACCCTTAGCGTTAAATTGTGTTATTGTCTAGCTTTGTACCAGATTTCGTTTGAATTCATACACCCGTTTTATCTTAGTTTTATATTATAACTGATTAATTTTGGCTATCCCTAAGAAACCCTGTAGATTTTCCGGGATAATAGTAGTTCCAGTATTGAAAACTGTTGAGTGCTTCCTAAATACCCGGTTTCATCCGTAACCGTTCAGCTCGTTGGCTGTAATCGATGCATTTTTCACTAACTTTGGGACGTATCCCTAAGGAGAATTTTGAAAATTCGGAAAAACAGGAACAATCATATTTTTAATTTAGTCTCAGAAGGGTCTATTTAAAGTTTCATGACAATCGGTACAGGGAATAAAAAGTTACATGCAAACGAAAAGGGCCCGTTTTACCCCGTAAAAGATTGTTTTTTCAAAATGTTCATCCTTAGTGCTTAATTATGTCGTACGATGTACGTATATTCCAAATTTCAAGTTTACATCTTCAGTGGTTTGATCTGTAGCTAAAACTGATTAATTTTGGCTATCCCTAAGGAACCCTATAAATTTTCCTGAATATTATTAGTTCTCGTATTGAAACATACTGTGTGCTTCCTTCATACCAGATTTCAACCATAACTATTCAGCTGGTTCGATGTAATTGACACTTTTTTGCACCAACTTTGGGACATTATTAGACCCCTTAGATGAAGAAAATTCGGAAAAACAGGAAAAAACGTAACTTTTATTTTGTTTGAAAAGCATGTATACAAAGTTTCAAGTCAATCGGTACAGGGAATAAAAAGTTACATACAAACGAAAAGGGCCCGTTTTACCCCTTTAGAGGTCGAAATTTCAAAATTTTCGTCCTTAGTGCTTCATTACGTAGTACAATGTACCTATATTCCAAATTTCAACGTTATATCTTTAGCGGTTTGGGCTGTAGGCTGTCTGTCAGTCAGTCACTCAGGGAAGCCTTTATTTTAATAGATGAAAAACTGCATGATTTTTTAAATGTTTTAATTTGTTCCATCAGTCCCTTGCAAATAGTTTTATGAACTTTTCATGATCGATAATCCGAGTAAAATACACAAAATATTTTTTACTGTTTTTTTGTTACAAAAAATACTTTTTCTTTATTTTGTAGTTAATGAGGCGTTTTCAAAAAAAAAAAATTGTTTCACAAAACTTACAAGATGGCGTTATAGTCATATAAATTGATCTGTCATTGTCAACTGGAATAGGGTGAGAGAGAGAAGCCTATAGTAGTCTCCAATGCTTTACTGAGGTATGATTTGGGACTACGTTTGGACTTAACCGCGACTTTATTGGACTATAACGTAACTATTTTGATAAAATATCATCAAAAATTATTTAAACTTAATAATTACTTGACACTGGAAAATGCACAACAATGCGACGCCAAAACATGAAAAAGAAGAAGAAGACATCTTGACAATTACAGTACGATTTCCATATTCAAAGAATCGACGATTTCAAACTATTGTCGCCTTCTATTGGATACCTTCATTACTATATTTTTTTTTGAAAACGCCTCATTGTATTTAAAAACGTTATGCATTTCAGAAACAAGTTTCGATGCGGATGGCGCCATGGTTGTTGTATTACTGAAGGTTTCATGACATTATATTTTAAAGAAACTAGTCCTGCAACAAGTTTCATGAAATTAGATTTTTCATGCATGTAATGTGCTAATTATTTCAAAATATAACTCTAGCTTTATTAGAGGTAGGTTCAGCTTCAAAACTACACCTAGTAGGTATGCAGTGGAACTACGTTTAAGCTACCGGTGGTTAAAACTTGAGATTTTGTCAACACGATTTGGGCCAAGACAATGAAAAACTGCATGATTTTTTAAACTTTTTAATCTAAAAATTGTTCCTTCACTCCCTTGCATTTATTTTTATAAACTCTTCATGCTTGATAATCCGAGTAAAGGTAGTATATGTATTGGTGTTGCACTCGTACTCATTAGGCGGTGCTGTGGACACCACTCCACGGAGGTAGTATTTTAAGATACCTCTTTCAAACTCTGGAAAGGCCAAGCCACCGCCACTGTCACCACGACACACCGACGTGCCTTCTGCAAAAAACCAATCACATTTCTTATTTTAGATCGAATCAAACTTAATGGCGTCTGTTTTTTTTAATTTCGAAAACGCTTACGAGTGACTACATACTGCCTGATGATAAGCAGATATGCGGTCTAGGGTGTGCACGCTTACCTAGAAGATACCTATATTTACTCGGGATTTGAAGACACCTACGTTGTATTTTTGCGGGAAGTCAGACCCAGGAAAAGCGTTCCCCATTCTGACTGTTAACTATTAAATGTCGTGCAAAATCCCTCGTCCCCGCTGACAAAGTGAATTCATTACTACGATTCGACCTATGCCTACATGCGGCCGCTTGCGACTTTGTACTTGGAGCACCCTTGATTCAAGTTCATTCCTTTTACGTTTTTTTTTAATGCAAAATAGGACTATATTTGGCCACCAACTCGCCTTATTGAAAGCGAAGTTGTAACCCAAGATGGGTAATGTAGACCAAGAGTAATTGTCAGGAAACAATGACAGAGGCAAGGCATTCCAACCTCTGGCGGTCCGCATTATGCAGGAAGAAGCAAATCGCTTAGTACGAGCAGGTGGCACGTCGACTATGTAGGGATGGTATTTATGAGATTTCCGGCTTGTTCTTTTGTGAAAAGGAGACGAAGGAATCAGGTCGTGGAGTTCGAGCGCACACTCGCCGAAAAGGAGCATATAGACAATTGCCAAACATGCTACTTTACTCCTGTGTTCCAGGCTTTTCAGTTTGGAAGCGACAAGCTTACTGTCCCCGTTACCTTTAAACATAACATAACCTCTTTTACTTCTAAGTAGTCCGCATTTGACCGCATCCTGTTCCTTATTCTATCACAAATCACAATGAACAACTTTTATTTTGGAATCAACTCAATTTAAAAAAAAAACAGTTATTCCTATGTCGTCATCGTCTACCTTGGACGTATGACCTCATTAAGATCGCAGAATTGCACCGGATGCAAGTTCGTTAAGCCATAGGACGTTCACTGCTGGACATAGGCCTCCCCAAAATATCTCCAATAGGACTGGTTAGTAACGGCTTGCATCCAGCGCGATCCTGCGGACCGAGGTAATGAGGTCATCTGTCCACCTTGTGTGTAGACGTCCTACGCTGTGCCTGCCGGTACGTAGCCTCCACTCGAGAACTTTTTGACCTTATCGGTCATCAGTCCTCCGCGCTATGTGCCCTGCCCTGCTATAGCTATTGCTATTTCAACCTGCCAATCCGTTGGGCTATGTTGGTAACTTTGGTTCTTCTACGGATCTCCTCATTTCTGATTCGATCTCGCAGAGAAAAGTTGCAAGTTGCTTCCAATTGATTTTATCAAAGGCGAGGCCTAGGTAACAGAGGATATCGTAGGGTTGAAAAGAAGAATAAAAGATATCTCACCATTCTCATAGCCTGCGCAAATCTTGTCAATAGTGATAAGCGAGGTGTGAGATTCCGTCAACGAATCGTAGCACTTGTCGAGCGAGACGAAGGGTAAGTCCACAACCCGTAACTCCTGAGCTGGCTGCCCGTCCTGTGAAGTGTAACCCCATCCTGCAACCTGTAGGTATATATAGATATTATTAGCCATACAAAATGTAAATAATATTAAGTTTTTAAGATAAACATAAATAATATATTGGTTTTTACCATAATGCCATCTACCTATTGTACATGTAACAAATAAACAAATTGACGCCTACTATCCCAGAACAGAATTCCTTTTTCTCTTCTGTGCGTGCTATAGTTAGTAAACCTTGACGTGGCTACAACATGATTATTATAAAAGTATGTTATAATTTATTTTTGAATTTCTTGTATACCTTAGAATATATTATACCAAATTATGACATTGTTCTAAGTGTGACATTGTATATAAATTTTGTAATGCATGAAGCAAGATTGTAATTTGATTTTGACCAATACTTATACTTACACTGACGCATTGGAATTTCTGTAATGGTAGCTGTAATTGTCGTTGTGACAAATAAATAATAGATTGATGATATTGAGCTCTATCATTGAGAATTCGAAAAAATCAGTAGTGCCGAAAATAGCCACTGAAGTCAGTAGTGTCATTTTTAAATCGAATCAAAGTATGTAATAACAAGCAGTTCGCTCTTTTCCAAACACTATTCAACCGATTTCTATATAATTGAAATCAGACTATCTAAATATAGATATAGATATCGCTGCGGCAGGTCGAGGCAGGGCAGGGAAGCGTCCACCGGGGCCGAAAATAAGCAAAGCGGTAGCGGCGTCCCACATAGGTACTTGTCGGCAAGGTTGGCTTGCCAAGGATTTACTTCTTATCCCAGGAAACCATGGCGGGATTGTTCCTTGTTCCAACAGAAAACCACCGGATTGACACCGGACCGCACGCCCGACACCTGCTTTCCTGGCCGGCGATCACCGTGCGACGACGCGGCCATTCCTCGACCTGGACCTACCTCCAAGAAACCCAAGAAAAACCCCTAAGAGAAATCAGGGTAAGCTTCTTATAGTCTCGCTTCTCATTGTCTCGAATAGGCTCGGTCTTTGTCCATATTTTCGTAGACCCGATGACGTGTCGCATTCGGCCTCACGCATCGGCTATCATTTTGGTTTATCACCCTCAACTTTAGATGGAGGACCCCGCTCTTCAAGCAAGGTCCGACCTACGAACAAGAAAGTAATACTTGTTTCCTGTCCTCGGACAGGGTTTTAACTTTGGTAACGCAGCTAACAGCTGCGCTATTATTTAATACCGTGCTGTGCTTCAACTAAAGAGAAATAACTTAATTGATTAACTAACTCAGAGCATTTAAAATTGGTTGCAAAATCAGCGAAGTAGGTACCCGCACTCACACCCTGTTCTACCCTGATAGCCGGCATCTATCAACTTATGTATCTATGGACCTATAGTCCTGGCGCCCATACTTTTATGTAATTTACCTTGTAATTTTAGCCTTAAGCCATGACAAATTTCCATCTATCTTTTCTTCCTGGGCTGCAGTTGACGCGTACCGTCCTAGAATTTGTGGAAAAAGAGGACCCGTCGCCGTCGCGGCGTTACGGTGAACTAATAATAAGATTTTAATCAGCAGCCAAGGTACCGACTACCCTTGTGAGACGCGAGTACTGATGAAAACCGAATTGGTGTCTACCAAGTATCAAACAATTTTAGTTGTAATAGCTATGACACAGTGTTCTCAACGAAACAATGTTAGTACCTATAATGGCACACGGGCGACCTCACATACGACGCTTCTCTTATTGCACAAGCTCTACACATGTGTAACGTTGCCTCTACCGAAATAGCGGCTCTGTTACATTTCGGGACAATTACGATTTCTAATTAAAAGATCAGAGGGAAAGACGGAGCAAATACACATGTACCACGTGCCTGGGTCTGCTCCGGCTACGCCTGACACTCCCGCCGTCGTGATGGCGCCCCAAGCCATTGAGATTGTTTGTCGTTTTCGTTGAAACAGTTGATGAATTGCACGCAGTTTGGATGAGTAGAAAATTTTATTTATTCGATGTAGTTTTGATTTGGATTAAAGTTTTAGGAGGGCTGGCACGCCCACGCTGCTTGCGCGCCGGTGACAAGATGGCGAGGCGTATTCGTTCGCGATATGCCTTCGCTCCCGATTTTATGAATACAGGTACATGACAGTTGCAAGCTGTCAACTGCGTTTGCTACCGCCTTTTGGAATTAAGCTCTGATCTGTAGAATACAGATTACCGGAACGGTACAACATGGTTATTTCTAATCAATTAGGATCCATTTAGGGACTTACTCTGTACATGAAAACGAACAACATTTGTTTTTCGATGTTTGTCAAAACTTAAAAAAAAATCAGCTGTTCCATACATTTTGTCGCACGATATTATTCTATGAAAGAACGAATTTTATTTTTTTGGTTTTGGTAAAAGTTTTGATGTACATAAATAAACTCATAAAAGGATACTAATTTATTAGAAATAACCCTGTATATGTTTAAATCCAGTAATTACTAAATGTATTTGCATTTTACACAAATCCCCACCTTGCCTTTGTTCCCGGGCTGCAGTTGCCGTTCCTCGAAGTCGCGGTCGTAGTCGACGCACACGGGTCGGATGTGAGGTCGGAATTTAATGGTCGTGCTCAGCTGTATCACTGCAATGTCAGACTGAAAATTCGCCGAAATGTCTCTATAATACGTGGGCACCTTGATTGACTTCACCTGAAATAGTAAATATTGGTGTTCATTTATAATATAAAAATGAATCGCAAAATGTGTTGGTAAGCGCATAACTCAACAATGACCAATTTGGCCAATTTTTTTTAAACTAGATGACAACCCGGCTTCGCTCGGGCGAAATATGACTTATAATACACACACACTCATCATAATTTTACTTGATCACCATCTTTACGAAGAGCTCTTCGCTGCATCAATTTTTTACAATCATGATAATGATTACCAAATGCAAGGAGCATAGATGAAGGAAGGATCGCTTCGCTCTGAGCGAAAACTTATCCTTCATCTATGGCAAGGAGATTAGGCTGATAACAAAATGATGAAGGTCAAGCAAAACAATTATGAAAGACATACCTATATTAAAAAATAGGTAATTTCGGAATGATGGGTGTAAACAATATCCCAAAGTAATTGCTCAAAACTAAATGAATAAGTACTGAAAATGTATCTATACATTCTGATAAAACGAAAAGTATGGCAAGTATTTTATTTTCTATGATTATCTATCTATCTATCAGCCGTAGGACGTCCACAGCTGGACATAAGGCTCATAGATTTCCAAAAAGGCCGGTTGGTGATATATTATGATGTACTTTATGTAGCCTGTATCCTTTGCTTCTCCAGTGGAGTCTGATTACTACATTCACAAAATTAATAGCCTACACTCCTGTCCTATTTTATGTTTCGGATCATTGAAAACATTAAGTAGGTACCTAACCTTCGGTTAGGTACTAACCTAGTGTATTAGATATCTGTGGTAATAACTAAAGGTTGGACCTTAACGTGACAGTGACTATTTTGATACAATATTATCAAAAATTATTAAAACTTAATACTTGACACTGGCAAATGCACCAAAATGCGACGCCAAAACATAAAAAACTTGACTGCTCAAGATCAGTGATGCCAATTTAGCATTTTTATGCTAAATTTAGCATATTTTCATCTTGTTTAGCATATTTATTTGCAATTTAGCATACGTAATATTTTTAGCATGTAAAATAACTGTACAATAAGTTTTTTACCATTAAAATTACATGCAGAATTGCAGATTTATGTCAGCAATATCGTTTTTAACGCTACCACTTTCAAATGACGAAATTGAATGGGTTTCTTTTAGTTTTAATACATTCAGTATTAATAATTATGCTACGCAATTGTTTGTCGGTAAAAACTTTAAATGCTATTTTATACTTATAAGATACGACTTAAAAAGGGCAAGGAAATGCTGCTAGTCTTACGCAGTTCCAGAGAACGCACTACGCTCTGTAGGCAAGATCCAAGACCAAGATACTTACATTTTATTTGATAACATAATAATAGGTCATAGTCGATTAAAACACATATTTTTTAATTAATAATAATTTTATAATTATGTTACGTTTCATTTCATATTGAAAAATGTTATCACAATTTTTAACATGTTTATATAGCATTATTTTGTCACAATTTTAACACCATTTTAGCAGATTCTTTATTTGTGGTGTTGGCAACACTTCTCAATTTATGTCATCCATTATCCGGTGTCAATATGGACACCGTGTTTTTGTTTGTCAGCACCGTTATAATTTATTAAAATACTCGATAATCCGAATTTTCCGAATATATGTTGTCGACTCGAAATCATTATTTTTTTATGTTTTATCATTCAGATAAAGTTTCAATCGAGTCTACCGTACCCCTTGACGAAATTATTAATATAGATGTTCGTTAGAGTTTAAAGATGGTTTTAACGGCGAGAAAAATTCGAATAATTGCCGGAAAAACCCATAAAACAGCCCTTTTCTTTTTGCCATACAAACGTTTCCTAACTAAAATGTAGTCAATTCGAGCTTTATTGCTATTGTTTAAAGTTCATATTAAATTTCTTTCGTTTTACTATCGGCACGCGACATAAAATGCATCAGTTTTCACGTCATTCCATCAGTCAAATACAAACCGCGTTAACAAAAGTTTTAATATCCCTATTTTACAGACATAGGTAAAACATTTGTACGGCTTGAAAGACTTCAAGTCAAATCAAATCAATCATCATTGGGATCAAACTCTCAATGATGCTGTAATATCATCACACGCTCATCAAATACGAACATTGTTTTCAATAATCATAACTATTAATTCAATAAGATCTGGCCGCGCCTTATCGTCCAATGCATGATGCTTTTAACCAAGAGTTGCATCGAGAAAAACTGTATGATCTTAACACTTTGAAAGAATTAATTCAAACAAATCTTCCACTGATGTATGAACATCAGAAGTATGTATTTGATACTCTTATGAAAGTAACAAATGATGAAACTGGCGGGATTTACTTCTTAGATGCACCTGGTGGTACAGGAAAAACTTTTTTATGTCTATAATATTAGCAACAATTCGCTCACAAAATAAAATTGCACTTGCACTCGCTTCGTCGGGAATTGCAGCAACTTTGCTTAAAGGTGGTCGAACAGCCCATTCAGCACTAAAATTGCCATTAAATATGCAAAGCAACGAAACTCAAACCTGCAACATTTCGAAGAACTCTGCAATGGCAAAGGTTTTGCAGAAATGTAAAATTATTGTTTGGGATGAATGCACGATGGCACATAAAAAATCTTTGGAGGCTTTAGACAGAACCTTAAAAGATCGACGGAGAAATTATAACCGATTTGGTGGTGCATTGATTTTATTAGCAGGAGATTTTCGTCAAACATTGCCAGTGATTCCACGATCAACGCCAGCAGATGAACTCAATGCATGTCTAAAGTCCTCCAATTTGTGGAAACATGTCAAAGTACTTCATTTAAGCATATGCGTGTCGAGTTGCAAAATGACCAATCTGGAAACATATTCTCTAAACAACTCATTGACATTGGTAATGGCAAATTCCCTATAGACACGTTGACTGGCTGCATTAACTTTCCTCAAAGTTTTTGTCAGTTAACTCGATCAAAAGATGAACTCATTCAGAAGGTTTTTCCAGATGTTTCTCAAAATTACAGAAACCATGATTGGTTGAGCGAACGAGCTATATTGGCTGCAAAAAACATTGATGTAAATGAATTAAATTTCAAAATTCAAGAACAAATTACGAGCGAATCGAGGATATATAAATTAGTTGATTCGGCTACTAATCAAGATGATGTAGTCAACTATCCACCGGAATTATTAAACTTGCTGGACTTGCCAGTATTGCCACCTCACAATCTTCAATTAAAGGTTGGATCGGTTGTTATAATGTTGCGAAATATCAACCAACCGCGTTTTTGCAACGGAACACGGTTAGCAATAAAAAAATTACTAAACAACGTGATAGAAGCAACTATACTCAAAGGAAAGTATAAAGGAGCAGATGTTCTCATACCGCGCATCCCAATGACCACTGATGTGCCATTTCAGTTTAAACGACTACAGTTTCCAGTGCGGCTTGCTTTTGCTATGACCATAAACAAGTCCCAGTGGCAATCATTAAGTGTTTGTGGTATTAATCTGGAAAACCCATGTTTCTCACATGGTCAATAGTATGTTGCCTGTTCCCGTGTTGGAAAACCATCCGATTTGTTTGTCTATGCGCCAGGTAATCAAACAAAAAACATCGTATATCTAAAGCACTACAATGATAATAAAAAAAAAATATTATTAATTATGATTCACATGATTAACAATAAAGCGATTATCTTTATATCCTTGTATAATATGTTTTATTTAATTATTTTTTATTCACAACGCCCTATCACCAGGGTGACGGTTCTGTTCAGGAGATTCTTTGCCCCAACTATAAAATACGTAGGAACAAAAAACTGCCACATTACAAATCTTTTTGGCAGGACGAAGTCTGTCGGGTCCGCTAGTAACTAATAAAATAAAATAATATAACATTACAGATACATCCAAATTCATAAAGTGCACGGCAAAGTAATTCCGGCGCACTTATAAAAAGGATTAAAACTCATTTAATGAGTTTTAATCCTTTTTATTACGTGAGGTGTTTTTTTAAATTTTCTGACCCTCCCTCCCCCGTTGGTAAGATGTCGTGAGATTTTGTTCAACCCCCTCCCCCGTCCCCCAATCTCACGTGAGATTTTTCAGTGTGGGTTTCTTACGAAAACGCGTTGGGTTGTTATTGTAGAAAGAAAAAAAACAATTTACTTCGTGCTTTTATTTACGACTTGTTAAGACTAGTAATCAATATTGCTGAGAGTTATAAATGTAATAAAAATTTAACAATAGAATACTTAAATCACGACTACTGTGATAAAAAGAAAAGAATATGGATTAATGGCGCGAAAACAAAGGACGGGCTACACTGTACCGTAAATACAGACAAAATTGAGCTATTTGGTATGAAATAAATATTGTGGTTTGACATTCAGTAGATGTATAACGTCGAAGTATGAATGAAATTATTTTCTTTCGGACGAATTAGGGAATAATCTTAATCGTATTACGATGACGCTCAAGATTAAATCTTGAGCATGTACATACAATTTGGATTGAATGGACCAAAATAGTATTTTTTTTTGTTTCAATCAGAACAAAAATTGCGTGATATTTGTCGAGATCCTCCCTCTCCCTAACGTGAGATTATATGAGATTTGACTCGACCCCCTCCCTCCCTAAATCATCTCACGTAATTTATGGACGCCCCCTTACTGCCCGTTAAAAGTTTATTATAGAAAACACCACCTTTGGGTGCACTTAAAGGCGAACCAAGTCGTCCTTTTCAAATAGATGGGATGAAAACACTTTTAATAGGGATGTTCACTAAAAATATAATTAGTCCGTCAAATAGATTGTCAAAAAATATTTGACACGTATTTTTTCTTTTGTCAATTTAACAAAAATTGATGAAAATATAGCCCACTAAAGTTCTGCGTGACGTCATTAATCGCTATCAAATTTACTGGCTAGTGCCGTCACGACACAAAGTCGGTGCATTGTTTGATTCTGCCGGGTGACGGCCCAAGCCGAAGTCCGTACCTTCTCAGGTGCCCTTGCGCTAGTCACCCTATAACCTAATCTTAGGGCTCAGCCGCCTTCTGCGCTCGCCCATGCCCGGTAAGCTGTAGAGGCCTCAGAGGCCAACAGCTCTTAGTCATTCAAAAAAAAAAAAAATGTTTGATTCTTACTAATATTTTAAATCCGAAAAGTTTGTTGGTTTGCTGGTATAAAATAAATGCGAAATAATATTTCCTCGGTCTCACAGACCAACACGCGGGTATAGGAAGGTTAAAAAAACATATCTACTTATTATAATCAGCTAGTTGTAAACTACAACTGCTGGCAGACTTGAAAGGACTTACGTTCGACCATTGTGACTCGTCCAGCTTGCTATCGAAGTCCCGGTGCAGCTTGCCAAATGCAACCACATAGTGGGAAGCTGAATGTAAGCCAGAATTAGAAGGGTCCCAGAAGCAATGCGCCGCTATAAATAAAAAAAAACGTCATAAATACAAAACGGAGCAAAAATACAGTAAGCTGGTATACGCCGGGGGACTAACCCTGGAGCCAGCTCAACTAACCACTTCAATTTAATGTCCATTATTCTCAAAACGATTTTGCTCCATTTTCGCTATTCTACTCTGGTATTTATTTAGTTCTGCAAGATGATATTATGTAGACACTATGTAGTCCTAGTAACTAACCTTTTTTATTTCATGTAGGTTTGCGTTTGACTACATATACCCAGTGCCGGATTTGCCTAAAGGCCGACAAGGCCCGGGCCTAGAGCGGCCGGATTTTGGGGGCGGCCAAAAACATGTGTGTGTACCATAATGGAATTATTAAAAAGAACACTAACAAAATTGTCACATTACTGCAAAATATATTTGTTTCATCTATCCCATCCTTTGAAAAATATTCCACAAAAACAGTGGAGTTGATTTAGTTGCCCTATCAGCGGGCGGTCAGTGAAGATTGTTAACTCAACATATTGAAATGCAAAAATGTTCTTTAAGGCAAGTTTTACAGAGTTCACATTCTAGCTCGATGCTCATTGACACACGTGTGCGGAAATACTTTGCTGTATGTTTTAACACAAGAAACGAAGCTTTATAATTTTTGGGGTACTTCGTTGCACAATACCCAAAGATGGTTGGACATATGGCATTGCAAAGTTTTTAGTAGATATTGATATGTTCTTTAATATTGCAGAACATACTTTTGTTCTATCATCAATAGTTTCCGCAGCGCATGCAACGAAAGATGTTTTGGGGCATTTTTTTACACCTTGGGTTACGATACTTAAGTTTTAGTAAGGATCCGTAATCTTTTCTAGCAATAAATATAACTTATGTTACTCAAGATGAATGTAGCTTTCCAATGGTGAAAGAATTTTTGAAATCGGCACAGTAGTTTTCTAGTTTATTCATTACAAACATACACACACACACACACAAAAATACAAAATTTTCCTCATTATAATATTATTATTAATGTAGATGTAGATGTAGACAGTGTAGATTAATTAATGAATGGTATAGAAGTTTAGATTATTGTCCTCGCTAGATTTCCGATAAACACGTCCGATCGCTGCTACCTAATCATAAAGTGCTATAGGGAAAAGCGCGCCTCCGCGGCGCGCGCCGGCCGGGTTGCTACCGCCCGCGCCGCACCGATATGTCCTTGCATTTTAAATCTGTAATATCTTCGAAAATATCATGTATCATACATATAAACCTTCCTCTTGAATCACTCTATCTATTAAAAAAAGCGCTTCAAAATCCGTTGCGCAGTTTTGAAGATTTAAGCATACATAGGGACGGACAGACAGCGACAGCGACAGCGACTTTGTTTTATACTATGTAGTGATACTGCCTGATTTTTAGCAGATATGCGGTCTAGGATGTAGCACGCTTTCCTAGAAGATACCTATATTTACTAGAGATTTCAAAACACTTATGTTATACCTACTCTAGCGGGCAGACAGACCCAGGCAAAGCGTTCCACGTTCTGGCTGTTCGTATGAGAAATGAAGATTCGCTTGTAATTTACGAAAACGATGGATGTCATTATTTAACTCTGTGGTCATGAATGACGTCACTAGACTATGTAAACAATGCGTGAAAATATTTTTCACGATGGTGTCTGTTTGTAAGTTTGAGATTTAAGTTGAAAAAGAGTTAATTATAAATGGTTAATAATGAGTTATCGTTGGTGTGATGTTCCTGGAATACTAGTCAACAAACACCGGACAAAATATTCAATGTTTACATAGCCTTATGACGTCAAAACGTAGCGGCGACTATTTTATGCTCAGATTAAAAAAACGGAATATTTTGTATCTATTTTTAAATGTATTTTGTTATTTAAAACGTACACTTTCCGATTGCTTTTTGCCTAAGCTATCTCAAAAATATATTTACAGATTTTATTTGGTTCATAGTACTCTTTTATTTTTTGCAAAAATCGGCATGACTGTCTCCAACCGTGTACAGAATTCTCTAATATTTCGCACGGATTGATGTAGCATTTTTCACATTATTGTTGGTTTATCAAAAATGGCACAGCCGATTTCGAGCAAATTTAAGTGGGACCAATTTCAAAGTATATTCTTTCCAATAAAACAATAATTATCGAAATCGGACAACTACGTAAAAAGTTATGCGTGGTTACACATAAAAAATATATACGCGTCGAATTGAGTACCTCCTCCGTTTCGTCGGTCAAAAAGAGGGCGCTTTGGTCGCTGTTGGCTGTCTAACCGTACTACTTTAGAAGAAAGGGGCAGGTGGGAATAGATTGTGCAACTCCTGGGCGTACTCTCCGAAGTGTATCCGATAAAAGGCTGATAGACGCGCCACCTTAGGTCGATGCTCGAGACTTTGCAGTTGCCACTTAGTTAACCCTTCAGCTGTCCCAGCGCTTTACGGCAAAAACGCTATCTTGTCCAGCCACGCGCGATTTTTTTTAAATTTCCGCCGCTACCTTCTAAAATCACGATTTCTCGTAATTTTTGTATGAATAGTCCCAATAAACTTTACATCATAGGAATTGTCTTGAATTCAGCTATTAGAATCTATTTATAGAATGTGTAAATTTTATTTCACGTTATCTTTAGGAAAGTAGGAAGTTGAAAAAAAAATCTCCTCTCTCAAAAATTTGAATTTTTTGCAAAATACCTCAATAATCTATTGCCAATGCATTAAAAGTATAAATAACTTACCCTCCCCTTACCCTTCCATCATTTAATTAGAAAAATGGGCACCAAAGCCACTTTCGCACCAACAAATTGACCATTTTTATCACAAACGCAGACGGTTGGAAAACTCCGATGCGCGTCCGAGCACGTGTGACGACTTGTCGGCGAAATTAGACGAGGTCGAAGTAGGAATCGAATAAAAAGTCACGACACTATATTCTTCTCTGTTTTTCCTATTACTAATTGGTATAAGTTAAAACGTGACAGCACAATAGGCAGACGTCCAAAAAATTGCTAAAGAAAAAACGGGCGATTAACCAGATTCTGGCGGCTGGGCGAAATGGGACAAATTGTTCGTCACCAGAATCTGGTGACTGGACAGTTGAAGGGTTAAGGTATTGTTACGAGATGGGTTCTTGATAATCAGTTAAAACGCCGATTAATCACTTTGCACTTTATTGTACATAATCACTCCACAAAAATCACAAAAACACACGACACAACTGGTTCGCACAAACACTTCACACTGGCACTGATATTCACACAAACTAGTCACTTCACAATAACTGGTATCGCACATGAACATTGAGATGTTTTCGCTTCGACGGTAAACGAAAAACTGATCCCCAAGTGTCGGCCGGCGTATTTGTATCCGTTGTTTCCTACAGTCTCGAACCTACGAGATAATTCGCAACATTACTCGATCTAATAAACGCTATTGTGTTAACAAGTAAACAACTTGAAAGTTCGAAACTTCCCTATTGTTCTCGCATACGTAAACACCCAAACAAAAAACTAAACAAAAGACGGCAGACAAAGATTGATCCCGCTCGAGTCATAAAACCATAAATCACTTAGGTGTAAACAACTCGCCGTCATTACCGCGCGGCTTACTACCTACTGCGTTACAGTATAATTGTCTATCAGCCTCCTGGCTCGCCTCTTAATCGACTCTAAAGCCTCCAGTTGGTATTTTAGCAGTATTCCATGCATAAACTGACTTAGGCTTATTAGAGACTAAACAGCTGCTTTGGCTGCCTCGGTGGTCAGTGGTTAGTGACCCTAACTTCTGGGTCCAAGAGGCGTGGGTTCAGTCCCCACCCAGGGCAAATATTTATGTGATAAACATAGGTATTGCCTCTGTGTGTGGGTGTTATTTAGTTACTATCTATATAAGTATGTATTTAAAGTATAAGTAGTATATCAGTCTCTGGCAGCCATATCACAAGCTACCCCAAACTAAGCAAGTTTGGGGTCAGAGGCCGTGTGTAAGAGGTCCCAAAATATTTATTTTTATTTTTTATTATTTTTATTTTAACCTCGGCAGTGCTTACATATTTGAGCTGTTTCGAGTTGAGATATTAGGTTCGTGGGAGCCGGGAGCTCATTTTGTTTTCAGCTGGGCGATTCTGTTAACCGATCTCGTTGCTGAGGTGATACTTTCTAGAAACTCTCTCGTTTTTTTTACAGTTTTGAGCTGTCAGACCTGTCAGAAAAACGAGAGACGTTCAAGAACGTATCACTTCAGTAAAGAGATTGGTTAACGAAATTGCCCCGCTGAAATCTTTTTGATTGTCTGGTGGACGCGACACGTAACCAAGATGCTGGGGTTTGTCTAGCTTTACGTATAAGCATTGTCATTCAGGGCGGCAATGCTGCCAGCATGCTGGATACGCTGTCGACTGGCAGTGGTCTTGAGGATAATAAACTTTGATTTTGATATCTTACCTGATATGACTCTGTTATAGCTTATAAGCGATCCCCCGCAGATCAATTTATACGGTTGTGAAGTCTTCTGGTATATAGTAGAGTGCCACGGCACTTCGCCGTGTTTCGCCAGATCACCGTTTGCAATCAGCTGTGGAAGTTTCGAAGCCAATATTCCGCACTCTGAAGATAAATATCAAACTAAATTTAAAACGTGAAAATTTATTTATATAGACTAGTTTTAGACTGCGACTTCGCCCGCATGAAATTTTGACTTTTGACCCTTTTAGACCTTAAAACTCTTACTCCCTTAGAACCATATTTTTCGAGTTAAAAAGTAACCTATGTCACTTTGCAACCTTTGAACTATATTCATACGAAAAATCAAGTCAAAACGTTGCTCCGTTGCCGCGTGAAAGAGGAACAAACCAACAATCCTATAATATTATATAATAGTTAGGAATTAAGAACAGATGAATTCTTGATTGTCTATAATACCTATCAAGAAAAAATATAATGAAAACCATCCAGCCAATTTCTCTACTCTACTACTTCTCTCTCTATTCATCTATCGAACAAATAAAGTATCATCAAAATTTATTCACCACCGAATGACATCGATGCCAAATAAAAAAAAAATTGGGAAAAATATGATTGTGTTGCAAGGTTGCAGAGATGGATCCCGCTCAGGCCGTTATAGCAGGGCTTTTGTTGGAAGGGAAACATTATTGTTGATTTTCCAAAAACAGCGCAACCAATTTCTATAAAATTTAAATAAGACCTCTAAAGTATGATTTATTAAAAAAAAACAAAATCGTTCACCTGCGACTATGTGACATTAACGTGACACTAAGTGTATGGAACAGCTGATTTTTTTTTAGTTTTGGCAAAAGCCGCAGAACTAAAGTTGTTAGTTTCGATGTACAGAAGAAGCCCCTAAAAGGATGCCTAACCCTGTATATTAAACAATTTATACCTACGTGGGTTACATTTCTGGATATAGTTGGTCCACTCCCCATTCTTGCACTCCATATAACCATCGTTAGGATGCTCGTACAGTGGCTGACAGACTGGCTTCACCAGCGTTCCGGCTGGCTCGAATATGTTGCAACGACGGAACTTCTCCTTTTCTGCCCATTCCGTTGAAACCCGGCAGCGGTATTCCACGGACGGGTGGGTCTTTAGTCTGCACCGTGCTGTTGGAGATACAAAGCTTTTTAACCCCAAAACTTGAAACAGTAATAAATCAAAATAAATAACACCGCCGTTTATTCCTCTTTCCTGACATTGTTTCTATATAATTCATTTTTTCTGCTTCTATACCACAAAGTATTGTACTGTAATGATGGTCAGTTTCAACCATAGGGTCGGTAGTGTGTGATAATTTATAGGGTACCTAGGTGGAGCGGTGATAGTCAGTTCTTAGCGGGCGATATCTGCAGCTCATTGGTTGGCAGTTGTTGACGCCGTTACTGTCCGAGCTGATACCACGTGGTGGAGGTGTGATACCGTACGTCTTAAAGACTTACGACCGTTTGTTATTTTGTCAATTTCAACTTAATTTTACAATGTTATTAATTTGTTTTCAGATTTAGATAATATTTACTGTTAAACTGTACAGTTATATTCGAGATCTTAATACCTACTAATAATGTTGTTCTGCTCACATGCATTCTTCTTATGAGCCCGGGATGGGTCACACAACCCTCAGTTCATGTCAACTTTCGGAGTCAGATATCTTAACCGCACTTAAATTGCTTGATCCTTATAAGAGACCTGGTCCTCATACAATTCCTCCAGCATTTTTGAAAGCCTGTGCGTCACAATTAGCAAAGCCATTGCAACTTTTATTCAATAAATCGCTGTCAACCGGAATATTTCCTTCTAAGTGGAAAATAGCGCACATGTCACGCCAATTCATAAGAACGGTGATCTTGGTGACGTAACTTATTACCGTCCAATATCAATTTTGTCTGCCATAGATAAATATTTGAATCTATAGTCCTCAAAAGAGTTCTATTTCACTTAAAACCGTTGATTGTCCCACAGCAGCACGGGTTTCTTCCCAGAAGATCGACAACATCGAATCTTATGGATTTCGTTAGCGACATTACAGACGCCTTCACAAACTGTCACGAAGTTCACGCAGTCTATACCGATTTCTCGAAAGCATTCGATGTTGTCGATCACGAATTACTGATCGGAAAGTTCGTTCACGCAGGAATTTGCGGGTCGTTGCGAGTCTTATCTTCAATACCGTTCCCAACTTGTCACAATTCGCGGCTACAAATCTTTTCTGAGATTAGTGCCATCGGGAGTACTCCAGGGCTCTCGTCTGGGGCTTTTGTTTTTCCTGCTATTTATTAACGATCTGGCTTCTAAAATCACTTCCTTATTTCAATTGTACGCTGATAATCTCAAGATTTATAGGGAAATCCATTCTGATGAAGATATGTTATTATTACAAAAAGACATCAACCTCATTACTGATTGGTGTGCACGCAATAAAATGATACTCAATCCCTTTAAATGTTTTTACATAAACTTTTCGAGGAAAATATCACCGACACGTACTTCTTACTTCATTGGTAGCACTCTATTTATGGAGGTTTTTAGTATGTGAAACTTAGGAGTAATGGTTTACACCAAACTAGATTTTCGAGAGCAGATGGACTGTGTCGTTAAAACAACATCTCGTCTAGGAGGTTTCGTGTCTAGGCAATCAAAATTCTTCAAAGATCCCACTGTTTCTATTATACTGTTTAAATTTCGTGCGTAGCCTACTGGAGTACTGCAGTCTTGTCTGGAGCCCATCTTACCAGGTCCACATAGAAGGAATTGAAAGATTGCAAAAGAAGTTCCTGTATCATCTCTCATATTCGAGTAATCTGTGTAGGCAGGTGGACTCTTACGAATCTAGGCTTTCATTTTTTTAAATGTCGCCACCGTCACTCAGAAGGAACATAGCTGACATCGTATTTCTACACAAATTAGTGAATGGTGTTTTGGACAGTTCTCATTTGCTTGAAAAAATATGTTTTTCTGTTCCTCGTCCTTCTAGCCGTCTTGACAATAGAAGAACGTTTAGCTTGCCACATACTCGTACAAACTACGGCCAACACTCTTCTATGTATCGCATGTGTTCATTGTACAACAATATACGCCAAGATTTAGATATTTTCAATCCCTCCGTGCCATCTTTTAAGCGACGTTTATTTTAAGCTAAATTTATGAAAAATTCATTTGTTTTTGTTTTATAGTTTCAGTTATTTAGTACTAATTTTGTTACGCATGGTGTTCACTTCTAGAAGGGCATATACATTATGCATGTTGTTTTATTAATGTTTTTTGTTTAATGTACCTAAGTTTTAGTGTGTAAGCCCAGTTTTGTGAACCTTTAATAAAAATAAATTAGTATGTTATGCGTTAACAGATAATTGATATATGTTGTTCCTTACATAATTAATCAAAGACGTTGATAAATACAGATATAAATGCAATATCCGTCTGTTAATTTCTCAGAGTAACGAAAAAACATGTCCATTCTTATATAAATGATAAATGAATCGTCAAATTGACAGATTTATGACCTTCATTTGACATTAAAAATAGCTATTTGATTGGATCTTAGATATTATCTTTAAGATTAGGTATATTCCTCTGTGGTATAATCACATTTTTTTATGTAGAAAGTTTTATTTGATCCTATTTTTGTCGATTTTCTGCATATTTTATTCAATTTTAGTCATAATGTTAATTAATTCTCAATATTCTATTTTGATTATTAATTAACTACGCTGTTGTATTTTGGAACTAGAACATACATGTACAACTTTTTATATTTTTAAATTTATGTGTAACATTTACTGATTTTATTTACGACTTTATATGCATATCGTAGTTGTAATAATGCTGCAGTATCGGTTCATTGTCACATATTACTCAATGCTCAAACATTTATAGTAACACTTTTAATGTTTACATTTGTGGTTTTTAAAGTAATGTGTTAAAATATTAGTGTACAAGTCGCTGTGTGAGTCACTCCTGCGATACTGCATAGGTGTCTGAGGAGGCGCTGCTAAGTCTCACATGATTCAGGTGGAACGTGCACAAAGAGCCGTTCTAAAAGTTTTGCTAGGGAAACCTCGCGATTACTCTACTGACAAACTATATGATGAGGCATCAGTTTTGAGAGTCCGGCAGTTGTTTATCCTACGTGCAATTCGCAAATGCCATCACATGTCCAGCACTGTCAAACCTGGTAGACGAAACCGCCACCGTGACGTTCCATACCCCAAAGTGTACACATCGTTTGCTGCTCGTCTACCCAAATATGCCCAAATCTTTGCTTACAACTCTGTTTGCAAACTTATAGACATCCATGACTCCACTTTTGCTGAAGATAAAAATAATATAGTGCAATGGTTACTTTCTTTATCTGGTGAACAAACTGAAAATCTGGTGACGTATACGGAGTTGAAAAGTAAAGAGTTCCTTCGGTCGATGTCCCAACCAGATCGGCAAATGGGTATCAATGCTGATCTTTGTAGCTAGAAATACACACACACACACACACACACACTCCGCTCTGCGAACCCTGACTCTCACGAGGCCTTGTGTATCGCAGAGGAGGCACTCCCCTCTACCCTCTTTTCCTCTAGATTTCATATATTTTTAATAATAATATGTATAGATTTGTCTAGAAACCATCCCACATAATATCACTGTTAACGAATGAAATCTTTTACGAGACTTGCTCCCTGAGTTCAATAATCACTTCATTCTTGATTTGAATTTCCATTGATTAATTTTACAATGTAATCTACTATAACAATTGTATTTCTTGACTAATAATCAGAATTTGTTAATTTCATAACTTCAAATTTTAATAATTCTGAAGCTGTTAAAACTCAATTTGAATGAATTATGCATTTTTTTTTCTCTCTCTTATTAATAATTACTTTTTTTTTGTTATCATGTAAAAACGTAAAATAATTTAAATGTCAGTGTTCTACGTCAGTTTTTCACTAGTAGGTATATTAGACCCGAAATCTTAAATCGTAACAAAGTTTTGCAACCACTTGTAATTTAATATTTCTAACTATTGACTGGCGCCGTCTTGCATTGCAACATCGCTAAGCGGTCCGCGCCAGAACCAGTCCTCACACATTTGTGTGTTTACCCGCATTATTATGCCTACCGTACCTACTTGTTTACTTGTTATTCAATTGATGTTTTGTTCTTGTCATTTTTAAGTGTACTTTTTAATTATAGGCATTTTATTAGCTAGCTATTCGGTAAGGTAAAAAAGCTTTTGATTGTCACAGCGTCCTACACTTCGGCGTCCATTATATCTAAATAATACAATGGGATAATTCTTTCGGGTGCCCAAAATACAGGCTTAGCCTAGTTTGGAGCCCACTGATAACCATTCAATTTTCAATTTTCAGATTCTTCATTCATTAATTCAGACTTCAATGTGTGAATAAATAATGCATATTTATAGTGATTTTATTGTAATTTTATTAATTTTAATTAATACTTAATATTTTTTTTCTTTTTTTTTTCATGCAATGTACATTTATAAATTGATTGTTGTTTTTGTAAGTCTGTCTTGGAAATAAATGATTTATTTTTATATTATATTGTATAGTTGAACATAATTATGACCCTCTAAACATAATTATGCGTAATAAGCTTTTGAATATAGAGATAATTTTTAGTAGATTTTTGAAACAGCTTTCTTTTTCGATGGCTTTTGGATTATTTGAAATTTATTGTTTGTTATTAAATGTTTTATAGACAAACTTTTGGGCTTTGACTTATAATTTTGTTAATTTGGCTAATACAATTTATGTATAGCTATAAATTTACTTTGGTTTAAGCAATGTTCAAATAGTTCACCGGTTTCAACGATAACTACTATGTGAAATTTATTTTTTTACTTATTTTGGGTTGTGTTTTTGCTACAGGAATACAATGATATTACAAGGATAACAGTTTTTAAGAGTTACAAGGATAGTTATTAAGAGATACAAGGATAGTTTTAAGAGTTACAAGGATAGTTTTTAAAAGTTACATATTTTTAAGAGTTACAAGAATACAATGATAGTTTAAAGAGTTCGGCTGTAAAGATTATATATTATTCGATTATATATAACTGTATTATAATTGCTGAAATCCTCAAAAATTGTTCTTCGTTTAAAATCTATGTATATGCATTTTTGTATAAAAGTGCCCCAGTACTTGTTATTACTAATCTTTGATTTGTATAGTATAACTTAACCTACCTTGCCCTACCGAAGGTAAGGTTTTGCCTGGTTCCACCTGGTGCATCTATGAGGACATACATGTCATCAGGATGGTTGAATGTGAGGTTTTCAGTATTTTATCCTTATTTTTTACTAGGTCAACTTTGGTTGAGATCTTGACTTCAAGAACTGGCGACACCAGACATCGGAGATATAGCTCTTGGGCGGACGAGTTTGTTTTTTTGGGCAGAAAAGGATTTTGACTATTGAGCAGAAAATGTCTAAATTGTACTAATGAAGAATAAGACAACATTTGTGAAAGTGAAATCGCCTTGTTATAATAGTTGTAATGTATACCACGCCACACTTGCGGAGATATTGGAATTGAGGTATATCTTGGTCCTACACAAGTAAGTGCTGTTCCTTTCTCTGTCCTATCCCGACTCTTTTTCTCGTGCACCATTTTCTTATTTTCTAAATACAGTCCACTTTTCAGGGGGCTCTATTAGCCCCGCCATAAAAAAAAATATAATTTGGGCCAAACCAGACACTGTGGAGCGCATCAAAATCAGAAGGCAAAAGATAAAATAAAAATCTAGCGCTCAATGCGGCGAAGTCGTGGCTGATTGGTAATAACATTTATGACAGGAACAATTTACTTACAAACACACTCAGGCATGAGCCCCGACCATTCGCCATTACTGCAGAAGACCAGGGATTTTCTGTTCAGGACATAGCCATCTTGACACGTGACGTTGATGACCACGAGTTCATAGGCTTCTCCAGGTCCTGCGCCTTTTATATTGGTCGAGAAATAACTCCCATGGACAGGGTAGTCTGGCAAGATGCAGCTGGTAAAATAAAAGTAATAGTTGTATACTGAGCGCCACACAACTCGGCGGATAAGAAGTTAGCCGCAGGTGAAACTTCGCTGTGATTCGCTGATTATTGCGCATGTGTGCACGGGCGTAGAGAGCTCGCGGGAGGCATGAGGTTGGCGGGCGGGCGAGCCCCGGCGTCTCGTCTCTCTGGTTCCCGCGTATACCTATATTTCGGCTTTTGCGCAGCGTTCTGCGCATAACTTCTCATCCGCCGATTTGTGTGGTGCTTAGTATAGTAGTTTTTAGTTGTAGTATTATAATGAAGGGTAGTTCTAAATCATAATTATGTATGTGTAGTGTAAGGTAAATAGATCGGTGATTGTCTGGATCTCAATGGTTTCACTCACTTCACAACGTAGTAACTACTGGGAGAGCCCTCTCCTTAAGGATTCGCTATTTTGGCAAGCGTTACGACATGTACCTATTATACCTATGGCAATAGGCTATTTGACAACATTGAAAATATACTATTGATTGTGGTAATTCTTAAAGATAATAAAAAAGACCTGAAAAAGACATATTTCACTTTATTTCAACTAAAATATGTCTAATTTTAGCAAATGGCACGAAATAAAATACGATATTTTTTTGTTATTTTATCTGTGACTTGAACGCTCTAACAAGGTCGGCAACTCTGGTGACGTCACATGATGGTAAACAAGAATTTCTCGATTGACTGTTGTTTGTGTAATTTGTGTTTTGTGTTTTCGGAGTAATGTTATTGGATCTGTAAGTTACTTTTTAAGTATTTTTTGTCAATTTTTAGATGTTAACTAGCGTATTAACTAGTATCAACTAATGTTATTTACTAGTGTGTGATGTCAAAGACCAGCGCCATTACAGAATGTCGTTTTTGAATATCTATTCCTTAAAACTGATTTTTAACTGCGATCCTGCGGTCTTAATGAGGTCATCCGTCCCCCTTGTGGGTGAACGTCCTACGCTGCGCTTGCCGGTACATGGTCTCCACTCGAGAACTTTTCGACTCCATCAGTCATCAGCCCTCCGCGCTATGTACCCTGCCCATTGCCATTTCAACTTGCCAATCTGTTGGGCTATGTCGGTAACTTTGGTTCGTCTACTCATATCTGATTCGATCTCGCAGAGAGACTCCGAGCATAGCCCTCTCCATAGCTCGTTGGGCTACTTGGAGCTTACTAATAAGGCCCATAGTGAGAGACCACGTTTCTGTGCCACTGGCAACACACACTGGTACAAAACTTTCGACTTGAGGCACTGAGGTATGTCGGACGAGAAGACACTACGCAATTTTCCGAACGCTGCCCATCAGTTGGATCCGGCGATTGGCCTCTTTGTTGAAGTCGGACCTACCTAACTGCCCCCCTACCGCCTAAGCAATAGCAATCGTAATAGCAATCGTTTATGACTTCATTTTAGTCATTTGGCACCGCCTATGTGACGTTAGCCATCAATTGCTTTGCGCGGATTGCGAAAGCAATCGTTGAATGAACAACTTTGATGGCTAACGTCACATAGGCGGTGCCAAATGACTAAAATGAAGTCATAAACGATTGCTATTGCTTTAGGCGGTAGGTGGGCTGGACTACTTGTCCTAGGTAGACGTACGAGTCAACGACTTCAAGAAGTTTGATACTTGGTAGACACCAATTTGGTTTTCATCAGTACTCGCGTCTACCAAGTGTAGTCGGGACCTTGGATGCTGATTAAACTCTTATTGTTAGTTCACCGTAAAGCCGCGACGGTTCTCTTTTTGCAAATCCGATAATAGCACTGATCCAAAATTAAACGGAAAGTCCTATGGCTGATACGAAAATAGGAAAATTAAAGTGTTACAAGTGATGTACCATACCTGTTGGGACTGCCTTCTTGTGCCCTGCCTTCTTGTGCCCTGCCTTCTTGTGCCACTGAGAACAAATAAAAAAATATTCATTATTTTTAAGACATTTACCTATCTGCAACGTGTAACAGAAAGGTTCAACAATACTGAGGGCTATGTGGGAGATTTTCGCTCGAGCTCGATCGCGTTAACGTTTGATGTGATTTCTATGGAAATACAGAAAATACAGAAATACAGAAAAGGACATGTCCACAAAATGTATGGAGGCTGGTATAATAATAATCAAAAATTCTAACCACAACACTGGTTACATTTCGAGAAAGTTCATATTTTTCTGAGTCTATTACATCAGTTAAAAACAAAAAAGAGCCCTCCGATTTTTTTAAATCAATTTTGAATTTATTAGGATAAATAAATATGTTTGGCTCAATAGGTAGTTTATTTCCAGCAACCCTGATTAATTAACGTCCAAATTGTTAAATAAAAGCATTTTTGCCAATTAGACACACTTTTAAAGTGTTTTTTGTCACATTGTGCCTACTAACTGGTCACACTGGTAGGTTATAATTTTTAATTTTAGCAAATTAAGAGATAAATGTGGAAGAATCAGCTACGAATGCAATTAAAATAACGATAGAAGCACTTTATCATCGCTAAACTAGAAAAAGTAATAAGCTGTATTGTTATTTTTCATACAATTTATTTTTCACATTTAAAAAAAATTGGAGGGGTGAAAAAATCTAAATTAAATATTTTTGGAAAGCCCATAAAACAAGCTTTCAAATGATGTTTATATCATCTTGGTTCGATTTTTCTCTGAATAATATACCACTTGTGGACATCACCTTTTATTCGGGACAAAACAATTAGGTAAAAAATGGCACAGCGCCATCTTGTGTCACGTACAGAAAACTGAATAGCTAAGTGTGAGTATTTTTTACGGTAATGTAACGAGCGCCAAACCCTTCGATCACCACTATTGGTGATCGAAGGCCAAACCGATCAATCACAAGCGCGGCAACGTCTGCGATTGGCTAATTTAAGCGTGTGTGTCAATGTGCTCGCGTGTGTGCACGGCGCTCGGTCAACGCGACGTAAAAGTAATTCGATTTGATTTGCAAAACTCCCATTTGACACTCGGAAGGGCATGTATGTGTATCCAGTTATGAATCACCTGTATGCATTTTAAACTTCAAAAGGTATGTTATTTATTCCAAACAAAATTAAAAAAAAATTGTTTTACTTTAGACAAGCCTAACAAATAAAAACTGTACCAGCGTGCGGCATATTATCACGTCAATGGTTTTATCGGCGCGTGGCAGCGGCGGCGCGCCTTCAAAGAGCGTGGCCTTTCGGTTGGCGTTGGCCGACCGCCTGAACTTCGCGCCGCGCGTGCGTTATTCTTAGAGTTGATATCGGGTTATTTTTCGTAAAACTTTAACTTGGTACATCTCGTAAACTATCGTGCTGATGATTATTAAACCTATTGTAGTAAGTTTTAAATATGTTTAGGCGTGCGTGGTTTGAGTATTTGTTAGCTTTTCCGTTACACGTTGTATATGCAACGGTTAAAACCCGTTTTAAGATAAAATGCCGAGTTTTCCCTAGTTAGAACTATTTACTTGATATCTATACAGGGCTATTTCTAATCAATTAGCACTCTTTTAGGAGCTTATTCTATATTATTATTCTTATTCTATACATCAAAACTAACAACTTTTGTTCTGCAACTTTTGTCAAAACTCAAAAAAAAATTTCGTGTTCGTGTTCCATAGAAAAATATCGTTCACCCGCGACAAAATGTATGGAACAGCGAATTTTGTTTTGAGTTTTGTCAAAAGTCGCAGTACAAAAGTTGTTACTTTTGATATAAGCCCCTAAAAGTATGCTAATTGATTAGTAATAGCCCTGCATATGCCTTTGTTACAACTAGAATTAACTAATGCTCAAGAGGCTTAAAATCCAAATTTTTGTTGGTTACGCCCTTTCGTGATTTGACCGACGAAATATACATCCAAGAATTGCATATTTAAAGGTATAAAAGATCTACTTCAGATCGTAAGTTGGCGAAATACTGAGCGACCCAAAAATAAATCTGTCGCCCAAATATTAATACTTACAAACACACTTCGCCACCGGTTCTACCCACCAGCCTTTGTAGCAATAGACGGACTGGTTTCCTTGCAGTTGGTAATTCTGGTCGCAAGTAACTACCACTTCTATGTACTCGTGCACGTCTCCTGGCTTCCCGTTGGCTACGTTCGAGGTGTAGGTCCCATGGTCTGGATTGGGAGGCATGGTGCAGCTTGCCTGCCTGTAATGTAGATATAAATTCGTATAGGCCGGGTGGCTAGTACTGGTGTCAGAGTTTTTAAGCCGCTGGAAGGCCTCTAACATGGCTGAACGGTTCATACAAGCAGAGTCTACAATTGGTTGTGTGGCAATGTAGCGCTAAAAACGGATACCCCTGTTCACGCATGTTTTATTTACCGGATGGATGTTCGTTTGGAGTGCCGTCTATATGCGCTA
The DNA here is from genome assembly GCA_949316475.1 of Hypomecis punctinalis. Taxonomy (NCBI): domain Eukaryota; kingdom Metazoa; phylum Arthropoda; class Insecta; order Lepidoptera; family Geometridae; genus Hypomecis; species Hypomecis punctinalis. Next base: position 4,390,713 of record OX438822.1, read on the forward strand.
GTTTAATATGGCTGTCAGATTTGATTAGTGTGTGTCTATCTGTCAGACAGATACATAATCAAAGGTCAAATTTCACGATTATTTTCGGATAAAACGTATGTAGGTAGATGGCACTTAATTTAAAGAAAACCGGCTATGCGTCCGGCGTCGTTAACAAGCTCTAATACATTGCTGTAGATGACCTTTATTTTTTTAAAGGGGTGCGCGCGCAAACCACCATGGAATCCAGCTGACTGACACCAGGTTACATGTTATACACCACCATTCACCAATGTATCGCAATACCAAAAAATGTTAAAATGTAACAAAATGTGTACCATACCTGTTGGGACTGCCTTCCTGTGCCACTGAGAACAAATAAAAAAAACAGTCATTATTTATACGACATGTATCCATTTGCAACAGTTAAAACCCGTTTTTAGATAGAACGCGTTTTCTTTAGTTAGAACTATTTATTACTATATGCTTTTGTTACAACTAGAATTAACTAATGTTGTTTTTAAACTTTCGCAATTTGAACACATTATTATTTTATATACTACTTTTTTTAGTCTACCCGTTACCACGGTCGATGCAACTCGGCCGAAACGTCGGGATGAGGAGGTATTTATTTATCTCCTAATTTTAGTGCGCGATTAGTCCTGTAGTATATAAAATAATAATAGAATTAACTAATGCACAAAAATTCTCGTTTTTTTTTAAATTCCGTATAGGTTTGCGTTTGACTACACACTGCCAGATGTTGAGCAGATATTCGGTCTTGAGTATAGCACGCTTACCTAGAAGATACCTATTTACTCGGAATTTTAAGACACCCACGTTGTAATTAAGCGAGAAGACAGACCCAGGCAAAGCGTTCCACATTCCGGCTGTTCGTATGAGGCATAAAGATTCGAAACGCTTAGTTCTAACGCTACGTAAAGACCGCCTAGGGTCAAAATTAGTAATGTCGAAATTTATCAAGAAATCGACGACTATCTTAGGATTTCGACTAGACATTACTCTGATGTAGGAAGATCACTACGAAAAACTGTGTGGGAGGCTAGGTGCCGCGTGTTTTGCCATAAGCACTGGAAATTGTATCGTGCCCCATGGTCCGACAATGTTATTGCTCGTCCGTCCACTCGCAATTTAAATACAGCATTGAGGTCTGGAGGCGCACTGCTCATTGGGAGCACGTCTTTAGAATGCAGAAACGAGCCGTCCAAGCAATAGCGGGAGTATCACAGGACACATCTGTTCTTCCGTATTTCCGGTCCATGGGGAAACTAACTGTCTCGAGCCTCGTGTGCCAGCAGCCAAAAGTGCTTACATGCCTTTGCGTCCTCGTGGTTCCAATATGGAATTATTTTATGGGGGAATAGTGTGAACGCGCATGAAGTATTCATAATACAAAAAAAAATGTATTTGTATTCTCGCAAACATAGAATCAGAATCTTTTATTGACTTATCGAGCTTAATACTATAATTAAAAAATCTGTATAACAATACATAGTACCGCCAACAATAGGTCTCGTCATTCAATGCAAATACATAACTAATGTGTACAAAATAAAATATTCAAGGCAATTGATTTAAAAATAGTACAAAATAAAATCTCCCGATATTACCAAACCAAAATTTCATAAACCATACTTTATAAAACTTGAAATTATGTCCCTGGTATCTATTTATATATTTTAAATATGCAAATTTGTCAAAAAGCACCCTGACTATGAGGGATCCTTTTCGGATATAGGTGCTCACTAAGAACGGATTTTGCGAAATTCAAGCCATAAGTGGGTGAAATAGCGAAACAAACTTAGTACGGGAGGACACGATTCCTTGGGCCGATTGATTTGAAATTTGACATAGATATACCTCACATATTATATACCTAAACAAAATTAATTGACAACGTGTTTTATATTTTTCTGAATTGTATCGCTTCTATTTTTGGGACGAATGATTTCGACGTTGGAATTGAAACTTTCTAGTGTATTTGATATACGTAGTATCTATTGTAGTCTGTAGTATTTGATTGATTAATCAAAATTTTGACAAAATGCCATGTTGACATGTTTGAAATCCAGATTTATTGAAACCAATGAGTGAAAAAAATAAAGGATGTGGCTACAGCTTTTTTGTCACTTTTCCGATCTCACATTCTTTGAAATATGTTCCCATATTTCTTTGGTAAATTAAATAATTGGTTTAATAGTGAGCATTTATTTACCTAAGAAAGTGCGGAAATTAAATTGTCTTTTTGCATGAGTACATGATGCATACCAATGCCGACTTCAAAAAATAAGTTTTTCAATTCAATCGGTATGTTGTATTTCGGTATGTTTTTTGTGTATGTAAGTAATGCGATTATTTGGACAGTTATGAACTGATTAACTAGGTACATCATAGGTACTTCAGAGAGTTTTTTCATTTGACGAGCAGTTTTTTAGAAATCAAGAATAATCGAATTACAAACCTAAATAATGTTGAGGTTTGTGGTTCTATTCAGTTCATTAGTCGTTTTTGAAAGATCATCATTATCAAAAAAATGTTACACATCGATTCGAGCTATTTGAATTTTGTACCTATGATTGAAATCGGGTGTGACATTTGTTGTGACATGGCGGCCATATTGAGTCATAGTACGCCCTAATTTGTGGTGGGTATTTCGAGTCTACGCCACCTTGTAGAGCTTTTACATAGTCTCGCTTCCCCAAGCTTGCTACATGAGTTGCTCCTTGAGGTAGGAGCACCAAAAATGCTGCTGCGCAACCTTCAACCTGCTTAATTGTCTGTCCACATTCGTGGTTGCAGATCAAAATAGTTTCAAAGTAACATGAGTAAAATTGATATTTAATTATAGTTACCTACTGTACCAGCCTTTTTTCAATAGCCCACTGCATGACGTAGGCCTACCCACGAAAGGTACCTACACTAAACAATAATATGATGCGCCTTATCAGTGTGAGATATAACTGTTCTGTACTGTATCAGCCTTTTAATAGTCCAATGCAAGACGTACGCCTACCCGCGAAGGGTGATTGTGCCATATCCACCACGCTGGCCCAGTGCGGGTTGGTGGATTCACATACTGTGCCTGCCTTTTTAATGGTCCACTGCAGGACGTAGGCCTACCCATGAAGGGTGATTGGGCCATATCCACCATGCTGGTGTGGCGCAGCAATCCTCAGGGCCGACTGTGGGGCTTCTCGCAGGAGCCTACTCGAAGTCTCACGCACGACACAGATCCGATACGACACGATTTAGGTTTTGACTGACTCGTTTCGGAAAAACGCGTTATGTTTAGTATGAATTAGTGTTAACTGTTAACATATCATTATAATTATAGGTAAGTACTACGAGTAGCATTTGACTGCGGTTTCACTCATGGGATATATTGATTTTTGTGCTATCCTGTAAGAACTAATAATAAAGGTATGAGACGAGTTCAGAGTGTCAAGTGGGAGTTTAGCAAATCAAATCGAATTACTTTTACGTCGCGTTGAACGAACGAGCCGTTCACACACGCGAGTACATTGACACACACTCTTGAATTAGCCAATCACAGACGTTGCCGCGCTCGTGTTCGATCGGTTTGGCATTCGTTACATTACCGTAAAAAATACTCACATTCAGTTTTTTGTACGTGACACAAGATGGCGCTGTGCCATTTCCATAGAAATCACATCGAACGTTAACGCGATCGAGCTCGAGCGGTTAACTCCCACTTAGCCCTCAGTTCGTGAGATGGCACAAAACTGAGCAACGACCGGTCGCCTAAATACTAATTTCAATGTAAGTACTTACATATACACTTCGTCACCGGTTCGTTCCACCAGCCTTTGTAGCAATAGGTGGACTGGTTTCCTTGCAGTTGGTAGTTCTGGTCGCAAGTGACCACCACTTCTATGTACTCGTGCACGTCTCCTGGCTTCCCGTTGGCTATGTTCGAAATGTAGGTTCCATGGTCTGGATAGGGAGGCATGGTGCAGCTTGTCTCCCTGTGAAGTAGGTATAAGTTCTTTTAGGCCGCCTGAAGGCGGAAAGAAAGTAAAGGAAGTACTTGCATTTCTGGCGCATAATTTCCGGTCTATTATTACCTACATGCTATTTTCAACCGCTTTCAAAAAAGTAGGTCTTCAATTCGACTCAGAGCTGCTAGGTTTAAAAAATACGTGTATACTTAAAATGCAGGGCTTTTTAAAATTGAATTATCAGGAGAAATTCGTTTACCACAATCCGCTCTTGCTCGCACAAGCACAGATTTTCAATCATCGCTCCCGCTTCCACGAGGCTCCTTTACCATTTACGTAAACGTTCAGCCATTTTAACACCTCAGGTAGAGACATCGTAAAAAGTCGTATGTTTTATGTACGATTGAGGTTCAATGATCGTACTTACATCAATTATAAGGCTAATAAATCGATGGAGTACGACTTAAATGGTAGGTATTGTACATCTGGCATCCCCCGACTACGCGTTCTTTTTTTTTTCTTACTTATGTCACGCGGTTGCATTACCGTCAATTGTGAATCGATTTTGATTGTCTGGTAAATCAAATTGGAAGCCTATGTACGGCAATGGAAATCAAACGGCAAAATAATGTTGATGATGATGTCAGTGACTTTGGTTACTTCACGGATGTCCTCGAACTTGATTTGGTTTAATAAATTTTTGTTATAATTAACTTATACCTATTAATATACTCTTTAACTATAACGGTGTCCTAGTACTCAACGTCAAGCCGGTAATACTGGAACACTCTTTATAAATGGGTTATAAAACCGGAAAGATCGGAATCTCCACCCTCTATGCTTTTGATATGGTCAATTTTAGAAATGTGTCCAAAAATGCTACCTTGCGGCACTCCAGCTTAAGTCATGCCTGGAGTTTTCAATATTATTTAATTTTAATGATTATATTGTTAAGCTAATCAAAAATACAACCAATAAAAAAAGATTTTTGCCAGATTAGTAGACCTAATATTCACCATAGTAGCACCTAGATATTACATGCTCCGAAAGTACACTACCATCTTCGACTACACTGGAAATTAAGCATGTTGAGCTAAGACGTTCAGCCAGTTGAGCGTGCAAAAGAAATAACACAAGTTCAATACCACCGCACTAATATGCAGGAGTGCGAATTGCGATATACATTTTAGTTGCATGAATTTTAAGGTAACGTACAGCTTCATTGTGTATCAATACAATGAAAATAAGTCAAAATAAGACTCCTCATTACGTAGCATAAGATTAGTGAATTCATAGATTTTTTTTGGAGTATAGTTTTTCAAGAAGGCAAATAAGAACTAATTTAAAATTAAAGTACGAAGTGTGATAGCATTCAGAATAACAATATGCTGCGCCAACTTTTGTAATAACTTGCCATTAGCAGGTACTTTCGTAATATGCTTTGCAGTGTGACGGCTCAAACTTAATCAAGACTTAACAACAAGATTATTTTTTGCAAAAAATAGCATTACCGACTTCACTCGTGTACAGAATTCGCGAATATTTCGCACGGATCGATGTAGCATTTTTCACATTATTGTTGATTTAATAAAAATGGATCAGCTGGTTTTAAATTTAGCTGAAACCAATTTTGAAGTATACTCTTTCTAATAAAAAAAAGAGAATTATCGAAATCGGACTACTAAAAAGTTATGCGTGGTTATAAACATAAAAAATATACGCGTCGACTTGAGTACCTCCTCCGGTTCATCGGTCAAAAATGTTTTTTTTTAGAAAAACTATGTTGTACTCACGATTGTATTTTTGATTGACTTATAGCAAATTTATCTAGCTTTACAATCTAATCGTAAAAATTAAACAACATTGAAAAGGCACGACTTAAAAAGGAGTGCCGCAAGGTGGGGTTTTTGGACACATTTCTAAAATAGACCTCATTTCAAAGAGAAAACGGGTGGGGATTCCGATCTTTCCGGTTCCTAAAGTCTAAATATAGAGGGTGTTTCCGATTTGACTTTGAGTTCCGAGACACCCAGTAACGTGAAATTTTTACTTAAAATACATACCTGATGCGGCGATCATTTAGCACATGAGCTGAATGTGACAAAGACACTGTGAACAATAAAAAAAACACAATTTGTAAAAATAGATACTAGGCTAAATGACTCTCTCCAACGTAAATCTTACTAGTCTGCCTCCGCTTCAATACAATGGCTGCGATATTCCTTTCTCTAGTAGGTACGGTTAAAGATCTTGGTGTGATCATAGTTTCGAATCTTAACTGGCGACCTCAAATCAAAGAAGTTTCTCGCAAATTCTATGCTTCCCTTCATTCTATAATTCGTTTTAAGAATTTTCTTCCCATCGACACTAAAATATCGTTGGTAAATTCCTTCCTACTACCAATCATTGATTATGACGCGGATATCTGCTACCTCGACATTACCGAGGAACTCCTTAATAAACTCGAACGTCTTTTAAATACCTGCATTCGTTTTATATTTAATATTAGAAAATATGACCATACTTCGGAATATCGCAAAAAAAATATTGGCTTACGATCCACGACAGGAGAAATGATAGGATAGGTACTCGGACTGCTATACTTCATCTTAAACGACACTAAATCGCCGCCCTGTCTTAAAAAAAAATTACGTTTATGGCTTCAGATGTTGTCACTAGGCACGACACTTTCCGCGTTGAAGCCGTGCGCCTTTGGAACAAGCTTCCATCCACTATTCGGCAAGCGCCTTCGAAGGCTGTCATTAAGCGCCTTGTGCGGGAGTATTGCTTAAAGTTGTCCAAAATCTCGAACACATAAGATAAGCTATTTTTATCTTTTACTAGATATCATCTTATTATTTATTATAATAGTTTATGTATTGTATTTATTTTGAAATTTTATTATTATTTAGTATAAATTATTTTTTAGTTTTGATTCGTGTTGATTCTAGTTAATTTATCTCTTTGTCTATTTATTCCTGCCTACTTCCCAATGTCTTCTACCTGTAGGTTGACTGGCAGATAATGCTATTTAGCGTTAAGTAATCCTTTTGTACAAATGGTGTGCAATAAAGTGTTAAATAAATAAATAAATAACTGACTGATACATATATATATAATAATTAATTAGTCAGATATTATACTAAAGAAAACACCGGACACACTCATTTTTTCTTTTGTTTATTTCTTGGTATGCAATAAATAGTTTATCTATCTATTTATCTATGACTCATAACTTTGAAAAGGTTTATTCTTTTTATTATTATTATTATATACTACGGGACTAATCGCGCACTAAAATTACGAGATAAATAAAAACCTCATCACCCCGACTTTCCAACCGAGTTGCATCGATCGTGGTCACGGGTAGATGGATGATGATGATGGATGATGAGGTATTTATTTATCTTGTAATTGTAGTGCGCGATTAGTCCCGTAGTATACAGGGTTATTTCTAATCAATCAGCATCCTTTTAGGGGCTTATTCTGTAAATCAAAACTAACAACTTGTGTTCTGCAACTTTTGTCAAAACTCAAAAAAAAGTCAGCTGTTCCATACATTTTGTCGCTGGTGAACGAAATTTTTCTATGGAACAACAAAATTTTTAATTTAGTTTTGACAAAAGTAGCAGAACAAAAGTTGTTAGTTTTGATGTACTGAATAAACCCCTAAGAGGATGCTAACTGATTAGAAAAACCCCCTGTATAATAATAATGTGTTCAAATCGCGAAAGTTTAAAAAAAACATCGAAATTGAATATCAAAAAATATTGAACATGTATTTATTCTTTTGTCAAACAACAAATGACAAAGAGAAACCTCGTCAAAGTTTGGGAGTGGGGTCGTGACGTCACTTCGCTGGCAGAAAAGTCTAGATGTCATTTATATATGACTTGTTTGTGATATCACGTGGAACTCCGATCCGACAGCTCCCTGCAACAGGAAGTATTCCGTATTTGGTATAGGCGCCGGTTACCAAAGGCACACAGTCATACACCGACCCCGCCGGCGAGGTTGAGGACCCTCAGGATCTGTTAGAAGATCGGTTAGATTCTCTTCAAATAGTCAAACAGCTCAACCTATTAGGGCCACAGGGCACACATACAGGGACAATAGTCGCAGTACAAAAGTTGTTAGTTTTGATGCACAGAATAAGCCCCTAAGAGAAAAAAGGAATATAAGGATGCTAGTTGATTGGAAATAACCCTGTATACCCATACATAATTAGCTCGTACTCTTGGGAATTTACAATGAATAGGCATAATGACTGAACAAATATAATTAGTCCGTCAGATAGATTAAAAAAAATAATGGACACGTATTTTTTCTTTTGTCACTTGAACAAACATTTACTCGTATGAAGATATAACTCGTTAAAAGTTCCGCGTGATTTTTTTTTAATGACTAAGAGCTGTTGGCCTCTGAAGCCTCTACAGCTTACCGGGCATGGGCGAGCGCGGAAGGCGGCTGAGCCCTAAGTTTAGGTTATAGGGTGACTAGCGCAAGGGCACCTGGGAAGGTACGGACCTCGGCTTGGGCCGTCACCTGGCGGGGAAGATCAGACTTGCCCGGGCACCCCAGATGGGGAATACCCATTAGAAATAACCCTGTATATTTTAGTCTCAAATCGATAGCCTGAGATAAGACTGGGGCAGAGTATAAATCGTTTTTGACAATTCCTGTAACTTTAGATATACACAGTATGCGTCAAATCCGGTAGTTTTGACTTTTGGAGACTTGTTTATTATGTTGGTCTAATGAATAATCCAAGTTATTGAACTCGAGTTCGCAACTTTGTCAAAAATCGCAAAAACCGCGACTATAACCCAAGCAGAGAGTAAAGAAGAGAAAAAAAAATTAAACGCTTTTAAAGTAGACTAAAGGACATGTCCACAGATTTTTAATTGTTGTTTATTTTAAAGTTGTTTTTTGATGTTGAATATTATTATACTTGATTTTCTAACAAATAAAATTGTTAGCTTTTGTTGTAGGTTTTTATCTTTTTTACTTCATTATTCGTAGCTTAACTTGAACATCATCCTCTGCCTTTGCCTCATGACTGCCTCGGTGGCTCAGTGGTTAGTGACTCTAACTTCTGGATCACAGAGGCGTGGGTTCGATCCCCACCCAGGGCAAATATTTATGTGATGAACATAAGTGTTTGCTCTGTGTCTGGGTGTTATTTAGGTACTATCTATATAAGTATGTATTTAAAAATAAGTATATGTAGTATAACAGTCTCTGGCAGCCATATCATAAGCTTTGCTTAGTTTGGGTCAGATGCCGTCTGTTATATGTCCCAAAATATTTATTTATTTATCATCGTACACACTTCTCATTTTCTTTTTTGACATTCCCTCATAAAAGTACAGAGCTTCGATAGTATAATCAGGGTCAGCATTCATCCGATCGACATAATTGCAAAAAGGTGATGTCCACAAGTGGTATATTATTCAGAGAAAAATCGAACCAAGATGATATTATACGTTATTTGAAAGCTTGCTATATGGGCTTCTCAAAAATATTTAATTTGGATTTTTTTATCCCTCCATTTTTTTTTAAATGTGAAAAATAAATTGTTTGAAAAATAATAATACAGCTCTGTATTTTTTCTAGTTTAGCAATAATAAAGTGCTTCTATCGTTATTTTACTTGCATTCGTAGCCGATTCTTCCACATTCATGTCTTAATTTGCTAAAATTAAAAATTATAACTTACCAGTGTGACCAGTTAGTAGGTACAATGTGACAAAAACACTTAAAAACTATGTCTAATTGGTAAAAGTGCTTCTATTTAACAATAATGGGAGCAATTTAACCAGGGTTGATAGATACAATTATTATAAGATAAACTATTGAGCGAAATATATTTTATTATCCTTTTAGATTCAAAATTAATTTAAAAAAAATTGGAGGGCTCTTTTTTGGTTTTAGCTGACGTAATAGACTTAGAAAAATATGAAGTTTCTCGAAATGTAACGAGTGTTGTGGTTCGAATTTTTGATTATTATTATACCAGCCTCCATACATTTTGTGGACATGTCCTTTGCAAAGTAAAAAAAAAATTATAAAAATTAAATATTAACAATATTAACGACTAGCGACCCGCCTCGGCTTTCTACAGGTATATTAGGCTCGATTATAGTGTCACCATCTAACTAGCTAACCGACTTAAAACCCTCTATTTTTCTAAAAATCCTAACGCTATTATGGGGAGACCAAATTAGAACTGTAAAAATCAAATTTTAAATCGAATGAATGAAAACCAACTAAATCTAACTAATTATACATGAATAAACATTTCTCTTGAATCGTTATATCTTAAAAAAAACTGCATCAAAATCCGTTGCGTAGTTTTAAAGATATAATACATGGGGACAGACAGCGGGAATCAACTTTGTTTTACTCGTATACTGTGTAGTGATAGTGATAATGTGAAAATTGCTACATCGACAATAAGCCCGATTACAGAGGCGCCAGCGTAAATTAAATAGCAGCGTAAAAAGCGTTCTCTCTCTCGAATGCCTATGCTTAATTTACTTTAAAAATGAAAAAGAAACAGAACTATGCTACTCGTATTTAGCTAATATAGTTACGCTGGCGCCTCTGTAATCAGGCTTAATATCCATCCGTGCGAGCGAAGTTGGTTATTCCTTTTGGTGAAAAATATTTATTGAATAGTTAAATTTGGCTAAATATGAAAACAATATGGATTGTAAACTAAATATGTACCATTTTTAGCATGATATTTCACCGTCCAGCATTAGTATGGCAAAATTTTTGGGTATCAAAGAAAATATTTAGAAGAAAAACATCGTGAGAAAACCAGCATAGGTACGCCCGATGCTACTTAGATTCCATTTTGATTTGAGACACAAATATCTCACTTTATATAAAAAAAACCGGACAAGTGCGAGCCTGACTCGCACACCGAGGGTTCCGTTCAAATTCAGAAAATTTCACAAAATTGGGAAGTAAGTTGTTAAAATCTCTAACTATAACCATAGACAAAAAAGTTTTTTTTTTCACTTATCTCATCATACATCGAAAATTACCTACACATTGTTAAAATAATTAAAAACCTGTTTAAGCATGTGCTAATGAAGTTCTTTTATATGATAGGTACCTTACATGATGCGATTTACTGACTTTGAATTTTGAACCCATATTTTGTAAATTTTGAGGCCCTATTTTTTCCTGATTTAAATAAAAATGTACAGTTTTCAGATCTATTCCTATATGTGTACCTACTCTGAGACAATGCTTCTCGCCAAATTTCATAGTTCCATGTCAACGGGAAGTTTCCTGTAGGTTTTGATTTATGTGAGTGTCGAAATATGCGGTTTTTACGACATAAACGGCTCTAACTTTTATAAAAGATGACTGAGAAGTTTTTATTTTAACCAACTGCAAGAAACTACAGAAATATATTTACAGTTTAAATTTCAACTCGATAACTTTACGCGTTTCCGAGATAAAGAGTCTTAACATACACACAGACAGACAGACGGACAGGTGGACACCAAAGTGATCCTATAAGGGTTTCGTATTTTCCGTTTGAGGTACGGAACTCTAAAAATATCAAAATACAATCACATCATGTTCGTTTTAGCTAGATAATAATTAAAAAAAACTTAAAACGCTGACACCAGGGCTACTTACCAAAGAGAATCAAATAAATGACTTGCTTATACATATTCGTTAACTTCATTTACGTCACAAATACACAGAAATAAAACTATATTACAAAAAACTACGCCGGGTAAATAAACGAACATAAATAATTAATATTATTTTTCATCTAACATCTTGAAGTACATAATTAAACACTAATCAAAAATGTTTTATTTTGCAAAAATCAATACGACTGTTCAAAACTGAATACGATCGGAACTGGTTTTAGTTTTACCCTCTTAAAAGTATGATACTAATATCACTGATTTGTATTTGTATTTGTTTATTTCATTAACTAATTACACTGTTGTCCTTTGGCTGCAGTGTTGCCATCTTAATTTTAGTAATGGGCAGCTGACGAAGCTGAAAAATTTTGACATTTTGTCTCTCTCTGGCATTGTCAACAGTTTCAGAATCGCTGGAAAGAATAAAGTGAGAGACAACATAAATTATAAATGCAGTACCTTTGGGTCTGCAAGTCAACAGTGTCGTAACTTTTTTACCAAATACGACTAGAATAATTTTGCTTTTAAAACAAACGTTTTTTGAAAGTTCATAGATTATTTTTGACTAAATATCATATCATATTATTTATAAACATATTCATTTAGTTTTTTTTTACAATATTTGTATAAAAGAACAAAATACTATAAAAATACCTAAACCTAGAGTGCCGTCGGCAGCGGGGCGGGGCTCAAGCTACCGGTGGTTGGGCCTACAGAGAGAGGAATCTTCTGACAATACGCGCCGTGTCCAGAACGACCAATTTATAATATTATTAGCTCAAAAAGTGTGGGTACCTACAGTTTGATTAAACTAAAAGGACTGGGATCCAGAAAATGAACAAAACTTGTAGTGAAGACCATGTAAACATTTCAATAAACTGGTTAAAACGCAATTATAAATGATGACTCATCGATGATTTTCAATGCATCATAATAAATATCACGATAGGTATTACAACACATTTAAGATTGAATCTCAAACCAAATAAAAAAATCAAGACAGAATATGTTGAGAAACTGTACCAGCCTTTTTTTAATAGTCTACTGCAGGACATAGGCCTACCCACGAAGGGTGATTGGGCCATCCACCACGCTGGCCTAGTGCGGATTGGTGGATTCACATACGCCATCGAATTTCTTCTACTGTTGAGACACAAACAAAGAAAAAACAAGTGAGGCCTGCAAAACTATGCCTCGCCGTGTTGTAACGGAAGGTTACATGATGTCTTATTATTGTTATATACTACGGGACTAATCGCGTACTAAAATTACGGGAAAAATAAATACTTCATCTTTCCGACGTTTCGACCGAATTGCATCGATCATGGTCACGGGTTTGATGTCTTAGCCATAGGACATCCGCAGCTGAACATAGGTTTCTCTCTTAACATTAATAACGCGGTGTTTATATTGTGAACTCAACGGTACCTATTTTGCGTGCGCGGGAGTGGAATTCTCCACAGCGCGCATGCGCGCGGCGGTCCGATTCGCGCGGCTGCACGCGCCGGCCGGAGTCAGGTCCAAGCGAGATTAGCGAGTGGTCTGCGCCACTTTACACAATAAAACTACCTATTTATTATTTACGGAATAGAGACTGCACATCTTATTTTACTAATTTAATATTTTCTCTCGTCCATTTATTTCACGGACGAGGATTAAGAATTTGGTGCTGAAGGCATTGATCCCGGCTTAGGGTAAGTTTTGAATAGCACATATTACTTATTTGCAAGTAAATTTTTAATCCTTCTTTTTTATAAAATACTTGCTTCGCAAAGTCCTACATTAGGATGGTGTTCACTAAATTTAGTAATGTAATATGTACCTATTATTTAGTTGTTTATAATTTTGTATACCTTCCTTTCTGGCACACCCACACGACAATCTCGCCACTTGATAAGTAGGTACTTTCCGCGAGATGTCGATGGTGGGCCAGATCGGAAGTCGGTGAACCGAATGGTAATTTACCCCTCGATTCCAGGACCACCGCTCCCACCCCAATTTCGACTCTGCGACGTGCCACGTGCCGTCCAGCCGTTACGCACTGGACAGTGCGTAACAGAGGTTCAGGAGCCGTCGGTGTCACCACGCCCACCTTCAGGACAGTACCATCCAGGTCGTGGTATAATCGGACTGGCTCTTTACCCACGACCCAATTATAAATTCTTGTGCTTGCCTGCCCCGTCTTGTATAAATACTTAAATTAAATTATTGTTCATTGTTTATTTTTTTTTCGTCTTTTATTTTTTTTTTCCCTCAGTAATATTAACGGGTAGGTGTCGCACTGGCGCCCAACGTGGGGCGAATATTGGGTACAGACACAATTACACACACAACCACGTACAACGAAACTACGCCTTGGCTCGTCATTTGTACTACGGCGGCGCAACAGCGACACACACATGTATAAAAAACTCGCCTCGTCTCTTCACGATGATCTGTCTTTTTTATTTGATCTGAGGATTGAATAAATCACCGTGCAAATGTCTGATCATATTGCCTTTTTTTCAGCTGCTATAACTCTTGTCGTTTCTTGAACCCTTTATTACTGTTGTAGCGACTAACTTCACTATATTCGCTACAAGATGGCGCTAGCTACGCGCGCCGTCCGGCAACCAATCACAAGCTGTATCGCCGCGCCTCAGCCAATGACAAGCCAGAGTCTGCATCGCGCAAACGAAATTTACAAGTACTCCTTTGCGAGATGTTATCCTATCATCATCATCTCGACATGGACGACCACCTAGTCCATACTGTCATCAGTTGAATCCACCTTTCCAGACGTAAATAGGTATCGTAACGTCTCGATTGATTGATTTGATTTTAAGAAACCTTTATTAACATAATAAAATTACAATGTTTTGTAATCGTCTCGATGCAAACGTCTCGATTGAATAGGTATCTTCTAGGTAAGCTTGCTACATCCTAGACCCCATATCTGCTTAACATCAGGCAGTGTGTAGTCAAACGCAAAACTATTTAAAATAAAAAATAAAAAAATCTTTATGCAGCACGGGTAGCACAGCAAAGGGAGAAAACCCTTTTTCATCACATCTATTCGAAAAGGACTACTTGGTTCGCCTTTAAGTGCGCCCAAAGGAGGTGTTTTCTATAAGGAACTTTATAAGTGCGTAATTATCTTTGCCGCGCACTTTTTGAATTTGGAACAAATAAGTGCGACGGAATGATCTTTGCCGCGCACTTTTTGAATTTGTAATGTTAGTGTTCAGCGCTAAGAAAATGAATGTAAATATAAGTTTTCATTTGTTTTATTATTAGATACCATTTAATTTCAATTTAGTTGTTATTCTATGTTTTATTAAATAATAATATTATAGTAAAATATAGTAAAAATAATATTATAGTAAATATGGCGCCTTTTGTTTTCTCATAGCGGTGATGAAAAGTGGAGTGTACCACTCGAGCACTCGGGCGCAAAATATATTTATACTACACCTGCTCGGAAAGTACCTTGATACTTTATCAAATTTACGGTAGAAAGTACGTCATTGCATATCGAACAAATATGCGGCGAGAAAACGCATCTGAGCGGGAGAGAAAAGTGTATGGAAATCCATTTCTTACGTGGTTTTTCTTTTTTAATTTTGGGTAAGACTATGCGCTGGTAACCTAAATATCAAAAGCCAAAAAGTTTTTACAGTGAGTTTTTATCTCCAAGTTCGCAAAATGACACTGGCCACTAGCTGTGTGTTGGATGGTGTCAAACAATTTGAAAAAAGAACATGTGAAAATTGCAGACGCCATTGGCGCCATTTTCAATTTGTGTGTTGTTTGCGGATTCAGTTTTCGTAGAAAAGTAAAATAAAACTATCAAAATGATAAGTAGTGATAGTGATGATGAAGATTTTTTAACTCCGCCGCAGTTGAAGGAAACAGCAAAAATACTGATTGATAACCTTTTACCACAGAAATCAATTAAAAAATATAATAAAACTTATGACGATTTTTTGCAATGGAAAAGTGAAAAAAATGTAGTTTTTTATTTTCCTCGTAGGTGTAGTATAAAGCATTATGTATCACTCGAGAGAAAGTGCGATTCCCGATCTCGGGTGTTTTAAAGCACACCCTCGACGGTAATCGGTCACTTTCTCCTCTCGGTGAACAATGTACTATTTTTGCTCGGGCGACGTACTTTGAATCCCTCACTTCGTTCTGGATTTAAAAAAAGCGCCCTCGCCGTAAAAACATTATTTTGCTCCCAAATGATACAATCTACAATCTCATGACATCAATTCGAAAAGGACTTTAAGTGCGCTCAAAGGTGGTGTTTTCTTTATAGAACTTTATAAGTGCGCCGTAATTAGTTTGCCACGGACTTTTTGAATTTGTAAGTATTTGTAATGTTAGTGTTCAGCGCCAAGAATGAAAATTATGTAAATATAAGTTATCATTTGTTTTATTATTAGAACCATTTAATTTCAGTTTCGTTGTTACTCTACGTTTTATTAAATAATAATATTACAATAAAATATGAGGCGCCTTTTATTTTCTCATAGAGGTGATGAAAAGTAGAGTGTACCACTCGGGCGCAATAGTAGATTGTATCACATGGGAGAAAAACAATATTTTTACGGCGAGGGCGCTTTTTTGAATTCAGAGCTAAGTAAGGGATTCAAAGTACGTCGCCCGAGCCAAAAATATATAATTCAATAAGATAAGATAACTTTATTGATATTCATGGAACCTAATATTACAAAAAATAATATTACATAATATAGATTCATGAACATGTCCATCATCCAGTTAAACATATTTTCACATTTTTCTTAATAATGATACTAGATGCAGAAATGCAGTGTCAGCCAAAAATACCACAAAATAATATTAAATTCATTGACAAAAATATACTTATTCTTAATATGTAAAACCTACCCAAAAATAATTACAAATACAAATTGCAGGCTGTATAAAGGCTTACAATTTAAAAAAAAATAGAGTTTTTATGTATGCATGATATGCATAAGTATTATTTGTAGACGACAAGTGAAGCTAATTGAAATAAAAAATAACACAAAGAGAATTTTTCACATCATCACTGTATTTAACGGTAAAGAGAAGTGGTTTGAATGACTAAGAGCTGTTGGCCTCTGAGGCCTCTACAGCTTCCCGGGCATGAGCGACCGCAGAAGGCGGCTGAGCCCCAAGATTGGGTCAAAGGGTGACTAGCGCAACGGCCCAAGCCGAGGTCCGTACCTTCTCAGGGGCCCCCTGAGAAGGTACGGACATCGGCTTGGGCCGTCACCCGGCGGGGGAGATCAGACTTGCCCGGGCACCCCAGAAGGGGTGTGCCCTGTGGCCCTAATAGGTTGAGCTGTTTGATTATTTGGAGAGAATCTAACCGATCTTTTAACAGATCCTGAGGGTCCTCAACCTCGCCGGCGGGGTCGGTGTCTGACTGTGTGCCTTTGGTAACCGGCACCTATACCAAATACGGAATACTTCCTGTTGCAGGGAGCTGTCGGATCGGGAGGAAGAACAAAAGAAATAAGAGTACTACTAATCTAATCTAAATCTACTAATCAATTTAAAAAAAAAACCGGACAAGTGCGTGTCAGGCTTGCACACCGAGAGTTCCGTACAAATCCCGAAAATGTAACTAAATTGAATGAGGCAACGAATGCTTGGAGGGTCACTTGCCCAAATACCGAGCTTCCAAAGACTTTGTCGTCGCAGAGACTGTGGGATTGGCCGATCTGCGAACTAGCTCGGAAATCTCTTCAAGATACGTATCCTAGCGTCGCGGATCGCGCTCGAATCCTTGCGGTCTCTGTATGGGAGTCCGATCTTTGGTTGCATGCTTTGCCCTCTTTCAATACTGGTAACCTTTTAGACCCAACTGCATTTCGTCTAGCTGTCGGCTTACGCTTGGGTGCAAGGTGCTGTGATGGCCTATCGCTGTCAGTGTGGTACTGCAGTTGACCAGCTTGGTCATCACGGTCTCTCTTGCTCAAGAAACACTGGTCGGATTGGCCGCCACGCCAGCCTTAACGATGTCATACGCAAGGCTTTTGCCACCGCCAATATTGCAGCCGTACTCGAACCAAGTGGGCTCGCGCGTGGTGATGGCAAAAGGCCTGACGGTATGACGCTGGTCCCATGGAAGTGTGGACGGCCTTTAGTATGGGACGCAACTAGCGTCGATACTTTGGCGCCGTCGCATCTTTCTGAGACTCAGAGTAGGGCTGGAGCGGCGGCCAAATCGGCGGAGCAGCACAAGCGGCGCAAATATGCTAACCTCGGCAGTGGTTACATATTTGAGCCGAACATTTTGGAGTTGAGAACATTCTGGTGGACGCGACGCGTGACCAAAATGCTGGTGTTTATTTGGCTCAACGTAGAAGAATTGTCATTTAGCGTGGCAATGCTGCCAGCATGCTGGGCACGCTGCCAACTGCCAGTGGGCTTGAGTATTTGGATTATCTTTAGACCTTCAAGGGTATTTGGATGATTCAATTGCTTGTCATGTAGTAGATTGTGTGGTTTTAGATTATGTCTTGTATTTAGTGGTAGATAATAAAGGCACTTGCCCATTAAAAAAAAAACTAAATTTGAATGTTGAAATCTCTTAATGATAAATTATAATCGTCAAAAAGTTTCTTTTTTTACTTGACGAGAATTAAACATTGTAAACCTGTTTTAGCATGTGCTTGCTAATGAAGCTCATATGATACCCCATATGATACGATTTACTCACTTTGAATTTTGGGCCTATATTTTTTGTATTTAGGCCTTATTTTTTGTGATTTAGTTAAAAATGTACAGTTTTCAGATTTATTCCTATATGTGCATTCTAAGACACTGCTTCTTGCCAAATTTTATAGTTCTAGCTTAACTGGAAGTACCCTGTACGTAGATTTTGATTCCCTTGTGAGTGTCAGGATATGCGGTTTTTTATGACATAAGCGGCTCTAACTTTTTTCTATTGTAACTGAGAAGTTTAATTTTTTCACAACTTTAAGACACTATAGATATACGTATATGGTTTAAATTTCAACTCGGCAATTTTACGCGTTTTTAGATAAAAGGACATACGGACAGACAGACAGAGGGACAACAATGTGATCCTATATAAGGGTTCCGTTTGTTCCTTTTGAGGTACGGAACCCAAAAAAGCAGGAGAAAACAGTAGATACGAGTAAGATAATAAAAATAGGTAAAAAAACTTTTTAAGTTAAACGGTTTTATGTTAAACATACATTGCAATGTTTAAGATAAATGTACTAAAAACCAAAAAATAATAAAATAGATACAGTCGTGGGAATTATAAACATATGCATAGACTAGACTAAAATAAAACCGTGGGGCACGTCAATTGTCTACAATCGTTGATTAAAATGTTTGTTTTGTAATGTTACACTATAATTAGGCAGTTGTTCAACCGACAACGATGGACGTGTGATAAGTAGGGCTAGAATGTGGAAACAAGCTAGCAAGCTCGATTATAAGCGAGTTTTAGGGTTTCATTGTGGTGAGCGAGTAGTACTTTTATCATATGTTTTGTCGATTAAAGACAAACTACGAGCAGTGAAACGATTCCTCGCCAGCCAGCAGTGTGAATGTCCAACGATAAACTAGTTGAAACATCTCTTTTATTTACATGGAGTGTATAACTATTGGAATTTCCATGAGCAAGAAAATAGTAAGTAATTTCCTCACCGTCTGCGGGCCAACTGCCTAACGACGAATTAAACGATTCTTCTATCGCACATTAAGTCGATAATTTGTAGACAATTGACGTGCCCCACGGTTTTATTTTAGTCTAGTCTATGCATATGTTTATAATTCCCACGACTGTATCTATTTTATTATTTTTTGGTTTTTAGTACATTTATCTTAAACATTGAAATGTATGTTTAACATAAAACCGTTTAACTTAAAAAGTTTTTTTACCTATTTTTATTTTCTAGTTTTTAGTTTTTATTTCGCATTCTGTTTAATTCATTTAGTGCTTCATTATTGCAAGGTTTCTTGCCCGTTAGTTTATTGCAGTCCAACTCCTCTATACGTAGTCCCTGCAAAGATCTTACTCTACTAAGAGCCACGTAGGCTTGACCTTCTTCAAACAGTTTCGCACCTAAGTATACGACTGCGTGATCCACAGTGCTGCCCTGCATTTTATGTATTGTAGAAGCCCATGATAGTATTAAAAGCAATATTCTTCTTTCAGCCGTCCCGTAATTGTACTTAGCTGGAAACTGTATGGCTTTCGGGTGTATAAGATGTACTCCGTCTCTTGCGAAATCAATTCGGACGGAAGGTACATCTGTTGCATACGTCTCAGTTTGACGAAATTGAGGCCAAACGATTTCGTTGATGTAGCCTATAGCGCCATTTACTAATCCCTTTGAAACGTCAATATTGGACCGTAGCATGACTTTTGCCCCCACAAATATTTCCAGTTCCGCTGGCAAACCCCCAGTTTTGTTGATATCAGCTGGTAGGTATTATAGTAGCTATATCCACATTGTCTGCATTTCGTGTGGCGTGTACTAGCTGATCCTGCGCTTTTATTTTGTAAATGCGAGCACCATTATTTCTGTACAAATTCAATACAGCAGAGTTGTGGTCGTTAACTTGTTGATTTGTGGGGTATACCCTTAACGCTTTGTCTATTGCAAACTCATCACTCGTGTCTTGAAGAAGTCTTCCTATTAAAATACTAAAATGTTGGGTTGTTAGCTCACCGACTCTCAAAGCATTCAAAATATTAATAAAAGTCTGGTCACCTTGCTGACGCATATTTTCAGTTAAATTTGTGTATATCGGTGACGTTGCTTTTTTAACCTGGCCTCATATTGCTCAGGTGTTTTTGACGCTAATTGTTCCCGTCGTTTCTGTAATCGACTATTTCTATCACCTTCACTTTCTTTAGCTCGTTTTGCTTTATACTTTTCTTGCGCTTTTTGAAGCCTTCGTTTACGTTGTGTTGCAGTTTCTGTTTTATTTGTGTTTGTATTTTTTATATTTTTTTTTACCATTTTGTTCCCACGAGTAATGGACATTTAAATGGTCGACCCCCCCAGAGATCCAATAAAGGGGCAAGGCCATGTACAACAAGATGCGCCTGAGTCTTGAGGGGAAAACGCTAACGACATATCATTTTTATCCACCCTAATGCCATACAGTTCTCGGCGCGTTTTAACCTTTCACCTTAACTTGGGTGGTGTACCGCTAACGACGTATCATTTTTAGCCATTCTAACGCCACACAGTCCTCAACACGATACAAAATCTTGACTTGGGTGGTGGATTCAGGCTGGATTAATCAGACACCTAAATTACAGATTCAATTTCTAAATTTAAATCTTATTATTATACGCCATTTAGTGGCTGCGCCCATCTTAAATATTGAGGTTGTATAGTGCACTGTATTCTTCTTGTCAAGCCCTTTTATTTGATACCCATATTGGTGGGATTGATAAAAAATTGTTATCAGCCATTTGGTAGCGGCGGCCATCTTAGATTTCAATTTTGCATAGTAAATTGTATTCTACTTGTTGAGACCTTTCATTTGATACCCATATTGATGGGATTGATAAAACCTACGTTATCCGCCATTTTGTAGCGGCCGCCATCTTGGATTTCAATTTTTTATAGTATATTGTATTTTGCTTGTTGAGCCCTTTCATTTGATACCCATATTGATTGGATTGATAAAACCTACGTTATCCGCCATTTTGTAGCGGCCGCCATCTTGGATTTCAATTTTTTATAGTATATTGTATTCTGCTTGTTGAGCCCTTTCATTTGATACCCATATTGATGGGATTAATAAAACATAAATTATCCGCCATTTTGTAGCGGCGGCCATCTTGAGTTTATAATAATAATGAATAAACATAATTGTATTGTCACCAAAATCCAAAGTGTATACAAAATTTCAGATTAATCGGTTGACAGGAAGAGGGTGAAATTTGAATTACTAAATTTGACCCAAGAATAAATAATAAAACAAACGGGGTGAGCTAAATAAAACCGTTTACTATTTTTTAGTTACTATGGACTCAAAAATACTGTTAAAATAGTATAATAACATAAGGTTTTCGGAAAAGTATTTGCATGAATAAAAGTGTTATAAAATGGTTGCACAGAGGTGATACGAGTTTTGATTCAATTAAAGATCAAGCTGATTAATAATTTATTTTTCATCCCCCCATCTCGGAAAGAGCTTTTTTGCTCTTCCTAATCTGAGTTCAAAAGCTGTTTTTATCCGCTAGAGGGTAAAGTAAAATTGATTTTAGAACATCGTGTGTACTAATTTTGTGAATACAAAACGTTATTAAACTTATTTACTTCTACCTCCATGGTGCCGAATTTATCATACAACCTTTTTAGGGTTCCGTAACTCAAATGGAAAAAACGGAATCCTTATAGGATCACTTTGTTGTCCGTATGTCCGTCTGTGTGTATGTCAAGAATCTTTATCTCGGGAACGCGTAAAGATATCGAGTTGAAATTTAAACTGTATACGTATATCTATAGTCTTTTGCAGTTGGGTAAAAGAAAAATTTCTCAGTTATCGTTTAAAAAATTAGAGCCGTTTATGGCGTAAAAAAACGCATATTTCAACACTTACAAAAATCGAAACCTACAGGGTACTTCTACTTCTACTACGTCCTACTTCCCGGTGACATAGAACTATGAGATTTGGCGAAAACCATTGTCTCAAAGTACATAAATATAGGAATAAATCTGAAAACTGTACATTTTTATTTAAATCACAAAAAATAGGGTCTCAAAATTCACAAGATATGGGTTCGAAATTCAATATGAGTTAATCGTATAATGTAAGATATCATTTAAAAGAAATTCATTAGCACATGCTAAAACAGGTTTTTAATTATTTTAACAATGTGTAATTTTCGATGTAAGACGAGAAAAGTGAAAAAAAAAAATTGTCGATGGTTATAGTATAGAGATTTTCAAAAACTTCCCAATTTTGTGAAATTTTCTGGATTTTTACGAAACCCTCGGTGTGCGAGCCTGACTCTTAATTTTTAATTTGTTCAAAACTCAGCACGGAACCTTTTTGCTGTACCTTTTTTAATTTGCTTTGCGCGCGCCATTTTCTTATCAAGCATGTCGTAATGTTAAAAGTTTTATAAATAAGAAAATTGAAAATACAAATGAAATACCTAAAATGAGTGATTCTAGCGACGAGAAAGTATAATTGATGCCAACAGAATTGACTGAAACTGTTAATAGTGCGCAAATGAGCTTTCTCCCTCAACAATCACGCGAGAAGTATTTGAAACAGTGCGGTATGTAGACGACTTTAGTTATTTCATCGCTGAGGTGGGATGAAAAGTTACGTGTTGTACTCAAGTGCAAAGATTTTTACCATGTTTTAGAATCCTTCGCTTGCTCGGTCATCAAAATTGAGCACGCGTTTAAAAATCAACTTTATACTACACCTGCTCGGAAAGTACCTTGATACTTTATCAAATTTACGGTAGAAAGTACGTCATTGCATATCGAACATATATGCGGCGAGAAAACGCATCTGAGCGGGAGAGAAAAGTGTATGAAAATCCATTTCTTATGTGGTTTTTCTTTTTTAATTTTGGGTTAGACTATGCGCTGGTAATCTAAATATCAAAAGCCAAAAAGGTTTTACAGTGAGTTTTATCTCCAAGTTCGCAAAATGACACTGGCCACTAGCTGTGTGTTGGATGGTGTCAAACAATTTGAAAAAAGAACATGTGAAAATTGCAGACGCCATTGGCGCCATTATCAATTTGTGTGTTGTTTGCGGATTCAGTTTTCGTAGAAAAGTAAAATAAAACTATCAAAATGATAAGTAGTGATAGTGATGATAAAGATTTTTTAACTCCGCCGCAGTTGAAGGAAACAGCAAAAATACTGATTGATAACCTTTTACCACAGAAATCAATTAAAAAATATAATAAAACTTATGACGATTTTTTGCAATGGAAAAGTGAAAAAAATGCGGCATCTTTTTCTGAAACTGTTTTGCTAGCTTATTTCAGTGAAAAAGCGCAAAAATACAAACCAAGTACGTTATGGTCTATGTACTCAATGTTGAAAAGTACTATTCCTCGTAGGTGTAGTATAAAGCATTATGTATCACTCGAGAGAAAGTGCGATTCCCGATCTTGGGTGTTTTAAAGCCCGAGCCGTAGGCGAGGGCTTCAAACGACACCCTCGACGGTAATCGGTCACTTTCTCCTCTCGGTGAACAATGTACTATTGCACTCTTGTACAAATAACTATTTCGCAAAATATTGCAGCACCGACTACCACCGTGTACCTACTGAATAATTTGTACGCATTGATGTTACATCTTTGTACATTTTTGATGGTTTATCAAAAACGGCTCAGCCGATTTCATTAAAATTCATTTAATTTACCTCCTCCTTTTTGGAAGTCGGTGAAAAGGGAATGCAATCAGTTATCACAATAGTGGACATTGACTGCCTCGGTGCTTCAGTGGTTAGTGACCCTAACTTCTGAATCAAAGAGGCGTGGGTTCGATCCCCACCTAGGGCTAATACGAGTATTTATGTGATGAACATAAGTGTTTACTCTGTGTCTGGGTGTTATTTAGGTATTATTTTTAAAAGTATGTTTTTAAAAAATAAGTACATATATATATAAAGTAGCTTATAAAGTAGTATTGTATATTATTGTAGTTAAAAAGGCACTTTTGCCCAAATTAAATATATATATATATATATGTAGTATATCAGTTTCTGGCAGCCATATCACAAGCTTTGCTTAGTTTGGGGTCAGTGACCATGTATCCCCTAATATTTATTTATTTATTTACAAATATACTTTAAACAAGTTGGTGCGTACTAAGAGTAAGTCCGACCGTCGCAACACTTGGCAACTTCCAAAGACTAGAACAGTGCTTGCACAAAACTGTTTTGATTTCAAAGGTCCATTTTAATATCAAATTCTAGATAAAAAACTGAATATTCTTGAAACTTCCCGATACATCTGCAAAAAAAAGTTAATCTCTTGGCTCTCTACCCAGAGTTATGCAGAAACGTTAGGAATTATTGCCGTAATAAAATAACACTAAAGGGCCTGATCCCTGGCAAATCTACACATTCACAACTATGCAATCCGAACACAGAAGTTTGTGGACTAGCCAGACATCAGGCCCTCCTTGAATAGCCAGGTCATAGCCTTCCAGATCCGATTTTTTATTTTATTTTTTCGCTGTCATGTAGTGCGTAATATACCTACAACTGAGAGGTAAATTTAAGAATCTGGATATTTATTTATTACTCATACATGTAATCTGATGTACTATTTATGTAGAGCTATTATGCCTTATATATCTATCTATAACTTTTTGGTATTTATTTTAGTTCTCAAATTCTATTCATGTAACCATATATCCTCTTAATATATATTCTTATCATAATATACACACACACACACACACACACACACACACACACACACACACACACACACACACACACACCACACGTGTTAAAATCCACTCATTCTCTCACTCACTCACCCACTTTCACGTTCACTCACAAATAATCTTAGTAATCATAAGCTAGCTTAAGTGAGAGAGCCTGCAGCCCACGACACAGGTCACCCTAGTGTAGGCTGCAGTGCACATAATATTTTGTATGTACGTTAATTTAGGATATATTTACTTGTGTATATTACTATTAACCAATATGTACATAGTTCATAAGTTTTTGGAAATAAACAAAAAAAAAAGTTGGGTAATTTATTTGGTTAGTTCCTCATTATATTTGTGGATAAAGATAATAATATTTATCGACATTCCCAGAATGTGGGGTTAATGTAACTTTGTTTCATTTGTAATTACAGATCATTAAGTAAATTGAGAGAGAAGATACAGGAACTAGCTTAGCCTAGTTTGGGGCCCAAGGTCAAATCGTATTAGGATGTACTAGTATTATAACGGGTGATTTTTTAAGAGCTTGAGAACTTTTTTAAACAATAAAACGCATAAAATTTGCAAAATCTCATCGGTTCTTTATTTTAAACGTTAGATTGGTACATGACATTTACTTTTTGAAGATAATTTCATTTAAATGTTGACCGCGGCTGCGTCTTAGGTGGTCCATTCGGAAAGTCCAATTTTGGGCAACTTTTTCGAGCATTTCGGCCGGAATAGCCCGAATTTCTTCGGAAATGTTGTCTTCCAAAGCTGGAATAGTTACTGGCTTATTTCTGTAGACTTTAGACTTGACGTAGCCCCACAAAAAATAGTCTAAAGGCGTCAAATCGCATGATCTTGGTGGCCAATTTACCGGTCCATTTCTTGAGATGAATTGTTCTCCGAAGTTTTCCCTCAAAATGGCCATAGAATCGCGAGCTGTGTGGCATGTAGCGCCATCTTGTTGAAACCACATGTCAACCAAGTTCAGTTCTTCCATTTTTGGCAACAAAAAGTTTGTTAGCATCGAACGATAGCGATCGCCATTCACTGTAACGTTGCGTCCAACAGCATCTTTGAAAAAATACGGTCCAATGATTCCACCAGCGTACAAACCACACCAAACAGTGCATTTTTCGGGATGCATGGGCAGTTCTTGAACGGCTTCTGGTTGCTCTTCACTCCAAATGCTTATTTACGTAGCCATTCAACCAGAAATGAGCCTCATCGCTGAACAAAATTTGTCGATAAAAAAGAACATCACATTTCGAACCGAACACTGATTTTGGTAATAAAATTCAATGATTTGCAAGCGTTGCTCGTTAGTAAGTCTATTCATGATGAAATGTCAAAGCATACTGAGCAAATAATAATGCATGAAAATCATAATCTCAAAAAATCTGAGCAAATACTAATGCATGAAAATCCTAACCTCAAAAAAATCACCCATTATCTTCTTTGGTACTAGTTCAGAAATTCTTAGAAGGATGTGCTAGTTGTGAAGCCGTGGTGGTCAAGAGGTAGTGACACCCGCCTTACAATCGTGAGGTCGTGGGTTCAAATCACCGGTCCCGTACCAATGAGTTCTTTGGAATTTATGTACGGAATTTCACACCGCTGGCTTTTCGGTGAAGGAAAACATCGTGAGGCAACCTGCATACGTCCGTAGAAAAAATCTATGGTGGTGGATATGGCCCAATCACGGCTTGCCGGATGGGTAGGCCTACGTCCTGCAGTGGACTATAAAAAAGGCTGGTACAGTACAGTATAGTTCAGAAACAAAAATTCATTCGGTAAAATTCATCAGACTTACGCCTGAGAGTTTTGGTACGCAGCCTTAGCTATAGGAGTGACGAGATGTTTTTCGCTATATTCCTTGTGTTGTATGTAGTGAATATCGATGCCGCTGTTATAGATATGTTTTATAAATAAACATTTCAAAAACAATAACTATTAAAATTGAACCTACTAAAATTAAAAACACATACTAAAAAAATTACACTAAAACTTATCATCACTATCACTACATAGTATAAAACAAAGTCGCTGTTGCTGTCTGTCCGTCCCTATGTATGCTTAAATCTTCAAAACCACGCAACGGATTTTGAAGCGGTTTTTTTTAATAGAAAGAGTAATTCAAGAGAAAGGTTTATATGTATAATACATGCATAATATTGTGGAGGAACACTGATAAATTTACAGGTTTCTAATGTGATGTCGTAAATAAACACGTTTTTTTGGGCTTACATTGCAAACGCTGACTGAACCCCACGAGATAAATCAAAATAATGTACTACGGTATTGTACACCTTAAAAAGGTCAACCAAAAAGTCCGTGATGGTATATGTCTATCTCTTAAGGATAGCCCACAATAACCATTTTTTATCCATTACATTTTACGGGAAAAAATGGCTTATTTAGAAATTTATTTTAAGCAATACATAATTAATGCTTATCCAATTAAGTACCTTAAATACATTGTCCATTCAATATAGATCAATATGGCCTTTTACAGCATGTAATTTAAATGAATATTTTCGAAGATATTACAGATTTAAAATGCAGGGACATATCGGTGCGGCGCGGGCGGTAGCGGCCCGGCCGGCGCGCGGCGGACGTTTGTATTTACGTGTGTGTGTGTGTGTGGGTATTTTTGTAATGAATAAACTCGAAACTACTGTGCCAATTTTAAAAATTCTTTTACCTTTGGAAAGCTACATTCACTTTAAGTAACATAAGTTATATTTATTGCTAGAAAAGATTACGAATCCTTACTAAAACTTAAGTACCGTAACCCAACGTGTAAAAAAATGTCTTAATTAAAACGTCTTTCGTTGCATGCGCAGCGGAAACTATTGATGATAGAACAAAAGTCTGTTCTACAATATTAAAGAACATATCAATATCTACAAAAAAACTTTGCAATACCATAATGTCCAACTACTATCATTATGTCACAATAACTTATTACTTTTTAAAAGTTAATAGAAATACCGACCAATATTCGACCATGTTATTCATACTTCTGTTTAAATCCTTATCCAAATAAATAATATTGTTTTCAAGACTGTTTCAATTTATAATATGTATAAGAAAATTGTTTTTTGAATCGTTCAAATCGGCTATTCCGAAACACTTAGATAATTTTTTAAGTCATAGAAATATAAAAAAATAAACGCTGTCGCGTCGTGCATGTATTATATCACCCCTATTCCTATAAGTACTGTTTATATACCAGTCTTCTTCCACTGCAGAACAAGGGTGATTGGGTCATATCCATCACGGTGGCCCAGTACGAGTAGGTTGATATACGAGTACGTCATCAAGTAACTTCTTCGGATGTACATAGGTATGCAGGTTGCCACACGAAATTGTGAAATTCCGTACATATGTTCCAAAGAAACTCATTGATACGGGATTAGGATTTGAATCCAACAACTCTCGATTGTAGGATAGGTGTTACTACCACTTGACCACCACGGCTCTATATAGGTACCACCTCTATTAGTGCGCTGATTTATGTAACACCTTGAGATTTGGTTCTCCAAATCTACCCCTAAGTAAGGCGAGCCGACATACCGACGATTTGAAAATTTCTGTTGTAGTGGTAGTTAATAGGTACTGACACATAGTTCGTAAAACGAATGATCGATGAGGGCTTAAAGTTCATGAACGTAGACAATGTACCTATTGGCAAGCGTAGAAAAGGTCTCCACGCGAATCTAAGATCAGGTCTAGACCACCAGATCACGTTGGATGCCAGCGTTTCCATCGGTTCAATTTACTCTTTGGGTTAGCAAGTTGTAGAGGCTTTAGATAGGGCACACAATTCGGAGAAGTAGAACTGATGGCGAATATTTTACAAAGTTATCAAATACAAGTATATAGTAGAAACGTCAACTAACTTACGTAGGTAGAATGTAGAAGGACTGAATATTCTAACCGTTTAAAAACAATGAAACCAGAGCCATAGATAACGTATACCACAGAACAGCAAACTAATTAGAAAGGAAATCTATACAATTTCCAATGAAAACCGCTGTAGCCAAGTATGTATTACTACTGTAAAATATCTGCACAAGAACTGTGCAATTTCCACTAGCTTCGGAAATATTTTTTTTACTTTAAAATAGAGCGTAGTATACTTTCTGTCACATCGCCAAGATACGTTAAGCCCATAACATTAATTTGGTCATAATTTAAATGCCGTGTTTAAGTTATTAAATACACTTTATTTTATTAATGTTACATCACAATGGCAAATGCACCAACATGCCAAGCCAAAAAAAATAATAATGGGCCAATCTCGAATTTGAATATGGTATCACAGATATTTTTTGGCATTTAGCTAGTGATGGGCGATGTGATTGTGCAGTTTAATTTTATCGATAATGTGATTTTATACGTATTGTATAATTTATGGATAATGTGACTGTAAATATAAAGTACAAAATTGGTAATATGATTGTGCAGTTTTATTACTATTTAGGAAATTTTGGAGTAAACACTGAAAAATGATGTTAACGCGCCGTATTGTATTATTTTGTAAACTTGTGTTTCTATCAGTGGTAATATGTGAAAAATAGTGGTATTTTGTTGATTATGAGCAATTACCTACGAGTACTATAGCGTAGACAAAATAATGTAACGTGATTTTTTTGTGTTGCTACCAAAACTCCATATAGGCCGGCGCTTTAGATGATTTGGACGTGACCGTGACTTTTTACCGACTTCCAAAAAATAAGAGGTAGGTACTATGTTCGTCTGCTTGTATGTTTTTGTATATGTTCATCGGTATTTTTGCCAGTCTCCTGTATTATTGTAGCGTTCATAGCGTAGTTTGATCAGATGTTCGTTAGCGATCGTCAAAGTTAAGCAACGCTCAGCATGGTCAGTCTTCGGATGGGTGATCGCGGGTGGCATTTAGAACTGAGCACTACCGTGTCTCGGATGACTAGTTAAATTGTAGGCCCCGGTTGTATTAACCGTTTAGCCATGTCAGAGGCCTTTAGGCGGATTAAAAATTTTGGCACCAAGGCTAGCCACCTACTCGACCTACACGAACTTACTCACTTACTTCGCCAATTATAGACCCATTTATTTTTGATTTTAATTTTTTTCGAAATCGACTGAACTGTTCTTTAAAAATCAATAATAGTGTAAAAATTACAACATGGATGCCACATAGATTCCTGCAAACCATCCGAATTTTGTACACGGTGGAAGTCGGCTAAATGCCATTGTTGGCAAAAAATAATCAATTGTATCTAGATGTTTTGTGCTGGCTACGACTGTGACTATTTTTCATAATGTAAATATCTTAGTACAAATATTTTATTAAATTACACCATATCTACAATACAAATCAACTTTATTTTCACACCGTATATACAAAACAAACTTAAACTAACATTAGATGTGAACACAACTGAATTACATGTGATAATAGTAGTATACATTTTTTCTCTTCTTCACTTTAAAGTTTGCATTTATTGCAGTTATCAAGAAAACTAACGCTTCTTTGGCCTGTCCTAGTAACTCATTATCAGCAGGGTCCCCAAATTCTACGCATCCTTATAACTTTTCCCCGTCCCAATCTACACGTCTCCTAATAGCCATTTCATCGATTGTCAGGGACGCGAAGATGGGATATTTTGTGATCTCGGCTTTTCTTTTTAGAGCAGCAAATGACTCGCTCGAGAATCCAGGGTCTCCCCCTATACTCGTATACCATTGCCTTAGAGTACGGACGTGTGGCAGACAAGTATTGAAGGTATCCCGAACATATTCGTAGGCTTTTGGCGAGTAGTAATGTAAAGTCAGAGCAAATGCGCGAATGGCAGGTGAATATTGTTGTTTGCAGCTCCCACTTGAAGTGTTTTTGACATATCGAGCAATCAATTCTTCTACCTGAAACATTTAAGGGAATTTTATACGTCACGTCGATCTCCGTACCAATCGCTCGCACATGTATAAAATTAACAATTATTGTAGTACTCGTTTGTAAATTGCATTTGTATATATGAAATAATATAATAATAATATAATAATACATAAAAATACATACGTATATTTTTCGTCAGAGGATTGGCTGGAAAGCTGCAAAGAAAATACAAAGTATCAATGAAAATCAAAGCAAACATGCAACGGCAGCCGGCTCCGTGTTCAATATATACCTACCTGAAAACTTTTATTCATAAGGAATATAACAGTTACAGTGTGATGCAAATACAATTATTACTACAAAAATGACCACAATCACAAATATTTTATTAAATCAAAATATTCAGATAACAATAAATTTCGAATTTTGAAATATTCACTTACTAGCAAAATTTATCGATATTTTTTTATTATAGTATGCTATAATTACGAAATATATTAAATAAAAATATATTGATATAAATAAATTTTTAATTCCGACACATTATTAACGCAGTAGCAAAATTTATCGATGTCGATAGAATGTTTGCAACCACTATCAACGGAAATCTAGGCAGTAAAAGATAACGTTTAAAATTAAAAATGCCCACAATTTATACTTACCAGTGAAATGATATTCCTCCTTTTTGTAAACTAAAGTCTTTGCTTTGAATTCTTCACGTTATAATAGCACAATACGGCATATTTTTGGCAAAAATCACCTCTGAAATCACTTGAACGACTGAAACAGTAAATGTCACGATTTCACGGATCTTGAGTTATAACTCATGATAGTGGCTACAAACCCCCCTCCACATTTCCTTTCTATTTCCTTCTCTTTTCTGTGACGTATACCCATAAGAACTTACTTTTATTTAGATGGCCAATACTATCTTTATTTTATGTTAATAGTTGAACAGATTAAGACTACGGTAACACCCGCGATTCAGGTACCTACGAGTAGCTTTCAACCCATCCTATCAGTTCGTCCGGTATGTCTAGCAATGGACGTTATAATAGATAGGTACATTTCAAGACTACAATACTTTATTGAGAGTCAAAATTTAATTGACGGAATGATCGCATAACATATGTATGTACATACTAAATGAAACACAATCAAATTGAGAACCTCATTCTTTGGTGGATACATTGATGGAAGCTGGATGCAAACCTCTTGCAAAGGTTTTATTCGGTGTTATTCAAGATCTAATAAGGGAGCCCTATGTTTAGTAGTGGGTGTTCTATGGTGAAAATATTTGCGTATAGGTAAGCTAATGTAATATGAAAACGCGCCAAAATAACTGTGCGCATGTGTGTGACGTTACTTGGTTACATGGTAGGTATATAAGCACAATACTTATAAAATGTCTTTTTTAACCAGTCGTACCCGGGCGAAGCCGGGGCGGGCAGCTAGTACTAAAATAAAACTAATCTAAAAGACCTGTGGCAGAGGGTAATGTGGCTAGAATGCTGGCGGCGGGCGTTGCCTTGCTCGGGAATGAAGCTATGGGTAAAGTAAGAGGGTACGAAATGGGAACTAGTTATTGTAGAGACACACGGCTCGCGGAGGGTCATCTATCTTCTATTATATAAAATGCTTCCCTGAGTGACTGACTGACAGACAGCCTACAGCCCAAACCACATAAGATATAAGCTTGAAATTTGGAATATAGGTACATTGTAAGACGCCATTGAGCACTAAGGAAGAAAATTTTGAAAAATCGATCTCTAACGGGGTAAAAGGGGCCTTTTCGTTTGTATCTAACTTTTTATTTCCTGTGCTGAATGACTTGTTACTTTGTATGCATGCTTTACAAACAAAATAAAAAATACGTTTGTTCCTGTTTTTCCAAATTTTCCTTATTTATGGGGACAAATAAGGTCCCAAAGTTGGTGAAAAAAGCGTCAATTACATCCAACCAGCTGAACAGTTATGGTTGAAATCTGGTATGAAGGAAGCACAGATCATGTTTCAATACAGGAACTAATAATATCCAAAAAAATCTTCAGGGTTCCTTAGGGATAGCCAAAATTAATCAGTTTAGGCTACAGCCCAAACCACTAAGATATAAACTTGAAATTTGGAATATACGTACATTGTACGACATAATGAAGCACTAAGGATGAACATTTTGAAAAAATGACCTTTTTCGGGGTAAAACGGGCCCTTTTTGTTTGCATTTAACTTTTTATTCCCTGAACCGATTGACATGAAACTTTATATAGATCCTTCTGAGACTAAATTAAAAATAAGGTTGTTCCTGTTTTTCCGAATTTTCAAAATTTTCCTTAGGGATATGTCCCAAAGTTAGTGAAAAAAGCATCGATTACAGCCAACGAGCTGAACAGTTACGGATGAAAACGGGTATGTAGGAAGCACTCAACAGATTTTTATACTGGAACTACTATTATCCCGGAAAATCTACAGGGTTTCCTAGAGATAGCCAAAATTAATCAGTTATAATATAAAACTAAGATAAAACGGGTATATGAATTCAAATAAAATTTGGTACGCTAAACAATAACACAATTTTACACTAAGGGTACTGCTATCCCGGTAAGTTTGAGTGGGTCCTTCAATATCAAATATATGATCAGATATCAGATATCAATTTCTTAAAAAAATACTAAAGGCAGTAAAATTAATGCAGTTTTGTTACAAAATGGCCAACCATTTTAACTAATAAATGACTATTGACTTCCTGGGAAAAATTCCAGATTTCTTGTCCGCTGGACCAATCGTAACCCTGAATAAGCGTAAAAAATAACTGAATGTAGTGAAGTACCTATCTAGAATAGAATTGAGATAATGATTCATCCTAAAATGGAGCAAAATGGGTCTCTAATAGTTTATGGTTTAGGGTTAAGGTTCCGTACCTCAAACGAAAAAAACGGTACCCTAATGGGATTACTATGTTGTCCGTCTGTCCGTCTGTGTGTATGTCAAGACTCTTTATCTCGAGAACACGTAAAGATATCGAGTTGAAATATAAACTGTATATGTATATCTATGATCTCTTACAGTTGTGTAATAAAAAAATCTTCTCAACTTCTTTATATGATAACTGAGAAACATAAACGGTAACAACATAAACGGTTATGTCATAAAAACCGCATATTTCGACACTCACAAAAATAAAACCTACAGGGTACTTCCCGTTGTCATAGAACTATGAAATTTGGCAAAAAAACATTGTCTCAGAGTACACATCTAGGAATAAATCTGAAAACTGAAAATTTTCATTTAAATCACAAAAAATAGGGCTTCAAAATTCACTCACGCCAGGGCGGAGAGACGCCTACCCGTGGTTGTCCAGTTATGTGCCACGATGGTGGCTGGCATCATGTTGAAGCGGATGGCGCCGGGGGAGTAACTCGAACCCCGACCGCCGAGGCGGGCTCTAGTGGCGAAACCCGATGCGGCCGCGCGTCGCCTAAGCGACAGCAGCGGCGCAGTGGCTGGACGTCGCGACGCTGGGCATCACGAGATGGGGTCAGATGTGGCGCGAAGCGCGTGGTAGGTCCGGTGAAGACGCGCTCCAATCAGAATCAAGAGGCGCGTGGTCGTGGCTGGTTGTGGGCAGGTTGTTTCGGGAGCGAATACTCCAATAACATCCTTAGGCGTCAATCCAAGTCAGCTGGCGCCGTGTACGCTTGGGCCGATAGGGTGGGGGGTGTCTAGCAGCCACCCCTGGTTGTCTGTGGTCGTATCTGGTCAAATGTGGCTTCATTGTGTTGCAGCGCGCCGTGCTCGTTCGCGGGCCGGAGAGTTTCCCTCCCGAGGTGAGCACGCCGTCGGGGTGGGGAGCCTTGTGGCCCTCAGGCAAGGTAAGGGCTGTAGATGGCGCACCGTGGTGCCGGGTGAGCAAACTCAAACCCGGCGCTGGATGTATTGTTTGGTAGTATTGTAGGCGCGGAGTAAACTCAACGTGCCTACAGTTGTGATTATCAGTGATGGAGGAGCGGCGACGCTCACTCCGGCGAACGCGACGCCCGGGACCAGGCATCCGGGTCCCACCCCCGCCCGTGGTAGCGGTTCAAAAGAAGTACTGTAGGCCTGTGGTTGGGAAATCCCGACCAGCCAAGGCAGGCTAATGTGGCTCTGATTTCACCACAATCAGGCACATAATGACACCTGTAATCAAACTGTGACTTTTTCATTGCTATTATTCACAAGTGAGTTGAGTTTTATTTTATTAGTTGCGTTGCTTTGTTCTTTAAAAAAGTTTCGATACATAAAAGATCGTGTTCGTTAAGACTTTTTCTGACAGCTTTACATGATTTTTCTTTTTTAAAGTCTAAAAAATAAAAATAATGTAAAAAATGCTCAACAGATGGCGTTGTATCGTCTATGTACAAGTGATTTCTACATAGTACGTGAAACGGAACGTTACATAAACTTTACAATGCAATTTTATTTATATTCAGTATGAGTGAAACAAGATCAATTAACAAAATTCTGATTTAAAACTTAGACAACGTTGTCTTTGAAATATTCGACATTTTTTTAGAAGAAATGGAACGATTTCGTCTCACATGACATGATATATATTTTGACATCCCATCATGATTTGTGTTGGTGTACATTTTGACAAAAAACAAGAGAACAATTTGGGCAACGAAAGATGAAAACAGTGCACCGAGATCGAGATTCGTGAGCAAAGTGAAGTAAGTGAAACTGAAAGTGATATGACGACACGCCATACTAGTTGTCAAACAAAAGTCAACCATCAACGAAATGACAACAAAAACAAATGAACGTGTACAACCAAAAATCTGACAAGCTATCTTTTCTATAGTAAAGTAATAATTTGTGACTACTACTTATTTGGTCGGTTAATACCACGAATAAGACTGCTTAACCATATTTTAGAGTGCTATAGAACATAATGAATGTGCCGTATGCACCCCTGTGTGATTTGTGTGGTGGTTAGTATATTCCTATTTGCAATCCCTTTTCGAGGGAGGACAGTAATTATTGGAACTGTGAATCATGCCGGAGTAATCTATAGAAGCACGATGAGTTAAAAAAAACTGGAGACGGGTTCTCTCAGGGATAGATAGGTCAGGAAAAGTAGTGTTTGGAAGTAATAGTAGGTTTCATCACATCTATTCGAAAATAACTACTTGGTTCGCCTTTAAGTGCACCCAAAGGTGGTGTTTTCTATAAGAACTTTATAAGTGCCACGGAATTATTTTTTCATCACATGTAATTAATTAATTAAGTCCGGGCGACCTCATACTGATTCCGTGGAGTAGGGGCCGCCGCGCTTACGCCAGAGGCAAACGTCTTGTGACGAGGGCCTCGCCTCGCCGCTTCCTGGAGTGTGTGGACGCAGCATCAAGTACGGAAGCCTGGAATCGGTGTACGAGTTCGTCCCGTTCGCCGTCGAGACGGCAGGCTCCTGGAGCTTGGATGCCATAAAGTTTGTGAGGGAGCTGGGACACTTGAGGGACAGCGGTCACCCCAGGTCGGGTAGCTTTCTCACCCAACACATCTCCTTGGCGTTTCAGAGAGGTAACGCGAGCTTGACGGGCACGTTTGGGAGAGGGGCCACACTTGAAGGACTGTAGGTACTGACTTTTGTCATCTAGGCAAATTATTTAAATAGTTTCACTATGTTAGTGCGCAGTTTTAAGCGTGACAGTTTTTGTTTTAACTTATTAGTGTTTATAATATCGTTGTTAAAAGTTTTTGCCTTTTATATAGATAGATAATTACAATTAAGTTATTAGTATACCTATACTTAAGACTTAAATGTTATAGAATTAGTCGTTCTTGCAAATTTACATGAATATGAAGCCTTAGTTGATTATATTATATAGCCATCGTCGTTTTGAGCATATGCCTGTCTAATAGATCTCCAATAAGACCGGTTGGCAGCGACTTCCATCCAGCGCAATCATGCTGTTTTGATGTTATACGTTCACCTTATGGGGGACGTCCAACGCTGCGCTTACCGATACGTCGTTTCTACTTCAAGTAGAACTTCAACCTCATCGGTCATCAGTTCGCCGTGCTGTGGATGCCATGTTAACTTGCCTATCTAGTGGGCTGGCATCTCTACGATGGTAAACGCCCTCGCTGACGTCCTCGACGGCGCTGGAGCAACGACCAGCCAGTCCAGCCAGACCAGCGAGTCCAGGCTGGTCCATCCATCTGGATCCATCTGGATGGACCAGCCTGGACTCGTCAGGCTAAAGAAAGGGAAAACTGGAAAAGGATGAAGGAGGCCTACATCCAAAAATTGGTGACCCAATACTAGTGCCTATTTACGTAAATACTTAATAATTTTAATTTAAGTTTTTTCAAATTACTTATTCTTTTTTGTACATTAGAATGATTTAAAACTCTGTAAACATTGGGGACTAAAGGCCATTTATTATATTATACTACTAGCTAAAAACCGTGCCGTGCCGAGCCGTGGCGGTCTAGAGGTAATAACACCCGCCTTATAATCGCGAGGTCGTGGGTTCAAATCCCGGTCCCGTTGTGAACCAATGAGTTCTTTGGGATTTATGTACGGAATTTCACACCACTGGCTTCTCGGTGAAGGAAAACATCGTGAGACAACCTACATGTGTCCGGAGAAGAATTTCAATGGCGTATGTGAATCCATCAACCAGCACTGGGCCAGCGTGGTGGATATGGCCCAATTACCCTTCGTGGGTAGGCCTACATCCTGCAGTGGACTATTATACGGCTGATACAGTACAGTACTAGCTGACCCGGCGAATTTCGTTTCACACAATATCTTTTTAAATTATTATAGCCTTTGTGTTATTCTGATGTACAAGCATTATTATTGCATAGTTTCATCTCAATCCGTTCAGTAGATTTTGCGTGAAAGAGTAACAGACATCCATACTCACAAACTTTCGCGTTTATAGTATTAGTAGGAAGTAGGATAGGGTATTATCTACTGGGTTATAATGTGTCTTTGGTCCTTCGGTTCTCCTCATTTCTGATTCGATCTCGCAGAGAGACTCCAAGGCCTATGTTAGTAGAGCTAGAATCAGCTTTAAAACTACACCGCGTATGCAGCGGGACTGCGTTCAAGCTACCGGTGGTTAAAACTTAAGATTTTGTCAACACGATTTGGGCCAAGACAATGAAAAAATTCCATGATTTTTTAAACTTTTTAATCTTAAAATTGTTCCTTCACTCCCTTGCATTTATTTTTATAAACTCTTCATGCTTGATAATCCGAGTAAAGGTAGTATATGTATTGGTGTTGCACTCGTACTCATTAGGCGGTGCTGTGGACACCACTCCACGGAGGTAGTATTTTGAGATACCTCTTTCAACCTCTGGAAAGGCCAAGCCACCGCCACTGTCACCACGACACACCGACGTGCCATCTGCAAAAAACCAATCACATTTCTTATTTTAGATCGAATCAAACATAATGGCGTCTGTTTTTTTTAATTTCGTAAACGCTTGCGAGTGACTACATACTGCCTGATGATAAGCAGATATACGGTCTAGGGTGTGCACGCTTACCTAGAAGATACCTATTTACTCGGGATTTGAAGATACCTACGTTGTACTTTAGCGGGAAGACAAACCCAGGCAAAGCGTTCCACATTCTGACTGTTAACTAAATGTCGTGCAAAATCCCTCGCCCCCGCAGACATAGTGAATTTATTACTAAGATTTGACCTAAGCCTATATGCGGTTGCTTGCGACTTTGTACTTGGAGCACCCTTGGTTCAATTTCATCTTTTTAATGCAAGATAGGGCTATATTTGGCCACCAACTCGCCTGATTGAAAGCGAAGTTGTAGCCGAAGAGGGAGTACGTTGATCAAGAGTAATTATCAGGAAACAATGATGGAGGCAGGGCATTCCAACCCTTGGCGGTCCGCATTATGAAGGAAAAACGTTACCTATAAACATAACCTTTTTTGTTCTAGGTAGGTCCGCTTTTGACCGCATCTTGTACTTTATTACATCACAAATTCACAATGAACAAATTTATTTTGGTACCAACTCAACTATAAAAAAACAGTTATTCCAATGTTGTCATCGTCTACCTTGGACGTATGACCTCATTAAGATCGCAGTATTGCACTGGATGCAAGTTCGTTCGTTTCAGCCATAGGACGTATACTGCTGGTCCTAATGATTTCCAATAAGACCGGTTGGTAGCGGCTTGCATCCAGCGCGATCCCGAGGTCCTAATGAGGTCATCCGTCCACCATGTGGCTGGACGTCCTACGCTGCACTTGTCGGTACGTAGCCTCCACTCGAGAACTTTTCGACTTCTTCGGCCATCAGTTCTCCGCGCTATGTGCCCTGCCCACTGCTATTTCAACTTACCAATTCGCTGGGCTACGTCGGCAACTTTGGTTCTTCTACGGATCTCCTCATTTCTGATTCGATCTCGCAGAGAAAAGTTGCAAGTTGCTTCCAATTGATCATATCAAAGGCGAGGCCTAGGTAACAGAGGACATCGTAGGGTTGAAAAGAAGAATAAACGATCTCTCATCATTCTCATAGCCTGCGCAAATCTTGTCAGTAGTGATAAACGAGGCGTCAGATTCCGACAACGACTTGTAGCAAGTGTCGAGCGGGACGAAGGGTAAGTCTACAACCCGTAACTCCTGAGCTGAATGCCCGACCTGTGAAGTGTATCCCCATCCTGCAACCTGTATACAGATATATGTCATAGATATTATAGATTGATGATATATATATATATATATATATATATATATCGAGGCGAGGCGTAGTTTTGGTTGGCTTCACTTGTTTATTCACAACATTCTCTCTTGATTTTTTTAAAAAATCAAGAGAGAATGTTGTGAATAAACAAGTGAAGCCAACCAAAACTACGCCTCGCCATGTGCAGACAATTACTTTAATACTTAAAAAGGCTTAAATCCAGCAACTACTAAATATTTTTGAATTGTACACAAATCCCCACCTTGCCTTTGTTCCCGGGCTGCAGTTGCCGTTCCTCGAAGTCGCTGTCGTAGTCGACGCACACGGGTCGGATGTGAGGTCGGAATTTAATGTTCGTGCTCAGCTGTATCACTGCAATGTCAGACTGAAAATTCGCCCAAGAGCCTCTATAAGACGTGGGCACCTTGATTGACTCCACCTGAAATAGTAAATATTGGCGTATTAAGTCCTTACATTCGAGGTGTGTCAACGATATAGTCGATTTTTTTTTTGACCGAAGAACCACCGGAGGAGATACACAATTCGACCCATAACTTTTTTCATAGTTGACCGATTTCAATACCTAATTCATTTTTTATTGGAAAGAGTATACTTTGAACTCAGACCAAATAAAAAATAAAGACAGAATGTTGTGAACAATTAAGTGACGCCGACCAAAACTACGCCTCACCGTGTACAGACAATTACACACACATCAATGTACAAGGAATGGCGGAAGGAATGTTATGGCGGCGCAACAGCGACGTTATAATATACATATAATAAACCGGCTTTACTTGACCGAAAGCCGTGGTGGTCAAGAAGTAGTGACACCCGCCTTACAATCGTGGGTTCAAATCCCCGGTCCCGTACCAATGAGTTCTTTGGAATTTATGTACGGAATTTCACACCACAGGCTTTTCGGTGAAGGAAAACATCGTGAGGCAAACTGCATACGTCCGTAGAAGAAATTCGATGGCGTACGTCAATCCTCCAACCCGCACTGGGCCCGCGTGGTGGAAAATCACCCTTTGTGAGTAAGCCTACGTCCTGACTACTACTAAAAACTACTCAAAAGGCTGGTACAGTACAGTTTAATTGACTGTTCGACGACGTTCTCTCTTGATTTTTTTATTTGCTCTGAGACTTTGAAAATAGTCCCATATAAATTGTATCGAGACCGACAGAGTCATTTTTGATAAATCAACAATAAAATTATATATGCTACATCGATCCGTGCGAAACATTCGCGAATTCTGTACACGATCGAAGTCAGTCACGCTATTATTTCCCTGGTTGAATCTGGGCGCATATGGTACAGGATCGAGGTAGATGGCACAGTAGAAGAGAGATTTTATCCGAAATTGAGATAAAACACCACCAGGCACTGGAATGCTTACCTCCTACTCGAACTGAAAAGCTTAGAAGAAAGGTAAAAAGTAGCGTATTTGGTAATTTTGTATAGACAGATAAACTCTTTATTGCACACTAAGAAATAAACAAAAAGAAGAAACAAAGAAACATAAACAGTGTAACAATGGGCGGCCTTATCGCTGATAGCGATCTCTACCAGACAACCTTAGTATGGAGAGGACAGAAAGCGTATAAATAATGCTATATGCTCTATATTGGTGAATATGCGCTCGAACTCCACGACCTAATTCCGTCGTCTCCTTTTCACAGTAGAAAAAGCAGGAAATCGCTTGAATACCATTCCTACATAGTCTCGGTGGTCTACAAACCACCTGCTCGTACTAAACGATTCACTTCCTCCTTCATAAAGCAGACCGCTAGAGACTGGGATGTCCAGTCTCCGTAACTCTCACTTTTTGTCAGATGAGATGGTGGCTAAATGTGGATCTGTTATAGATTAAAAAAACCCCCGCCATTGTTTCTTAACTACTAGATACAATCGTCGAAACGGCGGGCTCATGGGGCGCAGATGCTATAAAGTTTGTCAGGGAGCTGGGACGCCGCCTAAGGGAGAGAGGTTGCGACCCCATCTCGGGAAGTTTTGTCACCCAGCACATCTCCCTGGCGATCTAGCTAGGTAATGCAGCGAGTTTGATGGGCACGTTTGGGCGAAGGGCCGCACGCGAAGGACTGGCAAATGGGCAATTTATTTAAATCTCTTCGAAGAATATGTACATTATTCGTGCTATAGCTATAAGTTAATTAGTGAGCATTTAATTTTAAGTCTGACTGAAGACTGATCTGACTGAATCTGAAGTCTGATTTTATCAGTTTATAATATTATTTTTGATATTATTTGCAATACAATTATAAGAAAATACAGCTTTTAGGAAATAGTGAATAAGTTTCTTTTGAAGGCATGTTCCTCTGTTTATAATCCCGCAACAGGTCAGAGTAAAATATAATATGGCCTTGTCCCTATAGACTATAGAGTAACGTAACATCGTAAGCTTCTCGTTCATACTTGTAAGAGTACTCGTATGAGGATTCATACGAGCCGCATCGAGTCAGCGCTATATTCTTTTGGCAGATCCTAATTCGACAATGAATCATCCATAAGGTCAAAACAGTACTGAGCTAAATGTCCCCAGGCTAGCCACTCGACCCAAGCGAACTTATACTGAGCGCCACACAAATCGACGGATGGGAAGTTATGCGCAGAGCGCTGCGCAAAAGCCGAAAAATAGGCATTCGAGGGAGCCAGAGAGACGAGACGCCGGGGCACACCCGCCCGCCGACCTCATGCCTCCCGCGCGCTCCATACGCTCTACGACAGTCAGCGTCGGATCTGTGCACACATGCGCATTAATTAAAAACTCTTCGTGTAATTTAAAGAAAGGAAAATCGATACCAGACATATTTAAGACATTGTCTTCTTTCGATTGAAAACGAATTCTTCAACAAAACGAATTCTTCAGTCTTTAGATTTTTAGAACTAGGAATGTTTTCCAGAAATACAGAAATTTATTTATTTGTAACAAAAATAACAGGTACAATAACAACAAAACAAATCATGAAACACAAAAAAGACAACAATATTATACCTAATATCCTTGTCACAAAACTGGTCCCAACTCAGCGTAATGCCGGTTGTTGTACGAGCAACCAGCGCTAGTATTCAGTTGGAACCAGCAAGTGACATTACGCCCGAAATAATGCGCGGACAGCAGATAAACAAACAACATAAATCAAAAATACAATCTTAAAACAGCTTACATACCTTACACATTATACATATATTGATACCTCGCTAGACATATTGGCATACACGCTACACGCGCCAACCATGCTTAGATATTTTAAATAATTATAACGGCACTTTTAGATGATACTAGTGTCAGTTCTAAGGCGTTCCTCACTTTTTTGATGGACAAGAAGAAATCGTTTAAGACTACAACTAAAACCATGTGTACTTTGCAGGTTCCTAATGGGTGGTGGTATGTTGTTCCAGCACATTGTTGCTGCATATCTGATACTGCCCCTAAAGACAGTTTTGCTGTGACTCTCTGTTCTGAGCAAAGACAGCTTCTGAAATGCACGTACTGAGTGAGGATTGCAACCTTTCTTCCATGATAACTTATCTAATAGATACCGTGGAGTTTCATATTTTACT
Source organism: Hypomecis punctinalis (assembly GCA_949316475.1). Lineage (NCBI taxonomy): Eukaryota > Metazoa > Arthropoda > Insecta > Lepidoptera > Geometridae > Hypomecis > Hypomecis punctinalis. The sequence continues at coordinate 4,433,941 of OX438822.1, forward strand.
ACGCCGAACAGAAAACACGCTAAATGCATCTTACGCCTATCTAGGTCACGTGAGACCTATACGGAATATCAAAACAAAAACGTGTGCATGCATTTTGTACCTTTTGTATTAGCCGTTTTGTCTTAGATAGTAACCTGGGTCCATATACTGCATCCATATAGTTAGCTTAGATAACACCAATGACTCCACTAGCTGAACTTTCAACTCCTCTTTAACACTTTGAGGGACAGTATGGTCTCATTGAGTTACCCTAATATGACACTACTAACTGCCATACATTGCCTATAGGCGTAGTGACACAAAGCGTGCTCCATGCTTGTATGGAATGTGACAGAACGTCTCAAAGCGCGCCAGACGGTTGACATTCTTGGTCCGAACCATACTCCCCATCATCTTCAAACGGGTCCTGACTCGATTCAGGGATAGAAGCCGCATCAAACAAAGTCTGCAGACGTTTTTGCTGTTCTTCGTATGAATTCCCAGACGTCATCTGTAAAAACTATACCGTTGAATTTGATACTCTAAAATCAGGTTCATCAGATACACTGGTGCTAGAAAAAAGTACTTGTATGTGCTACTTGTCTGGCTAATGTATTTTATATTATCTAATCAAATAAAAATTGAATAATACTCACTTTTTAGAAAACCCTTTGCACTAAAACATGTTGTGACAAGCAGGCGCACCGCCGACGCGCACTACTCGACTGGCTGTATGTAAAAACGACGCCCAGTGGCGTAGTGTGAGTGACGGAAGGATCTCGAAATTACAGATGTATGCGTGAACGCGTTGTCTTTGTCTAACACTTTGAATATGAAGCAGTGACAGTATCGAGGTGAGATTTATACCTGCGGTGACAGTACAAACTGCTGTTCTATGAGTTAGTATGGAAAATTTCACGCCGTACGGCGTACTAGCGATATAGGAAAAAAATCTCTGACGGGCAGAGGCGTTCTGTCATATAACTTTTATTACACTCATACGCCTATAGAAGTACTGTCCCTCAAAGTGTTAAGAAACCGTCTAGTTCTGTACAGCATCTTCAATTTATAAAAGCAACTTCTTACGCAATTAACAATGTGTTTCTCGAAACGAAGCTCACAGTCCATAAGAAGCCCAAGATTTCGAGCTTCATAATTATACTCTCAACGGGTTCCCCCATAAGTGAGACATTTATAGATGGATGTACCGAAAATCATATACTTAGTTTTAAGTGGATTAAGTACAAGACAGTTATCTGTCGGCCACGCAGCTATCCTTACCAGGTCCTCGTTCAATTCAATTCAATTCAATTCAATCATGTTTATTTCAATTAGGTACAAATATACACTTTTGAAACGTCATTAGCTAAATATCATGTAACGCCAATTACATACCCAATATAACAAAAACAACAACAATAATAATTCGAAACAAATAAAAATTAAAGAATTAAAGAGACAAACAAATCAATCACAAAACAGTCACCAGTGAAAATTAAATAATTTGACAATATTCACAACACAATGTTGCCAGAATGAGTTTTGGAGATCTACCAGTTGGTTTGATTAGTAGGTTTACATAACTCATAAATTATAAAAGTAAATAAAATAGAACGAAATGAAATTGAATAATGTCAAGATTTATAAAATAAAATGTCACAGATAAAATATAATGTCACAAATGTCAAAATAAAAAAATAATAAAATATTAATGTCAATGTACAAATGTCAATGATTAAAAAAAGTGTATAAAAATAAGTTATCAAATTTCTAATAGCTGTATCAATGTTAGATGAATTGCCATAAATGTAAATTTGAATGTCGTCTACGTATATATGGTACTTGCAGTATTTAATATGTTTCGTGACATCTGCAGAATACAAGGAAAAGATGACCTGGGGCCTTATTTTGTAAGCGCTCTGACGTTCGGCTTCGCTTTTCCTTTCGCTCGCTCTCGTGGCGTGAGTAACTGGCGCGAGCAGGATAAACAGCGAAGCCGAACGTCAGAGCGCTTACAAAATAAGGCCCCTGACCGGCAATAGAACCCCGTCGTTCTAGCTGAATAATAACCTCATTTTCTTTTTGACGCGGGATTTCCATCGTTGTAATCACCGTTTTGAGCTAAATTAACTGGAATATTTCGATAGTTGATTGAATCAGGCGTTATTTTGCGGAAATTCATCTTCAAATCTTTGTTTTGAATAAATACTTAGTGTATTTCCGCTATCTTGTTGTAGGCAAATGAGTTTAAGGGCAAAAAAATGAAAAAAAAAATACGCTTTTATTAATATTACAATAATTATATATTTAAATAATAAGTAATATTACAAACTAGATAAAATAATAATAAATATCACTTATTTTCACTATACTCTATTATATATCTTTTAATAATCTGTTAACAACAAATAAATATTATGAAAAATTCTCTCACGTGTTTGCATACGTGACTCGCCCATGAAGCATCGCAGTAACAGGGATGTGACGGTAGTTTGATCGTTCAGCAGCTTGTTGTTTCTGTTTTGATGTTTCATTGTCTCTACATGCTCCAAAATGTTTAAGCGAAAACCTTTTTCACATTCATGTAAAATTTGGAAAGTGTGATTGTTTTGCAAAGTGTGGCTTGTTTCTAGTAAATGTTTCACAAAATGTGATTTCTCTGGGTGATCGTTTCTACATGCAGCTAAGTGTTCTTTGTAACGGGTCTCAAAACTCCTTCCAGTTTGTCCCACGTAAACCGCGTCACATGTGTCGCAGGTAACTTGTTTACTCCCGATTTTTGCTTTTCTCTAAGGGATCTTTTCCGTTGCACATTCGTCTCATGTTGTGATTCGTTCGAATTGCCACTTACCACCGCATATTCAAAACAAAGATTTGGAATATTTCGATAAATCCTACACCTAATTACTCAGATGTGGACGATCACACCACCCGAGGTTTGTTACACTCTGTGAGTTTAAATGTTGGAGAGTGACATAACCTTCTTTTTATACCGGAAATATAAAGAAACTAGCTTAAAACCCGCGGCTTCAACCGCGTTGTCTTAGTACATAGGTACTTACTTAAAATAGCCCGCGGTTTGATCTACGTTGTCTTTGTACATGCTTATAATAATATCTAATAGTCCGCGATTTGGCCCGCGTTGTCTTAATACTTGCTTAAAATTACTTGCAAGGATAATACTCACGGTTTGGTCAAAATTGTAACAGTATTTGCCTATAATGATAATACGTCACGGTTGGCCTGCGTATTGTTAGTACTTGCTTAAGATGGTTATTTTTAGCACGCAGCATGGACTGCGACGTCTTAATACTTGCTTAAAATTATAAAAGCTTGCCGTTTGGCCTGCATTGTCGTATTACTTACAATGATAATAGCCCATGGTCTGGCCCGTATTCCCAGGTAGCATTTATACGTTATTATGACGTCCGTTTACGGTACTGCTCGACGTAAGAGACGTCATTATCATGACGTCGGTAGTTTCTTCAGATGACGACAATTTGTCACAGCCTCATGACGTAAGTTGGAGGACGTTGGAGTGACGCCATATACTGACGTTGGAGTGACGTCATATACTGACGTTGGATTGACGTCATATACTGACGTTGGAGTGACGTCATATGCAGACGTTGGAGTGACGCCATATACTGACGTTGGAGTGACGCCATATACTGACGTTGGAGTGACGTCATATGCTGACGTTGGAGTGACGCCATATACTGACGTTGGAGTGACGTCATATGCTGACGTTGAAGTGACGCCATATACTGACATTGGAGTGACGTCATATACTGACGTTGGAGTGACGTCATATGCTGACGTTGAAGTGACGCCATATACTGACGTTGGAGTGACGTCATATGCTGACGTTGGAGTGACGCCATATACTGACGTTGGAGTGACGTCATATGCTGACGTTGTAGTGACGCCATATACTGACATTGGAGTGACGTCATATACTGCATTCATAGAGACGACACTTGGACGTTTATAATAGGGCAGCCACTGACGTTGGAGCAACGTCATTCACTGTATTCATAAGGACGTCACTAGGCCGTACATATTAGAGCAGCCACTGACGTTGGAGCGACGTCATTTACTGTATTCATAAAGACGTCACTAAGCCGCACATATTAGGGCAGCCACTTACGTTGGAGAGACGTCATTTACTGTACTCATAGGGACGTTACTGGGCCGTACATATTAAGGTAGACACTAACGTTGGAGTGACGTCATATACAGTATTCATAGTGACGTTACTGTGAATCCTGTGTATGACGTCACTACTATGTCGGCGGCTGCCTTTGTATGTATGGCCCAGTCCCTGTGAACTAAGTAAATGACGATGCTCCAACGACGATGGCTGCCCTAATATGTACAGCCCAGTCACTTTCCTGTGAACAAAGTAAATGACGAAAAGAATTTAGAATTTAGTTTGCGATAGCAGGCATCCTATATTATTCACGTACCCTGAACAGACTCTTAGGACTATGGATGAAACCAAACAAAACAATGTAAGTAGCATAATAGATTTATATTCAAGAAGTATATACATACATAGACTGTTATATATTATAATCAATAATTGTTATGAATCCATAGTCTTAAAATTACAATGTCGATCCCATAGCAATTTTATGACCATGGCACATTTAGATTAACTATTTATTCTCTCTTGGAGAAATTACTAATGCACTGTTATCACTAATCAGGTTGGTGTTAACTTGTTTCTGCACCTGCATCGGACTTTTGCTGACACTTGAAATTATTTGATTTGTTTGTGCATTACATTACAATGACTCGATGCGCTGGTTGCGGTCGCAAAGCATTTTAAGTAGGTATCTATTGAGGTCAAATCGCACGAACATCGCCTATCTTTTATAACGGTCTTTAGTACCTGAATTTCGTCATTAGTAGCTGAACATACATTTTGAATTTGTAAAATATGTTGGTCTTGCGTATGTAATCTTTTTCTAAGTTCCCGACGAAATTCTTGGAATTCTGATAACAAACCGCCGTCATTCTCCAGCACGGAAACTTCCATTTGACTGCACTTGCTACCCCGTTGGTTATTGACATAATTAGGGCTCGCTATTGTTGGTAACTTCCTATGTTCTGGAGTGCGAACTGGCGTGTCATTCCCAGCACGTTTTCTTTTTGTGCTGTCACACATCGGGCAAATCCATTGGCGCACATAGTCCGTAGAAAAAGACTCGAAATCTCGTCTTTTAATACCGAGACACAATATATGATACACTTTTTCACAGTTTGATAGTGTACACTTCATTATAAGTTCACCGGTAACGTCTTTTTTACAAGCCCGGCAAACGTAAACATTGCGATCGAACTAAATAAAAATAATTGCTGCGACAAAAAGTAAACACGTCCGCACCGATGCGAGCGCGCGTGCAAACAATATGGTACAATATGGTACGTCCTAATATTGACCCTAAATAGAGGTCAATAAAACGTCCCCTTTGTGGCGAATATGGTACGTCCTGATATTGACCCTAAATGGACGTCAGTAAAACGTCCACCAGAGACGAATATGATACGTCTTAATAATAACCCTGAAGAGACGTCAGTAAATCTTCCACTTTGTGGCGAATTTGGTACGTCCTAATATTGACCCTAAATAGAGGTCAATAAAACGTCCCTTTTGTGGCGAATATGGTACGTCCTGATATTGACCCTAAATGGACGTCAGTAAAACGTCCACTAGAGACGAATATGATACGTCCTAATAATGACCCCAAATAGACGTCAGTAAATCATCCACTTTGTGGCGAATATGGTACGTCCTAATATTGACCCAAAATGAGGTCAATAAAACATCCCCTTTGTGGCGAATATGGTACGTCCTGATATTGACCCTAAATGGACGTCAGTAAAACGTCCACCAGAGACGAATATGATACGTCCTAATAATGACCCTGAATAGACGTCAGTAAATCGTCCACTTTGTGGTGAATATGGTATGTCCTGACTTTGACTCTAAATTGACGTCAGTAAAACGTCCACTTTGTGACGAATATGGTACGTCCTGATATTGACCCTAGATGGACGTCAGTAAAACGTCCAGCAGAGACGAATATGATACGTCCTAATAATGACCCTGAAGAGACGTCAGTAAATCTTCCACTTTGCGGCGAATATGGTACGTCCTAATATTGACCCTAAATAGAGGTTAATAAAACGTCCCCTTTGTGACGCATATGGCACGTCCTGATATGGACCCTAAATGGACGTCAGTAAAACGTCCACTAGAGACGAATATGATACGTCCTAATAATGACCCTAAATAGACGTCAGTAAATCATCCATTTTGTGGCGAATATGGTACGTCCTAATATTGACCCTAAATAGAGGTCAATAAAACGTCCCTTTTGTGGCGAATATGGTACGTCCTGATATTGACCCTAAATGGACGTCAGTAAAACGTCCACCAGAGACGAATATGATACGTCCTAATAATGACCCTGAATAGACGTCAGTAAATCATCCACTTTGTGGGGAATATGGTACGTTCTAATATTGACCCTAAATAGAGGTCAATAAAACGTCCACTTTGTGGCGAATATGGTACGTCCTGATATTGACCCTAAATAGACGTTAGTAAAACGTCCACCAGAGACGAATATGATACGTCCTAATAATGACCCTGAATAGACGTCAGTAAATCGTCCACTTTGTGGTGAATATGGTACGTCCTGACTTTGACTCTAAATTGACGTCAGTAAAACGTCCACTTTGTGATGAATATGGTACGTCCTGATATTGACCCTAGATGGACGTCAGTAAAACGTACACTTTGTGGCGAATATGGTACGTCCTGATATTGACCCTACATGGACGTCAGTAAAACGTCTACTTTGTGGCGAATATAGTACGTCCTGATATTGACCCTAAATGGACGTCAATAAAACGTCAATTTTATGGTGAATATGAGACGTCGAAATAATGACTTTTAATTGACGTACATTATGACGTCATCGACGACGCATTAACGACCGACCCTATTATGACCTAAGAGTGACGTCGTTTATGCGTCACTGACGTCACTTTGCTACCTGGGTTGTCTTAGTACTTGCTCAAAATGATAATAGCCCGCGGTTTAGCTCGCGTTGTGTTAATAATTAGGTACTTAAAATGATAATAACCCACAGTTTGGCCCACGTTGTTTTAATACTCACTTGTTTAAAATAACAGCCCGCGGTTCAACCCGCGTTATCTTGGCATTAGCTTATAATAATATCTAATAGTTCGCGGTCTGGCCCGTGTTGTTTTAATAAATCCTTAAAATTATAATAGCATGCCGTTAGCCTGCGTTTTTGTATTACTTGTAATGATAATAGCTCACGGTCTGGCCCGCGTTATTTTTGTAACTGCTTAAAATGATAAAAACCTACAGTTAGGCCCGTGTTTTCTTGGCACTTACTTAAAATAATATTAGCTCGTGGTTAAGCCCGCATTAGGCTCGATTATAAAGGCGCCATCGTAATTATAATAGCTAATTATCATAATTATATCTGTTTCTTTTTCACTTATATATAGAGATAACACTTTTTATGTTGTTATTATATTTACCATGGCGTCTTCATTACTGAGCCTATTATCGTATTACTTGCAAAATAATGCCCACGATTTAGCCTGAATTGTCTTAGTATTTGGTTATTTAATTTACTTGTATCTAAACCTTATTACGGAGTACGTAAATTTTTGGATGATAAATTGCCGAATTTCTGAAATTAACTCAATAATAAATAAATATGTAAAATAAATATTGGGGGACATCTCCCACACGGTCTCTGATCACAAACTAAGCAAAGTTTGTGATTTGGCTGGCAGAGACTGATAGCCCTTCAGCGGTCCCAGAGCGCTTTCCGGCGACAACGCAATCTTGTCCAGCCACGCGCGATTTTTTTTAATAAGGGATATACTACATATACATGTACCTGTAGGTTGACTGGCAGATAATGCTGTTTAGCGTTAAGTCCTCCTTTTGTACAAATGGTGTGCAAGAACGTGTTAAACAAATAAATAAAAATACATTAATAACACCCAGACACAAAGCAAACACATTATGAACATCACATAAATATTTGCCCTGGGAATCGAACCCACGCCTCTTTGACCCAGGAGTCAGGCTCACAAAACACTAAGCCACCAAGGGAGCCAATAATAATAATTGTATGAGTAACTATGTAAGAAATTTCACTTTTCATTGCTGGAAAACATTGAGACAACCTGTACGTACGTAGAAAAAATCAATGTCCTATGTGAATTCAGCAACCCGTGCTTGGCCGGCGTGATGGATATGGCCCAATTACCCTTTGCGGATAGGCCTATTTTCAGTCTTCCATCAGCCGAAGGACGTTCACTGCTGGACATAGGCCTCCCCTATGGATCTCCAATAAGACCGGTTGGAAGCGGCTTGCATCCAGCGCGATCCTGCGGTCTTAATGAGGTCATCCGTCCACCTTGTGGGTGGATGTCCTACGCTGCGCTTGCCGGTACATGGTCTCCACTCGAGAACTTTTTGATCCCAAGGTTATCAGCCCTCCGCGCTATGTGCCCTGCCCATTGCCATTTCAACTTGCCAATCTATTGGGCTATGTCGGTAACTTTGGTTCTTCTACGGATCTCCTCATAAATGATTCGATCTCGCAGAGAGACTCCGAGCATAGCCCTCTTCATAGCTCGTTGGGCTACTTGAAGCTTACTAATAAGGCCTATAGTGAGAGACCACGTTTCTGTGCCATAAGTCATCACTGGCAACACACACTGGTCGAAAACTTTCGACTTGAGGCACTGAGGTATGTCGGACGAGAAGACACTACGCACTTTTCCGAACGCTGCCCAGCAGAGTTGAATTGGGCAATTGGCCTCTTTGTTGAAGTCGGATCTACCTAACTGGACTACTTGTCCTAGGTAGACGTACGAGTCAACGACTTCAAGAACCGAGTTTCCAACAGAAATCGGGGTAGGTAAAACATGGGAATTACACATGACTTTCGTCTTGTCCATGTTCATCTTAAGAGCCACCTGTTTCTATTATCCGTAGTACTTATTTTCAGTAGTGCACTATTAATTAAGGCCGGTATAGGTATTCGACATGTTTCATTAAGTCATTAGAAATTTAATTTTCCAGGCAAATGAAAAAATGGCACACAAGTCGTAATTCTACTCAGGCATGTTCTAGGATGCTATTATACTCATAATTTGATTAACTTTTAGAATGGTACCAACCCCAAAAGCACGTGAATAAAATCAGCTGTTCAACACAAAAAGTTCATCGACCCGCGACAAAATGTATGGGAAATGTAGGTAATTTTCGCTTGTCAGGGTTGATCCCATAGTAAAATACCTATATTGATCCATATGTGCGCTAAGTTTAAGACTATTGGCTCACAAAATAAAAAAAATCGTATACTTTAGGGGACCCATTTTGCCCCATTTAAAGATAAACTATCATTATCATAATCCTATTCTAGATACTACATTATTTAAAAAAGCGCATTGAAGTTTTGGGACGTATCTGACCCCTAAGGATTTTTTTTAAGGAAAATCCAGAAAAACAGGTACAGCCATAATTTTTATTTAGTCTCAAAAGCATCTATACAAAGTTTCATGTCAATCGGTACAGGGAATAAGAAGTTACATGCAAACAAAAAGGACCCGTTTTACCCCGTAAGTTAGAGTTGGGTACGTTTTTCATCCTTAGTGCTTCATTATGTCGTACGATGTAGGTACGTATATTCCAAATTTCAAGCTCATATCTTCAGCGGTTTGGGCTATAGCCTAAACTTATTAATTTTGCGTATCCCTAAGGAACCTTATAGATTTTCCTGGATTTTATTAGTTCCTGTATTAAAACATGCTGTGTGCTTCCTTCATACCAATTTTCAACCATAACCGTTCAGCTGGTTCGATGTAATTGACGCTTTTTTCACCAACTTTGGGACCTTATTTGACCCCTTAGATGAGGAAAATTCGGAAAAACAGGAAAAAACGTAACTTTTATTTTGTTTGAAAAGTACGTATACAAAGTTTCAAGTCCATCGGTACAAGGAATAAAAAGTTACATACAAACGAAAAGTGCCCGTTTTACCCCCTTAGAGGTCGAAAGTTCAAAATTTTCGTCCTTAGTGCTCCATTACGTCGATCAATGTACCTATATTCCAAATTTCAAGCTCATATCTTAAGCGGTTTGGGCTGTAGGCTGTCTGTCAGTCAGTCACTCAGGGAAGCCTTTTATATAATAGATTTAATTCGGCCTAATCCCAAGTAATCACAAAAACAACTATCGTATATTTTTTAAGAAAATTATATCAACTTATTATAATCTGCTAGTTGTAAACTACAACTGCTGGCAGACTTGAAAGGACTTACGTTCGACCATTGTGACTCGTCCAGCTTGCTATCGAAGTCCCGGTGCAGCTTGCCAAATGCAATTACATAGTGGGAAGCAGGATTTAAGTCAAAATTGGAGTCGTCCCAAAAGCAATGCGCCGCTAAAAACATAAATTTCATCGTAAATATAGAATGAACAAAAATACAGTAAGCTCGTATATTATGTCGTGTATAAATTGAACAGTGGTTCAATTTAATGTCCATTATTTTCAAAACTATTTTGCCACATTTTCATTTATATTAAAGTATTTACATTCATTTATTGGACAATGCACTGCTAACTTGAATCCAAATTACGCATTTATACCACTTTTTTATTTTTTTTATTCCTTGTAGATTTGCGTTTGACTACATACTGCCTGATGTTGAGCAGATATGCGGTCTAGGATGTAGCACGCTTACCTAGAAGATGCCTATTTCTTCGGGATTTGAAGACACCCACGTTTTACTTAAGCGGGAAGACAGACCCAGGCAAAGCGTTCCACATTCTGGCTGTATGAGGAATGACGATTTGAAACGCTTCGTTCTAACGCGCGGAATGTCCACCATAAAAGGGTGGCGCTTTAGTCGCGTCTGCCTAGCCGTACGATAGAAGAAAGGGGCAGGTGGGACCAGATTGTGCAACTCCTGAGCGCACTCTCCGAAGTGAATCCGATAAAAGGCCGACAAACACGCCACCTTACGTCGATGCTCAATACTTTGCAGCTGCGACTTAGTCAAGGTGTCGTTGTCAATCAGCCTCCTGGCTCGCTGCTCAATCGACTCCAGAGCCTCCAGTTGATATTTGGCAGAGCCATCCCAAAGGTGAGAGCAGTATTCCATGCAAGACCTGAGTTGTGCTTATAAAGGCTAAGTAGTTGCTCAGGTGTGAAATACCGTCTCACCTTAGAGAGAACACCAAGATTTTTTGAGGCTAATTGGGCTTTTTACTTTATTTAAGAGCCAAAGTTAAGAGTCGATGAGAGCGAAACTCTTAATCCAAGCTGCTAGTTACAGGAACAGAGACACCACAGAAAGACAATTGACAGGGTCTCTTTTTGGCCGAAAACAAACAGTCTTGAGTCTTCGTGGCATTAAACTTGACCAGGCTAGCATCACCCCAGTCAGACACCGCCTCCAGACTCAATTTGAGCCGTTCGACCATAACCTCTCTGAGTGACTCGATCTGTGGCCCGCTGGCTCTTGCATCGGCATGTGTAGTTCTCCACGACTGTACTGTCGTCTGCGTACCCAAAGATCCCAGGCTTTAGCAGATCATTAATATGCAGTAGGAAGGGGGTCGCAGAGAGCTCTGACCCCTGAGGAACACCGGCATTGATAGCCATTTGGTCTGACGAGATCTACAACGACTTGTATCGACCGATTCCTCAAAAAATCTGATATCCATGCGCAGAAATCAGCAGGCAGGCCGTAAGATGGAAGCTTACCAATAAGGCTCTCATGTCAGACCCTGTCAAAAGCTTTCGAGATGTCCAAGGAGACAGCCAGCGCTTCCCTGTGCCTCTCAATGACCTCACTTCAAATGTGTGTGGCGTACGCCAGAAGGTCCCCAGTTAACCGGTTTTGGCGAAAGCCGTACTGGCGGTCACTGAGTAAGTCATTCGCTTCCAGGTAGGCCAGGAGCCTGTTGTTAAGAACAAGTTCCACACTCTTACAGAGTATAGGCGTGATCGAAATCTAGCTGGGCTAGCTCCTCTTTCCACTCCACGATCAAGGACCTTCTTGCTCGGGCTTTCCACAACTCGGCCTCTCTGGGTTCTGGATTGTGCCCTCGTTTTTGGAGCTTCATGCGCCATGCATACATGTTCGCATGGACTTCCGCCTCTAGATTCCATGGAGGTGATTCTGTCGAAACGCACGCCGCCTCGTACGAAATTGTGCGGTAACCTCTCGCCACCCCGATTGCCATCATACGTTGCCTTAGCAAGGCGACCTTTTCACGATTTAAGGCATCCGCCTATATTTGCGCCCCGCACAGGGCCATCGACCATATCACTCCAAGATACAGGCGGCAATTACCGGCTTCCGGTCCCCCGAGGTTAGGCAGGAGGCGTTTGAGAGCTCCAGCTGCACCCGTAAGTCTGGGGACCAACTCCGCAAAACGCTCCCGGAAATTTTCCGTCGAGGCAAAGTCCAAGATACTTCATTGTGGGCTCCACCTCGATAGATCCAGTCCCAATAACGATGCTGGCACCACTTGGAGGCGCTCGACAAGGTCCATGGAACACCAGGGCCTACGATTTGTTGAGCGCCACCCGAAGCCCTAGCCTCGCTGCTCTCTCTACCAGTTATTCTACCGTCGTTGTGGCAAGTCTAGCAGCCTCTTCATAGGTCTTGCCTAGGGCGCATCAAGCGCATCGTCTGCATAGCAAGTCACGTTAGCGCCTGGATTGAAAGCTCCCCTCAGAACCCAGTCGTACCCGAACGTGGCTCAACATATAAGCATTGCCATTCAGGGCGGCAATGCTGCCAGTATGCTGGATACGCTGTCGACTGGCAGTGGTCGTGAGTAAAAAAAAAATGATTTTGATATCTTACCTGATATGACTCTGTTAGAGCTTATAAGCGATCCCCCGCAGATCAAGGCATACGGTTGTGAAGTCTTGCGATATACAGAAGAGTGCCACGGCACTTCGCCGTACTTTGCCAGAGAACCGTTTGCAATCAGCTGTGTAGATTTTGAAGCCAATTTTCCGCACTCTGAGGATAAATATAAAATTAAATTTAAAGCGTGAAAATTTAGACAAATAGACTAGTTTGTCCCGCCACTAGGACTTTTTCCCTAGGAACCTTTTTTTTTCGAGATAAAAAGTAGCCTATGTCACTTTCTGACCTTTGAACTATATTCATGAGAAAAATCAGGTCAATCCGTTGCTCCGTTGCCGTGTGATTAAGGAACAAACCAACAAACCTATAATATTACCTATATCATAGTAAGGAAGTAAGGATAGATGAATTCTTTATTGTCTATAATACCTGTCAAGAAAAATATAATGAAAACTGGTCAACCAATTTCAATTAAACTTGAATGGAACCACTCCTAAAGTGTGATATATCTATTGAACAAAAAAAGAATCATAAAAATCTATAGACCACCGATTCGCTAAACGAAAAAAAAATGGGAAAAATATGATTGTGTTGCAAGGTTGCAAAGACGGATCTTCTCCCGCTCTGCTCATTATAGCTGGGCTTTTGTTGGAAGGGGTACGTTATCGTTAATTTGTCAAAAACAGCTCAACCAATTTCAATAAAATTTAAATAAAGTATGATCTATTAATCAATATTGATTGACCACCAATTCGCCTGATGGATTTTTTTTGGAAAAGTAATTTTAAGTAATATTAATATTAAACAATTTATACCTACCTGGGCTACATTTCTGGACATAGTTGGTCCATTCCCCGTTCTTGCACTCCATATAGCCGAGGTTAGCCCCCGGTAACTCGTACAGCGGCTGGCAGACTGGCTTCACCAGCGTTCCGGCTGGCTCGAATGTGTTGCAAGGACGGAACTTCTCCTCTTCTGCCCATTCTGCTGTGACCCGGCAGTGGTATTCCACTGACGGATGGGTCTTTAATCTGCACCGTGCTGTTGGAAATACAAAGTTTAGTAACCCTAAAACTTGAAACAACAGTAAACAAAATAAATAACACCGCCATTTGTGCCTCTTGTCTGACATTGTTTCTTTATAATTCATTTATTCTGCATCCATACAGTGTACCAGACTATTGATAGTCCGCTGCAAGACGTATACCTACCCAAGAAGAGCGATTGGGCCATATCCACCACGCTGGCCCAGTACGAGTTGGTGGATTCACATACGTCATCGATTTTTTCTACGGACGTATGCAGGTTGCCTCACGATGTTTCCCTTCACTGAAAATCCAGTGGTGTGAAATTCCGCAGATAAATTCCAAATAATACAATGGTACGGGACCGGCATTCGAACCCACGACCTCGCGAATGTAGGTAAAGCAGATGTCATCCAGTACAGTCCAGTCATGTTTCATCGGTACATGGTGGTTATTATAATTTTGGGTACAGAGTAGCACATGGACACCGTCGAGCGCAGCAACATCAGAAGGGAAAAGATATATAGGTAACTAGTTTTTACCCGCGGCTTCGCCCGCATACGCAATATATCATCATAATTTATAGCCTATGTGTTATTCTGATATATAAGCTATATTATTGCAAAGTTTCATCTTAATCCGTTCAGTAGTTTTTGCGTGAAAGAGTAACAAACATCCATACATCCATCCATCCATCCATCCATCCATCCATCCTCACAAACTTTCGCATTTATAATATTAGTAGGAAGGATGTGTTATTCTGATATATAAGCTATATTATTGCAAAGTTTCATCTTAATCCGTTCAGTAGTTTTTGCGTGAAAGAGTAACAAACATCCATCCATCCATCCATCCATCCATCCATCCATCCATCCATCCATCCATCCATCCATCCATCCATCCATCCATCCATCCATCCATCCTCACAAACTTTCGCGTTCATAATATTAGTAGGATTATTTTTCGCAAAGAAATCGCAACACGACTTCCACCTTGTACAGAATTAGAATAATTTGCACGAATCGATGTGACATCCATGTAAGTACACACATTTTTGTTTATTTATCAAAAACGGCTCAACTGAGTACGATAAAATTTAAATAATACTACCTCGAAAGTATACTCCTTCGAACTAAAAATATTTTTTTGAATCGGTTCATAATTGGCGTAAATATCGATGAACATAGACAAAAAACAATACATGCAGACGAACATAGTACCTGCTCCTTTCTGGAAGTCGGTAAAAATCAAAATGTAGCGCTCAATGCGGCGAAGTCGCGGCCGAACGGTAATAACATGAATGACAGGAACAATTTACTCACAAACACACTGAGGCATGGGCCCCGACCACTCGCCGTTACTGCAGAAGACCAGGGGCTGTCTGTTCAGGACATAGCCATCTTGACACGTGATATTGATGACCACAAATTCATAGGCTTCTCCAGGTCTTGCGCCGTTTATATTGGTCGAGAAATAACTCCCATGGGCGGGGTAATCTGGCAAGACGCAGCTGGAAAAAAAGTTTAATAATAATATTATTTATTCGTATAAGTTGTAGATAGTAAGCCAATTGAAAAATGATTCAAATCATTGTTAGGAAGAATGTTTACAATAGGGGAAAAAGTCGGCTGTCCCCTAAGACCAAATAAAAAAAAAAACAATTTATTTGATCTGAGGCTGTCCCATCATCATCATCATCATCATCAGCTTATTTCGGCCCACTGCAGGGCATAAGCCTCCTCCCCCTCCTGTCCCATAGAAATCCTCAACCCAAAATTGACAATAGATAAAGTAGCTGATCCTTGAATCTCGGTTCCAAATTACCCCTTGTTGAATTAGTAGGTATATCCTAACAACCCTCTATACTCTATAAAATTTAACTTGATCTCTGCGACAGTAGGAGATTGACATTTTTAGAGTTGAGATAGTGGTGGAAAAAAATCGATTTTCAATCAATGTTGTAATGAAATCGAATGAGTAGTTGAAGGTGAGAAATTGGATTTCATTCACTTACTATTATTTAAGATCAAGTATGTACACATGTAGATAATATTATGATATTAATTATATACTCATAATAATGTAACGATTGTATTTATCGACGTTTTTCACTATTATCGATGCTAATATAACATATTTAATTACACATGTAAAAATGCTATGGTATTAAAATATACAATAAAATTAATAATAAATCAAGTTTTATTTCGAATATCGTCAGTATAACTATCGATATTTTAATTAAAACTCTATCTAAAACATGTGCTCACGATCATTCGTCGCCCATCACTAATCGGCATGTCCATAAAGTATGACATTGACAGGCACTGCCTGTACTATTAAGAAATTCAGGACTTCATGGGCGTGATTTTTCTGACAGCTGTCGCAGAGATCAAGTTAAATTTTATTGAGTATAGGTATATTGGGATAGTTTGTTTGATAAAACGTATGTCAAAGATTCTGAATTTTTTTGTAAGTAAAAAAAAAAACTGAAATCATGAAAAATATCTAAAAAATATCTAAAGCTCCGCCCGCGTAATATTTTGATTTTTGTGCTATCCCTAGGGAACTTATTTCCTAGATAAAAAGTAGCCCATGTCACTTTCCGTCTTGAAACTATGTCCATGCCAAAAATCAGGTCAATCCGTTGCTCCGTTGCTGCATGAAAGAGGAACAAACCAACAAACTTTTCGGATTTAAGTATAATATAAGTGAAGATGTAGTACCTAGGTATAATTGTATATGTATTCTATTAATATTTCAAGAGTCTACCTTTTGCTTAAATTTGAACAAAAAACAACAAAAAAATCACGTTTGTTATATATGAGCTCACCCTTTAAATATTTAGTTTATTTTGTTTTAGTAGTTTCTGTTTGCGGCATTAAGTACCTAACCGAAAGGAGTCGACACTGCAAAGAGTACCCCTCTGCCAAAAGCACGCGACCGGCGGTCATGCTCTTTATGTAAATATATCGGTCTGGTTGCGCTTGTGTTGTGTTAATTTTCAGCTAGTGTTACTTAATTACATTTGTGTGCGTGTAAACTTGCTTATATTTTGGTTTGTGTGCGTTTCTTCACCCCCCCACTGACTTGTCAGACTTCGGTGCTTAGGCGTGTCGACTCCTTTTGGTTAGGTATACTTAATGGTTCGCAGCAACAAAAATATATTACCTGTGAAAATTTCAACTGTCTAGCTAACACGGTTTGTGTATGTGGTCGATCGAGAAAAGAAAGAAAGAGATATGGCATGAGATCACAGAGATATACTGAGCGCCACACAAGTTGAAGGATGTGAAATTAGTTACAAGCTGCGAAATAACCGATCAACGCGTGGCTTTGTGTGAGCTTCAGTCAGGATTGGATATTGTGCAGCTTGTAGCTAACTTCACATCTACCAACTTATATGGCGCGGACTGTACCAGAGGGATAAAGTGGTCGATCGAGAAAAGAAAGAAAGAGATGCAATGATTTAATATGGCATGAGTTAGAAAAAGACATGAAAAATATCTTGATTGGGTGGTTAGTTGCCGTGTTTTTCTCTCAGTAGTGTTATAAATTCCAATACATGCAATACATTTTTGACAGCTTTGACAGCTATGAGCCAGAATTTCCATACATTCTTGTGAATGGATTTGCCTCAAGCGACAACAGCTCTCTAGTTGTAACAGCTCTGTGACAAAAACCGACACTTGACCGAATCAGATACAAGCGTCCACCAACTTACGCAAGCCAAGACAAGCACCCTGTTTACACGCTTGCGTTTTTCGACATTTGCCGAGACTTGGCAAGCGTGGAAATGTGGCATAATAGCTCTGTGGTTTGTGAGTTACAGCCTGGTGAAGTGGTGACATACAAACGGATAGTTTTTCATGTTTCTGTTTTAGCCCTTTGGGTACGGAAATCTAAAAAGTATTATAAAATAAATTACTACTCACCCAGGTGCTGGTGATGCCACTGACGAAACTGCGGAAGAAAATTAAATTTATTTACTAAGTAATATGGAGTTTTTTTTAAGAAACGCTGACGAGTATTCCTTAAAAAAGTACTATCTAGCTATGGGCTAGTAAGTAATATACATAAACTTAACTAACTTAAATTGCTAGGTAGTATAATGAACTAAGAATGAAACCATCAACCATAAGTTACCATTAAAATAAGTGTGTCACTTCTGTAAATGGTTTAGTCAATTGACGGGGCCAAATAAAGCTGAATTATTATTATAACAATATCGAGACGATTACACTAAAATTTACTTTGTTATTGATGTTATTTTCATAATATTATGTATATATAATTATGTGTGACATTGTTTATGAATATTGATTATTATAGTGGACACTTATTATGTATCTTATATAGCCTTTAATAAGATGAGTAAACTGACCGACACATTTTGGATGCGAGTCTGACCACCAGCCATCGTAGCAGTGTATAGGGTGAGGTCCTTCTACTTGATAGTTCTGGTCACAAGTGATGTTGAGTTCAATGAAGTCATAAGCTACGCCAGGTTTGCCGTCGATGAGATTTGTAATGTATCTGCCGTGGGCAGGATGAGGTTTCAAAATACATCTATTAGCACTGAAAAGAAAGATTAGGGATATTAGATTAGTAGTTTTATGAACAGTAGATCGTGCATAATTATGTTTAAATGAATTCTCAGAAGCCTATAAGCCGTCAAGAGCGATTAGAGATATACTTAAGGCTGGCTTGTTTCTCACGCTCACCGTCGGCGTTCATAGCTCTGCGCGTAGTTCGTCAGCGCTGAGGATCAGCGTGGCTCGTTTCGACAACGACCAAAATGCGGAGTCTTCGTTCCTGCGTGCTAAAATTTTATTATGCCCTGTTTAATAAACCCAAAAGGTGGGCAGGCTTCTTATTTAAGAGAGCAAAATCATGCTGGGTACAATTACTTCCTATCAGCTTTAGCAAACTTAAACGTGGGTAAAGCACAGTGTTATTATTCAAACGGCAATTGCCGTCATATTCGGCAACTCAAGTTGTTCCTGGACAATATGGCAGACTTTTAGAAAGATACCCACGGTAATTTCAGACTGTCGTAGTACCTACTGGGAGGACCCTCTCTTTAAGGATTCGGGCGTATGCGTATAGATAATTATTATACGCAATTCTACGGCAATTCTTCCCCGAATCGGCCCAAATAATTATGACAATTTGAAAGTGAAACTGTATCAAAAGATTGTGGGCGTATCTCCATAAGGCAGCCCACAATTTTTTGATAGAGTTTGTGAAAAAAGAGAAGCGTCGTAGGTGAGGTCGCCCGCGTGTGTCGTAATGCTAATTTTGTCACGTTGGCAACACTGCTCTGTCATTGCTAGTACAACTAAAAGTGTTTGATACTTATACTCTATAAAATTTAACTTGATCTCTGCGACAGCTGTCAGAAAAATCACGCCTATGAAGTCCTGAATTTCTTAATAGTACAGACAGTACCTGTCAATGTCATACTTTGTGGGCATGCCGATTAGTGATGGGCGACGAATGATCGTGGCCACAGAGTTTTAGATAGAGTTTTTATTAAAATATCGATAGTTTATTCTGACGATAATTTAAATAAAAAATAATTTTATTGTATATTTTAATATCATAACATTTACACGTGAAATTAAATTAAACCCAATTAAGTATATGTTACATTAGTATCGATAATAGTGAAAAACGTCGATAAATACTATCGTTACATTATTCTGAGTATTTAATTAATATCATAACATTATTTACATGTGATCTAAAGTAATAGTAAGATCTTAAATAATAGTAAGTAAATAAAATCCAATTTCTCACCTTCAAGTACTCATTCGATTTCATGACAACATTGTTTGAAAATAGATTTTTTCCACCACTATCCCAACTCTAAATATGTCAATATGTAACTGTCGTAGAGATCAAGTCAAATTTTATAGAGTATAAAAATGTTTGATACTCGTACTTAGTAGACACCAATTCGGTTTTCATCAGTACTAGCATCTACCAAGTATTAGTTCACCGTTTTTGCACATCCGACATCCGATAATAGCACTGGTCCAAAATTAAACGGAAAGTCCTATGGCTGCTACGAAAATAGGAAAATTAAGGTGTTACAAGTGATGTACCATACCTGTTGGGACTGCCTTCTTGTGCCACTGAAAACAAATAAAAAAAACAGTCATTATTTTAACGACATGTATCTGACGGCGCCAGAGCACTGTAAACCATTGAGGAAGGAAACATCTGTAAACAGCACGTGCAATGGGCGAGCGGAACTCCTTGCAAATATTTATTATAAAGAGGTTTCTCTCGGCGGCCGACGGAACTCTTTGCTCGCCTACCGCACGTCACTGTAAAAAGGCGCCATAGCAATATTGATGGTCGGTTGACAGTTGAGATGGAATATGATTGTCATTTGTTTAATATTGAGAAAAAAACGTAGAAAACGGCGGGAATAGATTAGAGGTTGAAATAATTGAGATGTAAAACGTGTGACTGTAATTACTTAAGTTATCCAAGGAGAATACAATTAATTCTGATAGATATCCCCACTCCCAAACTTTGGTAAGGTTTATCTGTGTCATTTCTTGTTTGATTGCCAAAAGAAAAAACCGGACAAGTGCATGTCAGGCTCGCACACCGAGGGTTCCGTACAAATCCAGAAAATTTCACAAATTTGGGAAGTATGTTGCTAAAATTTAAATACTCATCATCATCGACAAAAGCTTTTTTTTACTTTTCTCGTCATTCATCAAAAATTGTTAAAATAATTAAAAGCCTATTTTAGCATGTGCTAATGAAGCTATTTTATATGATACCTTATATGATACGATTTACGCACTTTGAATTTTAAAGCCCTATTTTTTGTGATTTAAATAAAAATGTACAGTTTTCAGATTTATTCCTATATTATGTGTACTCTGAGACAATGCTTCTCGCCAAATTTCATAGTTCTATGTCAACGGGAAGTGCCCTGTAGGTTTTGATTTTTGTGAGTGTCAATATATGCGGTTTTTAACGACATAAACGGCTCTAACTTTTTTATATGATAACTGAGAAGTTTTTTTTACACAACTGTAAGAGATCATAGATATACGTGAACAGTTTAAATTTCAACTTGATATCTTTACGCGTTCCTGAGATAAAGAGTCTTGACATACACACAGACGGACAGACGGACAACAAAGTGATCCTATAAGGGTTCCGTTTTTTCCTTTTGAGGTACGGAACCCTAAAAATATGTATCCAATAATTTTTGATCATCTAACTGATGGACTAATTTTAGTAATGATTTTTTCACCAAAACATCATGCTTATTATGCGACAGTTAAAATGACCGCGTTTTCACTATGTAGTTAGAAATATTTACTTATTACTACATGTTTTTGTTGGTTACGCCCTGTTAGAACCAACATATTGCTGACTATGCAGCCCCCACTTGCCTACCGATTTGCGTCAACCAATATTCGAGACTGCAATTATTTACGTATATTAACTCACATTTTCAATCGAAATCTCCCAGTTAGTTCTACGAAGGTACTCTACCTCTCAGGCTACGGACCTGGTTCCTGCCCGCCGGTCCTGAGAAAGAAGTCTCCCAAAGGGAATCTCGCGCGCGGTATATTCTTCACCAAGTCTATTGGTATAGGAAAGGTGTCTAGTAGTAAAGTGTAAAGTTTTAATGTGTTTTTCAATATAAAGTTAGACTATTAAAGTGATTATCTCGAGAACTCTAAAGCTCAGTCTAACAGTCCTTTCGTGATTTGACCGAATATACGTCCAAGAATTGCTTATTTAAAGGAATGAGAGATCTACTTCTCATCGTAAATTGGCGCAAAACTGAGCGACCCAAAAATTACCCTATCGCTCAAATATTGATATTAATACTTACAAACACATTTTGCCACCGGTTCTGTCCACCAGCCGTCGTAGCAATAGGCAAACTGGTTCCCTTGCAGTTGGTAATCCTGGTCGCAAGTTACCACCACTTCTATGTACTCGTGCACGTCTCCTGGCTTCCCGTTGGCTACGTTCGAGATGTAGGTCCCATGGTCTGGATAGGGGGGCATGGTGCAGCTTGTCTCCCTGTGAAGTAGGTATAAGTTCGTATATGCCGGGTGGCTAGCCCTAGTGTCAGTTTTTAAGCAGCCTGAAGACCTCTGACGTGGCTGAACGGTTTATTATAACCAGAGCCTACAATTGAATGCGTCATCCGAGCCACGGTACCGCTCATTGTAAATGCCACCCGCTGTCATTCATCCGGAGACTGACTGTAGCTGCATGTAGTAAAAACAAATGAAGGATATGTTTTCCTATAAATTAATTAAACATTATTAAATTTCAAAGAGGCTATTTACAGAATGAGAGTCGCACAAAGAGCGATGGAGCGTGCCATGTTAGGTATCAGCTTAAAAGACCGAGTTCGTAATACGGAAATCCGACGAAGGACGAAAGTCACAGATGTTGGAAACCGTATTACGAGACTCAAGTGGCGCTGGGCAGGACACGTGGCTAGGCGTGTTGACGCCCGGTGGAGTAGATCCCTGACTGAGTGGTTTCCAATAGAAGATAAGCGCTCTATAGGCAGACCACCAGCCCGATGGGTCGAAGACATCAGACCCATCGCTGGTCAGGCGTGGATGAGATTGGCCCAGGATAGGGAAGAATTGCACATAAGAGAGGAGGCCTATACCCAGCAGTGGGTCGACACAGGCTGATGATGTTGATGAAATTTCAAATACTTGCGGCCAAATATATTCTCCGATTTATATAATTACATAAAAAAATGGTTTGAACCGTGTCCGCTATGAGCGGGATGTTCTTGCGGTGGGGTCTCGGACTATTAGTACCTTTAATTTTAAATTAGTTCTAATTTGACGCTTTCTTGAAAAACGACCGAATTGTGAAAAATTCAATGAGTTTTTTTTATTACAATTTCTATGAACTCACTGACTAGGCTTATGCTGCTATATAGGATACTGAAGAGACTCATTTTGACCGATTTTCATTGTGTTAATGCACAATAAAGCTGTATGTTACCTAAAATTCTTGCAACTAAAATGTATGCTGTTTTCGTAGTATAATCCTTCCATGAAATGATTTATATCGTGCTTCACACACTAGGTGTATAGAGACTTTCTTTTTGTGATAAACATTTCAAAAATTGACGCGTTCGCAGGGTTTGAACCTGAATCTCTCTGGGATTCCGGCCCAGATGCTTTGTCCAATTAAGCTAAAACGCTGTTTACAAAGGCGCCGAATTAGTGAAAGTGTTTATCATTTTTATCAACTACTACATTGTTGGAAGCGCCATCGCGCTTTAAACCAGTCAGTCACTTAATGTGAAATTATTAGAACTTCTTACCATTAACGAGAACTGACGCATTGCTTAATCAATGAAATTATTTTTGTTGTGCTTCACACTCTAGGTGTATAGAAACTTGTGGCAAATTTTATTTATTTTTATTTATTGATTAAATGATATTGAAACCCAAGGCACGACTTAAGCTGGAGTGCCGCAAGGAGGAATTTTTGGTCACATTTCTAAAATTGACCATATCTCAAAAACGAAGAGGGTGGGGATTCCGATCTTTCCGGTTTTACAGCCCGTATATACAGGTTGTTCCAGTATTTCCGACTTGACTTTGAGTTCAGGGACACTCTATAACTTAAAACTTAATTACCTGGTGCGTCGATTATTTATCACTTGGGCCGAATGTGACAAGGACACTGTGAACAATTAAAAAAACAATCAATTATAATAGAAGCCGTGGTGGTCTAGAGGTAATGACTAGTGACACTCGCCTTACAGTTGTGAGGTCGTGGGTTCAAATCCCGGTCCCGTACCAATGAGTTCTTTAGAATTTATTTACGGAATTTAACACCACTGGCTTTTCGGTAAAAGAAAACATCGTGAGGCATACGTCCTTAGAAGAAATTCGATGGCGTATGTGAATCCACCAACCCGCACTGGACCAGCGTGGTGGATATGGCCCAATCACCCTTCGTGGGTAGGCCTATGTCTTGCAGTGGACTATTTAAATGGCTGGTAGAGTACAGTACAATTATAATATGCCAAATGACTAAAATATATAGC
The DNA here is from genome assembly GCA_949316475.1 of Hypomecis punctinalis. Classification (NCBI taxonomy): domain Eukaryota; kingdom Metazoa; phylum Arthropoda; class Insecta; order Lepidoptera; family Geometridae; genus Hypomecis; species Hypomecis punctinalis. The sequence goes on from OX438822.1 coordinate 4,457,986, forward strand.
TGACCCGGCGAACTTCGTTTCATACAATATTTTATATAAATTATAGCCTATGTGTTATTCTGATGTATAAGCATTATTATTGCAAAGTTTAATCTCAATCCGTTCAGTAGTCTTGGCGTTAATGAGTAACAAACATCCATACATACTCATAAGCTTTCGCGTTTATAATATTAGTAGGATTAGTCCGTCAGATAGGATATCAAAAATTATAGACACGTAAGTATTTATTGTTGTGATAAACATTTCAAAAATTGACGCGTTCGCAGGATTTGAACCTGCATCCTCTGGGACTCCGGCCCAGATGCTTTGGCCAATTAAGCTAAAACGCACTCTGCGAAGGCGCCGAATTAGTGAATTAGTGTAGTTGGTAAACATGATAAACACTTTCTTATATATATATCTATGTCGGTAAATATCGTACTCTTCTCAGAAAACGATGGTAAATTAATTAAAAGCTGTAAATTAATTTATTTGATTATATGTAATTATTATTTTTGTAAGGATTTTCCAACTGTACGAGTATGTATAACCTGTGTATTTAATTGATTGTTCGTAACTAATGTAACGGGTAACTATTGTGCCGGTTTAGTTATTAAATAAATAAATAAAAATAACTCAGCCGATTTCAAAAAAAAATTAATGGGACCAATTTCGAAGTATACTCTTTTTAATAAAAAAGAATACTACGACTCGGACTACTATGAGTATACTTCGACATTGGTCCCATTAAAATTTTATCGAAATCGGGTGTCATTTTTGATAAATCAACAATAATGTGAAAAATGCTACATCGATCCGTGCGAAATATTCGCGAATTCTGTACACGGGTGAAGTCGGTCATGCTATTTTTAGCAAAAAATAATTATTTCCGAAACGATAGCATGATGACTGGGTAAAAAAAAAATATCTCCATAAATTTTTGTTCAAGTGACAAAAAAAATACGTGTGTTACGGACTAATTATATTTGTTTAGTCATTATGACTAATTATATTTGCTTAGTCATTATGCCTATTCATTGTTAATATCCAAGAGTACGTATGAACTAATTATGTATATATATTTGTAGTCTCAAATTAATAGCCTGATAATGGCCTGAGATAAGACTGGGACAAAGTAAATTCCAACTCATCGATAGGTGAAAGGGAAATTAAACAAGAATATCTATAGCAGTCTGTATTGCAACCAAACTGAGGTAGGTGCCGCCCCAGGGCCGGACCTTAAGTTTTGGGAGCCCTGAGCTAATAGTACTTAGGGGCCCACCTAATTATTCAAAGTATAGGATAGTAAAAAAGAAAAAGACAGGGTCTAAGAGGGAAACATTGGAGCACGATTTTTTTTATAATTTCGATAAAAAATTGTTTTGATCCAAGATTTTAAAGATGGGAAAGACACAAACAATCTCGAGAAAGCACGAACGGAGCGAACGCTAACATTTGTTAGTTATTTTCAGAAATTTTTAAAGAGGCACGAGGAAGCAAGACTTTGTCACCGCTATTATGCGCAAACGCAGCGAACGAGAACATTTTTCAAATGCAAGAGTATTCTAAATTCTGAGAAATTCTAATGTTTGAAAATGATCAGCCATTAAATCATCGCCAGGCATCGAAAGACCGACATGATCGTATGACCGACCCAATACGAAAGTGACACCATTTGTGAGGCAAAAAAGCACTGAAAATTTAAATAGCGCGAGCGAAGGGAGCGCGATAATTATTCAAATTTTTTTTTTCAACAAAGAGCCAATTTTATGTGAATGAAAGGAATTGAGCAGAAATATCAACATGAGCCCAGGGGGCACCTCCATAGATCCATCCGCGCTTGTTGTCAGTTAAAAATGCCCACACCTGAACGTAGAGTTAAATTAAATGAGTTTGATCAATCGCAGGATTCACGTGGCTACAAACCTAACGATCCGTATAATTTTATAAAATTATCGATTTTTTCGTATTATCGTCTAGTTTTTACTTTGGATACAGGGCTCCGTACATTCCAGCTAAGTCAAGCTGGAATGTACGGAGCCCTGGGTTTAAGCCCAAAAAGCCATTTGGTAAATCCGGCCCTGGTGCTGCCATTGTTGAACGTCATATTACGTGTCCATGTGGAAGCAGCATGAGCTCGATTTTGACCTACTTTGAGCGATCAGATTTCCTTCAAACTTTGCACATCTATCGAAGACCGATGACAATGCATTGATAAAAAAAAATTACGACTCCTAAGCGTGATTTTTTAGTTTTTTTTTAACTGTACTGTACTGTATTAGCCTTTTTTAACAGTCCACTGCAGGACGTAGGCCTATCCACAAAGTTCGATTTTTAACAATATTTTTGTATAATTTTATTTATATTTTATTAAAGGCTCACCAGAATTGATATTTATAAAACTACTCAGCCATCAGCTTAATATATTGATGGCTGAGTATTTTTTAAATATCAACTATTATATAACAATCGCTAAATTGACGATAGGTACATCGACGATGTACTCAGCCGAAAAAACGGCACCCTTATAGGATCACTTTGTTGTCCGTCTGTCCGTCTGTGTGAATGTCAAGCCTCTTTATGTTGTTTTTAAACTTTCGCGATTTGAACACATTATTTTTATATACTACGGGACTAATCGCGCACTAAAATTACGAGATAAATAAATACTTAATTAATAATAAGATATCGAGTTTAAATTTAAACTGTATACGTATATCTATGATCTCTTGCAGTTGTATAAAAGAAAAACTTCTCAGTTATCGTTTAAAAAAGTAAAAGCCGTTTATGTCGTAAAAACCGCATTTTTTGACACTTACAAGGGAATCAAAACCTACAGGGTACTTCCAGTTGACATAGAACTATGAAATTTGGCGAGAAGCATTGTCTCAGAGTACACATCTACATCTACACTATCTACACTAATATTATAAAGAGGAAAGATTTGTATTTTTGTATGTAACGAATAAACTCAAAAAGTACTGGACCGATTTTAATAATTCTTTTTTCATTAGAAAGCTACATTATCACTGAGTAACATAGACTATTTTAATTGCAAGTAAAAAATAAGGATCCCTATTAAAACTATAATAATGTTACCCAAGGTGTAAAAAATGCCTAAAATATTCTTTACATCGCGTGCGCTGCGAAAACTATTGATGATGGAATAAAATAATGTACTACGACTTTATAGAACACACTATAATTTACAAAAAATGCCGCGACAGAGATCTAACTATTATAGTGAAGCCGTAATAACTGTTCTTTGATTCTTAAAAATTAATTGAAATACCGTCGCAGGAAAAGGATCTTAATTTGTATCTTGGTATTAATCCTTATCAAAATAAATTATTTCATATTCAAGACTGTTTCAATAGCTTTATGCAACTTTTTAAATTATTCAATTCAGACATTTTATTACAAAGATATCACGAGTTCAAAAATGTAAGTACATATTATAAAAGTTCCGTTTCGCCGCTCTCCCCGCTTGGCAATTCATGTACTTTGTACAATGTACATAATACAAAATTCACTTCGAGCAAATATCTATAGAGTCACAATCATGAAAAAAAGGGTCCAAGCCAAAATCCTGCCCAAGCTACGTAGTGGGCAGGCTTTTTAGTTAGTCGTAAGGCGATTCCAAGCCGACTACAACGCCGCGCGATGCCAAAGTGCTCGGTTACAGGCACTTATTAGGTGACATAACGTCGAGATTCGAGGAAACGGGTCATTGAGAATTGAGAAGGGTGCTTGGGCTATATCCACCACCAGTGCCAGGGCCCAGTGTGGGTTGGTGCAGATTGCCACACAATGTTTTCCTTCGCCGAAAAGCCAATGATTTGAAATTCCTTACATAAGTTCCAAAGAAACTCATTGATAGAGGATCGGGATTTGAACCCACCAACTCACGATTGTAGGACAGGCGTTACTACCACTAGACCACCAAAGTTATATATCTCCGCCATTAGTGTGTCGATTTATGTTTTATTGGTAGTAAATAGGTATGCAGTGGCGTAGCGTGCCTTGGAGGAGCGCTGAATCAAACATAGTTGGGGAGCCCAAATCACTCATTTCTCACAAAAGAAACCAAAATGCTTGCATTAAATTGAAATAAATATATACAGCCTTACCGCAAAAGATTTAAACACGCTTTAAACACTGTTTAGCCGTACAATTTGTACTATTAAACATTGTCTAAAGCCTGCGTAAAACTTTTGTGGTAAGACGGTTATTTATATGTTGTCACTTCCTCCTAGAAATTGAGCTAGCCAAACAATTCAAATGATATATACACTTTTCTTGCCTTTTTTTCAGGAAATTGATAATTGATAATGAATAGAGTATAATTACCTATATCAGCTAAGTAAGTCTAGCTGAAGACGACTTCAGTTGTTATAAAATTTCTGCCTCTTAGGACAACTTTTGGAAGAATGCTTAACTCGGGAAAAAAATAGATGATTTTTTTTCGGGAAGCACGAGATTAAGTGACATTGTGGATAACTTTTTACTAAGTTTTGCTTACACACGTTAAAGCCCCTGTAGCCCGGGAGCCCTATATTATTGACACGGCTGATATTGCGGTAGCTACGCCCCTACACATAGTATGTGAAACGAATTGTCGATGGGACCTTAAAGTTCTCGAATGTAGACAATGTATTGGCAAGTGTAGCGAAGGTCTTCACGTGAATCTAAGATCTGGTCGTGACGTCCGGAACACGTTGGATGCCAGCGCTTCGATTCCTTCCATCACAGCTCTTTGGGTTAGCAAGTTGAAGAGGCCTTAGGTAGGGCACACAATTCGTAGACGTAGAACTGATGACCAATGTTTTTCAAAGTTCTCGAGTGAAGACAAGATCAAGAAACTAACTTACATGGGTAGAATGTATAGACTGTGGTTCTCTAATATTTTAACGTCGCGTTCATTCTCATCATTGTCATTTTCTGAAATCAGGGCTATATATTATGTACAGGCACCCGACACATACGAACTCACTTTTATTTAGATATGCCAATACCTATCTATCTCTTTTTCATAACTTCGAACAGTTTAAGACTACGGAAACTCTCGCGATTTGGGTAGGTTTTAACTCATCATAATGGTTCATGTATAGCCAATCATACCCGGGCAAAGCCGGGACGGGCAGCTTGTTTAGGAATAAATCTGAAAACTGTACATTTTTATATCACAAAAAAAGGGCTCAAAATTCAAAGTGAGTAAATCGTATCATATAAAAGATCTTCATTAGCAGATGCTAAAACAGGTTTTTAATTATTTTAACAACGTGTTTGTACGGAATCCTCGATGTGCGAACCTAGCTCGCACTTGTCTGGTTTTTTCATATCATATTGATGGCTGAATAAATGAAGATCTAGCTAACATACTCAGCCATCAATATATTGAGCTGATGGCTGACTAGTTTTTTAAATTTCAACAATTATGTGAATATTGCTACATCGACGATAGGTACATCAGTCCTTGCGAACTATTCAATTCTTTTCACGGTGGAATTCGTTTTTTTTTTGTTTAAAATAATTATTTATGGATAATCAATGAATTTTATTTATACATAACTTATGACCCATTGAGTTGTCATTCTATACTACCTAAATACTACACAAAATAAAAACCTACAAAAACAGAGGCTAAACATCGAAAAAAGACTGTGTCCTTGTGGAAGGGCGCCAAGAACGATGGCTGCATTACTGCGCTGAACTGCTAGAGAAATTCTCTGCGTGAGGAATGAGCGATGGATAGATTTGGGTAAATATGAAATCAATATGGATTGTAAATTAAATATCTGAATGGTAAAATGTTATGCCAAAAATTAAAATATTTAATTTACAATCCGTATTGTTCTCACATTTCATATTTAGCCAAATTTAGTTATCCATCTGCTATGGATTATGCTAAAAATAGTAGATATTTAATTTACAATCCATACAGTTTTCATATTTAGCCAAATTTAATCATCCATAGCAGATTATTATTATTATTTATTCAATCAAATTCACAGGCTTGGCCAGGTCCTTTATTAGGCTTCAATGAAGCCTGAGCCAACATTAAGAGGCCCCTTTTATAATGTTGAAATATAAAAACAGCAGTAGGTATAAAAAGGATAGCGTGAAATGGAAACTATGGCAAATAAAAATACTTGAAATATTGAAATTGGGCTATTGTGGTGAAATTTTAAATGTTATGTAAAATTGGACTATGGAATGAGGTTCGACACACGCTACATATGACCCATTTCAAAAATTCGTAGTGGGTGGTGACTTGCCGTCCCCTAAATGGGCTCCCCATAAAGACTACCCTAAGTTGACGCCGGAGGGGCAACATTGGTGTAGAGGTGTGCTGCGCTTTCACTAGACGCTACTCGCGGCGTTATGCCCTTTACACTTCCACCCTGGAGCTTAGGTTCTTAGCTCTTGCAGTTTTCGCTCGAAGCCGGCCAGTTAAGGCAAGAGAAGAGTCAGGGGTCTCATTTAGCCCCAGGGAATCAGAGTTCGCGGTGTCGCCACACCGACGGCTCGCCACAAAACCGGCCCTTAGATTAAGCTTTATTATAATTATTTATATTTCACCGTCCAGCAGTAGTCAGGCAACATCTATGGACAGTTAATTACCAAAGAAAATATTTGCAAGAAAAACATCGTGAGAAAACCAGCATAGGTAGTTAGGTACGCCCGGTGCTACTTAGATTCCATTTTAATTTGAGACACAAATATCCCGCTTTATATAAAAAAATATAAAAACACAATTACAACATGTAATTTTTAGCTAGATAATAATAATAATAAAAAAAATTTAAAACGCTGACACCAAAGCTATACGAATTCACTTACCCAAGACGATTAAATAAATCACTTCCATAAACATATTCGTTAACTTCATTTTACGTGACAAATACAAAAAATAAAACTACATTTATACCACAACAAACTACACCGTGTAAATAAACGAACATAAATAGGTAATGAGTATTATTTTTCATATAAGATTTTTTAAATCAAAAATGATTCATTTTGCAAAAATCAATACGACTGTTCAAAACCGAATACGATTGGAACTAGTTTTAGTTTTACCCTCTTAAAAGTATGATACTAACATCATTGATTTGTATTTGTTTATTTCATTAACTAATTACACTGATGTCCTTTGTAATCCGAGATCCCACCGCAAGAACATCCCGCTAATATCGTACACGGTTCAATAGTAGCTTGTATCATATGGGAATAAAATAATATGTTCACGGCGGGGGCGCTTTTTTGAATCCGGAGCAAATTGAGGGATTCTAGAGTAGAATCCTGAACGTAGCGACGGATTCTTTAGTAGAATCCTGAACGTAGAAAGGGATTCAAAGTACGTCGCCCGAGCCAAAAATATATTTTGCGCCCGAGTGGTACACTCTACTTTTCATCACCTCCATGAGAAAATAAAAGGCGCCCCATATTTTATTCTAATATTATTATTTAATAAAATGTAGAGTAACAACTAAATTGAAATTAAATGGTATCTAATAATAAAACAAAATATGAAAACTTATATTTACATTTCATCATTCATTTTCTTGGCGCTGAACATTAAAATTACAAATACTTCCAAATTCAAAAAGTGCGAGACAAAGTTAATTCCGACGCACTTATAAAGTTCCATACAGAAAACACCAACTTTGGGACAATAGCTTTAAGTTTATTTTTAAATAGTGCCACTTAGTATAATTTCGAAGGACTAGGAATGGTAGTGGCAACATTCCTGGGGAAACACTTGCGACGAACGCTGCTCATTGGTTCCAAGGAGGTTTCAAGTGCATCGCAAGATTGGCCGATGGGCGGGAAAATGCGATAATGACTTAACAGATGTCACTTGTGAGTGGTAAAGAGAGCTGGTTCGGAGAGGTTATGGTGAACTGTGAATAGAACGGCTCGAGTTGTGATTCTTGATAAAGCTGGCAGCGTGCGTTACGCTGCGGAACGCCATGTCCTTCGCTTAAAGTTTTCTCTATAATTGTAGTCATACGTAAACTTCTGTGAAATAAACTGATTGTTCGTGACGTCGCAATTTATCTCCTCGCCCGCTTAACCCACGCTACGCCACACTGAAGTATTGCTGGGTCAGATGGTACAAAATAATTACCACATCACTAGAAAAATTTATTTAAAGTTGCCTAGTGAATTGTAACTTTTAATTTTTGTCATATCCTTACGTTTACTTTTTCATATTTCGTTGAAGAAGCTGTAAAGAGCTAGATCAAGTGGTTGTCGAATTTTTAAATATTTCTGCCAATGACGGTTCCGCTTTCAATAGTTTTCCTGCATAAGCCAAAGATTTTTAAGCTGCACTGAGCAACGAGTCATCAGATACTGACAATAATGAACTTAGTATCAAAACAAAAGAAAAAAATCAGCAATGGGCAATTAGGTTTCAACTGCTTTAAATAAAATACCTACTTTTTATATTGTGAGAACATTCAAACTCTGATTTCAAATATTTTTTACCAAAAGACACTAGGACTCTAATAAAATCACCAGAATAAATCAATAAATATCCAGGGGTATGGAAAGAATTGGCGTGACAGCCTAGAGAATTGTTTAAAATATATTTTGTCTCTCTCTCTGGCATTGTCAACAGTTTCAGAATCGCTGGAAAGAATAAAGTGAGAGACAACATAAATTATAAATGCATTAACTTTGGGTCTGCAAGTCAACACAGTGTCGTATCTTTTTTAACAAATACAACTAGAATAATTTTGCTACAAAAACAAACCTTTTTGTAAGTTCATTGATTATGTTTATCTATCATATTATTAGCTCTAAAGTGTACAGTTTGATTAAACTAAAAGGCCAGACCTTTTAGTTCAATCCAGAATATGAACAAAATTTGAAATGAAGACCATGTAAACATTTCAATAAACTGGTTAAAATGCAATTATACATGATGGCTGATGATTTTTATTTATTTATTTATTTCAAACCATGCATTCTATTTATAAATTTGTAAAAATTTGCTCACTTAGCACTAGTTACATATTTAACCCTGTAAGGGCTTTGCAAGTATAATTATTATACAATGAATGAGTTTACACTTACAAAAACTATAAAACAAATAGATACTTATGAGACTTATAACTATAACACTCATCATCTGCTTACTTCCGCGAGTCAGAAACATTATTGTCTTTCAAGTAATCTTCTATATTCTAGTAATATTTTTTGATCTGTATTTTTTTAAGATTTTTATATAATTTTCGGTGGGACATTTCCTTTCGGAGATATTCAAGTAGTTTATTAAAAATATTTATCAACATATATTCAGAGCTTCTCCTTACAATTTCTAGTTTTGGCTCTGGTGCAATTATTTTGCTTTTTTGACGTGGATTTTCGGAGATGGTAAAATGATTAGTATATTTTTAACGAACATTGCTGCTTCAAGAATGTATATACTAAGTAGAGTTAATATTTTTGCGGTGTAAAATGTAGCGTACAGTGGGCTCGCGGGCGGATGTTCATAAGAATGCCTAAACATTTCCTTTGCTTGATGAATAAATCATCAATGTCTGTACTGTTACCCCAGATTGTCACTCCATATTTTGACCATGCATATGCATATGCGTAATAGGCACTCAAGGCAGTTTTTATATTTGTGTTTGATTTTAAATTTTGAAAGCGTAATGGAATTGCGACATTTTAGTCCCTATTTTTTTAACATGTCCCTGCCAATTTAAATTTGAGTCTATATTTATTCCAAAAAAGTTTGCTTCTCTCGTTTCGTTTAGGTTTATATTGTTTAACAGTTTCTTTAGATTAAGCGATTTTCTTTGGTACGGGTGAAATTGAATGATTTTTGTTTTGTTTTTATTTATTTCTAAGTTAGGTATGTGATGTAATCCAAGCATCTATGGTATTAAAGGTTTCTTTAAAGTATTGTAGTGAAGCATCAGTGTCCGAAGGACATTTAAAAAGTAGTGTTACATCATCAGCAAATAATATACAAGGAGAATTTACTATCTTAGGCAGGTCATTAATATAAATTAAGAAGAGAATACAGCCTAATACGCTGCCTTGAGGAATTGAAGAATTGATTGTGATTGTGGCTGAGTCTATAGTTTTGTTTTGTTGATGTATATTTTGAATTGTGGTCTATTTGTGAAAATTGTTTTCTGTCTAGGAGATAAGATCGGAGCCAATTTAGAGGTTTTCCTCTAATTCCAATTTCGTTTAATTTTTTTAGTAGTATTGCATGTGAAACTCTATCATACGAGTATGCTTTCTTCATGTCCATAAGTAGCCAATTGTATGGTGTTTGTCTTTCATATTCTGTAGTATATGTTGCTGTAGGTCGTAAATTGCTAGAGTAGTAAATGATTTTTTCCGGTACCCATATTGATTTTTATCTAGTAGCTTATATTTTTCTAAAAAAGAATATAGCTGGTTGGATACAACGCGATCGAATATTTTTGATACTGTAGGCAATAGTGCTATAGTCTATATTGACTTAAGTCAGTTGATTGTCCTTGTTTGTTTAAAATTGTGTATAATTGTGTATAGCCGTGGTGGCTTAGAGGTAGTGACACCCGCCTTACAATCGTGAGGTCGTGGGTTCAAATCCCGGTCCCGTACCAATAAGTTCTTTGGAATTTATGTACGGAATTTTACACCACTGGCTTTTCGGTGAAGGAAAACATCGTGAGGCAACCTGCATGCGTCCGTAGAAGAAATTCGATGGCGTATGTGAATCCACCAACCCGCACCGGGCCAGCGTGGTGGATATGGCCCAATCATCCTTCGTGGGTAGGCCTACGTCCTGCAGTGGACTATTAAAAAGGCTGATACAGTACATACAGTACAGTACAGTTTAAAATTGGCCAGATTTTTGCGATTTTAAGTCGATCGGGGTCACTTTTCATCTATAGATTGGTTTATTAGTGTTGTTAGGACAGGGGTTAGTTCTATGACGCATGTTTTAATGAGTGCAGCAGGAACATCGTCTACTCCACAACTGTATTTTCAATGCATCATAATAAATATCACGATATTACAACACATTTAAGATTGAATCTCAGACTAAATAAAAAATCAAGACAGAATAGGTATGTTGAGAAACAAACAAGTGAGACCGGAAAAACTACTCCTCGCCGTGTACAGACACAATTACACACACACAAACACGTAGCATGAAACTACGCCTTGGCTCATCAGTCGAACTATGGCGGCGCAACACCTACGCAATAACATATATAAAAAGCCGGACAAGTGCGAGTCAGACTCGTGTGAGTTTTTTTTGAGACCGAGGGTTCCGTAAAAATCCAGAAAATTTCACAAAATTGGGAAGTAAGTTGTTAAAATCTCTATACTATTTAAACATCGACAATTTTTTTTTTATTTTCTCACCATCCATCGAAAATTACACATTGTTAAAATAATTAAAAACATGATTTAGCATGTGCTAATGAAGCTCTTTTATAATATGATGATACCGTACACGATACGATTTTGAACCCATTTTTGTGAATCTAGGCCCTATTTTTTGTGATTTAAATAAAAACGTACAGTTTTCAGATTTTTTTCTTTATGTGTACTCTGAGACAATGCTTCTCGCCAAATTTCATAGTCCTATGTCAACGGAAAGTAACCTGTAGATTTTGATTTTTGTGAATGTCGAAATATGCGGTTTTTTACGACATAAACGACTCCAACTTTTTTAAACGACAACTGAGAAGTTTTTCTTGTACACAACAGCAAGAGTTCATCGATATACGTATACAGTTTAAATTTCAACTCGATATCTTTACGCGTTCTCGAGATAAAGAGTCTTGACATACACACAGATGGACAGACGGACAGACGGACAGACGGACAACAAAGTGATCCTATAAGGGTTCCGTTTTTTCCTTTTGAGGTACGGAACCCTAAAAACGAGGAAGAACAAAATAAAGAGTACTACTAATCTAATACTAATCAATAAAAAACCGGACAAGTGCGAGTCACGCTCGCACAACGAGGGTTCCGTACAAATCCTGGAAATTTCACTTAGGTAATTGGAATTGTTGAAATCTCTTTATGATAAATAAATAACCATCGAAAAAGTTTTTTTTTACTTTTCTCGTCATTTTCATATTATTTTATTGATATCAAAATACAAGATACAAGCCGATCTAAACCAAATCAATAACTATTGTTATATAATATTGTTCCTAAAATTCAGCTCTTAGCACAATTATTGTGCTAATTATCTTCCTAAAATTCAGCTCTTAGCACAATTATTGTGCTAAGAGCTGAATTTTAGGAAGATAATTATTATCTTAAAATTAAAAGAAAGAAAAATTTCTATGTCAAATAAATTATCAAATACTAGTTTTTACCCGCGGCTTCGCCCGCATACGCAACATATCATTATAATTTATAGCCTATGTGTTATTCTGATATATAAGCTATATTATTGCAAAGTTTCATCCCAATCCGTTCAGTAGTTTTTGCGTGAAAGAGTAACAAACACCCATACATCCATCCATCCATACATCCTCAACAAACTTTCGCGTTTATAATATTAGTAGGATTAAATTGTGTGAACAAAATAATTATCTATATATATAAAAATGAAACCCGTTTTCCGTTGTCACGACATAACATGATAACGGCTTGACCGATTTGGCTTATTTTTATTTTTGTAGTTTTCTAATACTCTGTACAAGGTTCTTACGGAAAGCGAAACGAAGTTCGCCGGGTCCGCTAGTCATGCAATATAAATCAAATTTACAAAATAGTTAAAATAAATCAAACAAATTTGTTTCAGTTTTTCAATCACACACAAACACGTAAGTCTTAAATTTCAAAAATTGCGTTTGTTAGGTGTAAGTATAAATTAAAAAAATAAGAATGTGTGACAAAATAATCAAATTTTCCTGTATGTAGAAAATAGTCTAAAATAAATACATTTATGTCATACATCGAAAATTAAACATTGTAAACCTGCTTTAGCAAGTTCTAATGAAGCTCTTTCATATGATACCCCACATGATAACATAAACGGCTCTAACTTTCATATGATACCCCACATGATAACATAAACGGCTCTAACTTTCATACGATACCCCACATGATAACATAAACGGCTCTAACTTTCATACGATACCCCACATGATAACATAAACGGCTCTAACTTTTATATGATACCCCATATGACAACATAAACGGCTCTAACTTTCATATGATACCCCACATGATAACATAAACGGCTCTAACTTTCATACGATACCCCACATGATAACATAAACGGCTCTAACTTTCATATGATACCCCACATGATAACATAAACGGCTCTAACTTTCATATGATACCCCACATGATAACATAAACGGCTCTAACTTTCATATGATACCCCACATGATAACATAAACGGCTCTAACTTTCATACGATACCCCACATGATAACATAAACGGCTCTAACTTTCATATGATACCCCACATGATAACATAAACGGCTCTAACTTTCATATGATACCCCACATGATAACATAAACGGCTCTAACTTTCATATGATACCCCACATGATAACATAAATGGCTCTAACTTTCATATGATACCCCACATGATAACATAAACGGCTCTAACTTTCATACGATACCCCACATGATAACATAAACGGCTCTAACTTTCATATGATACCCCACATGATAACATAAACGGCTCTAACTTTCATATGATACCCCACATGATAACATAAACGGCTCTAACTTTCATATGATACCCCAAATGATAACATAAACGGCTCTAACTTTCATATGATACCCCACATGATAACATAAACGGCTCTAACTTTCATACGATACCCCACATGATAACATAAACGGCTCTAACTTTTATATGATACCCCATATGACAACATAAACGGCTCTAACTTTCATATGATACCCCACATGATAACATAAACGGCTCTAACTTTCATATGATACCCCACATGATAACATAAACGGCTCTAACTTTCATATGATACCCCACATGATAACATAAACGGCTCTAACTTTTATTCTACGGTAATTGAGAAGTTTAATTTTTTCACAAGTGTAAGACACTATAGATATGGTTACATTTCAACTCGGAAAATTTACGCGTTCTTGAGACAATAAGTCTTGACATACGGACAGACAGACAACAATGTGATCCTATAAGGGTTCCGTTTGTTTTATTGAGGTACGAAACCCAAAAAAGCAAAAGAAAACAGTAGATACAGTGAAAAGAAGTGAGCAGGTATTTGGGCAGTTAGGGCATGAGAAAAGATGTTGCATATTTTGTATCGGAGCACCGCACTGGCAATGTGCGCTTCCTGCAAATCCCCATTTCACTAGATTTTCCTTACAGCAGCCCACTTGGGTCCGGAGTCGATTTAGCGACTTCCACGTGGGCCACGGGAGGTTACCGCCAGCTGGGAGTTCTTCGGAGGGCACCACGTAATCGGCTGGTGTAGGGAGCGTGTTTTTCCATAATTGAAGGATCTTTACGATGACTCCCCTCGCGGAGTGGCAGTGGCAAGGCACTGGGAAAAGACCTTATAAATTCTCACTTTAATATTATTTGGATCATCGACACGAAGAAGAAGAGAGTGAAAAGAAGCAGATTTCTAACTTTCTGCTATAATCAAAACTATTATGTACATATTTTTTAGTTACTATTACCCAAAACCAGTGTAAAAAAGTATAAAAACATAAGGGAAAAGTATTTACATGAATAAAAGTGTTATAAAAAGGCCGCCTACAGAGGTGATACGAGTTTTTGATTCAAGTAAACATCAAGCTGATTAATAATTTATTTTTCACAAAAAAATGCAGCACCTACTTCCACCGTGTAATGAATAATCTGTACGCATCGGTGTGACATTTTTGATGATTTATCAAAAACGGCTAAGCCGATTTCAATAAAATTTATATGGGACCACTTCGGATGTACACAGTCAGGTCATAAATTCTGTCACATGTTTAATATAGAATAATTGAAATAAGTTTATTCATTATGTAACCATTTATATACCAAAATAAGTTTAATAAAACATAGATTCTTATGACAATAAAGTTTATTTAAAATGACCTCCGTGATTTTGAATACAGGCCTTCAATCTGCGCGGCCAGTCGTCTATCGCAGCACGAACGAGGTCCATGTCAATATCGGCGGCTGCCTTAAGCAAGGATGTCTTGAGTGACTCCAAATTGGGATGAGGCTTTGAGCATGCCTTTTCCTCCAAGTGTTGCCATATCTTGTAATCTAACGGACTCAAATCTGGACTGGAGGAGGGGCGAGGGCCAGTCTTCGTGCCGGATGAAGTCGATTTCACGCGCCGCCAGCCAGTCTTGTGTGCTCTTCGCTCTATGAGCTGGCGCCGAATCTTGTTGGAATATCCAGTGCCTGTTATTGAACATAGTATGAGAAACAGGTTCCACAAGGTTCGTCAGGACTGTATTTTGATACACAACTGCATTCGTTTTTACACCTTTCTCACAAAAATGTACCTCTGTTAAGCCCCACTAAGAAACTCCCAACCATACCATGAGCGAGGATGGAAAATGACTTTCGTTGGACACGCGGAATACGGTTGCTCGCTTCTTCACTACTGTGTGCGTACACCTTATCATTTTGTTTGTTGTAGCTCTCTTCTACGGTAAAAATTTTTTCATCCGAAAAAAGAATATCCCGTTTTTTTTTTCCCGCGTACCGCTTCAACAAAGCGCGGCATCTCTTCAGTCTCAGGTCCATTAGACGAGCATTTAAACGATGTCCTGTTTTTCTTCGATATACCCAAAGCTCTAAGTCTTCATTTAACACTCTTTTCACCGTGGTTCTGCTTAACCCCATCTGAAGGGCCAACAGTTTCTGCTTACGTTTGGGATTTCTTTGAATTCGCGCCTTCACAGCTTTTATCACTGCTGGAGTCCTAACAGACCGAGGGCGACCACTTCTTGACATGTCATCTACACTAGAGTCTTCATTGTGTCGTTTGATGGTACGATAAACGAATCTTTTGGTTATATTCAAATTTTTCAGTATGTCAAAAATTTGAATTGGCGCATAACTGCAACGATGCAACGCAATAACTGCAACACGTCTTCTTTAAGCGTCCACACCATATTTAAAAATGAGTAAAATTCTAAAAAGCATACATTTTTATTTTCATGAACAATTCGAAATTCGAATTCAATAAACTTTTTTATGGTCAGCATTCTAAAAGAAAAGTTTTTACTGTGTGACAATACTTATGACCTGACTAGGTATACTCTTTCAAACTAAAATATATTTTTTTAAATCGGTTCGCAATTGGCGAAAATGTCGATGAACATACACAAAAAAAAATACTTACAGACGAACATAGTCCTCCTTTTTGGAAGTCGGTAAAAAGGGAATGCAATCAGTTATCACAATAATTATAGTGGACATTGGCTGCCTCGGTGGCTCAGTGGTTAGTGACCCTAACTTCTGGGTCAAAGATGGGTTCAATCCCCACCCAGGGCAAATATTTATGTGATGAACATAAGTGTTTGCTCTATGTCGGTGTTATCTAGTTACTATCTATATAAGTATGTATTTAAAAATAATTATATGTAGTATATCATTATAATTGATCGACCGGGTAGACGGTCTACCCGTGACCACGGTCGATGCAACTCGGCCGAAACGTCGGGATGATGAGATATTTATTTATCTCGTAATTTTAGTGCGCGATTAGTCCCGTAGTACGAGTATATAATATTAATGTGTTCAAATCGCGAAAGTTTAAAAACAACATGTAGCACTTATATCAGTCTCTGGCAGCCATATCACAAGATTTGGTTAGTCTGGGGTCAGAGGCCGTGTGTAAGATGTCCCAAATTATTTATTTATTTACAAAAATATCTTAATGACATAGTTAGGTAATTTATTTGGTTAGTTCCTCATTATAATTGTGGATAAAGAAAGATAATAAAATTTATCGACATTCCCAGAATGTGGAGTTAATGTTTAATTTGTAATTACGGCTTATTAAGTTAACTGACAAGATAACTACGAGTAGCAACTAACAAGATACAGGAACTGGCTTAGCCGAGTTTGGGGCCCACTGTTCTCTAGTTCTTACTGTGCTAGTTCTGAAACCAAAATTCATTCGGTAAAATTCATCCGACTTACGGCTAAGTGTTTTGGAACGCAGCCTTAGCTACAAGTGTGACGTGATGATTTTTGCTATATTATTCTTTGTGTTGTGTGTGGTGAATATCGATGCCGCTGCCATAGGTATGTTTTATAAATAAATAATTTTCAATTGAATTTGACTACAAATCCTGGCCCTGATGCCGGGGCTATAGATACTCGTACCTACTGAATCAGTATTCCATGTATGTTATAAGAGCCTGCGGGACGTAGGCCTACCCACGAAGGGTGATTGGGCCACATCTACCACGCTGGCCCAATTGGGCCAGCGGGTTGGTGGATTCACGTACGCCATCTAATTTCTTCAACGGACATATGCAGTAGGTTGCCTCACGATGTTTTCCTTCACCGAAAAGCCAGTGGTTTAAAATTCCAAAATTTAAAAAAAAGAACTTATTGTTACGGCATCGAGATTTGAACCCAATGACTTTATAGATGACGTGAAAACCCTAATCTAAAAACTATTGTATCAAATATTGTATAATTACTATTTGTATCAGGGGATAGCTGCTACAAAAATGGCGTCCCAGGGATTTGTACGGCATTACAACAATGCCCTGATGCACAAAACGACATCAAGAACAGAATAAAGCCACAAGTAAGTACTGTATTATTAACACGATATATTATTGTAGCGCTCGTAGCGTAGTTTGACTAGGTGTTTGTCAGCGATCACCGAAATTAAGCAACGTTCCGCACGGTCAGTATTTGGATGGGTGACCGCGGGTGGCATTTTCCAACTGAGCGCTACCGTGGCTCGGATGACACGTTAAATTGTAGGTCCCGGTTGTTTTAACCGCTTAGCCATGTCAGAGGCCTTCAGGCGGCCTAAAAACTCTGACATCAGGGCTAGCCACCCGGCCTATACGAACTTACTTTTACTTAACACGATAAAATTTAATTATACTCCATAAAATTTAACTTGATCTTTGCGACAGCTGTCAGAAAAATCACGCCTATGAAGTCCTGAATTTCTTAATAGTACAGACAGTACCTATCAATGTCATGCGTTATGGGCATGTCAATTACTGATGGATGACGAATGATCGTGACCACAGAGTTTCAGATAGAGTTTTATTTAAAATATCGATAGCTTATACTAACGATATTTTAAATAAAACTTAATTTATCATTAATTTTATTGTATATTTTAATATCATATGATTTTTTACATGTGTAATTAAATTAAACCCAATTATATGTTACATTAGCATCGATAATAGTGAAAAAAGGTCGATAAATACCACCGTTACATTATTATGAGTATTTAATTAATATTATAACATTATTTATATGTGTACATACTTGATCTTAAATAATAGGTAAGTAAATAAAATCCTATTTCTCACCTTCTACCCATTCGATTTCATTACAACATTGTTTAAAAATCGATTTTTTCCACCACTATCTCAACTCTAAAAATGTCAATGTCACTGTCGCAGAGATCAAGTTAAATTTTATATAATCATCGTTATGTTTAGGTACTTTAGGACGCCATTATCTTTACTAATATTATAAATCTGAAAGTGTGTGTGTTGGTTTGTTCCTCTTTTACGCAGCAACGGACTGTCTTGATTTTTGGCACCTACATAGTTTGAACGACGGATAGTGACATAGGCTACTTTTTATTCCACGAAAATAAAATGCTCCCATAGGAAAGCACAAAAAATTGAAATATCACGTGGGTGACAATAATATTAGGTATTTGTGAATATTAATACATAATTTCTACAAACCTTCATCTATGTTGGTGACTATGAATTTAATAGCTTTCTTTTTAATTTACTTGTTTTACTATTGCTATTTTACGTGTTTGAATGCGAGTTTGACTTGACCTCTTGCGTGTTTGTCTTTGTATGGATAGCTTGAATATACGTCGCATTTCGAGGGAGACGCTACCTACCTGCTTTCTTGGCTTCCATGGGTAGAACACTGTCATCATCTCTCATAGAATTTATCCACTGATATGAAAATAGAAATTTTGTAGAACTTACCTATCATAAAATACCCATACGGCCCTTTTGGATCAAGCAACGAATGACTCGGACCGAGAATGTCTTTTAGCTGTTTCGGAGTCAGAGTCAGTCAGTCGGGTCACTGACTTCAGTGACTCTACCATCTGATAATATACCTAGGCACTGTGTTAGATCCCAGGTCCCTCCGCATTATAGCCTCTAACTCCGCCTCCGCGTATAGGAGCCAAGTCGTGCCAGCCTTAACTTAGGACCAATTAATACAACACGGACCTCGGACTTTTATGTCGTACTTTATCCATCCATCCACCCATCAGCCATAAGAAGTCCACTGCTGGACATAGGCCTCCCCTAATGATTTCCAATAAGATTGGTTGATAGCTGTTTGCATCCAGCGCGATCCTGCGGTCCTAATAAGGTCATCTATCCACCTTGTGGGTGGACGTCCTAAGCTGCGCTTGCCGGTACTTGGTCTCCACTGGAGAACTTTTCGACCCCAACGGTCATCAGTCCTCCGCGCTATGTGCCCTGCCTATTGCCATTTCAACTTGCCAATCCGTTGGGCTATGTCAGTAACTTTGGTTCTTCTACGGATCTCCTCATTTTTGATTTGATCTCGCATTACGTTTCTGTGCCATAAGTCATCACTGGCAACACACACTGGTCGAAAACTTTCGACCAGTGTGTGTTGTTCCTCAAACTGAGGTATATTGGACGAGAAGACGTTATGCAATATTCCGTACTTTATCAGATACCGATACAGATTATTTATTGGTAAATGTAAGTCAAAAATAAATATTAATTAACACAATACTTAATAAAAGGTACCTATATTATTGGTACTATATGATATACTTACAAATTTATCATTTTTAAATTCTTTCAAGCTATAATACGCCTGTTGATTTTTAAACTTTCGCGATTAGAAGACGTTATTATTTTATACTACGGGACTAATCGCGCACTAAAATTACGAGATAAATAAATACCTCCTCATCCCGACGTTTCGGCCGAGTTGCGTCGACCTACCCGTGACCACGGTCGTTTCGGCCGAGTTGCATCGACCTACCCGTGACCACGCAACTCGGCCGAAACGTCGGGATGAGGAGGTATTTATTTATCTCGTAATTTTAGTGCGCGATTAGTCCCTTAGTATAAAATAATAATATAATACGCCTTACTAGAAAGTAAGAGCTTTAGCTTTCGCTGAAAAATAGTGTTTGGTGCTGTATCCTTTATGCTCTCCGCTCCTTAATTCTTTGAAGTGGGGCTTAGCCATTAAGTACCTAACCAAAAGGAGTCGACACTGCAAAGCGTACCCCTCTGCCAAAAGTACGCGACCGGCGGTCATGCTCTTTATACAAATATATTGGTCTGGTTGCGCTTGTGTTGCGTTAATTTTCAGCTGGTGTTAGTTAATTACATTTGTGTGCGTGTAAACTTCCTTATATTTTGGTTTGTGTGCGTTTCTTCACCCCCCACTGACTTGGTAGACTTCGGTGCTTAGGTGTCGACTCCTTTTGGTTAGGTACTTAATGGGCTTAGCCGATGTATCCCACTTAATCCTGACTATCGCGCGAATGCGCTTCTGAAGTGTGAGTGCTCGCTCCGATTCCGCCGCGTCCCCACAGGTCGGTCCCGGACATTAACAAAGAATGGACCGAAGTAGCAAGTGAGCGTGGCGTGGCAGGAAGCCGACGCTGCCACTCGGCTTAGAGTATAGCAAAACCGACTCAGGCACTTTTTTTTTTTTGACTTATAATTTTCAATTCAATTTTTCAATTTTGTTTATTTATATAAAATGTAGCTTACAGCACTTAATACTAGGCGTTACATTTTTTATCGTAAAAACTACGAATTAAAATATTACATAAAAAATAGAACAGAATATATTTGGAACAAAATATATATATATTATAATGGCTTTTGGCCTCTGAGGCCTCTACAGCTTACCGGACATGGGCGAGCGCGGAAGGTGGCTGAGCCCTCAGGCACGCACACAATTCGTCAATATGGATATTCCACTTTAAGGCGCGATCCACATGAAAGCCGAGTAGCTTCACACACGAGACTTGCTGTATGGCAACTTTTCGCACTGTTATCGTCATTGGGGAATGAATGACTTAGTAAGGCATTTATACTCTCTGAGCCTTTGACACTGGAAGACTGGAACCAAAGAACCAAGTGGAATGTCGAGAACCTAATCGAATTATTTTCATATTTCAGCATTGTGTGTATGGCAAAAGGACTCCTATTGTTTGCTGCATATCATCTACGCCCGCTGCTCCCATCATCGAAAGGTAAGGAATGGTTGTAGGTATGGTACTGTTACTGTTTGGTCGAAATGAGTTCTTGGATAATCGGTTTCGGCCGCGTACGCAACCAATGTTCGTAACTGGTTGCGTACGAGGAGCTTTTCCTCGTCGTAGGCAACTAGTTGCCATGGAAGAATATTTTTTTCCGCATACTCAACCAACGACTTTTTTACATTATTAAACTACGTGCGATAGACTAAAATCTGTGGTTCGTTAATCCCCCATGGCACTACCATATTCTTTCAAATTCTAGCATGTATGACAGGTGTCAGAGGGACAGTTGTCAACTCGAAAGTAGTTTGTCTCCGTAATTTAAGACCATTACTGTCTTCACAAAAATGAGAGAGCTCGCCTAGATCTACATTTCAAATGACTCTACTTTGGAGTTTGACAGCTGTCATCGGAAATGTAAACCTAAGCTATCTCATTTTTGTGAAGACAGTAATGGTCTTAAATTACGGACATAAACCTCTTTCGAGTCTGATAGCTGTCCCTCTGACACTTGTCATACTTTCTAGAATATGACAGCTGTCACTTTGACATTTGTCATTTTTTTAAACAAAAAAAAATATATTTGTACAAATTGTTATTTCGTATTCATAAATTCTGTAGTGCCATGAGGGAATTTGCACGTAGTGAAGTAATGTAAAAAAGTCGTTGATTGCGTATGCGGAAAAAATATTCTTCCTTGGCAACTAGTTGCCTACGTAAGAAATACTCCTTGAACACAACCAGTTGCGATCATTGGTTGAGTACGCGGCCGAAACCGGATAATCAGTTAAAAAGACGATTTTTCACTTTGCACTTTATTGCATAAAAACACAATACACACGACACAACTGCTCCGCACAAACACTTCACACTGGCACTGATCTACTAAAGTATGTATTTAAAAATAAGTATGTATAGGTATATGTAGTAGGTACCTACTTATATCAGTCTCTGGTAACCAGTCCAGACCGTAACAAGTAACCAGAGACCTTGTGTAAGATGTCCCCTGATCAATGTGGACCCCTGTTGATATTTTTTCCTCATGACTGCCTCTGTGCCTCAGTGGTTAGTGAACCTGACTTCTGGATCAAAGAGGCGTGGGTTCAATCCTCACCCAGGGCAAGCATTTTATGTGATGAAAATAGGTGTTTGCTCTGTGGGTGGGTGTTATTTAGGTGCTATTTATATAAGTATGTAGGTATTTAAAAATAAATACGTAGATGTATAGTGTAGTACAGGGATGGGGAAGTGGCGGGCCAAGTCCGGCCTGCCATTAGAACCCGTCATTTAAAATGAATCGGCCCGCGATAAACAATATTCGCGCTAAAACCAAAAGCGCATTTCGGCGCCGGGCATGTGTTTCAATATTTCACTTTCCGAAGCTACAGACAGTTGCCGAGTTGCCCACAGAAAAGATCAATATTTACATTGGGCAACAAAATCGCCTGACAAATGAATTTAACACGATATTTGAAGACTTTAAGATGATAGAAAGCGATCTACAAACATTCGTCGCAATTTGCTGCATTTAGCAGCAAATTGCGAGGAGATTGCAGCCGATTATCAACTTGAAATAATTGAGCTACAATGTGATGAAACATTAAATCAGCTCTATCATAATAATACAAAGCTTGATTTTTACAAAAATCTACCAGAATTTATTATTATTTCTATGTTCGGGTCTTCATCTAAACCTATCTGTGAGGAAGTATTTTTTTCAATTAATCATTGCAATAACAAATAAAGGAACAGGATGACTGACCATCGTCTCGAATGTGCTTTACGAGTTACTCGTACTTCAAGTAACTTGGAGCCTAATTTCGACGCTTTAATTATTTCAATTTCAAAAATTCTTTATTTAACATAATAAAATTACAATAATATGCACAGTTACTAGTGTACGTTTAGATACTAGCAGTACAAAGACGCTTTAATTAACAAACTGACAAAATTTCATCTTTCACACCGACCCAGCACGTCGAAACAATAAATGCATTGCATTGTACATAGAATTCTTCATGATTTATTTTTGTAGCCTACCTATTTAATTAGATAAATCCTCCTTGGCCCGCGGAAATGTTGTAATTATTTTATATGGCCCATCTCTAAATCCATTTCCTATATACTATATCTCTATACTATCCCTGGATAGTATATCAGTCTCTGGCAGCCATATAACAAGTTTTGCTTAGTTTGGGGTCAGAGACCGTGTGTACGATGTCCCACAATTTTATTGTTTTCCAGGTCCGACAAAGGCAACTGCATCTTGCCACCGTATCCCAAGCATGGCACATACGTCGCGAATGTTCCCGGTAAACCAGGAGATTCTTACGACGTGTTCGTCATCAACGTCACCTGCAGCGATGGCTACGAGGTCGACCGATTGCGCACCGTCTTCTGTCAAGATGGCTGGTGGCCAGAACCGATGCCCAAATGTACCCGTATGTATTTAAAACACCGTACCGTACCGCATATTTATATAAGGTACCATACCTAAATATTCGCTTAGGACAGGACTCCACTGAAGCGGAGACGTGACGAGCGGAGAAGAGATGTTTTTTAAACAACCAATAGCATTGTGTTATTGACACATCTCTCCGCTCAGCTTCAGTGGAGATCGCTGTGCGGAGATTTGTAACATTTGTATGGCGCGATGGTAGCGGAGATGTGGGCTGAGCGCGGAGGAGGCGCAGTGGAGACGAGAGATGTGAGCGGCGTGCAGTGAGCGATGTCACCCTCCCCGTCGCCCGCCAGCAACCCGCAGAGCCCAGTGCGCGCGCCGCTCCCGAGCTAAAAAACATCTCTTCTCGCACAGCACACAGCACACCGCACACAACGCACGTATTTCGGTGGAGTCCCGCCCTAAATGATTTCGCTGTATCATTCCATCGAGGATTGCAAGTAACTGTTATAAAGAGGTCGGGACGACTATAGTGTGGCACATACATACCTACTTCATGGCGTCTTGTCTACACTCACGCATATAGCGTGGCCTCCCAATTTACAGACAATTTACAGAATGTTTATGCAACATTTCAAGTCGATTGGATCAAGGAATCACGTTGTCTCATACAAATTTTGCCCTTGTTTTTCACCCCTCTAGGGTTAAAATTTCTTCTTATCGCATGCCTACATCGTACAAAAAACCCATCCTCCAAATTTGTGGACGACCATAGTGTGGCACATACATACCTACTTCATGGCGTCTTGTCTACACTCATGCATATAGCGTGGCCCCCCAATTTACAGACAATTTACAGAATGTTTATGCAACATTTCAAGTCGATTGGATCAAGGATTCCCGTTGTCTCTTACAAAGTTTGCCCTTGTTTTTCACCCTCTAGGGTTAAAATTTCGAGAAATCCTTTCTTATCGCATGCCTACATCGTACAAAAAACCCATCCTCCAAATTTCAGGCTCCTACGACCAGCAGTTTGGGCTCTGCGTTGATCCGTCACTTCAGTAAGTCATTATTGAGGCCGATTTTTATACATGTGTGAGAGCGTCGATGCTGCGCCCACTATAGTTCGACTGACGAACCAAGGCATGGTTTCTTTGTACGTGTACATGTGTGCGTTGTGTCTATAAACGGCGAGGCATAGTTTTGCCGACCTCACTTGTTTGTTCACAACATTCTGTCTTGATTTTTTTATTTGGTATGAGGTTCCGTATAATTATATTATAACAATTGATTTTAAAGATCTATCATATTTATAAATACTGCACTGGTCCCACGTCGTAGTTAGGGGAAAGTGGTTCGAGAAAAAGATAATTGTATTTATTAGACCTCTTACGGAACCGTTTCGCCAACTTTGATAAAAGTCAGTATTACATTGTGTAGGCCTATTTCAAGGTCCCTATATACGAGTAAGTTGCCAGAAACTTATTTGATCAAAATTGATGCCCGCCAAGATATTCGTCGGGTTATGATGGAAATCAAATTTCGTTCGGATAATTTTGAGAACATAGACTAAGCGGTCATCAACTTAATATCCCTCTGATTTTTATCACTCACTTTATAGATGCAATGGTCAGCACTGAAGCCGAACCCCGAATCAAAGCCAAAGCTGAAGCCAAAGCCAAAGACGAAAAAGAAGACTTCAGAGAGGAACTCATTAAATTAATATTTCTTCAGAATTTGATGCAAAACGGTTTCAGATACTATTAATAAATAAATAAGACGAAATAACTTGCTTATTCATACCACTGGTTTGCATTCCTCCCATAAATTACAAGAAAAATCAAAATGAAAACGACAAACTACACGAACATCGTGTACCTATCTGGTTTTAAGGGTTCCGTACCCAAAAGGTAAAAATGGGACCAATATTACTAAGACTCCAATGTCCGTCTGTCTGTCTGTCACCAGGCTGTACCTCATGAACCGTGACAGCTAGATAGTTGAAATTTTCACAGATGATGCATTTCTGTTGCCGCTATAACAACAAATACTAAAATAAGAATAAAATAAATATTTAAGAGGGCTCCCATACAACAAACCAGTTCTTTCCCACCGTCCACCTCCTGAAACCACCTGGGTGAACCGTGGAAAGGTTTTTTTTTACAACGGTTCACCTTTGTTCACCTGGGTGTTCCTTGGGAAATATTTAGTTTCAATCTCTTCAGTTTAGAAGTGCTATATATTTTGAGCGTTTTCGATGAGCGCCACAGAACTAAAAACGTAGGAGATATTTCATTTACAGTTGAAAAAGATATTAATAAAATAAGTACGTCGATATTGAGACTTTAAGTCAAATTTAAAGAAAGTCCAAAGTGAAATTTCAAACTAAAAAGAATAAATAAATATTAAAAATGATGATGATATTGTTCTATCAACTACAACTTCTAAATAATGAAATAAGCGTGGGATACACACTAGAAAAATTGCGTTAAATAAGCTTTTACTTTTGAAAATTACTTAAATAATGAATAAATTAAGACATGTGATTAATAATAAGAAAAGTGAGATGAATGGCTAATTAAATAAAATAGGTTTAGGGACATATTTTATGAGTCAAACGTTACACTATCAATTTGTCATCCATAGATGGTCAGCACCAAAGTTCTCAGGTGTACCGTCACCAATATCAAATAAGGGGCTTTCAAGTTTTATCAGAGAGGTGAGCCGTTGTAAAAAAAAACTTTCCACGGTTTACCCAGGTGGTCTCAGGAGGTGGACGGTAGGAAAGACCTGCAACAAACGTGGTTTTTAGGAGTTTTTTGCTCGCTATTAATAACTGAAATGGGGCTAAGGAGGCACCAACACGGTACGGAACCCTTGAACGTTAAGCTTCTATGCGCTCTACCCAATGTCCTTTGATGGAATAATTATTACATGACATATTAAAGGCCAGAGACACAAGTATACTAGTTACCCGCGGCTTCGCCCGCGTTATATTTTGATTTTGGTTTATGTTTATGTCAGGTGTGAAACCTAACCTAACCGACCGACATCACAATACTTGGATGGAACTGGTGGTGTGGGTGCCGCCACCTACGCTACCCTACCTTCCGCGGGCCGTCAACGTGTTGGCGGACGCAGTGGGGCTGCAGGGGAAGAGAAGTGTCGGTATCGCGATGGCCATTCTCACTGCCCTCTGCAGTTATAGTGGCAGGCGCGGGACTACTAGGTATGATTGACCCGTCGCACTAGGACTAGAGCGTCGGAATGCTATCCGACGCTCAGTACTGGTTGTCCCGAGTGGTGCATGACGATGTATGGCGAGAGCGCAAGCTCCGTTATGGAGCCCGAGTCTGGGCTAGCGCTGTTAGGTGCCGCGAAGGAGTGCGAAAGCGTGCCCCGAGACTAGGCGCAGTGGTAAGACGCTCAGGGTTTTTAGTGGTTATACCAACCAGTCTGCGGGAACTTCCACATAACTACCCACCTGCCTGCCCTCGAGGTGTGGTGGTATCCATAATAATAGCCCTTCAACTGTCCAGTCACCAGATTCTGGTGACGAACAATTTGTCCCATTTCGCCCAGCCGCCAGAATCTGGTTAATCGCCCGTTTTTTCTTTAGCAATTTTTTGGACGTCTGCCTATTGTGCTGTCACGTTTTAACTTATACCAATTAGTAATAGGAAAAACAGAGAAGAATATAGTGTCGTGACTTTTTATTTCGATTCCTACTTCGACCTCGTCTAATTTCGCCGACAAGTCGTCACACGTGCTCGGACGCGCATCGGAGTTTTCCAACCGTCTGCGTTTGTGATAAAAATGGTCAATTTGTTGGTGCGAAAGTGGCTTTGGTGCCCATTTTTCTAATTAAATGATGGAAGGGTAAGGGGAGGGTAAGTTATTTATACTTTTAATGCATTGGCAATAGATTATTGAGGTATTTTGCAAAAAATTCAAATTTTTGAGAGAGGAGATTTTTTTTTCAACTTCCTACTTTCCTAAAGATAACGTGAAATAAAATTTACACATTCTATAAATAGATTCTAATAGCTGAATTCAAGACAATTCCTATGATGTAAAGTTTATTGGGACTATTCATACAAAAATTACGAGAAATCGTGATTTTAGAAGGTAGCGGCGGAAATTAAAAAAAAATCGCGCGTGGCTGGACAAGATAGCGTTTTTGCCGTAAAGCGCTGGGACAGCTGAAGGGCTAAGATTTTCCCTGATAGAAGAAATACCAGGTAAGAGTGATTTAACTATGAGTGACAAAATATGTAGAAGCGTCATATGCTTATTATGACACGACAAGGCGCTTCGAAGGCTGCTATCGCGGTACGCTCACTTTGACAACGTTTGTCTTCGTCAAATAAACCGGTGACATAATATCCGTTCACAATCTATCGATAGTTTATAATTTAGCTCGAGAGATTGTAAACAAACGGTTCTTACAATAAATCGGTGACAGATAGGTATAAGTAGGTACTATTTTTTTAGTCGTGTTTCTATCGTTCTTTTAGGTACAATACTTGCATTTTTAGCTGATTCTCCCACATATTAATGATCCCATCCGCCGACTCGTATGATTCGGCCTATACATAATGATGAGAATAATGATAACAGTGATACAGTGGTTTTGTTGTTGTTGGGATGTGAAAGTGGTTTCGAGTAGCTCTATGCCTACCATTTACGAAACTATACTCTATTTTTTTCAATTTTAGTTTTATTTTTTATAGTCAGTACCTACAAGTACAAGTGAGAAAAACGTAACAAGTAGGTATACTTATTTTTTTTTTTTTTTTATTATCATTTAATAATGACAATACTACACTACTACTACATAGAAAGCAATTGGATCATCCACATACTATTGAAGGTCTAAAGATAATCCAAGTGCTCAAGCCCACTGCCAGATGGCAGCGTGCCCAGCATGCTGGCAGCATTGCCACGCTGAATGGCAATGCTTATTCGTTGAGCCGAAGAAAAACAGCATTTTGGTCACGCGTTGCGTCCACCAGACGCTCAGAAAGACTTTTGAAAACGAGATGAGCTCGCGGCCCCCACGGACCCAAAGTCTCAACTAAAGTTAAATATATTTTTTTATTTAAAAGATATAGAGAAACATCGTTAAATCAAAATAAGTTTTATTGCCTACACCAAATTGTTGTATTTTTTTGTAAGCATAAGCCGAATCATACAAGTCGGCGGATGTGAAGTTAGCTTCGAACTGCGCATTATCCAATCCTGACTGAAGCTCACAGGAAGCTGCGCGATGGTTAGATACTGCGCAGCTTGTAGCTGACTTCACATCCCTCGACTTGTAGGATTCGACGTCTTATAATTATCTAGATTATTTACAGGTGCTGTTTAATAAAGTTCCCGTGATACGGCAGGCTCGTGAATCCTACTACGCGCGAGCATGACGAGTCTGGCTCAAAGACTGACGTAGACGCAACCCCGCGCAGGTAGTAACGAGTCACTCCGGCCTCTTCCCTCGGGAACGCCCACCCGACGCCGGAGTTGCCGCGGCACAGGACTTGAGTCGAGTCTGGAACAAGCAACAACTTATAGGCTGAATCTAAGTTCTTGGCGACTGTTAAGTTAGCTACAAGCTGCGCGAAACCCAATGCTGTTAAATGAGGATTGGGTTGTGCGCAGTTTGTCCTGTCCAACAATCCTGTGTACCAAGTTTCGACAGAATTCGATGAAAATAACGACCAGGGTTACTACAGGTTTACACGTAAATTGAAACTATACAATATTTTCCGTTCCCTCGATACATTTTTGTACAGCGCCCCTGGCGGAAACGAGGAAGAACTAACAAAAATGTATGTAGCCAACAGTGTTGGCTTGCGCGTTCGCGTGACTGTCACGCGAACGCGCAAGTTTAAGAAAACTACGCAAAACCTGGACTAAAGGCTGAGAAAAGATCTAGCATCCGCACTAATAAAAAAAGTAGAGTCATTTTGACGAATAGTTTGTCCAACCATGGTGACCAGGGTCTGATAATGGAGCTGGGAGGTGACCCTAGAAACTGTAACTAAACGACGCAACTCCATCGAGTTTCAGCTCGTTTGATTCAGTATGGCGAGTACTTGTTCAATAAAAGCTTGTTTTTAAAAAGGTTTTTCTTGATATAATTCTTGTTTTACCGTTTCCAATAATGCAGAGCTTATCGACGGTGAGGAAGTCACGGAAGGATTTGGGCGCCTCCTTGGAGCACTGAGCTGGGTCGATATAAGGAAACTCTTGCACCTCTTGCCTCCTCCCTCTGCCGCCTATGTTCAGGACATTCCAACTTGCTATCTGTATAAAAACATAATTTTTAATGAGTATAGCCCGAATTAAACTTGTTGGCGGCTGTAAAGTTCTTTTTCTTTCTATTTTATTTAGTTTTTACGAAACCTAATCCTCGCTTAGCTGAGCTTCAGCCAGGATCAGGTCTCGCACAGGTTGTAGCTAACATCAGAGCCGCCAAGAAACTTGATTCGGCCTATAGTCATCCAAACAGCAGACTGCGAAAGTATAATTATTATCCTACTTATTAATATTATAAACGCGAAAGTTTGTAAGGATGGATGGATGGATGGATGTTTGTTACTCTTTTACGCAAAAACTACTTAACGGATTGGGATGAAACGTTGCAATAATATAGCTTATATATCAGAATAACACATAGGCTATTTATAATGATATTGCGTAAATGTTCCATAATATAACGATAAGTGTTGAGTAAGTAGGAAAAAATCTGCTACCTGCGAGCTATTCTAGAGTGCGCTTTAAGAAATATCAAAAAAATAACTGTCGAATCGAACAACCGTCAAATCCTTTTTTTTTAACCTCCTTTATAAGGGTGGTAAGGTAGGCCCTCGGGTTCGAAAGACGGAAAGTGACATAGTCTACTTTTTATCAAAATATCATGCGAGCGAATCCGCGGGTAAAAACTAGTCTAGAGATAACGCAAACATGCACACAATTTAAACATGCAAAAATATTTTTAACTTTAGTAGAGAGTGACTAACGAAAGTTGATACTCGAATTTTTTGCAAACTTTTTAAATGACTACACACGGTGTTACTACCATCGCGGATTTACCTTTAAATTTTACCTTGTATTAAAAACATTTTTTAAGCCTACGTCATGTACTAAACTGAACAATATGATTCATTATACATATTATTATAGTCTTCATCGTAATGAAGTAACTAGGTACGCGTTGAAATCATTTGGATTATTTGGAGAGCAATGCAAAGCCTCAGTTCAGCATAATAATTACGTCGAAATACAGAAAATAATTAACGTAATGATAAAACAACTACACGACAAGTTAAAGCTTAAAAAAAAACATTAGTTTGCGTTACCCCAAAGATTTGGAAGAATCAGAATCGCAGTATGGTAAAAATGCTACATCGTGTGAGTGAGAGAAAGTGTTTCCCTCTCAGTTTAGGGCTGCCATACTAATATTTTTTAAATTTGCTCCGCTTTGTGACTCAAACTCAAATCATTTATTGCAACTCATATATTTTTTTTTTAATAATGACAATGCTACACTACTACTACATAGAAAGCATTTGGATCATCCACAGACCTTTGAAGGTCTAAAGATAATCCAAGTGCTCAAGCCCACTGCCAGTTGGCAGCGTGCCCAGCAAGCTGGCAGCATTGCCACGCTGTATGGCAATGCTTATACGTTGAGCCAAATAAACACCAGCATTTTGGTCGCACGTCGCGTCCACCAGACGCTCAGAAAGACTTTTGAAAACGAGATGAGCTCCCGGCCCCCACGGACTCAAAGTCTCAACTCCAAATGGCTCAAATATGTAACCACTACCGAGATTAGCATATTTGCGCCGCTTGTGCTGCTCATACATATGATATGACCCTATGGGTATGGCAATTTTATTATTTGTATTGGAACAAACAACTATATATCGACGCTTGAAAGGCAAAAATTACCAAGCGACAATTTGGGCGATATTGAGTTATATATATCACTGAACTCAGAAAAAAAAACTGCGTCGATTGGTCTTACTCTCACGGCGCTAGGACGAAGTTTGTTGTCGTTTGGTAACTTAAAAAAAGACACATTTTCATAGTTTTCGGCGTCCAAGCGACTAAAATTTTAATGATTTATGAATATTTTTCACATAGTATGGATTAGATTTTTATAATTTACACTTAGTAATTTTTGCTTCGACTCTAAATAATGCATCTAAACATAAAGTATTTTCTGCCTTGCGAGTACCCAGGAATTAGCATTACTTAAGAATTTTTACCTGTTTGTTTTTTTTCTCTCTCGTAATTTAAGACTTTTTAACACACCTTTAATAGACATTCTTTGTCATTTAGTAGTTTTAACCTAAATATTATTTATTTAAAAATGTGAAGTAGTGAATATCTACCTGCCTAAATCAGGATATATTTTGTCGTTAAGTAATTTTCTACCCGCCGATTTTTTTAGAGTTTATGTTACTTAGATAACTATTTCTGATATGAGATTTCTCTAAAAGTGACCTTATCCATACATCATCTTTTTTGTTTTGACACTTATCCGCACTGTAAATCAGATTCTAAGTGGCTGTTGGTAACAAAATAACGATTACGTCTTCACCGAACTGTCGCATAGACAACACGCATGCGTGAGCGCATGGTGCAAAGTGCTTAATCTCGTAGGTTGTTTCTGTACTCGGTAAGTGCATTATTAAGATTTTATGACTTTATATTTATAGATTTTCACATATGACTTTATATACGATACATTAGATTATTAAATTTATATTTTACATTGATATAAATATATTGTTAAAAGTACATAAAAATCGAAAAAAGCGAGTAGATAACATCATTAAGCGAGCTATGTCAGACGCCGGTGTGGCTTGGTAATTTGGTGTGTTTCAGTGTATTTAGCATATGTGGACTTTGAGATATCCATTGATTCGGTCGAGACATGAGCTGTGCTTAAGTCTATCCAGCGATGCCGCAATTAGTCCAGCCTGTCTGGAGACAGGTCAGTTCCTAAATTTATGGAAGACGGATAGGTTAGACCTTCTGAGGAAAGACGGGCGCCCTGCGGACTCTCCCTCCGCTTATCGCTCTATAATACTGCTGGATGAGGTGGACAAGCTGTTCGAATGCGTGATAGCTGCTTACCTCATTCAGCATCTATCTCAGATAGGATTGGTTCACACTTGTCCGACGAGCAATTTGGTTTCCGGGCGGGCTGGTCTACAATCGACGCTGTTAAACGTGTCAAAGCTCTCTTGGCCGAGGCGGTGGCTCATGGTCAAGTGTTGGTGGCGGTGTCTCTAGACATCGCCAACGCATTTAATACACTGCATAGGTTTGTGTAAAGAACCTACGAAGAGGCTGCCAGTCTTGCGATGGCACTGGTGCAGGTGGTGGTAGGAAGGATAGTGAATCTGGTACTCCGGGTAGCGCTGAACAAGTCGGAGGTCCTGGTATTCCATGGCCCTCGACGAGCGCCAGAATCACTAGGGAGTAAACTGATTAAGGTGAAGCCTACGATGAAGTATTTAGGACTACACTTCGATGAAAAGTGGAACTTTTGGGAGCATTTTGCCCAGTTAGTTCCTCGAATAATGGGTGCGGCTGGGTCACTTAAACGCCTCCTTCCTAATCTTGGGGAACCAAAAGCCGCTAGTTTTCACCTTTATCTTGGAGTGGTGTGGTCGATGGCCTTGTACGGGGTGCCTATATGGGCGGAAGCCCTAAACCAAGAAACGGTCTCTTTTCTAAAGTGACCATAACGCGCAATGGCCATCGGGGTAGTCAGAGTTTATCGCACTAGTTCGTGTGAAGCGACATGCCTTTTGGTTGAATCAACTCAATTGGATTTAGAAGTGGAGGTAAATAAATAAATAACTTTATTTTCAGACAACACAGTAAATCATTAAAATCAGTAAACACATGGTACATGCGAACATGTACTTGTGGCGCACGGAGCTCCGCTAACGCGGGCAGAATTCGGCACTCGCATGCATGCTTGAGGAGTGGAAGGAGGAGCTGGCCCAGCATACAGCTGGTAGCTGGACCGTCGAAGCTATACAGCCCATCCTCGTTGACTGGCTGGACAGGGCGCATGGGTCGCTTACCTTTCAGCTCGTGCAGCATTCGCAGGTGCTTTCTGGGCATGGATGCTTCGGAAAGTACTTGTGCCGCATAGTCGGAAGAGAACCGACAAGAAAGTGCCACCACTGTGGCTGCGACGAGGTTTCGGCGCAACACACTTTGGATGACTATTCAGCATGGGCAAATCAGCGCCAAAGCCTCGTTGCAGGTGTAGGAACTGATCTCTCGCTTCCAGCATTGATTCAGTCAATGCTTGGTTGTGAAAGATCGTGGGAGACGGCAGTTTCCTTTAGCGAAAAAATTATGTTGCGTCGAAAGAAAACGGCGGAGCGCAAAAGGGAGAACTTCTCGGAACTCCCGATGCGCCGCCAAAGAACTGGGCGTCGGAGGAGGACTTCCCCCGCTCTCCTTCGACCCCCGTAACATGGGGCTCGGGCAACGGATTCGAGGGAGTCCGTCGCCTGAAAAACGTAGCCCCCGAGGAAGAGCATCCGGTATTTCCCCGCGGCACTTAAGGTAAGAAGGGTGAAAATCTACCCTTAAACAGGGCAAGGTCCTATTAGCCGCCAGGAAGTGCGAAAGCGTCCCCGCAGCTCCGGCATATTCCCAGGGCTTGTAGTGGGTACAGCAACATCCCAGGGTTTGTAGTGGGTATACCGATCAGCGGGACTCCCACATAACCACCCTACTCCCCCAGCGGGGTGGTATCCATAAAGTATTTCTTTGGGAAAAAAGGACAAGTAGTCCAGCAAGGTAAATTTAACTTCAAGAAGGAGGTCAATCGCCGAATCCAACTCGACTAGGCAGCGTTCGGAAAACCGCGTGACGTCTTTTCATCCGATATACCTCAGTGCCTCGAGTTGTCAGAGAGTTGCAACAGTAGTGTGTTCCCGAAACGTGATCTTTTACTGTGGGCCTAAGCGCAGCGTAGTCTTGATATCATGCGTCCATTTTCGAGATGAACGGAAAATCTCATCAAGACCGCAGGATCGTGCTGGAAGCAAGCCGTTTCCAACTGGTCTTGTTGGAAATCTATAGGGGAGGCCTCTGTCCCACTGTGGATGTGCAATGTCGACAACGAGGACGACAAACTAATAGAAACAATTAGCAATAAAATAGGTAATTATTTGACATGGTTGAGTTTTATAATAAATATTTAGATAGGTTTTCCGGAAACCAATGTCAACTTTTTAGTTTTAAGTAGATTTTATTGTGACAATAACAATTTTTTGATAGCAATTTTTTTCATTCCTCACCAGATGAGATTCATACTCAGTAGAGAGTGATTGTAGATGACTAGAAGGGCTGTTTAGGAAATGGTGATGACGATCTCCGTTGAAAACTTTTGCAAAAGTTTTTACTAAAACATGAATTTTTTGTTAGGTTATCCCAAAAAGCCCTACACTAACCTCATTTAAATAGGGCTATGGTTGAAATTGCCTGGCAGAAAAGTGGTTTATCTTTTTATTTCGACCATTTTACCTATGTGTTAAACATCTGTTTTTTCTGGATGTATCATTTTGCTTCAAACATAATCATAAAATATTGGGGCTTAGTTAATTTTACATGTTTTATGATAAAACTTTGTTTTCGGTTAGTAATTTTTACCTGTTTGTGATTTTGATCAAAATTTTACTAACCGACACTATCTCTTAAATTATTGAGAAAATTCATTTTTTTTAAATGACAGTTCATAAAGCTTTTAAATTTGATTTATAATCTATTAGAACCAAGTAGATATGAGTAATAGAAAATTTTATATGAATTTTTTTCCAAAAAATAAAACTTTAAAATGCTCTGGTGTAAAGTTGCCAATATGTCGCTTGGTAATTTTTGCCTTTCAAGCGTCGATATTAAACTAATTTCTTAGAAAACAATAATAAATGTATTATTATGTTTTCTAAGAAATTAGTCCAATTGTGATTATTAAATCGATTTTGGGAAAAAAGAACCAAAAAACACGCCATCAATTTTTTTTTATAAATGCATTGTCATCGGTCTTTGTTAGGTGAGCAAAGTTTAAAGAAAATCTGATCGCTCCAAGGTTAAAATTGAGCTCAAAGGGGTTGGTTACAAGTAAACATACAAGGGAAACTAATAAAAACGTGTTAAAAATCGTCATTCTCAGGCGAGGAAGCACTCCATAGGATGAATCAAACTTTATGTCGTATGTAAAAACGAGGCAAGTCATTGCGCAGGTACAAATTTGTTATAACAGCTGCGTGAGGAGATGGGATCTGGGCAGTTTGTAGTTAACTTCGAAAATGCCATTAAGTTTAATTTCGCTTATACCACTAGGCTACAACGGCTTTTTTAACCGACGCTACTTAAGTGATGTTCGTTGCAGTAAGGTGGCCTCCATTCCTTCCTTAACAGTCATCCCAGGCCTCGCATGCTATCAAATAATGTTCTTATGACGTGGTGGTCTAGTGGTAATGACACTTGCCTTACAATCCTGAGGCCGTGAGTTCAAATCCCGGTCCCGTACCAATGAGTTCTTCGGAATGTATGTACGGAATTTCACACCACTGGCTTTTAGGTGAAGAAAAACATCGTCAAGCAACCTGCGTACGTCCGTAGAAGGAATTCGATGGCGTATGTGAATCTTCCAACCCGCGCTGGGCCCAAGCGTGGTGGATATGGCCCAATCACCCAAGCGTGGTGGATATGGCCCAATCACTCAAGCGTGGTGGATATGGCCCAATCACCCTTCATGGGTAGGCCTACGTCCTGCAGTGGACTATTAAAAAGGCTGGTACAGTACAGTACATGACTTTGTAAATACCTTTCCAAGTGACCCCGGTGTCAGTTTATCCTCCAAGTCCAAGCAGACAGGGCGCACAAACGCATTGATCTGGACTGCCGTAGCCAGCTTCAGAACTGCGATATCGCTGGCATAGTTCAACGCTTCTCTTTTGAATATCTCCGGGATGTTTATTTCAAGAACCTGAGGGAACATACATTTATAAAAGACAGATTAGGCTTGTGTCCACTAATAACAAATTGATTGTATTACAGAAACACAGAATATGGATTTATTCTCAAAATTTAAGCAAATATTTTACATATTTTTACAACTTAATTTATTTAAAATTTCTTGTCACGTTGTTTGTCCGCGATGAACTCCTCAACTATTGAAGCAATTATGACCAAATTTTGCACACTGTGTGCAGTTTGATCCAACTTGAGAGATAGTTTATAGGTACCTCAATTTATAATGGCAATATTTTTTATATGGCAAAACAACGTTGTTCAGGTCAGGTAGTAATATTTAAAACAAGAATAATTAAAAAATAACCCTTTTTTTATAAACAAGCTTTTACTGAACAAGTAGGTATTCGCCAAGACGTATCATAAGAGCTGAAACGATAGGGTTGCGTCGTTTAGTTACAAAGTTCCTAGGACCACCTTCCAGCTCCATCATCAGATCCTGGTTACCATTGAAAGTCAAACTACAAGTCAAGACGATTCCAATGAGCCAAATGATGAGGTTGTGTCGTTTCGTTGAACACCTTCCAGATCATCAGATCAGCGCCATGTCATCATAATATTGCATTAACTTGCAATTTACACATGTATGCAAAATTTCAGCTCAATCGGAAACCGGGAAGGGGATCAAAGGAGATATTGCAAAAAATATGGAAATTGGGCCACCAAAGGGTACAGTATATCATAATTTGCTTCGTTTCTTCCGAAAAATGATTTTACCGTTATTTTTTACAATAAAAATGTCCATTAAAAGTACTTTTTGGTATTCGGATTAAAAATTAGAATGACATTGTTTGAAAATAAGGCGGCCATACACTTCTTCTTTTATATTTTGGTGTCGCATGGTTTATGCATTTGCTAGTGTTAAGTAAAAGAATTGAACCTTTTTTGGTATTTTATCAAAATAGTTACAGTCTAAGTCACGTCATAATCCAAAAAAGTTGCCATCATGTTAAATCTCAGTAAAGCATTGGCAAACTAATTATCACTGATAGAAACATGTTTCACAAAATAGTAAAATGCGGCGACATTATTTTTCCGCGTTCCCGTCAAAAACCACGCGGCCATACTCGACTTGAAACATTAATAAATATAAAATGTCACAAATAAAAAAATAGGCTAAATGCCTGTTAAAAACTGATTTCAATGTTATCCTGGATTCTTATTTCAACGAAAAGATTGCAATTCGATGGATAATTTTATTGTTAACGTCTGAAAAGTTTTGCTAACAAAACTAAACTCTTCAGTGAATTTTTTACATGTAGGCTATTAATTCTATGTAGGTTATATCTAAAAGGTTACATATGATCAAAATGGCAGTAATTCAATGACTGAACAAAAACCAAATTGGAAAATGTGAAAGTACTCAAAAATTAAGCATTTAAGGCGGTTGTTTTACTCTGCGCATTTATTTATCATAGTTTATCGGATTTTTTCAGCTACTGTACCTAGTCAGAGCCCTTTTTGCAATATCTTCTTTAACTTGCAAGATTTGATTATAGACCGACAGACAGACAACGGGACAGGTGACACTAAATAAAAGCTTGTAATTAAGGTCCGTCGCATACGGCGTCGTAGCGTAGGCGCATCGTAGTACGCGCGTAGAACGAGAGCAATACGAGCACGTACATGTTCAAACAAGTCCGCACACGGAGCGCTGCCTCCTACGATACGACTACGCTACGCCTCGTGTGGACTTGTTTGAACATGTATGCGCTCGTATTGCTCTTGTCCTACGCGCGTACAACGATACGCCTACGATACGACGCCGTGTGCGAAGGGGGTAAAATACACAATTATTGGCCTCACGTCTGATTTCTGCGCGTGTGCATCATGTAAGTGATCCCAATGCGGGTAGAGCTTGCCGACCGCCACCGCGTACTCAGATGCTGGCTGCACCGCGTTGTCGTTGTAATTCCATAAGCAGTGCGCCGCTGTGGACAATAGTACATTATGGTAAGAGTATCGGTTAGAAGAGTGTAGGTGTTGGTGATTACCGCTGCGGCGCCATTGAGTTTATCTAAAAAACAAGTAAATGAAAAGTTTTGTCAAAAAATAATCAAACTTTTTTCAATTATAAATACTGGCGGCCACATTTCGCAAGGCAACTTGGTTAATATGTATTCTTCTATTCATTACATTTATATAAAAACCTGACAAATGCGAGTCAGGCTCGCAAATCGAGGGTTCCTTACAAATCCAGAAAATTTCACATAATTGGGAAGTAAGCTGTTAAAATTTCTATACTATGGTTATAGTACCTATCGAGAAACAAGTTTTTATATCACTTTTCTCGTCATACATCGAAAATATCGAAAATTACACATTGTTAAAATAATTAAAAACCTGTTTTAGCATGTGCTAATGAAGTTCTCTTATATGATACCTCACATGATACGATTTACTCACCTTGAATTTTGAACCCATATTTTGTGAATTTCGAGGCCCTATTTTTTGTGATTTAAACAAAAATGTTCAGTTTTCAGATATATTCCTATATGTGTAACTACTCTAAGACAATGCTTCTAGCCAATTTCATAGTTCTATGTCAACGGAAAGTACCCTGTAGGTTTTGATTTTTGTTAGTGTCGAAATATGTGGTTTTTGACGATATAAACGGCACTAACTTTTTTAAACAATAACTGAGAAGTATTTCATTCACACAACTGCAAGAGACCATAGATATACGTATACAGTTTATTTCAACTCGATATCTTTACGCGTTCCCGAGATAAAGAGTCTTGACATACACACAGACGGACAGACGGATAGACGGACAGTCGGATAGACGGACAACAAAGTGATCCTATAAGGGTTCCGTTTTTTCCGTTTGAGGTAAGGAACCCTAAAATGCAAATGAAGGATATGTTTTCCTATAAATTAATAAAACATTATTAAATTTCAAATAATTGCGGCCAAATTTCGCAAGGCAACCCTGTTTAAATTAATTCTCCTATCTATCCCGCTATGAGCGGGATGTTCTTGCGGTGGGATCTCAGACTAACTGATCTACTCGTAGTGGACTCGAGACTGGGATATTGGATATAAATAGAGATAGTGTGTATGAATATCAGTGCCAGTGTGAAGTGTTTTGTGCGAACACATTGTGACGTGAGTTTTGTGATATTGTGAAGTGATTGTGTGCAATAAAATGCAACGAATGAATAATCGGCATTTTAACTGATTAGCCAAGAACCCATATCGTAACAATATCTTACTAGTTAACACAGCAGTGGCGCTGACCAAAGAGCCACCGCAGACGAGCCGGTACGGATCAGACTTCTTGGTATAAACAGCCGCGTGCCACGGCACTGCTGCCGGCGGCTCGGCTGTCGACCTCAACTGTCGTGGTGCTTCGGATATTATACCGCATTCTGAAAATGCCAATTAAAAAAAAAAAGTTAAAATAGTTTTTGATTGCTTACTACACAACATACAGGGTTATCAGCTTGCCCTGTACTATACTAAGCCGAATAACAACTTTTATTACGGGACCCAACCTAAAGTTCGAGCAAAAACATATTGGCTGATCCGACAAACCAACTGTAAAATGTATGAAACGGCTGTGTGTTGTATGTTTTTTTCGTAGAGTAAGAACTAAAATAATAGAAACCGTACTAAAGTAGAGAGATACACAACTTTGTTCTTATTCTATGTACTGTATCTGTGACTACATGATAGGTAGAATCAGCGACGTCAAATTAGTGCAATGTAACTAAAACCCTAACTGCCTTTTTTAAATAAAAATAAACGGTTGGTACATCAATAAAATTCACAGAGGTAAAATCTGATATGTCCCTTCCTTTTGTTGTTCAGTCATTGAATGAAGTATGGAGTGCTGTTGTGGACAATGTTACTACCTTAGTATAATGAGGGATAGATGATAGATAGATGGAGTACAAATTATCAGGAAAAGACTTGCTGTAAAAATGGCTAAAAACACTAATTTTAGTAATGATTTCAATTCAGTATTTATTTTTTAGTTTGAATCACAATAACTTTATTAATTGAATACTTTAATACATGGTCTTAAGCAAGGAATTACTCTACCTACGCATATTAGTGCTTGTCTTGACCACTTTATGATTAACACGACGGGAGAGTGGAAGACAATCCTTTTTGAACAAACACTAACAGATCACTCACCAATACTACTGTATATAAATAATACAAAATTAAAGAAGCCCGCTGTTAGTTGTAAAAACATCAAAATTTATTATGACGGATTAAACAAATTATTCATGAACGAATCCTGGACTGACTTACTTGAGTGTGCTAACGTTAATCAGGCAACAGAACTAGGTACTTACTACAAAACTACAAAATGCTATTAATTGCAACACTATAACTAAGATTACACCGAAAAAATACAAATCACTCAAACCTTGGATTACGATAGGAGTAATTAAATGTATAAGGAAAAAAGATAGACTACAGAAAAAAGTTAAAAAAAGATCCGAATAATATAATTGCAAATAATGAATATTTAAAATATAGAAACATATGCAATTCTATTTTGAAAAAATTGAAAAAAGACTACTATAAAAATAAACTTACTAAAAATAAGGGTAATATCAACGAGACCTGGAATATAGTGAAAGAGGTTTGTAATTTTAATAAATCTAAAACACCATCTAGTGACCTACTTAACCATCAAAACGATCCAAAAGAGTAATTAAATGCTGTAAATAGGTACTTTACCTCAGTAGGAGCTAAGCTTGCAGACACCACTTTGCGTAAAATGTCTAAATCAGAAAAACAGTTGTTTGAACTTGCAATGGACCCAAATCCGCCTGTCAATTCGATGTCTTTCATGCCTACGGATCCAATAGAAATTAGGAATGTCATTCTAGGATTAAAATCAAAGAGTGCACCAGGGTGGGATAAAATCAATACCAATATTCTCAAGCAATGTATAAACTGTCTCGCAGAACCTATCGCATTTATATGCAATCTTAGTTTGGGAACCGGTGTTTTTCCAATGATCTTTAAGCAGGCCATTGTTTGCC
Source organism: Hypomecis punctinalis (assembly GCA_949316475.1). Lineage (NCBI taxonomy): Eukaryota > Metazoa > Arthropoda > Insecta > Lepidoptera > Geometridae > Hypomecis > Hypomecis punctinalis. Next base: position 4,499,894 of record OX438822.1, read on the forward strand.
CGGTGTTCAAAGCAGGAGATACGAAAAGTCCTTCTAATTATAGGCCTATTTCTCTGTTATGGGTACTTCTTCGAAGACAAAATTTTGGACGTCTATGGGTTTATTTCTGAAACCAACAAACAAAACAGTGTGTAATTTTTTTTCTATACAGTTTACCTTTAACTCTACCTGGGAAAAGTGATACTTTTCAAATCATTGCAGTCTAAGTATAAATTAAAAATATTTGAAGTTTATTCTTCTGATTCATTTACCGCGTCCGCTTGCCATTTTTCGAAAGAAAATGGTCGATATCGCATTTTCCCTTTGGTAAATCATTATAAATTATAATTATATCAAAAGGTAATGAATTGCTCTTTTACTAAAAAAATGTGTATTAGTTATAACTACCTTAGTATGTTTATAAATAGGCTAATAAGAAGTGTCCGGCATATAATACTGATTAATGTGGCGTATGCTGCGCTTGACCGTGCTTGGTCGGGTGATGATGATGAGAGCCTGACTTCTCGCGCGGGGGAAAGCAAATCGTGTAACATACGAACCAGAAGGTGAACATGCGGCTGGTTTGCTTGGATCCCGGAGTTACAAAGATAAATGTCTGATCATCTGTGCTTAGTTCAGGTGCCATTATGATTACAATGCCTGTTTTATAAAATTTATTTTGTGGTTTTACAACTTCAATCTGTATTTCGTGTAATGCTTTTGGGTTATAGATTCAAGTAGAAAAATGACAATACTGAAGTCAGTATGTATGATGAGTTATGCATGTATTACGGCAAAATCCTGATTCATATAGCCTGATTCATATGGTCAAAACAACATATAAATCATAAAATTCATACTGGAAAAGCTTTGAATATAGCTTATATAGCCCAACAAGACCACAATGACGACAGTTTTTGGATTGAGACTTCGTCAATCGATGAAAAAAAATATTACTATAAAATTCATCAAAGATGTCCCTATCGAAAAACGTCCCTTCTTCAGAAAAACGTGGATGATTGTTCAGATTCTGACGATGAGGGCATTTTTGTGTTTAAAATGCTTAAATAAAATAAACTTACAAAAGAGTATCACGGTGCTGGTGAAGGTATGATTATTCAATCTTCCATTAAAAATCAACATCTCGTCATCAAGAAAAAAGTTTTAAAGATGACATTGAAAATAGTACGGGCCCTTGCAAAAAGCTAAAGATTTTTTTTTGTAGTACTTAACTGTGACTTCATTATTTATAGTTAACGATACTAAGAAAAATAATGTTTCTTTGATAGTTACCAAGGAAGATTACTGTCAAAAATTCCATTCATTGATCTCATGTGTCTTACTTTAATGTTGTGACTTTTTCATTATATAATAAACAGGATTCGTGAATTGTACATGGAAAAAAATAAACAAAGAGAATAATATAACGTACCAATTACTATACTATTAGTTCAGTTCAGTTCATTTATTCTCACATAGGTACAATAATGCACACTTATGAATGTCAAAAGTAAACAATAAATATAAATTAACATAAAACAATAAAACTAACAGAATGAATACATTTTCATTTACAAATACTGTCACATGTCAGTTTACGCAAGGAATTTTTGTCACACATAAAATATTTTACACTATAGTAAGCTTTTTGTATCAGAAAATCTTTGATAATTTCAAACATTGTTTCATTTTTCTTAATTATTAACTTTCATGTACCTATTTATCAGTAACAAATATTAGCAATAGTTAATTTATGTAATTTAAAATGTTTTCGTTTACCCAGGTAATATAAGAATCATAATGAAGTATTACAATTTTAAGATTTCTAAAATGTAATACAAGAAATATTGTTCATTCGTCAACTATTTTTGCTATGATAGTGTTAAAATTGTATGTACGTATGTAAAATATGATTAGATATTTCCCTATTACACAGCCAAATTCTATGTATTTTTTTCATTTTCAGTTCTGATTCATCTGTAATCAATTCTGATTCATCTGGGCACAAAATATTTGAACGTAGATATCTTAAAAACTACTTAATAAAAACAAGTCCCTCATTGAAATATATGTTCTTTAGTTACCTTTTTTACATATGCACATGTGCGACAGAGCTGAAAGTGAAATAAAATTTTGGTCAGATGAATCAGTCGAAGAATGAAATTTCGAAGAAGTACCCTAATCTACTCTTTCAAAAATCTTAGAAAAAATTGTAAAAAAGAGAGTTATGAGTTACTTGGAAAAAATTAACATATTAAACAATAATCAGTACGGTTTCAGAGAGGGTAGATCAACGGAAGATGCGGTACTAGCGCTGACATCGCTAATTACGTCGTATATGGACAGGGGAGATAAATGTATCGCAGTCTTTTTGGATTTGCAGAAGGCTTTCGATACAGTTTCCATTCCCATCTTGTTGACGAGAATGAAAAACGTTGGTATACGAGGGTTGGTTTTGGAATGGTTCATTGATTATTTGACAAACAGAACCCAGAGGGTTCGTGTTGATGGGCATGAAAGCGACAAGGGTGACTGCATTTTTGGTGTACCGCAGGGAAGTACACTATACTCCATAAAATTTAACTTGATCTCTGCGACAGCTGTCAGAAAAATCACGCCTATGAAATCCTGAATTTCTTAATAGTACAGACAGTACCTGTCAATGTCATACTTTATGAGCATGGCGATTAGTGACGGGCGACGAATGATCGTGACCACAGAGTTTTAGATAGAGTTTTATTTAAAATATGGATAGTTTATACTAACGATGTCTTAAATAAAACTTAATTTATCATTGATTTCATTGTATATTTTAATAACGTAACATTTTTTAAATGTAGTTAAATTAAATTAAATTAATAAACCGATTATATGTTACATTAGCATCGATAATAGTGAAAAACGGCGATAAATACTACCGTTACATTATTATGAGTATTTTTTTAATATCATAGCATTATTCACATGTGTACATACTTGATCTTAAATAATAGTAAGTAAATAAAATCCAATTTCTCACCTTCAACTACTCATTCGATTTCATTACAACATTGTTTGAAAATCGATTTTTTCCACCACTATCCCAACTCTAAAAATGTCAATCTTCTACTGTCGCAGAGATCAAGTTAAATTTTATAGAGTATAAGACCGGTACTTTTCCTTATATATAAATTTATTATGCGCTAGTACAAAGGCGGGTTTGGATCTGTTTATGTTCGCGGACGATACTGTGTTACTTTGCCACGAGAAAACGTGGAACAATGTTAAAAAGTTAACTGAAGTATGCCTCTCGAACGTCACATGTTGGCTAGAAGATAACCTTCTAACCATAAACACTAGCAAAACAAATTACATGTGCTTTAGCAAAAGAGTTACAGGAGCACTTAATACTGATGACTTTCACTTAAACATACTTACATATCCTTGTAACCGTACCTTGTCTTTAGCTGATGTTCACAATACTTGCTGCTGCTCTACTTTGACGCGAGTCAGTTCACTCAAATATTTAGGCGTTATACTTGACGACAAACTCACGTGGAATGGGCATATCAAATCTCTAGCTACTAAAATCAGAAAAATTATCTATATCTCACTTTCACTGCTGAGGTACTTTTGTAAGCTGCCTGCAAATTCTAAAACGCCCACGCCAGGCGCGGGCAGACGCCTCCGCGTTCAGACCGCGTTGGCGTCTCTACGCGAGTACTAAATAACACGCAGGGAGTGATAACACGCCAGGCGCGTATAGCCGCACTGGCCCTTGTACCGCCAGACGACTTTTTTTTAGACTTCTCTCGCGCGGCGCGCTTTCGCTCCTGGCTCCCCCTACAACCCACTTATGCCTATGACTTAATTTGATGAGCTTTTTAACTGTATTTTTGAAAAAGAAAAAAAAACTTTTTCATGAAAAAAAAGAATTATTTTTTTTAGTTTTCCCATATTTTGACCATTTTGTTGTTATTTTATTTTTTGTCCAAAAATATCTAAAATTGTATAGAATATCCTTGCTAAGTTTTATAATGGGCGTAAAACTGGATTAGGAGCTAGACTGGAAATTCTGACGAAATGTGGTGTCCGTCGGCCATCAGTATAGGGTGGTGTTGACGTAAATTGCATTTACCAAGTTATAAAACATTAGATTAAAATAATTGAACCTCTTAATTTATTTCTTCATTTTCAAAAAAAAATATTCATAAAATTGTCTGATTTAATTTTTTAGCCCTTGATCCAGTTTCACGACCATAATAAAACTTAGCAAGGATATTTTATACAGTATTAGCTATATTTGAACAAAACAGAAAAAAAATCGAAGGTATCTAACTTTGTGAATATTAAGAAAAAAAATTAAAACGCACATTTTGATGAAAAACATTTTTTTTTTTTTTTTCAAAAATATAATAAAAAAGCTCATAAAATGATGAAATAAATTTAGTGGTTTAATTATTTCAATCTATAATTTTATAACTTACCAAGTTACAAAATTATAGATTAAAATAATTAAACCACTTAATTTATTCACGACCATAATAAAACTTAAAAGAAAAAAAATCGAAGTGATCTAACTTAGTGAAAATTAAGAAAAAAAAACAAAAAGGCACATTTTGATGAAAAAAAAAATTCTTTACATATTTTTTATTCTTTAATACAATAAAATGCTCATAAAATGAAGAAATAAATTAATTGGTTTAATTATTTTAATCTATAATTTTATAATTTGGTAAATGCAATTTACGTCAACACCACCCTATACTGATGGATGACGGTAGTACCACATTTCGGTAGTATTTCAAGCCTATGACCTAATCCAGTTTCACGCCCATTAAAAAAAACTTAGCAAAGATATTCTATACAATGTTAGCTATTTTTGGACAAAAAATCAAAAAAAATCAAAAAAAACACTTTGTGAAAATTATAAAAAAAAAAATTCATGAAAAAAAAAATTTGCCAGCATGTTGTATTTGATAGAGTATCATAAAACTATGTAATTTACCATAATTTAGTGTTTTTTTTTTAAAAAAATCGTTTCCCACGCCTCGCGCGTTTTTACGCTTTGGCGTTACTTCTGATAAAACACACACGTATGTGTTTTCTCGCACCGTCCTTTGGAATTCGATGCAACACGCCTGGCGCGTGTAGCCGCACTTTGGTGTGAGAATCGAAAACACAGACGTGTGTGTTTTCCGCAGTGAAAGTGTTAAAGCTCTGAGAACAGTAGCAGATATAACATTAATTACTCAAACGTATAGGGCACTCTGTGAGTGCATCATAAGATATTGCATCTGTGTATGGGGTAGTGCCGATAAGTCGCACCTTATAACAGCCGAACGTGCACAGCGCTGTGTTCTCAAGGTAATGTTCTTACCTTATAGACATCCCACCACAGAAGTCTATGAAAAAGCAAAAGTGCTTACAGTTCGAAAGCTGTTTATTTACGAGAGTATACGGAGATACCACAAAAATGTTGTCCCGACTTTAACAGACCATACTCGTAATAGATATGCTAGAGCAGTCCCAGCTATCCGCACAAGATACGCACAAAAGCAATTCAGAGTTGTTGCTGCAAGGCTTTATCAATCAATTGAATGACCTTGGTAGAGTTGATAGACTAACAGACAGAGAACTCAAAAAAATAATTATTCAGTGGCTTAATACTTTTGACTATAATGGTATTGAAAGTATGTTGGAAAGTTTTTATTTTTAGTAAAAATTTATAGTAGTTTTTTTTTTTTGTTGTGAAATTGAGATCATACCAATGAACACGCAAACACACGCGTGCACACACACACACACACATTCATAAAACATACTTACGTTGTTATCAGATTGTAAAGATTTTTTGGATTTTTTTTTCTAAATGTTAATAACTTTGGCTTTCATCTTTTCAACTCTAAATTTTATTGTATAATAATGAGTAACAGGCGTAATTTTAAAATTTTTAAATTGTGTACCTATTGGAGAGTCCATCGGCTCCTGAAATATAGTTTCTAACTAGTTCAGGAGCCTTTGGGTCAATTATTTAGACTATTGTAAACTTATGCCCCAATAAACAATTTTATTTATTTATACTTGAATATCCAGCGCGGCGTAGAGATGCGGCATGTTGCCTTTGTAAAATAAATGGTATCTACCTCAAAAATATAAATATGTAAATCAATCGTGAAAGTTTGACGTTATCACTTTGTTATCATGGAGAAAATTTCAGATTTTGGTGCAATATTATTAACAAAATGAAATGGGCAAGATAGCCCTTGTCTGGCTAAATCATTAAACAACGAGTTTACCTACAGTAAAAAGTGCTAGTTCTAGGCACAAAAGGGCTAAGGTGGCAACACTGGTTGTAGACACCGAGCCCTCTGAACATATCGCGGAAGGAGCGCGCGTGGCCCAGATATCTAAAACTACCGACAGACGGAGCGATTCGTGGTATTTTTTGGTTCTCATCATCACGGTCGCGTAATTGTTCAAATAAAATATTCCGTTAGTTAGTTGTAAGTCCCTTAGGATTAAGAATAGAATAATAAGCCAGGTAGGGTAATAAAAAATAGCGATAGATCGGCCCGTTAACCCAGCCTGGCGAAAGAACCGTTAGGGACAGGAACAGCGAAGGAATGTTTTTTGTAAAGATTTTGTGTGTCTACTACAAAAACTTCACCCGCCCCTCCAAAATTTAAAACGTTTGAAATAATTTGTGAAAGTATTTGCAACGCGCCAGTACGCATGTGTGGCGTACTAATACGGTCTAATGGTAAAAACTAGTCGAGCTAGCAAATCCAAGGATTTGTTACTCGTTACATATTAAAACGCACACACATTAAAACAATAATCTGGCGGAGCGCGCCATATTATCGTAGAAGATCTCTAGGTATAAGATCGTCGTATTCGAACTTTATATGTGAATTCTATCTGTAAATACGCTAAAACCAGATGCGTGGTTGTGACGTTACCATGACATAACAAGTCTGGCTTGAATTGAATACGCTCTTGTCGAACGATACAAGACATTTATTTAAATCCCAGTTAGTGAAGAAACAGATCAAACCGACGATTGACCAGAACCAGCATATACTATACAGTTCACAATTTTGAAAACCAGCGATTTGCCCACAACATCCATACTCGCCGGGGATAGATTTTCGATAAGTCATTTTGCAGTTTTTAGTTTTGACAAAAGTCGCAAAACAAAAGTTGTTAGTTTTGATGCACGGACTAAGCCCCTAAAAGGATGCTAATTGATTAGGAATAACCCTGTATATACGGTACGGTGTAAAAGTTTGGTATTGTAATTACATACGGGTACATTTGGGCATCGGTTCTGACCACCAGCCATCTTGGCAGAGCACGGTGCGCAATCGGTCGACCACGTAGCCATCGCTGCAGGTGACGTTGATGATGAACACGTCGTAAGAATCTCCTGGTTTACCGGGAACATTCGCGACGTATGTGCCATGCTTAGGATACGGTGGCAAGATGCAGTTACCTTTGTCGTACCTGGAAAACAATCGCCTATCAGAAATGCATTCAACAGGGGTCCACATTGATCAGGGGACATCTTACACAAGGCCTCTGACCCCAAACTAAGGAAAACTTGTGCTATGGTTGCCAGAGACTGATATAAGTAGGTACTATATAAATACTTATCTTAATCTTAATAATATATATAAATCTTGTGTCACAATGTTTGTCCTCAATGGACTCCTAAACCACTTAACCGATTATAATAAAATTCGCACACCATGTGCAGTTCGATCCAACTTGAGAGATAGGATAGTTTAAATCTCAAATTATAGTCGCAATTTTAATTTATTTAGCCACAGCAACGCGTGGCCGGGCAGCTAGTTTTTTATATATTTACCTACTTAAATAGATAATAATCTTGATATGACTTGAAACATTTGAATTACGACACAAATTTTTAGGAAACTTTGGATGTAAAAAAAAAACAAGTACACAAACAAGTAGCGATTTTACGCGTAGATATATAACAGCTGATTTCTTCTCCATGAAAATTTAAATGATTTGGATTTATTTCTTCTCATTTATTTATTTATTTTAGATGATAATTTATTATTACCTAAGTCAAAGTCAAATCATTTATTGCAACATGTGAAACTTACATGCCTTCAACCATTCCTTACCTTTCGATGATGGAAGCAGGTGATATGCAGCAAACAATAGGAGTCATCGAGGTATACTCACAATGCTGAAATATGAAAATTATTCGATTAGGTTCTCGACATTCCGCTTGGTTCCTTGGTTCTAGTGTCAAAGGCTAGAGAGTGCCACCTTACTAAGGCCCTTTGCACACGAGGCGTAGGCGTAGTCGTATCGTAATACGCGCGCAGTACAAGAGCAATACGAGCGCGTATTTGTTCAAAAAACTCTATTTGACTTTGCTACGCCTCGTGTGCGGTAAAGTAAAGTAATACGCGCCCGATACGACTACGCCTACGCCTCGTGTGTGCAAACGGGGTAATTCATTCATTCCCCAATAACGATAAAGTACCTATGACATAAAAGCCCGAGGTCTGTGATCTACAAATTGGTCCGCAGTTAAGGCTCGCTCAACTTGGCTCCTATACACGTAATTATCCAATGTAATGCGGAGCGGAGGCTACTGGGATCTAACACAGTACCTAGGTATATTATCAGATGGTAGAGTACGAAGCCACTGCAGTCAGTGACCCGATTCTGACTCCGAAACAGCTAAGAGACATTCTCGGTCCGAGTCATTCGTTGCTTGATCCAAAAAATGACGCATGAGTAATTTTTATGATAGGTAAGTTCTACATTATTTTTATTTACATATCAGGCTTTGGGGCTACTTAGGATCAGGATCAGGAAGCCAAGGAAGCAGATAGGTACTTTGAAGTGTGTTTTAAAAGTTTTAAACTTACAAGAACGAAAGAATTGTGCTTTTTATTTCTTATCTGTGGCTAACACTTAAATCATGGATTATCTATAGGTTTATCTGATCTTTGGTTAGTAGGTATTTGATTTGTAATAGGAAGTATTTTAATCCTTGGAGTAACTTTAATACCGTAACAACTGTGGTTCCGGGCCAGCCGGTCCAGCCCGGGTATAAATCTGGTACTAATGAACTATTTTGGAATAAAACTGATAATGTTCAATTAGCGCTTGTCCGTGGCCCGTGGGATAGCCATTGACAATTTTAAATACCATACGGACACCCACGTGGTAGTTTAATTTTTGTGCTTACCCGTGGGAGCATTTTATTTTCGTAGAATAAAAAGTAGCCTATGTCCTAGAGTATCCGTCATTCAAACTACATACGTAGGTGCTAACAATCAAGATAGTCCGTTGCTGCGTAAAAGAGGAACAAACCAACAGACACATCATCGGATTTATAATATTAGTAAGAATTATGGACGTCCTACAGTACAGCAAACATTATAATATGATTAACTAGATCTTACCGTACAATACTTACTTGTGGCTTTATTTTGTTCTCGGCGTCGTTTTGTGCATCAGGGCATTGTCGGAATGGCGTACAAATGCCTCGGACGCCATTTTTGGAGCAGCTCTCCCCTGATACAAATTTAATATGATGTTACAAGATACAAGATAAAACGGTTAAAACTAAATTATATTTACTTGATTTTAGATACCTACCTTTAATAGAAAGATTGCTTAGAACTACTTAACCAATTTTATCTTGTTCTATTATATTTACTTCTATAATTTTTGAGTCATGTAGGTAAACCTACGAATCAAACCAACTGGTGAATCTCCAAAATATTGGCAACATTGTGATGTGATTGTCGTATTGTCAAATTATGAATCTAGATTAATTTTAATTGTGATTGATTTGTTTGTTTCTTTAATTCTTTATTTTTGTTTATTTCATATGAATTATTATTATTGTTGTTGTTATTGTGATAATTAGGTATGCAATTGATGCTGTAGTATAATTATTTAAAGTTAGCTAATGACGTTTCAATAGTGTGTCTACGTAAATTTGTACCTAATTGAAATAAAGGACATGTCCACAACATGTATGGAGGCTGGTATAATAATAATAAAAAATTCGAACCATAACACTCGTTACATTTCGAGAAAGTTATTATTTTCTGAGTCTATTACAATTGTTAAAAGCAAAAAATGACCCCTTCAATTTTTTTTAAATCAATTTCGAATTTAATAGAATAAATAAATATATTTCGCTCAATAGGTAGTTTATCTCTATCAACCCTGATTAAGTAACCTCCGAATAGTTAAATAAAAGCATTTTTACCATTTGACACACTTTTTAAGTGTTTTTTTGTAACATTGTACCTACTAACTGGTCACACTGGTAGGTTATAATATTTAATTTTAGCAAAGTATGATATGTATATGGAAGAGTCAGCTACGAATGCAAGTAAAATAACGATAGAAGTACTTTATTATTCCTAAACTAGTATAAATAATAAGCTGTATTGTTATTTTTCATACAATTTATTCTTCACATTTAAAAAAAATTGGAGGGTTGAAAAAATCTAAATTAAATATTTTTGGGGAGCCCATATATCAAGCTTCCAAATGATGTATATATCATCTTGGTTCGATTTTTCTCTGAATAATATACCACTTGTGGACGTCACCTTTGATTGAATTGAATCATGAATTCGTTTTACTTTCGTTTTCGTAGTTTTACCTTGGTACACAAAAATGACATTAGTTCAATGACTCATTTGATTTATTTATTTATTTGCTAGGCATATCACATTACAGTTATTACCATTGCGATACTTATCTTATTGTTGCTTAAAGCAATATAGATATTATAGGTTCAACACTTAATTATATTACTTAATATGATGTTTCAGGGATATTTTTTTAAGTGTAGGTTTGCGTTTACGACTACAAAGATGCCTGAGGTTTTAAGCAGATATGCACCAAAATACTTTATTCACCTACGTAAATATATCTATAGCTTTTACTATAATTATTTTTCGCTAAATATGAGATGACCGACTTTCGCACGGATCAATGTAGCATTTTTCACATTATTGTTGATTTATCAAAAATGGCTCAGCTTATTTCAATAAAATTTAAATGTAACCAATTTCGATGTATGTTTTTTCCAATAAAAGAAGAATTATCGAAATCGGACCACTACGTTAAAAGTTATGCGTGGTTACATCAAAAAAATATATACGCGTCGAATTGAGTACCTTCTTCGTTTTGTCGGTCAAAAATGAGCTCTGATGAGTCTGGATGCAGGATCTGACGCAGCTAGTACAGGGCGACACAAAAGAGAAGAAATGAATTATTCGCGAACTAAATTATCACTTTTGCTAGAACCACAATCTGAGCTGTCAATCATTGTTAACATCTTAGCATTTTTGTAGTTTTATGTTATTTTGTGGATTATGAATAAGAAAACAGTATCATTATGCAAAAAATAATGCAAAATATGATAACCAAGCGATGGTGGCGACCTCATTTATTTTCAAAGTTCAATCGTAAATTATTTATTTATAAAACATACCTATAACAGCGGCATCGATATTCACTACACACAACACAAAGAATATAGCAAAAATCATCACGTCACACTTGTAACTAAGGCTACGTTTCAAGACACTTAGCCGTAAGTCGGGTTAGTTACCGAATTAATTTTGGTTTCAGAACTAGGCTATAAAGCACGAGTGAAAATCACACGGAGCGACGTACCGATATTTGAACGTCTGTGGTTTTGAAACGATCTTGGAGTCAGTGTTGCCAACAAGACCATCAAAGAAAATGCTAAAATGGTGTAAAAAATTATGCTAGCTGCTCTATACTAATGCTAAAAATTGTGTTAATTTAAGTTATTAAGTTTAATTTATTAAGTTTTCAATAAAAATAAAACGTGATACATATAATTATAAAATGATTGTTAACTAACAAAATGTGTTTGTTAATCGATCATGTTATCAAATTAAATAAAAGTATCTTGGACAATTAATTTGCTTGAAGATGAGATAGCCTCAGTGCTCGGACTGTAAATATCCTTGATACCCATAGAGCTCAGTACGTTATCCGGAACTGCGTCAGAGTAGCAGTATTCTCCTAACCTCTTTAGGCCGTATCATATGATATTAAAATTATATATATTGTAGCATATTATGTATAAAATAGCATCTAAAGTTTTTACTGACAAAAAATTGCGTAGCTTAGTTTTTACTACTTTCATTTGACTAGAAAACCCGTTCAATTTAAGTATTTGAATGTGGTAGCGTTAAAATCGATATTTTTGAGATAAATCTGCATGTTTTTATACTATATATAACGGGACTGAACTCACGTGCGGGGATAGTCGTAACGACTATAGTTTCGGTCGCATTCGGCGACCTTTCTCAAGTTGGCGAGTGCTAGCACGCGGAGCCGTCTCGCAATGCACTGTTATATATAGTATAAAATGTGTGAAAACCACGTTTATTTCCATAGTAAAATCTGCATGTTATTTTTACGATAAAACTTTTATTGTATGATATGCTAAAATATGCTATTTTTACTAAACGATTTGTTAAACAACGTGAATATCGTCGCTGTAGAGCGAAAAGTCACTAAGTCGTAAAATGGCCGAATTGAGTTAGGAACGTCATTGGAATCGTCGTATTTTTCTCCAAATTTCAGTCTTGTCGCTGCAGCTATAAGTGCCATAGTTCCTGTTTTAGAAAATTCTGAAACTGGTTAAATATGTCATTTGACTCATTTCATGACAAGGAAAAACTACCTAATTTATTTAAATATTTTTTGTTTACGTAGATGTATATCATTTTTATACCTAAGTAGCTTTAATTATTTTTTCACTGCTTTTCAATGCCTCAATCTGGACCAGTATCCATTCGTAAGATCACTAAAACAACTTACTTAATTTTAGAACACAATGTTCGCTTAAAATATGAGAGCGAAAATTAACTAACTCTATTTAGCGAATTTCGGTTTGATGTCCTAAGGACCTTAGCACTACTTAACGAAAGTATGAAATTCCCAAATCTTTTTAAGTACCTTTTTCCTTATTTAATAAGCTATTGAATATAGTTTTAAGCGGTCATTAAAAGCTTTTACTGATCTTTTTGACAACTTCAACGAACATTGATGTTTTTTAAGTAAGTTTGGCGCGCATTCTTTTGACCAAAGAAAGATCTGTGCACTAAATGTACTCGATACGATAGTGCAAATCGACTAATGGAGTTAAAAATTAAAATAATACGATGGGCATGTTTTTTTTTATTTCAAATAGGTTTGCGTTTGACTACACACTCTGCCTGATGTTAAGCAGATGTGCGGTCTAGGGTGTAGCACGCTTACCTAGAAGATACCTATTTACTCGAGATTTGAAGACACCTACATTGTACTTTAGCGGAAAGACAGACTCAGGCAAAGCGTTCCACATTCTGGCAGTTCTTATGAGGAATGTGGACTCAAAATGCTTGGTTCTAACGCGTGAGATGTCTACCATAAAAGGGTGGCGCTTTGGTCGCGTCTGTCTAGCCGTACGATGGAAGAAAGGGACAGGTGGGATCAGATTGAGCAACTCCTGCGCTGGCGCGCTCACCGAAGTGTATCCGATAGAAGGCTGATAGACACGCCACACTACGTCGATGCTCGAGACTTTGCAGCTTCGACTCAGTCAAGGTTTCGTTGCTTATCAGCCGCCTGGCTCGCCTTTCAATGGACTCCAAAGCCTCCAACTGGTATTCAGCAGAGCCATCCCAAAAGTGAGAGCAGTATTCCATGCAAGACCTGACTTGCGCTTTATAAAGACTAATCAGTTGCTCAGGTGTGAAATACCGTCTCACCTTAGAGAGAATACTAAGTTTTTTTGAGGCTAATTGTGCTTTTGACTCTATAAAAGAGCCAAAGTTGAGAGTCGATGATAGCGTAACACCTAATAGTTCCAGACTGTTAGTTACCGGAACGGACACACCACGGAAAGCAGGAGACAATTGGAAGGGCCTCTTTTTGGCCGAAAACAAACAGCCTTGAGTTTTCGAGGCATTGACAACTTGACCAGGCTAGCAGCACCCTATTCAGATACCGCCTCCAGACTCAAGTTGAGCCGTTCAACCATAGCCTCTCTGAGTGACTCGATCTGTGGCCCACTCGTTCTTGCTTCGGATGTGTAGCTCTCCATGACTGTACTGTCGTCTGCGTACCCAAAAATACCAGGCTTTAGCAAGTCGTTAATATGCAGTAGGAAAAGCGTCGCAGAGAGCACTGACCCCTGAGGAACACCGGCATTGATAGCCATTTGGTCAGACGAACAACCATCTACAATTACTCGTATTGACCGATTCCTCAAGAAAACAGATATCTAAGCGCAGAAATCAGCAGGTAAGCCGTAAAAAGGAAGCTTGCCAATAAGGTCCTCATGCCAGACTCTGTCAAATGACAAGGAGATAGCCAGCGTCTCTCCGTGTTTCTCGATGACCTCACTCCAGATGTGTGTGGCGTACGCCAGAAGGTCCCCAGTAGACCGGTTTCGGCGAAAGCCGTACTGATAATCACCGAGTAAGTTATTCGCTTCCAGGTATGCCAGGAGCCTGTTGTTAAGAACACGTTCCATACTCTTGCAAAGTATAGATTTACCTTTTTTCGGAACAGGCTGCACGTTAGTAAGCTTCCAAGATTTGGGCACTTGACCTGTCTTCAGAGAGAGGCGAAAGAGGCGGGTCAACACAGGCGACAGCTCAGGCGCACAAGTCCTTAGTACAATAGCTGGAATACCATCATCATACAGAAATAAAAAGTTACACTATTCCAAAGGCTTACCTAAGTCCTCTCCAGATTTCAGAGGCCAAAAAAAGAGATCTGATAAATCTGTGTACCAAGCGAATTATTCCACAAGAGTTACGTTACTGGTATCATTCTCTACCTACCAGCATAGATGTAAAAATAATTATTACATCAACACGTCAACATTTCCAAAATTGCTAAGTCTGGATACCGAGAACGAAGTCTGGCAACACTAAATACGTCATCTGATTGACTGAATTTGACATTTCCTTTTTTTTGACAGCAACAGTAATAAAAGATTGATTTTTTTTTTTTCAAATAATTCGCCCATTTTTGGACAGGCTAAAGCCTTTAAGACCATACCGCCGCTTCTTATGTATGTAATCCGTAATGTAAAAACAATAAAATAATCATAGTAATTTTTCTGGTAGGTTAATTTTAATTTTAATTAGTGATTTGAAAACAGCAAAAAATCCCTATATTTTTGAAGCACATATCATTTTTAGAAAATATGTTTGGTTTTTTACTAACAAAAAAAAAATATTGACAGGTTAATTCCGTGCATCCTTCTTTGATAACATGATCGATTTAATTTTTAGCATTAGTATAGAGGAGCTAGCATAATTTTAACACCATTTTAGCATTTTCTTTGATGATATTGTTGGCAACACTGACGCCAAGATCGTTTCTAAACCACAGACGTTCACAAATTCAACATCGGTACGTCGCTCCGTGTGATTTTCACTCGTGCTTAGAGCCTAGTTCTGAAACCAAAATTAATTCGATAACTAACCCAAGATAAGGCTAAGTGTTTTGGAACGCAGCCTTAGTTACAAGTGTGACGAGATGATTTTTGCTATATTATTTGTGTTGTGTGTAGTGAATATCGATGGCGCTGTTATAGGTATGTTTTATAAAATGTTGAAAACTATTTATTTTCAATTAAACTTGGCTCAAAATCCTACCCTGATGCCGAGGCTATAGTATACCTAGACATTTAATCAGTATTTCATGTCTGTTATTAGAGACTAGGGTGTTAGCTACAGTCCGATGTAAAAGACTTGAAAATAAATGAGGTCGCCGCCATCGCTTGGTTAGCATATTTTGCATTATTTTTTGCATAATGATACTGCTTTCCTGTTTAAAATCCACAAAATAACATAAAACGACAAAAATGCTAGGATGTTAACAATGATTGACAGCTCAGATTGTGGTTCTAGGAAAAGTCATAATTTAGTTCGCGAATAATTCATTTCATCTCTTTTGTGTCGCCCTGCACTAGCTGCGTAAAACCTCAGCCAGAATCGAGCTCATTTTTGACCGACGAAACGGAGGAGAGGAGGTACTCAATTCGACGCGCATTTTTAGTTTTTTTTTTTATATATATATAACCACGCATATTTAGTTTTTAACATACCTAGTGGTCCGCTTTCGATAATTCTTCTTGTATTGGAAAAACATACTTCGAAATTGGTTACATTTAAATTTTCTTGAAATGGGCTGAGCCATTTTTGATAAATCAACAATAATGTGAAAAATGCTACATTGATCCGTGCGAAAGTCGGTCATCTCATATTTTGCGAAAAATAAATATAGTAAAAGCTATAGATATATTTACGTAGGTGTATAAAGTATTTTGGTGCATATCTGCTTAAAACCTCAGGCATCTTTGTAGTCGTAAACGCAAACCTACAGTTAAAAAATATCCCTGAAACATCATATTAATATTATAATTAAGTATTGAACCTATAATGTCCATATTGCTTAGACTATAAGCAACAGTGAGATAAGTAACGCAATGGTAATAACTGTAATGTTATATGCCTAGCAAATAAATAAATAAATCCAATGAATCGATTTCAATGTGCTTTTTGTGTAGGTAAAATTACGAAAACGAAAGTAAAACGAATCCGTGATTCAATTTAATCAAATTTATTTCAATTTGGTCCAAATTTATGTAGGAACACTTTTGAAACGTCATTAGCTAACTTTAAATAATTACACTATGGCATCAATTACAGATCCAATTATCACAATAATAACAACAACAATAATAATCCATATGAAGTAAACCAAAATAAATAATTAAAGAAACAAACAAATCAATCACAATGAAAATTAATATATACGTAGTATCTCTTTAGTTTGTGATTAATATATTATATTAATAATTTGACAATACGACATTCACAACACAATGTTGCCAATGTGAGTTTTGGAGATCCACCAGTTGGTTTCATTCGTAGGTTTACCTACATGACTCAAAAATTAAAAAAGTAAATATAAAAGAACAAGATAATACTGGATAAGTAGTTCTAAGCAATCTTTCTATTAAAGATAGGTATCTAAAATCAAGTAAATATAATTTAGTTTTAACCGTTTTATCTTGTATCTTGTAACATTATATTAAATTTGTATCAGGGGAAAGCTGCTCCAAAAATGGCGTCCGAGGGATTTGTATGCCATTCCGACAATGCCCTGATGCACAAAACGACGCCAAGAACAAAATAAAGCCACAAGTAAGTATTGTACGGTAAGATCTAGTTAATCATATTATAATGTTTGCTATACTGTAGGACGTCCATAATTCTTACTAATATTATAAATCCGATGGTAACCAGCAACGGACTATCTTGATTTTTGGCACCTACATAGTTTGAATGATGGATAGTGACATGGGCTACTTTTTATTCCACGAAAATAAAACGCTCCCACGGGTAAGAACAAAAATTAAAGTACCACGTGGGTGTCCGTATGGTATTTAAAATTGTCAATGGCTATCCCACGGGCCACGGACAAAAGCTAATTTAACATAATCAGTTTTATTCTAAAATAGTTCATTAGTACCAGATTTACACCTGGGCTGGACCGGCTGGCCCGGAACCACAGTTGTTACGGTATTAAAGTTACTCCGAGGATTAAAATACTTCCTATTACAAATCAAATACCTACTAACCAAAGATCAGATAAACCTATAGATAATCCATGATTTAAGTGTTAGCCACAGATAAAAAATAAAAATCACAATAATTCGTTCGTTCTTGTAGGTTTAAAACTTTTGAAACACACTTCAAAGTACCTACCTGCCTTCTTGGCTTCCATGCTGATCCTAAATAGTCCCAAAGCCTGATATGTAAATGGAAATAATGTAGAACTTACCTATCATAAAAATTACCCATGCGGCATGCGGCTCTTTTGGATCAAGCAACGAATGACTCGGACCGAGAATGTCTCTTAGCTGTTTCAGAGTCAGAATCTGGTCACTGACTGCAGTGGCTTCGTACTCTACCATCTGATAATATACCTAGGTACTGTGTTAGATCCCAGTAGCCTCCGCTCCGCATTACATTGGATAATTACGCGTATAGGAGCCAAGTTGAGCGAGCCTTAACTGCGGACCAATTTGTAGATCACAGACCTCGGGCTTTTATGTCATAGGTACTTTATCGTCTTTGGGGAATGTATGAATTACCCCGTTTGCACACACGAGGCGTAGGCGTAGTCGTATCGGGCGCGTATTACTTTACTTTACTGCACACGAGGCGTAGCAAAGGCTCGTATTGCTCTCGTACAGCGCGCGTATTACGATACGACTACGCCTACGCCTCGTGTGCGAAGGGCCTTGGCAAGGTGGCACTTTCTAGCCTTTGACACTAGAACCAAGGAACCAAGCGGAATGTCGAGAACCTAATCGAATAATTTTCATATTTCAGCATTGTGAGTATACCTCGTCGACTCCTATTGTTTGCTGCATATCACCTGCTTCCATCATCGAAAGGTAAGGCATGAAAGTTTCACATGTTGCAATAAATGATTTGACTTTGACTTAGATAAAGTAACTAATAAATTATCATCTAAAATAAATAAATAAATGAGAAGAAATAAATCCAAATCATTTAAATTTTCATGGAGAAGAAATCAGCTGTTTTATATCTACGCGTAAAATCGATTTTGTTTTTATGGAAAAGCTGATTAATTTTTCTTGAATTCCGGATTGATTTGAATTTTCTTGTTTTTTTTTTACATCCAAAGTTTCCTGAAAATTTGTGTCGTAATTCATATGTTTCAAGACTTGTATCAAGATTATTATCTATTAAGTAGGTAAATATATAAAAAAAAATATTCGTGACAAAACAATTAGGTACTTACACAGAAACAAAACACGAAAAACAACTAAAAAATAGAACAATTCTTACTCAATGCTTTGCCATATATATATATATATATATATATATATATAATAATCCTGTAACTTATTGTACGTCCACTATGGCTATTTTTGCATCTAATGTGGCGTCCACCTGTTTACGACGTCCGTATACGGACTAATAATAGGAGACTGCGCGCATTGCTTTCGAAATGACACACTGGTATACTGATGGTATATGGTATATATAGTACCTACCACAAGTTTTCCTTAGTTTGGAGTCAGAGACCTTGTGTAAGATGTCCCCTGATCAATTTGGACCCCTGTTCAATGCATTTGATTGTTTTCCAGGTACGACAAAGGTAACTGCATCTTGCCACCGTATCCTAAGCATGGCACATACGTCGCGAATGTTCCCGGTAAACCAGGAGATTCTTACGACGTGTTCATCATCAACGTCACCTGCAGCGATGGCTACGTGGTCGACCGATTGCGCACCGTGCTCTGCCAAGATGGCTGGTGGTCAGAACCGATGCCCAAATGTACCCGTATGTAATTACAATACCAAACTTTTATACCGTACCGTATATACAGGATTATTTCTAATCAATTAGCATCCTTTTGGGGGCTTAGTCCGTGCATCAAAACTAACAACTTTTGTTTTACGACTTTTGTCAAAACTAAAAACAAGCAAGATCTCGACGAAAGTGTTAGAAAAATCTATCCCTGGCAGTATGGATGTTGTGGTCAAATCGCTGGTTCTCAAAATCGGGAACTGTATAGTATATTCAAGTTCTGGTTGTTCATCGGATTGATCTGTTTCTTCACTAACTGGGATTTAAATAAATGTCTTGTATCGTTCGACAAGAGCGTATTCAATTCAAGCCAGACTTGTTCTGCTATAATGACGTCACAACACAACCACGCGGTCTGGTTGTAGCGGCTACGATCGATAATAATTCCTACAAGTATTTACAGCTAGAGTTCACATTTAAAGTTTGATTATACACGATCTTATACCTAGAGATCTTCTACTATAACATGACGTACCCCGCCAAAGTATTGTTTTAATGAGTGTGCTCATAAAAACGCATCAGTAACGACCACCAAATCCTTGGATTTGCTAGTTCGACTAGTTGTTACCAGTACCGTATCAGTACGCCACACATGCGTGGTGGCGCGTTGCAAATATTTTCACAAATTCTTTCAAACGTTTTTAATTTTGGAGAGGTGGGTCATGTTATCGTAGTAGACACACAAAATCCTTACAGAAAACATTCCTTCGCTGTTTCTGTCTCTAACGGTTCTTTCGCCTGGCTATGTTATCGGGCCGATCTGCCTTTCTCTCTTTTATTACCCTACCTGGCTTATTGTTCTATCCTTAATCCTAAGGGACTTTACAACTAACGGAATATTTTATTTGAACAATTACGCGACCGTGTTGGTTATAACCATAACCAAAAAATACCACGAATCACTTCGTCCGTCGGTAGTTTTTGTTACCTGGGCCGCGCGCACTCCTTCCGCGATATGTTCAGAGGGCTCAGCGTCTACAACCAGTGTTGCCACCTTAGCCCTTTTGGGACTAGAATAATCACTTTTTACTGTAAGTGAAATGGTTGTTTAATGATATAGCCAGACAAGGGCTATCTTGCCCTTTTCATGTTCTTAAAAACATTGCACCAAAATTTGAAATTTTCTATATGCTATCAAAGTGATAACGTCAAACTTTCACGATTGATTTATTTATATTTTTGAGGTAGATACCATTTCTTTTACAAAGGCAAAATGCCGCATCTCTACGCCGCGCTGGGTATTCGGGTATTATATAATGTTATTGTGATTCAAACTTAAAAATAAATACATAATTGAAATCATTACTAAAAGTGTTTTAGCCTTTTTACAGCAAGTCTTTTCTTGATAATTTGTATTCCATTTAGCCCGATCTAGCCTTCTTTAGCTTCTTCGAATGCCCTAATTTCTAAAACTAAGGTAGTAACATTGTCCACAACATCACTCCATACTCCATTCAATGACAGGAAGGACAAGGAAGGGACATATCAGATTTTACCTCTGTGAATTTTATTGATGAACCAAACCAACCGTTTTTTTTTTATAAAAAAAAACAGTTAGGGTTTTAGTTACACTGCCCTTATTTGACGTCGCTGATTCTACCTATCATGTAGTCACAGATACGGTACATAGAATAAGAACAAAGTACTAGAAACAGTACTAAAATAGCAAGAGATATACATTACTTTGTCCTATTTTAAATATGATATTTAAAATATGTTAGATAAAGATGCACATACACCCGAACTCAATTTCGAAGGGTTTCACAAACTAGCATTGAGCTGTCTCGGGCGTCCAAATTCAAAAAAGTAAAATGTAGGATGGTAAAATGATCAGAGATTTGACTAACCTAACCTAACCTAAGTTCCAGTAAGAAGGTTCAAATCTCTGATCATTTTACCTTTCTACTTTTAACCTTTTTGAATATGGACAGCCGAGATAGCTCAATGCTAGTTCGTGAAACCCTTTGGGTGTAGATATGTGTATCTTTTTCTGAGACCTTTTAAATTTAATATTAAAAGCGGGACAAAGTGATGTATCCCTCTATTTTAGTACGGTTCCTAGTACTTTAGTTCTAATTCTATTAAAAAAACATATAACAAACAGGTGTCATACATTTTACAGTTGGTTTGTTGGATCAGCTAATATTTTTTAGCTCAAATTTCATGTTGGCCCCATAGTAAAAACTATTATTCGGCTTAGTATAGGGCAAACAGATAACCACTGTATATTGTGTAGCAATTTATATAACTTTTATTATTTTAATGGTATTTTCAGAATGCGGTATAATATCCGAAGCACCGCGTCAGTTGAGGTCGAAAGCCGAGCCGCCGGCAGCAGTGCCGTGGCACGCGGCCGTTTATACCAAGAAGTCTGATCCGCACCGGCTCGTCTGCGGTGGCTCTTTGGTCAGCGCCACTGCTGTGTTAACAAGTAAGATATTGTTACGATAAGGGTTTTTGGCTGAACAGTTAAATTACCGATTTACTTGTTGCATTTTATTGCACACAATCTTCACAAAATCACAAAACTCGCGTCACAATTTGTTCGCACAAAACACTTCACACTGGCACTGATATTCACAGACACTATCTCTAGTCGAGGTCTAGGTCGAGTCTATACGGAAACTAATAGTTCTATTGAAGATTTTAGAACAGAATAGTTGATTGAATCAAGCGTTACTTTGCTGAAATTCATCTTCAAATCTTTGTTTTGAATAAATATTTAGTGTATTTCCGCTAAATTGTTGTAGGCAAATAAGTTGTTTTAGGGCATTAAAAAAAAACTTTTTTTCACTACACTTTCTACTTTTTTTAAATAATATATTAATAATCTGTTAACAACAAATAAATATTATAAAAAAAACTTAAATAAACTAATAAATAACACCCTTATTCTAACTGCACTACACTCTGTTCGACACGTGTTTTGCCGCAAGAAGATTAGGTATAAAAATAAACGGTGCACATAACATATTGTGGTATTATTTGCCTTGCATAAAACAATGAGCTTTTTTATTTTTTCTCTCCGGTATCCGGCCTGATAGTCAACTAATATCCGCATCCGGCTCGATAGTTTATTTAGGGTGGATAGTTACCGGATATCTCATCTCTAGTTTATACAATGTTTAGTATAGAATGACAACTCAGTGTTTTATAAGTTATGTAAATTAAACCTAATATTAGTTTATACAAATACTGTTAAGACGAGGCACCGGGCCGAGAAACACGAAAACGGCAAAAACGAGTACTTTTGAATGCGCGATGTGAGAGGATGAATGATATCGATTCAAATTTAAAAAATGTCATAGATAAGGGAAAATCTTAATAAATTGAATGAACCGGACAAAATTTTGAAAAGTAACCGGCTTTATTAAAAAAAAAATAAAACAAATTGCTCACCAAAAAAATTTTAGTAATTCGAATGCTCAGAATTATCTCAGAAATATAATATAATTATATTGTAGCTTTAGAACATTATTATAGTAGGTAGTAAGTTAGGTACTTAGTATTTTTATTTGGTAGTGTGTAAATAGTAGTGAACAAGTGTGCATAGAAAATGGGGAGGAAAAATAAGCGGAAAGAATTGTTTTTACAAAAACGAAAAAGAAAACCTAAAAAAAATGACGGAATGTTTGGGTAAGTCGAATTACATATATAATAAACTTGCAATAAATAGTTGCACTCTAATGCCCTAATAATAAAGTCTATATTTGGCAAATACACATTCGTCTACAGATTATGGATTATCACATTCTTACTACCTAGGTACTTCAATTTTTCTGCATTTACCTATATTTACAATTTTTTTAGGTCAAAAAAACGGAAACTGCAACCTGACGATTGTCAATCCACATCCTCAACAGGGCCAGTAGATAGAGAGTGAGTCCATGCCAAGTACCTATCTATCATGTCAGCAATCAATTTAAAGTATCTAGTAATAATACTCCGTCTATTCTTTATTTTCAAGTGTGTACCTACTAAGATTTGTCTGTACAAACTAACCATACTGTAGGAAACAAATATCAGAACAAAAAGCTATGGAGTCGTCTCTTGATATTTTAGAAACCTATCTAAAATAATGATATTTATTAGGTGATGTTCTATCACCTAAATAATTGTGTTAGCTTTAACTTTTTAATAATTATATAATTACATCATTTTATTTTGTAGCCACCCAGAAATATCACCAACATACGCAGAGTTACACAACGTGTTGCCGACATCTGGGGATTCAGAGGAAACGGTAAATTTAAACACTTTTTTTAAATTATCACGGTTATAGTATTGTCTTTTACCGACTTCAAAAAAGAGGAAGTTGTCGATAGGGTTATTATTTTTTCTTCTTTTAAATAAACGAAATTAAAATTATTCTCCCTGCTTCATCATCATTAATCATTTGATACATTTTAAAAAGGGACCTACTCGTACGATACTTGAAAGAGTTGAAAGGGACCACAGATTTAATTTAAAAAGGACATTTGAGAACTGAGCCAAATATTTATGTCACGAGAAGTAATGTTGTTATGATATTTATAGTGGTAGTGTATTAGAACAATCATCAAAGCACACTATTTGTTTGAATTCTTTGAACAATATGAATCAGAGTACAATACTATACCTTATTGAAAAGGTAGTTTCAATTACTGAAGCCTATGTAACTCACTGTATGCATAAATAAATAACATTTTGATATTTAAATTGTAGAGTTACTGAAACAGTATATTTAAGATGAATAATTGGTTTGATTGGGTTTTTCTGGGTTTTCCCCAATCCTGCGCAACAAATGTTGAACCAATTTGAATGTATCCCCAGACAAGGTAGGAAGGTGTGTTGTGTTATTTTAATTGTATAAAATTTCGTTATCAAAATAGGAATTGATTTTTAAATAGATTAATTTTTGAGGGGGCGTGTTGGAATATGATACAAAAACTAATCTATCTCACTCTAACATGTAATGTATGTGAGTGTTTCTCTTTCCTTCACGACGTTTACATTATAGTAAAATACCCCTTTGTTCTACAACTTTAATGCTTATTATGAATTCCTCACCACTGTTCTTATAGAGCTGTGCTAGACCGCACTCGCACCTATCCTACCAAATATCGGTAAATAAATGATTTATATTTTAAACCGATTAACTAAATATTTTATTTCTGGCATCCAAACCCTTTTCTAAGTGTGTGAAGCACGATAAAAATAAGTTCATTGATTATGATACCTGTACATAATCAACATTAATTTGTATACAGGGTTATTTCTAATCAATTAGCATCCTTTTAGAGGTTTATTCTGTATATGTACATCAAAACTAACAACTTTTGTTCTGCAACATTTCTCAAAACTAACAACTTTTGTTCTGCAACATTTCTCAAAATTAAAAAAAAAAAGCTGTTCCATACATTTTGTTGCGGGTCACGGGTAGACTCACTATTCTACGGAGTGTCTACCCTTGACCACGGTTGATGCAACTCGGACGAAACGTCGGGATGATGAGTTATTTATTTATCTCGTAATTTCAGAGCGCGATAAGTCCCGTAGTATATAATAATAATGTGTTCAAATCGCGAAAGTTTAAAAACAGCAGTTGAAATAACCCTGTATTGTATGAAAAAAAAAAACATTAAAAAGATCAAAATAATTTTTGCCTTTTTTTTAAATTGTTGATTAAGGACAAGGCGACTCCATGATTATCTATGCTCTAGGCAAATTGAGTTGACGCGTGCCGCCGCCGCGCCGTTAGCAGCGCCACGTACGCTAGCCCAGCGTTGCCGCCCGCCGCTCTGGCGTGATCCTGTCAAGTGAGACCGCGTAAAATTTTGTCCGAGTGAAGGGGCGCGGTACTCGATTTTGAAACTATAGTTTATCAATGCGTCACCTTAATTGATCGAGCGTTACTATACCTTGTAAAACTTAGCTTGATACGCGAGACATTGACATTGACATACGCGTAATGGTACTTGATGTGCGTGAGCCATCACGCGTATGTCAATGTCAATGTCTCGCGTATCAAGCTATATTTTACAAGGTATAACTACTAGCTTGCTCATAAAGTGACTCTGATTTCATTGCAATTAGGCACATAATGACACCTGTAATCAGACTGTGACTTTTTCATTGCTATATTGGTTGAGTCGCTTTGTTCTTAAATAATGTTTCGATACAAAAAAGATCGTGTTCTATAGTAGGATAAATAAATGAATGTACCTATGAAACCTCATTCTTTTAGTCTATGGCCGATTGCCACTGCGCGCGCATAGGAAAACTAATTAATTTTTCCCACTATTTCGAAACATTTTTAGTTTTCATTTATTTTATTCACAAGGGTGTTGAAAAACGTCGTGTGCTACACGTGTGTATTGATAATTACCGTCCTCGGCTCTCTTTAGACCCTTGCCTACGGCTCGGGTCTCAATGGATCCTCAGCGGTAATCACCAAAATTACACTCTTACCATAATGTACTATTGTCCACAGCGGCACACTGCCTATGGAATTACAACGACGTCTTGGTGCAGCCAGCATCTGAGTACGCGGTGGCGGTCGGCAAGCTCTACCCGCAGTGGGATCACCCATGTGATGCACACGCACAGAAATCAGACGTAAGGCCAATAATTGTGTATTTTACGTATCGTAGTACGCGCGTAGGATGAGACCAATACGAGCGCATACATGTTCAAACAAGTCCGCACACGAGGTGTAGCGTAGTCGTATCGTAGGAGGCACCGCTCCGTGTGTGGACTTGTTTGAACATGCACGCGCTCGTTTTGCTCTCTCTACGCGCATACTACGATACGCCTACGCTACGACGCCGTATTTGAAGGGCCTTAATAACAATCTTTTATTTAGTTTCACCTGTCCCATTGTCTGTCTGACGGTCTGTAATCAAATCTTTCAAGTTAAATTAGAACCACTTGCCGGTTTCCGATTGAGCTGAAATTTTGCATACATGTATAAATTGCAAGACAGTGCAATATTTTGATGAGATGGTGCTGATCTGGTGATGGAGCCGGAAGGTGTTCAAAGAAACTTTGCAATGAAACGACACAACCTCATCATTGGGCTCATTTGAATCGTCTTGACGATTAGTTTGTCTTTCAATGGTAGCCAGGGTCTGATGATGGAGCTGGAAGATGGTCCTAGGAACTTTGTAACTAAACGACTCAACCCCACAGAGTTTCGGCTCGTATGATTCGTCTTGGGGAATATCTACTTGTTCAGTAAAAGCTTGTTTTTCAAAAAAAGGGTTTTTTTATTATTCTTGTTAATAATATTGGGCAAAGGTCTCAACGGAGTAGGTTCCTCTATCCAGTCGACCCCGAGGCCGTTCTCCAACACGATTTCGCGACGGAATCGTGAGGTTTAAAAAGGATTGGACGGAGGTAGCACAGAACAGAAAGGAATGGAAGGAATTGGGGGAGACCTTTGCCCGGCAGTGGGGCAGTACAGGTTAAATAAAAAAAAAATATTACTAGCAACAACTTTTCTTGCCACATAAAAAAAATGCTATTATAAATTGAGTTACCTATAAACTATCCTATCTCTCAAGTTGAATCAGTGTATCAATAGTTGAGGAGTTCGCCGCGAACAAACAACGTGACAAGAAATTTTATATATAAAGATAGGCCAAATCAAACTTTTTGGCGGCTGTATATTTAGCTATGGGCAAGTTGCGCAAAACCCAACCCGAAGTCGCCCGGCTTGTAGCTAGCTGCACAGCCGCCAACAAGTTTGATTCGGCATATAATTCCTACTTACTAGCTGACACGAGTGACGTTCTGCTGTGTTATCACATTTTCACGCAACTCCTTTTTTCTCTTTCATACGAACTTGGTCTAGAACAAGACAACAAGTGAAATCATTTTAGCCGCGGGCTTCCCGGCTGCCAAGTTAGCTCCAAGCTGCGCAAACCCCAATCCCGACTGAAGCTCACCGAGGAGCGGGTGTCGCCCAGCTTGTAGCTAACTTCACAACCATTTGATTCGTTATACACGCAGCGGCAGTCGGCAAGCTCCCCCCGGTGTGGACCTATCTGATGCACACGGGCAGAAGTCACACGTAAGATTATTCCATTAATAATCTTACGTGTGATTTCTGAAAAGTTGACTAAATTTTAAAAATTGGTCAATTATATACCTTTATATCTATTTTATCCCAAAAAACCTTAATTTTATAAAAAATATCAACATTTACGTTACATATTTCGTATTTATAAAAAATAGATAATTTTCTGTTGCAAACGTGAATAATGTCATGGCGTCTTGAATGACGTCGCAACCCGTCACAGTCACAGTGAAAACGTCAACTACTACGATGATCAAGAAGATGGTACAAGAAGTATTTATGTAAATCCAAACTTCTTGACGATGATGTTTCGCGGGTCGTGACGTAAGACTTTCTGATTGGTATTGTTTATTATACTTTAAATAAGTTAGGTTGTAAAAATAAGAATAATATTTGCTTAAAGGATATGGAAAAGATGCGGTTTTTGAAATCTTGCAGAAACAAAATATATACCAATAGAAAGCTTACATAATTATCTTTTCAAACACATATTTTTTAGAATTTTTTTCATCGCCATTTAATTTTCAAATGGGTTCTAAAAACATTAGAAAAATGAACTATGTGCTACACCAAATAACTGCATTAAGCCTAAATTGAAAAAAAAAACCTGACAGTGACATTATGAAACAGCAAAAGGAAATGACATTGTCAATATTGAACAACCAATAGAGGGCTGGTCGCCATGTTTTAAAAAATAATTAAATGTCAAACTCTAAAATACCAGCCCGCTATTGGTTGTTTGAAGATTCCTGTCTGATACGTAGACTACGTAAACCTCCTCTTAGTATTACCAGTTCAGTCTAAATATTTTCTACTTAGTGAAATAAAAAAGAGATGTTATAATAAAACGGCGATACACAAAAATATGTTTTTGCGTGAAATAATATTCTTAAATATGGCACTAAACATTAATACAGCTCGCATCGCTGCCGGTTTTCAAGGACCGCCTCCCATATAAAAAGTTTACCAACTCCTTTTGAGAATAAGTCCATATTCTGTGTCTTTATAATACAAACAATTTGTTATTAGTGGACATAAGCCTGTTCTGTCTTTTATAAATGTATGTTCCCTCAGGTTCTTGAAATATACATCCCGGAGACGTTTGAAGGAGAAGCGTTGAACTATGCCAGCGATATCGCAGTTCTGAAGCTGGCTACGGCAGTCCAGATCAATGCGTTTGTGCGCCCTGTCTGCTTGGACTCGGAGGATAAACTGGCACCCGGCTCACTTGGAAAGGTATTTACCACGGCATGTACTGTACTTTACCAGCTTTTGTAATAGTCCACTGCAGGACTTAGGGCTGCCCATGAAGGGTAGTTGGGCCATATGCACCAGGCTGGCCCAGTTCGGTGTACCTATTAACTGGTCACACTGGTAGGAAAAAATATTTAATTTTAGTAAATTAATAAATGAATGTGGAAGAATCAGCTACAAATGCAGTTAAATAACGATAGAAGCAGTTTAGTATTGTTAAACTAGAAAAAGTAAAAGGCTGTAGTATTATTTTTCATACAATTAATAAATATATATTTTTGAGAAGCACAAAAAACAAGCATTCATTTGAAAAAATGATGTATATTTATCATCCTGGTTAGATTTTTCTCTGAATAATATACCACTTGTGGACGTCACCTTTGTAACTGCGCCTCTGCGCCAATGACTTGCCTCGTTTATACATACCTACCTACGACATAAAGTTTGATTCATCCTATGGAGCGTTTTCTCGCCTGAGAATGACGATTTTTAACACGTTTTTATTAGTTTCACCTCTACGTTTGCGTTTAACCAACCCCTTTGAGCTCAATTTTAACCTACTTGGAGCGATCAGATTTTCTTTAAACTTTGCTCACCTATCAAACACCGATGATAAAGCATTTATAAAAAAATGTATGAATCCTAAACGATTTTTTTTAAGATTTTTTTAACAAGTCATGTTTTTATTATATATATTCAAATCCCAAAATCGATTTAATAATCACAATTGGACCAAATTCTTAGAAAACATAATAATAAATCGTTCCAATTCAAATAATAAAATTGCCATATCCTTATAGGGTCATATCATATGTATAACTATACATAACATGTTAATAATTAAGAACCGCATGTAAATTTCATACATGCATTAAATGATTTAAGTTTGAGGTTTAAAATTGAACTTTATGACTACTACAATTGAGAATATTTTTGTACTTTACGACTAGGTACTACAGTTGAGAATATTTTTGTACTTTACGACTACTACAGTTGAGAATATTTTTGTACTTTACGACTACTACAGTTGAGAATATTTTTGTGCTTTACGACTACTACAGTTGAGAATATTTTTGTACATTACGACTACTACAGTTGAGAATATTTTGTACTTTACGTCTGCTACAGTTGAGAATATTTTCGTACTTTACGACTACTACAGTTAAGAATATTTTAGTACTTTACGACTACAACAGTTGAGAATATTTTTGCATGTTTGAATTGTTTGCATATTTGTGTTATCTCTAGATAATACTATGGGCCGAATCAAACTGCTTGGCGGCTGTGATGTTAGCTGTGCTAAGAACAGCCAATCCTTGCACAGCTGAAGCGCAGCTGTGCGAGGATTGGGTTTCTTAAAAATTAAAAAAAAATAGAAAGAAATAGAACTTTACAGACACCAACAAGTTTGATTCATCATCATCATTTCAGCCATATGACGTCCACTACTGGACATAAGCCTTCCCTAACGATTTTTAATAAGACCGGTTGGTAACGGCTTGCATCCAGCGCAATCCTGCGGTCCTAATAAGGTCATCCGTCCACCTTGTGGGTGGACGTCCTACGCTGCGCTTGCCGAAACGTGGTCTCCACTCGAGAACTTTTCGAGCTCATCGGTCATCAGTCCTTCGAACTATGTGCCCTGCCCATTGCCACTTCAACTTGCCAATCCGTTGGGCTATGTCGGTAACCTTGGTTCTTCTACGGATCTCCTCATTCCTGATTCGATCTCGCAGAGAAACTCCGAGCATAGCCTTCTCCATGGCTCGTTGGGCTACTTGAAGCTTACTAATAAGGCCCATAGTGCATCGGCCTATACTAATTAAAAAACATGTTTTTATACAGATAGCAAGTTGGAATATCCTGAACATAGGCGGCAGAGGGAGGAGGCAAGAGGTGCAAGAGTTTCCTTATGTCGACCCAGCTCAGTGCTCCGAGAAGGCGCCTAAATCCTTCCGTGACTTCCTCACCGTCGATAAGCTCTGCGTTATTGGAAAAGGTAAAACAAGCATTATATCAACAAAAACCTTTTTAAAAACAAGCTTTAACTGAACAAGTACCCGCCACACCGAAACAATATGTCATACCTAAATGCTCTCTTTGACGAACTTGCTACATGTTAAAATCTTAAAAATTTTAAGATTAATAATTCCTTTTGAAAGTATTTTATTTTATATGTCAGGGTCTGAAAGTGATCGTCTCAATCGCCCGACATCGTTATTTGTGGGTCATTCATTGGTACAGTTCGCCGGCGGTCTCCAGTTGTCCATCTCACCAAAATAAACACTCTGTACTACTGCAACGGGTGGTTTTATTGACCTAGTATCACTTGGTATTCAATTTAACAAGAATTATCGAGGATGGAAACAGATTTCAAAGTCAATGGATTTGCACGGGTGCAATCCGCCTCGCGCTCGGTATGGCATGACGTCAACTGTCAAAGTCATTTCATTCCGACACAAGCTCGCAGTGTTGCCACGTGCGATCCCATTCGGGTGATACCCACTTTAAAATCATCACTATTGCTTTCAACTAAAACCAGCTATGCTGTCTCACTCCGTCATATATTTAAATACAAAAAGTAAATGTAAAGTATTTGCATTTTGCATTTAAATTCTTTTTTTAAAAGGTATTTTGTATATTGGCATAATATTTTTACATTGGTCCGGATGCTAGATCTCTTCTGAGCCTTGAGGTTTTGCGTAGTTTTCTTAAACTTGCGCGTTTTTGTGTGGCTCCATACATTTTTCTTAGTTCTTCCTCGTTTCCGCCAGGGGCGCTGTACAAAAATGTATCGAGGAAACGGAAACTACAGTATAGTTTCAATTTACGTGTAAACCGGTTGTAACCCCTCTGGTCATATTTTTCATCGAATTTTGTCGAACCTTGGTACACAGGATTGTTGGACAGGACAAGCTGCGCACAACCCAATCCTCATATTTTTTTTTTTTTTAAATAAAAAGTTTATTCATTGAAAACAAAACAGGTGAAAACCATTTTAATAAATTTACCAGCATTGGGTTTCGCGCAGCTTGTAGCAAACTTAACAGTCGCCAATCTAACTTAGATTTAGCCTATAAGTTGTTGCTTGTTCCAGACTCGACTCAAGTCCTGTGCCGCGGCAACTCCGGCGTCGGGTGGGCGTTCCCGAGGGAAGAGGCCGGAGTGACTCGTTACTACCTGCGCGGGATTGCGTCTACGTCAGTCTTTGAGCCAGACTCGTCATGCTCGCGCGTAGTAGGATTCACGAGCCTGCCGTATCACGGGAACTTTATTAAACAGCACCTGTAAATAATCTAGATAATTATAAGACGTCGAATCCTACAAGTCGAGGGATGTGAAGTCAGCTACAAGCTGCGCAGTATCTAACCAACGCGCAGCTTCCTGTGAGCTTCAGTCTGGATTGGATATTGCGCAGTTTGAAGCTAACTTCACATCCGTCGACTTGTATGATTCGGATTATGCTTACAAAAATACATTAAAACATTACAACAATTTGATATAGCTAATTAAAGTTAATTTGATTCAACGATGTTTTTCTATATCTTTAAGCCTTAAATATATTATAAAATAATTATTCCATCAAAGGACATTGGGTAAAGCGCATAGAAGTTTGACGTTGAAGGGTTCCGTACCGTGATCAAAGAAGATATAATAATACTCCGTGGTGGTGCCTCGTTAGCCCCATTTCTCTCGCCGTTATTGAAAGCAAACAAAAACTCCTAGAAACTACGTCTGTTGTATGAGAGCCCCCTTAAATATTAATTTTATTCTTTTTGGTATTTGTTGGTATAGCGGCAAAAGAAATGCATCATCTGTGAAAATTGCAGCTGTCTAGCTGTAATGGTTTACGAGATACAGTCTGGTGACAGACAGACAGACGGACATTAGAGTCTTAGTAATATTGGTCCCGTTTTTACCCTTTGGGTATGGAACCCGAAAAACCAGATACATGATGTTCGTGTAACTTGTCGTTTTTATTTTGATTTTTCGTGTATTTTATGGGAGGAATGCAAACCAGTGGTGAGAATAAGCAAGTTATTTCGTCTTATTTATTTATTAATAGTATCTAAAATCTGTTTCGCAACAGATTCTGAAGAACCATTAATTCAAGGAATTTCTGTCTGAAGTCTTCTTGGGTTTTGGGTTCGGCTCCAGCTTTGACTTCGATTCCGGGTTCGGCTTCAGCTCTGACCATTGCATCTAAGTGATCAAAATCAGAGGGATATTAAAGTTGATGGGCGCTTAGTCTATGTTCTAAATCATTCGAACGAAATATGATTCCTATCATTACCCCTATTTTCATAATCCGACGAATATCTTGGCGGGCATCAACTTTGACCAAGATATTTCAGGCAACTTATTTAGGGACCTTGAAATAGGCTTACAGAATGTAATACCTACTTTTGTCAAAGTCGGCTAAACGGTTCCGTAAGAGGTCTAATAAATACAATTATCTTTTTCTCAAACCACTTTCCCCTAACTACGACGTGGGACCATATATTTATAAAGATGATAGATTTTTAAATTAAATTGTTATAATATACTAGCTGACCCGGCCACGCGTTGCTGTGGCTAAATAAATTAAAATTGAGACTATAACTTGAGATTTAAACTATCTTATCTCTCAAGTTGGATCGAACTGCACATGGTGTGCTAATTTTATTGTAATCGGTTTAGTGGTTTAGGAGTCCATTGAGGACAAACATTGTGACACGAGATTTATATTTATTAAGATAATCCTACGTAACCTCAGACCAAATAAAAAAATCAAGACAGAATGTTGTGAACAAACAAGTGAGGTCGGCAAAACTATGCCTCGCCGTTTAGACACAACACACACATGTACACGTACAAAGAAACCATGCCTTGGTTCGTCAATCAAACTTTGGCGAGCGCAACACCGACGCACTCACACATGTATAAAAAATCGGCCTCATTAATGACTGACTGAAGTGACGGATCAACGCAGAGCCCAAACCGCTGGTCGTAGGAGCCTGAAATTTGGAGGATGGGTTCTTTGTATGACGTAGGCATGTGATAAGATAGATTTTTCGAAATTCTAACCCTAGAGGGTGAAAAACAAGGACAAACTTTGTATGAGACAACGTGATTCCTTGATCCAATCGACTTGAAATTTTTGCATAAACTTTCTGTAAATTGGGGGCCAAGCTATATGCACAAGAGATGGTCTACACACTATGGTCGTCCCGACCTCTTTATAACATTTACTTGCAATCCTCTATGGGATGGTACAGCGAGATCATTTATCAAGCGGAGATGTGTGGAGGAGAGAAGACGCCATGACGTATGTGCCACACTATGGTCGTCCCGACCTCTTTATAACATTTACTTGCAATCCTCTATGGGATGGTACAGCGAGATCATTTATCAAGCGGAGATGTGTGGAGGAGAGAAGACGCCATGACGTATGTGCCACACTATGGTCGTCCCGACCTCTTTATAACATTTACTTGCAATCCTCTATGGGATGGTACAGCGAGATCATTTATCAAGCGGAGATGTGTGGAGGAGAGAAGACGCCATGACGTATGTGCCACACTATGGTCGTCCCGACCTCTTTATAACATTTACTTGCAATCCTCTATGGGATGGTACAGCGAGATCATTTATCAAGCGGAGATGTGTGGAGGAGAGAAGACGCCATGACGTATGTGCCACACTATGGTCGTCCCGACCTCTTTATAACATTTACTTGCAATCCTCTATGGGATGGTACAGCGAGATCATTTATCAAGCGGAGATGTGTGGAGGAGAGAAGACGCCATGACGTATGTGCCACACTATGGTCGTCCCGACCTCTTTATAACATTTACTTGCAATCCTCTATGGGATGGTACAGCGAGATCATTTATCAAGCGGAGATGTGTGGAGGAGAGAAGACGCCATGACGTATGTGCCACACTATGGTCGTCCCGACCTCTTTATAACATTTACTTGCAATCCTCTATGGGATGGTACAGCGAGATCATTTATCAAGCGGAGATGTGTGCGGTGTGCTATGCAAGAAGAGAATATGATTTTCAGCTCGGGAAACTCCACCAAAGCGGAGATGTGTGTGTTGTGCGAGAAGAGATGTTTTTCAGCTCGGGTGCGGCGCGCGCACGGGGCTCTGCGGGTTGCTGGCGGGCAAGAGGACATCGCTTACTGCACGCTCGCGCCGCTCACATCTTTCGTCCCAACTACGCGTCGTCCGCACAAAGCCCACATCTCCGCTTCCATCGCGCCATACAAATATTACAAATCTCCGCACAGCGATCTCCACTGAACGGAGAGATGTGTCAATAACACAATTCTATTGGTAGTTTAAAAAACCTCTTCTCCGCTCGTCTCGTCTCCGCTTCAATGGAGTCCCGTCCTAAGCGAATATTCAGGTATGTTACCTTATATATACGGTACGGTACGGTGTTGTAAATACATACGGGTACATGTGGGCATCGGTTCTGACCACCAGCCATCTTTGCAGAACACGACGCGCAATATGTTGACTCCGTAGACATCGCTGCAGGTGACGTAGATGATGAACCAGTTGTAAGAATCTCCTGGTTTACCGGGAACATTCGCGCTGAATGTGCCATGCTGGGGATACGGTGGCAAAGTGCAGTGACCTTTGTCGGGCCTGGAAAACAAAAATATTGGGGGACATCGTACACACGGTCTCTGAATCCAAACTAAGCAAAGCTTGTGATTTGGCTACCAGTGATATACCTACTACATATACGTATTTAATAACACCCAGAGAAAGAGCAAACAGCTATGTTTATCATCATTTTTTGACTGTTTTTGTTTGTTTTTTGCTACGAAATAAATATATTTCTTTTTTTTTCTTTCTTTCAGAAGTCAGGTTCACTAACCACTGAGCCACAGAGGCAGTCGTGAGGGAAAAAAATCAACAGTGGTTCACATTGATCAGGGAACATCTTACACAAAGTCTCTGACCAGAGACTGATATAAGTAGGTACTACATATACAAACTTATTTTTAATACATACTTATACAGGTTGTTTTTTAAACGGTTTTATTATTATTATTATTAAACGGTTTTATATTATTATATTAAACTGAAATCACAGGCTTAGCCTGGTCCTTTATTAGGCATCAATGGAGCCTAAGCCATATTATTAAACGGTTTTATATTTAGCTCACCCCGTTTGTTTTATTATTTACTAGATGCCCGCCCCGGCTTCGCCCGGATATGATTGGCAAAAGGCAGACATTATAAGTATTGTGCATTTATATACCTACCACGTAATGTAGCTAAAGGTCACACACGTGAACACCAACCAGATCTTCGATTCACGTGAACACCTTCTCTATAAGTACTTGCAAAGTTCCCATACATTGTCTACATTCGAGTAAAGCCCCATCTATGTGTGTAACTACACATACCTATTTACTATCACTACAACAGAAATTATAAATCGTCTGTATGTCGGTTCGCCTAACTAATGTTTTCCAAATCTGTAGGTCCTACTACATAAATCGGCGCTTAAATAGAGGTGGTATATCCGTATATAGCCGTGGTAATCTAGTGGTAGTAACATCTATCTTATAATCCTGAGGTGGTAGTTTAAAATCCTGATCCCATATCAATGAGTTTCTTTGGAACTTATCTACGCAATTTCACACCACTGGCTTTCCCGTGGAGGAAAATGTCGTGTGGCAACCTGCATCCTTACGTCTGTAGAAGAAACTGGATGACATATAGGAATCCACCAACCCGCACTGGGTCAGCGTGGTGGATATTATTTTGAAAAGGATTAATACCAAGATATAAATTAAGAGCCCTTTATTGCAATGGCATTTCTATGTAATTTTTAAAATAAAAGAATACTTATTGTGGCCTATAACAGTTAGACATATGTCGCTAAATTTTTTGTATTTAAATAATTATTTGTTCTACAAAGTCGCAGTACATTATTTTATTCTATCGTCAATAGTTTTCGCAGCGTATGCGATTTAACGAATAATTTAGGTAATTTTTAACACCTTGGGATACATTATGGGAGTTTTAGTAAGGATCCCTAGTTTTTTTAGGGTTCCGTACCTCAAACGCCAAAAAAGGAACCCTTATAGGATCACTTTGTTGTCCGTCTGTCCGTCTGTGTGTATGTCAAGACTCTTTATCTCGGGAACGCGTAAAGATATCGAGTTGAAATTTAAACTGTATACGTATATCTATGGTCTCTTGCAGTTGTGTAAAAAAAAACTTCTCAGTTATCTTTTAAAAAAGTAAGAGCCGTTTATGTCGTAAAAAACCGCATAATTAGCACTCACAAAAATCAAAACCTACAGGG
The DNA here is from genome assembly GCA_949316475.1 of Hypomecis punctinalis. Taxonomy (NCBI): domain Eukaryota; kingdom Metazoa; phylum Arthropoda; class Insecta; order Lepidoptera; family Geometridae; genus Hypomecis; species Hypomecis punctinalis. The sequence continues at coordinate 4,536,950 of OX438822.1, forward strand.
TACTTCCCGTTGACATAGAACTATGAAATTTGGCGAGAAGCATTGTCTCAGAGTACACATATAGGAATAAATTTGAAAACTGTACAATTTTTTAAATCACAAAAAAATAGGGCCTCTAAATTCATAAAATATGGGTTTAAAAATTCAAAGTGAGTAAATCGTATCATGTAAGATATCATATAAAAGAACTTTATTAGCACATGCTAAAACAGGTAATTATTTTAATAACGTGTTTGTACGGAACCCTCGATGTGCGAGCCTGACTCTTGTCCAGTTTTTTTTTAATATTATATGTATATGTATATAGCCTATGTTACACAGGGATAGTGTAGCTTTCTATCAGTGAAAGAATTTTTCAAATCGGTTCAGAATTTTTAAGCCTATTCGATGCAAACAAACAATCAAATATTTCCTCTTTATAATATTGGTATAGATTATTTTCCTAGCTAGAGAGCTTCGATAAACACATCCGATCGCTGCTAATCATAAAGTGCTGAGGGAGAAGCGCGACCTCCGACGCGCTATTTGTAGGCACGCGCCGCCCGCGCCAGCCGGGCCGGTAGCTACTTCCGCACCGCTATGTCTCTGCATTTTAAATCTGTAATATCTTCGGAAATATTCATTTAAATTACATGCTGTAAAGAGCCATATTAATCTATATTGAATGGACAATGTATTGAAGGTACTTAATTGCATAAGGATTAATGTTGTGTTGCTTAAAATAACTTCCTAAATAATCCATTTTTTTCCGTAAAATTTAAAGGATAAAAATGGTTATTGTGGGTTATCCTTAAGAGATAGACATATATCATCGCGGACTTTTTTGTTGACCTTTTTAAGGTGTACAATACTGTAGTAAATTATTTTGATTTATATCGTGGGGTTCAGTCAGCGTTTGCAATGTAAGCGCAAAAAAATGTGTTTATTTACGACATCACATTAGAAACCTGTAAATTCATCAGTGTTCCTCTACAATATTATGCATGTATCATACATAAAAACCTTTCTCTTGAATCACTCTATCTACTAAAAAAAAGCTCTTTAAAATCCGTTGCGTAGTTTTAAAGATTTAAGCATACATAGGGACGGACAGACAGCGACAGCTACTTTGTTTTATACTATGTAGTGATTCTTGGGTCAAATTTAGTAATTCAAATTTCACCCTCTTCCTGTCAACCGATTAATCTGAAATTTTGTATACACTTTGGATTTTGGTGACAATACAATTATGTTTATTCATTATCATTATAAATTCAAGATGGCCGCCGCTACAAAATGGCGGATAATTTATGTTTTATTAATCCCATCAATATGGGTATCAAATGAAAGGGCTCAACAAGCAAAATACAATATACTATAAAAAAATTAAATCCAAAATGGCGGCCGCTACAAAATGGCGGATAACGTAGGTTTTATCAATCCCATCAATATGGGTATCAAATGAAAGGGCTCAACAAGCAGAATACAATATACTATAAAAAATTGAAATCCAAGATGGAGGCCGCTACAAAATGGCGGATAACGTAGGTTTTATTAATCCTATCAATATGGGTATCAAATGAAAGTGCTTAACCAGTGATGGCGGCCTCTACAAAATGGCGGAAAACTTAGGTTTTATTAATCCCATCAACATGGGTATCAAATGAAAGGTCTCAATAAGTAGAATACAATTTACTATGCAAAATTGAAATCTAAGATGGCCGCCGCTACCAAATGGCTGATAACAATTTTTTATCAATCCCACCAATATGGGTATCAAATAAAAGGGCTTGACAAGAAAAATACAGTGCACTATACAACCTCAATATTTAAGATGGGCGCAGCCACTAAATGGCGTATAATAATAAGATTTAAATTTAGAAATTGAATCTGTAATTTAGGTATCTGATTAATCCAGCCTGAATCCACCACCCAAGTCAAGATTTTGTATCGTGTTGAGGACTGTGTGGCGTTAGAATGGCTAAAAATGATACGTCGTTAGCGGTACACCACCCAAGTTAAGGTGAAAGGTTAAAACGCGCCGAGAACTGAATGGCATTAGGGTGGATAAAAATGATATGTCGTTAGCGTTGTCCCCTCAAGACTCAGGCGCATCTTGTTGTACATGGCCTTGCCCCTTTATTGGACCTCTGGGGGGGTCGACCGTTTAAATGTCCATTACTCGTGGGAACAAAATGGTAAAAAAAATATAAAAAATACAAACACAAATAAAACAGAAACTGCAACACAACGTAAACGAAGGCTTCAAAAAGCGAAAGAAGAGTATAAAGCAAAACGAGCTAAAGAAAGTGAAGGTGATAGAAATAGTCGATTACAGAAACGACGGGAACAATTAGCGTCAAAAACACCTGAGCAATATGAGGCCAGGTTAAAAAAGCAACGTCACCGATATACACAAATTTAACTGAAAATATGCGTCAGCAAGGTGACCAGACTTTTATTAATATTTTGAATGCTTTGAGAGTCGGTGAGCTAACAACCCAACATTTTAGTATTTTAATGGGAAGACTTCTTCAAGACACGAGTGATGAGTTTGCAATAGACAAAGCGTTAAGGGTATACCCCACAAATCAACAAGTTAACGACCACAACTCTGCTGTATTGAATTTGTACAGAAATAATGGTGCTCGCATTTACAAAATAAAAGCGCAGGATCAGCTAGTACACGCCACACGAAATGCAGACAATGTGGATATAGCTACTATGATACCAGCTGATATCAACAAAACTGGAGGTTTGCCAGCGGAACTGGAAATATTTGTGGGGGCAAAAGTCATGCTACGGTCAAAAATTGACGTTTCAAAGGGATTAGTAAATGGCGCTATAGGCTACATCAACGAAATCGTTTGGCCTCAATTTCGTCGAACTGAGATGTATGCAACAGATGTACCTTCCGTCCGAATTGATTTCGCAAGAGACGGAGTACATCTTATTCACCCGAAAGCCATACAGTTTCCAGCTTAGTACAATTACGGGACGGCTGAAAGAAGAATGTTGCTTTGAATACTATCATGGGCTTCTACAATACATAAAATGCAGGGCAGCACTGTGGATCACGCAGTCGTATACTTAGGTGCGAAACTGTTTGAAGAAGGTCAAGCCTACGTGACTCTTAGTAGAGTAAGATCTTTGCAGGGACTACGTATAGAGGAGTTGGACTGCAATAAACTAACGGGCAAGAAACCTTGCAATAATGAAGCACTAAATGAATTAAACAGAATGCGAAATAAAAACTAAAAACTAGAAAATAAAAATAGGTAAAAAAACTTTTTAAGTTAAACGGTTTTATGTTAAACATATATTGCAATGTTTAAGATAAATGTACTAAAAACCAAAAAAATAGGTAAAAAAACTTTTTAAGTTAAACGGTTTTATGTTAAACATACATTGCAATGTTTAAGATAAATGTACTAAAAACCAAAAAATAATAAAATAGATACAGTCGTGGGAATTATAAACATATGCATCGACTAGACTGAAATAAAACCGTGGGGCACGTCAATTGTCTACAATCGTTGATTAAAATGTTTGTTTTGTAATGTTACACTATAATTAGGCAGTTGTTCAACCGACAGCTATGGACGTGTGATAAGTAGGGCTAGAATGTGGAAACAAGCTAGCAAGCTCGATTATAAGAGAGTTTTAGGGTTTCATAGTGGTGAGCGAGTAGTACTTTTATCATATGTTTTGTCGATTAAAGACAAACTACGAGCAGTGAAACGATTCCTCGCCAGCCAGCAGTGTGAATGTCCAACAATAAACTAGTTGAAACATCTCTTTTATTTACATGGAGTGTATAACTATTGGAATTTCCATGAGCAAGAAAATAGTAAGTAATTTCCTCACCGTCTGCGGGCCAACTGCCTAACGACGAATTAAACGATTCTTCTATCGCACATTAAGTCGATAATTTGTAGACAATTGACGTGCCCCACGGTTTTATTTTAGTCTAGTCTATGCATATGTTTATAATTCCCACGACTGTATCTATTTTATTATTTTTTGGTTTTTAGTACATTTATCTTAAACATTGCAATGTATGTTTAACTTAAAAAGTTTTTTTTACCTATTTTTATTTCATTCAGTGCACATACTTTGCATACGGAAAGTATAATAAACAAACAATTAAACCCCTACATTGGTTTTACTCATTTTAGTACAAAAATATTGAAATAACTTCAAGAGAACGTATACAGATAAACGGAGTAATCAATGTCACCCTACGTCTGAGTACCTACGCAGCCACGTCGTACCTACGCCCGAGACGTTTTGTGTAGTTATTGTCTGGAGTGTAGGGTGCACACAATATAATTTTCTTTGGAATAGTTTGACAAAAAATCGATGAAAAAAAGTCGATCTTTTTATGAGCAAAATATGTTCTATTAATGATATCTTTAAGACTGCCTCGATGGCTCAGTGGTTAGTGGCCCTAACTTCTGCATCAAAGAGGCGTGAGTTCGATCCCCACCAGGGCAAATATTTGTGTCATGAACATAAGTGTTTGCTCTCTGTCTGGGTGTTATTTAGTTACTATCTATATAAGTATGTATTTAAAAATAAGTTTATATAGTATTAGTCTCTGGCAGGCATATTACAAGCTTTGCTTAGTTTGGAATCAGAGACCGTGTGTACGAAATCCCAAAAATATTTATTTATTATTTAATTATCGCGCGATATAAATTTGTGCACTTAATAAAAAGTCATGCTGTAGGTACAAATCAGTGCCAGTGTGAAGTATTTGTGCGAACCAGTTGTGTCGTGTGTATTGTGGTTTTATGCAATAAAGTGCAAAGTGAATAACCGGCGTTTTAACTGATTATCCAAGAACCCATTTTGTAACAGTACTATACCTACAACCATCACACACAGTACTATCCTTACCTTTCAGTGATGGAAGCAGCGGGAGTAGATGATATGCAGCAAACAATAGGAGTCCTTGCGCCATACCCACAATGCTGAAATATGAAAATTATTCGATTAGATTCTCGAGTTCCGTCCGCTTGGTTCTTTGGTTTCAGTTTTCCAGTGTCAAAGGCTCAGAGAGTATAACTGCCTTACTAAGTCATTCATTCCCCAATGACGATAAAGTACGGAAATTTGCGTAATGTGTTCTCGTCCGACATACCTCAGTTCCTCAAGTCGAAAGTTTTCGACTAGTATGCGTTGCCAGTGATGACTTGTAGCACATAAACGTAGTCTCCCTCTATGGGCCTTATTAGTAAGCTCCAAGTAGCCCAACAAGCTATGGATAGGGCTATGCTCGGAGTCTCTCTGCGAGATCGAATCGGAAATGAGGGGATCCGTAGAAGAACCAAAGTTACTGACATAGCCCAACGGATTAGCAAGTTGAAATGGCAATAGCCAGGGCACATAGAGCGGAGGACGGAGGAGACCACGTACCGGCAAGCGCAGCGTAAGACGTCCACTCACAAGGTGGATGAATGACCTCATTAAACCGCAGGATCGCGCTGGATGCAAGCTGCTTCCAACCGGTCTTAATGGAAATCCATAGAGGAGGCCATTGTCCAGCAGTGGACTTCTTATGGCTGGTGCGTGGATGGATGGATAAAGTACGACATAAAAGCCCGAGGTCCGTGATGTACAAATTGGTCCGTAGTTAAGGCTCGCACAACTTGTCTCCTACACGCGGAGGCTATAATGTCGAGGCTACTGGGATCTAACTGGGGTGGGTACCAGCCTTTTAATAGTCCACTGCAAGATGTACATAGGCCTACTCATGAAAGGTGATTAATAATTATGATAGGTAAGTTCTACAAAATTTCTATTTTCACATCAGAGGATAAATATGATGAAAGTGTTCTACCCATGGAAGCCAAGAAAGCAGGTAGGTAGCGCCTCACTCGAAATGCAACGTACATTCAAGCCATCCATACAAAGACAAACACGCAAAAAGGCAAATAAGCAAAAGGTCGAACACGCAAATGGTCAAACACGCAAAGAGTCAAGTCAAATACGTAAAATAGCAATAGCAAAACAAGTAAATTAAAAAGAAATCTATTAAAATCTCAGTCACCAACATAGATGAAGGTTTGCAGAAAATATGTAATAATATTCATAAGTAATATTACATTCAGGTGCGTGGTAGTTTAATTTTTGTGCTTTCCCGTGGGAGCATTTTATTTTCGTGGAATAAAAAGTAGCCTCTATCCATCGTTCAAACTATGTAGGTGTTAAAAATCAAGATAGTCCATTGTTGCGTAAAAGAGGAACAAACCAATAAACAAACTTTCGGATTTATAATATTAGTAAGGATAATGGGCATCCTACAGGAAACATGATGATGATTAAGATAAATCTAACGATCCGTTTGTGCGCGCTCCATCGTTTTAAAATTTGTGAGAATAATAATAAGAATAATAATTCCAAAATTATTGAGAAAATTAACCCTATTTTTTGCTTAAGGTGGATGTCAAAAATGCTTTCAATTCGGTTAATCGAGACGCCTTGTTGGCACAGGTCAAAGACAAAATTCCCGATCTTTTCAATTTTCTTTGGCAATGCTACGGCAATCCCACTAAATTAATTTACAAAAATGATGTTTTGCTATCTTCCGTTGGCTGTCAACAAGGTGACCCTCTCGGACCAGCCATTTTCAGCCTGGCCATTCATCCAATTGTTCAACGTCTCCAATCTAAACTCAACGTTTGGTATCTGGATGACGGGACTTTGGGTGGCGATGCGAGCACAGTCCTACGTGATTTGGAAATTCTTATTGACGAGTTTCGTCAAATTGGTTTGGAGCTAAATTTTTCGAAATGCGAACTTTTCTTTTGCGACTCATGTCCGGATAAAGATTTGATACTTAACAAATTTAATGATTTGGCACCTAACATCAAATCGGTAGACAAGTGTTCTCTTCGCCTTCTAGGTTCGCCGATATTAGATGAGTCTTTTCCGCCTTTCGTTCAAGAAAAAATTCAAAATTTTTTGAGTGCCTCTGATAGGCTACTCAAAATTAACGCCCACATGGCTTTTACCATTATAAGATGTTGTCTGTTTGTTCCAAAATTTATGTACGCTTTACGATGTAGTCCATTGTGGAAACACAATGAGCTCCTTTTGAGCTTAGACGATGTTGTAAAGCAGTCCCTAGTATCGGTTTTGAATATTGACATGAGTGAAAGGGCGTGGCTACAAGCCTCCTTGCCTGTTAGGCTTGGAGGGTTAGGGGTCCGCCAAATTTCAAGTGTTGCTTTACCAGCTTTCTTGTCCTCCATTCATAGTACTCAGAACTTGATTGAAAAAATCCTCGCACCTTCTTTAGGCCATTCTGGCGTAGATGTAGCTCATTTGAATGAGGCAACGAATGCTTGGAGGGTCGCTTGCCCAAATACCGAGCTTCCAAAGACTTTATCGTCGCAGAGACTGTGGGATCGGCCGATCTGCGAACTAGCACGGAAATCTCTTCTAGACACGTGTCCTAGCGTCGCGGATCGCGCTCGTATCCTTGCAGTCTCTGTATGGGAGTCCGGTCTTTGGTTACAAGCATTGCCCTCTTTCAATACTGGTAACCTTTTAGACCCAACTGCATTTCGTCTAGCTGTCAGCTTACGCTTGGGTGCAAGGTGTTGTGAAGCCCATCGCTGTCAGTGTGGTACTGCAGTTGACCAGCTCGGTCACCACGGTCTCTCTTGCTCAAGAAGCGCTGGTCGGATTGGACGCCACGCCAGCCTTAACGATGTCATACGCAGGGCTTTTGTCACCGCCAATATCGCAGCCGTACTCGAACCGAGTGGGTTGGCGCGTGGTGATGGCAAAAGGCCTGACGGCATGACGCTGGTCCCATGGAAGTGTGGACGGCCCTTAGTATGGGACGCAACTTGCGTCGATACTTTGGCACCGTCACATCTTCCTGAGACTCAGAGTAGGGCTGAAGCGGCGGCCAATTCGGCTGAGCAGCACAAGCGGCGCAAATATGCTAACCTCGGCAGTGGTTACATATTTGAGCCATTTGGAGTTGAGACTTTGGGTCCGTGGGGGCCGGGAGCTCATCTCGTTTTCAAAAGTCTTTCTGAGCGTCTGGTGGACGCGACGCGTGACCAAAATGCTGGTGTTTATTTGGCTCAACGTATAAGCATTGCCATTCAGCGTGGCAATCCTGCCAGACTACTTTTGAATGCGCCATGTGAGAGGACGAATGATATTGATTTAAATTTAAAAAAATATCATAGTTAAGAGAAAATTTTGAAAAATATGAATCGGACAAAACATTGAAAAGTAACCGGCTTTATTAAAAAAAACTTACAAATTTCTCACCAAAAAAACTTTAATAATTCGAATGCTCAGAATTATCAGCGACTACACCCCATTATTTTTTACGTATAAAATAGCCAAATCATTTTCCTATTTAAGAAACCGAGACGTTATTTTTTTAATGTGTACATTATGAGTAATAATTACTCATATTAAAATACCGCCCGCAGCTCTGGCGCGATCCTGTCGAGCGCGACCGCGTAAAAATTGTCCGAGTGAAGGGGCGCGGTACTCGATTTTTGATACCTACAATAGTTTATCAATGCGTATTAATATATTAATACATTAGGTACTTACTTGTGGCTTTATTCTGTTCTTGATGTCGTTTTGTGCATCAGGGCACTGTTGTAATGGCGTACAAATCCCCGGGACGCCATTTTTGGAGCAGCTTTCCCCTGATACAAAATATTATTATGATATTGTAAAACGGTTAAAACTAATTTAGATTTGATTTTAGGTACTAACATTTTTCAAAGAGTTATTTTTGTGATAAACAATTCAAAATTATTCACGGATGCAGGACTCGAACCTTGCGTCTTCGGAACACTAGCCCGACGCTCTGCCCAACTGAGCTAATCCGTAATACTGCATACGCGTCGAATTTTGAAGTGTTTATCATTTAACCAACTTATAGCGTTGGCGGCGCCACCTGTGATACCCGTATTAGACAGGTTATCACTCAATTGAAGTTATAAGAACTTCTGTATATTGACGAGAGATGGCGCACTGCTAAATCAATTAAATTATTTTAATTTTATAGTGCATCCCACACTAGGTCTAGGCCTCTGACCCCAACTAAGCAAAGCTTGTGATATGGCTGCCAGAGACTGATATACTACTTAGATATGCTTATTTTTATTATATACTTATATAGATAGTACCTACCTAAATAGCACCCAGACACAGAGCAAACACTTAATATTCATCACATAGATATTTGCCGTGGGTGGGAGGGGATCGAACCCACGCCTCTTTGACCCAGAAGTCAGAGTCACTAGCCACTGAGCCACCGAGGCAGTCAATGACCACTATTGTGATAACTGAATGCGTTTCCTTCAAGATTCAAGATTATTTATTTGTTAGACACATGGTAGTGTAGACAACATACAAAGTTGCATACAGATCTTACAAAAGTTATAAAACGCATGTTCTTGCCGTCGTGGCGTACAAATATGAAAAACACAACAGCATAAATACAATTCATACAAAAAAAAATTCATATGTAGTCTAAAAAGAAGCCTGGAAGAAATCGCTTAAAGCGATAAGGCCGCCAGTTAGAAACCTATAAATTGTACTGTTTTGTCCCTGTAATTTGTTTTTTATGTAATGTGGTTGTCTAATAAAGTGTTATTGTTTGATTGTTTGTTTAAAATGTCAAATATCAAAATGTCAAATATAATCAAAAAAATGTCACAGATAAATAATATAGGTACTAATAAGCTATACAATGTCAAAAAAAATAAATAAAATAATAATAACAGAAATGAATATAAACAAAAGAGTTCGAGATATTAATATTGTTGTCAGAAATTAATCACTCAGTATTATTTTTGTCGTTTAAGAATTCCCATATTTCATAATAACATTTTTTGGCTAGCAAGCCCTTCAATTAAAGTTTAAACTTACCAATGTCCAAGTCTCTTATGTCTTTGGGAATTTTGGTATATATTATAGGGGCCATACAAAAGATACTTTTTTGCATTAATGCAGTTTTAGCCTTTTTACCGATTTCCAAAAAGGAGTAGGTACTATGTTCGTGTGTATTTTTTTGTGTATGTTCATCGATATTTTCGCCAATTGTGAACCGATTTAAAAAAATATCTTTAGTTAGAAAGAATATAACTACATCTAAAGTGGTCCTATTTAAATTTTATTGAAATCGGCTGAATTTTTTTTGATAAATCATCAAAACTGTACACGGATGTCACACTGAAGCGTACAAATAGGGATGTTTACTGGGTATGAAAATCATTATTATAATTAGTCCGTCAGTTAGATTATTCAAAAATATTGGACACGTATTTTTTCTTTTGTCAATCAAACAATTAGTGACTAAGATAATCCTTGTCAAAGTTTGAGAGTGGGGGCTCGTGACGGCACTAGCCGGTACATTTCATAGCGGTTAGTGACGTCACGCGGAACTTTAACAGGCTATATCTTCATCGATTTGTGATAAATCGACAAAAGAAAAAATACGTGTCTAATATTGTTTGACAATCTATATGACGGACTAATTATATTTTTTTAGTAAACATCCCTATTATTCAGTACCTACACGGTGGAAGTCGGTGCTGCAATTTTTTACGACAAATAAATTTTTAATCAGCTTGATGTCTAATTGAACCGAAAACTCGTATCACCTCTGTTGGCGGCCTTTTTATACACTTTTACTCATGTAAATACTTTTCCGAAAACATATGTTTTTTTGCTTTTTAGGGATCCTTACCTAAAAAAAGAAAAAACCGGTGTCGAATTGTCAACTGAGGTATGTCGGGCGAGAAGACGTTACGCAATTTTCCGTACTTTATCGTCATTGGAGAATAAATGACTTAGTAAGGCTCTCTGAGCCTTTGATACTGGAAGACTGGAACCAAAGCACCAAGCGGAATGTCGAGAACCTATTCGAACAATTTTCATATTTCAACATTGTGTGTATGGCACAAGGACTCCTATTGTGTGCTGTATAATTATCATCTACTCCCGCTGCTTCCATCATCGAAAGGTAAGGAATGTTTGTAGGTAGTACTGTTACGAAATGGGTTCTTGGATAGTCGGTTTCGGCCGCGTACGCAACCAATGTTCATAACTGGTTGCGCACGAGGAACTTTTCCTCCTCGTAGGCAACTAGTTGCCATGGAAGAATATTTTTTTCCGCTTACGCAACCAACGACTTTTTTATATTTCTACACTACGTGCGATAGACTAATATCGGTGGTTCGTTAATCCGCCATGGCACTACCATATTCAAGAAATGATGCAAACGCGTCAATTGTTGGAATGTTTATCACAAAAAGAAAGTTACTGCCATATTCTTTCATATTCTAGCATGTATGACAGGTATCAGAGGGACAGTTGTCAACTCGAAAGTAGTTTGTCTCCATAATTTAAGACCATAACTGTCTTCACAAAAATGAGAGAGCTCAACTAGATCTACATTTCGGATGACAGAAGTGTTATCCGAAATGTAGACCTAGTTGAGCTCTCCCACTTATGTGGAGACTGTAATGATCTAGAATAAACAATTATGAAGATATTCTACTTTGGAGTTTGACAGCTGTCATCGGAAATGTAAACCTAAGCTATCTCATTTTTGTGACAACAGTAATGGTCTTAAATTACGGAGATAAACCACTTTCGAGTCTGATAGCTGTCCTCTGAAACCTGTCATACATTCAAGGGGGGCTCCCATACAACAAACGTGATTTTTTTACTCGATATTAATAACGGCAACCGGAATATACATGAAATATTCAGACTATTAAGTTGTATTGATATTTATTTGACTGCCTTGGTGGCTCAGGGGTTAGTGACCCTAACTTCTGGATCTGAGAGGCGTGGGTTCGATTCCTACCAGGGTAAATATTTATGTGATGAACATAAGTGTTTGCTTTGTGTCTGGGTGTTATTTAGTTACTATCTATACATATAAGTATGTATTTAAAAATAAGTATACTTAGTATATCAGTCTCTGGCAGCCATATCACAAGCTTTGCTTAGTTTGGGGTCAGAGACCGTGTGTCCCAAAGATGTCCCAAAATATTATTATTATGTATTTTCTTTTCAAAAATAATTAATAACTGAAATAAAATAAAATTGCGGGGGCTTTCATACGGTACGGAACTCTTTGTGCGCGAGTCGGACATGCACTTGGCCGATCATGTCATACGTCATACGTTTCCGTTGGGAGTGAAGGCGGGGCGACTATCCGAGATTTATTCGCACCACCCACAGAGATACCAGAGGGATAATGTGGTCGATCGAGAAGAGAAAGAAAGAGATGCAATGATTTAATATGACATGAGTTAAAAAGAGATATGAAAAATATCTCGATTCAGTAGAAAACTGAGTTTTCTCTCAGTAGTGTCAAAGTCCAATTCATATTTGACAGTTTTGACAGCCATAGGCAAGATTTTCCATACATTTTTGTGGTTGACAATTGCCTCAAGCGACAACAGTTGTAATCTCTCTAGTTGTGATAGCTCTGTGGCACCCCCTGTTACGTCTCATCTCAACCATAGATGCACCAAGTCCAGGAATTTAAGAACCGTCGGGGTTGAAAAGTGTCGGCCACAAATGGTATATTTTTCAGAGAAAAATCTAATCAAGATGATAATTATGTGCCCCATGAAAGCATGCTTTATGGGCTTCTCAAAAATATAGAGTTAAAAAAAAGTTAGTGCATCCAGTTAGAGCAATATTTCAATAAACACATTAAGAATTGGGTCTAATAGCTAAAATTGTTTTCATTTTAGCTATTTCAAGGTTGCTATATCAGAGTTGACAGAAATAATGTACTTATTCTGCCAAATACATTGATTTATCCTAAGAAACACAAAATTAATTTTTAAAAAATCGGTATGCCCATTTTTGATTTTAACAGATGTAATAAACTTAGAATAAGGTGTACTCGTAGACGACGAGAAGAGACCGTAATTAAAAAAAAATACTTAAATATTTTGACGAGAATCTTTTTACTACATCTCAATTTGGTTCTCGGACAGGCCGGTCAACGGAAATGGCAGTGAGAAAAGTAGTTTATTACATTCTTGATGCACTAGATAAATCTCAGAAATACACACGTGTAGCATATCGGCTCTCTTAAGACTTAGTTGAGTATGTATAGTCATGGGCGGACGTCCAACGCTGCGGTTATCGATACGTGATCTCTACTTCGAGTAGAACTTCAACCTCATCTGTCATCAGTTCGCCGTGCAGTGGGCACTGCCATTTTAACTTGCCTATCTGCTGGACTGGCATCTGATGACTGATGGTAAATACCCTCTCGGACGTCCTCGACGGCGTTGGAGCAACGACATCCGTCAGATGACTGGACCAGCCTGGGCTCGTCAGGCTAAAGAAAGAGAAAACTGGAAAAGAATGGAGGAGGCCTACATCCAAAAATAGGTGACCCAATACTAGTGACTATTTATGTAAATACATAAAATATTTTTTTTTGTTTCAGATTGCCTATTTTTAGTTATACAGGGTTATTTCTAATCAATTAGCATCATTTTAGGGGCTTATTCTGTACATCAAAACTAACAACTTTTGTTCTACGACTTTTAATAATTCTGAAAAAAATGTTGCTGTTCCATAGAAAAATATCATTCACCCTCGACAAAATGGAACGGCTGATATTTTTTTGGGTTTTTACGAAAGTCGCAAAACAAAAGTTGTTAGTTTTGATGTACAGAATAAGCCCCTAAAAGGGTGCTAATTGATTAGAAATAACCTTGTATATTAGAATGTTTAAAACTCTGTAAATATTTGGAAATAAATGCTTTATTATACTATATTATCTATGGGTTATATGTCAGTAAATTTGGTCTTTCGTTTCTCCTCATTTCGGTTTCGATCGCGCAGAAAGACTCCGAGGCCTATGCTAAGCCGCTTAAGCCTAAGATGCATTAAGAAATTATTAACATAAAATTAATTTCACGACAATACATCAATAATTTCACGTGTAAACATCAAATTATACAATGCATGCATCAATTTCATAACACTGATTTAGTTTTATGTCCTGTGCATTTTTATGGTACTAGTAAAACTCTCACGTAACTAATTTTAAAAGCGAAACGCGACAAAAAAGATATTTCATGAAAGTGCATGCGAAGGATGGACATGTGGTTAAAATGGCGAAACAATGTTGGAAATCGTGTTACAAAAAATACTTTTTCTTTATTTTGTAGACAATTGTATTTAAAAACGTTATGCATTTCAGAAACAAGTTTCGATGCGGATGGCGCCATGGTTGCTGTATGACTGAAGGTTTCATGACATTATATTTTAAAGAAACTAGTTCTGCAACAAGTTTCATGAAATTAGATTTTTCATGCATGTTATGTGCTAATTTCGAAATGTAGCTCTAGCTTTAGTAGAGCCAGGTTCAGCTTCAAAACTACACGTCGTATGCAGTGCGACTACGTCTAAGCTACCGGTGGTTAAAACTTGAGATTTTGTCAACAGTATTTGGGCCAAGACAATGAAAAACTGCATGATTTTTTAAACTTTTTAATCTTAAATTTGTTCCTTCAGTCCCTAGTATATAGTTTTAAAAACTCTTCATGCTTGATAATCCGAGTAAAGGTAGTATATGTATTGGTGTTACACTCGTACTCATTAGGCGGTGCTGTGGACACCACTCCACGGAGGTAGTATCTTGCGACACCTCTCTCAACCTCTGGAAAGGCCAAGCCACTGCCACTGTCACCATGACACACCGATGTTCCTGCTGCAAAAAACCAATCACATTTCCTATTTTAGATTGAATCAAACTCAATGGCGTCTGTGAAGTTTTTTTTTTATTTCGTAAACGCTTGCGAGTGACTACATACTGCCTGATGTTAAGCAGACATGCGGTCTAGGGTGTGCACGCTTATCTAGAAAATACCTATTTACTCGGGATTTTAAGAGATACCTACGTTGTATTTTAGTGGGAAATCAGATCCAGGCAAAGCGTTCCACATTCTGACTGTTAACTATTAAATGTCGTGCAAAATCCTTCGTCTCCGCTGACATGGTGAATTTAATTACTACGATTCGACCTATGCCTACATGCGGCCGCTTGCGACTTTGTACTTGGAGCACCCTTGATTCAAATTCATTCCTTTTACGTTTTTATTAATGCACAATAGGGCTATATTTGGCCACCAACTCGCCTGATTGAAAGCGAATTTGTAGCCGAAGGCGGAGTATGTAGACCAAGAGTAATTGTCAGGAAACAATGACGGAGGCAGGGCATTCCAACCCCTGGTGGTCCGCATTATGAAGGAAGAAGCGAATCGCTAAATACGAGCAGGTGTTAAGTTGACTATGAAGGGATGGTATTTATGCAACTTCCGGATTGTTCTGTTGTGAAAAGTAGATGAAGGAATCAGGTTGTGGAGTTCGAGCGCACACTCGCCAAAAAGAGCATATTATAGATAATTACCAAACATGCTACTTTACGCCTTTGTTGCAGGCTTTTCAGTTTGAGAGCGACAAGCTTACTGTCCCCGTTACCTTTAAACACAACATAACCTATTTTAGTTCTAAGTAGGTCCGCATTTGACCGCATCCTGTTCTTTATTACACCACAATGATCAACTTTTATTTTGGAATTAAAAAAAAAAATTACAAAAAAAAACAGTTATTCCAATGTTGTCATCATCTACCTTGGACGTATAACATCATTAAGATCGCAGTATTGCACTGGATGCAAGTTCGTTCAGACATAGGACGTTCATTGCTGGAAATAGGCCTCCCCTAAAGATCTCCAATTAGTTAGTAGCGGCTTGCATCTAGCGCGATCCTGCGGTCCGAGTTGATGAGGTCCTTGTGGTAGACGCCCTACGCTGTGCTTGCCGGTACGTAGCCTCCACTCGAGAACTTTTCGACCTCATCGGTCATCAGTCCTCTGCGCTATGTGCCCTGCCTATTGCCATTTCAACCTGCCAATCCGCTGGGCAATGTTGGTAACTTTGGTTCTTCTACGGATCTCCTCATTTCTGATTCGATCTCGCAGAGAAATGTTGCAAGTTGCTTCCAATTGATCTTATCAAAGGCGTGGCCTAGGTAACAGCGGACATCGTAGGGTTGAAAAGAAGAATAAACGATATCTCACCAATCTCATAGCCTGCGCAAATCTTGTCATTAGTGATAAGCGAGGTGAAAGATTCCGGCAGCGACTTGAAGCACTTGTCGAGCGAGACGAAGGGTAAGTCCACAACCCGTAACTCCTGAGCTGGCTGCCCGTCCTGTGAAGTGAATCCCCATCCTGCAACCTGTAGATATATAGATATTATTAGCCATCTAAAATGTA
This sequence comes from Hypomecis punctinalis, assembly GCA_949316475.1. Taxonomy (NCBI): domain Eukaryota; kingdom Metazoa; phylum Arthropoda; class Insecta; order Lepidoptera; family Geometridae; genus Hypomecis; species Hypomecis punctinalis. The sequence continues at coordinate 4,553,247 of OX438822.1, forward strand.
AATAATATTAAGTTTTTAAGATAAACATAAATAATATCTTGGTTTTACCATAATGCCATCTACTTATTGTACATAATAATAAATAAATTGACGCCTACTATCCCAGAACAGAATTTCTTTTTCTCTTCTGTGCCTGCCATAGTTAGTAAACGTTGACGTGGCGATAACATGATTATTATAAAAGTATGTTATAATTTATTTTTGAATTTCGTGTATACCTTAGAATATTATTATACCAAATTATGACATTGTTTATTAAGTGTGACATTGTATATGAATTTTATAATGCATGAAGCAAGATTGTAAATTAATATTGACCAATACTTATACCTACACTAACGCTTTGGAATTTCTGTAATGGTAGTTGTAATTGTGACAAATAAATAAATAAATAATAGATTGATGATATTGAGCTTTATCATTGAGAATTCGAAAAAAAATCAGTAGTGCCGAAAATAGCCACTGAAGTCAGTAGTGTCAATTTTAAATCGAATCAAAGTATGTAATAAACAACAGTTCGCTCTTTTCCAAACATTAGTCAACCGATTTCGATGTAATTGAAATGGGAATATATCTATATATTTAAAGATTTTTTTTAACTTGCAATGTATGTATGTATGTAAGTATATCTGTTTGGGTGGAATCTTTGAACTCAATTTCGAAGATATCTTCAATGAGCTGAAATATTGTATACACGTTTGGTTTGGATGACAATGCACGAATGAATGAATGCACGTGTTGTATATAATATTATTCTAAACCCAATAAATAAAAATTGAAAAAAATGTGAAAGCCTTAGCTTTCACATTTTTTTAAACGGTGAAAAAATTTATAAAAGTTGCGAGAAAAATAATTTAAAAAAAATAGTGCGTGAAGTCCCTCCGCGCGGAAGAAGTAAAACTTCGTATTGTGGAAATGAAAATAGAAAAGGGTCGAAATAGATTTGATGACCAAGAAAGCGATAGATTCAAAAATTAGAATCCTGGGCGTTAGCGAGGGAATCAAAAGAGCACAAGGTGAAAAATCTTTGCACTTGAGTGCAACACGTAACTTTACATCCCACCTCAGCGAGGAAATAACTAAAGTCGTCTACATACCGCACTGTTTCAAATACTTCTCGCGTGATTGTTGAGTGAGAAAGCTCATTTGTGCACTATTAACAGTTTCAGTCAACTCTGTTGGAGTCAAATGAACTTTCTCGTCGTTAAAATCAAAAATTTTAGGTATTTAACTTATTTATAAGTTTCTTGTTGCTAACATAAGTCAAAATGTATAATAACATTGCGCATTATTAACAGTTTCAGTCAATTCTGTTAGTGTCAAACAAACTTTATTGTCGCAAGAAACACAAAAAAAAATCTTTTGGGCATTTTAGGTTTTTCATTAATTTTCAAGGTTTTTAACATAAGGCACAGAGTATAATAATACAACATAAGGTTTTAACAATATGACACGAAAAAAATGGCGCGCGCAAAGCAAATTCAAGAAATTAAAAACCAGACAATTGCGAGTCAGGCTCGCACACCGAGGGTTCAGTACAAATCCAGAAAATTTCACAAAATTGGGAAGTAATTTGTTAAAATAATTAAAAAGCGTTTTAAGCATGTGCCAATGAAGATCTTTTATATGATACCTTACATGATACGATTTACTCACTTTGAATTTTCAACCAATATTTTGTGAATTTAGGTCCTATTTTTTGTGATTTAAATAAAAATTTACAGTTTTTAGATTTATTCCTATGTGATTACTCTGAGATAATGCTTCTCGTCAAATTTCATAGTTCTATGTCAACGGGAAGTACCCTGTAAGTTTTGATTTTTGTTAGTGTCAAATATCTATGCGGTTTTTTACGTCATAAACGACTCGTAACTTTTTTATACGATAACTGAGAAGTTTTTTTTTACACAACTGCAAGTCAAAAAGTCAAAGTTACATTTAGATTTTAATAATAATGACAAAAATATTGAACCAACAGTTAAGTCCAATATGACCATACAATAATTATGCAATAAACCATAGATATACGTATATAGTCAACTCGATATCTTTACGCGTTCCCGACATAGGTAAAGATTCTTGACATACGGACAGGCGGACAGACGAACAACAAAGTGATCCTATAAGAGTTCCGTTTTTTCCTTTTGAGGTACGGAACCCTAAAAAAAAGGTTGTATGATAAATTTAGCACCATGGAGATAGAAGTAAATAGGTTTAATGATGTTTTGAGTTCACAAACTTAGTGCAGACGATGTTCTAAGTTCAATTTTACTCTCCCCTCTAGCGGATAAAATCTACTTTTGCACTCAGATTTCGAAAAGCAAAAATAAACTTTCCGGGTTGGGGGGATACAAAATTAATAAGGTTTTGGAGTTTGCCAGAGAGTGCTTAGACGGAAATACTGTCTCCAGCTTCGAGAAAATATCTACAGAGCCACAAGTTCCTAAGTGAAAGTAGTAAAAAATGTCCGAGCGCCTTCGTATAATTATACCGACTTAGACATTTACATTAAATAATTCACAATGACCAGTTTCTCGAATCTCGACGTTATGTCACATAATTAGTGCTTGTAACCGAGCACTTTGGCATCGCGCATTTTGGTGTTGTAAAGTCGCCTATCAATCGTCTTACGACTAACCATAAAGCCTGCCAACTACGTAGCGCGGGCAGGGTTTTAGTTTGGACACTTTTTTTCACGATTGTGACTCTATAGATATTTGTTTGAAGGGTTTTACTTGGTAGACGCGAGTACTGATGAGAACCGAATTGGTGTTACCAAGTATCAAGTACTTTTAGTTGACTGCCTGGGTGGCTCAGTGGTTAGTGACCCTGACTTCTGGATCAAAGAGGCGTGGGTCCGACCCCCACCCAGGGCAAATATTTATGTGATGAACATAGGTGTTTGCTCTGTTTCTGGGTGTTATTTAGGTACTATCTATATAAGTACTAGCTGACCTGGCCACGCGTTGCTGTGGCTAAATAAATTAAAATTGCGGCTATAATTTGAGATTTAAACTATCCTATCTCTCAAGTTGGATTGAACTGCACATGGTGTGCGAATTTTATTATAATCGGTTAAGTGGTTTAGGAGTCCATTGAGGACAAACATTGTGACACGAGATTTATAGAAATAACCCTGTATAGGTTTAAATTCAGCAATTACTAAATATTTTTGCATTTTGACGTGACAACGTCTTATAAATTGGTTTGCCGGGTGACACTTCAAGAAACTGCGTTACGCTCCGCTCACGTTATGCGCTCACAATGAGAGCGAGTGAGAGGCACGCGTCATGGTTAGCCCGCCTAAGAGCGAGAGAGATAGACATTTTCATCCTTCTTCCTACTATACGAATGAATATTCACATTAAAATTATTTTACCACTCAAAGTCGTTGTCACGTAAAACTTTCGCCCGTATACCGACTTTACAGGCAACCATTTTTTTTTCTTTTTCACCAATCCCCACCTTGCCTTTGTTCCCGGGCTGCAGTTGGCGTTTCTCGAAGTCGCGGTCGTAGTCGACGCACACGGGTCGGATGTGAGGTCGGAATTCAATGTTCGTGCTCAGCTGTATCACTGCAATGTCAGACTGAAAATTCGCCGAATCGTCTCCATAATACGAGGGCACCTTGATTGACTCCACCTGAAATAGTAAATATTGGCGTATTAAGTCCTAACATTCGAGATGTGTCAATGATATAATCGATTTTTTATTGACCGACGAAGGTGTTACACAATTGTGTTACACAATTCGACGCATTACTTTTTTCATAGTAGACAAATTTCAATAATTCTTTATTTATTGAAATGACTATATTTTGAAATTAAGTAGTCCTATTTAAATTTTATTGAAATCGGCTGAGCCATTTTTTATAAATCAATAATAATGTGAAAAATGCTACATCGATCCGTGCGAAATATTCGCGAATTCTGTACACGGGTGAAGTCGGTCATGCTATTTTTTACAAAAAATATATTTTTTTTTTTAAATCCCTGGTTGAAACTAGACACATTTGGTAAAGGATCGAGGTAGTCAGCACAGTATAAGAAAGATTTTATCCGAAATTGAGATAAAACACCACCAGGCACTGGAATGCCCTACCTCCTACTTGAACTGAAAAGCTTAGAAGAAAGGTAAAAAGAAGCGTATTTGGCAATTTTGTATAGACAGAAAATCTCTTTATTGGACACTTAGAAATAAACAAAAAGAAGAAATATAAAACAATGGGCAGCCTTATCGCTGATAGCGATCTCTGCCAGGCAATCTTAGTATGGAGAGGACAGAAAGCGTATAAATAATGCTCTATAGGCTATAGGCTCTATATCGGTAAATATGCGCTCGAACTCCACGACCTAATTCCGTCGTCTCCTTTTCACAGTAGGAAAAGTAGCGCTCGTAGCGTAGTTTGACTAGGTGTGTGTCAGCGATCACCGAAATTAAGCAACGTTCTGCACGGTCAGTATTTGGATGGGTAACCGCGGGTGGCATTTTCCAACTGCTGCGTGGCTCGGATGACACGTTAAATTGTAGGTCCCGGTTGTTTTAATCGTTTAGCCATGTCAGAGGCCTTCAGGCGACCTAAAAACTTTGACACCAGGGCTAGCCACCCGGCCTATACGCTTAATTACTTACTTACAGTAGGAAAAGCAGGAAATCGCTTGAATACCATTCCTACATAGTCTCGGTGGTCTACAAACCACCTGCTCGTACTATACGATTCACTTCCTCCTTCATAACGCAGAACTCTAGGGACTGGGATGCCCTATCTCCGACGTTGCTTCCCGATAATTGCAATCTGCGTATTTCTTTAAGACATGAGTGAATAGTTATCTTCTAGGTCTACATAATCCATCCTCGGCAACGATCTCGCTTTTTATCAGACGAGATGGTGGCTAAATGTGGCCCTGTTATGGATTAAAAAAAGCCTCCGTCATTGTTTCCTAACTATTACAAATACAATCTGAATAGCTTTGAGGAAATACTGAATAAAATTCTTTAGGGTTATGTAGACTTCGAATACCTAGTACCTCCATTTTCGCCCGCTTTCGATCAGGCAATTTGGTCTTTTGCCGTAGTTACTATTAATATTATTAATAAGATAGTGAGATATGCATCAAACACTTTTAAACCTTGTAAAATATAGCTTGATTAGCGAGACATTGACATTGACATACGCGTAATGACTCACGCACATCAAGTACCATATTTTTTATAGTCAAAATGTTCGGTTCACAATGTTGTATTTCATGCTCATGCATCTCGACCATGAAGTACAGCATAGTGTGCCGAACATTTTGACTATAAAAAAATATGATACTGGATGTGCGTGAGTCATTACGCGTATGTCAATGTCTCGCGTATCAAGCTATATTTTACAAGGTATAGTTGTACTAGCAATGAAAGAGCAGTGTTGTCAACGTTAACAAAATTAGTAAAATGGCACGCGGGCGACCTCAACTACGACGCTTCTATTGTTGTACAAACTCTAGCGCTGTTGTCGTTTGGAAAATTCTCAACCCAAAAATATATGGATAATCAATCAGACGTTGTCACTGTCAAATATAATAATATGTTTTGAAATTTGACACTACCAGGACAAAAACACGGCGACAAACCACTAAATCGAGATATTTTTCACGTCTCTTTCTAACTCATTCCACTTTATTAAAACTACCGTGAGTATTCATCATAACTATATCAGAATACGGCTAAAACTCACGTTATAATTATATGGTCGATCCGCAAGGAATCCAACCAGTTTCAGAGTATTTAGAACTCCATCCTCAGGGAATACGGCGCGCGCGCCGGTCGACGGGGGTGCGCGTATTCCCTGAGGATGGAGTTCTAAATACTCTGAAACTGGTTGGATTCCTTGCGGATCGACCGTATAATTATAACGTGAGTTTTAGCCGTATTCTGTTATAGTTATCATTCCACTTTATATAAATGCATGTATTTATTTATTTCTTTTCTCGATCAATCACATTATTCCTCTGGCATCTCTGTGAATTTCTCTTATTTAGAATCTGACGTTTTATACTAAGCGTTCTGCAAAGAGTAATATTGAAGATTTGTCGCTTTTTAAAATGTATTTATTTAACTTGTTTGTTTGAATATAAATTGATTGGAAAGTTTATTTAGATAATATTAGAAATAATTAGAAATAATTAACATGAGAGAGACTCCTGACCTACAAGAATGCCTTCTTTCTACGCCTAATTACTCAGATGTGGACGATCAAACCACCTGAGCTTTGTTACACTCTGTGAGTTTAAAATGTCGAAGAGTGACACAGCATCTTTTTATACCGGAAATCAGCTGTTGAAACAAGAACAACTGTCGTAAAGTTTTGTTACGAAAATTATATCTAAGTACTTATTATAATCTGCTGCAGGCATTTAGCAAGATAAAAGATGGACTTCGGAGACAACGAAATGGGAAGGACCATTTGGAAAGAGAAGAAGAGGTCGTCCAATAAAAACGTGGATAGATGACATCGGGAAACGATTGGATGACCAAAGCCAAAGATAAAGATACTTGGAATATGCTGGAGGAGGTTTATACCCTAACAGGGGTTCCAATACCAGAGGAAAAAAAATAACTCAAAAGCCTAAATAGTTAATACTAAATGTTGTTTGTTATTATGACTATAACTAAGCTTTGTAACATTTATGATGTATTGGAAATAAATGGCTTATTATTATTACAATCTGCTAGTTGTAAACTACAACTGCTGGCAGACTTGTAAGGACTTACGTTCGACCATTGTGAGTCGTCCAGCTTGCTATCGAAGTCCTGGTGCAGCTTGCCAAATGCAACCACATAGTGGGAAGCAGGATGTAAGGCAGAATTGGAGGTGCCCCAGAAGCAATGCGCCGCTAAAAATATAAATTTCATCGTAAATACAGAACGCAGCAAAAATACAGAAACCTTGTATACGGTGGCTAGTCTTGGGGCCAGCTCTCCTAACCACTGTTTAATTTAATGTCTATTATTCTCAAAACAATATTGACCCATTTTCATTTATATTTAAGTATTTATATTAATTTATGACACAATGCACTGTTAACTAGATAGAGGGACGTGGAGGAAAGACCTTCACCCGCTTGATAACCAAATGAGACATACTTTTTAAGTAGTTTCAATTACGTACAAATAGGCTTGTGATAGCTTGGCTATCGAAATGTGTTCATGACTATATTTAATTCGAAAAATTATTTACTCTTTTAATGGCCGATATTGTTTTATTCCATCTAATAGTTTTTAACGTAGAACATATAGGTACATTGGTAGGTTTGCTTTCTTCATTTAGTTCATACTGCCTGGCCAGTAACTATGTTGGTACTAATTTGTCAATATAAGTACGAAACCGATCTTATAGCCAGTCAAATTTATTACCTACCTATCATAAGAAAGATAGTTTAGTAACAAGATTTATATTAATAAAAGGGTTCGGCCTGACTGACAGATGGTCTACAACCCAAACCGTAACTTATACTCTTTAAACTTGTAACATAGATGTGTTGCACAACGTGATGGCGTGCTAAGAAAGGATTTTTAAAAATCGGCCTTTAAAGGAGTAAAACAGGCCCTTTTTGCTTGTTAATAGGCTCGCCTTCAAAAAATCTCTCATGAACAGCCAGAATATGGAACGTTTTTACATATTCTGGCTGTTCGTATGAGAAGTGAGGATTCGAAACGTTTGGTTCTAACGCGCGGAACGTCCATCATAAAAGGGGGCGCTTTGGTCGCTGTTGGCTGTCTAACCGTACTGCTATAGAAGAAAGGGGCAGGTGGGACCAGATTGTGCAACTCCTAGGTGCAATATCCGATAGAAGGCTGATAGACACGCCACCTTACGTCGATGCTCGAGACTTTGCAGCTGCGACTTATTCAAGGTGTCGTTGTCTATGTCTTATCCTGGCTCGCTTTTCAATCGACTCTAAAGCCTCCTGTGGTTATTTGACGGCGCCATCTTAAAGGTGAGAGCAATTCCATGCATGAGCTGACTAGGCCATAATAGAGACTACACAGCTGCTCAGATGTGAAGTAGGTACCGTCTCACATTAGAGATAATACCAAGTTTTTTCGATGATAATTGAGTTTTTGATTAACCTATGTTATATTTTTTTTTTCACTTTTGTGTTGTTCTTTTTCGTTACATAAGTTTGTAGATTAATTATCATCATAATTATCACTGTTGTTTATATTGTGTTTGTATGTGAAAATATATATTTATTGCGTTTATTTCATGTTCCTTAACCTTAACGTTATTTTGTTTGATTTTCCTTTGTCTTAGCTTTGCACTGTTTGTCAAATAACTTTTCACCTATTTCTTATTTTATGTTTTTTTTGTTCCTACCCTCAAAAAGGGCTAACCTGAAAACCAGCGCTGAGTGTGCGGTTCCTACCTGCATTCAGCATAATGCTGAGGTGAGCCCTTTTCGACATTTCTAATTCTTTATTTGTATATCATTATTGTTTTTTTGTGTCTCTTGTATTTGTAATGTCGAACAAAGTTTTTTCAATTTCAATTTCAATTCAATTTCTATGTAGTAGTTACATATTTGAGCTATTTGAAGTTGAGATATTGGGTTCGTGGGAGCTCATTTTGTCTTCAAAAATGTCTGGTGGACACGACAGGTAACCAAGCGCTGGAGTATAACTTTTTTTTTCCCAGGGAAAATCCTTTATAGATACCACCCTACCCCGGGGGAGGCAAAGTGGTTATGTTGGAGTCCTGCCGCTGGTCGGTGTACCCACTAAAAACCCTGGTGTGTTTCTGCCTGACGCCCATGTGATGGAGCTACGGGGACGCTTTCGCACTCGTTCGCGGCTCCAGCGGCGCTGATTCCTAAGGCCCGGCCCTGATTAGTGGTGGAGCTTCTCTACCTTACTTTCCTTGAGAGGCGCGCGGAAACACCGCGCGCGCCACTTCGAGGGCTATGCTTGTCAAGCAACGGACTCCCCTGAGTCCGCCGCCCAAGCCCCGTGTAATGGAGGTTGGAGGAGAGCGTGGAAAACCCTCCTCCGACGCCCAGTTCTTCGTCGGCGCATTGGGAGATCCGAGAGAATCTCCCGTTTACGCTCCGCCGTTTCTTTTTGCAAAATAACTTGTTCGCAAAAGAAAACTGCCGCTTCCCACGATCTCTCGCAACTGAGAATTGAATTGATCAACGATGGAAGCGAGAGATCGGTTCCTACGACTGCAACGAGGTCACGTCATTCACTCGCCCATGCTGGGCACTCTTCCAACGTATGCTGCGCCGTGTCTTCGTCGCAACCGCAGTGGTGGCACTCGGTAGTTAGTTCTGTTCCGGCTATTCGACACAAGTACTTTCCGAAGCATCTGTGCCCGGAAAGCACCTGTACCTGCCTGTTCTCAAGAACGCGTTGGACAGCTTCGATGGTCCAACTGCCAGCTCTCGGCTTGGCTAGCTCCTCCATCCACTCCACGAACAAGGACCTTCATGCTCGGGCTTTCCACAACTCGAACTCTCTGGGTTCCGGATTTTGCCCGTGTTTTCGGAGCTCCATACGCCATTCATACATGTTCGCATGGACTTCCGACTCCAGATTCCATGGAGGTGATTCTGCCAAAACGCACGCTGGCTCGTACGAAATTGTGCGGTAACTTCTCGTCACCGCGATTGCCATCATACTCGTACGTTTCACGATTTAAGGCATCCGGCCATATTGGCGCCCCGTACAGGGCCATCAACCGTATCACTCCAAGATACAGACGGTGACTACCGGCTTCCGGTCCCCCAAGGTTAGACAGGAAGCGTTTGAGAGCGCCAGCTGCACACGTAAGTCTAGGGACCAACTGCGCAAAATGCTCCCCAAAATTCCACTTTCCGTCGAGGCAAAGTCCAAGACACTTCATTGAGGGCTGCACCTCGATAGATCCAGTCCCAGTAACGATCTGGCACTCCTTGGAGGCGCTCGACGAAGGCCGTAAAGCACCAGGATCTCCGATTTGTTGAGCGTCACCCGAAACCCCAGCCTCACTTTTCACCCTACCACTAATTCTACCGTCTTTGTGGAAAGTCGCGCAGCCTCTTCACAGATCTTGCCTAGAGCAGTTACAAGCTTATCGTTTGCGTAGCAGGTCACGTTGGCGCCTGGATTGAGAGCTCCCTTCAGAACCCAGTCGTACCCGAAGCTGGAGTTTAACTGGCTCAACGTATAAGCATTGCCATTCAGGGCGGCAATGCTGCCAGCATGCTGGATACGCTGCCCACTGGCAGTGGTCTTGAGTATAAAAAAAATACTTTGATATCTTACCTGATATGACTCTGTTAGAGCTTATAAGCGATCCCCCGCAAATCAATTTATACGGTAGCGAAGTCTTCAGGTATATAGAAGAGTGCCACGGCACATCGTCGTGTTTATCCAGAGAACCGTTTAGAATCAGCTGTGCAGGTTTTGAAGCCAATATTCCGCACACTGAGGATAAATATTAAACTAAATTTAAAGCGTGAAAATTTATACAAATCGACTAGATTTTGCTTGCCACTAGGACTTTAACCCTAGGAACCTTTTTTCAAGATAAACAGTAGCCTATGTTCGTTCTGACCTTCCTGTACTTTCTGACCTTTAAACTATACTCATGACAAAAATTAAGTCAATCTGTTGCCGCGTGAAAGAGGAACAAACCTATAATATTACCTATACCTATCATAGTATGGATGTAAGGATAGATGAATTCTTTTTTGTCTATAATACGTATCAATAAAAATATCATGAAAACTGGTCAAGCAATTTTAATAAAACTTGAATGGAACCACTTCTAAAGTATGATCTATTTAACAAAAAAAGAATCATCTAAATCTATTGACCACCGATTCGCCAAACGGAAAAAAATTGGGAAAAATATGATTGTGTTGCAAGGTTGCAAAGACGGATCTTCTCCCGCTCTGCCTATTATAGCAGGGCTTTTGTGAAAGGGGTAATAATAGTATCATTAATTTTTCAACAATTCGACCAATTCGACTGATAGATTTTATTTGGATTAATAATTTTAGGTAATATTTATAATAAGCAATTATTCATCTACCTGGGCTACATTTCTTGACAAAGTTGGTCCATTCCCCGTTCTTGCACTCCATAAAGCCGAAGTTAGCTCCTGGATACTCGTACAGCGGCTGGCAGACCGGCTTCACCAGCGTTCCGGCCGGCTCGAATGTGTTGCAAGGACGGAACCTCTCCTCTTCTGCCGATTCCGCTGGGACCCGGCAGCGGTATTCCACGGACGGATGGGGGTTTAGTCTGCACGATGCTGTTGGAAATATAAAGCTTTTTACCCTAAAATTTGAAAACAACAATAAATCAAAATAAATAACACAGCCGTTTGTGCCTCTTGTTTGACATTGTTTCTTTATAATTCATTTATTCTGCTTCCATACAGTTCTGTTCCTACAGTAATGTACCAGACTTTTAATAGTCCACTGCAAGATGTAGGCCTACCCAAGAAGAGTGATTGGGCCATATCCGCCGCGCTGGCCCAGTACGAGTTGGTGGATTCACATACGTCATCGATTTTTTCTACGGACGTATGAAGGTTACCTCACGATGTTTTCCTTCACTGAAAATCCAGTGGTGTGATATTCCGTACCTAGATAAATTCCAAAAAATTCATTGGTATGGGACCGGGATTCGAACCCACGACCTCACGAATGTAGGTAAAGCAGATGTCATCCAGTACAGTCCAGTCATGTTCCATCGGTACATGGTGGTAAACATAATTTTGGCAAGAGTAGCAAATTAACACCGTCGAGCGCAGCAAAATCAGAAGGAAAAAGATATAATTATTTTTTGCAAAAAATCGCAACACCGACTTCCACCTTGCACGGAATTCGAATAATTTGCACGAATCGATGTGACATCCATACAGGTAATTTTTATTTGATTTATCAAAAACGGCTCAGCTGACTTCGGAAGTATACTCTTTCGAACTTAAAATATTTTTGAATCGGTTCACAATTGGCGTAAATAACAGAAGTATTATATAGAACATAGAACCGTTAAAGGTGAAAAAAAAAGTATTCTACTTACCGTTTAGTTTTAGTTTACTTTTTGAATGTTTCTAAATTGTTTTTTTTACCTGTGATATTTACAAACTTTGATTTAATGTTAGTTATTTTCAGTGTTTGTTAGAAGGAAGCCGCAAATTGTTCGCGACGTCACTTGCCGGTCTCGACGGAACGCGCTGGTTGTACAATATAACCGGCATCGTGTTGAGATGAGTCCTGCGTCGTTTCGCCCCGCAAGCGGTTGGTCCCGCGGGGCGAATCGACCAAGACTCTTTTTGAAGGTCCCCATTCGGCCCGCTCCAAACAATGCGGGGCGAATGGGGAAAACCTTCAAAAAGAGTCTTGGGCGATTCGCCCCGCGATTCACTTTTTTATCTGTACATTTAAGTAGAAAAGTAGTCAATGGAAAAAATTAACAATCGCATTATTTTGAAGGCGTCATTCTATGAGTCCTATGGGTGTGTATGAACAAAAATGCATTTGTTTGAATGATGCAATTGATGATTGAATGATCATCAAGGCCGGCCAAGTCAAGTATGGGGCCGGCTGGTGACGAAAATAAAACACTAGGTAGTTTAGTTTTTAGCGTAGTTACAATCTTTGTTGCTGTATTTTCTGTGTTTTGTTTTCGTCAATAAAATATTGTCTAAATATCGATGAACATACACAAAAAAAGCCGTGGTGGTCTAGTGGTAGTAACACCCGACCTGCAATAGTGAGTTCGTGGGTTCAAATCCCGATCCCGTACAAATGAGTTTCTTTGGAACTTATGTACCTACGGAATTTCACACCATTGGCTTTTCGGTGAAAGAAAAGAAGAAACATCGTGAGGCAACCTGCATACGTCCGTAGAAGAAATTCGATGGCGTATGTGAATCCACCAACCCGCACTGGGCCAGTGGACTATTAAATAGGCAGACAGGTATACACCTCCTCCTTTTTGGAAGTCGGTAAAAATCAAAATGTAGCGCTCAACGCGGCGAAGTCGTGGCTGAACGGTAATAACATGTATGGCAGGAACAATTTACTCACAAACACACTGAGGCATGGGCCCCGACCACTCGCCGTAACTGCAGGAGACCAGGGGCTTTCTGTTCGGGACATAGCCATCGTGACACGTGACGTTGATGACCAAGAGTTCATAGGCGTTTCCAGGTCCTGCGCCTTTTATATTGGTCGAGATATTATAACTCCCATGGGCGGGGTAGTCTGGCAAGATGCAGCTGGAAAAAAAGTTTAATAATTATTTGATTTATTCGTATAAGTTGTAGATAGCAAGTCGATTGAAAAATTATTCAAATTATTGTTAGGAAGAATTTTTACAATAGTAAATACCCGGGAAAACCCGGGTTGTCCTCTCAGACCCAATAAAAATATTTTTTTAATGGAATTATATGAATAGAAGAATATATTTAAGTAGGGTTATATTAACCTTGTGAAATTTGTTAAAGGAATATATTTAACCTTGCGAAATTTGGCCGCAAGTATTTGAAATTTAATAATTTTGAATTAATTTATACGAAAATTTATCCTTCATTTATTTTTTATATAAAATTGTTGAATAGGAGAATACATATAAACCGTTGCCTTGAGAAATTTGACCCCAAATATTTTTGAATGAAACAAGTTTGATTATTTTTTCACAAATTTAATTCACATGTTATTTAAGATACCTATATTACGAAGCTTGGAAATATCATTACAAGGTTGGTTGTCAGCTGCGCAAGCAGGAACGACCCGAGGAAAAGGAATCTGCGCATCTTGTAGCTAGTCAAACGCGAACCTAAACGATTTAAAAAAAAAAAAAAAAAGCTAACTTCAACGTCGGCTTTAATAGACGTTCTAATTTGGTGCGTTCTGCACCGTGAACTTCGTGTGCTCCGGACCACATTCGATGGTATGTTCAGCGATCCGTCTCACATTATTATTATGATTTCAAGCATTTTTTTTTATTCCTTGTAGGTTTGCGTTTGACTACATACTGCCTGATGTTGAGCAGATATGCGGTCTAGGATGTAGCACGCTTACCTAGAAGATATCTATTTACTCGGGATTTGAAGACACCCACGTTGTACTTAAGCGGGAAGACAGACCCAGGCAAAGCGTTCCACATTCTGGCTGTTCGTATGAGGAATGAGGATTCGAAACGCTTTGTTCTAACGCGCGGGATGTCCACCATAAAAGGGTGGCGCTTTGCATTTATAGACGTTCGAATATGGTGCGTCCAAACCGACGGACCGGTACGGTGCGCTCGACACGCCACACCACCGCACTGCTCAAAAACGGTCCAGTGCTTTCTGCGCTACTAGGCAGTGATCACGTCGAAATGTCTCCAACTTTATTCAAACAAGCTTAAATCGCGTTAGTTGCGGCAACCATCGTAACTAGTAAACCACACAGTTTTAATATTTTTTGTAAATTCAACGGTCCGCGGCACATTATTATTATTATTGACGGTGCGCTCGGTTCGATGATTCTGCCATAGGATTTGGTGCGGTCCGCACCTAGTTCGATCGTGTGGCCAAACCACCGCACCATTCAGCGCTTTAGCAGCAATTCTACCTTCTACCGCCGAGAGAGACACACGTGTTCAATGGCGTCAAACCAAGAAGCCGTGAATATTACGGAAAAAGTTGAATAGACTTATGAGAACTTTAAAAAGATTGTCCGTGTTTATGGGGTTCGTCTCATGACTATACTGCAAAGATGCCCGCATTCAATCGTTGGAAAAATTTAGAAAAATAAAACGATAAGTTACGATGGTTGCCGCAACTAACGCGATCTTAGCTTGTTTGAATAAAGTTCCTCCACATTTCGACGTGATGACTGTCTATACTCTATAAAATGTATATCTTGATCTCTGCGACAGCTATCAGAAAAATCACGCCTATGAAGTCCTGAATTTCTTAAAAGTACAGACAGTACCTGTCAATGTCATACTTTGTGGGCATGCCGATTGGTGATGGGCGACGAATGATCGTGGCCACAGAGTTTTAGATAGAGTTTTAATTAAAATATCGATAGTTTATACTGACGATATTTTCAATAAAACTTGATTTATCATTAATTTTATTGTATATTGTAATATTATAACATTTTTTACATGTGTAATTAAATTAAACCCAATTATATGTTCCATTAGCATCGATAATAGTGAAAAACGTCGATAAATACTATCGTTACATTATTATGAGTATATAATTAATATCATAACATTATTTACATGTGTACATACTTGATCTTAAATAATAGTAAGTAAATGAAATCCAATTTCTCACCTTCAACTACTCATTCGATTTCATTACAACATTGTTTGAAAATCGATTTTTTCCGCCACTATCCCAACTCTAAAAATGTCAATCTTCTACTGTCGCAGAGATCAAGTTAAATTTTATAGAGTATAGTAGCACGGAAAGCACTGGGCCGTTTTTGATCTGTGCTGTGGTGTGGCACCTTACCGGTCCGAACGTCTATTAATGCTTTACTTTTGAGCGCGGTAGGTATACATTTTAGTAGCATGAATTTTAAGGTAACGTACTTAGATAAATTATTGTCAAGATGGAGTGTAGCGCTGCAACGGTAATAAGAATAGGTGGCCAGGCTAGGCACGCATGTAGGAGTGTTCACGCAAACAGATGAATTGCCTTACACTGTAATTACAAGCGCCCCGAGTCCCATGTTTGTGTGCGTAATGTTGCTAGCTTTTAAATAATTTCCACAAAGTTGACAAATATGCTGTGATGTGAAATAATTTGAATAACCGGCCAAGTGCGAAACAGTAAACTTTCGTACCATCAAAGCGCTTTATCCGCGCTTTGATTGGTTATAAGTAGATTTATACTGGTTACAGGGTTATAATATAATGTTAAAAATAAAACATATTTTGTAACAATTTATTTAAATACATTTTTTTTTACAAATTATTTATTTTCATGTAACAGGTACATACGAGTATTTATACAAAACTGACGACACAAATATTATGAAACCACGGTATTTAGGTTTTCGTATAGCTATGCATTTGTTATAAGGACAATTAAATTTACATTTACTTATTGCGATTACTAACTGCAAAGATTCTAATTTGTCTATTAAGATTTAGCTACATCGGTATCTGTAAACACACAAAAGAGAAACTAGTACTTAGCAAAGGTCATCAAAGTTTACCAAATTAATATTTGGTGAACTTTAATGACCTTCTCTTTGTATTTGTTTTTTAAATAAATTGCGTTTCGATTTAACATCGTGGCTTATGTTTTGTTTTTTTTTAGTTTCATGGTAATAGCGCACCAAGCGTGCACCAATCAAACTTCAACCCATCACAGAAGACCGCATCAAAATAGGACTAGTAATTTTGGAAATTAAGAATAAAAAAAGTAAAATTGGTTTGCCTAAACTTTATCTTTAATTTGTTGGATTATTGTTATTTTTCTCAAAAAATTCTGATCTAAATGAAAAAAAATATATTATTATATGGGACCAACCTTGAAACACTAGTAAAAAAAATTTAATCGGTTCATCAATAGCGGAGTATTCGCGTAAAACACCCATAAAAATATTTCAGAAGAACTGACCTCCTTGTTATGAAGTCGGTTAATAATTAAAAAGAAACGTATTCTGCGAGTATACGCCACCACCTTAGGCACAGGGACACATTGGTTCAGGGCATACATACACAACTACATACAATGTAGTGTACTAAAAAAAATACAAATATACAAGGATACGGATTTCTCACGGAACCCTAAAAATATAAAGAAAAAATATAAATATTTCACCTCCTAATCTTCTTATAAAAAATGGTACAAAATATGTGAACAAAATTTGGGTAATATTCAATTTGAAAGCTGGCAACTAATGACACAGATATCACAGTAGTATGTATAGCGATAGTTCTATCACTGATTTTCTCTAATTATACAAGATAATAGTTGTTTGAAATGTACTTACCTGTGATAAGAAATCGTTTTAGGTGTTTTCAAACGTCTCTTGTAGTTGCGGCACAGATTGATAACACAGTACGTCATATTTTCGCCGCGAAACAGAGAATAATACTAGGTGTTATCCGCGCGGTGTCTGTGGCGTCACTAATGGGCGCGGGCGGGGTTAGAGTGTAACAGTTATACTCTATTTTTTTGGGCGCTTTTGGTGCGTTACTAGATATCTAGACAATAAATAATCAAAGGGTAACGTACAGCTTCATTGTGTATCAACACAATAAAAATCGGTCAAAATGAGATTCCTTATTACGTAACATAAGCTTAAGGGTGACAAATCAACATCGAGCTATGCTGCGCTGTACTGCGCTGTGCTGTGCTCTGTTTCTTAAGCTACGTTTTTTTAACAATTAAACGATGCTGCGCTGTACTGCGCTGTGCTGTGCTGTGTTTCTTAAGCTACGTTTTTTTAACAATTAAACGATGCTGCGCTGTACTGCGCTAAAAATCTCTATTTTTTTATCTGACCACTGCCCTCGATTAACAAATTTCGACACAACACGTGTTACCTGACTTGTTTGAATGGGCGAATGAAACTCGTTCGTTCTTGTTTCTTTGTGCGCGCATACGCAAGTGCGAGCGAGATGGGAGTACGAGAGTGAGAAAGACGTCTGAAGGCGATGGAGGGATGCACGCAGCGTGCTCCAAACCTAGCATAGCTCGACACAGCGCAGCACGGCAGAGCTCCATAAAAAACATAGCACAGTTCGGCACAGCGCGGCTCAGCACGGCGGGTAGCGCGCCTCGCTCGAGACTGCTGCGTTTTTAAACAGAGCGTAGCCTCACACAGCGCAGCACAGCACGGTTTGTTTGTATCCTCATTAAAATATTAGACGAGCGAGTTGACCAAACATAGCACAGCGCAGCATAGCTCGATGTTGATTTGTCACCCTAATTATTAGATTCATAGAAAGTTGTCATTCATTCATCCATCCATTTTTTTAGAAAAACTGTTTTGTAATTTTGATTGTGACTTGTCGTACATTTATCTAGCTTTGCAATCTAATTATAAAAATTTAATAATATTAAAAAATCAAGGCACGACTTAAGCTAGAATGTCGCAAGGTGAAATTTTTGGTTATATTTCTAAAATTGACCATAACATCTCAAAAACCAAGAGGTTGGGGATTCCGATCTTTCTGGTTTTAGAGCCCATATACAGGGCTATTGGTAATCCATTAGCATCCTTTTAAGGGCTTATTCTGTACATCAAAACTAACTTTTGTCAAAACTAAAAAAATTGGTGTTCGATAGAAAAAAATCGTTCACCCGCGACCAAATTGTATGGAACAGTTGATTTTCTTTTTGAGTTTTGACTAAACTCGCAGACCAAAAGTTGTTAGTTTTGATGTACAGAATAAGCCCCTAAAAGAATGCTAATTGATTAACAATAACCCTGTATACAGGTTGATCCAGTATTTCCGACTTGACTTTGAGGTCAGTGACACCCTATAACTTAAAACTTTTACATACCTGGTGCGGTCATTATTTAGCACATGTGCCGAATGTGACAAAGACACTGTGAACAATTAAAAAAAAAACAATTATAATATGCCAAATGACTAAAATATATATAACTAGCTGCATCGAACTTCGTTTCATGCAACATTTTATATGAATTATAGCCTATGTGTTATCCTGGCGAATCTGCTCAGGATAATTCGATATTATAATCGAATAAATGCATTGTCATCGGTCTTTGATAGGTGTGCAAAGATTAAATTAAATTATTTTATTGAGATAAAAACGATTTTTCAAACATTTACATTCATCTCACATTAATTAGATCAGATTTATAAAAAACAAATACAATTAAAACATAAGTCATCAAATTAATTGAGAAGTCAATAGAATATAAAATTTAATAAAATTTAAAATTAAAAATAGCCACAATACATGCCAAATAAAATTATAAAATGTCAAAATAAATGGTAAATAAAATGTCAAACTTCAATAATCAAACTATAGTTACATCATTAATTTCTACAATGTCAATCGAGCTGTTAGTACTATTACTTTTGTCCCACTGGTCGGTGAGGTTTTCACTAAAGAAAATCTGATCGCTCAAAGTAGTGCAAAATTGAGCTCAAAGGGGTAATAAGCAAAGAAACATACAGGTAAAACTAACAAAAGCGTGTTAAAAAACATCCAGTCGGATTGAGAACCAATTTTTTGTTTTTGAAGTCGGTTAAAAATGAATCGAATAACAAAAATATAATAAAGGCTTACCAAAAATAATGAAAACCCCAACTGTTACTAACATTTTAATAAACACAAACAGTTCTGATAATAATATGTCCGTTCCTTTTGTTGTCAAGTCTTCGAATGAAGGACAGGACGTGTTATTTGAAAATTATCTTATAAATAAGTATAAGGAAAACTTTAGTTTACTTTTGCACATTGTAAAAACCCGTTTCCAACTGGACCGGAGCCTTAGGAGCGTGTCGTGCGAACAACGTGAGACGGGGCGAGAGGACGAGGAGAGCGCGTCTCCGTATGACGAAAATAACGATAAAAAACCGGACAAGTGCGAGTCAGGCTTGCACACCGAGGGTTCCGTACAAATCTTGAAAATTTCACAAAATTGTAATGTTGAATCTCTATAGCATAAATAAATACTCATTATTATCCTGTTTTGGCATGTGTTAATGAAGCTCTTTCATATGATACCCCACATGATGCAATTTACTCACTTTGAATTTTGGGTCTATATTTTTTGTATTTAATTAAAAATGTACTGTTTTCAGATTTATTCCTAAATGTGTACGCTAAGGCAATGCTTCTTGCCAAATTTCATAATTCTAGTTTAACTGGAAGTACTCTGTAGGTTTTGATTTCCTTGAGTGTCAAAAGGTGACGTCCACAAGTGGTATATATTATTCAGAGAAAAATCGAACCAAGATGATATATACATCATTTAAAAGCTTGTTATATGGGATTACCAAAAATATTTAATTTAGATTTTTCACTCCTCTAATTTTTTTTAATTGCGAAAAATAAATTGTATGAAAAATAACAATACAGCTTATTATTTTTTGTAGTTTAGCAATAATAAAGTGCTTCTATCGTTATTTTACTTGCATTCGTAGCTGATTCTTCCACATTTTTCTCTTAATTTACTAAAATTAAAAATTATAATCTACCAGTGTGACCAGTTAGTAGGTACAATTGAAAAAAAATCACTTAAAAAGTGTGTCTAATTGGTAAAAATGGTTTTATTTAACAATTTGGAAGTTACTTAATCAAGGATGCTAGAGATAAACTACCTATTGAGCCAAATATATTTATTTTTTCAACTAAATTCAAAATTAATTTTAAAAAATCGGAGGGCTCTTTTTTGTTTTTAACTATTGTAAAAGACTCAAAAAAATATGAACTTTCTCGAAATGTAACGAGTGTTGTGGTTAGAATTTTTGATTATTATTATACCAGCTTCCATACATTTTGTGGACATGTCCTTTGCGGTTTATTACGACATAAACGGCTCTAACTTTTCTATTTCTATAGTAACTGGGAAGTTTGATTTTTTCACAACTGTAAGATATACGTATATGGTTTAAATTTCAACTCGTTACCTTTACGCGTTCTTGAGATTAAAAGGTCTTGACATACGGACAGACAGACAACAAAGTGCCTCGGTGGCTCAGTGGTTAGTGACCCTAACTTCTGGATCAAAGAGGTGTGGGTTAGATCCCCACCCAGGGCAAATATTTATGTGATGAACATAAGTGTTTGCTCTGTGTCTGGATATTATTTATGCAGTATATCAGTCTCTGGCAGCCATAGCACAAGCTTTGCTTAGTTTGGGGTCAGAGGCCGCGTGTAAGATGTCCCAAAATATTTATTATTAAAAAAAAGTGATCCTATAAGGTTTCCGTTTTTTCCTTTTGAGGTACGGAACCCTAAAAATTCAAATAAAATTATCAAGTCAACCATTTAACTGTTCTATGTGATTTGCCATTACTTTAGGTACTACTGAATACATTTAACATAATTTAAAAATGCTACATATAAAAACTCGTCAAGAAATAAGATCTTTGTTCACTTTGGATTTTTTTCGGTCGAAAGAAGTTCCTTGTTCGTATCAGATAATGGTTTGCCAACAGAAGGCATGCTCCATAATAACACATATTTTTTCTTTTACAAAAAATGTTTCTGGTACTAAAATCTAGATTCTGGTCAGACATTTTATACACGATCGTCCAATAAATAAGTATTAAACACAGGTTTTGCGTAGTATACTTAAACTTGCCCATTTGCGTGAGGCTTCATATAATTTTGATGGTTCTTCACACAAACTATTATAGATACGTACCAGACAGGAATCTCCGAATAGTTCTTCTTTCTTCTTCTTCTTCTTTTGTTTGACGTCGCATTGTTGTGCATTTGCCAGTGTCAAGTATTAAGTTTTAATAATTTTTGATATTTTATCAAAATAGTCACTGTCGTAGTCACGTCATAGTCCAATAAAGTCGCGGTAAAGTCCAAACATAGTCCAAGTCAAACCTCAGTAAAGCAGTGGAGAATTTACTAGAGGCGTCTATGGAGTTTTGGTAACAACACGGAACAATATGATACGTCCCATTATATCACTTGCCTACACTCATGCACGTAAATCAGCTCATAATTAACGAAATTCCACAATTTTTCACGAATTATCACTGCTAAAAAACGCAAGTTTAACAAAATAATACAATGAGGTGACATGAGTTTTCCGCGTTCTCGCCAAAACTCTGGAATAGTTGTTCCTATACCTACCTTGTAAAATATAGCTTGATATGCGAGACATCGACATTGACATACCTACGCGTAAAGACTTACGCACAACAAGTAGGTACCATATTTTTATAGTCATAATATATGAGGCTTTACGCGTATGCCAATGTCAATATCTCGCGTATCAAGCTATATTTTACAACGTATAGTTTGGAATTTTGGCGGGAACGCGGAAAAATCATGTCGCCGCATTGTATTATTTTGTTAAACTTGCGTTTTTTAGCAGTGATAATTCGTGAAAAATTGTGGAATTTCGTTAATTATGAGCTGATTTACGTGCATGAGTGTAGGCAAGTGATATAATGGGACGTATCATATTGTTCCGTGTTGTTACCAAAACTCCATAGACGCCTCTAGTAAATTCTCCACTGCTTTACTGAGGTTTGACTTGGACTATGTTTGGACTTTACCGCGACTTTATTGGACTATGACGTGACTACGACAGTGACTATTTTGATAAAATATCAAAAATTATTAAAACTTAATACTTGACACTGGCAAATGCACAACAATGCGACGTCAAACAAAAGAAGAAGAAGAAGAGGCTTTACGCGTATGTCAATGTCAATGTCTCGCGTATTAAGCTATATCTTACAAGGTATAGTTTCCAGCCAGGGGCGCTATACTAAAATGACTATTGAGTCGTAAAATGACTATTGAGTCATACGGAAACTACTATAGTTTCAATTTACGTGTAAACTTGTACTAACCCCTCAGCGAGATGATTCTCTATGAAAACGTAAACGTGACCGTAACGTGCTGTAAGTTAAATTTTGTTTTAAGAAGATTGAAGTTTTATTATTTAATAGCATACATACTACTTAATTTCTGTTTATACTTCATTTTAACGTAAGTAATTAATTTTACATTTAAAAAACATATTATGTTTAAAAACAACAATAGTTTTTTTTGTTTTGTTTGGTTCTGCGACTTTTGTCAAAACTCGAAATAAATCGTTCTTCCATAGGAAAATATCGTTCACTCGCGACCAGCCAGTATGCAAGGAAGTTTTATACGAGAACTATAAAATTTCCTTGCCAGTATGGAACAGCTGATTGTTTTTTTCGAGTTTTGACTAAAGTCGCTGAACAAAAGTTGTTAGTTTTGATGTGCAGAATAAGCCCCTAAAAGGATGCTAATCGATTAGAAATAACCCTATAAATAAAAGCAAAATGCCGATAGGTACGAGTAAGTGTAAAAAAATAGTTTGTTTTGAATACTCACGTAGTGTGTCTGTATTGTTTAATTTACATAAATACTAGCTGCGCCCGCGGTGTTGCCCGCACTAACCAGATATAAAAAGTAGCCTACGTGTTAATACAAGGTCTAAGCTAACTTCATGCCGAATTTCATCTAAATCAGTTCAGCCGTTTGCGCGTGAAAGAGTAACAAACATCCATACATACTCACAAACTTTTGCGTTTATAATATTAATTAGCTTTATATATTATGAATTAGGAAGTACCCTATTAGCATTTTAAGTTGGCTGTTTGTTCAGCCTACAACACCTTTTCGTTGGGCAACGGTCCTGCATATCACCCATAAAAATAGTCGAACCGACGGTAGCCTTGGAAGAGTTATTAGACCATGACGGTAGCATCAACATTGGGCCATTTTGTTAGGCCAACTATAAATTCCTTCACACTGGGCCTATTTGTTGGAAAACCAACAGTGATATCGTTGGCCCGTTGTTAAAAATTGGTATGTGACATTCTGGTTGAAAAACCAACCGTAATTTTTGGTGGCCCATTGTTAAAAATCGGTATGTGATTTTCTGGTTGGAAACCAACCAAAATTATAGTCGACCCGTCGTTGAAAAGGTGTGAGAAATACAACGCTGATGTAACATGGTTGGGCCCATGTTGAAGCTTTGTTGGCAAAACACTACCACCTCCCAACGTACTCCCAAGTTCTCGTATGAAACTTCCTTGACTCCCAACCGTTAGCTAAGAGTTGCCACAACACCCCGACGAAAAATGCTCCTAGGGTAGGATGATTACCGCGTAGCCTTTTTTCTCTTCTTTTCCCATTTGGGGCATTTGGCTTCGCGCGATCGGCGCATTTGCCATATTCGAGTTCAAATGGATGACGGAATTATTTTTTATTTACAAGGTAGGGAAACAAAACACGGAAAATATACAAGCAAAATTATAAAACAGATCAGTAGAGCCGCGTAGCTTACCTGTTTCGCGTTCCGACCGTTTGTAGATGGAATACCTACAGCATAGATACCATTAATATGCTAATATTATGTTAAATATAAATCTCTTTTGACTTGGAACAGGATAAAATAATAAACAACAGTCTGAGGATAATAACCTTTAAGAACTTGTTATTGCTTATACTTAGGTATTGTATATACCTACATGTAAACCGGTACAGACAGTGACAAATAAGTAAAAAGTGCCCTTGATTATTATAATTGAATTATTTATTTTTTAAGTGAATATTGAACTAAATATTCTCCGAATATTTCAAGCGTCTCGTCTATCTGCGCTGGCGAGCGAAAAACGGCTAAAAATTCTGGTTTGTTCATGCCTCCGTCAAATATTTATTTTTTTAGTATTTTGTCGTTAGCGGCAACGGAAATACATCCTCAACTTTCTAGCTATCACGATTCATGAGATACAGCCTGGTGACAGACAGAAGGTCAGACAAGAAACCTTAGTAAATAGGGTCCCGTTTTTAACCTTTGGGTACATAGCCCTAGGTTATCATCATTCCTACACACCTTGATGTGTTTACCTGTTTTAATGTACTGAGGTATAGTGTACCTAAATGTAATTTAATTAATTGTTTACATAAATGGATGATTTATTTAATTAGGCTAATTGACAACATTGAAAATATACTATTGATTGTGGTAATCCATACTGCCTTATGACTGAAAAAGACATATTTCAATTTATTCAAACTAAACTATGTCTAATTTTCGCAAATCGCGCGAAATAAAAATACCATAGGTACTTTTTGATGTTTTTTAGGGTTCCGTACCTCAAAAGGAAGAAACGGAACCCTTATAGGATCACTTTGTTGTCCGTCTGTCCGTCTGTGTGTGTGTATGTCAAGACTCTTTATCTCGGGAACGCGTAAAGATATCGAGTTGAAATTTAAACTATATACGTAAACCTATAAATTCTTGCAGTTGTGTAAAAGAAAAGCTTATCAGTTACCATATAAAAAAGTTAAGAGCCACAAAAATCAAAACCTACAGGGTACTTCCCGTTGACATAGAACTATGAAATTTGGCGAAGAGCATTGTGTCAGAGTACACATATAGGAATAAATCTGAAAACTGTACATTTTTATTTAAATCACATAAAAATAGGGCCTCACAATACACAAAATATGGGTTCAAAATTCAAAGTGGGTAAAGCATATCATGTAAGGTATCATCAAATAACTTCACTAGCACATGCTAAAACAGGTTTTTAATTATTTTAACAATATGTTTGTACGGAACCCTCGATGTGCGAGCCTGACTCGCACTTGTCCGTTTTTTTCTGTGACGTGATCGCTATAAGAGCGGCAACTCTGGTGACGTCATATGCTAGTAAGCGAGAATTTCTTGATTGACTGTTGTTTGTGTAATTTGTGTTTTCGGAGTAATATTAATGGATCTGTTAGTTACTTCTAAAGTATTTTATGCCAATTTTTAGATGTAAACTATCGTATTAACTAACGTTATTAAATAGTGTGTGACGTAACAGACGCTGGCGCTGAGGCTGTAATGGCGCTGAGGCTGTAATGGCGCTGTTACAGAATGTCGTTTTTGGCGGGATTTTGATTATCTCTTCTTTAACAATGATTTTCAGATTACAGTAGATCTCTAGGAAGTAAATGTAGTGAGCTTATTGTGTACTAACGAATAATTTAAAACAATTAAAAAAAACTAATCAAATAGTTTATTGGTTTCTTGTTGATTTGTGTAGATTTTTGATACTTATTGTGTAAATTTTTGTTGACTATTCAAAAGTCTCCGACACCCATTTGTCAAGTAAATGAAAGAACTATTAACTAAAAAAACAGTTTTTGACGATTTTTTCCATAGTAAAAGTTGGTCGTGACGATAAGTAGTCATATTGATAATGTGGTCCTTATCAAAAAGTTCGAGATAGCCCAACTCCCTATGGAGAAGGCTATTCTCGTAGTCTTTCTGCATGATCGAATCAGGAATGAGGACATTCGCAGACCAAAAGAAAAAACCAAAACCGACATCATCCATACATCAGCCATAGGACGTCCACTGCTGGACATAGGCCTCCCCTATAAATCTCCAATAAGACCGGTTGGAAGCGGCTTGCATCCAGCGCGATCCTGCGGTCTTAATGAGGTCATCCGTCCACCTTGTGGGTGGACGTCCTACGCTGCGCTTGCCGGTACGTGGTCACCACTCGAGAACATTTCGACCCCATTGGTCATCAGTTCTCCGCGCAAACCGACATAGCCCAGCGGATTAGCAAGTTGAAACGGCAGTTGGCAGGCACATAGTTCGAAGAACAGATAGCTGAAGGGGCTGTAAAGTTCTCGAATGAAGACCACGCGCCAGCAAGCGTAGAATGTCCACCGATCACATAGACCGACGATATAATTAAGACCGCAGTAACGCGCTGGATACAGGCCGCTTCCAACGAAGTTTATAGGAAATCGATAGGGGAGGCCTATGTCCATCGGTGGACGTCCTACGGCTGATAACGAAGAGTACAATGATAATATCTTAGAATGTGACCGTCGTTTTTTTTTATCCCGTATAGGTTTGCGTTTGACTACATACTGCCTGATGTTAAGCAGATATGCGGTCTAGGGTGTAGCACGCTTACCTGGGAGATATCTATTTACTCGGGATTTGAAGACACCCACGTTGTATTATTATTATATACTACGAGACTTATCGCGCACTAAAATTACGAGATAAATAAATACCTCCTCATCCCGACGTTTCGGCCGAGTTGCATCGACCTACCCGTGACCACGGTCGATGCAACTCGGCCGAAACGTCGCTATGAGGAGGTATTTATTTATCTCGTAATTTTAGTGCGCGATTAGTCCCGTAGTATATAATAATAATGTGTTGAAATCGCGAAAGTTTAAAAACAACACCCACGTTGTACTTTAGCGGGTAGACAGACCCAGGCAAAGCGTTCCACATTCTGGCTGTTCGTATGAGGAATGAGGATTCGAAACGCTTGGAGGCTAAGTCACCTACTCTCTGTATTAAGAATAATAAAACCACTTTATGTACAATAGACATTTATTTATCAATAAAGAATTGTATTTTTTTACATTCTTACATCTAAAGGTACTTTCAATTTCATTATTGCATCATAAAGGTGTCTACACACTGGCCTGAACCAATTTGTGTGAGAATAAGGATGGCAAGATAGATACATAACCAGTAAGTAAGTGAGTAATATTCTTACTAAGCTTTTTTTTTACTTACTTACTTAGTAAGAAATGTTCATCATAGTAATCTGTATCACCTCCTTTCGACATAGTACAGGGCAAGCAGATAAACCTGTTAGCCCCAGATCCCGCCGCAAGAACATTCCGCTCATAGCGTACAGGGTTCAAACCCATTTTTATGTAATTATATGAATAGGAGAATTACTTCATTAAAACTCGCGTGAGAAATCATTATACAAAATAAAACACCGGTTTTCACTCACGTATGATATACGGCCGGGCCGCTGGGAACCCGACCGGTTTCGGAGTAAATTAGTACTCCTTCATCAGGGAATACGCGCGCTCCCGTCGACTGGTGCATCCAGCGGCCCGGCCATATATCATACGTGAGTGAAAACCGGTGTTTTATTTAGTATGAATAGGAGAATATATTTAAATAGAAGAATAGCCTTGCGAACTTTGGCCGCAAGTATTTGAAACTTAATAATGTTGAATTAATTTATAAGAAAACATATCCTTCATTTGTTTTTATACTAATGTATAGAATAGGAGAATGCATAAAAACCAGGTGGCCTTGCGAAATGTGACCGTCAGTATTTTTGATTGAAAAAAGTTTGATTATTCTTTGACACAACATTTCATTCATGTTGTTTTTAAACTTTCGCGATTTGAACACATTATTATTATATACTACGGGACTAATCGCGCACTAAAATTACGAGATAAATAAATACCTCATCAACCCGACGTTTCGGCCGAGTTTCATCGACCGTGGTCACGGGTAGACTGGACATTTCATTTACTTGTTTTTTAGATACATTGCGAAGCTTAGAATACATAATTATATACAAGGTTGCCTAATGAAATGTGGAAATCATAATGTTAAGAAATGACAAAAATTAGAAGCTACAATTCGTTAGACAACCTTGTATATCTAAATTCTAAGCTTCGTAATGTATCTAAAAAACAAATAAATTAAATGTTTTGTCAAAAAATAATCAAACTTTTTTCAATCGAGAATACCCACGGTCACGTTTCGCAAGGAATATATATATTTTCCTATTCAATACAATTATATAAAAAACAAATGAAGGATTTGTTTTCCTATAAATTAATCAAATACTATTAAATTTCTAATACGTGCGGCCACATTTCGCATTGAAATATATTCTCCTATTCATATAATTACGTAAAATAATGGTTTGAACCGTGTACGCTATGAGCGGCATGTTCTTGCGGTGGGATCTCGGACTATGTGTACGCCATTTAATTTGCAAAGACGTTCAAGTGACGTCACTCACCGCTTCATTAAAGCCGCTGTATGACGAACACCGCTATCCTAAGAAAACAGAGATTTATTGAAAATGACACTTGTCTCTTTCGCACCAGTAAACTTTCCATCTAGCTATCCTTTTCTCTAAAATTCAGGTCGCATTTTTGTAAGCCTATATTAAAACAATTTTAGAATTTTAACATCGAATGACTCAAAATCAGTCGCTTTTCTAAAAATCCTAATGGGCATATTTTGGGGATTTTTCTAAATATACAGCTACATATCTTAAAAGTATTAACTTAAGGGCTTAACTCAGCGCCTGGACTTGACAAACTATTTACACAAAACGACAAGGAAGCAGGTACCCTTCGCGCTATAATTATACAGGGTTATTTCTAATCAATTAGCATCTTTTTAGGGACTTAGGACTTATTCTGTACATCAAAACTATCAACTTTTACAACTTTTGTTCTACGACTTTTGTAAAAACTAAAAAAACGTGTTCTATCTATACATTTTGTCGCTGGTGAACGATATTGTTCTATGGATTAACATTTTTTCTTTTAGTTTTGACAAAAGTCGCAGAACAAATGTTGTTAGTTTTGATGTACAGAATAAGCCCCTAAAAGGATGTTAATTGATTAAAAATTACCCAGTATATACCTCCCTACCTACTATTATGTTAAAACGTGTTTTTATTTCATTTTAAATGTCAAATCAAACTGCACTTCGCTCAGCGCTAGACTTCGTGCTGCGACTTGCACTGCGCAACCACTCGCCTCATTTTCTCAACACTAAGAAGTTTTAACTTTACACTGATTTTTTTGAAATCGTAGGGAAATCGATAAATTTAATTAATTTCCATTAAATTGGTTTCTTTTTAAAGGGTTTGAACATTTGTTTGCAATTAGGAAGGTATACCTACGGCTTTTTAGTGATTTTCTTAGTTCTCGTACATCTTTACAACCAAATATCTCGAGAACGTGACACTAGAATATCATAGTACCTATTGAACATCTATTGTTTGTATAAGTATCCCCATATACAGGGTTATTTCTAATCAATTAGCATCCTTTTGAGGGCTTATTCTGTACATCAAAACTAACAACAAATCTCAAAAAAGTTGTTCCATAGAAAAATATCGTTCACCCTCAACAAAATGTATGGAACAGCTGTTTTTTTTTTAGTCTTGACAATAGTCGCAGGACAAAAGTTGTTACTTTTAATATACTTCAATGGTTTTAATGTACAGAATAAGCGCTAATTGATTATACCTACTACTTGCATTGTGCGCGGAAACTTGAACAAACAAAATGGCGGCGGGTACATGCCAGATTCCATACAAATGTGAAGTGAATGTTCAAACCCCTTTGGCGCTGGGTTATACCGTTAAATGTTTTGGGCAAGGCATTTGAATTTACATAAATACATTTAACACCAAAATTTAGATGCCGCTTAAGTACAGTAAAAATAAAATAGGGTTTCATGCTATAACACAAACAAAGGCCATATACTTACATAATTATTGAAATCTTGTGTCTTTCTCAAAGTAAAAAAAAACCTACTACTTCCAACTTCATTGTTTGAAGGTAAGAGTTGCTTGCTACACATAGGCAAGCGGGCCGGTAAAGTTGGATCGGCAGAATTTGTCGAACGACAAAGTAGACCCGAAGCAGCTACTACATTACGTTCAGCAGTACTTGGGCTTGACAGGGTACGTTAGTGTTGTAGTCTATGATTAATTGTACATGTAAATAAAAATAAAGAATAGAGCCTGGCCAAGGAAAGCTGTCCAAGAAAAAAGGCGGGAATTTAAAAAAATCAAGAGCTGTTAACCCTGGCTATACACTGCATAAATGGAGTTGATACTATTTATTTTTCAGCAAGTACATTATTTTCGAGTTGTAAAAATTTTGTTTTGTTAGCAACTGTTGTTGAAATTTTCGAATGTATTATGAAGAATATGAAATAAATTCTGTCTTTTTATTATTTTCAAATAATCCATTATTTATGTACAGTCGAGGACCCCGAGGAGCCGTACAAATATAGGAGCTATGAGTCATAGTTAAAATCGGATTCCAAAAACTCTACACCTGATATTGAATCAGCTTCATTGCTTTCTTCGCTGCTACTGCTACTGTCCCCAACATGTATTATGAATGGTTCAAGTTCGTTTTCAGTAGTACGAAACAGTGAGTAGTAAAAAAAAGTGTTTTATACATTCGGTTTTACCGCCCGGCGGTGCCGATCGATGCCGACTCGCTTATGTGTAGCAAGCATTACAGTCGTCTTTAAGAGAAAGTGACCTCTTACCATTAGAAGACTCACCTATTATAAGCCGAATCAAACTTTTTGGCGGCCGTGAAGTTAGCTACAAGTATCGCAGAACCCAATCCTGACTGAACCTCACACAACAGCGCGTGGATTGGGTTTTGCGCAGCTTCCGTCTAGCCACAAAAGTTTAACGCACGCTTTAAGCAATGTTTAGCAGTATAAATTGTGCAGTTAAACAGTGTTTAAGGCGTGTTTAAATTTTATGTGGAAAGGCGGCTTGTGGCTAACTTCACAGCTGCCAAAAAGTATGTATTCGGCCTATCGGCATTAAAAAAAAAACATGTAGAAACTTAATTAAAAAGGGGGGGGGGGGAACCAAAAATAAAATAAAAATTATAAAAAGCACATATATATTACACAAGCAAAAACGCATCCGATCGTATAAAACTACCTAATTAATAATAATTACACTAATATAATTACAATATAATTAATACCTATATTTAAATCGCTTTATACAACATACGCACACTCATATTGTTTATAAATTACATCTAGCAGTTATACTAAATAATAAAAAAAATCTAGATTAATCTAAAACCATGTGTACATTTTATATTACATTAGGGAAGGGTCATCGTTCATTGTATCAATTCAACACCGAATCGACTACAGCCGCTTTTCACAAAAGATTATATGAGTGGTGTGCGAGGGAAAAATCACAGTAAAACGAAAGAGAGAGAGAGAGAGAGAGAGAGAGAGGTAAAAGAGTGCTAAGTTAAGCCAGCGACACAGAGCTACGCTCCGTTATTTTAAAGAGCTCGGCTGGCTTGGGTAGACGCTGGAGGGGGAAATGCACAAAACACCCCATGCGGGACGTCAGTGCAGGACTTATCGCCCCACATCGAATAAGAAGTGTCCTAAAATTAGAAAAAATCATGACATAATCCCTACAAAATAGCGGCGAAAATGCATTGAAACTGCTATATAATCAACGACAAAAGCGACATTTGAACTATATGTATGATCAAAAATCACATTAGCGTTTCCGCAAATCCATTATATTATCTACTAGCAACCCGCCCCGGTTCGCACAGGTGTATCACACATATAAAAATTCCTCTTGAATCACTCTATGTATTAAAAAAACTACATTAAAATCCATTAGGTAGTTTTAAAGATATAAGCATACATATGGACAGACAGACAGGGAAACGACTTTGTTTTATACTATGTAGTGAAGTGACGAATCACTCCATGTCATGATTTTTGAATCAATAGC
Source organism: Hypomecis punctinalis (assembly GCA_949316475.1). Taxonomy (NCBI): domain Eukaryota; kingdom Metazoa; phylum Arthropoda; class Insecta; order Lepidoptera; family Geometridae; genus Hypomecis; species Hypomecis punctinalis. Next base: position 4,585,287 of record OX438822.1, read on the forward strand.
GTAAATAGTCAAGAAAAGGAGCAAGAAATTATATGTTAGTGGGAAAGGGATAGCAGAACCGGCGGTTACTATGTCATATTTTAAAGTTTAAAACACAGTCTTAAAGTTTCAAATATCATCTCGCTCGGTCAAACGTTACAAAGGATTTCGTTAACAAACACGAGTTTTTTTGATTAGATTCCTTAAATCTTGCGAAGTGGGACCAGACTGTGTACAGTAGCTCCAAAAATCCATTCAAATATGGTAAATAAACGCGCAGAGTAAAACAACCGCATTGAATGCTTAATTTAAATTGAATTTCATATTTTCTAATTTGATTTTTGTTCAAGGCCGCCATGTTTTACACGCCATGTTTTCAAAAGATAATAAGATCCGAATATTCGAAATTCCTTCAAATCGAGAATTATACGAAAGATAATAGGAATATCATTTTCCAAAAAAATAATTGAATACTGTACAAGGTGATGGCCCAAGCTTAATATATTTTTGCATTATCTCTTTTTAATTATTATTTTCTTATATTCAACATAATGTACTCAGTCGATTCGGTGCCGTGTTGGTATGATGCACGGTGACCATCAAAGACATTTATACAGCAGTCGTCTACCACTCCGCTCGCTGACGGCAAGAAATTCTTTCAAACTCTTGAACTGGGTCAAAAACTACCCCTAGTATAGGCCGAATCAAACTTCTTGGCGGCTGTAAAGTTAACTACAAGCTGCGCAAAACCCAATCCTGACTGGAGCACACTTAACTGCTGCGCGAGGATTGGGTTAATCGCAGCTCGTAGCCAACTTCACAGCCGCTGAGTTGTGTGATTTGACCTAACACTAACTTCACACTCTTCACAGGCGCCAAGAACTTTGAGTCGGCTTACACTAGGGTCAAATAACTGGTATGTTAAGCCGAAAGGGGCCTGTATGCAGTGTGTTTTGTCGTAAACATGACACGCTCTTCAGCGAGCGCGTGTAATTTGTATGAAGAAATGTACAGCGCCACTAGCGGCGCGTTTTTTAATCACAACAAGTTCATACAAATTACATGCTTACGCGCTCGCCGAAGAGCACGTAAGCATGTAATTTGTATGAAGAAATGTACAGCGCCACTAGCGGCGCGTTTTTGAAACACAACAAGTTCATACAAATTACATGCTTACGCGCTCGCCGAAGAGCATGTAATTTGTATGAAAAAATGTACAGCGCCACTAGCGGCACGTTTTTGAAACACAACAAGTTCATACAAATTACATGCTTACGCGCTCGCCGAAGAGCGCGTAAGCATGTAATTTGTATGAAGAAATGTACAGCGCCACTAGCGGCGCGTTTTTGAAACACAACAAGTTCATACAAATTACATGCTTACGCGCTCGCCGAAGAGCATGTAATTTGTATGAAGAAATGTACAGCGCCACTAGCGGCACGTTTTTTAAACACAACAAGTTCATACAAATTACATGCTTACGCGTTCGCCGAAGAGCTCGTAAGCATGTAATTTGTATGAAGAAATGTACAGCGCCACTAGCGGCGCGTTTTTTAATCACAACAAGTTCATACAAATTACATGCTTACGCGCTCGCCGAAGAGCGCGTAAGCATGTAATTTGTATGAAGAAATGTACAGCGCCACTAGCGGCGCGTTTTTGAAACACAACAACTTCATACAAATTACATGCTTACGCGCTCGCCGAAGAGCGCGTCATGTTTACGACAGAACTCACACTCAGCATACTGACGTCACACTTATGCTAATTCCAGACAAATTCTACCAAAGATTAGATTAGCCAAAACCGACATGGCGACTTGAAATTAGAGCTGCAAGCTGGGAAAAACCCAATCCTCGCGCAGATGCTTCATTGATGCAGAGCTTTAGTCGGGATTGTGTTTCGCGAAACTTGTAACTGCCATCACAACCGCCAATAAGTTTGATTTGGCCTATACCTCGTTGAAATTGCCTATTTAAAGTAGGAAAACGAGTTTTGGTAAACTTACAATGAGTCTATCTGTAAATGGCAAAAAAAATCTAGTAAAATTTGAATTTCGCGCTACTATAGGCCGAATCATAGAAGTTGGCGGATGTGAAGTTGCGCAATACCCAATCAACGCGCAGCTTTGTGAGCTTCAGCCAGGATTGGATATTGTGCAGCTTGCAACTAACTTCACATCCGCCAACTTGTATTATTCGGCCTATACCTAACTCCTTTCGACGAAACATACCGTCTCCGTTCCATCAACATTTTTCTAATTTAAAAAAAAATCTACATAATAGAAAACTAAACTAAAAGCGGACATTTTAGAGATTTTATAATACAGTCGCAATATATTTTCAAATAAAATGGAAAAAAAATAATTACATCACCACAGAACGTAGGGAAATACAAGTAGATCTTTGTAAAGAACAGGGCCTTTTAGAAGTATACATCATTATGAACAACTTTTACTTCGGCGCTCGACTTGTTTCAGAGTGCCGAGTGGGAGTTTTGCAAATCAAATCGAATTACTTATACGTCGAGTTGACCGAACGCGTCAAGCACACACGCGAGCACATTGACACACACGCTTAAATTTGCCAATCATAAACGTTGCCACGCCTGTGTTCGATCGGTTTGGCGCTCGTTACATTACCGTAAAAAACTCACACTTAGCTATTCAGTTTTCTGTACGTGACACAAGATGGCGCTGTGCCATTTCTATAGAAATCGCATCGAACGATTGTAACGAGCGTCAGACCAATCGAACACGAACGAGCGCGGCAACGTCTTTAACGGTAATGTAACGAGCGTCAGACCCATCGAACACGAACGAGCGCGGCAACGTCTTTTACGATAATGTAACGAGCGTCAGACCGATCGAACACGAGCGCGGCAACGTCTGTGATTGGCTAACTCAAGCGCGTGTGTCAATGTGCTCGACGCATTCGGTCAACTCGACGTATAAGTAATTCGATTTGATTTGCAAAACTGCCACTCGACACACTGATCGAAAATTCGTAAGACAGAGGTAAACCGCCGTCGCTGAGTAATATGCTCTCTATTTTTACCGCGCGGTGAAAATGTATTGTTGTCTACTTTATCATAAATGATAGTACTTTATATGTTCAAGTTTTCACTTCGGCCGTCACTCCCGGAGTGCAACCAGTTGTTTTTTTTTTTCACAATTTAACAATTGTTCCCGTAGTAAAAGTTGTTCCTTATAAGCTTATAGACCTCTAAAAGTCCTTGCACTTTGCAAAACACCTTGTAGGTAAAATAAATAAACTAACAATTAAATAAAATGACAACCGCCTTGAAACTATAGTACCCTGCGAGCGCCCGTTTTTTTTTTTAAATTAGATTCTCTATACGTCAGATATATTCTAGGATATCATTGTACTCATTATTATTACTAACCTTTACTATAGGACCCACTTCGTCAACATCCTACTAATATTATAAACGCGTATGTAAGTTTGTTTGTATGTAAGTTTGTATGTATCGATGTTTGTTCATATTTCACGCAAAAACTACTGAACGTATTGAGATGAAACTTTGCAATAGTAATGCTTATACATCAGAATAACACATAGGCTATAATTTATAAAAAAAAAAATTGAGTGAAACAAAGTTCGTCGGGTCAGCTAGTTAAAAATAAATCGCATAAAAATATCAGCTGTTGGAATTAGTAAATAATAATCACTAAAAATGGCGCAGCCGACTTTAATCGTGTACGAAATTCGAATATTGTATCAGCCTTTTGATAATCCACTGCAGGATACTTCCTGGCCATTAAAAGGCCTAGGTATATGGCCCAGTGCGGGTTGGTGGATTCACATACGCCTTCGAATTTCTTCTACGGACGTATGCAGGTTGCCTCAAGATATTTTCCTTCAACGAAAAGCCAGTGGTGTTAAATTGCGTAAATAAATTCTAAAGAAATCATTGGTACGGGACCGCGATTTGAGCCCACAACCTCACGATTGTAAGGCGGGTGTAACTACCACTAGACCACCACGGCTTAACGGCACGGCAAAACTTGAATAGTGTAGGTACATTTTTTTAATTATTGTTGGATTTTCCAAAAACAGTTCAGCCGTTTTCTAATACATATAGTGACAAAATTTAATTTAAATATTTAATTGGGGTCACATCTGAAGTTTGATCTAACAAACAAGAAAAGAATCATCTAAATTCCTATCGGTTCCAATGAACTATTTTTTTTTAATTAGCGGAGTAGACGCGGTGTCTAATTGTGGACCTCCTCTTTTGAATCGGTTAAAAATCGATAAATTTTTGTATGTTTTTGCTGTTTTTTTTTTATTCATGGTTAGTTTCATATTGAAAGTTGGTCATAATAATCATTACAATGATATCCTAGAATATACTCTTCGTCTTCAGATACACCCTAAACAGGGTTATTTGCTTTCCTTGTACTAAGTCGAAAGGGGGTGACTCAGACTATCATTATGAACAACTTTAACTAAGGGGCCAATTCAAAATTCGAGAGAAAAAATCAGCAGTTTCATACAACATTGCAACTAGGAATCGACAAAAATGTATGAAACGGCGAACGAATTTTTTTTCTCGAATTTTGAGTTGGCCCCATAGTAAAAGTTAAATAAATATTTTGGGACTTCTTACAAACGGCCTCTGACCTCAAACTAAACAAAGCTTGTGATATGGCTGCCAGAGACTGATATACTACATTATTTTTAAATACATACTTATATAGATAGTAACTAAATAACACCCAGACGTAGAGCAAACACTTCTGTTCATCACAAAAATATTTGCCCTGGATGGGGATCGGACCCACGCCTCTTTGATCCAGAAGTTAGGGTCCCTAACCACTGAGCCTACGTTGTACGAAATTATAGTCTGAGTCAACCCCTTTCGGCTTAGTTCGTTATTTCTGGATAACCCTATATAATGGAGTCACCCCTCTTGCGTTTGGGGGTTGATATCGTAATAAAATTAGGGTAATTGTACACTTGAAGTAAAAATATTTCATTGCATAATAGGACTATGCCTGCATTCATACACTTTTCAGAAATGAGAATCACTAGTAGCCAAATTGCTTTTCACCAAAATTTGAACTTTTAGGGTTCCGTAGATTTCATCAATCTATTAATCAGACATAAGACGTCCACTGCTGGACATAAGCCTCTCTTATGGATCTTTAACGATTGGAACCGGCTTGCATCCAGCAAGATCCTCCGGTCTTGATGAGGATCATCTCTCCACCTTGTGGATGGACGTACTTATGTTACATTAATTCAACCTGGCTCAAGTCTGACACAAATTTATATTATGTAAAAAAATATAGAGGAACACGAAAAAATACTGAGAAAATTCAGACGCTTTTGAAAAGATGCACAATATTTATGATTATTACAGGTCTAGCAACTCATGGTTTTAATTTTACCACTGTGTGTGACATAATTTTGACATTGACAAGTACACAGGGATGTAATTCCTCTCGCGAAACTCAATGCGACCTCTTTGACCCACGGACGCTTAGATGGTAGGTAGGTTGTAAAGTCTTAGAAGAATAAGCCCTGCTATGTACATATTAGAGAGGCCAACCCATAATATTAATTTGTTTGAAAAAGAAAACTTGGAGTCAGATTTTGAATATTGTTGCCGATTGACTTCTATCTTACATCCATGGATCCACAACATGGTGGATAATATGTGTCTAATGAGCAGTATGGCAATAATGTAAAACTAAAAAATGTGTGGTTTTTAATTATCTGTTTGATTACGAAACATCATGTTGCATCGAATTAAGTTGTTTTTTCTCCCTATTAAGGTTCACCGTTAGTCATTGATCCAAAGCCATGTACAAAAAAGAACATGTCCATTAAAAAAAAAATTATTAGACAAAAACTCTACAAACAACACAGCGTTATACAGAACTGGTGTACTAGGCAGAGTCGATGTCGAGTTGCAAATTTGTATGGAACAGACTAAAGTTTGTTAATCACCTTTATGCTTAGCACAGGTCAAACAAATAATCCTGAATAACTTTTAAATAAGGATTATGCATGATTTTTGTTTCAATTTTTAAATGATAGCTCAAATCGTACGGATCACACCATACAAAGTTCAAAGTTTGGCAAAAACAAGCCACGCATTTGCCAACTTAATCTAAAATAACAATAATTTAAGTCCACGATCCGATATTTTAACGTCTGCGCAGACGACGCATATCAACTTCTTTCTCTCTCACTCGCACGATTTAATCATACCGCTGTGTCTTTCACTCTCGCAGACGGATTTTAAAAGCTATAAAATAAAGTCTGCCGTCTGCGCAGGCTTTTAGGCATGATTGCGACCGGTCAGTTGTCAAAATTAAAACCATTGTGTAAAAGTCATGTACAGTAATAGCAGATAAAGAATGGACATCGATCTTTGGAACGACTAAATCGGCTGGTCAAAAAGTCGAAAGTCACGCCATATTTAATCACCAATAATAAATAATAATTCAGCTAGTAATTGTAAATTATTTTATTATGTACCTACCTATACTCTATAAAATTGAACTTGATCTCTGCGACAGCGACATTGACATACAAGATTGACATTTTTAGAGTTGGGATAGTGGTGGAAAAAATCGATTTTCAAACAATGTTGTAATTAAATCGAATGAGTAGTTGAAGGTGAGAAATTGGATTTTATTTACTTACGATTATTTAAGATCAAGTATGTACACATGTAAATAATGTTAAGATATTAATTAAATACTCATAATAATGTCACGATAGTATTTTTCGACGTTATTGACTTTTATCGATGCTAATGTAACATATACTTGGATTTAATTTAATCACACATGCAAAAAAATGTTATGATATTTAAAATATACAATAAAATTAATGATAAATTAAGTTTTATTTAAAATATCGTCAGTATAAACTATCGATATTTTAATTAAAACTGTATCTAAAACTCTGTGGTCACGATCATTCGTCGCCCATCACTAATCGACATGCCCATAAAGTATGACATTGACAGGTACTGTCTGTACTATTAAGAAATTCAGGACTTCATAGCCGTGATTTTTCTGGCAGCTGTCGCAGAGATCAAGTTAAATTTTATAGAGTATAATTAATAAATAATATACAGGGTTATTCCTTATCAATTAGCATCCTTTTAGGGGCTAATTGATTAGAAATAACCCTGTATAAGCAAAATTCAGCTAGTAATTGTAAATTATTTTATTATGTTGAAGAAATTCATGAAGGCCGGGTGGGGTAGCCCTGGTGTCAGCTTTTTTGAACCGCCTGAAGGCCTCTGAGATAGCTAGATGGTTAAAACCACCGAGGTCTAGTTTTGGTCGAATTTAACAAGTCATGCGAGCCACGGTAGCGCTCAATTGTAAGTGCCATCCACAGTCACCCATTGGAAGACTGGCCGTGCTGAACGTTGCTTAACTTTTTTTTTTATTCCTTGTAGGTTTGCGTTTGACTACATACTGCCTGATGTTGAGCAGATATATAGGGTGTAGCACGCTTACCTAGAAGATACCTATTTACTCGGGATTTGAAGACACCCATGTTGTACTTTAGCGGGAAGACAGACCCAGGCAAAGCGTTCCACATTCCGGCTGTTCGTATGAGGAATGAGGATTCGAAACGCTTGGTTCTAACGCGCGGAATGTCCACCATAAAAGGGTGGCGCTTTGGTCGCGTCCGTCTAGCCGTACGATAGATAACTTCGATGATCGCTAACGAACACCTAGTAGTTTGACTACGCATGAGGCGTATACCTAATTCATGAAACTGACTGGAATGCTCTACCTCCATCATTATTCCCTGACAATAACAATCTAGATATATTTAAGGCAATAATTATTTTTTGCACAAAATAGCATGACCGACCTCACCCGTGTACAGAATTCGCGAATATTTCGCACGGATCGATGTAGCACTTTTCACATTATTGTTGATTTATCAAAGATGTCTCAGCCGATTTCGATAAAATTTAAATGGGACCAATTTTTTTCCAATAAAAAAAGAATTATTGAAATCAGACTACTATGAAAAAAGTTATGCGTGATGCGTTATACATAAAAAATATATACGCGTTGAATTGTATACCTCCTCCGGTGGTTCGTCGGTCAAAAATGAATAGGTATCTTCTATAATATCTACATCTTTGGCTACAACATCGCGTTAGCGGCCAAATATACATTTATTTATAAAAAAAAAAATTAGCTATTCCTGTTTGTACCTTAATTTATTGCTTTACTAGTTTTGACCCGCGGCTTCGCCCGCATACGCAATATATCATTATAATTTATAGCCTATGTGTTATTCTCATATATAAGCTATACTAGCTGACCCGGCCACGCGTTGCTGTGGCTAAATAAATTAAAATTGCGACTATAATTTGAGATTTAAACTATCCTATCTCTCAAGTTGGATCGAACTGCACATGGTGTGCGAATTTTATTATAATCGGTTAAGTGGTTTAGGAGTCCATTGAGGACAAACATTGTGACACGAGATTTATATATATTAAGATTATTGCAAGTTTCATCTCAATCCGTTCAGTAGTTTTTGCGTGAAAGAGTAACAAACATCCATCCATCCTCACAAACTTTCGCGTTTATAATATTAGTAGGATATGTAAATAAAAATATGTTTATTTTTGTAGAGTGTTGCCTCTATCAAACGAACCACCATTGGCATTAGTCATAAACCCCTCTATAAAATAAATGATCACTTAAATCTCCCTCTAGCCAAAGAAAATTAGTAAAATTAGGGGAATTATTTCGTGTAGTTATGAAAATAGGTACAGTTATACCTAGCGGTATCCAGATAAACTAGAAGTCCTCACGGGTGAGGGGTGTGCTAAAGGTGTAAGACGGGGGTTGAAGGTACCCTTTTCTGATTTTTGCTCAAATCTCGAAAAACTACACCAATTTTCAAAACTACACGAGTTATTTCCCTTGATTGCTCATATTCCACTTAATTTGATCGAATTGGTAAAATAGTCTCTATACAAGATTATTTTTTGCAAAAATTAGCATGACCGACTTCACCTGTGTACAGAATTCGCGAATATTTCGCACGGTTCGATGTAGCATATTTCACATTATTGTCGATTTATCAAAAATGGCTCAGCCGATTTCGATAAAATTTAAATGGGACCAATTTCGAAGTATACTCTTTCCAATAAAAAAAGAATTATTGAAATCGAACCACTACGAAAAAAGTTATGCATGGTTATACATAAAATATATATATATATATATATATACGCGTCGAATTGTATACCTCCTCCGGTGGTTCGTCGGTCAAAAACCCAAATTAACAAATTATTTCTATCCAAATTCCGATGTCCATTATTTATTCGCACGTACTGTAATGATATCAGTCATTACGCCATGATATGACCAAATAATGATAATGGTCGTAATGTTACTACTAAGTAACAAAACTGGTCGTATTCCTACTACCATATAACATCATGGCCCGAATCATACAACTTGGCGGCTGAGATGTTAGCTACCGCGCCACACAAGTTGGCGGATGTGAAGTTAGCTACAAGCGCAACAGCCAATCAACGCGCGGCTTTATGTGAGCTGCAGTCAGGATTGGATATTGTGCAGCTGGTAGCTGTTGGAATATGATACAAAAACTAATCTAGAGTTTTGGCGGGAACGCGGAAAAATCATGTCGCCTCATTGTATTATTTTGTTAAACTTGTGTTTTTATCAGTGATAATTAGTGAAAACTGGTGGTATTTCGTTGATTATGAGCTGATTTACGTGCATGAGTGTAGGCACGTGATATAATGTGACGTATCGTGTCGTTCCGTGTTGTTACCAAAACTCCATAGAAGCCTCTAGTAAAGTCTCCACTACTTTACTGAGGTATGACTTGGACTATGTTTGGACTTGACAGCGACTTTATTGGACTATGACGAGACTACGACAGTGACTATTTTGATAAAATATTATCAAAAATTAGTAAAACTTAATACTTGACACTGGCAAATGCACAATAATGCGATGCCAAAATTAAGAAGAAGAAGAAAACTAATCTATCTCGCTCTAACATGTAATGTATGTGAGTGTTTCTCTTTCCTTCATGATGTTCACATTATAGTAAAATACCCCTTTGTTCTATAGAATTAATGCTTAGCCTACTTATTATGAATTCCTTACCACTGTCGCATAGAGCTGTCCTAGACCGCACTCGCACCTATCCTTCCAAATATCGGTAAATAAATGATTTATATCATTAAAACTAGCGTGAGGATTCATTATTAAAATGTATATGAACACCGGATACAACTCACGATTATTTGAGCGGTCGAGCCGCTATGCGTCCGACCGGTTTCAGAGTAGTTAGTACTCTTTCATCAGGGAATACGCGCGCCCCCGACAACGGACGCCCGCGCACGAATCGGGCGTCCGTTGTACTCTGAAACCGGTCGGACGCATAGCGGCTCGACCGCTCAAATAATCGTGAGTTGTATCCGGTGTTCATATACATTTTAAAATGATTTATATTTTAAACCGATTAACTAAATATTTTATTTCTGGCATCCAAACCCTTTTGTAGCTAACTTCACATCCGCCAACTTGTGTGATTCGGCCTATATACACGGTTATCTGTTTGCTTTGTACTAAGTCGAAAATGGGTGAATAAAACCATCAATGTTTTAACCGTTTAGCCATGTCAGAGGCCTACAGGCGGCCTAAAAACTCTGACACCAGGGCTAGCCACCCGGCCTATACGAACTTACTTAGATCACCATTATGAACAACTTATACTATGGGGCCCAACCCGGAATAATATTTTTTTTTTTATCTAATTCTGACTGAAGCTCCCATAAAGCTTTGTTTATTGGGTTTCGCACAGCTTGTAGCTAACTTCACATCCGCCAACTTGTGTGATTCGGCCTGTAACTATATTGGATTTAATCTTAATCAAAGACTTATCTTTGTGATAAGCATTTCAAAAATCTGAAGCGAACGCAGGATTTGAACCTGCCCCTTCGGATCACTAGCCCGACGCTCTAACCAACTGAGCCAGCCCGCCTCCTACGCAAGCTTCGAATTTCTGAAGTGCTTAATTTCGCTTCAGATTTTTGAAATGCTTATCACAAAGATAAATCTTTGAGATAAAAATCTAGTGTGGAAAGCACTCAAAATAAAATCATAACATTAATCAAAGACATCTGTCAGGATATAACCGTGTAACGAGATCAGCCATTACGATACGACCTTGTGACTATTCAGGTCGTAATTTGACGACCATTTTAAAAATAACTAGTTTTAATTCCACCGCACAACAATATTAGTCGTAATGTTACCCAAGCGCCACACAAGTCGCCTACGCAAGTGGCGAAGAAGTGAGCACGGGCGTAGGTAGCGCGCGGGAGGCATGAGGTTGTCGGGCGTGCCCCGGCGCGTCTCTGGCTCCCGCGCACACCTATATTTCGGCTTTTGCGCATAACTTCCCATCGGCCGGTTTGTGCGGCGCTTAGTATAACAAAAAGTGACGACCACGTTTTAAAATCGAATAGTTATACAGGGTCGCAGGTATTAAACGCAAAACCTTTTAAGGGCGGGTCTAGTACATCTATGACCCTGTATTTTAGATTAAGAAAAAAAACCACCGACTGTGATGTATACAGAGTTATCTGCTTACCCTGTATTAAGCCGAAAGGACCATCTAGAAGATTTAGACCATCATTATGAACAACTTTTACTATGGCGCCAACTCAATTTGAGAAAAAAATCTGCTGTTTCATACATTTTGTCGATTCAGAGATACAATTTTGTAAGGAACACTCAGATCAAATAAAAAAATCAAAAGAGAATGTTGAGAACAAACAAGTGAGGCCGGCAAAACTATGCCTCGCCGTGTACAGACACAACACACACATGTACACGTACAAGGAAACTACGCCTTGGCTCGTCAGTTGAACTATGGCGGCGCAACACCAACGCACTCACACATGTATAAAAACTGTCCTCAGTTGTCTGTTTACGACGTTTAGTCTTGAAACAGAATCAAACAGCTCATTTTCTTTTCTTAAAATTTTGGGTTGGTCCCATAGTAAAAGTTGTTCAAATGCTTAGTACAGGGTAAGCAGATAACTCTGTATAACAATATTACTCGTAATATTAATTTGCGATACCTAATCAACATTCCTAAAGTCAATTACAGGACCAGTTTATAAAGTGCTATTCTGAACACATTTCGGTCCTTCACTTCTTAGTTTTTACTGATCGAATCTCTCGCTCTATCACCAGGCACAACACGCAGTTTGTCCTACTCCCACTACGTACGTAGTGAACCAAACAAGGAACTTGAGTATAAAGGCACAAAGATCTCAGAGAGATAACGCTGTCATCACTTGAGGTAATTCTCAACCACAAAAATGTATGGAAAATCTTGCCTATAGCTGTCAAAAAAAACTGTCAAATATGAATTGGAAATTTGACGTTCCATGTCTAAAAATCCGTCATAAGCCACTGAATAGAAAATATATTTCATGTCTCTTTCCAACTCGTGCCCTATTTAAATCTACGCGTCTCTTTCAGATCTTCTCGATCGACCACGTTATCCCTCTGATATCTCTGTGGGTCTTACTTATCGGATCTCTCGCTCTAACACCACTCACAGTGCAGTTTGTCCTGCTCCCACGACGTACGAGTGAAGCTCCCACGACGTATGAGTGAAGCTCCCACGACGTACGAGTGAAGCTCCCACGACGTACGAGTGAAGCTCCCACGACGTATGAGTGAAGCTCCCATGACGTACGAGTGAAGCTCCCATGACGTACGAGTGAAGCTCCCACGACGTACGAGTGAAGCTCCCACGACGTACGAGTGAAGCTCCCATGACGCACGAGTGAAGCTCCCACGACGTACGAATGAAGCTCCCACGACGTACGAGTGAAGCTCCCACGACGTACGAGTGAAGCTCCCACGACGTACGAGTGAAGCTCCCACGACGTACGAGTGAAGCTCCCACGACGTACGAGTGAAGCTCCCACGACGTACGTAGTGAACCAAAAAGGAACGTAAGTATAAAAGGGCTATAACAGTATTGGTCGTAACGTTACGACTGCGTAACGGTACCGGTCGTATACGACCAACTGTCGTTCAGTCGGTCGTTTCTTGGTTAATAGTCTCATTGTGGTCTTGAATATTTGCTACCTGTAAAAAAAAAAAAACGAAAATGTTATATATATTTCCAGACATTTATAACGAGCACTTTTTAGATACCTACTGAAAAATAATTGTTTTCGCAAAATGGCTTAACCGACTTCAACCGTGTCCAGAATTCGAATAGTCCGAACGAATCAATGTGGACATAGACATATTTTCACTGTGACAAAAATACAGTAACATAGAGTACAACATAAATATTAAAACTAAGTAGGATACTAATCTATATTTCTGTCACAAATCGGCTCCACCTCAGCGTATGCTGGTTGTGAACCAGCGCTGGTCTTCCGGTGGAGCCGGCAGGTGACATCACATTATTATAAAAAGTAATTATTTATTTATTAATGTGTCATCCGTGTTGTAAATTTTCAAAAATGACACAGCCGATTCCGATAAAATTTTAATGATGACCACCCACCTAGTCGTTACGGTCGTTAAATAAAATATAGTTTAAAAAAACTATGAAAGCGTGTTTTTTTTATTTTATATTTATTTTTCACTTTTTAGTACCTAATCCAATAAAATGCATTGTCATTGGCCTTTGATCGGTGGAAATCTGATCGTTCAAAGGCAAAATCGAGCTCAAAGTGATTGGTTACAAGCAAACATACACGTGAAACTAATAAAAGCGTGTCAAAAAAAGGGGAAAACATAAAAAAATAATTAAAAAAAAGAAAGAGAAATTAAATCAAAATGAAACAAAAAAAGTTTATTTTTTTAAATACCCACCTAATCGTAGAGGTCGTGTATGTGATGGTCGCGGTCGTCGGGCGCGGGGCGCGGCACGGGCGCGGGGGACGCGCCGCCGTAGTTTAGGAAGTCCCACACGAGGATGGTGTCGTCGTGTGACGAGGACACTATTTGGAACTCGTCGAATTGTAACCGGAACACGCGACCCGTGTGCTCCTGCAAAAATAAATGGCTGGTGTCAAAACGCTTAACAGAAATAAATAAATATTAGGGGACACCTTAACTATGATATAGATAGCACGTAAATAATGCTTTATAAAGAATCCTAAGAAATACTTTTATTATGATTAAAACAAATTCTAAATCCGTGCCGAAATGGATAAACTCTGACCAAATTGTTTCCAAAAGTATTAAACAAGTAAAGCTATTTTTATTTTAATTGCATGTCATAAAATTGTCTAAACGCTGACTTGCTGAACCAAACTGATTAATTTAGCCTTTTGACTGCCAAAGTCACCGATACTTGACTAGCACTTGCACCACCAATATAAAAAGTGATATGTAGCGTGGCGATCAAATGGATACCAAATACCGATTTTTGATATTCAGTTTTTGTAGACGATACAAATCATCCCAAAACGGGAATAAAAATAACTTATCGAGTGGAATAATATTATTTTGAACAAACGTTAAAATTGCGAATTTACAGGCCTATCTCTACCATCTATCTAATTTCTATCCATTTAATTTATATAGATTTCTGGACTAAGTCCTGAGACTCACCACTAAAGTCCTAAGGCATAAGTCCTGGTGCGGCGTGCGGACATCTAACGCCGCGGGTAGGTCCCATACTTTGATTTTCCCGTCGTACGCACCACTTACTATCCTCTTGTTGTCAAATCTGAAAATAAAAACATGTATTTTATAAACTTCAAAGCTAACCGTTCTTACTAAGTTCGTGTGTGGACACACGCATCGTCAGGATGGACGAGTTATAGTTCTTCAATGCAAAGTTTTGTTAAATAAAATAATGCTTATGCATTATTTTATTTCGCATTATTTTATTTAACAAAAAAGTGCGTTCAAGTAACTTAAATAAATAATTGGGGGGCATCTTACACACGGTCTCTGACCCCAAACAAAGCAAGGCTTGTGATATTACTGCCAGAGACTGATATACTACATATATATGCAACGCTATATGTGAGGCACCAGTGACTCAATAGATCCCCCTTAACCCCACTGCACCCACTGTATTTTAAATGAGTAAACCAGCTTTACCTGGGGCATCCATCCCACAGCATCCAAAAAGTAGCCTAAGACACTGTGATATACTTACTGTAATGTGGCGTCAACAAAGGAGACCCGGTCTCACATCACATTTTTAGCTATATTGGAAACAATGTTAGCGCCATACATCTCTGTCCAGATGTTACTTGTATGGCGCTAACATTATCACTAAAACATTTGGCGTAATAAGACATCACACCTAAAACACATAAAGAAACAAAAAAGTAGCTTAAAACACTCCGACGCGGCGTTCGACAAAGAGATCCTTCAGGACACAGGAGATCTCGCCGAAGCGGTTTTACTATATCATACTAATATTATAAATCCGAAAAGTTTGTTGGTTTGTTCCTCTTTCACGCAGCATCGGAGCAACGGGTTGACTTGTTTTTTGGCATGGATATAGTTCAAAGTCCGGAAAGTGACATAGGATACTTTTTATCCCGAAAAAATAAAAGATTCCTATGGGATGGTACAAAAGTCAAAATAACACGCGGGCGGAGCCGTGGGCAAAAGCTAGTTGGGAATAAATTAGCACCATACAAGAATTATACCCTCTCTAATATCCGAAAGCCGTGGTGGTCAGGAGGTAGTGACACCCGCCTTACAATCGTGAGGTCGTGGGTTCGAATCCCCGGTCCCGTACCAATGAGTTCTTTGGAATGTATGTACGGAATTTCACACCACAGGCTTTTCGGTGAAGGAAAACATCGTGAGGCAACCTGCATACGTCCGTAGAAGAAATTCGATGGCGTATGTGTATCCACCAACCCGCACTGGGCCCGCGTGGTGGATATGGTCCAATCACCCTTCTTGGGTAGGCCTACGTCCTGCAGTGGACTACTACAAAGGCTGGTACAGTACAGTACAGTAATATCCAAAATCTATTCGCCGTATAGCTTAAGCAACTCCGACATGGCGTTGAACAAGGAGACCCGGTCGAGCCGAAATTGTTTACAGCTAGCTATACTGGAAATAATGTTTGCACCGTACAAGAAACACTCCATATTTTCAATCCACTCACCGTATGCATCTGACGAGCTCCTCGTGTCCCTCCAACACGCGGATGCACTGTCCGCACTCGATGTCCCACAGCCGGATAGTGTTGTCCGAGGAGCCGGACACGACCAGCCGGTCGCGGTACTGCAGGCACGCTATACCGCGCTTGTGGCCGTTCAGCGTGCGGACGAACTCGCACGATGATGTGTTCCACACCTGATAAACGGACAGAATGTAAAATTAAAACAGGACGTTTATGCAAAAAAAAAACAAGTAATCAAAACCAATAAAATTTAAATTAAGAACAGGACGTATATGTAAAATAAAAGAATTTGATTATTTTTATTTTTTGGGAAGCAGCCTGAACAAAAAATATCACACAAATAATTCTTTGAGATAAACCATAGCACGATAAAAATAAATTCATATTATTGTTACGTTTACATTTTATATTATTACTTTTTTATTTTGGTCGTATGCGGTATGAAACGATAGGGTATTTTACTATGAACGAGAAAAAATCTGTAAATGTATTTTTGAGATAGCTTAGGCAGAAAAACAATCGGAAAATGTTCGTTTTAGATCATAAAATAACAAAATAAATTTTAAAAATCAATACATAATATTCCGAATTTTTTATCTGTACTTAAAATAGTCGCCGCTGTGTTATGACGTCATACGGCTATGTAAACATTGAATAGTTTGTTCGGTTTTTGTATATTAATATTCCAGGAACAACACACCAACCATAACTTATTATTAACCATAATAACTCATTTTAAACTTAAATCTCAAACTTACGTGAAACTCGTGAAAAATATTTACTTAAATCTCAAACTTACGTGAAACTCGTGAAAAATATTTACTTAAATTTCAAACTTACGTGAAACTCGTGAAAAATATTTACGCGCATTGTTTACATAGCCTAGTGAGGTCATTCATGACCACAGAGTTAAATAATGACATTTATCGTTTTCGTAAATTACGCGCGAAATTTTGAAAATGCATTTTTAAAGCACTCAACGATTGAATATTTTTTTGTATTTTTTTTAGTGGTTTATTAGACCAACAGAATCTAACTGAGACACTTTCCAAAAATGACTGTAATACCCTATTGCTGTAAGCTATATCAGTTACCATGGCTATCGTCATGAGTACAAAACCCGTTTACGAAGGCGACGCAAATACCTTTTTGCAAATACGTTGCACATTCAGTTGATAAGTCACATTTAGTTATCAATCTCGACGCACCTTTGAAAAGGAAAAAAAAACAACGGTTGCACGCTGAGAGTGAAAACTTAAAATACAATGTCACACACGCACACTCACCGAAGCGCCCCGCGCCGCATAAACGAAACCGCAGGAGCACGAATACATTTTCGCCGCGCGGTAGAATAAATAGATATAAATAAATAAAATATAAATACATTTATTTCAACTGAAAACATTATCACTACTCTCGCTTCGATCTACGAACTTTCGATCTGTTTCCCAATAATTATTTTTTGCATAAAATAGCATGACCGACTTCACCCGTGTACAGAATCATTACATAGTATAAAACAAAGCCGCTTTCCGCTGTCTGTCCCCATGTATGCTTATATCTTTAAAACTACGCAACGGATTTTGATGCAGTTTGTTTTAATAGATAGAGTAATTCAAGAGAAATGTTTATATGTATAATACACCTGTGCGAAGCCGGGGCGCATCGCTAGAACGCAAATATTATGCACGGATCGATGCAACATTTTTCAAATTATTGTTGATTTATCAAAAATGGCTCAGCCAATTTCGATAAAATTTATATGGGACCAATTTCGAAGTATATTCTTTCCAATAAAAAAAGAATTATTGAAATCGGACTACTATAAAAAAAGTTATGCGTGGTTATACAGAAAAATATATATATATATACGCGTCGAATTGTATACCTCCTCCGGTGGTTCGTCGGTCAAAAAGTACACAACGCCGCTAAAGATGTTTTCACTTAAAAAAACACCCAACACATAGAAGGCTTTACGTACTAGTACTAGAGCTTTTCAGTGAAAGAAAATATCGTGATAATAATCCATCTCATATTATATTATATTGTAATTACTAGAATAATAATTAACATGCCGTGGTGGCCTAGTGGTAATGACACCCGCCTTGCAATTGTGAGGTCGTGGGTTCAAATCCCGGACCCGTACAAATGAATTCCTTGGAATTTATGTACGGAATTTCACACCACTGGCTTTTCGGTGAAGGAAAACATCGTGAGGCAACCTGCATATGTCCGTAGAAGAAATTCGATGGCGTATGTAAATCCACCAACCCGCACTGGGCCAGCGTGGTGGATATGGCCCAATCACCCTTCGTGGGTAGGCCTACGTCCTGCAGTGGACTATTAAAAAAGGCTGGTACAGTACAGTACTTGAATAATCACTAATTTATTAACGCTATTCTATTTTAATAAGTCTTGTTAAGGGAGCACAGATCTCCGAAATACAAGCTATGTTTAGTTTGGAGATCTGAAGCTCATTGTCATCAAATGTTATTTATTTAAATTGAGTCAATAAATGAATTTTGAATTTGATCTCGCGCTGAGCAAATGCAGTAGACAGTGGGCTAAGCGCTATAGTCACCTTAATGGTGCGGTCTCCCGACGCGCTGACGATGTATTTCTCGTCGAAGTCGACGACGTTGACGGCGGCGCGGTGGCCGACGAGCACGCGGCGTAGCATTATCTCCGTCGTCGAGCTCATGTCCCACACGGCTATGGAGCGATCCTAGAAATAGAGAAACAGAGGTGATTCATTTGATTTACTTCAAATATTGACAGTATTTAATGTGATATGTCAACATAAGTTTTACAAAACAGCTGTGAAATAAAGTTTTATGCAATTTTGAAACTTTATTTGCATAATAATTACAAGAAATTGTGCGAGTTCATATTTCAGGATACAGAAATATCTTGCCTTGTTACCAAATACCAAATAAACCAAAAACAGTGATAAATAGATAAAAACGTTTTTTTACACAATTTCGAGATTGGTACCATAGTAAAAATTAACTTGTTGCAAGTGACTATCATGTTGCCGTATCTTGCTGCAAGTGACCTTCATGTTGCCGTACCTTGCTGCAAGTGACCATCATGTTGCCGTACCTTGCTGCAAGTGACCATCATGTTGCCGTACCTTGCTGCAAGTGACCATCATGTTGCCGTACCTTGCTGCAAGTGACCATCATGTTGCCGTACCTTGCTGCAAGTGACCATCATGTTGCAGTACCTTGCTGCAAGTGACCATCATGTTACCGTACCTTGCTGCAAGTGACCATCATGTTGCCGTACCTTGCTGCAAGTGACCATCATGTTGCCGTACCTTGCTGCAAGTGACCATTATGTTGCCGTATCTTGCTGCAAGTGACCATTATGTTGCCGTATCTTGCTGCAAGTGACCATTATGTTGCCGTATCTTGCTGCAAGTGACCATTATGTTGCCGTACCCTTCTGCAAGTGACCATCATGTTGCCGTACCTTGCTGCAAGTAACCATCATGCCGTTACAGAAGCGCAGATGCAGCACGGCCTCGCAGTGGTGTATGAGCGTGTTGAGCATCTCGCCGGTGTTGACGTCCCACACGCGGACGGTGCTGTCGCTGGAGCCGGAGATGATGGCGCGCTCGTCGTACTGCAGGCACAGCACCGAGCCCGTGTGCCCTGTCAGCTCCTGGAAATACAAAATAACTCGTGCTAAAAATATTCTATCATGGCATAAGTCTTTCCATCAAGTATCCCCCTCGAAGAAGAAACAAAGCATAGATTGATTGATATTAACAAGTAAAATAAATATTTTTTGCAAAAAATAGCATGACTGACTTCACCCGTGTATAGAATCATTACATTACATTCCGTTGTCTGTCCCCATGTATGCAGAGGTTTAATTCGATTATACAAAATAAAACCTCTTTATGATGTCCTTAAATGTTCTAAGTTAACAAATTTTCATACGAGTTAGACATTCCAAATTTAAATCACTTGACTCCCTACCTCCCTTTGTGTTAACATTAATGTAATCTATACCCAACTAGCAAAAAGTTGTGCTATAACAGTCGCGGCAACGTTTTGGTTTTACTGTTTAGTTCTATAAAAGTCCCATAATTAGTGCTATAAACGTCGAGTCAACGTTTATACAACGCGAAAAAGGCGCAGATTATAGCACTAAAAAGTGCTGTAGAAGTGCAGTAACTGTGTAAATAGGACGAATGGTTTGTGGAATAAACATCGAATAAAAGCAAAACGATCCCAATTTAGTGCAGTAAAAGCAATATAGCTGCAACGGTACCCCTTATTGATAGAGTTGAAGTGTTTATGTTGCCACTAATCAGCAATAAAGTGAAGTAAACGCTGCTGATTTGCTACAATTCGACATTTTTGTTCGTTAAACGCCAAATTTGCACTGTTATTCCATTTTAAATTAGAACGATTGCGTATTCTGTGCCGTTATGGAAATGCACCAGTCTTTGTGTGTTTGTCACTTAAAATATTTTAAAAGACAGAGGTGTCATGTCCATTTAGTAATTATTAAAAATAATACAGTTTCTATATCTAAATGTATATCTACATAATTAAATAGGAAAATTACTGGCAATTTAACTTTGTCGATAAACTGTAATGTATTATTTAACATATATGTGTGGGCCACGCGTCTTTTGCAATAATTTTGTAGATATATTTTATAAATTCCATTTAATTTTATTAATATGCTACTAGGGAGCCATTACGCGAACACTAGTAAATTTGTTGCTGTTATATCATACTAACTCGACTATTCGTCGAATAAATGTGACTGCGTTGCATTCATATGCAGCCATGTTTTGGGTTTTTGAGCAATAAAAGTACCAAAAACTCTTTTACTCAATATTTTGTCGAATAAAAGTGCTATAATAAAATTGTTACACTTGAGGTTCTGTAACTGTAATTGGAAAACTATAATTCGACTTGTGTTTTTACCGTGTTATAAAAGAAACTACGTTGCTATTTAATCACCGGGTAGCTAGTATTCGACAAATTTGCTGAATAAAAAGTATGTCAGGTAATTGTCGTATAAAAGCTTTTTTTACACATTAAATAGTAAATCAAACACTATTATAGCCCTCGTATAGCATTTATTTGTGACATAAGCCAGATACGGGCACTTCTATACGATTTGCACTAAAAGACATAACATAAACACTTTTACTGCACAATTTTGTACGTATGTAGCTACTATTCAACAACTATTCGATGTTTAGTCGAGTAAATGTTTCCTTATTCGACTATTTTGCTTGTTGGGTACTCTATAAAATTTAACTTGATCTCTGCGACAGTTACATATTGACATATTTAGAGTTGAGATAGTGGTCGAAAAAAAACGATTTTCAAACAATGTTGTAATGAAATCGAATGAGTAGTTGAAGGTGATAGACATTGACAGGTACTGTCTGTACTATTATGAAATTCGGGACTTCATAGGCGTGATTTTTCTGACAGCTGTCGCAGAGATCAAGTTAAATTTTATAGAGTATAGTAAGACCACGGGCAAGAATTTTTTCCCGTGGTACCAAGCACTCTAGTAGGACTACGGGAAAAAAATTCGTGTCCGTAGTCTGACTAATATTGCAGTGACATATTTTCAGGATCCATTAGGTATACGTTGAGATTGTACGACATATAATGACTCATTTTCGAGTGGGTGGTATGAAAAAACTCGAACTCGTACTCGCGGAGGACTGATGACTGGTGGAGTCGAAAAGTTCTCGAGTGGAGACCACGTACCGGCAAGCGCAGCGTAGGACGTCCACCCACAAGGTGGACGGATGACCTCATTAAGACCGCAGGATCGCGCTGGATTGAAGCCGCTTCCAACCGGTCTTATTGGAGATCCATAGGGGAGGCCTATGTCCAGCAGTGGACGTCCTTTGGCTGATGGATGGATGATGATGGATGGTATGAAAAAACAATTAAACACCAATATAAATGAGTGCATTGAAGTACTCACCCGAACACATTGCAACGTCTTCCGGTCCCATATCTTGATGGTGTTGTCCCGTAGCCCGGACACTATTTTGTTGTCGTCGTATTGCAAACAGTATACGCCTTTCGAGTTCTCCGATCGGCAGTTTATTCGCTGAAATAAATAAATTAACAGTTAATTTGTTGAATAACAAGTAGTTTGGTTAATGTAACCTCATAGCAAAAAAAAATCAAGAGAGAACATCGTTTTTAAACTTTCGCGATTTGAACACATTATTATTATATACTACGAGACTAATCGCGCACTAAAATTACGAGATAAATAAATACCTCATCATCCCGACGTTTCGGCCGAGTTGCATCGACCGTGGTCACGGGTAGGTCGATGCAACTCGGCCGAAACGTCGGGATGATGAGGTATTTATTTATCTCGTAATTTTAGTGCGCGATTAGTCCCGTAGTATATAATAATAAAGAGAGAACGTCGTTGAACAATCAAGTGAGGCCGGTTTTATATACATGTGTGAGTGCGTCGCTGTTGCGCCGCCATAGTTCGACTGACGAGCCAAGACGTAGTTTCGTTGTAGGTGGATATGTGTGTTGTATGTACACGGCGAGGCGTAGTTTTGGTTGGCTTCACTTGTTTGTTCACAACATTATCTGATTATTGATTTTTTATTTGCTCTAAGAATGTAACACAACACCCGACTTCCACCGTGTACGGAACTCGAATATTTTGCATTACGCACGAACCGATGTGACTTCCATGTGCAATTGTGCATTATTGATGATTTATCAGAAACGGCTTAGCTAATTTTGATAAAATTTAAATGGAACTACGTCGGAAGTATACACTTTTTCGAACTTTTTTAGCAAGATTTTTTTTAATCGGGTCATAATTGGCGAAAATATCGATGAACATAGGATTTAATCATTTAGCATCTTTTTATTGGTATACTAGTTTATACCCGCGGCTTCGCCCGCATACGCAATATATCATTATAATTTATAGCCTATGTGTTATTCTGATATATAAGCTATATTATTGCAAAGTTTCACCTCAATCCGTTCAGTAGTTTTTACGTGAAAGAGTAACAAACATCCATACATCCATCCATCCTCACAAACTTTCGCGTTTATAATATTAGTAGGATTGGTCTTTAAATTGTTATTCTGTACATCAAAACTAACAAAATGTATGTTCTGCGACTTTTATCAAAAATAAAAAAAAAATGTTCCATAGAAAGATATCATTCACACGCTGATTTTTTTTTTTACTATTGACAAAAGTAGAACAAAAGTTGTTAGTTTTGATGTACAGAATAAGCCCCGAAAAGGATACTAATTGATTAGGAATCGTCGTTTGTACATACACACAGACGAACAAAGTACCTCCTCCTTTTCGGAAGCCGGTATAAATAGTGGGATGGTGGATGGACGATATCGTCAATACCGCGGGTCGAACCTGGACATAACAGGCATGATGGCGGGGTAAAAAAAAACATTATTATAACAGGGTATTTGACTAGTTTTTGCAAATCGTTTTAAATTATTCGTTAGTACATACTAAGCCGTGGTGGTCTAGAGGTAGTGACACCCGCCTTACAATCGTGAGGTCGTGGGTTCAAATGCCCGGTCCCGTACCAATGAGTTCTTTGGAATTTATGTACGGAATTTCACACCACTGGTTTTTCAGTGAAGGAAAACATCGTGAGGCAACCTGCATACATCCGTAGAAGAAATTCGATGGCGTATGTGAATCCACCAACCCGCAATGGGCCAGCGTGGTGGATATGGCCCAATCACCCTTCGTGGGTAGGCCTACGTCCTGCAGTGGACTATTAAAAAAAGCTGGTACAGTACAGTACATACTAAGCACACTACATTTATATTTCCGAGAGATTTACTGTATTAACAATGAAAATCAGTGTTAAAGAATAGATATTCAAGATTCTACCAAAAACGACATTCTGTAATGGTTCTGGTCTGTGACGTCACACACTAGTAAATAACGTTAGTTAATACTGGTAAATACGCTAGTTCACAACTAAAAATTAACAAAAAATACTTTAAAAGTATCCAATAATATTACTCCGAAATCACAAAACACAAATTACACAAACAACAGTCAATCGAGAAATTCGTGTTTACCAGCACGTGACGTCACCAGAGTTGCCGCCCTTCTTAGAGCGTTTACGTCGCAGATAAAATATCAAAAAAATATCGTATTTTATTTCGTTCGATTTGCGAAAATTAGACATATTTTAGTTTAAATAAAGCGAAATATGTCTTTTTCAGGCTATTATCTGTATGGATTACCAAAACTAATAGAATATTTTCAATGTTGTCAAATAGCCTATAAGTCCGTGAGTTAGACTATCAAAAAATATTAGACACGTATTTGTTCTTTTGTCAATTAAACATAAATTGATGAAGGTATAGCCCGTCAACGTTCCGCGTGACATCACAAGTGCACATCTGACGGGCTAATTATATTTTTTTAGTCATCATGCTTATTAACCGAGGCAGATGGCACTGCAGAGAGGCCTTTAAGTGATATAATGTTTGACAATTGGAATATTTTATTGTCGTCTTTTTTGAGATAAAGTGAAAATTTGACCGATCAATGGGACAGATGCTGTAGAGTTGCCGGCACAATTGAAATCAAAGATATTGTTTGACATAGGTAATATTGTATTGACATTTTTAATTTTAAATTTTGACTTTTTTATCATATCATATTGGTGTTGTAATAGTAGGTAATAATTGTATTCTTTTTAATTTAATTCTTGAATATTATTTCTTTATTTTGTGAGATGTATGTAAATGGTATTATTCGTTTATATTTCAATAAACAATTAAACAATATATCCAGCAGTGGTACAAAGAAGACGCGGATAATAAATAACACAAAATAGTTATAGGCAGCGTCACACAAGTTGGCGGACATGAAGTAAGCTACAAGCTGCGCAATATCCAATCAACGCGCTTCATGTGAGCTTCAGTCAGGATTGGATATTGCGCAACTGCACATCCGCCAACTTGTATGACGCGGTATATATCTGAAATAATAATTGTAATGTCGCCTGTGCATATTGCTTTTGCCAGTTGCGATGTACTACCGATTTATAATTAGTGCCACACAAGTCGGCGGATGGGAAACTATGCGCAGAACGCTGCGCAAAAGGCAAAATATAGGTATGCGCGGGAGCCAGAGAGACGAGAAGCCGGGGCACACCCGCCCGCCAACCTCATGCCTGCCGCGCGCTCCCTACGCCCGTGCTCACCACCAAGCCACTTGTGTAGGCATTGTGCATACATGCGCAATAATTAGCGAATCGCGGCGAAGTGTCATCTGCGGCTAACTTCTCATCCGCCGACTTGTGTGGCGATACCTATAACGGACGTAGAAATGCAACTTTTTTTTCAATATGTTTTAACCTGTAAATTGTGTTTCCCCTGGCGCCAGTTGTCCTCTATCGACTGAATATCCTTGATGATCTTGGGGTACAGGTGTCGGTAGAACGAGTGGGACGGGTGCTGGGATCCCGGCTTCGGCTTGAACAGGTATTGGATCCTGTAACAATGGGCATAAGGTTCAAAATCGGACCTGGTAACTTATCTTGCCAAAGTAACTACATTATTGTAATGCCAAAGTAACTATTTTATTGTCTTGCCAAAGTAACTAAATTATTGTCTTGCCAAAGTAACTACATTATTGTCTTACCAAAGTAACTATGTCATTGTCTTGTCAAAATTAACTACATTATTGTCTTACCAAAGTAACCATAGTGTTGACTTACCAAAGTAACTATATTATTGTCTTGCCAAAGTAACTACATTATTGTCTTACCAAAGTAACTATGTCATTGTCTTGTCAAAATTAACTACATTATTGTCTTACCAAAGTAACCATAGTGTTGACTTACCAAAGTAACTATATTATTGTCTTGCCAAAGTAACAACATTATTGTCTTAACAAAGTAACTATATTATTTTCTTGCCAAAGTAACCATAGTGTTGTCTTACCAAAGAAACTATATTATTTTGTCTTGCCAAAGTAACCATAGTGTTGTCTTACCAAAGTAACTATATTATTGTCTTGCCAAAGTAACCATAGTGTTGTCTTACCAAAGTAACTATATTATTGTCTTGCCAAAGTAACTACATTATTGTCTTACCAAAGAAACTATATTATTTTGTCTTGCCAAAGTAACCATAGTGTTGTCTCTTCAAGTTTAGGAGCACAGTTAACTCTCGTACCTTGAGATCTGCAGATAATTTGACCCTCGATATTCCTTCCCACAAAACCTCCTTCTACAGTTCGTCGTTTGCGGTGAAGGCTGTGAACCTTTGGAACGAATTGCCTCTAGATATTAAGCGTGCACGCTCACTGGATGCATTCAAACGTCTTGTAAAAAGTCATTATCTCTGTAAATGATTTGGTACTGTATCATTTATTTCATTCTGTTATATATGTACTTCATATATTTTATGTATGTCTATCTATGTATTTGTCTATTTATGTAGTAGAATTATTATGTGTTAGGTATTGTGTGTAGTATTAGTATTTAGGTCTATAATATATTGTTGTTGTATTTATTGTACTCCCCGTCAATTATTTTGAGCACATTCCTTTCCGTACATGGGTTGCCTGGAAGAGATCGCTTCCAGCGATAAGGCCGCCTAGTGTTGCACTACCTTAAGAATTTCACTAATGTATTTATTGTTAGTTTATTTTGTGTGTACAATAAAGAGTTATTTGTTTGTTTGTTGTTTGTTTGTTGTCTTACCAAAGTAACTATATTATTGTCTTGCCAAAGTAACCATAGTGTTGTCTTACCAAAGTAACTATATTATTGTCTTGCCAGAGTAACTATACTCTAGCATGGTACACATGACTCACCAGCCCCGTCGCTCGGCCAGCCCCCGCCACAGCGAGTCGGTCCTGACCTTCCGTTCCACCAGCTTCTTCCACAGCATACCCTCGGAGATGACGCGCTGCCACTCGCGGCAGACCAGCTCGGCGGCGCACAGGGAACTGGCGTCAAGATACGACAGAATGTTCTCGGCTACGTGGTCTAGACCCTTTTCTGGAAATAACAACAAATATATGATACATTTCAAATAAATGATGCATTTCAACTTGCAAAGAAAAATATCGGTATGAGAGGATTTTCAAGTTTCAAACTTATTGAGCAAATACCTATAGAGGGCGTCCATAAATTACATGAGGTGTTTTTTTGAATTTTCTTTCCCTCCCTCCCCCCCCTGGTGAGATGTCGTGAGATTTTATTCAACCCCCTCCCCCATTCCCCAATCCCGCATGAGATTTTTCAAAATGTGGGTTTCTTACGTAAACGCGTGGAATTATTATTGTAAAAAAAAGAAAATTTGCTTCGTGCTATTATTTACGACTAGTTAAGACTAGTAATCAATATTCATCAAAATATGGTGGTTTGACAGTCAGTAGATGTATAACGTAGAAGTGTTCATGAAATTATTTTCTTTCGAAGGAATTAGTGAATGATCTTAATCGTATTACGATTACGCTTAAGATTAAATCTTAAGCATGTACAATCTGGATTAAATGGACCAAAATAGTATAATTTTTTGTTTCAATCAGAAAAAAATTGCGTGATATTTGGCGAGACCCCCCTCTCTCCAACGTAAGATTAAATAAGATTTGACTCGACCCCCTCCCCCTCTTAAACATCTCACTCATTTTATGAACGCCCCCATAGAGTCACAATCGTGCAAAAAGAGTTCGAGCCAAAACCCTGCCCAAGCTACGTGGTGGGCAGGCTTTTTAGTTAGTCGTAAGGCGATTGCAAGCCGACTACAACGCCGCGCGATGACAAAGTGCTCGGTTACAAGCACTAATTAGGTGACATAACGATGAGGTTCGAGAAAACGGGTCATTGAGACTGTACCTGTACTGTACCAGCCTTTTTAATAGTCCACTGTAGGACGTAGGCCTACCCACGAAGGGTGATTGGGCCATATCCACCACGCTGGCCCAGTGCTGGTTGGTGGATTAATTTAATTCGTCATTGAGACTAATTTAATTATCTAAAGTCGGTATGTATGACGGCGCTCGGACATTTTTTTACTACTTTCACTTAGGGGATGTGGCTCTGTAGATATTTGCTCGAAGTTCAAACTATAAATAATGTGTACTCTTTTTGTCTCGGGTGGTTGAAATCTTCAAATTCGTTAGAAGATCAGGAGATTTTTAACCAACCAATAGACACAACCTATCTTCTTTGTTAGAAACTTGAAGTTCGGTCAAAGAAGATATAATAATACTACGTATAGAACGTCGTTACCCCCCACCCGTTTAAGTCTCCCTCACTTCCACCCCGCATTTCACGGACCGATCGGTCCGTGAAATACTCTGCGCGTGGGCTGCACTGGCCAGTGAATTTTCTAATAAAAAATAATTTTCTAATAAATACAAGTCAAAATTATTCAACTAGTGTGTTGTCGGCACAGAAACGTGGTCTCTTGCTATGAGTCTTATTAATAAGCTCCAAGTAGCCCAATATACCATCGAGAGTGCTATGATCATTTTCTGTCGAATCACAAATAAGGCAATTCGTAAACGAATCACACTAATTAGTCTCCAGCGAATTTGCAAGTTGAAGTGGCAGTATGCAAGGCACATGCTATTTTTATAAAAGAGATGACACAGTTGAATAATTCTAAGTCTACACGCATAAGGAATGCGGGAAGCGACTTTGTAGCTACCACTAAATGTATTCGCATATTATGGGATAGATAGCTGTGCCAGGAGCACAGTTCATTGAGATTTTACTGTATTCATATATTCTATCAGCTAAGATCGGAATATCAATTTCGTTTTAGACTTTCAGATAGCGGTCGCGGCCTCAAATATTTGAAGATTTTTACTGTTGAATATTTTGGAGTCCCAAAGGGATACATGGACCTTTACATTGACTAAAAGTTCATACAGGTCGAGTGGCTAGCCCTGGTGTTGGAGTTTTATAGCTTTAGTCATAGTCATTTATTGATAACACCACTGTTACAAGTCAAATTTAAAATTATTATTATAGTCTTTTTTTTTAGGGTTCCGTACCCCAAACGAAAAAAACGGAACCCTTATAGGATCACTTTGTTGTCCGTCTGTCCATCTGTGTGTATGTCAAGATCTCGGGAACGCGTAAAGATATCGAGTTGAAATTTAAACTGTATACGTAAATCTATGGTCTCTTGCAGTTGTGTAAAAGAAAAACTTATCAGTCATCGTATAAAAAAGTTAGAGCCGTTTATATCGTAAAAACCGCATATTTCGACACTCACAAAAATCAAAACCTACAGGGTACTTCCCGTTGACATAGAACTATGAAATTTGGCGAGAATCATTGTCATAGAGTACACATATAGTAATAAATCTGAAAACTGTAAATTTTTATTTAAATTACAAAAAATAGGGCCTCAAAATTCCCAAAATATGGGTTCAAAATTAAAAGTGAGTAAATCGTATCATGTAAGGTATCATATAAAAGAACTTCATTAGCACATGGTAAAACAGGTTTTTAATTTTTTAACAATGTGTTTGTACGGAACCCTCGATGTGCGAGCCTGACTTGCACTTGTCCGGGTTTTTTTTTATTATATCATGCGATGTCAAGTTTGTTGAGTTTCTACCTACTTCAATAGCAAAAATTAATGAGGGTATGCTTTTTATTTCATAACTATACCGCCATAATCATATTTTTATTATTCCTTGCTCACTTGTGTGTCGGGAACTAGACGTCTCACTTCCAATTAAACTAAAGGATAAAAGATAAGAAAAATTTATTCGTTATAGTCGTCAAAAATGTATCCTTAATTAATCGCTTTATTGAGCCCACAATTTAATTTGCATCCTCATTAATTTTTGCTATTGAAGTAGGTAGAAACTGAACAAAGTTTTTGTCATTTATTATCATTATAAATTTTATTTAAATTCAATCATGCTGTCATATTTAATTATTATTATATTTTTTATTTCGTCTTTTATGATTTGTTCTTATTTTCTATTTACTTATGAATACTCTATGACATCAATAACACAACATAGAAGGCAAGCAAATTTAAAATACAATTAGCAATAATATACCTAGTTTAATACATACAAGCGGTGGTGGCCTAGAGGTAGTGACACCCGCCTTGCAATGGTAAGGTCGTGGGTTCAAATCCCGGTCCCATACCAATGAGTTCTTTAGAATTTATGTACGGAATTTCACACCACTGGCTTTTCGGTGAAGGAAAACATCGTGAGGCAACCTGCATACTTCCGTAGAAGAAATTCGATGGCGTATGCGAATCCACCAACCCGCACTGGGCCAGCGTAGTGGATATGGCCCAATCACCCTTCGTGGGTAGGCCTACGTCCTGCAGTGGACTATTAAAAGGCTGATACAGTACAGTACAATACATACAAAACACTTTATATACATTGTAAACGAAATTAATGATTTTAATTATGTCAATGAGTATAGATTGAATGTCACAAAAAATAATAAAATATATCAAATAACAAATAAATCAGAACAAACTTGATGGCCTCAGCCATGCCTAAACGGTTAAAACAAACGGTTGTATGTGTCGTCGTCATTTCAGCCATAGGACGTCCACTGCTGAACATAGGCCTCCCCTATAGATCTCCAATAAGACCGGTTGAAGGCGGGTCGCATCCAGCGCGATCCTACAGACTTGAAGAGGTCACCCGTCCACATTGACAGTGAGCGTCCTACGCTTGCCCCTACGTGGTCTCCCCTGGAGAACTTTTCGACCCCATCGGTCATCCGTCCTCCATGCTATGTGACCTTCCTATTGCCGTTTCAACTTGCCAATCCGCTAGGCTATGTCGGTAACTTTGTTTCTTCTACAGATTTCCTAAATCTTATTTTGATCCATTCGATTTTGCTAGATACTAATGTGTTAATTTAAAGTGTGTGTGTGTGTGTGTGTGTGCGAGGGTAAGTGTGTGTGTGTGTGTGTGTGTGTGTGTGTGTGTGTGTGTGCGAGGGTAAGTGTGTGTGTGTGTGTGTGTGTGTGTGTGTGTGTGTATGTGTGCGAGGGTAAGTGTGTGTTTGTGTGTGTGCGTGGGTGTGTGGGTGTGTGTTTAGGAAACTTACTGGGCAGCATGCTGATGAAGTCGCGCTGCAGCATGGGCTTGAGGTATGCATTGATGTGGCCGTGCTGATAGTGGCACATGCGCGCCAGGAGCTGCTCCACGAACTCCACCTGGAAACACACAATAATAACATTAATAATTCATTTCGCCTATAATACCACAACCAATTTCATTCATTGCGATATATGTTTACCCTTTGGGTACGGAACCCTACAAACTATAGTTATCCTGGTCCGTCTCGTTCCATCGCGCGAAGTAGTTGAGGCACGCGTCTCGCTCGGCGGTGTACGCTAGTTTCCTTACACACATTGGATAGCAGACCATTCAAGCTGGGGGCATGTGTTTGCGCCCATAGTTAAGTATGACTAGAATCATCAATCGCGTATAGGGTGTGAGAAAAAAGATGTGCAATACATACTTAGATAGCTATATACACGTTATTATGATTTTATCATATGTTGACTCTAGATAATAGTAAAAACCTGCATAATACTGATAGAAATGATATTTTTGTTTTATAATTGGAATTTTGGACGTTGTGCGCTATAGACATTTTTCCTTCCTAGTCATTGAGCGCTTTGGACATTTTGCTTCTTAGTCATTGTGCGCCTTGGACGTTATTATTTTTTAACATTTTGCTCTTTCGACAATATGTGCCCCGGTTGTCATTTTGCGACTAAACCGATAGAAAATAGGTGATAGTTCATAAATATGTTGATTTACTTAAGCATCTAATCAAAAATTCAACAGTAGTTTATGGCGCGAAACATTTGTCTGACTACTACGTCTATCCATCCATCCATCCATCAGCCAAAAGACGTCCACTGCTGGACATAGGCCTCCCCTATGGATCTCCAATAAGACCGGTTGATAGCGGCTTGCATCCAGCGCGATCCTGCGGCCTTAATGAGGTCATCTGTCCACCTTGTGGGTGGACGTCCTACGCTGCGCTTGCCGGTACGTGGTCTCCACTCGAGAACTTTTCGACCCCACCGGTCATCAGTCCTCCGCGCTATGTGCCCTGCCCATTGCCATTTCAACCTGCTAATCCGTTGGGCTATGTCGGTAACTTTGGTTCTTCTACGGATCTCCTCATTTCTGATTCGATCACGCAGAGAGACTCCGAGCATAGCCCTCTCAACTAACTAAGACTACGTCTAGGCCGTGCGTAATAGTCAGACAAAAAAACGTATAGGCAAATAGAGACAAAAGATATTACTTTCGTCCTGTTCACTCTTTATACTTGCACATCTCACTTTCTCTTACTTTTGTAATTATTATTATTTAGCGCCTTGTCTAGTTACTTATTTCACTATGGTTTGCGCCACTTTAGTTAAGTTACCTGGTCCGTCTCTTTCCATCTCGCGAAGTAGTTGAGGCACGCGTCTCGCTCGGCGGTGTACGCTGGTTTCCTTACACACATTGGATAGCAGACCATTCAAGCTGGGGGCATGTGTTTGCGCCACTACAGTTAGTTACCTGGTCCGTCTCGTTCCATCGCGCGAAGTAGTTGAGGCACGCCTCTCGCTCGGCGGTGTACGCTGGTTTCCTTACATACATTGGATAGCAGACCATTCAAGCTGGGGGCATGTGTTTGCGCCACTATAGTTAGTTACCTGGTCCGTCTCGTTCCATCTCGCGAAGTAGTTGAGGCACGCGTCTCGCTCGGCGGTGTACGCTGGTTTCCTTACACACATTGGATAGCAGACCATTCAAGCTGGGGGCATGTGTTTGCGCCACTAAAGTTAGTTACCTGGTCCGTCTCGTTCCATCGCGCGAAGTAGTTGAGGCACGCCTCTCGCTCGGCGGTGTACGCTGGTTTCCTTACATACATTGGATAGCAGACCATTCAAGCTGGGGGCATGTGTTTGCGCCACTATAGTTAGTTACCTGGTCCGTCTCGTTCCATCTCGCGAAGTAGTTGAGGCACGCGTCTCGCTCGGCGGTGTACGCCGGGCTGCTCGGCGTCGGCCGCACGCCTGTGTCGAGACACGTGATTGGCGTCACCTGTCGACCAATCAGATATCGAGTTTAGTTCCCTTCGAAGTTCGAATGGTTAATATGCATTTTATAATACCTCATTGCAAATCAAGACTACGATAGAAAAATTAGGATAGACATAGGAAGGAACAACTTGTAAACACACAATAAAATTGTTTGCCTGCAATGGGGACTGATGGAGTGGTCCTATAAAAAAGAGACATCCCCAAATGGTATAATAATCAGAGAAAAATGTAACCAAGATGGTATATTATATCTAGATCATTTCAAAGGTTAATGGGCTTATCAAAAATATTTAATAATCTCTAATAAATAAAAACTTGGTACATCCAGTTAGAGCAATATTTCAAGAAAATCAATTCATAAAAATGCTTTTATTTTAGCAATTTCATGGTTGCTTAATCAGAGTTCCCATAAATAATGTAACTATTCTTTCAAATATATTTGACTGCCTCGGTGGCTCAGTGGTTAGTGACCCTAACTTCTGGATCAAAGAGGCGTGGGTTCGATCCCCACTCAGGGCAAATATTTATGTGATGAACATAAGTGTTTGCTCTGTGTCTGGGTGTTATTTAGTTACTATCTATATAAGTATGTATTTAAAAATAAGTATATGTAGTATATCAGTCTCTGGCAGCCATAGCACAAGCTTTGCTTAGTTTGGGGTCAGAAGGCCGTGTGTAAGGTGTCCCAAAAATATTTATATTATATTTATCCTAAGAAATTCAAAATTAATTTTTAAAAAATTAGATGGTTCGTTTGGTTTTTAATACATTCTCTGCCAAGTAAAAAAACAGATATTTTCATTCAGGCCGTGACGCCCAATGTTGGGTGACAGGTAACATTTTCGTTCGGGCCGCCTCGTCCAATAGTGACCGCGCGTCAGACGTGATTTTAAACCTTCTCTATGAGCCAACAGATAGAGAAGTCTTACTAATTTTTTATTTATATTTGTGTATTTGACCCGCGCGGCCCTGCAGAATGTGCAGCATGACTTGGTTTTTGCAAAAAATCACAGCAAAGGAAAAAAAATGTTGTTTTACTGGTTGCCTACTTTTAATTTGTATGAGATTCTCGTACTTCTATTGAAAGTGAAATCGTGAAAATCCTACCTACCTAAAACTGGTTATCTGCTAAGTATTATCTATTCACAATATCGTTATATTCGCTCGCTGAACCAATTTTGATAAATTTTACAGACTTTTTAAAAGGGGCTACAAAGAGTAATAAGAAATTACGGTTTAAGTTTTTAGTTCAATGTAGTTTCATAAATCACTCTGTACAAAGTAAAAGTACTTTAGGAGAAGTTTTACAGTTTGTGATGACTTTTTTGGTTTTATTTCGAGAGTCCAAACGCCTGTATAGCTCTGCTGACAATGACGACGGTTTACGTTAGATGTTCCTTCTTTATTGTTAGCTCATGCTTTGCTCCCTTCGAACATGTCAATGGAACTTCAGTCCTTGTATCATGAGCGAGTAATCGCTTTATTTTTTAAGAGTGAGACGCGGGTGTGTAGGCGACGCGGTGACCGCGCGGCTTCGTGTAACGTATTTTTGATTTTCCCTCGACAGGTGCCACGTCGGACAATGTTGGGCGACGTTCAGTTACTCGTCAAAAAACAATACTACATAACCAGTGTTACATAAAACGAATGTTTTTATTTAAAATCTATTCAATGAACCAATAAAAAAAATCACGATTTTTTTCCGATTCAAATTCGAAATTAAAAATAGAACCAAGATGATATATATGTCGCAGGCAATTTGTATGATTCCGCCGTTTACATACGGCGTCGTCAGTTTAAAAACGCTCGCCGTTATGCAAAATGCCGAAGGCAAAATGACAACTCATTCAATTGTAATAATTTCAACGTCGGTTGTAGTTTTAGGGTGACCATGACAAAATCCCACTTCAGAAAAATCAGATTGACAGTTAAAAATTTTGGACAATTCAAATCAATCAGATCGATTATAATCTCGAGATATAGTTCGTTTAACGGTTGGAGTGTACGAAACGAAAACGTGTGTGCGGCACTGAGCCTAAACCGCGATCTTCGGAATGCGATGGGATGTGGGAGTATATGGGTGGGGAAACACTGACATTGACTTTTACGCCAGGACAAGTGAACCAAACTTGGTGACTTTAGGTCAAACTTATATAAAGTTTGTAGGTTAGGTTAGGTTAGGTTTGAACAGTGACAACAACGCGCGAGCCGAGCGAGCGAAGCGAGCGTGCCGCGGCAGCGGCCGGCGAAGCGCCAGAAACAATATGTCCTTATTACGAGTTCAGGACCTTCCGTTAAATACTCTAACATTAACTAACCAACATAAGCACTTATCTAAGGTATTTCGACTTCAATTGGTCAGGTTAGCCTCCTTTGATATCTTCTGACCATTTTTTAACTATGGTCGATATGCAACAATCGGAAGACTCCTGCATATTTCAGGAGTCCTCGGAACACCAGATTCTATGGACACCTTAGCATTTTTTAGGTACCGAAAAACCTTGAAAGTTGTCCACGGCGTGTTTATTGCTTTCGTTTAAGAATCGTAACTTTTTTTAAATTTACTATAATAAATGTCTTTAAATTCACAAGTATTTTGCGAAAAGCCTTTTGTACACGAAGTATTTTCAATATTTTCT
Organism: Hypomecis punctinalis; assembly: GCA_949316475.1. Taxonomy (NCBI): domain Eukaryota; kingdom Metazoa; phylum Arthropoda; class Insecta; order Lepidoptera; family Geometridae; genus Hypomecis; species Hypomecis punctinalis. The sequence continues at coordinate 4,621,215 of OX438822.1, forward strand.
TGGGTCACAAAACCACTACTTGACGCCATTTTGTTCGTTTTGATCAACAGCGACGCGCGTGGTAAGAAACAGAACTAAATACTTCAATTTGCCTCGGCATTATGTATACGGCGTTAAAATTGTCAATCAAATGTTTCGGCATAATATAAAATGCTAAGGCAACATACATTTTGCCTTCGGCATTATACATAACTGCGAGCGTTATTAAACTGACGACGCCGTATGTAAACGGCGGAATCATACAAATTGCCTGCGACATATATATCATTTGAAAGCTTGTTATATGAGCTTCCCAAAAATATTTAATTTAGATTTATTCACCCCTCCAATTTTTTTTAAATGCGAAAAATAAATTATATGAAAAATAACAATACAGCTTATTATTTTTTCTAGTTTAGCAATAATAATGTGCTTCTACCGTTATTTTACTTGCATTCGTTGCTGACCAGTTAGTAGGTAGGTACAATGTGACAAAAAATCACTTAAAAAGTGTGTCTAATTGGTAAAAATGCTTTTATTTAACAATTTGGAAGTTACTTAATCAGGGCTGCTAGAGATAAACTACCTATTGAGCGAAATATATTTATTTTTTCTAATAAATTCAAAATTAATTTTAAAAAAATCAGAGGGGTCATTTTTGTTTATAACTGTTGTAATAGACTCAGAAAAATATGAACTTTCACGAAATGTAACGAGTGTTGTGGTTAGAATTTTTGATTATTGTTATACCAGCCTCCATACATTTTGTGGACATGTCCTTTACTATGTGTCACATTGATCAAGTCGGTGATGCTAGTTTGGCGAAAAAAAAAAAATATTTTCCTCTATTAGATTGTTGGTTGAACTAGTGAAAATTAAAAATGTATCAGTTGTCCCGCAAAGAATTTGGATTGAAACATAAAACAAAATACAGTAAATCAACATAGCATAAACAAATAAAGCACAAGTAAGTTAGTAATGCTGATAGCCCCTGACCTTATATTCCTCAAATCATTGAATCACAACCCAAAACAAATCCAAATTAATCATTGGAGAAACCCATCTCAGAAGATGAGATAAGAAATACCCAAATGCAAACTTGTTGTCCCTTCTAATATGTAAGTGTGAATGTTTGTTTGTAAGGATGTTTGTTCCTCTTTCATGGAAAAACCACTAAACAGAGTGAGATGAAACTTTGCAATAGTAATTCTAATTCGAAGTGGGGGCGATAAGTCCTGCACTGACGTCCCGCATGGGGTGTTTTGTGCATTTCCCCCTCCAGCGTCTACCCGAGCCAGCCGAGCTCTTTAAAATAACGGAGCGTGGCTCTGGGCCGCTGGCATAACTGCTCCAGTGGCTTGGATGGTACATTAGATGGCGATGACGATGAAGTGCAATAGTAATGCTTTTACATCAGAATAACGATATTGTGTGAAACAAAGTTCGCCGGTTTAGCTAGTTTATAATATTGCTAATGCAAGTTTGTGTGTATGTATGAATGTTTGTTACTCTTTAATTTAAAAAAAACCTCCTTAAATATTAATTATTAGTTAACATGTTTTGTATAGTGATACATATGACCCTACAAGGGTATGGCAATTTTATTATTTGTATTGGAACGATTTATTATTATGTTTTCTAGATTATCATTAAAAAAATCATCTAATGTGCAATAGTATTTCAATAAAAGTATTATTTTTAGTTGTTTTATGAAACAGTTTTCTGTTCGACATCTTTTAGATTGTTTGTCAATTTATTAAATATATATATAGCCATATAATTTGGGCTAGAACTGTGCATTGCTATGTTAGACTTTGGTTCTACAAGTTTATGTCTTTATTGTGATCTAATTTTGTGCGATTTATCAGATGCTTTGTTAAAATAGTCAGGGTGCTTTTTGACATATTTGTATATTTCAAATATATAAATAGATACCAGGGACATAATTTCAAGTTTTATAAAGAATGATTTATAGTATTTTGGTTTGGTAATTAACAGAAATACATTTTCTAGGACATGTCCACAAAATGTATGGAGACTGGTATAATAATAATCAAAAATTCTAACCACAACACTCGTTACATTTCGAGAAAGTTCATATTTTTCTGAGTCTATTACAACTGTTAAAAACAAAAAAGAGCCCTCCAATTTTTTAAAAAATAATTTTGGATTTAAGAGGTTAAATAAATATATTTGGCTCAATAAGTAGTTTATCTCTTTCAACCCTGACTAAGTAACCTTCAAATTGTTAAATAAAAGCATTTTTACCAATTAGACACACTTTTAAAGTCTTTGTTTGTCACATTGTACCTACTAACTGGTCACACTGGTAGGTTATAATTTTTAATTTTAGCAAATTGAGAGATTAATGTGGAAGAATCAGCTGCGAATGCAAGTAAAATAACGATAGAAGCACTTCATCATTGCTAAACTAGAAAAGTAATAAGCTGTATTGTTATTTTTCACATTGAAAAAAAATTGGAGGGATGAAAAAATCTAAATTAAATATTTTTGGGAAGCCCATAAAACAAGCTTTCAAATGATGTATATATCATCTTGGTTCGATTTTTTTCTGATTAATATACCACTTGTGGACGTCACCTTTCAGCTGTCTTGCTTATAACGGTTCATGAGATACAGCCTGGTGACAGATAGATGGACAGACGGACATTAGAGTCTTTGTAATAGGGTCCCATTTTTACCCTTTCCCCTTTCACTGTTAATAAAGCTGGTACTGTACACTGAATATTGGTACTGAATTATTACCTACAATGCACAATATTGTATAATAAAAAACATTGATAATACCGCTAACACAAACCTTACATCGCACATAATAGTGACGAAACCTATAAACCTGAACATTCGGTAAGTTACATGTGCATTCAAAAAGCTGTCTACAACATCTACTTACAAGTTATATCATAACTAACTTGATTCAAGCCTCAGAAACTGACTGTTGCGAAATAAGGTACCCACAGAAAGTGGCACAGTGACATTTGCCTGGCCTATCACACTTTGTTTGCAAATTTGTCTGTTAAATTATATTAGGAAGATTGTAAAGAGTATGGTTTTGAAGATTGTAGTACGTTTCTCTTTCATTTCATCAGTTCTGGAAGTCCTAAATTATGGATATCAAAATATACTTTTAATGGGTCTTCTATGCGATCAAATGAGACAAAACTGGTATAGCAGGAAAAGGAAAATGTAAACAATGATTTAGCAACGATATGACTAAGGTTTGATTCGGAGAATGAGGCAAAAAAACTGTTTTTTTGTTTGGTCCGCATTGCAGGAGGAAGAAATTAGAACTTCTTACTACTCATCCCACAGAGAATTTCCCTTTTAGAGTTTATAGTATAATTCAACCTTTGAAGGCGATGATTAAATTCACAGATGAACCCAATTGGATGCAGAATTGGGCATAAAAACAGAAGTTTATTCAAAACGAATTGAGATGAAGGAAGATGGCGGCGGAACCGTGACATTACGGGTCTTGCTCTAATTAAAGTTTTCAGGCATACCTGTGGCGCTTTAATATCTTCTACAACCATCTCAGTCTCCATTTTTGCTATTTCACCAGTAACATTAATATTTGTTCACTAAAAACACCACCAAATAAACCAAAATCACAATCGCGAAGAACTCATCACTCGCATGACGTCAAGCAACTTTAACTTTTTAAAATCTTGACGTCTTTCTTTGGCAAAAGCCAATGTACCGTTATTTAGCCTTTGCTATAATTTATTATTTTTGGGAAATCATGATTACTATGTATCATATGATTTCAAATATAAATAAAGCCCTAATAAGTTGTTTAAAATAAATATGCATCATCTTGAATCAAGGAGCGTGTTATTAATAATTCGTGAAACATTAAATGGCAATTATTTTATTTTTCGAACGCATATTTATATTTAAAAAATGTTTAGCAAACTGAACGCATCCGTTGTGTCATCACTCCATCGTGCTACCAGTATATGACAAATTACCTTAGATTATGGAAATTACCCCTTGGATGATCTAATAATGTACTGAAATCTGTGCGTCGTATCAAGTACCTCCTCCGTTTCTGTATGTACTGAAATACCTTTTCATCACATCTATTCGAAAAGGACCTCTTAAGTTCGCCTTTAAGTGCAACCAAAGGTGGTGTTTTCTAAAGGAACATTATAAGTGCGCCGGAATTATCTTTGCCGCGCTCTTTTTGTATTTGGAACAAATAAGTGCGACGGAATGATCTTTGCCGCGCACTTTTTGAATTTGGAAGTATTTGTAATATTAGTGTTCAGCGCCAAGAAAATGAATGAATAGAATGTAAATATAAGTTTTTATTTGTTCTATTATTAGATATCATTTGATTTCAATTTAGATGTTACTCTACGTTTAATTAAATAATAATATTACAATAAAATATGAGGTGCCTTGAGGTGATGAAAAGTAGAGTGCACCACTCAGTAGCAAAATATATTTTTGGCTCGGGCGACGTACTTTGAATCTCTCGTTACGTTCAGGATTCTACTAAAGAATCCCTCACTTCGCTCTGGATTCAAAAAAGCGCCCTCGCCGTAAAATATTATTTTGCTCCCTTATTATGATATAATCTACTAATGTGATTTTTTTAGCTATGATGGAAAAACCTAAAAAAATTCGCTTTTAGTTAGGGTCCTCAAAAGCCGATATAAAATAAACATAGTTATGTAGGGAACTTGTGCGTGCTTCTAGTACTTACGAGTATAACATCATGCATTTTGTTCAACGTTAAGGTGTTAGCTACTACTTAATACCTTTTTCAACGATCTACACATAAATGAATGAATCATACCTACCTAGATACAATTACATGGCATGGTGACACTATGATGATAATGTTGAACGGGATTTAATATAAGAAAACTTTAACCGACTGGCTTTTAAAAATTATGGCTGGCTTTTATTATGATTTAATCAAATAATAAATTATATTTATGTACCTACTTACTAATATTTGCATGTCTGCATGCAGACTGCATGCAATGTAAAAAAAGACCAACCATCTATGTGACTTGTAGTCGGTGGCCTAACTATCTGAGGCCCTTGGCAAATTCTTGAAATGGAGCCCCTTCCAGTAAAATTTCGCTTTCTAATTTAGTTTAACTAACCACTTGTCATTAGAACCAATTCTATTAAAAGTGTTGTGTGTATTTTAGTTAGGTTAGTTATCTACAAATAATATCTTCTAGAGCAGCATGCACAAAGACTTTAGAATACAACTTTTGAAATTAGTTTATTTATTTATTTATTTATTAGGCTTCACATTGACAACTACATCAGAAAAAAACATCAATTACTTACATACTAGCTTAGACTAAATGCGTCATCTTTTTAAGGAAGCACCACATGCAAAAATTTTACAAAGTAGTAAAAATGTTACTAAGCTAACTTAAAATTACAATTATATAAATAATAAAGATTGTTAGAAAAATTATTATTGTGTACCATGAGAAGAGTTAGAGAATGGGTTGGCACTTTCTGCCATAATTGAGTTTAAATTAGTTTAGTTGCTAACAGCCTTATGAAAACTAAGCCAACAGAAACAAGTAGGTATATTTTAATTTAGGCGTGAGTGCAGCGAGGGTTAATTTTTGTAATAATAGATAAAAATCAGAAAACACTCAATTAAGTTTAAGCGCGAGCACAGCGAGCGTGAAAACTTTTGATGTTTTACTTTAGTAAAGGGAAAATTTGTAGCAGAGATAGGAAGTGAGTACCTAATGAAATAATTTCTAGCTGTACTAAGAGCGAGCGCAGTAAGTGCGAAAATTTACCAAGTACTGTGTTTTTCATTTTAGTAGCTTTGGAAACTTTGTTCAAAATCTTAGATTAGGTATTCCTGAGTTTGCAGCCTCTTAGGCTCTGATTATAGTACATCTTATAGGTATTATAAGTAAATAATCGATTTGATTTGATAATGAATAAAAAGCCACCAACACCACTTTTTACCTGTAACGGCCTATTTTAATATTGAGCCAATGAATCCCTAAAAGTAAATTACACAACTGTGAAGAAAATTATGTTTTATAAATCTATTAAATCGCTGCGCTTCACCGTGCTGCAGTTGCAGGTCTGAAAAATTAAACCCTATAGGATTTCCCAAACTAAGCGTCGCGATCTACTGGTGGGTCGCGAGCGAATATTGAGTGGACCACCTCATTAACTCGAAACAGTGAATAAGATAATAAGTCTATTATTAAACTCAATGCTATTAAATTAATGCTAACTAGATTTGAAGTTGATGGCAGAACATAAGAAACAATTTCATTCCCAGATGATCAGATTTAGTGAGTTGAAAAGTATTTTATTCACATTGGTATCGGTTAAATTTCTTAGAGGTGGGTCCCGTGTTTGTAAATTAATAGATTTGTAAAATCGGGTCGGTGGACATATCGTCGTAGTGCAGAAACTTTGGTAGCCACTGCCCTATAGCATTTCTTTAAGGAAAATCTTAAATACACACATGGCATCACTGGTGTTATGTTTGTTTATTTTTGTTCCAGCTTCCAAAGTCATTGTAGAGCATGAGATATATTTCTATCGCTTTTTTACACTAATCAAAATGAGAGAAGAGTAACTTTGAATTTGAATGCTTTAAATATGTATCAATGGCTGATTGAAAACAACAGGATTTTAAGGTTACCTTTGTGACAAAAAAGACGATATTTTAATTTGATATTTACGAGAATCAAACGAGAATAGTTGTTTTTTACGATACTAAATACCATCAACCATATATCAGCGTCATCAACAGTAAAACATACAACGATGTCTGACTTAGAAGAGCCACCGGCAAAGGTGCTAAAGATCGATGTAAGTCCCAATTTTCCAGTAAACATTCAGCTATTTGCGGCAGCAACAGCGTAAAGAAATCATTGAGACCGACTAGATCCGATCGTGCTTTGTTATAGTAAGGCCTAGTTTTTGGTATGTACTCCCAAAACTAAGCTCTTCTAAAGCGTTGTCCATCGATAGAAACATCCACTAATAGTGCTCCTTTAGATTGATCCAGTATCTACATTATCTGTACTTGTGTCGGAACTTAAATACAGAAGCCAAAATACAAGAATTTTCTGCAACTAGTGTTTTCCAAACTTCTGTTAGCCTTTGTGTCCTATTGAACATGAGCCTACCCATAATCCTATCTTAAGACTAGTTTTTGTTATGTTTCCGAAGTGGTTTGACTCAACGTTTGCGATCCATATGGTTAAAGAATTGAACAGACTGCTGACTTTCCTGTTTTCTGACAGAGATTTATTTATTTCTTACTAGTTATTACCCGCAGCTTCGCCCGCATGATATTTTGATTTCTGTCTTTCAAACCCGAGTCCCTACCTTGGTAAGGTAATAAAGGAGGTGGAAAATAAATTAATTTTTTTTTCGGTTGTTTGATCTGAGAGTTGTTTTTTTTTACATTTCTTAAAGCGCACTCTAGAATAGCTCGCAGATAGCAGATTTTTTCCTACTTACTTAACACTTATCGTTATATTATGGAACATTTACGCAATATCATTATAATTTATAGCCTATGTGTTATTCTGATATATAAGCTATATTATTGCAAAGTTTCATCTCAATCTGTACAGTAGTTTTTGCATGAAAGAGTAACAAACATCCATCCTCACAAACTTTCACACTTATAATATTAGTAGGTGTTTTTTTCAAAGTCAGTGCGATTTGTTATATTCTTAGTCTGCAGGGTTCATCTTCAACCATAACATTGCTTATCATCAGGTGAATTAGTGGTCAAGCATCAACTTATTGACTACTAACTTTTGCCCGCGGCTCCGCCCGCGTGTAGTTTGACTTTTGTGCTATCCCACAGGAATCTTTTATTTTTTGGGGATAAAAACAAACCAACAAACTTTTTGGATTTATATATTAGTATGATAAAAACAATTTTTAGTAGTTTTCAAAAATTTAAAGTATGCCAACAGGGGATGGAAAGAAGCATGCTCCATACAAAGTTAAAAGATAGGTGGAGACTAACAAAAATCCGAAAGGCCACAGGCGTAGCAATGTAAGCAAAAAAAAAATAAAAATTTAAATGGCGATGGGTTGGGCATGTACTGAGAAGCAAAAAACATAAATGGACCAAAGAGGTCATGCAAAGGTACCCAAGAGACGGGAAGCGATTCAGGGGACGACCTCAAAAACGGTGGGACGACGACCTGCTGCCAGGGTGGCGCAGGAAAGCCCTATAGGGAGCTCTGGCAAATTCTAGAGGAGGCCTATGTCCAGGGTGGACAACCTAATATTAAAGAAATAGAAGTAAGATTAATGTTTTTTCAAAAGGTATTTGTATATTAGTGAATAAAGGCTATTTTTATTTTATTTATTTTTATGATAAAAACAATTAATCAGCCAAGTGCGAGTTGGACTCGTGCACAAAGGGTTCCATACCAAATAGTAGCCCCTATTGTATATTTTATTTATTTATAGGCAAGCAGTATGTGTTTCACCTGAACCGAGTGTGAAAGCGAGAGCAGACCAAGCAATAGAGAGGCTCGATTGGCCTGAGCATTCAGCTTGTTTCAGTCTTTAATTCTACAATGTTTCTGATGACTATATCACTTCAGATCAAATAAAAAAAATTAAGACAACGTCGTGAACAGACAAGTGAGGCCGGTTTTTTATACATGTGGCGAGTGCGTTGGTGTTGCGCCGCCATAGTTCGACTGACGAGCCAAGCCGTAGTTTCGTTGTATGTGGATGTGTGTGTAATTGTAGTACATGGCGAGGCGTTGTTTTGCCGGCCTCTTTTGTTTTGTTCATAATATTCTGTCTTGATTTTTAGGGTTCCTCAAAAGGAAAAAACGTCCGTCTGTGTGTATGTCAAGACTCTTTATCTCGGGAACGCGTAAAGATATCGAGTTGAAATTTAAGCTATATATGTATATCTATGGTCTCTTGTAGTTGAGTAAAAGAAAAACTTCTCAGTTACCGTATAAAAAAGTTAGAGCCGTTTATGTTGTAAAAAACCGCATATTTCGACACTCACAAAAATCAAAACCTACAGGGTAACTTCCCGATGACGAAGATTTGTGAGAAATTTGGCGAGAAGCATTGTCTCAGAGTACACATATTGAAGGCGACAAGTCTTTAAGTAAGTCGCTAGCGTGGCGAGCACCTTTACTGAGCAAGAGAGAGATGAGAAGCTCGGTGGCGTTGCGTGTCTCTCTTGCCTAAGTACGCGCTGGTGTACTCGCCCCTTAAGACGCTTTCTATGTGAAGTGCGAGGATTTGCTACTCGAAGATGCCTGAAGTAGCTGATCTGCCGCCGAGGTGCAGGGGTCTCGAAGTAAAACTCCGGAATCTTAATTAACCCTTGGCTTTAAGTAGCCCTTTTATTCCAAAATAGCCCTGTACAATCCAATCGTTAACTGTACAAATACTTATCACTACTACGTTAACTTCCCGAGATCGGATTGTGGATTAGAACTGTTCACTGTTCAAATTAAGACTGACTATCGGGCGATCTGCGTGCCCTTATATACAAAATCAACTACTTGTTCCTTCTCGTTCCACTGACCAATCAGAACACTCTGAATGTTCGAGAACCTTCCCTTCTTTCTTCGGGGCCTAAGTAGGTTACGATGTAACGGGAAGGTTCTAGAACACATTTCTAGATTGTTCTATAAATCGAACTCGAATGATCGAGAACCTTCCCTTCTTTCTAAGTAGGTTACAATTTATCGGGAAGGTTCTAGAACACCTTTCTGGATTGTTCTATGAATCTAGCTAGAGTGTTCGAGAACATTCCCTTCTTTCTTAAGTAGGTTACAATGTTTCTAGAACACATCTCTGCAAAGTTCTTTAAATCGAATTTGATCGAACGGCGAGAAATACTTAAAAAACTATTCTAAACTAATTCTAAATCGAAACTTAATCTATCCTACGTTCGAATTAGAGTCGATCGCCGACATCCTCTCCCTCGTGCTCTGCACAAACATCTGGAAGGCGATCCCGTTGCTGAGACTCGTAGTCTGCTGCCCTTTTCTTGAATCTTCTCCAGTCAGACTTTTTCCACTTTCTTGGTAGGTTGACTGGGTAAATCCACTCGCAAAAATCAATAAACTGCATCACTCTCGTAGCTTGACCTAGCCGGTTCCAACTTAAGAGCGGTGTTGAGTCCGGGTTCAAGTACTTGTCAGAGAGTATTCTCTTTTCTACCTTTGTTGGTTCCGCCTTGATGCTTCTTGGTTTTGACCAAGATTTTGCCTTTTCTGTCAACTGCTTAGAGATGTCTCTCTTCGCGTCGCCTGCAGAGTTTTCTTGCATCTGTTCATCGTCTTTTCTCAATAGAAGGTCAACTTCGGATGTTCCATTTTCACTTTTTCGGTTGGCCTTCACTACGTTCTCGAATACCCGCTCTTTGTTGTCTGTGTTAGGTTGGATCACCTGGGATTCTACAGCGAAGTGCTCCTTGATGTTTTTTTCCAGTTCTTCTTCTCGGACAGAGACGTGTGCGCATGTTACAAAGTTAACCGAATTCGATGGCCCCGAGTCGCATCCATGTAGCACCCATCCCAAGTGCGTAAGTGATGCGACGGGCTGATTCTTCTTGCCTTTGCGCGTTCCTCTGGAGACTATCAACTCCCAGTTGTCTTGCCCTATGAGTAACTTCGGCCGTCCCTCTTCATAACACAATTGTTCAGCAATCTTAATCAGGTGAGGGTATTTTTCGATCTTCTTTTTGTCCACCGATTGGGGTGTAAGGCGCAGCTCGTCAATTGTCCGCGCCCCAGTGATGGACCTCTTCTTTGTCTGATGGAGTCCACTTATCTTCATGTTAATCTCCATCGAGTCCTTTTTCGTGATGAGCTTCCCGCCTACAGTCTCAATGTTCAGGGCTTTTCTCGGTCCTCGTAGCCCCAACTGATTGGCTATGGATGTGTCTATCAAAGTCACCGTAGAGCCTTCATCCAGTAAAGCCAATACCTTAGTGGATCCGTTGGGACCGTAGACTTCTACTGGTACCATCTTCAGGTATGCTCTCACTGTTCTCGCAGTATTAACCTGAAGTACGTTGTTGGTGACTTCTTTAACTTCTGCCTTCTGTGCCGCCTCTGGTTGCCGGTTCTCATGTAAGAGGGTGTGATGCCATCTCTTGCACATATTGCAAACGGGTCTGTTGCAGTTCTCTTTTCGATGTCGACCCTGCAGGCATTTAAAGCACAGCTTTCTTTTCATTGCGATAACCCAACGTTCCTTGATTGATGCTGCTAAGAACTTATTGCATTCGAAAATACGATGCCTTCCTTCACAGAGAGGGCAGTCTTCAGCTTTTAGTTCCATTGCTGCATGAGTATGTTCTTTTCTTATTCCAGACGAAATCTTTTTGGTCACAGCTTCCAGCATAGCGTATGGTCCGCACCGATCCGCTTCTCTGTCGAGGAATTTTCCCAGAAACGCCAGGTCAGGTTCTTCAGTGTTGGATGAATAATCATACCACCGAAAACGAAGCACCGCCGGCATCTTGTCAATGATGGTTTTCAACATTTCTGGCGAGTGCAGATATTGCGGTTTCTTCAAGCTTCTGATCATAGCCACAGTATTGTTGACTTGACTCGCAAACACACAAACGTCCTGTGCACTATCGCTCATTTTCGGCAAGTTCCTCAGCTTATCCATCTCGGCCAGCACCAGAGCATCAGGTCTTCCAAAGCGACGACGAAGTGCTTCCATGACCTCGTCGGGTTCGCAGTCTGAATACAAGAGACTCTTGACTGCCTCTCTTGCTGCTCCCTTGATGGACTTTCGTAATCTTGTCATGTTCTGGATTGAAGAGAAATTCATTGCTGTATCTTCATACACGGTCTTGAAAGCCAACCACTCGTTGCTGGTTCCATCGTAGAACGGTAGCTCGTCTATGTAGTTGGGTACCATTGCGCTTTTCGATGATGCGCTTATCGCTTTGATAATTGCTTCTGCTAATTCCTTTGTCCCACCAACGACCGATGTAGACTCTTCAGGTTCATGCTTGACGCGGTCCTTAAAGGCTTCCTCGCCTTGTTTGTCTGGTGGTGAACCCTCTCCAGACATCTTCTTGACTGTGTCGCTGACCCACTTGTCCACACTTTTTTCTAGGTCGATTGGTTCGCTGATCACTGAGTCATCTTCTTCAAGTTGAAGCATCTCCAAGCGTGCCCTAGCTAGGGCAGATGCGGCTTGTACCTCTTCCAGTTTAAGGCGAGCTAACTCGACGCCAGCTTCCGCTACTTTCCTTTTTATGGAAGTTGAAGCCTTCGACATAGCCTTGGTGATCTTCGGGCAATAGCCCCCGGTCGGAGTTCTTTCTCCCTTCACAGTGTCAGAGACGGTTACGTACGACGCCCTTGACGGGAAGGTACCTTCCGTGATACCCAATGTTGTCGCACAAAATCTCGCGGCAGCCTTAGTAGCGTCCTTCCCGATGCCACCCGTGACTTCCCTCACGACGGCCTCCGCGATGCTCTCCGCTATGACACTCCCCTCGGTGTTATCGGCGGCGGTCGATGTCTTCCGTTGACCACTTCCCTTATTGCTTCTCGTTACAGGCATCTTAATCCTCAATTTTTCACGTTGATCACGATGATGTCATCCTCGTAGATCTGCGTCAATCCGGCTCGAAGGACCAGCTGAAGGCGACAAGTCTTTAAGTAAGTCGCTAGCGTGGCGAGCACCTTTACTGAGCAAGAGAGAGATGAGAAGCTCGGTGGCGTTGCGTGTCTCTCTTGCCTAAGTACGCGCTGGTGTACTCGCCCCTTAAGACGCTTTCTATGTGAAGTGCGAGGATTTGCTACTCGAAGATGCCTGAAGTAGCTGATCTGCCGCCGAGGTGCAGGGGTCTCGAAGTAAAACTCCGGAATCTTAATTAACCCTTGGCTTTAAGTAGCCCTTTTATTCCAAAATAGCCCTGTACAATCCAATCGTTAACTGTACAAATACTTATCACTACTACGTTAACTTCCCGAGATCGGATTGTGGATTAGAACTGTTCACTGTTCAAATTAAGACTGACTATCGGGCGATCTGCGTGCCCTTATATACAAAATCAACTACTTGTTCCTTCTCGTTCCACTGACCAATCAGAACACTCTGAATGTTCGAGAACCTTCCCTTCTTTCTTCGGGGCCTAAGTAGGTTACGATGTAACGGGAAGGTTCTAGAACACATTTCTAGATTGTTCTATAAATCGAACTCGAATGATCGAGAACCTTCCCTTCTTTCTAAGTAGGTTACAATTTATCGGGAAGGTTCTAGAACACCTTTCTGGATTGTTCTATGAATCTAGCTAGAGTGTTCGAGAACATTCCCTTCTTTCTTAAGTAGGTTACAATGTTTCTAGAACACATCTCTGCAAAGTTCTTTAAATCGAATTTGATCGAACGGCGAGAAATACTTAAAAAACTATTCTAAACTAATTCTAAATCGAAACTTAATCTATCCTACGTTCGAATTAGAGTCGATCGCCGACACATATAGGAATAAATCTGAAAACTGTACATTTTTTTTTAAGTCACAAAAAAATAGGGCCTAGATTCACACAATATGGGTTGAAAATTCAAAGTGAGTGAATCGTATCATGTAAGGTTTCATATAATAGAGCTTCATTGGCACATGCTAAAACAGATTTTTAACTATTCTAACAATGTGTAATTTTTAATGTATGACGAGAAAAGTAATGAAAAAAACTTTTTTGTTGATGATATAGTATAGAGATTTTAACAACTTACTTCCTAATTTTATGAAAATTTCTGGATTTGTACGGAACTCTCGGTGTGCGAGCCTGACTCGCTCTTGTCCGGTTTTTTTATTTGATCTGAGTATATCACTTAAAAATATTGTTCATAAGCCTACACATAAAACTTATTTATTTTTTCAGAATATTGATGGAGTAACCCACGTAACAGAGCTGTCAGGCTTCCCGGAGCCATTCGATGGTGTAGTGGAAGAACAGATGATGGGCGAGGAGTCAGGCATCATTGAGGGGGGAGCCGAACCAGAGCAGGAAGAGTGGCTGAGCGAGGGCATCCTGACGGATGATGATTACAACCCTGCTGTGAGTTATTAACCGACGTAATGGAGGAGGTCCTCAAGTTGATAAAATAATTTAAAAAAAAAAAAAAATAAAAAAATTGTTTAATTTTTTACAGAGTAGTTTGATTTCAATAATTCTTTTTTTGTTTGGTAGGTCATTCTTCACAATTAGTCTAAATATAAACATTTAAATTTTATCGAAATTGACTGTACTACATTGATCTGTGCAAAGTATTTGAGTTCTGTGCACCATTGAAGTCGCAATTTCCGTTTTATGTGAAAAATAATTATCTATGGACTATTTGTCTGTCTTAATTTACTTCTATTGCTTAATACTGTACTATATCAGCCTTTTTAATAGTTCACTGTAGGATGTAGGCCTACCCACGAAGGGTAGTTGGGCCATATCCACAACGCTGGCCCAGTGCGGAATTTATTCTACTGACATAATTATGCAGGTTGCCTCACGATGTTTTCGTTCACCAAAAATCCAGTGGTGGGAATTTACCGTGCATAAATTCCAAAGAACTCATTGGTACGGGACCGGGATTCGACCTCACGACCTCACGATTGTAAGGCGGATGCCACTACCACTAAACCACTTATATATTAACTTAATAATAATACATATATTTTTCAGTCACAAGAAACTGCAGATGACCACACTGATTCCCAACTGGGCACAGGAGATGAAGAGCATCTGGACACCACATTAGACAGCGAGACTAATATACCCGAGAATGACTCGCACTTAGAAGAAAATGAGGCACATTTAGATCAAACTGAGGCACATTTTGATGAAACTGAGGCACATTTAAATGAAAGTGAGGAACACTTACATGATACTGAAGCAAACTTAGACGAAACTGAACAACATTTCAATGAATCTGGCTCACATTTAGATGACACTGATCCACATTTAGATGACACTGAGGCACAGTTAAATGAAACTCAGGCAAGCTTGAATGAAACCGAACAGTTTGAGGATACTCAAGGACATTTAACAGAGAGCGAGGCTCAGTTAGAAGTGTCTGAGGCAAATTTAAATGATACAGATGTAAGTGCTGAGGCCAATTTAGTGGAAAGTGAGGCCTATGGAGTTAATGTATTGGGAAGTGAGGCCAACGGAGAAAATTTGATGGAAATTGAATTGAATGTTACTTTAGAGGTATGTAACTGTTTTATGCATACAAGATGTTTGCCAAAGTTCAAGGATTTTCAAAAGTATCTATAGTAATATGTACCTATCATTAAGAACAACTTTTACTGTGGGACCAAGACTATAATAACGAAAAAAAATCAGCCATTCCATAAATATTGTCGAAATTGATTAATTTGACTGCTTCGATGGCTCAGTGGTTAGTGACCCTAACTTCGTGGGTTCGATCCCCACCCAGGGCAAATATTTATGTGGTAAACATAGGTGTTTGCTCTGTATCTGGGTGTAATTTAGTTATTATCTATATACGTATGTATTTAAAAATATGTATATGTAGTATATCAGTCTCTGGCAGCCATATCACAAGCTTTGCTTAGTTTGGGGTCGAAGACCGTGTGTAAGATATCCTCAAATTTATATTTATTTATTTTTAGTCTTAGATACCATCTATTAACTACTCTTATCTGTCCCAAAAATATTTTTAGTATAAAACAGGTGACTTTTATTGCGATTTTTCAGGGTCTCTTAGCAAAAGTAAAATTGTGGGTCCTGGTTGATTCAAACCATGTCAGAGACTTTTAGGAGGCTTAAAAAGTTTGACACTGAGACTAGCCCACTCAGCTCAGTCAATAAAAACTTACTTTTTTGTGGTAACCAAGCTCAAAAAAGGAATAATGATTCAATTCTACTGTATGTTTTTTTTTGTGTGTAACGCGATTAATCCGTTAATTATAAATCGATTTTGATTATGTTTTTTTTGTTTGGAAGATCGTACTTCAGAAGTATCCCATTCTAATTCTAATTAGGGGCGATGAGTCCTGCACTGACGGCCCGCATGGGGTGTTTTGTGCATTCCCCCTCCAGCGTCTACCCGAGCCAGCCCAGCTCCTTAAAGTAACGGAGCGTGCCTCTGGGCCGCTGGCGTAACTGCTCCAGTAGCTTAGATGATGAATGAGATGATAACGATTCAGGCAACAAAGCTGATGATGAAGTATCCCATTTAAATTTTATCGAAACTTGTCGAGCAGACTTTGAAAAATCCTCCTTCCAATCATACACACATACATCTAGGGAATGCAATACCGGGATACCCGGATCCCGAAATACCGGGATCCCGGCTGTTATTACCGGGATTGAATCCCGATCGAAATTTGACCAGGACCCCGTTGATTGACGGGATTACCGAAAATCATAGATATTACGTATAATGTAGATGACACTATTGTCTGCTGCTGCTGCTGTTGCGTACAGTCGCCTACGAGATTCAACTTTAATGAATGTAGCAAAACATGACTATATTTAGAATCCCGGTCGATTAGTTTGGTCAATCCCGCCAATACCGGGATTGCATTCCCTACATACATCCAATTGAGTGAACTAAATTCGAATTTGGTACAATTAAAGATGATTGTGCCATTTCTGGTAAAAATAATTATCTTATATGATCTTATTTTACAGAATGGAATACACACCACAGACAGTCAAGGAAATCTGATAATCAGTGAATCAAATATGACCCAAGAAGACACAAATGTAACAAATGATGATGCAAACATGTCTGAGAGTGTAGAACATTTAATGGAAATGTCCAACATAGACAGTAATATGGTAGAAAGTCAGACATATACTCAAGCATATACTAAAAATGAATTAAATACAAAAAGTGATGCTTCAGATATAGTAATACAGAGAGTTATAACGTTGAATAAGAATAAGAGCCCAAATGCAAAGGAGATAGAGTCTAAAATTGTGGAGCTCAATATAGAGGAGACTATGAAACATTTGGACGGGGAGAAGGGTGCAAGGCAGGATGATTTTGAAAGATTTCTGGCAAAGTGAGTAGTTTTTGGTATAAGCCAGACTTAATGGCGTCTATGCTACATAGCATATATTGACTTAGTCCTGGATTGAACGAGTCCCAATGACCGAAACATAATCAGCGCATGATCGAATCGTTCATTACTTGTTCTATACTCCGTCCAACGAGACGAGCTAATATGGCGCTCTCTCCCTTGCACAATCGTATGAAAGTGATAAGGACGCAGCTTCGACTTAAATGGCCAGGATTGGTCAATGGACATGGCTAATTATTGAAAATGTTAGGCTGCGTTTACATCGCCGATCTAAATCGCTTCCTAATTCTATCATCTAAAAATAATAGGTATTTTTACAAATGTCTACTTTAACATAATCTGTAACAAATATTTAGTTGTTGTGTACAAATCGAATATGCTAGGATATGAATAAATTAAACAAAAAATATTTTCTTAACCGTTTATTCACTTTCTGAATCACTCGAGTAATCCTCCAAGTTTATAACGAATCGTTCTTGCACTGTTTCCATATTTATATCCATTAGGTTCATTTTAGGTTCTACTACTTCTAGCACATGTCGTATGCAGTTAAACCGAACACACTGAATTAAGCACCGAACAATACGTCCGCACTGCTCAAGAGACAGAATCGGACTGATATTTGGTCGCAACGTGTACGCGCCCAAGTTCCTTATCTCCAACCAATGACGTTTAGCGCTTGATTTCTCCATTAGTTCGTCTCGTTGGACGGAGTATAGATCTCGATCATTTGTACCATGCGTCATCTACCGATTTGTGTGGCGCTCATTATACCAGCAGACTCAGTCCGCTAGAGTGTAGGGCGGCAGATTTCAGGGGCGGCAAGTTTGGGCTTATATTTTACTGTAAAATATGTATATTGTTTGGTACAGGAGCACAGTTTCTAAAACCGAGCTGAAGCCCAAACTGAAAGAAATTGAAGAACAAGATGACGGCAACGACACCGATGATTTACTTGTAAGTCATAACAGTAATGTAATTTTTATCATAAAAAGAACATTTATACTACACCTGCTCGGAAAGTACCTTGATACTTTATCAAATTTACGGTAGAAAGTACGTCATTGCATATCGAACAAATATGCGGCGAGAAAACGCATCTGAGCGGGAGAGAAAAGTGTATGAAAATCCATTTCTTACGTGGTTTTTCTTTTTTAATTTTGGGTAAGACTATGCGCTGGTAACCTAAATATCAAAAGCCAAAAAGTTTTTACAGTGAGTTTTTATCTCCAAGTTCGCAAAATGACACTGGCCACTAGCTGTGTGTTGGATGGTGGCAAACAATTTGAAAAAAGAACATGTGAAAATTGCAGACGCCATTGGCGCCATTTTCAATTTGTGTGTTGTTAAAGATTTAGTTTTTTATTTTCCTCGTAGGTGTAGTATAAAGCACTATGTATCACTCGAGAGAAAGTACGATTCCCGATCTCGGGTGTTTTAAAGCCCTCGCCTACGGCTCGGGCTTCAAACGACACCCTCGACGGTAATCGGTCACTTTCTCCTCTCGGTGAACAATGTACTATTTCTATGAACCTAGTGTGTGAAGCACGACAAAATCATTTCATTGATTGAGCAAAGTGCCATCTCTCGTTAATGGTAAAAAATTGTAATAATTTCACATTGAGTGATGACTGGTTTAACGCGGTAGTCACAGATGGCGCGTGCAACTCTAAAAGTTGGTAGTAAATTGATTAACATTTCACTAATTTGGCGGGTTCGTAGTACAGCGTTCTAGCTTAATTTGAACAAAGCATCTGAGCCAAAATCCCAGAGAGATGCAGGTTCAAAGCCTGCAAGCGATCCTTTATAAAATGTTTATCATAAAAAGATCATTTTCTATAAACCTAGTGTGTGAAGCACGATAAAATCATTTCATCCATAACAGTAATGGAAATAAGATTTTCCCTAAGGAAAAAGATTTGAATAAAATATCACAGCAAGATAGCGTCAAAAACGCATAGAGATGAGTGTGTGTGTCTGTTGTATAGTAGCTCTCGAATGGATTAACCGATTTCGATTTTGTTTATGTTTGAAAGGTGAATTAGTTTGTGTTTCATCAAAATAGGTTCAGTCGTTTCAAAGCTATCAGCTCCTTTGTTAGAGTCTGGCTAACGAAAGTTGATACTGGAATTTTTCGCAAACTTTTTAAATGACAACACACGGTGCTACTACCATCGTGGATTTACCTTTAAATTGGGATATTTTACCTTGTATTAAAAACATTTTTCAAACCTACGTCATTTACTAAACTGAACAAAATGATTCATTATACATATTATTATAGTCTTCATCGTAATGAAGTAGATAGGTACGCGTTGAAATCATTTGGATTATTTGGAGAGCAATGCAAAGCCTCAGTTGACGTTACGTTATAACGTCAAAAAACAGAAAATAATTAACGTAATGAATATAAAACTCCTACACGACAAGTTAAAGCTTGAAAATAAGATTTTCTTTTTTTGCGATTCCCCCAAACATTTGGAAGAATCAAAATCGCGGTATGGTAACAACGCTACATCGTGTGAGTGAGAGAAAGTGTTTCCCTGAGAGAAAGTGTTTCCCTCTACGTTTAGGGCTGCCATACTAATATTTTTTTTAAATTTGCCGCACTTTGTCGGTATCAACTTTCGCTAGCCAGACTAGCTGCGCTACTAATATTACTGTATAGTTTTTTTTTTAATTTAATGTTTTTATCTGGTGTTGCCAGAGAATGTTGGGCGAAGATGATAGCAAGGGAAAGAAGAAACTAACCAAAACTGTGAAAGACATCCGAGTGGCCGCCAACGATGCCGCGTCCAGCGATGATGATGACGACTTCGTGTATGAGGTACGGCATTTTTATTTCACAAATTAGGTACGTCATTTTTACTTTGTATATGAGGTACGGCATTTTAAATTCATATGCTATGCACGGCATTATAATTAGTATTTGAGGTACGGCATTTTTGTAATGGAAACTAGTAATCTATCGCACATTTGGAATATTAAATGAGTGTACCTCAGCACTGGTACGGCATTAATTATTAGATACGGCATACAAAAAAGAGTGGGTTAAAAATGTTTTCGTCATCCCACACTATCCCTATGTTTATAAACAAGTTAAACTCATAGACATCTGTTGCGAAACTGCGAGGTCACTGAAACAAAATGATTTGTTTCTGAAATAAAAGCAAGCGTTTCTGAAATAAAATTATATTTTTCTGAACAAACCTAGTCATTAGTTTCAGGAACACGGGGACATTTGTTTCTGGGACGGTGTTTGTAAACAATTTTGTTTCTCAATTATACAGGGTCATAGGTATTAAACGCAAAACCTTTTAAATGCGGGTCTAGTACATCGACAAACAACTTTGTACTAAGACTTTTGAAAATTCGCAAAAAAAAAAAACGCTTCTCCATCAATTTAGCCGCGCGATGACGAACTTTTTGTATGAAAAATCTGATTTTTTCTTCGTGATTTTCCAAAAGTCTAGATGTACTAGACCCACCCTAAGGTTTTGCGTTTAATACCCATGGCCCTGTATATAGCTTTTAAATTGCCGCCCCTATTCGCAGGGCGCGAGTCTTAAAACGGTGAAAGCCGCCAAAACGGTGCTCGCCAAAAAACAGGCAATTAAAGCGGAACCGGAAGACTATGAAGATGGCGACGACGAGACTGAAATGGTTAGATTAAGGAATTTGTAAACTATGTAACTGGAAGGTTCGCTCGACGTGTTTTTGAGTTTTCTATAAAAAGAAACTTGAACCAAAGAGTTAATAAATAAATATTAGGGGACATCTTACACACGGTCTCTGGCCCCAAACTAAGCAAAGCTTGTGATATGGCTGCCAGAGACTGATATACTACATATACTTATTTTTAAATACATACTTATATAGATAGTACCTAAATAACACCCAGACACAGAGCAAACACCTATGTTCATCACATAAAATGCTTTCGCTGGGTGGGGATCGAACCCACGCCTCTTTGATCCAGTAGTCAGGTTCGCTAACCACTGAGCCACAGAGGCAGCCAAGTTATCGGATCACTCCGACTGAGCTAAGTCGCAGTCCTGATTTTTCGTCGAATTTATGAATTTATCATTAACCAAATTATAGCGTTGGCAGCGCCACCTGTGATACCCGTATTAAACAGGTTATCACTGAATTGAAGTTATAAGAACTTCAGAATATTGACGAGAGATGGCGCACTGCTAAATTAATGAAATTATTTTAATTTTATAGTTCACCCAACACTAGTTTTGAATCAAAGAGCTAAACAAATAAATCTTCGGGATAAACCTAGTGTGAAATGCACTATATAATTAAAATCATTTTAGAAACTCGAACCATATTACACGTTCTTTTTTAATGAAATATAGTAAAAAAGAAAAACGGTACTTATTTGTAAGATGCCTTGTCACTTTCACACAGTTATAAATTATAAAATAACAATTATAAGTTATAAATAAAGATGGCATGGTAGAAACAAGTGGAATAATGTAATTTCACTTATAAGACGCAAGTATCATTTTTTTTGCAACTAAATCAATTAGCAATCCACAGAATCCAAAATAGTAGATTGTATCATATGGGAACAAAATAATATTTTTACGGCGAGGGTGCTTTTTTGAATCCAGAGCGAAGTGAGGGATTCTAGAGTAGAATCCTGAACGTAGCGAGGGATTCAATATACGTCGCCCGAAATATATTTGTGAGCCAAAAATATATTTTGCGCCCGAGTGGTGCACTCTACTTTTCATCACCTCTAAGAGAAAATAAAAGGCGCTTCATATCTTATTGCTATATTATTATTTAATAAAACGTAGAGTAACAAGCAAATTGAAATTAAATGGTATCTAACAATAAAACAAATGAAAACTTATATTTACATTATTTTCATTTATTTTATTGGCGCTGAACACTGACATTACAAATACTTCCAAATTCAAAAAGTGCGCGGCCAAGATAATTCCGGCGCACCTATTTGTTCCAAATTCAAAAAGTGCGCGGCAAAGAAAATTCCGGCGCACTTATAAAGTTCCTTATAGAAAACACCACCTTTTCTTTTTTTTTTTTTTTTAAATCTTTATTTTAATGGGGTTTTGTCAGCAATGACAATGTCACCCCGTAAGACTACTGCACTAATTACATTCACTGTTATTATATCTAACACTAATTACCACAAGCGCATTCATAACTTTGGAACTGGGAATAAATCTGCAAAAGGATCCCAGCCTCTCCCGAACCAGGAGAGGCCAAGATACTGCTACAGACACCTAAATTGCAGTCATTCCGCTTTAACATATTCCGCTGGACTCCGTACCGTATAGTCTTACCCAAAATTAAAAAAGAAAAACCACGTAAGAAATGGATTTTCATACTGTTTTCTCGCCGCATATTTGTTCGATATGCAATGACGTACTTTCTACCGTAAATTTGATAAAGTATCAAGGTACTTTCCGAGCAGGTGTAGTATAAAGATAATTCCGTCGCACTTGTAAAGTTCCTTATAGAAAACACCACCTTTGGGCGCACTTAAAGGCGAACCAAGTAGTCCTTTTCGAATAGATGTGATGAAAAATGTATTTTACATTCGAATAAAAGTTATTGAAAGATAAGAGTCATGTGGGAGTCATGTGGGAGTAATGCAAACCAAAGTAACAATATGGCGAATTAATAAAAAACTATCACTCTGTGATTGGCGTAGAGAGATGAGAAAGAGACACGGCCACTTAGTGTTATGTCTCTTTCGGACCGCGTTTTTGTAACATTGAGCCTTCCAGTTACGTAGTATATAAAGTCCTTGGGTTAGATGTTTATAGTATTTGTAGTAGTCATGATGACGGGGTAAAAATATATTATTATAATTAGTCCGCGAGTTAGACTACCATTCATAATTATTTTTCTCAAAAAATGGAATTACCGACTTGCCGACACGCCTCTATGATCCAGAAGTCAGGGTCACTAACCACTGAGTCACTGAGGCAGTCAAATACACGTTTATTTATCTCATATCGCCCACATTTATCCATAATATATATTCACAATGTGACAATGGGTGTTAAAGTATAATATATAATATATGTCGGTACGTATATTATATATGTATTATACTACTTTGCCTGAAAATTGACATCATTATAGTATTAGTATAATGTAGACATAGACATAGATAGCCATAGACATCCTTTTATTGTAGATATTCTTTTTTTGTATTGTCCTTTTTTTTTAATATCTTTTAATGTAGTCTGTAGATATTCGCTCGAAGGGTAAAACCTAAAAAAAGTATTTTTTCAGTCCTCAGATGAACACAAAACGCTGCAGAAGATTTTTGGTTTCACCAAGAGCTCGCAAGTAAAGAGGCCCCAAAAGGTCCCCTCTCCGGCGGTCAAAAGGCCTCCCACTATACTCAACGTCGTAGAGAGGCCTAGAGATGGTGAGAATTTCTGGTTAAATATAGGCCGAATCAAACTAATTGGCGGCTGTGATGTTAGCTAGAGTTTGTGCAAGAACGAGAAGCGTTGTATGTGAGGTCGCCCGTGTGCCATTTTACTAATTTTGTTAAGTTGGCAATACTGCTACTACAACTGAAAGTGTTTGATACTTGGTAAACACCAATTTAAGCAGTGGTGGTCAAGAGGTAGTGACACCCGCTTTTCAATCGTGAGGTCGTGGATTCAAATCCCCGGTCCCGTACCAATGGGTTCTTTGGAATTTACGTACGGAATTTCACACCACTGGCTTTTCGGTGAAGGAAAACATCGTGAGGCAACCTGCTTACGTCCGCAGAAGAAATTCGATGGCGTATGCGAATCCACCAACCCGCACTGGGCCAGCGTGGTGGATATGGCCCAATCACCCTTCGTGGGTAGGCCTACGTCCTGCAGTGGACTATTAAAAAGGCTGGTACAGTACAGACACCAATTCGGTTTTCATCAGTACTCGCGTCTACCAAGTATAGCCGATACCTTGGCTGATGATTGAAATCTTATTCTTAGTTCACCGTTTAACTATAAGTTTTAATTTAAGGCCGGTTGGCTAGCCCTAGTGTCAGATTTTAGGCCGCCTGAAGGCCTCTGACGCGGTCAAAACAATCGTAAATTTGACGTGTTTCATCCGAGAATTTTGACTTTTTTTTTAGACTACTTCCGCGATCGCTGACAAACATCTAGTTGAACTATGCTATGAGCGTTACTAGAGTCTGGCTAACGAAAGTTGATACTGACAAAGCGCGGCAAATTTAAAAAATATCAGTATGGCAGCCCTAAACTGAGAGGGAAACACTTTCTCTCACTCACACAATGTAGCATTGTTACCATACTGCGATTTTGATTCTTCCAAATCTTTGGGGGAATCGCAAAAAAATCTTTTTTTAAACCTTTAACTTGTCGTGTAGGAGTTTTATATTCATTACGTTAATTATTTTTTGTTTTTTGACGTTATTATTATGCCAAATTGAGGCTTCGCATTGCTCTCCAAATGATCCAAATGATTTCAACGCGTACCTATCTACTTCGTTACGATGAAGATTATAATAATATAATGAATAATTTTGTTCAGTTTAGTACATGAAGTTTGAAAAAGTTTTTAATACAAGGTAAAATACCCCAATTTAAAGGTAAATCCACGATGGTAGTAGCACCGTGTGCTGTCCTTTAAAAAGTTTGCGAAAAATTCCAGTATCAACTTTCGTTAGCCAGACTCTATACTTACTCCATTTATAGTGCAATGGTGTTTTTTTTGTGTTCTTCTAAAATACCTTTTGATTGATTGTTACAGTGAAACCATCGCGGCAATATCAAAATAAGCGATTACTCAACTCCAATGCTCAGTCGATACTCAAACCCACAACCCCGACGCCTAAACCCGCTAAACCGCCACTCACATCCATGGTTGTTAAAACGTAAGTATATTCTAGTTATTGTATTTAAAGCAAAGATAACGTGTCAAAAGCCAGATAAATGATACTTAAATTTGATTGATACTCAAACCCTATACTCAATCGATACTCAAATCCACAACCCCGACGCCTAAACCCGCTAAACCACTGGCCACTGGCATCCATGGTGGTTAAAACGATATTAAAACGTTATTTTCTGGTTATCTTATTGTATTTATGGCAAGGATAAGGTGTCGGAACTAGAAAAAACGATACTCAAATCCGGTTGATACTCAAACTCAATGCTCAATCGATTCTCAAACCCACAACCCCGCGTCGAAATCCGCTAAACTGCCACTGACATCCATGGTGGTTAAAACGTAAGTATGTTCTAGTTATTGTATTTATAGCAAAGATAACGTGTCAAAAGCCAGATAAATGATACTTAAATTTGATTGATACTCAAACCCTATACTCAATCGATACTCAAATCCACAACCCCGACGCCTAAACCCGCTAAACCACTGGCCACTGGCATCCATGGTGGTTAAAACGATATTAAAACGTTATTTTCTGGTTATCTTATTGTATTTATGGCAAGGATAAGGTGTCGGAACTAGAAAAAACGATACTCAAATCCGGTTGATACTCAAACTCAATGCTCAATCGATTCTCAAACCCACAACCCCGCGTCGAAATCCGCTAAACTGCCACTGACATCCATGGTGGTTAAAACGTAAGTATGTTCTAGTTTTCTCATTGTATTTTTAGCAAAATAACGTGTCGATGCTAGAAAAAACAATACTAAAATCCGGTTGTTACTCCTCAAACCAAATGCTCTGTTGATACTCAAACTCACGACGCCGCGTCGAAATCCTCTAAACTGCCACTGACATTCATGGTAGTTAAAACGTCAGTATGTTCTAGTATTATCTTATTGTATTTATAATAAAGAAAAAGTGTCAAACCAGAAAAAATACGATACTCAAACCCACGACCCCCGCGTCGAAACCAGCTAAACCGTCACTGACATCCATGGTAGTTAAAACGTCAGTATATTCTAGTATTCATCTTATTGTATTTATAGCAAAGATAACGTCTGAAAACAAAATAAACGATACTCTCGGTTGATACTCAAACCTCAAGCCTAATGCTAAGTCAATACTCAAACAGTGCTTTGTCCATACTCAACCCAATCGATACTC
Source organism: Hypomecis punctinalis (assembly GCA_949316475.1). Lineage (NCBI taxonomy): Eukaryota > Metazoa > Arthropoda > Insecta > Lepidoptera > Geometridae > Hypomecis > Hypomecis punctinalis. The sequence goes on from OX438822.1 coordinate 4,647,330, forward strand.
AAACTGCCGACCCCAAAGTCTAATAAGTCAAAGTCTTTCATATTTTCGGACCAGACGACTATCATCGATGACACCAGTGCCTGTCGATGACTACTGATGGTTACCAGCAACATGTCACCTAACTTATACCTAACATCAATGATTTTTCTATTTAGTTATTTTTTGTATTTTTATAGTTAGTGTGGTTATTAATTTATGGTGATATTTCTTCACACGTTATCATTGCATTCGAATCAACTTATTAGTTTCGATTTTTAGAGTATCATCCCTAGTGTTTAAAAAGAAGAATGGTTAACTGACGCAACATTGTAAAGACGTTCAGTTCTTTAGATCAGAAATTGTTTATTCTATTTAGTAGTGAAAGCGAATCGTAAAATTACTTGTATCGTACTCGTATAATTAATCATTATTTTGTGGAATTGTGCAGTTCTAACAAAACGAAAAAATATATTATTTTATGCCCGCCGTTACAAGGTCACGTTGATGAATTTTGATGAATTGTCAAATGTTACATATTATTACCGAACTGTATAATAATAATAATTAATTAATCCTTATGTATTATATGTGATACATAATAAAAAAAAATGGCCTGACTGTAGGTCATGGCCTAAGCTCGATGTATTTTGCATTATCTTTTTTATTTTTGACCGACGCGGCGACGTACCGGTGGTGCTCAATACGACGGGTTTTTTTTTTTATGTGTAACCACGCATAACTTTTTACGATCCGTCCGATTTCAATAATATTTTTTTTTATTAGATAGAGTATACTTCAAAGTTGGTCCCATTTATTTTTTATTAAAATCGGCTGAGCTATTTTTGATAAATCAACAATAATGTGAAATTGCTACGTCGATCTGTGCGTACTTTTCGCGAATTCTGTTCACAGTTTAAGTCGGTCATACCATTTTTGCGTAAAATAATTGCATTATCTCTTTTATTTTATAATATTGCTTTGCTCTCGACACTAAAAAGTGTTTTTTGTTCCAGAGCATTCAAACCCCCAGAAGTCAAAGCGCCAGCGCCTTTCAAACCCTTCACGGCCCAACACAACATCAACAAAAACAAACAAAAAACATTCCAAACGACAAAAACCAAAAATGAGCCAGGAAAGTTGACCTTCCTACAAGAGAAGCTCAAAATTGAGCCGGAGAGGCCAAAAACTGAGCCGGGCAAGGCAAAAATTGAGCTGGACAAGTCAAAATCTGAGCTGGAAAAGTCACAGCGGAGGGTGAAATTTGAGCTGGGGGTGGGGGGGATGAAAAATGGATCGGGGAAGAGGGAGACGGATGAAATTATAGATGAGGAGGAGTTCTTGGATGATGAGGATGAATATGGGCTGGATGAGGAAGTGAGTATTTTATTTTTAGTTGTATCTGCTCCGAGGTCGATCTGTCTGTATTTTTTGTAGTGATAAGGATTGTTTTTTAGAGGTAGGGATATTTTTAGGGTTCCGTACCTCAAACGGAAAAAACGGAACCCTTATAGGATCACTTTGTTGTCCGTCTGTCCGTCGTGTGTATGTCAAGACTCTTTATCTCGGGAACGCGTAAAGATATCGAGTTGAAATTTAAACTGAATACGTATATATATAGTCGCTTGCAGTGGTGTAAAAGAAAAACTTCTCAGTTATCGTTTAAAAAAGTTAGAGCCGTTTATGTCGTAAAAACCGCATATTTCGCACTCACAAAAATCAAAACCTACCGGGTACTTCCCGTTGACATAGAACTATAAAGTTTGGCGAGAAGCATTGTCTCAGAGTACACATATAGGAATAGATCTGAAAATTGTACATTTTTATTTACATCACAAAATTCACAAAATATGGGTTCAAAATTCAACGTGAGTAAATCGTATCATGTAAGGTATCATATAAAAGAACTTCATTAGCACATGCAAAACAGGTTTTTCATTATTTTAACAATGTGTAATTTTCGAAGTATGACGAGAAAAGTGAAAAAAAAAATCATTTTTTGTCTATGGTTATAGTATAGAGATTTTAACGACTTACTTCCCAATTTTGTCAAATTTTCTGGATTTGTACGGAACAGCCGTGGTGGTCAAGAGGTAGTGACACCCGCCTTACAATCGTGAGGTCGTGGGTTCAAATCCCGGTCCCGTACCAATGAGTTCTTTGGAATTTATGTACGGAATTTCGAATCGAGGAGTAAGAGAAATTCGATGGCGTATGTGAATCCACCAACCCGCACTAGGCGAGCGTGGTGGATATGGCCCGATCACCCTTCGTGGGTAGACCTACGTCCTGCAGTGGACTAATAAAAAGGCTGGTACAGTACAGTACATGTTGTTCCATGTCAATGTTAGAGTAGTCGTATGTCAACCTAAAAATAGCCGCATTTTCGGGACGAATAGTGAAGAAATTTGATTTTTATTGAAAGGTGATGTCCACAAGTGGTATATTATTCAGAGAAAAATCTAACCAAGATGATATATACATCATTTGAAAGCTTGTTTTATGGGCTTCTGAAAAATATTTAATTTAGATTTTTTTATCCCTGCATTTTTTTTAGAGTGAAAAATAAATTATCTGAAAAAAAATAATGCAGCTTTTTATTTTTTCTAGTTTAACAATAATAAAGTGCTTCTAGCGTTATTTTACTTGCATTCAAAGCTGATTCTTCCACATTTACCTCTTAATTTGCTAAAATTTAAAATTATAACCTACCAGTGTGACCAGTTAGTAGGTACAATGTGACAAAAAATCACTTAAAGAGTGTGTCTAATTGGTAAAAATGCTTTTATTTAACAATTTAGAGGTTACTTAATCAGAGTTCCTAGAGATAAACTACCTGTTGAGACAAATATATTTATTTATCCTAATAAAATCAAAATTAATTTAAAAAAAAATGCAGGGCTGTTTTTTTTTTCAATTGATGTAATAGACTCAGAAAAATATGAACTTTCTCGAAATGTAACGAGTCTTGTGGTTAGATTTTTTGATTATTATTATACCAGCCTCCATACATTTTGTGAACATGTCCTTTGTAAAAACGTAATTTTCATATGAAATATGACCTCAAAAGGGCAGTTGTGCTTTGGAATTTTAGAGGACCCAACAACCGTATAATACGGCAAAACTCGTATCAGCAACATTACTGTTGACATTCATGCTTAGAGATTGCTGTAGTGATGTCTCGTTCTAATTATTCTGACTATCGACTCAGATTTAAATGACAGTGTTATAGGATCTAATATTAATTTTACTATTTGTCCAGGAGTTTGCAGAATCAGATGTAGACATGTCTCTCCATAGACAACGTATTATGAGACCAGAGATGATGGATGAGGAGGTCCCCAGTGATGCGGAAAGTGCAGCCAGCGAGGACGGCAGTCTCTATGACGTGAGTATATTGTCTATCAATCAATCAATCAATCATTTATTTCACAAAAATTACATTACATCAAACCTACATAAACATTTCTATCTTAATTTTAAATTAACAGAACAATTAACAGTCTACACCCTAGACTGCACATCAGCTTAACATCAGGCAGTGTGTAGTCAAACGCGAAACTATTCGAAAAAAAAAACAGTCCTGGATGCGAGTGCGACCCCGATGTCTCCGAGACGGTCTGGCACGTGCTCATTGATTGTCCCAGATTCTCGGCCGCACGACATGACCTCGAAATAATGATAGACAGAAATCTAGTGGTCTCGGATCTCCATAACATCTTAGCAGATCCAAAAAGTAGACAATATTCTATAATAAGTAGACAATTTCTTCTGTCCTTCATGGAGAGGTCATTCCGAGTTGAGGCCAAAAGAAATTCTACTCTCCACTCCAACCAACAAAACATTCCAACTGCAACACTTCCCACCGCAACACTCCCCACTAACTTACCATCCCGCACTACCTTAATACTTTCCACTATTTTAAATTAGAATTATTATAAAAACGGTAGGTTAGAGCGTCTCGTAAACAGCTGTACTAGGAAACCCTGTGTTACAGCTGCTTAGATTCCTGTCTCCGTTCACATTATAATTTATATTTATTTCGTTTAAGTATACAACGTATAAAACAAGTGTCTATGGTAGAGTCTATATAGTAGAGACATGTCTCTCCATAGACAACGTATCATGAAACCAGAGGTGGTGGACGAGGAAGTACCCAGCAAGGACCGCAGTCTCTATGACGTAAGTATTTTGTGTATGGTAGAGTACATATAGTAGAGACATGTCTCTCCAAAGACAACGTATCATGAGACCAGAGATGATGAACGAGGTGGTCCCGAGTGATGCGGAAAGTGCAGCCAGCGAGGACGGCAGCCTTTATGACTTGAGTATATTGTCTATGCTACAGTCTATATAGTGGAGATATGTAGATAGACACCGTAACATGAGAGCAGAGATGGTAGATGAGGAAGTGCCAGCAAGACGCCAGCCTTTATGACGTGAATATATTTTCTATGATAGAGTATATATAGTAGAGACATGTCGCTCCATAGACAACGTATCATGAAACCAGAGATGATGGATGAGGAAGTGCCGAGTAAAGCGGAGAGTGCAGCCGCAAATAGGACAGCAGCCTTTATGACGTGAGTATATTTTCTATGATAGAGTCTATATAGTAGAGACATGTCGCTCCATAGACAACGTATCGTGAAACCAGAGGTGGCGGACGAGGAAGTACCCAGAAAGGACGGCAGTCTCTATGACGTAAGTATTTTGTCTATGGCAGAGTCTATATAGTAGAGACATGTCTCTCCATAGACAACGTATTATGAGACTAGAAAGAAAAAAATCAACTGTTTCAAACAAAATTACAACTCGGAATCGACAAAATGTATGAAACAGCTGTTATTCTATCGAATTTTTTGTTGGCCCCATAGTAAAAGTTCTTCGTAATGCTGGTCTAAATCACGTCCTTTCTGCTTAGTGCAGTGTAAGGAAATAACCCTGTCTCTGGCAGCCATATCACAAGCTTTGCATAGTTTGGGGTCAGAGGCCGTGTGTAAGACGTCCCCCAATATTTATTTATTTATAACTAGCGATGCGCCCCGGCTTCGCACAGGTGTATTATACATATAAACCTTCCTTTTAAATCACTCTGTCTATTAAAGAAAGCGCATCAAAATCAGTTGCGTAGTTTTAAAGCTATAAGCATACATAATTAGTTTTTTTATCACATCTATTCGAAAAGGACTAGGTACTTGGTTCGCCTTTAAGTGCGCCCAAAGGTGGTGTTTTCTATAAGGAACTTTATAAGTGCGTCGGAATGATCTTTGCCGCGCACTTTTTGAATTTGGAAGTATTTGTAATGTTAGTGTTCAGCGCCAAGAAAATGAATGAAAAAAATGTGAATATAAGTTTTCATTTGTTTTATTATTAGATACCATTTAATTTCAATTTAGTTGTTACTCTACGTTTTATTGAATAATAATATTACAATACAATATGAGGCGCCTTTTATTTTCTCATAGAGGTGATGAAAAGTAGAGTGTACCACTCGGACGCTAAATATATTTTTGGCTCACAAATATATTTCGGGCGACGTACTTTGAATCCCTCGCTACGTTCAGGATTCTACTCTAGAATCTCTCACTTCGCTCTGGATTCAAAAAAGCGTCGTCGCCGTATAAATATTATTTTGCTCCCATTTGATACAATCTACTATTTTTTTATTCTGTTAGCTAGCCATTATTTTTCATTTTAATATTGTGAGGCAAATGTTATTGATCCTGGTCGTTTTTACCTCAATAAAGAAATTTGTATTTGTATAGGGACAGACAGACAGGGAAGCGATTTGGTTTTATATTATGTATTGATACTTTAAAAAACCTTTTTTTTTTCAGGAACTACCGTCGTCAGATTCCGAAGACATGGAGGATTGGTTTTCGATTGATATTCGGTCAGAAAAGGCTGGTGACTACATTCCTTTATTAGGTAATGTATTATATTTATTATGTTTTCATCACATCTACTCGAAAAGGACTACTTGGTTCGCCTTTAAGTGCGCCCAAAGGTGGTGTTTTCTATAAGGAACTTTATAAGTGCGCCGGAATTATCTTTGCCGCGCACTTTTTTAATTTGGAACAAATAAGTGCGCCGGAATAATCTTGCCGCGCACTTTTTGAATTTGGAAGTATTTGTAATGTTAGTGTTCAGCGCCAAGAAAATGAATGATATGAATGTAAATATAAGTTTTCATTTGTTTGATATGCATCTCTCGGGCCAGACCCGGATTTTTGATGGGCATCAGTGGAGCCGAAGCCAACACTGAGAGGCCCTTTTTAAACATCATTTAGCTATGTCGTAGGGGTAGAGGTACAAGGAGCCTATTGTGAGTAATGAATTCAAAAAATAATGGGTTATTGTGGTGAACTTATGGGTGTTATACAAAACCGGTCTATGGAATGAGGTGCGGCACCCGCCAAATAATGCCTCATTTCAAAATATTAAGTTGGGTGGTGACTTGCCATCCACTAAATGGGCCCCCATAGAGGCTACCGTAAGTTGGCGCCGGAGGGGCAACATTGGTGTGGACGGCTGTCGGGTGTCGAGAGGTGTGCTGCGCGTTCACTAGACGCTACTCGCGGCGTTATGCCCTTTAACACTTCCACCCTGGAGCTTAGGTTCTTAGCTCTTGCGGTTTCCACTCCAAGCCGGCCAGTTAAGGCAAGAGAGGAGTCAGGGGTCTCATTTAGCCCCAGGGAATCAGGGTTCGCGGTGTCGCCACTCACCGACGGCTCGCCACAAAGCCGCCCCTGCTATTTCATTTGTTTTATTATTAGATACCATTTAATTTCAATTTAGTTGTTACTCCTAATCCTTTTCGAATAGATGTGATGAATAATATATTTTTGTCTCGAGCGACGTACTTTGAATCGCTCGCTACGTTCAGGATTCTACTAAAGATTCCCTCACTTCGCTCTGGATTCAAAAAAGTGCCCTCGCCGTATAAATATTATTTTGCTCCCATATGATACAATCTACTATTTCATCACATCTATTCGAAAATGACTACTTGGTTCGCCTTTAAGTGCGCCCAAAGGAGGTGTTTCCTATAAGGAACTTTATAAGTGCGCCAGAATTATCTTTGCCGCGCACTTTTTGAATTCGAAAGTATTTGTAATGTTAGTGTTCAGCGCCAAGAAAATGAATGAAAAAATATAAGTTTTCATTTGTTTTTTTATTATATTGATACCATTTAATTTCAATTTAGTTGTTACTAGTTTTCTGGGTTAGTTAGTTAGTTCGCTAGTTTTCCTTTTTTTGATAAACACGCTTCCGCGTCACTATATTGTGTAAATAAATTATTATAAAAATAGAACCTTTTAAAAATACAAGCCTTTGAGATCCTGGATATCATGTAGCAGCAGAGTGCCAGCCAAGACAAGTAAAACGAGCCCAAACACGACGGGTCTATCTTGTTTAGTACAGGGGTTCCTATGGCCACCTTCCGACTCCATCATCAGAGGTCAGCTCCATGCTACCATATTATTGCATTGTCACGCGATATACATTTTAATCCCAATTATAGAGGCGCCATCGTAACTATAACAGCTAACTAGACTATTTCTGTTTCTTTTTTACTTTAGGCTTTCGATAGATAGAAAACTTTTTACGTTGCTTTTTATGCTATATATAACGGGACTGAACTCACGTGTGGGGATAGTCGTAACGACTATAGTTTCGGTCGCATTCGGCGACCTTTCTCAAGTTGGCGAGTGCTAGCACACGGAGCCGTCTCGCAATGCACTGCGGGCTGCGGGTCGTGATGACAGCGGTTGCGGTGGCGGGGCGGGGGCGGGTCGAGAGGATTGTTGTGTCGGCGCGCACTGAAGATCCTCTTCGTCGGTATCCTGGTATACGTCGGGGATACTCCAGCACACTGAGCTCACTATGTCTCCACCAGTTCCACGGTTAAGTCCTTTGGATCCCTGAAGACACGGTTTCCACGTCGGTGGCAGTATCCATCCCCCGTCTCTATTGAAGTTAGGGCGTCTGCCTGGGATTTTTACTTTGCTATTAAATTTACGATAGCGTTTCTAAAATTGGGCTTATTATGCGTGTAAAATATCAGCTCAATCGGAAACTGGGAAGTTGGTCAACTTGCAAGATTCCACCCGAACTTAAATAGGTATAGTAGCCGGCAAACAACTTGAAACTTCTATGGTTTAAGTTTAGTCTACCTCTCTTTTGTTTTTTCTGCTAACGAAAGGGAGAGAGTGATATTTTTTGTTTCAACTTACGTGCCGGGACCTATACATCCGTTGCAACTTAAATAAAAGCTTATAAAAGTATACCTAGTTTTGTTAACAAACGTAACTCAGAAAGTATTTTAAAAATATTTGTTAATCCAGAAAGTATTTTAAATAATTATTATTTTATACTACGGGACTAATCGCGCACTAAAATTACGAGATAAATAAATACCTCCTCATCCCGACGTTTCGGCCGAGTTTCATCGACCGTGGTCACGGGTAGACTGGAATGTAGAACAGCTGGTACCGCCAATTCAATTTGAACTTGAAAAATTGTCATTACGACACACAACACTGACGGTATCTAACAATGTCCTTCTACCTACACTACGCGATTTGCATTTGTTGAATTGTAATTTTAGTGCGCGATTAGTCCCGTAGTATAAAATAATAATGTGTTCAAATCGCGAAAGTTTAAAAACAACATATTTTAAATAATATTTGTTATTCCAGAAAGTATTTTAAATAATATTTGTTATTCCAGAAAGTATTTTAAATAATACTAGCTTACCCGGCCCGCGTGGCTGTGGCTAAATAAATTAAAATTGCGACTATAATTTGAGATTTAAACTATCCTATCTCTCAAGTTGGATCGAACTGCACATGGTGTGCGAATTTTATTATAATCGGTTAGGTGGTTTAGGAGTCCATTGAGGACAAACATTGTGACACGAGATTTATATATATTAAGATTTGTTCCAGAAAGTATTTTAAATAATATTTGTTATTCCAGAAAGTATTTTAAATAATGTTGTTTTTAAACTTTCGCGATTTGAACACATTATTCTCGTAATTTTAGTGCGCGATTAGTCCCGTAGTATAAAATAATAATATTTTAAATAATATTTGTTATTCCAGAAAGTATTTTAAAAATCATTTTTTATTCCAGAAAGTATTTTAAATCATATTTGCTATTCCAGAAAGTATTTTAAATAATATTTGTTATTCCAGAAAGTATTTTAAATAATATTCGTTATTCCAGGACCAAAAGCAAAAGAGTTGCTTCTAGAAGAGAAGCGGCGCGTGTCCGCGCGACTCTCGACCTTAAGACAAAGCCACACGGCCCTCATCTCCCACGGCAAGCAGCAAGCTGCCGCGCTTCGCCGCGCGACCGCCACGCTGGCCGAGCTCGACGACATGCTCAGAGCGGCTTAGATGATGACGATGAAACTTTTTCATCGTTATCAAAAATAAAATCGAAAAATTGAAAAATTACTTCTAGGAAATTCGCAATGGTTTATATTTCCTATGCCACTTTCGACCTTCAAACATGTGTGGTAAAAATATCAAAGATTTGTTGGTACCGCAGGAATTGAACCTGCATCTTTCACGCCACGCTAGCCCTAGCTACGCTCAAGACTCAGGACTAAACTTAAACACCCTCGCTACACTCGAGAGATAACTTTAATCACTCGCTACGCTCGAGAGTTAACTTTAAACACTCGCTATGCTCGGGAGTTAAGTTTATCCGCCGTTACTGCGCTCGGGAGTTAAATTTAAACAATCGCTACGCTGGATAGTTATGTTTAAACACTCACAACGCTTGGGAGTTAATTTTAAACACTATGCTCGAGAGTTAAGTTTAAACACTCGCTATGCTCGGGAGTTAAGTTTAACACTCGCTATGCTCGGGAGTTAAGTTTAAACACTCGCTATGCTCGGGAGTTAAGTTTATCCACCCTTACTGCGCTTGGGAGTTAAATTTAAACAATCGCTACGCTCGATAATTAAGTTTAAACACTCACTACGCTTGGGAGTTAACTTTAAGCACTCTACACTCGGGTACTTAAACGCCCTCATTTCTCATTCTATCTCGCAGAAAGACTCCGACCAAAGCACTTTCCATAGCTTTCTGGGCTACTTACAGCGTATTAATAATGCCCATATGATAGTGAGAGCTACGTTTCAGCGCTGCTGCACATACCTACGTCATTTGGTGGCTTTTTATGAATGTCTCCGGACGTATACAAGGTTTTCTTTTACCGAAAAGTCAATGATGTGAAAATCCGTACATAAACAAATAATTAATTGGTACGGAACCAGGATTTAATTAAACCTACGACTTCACGATTTTAAGATGCCTTTTCATTAGACTACCGCCTAACCTATAATATAAAAACCTATAAACTGATATTCTAATTTTAGTAACTAAACGGGGTGTAAATCTAGACGACCGAAATATTCTAGAATTCTATTCTGGGTCCGTAAAAATATAATTTATCTTCGCACTAAATTTCCGATTCAATTGTTTTATAAGGCTTAGAATCACTTACTGATCATAAAATCACAAAATGCTGACAGATCCAGGTGCAGCTTCGAACGCCATCTTGAATAAACGTTTTTGGCTGATATCTCGGAAACTATGCACTTTAGGGCAAAAGTCATGGAGACAATTATTTTAGAAAATAAAATTTCGCATCTTTTCTTTCTTGTAAACTTTTTTGTAAAGGTGCCCAAATTCAAAAAGGTAAAAAGGAAGGTAAAATCTCAGAGCAAATAAAAAAATCAAGAGAGAATGTTGTGAACAAGTGAAGCCAACCAAAACTACGCCTCGCCGTGCACAGACAATTACACACACACATCCACGTACAACGAAACTACGCCTCGGCACAGTATAACATGTATTTATTGTGGCCTCGGCTTGTCAGTCGAACTATGGCGGCGCTACACCGACGCACTCACACATGTATAAAAAACCGCCCTCACTTGATTGTTCAACGACGTTCTCTCTTGATTTTTTTGTTTGCTCTGAGGGTAAAATGATCAGAGATTTGAACCTTCTTACTGGAACTAGAGGGTTCAAAGAAGATATTTCAAAAGGGGCTCTGACTAGGTACAGTAGCTCAAAAAATCCGATAAACTATGATAAACAAATGCGCAGAGTAAAGCAACCGCATTTAATGCTTAATTTATGAGTACTTTCGCATTTTCCAATCTGATTTTTGTTCAGTCATTAAATTACTGCCATTTTGGCATGTGTAACCTTTTTGATATAACCTACATATAAATAATAGCCTACATGTAAAAAATGCACTGAAGCAATGAAATAGGTTGCACTGAAGAGTTTAGTTTTGTTATCAAAACTTTTCAGACGTTAATGGTACAAATTGACACGTTTATAGGTACTTTATACTTCTATTAAGACTTTATACGTTTCTTTTGTTTCATTTTGGCGTGTTTCCAATGAAGTAGGAATTAGTATTTCATTGGTTTTTTCAGGTCCAATGAAGTTTATGTGTGATACTTCAATGTTTGATGCCTGAACATTTATTTTTTAAACTCCCTAGGGGTGTGTTCTGGAATCATAATATGGCTACATTGTATTATTTAGTTCAACTTGTGTTTCTGTCAGTGATAACTAGTTTGCCAATGCTATACTGAGATCTAACTTGACCGCGACTTTTTTGGACTATGACGTGTCTTAGACTGTAACTATTTTGATAAAATACCAAAAAAAAAGTTCAATACTCACACTTAACACTAGCAAATGCATAAACCATGCGACACCACAATATAAAAGAAGAAGAGTATGGCCGCCTTATTTTCAAACAATGTCAATGTAATTTTCAATCTGAATACAAAAAAGTACTTTTAATTGACACTGTTATTTTAAAAAATAACGGGAAAATCATTTTCCGAAAGAACCGAAGAAGAAATACTGTACCCTTTGGTGGCCCATTTTCTCTATATTTTTGCAATATCTCCTTTCTGAAATAGACAAAAGACTAAGTTTATCAGAATTTTTAACCATTTTGACGTTCCAACTGGTGATTTTGATGTATGCGACAGACATTGTGTTTTTTTTTTGTTCCACTCACTCTCGCGTATGCTGTATAACCAGATATGAATAAGACAGCTGTAACGTAGTTTTTATTTGAGCAATAATTCTATTACTTGTAATTCTTCTGAGTATGGGACCAACCCAGAAATCACAAAATAACATTTGCTGTTCCGTGGATTTTGTCACAAGTCGATGAACTTTTTGTAAGGAATGGTTGACTTATTTCGTGATTTCAAAGTTGGCCCCATAGTAAAAGATGATGATAATGATGAGTACAATAATATTATAGACTATCTCAGTCGTCTAGGTTTACTTACACCCGTATAAATATAATTAAATATCATGTCAAAATTAAGCCCCTAAAGAAAATTAAGTTAAAAGATAAAATAGTAATGACTTATAATATTAATTATAACTTAAGTCATTTAGTTTAATGTGTAAATATTTAATTTTATGTCGAATATAGCTTTAATTTAATTCTTGCTCTTTTATTTCGTGTCCACTGTTGAACACAGCCCTACCCTAGAAGAACGATTGGGCCTTATCTGCCACGCTGGCTCAGTTGCAAGCTAAATAACTAGTTTGACTGCCTCTATGACCTAGTGGTTAGTGACCCTAACTCCTGGGTCAATAAAATGAAAATATTTTTACTAACACATACATAGGAAAAAATTACACACATGCTACATTTAATAAAAACATTATTACCAATGCTTATGACAGTTTAATACAAACAAAACGTAGTAAAAGAGGCGTGGGTTCGATTCCCACCCAGGGTAAATATTTTTGTGATGAACATAAGTGTTTGCTCTGTGCCTAGATGTTATTATACCATGTTATGCGTTAGAACCAAACGTTTCGAATCCTCATTCCTCATACGAACAGCCAGAATGTGGAACGCTTTGCCTGGGTCTGTCTTCCCGCTTAAGTACAACGTGGGGGTCTTCAAATCCCGAGTAAATAGGTATCTTCTAGGTAAGCGTGCTACACCCTAGACCGCACATCTGCTTAACATCAGGCAGTGTGTAGTCAAACGCGAACCTATTCGAAAAAAAAATCTCTATAAGTATGTATTTAAAAATACATTCGTATTTGTAGTATATCAGTCTCTGGCAGCCATAACACAAGCTTTGCGTAGTTTGGGGTCAGAGGCCGTGTGTAAGATGTCCCCTAATTTGGTTAGTTTTTGGCCCGCGGCTGAGTTCCTTACCCAAAAGGTAAAAACAAAACCCTATTACATACTAAGACTCACAGTCTGGGAGTCTCTGTGAGTCACAGAGCTATTACAACTAGAGAGATAGCGCTGTTGTCGCTTGAGGTGGTTGAGAACCACAAAAATGTATGGAAAATCTGGCTCAGCGCTGTCAAAACTGTCAAATATGTATTGGAATTTGACACTACCGAGAGAAAAACACGGCAACTAGCCACTGAATCGAGGTACTTATCTGCCCTCCCGAGCTGAAAATACTGCTATTTAATAGGTTTCTTATAATTAAATACTCAAGTTTTTCACATGTACTCAGTACAAAAACTACCTTTAAAATGAGTAAAAGTCAGTATTTCTCAGACAACCATAGAAGACGTAAAATTTTCAGTCTTTTTGAGAATCTTAATAGTAAATGCATCATAATCAGTGTGGCCTTTCAGAATATGTATTTAACTTAAAACTGACAAAATGGCTATTACTGCACTTTAAGCTCGGGTGGGCAGTTATCATGTCTCATTCTAACATGTGCCATATTAAATCATTGCATCTCTTTCTTTCTTTTCTCGATCGACCACGTTATCTCTCTGGTATCTCTGTGCTAAGACTCCGTTGTTCTACCGTCTGTGTATCTGTCTGTCACCAGGCTGTATCTTATGAACCGTGATAGCTAGACAGTTGACATTTTCGCGAATTTTATTGTTGCCGCTATAACAACAAATACTAAAAATAGAATTAAATAATTATTAAACGGGGGCTTCCATACAACAAACTTGATTTCTTGCCTTTTTTGCTCGATATTAATAACGCTAACAGGTAAAGTAGACGCTTGAAATATTCACAAACTATTTAGTTGCATGTTGAATTTAAAAATAAATAATACACAATTTATATTTAAGGGCTCCCATACAACAAATGTAATTTCTTTTTCTCTTTTTTGCTCGATATTAACAACGGCAAGTAGAGGCTTGTAAATATGGGTTGGTTCCGCTATGGTATGGTCCCGGTATGGCACCCTTGCAAAATACCTACCGAAAAGTCCCGCTATGGTACCCATCTTTTAGTTATACGCCAAACAATAGAAGGTACAATTGAGAAAAAAAGTGTACTTGTAACTTTTTAGTTTCTACTGAACTTTATTAAGGGGTATTTTTATAAATAAAAAGTCTGTTTGCAATATTAAATCAGTCTTGTTCAAACATTATTACAAATACAAACAATCAACAAATAGAAAGAAATATTAATTGAAAATGTAAACTTTATAAAAAAAATCAACTGGCAAAAAATATTAATTACAAAGAATCAACAATCGAAAAAAAAAATAATTACAAATAATCAACAATTGAAAAAAATATTAATGTCAAATGAGAACTACAAAAAATACTCAGAAAAAACATTAGTTATAATTAAAATAAATGAAGCCCCTCTTCTATTCTTTTAAATTTATTTAATCCTTACCTGTACGGTACGGAACCCTTCGTATGCGAGTCCAACTCGCACTTTGCTGATTTTATTATACTCTAATTTTGTATTAAATCCTTCATGAAAGCTTACTGATAAGAGTGATAACTGAAGATAACATAAAATTAAAAAAAATAGTCGTCTTGACAACTGAATCATTTTTCATTATTATGTCGATACTTGTCACAACAATACTTTGTCTGTGATATTTTGTTATGATTTCTTGTGTGGATCAAATAGTGTGGTAAATAACTATTTTTTTTTGCAAAATTCAAGAAAGCTTGCTAATTTTCACGGTTTAAATCTATATTTAGAAATTTCGCCGTTATTTTCGTATATATTTTTAATCATTGACCCTTTGATTATGAAAGCACCCGTCCATAATGAAAGCATTGATCATCGTGAAAAGCTTGCTAATTTTCACGGTTTAAATCTGTATTTAGAAATTTCACCGTTGTTTTCGTATATATTTTTAATCATTGACCCTTTGATTATGTACCGTCCATAATGAAAGCATTGATCATTTATTTGTTTAGTTCTCCGTGAATTTCACATAATATGCCGTGATTATCTTGTATGTACTTCAAGGTAGCGATATTTCAGACGTTATTAAAACACCCACAACAATAAAGACGATCGCAGACGAGCGTGTCTTTACAGCCACAAACGCTGACGCAAGAATCAGCCACTGGCGATGATCGTGTGCAAAGCATTGCAAAGAGAATCCAAAACAAGCATTGCTGCTTTCGTCACAGCGAGAATGTTTCGTCACACTAGACGGAGAAACAAGTTAATGTTTGTACAACTTTTGCGAACAATTCGAGAATTAAAAAAAAAAACTATCCACATATTTTAATGAAAATCGCCTTCCGTTAAATGTGCCCAAACACTACAGAAGTTATCAATCTTTCCAAAATCTTTCGCTCAGACGCTTGTGACAAGATACTTAAAAAAAAACTTGGAATGTACGAAAAACGTCGATGGTGCGTTTGTGGCTGAGCCGACACGCAGTTTACGATGGCGTTCAAACAAAAGCAGTAAAATACAAAGAGTTTTATTTTCTTTAGACCTGAATAAAATACATATCTCCTGGTTACTAAAATAAAAGTGTATATTCTGAGAAGAACATGAGTGCTGCGACGGTGTACGACCGTCCGAGGCGGCACAATGTCGCTACAGAACGGGCGCATGACTATTTGTATGGTGAGTACTAATTTTAACAATTTCTAGTATACAACGTGTAACGGAAAGGCTGTATACATAAAAAGTGGGATGATATTATACCTTATATAGATGCTGTATTCGAAATTCCGAGCAAAAATAACAACATTCACTTTTTAAAAAAAAATATGACTGACTAGAAAAATCTTTTGCACGTAAACAAACATGTCACAACAAGGAGGTGTGGTCTGATTTTGATGGGCAAGGTCGTGTTATTGACCTCACAGCTGTTTAGTGTGATAGTGCTGTGCAAATGTGAATTAGTCATAAAAATGACTAGTTTTTCAAAAAAAGATTAAAAATCAGCAAACGAACTTACACGGCTAAACATGCCCCCATCTAGTTTGTTACCGTTATCTGATTTGGTACTTTCAGTATGTATACAGTCTTTCCGTTACACGTTGTATACTCGTACCTCCCACTATTTTTTTCTTAACCTATGCTGTCGCACTGCTGGGCAAAGGTCTCACTTTAACTCACTTTAAGCATAGGTATGTTTTTGTAACAAAAATGTGTTAATAAGATTTTTACAGTCAGAGTTAGAATGATACCTACTAGCTGAAAAAGTTAGTTATTGAAGCTGCGTGGTACCCAATCAACACGCTGGATTGGATATTGCGCAGCTTGTAGCTAACTTCACATCTGCCGACTTGTATGATTCGGTCTATATACACAGTACAAACATATATATACATTATATACATTTCGTTATAGTAAGTCCTGCTACTCCATAACTACAGCTGTTTGTTACAATTGAGATTTGATAGATACCTACATATTTAAAAATGTATTTAATTTTAATAACGTAAAGTATTTAAAGTAGAAAAGGTTCAGACAGACCAAGACCATCGACTAGACGATTCAAGTAAGGATGGTTAACCGTGGTGTCAGTTTTCAATCCGCTTAAAAGTCTCTAGAACAACTAGGCTCTACAATTTAACGTGTCTTCCGAGTCACAGCCCTTCTTAACTCACAGTCCGGCCCTGTGTACGATAGTTGCCAGTAGCGCTCAGACTAGGACTAGGACTGCTTTATGTATTGGTTGTTAAATTCTCTACATAGTACGAATATATTTTTTTTTTGGGTTTGAGACAAAAACTGCATATTTTAAATAATGTGCCGTTTTTGAACGCGTACGATAGTTTCATAAGTTAACGAAAGCGGTAGTCAACCACAGACTTTAATGTAAATATTATTTTATAAGAATAAATGCTACCGGAAGCGAGTTGTGATTGGCGATTGCGGGGAATATGGAAAAAAATAACTTCATGGGCGGCTTTACGAAGGATTTGTAGAATTATTCTGGAACCAGAGGTCAAGCTGAGAACAAGTAATTGTACCTACGCTAAGCTGTAGAATACTGAAAATGGAAGAAATATTGTAGTTTAAGAATGAAGAATAAAGTTAACGTAAAATTATTATAATCGGCCGAGTTGCACCGACCGTGGTCACGGGTAGACTCAACCGTCCCACCCATAGTCTACCCGTGACCACGGTCGGTGCAACTCGGCCGAAACGTCGGGATGAGGGGGTATTTATTTATCTCGTAATTTTAGTGCGCGATTAGTCCCGTAGTATATAATAATTATGTGTTCAAATCGCGAAAGTTTTAAAAGTTAAAGCAATTGTCATATTGGTGTATAATTAAGTAATTAATTAATTAAGTCTTCGGTCGCCTCACATTACGTTTGAACGTTTCTAGATTCTGCGTTCATCGTGTCTGGTGCAAGAGACTACGCCCGGGCTGCATTCAAAGCCGCCATGGCGTCTGCACAGCTGGTGAGACTTTAAGTTGATCGCTGACGAGCGTGTCTGTGGCTGTACAGCCAAAAACGCCGACGCTAGAAGAAGCAGCTACTGGCAACTATCGTACACAGGGCCGGACCGTGAGTTAATTAGGCCCAGGCCCCCCGGGCTAATACTTCTTAAGGGCCCACCTAATTACTCAAAGTAGGTGAAGGAAAAAATAAGGCAATAAAAAATACAATTTTGTTTATAAACCACTAAAATATTAAATTTATTCGCAGGATTCACAGGGCCTCACCTTACGAATTGTTTGATAACTAATAAAATCGTAGAGTTTTTCTTGACATTTTTTTGACTTAGTTGGCGGCCTTTGGAATCCACGGGGGCCTGGCCTGAAACCCAAAAAGGCATATTATTGTAGATCCGGCCCTGATAGTACATACGTGGTGCATTGTTAAAATTATGAAAAACTAGTTTTTGACCGCGGCTTCGCCCGCATGATATTTTGATTTTTGACGTAATATCATTATAATTTATAGCCTATGTGTTATTCTGATATATAAGCTATATTATTGCAAAGTTTCATCTCAATCCGTTCAGTAGTTTTTGCGTGAAAGAGTAAGAAACATCCATACATCCATCCATCCATCCTCACAAACTTTCGCGTTTATAATATTAGTAGGTATCATTATAATTTATAGCCTATGTGTAATTCTGATATATAAGCTATATTTTTGCAAAGTTTCATCTCAATCCGTTCAGTAGTTTTTGCGTGAAAGAGTATCAAACATCCATACATCCATCCTCACAAACTTTCGCGTTTATAATATTAGTAGGAAGTAGGATGTCGGTAGCGGCGTTTGTGGCTGCGGTGACACGCTAGTTTGCGATTGCATTTTATTTCCTTTATAAATATTATTTAATGTAAACTGTAATGTAAGGTGTCACAAAAATTATAATGAACATAAATTTATTTTTATATATGACTGTAGTTGATAATTTTATTTTATACACGTGCAAATTGTGCATTTTTGAGAACAGACCAACTCGAAAATGCTACAAATTAAAACTCGAGATCTACTGCTCGAAAAAGTACTAGTGTATTTATTTTAATTAATTAATAGCAGGGAAATATTTTAGTATTTATGACATACTAGCTGACCCGACGAACTTCGTTTCACGCAATATCTTTATAAATTATAGCCTACGTGATATTATGTCCTTGAGCCGTTATGTTAAACATATATGTTGTCATCTTCCGTTTCCGGCCGTATTTGCGGTTGTAGTTCCATTTGTTGGGCAAAAATGGCAACCCAGGCCGCCAAGTTCCCAGGCAGCTAATAGTTCTCGTCATTGAAGTCTCAATAACATAAGGAATTAATGAATACCAGGCAGAACTTGCTGTA
Organism: Hypomecis punctinalis; assembly: GCA_949316475.1. NCBI lineage: Eukaryota > Metazoa > Arthropoda > Insecta > Lepidoptera > Geometridae > Hypomecis > Hypomecis punctinalis. The sequence continues at coordinate 4,666,377 of OX438822.1, forward strand.
AGGCTTCGAATAAGGCTTCGGACATAATATGAGTTTTATTGGTAGGTAAAATTCGTCTATTCTGATGTATAAGCATTATTATTGCCAAAAAGCGTCTCAGTCCGTTCAGTAGTTTTTGCGTGAAAGAGTAATATGAAAATAAAGAGTAGACCCGACCAAAGCGCCACCCTTTTATGGTGGACATTCCGCGCGTTAGAACAAAGCGTTTCGAATCGTCATTCCTCGTACGAACAGCCGGAATGTGGAACGCTTTGCCTGGGTCTGTCTTCCCGCTTAAGTACAACGTAAAATAGTATCTTCCGAGTAAATAGGTATCTTCTAGGTAAGCGTGCTACATCCTAGACTGCATATCTGCTCAATATCTGGCAGTATGTAGTCAAACGCAAACCTACAAGCAATAAAATAAAAAAACTTTTTTTTTGAATTGCAGAATATTCAGCCCGTCTACCGGACCATGTTTTCAGAACTACGCAAGTTCCCGAGTTCACATATTGGTAAGGTTTTTTGTATACAGGGTCTTAGGTATTAAACTCAAAACCTTTTAAGGGCGGGTCTAGTACATCTAGAGCAATCTAGACAAACTTTTGTACTACGACATTTGAAAATTCGCAAAAAAATATTCGCTTGTCCATACATTTTGCCGCGCGTTGACGAACTTTTTGTATGAAAAAGCTGATTTTTAGGGTTCCGTACCTCAAACGGAAAAAACGGAACCTTTATAGGATCACTTTGTTGTCATTCTGTCCGCCTGTGTGTATGTCAAATCTCGGGAACGCGTAAAGATATCGAGTTGAAATTTAAACTGTATACGTATATCTATGAATTCTTGAAGTTGTATAAAATAAAAACTTCTCAGTTATCGTTTAAAAAAAGTTAGAGCCGTTTATGTCGTAAAAAACCGCATATTTCGCACTCACAAAAATCAAAACCTACAGGGTACTTCCCGTTGACATAGAACTATGAAATTTGGCGAGAAGCATTGTCTCAGAGTACACACATAGGAATAAATCTGAAAACTGACCATTTTTATTTAATTCAGAAAAAAATAGGGCCTCAAAATTCACAAAATATGGGTTCAAAATTCAAAGTGAGTAAATCGTATCATGTAAGATACTCGTATCATATAAAAAAAACTTCATAAGCACATGCTAAAACAGGTTTTTAATTATTTTAACAACGTGTTTGTACGGAACCCTCGACTTGTCCGGTTTTTTTTCTTCGTGATTTTCCAAAAGTTGTCTAGATGTACTAGACCCGCCCTTAAAAGGTTTTGCGTTTAATACCTATGATCCTGTACGTACAGTAATCGGGCGATAAAAGAAACTTCGTATAAACCGAGTGGCTTGCCCTAGTGTCAATGTTTTTAAGTGACTTGAAAGCCTCTGTCATAACTAAACGGTTAAAACAATCGGACGATGAGGGCGCGAGGTATAAATCGTTTATATATTTTTTTAATGACATAGTTATATAGTACTCTATTCGAACTATCATTTACCAGGGCGCGTGAACTCTTCAGGAGGTGTCTTACTCGTAGTGCAAAATAATTATGTTAGCTATAATCCGCGCCACACAAATCGGCGGATGGGAAGTTAGACGCAGAACGGTGCTCAAAATGCAAAATATAGGCATGCGCGGGAGCCAGAGAGACTCGCGCCGGGGCACATCCGCCCGCCAACCTCATGCCTCCCGCGCTCCCTACGCCCGTGCACGCAACTACGCCACTTGCACACATGCGCAATAATTAGCGAATTAAAGCGAAGTGTCATCTGCGGCTAACTTCACAGCCGCCAAGAAGTTTGATTCGGCCTTTATCATTGTTATTTCTGTCGCATGATAAAATAACTTAAATAACATTTTTAAGATTTCATCTTAAGATTTATAGTAATTATTGGTTACCCTTTTAATTTATTTATTTATTTTATTCATCACAGGTTATAGCACCATTACAGTTCAATTTATTATATTATTTAATTTCCTTTACCAAATTTTAAAACACATTGGGTATATAGTAAACACAAGCCACGTGCTTAGTTTGGGGTTCACTGCACCACTACTTGCCTTACCATGAATTATCTCAGCTTTATCTCATAACTATGATATTGAACATCATTGTAGTTTTCTAGTAAATTAACTTTCTGTCATGATTTTTAATCGTTGCATCTAATTTTGAATTATCTCAGCTTTATCTCATAACTATGACATTGAATATCATTGTAGTTTTCTAGTAAATTAACTTTCTGTCATGATTTTTAATCGTTGCATCTAATATTTGGGCTGGTTTTTAAATATATATATATCGGGACAATAGCTATAAGTTTAAAATACAAAGAAAGAACAACAACGACACCAACAGCAATACCTTAAAGATTTAATTTGTGGTGCGTCTGGAGAAGCTGGAGAAGCTCTCTTAAAAGATCTGACGGATTTAATAAACCTGATGTTGTCTGGACGCGTTAATAGTGACATCACCGAAGTTGTCTACGGTGCCAATTTATGTGCCCTTAAAAAAAGGATGGCGGTATACGACCAACCGCTGTTGGCATGACATACAGGCGACTTGCTGCCAAAATATGCTGTAAAAAGATTGCACCAAGTTTAACAAGCTTGTTTCGTAATCGCGAGGTGGTTGTGAAGCCGCCGTCCATTCAGTCAGAACTTTTTTGGATCAAAATTATGGAGATGTGCTGTTGAAGGTGGATGTAAAAAACGCTTTTAATTCAGTAGATAGGTGTGCAATGTTAAACGAAGTCAAAGAAACAAAATCCAAATTTTTATAGTTTTCTTTGGCAATGCTACGGGTGCTCTTCAAAATTGACTTATCGTGATACAGAAATTACGTCTGCAGAGGGCTGTCAACAGGGTGACCCTCTCGGCCCGGCGGTTTTCAGCCTTGCCATTCATCCCATCGTCCAACGCTTACAATCAAAGCTCAATGTATGGTATTTGGACGACGGAACTTTGGGCGGAGACCCAAATACCTTGTTAGATGACCTTTCTCTTTTTATATCTGAATTTCATGCAATTGGTCTAAATTTAAATTTTTCAAACTGTGAACTTTACATCTCTGACACATTTACGGGTAAAGACTTGATCGTACAAAAATTTAATAGTTTGGCTCCAAATATTAAGATAGTTAATACTAACACACTTCGCTTGTTGGGCTCACCTATCCTGGATCAATCGTTTCCTCTATTTATAGAAGAACAAATTCAAAATTTTTTGCAGGTTTCGGATCGTTTAGCTAAAATTAATACCCATATGGCATTTACCATCTCTGTCATCATCATCATTTCTGTTTATTTATCCCTAAATTTACATACCTTGTTCGTTGCTGTCACCTATGGAAGTATCCAGACTTGCAGCAGAACTTAGATAAAATCATTAGGAACACTTTGGCTTCTACCCTAAACATCAATTTTAAGGATCCGATTGTGGATGTAAGCATCACTTCCAGTGCGTTTCGGAGGTTTAGGTATCCGTTCGGTTTCTGGTGTTGCTCTCCCCTCTTTTCTGTCTTCTGTCCATAGCAATCAACAATTTATTGGCGAAATTCTTCGAAATTGTCATCATTGTGTAAAAATATCATGCATGGACGAGGCCAAAGATGCGTGAACAGTACTGTGCCCAAATACCGATTTTCCAAAAACACCATCCTCGCAGCGCCTATGGGACGGGCCGATCTGTGAGCAAACACGGAACAAACTCCTTAATACGTGTTCAAGCTCTACAGATCGCGCCCGTCTTTTAGCGGTTGCTGAGTGGGAATCGGGTTTGTGGCTAGAAGTCTTGCCATCACCGAGCACCGGTACTCTAATGGATTCCTCTGCTTTCAGGGTTGCAACTTGTCTCAGCTTGGGCGCACCGTGTTGTGCTCCCCATCATTGCCTGTGCGGCGTTGCGGTCGACCACCTTGGTCACCACGGTCTTTCCTGCATAAAGAGCGCAGGCAGAATTCCGCGCCACGCCAGCTTGAATGACGTCATCCGCCGGGCTCTAACTACCGCTAACTGCGCAGCTATCCTAGAGCCTCGCACGCAGCGATGGTAAAAGACCCGATGGGATGACCCTGATTGCTTGGAAGATGGGACGGCCTTTAGTATGGGACGCCACGTGTGTTGATACTCTCGCTCCGTCCCATCTTCTAAGAACTCAGAATAGGGCTGGCGCTGCGGCTGAATATGCAGAAGGCCTCAAAAGGAACAAATATGCGAACATTGACAGTGGAAACATATTTGAAGCTTTTGGGGTCGAAACTTTAGGACCGTGGGGACCGGGAGCAAAAAACATTTACAAAGATCTTTCATCACACCTGGTCGACGCAACACGTGACCAAAATGCCGGCCTCTATTTTGCCCAAAGGATCAGTATTGCTATCCAACGTGGCAATGGGGCCAGCATTTTAGGAACTGTGCCCGCTGGTAGTGGGCTTTTATATTAGGGTTTTCATCGTCATCTGTACATACTCATTTTTTTAAGTTCAAGTGTTTTTTTTTTGTAATATATAGTGAAATGTTACTTGAGTTTTGTGTAAATAAATTAGTTTTTACCTTTAAGTTTATTTTTAAATAGTGCCACTAAGTATAATTTCGAAGGACTAGGAATGGTAGTGGCAACATTCCTGGGGTAACGCTTGTGACGAACGCTGCTCATTGGTTCCAAGGAGATTTCAAGTGCATCGCATGATTATCGGTGGGCGGGAAAATGCGATGATGACTTGTCAGATGTCACTTGGGAGTTGTGAAGAGAGCTGGTTCGGAGAAGTTATGGTGAACTGTGTTTAGAACGGCTCGAGTTGTGATTCTTGATAAAATGGTGGCAGCGTGCTTTACGCTGCGGAACGCCATGTCCTTCGCTTAAAGTTTTCTCTATAATTGTAATCATAAGAGTAATCCTCTGTGAAATAAACTGATTGTTCGTGACTTTGCAATTATCTCCTTGCCCGCTAAACCCACGCGACACTGGAGCATTGTTGGGTCAGATGGTATAAAATCATTACCACATTGAAGCACTATAACTGATGCGGATCCTTTTATGTATTCGTCTTATAATATGTCGAATGATATTTTCTAGTTTTTGTGAGGTTAACATTTCTCTGATTTATGATTGGCAGATTTAACAACCCGCCTGCATTTTAACCAATAAGAACTGCTTCCGGCGTAGTTTTAAAACAGCCAATCAGGAAACGAGAAAAGAAACTGAATAGATGTAAAAATATTAATCTTAGGTGAGATCATTCTCGATTTGCGCCTCGAGGCGAAAGCACATATTCTTAGTCAATCCAAGTTGAGATAATTATTTAAGAAACTAATGTAAAATAGTTTATGGTGACCAAATACACATCATAATGGACTTATTAGTTTGGTTTATAATATTTATTTCTTTCTTCTTTCTTATTATTTCAGTATATTACCCGAACTGCCGCCTTCCGGAGCACGTGGACCGGTCGTATAACGGCTACCTCGTGCGGCTACAAGCGAGAAATGAATCACCATTGCCGAGTCTCACTGGCAAAGATCGCTTCAAGTTCGCCGCCCTGTGTGTATAAACCTTTATTTTTCTACTACATTTTATTGGCATTTATTATTTTTTATTATTTTATAATGTGGAAGGAGATTAGGGAGGCCTTTGCCCAGCAGTGAGATGGAATAGACATCTAATAACATTTTTTATAGGTCGAATCAAATTCAATGGCGTCGGTGAAGTTATAAAATAGGGCGGTGTCATAGTTTTTATAACATATTTGCTCGTAAAGTGGCTGTAATTACACCAATTTCAATATCGTAATGTATTTCATTACGCACTTGTGCGTTATTGTAATGTAGAACGCACGAATTTTTTTTTTAATAAAGTAACATGCACGGTTTTTTAAGATGCTCCGTCTAAAAATGAACGATACTTTTTAAAATCTTAGCAAACAATTTTTATGTCAGAAAAGTGGTCAATATTTTATGAATAAAATTAACTCTGGGAGATAAAATATAATAAATAAACATCTACCGCCTTACCACAAAATATTTAAACACGATTTAAACACATTTTAACCGCGTAATTTGTACTGTTAAACGTTGTGTAAAGCGTGCGTAAAACTTTTGTGGTAAGACGGTTAATTTTTTAATTTAATTAATTTTGACAATGAATTACAACAATTTATCTGTAACAAAAACACAAAAATATTGATTTACTTTATTAGTAATACTGGCTATTTTTGTACCTTTGCCTAAAAAAAACGTTGATGCGCGCGCATCGCTAATTTGTGGACAAGTAAAAATTATTTCGCGTGCTTTTTCTTTTCGCTGTATTGTTCTAACACTTTCACTGCTAAGGTACTTTTGTAAGGTGCCTGCAAATTCTAAAACGCTCACGCTAGGCGCGGGCAGACGCCTCCGCGTTCAGACCGCGTTGGCGTCTCTACGCGAGTACTAATTACACGCACGGAAAGATAACGCGCCAGGCGCGTATAGCCGCACTGGCCCTTGTACCGCCAGACGACTTTTCACCAGTGCGACTTCTCACGCGCGGCGCGTTTACGCTGCTAGCTCCCCCTACAACCCAGCTATGCCTATGACTTAATTTGATGAGTTTTTTAAATATATTTTTGGAAAAGAGAGAAAAAAAATCATGAAAAAAAATGTTTTTTTTTACAAAGTTAGACCAATTTGATTTTTTTTTATTAATTTCCTCGCAAATATGTTATAAAACGTCGTATGACATACGTGCGCTTTGAAAATGTCAGCCTCTGCTTCCTTACAGCTCGAGCCGTAGGCGAGGGCTAGCAATATCGCCTCGGCTGTAATTTTCAACTTACCGCACTTATATCATAATGTACTATGACATTTGTGTCTTGTCTGGGTATCTGTGAATGTGTAAAATGTTTAATTATTATGTCTGTCTGTGGTATCATATTTTTCCAAACAACTAGACTGATTTTGATGCCCTTTTTTAATTTTCTATGTGCCTACCAAGAGCGCAAACATTGCGCGAGCGCAGCGAGTGCGAATCTTTTTCGACGTCTTTTACATTTTATGTAAACAAAAAAAAAATTTTTTGAGACTGATAATAATCTGGGGCAGATTTTATAACGTGAGACGGTATGTTTTCTCTTTTAAATTGCCTATTATAATCCTCTTTCCCTGAATAAGCGTGATAATAATTAAAATAAAAGTGATAAGATTTTGGGAGTAAATCAAAAAGCAGGGCTATCTTTCCTAAAAGGTCCTGGCAGCATACTGTGTTGTGTGGTCTAATACCTGTTTTACCTTATTCCAGGCCTAAAAAAGTGTTACCACTGAAGAGTGCTAGCCCCGACTTCCACCCGCCGACCCCGCGCCCCGGCCCCACTGGACCTTCCCGACCTAGGAATAGGGGCACACAGAGCTTGTACCGGTGAGTATTGTACCATACTGTCATGTATCATACGGTCCATATCATACAGTCATGTACCATACGGTCCTGTACCATACAGTCCTGTATCATACGGTCCCTTATCATACAGTCATGTACCATAAGGTCATGTATCATACGGTCCCTTATCATACAGTCATGTACCATACGGTCATGTACCATACGGTCATGTATCATACGGTTCCTTATCATACACATGTACCATACGGTCATGTATCATACGGTCCCTTATCATACAGTCATGTACCATACGGTCCTGTACCATATGGTCATGTATCATACGGTCCCTTATCATACAGTCATGTACCATACGGTCCTGTACCATACGGTCATGTATCGTACGGTCCCTTATCATACAGTCATGTACCATACGGAGATATATCATACGGTCCCTTATCATACAGTCATGTACCATACGGTCATGTACCATACGGTCATGTATCATACGGTTCCTTATCATACACATGTACCATACGGTCATGTATCATACGGTCCCTTATCATACAGTCATGTACCATACGGTCCTGTACCATATGGTCATGTATCATACGGTCCCTTATCATACAGTCATGTACCATACGGTCCTGTACCATACGGTCATGTATCGTACGGTCCCTTATCATACAGTCATGTACCATACGGAGATATATCATACGGTCCCTTATCATACAGTCATGTACCATACGGTCATGTATTATACGGTCCCTTATCATACAGTCATATACCATATGGTCATGTACCATACGGTCCTATTCCAAACGGTCCTGTTTTTTCCAGAGAATCGTCGGCGCAGACGTTGCCGTGGCAGCCGGACGGGAAGGCAGCGGAGGAGTGCCAGAACACGCCTGAAGTGCTTTACCTTGATAAACTCGAATGGGGTACGTACACAGAGTATTACAACTAAAGAGATAGCGCTGTTATTGCTTGAGGCAATTCTCAACCACAAAAATATATGGAAAGTCTTGCCCAGTGCTGTCAAAACTGTCAAATATCGAGGTAAACGGCGTACAAGAAGAGATGCCTATGCTCAGCAGTGAGCGAGTACAGGCTGAAAATGATGATGATGATGACAAAAAAACACGGCAACTAGTCAATGAATCAAGATATTTTTCATGACACTTTCTAACTCGTGCCATATTAAATCATCGAAAAGACAAAGTGGAACCAAATTTTTAACCATTTTGACATTCCAACTTGTGATTTTGACATTGCGTTTTTTTCCACTTACTCTCGCGCATGTTGTATAACCAGATATGAATAAGACAGCTGTAACGAAGTTTTTATTTGAGTAAAAGGACATGTCCACAAAATGTATGGAGGCTGGTATAATTAATAATTATCAAAAATTCTGACCACAACACTCGTTACATTTCAAGAAAGTTCATATTTTTCTGAGTATATTACATCAGTTAAAACAATAAAAAAAACCCTCCGTTTTTTTAAAACTAATTTTGAATCTATTAGGATAGGATATTTGGCTCAATAGGTAGTTTATCTCTAGCAACCCTGATTAAGTAACCTCCAAATTGTTAAATAGAAGCATTTTTACTAATGAGACACAGTTTTTTTGTCACATTATACCTACTAACTGGTCACACTGGTAGGTTATAATTTTCCATTCTAGCAAATTAAGACATGAATGTGGAAGAATCAGCTACGAATGCAAGTAAATTAACGATAAAAGCACTTTATTATTGCTAAACTAGTAAAATAACCTTATTTATTATTATTATTTTCCATACAATTTATTTTTCACATTTAAAAAAAATGGAGGGATAAAAAATATGAATCAAATATTATTATTTTTTTATATTATAATTTATTTATTTTTTATTTATCATTGACATTTAATTATTTAACAATTAACTTATTCATCCATCCGCCAAAGGACGTCCACTGTTGGACATAGGCCTCCCCTATGGATCTCCAATAAGACCGGTTGGAAGCGGCTTGCATCCAGCGCGATCCTGCGGTCTTAATCCTATCCTATCCATCCTATCCATCGTCCTACGCTGCGCTTGCCGGTACGTGGTCTCCACTCGAGAACTTTTCGACCCCATCGGTCATCAGTCCTCCGCGCTATGTGCCCTGCCCATTGCCATTTCAACTTGCTAATCCGTTGGGCTATGTCGGTAACTTTGGTTCTTCTACGGATCTCCTCATTCCTGATTCGATCCTGCAGAGAGACTCAAAGCATAGCCCTCTCCATAGCTCGTTGGGCTACTTGGAGCCAATTAACTTAGTACCTATTCTTATTGAATTGTACCAATTGTATCCTATTTTATGTAGTGTAACAAAATATAATAATTGATTTGACATGTAACGATGGTGTTATTACTGAAATATTGTTTTGTATTGTAAAATATAATAGATATTGTATACTGAGCGCCACACAAACTGAAAGATGGGAAGTTAGCCGCAGATGACACTTCGCCGTGATTCGCTAATTATTGCGCATGTGTGCACAATGCCTATACAAATGGCGAAGTAGTGAGCTCGGGCGTAGGGAGCGCGCGGGAGGCATGAGGTTGGCGGGCGGGTGTGCCCCGGCGTTTCGTCTCTGGCTTCCGCGCGTACCCATATTTCGGCTTTGGCGCAGCACGCTCCGCATAACTTCCCATCTTTCAATTTGTGTGGCGCTCAGTATACATATCTTTGTTGGCAGGTCCAGGGAAACCTTACAGAACAGGTGACTTGCCGGCCGACTTTCATACAACGGAAATCATCAACAAGTAAGTAGGTCCCCGGATCCACCAACCACGGCCCATATAGCCCGGAAGGTAAGCGCAAAAACTGCAACTACTTCTAAAAGCTGAATTTTTGGTATTACGTGGTCATGGTGGTGTACAACAGTACCCCGGAGTCAGTCAGCTGAGATGCTTACCGTTTGGTGGGGATACCCGTTTGAATTTTTAATAAATAAATGTTTATCTTGCAACTTCTTTTGAAAACTGAATTTTGGTGTACTGTACTGTACTGTACCAGCCTTTTTAATAGTCCACTGCAGGACGTAGGCCTACCCAAGAAGGGTGATTGGGCCATATCCACCACGCTGGCCCAGTGCGGGTTGGTGGATTCACATACGGCATCGAATTTCTTCTATGGACGTATGCAGGTTGCCTCACGATGTTTTTCTTCACCGAAAAGCCAGTGGTGTGAAATTCCGTACATAAATTCCAAAGGACCCATTGGACGGGACCGGGGATTTGGACCCACGTCCTCACGATTGTAAGGCGGGTGTCACTACCTCTAGACCACCACGGCTATATTATGAATTATGAATTTTGGTGTACGGGTGGGTAAATAAATAAATAAGCCTTAACACCTTTTTTAATATATTTATCTACCTGTATATCAATTTTCAGCTCTCAGAAGTAGTTGTAAAATACTCATTTATTAAAAAAAAATCAAACGGTTATCCCTACTAATTGCTAAGCATCTCAGCTGACTGACTCCGGGGTACTGTTGTACACCACCATGGTCACGTAATACCAAAAAATCTGCTTTTAGAAAGTAGTTGCAGTTTTTCACTTACCTCCTGGACTAAAATGGTCCAATCAAAAGACGCGCCCTTAAAAATGTTGTTTGGTGCAGGCTGCGACACGCTCGGACTTGGAACGAGCTGGTGGAGACGCGCCGCCTGCCGCGCTGGATGAAGCGGGGGGACCACGTCATCTCCGACGTTGAAACCAAAGATTGGCTCTTCAGAGAGGCTGTGAGTATACCTACATTCACATCAGTGCAGAAATCAATCTCTACCCGCTTCCTTAAACGTAGTCAACTTTTTTCGCTCGCTGCGCTCGCGTTTAGTAAACGTAACATAGTTTCCTTTATTTAGTATTTCCGTTTTTACTGAAAAAAAATGCATTTTAATTATTCTTGTTCTGTCATTTACTAGGAAATAGACGAATTGCAATCTATTCGCCTAGACTTGCTGCATAGGATTCAAGCTGAACAAAGAACTAAGCAGAACTCGCGCAGCAGTCGAAAGCTGGCCAAGCTCTGGGACCTCAAGAAACATGAGATGGAGAGGAAGATTGAGAATATACGACATGCCAGGGATAGAGGTAGGTAATACAGAATGAATGAATGAGGAGATGTGCATATACACAGGATTCAATCCGAACAAAGAACTAAGCAGAACTCCCGCAGCAGTCGGAAGCTGGCCAAGCTCTGGGACCTCAAAAAACATGAGATGGAGAAGAAGATTGAGAACATACGACATGCCAGGGATAGAGGTAGGTAATACAGAATGAATGAATGAGGAGATGTGCATATACACAGGATTCAATCCGAACAAAGAACTAAGCAGAACTCCCGCAGCAGTCGGAAGCTGGCCAAGCTCTGGGACCTCAAAAAACATGAGATGGAGAAGAAGATTGAGAACATACGACATGCCAGGGATAGAGGTAGGTAATACAGAATGAATGAATGAGGAGATGTGCATATACACAGGATTCAATCCGAACAAAGAACTAAGCAGAACTCCCGCAGCAGTCGGAAGCTGGCCAAGCTCTGGGACCTCAAAAAACATGAGATGGAGAAGAAGATTGAGAACATACGACATGCCAGGGATAGAGGTAGGTAATACAGAATGAATGAATGAGGAGATGTGCATATACACAGGATTCAATCCGAACAAAGAACTAAGCAGAACTCCCGCAGCAGTCGGAAGCTGGCCAAGCTCTGGGACCTCAAAAAACATGAGATGGAGAAGAAGATTGAGAACATACGACATGCCAGGGATAGAGGTAGGTAATACAGAATGAATGAATGAGGAGATGTGCATATACACAGGATTCAATCCGAACAAAGAACTAAGCAGAACTCCCGCAGCAGTCGAAAGCTGGCCAAGCTCTGGGACCTCAAGAAACATGAGATGGAGAGGAAGATTGAGAATATACGACATGCCAGAGATAGAGGTAGGGAATACAGAATTAATGAATGAAGAATGAATGAGGGGATGTGCATATTACTGCATATACACATGATTCAAACCGAACGTAGAACCAAGCAGAATTCGCGAAGCAGTCGAAAGCTGGCCAAATTCTGGGACCTCCAGAAACATGAGATGGAGAATATACGACATGCCAGGGATAGAGGTAGGTAATACAGAATAAATGAATGAATGAAATAATGAATGAGGGGATGTGCATATTACTGCATATACACAGGATTCAAGCAGAACTCCCGCAGCAGTTGAAAGCTGGCCAAGCTCTGGAACCTCCAGAAACATGAGATGGAGAATATACGACATGCCAGGGATAGAGGTAGGTAATCAGAATAAATGAATGAATGAAAGAATGAATGAGGGGTTGTGCATATTACTGCATATACACACTATTCAAGCCGAACAAAGAATTAAGCAGAACTCCCGCAGCAATCGAAAGCTGGCCAAGCTCTGGGACCTCAAGAAACATGAGATGGAGAAGAAGATTGAGAATATACGACATGCCAGGGATAGAGGTATTGACGCGTTTATAAACGGTTAAGACTTAAGGATGATCTGAGGAATGAGGAAATGAATGAATGTGAAATAGATTTGTTTTTCTGCCATGCGAAGAGGCAGTTGCGAGATACCTTTGAAGTTTCGTGACTGCCTTCGCGAAGCGACAACACTAACAGGCAAGTCAATTCTCACGCTCTGCAAGAATTAGAGTTAGCTTTGCACTTGGGTTAGTCAAGTATAACCGCTGTTAAGTTTGAACCGTATTACATCTAGCGAACGAAATAAGAGAGAGTCTCAGTTTAAACTCGAAAATTTTTTGCTTTCATTTGTCGAAGAGACGCGTTCGTGACGCGAGGTCTACTGTACGAAGAACTGCTAGTTGAACCTGGTATTTCGGAAAAGGCATACTTCACATTTGATTTAATATATCACTTTGTGACGCCATTTTCTTGTTACGTTTTACGTATTTTCTTTGATAATGGCACATTTCATTTTATAATGGACTTGTGTCCATTTCGAAATGACGGGTTCAGTTATATTATCAGGTATTTATATTCGCAGAGCTACGTAAACTGACAGCGCTGCACAGCGGTGGCGGCCGCGCGGGCTTAGTGGCTCGCATGCGTGCGGCCCGCGGCCACGGCTCCATCACCGCCGCGGCCACTGATCCCGCTTCTGATCTATACGCGCCGCTGGCTCGCCACGGCTACCAGGCGCGCAGGAGGCACGCGGAGATCACTTACGATCCTGGCTTACTGTGTGAGTAGCCTGAACGAACGACAAGAAGAAGAACTTCAAGAGATGTGTAGAAAATTAGAGATCTTGGGCTTGCTGTTTGTATGAATAAAACCAATGTATTCCTTTGTAATTTTTAGTGGCTAGAACAAAAATAAAAAGAGAGCAGGAAACAATCAAGACATGAGAGTACCAGGCGCGCAGGAGACACGCGGAGATCACTTAAGATTTTGGCTTACTGTATAAGTACCTATAGTTAACTGAGCGAGTGGAGCCTCTTATAAATGCTTCGATATTGGCAAAAATTACCTTCATTTGTCTTATTCCGTAGATTTTCTGGTAAACAAAAACTCTGAAGAAGCCCCAATAAGTGTTAATTTTAAAATGGTTAAAGATCAAGATAACCTAAAAAATGTAATCGTTTTCCTTCAACAGCTTTAGAAGACCACAAACAATGCGCCGAGCCGCCGCCATGGCTGAACAACTGCGGTCAAGATCTCACCAAGACTTGCTCCGGCCGCCATCTTCCGAGGGACGACTCACAACTCTGCGAGCGCGAGACCAAGTGGAGCGAGGACTTTTTGGAACGACTGCATAATGAACTTAAAAGTTAATCTAATACGGCTCAAGTTCCTTTTATATCCTTAGAAGATCATAGACAGTGTGTAGACTTTGGTACGCACTTTACTGTCATCTCGTTTTCCAGCAAGTAACAGTCTGTGTCTCCACACGATTTATGGGCGCCTAGTACCCGCCGTCTTTTAGACTGTCTAGACCTGATTTTTATTTTGATTTCAAGGTATAATCGGGCTTGGAAATATATAAGAGAGGCTTATGTCCAGCAGTTGTGTGCTACGGTTAATAATGATTATGGTGATGATGTTTCAGAGGCGCGTCTGGGCGCGGCGACGACAGCGGGTCCGCTCCGGGTTTTGAAGCCGCGGCACGTGCCCGCGGAGCCTCGGCCGTCCACCCCCGAGGTAGACGTGGTGGACGAGCACCAGGAGGCCAGCCACCAGGCTGCGCTCGCGCTGCAGAGGCTGCTGAGAGGACGCGCGGTGCAGACTTTGGTATGTTTTATCTCTACACGGTTTCTGGGCGCCTAGTACCCACACCTCTTGAATATTTTTATTTCTATGCAATCACCAGGCTGCGCTCTCGCTGCAGAGGCTGCTGAGAGGACGCGCGGTGCAGACTTTGGTATGTTTTATCTCTACACGATTTCTGGGCGCCTAGTACCACACCTCTTAAATATTTTTTATTTCTATGCAGTCACCAGGCTGCGCTCTCGCTTTTTAGACTCGTTAATGAAGACACCTAAGACCTGAAATAGAAATTTGAATGGCAAAAATGTCGATTTTAACAGCTCTCAAAGTTATAGAATTTAAATTACTGACTTTTTCAACGACTGGAACTACTGCTGCTGAGAAGTTGCGCGGTATAGACTTTGGTATGGATTTCTTTTAAAACTGTATTTGATCTTTACACGATTTCTGAGCGCTTAGTATACTAAGCGCCATACAAATCATGGGATGCGCAGAACGTTGCGCAAAAGTCGAAATATAGGTAGGCGCGGGAGCCAGAGAGACGTGACGCGGGGGCTCACCCGCCCGCCAACCTCATGCTTCCCGCGCGCTCACTACGCACTACGACGCGCGGCGTCGGAATTGTGCACACCTGCGCAATAATTAGCCAATGACGGCGATGTGTCATCTGTGGCTAACATCTCATCCGCCGACTTGTGTGGCGCGTGTTTTTACATCGTGTACACTCGTGCTTTACTTACCATAAGGTTGTTGTTTCGCCTCCAGGCTTATACCCCTTTACGACCTGATCAATACGATCGTGAGAATCAAAAAAAAAATCGGCGCGAAAACTAAATTGATTTATTGATTTTGTAAACGCAACCGGTCTCATACGATCGTGTGGGATAAGCAGATAACCGCACGATCGTATCAGACCGGATCGCGACAATTTTTTTGTCAATTTCTCGCTTATATTGAGCCGGTTGTAAACGGATATAGAAGGAATATCCAGAGTCTGTTGTTATTGTCAGAAAATAATTATTAATATCTGTCTGTGTAGATGTATGAAGGACGCACCCGGGCGGGAGAGTTGACAGAAGAGCTGAAAACCACCCACGGTCTACAGAAGGAAGACCGCTGGAGAATCGCCAAAGAGGAAGCCAAGTCTCGGGAGTATACCGCTATACGGACTGACATTGAGCAGAAGGTAACATACACACACACTCAATCACTCATACATACACACATTCACACACACTCATTCACACATACACATTCACTCACTTATACATACACACATTCACACACACTCACTCAGTCATACATACACACTCACTCACTTATACATACACACATTCACACACGCAGATACACATGAAATCCAAACTGGCTGTAATGGCTTTGAATGTTCAACTCACCCATTGGAGAATTTAACTGTACTGTACCACCAACCTT
This sequence comes from Hypomecis punctinalis, assembly GCA_949316475.1. Taxonomy (NCBI): domain Eukaryota; kingdom Metazoa; phylum Arthropoda; class Insecta; order Lepidoptera; family Geometridae; genus Hypomecis; species Hypomecis punctinalis. The sequence continues at coordinate 4,682,442 of OX438822.1, forward strand.
TTTAATATTTCACTGCTGGACGTAGGCTTACCAACGAAGGGTGATTGGGTCATATCCACCATGCTAGCCCAGTGGTGGATATAAGCCAAATTAGTGGTCAGTCAGTCAATGAGCAATTTACCGGTAAATGCCAACAAACCCAATTAAAAGGTAGATTTCGCGTGGTGTATTTTATACCACCTGCTCGAAAGTGACCAATTAAAATTAAATGTCATACAATCTCAACGCAAAACAAGACATTATTAACTTAACACAATCTCGGTGGCTATGGTAGGGCAATAATGTTATATGAAACTCCCTAGGGAGTAAAGTGATTTAAATTTGTAATAAGACGTTCCAAGTTTAAATCATTCGTAAGGAGACTTAGGACCAATACGGGCATTGTAAAGAGATTTTTATTCGAAAATTGAAAGAAAGAAAGAAAGAAATACCGTTTATTTCGTGACATACATGTACAAATATAAGCAACAAACAAGAGTAACAGTGGTTAAGCAACAAGTGAGCACGGTATGCCACGAAAGCCGGTCCCAACTCAGCGTGAATTGCTGATTGAGAACAATCAGCGCAGGTATTCTGCTGAGACCGGTAGGACAATTGAGCTGGTCACATTCGAGTTGTGTTCATGTCTTGCCACAAAAGTTTCAAGCACGCTTTAGCCACTGTTTAGGGGAACAAATTGCACAGTTAAACAATGCTTAAAGCGTGTTTAAATCTTTTATGGTAAGACCGTTAGTATTTACATTTTCTATTATTAATTTCGGATTTGTTTTACATTTCCACATGATATATTCAAAAAATGTTATGTTCTAATTTATATTTTATTTGATTGTGAACAGTACCGAGTTGCTTAGTAAGTACACTTGGTGAGGTTATGACAGTGTTTAGCATTATTCAAATTTCTGGGCTATTATTTTCTCGCAAAAGGTACGAAAAGTAGAGCGTGCAGTAGTATGAATGATTTTTTTATTTACAATATTGTACCTAATTCACAGAATTATTTACCTATTTAATATTGACTTGTAATAGTACATTATGATATAAGTGCGGTAAGTTGAAAATTACAGCCGAGGCGATATTGCTAGCCCGGGCCGTAGGCGAGGGCTGTAAGGAAGCAGAGACTGTCATTTTCAAAGCGCACGTACCTATGTCATACGACGTCTTATAACATACTAGTTTTTACCCGCGGCTTCGCCCGCATGATATTTTGATTTTTGACATAATATCATTATAATTTATAGCCTATGTGTTATTCTGATATATAAGCTATATTATTGCAAAGTTTCATTTCAATCCGTTCAGTAGTTTTTGCGTGAAAGAGTAACAAACATCCATACATCCATCCATCCATCCATCCATCCATCCATCCTCACAAACTTTCGCGTTTATAATATTAGTAGGAAGGATAGGATTTGCGAGGAAATTAATAAAACTCTGAGTTTCTTCAACGAATAAATCTTTAATTACCTACATGTTAAAGCAGTTATAGAAATTTGAACAATTTTTAAAAGTGATTGTTACGTTGCCAGAATATTGACCACTTTTCTGACATAAACACTCTTTGCTAAGATTTTAAAAAGTATTGTTCATATTTAGACGGAGCATCTTGAAAAACCGTGCATGTTACTTTGTTAAAAAAAAACTCGTGCGTTCAACATTACAATAACGCACAAGTGCGTAATGAAATACATTACGATATTGGCTCCTACAGCATGTATTTTACGATATAGCCGAATTCATGAAATTACCAGAGGTAATTTAATTTCCATTAGTAGACTATTAATTTGCCTAGATAAATTATTGTTTGTTATTGTTGTGCCTCTGTAATGCTATTACATTGAACATTGTAATGCAAATTATAATTTATAATTTTGTAATATTTATGACATATATCTGATATATTTGAATTGTAAACTATTTGACTTGTAACTTGGCGTTATTAATAAATTTGATTATTGATTAGGATTATGATTATGATTATTGAAATTGGTGTAATTACAGCCACTTTACGAGCAAATATGTTATAAAATAATTTTATCAATGAATATGACTTTGACTATGCGCCGCTGGAGCAAAGTCTGTATTCGTCTTGGGCGGGTTGAACCCTCGCTACGCTCAGGGTCCAATGTATCGCCCGCAACACATTTAGTCCTCTTCTGGCATTATCTAGTATTATTTGTGCAGGAAGACGCGATATCAGCTTTGGTGGACGAGCTATGTGGCGGAGCAGTTTCGGCAGCGCTCGATTTCTTGGAGAAAGAACTCAAGCGGCTCAAAGATGAGCGCAGGCAACATGCTTTCTTACTCATCGCTAGTGAGTGCAAATATTTACATTATACTCATATAAGAATTATCATAGGGAGGGGAACATAAAAAAATATGTATGAATAGGCATGATGAAATAGTAGATTGTATCATATGGGAGCAAAATAATATTTTTACGGCGAGGGTGATCACCTCAGCCTCCTGCCGCTCAGCAGGGAGGGCTCCAGCATATTTAAGAAATATGTGCAGCATAGTCACCCTACCACACTTCTTTGCACACACCATAGTACGCCATTGGCAATAGATGGTGATACTCTAGTCAAAAATAAAAAATAACCATTAATCATAAAGACATAGGTATATTCATACAAAATAAATATCAAACTCTGTTTTATTAGCATCTTTAACTTCTTTCGCAATTTTAACTAAAATCATATCGAACTACATTGTTATAAAAGCTAAGAAATGGTTAAGACAGTCGCGGCTTTACAGGTCATAATTCTACCATATATAAGTGTCGTTTCGAAATGGCAATAGTGCGAGCGGGACACCCTCATCACTTTGGGAAGTCTCACTCGGCACAGCGTCTCTCTTATGCCATTTCAAAGGAATATATGTTTTGTTGCAACGCATTAAGGTTGAATTTTCCTAAGCTGACTTTGAGCCAAATTTCGTCTGTGCGCAATCCAGATAGTATACAAAATCCTTGATTACAACACAATAGAAAACAATTATTTGACTATCTCTAGCTCTACAAATATTATCTCGAAAGAAAATAAGAAAAATAGGAAAGATTGGAGTAGAAATTATTGTATTCCATTATAATTTATTTAATTTAAATCATAACATTATTTACATGTGTACATACTTGATCTTAAATAATAGTAAGTAAATAAAATCCAATTTTTCACCTACAACTACTCATTCGATTTCATTACAACATTGTTTGATAATCGATTTTTTCCACCACTATCCCAACTCTAAAAATGTCAATCTTCTATGTCAATGTCACTGTCGCAGAGATCAAGCTATCTTTTATGCAATATAATGCAGCCAGATATCAATGAAGTTCTTCCAACAAATATCTACAGAGCCACAGTATCTAAGTGAAAATAGTACAAAAATGTCCGAGTGCCGTCATACATACCGACTTACATGAAATAATTCACAATGACCCGTTTTCTGAAATTTGCACGTTATGTAACCTAATTATTGCTTGTAACCGAGCACTTTGGCATCGCGAGGCAATGTGATCAGCTTGCAATCGCCTTACGACTAACTAAAAAGTCTGCCCACTACGTAGACACATTTGCACGATTGTGACTCTATAGATATTTGTTCGAAGATTAAGTTACATAAATCTTATGAAAGCAACTTACAAGACGTGTAAAGACACATACTATCGGACGCGGCTTACGGACGCGACTGACAGCCGCAACCTAGACTATGAAAGTACTCTGAGCCGTGTACACTATCGGACATAAGTCGCGGACGTAACCTTCGGACGACCTTGAGCGTTCGGACGTCCGAGAGCGATCTGGCACACCGGATGTTTTAGTTCAGTCCGGATCGGACTGTGCACATTGCTAAGTCGCGGCTGTCAGTCGCGTCCATCAGCCGCGTCCGATAGTATGTTTCCGGCTTAAGGGCGGTGTAAAAGATCAAATGCGTCAGAAAGGAGTTGATAAAGGAGTCATTCATTTTTGTCAAGAGAAGTTAAAGAAGAAAGTTCGTCATAATGGTGTGTTCAATGATATCTTAGAACAGGGCTGTCCAACCTACGTACCTTCGCGGGCTAATTTAATTTATTTCCAAAACTGGTCCTCCAGTTTAGGAAAAAAACTAAAAAATCCGCAAAAAAAATGAGTTTTCAAGTAAACAAAATATAGGGTAATCATTTCTTTATATCAAAAAAATCAAATCAAAAAGATTTTATTTTCAGACACATAGGATCCATAATCATACACATTGAAATTAGAAATTGATTATAAAATTAAATTAAATCCAGTTTATTAGTTTACACGTTTATTAGTTCTTCGTTAATTTATCTTTAACATTTTTTTTATTGACATAAACATATTAATTTTTCAAATAACACATGTGCAAAACATTCTTATAATAGTACTTAATTTTAACAAAACAGGTAAATTTTAATGTACGTATAACAATGTAATTTTATGCCCCCTGGATTTCGCACTAGGCTAGCCTGTGTCGCGAAATCCAGTGTCTTTCGTTTTTGTGAATTTAGGTATGTAATTTGAATAGATAATGATTCTAATAAACAGTTATATTGAAATTGATCAACATTCGTTGTTGCCAGACGCAGTTGGCTGTAGTTTGGACTGCCCTGTCTTAGAACATAGAAAAAAAAAAAAATATATCGTCTAGACAGATATCGTAAAACGGTAGCGATTTAGTAACGTAACATTTTTTTAGTGCGAGAGAAAACGATGCGCGAGGCAGCCGAAGCGGGAAGGAGACAGAAAGAGATCCACCGACTCCGGGAGCACGATGAGATGTTTAAACAGGTTAGTGCTCCTCTAACAATTCTGAACCGTACTTGCGGCTTAATTTTTAGGGTTCCGTACCTCAAACGGAAAAAAACGGAACCCTTATAGGATCACTTTGTTGTCCGTCTGTCCGTCTGTGTGTCTGTCAAGACTCTTTATCTCGGGAACGCGTAAAGATATCGAGTTGAAATTTAAACAGTATACGTATATCTATGGTCTCTTGCATTTGTGTAAAAAAAACTTCTCAGTTATCGTTTAAAAAAGTTTGAGACGTTTATGTCGTAAAAACCGCATATTTTGCACTCACAATAATCAAAACCTACAGGGTACTTCCCGTTGACACAGAACTATGAAATTTGGCGAGAAGCATTGTCTCAGAGTACACATATAGGAATAAATCTGAAAACTGTACATTTTTATTTAAATCTCAAAAAAATAGGGCCTCAAAATTCACAAAATATGGGTTCAAAATTCGAAGTGAGTAAATCGAATCATGTAAGGTATCATATAAAAGAACTTCATTAGCACTTGCTAAAACAGATTTTTAATTATTTTAACAACGTGTTTGTAGGGTTCCTCAATGTGCGAGCCTGACTCGCACTTGTCCGGTTATTTTTTAAGGTGTCAAATGGCAGCCATGCCAGCTTGTCGCTTCCAAACTGAAAAGCCTGGAACACAGCCTTGAAGTAGCGTGTTTGGTATTTTTCTATAGGCTCCATTTCGACGAGTGTGCGGTCGAACTCCACGACCTGATCCTTTCATCTCCTTTTCACAACAGAACATTGTATTGAACAGGCCATTGTACTGAGGACTTGTGCGCCTGAGCTCTCGCCTGTGCTGACTCGCCTCTTTCGTCTATCTCTGAAGACAGGCCAAGTACCCGAATCTTGAAAGCTTGCTAACGTGCAGCCTGTTCCCAAGAAGTGCAGCCGTGCCGACCCTGCCAACTACAGACCGATTTCGATCACGTCTATACTCTGTAAGAGTATGGAACGTGTTCTTAACAACAGGCTCCTGGCCTACCTGGAAGCGAATTACCTACTCAGTCACCGCCAGTCTACTGGGGACCTTGTGGCGTACGCCACACACATTTGGAGTGAGGTCATCGAAAAGCACGGGGAGGCGCTGGCTGTCTCCTAGGACATCTCTAAACCTTTTGACAGGGTCTGGCACGAGAGCCTTATTGGCAAGCTTCCATCTTACGGCCTGCCTGCTGATTTCTGCGCATGGATATCAGATTTTTTGAGGAGTAGGTCGATTCGAGTGGTTGTAGATGGCTGCTCGTGAGAGCAAATGGCTATAAATGCCGGTGTTCCTCAGGGGTCAGTTCTCTCTGCGACCATCTTCCTACTGCATATCAATGATCTGCTAAAGCCGGGAATCTTTGGGTACGCAGACGACAGTACAGTCGTGGAGAGCTACACATCTGACGCAGGAACTAGCGGGCCACAGACCGAGTCACTCAAAGAGGCTATGGTCGAACGGCTCAACTTGAGTCTGCAGGCGGTATCTGACTGGGGTGTTGCTAACCTGGTCAAGTTTAATGCCACGAAGACTCAAGGCTGTTTGTTTTCGGCCAAAAAGAGACCCTTCTAACTGTCACCCGCTTTCCGCGGTGTCTCCGTTCCGGTAACTAACAGTTTGGAACTGTTAGGCGTTTCACTCTCACCGACTCTTAACTTTGGCTCCTACATAGAGTCAAAAGCCCAATTAGCCTCCAAAAAACTTGGCGTTCTCTCTAAGGTGAGACGGTATTTAACACCTGAGCAACTACTTAGTCTTTATAAAGCACAAGTCAGGTCTTGCATGGAATACTGCTCTCACCTTTGGGATGGCTCTGCCAAATATCAATTGGAAGCTCTGGAGTCGATTGAGAGGCGAGCCAGGAGGCTGATTGACAACGAAACCTTGTCTAAGTCGCAGCTGCAAAGTCTCGAGCATCGACGAAAGGTAGCGTGTTTGTCGGCCTTTTACCGGATATACTTCGGAGAGTACAGCTAGACTGACGCGACCACCCTATTATGGTGGACATGCCGCGCGTTAGAACTAAGCGTTTCGAATCCTCATTCCTCATACGAACAGCCAGAATGTGGAACGCTTTGCCTGGGTCTGTCTTCCCGTTAAAGTACAACGTGGGTGTCTTCAAATCCCGAGTAAATAGGTATCTTCTAGGTAAGCGTGCTACACCCTAGACCGCACGTCTGCTTAACATCAGGCAGTGTGTTGTCAAACGCAAACCTATACGGAATAAAAAAAATCAAGCCGGAAGGCTCATAAATACCATCCCTACATAGTCGACGTACCACCTGCTTGTACTAAGCGATTCGCTTCTTCCTTCATAATGCGGACCGCCAGGGATTGGAATGCCCTGCCTCCGTCATTGTTTCCTGACAATTACAATTTGGACATCTTCAAGTCAAGAGGGAATAGGTATCTTCTAGGTCTACTGACTCCATCTTCGGCTACAACTGCGCTTTCTATCAGGCGAGTTGGTGGCCAAATGTAGAAAAGCCCTATCACAAGAAAACCTTATTCTCAAAAATGGCAGCCTCATCAAAGGTTCAAAGTCCCCTAGTTAAATTTTTACACTTTGATGCGATGTTATGCAGGAGAGCTCTTTATTCCCTAATTCAATCATTTAATCTCTGAATCAATAATATTATAATATTTTTTTCACGCAGCAACGAAGCGTTTGATTTGATCGACACTTTTCATTGATATTGTTTTCACTGTACAAAAAGCGATGGGTTAGTTTAAATTTTAGCCTTAGTTAGTAGTTTCGGTGCATTGCGTGAATGCCACGAGCAAACCGGCGACCCGCATGCAGCACCCGATCACGAGTGTGACGCATGTGCCAGCCATCGCTCTCCTCGACCATATTGTAGGGAAGAGAACGACCCGACACACGACGCCGCCGCAAAAAGGAGCCATCGATGGCGAGAATGAATGCTCAAGGCATGCACGCAATGCTAAACTCTAGATATTACACACTTGTTATGATTTATTTTGTGAAAACGATCATCCGCAGAGTCCGAGGCTACGACTACGTGTGTTACTCGGTGGTTTCAACTCTGCTTGTGATCGCTCCTATGTCCTTCTATAACAACTATGTTGCCTCCTCCCGGCCCAGAGCCTCCATCACCGCCTCGTTCCGATCTCTGATGGCCATCTGCAGGTTGTACTCTTTGATGGCCCTCAATGACGCGGAAGATGCTCGCCGCACGAATCGGCTGATGGCATCATCTTCGATGTCGTCGGCGTAGTAAATGAAGGTTCCAGTGTGCCGTGATAATGCAACGACAGCGTGTGACACGCTCTCGTGTAGCTTTATTCTAGGCTTAGTCCAGCCAAAGAAGATATAATAATACTACGTATAGAACGGCCACTCGTTACCCCCCACCCGTTTGAGTCTTCCTCACTTCCACCCCGCGTCAGGACACGATTTACTACTCTGCGCGCGGGCTGCACAGGCCGCTGCAAATACCCGTGTAGCGTTCGTGCGTATGTGTAATGTCTGTGAATAAATATAGTGTTGTGTGCGTAAGACAGCAGATTTTGTATGAAGAAACGCGGAGTGTCTGTGGCTGTGGTCCAGCTTAGGTCGGAGATTGTCACAGACTACTTTACATCCCGAAATTCGATCTCAAGTCTAGCTAGATTAATCTAGAAATATAACTTGTTTTTTTTTCATAGGTTCTTGGCATTACACAAGAGACAGTAGACGCGTATTTGAAAGAGATAATAAAAGAGGGAGTGGAGTTGGCGGCAGAAGAGGAGGCCACAAAGAAGGCGCAGGTGCAAGCTGATAAATTCGACGCTGCCATACATTCCTTTGGATCTTTGTAAGTATATGTGTCCATCCATCCATCAGCCATAAGCTTTGGTGTGGTGATCATGACACACAACGCTGCGGTATGCGATATGCGTTGCCGGACACTCAATCATATGAAAAACGTCGAGAATGTTCTCTTGTTCCGTCGCAGTATGCGTCAGCGGCGAGGGGCAAGCGCGGTGAAGTGGGGAGGTGTACTGCCGCACAGCGCGGCGTCATTCTCGGTTCAACGCTGCGGTGTGCGGTGTGCGTCACGGGTGTGTGTCACTGAGTCTTGGTAGCTGCGGCAAAATCAACTGACCACCTCTCCGCAGGGACGCTAAATGCTGCGTCGTGACGCTGCGGTGCGGCGCATATCGCAGCGTTGTGAGTCCTGATCACCAGACCAAAGCTATAGTATGACCACTGCTGGACATAGGCCTCCCCTATATATCTCCAATAGTAGGTAGTTTACTCTTAGTTTTTACAGTATTTAAATGACATTACTATTATATAAATTATAAGCCTCTAAAAGCTTCGAGCAAATATCTACAAAGCCACACTCCCTAAGTTAAAGTAGAAAAAAAATGTCCGAGCGCCATCATACATACCGAGTTAGATATTTACATTAAATAATTCACAATGACCCGTTTCTAGAATCTCGATGTTATGTCACCTAATTAGTGCTTGTAACCGAGCACTTTGGCATCGCGCGGTGTTGTAGTCGACTTGCAATCGCCCTACGACTAACTAAAAAGTCTGCCCACTACGTAGCTTGGGCAGGGTTTTTGCTCGGACACTTTTTTGCACGATTGTAACTCTATAGATATATGCTCGAAGTCTAAAAGTCATATTTTTACGCAAAATTTTGGCTAAAAAGTACACATAAACTAAAAACTTTTCTGAAATAAATAAGACGTACGAGCGTGCAATAGCGGTTGATGCCAAAAACATTAAAAAAAAATTGTTACAATTTAAGGGGTGAAAAGAGTTTTCTCCCGGAACCTAAATTTTATTATTATTATTAATAACTAGTTTTTACCCGCGGCTTCACCCGCATACGCAATATATCATTATAATTTATAGCCTATGTGTTATTCTGATATACATGCAACGTGTAACGGAAAGACTGTATACATACTGAAAGTACCAAATCAGATAACGGTAACAAACTAAATGGGCATGTTTAGCCGTGTAAGTTCGTTTGCTGATTTTTAATCTTTTTTTGAAAAACTAGTCATTTTTATGACTAATTCACATTTGCACAGCACTATCACACTAAACAGCTGTGAGGTCAATAACACGACCTTGCCCATCAAAATCAGACCTCACCTCCTTGTTGTGACATATTTGTTTACGTGCAAAAGATTTTTCTAGACAGTCATATTTAATTTCTTTTTAAAAGTGAATGTTGTTATTTTGGCTCGGAATTTCGAATACAGCATCTATATAAGGTATAGTATCAACCCACTTTTTATGTATACAGCCTTTCCGTTACACGTTGTATAAGCAATATTATTGCAAAGTTTCATCTCAATCCGTTCAGTAGTTTTTGCGTGAAAGAGTAACAAATATCCATACATCCATCCTCACAAACTTTCACGTTTATAATATTAGTAGGTTATAATTATTTTTTGCATAAATGTCATGACCGACTTCACCCGTGTACAGAATTCGCGAATATTTCGCACAGGTCGATGTAGCACTTTTCACATTATTGTTGATTTATTCATATTCATATTCATTTATTTTTTAAAACAATTTACAAGTCAAAAGATAGCAAAAATCATTAACGATTAAAAACAATCAATAAAACTGAATTTCATTCATCACATTAAAAAATGTGTCAGCGAAAATGGCTCAGCTGATTTCGATAAAATTTAAATGGGACCAATTTCGAAGTAAACTCTTTCCAATAAAAAAACAATTATTGAAATCGGACTACTATGAAAAAAGTTATGAGTGTTTATACCTACATAAAAAAATATATACGTGTCGATTTGAGTACCTCGTCCGGTTCGTCGGTCAAAAATGTACCGCGAATTTTCTTGATATTCTATAGAAAACGCGAAAACACTGGTCGATTCAGGAAATATTCCTAATAATTCGTGGCACTCTCTGCTGCCTACAGGTCTACCGCGGAGCAGCATGAGACAGTGGCGGAGCTGGTGCAGCAGTTCCTTTTACCAGAGGCCCACCGCCAAGCTGCCAGGAGCCGCATCTCAGCTCAGCAGGTACACTACCCATAGGCCGAATCAAACTTCAAACAAACAAACAAACAACATCTTTATTGTACACCATATACCTAACAGATACATTAATGTAGATTTTTCAGATGTTGTACAATGGCGGCCTTATCGCCTTTGGCGATTTCTACCAGGCAACCTTTGGATGGACTGGAGAAAAATTAAATAATAGGAATATGGTCGGCGGTGTATACATACTGTGACAAATATTATACTTATATATCTTATAAATATACTAATAACGTGTAAAAATACATATAAAATACATAAATACATACATATATATAAATACATAATGTATACCAATTATAACTAGCACAAGGAGAGATAATATTGATAAACTAGATTTTTAAATATAGGAAGGGATTTAGCCTGTCTGATAGCAACAGGCAGTTCGTTCCACAGCAGGACAGCTCGCAAAGTAAAGGATTTGGTGTAGGATAGGTTGGAGTGGGAGGATTGGAATTTTCCTGGCGGCTGTGAAGTTAGCTACAAGCTGCTCGAAACCTAATCCTCAATTCCTCGCGCCGCTATACTAAGCGCCACACGCTATACTAAGCGCCACACAAGTCGGCGGATGAGAAGTTAGCCGCAGATGACACTCGCCGTGATTCGCTGTTTTTATTTGTATCATTTCCTCATCATACTTACAGCAACGCCAAAGCGCATGACGAGTCATTCAACATTTATTTTTAACTGTTAAAGTGCATATTAACTTATAACTATAACTTAGGTACATAAAATGGGCATTTTCAATCGTAGATACTTTGGTAGAGGTACCTATATATTAAACATTTTACAGTGGGACCAACGCTTAAATCACAAAAAAACAGATTCCATGCCTCCACCCAAACACTGAACACCGTGTAGAATTACACGGTGTTCAGTGTTTGGGTATTTTACAATTTTCATTAAGTACAGAGATAATAATATACATGTCAAAATAATCTAAATAAATGTCAAAATAATCTAAATAAATGTCAAAATAATCTAAATAAATGTCAAAATAATCTAAATAAATGTCAAATAATTAAAATAAATGTAAACTAATGTCAGTAACGTTAATACAGTAATAATTAATTAAAACTTAAATAATGCATACAATTTCTTACATATGAGTTATATTTTATGTCAAAGATGTCTAGATCAGAGTGGTGAGCAAGAAAGCCGTTAATCAGAGAAGCTATGTGTTCACAATGCCGACGCCGCGTGTCGTAGTGGTGTTACGGGCGTAGGGAGCGCGCGGGAGGCATAAGAATGGTGGGCGGGTGCGCCCCGGCGTCTCGTCTCTCTGGCTCCCGCGCATACCTATATTTCGGCTTTAGTTGTTCAGCGCATAACTTCCCATCCGCGGATTTGTGTGGCGCTTAGTATAAGTGAGCTTGTCAAGATTGGGTCTTGCGAAGCTTGCAGTTAAGCTCACAGACGCCATAAAGTTTGATTCCGCCCATAAGACAAGAAGTTGTAGACGAAAAGGTGTTATTTTTATTCCCGAATACCTACCTAAGCGTCTGATAAATCGCACAAAATTAGATCACACTATAGACATAAACTCGTAGAACCAAAGTCTAACTTATCAATGCACAGTTCTAGCCCAAATTCTATGGCTATCAAAATATTCAATAAACTACCAAATAATCTAAAATATATCGAAACAGAAAACTGTTTCATAAAACAACTAAAAATAATCCTTTTATTGAAATGCTATTAGCTATTACACATTAGACGAATTTTTTAACGATAATCTAGAGAACATAATAATAAATCGTTCCAATACAAATAATAAAATTGCCATACCCTTATAGCATCATATGTATCACTATACAAAACATGTTAACTAAGAACCGGATGTAAATTTCATATGTTGCAATAAATGATTTGACTTTGACTTTGACATACTGGTTTGACCCTATAGTAACAGTTGTTCAAAATGATAATTTGAATTATGAAAGATGGAAATATTATGCATCTTTATTGAATATTTTTTACTATGGGGCCAACCTTGAACAATGCTTTCTTGTCACCAAACTATGATTATAGGACGCGCGCTCTCAAGCAGCCAGAGGCGCCATCTTTGGACTCTTGGACGAAGCGGCGATAGTGGACAGTGAGTGATACCGTTGAATTACATTCAAATTATGTTCATTAAATCATAAATCATTTATTTGGCGTAATAATAACTATGTGCAGATACATTGCCTCGGTGGCTTAGTGGTTAGTGACCCTAACTTCTGGATCAAAGAGGCGTGGGTTCTATCCCCACCCAGGGCAAACATTTATGTGATGAACATAGGTGTTTGCTCTGTGTCTGGATGTTACTTAGGCACTATGGGTATGTATTTAAAAATAAGTATATGTAGTATATCAGTCTCTGGCAGCCATATCACAAGCTTTGCTTAGTTTGGGGTCAGAGACCGTGTGTAAGATGTCCCCCTATATTTATTTAATTTTTTTTTGTTCTAATGGCTCCCAAACTAGTCAGAGACTGTACGTCAGGGGCCAATGGCTTCTCTTGTTCTGACACAAAAAGAGTAAATAGTGTTTTTTTTCATATTGTGGTTGTAAATAGAGAGTTTTGTCTGTCTATCTGTCTGTCTGGTAGTATGCAAGTTTTTAACAGAGTTAAAATCAGAAAGACAAAAATATACATTTGTTTGACACATGCAGAAAATAAAATTATACAACGTAAATTTCGAAATCAAAGGAAAATTACAGTGCATAATAATATACATGCGCGCTATTGAGTGTGATTTTGTATGTGTGTGTGTGGGTGTGTGTGTGTGTGGGTGTGTGTGTGTATGTGTGTGTGTGTATGTATGTAAGTGTTTGAGTGTGTGCAGTCCAAGTTCTCTTGTACGAGTGTGTGTGTTTAATCACCGAATATTTTCACCATTTTCAGCTTATTTCAGTTCACACAGAAATCTGTAAAATAATAATACAGTGCAACCTCGATATAACAAATCGGAGGGGAACAAGAAAATATTCGTAATATCAAGTAATTCGTTAAACTGAGGTTTGTTATGTTGAGGTTAGATTGGTCTAAAATTCGTTATAAAAGAGGTAAAAGAATAGTTTTATTCACCTCAATATTACGTACTTATCTTGTTATAGCGAACAACTTCTACTAATAACAACCTTTTACGTTTCTAAGCCATTTTAACTTAAATCTTTAACAATAGTGACGAGCAGAGTGTTTACATTACTTTCCATCAAAACAACAATGATTACTTTACAAACAAAAGCGTGTCGAAACATGTCGAGACATGAATCACATTATAAGATTAAGAGTTATATTATTGGTGGAAACTTTATATACCTAAAGGTTTTGGGTTGGCAAAATTCGTTAATTAGAGGTATGAATACTTTTTCTTGATAGTTGAAAATTCGTTATAAAGAGGTTGTACGCAAAGAATGTTCGCAATGTAAAGGTATATTTTATATTGACTCTTATGGACAATTCAAGGGGATTACGAAGAATTTGTTAAATCGAGGAAGTCGTTATATTGAGGTACGTTATATTAAGGTTGCACTGTAAATCGTTTATTTCAGATAATTATAAGTACCTACTGTTAAATTAAATTCATACAAAACAAAATGATAAAATTAAATTGAATTAGGTCACCCAGTTTGCGATGGCTTTAAGATGTCTCTCTGATTTAGCTGAACAGTTTGTGAGTGATATAAATGTTATGTCCCCAGAACGCTGCGACCGTTGCGGCGATATTTGTCGCTGCGCAGTCTGCCCGGTGGAGCCCCGACCTACCGCCACTGTGTCTCGGGACGACGATAGATGGCGCTATGCTAGAGGCAAGTACCTATCGTACAGGGCGAATCAAACTTGACGGCTGTGATTTTAGTTTTTTTTTTTAATTCGAATAGGTTCGCGTTTGACTACACACTTCCTGATGTTAAGCAGATGTGTGGTCTAGGGTGTAGCACGCTTACCTAGAAGTTACCTATTTACTCGGGATTTGAAGACACCCACGTTGTACTGTAGCGGGAAGACAGACCCAGGCAAAGCGTTCCACATTCCGGCTGTTCGTATGAGGAATGAGGATTCGAAACGCTTGGTTCTAACGCGCGGAATGTCCACCATAAAAGGGCGGCGCTTTGGTCGCGTCTGTCTAGCCGTACGATGGAAGAAAGGGGCCGTTAGTTACAAGCTGCAGATAACGCAATTCTGACTGAAGCTCAGTTGTCTTAACAGCAGAGGATTGGGGTATCCGCAACTTGTACCTAACATCACAACTGCCAAGACCTTTAACCTTTAATCATTTTGTATGAAGATATTTAATAGTGTGATGTAGGATAATGTGTGTACCTAGATGTTTTTGGTTTATGGAATACTGTCTTTTTTGTGTGATTTTATTTAAGTGTGTGTATTTGTTTTCATGTGTATTTATACCGTGGTGGTCTAGAGGTAGTGACACCCGCCTTACAATCGTGAGGTCGTGGGTGCAAATCCCCGGTCCCGTACCAATGCGTTCTTTGGAATTTATGTACGGAATTTCACACCACTGGCTTTTCGGTGAAGGAAAACATCGTGAGGCAACCTGCATACGTCCGTAGAAGAAATTCGATGGCGTATGTGAATCCACCAACCCGCACTGGGCCAGCGTGGTGGATATGGCCCAATCACCCTTCGTGGGCAGGCCTACGTCCTGCAGTGGACTATTAAAAAGGCTGGTACAGTACAGTACAGTATTTATACTCTAATACTCTGAATCTTTGTTAATGTTTAAATTTATATTTATGTTGTACGTGACGTCACCTTCCGGTCTCATCAGAATACCAGCACTCAATTCATTCGCTCATTCTCAATCAGCAATTCACGCTGAGTTGGGTCCGGTTTTCGTGGCATACCTACCGTGCTCACTTGCTGTTACTCTTGTTTGTTGTTTATATTTGTTCATGTATGTTACGAAATAAACTGTATTTCTTTTTTCTTAATTCGGCCTACACTATGTGTTACTACCGGTAGAATTTTGCACAGTTAGCAGTATCGGATCAACTCTATCAGGGGCCCCCTAGGCAGTGCCATTTTTGGGGCCCTATTACAGAATCTTTACCGCCATGGAGCGCAAAAAACATCTCCAAATATGGGAGCAAAATAATATTTTTACGGCGACGGCGCTTTTTAGAATCCAGAGCGAAGTGTAGGGTTTCTAGAATAGAATCCTGACCGTAGCGAGGGATTCAAAGTACGTCGCCCGAGACAAACATAAATTTAGCGCCCGAGTGGTACACTCTGCTTTTCATCACCTCTATGAGAAAACAAAAGGCGCCTCATATTATACTATAATATTATTATTTAATAAAACGTAGAATAACAACTAAATTTAAATAAAATGGTATCTAATATAAAATAAATGAAAACTTATATTTACATTCTTTTCATTCATTTTCTTGGCGCTGAACACTAACATTACAAATACTTCCAAATTCAAAAAGTGCGCGGCAAAGATAATTACTTATTTACAAAAGTTCCTTATAGAAAATACCTCCTTTGGGCGCACGCCATTTGGGAGGATTCGAAACGCTTGGTTCTAACGCGCGTTCTAATTTTTACTTCTCTCGAGCAGCGAGCAAACCTTTGTATATATATCTGTCACTTTTTCACACGTCGAAATGAGTTCTTTTCGTGGCTTTTCGTGGTCGCATGCTTGACTAGCTGGTAACACCCAAATATAGAATTAGGTACATTTCTTATCGTTATTTATTCGTATAAAATATTGATATTGTTTTTCTTTGTCTATAGTTCGTCCCAAGAGTCCAGAGAAGAGTCCGGGAGAGAAGTTCCCGCCGGAACATGAGTTCCGTTGCATGCTCAACACTCTCGTCTATGAAGGTTGGTAAACTTTTCAGAAAAAGGTGAAATGATGACAAAAAAATATAATTAGTCAGTAATATAGTAAAAAAATACGTGTCTAACGTATTGTTACGAGATGGGTTCTTGGATAGTCAGTTAAAACGCCGATTATTCACTATGCACTTTATTGCGCACAATCACTTCACAAAAATCACAAAAACACACGACACAACTGGTTCGCACAAACACTTTACACTGGCACTGATATTCACACAAGCTAGTCACTTCACAATCACTGGTATCGCACTCTAACCCGAGTAGTTATCGCTTCGACGGTAAACGAATAAACTGATCCCCAAGGGTCGGCCGGCGTATTTATATCCGTTATTTCCTACAGTCTCGAACCTACGAGATATTTCGCAACATTACTCGATCTCAATAAACGCTATTGTGTTAACAAGTAAACAACTTGAAAGTTCGAGAGTCCCTATTGTTTTTCAAATACGTAAACACCAAACAAATAAACTCGAGTCATAAAGCCATAAAACCGAATACAAAAGGCACCAATAAAAACACAATAAAGCTTCACAGAACAATAGGGCTTCCCAGAACCGGATCACGTAAACACCGCACTCCATACCTACAACGGGCGTCTACTGCGTTACACTACCCCCTCCTAAGACATGCTCGTCCCGAGCATCGTTGCACCCGTAGTATCGCGCCAATCGATCCACATGAACTATCTTGGGAGCACCTCGATGTCCCTTCTGTATGCGGAACGTCACGTCGTTGATCTTGGTCACCACTCGGTATGGTCCATCCCATTTGGCTTGTAGCTTTGGAGATTTCCCTTTTTTGCGTATAGGGTTGTGTAGCCATACTAGCGAGCCTTCCTCGAACCCAGGGTTGTTAGTCCTTCTGTCGTATCTAGTCTTCATTCTTTCTGATGTTTGCTGGCCATACTCTCTAATGTGCTCATAGATGTCGTTCATCTTGTTCCGGAGGTCACTGGCGTACTCAGTTATGGGTTGTGGAGAATCCGGTGGGACACCAGTTATTAAGTCGGCGGGTAGCCGTAATTCACGTCCAAAATTGGCAAAAGCAGGAGTGACATTGGTGCTCTCATGAACAGCACTTCGGTATGACAGCAAAAATGGCTGGATATGCTTGTCCCAATCCCGTTGTTTGCTTTCGACTACTTTTGCCAGGTATCTCTCCAGAGTTTGATTGAATCGCTCCACCATTCCATCTGATTGCGGGTGGTATGACGTTGTCCTTGTTTTGTGTGCACCCATTAGCCGACACGTCTCTTGAAACAGTTGAGATTCAAAATTTCTTCCTTGGTCACTATGGATTTCCAATGGTACTCCAAAACGACAGAATACTTCATGGACCAATTTGTCTGCTATCGTCGATGCCTCTTGGTTTGGAATTGCGAAGACTTCCGGCCACTTGGTGAAGTAATCCATGACGACAAGAAAGTACTTGTTGCCACTTTCGCTCACAGGAAATGGTCCGGCCACATCCAGTGCGATTCGCTCCCATGGTGCTCCAACATTATACAGCTTTAGTG
This sequence comes from Hypomecis punctinalis, assembly GCA_949316475.1. Taxonomy (NCBI): domain Eukaryota; kingdom Metazoa; phylum Arthropoda; class Insecta; order Lepidoptera; family Geometridae; genus Hypomecis; species Hypomecis punctinalis. The sequence continues at coordinate 4,700,653 of OX438822.1, forward strand.
CTCCTCTGCTGCGGGTATGCGGACCTTTCACTGATGCACAGCTCGTGCATTTCCGTACCCACCCAAGTAGCACAAATAGTGGCAAATAGCTCGTATATTAGATCTACTAGCAGACTTGGGTGAAATTTACAACCATTATGAAGTTCTATATAGGTGGAGAGAACCCTTATGCAACCATTATAGAACCAAGTGGCGAAAAATTGCAGCTTATTTTTAGTTCCAAATGGAATCTATAGCAGTTCTCAAGATCACCATGAGTGGCAATTAGAACTATGAGTATAAAATGTGCGCAGTGAACGATTCATTGAACAATAGTGCGTTCGTTCATTCAACGCGTTCGGTCATTGAGTGATAAATGAGACGTCAAAGTTATTCAGAGTAGCGACAGTCCGCGATAGCTGTAAAATTGTATTTTGTGTTACGGACGGTATTTTGAATGAGATTGGCGCGGCCATAGTGCATATTATACTGCTGTTTGTGTTTGATGACACTTAATACATAATATTGTATTTGCTTCCCTGCACTGAAATATCACAAAAGTCATTGCGATTGTTTTGTTACTGTGAAACTATACATTGTTTTCTTTGTAAATTTTGACGGGCCTTCGATTTGATCAAGACTTATAAAAAATACTGTGCTAAATTAATAAACGAAATAATACTATTGAAAAGTAAAACTGTTAAAAACCTGATATAATAGTTTTAGGTTAAGTATGATGTTAAAGTACATCAATCATAACTATCAAAACTCTGTGTTTACGCATCACTGTGATAAAAATCATGTTCAAAATAAAACATTTTCAAGGTCTCCATTTTCTAAACATGGCGACGTAAAGAAATCTTATAGTTCTTAATATCACTAATATATGCTCTATTTGCACCTACAAGATGTAAAAATCACTTATTTATATCTTGCGAGTGGCAAAGCAGTTGATCTTATTACCAATAGTAATTATTTTATCTTTTGTAGATCTCCCAGTGCCTGTGGATTAGGGGTCCCAAAATTGATAAAAACGTTTTACTTTTTTCCATGTTATGGAATTCATTTTTATAAAGGTCCTGATGTTTTAGTACTTTGATAGGCCTATGCCTAAGTGAGCGTAAGACAACAGCTTAAACAATATATATATACACATATGCGTTATTATAGTAGCAATAGTTATAATAATAATATAATACCTAATTTTGAAACTGTTAGATCTTTAGTGGTTTCAAATAAGTTGAAATTGCTGCTTTTGGTATTCCAGAACCCCTATAGAAACTTAGTTACGCGTTGAAGTGGCGTGGCAGAGTACACTAGCCCTTAAAGCTGCAAATATAACAGGTTTCATAAGAGCTGCAAAATGATACCTTTAGCTACTACAAGAGATATATTCCTCTATTGTATTACTTATTTGGAACTAAAAGTGCCAAATAAGAGTACGATAGCGCTTAGATTTAGGAGTTGCATATATGTGATTTAGAGACCTTATATACAACCAATACTTCTGTATAAGTTGAAATTAAAACCTGTATGTTACTTTAGGTAACAAAATCGGTTTTATGCTACCGTAGGAAACAAAGCAGAAACAAAAATCTTTCCTATGAAACTACGAGCGACAAGAAGTACTCATATACAAATAAGAGTTGTGTTTGAAGCTAAAGGTTTTATCAAACACTGTAATACAACTAATTTGCAACTTAGAGCTATAATATAAGTTGCAAAATTCACTAGTGTGCTACTTGGGCAGTCTTCTACATCATCTCTGCAGTTGATCCAGTAAAACCTTTCTCGAATCTTCAACAGTGTCCGTTTCACACCCAGATGTCCTCCCGAAAATCCTTCGTGGTACAGCTTCAAAACTTCGGGAACTTTTGCTCTGGGTACAACCATTTGGAGATGGCACTGGTTTCCTCGAGCATTTTCCCATTTTCGGCACAGCACTCCCTCTTGAAGCACCAGGCTATCCCATTGCGCCCAATAACTCTTTGTCGTAACACTCAGTGAAGCAATAGCACTCCAGTCAGGCTTACGGGCATCTGATTCCATCCATTCAAGAATCGGCTTGATGTCAACGTCTTCTTTTTGTTCAGCCTGAAGGGTTTCTTTCCATTCGTCGCCGATGTCAGCTTTGAGCATTCTGACAGGTACTGGATCTTTCGACTCTTGTCTTGAGCAATGCTTGCAGTCCTCTGAGCAAGGCCTTCTTGACAGTGCATCTGCGTTGCCATGAGATTTTCCACTGCGATGTTCCGTGGTAAAGTCGAACTCTTGTAGTTGCTCAATCCATCTTGCCACTTGGCCTTCGGGATCTTTAAACTGCAGTAGCCACTTTAGAGCAGCGTGGTCGGTCCTCAGATGGAATTTTCGACCGAGCAGGTATTTGCTAAAATGACGCAATGTCTTCACCACTGCAAGTAGCTCCTTTCTTGTCACACAGTAGTTCCTTTCTGGCTTGGACAGGGATTTGCTGAAATACGCAATCACCACTTCTTGGTCTCCTTTTCTTTGCGACAATACTCCTCCGATGCCGGTGTTGCTGGCGTCAGTGTCCACGATAAAATCGTTCTCGGTGTCCGGAAAGCCGAGAATAGGCGTATTACAAAGTCGCCCCTTTAGTCCTCGAAAAGCTGCGTCGCAATTTTCATCCCAGAGAAAGGGCCTTTTTTTCCTCAGTCAGTCTATGCAACGGCTTAGCGATGTCAGCAAAGTTCTTCACGAATCGCCTGTAATAGGAGCATAATCCCAAGAATGCTCTGACCTCCGTCTTGTCTTTTGGCACAGGCCAATCCTTCACAGCACTGACTTTACCTGGGTCCGTCTGTACACCAGCTTCGGAAATCACATGTCCCAAGAAATTCACTTGCCTCTTGAAGAAGGAACATTTCTTTGGACTCAGCTTAAGATTGGCAGCACGTATTTTTGTTAGGACTCGTTCCAGGTTTTGCAGGTGGTCTTCGAAGGTTTTTCCCACAATTATGATGTCGCCTAAGTAGACAAGGCATGCGTCACCAATTAGTCCCGCAAGAACTAACTCCATTAACCTTTCGAACGTAGCGGGGGCGTTGCACAACCCAAACGGCATTACTTTAAATTGCCACAGGCCTTTTCCCGTAGAAAATGCGGTCTTCTCCTTATCTTTAGGGTCTATTTCTACTTGCCAGTACCCGCTCTTCAAGTCCAGTGTAGTGAACCACTTCATGCCCGTCAGTGTATCCAACGTGTCATCAATCCTCGGCAAAGGGTAGCTGTCCTTCTTCGTTACGTCGTTGAGTCGTCGATAATCAACACAAAACCGCATACTGCCGTCCTTCTTTTTCACTAGAACCACTGGAGAACACCACGGGCTGGATGACGGTTCTATCACACCGTTGCGTGCCATGTCTTCGATCATTGACTCAACTTCTTTTTCTCGAGCCACTGGTATCCTTCTTGGCCGCTGTCGTATCGGTGGCACGTTTCCTGTATTTATCGTGTGTTTCACTAAGCCAGTCTTCCCGTTGACAGCATCATCGAGGGCAAATATGTCGGTAAAGCGCTGTAGCATCTTCTTCGCCATCAGAAGTTCTTTTTCAGAGAGATCTTTACGGGAATCTTCCAATAGTGCTGACACGTTACAACTCCCAGCACAGTTGTATTTCTCCTTTGGTTGTTCTTGGCATCTGCGCATCCAGTCTACTTCTTCGCATGTACCAATCGGGGTTCCTCCTTTGATGAGTTGTGCCTCGTTACTTGTGTTGAGCACACGTACCACAGCAGTATTAGTAGTCCTCACCAGTGTTCGGGCCACTAACCATGATTGATCACCTTCCGATTGTTCTATTAGCACACATCGTTGTTGATGTCCCAACTTCGGCGGTAATCTAACGGCCACAATGGTTTCTGATCTAGGTGGAAGGACTGTTCCCTGCAGACAATAAACCTTTCCTGATATGGCGCCTTCCATGAAGATTTCTTCTCTTCCACATTTCAAGATTCCTTGGTTGACGTCAATCTCACAATGATGTTCTCGCATGAAGTCAAGACCCAGAATGCAATCGTCAACTATATCAGCCACAATAACTTTGTGTTGGAAAGTTTTCTCACCCAACTTTAGCTCCACTACCTTCTCTCCTCGGACGGATATGTGCTGACCGGTCGCTGTCAGAAGTTGAACTGTTTTGCAGCTTTCGAAGTTCGGAAGAAAGCGCTTAGCCAATCGGGAACTGATGACAGTACGAGAAGCTCCAGTATCCAATGTCAGCTTGCAAGAAGTTCCGTTGATGGCTCCATTGATAATCAGGCTGTTCCCATCGTGAGCTTGTGAGATCAAAATCTTTGGGGCCTTTTTTAGACCGGCCAGAACCCGCCCCTTGGTCCTGGCGCTTACTCGTTTCCCTGCTGCTGTATAGTGTCACGGTGCAGCCGTTCCTCCTGTTCTTCTAATGGTCGATCCTCCCTCGGTCGACGTGGCTTTAGGCAATTCCGCCATAAATGGCCTCTTTCGTCACAGTTGTAGCATCTAGGGCCAAACCTTGTACGAAGTGATGCGTCTTTTACCTCCCTTATATGTTGGATATCCTTCGCTGGATTTCGTACAGCCTCGACTTCTAAGGCTTGAGCCAAAGCCTCCTTTAGTGTCTTATGATGCCCGAGTTTCACTGCAGTTCGTACTTCGAAGTCTGCTATCCCGTTAGCAAACGCTTCCACTAGATGTTCGTCGTTGGGTAATGGCGCAGACTGATAAGCCTTCCGGAATAGTTTCTCCACCTCGACGGCCCACTGTTGAAGACTTTCATTACGACGTTGCACCCTGTTCTTCAACTGCGCTCGGTACACACGTTCCAGGTGCTCATCACATCACCATAGCGACTCTCCAGCGTTTCCATTAATTTATCGTAGGTCACTTCCTTACCCACGGCATCCAGAATACTCAGGGCTTCGTCACGAAGGCTCATGATGAGGGCGTTCTTGGCTTGGTCCTTGTTCCATCCATTGGTTTGAACGGCGGCGTCAAATTGAATTTTGTAGGCTGACCATGATGATGTCCCGTCGTATGGCGTCACTTTAATCTTCTGTGAGGCTGGCGAGTAGGTTGTAGATGCAGCAGTTTCACCTCCTAACTTGATGACGTTGAGGGCTTTCCTTACATCGGCGATTTGTGTTTCCGCCTCGAAAATGCGAGATTCATACGCCTTCATCTTTGTATCGTGCTCCTTTACGCTGGTATCAAGCTGCTTGACCGTGTCCTTGACCTCTTTTATTTCCTTGCCCAAGGTCATCTGCAAGCCTGAAAGCAGCTCTTCTTTTTGGCGAGCCTGTTCTTCCCTGTTGCTGCGGGCCATTTCTTCCAGTAGACGAGCCTGGTCTTCTTTGTTGCGATCGAACATTGACTGCATCATGGACATCATTGCAGCCATATCAAACGCAGGGACAGATGGAGCCACAGGAGAGGCCACTGCAGGAGCATCTGGATTCCTGGAGACGTCGCTATTTGCCTCGGACTCGCTGGCTTCCATTAACAGCGAATTATTTCCAAAGCGCCTCTGGTCGATCTCCTCCTGGCGGCGCTCCTGCTCCTCTTGTCGGCGCGCTTCCTCCTGTCGGCGCTGACTCCTTGTGCGAGGGGTATCTTCGTCGTATGGTGTTACCGGCATTTTCAACTATCCCACTTCTGACACCAAATGTTACGAGATGGGTTCTTGGATAGTCAGTTAAAACGCCGATTATTCACTATGCACTTTATTGCGCACAATCACTTCACAAAAATCACAAAAACACACGACACAACTGGTTCGCACAAACACTTTACACTGGCACTGATATTCACACAAGCTAGTCACTTCACAATCACTGGTATCGCACTCTAACCCGAGTAGTTATCGCTTCGACGGTAAACGAATAAACTGATCCCCAAGGGTCGGCCGGCGTATTTATATCCGTTATTTCCTACAGTCTCGAACCTACGAGATATTTCGCAACATTACTCGATCTCAATAAACGCCATTGTGTTAACGAGTAAACAACTTGAAAGTTCGAGAATCCCTATTGTTTTTCAAATACGTAAACACCAAACAAATAAACTCGAGTCATAAAGCCATAAAACTGAATACAAAAGGCACCAATAAAAACACAATAAAGCTTCACAGAACAATAGGGCTTCCCAGGACCGGATCACGTAAACACCGCACTCCATACCTACAACGGGCGTCTACTGCGTTACATTATCTTTCAACTCGATATCTTTACGCGTTCCCGAGATAAAGAGTCTTGACATACACACAGACGGACAGACGGACAACAAAGTGATCCAATAAGGGTTCCGTTTTTTCCGTTTGAGGTACGGAACCCTAAAAACGAATGTTCCATACAAAATTGCAACTCAGAAACGACAAAATGTATAGTAAATAATAGTAATGATGACTGGGCAACAAAGGATCATTGCTATAATAAGTCCGTTAGCTATACTCTATAAAATTTAACTTGATCTCTGCGACAGCTGTCAGAAAAATCACGCCTATGAAGTCCTGAATTTCTTAATAGTACAGACAGTACCTGTCAATGTCATACTTTGTGGGCATGCCGATTAGTGATGGGCGACGAATGATCGTGACCACAGAGTTTTAGATAGAGTTTTAATTAAAATATCGATAGTTTATACTGACGATATTTTCAATAAAACTTGATTTATCATTAATTTTATTGTATATTTTAATATCATAACATTTTTTACATGTGTAATTAAATTAAACCCAATTACATGTTACATTAGCATCGGTAATAGTGAAAAGCGTCGATAAATACTATCGTTACATTATTATGAGTATTTAATTAATATCATAACATTATTTACAGGTGTACATATATGATCTTAAATAATAGTAAGTAAATAAAATCCAATTTCTCACATTCAACTACTCATTCGATTTCATTACAACATTGTTTGAAAATCGTTTTTTTCCACCACTATCCCAACTCTAAATATGTAAATCTTCTATGTCAATGTCACTGTCGCAGAGATCAAGTTAAATTTAATAGAATAAAGATTATTTTAAAATATTGGACATATATTTTTTCTGTTGTCAATCAATCAATAAATAAATATTTGGAGACATCTTACACACGGTCTCTGACCCCAAACTAAGCAAAGCTTGTGATATGGCTGCCAGAGACTGATATACTACATATACTTATTTTTAAATACATACTTATATATATAGTAACTAAATAACACCCACACAGAGCAAACACTTATGTTCATCACATAAATATTTGCCCTGGGTGGGGATCGAACCCACGTCTCTTTGATCCAGAAGTTAGGGTCACTAACCACTGAGCCACTGAGGCAGTCAAATTATTATGTACCTACCCTAGTTTGTAAACTTTTAGTTCAATAAATGCATTATTTATTTACTCTTATCTTTAGACCGGTCAGCTTGTTTGCCACTATGCAAAAATACATTATTTATTTTGAAACCTAATTTATTAACTGTGTTTGCAGCGGTGACATATTCTCGCGAGCAAGCCTATGCGCGAGAGTTGGTGCGGCGAGAGATAGACTTCGCCCTGAAGTCTCGGCTAGATCTCGCGCTCGAGACTAAAGAGACGATGGATATGAGTAAGTTTATTGTTCACATAATATCCTACTAATATTATAAACGCGAAAGTTTGTGAGGATGGATGGATGGATGTTTGTTACTCTTTCACGCGAAAACTACTGAACGGATTGAGATGAAACTTTGCAATAATATAGCTTATATATCAGAATAACACATAGGCTATAAATTATTATGATATTGCGTCAAAAATCAAAATAACATGCGGGCGATAGTAATTAATAATTTAATTAATTAATTTAGGTGAACTTTATATCTAATAATTAATTTGGTGGATTCACATACGCCATCGAATTTCTTCTACAGACGTATGCAGGTTGCCTCACGATGTATTCTTTCACCGATTAACAACTATAGTTATCATCATATCTACGACAAATAGGTACATTTTAATTGTTCGTTTTCTAGTACTGGACCGCGTGACCGGCGTGACTGCAGTTCCAGTCCGGACTGCTGACTACCGCCACTACATGCGAAGAATCGTGACTGACGCGCTGGGACGCACCGAGCCACCATACAGACGGCCCTGTGAGTCATAGTCACGTGACTGTAGTTACTGTCATCATTACATGCGAAGAATCGTGACTGACGCGCTGGGACGCACCGAGCCACCATACAGACGGCCCTGTGAGTCATAGTCACGTGACTGTAGTTACTGTCATCATTACATGCGAAGAATCGTGACTGACGCGCTGGGGCGCACCGAGCCACCATACAGACGGCCCTGTGAGTCATAGTCACGTGACTGTAGTTACTGTCAATTAATAATGACCCAGGCAAAGCGTTCCACATTCCGGCTGCTCGTATTGATGAGGATTCGAAACGCTTGGTTCTAACGCGCGGAATGTCCACCATAAAAGGGTGGCGCTTTGGTCGCGTCTGTCTAGCCGTACGATGGAAGAAAGGGGCCGTTAGTTACAAGCTGCAGATAACGCAATTCTGACTGAAGCTCAGTTGTCCAGCGGATTGGAGTATCCGCAACTTGTACCTAACATCACAACTGCCAAGACCAAAAAAAAAAAAAAAAAAAAAATACATCCACTCACACACCAACATGCACGCTACACACACACACATTACGCAATCAAAAAATGGAAATTACTTGAACTCGTATTTAAGTAAATTACTAAGAACTCATTGTTAAGTCACTCTTTTCATTACTTTAGGTAATAATTATGAGATGTCTTATCTAAAAGCGAAAGAGACTAAATCTCACGACACAGGACCACCCTCGTGTGAGATTTAGGGTTCCACTCTGGAAGTTTGTAAATTTAATCTAAGTACCTACCTACTAACATTACTTTGAGCATCATCAAGATTTACTAACTCCAAAACCTGTAACTTTTTGAGCAAAATAAACGTTATCTTATCTTATCTTTAATCATTTTGTATGAAGATATTTAATAGTGTGATGTAGGATAATGTGTGTAGATGTTTTTGGTTTATGGAATACTGTTTGTGTGATTTTATTTAAGTATGTGTATTTGTTTTCATGTGTATTTATACCGTGGTGGTCTAGAGGTAGTGACACCCGCCTTACAATCGTGAGGTCGTGGGTGCAAATCCCCGGTCCCGTACCAATGCGTTCTTTGGAATTTATGTACGGAATTTCATACCACTGGCTTTTCGGTGAAGGAAAACATTGTGAGGCAACCTGCGTACGTCCGTAGAAGAAATTCGATGGCGTATGTGAATCCACCAACCCGCACTGGGCCAGCGTGGTGGATATGGCCCAATCACCCTTCGTGGGTGGGCCTACGTCCTGCAGTGGACTATTAAATACTCTGAATCTTTGTTAATGTTCAAATTTATATTTATGTTGTACGTGACCTCACCTACCGGTCTCAGCAGAATACCAGCGCTGATTGTTCTCAATCAGCAATTTACGCTGAGTTGGGTCCGGTTTTCGTGGCATACCGTGCTCACTTGCTGCTTAACCACTGTTACTCTTGTTTGTTGCTTATATTTGTTCATATATGTCACGAAATAAACTGTATTTCTTCTTCTTCTTCTTTAATTCGGCCTACACTATGTGTTACTACCGGTAGAATTTTGCACAGTTAGCAGTATCGGATCAACCTTATCAGGGGCCCCCTAGGCAGTGCCATTTTTGGGGCCCTATTACAGAATCTTTACCGCCATGGAGCGCAAAAAACATCTCCAAATATGACAATAGTAGATTGTATCATATGGGAGCAAAATAATATTTTTACGGCGAATTCGAAACGAAAAATTCGCTTCGAAACGCTTGGTTCTAACGCGTGTTCTAATTTTTACTTCTGTCGAGCAGCGAGCAAACCTTTGCATATATCTGTCACTTTTTCACACGTCGAAATGAGTTCATTTCGTGGCTTTTCGTGGTCGTATGCTTGACTAGCTGGTAACACCCAAATATAGAATTAGGTACATTTTTTATCGTTATTTACCTATTCGTAAATGAACAAAATATTGATATTGTTTTTCTTTGTCTATAGTTCGTCCCAAGAGTCCAGAGAAGAGTCCGGGAGAGAAGTTCCCGCCGGAACATGAGTTCCGTTGCATGCTCAACACTCTCGTCTATGAAGGTTGGTAAACTTTTCAGCAAAAAGGTGAAATGATGACTAAAAAAATATAATTAGTCAGTAATGTAGGTTTAAAAAAATACGTGTCTAACGTATTTTTTCTTTTGTCAATTAAACGAAAACTGACAAAGATATGTATGGCCCTTTAAAGTTCCGCGTGACGTCACGAGTGGACTACACTCAAACTTTGAGGTTTATCTTTGTCATTTTGATCGACTACCACGGTCTGTGTTATTGTTACGAGATGGGTTCTTGGATAGTCAGTTAAAACGCCGATTATTCACTTTGCACTTTATTGCACACAATCACTTCACAAAAATCACAAAAACACACGACACAACTGGTTCGCACAAACACTTTACACTGGCACTGATATTCACACAAGCTAGTCACTTCACAATCACTAGTATCGCACACTGACCCGAGTAGTTATCGCTTCGACGGTAAACGAATAAAAACTGATCCCCAAGGGTCGGCCGGCGTATTTATATCCGTTATTTCCTACAGTCTCGAACCTACGAGATATTTCGCAACATTACTCGATCTCAATAAACGCCATTGTGTTAACGAGTAAACAACTTGAAAGTTCGAGAATCCCTATTGTTTTTCAAATACGTAAACACCAAACAAATAAACTCGAGTCATAAAGCCATAAAACTGAATACAAAAGGCACCAATAAAAACACAATAAAGCTTCACAGAACAATAGGGCTTCCCAGGACCGGATCACGTAAACACCGCACTCCATACCTACAACGGGCGTCTACTGCGTTACATTATCTTTCAACTCGATATCTTTACGCGTTCCCGAGATAAAGAGTCTTGACATACACACAGACGGACAGACGGACAACAAAGTGATCCAATAAGGGTTCCGTTTTTTCCGTTTGAGGTACGGAACCCTAAAAACGAATGTTCCATACAAAATTGCAACTCAGAAACGACAAAATGTATAGTAAATAATAGTAATGATGACTGGGCAACAAAGGATCATTGCTATAATAAGTCCGTTAGCTATACTCTATAAAATTTAACTTGATCTCTGCGACAGCTGTCAGAAAAATCACGCCTATGAAGTCCTGAATTTCTTAATAGTACAGACAGTACCTGTCAATGTCATACTTTGTGGGCATGCCGATTAGTGATGGGCGACGAATGATCGTGACCACAGAGTTTTAGATAGAGTTTTAATTAAAATATCGATAGTTTATACTGACGATATTTTCAATAAAACTTGATTTATCATTAATTTTATTGTATATTTTAATATCATAACATTTTTTACATGTGTAATTAAATTAAACCCAATTACATGTTACATTAGCATCGGTAATAGTGAAAAGCGTCGATAAATACTATCGTTACATTATTATGAGTATTTAATTAATATCATAACATTATTTACAGGTGTACATATATGATCTTAAATAATAGTAAGTAAATAAAATCCAATTTCTCACATTCAACTACTCATTCGATTTCATTACAACATTGTTTGAAAATCGTTTTTTTCCACCACTATCCCAACTCTAAATATGTAAATCTTCTATGTCAATGTCACTGTCGCAGAGATCAAGTTAAATTTAATAGAATAAAGATTATTTTAAAATATTGGACATATATTTTTTCTGTTGTCAATCAATCAATAAATAAATATTTGGAGACATCTTACACACGGTCTCTGACCCCAAACTAAGCAAAGCTTGTGATATGGCTGCCAGAGACTGATATACTACATATACTTATTTTTAAATACATACTTATATATATAGTAACTAAATAACACCCACACAGAGCAAACACTTATGTTCATCACATAAATATTTGCCCTGGGTGGGGATCGAACCCACGTCTCTTTGATCCAGAAGTTAGGGTCACTAACCACTGAGCCACTGAGGCAGTCAAATTATTATGTACCTACCCTAGTTTGTAAACTTTTAGTTCAATAAATGCATTATTTATTTACTCTTATCTTTAGACCGGTCAGCTTGTTTGCCACTATGCAAAAATACATTATTTATTTTGAAACCTAATTTATTAACTGTGTTTGCAGCGGTGACATATTCTCGCGAGCAAGCCTATGCGCGAGAGTTGGTGCGGCGAGAGATAGACTTCGCCCTGAAGTCTCGGCTAGATCTCGCGCTCGAGACTAAAGAGACGATGGATATGAGTAAGTTTATTGTTCACATAATATCCTACTAATATTATAAACGCGAAAGTTTGTGAGGATGGATGGATGGATGTTTGTTACTCTTTCACGCGAAAACTACTGAACGGATTGAGATGAAACTTTGCAATAATATAGCTTATATATCAGAATAACACATAGGCTATAAATTATTATGATATTGCGTCAAAAATCAAAATAACATGCGGGCGATAGTAATTAATAATTTAATTAATTAATTTAGGTGAACTTTATATCTAATAATTATTTTTTGCAAAAAATAGCATGACAGACTTCACCCGTGTATAATACATTACATAGTATAAAACAAATTGGCTTTCCGCTGTTTGTCCCCATGTATGCTTATATCTTTAAAACTACGCAACGGATTTTTATGCAGTTTGTTTTAATAGATAGAGTAATTCAAGAGAAATGTTTATATGTATAATACACCTGTGCGGCGCGGGGCGCATCGCTAGAACGCAAACATTATGCACGGATCGATATAACATTTTTCACATTATTGTTGATTTATCAAAAATGGCTCAGCCGATTTCGATAAAATTTAAATGGGACCAATTTCAAAGTATACTCTTACCAATGAAAAAAAAATTATTGAAATCGGACTACTATAAAAAGTTATGCGTGGTTATACGTAAAAAATATATATATATACGCGTCGAATTGTATACCTCCTCCGGTGGTTCGTCGGTCAACAACAACGACTAGATACGGCACCCTTTACATAGGAACATTATGTATAGCAAAATTAAATTATTTTTTTTTGTTTTTTTCCGCACAATTATCTTATTTTTCTTTCATAAGAACCTTCTCCTGATAGTAACAATCTTAGAGTATTAATAACTACTTTAGTTATTTATTCTCTAAGGTAACAACCAACAGATACTTACCGAGTTGTATTGCATCCATTAATAGGTATGTAGTGCTAACGAAGTACACACACAGTGCACACTCCAAAAATCCAATCTACAGGATGTAGGCCTACCCATGAAGGGTGATTGGGCCATATCCACCACGCTGGCCCGAATCCACCAACCTGCAGTTGGTGGATTCACATACGCCATCGAATTTCTTCTACAGACGTATGCAGGTTGCCTCACGATGTATTCTTTCACCGATTAACAACTATAGTTATCATCATATCTACGACAAATAGGTACATTTTAATTGTTCGTTTTCTAGTACTGGACCGCGTGACCGGCGTGACTGCAGTTCCAGTCCGGACTGCTGACTACCGCCACTACATGCGAAGAATCGTGACTGACGCGCTGGGACGCACCGAGCCACCATACAGACGGCCCTGTGAGTCATAGTCACGTGACTGTAGTTACTGTCATCATTACATGCGAAGAATCGTGACTGACGCGCTGGGACGCACCGAGCCACCATACAGACGGCCCTGTGAGTCATAGTCACGTGACTGTAGTTACTGTCATCATTACATGCGAAGAATCGTGACTGACGCGCTGGGGCGCACCGAGCCACCATACAGACGGCCCTGTGAGTCATAGTCACGTGACTGTAGTTACTGTCATCATTACATGCGAAGAATCGTGACTGACGCGCTGGGGCGCACCGAGCCACCATACAGACGGCCCTGTGAGTCATAGTCACGTGACTGTAGTTACTGTCATCATTACATGCGAAGAATCGTGACTGACGCGCTGGGGCGCACCGAGCCACCATACAGACGGCCCTGTGAGTCATAGTCACGTGACTGTAGTTACTGTCATCATTACATGCGAAGAATCGTGACTGACGCGCTGGGACGCACCGAGCCACCATACAGACGGCCCTGTGAGTCATAGTCACGTGACTGTAGTTACTGTCATCATTACATGCGAAGAATCGTGACTGACGCGCTGGGGCGCACCGAGCCACCATACAGACGGCCCTGTGAGTCATAGTCACGTGACTGTAGTTACTGTCATCATTACATGCGAAGAATCGTGACTGACGCGCTGGGGCGCACCGAGCCACCATACAGACGGCCCTGTGAGTCATAGTCACGTGACTGTAGTTACTGTCATCATTACATGCGAAGAATCGTGACTGACGCGCTGGGGCGCACCGAGCCACCATACAGACGGCCCTGTGAGTCATAGTCACGTGACTGTAGTTACTGTCATCATTACATGCGAAGAATCGTGACTGACGCGCTGGGACGGACCGAGCTTCCGTAAAAACGGCCCTGTAAGTCATAGTCATAATCTCGTGACTACCGCCACTACATGCGAATAAATGTGATTGACGCGCTGGGACGGACCGAGCCTTCTTACAAACGACCCTTTGAGACGTTTTTTGAGTAAGTTTACCAGTAGCTAGGCAAGGTGTAATGATAATCAGCCAAAATGAGTCTCCTTGTTAAGCAGCATAGGTCTAGTCAGTGATTTCATAGAAATTGTAGTGAAAATTTCATAGATTTCATAGAAATTGTAGTAAAAATTTCATAGATTTCATAGAAATTGTAGTAAAAATTCATAGATTTCATAGAAATTGTAGTAAAAATTTCATAGATTTCATAGAAATTGTAGTAAAAATTCATAGATTTCATAGAAATTGTAGTAAAAATTCATAGATTTCATAGAAATTGTAGTAAAAATTTCATAGATATCATAGAAATTGTAGTAAAAATTCATAGATTTCATAGAAATTGTAGTAAAAATTTCATAGAAATTGTAGTAAAAATTTCATAGATTTCATAGAAATTGTAGTAAAAATTCATAGATTTCATAGAAATTGTAGTAAAAATTTCATAGATTTCATAGAAATTGTAGTAAAAATTCATAGATTTCATAGAAATTGTAGTAAAAATTTCATAGAAATTGTAGTAAAAAATACTGTTTTGTTTAATCGCGGTAATTTTTAGAGAAAAATAGTTCATATTTGAATATGAACTAATTCGAAATTCAAGGTACAAAGTGTCATAGTATTTCAGAATCTACATAATTGCTATAACTTTAATGACTTATCAAGTTAACATGTTGAGTTTTTGGACAATCTGTACATTACACCATTAACATTGAGTATGATAATGGGAGTATACTATACTGTCGGCGTATGGTAAGTTATGCGCAGAACGCTACTCAAAAGCCAAAATATAGGTATGCGCGGGAGCCAGCTAAATTCGCGCCGGGGCACACCAACCGCCAACCTCACCACGCGGCGTTGGTATTGTGCACACATGCGCAATAATTAGCGAATCACGGCGAAGTGTCAACTGCGGCTAACTTCTCATCCGCCGACTTATGTGGCGCTCAGTATAGCAAAGTTTTAACATGTAATGTACAAAATATAATTGTTGACTGATAAACGACTATGTTCCAGGTCCTTTGGAGCTTCCATCCGAGATTCGCAGCAAGGCGCTGGAAGATCAGTTCCGAGAGGACCCCACGTGTCACTGTCTGGACGAGGAGGTGCCCGCGGCTGGCGGCTCCAGGGTGCAGTTCCATGGTCACCAGGGTAAGTAAGTTTGCATAGGTGGTTAGCCCTGGAGTCAGACTTTTTTAGCTACCAAAAGGCCTCTGTATGCTGAGTGTGAGTTTTGTCGTAAACATGACGCGCTCTGCGGCGAGCGCGTAAGCATGTAATTTGTATGAACTTGTTGTGTTTCAAAAACGCGCCGTTAGTGGCGCTGTACATTTCTTCATACAAATTACACTCTTACGCGCTCGCCGAAGAGCGCGTCATGTTTACGACAAAACTCACACTCAGCATACTGACTCGGATTAACGGTTAAAACAATCGGGATCCACAACTGAACGTGTCATCCGAGCCACGGTAACGCTCAATTGTAAATGTCACCCATCTGAAGATTAACCATGCCAAATTTTGATCACAGAGAATCACCCAATCAAACTACGCTAACAGCGTCATCGTACCACGTGCCCTACCTACTGCCAATTTAACTTGCTAATCCGCTGGGCTAACATGTGCCTATCTAATAATGGCTGAATATTAAGACTGTTGGGTTGGCTATAGCCGTCCGGTACCTGATTTTGATGAAGGTGTGAGTGTAGGGGTATCATTGGGGTCCACCTGAAGCCCTTCCAGCAATTTTTTTTTGCCGGAGACGTAATTTAAATTAATTATGATTAAATTAAAATTTAATAAAAATATGTGAAATGGAACGCAATGTTGAGCAAATGGTACAATATTATGCATTACGAGTAAGTTGTCAAACTGAGTGAAACGAAGAGTATCACAAGCAAAAAAAAAGCCGCTATTTTGTCTTACTGACAGATGGACTGTCATCCATTCATTCCGTTTCTCTCGTAGTTTCGTGAATGTGTGCTTTCTTGTTTTTCGATTTTTGTTACGACTTTGGAAGTGCCAGAAGTGGTTCACTTCTGGCACTTCCAAAGGCCTTGATAGATTAGGTGTGAAACAAAAAATAGATTTAAAATACTGATATAGCCGAAAGTGAGGTTAAGTACTAAAAAAATTATTACTCAAAAACTAAGGGCCTCCGGTGGGGAGGGATTGCAGGGGGGGGCTTTCCCTCTCCCCCCACTTCCTCGTCCAACCCCCCTTCCCCCTCCAGCGGGTACCGGGCGGCTATAGTTTAACCAGACTGTTTACTCTGTTCCACAGTTCCAGCAGAGCCGGAGCAGGCGATCCTTCCATCAGCTCTGAGGATGCTGGAGGAGATGAAACGATGCAAGTGTGATACCGACACGGCTCCGCTCAGCCCTGAAGGTAGCCACTCGTACCTACTATAGCACCAAACGAATATATTCTCTCGCGCAATGCCATAAGGTCTAAAAATGTAGAGCAGATCTTACTTTCAGCTATCCAAAAAGCTATGTCATCAAAGAAATAGCTACCATGTTACCATGACACAAGACCTAAATTCGTAGAGCAGATCCTGCCTTCAGTTCTTGTGGGAGGTATGGTATGGCTGATGACACCAAACGAATATATGCCATGTCACCTTAGGATAGGGTCTAAATACGTGGAGCAGTCGATCTTTCCATCAGTTCTGAGGATGTTGGAGGAGATGAAGCGATGCAAGTGTGATACTGACACGGCTCCACTCAGCCCTGAAGGGATAATCTACCGTGTTACCATAGAATAAGGTTTAAATATGCAGAGCACATTCTGCAATCTTCGTTCAGCTCTACCGGAAGATTTGGTACCAAAGGAATATCTACCATGTTACCATGGTATAGCCATGGTATATATATTTAAAAGCCGCCGTGGTCTAGAGGTAGTGACACCCGCCTTACAATCGTGAGGTCGTGGGTTCAAATCCCTGGTCCCGTACCAATGAGTTCTTTGGAATTTATGTACGGAATTTCACACCACTGGCTTTTCGGTGAAGGAAAACATCGTGAGGCAACCTGCATGCGTCCGTAGAAGAAATTCGATGGCGTATGTGAATCCACCAACCCGCACTGGGCCAGCGTGGTGGATATGGCCCAAACACCCTTCGTGGGTAGGCCTACGTCCTGCAGTGGACTATTAAAAAGGCTGGTACAGTACAGTACCATGGTATAAGGTCTCAATATGACTAATGTCTCAATAAACTATCACGAATTTTTTTCGCTCAACGCGCTTGCGCTTTTTGAATTTAAAAAAGCTTTTCTTTGCAAACTTATAGAAAGGTTTTTGCGCTCACTGCGCCGACACTTAGTGCAAACGCGCTTAAATCTTACGTAAATCTACTTTTATTTCAAGAAAAAATATTAAAGTCGTGTAGTGAAATTTCGTTTTGGATGCTACAGCTGTATTCGCTACAAGCTGCGCAAAACCTTAAAATAATTAATAATAATTAATATTAATAATAATTAATAATTAATCCCGACTGAAGCTCACATAACAGCTGCGCCAGGCTTGCTAACTTCACAGGCGCCGAGAAATTTGATTCGCCCTATACATTAGTACATTGTTTCCAGGTGAGGAGGCCGATACGACGGAGACCGAGTACAGCTCGGGAGTCGTCATAGGAGAAATGCCAGACGAGGGCGACGTCGCGCCCGAAGTGGAGCCCGAAACTGAATGATACACCTTACGTTCCAACGTACGGTCTATCGTTTAGGGCAGTGTTTAGAAATTCAAATTATCTTGGGGATTTTTCCTACCTACACCTACGAGGTATCATTAAGACTGCAGGATCACGCTGAATGCAAGCAGCTTCTTCTGCAGTTTTGTTGGAGATCCATAGGGCAGGCATATGTCCAGCAGTGTACGTCATATAGATGGATGGATGACAGATGGGTTTTTTCAGTCATTATCACATATCATCCGAAGTTTGTCCGTCATATTGCGGAAACGCCAATGTGACATTTGATCAGTAGTGTAATTGTCACTTATGGTATTTCTTTCAGTACATAGTATACTTGTTTTACGTGTTTGACACTATTTTGTGGTGCCTTCAAAAGCCTTCAAATCACCCTAGATAAGCTCTATAAGATTTTTCCCAATATGACGGTGTTCTTAATATATGGACCACTATGGTCCATATATTAAGATATGGTACGTATGGACCGTAATACAGCGGTGCATGATGTCACTAGAACGTTAACTATGCCAACAAAATGGCGCGATTTCCTAGAGAGCGGTAATTGACACGGTAAAGTGAGAGAGAACTTATAATGTAGGTAATATATAGTAATATTGCGGCCGCTATATGACGGCAACGTTATCCTAGGAAACTAAAATTAAAGTACTTCCAATCTCTTTCATTCGTCTATGGGCATTCGTAAGTCCTAATCTGGATGTTACAATAAATGATGAACAATTAAATTAAAATGTGCTATTCTAGTCTTATGTTAGGTACTATAAAATAATACAAAAAGCCAATGCCTGAAATTGGCGCCTTTTGAAATTCGCGCGGCCATTAACCAAACCTTGTTTTTTTAGTACAATAGGATGTTATAAACAACGTTTATTAAACAAAAAAATTCTACCCTCAGTCCGAGAAAAGTTATGAGAGTTAGAAGTTTGTAGATATTCATCAGGTTTTTTGTAAATATACCGCATAATAGATCATTTAAAACATCTAAATAATCGTTATATCGGTACCTATTATATTATGGTGCGCCAAGCACTCGTGATTTGACAGTGGTCAATCCGCCGGCGATTTGGAATCGCCGCACGCACCGCCGCCACCACCGCCGAGGATGTGTATGTAGTTGGCTGTCTCCTGTCTTACTCTAACGCGCATAGGAGCTTGGTTTGTTTCAATTTATCACTTATAAACCGCCCCCTTCCCCCTGCGCCCCACCCCACGGAACATATTCGATTTAAAAAAAAAAATCTCACTCTTGCTTCGGTATTCGGTCGCGCGCGCTTCACCGGACATACCACGTGCTTTTGTGCCACACACGGACCCCAACTCGCGATGCCTAGTGTCGCGACACCCAGCCATCGTGCCGCTGCTGTCGCTTATGCGACGCGAGGCCGCATCGGGCCTCGTCACTACGCGGGCCCGCCTCGGTAGCCTGGGTCGAGTTTCTCCCCCGGTGCCAGCCGCTTCAACATCGATGCCAGCCACCGTCGTGGCATACTACCGGACAATCACGGGTAGGCGTCGCTTCGCCCTGGCGTGAGCTTGACGCCGCTCAACCTGCGTCGTTGACCATCGTGCTCGACGACCGAAGCTTCAAAGGGGATGTTAGAGACGTGATCCCTGGCTCGCGCGGCGGCGCGCTTGAGCCGGGCTAGCGATCTCACTCCCCATCTCCGCATCGCTACGAACCCCGACAGGCTGAGAGAGCTCCGCTCCGCGTTTCAGTCGGTCTTGGTCGAGTGTACACTTCCGAGACTGACCATCC
Organism: Hypomecis punctinalis; assembly: GCA_949316475.1. Lineage (NCBI taxonomy): Eukaryota > Metazoa > Arthropoda > Insecta > Lepidoptera > Geometridae > Hypomecis > Hypomecis punctinalis. The sequence goes on from OX438822.1 coordinate 4,720,754, forward strand.
GAAGCCGCGTTCGCCTGTTCGAGTACGCCACCGGACCCGACGTGCGTCACGTCATTTCAAGTCAAAGAGGAAGAGATGCCGCCTGCACTTGGTTCAGTGCAGATCGTGAAGACTGAGACAACACCACCAAGCCATAAGATGGCCAACCCAATTCCACCTAGCCAAGAAATGGCCAACGATGGCCACACTAGAGGCTAACGAGGGTGGTGAGCGAAGCCGCCCGTCCTCGCGGACTGGGAAGGGTACTCGCACCCTCTAAACATTGCCCCTCGGCCCTCAGCGGCCGAGGCGTCCAGCTGACAAAAAAATATATAGCTCTAGTTGGTAACCTCATCATCATCATCATTCACAGCCTTCTTTATCCCACTGCTGAGTATAGGCCTCTCTCTTACTGTGCCATCTGCCTCGGTCCTGTGCCAATCGTGTCCAGGTTCGACCCGCGATTTCGACTATATCGTCAACCCATCTTGCAGCCGGACGACTAACGCTCCGCTTACCTTGCTTCGGCCACAATTCTGTGACAGCCTTACTCCACCTGTCGTCACTTCGCCTCGCTATGTGTCCTGCCCAGCTCCACTTCAGTTTCATGACCACGGTTCCAACGTCCCGAACTTTAGTTCTTAGTCGGATTTCCGTATTGCGCACTCGATCTTGGAGTTTAACGCCAAGCATGGACCTCTCCATGACTCTCTGTGCAACTCTGATTTTGTTTACAACCTCATGTGTGAGTGTCCATGTCTCGGCACCATGCGTCATGGTGGGCAAGACACACTGGTTAAAGAGGCGAATCTTCAGACATTGTGGAATATGGCGGGGTTTAAGGATGTAATTCATTTTTTGGAATGCCGCCCATCCAAGTTGTATACGCCTAGCGATCTCTTTCTTCTGATGCTCTATGCCAAATCATATCCTATCTATGTATGACAGGTACACGTAACTGTACCGAGGTACACGTAACTGTCAACCATCTCTAAACTCTCGCTTTCAATTACAATTGGATGCGAGGTTCCAGAGATATTTGACATCACTTTGGTCTTGGTCATATTAATCTTAAGGCCTGCTTTCAAAGAAGCATCCGAAAGCTGTTGAACCATGTCCTGGAGATCGTCTAAGCTTTCGGTAAATAATACAAGGTCATCTGCAAACCTAAGGTGAGAAAGGTAAGCGCCATTGATGTTTACTCCTCGTGAGTCCCATTCAAGCATTTTTAAAACGTCTTCTAAGACAACAGTAAAAAGCTTGGATGAAATGGAGTCCCCTTGTCTTACCCCCCTTTTGATTGGGATAGGATTGGTAACGTCATGCAGATTGACTTGCATTGTTGCCGAGGTATACAACTCTCGTAGCACATCCACATATCGAGCATCGATCGTGCAGCGATGAAGAGAGTCGAACACTGCCCAGTGTTCGACACTGTCAAAGGCCTGCTCATAATCAACGAATGCCATACATAATGGTATGTTAAACTCTTGACACTTCTCCATCAGCTGCTTAACCGTGTGTATGTGGTCGATAGTGGAGTACCCGCTCCTGAAGCCGGCTTGTTCGACAGGCTGGCATTCGTCAAGTTGGCGTGTAAGACGGTTGTTAAGGATTTTGGCGAATAGTTTGTATATTTAAGATAGGAGACTTATGGGTCGGTAGTTGCTAAGTTTTGAGATATCTCCTTTTTTGTGTAAGATAGTAACGATGGTATTCTTCCAGGACTGAGGCGTGTGTGATTTCTGTAATACTTCATTGAAAAGCTTTACGAGAACGTTTAACACTGGGTGACCACCAGCACAGAGCATCTCTACTGTAATACTATCTTGCCCGGGCGCTTTCACGGTTTTCATTTGGGCAAGAGCTGTTTGTACTTCGCAAGGTAATTTTTCAGGAAGGTCTTCTGGGTCGTGATGCTCAACAGCCAAAGCTCTTGGGTCATCGTTTGTCATGTTAGTTTTAGTGGTTTGCGCGGCATATAGGCCCTCATAAAACTCTTCGACTACTTTAAGTATTTCTCGTTGGTCCGTTTCCGTTACTGTCTTATAAATATGGTGACCTCACTTCCGCCAAACACGGGGGGAGAAGAACCCGGAGTTGCCTCGGTATTAATTGTTCTATGCTCTCACGCTTCGATCTTTGTGTTATGTGAGCGTGTTTTGAATTATTGGTGACCAGTGTTTCAAACTACGACTCGGCTTTTGTTTTAGGACCCTGATATCTATCTAACACTGCTATGATTATACATCTCTGGTGTTATCGTAGACAACAGATATATTACGCGGTATGCATTATACACGGTAAATAAAGGAATGAATAACCACATCATTGCACACAAAGACACAGACATAGACAAAGACATTGTAGAAGCGATTTCTTCCATGCCATCTTTCAAGTAAATAGTCAATTACCGCATTACAGACAAAAACGGATAATTTGGAGATGAGGTTTGCAGAAGGCGAGATAGTTACAGGTGCAATCTCACTCCTAACAATTCTAAAAGCATTCAACAGTTTTTATTTATGTCAACTTAACTCGTAACTTGTACCTAGGTGACAAAAATAACCTTAAAAACAAATAAATCAAAACAAACTTCTAAGTCCTATAACTTTTTTTGGACTGAAACTACAGCAGCAGCATTTCATAATCATCATTTGTTACACTATACTGAACTATAAAAACTAGGTTTGGTTGATGGCCGCGCGAAAAAAAAAAAGGCGCCACCTTCCATACAAAAACCGGCATTGGCTGTACGATTGTGTTCTTATTTAGCGGTATGATAATATAATCATGAAGTCCATTGAAATGTTACAATTTAAGCACTTAATATTGCACTTTTAGAGAACGTAATTTTATTTTTGGGGGATCAATAGAAGCTTAACCCCAAGTTTGTGGGGTTGCCGCCCGGCCCTTGTTGGGCCGCCATCTTGGAAAAAGTGGTCCTAACACTTTTGCACACACTTGAATGGACTTAATGACTGTTCTTTGTTTTTATTGTCGAATGTAAAATATTGTATAAATTATCAATTTGTTTGAATACAAAGTTATACAATTTTGTTCTATTTTTGGTGTTAAAATATTGATCATGAAGGAATATTATTTTTTTAACTAATGTTATTTGTTTTATTGTCGTATGTTATGTGGAAGAGTTTGAATAAATGATCAAACGAAAGAAAGATTTTTTATTATTAAACTCTACTTTTACGTGCGTTTATTCTTGCTTTTGTGGCTGTAGTAGAAACACTCGTTTTTTCAAGTCAATCAAAATATTATATTAAGAAAATGAAAATATTCATATAAAAAATAATAATATTCATAATACATAATCTTTAATTGCGTATATGGGTGTTTACCACAGAACAGCAGAACTAATCTCTTCTGTGGTGTTTACAGTGTAATACAGATGTTATGTAGGTACATGTATGATCGCCATATTCCACCTTTCGGCGGCGTGGAGGTTACTTAACCAGGGTTGATAGCGATAACCTACCTATTGAGCCAAATATGTTTATTTATCCTAATAGATTCAAAATTAATTGAAAAAAAAACGGAGGGCTCTTTTTTGGTTTTAACTAATGTAATAAACTCAGAAAATATGAACTTTCTCGAAATGTAACGATTGTTATGGTTACAATTTTTGATTATTATTATACCAGCCTCCATACATTTTGTGGACATGTCTTTTGCTTCAATATGTACTCGTACCTAAAAATGAATGAAGAAACTAAGAATGGCATACATCGATTTGAGCTATTTGAATTTTGTACATAGATTGTAATGATTGAGTCGGGGTGCCATTTTGTCGAAAAAATGTTTATTAGAGTTTGTGCAATAAGAGAAGCGTCGTAGGTGAGGCCGCCCGTGTGCCATTTTACTAATTTTGTTACGTTGACAACACTACTCTGCCATTGCTAGCACAACTAAAAGTGTTTGATACTTGGTAGACAACAATTCTGTTTTCATCAGTACTCCCGAGTACCAAGAATAGTCGGTACCTTGGCTGCTGATTATAATCTTATTGTTACTTCACCGTAACGCCGCGACGGTTCTGTTTACACATACTCTAGTAAGGGTAGGGGTGGAATTAAACGAAATTATTACATAGTTATACTATTTTATTAAGTCACATGCTTATATTTATTTACAGTGACAACACCGATGTCGTGCTTACAAAAATTGACAATTCTATACAAATATAAAACTTACCGTAATATAAGCGTGTATATTGTATAATCGTTTTGTAGAATTGAACTTTACGAGTGTTAAGCTCGAAACATACTATCGGACGCGGCTTACGGACGCGACTGACAGCCGCGACCTAGACTATGAAAGTACACTGAGCCGTGCACACTATCGGACATAAGTCGCGGACGTCACCTTCGGACGACCTTGAGCGTTCGGACGTCCGAGAGCGTTCTGGCACACCGGCCCACCGACCGCCTAAGCAATAGCAATCGTAATAGCAATCGCTTATGACTTCATTTTAGTCATTTGGCACCGCCTATGTGACGTTAGCCATCAAAGTTGTTCATTCAACGATTGCTTTCGCAATCCGCACAAAGCAATTGATGGCTATCGTCACATAGGCGGTGCCAAATGACTAAAATGAAGTCATAAACGATTGCTATTACGATTGCTATTGCTTAGGCGGTCGGGGGGCGGATGTTATAAGACTGTGCACATTGCTAAGTCGCGGCTGTCAGTCGCGTCCGTCAGCCGCGTCCGATAGTATGTTTCCGGCTTTACTGCGGTTACGGCGGATATATTTTAGGATAAAACTGTACTCATTATCGAGACCAACTTTTACTAAGGGATCATACGGCTTTTTTTACATTTTTAACCGGCTCCCTATTGGATGAGGTTCTATGTTCATCGATATTTCCGCCATTTGGATTTCACAATTGTGAACGGGTTTAGAAAATTATTTATTAGTCCGAAAGTTAGAGTAATAGAGGTAAGTTTTTTTTTTTAACACTACTACTACATAGAAAGCAATTGGATCATCCACAGACCCTTGAAGGTCTAAAGATAATCCAAGTGCTCAAGCCCAATTAGAGGTAATTACTCCCGAAGTGGTCCCATTTAAATTATATCGAAACCGGCTGAGCTGGTTTTTAAAAAATCAACAATAATTTAATTTATACATCGATTTGAGCGAACTTGAATTTTGTATAAAATTGAAGTCGTGAAAAATAATTTTGCTGAGAGTCAACTGGACTGAAAGTGAACTTATAGACAAGGTTATTTCTAATCAATTAGCATCCTTTCAGGGTCTTAATAACCCCCTTTCAGCTTATTAAACCCTTTCTGAATATACAGGGTTATTTCTAATCAATTAACATTCTTTCAGTGGCTTATTCTGTACATCAAAACTAACAACTTCTGTTCTACGACTTTTATTAATTCTCAAAAAAAAAGTTGTTGTTTTTCTATGAAACCATGGAAAAATATGGTTCACCCGCGACAAATATGGAACAGCTGATTTTTTTTTTAGTTTTGACAAAAGTCGCAGAACAAAAGTTGTTAGTTTTGATGTACAGAATAAGCCACTGAAAGAATGTTATTTGATTATAAATAACCCTGTATATTCAGAAAGGGTTTATTTGTTTATATGGTTATTTGATTATAAATAACCCTGTATAAGCCGAAAGGGGGTTATTAAGACCACCAGAAAGAACAACTTTTACTATGGGGCTAACCTTGAACAAGCGAGAAAGTTAAATCCGCTGTGTCATATATTTTTGACTGCCTTGTTGGCTCAGTGGTTAGTGACCCTAACTTCTGGATCGAAGAGGCGTGGGTTCGATCCCCACCCAGGGCAAATATTTATGTGATGAACATAAGTGTTTGCTCTGTGTCTGGGTGTTATTTAGTTAATATCTATATAAGTATGTATTTAAAATTAAGTAGGTATATGTATCTAGTATATCAGTCTCTGGCAGCCATAGCACAAGCTTTGCTTAGTTTTGGGTCAGAGGCCGTGTGTAAGATGTCCCCCCAAATATTTATTAAATATTTATTTTTTGATTCTGCAGCATTCGAGCAGTTTTAGGGATGATTTATATTAGGACAGGGCGAGCGCGGGACCGGCCAGGGACGGGCCGGACGGGGCCCGTACGACGCCCGTACGACGCACGTCGACGCACGTTCCATACATTTTGGGTGAAAGCTCGGACGAGCCTCGTCCAGGCGCCCTACGGGCCAAGTCCGGCCCGTCCCGCGCCCGCCCTGCCTTAATATAAATCATCTGTTATACGGCACATCCGATTTTTTATCAAACCGTGGTGTACCTACTCCTTTTCTAAATAGCCCAGTGTTCAAATGTTCATTGACTTTTGACAAAATGAGAAATAGTTGTTTGGTTCTAAGTAAAAGTTAGCCATAATGATTTGTACAGTGATATTCTAAAATAAGTCTATGGTTTAAAAAAACACCCGTAGAAAAGAATCACAGCCAAGCGAAAGAAACATTAGTTACCAAGGGCATAAAGACGTAGTTTATTTTCGTCAAAGGAGACATTGCAAAAATGTATGGAGGTTAGGCCATGACCTGTATCGTGCCTATATAAATAATGTAGGTACTAGCCGCTAGCCTCCAGTCTGGACTTCGTCCAAATCAATTAAGAAAATATTTTTCTACAAAGAACCAAATCATTGAAAGCCAACTTTATCAGCCCATTTATATACCATATTTTTACGCTTAGTTTGAAGCACGGTACAACGTCTGGGCCCACGATGCAATATCTCCTTTGACCTTGAAAAGTATGGATTTGTAACTTTATTTCCCTTAAATAAGAGGAAAATACCTTAATATATCTTTAAATTAGAGAAAGAGAAAGTAATCAAGTTTTACAAACTCACATATTTAGTTAATTAGTAACAGAAATATAGGCCGAGTGGCTAGGCCTGGTGTCAGAGTATACAAACCGCCTAAAGGCCTCTGACGTGGCTTAACGGTTAAAATAACTGGGACCCAAAGTACCGCTTTTAGCGACGATAGACGGTCCGTTTTTGCATGGATGACCTTGGGAGGCTTTTACAACCGAGCGCTGTCAAGACAGTAGAAGCTCGGTAATGATATCTAACGGTATTGTGACTCGACTCTGTCCTTAAAATAAATACTTACAGCCCCACGTCAAAGAAGATATAATAATACTACGTATAGAACGGTCACTCGTTACCCTCCACCCGTTTGAGTCTTCCTCACTTCCACCCCGCGTTTCACGTACCGATCGTGTACACAGCGCGCGGGCTGCACTAGCCGGTAGATTTTGTAATAAAAAATACCTAGACTGTGACTATAGGTTGAATTGTGCTGTGTATGGTTGAATATCAATAATACGTAAAAAAAGAAGAAATTTTAATGTTCATCTAAGGATAAGTAAATGGAAATTATTTTACATAATTTGGTAACTTCCTCTTGATATTTTCTTTCAAATAAAGTAGATCGGTTACTTTTACTAAAATGCTTCCAAATTAAGTAATTGTTATACTTTTTAAGCATAACAATATATTCATTTTTGCAAATTGAATACGCAACTGTCTCACTCACGCGGCATGTCGTCACGTCGCTGACTGCCATAGACGTTCCGCACACATATACGCGTGTAGCGACCGTGCATATGTGTGTTGTCTGTGAGTAAGTACTGTGTAGTGTGCGTAAGACAGCAGATTTTGTATGGAAAATCGCGGAGTGTCCGGGCTGTGCCCACGTGACCACTCAGCACGTAACACGCGAATAAAACCAACGTTCCCTAGTTTTGTATTCCATTTGTAATAAGATATATGAATAGTAGAAACAGTACACAGTAGGGATAAGTGCAATGACCATTTGTGCAGTGCACTTATCCCTACTGTGTACTGTTTCTACTATTTTCTACTATTCATATATGTTATTACAATTAGAATACAAAACTAGGGAACGTTGGTTTTATTCGCGTGTTACGTGCTGAGTGGTCACGTGGGCACAGCCCGAGCTATCTTCTCTGGTAGGTATAGGTGTACCCCTTATCCCTACTGGTAGAACTAAATCTACAAAAAGTGCACTTATCCCTACCAGGGGGGATAGCTCGGTAGAGGTAAGTGTCGCTTCTTCCTTCATAATGCGGACCGCCAGGGATTGGAATGCCCTGCCTCCGTCATTGTTTCCTGACAATTACAATCTGGATATCTTCAAGTCAAGAGTGAATAGGTATCTTCTAGGTCTACTTACTCCATCTTCGGGTACAACTTCGCTTTCCATCAAATTCAATTTCAATCAATTCCGGCGAGTCGGTGGTGAAAGCCCTATTCTACAAAAAAAAGCCGGCTAGGGCTGCCCGCCTCGTAGGTAAATCGCACGCTTACTGACTACAAACCCACAAGTTCGTTCGTCACTACGGCGCGTCTGCGACTGCTGATGTACCGAACTCCGAGACTCGTAGGCAGATTTCTAAAGGACACGCAGTAATATGTACGTCAATGCTCGTAGGTATGATTCGCGTTCCAAACGAAATACTTTTATGTTAGATACCATCACCGTGTTAGTAGAAATATTATATCTTTTCTTGTGAGAAGAATGCAAAACAACACTTTGAATAAGATCCAAGTACCTAACAATAGTCACAAGTTTTTGTGCACGTCTCTTAAAATTAATGTGTGATTTGTAAAGTACATGGACTTTCAGAGAGACTTTCTTGGATAGAGATGTAAGTATATAGGTTCAACATTATGAGCAACTTTTAATATGGGACTAGCACCGAAATCAAAATAGCAACGTTAAACCAATAAAACCAACGTTGCCTAGTATTGTATTCGATTAGTAGGGGAAAACTGGGTGTTACCGGTCAGATGATAATACCGGTCAGATGACAATACCGATCAGATGATAATACCGGTCAGCACATTTTCACCTAACCTACGTTGTTTACTAGCACAAACACTTGAATAGTGGATGGCGTGACTGTTCCCCGCGCCCTAGCACCCACCCCCGCTCAATTCCGATCACGCAAGCTTAACATTTTTATCCAAAAAGTGCATAACGCCGATAAAGTTTTCACTTCAAAAATAAGCTTTACCATGCATTTTCCCACAATTTTTTACACATAGGTACCACCTAGTTGCATAAACCAATATCAATTCGTATTTTAGTATTATATACTACGGGACTAATCGCGCACTAAAATAAGCGCGTGGTCACGGGACCACGGTCGATGTAACTCGGCCGAAACGTCGGGATGAAGAGGTATTTATTTATCTCGTAATTTTAGTGCGCGATTCCTCATACGAACAGCTAGAATGTGGAACGCTTTGCCTGGGTCTGTCTTCCCGCTAAAGTATAACGTGGGTGTCTTCAAATCCCGAGTAAATAGGTATCTTCTAGGTAAGCGTGCTACATCCTAGACCGCATATCTGCTCAACATCAGGCAGTATGTAGTCAAACGCAAACCTACAAGGAAAAAAAAAAGTCCTGTAGTATATAATAACTAGCTGACCCTGCCACGCGTTGCTGTGGCTAAATAAATTAAAATTGCGACTGTAATTTGAGATTTAAACTATCCTATCTCTCAAGTTGGATCGAACTGCACATGGTGTGCGAATTTTATTATAATCGGTTAAGTGGTTTAGGAGTCCATTGAGGACAAACATTGTGACACGAGATTTATATATATTAAGAAGATAATTTGTTCAAATCGCGTAAGTTTAAAAACAAGTGAAAAACAACGTTTCGTATTGACATTTTATGACATTTTTGGTATGGAAATGCTGATTTTGTTTTCTCGATTCCATAGTAGGTCCGATAGCGAAAGTTGTTCATAATGATTATATACCTCTGAGAGTCCTTATACTTTACAATAAAAAACCTTGAAGTATAATATAGTTTACAGAGCAAATTATTGTAAAAATTCACAAATATTAGGCGCTTAGAATAATTATAACTATCTATGCTATGATTATGTGTTTATATTGCGTTAGTAAATGCGTGAAAAAGTAAATTTTGAAGATTCTCGACCGACTGCTATACGCCATTATTCGATGATTTTGAATTTTCGAAGTTTATTTTTTTAATTTCGAATATTCGATTTTTGAAGTTTTGAAGATGGCGAATTTTCAAAGATCTTCGAAAAAGTCAACTCATGTACAGGCGAATTCATACCTTATAATAAGGCGGGGAGGTATATTGAGGGAGAAAATTTTGAGGGAAGCTCTCCATTTAATTATATACAGGGTTGTTTCTAATCAATTAGCATCCTTTCAGGGGCTTATTCTGTACATCAAAACTGACAACTTTTGTTCTACTTTTATTAATTCTCAAAAAGAAGTTGTTATTCCATAGAAAAATATCGTTCACCCTCGACAAAATGTATGGAACAGCTGATTTTTTTTTCGAGTTTTGTCAAAAGTCGTAAAACAAAAGTTGTTAGTTTTGATGTACATAATAAGCCCCTGAGAGAATGCTAATTGATTAGAAATAACCCTATATAAGGTCACATAAAATATATTACATTATATTTCAAACAACATTATATTATCAAACAAGTTGACGGATGTGAAGTTAGCTACAAGCTGCGCGAAACCCAATCAACTCACAGCTTTAAGGCTCCTTTACACACAGGCGGTACGAGCGGTATAGCAGACGGGCGGGCATCTGTATTGTACTGGTTATATAAGAAGGGCTCACACAGGTCCGGTCGCGGTACTGCCGTACCGCCCTTTACCGCTCGTACCGCTCGTACCGCTCTACCGCTCGTACCGCTCTACCGCTCGTACCGCCTGTGTTTGATGGAGCCTTTATGTGAGCTTCAGTCAGGATTGGATATTGCGCAGCTTGTAGCTAACTTCACATCCGCCAACTTGTGTGATTCGGCCTGTACTATATTTGAGTTTTTATATTAATTCATGTTTTAATGGTTACCTGTTGTATAATAAAATTTTACTATTTTCATAATAATTTTTTGTTTGGCTGAAAACAAATTAATTATAATTCGAATACACTAGTCGGTCGTGCGCAAACATTCTTTCAAATATTCGAAGTTTTGAAAATTTTAAATTTTCAAAATTTTCGAAGTTTTGAAGATTTCGAATTTTGAAAGATCTTCTAAAAATTAACTCAAGTACAGGCGAATTCATGCCTTATTCTAACTAGTTAGGAGTTAAAGTTGCGAGCGTGACTCATCGCTGTTAGCTCGTGAAGAGACGGTAGAGTAAGGCGGGAAGGTATATTGAAAGAGAGAATTTTGAGGGTAGGACTAGTTTTGTCGAAGAGTTACACGCGTCGGCGTCGTTGCAGCTTTGTAGGCAGCCGTGCACATATCTGAAAATATAATAATCATACTTAATATTATAAATCCGAAAAGTTTGTTGGTTTGTTCCTCTTTCATGCAGCAACAAAGCAACGGATTACCTATCTACATATATTTTGCAAAGAATAAAAATAAAACAATATATATTATATAGGTTATACAAAGACACTTAACAGATAAACTGTCATATATTATATACAACTTTTTGTCACAATGTAATTTAGATTTAAATTTAGCTAGTAAGATTTACTTTGTTTTGCTTCACCCTATAAAACAGGGTCCTCAAGTAGACGTAAGCATATAATACTAAGTTATATATGTTATAATACTCTCTTGTTGGTGCAAATAAATATTCTGATTCTGATTCTGGATTGACTTGATTTTTGGCATGGATATAGTTCAAAGGCCAGAAAGTAAGGTAGACTTTATAGCGAAAAAATAGAAGGTTCCTGTGGGATAGCACAAAAGTTAAAATACCACGTGGGCGGAGCCGAAGGCAAAAGCTAGTTTTTAATAATGCTAAGACTATACAGGTAATCAATCAATTAGCATCCTTTTAGGGGCTTATTCTGTACATCAAAGCTAACAACTTATGTTCTGCGACTTTTGTCAAAACTAAAAAAACAGCTGTTCCATACATTTTGTCACGGGTGAACGATATATTTGTATGGAACAGCATTTTTAGGGTTCCGTACCTCAAAAGGAAAAAACGGAACCCTTATAGGATCACTTTGTTGTCCGTCTGTCCGTCTGTGTGTATGTCAAGACTCTTTATCTAGGGAACGCGTAAAGATATCGAGTTGAAATTTAAACTATATACGTAAACCTATGAACTCTTGCAGTTGTGTATAAGAAAAGCTTCTCAGTTACCGTATAAAAAAGTTAGAGCCGTTTATGTCGTAAAAAAACGCATATTTTAACGCTCACAAAAATCAAAACCTACAGGGTACTTCCCGTTGACATATAACTATGAAATTTGGCGAAAAGCATTGTCTCAGAGTACACATATAGGAATAAATCTAAAAACTGTACATTTTCATTTAAATCACATAAAAATAAGGCCTCAAAATACACAAAATATGGGTTCAAAATTCAAAGTGAGTAAAGCATATCATGTAAGGTATCATATAAAATAACTTCATTAGCACATGCTAAAAAAGGTTTTTAATTACTTTAACAATATGTTTGTACGGAACCCTCGATGTGCGAGCCTGACTCACACTTGTCCGGTTTTTTTTTTGAGATTTGATATGTCATTAAAAAAAGTTGTTAGTTTCGATGTACAGAATAAGCGTCTAAAGGATGCTAATTGATTTCCAGTAACCGTGTAGACCTTATTAATAGGCTATAAGTAGCCCAACGAGCTATGGAGAGGACTATGCTCGGAGTCTATGTGAGATCGAATCAGATATGGCGAGATTCGTTGAATAGCCAAAGTTATTGGCAAGAAGAATAATTAATTAAAGAATAATTCAGCAGATTGGAAAGAAGAAATGGCAGTGAGTAGCGCCCATAACACGGAGGATTGATAACAGAGGTGGTCGAGAAGTTCTCGAGTAGAGACCACGTACAGGCTAGCGCATCATAAGACAGTTGGTCTTATCAAGGTCACAGGATCACGCTTTTTTTTTCGCGTCAATTTTTGACTTGGACTAGACTTAGCTGGATAGACCCGACCTTGACGGGGGAAGTCTATGTTCAGCAGTAGATATCCTGTGGCTGACGGTTGGTTGACTGTGTCAATAAACTGTTTCTAATTATTTTAGATCAATAATTTTCGAACTATGATTCGGTCTATACAGGGTTATTTGCTTACCCTGTGCTAAGCGAAAGAGAGTGATTCTGACCATGATTACGAACTACTATGGGGTCAACGAAAAAATCATCTGTATCATACTGTGTCGATTCAGAGTTGTAATTTTTAACGAAACAGCTGTTTTTTTTCTCGAATTGTGGATTGGCCCACAATTCACAAAAAAAATTGTACCATAGTAAAAATTGTTCGTAATGATGGTCTCAATCGCCCCCTTTCGGCTTAGTACAGGGTAAGCAAGTAAACCTGTATAGACCGAATCATACTATACTCTATAAAATTTAACTTGATCTCTGCGACAGCTGTCAGAAAAATCACGCCTATGAAGTCCTGAATTTCTTAATAGTACAGACACCTGTCAATGTCATACTATATGGGCACGCCAATTAGTGATGGGCGACGAATGATCGTGACCACAGAGTTTAAGATAGAGTTTTATTTAAAATATCGATAGTTTATACTAGCGATATTTTAAATAAAACTTAATTTATCATTAATTTATTGTATATTTTAATATCATAGCATTTTTACATGTGTAATTAAATTAAACCCAATTATATGTTACATTAGCATCGATAATAGTAAAAAACGTCGATAAATATTACCTTTACAATATTATGAGTATTTAACTAAATCATAACATTATTTACATGTGTACATACTTGATCTTAAATAATAGTAAGTAAATAAAATCCAATTTCTTGAAATTTGTTTGAAAATCAATTGTTTGAAAATCGATTTTTTTCACCACTATCTCAACTCTAAAAATGTCAATCTTCTATGTTAATGTCACTGTCGCAGAGATCAAGTTAAATTTTATGGAGTATAGTTTAACTCACACACAAAGGACATGTCCACAAAATATATGGAGGCTGGTATAATAATAATCAAAAATTCTAACCACAACACTCGTTACATTTCGAGAAAGTTCATATTTTTCTGAGTCTATTACAACAGTTAAAAACAAAAATGAGCCCTCCGATTTTTTTTTATTAATTTTGAATTTATTAGGATAAATAAATATATTTGGTTCAATAGATAGTTTATCTCTAGCAACTCTGATTAATTAACCTCCAAATTGTTAAATAAAAGCATTTATACCAATTAGATACACTTTTAAAGTGTTTTTTTGTGACATTGTACCTACTAACTGGTCACACTGGTAGGTTATAATTTTTCATTTTAGCAAATTAAGTGATGAATGTGGAAGAATCAGCTACGAATGCAAGTAAAATAACGATAGAAGCACTTTATCATCGCTAAACTACAAAAAGCAATACCTAAGCTGTATTGTTTTCATACAATTTATTTTTCACATTAAAAAAAATTGGAGATGTGAAAAAATCTAAATTAAATATATTTGGGAAGCCCATAAAACTAGCTTTCAAATGATGTATATATCATCTTGGTTCGATTTTTCTCTGAATAATATACCACTTGTGGACGTCACCTTTAAATGGCATGGGAAGTAATATATTAGTATGTAAAGCTATATTTATTGTAAAGAAATAAATAAAATGAAAAACTAATTTGAATTTGAAGTCGGCGGATGTGAAGTAAGCTACAATCAGCGCAATATCCAATGCTGACCGGAGCTCAGATAAAGCTGCGTGTTGATCGGATATTGCGCAGCTTGTAGATAACTTCACATCCGCCGACTTGTATGATTCAGCCTATACTGACCGGTCGTTGTAGTAGAACCGTCCGCAGTGGGACATGCGGATGATTTCAGTGTCGGTGGTGGCGGTGCCCGAGTCCAGGCCGCAGCCGCGCACCGTGATGCTCTCGCCGGTGTCGTCTGGAAAAAACATTAAATATCTTGTGAAAAAAAGCATTTATATAAAAATAAAAAATGTATAAAATACTACCTATATCTAACGTATTGCTAGGATAAAGAAACATTTTCCCTTTATTACAATTTTTTTTGCTCGCTACGCTCACGCTAAGTAAGATGTTTTCGTATAGGTACTCACTTCTTAAATGAAATGAAATCTATTCATGTACTTTGTATAATGAGCTGTATTTTTTTCTATACCCATATTTTTGTGTTACCAGAGGGCCTCGTGAAATATGTTGCCCATATGAAATTTTGGTCTTGCACCGCCACTGTACTGGGCTAAACGGGAAGTCAACATCAAGTACAAAACAGTTACCGAGTAATAACTTAATAAGCATAAATAAATAAGAATTTTATATCTCACCATTAAGATCCTGATGAAGTAAGAACAATATAACCTAGAAACATTTACCAAAGACTCCAGTTATCATGATGCAAGAAGTAGCAGGGTGCTTTCAGCATCTGCAGCGAGCGGTTGTTGTGGAAGGGGTCTTGAAACAAGAAGGCTCTTACCAAAGACTCCAGCTATCTTGATACAAGAAGTAGCAGGGAAAAGCCCGTCTCGTCCCTTCCGTCCGCCCATACAGGGTACTTCCAGCATCTGGAGCGAGTGGTTGTTGTGGAAGTGGTCTTAAAACAAGAAGACTCTTACTAAAGACTCCAGCTATACAAGAAGTAGCAGGGAACAGGCCATCTCGTCCTTTCCTGCCACCCATACAGGGTGCTTTATTAGACACTATAGATACCATATTTTGTAAAGGCTATTTCTCGATGCAAGAATACACTTCCCAAAGACTTCAGCTATATTGATGCAAGAAGACTCTTACCAAAGACTGGCAATTTTGATGCAAGAAGACTCTTACCAAACTTTAGCTATCTTGATGTAAGAAGACTCTTACCAAAGACCCCAGCTATCATGATGCAAGAAGACTCTTGCCAAAGATTTCAGCTATATTGATGCAAGAAGGTTCTTACCAAAGACTTCAGCTATCTTGATGCAAGAAGGCTCTTACCAAAGACTTCAGCTATCTTGATGCAACAAGGCTCTTACCAAAGAGTCTAGCGATCTTGATGCAAGAAGGCTCTTACCAAAAACTCCAGCTATCTTGATACAAGATGTAGCAGGGAACAGGCCATCCCGCCCTTTCCGTCCGCCCATGCAGGGTGCTTCCAGCATCTGTAGAGAGTGATTGTTGTGGAAGGGATCGTCGCACGCTGGGAACTTGCCGTTCATCGACACGCATTTGAAGCAGTCGATGGCGTCACCTGCAATGCCAATGTATATGATTAATGGTTATCCAAAACTAGTGTATAGGCCGAATCACACAAGTTGGCAGATGTGAAGTTAGCTACGAGCTGCGTAATCTCCAATAAACTCGCAGCTTTATGTGAGCTTCACTCAGGATTGGATATTGCGCGGCTTGTAGCTAACTTCACATCTGCAGACTTGTAAGTTTCGGCGTATACTAGCCCGGAAAGAGGTAATTCAGACCATCTTTATGAACAACTTTGCAGTGTTACGCACACACACAACACACACACACACACACACACACACACACACACACACACACACACACACACACACACACACATATACACAGCTCTCCCTTACTAAAAACCTACTAACTTTAGATCTAAGTAAACAATTCTGTGTAACTAAGATTATTATTTTTTTTTTGTCAGCAGTCATTGTAAGTAGGAAGGTACTGGCTCTTATAATACAGGTTTTGACCTAGCATAAGGGCCAGGGAACCAAGATATCAATTGTGCTACTTAATTGGACAAATAAACGATTTTGTATTTTTTTTTTTTAATTTTGTATGGACTCGAATTTTTAGTTGGCCCCATAGTAAAAGTAGTTCATAATGATAGTCTTAATCACCTCCTGTCAGCTTAGTACAAACCAAGCAGATAACCCTATATGTATCTTACAATTTAAGGCAGTCAGTTCTATCCAACCTTCCATCAGCCATAGGACGTCCACTGCTGAACTTAGACCTCCCCAATAGATTTCCAATAAGACCGGTTGGAAACAGAAAAATGTTTTCCTTCACCGAAAATCCAGTGTTGTGAGATTCCGTACATAGATTCCGAAGAACTCATTGGGACGGGGACGGGATTTAAACCCATTACCTCCCGATTGTAAGGCCAGTGTTATTACCACTAGACCACTACTGCTATAAGTGTTATAATAGACCCAATTGGCGATGAAGGCGCTATCGTAATTATAATACGAGTACTTAGCTAATTAGCACATTTCTGTTTCTTTTTCACTTTAGGAATTCGATGATAGCGAGAACTTTTTACGTTGCTATTTATTAAATTTACGATGGTGCCTGCATAATTGGACCTATGCTACAGAGCCCTTAGTCCAGATTTTAATAAATAATAATAAATATTAGTAGGAAACATCTTACACACGGCCTCTGACCACAAACTAAGCAAAGCTTGTGATATGGCTGCCAGAGACTGATATACTACATACATACTTATTTTAAATACATAACTGACAAGAACTGATACTTAAATAGATAGTAACTAAATAACACCCAGATACAAAGCAAACACTTATGTTCATCACATAAATGCTTGCTCTGGGTGTGGATCAAACCCACGCCTCTTTGATCCAGAAATCAGGGTTCACTAACCACTGAGCCACCGAGGCAGTCAAGTTTTGAGTAGTTTACTTAAACTTTCGCGTTCGTGTGTGGCTCCATACATTTTGGTTAGTTCTTCCTCGTTTTCGCTGTACCAAAATGTATAGACTATAGAGCCATACGGAAAAATCTGTAGTTTCAATTTACGGGTAAGGGATGTTTTGCAGATGACATGGTGGGGCCGTCGGTGGGGGCAATTCGAAAGCTTATCAAAAGGATATGGAAATTGCGGGTTTTGAAATCTTGCAGAAACAAAAGTTATACCAATAGAAAGCTTACATAATTATCTTTTCAAACACATATTTTTTAGAATTTTTTTCATCGCCATTTAATTTTCAAATGGGTTCTAAAAACATTAGAAAAATGAACTATGTGCTACACCAACTAACTGCATTAAGCCTAAATTGAAAAAAAAACCTGACAGTGACATTAAGAAACAGCAAAAGGAAATGACATTGTCAATATTGAACAACCAAAAGAGGGCTGGTCGCCATGTTTTAAAAAATAAATAAATGTCAAACTCTAAAATACCAGCCCGCTATTGGTTGTTTGAAGATTCCTGTCTGATACGTAGACTACGTAGACCTCCTCTTAGTATTACCAGTTCAGTCTAAATATTTTCTACTTAGTGAAATAAAAAAAGAGATATTATAATAAAACGACGATACACAAAAATATGTTTTTGCGTGAAATAATATTCTTAAATATGGCACTAAACATTAATATAGCTCGCATCGCTGCCGGTTTTCAAGGACCGCCTCCCATATAAAAAGTTTACCAACTCCTTTGTGAGGCATATGCGGCGGACCATGGTCTAACGTATAACTCAAAAAAGAGCGAAGTGGTCATTTTCAAGAGTGGACGTCTTACGCCTGAACGTTTTCCGCCAATCATGCTTAATGGGGCGGCTCTGAAAGTGGTGAATAGCTTTAAGTATTTGGGGCATATAAGTAACGATGAGTTGACAGATGACGATGATATAGAGAGGGAGCGTGGGGCTCTGGCAGTCCGGGGAAATATCCGGTCGAAATTAAGAAAATTGAAGACGAAATCGAATTTGCAAAAGTATTAAAGAACCTACTTATCACGAAATGCTATTATACATTAAACGAGTACCTATTGGACAGTCATAAAATAGCAAATTGAAACAAATAAATCGCTCCGCACAATATTGCTAACCCTAATAGGGTCATATGTATAACTTATAGAATATAGATACTAAACATGTTTCTTAAGACCTGCATGTTTTTAAGGCGTAATGCCAATCATTTTACTCGAGCAGCTTGTGGACTAGTCATACTTGACGGGCTGCCAGCGTTCTACGTGTCCAATACAACGACATTTTTAGGATGCTGATGCGGCTGCCTCGCTTTTGCCTCGCACCGGAGATGTTCGCGGAGGCGCGCACAGACGACTTTCACGCGATAACACGCAAGAAAGTCGAGTCTCTATGGCGGCGAGCGCGGGACAATAGCAATGGCATCCTGAAATGATTGTTGGTCGCTTTGACTGCCCCATCCAACATAAATGGATGCGCGTAACCATGGGTGACAAATTGTGACATGTATTTAGATTTAATGTAGGTATATTATTTTATTTGACATTTAGATTATTATTTATTTAATTTTATATAATTTATTTTTAGTTTTTTGTGGTAATTTAATTTCTTTTATTGATTATGGGTTATTTCCTGAAATAAACGATTAATAATAATAATAAATTACGACGAGGCGGGCGCGGTCCCGTGCCCGCCCCGTCCTAATATAAAACATCCCTAAACCCGCCCCCCTACCGCCTAAGCAATAGCAATCGTAATAGCAATCGTTTATGACTTCATTTTAGTCATTTGGCACCGCCTATGTGACGTTAGCCATCAATTGCTTTGCGCGGATTGAGAAAGCAATCGTTGAATGAACAACTTTGATGGCTAACGTCACATAGGCGGTGCCAAATGACTAAAATGAAGTCATAAACGATTGCTATTACGATTGCTATTGCTTTAGGCGGTAGGAGGGCTGGACTAACCCCTCTGATATTATGAAGATGGTTTCTTTACCTGCGCATATCCAGGATATGAATACGAAGGTGGCGAGGACAGTTGGCGCGCGCGAGTGTAAACCAATCTCCATCATTCGATACCTGAGAACAATTTTAAATTATAATATTAGAAATTATAATTCAACAAAGAGGCCAATCGCTGAATCCAACTCGGTTGGGCAGCGTTTGAAAAATTGCGTAACGTCTTCTCGACTGACATACCTCAGTGCCTCAAGTCGAAAGTTTTCGACCAGTGTATGTTGCCAGTGAAGACTTGTGGCACAGAAACGTGGTCTTTCACTATGGGCCTTATTAGTAGCCCAAAGCCCAACGAGCCATGGGGAGGGCTATGCTCGAATCAAAATATATCTATTTCCAAATATATCTAATGAGAAGCTCCGTAGACGAACCAAAGTTACCGACATACCCAAGCTGATTGGGCAAGTTGAAATGGCAATGGACAGGGCACATAGCGAGGAGAACTGATGACCGATGGGGTCGTTAAGTTCTCGAGTGGAGACCACGTACCGGCAAGCGCGGCGTAGGACGTCCATCCACAAGGTGGACGGATGGCCTCATCAAGACCGCAGGATCGCGCTGGATGCAAGCCGCTACCAACTAGTCTTATTAGAGATCATTAGGGGAGGCCTATGTCCAGCAGTGGACGTCCTATGGCTGACAAGAAGAAGATTAGAAAGTGGAAAGTGAAAACGAAACTGTAGAGCATGTTCTGTGGCACTGCAAAGCAACAAACACGTGGTCACGGATAGACTGACTGACTACCCGTGACCACGGTCGATGCAACTCGGTCGAAACGTCGGGATGATGAGGTATTTATTTATCTCGTAATTTTAGTGCGCGATTAGTCCCGTAGTAGGTACATAATAATAATGCGACTCCTTGTTTTGAGGTGTGCAAAACTTTTGAAACATTACGACTATAGGCAGGTTCTCATTAGCACTGTTAGCATAGTAGCAGTACCCCGCCCAAATGTTTGTTGACTTGGCAATTTGCCGAATATTACCCAAGTAGGTAATGATTGGAATTCTAACCTGCCGTCCGCAAACTAAAATGCCGCTACCTGACATTTAGCAAACGTGATAAAAGATTAAAGTTGTAGAGACACGATTAAGATAAGAACAATGAGTTAGAGTTAGAATCATTAATTAAAATATTAAGCTTAATTTTACGAAAAATAAACAAACATTAGGGATCAAGAGATACCTAAATTGTTTTAAGAATAAATTAAAAGCTCTTCTCACACACAAACTTTTCTATTCGATCAATGAATTTTTAAATAACAATTTTTTTGGTAATTGATTTCAACACTCTCACATAAATGCAAAAATTAGATACTTATTCTAAACTCTGATGTATACTGACTATGTAATCTTCCATACAATTATTCATGTAGTGTGTTTTGTTTAAAAATTAAGATTTGTATTTTTATTTCCTGACATTAATTCAATTTACAGTTATTATTAAATTTTGACATTATAAATATATTTGCATGTTCAACACGAACTGAATGTAGTGACACATTTTAATATTTAAGACCTGTACTCTGTGCATGCTACCTATGTTCGAGCAAATAAATAGCTTTGACTTTGGCTTTGACAACAATTTGTATAATAACATATACCTAGTATCGCAATTTCGTCATTTCACAATACTAAAACTTATATTTTTTAAAAGGGTTTACAAAAATTGTTACATACAATAGTAAAAAAAAAAAACAATAAAACACACCAACATAACTGTAATGACATAATAGTTGGGCTATCGAATTTGGAATATTATAATTTTATTTAAAAATCAGTCATCATGTTAGACCTAATTTTAAAGGCGCACATAGTGTTTCTATCAAATGCATATAGGTAGTGAAAAAAAAACAGGGCTACTCTAAATTACTATTATAATTTCAATGGCGCCTCTAAAATTGAGCCTATTGACATTCTATTTGATTCGAATAATAAACCTATTTTTTGTTATTTTTTTACATTCTTTTAGCTAATAGCTATGATATTTTTGTGAGATAATGTAAGTGTCAGTAGTAATATTATGTAATCATTTAGTCGCAATAAAATAAAATTGAATTATTTATAGACCATTTTATCACCACCAGCACGGATAGCACGGCAACGGGGCAAATTGTCTCTCCACCATTAAATCCCCTCGAAGAGGAAATAAAGTATGCATTGACAATGACAGCTGATATTAAAAATTGATACAATGGTTTTATCCCTTTGCCATGCTACCCGTGCTGGGAGAATCAGGGGCAGTTTCGATTAATTTATTTTTAAGGTAAGAAGTTTTAAGATAAAAAAGAATTTGTGAACTGACATTTTAAATTCAAGAAGCACACATTGTAACGAAAAAAAGTAACCATTTTTTTCGCAAACGGTTGGTTTTGTATTTAGCCGCTTTATAGCTTTCTGACAGCAGCATACCTACATCAGCAAACTTTCAGCACCCACTATTAGACTGTATCAAAAGACTTTAGTTACCATCCGCTTTTTTGTTTATTTTAACACAACCAACAATCTTTGTAAACTGTTTTTGATCGCCATACATTTTCTCCGAAAAAACGTAAACAATACAAAATATTTTTGCTACTAATATTTACGGCATTTTCAACTCTATTATAGTGCGATAAAGCAGCAAAGGAAAATATCTAAAGGTAGACGCCAGCATGAAAAAAAATACCTGTCAACGGTGGCAAAGTTTTATAAACATTTCATGTTCATCTATCAGGGAAACGTTAAATAATTTTGAACTTTATTTATAGGTGTTACGGTGCAAAATTTGTTTGTACTAAGTGCATCATCGGAAAATTAATTTTGCAACGTTAGTGTTGCCATAACGTAAGCACATTACCCCAAATGTAAGCAAATCCGACCGACTCTTGATGTATTAGTTCTGAAAATGATTTGTATGCGTTATATCGATATGAAACAAAGTTTATTATGATAAGGTGTTTAAATTGGCTAAAATCTGGCTCAGTTTGTTTAATTAAGACGCATTTGCGTATAATGGGAAGATCTTAGAAATATAATAAGTACATTTAATAAGCGTGTATTTCTTGGGATTTTAAACTTACTCGTTGGTTTTGCCCACAATGACTATTTAGTGTTTTATGTATATAGGTATACCTACAGTTACAGGGTTATCCAGAACTAGTATACTAAGCTGAAAGGATTGGTCTGATTTGGTGATTCAGACAATCATTATGAACAACTTTTACTATGGCGCCAACCTAGGATTCGAGAAAAAACCAGCTGTTTCATACATTTTGTATGAATCCTACTAATATTATAAACGCGAAAGTTTGTGAGTTTGTGAGGGTGGATTGATGGATGTTTGTTACTCTTTCACGCAAAAACTACTGAACGGATTGAGATGAAACTTTGCAATAATATAGCTTATATATCAGAAAAACACACAGGCTATAAATACCACTAAATACAAGACATAATCTAAAACTACACATACTACATGACAAGCAATTGGATCATCCATCCATAGTGGTAGTTAATAAAGACTATAAATTATAATGATATTGCGTCCAACATCAAAATATCATGCGGGCGAAGCCGCGGGTAAAAACTAGTACTGTACTGTACCAGCCTTTTTAATAGTCCACTGCAGGACGTAGGCCTACCCACGAAGGGTGATTGGGCCATATCCACCACGCTGGCCCAGTGCGGGTTGGTGGATTCACATACGCCATCGAATTTCTTCTACGGGCGTACGCAGGTTGCCTCACGATGTTTTCCTTCACCGAAAAGCCAGTGATGGGAAATTCCGTACATAAATTCCAAAGAACTCATTGGTACGGGACCGGGGATTCGAACCCACGACCTCACGATTGTAAGGCGGGTGTCACTACCTCTTGACCACCATGGCTTAAAAAGTTGTACCTACATACAATGCGATTCCCAGTTGCAATTTCGCACAGAGCTATTACAACAAGAGTGATAGAGCTGTCATCGCTTGAGGCAATTTTCAACCGCATAAATGTATGAACAATCACTATCACTAGTTGTCAACTGTCAAATATTGGAATTTGACACTATCGGGACAAAAACACGGCAAATAACCACTGAATCGAGATATTTTTCGGGTCTCTTTCTAACTCATACCAAAGAAGATATAATAATACTACGTATAGAACGGCCACTCGTTACCCCCCACCCGTTTGAGTCTTCCTCACTTCCACCCCGCGTCAGGACACGATTTACTACTCTGCGCGCGGGCTGCACAGGCCGCTGCAAATACCCGTGTAGCGTTCGTGCGTAATTGCGTATGTGTAGTGTCTGTGAATAAATATAGTGTTGTGTGCGTAAGACAGCAGATTTTGTATGAAGAAACGCGGAGTGTCCGGGCTGTGCTCATACCATATTAAATCAATGCATCTCTTTCTTTCATTTCTCGATCGATTAGATTATCCCTCTGGTGACTCTGTGCAATTTCGTATGAAACAAATGTTTTTTTTTATCTCGGATTACGAGTTGGCCCCAAAGTAAAAGTTGTTCATAATGATGGTCTGAATCACCTCATTTCGTGCCTAGTACTGGGCAAGCAGATAACCCTGTATAAGTACACCCTTGTTTTTTGAATATTTAAGGAGGCATTTTAGTCATCACTGCGAACAACTTTCACTATGAGACTAATTTTAGTTCAAATTAAATTAGACGCGTACGTATATAATAATATATATTTTGTTATGTATAACCACGCATAACTTAGTACTTACATAGTGGTCCGATTTCGATAATTCTTTTTTTATTGGAAAGAGTATACCGAAGTATACTCTGAACTTCAAAAAGTCGTCCCATTTAAATTGTATCGAAATTAGCTGAGACATTTTTGATAAATCAACAATAATATGAAAAATGGTACATCGATCGGTGCGAAATATTCGCGGTTGAAGTCAATCATGCCAATTTTTGCAAAAAAATAATTATATTTGACTGACGAAACGGGGGAGGCTCAGTCCAAACAGACCGCAAGCCTCAATTCAACGCGTATATTTTTTTTATATACGCATAACTTTTTACATAGTAATCCAATTTCGATAATTCTTTCCTTATTGGAAAGAGTATACATACAAATTGGTCTCATTTAAATTTTATCGAAATCGGCTGAGCCATTTGTGATAACTCAACAATAATGTGAAAAATGCTACATCGATCCGTGCGAAATATTCGCGAATTCTGTACACGGTTGAAGTAAGTCATGCCATTTTTTGCGAAAAATAATTATCGAACATACAATAAAGATTTTTGTGAGAAAAATAACTATGAATATTTTTATGAAGCTAAATCCTCCAAAACAATAGGTAGCTCAAAAGTTCCATTAATATATGGTAAATAAATGCACAAAGAAAAATAGCCGCATTGAATTGGAATTTTATATTTTCTTATTTGAATTTTGTTTAAGGCCGCCATCACGCCGCCATATTTTAAATATTGGCTTGGAGTGTCCAGTCTATGATAACATTGCGCAATCGCTAATAGTATTCGAGACAAATAGAAAAAAAACATTTCTGTGATATATTTACAACATTGCTGGTCGCCAACATTATCATATTAGATGTAGGACGTCTGCTGCTGGTCATCTCTTTACAATAAGACCTGTTGGAAGCGGTTTGCATCCAGCGCGTTTTACGATAATTTCTTCTAGATCAAAATATTAATATAAATAGTAGACTTTTACACTGTAATGTACTTATACCTACTTATTGAAATCTTCCAAAGATGCCCGACCGCTTGGGGTGCAGTCGGGTTATGCGCGATTGTACCCAGTAAAACCCCCTCGGTGGCCAGCCTTCGTGGCCCCTTGGGAGCTCCAAAAGGAACGCACGGGTACTCCCGGCACTTTGTGTGTCTACTCGCCTGTAGCAGAACCAGGCTTGTACGGTCCTGGACGGCAACGTTGCCGTCCTTCTTGGGCCCGCTTGAGTGGATGGCCAGAGCCCCAACTCCGATCACCCACGAGCCCAGGGGTCCCCTTTTAGTAGGCTCTTACTACAGGCAGGCAAACCGGATGCCGTATTCTATTGCCCCGGCATCAGAGCAAACTTAATGGGTACACATGCTACACAAACAAGGTTACCGACATACCTTATGTAGTAAAACTAACCTTTTCCTACGTTTTCAATTGAAACCTCATTTAACGATTTATCCTTGATCTGAATTCGTTTTACAAATCCGAGTCTTTCAGTTTGATATTCTATTCTTCTCACTGACACAGTCAGTCTAGATCCATCTTTAGTCCATGATGGATGGTTTTGTATTTTGTTGTATTTGAATATTTTTCTTCTTCTGGGGAAGTGCCTACACCGGCCCGCCTTTAAAGTCGGCATGGTCCGAATACGCAGCCTACTCGATGCTTGAATTTTTCTTCTAAATTACAACCTTTCCAGATGTTTTGACGCGCCGCCCTCATCGCGGCCCGAACTACTGCAACTGCTCGCGAGAACGCCTGCGAGCCATTGATTTGTTGAACGGCACGGGGGCCTTCGCCCGTGTCCGATGAAGCCTTCGCCTGACAATGAAGCAGTGGTGCTTCGAGAGCTTCGCCCGCCGTGAGAAGCTCTCCTTCCCGCTATATACTCCGTGATTTTAACTACTTCAACGCGAAACTCTGTGCTATCGTGAACTTTAAGCCTAACCTAAGTACCTATCTAGAGTAAGTCCAGTGTCCTTATATCTTTCTGTCTGTTTTTATAACGTCCCTCTGTGTTTTTATAAACTCTCTGTACCTACTAAACTCTATATCAACTGTATGAAGTGCTTGTTTCCTCGATAGCGGCTAGACTGGGCAGGTCTAGGATAAGCGTTTTATTACACTCAGTATAGATTTGCAAGTTGAAATGGCAGTGGTCAAACGATGTGGTCGAAAGTTCTCAAGGGGAGACCACGTACCATCTAGCGCAACATAGGACATCCACCTACGTCCACAGGTCCACAGGTCAGTATAGGAGGCCTATGTCCGACAGTCCAGACATACTGAGGCTGATGGATGGATAACAGACGGATATCTATTGTCGAAGAGTTCTGTGGCGGGAGTTTCGGAACTGGTAATTATAAGAATAACCACTTTCTTTGTTCTATGAAGCCCGTTAAGATATGCGACTTCTGCAAGTGTTAGATAAATAAATAAATATTTTGGGACATCTTACACACGGCCTCTGACCCCAAACTAAGCAAAGCTTGTGATATGGCTGCCAGAGACTGATATACTACATATATTTATTTTTAAATACATACTTATATACATACACAGTAACTAAATAACACCCAGACACAGAGCAAACACTTATGTACGTCACATAAATATTTGCCCTGGGTGGGGATTGAACCCACACCTCTTTAACCCAAAAGTTAGGGTCACTAACCACTGAGCCACCGAGGCAGTCAAATTCCATTTTCCAAGATTCCATTCAGTATGACAGATTTAACATAATTCAAATTTTTGGCAGAATCTCATATTTTAAATATTTTACCTAAAATTGTAAATATTATCTCTATTTCATTCAACATTTGTTTAAAAAAAATTTAGCAGGTCACAGTATTTATGATATTATATCTAAAATAGGAGTAACGCGAGGTCCAATGCCGGGGCGGACTACTAGTATTATTATGCGCTCATACTTTATAGACACGGCATTACACAAAGACCTTCCGTTTACCCGGCAACAAATCAAACTCTAGGTAAGTACATAATTAATTTTCAAAAAAATGCCACAACCGACTTCAATCATTGCGGTCTTCGAATAGATCGTTCAAATTCGAATAGATCGTTTGAATCTGAATTTGACATTATTTAGATTTTTTGTACACTTTATTGCCCCTTTTTGAATGATGAGACCTATTGTTGGCGGTACTATGTATTATTTTACAGATTTTTTTTTTAATTATAGTATTAAACTCGATTCGTCATTAAATGATTCTGATTCGAATCGATTTAAGTAAACCATTTTTAATCGACTTTCAAATAGGAGGAGGTTGTAAGCTAGTCTGTATGCACTTTTTTTGTAAATGTTCATCGATATGAGCGCCAATTGGGAACCGATTTTAACGGTTCTTTTCTGTTTGGTAGATCATGCTTCAGAGGTGGGCCCATTTTTTTATCGAAATGTGTTGAGTCGTTTCAGAACAAAATTATTTTTTGCAAAAATTAGCATCACCGACTTCACCCGTGTTTAAAATTCGCGAATATTTCGCATGGATCGATGTAGCATTTTTCACATTATTGTTGATTCATCGAAAATGGCTCAGCCGATTTCGATAAAATTTAAATAGGACCAATTTCGAAGTATACTCTTTCCAGACTACTTTGAAAAAAGTTATGCGTGGTTATACATAAAAAAATGTATATACGCGTCGAATTGTATACCTCCTCCGGTGGTTCGTCGGTCAAAAATCAACAAAAATGTAAAAATACTAAAAATCGATCACATATCGATCCGGGAGAACTTGTGCGAACTATTCTAATTCTGTAGACGGTTGAAGCCGGATAGATGTACTTACGAGTACCATTTCTGGAGAAACCTTTATGTGCGATATTGGGTCCCTACTAAATTAAAGACGAGTTATCGCATTTCTAGAAATATGTGACCTATCGACCTCTTACTATCATACGGCTCGTCGTCTGTTGTTTGCCAGTATTTATTGTAAATTAATAAATACTTAGGTACAATAAAACGTTACAATAACATCTTACTGGCCTCATTGTCAAATCATAATTATCTTTTAGGACTCATATAACCTTGCTTACTCTGACTAACATATTTTTAGTCATTTTTGAAATCTATTTTGTTACAAAAGTTCTTTTTAAACTTTCGCGATTTGAACACATTATTATTATATACTACGGGACTAATCGCGCACTAAAATTACGAGATAAATAAATACCTCCTCATCCCAACGCTTCGGCCGAGTTGCATCGACCGTGGTCACGGGTAGACTGGGACACGGTCGATGCAACTCGGCCGAAACGTCGGGATAAGGAGGTATTTATTTACCCTGTAAATTTAATGCGCGATTAGTCCCGTAGTAAATAATAACAATATTTTGTTACATATGAATCTTGTGTCTGTAATAAAGCTTTTATTATTATACTATACTTGCTGACCCGGCGAACTTCGTTTCACGCGATATCTTTGTAAAATATAGCCTATGTTATTCTGATGTACCTATTTATAAGCATTATTATTGCAAAGTTTCATCTCAATCCTTCCAATCGTGTTTACGTGAAAGAGTAACAAACATCCTTACATACTCACAAACTTTCGTGTATATAATATTATAGTAAATTGTAATGTAATTAATGTAATAGTATTGAACGAGCGAGCGGAGACTGGCATTTTCCTTCATTTATCCGGATGTTAGTTCTCCTCCACGGGTCGCATTTTTTGACCGACGAACCACCGGAGGAGGTATACAATTCGACGCGTATATATATTTTATGTACAACCACGCATAACTTTTTTCATAGTAGTCCGATTTCAATAATTTTCAAATATACTTCGAAATTGGTCTCATTTAAATTGTATCGAAATTGGCTGAGCCATTTTTGATAAATCAACAATAATGTGAAAAATGTTACATCGATCCGTGCATAATATTTGCGTTCTAGCGATGCGCCCCGGCTTCGTTCAGGTGTATTATACATATAAACATTTCTCTTGAATTACTCTATCTATTTAGACAAACTGCATCAAAATCCGTTCCGTAGTTTTAAAGATATAAGCATACATGGGGACAGACAGCGGAAAGCGACTTTGTTGTTTACTGCTTATGTAATGATTCTGTACACGGGTGAAGTCGGTCATGCTATTTTTTGCAAAAAATAATTATCAACGAATCTTGGGTACTTAAATTCTATATATGTAGATGCCTACATACAAAGACCATACAGTATACTGTAAGTACATATGTAAGTACATGGTCTCTGCTACATATAGCTGCTCTGCTATATCTAAGAAAAGGCTAGATAAGTGTCCTATACCAAGCTATAATTGTGCCCTTGCATGGAGACATTACAACCATATAGCACCCATTCTTTACAATAAACTAAACTCAATTACTAAAATAAAGACTGTTAAATTGCACGAACTTAATAAAATTATCTACGATTGGCTAAAACTATTAGATTACAATGCAGTTGAAGGTCTTATCATAAACACTAACTAGTGAAGCTCTTAAACTCATCACATCGTAATCATATTATTATTTCACACTATACGAGTAACACATTATAACATATTTAGGTAAGTATAAAAAAAAATATATGTACATATATTATATACACATACACACGTGTAGCACTGCAAACCTTGACTCTCATGAGATCTCGTGTATTGCAGTGTTACACACACACACACACACAAACAAACTCTCACATATCTTCTTGAAATTCAAATTGTTTGGTTCATGCTGAAAAAGACTATGTTTTGGTTTGATTTTACTGTTTATATGTACCCACTAATAGGGGAAGACACTGACTGCTGCACAGCTAACGCTAAAGCAGCAGGCAGGGTTTCTATATTTTAAATATGTTACGTGTATTATGAACAATAAAATTATTTTGTATTTGTATTTTTGTATTAATCGGCTGTTTAAAATCAAAACCTAGTAAATCGAATTTACAAAAATGTCTAGGAGAGCGAAAAAATAGGTTACTCACTTTGAATGCTTGCCGTAACAAAATTAATAATGATATCAACATGGTTGTTGTTTTAAAAGATGCGGGATATAGTCTATTCTAAACTGGTATAGTTAAAAGTCTGAAAAGCCCCATTGTACCTTTCAAATAACCCTCACTGTGTTTTTTTTTGTCTCAGCAACTGAATCTTAGCTTTCATGCCAAATTCAAAACCTAGTAACTTCAACTACTAGGTTATCAAGTTGCTTTTTTTGTGGGATTATAGTTGAATAAGCATTTTCATAAAACCAAGTGTGAATTATTTCATATAGAAATATGAAATAATCTTCCGCAAACTTCCTATTCATGACAGTCAAAGTGTTTAGGAGTAAAACAACAGTTTACGCTTCTTACCATTATATTTTATTCAACCTTTACAAATTAAGCGATAAAAGTCAGCATAGCACTACATTTATTTTAAGCCTCTATACATTTTCGTAAGTCACTATTTGTCCATTAGTAATCAAATCGATGGAATTGTCGCTTACGGGGAGATCCAACCAAAATTTTCTTCTATTTGGAGGCTTTTGAAATAATGCCTTCTTTTTTAGCTAATTTCACACCTCGAGGTTGATATTAGTAGCAGGGGGAAGGATCTTGCAGTCATATCTCTGAGTCAAGAGTTCAAGTAGTTAATTAGTAGTAAAATTAATTTTGGCCATGCTAACGCGGTTAGTAACACGATTTAGTTAAACTTGTAAATAAAATAAACTAAACTCAAGAAAACACATTCATTAGCAAAGATTTTAGTCAATATTTATTTTTAGCAATATTGCGTTTAATGTATTTGAATCATACCTCGACATATTCACTTTGGGGTAATATTTTGGGTTTTGATTGTTTATTCAATAATTTGTTAGAAAATTACTTTAGTTGTTTCATACCTGCTTTTTTCTTGGTTCTCCAGGGCACTTATCATCCGTTTTGAACGGTAAAACTGATGAAAACTCATTTTATAAAATAAATCAGAGAGCGACCATAACCTTGCGCCGGCGTCACAGGACTTACTGACGCAATCCTAACGGTTAGGGATGAGTGCAGTGTTGCCAGGTCAAATTTATAAATTTACAGTGTTTTGGATATAAAAATACAGTATTCGGTATAAAAATACAGTAAATCACAAAGTTAAATACAGCGCTTTTACAGTAAATAAAAGTAAAATATACCATAATGTAATTAAATTATATATTTTTACTAAAATTATTATTAATCACTATCCGTTTCACTCAGAAATGGTTCGTTTTGGTCATAATTTTTTTCATTGAAAGCTGCAAGCATGCTACGCAATAAATCCACTAGATGGTCCATGACCCTATGTGATATTTTATGCTCAGTCATAAATGCTGCTAACTTTATTTCGGCTGTTTTACGTTTATCGTCTAAAGATGTTGATGATTTTTGAAACGCAGTGGCAATAGAAGTTTGAGATGAAGAGGGCTTATGTTTGTTACCTTCAGTATGACGTTTTAGCGCTTCCATGTCAGCGATCATTGATGTGTTACACAATGCACAATAAGCGCGATGTGGATCCGCAAAGTTACAATACTGCTTTACAATCCAGAAAATATATACGAAAAACATACATTTGCGTTTGGTCGAATAATAATTGTCTATTGTATTTTGCCTGTAGAGTCACGTAGACACCATTCAAAAAAGTTGACTGTTTTGGGGGATTTCCCGATCATTATTTACTAGAGTTAGAGCATAATTGCGTTTCGTTTTACGTAGACACTTAACAGATGTATCGTTTTTGAACGTTAAAACTTAATACAGTGATTTTCATACACTGTATTTTTGTAATACAGTATACAGTAAAACGGGAAAAAAGCAGCTAAATTACAGCGAATCTACTGTAATTACAGTGAACCTGGCATCACTGGATGAGTGATACAAATCGTATATAGATATTGAAACTATATATCGGGTTCGTATCGGAAATCCGATATTGACCCGTGATGAAACTATATATTTTTCTAAAACACGATATTGCTGATATCGCTGATTTGATTCGTAATGTTATTAGGTTATAATGGAATATCGAACGAGATATCGAGATATTGAATCGATTTATTATATCGGTGTGTTATGTTCAATATCGAGCCATACGATTTTTGCGCCATATCCTTCAAGTAGAAGAGTAGAAAGCGGAACCACTATTTTGAACCTTATGTTAATAGAAATAAATACGGGAATTGAATTTCTTTCTACTGATCTGGGTACAGGCTGAATCAAACTTGATGGCGGTTGTGAAAGTGAAGCGAGTCGTTGCGCAGTATCAAATTCATACGTCAGCGACGATGAGGTGTGGGGATTTTCACAGCTTGTCGCTAACTTCACAGATATTAGATTGTATTTTTTTTTCGCGATTTCGTTGTTGATTCGGCTCAACTTTTGATTCGTACCGGTGATTTTTGGTATTGTTTTGTTTTTTATCTGGTAAAACACGTTATTAAAAACGATCTTCACGAAGTTTTGAACTCTGAAAACGAATATTTTTTGAGAAATTAATTTGTGAAAATACACATTTTAGGTTAGAATTTTATTTACACGGCGTATTTTTTACGGTTTTTATCATTATCTGGAATGCCTGAAACAGGGTTGCCAGCATCTCCTTCCCAACTTCCCAAATTCTCCAAAAAAGTATGTAAAAGTCCTCATTTATTAATGAAAAAATCTTAGAAAATTCCTAAAATGTGGAATTTGCTTCCTATTTATATGTGGTGTGGCTTCCTGTTTATGTGGGTGGTCAAATAAAAGTAAGTCACAGATCCGACATTTGGTAAGTTGATAATTATTCGATCGAATTTCCAAATGAGGGGGAGAGTGCCTACATTACTCCCCCCCCCCCCCCCCCCTTCCCCTCTTTTGAAGTTACAATGTTCTTCCTATCTTCAACAAAAGTTTTTGCCATATTAGAATTAATTTTAAAAAAATCATTTCTCCAAAAAGGGGAGATTCCGAATTTCCCCCCCTTTTCCAGGAGGGGAGGTGAACCCTCCTCCTTCCTCCTTCTTCCACCAACCCCTCTTTTAGCGCCGGTATGAATCAAAAGTAAATGCATAATACAATAAAATATTAATGCAGCCAGTCCTAAGCCTGGTTAAGTAAGAAGGAAAAATTATCACAATTATATTTTAAAATAAAAACTTTAACCCAAAATTAACCAGATATTAAACCCATATTGCGTTAGCCGATGCACGTTGTGTATCGAATGATTTTAAATCGATATCTGAATTCGTTTGACAAAATATATGGTTTCTAGCAATATATAGTTTCAAAATCCGATATCAAATATCGATATATAGTTTCGATACGATATCTTGGCAAAGGCGATATTACCCACTCCTACTAACGGTTTTTTGCGGTGTTGCCAAATTGATAGCCCAGCAAGAATATTTCACAAATTAATAACCTAGTAAGTGAGTTGGGTTACTAGGTGGTTTAAATTTGTAAACCGAGTTACTATGTTATAAATCTG
Source organism: Hypomecis punctinalis (assembly GCA_949316475.1). Classification (NCBI taxonomy): domain Eukaryota; kingdom Metazoa; phylum Arthropoda; class Insecta; order Lepidoptera; family Geometridae; genus Hypomecis; species Hypomecis punctinalis. Next base: position 4,754,555 of record OX438822.1, read on the forward strand.
AATATTGTAGACTTTTTGATCCATTTTACAAATTGCTCCGAAATGCTAAAAAATATTTTCGGTAATTGATATGAAAATGGGTGTTCTAAGAACTTGGGGTTGTAGGTATGGGTCTAGTAAGTCCAAAAATGCAAAATAACGTTTCTTGGAAAAATCAGGGGTTACTAGGTTTTGAATTTGGGCAGCCGATTTGTACATAGTATATTATGATTGGGGAGCTCGCGCTAGGACTCCTCGCCCAGCTGTTGTGTGAACTACAGTCAGGATCCTAGGGTTCTGCGCAGCTTGTGGCTAGCATCACAACCGCCAATAAGTTTGATTCGGCCTATACCTCGGTGGCTCAGTGGTTAGTGACCCTAACTTCTGGATCAAAGAGGCGTGGGTTCGATCCCCACCCAGCGCAAATATTTATGTGATGAACATAAGTGTTTGCTCTGTGTTTGGGTGTTATTTAGTTACTATCTATATAAGTATGTATTTAAAAATATGTATATGTAGTATATCAGTCTCTGGCAGCCATATCACAAGCTTTGCTTAGTTTGGGGTCAGAGGCCGGGTGTAAGATGTCCCAAAATACTTATTTATTTATTTACTAGTTTTTACCCGCGGCTTCGCTCGCATGATATTGTGATTTTTGACGCAATATCATAATAATTTATAGCCTATGTGTTATTCTGATATATAAGCTATATTATTGCAAAGTTTCATCTCAATCCGTTCAGTAGTTTTTGCGTGAGGAGCAACCAACATCCATCCATCCATCCTCACAGACTCACAAACTTTTGCGTTTATAATAATTATATTAGTAGGATTAATATACCACCATCACTAAGTAGCGGTTGAATTTCGCCAAGAAAAAAGCCCCACAGCCCAAGTAGGTACCAAGGTTCAATTTAATAGTTCATAAAACAATCGCATTTGGTCAGAAATAACTTTTATGGGATCGGCAAGGATAAAGACATTTATCTCGATTCACGTTACCCACGTACCTAGTTTATATATATTGTACTAGTTTTTACCCGCGGCTTCGCCCGCATACGCAATATATTATTATAATTTATAGCCTATGTGTTATTCTGATATATAAGCTATATTATTGCAAAGTTTCATCTCAACCCGTTCAGTAGTTTTTGCGTGAAAGAGTAACAAACATCCATACATCCATCCATCCATCCATCCTCACAAACTTTCGCGTTTATAATATTAGTAGGATCCTTAAAAAAACCTCTTTTTTTCAGGAGCTACCGTCGTCAGATTCCGAAGACATGGAGGATTGGTTTTCGATTGATATACGGTCAGAAAAGGCTGGTGACTACATTCCTTTATTAGGTAATGTATTAATGATGTTACATATATTAATACCTATTTTATCTTAAATTATGTTTTTTTTTACCGCGAATTAGTCCGCTCTTGACCACAACTCGCCTGATGGTAAGCGACGCTGTGGTCGAAGATGGAGCACGCCCACTTAAAAGATAGGTACCTATTTATTCTAAATGAATTAATCAAAACTTGATTTAATTAAATTAATTAATTAAGTTCTCACAAAAGTTTTTTGGGATTTTTTGGTTAATTACAATACAATCCTACTTCCTATCCTACTAATATTATAAACGCGAAAGTTTGTGAGGATGGATGTATGGATGTTTGTTACTCTGTCACGCAAAAACTACAGAACGGATTAGGATGAAACTTTGCAATAATATAGCTTATATACCTATCGGAATAACACATAGGCTATAAATTATAATGATATATTGCGTATGCGGGCGAAGCCGCCGGTAAAAACTAGTAAAAAATAATTTACAAATCTGTAGGTTAGGTAGTGGAGATATTTCTGTAAAATATACCTATGATGATTTGAAATAAATAAATATAAATTGGAGATATAGAGCTTGATGAAAATCAGCATATTAGGTATACCATGGGTATATTACATTCAATACCACAAATAAAATAATTATATGAGCTAAACAATTTGAGATACTTAAAACTACTTACATTACACAGTTAAAATAAATTTTAAAAAAAAATCTGAGTGAAATAAACTTACAATTATGTAGATAAGTATATAAAAATGAATAAGTATTAATTATTATAAAAAATATAAAAGACCTATTTGAATAAAAAATATACAAATATTGCTTCAGTTACCAAAAGCTAAGACAAGGAAGAGAGAAAGCTTTTGTAACTAAATATATCTACATAAAAGCGGTAGTGACGTAACATACCTGTAAAATCAGTTTCACGTATAATATTTGGAGTTATCACACGTCAATCTCAATCGATAGGGAGTATCGTTCTCATAATTAGACCAAACCGCCGAAAACTCACGAAATCGATAAGTTTTCCAACTAAGCACAACCTCTTTGTTACAAATCAACTTTCTAACAAAAACTAAATACTTTTTTAAATAGAAGTTCGATATTACAGGCCGTAATTTTCAAAAAAAGAAGTCGCTAAGTGGAATGCGTGGAGCGCGGCTTTCGCGAAAATATCGACTGAAAATGAAACAGAACGGAAGCGCTAGTAACAGTGTTGCCATGGAATAGAGCTTTTCACTCCCTGTTTGTTAGGGTGTTTCAGTAGCGGCAGCAATACCTACATATGTTTATTTTATTTATATTATGTAATATAATGATGTTCATGACTAGTACAACGCGGTCACATTAACTAGACGCTTGACCATGTGATGTTATTTTGGCGCTCAAGCACGGTGTGCAAAAAAACTGGCCAAGTGCGAGTCGGACTCCCGCACGAAAGGTTCCAAACCATCATCTATAAAAGATCTGCAGGCCAATCGCGTTAATTTTAAACAGCTGTGTTCCATCTGTAATTCAGTTAAAGTTCGGTTGCAATCGTAGTTAAGTTTCGATTCAGCTTCAAGGAATTAGGTATTGCGCTAAACAACCATACACCAATCGTTCATTTGACACCGGTTACGTTCCAACTCTGATCGAGTTGCGTTTCAACTTTAGTCAGAATCATTAGTGCGATACGAAAATAGACAAAAAGTCGAAGTTCGGTTCAAATTCAATTGTAATTCAGCTGTAATTTTTTAGTGCGATTGGTCTGCAGTTAAGATCAAGTAAAAATTGCTTAAAAATTCCAGCGATGCGTCGTGTTAATGTGACCGCGTTGTACTATAAGTTGTTATAATGACTGATACCTTGACAAAGGGTGTAGAGCATATAAGGGCACTAAAATTACTATTAACATGTTTCGTTTCGAATCGTAAACGTACTCGTAAAAAGGAAGCTGTGATCTATATCACGTCCACGTCTTAGTAGCTAAAACAGCAACATATGTGTAGAAAACTGCAGAAGTTGGGTATAATATAGTTTGAGCAAAAAGAGAAGCTTCGTAGGTGAGGTCGCCCGTGTGCCATTTTACTAATTTTGTTACGTTGACAACACTGCTCTGTCATCGCTAGTACAACTAAAAGTGTTTGATACTTGGTAAACACCAATCCGGTTTTCATCAGTAGACTCGCGTCTACCAAGTAGTCGGTACCTTGGCTGCTGATTGAAATCTTATTGTTAGTTCATCGCATCGCCACGACGGTTCTCTTTTTGCACAAAATCTACTAAATGCAGGATAGAAAAAATAAATTGACTTTGATTGAAAAAATTCAGATGAGTAAATTCTCACAAGTTATTTTCTTAATTTACCTAACCATATGCATTAGGTAGATACCTACCTAAAGAAGAAAACATTTTTTTTTCATTATAATTTTATATTTTTGTCATTAGACACAATGGTAACATTTAAATCACAGTAAGTCAAGTTACAATGTATCAAATACAATTTAAAATATAATTGTGTAATTGTTATACATATAAAACTTTGTGAAACATTATTAAAATGTGGAATTATTTACAGTACATACATAAAGGATTAAATGATTAATTAGATTTAATGTATTTCTTTTTTCAAAGATTTCAAAGTAATCAATGTATTATATTTGGCAAACAATTAAGCTGGAAACATACTATCGGACGTGGCTTACGGAACGCTACTGACAGCCGCGAGTGATAGGTATCTAGAATCTAGACTATGAAAGTACAGAGCCATGTACACTATCGGACATAAGTCGCGGACGTCACCTTCGGACGTCCGAGAGCGATCTGGCACACCGGATGTTATAAGACTGTGCACATTGCTAAGTCGCGGCTGTCAGTCGCGTCCGTCAGCCGCGTCCGATAGTATGTTTCCGGCTTTACTTCAGAATTTGAAACAAAATTCAAACTGCACCTTTTTGGTGTGGTCTATACATTTTTAATATTATTTAGTTGTTAAAGTACTACATTCAAACTTAGTAACATTGATTATTAACTTACAATCACCAGTATGCTGTACAACATTATAAGGCTCATAGAGTTTTAAAATTTTCTCACAATCAATATTCTCTAAAACAAAACTACTGTTTATCAAAATTAAGAACTTCTCATTGTTTGCATCAAAACAGTCTAACAAATTGCAGCCATATTTAAAATCCACTTTTTGGATTCGGAACACATCAAACTCTCCTTTTGGGATTATGAAGTTGGAATTGGCCGCCAGATACCTTTCATGTTGCCAGAGTGATAAACTCACTTTTTGTTTTTTTATGAGCTTGTTCAGCCTGTAAGCATGTCCATCCTTTTTGTATCGGATCTTTTTTGAAGATTTCTCAAAGTCGTAGACTGAATTTTCTGAGCTATTTGCTGATATAATTTCTTGCTTCATTTCAGCACTGTTATTTCTGGTGTTAGATAATATTTGAGATTTACAAGATAATATTTCCAGGTCTTCGCTGGTTTTAGTGCTACTTTTTGGTGTGGAGATTTCACTTATAGAGTTCTGGCTAACTGAAGATGTGTCCTGGGTTGAAAAATTGCTATCGAAAAAAGATCTTACTCGTTTTACAAAGTCTAATTTTGAATTTGATGTATTTCCGTTGCATGTTATATTATCTTCATTGACTTCGTCTAATTTGAAACTTTGGCTGATGATTTGGCTGTTTTCATCTTCTAGTTCTTTTTTGATGGTGTCATCATTAGATACTTCTTGAATGCTGTTCTTATTTTCATTGTTGATTCTAGTTTGGTTGAGGTTATCGCGGTTAAATAACTTTTTTCTTACTTTTAGAGTCGATTTTGGAGATGCAGTCTTTAAATGGAGTATCGGACTTTTTAAGTTGATGTTTTTTGATGTTAGAATCGGGGATACTGTCTGACAAAACGAACGTGAAGAGTTTAAAATAGGCGACGGAGAGTTGTCCTTACGACGTACTGTGCAGGTTAGAATTGGCGATTTTTCTTCAATATTAACTTTCTTGATCTCTCGAGAAGTATCCAATATTGTTATACTTAAGTTAGAAACGTTTTGAGGTGCCTTTTTCTTACGTTTTCGCTTCAAAACTCGCGTCCTTAGAACATGGTTTTTAGAAGTATCGTTTATTGACGTATCTTCATAGTCACTAGAATTACTCGACGACCAGTAGATTTCTTCTGAATTTTCCTGTGAATTAAGCAAGCTAAATTTCTTCAAAAACAAGTTTTCTTTCTGTTTTTCCATAATTTTGTACTTTTGAATTTCATGTTTTGTTTGCTATATTTTACAAAATGCAATTTAAATTACCAACGCTTGTATCCAAAATTCCCCTTAAACTACGAAAATGATACGATACATCGGAATTTAAATATTAATAATATTTTTTTAAATAAATGTTTTGATTCTGATTTTGATTTACTGATTACTGCATCAGTGTGCATAATTGCATATACGTAGTATCTCTTTAGTTTGTGGTGTGCATCTATTGATTTTCACCTTAGTTTTTAGGCAAAGAGCTTATACAACCAAAAAGGTAACGCTGTTGTCGCTTGAGGCAATTCTCAACTACAATAAAAAACCGGACAAGTGCGAGTCAGGCTCGCACATCGAGGGTTCCGTACAAACACGTTGTTAACATAATTATAAACTTGTTTTAGCATGGCAAATGAAGTTCTTTATAATGATACTTCACTCACTTTGAATTTATTCAAATCAGGACATGGATTTGTATGTTTGCGATATAACAACATCTCCGGAACACCTCGTGCATCGACAGAGAAAGTTAATATCGCGAGCTAACTTGACGCCAACGCCATCTAGTTTCGATATGAGTAAATACTGAGATTTAAACTGTTGATTTAAGAATTGATTTTATAACTTATTTGATTTGATTGCTACTAAGTTTGATTTTTTATATTTATACAATTATATATTTACATATAAATTTATGTTTGAACATATTTTTAGTTTAGACAGAATTTTGAACCAATTATTTGTGAATTTTGAGGCCCTATTTTTTGTGATGTAAATAAAAAAGTACAGTTTTCTGATTTATTTCTATATGTGTACTCTGAGACAATGCTTCTCGCCAAATTTCATAGTTCTATGTCAACGGAAAGTACCCTGTAGATTTTGATTTTTGTAAGTGCAAAATATGCGATTTTTTATGACATAAACGGCTCTAACTTTTTTATACGGCAATTGAGAAGCTTCTCTTTTACACAACTGCAAGAATTCATAGGTTTACGTATATAGTTTAAATTTCAACTCGATATCTTTACGTGTTCCCGAGATAAAGAGTCTTGAAATACACACAGACGGACAGACGGACAACAAAGTGATCCTATAAGGGTTCTGTTTTTACCGTTTGAGGTACGGAACCCTAAAAATGTATGGTTAATCTTGCCCAGACTCCCAGAACTGTCAAAGCTGTCAAATATGATTTGAAATTTGACACTATCGGGAGAAAAACACGGCAACAGCCACTGAATCGATATATTTGTGTTATATTTCTTGTCTCTTTCTAACTCATGCTACATCAAATCAATGCAAAACCATCATACTTCAGATTTTGTCGATCGACCACAATATAATCCCTATGGTTGTAATAGCTCTGTGTTTTCAGGCGTTCTATACCTAAGCTGGCCACTATTTTGGACTTTAGATGTATGTTTACCTCGTAAACACTACCTGATAATTAGTAAAAAATACAAAAATATTTGGATTTCGCGCGCTGACCTAGTGAATCCACTTTAAGGTAACAGCACAAAATAGATTTTTGCAGCTTTTTTTACAGATAAACTGCTCATTGTCAGTTAATATTCATATATATTCATATTGTTAACGAAGTATAAATATGTACCTAGAAACTGAAGTAGTGACCAGTTTATGCAGTACACTACACTAACTAAATACTAAGGTGAAAATTACTTGATGCACTTACGTGCATAAACTGACCACTAATTTGGTTTTTAAGTGTATGTAACTCTTAAACATTGCCTGATGGATTTTCGTAAACTTCAAAAGAGTAGTTTGCCTGTAAAAAGTAAAAATCCCTAAAAAAATTTGCGCGCCGACAAGACGATGGGCCTTTAGTTAAGAGCGAATTGTGTTAAAACTATTTCTTTAAAAAAATAAAGGAATAAAGGTCGAGTCGGGTCACTCGGGTCTAATGTACAGAAGACCCTTCTCTTCTTAATTACTTTTTCTTTGATCTCCCCATAGATAGAGTCGACGTACTTGTTTTGAGAATAACACCAGATCCACCGCTATTATCTCTTAATTAACTCTTTTGATTCCTCATATTTTGGGAAATTATGTATCAACTCGTATCACTATTTTGTTAGTTTTTTCTTCAATCGAGGCGTCACATACATTATGCGTTTGCCAGTGGTAAATGCCAAGCCCGTATATATTATTATATCTTCTTTGCCCGTATCAAAGAAAATTATACTCAAGAGGCCCGTATACTGTCCGTATATATAATGTACTTTGTGCCGTATGTATACAAATACGATTGGTTTGGTTATTGACTAGGCTGCAGACACAGCACAGGCTTTATTTTGTAACTGCTGCGGGCACAGATTTTTACTGCAAGATGCTATTAATACTTTAAGATACATATGTTATGTAGGTACTCATTACACTTCGTTAACATATTTAGACGCAATTTAGACGATTTCTTGTCAATTTCAATTTGTTAATTTACAGAAAATTAAAGAAAAATAAGATACATGATTGGTATGTACATTTTTGACATAGGTGATATGTCGAAAACTAGGCCACAACTGCAAATCGCAACGAAATGCTTAATCGCGAAATTAGAGACCCTTTTTACTTGCTTGTTTGTTTGTATTTATCACTTATCATAATGTACTCACCATTCGTTGGAATTAGGTTATTCGAGGGGTCATCCGAATATCCGAATCAGTTTCTATTTCGTTGTGTTGGCAAAGACACAAAAACAACGCCATTTTGTTTTAGTGAGTTGGTATTGCTGTCAACACGTCCGCCATGTTATTCTACTAACTTCATACCGGTGCGGTGCGGTGTGCTCTCAAAACAAATACGTGCGTCTTCGAAATCGTTGTTTTGTTTGTTGCTGTTTATTCCTGATAGGAGCTAATATCCATTCAGAACTCTGAGCAATCTAGCTAGCGCTTTATAAGTAATCGTATCGAGTTTATAGAGCGCCGCGGTCAACCGGTCGATCCACCGTCGCCACAATGGAAGTTGAGCGTATCGCTTCCGATTCGGAAAACGTGGCGGTGGACGGACTGGATGAAACGAAGCCGGCCGTAGACGGAGGCGCCGGGGACGCCGCAACGTCCCACTCCGACCGCCTACGTCGCAAGAACAAGAAATACGCCCGTACTAACAGCAAGGAGAAAGATGGCGTTGCCGCGGCGGTCACGCCGCTACCCAAGTATCGTAGCTGGAAGAACAGCCGTCGTCCCCGCAACGGGCACGGCCGGGGCCTGCCCAAGAAAGGTAACCGATTATCGACTAAACTTATGTTTACACGCCGGAGAAAATTCTAGAACCCCTGCAGCGTGAATTAGCTGCATTGACGTAATATTTATTTACTACGCATCAAAATCCGATGCACGTTTTTCTACCTATAAACTTAAATATAACAGGATCTGGTGTTTTTGGACGCATTATTACGCAGTCATATGTAAATTAGAGGTGTGTTGAATCTGGTTACCAAGATTCGGTGTCTAAAATAGCTATATAGGTCGTCAATATTGGTATTAGATTAGCGTAGTTGAATGACTCGTTACGCAATAAATGCTTGTAAACAACTTTCATCATCCAAGGCTATTCTCGGCGTGTCGCGCTGGTCGCGGCTTTGTAAATATAAATAAAATATGGTTCTATCTAAAAGTAAAAATCGATAGCGGGGCTCGGTCTTTGTTTGTTGTGATTTGCGCGGTAGTGTGTCAAGGTCATGTATGTTTTGGGGTAAAACAGGGCTGCCAACTTGACAGGTTATGTAACTTGTTTGGGATATTGTAATTCAATGAGCAGTGAGCATAATATTACAGAACATTTAATTAGATAAAGTAATTTCATATAGGCCAGGTGGCTAGCCCTGGTGTCAGAGTTTTTAGGCCGCCTAAAGGTCCCTGACATGGCTAAGCAGTTAATACAACCGGAACCTACAATTTATTATCGGTCAGTATTTGGATGGGTGACTGTGGGTGGCATTTTCCGACTGAGCGCTACCATGGCTCGGATGACACATTAAACTGTTGGTCCTGGTTGTTTTAACCATTTAGCCATTGCTGCCTTCAGGCAGCTTAAAAACTGACACCAGGGCTAGTCATGGCTCAGGTAGACATTGAAGGGGAAAATGCACAAAACGCCTTATGCGGAACACCAGTATACAACTTATCGAGTAAAAATAGCCACCCGGCCTATACAAACTTACTAAAATAATTTTCACAGAAATAGAGAAGTGTATTTATGTAAATGTAAATACCTCCCAAGGTTGCAGGTATTTACAAGCTGGGAGATTATGACATTAGCATGTGGTGATAAGGATAAGGCGATAAGATTTGTGCAAAAGGAATTGTCCATTAATCACATGATGTTAAGCGAGTTGTTAACATGCTTCTAGTTTATCATTTTTAACCACTTTCCTCAGACAGACCAAATAAAAAATAAAACTGGACAAGTGCGAGTCAGGCTCGCACACCGAGGGTTCCGTACAAACACATTGTTAAAATAATTAAAAACCTGTTTTAGCATGTGCTAATGAAGTTCTTTTATATGATACCTTACATGATACAATTTACTCACTTTGAATTTTGAACCCATATTTTATGAATTTTGAGGCCCTATTTTTTTGTGATTTAAATAAAAATGTACAGTTTTCAGATTTATTCTTATATGTGTACTCTGAGACAATGCTTCTTGCCAAATTTCATAGTTCTATGTCAACGGGAAGTACCCTGTAGGTTTTGATTACGAAAGTACGAAATATGCGGATTTTTACGACATAAATGGCTCTAAGTTTTTCAAACGATAACTGAGAAGCTTTTCTTTTACACATTTTACACAACTGCAAGAGATCATAGATATACGTATACAGTTTAAAGGACATGTCCACAAAATGTATGGAGGCTGGTATAATAATAATCAAAAATTCGAACCACAACACTCGTTACATTTCGAGAAAGTTCATATTTTTCTGAGTCTATAACAACAGTTAAAAACAAAAAAGAGCCCTCCGATTTTTTTAAAATTAATTTTGAATTTATTAGGATAAATAAATATATTTGGCTCAATAGGAAGTTTATCTCTAGCAACCCTGATTAAGTAACCTCCAAATTGTTAAATAAAAGCATTTTGACCAGTTAGACACACTTTTAAAGTGTTTTTTTGTCACGTTGTACCTACTAACTGGTCACACTGGTAGATTATCATTTTTAATTTTAGCAAATTAAGTGATAAATGTGGAAGAATCAGCAACGAATGCAAGTAAAATAACGATAGAAGCACTTTATCATTGCTAAACTAGAATAAGTAATAAGCTGTATTGTTATTTTTCATACAATTTATTTTCCACATTTAAAAAAAAATGGAGGGGTGAAAAAATCTAAATCAAATATTTTTGGGAAGCCCATAAAACAAGCTTTCAAATGATGTATAAATCATCTTGGTTCGATTTTTCTCTGAATAATATACCACTTGTGGACGTCACCTTTCAACTCGATATCTTTACGCGTTCCCGAGATAAAGAGGCTTGACATACACACAGACCGACAACAAAGTGATCCTATAAGGGTTCCGTTTTTTCCGTTTGAGGTACGGAACCCTAAAAATCAAGACAGAATATTGTGAACAAACAATTGAGGCCAGCAAAACTACACCTCCCCTTGTACAGACAATTACATACACATTTTTAATTTCATTTATTTCCACAATACACATATCTTTACAGGTTTACATACAATGAAACTACACCATGCCTCGTCAGTCAAACTTTGGCAGTGCAACACACTCACCACATGTATAAAAACTGGCTGCACTTGTCTGTTCACAACAACCTGTCTTGATTTTTTTATTTGGTCGGAGCCACCTTCAAGAAAAGAGGTTCTGAGTTTGGCGGTGCAATGTTTTAGTATGTGATCTGATTACTCTGCCAATTATGAAATTATGATTGTGAAGGTTGTTGTTTGGTAGATCATCAGCTAAAAATTCATAAATCTACTCCATAATATTGTAATACTTGAATACATACACTTATTGCATTGCAATTAAAATAACACAATGATATGTTACCACAACAAAGTAATCTGGACTTACTCAATATTTATGCCTTCTTATCACTGGCATGCCTTATCACTCCAAAACACCAAGTTGTTTGTTTAAACTGGGTGTTATCAGCTATACCTATTGTCGTTATACCTAGTACCTACGATAATTATGTTGTAGGTACCTAAATGTATTTGTTTTACAAAACTATTCTAATTTAGCTTCACACGGTGCAAAAAAAGCTTTTACAAAAAAGTGTTTACAGCTACAGTAAATTGCGTGACAATACAATATTATGATGACATAGTGCTGATCTGATGATGGAGCTGGAAGGTGGTCCTAGGAACTCTGTAGCGAAACGACGCTAAGCCATCGACTTTCGGCTCTGCTAACCCTTCTGTACAGGCTTTGGCCACAACTAAGTATTGATGGACTCACGTATGTGTGCCTCGACTCCCAACTCATGCATGTTCATGAACGCCTCTGTTGCTAGCGGCCAGCAGTAATGTACTATTATCATCATCAGCCTGTGTCGAACCACTGCTGGGTATAGGCCTTCTCTCTTTTGTGCCATTCATCCCTATCTTAAGCCAATCTCATCCACGCCTGACCAGCGAAGTGTCTGAAGTCATTGACCCATGTACTATTATATCACCCCAAATTTTTATTGTATAACATAATAATGTTTACCAGCCAGGCTGCATATTGCCAAACTGCATACTGACTCAGACCAGGGTTGCTCTGAGTTTGATCGCAGTTTGCCTTTGTGGTTGAAGAGCAAACTGTTTACCTATTCAGAGAGTGTCTGAATCAAAATACATTTTGCTTTAAAATACTAGAGCAATATACATACGAGTCCAGACATCCATACCTTCCAACATTTGATGTATTATGTAATATGGCATCATGATGGCATCGATAATTTAGAAAAAAATGCATATGAGACCAGACTTGTTTAGTTTTTTAATTCCTGCGCAGCGCGATATCATACCTGCCTTGTCTTCTAAAACTTTAATTATTTTATTAGCTTACTACATGGAGAGATTCATTGTGAGACCTGCTTTGCTACTCTCTGTTGCCAGTTGCTGGAGCATTTCTTGTAGAGTGTTAGGATCTTCTGCAAACAATACCAAGTCATCTGCAAATCTCAGGTGTGAGAGCATGCTTCCATTTATATTTAATCCTATGTTCTCCCAGTCTAGATTTCTGAAGATTTCTTCTAGAACAGAGGAAAAGATCTTAGGAGACATAGGGTCTCCTTGCCGGACTCCTTTTTGGACATTAAATTCTTCCCCGATTCTTTCCAGTTGTACTCTGGCTGTACTGTTGTTATATATATTTTTTATGATTTTAATATATTTGTTTTCAATTCCTTGGTTGGTTAGAGCTCTATATATATAACTGTGACTCAAAGACAAAGGTGATGACAAACAGACCCAAACAGGCTATTAAAATAAATAACGAAGAGATAGAATATGTGGAAGAATACATATATTTAGGCCAAATTATCTCTCCGGGATCAATGATGGAAAAAGAAGTGCAAAAGAGAGTGAGCAACACTTGGGCTCGGTACTGGTCTCTGAAAGAAATTTTTAAAAACAAAGAAGCCCCAATGTTTGCGAAAAGAAAGGTATTCAATATGTGCTTACTACCTATACTAACATATGGATGCCAAACCTGGGGCCTGACAAAGGCACACATTCAAAAATTTAAAGTATGCCAACAGGGGATGGAAAGAAGCATGCTCCATATAAAGTTAAAAGATAGGTGGAGACTAACAAAAATCCGAAAGGCCACAGGCGTAGCAGATGTAAGCCAAAAAATAAAAAAATTAAAATGGCGTTGGGTTGGGCATGTACTAAGAAGCAAAAAACATAAATAGACCAAAGAGGTCATGCAGTGGTACCCAAGAGACGGGAAGCGACTCAGGGGACCACCTCAGAAACGGTGGGACGACGACCTGCCGCCAGGGTGGCGCAGGAAAGCCCGAGATAGGGAGCTCTGGCAAATTCTAGAGGAGGCCTATGTCCAGGGTGGACAACCTAATATTTAAGAAACAGAAGTAAGATTAATGTTTTTTTTCAAAACTTATTTGTATATTAGTGAATAAAGGCTATTTTTATTTTTTTATTTTATTTATACATGGAGAGAAAGGGTCATAAAATAAAGTGCAAAAATAGAGTTAATTACTTGTAATTTTCTTTTTTTAGGGTTCCGTACCTCAAACGAAAAAAACGGGACCGTCCATACGTCTGTCCATCTGTGGGTATGTCAAAACTCTTTATCTTGTGAACGCGTAAAGATATTGAGTTGAAATTTAAACTGTATAATATGTATATCTATGGTATCTTGCAGTTGTGTAAAAGAAAAGCTTCTCAGTTATATAAAAAAGTTAGAGCTGTTTATGTCGTAAAAAACCGCATATTTCGACAGTCACAAAAATCAAAACCTACAGGGTACTTCCCATTGACATAGAACTATAAAATTTGGCTAGAAGCATTGTCTCAGAGTACACATATAGGAATAAATCTGAAAACTAAATTTTTATTTAAATCACATAAAACAGGGCCTCAAAGTTCACAAATTATGGGTTCAAAATTCAAAGTGAGTAAATCGTATCATGTAAGGTATCATATAAAAGAAAAAGAACTTCATTAGCACATGCTAAAACAGGTTTTTAATTATTTTACCAATGTGTAATGTTCGATGTATGACGAGAAAAGTATAAAAAAACTTTTTTGTTGATGGTTATAGTATAGGGATTTTAACAACTTACTTTCCAATTTTGTGAAATTTTCGGGATTTTTACGGAACCTTCGGTGTGGAGCCAGACTCGCACTTGTCCGGTTTTTTTTTATTCCTTGTAGGTTTGCGTTTGACTACAAACTGCTTGATGTTGAGCAGATATGCGGTATAGGATGTAGCACTCTTACCTAGAAGATACCTATTTACTCGGGATTTAAAGACACCCACATTGTACTTTAGCGGGAAGACAGACCCAGGCAAAGCGTTCCACATTCTGGCTGTTCGTATGAGAAATGAGGATACCTATACTCGGGATTGGAAGACACCCACATTGTACTTTAACGGGAAGACAGACTCAGGCAAAGCGTTCCAAATTCTGGCTGTTCGTATGAGGAATGAGGATTCGAAACGCTTTGTTCTAACGCGCGATTTACGAAAAATTATGGCACAAAGCGCCCCACGCTTTTTTTTACAATAGTTTTAATATTTATTGTTCATTATTATTTTCTGCATATATTGAAAACTAGTTTTTACCCGCGGCTTCGCCCGCATACGCAATATATCATTATAATTTATAGCCTATGTGTTATTCTGATATATGTATAAGCTATATTATTGCAAAGTTTCATCTCAATCCGTTCAGTAGTTTTTGCGTGAAAGAGTAACAAACATCCATACATCCATCCATCCATCCATCCATCCATCCATCCATCCATCCATCCATCCATCCATCCATCCATCCATCCATCCATCCATCCATCCATCCTCACAAACTTTCACGTTTATAATATTAGTAGGATTATTTTACGCTCTTTAGTTTGATATGAAAGTGTGATTTTTAGTTTGGGAAAGTTATCGAGTTCCACGGATAGGTATAACAACCGCAACAGTATAGCCATAAAATTCCGGGAAATCATGAAACACGATGTATAGTTGGTTACAGATATTCGCGTGTCACAGTTTGCTTTACATACAAGCAAGCAAAATGCATACCATCTCAGATTGCTTTAAGCTTGTATGTACTTTGCTCCAATTTGTTTGTGATTTCAACCAGCACATTGTAGTTCAGTACAGACTATTAGTGTCTGGGTCAGTATACAGTTTGGCAATACGCAGCCGGGCGAGCATACAGACCGCGAAATAATTCTATTGATGTGTCAGAGCGAAGCGAGACAGAGTTACATTGAAGTATACAGGGTTATACCTAATATTCTGTACATCAAACTAACAACTTTTATTTTGCGACTTTTGTCAAAACTCGAAAAAAAATATTGGTTTTCCATAGAAAAATATTGTTCACCTGCAATAAAATGTATGGAACAGCTGTTTTTTTTTTTAGTCATGACAAAAGTTGATAGTTTTGATATACAGAATAAGCCCCTAAAAGGATGCTAATTGATTACCAGAAACCGTGTAGACCTGTATATATATGTCACTTTTTCATACGTCGATAAAACTCTTTCCATTGTCGTATGCTAAGCTAGCAGGTCAGCTAATGACAGTATGTTTATGACAGGAGGAGCAGGCGGCAAGGGAGTCTGGGGCCTGCCTGGCTCGGAGCTGCTCGAGGAGTATGTGGAAGACATGAACGACCCCAACTACGACCCTGAGGCAGTCAGCAATGGGGACGTGGAGTTCAAACAGGTCATCGTGGAGGCTGAACCACAGGAGATAGTGGTAAGTCATTCCATACTATTCACGACATGTACACCTTGAAGGAAAATATGCGTGATAGTAAACGCCATAAACTCCTCTTACAGCCTACACCATCACAAACCAATACTCCACACCACATCCTCTGCGATAGAGTTGTATACGTTGCCTAAGGATATCATCTCAGTAAAAACTATAAACACATTTAAGAATAGACTGGAACTTTGGATAACAAAGGTAAAAAAATCCTTCAAAATCAAAATTCGTTTATTTGTTAGAATATTGTCTTACAATGTAGATGTTAAAAGAACAATAGTGTTTCAAATATTCTACCTTTACAGGTGTACAAATATTTTTAGAAAATGTATACAGGTATTTGGCTTAACATTATTTATATTTTTTTTTTCTTAAGTGAGTCTTCTAAAAATTCGTTAATAGTGTAATAACACTTGTCAATAAGGAACTTGTGTAATTTGTGTCTAAAAGTATCATATTTAAGTTCTTTAAAACAATTTGTTGTATACCTTAATGGCCATACAATAAACATTATTACTATACTAGTTATTACCCGCGGCTTCGCCCGCATACGCAATATATCATTATAATTTATAGCCTATGTGTTATTCTGATATATAAGCTATATTATTGCAAAGTTTCATCTCAATCCGTTCAGTAGTTTTTGCGTGAAAGAGTAACAAACATCCATCCATCCATCCATCCTCACAAACTTCATCATCCTCTGTTGCGGTATATCCAACTTATATTTTCGTCGTTGCTGTCTATCTCTCCCATCAGCGCTACTATTTAACGGAAACGTCGTTGGTGTCGTCGAAAAAATAAGCACATTTCAAATATATATAGTGAAGGCAATGGTAAAATGTTATATTTTTTAAATAATGGTCTACATGGTGCCAGAAAATATGCACAAGATAATGCTCTGATACATTTTTTTTAACTTTAAAAGCTTCCTCCCAATCCACATAATTACCCCATATTATCAAACCAAAACGCAACAAAGATGACACATATCCATGATATGCACTAAGGGCTGCCTGAGTCGTGGCTACTTTTTTCGACACTGCTTGATATAGGCACATCAGTATACACTGCTCGCCTATAAACAAATAAATAAATACGTTTGTATGTAAGTACGGGTGGAATCTTGCAAGTTGAATTTGACCAACTTCCAGGTTTCCGATTGAGCTGAAATTTTGCACGCATATGTATATCGCGTGACAATGTGGTAATATGGTACCATGGAGCTGATCTGAAAGCCGTGGTGGTCTATAGGTAGTGATACCCGCCTTACAATCGTGAGGTTATGGGTTCAAATCCTCGGTCCCGTACCAATGAGTTCTTTAGAATTTATGTACGGAATTTCACACCACTGGCTTTTCGGTGAAGGAAAACATCGTGAGGCAACCTGCATACGTCCGTAGAAGAAATTGGATGGCGTATGTGAATCCACCAACCCGCACTGGGCTAGCGTGGTGGATATGGCCTAATCACCCTTCATGGGTAGGCCTACGTCCTGCAGTGGACTATTAAAAAGGCTGTGATGGAGTTTGAAGGTGGCCATAGGAACCCCTGTACTAAACAAGATAGACCCGTCGTGTTTGGGCTCGTTTTACTTGTCTTGGCTGGCACTCTGCTGCTACATGATATGCAGGATCTCAAAAGCTTGTACTTAGAAAGTTATATTTTTATAATAATTTATTAGAGTCTGGCCAACGAAAGCTGTCCACGTATTATTTTCAGAAGTTTTGAAATGGCAATAATTTAAGACTGTCAAAATTGACACTTTGACGTTTCGTACTACTGAAAACGAACTTGAACCATTCATAATACATGTTGGGGACAGTAGCAGTAGCAGCGAAGAAAGCAATGAAGCTGATTCAATATCAGGTGTAGAGTTTGAGGAATCCGATTTTAACTATGACTCATAGCTCCTATATTTGTACGGCTCCTCGGGGTCCTCGACTGTACATAAATAATGGATTATTTGAAAATAATAAAAAGACAGAATTAAAAGTAATCTTTTATTTGATATTCTTCATAATACATTCGAAAATTTCAACAACAGTTGCTAACAAAACAAAATTTTTACAACTCGAAAAAAATGTACTTGCTGAAAAATGAATAGTATCGACTCCGTTTATGCAGTGTATAGCCAGGGTTAACAGCTCTTGATTTTTTAAAATCCCCGCCTTTTTTCTTGGACAGCTTTCGTTGGCCAGACTCTATTTATTCACTGACGTTTCGCTTGGGGTGTTTTGGTTTTTGGTCATTTCCCTCCTCCTAAAGCTCTCGTCACACAGAAGCGGAAATGCGGAAAAGCGATCGCGATCCGGGACGAGATTTTTTTGTAATATTCGAATTCGTATGCAACCTGACACATCACAAGCGGGCGCACGCGCTTTGCTCTGGACCGCTAACGGATCGCTTTCTCGCGGCTCTCGCCTCTGTGTGACCCGAGCTTAAGGCGCTCCAACAGTAAACTTTTAGGTATTTTACAATAATGTCTTGCAGTACACAAATAGAGTCTAAAATCGCATGTCGTTTGTTTTTAGACGAAACTCGAGATGAGAATTCGATAATTTTTCGCAGTTTTAGTTCGTTTAAAAAGAAATGAAGCCGTGGTTGCAATAAAATATATAAATATGTCTTTAGTTTAGTTAATTTCCTATTATATGATTATAAAAAATATAATAGTTATCGATCTAAATATTAAGAAATGCGAAACGAAAGATTTTTTTCTAAAGCATTTTTTGTGAATTTTTTTCAAGATACCAGATAATTTTTTTGCAAATATATTGAAAAAGTCTCTTGTGAACTATTATTGTATGCTTTGTATTTTTTCCAAGTTTGTATCAGTAACAACGAAAAACATGACGATTTACGGATTTTTGTCTTTAGGCAGCGCCTTTAAAAGCTCTGATATAGCCGGGCTAGGATCCGCAACACGAAATATTTCTTTTGACGTACCAGAACGAGACAGAGTTATGGCGAAGTATAATCATGTATATCTGTCACTTTTGCACACGTCGAAATGAGTTCTTTTCGTGGCTTTCGTGGTAGCATGCTAAGCTAACTGGCTTAGCGGCTAAAACAAACAGCCTACAACTTAACGTGTCATCCGAGCCACGGTAGCGTTCAGTTAAATAGCACCCGCGCCCCGCCGCTACCCATTCGAAAACTTACCGTGTCGAAGGTTGCTAATTTTGATAATGTTGGTAGGTGTTCTACTAGGATTTCATATTGGAATACAAAAAACAACAGCATTTTTCTTGGCGATGGACCAAGTAATGCACATCAAAAGGCGTAAATATGCGTAAAACAAAACAACGATAACATTGTGATTTGTGAGCATGAGCATTTATACAACGACCACACAGAATACGTTACAGTGTCTACTATCTACTATAGCTGTCTACTATAGCGATTTTCAACCTTATTCCATAAACATAAGGATGGTGTAATGTCGGTCTAAAATACTATAGGAGCATTTATAAAACGACCACACAGAATACGTAACAGTCACTACTATAGCCGTAAACTATAGCGATTTTCAACCTTATTCCATAGACATAGGAGTTATTTTATTGATGGGCTAAAATACTATAGCAAAACAGATGTATACCAAGGTCACACCGGTCTCGTCGAAAACATGAATGAAGTTGGCTGCGAAACGATTTTACAAGCCAAGCGGTCAAATAGTTGAACTAAAAATTGCCGAACGCTTCGCTTCGAAAAATGCGATTGTGGCGACTTTGTGGCTATTGAAGATAGTTTGTCGGGTAGGTCAATACACCAATTTAAGTGCAGATGTGGTCAAATTGCAGAACTAAAAAAAATGTGATGTTTTGTTTGAGGAGTGTGATAGTGGCGCTGTCGGATTGTGAATGTTGTAAAACGGGTCGGGCTCTTTGTGCAGATGCGTTTTGTTTTCGCTCTGTTGGTTTGTTTTTAGTAGTTGTAGGGTGTGTAAGTATGATTTCAAGGTTACGCGGAAAGGTGTTCCTGGTCCGAAGGGAGTTGAAAATTATTATTATTATAAACTTGTTTTGCAAAATGCCTGGTATTTAAGAGGTAGGTACTGCTGGACTTTGGCCTATGTGGCTCCTCTATGGACTTTCAAAATGGCCGGTTGCTTGATCAGCCTGTGGATGTCCTACGCTGCGCTTGCTGATCCGTGGTTTCCATTCGAGAACTTTACTGCCTCATCGGCCATCCGTTCTCCGAACTATGTGCCCTGCCCACTGCCACTCTTGTTTTTTTTTTTATTTCGAATATGTTCGCGTTTGACTACACACTGCCTGATGTTATGCAGATGTGCGGTCTAGGGTGTAGCACGCTTACCTAGAAGATACATATTTACTCGGGATTTGAAGACACCCACGTGTCCCACGTTGTACTTTAACGGGAAGACAGACCCAGGCAAAGCGTTCCACATTCCGGCTGTTCGTATGAGGAATGAGGATTCGAAACGCTTGCTTCTAACGATGCTTGGGATGTCCACCATAAAAGGGTGGCGCTTTGGTCGCGTCTGTCTAGCCGTACGATAGAAGAAAGGGGCAGGGGGGACCAGATTGTGCAACTCCTGGGCGCACTCTCCGAAGTGTATCCGGTAAAAGGCCGACAAACACGCTACCTTGCGACGATGTTCAAGACTTTGCAGCTGCGACTTAGTCAAGGTGTCGTTGTCAATCATCCTCCTGGCTCGCCTCTCAATCGACTCAAGAACCTCCATTTGATATTTAGCAGAGCCATCCCAAAGGCGAGAGCAGTATTCCATGGAAGACCTGACTTGTGCTTTATAAAGACAAAGCAGTTGCTCAGGTGTGAAATACCGTCTCACCTTAGAGAGAACACCAAGTTTTTTGGAGGCTAATTGGGCTTTAGACTCTATGTAAGAGCCAAAGTTAAGAGAATATGAGAGTGAAATACCTAATAGTTCCAAGCTGTCAGTTACCGGAACGGAGACACCACGGAAAGCGGGAGACAATTGAAAGGGTTTCTTTTTGGCCGAAAACAGACAGCCCTGAGTCTTCGTGGCATTAAACTTGAACAGGTTAGCATCACCCCAGTCGGATACCGCCTGCAGACTCAAGTTGAGCCGTTCAACCATAGCCTCTCTGTGTAACTCGATCTGTGGCCCGCTGGTTCTTGCATCGCATGTGTAGCTCCCCACGACTGTATAGCTCTCTTTTATTCCGTATAGGTTTGCGTTTGACTACATACTGCCTGATGTTGAGCAGATATCCGGTCTAGGCTGTAGCACTTACTAATCTGCTGGGATGTCGGGAACTTTGGTTCGTCTGCGGGTCTCCCCATCTAACGTAAATCACCAACAGTACAGTACAGTAAGTATTAGAATAAAGGCCATAAACATTTTCAATGTTTTTTCTGCAATTTTTGGGTAAATATTGAAATATTTTGCCGCAGCGTCCGCGCCCTCCCTTACATCTTGCTACGTCCCCCAGTTTGAAAAACAATGATTTAAATTGTAAAGGAACACCCCGCTAATCCGCTTACTAGGTAGTCCATGTGTCCTCGCAACTACGCAGTAGGCATCTAACAGTATACGACAGTATATTGTAGATAATTATGTGGGTTTGTGACGCAACGCCGAATACAACCGGTTAGAGGCGCGCCCACCCCCGCCTTCCTTGAATCAGAATGTAGTGTCATTACATACCTAATGGATTGTTTATTTTGAATAATTATGTAGGTCCACCTGCTCGTAATAAGCGATTCGCTTCTTCCTTCTTCGTATCGCCAGGGATTGGAATGCCCTGCCTCCATCATTGTTTCCTGACAATTACAATTTGGATATATTCAAGTCAAGAGTGAATAGGTATCTCCTAGGTCTACATACTCCATCTTCGGCTACAACTTCGCTTTCCATCGGGCGAGTTGGTGCCGTTGGTGGCCAAATGTAGACCTATTCTACATTAAAAAAAAGATATAGTGATCTCGTGGCCACGGTTCGGCTCTGTTCTATACTCTATACTATACTCTATAAAATTTAACTTGATCTCTGCGACAGTGACATTGACATAGAAGATTGTCATTTTTGGAGTTGAGATAGTGGTGGAAAAAAACGATTTTCAAACAATGTTGTAATGAAATCGAATGAGTAGTTGAAGGTGAGAAATTGGATTTTATTTACTTACTATTATTTAAGATCCAGTATGTACACATGTAAATAATGTTATGATATTAATTAAATACTCATAATAATGTAACGGTAGTATTTATCGACGTTTTTCACTATTATCGATGCTAATGTAACATATAATTGGTTTTAATTTAATTACACATGTAAAAAATGTTACGTTATTAAAATATACAATAAAATTAATGATTAAGTTTTATTTAAAATATTGTTAGTATAAACTATCGATATTTTAAATAAAACTCTATCTAAAACTCTGTGGTCACGATCATTCGTCGCCCATCACTAATCGGCATGCCCATAAAGTATGACATTGACAGGTACTGTCTGTACTATTAAGAAATTCAGGACTTCATAGGCGTGATTTTTCTGACAGCTGTCGCAGAGATCAAGTTAAATTTTATGGAGTATAGCCCACGTGGCCACGCGGAACAGGCTCGCTCGAGAAGGGTTCCGTACAGTTTGGGATCCCCTGAGACACCTGTTGCCATTTTCGACCGACGAACCAACCAGAGGAGGTACTCAATTCGACGCGAGTATTTTTAGGGTTCCGTACCTCAAAAGGAAAAAACGGAACCCTTATAGGATCACTTTGTTGTCCGTCTGTCCGTCTGTGTGTATGTCAAGACTCTTTATCTCGGGAACGCGTAAAGATATCGAGTTGAAATTTAAACTGTATACGTAAACCTATGAATTCTTGCAGTTGTGTAAAAGAAAAGCTTCTCAGTTACCGTATAAAAAAGTTAGAGCTGTTTATGTCGTAAAAAAACGCATATTTCAACGCTCACAAAAATCAAAACCTACAGGGTACTTCCCGTTGACATAGAACTATGAAATTTGGCGAAGAGCATTGTTTTTGAGTACACATATAGGAATAAATCTGAAAACTGTACACTTTTGTTTAAATCACATAAAAATAGGGCCTCAAAATTCACAAAATATGGATTATAAATTCAAATTGAGTAAATCATATCAAGTAAGGTATCATATAAAATAACTTCATTAGCACATGCTAAAACAGGTTTTTAATTATTTTAACAATATGTTTGTACGGAACCCTCGATGTGCGAGCCTGACTCGCACTTGTCCGGTTTTTTTTTTAGTATGTATAACCACGCATAACTTATTTCATAGTGGTCCGATTTCATTAATTATTTTTTTATTTATTAAATAATAAATAAATATTTGGGGACATCAACCACCCCAAACTAAGCAAAGCTTGTGATATGGCTGCCAGAGACTGATTTACGACATATTATTTTTAAATACATACGTATATAGATCTCTGTAATCGGGCTTAGTGGATAAATAACACCCAGACACAGAGCAAACACTGTTTAACTTGTAAGATGTTCATCACATAAATATTTGCCCTGGGTGGGGATTGAACCCACGCCTCTTCGATCCAGAAGTCAGGGTCACTAACCACTGAGCCACCTAGGCAGTCGAGTATATTAGTGTATATGCAGGGCGTATTTACAAATACAATATACGCACATTTAGCCGTAGCCGTGGTGGCGGAGAGGTAGTGACACCCGCCTTACAATCGTGAGGTCGTGGATTCAAATCCCGGTCCCGTACCAATGAATTCTTCGGAATTTCACACCACTGGCTTTTCGGTGAAGGAAAACATCGTGAGGCAACCTGCATACGTCCGTAGAAAAAATTCGATGGCGAATGTGAATCCACCAACCCGCACTGGGCGAGCGTGGTGGATATGGCCCAATCACCCTTCGTGGGTAGGCCTACGTCCTGCAGTGGACTATTAAAAAGGCTGATACAGTACATACGCACATTTTATTTAAATGATTTTTTCTTTCATATTGTTTTCAAGAGAACCACAAGGCACTCGCGGCGCGGCCAAATGTGTCATGTTGTGTACGCAGCGTAATGTGTTATTTATTTCTGTAAAGGCCAAAACACACATACGGCGGGCGCGGGTCGGGCGCGGTGCTGGTCGGGAGTACGGCGTGTCTATTTGTACCTGTTTCAATGGACGACAACACACAGAACGCGTGCGCGGGTCGGGCGCGGGGCGGGCGCGTTCTGTGTGTGGTCGTCCATTAAAAAGTAAGTAAGTTCGTATAGGCCGGGTGGCTAGCCCTGGTGTCGGAGTTTTTAGGCCGCCTGAAGGCCTCTGACATGGCTAAACGGTTAAAACAACCGGGACCTACAATTTAACGTGTCATCCGAGCCACGGTAGCGCTCAGTTGGAAAATGCCACCCGCGGTCACCCATCCAAATACTGACCGTGCAGAACGTTGCTTAATTTCGGTGATCGCTGACAATCACCTAGTCAAACTACGCTACGAGCGCTACGTCGTCCATTGAAACAGGTACAAATAGACACGCCGTACTCCCGACCCGCACCGCGCCCGACCAGCGCCCGCCGTATGTGTGAAACGGCCTTTACTTTGTTGTCAACAAGGCGGGTTGGCACGCCGCACGCCGCGCGTAAGCTGGGTCGTTGACACGTCAGATAAAGATAATTATTATTGTTGTGTGCTTAGAATAATAACGTGTATAGGTAATTCTTTAACGCGAATAAGTTCGCGCTTGACTACCAACTTGCTTGGTGGAAACAGCCGAATCAAATGCCGCCAGTAGGCTGCCGCCCTGCTACAATTTAATCTTGTATTTTTGTCAATTATAAAATTACCCGTTCTTACCCGTGGCTTCGCACGCATGATATTTTGATTTTTGACGCAATATCATCCTACTAATATTATAAACGTGAAAGTTTGTGAGGATGGATGGATGTATGGATGTTTGTTACTCTTTCACGCAAAAACTACTGAACGGATTGAGATGAAACTTTGCAATAATATAGCTTATATATCAGAATAACACATAGGCTATAAATTATAATGATATATTGCGTATGCGGGCGAAACCGCGGGTAAAAACTAGTTATAAATATAATAATAATACTGGGGACATCTCACACACGGTCTCTGACCCCAAACTAAGCAAAGCTTGTGATATGGCTGCCAGAGACTGATATACTACATATACTTATTTTTTAAATAAATACTTATATAGATAGTACATAAATAACACCCAGACACAGAGCAAACACCTAAGTTCATCACATAAATACTTACCCCTGAGTGGGGATCGAACCCACGCCTCTTTGATCCAGAAGTCAGGTTCACTGACCACTGAGCCAACGAGGCAGTCTATATTATAATAAATTTATAGCCTATGTGTTATTCTGATATATAAGCTATATTATTGCAAAGTTTCATCTCAATCCGTTCAGTAGTTTTTGCGTGAAAGAGTAACAAAAATCCATCCATCCATCCTCACAAACTTTCGCGTTTATAATATTAGTAGGGTGGTCCGAATTTTGCCGCCCTAGGCTTCAGCCTACTAAGCCTGCTGGTAAATCCGCCACTGTCGAGGCGAAGTTAGCTACAAGGTGCACGAAACCCAATCCTCGCGCAGCTGTTAAGTCAGCTTGAGTCAGGATTGGGTTTTGTACCCACCAGATTGGGTTCACGCCTTGTCGTGGCGGGGGGGAGGGCTTAGTAGCCAGATCTGCATCAACCTGGTGAACAAAGAGGAACCCGAGGTGGGGCCGCCTCTCCGGGTTTTTTCCCCAAACCCGTGTAGAGGCTGGCCAGCAGTTCGGTTCAGTTGGTGGGTATACCGTCCAGTGGCGGGACTCCCACATAAAGTAGGTCGGTTCAGTTGGTGGGTATACCGTCCAGTGGCGGGACTCCCACATAAAGTAGGTCGGTTCAGTTGGTGGGTATACCGTCCAGTGGCGGGACTCCCACATAACCATAACCACCCGCCTGCCCACCATAAAGGATTTCCCCTAGTAAAAAAAATAAAGGGATTGGGTTTTGTGCAGCTTGTAGCTACATCACAGTCGCCAACTTGTTTGATTCGGCGCCATCATCAGCCACGGTAGCGCTCCGTTGGACAATGCCGCCCGCGGTCACCCATCCAAATACTGACCGTGCGGAACGTTGCTTCGGTGATTGTTGACAAGCACCTAGTCAAACTACGTCATGAGCGCTACTACGCTACGAGGTGCATTCAATAAGTACCTAGCCTCATCGCCAGAGGGCGCTGTAGTTTCAAAAGAGTTTTACCACAGTGTAGCACATTCTTTTTTAATTCTTTTTTCAAATTTTCATTCCAATCCCTTCATTTGTTTTAATTTGACAACTTATGGAAGCGAACGTATCGATCGGTTTTACAAAAATGGAAAAAGAGCAATATCGTTCGGTGATTAGATTCCTATTTTTGGAAGGGAAAACGCGCATCGAAATCAAAGAGCGCTTGGATGCTGTGTACGGTGACTCTTCTCCATCGATGGCCACCGTCAAGAATTGGTTCAACGAGTTTGCACGTGGCCGTACGTCGGTTTTTGATGAACCACGTCCAGGTGCACCGAAAACAGCTGCTACGGAGGAAAACATTAAAAAAATCCATGATCTCGTATTGGCAGATCGCCGATTGAAGGTTCGGGAGCTAGCTGAGACTGTAGGCATTTCAGAAGGAACAGTGTATCATATTCTTCACGAGGAACTCGGCATGAGAAAGCTGTCGGCGCGATGGGTGCCGCGTTTACTCACACCGGAAAACAAGTGCAACCGTGAGACCACATCGGAGACGTGTTTGGCGCTGTCCAGCGGAATCCAGCGGAGATTTTGCGTCGTTTTGTGACCGTCGATGAAACCTGGATCCACTGGTACACACCAGAGACCAAGGAGCAATCAAAACAATGGATCCAGACCGGGGAACGTGCTCCAAAGAAGGCGAAAACTGTAAAATCGGCCGGAAAAGTTATGGCCACCGTTTTCTGGGATTCACAAGGTGTGATCTACATCGATTACCTCGAGAAGGGTAAAACAATTACAGGGCTTTACTATGCCGATTTATTGGGCCGATTCGACGCCGAATTAAAGAAAAAACGACCCCATCTGGCGAAAAAAAAAGTGCTGTTTCACCACGACAACGCACCGGTTCACACGTCTGCCGTTGCCATGGCCAAATTGGTCGAATTACGCTACGAATTGCTACCCCATCCACCGTATTCTCCAGATTTGGCCCCTTGTGACTTCTTTCTGTTTCCTAATCTGAAAAAATCTCTCGCCGGGAATAGATATGAATCAAATGAGGAGGTCATCGCCGCCACGGAGGCCTATTTTGCAGAGTTTGACAAAAACTATTTTTCGGACGGGTTAAAAAAGTTGGAGCATCGCTGGGCTAAGTGTATCGAACTAAAAGGAGACTATGTTGAAAAATAAATAGCCACTTTTCCAAAATTTTCGTTTACTTTTTGTAGGCTAAGTATTTATTGAATGACCCTCGTAACTTCGACCGAATGCTGAACGAGGCTCACTTAACAGCTGCGCGAAGATGAGGTTATCCCACAGAGCAATTACAACTAGAGAGAGCGCTGTTGTCGCTTGAGGCAATTCTCAGTCACAAAAATGTATGGAAAATCTGGCTCAGAGCTGCCAAAACTGTCAAATATGTATTGAAATTTGACACTGTACTGTACCAGCCTTTTTAATAGTCCACTGCAAGACGTAGGCCTACCCACGAAGGGTGATTTGGCCATATCCACCACCCTGGCCCATTGCGGGTTGGTGGATTCACATACGCCATCGAATTTATTCTACGGACGTATGCAGGTTGTCTCCACGATGTATTCCTTCACCGAAAAGCCAGTGGTGTGAAATTCCGTACATAAATTCCAAAGAACTCATTGGTACGGGACCAGGGATTTGAACCCACGACCTCACGATTTGTAAGGCGGGTGTCACTGGTGGCGCTTAGTATAAGCAGAATTATACCGGCGCGGCGGCGAGCGTAGGTAGTAGACTGTAGGACGAAGGGACGCGCAGTCGCGACGTGCTCGCCGTTACAACACACGAGGTCAATGACGATCAATGACATTTGTTTTATATTCTGAATGCGCACTGTGCTCTGCGCTTTTACAATGAATAAACAGCCAGTTTAGTTATCTTCATAGTTAGGTACTTCAAATAGAACATTGTTCACCGAGAGGAGAAAGTGACCGATTACCGTCGAGGGTGTCGTTTGAACACCCGAGATCGGGAATCGCACTTTGTCTCGAGTGATACATAGTGCTTTATACTACACCTACGAGGAAAATAAAAAACTAAATCTTTACTAATTGAAATTCATTTTGATAGTTTTATTTTACTTTTCTACGAAAACTGAATCCTCAAACAACACACAAATTGAAAATGGCGCCAATGGCGTCTGCAATTTTCACATGTTCTTTTTTCAAATTGTTTGACACCATCCAACACACAGCTAGTGGCCAGTGTCATTTTGCGAACTTGGAGATAAAAACTCACTGTAAAAACTTTTTGGCTTTTGATATTTAGGTTACCAGCGTATAGTCTTACCCAAAATTAAAAAAGAAAAACCACGTAAGAAATGGATTTTCATACATTTTTCTCTCCCGCTCAGATGCGTTTTCTCGCCGCATATTTGTTCGATATGCAATGACGTACTTTCTACCGTAAATTTGATAAAGTATCAAGGTACTTTCCGAGCAGGTGTATAAATGTTTTTTTTAAATGCCCTTAAACTTATTTGCCTACAACAGGATAGCGGAAATACACTAAATATTTATTCAAAACAAAGATTTGAAGATGAATTTCCGCAAAGTAACGCCTGATTCAATCAACTATCTTAAGACAGAAAGTATGGATTGACAATGTCAACTGACATTACACACGCAGGTTTGCTCGCTGCTCGAGGGAGCTGAATATGACCCTTTACAAGGCGTACTGCCAGTCCTTCTACTCGAGTAGCTTGTGGATCAGTCATACTCGTCGGGCTGCCAGCATTCTACGGGTCCAATATAACGATATTTATAGGATGCTGATGCGGTTGCCTCGCTTCTGTGGTGCATCTGAGATGTTTGCAGAGGCACGAACAGATGACTTTCATGCGTTTATTCGCAAGACAATGTCACCTGTCAACCAACCTTAATCGAGTCTCTCAACAGGTGGGTCTTAAAATGAACATGGACAAGACAGAGGTCATGTGTAATTCTCATGTTGTACCCACCCCTATTTCAGTTGGGAACTCGGTTCTTGAAGTCGTTGACTCGTACGTCTACCTAGGACAAGTACTCCAGTTAGGTAGGTCCGACTTCAAGAAAGAGGCCAATCGCCGAATCCAACTCGGTTGGGCAGCGTTTGGAAAATTGCGTAACGTCTTCTCGTCCGACATACCTCAGTGCCTCAAGTCGTAAGTTTTCGACCAGTGTGTGTTGCCAGTTATTACTTATGGCGCAGAAACGTGGTCTCTCACTATGGGCCTTATTAGTAAGCTCCAAGTAGCCCAACGAGCCATGGAGAGGGCTATGCTCGGAGTTTCTCTACGAGATCGAATCAGGAATGAGGAGATCCGTAGAACCAAGATTACCGACATAGCCCAGCGGATTGGCAAGTTGAAGAGGCAATGGGTAGGGCACATAGCGCGGAGGACTGATGACCGATGGGGTCGAAAACTTCTCGAGTGGAGACCACGTACCAGCAAGCGCAGCGTAGGACGTCCACCCACAAGTTGGACGGATGACCTTATTAGGACCGCAGGATCGCGCTGGATGCAAGCCGCTATCAACCGGTCTTATTGGAAATCATTACGGGAGGCCTATGTCCAGCAGTGGACGTCCTATGGCTGATATGATGATGACTCGCAAGAAAGTCGCATCCCTACGACATAGAGTGCGAGGCAGTCGCAAGGGCATTCTTCAAATGATTGCTGATCGATTGGATTGCCCCATTCAGAATAAATGGATGTTAATTGTTTTGGGCACCAAATTATAGATCTTGTTCTAATTGTAATTAATGTTTATAATGAATGACACAATTGTATTTAATTTTTTATAAATTATGGATAATTATTGTGTAACGGAACGGTCCGTTAATTTTAATTCGTACAAGGATCAGAATTTAATCTCAAAAGGCGGTAGCAAAGGCAGTTGCAGCTTGCGATTGTAATGTACCGCGTATTTGTAGAAACATCGGGAGCGAAGGCGGCTCGAACACGGAACCGCCGCGCCATCTCGTCGTCAACGGGCGAACGATAAACACCTTATTGATATGCGTGCCACCAAAGATGAGACTTGACGAGCGTCAGTGGTGGGGGATCTTGCGCAGGTACAGTCGTGTACAAACTAATTATCCAGAATTTGTATATCTACTAAACGTTTTATGTTTAATAGTTTGTATATTTATTACAAACCAAAGTGGTTTCCCAATTCTCGTCTTTGGTGGCACGTACCTACTATACCAAGTCGAATTGAGTCAACCTCCTTTGAAGTCAAGTTTGCATTTTTCATCTTCAACCCAGCGGATTAACAAATTAAAGTGGCAGTGGGCATGGCACATAGTTCGAAGAACGGATGGCCGATGGGACAGAAAAGTTCTCGAATGGAGACCACGCACCGGCAAGCGTAGCGTAGGACGCCCACCGACTAGGTGGACTGACGATATAATAAAGATCGCAGGAACGCGCTGGATGAGGGCCGCTTCCAACCGGCCTTATTGGAAATCCATAGGGGAGGCTTATGTCCAGCTGTAGACGTCCTACGGCTGATAATGATGTGCATTGCCGAGTTGTATACATAAATAAATAAATATTTTGGGACATCTTACACACGGCCTCTGACCCCAAACTAAGCAAAGCTTGT
Source organism: Hypomecis punctinalis (assembly GCA_949316475.1). Classification (NCBI taxonomy): domain Eukaryota; kingdom Metazoa; phylum Arthropoda; class Insecta; order Lepidoptera; family Geometridae; genus Hypomecis; species Hypomecis punctinalis. Next base: position 4,785,406 of record OX438822.1, read on the forward strand.
GGTATGGCTGCCAGAGACTGATATACTATAAATACTTATTTATAAATACATACTTATATAGATAGTAACTAAATAACACCCAGACACAGAGCAAACACTTATGTTCATCACATAAATATTTGCCCTGGGTGGGGATCGAACCCACGCCTCTTTGATCCAGAAGTTAGAGTCACTAACCACTGAGCCACCGAGGCAGTCAAACATAAACAAGGGCGGTATGCTTCATCCATATATTTTTGTTTCCAAATTATCATATAGATGGGAAGGGGGCTGGCTGGCTGTGTGCCACCCGCGATACATGTTATTGCAAGGCTGTCTCATTTCAGGGATGTGCAAAACCCCTACACAGAATATCTGCTCGAAATATGTATGTTAAATCTTTCAGAGACATATTAGGGACACTCTTTTTATGCAGAAGGCTACATTTGGCCATCATCTCGCCAGATGAAAAGTCAAGTTTTAGCCGAAGATAGAGTTTGAAGACACATTCTAGGTATCTAGAATATCATTGTACCATGATTTACTATGGGACCAGCTAGTCAAGCATGCGACCACGTAAAGCCACGAAAAGAACTGTTTTGTCGTGAAAAAGTGGCAGATATATACTTTGCCGTAACGCTCTCTCGTTCTGACACTTCGAAAGAAATATTTCGTGGCGCGCATCCGAGCCCGGCAGTCCTGTAACCAAGAAATATATTTAAAAATACCATTTTTTTTGCTATAGATTGATGTTGAGAATATTGTCTAACCAGCGACCTTCAAGATACCGTATAAAAAAGTTAGAGCTGTTTATGTCGTAAAAAAACGCATATTTCAACGCTCACAAAAATCAAAACCTACAGGGTACTTCCCGTTGACATAGAACTATGAAATTTGGCGAAGAGCATTGTTTTTGAGTACACATATAGGAATAAATCTGAAAACTGTACACTTTTGTTTAAATCACATAAAAATAGGGCCTCAAAATTCACAAAATATGGATTATAAATTCAAATTGAGTAAATCATATCAAGTAAGGTATCATATAAAATAACTTCATTAGCACATGCTAAAACAGGTTTTTAATTATTTTAACAATATGTTTGTACGGAACCCTCGATGTGCGAGCCTGACTCGCACTTGTCCGGTTTTTTTTTTAGTATGTATAACCACGCATAACTTATTTCATAGTGGTCCGATTTCATTAATTATTTTTTTATTTATTAAATAATAAATAAATATTTGGGGACATCAACCACCCCAAACTAAGCAAAGCTTGTGATATGGCTGCCAGAGACTGATTTACGACATATTATTTTTAAATACATACGTATATAGATCTCTGTAATCGGGCTTAGTGGATAAATAACACCCAGACACAGAGCAAACACTGTTTAACTTGTAAGATGTTCATCACATAAATATTTGCCCTGGGTGGGGATTGAACCCACGCCTCTTCGATCCAGAAGTCAGGGTCACTAACCACTGAGCCACCTAGGCAGTCGAGTATATTAGTGTATATGCAGGGCGTATTTACAAATACAATATACGCACATTTAGCCGTAGCCGTGGTGGCGGAGAGGTAGTGACACCCGCCTTACAATCGTGAGGTCGTGGATTCAAATCCCGGTCCCGTACCAATGAATTCTTCGGAATTTCACACCACTGGCTTTTCGGTGAAGGAAAACATCGTGAGGCAACCTGCATACGTCCGTAGAAAAAATTCGATGGCGAATGTGAATCCACCAACCCGCACTGGGCGAGCGTGGTGGATATGGCCCAATCACCCTTCGTGGGTAGGCCTACGTCCTGCAGTGGACTATTAAAAAGGCTGATACAGTACATACGCACATTTTATTTAAATGATTTTTTCTTTCATATTGTTTTCAAGAGAACCACAAGGCACTCGCGGCGCGGCCAAATGTGTCATGTTGTGTACGCAGCGTAATGTGTTATTTATTTCTGTAAAGGCCAAAACACACATACGGCGGGCGCGGGTCGGGCGCGGTGCTGGTCGGGAGTACGGCGTGTCTATTTGTACCTGTTTCAATGGACGACAACACACAGAACGCGTGCGCGGGTCGGGCGCGGGGCGGGCGCGTTCTGTGTGTGGTCGTCCATTAAAAAGTAAGTAAGTTCGTATAGGCCGGGTGGCTAGCCCTGGTGTCGGAGTTTTTAGGCCGCCTGAAGGCCTCTGACATGGCTAAACGGTTAAAACAACCGGGACCTACAATTTAACGTGTCATCCGAGCCACGGTAGCGCTCAGTTGGAAAATGCCACCCGCGGTCACCCATCCAAATACTGACCGTGCAGAACGTTGCTTAATTTCGGTGATCGCTGACAATCACCTAGTCAAACTACGCTACGAGCGCTACGTCGTCCATTGAAACAGGTACAAATAGACACGCCGTACTCCCGACCCGCACCGCGCCCGACCAGCGCCCGCCGTATGTGTGAAACGGCCTTTACTTTGTTGTCAACAAGGCGGGTTGGCACGCCGCACGCCGCGCGCATAATCTGGGTCGTTGACACGTCAGATAAAGATAATTATTATTGTTGTGTGCTTAGAATAATAACGTGTATAGGTATTTCTTTAACGCGAATAAGTTCCCGCTTGACCATCAACCAGCGTGATGGAAAAAGCCGAATCAAATGCGCCAATCAGTGGCGGATTTACGTATTTGCCGCCAGTAGGCTGCCGCCCTGCTACAATTTAATCTTGTATTTTTGTCAATTATAAAATTACTAGTTTTTACCCGTGGCTTCGCCCGCATGATATTTTGATTTTTGACGCAATATCATCCTACTAATATTATAAACGTGAAAGTTTGTGAGGATGGATGGATGTATGGATGTTTGTTACTCTTTCACGCAAAAACTACTGAACGGATTGAGATGAAACTTTGCAATAATATAGCTTATATATCAGAATAACACATAGGCTATAAATTATAATGATATATTGCGTGTGCGGGCGAAGCCGCGGGTAAAAACTAGTTATAAATATAATAATAATACTGGGGACATCTCACACACGGTCTCTGACCCCAAACTAAGCAAAGCTTGTGATATGGCTGCCAAAGACTGATATACTACATATACTTATTTTAAATAAATACTTATATAGATAGTACATAAATAACACCCAGACACAGAGCAAACACCTAAGTTCATCACATAAATACTTACCCTGAGTGGGGATCGAACCCACGCCTCTTTGATCCAGAAGTCAGGTTCACTGACCACTGAGCCAACGAGGCAGTCTATATTATAATTTATAGCCCATGTGTTATTCTGATATATAAGCTATATTATTGTAAAGTTTCATCTCAATCCGTTCAGTAGTTTTTGCGTGAAAGAGTAACAAAAATCCATCCATCCATCCTCACAAACTTTCGCGTTTATAATATTAGTAGGATGGCCCGAATTTTGCCGCCCTAGGCTTCAGCCTACTAAGCCTGCTGGTAAATCCGCCACTGTCGAGGCGAAGTTAGCTACAAGGTGCACGAAACCCAATCCTCGCGCAGCTGTTAAGTCAGCTTGAGTCAGGATTGGGTTTTGTACCCACCAGATTGGGTTCCCGCCTTGTCGTGGCGGGGGGGAGGTCTTAGTAGCCAGATCTGCATCAACCTGGTGAACAAAGAGGAACCCGAGGTGGGGCCGCCTCTCCGGGTTTTTTCCCCAAACCCGTGTAGAGGCTGGCCAGCAGTTCGGTTCAGTTGGTGGGTATACCGTCCAGTGGCGGGACTCCCACATAAAGTAGGTCGGTTCAGTTGGTGGGTATACCGTCCAGTGGCGGGACTCCCACATAAAGTAGGTCGGTTCAGTTGGTGGGTATACCGTCCAGTGGCGGGACTCCCACATAAAGTAGGTCGGTTCAGTTGGTGGGTATACCTTCCAGTGGCGGGACTCCCACATAACCATAACCACCCGCCTGCCCATCATAAAGGATTTCCCCTAGTAAAAAAAATAAAGGGATTGGGTTTTGTGCAGCTTGTAGCTACATCACAGCCGCCAACTTGTATGATTCGGCGCCATCATCAGCCACGGTAGCGCTCCGTTGGAGAATGCCGCCCGCGGTGACCCATCCAAATACTGACCGTGCGGAACGTTGCTTCGATGATTGTTGACAAGCACCTAGTCAAACTACGTCATGAGCGCTACTACGCTAACTTCGACCGAATGCTGAACGAGGCTCACTTAACAGCTGCGCGAAGATGAGGTTATCCCACAGAGCAATTACAACTAGAGAAAACGCTGTTGTCGCTTGAGGCAATTCTCAGCCACAAAAATGTATGGAAAATTTGGCTCAGAGCTGCCAAAACTGTCAAATACGAGTATGTATTGAAATTTGACACTATTCTGTACCAGCCTTTTTAATAGTCCACTGCAAGACGTAGGCCTACCCACGAAGGGTGATTGGGCCATATCCACCACGCTGGCCCAGTGCGGGTTGGTGGATTCACATACGCCATCGAATTTATTCTACGGACGTATGCAGGTTGCCTCACGATGTTTTCCTTCACCGAAAAGCCAGTGGTGTGAAATTCCGTACATAAATTCCAAAGAACTCATTGGTACGGGACCGGGGATTTGAACCCACGACCTCACGATTGTAAGGCGGGTGTCACTGGTGGCGCTTAGTATAAGCAGAATTATACCGGCGCGGCGGCGAGCGTAGGTAGTAGACTGTAGGACGAAGGGACGCGCAGTCGCTACGTGCTCGCCGTTACAACACACGAGGTCAATGACGATCAATGACATTTGTTTTATATTCCGAATGCGCACTGCGCTCTGCACTTTGACAATGAATAAAAAGCCAGTTTAGTTATCTTCATAGTTAGGTACTTTAAATAGTACATTGTTCACCGAGAGGAGAAAGTGACCGATTACCGTCGAGGGTGTCGTTTGAAACACCCGAGATCGGGAATCGCACTTTGTCTCGAGTGATACATAGTGCTTTATACTACACCTACGAGGAAAATAAAAAACTAAATCTTTACTAATTGAAATTCATTTTGATAGTTTTATTTTACTTTTCTACGAAAACTGAATCCTCAAACAACACACAAATTGAAAATGGCGCCAATGGCGTCTGCAATTTTCACATGTTCTTTTTTCAAATTGTTTGACACCATCCAACACACAGCTAGTGGCCAGTGTCATTTTGCGAACTTGGAGATAAAAACTCACTGTAAAAACTTTTTGGCTTTTGATATTTAGGTTACCAGCGCATAGTCTTACCCAAAATTAAAAAAGAAAAACCACGTAAGAAATGGATTTTCATACATTTTTCTCTCCCGCTCAGATGCGTTTTCTCGCCGCATATGCAATGACGTACTTTCTACCGTAAATTTGATAAAGTATCAAGGTACTTTCCGAGCAGGTGTAGTATAAAAAATATTGTTCTCCTGCACGGGTAGCATAGCAAAGGGGCAAATTGTCTTCCCACCATTTTATTCCCTTGATAGGGAAATAAAGTATGGATTCTTTCTTTTGAATAAATATTTAGTGTATCTTCAGGACGTGTTGACTCATATAAATCGTTAGCAAATGTTTTTTTTAAATGCCCTTAAACTTATTAGCCTACAACAAGATAGCGGAAATACACTAAATATTTATTCAAAACAAAGATTTGAAGATGAATTTCCGCAAAATAACGCCTGATTCAATCAACTTATCTTAAGACAGAAAGTATGGATTGACAATGTCAACTGACAAAACACACGAAGGTTTGCTCGCTGCTCGAGGGAGGTGAAAATTACCCTTTACAAGGCGTACTGCCAGTCATTCTACTCGAGTAGCTTGTGGATCAGTCGTACTCGCCGGGCTGCCAGCATTCTATAATACAATACAACAACACTTTATTGACACCAACAAGAAAACAGAACAAAAAAAAAACAAAGACAGAAAAGGCACAAAAGGCTGTCTTATCGCTAAAAGCGATTTCTTCCAGACAACCTCTCTTGGAAGCAAGGAAACATAAAGACGACAAGGACGGTGTAAACGTAAAAAAAATGAAAGAGAGTTATTACAAATTCCTAATCAACAATAAAATAAACTACATAATAATAGCCATACATAAATACTTCTATTAATACATAAAATAAAAATAAACACTTATACTTAAATATATCCTACTAATATTATAAACGCGAATGTTTATGAGGATGGATGGATGGATGGATGGATGTATGGATGTTTGTTACTCTTTCACGCAAAAACTACTGAACGGATTGACATAAAACTTTGCAATAATATAGCTTATGTATCAGAATAACACATAGGCTATAAATTATAATGATATTGCGTCAAAAATAAAAATATCACGCGGGCAAAGCCGCGGGTAATAACTAGTTACAAATAAATTAATAACGGGGAGTGATACGTGTATCAGTCAGAGAGAGCTTTGAGAGATAATGTTGCTGAACCTGGGCCTTGTAATTTTAACTTTCTTTTTGTGACAAACATTTCAAAAATTGTCGCGTTCGCAGGATTTGAATCTGCATCTCTCTGGGATTCCGGCCCAGATGCTTTGTCCAAATTAAGTTTTCGCAGATAGCGTTCTAGCTTAATTTGGACATAGCATCTGGGCCGGAATCCCAGAGAGATGCAGGTTCAAATCCTGCGAACGCGTCAATTTTTGAAATGTTTATCACAAAAATAAAGTTTCTATACACCTAGTGTGTGAAGCACGACAAAAATCATTTCCTTGAAATTTTATTCTACGCTCTGTGCACATCTGATGCTCACAGGAAGGTCATTCCATAGAGCTACTGCTCGGACACTGAAAGAAAAATCATAAAAAACAGAATGAGATGTAGTGGAAAGAAAAAGATTGCTAGAAAATCTAAGATTGACAGAGTGAGTGTCACAGAGAAAAGTGAAGCGAGAGCATGAATATGAAGGAGAAAAAGGTTTGAAGAGAATGCTGTAAGAGAAGGGAAAGTAAATGAGTATCGCGGCGAAGACGGGTCCAATAATAGGCTATTTGACAACATTTAAAATATACCATTGATTGTGTTAATCCTTAAAGATGATAGCCTGAAAAAGACATATTTCACCTTATTTAAACTAAAATATGTCTAATTTTCGCAAATCATCATCAAATTAAATACGATATAATCCTGGGTGGGGATCGAACCCACGCCTCTTTGATCCAGAAGTTAGAGTCACTAACCACTGAGCCACCGAGGCAGTCAAACATAAACAAGGGCAGTATGCTTCATCCATATTTTTTTTGTATCCAAATTATCATATAGATGGGAAGGGGGCTGGCTGGCTGTGTGCCACCCTCGATACATATTATTGCAAGGCTGTCTCATTTCAGGGATGTGCAAAACCCCTAAACAGAATATCTGCTCGAAATATGTATGTTAAATCTTTGAGAGACATTAGGGACACTCTTTTTATGCAGAAGGCTACATTTGGCCATCATCTCGCCAGATGAAAAGTGAAGTTTTAGCCGAAGATAGAGTTTGAAGACACGTTCTAGGTATCTAGAATATCATTGAAATTATTTTTATCGTGCTTCACACACTAGGTGTATAGAAACTTTCTTTTTGTGATAAACATTTCAAAAATTGACGCGTTCGCAGGATTTGAACCTGCATCCTCTGGTACTCCGGCCCAGATGCTTTGTCCAATTAAGCTAAAACGCTCTTTGCGAAGGTGCCGAATTAGTGAAAGTGTTTATCATTTTTACCAACTACATTGTTGGAAACGCCATTTGTGAGAGCTGCTTTAAACCAGTCAGTCACTTAAATTGCATTTGAAATGTTTATCACAAAAAGAAAGTTAGAATATCATTGTACCATGATTTACTATGGGACCAGCTAGTCAAGCATGCGACCACGTAAAGCCACGAAAAGAACTGTTTTGTCGTGAAAAAGTGACAGATATATACTTTGCCGTAACGCTGTCTCGTTCTGACACTACGAAATAAATATTTCGTGATGCGCATCCTAGCCCGGCAGTCCTGTAACCAAGATATAGAAAAAAAGTCAGTTTATTTGCGAGAATATTGTCTAACGTAGATCTAATTACATAAATAGTATTAAATATTCTACCTTTTGCAGGTGTACAAATATTGTTTTTTTTTTCAAGGACAAATATACATGCTTGTCAAATTTAATTATATTATTATACATTTGTTACTTTAAGCCGCTCTTTCAGACAGTTTATTGTATATAGTAATAGCCATACAATACACATTGTTACTATACACACATACCCTTTGACCTGGCACAGCCAACTTATATTTACGCCGTTGTTGTCTGTCCCTTCCAATCACGTCACCATTATGATCACCAGAATGATGACGTCGAACAAATAAACACATTTCATATATGTAAAGGTAAGGCAAGGCAAGGGTAAAATGTTACATTTTTTAAACAGGTCTGTAGACCTGTTTAAAAAATGTAACATTTTACCCTTGCCCCCTGTAGGGAGCTAGGAAATGTGCGCCGTAGATGTAGATATAGCCGTTTCATGCATTAAGTCGTAGATTAATATTTTTATATGAAACAGCAGAGTTTTTTTGGATATTTCAGGATTTGTTCCGTGGTAAAAAAAATACTACTCAGTCAGGTCGAAAATTCTGTCACATGTTTAATATAAAATAATTGAAACAAGTTTATTCATTATGTAACCATTTATATACCAAATTGAACATAACAAAACATAGATTCTTATGACAATAAAGTTTATTCAAAATGACCTCCGTGGTTTTGAATACAGGCCTTCAATCTGCGCGGCCAGTCGTCTATCGCAGCACGAACGAGGTCCATGTCAATATCGGCGGCTGCCTTAATCAAGGATGTCTTGAGTGACTCCAAATTGGGATGAGGCTTTGAGCACGCCTTTTCCTCCAAGTGTTGCCATATCTTGTAATCTAACGGACTCAAATCTGGACTGGAGGAGGGCCAGTCTTCGTGCCGGATGAAGTCGATTTCACGCGCCGCCAGCCAGTCTTGTGTGCTCTTCGCTCTATGAGCTGGCGCCGAATCTTGTTGGAATACCCAGTGCCTGTTATTGAACATGGTATGAGAAACAGGTTCCACAAGGTTCGTCAGGACTGTATTTTGATACACAACTGCATTCGTTTTTACACCTTTCTCACAAAAATGTACCTCTGTTAAGCCCCAATAAGAAACTCCCAACCATACCATGAGCGAGGATGGAAAATGACCTCGTTGGACACGCAGAATACGGTTGCTCGCTTCTTCACTACTGTGTGCGTACACCTTATCATTTTGTTTGTTGTAGCTCTCTTCTACGGTAAAAATTTTCGTAATAAGAATACCCTATTTAACTCATGTCGTATCTTTGTCCCCAGCGCAAGGCTGAGCCGGTGATTCTGGAGTACTTCGAACACGGAGACACGAACGCGGCCGCTGAAGACTTTTTGGAGTTCGTCACCGCCAAGAGGAGCCATTTGGTAAGAGCGATTCGACAGTGCGTTCGAAATAGCATCTTTTTTAAGGCGATATGGCAGACAGCTACATCAAATAAATAATTATTTTTTGCAAAAAATAGCATGACCGACTTCACCCGTGCACAGAATCATTACATAGCATAAAACAAAGTCGCTTTCCGCTGTCTGTCCCCATGTATGCTTATATCTTTAAAACTACGCAACGGATTTTGATGCAGTTGTTTTAATAGATAGATTAATTCAAGAGAAATGTTTATATGTATAATACACCTGTGCGAAGCCGTGGCGCATCGCTGGAACGCAAATATTATGCTCGGATCGATGTAATATTTTTCAAATTATTGTTGATTTATCAAAAATGGCTCAGCCAATTTCGATAAAATTTAAATGGGACCAATTTCGAAGTATACTCTTTCCAAAGGAATTATTGAAATCGGACCACTATGAAAAAAGTTATGCGTGGTTAAACATAAAACGATCAAAAATTCATTTAACAAACTTTTTGTGATGAGCTTCGGGTCTCTAAACTAAGCATAGCTTAAAAATTAATAAATAGCAAAAATTACAGTCAAAAAGCCTCAAATCACGCCCTCATAATAGTCACAATCATAATAAGCCCCGAGTTCACCAATGCTTGTTTAAGTTAAACATGTGATTACTGTATTTAACCTACGGTTTTTACTTGCTGAACAGCAAAATATCGTTGTTGTTTGTCAAAGCTGTTTAAGATTTAACCAACGATTGATAAATAAAAAATCTGTTGGTTAACTAGGGTCTAAAACCCAAGTTCAACCGTTGTGCGAATACAGTAATCTCATGTTTAACTTAATCAAGCATTGGTGAACTGGGGTCTAATACATCTGAGCAAGTCTCCATACGCTTTAGATACGTTATATCTCGATACTAATGGTATATTCTAATGAATAGGGATCAATGTTCCCAGATATGCGAGACCATAGTAGAGATAGCGCTGGACCACAAGCCGTCGCACTGCGAAATGGCCTCAGTTCTGATCTCCGACCTCTACGGGAGAGTGTTCTCTGCCAAGGACATTGGACTAGGTAACTACACTGTATACCCCAGGTTAGATGCAGGGTATAGTAGAGATAGCGCTGGACCACAAGCCGTCCCACTGCGAGATGGCCTCAGTTCTGATCTCCGACCTCTACGGGAGAGTGTTCTCTGCCAAGGACATTGGACTAGGTAACTGCACTGTATACCCCAGGTTAGATGCAGGGTATAGTAGAGATAGCGCTGGACCACAAGCCGTCCCACTGCGAGATGGCCTCAGTTCTGATCTCCGACCTCTACGGGAGAGTGTTCTCTGCCAAGGACATTGGACTAGGTAACTGCACTGTATACCCCAGGTTAGATGCAGGGTATAGTAGAGATAGCGCTGGACCACAAGCCGTCCCACTGCGAGATGGCCTCAGTTCTGATCTCCGACCTCTACGGGAGAGTGTTCTCTGCCAAGGACATTGAACTAGGTAACTACACTGTATACCCCAGGTTAGATGCAGGGTATAGTAGAGATAGCGCTGGACCACAAGCCGTTCCACTGCGAGATGGCCTCAGTTCTGATCTCCGACCTCTACGGGAGAGTGTTCTCTGCCAAGGACATTGGACTAGGTAACTGCACTGTATACCCCAGGTTAGATGCAGGGTATAGTAGAGATAGCGCTGGACCACAAGCCGTCCCACTGCGAGATGGCCTCAGTTCTGATCTCCGACCTCTACGGGAGAGTGTTCTCTGCCAAGGACATTGAACTAGGTAACTACACTGTATACCCCAGGTTAGATGCAGGGTATAGTAGAGATAGCGCTGGACCACAAGCCGTTCCACTGCGAGATGGCCTCAGTTCTGATCTCCGACCTCTACGGGAGAGTGTTCTCTGCCAAGGACATTGAACTAGGTAACTACACTGTATACACCAGGTTAGATGCAGGGTATAGTAGAGATAGCACTGGACCACGAGCCGTCCCATTGCGAGATGGCCTCAGTTCTCAGTTCAGAATCTCGGCCCTGTACGGAAGAATGTTCTCTGCCAAGGACATTGGACAAGGTGATAACACAATATACCCCGGGGTGCCAGATATGCGAGACCATAACAGAGATAGTGCTGGACAACGAGCCGTCACACTGCGAGATGGCTTCAGTTTTGAACTCGAACCTGTATGGAAAAGTCTTTTCTGCTAAGGTACATGCTACTGGTACTATATCATAGAATCATAGATCCATAGCCGCTAATACATAAGCAAGCCTTGGTGTCAGTTTTTAAGCCACGCAGCCTTTGATATGGCTAAATGTTTAAAAACACCAGGGCTTTGTCTAAAAAACCCTGACAAGCTAGACAGAATAGTTATGATGTATGTCAATTAATTATCAGACATCCATCAGCCATAGGACGTTTACTGCTGAACCTATCTCAAGTAGTGTCCAGCAGTAGGCCTGTGCGTATCCTATGATTCTTCAATAAGACCGGTTGGAAGCGTCTTGCATCCAGCGCGATCCTGCGGTCTTGATGAGGTCATCAAAGTCAGTTGACAAAGCTGATGATGATGTATGTATTCTTATTCTATTGCCCCTTTCGAGCAAATATCTACAGAGCCACAGTTCATAAGTGAAACTAGTAAAAAAATGTCCAAGCGCCGTCATACATACCGACTTAGATATTTACAATAAATAATTCACAATGACCCGTTTTCTCGAATCTCAACGTTATGTCACCTAATTGGTTCTTGTAACCTAGCACTATGCCATCGCGCGGCGTTGTAGTCCGCTTACAATCGCCTGACGACTAACTAAAAAGTCTGTCCACTACGTAGCTTTGGCTCGGACACTTGTGACTATAGATATTTGCTCGAAGATTGCCCTTACTATTCAGAGCAAGTTCACCTAACATTGTGTTTTGTTTACAGCGTTCGAGCGTCTCCTGGAGAAGCTGCCCGACCTGGTGCTGGACACGCCGGACGCGGCCGTGCTTCTGTCCAACTTCATCGCGCGCTGCGTCGCCGACGACTGCCTGCCGCCCAAGTTCGTACAAGCGCAGGCGCAGAGGGAACTCAACTCGCACGCTAGGTAATATCATAATCTTAATGATATACAGGGTTATTTCTAATCAGTTAGGGTCCTTTTAGGGGCTTATTCTGTACATCATAACTAACAACTTTCGTTCTGCTACTTTTGTCAAAACTCAAAAAAAATTGCTTTTCCATACATTTTGTCGCGGGTGAACGATATTTTTCTACGGAACAACAACTTTTTTTTGAGATTTGACAATAGTCGTTGAACAAAAGTTGTTAGTTTTGATAAACAGTAAAAGCGCATAAAAGGATGCTAATTGATTAGAAATAACCCTGTATATCTTAATCGCGCTTCATCTACATAATAAATCAAACGCACATAGAGTTTGTTTTCTTTGAGTTTTTACTAGTTTGAAGTGATTGAGGAGTAAAGTTGATGCAGTAATCTGAAAACCTGTTCTTTTTTTCAGACAAGCGATCCACAGGGCGGAGACTCTGCTGTCCATGAAACAAGGCCTAGTTCGGCTCGACAACATCTGGGGGGTCGGTGGAGGCATCAGGTAAGAAACAAATTACTTTATAATTTGTCATCATTGTTTCAGTCGTAAGACGTCCTTTTTTGGTGGATTCACTTGATTGAATTTCTTATATGGACGTATGCAGTTTGCTTCACGTCATATACATAGACATCTTTTTATTGTGACAAAAATATAGTGAAATACAGTACAACATGAGTTAAACATAATTATGTTAAAACTATACTAATCATCTAAATCTACATTTCTGTCACAAATCGATGTTTTCCTTCACTGAAAAATCCAGTGCCATACCCTTATCTACCTAGTTCCAAAGAAGTCATTGATATGTGATATGATGTATTGTAAAGCAAGCATGGTTTAGTCATCACTAAGCCATCCCTGTGATAGTAATGTCCACTTGTTTGTCATATTTCTATGTCCATTTGTTTGCCATATTTCTATATCCATTTGTTTACCATACTTCTATGTCCATTTGTTTGTCATATTTCTATGTCCATTTGTTTACCATACTTCTATGTCCATTTGTTTGTCATATTTCTATGTCCATTTGTTTACCATACTTCTATGTCCATTTGTTTGTCATATTTCTATGTCCATTTGTTTGTCATATTTCTATGTCCATTTGTTTACCATACTTCTATGTCCATTTGTTTACCATACTTCTATATCCATTTGTTTACCATACTTCTATGTCCATTTGTTTGTCATATTTCTATGTCCATTTGTTTACCATACTTCTATGTCCATTTGTTTGTCATATTTCTATGTCCATTTGTTTACCATACTTCTATGTCCATTTGTTTGTCATATTTCTATGTCCATTTGTTTGTCATATTTCTATGTCCATTTGTTTACCATACTTCTATGTCCATTTGTTTTCCATATTTCTATATCCATTTGCTTACCATATTTCTATGTCCATTTGTTTTCCATATTTCTATATCCATTTGCTTACCATATTTCTATGTCCATTTGTTTGCCATATTTCTATATCCATTTGCTTACCATATTCTATGTCCATTTGTTTGCCATATTTTAATGTCCAATGTAGCGCTCGTAGCGTAGTTTGACTAGGTGATTGTCAGCGATCACCGAAATTAAGCAACGTTCCGCACGGTCAGTATTTGGATGGGTGACCGCGGGTGCCATTTTCCAACTGAGCCCTACCGTGGCTCGGGTGACACGTTAAATTGTAGGTCCCGGTTGTTTTAACCGCTTAGCCATGTCAGAGGCTGTCAGGCGGCTTCAAAACTCTGACACCAGGGCTAGCCACCCGGCCTATACGAACTTACTTATGTCCATTTGTTTGCCATATTTCTATGTCCATTTGTTTGCCATATTTTAATGTCCATTTGTTTGCCATATTTCTATGTCCATTTGTTTGCCATATTTTAATGTCCATTTGTTTGCCATATTTCTATGTCCATTTGTTTGCCATATTTTAATGTCCATTTGTTTGCCATATTTTAATGTCCATTTGTTTGCCATATTTCTATGTCCATTTGTTTGCCATATTTTAATGTCCATTTGTTTGCCATATTTCTATGTCCATTTGTTTGCCATATTTTAATGTCCATTTGTTTGCCATATTTCTATGTCCATTTGTTTGCCATATTTTAATGTCCATTTGTTTACCATACTTCTATGTCCATTTGTTTGTCATGTTTCTATGTCCATTTGTTTACCATACTTCTATGTCCATTTGTTTGTCATATTTCTATGTCCATTTGTTTACCATACTTCTATGTCCATTTGTTTGTCATATTTCTATGTCCATTTGTTTACCATACTTCTATGTCCATTTGTTTGTCATATTTCTATGTCCATTTGTTTGCCATATTCCTATAGTAAGTAAGTTCGTATAGGCCGGGTGGCTAGCCCTGATGTCAGAGTTTTGAAGCCGCCTGACAGCCTCTGACATGGCTAAGCGGTTAAAACAACCGGGACCTACAATTTAACGTGTCATCAGAGCCACGGTAGCGCTCAGTTGGAAAATGCCACCCGCGGTCACCCATCCAAATACTGACCGTGCGGAACGTTGCTTAATTTCGGTGATCGCTGACAATCACCTAGTCAAACTACGCTACGAGCGCTACATCCTATATCCATTTGTTTACCATATTCCTATATCAATTTGTTTGTCATATTTCTATGTTCATTTGTTTTCCATATTTCTATGTCCATTTGTTTGCCATATTTCTGTATCCATTTGTTTACCATACTTCTATGTCCATTTGTTTACCATATTCCTCTATCCATTTGTTTACCATATTCCTATATCAATTTGTTTGTCATATTTCTATGTTCATTTGTTTTCCATATTTCTATGTCCATTTGTTTGCCATATTTCTATATCCATTTGTTTACCATACTTCTATGTCCATTTGTTTACCATATTCCTCTATCCATTTGTTTACCATATTCCTATATCAATTTGTTTGTCATATTTCTATGTTCATTTGTTTTCCATATATCTATGTCCATTTGTTTGCCATATTTCTATGTCCACTTGTTTTCCATATTTCTATGGCAAACAAATTGACATAGTCATTGTGCAAAGTCGAACTAGATTAAAATATCATGTTGTTTGCAGGCCAGTGAAGTCCCTGATCCGCCAAATCCAGCTGCTCCTGAAGGAGTACCTCACATCGGGAGAGCTGGCTGAAGCCATGCGCTGCGTCAAAGACTTGGAAGTGCCACATTTCCATCATGAACTCGTCTATGAGGTATTTAGATCAATTCATTTTATACTTACTTTGCCAATCTATAAATTGCGTGGACCATAATTATGATGCAATAGGTCTGTGGAATAGTTAGTAAAGATTCGGGTTTCGGGTTGCTTTTGCATCCTTTGACAGCGGCTGAACGTAAACTAACACACAAGTCGGCAGATGACACTTCGCCGTGATTCGCTAATTATTGCGCATGTGTGCACAATACCGACACAAGTGGTGAAGTGTTGAGCACGGGCGTAGGGAGCGCGCGGGAGGCATGAGGTTAGCGGGCGGGTGTCCCGGCGTCTCGTCTCTCTGGCTCCCGCGCATACTTATATTTCGGCTCTTGCGCAGTGTTCTGCGCATAACTTCCCACCCGCCGATTTGTGTGGCGCTCAGGGGCCGTTCAAGTATTACTTAAGCAGATTTATTACAATTATTTACCTCTCCTCCCCCCTTGTCAACAAAAGTAAGCAAAGCTCTCACCCCAATTCTTACTCAAAGAGAGGAACATTTTTTTCACACACACGTTCATACCATTCTTATTCATAAGTATATTGTGCATTTCGCTGTTGGAAGATTGTACGTTGTACCTACCTACCCTACATAATAATATTATATAATTTAACTAATTGATTTGATTTGGATTTAGTGGCTATTTAAGCCAAAGAATCTTCACTAATATTTTTATAAACCCTACTATTTACCTATTTGTGAATGCAAATGTGTGATCGTAATGGGTACATAATTTTAACCAGGTATTCCTGCACGCAGCCTACCTGCTACTTGTATAAATGCTTGTGTCTACCTGCTTGTTGCAATGTATACAACACTGTAGGTATTCTAATTGGCTATTAAAATTATATTAGGCCCAATCCATGCATCTGTATTTAAAGATATAGAATACAGGTTTTGTTGTTTGTATAGTAAGATCGGTAATTAATGTTACTTAGTGTAGGTTAGGTTACTTAGTGTAGGCATGCTTGCTTATACATAATAGTTTTATTAGTGATACAAAATTCTATATTTATTTGTAATTGATTTTTTTAAAAAGCACGATCTATATTTTAATTGCTATCTAAATTCAAATTATTTTTTTATGCTAGAAGTGAATGCAATAAGTGAGGGCGCTGTAAGCCGAAACACAGGCCACTGACCTAGTTCGGCAACAGATATATAAATTAATTTTATCTTATTCTAGCTAATTAAGTAATAGAAATGTTCTTTATTACTGAAATGTTTAGAAATTTGAAATAAATAATGATTATTTATTTATTTACGTAATCATTGGTACCTCTACCTATATGCATTTTGCTTTTTTATTGATTCACGAACAGGAAATAAATAACTATTGCTGACGTGATCACCATATAGACCCCCCGCCCTTGTCATCAAAAATAAGCAACGGATAGACCCCTCTGCCCCCCATCTTGCTTACGTAATACTTGAACGATCCCTTAGTACAGTAAAAGCTCCTTATTCGCGCTTCCTTTATTCGCGTTTTCACTATTCGCGGATTAAAAAATTGCGACCCAATTTCTATATTCGCGACTAAAAATTTTTTTATTCGCGGATCTAATAAGAACTTACATAATAATAAAATTATTCCAATAGGTATCCAACCCAATATCCTTGTCAAATAGACTAATAAAAAAGTAAAATAGATCTTATTACATGTTTGCCTAGAGTATGTTGTTAAATGATATCCGCCGAGGCCTTTGACACAAGCCGCCTTCGCCGCGATCGGTGATTTTGAGAATGTAAACAAACAGAATGAAAGCAACCTTATAACTAAATAAATAAAGTATATTTTTAAATGTTGTTGTTCCGTTTATAGTAAAAGCCGCTTTGCATGTTTTATTGTTTCGTCTATCACGTTCGTTACAAAAATTGTGATCGAGTAACACGTCTACTGCACTCTTCCTAGTTTATAATGTCAACTAAAAAAATGAGAAACGAGTTTCGACACAAAAAAAAAATCTGTGTTACCGCTTAAAGTGAAAATAGAAATGCTTGATTGTTTATGCCTTCGAGAGTCATTTGCATGCATATCACGCTCATTCAATGTCAACAAATCAACTGTACAATCGATCAAAAAAATCCGAAGATAAAATAAGGTCGTCTGTAGTTTCAACTTCACTGTCAGCGAAAATTGTTCGTGATCCAGCAATAAAAAAATGGAAGTGGCGTTGTCATTATGGATCGAAGACCGCAGCCAAAAAAGCCATTGCCTAAGCCTTAAGAAAATTAAATAAAATGTTAAAAAATTTCAATGAAAATATTTTTTTATGTAGGTATTTGTTTTTTTTAATTTTGTCACCTAGGAACGTATCCCCTATAATCCCATATAAATTACCATTCCGTATTCACGGTTTCTGTATTCGCGGCATATTTATGGAACATATACCCCGCGAATAAAGAGCTTTTACTGTATATTAGAGTGTAAATTATAATTATTTATTTGTTGACAGACGGTGTTACTGGCGCTGGAGACGGTGAACTCCACGGTAGAGGAGCAGCTGGTGACGTTCCTCGCGGAGCTGAGACGCTGTGTGATAGTCACCCCTGATCAGATGGACCGGGTAAATAACGTTCATTCATTCATAATTTAAGGCAATTGTGACCCATACAGAACAAAGTATTATCTATAGGCCGCGCCACACAAGTTGGCGGATGTGAATTAAGCTACAAGCTGCGCAATAGCCAATCGACGTGCAGTTTTATGTGAGCTTCAGTCAGGATTAATATATATTTAATATATTTTTGGGACATCTTACACACGGCCTCTGACCCCAAACTAAGCAAAGCTTGTGATATGGCTGCCAGAGACTGATATACTACATATACTTATTTTTAAATACATACTTATATAGATAGTAACTAAATAACACCCAGACACAGAGCAAACATTTATGTTCATCACATAAATATTTGCCCTGGGTGGGGATCGAACCCACGCCTCTTTGATCCAGAAGTTAGGGTCACTAACCACTGAGCCACCGAGGCAGTCAATTGGATTGGATATTGCACTGTTCTTTACACCCTCCAACTTGTGTGGCGCGGCCTATACCTCTAAATATTATCCAATTTGAGTCATATTTTTTTTTTCAAAATAAAACACCGGTTTTCACTCACGTATGATATACGGCCGGGCCGCTGGGAACCCGACCGGTTTCGGAGTAAACTAGTACTCCTTCATCAGGGAATACGCGCGCTCCCGTCGACTGACTCAGTGCTCGGGTTCCCAGCGGCCCGGCCGTATATCATACGTGAGTGAAAACCGGTGTTTTATTTAGTATAATGATTTCTCACGCGAATTTTAATGAAGTGTTTTTTTTTCATGTAAGCAGCACTTCAATCGTTAGGATTAAACGTCTTTTTTACAGTTTTTTAAATGACCTTAGAGTTTTTAAAGGCTACAAAGTCATATTCTTACGCAATACTTTGGCTAAAAAGTATAGAGTAACTAAGAACTTATGCGTACGAGCGTGCAATATTTGTTACTCAAGCGATTCAAGCGACACCAAAATATAACATTTTGTTGCAATTTAAATGGTGAAAAGAGTTTTCTCCTGGAATGTAAATTTTACCAAAAATCTGCAGCGATGTTTTTCAGAAAACGCGAAAACAGTGGTCGATTTAGAATCCTTTTGATTTATTTGTTTATAAGCTAGCAGTATATATTGATTAATGCATAGATATCAAGCAGTATCGATTAATTAGTATTATCTGTCAAGGATTTTTTCCTTCTTTATCCATCCAAGATCCATTAAGATCCAAGTAGCCCAACAAGCTATGGAGAGGGCTATGCTCGGAGTCTCTCTGTAGGATCGAATCAGGAATGAGGAGATCCGTAGAAGAACCAAAGTTACCGACATAGCGGATAATATATATAATAACGGATTAGTAAGTTGAAATGGCAATGGGCAGGGCACATAGCGCGGAGGGCTGATGACCGATGGAGCCGAAAAGTTCTCGAGTGGAGACCACGTACCCGCAAGCGCAGCGTAGGACGTCCACCCACAAGGTGGACGGATGACCTCATTAAGACCGCAGGATCGCGCTGGATGCAAGCCGCTTCCAACCGGTCTTATTGGAGATCCATAGGGGAGGCCTATGTCCAGCAGTGGACGTCCTTTGGCTGATGGATGGATGATCCAAAGATCCATTCAGATCCAGTAGATTTTGCGTGAAAGAGTAACAAACATCCCTACACACAAACTTTCGCGTTTATAATATTAGTATGATATGAAGTAATGTTGTTGCAGGGTTTCCTCCGAGTGTTGGAGGACATGAGTGACATAGTACTGGACGTGCCGCTCGCGTACATCATGCTCGATCGGTTCCTCGAGCGCGCGCAGCTCAAGTTTAGATTGGGCGATGTCGTGCTTCAGCGGGTGCCCACCAGGTAGGTTCCCTTTCATAAGCTTACGCCCATGGCTCTGTGTCTAACAGTGTATGGGCCGAATTAAACGTAATAGCTGTGAACACGGGGCGAGTCGTTGCGCAATAGCAATTCCAAGTATCAACGCCGAAAAGGAGTGCGGATTTGCACAGTTTGTAGCTAATTTAACTTCACAGATGCCACTTAGTTCGATGGTCTACACTTGCTTTATATTTAGCAAATCCAATAATTCTGATAACGCAACCTGCTTCGACTGTAGTAAAAATAACGTTTAAAAAATAAGTTTCTCATTTTCTTTCACAGAGGGCGTAAAAGGTTCGTGTCGGAAGGCGACGGTGGCGCCATCAAGGATCACGCGCTAAAACTGCGCGAGTAAACGTCTTTATTGCGCCCGCACACCGTACGCCAACGGAGCAACAATGTGTTATAAACAGCAACAGGTTGGAACAAAACAGCAACAGGTTGAAACAAAATATCATCATCGTGTTTTAACATCAACAGGTTAAGACAAAACAGCAACAATGTATTTTAACAGCAACGGATAAACAAGGAAAGAGCAACAATATTTTCTAAGAACCAAATATAACAAAAAGATACAGCAACGGGTTATATGGCAACAGTATTGCACTAAAAATACGGCAACAAAAAAAAACGGCATTAGGAGCAAATGCGTTTTAACAGAATATTAGAAAACAGCAACGGAAAAATATATTCATCAACGGCAAACGCTATAAACCTCCAGAGCAACATCGGTACAGCAATAAGTTATATTATAAGAAAATAGCAACAATATTTCCTAAAAATACAGTTGGC
This sequence comes from Hypomecis punctinalis, assembly GCA_949316475.1. NCBI lineage: Eukaryota > Metazoa > Arthropoda > Insecta > Lepidoptera > Geometridae > Hypomecis > Hypomecis punctinalis. The sequence goes on from OX438822.1 coordinate 4,806,317, forward strand.
AACGGAATAAAATATATGAACTACCACAGCAAACAGAAAATAAAAGTTGTTTGAAGCTTTTTTGCTTGGCAATAAAAATATTAAAAAAAGAGGTTGTATTATAGTATTTAGGCTTAACTCACGAGTAATACACAAAATAAAATATATAATCAATGGCAATGTAAATTGAATTGGTTTATCTAAATTTCTATAATGTTAGATTTATTCGATCTACTAAAGTGTATTTGCAATCCTAAAACAAAAATGGCAATACAAAAAAAGGGTTGACAAGTTATTATGAAATAGCAATAATGCAGCAATTGATATAGCAATAACGTTATTGATATAAGCAAAAACGGAACTGCTATAGAAATAACCAATAACTATATGTTATCTTTTTTTGCTGGACAACAAAACTTTAGAAAAATAATCAAGGCAACAACTAAGCGTTATAAAAAAACATTTAGATATAAGTCACAGTAATACCGAAAAAATATTTGAGACCCACGCTATCGCGCTTTTTTTTAAAAAAAAGCCTCATTTTTCAATATGTATGTATTTGAACTAAGTGTCACTAGACACTTGACTATGGTATACTTATTCATTTAAAATAAGGAAAATAATCAATTTGTTGTTATTTACTACTCTTTTCTACTAAAAAGAAAGTTTAAAAAAACTCTTAGGAGGTTGTGATATACAAAAATGGTTGGCAAGTTATAATGAATATAGCAATAACGTTATTGCTATAAGCAAAAACAGAACAGTTATAAAAATAACCATGTCATAACAGAGCAACGGAGTGACAAGCAACGGCTTTTTATAGCAGATAAGCTAGGTATGTTATTTTTTTATAATTGGCATGATGACTAAAAAAAAATCTAATTAGTCCGTCAGATAGATTTAAAAAAAAAATAAGACACGTATTTTTTCTTTTGTCAATTAAACAAAGATTGGCGAAGATATAGCCAGTTAAAGTTCCGCATGACGTCACGAGTGTTACAAATGTGTAGACTTGCGTGAGAGGCGTGACGTCACGACCCCCACTTCCAAACTTTGATAGAGTTTATCTTTGTCAGTTGTTGTTTTATTGACAAATTGAAAAATGCGTGTCCAATATTTTTTTATAATCTAAGTCACGGACTAATTATAATAGGGGTTTTTTTTTACCTAGTCATCATACCTATTGTCTATATCAGTCATTCTCAAAGTGTGTTCCGCGGACCCCTAGGGTTCCGCAAAGTCTCTGTAGGGTTTCCACGAGAATACTGAATTAATGAGAAAAAATAAATTTCAGCGACTCGAAAGGTTTCAAGGTGACGTTTGAAGAATTTGGCCAATATTACTGGGCTGCACTTAATGGGGGCTTTTTTTGAGACATTGTACCGAAGAAACGAGTACAAACATTTTTTTTGTTAATTTTAGGTCTCCGTCGAACATTTTGCTTTTCAAAAGAGTTCCGTCACAAAAAAGTTTGAGAACCGCTGGTCTATATGGTTGTTATAACCCTGTCAAAAATTGACAAAAAAAAAATCCTTTTAATATAACGTGACTTAACTGGCAAGTGTTATATTACTATAATAGTGCTATTGTGATATTTTTTTTCATCTGCTGGCTCAGTTAAATTAGATTATATTTAGAAAAAGTTTCAACAACTCATTGGATATTTAGACACTTAAGCAATATTCATGTTTCATCGCCGTTATTATTATTATAGTACATAAATAAATGTGAAATGTGGTACATATTACATTAGTCTTTATACATTATATGTACATATACTAGGTATTTTTAATCCGCTACGGAATTCTTGGAAAAAAATTGAATTAAACAAGATTATCCAGAGCAGTCGTGTGTCGGTCGTACATTCTCCATGTTCCGGATCGTTCATGACCGACCAGCGAAATAACCGAATCAAATGTATCGGTCGTTCATCGGTCACGTGACCGAACCATACGATGGCGATAAGATCCTACGTACATTTACAATCTTTGACCTTTAGAAAAGTTAACGAAATTAATTCTTATTACGAGACAAGAAAGTTTATTTTGGAAATAAAAAAACGAAAGAGACATACAATCGTCAAATAAATGGAACATTGTTTGCATGCGTTGTAGTAATCACTATCATATTACTTAAGCCGTAAAGTCTAATTTAGAATTTTAATCGCGAAGTATCATGGCAAGCTGACACACGTTCCGTTTGTTGGGAGAGTTTTGGCGGGAACGCGGAAAAATCATGTCGCCTCATTGTATTATTTTGTTAAACTTGTGTTTTTATCAGTGATAATTAGTGAAAAATGGTGGTATTTCGTTCATTATGAGCTGATTTACGTGCATGAGTGTAGGCAAGTGATATAATGTGACGTGTCATGTTGTTCCGTGTTGTTACCAAAACTCCATAGACGCCTCTAGTAAAGTCTCCACTGCTTTACTGAGGTATGACTTGGACTATGATTGGATTTGACAGCGACTTTATTGGACTATGACGAGACTACGACTGTGACTATTTTGATAAAATATGTTTGTAAATTGTTTATTATTTAAGACTTCGACTGAAGGACTCTGTATCCATGGTCATGAATAAATTTAAAAAAAAAATCCGTTTGTTGGTGTGCCAGCAGTGTTTCTCGCTTCATTTTGGCGACACGGACCATGCGACGCATGGTACAAATGATCGAGATCTTGAACAAGTTATGAACAATTCGATCATGCGCTGATTATGTTTCGGTCATTGGGACTCGTTCAATCACGACCGACACAGGACTAATCCAGAGGATGTACTATTATAATATATCATTATTATACAGGCACATAGGTATTAAACGCAAAACCTTTTAAGGGCGGGTCTAGTACATCTAGACAACAACTTTTATACTACACCTGCTCGGAAAGTACCTTGATACTTTATCAAATTTACGGTAGAATACGTAATTGCATATCGAACAAATATGCGGCGAGAAAACGCATCTGAGCGGGAGAGAAAAGTGTATGAAAATCCATTTCTTACGTGGTTTTTCTTTTTTAATTTTGGGTAAGACTATGCGCTGGTAACCTAAATATCAAAAGCCAAAAAGTTTTTACAGTGAGTTTTTATCTCCAAGTTCGCAAAATGACACTGGCCACTAGCTGTGTGTTGGATGGTGGCAAACAATTTGAAAAAAGAACATGTGAAAATTGCAGACGCCATTGGCGCCATTTTCAATTTGTGTTTTGTTTGAGGATTCAGTTTCAATATAAATTTCAATTATACTCTATAAAATTTAACTTGATCTCTGCGACAGCTGTCAGAAAATTCACGCCTATGAAGTCCTGAATTTCTTAATAGTACAGACAGTACCTGTCAATGTCATATTTTATGGGCATGCCGATTAGTGATGGGCGACGAATGATCGTGACCACAAAGTGTTAGATAGAGTTTTATTTAAAATATCGGTAGTTTATACTAACGATATTTTAAATAAAACTTAATTTATCATTAATTTTATTGTATATTTTAATATCATAACATTTTTTACATGTGTAATTAAATTAAACCCAATTATATGTTACGTTAGCATCGATAATAGTGAAAAACGTCGATAAAAACTATCGTTACATTATTATGAGTATTTAATTAATATCATAACATTATTTACATATGTACATACTTGATCTTAAATAATAGTAAGTAAATAAAATCCAATTTCTCACCTTCAACTACTCATTCGATTTCATTACAACATTGTTTGAAAATCGATTTTTTCCACCACTATCCTAACTCTAAATATGTCAATATGTAACTGTCGCAGAGATCAAGTTAAATTTTATTGAGTATAGTAAAGATTTAGTTTTTTATTTTCCTCGTAGGTGTAGTATAAAGCACTATGTATCACTCGAGAGAAAGTGCGATTCCCGATCTCGGGTGTTTTAAAGCCCTCGCCTAACTTTCTCCTCTCGGTGAACAATGTACTATTGTTCTAGTATATTTGGAAAATCATGAAGAAAAAATCAGCTCTTTCATACAAAACGTTCGTCAACGCGCGACAAAATGTATGGAGAAGCGATTTTTTGAGAATTTTCAAAAGTCGTAGTACAAAAGTTGTTTGTCTAGATGTACTGGACCCGCCTTTAAAAGGTTTTGCGTTTAACACCTATGACCCTGTATATATGATTTTTACTATGGAACCAAGTGCGAAATCAGATAAAAACAGCTGTTCCATACATACTGTATCAGCCTTTTTTAATAGTCCACTGCAGGACGTAGGCCTACCCACGAAGGGTGATTGGGCCATATCCACCACGCCGGCCCAGTGCGGGTTGGTGGATTCACATACGCCATCGAATTTCTTCTACGGACATATACATGTTCCATACATAAAATCCATTAATTTCGGAAAAAAAATATGGAATAGCTTTTTTTTACAATTTCTGGGTGGATTCCTTAGTAAAATTTGTTCATCATGAAAAGCATAAAATACACTGAAAGTCCTTGCCTTTGAAAAACAACACGTTATATTTTCGCAACTACTCTAATCGCAAGAAAAACTGTTTGTTTACCATTTACAACCGGCTCAATACAATTGTGAGGATCGACAAAAAAATTGGTGCTAAAACCATATTGATAAATAAATAAATATTGGGGGACATCTTACACACGGCCTCTGGCCCCAAACTAAGTAAAGCTTGTGATATGGCTGCCAGAGACTGATATGCTACATATACATATTTTAAATACATACTTATATAGATAGTACCTAAATAACACCCAGACACAGAGCAAACACAAAAATGTTTGCCCTGGGTGGAGATCGAACCCAGGCCTCCTTGATCCTGAAGTTAGGTTCACTAACCACTGGGTCACCGAGGCAGTCTTCGCGTCAATTTTTTTTTCAAGTTCACGCCTCGTTTGTGTCGGTTGTAAAGGGATATAATACTTACTGAGTTCTATAACTGAAATTAAAAATAATCTTATATAGAGCTTTATAAATTATAAACGTGTTAAAACGCTGCAAGATATTTTAATATTATTGTCTCAATGTTGGCATGTGGTGTGTATAGGGCGCTAAGTATAGAATTCTACGGTTTTTGCAACTATGCCTCAGAAATATATATTTTCAATGTTGGTATAATCTCTAGACGAAAAAAAAAATATCCTAGGATATTATTGTACTTATAAATATGGATTTTTTTAAATATGGGACTAACTTTGAAATCGCGAAATCAAATGAGCAGTTTCGTACAAAAAAATCGACGAAATGTATACTAACACGTGCATACATTTTTTTCAAATATATTTCCATGTATATTACATTTTGTCTGGTTTTTGACCGACGAGACGGAGGAGGTACTCAATTCGACGCGTATATATATATTTTTTTTATATATAACCACGCATAACTTTTTACGTAGTGGTCCGATTTCGATAATTATTTTTTTATTGGAAAGAGTACTTCGAAATTGTCCTATTTAAATTTTATCGAAATCGGCTGAGCCATTTTTGATAAATCAATAATGTGAAAAATGTTGCATCGATCCGCGCGAAATATTCGCGAATTCTGTACAAGGTTAAAGTCGGTCATGATATTTTTTGCAAAAAATAATTATGTTGTATGTCAGTGTATTTTATGCAGGTAAATGTTTTTTTGCGGCTTCGTGGTTGGTTTAATAGTGAAAGTGGGTTATAATAACAAGTACAATGATATCCTAGATTCTAGGACCTAGAAATACCTATCTGTCGTCTTCGAATAATACATTTTTTGACAATTTTTACTTTGATTACTTTTTTTGGACACTTTTCTAGCAACCTAGTAACTTAATACATAAATATACTAAAAATATTCCTAGTAAATGTTAGAAATTATGTCCGTCTGTTAAGTAAACTAGAATAACTAATAAGTACTAGGGCCGTGTCGATTTTGATGCAACTTTAACATAATTGTCACTTTAGGGCGTAGCTCCAAAAACCTGTGAATTGTATTATACAGAGTGTTATCTCTAGACTACAAATATATTCTAGCATATCATTACACAGTGGAACCTCGACTATCCGGCCCTCAGTTATACGGATTCACAATTATCCGGACTAATAATACCCGCAGTCAACAAAATTTATTTTTAACACGCTTTTATTAGTTTCACCGTATGTTTGCTTGCTTGCTTGTAACCAACCCCTTTGAGCTCGATTTTGACCTACTTTGAGGGATCAGATTTTCTTTAGACTTTTGCACACCAATCAAAGACCGAAGACAATGCATTTATTCGATTACCAAAAAGTAAAAAATAAAAATAATAATAAGTAAGTGAAAAATAAAACTAAAAAATACGTTTTCATAGCATATCAAACAAAGAAGTGTAAAATAATTTTCAATACAGGCAGAAAATAATAATGAACGAAAAATACCTATTGTGAAAAAGCGTGGGGTGCTCGTATTACGAAAAATTATAGCACAAAGCGCTCCACGTTTTTTTTAGAATAGCATTAATGTTTTTCGTTCATTGTTGTTTTTCTGCCTATAATGAAAATTATTTTACACAATTTAGTTTGATATGGTATGAAAGCGTTTTTTTTTTTTAAACTATGTTTATTCAATTGGAATTCTACGTTGGACAGACATGTCAGAAGGTTCATAACCCATCAGCGCCCCGCTCATTCTCTGCTCTTCACGAATTGTTATTGCTTTTTGTTGCTAAGTGTGCACCGCTGCGCTGTGTCGCCGCGAATAATCTGAACCTTTAAAAATTTTTCGAAGCGTAAGCGAGTGGTGGTTTTGCTAAATAAAATAAATATTAATATGATTCAACATAATATAAAACAAAGTCGCTTCCCGCTGTCTGGCTGTCCCTATTTATGCAGATTATTTAATAGATGACTAATTCGAGAGGAAGGTTTATAAGTACACACCTGGGCGAAGCCGGGGCAGGCCACTGGTGATTCAATAAAAAAGGGAGGAAATCTGCCCCCCGACCGCCTAAGCAATAGCAATCGTAATAGCAATCGTTTATGACTTCATTTTAGTCATTTGGCACGGCCTAAGTGACGTTAGCCATCAATTGTTTTGCGCGGATTGCGAAAGCAATCGTTGAATGAACAACTTTGATGGCTAACGTCACATAGGCGGTGCCAAATGACTAAAATGAAGTCATAAACGATTGCTATTACGATTGCTATTGCTTAGGCGGTCGGGGGGCAGGTCGTTAGTTAGCTAATATAATAAGAAAAACAGGTTTTTTATTCTTTCGTTTAACCGGATTTTCAATTATCCGAATGCTCAATAATACTAATTAGGACAGTTCATCGAGGTTCTACTGTAATCAACATTATTTGACCCCAAAATTAAAAAAGAATAAAAAAACAACTGTTCCATACAAAATTGTACATTTTTTGTAAATAGTACACATTTTGTATGGAACAGATGATATTTTTTCTTGTTTTTAGGGTTGGTCTCATAGTAAAAGTCAGTTATGATAATGAGTACAATGATATTCTAGAATTTATTCGTGGTCTAGATAATCACTCTGTAGGAATGAAAAAAAAAAACAAATTTTACATAATATTGATAAAGAAAGATATATTTGTAAGTCATATGTAATCATCTATTGTATGTAAAAGGGCGGTAGTTGACGAAAAGTCGCTTAAAAAAAATACTGAAATAATTTTGAAAGTAATAAAAAGAGTTATCTTAAAATGTGAAATAGTTATAGGCCGCGCCACGCAAGTTGGCGGATGTGAAGTAGGCTACAAACTGCGCAATAACCAATCAACGCGGCTTTATGTGAGCTTCAGTCAGGATTGGCTATTGTGCAGCTTGTAGCTAACTTCACATCCGCCAACTTGTGTGGCGCGGCCTATACCAGCTGAGCAAAACCCGTAGATCGTTATATTACTATAGAGTATTAATTAAATTGCTGAGATTGCGCCATTCTAGATCACATTACGGCATTCTTTAAAAAAAACTACTTTGGGATTTCTTCGTCAATTACCACCCTCCCTTACTATCAAGTGTTGATATTTTTTTATTAATGCGACGTCTAGTGACGTCATAGCGTAGGTGTTTATTTTTTTCTTTTATTATAATAGTGATGTGCAAAGTGTTGCCAGTTTAGACTTTAAAAAGTGCAATATACTTAGGGTTTCCAAATTTTGTAAATAAAATAGGAACTAATAGAACTGGGCGATATTGAATTTAAAATTATAATCGATTTAAAATTTAAATAGATTAAATTTAAAATGGCAACATTGTGCGTGTAATTTTTGTATGCAAGAACGAGACCGCCATATTTGTATGAAGGTAGAATTTACTACAACTTTTTTGTTTGAGTTGATGTCTGGTACATTAGGTTTTTTTTCTTTTCTTAAAACTTACTAAATATACTTGTGTATTTGCCTTAATATTGATATTTCATACTTATTTCATAAACGCTCTACAAACTAAAACGAAAAGTGTTATTAAAAAAATACATTTAAGGGTGGCAATTACAACTCAGCTCTGCTTTGTTTTTTTTGTGAGTCAATCAAACAACAAACGACAAAGATAATCCTTGTGAAAGTTTGGAAGTGGGAGTCGTTACGTCACCTCTCTTATAGGAGTCTATACATTTGTGTGGCACTTGTGACGTCACGCGGAACTTTGACGGGCTATATCTTCATAATTTTGATAGCCATAGAACGTAAAGGAGTTGTACCTGATTTACAAGGACCTCGGTATTAAAATTCTAACCAAGATCATTTAATTTTTCTAGGAATGCACTGAAATTTGAAAGCTCCATGGAGTAATGAAAAATAATATATAGCCCTGCATTTTTTTTTAAATTGTTATTTTATAAAAGTATATTGGAAATTCAAAATAATATTTTCTACGAAAATAAATAGGGCAAATAAGCGCTAGATAGCCATTTCCGGGCTAAATCATTACACTAATGAATAAAAAATACAAATACAAGGGGTTCACCTACAGTAAACAGTGCTCCAAAAGGGCTATGGTGGCAACACTGATCGAAAATCAAATTAATATTCAATTTCCTTTGACATTGACATTTCTATTATACTTTTTTTTTAAATTGGCTTTGAGTTTTTTTCAGATTAGCGTGTTTCTTTACGAGATATCAGTTCCGTTTCACGTTACATACCCCAAATATATATTATCGATTTTCTAAATATTGCAGGGCTTTAAAAATATGTTTTTATCAGATAATAATTACATTTTGAATGCTCTTTATAAAACAGCAATCATTGGTCTGGTTAGAATTTTTTTTTATTTTAATACCGGTAACGGAACAAATCCTTTTTAAAAACGTTTGTTATTTTATGTAATTTATAAAAAAAACTACTGCACTTATGGACTCAATTTGTCAAAGATGATTATTATACGGGATCAAGGAGCAAACTTAGGCAGTTGTCATATTTTTAAAACCTCGCATTTAAAAGTGAACTTTTGCGTAACATGACGCAGTTACGTTCTATTGGTGCTGTCAAAAAGAAAATAAACGGTTGGATCTATTACAAGGAGCATATTAACCAGACTATTACAAGGAGCATATTAACACTATTATAACAGATATTTTTAAGTGTCGTAATATTTTTTGACAGTCTGTCTGACTATTTGATATTTATATATTTTTTAATTATCATGGTTATTATTTACTTTGTGAAGCGTTTATGAATGGAGTTTGAAAGTATTTTTGGCATTTATTTCGTTTTTTTCTTTGATTCGCGCGTGTGTACGGTGCCTGCATGTCGTAAAAATTAATAATTTTTACTAATGTTTTATAAGACTGTTTCAAATTTATTTTGGCTTATTTTTTTTTCGTGTTAAAAACAAAGATGTTCTAAATTATGGACGTTGGGTTAAGCATAGTTATTATAGTGACTAGCCGTCTTACCACAAAAGTTTTAAACACGCTTTAAACACAGCTTAACCGTGCTATTTGTACTGTTAAACTTTGTCTAAAGCGTGCGTAAATTATTGTGGTAGGTTTTGTCTACGAGCATTGAAGTTATACTAAGCGCCACACAAATTGAAAGATGAGAAGTTAGCCGCAGATGACACTTCGCCGTGATTCGCTAATTATTGCGCATGTGTGCACAATGCCTATACAAATGGCGAAGTAGTGAGCTCGGGCGTAGGGAGCGTGCGGGAGGCACGAGGTTGGCGGGCGGGTGTGCACCGGCGTCTCGTCTCTCTGGCACCCGCTAACGTCTATATTTTGGCGTTTGCGCAGCTCTCTGCGGCTAACTTCCCATCTTTCAATTTGTGTGGCGCTCAGTATAAGCAAGGTTCGACACGGTCAGACTTCGGATAGATGATCACTAGTGGCATTGACAACTAAGCGCTGCCGGCTGGGATGACACGATATTTGGGTCTCGGTTGTTTTAATCGTTTAGCAATGTCAAAGGCCTTCAGGCGACTTTAAAACTCTCGACACCAGCCCCCCGACCGCCCAAGCAATAGCAATCGTTTAAGACTTCATTTTAGTCATTTGGCACCGTCTATGTGACGTTAGCCATCAATTGCTTTGCGCGGATTGCGAAAGCAATCGTTGAATGAACAACTTTGATGGCTAACGTCACATAGGCGGTGCCAAATGACTAAAATGAAGTCATAAACGATTGCTATTGCTTAGGCGGTCGGGGGGAAGAGCTATCCACGCGGCCCATACGAACTTCGTTAATAGACTCCTAACCCAAAATCCATTATTAAATTGTATTCGAACTTAAAATCTTTAAATTGTGTAAGTTTTCTGTCAAAATTGATTATAATAATAAATATGATTTGTATAAACGTATAGCGGCCGGTATTGTAAATAATTTTGACAGAAATATGACAAATATTGTAATGAAAAATTTTGGTGCAGTGTAGCGTTTGACATGTACTAGTTTTTAGGGTTTTTAAAAGTGGGTTTAGGAAAATAACAAAAATCTTGTTGAACACAAAAAAATTAAAAATAGTTTGACAAAGAATAAATAATAATACTTATTTATTATGATAATAATATTTAGATGAAATTAATTTTGTAAAAATTAGTAAATGACAAATATTGTATGTTTGAAATTGTAGGTCCGATTAATTATGTGAAAATATATAATTAAATAAATAAATAGAAAATAGTGTTTAAAATAATATTTAATAAAATACATTGAATGATTAATTGGTGTTAAAATTTTTCAGAATAAATTAATTTTGTAAAAATATAATTCCTGGTTTGTAAAGTCGGTTTACGGATAATTTTTACTTTCAATCCAGGTGGAACGTGACACTTTTTTGTGCGTGCAGCCGGCGTTTATCGATTTATAAGAGGTTATCATGTTTAAAAAATGTATATAAATGGCATGTAAGGGTTTTCTTATTTAGTTGTCGAAACCCTAAAGATAAGTCATGGCAAACGATACACGGTCACTAAAAATCAGGAGTGCATTTTTTAAACAATTTTTTTGTATTTTTTTTAGTGTAAGTTGTATTTTTAATGTGTTTTGAAACAACTCTAAGGAGTTGGGAAAACACTGAATCGCCTAGTATACTGGAGATTGTTACGAGAAGTGTAAATAAAACTTGAAGCAGATTATGTTAGAATGTTTCAATTTACTTGGTTGTTTTATTTGTGTTCCCATTACGCACGCATACAGGGTTATTGGTAATAAGCATCCTTCTAGCTAACTTCACATCCGTCGACTTGCATGATTATGCCTGTAGATATCACGCGCTAAACAACAGAAAGCTAAGATAGCAGGTTCTGCGCAACTGTAGTACAATATGTATTGACTGCCTCGGTAGCTCAGTGGTTAGTGACCCTAAGTTCTGGGTCAAAGAGGCGTGGGTTCGATCCCCACCCAGGGCATATATTTATGTGACGAACATAAGTGTTTGCTCTGTGTCTGGGTGTTATATAGTTACTATCTATATAAGTATGTATTTAAAATTAAGTATATGTAGTATATCAGTCTCTGGCAGCCATATCACAAGCTTTGCTTAGGCCTATGCTACACGGTATTAAACAGCGGTTTGAAACAGTATAGACAGTTGTTTTATACCACATTTCATGTGACATTCTAATGCCCTTTGATGGTTTGAAACCGTCTAGCCGCTTTTTTAAAACCAGTAGGCTGAGTGTGAGTTTTGTCGTAAACATGACGCGCTCCTCGGCGAGCGCGTAAGCATGTAATTTGTATGAACTTGTTGTGTTTCAAAAACGCGCCGCTGGTGGCGCTGTACATTTCTTCATACAAACTACATGCTTACGCGCTCGCCGAAGAGCGCGTCATGTTTACGACAAAACTCACAATCAGCTTACACTACAGGCGTACGACAGTAAAGTAACGCTGCGGCAGCGAGCGCGGGCGCACGTTACTACGTTTCATCTACCTATAAGATGGCGCAAGAGCAACTTGAACATGATGTGAGCACGTAATTTATGGAATTATATAGAGACTTGCACTGCCTTTGAGATTTGACTAGTAAAACATACAAATACCCTAATCAGAAAAAACAAGCGTGGGATATTTTAGCTAAAAATAATAAGGATAAAGAGTTCTATCTAAAAATAATCTATTGACCCAAAGGCAAACGCCGCGTCTGCAAAAAAGAAAAAATAGGTAAAACCGTCATGACTTCGTCGTAGTATAAAATACTGTAGATACGTGAACGAGGTTACGACACGTCCTATCCACGCAACGTTTTTAAAAACACTGTTGGTTTCAAACCATGTAGCCGGCAATCCGCATCTCACTTCTGTTCAAGGTGACCTTGATTTCATACCTCATTTCAAACCGTGTAGCATAGGCTTTAGTTTGGGGTCAGAGGCCGTGTGTAAGATGTCCCAAAATATTTATTTATTTAATAATTATGATATAAGCTTCTTCATATCGGACACCTTAACCCATTCACCGCCTTTCTGAAAAGTAACGATATTACCCAGATACCGCCGTACTGCACTATGCAGCCCGCCCATCGGCGGTCCCAGCATCTCGATTATGTATCCTTGCCCGCCCATTGGCGTTTTCGGCATGAAGCTGCAGATTCCGACATGAATCGTTTGATATGTTCAGTTTACATGTACTGTACCGTGCGTAAAGCGTATATGTGCAGTTTTCTGTGATATTTGTGGCAATCGTGTGACAGTTTTATTCGTTATTAGCTGAAATAGTAATGGAGCCTGAAGGTAAGTCATAACTTTCAGTTGATTGAAACGAAACCATGTAAACCTGTGTAATTTAGCTAATTTTTATATAAAGGAATCCAAAATCTATTTAAAACTGTACATTTATGGGCTTTAATTAAAAGTCAGGTGTTGTCAACTTTTTTGTATACCTACAGCATTAAATTAGTAAAAAATTGGTACATATAAAATATTTTTTTTATCTTATAAGGGTTTCATTTTAGGTAATAATTAAATAGTTCTTTTTTTTCAGACAGTAAAACTGAATTGAATACTGACAATAATATGGAAGAAATCAAACGACTAATAAAAGTGAAGATAAAGAAGATTAGCAGCAGACAAACAGAAGATGCAAGTACCCAGACTAAAGAAGATATTGGATTGTCTCCATGCAATTGTAAAAAAAATTTGGTAGCTATTTCCATTAGGCGCCTAGTGGAGAATGTGCCAAACAATCGTCTGATGGAATTTCTAAATGACGTCGAAATTCTTGTAAATAATTATAAAGAAAACTGAAATAAGTCATGTCATCTAACTTTTTGCGCTCTCTTATAATATGAATAAACATTAAAGTAAAATAAAACAAATTTAAATAATTTACTAACTTTTATTTGCAAATTAACATCTTAATCACTTATACACAATTTGTATCACAACCCTAAAATTGTACATAAAGAGATATTTTTTATGTTTTGATAAGATCACTCGTTCACATCACATTCACATTAAGGGCTGTCTTTGAACATAGATCAGTACCGGTGGTATGGCTTAAAACAATTTAAACAGAGTCCTGGTTGATCAGGGCAATTAGGGCAGTAAAATATCGTGTCTACACGTTTTTTTTGCTTCGCACATTGTCGGCACTGTTTCCTTTTTGCCCGCCGACTATTTGGTTCTTTAGTAATTTGTTTAGGGAAATGTATTGGACAAATCGCCAGAGGTATTTCCTCATGTGGATGTACAGGTGGCAACAATCTTTCCAGAATATTTGCTCGAAAGTCGTATAAACTAATATTCAGATTTTTTTCTGATTTGAATAATTGGTAAGAATTAATTAAACACACTTCAATCAAATGAATTATTACCTTTTTATACCAACGTATTGATTTATGTTCACCTGTATAATATGACAGCATTTGGTCATGTTTATCCACGTTTCGCATATATTTATTATATTTAATTATAGCTCGTGGTTTCAAAGAGGTGCTGTTTCTGGTACGAGTTCTTACTTCTTCTAAGACACTATTATGCTCGCTTGAAAGAAACAGCACCTCCCGTTTATCCATCCATTTTGCTAAAGTTATATTATTGTTATCATGCAGTATTATGCATTCGCCTTTTTTAATTTTTGTTTTTAATAATTCTTTAGGATTCCCCTGTCTATTCATTTTTAGTGTCCCTGTGCAAAATGTGCCACTGTTTAATAAATCTCTTGTGAGAGGAATGCTGCAGTAAAAATTATCCACGTAGAGCGAGTGGCCTATATTTTTAAGGCCATCCATTAGTAAATGAACAACTTTATTGGTATGTCCGCGCCCAGAAACTAAAGGATCTTTTGAACCAGCATATAAATGTGTTTTAAAAATTGTGCCTGTATTATCGGCTAAATTATAAAATTTTATTCCATATCCACTGGCTTTTGATTTTATATATTGGCGGTAACTTAGTCTTCCTCGCCATAACATCAGTGACTCATCAATTGTAATTTCTCTAGTGGGGTGATAAACATTTTTCATGTTTTTATTTATTTCGTCAATTAAAGATTTAATTTTATTTAAGCTTGCGTTTCCTGCCACGTTTTGGACGTTCAATGCTCTCATTATGTTCAAAAACTTGTTTCTGGGCATGTATTTTCTAAAAATATCATTTTTGAATAAATAATGCGTTTTCCAGTAGTCTGACATTCTATTATATTGTATAGTCCCCATATGAATGACCAACCCAATAAAAGTTTTTAACGTTTCCATGTCTATTGGCCGCCATTCTTTCATTCTACTGTGCATAGCAGAAGCCGTATTTTTTAATTCCTCTCCATACCTGTTGGTGCATGTTAGAATCAAATTTAAAATCGAAGGACATAAAATCATAAAAAAAAAATCTATCGGCTCTTTCTCCCACATGTCGACTTTCAATCCAGTAGTCGCTGTAAATTCCAAATTATTGGTGTTTGGCGCATTTCCATAATGCCATTCGTGGGTGGTTGTTACGTTCTCAGTTTCGTCATCGCTTGAGGGGTCTTCACACAAGGACAAATTATGTGCTTCTGTTCCGATGCCCTGACTGCCATTCTCCAGCGTGTCCAGCGTGTCATCGACACTATCCGCCAATATTCCATAGAGTTCGTCGGTGTCGTATAATAAGCCCTCGTTATGCACAACTTCCTCGTTAGCGAGGTAGGCAGAGTCCCAGGTAGCCAAGGTATCATCAATTCCATCGCGAACAGCAGCTGACTGTGAAGTAGATGGCTGAGGATCCATTGTTTTCCTGAAAGCAGATGGTGGTAAATGATAGTTTTGCTCTCGCAAAAATTATTCCGCGCGACAGATGTCCACTTTTAAAAGTGCTTATTTAATGAGTATGAAGGGATATATGAGTTATAGTATGAAACTCATGTAGGAACAGGAGGGCTATTCTTGCAACTCGAGATTCAGTCTCATCTCGAAAAAAAGTCGAAAATCGAGATTTCCTATTCTCAACGATAGAGATCGTAATTATTACTATGTGAATATCTCGATCTCTATCGTTGAGAATAGGAAATCTCGAGTTTCGAGTTTTTTTCGAGACGAGATTTTTATCTCATTTCCCCGAATAGGGGGCCAGGTATTCTCCACACGAAACATTACGCATGGCATCTTTCGAGATTATACAAGAAACGAGGCTTAGCTATTCCAATTAGAAAAAAACAGTAATCTAAAAATCATGCACACCATTTTTAATTTACATACGTACATTGATAAATATTTTTTACAAAAACGAGCAATAATTTAAGAGAAGTTAACTGCAATGGCAATGAAGAAGATAAAATATTTATTATCTGAAAAATTAAAGAAAAAATACGAAACATGGCATGAAATTTTTATGAAGTGAAGAGCAACTAAAATTTATAAATCACTAGCTGCGCCCCGCGGTGTTACCCGCGGTTATATACTTAGTACACTATGTCCTTCTCTGTACCCCTGACAATGCAAAATTTCGTGATGATCGGTTGAAAAGTTGAAAGCGTAACATATAAACAAACAAACTCACTTTCGTATTTATAATATTAGTAGGATTATCGGAAAATATGATGTTATTTCGTGGTAGTAGAAAAAGCATTGTATGCCACTGCACGTAATCAGTTTTTGTAACACCCGTGCTGTCTATTGTGCCTTCCTTGCTTCGCCTCGTCATGGCACAAACATGCATTCATATAATAAAGACCCGCATTACTTGCCAGTGGCTTATATAACCACATTTAAACCTTTAAAGTATTTTTAATAGTTTTAGTTAGTATTTTAAGTTTTCTGTTTTATTACGGTTTCTTGTATAATATATTAACCTTTAAACTATATATTTATTTATCGTCTACATTTTTAAATTAAGGTGCTTAGTTTAGCCGAGGTATTCAGAAATACACGTGTAAAATTTCAATAGGAAACGATGAACAAATCATACATTGTAAAGACTATGTAAAGATTAAGACCAAAAACTTACCTATTTTAAGCCACAGCAACTAAAGATATCTCGGAGTCCAGTTTTACAGGCCGTAGTCGTCAAAAATGTAATCACGGGAATCCAGGTGCACAGTTCAATAACGTCACATATAGCAAATCACAAAATCCAGGTATACATGCCACAGTCACCATAAATTCAAGATTAGATCACAGTCCAGGTACGCAAGCGAATATCGTCGGAAGAGCAAAGAGTAGGAACGGAACATACGTCTGATTACTAAGAACAACAAAGCAGAAGTGATTTAAAAAAATAGTAAAGTACGAGGTACGCCGGCGCACCCTATTGTTATTTTTTATTTAGAAAAGGTTCATTTGACTTAAGATAACGCGAACGCCTAAAAAGAGCCGCCCTTTGTTTATTGGCCCGGCCGGCACTTTTTGCAATACGACGTCTGGGACGTATCAGGCCAATATAAACTCTATGTCGAAGGCATATGGTTTTTTTAAGCAAGAGACGTTCTGGAAATTTGTTTATAAATTTTGTTCCTCAGTATTTTTCCACAACTGTAATCAGAACCCTAAGAAGCCACACCGCTGTTACTTTTTGTAGATCTAATAATTTTGTGAGCAACATCCGTCAACATGCGTGGATCGTTCGGTTTGTTATATTTTGTTAATTTATGTTACTGGGGGTATGGACTGACGCGATGAGTTACAATCAACAAACAGCCATATAATGTTACAATATGTTACCGTGTTGCAGAGTGTTGCTAAAAAAAAGGAAATGAAGTGTGGATGCACGGTTAAACACGACATCGTTTCAAACAATATTAACCATAACATATGTTCTAATTTAAAAAGGCCTTATAAAGGACACTATGACATTTCTCAAGTAACGTACAGCCTTTATTTACCATAATTTAACTGTACTTAATATCGGAGGCCACGACTCACTGGCTTGTTGCGCCAACCTAGTCAGTTTCTTTAAAAAAAAACATCCTTTCAACTTTAAAAAAAAAACATCCATGACAACGACCAACTTAGATTTGTTGTATTTTAAATAACATATTGACGTCTATTATGATTAATTACATTAAACCAATAAATACAATTTTTAAACCATTACAAAGTATATTTATACAATTTTTACACCTATATGTGAAATAGAGGATAACACTTTATTTTTGTACACGAAATCCATGCTCAAGAAGTAGCGAGCATGTAAAAACTTAATAATAGTTGATAGTCGTACTAAATCTTACAAAAGGTTTGTGACTTGTGAAATCAAATCTTGCCCGCCCAAAGGCGGGCTCGGCATGTCAGATTAGAATTGGCTTTTTTCAAAACTTCAAATATCAGCAGGCCATTTGAGTTGCCAGTAAATTTTATAGAAACAAATCATTACACATCATCTCATTACTTTCTGGCGTTATTTCGTAAAGTTATTGCAGCTTAAAATCAAACCGCCCATGGGCGGTCTCGGCGTGAAAGTTAAAAAAAATTGCCCGCCGATGGGCGGGCTCGGCGCTGAATGGGTTAAAATTGGAAGTTTTACATACATGGCGCTAGCTGTAAATATTTGCGATAGCGCTAAGTGTTTGTTTTATTATCACTAGGGTAAACAGTACAGTGATTGGCACTCTAAGATAACCTTCAACATATAAGTAGTAATTTCTTTGTTAAATTAATATTTTTTATGTAATGTTTATCAAATAAAAGGTATATAAGTATAGATTACAATGAATCACATTGGTATTTAAAAAAAAATGCTTTATTGCTTAAAAAGTAAAATAAAACTTAATTCTATGCTATTGCACAATCATTGGCACTGAAGTATAATTATTGGCACAGTGAATTTGGTATAACGATTGGCAGTTGTATTTACCAATGTAGGCACACCTAGGTACGTACGTGCCTAGGTCCATTAATAATCTATCATCTTCCAACATTTTAACAATTCTTCATTTGTCATTGGTCTCAATCTGTTTACTTTAACTTTTATCTTCTTATCATTTCCAGTTTCCCATGAATCTCGGAAAGTTATGTTAGGAGGTTTAAGTTCGTCTAAAATTGGTCCCTTCTTCAATTCTTTTTTTACCATCTGTACTTGTTCTGATTCTTTAAAGGTTCTTTCAACTGCATCTAAAATTGGTCTGTTTTTTACATCCTTCAGGGCAATAATATTTGCAGTTTTAACTTCGTTTATTTGTTCTTTTTTTATTTCCTTTTATATTCTCTTTCTTCTTCAATCTCACTTGATATTCTATTTGCAGGTTTAACTTCGTTCATAGGTTCTTTTTTTATTTCCTTTGTATATTCTCTTTCTTCTTCAATATCACTTGAGATTCTATTTGCAGGTTTAATTAAAATGTTTAATTGGATAACAATTTTTGATTTGATACTATCAGAATTTGGTTTACTTTTCCTCATAACCTCATATACATTTTTAGTTCCCTTTAAAGCGATAACTTTGGTGTTCTTTGGGCATAAAATAAAATTCGTTTCATCCCCATTATAAACTCTAGATGGATCACTCAAAATATGAAAGAGATCATTTTCTTTTAGATATTCTTCTACTTGTGTAAACCAGTTTCTAATTTGCTTCTCTGACAACTTTGAGCTTGCTGAAGTTACAGCCTCTGATGTTCTTATAGAAAGCTCAGGATGCCTCTTCAAAAACAGTTTATACCATCCCTCGCCTGGTGTATTATCTATAAAATTGTTTGGTCTGGGATGTTCATCTAAATACAGTTTGACGCTCTTTATGGCATCCTCTTTACGCCGTGGAAATCCTTTACTACAAGCTGCAATTATCCATTTAACTATCTCTTGTTTTTCTGCACTAGACAGAACTGTACCTATCTGGACCAGGTCGACTTTTGACAAATTGGTTGGATAGGCGAAACTGCAAAGTTGCTCGTGGGATATTAAATTTATTTGCAGCAGTTTTCTTACCCATTCCATTTTTTATGGCTTGCAAGGCTTTTTCTACATCTTCTTCTGTATATGTTTTTGTATATTTTTTTCCATCCGTAACCTTCGGCATCTTAGAGCCGGGTAGGTAGGTACCTGAAAGAGAAGAAGAAGAGGAAACCTTAGCTGGGTATAGTCATTGGCACACAAAAAATGTATAATGATTGGCAGTGCCATGAATTGTAATAAAAGCAAATACAGCCTTATTTAGCAACCCAATACGGTCTATATTGATGGAAATGTCATTTAACTATGTAACACATCCTACCAAAAAATTAAATGTACAATCATTGGCATCACTGCCAATCACTGTACCACAATACAAAAAAAAATACAGTGATTGGCACCAATGAAATTACCGGTACGCTTATTTTTCAACTCTAAAAACGATAAAAATAGCAAGATTTACACTATTTTAACATAATCAAATATAAATTATTGTAGAAACTTACCCAAAACTCAACTTTTCACGTGCTCTTCTATCCTCCAGTACTAAACTTTTTTACAAAAAAACAACACGCTCACGACGACTTCATTTCCGTAGATAGAAGCTCACAAACAGCTGTGAAAGAAAGATGGCTGACAACAGTGTTGCCACTAGAGATTATTAGATATTCTACCAAATAAAGTATTGAAACAGTAAATAAACAGGAATTGTCTCTTATTATTTGAATTTTTAAATCAGAGTGCCAATCACTGAGGGGGTGCCAACAATAGTATGGTTTACCCTACATAGTATAAAACTAAGTCGCTTTCCTGTCTGTCTGTCCCTATGTATGCTTATATCTTTTAAACTACGCAACGGATGTTTTTTTTTAATAGATTAAGTGATTCAAGAGGAATGTTTCTATGCATAATACACCTGTGCCACAGTAGATACATAACAGTAGGTTATCTAAGGCCGCCCGCCGAGTTATTAGCCTACTCTTGCGTTGATCCCCAGGGTTGTCACTTTTACTTTTAGTTAATATTTTATAACAAGCAGCACTTGATCTAAATTTATGCAATAAAAAGCATTATGATTGAATATTGTACCAATTTATAAATTTAGTAAAAATAAAAAGTCTTTATTCACACATAAGACATTAGAAAAAAAAATTCAATAGTAATTTGCAATATTAATTATTGTGAAATTGCCCTTATTACACTATACGCGACAAATACGTTTACCTAAACGATGATTCGTACTCAATCCTCTGTTTTATAGTAAAACTAGACTTCTTAAAATAAACTTTAGCTCTAAACATAGTATTCAGGAAGTAAATTTGGGAATACATTTATATGGAAAAATGCGACTCGGCTACGCTCTTAATAAAGCAAATAAACTGAAATAAACAATACAATACCACATTTTCTAATAAGATTTAAGTATACGTAGGTACTTACATTTCTGGTTTAGTAGGAACTATGAAGAATGATAAGTCCGGGTTTGCGAAATCGTTATTGAGGCACCCGAAAACACTACAATATTTTTTTTCCCCTTTTTGAAGTCATGATACTATAATAATTAATATTCTGGTAAGTGGCCGGCGAGAGTTGACGAACGCGAGCGGTCATGTAACGTACGCACGTTCTCACAGTCGCGCTGCACAGCCCGTACTGCCGCCAGGTTATTTCCACTTATATTATGCTAGCGTGTGCGTGAAATCGCGTCCCGACACGGCGCGCGGCGCGCACGCACACATTTAAACCGAGAGCGGCACGTTTGTATGAAGATATTTTACTGTATGTTATACTGTGCCTGTGCGAAGCAGGGGCGGGTCGCTAGTTCACTATAAAACAAAGTCGCTTCCCTGTCTGTCTGTCCCTATGTACCTATGCTTATATATTTAATTACGCAACGGATTTTGATGCGGTTTTTTAAATAGAGTGATTCAAGAGGAAGGTTTATATGTATAATACTTACCACCTGTGCGAAGCCGAGGCGGGTCGCTAGTTAAAAATGAAAGCGAATAATATTATATTACTTTATTTTTTACTTAAAAAAAATTCATTACATTATCAGTTATTAAATTGGTTAAATTTAAATTATATCGGCTACATATGTTCTATTGTAATTTTAATAATGCTATCATATTATTTCTAGATATCTAAATCACTGAGTACCTACCTACATTATTTTATCAAAGCGTAGGTACTTTTTGCTAAAAATTTTAGAATTTGTGTAGCTAAATGTAGTTTTGTGTAGCTAAAGCTATCTATGTTATTGCACAATACAAGATATGAATATTAAATATACCTACTGAGCGCCACACAAATTGAAAGATGGGAAGTTAGCCGCAGATGACACTTCACCATGATTTGCTAATTATTGCGCATGTGTGCACAATGCCTATACAAATGGCGAAGTAGTGAGCTCGGGCGTAGGGAGCGCGCGGGAGGCATGAGGTTGGCGGGCGGGTGTGCCCCGGCGTTTCGTCTATCTGGCTTCCGCGCGTACCCTTGTTTCGGCTTTTGCGTAGAACGCTGCGCATAACTTCCCATCTTTCAATTTGTGTGGCGCTCAGTAAAAACCTCGGCCTTCACTTACATCTCTTTCTTTATATATCTTAGCACGTCTAACATCTTCATAGCCGCCAAAAAGTTTGATTCGGCCTATACTAGGCGTACATAATATAATCTTTGCTGAACAAAGTCCAACCTTCTTAGGCCGCGCTGGCCTTCTAAGGACCATTAGGCCCCGCTGGCCCAGTTGCGTGTCTGTAGATCGATAGATTTTGTGCAAAGAACAAAAAAGAGATGAAGGAGACATTTTGAATAGCTTACATAATATACAGGGTTATTTCTAATCAATTGGCATCATTTTAGGAGCATGTTCTGTACATCAAAACTAACAACTTTCGTTCTACGACTTAAATAATTCTCAAAAAAAGGTTGTTCTATAGAAAAATATCGTTCACCCTCGACAAAAAGTAAAGAACAGCTCAACTTTTTTTTGACAAAAGTCGCAGAATTAACGTTGTTAGTTTTGATTTACAGAATTAAGCCCCTGAAAGGATGCTAATTGATTAGAAATAACCCTGTATAGCTTATTTGGTTGACAAAGCTACAGATCCATTTAATATTGTCTCTTGATTTTTGAGAAATATAAAGATTCTCTTAATTAACTTTTTCTACAGTTAATTTATCAAAATCAATAAATAAAATTAGATAGGCCTTTTCTTGTTATTTTTTCACTTGATTATCCAAGTAGGCTCATAATTCCGTTATTATACAATAAACTCAGAGCAAATAAAAAAATCAAGAGAGAATGTTGTGAACAAACAATTGAAGCCAACCAAAACTACGCCTCGCCGTGTACAGACAATTACACACACATCAACGTACAACGAAACTACGCCTTGGTTTGTCAGTCAAACTATGGCGGCGCAATAGCGACGCTCTCACACATGTATAAAAAACCGGCCTCACTTGACTGTTTATCGACGTTCTCTCTTAATTTTTTAATTTGCTCTGAGACAATAAATCAAATCCTTACTGAAGCTCACCTGATATTTGCGCAAGAATTGTGTTATCCGCAGCTTGTGGCTAACATCACAGCCGCCGAGTTGTATGATTCGACCTTGATACTACCATGGAGCACGTATAAACATTTTCTTTAAGACTTCGAGCCCAAGCTACGTTTTAGTCAAAAACAAAACAATATGTATAGCCACAAACTCGGCGGATGAGAAGTTAGACGCAGATGACACTTCGCCGTGATTCGCTAATTATTGCGCATGTGTGCACAATACCTATACAAATGGCGAAGTAGTGAGCTCGGGCGTAGGGAGCGCGCGGGAGGCATGAAGTTGGCGGGCGGGTGTGCCCCGGCGTGTCGTCTCTCTGGCTCCCGCGCATATCTATATTTTGCCTTTTTGTGCAGCGTCCTGCGCATAACTTCCCATCCGCCGACTTGTGTGGCGCTTAGTATAATAAGTATTATTCAAAGCACAGAACAGCAGAACTAGATTCAAAGATTATTCCGTCCTACTTCGCCTCTGGCCATAGGTCTCGTAAGGAGGCGGCACGTTTCGCGCTTGCCACCACTCCAAGGCGACGGTAACTGCCGCCACCACTACTGCCGCCCCTATTACTAGCCCGTTCACTAGCAGGTGCTTCATTGTCTGCAAGAAAAAAACAGATGAATGAACACTGTACCTAGGTACTTACACCAATCTATAGAAAAAATGTCAAGTCGATGTACCTACCAATCCATACTGAACTTTGTACCTTAACTTTGTTATTAACATCGTGCACTGTATGGTAGCATGAATAAATGAAATGAAATCCTTATTAATAATATAAATACTTAAGTGTATTTATATTGGTTTGTTCCTCTTTCACGCAGCAACAGAGCAAAGGATTGACTTGTTACCATTTACAAATGAACTACTCATTGACAGTTTAGGCACGAAAGAGCATTTACTGATTTTTAGTTGATGAACTTTCATACCTATTTTTGGTAGGTTCCTATTTATGTAGGTCGGTATTTTTGAGAATAATAAAAAAAATGTTGTAGAAATTTATGTTTGCATAATTCATTTATTAATACACTCCCCACTTCCCTAAGGATTTGTGATTTTTGGTGGAAATTAGTGAAATAGATAATTATATGTACCAAAAAGTATTTTTTGAAAGCTTCGTTACTTTTCTGAAATTTAATCTGGTCACACTGTTCGGGATAAAATAAAAGTTAGTCACTTAGTCAGTCAGTTCATAATTACTGTATCGTTCGGACGCGTTTTTTTCTTTTACCAATGCATTTTGCGATAAATCTTGTGACCTAGCTTGTTATGTTATTGGACTGTGAATTTGAAACTGGTTCTGTGATCTAAATTATAATTAATTAAATCAATCGTCCCTAAAAGAACTTGCGGCACAGCTGTGACTTCATGTCTTGCTCGTGTTGTTCCGCGTTCTTCTTCTTTTATATTTTGGCGCCGCACGGTTTATGCATTTGCCAATCAAGTACTTGTGGTGTTATTAAGATTTAATCAAATAGCTTTTATAATGTCTGGACGTAATCGAAGCCACCGTTATACGCATTCTAATGAAGAATACGCCGACATTTTATTATGTTACGGCTATTGCTCGGGCGACTCAGCAGCTGCTCGGCGTGAATACGTTCGACGATTCCCCGACCGCCATACACCCAATGGGAGCGTTTTTAGTTCAGTTTATCGGCGAATTAGAGAAACTGGTAGTGTGAGGGGAAGAACAAGTGATGTTGATCGACCAAGTAGTGACGGTGAGGAAAGCGAAGAAGAAATTCAAAGTTTTGCAGAAGACCCAACCGTCCCTTCAAACGCTACCGCTGTGAGCGTCGTAAGTGCCGCCGACGAGCCAGAGCTGAAGACAGAGATCGAAAGTAAGTAGGTAGCCATCTTTTTAGGGTTCCGTAGTAAAACGAGGAATAAACCAAATTGCATTTTCTAATAGTTTAAGTATACTAGGTGATTGGTAAACATTTAGCAACCTTTTAGGGTTCCCTGATCTGTGTTTGATCGCTCGCGCTCGTATTGCTCTCGTCCTGCGCGCGTATTATGGTGCCTCCACACACTGCGCGAGGCGACACGAGGGGACGCGAGCACGAGAGTACGGATAGTGCGCTCGTGTCGCCTCGTCATTCCTTGCGTGGATGGCTGTTGGCTAACGCCTCATGACGAGGGCCTCGCCTCGCCGCTTCCTGGAGTGTGTGGAGGCACTATTACGATACGTACGACGCCGTGTGGGAGTAAACATGTACTTACGTCTCGCTCCATTATTTCCAAATATCTCTCTTTATACAACGTCTATGCCGAAATGTTTCAAGAAAAAGTGGATGAGGATAAATGTGCCGATTAATTTCTATACATTGCACATTTTGTCGATGTTTGGTTATGTCTAATGATTTATTTTTATGGCTACACGATTTTTACACACACGTATAAAGCGTATAAACCGATTCAATGCGGCGAATTTCCTTTTAATGTCTGTGTTAAAAATCAATGTAAAGCTATGAGTAGAACTGCAAAGTAATTTAGATTAGGTTTTGCCTGTACAATATTCAAAAATATCTCGTAATTTTCCTGCAATTTCCGAAACTTTAGTGGTTTTTTGTTTGTCAAGTCGTTTCGTCTAACGTCAGCATTAAGT
Organism: Hypomecis punctinalis; assembly: GCA_949316475.1. NCBI lineage: Eukaryota > Metazoa > Arthropoda > Insecta > Lepidoptera > Geometridae > Hypomecis > Hypomecis punctinalis. The sequence goes on from OX438822.1 coordinate 4,832,166, forward strand.
AGAGACTTAATGAACGTCAGACAAGTCCACCATTGCTTTGAAAACGTTTCATTTCACGCATTTATTGATTTAGGTCGGTTTTGGCGCGATGATGTTTGTTGTATGCTTCATGTGCTTAGTAAACAAAGTTAGATAGAAGCTGCGCAATGTCCAATATTGACTGAAGCTCACATAATTTAAGTCAAAGTAAAATATTCCTGCGCATTATATTATATTTTTATTAATAAAGGAACGATACTACCTGCAGTGCTCACAGGGGACTCATTTTTCAACTTCGCACGCCTTGGTCGTATACGGAACTTGTATGGAGCGTTCCCAACTTTCATAGACATTAAAGAGCTCTGGATTTTTTGTTTGCTCTGAGCTGTCGAATCGAACAACCGTCAAATCGTTTTTTTTTTTCACCTCCTTTCATAAGAGTAGTAAGTGAAATTTGGAAAGTTAGTCTTTATCCCGGATTTTCAAGCTCACAAATCATCACAAAATAACGTTGTTTATACCATTTGCGACACCCTAACAACAGGGTATAATGTGTACTGTGTTACTATTATATAAGTGTAATTGTAACTAGACATATTATAAGGCAATTGTATACCGAAATAAAATAAAATAAATAAATAAAGGGTTCCCATAGGATAGCACAAAAATTAAAATATCATGCGGGTGAAGTCGCGAGTAAACACTAGTTTTTTTATACAATCTGTCAAAGTTCCGTATAGGTACGTTCCCAGGCGTTCGAAGTAATCGAAGTTCAACAATGAGTCCCCTAGGAATTCATGAGTCCCCATTTTTGAACATCAAACGCCTCGGAACGGAACATATAATATGAGTCCTTTGTGAGCACTGCAGGTAGTATCTTTCCTTTATTTAGAACTTGAGTTTTTGTGCCAAATAAAGAAATTATTTATTTACATGGTTTCCAGAGATTTTGAAAGACGCCGACCTTAGGGTATGGACCACCAAGAAGGTGACCCAACACCTGGAATCGCAGTTCGGACCCGGCGTCTGGGAGAAAAGGGCAAAGATCTTCCACTTGGTGACAGATTACATCAATTCAGTCAGTTCATTTTTTATTTTATTAATATGTACACTTTGATTATGTATCTGTATAGATACCGAATTAGCTGAGTTGTAGCTGAGTAAAACGGCCTAAAACTATCCTACTAATATTATAAACGTGAAAGTTTGTGAGGATGGATGGATGGATGGATGGATGGATGGATGGATGGATGTTTGTTACTCTTTCACGCAAAAACTACTGAACGGATTGAGATGAAACTTTGCAATAATATAGCTTATATATCAGAATAACATCCTACTAATATTATAAACGTGAAAGTTTGTGAGGATGGATGGATGGATGGATGTATGGATGTTTGTTACTCTTTCACGCAAAAACTACTGAACGGATTGAGATGAAACTTTGCAATAATATAGCTTATATATCAAAATAACACATAGGCTATAAATTATAATGATATATTGCGTATGCGGGCGAAGCCGCGGGTAAAAACTAGTGGTCCATATATTATTATGGTGCCCATCCATACAAATTTTGACAGGTTTGACATATTAAGTACACGCTTATTGTCAAAGATCTGGGCCGTTTTCTTTGTGATTAATGTTTGTCCAATGTCCATCTAGACAGTTGTATAATCAAAGTATGTATAGTTATAAAACACAGGTCGAGGTCAAGGAAGGCTTGTTTTTAACGTGAATACGACTTTAAAATTGCTTCTTTAGTGTAAAAAAAAAACAACAACGGTTTGTACTCTGGGAGTGCCGGCAGAAGTGCAAAATTGAACACATACAGTATCGTTTATGTGGTAAAATACAATATCACACCACACACGCGCACTCGCTCAAGCGCCCTGCGCCGCCGCGTGGTAGAAAGAGAGGGGGATATTACTTCCTCTCTACGTCGCGCCGGCGCGCGGCGGTCTACTGTCGCTCCGTCCTACGAATTGTCGATCACTTCGAGTGGGAGTTTTCAACTAGGTATTATGTTGGAAATTTATTCGATAGCTTTTGATTTCTATGGGAATAGAAACCACCATCTCGCCATCTTGTCTCACGTACAAAAAACTGAATAGCTACGGGTGAGTTTTTTTACGGTTATGTAACGAGCAAACAAAACGAACGAACGAACAAAACCGTTCGAGTTAGTGTAAAAGTTAGTTATCATATTGTTATAGTGCTAGTGCCGCGTATTGGCGCGTATAAAGAACACAATAACGAAGTGTCTTTGCCTTAATAGAGAGTAGAGACAATAAGAAAAGTGTTGATGGACACATTCTTAGTTATTATACTTACCTAGCAATTTAAGTTAGATTTATATTACTCATTAGCCAATGGCTAGATTGTAATATTTTAAGGAATGCATATCGGCGTTCCTTAAACAAAAAAAATAAAAATGTAACGAGCGCCAAACCGATTGAACACAAGCGCGACAACGTTTGTGGTTGGCTATATTAAGCGCCACACAAATCGGCAGATGGGAAGTTATGCGCAGAACGATGCGCAATAGACGAAATATAGGTATACGCGGGAGCCAGAGAGACGAGACGCCGGGGCACACCCGCCCGCTAACCTCATACCTCCCGCACGCTCCCTACGCACTACGACAAGCAGGCGTCGGAATTGTGCACACATGCGTAAAAATCACGGCGAAGTGTCATCTGCGGCTAATATCTCATCGGTCGATTTAGGCGCTCAGTATAACTTGTGTGTGTCAATATGCTCAAGTGTGTGCTCGACGCTCGCGCAGTCAACGCGCCGTACAATGTGCAAAACTCCCACTCGGCACTCAGGTTACCTCACGATATTTTCCTTCACCACAAAGCCCGTGGTAAATAAACTCAGATAACGAACTTCCAAAGACAATCGTACTCAATGTTTAAATGTTTTTTTTGTGAGATTGACGATACAGAATTTGAAGAAGACGAAGCATCTAAAGAGTCTAGGAAACAGGAAAAACCATCAAACAAAATATGGATCGCCGAAGAAGTTCTAAAAAAAAATACTTGGAATGTGGAGTTCAGTAAATTATGTAGTTACTAGCTTTTGCCCGCGGCTTCGCCCGCTTTATATCTTGATTTTAGGAACCTTTTACTTTTTCGGGACAACAAGTAGCCTGTCACTTTCCGTCTTTCATAGTATGTCCATGCCAAAAATTAAGTCAATCCGTTGGTCCGTCGCAGCGTAAGACAGAAACAAACCTATATAGACCAACAAAAAATATAAATGTTCCAACAAATACCCTTTCGAGTTAGTAAGAAGAAGTATCCTTCTTCTTACTTTCTTCTTACCTTCCATGTTTTTCATAATTAATGCAATAAAAATTGTAATATTGTCGTTTTTTATTTTGCTAGAGAGCTGTTAAAAGTCACACAAGTTCAGAAGAAGAAGAGGTTGAGTCAGAGTCAGACGAGTCTTCAGACGACGAAAATACAAAGGTATATATATTACTAACTCCAATCTATCCGTGGTGGCTTAGAGGTAGTGACACCCGTCTTACAATCCTGAGGTCGTGGGTTCAAATCCCGGTCCCGTACCAATGAGTTCTTTGGAATTTATGTACGGAATTTCACACCACTGGCTTTTCGGTGAAGGAAACATCGTGAGGCAACCTGCATCCAGCCGTAGAAGAAATTCGATGGCGTATGTGAATTCACCAACCCGCACTGGGCCAGCGTGATGGATATGGCCCAATCACCCTTCGGCGGTAGGCCTACGTCCAGCAGTGGACTATTAAAAAGGCTGATACAGTACTCCAATCTCGTTTTTGTCTCAATAAAAATAACCTTGTTAGGAATTTAACTACTCCATCAAACTTCTTTAATCGAAAAGGAAACAAGTTTTATTAGAAAATAAGTTGTCAAGTGCGAAATAAGTTGTCAAGTGCGAGTCAGGCTCGCACATCGAAGGTTCCGTACAGACACATTGTTGAAATAATTCATAACCTGTTTCAGCATGTGCTAATTAAGTTCTTTTATATGATACTTTACATGATACGATTTACTCACTTTGAATTTTGAACCCATATTTTGTGAATTTTGAGGCCCTATTATTTTGTGATTTAAATAAAAATGTACAGTTTTCAGATTTATTCCTATATGTGTACTCTGAGACGATGCTTCTCGCCAAATTTCATAGTTCTATGTCAACGGGGAGTACCCTGTAGGTTTTAGTTTTTGTGTGTGCGAAATATGCGGTTTTTACTACATAAACGGCTCTAACTTTTTTAAACGATAACTGAGAAGGTTTTCTTTTACACAACTGCAAGAGTTCATCGATATACGTATACAGTTTAAAAACCTCGATATCTTTACGCGTTCCCGAGATAAAGAGTCTTGACATACACACAGACGGACAGACGGACGGACAGACGGACAACAAAGTGATCCTATAAGGGTTCCGTTTTTTCCGTTTGAGGTACGGAACCCTAAAAAATATAAAAATTAGAACCCTACCCGACTTGAACATGAAAACTGTGACTTATCGTGAATTTTGGATCTTTTCGTAAATAAATGACAATATTTAAGTGCAAAAGCTAAAATGGAATTTTTTTAAAATATTTTATTTTATACTTTAAGGCAGAACGCGACCATCGTGCGTCTCCCAAACCCCGCGTCACTGAAGAAAAGACGACCAAAGCTAAGAAAGCTACTGGCAAGGCGGGCGGCTCTGGATCCACACGCTCATACAAACTGTCTCCAGCTCTTGCTGCCCTTATGGGCACAGACGAGATGACACGACCCGCTGTGGTCAAACGTATCTGGGCTATCCTCAAAGAAAATAATCTCCTCGACCCCAATAATCGCCAGTTCGCGATTTGTGACGATGCCCTTTTCAAGGTCATTGGAAAGAAAAGGTTCAAAACTTTCGCCATGATGAGATACTTGAAAGGCCATTTCTTGGAGTAGTTTTAAGTTTATTTGTGACGAGGGAAATTCGACTTTATTTTTAGGATTTTAGGGTTCCTTTCCTAAAGGGTAAAACGGGAACCTATTACTGAGACTTCGTTGTCCGTCCGTCTGTCTGTCACCAGGCTCTATGTTATGAACCGTGATAGCTAGACAGTTGAAATGTTCACATAACTATGATGTATTTTTGTTGCCACTAAAAACAAAATATATGAAAAATGTTTTAGATATAATTGTACAGAACCCACAGACATATAAGAGTTATATGTCTGTGACAGAACCTCACTATTACAGACAGTTATATCGTGCTCACTGTAAACTGAACGCCACACAAATTGAAAGATGGGTAGTTAGCCGCAGATGACACTTCGCCGTGATTCGCTAATTATTGCGCATGTGTGCACAATGCCTATACAAATGGCGAAGTAGTGAGCTTGGCCGTAGGGAGAGCGCGGGAGGCATGAGGTTGGCGGGCGGGTGTGCCGCGGCGTTTCGTCTCCCCGGTTTCCGCGCGTACCCTTAATAATATTTTGCCTTTTTCACAAACTAAGGAGATACTGCGCAGAACGCTGCGCATAACTTCCCATCTTTCAATTTGTGTGGCGCTCAGTATACCTACCTACCTACTACTTCGATGCTCGAAGAATCAAGTCATATCGGCGGCTTTATCCTTCCTACTAATATTATAAACGTGAAAGTTTGTGAGGATGGATGGATGGATGGATGGATGTATGGATGTATGGATGTTTGTTACTCTTTCACGCAAAAACTACTGAACGGATTGAGATGAAACTTTGCAATAATATAGCTTATATATCAGAATAACACATAGGCTATAAATTATAATGATATATTGCGTATGCGGGCGAAGCCGCGGGTAAAAACTAGTTACTAATAAAATAGTAATCACTTCACCATTATTACCTACATTTCACTCGCTTTTCCTGACTATGATATTTAATTCTTTTTTTTGATAATATAATAATTGTTGCGAATTAATTTATGTAATAATTATTTGATATCCTACTTCCTACTAATATTATAAGCGCGAAAGTTTGTGAGGATGGATAGATGGATGGATGTATGTTTGTTACTCTTTCACGCAAAAACTACTGAACGGATTGAGATGAAACTTTGCAAAAATATAGATTATATATCAGAATAACACATAGGCTATAAATTATAATGATATTGCGTCAAAAATAAAAATATCATGCGGGCGAAGCCGCGGGTAAAAACTAGTCTACTAATCATAACATAATTATTAATAATACTTTTGTTTGTACCTACTTGCTATTCTGCGCCCTCAATACAGGATAGGTATATAATCCTACTAATATTATAAACGTGAAAGTTTGCGAGGATGGATGGATGGATGTATGGATGGATGGATGTATGGATGTTTGTTACTCTTTCACGCAATAACTACTGAACGGATTGAGATGAAACTTTGCAATAATATAGCTTATATATCAGAATAACACATAGACTATAAATTATAATGATATATTGTGTATGCGGGCGAAGCTGCGGGTAAAAACTAGTATAATATACATAGGTATATATTTATGTCAAACTAGTTTTTACCCGCAGCTTCGCCCGCATACACAATATATCATTATAATTTATAGCCTATGTGTTATTCTGATATATAAGCTATATTATTGAAAAGTTTCATCTCAATCCGTTCAGTAGTTTTTGCGTGAAAGAGTAACAAACATCCATATTCCATCCATCCATCCTCACAAACTTTCGCGTTTATAATATTAGTAGGAAGTAGGATAATATACTCGTATGTACCTGTCTGTGTCATTAAGTAGGTATTTAAGAAAAAAAAACTCCAAAATTTAGGTATAGCTTCACAAGTCGGCGGATGACAAGTTAGCCGCTGATGACACTTCGCCGTGTCGCTAATTATTGCGCATGTGTGCACAATGTCTACACAAGTGGCGAAGTAGTGAGCACGGGCGTAGAGAGCGCGCGGGAGGCATGAGGTTAGCGGGCAGGTTTGCTTCGGCGTCTTATCTCTCTGGATCCTGCGCATACCTATATTTTGCCTTTTGCGCAGCATTCTGCGCATAACTTCCCATCCGCCGACTTGTATGGCGCGGAATATAATTACTTAGGTACCTTAAAAAAAACTTAATAAAGTATGTTAGTATCTTAAACTAGCATGATGACGTTACCAAAATTAAATTCAATTTTAAATAACTATGATTATGACTTAGATTATTAAATGATCAAAGGATTATGACTAGTTTTTGTATTTTTGACTCTGTTCTAATTACTTAATGTGAGATGAATGTAAATGTTTGTGAAATCGTTTTTATCTCAATAAATAAATAAATGATAATATTAACTTACGTTTGTTCTGCAAAAAAATCTGGCGTTTTGGCGCTTGAATATTGTTCTTTTACGTATGCGCTATTCAAAGCTTGAGACGCAATTTATTTCTGTTCATTACGAAGACGACTACACAAACGTTAATTCAATGAATAAGATGCAATACAACTGTACTATTACATTCTCTTTGCTGATTACAAAGTGATGTAAGTAGGTCACAATAACCATAAAATCTTGATAGTTATATTTCTCTTATTGGTCTGTGATAGTTATTGTAATGTAAGAAAGTCCGTCTCTACTAGTTTTATGTATCCCAATACAGTGCAGAAGTATTTTGTCGATACCTTGTAATTCCCCTCAGCGACGTAAACCCAAGAAAATTTAACCACTACGTTTATGAAAACTGAACCGTATTTCAAGACAATACAACACAGAATAGGCTAAAGGTCGCTGCAATACGAGTGACACTGCAAAGAGAAAAATGAAACTATTTTGCGTTCCCGTTTCATTATGATTACGAAACCAAGCCATGGATTCAGGTAGTTCAATCGATCGTTTTCATAGAGAAAAACACCACGATACCTTATCACTAGTGCCTCATGAACACGGGAACGAACTAAGGCAGCTTAAATAGAATGGCCCCAAGCTTAAAGCCGGAAACATATTATCGGACGCGGCTGACGAACGCGACAGACAGCCGCGACTTAGCAGTGTGCAACTGTGCACGTCAAAACATCCGGCGCGCCAGAATATTGCACTCGTACGTCCTTTACCTCTGACTTTTGTTGTTATCTCTGTATCGTCATCACACACCATCACAGGTTAGACAGAAACACAGTCACAACAAATCAGCAGTAAAATAACTGTGAACAGACTGTACACAAAGGTGACGTCCACAAGTGGTATATTATTCAGAGAAAAATTGAACCAAGATGATATATACATCATTTGAGAGCTGGTGTTTATTTGGCTCAACGTATAAGCATTGCCATTCAGCGTGGCAATAAGTATAGTATAGTATAGTATTGTCATTAATGAAATAAAAATGAACTTTGAGAGCTTGTTTTATGGGCTTCCCAAAAATATTTAATTTAGATTTTTTCACCCCTCCTATTTTTTTAAATGCGAATAATAAATTGTATGAAAAATAACAATACCGCTTATTACTTTTTCTAGTTTAGCAATGATAAAGTGCTTCTATCGTTATTTTACTTGCATTCGTAGCTTATTCATCCACATTCATCGCTTAATTTGCTTAAATTAAAAATTATAACCTACCAGTGTGACCAGTTAGTAGGTACAATGTGACAAACAAACACTTTAAAAGTGTGTCTAATTGGTAAAAATGCTTTTATTTAACAATTTGGAGGTTACTTAATCAGGGTTGATAGAGATAAACTACTTATTGAGCCAAATATATTTATTTATCCTAATATAATCAAAATTAATTTTAAAAAAATCGGAGGGCTCTGTGTTGTTTTTAACTGTTGTAATAGACCCAGAAAAATATGAATTTTCTCGAAATGTAACAAGTGGTGTGGTTAGAATTTTTGATTATTATTATACCAGCCTCCATACATTTTGTGGACATGTCCTTTATACAGATACCACTACAAGATCAGAAAAACAAAAAAAAAAAAAAAATTTGGTCATTATGGTTGCGACTTAAGGTGCGTTCGGTTTGGGCTCGGTGGCGTTTTTGGCGTTTGCAAAATTAGCGTTGATGTAAAGCGTTCGGTTTGGGAATTTTGTTCATTTCGCCAATAATGCTACTTTTGCTCACTTCCCAAAACGAACGCAAAAGTAACAAACTTCGGTGCGTCAAATGTCAAACAACATAGTTATGGCGGCAGCACTTCGAAAATTCAGAAATTCGCGAGATCTGATTTTTGTTATGCTTATTCAAACTTACATGTTCTTTGTTAGCAACGCTCTGATTTAAACAAATGATTTAAACATCTGTTTTTAACGGCTAATTACCCACGTGTCACTCCTGGCAGTAGTAAGAATAAGAAAAACCAAATCACAAAACATTACACTACACAATTAAATATAAACATTAGATTACACAATTTTATCCTATTTTAGCAATACGCAATTTGCTGGTAGTAGGTATTTACATTATCTTTGCTTCGCTCTGCCTTATACACCATATATTATTAATTGTACACCGTACAAATTATTAAAAAGCTTGAAACTTTAGATTACGCGCAAAATTTTATCAACAATAAAACATCAAACTCTTAAATATCAGAAAACGATCACAAAGAACCCACCTCCACACGTGGGTCAAAATTAACAGTTCACGATGGCATTCTTAGCTGTTTTCGAGCTATCCGAACGGTAAATGAAAACATATAAAAATGCAACTTTTGCTCACACTTTCCCAAACCGAACGCTGAATGTGATCGTTCTTAGCGTTTTTAACTGTTATTTATGCCACCAGTAGGCTATCCGAACGCACCTTTAATAACTACAAGTAAAGTAATTTTTATTGCTACAAGACTATTGGCAGCTGATGTAGAAATGTAAAACACGTTATATTTTAATGGCTGGGATCCAAACAGTTGGCTTATAGGCCATAATTATAGGCCTCTAATCTAAGCTGAATGCCCAACCAAACTTCTTGGCGGCTGTGACGTTACCTACAAGCTGCGCACATCTTGCGCTCCTGCGCCTCTAACATTTATATTGCTACTTCGCAACCACTCACCGAGGTGAGTGGTTGCGAAGTAAGTCAAGTTCAAACTTCTTGAGGTCTGGGAACACGAGTGTTCCCAGACCTCAAGAAGTTTGATTTGTTTGGCCCATAATTATCTACAATCCTATTCATTATTAATACTATTGCTAATTGCATTGCATGCATATATTAATACTTACTGTAATAATCTTAATTACTATGTGTTGTACATTCTTTGGTGTCAAATAAATACATTTATTATTATTATTTATTATTGCTTTTGGCGTCGCATACTATACTTTCAGAATCCGGCCCTGCAAATCAAATTAGCTGTCAAAAGTGTCAAATCAAATTGTCAAAATCATATGTATTGTGTATTTGTGTTGATCGGGTATAATTGGGTTCACTGAGCGCGTCATAAAATATTTTCTGTTTTTATTGTAAAGTCTTCACAGCTCTCGAAACTTTACAGCGTTGTCCAAAATGAGTGTACGTGAAGAAGATCGGCAAAGGAACTGCCCGAGCCGCGGGTTAGGCATCGCAGCCGCGGCGATAGGCGTCGGGGTCGGTGCTGCACTTTATTACTTCTTCAACAAACGAAACGAACAACCAGATGCCTCAGGGTCTACCTCCAACTGGACCTGCGAAGAAGCCCAAGCTTTGTAAGTACGCCATTTTACTCGCCCTTTTGGACAATAACGTGCTCTGCAGCGAATAAAACTAGGCTTCATTTGGCATGCTATTTTCTCTACGTACGTAGGTAGTTGTAAAATAGGCTATTGCATCATAATGGATGAAATTAGCAATACACAACTTAATTAGGTAGTTTTACAACACTCCAATTTCAGGTAGTGTTATACTAAACTTTTTTCATATCTACCCTACATATTGATGAATAATGAAGAAAAAATGTAATTGATTAGCTTTTGTCGTGTATTTGCGTAGTTCTGTGATGTAAATTGCGGTTTTGTCTATAAATATCTACTACTAAACACTTGGCTGCTTGCCAGAGTAAAATCGACTTTATTTTGTTGTTGTTTTGGGAAGAAAAAGACATGTAAGTAGATTTTTAAAATTTTAATTGGAAACACATTTTATATGGTTGCAGCAAAGTGACTAAAAGCTTGAGCTTAAGTCATACACATCGCAGTATTGCAGATTAACACATTAAGATCCAAGTTCACCAGCACTTCTTATTCGATGTGGGGCGATAAGTCCTCACTGATGTCCCGCATGGGGTGTTTTGTGCATTTCCCTCTCCAGCATCTACCCGAGCCAGCCCAGCTCCAGTAACAGAGTGTGGCTCTGGGTCGCTGGCATAACTGCTCCAGTGGCTTGGATGGTGAATAAGTTGATGTTGATGTGGATGCATGGGACGTCAGTGCAGGACTTATCGCCCCTACTTCAATGCCAATGCAACCCGTCAAAGCTTCATGTAACCCGTTAGCTATTCTAGTGTCATCTCTGGCGTTGCAATGCTTTCACCAATGCTTATTTAAGTTAAACATTTATTGTCTTACCACAAAAGTTTTACACACGCTTCAGACAATGTTTAACAATACAAATGGCACGGCTAAACATTGTTTAAAGTGTGTTTAAGTCTTTTGTGGTAAGGTGGGTGATCGCTGTATTTTAACAACAGTTAAACTCGGGTATTAGACCTGAGTTCACCAACAGATGTTTATTTTATAACCGTTGCTTAAATCTTATATGGCTTGTTAATGAAATTTTCCTGTTCACCAAACTTTACCCATTGTTTAAATACTGTAATGACACATACTCAAACAAGTGTCTGTGTACTTAGTGTCTAAGCGTGTGAACGGGTCACAAATACAAAATAAAAACTGTTGCTCTTTGACCAACGAACCACTGGAGGAGGTATACAATTTGATGCATATATTTTTTTTGTATAACCACGCATAACTTTTTTCATAGCAGTCCGATTTCGATAATTATTTTTTTTATTGGAAAGAATACTTCGAAATTGGTCGCATTTAAATTTTATCGAAATCAGCTGAGCCATTTTTGATTAATCAACAATAATGTAAAAAATGCTAAATCAATCCCTGCAAATTATTCGCAAATTATGTACACAGGTGAAGTCGGTCAAGTGCTATTTTACACTATGCTATTTTTACACAAGTGCTATTTTTTGCAAAAAATAATTATTATAAATGTAGAAATTCTTTGATAGGAGATAAAGTAAATTATTTTGGAAAGGACCCTTTCACATTTAATCAGCAATATATCTTTGGCATAGCATTCTTTTTCTCACACGCAGAGTATCAGAGTACCTTTCTTCATTAGATATTTCAGTCTAAAATTCACTCTTTGACTAAATCTGATCGCTTAATTTCAGAAACAATATGAAATAATAGGGATGTTTACTGGGTATAAAAATCATTATAAAAGTACGCCAGTTATTGTACTGTACCAGCCTTTTTAATAGTTCACTGCAGGACGTAGGCCTACCCACGAAGGGTGATTGGGCCATAACCACCACGCTGGCCCAGTGCGGGTTGGTGGATTCACATACGCCATCGAATTTCTTCTACGGACGTATGCAGGTTGCCTCACGATGTTTTCCTTCACCGAAAAGCCAGTCCTGTTAAATTCCGTACATAAATTACAGAGAATTCATTGATACGGGACCAGAGATTCGAACCCACGACCTCACGATTGTAAGGCGGGTGTCACTACCTCTTGACCACCACGGCTCTGTCAGTTAGATTATTGAAAAAATATTGGACACATATTTTTCTTTCGTCAATAGTTTTAATATCATTCCTGTGAAACTAAAGCAATAGCCATGATGACTGGGTATAAAAATAATTGTTATAATAATTAGTCCATGTATTAGATTATCAAAAAGTTTTTTTTTTTTTTTTAATTAAAATTTACTAAGCACAGACTCCAGGGTCTGTGCCCTTTGTCAACTAAGATTTACAATTATTTTATTATAGTTACTGTACAAAGAGTAGGTACTAGAAATATTAGCCTACTAGATGACAACCCGGCTTCGCTCGGGTGAAATGTGACTCATAATACACACACTGATAATAATTTTGCTGTTACTCGATCACCATCTTAACGAAGAGCCCTTCGCTGCATCCATTTTCCACAATTATGAGAATGTTTACCAAATGCAAAGAGATTCAGCTGTTAACTAAATGATGTAGGTATCATCAAGCAAAACAATGATGAAAGATCAATGAAAGACATTCATTTTAAGAAATAGGTACTCACGATTTTTATGTTTGTGTAATAAATATCACAAAGTAAAATGTTTTGCTCAAAATTAAAATTACTCAAAAATAAATGATTAAGTAGGTCCCTACTACCGAAAAGGTCTTATATTACGTAAAGAAAGTCAACTTCAACTGTAAAGATTTTAATCAGTATTTTTTTTTATATATGGTTATCTATCTAGATAGATCAGCCGTAGGACATTCACTGCTGGACATAGGTCTCTCCCATGGATTTCCAATATGACCGGTTGGAAGCTGCCTGCATCCATCGTGTTCCTGCGATTTTTATTATATCGTTAATCCACCTAGTCGGTGGACATCCTACGCTGTGCTTGCTGGTCCGTGGTCCATTCCAGAGCTTTACGGCCCCATCGGCCATCCGTTCTTCGAACAATGTGTCCTGCCCACTGCCACTTTAATTTGCTATTCCGATGGGCTATGCCGGTAAGTTTAGTTCATCTAGGGATCTCCTCATTTATGATTCGATCCCGCAGAGAGACACCGAGCATAGCCCTCTCCATAGCACGTTGGTACCTATAGTTATACCATCGACTTGGCATTTTTTCTTACATTCCATATTGATGGGTTATACCCTTCTATAATCTAAGGGTTATTGATAAAATATTATCAAAAATTATTATAACTTAATACTTGACACTGGCAAATGCACAACAATGCGACGCCAAAACATAAAAGAAGAAGAAGAATGACTGCTCAAGATATGTCATGTGCCTGACAATATGGAGACTGCGATTTATTTGTCAGAACCGTTATAATTTATTAAAATACTCGATAATCCGAATTTTCCGGATATATGTTGTCGACTCGAAATCATTATTTTTTTATGTTTTATCATTTAGGAAAGGTTTCAATCGAGTCTACCGTACCCCTTGACGAAATTATTAATATAGATGTTAGTCAATGCACTGCGTGAATTCCACGAGCAGACCGGCGACCCGCAAGCAGCACCCGATCACGAGTGTGACACATGTGCCAGCCATCGCTCTCCTCGACCATATTTGAGGGAGGAGAACGACCCGACACATGTTGCCGCCGCAAGAAGGAGCCCTCGATGGCGAGCATGAATGCTTGGGGCATGCACACAATGCTTATTACTTATAAATTCGAATACACCTTTTTCACGTCCTATGCCAATTAAGTTGCCTTCTCCCGGCCCAAAGCCTCCATCACCGCCTCGTTCCGATCTCTGACAGCCATCTGCAGGTTGTACTCCTTGATGGTTTCCGATGACACAGACGATGCGCGCCGCACGAATCGACTGATGGCATCATTTTCGATGTCGTCGGCGTAATAGATGAAGGTCCCGGTGTGCCGCGATAGTGCAACGACTGCGTGTGAGACGCTCTCGTGTAGTTTCATTTTCGGCTTTGTTTTTCAAAAAGTATTGGACACATATTTTTTCTTTTTTCAATCAAACAACAAATGACAATGATAAACTTTGTCGAAGTTTGGGAGTGGGGGTCGTGACGTCACCGCTCTTACAGGAGTCTATACATTTGTGTAGCACTTGTGACGATGCGGAATATTAACGGGTCATATTATCTTCATCAATTTTTGTTTAATTGACAAAAGAAAAATTACTTGTCTAATGTTTTTTGAGATCATCCGTCCACCTTGTGGGTGGACGTCCTACGCTGCGCTTGCCGGTACGTGGTCTCCACTCGAGAACTTTTCGACCCCATCGGTCATCAGCCCTCCGCGCTATGTGCCCCGGCCATTGCCATTTCAACTTGCCAATCAGTTGGGCTATGTCGGTAACTTTGGTTCGTCTACGGATCTCCTCATTTCTGATTCGATCTCGCAGAGAGACTCCGAGCATAGCCCTCTCCATAGCTCGTTGGGCTACTTGGAGCTTACTAATAAGGCCCATAGTGAGAGACCAGGATCGCGCTGGATGCAAGCAGCTTCCAACCGGTCTTATTGGAGATCCATAGAGGAGGCCTATGTCCAGCAGTGGACGTCCTTCGGCTGATGGATGGATGGATGGATGGAATGTTTTTTGGGTATTGCGGCGTTTCGTCCCGCAAGCGGTTCGGCCCGCGGGGCGAATCGACCATGACTCTTTTTGAAGACCCCCATTCGGCCCGCGGGGCGAAACGCCGATAACGATTAAAGAAGAGGTCGTTTTAGCCCACGTTGATAAAGAACAATTTCCCGCATCAGTATTACGTATTTCTTATGGTACAGTCACGCATAAAATTACATGAGATAAAATAATAATCCGACTGCAAAAAATCAATAGATAAGCCACACTATAAAAAGATTTGTTTGTTTGTTGAATGAGCCTGTATTGTCCCATTGTTGGGCAAAGGCCTCCTTTCGAGATTTCCAGTTCTGTCGGTCTTGTGTTGATTCCTGCCAATTTGGATCAAAGGTGTTCAGTTCGTCTCGCCATCTAGTAGCCATAAAGCTGACGTGCCCGGCCCCCTGCCACTTCAGTTCAGTGGCAGTTTAAGCTACATCTCTATTTGAGTTCTGGGACGCAGTTCGGTGTTTTATACTCATAAAAAGAACTAAACAAGAAAAAAAACAAACTACCAAAAGCTTACTATATAGATATAATAGATATTATGAGCTGAGGGCTTAAGGCCCAAACCAATGACTCCCGCTCTGGCTCGTATTTGGTGCAAAGGATGGCCATCGCCATACAGCGGGGCAATGCTTTGCACCAGGTATGATCGCATGAGTTTAGTTTTTAATTTCAAGTTTGACTCATTGTAATATACACATTGCATTTCATATGCGTGTCATAAATATAAATGTTATACTTTTGGGCTTAAGTTAAATTTAACATTCTTTGGTAGTAGGCGGGGCCCATTTGCAAAATATTAATTGTAAGAAAATTAACAAGTCCCACCTGTTACCAAATTTAATGTAAATTTTTACCCCTATGTAACATTTTTGATATTCATTTGGTAACAGTCCTTAAATTACGTGAGATGATTTAGGGGGGGAGGGGGTCGAGTCAAATCTCATATAATCTCACGTTAGGGAGAGGGAGGGTCTCGACAAATATCACTCAATTTTTGTTCTGATTGAAACAAAAAAAAAATATACTATTTTGGTCCATTCAATCCTAATTGTATGTACGAGTACATGCTCAAGATTGAACCTTGAGCGTCATCGTAATACGATTAAGATTATTCACTAATTTTTTGAAAGAAAATAATTTAATTCATACTTCGACGTTATACATCTACTGAATGTCAAAGCACCATATTTATTTTATACCAAATAGCTTAATTTTGTCTGAATTTACGGTACAGTGTAGCCCGTCCTTTGTTTTCGCGCCATTATTCCATATTCTTTTCTTTTTATCACAGTAGTCATGATTTAAGTATTCTATTGTTAAATTTTTATTACATTTATAACTCTCAGCAATATTGATTACTAGTCTTAACTAGTCGTAAATAAAAGCACGAAGCAAATTGTTTTTTTCTTTCTACAATAACAACCCAACGCGTTTACGCAAGAAACCCACATTCTGAAAAATCTCACGTGAGATTGGGGGTTGGGGGAGGGGGTTGAACAAAATCTGACGACATCTTACCAACGGGGGAGAGAGGGTCAAAACATTTAAAAGAAACACCTCACGTAATTTATGGACGCCTTTTATTAATAAAATATTTTTTTATTAATTTCATACAATGAATATATTAAAAAAATGCGGTAAAGTACATTGATAAAAAATAAATATTCACTTTAACTACCTACTTACATATCATTATGTAGTGTTGTAAAATTAAAATGTCAAGAAAAATCAAATTATAATAAATTACATCAACGAAGTATATTATTGTAACGAATGAAAATATTAATAAAACATGTTTTAAAAATGTAAATGAATCAAATTGATAGAAATAATTCTTAACCAATACATCTTTATTGTAAACATTTAAACAAATCAAAATCATAAAATGCTTCCTCGATAACAGCGTTTCAGGCGGGCTTTGAAAGAACCTATGTTAGGTGCGTCAGTGACACTTTCAGGCAACATATTGTAGACCTTGGGTCCCATTACATGTGTAATGCTTCCGGACTTCCTTTGAAGTACGGTTTCCATCCAGATTCATCCTCATGTACACCGTCACTGGAAATATAACAAGTGACGGCAACGTAAATAACCCAACCTTCTGAAGTGTGGACGGGCAGAGTTATCCTGGGGTATCGCAACCGCTCAGTTGCGAGGTAGGCGCGTTTCTGCATTCTAAATGCTCGCATCCAGTCAACGGCGCGGACCCATATCTCCGTATTGATGTTATTTATTATTGGGATGTTTTGATGAATAAAGAATTCATTTATATTCGTGTATTGCGGTGTTGTTACTCACAATCCTTCACTGACGTAATCATACACACACTCAAACACACGTCCTCCCACTGTATCCCGTTCTCACAAACTGGCATGTTATTGCAAGCAATGTAATTTCTCTGTGACGAAGCCGCGTAAATTCTTTTAAAGTAATAGTATTTCACCGGGCCACCAAGATACCGGCATCGCCTAGTTTGGGGCCCACTGGCACTGCGCAACATCGGCAAATGTTCTTATTTGGGGTCTGTGCCTTCGCTTGACCCTTACGAGATTACCTCTTGTCTTGCACACACATCGGACGTACTATCTGCTCCCTCTAGCGCGCGGTGATATCAATATAGCTATCTCGTTCACTCTATCGCCGCGCGCTGTCCGCCCGCGCCGGCTAGGTCGCGCAGCGCTTCAGTACGCTTTTGTTGCTACATGCAACGGGTGTGCTTCTGCTCCCGCTCCGCAGGAAAGTAAAACAGTTACAAGTGTGAATAGTGTGATGGATATCAACCTAACGGTATGTACAAAGTCATGTAATAAGTTAATTTTCACTGACTGGTTTTATTTGTTGAATTTTATGTGTATCTTTGTAATTTTCATTGAATGATTTTTATGTGTTGAATTTTTACGTGTATTTTCTTAGATATTTGAGTAAGATGTGATTCGTGCGCGTCATGCCACAGTCATTAAGATTTTAGGGTACAGGGCTTATGCCGAGTCCCTATAATCACCTAGTTCTTACCGAAAGCGGTCAATGCCCTTTCGCAATGAATGGCTCAGAGTTAATTTCGAGCCTATATGGCTCAATAATTGAGCATCTGCGGCTCGATTAGTGAGTATTCGTGGCTCGAAAATCGAGCCTTGAGGCTCGAAAATCGAGACCAGAGGCTCAATAATTGAGCCTTTGCGGCTCCAAATTTGAGACCTTGCGGCTCAGATTGAGACTTAGTTGCTCGAAATATGAGCCGAAAAAATGTATCGAAACATTGAACCAGTCCAGTTCAATGCGCGATCGGAACTAGTTCGCCTTCTCTTGAAGTGTGCCTAATTCCAATGCCATGCCAGTATAGAGGCTAACGTTGGCTTTCCTTCCACAGATGGCCACCGCAGCTGCCAACTTTAAATCGCTTAAGGAGCTTTACGACGAACAGTCCGATGATGAGGTGCTGGCAAGATTGAAGGTGGCAGCCCTCAGTTCCTACCTGAGGGCTGGGGTGAGTGGAAAGTCCGCGAGGACTTTTCTATAGATTTAGACCCCCAAGTCTTAAATAAACTTCGTTATTGCCTGTCAGCCACGGCGATTGCGAGAGCATTTGACCCTAACACTACAGATCTAAGAGACAGAGCATACCGGGACATGAAGGTGAAAATGCTCTGCTGGCCTTTCTGCAGAGGCCTGGTCTTGGGCCCTCCGTCGCTGGCGATGCAGATTCGAGGCTCTAGTCTACAATATGAATTGGTGTTACAGGCCACAAAAGACATAAAAAATAAATTAATAATTAGAAAAGAGGCGGCCAGGGAACTCTGCGAAACATCGGAAACCGAGACAGAACACTCCAGTGAGGGCCTGAGAGCGAAGCGCACTTCAAGCTCACGCCTCTCCAGGATTGAAGTCCTTGAACAAGAATCCAAGGCAACGAGGTCCATTTTGCAAGAAATCCTGGCCAAACTAGACAATAGGAATGCTACGCCCCAACCGCTTTCAGACGACTCTGACGAATTTGAAGAAGACGATTATTCAGACGAGTCTGATTTATCAACACCGTGGGTACCACCTGCAATGTCTGCATCAAGCTCAAAAGATAAAAGCTTTGGAATAAACTTTACACCCCGAACCAAAGAGGCCGATCCAGTGGTACCACCTCCTTCAGACGAAATAAAATCACAAGGGATTGCGTGCCAAAGATTCGGCCAAGAAGCCTGGAACAGAATTAGATATGCTGAGGTACAGAAAAAATTACATGCGGCGCCGGTATTCTCTGCCTTAACCGTCAATCCTCAGATCAAACACCTGATGCCTTCCGGTTCACTCACAGAACTACAGGAAAAAACCGAGGGCTCTTATGGCACCATCACCCATGGCATCTTGCTGGAACGAACAGCTTTTCAACGGGACATTAACAAGCTCCTTGAAATGTGCCTAGAGGCTTCCAATGCGGTTGAGTCCATCTTTGGAGAGAAAGGTTCCGGTGAATTCCGACCGTCTTCAGACGACCTTCTGCAATTTGTCTGCGGCAAGAGAGCAGAGACAATAGAACAAAGACGCAAAGCCTTGATTCTACCGAGCGAAAACCTAACCCAGTCTCTCTCTAGATTACCACCCTCAGAGCGATTTCTTTTCGATGAAAAGAAGATAGAAGAACTGTCTAAGGAGTCCTCGTCCCGCTTTGATGCATTCAAATTCAAGACCCCATATAAAAGAAAGAGCCCATTCAAAAAAGAGAAATTTGGGGGAAAGAAGAAAATTTATAGCCATGATAAACAAAGGAATGACACAAAGACTTCTGGGAATTTCCGCACCAACAACCGTAAAACCTCGCAAAAACAAAATCAATTTCGTAAGAACAATCGTCCTTCAACCTCCAAACAATTTTGACAACTCACTGACGTGGAAGGCAGGACAATTGCGAGATTATCTAGGGGCGTGGAAGACAATAGCACCGAAAGGAATCCTCGAGACAATAAAAGGCTATACAATCCCATTCTTAAGAAAGCCTCCAAGCATCCCATTTACAAAGGAACTGTGCAACCGCTTTCAGACACCGTTCAGCGAAGGTATGATGATAGAAGTCTCGAAAATGATTTCGTCAGGGATATTGCGAAGAGTTCCACCCTCTATACAGTCGGGGCTTGTATCAAAGATGTTTCTAGTACCCAAAACAGACGGTTCAAAAAGGCCCATTTTCGATCTCAGAAGATTGAACAACTTCCTAAAGCCTCGGCAGTTTCGCCTCGTCAGCCATTTCACGGTTCCCGATTTCTTACAAAAACACGATTTCATGGCAAAAATCGATTTAACCCAAGCCTACTTCCACATCCCGGTCAAGGAGTCGCATCAAAGATATCTGACAATGTCCTTTCAAGACAATCTGTATTGCATGACATGCCTGCCGTTCGGACTGTCCACGGCGCCGATCACCTTTGCAAAGATCTCGAACTGGTTAGCGACGCAGCTTCGCAAAAAAGGAATAAGGATAATTGTCTACCTGGACGATTTTCTTCTAGCGAATCAAGATCCTCGTCAGCTTCAGAGCGACGTACGACTAGCAGTAGAATTCCTCACTCATCTGGGATGGAAGATAAGCTTCAAGAAATCTATTTTAGAGCCAGTACAAGACCTAGAGTTTTTAGGAATAGGGTGGAATACCACCCTACAAAAAAAGTACATCCCTCAAAGAAAGATAAGCTCATTGAAAAAAGAATTGCAGGGCTTAATCAATACAAGAATATGGAGTTGGAAGGAAGTCAAGTCGATTCTTGGAAGTTTAAACTTTGTAGCATTCGTAGTTCCGTTGGGTCGGCTACATTGTCGACGAATGCAGATTGCCTGCAAAGGGCTCCCCGAGTCAACTCCAAGATTAAAATTTCAAATTTCGTCAGGAGTAATCCAAGAATTAAGATGGTGGCTAGGAAACTTACGTCAAAATTCAGATATCTTCATACCCCCCGCGGAGGTTTTTCTCTCAACGGACGCCTCCGACTCGGGATGGGGAGCACAAATTCTAAATCAGACCATAAGCGGCACTTGGACGGAAGAGCAGACCAATTGGCATATCAATCGGAAAGAATTGTATGCGGTACTGGAAACCTTGAAGTTGTTCAAGAAGACTCTCATAAACAAGACAGTCCTGATCCAGTCAGACAACCGAACGGTAGTAGCGTATATAAGAAACCAAGGTGGGACCAAATCACAAACACTTCTCTCGATGACAGAGGCTCTCCTGTGCTTAGCAGAAAAATACCGAATGCATCTTCTAGCTCGATACCTACCAGGAATCTACAACAATGTCGCCGACCACTTATCTCGTCAGAAAATAACTCCAGACTGGCACTTGAGCGAGACTATCACTCAGATGATATTTACAATGTGGGGAACTCCGTCAGTGGACTTATTTGCGACGAAGTTATCCAGAGTTGTCCCACGTTACGTGAGTCAGTTTCAACAGGATCACGAGGCTCTCTTCATAGACGCATTCAGCCAACAATGGGATTTCGAGATAGCTTGGGTCTTCCCTCCTCCAGCCATGGTACCTCGGGTGTTACACCATCTGAACTCTGCAAAAGGAATTTTTTTGATGGTCACTCCAAATTGGCCTCAGGCGTTCTGGTATCCCGATCTACTGAAACGAACCAAGGAACCAGCACACATAATCCAGGATTTACATATACACCTAGTCGACATGTCAACAGGATTGCCTCCGCCTCAAGTTCGCCAACTTCATTTGCAGGTATGGAGGGTTCAGGGTGGTCTCGGTTCATCAGAGGTTGGAGTCCGGATGATATAGAACTTTTGAAAAAATCTTGGAGACCTAGTACGCTGAAAACATACTATCCTGCCTGGAAAAGATGGCTAGATTGGGCTAAAAAAGAATCTGTGTCTTGTAACTCTCCGGAACCGGAAAAAGTAGCTCTCTTTTTGAGCTATTTACATCGCTGTAAAAAATTATCTTATAGCACAATCATGGTCAATAAGTCTGTAGTAACTTCGTTTGCAGATCCTTCCCACGCTGACAAAATTAATAACCACCCAATAGTGAAACATATTCTGAAAGCGATCAGCTTATGTAGTGCTAAGAAAAGGAAGTCGTGCATATGGGACATTAATATTTTAACAGCGTGGCTAAAAGCTAACATACCAGATCAAAAAAGTATCTTTCAAGTCTCTCGACACTTATCTATTCTTTTACTTCTGGCTTCTGGCAGACGGATACACGATCTAACCCTCCTTTCAATAAAAGAGGAACATTTCCAGGAAGTAGACTCGGATATTATCCTGTGGCCTAAATTCGGATCGAAAACTGATTCTATTTTACATAGGCAATCAGGGTGGAAAATTTCGAAGAACCCTGATCGAGACTTAGATGTACATTTCTGGATTAAGGCCCTAATATCAATTTCATCATCAAGACGCCAATCGTGCCCCTGCTTAGACGCTCTTTTTATATCAACTAGGGGCAAAGTTCGTGCTGCATCAAGAGCTGTCATAGCTGGTTGGGTGAAAACAGCCTTAAAAGAGATAGGAGTGAAAGAAAGCCCTGGAAGTATTCGATCAGCCGTAGGTTCATCTCGTTTTAACGCAGAGATGCCTTTAGATGATATTTTGAAAAAGGGAAACTGGCAAAATAGTCATAATTTTTTAAAATACTATTGTAAAACTGTCAGCCGCAACCAAGACTCAGCCCAGGATGCATTGTCTTTAACGAATCTTGATATAGTTTAGTGCATCTAGCTTCTATTTGTATATGATTAATCCTTCTCGTTACATTCTAATTTGATTTTTCTCGGAATTCATTAGATGTCCTTGTATTAAATAAAACCAGTCGCTTTGTTATTGATACATGACTTTTAATTTTTAATCACACTTATGTCCATAACTTAATCACAGTACGCCTATAAGCGCCGGCAGAAGATAAATACTTCTCGTAAGGGTCAAGCGAAGGCACAGACCCCAAATATTGATGTTTTTCCCCCGAAGGGATAAAAACATTTATTTTGGGTCTTGCCGAAGCTTGACCCTGTATTTTAAGACCTTGCCGGCTTAAACATAGGTACTGAAGCGCTGCGCGACCTAGCCGGCGCGGGCGGACAGCGCGCGGCGATAGAGTGAACGAGATAGCTATATTGATATCACCGCGCGCTAGAGGGAGCAGATAGTACGTCCGATGTGTGTGCAAGACAAGAGGTAATCTCGTAAGGGTCAAGCTTCGGCAAGACCCAAAATAAATGTTTTTATCCCTTCGGGGGAAAAACATCAATATTCATATTCAGTACCTATTCGTTTTACATGTACTCGCCAACGAAGTGTAGAAGAACTAGTGCTGTACTCAGTGATTTATTTTCGTTTTGCTAATATTATATAATATTAATAGTACATATACATATGTTACCAACTAATTGTCAACAACGAACCTATCTACACTGAGCTTTTAGTATTAATTTTGAGTTGTTCTTACCTTTTGCGCATGTTTTTTTGTGAAATGATTGTATGGTAAATAAATATATTCTTATTCTTATATAAAATAATAGATAAATGATTTTCAAAAAATTCTGGGAGACATATAGTTTGACAGATTTACCATAAAAATCTTTTTCTAATATGGCAGCCGTGCAACTTCTAAAGAACCCCAAGACAATAGGGTATTACAGTCATTTTTGAAAAGTATCCCAGTTAGAATCTGTTGGTCTAGTAAACCACTAAAAAATACAAAAGAAAAATTATTTAATTATTAAGTGCTTTAAAAATGCATTTTAATTTTACAGTTTCAAAATTTCGCGCGAAAACGATGAATGTTATTATTTTGCTCTGTGGTCGTGAATGACGTCACTAGGCTATGTAAATAATGCGTGTAAATATTTTTCACGGTGGTGTATTTGTTTGTAAGTTTGAGATTCAAGTTGAAAAAAAGTTATTAAAAATGATTAATAATGAGTAATCGTTCGTGTGCTGTTCCTGGAATACTAGTGTACAAACACGGGACAAACTATTCAATGTTTACATAGCCGAATGACGCCGTAACATAGCGGCGACTACTTTTTGCACAGATTAAAAAAACGGAATATTTTATAGTGGTTTTTTAAATTTATTTTGTTATTTTATGATCTAAAACGAACATTATCCGATTGCTTTTTGCCTAAGCTATCTCAAAAATACATATACAGATTTTTTAATGAATTATTAAGGGATTACGGCGATGATGAGGGCGACGTTCATAGTAAAATACCCTATTATATTTTGGCGACGTTAGGTCAAGGTAGACGATTTTTTTTTCCGTCAGAATGTCAAATTTTCTTTTCTTACAGAGCTGCTACCGCGATTTGAAAGAAAAGGTTCCAGGTCTAACGAAAAAAATAAAGTATTTTCCATTAATATAGATAAACAGACATCAAATGGTTCATTTGTTGCTTCAAATGAAATATTTATGTTTCTAAACACGTGAAACTAATGTGCCAAATCAATCAAATAATTGATTAATCTTCAATAAACAAATACATTTTTCTTCATACACACCCATAGGACTTATAGCATGATGCCCTCGATATAATGCAATTGTTTATTTTTTCCATTGACTACTTTTATACTTAAATGTACAGATAAAATGTGAATCGCGGGCCGAATCGCCCAAGATTCTTTTTGAAGGTTCGGCCCGCTCCAAACACGTCTTGGGCGATTCGCCCCGCGGGCCCAACCGCTTGCAGGGCGAAATGCCGCAATACTCTGTTTTTTGATGCTCTATCTGACGGACTAATTACAGTAAAACCCGCTTAACCCATTCAGCGCCCAAGCCGAGTTAATTTTTTTTTAACTTTCACGCCGAGATCGCCCATGGGCGGTTTTATTTTAAACTGCAATAACTTTACGAAATAACGCCAGAAAGCAATGAGATGATGTGTAATGATTTGTTTCTATAAAATTTATTGGCAACTCAAATGGCCTGCTGATATTTGAAGTTTTGAAAAAAGCCATTTCTAATCTGACATGCCGAGCCCGCCTTTGGGCGGGCAAGATTTGATTTCACAACTCACAAACCTTAATTGTAAAATTTAAAAACAAAAACTGATGAAGATATAGCCCGCCATAATCCCGGGTGATGTCACAAGTGCCATACAAATGTATAGACTTCTGTAATATAAGTGACGTCACAACCCCCACTCCCAAACTTTGACAAGTTTTATCTCTGTCAATTTTTGTTTGATTGACAAAAGAAAAAATACGTGTCCAATATTTTTTGATAAACTTACTCACGGAATAATTATAATAATGATTTTATTACCCAGTCATGCCTATTGACCAAACATTTTCCTGTGTGATTTTTTTTTTGCATCTGTAACCGCTTTTGTTCAATAATAATCACGCATGCCCATTTTCATTTCACACCATCCAGGAACGATAGCTTTACTGCAGATACCAACACAAGCTTCCACTCCAACTCCACCACTAGTATGAACACGTACCCAGATACTAGTACTAATACCAGTTCCAATACTAGTACAAATACCAGTTCCAATACTAGTAGGAATACCAGTTCCAATACTAGTACCAGTACCACTTCGAATAGTGCGGATAGTACGTATTTCGTTACAAGTAACTCGAGCGAGTCGGACGATGATTTTGGCACAGAAGAATCGTATGAGATGGAACGCATAAATGAACTTACAGATATGTCTGTTGACATGCTGATAAATCAGACTGGTTCTTACGAAACAATATCAGTTAATACCACATCGGACACAAGTATTATTTCTCTTACGAGTGGGGAAGGGGAAATGCGAGTACAGTTGGGTATTTTTGAAGAAGACCCGATGGAGTATGATACGGAGTGGGAAGCTATAACGTCCATTTTGCACATGCCTACATCTCCCGCACCGCCTATGCCAAGTTTTGCGAATCATTTGCGCTCAATGATAATGGCATCCTCTACGCCGAGGAGTGAGAGACAGATTCGACAACAGTAAGTTGTATATACAAGAATATCTCCTTACCTTGTGTACTAAGATGAAAAGAGGGTGATAAAGACCATAATTATGAACCGCTTTTACTATGGGGCTAAACCAGAACTCGAGAACAAAATCAACTGATCATACTATTCTCGAGTTCCGGAGAACAAAATCAGCTGATCATACTATTCTCGAGTTTCGGAGAACAAAATCAGCTGATCATACTATTTTCGAGTTTCGGAGAACAAAATCAGCTGATCATACTATTCTCGAGTTCCGGAGAACAAAATCAGCTGATCATACTATTTTCGAGTTTCGGAGAACAAAATCAGCTGATCATACTATTTTCAAGTTTCGGAGAACAAAATCAGCTGATCATACTATTCTCGAGTTCCGGAGAACAAAATCAGCTGATCATACTATTCTCGAGTTCCGGAGAACAAAATCAGCTGATCATACTATTCTCGAGTTCCGGAGAACAAAATCAGCTGATCATACTATTCTCGAGTTCCGGAGAACAAAATCAGCTGATCATACTATTCTCGAGTTCCGGAGAACAAATTCAGCTGATCATACTATTCTCGAGTTCCGGAGAACAAAATCAGCTGATCATACATTTTGTCGATTCCGAGTTGTACCTATAGTTTTGTTTGGATCAGCTGGTTTTTTTTTCGAATTTTGAGTTGGTCCTTAGTAAAGTACTTAGTTCATAATGATGGTCTCAATCACCCCCTTCTGGCTTAGTGCAGGGTAAGCAGATAACCCTGTACAGGGTGGATAGCTGATACCGACTTATTTCTAGTTAAGATACAACATCTTAAAATATTGCACACCCGTTTATGGGTCCACTATTGGAACTATTTTATTTATTTGTTAGAACATTGTACGTAGTGTTGCAATAAATGTTTTCTGATTTCTGATTTCCGACATTAGTTTGACCCACAAACAGTGGTAAGACCCAGTAATCATAAAAGCATTAAGAAAAAAAAATGGGAAAACAAATCAAATACTAAATAAATAAAGGAAGTAATAAGCATTTTGCAATGGTAATAAGGCATCATACTTTATAAGAAATTTAATTATGTCTTTTTGACATTAGACCAGTGGTTCCCAAAGTTTTTCCCATCTGAAACAAATTCACAAACCCGGGACCCACTTCTAGGGTAATTTAACCATTACCAATATAACTCTTATCAAATATCTAGACCAAAAAATTTATTTTAATGGGAAGGTTGATATTGTTTCTCATATTTTGGCAGTTTTAACGTCGACTTCAATTCTAGCTACTTTAATCGCAATGAGTTTGATAATTCTAATTAATTTTAGTTTTAATATAGTGGACCACTCAACCCATAGTTTGGGAAACCTTGCATTAGACTAATCAAAATAGCTCGAATCGCTGTTAAGATACAAGTTGCTCCAAAATGTTGTTTTAGAAAATTGTGCATAAATAAGTAATTAGCTACATTTATTACATTTTAAATATGTTCGAAGGCTGTAAAACAAGGCCAAATATGTGGTTTCATCTAATGTCGGCGTCAGCTCTCCACCCTGTATATAAATGTGATATAATTCATGTTCACAAACATTTATTCCTACAACAATATAGTAGTTGTATCAGCTTTTGCCATCTTAATGTCATTTTTGGCCACTTTATTAACTAATGTTTTCTAATGTGTTATGTTATATTACCAATACAGGGTGTTTGGGTTCGAACTAGCGATATTCTAGTATGTCATTGTACTCAACATTGTAAGCAACTTTTACTAAGGGACCAACTTTGAAATCGCAAAAAAAGAAAGCTGTTCCCTACATTTTGTCGAGAGGCGAACTTTTTGTATAGAACAGCAGATTTTTTTTTCGATTTCAAGGTTGGTCCCTTAGTAAAAGTTGCTTACAATAATGAGTACAATCACATCCTAGAATATCGCTAGTTCGAACCCAAAACACCTTGTATAATATGCATCATATGTATTATGAAATTTGGATCTTGAAAACGGCTCTAACGATTTTGATGTCACTTTGGTATTTAGAGCTTTTCAATCTTAAGATATGTACTTGCTTATTTTAAGTTATCCTTGTACATAATATGTATTTTTTTCCAGAACTGCAGAGATAGAAAGATTGTCAAAAATTAGGGAGCAAGCATTGTAAGAATATGTATGAAATATGGACTAACATTGTGTTGTCTCTGAGTATAGTAATTTAACTATTAGTAATAATATAACTGACATAATAATAGTCAATCAACTATTCCTTGCAAAAACCATGTCCCTCAAATAAAAAAAATATGCAGAACACAAAATATAATAAATTTCTTATGTTTTATATCCTAAATAGTAATTGAGAATATACCTTTAATATTAAACAGATTATTACATTGTAAATTCTCAAGCATATTTAGTAAAAGTATGGTAACTTAGGTGACTTCTATTTCCCATACAAATATTTCGTGTCCCCATGGCTAACTCAGTTGCTTTTTGGCGAATTAACAAAACGTAAAAATCTTTGAAGCAAAGTGCTTTTAATGTTAATATATAACATACAAAGAACCAGAAAAAAAAATCGATAAAGTAACTTAGGGGACTAAATTTACTACATCAAAAGACAAAAACATCAAAATAGGCTGAAAAAAAAATTAAACTGTACTGCCGATAACTGGATAGTATAGACTAGTATATATTTTAGTAAAATAAATAGGAAAAGTGAAAGAAATAGAAGATCTTTATTTCCTAATTATTAGAAATATTTTTTTTTTTACTTACAAAGAATAGTTGATTGACCCAATAACTTTTATGATGTGTTTTATACGGAGCTAGCGACCCGCCCCGGTTCGCACAGGTGTAATATAAATAAAAACATTCCTCTTGAAAAAATGTATTAATTAAAAAATTCGTTATGTAGTTTTTTTAAAAGATATAAGCATACATGGGGACAGACAGCGGGAAGTGACTTTGTTTTATACTATGTAGTGATATACAGGGTTATCTGCTTGCCTTGTACTGAGCCGAAAGGGGCTGATTAAGACCATTGTTATTATGATAAAAAAAATCAGCTGTTTCATACAAAGTTGCTCCACGAGACTGCCTCGCTGGCTTATTATATCTTAATAATAATGAGAGGGCTATACTCGGAGTCTCTCTGCGGGATCGAATCAGGAATGAGGAGATCCGTAGAAGAACCAAAGTTACCGACATAGCCCAACGGATTAGCAAGTTGAAATGGCTATGGGCAGGGCACATAGCGCGGAGGACTGATGACCGGTGGACTCGAAAAGTTCTCGAGTGGAGACCACGTACCGGCAAGCGCAGCGTAGGACGTCCACCCACAAAGTGGACGGATGACCTCATTAAGACCGCAGGGTCGCGCTGGATGCAAGCCGCTTCCAACCGGTCTTATTCGAGATCCATAGGGGAGGCCTATGTCCAGCAGTGGACGTCCTTTGGCTGATGGATGGATGGAAATAACCCTGTATAGTATAATAGTGATATTAATAGAATAGTAATAATGGTGTTATTAATTTTATACATTACTGTGTTAATTTGGCTAATATTTTGGGAATATGCATATTTGATTTCTCTTTTGAAATTGTGTGTTGCATGTGCATGTTATTTTTTTCTGTTATAATTATTATTTGTCTGGCTTATTGTAGGTTAAGTTAGTAGGTAGTTAAATTAAAGTGGGTAAGTAATCAAATATTGAATGTCCATGACAAATGAAGCTTTTGAAAAATCATTATTATTCATGTTCCTAGTTAATAAGTAATTTTATTTTTTGACCGACGAAAAGGAGGAGGTACTCGTTTCGATGCGAATATATATATTTTTTATGTATAACCACGCGTAACTTTTTACGTAGTGGTCCGATATCGATAATTCTTTTTTATTGGAAAGAGTATACTTCGAAATTGGTCCCATTTAAATTTCATCGAAATCGGCTGAGCCTTTTTTGATAAATCAACAATAATGTGAAAATGCTACATCGATCCGTGCGAAATATTCGCGATTCTGTACACGGGTGAAGTCGGTCATGACATTTTTTGCGAAAAATATTTTTAAGTGATTTAAATTTTATTATTCAAATCACATGTGGTTTTCATTTTTTCTTTCATGCAAAGTTTGATGAAAGACATAAATCACTTATTGATATATATTTTTTTAGACAAATACGTAGCTAATCACAAGATACGCGAAGAACAATACCCATCCTTGGCAGTGGGGTAATAAAACGCGTGCGAAACTGCGGACTCCAAAAACATAAGTTTTGTAAGCTTGATAAGCTAATGTTTTTATTTTCGTTTTCCAGCCGCGAGCGGTCGTGGGCGCTTGAGGAATGCTCCATCTGCTTCGAGGGTATGCAGCGGGACCAGGAGGTGATGGCCCTCCCTTGCACGCACCGCTTCCACCAGCCCTGCATCCTGCCCTGGCTGCAGGAGCGCCAGACCTGCCCTAACTGCCGTAAGGACGCCTAGGTAAGAAATAGAGGCAGATATCGTAGAATAACAGGCATCGTATGACATTCAGACCATATAAAGAAAGCCGTAATAAGTAATATGGCGTAAGACACTCGAGTCATAGCGTAAGAAACTACAATCATATCGCGTAAAACACCCGAGGCATCTAACGTAAGTAAATAGTCATATAGCGTAAGTTACTAGAGGCATAATACGGTAGGGTTATCATGAAGCTAACCCAGGAGGTGATGGCTCTTACACGCACCGCTTCCACCAGCCCCGCATCCTGCACTGGCTGCAGGAGCGCCAGACCTGCCCTAACTGCCGGAAGGACGCCTAGGTAAGAAATAGAGGCAGATATCGTAAGAATAACAGGCATCGTATGACATTCAAATCATATAAAGAAAGGCGTAGTAAGTAATATGGCGTAAGACACTGGAGTCATAGCGTAAGAAACTACAATCATATCGCGTAAAACAATCGAGGCATCTAACGTAAATAAATAGTCATATAGCGTAAGTTACTAGAGGCATAATACGGTAGGGTTATCATGAAGCTAACCCAGGAGGTGATGGCTCTTACACGCACCGCTTCCACCAGCCCTGCATCCTGCACTGGCTGCAGGAGCGCCAGACCTGCCCTAACTGCCGTAAGGACGCCTAGGTAAGAAATAGAGGCAGATATCGTAAGAATAGCAGGCATCGTATGACATTCAAACCATATAAAGAAAGGCGTAGTAAGTAATATGGCGTAAGACACTCGAGTCATAGCGTAAGAAACTACAATCATATCGCGTAAAACACCCGAGGCATCTAACGTAAGTAAATAGTCATATAGCGTAAGTTACTAGAGGCATAATACGGTAGGGTTATCATGAAGCGAACCCAGGAGGTGATGGCTCTTACATGCACCGCTTCCACCAGCCCTGCATCCTGCCCTGGCTGCAGGAGCGCCAGACTTGCCCTAACTGCCGTAAGGACGCCTAGGTAAAAATAGAGACATACAGGGTTATCCAGAACTGGTGGACTAAGCCGAAAGGAGGTGATTCAGAGCATAATTATGAACAACTTTTACTATGTTTTTACTGTTTTTCGATTGTTTGAAATTAAACCTTTTTATACACCCAAGACTTGTTTTATCGCGTATTATACTTTTTATTATTATTTATATACTTTTACGCGATACTACTACACTAGACTAACTGTAAAACTAAAATGATTCTAGTGTGTTACAGACCGTTTCACCCACGAAGTCGCGCCCCTCCACAGTAAATTATTGGTTTGAATTTATACGCGTAAACCTCGTTTGTACACAACGCCTTAGTGTGCGTGTAGAGGCTAATAGTACAGACAGTAAAAAAAATGTAAAATATGATCACTTAGGTTAGAGGGTTACACTGTCGTACTGAACAGACCTGTACGTGATAAAACACTAGTGTATTGGGCTACATTAATCTTAATGTAAAGGCTGAATCATACAAGTTGGCGGATGTGAAGTTAGCTACAAGCTGCGCAATATCCAATCCTGACTGAAGCTCACAGAAACCTGCGCGTCGTCGATTGGGTTTCGCGCAGCTTGTAGCTAACTTCACTTTCGCCGACATGTACATATATGTTTGTTTGTGCATATTATGTTTGACAAAGAAATGTTGTCTGTTTCAGAATCTCTAAAAGCTCACACCGTGACACGTAAAAGCGCTTCGACACCGGCAGGACCGAACTGTCGGCGAGCTGCCTTTCGACTCGACTAGTCTGACAGCACCTTTATGCATATTTCTTGAGCGTTCAATGGGGAATATGCATATTCATTCATAATTTTATTCTATATCTTACATCTTCAAATAGTTAAATATTTTTTTACAAATGTGCATATAACAAATATGCATATTTTATTTGATAATAATAACTATTGTCTGATCTGTGGCACCGTCAGCTATGGCTATTGGCCGCCATGTCCTCACATAGAGGGTTATCCAGAACTGGTGTACTAAGCCGAAAGAAGGCGATTCAGGCCAAGGCCATAGAATCCAATAGGAAATTTGAAAAAATAAATCAACTTTTTCATACTTTTTGTCGCAGTTGCAATTTTGTATGGAACAGCTGTTTTTTTTTCCAGAATTCCGGGTTGGCCTCATAGGAAATGTGTTCATAATAATGGTTTTAATCACCCCCTTTCGTCTTAGTACCGGGAAATCGTATAACCCTGTATATCGCGTCATGAAACGCGACATTATTGGTCAGAAGACCGAAAATGAATTTTCACGTTTCGCGATTTGAGTAATAGTATTGAGTTTAGCTACTGTAGAATGCCCGGGATTTTTTCAAATGTTTTGATTATTATTTTTGATGTTGAAAATAAATAATAATACATCTTAAATAAAACGATCAGACCAATAGTATCGCGTTTAGCTAATGTAGAGCCCGGGATTATTTTTTGAATTTTTAGATTATTTTTTCGATGTGAAACAGTAAATAGAGATGAATATTCTTGCAGACATAATTCAGCAGTTATAAAAAATGTATAGAAAAAAAATTGGCTCCATTTTATGCATGCATGTTATGCATATTCCCTATTGCAATAAGGTAAGTATGCATATTCCTAGCATAGTGTTGTATTATTTTTAGTTGTATTTTGAATAAATTAAAAAATAGCTAGGTTGTTTCACATCGCACTAGATCTCGTTCAGACTTTAATTTGAAAATAAAAGTATAGTAAAAATAATAAAGCTCTGGGATGGTATGGCATTTTTTGAACTTTGTAGTATTGTAAGATTTTTTGGGATACGGAAACATCATGGCGTTGCCTTTTTTAGAAAACTTGTGTTTTTGTCGGTGATAAAGTTAGTGAAAAATTGTGGAATTTCTGAAGTGAAAACTTAACTTCTTCTAACTAGCTGCGTTGTGCACATTTACGGATGGGTAAAATTGTTAAACTGATCCAAAATTCGTAAGACGGAGGGAGCAAGTGTTCACTTCTGCCGGCAGTCCCGGAGTGCAACCCGTTGGTTTTTTATGAACGAAATGACGTGCACAAATGTGGGTAGTTGCTATACTCCGCGCCACACAAGTCGGCGGATGAGGAATTAGCCGCGGATGATTCTTCGCCATGATTGGCTATAATAGATCCAACCGATTATTTTCTTTACGAATTTAAAATTTACGTTCTATGGCTATCGTGTGTAGCCATAGAACGTAAATTTTAAAAAACGTTTGTTATTTTATGTAATTTATAAAAAAAAACTACTGCACTTATGGACTCAACGCACCTTGATCCCGTATAAACGGGATCAAGGTGCAGACTTAGGCAGTCGTCATATTTTTAAAACCTCGCATTTAAAAGTGAACTTTTGCGTAACATGACGCAGTTACGTTCTATTGGTGCTGTCAAAAAGAAAATAAACGGTTGGATCTATTATAATAGGGATGTTTACTGGGTATGAAAATCATTATTGTAATTAGTCCGACAGTTAGATTATTGAAAAATATTGAACACGTATATTGTTTTGTCAATCAAACAATTAGTAACTAAGATAAGCCTTGTTAAAGTTTGAGAGTAGGGGCTCGTGACGTCACCAGCCGGTACATTTTATAGAGGTTAGTGACGTCACGCGGAACTTTAACAGGCTATATCTTCATCAATTTGTGTTCAATTGACAAAAGAAAAAATACGTGTCTAATATTTTTTGACAATCTATTTGACGGACTAATTATATTTTTTTAGTAAACATCCCTATTATTGCGAAAGTGTGCACAATGCCGACTCAAGTGGCGAAGTAGTAGCACGGGAGTTGGAAGCGCGCGGGAAGCACGAGGTTGGACGGGTGTTCTCCGGCGTCTCGACTCTCTGGCTCCCGCGCATAGGTATATTTTGCCTTTTGCGCAGCGTCCTGCGCCTAACTTCCCATCCGCCGACTTATGTGGCGCGGACTATACCAAAACTATATAGATAATTCTAGTAAACTTTCCACTGCTTCATAAATTAAATTGAACTAGATTGTGACTTTCTTTTTAACGTGGAATGACTGCGACTATAAGACGAAGTTTAATGACCACAGAGATAATGACTAAGAATCTGACTTCGAAGACGATCAATTAAGAAACAACGAACAAATATAGAAAAAAAAAACAATAATGCAGGCCGGTATGACAATGCTAAAAAAATATCGAGATCCTGGCATCCTTTTCCAATTTTTTGTATGGAAGTAGGTACGTTAATTTCTAAATTTATTTTATTACTATATTTTCTTATTCCTCCTTTGACAACGTTTTCTGTATGTCTTTCATTGATAAATAAATAAAATTGAAATACCTATATGATAAATAAAATTCTCGTTCACTTTACATATCAAATTATATTAAAAGTAATTTTACTTTAAATAGTAAAATTTTAGATAGGTGCGTGACACATTTCGTTTTATGACAGAGAAAAAACATAACACAAAGAAAGAGAGAGCTATGTTGTAAGTTTCACTTGTATCTTGATTATTTTTTTATAATATTTTTCCTATTTAAATTAATCCAAAAATCATTATTTACCCTCGTTTGGGCTTTCAGAATCTAAATTATAAGTGACATAGAGATAATTATTAATTAATACGAATGAAATATCTTGGCGGGTGTGAAATCAGCTACAAGGCGCGGGAAACCCAATCCTTGCACAGCTGTTAGTGTGCTTCAATCAGAATTGGGTTATCCATAACTATAACAGAATACGGATAAAACTCAAGTTATAATTATACGGTTGATCCGCCGGGAATCCGACCGGTTTCGGAGTATTCAGTACTCCATCCTCAGGGAATACGCGCGCCCCCGTCGACTGGCGCGTGCGATCTAAAGTCTGCGGCGCCTGCCCGCGCGGCGATGGACCGCGCCTCCCGCGCGGCTTCCCTCGCCGCTCGCGCCTGCGCGGTCTCAGGGGCTGGATGTTCCTCTTCCGCGTCTAGCCGTATTATATTATAGTGATGATGCATACTGACGGTAGTTTTAATGGGTTATCCATAGCTAATATTCACAGCCGCCAAAATATGTGATTCGACATAGAGAACTTTAAAAAAATATGGCACAATTTAGCACTTATCAACAAGAGAGATAAAGGCCTCCAAGGGGCCATTTTATGTGATAAAGAATGTGCTAGACTTGTCTTTTATGGCTAGAGATTTTTTATATGGGGCAGCTGCCTTATAGTCCATTGATTATTTCGTTACTCGATCGTAGTTTAACAGAAAAGACTCAAACCAGCGATGTTGCCATAGTGATAGTCTATCGATAGTTTCGTTTACTATCGTGTCCTTGAAAATCAGTTATACTATCGATAGTGCGATCGAAACTATTGCCTCTTGACAATATTATCATTTTATTATTATATACTAAGGGACTGATCGCGCACTAAAATTACGAGATAAATAAAAATACCTCATCATCCCGACGTTTCGACCGAGTTATATCCACCGTGGTTACACCGTGGACCGTGGTGTGTCTACCCGTGACAACGGTCGATGCAACTCGGACGAAACGTCGGGATGAGGAGGTATTTATTTATCTCTTAATTTTAGTGCGCGATTAGTTCCATAGTATATAATAATAAAATGATAGTATTGTCAAGAGTCAATAGTTTCGATCGCACTATCGATAGTATAACTGATTTTCAAGAATCTTTCTCAGAATTTGAATCTTTTTAT
The DNA here is from genome assembly GCA_949316475.1 of Hypomecis punctinalis. Lineage (NCBI taxonomy): Eukaryota > Metazoa > Arthropoda > Insecta > Lepidoptera > Geometridae > Hypomecis > Hypomecis punctinalis. The sequence continues at coordinate 4,868,470 of OX438822.1, forward strand.
TATCAATATTGTATATAATAGTGTGAATTACTTACATATAATATTATTGTACGCTCGAAGGAGCAGGCTGTTAAAACTGTATACTCTGTAACATCTTTTTGTATCTACACGGCTTTACAATAAAACTATTCTTATTATATAAATGGCCATAATCACGGTAATGGTATCTATAAACGGTTTGAACGCGAATCATACCTACTCGCCCCGGAGTTCGGTACACCAACAGTCGCAGGGGCGCGTCGTAGTGACGAACGAACGTGTTGGTTTGTAATCAGTAAACGTGCGTTTTACCTACCGGGCGGGCAGCCCTAGCGCGTGTTACGTAAGTACTGCGTGGCCACGCGAGCCGCCAGTTATTCATTTCGAGGACAGTACCGAGTCTCAATACTGTTATACCTTGTAAAATATAGCTTGATACGCGAGACATTGACATTAGCGTAATGTCTCACGCACATCAAGTACCATATATATATTTTTTAGTTAAAATGTTTGGTACACAATGCTGTACTTCATGGTCGAAATGCACGAGCATAAAGTACAACATAGCGATCAGAACATTTTGTATTTAAAAAAATATGGTACTTGATGTGCGTGAGTCATCACGCGTATGTCAATGTCAATGTCTCGCGTATCAAGCTATATTTTACAAGGTATAGATACCATTAAGCCATGAAGTATTCACTGGGTAACAATTGTATATAAACTCTCGTTTCAGAAACGTGTTCCTGAAACAAACCATTGTTTCAGAGACAATTATTTTGTTTCTGTAAACACTGTTTAACTGCAATTTGTACTGTTAAAACATTGTCTAAAGACTGCGTAAAACTTTTGTGGTAAGACGGTACGTTTTTATCTGTATAAACATACCGGTACTGTTTCAGAAACTGTGTATCTGAAACATGTTGCTCAGTGAATACATGGCTTTCTGCGCCATAACTCATGTAACATTGTGTGGGTTGTCTTTCTGCTAAACTACGTCCATTTAATTGTTTAATAAGGTTCGTAGTTTTATAAACTAATGTATTGAGATAGAATATATATTTTTAAGAACGTTCGGATATTAGCATGTGATATTACCTACTTGTTTGGAAAAGGATTTTGTATAAATATAATCGCTCTAAAATGTTATTACGTAGTTTTATTTGTTAAATAAGTATATACAGGTTTATTGGTAATCAATTAGCATCATTTTAAGGCTTCGAGCGTTTTGCTCGAAGTTTATATATATATATATATGATATGATATATATATATATATATATACACTATATATATATATATATATATTTTGGGACCGGGCTGCCTTCGTCCGTGGGTAGGAACCCTTTTAATTTTTTGTCCCCCACACGTGGTCCTGGGTGGTGCTAACCAGGCAGCAACCATACTGGTGGTAGGCTATAGCCGCGGCGAGAGACCACCCACCAGACTAAGCCGCGCCGCCAAGCGACTCTCTCGAGCTCGTGTACCGGCGCGTAGTCTAGTGACGCCATTCTGGGAGTCGGGTCGGAACAGTAGCGTCCTCTGGTGGATTGAATACGGTGCACACATTGATTACCGCATCGGCCGACTATTCGTGGAGGGCAGCGGGATCCGAGGCACGGTTTGTCGCTGGCCGACCGCAGATAGTAGGGGGCCCAAGTAGTGAGCTAGCCACTCATGAAAGGCTGCCCCGCCATCTGTCGAAAAATCCCAGGGATGCGCCATCGTGCCGGTTGGCGACCGGACGAGAGGGCCCGATGGACATCCTTGGGGGGGCTCGGGCGTCCCCGCGGTCTCCAGGCTAGTCTACCATGGATTTGTGTGGTTTGTGTGTTGTACCACTGAATCTGCAGAGTGACGTCTCGTTCCACTACCGACTTTCTACCTACTTTACTCCTTAAGATAAACATGAGAAACAGTAGAAGAAAAAAAACGTGTACACAGCGACAGCACTCCCTCTCACTCAAAGTGCACCTGTGCAATATTCGGGGCCTGCACTCCAATCTCACACCTGTCCATCATCATCTTGAGACAGATCGACCCCACCTATTGTTTCTCACGGAGACGCAGATTGCTGGTCCATCCGACGTGTCGTACCTCTCCTACCAAGGTTACTCCCTGGAGCACCGTTTTAAACCACGTGCGGGTGTATGCGTGTACGCCCGAGATGACATTTGCTTTCTGAGCCTTCGTAGGTTTGAAGACCCTTCATTTTCTGTGCTCTGGGCTTTAGCGGACACTGGCGTAGAGAAAATTATCTACGCCTGTATATACCGATCACATAGCGGAGACCAGGAGACGACCAGACTCACCGAATACCTTAGTGAGGCGGCGGATGCTGCTCAGCTCAGCTACCCTTCGGCCCAATTAGTGATCCTGGGGGATTTTAATGGCCACCATAAAGAGTGGCTTCACCCATACCTGGACACAAACCATGCTGGGCTTGAGACGCGCAAGCTTGCCTTGACACTTGATCTCACCCAGCTGGTTCAAGGCGCCACACGGGTACCTGATGTTGACTCGCACACGGCCTACTGCTTGGACCTTCTGCTGACTACCGATCCAGACCGTTATTCAGTGGCGATCTCCCCACCGTTAGGTACATCTGACCACTGTCTGGTGAAATCTGTATCCGTCTACTCCCCATCAGACCCCAGTCCCAAAGGGTCACGGCGCGTGTGGCGGTACAAGACAGCAGATTGGGATGAGATGCGTTGTTTCTTTGCTTCTTATCCTTGGCAGCCTGTTTGTTTTTCTTCCGATGATCCTTCTGCGTGCGCGGATGCCGTGACAGATGTGCTTCGAACCGCCATGGAATACTTCATCCCATTTTCGGACGTGCCTCTGTCTAGCAAAGCTCGGCCCTGGTTTGGGCCTGAATGTGGACGCGCCGAAGCGCAAAAACATCAGGCATACCTGGCTTGGGTCGATGCTCGAAACCGTAAGTTGAGGGACGTTCGTCTGAGGAAGAAGGCATACAATAGGGCTGCTAAGTCCTGCAAAAAGGTTATGCGGAGGGCTCGCTTTGACCACATTAGTCGAATAGGAAACAAGCTTGCTTCTTACCCTGCGGGTAGTAAGGCATTCTGGTTCCTAGCTAAATCGGTTGAAGCGAACTTCTGCCGCCCTTCACTGCCTCCGTTGCTGAAACCCAATGGTTCACTGGCCCATACCGCGGTGGAGAAAGCAAATTTATTTGCATCTCAATTTGCTGAGTCTTCGCGTCTAGACCCCGGTAGTGCGAGACCTCCAACTTTGCCAAACTGTGACACTGTAATGAGTGAAATACACATCCGGCAAAAGGAGGTCCTCAAAGTTCTCCGCAGTCTAGATGTGAACAAAGCCAGTGGCCCTGATGGTATTCCGGCCATTGTATTGAGGACTTGTGCGCCTGAGCTGTCGCCTGTGCTGACTCGCCTATCTCTGAAGACAGGTCAAGTGCCCAAATCTTGGAAGCTTGATAACGTGCAACCTGTACCCAAGAAGGGCAGCCGTGCCGACCCTGCCAACTACAGGCCAATTTCGATCACGTCTATACTCTGTAAGAGTATGGAACGTGTTCTAAATAACAGGCTCCTGGCCTACCTGGAAGCGAATGACTTACTCAGTGACCGCCAGTACGGCTTTCGCCGAAACCGGTCTACTGGGGACCTTCTAGCGTACGCCACACACATCTGGAGTGAGGTAATGGAGAAGCACGGGGAGGCGTTGGCTGTCTCCTTGGACATTTCCAAAGCTTTTGATAGGGTCTGGCACGAGAGCCTTATTGGCAAGCTTCCATCTTACGGCCTGCCTGCTGATTTCTGCACATGGATATCAGATTTCTTGAGGAATCGGTCGATACGAGTTGTCATTGATGGCTGCTCGTCAGACCAAATGGCTATCAATGCCGGTGTTCCTCAGGGGTCTGTGCTCTCTGCGACACTCTTCCTACTGCATATCAACGATCTGCTTAAGCCCGGGATCTTTGGGTACGCAGATGACAGTACAGTCGTGGAGAGTATGCCGGGTGGCGATAGGAAGACAATAAGATACTCGAGTCTCACTCTCAATGTGTAATGAGTCCTTTATTAAAGAATAACAACAGCTTATATACTAAACCATATCTATGAGGTATGCGCTATATATCACGTAAAACATCTAACTCACGTCTAGTTACGTCGTGCTATATCTAACACATTCCAACGAGCTGCAACAGTACTTCCCCCTTGGAAAAAAAAATATAATATATACTCACAAACAATTATTACCTAAAAATATTCGAACCAAAATTAACAAAAATCCTATTAATCATGTTGCAGCGACCTTGCCTACGTCTGTTTACATTTGCAGTTTATAGTTTGCTTGCATCAGCTAAAACTGAACCTACTGGCTTAGTCAGCTCGTTAGGCTCTATTAATACATTATAAAAATTCCGCATAGTTACACATTATTCTTCAAATCGCCTGAATTCCTTTGATCACGTAAATCGATTCGCAGTATGACGCTACTCGAAATGTGATGACAAAGCTCTAACTAAGCAAATACATACTACCTACTAGTGATCTAATTACCTACTAAAATACGGTTTGTAAACAATCCAACTAAATCTAACAATACAAATGATATGCCTATAGCTAAAACCAAAAAATATTTTACATAATTCACACGAAAACACTATCTATGCACCTGGACTCCGACATCTTATGGGCAGTACACAATTTTGGTCTAATTTCACGTTCCTATGTTACAATTTCCACTGAATTTTCACGAAAGACTAAAACAATGTTGTCACAACACACTTTTTCCGTAATATCTGAACATTTCAAATATCTTCTTGCGTTCGCAGCTTCAGCCATATTTCCCATTATCACATTTTCTCCATATTTCACTGACCAGTCGTTTGGCAATGGAAACGAGTCTGGGCAAATCCTCCAGTACTACGCAATTTTCCGCCAACTTCGATTTGTCCTCGTACGGTGGTGCCAACTTCGAAAAAATACTTGCAGATCCAACCTGTATTATCGGCGGCAGCATTGGCATCTCAAGTTCCTGTGGTCCTATATTCGGCTGCTGGCGACTGCTGATTCAATTTCATCAATTCACTCGTAAACAAAATACCAAGGGTTATTCGCGTTTCATTGCAGCTACAGAACCCTGGATTTGACGTTCACTCATATGTAACTTCAAAAATTGCGTGACAAACTGCTTCTCGTCAACCCTGTGATTTATGCTGTTGTCTGCAGGTACATCTTTTCTTGCTGAATTATGCGTACTTGTTGTGTTTCTCTGTTGCGAAGTTGAGTCCACATCTTCAAACTCTCGAAAAAAACTTCCATAGGTTTTCCTTCTCGTTGTCCAGGTGTCGATGTTTTATGGTGTGGGGGTGCAGGTCTGACGTCATCCAGCGGATTTATCGTCAACCCCCAGATCTTCTTGCGTGTTCACTACATTGTGCGACGTTCGGGTAGGGGGTCACCACTTTGCCGGTATGGCAGTGGGGCCCCCACTGATACTGCACTCGGGGTCACCAATATGCCGGTGGCGTTAGGAAGACAATAAGATACTCGAGTCTCACTCTCAATGTGTAATGAGTCCTTTATTAAAGAATAACAACAGCTTATATACTAAACCATATCTATGAGGTATGCGCTATATATCACGTAAAACATCTAACTCACGTCTAGTTACGTCGTGCTATTATATCTAACACATTCCAACGAGCTGCAACAGAGAGCTACACGTCCGATGCAAGAACCAGCGGGCCACAGATCGAGTTATACAGAGAGGCTATGGTTGAACGGCTCAACTTGAGTCTGCAGGCGGTATCCGACTGGGGTGATGCTAACCTGGTCAAGTTTAATGCCACAAAGACTCAGGGCTGTCTGTTTTCGGCCAAAAAGAGACCCTTTCAATTGTCTCCCGCTTTCCGTGGTGTCTCCGTTCCGGTAACTAACAGCTTGGAACTATTAGGCGTTTCACTCTCATCTTCTCTTAACTTTGGCTCTTACATAGAGTCCAAAGCCCAATTAGCCTCCAAAAAACTTGGTGTTCTCTCTAAGGTGAGACGGTATTTCACACCCGAGCAACTGCTCAGTCTTTATAAAGCACAAGTCAGATCTTGCATGGAATACTGCTCTCACCTTTGGGATGGCTCTGCCAAATATCAACTGGAGGCTCTGGAGTCGATTGAGAGGCGAGCCAGGAGGCTGATTGACGACGACACCTTGACTAAGACGCAGCTGCAAAGTCTTGAGCATCGTCGCAAGGTAGCGTGTTTGTCGGTCTTTTACCGGATACACTTCGGAGAGTGCGCCCAGGAGTTGTACAATCTGGTCCCCCCTGCCCCTTTCTTCTATCGTACGGCTAGACGGACGCGACCAAAGCGTCACCCTTTTATGGTGGACATCCCGCGCGTTAGAACCAAGCGTTTCGAATCCTCATTCCTCATACGAACAGCCGGAATGTGGAATGCTTTGCCTGGGTCTGTCTTTCCGTTAAAGTACAACGTGTCTTCAAATCCCGAGTAAATAGGTATCTTCTAGGTAAGCGTGCTACACCCTAGACCGCACATCTGCTTAACATCAGGCAGTGTGAAGTCAAACGCAAACCTATATGAAATAAAAAAAAAAAAACACATCATGTCGGTATGACAGCTGTCAATGACGTCGGGCATTTTTGAAACTAAAAAAAAGTAAATGTTAATACATTTGATTTTTTTTCTTCAAGCTGTCAAACTTAAAAGTGAATTATCCCCGTAACTATCGATGCTAGTCCATTTCTGTCTTCAGAATAGTGATAGAGCTCAACGAGATTTACATTTCGGTTGACAGAGTAAGAATTCCAGTATGTGACAGCTGTCACTTTGACACCTATCATACAATTCTAGTATGGATTCTAGAATATGACCTGCTGTCACTTTGACACCTTTCATGCAACTAGTATGAATTCTAGAATATGACTGATGTCGCTATGACAGCCGTCATATTCGTTTTTAGGCCGCCTGAAAGCCTCTGACATGGTTAAACGGTTAAAACAACCGGGACTTACAATTTATCCGAGCCACGGCAGCGCTCAGTTGGGAAATGCCACCTGCGGTCACACATCCAAATACTGACCGTGCGGAACGTTGCTTACTGAAATACCAGTGGGAATGAGCTACACTATGGGGTAAGTTTGATTAAAACCCAACAAAATTATAACAAACCTTTAATCAAATTGACCAATTTAACATTTCATTCTGAGATAAAAGTTAATATTGTATGCATTAAAATATTGCCATATTGTACTATTCTAAGATAAAAATAAACATTTCGTGCATTAAAATATTGCCATACTAGTTTTTACCCGCGGCTTCGCCCGCATACGCAATATATCATTATAATTTATAGCCTATGTGTTATTCTGATATATTATTGCAAAGTTTCTTCCCAATCCGGTCAGTAGTTTTTGCGTAAAAGAGTAACAAACATCCATCCATCTTCACAAACTTTCGGGTTTATAATATTAGTAGGATTGTGCTATTCTAAGATAAAAATAAACATTTCATGCATTAAAATATCGCCATATTGTGGTCCACTCGGATGTGGTGCGTCCAAGCGTCTAAATCTTGGAAATCCTGCGAATAATAAAAATTAAAATTAGTACAAAATAAACAAAATTTAATATTTACTTATATTACAGGCGTTATCCAGAACTGAATACAGAATTAATGAAATGATTTTTATCGTGCTTCACACACCAGGTGTATAGAAACTTTCTATAAACTTTTATAGCGTTTTAGCTTAATTGGACAAAGCATCTGGGCCGGAATCCCAGAGAGATGCAGGTTCAAATCCTGCGAACGCGTCAATTTTTGAAATGTTTATCACAAAAAGAAAGTTTCTATACACTTAGTGTGTGAAGCACGATAAAAATCATTTCATTGATTAAGCAATGCGTCATTTCTCGTTAATGGTAAGAAGTTCTAATAATTTCACATTAAGTGACTGACTGGTTTAAAGCAGTTCTCACAGATGGCGCTTCCAACAATGTAGTAGTTGGTAAAAATGATAAACACTTTCACTAATTCGGCGCATTCGCAGAGTGCGTTTTAGCTTAATTGGACAAAGCATCTGGGCCGGAATTCCAGAGAGATGCAGGTTCAAATCCTGCGAACACGTCAATTTTTGAAATGTTTATCACAAAAAGAAAGTTTGAATACAGAATTGGAGAAAAAATCAGCTGTTCCTTACAAAACTGCAATTAGAAAATAAAAGTCCTGGAATTTTAATAAAACTCTGTCATAACCTCACTAAGCTCCGAGTTCACCAAAGCTTGTTTAAGTTAAACGTGTGATTACTGTATTTAATCAACGGTTTTTGCTTGCTGAACAGCAAAATTTCGTTAAAAAGCTGTTTAAGATTTAACCAACGGTTGATAAATTAAACATCTGTTGGTGAACTAGGGTCTAAAACCGGAGCTTAATCGTTGTTTAAATACAGTAATCACTTAATCAAGCTTTGGTGAACTTGGGTACTCACTAAGCAACTAGGTACTGTTCATAATAAAAAAACCGGACAAGTGCAAGTCAGGCTCGCACACCGAGGGTTCCGTACAAATCCAGAAAAATTACGACGTACTTCACAAAATTGGGAAGTACGTCGTTAAAATTTCTATACTTACTCATCATCATCGACAAAAGTTTTTTTTTTCTCGTCATTCATCGAAAATTGTTGAAATAATTAAAAACCTGTTTTAGCATGTGCTAATGAAGCTCTTTTATATGATACCTTACATAATACGATTTACGCACTTTGAATTTTGAACCCATATTTTGTGAATTTTGATATTTTTTTGATTTAAATAAAAATGTACAGTTTTCAGATTTATTCCTATATACGAGTATGTACTCTGAGACAATGCTTCTCGCCAAATTTCATAGTTCTATGTCAACGGCAAGGACCCTATAGGTTTTAATTTTTGTGAGTGTCGAAATATGAGGATTTTTACGACATAAACGGCTCTAACTTTTTTAAACGATAACTGAGAAGTTTTTCTTTTACACAACTGCAAGAAACCATAGATATACGTATACAGTTTAAATTTCAACTCGATATCTTTACGCGTTCCCGAGATAAAGTCTTGACATACACACAGACGGACAACAAAGTGATCCTATAAGGGTTCCGTTTTTTTCATTTGAGGTACGGAACCCTAAAAATTACCCGTGTTACTTTAATATCCTTTACTTAGTAGCACGGGTAAAATGTTCTTACATTCATTCTTGACTGCCTCGGTGGCTCTGTGGTTACTGACCCTCACTTCTGGGTCAAAGAGGCGTGGGTACCCCACCCAGGGCAAGTATTTATGTGGTGAACATAAGTGTTTGCTCTATATGGCTTTTATTTAGGTACTATCTACGTATATAAGTATGTATTTTAAATATGTATAATATATTATTGTTTTGGCCTTATTTGTGTTTTTTGTTTTAGTAAGATAATTAAGTATTGTTGATTACAAAAAATAAATTAAAAAATAATAATTGTCTAAACCGTTCCAAATAGAATATTTCATGTTTGTAAATTAGTTCTACATAATAGAACTAGATGGCGTGTGCGTCGAGTTAGCTCGCGGTGGCGTTTGGTTTGCGATGCACACGACAATGTTTTGTATGTTATTTAAAAATCAGTTTCTCTGGAAACACCGCAAGGCTGTTTCGCTGTAAAATCAGTCTCTGGTAGCCATATCATTAGCTTTGCTTAGGTTGGAGACAGACCGAGTGTATAATGTCCTAAAAATATTACCGTTGTTACTACTGATAGAGAAAGATCAGTAGTAACACTGGTAACAAATAGAAAATCACTACACAGTATAAAACAAAGTCGCTTCCCGCTGTCTATCCCTATGCACGCTTATATCTTTAAAACTACGCAACGGATTTCGATGAAAAATAATAATAATTGTATAAACCGTTCCAAATAGAATATTTCATCTTTGTAAATTAGTTCTACATAATAGAACTAGATGGCGTGTGCGCCGAGTTAGCTCGCGGTGGCGTTTGGTTTGCGATGCACACGACAATGTTTATAAGTTATTAAATAACTCTGAAAACACCGCAAGGCTGTTTCGCTGTAAAATTAGTCTCTGGTAGCCATAATCAAAGCTTGGCTTAGGTTGGAGTCAGACCGAGTGTAAAATGTCCTAAAATATTACCGTTGTTACTACTGATAGAGAAAGATCAGTCAGTAGTAACACTGGTAACAAATAGAAAATCACTACACAGTATAAAACAAAGTCGCTTCCCGCTGTCTGTCCCTATGCATACTTATTCTTTAAAACTACGCAACGGATTTTGATATGTTTTTTTAAATAGATAGAGTGATTCAAGAGGAAGGTTTATGTGTATAATACATCTGTGCGAAGCCGGGGCAGGTCGCTAGTCATCGATAATTACGATACTGATACAAACTTACGTGGTGGCAGTACTGGCACGGGATGACGTCACGCTCGTGCGAGGCCACGTGCGCCCGGAAGCGCGCCGCGTCCGAGCACACGAGCCCGCAAAGATCGCATATAGCTGCCTCCTACACACACAAAACGTACATTACTTTTATCTTGAAAAAACGTTTTGGCCGATATCTCGGAAACTATACATTTTAGGGCAAAAGTCATGGATATTATTGTGGGAAAGGTGACGTTCACAAGTGGTATATTATTCAGAGTAAAATCGAACCAAGATGATATATACATCATTTGAAAGCTTGTTTTATGAGCTTCCCAAAAATATTTAATTAAGATTTTTTCACCCCTTCCTTTTTTTAAATGTGAATAATAAATTGTATGAAAAATAACATTACAGCTTATTACTTTTTCTAGTTCAGCGATGATAAAGTGCTTCTATCGTTATTTTACTTCCATTCGTAGCTGATTCTTCCAAATTCATCACTTAATTTGCTAAAATTAAAAATTATAACCTACCAGTGTGACCAGTTAGTAGGTACAATGTGACAAAAACACTTTAAAAATGTGTCTAATTAGTAAAAATGCTTCTATTTAACAATTTGGAGGTTAATTAATCAAGGTAGCTAGAGATAAACTACCTATTGGGCCAAATATATTTATTTATACTAATAAATTCAAAATTAATTTTAAAAAAATTGGAGTGGTCTATTTTGCTTTTAACTGATGTAATAGACTTAGAAAAATATGAACTTTCTCGAAATGTAACGATTGTTGTGGTTAGAATTTTCGATTATTATTATACCAGCCTCCATACATTTTGTGGACATGTCCTTTCACATCTTTTGTCTCCAGTACACATTTTTTTGTAAAACTAACTGTTTACGATTTATGGCCCATTTAATGAACCGGTTTTTCTATCGCAGCCGTTACTCTTATTTTTTATTACTCTTGAAATATTAGGTAAGTCAAGAAAAAACGGTTCATTAAATAAGCCAAATGATAATTTTTTTCAAGATGGCGCTTCAAGCGCCATCTGGATCTGTCAACACTTTGTGATTTTTTGCTAAGTAAGCTAAACGTTTAGTGCAAAGTTATAAATTCTATTTTTAATACTGCCTCGGTGGTTCAGTGGTTAGTGACCCTAACTTCTGGATCAAAGAGGCGTGGGTTTGATCCCCACCCAGGGCAAATATTTATGTGATGAACATAAATGTTTGCTCTGTGTCTGGGTGTTATTTATTTATTTTCATTTACATAATGTGCTACCTATAAAAGTTATACAGCATGACTTTTTATTCAGTGCACATTTTTTTATCGGGCAATAGATATCATTAATAGAAAATATATTCTATTAATCGCTTCGCTCATAAAAAGATCGACTATTTTTTCATCAATTTTTTGTCCAAACTATTTTCCAAAGAAAATTATATTGCATGCACCCTACACTCCAGACAATAACTACCTACCAAACGTCTCGGGCGTCGGCACGACGCGGCCGCGTAGGTACTCAGACGTAGGGTGACATTGATTACTCCGTTTATCTGTATACTTTCTCTTGAAGTTATTTCAATATTTTTGTACTTAAGTGAGTAAAACCAATGTAGGAGTATAATTGTTTGTTTATCCTACTAATATTATAAAGGTGAAAGTTTGTGAGGATGGATGGATGGATGGATGGATGGATGGATGGATGGATGGATGTATGGATGTATGGATGTTTGTTACTCTTTCACGCAAAAACTACTAAACGGATTGAGATGAAACTTTGCAATAATATAGCTTATATATCAGAATAACACATAGGCTATAAATTATAATAATATATTGCGTATGCGGGCGAAGCCGCGGGTAAAAACTAGTTATACATACTTTCCGTATGCAAAGTATGTGCACTGAAAAAAAAACATCCTGTATTTGGTCGTTGGTGATGCTAAACACAATGAAGGTGAAATGAAGTTCACCGGGTCAGCTAGTAAAGTATAAAGTGTGATAAACGTTTACCTGAACGGTAACATTGTCTAAGCCTTGGTCCATGTCTCCTGGCAAGATGTAAGAAGAGGAAGGTTGCTCCAGTTTGGACTTCTTCGGCTCGCGAGGCTCGAAGTACGGACACGCTGGAACCACCAAAATATAAGCTGTTATACAGGGTTACCTGCTTGCGTTGTACTATGCCGATACTGTACCTGTACGTACCAGCCTTTTTAACAGTCCACTGCAGGACGTAGGCCTACCCACGAAGGGTGATTGGGCCATATCCACCACGCTGGCCCAGTGCGGGTTGGTGGATTCACATACGCCATCGAATTTCTTCTACGGACGTATGCAGGTTGCCTCACGATGTTTTCCTTCACCGAAAAGCCAGTGGTGTGAAATTCCGTACATACATTCCGAATAACTCATTGGTACGGGACCGGGGATTTGAACCCACGACCTTACGATTGTAAGGCGGGTGAAATACCTCTTAACCACCAAGGCTTCATGCCGATAGAGGGTGATTAAAACATCATTATGAACAACTTTTACTACGAGACCAAGTCGGAATTCGAGAAAAAGGTATTCCACACGTACGAAGCGATTTGACTAACATTTCTGATTCGTACCGCCAGGGAATGGAATTGTCTTCCTGCTTTCCTGTTTCCTAAGAGATATAATCTAAAGCTTTTCAAGATCAGAGTGAAGGTATCTTCCAGGTCTGCGTGCTTCATCTTCGACCACAATGTCGCGTCCTATCAGGCGAGTCGGTGGTCAAGCGCGGACATATTCGCGATAGAAAAAAAATTGCACCTTGTAATCGAAAATGTAAAAAACTGCTGCTTTTTTACTAATTAAGTTTGACCCCATGGTAAAATTTTGTTCAAAATGATAGTCTGAATTACCCCCTTTCCGCTTAGTACACCAGTTCCAGGTAACCCTGTATACTCACGTCCGTGTCCGACGTGTATTTTATAGAACGTGACGAGCACATTTTCAAAGTTTCGGTGACGAACATATACGCGGGGCACGCCTTCCCAGTCTTGTAGATTTGGCGCTCGGTAATACAATACTAATATTATTATATTATACTTACTTCGATAATACAATACTATACAAACATTGATAATACAATAATATACCCACGTCGAAAATACACCCAAGTCGTTAATACAATAAGATGTACACACGTTGAAAATACAATAATATACCCACGTCGAAAATACACCCAATTCATTAATACAATAAGATGTACCCACGTCGAAAATATACCCAATTCGTTAATACAATAAGATGTACCCACGTCGAAAATACACCCAAGTCGTTAATACAATAAGATGTACACACGTCGAAAATACACCCAAGTCGTTAATACAATAAGATGTACACACGTTGAAAATACAATAATATACCCACGTCGAAAATACACCCAATTCATTAATACAATAAGATGTACCCACGTCGAAAATATACCCAATTCGTTAATACAATAAGATGTACCCACGTCGAAAATACAACCAAGTCGTTAATACAATAAGATGTACACACGTTGAAAATACAATAATATACCCACGTCGAAAATACATCCAATTCATTAATACAATAAGATGTACCCACGTCGAAAATATACCCAATTCGTTAATACAATAAGATGTACCCACGTCGAAAATACACCCAAGTCGTTAATACAATAAGATGTACACACGTTGAAAATACAATAATATACCCACGAAGAAAATACACCCAATTCATTAATACAATAAGATGTACCCACGTCGAAAATATACCCAATTCGTTAATACAATAAGATGTACACACGTTGAAAATACAATAATATACCCACGTCGAAAATACACCCAATTCATTAATACAATAAGATGTACCCACGTCGAAAATACACCCAATTCGTTAATACAATAAGATGTACACATGTTGAAAATACAATAATATACCCACGTCGAAAATACACCCAATTCATTAATACAATAAGATGTACCCACGTCGAAAATACACCCAATTCGTTAATACAATAAGATGTACACACGTTGAAAATACAATAATATACCCACGTCGAAAATACACCCAATTCATTAATACAATAAGATGTACCCACGTCGAAAATACACCCAATTCTTTAATACAATAAGATGTACACACGTTGAAAATACAATAATATAACCACGTCGAAAATACACCCAATTCATTAATACAATAAGATGTACCCACGTCGAAAATACACCCAATTCTTTAATACAATAAGATGTACACACGTTGAAAATACAATAATATACCCACGTCGAAAATACACCCAATTCATTAATACAATAAGATGTACCCACGTCGAAAATATACCCAATTCGTTAATACAATAAGATGTACACACGTTGAAAATAGAATAATATACCCACGTCGATCATGCAATAATATACACGACTCACATATATTGAACACATGACACATGTTGATAATATGTATAACAATGAACTCGCGCCAATAATAAACTCAAGTCATTAATACAAAATATGTACGTAAGTTGATCATGCAATAATATACTCAAGTCGTTAATATAAAATATGTACACACGTTGATAATACAACAATATACTCAAGTCGTTAATACAATAATATACACGTCGGTAATATATTAATATACTCACGTCCGTGTCCGACGTGTGTTTTATAGAACGTAACGAGCACGTTTTCCAAAGTTTCGGTGACGATCATATGCGCGGGGCACGCCTTCCCAGTCTTGTAGATTTGGCGCTCGGGCGCTGGACGCTTGCCTTTACCCTGCGAGAAAAAAATAACTATACAACTACATACTTCCTTTATTTATTGGAGCTAATCAATAAGATTTTCTAAATTTTCCTACACTGAAAACTAGCGATCAAGTAAAATATTGGTTCAATGAAACAAAGTCAATGGGTCATAAAAATAGTTCATTAAAAAGTTAATGGGTTATAGAATCTAAATCTAGTCCGATGTCAATTAGTCTTACCTAGGTCAAAGTCAATGGATCTTACCTAGGCCAAAGTCAATGGATCTTATCTAGGTCAAAGTCAATGGATCTTACCTAGGCCAAAGTCAATGGATCTTACCTAGGCCAAAGTCAATGTATCTTATCTAGGTCAAAGTCGATGGATCTTACCTAGACCAAAGTCAATGGATCTTACCTAGGCCAAAGTCAATGGATCTTACCTAGGTCAAAGTCAATGGATCTTACCTAGGCCAAAGTCAATGGATCTTACCTAGATCAAAGTCAATGGATCTTACCTAGGTCAAAGTCAATGGATCTTACCTAGGCCAAAGTCAATGGATCTTATCTAGGTCAAAGTCAATGGATCTTACCTAGGTCAAAGTCAATGGATCTTACTTAGGTCAAAGTCAATGGATCTTACCTAGACCAAAGTCAATGGATCTTACCTAGGCCAAAGTCAATGGATCTTACCTAAATCAAAGTAGATAGATCTTACCTACCTATCTTAAATTACATAGGTTTTTAAATAAATATTTAATTTTTATTTTAAATTACCCCTTTTACCTGGACCAAAGTTACCTGGTATACGTAGACGCCGGACTGGCTACACATGTAGTGTGACCGCACGCCCTCTATGGTCTGTTTGCTGGCGGTAGTCTTGCGGAAGCGGTACTTGGTCTCCTCTTGGATTGCGCTTTTGAATAGAAGAAAATCTAACAGAACAAGATATAACTTTACTATTAAGTAACATTAATTTAAGATATAGAATCTTTTCAGATTTTCAAACTTTAGCACAGAATAAGTAGTAGTATATGAGGATAATTCTGAGACAACAATCTTAATATATATAAATCTCGTGTCACAATGTTTGTCCTCAATGGACTCCTAAACCACTTAACCGATTATAATAAAATTCGCA
This sequence comes from Hypomecis punctinalis, assembly GCA_949316475.1. Classification (NCBI taxonomy): domain Eukaryota; kingdom Metazoa; phylum Arthropoda; class Insecta; order Lepidoptera; family Geometridae; genus Hypomecis; species Hypomecis punctinalis. The sequence goes on from OX438822.1 coordinate 4,884,737, forward strand.
CACCATGTGCAGTTCGATCCAACTTGAGAGATAGGATAGTTTAAATCTCAAATTATAGTCGCAATTTTTATTTATTTAGCCACAGCAACGCGTGACCGGGTCAGCTAGTTAGGTATATGTATTTTTGCAAAAACCCTAGTACCTATAGACTGAATCAAATTTCGTGGCGGTTGTGAACACGAAGGGAGTGATCCTTCTCTCTCTCTTATCTCTCTCTCTCTCTATCTCTTTCAAAAATCTGAAGCGAGCGCAGTATTTTTGAAATGCTTATCACGAAGATAACTTTTTGAGATAAAACCTAGTGTGGAAAGCACTCTAAAATAAAAATCATATCACGAGGGGAGTGGTTGCGCAGCAGCAATAAACCTACTTTTATATTAGCGGCGAAAGAGGGGATTTGCGCACCTTGTAGCTAATTTCACAAACGTCAAAAAGTTTGATTCGGCCTATAGTAATTAAGTAAGTTCATGTAGAGTGAGGCGTGGAGTTTATAAGCCGCCTGAAGGAATCCGACAAGGTTAAACGGTTAAAACAACCGGGGACAATTTAACGTGTCATCCGAGCCTGTATGTGTGTGTGTGTGTGTGTGTGTGTGTGTGTGTGTGTGTGTGTGTGTGTGTGTGTATATGTGTGTGTGTGTGTGTGTGTGTGTGTGTGTGTGTGTGTGTGTGATCTTACCATCCATGTTATGGAACTGCAATCTCTCCACATGTTCTCTGACGCGGTGCGCGTGCAGCAGATGCGCGCTGAAGTTGGCTCCGTACGACACGCGCTCCGAACATATCGGGCAAATGAACGCTTTGCGTTTCTCCACCTAAAAGTAACAACACAATACCTATACATTATTTATACAAGCTACACACAGTCCCGCTTCTCGCTCAGCCGAAATAACGATTGCACGGTGCAATTTAAATTTTTGAGCGTTATATTAAAAACATTCAAAATTCTTTATTTCGTACAACAACATAAGGTACCATATAACAAAGAAACGATGCTACCCGCAGTAGTCAGGAAGACTGTGTCGCAGATAGCAACGCCCACCTCCAGCAAATAATTGTACAAAATAAGTGTACATACATAAATAAAAAGTTAGTATGACATTTTTGAACAATCAATCAAACATGGGCGCTTGTGTGTGTTGTGTGTGTGAATATGTGTGTGTATGTTTGTTTTTGAGAGTGAGTGTATGTATATGACCGCGGCTAGTAGTGTGAGCACATATATGGTAATAATATACGGCCATCCTGCAAACTATGCGACTTCAGGGTAATGTAAAAAGTCCTCAACTATACATGGCATAATTATGCTTTATTAAGGCAGCTATAATCTATATAAATATAAAAAAATGAATCGTGGTTGTTAACCTCGCTAAAACTCGAGAACGTCTGAACCGTCTTTTTATCTTGAAATAACTGTGAAAGTTACTCCCTTAAACGGTGTGAAAATTTATAAAAGTTGCGAGAAAAATAATAAAAACATTTATTTCATTTTCTTATAAAAAATGTTTCTTCATTGACAGTTGACAGATGGTGAGATGAAGTTCACCGGGTCAGCTAGTGTAAATATAAAAATGAATCGTGGTTGTTAGTCTTGCTAAAACGCGCAAACGATGTGTATTCATTTACGTTTTGAGCGATTTGAGGTAGTAATATACGGCCATACCTGCAAACTATGCGTCCTCAAAGTAACATCATTGATAGAGGTTGTATAGGCCGAATTAAACTCGTTGGCGACTGTGATGTTAGATAAAAGCTGGGAATAACCCAATCCTGGCTTCAGCTCACTTACAGTTGCGCGAGGATTGGGTTATACGCGGCTTGTAGCTAACATCACAGCCTTCAACAAGTTTGATTCGGCCTATACGTTATTAAGACAACTATAAATACAATATGGCTGACCTCTAGCCCGTGCGCCTTCCACAGATGTTTGTTAAGGATCTGCTTCTGGCTGAAGTCCCGGCTGCACATGTGGCACTTCTTGCGTTCTCGCTGCACGAATTTAGGCGTCTGTTCTGTGCATAGCTTCACTGTAATACAAGTGATATGAACTCGATTTTATAAAAGGTTTTGCTTTGTTATGGACACCCCAAGTCAAAGTTATTTATTTGCTTGCACATACTCGTAGATGGTATGCTTAGAGTACATGTCTTCTCGCAGGATTCACGCCAATACACCATAATTATTTATTTTTTTGCAAAAAATAACATGACCGACTACACCCGTGTACAGAATTCGCGAATATTTCGCACGGATCGATGTTGCATTTTTCACATTATTGTTGATTTGTCAAAAATGGCTCAGCTGATTTCTATAAAATTTAAATGGGACCAATTTCGAATATACTCTTTCCAATAAAAACAGAATTATTAAAATCGAACTACTATGAAAAAAGTTATGCGTTATGGTTATACATAAAAAAAATATACGCGTCGAATTGAGTACCTTTTCCGGTTCGTCGGTCAAAAACTATTAGTACTAACTTAGGCAAATATAAAAATGAACTGGCTCTTCTTCTATAGTCTTCAGTCAATTATTATTGTAAAACTAGATGTAACAAAGGACACAGACCCTAGAGTCTATGGAGTAGAAATGTAATTACAAAAATATATACTATAGGGGCACGTGTTTTACTAACTCAAAGATTATGGTGTGCAAGACAGGGTCTGCGGTTAGTTAGACAAAAGGCGCCCAATTCGAAGTAACCGGTTTGTATGGTAAAAATGACCCAATCGCCCTTCGCAGGTAGGCTTACATTCAACAGTGGACTTTTCTTAAAATTGGTACAAAACAAATAAATAATTTAAATAATATTTTGTTGCATAGAAAATGTAGTCATGGCCAAATACACTAGGAGCGTATATACAATTGACTAAGTATTAAAAGAAAGAAAATTATGTCTACCTTTACATTAAGCCCTATTACAGAGGCGCCAGAGGAAATTTAATGGCAACGTTAAAAGTGTTCTCTTTATCGAATGCCTAAAGAAAAAAAGAAACAGAACAATGCTATTTAGCTAATATAATTGCGATGGCGCCTCTGTAATCGGGCCTAATATTGCCATAGTAAATACCTTTATAATTAACTAGAAAATACTTACGTCCATGTTTCATCCTCAGATGCGTGAAGCAAGCCTTCTTGCTAATGTAGATGTTGTCGCAGAAATGGCACGGGTACTTGCGGTTATCCACCTCTGCTTTGGCCGAGTGGCACCTGCAGGGTACAGGGGGGTTGGAGGGATGTTATGGGAAGGGGACTGTAGGAAGGGGGGGATTTGGAAGAGCAAAAAGTTCATGTAAGATTTCTCTAATTTATAACCTATCATCGTTGAGCAAGATCTATAGAGTCACAATCGTGCAATAAGTGTCCGAGCCAAAAGCCTGCCCAAGCTACGCAGTGGGCAGGCTTTTTAGTTAGTCGTAAGGTGATTGCAAGCCGACTACAACGCCGCGCGATGCCAAAGTGCTCGGTTACAAGCACTAATTAGGTGACAAAACGTCGAGATTCGATAAAACGGGTCATTGTGGATTATTTAATCTCTAGTATTAACCAAATGTTAGTAAACAAGAATAATAAAAAATACCCTTTTTTTAAAACAAGCTTTTAGCTTTTACTGAACACGTACTCGCCAAGACGAATCAAGCGAGCCGAAACTCGATGGGTTTGCGTAGTTTCGTTACAGAGTTCCTAGGACCACCTTCCAGCTCCATCATCAGACACTGGTTACCATTGAAAGACAAACTACTCGCCAAGACGATTCAAATGAGCCCAAACTCGATGAGGGTACGTCGTTTCACTCCAAAGTTCCTTTGGCCACCTTCCAGCTCCATCATCAGACCAGCACCATGTCATCATGATATTGCATGTCACGCAATTTACACTTCGCCGCCCCCGGAGAACAAAATGGCAATCGCAAAATCACAACTTTCCAGGAAAAATAAAAAACCGTTTTTCGTTGATTGCTGATGATTCACTGAACAGTATTGTAAGTGAAAGATATTTTTTTAAATATTTTTTTTGTTAAAGTATTGTAATTAACAGTAGTATAATTAAATAGATATTAACAAAATAAGATATTGATAAAAATTAATCAACGTCATTTTTTTTCTATGCCCGTTGTCTTTTTATTCTCGGTTCATCTAAGCGAAAACAAATATTGCAATACTGTATAATAATTTTATTCAATGATTATTAACAGCTCAATCGTCGAAATTTAATATCACTTACCATTGTATCCTCGTTATAATTTTTCCATTTTTGTATGGTAATAGAACTTTGGATTGTTGTTCTTGCCTTCAAAATGAAACAAATTATTGGTAAATATTGGTTGCTTTAATTTTATAGAAAACTAGCGGACCCAGCGAACTTCGTACCGCGAAAGTTAATGAATGTAGTTAGCTAACCTTACGGAGATACCTACATTAGGATATTTTAAGTTTAATGGCTGTCATCCAAAATGTAGATCTCATTGAGCTATATCATTTTTGTGAAGATAGCATTGATGAAAAGTTGACATTTGCGGAGATAAACTACTTTTAAGTTCGACAGCTGTCATTCAAAATGTAGATCTGGTTCATCTATCTCACTTTCGTGTAGATAGCATTGATAAAAAGTTGACAGTTACGGAGATAAACTACTTTTGATTTCAACAGCTGTCATACAAAATGTAGATCTGATTGAGCTATCTCACTTTTGTAAAGACAGTAATAGTCTAAAATCGGCAGATACGTAGATAAACCACTCTGAAGTTCGATAGCTCTCATCCAAAATGTAGATCTAATGTAATCTAATGTAGATGGCTAATGCCACATAGGCGGTGCCAAATGACTAAAATGAAGTCATAAACGATTGCTATTACGATTGCTATTGCTCAGGCGGTAGGGGGGCTGGTATAGCTATCTCACTTTCGTAAAGATAGCATTGATCAAAAGTTGACAGTTACGGAGATAACCTACTTTTAAATTAGACAGCTGTCATACAAAATGTAGATCTGGTTGAGCTATCTCACTTTTGTAAAGACAGTAATGGTCTAAAATCGGTAGATACGAAGTAAGTAATAGTAAGTGCGCCACAAAATATTAGCCCCAATTTAATGTGAAACGGTACACAAATATTGTAGCAAACAATCATTTCAAACCCAAGAAACAGTCAATCTCTACTAATGTGTTTCGTTATGGTTATCATCCGCAGCTTTCTTCGTCCCACTGCTGGGCATAGGCCTCTCTTTTTCTGTGACATCTACCTCGGCTCTTTGCCGGTCGTGACCAGGCTCGACCGGTGGTATTGATGATATCGTCGAGATAGTCGACCCACCTTGCTGCCGCGCCGCACATAGCTGAGCGGTCTCACCTATTCAAGTACCCTAGTTGACCAGCTCAGTCACCACCGTCTTTCTTGCTCAAGAAGCGCTGGTCGAATTGGTTGCCACGCCAGTGTGAACGATGTCATACGCAAGGCTTTTGCGACTGCCAATATAGCAGTCGTACTCGAACCGAATGGGTCTGCGCTTGGTGATGGCAAAAGGCCTGACGGTATGAAGCTGGTCCCATGGAAGTGTAGACGGCCCTTAGTATGAGACGCGACTTGCGTCGATACTTTGGTGCCGTCACATATTTCTGAGACTCAGAGAAGGGTTGAAGCGTTGGCCGATTCGGAGCAGCACAAACGGCGCAAATATGCTAACCTCGGCAGTGGTTACATATTTGAGCCGTTTGAAATTGAGACATTGTGCCCGTGGTGGCCGGTCTTGTTTTCAAAAGTCTTTCTGAGCGTCTTGTGTATCCGACGTGTGACCAAAATGCTGGTGTTTATTTGGCTAATGTATAAGCATTGCCAATCAGCGTGGCAATGCTGCCAGCATGCTGGGCACGCTGCTAACTGGCAGTGGGCTTGAGTATTTGGATTATCTTTAGACCTTCAAGGGTCTGTGGATGATCCAATTGCTTGTTATGTAGTAGTAGTTTATGAAGTTTTACATTATAAGTCTTGTATTTAGTGGTAATTAATAAAGGCACTTGCTCTATAAAAAAAAAGTCAAGTACCCTTGCACCTTGCCACTGTCCAAACCTAACCTGACATCATAATACCTTATACTTTTAAATGCTTCTGTTGATTAAGATAAGGTTAGAGTGTACGGGTTTCCGCCTTGTCGTGGCGGGGGAATTTAGTTACCGAAGCTTATGGGCGGCGAGGGAATCGGAGGTAGAGCCGCTTCTCTGGGTTTCTTTTCACACAGCTTAGAAGGCGGTGCTCTAGGTCTCCCGTTTTTTTGCGTTTTTACCCCCTAGGCAGTGTAGAAGTTTGCACTCGAGGTTGGGCCGCTTCTCTGGGCTTTTTAACTAAAGCAGCTGAGAGGCTGGCCGGTAAGTTGCGTGACTTATGAGGAGTGCCGCAACTGAGGCGGGCTGCACTGTTATTACTGTTCAATCCTTACCAAACCAACAAAAATGTATGTTCGTGTCAAGGTCACAGTTTACAGTCAAGGTTGATAAGTTGCTTGCGGTCTGTTTGGTTTACTCATGCCATACTACTCATGGTAAAAATCAAGTCGATCCGTTTTCTTCGTATATTATAATGGATTCTGTACCATAAAGGTAGAATAAAGATACATGTTAAAACTCTAATGGTGGTAGATTTAAAAATATTTTTAATTTCAGTCAAAATGACGGCCCGTTATTAAACGTCATTGTAATATGTAGCATGGCAAAGGGAAAAACGATTTTATCTAATTTTAATGTCAGTTATCATTGTCGATCCATAGTTTAATTCCTCTTCGAGCTGACGTAATAAAGGAAAGAAAATTCGTCCCTTTGCTATGCTAAGCGTGACATTTATAAAATTCAGGAGTCAATGTATGTCACCTGTCATCTAATTACGTTTCGTCAATCAATTTTCGGCCTAATTATGAAGGCGCCATCGTAAATTTAATAGCAACGTAAATTTTTTTCTCTCTATCGAATGCCTAAAGTGAAAAAGAAACAGAAATAGTCTAATTAGCTATTATAATTACGATCGTGCCTTCATAATTGGGCCTATTAGCGTCGTTTTTGTCCTATCCTACAGGAATTTCACTATGCAATTTTCGGGATAAAAAGTATCCTATGTCCTTCTCCTGGTTCTAAGCTACCTCTCCACCAATTTACAGCCGAGTCGGTTCAGCCATTCTTGAGTTATAAGTGGAGTAACTAACACGACTTTCTTTTATATATATAGATAAAATGACAACATCCATAGCACTATTTTTATAAACTCGTTTGCACGGGAATATTGTGGCTATCGATATTATCATTTTGATACTAGTTGAAAATGTTTACTATTGTTATCTGGCAATTTTATTCGCGAAACTATTTAGGTAATAAAAAACTTTGAATACTATTGCATTATTTTATAACTTCATGAGTAACGACAACAAAATTATGAAAAAAATTGTATAGATGTATTAAGCTCCATTAAAGTCGAATATGGTATAACATTAAAATCAAGACAATAGCGATTGTCATTTTGTTCTCCGGGGGCGGCGACTTGTAGGTATGCAAAATTTCAGCTCTATCGGAAACAAACCGGGAAGTGGATCTTTAACTTGCAAGATTTGATTACAGACAGACAGACAGACAACGGGACAGTTGAAACTAAATAAAAGTAATTCAGTAAAAGTAAACTTAATTCAGTAAAAGTAAACTTAATTCAGTAAAAGTAAACTTAATTCAGTAAAAGTAAACCTAATTCAGTAAAAGTAAACTTAATTCAGTAAAAGTAAACTTAATTCAGTAAATGTAAACTTAATTCAGTAAAAGTAAACTTCATTCAGTAAAGGTACTCGTAAACCACTTACCGGTCCAAATGTAGTTCGAGCTGGTCGACGGAGAGGCCGCAGATGTGGCACTCCTGCAGCGGCGCCGGCTCGCTTGGAGCCTCCTCAGGCTCTTCCTCTGTCAAATATACTCTCATATAAGTTCGTATAGGCCTGGTGGCTAGCCCTGGTGTCAGAGTCTTTAGGCCGCCAGAAGGCCTCTTAGCGAGGAGATCCCTCGAAGAACCGATATAACCCAGCGGATTGGCAAGTTGAAATGGCAATGGGCAGGGCACATAGCACGTAGGACTGATGACCGATAGGTACGAAATTTCTCGAGTGGAGACCACGTACCGGCAAGCGCAGGACGCTCAGGACTTAGGATACTCAGTCATTAATCTCATCACGACAGCGAGATAGCGCTGTATGCATGATGGTCGGTGATGCCGATCTCTGTGATTATAATATTATTCAATAGGTACAGCTCATGCTGAAGCCGCGGTGATCTAGTGGTAGTAACACCCGACCTGCAATCGTGAGGTCGGGGGTTCAAATCCCGATCCCGTACCAACGAGTTTCTTTGGAACTCATGTACGGAATTTCACACCATTGGCTTTTCGGTGAAGGAAAACATCGTGAGGCAACCTGCATACGTCCTTAGAAGAAATTCGATGGCGTATGTGAATCCACCAACCCGCACTGGGCCAGCGTGGTGGATATGGCCCAATCACCCTTCGTGGGTAGGCCTACGTCCTGCAGGGGACTATTAAAAAGGCTGGTACAGTACAGTACAGCTCATGCTATCAATATCAGCTTTTTCATACAAACAGCTCGTCAACGCGCGGCAAAATGTAAGGAGAACTTCGAGCAAATATCTAGTCACAATCGTGCAAAAAACGTGTCCGAGCCAAAACCCTGCCCAAGCTACGTAGTGGGCAGGCTATTTAGTTAGTCGTAACGGGATTGCATTCATGGTGGGTGGGGTTTTCTTGGGAAAATAATTGCGGCGGGTTCTTCCGCATCAGCATTACTGAAGGTATTTAGCCCTCATGGCAGCTGGTTACCACTTCACGTGTTCTAGGTACCTTGGACGGATCATCGGACCAACGTATCAATTCTTAAACAGCTCAGGGTCACGGATAGACTCTCGACTAACTGCCTTAGACGTGTACTTGAGTACTTTGGCCACATAGCTAGAAAGAACGGAGGAAATTTGGAAAAGCTCATGGTTACGGGGAAAGTCGATGGCAGGCGGTCGCGAGGTCGGAGTCCGATGACTTGGTCCGATCAGATCCGCACCAAGCTGGACACGTCATTATACGAGGCGCTCCTCGCCGCCGAGGATAGGGGACGATGGCGCAAGATTATAAGAGAGAAACTATTGGGAGGTGGTGGTCACGACCCTCAGACATGAGGAATTCGACTGGAGGAGGAGGAACGGGATTGCAAGCCGACTACCACGCCGCGCGATGCCAAAGTGTTTTGTTACAAGCACTAATTAGGTGACGTAACGTCGAGATTCGAGAAAACGGGTCGTTGTGAATTATTTATTGTAAATATTGAAGTCGTTATGTATGACGGCGCTCGGACATTTTTTTACTACTTTCACTCAGGGACTGTGGCTCTGTAGATATTTGCTCGAAGATGGAGAAGCAAATTGTTTTTCGTGAATTTTCAAGTCGTAGTACAAAAGTTGTGTCTAGATGTACTAGGCATCCTCTGCAATAGAGTTGTCTACAATTAGAACAGGTTGCCTGAGGATGTCATCTCAGCAAGAACTATAAACACATTTAAAAATAGACCTTTGGAATAGATCTTTGGATAAAGAGGGAAAAAAAATCCTTGACAGATAAATACTATTTTTTTTCGACACTGCTTGATATAGGCACATCAGTATACACTGCTCGCCTATAAACAAATAAATAAGTAAATAGATCCGCCCTTAAGGTGACGCATTGATAAACTATTGTTTCTCAAAAATCGAGTACCGCGCCCCTTCATGGAGCCTTTACACACAGGCGGTACGAGCGGTATAGCAGACGGGCGGGCATCTGTATTGTACTGGTTATATAAGAAGGGCTCACACAGGTCCGGTCGCGGTACTGCCGTACCGCCCTTTACCGCTCGTACCGCTCTACCGCTCGTACCGCCTGTGTTTGATGGAGCCTTCACTCGGACAAATTTTACGCGGTCGCACTCGACAGGATCGCGCCAGAGCGGCGGGCGGCAGTGAGTTTTTAATTAATTACTCATAATGCACACATTAAAAAAAATAACTTCTCGGTCTGTACCTAATATAGAGAAGAGATCAGGCTATTTTATTCATAAAAAATAATGGGGTGTTGTCGCTGATAATTCTGAGTATTCGAATAATTAAACTTTTTTTTGGTGAGAAATTTGTAAGTTTTTTTTTTTATTAAAGTCGGTCACTTTCCAAAATTTAGTCCGGTTCATAAAATTTTTCAAGATTTTCCCTTATGTATGAAATTTTTAAATTTGAATCAATATCATTCGTCCTCTCACATCGCGCATTCAAAAGTACTCGTTCTCGTGTTTCTCGGCCCGATGCGTCATCTTAAAAGATTCGCGTTTAATACCTATGACTCTTTATATACGAGCGAGGTCTACAGTTTGGACAAATACTAGTTGTACCTTCATTCTCCTCATACTCGACATCGGAATCCTTCTTCTCGCTATCTGGCTCATTTTCTTCTACGTTCTCTTCTTTGGTGATGGTCTCTTCTTCTTCTAGAATCTTCTCGTCTAGATACTCCTCGTCTGCAATAAGTTAGAATGTGCAGATAATAAATTAATAAATAAAAACATATTTGGATTATTGGGGGACATCTTACACACTGAAACGTGGTCTCTATGTGCCTTATTAACAAGCTCCAAGTAGCACAACGAGTTATGGAGAGGGCTACGCTCGGAGTCTCTCTGTGAGATCGAATCAGGAATGAGGAGTTACGTAGAAGAACCAAAGTTACCGACATAGCCCAACGCATCGGCAAGTTGAAGTGGCAATGAGCAGGGCACAGCGCGGAGGACTGATGACCGTTGGGGTCGAAAAGATCTCGAGTGGAGACCACGCACCGGCAAGCGCAGCGTAGGACGAGGATGACTTCATAAGACCGAAGGATCGCGCTGGATGCAAGCCGCTACCAACCGGTCTTATTGGGAGATCCATAGGGGAGGCCTATGTCCAGCAGTGGACGTCTTATGGCTGATGTATGGATGGATGGATCTAACACACAATCTCTGACCCCAAACTAAGCAAAGCTTGTAATGTGGCTGCCTCATATTAAATACATACTTATATACGTACATATTATAATATCCAGATAGAGCATTTATATAGAGCATATGTTCATCACATAAATGGATGGGATGGGGATCGAACCCACGCCTCTTTGGCACAAAAGTCAGGATCTAACTACTGAGCCACTGAGGATTGACTGCCTCATAATATAATATGGTGATTTAAAACTAGTGCAAAAATTGGCAGCCTTATTTCTAAAAGCAATCTTTTACCACGCAACCTTGAATGGAGAGAAAAATAAAAAAATGTACACTGAATATGTTGTGCTATATTTTTTCTGACATAGTTCAATATCACTATCATATAAAAAATCGGTCAAGTGCAAGTTGGACTCGCGCACGAAGGGTTCCGTACGATATTGGAGTTCCTTTAGCCCATTTCAAGCAGATACCTTTTAAACAACAAAAAAATAACTTTTGTTGTATGGGAGCCTTAAATATTTATTTTATTCCGTTTTTAGTATTTGTTGTTATAGCGGCTACAGAAATACATAACATGTGTAACAGCCTGGTGACAGACAGACACACGGACGGACAGCGAAGTCTTAGTAATAGGGTCCCGTTTCTACCCTTTGAGTATGGAACCCTAATACTACCCTGATTCAGCTACCAGAGACGAAACTAAACTGGAAAGTTTGTGAGCCTTATAAATATTTTTGCTTCGCAAAAAACCTACCTAGGAAAGGTAGCCATAAGGTGGGATTGAGCCAAATCCACCACGCCGGCCCAGAGCAAGTTGGTGGATTCACTTACAACGTACACAGGTTACCACACAATGTTAACTTTCACCAAAAATGTAGTCAAATGTACCAGTAGTGTCAAACTCCATAATAAGTTCCATAAAATTCATTGATATGGGACCAGGATTTGAACCCAAGACCTTACAATGGAAAAGCAGGTGTTACTACTACTAGATCACCACAGCTTCTAATTCAAAGTGGGGGCGATAAGTCCAGCACTGCCAGCCCACTTTGTTGTGGTTGTTTGCAAGAATGTTGTGGCATTGCAATTTACAAAGCCAGAGAAGACGCCAGAATAGCTAACGGGTTGCATGATGCTTCTGCATTGGCAATATTTTTTATTTTATTTATTTATTTGTTTATAGGCGAGCAGTGTATACTGATGTGCCTATATCAAGCAGAATCAAATAAAATTAGTATTTATCTGTTAAAGAATTTTTTCCTCTCTTTATCAAAAGGTCCAGTCTATTCTTAAATGTGTTTATAGTTTTTGCTGAGATTACATCCTCAGGCAACCTGTTCCAGTTGTAGACAACTCTATTGCATAGGATGTGGTGTGCAGTGTTGGTTTGTGATGGTGTAGGCTGCAAGATAAATTTATGGCGTCTGCTATCCCGCATATTTTCGTTTAAGGTGTACATGTCGTGAATATGCGGAAGATTATAAAAGCCATTGACAATCTTGAAGGTCTCAATTAGGTCTCCACGCATTCGTCATTCTTCGAGGGTCGTGAGACGAAGAGCTTTTAACATTTTCATAGGTTTTGCGGCGCAGAGCATATGGAATCCTGGTGGCTTTTCTTTGTGCACTTTCAAGCAAATCAATATCCTTCTTAAAGTAAGGACTCCCCACCTGGAACCCATACTCTAGCAGAGGCCTTGTATAGGTTTTGTAATCATCTGGTTTGTCATCCACATCGCCATCATCTCATTCACCATCCATGCTACTGGAGCAGTTATGCCAGCAGTCCAATGCAGGGGGAACGCAAGTCCTGCACTGACGTCCCGCATGGGGTGTTTTGTGCATTCCCCCTCCAGCGCCTAACCGAGCCAGCCCAGCTCCTTAAAGTAACGGAGCGTGGCTCTGGGCCGCTGGCATAACTGCTCCGGTGGTGTGGATGGTGAATGAGAACCACAGCTTCTCATCATCATCATTTCAGCCATAGGACGTCCACTGCTGGACATAGGCCTCCCCTAATGATTTCCAATAAGACCGGTTGATAGCGGTTTGCATCCAGCGCGATCCTGCGGTCCTAATAAGGTCATCCGTCCACCTTGTGGGTGGACGTCCTACGCTGCGCTTGCCGGTACGTGGTCCGCTGGGCCACAGCTTCTATATTACATTAATTGGTGACAATTTTTACCTTGCGTCAATGCGTCTTTCAGCATTTTAACGCTTTTAGAGGTCTGTTCTTTGAATGCCAGGGCCTTTTCCAGCTGTTCAGCGCAGTCCGAGCACAGGTATTTCACATTAGCTGGTATCTGGAAGCATTTAACATAAAATAAATACATATACAATTATAAAAAAAAACCGGACAAGTGCGAGTTAGGCTCGCACATCGAGGGTTCCGTACAAACACGTTGTTAAAATAATTAAAAACCTGTGTTAGCATGTGCTAATTGAAGTTCTTTTATATGATACCTTACATGATACGATTTACTCACTTTGAATTTTGAACTCATATTTTGTGAATTTTGAGGCCCTATTTTTTGTAATTTGAATAAAAATGTACAGTTTTCAGATTTATTCCTACATGTGTACTGAGACAATGCTTCTCGCCAAATTTCATAATTCTATGTCAACGGGAAGTACCCTGTAGGTTTTGATTTTTGTGAGTGCCAAATATGCGGTTTTTTACGACATAAACGGCTCTAACTTTTTTAAACGATAACTGAGAAGTTTTTCTTGTACACAACTGCAAGAATTCATCGATATACAGTTTAAATTTCAACTCGATATCTTTACGTGTTCCCGAGATAAAGAGTCTTGACATACACACAGACGGACAACAAAGTGATCCTATAAGGGTTCTGTTTTTTCCGTTTGAGGTACGGAACCCTAAAAATATACAAAAAGATTTATTTATCAAAAGTGTACGATAAACCTTATAGGTATCGCCACACAAGTCGGCGGATGAGAAGTTAGCCGCAGATGACACGATGCATGCATGAATTGATGATTGGCGTTGGCATGATTTCTTGCGAGCGACCTCGAAGAGTCAACACGTCCTGAAGATGCCTCGTTGAGAGGAACACGTGTCGAACAGAGTGTGGTGCAGTGAGAATAAGGGTGTTATTTATTACTGAAGTGTTTTCAATATTTTGTCATATTATTTTAAAGATTTTTTTAATGCCCTTAAACTTATTTGCCTACAACAAGATAGCGGAAATACACTAAATATTTATTCAAAACAAAGATTTGAAGATGAATTTCCGCAAAGTAGTATTCAATCAACTATCGCAGATGACACTTCGCCGTGATTCGCTAATTATTGCGGCATGTGTGCAAAATGCCTACGCAAGTGGCGAAGTAGTGAGCACGGGCGTAGGGAGCTCGCGGGAGTCATGAGGTTGGCGTGCGGGTGTGCGCCGGCGGGCGTCTCTGGCTCCCGCCCATACCAATATTTTGCCTTTTGCGCTTCCCATCCGCCGACTTGTGTGGCGCGAATTATAATTAACTCTTATAATTAAATATTTATTAGTGTTATACTATGTTTAGAAGGTTGATAGCAAAAATTATAAATATTATAAGGACCCCAAGCTAAGAAAGCTTGCGATACTATAGAGCTAGAGACTGAAATACTACTTACTACTTATAAATATTTTTAAATACATACTTGTACAGATTTTAACAACCAGGCACAAAGCAAATACCTATGTTCACCACACAAATATTAGCCCTAGGTGGGAATCGAACCCACGCCTCTTTAGCCCAGGAGTCAGGGTCACTAACCACTGGACCATCAAGGAAATCATAATGGTGAAATGTAATTAAAAAGTGAATGATGATTTAAGTTGTTACTTTTATGGGTCTAATTTAGCCTAAAATACAAGAAACTTTTTGGCAAGTGTGAAGATAGCTACAAGCTATGGATAATCCAATCCTGACACAGCTTCTAAGTAAGTTGGTATAGGTGGCTAGACCTGGTGTCAGAATTTTAAAGACGCCTAAAGGCCTCTGACATGGTTAAACTTCTAAGTGAGAGAGAAAGAGAGAGAGAGAAAGAACTTTTATTTCGTGACATACATGAACAAATACAAACAACAAACAAAAAAAACAGTAGTTATGCAGCAAGTGAGCACAGTTGACGGATTGCCACGAAAACCGGTCCCAACTCAGCGTGAATTGCTGATTGAGAACAATCAGCGCTGGTATTCTGCTGAGACTGGTAGGTGACGTCACATACAACACAAATATAAATTTAAACAATAACGATTCAGAGTATTAGAGTATAAATACACATACCGTGAAACATGCCAACTTTGCATCCAAGGGTTTCTTTGCCCAGAATGCAATCTGCAAGGAGATCCGTTGATATTGAAAAATATTCTAGTGTTATGGGAACATTACTAACTTGGGTGGAAAGTAGGTTTTACGTGTCACATCACTGAATACATCGTTGGTAGCCAACTTCATTCAGTAACGTGTCGGAACCTGTCGAATAGAGTGCATGTTTACGCGGGCAAATTTTTGAAGAAATTTTACAGTAAACTACAAGACATGGCGAAAACAAAGGGCGGTTTGTATTATTGTATGTTATAAATATCGAATTGCTCAGTGTTTTAACCGTAGTTTCGGCGGTAAAGGCTCACACAATCAAAAGATATGATGATGGGCAAAGTTATCTAATGATTTCAAGACCTCAGAATGGCTACTTTGCCAGCGTTCAAAAAAGTGTAAGGGTTGTTTACAATAAAACATGTTTTATTTTACTAATTTGCTAAATTAATGAAAAAATATGTATAAAAATATATACTATATTAATTTAATATTAATATACCTGTATTAAAAGTTGTTATTTTTTTAACAGAAAAACAAACACATATCTCGCATCCGACAAAGAAAGTCTAGTCCAGAAGTAAAATAGGGTCGAGAATGTACAAAAATTACTCTGAAAAAAGAAGGATAATAATCAATAAAATTACAAAACAACATGTTAAGTCTGTGGGGCATTCAACTGCAGAAGAAGAAAATAACACCAAGAGTTTTACAAGTTTCTGATGAATATGGGTCTCCGCTTTCCAAAAAGGGCTTAAAACTGTTGGTTCACGGATATATGAAAAAAAAACTCACAGACCCATAAATTCAAATATCAATATCCTGGTGATGCATGGGTCCAAAGCTTTTGGTCTAGACATAGTAATGAATTAACTGTAAGAACTACTCAAAATATTTCAAAGGCAAGAGCAGAAAAAGGGCCACAAGAAATCGCAGAATATTTTGATAATTTGAGAACTTTAAGTAGTGTTTTTATTATAATTTTAATTTTAGTTTTGTGTTGTCCCACTGCTGGGCAAATGCCTCCCTTCCCTCCTTCCAGACTCCGCGATCTACTGTGTTGGTGGCCTAGTGATTTATTGAGATTACTAAAAATTACTAACTCAAATGTGGCAGCCCTATCACATTGAAATCACAATTTTCATTTAGTATGGAAAAGAGAAAAAATAACAAGGTAACATTGCCCACTCATTTCAAAAGCAAAGTTGTATCATAATCGGTAAGATTTTTAAATTAAACTCCTTCATTGCCCTAATACTTTTAATAGTTTGTTTCTCACTGGCAAAAAGGCTACACTTTCATCAAAAATTAACATGGGTAATGTTGGCTAGAATTGTAGATAACTTTGCCCGCCATCAAAATCAATTAAATGTTGGATAAAATGTTGACTTTTTAAAAAACTAACTAAACTAGACCATGCCCATGATCCTGCAGATTACGGCATTAAAGAAAAAATACCTCAGAACTAGTAAAAAAAAACAGATACTTCAACTTTTCTAAAAAAAACGGGCAAAGTTGGCATATTTCACGGTACCTAAAATAAAATAAAAATAGCCTTTATTCGCTAGTATATGACCTTACAGAATCTTACTCTTATTTCTATTTCTTAAATACTAGGTTGTCCTCCTGGTCATAGGCCTTCTCTAGAATTTAGAAAACACATACCTACACACACTTAAATAAAATCACACAACAAAGACAGTATTCCATAAACTAAAAACATCTACATTATCCTACATCACACTATTAAGTGTGTTGCAGTCAGTATTGGGTTTTGCGCAGCTTGCAGTTAACTTTACAACTGTCAACAAGTTTGCCTCGGCTTATACTGTGCAGTGAGTCACCTCAGTTTACAGACACCAGTAAGTTTAATTCAGCCTATAACTATCTTATCTTAATATATATAAATCTCGTGTCACAATGTTTGTCCTCAATGGACTCCTAAACCACTTAACCGATTATAATAAAATTCGCACACCATGTGCAGTTTGATTAAAATTGAGAGATAGGATAGTTTAAATCTCAAATTATAGTCGCAATTTTAATTTATTTAGCCACAGCAACGCGTGGCCGGGCAGCTACTAGTACATATATATGAATTACATGTCACATTGTCCGCGATGGACTCCTAAACTACTAAACCGATTTTAACCAAATTTCACACAGTATGTGCAGTTTGATACAACTTGAGAGACAAGTTAGTTTATATGTATCTCAATTTATAATCCCATTTGTTTATTACACTTTTAAATCTGTCTGTACCAGGGTGAAACCGGGATGGGCAGCTAGTCTATTATGGGCATATTGTTGAAACACCTTTTTGCATGTAAATAAATTTATCATAGAATATTCTTATTTGTTCCTCAAGATAAATATAAAAGCATTTTTTAAGCAATTGCTGACTCAATGATGCTTCTTCATATTGAGAAACTATAGGTCAGAAGTAAATTATAGGCTTAGCACCTTGCGTGAGTACTGTACCAGCCTTTTGTTATAGTCCACTGCAGGACGTAGGCCTACCCACGAAGGGTGATTGGGCCATATCCACCACGCTGGCCCAGTGCGTGTTGGTGGGTTCACATACGCCATCGAATTCCTTCTACGGACGTATGCAGGTTGCCTCACGATGTTTTCCTTCACCGAGAACCCAGTGGTGTGAAATTCCGTACATAAATTCCTGGAAGAGAAGCCTGGAAGAGATCGCTTCCAGCAATAAGGCCGCCTAGTGTTGCACTATCTTAAGAATTTTACTAATGTATTTATTGTTAATTTATTTTGTGTGTACAATAAAGAGTTATTTGTTTGTTTGTTTGTTTTGTTTAAATTCCAAAGAACTCATTGGTACGGGACCGGGGATTTGAACCCACAACCTCACGATTGTAAGGCGGGTGTCACAACCTCTTGACCACCACGGCTTTTAACTTGTGTGAGTGCATCACAGTAACTTATATACCTAGGTACTTCAAAATCTTTTATTGACCTTTTTAAGGAGATTAGATATAGTTTTAGGTGACTCTCCAAGTGGCAATCAGTTGGATACCAGCTCGAGATAAGTCATAGAGACTAAAACATAAAGGAATTAAGCCTAAAGATCTTTTAATCAATGAATAATTTTGGTGAATTATCAAGAAGGCTTAGGAAAGATATTGTGCTGGACAGTTACGAAATATAAAGTTTGATATTTGTTTACATTTTTAGTAATATAATCTTATTAAAGTAAGAGTTTTAAAGGCGTAATTAACAAAATCATTAACTTAGGAGTACGTCCTTTTTGAGAAAAACTTGAGAAACCTAGATCACGATACCTACTAGTTTATGAAATAAGTTAGGTACCTTGATATCGAAGCAGGTTTCAAACATGTTGGCGTAGGCTTCTCCATTTTCTTCGTACACAGCAAATAGGTCGTACAAATCGGTGGCGCTCATGCAGCTGATACAACCTAGAAATTCATCCTCCTCCATCATTTTGAAGAAAAATAGTTTGCTTCCTCGCTCACGAGTTCAAAGAAAAAAGGCCATTTTCAAATTTTGTTTTTGACAATCGACGATCGCGCTTCGCTTGTACTACTTCCGGTGTAGCCAGGACTATATTTTAAAAGAGTCTCTACTTTATCCCTTGGGGCCCCGAGGCCCCACATTTATTTTATTTGGACAATAAAAACAATGACAAAACAATTTAATGCGTATGCATTAAACAAAAATGCGAAGGTATTTTAAGTTGAATTGATAAATTACTTTAACAGATGATAGGTTATGGAAAAAAACAATATTTATTTTTTTAAAAAAATCCAGGGAATTGATCTTTGTTATGGTAATTCACTCTGGAATGGCTAGTGATGCTATTTCCGGTTTCACAATCGATCGATTTTGTGTTCATTAAAAATACCGTTCCATTTCACGTAAAATTGACAAAATGTCTGATATATCAATGTCATTGTCAGATATTATATTTTTTCTCTCTCTTTTTTAAAGGCATCAGAGCGAGATAGCTTACAAACAATGTCATCTGTTACAAAGTACATTGCTATTTTCTTTCACTTTGTTTGAGTCGTGCGCTGTTATCGTCTCTTATGTAAATAAAAATAAAGTAATTTATATCCTGCAGTCTCTGCAGACTTAATTTAGTGCGCGAAGTGAATGCGAATCATGCGAATGGCTCTATCGCTAGGGGCAACGAACTTTCAGTGTAATCTTTGCTACGTGCCAAGCAACAACATTAAATTATTATTTTAATCACAACCAGTTATCATAAATTAAAATGAAGTTTAAAATAAACAAAGAACTTGTCCCGATCAAGGCCCACTTCTTCTTCTTCTTTGCTGGTAAGATTTAAATTTAATTTCAATAGTTTAATCACATCGGCATATGTTTCTTATAATTTATTAATATTTTTATGAATTTCTTTCTAATGACTAGGTAAATGACCTAGATGCATAATAATACATATGCTACTTGAGACAAGTTGTAGCTTTATTTTGCGCGATATCTTTATCTCTGTATAATCTAGATTACTTTTATAACTGGTTACTCTCTACTTTCTAAACTTTTTTGGATGGTTTGTTTAGGCAATGAAACTACACAGCATTTTATTTTTATTCAATATATTGTATACATGTAATAAACATATACAAAGCTTTTGATTGTAGCGTTGTCCGCAAGTTATTTTGATTTATGTGCTATCCCATAGGAACTTTTATTTTTCCAGGATAATAAGTATCCTATGTCACTCTCCAACCTTTAAACTATGTTCATGCCAAAAATCAAGTCCCTCTGTTAACCAACATACACACTTTTGGATTTAAATCTGCACACCACATCCTCAGCAACAGAGTGGTTTACAACTGGAATAGGTTGCCTGAGGATGTAATCGCAGCAAGGACTATTAACACATTTAAGAATAGACTGGATCTTTGGATGAAGAAGGAAAAAATTTTCTTGACAGATAAATACTAATTTTATTCGACTCTGCTTGATATAGGCACATCAGTTTATACAGCTTGCCTATAAACAAATAAATAAAACAAGTAATTTTTTATTTATAAATGAAGAATCTGTATCTTAATCCTTAAACAAGACGAACCATATGACTATTCTACATTTTTGAGCACAGATTTGAAAGTGCTAATACCTATGCAAGGTTCACCCTTCATGGGTAGGCCTACATCCTGCAGTGGACTTTTAAAAAAAGCTGATACAGTACAGTTAAATTACTGTTCGGAGAATGAACTAATTTAATATGTTGTTTAAGTCAGAGTTATAGAAAGGAAATAATTATTTCAGTAATAATGTCTTAGCTAATAAATGTTCTTACTTGCTTAGCATACGACCATGAAAAAAACCTTTTTCAACATGTGAAAAAGTGACAGATGTATATAATACCTCACCATAACTCGGTCCGCTTCAGCCGTTTAGGAAAACAGGGTTAGGAAACTGGTTTCCTAAATGGCTTTTTTTTATACTTTCAGGAAACTGGTTTCCTAAAAATATTTTTTAATACTTCTACTTCACTTGTTTCCAAGGAGTACTATGTTTATGTTGTTTTAGCCACTTATGAAACTGTGCAATAACTGGATTCCAGACATGTATTGCCATTGAGTATCGTATTTAACGAATTGTATTCTCATTCCATCCATACATCCATCCATCAGCCAAAGGACGTCCCCTGCTGGCTGGATCTCCAATAAGACCGGTTGGAAGCGGCTTGCATCCAGCGCGATCCGGCGGTCTCATTACATAGAAAGAATTATTTCGTGATGCATTTAAACCTGGCTGGTATTAGGCATTTTTAAGCGCCCTAAAAGCCTTTGACACAACTCAATGGTTAGAATAACAGGGACCTACAATTTAATGTGTCATCCGAGCCACGGTAGCGCTCAGTTGGAAAACCGCGCCACCCGCGGTCGGGTGACCCAAACACTCCTTAATTTCGGACAAACATACTAGTCCGCCCCGGACATGGACTTCGCGCTATTTCTATTTTATACCATAAATACCTACTGGGATTTGAAAAAAAAGGTAATAATATTTGTAAGAAAGTTAGCGATTTATTTTAAACAAACGTTGAAACTCCCGCAGAGAGTGGCGCCGTTTTACCTCTTTTTACCACGGCCCTCGTATCTTCGCAACCACTAAATAGAAGATGCTCATATTCGAACTCAAAAATTCTATAAATATAAACTACGTTCATACTAAAGGTGACGTCCACAAGTGGTATATTATTCAGAGAGAAATCGAACCAAGATGATAAATGCATCATTTGAAAGCTTGATTTATGGGATTCTCAAAAATATTTAATTTAGATTTTTTCACCCCTCTATTTTTTTTAAATGTGAAAAATAAATTGTATCAAAAATAATAATACAGCTTTGTATTTTTTCTAGTTTAGCAATAATAAAGTGCTTCTGTCGTTATTTTACTTACATTCGTAGGTAGCTGATTCTTACACATTCATCTCTTAATTTGCTAAAATTAAAAATTATAACCTACCAGTGAGACCAGTAAGTAGGTACAATGTGACAAAAAACCACTTAAGAACTGTGTCTAATTGGTAAAAATGCTTCTATTTAACAATTTGGAGGTTACTTAATCAGGATTGATAGAGATAAACTACCTATTGAGCCAAATATATGTATTTATCCTAATAGATTCATAATTAGTTTAAAAAAAACGGAGGGCTTTTTTTTTAACTGATGTAATAGACTCAAAAAATCTCGAAATGTAACGAGTGTTGTGGTTAGAATTTTTGATTATTATGATACCAGCCTCCCTACATTTTGTGGGCATGTCCTTTCATGGAGATCGGTTGAGCGGTAGTTGAGTTATTGTCGAACAAATATACAAACAAAGAAAAACATACACCCAAGTGCCGGCTCGTCCCAGTAGACTCTAAGACCTCACTTACGCTCGGCCTATAAAATTGGTCAAACTAGGTTTGTTATGAATAGTTCCTTTGCCATGCAGGAAGAAAAAAAAAAGTGGGGTACAGTTGAGAAAAAAGTGCGCTGAATTTTTCTAGCAAAATATCTATAGAGTCACAATCGTGCAAAAAAGTGTCCGAGCCAAAACCCTGCCCGAGCTACGTAGTGGGCTAGCTTTTTAGTTAGTCGTAAGGCAATTGCAAGCCGACTACATCGCCGCGTGATGCCAACGTGCTCGGTTACAAGCACTAATTAGGTGACATAACGTCGAGATTGGAGAAAACGCGTCATTGTGAATTATTTAATGTAAATATCTAAGTCGGGATGTATGACGGCGCTCGGGCATTTTTTAGTAGTTTCACTGCTCAAGGATGCAGTTTAAACAAGATTATTTTTTGCAAAAATTAGCATGTCCGACTGCACCCGTGTACAGAATTCGCGAATATTCCGCACGGATCGATGTAGCATTTTTCACATTATTGTTGATTTATCAAAAATGGCTCAGCCGATTTCGATAAAATTTAAATGGGACCAATTTCGAAGTATACTCTTTCCAATTAAAATATAATTATTGAAATCGGATCACTATGAAAAAAGTTATGAGTGGTTATACATAAAAAAATATATATATACGCGTCGAATTGTATACCTCCTCCGGTGGTCAAAAATTAGAATTAATAAATAACACCTGTACCCAGTATGTTACTTAGCCGTGTCTTAATTCATAAAACGTTTTATCTCCCTGCGCCTATAAAACAATCAACTGGTATCACAATCATAATCATTATCAGAGATACGAGCTTCAACAATGTTTTGATAACAATGTGTGCGAGTCTAAAAGGATTTCTCTTTATGAGTCCATAGAGAGAAATCCTTTTAGACTTGTTTTATTAGGCCCCTGCAGTTCGTAGGCCTACCCAAGGAGGGTGATTGGCCCATCCATATCCACCACGCTGGCCCAGTGCGGCGCCATCGAATTTCTTCTACGGACGTACGCAGGTTGCCTCACGATGTTTTCCTTCACCGAAAAGCCCGTGGTATGAAATTCCGTACATACATTCCGAAGAACTCACACACGGGACCGGGGGTATGAACCCACGACCTCACGATTGTAAGGCGGGTGTCACTACCTCTAGACCACCACGGCTTCTTTATGGACTAACATGAGATTAATATCATTCAATCCTGAAAGTAAAAGGACATGTCCACAAAATGTATGGAGGCTGGTATAATAATAATCAAAAATTCTAACCACAACACTCGTTACATTTCGAAAAAGTTCATATTTTTCTGAGTCTATTGCATCAGTTAAAAATAAAAAAGAGCCCTCCAAATTTTTTTTAATTAATTTTGAATCTATTAGGATAAATGAATGTATTTGGCTCGATAGGTAGTTTTTCTCTAGCAACCCTGGTTAAGTGACCTCCATTATTGTTAAATACAAGCATTTTTACCAATTAGACACAGTTTTTAAGTGTTTTTTTGTCACATTGTACCTACTACCTGGTCACACTGGTAGGTTATAATTTTTAATTAAAGCAAATTAAGAGATGAATGTGGAAGAATCAGCTACGAATGCAAGTAAAATAACGATATAAGCACTTAATTATCGCTAAACTAGAAAAAATACAAAGCTGTATTATTATTTTTCATACAATTTATTTTTCACATTAAAAAAAATGGAGGGATAAAAAAACAAAAGTAAATATTTTTGAGAAGCCCATATAACAAGCTTTCAAATGATGTATATATCATCTTGGTTCGATTTTTCTCTGAATAATATACCACTCGTGAACGTCACCTTTGGACTCATTTTCAAAAAAAAAAACTTCGCTTCAAAAGCCTTGGTGCAGTAGTTTTTTGGCATTCTGTTAAAAGCTAGCTATAATAGTATTATATCACTGTCGTGATAGGCTAGGTAACATATAATAGAAAGTCATCAATATATACTTTTAGAGGTGGTAAATATTGTATCACATTGTATAATGTTTTTATGATTTTCACACAAATCCGCAGCACCGCGCGGCGTGTATACTAAGCGCCACGCAAGTCGGCGGATGAGAAGTTAGCCGCAGATGGCACTTCGTCATTCGCTAATTATTGCGCATGTGTGCACAATGCTGACGCTGCGTGTCGTAGTGGTGTAGGGAGCGCGCGAGAGGTATGAGGTTGGCGGGCGGGTGTGCCCCGGCGTCTCGTCTCTCTGGCTCCCTATATTTCGGCTTTTGCTCAGCGTTCTGCGCATAACTTCCCATCCGCCGACTTTTATGGCGCTTAGTAGTGGCGGATTTACGTGTTTGCTGCATTTAGGCTGTTGAATTTTGCGCCCCAGATCTTAATAACTGCCTCGTAATTGACTGCCTCGGTGGCTCAGTGGTTAGTGACCCTAACTTCTGGATCAAAGAGGCGTGGGTTCGATCCCCACCCAGGGCAAATATTTATGTGATGAACATAAGTGTTTGCTCTGTGTCTGGGTGTTATTTAGTTACTATCTAAATAAGTATGTATTTAAAAATAAGTATATGTAGTATATCAGCCTCTGGCAGCCATATCACAAGCTTTGCTTAGTTTGGGGTCAGAGGGTGTGTAAGATGTCCCAAAAATATATATTTATTTATATTTAATAATAGTAAATCGATTTTTGTTCTTCTATAGACCTTGTAATATTTACGTAAATAAATGAATCTTTTATTTAAGTATATCAATAGTAAAATGGTCCCTATTTTTCTGCCACCAAAATCTGCTGCTTTAGGCCTACTCAGCCTGCTGGTAAACCCGCTACTGGACCCGACTTTAAAAATCTTGTGACATAATAAACACTTATTATGAGTATTGAACTTCGATTTGGTTTGACCGATTTTTCCGACTTTTAGTATACAGGGTTATTCCTAATCAATGACATCCTTTTAGAGGCTTATTCTGTACATCAAAACTAACAACTTTTGTTCTGCGACTTTTGTCAAAACTTAAAAATAAAATGTTCCATAGGAAACATATCGTTCACCCGCGACATTTTGTCGTAACAACTCATTTCTTTTAGTTTTGACATTAGGCGCGGAACAAAAGTTGTTAGTTTTGATCTCAGAGCAAATAAAAAAATCAAGACAGAACGTCGTTGAACAGTCAAGTGAGGCCGGTTTTTTATACATGTGTGAGTGCGTCAGTGTTGCACCGCCATAGTTCGACTGACAAGCCAAGGCGTATTTTCATTGTACGTGGATGTGTGTGTACTTGTCTGTACACGGCGAGGCGTAGTTTTGGTTGGCTTCACTTTTTTGTTCACAACATTCTCTTTGTTTTTTTTTTATTTGCTCTGAGGTTTTGATGTACAAAATAAGCACCTAAAAGGATGCCAATTGATTAAGCTCTCGTCACACAGAGGCGGGAAGTGCGGGAAAGCGATCGCGATCCGGGACGGGATTTTTTTGTAATATTCGAATTTGTATGCTACCTGACACATCACAAGCGGCGCTCGCGCTTTGCACCGCTATGGACTTTCTCGCAGCTCTCGCCTCTGTGTGACCCGACTTTAAGGAATAACCCTGTATATTTGTTAGGTTTTAAAATAAGTCAAAACAAAGTTTGCAGAGTCAGCTAGCATAGTTATAAAATTTTAAAATCTATGTTTTGAATAAATATTTAGTGTATTTCCGCTATCATGTTGTGGGCAAATAAGTTTAAGGGCATTAAGGACATTTATATAATAAAAAAAAAATTACACACAATTACTAATTTTACAATAATTATACATTTAAAGCTTTACTAAGCCGTGGTGGTCAAGAGGTAGTAACACCCGCCTTACAATCGTGAGGTCGTGGGTTCGAATCCCCGGTCCCGTACCAATGAGTTCTTTGGAATTTATGTACGGAATTTAACGCCACTGGCTTTTCGGTGAAGGAAAACATCGTGAGGCAACCTGCATACGTCCGTAGAAGAAATTCGATGGCGTATGTGAATCCACCAACCCGCACTGGGCCCGCGTGGTGGATATGGCCCAATCACCCTTCGTGGGTAGGCCTACGTCCTGCAGTGGACTACTAAAAAGGCTGGTACAGTATACATTTAAAAACTTATTATAAAATTTTACTATAGCTCGGAAAAAAAATATCTGCTCGAAAGTAGATTTTTGGGCTCTCTGGCTAGAAACAAAGATAAACTGGCTAACGCCCTCCGCAGTTCGTCTTGTACTATAGATGCGCAGACTGCTCCCTCTTTTTTGGGACTTATTTAAAATACATATCAGTCTCATTGTATAGTCATTTATTGATAAGACCACTGTTACCAGTAAAAGTTTAAATACAATTAGCAATTATACAGGGTTACAGGCTAAGTCGACCTATTCCCGTTAAGCGTGTGTAGTTTACTACGTTTCTGACTGATTTGACTATGAAACACCATATCCTAAATCTCACAGTTTTCGAGATATTTGAATTCAAATACTTTTTAAAAAAGGTTAATTTTACGGTAGTGAGGTCATAAAACATTGTAAAAATCAAATAAAAATAACAATACGACTTATACGTCTCAAAATATCTGAGCTGATAGCCGAAAATTGGGAATTTTATAAATACCAATTTCAAATATCTGTTTTTTTTTTAAATTTAGGATAGTGTATTTCATAGTATAATAAGTACACACCCTTAACGGGAATAGGTCGACTTACTATGTAACCCTATATAGTTCAATAATGGATACAAAACACTTCAATGTCATATACATTGTAAATGAAATTAATAATTATAATGTTTAATTATATATTGTGACATTCAATCTATACTCATATAGATTGAATGTCACAATATATAATTAAACATTATATCAAATAACAAATTAATCAAAACAAACTAACATTCTATCAAATCAATATATTGTAACTTATTCTAGCTTACTAATTACTTAATACTACCACATATTTCGGATCACTTGAGGCGACTAACCGACTATTTTAGTTGTTTGGTGTATTATGTACTTTGTTAAACTTCACATCCGCCGACTTCTATGATTCGGCTTTATATAGTTTATTCTGGCAAAAAACCCAAGATTAATTAAATTTAGCGCGCTCACCAAGACAAGATATTTAAGAAAATCGCCATTGTAAAATAGATTTTGACAATTATTTTTTTGCAAAAAATAGCATGACCGACTTCACCCGTGTACAGAATTCGCGAATATTTTGTTCGGATCGATGTAACATTATCACATTATTGTTGATTTATCAAAAATAGCTCAGCCGATTTCGATAAAATTTAAATGGGACCAATTTCAAAGTATACTCTTTCCAATAAAAAAACAATTATCGTAATCGAACCACTACGTAAAAAGTTATGCGTGGTTATACATAATTATTCATCCATCAGCCATAAGCAGTCAGTGCTGGACATAAGCCTCCCCTATGGATCTCCAATAAGACCGGTTGGAAGCGGCTTGCATCCAACGCGATCCTGCGGTCTTAATGAGGTCATCCGTCCACCTTGTGGGTGGACGTCCTACGCTGCGCCTGTCGGGACGTGGTCTCTACTCGAGAACTTTACGACCCCATCGGTCATCAGTCCTTCGCTCTATGTGCCCTGTCCATTGCCATTTCAACTTGCCGATCCGTTGGGCTATGTCGGTAACTTTGGTTCTTCTACGGATCTCCTCATTCCTGATTCGATCTCGCAGAGAGACTCCGAGCATAGCCCTCTCCATAGCTCGTTGGGCTACTTGGAGCTTGCTAATAAGGCCCATAGTGAGAGACCACGTTTCTGTGCCATAAGTCATCACTGGCAAAACACACTGGTCGCGAACTTTCGACTTCATGCACTGAGGTATGTCGGACGAGAAGACGCTACGCAATTTTCCGAACGCTGCCCAACCGAGTTGAATTCGGCGATTGGCCTCTGTGTTGAAGTCGGACCTACCTAACTGGACTACTTGTCCTAGGTAGACGTACGAGTCAACGATTTCAAGAACCGAGTTCCCAACAGAAATCGGGGTGGGTAAAACATGAGAATTCTTCTTCTTCTTTTGTTTGGCGTCGCATTGTTGTGCATTTGCCAGTGTCAAGTATTAAGTTTTACTATATTTTGATATTTTATCAAAATAGTCACTGTCGTAGTCACGCCAGAGTCCAATAAAGTCACGGTTAAGTCCAAACGTAGTCCAAGTCATACCTCAGTAAAGCAGTAGAGACTTTACTAGAGGCGTCTATGGAGTTTTGGTAAAACATGGGAATTACACATGACATTCGTTTTGTCCATGTTCATCTGTTGAGAAACCCGATTGAGGCCTTCGTGTATCGTGCTGAGCTCTTCCATCGATTTTGCCATGACTACTATATTGTCGGCAAACCAAGGGTGAAGGTGGTTATACATACGTCGGTCAAAAATTGAATATTGATCGCCGTAGAACGTCCGCGTCGGTGGAAAGCATTCACCACCTCCTGGTCCAATATACGTCAATGTGAGGAAGTGTTCATTTTAGGGTCCTTGGCAGTGAACTGACGAGTGATTCGGTAATTGTGGGCCGGGACCTGCCGCTCATATCGTTCGTTAATCCTTTTTAAACCACGACGTCCAAAAAGAGAGGAGATTTTCAATACGATTTTTAATAGCCATATTTTTTATTTATTTAAATTATATACAGGGTTATTTCTAATCAATTAGCATCCTTCTAGGGGCTTATTCTGTACATGAAAATTAACAACTTTTGTTCAAAACTAAAAAAAAATCAGCTGTTCCATACATTTTGTCGCGGATGAACTAAATTTTTCTATGGAACAACAAATTTTTTTTTAGTTTTTACGAAAGTCGTAGAACAAAAGTTGTTAGTTTTGATGTACAGAATAAGCCCCTAGAAGGATGCTAATTGATTAGAAATAACCCTGTATAATATATTTTAATTACTGTTTTTATACTAGCTGACCCGGCGAACTTCGTTCTGCCTGACAGTCGATTAACGTAGCCTAAGTTACTCCTTATTACATCAGCTACCTGCTAATAAAAGTCGCGTCAAAATCGGTTCAGCCATTTCAGAGATTAGCCGGATCAAACAGAGCCAGACAGACAAAAATTGTAAAAAATGTTATTTTGGTGTATATACCATATATTATATTATTATATTCATATGCATATAAAAAACGGTTATTTCAATATTACAAACAGACACTCCAATTTTATTTATTTGTATAGATTATTTACTAGCTGACCTCAGACCAAATAAAATAAAAAAACCGGGCAAGTGCGAGTCAGGCTCGCACACCAAGGGTTCGGTACAAATCCAGAAAATTTCACAAAATTGGGAAGTAAGTTGTTAAAATCTTTAATCTCTAAACTATAATCATCGACAAAACAGTTTTTTTTTCAACTCATATTGTGTGAATCTAGGCCCTATTTTTTGTGATTTAAATAAAAACGTACGGTTTTCAGATTTATTCCTATATGTGTGTTCTGACAATGACAATGCTTCTCGCCAAATTTCACAGTTCTATGTCAACGGGATGTACCTACCCTGTAAGTTTTGGTTTTGTGAGTGTCGAAATATGCGGTTTTTTACTACATAAACGGGTCTAATTATACGATAACTGAGAAGTTTTTTTTTAAACAACTGCAAGAGACCATAGATATACGTATACAGTTTAAATTTCAACTCGATATCTTTACGCGTTCCCGAGATAAGGAGTCTTGACATACACACAGACGGACAACAAAGTGATCCTATAGGTAAGGATTCTGTTTTTTCCTTTTGAGGTACGGAACCCTAAAAATCAAGACAAAATGTTGTGAATAAACAAGTAAAGCCGGCAAAAGTAAGCTTCGCCGTGTACCGACACAACACAAACATGTACACGTACAAAGAAACTACGCCTTGGGTCGTCAGTCGAACTATGGCGGCGCAACACCGACGCACTCACACATGTATAAAAAAACCGGACAGGTGCGAGTCAGGCTCGCACATCGAGGGTTCCGTAGAAGCACGTTGTTAAAATAATTAAAAACTTGTTTTAGCATGTGCTAATAAAGCTCTTTTATATGATACCTTACATGATACGATTTAAGCACTTTGAATTTTAAACCCATATATTGTGAATTTTGAAGCCCTATTTATTTGTGATTTAAATAAAAATGTTCAGTTTTCAGATTTATTCCTATTTGTGTACTCTGAGACAATGCTTTTCGCCAAATTTCATAGTTCTATGTCAACGGGAAGTACCCTGTAGGTTATGATTTTTGTGAGTGTCGAAATATGCGGTATTTTACGACATAAACGGCTCTAACTTCTTTATATGATAACTGAGAAGTTTTTCCTTTACACAACTGTAAGAAATCTACACTAATATTATAAAGAGGAAAGATTTGTATTTTTGTATGTAACGAATAAACTCAAAAAGTACTGGACCGATTTTAATAATTCTTTTTTCATTAGAAAGCTACATTATCACTGAGTAACATAGGCTATATTTAGTACTAGATTACTATAGTACCTATGTCTACCCGTGCGAAGCCGGCACGGGCCGCTAGTCATAAATATACGTATACAGTTTATATTTCAACTCGATATCTTTACGCGTTCGCGAGAGTCTTGACATACACACAGCCGGACAGACGGACAACAAAGTGATCCTATAAGGGTTTCGTTTTTTTCCTTTTGAGGTACGGAACCCTAAAAAACTGGCCTCACTTGTCTGTTCACGACGTTCCGTCTTGATTTTTTCATTTGGTCTGAGTAGCTGACCCGGCGAAATCCGTTTTACTCAATATCTTTTTATAAATTATAGCCCATGATTCTGATTTATTAACATTAGATACTCTTGCAAAGTTTCATTTCAATCCGTTCAGTAGTTTTTGCGTGAAAGAGGAACAAACATCCATACATACAAACTTTCGCGTTTATAATATTAGTAGGATATTTGACAAACATCAAATATAAATAAATAAATATTTTGGGACATCTTACACACGGTCTCTGACCCCAAACTAAGCAAAGCTTGTGATATGGCTGCCAGAGACTCATATACTACATATACTTATTTTTAAATACATACGTATATAGATAGTAACTAAATAACACCCAGACACAGAGCAAACTCCTATGTTCATCACATAAATATTTGCCCTGGTGGGGATCGAACCCACGCCTCTTTGATCCAGAAGTTAGGGTCACTAACCACTGAGCCACCGAGGCAGTCAACATTACCTACTCTCTAAGTCTTGTATACAACGATTTTATGTATATTTATCAGCAACTAGTTTTTGTCTGCCACATGATATTTTGATTTTTGAGATATCCCACTACAAGAATCTTCTAACTTTCTGGGATAATACGAGTAATTATTTATCCCAGAATTTAATTAATTGTTTTTCGCAAAAAATCGCAACACCGTCTTCCACCGTGTAACATACGTAATTCGAATAATGTTCACGAATCGATGTGACATCCATATAGGTACTTTTTTGTTGATTTATCAAAACGTCTCAGCCGAATTCGATTAAATTTGAATGTGACCGCCTCGCAAGAAGATATACTAAACTAATAATTGAATAAACATACAAATAAATAAATACTCTTTCAAACTAAAAAGATTTTTTTAAAACAAAAGAACACAGTACCTCCTCCTCTTTGGAAGTCGGTAAAAAGTAGCCTATGTCACTCTCTGACCTTTGAACTATATCCATGCCAAAAATCAAGTCTATATATTATTATCATTATTATTATTTCCTGGTGTTTATTTGGCTCAACGTATAAGCATTGCCATTCAGCGTGGCAATGCTGCCAGCATGCTGGGCACGCTGCCAACTGGCAGTGGGCTTGAGCACTTGGATTATCTTTAGACCTTCAAGGGTCTGTGGATGATCCAATTGCTTTCTTTGTAGGAGTAGTGTAGTATTGTCATTATTATAAAATTAAAAAAAATACCTAAATAAAAAGGTTTCGTTTTGTTAAAAAAAAAAGAAAAAAAGTCTACCCGTTGCTCTGTTGTTGCGTGAAAGAGTAACAAACCAACACACTTTCTGATTTACAATATTAGTAAAGCCCGCGTCACACAAGTTGGCGGAAATGAAGTTAGGTACAAGCTGGCAATATCCAATCAACGCGCGGCTTTGTGTGAGCTTAAGTCGGGACTGGATATTGCGCAGCTTGTAGTTAACTTCAACAAGCTGGCAATGTCCAATCAACGCGCGGCTTCATGTGAGCTTCAGTCTGGATTGGATATTCCGGAGCTTGTAGCTAACTTCAACAAGCTGGCAATGTCCAATCAACGCGCGGCTTTGTGTGATCTTAAGTCGGGACTGGATATTGCGCAGCTTGTAGTTAACTTCAACAAGCTGGCAATGTCCAATCAACGCGCGGCTTCATGTGAGCTTCAGTCTGGATTGGATATTGCGGAGCTTGTAGCTAACTTCAACAAGCTGGCAATGTTCAATCAACGCGCGGCTTTGTGTGAGCTTAAGTCGGGACTGGATATTGCGCAGCTTGTAGTTAACTTCAACAAGCTGGCAATGTCCAATCAACGCGCGGCTTCATGTGAGCTTCAGTCTGGATTGGATATTGCGGAGCTTGTAGCTAACTTCAACAAGCTGGCAATGTTCAATCAACGCGCGGCTTTGTGTGAGCTTAAGTCGGGACTGGATATTGCGCAGCTTGTAGTTAACTTCAACAAGCTGGCAATGTCCAATCAACGCGCGGCTTCATGTGAGCTTCAGTCTGGATTGGATATTGCGGAGCTTGTAGCTAACTTCAACAAGCTGTCAATATCCAATCAACGCGCGGCTTTGTGTGAGCTTCAGTCAGGATTGGATAGTGCGCATCTTGTAGCTAACTTCACATCCGCCATTTTGTGTGGCGCGGCCAATAAAGATAGTAACGATTCTCCGGGTAAATGAAACGGAACCCCTATACTATAGGATCAGTTAGTCTGTCCATCTGTCTTAGCCAATTTCCTCCGACTCTATTGAGATAATTTGTATAGGCTCAAGCCGTGGGGATTAGTGCACCTTATATTTAAGGTGAAACTAGTTGACGACACGAACTCTGATTTGGCTTAAATATATTGATCATATCTCAGCTGTTTTATCTGAAGAAGTGACAGATTTGATGATAAACAGTAGATATAGTGCGTGTACACCTATTGCAATATATTAGTTTCACCTGTATGTTTGCTTGCTTGTTTGTAACCAACCACTTTGAGCTCGATTTTGACCTACTTTGAGCGATCAGATTTTCTTTAAACTTTGGACACCTATCAAAGACCGATGACAATGCATTGATAATAAAATAAAATCTCAGTACTAAAACCATCGACAAAAATTTTTTTTTTTTCACTTTTCTCGTCATTCATCGAAAATTAGACTTCGTTAAAATAATTAAAAACCTGTTTTAGCATGTGGTAATGAAGTTATTTTATATGATACCTTAAATGATACGATTTACGCACTTTGAATTTTGAACTCATATTTTGTGAATTTTGAGGCCCTATTTTTATGTGATTTAAATAAAAATATTCAGTTTTCAGATTTATTCCTATATGTGTACTCTGAGACAATGCTTTTCGCCAAATTTCATAGTTCTATGTCAACGGGAAGTACCCGGTAGGTTTTGATTTTTGCGAGCGTTGAAATGTGCGTTTTTTACGACATAAACGGCTCTAACTTTTCATACGGTCACTGAGAAGCTTTTCTTTTACACAACTGCAAGAGATTATAAATATACGTATATAGTTTTAATTTCAACTCGACATCTTTACGCGTTCCCGAGATAAAGAGTCTTGACATACACACAGACGGACAGACGGACAACAAAGTGATCCTATAAGGGTTCCGTTTTTTCCTTTTGAGGTACGGAACCCTAAAAATGATGACTTAGGCGTGTTTAAAAAAAAAACTAAAAAACACGCCTAGTTTTTTAGTTTTTTTTTAAACTAAATATATATTAATTACTAGCTGACCCGGCCACGCGTTGCTGTGGCTAAATAAATTAAAATTTCGACTATAATTTGAGATTTAAACTATCCTATCTCTCAAGTTGGATCGAACTGCACATGGTGTGCGAATTTTATTATAATCGGTTAAGTGGTTTAGGAGTCCATTGAGGACAAACATTGTGACACGAGATTTATATATATTAAGATTAAGATTTACTCTTAACTTTACAGACGCCATTACATTTGATTCGGCCTCTTCAATTGATTGATTAATTCAAGTTGGTTGTTAAGTTTTCGTTCAAAGTCCTTTAAATGAGTGCTCAAAATAATTATCAAAATGATCGCTTTTAATTCACGTTTTAATCATAATTAGTGAAACTAAAATAGAATAATATGTTATCAAATGCATTATAAAGATAAGTACTCGTAATAATGCAAAGCAAATTATTCTCAACTTCGTTTGTTATCAGCTCGTTATCTCACAGACATTACAAATGGCCTATTAATAACATAGGCCAAGTGCGAGTCGGAATCGCTCACTAAGGGTTCCGTACCGTATAAGGAGGGCTCCCCGTTAATTTATTTTAATTCAGTTATTATTTTTGACGGTGAATATTTTGTGAATAAATTAATATCCAGCAAAGAACGGCAAAAATCATTTGTTGTTTAAGCAAATCGTTTGTTGTTTAAGGGCCTCCTTGAATATTATTTTATTTTATTTGAATTCTGTTTTTATTCTTTAATTAATTTTTTCTGTTTTTGACCGACGAACCACCGGAGGAGGTATACAATTCGACGCGTATATGTATATTTTTTTGTATAACCACGCATAACTTTTTTCTTAGTAGTCCGATTTCAATAATTATTTTTTTATTGGAAAGAGTATAATATTTGCGTTCTAGCGATGCGCCCCGGCTTCGCACAAATGTATTATACATATAAACATTTCTCTTGAATTATTCTATCTATTAAAACAAACTGCATCAAAATCCGTTTCTTAGTTTTAAAGATATAAGCATACATGGGGACAGACAGCGGGAAGCGACTTTGTTTTATACTATGTAATGATTCTGTACACGGGTGAAGTCGGTCATGCTATTTTTTGCAAAAAATAATTATTAGTATTTGTTGTTATAGCGGCAACAGAAATACATCATCTGTGAAAATTTCAGCTGTCTAGACAGACAGCAGAAAACACGATACATGAGATACAGCCTGGTGACAGACAGACAGACGGAGAACGGAGTCTCAGGAATTCTAATTAGGGTCCTGTTTTTACCCTTCGGGTACGGAACCCTAATAAATCGAACGTCTAGTAATCCTTTATACTTAGTTTAGCAATTGTCTGGCTTGTTAGCTCTTCGTAAATTAAATCAAAATTAGATCTTAAATATTTTTTTTTGTGTAAAACGCATCAAGTAGACTTTTAAACAAATAGACTTTAAAGGACATGTCCACAAAATGTATGGAGGCCGGTATAATAATAATCAAAAATTCTAACCACAACACTCGTTACATTTCGAGAAAGTTCATGTTTTTCTGAGTCTATTACATCAGTTAAAACCAAAAAGAGCCCTCCATTTTTTAAAAATTAATTTTGAATCTATTAGGATAAAAAAATATATTTGGCTCAAAAGGTAGTTTATCTCTAGCAACTCTGGTTAAGTAACCTCCATTATTGTTAAGAAGCATTATTACCATTTAGACACAGCTTTTAAGTGTTTTTTGTCACATTGTACCTACTAACTGGTCACACTGGTAGGTTATAATTTTAATTTTAGCAAATTAAAAGATGAATGTGGAAAAATCAGCTACGAATGCAAGTTAAATAACGATAGAAGCACTTTATTATTGCTAAACTAGAAAAAATACAAAGCTGTATTATTATTTTACATACAATTTATTTTTCACATTTAAAAAAAAATTAGAAGAATGAAAAAATCAAATTTAAATATTTTTGAGAAGCCCATATATCAAGCTTCCAAATGATGTATATATCATCTTGGTTCGATTTTTCTCTGAATAATATACCACTTATGGACGTCACCTTTGAGAACATCATTAATGTATAGGCTGACTTCTAACTTCTTGGCGCCTGTGAAGTTAGCCATAGCTTGTATACTAAGCGCCACACAAATCGGCGGATGAGAAGTTAGCCGCAGATCACACTTCGCCGTGATTAGCTAATTTATTTTATTTTTAGGATTCCGTACCTCAAACGGAAAAAACGGAACCCTTATAGCATCACTTTTTTGTCCGTCTGTCCGTCTGTGTGTATGTCAAGACTCTTTATCTCGGGAACGCGTAAAGATATCGAGTTGAAATTTAAACAGTATACGTATATCTATAGTCTCTTGCAGTTGTGTAAAAAAAAACTTCTTAGTTATCGTTTAAAAAAGTTAGAGCCGTTTATGTCGTAAAAACCGCATATTTTGCACTCACAAAAATCAAAACCTACAGGGTACTTCCCGTTGACATAGAACTATGAAATTTGGCGAGAAGCATCGTTTCAGAGTACACATATAGGAATAAATCTGAAAATACATTTTTATTTAAATCACAAAATATGGGTTCAAAATTCAAAGTGAGTAAATCGTATCATGACAGGCATAATATAAAATAACTTCATTAGCACATGATAAAACAGGTTTTTAACTATTGTTTGTACGGAACCCTTGATGTGCGAGCTTGACTCGCACTTGTCCGGTTTTTTATTTATTTTATTGACAAACTCCACCAACACTGCACACCAACACAACACACGAAAGAATAGAGTAAGAAGGAACCAAGTGCCACAGAAATTACAGGCAAAGACAGCTTGCCTTGAGTATACACATCATCGCAAAAAAAGAATATAAATGATTAATTTAATGTGACAAAATTAAACAATTTTTTGAAAAATTTTTAGAAAACAAAATTTAAATTCAAATCAAATATAACAAACACAAGATTATTTTTTGCAAAAATTAGCATGACCTACTTCACCCGTGTACAAAATTCGCGAATATTTCGCACGGATCGATGTAGCATTTTTCACATTATTGTTGATTTATCAAAATAGGCTCAGCCGATTTCGATAAAATTTAAATGGGACCGATTTCGAAGTATACTCTTTCCAATAAAAAAAGAATTATTGAAATCGGACTACTACGAAAAAAGTTATGTGTGGTTATACTAAAAAAATTATCTCCAAGTCATGTTAGAAGATCTTAATAATGCCTCTCTCACAGTAGGTTTGAAAATGAACATGTCCAAGACGAAGGTGATGACCAATGTCACTGGAGCTCCACTGCCCAACATTAAGGTTGGTAACGAAATACTGGAGGTTGTCTCACATTACACGTATCTTGGACATAGTTTAACATTCGATAGAGAAGAGACGCACAAGGAGATCAACAGACGCATACAACTGGGATGGGCACCATTCAGGAAGCTTGACGACGTGCTCAAAGACCGAAAAATGCCGCAATGTCTGAAAACCCGACTTTACAACCAATGCGTACTACCTGTGATGACGTATGGTGCCGAACGTGGACGCTCACCAAGAAAACTATATACAAAATGCGAGTCGCACAACGAGCCATGGAGCGTGCTATGCTAGGCATCACGTTACGTGACCGAATTCGAAATACGGAGATCCGTAGGAGGACAAAGGTGGCAGATATCGGATCACGTATAATCAATCTCAAGTGGCGTTGGGCTGGACATTTAGCCAGATGTGATGATGGCAGGTGGAGCAGGTCTCTGACTGAATGGTGGCCCCGCGACGGGAAGCGCAGTCCCGGTAGACCCTTACAACGGTGGCGTGATGACATCCAAAAGTTTTGCGGCAACACCTGGATGAGACTGGCACAGGACAGGGATAGTTGGCGTAAGGGGGAGGAGGCTTATGCCCTGCAGTGGGCCGAAATAAGATGATGATGATGATACTAAAAAAAAAATATTATAATAATATACGCGTCGAATTGTATAATCCTTGTATAATTGTCCTCCGGTGGTTCGTCGGTCAAAAATGTACAATAAACACAAGCTAATCAGAGTTTAGAAAGTACCAGGACAATTTTAAATGCATGATGGATGTTGCCCGAAAAGACATCAATCTCATACTGTCTTTTCAAACCACACTCATT
Source organism: Hypomecis punctinalis (assembly GCA_949316475.1). NCBI lineage: Eukaryota > Metazoa > Arthropoda > Insecta > Lepidoptera > Geometridae > Hypomecis > Hypomecis punctinalis. The sequence continues at coordinate 4,923,024 of OX438822.1, forward strand.
GTTAACATCAATTTTAGAGCCATGAATTACAAGTAATTATTGCGCATGTGTGCACAATGCCGATGCCGCGTGTTGTAGTACGTAGGGAGCGCGCGGGAGACATGAAGTTGGCGGGTGTGCCCCGGCGTCTCCTTTCTCTGGCTCCCGCGAATGTCTATATTTTTGCTTTTGTGCAGTGATCTGCGCATAACTTCCCATGTGTCGATTTGTGTGGCGCTCAGTATAGCTAGTTTCACATTCGCCGACTTGTATGATTAATATGACGTACCAGCCTTTTTAATAGTCCACTGCAGGACGTAGGCCTACGCACGAAGGGTAATTGAGCCATATCCGCCACGCTGGCCCAGTGCGGGTTGGTGGATTCACATACGCCATCGAATTTCTTCTACGGACGTATGCAGGTTGCCTCACGATCTTTTCCTTCACCGAAAAGCCAGTGATGTGAAATTCCGTACATAAATTCCAAAGAAGTCATTGGTACGGGACCGGGGATTTGAACCCACGACCTCACGATTGTAAGGCGGATGTCACTACCTCTAGACCACCACGGCTTAATATAAATATAATAAATTATAAATATTGGGGGACATCTCACACACGGCCTCTGACCCCAAACTAAGCAAAGCTCGTGATATGGCTGCCAGAGACTGATATACTACATATACATATTTTAAATACATACTTATATAGATAGTACCTAAATAACACCCAGACACAGAGCAAACCTATGTTCATCACAAAAAATCCTTGCCCTGGTGGGAATCGAACCCACGCCTCCTTGATCCAGAAGTCAGGGTCACTAACCACTGAGCCAACGAAGCAGTCAAATATTCGGGGTATACAAGCGCGAAACCCAATCCTTGCGCACATAATATGTGAGCTTCATGGCTCCATTACACACAGGCGGTACGAGCGGTATAGCAGACGGGCGGGCATCTGTATTGTACTGGTTATATAGGAAGGGCTCACACAGGTCCGGTCGCGGTACTGCCGTACCGCCGTATCGCCCTTTACCGCTCGTACCGCTCTACCGCTCGTACCGCCTGTGTTTGATGGAGCCTTAAGTCAGGAACTTAGCTTAACTTAACTTCTTAACCCCAGCTTGCAGCTCACATCGCACCCGCCAAGTTGTTTGATTCGGTCTGTACTCAAGACAAATTATTCTCAGCTTCGTTCGTTATCAGTGTGTCGTTATCTCGCTTTAGCATATTACCTATTACATAATCGTCCGTAAGGTAATCCTGTACAAACTTAGTCTAGGACTTATCTGGGTTGTTAGCTTTATTCGTGTAACTATATTACATCATAAAGTAAAGACCATAATAAGCCCGATTACAGAGGCGCCATCGTAATTATAATATTAAAGGTGACGTCCACAAGTGGTATATTATTCAGAGAAAAATCGAACCAAGATGATATATACATCATTTGAAAGCTTGTTTTATGGGTTTTCCAAAAATATTTAATTTAGATTTTTTCACCCCTCCATTTTTTTTAATGTGAAAAATAAATTGTATGAATAATAACAATACAGCTTATTACTTTTTCTAGTTTAGCAATGATAAAGTGCTTCTATCGTTATTTTACTTGCATTCGTAGCTGATTCTTTCACATTCATCACTTAATTTGCTAAAATTAAAAATTATAACCTACCAGTGTGACCAGTTAGTAGGTACAATGTGACAAAAAAAAACACTTTAAAAGTGTGTCTAATTGGTAAAAATGCTTTTATTTAACTATTTGGAGGTTACTTAATCAGGGTTGCTAGAGATAAACTACCTATTGAGCCAAACATATTTATTTATCCTTATAAATTCAAAATCAATTTTAAAAAAATCGGAGGGCTCTTTTTTGTTTTTAACTGTTGTAATATACTCAGAAAAATATGAACTTTCTCGAAATGTAACAAGTGTTGTGGTTAGAATTTTTGATTATTATTATACCAGCCTCCATACATTTTGTGGACATGTCCTTTAATATTTTGTAGTATTGTTTCGTTGGTAAAATAATTACTAAATTTGGCAATTAATTTAATGAGGTGTATAATGACTACGTAACTTAAATTGTTATTGTAAGCATTATAAGTAATTTGACTCGTCTCGTAAAATGTTTACAATTTACTAATATGTTTGTTTCTAAATATAGTTATATTGTTTATGAATCAGCGCGGAGGTGAATCTTGTACCTATACAAACCTACGATGGTTTCTTTGTACAATATGTTTATACATTATTGTAACATGTATTGAACATGAATAAAAAGGAAATAGCTCAATAGCATAGTTCTGTTTCTTTTTCACTTTAGGCTAACGATAAAGAGAAAGCTTTTTACATTGCTATCTAGACACGCGAGAGCGTGTCCAGCCAAGACAAAGAAAAAGGAACTGGCGACGTGACGTGTGTACTACACGAACCATTTCGAGCCACTTTTGACCCCTTCATAACTCGAAAACGATTTAACCTAAATATATAAAATTTAGCCTATTTATTAAAGTTATTTAGCTAGTCTAGAATTTAAAATTTTGTTAATTTTGCTTCAACTGTTAATTATATTATTAACGTTTGATAACCGGGGTTTCATTGACTGATTCACTCGTTGACTTATAGATCAAAAACCTAACCCACTTCCAGATGAAACTTAGAAACTTGATATTTGGCATCAAGGTAGACTATTACGCATATACGAAGGAATAATCTAAAACTTAGAAAATTCAATCAAAGAGAGAAGGCGTAAAATTTTAACCTGTAGAATATTATCCAACAAAAACATTTTCATGCGAAATATAGCCAAGACCACAGTTTGCACTTTCAAAAAGTTGTCGGATCTTATGTAGAGCCAAGCTTCTAACTCTACACGTCTTAACTCTACAAGTCCTTACTCCACAAACTCTACACCTTAGTAATTATACGTGACTTGGCCGAATTTTACTATCGATACACAATCCTTTTAAGTGGAAATGTAAAACCCAGCGCGAGATGTTTGATTACCTATGTTTTATCCTCCCATCTCAATTTTATTGAGATGACGGCGTCTATAAACACGACAATAAAGCGCTTCGCGTCGTGAACATCGACAATAACTCGTTATTGTTCTGTCATTTCATTAGTGATAAGAGGATAATCTCGTGACTGTTCGGCTGACGTAGTGTGATGTAAATAGTATAAGACCTACGATTCATAATAAGCTGGAAGATTAATAAAGTTTTAAGTGAGATGGCCTTGTTTAGACAAAGCAAGACATTTATTGCCTTGAATTTACTTTTAAAAACCGGACAAGTGCGAGTCAGGCTCGCAAATCCAGAAAATTTGACAAAATTGGAAAGTAAGTTGTTAAAAGGAGTTTTGGCGGGAACGCGGAAAAATCATGTCGCCTCATTGTATTATTTTGTTAAACTTGTGTATTGTAACGCAGTAGGAGCCCGTTGTAGGTATGCAGTAACTATGATGTAATCTGCGGTGTATACGCTTCTGGGAAGCCCTATTGTTCTGTGTTTTTATTGGTGCCTTTTGTATTCGGTTGTATGGCTTTATGACTCGAGCGGGATCAGTCTTTGTTTAGTTTATTTGTTTGGTGCTTACGTATTTGAAAAACAATAGGGATTCTCGAACTTTCAAGTTGTTTACTTGTTAACACAATATTAGCGTTTATTAAGATCGAGTAATGTTGCGAAATATCTCGTAGGTTCGAGACTGTAGGAAATAACGGATATAAATACGCCGGCCGACCCTTGGGGATCAGTTGTTCGTTTACTGTCGAAGCGATAACTTCTCGGGTTAGAGTGCGATACCAGTGATTGTGAAGTGACTAGTTTGTGTGAATATCAGTGCCAGTGTGAAGTGTTTGTGCGAACCAGTTGTGTTGTGTGTTTTTGTGAATTTTGTGAAGTGATTGTGTGCAATAAAGTGCAAAGTGATTAATCGGCGTTTTAACTAATTATCCAAGAACCCATCTCGTAACAGTATTTATCAGTGATAATTAGTGAAAAATGGTGGTATTTCGTTGATTATGAGCTGATTTACGTGCATGAGTGTAGGCAAGTGATATAATGTGACGTATCATGTTGTTCCGTGTTGTTACCAAAACTGCATAGACGCCTCTAGTAAAGTCTCCACTGCTTTACTGAGGTATGACTTGGACTTGACCGCGACTTTATTGGACTATGACGAGACTACGACAGTGACTATTTTGATAAAATATTATCAAAAATTATTAAAACTTAATACTTGACACTGACAAATGCACAATTATGCGACGCCAAAACTAAGAAGAAGAAGTTGTTAAAATCTATACTATATCATCGACAAAAAAATTGTTTTTTTTTTTCACTTCTCTCGTCATACATTACAAATTACACATTGTTAAAATAATTAATCTCTTTTAGCACGTGCTAATGAAGCTCTTTTATATAATACCTTACGTGATACGGTTTACTCACTTTGAATTTTGAACCCATATTTTGTGAATTTCGAATCTCTATTTTTTGTGATTTAAATAAAAATGTACAGTTTTCAGATTTATTCCTATATGTGTTCTCTGAGACAATCCTTCTCGCCAAATTTCATAGTTCTATGTCAATGGGAAGTATCCTGTAGGTTTTGATTTTTGTGAGTGTCGAAATATGCGGTTTTTTATGATATAAACGGCTCTAACTTTTTTATACGGTAACTGAGAAGTTTTTCCTTTACACAACTGCAAGATATCATAGATATACGTGTATAGTTTAAATTTCAATGATATCTTTACGCGTTCCCAAGATAAAGAGTCTTGACATACTCGTACACACAGACGGACAGACGGATAACAAAGTGATCCTATAAGGGTTCCGTTTTTTCCTTTTGAGGTATGGAACCCTAAAAAAAGAGTCTAACCTGAACAGATCCTGACAGACCTGAAAAAAGTCGCACTGTAGCGGTCTTTAGTCTTCTTTATGTTAAGACAGTATACTATAAAATATGTTTGTCTACCGGTGTCGGAGCCTTAAGCGGTGGCATCTATGGCAAATTTTGAACAACTTCTACTATGGGACCAACTCTAAAAACGTAAAAAAAACTGCTGTTCATACGATTTTTTATAGACTTTCGACAAAAAGTATTGAATAGCTGTTTTTTTTGCGTTTTCAGAGTTGATCCCACAGTACAAGTTATTCGTAATTTGATATATACATGGTTATTCTTAATCAATTAGCATCCTTCTAGGGGCTTATTCTGTACATCAAAACTAACTAACGTTAGTTTAACATAACCACGCATAACTTTTTTCATAGTGGTCCGATTTCAATATTTTCAATTCAATATGTCTAGGTTACTATCAGCTATTGTTTCCTATTGTTCTACACAGTATGTGTTGTTTGTAGCACTATGGCCACTGCTGCCTCTCCTATGTCAAGGTTACTATCAGCTATTGTTTCCTATTGTAATGCACAGTATGTGTTGTTTGCAGCACTAGGGCTACTGCTGCCTCTCTTATGTTTAAGTTACTATCAGCTATTGTTTTCTATTGTTCTGTACAGCATCTATTCTTCTTTGCAGCACTAGGGCCGGTGCTGCCACAGCTGAATGTGTTCGGGAGGCAGCTGGGCGTGTCGCCGGCCGCCATGGGGCTGGTGACGGCGGTGCTACCATTGCTGTGGGCTCTGGCGAAGCCCCTGTTCGGATACGTTGTGGATTTCTGGCCGGTTAGTACATCTACTTTTAACCGACTTTAAAAAAAAGGCTTTGGACTGTGTTTTTTTTATTCCATATAGGTTTGCGTTTGACTACGTACTGCCTGATGTTGAGCAGATATGCGGTCTAGGGTGTAGCACGCTTACCTAGATGATACTTATTAACTCGGGATTTGAAGACCCCCACGTTGTACTTAAGCGGGAAGACAGACCCAGGCAAAGCGTTCCACATTCTGGCTGTTCGTATGAGGAATGAGGATTCGAAACGCTTAGTTCTAACGCGCGGAATGTCCACCATAAAAGGGTGGCGCTTTGGTCGCGTCTGTCTAGCCGTACGTTAGAAGACAGGGGCAGGTGGGACCAGATTGTGCAACTCCTGAGCGCACTCTCCTAAGTGTATCCGATAAGAGGCCGACAAACACGCGTCGATGCTCGAGACCTCGCAGCTACGACTTAAACAAGGTTTCGTTGTCAATCAGCCTTCTGGCTCGCCTTTCAATCGATTCCAGAGCCTCCAATTGATATTTGGCAGAGCCATCCCAAAGGTGAGAGCAGTATTCCATGCAAGGCCTGACTTGTGCTTTATAAAGACTAAGTAGTTGCTCAGGTGTGAAATACCGTCTCACCTTCTGTGTGTTTTTATTTATATTTTAAAATATGTCTTCTACGTGGAATTATAATGGATAATTTTGCACATGCAATTGAATTAGGGCTATATTTAAATAGTCTATAACCACCCATTGGTTTAGTGGTACAGGCTGTACATTTAAATCTAACGGACGCTTTTTAACCCACTCCCAAAAAGGAGGAGGTTTTACGTTCGTCTGTATGTTTTTTGTGTATGTTGTGTACCGATTTAAAAATTCTTTCAATTTCGAAGCGGCTTACTCCTGAAGTGGCCCCATTTAAATTACATCGAAATCGGCTGAGCCGTTTTTTAAAACATCATCAATAATGTCAAAATTAAAACGAACTATTAGAATTTAGTACACGATGGAAGTTTTTTTTACAATTTTTTACGAAAAAATATTATGGTTTCTTTGTTATGCTCGTTGGTACAGTCCGATCACAGTTATTTTACCTCTGATATCTATTTTGTCGCTGTTTTTTCTGGCTTCACCTCGCTTCGAATTTTGAACATCTAAGTTATCCTGAGTGTAGGAATATTTTAAAGGACATGTCCACAAAATGTATGGATGCTGGTATAATAATAATCAAAAATTCGAACCACAACACTCGTTACATTTCTAGAAACTTCATATTTTTCTGAGTCTATTACATCAGTTAAAAATATAAAAAAGCCCTCTGAATTTTTTTAAATTAATTTTGAATTTATTGAGGTAAATAAATATTTTTGGCTCAATAGGTTGTTTATCTCTATCTACCCTGATTAAGTAACCTCCAAATTGTTAAATAAAAGCATTTTTACCAAGTAGACACACTTTTTAAGTGTTTTTTTTGTCACATTGTACCTACTAACTGGTCACACTGATAGGTTATAATTTTTAATTTTAGCGAATTAAGAGATGAATGTGGAAGAATCAGCTACGAATGGAAGCAAAATAACGATAGAAGCACTTTATTATTGTTAAACTAGTAAAAATAAAAAGCTGTATTGTTATTTTTCATAAAATTTACTATTCACATTTAAAAAAAAAATGGAGGGATGGAAAAATCTAAATTAATTAATTTTGAAAAGCCTATAAAACAAGCTTTCAAATGATGTATGTATCATCTTGGTTTGATTTTTCTCTGAATAATATACCACTCGTGGACGCCACCTTTTACGAAATCAGCTGCGCTGTTTTTGCAAAATCAATAATACCTGTAGAATGTCTGCATAACTATTTTTTCCTAGATAAAAAGACTCCATCACGAATGACAGTGCTTACAACAGCTCAGATTAAATTATCATCGTGATTATGTATGAAAAACGTATTTAAATAAGATTCTCTACGTTTTTGACCAATCATTTCTATCTCTTCTCTTTCCAGGCACACAGAAAGCTAGTCTTCATGCTACTAATCACACTTATGACTGGGTCTTACTGCTGTCTCTGGTTCCTTCCCATGCCCGAAGCGCCCGACTCAGAACAAAACATACAAGAATACATATACAACCTAAACGACACCATTTACCTAAAGAAAATCGACCAACCTCCTTTAAACGATTTAGAAAAATACACATGTCACTGGAACTGCTCGTCAGATGTCAAGTTTGACGTTTACTTGACAAATTCAACGTATATAAACACGATTTATGTAGACGTAGATGTGAGAAACGAGTCGTGCTCGCTCTTTCATATGGAGCTAGATGATGTTAGAGAGGGAGAGGTTGTGTGCTTGCCGAAAGATGGGTGCAATTTGCTGTGTTACGAAGATGCCATTTTAAATGAGCTTAATAAGACTGATACGATTTTAAATCGAACCAAAAGAACAACTGATAGTAATGTTAATGTAAATGATAATCATATAAGTGATGTAGATAAAACTAATAATCAGAAAGGTGCAGGATACGTAGCGAAAGAAGAAAAACAAACCAAAGAAAGTAATATCGATGTAGAAAGCAACAGAACAAATTATGATAATAAAGTGAACCAAGTAGACAACGCAAATGAAAATCAAGTTAAAACAAATGACAATACTGTAGCAAAAGAAGTACTTCAAACTAATGACAACACTGAAAAAACAATTGAAGATCACAAAGCAACAAATAACGCAAAAGTCGACAAAACGAATGATAGTCAAACTTCAGAAATAGATAAAACAAGCGAGAGTCATACAACTGTAGAATCAAATAAATATTTAGACAAAACAATTGCAGTAGACATAAACAAAGGTGGAGAAGTAGATAAAACAAATGAAATTCATACAAATGTAGACTTAATTAAAGATGTAGATAATGCAAATGAGACTCACATAGCAGTAGACATAAACAAAGTCAACATATCAGAGAAAGACGTGAGGAGCAAAGTGAAGTTGCCTCCGCGTAGTGCGGTGGACGTGCCGGTCGAAGATGGTAGCTTTTATATGACGGCTGCGTTCTGGGGGTTCGTTATACTCATGTGTGTGGGCACGGTAGCGTTTAATGTGGCCAATTGTATAGGTGATGCTGTCTGCTTCGACGTGCTGGGTAAGTGTGTAGAAATATTAAACATTGAAAAAAATATTAAATTGTTTTAAAAATGACCCACTTTTTGTAGTAGATAAATTCAAAAATTGTTTAAGTAGAGTTGTCTCTTTGATAGATAGAGAATAGGGTGTTTGGCAAGTAGATACATGTATATCATATTTTCAAATGTATGTTAAGCAATTGTTTCTACAATTATGAACCATTTTTTTTTTTTATTATTACACTCCACAGACTCCAGGGTCTGTGCTTTTTAAGATATACATTAAGAAAAAAGATTTGAACAATATTGCTTATAAAGGCTTAACAAAAGGACTCTAAATCTAATAAAATTAAAAACAAAAAAAATATGACTTTAAACTACGTTGATTTTACATATAATTTTCCTAATTGCTACTTATACCGCGCAGCGCCTCCATAACCACCGCGTTTCGGTCTTTAATGGCCATCTTTAAGTTATAGTCTACGATGACCTTAGGTGACGCAGTCGTCGCACGCCGCACAAAGTGGCTGATAGCGTCTTCCTCCTATTTTGTGTTTGGTAGATCATACTTGCTTCATACGTGGTTCCATTTAAATTTTGCCAAAATCGTTTAAGTATTATTATTTGAAAAATCAACTATAATCGAAAAATAGCATACATGGATTCGAGCGAACTGTTCAAATTTTATACGTACTCGGAGAATGTATCGATTGAAGTCAGTTATGCCGTTTCTTGACTATTAATAATTGTATTTATTATATATATATATATATATATATATATATTTGTTTCCTGTTAGTTTTTCATAATCACCATAATTGTGTATAATGATATCATATTTAAAAAAATGTGCTGATTGTTTTTTACTCTTCCAGGTCCTGAGGGTGGTTCAAAATACGGCGCTCAACGCGCGTGGGGTACGGCAGGGTACGGACTGACTGCTCTCATAGGCGGCTGGCTCGTAGACGCCGTCTCCACGAGCGCTTACAAGGACTTCACGCCCGCTTTCATCATCGCTTTAGCCGCTACTGCTATTGACCTCTACAGTTGTAGAGCTCTTACTGTGAGTATCTGATACTCTATCGTCTTAACATAGTTTTATTTCAGTGCAGAATTTTATTTATTTCATCTTTAAATTACTTAAGGCGAGGCATTTTTGCGCGAACTAGGATTTTAGGAGGTGAGGTGTGGGGAGGGGGAGGGGGGGGGGGACTCTCGCGCGTGAATGTATGAACGGGCGGAGAAAAATTGGCAAAGGTCTAGCGTTGGCAAGCGCCCGATTGCAACTGACGGGGAGCGGGCGGCGCGGCGATGTGGATAAAAATGATGTGGAAAGTTGAAATTTCATAATTAAGTAATAATTTCATTATGAGTAAAGTACACCCTATCGTGTAACAAATTAGCATATTACTTAAACAATATCCTTAAGTATATGGTATATTTTTTGCAAGCCCGATATTTAGTAGTAAATACCAAAAAAATGTGATCTAGCAAAACGCTTTTCTCCGCTTCTTCACTGGTGGCTCGCCTTAATTTGTAGCCGTGCGTTCGTGTAACCTTCGGTTATGTTGCATTTGATGAACTCCAGCCAATATAGGTTCAGATTTCAGATCAGGGGCAACACTTGCTAGGTTTTTATTTTGGACAGCCGATTTGTAAGTTGCATTTGTAAGAACTTTGTTTGAAAGCTAAAATAGCATGCATAGCATGAAATGGGATGACTCATGTAAACCAGTTTTCAAAGCTAAGAACTTGCTAACCGTTCCTTGTCTTTATATATATGAGATGGCCAAAGGTGACGTCCACAAGTGGTATATTATCCAGAGAAAAATCGAACCAAGATGATATATACATACATCATTTGAAAGCTTGTTTTATGGGCTTTCCAAAAATATTTAATTTAGATTTTTTCGCCCCTCCAATTTTTTTTAAATGTAAAAATAAATTGTATGAAAAATAACAATACAGCTTACTACAATATTACTTTTTCTAGTTTAGCAATGGTAAAGTGCTTCTATCGTTATATAACTTGCATTCGTAACTGATACTTTTACATTCATCACTTAATTTGATAAAATTAAAAATTATAACCTACCAGTGTGACCAGTTAGTAGGTACAATGTGACAAAAACACTTTAAAAGTGTGGCTAATTGGTAAAAATGCTTCTATTTAAAAATTTGGAGGTTACTTAATCAGGGTTGCTGTAGATAAACTACCTATTGAGCCAAATATATTTATTTAACCTAATAAATTCAAAATTAATTTTTAAAAAATCGGAGGGCTCTTTTTTGATTTTAATTGATGTAATAGACTCAGAAAAATATGACCTTTATTGAAATGTAACTAGTGTTGTGGTTCGAATTTTTAATTATTATTATACCAGCCTTCATACATTTTGTGGATATGTCTTTTCTACTGAACAATCCAACTCTATTTGAGCGCTATGACAATATAAATAATAGGTCGGCTCCTCAAGTACGTCTCAAACTACCACAACCTAGGCTCGAGATGTTTAGAAAAAATTGTATACACATGGCTGCTTTGATCTTTAATTCGCTTCCAGAGGAGTTGTTCGAACTCCCACACAGGAGATTTTGCTTTCAGTTGAAGAAGTGGTTAGTGACGGAGTGCTTTTACGAAGTTGACGAATTTCTTAATAAAACAGCGTGTCGCTTCCATACATATAATAGAGGCTGTAAACATTAATTTATCTATATATATATAAATGAAACCCGTTTTCCGTTGTCACGACATAACATGAAAACGGCTTGACCGATTTGGCTTATTTTTTTTATGTAGTTTTCTAATACTCTGTACAAGGTTCTTACGGAAAGCGAAACAAAGTTCGCCGGGTCCGCTAGTAGATTATAAAAATAATAATTATTTAATAAAACTTTTCAAAGTGACAATTTGAAATGTATTTTAATTTCCAATTATTGAATTTCGCACACTTTTTATGGTTGTTAGTGGATGGATATATATTTGTATAACTTAAGATCTTTTGTATACCCACTATCATGCTAATAAATACTTTGACTTTGAACGTTTGTTTTCTCCTTCATTCTAGCTGCCCTCTCTGTCCAGCCCGCAAGACTCGGGCAAGGCGTTGCGCGAGGTGCTCAAAATCCCGCGAGTTCTTGTATTCATTACGTTCGCGGTCGTCGCCGGAACTTTCGACAGTTTCATCATTTATTATATGTTTTGGTAAGTACTGACCAACTGGTGTGGTGGTTGAGAACCACCTTTTTATTTTAGCAGTATGTTTTTTAACCAACTGCAAAAAACGTGGTTCTTCTACTTCTTTTGTTTGGCGTCGCATTGTTGTGCATTTGCCAGTGTCAAGTATTAAGTTTTAATAATTTTTGATATTTTATCAAAATAGTCACGTCATAGTCCAATCAAGTCGCGGTCAAGTCCAAACGTCGTCCAAGTCATACCTCAGTCCTCAGTAAAGCGGTGGAGACTACTAGAGGCGTCTATGGAGTTTTGGTAACAACACGGAAGGACACTATGGGAGCGTTCAAGTATTACGTAACGCAATTTGGGGGGGCGGGGGGGTCTCGTAAAACGTTACGATGCGTTACACGGGCGGGAGGGGGTCCTTCTTACAACACGTTACGTAACATTATTTCTTTTTTTATATAAAAAAATAGGGAAATAAAACTCCCAAATTGGCAACCCTTTTCGTTTACGTTTTACGGGGAATCTCTCGATTGTATTAGTCTGGTCGCCATTTTTAATTTGTTCTCGCATGTTGGTAAACCTTTTCGTTTATATTTCACGGGGAATCCCTAGATTGTATTGTACGTCATTTAATGTTGTTTTTGTTGTCAGTATTCGTTAGTGTTTATGCAGAAGCAAATTGCTGTAGTCGCTGTTATTAAAGTGAGTTCATAGTGTTCATACTGTAATGTCCTCAAAAGAAGGAGATTTGTATCATCAGCTGTTCTTGGCCTATAAAGGCTCTCATGCTGACTTGCCAGCGCAAGTATGTCAAAAAAATGCCAATGAAATTTGGAAAACGGCTAAAGAAAAACTAAAAAACAAAGAAAAGTTTATAGAACATATAAATGATGTTATACGAGAGTTGAAGGTGAAGGCCACGAAGAAGAAAGCAACAATGCTTAGTTATTTTACACAAGTAAGTTTACTACTAAAATGTAATAATGACATAAGTATTATATTTAGTCCAAACCTTGATTTTTCATAAAAGAACTGGTCATAAGTATTTTATATTTCTAGCTACCTATGCAAACATCAAGCACGCCAGCAACACTATGGCCCAATGCTCCCTCGACTTCGCGTGCTCCTCAACAAAAACAGGTGCATCTGCTTATATGTGTTGTATATTATGTTCTTTTTTATCGCATGTGTCAATAATACCTATTCTTAATTAATTTTATCTTGGTCTATAGGATTCGAATGTTGTAGCTTCATCCACGTGTTCATCTCTCATAGAATCGATTGTCGCAGTCGCTGGACATGAAAGCACTGCCGTCAAACGAAAGATGAGCGATATCCACGAGGAGCAAAGTCAGAATACTGATGGGGAAACTGTGGAGACATCGTCTACGGAACCAGACAAGACTTTGGTTGATTCGGTCATCACTAAAAATGTTCCAAGCAAACCGGCTCAAGAAACTCTTATGAAGAAAATTGGTCTACTGCAACAAAAAATAAATGTTCTCACTGAAGCAAGGGACACTGGTATAGCCAAAGATGATGTTCATGACGAAATAAAAAAGCTACGCAAAGAGTTGAAAGAAGAAGAGAAATGTTTGAAGAAAAAAAGAGACTCTGCTAAGCGTGCAAAAAAATTTCGAGCCAAAGAAAAACTGGAGAAAACTGAACGTCAGAGAAACAATCCTGCTGCAGCACAACCTCGAACTGGCCCTGGACAGCCCTCTTTAGTTGACTCGCAACCTGCTCTCCTAGAGACCATAATTAATATTGCCATTCATGGCAGCGCTGCTGATGAACGCCGCCGAACAGAGATGATTAGGAGTTGTCTCACTCTGTCCGACCTGCATGAAAGGCTGTTGTTAATGGGATTCCAAATTTCTCGAAGCGGCACATATCTTCATTTACTCCCACGCGTTTCTAACACACAAGAGGGAAGAAGACACGTACGTACTGTACCCGTAAAGTTAGCAAGACCACAGACCGAGATGCACAAAAAACACGAGGACGGGGAATTTTGCACTGCTACAATCAGGTCATTGGAATCTCTCGCTTCGCTTCTGGGACCGCAGCAAGTATTCGTTCTCTCACAAGACGATAAGGCACGTGTACCGATAGGTTTACCGGCAGTAAAAAGTCAGAGCCCTCTTTTAATGCATATGGAATACAGAATACTTTTACCTGATCATGACTGGGTCGTGGCAGAGCGGCACAAACTTATTCCTTCTGTATACGCCGGCGTCAACGTAGAACCTAACAATTTCGGTAGGGAAGAAGCTGTTGGGTACAGCGGGCCGACACACATATCCATAAGGAGCGGGAAACACTCATCCTCCACAGCGAACACCCACGCTTATGATTTCGAATCACTTTTATCAATACCTTCATTCAAATCCTTAATGATGACAGAATCGAACACCGTGAAGCCAGTAATCATCATCTTTGTAGATGGTGGGCCGGACGAAAACCCGCGTTATCGCAAAGTCAAGAACTTTGCGATTGAACACTTTAAAAAATACAACCTGGACGCCCTGTTTATAGCGACTAATGCTCCTGGGCGAAGCGCATATAACCGAATTGAGCGTCGCATGGCTCCCCTCAGCAAACGACTGGCAGGCGTCATTTTGCCTCATGAACATTTTGGTTCTCATCTCGACGACAAAGGAATGACTACGGATGATGATTTGGAAAAACGCAATTTTCAGCACGCTGGGGAAACACTTGCAGAAGTGTGGAGAGAAATGAAAATTGATAATTATGACGTTTCGGCGGAGTATAGACAGCCCGAAGATAGCATGCAGGATCCAGCAGAACCAAATCTGGCGTGGTATAGCGTTCACGTCCGTGAATCGCAATATTTCTTACAGGTTATAAAATGCGCAGATGAATCCTGCTGTTCACCACCGAGAAGTGCATTGAAATCTGTGTTTACGGATACTTTCATGCCGCCACCTTGCCCAATACTTCAAACCCCAAGCAAGCTCGTAGTACCCAGTTTGTTAGACAAAGGAAAATCCAAGTTTTCGCCACTTCTTGTAAGGTTGTCCGTTAATCTGTCACCTCCTCTAGAAGGGTTTAAGCAGATGCCTTACGATTTCTTTTGTCCATCTGTACAATCCGACCTAAAGAAAAAAGTATGTCCAACCTGTGGGATCTATTTCACATCTCACAGGAGTGTTCAAATGCACTGTCGTTACGTGCATGGCAAGACTGTCCAAGACCATTGTGAAACTAGAGTACGGCCACAGCGCCTTGCTGCCAGAAGGGCAAATGAGCTTCTCTGCATTGTGCGTCGTTATGAAACATCGTCTGAGGATGCTGACTGGCTCGACGAAGACGAAGTTGATGCAAGTGGCTTAACAATTCCAGAACCGTCTTCGTCTGCACTCCAGGTGCCAGTGATGAAAGAATCTGAGTGGCTAGCAAACCCGTGGACAGAGGAGCAGTAATTTCAATCGAATTGTTTTTATAGACCTACTTAGATACTTGGTTAATAGTTGATTATTTTTTAATTTTGTTAAGAATACGATTTTATTTCGAGTAAAATGTTTAATTTCAGTTGGGTTTCTGTTTATAATTGCATTGCCAAAGGTTAAAATAAATATGTTATTTTATTTGAAGAATTTATTAGTAAAAAAGCTAAAATACTTAGGAGAATGAAGGAGAAAAACAATTGTGTTTTGTAAAGCCAAAAATTTATAAAAAAATAAACAAAATACGCAGGTGTTGCGAATTAAAAATCTCTTGTTTTATTTATAAGGCAATTAAAACTATACGAAGGATAAAAACTATAACAACTTTTTGCGACTTCAGGGTAAAAATGATGACTTGAGTGTTACGTAACCTTTAGAGAGGGGGGTGGGGGGGTACAGAAAAACGTTACGGAGCGTTACAGTGGGGGGAGGGGGGGTCAAAAATATTCAAAAATTGCGTTACGTAATACTTGAACATTACGTCTCATTACATATATCACTTGCCTACACTCATGCACGTAAATCGGCTTATAATCAACGAAATACCATAACTTTTCACTAATTATCACCGATAAAACACAAGTTTAACCAAATAATACAATGGGGCGACATGACTTTTCCGCGTTCCCGCCAAAGCTCCAAAACGTGGTTCTCAATTCGACCATGTTTTTTTTTCTTTTCATGCGATCACTTAATTATGAACCGATTTTGACGTTTCTTTTTTGGTTTCGTACACAGAGATACCAGAGGGATAACGTGGTCGATCAAGAAAAGAAAGAAAGAGATGCAATGATTTTATATGGCATGAGTTAGAAAGAGACAATAAGTTTCTCGACTCAGTGGCTAGTTGCAGTGTTTCTTTCGGTAGTGTCAAATTCCAATACATATTTGACAGTTTTGACAGCGCTGAGTCAGATTTTCCATACATTTTTGTGGTTGAGGATTGTCTCAAGCGACAACAGCGCTCTCTCTAGTTGTAATAGCTCTGTGGTTTCGTAGATCATGATACTTCAAAGGTGACCATTTAAATTTTATCGAAATTGGCTGAGCTGTTTTTGAAAATTAATAATCATCAAAAAAATGGTGTATATCGATTCGAGCGAACTATTTGAATTTAGTACGATTTAATTCGGTAGTGCCATTTTTGACAAAAAAAAAACGGAACCCTAAAAATCCTGTTACGGAAACCTAAAAACAATACTGTACTGTACCAGCCTTTTGAATACTCCACTGCAGGACGTGGGTAGGCCTACGTCCTACAGTGGACGAAGGGTGATTGGGCCATATCCACCATGCTGGCCCAGTGCGGGTTGGTGGATTCACATACGCCATCGAATTTCTTCTACGGACTTATGCAGGTTGCTTCACTATGTTTTCCTTCACCGAAAAGCCAGTGGTGTGAAATTCTGTACATAAATTCCAAGAAATTCATTGGTACGGGTCCGGGATCTGAACCCACGACCTCACGATTGCAAGGCGGGTCTCATTACCACTAGGCCACCACGGCTTCGTAAAAAACAGTTCAAAAACAGAACCGACACATTAATTATGCTATCCAATACTTACCGTAATAGACACTGCAGGACGTAGGCCTACACATGAAGGGTGATTGGGCCTTTTCTACCACGCTGGCACAGTGCGGGTTGGTGGATTCACATACGCCATCGAATTTACGATCGATACGATCTTTTACTTTACCGAAAAGCCAGTGATGTGAAATTCCGTACAAAGTTCCAAAGAATTCATTGGTACTGTTTTATACCGGCCTTTTTAACAGTCCACTACATGAACATAGGCTTACCCTAGTGGAAATTGAATCCAATATCCCTTTGTCTATGTCCATTCTATCAATTAACTTTGTAATTTTTGAATTTCAGGTTTTTAGAAGAAGTGGCCGAGGTGACGGGTCACACCGCTCGAATAAAGTTCATAGAGGGCGTTGTGGTCGCTGGACAAAGTTTTATTGGCGAATTGCTGTGTTTTTTCTTCTCTGGTATAAATTTTTATATTTTATGTACTGATCTTCTATCAATATCTCGTAGCTGCATGACTATCTTGTATACAAGATTATTTTTTTGCAAAAATTTGCATGACCGACTTCACCCGTGTACAGAATTCGCGAATATTTCGCACGGATCGATGTAGCATATTTCACATTATTGTCGATTTATCAAAAATGGCTCAGCCGATTTAAATAAAATTTAAATGGGACCAATTTCGAAGTATAATCTTTCTAATAAAAAAAGAATTATTGAAATCGGACCACTACGAAAAAAGTTATGCGTGGTTATACATAAAAAAAAAACAGGACAAGTGCGAGTCAGGCTCGTACATCGAGAGTTCCGTACAAACACGTTGATAAAATAAATGTAAACTTGTTTTAGTATGGCAAATGAAGTTCTTTATAATGATACTTCACTCACTTTGAATTTGTTTGAATCTGGAAATGGATTTGTAATGTTTGCAATTTAACAAACATCTCCGGAACACCTCGTACATCGACGGAGAAAACTAATACCGCGGGCTAACTTGACGCCAACGCCATCTAGTTTCGATATAAGTAAATACTGAGATTTAAACTGTTGCTTTAAGAATTGATTTTATAACTTATTTGATTTGATTGCTATTAAGTTTGATGTTTTTTATATTTATACAATTATACATTTACATATAAATTTATATTTGAACATATTTTTAGTTTAGACAGAATTTTGAACCAATTTTTTGTGAATTTTGAGGCCCTATTTTTTGTGATGTAAATAAAAATGTACAGTTTTCAGATTTATTCTTATATGTGTACTCTGAGACAATGCTTCTCGCCAAATTTCATAGTTCTATGTCAACGGGAAGTACCCTGTAGGTTTTGATTTTTGTGAGTGCAAAATATGCTGTTTTTTACGACATAAACGGCTCTAACCTTTTTATACGGCAACTGAGAAGCTTTTCTTTTACACAACTGCAAGAATTCATAGGTTTACGTATATAGTTTAAATTTCAACTCGATATCTTTACGCGTTCCCGAGATAAAGAGTCTTGACATACACACAGACGGACAGACGGACAACAAAGTGATCCTATAAGGGTTCCGTTTTTTCTGTTTGAGGTACGGAACCCTTAAAATTAAAAAAATATACGCGTCGAATTGTATATCCGGTGGTTGGTCGGTCAAAAAATCAGGTTTTTTTTATCGAACTCCATCTGAATAAACTCGACACCAGGGCTAGCCACTCGGCTCATACGAATATACTTATCGAACTCCTCCGATTTTTTTGAATATATCCCTTGACCGATTTTTTTTCTATGTATATTTTGTAGGTCTAATAAGTCAAAGGCTATGTTTATTTAAGCCCCTATAGACCTTGAGGATAAGAGTTGGCCAGGTCCATAATAAAAAAAAAAATAGAACAATAACGTTTGCTGAATCAGATAGTTTTTTTTTCTAGTATTTTTTAACCTTACATTAATTTTTTTTTCTAAATTCCAGGTAAAATCATCAAGCGCTGGGGTTTTGGCGCTACGCTCACTTTCTCCCTTCTTTGCTACGGAGTCAGAATGGCGTTGATTTCGTTCATAACCAACCCGTGGCATCTGGTCTTCATTGAGGTCTGTCCATGGAAGAAACAAAACTCACTAACGTTAATAACTAGTAAAGCTGGAAACATGCTATCGGACGCGGCTGACGGACGCGACTGACTGCCGCCTGACGACTTAGCAATGTGCACAGTCTTAAAACATCCGGCGCGCCAGATCGCTCTCGGACGTCCGAACGCTCAAGGTCGTCCGAAGGTGACGTCCGCGTTATGTCCGTTAGTGTGCACGGCTCAGTGTACTTTCATAGTCTAGGTCGCGGCTGTCAGTCGCGTCCGCCAGCCGCGTCCGATAGTATGTTTCGAGCTTAACCGAACAGTATAGGCCGCGCCACACAAGTCGGCGGATGAGAAGTTAGCCGTAGAATGACACTTCGACGTGATTCGCTAATTATTGCGCATGTGCACAATGCCGACGCAAGTGACGTAGTGGTGAGCACGGGCGTAGGGTGCGCACGGGAGGCATGAGGTTGGCGAGCGGGTGTGCCCGGCGCGAGTCTCTCTGGCTCCCACGCACACCTATATTTTTCCTTTTATTCCTATCCGCCGACTTGTGTGGCGCAGACTATAGTCACATCTCTTTAAGTGACTCTTCATGAGCCTATATCTCGACTCGCTCTTGACCGATTCGGTTCATACTCGGAAATTTTGTTAGGATTTAGATACTAAACAATCTTGCCAAATATTATCAAAAATGTCTGACAGCAGATTTTGAAAAATACCTCCTCAAAAATCGCCGACGACCAAAAAATCCATTAATACACAGGGTCATGGGTATTAAACGCAACACCTTTTAAGGGTGGGTCTAGTACATCTAGACAAACACTTTTGGAAAATCACGGAGAAAAAATCAGCTTTTTCATACAAAAAGTTCGTCAACGCGCGACAAAATGTATGGAGAAGCAAATTTTTTTTTACGAATTTTTAAATGTCTTAACAAAAGTTGTTTGTCTAGATGTATTAGACCCGCCCTTATAAGGTTTTGCGTTTAATACGAATGACCCTGTATAGAACTGCGTCAAGCCTGTAGAGGAGAATCAACATACGGACAAAAAAAAACAAATTACTTATAAATAAATACCTTCGCATCGGTCAAATAATATTAGAAACTAAAGTACATTAAATAAATATTTCAGACTGCATCGCTCCAGCGTTAATTTTATGTACTTTAATTTCTTACCTTCTTCAACCAAAAATCAACAAGAACAATGCCTAATTCTAACATTTTTTTATTTAAAGAACATTTTTACTTGAGTTTAGTGAAAGTTTTATTATAACATGACGCTTTTTGAAGTAAAAACTTCTTTAGCGGCGTTGTGCACTTGGGTCAAAAATATTAAACCCGTGTCAGGACAGTTGCCCTGATCAAAAATTCGCAAGATTAAGGGAGCAAGTATTTACTTCTGCCGGCGCTGTCGGAGTGCAACCTGTTGTTTTTTTACGTGTGTTTTATCCGTTTCCAGTCGATAATGCAAGGGCCGACGTACGCGCTATGCTACAGCACTATAGTGGGGTACGCGGCCCACGTGGCTCCTCCAGGATACTCCGCCACTGTGCAAGGAATAGTAGCCGGCATGGACGATGGCCTCGGTAAGAATAACGACTTTTGCGTGATATACAATCATCCTGCTAGACTGTGCGTCCTCGAGGTGATAAGTATATTACCTCGAGGACGAACAGTCTTGCAGGATGATTGTATATCACGCAATTACGTTACATTACGAAATCGTATAGAGAATCATTGCGGGCATGGATGATTTGTTCAGTAAAAATAACAGTTTTTGACTAAGTTATGATAGTAATATTCGGCCATCCTGCAAAAGTGTGCTCCCTCTGGTAATATCGGTAAAGTTTAGTAGAGTACTCTCATAGCCCTCTTACAATTGTTGATGCAAGGCCTGTAATATACGCATTATGCTACAGTACTATAGTAGGGTACGCGACATACGTGGTGCTTTCGAGGTGCTGTGCGGGCCATTTGTTTGATCGAGTAGTTACAATTTAAAAATATCTGACAAAACATGTCAATATTTAAGCATATCGCTTGCTACCAACAATTTCATCGAGATACTCGTATAACTTAGTCTTTAATATATCTAAAGGTGTTTAATGTTATTTATTTTATTTGCAGGTTTCGCCATAGGGTCTCTATTGGGCGGTTTGCTATATTCGCACGTGGGCGGTCGCACGGCGTTCCAAATATTTGCGGGCGTCGCTGTCGTGGGCTCGGCGCTCCACGCAGGCTTGTATGCGCTAGTCAGCAGGACTAATGGTAAATAAAAAAAAAACAAAGTACAATTAGCTTATTTGTGATAATTATGTCTGGCCTAAGAGTACGACACGTAACCTAATATGACAAGTAAATACGATATATAATACAATAATACGTACCTAATACGATAATACGTACCTAATACGATAACACGTACCTAAATACG
Source organism: Hypomecis punctinalis (assembly GCA_949316475.1). Lineage (NCBI taxonomy): Eukaryota > Metazoa > Arthropoda > Insecta > Lepidoptera > Geometridae > Hypomecis > Hypomecis punctinalis. The sequence continues at coordinate 4,944,477 of OX438822.1, forward strand.
ATAACACGTACCTAATACGATACATGGTTTTCATTTGAAAACTTGGGGCCCCATTAGCGATCTGTTATTAAAACTATGTACCCTGCCCTTTACCGTTTCAACTTGCTAATCCGTCAAGTAGAGTCAGAGGTCTTTAGGCGGCCCAAAAACTCTGACACCAGGTCTAGCCACCTGGCCTATATTCGTATAGGCCGGGTGTAGGCATTCGTATAGGCTGGTGTCAGAGTTTTTGGGCCGCCTGAAGGCCTCTGACAAGCCTAAACTATTGAGATATGTATATTTACTGTTTCATCTGCAGATTTCCCCACGCTTACCTCAACATAATTATGTTTATATAAATTAAGACAACCAAAACCAAGATGCACAAATCACGACAAAATAATTAAGTCATCTTAATAATTAAATTATCAAAAATGAAATCATCGAATCATCTTAGTATTAAATAATTATCTATTTTAATTTCAGATCAAAAACCAGAAGTATCCATCGATTTAGAAGAAGACGAGAAAATGCTCCCTCAGTTGCACACTACTGCCATCTACCGAGACACCGTGGAACCACTGAAAGGAGGGGAAAGATAGCTGTGATAGGTAGATATCATTTATATATAAATGTCAACTAATTGCAAAATCGAAAAAAGACAGCTGCGTTCTCTGCAATTGAAGCATTTTTGATATGATAACGTCTTATTTTGATGAACGCCGGCTGCACGCACGAAAAATTGTCACGTTCCTCATGGGCCGAGCGTGCAAGCGAGAGCGCAGAACGATAAAGAGGCACGATCGGCCTAAGCGTTCGACTTGTCGGTTCAACGTTTTCTTATGACGTGATCACGTAAAATTATCGTCCGTAAACTATCTCTACAGACAACCTTTATATGTTATAGTAAAAGTCCATAATATAATGTTTTATATCACGGGATTATATTCACGTTTTTTTATAGTCATAATGCACGGCATTCCGAGACGGCTAGGCGGCTCCGCGTGCTACTCGACTTGAGAAAGATCCGAATGCGAAAAAAAAAATTGTTGTTCCATAAAAAAATATCGTTCACCAGCGACAAAATGTATGGAACAGCTGATTTTTATTTCTTTTTGAGTTTTGACAAAAGTTGTTGAACAAAAGCTGCTAGTTTTGATGTACAGAATAAGCCCCTAAAAGGATGCTAATTGATTAGAAATAACCCTGTATAAGGAATATAAAAAATATACATGAGTACAATCCCGTGATACATTAAAAATGTGTGAAAACCATGATAGTTTCCATAATAACACACTTACTATGGTGCTAAACTGGATTTGCGGGAAAAGGTTTGGTTGCGATTGTCTGGCCGTCTGATAAAAGAAAGGACAGGTGGAATTATACTCTATAAAATTTAACTTGATCTCTGCGACAGCTGTCAGAAAAATCACGCCTATGAAGTCCTGAATATCTTAATAGTGCAGACAGTACCTGTCAATGTCATACTTTGTGGGCATGCCAATTAGTGATGGGCGACGAATGATCGTGACCACAGAGTTTTAGATAGAGTTTTAATTAAAATATCGATAGTTTTTACCGACGATATTTTAAATAAAACTTAATTTATCATTAATTTTATTGTATATTTTAAAATCATAACATTTTTTACATGTGTTATTAAATTAAACCCAATTATATGTTACATTAGCATCGATAATAGTGAGAAAAGTCGATAAATACTATCGTTACATTATTATGAGTTTTTAATTAATATCATAACATTATTTACATGTGCACATACTTGATCTTAAATAATAGTAAGTAAATAAAATCCAATTTCTCACCTTCAACTACTCATTCGATTTCATTACAACATTGTTTGAAAATCGTTTTTTCCACCACTATCCCAACTCTAAATATGTCAATATGTAACTGTCGCAGAGATCAAGTTAAATTTTATGGAGTATAATTTGTACTATTCCAGCCGGCCAATCGCACTAAAAAATTACAGCTGAACTACAATTGAACTTTAACTGAACTTCGACTTTCTGACTATTTTCGTATCGCACTAATGATTTTGACTAAAGTTGAAACGCAACTCGATCAGAGTTGGAACGTAACCGGTGTCAAATGAACCGTTGGTGTATGATGTTTAGCGCAATACCTAATTCCTTGAAGCTGAATCGAAACTTAACTACAATGCAATCGAACTTTAACTGAATTACAGATGGAACGCAGCTGTTTAAAATTAAGGCGATTAGCCTGCAGGGTTCTTATTTAAACGGGTAGAAGCTGTGTGAAAAAAATTACAATTACTTTAAGAATATTTTTGTCAAATGTACATTTTTGTACGTATTTTACTTTATAAAATAAAACATTTTATTTTATTAAACTGGGGGGTTAGCATGAGGTAGATCGTAAATAAAAACTACAATTTATACTGAATCAAACTTATTGGCGGCTGTAAAGTTACAAGCTGCGGATAAAGCTTGAAACATACTATCGGACGCAGCTGACGGACGCGACTGACAGCCGCGACTGACAGCCGCGACTGATAGGTATCTAGACTATGAAGTTACACTGAGCCGTGCACACTATCGGACATAAGTCGCGGACGTCACCTTCGGACGACCTTGAGCGTTCGGACGTCCGAGAGCGATCTGGCGCGCCGGATGTGTTAAGACTGTGCACATTGCTAAGTCGCGGCTGTCAGTCGCGTTCGATAGTATGTTTCCGGCTTAAGCCAATCCTGACTGACGCTAACTTAAAGCCGGAAACATACTATCGGACGCGGCTGAAGGACGCGACTGACAGCCGCGACTTAGCAATGTGCACAGTCTTAAAACATCCGGTGTGCCAGATCGCTCTCGGACGTCCGAACGCTCAAGGTCGTCCGAAGGTGACGTCCGCGACTGATGTCCGATAGTGTGCACGGCTCAGTGTACTTTCATAGTCTAGGTTGCGGGTGTCAGTCGCGTCCGTAAGCCGCGTCCGTCAGCCGCGTCCGATAGTATGTTTCGAGCTTAACGGCTGCGCGGGGATTGAGTTTCGCGAAGCTTGTAGGTGATTTCACACCCGCCAAGGAGTTTGATTCGACCTATAAGAGATCGGTTACTGGCTATATAAGATTTTATTTTTAAATAAATTCATTTTAAATTTATTTATTGAGAAGACGTAAATAGTATGATTTTTATTTATTAAGTAGTTTTTAATTAATAACTTTATTTTAAGATGTATAATTTGGATATAATTTTGTATTTTTATTGATGTTATTATAGAAACTTTCTTTTCGTGATAAACATTTCAAAAATTGACGCGTTCGCAGGATTTGAACCTGCATCCTCTGGGACTCCGGCCCAGATGATTATTAGTTATTTATAGATTATTAGAACTTCTTACCAAACATTTTTGAAATGTTTATCACGAAAAGAAAGTTTCTATACACCTAGTGTGTGAAGCACGATAAAAATAATTTCGATGTTATTATACTTTTATATAATTCAGAAGTGCCTATAATGTTGTTTTTTTTAATTGAAAATTGTACAAATGTGCCAAAATATCTAAGACTTAATGTGACGCTCTGGTCTATATTTATGTTGTTTTTATTTATAGACATTTAAATAGATTATCAAATAATACTTTGCTGTATTTACCTTTGATTAAAATAACCGAGAGGTGATTGGCAAATTAACGGCTTTTCAACCGGCCACAGCTGTCTCACTCACACATTTACAAGGCTGCGTACACAAGCATTGAAATTCTAAAAACTCTATGTAGCATTCAACAATGAACACGTATGTCGTATAATGTTTTAATTATTTACAAAAATTAGCATAACCGACTTCACCCGTGTATAGAATTCGCGAATATTTCGCACGGATCGATGTACTATTTTTCACATTATTGTTGATTTATCAAAAATGGCTCAGCCGATTTCGATAAAATTTAAATGGGACCAATTTCGAAGTATATTCTTTCTAGTAAAAAAAGAATTATTGAAATCAGACTACTACAAAAAAAGTTATGCATAAAAAATATATATAACTAGTCTTATGCAGTGGAACGAATAAAACGTATATAACAATAATATCAAAATATTTTTACCGACAAACCACCGGAGGAGGTACTCAATTCGACGCGCATATATTTTTTTTATGTATAACCACGCATAATTTTTTTCAGTGGTCCGATTTCAATAATTCTTCTTTTATTGGAAAGAGTATATTTCGAAATTGGTCCCATTTAAATTTTATCGTAATCGGCTGAGCCATTTTTGAACAATAATGTGAAAAATGCTACATCGATCCGTTCGAAATATTCGCGAATTCTGGAAACGGGTGAAGTCGGTCATGCTATTTATTGCAAAAAATAATCTTGTTGATGTTTAATTTGTATGTTTTAGAACCGATTTTGATCGCCAGCTTCTTCAGGAATTTATAGAAATACACTAAGAATCCGAAAATTAAAAAAAAAATCCCACTGTGTATGTATTCGCCTTTGTTCGCCAGCTCCTCTTCGCTCGACTTTGGCAGTCAAAGGCTTAAAGTGTGCGAGTGAGATGGATTTTTGCTAATTACAAAGCTTTACGATAATTGTACCTGTACTGACTGTACATATTTACAATTTTTTAAATGTATATAATTGTTATTTGTATTAGATATTTTTATTGAAATAAAACAATTTGTAAAATTTTAATTTTTGTATTTCTCAACGTTTGAGGTCTTATTTTCGGTATAAAAACACTTAAATTAAACTTACGTAAGACTGCGTAGATAGTTTTCACCAATGTTTGAAATTCTTTGATTTGAAATCAAAGAATTATGTTTTTTAATTTTTCTTTACAATTTAGAAGTTTGTGGCTAAGATAAAAAAAGTGTCTATAAAACCTCTTAGTTCGAATATTCAAACTTTGGTAAAAATTACCAACGCAATTTGCTGTCTTAAAGAATTAAAACTATAACATTTGATTATGAGTATTGCACAGAAACTTTTCTTATTAATTATATTATTAACTAGTTTTGACCCGCGGCTTCGCCCGCATGATATTATGTTTTTTGTGCCATGGGAACCCTTTATTTATCCGGGATAAAAAGTAGACTATGTCACGTCCCGTCTTTCAAACCCGAGGCCCTACCTTACCACCCTTAATAAAGGAGGTGGAAAATAAAACAAAAAACAATTTGACGGTTGTTCGATTCGACAGTTGTTTTTTTTTGACATTTCTAGCTACTCAGATACAGAATTTTACCTACTAACTTAACACTTATCGTTATATTATAAAAAAGTAACGCAATATCATTATAATTTATAGCCTATGTGTTATTCTGATATATAAGCTATATTATTGTAAAGTTTCATCTCAACCCGTCCAGTAGTTTTTGCGTGAAAGAGTAACAAACATCCATCCATCCTCACAAACTTTCGCGTTTATAATATTAGTAGGATTGTACCACAGATATAAACAATTGACAAAGTACGGTACAGGTAAAGTGAGGTCTAAAGGCTTCGTCAAACAGAACGCGTTATTAGCGCTGCGTAATAGCGTTGTAGCGACGCGTTTTAACGTCGCGCTCTTTTCATGTCACACTGGACTAGCGCCCAACGCTCCTTAACGCAACGTACCATTCGCCAAATCACAGTGTCTAAAGATGTCGAGTGATTCAGATGTGGCAGAATTGTTACTTTTATATGCTCTATCGCGGTCACAGAAAGAGTGTGGGTGCACGACATCAATAAAAAGAGAGAGGATTTCCGATTTGTTCCCACAATTTCAATTTAAAAGTTAAATTTTTATAATAGTTATCATTTATATTGTACAAACATGGGTTTTTTCTTACTAATTCAATCAATTTTTCAGACATTTTATGCACATTCACTCGGGCGCTAAAATAAAATTTGTAAAAAAAATACAACGCCCGACGTCAAAGCGTCCTAACGCCGCGTCAGAGCGTCGCGTACAGCTAGCGCCGGCGCTCTGTTTGACGGTATATTACCGTATTAGTACAACACAACTCGGCGTCATAGCGCGGCGTCAGTTTAGCGCTCTGACGCGCGCTAATAACGCGTTCTGTTTGACAAAGCCTTAAGTGCCACATAAGTTGGTGGATGGGAAGTTATGCTCGGAACGCTGCGCAAAAGCCGGAATATAGGTATGCGGCGTGGGAGCCAGAGAGACGAGACGCCGGGGCACTCCCGCCCGCCAACCTCATGCCTCACGCGCGCTCCCTACTCTCGTGCTCACCACTACGACACGCGGCGTCGGAATTGTGCACACATGTGCAATAATTAGCGAATCACGGCGAAGTGTCATTTGCGGCTAACTTCTCATCCGCCGACTTGTGTGGCGCTTAGTATATATTATGCTGAATGGCTTTTGTGAACACAAGACGAGTCGTTGGGCAGTAGCAATTTATTCATATGTCAGCGGCGCTAGGAGTGGGGGTTTGCGCAGCTTGTAGCTAACTTGATAGACGCCATTATGTTGGATTCGGCCTATAGAAATCCTAGGGTTACACATTACTTATTTCCTCTACTATACGTAATAATCTAATAATCATAAGGCGAGGGTGTGCTAGGTTAGGTAGGTAGGTTTCTTGGTTTTGGTGTAAAAGATAGATCTGATAGTCGTATTGCGAAGATGTGCTAGCTAATGTTGTTTTTAAACTTTCGCGATTTGAACACATTATTATTATATATGTACTACGGGACTAATCGCGCACTAAAATTACGAGATAAATAAATACCTCATCATCTCGACGTTTCGGCCGAGTTGCATCGACCGTGGTCACGGGTAGACTCAGTCGGGGTAGTAGGTGAGTCTACCCGTGACCACGGTCGATGCAACTCGGCCGAAACGTCGGGATGAGGAGGTATTTATTTATCTCGTAATTTTAGTGCGCGATTAGTCCCGTAGTACGAGTATATAATAATAATGTGCTAGCTAGGTAAGTAAGGTAAGGAAAGTTTATTTTATTTTGCCGTAAAATTCTTACCTAGATTTAATAGACATATACAGGGTTATTTCTAATCAATTAGCATCCTTCTAGGGGCTTATTCTATAGATCAAAACTAACAACTATGGTACCCTAGACTTTCGTCAAAACTAAAAAAAAAATCAGCTGTTCCATACATTTTGTCGCGGGTGAATTAATTTTTTCTGTACTGTATCAGCCTTTTTAATATTCCACTGCAGGAAGTAGGTCTACCCACGAAGGGTGATTGGGCCATATCCACCACGCTGGCCCAGTGCGGGTTGGTGGATTCACATACGCCATCAAATTTCTTCTACGGACGTATGCAGGTTTCCTCACGATGTTTTCCTTCACCGAAAAGCCAGTGGTGTGAACAAGAACTCATTGGTACGGGACCGGGATTTGAACCCACGACCTCACGATTGTAAATGGTAAATTGTTGGCTAAATTTTTCTATGGAACAACAATTTTTTTTTTAGTTTTGACGAAAGTCGTAGAACAAAAGTTGTTAGTTTTGATGTACAGAATAAGGAATAAAAGGATGCTAATTGATTAGAAATAACCCTGTATAGTTAAGTAGGTAAGGTTTCTTGGTTTTAGTGTAAAAAAACAGATCTAATAGTCGTATGGCGAAGATGTGCTAGCTAGTTAGGTAAGGTAGGTTTATTTGTTTTGGTGTAAAAAACAGATCTGATAGTCACAGGGCGAGGGTGTGCTAGCTGGGTTATGTAGGTTTATTTGATTTTCCGTAAAATATACCTAGATGTAGGTAATAGTCGTATAGCTAGCTATGTAAGGTTAGGTACCTAGGTTTGTTTGTTTTGGTGTAAAAGATAGATCTAATAGTCATAGGGCGAGGGTGTGCTAGGTAAGGTCGCCAGATAATCCAAAGCTCGCTGTATGGCGGCGGGCACGGGCGGCGGGGTGGGGAGGTGCGCACCTTCAGCGTGGAAGCCGGTCTCGTCTGCTCGGTACAGCACGTTGATTATCTGGAAATTATACGACTTTTAGGATTATTTTTTTTTAATTGAAATTTACTAACCACAGACTTCAGGGTCTGTGCCCTTTGTTAACTAGGATTTACAATTATTTTATTATAGTTACTGTACAAAGAGTAGGTACTAGAAATATTAGCTTAAGTTAGTCAATGCACTGCGTGAATGCCACGAGCAGACCGGCGACCCGCTAGCAGCACCCGATCACGAGTGTGACACACGTGCCAGCCATCGCTCTCCTCGACCATATTTGAGGGAAGAGAGCGACCCGGCACATGATGCCGCCGCAAGAAGGAGCCTTCGATGGCGAGCATGAATGCTGGGCATGCGCGCAATGCTTATTTCTTTTAATTATTACAAATACACATTTTCCACGTCCTATGCCAATTTAGTTGCCTTCTCCCGGCCCAAAGCCTCCATCACCGCCTCGTTACTCTCTGACAGCCATCTGCAGGTTGTAATCCTTGATGGTTTATTTAAAATTAAATTTGGGACGATAACGACTTAATCGATCAAAATCGATAATTCAATAAACATCTATCTAAATCGATGAACACAATCTGCTTAACATCCAACCTGACTGAAGCTCCCATAAAGCTGCGCGTTGCCGTTAATTGGATACTGCGCAGCTTGTTGCTAATTTCACATCAGCCGACTTATATGATTTCACCTCATCCATCCATTCAAATTAGCCAAAGGACGTCCACTGCTGGACATAGGCCTCCTCTATGGATCTCCAATAAGACCGGTTGGAAGCGGCTTGCATCCAGCGCGATCCTGCGGTCTTAATGAGGTCATCCGTCCCCCTTGTGGGTGGACGTCCTACGCTGCGCTTGCCGGTACGTGGTCTCCACTCGAGAACTTTTCGACCATCAGGTCATCAGTCCTCCGCGCTATGTGCCCTGCCCATTGCCCATTTGGTTCTTCTACGTATTTCCTCATTCCTGATTCGATATCGCAGAGAGACTCCGAGCATAGCCCTCTCCATAGCTCGTTGGGCTACTTGGAGCTTATAAGGTCCATAGATAGGGACCACGTTTCAGTGATTTCGCCTATAACGCCGGCGGATGAGAAGTTAACCGCACAATGCCGACGCCGCGTGGCGTTGTGGTGAGCACGGGTGTAAGGAGCGCGCGGGAGGCATGAGGTCGGCGGGCGGGTGTGCCCCGGCGTCTCGTCTCTCTGGCTCCCGCGCATACTTATATTTCGTCCTTTGCGCAGCGTTCTGCGTATAACTTCCCATACGCCAACTTGTATGGCGCTTAGCATATATACCTGTCCGTCAGGAGCTGTGTATTGGTACTGGCCCTCCACCACCAGTGAGGGTTGGTCGGAGCGCGCGTCGCTGCGCAATGACCCTCGCTGTTCGTGAAAGATTCCGCCTTCTGGAAGTTTACAGTTTGCTCCGTAGTTAAACGAGGAGGAGTGTGTGTCCCTTTAATTTCTAAAGTATCCAATATAGCATCATCTTACTTTCTTCTTAAAGACCGTATTAAAAACTTTCTTTTAAAATTGTTTCGAGCACTGTGGATTATAACTTTTCGAGTTATAAAAGAAAATTGAAATTTTTATACTTGCATAGGACGTCCACTGCTGGACATAGTCCTCCCCTAAAGATATCCAATAAGACTGGTTCGTAGCGGCTTGCATCCAGCGCGATCCAGAGGTCTTAATGAGGTCATCCGTCCTTGTGGGTGGACGTTCAACGCTACGCTTACCTCTACGTGGTCTCCGCTCGAGGACTTTTCGGCCCCATCGGCCATCAGTCCTCCATGCTATGTGCCCCGCCTATTGCCATTTCAACTTGCCAATCTGCTGGGCTATTTCGGTAACTTTGGTTCTTCTACGGATCTCCTCTTTCCTGATTCGATCCCGCAGAGAGACTCCTAGCATAGCCCTCTCCATAGCTCGTTTTTACAAACATGTTTAATATGTATGACGAATATTGATCTAATAATTTTAAGACATAGTACCTCTTCCTTTTTGTAAGTCGGCTATGTAATGATGATAATCTTACTTCCTACTAATATTATAAACGCGAAAGTTTGTGAGGATGGATGGATGTTTGTTGCTCTTTCACGCAAAACTACTAAACGGATTGAGATGAAACTTTGTAATAATATAGTTTATATATCATAATAACACATAGGCTATAATTTATAATGATATTGCGTCAAAAATCAAAATATCAAGCGGGCGAAGCCGCGGGTAAAAACTAGTACACAATATTATAAACTCGAAAGTTTGTAAGAATGTATGGATGAATGTTTGTTACTCTTTCACGTAAAAACTACTGAATAGATTTTAATGAAACTTTACAATAATATAGCTTATACATCAGAATAACACATAGGCTAACCATTTATAAAGATATTATGTGAATTGTCCAAAATATAACGATAAATGTCGAGTAAGTTGCAAAATTCTGCAATCTGCGAGCTATTCTAGCGTGCGCTGCAAGAATATCAAAATAAACAACTGTCGATCGAATAACTGTCAAATCAATCGATAATCAGCCTTTGGATATCATCATAGTAATATTATAAATCCAAAAAGTTTGTTGGTTTGTTCCTCTTTCACGCAGCAACGGTTCGACTTGATTTTGGCATGGATATAGTTCAAGGGCCGGAAAGTGACATAGGCTACTTTTTACCCCCAAAAAATAAAAGGCTCCTGTTAGACACTGAAGTCAAATTACACTCGGGCGGAGCCGCGGGCAAAAGCTAGTATACTATAAAAGGAGGTATTTACCTGTTTGTATGGCCCATTTGTAGGAGCCGTCGGGCGCGGGCGACTCGAAGTCGTCCCTTAGGATCTCGTCCTTCTGGCACGAACACGCCGCCACCAGCTGTGGGACACATTTTATCTTATTAACTAACAAACATTTTCCATTTATAGTGAAACTATATTTTAGATGGCATAACTAGTTGTGCGAAAGCAGTTGGTCCACGAAGAACACCTCTATTCCTAACCCCGAGGCAAATACGTAATTGGCATAATTTCTGTTTCTTTTTCTTCTTCTTAGTTTTGGCGTCGCATTATTGTGCATTTGCCAGTGTCAAGTATTAAGTTTTAATAATTTTTGATAATATTTTAAAAAAATAGTCACTGTCGTAGTCTCGTCATAGTCCAATAAAGTCGCGGTCAAGTCCAAACATAGTCCAAGTCATACCTCAGTAAAGCAGTGGAGACTTTACTAGAGGCGTCTATGGAGTTTTGGTAACAACACAGAAGAACATGATACGTCACATTATATCACTTGCCTACACTCATGCACGTAAATCAGCTCATAATCAACGAAATACCACAATTTCTCACTAATTATCACTGATAAATACACAAGTTTAACAATATAATACAATGAGGCGACATGATTTTTCCGCGTTCCCGCCAAAAAACTGCTTCAGAAATTCTGTTTCTTTTTCACTTTAGACATTCTATAAAGAAAACACTTTTTACGTTGCTATTTTTACGATATCGCCTTCGTGATTGGGCTTAATGTTTTTGACTGCCTCGGTGGCTCAGTGGTTAGTGACACTAACTTCTGGATCAAAGAGGCGTGGGTTCGATCCCCACCCAGGGCAAATATTTATGTGATGAACATAAGTGTTTGCTCTGTGTCTGGGTGTTATTTAGTTACCATCTATATAAGTATGTATGTATTTAAAAATAAATGATAATAACTTGTGAAATAGGGCGCAGGATTCGGGAAAGAGGAGGTGACTCCCGTTCTACCTCGTTTCTGGTGCAAAGAATGTCCATCGCCATCCAACGCGGCAATGCAGCAAGCGTTATGGGACCAGGAACGATGAGGGGCGGGTTATTTGATTAATTTTCTAAGTAGGTGTAGGTATATATTTTATTTTCTGTTATTATTATTTTCATATTTAACAAACTTTACTCTCTAAGCCTTGTATATACCTATATGTAAATAAACCATAAATTGTAAATTTTCCTAATCAAGATTATGTATTCATAATGCTTATCAATAAAATCTAGTGTTTAAAAATAAGTATTTGTAGTATATGAGTCTCTGGCAGCCATATCACAAGCTTTGCTTAGTTTGGGGTCAGAGGCCGTGTGTAAGATGTCCCAAAAATATTTATTTATTATATTTATTTATTAATGTGTTATAAATTTGACGTGTGTGTGTTTGTCTGTGGCATCCTAGCTCCCGATATTTTTTTTTCTATTTGAAAGGTGAATGTCGGGTTTAGATATGTTTCATTAAAATCGGTTCTTTAGTTATCTGCAGAGAAATCATAATACGTTGGAGCTTTTTGAATTCAATTTCAAATTATTTATTTCAATTAACACGTATACAGGATTATTCCTAATCAATTAGCATCCTTTTAGGGGCTTATTACCAATCCGCACTGGGCCAGCGTGGTGGATATGGCCCAATCAACCTTCGTCGGTAGGCCTACGTCCTGCAGTGGACTATTAAAAAGGCTGGTACAGTACGGTACAGTACAGTACAGTGCCGCCGGCAGCGGGGCGAGGCCCAAGCTACCGGTGGTTGGATCTACAGAGAGAGGAACCTCCTGACAATGCGCGCTGTGTCCAGGACGACCGCCTTCTGTATCTGACCCTTGACCCAACCGTCTAGCGAGAGCCTCTTAAGCTGGTGGTCGAGACTCTTCGCTATTAAGCCGTTTACCGAAACGACTATCGGGACAATGATCGTAGAGTCCACATCCCACATGGCGGTAACCTCGTGAGCCAAGTCAAGGTACTTGCTTAGCTTGTCCTTCTCGGCCTTCACGAGGTTCTCGTCATGTGGGATGGTGACGTCGACGAGCACTGCCCGGCGCTGGGACCGGTCGACCACCACGATATCAGGCCTATTGGCGACAATAGGGGCTTATTCTGTACATCAAAACTAATTATTATATACTACGGGACTAATCGCGCACTAAAATTACGAGATAAATAAATACTTCATCATCGGGATGACGTTTCGGTCAGTCTTGAACTGACCACGGTCGATGCAAACGTCGGGATGAGGAGGTATTTATTTATCTCGTAATTTTAGTGCGCGATTAGTCCCGTAGTATATAATCAAATTCGTAGTATATGTTCAAATCGCGATAGTTTAAAAACAACAAAACTAATTATTGTCAAAACTAAAAAAACAACTGTTCCATACACTTTGTCGAGGGTGAACTATATTTTTTTATGGATCAGCATTTTTTTTTTGAGATTTGATTTTCGTTGAACAAAAGTTATGATGTACAGAATAAGCCTCTAAAAGGATGCTAATTAATTACCTATAACCCTGTATAGGTACGTCTACGTATTAGTATCTAATTTAATCTTGTGTAAATGAGATTGGTCACACACTGACCAGTATTCTGAGGTTGAACAACTTGTTGTGTTTCAAAAACGCGCCGCTAGTGGCGCTGTACATTTCTTCATACAAATTACATGCTTACGCGCTTGCCGAAGGGCGCGTCATGTTTACGACAAAACTCACACTCAGCATACAGGTGCGGGCCCGTGGATTCAAGTTCTGGGTACACTCGTAAAAATTTAGCTTATTCGTAACTATCGGGATAGTGTCAGTGTGATTTTGCGTATGAGTGCTAATTGATACCTTCTAAGTTAGAGTTGTGCAAAAAGTGAAGCGTCGTAGGTGAGGTCTGTTAGTGGGTACTTCTTCGAAATTTCATTCTTTGACTGATTCATCTGGCCAAAATTTTATTTCACTTTCAGCTCTGTCGCACATGTTTATATGTAAAAAAGGTAACTAAAGAACATATATTTCAATGAGGGACTTGTTTTTATTAAGTAGTTTTTAAGATATCTACGTTCAAATATTTTGTGCCCAGATGAATCAGAATTGATTACAGATGAATCAGAACAGAACTGAAAATGAAAAACTATGTAATTTGGCTGTGTAATAGGGAAATTTAATCATATTTTACATACGTACATAAAATTTTAACACTATAGCACGAAAAAAAGTTGACGAATGAACAATATTATTGAATATTTCTTGTATTACATTTTAGAAATCTAAAAATTGTAATACTTAATTATAATTCTTATATTACCTGGGTAAATGAAAACATTTTAAATTACATAAATGAACTAATTAATATTTGTTACTGATAAATAGGTACATGAAAGTTAATAATTTAGAAAAATGAAACAATGTTTGAAAATATTATCAAAGATTTTCTTATACAAAAAGCATACCATAGTGTAGAAGATTTTATGTGTGACAAAAATTCATTGCGTAACCCGACATGTGACAGTATTTGTAAATGAAAATGTATTCATTCTGTTAGTTTTATTGTTTTATGTTAATTTATATTCATTGTTTACTTTTGACATTCATAAGTGTGCATTATTGTACCTATGTGAGAATAAATGAACTGAACTGAACTAATAGTAAGTATAGTAATTGGTACATTATATTATTCTCTCTGTTTATTTTTTTCCATGTACAATTCACGAATCCTGTTTATTATATAATGAAAAAAACACAAAATTAAAGTAAGAAACATGAGATCAACTTCAATTAAATGGAATTTTTGACAGTAATCTTCCTTGGTAACTATCACAGAAACATAATTTTTCTTAGTATCGTTAACTATAAATAATGAAGTCACATTTAAGTATTACAAGAAATAAATCTTTAGCTTTTTGCAAGGGCCCGAGCTACTTTCAATGTCGTCTTTAAAACCTTTTTCTTGTTGACGAGATCTTGATTTTTTAATGGAAGATTGAGTAATCATACCTTCACCAGCAGTGTGAGACTCTTTTGTAAGTTTATTTTACTGAAGCTTTTTAAACACAAAAATGCCCTCATCGTTTGAATCTGAACAATCATCCACGTTTTTCTGGAGAAGGGTCGATAAGACATCTCTGGCGAATTTTGGAGTAATAATTTTTTTCATCGATTGACGAAGTTTCTATCCAAAAACTGTCGTCATCGAGGTCTTGTTGGGCTATATAAGCTATATTCAAAGCTTTTCCAGTATGAATTTTATGATTTATATGGCGTTTTGACCAAATGAATCAGGCCAGATGAATCAGGATTTTGCCGTAATACAAGTATAACTCATCATACATACTGAATTCAGTATTGTCATTTTTCTACTTGAATCTATAACCCAAAAGCATTACACGAAATACTGATTGAAGTTGTAAAACCATAAAATAAATTTTATAAAACAGGCATTGTAATCATAATGCCACCTGAACTAAGCACAGATGAATCAGACATTTATCTTTGTAACTCCGGGATCCAAGCGAACCAGCCGTATATCCACCTTCTGGCTCGTCTGTTGAACGACTGGCTTCCCCCTGCGCGAGAAGTCAGGCTCTCATCATCATCACCCGACCAAGCACAGTCAAGCGCAGCATACGCCACATAAATCAGTATTATATGCCGGACACTTCTTATTAGCCTATTTATAAACATACTAAGGTAGTTATAACTAATACACATTTTTTTTGTAAAAGTGCAATTCATTTCCTTTTGATATAATTATAATTTATAATGATTTACCAAAGGGAAAATACGATATCGACCATTTTCTTTCAAAAAATGGCAAGCGGACGCGGTATATGAATCAGGAGAACAAACTTCAAATATTTTTAATTTATACTTGGACTGCAATGATTTGAAAAATATTACTTGTCCCAGGTAGAGTTAAAGGTAAACTGTATAGAAAAAAAATTACACACTGTTTTGTTTGTTGGTTTCAGAAAAAAACCCATAGACGTCCAAAATTTTGCCTTCGAAGAAGTACCCTAGTACGACCTTAGATTTAGGGTTCTTTTGAAAGTAAAGGCAGCGTTTCAAAGATATATCACTGTTTAATTAGACACACTTTTAAATCACAAATTAAAATGTCATATTTGATAGAAATAAAGTACAGTCTAAACGTTGTTCACAATATAAACACTAGGGACTCTAATATGGGGGTAAAAACTAGTATAAAACTTTCGGAGAGCCTGGGTAATATCCCGGCTTTTGGAAATAGATTGGACGGCGACTCAGTGGTAACTGAAGGGGCGCTGAAGGAAAACCAGTATCTATACTGATTCTGGAAACAATAGACGCTACCAATTAGCTGGTTAAATCCAGAAATTAATGATTTTAAAGAAAGACGGCTGTTGACAATCTAGGAATGTTTATGAGAAGTGGATACAGCGGATGCAACTTGATTTTATGGGTCTGGTACAGGGCTGTACTCAAAGCAGGGGCGGATTGAGGAGATATATAACAGGTCGCTCGTGTGACTATTTACTAATTTTCTTACGTTGATAACACTGCTTTGTCATTGCTAATACAAATGTTCGATACTTGGTAGATACCAATTCGGCTTTCATCAGCACTCTCGTCCGCCAAGTATAGTCGGTACCTTGGCTGCTGATTAAAATCTTATTGTTAGTTCACCGTAACACCACGACGGTTCTCTTTATGCACAAACTTTAATACTCATGTACCTAGCCAATATCGTAAATCCTTACCAGACCGCTAAATACTTACTTAAAATATGCACTCAGACTTAGACTTAATACTTGCATTCTTAACATTCGCGGATGGTTTAGTGGTTGGTTTGTCGCAAACCCCAGAGTCCGCCCCGTGCGTCTGAGTACGCTCCCGAAACACTTGCAAGAATATCACCTTATTTGGTAATGCTTCGCATCCCGAGCCGTGATTTGTCCGCCGCAGTCGCAAGACGGGAGAGGGGTGCAGGTGGGGCAGGCACTCGTGCGCCCGCCGGGTGTCGCCATGTTAGTTAGTGAGACGATGTAAAATAGATTAGACGCGGACTTCTAAATTACCTCTTAACCTCACGGCCTGTTATATCGTTTGCATGTATAGGTTCTATTATTATTTGTGTCCAAATTCTGTTAACTTTTTATACTTTTGTGCTCTACCGTCAATAAATACTTAGTGAAAAACAATACAGTGATTTTTATCTTACAATAGGTTTACTGGGGTGCGTTTACGCACTCCAGATAAAATATTTATGTTGAATACAAATTATTCTGAGCGGCATCCTATTGAACGGCGTTATAATTCTAGACCAATAATAGCTCTCAATTCTATTAAGAACCAATCATATCTGTCAATCTCTGGAATCATCTGTCAAATTCGATTCGATGACAACTAGCTGACCAATCACAGACAAGATAAAATTTATTTACTTAAAAACCTCGATAAATCTTTGCCTAGTCAGGAGAAAACTATACCGGTGCGTGAACGAGGCAGATTAATTTTTAGTCGGAACAATTTTTTGCTTGAGGGATGCCCTCAACGGGTGACCACTATATCCCAAATAAATGATGTCCATTCGATGTTGCGAGTTTGCAACTTGCAACTCTGTCGTTAAAAAATAAACTCAAAAAACTGTTAACAAAAAAATGCTATTATACCATTGAAGAATACCTGAACGAAAAAGTTTCAAGCTCACAAAACATTACAAAATAACGCTAAATTTTGACATGTACGTTATACCTACTTTGTTTATTATACTATTTGCGACACCCTAACGACAGGGTATAATCTGTACTGTGTTACTATTATATAAGTGTAATTGTAACTAGACATATTAAAAGGCAAGTGTATACCGAAATAAATAAAAATAAATAAATAAAAATGGCGACTTTCCTTAAGCTTAGCGAGCGCTTTCGCTGCAAAAATAGTTTAGCAACTTGTCTGATTAAGATGAACTAAAACATCTGTGAATGTATCTCTATGCGTAACTACATTACATTTCTGGTTACTTATATCTTCAAATTTTTTTTGTGTAAAGCTTGAAGTATAAACTTAATTAAAATCACTAAAATGGCAATATTAACCAAATACATTTGGACAGTGGGGCCCATTAACCAGGTTAATTTTGATCTTAGTCTGGAGTGCGTAGTCAGGCGCACCCCTGCGAACTATCCGCGAGTCTTGAGAATGCAAGTTGTGTAACAGCGTTGGCAAATCACGACACGGCATAATTATACGGTGTCATTGCTTTACAGTTTACATGCTCTAGGATATCGTTGCACTCATCGTTATCTTTTGTATATTTGCTATGGAAAAAGTTAGCAACATGTAGCATTACAGGAGCTATTGTTATCCCAGAAAATCTATAGGGCTCTTTCAGGTAATAACGGAACACGGACGGTATGTGGTCTCCACTCGAGAAATATTCTATCCCATTGGTCATCGGTCTTCCGTGCTATGTGCTCTCCCCATTGCCATGTTAACTTGACAATCAGTCGGTAACTTTGGCTATTTTTTTTCCGATTGTGGAGTTAGGTTAGGTGTCTACAGCTGTCATAGTTTCTTTAATGTAAAAATATTATACTGTACTGTACCAGCCTTTATAATAGTCCTATGCAGGACGTAAGCCTACCCACCAAGGGTGATTGGGCCATATCCACCACGCTGGCCCAGTGCGGGTTGGTAGATTCACATACGCCATCGAATTTCTTCCACGGACGCATGCAGGTTGCCTCACGATGTTTTTTTCTTCATCGAAAAGCCAGTGGTGTGAAATTCCGTACATAAATTCCAAAGAACTCATTGGTACAGGACCGGGATTTGAACCCGCGACCTCTCGATTGTAAGGCAGGTGTCACTACCTCTTGACCACCATGGCTTCAACATGGCAAAGACCATAGTAAAAACAATGATTTCAAAGAAATGTTCTTTTTGTTATAAATATTTCAAAAATACCGGCCCAGATTCATCCTTTTAATGAATAAAAGGATGAATCTGTGCCGGTGTTTCTGGTCCGTCTAGTCCGGTCGGTTCCGGCCCAGAAGATGAATAAAAGGATGAATCTGGGCCGGAATCCCAAAGAGATGCAGGTTTAAATCCTGCGATCGCGGCACTTTTTTAAAATGTTTATAAACATTTTAACAAACAGAGCATTTCTTTGAGATAAGTACCTAAATCCTAGCGTGCGAAGCATAATTAATACTAAATCATTTCAAATAATCATTTAAATTATTTATTTTAAAAGACAGTCTTGGTATTTTCCGTAATTTATTACCGCAACCAGATTGCAACATTTCAAATGATTAATTCGTTAATTTTTCACAAAAGATTCGAATTGATTGACATTTAAATAGATAAGCACATTGCGGCCATCTAAAGAAATTAGCTGTGGAGCCACCGTAACATTTTCCGAACAAAAGCGACAAAAATCAATAGGACTTGTTTAGTTTCATAATTATGACATTGCATTACTTATTTTAGTTTTTGGTGCATAGGCCACTTGTACTTCTGATTAATTTAAAAAACCGGACAAGTGCGAGTCAGGCTCGCACATCGAGGGTTCCGTACAAACACATTGTCAAAATAATTAAAAACCTGTTTTAGCATGTGCCAATGAAGTTCTTTTATATGATACCTTACATGATACGATTTACTCACTTTGAATTTTGAACCCATATTTTGTGAATTTTGAGGCCCTATTTTTTGTGATGTAAATAAATATGTACAGTTTTCAGATTTATTCCTATTTTTTTTTTAAAATGCGGTAGCCGTGGTGGTCTAGAGTAGCCGTGGTGGTCTAGAGGTAGTGACACCCGCCTTACAATCGTGAGGTCGTGGGTTCAAATCCTCGGTCCCGTACCAATGAGTTCTTTGGAATTTATGTACGGAATTTCACACCACTGACTTTTCGGTAAAGAAAAGAAATTCGATGGCTTATGTGAATCCACCAACCCGCACTGGGCCAGCATGGTGGATATGGCCTAATCACCCTTCGTGGGTAGGCCTACGTCCTGCAGTGGACTGTTGAAAAGGCTGATACAGTACATACAGTACAGAGAAAATGCTTCTCCCCTAATTTCATAGTTCTATGTCAACGGGAAGTACCCTGTAGGTTTTGATTTTTGTGAGTGTCGAAATATGCAGTTTTTTACGACAGAAACGGCTCTAACTTTTTTATACGATTACTGAGAAATTTTTCTTTTACACTACTGCAGGAGACATATACGTATACAGTTTAAATTTCAACTCAATATCTTTCCGCGTTCCCGAGATAAAGAGTCTTGACATACACAGACGGACAGACGTACAGACGGACAACAAAGTGATCCTATAAGGGTTCCGTTTTTTCCGTTTGAGGTACGGAATCCTAAAAACAGATGTGGCGCCACCGTAGAATTTTCCAACAAAAGCACCTAATAAAAGATACCTAGATATTTCAACAAAACTTTAAAAACATTTTATGACCTATAATTAATTAAAATTAAACTACTCAAAATAGAAACATAAACTAAAACACTATAACTTATGCCAAAATAAAAATAAAACTAATATAAATACCCGTAATTAAAACATTCGGCTACTTCATTCTATAAACTTTACTTTTCCACCTGTCTACATTAACTAAGTAGCATTAGGTATACAGGGTTACTGCTCTTAATCAATTAACACCCTTTTAGGGGCTTATTCTGTACCTTAGATTATTTACTTGTCTAGATAGAGTGTGGCGCTGCAACGGTAATAAAAATAGGTGGCCAGGCTGGGCATGCATGTAGGAGTATTCACGCACACAGAAAATTGCGGCACAGATTTATTTAGCACATCACGCCATATTTTCGCCGCAAAACAGAGAATAATAAGAAGTGTTATCCGCGCGGTGTCTGTGGCGTCACTGATGGGTTAGCGTGTAGCAGTTACATGCTATTTTTTTGGGCGCTTTTGGTGCGTTACTATATATCTAGACAAGTAAATAATCAAAGTTCTGTACTTACATCAAAACTAACAACTTTTTGTCGCGGGTAAACGATATTTTTCTATGGGACAGCATTCTAATGCGACTTCCAACAAGGTTGCGTTAAACGTTTATCACTACCATTGAGGGGGTATGAATGCACGGTTACGTCGAAGTTTCACTTCTTCCGTGCGGAGGGACTCCAAGCCACCCTTATTTTTCAGATTTGATAAAAGTCGCAGAACAAAAGTTGTTAGTATTGATGTACAGAATAAGCCCCTAAAGGATGCTAATTGATTACCAATCCTACTTCCTATTTCCTACTATCCTACTAATATTATTTTTATTGTAAAATGAAATCCATTGTTTTAGTAATTCAATTTTGACGTCAATTCTATTCTAATTCTAATGTAATATTTTAAAAATAATGTTGCCATTTTATTGTATCATTGAATTTTTAAGTTTGTGTATTTAGTAGTTCTTAAGTAATTATTGTAAATGACTTGCCCAATATGACGAGATGTTATAAGGCCAATAAATTACTTTACTTTAATTACTTTACTTTACTATTATAAACGCGAAAGTTTGTGAGGATGGATGGATGTATGGATGGATGGATGGATGGATGGATGGATGGATGGATGGATGGATGGATGGATGGATGGATGTATGGATGTATGGATGTTTGTTACTCTTTCACGCAAAAACTACTGAACGGATTGAGTTGAAACTTTGTAATAATATAGCTTATATATCAGAATAACACATAGGCTATAAATTATAATGATATATTGCGTATGCGGGCGAAGCCGCGGGTAAAAACTAGTATATTATAAACGCGAAAGTTTGTGAGGATGGATGGATGTTTGTTACTCTTTCACGCAAAAACTACTGAACGGATTGAGATGACACTTTGCAATAATATAGCTTATATATTGGAATAACACATAGGCTATAAATTATAATGATATTGCGTAAATTTTTCATTATATAACGATAACTGTTAAGTAAGATCTGAGAACTCTGAGAAGCTAATCTAGAGTGCGTTTCAAGAAATGTCAAATAAAAATAAACTGTCGAATCGAACAACCGTCAAATCGTTTTTTGTTTTATTTTTTGGATTTTCCACCTCCTATATTAATGGTGGTAAGGTAGGGCCTCGGGTTTGAAAGACGGAACGTGACATAGTCTACTTTATCCCAGATAAAGGGTTCCCATGGGATAGCACAAAAATCAAAATATCATGCGGGCGAAGCCGCGGGTACAAACTAGTAACCCTATATAAGACCACTTGCACGACCAATTGATTTGAAGAATTTCTATGGAGCCACTATAATAATTCCGAACAAATTGGACGTTTTCAATAGGATTTTTTTAGTTTCACAATATTGCCACCTGTATAAAGTAAAGTTTGTCGTTATGTATACATCTTGCGTAAAACCTTTTCAAGCAACATATTAATTTAAGTTGTTCATACGAGCGAAGATGATTTATTGAAAGCTTAACGAAGTGAAACTGCTGTTTCAATTGCACATTTGGTGTAAGTACCTAAGTAGGTACATTGAGTGGAAATCTCAGCAGGCCAACCACACTAAAAAAAATTGTCTATTTTCGTATCGCGCTAATACTGTACTGTACTGTATCAGCCTTTTTAATAGTCCACTACAGGACGTAGGCCTACCCACAAAGGGTGATTG
Source organism: Hypomecis punctinalis (assembly GCA_949316475.1). Taxonomy (NCBI): domain Eukaryota; kingdom Metazoa; phylum Arthropoda; class Insecta; order Lepidoptera; family Geometridae; genus Hypomecis; species Hypomecis punctinalis. The sequence continues at coordinate 4,966,790 of OX438822.1, forward strand.
GGCCATATCCACCACGCTGGCCCAGTGCGGGTTGGTGGATTCACATACGCCATCGAATTTCTTCTACTGACATATGCAGGTTGCCTCACGATGTTTTCCTTCACCGAAAAGCCAGTGGTGTGAAATTCCGTACATAAATTCCAAAGAACTCATTGGTACGGGAGCGGGATTTGAACCCACGACCTCACGATTGTAAGGCGGGTGTCACTACCTCTAAGCCACCAGCCACCACAGCTTCTATCGCGCTAATGATTTTGACAAAAGTTGAAACGCAACTCAATCAGAGTTGGAATGTAACCGCTGTTAAACAAACGGGTGGTGTATGAAGTTTAACGCAATACAGAATTCCTTAAAGCTGAATTGAATCTTAACTACAATTGCAACCGAATTTTAAATGAAATACAGACGGAACGCAGCTGTTTAAAATTAACGCGATTGGCCTGCAGGTAGGTAGCTCAGAAAAAAATCATAACAAATTCCTAAAAAAAGACGAAATTCGTGTCTTCCTAAAAATCCCGTCTCTACATAGAGGGTAATCCAAAACAAATGTTCGTTAAGCTGAAATTAAGTACTTCAGACCATCATTATAAGTATGAATTTTGGGTTGGCCCCATAGTAAAAGTTGTTCATTATGACGGTCTTAATTACCTCCTTTTGGCTTAATAAGTACAGGGAAAGCTAATAACCCTAAAAAGGGTTATTTCTAATCAATTAGCATCCTTTTAGGGCAGGGATACACAGACTTAAATAGACTAGGGGCCACTCGGGCAAATCATGAACTGATGGCGGGCCGCCAGAAGTATAGGTAATTAAAGACAGTAAAGAATTGATAATAATGTATTAAAATTGAAAAAGAATTTATTAATTTGAAGCGTAGCACTGCATACTTACAATCTTTTTTATATTTGGCTCCAATTTACTTGTAGCAACACGTAAAACTGCTTTCAAACTTTCATTTTGCAAGGCGGTTTCGATTTTATTATTATTTAGTATTGAAAAGGTTTGTTCACATATATAGGTAGAACCAAATAAGCTGGCACATTTTAGAGCGTTTATGCGCAACTCTTTGTACGTATTTTTATCAATGCAGCGGTAAAAGTTCAGGAAGTCTCCTTCGTTGAATTTGTTGCGTAAATCTTGGTCGTTTTGAATGTCGATAATTTCTAACTGATTCAAATTAGTTTTCAAACATATTTTCTTGGTTTTATTTTGGAATAGAATTTCAAATTCTAAGCCCCTGGAAGGATGCTAATTGATTAGAAATTACCCTGTATATGTAGGTTTTCTATGTTTTATTTATCAAATTTTACAAAAATCGTTAGAGCCGTTTCCGAGATCTGAATTTCTACAAACATATATACAGGGCTACAATACAATACAATACAATACAATATTTTTTATTAATAACGCCATTGTTACATGTCAAATCAATTAGGTATACAATTATATTAATTATCAATTATACATTACATCAATATTATTATTCGTCATAAAATAGGATACAATTGGTACCTACAATTCAATACAAATGCTATCTGCTTACTTGTACTAAGTTAACAGCGGGTGATTAATACCATCGTTATGATCAACTTTTACATAGGGTCTAACCCAAAATTCAAGAAAAAATCATCTGTTCCATTCAAAAATGCAACTATCGTCAAAATAACTATACAATAACTAATCGACAAAATGTGTAAAACTGCTGATTTTTCTTCTCGAATTTCGGTTTAGTGGTAGTAAAAATTGTTTATAATTATGGTTTGAATCACCTCCTTTCAGGCTCGCACACCATTTCTGGTTAACCCTGTATTAATATACCTACAAGAATATCTCGTTTATGATGGTCCGATCAATGGGCTTATAACGAGAGCGTTTTGGGGTCGGGCCGTCTCTAGGGAGGTAAAGTAAACATTCCAACTGACACAGTCGTAACTTTAAGTTGCAACCATTTATCGAGTATACTCATAACATAAGTGACCTATGCCAAAGTGAACGGCGTTGTGACCTGCCACAGAAAAAGTAATAACAGATACACAACTATTAACTTTTGTAGTAACAGAGTGACTGCGAAATCATAAGCATTACCTATTCTACGATGTAGGGTAGAATTGGTAATGCTTATGTAGTTATTTGTCATTACCTGTTCTACTTTGTAGGGCAGAATTGGTAATGCTTATGTTGTTATTTGTCATTACCTGTACGATGTAAGGCAGAATTGGTAATGCTTTTGTAGTTATTTGTCATTACCTGTTCTACGATGTAGGGCAGAATTGGTAATGCTTATGTAGTTATTTGTCATTACCTGTTCTACGATGTAGGGCAGAATTGGTAATGCTTGTGTAGTTATTTGTCATTACCTATTCTACGATGTAGGGTAGAATTGGTAATGCTTATGTAGTTATTTGTCATTACCTATTCTACGATGTAGGGTAGAATTCGTAATGCTTATGTAGTTATTTGTCATTACCTATTCTACGATGTAGGGAAGAATTGGTAATGCTTACGTAGTTAATTGTCATTACCTATTCTACGATGTAGGGTAGAATTGGTAATGCTTATGTAGTTATTTGTCATTACCTATTCTAAGATGTAGGGTAAAATTGGTAATGCTTATGTAGTTAATTGTCATTACCTATTCTACGATGTAGGGTAGAATTGGTAATGCTTATGTAGTTAATTGTCATTACCAATTCTACGATTTAGGGTAGAATTGGTAATGCTTATGTAGTTCAAAGAGTTATCTGTGTGATAATCATTTCAAAAATCTAAAGCGAACGCAGGATTTGAACCTGCACCTTCGGATCACTAGCCCGTCGCTCTAACCAATTGAGCCAGCCCGCCTCCTACGCAAGCGTCAAATCTTTGAAGTACTTACATTACACCAACTTATAGCGTTGGTGGCGCCACCTGTGATACCCGTATTAGACAGGTTATCACTCAACTAGAAGTTATTAGAACTTCTAAAGATTGACGAGAGTTACCTAATAGTCTGCAGAATTGTTAGGTACCTAAGGTGACGCATTGATAAACTATTGCATCAATAATCGAGTACCGCGCCCCTTTACTCGGACAAAGGACATGTCCACAAAATAATCAAAAATTCTAACCACAACACTCGTTACATTACGATAAAGTTCTTATTTTTCTGAGTCTATTACATCAGTTAAAATCAAAAAAGAGCCCTCCGATTTTTTCTATATATTATTTTTCATAAAATTTACTTTTCACATTAAAAAAAAATGAGGTATAAAAAAATATAAATTAAATATTTTTGAGAAGTCCATATATGAAGCTTTCAAATGATGTGTACTTATATCATCTTAGTTTTATTTTTCTCTGAATAATATACCACTTGTGGACGTCACCTTTGACGTGGTCGCGCTCGACAGGATCGCCCCAGAGCGGCGGGCGGCAGTGAGTATTTAATTAATTACTCATAATGCACACATTAAAAAAATAACTTCTCGGTCTGTAAAATATATTGCTGAAATAAATAAATATCTAAATAGAAAAACGATCAGGCTATTTTATTCGTAATAAATAATAGGGTGTTAATTCGACCTATAATGTCATTTAGTTCTAATAAATAGGGTTATAATTATAACTTATCCCTCTGTACATTTCTACTCTGCAGCCACCTGCGAGGCGTGAATGTAATTCATGAACGCATAATAGCACCTCTCAGCGTGTTTACTCCGCAATTTATCATTGAATCATAGATTGCTTTGTGTTATATAAGATTTAGTGATGTGTTCATCTCATCAGGCAGTTGCATTTATTAACTGATCGCTCGAATAAGAGGAGCACTAGCTTTAACAACATTATTTTTTGCAAAAATTAGCATGACCGACTTCACCCGTGTACAGAATTCGCGAATATTTCGCACGGATCGATGTAGCATTTTTCACATTATTGTTGTTTTATCAAAAATGGCTGAGCCGATATCGATAAAATTTAAATGGGACCAATTTCGAAGTATACTCTATCTAAAAAAAAATATTGAAATCGGACTACTATGAAAAAAGTTATGCGTGGTTATACATAAAAAAAATTTATACGGGTCGAATTGTATACCTCCTCCGGTGGTTCGTCGGTCAAAAAGTTTTAAATATGTCTTTGACTAGGTGTTTGTCAGCGATCACCGAAATTAAGCAACGTTTCTCCCGGTCAGTATTTGGATGGGTGACCGCGTGTGGCATTTTCCAACTGAGCGCTACCGTGGCTCGGATGACACGTAAAATTGTAGGTCCCGGTTGTTTTAACCGTTTAGCCATGTCAAGGCCTTCAGGCGGCCTAAAAACTGTGACACCAGGGCTAGCCACCCGGCCTGTACGAACTTACTTACAGACCGTTTCACTCACGAAGTCGCGCCCCTCCACAGTAAATTTTTGGTTTGCATTTATACGCGTAGACCTCGTTTGTACACAACGCCTTAGTGTGCGTGTAGAGGCTAATAGTACAGACAGTAAAAAATAATATAAAATATGATCACTTAAGGCCAAAACACACATACGGCGGGCGCGGTCTATTTGTACCTGTTTCAATGGACGACCACACACAGAACGCGCCCGCCCCGCGCCCGACCCGCGCACGCGTTCTGTGTGTTGTCGTCCATTGAAACAGGTACAAATAGACACGCCGTACTCCCGACCCGCACCGCGCCCGACCCGCGCCCGCCGTATGTGTGAATCGGCCTTTAGGTTAGAGGGTTACACTGTCGTATAACTACATTCAATAAATATGGAGGGGCGCGCCTTCGTGAGTGAACAGATCTGTACCTTTTTAATAAGTCTTCTATGTTTTTTTTGAAGTGAGAACTTCATTAGCGGCGTTGTGCGCTTTTCGAGATGGGTAAAAAAATCTAAACTTATGTCACGTGACCTGATCGAAAAATCGTAAGACGTTTAAGTTTTCACTTCTGCCGGCACTCCCCGAGTGCAACCCGTTTTTAGGGTTCCGTACCTCAAAAGGAAAAAACGGAACCCTTATAGGATACTTTGATTACTTTGTTGTCTGTCTGTCCGTCTGTCCGTCTGTGTGTATGTCAAGACTCTTTATCTCGAGAACGCGTAAAGATATCGAGTTGAAATTTAAACTGTATACGTACATCGATGAATTCTTGCTGTTGTGTAAGAGAAAAACTTCTCAGTTGTCGTTTAAAAAAGTTAGAGTCGTTTTTGTCGTAAAAAACCACATATTTCGACACTCACAAAAACCAAAACCTACAGGGTACTTCCCGTTGATATAGAACTATGAAATTTGGCGAGAAGCATTGTCTTAGAGTATACATATAGGAATAAATCAGAAAACTGTACATTTTATTTAAATCCCCAAAAATAGGGCCTCGAAATTCACAAAATATGGGCTCAAAATTCAAAATGAGTAAATCGTATCATGTAAGGTGTCATGTAAAAGAACTTCATAAGCACATGCTAAAACAGGTTATTAATTATTTTAACAATGTGTTTGTACGGAACCTTTGATGTGCGAGCTTGACTCGCACTTGTCCCGTTTTTTTAATCGGATTGAAAAATGAAGAATTTATTTAAATAAATAACGTCTTCTTTATAAACATGGCTTCAACCATAAACCTGGTCATCATTTTTTTGGCCTTCAAAACATTATTCACGCGACATTTTTAGACAATTTGACCTTTTTCTTTACATCAATTTCTTAGATAACGTTTTATTACAAAATTGGCAACTACTCGCTAAAAAGATAATTATTTATTATGATAATAAGCTTGCCCGATTATAGAGACGCCATCGTAACTATATTAGCTAAATAGCATAGTTTTGTTTCTTTTTCTCTTTAGGCATTCGATAGAGAGAACGCTTTTTACGCTGCTATTTAATTTACGCTGGCGCCTCTGTAATCGGGCTTACTATCCAGATACGAGAAGATACTTAATTATATCATACAGGCTTATGTGCTTGTCCTGTACTAAGCCCTAAGGAGACGTTAAAGACCATAATTATGAACAATGTTTACTATGGGACCTACCCGGAATTCGAATCCCGGTCATTATTGTGTGGAACAGTTGTTCCACACAAAAATGACAACAACTCGGAATCTACACAATAAAATAAAAATAAATATTAAGGGACAACTTACACACGGCCTCTGACCCCAAACTAAGCAAAGCTTGTGATATGGCTGCCAGAGACTGATATACTACATATACTTATTTTTAAATACATACTTTTTATTACTATATATAACGGTGCCGTTATTTATAGTATAAAACATGTGTGAAAACCACGTTAATTTCCATAGTAAAATACATACTTATATAGATTGTACTTAATTAAAACCGAGACTCAGAGCAAACACCTATGTTCCTCACATAAATGTTTGCCTTGGGTGGGGATCGAACCCACGCCTCTTTGACCCAGAAGAGCGCACTAACCACTGAGTCACCGAAGAAGTCAATAACCAACAGCTGATTTTTTTATCAAACTACGAATTAGCCCCATAGTAAAAATTGTTCTGATGATGATCTAAATCACCTCCTTTCAGGTTAGTACACCAGTTCTGGATAACCCTGTATAGTATTGATTTTATTGATACATCACTACGAAATTATGAAGGAATCACTTAACACTCGCCTACAATGAGAGAGGTCGGGCAATGGCGAAATAGCAACATTTCTGCGGTGTTATTTAAATGATCAGCAGCAGAATATGCTTCTTAGCGGCGGTAAAATTAACTAGAAACTGCGCAAAACCAAATCCTGACTGAAGTTCATATCAGCTATCAGCATTCGATACGGCTTATCTTACCTAGGTTTATTTTGATCCTTGTAGAAAAATGGTGGTGTCCAGTGCCGTAAATAGCCTTTTTATCTCTCATGTTCGGTAAGTAGGTTCTTATTACATCCAAATGGGGCTTGTAGGTGACTGATTAGCGCTCTAGGGTAATAATGTAGCTAGAAAAGCCCTGGGGCGGTAAGTAATCTACTATTACATCTCTCATGTTCGGTAAGTAGGTTCTTATTACCTCCAAATGGGGCTTGTATGTGACTAATTAGCGCTCAAGGGTAATAATGTGGCTAGAAAAGCCCTAGGGCGGTAAGTTCTTTAAAAAAAAAAACATTTCTTTCTTACAACTTCGCGTACATCTAACCATCATACTGGCAATAGACATCATGCATTCAGCCCAATAACCAAAGAGGTCGCTTTGCTATTCAGCCTTGTCTTCGTGTGAGTATAATAGTCATCAATTTTAAATATCGAACAGCGAAGCTAAATTTCAATAAAATGTTTTATTGTTGTAATGCTGTTTTTTTTCTACTTACCTCACAATCGAGATGTAAAGCAGAATAGTTAGCTCGGGTGTAAGCACCAATTGCACCCTCGAACTATCGAACTAAATATCTCGGGCTGCAATTGATGCCTTACAGCCCTTGGCTACTAATCTACTATTTCTGTGACCTCTGCAAGCATCTATAACTGCGCCCTTGTTTTTTAGTTATTACAGGTACCTTAGCCAAAACAATGCTGTGTATAGGCCTACGTTATTTCATTCAGGGTGATAAAATAAAGCATAAGGATCTTGGTGTTGGTGGACTAATTTTTTGGAAGAGTAATCTAGTTTTTAAAGAACTAGAACTAATTGATGTGGGCAAACAAACAGACGATTGTCTAATTTAACAGACGTTTTTGATGATGTAGGCACGTATGTATTGGAATCGAGCTGCGCCTCTAGTGCAGCAGGAACTTATCAGAAGCAAACCTAAAAAATAATAGTCCTGCCTGGTCCTGGCCAGTCTTGCGTCCCCTAGAATCTACTGTGCCTGGGCACCGGTGGCACCGCCCTATTTACGGCACTGGTATCTAATATAGTATAATAGAAAACTCGAACTCTTCCCTCCTTCTATTTTTCTTCTAGCTTCGTAAGTTTATTTTATGTTTTGTAAGTTTATTTTATAGTTTGTCTTCGTTGGTGTCAATATATTTATTTAAAAAAAAAGTTTATTTTATAGTTACTTTGTAAGTTTATTCATGTTTCATAAGTTTATTGTATGCTTTTTTAAGTTTTTGTTGAGCGATCAATGTTTTTTAAGTTTATGTTTCCACATTGTCACTAGAATAATTTTAAACGTGAGGATCTATAATTAGCATTCTGTCTTTGTTACGTTTATGTATTTTGTTATTGATGCTGTTGATCCTCGTTTTAATTATTCAAATAAATAATTATTTCATGTTTAGCTACAATTGATTCAAAAAAAGCTTATTTATAGATAGATCAAGATTCTTAAACAAAAAATATTTAAATAGCAATCTGAATTCTAAATGAAAATAAATTAATAGTTTAAATAACACTAGAAAAACACGGTTTTATAAATGCACGTGAAAAAAAAAACATGGAATGCCAGTGCCTATCTTCCGGCTTCATCATCAGACCTTGAAACCTAATTGCGGACAAAGTTCATTACACGACTTTTCTAAGAAATCCAAAACAGCTTATGATACGATTTTTCATCATGAAGTTCCAGTTCATATCTTCCGGCTCCATCATCAGATCAGTTCGACAGTACCATATTATTGTATTGTCATCAAAACTACATACAGCTGCCAATTTTCATTACGCTACGACCCTTGAAAGATGGTTAAATTAGTTACCTTAGATTCCATTACATAATTTGACCAATGGTTTGTCCATTATATGATTTGTCCAATCTATTTTGCCAAGGAATGGCAAAATGGATTGGACAAATCCTACAAAATTAACACCCTAATTGTACTCTATTTTTTGTGAAATAAATATCATTTCATTTCATTTCATAATTACATACAGGTCGACCTAATAAAAGCGTTTTAAAAAGTTAGGTATTTTGCTGACCACAAGCTTTTCACTAAATATACCTTCAGCTGACCGTTTATTTTTTTTCCTATTCATACCTAACGATCTATTCAAGTGGTTCGCGTTGACGTATCACTTAATATCTTTTGGAGGTTTTTTAAAGTATTTGCCTAATTGTTTACCTAAAAGGTTATGAGGTTAAGAAAATATCAGTCCGTTATGGTCAGAGATTTATGTAATGATACGAGTATCTTTGGATACCTGTGATGATAATTGCAGATTTCTGTATGACCTTCTGATTCATATTATAGAAAAAATAATACCTACTAGGTATACCTAGTTAATTAAGTACCTACTTAAGTAGTGTTTCTCTTTTATAAACGACAGACTATTAAATTCCTGTGTTCCTCAGTTAGTGACCCTAACTTCTGGGTCAAAAAGGCAGGGGTCGCGGGCCTAGCCACGGTGGGGCAGGGTGGGGCGCTTGCCCCACCCTGGACTCCTGGGCCCATGTCGTTTTTACAGGCCTCTTCTTTTTCCTCACTTAAAATCGGCTCTTTGTTGAAAGATAAAAGGATAAATTTTAGCATTCGCTTCGCTCGCCCTTTCAAAAAAAACCGGACAAGTGCGAGACAAGCTCGCACACCGAGGGTTCCGTACAAATCCAGAATATTTCGCAAAATTGGGAAGTAAGTTGTTAAAAATCTCTATACAATAATCATCGACAAAAAAGTTTTTTTTTTCACTTTTCTTGTCATACATCGAAAAAACACATTGTTAAAATAATTAAAAACCTGTTTTAGCATCTGCTAATGAAGCTATTTTATTTGATGCCTTACTTGATACAATTTACTCACTTTGAATTTTGAACCCATATTTTGTGAATCTAGGCCCTATTTTTTCGTGATTTAAATAAAAATGTACAGTTTTCAGATTTATTCCTATATGTGTACTCTGAGACGATGCTTCTTGCCAAATTTCATAGTTCTATGTCAACGGGAAGTACCCTGTAGGTTTTGATTTTTGTGAGTGTCAAAATATGCGATTTTTACGACAAAACCGGCTCTAACTTTTTTATACGATAACTTTTGGTTTTCTTTTACAAAACTGCAAGAGACCATAGATATAAGTATATAGTTTAAATTTCAACTCAACGTCTATACGTGCTTCCGAGATTAAGAGTCTTGACATACATACAGACGGACAGACGGACAACAAAGTGATCCTATAAAGGTTCCGTTTTTTCCTTGTGAGGTATGGAACCCTAAAAATTAACCGGGATAAGACCGCGGGTATAGTTTGCTAATTACATATTATTTTAGACTGCTGCCCCACCCTGAGCCCATGTTTGCCTACGCTCATGGGTCGATCCCCAATATATGTAGTATATCAGTCTCTGGTAGCCATATCACAAGCCATCGAATTATTGAAGTAGGTAGTTATTTATATTTTTATTATTTAATTTTATACTATATTTTTGGATACTTGAACTGATTTTATTTCAAAAATAAAACACCGAATTACTTTGACAATTATAATTCAACAAAAATAATCAAAAGTTAAACAATCGGACAGCGATTCGACACAATTTAACTAAAGAGAAATTAAATATCGGACGATGTTTCCACGACGGTGGCTCGAAGCAAAATGTCGGCGCGGCGTTTGCGCACCGCTTTTTTTTTTTTTTTTTGAATGACTTATAGCTGTTGGCCTCTGAGGCCTCTACAGCTTACCGGACATGGGCGAGCGCGGAAGGCGGCTGAGCCCTAAGATTAGGTTTTAGGGTGACTAGCGCAAGGGCACCTGAGAAGGTACGGACCTCGACTTGGGCCGTCACCCGGCGGGGGAGATCAGACTTGCCCGGGCACCCCAGAAGGGGTGTGCCCTGTGGCCCCGTGCGCACCGCCTTTTTTATCATTCGCCGGCTGTTACTCGTCTACCTTCCAACAATATATAACGGGACTAAACTCACGTGTAGTCGTAACGACTATAGTTTCGGTCGCATTCGGCGACCTTTTTCAAGTTGGCGAGTGCTAGCACGCGGAGCCGTCTCGCAATGCACTGAGTTTAGTCCCGTTATATACAGTATAAAATGTTTGAAAACCACGTTAATTTCCATAGTAAAATATTTAATTTTACTTTACCATTTTGTTATTATGTATTGACGAAAATCCATGAAATTTTATTTGACCTACTTCTATAATCTATGATATTTACATTGTACCTTTCTACGGCATTTAATCTTGTTGCTGAAGCAGATAGTTATTTATTTTTTATTTACGAGAGAGACGAGATATATTTTGCGGTAGGTACTAACTATTATTATACAAACTGCTGTATATTTAATTTTAGTATTAAGCTCAATAAATCAATAAATGATTCTAATTCTAATTCAAGCTTTGCTTAGTTTTGGGTCAGAGGCCGTGACTGTGTAAGATGTCCCCAAATATGTATTATTATATTTTATAATATTGCTGATTATCAACATTAGGTATAGGTAACCAATGGATAATGGAACAGCACAGTTAAAACAGCTATTCCAAACAAAAGGTTCATCGACTCTCAATATAATGTTTGGAATAATTTTATTATACAACATTTAGACTGGGCGAGCTATCACAGGCGTATTTTTTTAAAATAAAAATATTTCATAAAAAAATATGTCTCATCTGGTTATCCGATGGGTGAAGGCTGATCTTCACCAGCTCTTAGATAGGTACTTAGGTATTTTCTGGATGGTTTTTGTTGAGATCGCCATTACCAAATAATTATTACACAAAATGTATTAGACAATAAGATGGTTGCCATTTAGAAACGTTTTACGATCATTAAAATTTCATGTAATAATGTAAATTTAATTAATTTACTAAATATAAGAGGATTTTATTATTCGGTAGAACACAAAACAATGATTGTGATGACTATGATATTATAATTGGTGATTTAATTTTAAAATATATTTAAGGCGAACTAAGATCCGGGCCGGGATGGAAAAATAAATAAGAAGGTATTTATTTAATGTTTTATTATAACTTCGTTGTGTCCGTCTGTACGTCTGTCTGCCTGTCCGTCTGTCCATCCGTCCGTCCGTCCTATGTTACAAAGACTTGAACTTCCACATTAATAAACCGCCTCTGAAATGGTTGAACGGTTAAATCAACCGGGACCTACAATTAAATGTGCTACCCGAGTCACGGCAGCGCTCAGTAGAAACGGCTACCCAACCGAAGACGGACTGTGCCAAACGTTACTCCTAGTCAAACTACAACATGGTTTAAACGTTACCGACATAATCCAGCGGATTAGGAAGTTAAAACAACGGCAGTGTGTACGTTACATTTATTTAATTTAGTTATTTACATTTTTTGATTAAGTTGCATTCAGTATACAGACTGCCTCGGTGGCTCAGTATGGCTAGTGACCCTAACTTCTGGATCAAAGAGGCGTGGGTTCGATCCCCACCCAGGGCAAATATTTATGTGATGAACATAAGTGTTTGCTGTGTCTGGGTGTTATTTAGTTACTATCTATGTAAGTACGTATTTAAAAATAAATATAATTTTGTAGTATAGCAGCCATATGTCACTTTCTATTATGAGCTAATATTTGTACTGATACACTTGCGTAAGTTATGTAATCGAACAAACTCTAATAAACTTAAGACCGCATTTATAATTTAATTAGTTTTTCTGTAGTTAATATCTAAATATTACTTGAAGAGCGCGCGCATCAAAGTCTACTTGCTCAATTCTACACCGGACCTCAAGATACAGGCTTAGCCGAGTTTAAGGTCCCCTGGAAATTTGTAACTAATGCATATTTGTTGTGGTAGAAAATTATTTTTTATTTGTATTCATATCAAAAGCTTTGCTTAGTTTGAGGTCAGAGGCCGTGTGTAAGATGTCCCAAAATATTTATCCTACTAATATTATAAACGTGAAAGTTTGTGAGGATAGATGGATGGATGGATGGATGGATGTATGGATGTTTGTTACTCTTTCACGCAAAAACTACTGAACGGATTGGGATGAAACTTTGCAATAATATAGCTTATATATCAGAATAACACATCCTACTAATATTATAAACGTGAAAGTTTGTGAGGATGGATGGATGGATGGATGGATGGATGGATGTATGGATGTTTGTTACTCTTTCACGCAAAAACTACTGAACGGATTGGGATGAAACTTTGCAATAATATAGCTTATATATCAGAATAACACATCCTACTAATATTATAAACGTGAAAGTTTGTGAGGATGGATGGATGGATGGATGGATGGATGGATGTATGGATGTTTGTTACTCTTTCACGCAAAAACTACTGAACGGATTGGGATGAAACTTTGCAATAATATAGCTTATATATCAGAATAACACATAGGCTATAAATTATAATGATATATTGCGTATGCGGGCGAAGCCGCGGGTAAAAACTAGTTTATTATATATTTATTTATTATTCTACTCTAATCTAACTGTACCTATCCCCTTAAGGAAATATCAAGTTACGTATGAATACTTACTAAAACCTCTTGATTTTATTAATTATTCATGACATTTTTATATAAAATCCATTTTACATTGACCTCTGACCCTGGTGACATCTTGGAAGCTTAGCGACTAGTTATAATATTAGTATTCCATGTTTCGACATGATTATAAAAATCACGTTGATGTTGGAAAGATTGTTTGTCATTCATTATTATCAGAAATATAGACTTTTAAGACTTTTGACAGGTTCAGTGGCCCAGTAGTTTCTGATTCCTGTTAAAAAGAGGCGTGGGTTTGATTCCCACCCATGACAAGCATTTTTTTGATAAATGTTTGCTCTGCAGTTTCTGCCAACAACTTGGAGCAAATATCTATAGAGTTACAATCGGACAAAAAGTGTCCGAACCAAAACCCTGCCCAAGCTACGTAGTGGGCAGGCTTTTCAGTTAGTCGTAAGGCGATTGCAAGCCGACTACAACACCGCTCGATACCAAAGTGCTCGGTTGCTAGCACGCATTACTTTCACTTAGGGACTGTGGCTCTGTAGATATTTGCTAGGTCAACAATCAACAACTTTTACTACGGGTCTACTCGGAATTCGTAAAAAAATCGGCTGTTCTTTATAAAATTGCAACTTGATATTTATCGATATATGTACTTATTAAATGAAACAACTGATTAATTATATTTAATACTAATATTAACTATAACAGAATACCGTCGACGGGGGTGCGCGTATTCCCTGAGGACGGAGTACTAAATACTCCGAAACTGGTCGGATTCCTTGCGGATCGACCCTATAATTATAACGTGAGTTTTAGCCGTATTCTGTTATAGTTATAATGAATACTCACGGTAGTTTTAATGAAGTAATACTAATATTATTTTAATTCTAGTTTGACCCTATAGTAAAAGTTTTTCCTAGTGATGATCTGAATCCACAGATCAGAGCTCAGTCTGTGTCTGAATCCCTATTGGCTTAGTAAACCAGTTCTTAGATAACCTTAAAGTTTTAATTGCATAGATAAATGTATTTTTTTGTACTTAAGAGTATCCACCTAAGTGAAACTGCAAAATACTGCTAGTTAATCTATTTTTCGCCATGACTATGAAAATTAAATATTTTTGTAATAAAACTGACACTCCTTGTATATCGGATGATATATTAATAGTTTTAATGAATTAGCTAATGCTGCTAATACACTGCTGTGAATAGGTTATCATGTGGTTATATTTTTTTTTATGACTACGTATTCTATGCTTCAAGATTGGCAATATTTGTATCATCTGTCTTGACTAATGTTTTTTTTAATTGAAAAGGACATGTCCACAAAATGTATGGAGGCTGGTATAATAATAATCAAAAATTCTAACCACAACACTCGTTACATTTCAAGAATGTTCATATTTTTCTGAGTCTATTACATCAGTTAAAACCAAAAAAGAGACCTCCGTTTTTTTTCAAATTAATTTTGAATCTATTAGGATAAATATATATATTTCGCTCAGTAGGTAGTTTATCTCTAGCAACCCTGATGAAGTAACCTCCAAATTGTTAAATAGAAGCATTTTTACCAATTAGACACACTTTTTAAGTGTTTTTTTTGTCATATTGTACCTACTAACTGGTCACACTGGTAGGTTATAATTTATAATTTTAGCAAATTAAGAAATGAATGTGGAAGAATAGCTACGAATGGAAGTAAAATAACGATAGATTCACTTTATTGTTGCTAAACTAGAAAATTAATACGCTGTATTGTTATTTTTTATTCAAATTTATCTTACGCATTTAAAAAAAATGGAGGAGTGAAAAAATCTAAATTAAATATTTTTGGGAAGCCCATAAAACAAGCTTTCAAATGATGTATATATCATTTTGGTTCGATTTTTCTCTGAATAATATACCACTTGTGGACGTCAGCTTTACTAACCACAGACTCCAGGGTCTGTGCCCTTGGATTTTACTGTAGGTAAATATCGAGTTAGTACATGTTGAAATGTTAGCCAGTTATTTAGTCAGCGGCCGGTGCATTGCGTGAATGCCTCCCTGACTTATGTTAGTTTGGTTGTTTGTTCTCCTCTACAGCCCCCCTACCGCCTAAGCAATAGCAATCGTAATAGCAATCGTTTATGACTTCATTTTAGTCATTTGGCACCGCCTATGTGACGATAGCCATCAATTGCTTTGCGCGGATTGCGAAAGCAATCGTTGAATGAAGAACTTTGATGGCTAACGTCACATAGGCGGTGCCAAATGACTAAAATGAAGTCATAAACGATTGCTATTGCTTTAGGCGATAGGGGGGCAGAGGTCGTATTTTTCAACGAATCTTGACGACATTTCGTACATAGGTTATGTATACAGGGTTGTCCAAAACTCATGTACTAAGCCGAACGGGGGTGATTCAGACGATCAACAACAACGTATCTACTGACCAAGACGATCAATATGAACATTTCACTATGGAGTCAAACCAGAATTCGAGAAGAAACAATGAACTGTTTCATTCTGAAATTCATCTGTTTGCGTTCTGAACAACGCAACGTATCTACCTACCAACCCGGATTTTGGACAAAAAATCAGCTGTTCCATACATTTTGTCGCGGGTGACCGACATTTTTCTATGGAACAACATTTTTTTTTTGAGTTTTGACAAAATTCGCTGATCAAAAGTTGTTAGGTTTGATGTACTGAATTAGCCCCTAAGAGGATGCTAATGATTAGAAATAATAATAACCCTGTAATATTATTATTCAAAGGTGACGTCCACAAGTGGTATATTATTCAGAGAAAAATCGAACCAAGATGGTATATACATAATTTCAAAGCTTGATTTATAGGCTTCTCAAAAATATTTAATTTAGATTTTTTTATCCCTCCATTTTTTTTTAAATGTGAAAAATAAATTCTATGAAAAACAATAATACAGCTATGTATTTTTTCTAGTTTTGCTATAATAAAGTGCTTCTATCGTTATTTTACTTGCATTCGTAGCTGATTCTTCCACATTCATCTCTTAATTTGCCAAAAATAAAAATTATAACCGACCGGTGTGACCAGTTAGTAGGTACAATGTGACAAATAAACACTTAAAAACTGTGTCTAATTGGTAAAAATGCTTCTATTCAACAATTTGGAGGTTATTTAATAAGTGTTGCTAGAGATAAACTACCTATTGAGCTAAATATATTTATTTATCCTAATAGATTCAAAATTAAATTAAAAAAAAACGGAGGGCTCTTTTTTGGTTTTAACTGATGTAAAAGACTCAGGAAAATATGAACTTTCTCGAAATGTAACGAGTGTTGTGGTTAGAATTTTTAATTATTATTATACCAGCCTCCATACATTTTGTGGACATGTCCTTTCTTTAGAGCAATATTCTGTCTCATAACTCAAACCCCAATATTTTCCAAAATAAAACTATTCACGCCAGTTCAAATAAGAAATCAACAGCCAATAACAATAAGATATATTTGACTTTAATTATGAATAAATTAATAGTTTTATAGCCTTCTATGGGACCGAATTATGTTGTAAGAATCATCAATTTGTGTCCTCAAACCAAATAAAAAAAACAGAACATCGTGAACAGACAAGTGAAGCCGGTTTTTTATACATGTGCGTCGGTGCGGTGTTGCGCCGCCATAGTTTGATTGACGATCCAAGGCGTAGTTTATTTATACGTGTACTGTACTGTACTGTACCAGCCTTTGTAATAGTCCACTGCAGGACGTAGACATACCCACGAAGGGTGTTTGGGCCATATCCACCACGCTGGCCCAGTGCGGGTTGGTGGATTCACATATGCCTTCGAATTTCTTCTACGGACGTATGCAGGTTGCCTCACGATGTTTTCCTTCACCGAAAAGCCAGTGTGGTGTGAAATTCCGCGCATAAATTCCAAAGAACTCATTGGTACTCACTCATTTGTACATTCATTGGAACTCATCATATATACACACACATACACATACGTGTATGTGTGTGTAATTGTTTTGTTCACAATATTCTGTCCTGATTTTTTTATTTGGTCTGAGTTTGTGTCTTTGAAAATGTCTTAACGGTATAACTGGCTACAGCTGTCTCCTTCGCACTCCGTACATTTTAAAGTTTTTAACGTTTAAAACGATATAACAAAGAAAAAATACTCGGAAAATTGCATAACGTGTTTTCGTCCATCGTACATCAGTGCCTCAAGTCGGAAGTTTTCGACTAGTGTACCTATGCTGCCAGTCATGACTTTGACAAGTTTTCCATCTATCCATCCATCCATCCCAGCCAAAGGACGTCCACTGCTGGACATAGGCCTGTACATAGGTATGGATCTCCAATAAGACCGGAAGCGGCTTGCATCCAGCGCGATCCTGCGGTCTTAATGAGGTCATCCGTCCACCTTGTGGGTGGACGTCCTACGCTGCGCTTGCCGGTACGTGGTCTCCACTCGAGAACTTTTCGACTCCACCGGTCATCAGTCCTCCGCGCTATGTGCCCTGCCCATTGCCATTTCAACTTGCCAATCCGTTGGGCTATGTCGGTAACTTTGGTTGACAGGTTTTATACTTACCTGGGTGGTGATCAAAATAAATGTACGTAACTCACATGGCACTCACATGTATCGTTACGTGTCTCACATGTTAAAAATGTAACTCACAGGTTACGTAAGGGTGATTTCATATTGTCAATGAAAATTTAAAAGATCTAAATTTCAATTTTTCTCTATATTTTTCTGCCTTTCGGCATTAGTCATCGGCGCCATCTGCGAAAAGTTATGATAAAATTATTCTTAGATGAAAATTCGGTCAACTTTTGTAGATATAAATGAGAATGCAATCTTATTTTGTACGGAATTCCTCCGTACAAACGCGTGAGTTGCGCACATATGACTATCAATATTGATGTGAAAAAGCCCTTACATTGGTGAGTAACGTTACGTCCATGTCTCTGTTACTCACATGTAGGTTAGAAACACGACTTGACCTCTAAATCATCATATTTCGATTCAAAAACATGTTGCACATAAGAATGAATTAGAGAAATTATAGAACAAAAGAGATGTTTTTTAATACAAAGCATGCTGAGAAACAAAAACTACTACTACTTACTTACTTTTAGGAGTTACACTTGCGTTTTTCACATGTAAAAATAGCTTTTTCGTTACTCACACAAAATATTTCGCATTCATTAAGGATGCAATGAACAAAATGGCGTTATGATGACATCTTCTTGTAAAAATTGGTGTTGCCGTAGTAGAATTATGTTACAGTAGGGACAAGATAATAGGTCACTTTTGACATTTCATTAAAATTCAACAACGTAACCTTGTAACGGCGGGCATAAAATAAGAACTGCACAATTGCTTAACTTTTTTCAATTACGTTTACATATTTATTGTAATAATGACCGATACGAGTAATTTTACGATTTGCTTTCACTAATAAACCATTCTAAACATAATAAACAATTTCTGATCTAAAGAACTGAACGTCGTTACAATGTTGCGTCAGTCAACCCTTTTTCTTTTTAAACACTAGGGATGTTACTCTAAAAATCGAAAGCTGATAGGATTGTAAGTTGAATCGAATGCAATGATTACTTGTGAAGAAAAATCACCATAAATTTATAACCACGTTGTGATTATAATAAAACCTAATTATACATATTTATTATTCTTTTAACTAACTATAAAAATACAAAAAAATAACTAAATAGAAAGGTCATGACCCTTTATTTGGGCACAAATAAAGGGTCATGCAGCGCGGAACAATACTGAACCACCCTTCAGTACTGCTAAAATGATGACTCTGCTACAAACTGCATGTGCAGAAGTCACTACACAAGACTGGCGAAAAGTCGTGGAGAAGACAAAGAAAATAATTTTACAAGATTTTGAAAGAGATGTGAGAATAGACAATATTATTGAAAATGAATTAATAATATCTCTGAGTGCTGACAGCAGTGATGAAGATAGCAGTTCCGATAGTTCAAGTGAATAAAAGCAATTTTTTTGTTAAATTACGTAGGTACTTGTCTTATTTTGCTCCTTTAATTTATGAAAGAAAAAATAATAATGGGACAGGGATTCGCATGATCATTTTTAAAATTCACATATGTTTCAAGTCTGTATCGATTCATTCGATTCATTCATTTAATCGATGTTTTTAAGCAGGTCACCTCACTATGAATATAAAACTGACATCTGTCAAAAGTGACCTATTTCTTGTCCCTACTATAGTTATGGTAGAATAACAATTGTAAATGGGTGAAAACTGCGTTACTCACATGTGTGAGAAACGATCAAAAATCATAGGACACAATTTTAAAAAATAAAAAAACCACTATAAAGTTACACAAAACAATAATTAACAAAGCAAAATTCACCTTAGATTCAATGCCAATAGTAATAAAAAATTGTATACGAAAGTTCATAAAATTAATAGCTTAGAGAGGTTTTTAAGTGAATCAGAAACTCGTAGGACAACTTTTTCTTGTATGAACAGAAATAGTAACGTTTTGTAACTTACTCGTATTTATAAATCGATATTTTTAGTACACCAAAACTCTATTAAAGAATAGAATCTGACTGTTCATGAACTACACTAATAATAAAAAAATAAAACCATACATAATAAAGTCACAATTTCGTAGTACAATTTTTTTAAGACGTAGGATAACCCATTTTTTTCCAATGTACAATTATTTTGATCACCACCCACCTATCTTAATGGATTTGTCGTCGCTGACTTTTGATTGGGGGTATAGTTACAAGTCGCAGCATGTAAGTCTAGCGCAGAGCGCAGTGTGGCTGCGCATGGGTTTAGTATGGCGGTCACCATGCGCAGCCATCCCCTCCACACTACCTTCAGCGCTACACTTACGTGCCGCTACCTGTACCCAAGCTTAGGGGGGGTACTGTACCTGTACTGTACCAGCCTTTTTAATAGGCCACTGCAGGACGTAGGCCAACCCACGAAGGGTGATTGAGCCATATCCACCACGCTGGCCCAGTGCGGGTTGGTGGATTCACATACGCTATCGAATTTCTTCTACGGATGTATGCAGGTTGCCTCACGATGTTTTCCTTCACCGAAAAGCCAGTGGTGAGAATTTCACTACCTCTTGACCACCACGGCTTAGGGGGGGTACAGTTCTCTCAAATAGGGGAATAATTTGCTGTCGCGCTATTTACCAGCAGATTAAAATAAACAATGAAGGATTTGTTACTCTTAAATGTTGCAAGACGATTCTTTTTGACCGACGAACCGGAGGAGGTACTCAATTCGACGCGTATATTTTTTTATGTATTAACACGCGTAACATTTTTCATACCTAGTAGTCCGATTTTAATCATTATTTTTTTATTGGAAAGGGTATGCTTCTAAATTGGTCCTATTTAAACTTTATTAAAATCGGCTGTGCCATTTTTGAAAATTAATTTGATACACGGTTGAAGTTGGTCATGCTATTTTTTGCAAAAAAATAATTATATCTTTACTAATTTGAAGTTGCGCGAGCGAGATGGAATTTGGCGGATAAATCCCCTTAACATATTGGCGTATGGCGCTTAAGTCATTTTAGTCGAGTTTTAGTGTTAATTTATGTAAAAACATTAATTGGGCGTGAGTTGAATTTGAATAAACCTTTCTTACACGCAAAGGTATGTGATTACGATAAAGCACTTACTATGGGCCTTATTAACTAGTAGTTCTTCGAACAGTAGACCTCGCGAATACAGCTCTTTAAAACTGAATCTTCATAATCTTCATAGGGTTTTACCCCTTTAGAGATCGATTTTTCAAAATGTTCTTCCTTAGTGCTCCATCACGTCGTACAATGTACCTATATTCCAAATTTCAAGTTTATTTCTTAAGCTGTTTGGGCTGTAGGCTGTCTGTCAGTCAGTCACTCAGCGAAGCCTTTCATATAATAGACTAGCTGCCCGTCCCGGCTTTGCCCGGGTATGATTGGCTATACATATACTTACCACGTAATATAGGTATGCGCCACACACATGCTTGACATACCGGATGAACCATTATGATGAGTTAAAACCTACCCAAATCGCGAGAGTTTCCGTAGTCTTAAACTGTTCGAAGTTTATGAAAAAGAGATAGTAGGTATTGGCATATATATCTAAATAAAAGTGAGTTCGTATGTGTTGGGTGGCTGTACATAATATATAGCCCTGATTTCAGAAAATGACAATGATGAGAATGAAAGCGACGTTAAAATATTACAGACCCACAGTCTATACATTCTACCCATGTAAGTTAGTTTCTTGATCTTGTCTTCACTCGAGAATTTCGAAAAACATTGGACATCAGTTCTACTTCTACGAATTGTGTGCCCTACCTATATAAGGTCTCTTCAACTTGCTAACCCAAAGAGCTGTGATGGAAGGAATCGAAGCGCTGGCATCCAACGTGTTCCGGACATCACGACCAGATCTTAGATTCACGTGAAGACCTTCGCTACACTTGCCAATACATTGTCTACATTCGAGAACTTTAAGGTCGACAATTCGTTTCACATACTATGTGTAGGGGCGTAGCTACCGCAGTATCAGCCGTGTCAATAATACGGGGCTCCCGGGCTACAGGGGCCTTAACGTGTGTAAGCAAAACCTAGTAAAATGTTATCCACACTGTCACTTAATCTCGTGCTTCCCGAAAAAAAATCATCTCTTTTTTTCCCGGGTTAAGCATTCTTCCAAAAGTTGTCCTAAGAGGCAGAAATTTTATAACAACTGAAATCGTCTTCAGCTAGACTTACTTAGCTGATATAGGTAATTATATTCTATTCATTATCAATTATCAATTTCCTGAAAAAAAGGCAAGAAAAGTGTATATTTCATTTGAATTGTTTGGCTAGCTCAATTTCTAGGAGGAAGTGACAACTTATAAATAACCGTCTTACCACTAAAGTTTTAACAGTACAAATTGTACGGCTAAACATTGTTTAAATCTTTTGCGGTAAGGCGGTATATATTTATTTCAATTTAATGCAAGCATATTTGTTTCTTTTGTGAGAAATGTGTGATTTGGGCTCCCCAACTATGTTTGATTCTGGGCTCCTCCAAGGCACGCTACGCCACTGCATACCTATTTACTACCAATAAAACATAAATCGACACACTAATGGCGGAGATATATAACTTTGGTGGTCTAGTGGTAGTAACGCCTGTCCTACAATCGTGAGGTGGTGGGTTCAAATCCCGATCCTGTATCAATGAGTTTCTTTGGAACTTACCTATGTACGGAATTTCAAATCATTGGCTTTTCGGCGAAGGAAAATATTGTGTGGCAATCTGCACCAACCCACACTGGGCCCTGGCACTGGTGGTGGATATGGCCCAAGCACCCTTCTCAATTCTCAATGACCCGTTTCCTCGAATCTCGACGTTATGTCACCTAATAAGTGCCTGTAACCGAGCACTTTGGCATCGCGCGGCGTTGTAGTCGGCTTGGAATCGCCTTACGACTAACTAAAAAGCCTGCCCACTACGTAGCTTGGGCAGGATTTTGTCTCGGACACTTTTTTCACGATTGTGACTCTATAGATATTTGCTCGAAGTGAATTTTGTATTATGTACATTGTACAAAGTACATGAATTGCCAAGCGGAGTGAGCGGCGAAACGAAACTTTTATAATACTTACATTACATTTTTGAACTCGTAATATCTTTGTAATAAAATGTCTGAATTAAATAATTTAAAAAGTTGCATAAAGCTATTGAAACAGTCTTGAATATGAAGTAATTTATTTTGATAAGGATTAATACCAAGATACAAATTAAGATCCTTTTCCTGCGACGGTATTTCAATTAATTTTTAAGAATAAAAGAACAGTTATTACGGCTTAACTATAATAGTTAGATATATGCTGTCGCGACATTTTTTGTAAATTATGGTGTGTTCTATAAAGTCGTAGTACATTATTTTATTCCATCATCAATAGTTTTATATAATTATTTATATATATTAATATATTAATTTTTTAGGATAACGAGTAGTTAGATAGACGTTGCTAAAACACGACATTTGCAAAACAAAAAATGTAAAATGGATAAATAAATGAGCGTTTTTTAAGTGGTTCTGTTGCTCAACTAAAAGACAATAATACCTATATGTATTACCTACGTAGTGATGTAGCATAATTAAATTGGGTAACCTATTAATTATAAATGTCTATAAAAATAATTTCGGAAATAATACCATATTCGACTCGTCATGCTAAGTTCATTTTAGGTATATATATACTTATGAAGTAAGTTCCTCAAGACGTAAAAAATAATTATGAACAGTGTTTTTCCTAATCAAATAGCATCCTTTTAGGGGCTTATTTTGTACATCAAAACTAAAAACATCTGTTTTCTACTGTCACAACTCAAAAAAAATTGTTGTTCCACAAAAAAATATCATTGTACAAAATGTATGAAACAGAACAGCTGATTTTTTATTGAGTTTTGACAAAAGTCGCAGAACAAATGTTGTTAGTTTTAGATGTACAGAAAAAGTCCCTAAAAGGATGCTAATTGATTAGGAATAACCCTGTATTGAACTCGAATATGGCAAATGCGCCGATCGCGCGAAGCCAAAAGCCCCAAATGGGGAAAGAAGAAAAAAAATAACCCTGTAAATGCATCGCCTCTAAAATTGGGCCTATTGGCTGTTATATAATATTTTAATATGTTTTACAATTAAAGATTTTAAAAATGTTATGAAAAAATTACTTGAATATCATGGTACCTACAGTAATGTTACTTATGAAACCTATGTGTTCTTCCCATTGCAAGTTCAAGTTACGTACCTACTAATCCGCTGGGCTATAACTTTCTTATTATTTATAAGTATTAATATATCTAGTTTCTTTCCAAACGACGGAAACGTTCTAGGATATTATTGTATCCGCCATTACGAACAACTTTTACTATGGGACACTAAACTCTAAAAGTCAGAGTCAGAAAAACAAAAAAAAAATTAGTGAATCCTTTAGAGAAACACTTGGAATGTACGACGCTATTATGGTCGCCCTACATTTTACATTACAATATTTGTTTAGCAATGTTGTAGGTAGGAATTAAAATAATGTATTCATTTATTTGATGCCAAAAGAAAAAAAAGCTTCGTAAAATAAAATAAGTTAGAGGTGAAATTATTTCGTGTTGAGAGGGTCCCGTACCAAAAAAAAACTACATTTTTCTCAAATATTTTGGCTTGGTGTGTGGCAGAAGTTTGCATCTGATTGTGTTGGTGGCCTCCTAGGTATGTGCGAATGCGAAGCATCCAACCTCTTTGAACCGTGCGCGTGCATTTTAACTTAAAAACCGGACAAGTGCGAGTCAGGCTCGCATGTCGAGGGTTCCGTACAAATCCAGAAAATTTCACAAAATTGGGAAGTACCTAAGTTGTTAAAATCTCTATACTATAACCATCGACAGAAGTTTATTTTTTCACTTTTCTCGTCGTACATCGAAAATTCCACATTGTTAAAATAATTAAAAACCTGTTTTAGCATGTGCTAATGAAGTTCTTTTATAATACCTTACACGATACGATTTACATGTAGGTACAGTTTTCAGATTTTATATATTCCTATATGTAAACTCTGAGACAATGCTTTTCGCTAAATTTCATAGTTCTATGTCAACGGGAAGTAGGTAGGTTTAGTAGGTTTTGGTTTTTGTGAGTGTCGAAATATGCGGTTTTTTACGACATAAACGGCTCTAACTTTTTTAAACGATAACTGAGGAATTTTTCTTTTACACAACTGCAAGAAATCATAGATATACGTATACAGTTTAAATTTCACCTCGATATCTTGATGCCTTTCCGAGATAAAGAGCCTTGACATACACACAGACGGACAACAAAGTGATCCTATAAGGGTTCCGTTTTTTCCGTTTGAGATACGGAACACTAAAAAAGAATTCAATTTCAATTTTTTTTCTCTCCATAGTGTTTTCGTTGATAAGATAATGTAAAAAGTATTGATGTAGTGCAATTAAAAATTTTGTAGAAACACCTCAGATAGTCAAAGAAAAAATTTATTCAGTATATTACGAGTATTATACTTTTCCATGATGCTATTTATCAAATAATTATATTAGGGACATCTTACACAGTGATGGCAATTCGGCGACATTTCACGAAACTATAACTAGTCGCACTAAAATTTTTAATTTAGTGCAAAACTAGCAAAAAGCTATTCGGTGTTTTCTTCGAACTTAATTAAAACCGATTTTAGTCGTCCACCATAAAGAACTAAGTTAAGTAACGCCAGTTACGCCATCTAGTGTTGAGTAGCAATATTAGTTCGGAAATAGTTCACTAGATGGCACAAAACATTAATTGCTGTTTTTATTTTATCTGTGGCACATCTATAACTGCCAAGGATTTAGTTTACATCAAGGACTTTGTATACTATCTGGACTGCGCACAGACGAAATTTGGCTCAAAGTTAGTTTAGGAAAATTCAACCTTAATGCGTTGTAACAAAACATATTTTCCTTTGAAATGGCATAAGAGAGACGCTGTGCCGAGTGAGACTTCCCAAAGTGATGAAGTTGTCCCGCTCGCACTGTTGCCATTTCGAAACGACACTTATGTATGGTAGAATTATTATCTGTAAAGCCGCGACTGTCTTAACCAATTCTTAGTTTTTATAACAATGTATTTTGATAAGATTTTAGTTAAAATTGCAAATAGATGCTAATAAAACAGAGTTTTTATTTATTTGGATGAATATACTACGTCTTTATGATTAATAGTTATTTTTTATTTTTGCTTAGAGTATCACCGTCGATTGCAAATGGCGTACTATGGTGTATACAAAGAAGTGTGGTAGGGTGACTATGCTGAACATATTTCTTAGACTTGCTGGGTGTACAATTAGGTGTATAGTCGCGGGTGTCGTTTTTATTTTTTTGGGTTGTAGATTTCAAAAATGGCATCCATTTTTAAATTAAAGATGGCGGACGTCACTTTTTAGAATAAGTCGTCATTGGTGTCGTTTTCTAGGTTTTTGGGGGTGTAGATTTCAAAAATGGTATCCATTTTGAACTTAAAGATGGCGGATGTCACTTTTTGCAAAAAGTCGTCATGGGTGTCGTTTAGTAGGTTTTTGGGGGTGTAGATTTCAAAAATTGCATCCATTTTGAACTTAAAGATGGCGGTTGTCACTTTTTGTAAAAAGGCGTCATGGGTGTCGTTAAGTAGGTTTTTGGGGGTGTAGATTTCAAAAATGGCATCCATTTTGAACTTAAAGATGGCGGATGTCACTTTTTAGAATAAGTCGTCTTTGGTGTCGTTTTCTAGGTTTTTGGGGGTGTAGATTTCAAAAATGGCATCCATTTTGAATTTAAAGATGGCGGATGTCACTTTTTGCAAATAGTCGTCATGGGTGTCGTTTAATAGGTTTTTGGGGGTGTAGATTTAAAAATTGGCATCCATTTTGAACTTAAAGATGGCGGATGTCACTTTTTGTAAAAAGTCGTCATGGGTGTCGTTTAATAGGTTTTTGGGGGTGTAGATTTCAAAAATGGCATCCATTTTGAACTTAAAGATGGCGGATGTCACTTTTTAGAATAAGTCGTCTTTGGTGTCGTTTTCTAGGTTTTTGGGGGTGTAGATTTCAAAAATGGCATTCATTTTGAACTTAAAGATGGCGGATGTCACTTTTTGCAAATAGTCGTCATGGGTGTCGTTTAATAGGTTTTTGGGGGTGTAGATTTAAAAAATGGTATCCATTTTGAACTTAAAGATGGCGGATGTCACTTTTTGCAAAAAGTCGTCATGGGTGTCGTTTAGTAGGTTTTTGGGGGTGTAGATTTAAAAATTGGCATCCATTTTGAACTTAAAGATGGCGGATGTCACTTTTTGTAAAAAGTCGTCATGGGTGTCGTTTAATAGGTTTTTGGGGGTGTAGATTTCAAAAATGGCATCCATTTTGAACTTAAAGATGGCGGATGTCACTTTTTAGAATAAGTCGTCTTTGGTGTCGTTTTCTAGGTTTTTGGGGGTGTAGATTTCAAAAATGGCATTCATTTTGAACTTAAAGATGGCGGATGTCACTTTTTGCAAATAGTCGTCATGGGTGTCGTTTAATAGGTTTTTGGGGGTGTAGATTTAAAAAATGGTATCCATTTTGAACTTAAAGATGGCGGATGTCACTTTTTGCAAAAAGTCGTCATGGGTGTCGTTTAGTAGGTTTTTGGGGGTGTAGATTTCAAAAATGGCATCCATTTTGAACTTAAAGATGGCGGATGTCACTTTTTGTCAAAAGTCGTCATGGGTGTCGTTTAATAGGTTTTTGAGGGTGTAGATTTCAAAAATGGCATCTATTTTGGAATAAGATATGGCGAGTGTTACTTTTTTGAAAAAGTCGTCATGGGTGTCGTTTTTGAAAATTTGGGGGTGTATATTTCAAAATTGGCATTCATTTTGAAATTGAAGATGGCACCCCCAGGTAAAAACCTCGAAAACTACAACCGTGACGACTTTTTCAAAAAAGTGAGTCCGCCATTTTTTATTTCAAAATGGATGCCTTGTTTACTACGGAAGCCTAAAAATGATTGTGACTTTTCGTAATAAAGTCTATTAAGATTTTTCGTGACAAAGTCTATTCGTGGAAAAGTTTTCGTGATTAAGATTTTACGTGATAAGATCTTTTCGTGATAAAGTCTATTTGTGACAAAGTTTTTCGTGGTTAAGTACTGACACGGATTGCGTGATATGTGTTAAGATTACATCTATAAAAGTTAAACGTTGTTTAACACCGTAAATATGGATTCCAGACCATTACTGTCATCACAAAAGTGAAAGTAGTCATCGAGACTTACATTTCCGATGACAGTTGTCAAACTTAAAAGTGGTTTATCTCCATCATTATCAATTGTAGACTATAATTGCTTTCTTAACAAAGGTGTAATAACTCTTCGAGATCTACATTTCCGATAACAGCTGTCAAACTTGAAACTGAATTATCTCCGTATATATTATTTCTAGACCATTGTTTTTATGGGGATTGGTTTTATAGAGATCTTTAGGGAAGGCCTATGCCCAGCAGTAGCGTCCTATTGCTAAAACGACGACGATGACGAAATACGACGATTTAGGGGTAAGATAACTGCGATTCCTGCGTGCAGTAACATTCCAAAGAAATATTATATCCCGAGATGATCGAGATGTTTTGGTCATCCTACTTGGAAAAGAGACACAATCATCTGATGTGGTATCCTTGTCGGCACGTTTTTCTTTGCCAGTACTCAATCCTGTTTATATGATAAATCCATGGTTTACATCCATGATAGCTGCTCCCAATATGTTGCCATATCGATAACAAGTGCTCTTTTCTATTTTAAGTTTCATGTCATACTTAAAATCTGTTACGATGATTTTGATTTGATTTTACTCCAAAAACGGCGCAACTCGCTTTATTTTGGAATAAGACTTTTACATTATTTATTTCCGTGGAATGCACTAGCTTTTATATCTATGATATGATTATAGGTTTGAGGTAAAATACAAATTGTTAGCTTTTATCGCAAATTTTGGTAAATTACTTTGGCAACACTTTTATTTACATTTTCACAAAAACTGCAAATTCTTCGCAAAGAGTTTTTAATATCACTACTTTAGACTTTTACAAACATAATAAGAAACGCGCCAACAAAAAGCAAAGGGAGAAGTTCACATTTTCACAAAAACTGCAAATTCTTCGCAAAGAGTTTTTAACATCACTACTTTAGACTTTTACAAACATAATAAGAAATGCGCCAACAAAAAGCAAAGGGAGATCCATCGCTTGGAGCGATTCCACGCCAACAAGTAAGTAGATCTCTTGTTGATAAATCCTAAGTAGTTGCTAATTTTCTTTCAAGTTATTTGGATTTACAATAGTCTTTAATGAAACTTTTTCAGGTAATCAAGCAGACAAACAAGCTGGCGAGTTCTTGGCAAATCCGGCCAGTGAACTCAATGTTCTGCTGCAGCAGGGCGGTGCAGGAACCTTGAACCTCGTGGATGGTGCAGGAATGGCAGCATGTGTATGTTTTCAAATTGTTATTTCTTTAAAAACAATTCCAGTATCCCTTGTGTAACATACTACCTAAATGAATATCACAATATGGTTTCAATTTGATAAATATTGTCCAAAGGTATTACAACAGGTAATTTATTTATTTTTACATTCAATTAATAAAGCAAGTTACTTGAATAATCCTTATTAAAGGAAACATGTTAACTGCTAATATTTATACTGAATACGGTGAAGGAAAACATTGTGAGG
Source organism: Hypomecis punctinalis (assembly GCA_949316475.1). Lineage (NCBI taxonomy): Eukaryota > Metazoa > Arthropoda > Insecta > Lepidoptera > Geometridae > Hypomecis > Hypomecis punctinalis. The sequence goes on from OX438822.1 coordinate 4,996,383, forward strand.
CAACCTGCATACCGGGATATAGTAGCATAGTCCGGAGAAGAATTTCAGTGACGTATGTGAATCCATCGACCCGCACTGGGCCAGTGTGGTGGATGTGGTCCAATCACCCTTTGTGGGTAGTCCTACGTCCTCAGTGGACTATTATAAGGCTGATACAGTACAGTACATACATATAGCATATATATATAATTATATAGCATTTAATAGTAGTACATATAGCAGTATATGTATACTATTAAATTAAGTAAAAATGAATGAAAATTTTTTTCACAGGGTTTACTGCAATTACCATCTGAGCAGCCAATCCCTGCACTAAGTACATCAGGATAATGGGATCTTTCTACTAGGATACAACCTACAGCAAGACAACCTGCGGAGTCAGCCACAAGCCAGCCTGTAGCATGCCAGTTGACACAAAGCCAGCCCACAGCGTGCCTGTATTCTGATCTGCCACAACCAAGTTGTGATAGATCCAGTCGGCCAAGATCAAATGAAGCATTAGTCCTTAGCTATTTTTTATGCATTTCTACATGGGTATCCAATGAAAGCACTTGTTAAGAGTAACTTGAAAAATAATGTGATGTCATTCTAAATCATACTAATATAGTGAATCTGTAAAGTTTGTTGGTTTGTTCCTCTTTCACACTGCAACAGAGCAACGGATCGACTTGATTTTTAGCATGGATATAGTCCAAGGGCTGGAAAGTGACATACGCTACTTTTTATCCCAAAAAAGTATGAGGTTTGTGTAGGATAGCACAAAAGTCAAAATATAGCCACGGGAAAAAGCTATATAAATCATTTCTAGTAAATCAGTATTCACCTGCTAAATATCTAATTCTTAGATGAAAGACAAAACTAATACATCTCGACAAACCTGGTGTGACAGATTCCACATAAAAAATGAAGGTGTAGAATCTGTACCACCAGTGGAGCACCTTAGTGCGGCAGAGGGTAATTCACCAGATAAATTGATTATATTTATTTTTTATTTATTACACTACTGTTTAATTTATGTTGGAACAAATAATAAACCATATAAGTACATTTTTATGACGTTTTTATTATCTAGTACCTAATTAAACTATGGCATATCAATCTCTCAATCTCAATGGTCTCTCACTATGGGCCTTATTAGTAAGCTCCAAGTAGCCCAACGAGCTATGGAGAGGGCTATGTTCGGAGTCCCTCTGCGAGATCGAATCAGAAATGAGGAGATCCGTAGACGAACCAAAGTTACTGACATAGCCCAACGCATTGGCAAGTTGAAATAGCAATGGGCAGGGCACATAGCGCAGAGGGCTGGTGACCGATGGGGTCGAAAAGTTCTCGAGTGGAGACCACATACTGGCAAGCGCAGCATAGGACGTCCAGGACGGATGACCTCATTAAGACTGCAGGATCGCGCTGGATGGAAGCTGCTTCCAACCAGTCTTATTGAAGTTCCATAGGGGAGGCTTATGTCCAGCAGTGGACGTCCTTTGGCTGATGGATGGATATCAATCTCGCTTCTAAATAGAAATCTTGATCTTCATCATGAGTCAGATGACACATCTATCGCTCCGAGAACTAGTTAAATATGCTGCAGTTTGTCTTCAGTACCATCCTCATTGTTATCTGAAATGTGATTTAATATAATTACTGTTTAATGTTTGCTGGAAGAAATAATACCTAAACCATATTAGTAGGCATATTTTCATGTTTTTATTATGTACTAGCTGACCCGGCCACGCGTTGCTGTGGCTAAATAAATTAAAATTGCGACTATAATTTGAGATTTAAACTATCCTATCTCTCAAGTTGGATCGAACTGCACATGGTGTGCGAATTTTATTATAATCGGTTAAGTGGTTTAGGAGTCTATTGAGGACAAAGATTGTGACACGAGATTTATATATATTAAGATTAAAAAATATAGTGATTTTTGTTGGAACAAATAATAAACTATGTAAGTACATTAATACATTTTTATGATCTTTTTATTATTAGAAAAATCTAGTACCTAATTAAATTTTTGGCATATCAATTTTATTCAGCTTCCGACAGGAAATCTTGATCTCCATCATATCTCTTCTATTGCACCAAATGCTGATTCAATTTTCTACAGCTCATCTTCCATACCATCCTCATTGTAATCTGCAATGTGATATACAATATGATTATACAGATAATTATCAATCTTTATAAGTTTGTTAAGCTCCGCTAGCGGAGCAACCACTAATCCTTTATCCATGAGTTAATTATTGTAAGGATCTATCTGACTGTTGGATAATTAGGTAATTAAGGACTTATCAAATGGTTTGAATAAAAAGAGTTCTCTGTCATTGCAGTTTGTCAGCTGGCGTCATTGGTAATTTGATGATTTTAGGGCACAGTTGTGAGACGATTGCATTACTGTGACCTCAAGACATCTGCTGATGGTTGGCTGGCTTAAGCCCAAGAAACTGTCTAGGCCAACAACAGCCTGATAACTGCCTCGGGCAAAAAAGTGAATAGGTAGCACTAAGAATCCACAACAAATGATATTTGATTACAATACTCAGTTTGCTTATGCAGACATGCTGAATGGAAAACCATGACATACAACCTCTATAATTGTTTTGGGTTGCCTTCTCGAGATGTGCTTCTCAAATTAAGATCATTTATTAACTGTTGAGCTCCTGTCTTTGGAACTCTATACAGTTTTTTCCTCTTCTATCAGAAAATAATTTGGAACTAGATGAACCACACAATTAACTCTCACTTGTTTAGTCAATCAAGCAAAAACAGGTTTTTGGGTTTTTTACTTACCTTTCCAATAGTTGCTGCCACAATAAATTCGTCCATATTTCAAGATTAATTGCGAAAATCGACGATAAAACACATGCAACTTCCTCAAACTAATTTTAATCGCCATGTTTTTCGTGACGACTATTTTGACATTTGACAACTAAATTTTAGACGTATATCACACTAAAATGTGGGCCGCCGAATGCACTTTGACCAAATTGAGTAACTAAAATCGATTTAGTCGATTCGACCTAAATTTAGTTTAATCGTGTAGACATCCGAATAGCAAAACCTAGTTTGACAGGACTAAACTTATTTTAGAGAAAACTAAACTATAAATGCGTGTCGCCGAATTGCTGTCAGTGTCTCTGACCCTAAACTAAGCAAAGCTTGTACAAAAGGCTATTGGTACAAATATAAAAAAATTGAGATCCACATTTTTGGAATAAAGCTTCAATAATAAAATGTGGATCTCAATTTTTATTGATAGAAAAACAAACCTATACAAAAAAATATTTAAAAAATCGTTGAATCCATTTCGGAAATACCTACTGCTACAAACAAATATACACTGATACGTTAATATTATACAAGACTTGTTCGTTGTAAGTCTACAAGAAACATATTCCACAATTCTAGAGATGACTAGCTGCCCGTCCCGGCTTTGCCCGGGTATGATTGGCTATACATATACTTACCACGTAATGTAGGTATGCGCCACACACATGCTAGACATACCGGATGAACCATTATGATGAGTTAAAACCTACCCAAATCGCGAGAGTTTCCGTAGTCTTAAACTGTTCGAAGTTTATGAAAAAGAGATAGTAGGTATTGGCATATCTAAATAAAAGTGAGTTCGTATGTGTCGGGTGGCTGTACATAACATATAGCCCTGATTTCAGAAAATGACAATGATGAGAATGAAAGCTACGTTAAAATATTAGAGACCCACAGTCTATACATTCTACCTATGTAAGTTAGTTTCTTGATCTTGTCTTCACTCGAGAACTTTGAAAAACATTGGACATCAGTTCTACTTCTACGAATTATGTGCCCTACCTAAGGCCTCTTCAACTTGCTAACCCAAAGAGCTGTGATGGAAGGAATCGAAGCGCTGGCATCCAACGTGTTCCGGACGTCACGACCAGATCTTAGATTCACGTGAAGACCTTCGCTACACTTGCCAATACATTGTCTACATTCGAGAACTTTAAGGTCGACAATTCGTTTCACATACTATGTGTAGGGGCGTAGATACCCCAGTATCAGCCGTGTCAATAATACGGGGCTCCCGGGCTACAGGGGCCTTAACGTGTGTAAGCAAAACCTAGTAAAATGTTATCCACAATGTTACTTAATCTCGTGCTTCCCGAAAAAAAATCATCTCTTTTTTTCTGGGTTAAGCATTCTTCCAAGTTCCAAAAGTTGTCCTAAGAGACAGAAATTTTATAACAACTGAAATTGTCTTCAGCTAGACTTACTTAGCTGATATAGGTAATTATATTCTATTCATTATCAATTATCAATTTCCTGAAAAAACGGCAAGAAAAGTGTATATTTCATTTGAATTGTTTGGCTAGCTCAATTTCTAGGAGAAAGTGACAACTTATAAATAACCGTCTTACCATAAAAGTTTTACGCATGCTTTAGACAATGTTTAACAGTACAAATTGTACGGCTAAACAGTGTTTAAAGCGTGTTTAAATCTTTTGCGGTAAGGCGGTATATATTTATTTCAATTTAATGCAAGCGTATTTGTTTCTTTTGTGAGAAATGAGTGATTTGGGCTCCCCAACTATGTTTGATTCAGGGCTCCTCCAAGGCACGCTACGCCACTGCATACCTATTTACTACCAATAAAACATAAATCGACACACTAATGGCGGAGATATATAACTTTGGTGGTCTAGTGGTAGTAACGCCTGTCCTACAATCGTGAGGTGGTGGGTTCAAATCCCGATCCTGTATCAATGAGTTTCTTTGGAACTTATGTACGGAATTTCAAATCATTGGCTTTTCAGCGAAGGAAAATATTGTGTGGCAATCTGCACCAACCCACACTGGGCCCTGGCACTGGTGGTGGATATGGCCCAAGCACCCTTCTCAATTCTCAATGACCCGTTTCCTCGAATCTCGACGTTATGTCACCTAAAATAAGTGCCTGTAACCGAGCACTCTGACATCGCGCGGCGATGTAGTCGGCTTGGAATCGCCTTACGACTAACTAAAAAGCCTGCCCACTACGTAGCTTGGACAGGATTTTGGCTCGGACACTTTTTTCACGATTGTGACTCTATAGATATTTGCTCGAAGTGAATTTTGTATTATGTACATTGTACAAAGTACATGAATTGCCAAGCGGGGAGAGCGGCGAAACGGAACTTTTATAATACTTACATTTTTGAACTCGTAATATCTTTGTAATAAAATGTCTGAATAAAATAATTTAATAAGTTGCATAAAGCTATTGAAACAGTCTTGAATGTGAAATAATTTATTTTGATAAGGATTAATACCAAGATACAAAGTAAGATCCTTTTCCTGCGACGGTATTTCAATTAATTTTTAAGAATAAAAGAACAGTTATTACGGCTTAACTATAATAGTGAGATATATGCTGTCGCGACATTTTTTGTAAATTATGGTGTGTTCTATAAAGTCGTAGTACATTATTTTATTCCATCATCAATAGTTTTCGCAGCGCACGCGATGTAAAGAATATTTTAGGCATTTTTTTTTCACCTTGGGTAACATTATTATAGTTTTAATAGGGATCCTTATTTTTTTCTTGCAATTAAAATAGCCTATGTTACTCAGTGATAATGTAGCTTTCTAATGAAAAAAGAATTAATAAAATCGGTCCAGTACTTTTTGAGTTTATTCATTACATACAAAAATACAAAAATACAAATCTTTCCTCTTTATAATATTATTAGTGTAGATTAATTTTTAAGAATAAAAGAACAGTTATTACGGCTTAACTATAATAGTGAGATATATGCTGTCGCGACATTTTTTGTAAATTATGGTGTGTTCTATAAAGTCGTAGTACATTATTTTATTCCATCATCAATAGTTTTCGCAGCGCACGCGATGTAAAGAATATTTTAGGCATTTTTTTTTCACCTTGGGTAACATTATTATAGTTTTAATAGGGATCCTTATTTTTTTCTTGCAATTAAAATAGCCTATGTTACTCAGTGATAATGTAGCTTTCTAATGAAAAAAGAATTAATAAAATCGGTCCAGTACTTTTTGAGTTTATTCATTACATACAAAAATACAAAAATACAAATCTTTCCTCTTTATAATATTAGTGTAGATGTAGATTTCGTCCGGGCACAGAACTCCAAAAATTAGACGGCACATTTGCGAAACTGACAATCGCATAATCAAAGACTGTAATCGTTATAAAATATTTAAATTAAGCGTGGATAACTGAGCACGCTAAGCCATTGTTATTATAAAAAAAACCGTTCAAGTTTTCACTTTTTTCGTCATTCATCGAAACTTACATATTGTAAACCTGTTTAGGCATGTGCTAATGAAGCTCTTTCATATGATACCCCACATGATACGATTTACTCACCTTGAATTTTGACCCTATTTTTTTATGATTAAATTAAAAATGTGCAGTTTTCAGATTGATTCTTATATGTGTACTCTAAGACAATGCTTTTTGCCAAATTTCATAGTTCTAGGTCAACTGGAAGTACCCTGTAGGTTTTGATTTCCTTGAGTGTCAAAATATGCGGTACTTTTTACGAAATAAACGGCTCTAACTTTTTTTAATGGTAACTGAGAAGTTTGAGTTTTCACAACTGTAAGAGACCATAGATATATAGTAGGTATATGGTTTAAATTTCAACTCGTTAACTTTACGCTTTCTTGAGATAAAAGTTCTTGACATACGGACAACAAAGTGATCCTATAAGGGTTCCGTTTTTTCCTTTTGAGGTACGGAACCCTAAAAACAACGGGTTGCAGTCCGGGAGTCCCGGCAGAAGTGAATACTTGAACATTAACGTTGTGCATTTATTTTTGAATTGTATTTTGGAATGATTAGGGAAAAGGCTGCAGTACAAACACACACGCACAGTCGCGCAAGCGCCCTGTGCATGCAGAAGAAGGCATACACTTTCGTTGCGCGGTAGAGAGGGGGATAATACCTACTACTTACTCTCTCTTGCGGGGCAAGCATACGACCACGATTCAAAGAATTATTTCTCGATATTTCTACAATAAAGCAATAATTCGATATTTCGGGTGACGTTAACATGACTACGCAACGGAATGAAGACATATCGTGAGTGCTTATTGGCTGTAGCAGTCTTGTCGAGAATCTCTAACATGTGCAAGCGAAATTTGTCGAATTTTGACATTACTTCACGAGTATTTTTTCGTCCTTGTTTTTGAGGCCGAAATACGCAGAAATAAAAGGTTGAACAAATATTTTCTTAAAATTAAAATAAAAGAACGAAGTTCGTTGTCATTTTCAGTCGGTGGATGACGTGAGAAATGTAAAGAAATTATAGAATATTCAATTTATCATCAGTAGGCTGTCCACTGCAGAACCTCGGCCTCCCCTATAAATTTCCAATTAGGCCGGTTGGAAGCGACTTGTATCCAACGCGTTTCTGTGATCTTTATGATATTGTCAGTCTAACTAGTCGGTGGATGTTCTACGCTGCGTTTGCTGGTCAGTGGTCTCCATTGGAGAACTTTACAGCCCCATCGGCTATCTGTTCTTCGAACTATGTGCCACTGCCTCTTTAACTTACTAATCCACTGGGCTATGTCAGTAACTTTGGTTCCTCTGCAGATCAATCTCGCAGAGAGACACCAAGCATAGCCCTCTCTATAGCACATTAGGTTAACTTGAGTTTATTTATAAGACCCACAGTAAAATACCACGTTTACTGTACGTTTACCACTGACAATACACAACTGTCAAAAACTTACACGAAAACGGAATTAAATTTATTCATGTACACTTTAAAATAAATAAATGATTTTAAGAATCTTCCGTTCGCCGTAGTATTATTATAATTATCTTCTTTGCCACAAGTGACAGAGCGCCATCTATCCGCAAGTCCGGAAGTGACACGGGGCGGGGCCCGCCGCGAATATGCGCCAATCACAGAGATTTGTAAATCCGAACGACATTATCCAGTTAAATTTGAATGGTCTTTACAAATATTATGCGAATACGAAATATGAGGATATCAGATTTTGCCGTATTACTTATTACTCGGATCTATTCAATATTACTTATCTTGTATCGAATACCATTATATCAACCGCACGCTTAAATTACCAGTGTAACATCTCTTTCTTGTCACGATTTAGCCCGAAATAGCATCAAAATAGAAATTTAATTTCGTTATTGCGCATCTTAGCTGGACTGGCACGAGTTTAAATATTTTTTCATCACATCTATTCGAAAAGGACTACTTGGTTCGCCTTTAATTTTTTAATTTTTGCGCCCAAAGGAGGTGTTTTCTATAAGGAACTTTATAAGTGCGACGGAATGATCTTTGCCGCGCACTTTTTGAATTTGGAACAAATAAGTGCGATGGAATGATCTTTGCCGCGCACTTTTTGAATTTGGAAGTATTTGTAATGTTAGTGTTCAGCGCCAAGAAAAATAATGAAAAGAATGTAAATATAAGTTTTCATTTGGGTTATTATTAGATACCATTTAATTTCAATTTAATTGTTACTCTACGTTTTGTTAAATAATAATATTACAATAAAATATGAGGCGCCTTTTATTTTCTCATAGAGGTGATGAAAAGTAGAGTGTACCACTCGGGCGCAAAATATATTTTTGGCTCGGGCGACGTACCTACTTTGAATCCCTCACTCCGCTCTGGATTCAAAAAAGCGCCCTCGCCGTATAAATATTATTTTGCTCCCTTATGATATAATCTACTATTTACCCATCTTATAAAGTGTACAGCGCCGTTAAAGAAGTTTCACGTCAAAAAAAAATTGTAAGAAAGTTCGTATAGGCTGGGTGCCAAGGTTTTTAGAGTTGTGGCTAAACGGTTTTAAAAGAACCGGGACGTACAATTTAACTTGTCATCCGATCTACGGTAGCGCTCAGTTGTAAATGCCACCCGCGGTCTCCCATCCGAAGATTGACCCTGGGGTATAAAGCAAGCGCCACACAAATCGGCGGATGAGAAGTTAGCCGCAGATGACACTTCGCCGTGATTGGCTAATTATTGCGCATGTGTGCACATTTTTGACGCCGCGTGTCGTAGTGCGTAGGGAGCGCGCGGGAGGCTTGGTTGGCGGGTGGGTGTGCCCCGGCGTCTCGTTTCTCTGGCTCCCGCGTTTACCTATTCTAATTAAGGGCGATGAGTCCTGCACTGACGTCCCGCATGGGGTGTTCTGTGCATTCCCCCTTCAGCGTCTACCCGAGCCAGCCCAGCTTCTTAAAGTAACGGAGCGTGGCTCTGGGCCGCTGGCAGAACTGCTCCAGTAGCTTCAACAAAGCTGATGATAGTGCAGAAGCATCTTGCAATCCGTTAGCTATTCTAATATCTTCTGTGGCTTTGCAATACCACAGAACATGTTCTACAGTTTCGTTCTCCTGCAAACAGCCGCGACATAGTGGGCTGTCAGTGGCTCCCAGTTTAAACAAGTGACTATTTAAGATGCAGTGACCAGTAATGAGGCCTACTATATACTTTAAGTCGAAGGTCCTGTCGCTGCAACCTCAACAGGTCATTTGTGATATTTCTATTAAGATTGGGGAAAGCAGCCTTAGAAGCCTCTCTCTTGTTCCATATATTCTGTTGTTCTTTTTCGGTATGACGACGCAGCAACTCGCGCACTTCCACCGCTGTCGGCTTACAGTGTTTTATTGCCACATCTCCTACCTGTTTTCGCGTTTTACCTATATTTCGGCTTTTGCGCAGCGTTCTGCGCATAACTTCCCATCCGCCGATTTGTGTGGCGCTTTTATACGTTGCTTAACTTCAGTGATCGCTGACAAACAGCTGGTTACACCTAAACTACGCTATGAGCGCTACATATTGTATTTGTATAAGTAGGCCGAATCATACAAGTTGGCGGATGTAAAGTCAGATACAATACAATAGAACCTGCGCAAAATCAATCAACGCGCAGCTTTAAGTTAAGCTCGAAACATACTATCGGACGCGGCTGACGGACGCGACTGACAGCCGCGACTTAGCAATGTGCACAGTCTTAAAACATCCGGCGTGCCAGATCGCTCTCGGACGTCCGAACGCTCAAGGTCATCAGAAGGTGAAGTCCGATAGTGTGCACGGCTCAGGGTACTTTCATAGTCCAGATACCTATCAGTCGCGGCTGTCAGTCGCGACCGTAAGCCGCGTCTTACGGACGCGACTAACAGCCGCGATCTAGACTATGAAAGTACACTGAGCCGTGCACATTATCGGACATAAGACGTAGACGTCACCTTCGCGTTCGAACGTCCAAGAGCGATCTGGCACACCGGATGTTTTAAGACTGTGCACATTGCTAAGTCGCGGCTGTCAGTCGCGTCCGTCAGCCGCGTCCGATAGTATGTTTCAGGCTATACGGTTCTGCAATTTTTTAAGAAAATAATTATACACCATTACGGTATTTGTTTTATTGAAAATCCACCATATTTATACATAGGCTTTGATTGTGTATCTGTCTAGATACCGAATTGACTGAGCAAAACGGCCCAAAAAATATGGTCCATATTTGGTGCCTATCCAATCCATACAAATGACAGGTTTGACATGTTAAGTACGCGCTCATTGTCAAATATCTGCGCCGTTTTCTTTGTGATTATACCTTGTAAAATATAGGTAGCTTGATATGCGAGACATTGACATTGACATACGCGTGATGACTCACCATATTTTATAAGTACCATATTTTTCATAGTGAAAATGTTTGGTACACAATTTTATACTTTATGGTCGAGATGCACGAGCATGAAGTACAACATTGTGTACCGAACATTTTGACTATTATAAATATGGTACTTGATGTTTGTGAGTCATTACACGTATGTCAATGTCAATGTCTCGCATAACAAGCTATATTTTACTAGGTACCTAAATACTCTATAAAAGGTGACGTCCACAAGTGGTATATTATTTAGAGGAAAATTGAACCAAGATGATATATACATCATTTGAAAGCTTGTTTTATGGCCTAGCCAAAAATATTTAATTTAGATTTTTTCACCCCTCCATTTTTTTTTAAATGTGTAAAATAAATTGTATGAAAAATAACAATACAGCTTATTACTTTTTCTAGTTTAGCAATGATAAAGTGCTTATATCGTTATTTTACTTGGATTCGTAGCTGATTCTTTCACATTCATCACTTAATTTGTTAAAATTAAAAATTATAACCTACCAGTGTGACCAGTTAGTAGGTACAATGTGACAAAAAACACTTCAAAAGTGTGTCTAATTGGTAAAAATGCTTTTATCTAACCATTTGGAGGTTTTTTTTTTTTTAAACCTACTCATGACCATGGATACAGAGTCTTTCAGTCGAAGTCTTAAATAATGCTTTTTTTCAACTTCTTCTTCTCAGTAAAGCAGTGGAGACTTTACTAGAGGCGTCTATGGAGTTTTGGTAACAACACGGAAGAACATGATACGTAAATCAGCTCATAATCAACGAAATACCACCATTTTACACTAATTATCACTGATAAAAACACAAGTTTAACAAAATAATTCAAAATTCAAAATATTTATTAGGACACAAAATATACATGCTATTGAATTGAATCCACCGGTTCCGAACTAGTTAAAAACTGTGTCTTGGAATCCGGTGGCTTCTCCCTATAGTTGCACTATATTAAAATAATTATAAATAAGTAACTTGAATCAATATTAACAATAAATTTTTAAATAATATTTAAAATAATAAAATTTAAACATTCATACATAAGCTAATTAAAACGTATTAAAACTATGATAAGCATAGTTAGAATCGTTTTTTAACATTAATAATTAATAGAAAAAAATTTTATGAACAGAGATAAAGCTTTCAGTGTTTTGATAGTCCATATCTTTTAGGAAAGATAACAATTTTTTTTAAAATTTATGCGCATTTAGCTTCTGAACAGCAGATTGTTCACTAAGTTTGTTGTATAATTTAGGACCCAAATAGTTGGAAAAGTGCATTGCAAAAACTGTTTTTGTCAGTGGTACAGTGTAAATATTATATATGTTCCTATTGTTGCGTTTATTATGTAAGTTATTGTTTATTGCTGACTGAGGCTTAGTGTGTTGTTGAATAAACAATTGTAGAAGATAAAGTTGTCTAACAGTGAGAACATTACATTCCTTGTACAGGTCAGTAGTCGGGTAGAGGCGCGGCTTGAAATTTGCAACTTTTAGTATAGCTCTCTGTGCACATTCTAAAGATTTTAGGCTAGTCTTACATATTCCCCCCAGCTTAGGATACAGTATGTAAGCAAGGACTGGCAGAGAGAATAATATATATTTCTTAGCAGATCTTGGTCTGCTATATGTCTTAGGGTTTTAAATATAGGGATCAGTTTCCTGATTCTACCTTTCAAATTTGTAATATGATGTTGAAATGATAAGTTATTGTCTATATTTACTCCCAAATACTTAATTGTGTTAGTCCGATGTAATATCGGACAAGAACAGTACGTTTTTGGACAGTTTGAGTCGTGAACTCTGAGTTTATAATATTCTGATTCCGTCGGTTGAGAAAAATTAGTTATCGTGAAGGTCATATATTTTGTCTTATCTTTATTGAGACTAAGCGCGCTGTTATAATAGCCACTCATTTACTTTGTTGAATCCCGTTTGAGCAGCTATGTAAGTTCGCAGCCAGGATTTTTCTCTAAATAAGAGAACTGTATCATCTGCGAAAGTTAAAATTTTAGAGGTAGCTAGATTAAGGTTTAGATTGCACAATTCGTTGATAAAGCAGAGAAAGAGGGTAGGGCCAAGTATGCTACCCTGGGGCACACCATGGATAACAGGCAAGAATCTACTCACGTGTTCTCCCATTTTTACACACTGGTATCTGTTAGAAAGATAATCTTTCAAAAGTTGAAGTGGAAGACCACGTATTCCTAGAACAATACAATGAGGCGACATGATTTTTCCGCGTTCCCGCCAAAACTCTCCCATTTGGAGGTTACTTAATCAGTCGTGCTAGAGATAAACTTCCCAAATAGCCAAATATATTTATTTATCCTAATAAATTCAAAAATAATTTTAAAAAAATCGGAGGGCTATTTTTTGTTTTTAACTATTGTAATAGACTCAGAAAAATATGAACTTTCTCGAAATGTAACGAGTGTTGTGGTTAGAATTTTTGATTATTATTATACCAGCCTCCATACATTTTGTGGACATGTCCTTTACCTTGATCTCTGCGACAGTAACATTAGTAAAAACTGTCGATACTTTAATTAAAACTTTGTGGTCACGATCATTCGTCGCCCATCACTAATCGGCATGCCCATAAAGTATGATATTGACAGGTACTGTCTGCACTATTAAGAAATTCAGGACTTCATAGGCGTGATTTTTCTGACAGCTGTCGCAGAAATCAAGTTAAAGGACATGTCCACAAAATGTATGGAGGCTGGTATAAAGATTATTAAAAATTCTAACCACAACACTCGTTACATTTTGAGAAAGCTCATATTTTTCTGAGTCTATTACAACAGTTAAAAACTTAAATGACCCCTCCGATTTTTTGAAAATGAATTTTGAATTCATTAAAAACAAAAAATATATTTCGCTCAATAGGTAGTTTATCTCTAGCAGCCCTGATTAAGTAACATCTAAATTTTTAAATAATAGCATTTTTACCAATTAGACACACTTTTTAAGTGATTTTTTGTCACATTGTACCAACTAACTGGTCACACTGGTAGGTTATAATCATGGATTTATCATATAAACAGGATTGAGTACTGGCAAAGAAAAACGTGCCGACAAGGATACCACATCAGATGATTGTGTCTCTTTTCCAAGTAGGATGACCAAAACATCTCGATCATCTTGGGATATAATTTTTCTTTGGAATGTTACTGCACGCAGAAATCGCAGTTATCTTACCCCTAACTCGTCGTCCTGCGTCATCGTCGTCGCTTTAGCAATAAGACGCCTACTGCTGGGCATAGGCCTTCCTTGAAATCCTACTAATATTATAAACGCGAAAGTTTGTGAGGATGGATGGATGGATGGATGGATGGTTGGATGGATGGATGGATGGATGTATGGATGTTTGTTACTCTTTCACCCAAAAACTACTGAACGGACTGAGATGAAACTTTGTAATAATATAGCTTATACATCAGAATAACACATAGGCTACCATTTATTAAGATATTTTGTGAATTGTCTAAAATATAACGATAAATGTTGAGTAAGTAGGAAAATTCTGCCATCTGCGAGCTATTCTAGCGTGCGCTGCAAGAATGTCAAAATAAACAACTGTCGATCGAATATCTGTCAAATCAATCGATGAGCAGTCCTTGGATATCATTATACTGATAATATATTATCCTTACTAATATTATAAATGCGAAAGTAACTCTGTCTGTGTTTCTATCTGTATGTCTGTCTGTCGCGCTTTCACGCCAAAACTAATGAACCGATCTCAATGAAATTTGGCACACAGATAGTCTAGAGCCTGAGAAAGGACATAGGCTACATTTTATCCCGAAAATTGCATAATTCCCGTAGGATGAGACAAAATCTTGCGTTAGCGAAACTGTCACCTATCACAACGATGCTAAAAGGCCCAATTTTGAAGATTAATTATAACCACCGTAATTATAACAGTTAATTAGACTATTTCTGTTTCTTTTTTACTTTCGGCATTCGATAGAGAGAACACTTTTTACGTTGCTATTAAATTTACGATGGCGCGTTCATAATTGGGTTGATTGGGCCTAGCCTGGATTCACAAAACGTAATTAGATGACAGGTGACATACATTGACTGCAGACTTTTATAAATGTCTCGCTTAGCATAGCAAAGGGACAAATTGTCTTTCCACCATTATAGCTCCTCGAAGAGGAAATAAAGTATGAATTGTCAATGACAACTGACATTAAAATTGGACAAAATAGGTTTCCCTTTGCCATGCTACATATTACAATGACGTTTAATACCGGGCCATCATTTCGTCTGACATTAAAAACATTTTTAAATATACCATTAGAGGTTAAACATATTTCTTTATTCTACCTTTATGGTACAGAATCCATGCTAATATACGAAGAAACGGATCGACTTGATTTTTAAAAGTAGTATGGCATGAGTATGAATATCTTGACACTAAGGTTATTAACCTTGATTCTGAGTTGTGACCTTGACACGAACATAAATTTCTGTTAGTTTGGTTAAGATTGAACAGTGATAAAAGTGCAGCCCGGCTCAGTTGCGGCACTCCTCATGAGGCACGCAACTTGCCAGCCAGCCTCTCAGCTGCTATATTTAAAAACCCCAGAAAAGCGGCCCAACCTCGAGTGCAAACTTCTAAACTGCCTAGGGGGAAAAGACCAAAAAGAATCGGGAGACCTCGAGCGCCGCCTTCTCAGCTGTCTCAGAAAAAACCCAGAAAAGCGGCTCTACCTGGGATTCCCGCACCGCCCATAAGCCTCGGCTACTAAGTTCTCATGCCACGACAAGGCGGGAACCTATGGGTGGGTACACTCTAACCTTATCTTAATCAACAGAAGCACTTATAAGTATAAGGTATTTTGATATCGGATTAGGTTTGAACAGTGACAACAAGGTGCAAGGTACTTGATTTTTTTATAGAGCAAGTGCTTTTATTAACTACCACTAAATACAGACTTATAATGTAAAACTTCATAAACTACTACTACATAACAAGCAATTGGATCATCCACAGACCCTTGAAGGTCTAAAGATATTCTAAATGCTCTAGCCCACTGCCAGTTAGCAGCGTGCCCAACATGCTGGCAGCATTGCCAATCAGCTTGGCAATGCTGCTAATACGTTGAGGCAAATAAACACCAGCATTTTGGTCACGCGGCGGGTACACGAGATGCTCAGAAAGACTTTTGAAAACAAGATGAACTCCCGGCCAACACGCGCACAATGTCTCAATTTCAAACGGCTCAAATATGTAACCATGCCGAGGTTAGCATATTTGCGCCGTTTGTGCTGCTCCGCTGACGGCGTCAAAGTATCGACGCAAGTCGCGTCCCATACTAAGGGCCGTCTACACTTCCATGGGACCAGCTTCATACCGTCAGGCTTTTTGCCATCACCACGCGCAAACCCATTCGGTTAGAGTACGGCTGCGATATTGGCGGTCGCAAAAGCCCTGCGTATGACATCGTTCACACTGGCGTGGCAACCAATTCGACCAGCGCTTCTTGAGCAAGAAAGACGGTGGTGACCGAGCTGGTCAACTAGGGTACTTGAATAGGTGAGACCGCTCAGCTATGTGCGGCGCGGCAGCAAGGTGGGTCGACTATCTCGACGATATCATCAATACCGCCGGTCGAACCTGGTCACGACCGGCGAAGAGCCGAGGCAGATGGTACTGCAAGAGAGAGGCCTATACCCAACAGTGGGTCAAAAAAAAGCTGCGGATGATAACGATGACGAAACAAATTAGTTGAGATTGGCTGTTTTTTGGGTTTGAAATGATTATTTGCTACAATATTTGTGTACCGTTTCACATTGATTAATTGGGGCTAATATTTTGTGGCGCACTTACTGTTTTAGTTACCATATTTTTTTGACAAGATAAACATAAATTAAATTATATCGCGGGCGAAGCCGCGGGTAAAATCTAGTTCTCTATAAAACCAATCCCCATAAAAACAATGGTCAAGAATTAATATATACGGAGATATTTCAGTTTCAAGTTTGACAACTGTTATCGGAAATGTAGATCTTGAAGAGTTTTTTCACCTTTGTTAAGACAGCAATGGTCTAGAATTGATAATGACGGAGGTAAACCACTTTTAAGTTTGACAGCTGTCATCGGAAATGTAGATCTCGATGAGTTCCTTCACTTTTGTGACGACAGTAATGGTCTGGAATCCATATTTACGGTGTTGAACAACGTTTAAATTTCATAGATGCAATCTTGACACATATCACGCAACCCGTGTCAGTACTTAACCACGAAAAATTTTTTCACAAAAACTTTGTCACAAATAGACCTTATCACGAAAAGTCTTAATCACGAAAACTTGTCCACGAATAGACTTCCGTAGTTAACAGAATTTTAAGGCTTCCCTAGTAAACAAGGCATCCATTTTGAAATAAAAAATAGCGGCCTCACTTTTTTGAAAAAGTCGTCATGGGTGTAGTTTTCGAGGTTTTTGGGGGTGTATATTTCAAAATTGGCATCCATTTTGAAGTAAGGTTCGCCATCTTCAATTCCAAAATGAATGCCAATTTTGAAATATTAACCCCCGAATTCTCAAAAAATAACACTTATGACGACTTTTTAAAAAAAGCAACATCTGCTATCTCTAATTCAAAAATAGATGTCATTTTTGAAATCTACACCCCCAAAAACCTCGAAAACTACACCCATGACGATTTTTCAAAAAAATGACGTCCACCATTTTTAATTCCAAAATGGACGCTAGTTTTTAAATCTACACCCCCAAAAACCTATTAAACGACACCCATGACGACTTTTTCAAAATAATGACGTCCGCCATCTTTAATTTCAAAATTGATGCCATTTTTTAAATCTACACCCCCAAAAACATATTAAACGACACCCATGACGACTTTTTCAAAATAGTGACGTCCGCCATCCTTAATTTCAAAATGGATGCCATTTTTGAAATCTACACCCCCGAAAACCTATTAAACGACACCCATGACGACTTTTTCAAAATAGTGACGTCCGCCATCCTTAATTTCAAAATGGATGCCATTTTTGAAATCCACACCCCCAAAAACCTCAAAAGCGACACCCGTCGCGACTTTTAGCAAAAAGTGACGTCTGTCGTTTTTAATTCCAAAATGGATGCCAATTTTGAAATCTACACCCCAAAAAACCTCGAAAACTACACCCATGATTTTTTCAAAAAAGTGACGTCTGCCGTTTTTAATTCCAATATGGATGCCAATTTTGAAATCTACAACCCAAAAAAATTAAAAATGACAACCACGACTATACACCAATTGTACACCCAGCATTAAACATTAAGAAAAATGTCCAGCATAGTCACCCTACTACACTTCTTTGTATATGTCGCAGGCAATTTGTATGATTCCGCCGTTTACATACGGCGTCGTCAGTTTAAAAACGCTCGCAGTTATGTATAATGCCGAAGGCAAAATGTATATTGCCTTAGCATTTTATATTATGCCGAAACATTTGATTGACAATTAAAACGCCGTATACATAATGCCGAGGCAAATTGAAGTATTTAGTTCTGTTTCTTACCACGCACGTCGCTGATGATCAAAACAAACAAAATGGCGTCAAGTAGTGGTTTTATGAGCCAAGAAAATATTGAAAATACTACGTGTACAACAGGCTTTTCGCAAAATACTTGTGATTTTAAAGACATTTATTATAGTGAATTAAAAAAAAGTTACGATTCTTAAACGAAAGCAATAAACACGCCGTGGACCACTTTCAAGGTTTTTCGGTACCTAAAAAATGCTAAGGTGTCCATAGAATCTGGTGTTCCGAGGACTCCTGAAATGTGCAGGAGTCTTCCGATTGTTGCATATCGACCATAGTTAAAAAATGGTCAGAGGATATCAAAAGAGGCTAACCTGACCAATTGAAGTCGAAATACCTTAGATAAGTGCTTATGTTGGTTAGTTAACGTTAGAGTATACATATTTAACGGAAGGTCCTGAACTCGTAATAAGGACATATTGTTGTCACTGTTCAAACCTAACCTAACCTACAAACTTCATATAAGTTTGACTTAAGGTCACTAAGTTTGGTTCACTTATCCTGGTGTAAAAGTCAATGTCAGTATTTCCCCACCCATATACTCCCACATCCCATCGCATTCCGAAGATCGCGGTTTAGGCTCAGTGCCCCACACTCGTTTTCGTACACTCCAACCGTTAAACGAACTATATCTCGAGATTATAATCGATCTGATTGATTTGAACTGTCCAAAATTTTTATCTGTCAATCTGATTTTTCTGAAGTGTGTTTTGTCATGGTCACCCTAAAACTACAACCGACGTTGAAATTATTACAATTGAATGAGTTGTCATTTTGCCTTCGGCATTTTACATAACGGCGAGCGTTTTTAAACTGACGACGCCGTATGTAAACGGCGGAATCATACAAATTGCCTGCGACATATACACCATAGTACGCCATTTGCAATCGACGGTGATACTCTAGTCAAAAATAAAAAATAACCGTTAATCGTAAAGACGTAGGTATATTCATACAAAATAAATATCAAACTCTGTTTATTGGCATCTATTCGCAATTTTAACTAAAATCTTAACAAACTACATTGTTAAAAAAACTAAGAAATAGTTAAGACAGTCGCGGCTTTACAGGTAATAATTCTACCATATATAAATGTCGTTCCGAAATGGCAATAGTGCGAGCGGGACAACTTCATCACTTTGGGAAGTCTCACTCGGCACAGCGTCTCTCTTATGCCATTTCAAAGGAATATATGTTTTGTTACAACGCATTAAGGTTGAATTTTCCTAAACTAACTTTGAGCCAAATTTCGTCTGTGCGCAGTCCAGATAGTATACAAAGTCCTTGGTTATAATCAAGTTATAATTTTTAATTATAGCAAATTAAGAGACAGACAGACAGACAGACAAAACTGTTTATTTACAACCACAATTTGAAAAATAAACACTATTTACATATATACGACAAAAAATATGATTATAAAGTGGCGGCCTTATCACCCATGGCCATTTCTTCCAGGCAACCTAGATGATATTATCATCTTGGTTCGATTTTTCTCTGAATAATATACCACTTGTGGACGTCACCTTTTATAGAGTATAGTGATTATGTTTGTCATAACAAACAAAAACATTTCACAAAGACAGATGTACCTATAATCAAAGTACATACATATGTAAAATTATTTTTTGGAGTATAAATACCTACTGTCCAGAGCGAATTTTATCGCTCAATACATTCATCGATGCTATCAGAGCGTCTGGGCCTGAAAAGCCGTAGAACCTGTACTCGTATCCGGGAAGGTGTTTGGTATTATACTTATTACCAGATTTTGGCTTAGAATGTCTTCTACGGGCTGATCGCCAACCGTGCCCGTAATTATCAAGCTTGCCGCTCACAGATTTATCATCCATTGTTTTTTCATTCACGGTGTTCAGGTGTTTATTAATTGTGTTCCAATTGTTGTTCAAGAGGTGTGGCAACGCTGTAAATGTAATAATTTTTAATGTTATTAAAAAAGGAACAAGTACGTACAATCTAACAATAAGAAATAATTAAAAGTTCGCTTGCAAAAAAGACAGTAGAATGGTATCTGGGTGCATGACATTGCACCCCTAACAAGTGGAGCAAAAAAAGCAGAACCTAGTTGTACAGGGTTATTTCTAATCAATTAGCATCCTTTTAGGGGCTTATTCTGCACATCAAAACTAACAACTTTTGTACTACGACTTTTGTCAAAACTCAAAAATAAAATCGACTGTTTCATACATTAGGTGAACGATTTTTTTTTATGGAACAACAACTTCTTTTTTGAGAATTAATCAAAGTCGTAGAACAAAAGTTGTTAGTTTTGATGTACATACAGAATAAGCCCTTGAAAGGATACTAATTGATTAGAAATAACCCTGTATAGAAGTAATTAGTTTTGATGCTCAGAATAAGCCCCTAAAAGGATGCTAATTGATTAGAAATAACCCTGTATATACGCGTCGAATTGAGTACCGCCTTCGTTTCGTCGGTCAAAAAGATCAAATTATAATACCATACAAACTGTATTATTATGTATAATAGTGGCTTTGATTATTTACTTGTCTAGATATATAGTAACGCACCAAAAGCGCCCAAAACTGTAACCGCATGTAACTGCTACACGCTAACCCATCAGTGACGCCATACTATTACATTCTCTTTGAGTGACGCCACAGACACCGCGCGGATAACACGTCTTATTATTCTCTGTTTTGCGGCGAAAATATGGCGTGCTGTGCTTTAAATCTGTGCCGCAACTACAAGAGACGTTTGAAAACACCTGAAATCACTCGTAAGTACATTTCAAACAACTATCATCTTGTATAATTAGAAAGAAATAGTGATAGAACTATCGCTAAACATACTACTGTGTATCTGTGTCATTAGTTGCCAGCTTTCAAATTAAATTTTACCCAAATTTTGTACCATATTTTTAAGATTTAGAGGTGTGAAATGTATGTGTATTTTTCGATATATTTTTAGGGTTCTGTGAAAAATCCGTATCGTATATTTGTTTATATGCCCTGGACCATTGTGTCCCTGTGCCCGAGGTGGTGGCAGAACGAACTCGAATGAAGAATGAACTCGCAGAATACGTTTCGCAGTCGGGTTTTTTGTTTAATTTTAACCGACTTCAAAAAAACGAGTTCTTCTGACATATTTTTGTTTGTGGGTATTTTAAGCTATTTATGAACCGATTTTAATTTTTTTTTTACTAGACAGGTTTCAAGAGTGGTCCCATATATATTGATGCAGCTGAGCTGCCGTCCTTATGAAAACTGCAATAACTAACTTTGAGTAACTTTTGAGAAAAACGCGATAGAAAAATTTAAAATTGTTTTAAGTGTATCTCTGCCCTTAAGAAAGGTATCAACTTGAAACTTGCACAAGATTGTAGATAAAAATGTTGAGCATATTACCAGGTACTTCAAAACTGAAAATTATGTTATTTATGCTACTTAAACCACAACATTGTTTTTCTGTTTAAAATAATACATTAAAAGTGTAAACGATTACCAGTCATAACCACAATAACTAACATAGTTATTGTACTTTTTGTTAGTAAATCAACATATTTCAATTTAAATTAGCAGGTGCTTCTGAAGAGTCTGTATGGTAATTCTAAGTATAAGTGCAATATTTGTCTGACTTATTGCAGTTTTCATTAGAGTTTAATAAATTTTATTGAATGTGATTCAAATAAAAGGTGTTATTATGTAAGACAATGTTTAATGTTGCACATAAAAATGAGTGAATTTATTTTTAAAATGCTACAAACATCACTTGTAGATTTAATGACTGTAAAATAGTGATTTTAAGTACTTAATCTAAACTAAGTGTCAGTCATATTTTTTTATTAATTTAACAAAAGTCATCTTCATACTTATATTTAAAACAGTGCATAGTGAGATCAATCTTTCAATCAGTTTAAAATAATTAAGTACGACAATCTTTTTACCCGACTGCATGACGCAAAGGAGTGGTAATGTGTTTATCAGCCTATGTATTATGTATGTATGTTTCTTTGAAGCACTACACAGACCAAACGCCTGGGCAATTATTATTATTTACACGTCAATCGATTCCTCTTAGTCCGAGTGTCATTAAAGATATCACGTTAGAGAAAATTTAATATGGCGACTACTGAACGCCATAATTATCGTTGAAATGAAAAAAATGTAAGTCAACAAACTACTGATGTAGTTTGTTACCCCACTTGATTTTGGATAGGTATTTAAAAATTAATTTTAGTTTTCTCTCAACATTTTTGGATTCAGCTGACCGTTTAGGATCTATATCGATTTAAAGTTTCGTAAAACAATTCTGACATACAGGTTTTGAACAGTAGAAAAGTACAATGAAAAGACGAAAACTTTTACGTATATAGTCGGGTTTTTTGGGTTGATTTTTTATATATTTTTTTTTAATTTAGAATTCAGAGACTTCAGGTAAATTTAACCAGAACTCTCGTCTCGTTAAAGGCACTAAATCTGCTATGATTCTTTGCTTACGCCCTTTGGCAATACCTCTTACAGAGGTTTTGCTTTCAGCATCAACAATTGGAAAACATCGTTTTTTTATTATTACTACTTGAAGGAAATCCAGTTCTATCCAGTCACAATCGTCATGCATCTCTTTATACCTTAAAATAAAAGATCCTCTCTCTGCCCTAACCATCACCACGTGTTTCAAATACACCCTTGGTTCTTTATTTCTTATTTTATGTTGCGATGAAACATCTTTATAACAATAGAAATCAGATATTTTCATGACTTTTACTCTGTTTTTGTTCGAGTTACTCATTTTCACCGCGTCTGCGAAGTCCTCAAAGTCATAAACCTTTTTCTTTTTTGTTACGGATTTTTTTACTTGATTGTGGAAGTGATCGGCAGACATGTACGTACGTACATATGGCCGGGCTCAAAATATTTCACTGTAATAGATTCTGCAGAAATGAGATCGCTGTTTACTATGTTAAGCAAAAAACTCATGAACGCATCAACTATGTAGTTGAAATATTGTGATTTAGTTTGTGTAGGTATATTGTATCGCTTGTTTCTTCTAAAAATAAACGCCATAAATTTACCTTTTACTTTAAAATATTAGTGAACTTTCAAATAACTCGCCAACTTTTCTTAATATAAGTGCAATAACTTGTACTTATTGCACTTATGACAAGGAGACGGTATGACAAAAAATAAATTAATCTATATAAAAATGGTATATATCTCTAAGTTATTGTCTTTATGCCTAGTAATTATGACCTAAATAATATAATTCAGACTTTACCTTACCCCAACTCAAGTTATTGTGGTCTTGCTTGGTAAACTAACACAAAGTTCCTAATATATTACAGTTATGCTTAACAAAAACTCGAGATTTTCAATAGATACGTCAAAAATGTCTAAGAAGAAAATGTAGAGCTTTTTTTTCTGATCACGAATATGTATATAACTCAATTTGGCCAAAAAGTCGAGTTATTGCACTTTTCATAAGGACGGCAGTGAGACATGCGTAATATTAAGTAATAACTTTATATTATATTTTGTTTGCAGAATACCCACAGATCCTATTTTAAGGAGTAAGTGGCTAAATATAATAAGAAAAAGCCGTGGCGAAGATCTCTGGCAACCGGTTGCTTCCATTGTCATCTGTTCGGATCATTTTTGTTCCAAGGATTTGTATTTTGCTAACAACCAAGGTCGTCGTAGATTAAAAAAAGAATCGATTCCATGCAAGGTTCGTGATTTTTTTTATCGAATTTCACCCAACTTTACCGACAAAAAAGGAGCAGTTTATCAGGTTTCCCAATTTAGTAGGTTATAAATACCGTAGTGTCGTAATATTTGTGTCGTCAGTATTGTATAAATATGTAACTGTTACATAAAACTAAATCATTTGTAGAAAAAAATGTATATGAAAAAATTGTAACAAAATATGTTTTATTTTAAACATTATATACCCTATAACCAGTATAAATATATTTATAACCAATCAAAGCGCGGATAAAGCGCTTTTCGGTACGGAAGTTTACGGAACCCTTCATGCGCGAGTCTGTCTCGCACTTGGCCGGCTATTCAAATGATTTCACATCACATTATATTTTGTCAACTTTGTGGGAATTCTTTAAAAGCTAGTAATTACAGTGTAAAGGTGGCCATACACGGTCAGTTAAACTGATCAGTTTTTCGCGTCACTCCAAATGGGGCTCATTCAGTAAATTAATAGGTAGGAATTTGTGGTACACGATTTGAACCACTACCTGAAGCTGAGCTCACACGATGCTATGATCGCATCTGTTCATCAGATCAGTGCAGTGGGGGCCTAATGTTGATAACTATTGCTGGTAAGCTTAATTGAAGAAACTAAATGACACCACTATCTTATTCGAAAAATATAGATGCTACAAAAAGTTGATGGGAATCAAAGTTAAAGGAAATCAAATTTCAAACAACTTTGGATCCGTTAATTTCTCATTAAAAAAAATTACAATAGTTATTAAAGAAACAATATGGCACACCTATCTTATTGAAGAAAATATCTTTCCTATAAAAAGTTCATAGGAATCAAAGTTGTAGGAAATCAAATTACAAACAACTTTGTTTCCAATAATTTCTCATGAAAGAAAGAAATAACAAAAGTTATTGAAGAAACAAAATGGCACACCTATCTTATTCAAAACAATATCAATACTAGAAAAAGTTGATGGGAATCAAAGTTGTAGGAAATCAAATTTCAAGTAACTTCGGCTTCAATAATTTCTCATGAAAAATTGAAATAACATGTTATGGAAGAAACAAAATAGAACCACTAACTTATTAAAAAAAATATCGATCCTGAAAAAAGTTGATGGGAATCAAAGTTGTAGGAAATCAAATTTCAAACAACTTTAGTTCCGATAATTTCTCATGAAAAATTGAAATAACATGTTATGGAAGAAACAAAATAGAACCACTAACTTATTAAAAAAAATATCGATCCTGGAAAAAGTTGATGGGAATCAAAGTTGTAGGAAATCAAATTTCAAACAACTTTGGTTCCGATAATTTCTCATGAAAAATTGAAATAACACAAGTTATCGAAGAAACATCATGGCACCACTGGTTTATTAAAAAAATATCGATCCTATAAAAAGTTGATGAGAATCAAAGTTGTAGGAAATCAAATTTCAAGCAACTTCGGCTTCGATAATTTCTCATGAAAAATTGAAATAACAAGTTATGGAAGAAACAAAATAGAACCACTAACTTATTAAAAAATTATCGATCCTGGAAAAAGTTGATGGGAATCAAAGTTGTAGGAAATCAAATTTCAAACAACTTTGGTTCCCGATAATTTCTCATGAAAAATTGAAATAACACAAGTTATCGAAGAAACATCATGGCACCACTGGTTTATTAAAAAAATATCGATCCTATAAAAAGTTGATGAGAATCAAAGTTGTAGGAAATCAAATTTCAAGCAACTTCGGCTTCGATAATTTCTCATGAAAAATTGAAATAACAAGTTATGGAAGAAACAAAATAGAACCACTAACTTATTAAAAAAAATATCGATCCTGGAAAAAGTTGATGGGAATCAAAGTTGTAGGAAATCAAATTTCAAACAACTTTGGTTTCCGATAATATCTCATGAAAAATTGAAATAACACAAGTTATCGAAGAAACATCATGGCACCACTGGTTTATTAAAAAAATATCGATCCTATAAAAAGTTGATGAGAATCAAAGTTGTAGGAAATCAAATTTCAAGCAACTTCTGCTTCGATAATTTCTCATGACAAATTGAAATAACAAGTTATGGAAGAAACATCATGGCACCACTGGTTTATTAAAAAAATATCGATCCTATATAAAGTTGATGAGAATCAAAGTTGTAGGAAATCAAATTTCAAGCAACTTCGGCTTCGATAATTTCTCATGAAAAATTGAAATAACAAGTTATGGAAGAAACAAAATAGAACCACTAACTTATTAAAAAATTATCGATCCTGGAAAAAGATGATGGGAATCAAAGTTGTAGGAAATCAAATTTCAAACAACTTTGGTTCCTGATAATTTCTCATGAAAAATTGAAATAACACAAGTTATCGAAGAAACATCATGGCACCACTGGTTTATTAAAAAAATATCGATCCTATAAAAAGTTGATGAGAATCAAAGTTGTAGGAAATCAAATTTCAAGCAACTTCGGCTTCGATAATTTCTCATGAAAAATTGAAATAACAAGTTATGGAAGAAACAAAATAGAACCACTAACTTATTAAAAAAAATATCGATCCTGGAAAAAGTTGATGGGAATCAAAGTTGTAGGAAATCAAATTTCAAACAACTTTAGTTCCGATAATTTATCATGAAAAATTGAAATAACACAAGTTATCGAAGAAACATCATGGCACCACTGGTTTATTAAAAAAATATCGATCCTATAAAAAGTTGATGAGAATCAAAGTTGTAGGAAATCAAATTTCAAGCAACTTCTGCTTCGATAATTTCTCATGACAAATTGAAATAACAAGTTATGGAAGAAACAAAATAGAACCACTAACTTATTAAAAAAAATATCGATCCTGGAAAAAGTTGATGGGAATCAAAGTTGTAGGAAATCAAATTTCAAACAACTTTGGTTCCGATAATTTCTCATGAAAAATTGAAATAACACAAGTTATCGAAGAAACATCATGGCACCACTGGTTTATTAAAAAAATATCGATCCTATAAAAAGTTGATGAGAATCAAAGTTGTAGGAAATCAAATTTCAAGCAACTTCTGCTTCGATAATTTCTCATGACAAATTGAAATAACAAGTTATGGAAGAAACAAAATAGAACCACTAACTTATTAAAAAAAATATCGATCCTGGAAAAAGTTGATGGGAATCAAAGTTGT
Organism: Hypomecis punctinalis; assembly: GCA_949316475.1. NCBI lineage: Eukaryota > Metazoa > Arthropoda > Insecta > Lepidoptera > Geometridae > Hypomecis > Hypomecis punctinalis. The sequence goes on from OX438822.1 coordinate 5,023,478, forward strand.
AGGAAATCAAATTTCAAACAACTTTGGTTCCGATAATTTCTCATGAAAAATTGAAATAACACAAGTTATCGAAGAAACATCATGGCACCACTGGTTTATTAAAAAAATATCGATCCTATAAAAAGTTGATGAGAATCAAAGTTGTAGGAAATCAAATTTCAAGCAACTTCGGCTTCGATAATTTCTCATGAAAAATTGAAATAACAAGTTATGGAAGAAACAAAATAGAACCACTAACTTATTAAAAAAAATATCGATCCTGGAAAAAGTTGATGGGAATCAAAGTTGTAGGAAATCAAATTTCAAACAACTTTAGTTCCGATAATTTCTCATGAAAAATTGAAATAACACAAGTTATCGAAGAAACATCATGGCACCACTGGTTTATTAAAAAAATATCGATCCTATAAAAAGTTGATGAGAATCAAAGTTGTAGGAAATCAAATTTCAAGCAACTTCGGCTTCGATAATTTCTCATGAAAAATTGAAATAACAAGTTATGGAAGAAACAAAATAGAACCACTAACTTATTAAAAAAAATATCGATCCTGGAAAAAGTTGATGGGAATCAAAATTGTAGGAAATCAAATTTCAAGCAACTTCGGTTTCGATAATTTCTCATGAAAAATTGAAATAACATGTTATGGAAGAAACAAAATAGAACCACTAACTTATTAAAAAATTATCGATCCTGGAAAAAGTTGATGGGAATCAAAATTGTAGGAAATCAAATTTCAAACAACTTTGGTTCCGATAATTTCTCATGAAAAATTTAAATAACACAAGTTATCGAAGAAACATCATGGCACCACCGGCTTATTAAAAAAATATCGATCCTAGAAAAAGTTGATAGGAATCAAAGTTGTGGAAAATCAAATTTCAAACAACTTTGGATCCAATAATTTCTCATAAAAAATTGAATTTACGCAAAAAAAATATCGATTCTGGAAAAAGTTGATAGGAATCAAAGTTATGGGAAATCAAATTTCAAACAACTTGTGTTCCGATGATTTCTCATGAAAAATTGAAATAACACAAGTTATCGAAGAAACATGATGGCATCACCGGCTTATTAAAAAAATCGATCCTAGAAAAAGTTGATAGGAATCAAAGTTATGGAAAATCATATTTCAAACAACTTTGGTTCCAATAATTTCTCATGAAAAATTGAAACACTTAACACTATTTATCGAAGTAATATCATGGCTCCACTGTCTTCAAATATGGAACCACCAATTCCCACCTATTCATTAACTGAATGAGCACCCAGTTGGAGTGACGCGAAAAACTGATCAGTTTAACTGACCGTGTGTGCCCACCTTAAGGCAATTCTCTGTGTGCGTGAACACTCCTATATGCATGCCCAGCCTGGCCACCTATTTTTATTACCGTTGCAGCGCCACACTCTATCTGGACAAGTAAATAATCTAAGGGTTCATGATGGATAAAATTTGGTAAAAATCTCACCCAAAGCGCCACAAAAAATCATGAATATGATCAAGAGCTGAGTTTTTCGTTTCATTTTAGAGTTTCAATTAGAACTATCGTTCGTAGTCGTTTTAATTTATATCACGAATAAACGCGACTGGCCGATAAAAGTTCATTTTGTATTTTATCACCGAAATGTAATAATAATATCGTCTTAGGACACGATGCCACCAAGGCGGAGGGAAGTGGAGCGAAGCGGCGATGTGCAAAGCTGACAGTGGCGCGGGCGGAGCAAGACCAACATTTTGTGGGCAATATAAATAATTAATTATACAGGGTTATACAGAACTTGTGTATTGAGACGAAAAAGGGTGATTCAGACCATCATTACAGACATTTTTAGTAAGGGACTAACTAGGAAACGTGAAAAAAAAATCAGATGCTCCATATAGGAATAAATGCAAATCGGTATCGACAAAATGGATGAAATAGCTGATTTTTTTCTTAAATGCAGATTTTGTCCCATAGTAAAAATTGTCCACAATGATGTTCTGAATCACCCCCTTTCGGCTTAGTACAGGGCAAGCAGATGACCCCGTATTTTACGAAGCCTTGTATGTTACCCACAGCACTGGGTAACATAAAATATTGTCACACTTCACACCCCGGCGCGGCGGTGGTTTCACCTGATATACTGAGCGCCACACAAATTGAAAGATGGGAAGTTAGCCGCAGAGAGCTGCGCAAACGCCAAAATATAGACGTTAGTGGGTGCCAGAGAGACGAGACACCCGCACACCCGCCCGCCAACTTCGTGCCTACCGCGCGCTCCCTACGCCCGAGCCCACTACTTCGCCATTTGTATAGGCATTGTGCACACATGCGCAATAATTAGCGAATCACGGCGAAGTGTCATCTGCGGCTAACTTCCCATCTTTCAATTTGTATGGCGCTCACTATACAATCCATGCTTTTGAGCCCGTCTATTGAAATAAAAAATCGATCGGGACTATTATTATGAGTGAAGTGAGCTTTATAAAAACTCATAAATATAAAAAATAAACTGAAGCTGACTCACGAAATTCAGAGATATAATATTTATTACTCTATGGGTAATAATATAATGTGTGCACATCGCTGGTCCATCTGGGAATAAGATTGTTATTTGCTAATCAAGGACTCAACAATGAGAGCATGAGGACGGCTGAACGTATGCACAAATGATGTAGTAGTTCGAGTAAGAACAGCTAGCTTAGCATGTGACCACGAAAAGGCCCGAAAAGGTTTTCGACGAGTGACAAAGTGACAAATATATCCTTCACCATCATACTGCTCCTTCTGACACATCGAAAGAAATGTTTTGTGGTGCGCACCCTAGCCCGGCAGGAGCGTAAAAAGTTTGAGCAAACTGCAAATGGGAGAGTATAGCATGCGATCCCCTGAGATCGTTTTAAATGATTTTGTAATAATTGTATTATTTTTCGCCACAAAAAGACACAACTTTAATCGTATAGAAAATTCAAATAGCATGCTCGAAACGATGTAGGTGAACCATTTTTTGATTATTGTGCATTTTCAAAAATATAATTATCCGATTCCGATAAAATTTAAATGAGACCATTTTAAAAGTATTTTTCTACCAAACAAAAAAACAATAAAAATCAGTTCATAATTTGCGGAGTAATCGCGTAACATACAAACAAAAAAAACCGTTCAGATGAACTGACAACCTTTTTTTTGAATTTGGTAAAAAAACACAAACATGTTTAATATTTTTTTCCCATTTGCGCAGTTAATCTCGAAACATACTATCGGACGCGGCTTACGGACGCGACTGACAGCCGCGACCTAGACTATGAAAGTACACTGAGCCGTGCACACTATCGGACGCGGCTTACGGACGCGACTGACAGCCGCGACCTAGACTATGAAAGTACACTGAGCCGTGCACACTAATAAGTCGCGGACGTCACCTTCGGACGACCTTGAGCGTTCGGACGTCCGAGAGCGATCTGGCACACCGGATGTCTCAAGACTGTGCACATTGCTAAGTCGCGGCTGTCAGTCGCGTCCGTCAGCCACGTCCGATAGTATGTTTCCGGCTTTACTCGCAAGCGGGAAGACAATTGAAGACGAGCGCTAGAACGCGTTCTAACGTCCGGGGCAAAGACCTAGTCCGGGGGCTCTATTTTTGTTTCGAACTTTTCGAAATTCGAACGCCTAGGAATGCATAATGGACTTTGACAGATTGTGTGGAGAATGTTGTTTACGACGACTCTATGTTGTTTAAGGAAGCTGCGAATACTGCAAACAAGTTCCGTATATGACTAAGCCGTGCGAAGTTCAAAAATAGGGCCCCAGCTTTGCTTATTCTCCCGCTCACTCTTGTGGCGCGAGTAACTTGTGGGAACAGGAAAAAAGCGAAGCCGAACGTTAGAAGTCAGAATGCGTACACAACACGGCCGCTAGTCATCTTCTCCGCCCCGCTTTAGCGGACTCCGGGCGAGCTGATTGTGATTTGCCCTACTAATCAGTGAGGTTATCAGTAAACTTTACAACAAACAAAAAGTCTATTCGCAACTTTTTGAATTTCGCACACCTTGGTCGTATACGGCAATTGGATGGAACCTTAGGATGGAGCACTCGCAACTTCCACAGACAATAATAGAGTGTTTTCATACAACTGTTAAAGTTCCGTATTCGTTCCGAGGAGGTTTCGCGTAGGTTCAAAATTAGGTTCACTATTTACCCCGAACTCGTTAGAGTATTCTTAGTAAAGAAAAATAATTATGGGGGTAAAGAGTGAATCTGGATGAGGGGAGCGTTTTTTGAACTTAGCGTTTGGTTGTATACAATATAATAAAAAATATTTTTTTAAATTATATTTTTATTTCACATTCCAGTATTGTATTTTCATTTTCATACTACAGTGGCTAGTAGGTACTGCATTAGTTGTTATAACACTTTTTGGCACACAAATCAGAATTACAATTCGTATGCTTTGATTATGTAACTGTCTAGATACCGAATAGGCTGAGAAAAACGGCCAAAAATATGGTCTATATTATGTATGTGGATGGTGCATAATATATGTACTTAGACACAGTGAGATGTAACAAAAGAGATGTTATACTCCTTATGAAAGCACTAATCGCATGGCAAATTTTGTACTATAGCTACTACGTAAGCAAATTATACATAAGGAACTTTATTTCTTTCAGTGAGTAGGTTAAAAGATCACAGAGATATATAGGATTCTGTAGCCAGAAAGAGATGAACATATTTTTCACATCTACATGAGCAGCCAGCCAATGACAGCGATACGACGTTGCATTCGGCTAGCCGAATGCAACGTCGCATCGCTGTCACATTACATTATATATACATTATACGGTCGATCCGCAAGGAGAGTTTCCTGGTTCCCCGGAAAGTACGAGAGGCCATAGAGATCGTGCGACATCCTAATTTCAACCGTGATGGTGGATGGACGTTGGCCTCGGCGTGGAAACCGGTTTTGAACAGCGCGGTCCATCGCCGCGCGGACAGACGCCGCAGACTTCAGTGCGCGCGCGCCAGTCGACGGGGGTGCGCGTATTCCCTGAGGATGGAGTTCTATATACTCCGAAACTGGTCTGATTCCTTGCGGATCGACCGTATAATTATAACGTGAGTTTTAGCCGTATTCTGTTATAGTTATGATGAATACTAATAGCTGCTAGCAGCTGTTATAGTGCACTGGGGTAAAATTTAGACAGGTTAGACATATTTAAGTACGCTGTCAATGGCTGTTTTCTTTGTGATTGATCGAGCGTACAGTAACTACGTACGAAAATATTGAAATTCAGCAATGCCGAGAACATTGCTGAATGCTACTATTGATAGTGAAAATGATGCTATAGTTTAGAATGTTGATCGAAAAATGATAATATCGATACCATCCATAATATCGATACCTACTATTGATATTTAGCAACAGTAGGTATTTATTTACACATCGATACTTTCGACAGTATCCATAGTATTGTCAAGAGTCGATAGTTTCGATAGCACTATCGATAGTATGATTGACGTTCAAGGTCACGATGACGATAGTATTACTTATCGATAGACTATAACCATCGCAACAACAATAGTGACTGGTCTGCGGTGCTAAAATAAATCTGACAGCTGCTGGCACACTGTAAATTGCCGCATTTTCCAGGTAAGTCGGATCTATATAATTAAACGCTGCGAGACCAATCATTAAGCTAAGATAGCTATTTTTCAGACTTTATTGACGTCGACATCTGAACTGTTAAAGTATCTGGACCTGCGAAGTCATAAGAGTCATCGGAGTCATCATAGTCATCCTTATATCTATTATTATTATCATAATTGTTCTTGATATTCTTATACATGATTCCAGAGTTAAAATATCCGTTATTGCCTCCGTACGCTTTATACCCGTTACTAGAGTAAGGAGCTCTGGTACTGACACTGTGCGCATTGGTAGAATCTCCATTATGGTTTTGGGGCTCGTTACGCCCATAACCGGACGATAGTCTATGGGCGCCATCTTTTGCTCCCCGGGTTACTCCGCTACCGTGCTCGTAATTCGCAAGTTTGTGATTCACGGAAACATCATTCACGGGTCTATCATTCACGGTATTATCATCTTCAAGAAGCTGTGGCAACGCTGAAAATATAACAATTTTAATTATTAACAGAAGACAAATAAGGAAAAAGAAACAATACTAAGTAGGGGAGAGGTGCCATGAAAGGGACAATTCAAATTACCCGTAAAACCAACCTAAACTACACGTGACAATTGAAAAATAATAAATATTCGACTACAAAACGACAACATCAAATATCTATACGGCTAAAACTCACGTTATAATTATACGGTCGATCCGCAAGGAGAGTTTCCTGGTTCCCCGGAAAGTACGAGAGGCCATAGAGATCGTGCGACATCCTAATTTCAACCGTGATGGTGGATGGACGTTGGCCTCGGCGTGGAAACCGGTTTTGAACAGCGCGGTCCATCGCCGCGCGGGCAGACGCCGCAGACTTCAGTGCGCGCGCGCCAGTCGACGGGGGTGCGCGTATTCCCTGAGGATGGAGTTCTATATACTCCGAAACTGGTCTGATTCCTTGCAGATCGACCGTATAATTATAACGTGAGTTTTAGCCGTATTCTGTTATAGTTATGATGAATACTCACGGTAGTTTTAATGAAGTGATAACATCAAATATGATTAAACAATTTAAAAAAAAACTATGAAAACTACCACGAAATTGCGAAGAAGAGAAAAATAAATCATCTGTTCCATAACTGTCCATTCATCCATCCGTCAGCCGTAGCACTACCACTGGCAGATGTAGGCCTTCCCCTGTGGATTTTCAAGCAGCCTGCAACCAGCACGTTACGTACACGGTTGCAATTCGAAAACTTTACGGTTCCATCGGCAATCCGTTCTTCGAACTCTGTGCCCTGCCCCGTGCCATTTTAACATGCTAATCCGCTGAGCTATGTCAGTGACTTTAGTCCGTCTGCAGATTTCCTCATTCCTGAATCAATCTCCCAGAAAGACTCCGAGTATAGCTCGTTGGGCTATTTAAAGCTTTACCTATACATATATTTATTCATGCGACTAACTCAGAGCAAATAAAAAAATCAAGAGAGAATGTTGTGAACAAACAAGTGAAGCTAACCAAAACTACGCCTAGCCGTGTACAGACAATTACACACACATCCAAGTAACTATGAAACTACGCCTTGGCTTGTCAGTCAAACTATGGCGGCGCAACAGCGACGCACTCACACATGTATAAAAAACCGGCTTCACTTGACTGTTCAACGACGTTCCCTCTGGATTTTTTTATTTGCTCTGAGGCGACTAAATTTAAAAAAATCTTACCGAAAGCGCCGCAGAAATACATGAAAATTATCAAGAACAGTGTTTTTTGTTTCATTTTATTATGGAGTGCTTTTAATCGCCGTAGTTAACATCACGAATAGTCGCTACTGACTGATAACATTTATATTTATCCATTAAAACCGAATTCAAGCATTGTCTGAGGAATAGACTCCACCAAAGCGGAGGGAAGTGGAGCGACTCGGCGATTTGCGAAACTGTGCAGAGCTGGAGCTCTATTAGAAAATTTTACCTTGTATCTAGTACACTTCCCGTACCCGTCTAATACCAAGAGTTCTTTGGAATTTATGTACGGAATTTCACACCACTGGCTTTTCGGTGAAAGAAAACATCGTGAGGCAACCTGCATACGTCCGTAGAAAAAATTCGATGGCGTATGTGAATCCATCAACCCGCACTGGGCCAGCGTGGTGGTTATGACCTAAACACCCTTCGTGGGTAGGCCTACGTCTTGCAGTGGACTATTAAAAAGGCTGGTACAGTACAGTAAGTACACTTTAGAAATCAAGGAGACACACATTTTTTTCAACTTTAGTGACCTTTTATTTAATAAAAATGTATCTTACAGTCATTTAAAAAACCTTATTCAACAGAACTCACGGAAGGGTAGGGTAGAAAAAAAAACTGACGTACACAACGAAACTATAAGGGATCCTCGTTAATTATTTTTAAGCTTCCGTGGTAAGCCTAAAAACTGTTATTTTCTGTAACTGACTCACAAACCACAATATTAAAAACAGTTCTGACTCACAAACCACAATATGTCTGGTCACCCCGCTCCGTTTTGTCGGAGCCTGGGGAAAGAAATATATCAAATAAAACTGCGTAATAATTATTATAAATGGCCTGGGTATAAGACCTAATTGTGAGTTGCTCTGCTAATCAGCGAGGTTAAGGTTATCCGTTTCACAACAAACAAAAAAAGCCCATTCGCGTCATTTCAGTCGGCTAATATTATTTTCCCAATTAAACTGTAGGTTAAGTACCTACTTAGGTAATTCTTTCGATTTATTACCGGAACATTTCGAAAATGATTGGATCAAGGTCAAGATTTCGATTCGAAGATCAAGAGAAAACTATTTTCGTTTCGAACGATGTGCCCGATTATTTTCGGAAATGTAGTTGGAATGCACTGAATGAATGCATTGCGAGACGGCTCCGCGTGCTAGCACTCGCCAACTTGAGAAAGGTCGCCGAATGCGATCGAAACTATAGTCGTTACGACTATCCCTACACGTGAGTTTAGTCCCGTTATATATAGTATAAAATGTAGTTGGTATAGCAGGTGCCCCGGTTGTGGCCCCTGACCCGGTTGTGACCATTTTGGTGACAAAATATTGCATAAATGGTAATTATAAACAATGTAACAACATAAATTATTTTTTATGTGAATCTCAAATTATATTTATTTGTTGTTTTTAAACTATCGCGATTTGAACACATTATTATTATATACTACGGGACTAATCGCGCACTAAAATTACTTACGAGATAAATAAATATCTCCTCATCCCGACGGCCGAGTTGCATCGACCTTGGTCACGGGTACCGGTGACAATTAGTAGTCCTGTAGTATATAATTATTTATTTTTAAATATTATTTGTACATTAAATTGCCTGTCGTTAAAATTCAAAGTGGCAACAAATGACACTAAAGCTCTCGTCACACAGAGGCGGGAAGTGCGGGAAAGCGATCGCGATCCGGGACGGGAATTTTTTGTAATATGTAGGTATTCGAATTTTGCAGCCGCACACATAACAAGCGGGCGCGATCGGCCGCTATCGCTTTGCACTGGACCGCTATCGGATCGCTTTCTCGCGGCCCCCGCCTCTGTGTGACCGAGCTTAAGATGGCGTAACCTGAGCCTACCCTATACCTACTGAATCCGACCGACCGCGCGACAATGGCGACAAATGGCGAAAATTAAATCTGATCTTTTACTGATAAATTGTTATAAAAATGTAACTTCTTAAATACAAGCTTTGAGATCCTGGATATCATGTAGAGCGTGTTAGCCAAGACAAGTAAAACGAGCCCAAGCACGACGGGTCTATCTTGTTTGGTACAGGAGTTCCTATGGCCACCTTCCGACTCTATCATCAGATCAGCTCCATGCTACCATATTATTGCATTGTCACGCAATATACATATGCGTGCAAAAATTCAGCTCAATCGGAAACCGGGAAGTTGGTCAAATGTAACTTGCAAGATTCCATCCGAAAACATAGGTACTTACATCCAATGCTAGTTGAATCAAGGCAAGTGCAATCCAAATTGGCTGGTATGAAGCTGGGTATCCTGAACAACGTCAGGCGATATTACACACCGGGACAGTTGCTTACTCTGTATCAAGCACAGATCCGTTCGTGTCTGGAATACTGCTGCCATCTTTGAGATGGCTCGGCTAAGTATCAGCTCGAGGCTTTGGAATCGGTGGACCGGCGTGCTGTTCGGCTTATAGGTGATGTTATTCATTTACGAGTGTTTGAGGAGATATCACAGAAATACAGTACCGAAATTGACTCTTTTACAAAACAAAAGACGTGAGCTCTTTCCAACTACTCGATCTAAAACAAGATTTTCTCTGAAAAAGTAGCAATACTGCTGCGCGTCTCTATACTAAGCTAAATAAAGATTGTCACACAAAACAATACAGCAATAGGGAATTTAAAAAAGTAATACTAACGTAGTTAAATAAGTTCGACTATCAAAGTACTGAAGTTTTGCTTGAAAGTTTGTGCATTTGATTTACCTAGCTAATATAGAATTTACCTTGAACAGATTGCGTAAAAAGTAAATTATATTGTAAATGTGATAAATAATAATGACATTTGGTAATATAATAAGTTAAGTATCTATCTAAATTTTGTTATTAATCACTTTTGTTTATATTTTGGCAACTTTAGAAAATGATTAAGTGTCTGTAGTAGATTGATTTAATATTGTTATATAATATCTGAGATTTCGATTAAGTAGATTTTTTTTTCTGTTTTTCAAAATTAATTATTATTTTTATATTACAAAATTGTTTTAAAAATTTAGTAAAAACACGATTTGTTTTGACATAATGTCTAAAATTGTTACTTTAGAGAAGCCATTGGCTCCTGAAACACAGTCTTAGACTAGTTCAGGAGTCTATGGATCATCTGTTACTGTATATTAACATAATTATGTGTCAAAAATAAATAAATGATTGATTGATGAATAGTTGCAAAAAACTTCATAGTTGGAGCATCGCCGTAGGGTTGCGAGTCTGTCCATTTTCTATAGGATTCATTTCGGAGAGTGCATCTGAGCTGCACAACCTTATCCTACCATCCCCTTTTTACTACAGGACAAGTAGGAGGGCGCCACATTACCACCCCTACATTGTCTATTTTCCTTCGATACGTACAAAGCGGTTTGACTCAACATTTCTGTTCATTCCTACCGCCAGGTAATGGAACAGTCTGCTCTCACCTTTGGGATGGCTCTGCCAAATATCAACTGGAGGCTCTGGAGTCGATTGAGCGGCGAGCCAGGAGGCTGATTGACAACGACACCTTGACTAAGTCGCAGCTGCAAAGTCTTGAGCATCGACGTAAGGTGGCGTGTTTGTCGGCCTTTTATCGGATTCACTTCGGAGAGTGCGCTCAGGAGTTGCACAATCTGCTTCCACCTGCCCCTTTCTTCTATCGTATGGCTAGGCAGACGCGACCAAAGCGCCGCCCTTTTATGGTGGACATTCCACGCGTTCCTCACACGAACAGCCAGAATGTGGAACGCTTTGCCTGGGTCTGTCTTCCCGCTTAAGTACAACGTGGGTGTCTTCAAATCCCGAGTAAATAGGTATCTTCTAGGTAAGCGTGCTACACCCTAGACCGCATATCTGCTCAACATCAGGTAGTATGTTGTCAAACGCACACCAACAAGGAATAAAAAAAAAAGTCTTCTTGCTTTCAAGGTCAAAGTGAATAGGTATCTTCTAGGTACTTCATCTTCGACCACAACGTCGCTTACCATCAGGCGAGTCGGTGGTCAAGTGCGAACTTCGCGATAAAATAAAGAAAAAGTTAAATAAAAGATTGTAGGTAATAATATAATAACAGTCCACACAATTTTGGATATCTCTTTTGCTGATCAAATACCCTGTTTTTCTGCTGACCACGTCACACACACTCAAACATTGCTAAGTCATGTAGTAGTACGCGTACATTTGTACAGTAAAAGCAAATAAAAGTTGCACATCGGCTTTTTCGAAGAGATGCCTAATCGGTAAGTAAGTGTATACGTTCGTACCTATAGGCCGGGTGGGTACACCTGCGGGCTTAGCATACGGACCAAAAAATTATACTATCGACATGTCAGAACGTGACAGAGTTATGATAAAGCATATATCTGTCACCTTTGCACACGTCGGTAAACTCTTATCGTGGTCTTGTATGCTAGCAGTACTGGGGCCTGATTCTCTATTGACAAAACGTAACGTAACGCGGTAAGTATTTTTTTTATTTCCGTGAATATCGTTTGGAGAAATGTTTGATAAATGTAAAATTATTCATACTTCATTTATTTCTTGCGAAGTCGAAGGTCGAACAAATTACATTGTGGCCTTAAATATTATTAATGTATAACTAAGTCCTCTACATCAGCTATTAGTTAGCATACAAGTTAGTGTATAATCCACCTTAATTATTAAATATATTTCAGTATCATACATTTTCTTTCTTACAGATTTCAATTTTAGATTAAAATCTATAGCTAATTTACAAATAGAATGAAACTAAAATAAGTCAAAAATAAAATGTCAAATGAATACAATTAGTTTAGAATTATAATTAGGATGCGTTCCAAAACGGGCAATATTCACTCGGTGAAGGGTGAAATTCGCTCGATGCTGGTTCCGAAACGCAACGGTGAATTTTACTCTAGTGTTTTGGAACGCCTCCGACAGAGTGAAATTCCACCTGTCAGTTGAAATAATTCACCCTGGTAAAATCAGAGTTGAATTTCACTCGGCTGTCAAAATTGACATAACGAGAGAAGTTATAATGAAAACAAGCGGTTGAGGAAAAATATATTGAATATTTTATCATTCCAATTCACACTAAACTAGATGCTCGGCGACGGCAAAATATTATAAGCATTTTAGATAAAGATGGAATTAGTTATTATATAAAAGTTAATGCTGTTGTTAATTAAAGATCTTTTTTGGGCATATATCCTCGATCGGCGCGCGAAATTCAAATTCTCTTCATCTAGAAATTATCAGGTTGATACAGTTTTGTATAGACTGTTCACTATTTCGGATTTTATGTATGTACTAAGTCAAAACTACTTATTTTCGCAAAATGACTATACATGAGTACAGTCCGTTCACAGTTCCGTGAAGTAGCTTTGTCTGATACCCATGACTGTGTCTCTCTCTAACCTGTGATTGTGTGTAATGACTAGGCAGAGACAGTGACAAATATCAGAGGCAAAACAACCATGAACAGACTGTAATGTATCTCCACATACACATCTTGACATAAAACCTAAGAAAAATTGAATTTCGCGCGCCGATCGATGCTATTGCCGGTGCTACCAGAGCTTTTGTGCGATTTAAACGTACGACAGATCGAAGAGTAACATTTTCTTAGAAAAAGGATGATTTTCATGATGAGTACCTATTTTCAGAAGAATTTTTACTGAGAATTTATATACCATTTTAGGAAATGATGACCTACATAAATAAAAACAAAAAATCACCCATGTAGAAAAAGTATCGGTAAAGAAACAAAAGGAACATTTATTGCATAAATGGTAACACTTATGTAACTCTTTTTTCTAAGATCGTTCCAAAACATAATTCGCTCCGTGTGATTTTCACCCTTTACAGCCTAGTTCCGAAACCAAAATTCATCCGGTAAAATTCACCCGACAAACAGCTAAATGTTTTGGAACGCACCCTTAGATGTCAACTCTTTATTAGGATATAGATATTTATGATTTAAGATCTTTAAATACGTTAAAATATATTAAAAACCAAGTTTAAGTTATGTTATTTGAAAAATGAATATTGGTCACACGAATTTCTTAAAAACAAAAAGCACGTTAGAGCGCGTTAAGTGCTTGTTTTCATACAGAATCACCCACCTCGTGTCAGAGTTTTGAAGGCGCCTGAAGGCCTGATAATAAAATATAAGAGATAGGTTGGCTACAGTATTATAGAGCGCTATCTCTGTCTCACTATCCACCATGTAGCGCTCATAGTGTGGCTTGACTAGGTGTTTCGTAGCAATTACTGAAGCTAAGTAACGTTCGGCAGTCAGTCTTCGGATGGGTGACCGCGGATAGCATCCCCATCTAAGTGCCGAGGCGGTCATTGTAGGTCTCGGTTGTATCAACCATTTAGCCGTAGAGGAATTAAGGCGGCTTAAAAAAATCTGACATCAGGGCTAGACACTCAGTCTTTATGAACTTACCGCACTGAACTGTACCAGCCTTTTTAACAGTCCCTGCTGAACATAGGCCTACCCACGAGTCTGAGTCCCTATCCCAGTGCGAGTTGGATTCAGATACGCGATCAAATTTCTTCTACGTACTTAAGCAGGTTACCTTACTATGTTTTCCTTCACCGAAAAGCTCAGTGGTGTGAAATTTCGTACAAAAATCCAAAGAACTTGTAGGAGTTGTAGGACCGTGTAAGTATGAATGAGTTCTCTGTAACGTTGACAATAAGCCCGATTATGGTGGCGCCAGCGTAAATTTACTAGTAACGTAAATAGCGTTGTCTCTATCGAATGCCTCAAGTGAAAATGAAACAGAACTTTGCTATTTAGTTATTATAATTACGATGGTGCCTCTGTAATTGGGCCTTTAAAGTCTCTAGATGACGTCATATATTTAGAACCCCTACAAACTCATTGACACGGGAAAGCCGAGTGTTATTACCACTAGGCCACGGTAATGATATCTATCAGAATTCCGTCTACATACAAACGATCGGAACTTGAATTATACCTGTGCGCTTCGGAGTGCGGTATGCTCGCGTTATGCTAGTCGCGGCGCGTCGTCGTAGTGATTAACGTTTTTAAGGTTCCGTAGTAAAACGAGGCATCAACTAAAAAGCATCAAAAACACAAAACCAAACCAAAATCCGTACCTACGGTAGTTTTAATGATGTAAGCATATATAGGGACAGACAGACAGGGAGGCTACTTTGTTTTTTACTATGTAGTGATATTAAGCCCAATTACAGAGGCGCCAGCGTAACTATATTAGCTAAATAGCATAGTTCTGTTTCTTTTTTACTTTAGGCATTCGATAGAGAGAACGCTTTTTACGTTGCTAATTAATTTACGCTGGCGCCTCTGTAATCGGGCTTAATATATCCCGTGGGTAGGCCTACGTCCTGCAGTGGATTATTAAAAAGGCTAGTACAGTACAGTACAATACTTTATTGACACCAACAAGAAAACATAACAAAAGAAACAAAGACAGAAAAGGCACAAAAGGCGGCCTTATCGCTAAAAGCGATTTCTTCCAGACAACCTCTCTTGGATGCAAGGAAACGTAACGACGACAAGGACGATGTAAAAGTAAAAACAAAAAAAAACAAATACTTAGTGAAAGAAAACAGTACAATGGTATAATTTTACATCACAATATGTAGATCGAAACTAGAAAAAAACTGAAGTAGGTAAGGAGTAAGTAAATTAAATTAAAATAATTAAGAGCAGCCCTAGCATGTCATACGCTCCACGTGGCCACGTAGAGCAATAGAGCATATATTTCAGGGACAGGAGTCACAATACTGATAGATATTATTATACCGTGACTAACCCACCACGGCCTATACCAACTTCCAATGTCGATGTTCATTATTTATTCGCGCGTACTACTCACCTGGACACTACTCAAACAAATTTGTTCCTCCAATAATTAGCCTTTAACATCTATTTAAATAAATAAACATTTGCTGATGGCTTCTGGTTCCTAAAACCGCGAGGTCACGGCTGTTTGCTTTATTATTAGATTAGTAGTTCGGACATTCTACTAGTAGTCAAGAAGTTCTGAATTGTTTGCTATGAGGTCATCGTCGCAGAACATAAAACAAATAGACCGTTCGTAACTATGTATCGTAATTCGTAACGTAAAGTCATAGATGTCCTACATCGAGTTGTGCAACGCATAATACAAAGTTAACCAGAACTAGTGTATTAAGCCGAAAGGAGGTGATTCAAAGCATCATTATGAACAATTTTAAACGTGAAAGCGAAAATTATTGAGTCTTGTTTACAACCTAAGACATATTAAGTTTCTATAACACCTGTCGGCAGGTATTGTACTTACGTTTCAATCTTGATACAGGCTGTGCCTAATTGCCTATACTAACCACCGCTTAAATGATAACTAAAGCGCACAAAGGTAAAACTATATTTTTACAGGCGATCTACTGGTTTTGTCATCTTTGCTATCTCATATAGGCACAGAAGAGAGCGTATACATAGATAATAAGTATGTGGATTAACATAAATGTTTATTAAATACCTACATATTAACATCCATTTTAGGTACCTACTACATATACCTAGACATAGGCCTATTATACGCAACAGAGGGAGGGTTCGTGTGTTCCCAGTGGAGTAGTTCTTCTTCTTCTTAGTTTTGGCGTCGCATTATTGTGCATTTGCCAGTGTCAAGTATTAAGTTTTAATAATTTTTGATAATATTTTATCAAAATAGTCACTGTCGTAGTCTCGTCTTAGTCCAATAAAGTCGCGGTCAAGTCCAAACATAGTCCAAGTCATACCTCAATAAAGCAGTGGAGACTTTACTAGGCGTCTATGGAGTTTTGGTAACACGGAACAACATGATACGTCACATTATATCACTTGCCAACACTCATGCACATAAATCAGCTCATAATCAACGAAATACCACAGTTTTTCACTTATTATCACTGATAAAAACACAAGTTTAACAAAATAATACAATGAGGCGACATGATTTTTCCGCGTTCCCGCCAAAACTCTCAGTGGAGTAGTTTCATGGGTCTACTGAGCCATTCTGTCAGTCCAGGTTCTGCGTAGTTTACAACTTTCGCGTTCGCGTGTGTCTCTATACATTTTGGTTAGTTCTTTCTCGTTTCCGCCAGGGGCGCTATACAGTAATAACAAAGTAAGGAGCCATACGGAAACAGCTGTAGTTTCGATTTACGTGTAAACCTGGACTATTTATTTTTGGACTGGTTATTTTTTCCCAGACGTTCCATTCCTGATCCTGAGCAGCAATTGGTCCACGAGGAATTCCCCTCCATTAACTGGGCTACAATTAATCTGAGTGGTTCAACTTACTGGACTATTGGGATTTCAATTACCAGTACATATTAGCGGTAGTTGGCGAATTGCTGCGCAGTATCAAATTCATACATCAGCGTGAGGAGTGGGGTTTTGCGCAGCTCGTAGCAGCTTCTCAGAGCTAATTTCTCCTGAAGCCAACTTTATAATCAACATCATCAGCTTATTTCGGCCCACTGCAGGGAATAAGCCTCCTTCCCTTACGACAATTATTCCTGTCCTGTGCCAGTCTCATCCAGGTGTTGCCGCAAATCTTTTGGATGTCATCACGCCACCGTGTAAGGGTCTACCGGGACTGCGCTTCCCGTCACGGGGCCACCATTCAGTCAGAGACCTGCTCCACCTGCCATCATCACATCTAGCTTAAATGTCCAGCCCAACACCACTTGAGATTGATTATACGGGATCCCATATCTGCCATCTTAGTCCTCCTACGGATCCCCGTATTTCGAATATCAACTTTATAATAAGGTCAATAATAAACAGTTTTCTTTTCAAGTTCGTATAATATAATATTTACAACACTATTTACAATCGTACAAAAATATTAACATTATATTTACAATTCTCATTTCTTATGTTAGGTCAATTAATATTATTTATTTACCTATTTCCTTACATTATGAGGTCATTGCAAATACACTATCAAATACTCTAGGATGTAGGTAGTCCTCGTCCCTATGACCAACTATTACTATAGGGGCAACTCCGAAACCGATAAAATCAGCTATTCCATACATCAGGTTCTATTAAAAGCTGTACCTGTACCAGCACCGGTAGCACGGCAAAGGGAGAAAACCATTTTATCCACTTTTTAATGTCAGCTGTCATTGTCAATCCTTACTTTATTTCCTCTCCGAGGGGACACAATGGTGGAAAGACTATTTGTCCCTTTGCCATGCTTCCCGTGCAGCTAGCTCTTTTAAGTCCACTGCTGGACGTAGGCTTACCCACAGAGTGAAAACTATCAGTCGGAATAAAAAATCCGGTTACCAAAAGACTTAATGTAAAATAACAGTAATTATTTTTCGCCTAAAATAGCATGACCGATACTTCACCCGTGCACAGAATTCGCGAATATTTCGCACGGATCGATGTAGCATTTTTCATGTTGTTGTTGATTTATCAAAAATGGCGTCGAACTGAGTACCTCCTCCGTTTCGCCGGACAAAAATTTAAAAAATTTACTTGAGTTAATAATCATTTTGAAAAATTGGTAAAAATAGCTATGAATATTTTTCGATAGGCAAGATATTTATAGGTGTGTTTGAAAATGATTAGTATTTGATTTAAAAAATGTCGCATTTGGTTATCCGGTGGGATAAGGTCGATCTTCCACGTCTCCTCTACTAAACTACCTTTTGGGTTGCCTGACAGATATCGCTATAAGCGATAAGGCCGCCCATTATTACACTGTTTTTGTACCTTAGTTTCTTGTTATTGTTATTCCTTGGTGTGCAATAAAGCTTTAATCTATCTATGTACAACGTGTTTGTCTACCGGTGTCGGAGCCTTAAGCGGCGACATATATGGCAAATTTTGAACTATTTTTACAATGGGACCAACTCTGAAAACGTAAAAAAAACTGCTGTTCCATACAATTTTTTACAGACTTTCGACAAAAAGTATGGAATAGCTGTTTTTTTTTGCGTTTTCACAGTTGATCCCACAAGAGTTTTCAGAGTTGAAGAAGATTCTTGCGAGCGACCTCGAAGAGTCAACACGTCCTGAAGATGCCTCGTTGAGAGGCGAAACTCGTGTCGAACAGGGTGTAGTGCAGTGAGAATAAGGGTGTTATTTATTACTGAAGTGTTTTCAATATTTTGTCATATTATTTTTAAAGATTTTTTTATAATATTAATTTGTTGTTAACAGATTATTAATATATTATTATTAAAAAAAATCTATATTAAATTTTGTACAAAATAAGTTTTTTAAATGTATAATTATTGTAATAGTGTTTTTTTAAATAAACTTATTTTCCTACAACAAGTTAGCGGAAACACACTAAATATTTATTCAAAACAAAGATTTGAAGATGAATTTCCGCAAAGTAACGCCTGATTCAATAAACTAACATTGTACATAGATAGATTAAAGCTTTATTGCACACCAAGAAATAACAATTACAAGAAAACAAAGATAAAAACAGTGTAACAATGGGCGGCCCTATTGCGTATAGCGATCTCTGCCAGGCATCTCAAAAGGTAGTATAGTAGAGGAGACGTGGAAGATCAACCTTATCCCATCAGATTACCAGATCAGATTTTTTTTTAAATCAAATATAAATTATTTTCACCTATAATATAAAACACTGTATATGGAATAGCTATTTTTTGGGATTTCAGGTTAAGTTCCATAGTAAAAGTTGGACATAATACGAATACAACTACGTCCTACAGTATTCCTAGAGAATTTGCAGTCACCCTGTATAACTAGTTAGTATAATATGAATGATTATGTGACAACTTATATTATGAATACATAATAAAAAGTGATAAATTTTCTAGACCCCCATTTCAAATATTGCTGTCACTGTTTTACCGTACCCAGTGAAATGGGACAGCAATATTTGACATTCGCTAACAATTTCACGATGGTGCTTCGAAAACATTAATAACAAAATTAGTTGAACAATAAATAAATCAGCGTACTTCACTAAAGCATTGTTTTTTTCTAGTTAAAAATTCATTATTTTTTTCCTTTGCAGTCCCATTGCACAGTCCCAAAGTTTTGATTAGCAAAAATAATAAAAAAACTAACTTCGCATTTTCTTGAATACCACCTTTACAGATAAGCTTATAAAGTAAAGCTTCTGAATAGCAAATTTCATCAAAATCGAGAGAGCCGTTTCCGATAATTGAATTTAATAAAAAAACATATTTTATCCAAGAGTTACTGCTCGCAACATAAATATTTAAAAAAACGTGATAACTTTTCCCCCTATTGTTGAAGTTGGTTAAAAACTACCACGCGAGGGCCTAGCCCATCTTAGAAACTTGATTGCCCACTCCAGACAACTCAAAAGTAAAAAAAAGACATAATAAAAAAAACCATCTGAAAAAAATAATAAAAAATAATTATACGAAACCCTGCATATTTAAAATTAGGGATAGTTCGCGGGTTTTAGACAGGTAATAAAAGTTACTTTAAGGCGGTAAAAATAAAAAAAAATATTATGCTGGGGTCTCAGACAAAATAAAAAAATCAAGACAGAATGCTGTGAACAAACAAGTGAGGCCGGCAAACTACGCCTCGCCGTGTAGACACAATTACACATACACGTACGACGAAACTACGCCTTGGCTCGTCAGTCGAACTATGGCGGTTCAACACCGACGCACTCACCACGTGACAAAAAACCGGCCCCACTTGTCTGTTCACGACGTTTTGTCTTAAGACGAGGCATCGGGGCCGAGAAACACGAAAACGAGTACTTTTGAATGCGCGACGTGAGTGGACGAATGATATTGTTTCAAATTTAAAAAATATCATAGATAAGGGAAAATCTTGGAAAATTTTATGAACCGGACAAAATTTTGAAAAGTAACCGTTTATTAAAAAAAACTTACAAATTTCTCACCAAAAAAAAGTTTAGCAATTCAAATGCTCAGAATTATCAGGGACAACACTCCATTATTTTTTACGAATAAAATAGCCAGATCACTTTTCTATTTTACAAACCGAGAAGTTATTTTTTTTAATGTGTACATTATGAGTAACTAGTTTTTACCCGCGGCTTCGCCCGCATGATATTTTGATTTTTGACGCAATATCATTATAATTTATAGCCCATGTGTTATTCTGATATATAAGCTATATTACTGCAAAGTTTCATCTCAATCCTTTCAGTACTTTTTGCGTGAAAGAGTAACAAACATCCATCCATCCTCACGAACTTTCGCGTTTATAATATTAGTAGGATTAATTAAAAACTCACTGCCGCCCGCCGCTCTGGCGCGATCCTGTCGAGCGCGACCGCGTATTTGTCCGAGTGAAGGGAGAATTTTTGAAACAATAGTTTATCAATGCGTCACCTTAAGTTTTTTTTATTTGGTCTGAGGTTAGGGTAGGCAAGAGTAGAAGGGACATTCTAGAAAAAATCTTTAGCTACGTTAGTGAAAACTACTGAACATTAATGACACTTTAAAGAGAATACAAGCCTTAACAAATCACACAGACATACATTTAGAGAAAATATCACGTCAATACACAAAAAAATACAGTCAACAAACCGCGTCTTTCCAAGTCGGCTAAAAACAACCTTATTAAAAATCTAGAGTACAACCTTAAAACCTTAAAATAGGATAAAGGTGTCTGTCCAATATAACGTATAGGTATCGCCACACAAGTCGACGGATGAGAAGTTAGCCGCAGATGACACTTCGCCGTGATTCGCTAATTATTGCGCATGTGTTGCAAGTAGCGTAGTGGTGTGCACGGGCGTAGGGAGCGCGCGGGAGGCATGAAGTTGACGGGCAGATGAGCGCGAGTCTCTTTGGCTCCCGCGCATTCCTATATTTTGCCTTTTGCGCAGCGTTCTGCGCCTAACTTCCCACCCGCCGACTTGTGGCGCGGACTATACGTTATATTGGACAGACACTAAGATGAAAAAAAATCATAAATATGAGTACACAAAAATTTTCCACGGATCAGAAAAAGACGGTGGATATGCAATATGTATAAATTCACGTCTGAACCAATGTCGTCAAAATTATACCAACTAAAGGTATAGGCCAAATCAAACTAAGTGGCGTTTGTGAAGTTAGCTACAGGCTGCGAATATTTCCGCTCCTCGCGCAGCGGACGCAATGAATAAGCTACTACCCAACGATTTGTGTGGTCACAGACGCCATAAAGTTTGATTCGACTTGTATGTAGTTTTTACTTACTTGTTTAATGTATAATTTTGTTTTCATACCACCTGCTCGAAAATTACTCATTATAATTATGTCGTACAATCTCAACGTAAAATAAGTCATTATTGTCCTAACACAACTTCGAGGGCTATGATGGCAAGTCAGTAATGTTGTATGAAACTCCCTAGGGAGTAAAGTGATTTAAATTAGGATCGTCTTATTCGTATGAAAATGTCCTAACTTAGAGCATTTAAAAACATCGTAAAGAGGTTTCATTTTGTGAAATCGAATAAAGCCTCTTTACATTGCACGGCAACGGGCATCGTGAGGAGGTTTTATTCGATTTTGTAGAATAAACCTACGCTTAATATTGTCACTTCGCACTTCCACATTTTTTCTGTTCCGTGAAATTTCCCAAACACAAAATGATTAAATACTTTTAATAATCCCCCGAAATATTACTTAGGCATTACGTTATGATTTACACATTTTTTTTGGTATTTTTTCCAAATGTTTTTGAAAAGTTTTTTTTTATTATTCTACCTACTTACATGCTAAATATTTTTATGCTAGAGTTTACTATTTACAATATTTACAATGTTTTTAAATAGGAAAAATGTCGGCTAACAAAAAACACAAGTCGAAATTTGACATTGCTTTCAATTTGACAAGTGTCAAAATGACAGATGTCAAAGTGACAGCCAAATTTTGAAGCGATGTTCTTTGCTCAGGTGAAAGAGAAGATAAAAATACAACGTTAGAGTAATCAGAGATATAACTTGGTATATAGAGATAAATTTTGAACTAGCGACCCGCTTTTGCACAGATGTATTATACATATAAAACTTCCTCTTGAATAATTTTATCTATTAAAAAAAACCGCATCAAAATCCGTTGCGTAGTTTTAAAGATATAAGCATACATAAGGACAGACAGCAGGAAGCGACTTTGTTTTATACTATGTAGTGAAGAGATGCATTGATATGCTACGGGGCGAGTTAGAAAAGGACGCAGTTAGTTTCTTTAGATCTCGATGGGTGAAGCAGGTAGCTTAAAAATATATATTTCATTCTTGCCATGTTTACAGATATATAAACTCACATAATTATATATTGGACTCATCATCATGAACAGCTTTTACCATGGGACTAAAGATAGTAATAAAAAATCAGCTGTTCCATAATGTACTGTATCAGCCTTTTTAATAGTCCACTGCAGGACGTAGGTCTACCCACGAAGGGTGATTGGGCCATATCCACCACGCTGGCCCGGTGCGCGTTGGTGAATTCACATACGCCATCGAATTTCTTCTACGGACGTACGCAGGTTGCCTCACGATGTTTTCCTTCACCGAAAAGCCAGTGGTGTGAAATTCCGTACATAAATTCCAAAGAACTCATTGGTACGGGACCGGGATTTGAACCCACGACCTCACGATTGTAAGGCGGGTGTCACTACCTCTAAGCCACCACGACTACATTTGTTCCATAATAATCCATAAAAAATTTATGTCAAAAATCAATGACATTTTTTTATGGAA
This sequence comes from Hypomecis punctinalis, assembly GCA_949316475.1. Taxonomy (NCBI): domain Eukaryota; kingdom Metazoa; phylum Arthropoda; class Insecta; order Lepidoptera; family Geometridae; genus Hypomecis; species Hypomecis punctinalis. The sequence continues at coordinate 5,046,547 of OX438822.1, forward strand.
CAAGATATATATTTTTGCCTTTACTTTGTTGGTTCCATAGAAAAAGTTGGTCATAATGATGGGTACAATGGTATTCTAGAATATCTAAGTCGTTTAGATTTACGCCCCGTATCTTTATAGTTCAGGAGGTAGGCGCAAAAATGCAACTACTTTTTAAAAACTGATTTTTTGGTATTGCGTTATCATGGTGGCGTATAACTTTTTTTATTGTTTTTTAATGACTTATAGCTGTTGGCCTCTGAGGCCTCTACAGCTTACCAGACATGGGCGAGCGCGGAAGGCGGCTGAGCCCTAAGATTAGGTTATAGGGTGACTAGCGCAAGGGCACCCGAGAAGGTACGGACCTTGGCTTGGGCCGTCACCCGGCGGGGGAGATCAGACTTGCCCGGGCACCCCAGAAGGGGTGTGCCCTGTGGCCCTAATAGGTTGAGCTGATTGACTATTTGGAGAGAATCTAACCGATCTTCTAACAGATCCTGAGGGTCCTCGACCTCGCCGGCGGGGTCGGTGTCTGACTGTGTGCAGGTGGCGTATAACAATACCCCGGAGTCGGTCAACTAGGTTCTTTAGCGTTTGGTGGGGATGCCCGTTCGAAATTTTACTGTCGTCAAGTTTTTTTTAAATTATTTTCCAAACCGTACACCAATTTTCAGCTTTTGGAAGTAGTTACAAGATTCTCATTTAATAAGATTGCAAGACTATTTTAAAAGATTATTTTTTTAAAACATCCAACGGGTATTCCTTCAAATCGCTAATGAACCCAGCTGACTGACGGGGTATTGTTGTACACCACCATGATAACGTAATACCAAAAATTCAGCTTTTAGAAAGTAGTTGCAATTTTTGCGCTTACCTCCCGGGCTATTACTATAATAATATAAAATTAAATCCAAGTGTGTTTTTTGGTTTGTTACTCTTTCACGCAGCAACTGAGCAACGGACAGACTTGATTTTTGGCGAGGATATAGTTCAAAGGTTGGAAAGTGACATGGCTACTTTTTAATCCGGGAAAATAAAAGATTCATATGGGATAGCACAAAACTAAAATTATCACGCGGGCGAAGCCGCGAGCAAAAGCTAGTATTTTATGTAGGATCATTCTCATATTGGTGCAATAATATGACAGCTTTATCTGATCTTTTCTTTCACCTGAAATATTTCGTTAACCGACTACACACAAAGTTTGCAAACTGTTGTTTTTCATCTTGCCACAAAACTTACACAGATAGATATACTCGTAATTTTGAACAAATTTTAATATGGGACCAACCTTAAAATCGTAAAAAAAAACAGCTCGATCTATACATTTTTGATAGTAAATGAAATTTTTGTGTGAAACAGCTGTTTTTTTTTATTTCAAGGTTGTTTCCTATAGTAATAACTATTTTTTGCAAAAAATAGCACGACCGACTTCACCCGGGTACAGGATTTGCGAATATTTCGCAGGATCGATGTAACATTTATCACAATATTGTTGATTTATCAAAAATGGCTCAGCCGATTTCAATAAAATTTAAATTTCGAAGTATACTCTTTCCAATAAAAAAATAATTATTGAAATCGGACTACTATGAAAAAAGTTATGCGTGGTTATACATAAAAAAAAATATATATATGAGTCGAATTGTAAACCTCCTCCGGTGGCTCGTCGGTCAAAAACTGTTCGCAATATATCTATCTCTATAAGTATGGTAAGAAATCAAAGCTACAGCTTGTATGACGTCTCATAAACATGTAATTACAATTTAGGAACTTTTTTAAACAAATTTTTAGTTATTTTTTTTTTATATAAATTTAGTAATTAGGTCAAAAGATATGTATATAACAAACTAATATAAACACCACTGTCCTATTTGTAATAAATATACAGGGTTATCTGCTTACCCTTTACTAAGCCGAAAGGAGGCGATAGAGACCATAATTACACCAGTTCTGGATAACCCTGTATAGTATTTTACTATGGGACAATTTAAATGGCGCTAAATAAGCCAAAAAAAATCTATATGAACTAAAAATGTATATTAAAAAAAACGTGTTAATTCCTGAGACGCACCTTAACTATCATTTATGCTATTCCTAATCAAAAACAGTTCAGCCTTTTCAAAAAACATTTTTTTTTTCTATTTTCTTATGACTGTTTTTTTAATTTTTATTTTATCCTATATTTAAAGTTAATATGGCAGTTGGTTATTTACAGTTTTGTTGATTACACGATACTTGATGATTATTTTTAGTTCGAGTCTGAGTGAGGTTAAGTTTTATCAAAATCCGTTCAGCCATTACGGATTTGATTGAGTAATACACACAAATATTAACATATATTCTAAATGTTAATATGACTAGCGATTTTTTTCAACCTTGTGTCGGGTAGATGCACCGGTTGAGGCCACTTTGAATTTTAAGGATTAAAATAACAATTTTACTTTGAATTGATATTCTTAAATAAATTTTCAATCATTTAGATGCACACAAACAATATTTATGGTATCACATTGCTTATAATTATCATTTATGCAATAATTTTGTCACCAAATTGCCACAAGCGGGTCAGTGGCCACAACCGGGTCAGTGGCCACAACCGGGATACCTACTATATATTGAATCGTAGAATAGCGGCCTTTTCTATAACCTTTATATAGTTAGTGTGACGAAAATTAATTTATTTTAAGCATGAGCATGTTTTGCCTTGCTGGGATACGTTTTTTGACATTGACCTGGGCGTGGCCACTATACTTGCCAAACAAAAACAATAAAAATTGACATACAAAAGGCATTTCTTCCAACATAATATCCTAGAACTCATGTTGTTTAAAGAAACATCCCGTTTTTATTAAGTCATGTCTAAGGTCAAATGTAAATCGCGTAGTGTAGGTAGAAGGACATTGTTAGATACCGTCAGTGTTATGTCGTAGTGACAATTTTTCAAGTTCAAATTGAATTGGCGGTACCAGCTGTTCCACATTCCAGTCTACCCGTGACCACGGTCGATGCAACTCGGCCGAAACGTCGGGATGAGGAGGTATTTATTTATCTCGTAATTTTAGTGCGCGATTAGTCCCGTAGTATATAATAATAATGTGTTCAAATAGCGAAAGTTTAAAAACAACATATGTCTAAGGTGGAAACGACCCCAGGTCAAAGGTCATCGACGGCATGCCGTAAGGTCAATAGTTTTTATGTACGGAACTGATTTTACATCAACTTTTTGGCGTAGCTACATAGCTAGCACATAATATCGTAAGATCTTGTGTCAAAAGTCAATGACCTTACACGAAAGGTCAATGACCTTACACGAGAGGTCAATGACCTTTTGTTGGAATTTTTACCTGGCGTACTAACAGCTACACATGACAAAGAAAAACAATAAAATTATATACAATCTAGGCAATATATGTTGAATTCGCGTAAGTTATAGAGCCTTTTCGGCCATGGGGTCTTCGTTGAGCCACGCTACGTTGTCGTTTTTAGCGTATGTGTAAAGACAATGATTCTATGTGAAAGGCCAATGACCTAGGTCAATGATATCATTGAATGATTTTTTTACACAATATTTTTCCGCTCAGACAACAAGATTATAACTAGGTCTAAGGTCAACGACCATAAAACTAAGGTCGATGACCTTTTCCTATTTATTTACACGAACCCGGGTGCAGTTCGACTTAGTCACTTGATAAACTTATGACTCCGCAAACCCGTAGGCAAAAGGTCACTGACCTTATACATAACATATACATAAGGTCAGTGACCTTATACATAAGGTCAGTGACCTTTATGCAGTTTTTTCGACATGAATTTGATACCCGCTATATTTTCTTAAAAAAACGAGAAAAATATACTTTACAATAAGGATTATAAGTTGAATCCGCGCAGGTTCTGCAGTCTCTTTTCGAGGTCGGCCAAGGGGTCTTCGTTGAGCCACGCTACGTTGTCGTTTTTGGGGCTCTCTTTAGTGGTAGGCTTTTCGCGCTCTCCGCCAGGTGCCATTTGGAAGTTGCCGCCGGCTTTGCCTGGACTTTCACCGCTGTAAATAGAAACAGAAAATTTTGATCTAGCAATATTTTTTTATTTATAAGCAAATTACAAGGATAACTTATTACTATTCATGCTGACAACTCAGAGCAAATAAAAAAATCAAGAGATAACGTCGTTGGACTCTCTTGAAAAAAAAAATGCATAAAAAACCGGCTTCACTTGACTGAACAGTCAAGTGAAGCCGGTTTTTTATGCATGTGTGAGTGCGTCGCTGTTCCGCCGCCATAGTTCGACCGTCAAGCCAAGGCGTAGTTTCCTTGTACGTTGATGTGTGTGTAATTGTCTGTACACGGCTAGGCGTATTTTTGGTCGGCCTCACTTGTTTGTTCACAACATTCTCTCTTGATTTTTTTATTTGCTCTGAGGCTGACAATTGGAAAAATAGTTGCCGAATAGTTGTAGAATGTCCACTGCTGAACATAGGCCTCCCCCATGGATTTCCAATAAGGCCGGTTGGAAGCGGCCTGCATCCAGCGCGTTCCTGCGATTTTTATAATATCGTCGGTCCACCTAGTCGGTTGACGTCATACGCTGCGCTTGCTGGTCCGTGGTCTCCATTCGAGAACTTTCCGGCTCCATCGGCCATCCGTTCTTCGAACAATGTGTCCTGCCCATTGCCACTTTAATTTGCTAATCCGATGGGCTATGTCGGTAACTTTGTTTCGTCTGCGGATCTCCTCATTTCTGATTCGATCTCGCAGAGAGACACCGAGCATAGCCCTCTCCATAGCACGTTGGGCTATCTTGAGCTTATTCATGAGGCGCACATTAAAAGACCACGTTTCCGTTCCATATGTCATCACTAACAACACACAACTATCGAAAACTCTCGTCGTGAGGCACTGAGGTATATCAGATGAAAAGATGTCACGCAATTTTCCTAACGCTGCCCATACATACCTACTTCGATATATTCAATAATCCACAATGACCCGTTTTCTAGAATCTCGACGTTATGTCACCTAATTAGTGCTTGTAACCGAGCACTTTGGCATCGCGCGGCGTTGTAGTCGGCTCGCAATCGCCTTATGACTAACTAAAAAGCCTGCCCACTACGTAGCTTGGGCAGGGTTTTGGCTCGGACACTTTTTGCACGATTGTGACTCTATATATACTTACTCGATGATCGGGAATCAATAATTATGATTGTAATTATTCGAATTCTTTAGTTTAGTTATTTTTAGTTCTTACTCCCTACTGGATTTAGTTTTTGCATAGTAAAAATAGACGTTTTTTTTTGTTAACTTTGCACTAAAACCATCCAAATTGTTTAAAATAAATAAGCGGCAACTCCGCAAGCGTCCTGGGAACTTTCGGTCAGGGTTCGGCGCGCGGAGGACCATTTGATTAGTTTCGCACTACTGTTTGTTAAGTGACCATTAGTGTCAAGTTTAATATAGGTATGTTATTTATAGTGTAGTTGACATTATTGTTAATGTATTAATAATAATATATTTTTATATAAGTTGTGTGACCTATAATATAATTGTTGTATAATAAATTAAATAAAAACATGTAATTTCAAATAAATAATATTGTTTTAAAATATAATTTGGGGACTTCTCACACACGGCCTCTGACCCCAAACTAAGCAAAGCTTGTGATATGGCTGCCAGACCGATATACTACATATACTTATTTTTAAATACTTATATAGATAGTAACTAAATAACACGATAATCGTTAAAGATAACCAAGATGTTACCATAGTATGGATATCGAAAAGCGGGGACTTCTGACACAGGTATTTTTATTTCTAATAGAATGCCCCAATCTACAGTAATTTAAGGAAATATTGGTTACAGAAATAAAAACTATTTGGAGAGGGCTATGCTCGGTGTCTCGCTGTGGTATCGAATCAGAAATGAGGAGATCCGTAGACAAAACAAAGTTACCGACATAGCCTAGCGAATTAGCAAATTAAAGTGGCAATGGGCAGGACACATTGTTCGAAGAACGGATGGCCGATGGGGCCGGAAAGTTCTCGAATGGAGACCACGGACCAGCAAGCGCAGCGTAGGACGTCTATAATAACGACGACGATATAATAAAAATCGCAGGAACGCGCTGGATGCAGGCCGCTTCCAACCGGCCTTATTGGAAATCCACGGGGGAGGCCTATGTCCAGCAGTGGACATCCTACGGCTGATAGATAGATAGGTATGTACGACGGCGCTCGGCAATATTTTTACAACTTTTACTCAGGGACTGTGGCTCTGTATATATTAGTTCTAAGCTCTCGATCTAAACGGAGGACAAAATAAAGTGTTTTTATTATCTAGATACATTATGTACATCAGTATATCTGTCATGTCTGTCTGTAGGCTATGTCTCACCTGCAATATTCAGTGCTCGCAGCGAGAGTATCCGAATCCCGCGGGTTGTACAGCCAGACGCGCGACGCCAACTTGTGGTCGCGGACTTGGAAGTCTGAGTTGTACAGGCGGGGTGGGGTGCTAAAGTCTATATTTAGCGGTTGACCTGTAAAGAAAATACGATATTACTAAGTGATTACTTATTACTAAGTCTTATTCCAAAACACGTTTTAACTTTAGTACGGGACTTAATACCGAATTTAAAGCATGGACTAACAAAAAAAATATTATACGAGGTCTGTTCAAAAGAAAAGGTGAATTTTGAATTTTCGCGGGCTGTGTACATTCGATTATCGATTTTTTTTGTTATACACTTATGTTGTATGTTGTACACATATGTTTATTATATGTTGGCACTATCAGCCCATTTGGATTATTAGTTTGTTTCTGACAACTGAAAAGGTTAGTCACGTTTTTGGGTGTTCTTCGATTTTTGACTGTTGAAAAAATGGATCAAATAAGTGAATAAAGTGCTCCAAGGTACTTGAAATGTTTATTGTGCAATTTGGCGAGTCCCCTTTGTCTAAAAAAAAGTGTTCATAAGTGGTCCAAGCGCTTTGCAGAAGGCCGAGAAGATGTTGATAACGATGAGCGTCCTGCAGTTGCAACCACGTCAACAAGCGAAGAAAACATCGACACAGTGAAAAAAATGTTTTGGAAAATCTTCAAATCACTTTTAGGGAAGTTACAGAAGATGTTGGCATATGAATCGGCTCATCCCATGCAATTTCCTCGAATGTTTTGGGCATGAAACGTGTGGCGGCAAAGTTTGTTCCGAAATTACTAAAGGTGACGTCCACAGGTGGTATATTATTCAGAGAAAAATCGAACCAAGATGATATATACATCATTTGAAAGCTTGATTTATGGGCTTCTCAAAAATATTTAATTTAGATTTTGTTATCCCTCCATTTTTTTTTAAATGTGAAAAATAAATTGTATGAGAAATAATAAAACAGCTCTGTATTATTTCTAGTTTGGCAATAATAGAGTGCTTCTATCGTTATTTTACTTGCATTCGTAGCTGATTCTTCCACATTCATCTCTTAATTTGCGAAAATTAAAAATTATAACCTACCAGTGTGACCAGTTAGTAGGTACAATGTGACAAAAAACACTTAAAAACTGTGTCTAATTGGTAAAAATGCTTCTAATTAACAATAATCGAGGTTACTTAACCAGGGTTGATAGATATAAACTACCTATTGAGCCAAATATATTTAATTATCCTAATAGATTCAAAATTAATTTTAACAAAATCGGAGGGCTCGTTTTTCGTTTTAACTGATGTAATAGACTCAGAAAAATATGAACTTTCTCGAAATGTAACGAGTGTTTTGGTTCGAATTTTTAATTATTATTATACCAGCCTCCATACATTTTGTGGACATGTCCTTTGGAGCAAGAGCACCAGCTCACACATCAATGCTTGTTCGTGATTTTTAGGCCAAAAACAACACCGTGATCATGTTTCAGCCACCGTAATCACCAAATTTGACTCCCTTCGACTTTTTCCTATTCCCATAACTGAAGAGACTAATGAAAGGAAAGCGTTTAGCCACAATAGATGAGATAATCAGAATCGAAGAACGAGCTAATGGCTAAACCGAAAAGTGAATTTCAAAAGTGCTTCGAGGATTGGAAAGAGCCCTGTCATAAGTGCATTATATCTGAGAGGGATTGCTTTGAAGGGGACAAAATTGATATTGATGAATAAATAAATATTTATACTACACCTGCTCGGAAAGTACCTTGATACTTTATCAAATTTACGGTAGAAAGTACGTCATTGCATATCGAACAAATATGCGGCGAGAAAACGCATCTGAGCGGGAGAGAAAAGTGTATGAAAATCCATTTCTTACGTGGCTTTTCTTTTTTAATTTTGGGTAAGACTATTATGCGCTGGTAACCTAAATATCAAAAGCCAAAAAGTTTTTACGGTGAGTTTTTATCTCCAAGTTCGCAAAATGACACTGGCCACTAGCTGTGTGTTGGATGGTGTCAAACAATTTGAAAAAAGAACATGTGAAAATTGCAGACGCCATTGGCGCCATTTTCAATTTGTGTGTTGTTTGAGGATTTAGTTTTTTATTTTCCTCGTAGGTGTAGTATAAAGCACTATGTATCACTCGAGAGAAAGTGCGATTCCCGATCTCGGGTGTTTTAAAGCCCTCGCCTACGGCTCGGGCTTCAAACGACACCCTCGACGGTAATCGGTCACTTTCTCCTCTCGGTGAACAATGTACTATTTTCGAAAAAATCAAAATTCATCTTTTCTTTTGAACGGACTGCGTATATATTTTTATTCCATCAATGAATTTATGAGCATGCATCTAAGCGAATCTTCATTCTTGTGTGAAAAGAACTTGGATATTAAGTAGAATAAAGAATTAAAAAAAAAATGCTGGTAATATTAATAGGTAATTGATGAAATTTGGCTTCTTTAACTTTATTATTATGTACTGGACATTTTTAATTTTTTTTATTCTATGCTTTTTAATAATTCTATTCTAATTTGTTTTTATTTAAATTGACTGGTCGTTTTTATCACAGGTTTTTTAATATTAATTGACACTGACATTTATTTTCTTGTCATATGTAAACTTTTATATATTTTCTAGTAAATTTTATATTATTTAACATTGACATTATTAGTTTATATTATCAGTTTTGGATTATATTTTTATTATAGTTGATATTATTTTTGTCAGACTGCTAAGATTTGTATAATTATGAATTAATTTTAATTTATTTTATTAATTTATTAATTTTTTTTGACGTAGAGTTTTGGCGTGAACGCGGAAAAGTCATGTCGCCTCATTGTATTTTGTTAAACTTGTGTTTTATCAGTGATAATTAGTGAAAAATTGTGGTATTTTGTTGATTATGAGCTGATTATGTGCATGAGTGTGGGCAAGTGATATAATGTGACGTATCATGTTGTTCCGTGTTGTTACCAAAACTCCATAGACGCCTCTAGTAAAGTCTCCACTGATTTACTGAGGTATGACTTGGACTATCTTTGGACTTGACCGCGACTTTATTGGACTATGACGTGACTACGACTATTATGATAAAATATCAAAAAATATTAAAACTTAATACTTGACACTGACAAATGCACAACAATGCGACGCCAAACAAAAGAAGAAGAATTTGACGTACCTAATGTAATACAAGTAGTTATAAGGTCAATAAAAATTCTAATTCTAATTCAACTTTAGCACTAAAATTACACCTGCGAGTCCCCTAGTTTAACCATGAACTAATAATTTCGGTACCTACTCAGAGAATTTTAGCTTCGAATTTGATTTGAATTATTATTATTTATGGTTCAGTAGTAAACGAGGAACCATAAAAACGTTAATCGCACGCTTACTAGTTACAAACACAGCATAAGTTGTGTCCACAAACCTCAGAAACTAAAACTATCACCAAACGTCGTACCTATAAGGTGTTCAAAATACCTAGCTCCAGAACGTATTTCAAACAAAGATTCTTTTCCTTCCTTGGGGGTTACATCTATAACAAACTATCGGAACAAGTGGAACTAAGAAAGCTAAATAAAGGACATGTCCACAAAATGTATGGAGGCTGGTATAATAATAATCAAAAATTCTAACCACAACACTCGTTACATTTCGAGAAAGTTCATATTTTTCTAGTCTATTACAACAGTTAAAAACAAAAAGTAGCCCTCCGATTTTTTTAAAATTAATTTTGAATTTATTAGGATAAATAAATATATTTGACTCAATAGGTAGATTATCTCTAGCAACCCTGATTAAGTAACCTCCAAATTGTTAAATAAAAGCATTTTTACTAATTAGACACACTTTTTAAGTGTTTTTTGTCACATTGTACCTACTAACTGGTCACACTGGTAGGTTATAATTTTTAATTTTAGCAAATTAAGAGATGAATGTTGAAGAATCAGCTACGAATGCAAGTAAAATAACGATAGAAGCACTATAAATTTTGCTAAACTAGAAAAAATAAAAATCTGTATTGTTATTTTTGATACAATTTATTTTTCGCATTTAAAAAAAATTGGAGGATTGAAAAAATCTAAATTATATATTTATGGAAAGCCCATAAAACAAGCTTTCAAATGACGTATATACCATCTTGGTTCGATTTTTCTCTGAATAATATACCTCTTGTGGACGTCACCTTTTCTCTGAAAAAAACTGTCTCAGACATACTACAGAAACTATCATACCAAGAAACTGAGAGCCTGCTCTCAGTTCTAAGATAACTCATCCATACACTTCACTCACTACATACTTTATACCGGAGACTACATTTTATTTTGAGGTATTTATATTGAAATTAATCATATTTTATTACATTTTAATCGACATTTTCGACCAAATATAATATAATAATCATTGTAATCAATAAGAATTAAACTTTATTACTTTTTCAATTTCTTGACAAATATTTGAATATGCTGTGTACTATTAAATATTATATTGAAATTACTTGAATAAGCACTAATTTATAAACATTATTCTACTTTAATAAGTCTTGTTAAGGGAGCACAGATCTCCGAAATACAAGCTATGCTTAGTTTGGAGATCTGAAGCTCATTGTCATATGTTATTTATTTTAATGAGTCAATGAATTAATTTTGAATTTGAAACACACACGTCCTTTGATCACTACGGCGCGCCGCGACTGACTAGCATACCTCGCTCCGAGGCGCGTAGGTATGATTCGCGTTCCCACCGTATGTATGAAGCATTGAGGAAGGAATCAAATGGAGTTGCCCTAACGACGAGAAAAACCTGGATACCTACCGCACATAATACGGCGGATTAGTGTTGTTACTACCACACTACACTTGTCGATTTCCCCGTACCTATCGATAAAACTATCGACACAAATTAATTTTAGCCGAATCAAACATAATGGCAAACTTTTATTTAAAAAATTACAGATGTCAAGGTTGCAGCTCCACGTTGCATTCAAGAATCCACACTAGAATGGCAGGACTTTTTTGGCGGGAACGCGGAAAAGACATGTCGCCTCATTGTATTATTTTGTTAAAGTTGTATTTTTATCAGTGAAAATTAGTGAAAATTTGTGGTATTTCATTGATTATGAGCTGAATTACGTGCATGAGTGTGGGCAAGTGATATAATGTGACGTATCATGTCGTTCCGTGTTGTTACCAAAACTCCATAGACACCTCTAGAAAAGTCTCCACTGCTTTACCTACTGAGGTATGATTTAGAATTAAAGTGAAAGGTCTTAATAAGGACTACGTATCGGATGACAGCTGTCAAGCTTAAAAGTGGAATATCTCCATAACTATCTATTATAGACCATTGCTTTCTTCACTAAACTGATATGAGATCTACATTTCGGATGACAGCTGTCAAACTTAAAAGTGGATTATCTCCGTCACTGTCGATGCTAGACCATTGCTGTCTTCACAAAAGTGATAAAGCTCAAAGAGAGATATGATATCTTTCAGATGACAAATATCAATATTACGGAAATAATCAACTTTTAAGTTTGAGCTGTCACATAAAATGTAGATCTTTTTAAGCTCTATCACTTTTGTAAACACAGCAATGGTCTAGGGTCAATAGTTACACAGATTTTGCACTTTAAAGTTTGACAGCTGTCATCTGAAATGTAGGTCTCGTTGAGTTCTATCACTTGTGTCAAGTCAGCAATAGTCTAGCTTTAATAGTTACGGAGATATTCCACTTTTAAGTTTGACAGCTGTCATCCGAAATGTAGGTCTCGTTGAGCTCTATCACTTTTGTGAAGACATCAATAGTCTAGCTTTAATAATTACGACGGTATTCCACTTTTTAGTTTGACAGCTGTCATCCGAAATATAGATCTCGTTGAGTTCTATCACTTTTGTGAAGACAGCAATAGTCGAACTTCGATGGTTACGGAGATAATCCACTTTTAAGTTTGACAGCTGTCATTTAAAATATAGATCTAATTGCGCTCTGTCACTTTTGTGAAGTCAACAGTAGTCTAACTTCGATAGTTACGGAGATAATTCACTTTTAAGCTTTGACAGCAGTCATTAGAACAATCTAATAGATCTCATTGAGTGTTATTACTGCTGCTATTAAGACAGTAATGGTCTAGCTTCGATAGTTACGGAGATAATAATACTTCTAAGTTTGACAGCTGTTACTTTCACACCTGTCATACCATTTTACTTGTATTAATTCTGGAATGACAGTTGTCAAACTTGACATGAAAAGTGAAATGAAATAAAAATTCAAAATTTTAGCAAATCAATAACACGAATAAAAACTAACCAAAATATCGATAGTTTTTTTGATACAATAAGAACATCGCTATTGTTTTTCGACTCAATATGGCGGACCAGGCACGCGCGACAAGTCACAAAAAATATAGACACTATAGCGAAACTGTGCTGTATAATGTTGGTCTATTCTTATTACGTACATTTGAAAGAGACGCCTATATGATTATTATTTCGGTTTTTAAACTATTACATGTCAAAGTATCTAAATGTCATTACACCATCTCCATTTGATTCCTTCCTCAATGGTATGAAGACGGGATACTGTAAGATATCATTACCGTCACACGGCCGTCTTCATGACACTGACACACCACATTTTTCTTCTTTAATCTTCTTTTTGTTGAGTAATCGCAGCCCCGCATAGACACCCGAGTGACGACGTGATTATAAACACGACATCCGTCGAATGTCTCCGCGCGGTTTGCGAAATATTCTTCTTTCTCTTCCTTGATCTTCTTATATTCTTTTTTGATCTTCCTTGATATTATATTCTTCTTTGATCTTCTTATATTATTTTTTTTATCTTCTTAATATCTTCTTCGATCTTCTCATATAGTCTTCTGGTATATTGAATACGAGGCATTATTTAAATATTCTTTTCAAATAGTCTTTTGGTGTATTTAACACGAAAAACTGCTCAAATATTCTTGTTTTTTTTATAATCTGCTTTAATCTTATCATATTCTTCTGGCGTGTTAAATACGAGACTATTTAAATATTCTTCTTGGACCTTCTCGAATTCTGCTTTAATCTTCTCATATAGTCTTCTGGTGGCTGTGGTGGTCTAGAGGTAGTGACACCCGCCTTACAATCGTGAGGCGTGGGTTCAAATCCCCGGTCCCGTACCAATGAGTTCTTTGGAATTTATGTACGGAATTTCACACCATTGGCTTTTCGGTGAAGGAAAACATCGTGAGGCAACCTGCATACGTCCGTAGAAGAAATTCAATGGCGTATGTGAATCCACCAACCCGCACTGGGCCAGCGTGGTGGATATGGCCCAAACACCCTTCGTGGGTAGGCCTACGTCCTGCAGTGGACTATTAAAAAGGCTGGTACAGTACAGTATAGTCTTCTGTGTATCGAATACGTGACGTTGTTTAAATATTCTTCAGTAATCCCAAATAGCATCGGCAAGACGTGGAGCGAGTTGTGAAGAGGGCTGCCCAAAACAGAACCGTGTGGCGAAGTATTGTATCTGCCCTCTGCCCCGATGTGGGGCCTTAGGATTTAAAGAAGAATCCCAAATAATCTAAAAAAAAATAGTGCGTGGAGTCCCGCGAGGAAGAAGTGAAACTTCGTACGTATTTCAGGTAATTTCACGACGCTCACACTGATTACTTCGCAGCATAGCAAGAATACCACGCGCATGTGCTTGGGCTTCTACCAACTCACTCTCTTTCTCTCTCCTACTTTCTACCTTTGTGTATCTTTCTTTCTCTCTCCCTCTTGCATGGTAACATAGTAACGTTAAACGTTTAACCCAACCTTGTTGGAGGTCGTATTAGAAGTTTCACTTCAAAAACTAAGCAATCATCTATACACTATAAAATTTAACTTGATCTCTGCGACAGTGACATTGAAGATTGACATATTTAGAGTTGAGATAGAGGTGGAAAAAATCGATTTTCTAACAATGTTGTAATGAAATCGAATGAGTAGTTGAAGGTGAGAAATTGGATTTTATTTACTTACTATTATTTAAGATCAAGTATGTACACATGTAAATAATGTTATGATATTAATTAAATACTCATAATAATGTAACGATAGTATTTATCGACGTTTTTCACTATTATCGATGCTAATGTAACATATAATTGGGTTTCATTTAATTACACATGTAAAAAATGTTATGATATTAAAATATACAATAAAATTAATGATAAATAAAATTTTATTTAAAATATCGTTCGTATAAACTATCGATATTTTAAATAAAACTATCTAAAACTCTGTGGTCACGATCATTCGTCGCCCATCACTAATCGGCATGGACATAAAGTATGACATTGACAGGTACTGTCTGTACTATTAAGAAATTCAGGACTTCATAGGCGTGATTTTTCTGAAGCTGTCGCAGAGATCAAGTTACATTTTATAGAGTATAGTAAAAATATTTTTGTGTATGTATTTAGTTTCAATCAATCAAAGTTTCAACTAAAGAAACACAACACTACTCCCAGTAGATACCTATAATGAGTCCTACGCTATGGACCATAGTCTCCATGCGAGTATGGTCGGTAGCAGTTTGTCAGTAGGACGAAGGACGTCCAACGGCCGTGGATGATAAAGATGTCTCACCTGGGTATAGGCCGCGTCACACAAGTTGGCGGATGTCAAGTTAGCCACATGGAAGAGACTGGAGAGCGCGTGGGCCCCGTTTTTGTTGAAACAATAGGTCACCGATTTTAAGCGGGGGGAGAGGTAAGCTCCGCTGGCTGTAATTGGCTGACGCCAAAATGACGCAATGACAACAGTTCTTGTAGTGGTGCCAAAAATGTTACTAGCAAAATATCGATATCGATATTTTTGACTTTATATATTTTTATATACTTTGAATAAAATATCGTATCGCAATAACTTATCTTTTTAACTATTGACACGATACTGGATCAAATATCGTATCGAAACCACACAATCGTATCGTCTCAACAAAGAACGGCTTTAGAAAATATTATTTCTGTGTACTTTGCCACTTACAGGTTGGCCGACGTAAATAAGTATTGTTTATGTACCTAAAACAATAAACTGTGATGGTATAAAAGACAAATGTTCTATTTTTAGGGTTCCGTACCTCAAACGGCAAAAACGGAACCCTTATAGGATAACTTTGTTGTCCGTCTGTGTGTATGTCAAGACTCTTTATCTCGGGAACGCGTAAAGGTATCGAGTTGAAATTTAAATTATTTACGTAAACCTATGAATTCTTGCAGTTGTGTAAAAGAAAAACTTCTCAGTTATCGTTTAAAGAGCCGTTTATGTCGTAAAAAAACCGCATATTTTGCACTCACAAAAATCAAAACCTACAGGGTACTTCCCGTTGACATAGAACTATGAAATTTAGCGAGAAGCATTGTCTCAGAGTACACATATAGGAATAAATCTGAAAACTGTACATTTTTATTTAAATCACATAAAAATACGGCCTCAAAACTCACAAAATATGGGTTCAAAATTCAAAGTGAGTAAATTTTATCGTGTACGGTATCATATAAAAGAACTTCATTAGCACATGCTAAAACAGGTTTTTAATTATTTTAATAACGTGTTTATACGGAACCCTCAATGAGCGAGCCTGACTCGCACTTGTCCGATTTTTTTTTTAAAATACTATACCGGATCGATCCACAATATCGTATCGAAACAAGCGGATAGATACACTGCGATGCGATCCATTGCAATCCAAAGTATCGATACAAAGCACCTGGATCGAGCATCCCTAGTCGGTTGTCAACTAAAGCGCCTATCGTTGGTGAGCGAGGCCGCCCCGCGCACTCTCTCCACTGGTTAATATGCTTGGTTAGCCACAACTGCTACAAGCTGCGCAATATCGAATCAACGAGTTTGTGCGAGCTTCAGTCAGGATTGGATATTGCGCAGATTGTAGCTAACTTCACATCCGCCGACTTGTGTGACGCGGCCTGTACAACCTATCGTCTCGTCTCACGTTAGTAGTCTTTCAGCAAATCAGAATACGTCCTACGACTGAGTATTATGATAATGATAACTTACCAAGGTGCTATACTAAGGAAGAGCGGGGACTCCGCTCCTACAGGCATATCTTGCTTAACCCCAGAAGCCCGATGTACGTCGTTTTGACGTACACGCCGACAAAAAATCTCGCGGAGAACACGATATTGACATATATCATAACTGTATATAATTACTGAATAATTATTTTTAACTGTTTTTATATCGAAGAAAGTTGATTTGTTTTCTGAAAAATGTTTAAATAAGATTGATTTTTGCATTAATTTTATTATTATCAAGAAATAACTAAGACGATAACAATTTTTGTGTAATTTTACTATAGTTCCTAATATTTGATTACAAAAGTATCAATAAATAACTATTTGACTTATATTTACGTTTTTGAATTTTATTAAACTATATTTAAGCTAAATAATTTAGTAAATATACAATATAAAACAAACAAATATAACGACTCAGGTCAATTTGAACTTATGATTGGGCTTTATGGCTTTAAAAATATGATTGGGCTTCTAGGGTTAAAGGGAATCCCTAAGGGATTCAATAAATAAATAATTTAATTTAAGGTAAAATCTGTGGTCTCGTCTCTTAAAGGCAATTTTTCAGACACTGAAGGACGTCCTACGAGCGAGGAGGACGACCTACGGCTGAGGATGACGACAATGATGACTTAACAGGACACAGTCTGTCGTTTTCGCTCACGATGACAGTTTTTGAGACAAAGGAGGACGTCCTACGGTTTCTTATAAAGACTTACCAGGATGTAACCTGTCATCCTGCCTCAGCTCAGCGAAGTTATTGTTCCAAGTGTCGGAGCGGAGGCAGTCTGCGCTGGGCGGGTACCAGGACTGGCTTTTGGGCGGTTCCATCGCTTGCCCGGAGCGTTGGGCGGATTTTGGTGTACCTGTGAACAAATAAAATGTGTTTATATGTATTTTTAAATCGTTTAATACGATCCTACTAAATAATAATAATAAATAAATAATACTTTATTGAATTCAGTACACATACAGGAATTTTCTATGGTAAATTGATAAGATATACTAAAGCTATTGTGTACATATTAGATAAATACTTAAATCAAACGTGAGTTAGTACCCAGACAAGAAAATCTGAATCCTGGGCACTAACGTCTTCCACCGCGTCAGAAAATTACGTGTACAAAATACCAATGTATAAAAGTAAAAAGTTAACATTACATATAATAATACAAAATTTTGAAACCATATTATCTTAGACATTTCGAAAACACTTAAATCATTTCGAAAAAACTTAACATCACGTGCCAGTAGCCGTGCCCACTCGGGCACGGCTACTGGCACGTGATGTTTCCCGGTGTTATTGTCGACATGTTAGACTTAGACTCTGATTGGACTTTGACTTACTCTTGAGTCCTGTGTTCCACTCGGGCACGGCTACTGGAATGTTATTTTTCCTGGCGCTGTTATTAGCATATCGACTACATTTGGACTTGGACTATGACTGGACTTACTCTTCAATCCCGTGTCCCATTCACCCACGGCTACTGGAATATTATGTTTCCTGGTGTTGTTATTGTCGCTCGGCTCGGCTGTGGGCGGGCTACCATCCTCGACCCCTAATTCGTTCAATTCGGCCAAGATTCGCTCTTCGCCATCGAATACGAACTCTGGGTCTACTGTCTTGCGAGGCTTGGTAGGGGTGGCTGTGAAAAAAAACAGTTATTTCAATAAAACACAAAAAAAAACCAAATGGAAACGTCATTTGTTTTTGACCGTCGAAAAAACGGAGGAGGGCTGGCTCAGTTGGTTAGAGCGTCGGGCTAGTGATCTGAAGGGGCAGGTTCAAATCCTGCGTTCGCTTCAGATTTTTGAAATGCTTATCACAAAGATAACTTTTTGAGATAAAATCTAGTGTGGAAAGCACTCAAAATAAAATCATAACATTGATTTAGCAGTGCGTCATCTCTCGTCAATCTTTAGAAGTTCTAATAACTTCTAGTTGAATGATAACCTGTCTAATACGGGTATCACAGGTGGCGCCGCCAACGCCATAAGTTGGTGTAATGTAAGCACTTCAAAAATTTGACGCTTGCGTAGAAGGCGGGCTGGCTCAGTTGGTTAGAGCGTCGAGCTAGTGATCCGAAGGGGCAGGTTCAAATCCTGCGTTCGCTTCATATTTTTGAAATGCTTTTCACAAAGATAACTCTTTGAAAACGGAGGAGGTACTCAAAGTCAGTAAAGCCGGTTCACGGACGATAATTTGACGTGATAACGTCATAAGAAAACATTGTAGAATCAACAACAACAAACAAGCCGAACGCTTAGCTCCAACGTGCCTCTCTATCGCTTATTGCGCGCTGTGGCTTGCACGCTCGGCTCAGGAGCAACGTGACACTTTTTCAAGCGTGCAACCGGGTCCATCCATCCATCAGCCGAAGGACGTCCACTGCTGGACATAGGCCTCCTCTATGGAACTCCAATAAGACCGGTTGGAAGCAGCTTGCATCCAGCGCGATCCTGCGGTCTTAATGAGGTCATCCGTCCACCTTGTTGGTGGACGTCCTACGCTGCGCTTGCCGATACGTGGTCTCCACTCTAGAACTTTTCGATCCCATCGGTCATCAGCCTTCCGCGCTATGTGCCCTGCCCATTGCCATTTCAACTTGGGCTATGTCGGTAACTTTGATTCGTCTACGGATCTCCTCATTTCTGATTCGATCTCGCAGAGAGACTCCGAACATAGCGCTCTCCATAGCTCGTTGGGCTACATAATTATGTGACAGGGCTGTTATACTGTGTGTGAACAATGCGTACATTTTTGTTTCTAAAACGGTTTAGATGAGGAATGCCCAATTCTCATAATGCCCGATTTTGAGAATGACTAAGGTTTCTTTTTTTGACAATGATTAAGGTTTTTTTACAAAGCTTCTTTTTATAAAATTCTCAATTTAAATTATTTTGCCATTTTGGGAATCACTCATTCTTAGAATTAGTCATTGTGAGAATTGGGCATTCGTAGAATTGTGCATTCATAGAATTGGGCATTTATAGAATTGGGCATTCATAGAATTGGGCATTCGTAGAATTGGGCATTCGTAGAACTGATGTCCAATTCTACTTTTTAGAGCCATATGCCATTGTTAGAACCATTATGCCATTGTTATAAATACAGTGAATACAGAGACCATCTGTAAACGGATTGTAAATTAGTTCGAAACTATGACTGTAATAACAAAAATATATCTCTGCTGTATTTTTCCTGCAATTTTATTTGTTAGTTCGTCACACAAGATTATTTTTTGCAAAAATTAGCATGACCGACTTCACCCGTGTACAGAATTCACGAATATTTCGCACGGATCGATGTAGCATTTTTCACATTATTGTTGATTTATCAAAAATGGCTCAGCCGATTTCGATAAAATTTTAATGGGACCAATTTCGAAGTATACTCTTTCCAATAAAAAAAGAATTATTGAAAACGGACCACTATGTAAAAAGTTATGCGTGGTTATACATAAAAAAATATATATATATATATACGCGTCGAATTGTATGTGGTTCGTCGGTCAAAAAACAGCAATTTTTTACCTTCTTTCCCCTTGGTTGGTGTTGCCAGCAATTCAGCTAGTTCAGCTTCGAGTTCGGCCGCGTCCATATCGTCGATGTTGCCACTTAAAGCTCGTTCCACTTCGTTGTACGTATCCATAACCTGAAGAAAATAAAATAAGTTGTCAAAAGCGTGTCGAGACGCGCATATGATAAGGTTCCGTAGATAATGATGATGATTATAACACTCAATTTTTACGATGCTATTAAATGGTCGATTACTAAAAAAAAACTTCTGTTTCTAGGTTCAATGACCTCTGAGTTGTGTAGAAGTAGGTATTATATATATGTTTTTTAAATTTCCTTCATAACTTAAAAAGTTATAATCCAAGTGCTCAAAATAATTTTGAGAAAAAGTTTTTAATATTTTTAATAGGTTATTTTACTATGAACGAGAAAATATCTGTAAATGTAAATTTTGAGATAGCTTAGGCAAAAAGCAATCGGAAAATGTTCGTTTTAGATCATAAAATAAATAAATACATCTTAAAAATCAAAATAAAACATTACTTTTTTTTTTAATCTGTGCATATAATAGTCGCCGCTGCGTCATGACGTCATCCGGCTATGTAAACATTGAATGGTTTGTCCGGTGTTTGTACACTAGAATTCCAGGAACAGCACACCAACGGTAACTCATTATTAACCATTTATAATAACTCGTTTTAAACTTATATCTCAAACTTACAAACAAAGACACCATCAATATTTACGCACATAGTTTACATAGCCTAGTGACGTCATTCATGACCACAGAGTAAAATAATGACATCCATCGTTTTCGTAAATTACGCGCGAAATTTTGAAACTGTAAAATTAAAATGCATTTTTAAAGCACTTAACGATCGTATAATTTTTTTTATTTGACCAACAGAATCTAACTGAGATACTTTTCAAAAATTAGTAAAATACCTTATTTAATGCGATGAGGTATTGTGTAATGTTGAGATCTATTTTGTGGTTACTACATATTATTGTAGAAACTGTTGTGTATTTAATTTTAGTATTAAGCTCAATACATCAATAAATGATTCTAATTCTTTGATTATTATATTATAGAATTATCTATCCTTACTTCCTTACTAATTTTATAAATCCGAATTTATTGGTTTGTTCCTCTTTCACACAGCAACGGAGCAACAGATTGACTTGATTTTTGGCATGGACATAGTTTGAAAGACAGAAAATGACACGGCTACTTTTTGTCCCAAAAAAATAAAAGGTTTTCTATGCACAGAGCTATTACAAAAAGAGAGATAGCGCTGTTGTCGCTTGAGGCAATTCTCAACCGCAAACATGTATGGACAATCACTATCACTATACTAGATCCGACCGTTTATTTTCTTTTTGACAGCACCAATAGAACGTAACTGCGTCATGTTACGCTAAAGTTCACTTTTGAATGCGAGGTCTTAAAATTATGACAACTGCCTAAGTTTGCACCTTGATCCCGCTACACACGATAGCCATAGAACGTAAAGGTGACGTCCACAAGTGGTATATTATTCAGAGAAAAATTGAACCAAGATGATATATACATCATTTGAAAGCTTGATTTATGGGCTTCCCAAAAATATTTAATTTAGATTTTTTCACCCCTCCATTTTTTTTTAAATGTGAAAAATAAATTGTATGAAAAATAACAATACAGCTTATTACTTTTTGTAGTTTAGCGATGATAAAGTGCTTCTATCGTTATTTTACTTGCATTCGCAGCTGAATTTTCCGCATTCGTCACCTAATTTGCTAAAATTAAAAATTATAACCTACCAGTGTGACCAGTTAGTAGGTACAATGTGACAAAAAAAACACTTTAAAAGTGTGTCTAATTGGTATAAATGCTTTTATTTAACAATTTGGAGGTTAATTAATTAGGGTTGCTAGAGATAAACTACATATTGAGCCAAATATATTTATTTATCCTAATAAATTCAAAATTAATTTTAAAAAAATCGGAGGGCTCTTTTTTGTTTTTAACTGTTGTAATAGACTCAGAAAAATATGAACTTTCTCGAAATGTAACGAGTGTTGTGGTTAGAATTTTTGATTATTATTATACCAGCCTCCATACATTTTGTGGACATGTCCTTTTTAAGTTTGTTATTTTATGTTATTTATAAAAAAAACTACTGCACTTATGGACTCAATTTGTCAAAGATGATTATTATACGGGATATAGTTGTCAACTATCTAATAATACAGGGTTATTTCTAATCGATTAGCATCCTTTTAGGGGCTTATTCGTACATCAAAATTAACAACTTTTGTTCTACAACTTTCGTCAAAACTAAAAAAAACCAACTGTTCCATACATTTTGTCGCGGGTGAACGATATTTCAATTTTTTTTGAGTTTTGACGAAAGTCGCAGAACAAAAGTTGTTAGTTTTGATGTACAGAATAAGCCCCTAAGAGGATGCTAATTGATTAGAAATAACCCTGTATATGTGTTGGAATTTGACACTATCGGTAATGTAGTGAGAATGTAGTGAGAGGTTGTCTGGAAGAAATCGCTTTTAGCGATAAGACCGCCTTTTGTACCATTCTTCTGTCGTTATTTCTTCTTCTGTTATGTTTTACTACTTGTGGTGTCAATAAAGTGTTCCTGTATTGTATTGTATTGTAGTGATTAATTCCTCTATGACTATTGAGACAAAAACACCTCAACTAGCCTCCGAATCGAACAAGGAGATGTCCACAAAATGTATGGAGGCTGGTATAATAATAATCAAAAATTCTAACCACAACAATCGTTACATTTCGAGAAAGTTCATATTTTTCTGGGTCCATTACATCAGTTAAAAACAAAAAAGAGCCCTCCGTTTTTTTAAAAAATAATTTTGAATCTATTACGATAAATAAATATTTTTGGCTCGATAGGTAGTCTATCTCCAGCAACCCTGGTTAAGTAACCTCCATTATTGTTAAATAGAAGCATTTTTACCAATTATACACAGTTTTTAAGTGTTTTTTTTGTCACATTGTACCTACTACCTGGTCACACTGGTAGGTTATAGTTTTTAATTTTAGCAAATTAAGAGATGAATGTGGAAGAATCAGCTACGAATGCAAGTAAAATAACGATAGAAGCACTTTATTATTGCTAAACCAGAAAAAATACATAGCTGTATTATTATTTTTCATACAATTTATTTTTCACTTTTAAAAAAAATGGAGGGATTAAAAAATCAAAATTAAATATTTTTGAGAAGCCCATAAATCAACCTTTCAAATGATGTATATACCACCTTGGTTCGATTTTTTTTGAATAATATACCACTTGTGGACACCTCCTTTTTCATGTCTCTCTAACTCATGTCATATTAAATCACTCATCTCTTTCTTTCATTTCTCGATCGACCACATTATCCCTCTGGTAACTCTGTGTTCCTAAGGGATAGCACAAAAGTAAATTTATTACGCGGGTGAAGCCGCGGGCAAAAGCGAGTAAGAGATAACTTACATCTTTTAGATCGTCCATTGTGTCGTGAACAGCGTCTTCGGAGAGCGCAGTCTCTTTCATAGCTTCAGATGTCGTTCTGCAAATAAAAAAAAAACAATAGATATACAGATTGGAATGTACCTACTGTACTGTACCAGCCTTTTTAATAGTCCACTGCAGGACGTAGGCCTAGCTACGAAGGGTGATTGGGCCATATCCACCACGCTGGCCCAGTGCGGGTTGGTGGATTCACATACGCCATCGAATTTCTTCTACGGACGTATGCAGGTTGCCTCACGATGTTTTCCTTCACCGAAAAGCCAGTGGTGTTAAATTCCGTACATAAATTCCAAAGAACTCATTGGTACGGGACCGGGATTTGAACCCACGACCTCACGATTGTAAGGCGGGTGTCACTACCTCTAGGCCACCACGGCTTATCTTATCTTAAAACTCGAGAACGGCTGAACCGATTTGGCTAATTTTGGTTTTGAAATATCTGTGGAAGTTAAGGGAAGGTTTAAACGGTGAGAAAATATAAAATGTAGGGATTACTCCCTACATAAAAACTTTTTTTTCGAGATAAACATTTCAAAAAATTGACGCATTCGAAGGATTTGAACCTGCATCTCTCTGGGATTCCGGCCCAGATGCTCTGTCCAATTAAGCTAGAAACGCTGTCTGCGAAGGCGTCGAATTAGTGAAAGTGTTTTTATCATTTTTACCAACTATTACATTATTGGAAGCGCCATCTGTGAGAATTGCTTTAAACTAGTAAGTCACTTAATGTGACTAACTGGTTTAAATTGGTTTACTCCCTACATTTTTAAATTTTCTCATGATAGTAAAAACATGAATTTACTTTTCCCATACAAAATGTTCCTGTATGTAAAAGGTGTCATTAATTTTATGCTTATAATTTTAGCTGGAAAGCGGAAAAAGTACATTCCAAACAAACGATTGAACTTTATTCCAGAAGGTAACTAAAAAAATAATGGTAATAAGAACGATCTAGTGGAAACCTAATATCGCACAAATTACGTCAAACGTTACGTCAATTTTAAATTCACAGAGCACAACAAATCACACAATATTTCCTTTTTCGCAACTAGTTGCGCATCAGGAATACCACTATTCGGGTTTACGTAACTAGTTGCAAATAAAGCGACTAAGTCGAGTAACGAGAAAAATACAGTCCCGATATCCGATTGAATTTTTTTTATTTTTATTTTTATAAGGATCAACGATAGCTCAATTTCGTTCAATATCCCACAGATTGAGTAGCAGTTGCCTCACATTGTCCAAGGCACCTTCGCACTTTTTCAGCCGTTGTTCTGCTCTATGCTTTCGACGCAGCTGGTTTTTGTTTTTGCCAATTTATTCAAAGTCACTTCACTTTTAACTTTATTTATATCATTTCCTCATCATACTTACAGCAACGCTAAGGCGTATGACGAGTGATTAGACTATACTTATAATAAGCGTCACCCAAATCGGCGGATGGGAAGTTATGCGTAGAGCGATCCGCAAAATCCAAATATAGATATACGCGGGAGCCAGAGAGACGAGACCGGCCGACGACAAGGGCGCCAACCTCATGCCTCCCGCGCGCACCCTACGTCCTTGCTCACCACTACGCTACTTGCGTCGGCATTGTGCACACATGCGCAATAATTAGCGAATCACGGCGAAGTGTCATCTGCGGCTAACTTCTCATCCGCAGCTTTGTGTGGCGCTTAGTATAACTAACATACAAGCAATAGTTTCTAATTCGTAACCAGTTGCGAATAAGGAATATAAATATTCTGGATTCGTAACTGGTTCCAAATAAAGAAAACGACTAGCAAAAAGTGAAATACATTCCTGAGGTAATATTTAACTTTTTCCGGATAATATTTAATTTGTTCATGTAGTCTAGTTATCAATAAGTAGAGTACTTACTCTTGTAAGTATCGACGATGGCCCTATTATGCTCAGTATCCCGCATATTGAGCAGCAGTTGCCTCACATTGTCCAAGGCACCTTCGCATTTCTTCACTCGCTGTTCAGATCGATGCTTTAGAAGTTTAGACGCAGCTTGGGTTGTTTTATTTTTGACATAGTTCAAAGCCGCTACACTTTTTTACTTAACTAACATACTTACAAGCAACATTTCCTTATTCGTAACCAGTTACGAATCATGAATATATAAATATTCAGATTTTGTAACTGGTTTGTAAATAAATAAACAAAATTAAAAAAGGAAAACTTACATTTCTGATATCCAATTGAAAAAAAAGGAAACAAAGTTTCGTGTAGTAGTCTGTAATTATTATTAAAAGATACGTACTTGTAAGTATCGACGATAGCCTTATTATGTTCAGTATCCCGCAGATTGAGTAGCAGTTGCCTCACATTGTCCAAGGCTCCTTCGCACTTCTTCAGCCGTTGTTCAGCTCTAAGCTTTCGGCGCAGTTGGTTTTTGGCCTGTCCGTAGAAAAAAAGTAAAATTAAATATTGATAATTTTTTCTTGTTATCGACTCGCTGCTCGATAGCGGTGCCGGACCGGATGCGGCGGACGTAGGAGCGTACCAAGCAGTGTGCGCACTGACACTGCTTGGTACGCTCCTACGGCCCAAGCCATTCATTTACTCAACTCCATGCTTGCTCATATGCTAGATGTAGATACATTTACTGACAAATTTAAATCCTTAAGGACGTCAGTGATCATTGTAAGTAAAGGTTAAAATAATATTCGTGCTTGTTTTTGTGTGTAAAATGTGTTTGTGTTATGTATTGTACTATTATATGGCTTATATTACTTGGTTTTCTGTGCGTTTTAGTGTACACTGTAAGAACAGAAAGCATATGAATAAAAAAAAATTGAGGTATAATATCCTTTAAAAGGAGGGAGAAGTTTGCTGTTGCGTCATTTGGAAATAAATTAACATGAAATTTAGAGGAAGCATTTGTTAAAAAATCTTAGTAAGAATTATTACTGTAAATATGGATCAGTCAAGATAGTGTCATGATAAAAAGTCTCAAGTGTAATGAAAATTTTGTTAATTAAATATGAGATGTTTGATTTATTATTCTTATATTGGGGGACTGTAGTGCATAATGATCTTGGCAAATATTACCGACATCTCTAAGAGCGTTTTCGACTTCTCTGGAGAGACGGATTGTGGCGTTTTCTTATCTCGCTTCAGCCGCAGCGAGGTTCACTAGAGCATGGAAGCTCTAGTGAAGTATCTTTCTCTATTTACATAATTATGTACTTACAAACAATTTATCATAATTCGTAACTTACTCTTTCGTAACTATTCCGGGTTTGTAACTGGATGCAACTGGGGACTGGGTTTGGGGATCGTAACTGGTTGCGAATGCTAATCGTGACAGAATCGTTCGCGGATACGTAACCTATTTTTTCGTAACTATTTGGAATTCATAACTGGTTACCAATAAAGAAACATTTCGTGATCACGATTTTAGTTGCAAAACGTGAAATGAACATTCCAAACGCACGATTTAAAGGTTTGTTTAAGGGGCCGGGTGGGGAGGAAAACGGTGTACCTATGATAATAGTTGATGTCTTTTTATTACATTGACTTTGATATATTTTGTCTACAACTTACCGCGGGTTTATTCCCGAGTGCGTACTGCGCCTGGGCATCTCTAAGAGCGTTTTCCACTTCTCTGGAGAGACGGATCGCGTCGTTTTCCAATCTCGCTTCTGCCGCCGCGAGGTTCACCAGGGCTTCGTCGGATTTTGTCACGTCTTCGACTTTCTTTGATGGTTCAGCTGAAATGTAAAAACATTGGTTGACTTATTTAAAAATGTATACTTATAGGTAACTAGTTTTTACCCACGGCTTCGCCCGCATGATATTTTGATTTTTGACGCAATATCATTATAATTTATAGCCTATGTGTTATTCTGATATATAAGCTATATTATTGCAAAGTTTCATCTCAATCCGTTCAGTAGTTTTTGCGTGAAAGAGTAACAAACATCCATACATCCATCCATCCATCCATCCATCCATCCTCACAAACTTTCGCGTTTATAATATTAGTAGGATAGTAGGATTGTTTAAACTAATGTCAACATAAAATTATACAATGCAATACAAAAACACTAATATGTCTATTCAAGAGAGTTATTGACCAGAGTCAACAACTCCCTAGTCAAACAAGCCCCCACAAAGTGCATTCCGCCCAAATGTCCCCATTATGCTCGCGGCATTGCCCCTCTGAATAGCAAGAGAGATGTGCTGCGCTAAGTACGCCCCCGACCGCGGATCCTGTCCCCTCTCTCTGAGCCGCCGACCAAGATCGCGCACAAATTTTTTTGGTTGACTTGTCTGTAAAGCTGGAAACATACTATCGGACGCGGCAGACGGTCGCGACTTATCAGTGTGCACAGACTTAAAACATCCGGCGCGCCAGATCGCTCTCGGACGTCCGAACGCTCAAGGTCAGCCCAAGGTGACGTCCGCGACTGATGTCCGATAGTGTGCACGGCTCAGTGTAATCATAATCATTTTTACTGGTAACTAGTTTTTGCCCGCGGCTTCGCCCGCATGATGTTTTGATTTTCGACGCAATATCATTATAATTTATAGCATTTGTGTTATTCTGATATATAAGCTATATTATTGCAAAGTATAATCTCAATCCATTCAGTAGTTTTTGCGTGAAAGAGTAACAAACATCCATCCATCCTCAAAAACTTTCGCGTTTATAATATTAGTAAGATATGTCTGGAATTACAGGTCATATAATATAAAATAAATTACTAACATTTGTAATTACTGACATCACATTACAAGATATATAGTCTATTTCTTTCAAAAACTTGCAAAGATATTTAATTCAATAAATTCATTCAGATTAAACATTCATTATCTAGATACCTATCAGTCGCAGGTGTCAGTCGCGCAAGCCGCGTCCGATAGTATGTTTCCAGCTTAAAATCGGTTTACGGACTATATTTTTTTAAGATGCTTCATAAGAAAACATTGACTGCCTTGGTGGCTCAGTGGTTAGTGACCCTAACTTCTGGATCAAAGAGGCGTGGGTTCGATCCCCACCCAGGGCAAATATTTATGTTGATGAACATAAGTGTTTGCTCTGTGTCTGGGTGTTATTTAGTTACTATCTATATAAGTATGTATTTAAAAATAAGTATATGTAGTATATCAGTCTCTGGCAGCCATATCACAAGCTTTGCTTAGTTTAGGGTCAGAGGCCGTGTGTAAGATGTCCCAAAATATTTATTTATTTATTGCTGAATCAACTGATACAAGCCGATCGCTTAGCTCTATCGTTCCGCTCTTGCTTGCACGCTCGGCTCAGGCGGAACGTGACACTTTTATATGCGCTCATCGATTTACAAGACGTTATCACGCCCTAAAAATAAAATTTGATAATACACTAGATAATCACAACAGTATGTTGAACAGGCAGTGGGTAGGACACAGTTCAAATAGCGGATAGCCGATAGGGTCGCAAAGTTCTCGACTAAAGACCACATATAGTACGTGCCACCAAAGATGAGACTTGAGAAACCACTTTGGTTTGTAATAGATATACAAACATTTAAAAAACGTTTATATAACGATTAATAGATAAACGATTTTTTCTTTTTAGGGTTCCGTACATCAAAAGGAAATAAACGGAACCCTTTTAGGATCACTTTGTTGTCCGTCTGTGTGTATGTCAAGACTCTTTATCTCGGGAACGCGTAAAGATATCGAGTTGAAATTTAAACTGTATATGTATATCTATGATCTCTTACAGTTGTGTAAAGGAAAAACTTCTCAGTTGTCATATAAAGAAGTTAGAGCCGTTTATGTAGTAAAAACCGCATATTTCGACACTTACAAAAATCAAAACCTACAGGGTACTTCCGGTTGACATAGTGAAATTTGGCGAGAAGCATTGTCTCAGAGTACACATATAGAAATAAATCTGAAAACTGTACATTTTTATTTAAATCACATAAAAATAGGGCTTCAAAATTCACAAAATATGGGTTCAAAATTCAAAGTGCGCAAATCGTATCATGTAAGGTATCATATAAAAGAGCTTCATTAGCACGTGCTAAAACAGGTTTTAATTATTTTAACGATTTTCGATGAACGACAAGTAAAAAAAAAACTTTTGTCGATGATTATGATGAGTATAGATATTTTAACAACTTACTTCCCAATTTTGTGAAATTTTCTGAATTTTTACGGAACCCTCGGTGTGCGAGTCTGACTTGCACATGTCCGGTTTTTTTTTAATGACTAAGATATGTTGGCCCCTGAGGCCTCTACAGCTTACCGGGCATGGGCGAGCGCAGAAGGCGGCTAAGCCCCAAGATTGGGTTAAAGGGTGACTAGCGCAAGGGCCCCTGAGAAGGTACGGACCTCGGCTTGGGCCGTCACCCGGCGGGGGAGATCAGACTTGCCCGGGCACCCCAGAAGGGGTGTGCCCTGTGGCCCTAATAGGTTGAGCTGTTTGATTATTTGGAGAGAAACTAACTGATCTTCTAACAGATCCTGAGGGTCCTCGACCTCGCCGGCGGGGTCGGTGTCTGACTGTGTGCCTTTGGTAACCGGCGCCTATACCAAATACGGAATACTTCCTGTTGCAGGGAGCTGTCGGATCGGTCTGCATAAGTAATTAGTTTGTACACAACTGTACCTACACAAGATCCTCCACCACTGACGCTCGTCAAGTCTCATCGTTGGTGGCACGCACTTTACCGGGTCCGGACTCGTGGTTACACCGATTGTACCAGCATATGTAGTAGTCTGCTATGAGGGCTGTGATGTGGCTTGCTTCTGGTTTAGATTACTCTCAATATAGGTTTTATACATCCTTATTTTACTGCCTCGGTGGCTCAGTGATTAGTGACCCTAACTTCTGGATCACAAGAGGCGTGGGTTTGATCCCCACCCAGGGCAATTATTTATGTGATGAACATAAGTGTTTGCTCTGTGTCTGGGTGTTATTTAGTTACTATCTAAATAAGTATGTATTTATAAATAAGTATATGTAATATGTATCAAAAATATTTATTTATTTATAAATCTTTTTCCTATTTTATGGGTTTGTTTGTTACCCCTTAATTCATCAACGGAGCGACAGATTGGTTCCATTTTTACATTAATAGAGTTTAAAGGTTGGAGAGGTTTTAGGTTATCCTATCCTAGGTTAACAATACACGGGCGAAGACGCAGGCAAGAGCAAGTTAAAATATATACATAATTATATACAACCCGGTCAGAATATCTGCGCACCTCGCTGGAATGCGGCGCCTCTCCCGCTTCCCCTGTCTCCTCTCCGCGCACTCCCCGGTGCGACAGTACGGTTAGCATCTTCCTTGCCGATACACGTCCCGATCATTTTTTTTATATTTTCGCTTTGTTGTTGTTTTGTTTTTTAATGTTTATTGTTAAGTTTAGACTGATGACGTCACGAGGTCAGGTGCACAGATATTGTGATCGGGTTGTAATATACGCTAGGGGTGGTACTCACCGAGTTTGACGACATGTCCCTTGATAGTGGCGCCTCCTATCGTCAGCAGCCATCCGAGCGACAACTCGAAGGATTCGCGAGAGTGGCGCCACTCAGCCCTCTTCATCAGCTCGTCTATGCTGCCGACGCGCTCTATGCCGGGCGGGTAGTCGGCTAGCAGGGCTGTGGCTTGCTCCTGCAAACACATATAATGTTTTAAATCTTTAGGTACATACTAAAATAATAATTATCATTTGCTTGGAAATTTGAGCATTATTGTGATAACCTTCTTAGAGATAAATTGAAATTGCTGTACTGGACAAATTTAGCAAGCAGCGGCCGGTAAAAGTTGTATGAAAATCACATACGAGTATATGTCGTGTCTTGCAAATAGAACGCTGTTTATTGAAGAAAAAACAATAGAAAACTTGAAAATGAATGCATGAAAAAGTCTATTTGTTCACCATTGATTTTGAAAAGTATTTTACTAAGTGATTTCCGCACATTATTAGAGAAAAGTATACAAGCCACGGCCTCAAGTAGGCATTGATGGACTTATGTATGTGGGCTTCGCCTCAGTACACATGTCCATTTATCAATAAATGCCTCCTTTGCTGGTTGCTGCAGTAATGTAATATTATTAGTCTTTCACACAGAAACAGCGCATTCAAAGTTCAAAGGTGAAATGGGCTACTTTTATCCTGGAAAAATAACTGTGCGAATCTCTGTGTAGACTCAATGCTAGCTTTAGGCAATACACTACTGTGTAAGATCTGTTGGTACCTAAATATCTTGTACAGAATAGCCACTTTACCTTGCACTGCAACCAGCAGAAGTTTGTTGATAAGAAACTATAGTCTTTTTCAGAAGTGGAAAAAGTTTCCACTTCTGAAAAAGACTATATAATAGTTTCTTATTCTTTCATTAATAAGAGACACAATACCTTGAGTACGCTCTCTTGCACGAATCTCTGTGTCGATTCGATGCTAGCTTTAGGTAGGCCGTCGTTGTCGACCGCTTGTCTAGCTGGGATGAGTGACGTCACAGCTGTAAGGGCAATGGCGGCAGGTTTGAACGCGAGGCGCGCGCCCCACCGCACCCAGCCCTCGGGGCCGCTGTGTAGGATCTGTTGGTACTTGGTGATTGGGACCAAATCGCCGTTCCTAAAAAAAATTGGGACACTCTCAAGACCTATTGGACACTTCGGTAATATTATCAGCATTGTCATCTCATACACCATCCAAGCCACTGGAGCAATTAAGCCAGCGGCCCAGAGCCACACTATGTTACTTTAAGAAGTTTGGGTAGACTCTGAAAGGGGAAATGCAGAAAACACCTCATGTGAGACATCAGTGCAGGACTTATCGCCTCCATATTGAATAAGAATAACAACATTTTAGAGTTACACTATTGATAAAAATATAACAAGATACTCTTGAAATCATTGTTATTCTAATAAATTGTATGTTCTATGGCTACACTATTTTATTGGTTCTTCATTCCAATAAAATAGTAGTGGTCAATATGTTAAGCTGGAAGCATACTATCGGACGCGGCCCACGGCGGCGACTGACAGCCGCGACCTAGACTATGAAAGTACACTGAGCCGTGCACACTATCGTACATAAGTCGCAGACGACCTTGTGTGTTCGGACGTCCGAGAGCGATCTGGCGCGCCGGATGTATTAAGACTGTGCACATTGCTAAGTCGCGGCTGTCAGTCGCGTCCATCATCCGCGTCCGAGAGTATGTTTCGAGATTTAATGATTTTTAAAAATTGCCATAAAAAAATACCATAATATAATTGCATTTTTCATGGCTATAATTTTTTTGTTTTGTTTTTCTGTATTAATAAAAGTGACATAGTATAACTTATCACTACAGGAAGCATTTATAAGGAAACTAACATTCTAACAGATTAATCACCATAAAAATGTGCTGATGTCAAATATCAAGGCTACAATTTGCATAAATGCATATTCAGCTATTTTTTGTTAATATAGTTATATCTCTAGGCAGTTTATCTATTTTTAAAAACTGAAGAAATGTTCTCTTTATCCAGAATCTTAACTTTATCAATCTGGATATAGGCCGAATCATAAAGCCGTGGTGGTCTAGTGGTAGTAACACCTGACCTGCAATCGTGAGGTTGTGGATTCAAATTCCGATACCATACTAATCCCATATCAATGAGTTTCTTTGGAACTTATGTACGGAATTTCACATCATTGGCTTTTCGGTGAAGGAAAACATCGTGAGGCAACCTCATACGTCCGTAGAAGAAATTCGACAGTGTATGTGAATCCACCAGCCCGCACTGGGCCAGTGTCGTGGATATGGCCCAATCACCCTTCGTGGGTAGGCCTACGTCCTGCAGTGGACTATTAAAAAGGCTGGTACAGTACAGTACAAACAAGTTGACAGATGTGAAGTTAACTACAAATTGTGCTACATCCAATCAATGCGCAGTTTTGTGTGAGCTTCAGTCAGGATTGAATATTGCACAGCTTGTAGCTAACTTCAAATCCGCCAACATGTATGATTCGCTCTATACTCTCTTTCATTTATTGTAACATATTATGTAATATCTACAGGCCGATATTAAGTATATAGTTATACATATAACCCTATGAGGATATGGCAGTTTTATTGTTTGCATTGGAATGGTTTAATATTGTTTGCTATATTATTATCATTAAAAAAAAAATTTACGTGTAATTTTCACTATTTTTTGTACTGCTTCTTTCCATTGTCAAGAACACAGTGTAAACACAAATTAGTACATTAATGTTTTTATAATTTAGTGTATTGCTTCTATATATTGTCAAGAACATAATGTAAACATGAGCATTGTACTTAAATTGAAGATTAATTTTTATCTTGAAAATATTATTATTAAGTCAAGAAATATGATTTGCTATTGTATTGCTATTGACTGCCTCGGTGGCTCAGTGGTTAGTGACCCTAACTTCTGGATCAAAGAGGTGTAGGTTTGATCCCCACCCAGGGCTAATATTTATGTGATGAACATATGTGCTTGCTCTGTGTCTGGGTGTTATTTAGTTACTATCTTTATAAGTATGTATTTAAAAATAAATATATGTAGTATATCAGTCTCTGGCAGCCATATCACAAGCTTTGCTTAGTTTGGGGTCAGAGACTGTAAAAAAAAAAAAAATTGACCAAAATTCTCTAACATAAGAATATTTTAAGTAGGCCCATTATAGCAGTTTTTTAATATCAATCATGACATTAAAACCAGTGAAATATATTATTGTATCAAAAAACAAAGGAAAATTGTACATAGATATTTTTTGTTATTTTAAGTACTGTTGGTAAAGTACCATTTGCTTGCTGTGCTACTTCACTAACAGTAAAGAAGTAAATATTAGCTGTAACACTTCAAAATGGCATTACTCAAACTAAATAAACACATGCTAGTTATTCATTATATTTATCTAGATTCTCAGATTCTCACCCCAAAATTGCGCACAAAAATACGATGTACCTACCATGTGGTATTTTTAGTAACAAAAACATTTTACAACAACACAAAGTAGCGTTAAGCTTACCTGTACATCTCTTCTACAACAATGTCGATGCAAGCTGGAGTGCGACCTTTTCTTTGAAAAGCTACCTTCGCGTCGGCTGCTGAGACCACTGGATCACCTTTGGCTCTACACCACTGACGTATCATATCTGACCAGAATTTCATTTTCATGTCCCAGGACTCAGGATTTGCAGTTTTCAAGCGGAATGGGGCAAACAGTGCATTCATACGAACATCGTCGTTCCAACACTGGGGGAGCTTATCCTCCGGTAAACCACACTCGTATAAGCCCA
The DNA here is from genome assembly GCA_949316475.1 of Hypomecis punctinalis. Taxonomy (NCBI): domain Eukaryota; kingdom Metazoa; phylum Arthropoda; class Insecta; order Lepidoptera; family Geometridae; genus Hypomecis; species Hypomecis punctinalis. The sequence goes on from OX438822.1 coordinate 5,081,340, forward strand.
TTTTGTTCACTTGAAACAATTTTGGCGCTTGTTTTGATGATGAAACAATAGTTTTTCAGTAGAATTACAATTAATTGCGCGAACGAAATCAGCGTGAGAAAATTTTTGACGTTTGATTTTTTTAGAGTTATGTGTTGCTATTTATAATAATAAATGTTTGGCCGAAAGTATAGTATGGGAAAGCATAAAAGGTCTGAGCAAGGACTTTGTATACTATCTGGACTGCGCACAGACGAAATTTGGCTCAAAGTTAGTTTAGGAAAATTCAACCTTAAAGCGTTGCAACAAAACATATATTCCTTTGAAATGCCATAAGAGAGACACTGTGCCGAGTGAGACTTCCCAAAGTGATGAAGTTGTCCCGCTCGCACTATTGCCATTTCGAAAAGACACTTATATATGGTAGAATTATTAACTGTAAAGCCGCGACTCCCTTAACCATTTTTAAGGTTTTATAATAATGTAGTTTGATGAGAATTTAGTTAAAATTGCGAATAGATGCTAATAAAACAGAGTTTGATATTTATTTTCTATGAATACCTACGTCTTTATGATTAGTGGTTATTTTTTAATTTTGACTAGAGTATCACCGTCGATTGCAAATGGCGTACTATGGTGTATACAAAGAAGTGTGGTAGGGTGACTATGCTGGACATATTTCTTAAACATGCAGGGTGTACATTGTATACTTGTAGTCGTGGGTGTCGTTTTTCATTTTTTTGGGTTTTTATGGTAGATTTCAAAAAAGGCATCCACTTTGAAATTAAATATGACGGATGTCACTTTTTGCAAAAAGTCGTCATTGGTGTCGTTTAATAGGTTTTTGGGGGTGTAGATTTCAAAACTAGCATCCATTTTGGAATTAAAGATGGCGGACGTCACTTTTTTGAAAATGTCGTCATGGGTGTAGTTTTCGAGGTTTTCGGGGGTGCAGATTTCAAAAATGGCATCTATTTTGAACTTAAAGTGGCGGATGTCACTTTTTGCAAAAAGTCGTCATGGGTGTCGTTTAATGGGTTTTCGGGGGTGTAGATTTCAAAACTAGCATCTATTTTGGAGTTAAAGATGGCGGACGTAACTTTTTTGAAAATGTCGTCATGGGTGTAGTTTTCGAGGTTTTCGGGGGTGTAGATTTCAAAACTGGCATCCATTTTGAACTTAAAGATGGCGGATGTCACTTTTTGCATAAAGTCGTCATGGGTGTCGTTTAATAGGTTTTTGGGGGTGTAGATTTCAAAACTAGCATCCATTTTGGAGTTAAAGATGGCGGACATAACTTTTTTTGAAAAAGTCGTGATGGGAGTAGTTTTCGAGATTTTTGGGGGTGTAGATTTCAAAAATGGCCTCTATTTTGGAATTAGTGATGGCGGATGTTGCTTTTTGCTTTTTTGAAAAAGTCGTCATGGGTGTCGTTTCTGAGAATTTGCGGGTGTATATTTCAAAATTGGCATTCATTTTGGAATTAAAAATGGCGAACATTACTTCAAAATGGATGCAATTTTTGAAACTTACACCCCCAAAAACCTAGAAAACGACAACTATGACGGCGTTTTGGAAAACAGATGTCTGCTATCTTTAATTCCAAATAGATGCCATTTTTTAAATCTACAATCCAAAAAAATTAAACACGAGACCCATGACAACCTTTTCAAAAAGTGAAGTCCGACATCTTTAATTCCAAAATGGGTGTCAATTTTGAAATATACACACCCAAAAACCTCGAAAACTACACCCATGGCGACTTTTTCAAAAAGTGAGTCCGCCATTTTTTATTTAAAAATGGATGCCTTATTTACTACGGAAGCCTAAAAATGATTGTGACTTTTCGTAATAAATTATAATTATCAGGATTTTTCGTGACAAAGTCTAGTCGTGGAAAAGTTATCGTGATTAAGATTTTTCGTGATGAAGTCTATTTGTGACAAAGTTTTTCGTGAAAAAGTCGTTCGTGAAAAAGTTTTCGTGAAAAAGTTTTTCGTGGTTAAGTACTGACATGGGTTGCGTGATATGTGTCAAGATTACATCTATGAAACTTAAACGTTGTTTAACACCGTAAATATGGATTCCAGACCATTACTGTCATCACAAAAGTGAAGGAACTCATCGAGATCTACATATCCGATGACAGCTGTCAAACTTTAAAATGGTTTATCTCCGTCATTATCAATTCTAGACCATTGCTGTCTTAACAAAGGTGAAAGAACTCTTCGAGATCTACATTTTCGATAACAGCTGTCAAACTTGAAACCGAATTATTTCCGTATATATTAATTCTAGCTAGACCATTGCTTTTATGGGGATTGGTTTTTATAGAGATCTTTAGGGAAGGCCTATGCCCAGCAATAGGCGTCCTATTGCTAAAACGACGACGATGACGAAGGACGACGAGTTAGGGGTAAGATAACTGCGATTCCTGCGTGCAGTAACATTCCAAAGAAATATTATATCCCGAGACGATCGAGATGTTTGGTCATCCTACTTGGAAAAGAGACACAATCATCTGATGTGGTATCCTTGTCGGCACGTTTTTCTTTGCCAGTACTCAATCCTGTTTATATGATAAATCCATGGGTCTGAGTGAGTAGTACAAAAATAGTGTTGAGGATATGTGGATAGAAAACGATCGTTTTTGCGATTAGAAAAACTTAACTGTCAACATGACGTTAACGATCTCAATGACGTATGGTTTGTTTTCTAATTTTGTTATCTGTGCTGTCAAATCTCTGAGCGTTCGTGTTGTCGCAATTTTATTCATTTTTTAACTAATTTCTCCAATAAATTCATTGAAAAATACATAAAATCAAACATCTTCATCTGCACGCTGTAAGTATTATTCATAAAATGTCTTCTAAATAAATTCTAAGCGCTTGTTATGACCGTCTTTTTGGTTATCTTTTTCGGTAACCCGTGAAAAAAGTAAGAAAATACCTAATTTCTACATCAAATACGCATGAAACTTAGACTTTGTACTCTAAACTTCACCGCAATGTTGTTTGTTTATGAGCTACATCCGTGAAAAAATGATAATCTGTTGTTTTCATCACAATTTACGAATAGGTGTTGGTACCTTCAATAATGATAAGTACTTTACGTAAACAGGTTTTCCAGTGTAAGTAACCGTTATAGCAATGCCTAGGTATGCATTAACAGTTATCTAAGGTGACCTACAAATATGTATGTTATGTTTGTACCGTTTTTAAATTGTGTATGTTGCATCACAGTACCTGTCTAGTAATTATAATTATTTTTGCAAAAAATAGCATGACCGACTTCACCCGTGTATAGAATTCGCGAATATTTCGCACGGATCGATGTAGCATTTTTCACATTATTGTTGATTTATCAAAAATGGCTGAGCCGATTTCGATAAAATTTAAATGGGACCAATTTCGAAGTATACTCTATCCAATAAAAAAATAACCGATTGATAATAATGCTTTAGTTATCATCATGTCAGCTGCAGAATGTCCACTGTTATAATTAGGCCCCCCCATATAATTTTCAAAACACTATATTTGATATTCTATATCTGTATCCAACTTGACCCAATTAAATATAATTTTTTGCCTAAACATTAATAACAATCTTCAAACGATCATAATATAGAATTTTACAGTGGGTGCTCTTACAATTTACTGTTTTTCACTAATACTTACAGACTAAATATAAAGTTTTTCACAAAATATTCATCAAATCATTGAGCTGAATCAAATGATATCCAAAAAGACAGCTATGAGACTAAAAAAATATATGATGTGAAATATTCCTTTATTAATCAGAAAGACAAGATATATCCTAACAGTGCTCACAATAATTTTCAGAGAACATTATTTAAAGGCCGAATTAAACTTATTGGCCATTGTGAAGTTAGCTACAAGCTACGCAAAACCCATTCCTGACTGAAGCTCACAAAACAGCTCTGCATAGTATGTTTAGTTTATTATTTTTAGGTGTTTTCTTTGTTAATAATCTCTCTAGTTTAGGCCACTATTTCTTCTTCTCATCAGTTCATATTCATGCAAGGTTGCCTGGATAAATCGCCGTGGGTGATAAGGCCGCCACTTTCTAATCATATTTTTTAGGGATCCGTGGCTCAAACGGAAAAATGAAACCCTTATAGGATCACTTTGTTGTCTGTCTATGTGTATGTCAAGACTCTTTATCTCGGGAACGCGTAAAGATATCGTGTTGAAATTTAAACTGTATACATATATCTATGATCTCTTGCAGTTGTGTAAAAGAAAAACTTCTCAGTTATAGTTTAAAAAAGTTAGAGCCGTTTATGTTGTAAAAAACCATATATTTTGCACTCACAAAAATCAAAACCTACAGGGTACTTCCCTTTGACGTAAAACTATGAAATTTGGCGAAAAGCATTGTCTCAGAGTACACATATAGGAATAAATCTGAAACTGTACATTTTTATTTAAATCACAAAAAATAGGGCCTCAAAATTCACAAAATATGGGTTCAAAATTCAAAGTGAGTAAATCGTATCATGTAAGGTATCGTATAAAAGAACTTCATTAGCATGTGCTAAAACAGGTTTTTAATTATTTTAACAATGTGTTTGTACGGAACTCTCGATGTGCGAGCCTGACTCGCACTTGTCCGGTTTTTGTCATATATGTGTATACTAAGCGCCACACAAATCGGCGGATGAGAAGTTAGCCGCAGATGACACTTCGCCGTGATTGGCTAATTATTGTGCACACATGCGCAATAATTAGCGAATCACGGCGTAGGGAGCGCGCGGGAGGCATGAGGTTGGCATGCGGGTGTGCCCCGGCGTCTCGTCTCTCTGGCTCCCGTAAAAACCGATATTTTCACCATCACAAACCAACACTGCACACCACATACTATGCAATAGAGTTGTCTACAATTGGAACAGGTTGCCTGAGGATGTCATCTCAGCAAGAACTATAAACACACTTAAGAATAGACTGGATCTTTGGATAAAGAAGGAAAACATTTCTTTGTCAGATAAATACTAATTTAATTTGACTCTGCTTGATATAGGCATATCAGTATACACTGCTCGCCTATAAACAAATAAATAAATAAATTTTAGCTTTTGCGGTGTTTGTAGCTAACATTGTGCTAAGAGCAACAGCTGCCAAGAGGTGTGATTCAGCCTATACCTTGTTTTTTCAGTTTTCAATCAGAGAAAATCCTATCCTGCCACAGATAGAATTGATTGAGGAAAATATGATTTATTTTTGCTATAAAACCACTTGAGTGCTCAATAGTTACAGCAAATAAAGATAAAATCGAGTGGCGTGATAAGAATCAAGTGCTTGAAGTTTTCTTGAACCAAAATTATTATAAGAATGCACAGAACATAATCCTACTAATATTATAAAAGCAAGTTTGTATGTATGGATGTTTGTTCCTCTTTTACGCAAAAACTACTGAACGGATTGAGATGAAACTTTGCAGTAGTAATGCTTATACATCAGAATAACACATAGGCTATAATTTATAAAGATATTGCATGAAACGAAGTTCGCCGGGTCTGTACTTTACTAATATTAAAAATCCGAAAGTATGTTTGTTTGTTGCTCAGCAATTTTTGTTAAAATTTGTGTTTAAAGGTTGGAAAGTGACAAGCCTTTTACTCTGGAAAAATAACTTTCTTTAGTATCGCAGTCAAAATATTTGTCATGCGGGCAAACAACATTGATGCACCAACCCAATTTGGCTGAATCACCAGTCATGGGTAGGCCTATAGCAGTTTCTATGTCCAGCAGTAGACTATTGATATGCTGGTACTGTATCAGCCTTTTAATAGTCCACTACAGAACATAGGCCTACCCATGAAGGGAGATAGGGCCATTTCCACCACACTGGCACAAGGCTTGTTGGTGGATTCATATACGCCATCGAATTTCTTCTATGGAAATATGCAAGTTGCCTCACGGTATTTTCTTTCACCGAAAAGCCAATAGTGTTAAATTACAAAGAAGTAATTGGTACGGAACCGTGATTTGAATCCACGACCTCACGATTGTAAGGCGGGTGTCACTACACCACGGCACGGTCACGGCAAAAGGCTGGTATGGGATGGGAACATTAAGTACTTAACCAAAAGGAATCGACCCTGCAAAGCGTACCCCTCTGCCAAAAGTACGCGACCGGCGGTCATGCTCTTTATATAAATATATCGGTCTGGTTGCGCTTGTGTTGCGTTCATTTTCAGCTAGTGTTAGTTAATTACATTTGTGTGCGTGTAAACTTGCTTATATTTTGGTTTGTGTGCGTTTTTTCACCCCCCACTGACTTGGCAGACTTCGGTGCTTAGGTGTATCCACACCTTTTGGTTAGGTACTTAATGGATGGGAATGTTTAAAATAAATGTAATTTCAAAGTAACAAAGGCCTTGGTGTTATCAGTTGACAAGAAATCACTATTCTCGCACTATCAGTTATCTTAAAGTAAATAAGTGGATATTGTTGTATCAGGGATTTAATAACCAAACAGATATGGGTATAAATATGCTTGTTCGATGAGGAATCCATGCTGGTATCGTTATTTTTCGCTGACTTCAACTGAGTACAGAATTCAGATAGTTTGCACGAATGCATGTATCATCGACTTATTTATATTCACATTATTGTAAAGTTTTGAAAACGATTCCGTCGACTTCGATAAAAGGTGACGTCCACATGTGGTATATTATTTAGAGAAAAATCGAACCAAGATGATATATACATCATTTGAAAGCTTGATTTACGGGCTTCTCAAAAATATTTAACTTTGATTTTTTAATCCCTCCATTTTTTTTAAATGTGAAAAATAAGTTGTATGTTAAATAATAATACAGCTTGTATTTTTTCTAGTTTAGCAATAATAAAGTGCTTTTATCGTTATTTTACTTGCATTCTTATCTAATTCTTCCACATTCATCTCTTAATTTGCTAAAATTAAAAATTATAACCTACCAGAGTGACCAGGTAGTAGGTACAATGTGACAAAAAAACACTTAAAAACTGTGTCTAATTGGTAAAAATGCTTTGCTAGAGTTGGTTGCTAGAGATAAACTACCTATCGAGCCAAATATATTTATTTATCCTAATAGATTTAAAATTAATTTTAAAAAATACGGAGGGCTCTTTTTTGTTTTTAACTGATGTAATAGACTCGGAAAAATATGAACTTTCTCGAAATGTAACGAGTGTTGTGGTTAGAATTTTTGATTATTATTATACCACCCTCCATACATTTTGTGGACATGTCCTTTAACTAGGACAACCTCTGAAGTCTGAACTACCAGACAAAAAGGAATCATCAAAAAATCAATCGGTTCATAATTGGCGGAGTATTCGCGTAATAGAAACCGCTATGTAATCAATTTTTGTATGTGTTTTACGCCGCAATACTCTTACATACAAAAACTGACTGCCTCGGTGGCTCATTGGTTAGTGACCCTAACTTCTAGATCAAAGAGGCGTGGGTTCGATCCCCACCCAGGGCAAATATTTATGTAATGAAAATAAGTGTTTGCTCTGTGTCTGGGTTTTATTTAGTTACTATCTATATAAGTATTTATTTAAAAATATGTATATGTAGTATATCAGTCTCTGGCAGCCATATCACAAGCTTTGCTTAGTTTGGGGTCAGAGGCCGTGTGTAAGATGTCCCCAAATATTTATTTATTTAAACAAAAATTGATTACATAGCAGTTTCTATGCGTTTTCGATGCTCTGATTATGACGTACAACTTTTCTACTATAAGGCGCTTCTCATTATAGACAGCCTCGGTGGACCACTGGTTACAGACCCTGACTTCTGGTTCAAATAAGGGTGGGTTCGATTCCCTCCCAGGGCAAGCTTTTTTGTTATGAACATAGGTGTTTGCTCTGTGTCTGGGTGTTATTATCTATTTATATAATATAAGTATGTACCTAAAAATATGTATATCAGTCTCTGGCAGCCATATCATAAGCTTTGCTTAGTTTGGGGTCAGAGACAGTCTCTAAAATGTCCCTAACATATTTAATAAAAAAAATTGTTGGGTTTCCAGGTTGCCGGATGGCGTGACATCGATTGTGAAGTGCGAGCAACACGGCATGCTGTCTTCCTACGCTACGCGCGCCGCGCGCGGTTCATCACTGGAATGTTATTAGGTAAGTTTTCTATGAGCAAGTAGTCAATAGGCATGGTTTTATTTTATTTATTTACAGGCCAACAGCCCAAAAAATAAAATTATACTTAATTATACAAATATAATAAAATATATCGATTTGTTATTATGAAACGAAAATGCACGATTCTTGATTTCAAGCGATCGATGTCGTAAGATTCGTATATATGTATCCGTGGATTATATTAAAAGATAAGTAAATACACCCGGTATATACTAGAGTATATACTATAAATAAACAGCCAATAACAGACCTAATCCTAAAATTTGTTATGAAAAGAAAAGAAAAAAAACAAGCCGGTCACATCTGAGTACATACTTAATGTTAACATAATGAAGACTGGGTAAAAAAAAAAAATTATTAGTACGTGGGTTAGATTATCAAAAAATATTGGACACGTATTGTTTCTTTTGTCAAAAAAACAACAAATGACGTTGTTAAACTTTGCCAAAGTTTGGGAGTGGGAGTCGTGACGTCACTTCCCTCAGAGAAGTCTACATTTGTATGTAAATTGCGACGTCATGCGGAACTTGCGGGTTATATCATCATCATTTTTTTTTAATTGACAAAAGAACAAAATATGTGTCTAATACTTCGAGTAAATATCTACAGAGCCACAGTCCCTAAGTGAAAGTAGTACAAAAATGTCCGAGCGCCGTCATGCAAACCGACTTAGATATTTATATTAAACTAGCTGACCCGGCCACGCGTTGCTGTGGCTAAATAAATTAAAATTGCGACTATAATTTGAGATTTAAACTATCCTATCTCTCAAGTTGGATCGAACTGCACATGGTGTGCGAATTTTATTATAATCGGTTAAGTGGTTTAGAAGTCCATTGAGGACAAACATTGTGACACGAGATTTATATATATTAAGATTAAGATATTAAATAATTCACAATGACCCGTTCTCTCGAATCTCGAAGTAACCGAGCACTTTGGCGCGGCGTTTTCCTTTGACCTTACAACTACTTAAAAAGGCCTGCCCACTACGTAGCTTGGATAAGGAAATTATTTTTATCGTGCTTCACACACTAGGTGTATAGAAACTTTCTTTTTGTGATAAACATTTCAAAAATTGACGCGTTCGCAGGATTTGAACCTGCATCTCTCTGGGATTCCGGCCCAGATGCTTTGTCCAATTAAGCTAAAACGCTGTCTGCGAAGGCGCCGAAGTAGTGAAAGTGTTTATCATTTTTACCAACTACTACATTGTTGGAAACGCTATCTGTGAGAACTGCTTTAAACCAGTCAGTCAAAGGTTAAAATCCTGCGAACGCGTCAATTTTTGAAATGTTTATCACATAAAGAAAGCTTGGGCAAGGTGACACTTTTTGCACGATTGTGATTGTGACTCTATAGATATTTGTTCGAAGGACAAATATTTTTGACAATGTGACTGACTCTTACCTAGGCATGCTAGCAAGGATAAAATAAAAATAAATTAATGTGCATAGATTTATTACCACAAATAATTATTAACTTCTCACATGTGGAAGTACTATTCGTTTGGGAAAGTTTGAGGGATATTCAAAATGGAGTGCTAACCCATAAATCCTGTAATTTATTACAAGTTAAGTGCACAATCATCTTATGTCTCACAGACGTTATGGGTTTTTTTTTGCAAAGTTAGCAAAAAGGAACACTTCAGACTAAAAGCAAATAAATGCTCAAGAGTCATAGGTATCGCATTACAAAAGTGTAGTTCGTAAGTTTTTTTCAAGGGACATGGTTTAGTCAAGTGGAAGCTTTTGGGTAAACTAAACACAAAAGAACATAATTTGTGCATCTTACACGGCCATTATAAATATCGTTTTTCAGAATAGTGGCGCCTGCCTGAGGGTTTATTTTTGTGAGTTGGGTGATAATGAGGATAACATGTGCATTACATAGTTGCTATAAGGGTAGGCAGGTAGCGGATAACTTGAGTGCGAAATCTACTCGTATTTAGGTCAGTTCAAATCGCGCGCGCTCAATGGAAGGTTCTCCATTACTAAACTAAAAAGTTCAGCCTAGTCTTGTTAGAATATTATATATTTAGAGTGATGTGCCAATAAGTGAGGGGCCTCAGCGGTGTCAACAATAAAAAGCTAAGTGTGCTAATCTTTACTCGACTAGGTGACAAAAATTACAACGTCCACGCAGACCTGAGCGCTTGCCTGTTTTTTTATTTATTTTTCGTGCAAGTGAAGACAATGAATCGACACGCCTTTATTTTTAATTTTTTTTGGTAGCGTGTATAAAAGTCGCGCCTGTTTTTATAATTTTTTTTGTAGCGCGCACACCTGAGCGCTTGCCTGTTTTTTTATTTATTTTTCGTGCAAGTGAAGACAATGAATCGACACGCCTTTATTTTTATTTTTTTTTGGTAGCGTGTATAAAAGTCGCGCCTGTTTTTATAATTTTTTTTGTAGCGCGCACACCTGAGCGCTTGCCTGTTTTTTTATTTATTTTTCGTGCAAGTGAAGACAACGAATCGACACGCCTTTATTTTTTTTTTTTTTTGGTAGCGTGTATAAAAGTCGCGCCTGTTTTTATAATTTTTTTTGTAGCGCGCACACCTGAGCGCTTGCCTGTTTTTTTATTTATTTTTCGTGCAAGTGAAGACAACGAATCGACACGCCTTTATTTTTTAGGCCACGCAACATGAACCGGAGATTCAATGAACGAGGTACCTAGATTGGGTTAAGATTAGCATTTGCTTATTTTTCAACAGGACCCTGAAACGCGACACACGGAGATTTTTTGGTGACGAGGTAGATGGGGTAAGTCGCATGTTCCTCTATCAATGCATCCGCCCGTCTTACGGATCACGATCCTTTTAAACAGCTTGAAAAAGTTTAGTCATAATTCAGACATAAAACAAATATCATATGGACTGAATTGATAAGGGGAGGGTAAAGGGTAATCACAGTGGTGACGTGAGCCAGGATGTTCGTCAATAAATGTAATAATTTATTATTACAACGAACAAACGAACCTGAACAATACATCAAAAATCACAACGTAGAGGTCCTTAAACAATTTATTACTAGACGAACCATGAGCTAAAGTATTCCTGGATGGTGAGGAGTAGATTAAAAAAAAAAAAATAATGGAAATAAAATCCAAGCCAGGTTGGGATTTACCAACATTCTTTCCAAAAAAAAGAATAACAAGGAACAATACGAAGCTGGTAAACTATGAGATTTGCTTTGGTTGATTCACACTAATATAAATTAAAGTAGTTCAGCTGGGTAACAAAAAAAAAAACAAAGGGGATTGTTTCATGGTTAAAAAATAAAAAAAGAAGTTACAATAGACGAAATTCAAAGACGGATGCATTGTGTGGAACATGTGGCTGACTGTTATGTTATATTACCTACATTTTTATAATTCCGTGCCGTAATAGTTATACAAAAACTTAGAACACATTATTTTACTGTATTATTTTATAGGAACCTAGATACGAAGTAAATTATTCACCCCACAATCGGAATAAGGACAGACTAGAGCCAACATAGCGGGTATTTATTAGTGATTTAGGTAATTAAGCCGGGGTTACAGCTGATTGGCTCGCTGCGGACTAGGTAGTACAACGTAGGAGCGGTGCAGGGAATATTTCGCTCTCTTTCTTCTACTCAAGAGTCTTGTGAACAAATGCTGTGCATTATTGCTATTTGCTACTGATAAGCAGTAACAATGAGTTATATAAATTGTACCGACTTCAAAAAAGAAGGTTCTCAGTTCAATTTTATGTTTTATTTTTGTATGTATGAATGTTACGCGATTCCTCCACCAATAATAAACTGATATGAAGATCGTTCTTTTTTTGTTGCACTTCAGAGGGAGTTCATTGAAATGTTATCAAAATCGGCTTAGACATTGTTTGAAAAATCAAAATAAATATGAAAATTACTACTTTGATGATACATCGATTCGTGTGATCTATTTGAATTCTATACATGGGCGAAGTCAGTTGTGCCATTATTGAAGGAAAGAAACTATGTATCTATCATTTGAGTAATTAAATGTAGAGAGCGTTTAATCAAGTGAGAGGTCGGATCATAATTACATATTTACACTAAATCGGGATTGCACTTATAGCATATAACGGAGGAGAGTTCCTAATAATGTAAAATTAATGTTGTGCAACTACGACGTCTCGCTTTTTCTCTATTGTTATCCTATAATGCACGTAAACGGTGCGACGTCATTGTGAATGAGTTGGTTTTATTAACTATTACCCATGTCAAGCACCTTTACGTGGCTTTAAACTCTGACACCAGGGCTAGCCACCCGGTTTACACGAACTTACTTATTATCTATTGATAACCACATTGTTCCCGCGCAAAATGCTCAGAGCCCTAATCTTACCATATCGTCTGCAGCGAGCTATTAATTGTACTTAGTAAGTTGGGTTAGTCTTTCTGGGAATAACAGTAGGTACATAATATTATTACGTCTTAAACTAAACAGTATTTGAGAGGGGTATGGAAATTAAAAATTATTGTTAATGTTAGGACGTTTATACGAGGTAAGTGTCTACTAATTATCGTTAGGTTTTGTTAGTTGAATAAAATAATATGTCCCTAAGGTTAGGTAACATTTATACATTAATTGATTTTGTAATGCATTGATAATCTGAATGCAAGTATCTTTATTAATTTAGTGGACCGTAAATTAACCTATTGAAGACAAAAACAATTGAATGCGTTCAGGTAAAGCGAGTTATTTTTGTACCTAATAATGGGAACGGAATAACAATAGTAAGGATAAGAAAATATGATCCAGCGTCTTAAGATATTAGGATACAACACATCCCTTGTATAGAAAATTGACTAGTTGCGGGTTATGTAGGGGTTTTACCTTTAATTCATGATTGTGATGATGGTTAAGGGCGGTTCGAATCCTGCCTCTAATATGGTTTGATTACAGTAATATCATTTCAATTACCTAAGGATTTTTCAAAGGAATGGAACTAGGGTTGTTGATGATGTTTAAAGGTGGTTCGAATCCAGCCTTGATTATGGTTTGATTAGGTTCGGGGGTCATTTCAGTTACCTAAGGATTACCAAATGAATAGAACAAGGGTTAATGTTGATGATGATTAGAAGCGGTTCGAATCCTGCTCATCAAATATGCTGTTTATTAAAGTTGTGTTCTTTCATTTACGTAAAGATTTCCGTAGAAACAGTAATAAGGTAATTTTTTCATGACGATGATGAGTATTAGTATCAGACACATAAGTATAGCATCACTTTCTTAACGTAATTATCGTTTAGCTACATAAATCCCAGTGAAATCCATACGGACAAAAGAATGGTATTCAAAGAGAAAAAAAAGCAGATCATTATAAGTATGAGTAGTTATGTGTACAATAGAAGAGTGTAAATGTTAAAATATAATTATGTATATTTTTTATAGAAGTAATAAGGATTTGAAGAGTCTGAGAGGGGGAGCTCGATTTAGAATTCTAGATCATATAACAGAACATAATCAAAGGGCGGTTAAAATATTACAAAGTAGTGAAAAAAAGTTAGGGGATGTTATAACCATTATGGATCTGAGAGGGGGGCATAAGCTAGTTTGTGTTTTTACGAATTGTGCTAGGATATGAGGATAGGAATTCTTTATAAGGTGTTAAGGTCATGGTTAGGAATATAAGATCCAGCAGTGGACTTCTTATCGCTGATGGGTGGATGGGTGGAAGTCGGTTGTGTCATTTGTGACGAAAAATAATTATTATTGTAAATGAAATGAAATGAAATTATTTATTGCTCAAAACTGTGTACATTCAGATCTTCATAATTTGTTTATCAAGCACTTTAAACAGTTTTGTCTCTTCAGACATGCAATATGTTATTATTATAGTATTACTAACATTTAACTTACAATAGTTATACAATTAAATTAAACAACATTTCTTACAGGTCAAATTTAAGCTAACAATAATTATTAAATTATGTTAATATTAAATTTACTGTTAGACAATAATAATATTAAGTACAAAAATCAATATATACCCAAAAATTCATTTATTGAGTAGAATCTTTTCTGTAACAGCCAGGTTTTCAACTTATTTTTAAATTTAGGTAAAGTTTTTTACACTTTTACTGTTTTGTACTAACTGTTCCTTTATTCCTGATCCCCAGGTGTCCAATTATCGAATATCCTGAGAGTCCAGTCTACCCAGCCTCTAGGATCCCTACTGCGATTTGTGAGCACCCATCCTTTCCTCTCCTATCCATAGGATATCCTTTTACTTTACTTTTAAATATGTATTTATTTACATAACTTAAGAAACAACGAAATTCAATTCTTAACTACCTTATACCTATATAAATATATCCTATATACAAAAAAGTGCTAAAAATTTAAACAAATACTGTGTCCGTGTGGTAGGGTGCCAAGAACGCAAGTTTAATATTAGATTTTTATTTATTCAATAATTCGAAATGTTTACAATTTATGTAACATATCTTATTACTAGCTGACCCGCCCCCCTACCGCCTAAAGCAATAGCAATCGTTTATGACATCATTTTAGTCATTTGGCACCGCCTATGTGACGTTAGCCATCAAAGTTGTTCATTCAACGATTGCTTTCGCAATCCGCGCAAAGCAATTGATAGTTAACGTCACATAGGCGGTGCTAAATGACTAAAATGAAGTCATAAACGATTGCTATTACGATTGCTATTGCTTAGGCGGTCGGGGGGCCGCTCAACTTCATGTAACCTTTATCAAAATCTTCTGACAATTACAAACACAATAAAAAAAGAATTAGCCAAATCGTTCCAGCCTTCCAGCATTTTTGACCGACGAAACGGAGGAGGTAGGTCCGCAATTCGACGCGTATACTAAGCGCCACACAAATCGACGGATGAGAAGTTAGCCGCAGATGCCACTTCGCCGTGATTCGCTAATTATTGCGCATGTGTGCACAATAATTGTGTAGTCAAACGCAAACCTATTCGAAATAAAAAAAAAAAAAAAAAAAAAAAAAAAAAAAAAAAAAACAATGCCTATACAAATGGCGAAGTAGTGAGCTCGGGCGTAAGGAGCGCGCGGTAGGCACGAGGTTAGCGGGCGGGTGTGCCACGGCGTTTCGTCTCTCTGGCTCCCACGCGTACCCTTATTTCGGCTTTTGCGCAGAACGCTGCGCATAACTTCCCATCCGTCAATTTGTGTCGCGCTCAGTATACCTATATTTTTTATGTGTAACGCATAACTTTTTACATAGTGGTCCCATTTTGATAATTCTTTTTCTTATTGGAAAGAGTATACTTCAAAGTTGGTCCCATTTAAATTTTATCGAAATCGGCTGAGCCATTTTTGATAAATCAAAAATAACGTGAAATTGCTACGTCGATCCGTGCGAAATAATCGCGAATTCTGTACACGGTTAAAGTCGGTCTTGCTATTTTTTGCTAATATAGTTATTATTTAGATATCACTACATAGTATAAAACAAAGTCGCTTCCCTGTCTGTCTGTCCCTATGTATTATTTATTATTTATTTATTTATTTATTACGCTGCTCAGGCACACATAGGCGACTTGCCTCACATATAATGTCAGGGCAGTCAATGTATCCCCGCAAAGTTTTCAACACCATTGAGATCTGTTCACATGTATGCTTATACAGGGTTAATTCTAATCAATTAACATCCTTTTGGGGGTTTATTCTGTACATCAAACTATTGTTCTGCTACTTTTGTCAAACATCAAAAAAAAATTGGTGTTCTATAGAAAAATATCGTTCACCCGTGACCAAATGTATGGGTCAGGTGATATTTTTTTGGAGTTTTGGCAAAAGTCGCAGAACAAAAGTTGTTAGTTTTGATGTACAGAATAAGCCCCTAAAAGGATGCTAATTGATTAGAAATAACCCTGTATATCGTTAAAATTACGCAACGGATTTTGTTGTGGTTTTTTTTAAATAGATAAAGTGATTCAAGAGGATGGTTTATATGTATAATACACCTGTGCGAAGCCGGGACGGGTCGCTAGTAGTTTTATAAATTATCAATAATGTCAACTTATATAATTCACTTAATTAAAAATAATTCCTTTTTCCACACATGTAAATAATGTTTTGATATTAATTAAATACTCATAATAATATAACGATAGTATTTATCGATGTTTTTCACGATTATCGATGCTAATGTAACATATAATTGGGTTTAATTTAATTACACAAATGTAAAAAATGTTATGATATTAAAAGCAAACTTGCTTATATTTTGGTTTGTGTGCGTTTCTTCACCCCCCACTGACTTGGCAGACTTCGGTGCTTAGGCGTGTCGACTCCTTTTGGTTAGGTACTTAATGCCTGTCCGGGAGTCACGGTCGTACAGACGTCCTACGGGCCCGAGCCCGGTCCCGTTCTAATATAAATCATCCCTTAGACCCACGACCCCACGATTTTAAGGTCAGTGTCTCACATCTTCTATATACGCTATCAGTGACCTCTACTGGTTGCTATCGCCCAGGGTCAGCCGGCGACCCGTGATGATTTTCACGTTTCCGATACCGCGTGCCGGCACGTGGGGGGATGGTGAGCGCTGATCTTTTGACATTGACGTTCGCGCTTATGACGTATTGTTAAAGGCGATTACTGTACACCAGCCTTTTTGACCGACGAACCACCGGAGGAGGTATACAATTCGACACGTATATATATATTTTTTTTATGTATAACCACGCATTACTTTTTTCATAGTAGTCCGATTTCAATAATTATTTTTTTATTGAAAAGAATATACTTCGAAATTGGTCCAATTTAAATTTTATCGAAATCGGCTGAGTTATGACATTCCGAATTGTGATTTTGACGACTGATAAATGCGTTTTTGTTTGTTCCACTCTCGCGTATGCTGTTTAACCAGATATGAATAAGACAGCTGTAACGTAGTTTCTATTTGAGTAAAATTTAGCGAGGTTTCTATTACTTTATTCCTTATTCTGAGTAGTAGCCTTATACTAAGCCAAAAAGGGGTATTTTTGACCGACGAACCACCGGAGGAGGTATACAATTCGATGCGTATATATATATATATATTTTATGTATAACCACGCATAACTTTTTTATAGTAGTCCGATTTCAATAATTATTTTTTTATTGAAAAGAATATACTTCGAAATTGGTCCCATTTCAATTTTATCGAAATCGGCTGAGCCATTTTTGATAAATCAACAATAATGTGAAAAATGCTAAATCTATCCGTGCATAATATTTGCGTTCTAGCGATGCGCCCCGGCTTCGCACAGGTGTATTATACATATACACATTTCTCTTGAATTATTCTATCTTTTAAAACAAACTGCATCAACATCCGTTGCGTAGTTTTAAACATATAGTTTTAAAGATACATGGGGACAGACAGCGGAAAGCGACTTTGTTTTATACTATGTAATGATTCTGTACACGGGTGAAGACGGTCATATTTTTTGCAAAAAATATTTATTAATATTTGATATAATTACTTTACCAAAAAATATGGGGAAATATTATTATGAAGAAAGTGTGGGCGGTAAAATGTCAAATTGCATAGCTATACTCTATAAAATTTAACTTGATCTCTGCGACAGCTGTCAGAAAAATCACGCCTATGAAGTCCTGAATGTCTTAATAGTACTGACAGTACCTGTCAATGTCATACTTTATGGGCATGCCGATTAGTGATGGGTGACGAATGATCGTGACCACAGAGTTTTAGATAGAGTTTTATTTAAAATATCGATATTTTAAATAAAACTTAATTTATCATTAATTTTATTGTATATTTTAATATCATAACATATTTTACATGTGTAATTAAATTAAACCCAATTATATGTTACATTAGCATCGATAATAGTGAAAAACGTCGATAAATACTATCGTTACATTATTATGAGTATTTAATTAATATCATAACATTATTTACATGTGTACATATTTGATCTTAAATAATAGTAAGTAAATAAAATCCAATTTCTCACCTTCAACTACTCATTCGATTTCAGTACAACATTGTTTGATAATCGATTTTTTCCACCACTATCCCAACTCTAAAAATGTCAATCTTCTATGTCAATGTCACTGTCGCAGAGATCAAGTTTAAAATTTTATAGAGTATAGTTAAAAGCTGTGATCGCCTCCACTTTTCTCTTAATTCCTTGCGTTGGGACGGTAATGATATTTAGATAGTATTGTGACTCGGCACGGTCCTTGAAATATATATCTACAGCGTCATGTGACCACTCAGAACGTATCACGCGCTAGGGGCATCCCATCAGTATTTTAAGTTCATCTACTTACTCTTGACTTACTTGAGTTTCTTTCTAGTTTTGAATCATATTATAATAATAAAAATAAATATTGGGGAACATCTCACACACGGCCTCTGACCCCAAACCAAAGAAGATATAATAATACTACGTATAGAACGGCCACTCGTTACCCCCCACCCGTTTGAGTCTTCCTCACTTCCACCCCGCGTCAGGACACGATTTACTACTCTGCGCGCGGGCTGCACTGGCCGCTGCAAATACCCGTGTAGCGTTCGTGCGTATGTGTAGTATCTGTGAATAAATATAGTGTTGTGTGCGTAAGACAGCAGATTTTGTATGAAGAATCGCGGAGTGTCCGGGCTGTGCCCAAACTAAGCAAAGCTTGCGATATGGCTGCCAGAGACTGATATACTACATATACCTACATATGTTTTTAAATACATACTTATATAGATAGTACCTAAATAACACCCAGACACAGAGCAAACACCTATGTTCATCACAAAAATGCTTGCCCTGGGTGGGGATCGAACTCACGCCTCTTTGATCTAGAAGTCAGGTTCACTAACCACTGAGCCACCGGGTCAGTCGTATATCACATTATACCTATTATGATGTATTATTATTTATTATTATATTTATTACAAAAAAGAAATTCTTTGTGAATTAAAAAGGAAGTTTTTTATGATTTTATTTTGAGTGCTTTCCACACTAGATTTTTATCTCAAAGAGTTATCTTTGTGATAAGCATTTCAAAAATCTGAAGCGAACACAGGATTTGAACCTGCCCCTTCGGATCACTAGCCCGACGCTCTAACCAACTGAGCCAGCCCGCCTCCTACGCAAGCTTCAAATTTCTGAAGTGCTTAAGTGCTCTGAAGTTAGAGCGTCGGGCTAGTGATCCGAAGGGGCAGGTTCAAATCCTGCGTTCGCTTCAGATTTTTGAAACCATTGATTAGTTCCATTGATTGTACCATTGATTAGTTCCATTGATGGTACTACTCACGTAAGTGTACTTCGCTAGTACCATTAAGGTACTGTACCAGCTTTTTTTTAACAGTCCACTGCAGGACGTAGGCCTACCCACGAAGGGTGGGCCATGTCCACCACGCTGGCCCAATGCGGGTTGGTGGATTCATTTAAGTCATCGAATTTCTTCTACGGACGTATGCCGGTTGCCTCACGATGTTTTCCTTCACCGAAAAGCCAATGGTGCCAAATATTGATGAACACAATAAAAATATTTATACCTACAGACGAACATAGCACCTTCTCCTTAAGAAGTCGGTAAACTAGGTTTTTTCCTGAAGGTAATGATGATGTTTTCCTTCACCGAAAAGTCAGTGGTGTGAAATTCCGTACAAACATTCCAAAGAACTCATTGGTACGGGACCGGGGATTTGAACCCGCCACCTCACGATTGTAAGGCGGGTGTCACTACCTCTTAAGGTAGGACTCTTAGACCACCACGGCTTAAGGTACTAGCGACGTAGAATTTATATCCTATGCGTCGTTAGTACCATTCATATGCTCCCAACACAAGTAAGAACAATGGACCATTATGGAGTTTGGGTTATCGTGGCTTTGGCGGGTACTGTACTGTATCAGCCTTTTTTTTTAATAGTCCACTGCAGGGTGATTGGGCCATATCCACCACCCTGGCCCTGTGCGGGTTGGTGGATTCACATACGCCATCGAATTTCTTCTACGGACTTATGCAGGTTGCCTCACGATGTTTTCCTTCACCGAAAAGCCAATAGTGTGAAATTCCGTACATAAATTCTAAAGAAATCATTGGTACGGGACCGGGATTTGAACCCACGACCTCACGGCTTATATGGCGGGTAGACGGCACTAATTTTAGAGGTGTGTAAAATACTGATCTAAATTCGTCAAATAATAAAGCGCAATTTTTCTAGCAATTTATTTAGAAACTAAAAAGAAACCGGAAGCGACTGACAGCCGCGACCTAGACTATGAAAGTACACTGAGCCGTGCACACTATCGGACATAAGTCGCGGACGTCACCTTTGGACGACCTTGAGCGTTCGGACGTCCGAGAGCGATCTGGCACACCGGATGTTTTAAGACTGTGCACATTGCTAAGTCGTGGCTGTCAGTCGCGTCCATCAGCCGCGTCCGATACTATGTTTCCGGCTTCATCATCATTATCATCAGCCTTTAATAACCCACTGCTGGGCATAGGCCTCCCTTTGTTTCTGCCATTCACCTCTATCTCTTGCCAATTCTATCCACTTGATGCCCACTAATCGCCTTATGTCATCGACCCATCTCATTATTGGTCTACCCGGATTTCTCCGACCCAGTCTGGGCCACCACTCGGTTGTGGACTTGCTCCACCTACCGTCCTCCCGCCTTGCCACATGTCCGGCCCAGCTCCATTTTAGATCCATCACTCACTCCACAATATCGACCACTCTAGTGCGACGTCGTATTTCAATGTTCCGGATACGATCTCGTAGCTTGATGCCGAGCATGGCGCGCTCCATGGATCTCTCCACTCACACACACATACATCCACTCACACACCAACATGCACGCTACACACACACATTACGCAATCGAAAAATGGAAATTACTTGTATTTAAGTAAATTAAAACACAAGTAAGAACAATGGACCATTATGGAGTTTGGGTTATCGTGGCTTTGGCGGGTACTGTACTGTATCAGCCTTTTTTTTTAATAGTCCACTGCAGGGTGATTGGGCCATATCCACCACCCTGGCCCTGTGCGGGTTGGTGGATTCACATACGCCATCGAATTTCTTCTACGGACTTATGCAGGTTGCCTCACGATGTTTTCCTTCACCGAAAAGCCAATAGTGTGAAATTCCGTACATAAATTCTAAAGAAATCATTGGTACGGGACCGGGATTTGAACCCACGACCTCACGGCTTATATGGCGGGTAGACGGCACTAATTTTAGAGGTGTGTAAAATACTGATCTAAATTCGTCAAATAATAAAGCGCAATTTTTCTAGCAATTTATTTAGAAACTAAAAAGAAACCGGAAGCGACTGACAGCCGCGACCTAGACTATGAAAGTACACTGAGCCGTGCACACTATCGGACATAAGTCGCGGACGTCACCTTTGGACGACCTTGAGCGTTCGGACGTCCGAGAGCGATCTGGCACACCGGATGTTTTAAGACTGTGCACATTGCTAAGTCGTGGCTGTCAGTCGCGTCCATCAGCCGCGTCCGATACTATGTTTCCGGCTTCATCATCATTATCATCAGCCTTTAATAACCCACTGCTGGGCATAGGCCTCCCTTTGTTTCTGCCATTCACCTCTATCTCTTGCCAATTCTATCCACTTGATGCCCACTAATCGCCTTATGTCATCGACCCATCTCATTATTGGTCTACCCGGATTTCTCCGACCCAGTCTGGGCCACCACTCGGTTGTGGACTTGCTCCACCTACCGTCCTCCCGCCTTGCCACATGTCCGGCCCAGCTCCATTTTAGATCCATCACTCACTCCACAATATCGACCACTCTAGTGCGACGTCGTATTTCAATGTTCCGGATACGATCTCGTAGCTTGATGCCGAGCATGGCGCGCTCCATGGATCTCTCCACTCACACACACATACATCCACTCACACACCAACATGCACGCTACACACACACATTACGCAATCGAAAAATGGAAATTACTTGTATTTAAGTAAATTACTAAGAACTCATTGTTAAGTCACTCTTTTCATTACATTAGGTAATAATTATGAGATGTCTTATCTAAAAGCGGAAGAGACTAAATCTCACGACACAGGACCACCCTAGTGTGAGATTTAGGGTTCCACT
This sequence comes from Hypomecis punctinalis, assembly GCA_949316475.1. NCBI lineage: Eukaryota > Metazoa > Arthropoda > Insecta > Lepidoptera > Geometridae > Hypomecis > Hypomecis punctinalis. The sequence continues at coordinate 5,103,579 of OX438822.1, forward strand.
CTGGAAGTTTGTAAATTTAATCTAAGTACCTACCTACTAACATTACTTTAAGCATCATCAAGATTTACTAACTCCAAAACTTGTAACTTTTTGAGCAAAATAAACGTTATCTTATCATATCTCTGTGCGACCTCGATTTTGTGCACAATCTTTTCCGTGAGTGTCCACGTGTCGGCACCATAAGTCATGGTGGGCAGAACACATTGATTATAAAGACAGGTTTTCCGGCTTAAGTAAATGAAATTAAAATTCTGAAGGTTGGCAGCCCTAGCGCGTGATACGCTCTGCGTGGCCACGTGGCGCTGTAGGTATATATATTTCAACGACGGCCGAGTCACAATACTGTTAGGTATTATAATTCATAAACGTTTATTTGTGCATATGGGTACAGAAAAATAGGATGGTAATTTTGGTACTTGGTTTCGGTATGCAAATATGAGAGAAAACAAGGGAATATAAGTACATGTGATAGTGGCTTTTGCAGTAAATGAACTCTTAACGCTAAAAAGAAATGAGATCTGAAATTACAAAAAACACACAAGAGTAATTACAATCATGTCTGAATAAATATTTACCATTGTTACAAAATATATTAAGCTATCAAAAAGCATTAAATAAAAAATGTAATGATAGTCATAATGTCTAAAATTCAATGTCAAGATTATCAAGTCAAGATTAGATTACTATGTCAATGATAATGTTAATAATAAATGTCAAAATACAATTAAGTCAAAAATAATTAATACTGCAAATCAAATTAAAACTTTTCATTCAGATATTCTTGTATGTCATAGTAAGCCTTTTCCTGAAGAAAACATTTAAGTTTACTCTTGAAAATGTGTTCTGATTCTATGTCAATTAAATATTTAGGTAAATTGTTATAAATCATAGGTAACATAGATATCATTACCGTGCTCTTGGTCTTCAACTCGCATTAGCATCAAATTACAAATGCGCAACGAGTAATGAGTGTACTTCAATAATTTAACAATAATAGGCTGCTATAAAAACGCCGTTTCCTTTATTTAAGTCTCGTTAGACCATTGGGTACAGTCAGCGACATAGATATTCTGCTTTTTTTAACATCTACGATGACGTGTCGTTTTCTGACAATAATGTTCAAAATATAATTCATGATGTACATTGGGGTACAGTGAATTTTGCGAATCGGAACCCGGACTAAAAGTGAAACCCCGGACTACAAATGAAACTCCGACCGGGCGCTCCCCGGACGCCCTCTAAACTAGGACGAATCCGGGAAAACCAGGACGGATGGCAACCCTATCCACAGGAAATGTTGAAAAAAATGCTTAGTAATTTGATAGTGGTTACTGTACCGCATTGAGGTGACTGCCATAACGTCAAAATAGTTGATTGCGACTGTGGTGCCTCTAGTGAGAAATCGCGGCACTAAATTAACCATACTGAAAAAGAAACTTTATCACAAAAAGAAAGTTTCTATACACCTAGTGTGTGAAGCACGATAAAAATAATTTTCATTGATTAAGCAATGCGTCATTTCTCGTTAATGGTAAGAAGTTCTAATAATTTCACATTAAGTGACTGACTGGTTTAAAGCAGTTCTCACAAATGGCGCTTCCAACTATGTAGTAGTTGGTAAAAATGATAAACACTCACTAATTCGGCGCCTTCGCAGAGAGCGTTTTAGCTTAATTGGACAGAGCATCTGGACCGGAGTCCCAGAGGATGCAGGTTCAAATCCTGCGAACGCGTCAATTTTTGAAATGTTTATCACAAAAAGAAAGTTTCCATACACCTAGTGTGTGAAGCACGATAAAAATAATTTTCATTGTTTGTCAAAGTTGTTGCTGATTGTACCTGTACTTGGTCAATTTAGTTCTATTTATATCCTTGCCGTGATTACATAAGCGCACTGACACGCTTGTCAATGTGTGCCAACGTTGTGTCACGGCCAATGTCAATTGTGTTGACTATCACACCATACTGATAAAACCGGGATTCATCGTCATCATCACGGCTTAATGGCTTTCAACCGGCAACAGCTGTCCCACTCGCTCATGTTCAAAGTTTGAGTACCTTACTGATGTATGCAGACGATGTCGCTGCGGTCGTCACAGCATCAAACGTGGATTTGCTGGAGCAGAGATTGGACGACACGGCATCCCAACTGACGCAGTGGTTCGGGGTGAACGGTTTGGCCCTTAACCTATCCAAGACCCACTTTGTACATTTCTGCTTATCCGGCCATCAGTAAGTAAGAAAAGTAGAAGTGGGAGGAAAACGGATAGAACAGTTGAAGACCACGACCTTCCTCGGTTTCGAGATCGACCGGAGTCTTACGTGGGAAGCCCATATTGACAAGTTGTGCGGCAGGCTGGGGAGCGCATGCTTTGCTCTGGGCCGAGTCGCCAGACTGGTGCCTGCTGAGGCGGTGAGAAGTTGCTACTTCGCTACGGTGCATTCTTTGCTGCAATACGGCACGGAATTGTTCGGCAGAGCCGCAGACTGGGAGCGCGATTAGGATTTCTAACAAGATTATTTTTTGCAAAAATTAGCATGACCGACTTCACCCGTGTACAGAATTCGCGAATATTTCGCACGGATCGATGCAGCATTTTTCACATTATTGTTGATTTATCAAAAATGGCTCAGCCGATTTCGATAATATTTAAATGGTCCTAATTTCGAAGTATATTCTTTCCAATAAAAAAAGAATTATTCAAATCGGTCTACTATGAAAAAAGTTATGAGTGGTTGTATACCTCCTCCGGTGGTTCGTCGGTCAAAAAGCATTTAATTTTTTCAAATAATACAAGTTAGCGGAAATGAAGTTAGCTAGAAGGTGCGCAATATCCAATCAACGCGCGGCTTTATTTGAGCTGTCAGGATTGGATATTGCGCAGTTTGTAGCTAACTTCACATCCGCCAACTTGTGTGACGCGGCCTGTGTAATGTCTCATACGCGTATCGAAAAGTTACAGTACCAAGCAAAGAATACATTTTTGATTTAAGATAAGGATGTTTAACTGTTATTTTCGTTAAGGTTCCGTACTTCAAAAGGAAAAACCGGAATCCTTATATGATCACTTTGTTGTCCGACTGTCCGTATGTCAAGACCTTTTTCGGCTGCCTCTGTGGCTCAGTGGTCAGTAAACCTGACTTCTGGATCAAAGAGGTGTGGGTTCGATCCCCACCCAGAGCAAACATTTATGTGGTGAATATAGGTGTTTGTTCTGTGTCTGGGTGTATTTAGTACTATCTATATAAGTATGTATTTAAAATATATTCAGTCTCTGGCAGCCATATCACAAGCTTTGCTTAGTTTGGGGTCAGAGACCGTGTGTGAGATGTCCCCCATTATTTATTTATTTATTTTATCTTAAGTTCTTAAGCGTAAAGTTAACGAGGTGAAATTTAAACTATATATGTATATCTAAAGTTTCTTATAGTTGTGAATAATATAAGTAAGTTACAGCCGTTTATGTCATAAACGCATATTTTGACATTCACAAGGGAATCAAAACCTACAGAGTACTTCCATTTGACCTAGAATTCTGAAAGGACATGTCCACAAAATGTATGGAGGCTGGTATAATAATAATCAAAAATTCTAACCACAACACTCGTTACATTTCGAGAAAGTTCATATTTTTCTGAGTCTATTACATCGGTTAAAAACAAAAAGGAGCCCTCCATTTTTTTTTATTAATTTTGAATCTATTAGGATAAATTAATATATTTGGCTCGATAGGTAGTTTATATCTAGCAACTTTGTTAGAGTAACCTCCATTATTGTTAAATAGAAGCATTTTACCAATTAGACACAGTTTTTAAATGTTTTTTGTCACATTGTACCTACTAGCCTGGTCACACTGGTAGGTTATAATTTTTAATTTTAGCAAATTAAGACATGATTGTGGAAGAATCAGCTACGAATGCAAGTAAAATAACGATAAAAGCACTCTATTGTTGCTAAAACTAGAAAAAATACAAAGCTGTATTATTATTTTTTATACAATTTATATTTCACATTTAAAAAAAAATGGAGGGATAAAAAAATCTAAATTAAATATTATTGAGAAGCCCATAAATCAAGCTTTCAAATGATGTATATATCATCTTGGTTCGATTTTTCTCTGAATAATATACCACTTGTGGACGTCACCTTTGGCAAGAAGTATTGTCTTAGAGTACCTACTCATATAGGAATAAATCTAAAAACTGTACATTTTTAAATAAATCACAATAAAATGGGTCTAAATCTTCGAGCAAATATCTATAGAGACACGATCGTGTAAGTGTTGTTTTTAAACTTTCGCGATTTGAACACATTATTATTATATACTACGGGACTAATCGCGCACTAAAATTACGAGATAAATAAATACCTCCACATCCCGACGTTTCGGCCGAGTTGCATCGACCGTGGTCACGGAACGGAGGAGGTACTCAATTCGACGCGTTATATTTTTTTTTATGAACAACCACACAACTTTTTACATAGTGATCCGATTTCAAAATTTTTTTTTTACTAGTGTTTACCCGCGGCTTCGCCCGCATACGCAATATATAATTATAATTTATAGCCTATGTGTTATTCTGATATATAAGCTATATTATTGCAAAGTTTCATCTCAATCCGTTCAGTAGTATTTGCGTGAAAGAGTAACAAACATCCATCCTCACAAACTTTCGCGTTTATAATATTAGTAGGATTGGAAAGAGTATACTTCGAAATTGGTCCCATTTAAATTTTATCGAAATCGGCTGAGCCATTTTTGATAAATCAACAATAATGTGAAAAATGCTACATCGATCCGTTCGAAATATTTGCGAATTCTGTAAACGGTTGAAGTTGGTCATGCCATTTTTTTGCATTTAAATAATTATACAATATTAGTTATGTCTGAACCTATTGCCTACAGAAGGGTGAATGATAATGACGCTTGTTAAGCTTACATTGACCTACTGCGGAAACCTTGGGGGATGTTGCTCAACTCGCATTGACTTTGACATTCGATCTAGACGTCTCTAGATTACTTCACAAACCGTACCAGACTTTTTAACTGACGAAACGGAAGAGATTTACAAGTCGACGCGTAAATTTTTTTTGTGTTTTTTTTTTATACAGGGTCATAGGTATTAAACGCAAAACCTTTTTAATGGCGGGTCTAGTACTGTATCAGCCTTTTTTTTAGATGGTCCACTGCAAGACGTAGGCCAACCCACGGAGGTTGATTGAGCTATATCCACCACGCTGGCCTGTCGTATCGTAGTACTATACTGTACCAACCTTTTTAATAGTCCACTGCAGGACGTAGGCCAACCCACGGAGGTTGATTGAGCTACATCCACCACGCTGGCCTATCGTATCGTAGTACTATACAGTACCAACCTTTTTAATAGTCCACTACAGGACTTAGGCCAACCCACGGAGGTTGATTGAGCTATATCCACCACGCTGGCCTGTCGTATCGTAGTACTATACTGTACCAACCTTTTTAATAGTCCACTGCAGGACGTAGGCCAACCCACGGAGGTTGATTGAGCTACATCCACCACGCTGGCCTATCGTATCGTAGTACTATACAGTACCAACCTTTTTAATAGTCCACTACAGGACTTAGGCCAACCCACGGAGGTTGATTGAGCTATATCCACCACGCTGGCCTGTCGTATCGTAGTACTATACTGTACCAACCTTTTTAATAGTCCACTGCAGGACGTAGGCCAACCCACGGAGGTTGATTGAGCTACATCCACCACGCTGGCCTATCGTATCGTAGTACTATACTGTACCAACATTTTTAATAGTCCACTACAGGACTTAGGCCAACCCACGGAGGTTGATTGAGCTATATCCACCACGCTGGCCTATCGTATCGTAGTACTATACTGTACCAACCTTTTTAAAAGTCCACTGCAGGATGTAGGCCTACCCACGAAGTGTGATTTATCGTAGTACATCCATGATCTTATAGAGGTCCCAAGTAGCAAAATAGATCTAATAACTGTCTTCAAGACTACATTTCAGCACTCCAATAACAATTTTATAGAGTACTACAACCCTGGATTTGGGCGCACTTATTGGAGTACAAGTTCTTGTTACGCTCCCGTAAAGAGCTAACAGGATGCTAATTAGTTTAATTACTGTCTTGCACGAATATTTTGAAGCACTAAAGCTCCTTTAATTGTCTTGTTGGTGATTGCTACATGTGTTAGTACTCCTGTTATTATCTTCTTCCAGTTCGTTTAAAGTGTAATTGTATTAATAATGTGCTAATAACGTTTTAAGTTATTTGTAAAAAAAAATACAGGCTGGATACGGCAGACCAATTAGTTTTTGTTATTTTATTGGGTGTAGTGTTTCTATTAGGAAAGTAATTTTAGTTATTGTTTTATTTTAATGACATATACGTAGCTTAGCTAGAATTAAGTGAGCATGCGATTAACACTTGGCAAATCTATTTTTACTGCAAAAGTATATCATCTTTGGGCTGATTTTTTAGCGCGCTCACAGAAATAGAATGTTAAGTCTAATGTAAAATTATGATAAAGCACTTGATTATTCTTATTTGATTATTCAATCGCCATGTTTAAAAAATGCTCTCTGTCATGACATTTATAAGAGTGTTAAAAGTAAAAATGCGCTACACTTACTCTTAGATAAGATTAATTCACCACCATGTTGAATCATATTAGAGTTCCCTATTGAAAATTATGAAACGCTTGAAACGCTAAACAGAAAGCCAGACATTTTTTATTTAATTTGTTTTCGTTATTGTTATTTGGGGTTATAAAAAAAAAAAAGATTTTCAGAAATGTTCGCCTAGTCATGTATCAATAATAAATCCTGTAAGATGACCAATGAATTATTATTCATTTTTATTACAATAAATGAATATAGTTATTCAAACATTTCAATACAATTCACTCGAATCGCCCCTGCGATCAAAATAATAAATCCTGTAAGATGACCAATGAATTATTATTCATTTTTATTACAATAAATGAATATAGTTATTCAAACATTTCAATACAATTCACTTATTATTATTCCTTTCATATTTACAAAATGGTCAAGTTCCTTGATGTGGGCTGTTTTTTGACTAAAAATGAATTGCGCCTACTTATACTTATAAATATGCAATGGCCTTGGATGCGTACACACTTTGTTTTATCTGCTAGCTGCAAAGGATGTGGATTATTGCTTTCTATTAACAATGTTCATTATAGACCTTTACACTTCGTATGTTCTCATGAAAACATAGAGTTACTATTGAACTTTAAAATATTTTAGTGTCCCAACTGTTCTCTGTACAGTATGTATGACCATTACTGCTTGCCCTGTACTAACCCGAAAGGAAGTGATTGAGACAATCATTATGATAAACTTTTACTATGGGCCAACCCAGAATTTGAGAAAAAAATCAGCTGTTCCATGTAACATTGCAACTCGGAATCGACAAAATGTATGACACACCTGATTTTTTTTTTATCGAAATCCGGGTTGGCCCTTTAGTAAACATTTGTTATAGGTACAGTTACTCTGAATCACCTCTTTTCGGCTTGTTATATCAGGCCTGGATAACCCTGTATTTGTACTACATAAATTGAGAGATTATTGGTACAAAAAAAACTACTTGGTAAAGCGTCATTAATTCTTGTATTTAAAATCACAGAAAGATCATTGTACGCTAAGTGAGATATATTGTGTTTAATAACCCACATTTTAACTTTTTTTCGCAATCGTATGTTTTTTTCATAATCTAGTTTTTCGACATCTGATTCATATTCACTTTCATCACTATTATATAATCCGCATGTGTAGTATGTATCATCCGCACGCTCATCGTCACTTATATCAATGACATTTACGAGTATATCACTTTCGGAATGTACTGAACACTCAAGTTAATTGTTAGTTTCTGCCTTTTCAAAACTTGTTTGACAATGGCTTTTGCGTCACTAATTCAGCGTGTCTTTTATGCACAGTTCTTCTATAAGCTCCACTTCTTTTGAAACGCTTCTATTTTTGTAAATCCATTGTAATCAATATAATGAAACTGTCTCAAATCGAGCGACATAAATAACTGATAAATATACTTCATAGTAATGGCCTAGCGCTTTAAATGATTATATACTCTTGTAAGTGTCTCTCTTAAGACCACATGACACTTCATACTTACAATGATCTCAACTAATTCTATTATAAAATCTGTGAATCTTACACAATGTCACTGTAAAACTAAATTGCTACGACATCGCTTCATACTTATAATGATCTTAACTAAGTCTGTTATAAAATCTGAGAATCTTACACAATGTCATTGTAAAACTAAATTACTATTATATTTGTAATGATCTCAGACAAGTACATTATAAATTATGGAAATCTAACACAATGCCATTATAAGACTATAATTTTCGTAGGACTATTGAAACTTCGTCAATGCTGTTATTAGATCATATATCTTGTAACTATCCTATAAAGTAGTGTACTAGTAAACTACAAGCCATTTATATGAGTGAATATGATCTTGAGAGCATAAATGCTTGGACAACGCTATTATTAGCATAAAAATTATGGAAGTCTTCAGGAAAGCCTTTATAAGAGCTTTTTTAGTTTAATTTTACCTAATGTATTTTGTTATAAGATTCCCTTGCTAGTTGGTGTGGGTTTGCTCATCGTTTTGAACATCTTTTACTATGGGGCCAACCCCCAAAACACACAGAAAATGAATGAAAGAATGAAGCTTTGATATACCTAGCAGAACTCTGCTTATAGGTACCTAAGTTCATTAATTACGCAATGGCCCAACAGCAGATATTATGCTTTGTTTTGACGAGATGCAATGATTGAAAATCAAATCTGTTTAAGGAAAAATATAAAAAAGGTTGTTTTCTTACAGTCGACTGGTTTTCTTATATTATAAATTCGAAAGCGTGTTTGTTGGTTTATTCCTCTTTCACGCAGCAACGGAACAACGGATTGACTTGATTTTTGGCATCGACATAGTCTGAAAGACGGAAAGTAACATAGGCTACTTTTTATCCCGAACATCGCAGAGCAAATAAAAAAATCAAGGGGGAACGTCGTCGAATAGTCAAGGAAGGCCGGATTTTTATACATGTGTGAGTGCGTCGGTGTTGCGCCGCCATAGTTCGACTGACAAGCCAAGGCGTAGTTTCGTTGTACGTGGATGTGTGTGTAATTGTTTGTACACGGCGAGGCGTAGTTTTGGTTGGCTTCACTTGTTAGTTCACAACATTCTCTCTTAATTTTTAGGGTTCCGTACCTCAAACGAAAAAAACGGAACCCTTGTAGGATCACTTTGTTGTCCGTCTGTCCGTCTGTGTGTATGTCAAGACTATTTATCTCGGGAACGCGTAAAGATATCGAGTTGAAATTTAAACTGTATACGTATATCTATGGTTCTTTGCAGTTGTGTAAAAGAAAAACTTCTCAGTCATCGTATAAAAAAGTTAGAGCCATTTGTGTTGTAAAAAAACGCATATTTCGGCATTCAAAAAATCAAAACCTACAGGGTACTTCCCGTTGACATAGAACTATGAAATTTGGCGAGGAGCATTGTCTCAGAGTACATATATAGGAATAAATCTGAAAACTGTACATTTTTATTTAAATTAAAAAAAATAGGGCCTCAAAATTCACAAAATATGGGTTCAAAATTTAAAGTGAGTAAATCGTATCATATAAAAGAACTTGCTAAAATAGGTTTTTAATTTTTTAACAATGTGTTTGTACGGAACCCTCGATTTGCGAGCCTGACTTGCACTTGTCCGGTTTTTTTATTTGCTCTGAGCCCGAACATAATTATAAAAGGTTCCTGTGGGATAGCACAAAAAAACAAAATATCACGCGGGCGAAGCCGCGAGCAAAAACCAGTAATAGTAATAATAATGTGTGTTGTTAAATTCTCGGTCCATGCTAAAGTCCACAAATGAACGTAAGGTCAAAGACTACGTTGACAGCGGAATTTGTTAATATTCGTACCCAAAGCTTGTTCATTTTTAACTTCGAAAAAATTGGTTGTATGTGAAGGCGGTTTACGGACGATAATTTAACGTGATGACGTTATAAGAAAACATTTTATTATTTTATACTACGGGACTAATCGCGCACTAAAATTACGAGATAAATAAATACCTCCTCATCCCGACGTTTCGGCCGAGTTGCAACGACCGTGGTCACGGGTAGACGGGTAGACCGTGGTCAATCTACCCGTGACCACGGTCGTTGCAACTCGGCCGAAACGTCGGGATGAGGAGGTGTTTATTTATCTCGTAATTTTAGTGCGCGATTAGTCCCGTAGTATAAAATAATAATGTGTTCAAATCGCGAAAGTTTAAAAACAACATAAGAAAACATTGTCGAATCAACAACTGAAACAAGCCAAACCTCAGAAGAATTACATTCTAAAAGAAGTATTGCTAAATTTTACTCAAAAAAAAACTACGCAATACTCGTAGCTGTCTTATTCATATCTGCCCCCCGACCGCCTAAGCAATAGCAAGGGCCACCAAGATACAGGCTTAGCCTAGTTTGGGGCCCACTGATAATTCACAGACCACGAGTATGTCAATTGAATTAAATCGGTACCCGTCTAAACCAAGGGCCACCAAGATACAGGCTTAGCCTAGTTTGGGGCCCACTGATAATTCACAGACCACGAGTATGTCAATTGAATTAAATCGGTACCCGTCTAAACCAAGGGCCACCAAGATACAGGCTTAGCCTAGTTTGGGGCCCACTGATAATTCACAGACCACGAGTATGTCAATTGAATTAAATCGCTACCCGTCTAAACCAAGGGCCACCAAGATACAGGCTTAGCCTAGTTTGGGGCCCACTGATAATTCACAGAACACGAGTATGTCAATTGAATTAAATCGGTACCCGTCTAAACCAAGGGCCACCAAGATACAGGCTTAGCCTAGTTTGGGGCCCACTGATAATTCACAGACCACGAGTATGTCAATTGAATTAAATCGGTACCCGTCTAAACCAAGGGCCACCAAGATACAGGCTTAGCCTAGTTTGGGGCCCACTGATAATTCACAGACCACGAGTATGTCAATTGAATTAAATCGCTACCCGTCTAAACCAAGGGCCACCAAGATACAGGCTTAGCCTAGTTTGGGGCCCACTGATAATTCACAGAACACGAGTATGTCAATTGAATTAAATCGGTACCCGTCTAAACCAAGGGCCACCAAGATACAGGCTTAGCCTAGTTTGGGGCCCACTGATAATTCACAGACCACGAGTATGTCAATTGAATTAAATAATTGATTTGTAGCGGCAATTATTAGTATAGTTTTTGTTATGTATAAATTTTGATACTTTTAAATTTGAAACTCTGCTCTGTACTCTAATTTAGAATTTTATTGGAAATAAATATCTTATCTTATCTTATGCAAGTGAAATAAAAAAATGGAAAAAAAAATGGAGCAATCGTAATAGCAATCGTTTATGACTTCATTTTAGTCATTTGGCACCGCCTATGTGACGTTAGCCATCAAAGTTGTTAATTCAACGATTGCTTTTGCAATCTGCGCAAAGCAATTGATGGCTAACGTCACATAGTCGGTGCCAAATGATTAAAATGAAGTCATAAACGATTGCTAATACGATTGCTATTGCTTAGGCGGTCGGGGGGCTGGTTATACAGCATAGGTACGCGATTGTGAGTAGAACAAAAAAAAAACGCAATGTCAGTCCAGTCGCATACGTCAAAATCACCAATTGGAATGTCAAAATGGTTAAAATTTGGTTAGATTAGATCATTTGTCTTTTTCGGAAATTTGGACCCGCTAGTTCCAGTAAGAAGGTTCAAATCTCTGATCATTTTACCTTCCTACTTTTTACCTTTTTGAATTTGGACACCCGAGAAAGCTCAATGCTATCACAGAATAGGCCCTATTACACAGGGCACAGAAGGAGCCTCTTCATACAAACCTAGCCTTAAAAATGTGAAAAATACAATTTGGACCATAGACAACTTTTGACTGAACTTGCCACTTGAAATAGGAATTTCAAAATACATGATGAAAAGAATCGATTCCTAAATTGATTCGAGTCTAGAATGACGTCATGTCTTATCACATGATAAGTCCGACTGGCTGAAATTTCGATTAATCTATTCACATTTTGACTCTTTTTAATAGGTGGACTTATGTAATTATATATACGTTTTTATCGTTCATTCCAGAAGTTATAAACAAAAGTCAATAACACTATTAAATAACAGCTGGCAGCCTTAAGTACCTCTAAATTCGATCTTTTCTCTTCCAGAAATAAAAAAAAAACATTTGATTCGTAAACCTAAAATAAAAATACATACAGACGAACTTAGAACCTTTTCCTTTTTTTAAATCGGTTAAAAATGTGAACACATCACGCGATGCTGCTCCATAATGTTATTAAATCGATCTAAAATTAGTAGTTCGACCCACATTGACCTTGCGATCTAATTGCGATCTTATTCCTTTACATGGCCGGCCGCCCGGGTCAAAATTCGATTTGACGAGTCAATATTCGATCTCATACTGACATTATCCGACGTCCCTAACTGACCATAGAGAAATTTTCCACTCTGTTTACATTGTCAAATGATTTCATTTTCAATATTTTGCTTTTGCTTGTAAATCACATAAAAAGATATTTATTACTTACCGGTGAAATGTGACAATGCCTTTCGTTATTTCTTTTGAAACCGAGTAATTTCGGCAAGATGGAATGACGCAGTTCACCATATTTACATCTTTGCTTCGAGATGCGACCGCAACGCCAGTCTAATGAAGACTAGTTACTGTATTGGTGTATCTCTCTAAGATTGGTTGATATTGATCGGCGACATTTCATTTTGTACGATTAGGTGTCTATCTTGAAGGTCGCTGAATGCTATATAGTTTGTGAAACCCTTCGAAATTACGTAAGTTCATGTATGTGCATCTTTTTCTAACACCTTTTAAATTTCATATTTAAAATGGGACAAAGTGATGTAAATCTCTTGCTATTTCAGTATTGTTTCTAGTCATCATCATCATCATCATATCAGCCATAGAACGTCCACTGCTGGACATAGGCCTCCCCTAATGATTTCCAATAAGACCGGTTGATAGCGGTTTGCATCCAGCGCGATCCTGCAGTCCTAATAAGGTCATCCGTCCACCTTGTGGGCGGACGTCCTACGCTGCGCTTGCCGGTACGTGGTCTCCACTCAAGAACTTTTCGACCCCATCGGTCATCAGTTCTCCGCGCTATGTGCCCTGCCCATTGCCACTTCAACTTGCCAATCCGTTGGGCTATGTCGGTAACCTTGGTTCTTCTACGGATCTCCTCATTCCTGATTCGATCTCGCAGAGAAACTCCGAGCATAGCCCTCTCCATGGCTCTTTGGGCTACTTGGAGCTTACTAATAAGGCCCATAGTGAGAGACCACGTTTCTGTGCCATAAGTCATCACTGGCAACACACACTGGTCGAAAACTTTCGACTTGAGGCACTGAGGTATGTCTTGTTGTTGTTGGTATGTTGTTTCTAGTACTTTGTTCTTATTCTATAAGCCGAACGCTCAGGACGATCGTGCCTCTCTACCGCTTGTTCCGCGCACTTGCTTGCACGCTCGGCTCAGGCGGAACGTGACAATGAGTCGTGCTTTTTCGTGCGTGCAGCCGGCATTCGTTGATTTAGGTATAAGACGTTATTACCGTCAAAAGCCAAGCCGTGGTGGTCAAGAGGTAGTAACACCCGCCTTACAATCGTGAGGTCGTGGGTTCGATCCCCGGTCCCGTACCAATGAGTTCTTTGGAATTTATGTACGGAATTTCACACCACTGGCTTTTCGGTAAAGGAAAACATCGCGAGGCAACCTGCATACGTCCGTAGAAGAAATTCGATGGCGTATGTGAATCCACTAACCCGCACTGGGCCCGCGTGGTGGATATGGCCCAATCACCCTCCGTGGGTAGGCCTACGTCCTGCAGTGGACTACTAAAAATGCTGGTACAGTACAGTACAGTACCGTCAAAAGGACGTTTTCGATTCCACTGTATGTTATCCGATTATTCCGCCAAGTATAATCTGATTTTGTTTTTTTTTGTTTGGCATATCATACTTCTGAAGTAGTCCCATTTTATTTTTATCAAAATCGGCTGAATCGTTTTTGAAAATACAACAGTAATGTGAAAATTCCTGTATCGATGATAAACTATACAGGGTTACTGTTAATCAATAGGGATGTTTTCTGGGTATGAAAATCATTATTATAATTAGTCCGTCAGTTAGATTATTTAAAAATATTGGACACGTATTTTTTCTTTTGTCAATCAAACAATCAGTGACTAAGATAAACCTTGTCAAAGTTTGAGAGTGGGGGCTCGTGACGTCACTAGCCGGTACATTTTATAGCGGCTAGTGACGTCACGCAGAACTTTAACAGGCTATATCTTCATCAGTTTGTGTTAAATTGACAAAAGAAAAAATACGTGTCTAATATTTTTTGACAATCTATTTGACGGACTAATTATATTTTTTTAGTAAACATATTAGCAACCTTGTAGTAGTAGTAAATATAAAAAAAGAAAAATGTCGTTGACAATAGTCGCAGGACAAAAGTTGTTAGTTTTGATGTACAGAATTATCCCTTAAAAGGATGTCAATCGATTATCACTAACCCTGTATATATAGTAGTACTAACCCTATGTTCGTGAGAACTATTCTAATTCAGTAAAGGCCGTTTCACACATACGGCGGGCGCGGGTCGGGCGCGGTGCGGGTCGGGAGTACGGCGTGTCTATTTGTACCTGTTTCAATGGACGACAACACACAGAACGCGTGCGCGGGTCGGGCGCGGGGCAGGCGCGTTCTGTGTGTGGTCGTCCATTGAAACAGGTACAAATAGACACGCCGTACTCCCGACCCGCACCGCGCCCGACCCGCGCCCGCCGTATGTGTGTTTTGGCCTTAAGCGGTTGAAGCCGACTTCGACTTCAAATTTTTCGCCAAAAATGGTACATTCGGATGTACCATAATTATTAGCACTCAGTTGAAAAACGTGTAAAACAGTCTGCTTTAATATTTTTTTTTATTTTTTTTATTCCTTGTATGTTTGCGTTTGACTACATACTGCCTGTTGAGCAGATATGCGGTCTAAGATGTAGCACGCTTACCTGGAAGATACCTATTTACTCGGGATTTGAAGACGCCCACGTTGTACTTAAGCGGGAAGACAGACCCAGGCAAAGCGTTTCACATTCCGGCTGTTCGTATGAGGAATGAGGATTCGAAACGCTTGGTTCTAACGCGCGGAATGTCCACCATAAAAGGGTGGCGCTTTGGTCACGTCTGTCTAGCCGTACGATAGAAGAAAGGGGCAGGTGGGACCAGATGTGCAACTCCTGAGCGCACTCTCCGAAGTGAATCCGATAAAAGACCGACAAACACGCCACCTTACGTCGATGCTCAAGACTTTGCAGCTGTGACTTAGTCAAGGTGTCGTTGTCAATCAGCCTCCTGGCTCGCCGCTCAATCGACTCCAGAGCCTCCAGTTGATATTTGGCTGAGCCATCCCAAAGGTCATCAAATGACCTGAAGGTCACAGCTTATGTCGACAATGGAATTTGTTAAAATTAGCACCACCATAAGCCCAATTATGAAGGCGCCATCGTAATTACATATAATAGTTATTATGACTAAAAAATATAATTAGTCCCTCATATAGACTATCAAAAAATATTCGACACATATTTTTTCTTTCGTCAATTAAACTAATATTGATGAAGATATAGCCCGTTAAACCGCGTGACGTCACAAGTG
Source organism: Hypomecis punctinalis (assembly GCA_949316475.1). Taxonomy (NCBI): domain Eukaryota; kingdom Metazoa; phylum Arthropoda; class Insecta; order Lepidoptera; family Geometridae; genus Hypomecis; species Hypomecis punctinalis. The sequence goes on from OX438822.1 coordinate 5,119,404, forward strand.
TCACACATATGTATTGATCTCTGTAAGAGAGGTGACGTCACGACCCCCACTCCAGAACTTTGACAAAGTTTATCTTTGTCATTTGTTGTTTGATTGACGAAAGAAAAAATACGTGGCTAATATTTTTTGATAATCTAACTCAGAAACTAACCATATTATTGTTTTTAGGGTTCCGTACCTCAAACGAAAAAAAACGGAACCCTTATAGGATCACTTTGTTGTCCGTCTGTCCGTCTGTGTGTATGTCAAGACTCTTTATCTCGGGAACGCGTAAAGATATCGAGTTGAAATTTAAGCTGTATACGTATATCTATAATCTCTTGCAGTTGTGTAAAAGAAAAACTTCTCAGTTATCGTTTAAAAAAGTTAGAGCCGTTTATGTCGTTAAAAAACGTATATCTCGACACTCACAAAAATCAAAACCTACAGGGTACTTCCCGTTGACATAGAACTATGAAATTTGGCGAGAAGCATTGTCTCAGAGTACACATGTAGGAATAAATCTGAAAACTGAACATTTTTATTTAAATCACATAATAATAGGGCTTAAAAATTCAAAGTGCGTTAATCGTATCATGTAAGGTATCATATAAAAGAACTTTATTAGCACATGCTAAAACAGGTTTTTAATTATTTTAACAACGTGTTTGTACGGAACCCTCGATGTGCGAGCCTGACTCGCACTTGTCCGGATTTTTTATGTATAACCACGCATAACTTTTTCATAGTAAACCGATTTCAATAATTCTTTTTTTATTGGAAAGAATATATTTCGAAATTGGTCCCATTTAAATTTTATCGAAATCGGCTGAGCCAATTTTGATAAATCAACAATAATGTGAAAAATGCTACATCGATCCGTGCGAAATATTCGCGAATTCTGTACACGGGTGAAGTCGGTCATGCTAATTTTTGCAAAAAATAATCTTGTTAGAAATCGACGAATGACGAGAAAAGTAAAAAAAAAATTGTCGATGATGATGATGAGTACAGAGATTTTAACAACGTACTTCCCAATTTTATGAAATTTTCTGGGTTTGTACGGAACCCTCGGTGTGCGAGCCTGACTTGCACTTGTCCGGTTTTTTTTATTTAATCTGAGCCAGTCATCATGCCTATTGTTAATTAGCATATTTCTGTTTCTTTTTCCTTTTAGTCATTAGATAGAGAGAACACTTTTTACGTTGCCATTTAATTTACGATGATGCCTTCATAATTGGGCCTCATGTGCGCAGAACGATTATCATTCGTCCTTGCGGAATTTATTTAAATAGCTATGATTATAAAACTGGTTTTCTACTTCCTTACTAATATTATAAATCCAAAAGTGTGTTTGTTGGTTACTTGGTTTGTTCCTCTTTCACGCAGCAACGGACCAACGGATTGATTTGATTTTTGGCATGGGTATAGTTTGAAAGACGGAAAGTGACATGGGCTACTTTTTATCCCGGAATACTAAAAGGTTAAGGAAAGAAAGAAAGAAAGAAATACCGTTTATTTCGTGACATACATGAACAAATATAAACAACAAACAAGAGTAACAGTGGTTAAGCAGCAAGTGAGCACGGTATGCCACGAAGACCGGTCCCAACTCAGCGTGAATTGCTGATTGAGAACAATCAGCGCTGGTATTCTGCTGAGACCGGTAGGTGACGTCGTGTACAACATAAATATAAATTTAAACATTAACAAAGATTCAGAGTATTAGAGTATAAATACACATGAAAACACATACACACAGTTAAATAAAATCACACAACAAAGACAGTATTCCATAAACTAATAACATCAATACACATTATCCTACATCACACTATTAAATATCTTCATAAGAAAGAGCCCAAAAAAACGTAGTTTAAGGCGCCATAGTATCAGCGTAATTTTTCATATGAGTGGGTGAAGAGCAATACGCCCCCGGTTTCGCCCGATTTTTGCAGTCAAAAATCAATATAAAATTGATATTACCACTTTTTCTTAAATTTTATGGATGAAAGCTTTAGTTCAATTCATGTGCATAAATAACAGATTAAAAAAAAATTGCAAACGTGTGGAAAAGTGCCCAAAAATGCAATAAACTTTCTTAGAAATTATGAATTTGTTCTAAACAGCGGTATCTTTGCATTTAATTAGGTACTATCGAGCGAAGTTTTTTGAATTGTGTTTCGAGTTATTGAATACCGTACAGTTTTGAGAATATTGTGTATTTTCTTTTTATTCGACATTTTGAGATTAGTTGGCGGTTCAATAAAGGATAGCAAAAAATCAAAATATTACGCGGACGGAGCCGCGAGCAAAAGTTAGTTTATACCTAATAAATAATCGGTTAATTGAGCCAAACATGTTATTAGTTTTTACTGAGTTGGTAAGGTTTGTTTTGAAGTAAAACTGTATGCCAAAGTACCTGAGTGCTAGTGTTTCCACATTTAGGAATTTCGCCGTATTTTAGGGCGAAATTGAATGCTCCACGTAGTAATTAGGTTATTTTATTGAAACAGAATTTAAAGAATTTTAGGGTACTGTACCAGCCTTTTTTAATAGTCCACTGCAGGGCGTAGGCCTACCCACGAAGGGTGATTGGGCCATATCCACCACGCTGGCCCAGTGCGGGTTGGTGGATTCACCTACGCCATCGAATTTCTTCTACGGACGTATGCAGGTTGCCTCACGATGTTTTCCTTCACCGAAAAGCCAGTGGTGTGAAATTCCGTACATAAATTCTAAAGAACTCATTGGTACGGGACCGGGGATTTGAACCCACGACCTCACGATTGTAAGGCGGGTGTCACTACCTCTTGACCACCACGGCTTATTTTAGGGTACTTAAAATTAATTCTTTTTGGGATTTTTTTTAATCACTTAAAGCTGTTGGTCTCTGAGACCTCTACAGATTACCGGGCATGGGCGAGCGCAGAAGGCGGTTGAGCCCCAAAATTGGGTTATAGGGTGACTAGCGCAAGGGCCCCTGAGAAGGTACGGACCTCGGCTTGGGCCGTCACCCGGCGGGGGAGATCAGACTTGCCCGGGCACCCCAGAAGGTGTGTGCCCTGTGACCCTTATGGGTTGAACTGTTTGATTATTTGGAGGGAATTTATATGGTATCTAGATACTTCGCTGGCATCCCGCTAGAATTATTTATAGGGATGTGATAGAGTGAATGTTTCACGTGGCACTTAGATTCTTTTATTAAAACAAAAAGTTAGAGAATTTTAGGGTAAGTACAACAAACAAACAAACAAATAACTCTTTATTGTACTCACAAAATACAAACTTACAATAAATACATTAGTGAAATTCTAAAGATAGTGCAACATTAGGCGGCCTTATCGCTGGAAGCGATCTCTTCCAGGCAACTCTTGTACGAAAAGGAATGTGTTAAAATATTTGACGGGGAGTACAATAAATACTAAAAATACACTATAGACCTAAATACTAATACTACACAATCCTAACACATAATAATACTACTACATAAATAGACAATATATAGATAACAAACAACAAACAATAACACTTTATTAGACAACCACATCACATAAAAAACAAATTACAGGGACAAAACAGTACAATTTATAGGTTTCTAACTGGCGGCCTTATCGCTTTAAGCGATTTCTTCCAGGCATTTCTTCTATAGATAGACATACATAAAATATATAAAGCACATATGTGATAACAGAAAGAAATAAATGATACAGTACCAAATTATTTGGAGTCCTGCGTCGTTTCGCCCCGCAAGCGGTTCGTCTTATCGTCGTAGTATTAAGGTCCCCATTCGGCCCGCTCCAAACAATGCGGGGCGAATGGGGACCTTCAAAAAGAGTCTTGGGCGATTCGCCCCGCGGGCCAAACAGCTTGCGGGGCGAAACTCCGCAATATCCATTATTTAGGGTACTTAAAATGAATGAAATTATTTTAAGGAATTTTTAGTGTACCCAAGATACTGCTTCTGTGAAATGAATGACTAACAAAATGCTTTCACTTTCCATATTCTCTACTAGGTAATGGAAGTGCTAATAAAATATAAGCGGTTAATTTTCACTCAACTTTCAAACTATGTTAGTAGAGGTCGGTTGGCTGCCCCTGGTGTCAGAGTTTCTCATGATAATGATAATGATAAATGTTTATTTCCAAACTTAGGGACTATGTACATCTTTTTACAGATACATACAGTAGGTATACAACAAGCATAATTAGTAGGTACATATTCTAAAGATTGTACAATATACAAATGTCCACTGCAACCCACACTAGGGTGACCTGTGTCGTGGGCTGCAGGCTCTTCCACTTATACTAACAATATTATGGTACAATATTAATGGTATCTTATGGTAAGTTAGTTGTGATAAGTTGTGGGTGTATGTGATAGTGAGTGAGTGAATGTGAGTGTGTACGTGTATGTAAATGATATAGATAAATAATAATAGGTATAGAGATATTATGAATACGAGTTCGAGAACTTACATAGTTGATTATTATCCATCCAGCCATCTTACGTGTCATCCGAGTCAGGGTAGCGCTCAGTTGTCAATGCCACCCGCGGTCACCCATCCAAATACTGATTATGCCGAACACAGCTAACTTCGGTGATCGATAAACCACCTAATGAAACTAGGTACGCAATGAGCGCAGAAATTCTCTTGCCAAGTCAAAGTTTCTGTATCCAATTCCATAATAATTATTTTGATTTTCTGTTACAATGATTAACACATAATTATTTTCGAAGTTTGTTGTGTAATCAATATTAGTTAAGCATAATTTGTATAATTTCGTTGTATATGAATAATTTTCGGATCTGTTTTTTATGTAATGTTTATTGTTTACTGTTTTTAAATCAAACTGCCTCGGTGGCTCATTGGTTAGTGACCCTAACTTCTGGGTCAAAGAGGTGTGGGTTCGATCCCCACCCAGGGCAAATATTTATGTGATGGACATAAGTGTTTGGTCTGTGTCTGGCTGTTATTTAGTTACTATCTTTATAAGTATGTATTTAAAAAATAAGTATATGTAGTATATCAGTCTCTGGCAGCCATATCACAAGCTTTGCTTAGTTTGGGGTCAGAGACCGTGTGTAAGATGTCACAATATTTTTATTTATATATTTATATTTAACAATTTTTAAATGTGTTAGGAGGAAATTAAAATTTCAAAAAGATTTTTATATAAATCAAAATAAATAAATATATGATACAAACAACACTTCATTGATAACATAAAAAAATGAGGGTGCCGGATTATTGGACGTATCGGTCTATTGAAGTGCCGGATTAGTGGATAATACAATAGTATTATCCATGCCTAAAATGAAGTCGATCCGTTGCTGTGTTGCTGCGTGAAAGAGTATGGAACCAACTTACACACTTCAGATTGATAATATTAGTAGGGATATCGTAATACTAACTCTAAACACGGTTCGTATTTGTATGTACAAAGCCAATGTTAAGAAAACAGATTTATTAGCGACCAGAGTTTGTTTAAGGTGGAAAATTCTATTTACGACCATCTTACGATAATAAAATACAGAGAGTAAATAAATTACTCGGTAGAGATCGCAGGCCGTTCTGTCGTAAACATGACGCGCTCTTCGGCGAGCGCGTAAGCATGTAATTTGTATGAACTTGTTGTGTTTCAAAAACGCGCCGCTAGTGGCGCTGTACATTTCTTCATACAAATTACATGCTTACGCGCTCGCCGAAGATCGCGTCATGTTTACGACAAAACTCACACTCAGCATACTGTATTTAACTATGCAATGGAATCTAAGGTAACTTTTTAACCATCTTCCAAGGGTCGTAGCGTAATGAAAATTGGCAGCTGTATGTAGTTCTGACAACAATACAATAATATTAATTTAATATTTATTTTAATAGTATTATTATTATTTTGAAACTATCGCGATTTGAACACATTATTATTATAAACTACGGGACTAATCGCGCACTAAAATTACGAGATTAATAAATACCTCGTCATCCCGACGTTTCGGCCGAGTTGCATCGATCGTGGTCACGGGTAGATTGACCATGCTTTTCGCTAAATTTCATAGTTCTATGTCAACGGGAAGTACCTTATAGGTTTTGATTTTTGTGACTGTGGAAATTTGCTGTTTTAAATTTTTTTAAAGGATAACTAAAAAGTTTTTCTTTTACACAACTGCAAGAGACCTTAGATATACGTATACAGTTTAAAGGACATGTCCACAAAATGTATGGAGGCTGGTATAATAATAATCAAAAATTCTAACCACAACACTCGTTACATTTCGAGAAAGTTCATATTTTTCTGAGTCTATTACATCAGTTAAAAACAAAAAAGAGCCCTCCGATTTTTTTTAAATTGTTTTTGAATTTATAAGGATAAATAAATATATTTGGCTCAATAGGTAGTTTATCTCTAGCAACCCTGATTTAGTAACCTCCTAATTGTTAAATAAAAACATTTTTACCAATTAGACACACTTTTAAAGTGTTTTTTTGTCATATTGTACCTACTAACTGGTCACACTGGTAGGTTATAATTTTTAATTTTAGCAAATTAAGTGATGAATGTAAAAGAATCAGCTACAAATGCAAGTAAAATAACGATAGAAGCACTTTATCATTGTTAAACTAGAAAAAGTAATAAGCTGTATTGTTATTTTTCATACAATTTATTTTTCACATTAAAAAAAATGGAGGGGTGAAAAAATCTAAATTAAATATTTTTGGGAAGCCCATTAAACAAGCTTTCAAATGATGTATATATCATCTTGGTTCGATTTTTCTCTGAATAATGTACCACTTGTGGACGTCACCTTTCAACTCGATATCTGTACGTATTCCCAAGATAAAGAGTCTTGACCTACACACAGACGGACAACAAAGTAATCCTATAAGGGTTCCGTTTTTTCTCGTTTGAGGTGCGGAACCCTAAAAATCGAAGACGCAAAAACAGTGGTCGATTTGGCAGAAATAAAGAATGACAGTGTGAACTTAGGTACTCTAAGTAACTCTAAATTTGATGTCAGTGACCTACTTTGTCCTTTGCGATGACGATTCAGGTATTATATTTCCATCCATCCATCCATCAGCCAATAGACGTCCACTGCTGGACATAGGCCTCCCCTATGGATCTCCAATAAGACCGGTTGATAGCGGCTTGCATCCAGCGCGATCCTGCGGCCTTAATGAGGTCATCTGTCCACCTTCTGGGTGGACGTCCTACGCTGCGCTTGCCGGTACGTGGTCTCCACTCGAGAACTTTTCGACTCCACCGGTCATCAGTCCTCCGCGCTATGTGCCCTGCCCATTGCCATTTCAACTTGCTAATCCGTTGGGCTATGTCGGTAACTTTGGTTCTTCTACGGATCTCCTCATTTCTGATTCGATCACGCAGAGAGACTCCGAGCATAGCCCTCTCCATAGCTCGTTGGGCTACTTGGAGCTTACTAATAAGGCCCATAGTAAGAGACCACGTTTCTGTGCCATAAGTCATCACTGGCAACACACACTGGTCGAAAACTTTCGACTTGAGGCACTGAGGTATGTCGGACGAGAAGACACTACGCAATTTTCCGAACGCTGCCCAGCCGAGTTGGATTCGGCGATTGGCCTCTTTGTTGAAGTCGGACCTACCTAACTGGACTACTTGTCCCAGGTAGACGTACGAGTCAACGACTTCAAGAACCGAGTTTCCAACATAAATCGGGGTGGGTAAAACATGGGAATTACACATGACTTTCGTCTTGTCCATGTTCATCTTAAGACCCACCTGTTGAGAAACCCGATTGAGGCCTTCGAGCATCGTGCTGAGCTCTTCCATAGATTTTGCCATGACTACTATATCGTCGGCAAACCGAAGGTGAGTGAGGTATTCGCCATTGATATTGATGCCGAATCCTTTCCATTCCAGGAGCTTGAAGGCGTTCTCCAAAGTAGTCGTAAACAGTTTCGGAGAAATTACGTCTCCCTGTCTTACGCCTCTTTTTAAAGGGATCGCCTTGGAGCTCTCTTCCTGTACTCGGACTGACATAGTGGCGTTATTATACAAGCACTTCAACACTTCGATGTACCGATAGTCAATACGGCATCGTTGGAGAGACTCGAGCACAGCCCATGTCTCGACCGAATCAAAGGCTTTTTCATAGTCCACAAACGCTAAGCAAAGTGGCAGATTATACTCTTCGGTCTTCTGTATAACCTGCCGCAGCGTATGAATGTGGTCCATGGTGCTAAAGCCTTTTCGGAAACCGGCTTGTTCGCAAGGCTGAAAGTCATCAAGCCTGCGCTCGAGACGGTTCGTAATGACCCTTGAAAACAGCTTATAAACATGGCTCAGAAGTGAGATGGGTCTGTAGTTCTTCAATAAGGTGTTGTCACCTTTCTTGAAAAACAACACCACCACACTTCTGTTCCATGCTTCTGGCGTGATGCCCTCGAGGACGACGGTGTTGAAAAGCTTCTGGAGGACTTTTAGTACCGGTGTTCCACCCGCTCTCAGCAGCTCTGATGTGATACCGTCGTCACCCGGCGCCTTGTTGTTCTTAAGCTGATTCAGGGCCATTCTAATCTCGTACAGGCTGATGTCCGGGATATCTTCGGTGAAGTGTCGGGTCAGCTTGGCTCTTGGATCTTTGGCCGCGCTGATAACAGGCTTAGCGACCGAAGCGTATAGCTGTCCATAGAACCTTTCGATCTCCTCTAATACCTCTGCCTTGGTCGACGCTACACTGCCATCTTCTCTCTTCAGCTTTGTCAACTGGCTTTGCCCAATAGACGAATTCCTCGCGAACACTTTGGAGCCTTTGTTCTGCTCTATTGTCTCTTTAATATGTTTAGTATTAAAGAGACGAATGTCGCGCCGCACGGATTTTGAAATTTGTCTATTGAGCTGCCTATATGACTTTGCATCATCGGAAGACTGCAGTCTCTGTAAGCGTCGTTCGGCCATAAGATTTAGAGTTTGATCGGAAAATTTTTGAGGTCTATTTGTACGACGGGGTCTAAAGAATTTAGCACCCACCGTCTGGACAGTTTCTACGAGCCCGTTGTTAATCTCGTCCACCGACGCAAAGTTCTCCAGGCAAGCAAAGCGATTTGAGAGCTCGAGCTGAAAGCTCTCGGGGTTCTGGATATGGGCACGAGTAGGCCGGAGCGTAGACTTCATCAGGCGTGACCTTTCGAGTTTAACGTTAATATCCAAGGTGCCTCTTACGATTTTGTGATCACTACCGGTTTTCACTCTGTGGATCACGGAGACATCATTAAATATCCGTTTCTCAGTGGTCATGATGAAGTCTATCTCATTTTTGGTGGAACCATCGGGGCTCATCCAGGTCCACTTCCTGTGAGGCGGCTTCTGGAAGAAAGAGTTCATCATGAAGAGTTCCTCTCTCTCCAGAAAGTCAGCCAGCCTCTGGCCCCTGGGGTTCCGTTGTCCATATCCAAATTGCCCCACTCTCAGCTCATCATCGCTTCTTTTGCCCAACTTTGCGTTGAAGTCCCCCATAACAACAGTAAAGTGGGTCTTAGACGTATGTATGGCCTGACTTACGTCTTCATACATAGTCTCCACTTCGTCATCTGGGTGTGACGAGGTCGGTGCGTATACCTGAATGACCTTCAGCGAATACCTCTTGGATATTCTGAGTATTAGATATACAACCCTGCTCGACACACTTTCGATGGTGATAACGTTGTTAGCGAGGGACTTATGAACGAGAAAACCGACACCACCTTGGGACCGCTGGTCACCTTCCCGGTAGTAGAGCAGGTTGCCGGATTTCAGAGTTATCGTGTCCTCCCCCTCTCTACGGACTTCAGACAACCCCACAATATCCCAACGCAACCTACTCAACTCTTCTTCCAGCTCAGCAATCCTCTCGTCAGTCCTCATTGTGCGCACGTTGTGTGTTACCAGGGCCAGTCGTCGTTTGCGGGAGTGGTAGCCGGGCGTCTGCCAGGGATTCTTAGCACCCCCTTCTCCGCCGTTACCGGGGCCGCTACCGTAGCCCCGGGCTAGCGGAGCTGCTGGGGACTGGGGGCCTGATCTATTTGTTTCTGCCATATATTGGGGGTATTTGCCCATAATCGCCGCGCTGGGCAAGCGTGGTGGCGATCGCAGAAAACGTAGCTTCGCGACAGAGATGCTGCTCCCCATCCCTGCCCTGTGCCATTTTAGCTACGTTTTTATTTGAATGGTTATACCGCCATTAGTCGGTTCCGCTGTACCTCAGTCGGCTCTTACGACACCTGGTACTAGAGGGGGGTGCTATTCTACTCTGCCGGCACCCCACGGCCTATTATTATATTTAGACCTAAGTAAAGACCTGAACACGACTGAGTACCTAACAACAGTCCGTATCGCCTCATCTTCAAAATATTTGCTTAGCGTCTTTGAAATAACCTTATTACCAGCTTATATTTAAGTTACAATGGATGTTTGTATACTCTATAAAATTTAACTTGATCTCTGCGACAGCTGTAAGAAAAATCACGCCTATGAAGTCCTGAATTTCTTAATAGTACAGACAGTACCTGTCAATGTCATACTTTATGGGCATGCCGATTAGTGATGGGCGACGAATGATCGTGACCACAGAGTTTTAGATAGAGTTTTATTTAAAATATCGATAGTTTATACTGACGATATTTCAAATAAAACTTAATTTTTCCATAATTTTATTGTATATTTTAATATCATAACATTTTTACATGTGTAATTAAATGAAACCCAATTATATGTTACATTAGCATCGATAATAGTGAAAAACGTCGATAAATACTATCGTTACATTATTATGAGTATTTAATTAATATCATAACATTATTTACATGTGTACATACTTGATCTTAAATAATAGTAAGTAAATAAAATCCAATATCTCACCTTCAACTACTCATTCGATTTCATTACAGCATTGTTTGAAAATCGATTTTTTCCACCACTATCTCAACTCTAAATATGTCAATATGTAACTGTCGCAGAGATTTTATAGAGTATAAGTATGTAAGTTCGGGTGGAATATTGCAAGTTAAAGGAGACGTCCACAAGTGGTATATTACTGTACTGTACCAGTCTTTTTATTAGTCCACTGGATGACGTAGGCCTACCCACGAAGGGTGATTGGGCCATGTCCACCGCGCTGGCCCAGTGCGGGTTGGTGGATTCACATACGCCATCGAATTTCTTCTACGGACGTATGCAGGTTGCCTCACGATGTTTTCAGTTACCGAAAAGCCAGTAATGTGAAATTCCGTACATAAATTGCAAAGATATCATTGGTACAGGACCGGGTTTTGAACCCACGACCTCACGATTGTAAGGTGGGTGTCATTACCACTAGACCACCATGGCTTTAGTAGTATATTATTCAGAGAAAAATCGAACAAAGATGATATATACATCATTTGAAAGCTTGTTTTATGGGCTTCTCAAAAATATCTAATTTCGATATTTTCGTCCCTGCAAGTTTTTTAAATGTGAAAAATAAATTGTATGAAAAAGAATAATACAGCTTTTTATGTTTTCTATTTTAACAATAATAAAGTGCTTCTATCGTTATTTTACTTGCATTTGTAGCTGATTCTTCCACATTCATCTCATAATTTGCTAAAATTAAAATTTTTGACTTACCTGTGTGACCAGTTAGTAGGTTCAATGTGACAAAAAGACACTTAAAAGGGTGTCTAATTGGTAAAAATGCTTTATTTTAACAATTTGGAGGATAATTAATCAGGGTTGCTAGAGATAAACACCTATTGAGCCTAATATATTTATTTATCCAAATAGATTCAAAATTAAATTTTAAAAAATCGGAGGGCTTGTTTTTGGTTTTAACTGATGTAATAGATTCGGAAAAATATTTATTTTATTTATTCATTTATTACAAATACTACTATTATTACAGGCTTAGGCTAATGCAATAGTGTATGTCAATTTTATGTTAGTGTATGTCGTATGTCTTATAAAATTAATAGAGAATTACAAAATGTCAAAAAATGTCATAAAATGTCATAAATTTAAATTCATGTCCATAAAATTTATATGAACACCGGATACAACTCACGATTATTTGCCCGCGGGTGCGCGGGCGTCCGTTGTCGGGGGCGCGCGTATTCCCTGAAGAAAGAGTACTAACTACTCTGAAACCGGTCGGACGCACAGCGGCTCGACCGCTCAAATAATCGTGAGTTGTATCCGGTGTTCATATAAATTTTAATAATGAATCCTCACGCTAGTTTTAATGAAGTCATGTCCATAAATACAATGTCATATAAACAAAAAAAATAATTCTTATATAACGTACATACCGAGTCATAACTACTTATTATCATAACATGCGTCAAATAGTACAGCCCTTTTAAAGTCTGCAATTGAACATGCAAATAAATCTATATTCTCGGCAACTCGATTTAGAACGTACAGCGTCCTCACCAGCTTGATGAATGATGCTTATGAACTTTCTCGAAATGTAACGAGTGTTGTGTTTAGAATTTTTGATTATTATAATACCAGCCTCCATACATTTTGTGGACATGTCCTTTGAAGTGTCCTACGTTGTCATGCTTTTGCGCAGGGACTTGAATACAATCGTACAACTTGGCTTCTGCGATGTTAGCTACAAGCTCCGGTCATTGCTGCAGTCATTGGGATATCTGCAGCTTGTAACTAACATCGCAGCCGCCAAGAAGTTTGATTCGGCCTATACAGGTATTATATTTAGATCTAAGTAAAGACCTAAACAAGACTGAGTACCTAACAACAGGCCTTAGTGACTTAAATATATGAATAAATAAAAGAAATATTTTGGGACATCTTACACATGGCCTCTGATCCTAAACTAAGCAAAGCTTGTGATATGGCTGCCAGAGACTGATATACTACATAATACATATTTTTAATACATATACTTTTATAGATAGTAGGCCCGATTACAGAGGTAATCATCGTAATTATATTAGCTAAATAGCATAGTTCTGTTTCTTTTTAACTTTAGGCATTGGATAGAGAGAACGCTTTTTACGTTGCTATTAAATTTACGCTGGCGCCTCTGTAAGCGGGCTTAGTAACTAACTAACACCCAGACACAGAGCAAACACTTATGTTCATCACATACATTTTTGGGTTAATTATTGAGACTATTGTAAACTTATGCCAAAACAAACAATTTTTTTTTATTTGTTTTTTTATTTTAGAAATATTTGCCCTGGGTGGGGATCGAACCCACGCCTCTTTGACCCAGAAGTTACTAATCACTGAGCCACCGAGGCAGTCGACTGTAACTTATCTTTAAATATTTGCGTAGTCTCTTCAAAACAACTGTGTTTACTCATTGATCGTATATTACCTGTAAATTACAATGTTATTTCGATATTTGTTCATAAAGGTGGTTCTACATTTGTTATTGACCGACGAACCGGAGGCGACGATACTCAATTCGACGCGTATATTTTTTTTAATGTAAAACCACACATTTTTTTTCATAGTGGTCTGATTTCGATGATTCTTTTTTATTGGAAAGAGTATACTTTGAAATTGGTCCCATTTCAATTTTATCGAAATCGGTTTTTGAAATCATCGATTTTTTTGTACTCTACTAGAAGCCGTGGTGGTCCAGTGGTAACCACACCCGCCTTACAATCGTGAGGACGTGGGTTCAAACCCGGTTCCGTACCAATGATATCCTTGGAATTTATGTACAGAACTTCACACAAAGAAAACATCGTTCGGCAATCTGCATATGTCTAAGGAAGAAATTCCTTGGCGTATGTGAATCCACCAACCCGCATTGGACAGTGTGGTGGATATGGCCCAATCACCCTTCGTGGGTAGGTGTACGTCCTGCACTGGACTATTAAAAAAACTGTTACAGTACATTGTACATTGTTTGTAGATTCGTATTTCGTATTTTGTGAAGTTTTTGTATGAGCCATTTTTGATAAATCAACTATAATGTGAAAAATGCTACATCGATCCGTGCGAAATATTCGCGAATTCTGTACACGGGTGAAAGTCGGTCATGCCATTTTTTGCAAAAAATAATTATTGTATGGTCAAGTTGGCGCCTCACGATTGCCTTAAATCCAAGGTTAAAAATCGTATCGTAAACGGCAAACCTAACAATGTTACAATTTAGTTACAAAATTATCAATATTCATATCAAAATGTTTATCAGTGACGCCACGCTCACTGTTCTATGACCCTGAATCATAAATAGCTCAAAAATCGTATAATTATTATGTAACGTAGGTACCTGTTATTATATTATACAGGGTTATTCAAAACTTATGTACTAAGCCGAAAGGGGGAGATTTAGATCATCAACAATTCATACAAAGAAAACGAACCACCGAAAATTCTATAAAAATCTTAAAGAAATACTGATCAAAAATGTTACTACAGTATAGAAGATTACTTTACTTGAAAGGCAAAAATGTTTCTGACTCGCGGAAGTAAGCAGATGATGAGTGTTATAGTTATAAGTCTCATAAGTTCCTATTTGTTTTATAGTTTCTGTAAGTGTAAAACTCATTAATTGTATAATAATTATACTTGCGACGCCCTTACAGGGTTGAATATGTAACTAGTGCTAAGTGAGCAAATTTTTACATTTGTTTATAAATTTAATGCAATGTTTGAAATAAATGAATAAATGTAGATTATGAACAATTTTCATTGTGAGGCTAAGCCTGAATTCGAAAATTTAAATCTGCCGTTTCATGCATTCGATTCCGAATCGGGTTTTTGTATGTATGAACTGTGACAACTCGCATTCGGCCTTATAGGTATAGGCCGATTCAATCTTTATGGCGTCTGTGAATAGACGAGGGGATTTTAAGTTTTGACTAAAGTCGCAGAACAAAGGTTTTTAGTTTTGATGTACAGAATAAGCCCCTAAAAGAATGCTAATTGATTAGAAATAACCCTGTATATTATGCCATTTAGTGTGATTCGGCCTATACACTTATTCAGAAAGAATGTACTAAGCCGAAAGGGGGAGATTTAGATACAGACAGACAGACAAAACTCTTTATTTACAACCACAATATGAAAAATAAACACTATTTACACATATACGAGTAGGTACGACAAAAAATATGATTATAAAGTGGCGGCCTTATCAACCATGGCGATTTCTTCTAGGCAATCTAGATCATCACTATGAACTATTTTCATTGTGAGGCCAACGCAGAAATCGAAAATTATAATTATTTTTTGCAAAAAATAGCATGACCGACTTCACCCGTGCACAGAATCATTACATAGTATAAAACAAAGTCGCTTTCCAATGTCTGTCCCCATGTATGCTTATATCTTTAAAACTACGCAACGGATTTTGATGCAGTTTGTTTTAATAGATAGAGTAATTTAAGAGAAATGTTTATATGTACAATACACCTGTGTGAAGCCGGGGCGCATCGCTAGAACGCAAATATTATGCACGGATCGATGTAACATTTTTCACATTATTGTTGATTTATCAAAAATGGCTCGGCCAATTTCGATAAAATTTAAATGGAACCAATTTCGAAGTATACTCTTTCCAATAAAAAATGAATTATTGAAATCGGACTACTATGAAAAAAGTTAGGCGGTTATACATAAAAAAATATATATACGCGTCGAATTGTATACCTCCTCCGGTGGTTCGTCGGTCAAAAATCAGCCTTTTCATGCTTTTTGTCAATTCCGAATCGGGTTTTTGTATGTATGAACTGTGGCAACTCGCATTCGGCCTTATAGGTATAGGCCGATTCAATCTTTATGGCGTCTGTGAATATACGAGGCGGCTCTCTAAGCGGGGATTTTGAGTTTTGACAAAAGCCGCAGAACAAAAGTTGTTAGTTTGGATGTACAGAATAAGCCCCTAAAAGGATGCTTATTGATTAGAAATAACCCTGTATATTATGCCATTCAGTGAGATTTGACCTCTTAGAGTATAAATAACTAATATTAATACTCTAAGTTCGGCCTATACACTTTTTCTCAATAACCCTGTATTAATTGGTTTGTAATAAAACATATTTGCCGCTTAATCCAAAAGAATAAATTATAATCCTTGTACCAGTATCAAATCGTCATAACACAGATAAATACGTTATCAAGCGCTCGCGCATTAAAATCCAATTTGAATTTCGAATCGTATCGCCAGTCGCAACTTGAACGCGACCGCGAGCGGACGTATAAATGCTCTGCACGGATTATCGCTTTCTAATCGAATATTGGTGCATTTTATTCTATTATTGCATATTTTTGAGCAATATAGTGGACTCTATATTAATTAAATTATTGAACAGTTTAGCTGATATGTGGGATTTGGAAACGGACGATGAATAAGTGAAATGTGATATTTTTATTTATTAAAATTATTTATTTATTCAATCTGTGATAATAGTTATAGTGTTTTTTGTATTGTTATTTATTGTTTTAATTTAAAATGACGGAACAGAGTGGAGTGATCACAATACACCAAGTAAGTGCGACAGTGACATTTTGACCTTACTTAGTACCTACTAAGTTCATGCATGTTAATGTTTTACGTATGTACTTACTAAGTAGTGCCTACTCTTTGCCTTAAGGGGAAACAACTTGACTTTACAATAGTTATTTTTTTTGCAAAAAATAGCATGACCGACTTCAACTGTGCACAGACTTCGCGAATATTTCGCACAGATCGATGTTGCATTTATCACATTATTGTTGATTTCTCAAAAATGTCTCAGCCGATTTCGATTAAATTGAAATGGGACCAATTCCGAAGTATACTCTTTCCAATAAAAAACTATAAGCTGTTATCTACCTTTAAATATTATCCGCTTTGAATGTTTTTTAGGGTTCCGTACCTCAAATGGAAAAAACGGAACCCTTATAGGATCACTTTGTTGTCCGTCTGTCCGTCTGTGTGTATGTCAAGACTCTTTCTCTCGGGAACGCGTAAAGATATCGAGTTGAAATATAAACTATATACGTAAACCCATGAATTCTTGCAGTTGTGTAAAAGAAAAGCTTCTCAGTTACCGTATAAAAAAGTTAGAGCCGGTTATGTCGTAAAAAAACGCATATTTCAACTCTCTACAGGGTACTTCCCGTTGACATAGAACTATGAAATTTGGCTAAAAGCATTGTCTCAGTGTACACATACAGGAATGAATCTGATAACTGTACATTTTTATTTAAATCACATAAAAATAGGGCCTCAAAATTCGCAAAATATGGGTTCAAAATTCATAGTGAGTAAATCGTATCATGTAAGGTATCATATAAAATAACTTCATTAGCACATGCTAAAACAGATTTTTAACTATTTTAACAATATGTTTGTACGGAACCCTCGATGTGCGAGCCTAACTCGCACTTGTCCGGTTTTTTTTTTTCATTTTATCAGCACTTCAATCGCTAGGATTAAATGTCTTAGTTTTTACAGTTTTTTGACCGACGAACCACCGGAGGAGGTATACAATTCGACGCGTATATATTTTTTTTATGTATAACCACGCATAATTTTTTTCCTAGTAGTCCGATTTCAATGATTCTTTTTTTATTAGAAAGAGTATACATCGAAATTGGTCCCATTTAAATTTTATCGAAATCGGCTGAGCCATTTTTGATAAATCGACCATAATGTGAAAAATGCTACATCGACCTGTGCGAAATATTCGCGAATTTTGTACACGGGTGAAGTCGGTCATGCTAATTTTTGCAAAAAATAATCTTGTTATGACCCTAAAGTTAAATATATATTATTTTATTTCGAGTAGGTTTGCGTTTGACTACATACTAATATAATATATAAGCTTCAAAGTCATATTTATTTACTACGCAAAAACTTGGCTGAATAGTATACATAAACTAAAAACTTTTCTGAATAAAATAAGACTTACGAGCGTGCAATATTTCTTACTCAAGCGATTGACACCACAATAGTAGATTGTATCATATGGGAGCAAAATAATATTTTTACGGCGAGGGCACTTTTTTGAAAATTCAGAGCGAAGTGGGGGATTCTTTATTAGAATCCTGAACGTAGCGAGGGATTCAAAGTACGTCGCCCCAGCCAAAAATATATTTTGCGCCCGAGTGGTATACTCTACTTTTCATCACCTCTATGAGAAAACAAAAGAGCCCTCATAATTTACTATAATATTATTATTTAATAAAACGTAGAGTAACAACTAAATTGAAATTAAATGGTATCTAATAATAAAACAAATGAAAACTTATATTTACATTCTTTTCATTCATTTTCTTGGCGCTGAACACTAACTACAAATACTTCCAAATTCATAAAGTGCGCGGCAAAGATAATCCGTCGCACTTATAAAGTTCCTTATAGAAAACACCACCTTTGGGCGCACTTAAAGGCGAACCAAGTAGTCCTTTTCGAATAGATGTGATGAAAACATATTAGTTTGTTACAATTAAAGGGGTGAAAAGAGTTTACTCCGGAACGTAAATTTTATAAAAAAGGTACCGAAAATGTTCTCCATGTTCTACAGAAAACACTGGTCAATTTAAAACTGGTCAATTTAATTTATTTTTAAATATTTATTTTTCGCACAAAACCGCAACACCGACTTCTACCGTGTACGGATTCGAATAATTTGCACGAATCGATGTGATATCCATGTACATTTTTGTTGATTTATCAAAAATGGCTCAGCCGATTTAGATAAAATTTAAATGGGACCACCTGGAATGTATACTCTTTCGAGCTAAAAACATTTTTTTAAATTCACAAAAAAAAATATTGATGTACTGTACCAGCCTTTTTAATAGTCCACTGCAGGACGTAGGCCTACCCACGAAGGGTGATTGGGCCATATCCACCACGCTGGCCCAGTGCGGGTTTGTGGATTCACATACGCCATCGAATTTCTTCTACGGACGTATGCCGGTTGCCTCACGATGTTTTCCTTCACCGAAAAGCCAATGGTGCCAAATATTGATGAACACAATAAAAATATTTGTACCTACAGACGAACATAGCACCTTCTCCTTAAGAAGTCGGTAAACAAGTTTTTTCCTGAAGGTAAATTTTATCAAAAATGTACCTAAAATTCTCTTGATGTGCTACAGAAAACACAAAAACAATAGTTGACTCACAATCCTTTTAATCTGTTGTTTCATTCAAGTACAATTTAGGTACCTAACTTAAAATGTAGAAAATATATCTAAAACATGTGTGGAGGATCAAAATATTTTTGTTAAATAAAGACCTTGTCTATATGCGAAGGAAACAGGAAAAAAAAAAAAAAACTTAAAATGTAGAGTAAGCAGGTATCGTGTACCTACGTAAGTTCATATAGGCCGAGTGGCTAGCCCTGGTGTCAAGAGTTTTTAAGCCGCCTGCAAGCCTTTTACAAGTCTAAACGGTTAAAACAACCGGGACCCACAATTGAACCGGTCACCCGAG
Source organism: Hypomecis punctinalis (assembly GCA_949316475.1). Lineage (NCBI taxonomy): Eukaryota > Metazoa > Arthropoda > Insecta > Lepidoptera > Geometridae > Hypomecis > Hypomecis punctinalis. The sequence goes on from OX438822.1 coordinate 5,138,791, forward strand.
CCACGGTAGCGCCTTTTTTTTACGAAGGGGAAATCTAGCCCGACCGCTTTGGGGTGCAGTCGGGTTCTGTGGGATTGTACCCACTAAAACCCTCTTGGTGGCCAGCCTTTGTGACTTCTTGGGAGCTCCGGGATCTCCAAAGGAACGCACCGGTGCTCCCAGCACGCCACGGTACCGCCTAGTTGTAAAGGACATGTCCACAAAATGTATGGAGGCTGGTATAATAATAATCAAAAATTCGAACCACAACACTCGTTACATTTCGAGAAACTTCATATTTTTCTGAGTCTATTACATCAGTTAAAACCAAAAAAGAACCCTCCAATTTTTTTAAAAATAATTTTGAATCTATAAGGATAATTAAATATATTTTGCTCAATAGGTAGTTTTTATCTATCAACCCTGGTTAAATAACTCCCATTATTGTTAAATAGAAGCATTTTTACCAATTAGACATAGTTTTTAAGTGTTTTTGTCACATTGTACCTACTAACTGGTCACACTGGTAGGTTATAATTTTTAATTTTAGCAAATTAAGAAGATATATATATAAGATATATATATATGATATAAGATGAATGTGGAAGAATCAGCTACGAATGCAAGTAAAATAACGATATAAGCACTTTATTATTGCTAAACTAGAAAAAATACATAGCTGTATTATTATTTTTCATACAATTTATTTTTCACATTTTAAAAAAAATGGAGGGATAAAAAAATCTAAATTAAATATATTTGAGAAGCCCATATAGCAAGCTTTCAAATGATGTATATATCACCTTGGTTCGATTTTTCTCTGAATAATATACCACTTGTGGACATCACCTTTGCAACGTTTGTTAATTTCTGTGTAGAAAAATGTACTTACCTACTTTTTGACCGACGATCCACCGGAGGAGGTGTACAATGCGACGCGTATATATTTTTTTTTGTATAACCACGCATTACTTTTTTCATAGTGGTCCGATTTCAATATTTTTTTTTTATTGAAAAGAGTATACTTCGAAATTGGTCCCGGGTACGCGGGTGAAGTCGGTCATGCTAATTTTTGCAAGAAATAATCTTGTTAATTGTTGTTGTTTATTTTAGTTAATAGTGTGGGGGTGAGTGCAAATACTTACCACGACAAACCAATCGGTTTATTGGTAGGTATAAGATAAGCTTCTATATTGTTTGTGATTGATAAATAAAAAAAAAAGACAAGTGCGAGTCATCGAGGGTTCCGTACAAACATATTGTTAAAATAATTAAAAACCTGTTTTAGCATGTGCTAATGAAGTTATTTTATATGATACGATTTACTCACTTTGAATTTTGAACCCATATTTTGTGAATTTTGAGGCCCTATTTTTATGTGATTTAAGTAAAAATGTACAGTTTTCAGATTTATTCCTATATGTGTACTCTGAGACAATGCTTTTCGCCAAATTTCATAGTTCTATGTCAACGGGAAGTACCCTGTAGGTTTTGATTTTTGTGAGCGTTGAAATATGCGTTTTTTTTACCACATAAACGGCTCTAACTTTTTTATACGGTAACTGAGAAGCTTTTCTTTTACACAACTGCAAGAGTTCATAGGTTTACGTATATAGTTTAAATTTCAACTCGATATCTTTACGCGTTTCCGAGATAAAGAGTCTTGACATACACACAGACAGACAACAAAGTGATCCTATAAGGGTTGCGTTTTTTCTTTTTGAGGTACGGAACCCTAAAAAAAATCCACCCGTGGTCACCCATCCGAAAACTAACTGTGCTGTACGATGCTTAACTTCGGTGATCGCTGACCAACACCTAGTCAAACTACGCTTTGAGCTTTTTTTGATAAGCGTGCTACATCCTAGATCGCATCTCTGCGTAATATCAGGCAGGATGTGGTCAAATGCGAATCTGTTGCAAGTTAAAGGTTAAACTTACCGGTTTCCGATTGTGCTGATTTTTGCACGCATCTATATATCGCGTGACAATGTAATAATATGGTACCATGGAGCTGATCTGATGATGGAGTCGGAAGGTGGCCATAGGAACTCCTGTTCTAAACAAGATAGACCCGTCGTGTTTGTGCTCGTTTCACTTGTCTTGGCTGGCACTCTGCTGCTAAATGATATACAGGATCTCAAAAGCTTATATTTTAAAAGTTATTTTTTTATAATAATTTATTTGTTTATAACACAAAAAAAGCCGTGGTGGTCTCGTGGTAATGACACCCGCCTTACAATCGTAAGGTTGTGGTTTCATATCCCGGTCCCGTACCAATGAATTCCTTATAATTTTTGTACGGCATTTCACACCACTGGCTTTTTGGTGAAGGAAAACGTCCTGAGGCAACCTGCATACGTCTGTAGAAAAAATTTGATGGCGTATGTGAATTCACCAACCCGCACTGGGCCAGCGGGGTGGATATGGCCCAATCACCATTTGTGGGTAAGCCTACGTCCTGCAGTGGACTATTATAAAAAGGCTGGTGTAGTTCGTTCGTTTCAGCCATATGACGTCCACTGCTGGACATAGGCCTCCCCTAAAGATCTCCAATTAGACCGGTTAGTAGCGGCTTGCATCCAGCGCGATCCGGCGATCTTAATGAGGTCTTCTTCTGACTCTGGGTCTCAGTGCCTGCAATAAATGGTATTTATTATCACCCTATAATAACCCACTGATGGACATAGGCCTCCCTTTGTTTATGCCACTCACCTCTGTCACCCAATCTACTTATGTATACGGACTTGAGATCAGTCTCTGATAAGGTCAACCGCCCGGCCTCTTGACCTTACAAACAATAGGTAAATAAAAATATGTTATACTGCACCAGTTACCGACATAGTTCGCAGCTTGGAGCTAACTTCACGTCCACTGACTTGTAAATACTTCGGCATAATATACAAATTAAATTTAAATTAAATTTTTCGAAAATTATTATTTCAATTATTCATTATTATTCGATTATTATTTCAATTATTCGTTATTATTTGATTATTCATTCAATTATTCGGAAGCAAATACCAACCGCGGTGGATGCAACGTTATTTATATCAAATGGATGTCAAAGACACGATTTCGAAACGTCAATAATGTAATAAAATATATTTATGATGTTAAGTAATAAAAATTAAAGATTGCAACGAAAAGGATATAAATTCAATCATGAATATGGTAAAATAAAAGTAAAAGTATGGCCACGATTGCCACGAGGCGCTGCAGTGGAAACTGATGAAAACATACCGGACTTAAACATTTTTTTAAAATTTATTCACATAATTATAAAGGGAGAAGCCATTGGCTCCGTAATACAGTGTATACTATGTTGTTTTTAAAATTTTCGCGATTTGAACACATTATTATTATATACTACGGGACTAATCGCGCACTAAAATTACGAGATAAATAAATACCTCCTCATCGCGACGTTTCGGCCGAGTTGCATCGACCGTGGTCACGGGTAGACTCATAATTTTATCTCGTAATTTTAGTGCGCGATTAGTCCCGTAGTATATAATAACAGTGTATACTAGTTCGGAGCCAATGGATTCAATGGTTTGTACAAAACTATTTTTAGAACAATTTTTTTTTGTATTTGTATTTTTAGTTTTTACCGACTTCCAAAAATGGGGATGCTAATTTGTCCGTCTGAATCCGTGTCCAATATCACTATCACTACATAGTATAAAACAAAGTCGCTTCCCTATCTGTCTGTCCCTATGACGCTTATATCTTTAAAACTATAACGCCACGGATTTTAATGCGTTTTTTTAAATATATATAGTGATTCAAGAGGAAGGTTTATATGTATAATACACCTGTATGCTGAGTGTGAGTTTTGTCGTAAACATGACGGCTCGGCGAGCGCGTAAGCATGTAATTTGTATGAACTCGCACTCGCACAAAGTGTTTCAATAACGCTCTGCTAGTGGCGCTGTACAATTCTACATACAAATTACATGCTTACGCGCTCGCGGCGAGCGCGTCATGTTTACGATAAAACTCACACTCAGCATACTGTGCGAAGCCGGGGCGGGTCGCTAGTTTATAATAATTTAACTTTGGAACTTTTTATAATAGATTTTTTCTATATTAAATAAAACACCGGTTTTAACTCACGTATGATATACGGCCGGGCCGCTGTGAAACCCGACCGGTTTCGGAGTAAAATTAGTACTCCTTCTTCATCAGGGAATACGCGCACTCCCGTCGACTGGCGCACGCGACGCTAACATTCGCGACGGCGGCTCGCCCGGCGATAGCTCGCGCCTCACGCGCCTCTGCACGGTGTTTTATTTAATATAATGTATTCTCACGCGAGTTTTAATGATAGATTTTTTCTACCCAGTCATCACGCCTATTCATGTCACCCTAACCACGGTAACGCTCAGTTGTAAAAGCCACGCAGTCAGTATACTAAGCGCCACACAAATCGGCGGATGGGAAGTTAAGCGCAGAACGCTGCGCAAAAGCCGAAATATAGGTATGCGCGGGAGCCAGAGAAACGAGATGCCGGGGCACACCTGCCCGCCAACCTCATGCCTCCCGCGCGCTCTCTACGCCCGTGCTCACCACTACGACACGCGGCATCGTAATTGTGCACACATGCGCAATAATTCGCGAATCACGGCGAAGTGTCATCTGCGGCTAACTTCTCATCCGCCGACTTGGGTGGCTTCTTCTTCTTCGTCGTGTCGATGGTTCTAATAGTTTCTAATGGTGCTAATACAAGTTTCGCCCAGTAAGTCGTCGGGAGTGGCACTGAGAACTGCCGTTGGGGAGCCCTAAAAAGGGCTGTTTGAGGTGGCGCTGAAAAGTGCCGTTGGCCCTTAAAAGGGCCATTGAGTTAGGATCCTCAGAAGGACCGTTTAGAACCATCGTTTGGGTAGGATTAGTCAACTGACACTTAAGTACCAGTTGTCCAGGGTGGGCCGGGTGTTGATGCAATCAAAGGTACCAATCAAATAGTAATACTACTCGAGGAGGCTCCCACTTAGTATACTCGTCCGAAGACTAACGAAATGAAAACGAACGTAACAATGTCGATGATCGAATAGGGAAGTACGGTAAGGAATAATATTTCAGGGAAAAAATGGGCGTGTGCTTACAATACTTACTTACATACAAGGATCTTAGCAGGAAAATGTGTGTGATAACTGATAACACGTGAGGACTGTTCAGAGGGCTAAGTGGGAGCTAAGTGGGAGATTTTCGCTCGAGCTTGATCGCGTTAACGTTTGATGTGATTTCTATGGAAATGTTACAGCGCCATCTTGTGTCACGTACAGAAAACTGAATAGCTAAGTGTAAGTATTTTTACGGTAATGTAACGAGCGCCAAACCGATCGAACATGAGTGCGGCAACGTCTGTGATTGGCTAATTCAAGCGTGTGTGTCAATGTGCTCGCGTGTGTGCACGGCGCGCTCGGTCAACGCGACGTAAAAGTAATTAGATTTAATTTGCAAAACTCCCACTTGGCACTCAAACCACTTCTAAACGTGGCTGCCCTCTACAGGGTTATCTAGAACTCGCGTACTTAGCCGAAAGGATGTGAACTGCTGTAGGGTTTTCCAGGGGCCTGTATCTTTATAGACATAATTATTTTTCGCAAAAAATGGCCGACTTCCATAGTGTACACAATTCGAATAGTTCACTCGAATTGATGTATTTTACATTTTTTACATTATTGTTGATTTTTCAAATACGGTAAGTATACGCTTTAGAACTAAAATAGTACATTGTTCACCGAGAGGAGAAAGTGACCGATTACCGTCGAGGGTGTCGTTTGAAGCCCGAGCCGTAGGCGAGGGCTTTAAAACACCCGAGATCGGGAATCGCACTTTCTCTCGAGTGATACATAGTGCTTTATACTACACCTACGAGGAAAATAAAAAACTAAATCTTTACTAATTGAAATTTATATTCATCACTATCACTACTTATCATTTTGATAGTTTTATTTTACTTTTTTACGAAAACTGAATCCTCAAACAACACACAAATTGAAAATGGCGCCAATGGCGTCTGCAATTTTCACATGTTCTTTTTTCAAATTGTTTGACACCATCCAACATACAGCTAGTGGCCAGTGTCATTTTGCGAACTTGGAGATAAAAACTCACTGTAAAAACTTTTTGGCTTTTGATATTTAGGTTACCAACGCATAGTCTTACCCAAAATTAAAAAAGAAAAACCACGTAAGAAATGGATTTTCATACACTTTTCTCTCCCGCTCAGATGCGTTTTCTCGCCGCATATGCAATGACGTACTTTCTACCGTAAATTTGATAAAGTATCAAGGTACTTTCCGAGCAGGTGTAGTATAAAAGATTTTTTTGATTCGGTTCACAATTAACAAAATTATCGATGCACACACAGACGAACAGAACCTCCTCATTTTTGAAGTCGGTCGGCGTCACGCGCATGTCTTCGTACAGTATCGATACAAAATGTATAGAACAGCTGTTTTTTTTTTAATTCTGACAAAAGTCGCGGAACAAATGTTGTTAGTTTTTGACCGACGAACCACCGGAGGAGGTGTACAATTCGACGCATATATATTTTTTTATGTGTTACGCATAACTTTTTTCATTGTAGTCCGATTTCAATAATTCTTTTTTTATTGGAAAGAGTATACTTAGAAATTGGTCCCATTTAAATTTTATCGACATCAGCTGAGCCATTTTTGATAAATTAACAATAATGTGAAAAATGTTACATCGATCCGTGCATAATATTTGCGTTCTAGCGATGCGCCCCGGCTTAATTCGCACAGGTGTATTATACATATAAACATTTCTCTTGAATTACTCTTGAAAACAAATTGCATCAAAATCCGTTGCGTAGTTTTAAAGATATTAGCATACATGGGACAGACAGCGGAAAGCGACTTTGTTTTATAGGTACTATGTAATGATTATGTACACGGGTGAAGTCGGTCATGCTATTTTTTGCAAAAAATAATTATAATGTACAGAATAAGCCCCTAAAATAGTGGTCGTCAAACCGCGGCCCACGGCTGTTGTTGGTGCGGCCCGCGGTATAGGTGCGTGGTCATTTGTGTATTATTATATTTGTTTTCAAACTACTAGAAAAGTAAATAACATCCCGCTAACTCCACACGCGTATAATTAAAATATACTCCGAGTATAGTCTAGGTATACTACTTTGTTAATTGAAAGCAAGTACTTACTCGTATTGCTTTCAAATTACTAAAAATACCGAAAAAACATTCACGTTCGCTGCACTCGCGCTTGAAAGTTGTAGTAACGTGGTCTGCCTTGTTCATGCCTGTTTTGAAATTAATGAAAATAAAAACAAAATTGACGCTCACTACTTTGTTAATTGAAAGCAAGTACTTATTGCTTTCAAATTACTAAAAATACCGAAAAAACATTCACGTTCGCTGCACTCGCGCTTAAAAGTTGTAGTAACGTGGTCTGCCTTGTTCATGCCTGTTTTGAAATTAATGAAAATAAAAACAAAATTGACGCTCACTACTTTGTTAATTGAAAGCAAGTACTTATTGCTTTCAAATTACTAAAAATACCGAAAAAACATTCACGTTCGCTGCACTCGCGCTTAAAAGTTGTAGTAACGTGGTCTGCCTTGTTCATGCCTGTTTTGAAATTAATGAAAATTAAAACAAAATTGACGCTCACTGCGGTCGCGCAGGTTAGTCTGCTTAGCTCATATCTGTTTTGAAATTATGAAAAGAAAGGCGAAAAATTTTGTCGCTCGCTGCGCTTTCGCATAATAGCAGTGACTTTGACTGCTTTGCTTGTGTGTGTTTTGAAATTACTGAAAAGTCTAAAAAAATTTGCAGTCAGTCAAATCAGTGTGCGGCCCGTAGTGTCCTATGTGGCCCTTGACCAGAAAAGTGTGACGACCACTGCCCTAAAAGGATGTTAATTGATTACCAGTAACTGTATAGATTAATTCTGAGTATTCTCCTAATGTCTCGCGTAATAACTTACTTTAGTGAATCCGGTATGAAATGAAATAACTAATCTTCATAACGATGTTGGTAATCTCGAACCGTCTTCCAAAAAGAAGGAGGTTCTCAATTCGTCAGTGATTCTGTTACGATGCCCATGGTTCTTTTTTATTCATCATCATCATCATTTCAGCCATAGGACGTCCACTGCTGAACATAGGCCTCCCCTAATTAATAACCTTCCCCTTTTTTACTAACGCGCTTTTATTAGTTTCACCAGTATGTTTGCTTGCTTGTAACCAACCCCTTTGAGCTCGATTTTGACCTACTTTGAGCGATCAGATTTTCTTTAAACTTTGCACACCTATTACCGATGACAATGCATTTATATTAATAAAAAAAAATAATGAATCCTAAGTGTGTTTTTTAGTTTGTTTTAAACTATATTTATTTATTCCAAAGAAATTTCGCTGTAAAAATCATTTTACTTTGGTAAAAGTAAGTGCAGGATGCTTTTCGCGACACGCCAGCCTGAACGATGTTATCCGCCGGGCCTTTGTCAGTGCCGGCGTCCCGTCAGTCTCAGAGCCTAATGGACTGTCGCGGGACGACGGTAAGAGGCCCGTCGGAACGACATTGGTGCCATGGAAGATGGGACGACCTTTAGTGTGAGACGCCACATGTGTTGACACACTGGCGTTGTCCCATCTTCCTTGCTCAACAGAGAAAGCTGGCGCTGCTTGCTGCAGCTAAAGCTGAAAACCTCAAACGGCACAAATATGAGTCGTTGGACAGAATGTAGGTACCATTTTGTGCCGTTTGGGGTTGAGACTTTAGGTCCGTGGGGGCCGGACGCACACCTTTTATATAAAGATCTGGCTAGGCGACTGGTAGAGGTGACACGTGACCAGAATGCTGGCATCTACTTTGGTCAAAAAATAAGTATAGCAATTCAACGAGGCAACGCCGCCAGCACTCTAGCCACGTTACCCTCTGCCCCGGGTCTTTTAGATTAGTTTTATTTTTATTTTAGTAATATAAGTTTTAGTGTTTAGTATTAGTTTTTATTTTAAATAGGTTAATTTTAATAGTTACATTTTACTTTGGTTCATTAGTTCTGAAACAGTTTCTGAAAATTAATTATTAAAGCAGCGTATGCTAAATAATACTACGTTATTATTATGTACTAAGGGACGTACGTAAATTTAGTGCGCGATTAGTCCTGTAGTACATAGTAATAATGTGTTCAAATCGTAAAAATAATACTACATTTTTTCAAACATAATATTATATGTAATTTCCAATTTGTTGATACTTGAAATCTAACGTAACAACACAGAAAAGGGAAAGTATGACAGAAATAGAAGTTTTGATACATTTGGATTGGTACCAAACATTTATAACATAGTGGTACATCTTCCGGAGTCCACGAGAATTGTTCTGGCACGGTCGAGATTCAGCTTTCGCGAAGCAAACGTTCACAAGCACTGTAGTTTAGATAACCTGTGATAACCTGTCTAATACGGGTATCACAGGTGGCGCCACCAACGCTATAAGTTGGGAAATGTAAGCACTTCAGAAATTTGAAGCTTGCGTAGGAGGCGAGCTAGCTCAGTTGGTTAGAGCGTCGGGCTAGTGATCCGAAGAGGCAAGGTTCAAATCCTGCGCTCGCTTCAGATTTTTGAAATGCTTATCACAAAGATAAATCTTTGAGATTTCGTCTCTGTTGTTTGAGCCCAGGGGATCGTTTTTAGGGTTCCGTACCTCAAAAGGAAAAAACGGAACCCTTATAGGATCACTTTGTTGTCCGTATGTCAAGACTCTTTTATCTAGGGAACGCGTAACGATATCGAGCTGGAATTTAAATTATATACGTATATCTATAAATTATTACTGAGCATAAAATCACACAAGATTATTTTTTGCAAAAATTAGCATGACCGACTTCACCCGTGTACAGAATTCGCGAATATTTCGCACGGATCGATGTAGCATTTTTCACATTATTGTTGATTTATCAAAAATGGCTCAGCCGATTTCTATAAAATTTAAATGGGACCAATTTCGAAGTATACTCTTTCCAATAAAAAAATAATTATTGAAATCGGACCACTATGAAATAATTTATGCGTGGTTATACATAAAAAAAATATAAAAATATACGCGTCGAATTGTACACCTCCTCCGGTGGTTCGTCGGTCAAAAATGCTGACAGATCCAGGTGGAGCTTCAAGCGCCATCTTGAAAAAATGTTTATGGCCGATATCTCGGAAACTATGCACGAAACATACACCCGTGTACAGAATTCGCGAATATTTCGCACGGATCGATGTAGCATTTTTCACATTATTGTTGATTTATCAAAAATGGCCAGCCAATGACGATAAAATGTAAATGGTACCAATTTCGAAATGGTACTCTTTCCAATAAAAAAAAACGGCTATGATATACATTATGACCGTTGACAAAAGGGGGGAGGTAGCAGGGGGTGGGGGGTAGCACCCTCTGGGCGTGGGGGGTAGCACCCCCTGGGCGTGGGGGGTAGCAACACCTGGGCGTAGGGGGTAGCACCCCCTGGGCGTGGGGGGTTGCGGAACCCCCCCTCCCCTTTCGGAGATATGATTTTTTTTCACAAAAAAACTATCTAAATCAGACCACTTGCTACGTAAAAATTTATGCGTGGATATACATAACAAAATACGCGTCCATTGAGTACCTCCTCAGTTTCGTCGGTCAAAAAATAGATAAGAGTCAGTTTGTTAGATTCCTCTGATCTTAGTGGTATTGGCCTGCAGTAGGTATCTACAATTTTATATTACGTGTCGTCCAAATGACGGTAGCGCTCAGTAATGCAATGATTCACGCCGAATTTGTCACACGATAACTTCTTCGAAAGATTTTGTTTTGAGCATGACGTAGGGATTACTCATGTGAAATTTTTAAAGTTCTTTAAGTAAAGAAATTTTTAAGCCGTGGTGGCCTAGAGGTAGTGACACCCGCCTTGCAATCGTGAGGTCGTGGGTTCAAATCCCGGTCCCGTACCAATGAGTTCTTTGGTATTTATGTACGGAATTTCACACCACTGGCTTTTCGGTGAAGGAAAACATCGTGAGGCAACCTGCATACTTCCGTAGAAGAAATTCGATGGCGTATGCGAATCCACCAACCCGCACTGGGCCAGCGTGGTGGATATGGCCCAATCACCCTTCGTGGGTAGGCCTACGTCCTGCAGTGGACTATTAAAAAAAAAAAAAAGCTGATACTGGTAAGTAAAGAAATTACTTCCTTCATACGTCTGCCGCATTTTATTCTACGAAAAAATTTTTTTTTTGTGAAAAATGGCATGACCTAATTCAACCGTGCACAGAATTCGCAATTCGATGTAGCATTTTTCACATTATTGTTGATTTATTAGCTTAGCTTATTTTGATAAAATTTAAATGGGACCAAATTCAAAGTGTACTAATCACAATAAAAAAAAAAATATTGAAATCGGACTACTACGTAAAAAGTTATGCGTGGTTATAAATAAAAAAAACCGGACAAGTGCGAGTCAGGCTCGACACCGAGGGTTCCGTACAAATCCATAAAATTTCACAAAATTGGGAAGAAAGTTGTTAAAATCTCTATAGGTACTATAACCATCGACAAAAAAGTTTTTTTTTCTCACTTTTCTCGTCATACATCGAAAATTACACATTGTTAAAATAATTAAAAACCTGTTTTTAATTATTTTGCCGCAGATGACACTTCGCCGTGATTCGCTAATTATTGCGCATGTGTGCAATACCGACACAAGTGGCGAAGTGTTGAGCACGAGCGTAGGCAGCGCGCGGGAGGCTTGAGGTTGGCGGGTGGGTGTGCCCCCGCGTCTCGTCTCCCTGACTCCTGCGCATACCCATATTTCGGCTTTTGCGCAGCGCTCTGCGCAAACCCATCCACCGATTTGTGTGGCGCTTAGTAATAGTGGTAGGTATACAAATATTTTCGTTCACGGTCGATGCAATAAATATAAATAAACATAGATTACACTATCGGATGTAATCACCACCCGTGGAAATTAATCACAATTGATAATTATATATTGCGTCTTATTATTACTAAAAATCCGCAGTGTATTGCTGTTTTTTCTCGCAAGCAGACGTGGTAAGTTTATATATATTTTTTTTATTGATTTGTTACACTCCACAGACACCGGGGCCTGTGCTCTTTAAGATTATACATTACTTTTTTATTGATTTAAACAATATTTCTAAAACTAAGGCTGTACTAGAGGACTCTACACTAAAATAAATCTAACTAAATTTCTAAAATTACGATTTTTTTTAAATCTACTTATACCACTCAGGGCCTCCACCACCGCCGCGCTCTCTAATATAATATCTCTAATCCTACTAATATTATAAACGCGAAAGTTTGTGAGGATGGATGGATGGATGGATGGATGTATGGATGTTTGTTACTCTTTCACGCAAAAACTATTGAACGGATTGAGATGAAACTTTGCAATAATATAGCTTATATATCAGAATAACACATCCTACTATCCTACTAATATTATAAACGCGAAAGTTTGTGAGGATGGATGGATGGATGGATGGATGTATGGATGTTTGTTACTCTTTCACGCAAAAACTATTGAACGGATTGAGATGAAACTTTGCAATAATATAGCTTATATATCAGAATAACACATCCTACTATCCTACTAATATTATAAACGCGAAAGTTTGTGAGGATGTATGGATGGATGGATGGATGTTTGTTACTCTTTCACGCAAAAACTATTGAACGGATTGAGATGAAACTTTGCAATAATATAGCTTATATATCAGAATAACACATCCTACTATCCTACTAATATTATAAACGCGAAAGTTTGTGAGGATGTATGGATGGATGGATGGATGTTTGTTACTCTTTCACGCAAAAACTATTGAACGGATTGAGATGAAACTTTGCAATAATATAGCTTATATATCAGAATAACACATCCTACTATCCTACTAATATTATAAACGCGAAAGTTTGTGAGGATGTATGGATGGATGGATGGATGTTTGTTACTCTTTCACGCAAAAACTATTGAACGGATTGAGATGAAACTTTGCAATAATATAGCTTATATATCAAAATAACACATAGGCTATAAATTATAATGATATATTGCGTATGCGGGCGAAGCCGCGGGTAAAAACTAGTGAGTTTATATTTTATTTCCAATCCGTTTTTGACCGACGAAAAGGAGGAGATACTCAATCCGACGCGTATATATTTTTTTAATTTGTATCAACGCATTACTTTTTACATAGTGGTCCGATTTCAATAATTCTTTTTTTATTGGAAAGAGTATACTTCGAAGTTGGTCCCATTTAAATTTTAATGAAATCGGCTGAGCCATTTTCGATAAATCAACAGTAATGTGAAAAGTTCTAAATCGATTGGTGCGAAATATTCGCGGTTGAAATCGGTCGTGCCATTTTATGCAAAAATTAATTATCTAGAAATCTACCCACGACCACGGTCGATGTAACTCGGCCGAAACGTCGGGATGAGGAGGTATTTATTTATCTCGTAATTTTAGTGCACGATTAGTCCCGTAGTATATAATAATAATATCTAGAGATAGTTTGAATTTTACGGTATTTTTGTGTTGTGTACCACACGAGTAATTTGTGTTTCTTAACCGTCTTCAAAAAATGAGGTGTTCGATTCGACCGTTCGTACGATACTCGATTATTCGGATTTATTTTGAACCGATTATAAAAATTCTTTATTTTGTTTTTCAAACTAAGTCGGTTGTCGGTGAAGTCTTGGCGAAAAATTATTTTATTCTCGAATGTTGAAACTTTGATACTTGTGTAAAATAATTATTTATTTATTTGTTCACGCTGTATTACCTCGACCGCTGTATGACGGACACCGGTAGATATCCTAGGAAAATAGAGCTTTAGGGCTCTGGTTCGTTTTATGTTCTACTAGCTGTTTACCCGCGTGGTATTTTAATTTCTATGCTTTGTTATTGCTTTTTTTCTAATAATTTCACATTAAGTGACTAACTGGTTTAAGCAGTTCTCACAAGATGGCGCTTCCAACAATGTAGTAGTTGTTAAAAAAATGATAAACCACTTTCAATAATTCGACGTTTTCGCAGATAGCGTTCTAGCTTAATTTGGACAAAGCATCTGGGCCGGAATCCCAGAAAGATGCAGGTTCAAATCCTGCGAACGCGTCAATTTTTGAAATGTTTATCACAAAAAGAAAGATTCTATGCTTTGTCCTATGAGAATATTTAATTTTGCTGAAATTTATAGCGTCTGCTATAGCGCATAGTTTCCTTCAAGGTGTACATGTTGTGAACTATATATAATTCAAATACAATTATAGTTGTTATTATTAGTTGTGATTTGCCTTATAAAAAGTCTTGATTGAGGTAGCTAAAGTACTGTGCAAGTATTAAACATGTCGATTTGGTGGGGTGTCGATGCTGTGCACGTCATTAGTTTAAAGGTTAAACTGATAGATGAAGACGCGGCGACGGAGCGCATAGTTATAGAGGGTCAAGGGAGGCGTGGGCGGAGGGTGCCGGATTATTGGACGTATCGGTCTATTGAAGTGCCGGATTAGTGGGATTATTCTGTTAGTATCAAACTGAACTGAACTAATGAATAAATGTATGAATCGAAAGAGTCAAAAGTTAGTATCACAGGCGAACGGTAACTTAATGTAATTGTGTTCATTCATGTATAAATACATTAAATATATTTCGTGAGGTGCGGGGGCGGGGGTCACACGGATATGTTTAGGTTTATGAATTAAACAGAGGGGTTAGTCCAGGTTTACACTTAAATTGAAACTACAGCTGTTTCCGTTTGGCTCTATACATTTTTGTACAGCGCCCCTGGCGGAAACAAAGAGAACTAACCAAAATATATGGAGCCACACGCGAACACGAAAGTTTTAGTAAACTACGCAAAACCTGGACTAAGGGCTAGCCTTAATTAACATGGCTGAAGAATGGGTAATTTTCACCAAATTTTGAACCCTGTTACTGTACTGTGATCCATCCATCAGCCATAAGAAGTCCACTGCTGAACATAGGCCTCCCATATAGATCTCCAATAAGACCGGTTGGAAGCGGCTTGCATCCAGCGCGATCCTGCGGTCTTGATGAGGTCATTTGTCCACCTTGTGGCGAACGTCCTACGCTGCGCATGCCGGTACGTGGTCTCCACTCGAGAACTTTTTGACCCTATCGGACTTAAGTCCTCCGCGCTTACTGTTACTGTATGTACAAAATATACAACTTTTATTAACAAAAATTTTAGAAAAAAAATGGCACCACATAATTTCACCGTGCACAGTATTCGAATAGCTTGCATGAATTACATCTATGTATATTATTGTTGACGCCGTGGTGATCTAGTGGTAGTAACACTCGACCTGCAATCGTGAGGTCGTGGGTTCAAATCCCGATCCCGTAGCAATGAGTTTCTTTGGAACTTATGTACGGAATTTCACATCATTGGCTTTTCGGTGAAGGAAAACATCATAAGGCAACCTGTCCGTAGAAGAAATTCGATGGCGTATGTGAATCACGCAACGCACTGGGCTAGCGTAATGGATATGGCCCAATCTCCCTTCGTGGGTAGGCCTACGTCTTGCAATGGACTATTTAAAAGGCTGGTACAGTACAGTACATTATTGTTGATTTCGATAAAACTTCAATAGGACCACCTCGGGAGTATGTATTATAATTTATACCCTTTCGAAATAAAATGATTTTTTTAAATCGGTTCGCAATTGGCAAAAATATCGATGAACATGTGTACATACAGACGATATTAGTCCTATAAGATATAGTACCTCTTCCTATTTGGAAGTCGGTGAAAATTATATTAAGGGGGCGCCTAATGCCAGAATCAAGCGAAAGGTGTATTTTTAAAGACGTGGTGTAAAGATAACGAACATAAATATAAAAAAATACTATAGGAAAGGAAAAAACCTATAGTAGCAGAGTAATCGCGTAGAATTTTGGAAAATAATATGGTTACTTTAGAAAAAAATTAAAACTTCGCATCATCATAAAAAAAAGTTTTTTTTTCAAATGCTCGAAATTATCAGTGATAACACCACATTATTTTTGACAAATTACCTACCCAGACTAATGTTCTAGTCAAGTAATCAGTTAGTTTTTTATTACACGCTTAAATTTTGAATAAATAAATAAAATGTCACCTAAAAATGTAAGCTGGCGCTCGAAGCCAATATCACCGTGAACTGTGTCAATTGTGTCATGCGATTTTCGACTCTAAACAAAGCAGCATAGATGATAGCGGGCGATGCAAGAAGCGCGGGTAAAATCTGTTTTTTTCATGGCATTAGGCGCACTCTTAACGTTTTCCTTCAAAATCTGATACATACAAAATTGTTGTTTTACATTTGGACTCGCTTATCTTTCAATACGTTTTGTTATGACAATAATCTGTTTTGTCCTGTGCAGTGACAACCTTTCGAATTAACGTACTCTTTCCGCCTCACCTCGATATTAACATAGATTTATCAGCTAGTGACGTCAATGGAGTACAAAAAGTAATATTATATTTGTATCCACACTTTCCCAGACGTCAAAGAGGTTAACAATAGAATGTATTACTATAAAAACTTTTGATTCTCATACATATTTATAATTGAGGAAAAAAACACTACATATTTTTAGGATTCCGTATCCAAAGGATAATAAAAAACCGGACAAGTGCGAGTCAGGCTCGCTCATCGAGGGTTCCGTACAAACACGTCATTAAAATAACTAAAAACCTGTTTTAGCATGTGCTAATGAAGTTCTTTTATATGATACCGTACATGATACGATTTATTCACTTTGAATTTTGAACCCATATTTTGTGAACTTTGAGGCCCTATTTTTTGTGATTAAAATAAAAATGTACAGTTTTCAGATTTATTCCTTTATGTGTACTCTGAGACAATGCTTCTCCCCAAATTTCATAGTTCTATGTCAACGTACCCTGTACCTAGGTTTTGATTTTTATGAGTGCGAAATATTCGATTTTTTACGACATAAACGGCTCTAACTTGAATAAACGATAACTGGGAAGTTTGTCTTTTACACAACTGCAAGAGACCATAGATATACGTGTACAGTTTAAATTTCAACTCGATATCTTCTTTCTCGAGATAAAGAGTCTTGACATACCTGTTGGTGATGGTCCTATTCGTGGGATCTCCAATTTAAACAAGGCTTCTTCGAGTGGACTGTATTTATTTTTCCTTAGGTATTTAGCGAGTACAGCGGTAATCCGAAGACAATAGGTTCCAACCACAATAGAGGTGTGAAAGTGCAGGTTGATTCTATACAAAGCAAAACAATGCGTACGGTATGAAAGGTAACCGCGCAACAATAAACGTGGGAACCTTAGCTTATTTTAAATCATAATACAATGCGGCAGCTAGCACGCGTCGGCAGGAGTGTGCTAATTGCCGTTACGCAATCTATATCCGGCTTCCCGTCTCGCCATAATCTTCGTGTGAAAGAGACATCGCCAAAGACGGAGATAGATTGAGGATAAACTCCAATATTGCGTCATCTTTTTACTTGACACTGATACATAATCTATATCATACTGCGTAATATTTTGTGGACTGTTACATAATCTATGTCCTACTACGTAGTTTCTTTGTGGACTGTTACATAATCTACGTCCTACTACGTAATTTATTTCGGACTTTCAGTGCGATTGTTTCGCGTTTTTGGACTAATGGTCCATTACATACATAGTCGTAACTTATATAATAAACACTATTACATATTCTGTGCGATATGCACGTTGAATCATTCTCAAATTACTAACCTATACATTCATGGACTGATTGTCCGTAACAATTCTCCCCCCAGCGCAGTTCTACGAAGCTATGCCAAGTGGAAGGACAAGCAGTCTTCGAGCTGGACGTCGAAACATCCCGCCCCGTGTTTTCACATCCACACTACGCACCACGCCGTCTTTCCCGGGATACGTAGTAGTAACGGGCGCGAATTCACAGTGTACTCGATTTCCGTGAGTACTGTGAGTAGAACCTCTTCTTTCGGCGCTCGTTCCTTCATTGTGACGTATAATGCGTCCTTTACTGTGCGTATCATTCTTTCCCATGCGCCGCC
The DNA here is from genome assembly GCA_949316475.1 of Hypomecis punctinalis. Taxonomy (NCBI): domain Eukaryota; kingdom Metazoa; phylum Arthropoda; class Insecta; order Lepidoptera; family Geometridae; genus Hypomecis; species Hypomecis punctinalis. The sequence continues at coordinate 5,156,881 of OX438822.1, forward strand.
TTGATTTGGCGCGCCCGGATCAATGAATCGCCAGTCCGCGCGTTTCTTCAGCGCGTAGTCGCGGAGCGAAGGCATCCATTCTTCATATGCCTTTTTCAACTCCATTTCGCTTCCCCGAAAATTCGTTGCGTTGTCGGAAAAATAAATTTCACTCCAGCCGCGTCTCGCGGCCATTCTTCTTAAGGCCATAATTGCGCTGTCCGTACTCAGACTGGAGAGTAATTCTATGTGGATCGCTCGGGTCACCAAGCAGGTAAACAACATGCCCCATCGTTTCTCACGTCTTCGGCCAATCACCACGTTCATTGGACCGAAGCAGTCTATTCCTGAACGGGAAAACGGACGTGTATACGCACTTAGGCGTGCTTCAGGTAAATCGCCTTTAACCGGAGCTGGTAGTCTTCCTTTATGCATTTTGCATCTCGTACACTCGCTCAACGTGGTTCTTACAGCGGGTCTCAGGCGTAGTACCCAATAACGCTGTCTTATGTTATTAACGATGGTCTCGCGTCCCGCGTGATGATTCTCGGCATGCTCCCGCCGAATGAGCAATTTCGTGAAATAGTGTTTTCCGCATAAAATCGGCGGATTTTTCCGCTCTTCCGGAATCGCGGCCGCGCGTATTCTTCCGCGTAAACGCAGGATTCCGTCATTATCGAGCATAGGATCGAGCGTTCGTAATCTGCTCCCCTTTTCAATGTTTTTACCCTTTTGTAGGTATTTTACATCGGTCGCGAAGCTTTCTTGTTGCGCTTGCTTCAGCAACAATAGTTCGGCCGTTTTCAAATGATGCGCCGTCAACTTTGTCTCGCGGTGTCGACACTTATCGATAAATAAGAGCACGTATCCGAGTGCTCGAACTAATCGTTCCATTTTCGAGAATCGTGTCATAATAATAAGAGGAGGTTCGTCCTCTGCACGATTTGCTAGGACCTCTTCATGGTCCGGTTCTGACGCTTCCTCTCGAGGCCAGCTTTCGGGTGGTCCATACAAGAACTTCGGTCCAACAAACCACCTGTCATCGTTTTTTAGGCGCGTTTTCCCACGCCTGGTCGCGTCGTCGGCGACGTTATGAGCCGATGGCACCCACCGCCATTGTTTAGTCTTCGTTAGCTCCGCAATTTCTGCTAGTCGATGAGCTACAAATGGCGTATATCGCACGGCATCATTTCGTATCCAATGGAGGACAGTTTTTGAGTCACTCCAGAACGTAACCGGGCTCGCATATTCTCCCAGTTCTTTCGTTACCTCGGCAGCTAGCCTGGCTCCGATCAAGGCCGCTTGTAGTTCCATCCGAGGTATGCTCTGCGGTTTGAGCGGCGCCACTTTCGCTTTACCGGCTACTAGAGCGATTCTCACAGATCCGTCGTCTGTTAGGTAACGCCAGTACATGGCACATGCGTACGCTTGATCGCTTGCGTCGCAAAATACATGTAGTTCCCGTTGTACGACGTTCCCTAGCTCCCCATAGCATCGCGGTAAGCGTAGCGTCTTAACGCTATCGAGATCCTGTAGCCAATCTCGAAACTCACATGCGTTCTCTAGCGGTATCGGTTCGTCCCAGCCTACTTGTTGTCTCCAAAGCTCGCGAACTTGATACCGTCCTTCTAGTAGATAGCCACTCAGGAGACATAGCGGGTCATATATTGACATGACGGCGGCCAGTACCTCGCGTTTTGTCGGCGTTCTCGTGCCGTCCTTTACGTCGTCTGGCACTCGGTGCATGTTGGTGTTAAACGCGAGTTCGTCGCTGTCCGGCACCCAAATGAGGCCTAAGGTTTTTCCTTGTGCGTTGTGTCCCAATTCTCTAGGGGCGGACGCCTTGTCCTCATCAGGAATCGAACTTAAAATATCCGGTTCGTTCGATAGCCATCCTGCCATCTCGAAACCTGCGTTACTATGCACTTCGCGCACTTCGTTGATAACGCGCATCGCTGTCTCTTGGTCATTGAAGCTATCGACCCAGTCGTCCATGTAATGATTTTCAGTTATAGCGCGATAGGCGAGCGCATGCGTACCTTTCGACATCGACGCATTCTTGTTACGCACGCTGTGCGCCATAAATGGTGAGCTTCGGGCTCCAAAAATCATTGATTGCATCACGTATTTCTGTGGCGGCTTCTTACGTTCATCGCCGCGCCATAAGAAATGTTGCGCTACGCTATCCTCACGGCGTATCTTCACGCGCAAAAACATTTCTTTTATGTCGGCTACGACGGCCACCGGCTTCATTCTGAAGCGTATTAGGATCCCGTATAACGCCTTGAGAAGGTCCGGTCCGTCCAAGAGCATGTCGTTCAGACAAGTCCCATTTGCTTTGGCGGCCGCGTCAAACACTATTCTGACCTTCCCCGGTTTGTTGGGATTTGTTACCGCGAAATGCGGTAAATACCACATGAGTGGATTATTGCCGTGGTCTTCGTCGCATTGTGTTGCGTAACCCTTTTGCACTAGCTTGCTTATCTCCCCGGCGTATGCCTCTCTAAGTTCTGGGCATCTGTCCAGCTTGCGTTCGATCCCGCGCAAGCGACTTAACGCCATGTCGTAGCTGGGCGGTAGGCATACATCGTCGAATTTCCACGGCAATCCGACTTCATAGTGTCTGTTTTTTAATATCGCAGTTTTCTCAAAAATCTCCATGGCGCGTTCCTCATTTTCGTTGGGCTTAACTTTGCGTTCGATGCCCAGCGCGTCCAGGTGAAAATGCGATTTTACTAGTTCGTGTAACTCGTCGTTGGGCGGCGTTATTCTGCTACGCGTATTTTCTTGGGCGGTGCGCACGTGTAGTACCGTCTCACCTTGTGCTACGACGCTACGAGGCGTAGAGCCGTGTATTATCCATCCTAACTGTGTTAGTGATGCCGCCGGTTGATTCTTTGTCCCGGTCAACAATTTACGTGTGACAATTAAATGCCAGTTGTCGGCTCCTATTAGCACGTGTGGTGTCCCGTCCGTGTAGCATACATCTTCTGGTTTCAATTCGCGAAGATGTTCATGGTCTAGGAGGCCGTCGTCTATCGACTGGCTACCTAGCGCGAGGTTAGACACCGTCCTTGCTCTGACTGTGTGATAATCACTCCGGCTTCGACCGCGTAACTTTAATTCGACGACGCGGCTTTCCGGTTCCCTCTGAGTAGATGTAACGCCATGGATGCGTAGAGGTCGTACCGGGCCCCTCGCTCCTATCATCGTGGCGATCTCGTCATCTATCAGCGTGATCGTCGATCCCTCGTCAAGCAATGCAAAGGTGTTAACTTCGATCCCGTGTAGCCCTTTTAGCGTGATCGGGCATACCTTCAATAGCACCTGCTTGTTCGTTCCCGCAAGGTGCGTTGAAGCCGATGTTGCTACGTCATCTTGAACTATTACGGGTTCTGTGGCGCATCGCTCTTTAGCTGTATGTAGAAGTGCATGGTGCGGTTCTCGGCACTCATCTGTCCCGCACTTCCGTGCAGAGCATTTATTGCGCCTGTGTTTGCTGTTAAGGCATTGAAAACATACGCGCGTTTCCTTGGCCCACTCCCATCGCTTCGGAACGGTCATTGATGCTAGCTTTTTACAGCTCGGCGTGGCGTGTTCATTGCCACAGGCTATGCATTCGACCGATCTCTGCGTGGCATCAGTGGTCGCGTATACGTTTGCGCCTTTCTTGTGGGTCACGTTCGCGTTCGTGTTTTTATTGTTATTTGCTGCTTTTGCCGCCGTTGTAGCACATGTCACTGACGTCGAGTATGTGTGGCGCATCGCTCGCTCGGCCTCTCTCAAGAGAAACTTAGATATTGTGATAATCTCAGGCTCTGAGCGACTGCCTTTATCCTCCACATAATCGCACCACCGCGATTTAAGATGTGGCGTCAGTTTCTCTGTTATTCCTCGTGCTAGCATCGGATTCTGCAAATATCCCCGCTCATCAATGCTGTCGACGGTCATGACGATGTTTTGTAGCTTTATTGCGAACGAATTAAGCTCTACGGCCGTTGTATTCGGGTTAAGGCGTGGTAACTTACGCATATCGTTTAACGCCTGATCGATTATCATTTCTGGCCTTCCGTAGCATTGCTCTAATGTTTTCATAATCTGCGACGGATCTGTTGCAGCATATAATAACGCCGACACTGCCTGTCTTGCTTCGCCTCTCAGACACGCCCGCATGCGTGCTAAGTTCTCAGCCGGTGAGAAATTGTGAATCTTCGTAGATTCGCGCATTGCAGCTTTAAATGGTAGCCATTCTCCGATAGCGCCGCTGAAGATAGGTAGTTCTTGCGCTTGTCTCGGCGGTGCTCGCTGTCGTACCATTTTTTCTAATACGTCGGCTAAGCGGTCGATCCCTCGGTCTCGAGACCTCCCAGGCGTAGGCGATCGGTGTCTCCTCGTTTCTTCATACGAACTACGATATCGCTCTTGTTCAACCGCGTCTTGGTTTCTCCTCGGCGGCGAGTGATATCTAACGTGCCCTAGTTCCGGTTGATTCATGTTCGGTTCGCGCGGCTCCCCCCGTGGTGGCTCCCCCCGTGTGCGACTGTGTTGTAACCATTCGTCTATCCGATGACTAGTGTCCGTGTCCTCGGCGGCGGCGGCAGCGATTATGCTATCGCGGTCCGTTTCTTCGCGTATGGTCGCGACGTCGGCAGCGAGACGTTTCTTAATTAGAAGTGCCTGTAATTCCAACTGATCTCTTCTTATGTTGGCTAGGCTTTCTTCCGCTTCTAATTTTCGTTGCCTTATCCGTGCCTCGACGCTGTGTATTGATCTAACAGATGCGGCTCGCTCCACTGGTCTATCACGTGGTACATCTTGTTGATCGGTTTGTCGCTCCGGTAGCGGGTGTTGCATAGTCTGGGGTGGTTCCACGGGTGCGTTCGATGTGGACGGTCCCAAATCAGACGGAGACGCTGGTGATTCTTGCATTGTTTGCTTCTTTTCTGCTTGGTGCGATCTTGTTTTGATCGGGCTCCTTTCAATTGGCATAACTTCTGGCACTTGATGCCCCTAACAGCCCTACTAATAGCCTAACGGTCCCTAACAGTCCTTTGGGAGGGCCCAGTTAAGCCGGGATATGCTCCCTCAGGGATGGAACGTGTGGGATAGGAAGGGTGGGATCCGCCCGGCAGTGGAACACAAGTTCTGCGGTGGCTCAGCAGCTGGTAGGAACGACCAGCCGCCTCTGCCTTGCCTACAGTCCGGCCCGCTTTCCTTGTGAACGTACCGGCGCGGTAATACTGCCCAAATCCGGCGGCGATATCACGCTTGACGCAGCGGCGCGCGGCGCTCGACGCAACGACGTGCAGCATTCGACGCAGCAGCGCGCGGCGTCCCGATGCTCGACGTAACCCGACGAATTTGGCGGCGATCTCGACGGCGGTCTTCCACGGCGGTCTTTCACGACGTAGTCACCCGTTGATAATCTCAGTATAAGCCTGTGATGTTGGCTTTTTCACACGACGAACAAAGCCTCTTCTGTAGTGGTTGGCTTTCTCGCACGACGACTCGACGACTCGGCGCTGTTTGTCCCCTCGTAATCATGGGGCAAACGTTCTCGACGAAACGACGATCTCGGTCTTGAGCCTTTTGATGTTGTATTCTCTTGAAAACTCGCTTGAAAACTCGCTGCTGTTCCAGTATCCGGCGAGCAAAGGACCAAACATTTGTTGGGTATGGTCCTATTCGTGGGATCTCCAATTTAAACAAGGCTTCTTCGAGTGGACTGTATTTATTTTTCCTTAGGTATTTAGCGAGTACAGCGGTAATCCGAAGACAATAGGTTCCAACCACAATAGAGGTGTGAAAGTGCAGGTTGATTCTATACAAAGCAAAACAATGCGTACGGTATGAAAGGTAACCGCGCAACAATAAACGTGGGAACCTTAGCTTATTTTAAATCATAATACAATGCGGCAGCTAGCACGCGTCGGCAGGAGTGTGCTAATTGCCGTTACGCAATCTATATCCGGCTTCCCGTCTCGCCATAATCTTCGTGTGAAAGAGACATCGCCAAAGACGGAGATAGATTGAGGATAAACTCCAATATTGCGTCATCTTTTTACTTGACACTGATACATAATCTATATCATACTGCGTAATATTTTGTGGACTGTTACATAATCTATGTCCTACTACGTAGTTTCTTTGTGGACTGTTACATAATCTACGTCCTACTACGTAATTTATTTCGGACTTTCAGTGCGATTGTTTCGCGTTTTTGGACTAATGGTCCATTACATACATAGTCGTAACTTATATAATAAACACTATTACATATTCTGTGCGATATGCACGTTGAATCATTCTCAAATTACTAACCTATACATTCATGGACTGATTGTCCGTAACAATACCTACACACAGACAGACAGACGGACAACAAAGTGATCCTATAAGGGTTCCGTTTTTGCCGTTTGAGGTACGGAACCCTAAAAACGGGCGTCACATTACTAAAACTCCATCCGTCTGTCTGTCTGTCACCAAGCTGCATCTCATGAACCGTGATAGCTAGACAGTTTCACAGATATATTTCTGTTGCTGCTATAACAACAAATACTAATAACAGAACAAAATTAGTAATATTCCAGGGCTGAAAATTTTAGAGCTATTAAATCGTCATAAACTGACACCAACCAGGACAATTCTGTTAACCGATGTCGTTACTGTACACAAATCGTCTGAGCCGTTTTTGAAAAGTCAACAATAATGTAAACTAATCGAGCGAAATATTCGAATTTTGTACACGATGGAAGGCGGTTTTACCATTTTTTGTGAATAATAATTATTTTAGAGTTAAGTTTAACTTCACGTATATACATTACTAGCGACCCGGGACTGCACTCCGGGAGTCCCGGCAAAAGTGAAAACTTGAACAAAAACGTTGTGCATTTATTTTTGACCGACGAACCACCGGAGGAGGTATACAATTCGTCCGATTTCAATAGTTCTTTTTTTATTAGAATGAGTATACTTCGAAATTGGTCCCATTTAGTTTTTATTGAAATTGGCTGAGCCATTTTTGATAAATCAACAAAAATATGAAAAATGTTACATCGATCCGTGCATAATATTTGCGTTCTAGCGATGCGCCCCGGCTTCGCACAGGTGTATTATACATATACACATTTCTCTTGAATCATTCTATCTATTAAAAAAAACCGCATCAAAATCCGTTGCGTAGTTTTGAAGAAATAAGCATACATGGGGCCAGACAGCGGTAAGCGACTCTGTTTTATACTATGTAGTGAAGTTCTGGATCTGTGACCTTCGTTTCAATCGAGCAACTAGTATTATGTATTGTGTTATTCATTAATTTTTATGATGTAGGTATAATTAAGAAAACAATGAGATGTCGATAAGAGCACAAGAAGATTAAGCGTTTCGATTCAACATACTTAACAATGATAAAGTATAGGCCGGCCTCCCGACCGCCTAAAGCAATAGCAATCGTAATAGCAATCGTTAATGACTTCATTTTAGTCATTTGGCACCGCCTATGTGACGTTAGCCATCAAAGTTGTTCATTCAACGATTGCTTTTGCAATCCGCGCAAAGCAATTGATGGCTAACGTCACATAGGCGGTGCCAAATGACTAAAATGAAGTCATAAACTATTGCTATTACGATTGCTATTGCTTAGGCGGTAGGGGGGCGGGTGGCCAGCCCTGCAGGGCAATTCTGTTAACCGATGTCGCTACTGAGGTGACACGCTCTTGAACCTGTCTCGTTTTACCGCCATCGAAAAACGGACGAGCTACGATTGATGACGTAAAAACGTGTGACGTTACTGAACTGGAACGTATGTGAACCTCGTACGTTTCTCATGCGTTTCTTCGCCGCTGAAAAACTGTCATAAAACGTCGTCGTCCAACAAGCTCGTCCGTTATATGACAGTTTCCCAGCGGCGAAGAAACGCATGAGAAACGAACGAGGTTTACATACGTTCCCGGGGTGATTCTGTTAGCCGATCTCGTTGCCGTGGTGACGCGTTTTTGGACTTCTCTCTTTTTTTTAACAGCTTTGAGCTGTCAGAACTATCAGAAAAACAACTAGAGGTACGGGAACGTGTCGCTTTAGTGACGGGATTGGTTAACAGAATTGCCAGTCAGTTCAGTAACGTCACACGTTTTTACGTCATCAAACGCAGCTCGTCCGTTTTTCGACGGCGGTGAAACGAGACAGGTTCAAGAGCGTGTCACCTCAGTAACGACATAGGTTAACAGAATTGCCCTGCAGGGCTGGCCACCCGGCCTATACTTTATCATTGTTAAGAATGTTGGATCGAAACGCTTAATCTTCTTATGCTCTTATCGACATCTCATTGTTTTCTTAATTATACCTACATCATAAAAATTAATGAATAACACAATACATAATACTAGTAGCTCGATTGAAACGAAGGTCACAGATCCAGAACTTCACTACATAGTATAAAACAAAGTCGCTTACCGCTGTCTGTCCCTATGTATGCTTATATCTTTAAAACTACGTAACGGATTTTGATGCGGTTTTTTTTAATAGATAGAGTGATTCAAGAGAAAGGTTTACATGGATAATAAACCTGTGCGAAGCCGGGGCGGGTCGCTAGTAATGTATGTACGTGAAGTTAAACTTCTCTCTAAAATAATTATTTTAGCAAAAAAATGGTAAAACCGCCTTCCATTGTGTACAAAATTCGAATATTTCGCTCGATTTGTTTACATTATTGTTGATTTTTAAATAACGGCTCAGACGATTTCTGTAAAAATTAAATGGGACCACCTTGGGAGTATATCCTTAAGAACTGAAGAAGATTTTTTCGATTCGGTTCACGATTGGCGAAATTATCGACGAACATAGACAAAAAAAAACATACAGACGAACATAGAACCTCTTCCGTTTTGTAAGTCGGCTCCATTTTGGCGAGTGTGAGCTCGAACTCCTTTTTCCTACATCTCCTTTCCACAACAGGACAAGCCATACCATCCCTACCAAGTCGGCATACCACCTGCTCGTACTAAACGATTCGCTTCTTCCTTCATAATGCGGACTGCTAGGGATTGGAATGCCCTACCTCCGTCACTATTTCCTGGCAAATACAATCTGGATATCTTTAAGACAAGAAGGTATCTACATGCTCCATCTTCGGCTACAACATCGCTTTCCATCAGGCGAGTTGGTAGTCAAATGTAGGGCTATATTACGAATAAATAAATGAAAGTATGTTAATGAATATGACATATTGATGTCAATGGCTATGACTACTGGCTAAAATAGAGTACTGCGGCGGCGGCATTCCGTCCCGCAAGCGGTTCGTACCGCGGCGCGGGCGCGGGGCGAATCGCGCAAGACACTTTTTAAAGGTCCCCATTCGCCCCGCGGGGCGAAGTAACGCCGAGGACGATGTAAATACGTAAAAATGAATCGTGGTTGTTGTAAATCTCGAGAAGGGCTTGACCGATTGGGCTAATTTTGCTCTTGAAATATCCGTGGAAGTTAATGGCAGGTTTAAACGGTTAGAAAATAAAAAAAATGTAGTGAGTGAGCAAAATTACATTTTTACGGCGAGGGCGCTTTTTTGAATCCAGAGCGAAGTGAGGGATTCTAGACTAGAATCCTGAACGTAGCGAGGGATTCAAAGTACGTCGCCCGAGCCAAAAATATATTTTGCGCGCGAGAAAATAAAAGGCGCCTCATATTTTATTGTAATATTATTTTTTAATAAAATGTAGAGTAACAACTAAATTGAAATTAAATGGTATCTAATAATAAAACAAATCAAAACTTATATTTACATTCTTTTCATTCATTTTCTTGGCGCTGAACACTAATATTACAAATACTTCCAAATTCAAAAAAGTGCGCGGCAACGATCATTCCGTCGCACTTATTTGTTCCAAATTCAAAAAGTGCGTAGCAAAAATAATTCCGGCGCATCTCAAATTCTCGATGGGCACCGTGGTAAAAGTTATTCATAATGATGGTCTGAATCCCCATTATGTCTATCGGCCTATAAAATGTACATTTCAAGCAACTATGATATCATAATGCGGTCCAAATTACGCATAATCGATAATTGAAGTCATCAGGCCAAGGACGATATAATTAAGGTCACCCAAAATACACGTAGTGAATGATTTTACATTGGTATTCAATGCAGAATTGTTATTTACAAGCGACTGTTCTAGAAAAAGCTTAAAATCACTTTGCTAGTACGGGAATAGGGACTACAATTTTTTTCCGTTCTATATAATACCAAGAGATATATACATCACTTTGTCCCACTCTTAATATGAAATTTAAAAGGTGTTAGAAAAAGATGCACATACGCCCGAACTTACGTAATTTTGAAGGGTTTCACAAACTATCATTGAGCTATTTCGTCTGTCCAAATTTAAACAGGAGAAAACCTAGAGGGTTTGAATTTGGACAGCCGGATTCCTAATAAGAAGGTTCAAATCTCTGACTATTTTACCTTCCTACTTTAGTAGGAAAGTAAAAAGTAGGAAGGTAAAATGATAGAGAGGGTTCAAATTTCCGATCATATAGAAAAGACAAAGTGGAACCAAATTTTAACCATTTTGATATTACAACTTGTGATTTTGACGTATGCCAACAGACAATGCGTTTTTTTTGTTCCACCCACTCTTGCGTATGCTGTATAACCAGATATGAATTAAAATAAATATTTTTTTGAGATAAAAACGATTCTAAAATCATTTACATTCATCTCACATATGATATCATCTCATATATGAATAAGACAGCTGTAACATAGTTTTATTAGCATACCATCCTGTGTTTCATTTGTAGTCCCTATTGTCATACTGGAAAAAATACTACTAGACAAAGCTTAAAATTTTAGCAACACGTACGGTTCTCTGCAGCCGTTAAGTGAGCTTCAATCAGGATTGGGTTATCCGCAGCTCGGAGCTAATATCACAGCTGCCAAGAATTTTAATTCGGCCTATGATTATTATAGAACTTAAATTATTTGTGTATGTAAAGCAGATGTGTGACATGAGTGTGTGTTGTTCCAGATGCGCTTGCACCGGTGTGAGGGGTGCCTCGCGGCGTGCGGCCGGAACCGCCGCTCTGCGCCGCTGCCCGCGCTGCCCAAGCTCATCACTAGGTGAGAAAATCCACAAAAATAGTCCTTTAGTCTAGACTAATCAGGGGACTCCAGCCAGCGAGCAAACTCCGCCTACCAAGGGACTAGTCCTCTAACAGGCTGGTGGCTGAGTTTTAGGCTAAAATAACCCACTAAGCGACGTCCCAACTCGGCTCAACCACTCATCAAGGCCCCGGAAGAGACTCGTTGAACTCGACAGCTTTGACAGAAACCGGTACATCATCATCTTCCACATCACTCTTTATCCCACTGCTGGGTATATAGACCTCTCTCTTATAGTGCCATCTGCCTCGATCACCTTTGCCAATCGTGTCCAGATTCGACCCGCGATATTGACGATATCGTCGACCCACCTTGCTGCCGGACGACCCGCACGCTCCGCTTACCGTGTCTAGGTCACCACTATATCGCCTTGCTCCATCTGTCGTCACTTGGTCTTGCCACGTGTCCTGCCCAGCTCCACTTAAGATTCGCTACTACGGTTCCGACGTCCCGGACCGTCCTTTCGGACTTTCCGGTATATTATTACAGCACAAAATCTACAAACTGGAAAGACCAAGGACCTGGAGAGTCCTTTGCCAACCAGTGAGACACATCAGGATTACAAAAACAACAAGAACTGGGTCCCTTAATATCCCTAAATAAAATGTGTATAGATAAACTACACTTTCTAACAAAGAAGTTATAATTAATACAGCAATCCCTCACACAGAAGACATATTAGAGTGAATTCTCCTCAACAAAATTGAACCTATGAAATCTTTCAAGTACCTTTCATGTCAACGCATGCCACGCTCATTCACATCACTCTTTGAAAAGACCTGACGTGTCATATATATATTATCTACATTAATAATAAATACATGGGTTTCGCGGTAGTAAGCGACGGCACTGTTAAACTGTGAAATGGTCCCAATATGGTGCCAATTTTGATGGCCGAACATCTGAAAATTTTCGTTCACGGCTGTTGGACGGTAACCATGGTTTTAAAGCGTTATAATTATTTATGATTGCAGAAGCAAGTTACTGAAGAAAACTCGTCGAACACCTTACTGCCACACGCCCATCATGAGTAAGCAAGAGAGTTGTAATAAAGTGGCCGAGCCACAGCCGCCTGATAACGATGCGCCACGTAAGTAATTTATTGGTTTAATACATATTACCGGTAGTTCTCTGACCAGTTGACCTCGCACGTGTTTAATTGAATCTGCATAAGCCTATATTTTTCGACTCACCCTTAACCGATTTCGTTCAAATTTCGTAAATCTTGATAAGATTTGGATACTAAACGATATTTTCTACTACAGTAAACCCCCGTTTTGAGGGAAATACACTTTTAATAAATTTAAGTTATTTCGGAGGTGGTCCCGTCTTTGCCGTCGGTGTGGTGGGCGGAGCTTTGCGGTTTGTAATATTTATAATTGATAAGTTTCATGATAACCCTCCTAGACTAGTTAGTATGCCTGCTTACAAGCTTGTGGTCCCAGATTTTCTGGGCAGACATATGAATTTTACAACTCGTAGTATTCCCAAAAGGGGTTTGTATGATGAACTTAAAGCTCTCAGGACGGACGAGTGTAAGGTTTTATTCCAGATTTAAATCAGTTCGATGGTGACTGGCGATCCTGTGGCAATTGAAAATATCGAGTTATCACTCACTCGATTTACACTTAATAGTATAATGCTTTATTTCAATCATGTATCAACAGATACGTGTTTTTTTATAGAGACTACCGTGGCTCGGATGATATGTTATGGCCCCGGCTATGTTAACCGGTTAACCATGTTAGATGACTTTAGGCGGCTTATAAACTCTGACACCAGTGTTCAACCAGGACCAACCACCCCCCGGCTTAAAACGAACTTACATACTCTTTTTACTTACGTGTTTTTTTTTTTTCATTTACAGCGATGCCATGGTTCGGCATGGACATTGGCGGAACGCTCACTAAGCTCGTCTACTTCGAGCCCAAAGAAGCGAACAGAAGGGAAATTGAGAAGGAGACAGAAGTACTGAAGAATATAAGGCGCTATCTCACTCGCAACTCGGCGTACGGCAAGACTGGCAGGAGAGATGTTCACTTACAGGTGAGGAATTTCGGCACTCGATGTGTTGCGCGTTTGACGTTTGGTGTAACTGGATGGATTTGTGTTCTGCAGGGTCATGGTTCGAATCTCACCGCGAGTGAAGTTATTTTGATATTGTATTTGACGTGTCAAATATTATTAGTATGGCTTTAAACCATATTAATGACAAAGCAGCGTTAAAAGCCATTGGCTCACTTTAGGTCACTTTTCGTCAAAAATGCTTCGTGATGCTATCTAAAATCCCTCAGGGTGACAACGTCAACTTCCTAAAATGACAACTTCCGAAAACGATAATTTCAGAGAACGTCTATTCTAAACTCGTCAATTTCCTAAAATGACAAAATTCGCAAATGACAACTTCCAAAAATGATACTTTCCGATAATACTAAGGGGCTGACTAATTTCGGTTGTGAAATGTCAAAAATTTCTAATTTATACGTTATAAACTTTGCTCTGTTACTCATCTTTTAATGAAGTAAAACAACTTAAAACAACTAAAACTTGGCTTTATTATCTATTCTATAAAGTAACAAATCAAAAATACTGCAAATAAAACAAAACTTTGAACTTCTATTGTATGGCTTGATGGCTATCGACGACGTCGTCGTCGTTCTTGACTTTTCGTTGTGGTTTTTAACTTCAAATATATAATTTTCTTCAAAAATTGTATGCTATTAAGATCGTCATTTTCTAGTTGCTGCAATATTTTTTTTTACTTTAAAAACATTAGGTACATCAGAGATGAGAGGTTGTCAATTTAGGTAGCTGACGATTTAAGATGTTGTCGTTTTTGAAAGTTGACATTCTAAAAAAGTTGTCGTTATCGGAAGTTGTCGTTTTCGAAAGTTGACATTCTAAAAAGTTGTCGTCTTCGGAAGTTGTCGTTTTCGAAAGTTGTCATTTTAGGAAGTTGTCGTTCTCACCCTGAGGGTCTAAAATGACTAATTTTCTTTACTTTCGATCTGAAATCAAAATATGCGCTTTGCTGAGAAAACGTTAAAAATTTTTTGCTCACTACGCTCGCGCAAAACTTTACAAAAGTATTAGTTGTCATTTTAATTTCTAAATCCCTTAATTAACATTTTAATAGTCGTTGTTTATTACGTATCGTAAGCGTCTACTGATAGTTATAAGGCCTATTTAAGTCCATTTCAAAACTCTACGCTGCTATTTGTCGTATTTACTGCACTGCCACTTTCAATAACTTTAGTTAAAGTAAGTAATTAACTAATGTTTATATTATTTTATCTTCACAGATGGACAACGTAACAATCCGCGGCCGTCGAGGCACGCTCCACTTTATCCGTTTCCCGACTTCAGAAGTGGGAGCGTTTTTACAACTCGCGCGTTCTAAGGGAATGGCTGACTTGGTCAACACCATATACGCCACCGGCGGCGGCGCTTACAAGTTCGAAGAAGATTTTATTAAGGTAAAATGAGCTTTGTTTGTTTGGTGATAAGATTAAAAATATAAATAAATTAATTGTGAGTACGAGGTACGTCAATGAGACCCAATAGCGCTCAAATTATTCTCAACGGTTTTGGAAGCTGTGGTGACGTTTGTAAGTCAAATTAGATTTTATATTTGATACTCATAAGAACGTTTATCGTTTGCAGGAAGTGAACATGCGTCTCTCCAAAATGGACGAGTTAGACGCCCTCATCGCGGGCGTTTTGTACGTGGACTGTATGAATTCTCAAGAGTGCTACTACTACGCGCCGCCTGAGGAACTACCCGTGCATAATCATTCTTCCGACACGGTTAGTATACACGACCAATAACGTCCAACATACAATGGACTGTACTGTACTGTATCAGCCTTTTTAATAGTCCACTGCAGGACGTAGGCCTACCCACGAAGGGTGATTGGGCCATATCCACCACGCTGGCCCAGTGCGGGTTGGTGGAATCACATACGCCATCAAATTTCTTCTACTGACATATGCAGGTTGCCTCACGATGTTTTCCTTCACCGAAGAGCCAGCGGTGTTAAATTCCGTACATAAATTCTAAAGAGCTCATTGGTACGGGACCGGGATTTGAACCCACGACCTCACGATTGTAAGGCGGGTGTCACTACCACTAGACCACCACGGCCTACCCACTAGACCACCACGGCTTACTCCAATGGACGCCCCACGTTTAATTGATGCCCTACGGCTTATGGACGCCCAACGTCTTATAGGCGCCCTACGTCCGATGGACGTCCTACACTGCACTTGATGATACAGTATTTTTTTAGCTTTAGGCGTTTTATTTTCTAATCATAATTTTTTATCCTTTTCCAGCCGCCATACGCCGAAGCGGCGTTAAGCCTGTACGTGAGGAAAACGTTCGACTTCTCCGCACCCTACCCTTTCTTACTCGTGAATATCGGTAGCGGCGTCTCGCTCTTGGTCGTGAACGCGCCGGATAACTACTACCGAGTTAGTGGAACCAGGTGAGACGACTTATTTATATTTGGTTAATAAATTTTGTCATTTTTGGGGCATGTTGGGTCACTTTTGGGGCAGTTTGAAATAAAATTAGGGCAGAATCATCATTGGGAAAGTTAGCCACTATAGAGGCAACTCGTGTCAATATTGGGGCGCCATCTGTCACTTTCGAAGCTATGTGAGATCTTCGGGCAATTTGGGCAAATAAAAAACTGTGTTTGGGTTGTTTGAGATGGGGTATCTAAAATGAAACGTGCATCTAATTGTATTTGGTAATGTGTCACTAAAAATGGTTATTTCTTACTATAGGTACTTTTTGTAAACGGGAATCCAAATCGTTAAATTTCTCTTTCTTGTGAAATTGGTAGCTGCGTCTCAATTTTGGTTGTGAATGCGCTATTACCGAGTTAGTGGAACCCTTAGAGTGGAGCTCTTAGTTCAGGTTTTGCGTAGTTTACTTAAACTTATCCACCAACCCGCACTGGGCCAGCGTGGTGGATATGGCCCAATCACCTTTCGTGGGTAGGCCAACGTCTTGCAGTGGACTATTAAAAGGGCTGGTACAGTACAGTACTTAAACTTTCGCGTTCGCGTGTGGCTCCATACATATTGGTTAGTTCTTTCTTGTTTCGCCAGGGGCGCTGTAGTTTCAATTTACGTGTAAACCTGGACTAACGTCTGAGGTGAGATGTTTGGGACAAGTTACTTTTAGGGTAAGTAAGTTGGTGTATGTCATGGGACCAATGTTAAATGAAGATCTAGGCAACTGGGCAAGTTGAAGCTATCTAGGGCAAGTTGAGACAACATTAGGGCAAGTTAGAGAAATATTGGGAACTAATGTGGTGACTTGTTAGTCTTTCGGGGCAATGTGTAATTTGACTTGGTTCATTTGATCAGTAACTTATTTTGTTTGGTTCAGTTTCAAAATTATTTAAATCCGAGATGGAAAGGACATGTCCACAAAATGTATGGCGGCTGGTATAATAATAATCAAAAATTCAAACCACAACACTCGTTACATTTCGACAAAGCTCATATTTTTCCGAGTCTATTACAACAGTTAAAAACAAAAAAGAGCCCTCCAGTTTTATAAAATTAATTTTGAATTTATTAGGATAAATAAATATATTTGGCTCAATAGGTAGTTTATCTCTATCAACCCTGATTAAGTAACCTCCAAATAGTTAAATAAAAGCATTAATAGTCTAATGGACACACTTTTTTAGTGTTTTTTTTTGTCACATTGTACCTACTAACTGGTCACACTGGTAGGTTATAATTTTTAATTTTAGCAAATTAAGATATGAATGTGGAATAATCAGCTACGAATGCAAGTAAAATAACGATAGAAGCACTTTATTATTGCTAAACTAGAAAATTAATAAGCTGTATTGTTATTTTTCATACAATTTATTTTTCACATTTAAAAAAAATGGAGGGGTGAAAAAATCTAAATTAAATATTTTTGGGAAGCCCATAAAACAAGCTTTCAAATGATGTATATATCATCTTGGTTCGATTTTTCTCTGAATAATATACCACTTGTGGACGTCACCTTTAAATTTACGGCATTAGTGTAGTATTGCTGGGACAAAACGATTCATTCTGTTGCGCTACTTTTATAACTATAACATTAAGCGGTCTCGAAGAATGGTTTTTAAATATCGTGGTAACATGTAACAATATTTATACTACACCTGCTCGGAAAGTACCTTGATACTTTATCAAATTTCCGGTAGAAAGTACGTCATTGCATATCGAACAAATATGCGGCGAGAAAACGCATCTGAGCGGGAGAGAAAAGTGTATGAAAATCCATTTCTTACGTGGTTTTTCTTTTTTAATTTTGGGTAAGACTATGCGCTGGTAACCTAAATATCAAAAGCCAAAAAGTTTTTACAGTGAGTTTTTATCGCCAAGTTCGCAAAATGACACTGGCCACTAGCTGTGTGTTGGATGGTGTCAAACAAAATGACACTGGCCACTAGCTGTGTGTTGGATGGTGTCAAACAATTTGAAAAAAGAACATGTGAAAATTGCAGACGCCATTGGCGCCATTTTCAATTTGTGTGTTGTTTGAGGATTCAGTTTAGTTTTTTATTTTCCTCGTAGGTGTAGTATAAAGCACTATGTATCACTCGAGAGAAAGTGCGATTCCCGATCTCGGGTGTTTTAAAGCCCTCACCTACGGCTCGGGCTTCAAACGACACCCTCGACGGTAATCGGTCACTTTCTCCTCTCGGTAAACAATGTACTATGTATTATTTTACGATTTTTTCTTAATATCTTGTTTATACTTATCTCGTATGTTGTTGTCCACAGTTTGGGCGGAGGTACATTCCTAGGGCTGTGCTGCCTACTCACGGGCTGCAGCAGCTTCGAAGAGGCGATATCTCTGGCGGCCTCCGGAGACAACACCACCGTGGACAAACTCGTGCGCGACATATACGGCGGGGACTACGCCAGGTTCGGCCTGCCCGGGGACCTCGTCGCTAGCAGGTGAGAACAAACATTAAAAAAGATGATAGAATATAAAATAACCGGACACGTGCGAGTCAGGCTTGCACACCGAGGATTCCGTACAAATCCAGAAAATTTCACAAAATTGGGAAGTGAGTTGTTAAAATCTCTATATATACTATAACCATCGACAAAAAAAATGTATTATTTCACTTTTCTCGTCATACATCGAAAATTACACATTGTTAAAATAATTAAAAACCTGTTTTAGCATGTGCTAATGAAGTTCTTTTATATGATACCTTACATGATACGATTTACTCACTTTGAATTTTGAACCCATATTTTGTGAATTTTGAGGCTCTATTTTTTGTGATTTAAATAAAAATGTACAGTTTTCAGATTTATTCCTATATGTGTACTCTGAGACAATGCTTTTCGCCAAATTTCATAGTTCTATGTCAACGGAAGTACCCTGTAGGTTTTGATTTTTGTGAGTGCGAAATATGCGTTTTTTACGACATAAACGGCTCTAACTTTTGTAAACGATAACTGAGAAGTTTTTCTTTTACACAACTGCAAGAGACCATAGATATACGTATACAGTTTAAATTTCAACTCGATATCTTCACGCGTTCTCGAGATAAAGAGTCTTGACATACACACAGACGGACAGACGGACAACAAAGTGATCCTATAAGGGTTCCGTTTTTATCCGTTTTAGGTACGGAACCCTAAAAATGTCAAAAAATAAAACAAAATATCAAATAAAGACAGTTTCTAACAAAACTATCTAAAAAAATAAAGTAAAGTCTGTACAGCGAGTGAGTTAGGGCGGAGGTGAGGACCAGGGCGGCAGGAGTTGCGAAGAGGCTATATGATTGTCTCAACATAATATACGGCATAACTCCAACATTTGTTTTTAGGCAGTAGTAGGTTATTTCAATCCATCCATCAGCCAAAGGACGTCCACTGCTGGACATAGGCCTCCCCTATGGATCTCCAATAAGACCGGTTGGTAGCGGCTTGCATCCAGCGCGATCCTGCGGTCTTAATGAGGTTATCCGTCCACCTTGTGGGTGGACGTCCTACGCTGCACTTGCCGGTACGTGGTCTCCACTCGAGAACTTTTCGACTCCACCTGTCATCAGTCCTTCCGCGCTATGTGCCCTGCCCATTGCCATTTCAACTTGCTAATCCGTTGGGCTATGTCAATTATAGTATAAACCATGGTGGTCTAGAGGTAGTGACACCCGTTTTACAATCGTGAGGTCGTGGGTTCAAATCCCCGGTCCCGTACCAATGAGTTCTTTGGAATTTATGTACGGAATTTCACACCACTGGCTATTTGGTGAAGGAAAACATCGTGAGGCAACCTGCATACGTCCGTAGAAGAAATTCAATGGCGTATGTGAATCCACCAACCCGCACTGGGCCAGCGTGGTGGATATGGCCCAAACACCCTTCGTGGGTAGGCCTACGTCCTGCAGTGGACTATTAAAAAGGCTGGTACAGTACAGTACAGTACATGCAATAATTTTGACATCAAATGGCCAAAACCGGAGCAGTGGCCACAACCGCAGCATAGAGCATATACTATTTATGTAAAAAAAAAAAATAGCCCTGGTAAATCTGAAAAATTTGAACCCCTTCACACTTTTGCTTTGGTTTTTACTTTGGATGCCACCGCGAATACTAAAATACGTTTTGTTTCAGTTTCGGCCAGATGTGCTCGGCGGACCGTCGCGCGAAAGTGTCCCGCGCGGACCTGGCGCGCGCGACTCTCGTCACTATCACCAACAACATAGGGTCCATCGCCCGACTGTGCGCTTCCAACGAGAAGATCGAGAGGGTAAGTACAAGTTTCAATAAATATATTAATTAATATTTGGGGATTTTTAAATATAAAAAATACTGTTTTTTAGGTCCTCAACTAGTTTGAATTTTTATTTGGTGGTAAACTCGTGTCACTATAACAAAGCGCTACCTTGATTGGTAAGACACGTTAACTCGTAGGTCTCGGTACTTGAGACAGGTCAGTCATCTCTGAGGCCTTCGTAGAATATAAATATTCATAGGTATAAAGTAGTAAAGTTCTTGCCGGCTGTGATGTCACTGTATGTACTGTACTGTATCAGCCTTATAATAGTCCACTGCAGGACGTAGGCCTACCCACGAAGAGTGATTGGGCCATATTCACCACGCTGGCCCAGTGCGTGTTGGTGGATTCACATACGCCATCGAGTTTCTTCTATGGACGTACGCAGGTTGCCTCACGATGTTTTCCTTCACCGAAAAGCCAGTGGTGTGAAATTCCGTACATAAATTCCAAAGAACTCATTGGTACGGGACCGGGGATTTGAACCCACGACCTCACGATTTTAAGGCGGGTGTCACTACCTCTTGACCACCACGGCTATATCGATGTCACTGTATCGTTAGCTGCAAACTGCGGAAGCACAGTCAACTGCTGCGCGAGAATTGGATTATGTACCTATTGCGTAAGCAGACTTATTATAATTATATAATAAATAAATAAATATTTTGGGACATCTTACACACGGCCTCTGACCCCGAACTAAGCAAAGCTTATGATATGGCTGCCAGAGACTGATATACTACAAATACTTATTTTTATTTTAGCCTTTATTGCCAAACTAAACATAATATGAAACTTAGCCTAATACATATGACACATAGGCCTCTTCCAACTGTCACCTAGTTCCGAGGCTATTTTGTTGTTGGCTTTTTTAAGCCAAAATGCTCCTCCAGTATTTTTGATGTCATCCATTCATCTTTTTGTCTTCACCTTCTTCTTTTACCATCGCGTGGATGCCATTACGTAATAATCTTTGTCCATTTAATCTTGCTATCCCTTGTATAAATTTTAATAATTGAAATGTCTAATTAAATGATAAAAAATGTCTTTTTACATAGTAAAAAGTACGAATTATATTTGTAGAATATTCAAGACGCGATGTTTATATCTGAATTTATATGACATGTAACATAATGTTATGAATAAAATGATTATGATTATACTACATATACATATCTTTAAATACATAACTATAAATATAGTAACTAAATAACACCCAGACACAGAGCAAACACCTATGTTCATCACTTAAATATTTGCCCTGGGTGGGGATCGAACCCACGCCTCTTTGACTCGGAAGTTAAGGTCACTAACCACTGAGCCACCGAGGCAGTTAAAATAATAATTTGTCAAGTGCGTGTCTAAACATTATACAGGGTTATTCAAAACAGGTGTAATAAACAGAAAGGAGGTGATTCAAGTAATCATTATGAACAACTTTTACTGCCAATACGGAATTCGCAAAAAAACAGCAGTTTTTCATACACATGGTCGATTCAGAGTTGCAAGTATGAAAAATCTGATTTATTTTTTAGAATTTTGGGTTGGCTCATAATAAAAGTTGTTTCTTAATGATGGTCGTATTCACCTGAAAGCCTAACGGAATAATATGCGAGTATGATCCAATTCAGTCAATAATGAATCTAAATAAATACAGCCTTGGCCAAAAGTATTATGCACTCTGTATTATACAAAAGTATTGTGCACTCTATCTTCTAAACTAACTTTTTTGGCATTTTTAACAAAATTAGGTGTCAATTTAATCACATCAACAGAAATGAAAGCTTGTTTACTTGTTAGAGTCCAGAACACAAGTGACCAAACATTGACTGATAAGACCGAAAGAAAACCGAATCCGAATGTTTTCGGTCACCAGGTGTTTTATGACCTTAACAAAGAGCCGGTTGATATTCTAAGCAGTTATTTATGACCCCGGTTAGTCATTTAAGATAAGCACTCAGTTATTGGTCAAGTAGTAAACATGCATTTTGATTTTTTAATGGTGCCTAATACTTTTGGCCAAGGCTGTAGGCTTATGAAAATTTAGCTAAAGATATGTGCCGCGAGGTCTACTGTTCGAAGTACTACTAGTTAATATTGAATGTTAAACTTACTAAGCGCCACAGAACGAGTCGAACGAGTGACGTCAAGAAGTCTGCGGATGGGAGATTAGGCGTAGAACGCTGCGCAAAAGCCGAAATATAGGTATGCGCAGGTGCCAGAGATACTCGCGCCGGGGCACACCCGCCCGCCAACCTCATGGCTCCCGCGCGCTCCATATGCCCGTGCTCACCACTTACGACACGCGGCGTCGGCATTGTGCACACATGCGCAATAATTAGCGTGTCACGGCGAAGTGTCATCTGCGGCTAACTTCTCTTCCGTCGACTTGTGTGGCGCTTAGTATACAAGTAACTTTCTTTTTTGTTATAAACATTTCAAAAATTGACGCGTTCGCAGGATTCTCGTTAATCGTAAGAAGTTCTGATAATTTCACATTAAGTGACTAACTTAAATCAATTCTCACAGATGGCGCTTCCAACAATGTAGTAGTTGGTAAAAATGAAAAAACCACATTCAATAATTCGACGTTTTCGCAGACAGCGTTCTAGCTTAATTTGGACAAAGCATCTGGGCCGGAATCCCAGGGAGATGCAGGTTCAAACCCTGCGAGCGCGTCAATTTTTAAAATGTTTATCACAAAAAGAAAGTTTCTATACACCTAGTGTGTGAAGCACGATAAAAATAATTTCATTAGTATACAAGTGTTTATAATACGTAATTATTTGTATCTACAGGTGGTGTTTTGTGGAAATTTCCTGCGAGTGAACCCTCTGTCGATGAAGCTACTCTCGTACGCCATGTCGTATTGGTCGCGCGGAGCTTTGAAGGCGTTGTTTTTGGAACACGAGGGGTGAGTTTAGAATAGCGCCATCTTTTGGTCGAAACTGTGAACTAGACTTTGAAGCACGTTGTTTCGAAGTCGCTGTTATTTTTTTTGAGTATATCACACAATTTTCTGCGAGTTAGCCCTCTGTTGATGTAGGTACTCTCGTATGTTTTGAAGGGGCTGTTTTTAGAGCAGGAGTAGTGAGATTACTACAGATTTTAATATAGCGCCATCTGTTGGTCGAAACTAGTAACTAAACGTATATAAATGTAATTATTTTCTGGTGTACTTGCCTTTTAATAATGTACTGCTGAAAATAGGCTTCAGAGAGCTTACTGGTCCATATCTAGCAATTTTTTTCGCTATTTCGGATTAGGTGTCATAATAAAAGTCCTTCAAAACAACTGTAAATTCCTACATTTTTCACACATCATGCATATCTTGAATTCACAAATAAATAAATAATATAAAATATCTCATCAAATACTTTGTGTTTCAAACAAAACATTTTCTTATAACTTTTTTTTTTTTTTTATTCTTTAATTTATTGGGGACTTTGGCCAACAGTGGCATGTCAGTCCCATCGTGACCTGATCTACATTACATAAATATTACATTGTAGTGAACATAGTGATGTATACAACCCCGAAAGCTAAAGGTCAAGTCTACGTCGTGTCTCATCCGAAAGGAGTAGACGCAGCGCACTCGTTGGCCCCCAGCAGTCCAGATTGTGCACAGCATTACCCGAAGATTGAGTCGCCGCGGCCGCGCGACGGAGCCGGGCCGGTTCCGTGGTGATCACGCACCCGCCGGGCGCCGCCGCGCGGTCGACGCGACGCGGCGCTTACTAAGATAAGGGCGATTGATACTTGAACATGTCGTAGGTTCTAATCGCGGCTTCAGCCGAAGGTGTCGCTAAAATATTAGTGAACATACCCATATCGTAGCGATTTAGACACAGATCGAGCATCAATGAGTCCCTCGGAGCTTTATTCCGCACACATTCCGTCAATAAGTGATATACGTCTTCAACTGAGCCACAGATATCGCAATCTGGTGACTCTTCTTTTTTCATTAGGAATCCGAAACTTTTTGACGGAAAATGGCCAGATCGAATTCTGTGCGCTAATACAATCATTGATCGAGTCATATTAGATGCTACAAACCACGGTATTCGAGGAGGTTGACATTGTATTATTTTATACCAAATACCTTTTTGTTTGCTTCTCTCATCAAAATATTCTTTGTATTTTAAAAAACATTTCATCTTACATCTATAGATGACTTCGGTGTAATTTGGTTTTATGTGTATTTCGGATCCTTCTGTCACTGCTAGTTTAGCCAATCTGTCCGCCTCCTCGTTTCCGCTTATACCTACATGTGATGGAACCCATTGCAACTTTATATCTTTCTCATTGTATACTAGACAATTGATTTTGTTTATGATATTGTACGCTACTGATACGCCTCTGCTGCCAGAAGCGCATCGAATTAAATGTTGCAAAGCGCTTTTACTGTCTGTCAATATGACAACAGACCGGTGACTTAAGTTTGCAATGTGTTCGAGAGCTTTTGAGATTGCAATAAGCTCCATCGTCATGATTGATACATCAGACGTTGTTCTGTACATGGCTGAACTGTTATCTCCAAGATTACAATAGGCCGCTCCGAGATTAGTTACATTCTTTGATCCATCAGTAAAATATCTAACATAATTAGAATATTTCTTATTTATTTCCTTAATGACATCAAATTTAAGCGACGTGATTTCATGACTTTTTTTTGACTTCGTAACGCATTCTAAATTACAATTAATTATATCTGTTAATTTAATATATGTGACCCATATAGGCAAAGCAAACATATCCATAGGATCAGAAGAATGAACATCAAAATCTTTACATTCATTAAATGCTGAAATTATCAAAGGTTTCTTTTTTTTTCGCCAATATGGTAGATCTATCCATTCTTGTAGTACATGAATCATTTCAACAGATTCATTGTTACTAGCGGCAAGACTTTTTAAGCAAAATTTATATGATAAATAAAGACGTCTAAAATGTAATGGCAGTAAACAGAGTTCGCTTTCCATTACATGAATGGGAGTACTTTTAATAAAGCCGCCTATTATTCTGAAGGCCTGGTTTTGGATTTTATCCAGTTTATATAAATGTACTTTGGCACTATTGTCGTATAAAAAGCTTGCGTAGTCTAGTCTACTACGTACCAATGAGATGTACAGGGTTCTTAAGTATTTCGGGTGAATTCCCCAATTCGACCCTGCAAGTACTTTAAATAGATTTAAATATTTATTTGTTTTTTCTGCTAAATGTTTAATATGTTTATTCCAACGTAGAGATTGATCAAGCCAAACTCCTAAATATTTGACGTGAGTTGCAGACCTGATTGTTTTGCTATTGATTTTAATATTGATAGTGTTACATTTTTGTCCTCTGCTAAACAAAATTAATTGAGATTTACTTTCTGAAAGATCTAAGCCAATATCATTTAATCCACTTGTCATAGAATCCAGTGCGCTTTGTAAATGAGATTCACAATAATTTAAATTTTTGCTTTTTATGTAAAAAACAAAGTCATCAGCATATTGTGCTACTGATATCACATTTGCTATATCACTACATAGTTTGTACGTTACTATGTTGAATAGGATTGGAGCTAGCGGATCGCCTTGTGCTAGCCCTTTGCTACTCCATCTATTATATATAGTGCCGGTACTTTCAGATTTTATTTGCAGACACCTTAAGCTTAAAAATTCCCAAATGTAGTTACAGATATAAGTACCTGCCCCGAGTTCATCCAATATGGACACTACTTTATGAATGGAGACGTTATTGTAGGCATTTTCAACATCTAAGAAGCAAGCAGCTGTTGGTTGATCTAGAGAGAAGCCTATTTGTATACTGGTCACTAATCTAACCAGTGAATCCAAACAGGACTGGCCCCTTCTAAAACCTGTTGCATAGGAAGGCAGCATTTTATTTCTCTCTATATACCATTCAAGTCTCTTGCCTATCATAATATGAAGTGTTTTGCATAAACAAGAGATTAGGGAAATTGGGCGAAGTTTCGCATCTTGATTATTATTACTATTGTTGCTTATTTTTGGTATTGGCACTATTGATATTGTTCGCCATTGACGTGGTATCACGCCAGAAATGTAAATTTCATTGTACAAATAGACTAAATACTCTTTACCTATACGTGGCAAGTGATACAGCATGGAATAAGTAATACCATCATTACCCGGGGCAGTGTCTTTTTTCTTTAGACAATTTTCGAGTTCTTGTATAGTAAAAGGCAGTTGTAACAAATCGTTCTTTGATGTCACACGTGGTTTCTTGTTTGTGACTGAATCCGGAGCTAAACTACATAATAACTGTTTTTGCTTGGTCTCAGGAGGGTAGTGTCTAGGTTGGCGATAGCCTTTATACCATCGCATCTTCCTCCACATCTCAGATACTGAAGTGGTTTCATTAATGCTGCTACAAAATGTATGCCAGTTGGCATTCCTAGCTTTTGTTATGAGGTCCTTTGCATTTAATGATTTTTCTTCAAATACTCTGAGATTGTCAGGCGTAGGATTTCTCCTAAAGGAACTAAGGGCTAGTCTACGCTGTGCTACTGCCTCGGATAATGAAGGGTTCCAATATTCTTTAGGTCTAAATTTAGCTGTAGGATTTGTACATATTTTTGTAAATGGAATGTTTTTGTCGGCAGAAATATTTATCTGTTCCTCTAAAAAATTATATAACTGCTCTACGTTAAGATTATTATAATTTGCAGTAGAAAATGAATTTACTAGCTCATCACTGTAACCTTCCCAATTAGCTTTTTTAAAGTTTCTCTTGCTTTTAAAATCTAAGGTGTCTTTGTACATTAAGGTGCTTTTAATAATAAGGTGATCACTATTTAAATTTTCACTGAGAACTTTCCAGTTGAACATGATTGCTATGTCAGATGAGGCAAAGGTTATATCAGGAGATGACTTTTGAACTCTACTATTAACTAATTTAATTCTTGTTGCGTCTCCGTTATTGAGAGCAATAAATCCATTTTCTAGCGAAGAATCCAACAGCTGTGTCCCTCTATTATCTATTTTATAAGACCAGTTGGTATGGTGTCCATTGAAATCACCTGCTATTAGAGTCTTTTTGGAATTTGTACAGAATAACATGTCCCAATCACTTGGGTATGTTTTGACAGGTTGGATGCAGTATATAGATATAACATTTTCTAGATGTTTGCAATTTAAAATTTTTACATGTAAAGCTTCTATACCTGAATTAGCTAGATTCAATGGAGACACATATGAACGAATAGATTTGTGTACAATTATCGCCACACCGCCCCAGGAGTCACTTCTATCTTTTCTGTAAATATTATAGCCGCTTATATTTATAATATCTCTGTCTTCAAGCCACGTTTCTGCAATTATAGCTATGTGTATTTTTTCTTGGCTTAGTAAAGGTTGGAAAGAGGTTAGTTTCGCTTTAAGACTTTGTGCGTTCCATTGAGCTATATTGATTGCGAAGTCCTTATCTGGTGTACTATCCATCATGCATGCTAAAAAAAATATTTAGCATATCTCCTTCAGTGAATAATTTAACAACAAACGATTTAATTTCAGACAGAATGAATTTCCCGATCTCTGCAACTTTTTTGTCTAGCGGTTGCCCCGAAAATATAATTTCTTTTATTTTTTCAATGATATTAGTCCAGTCTAGTCTCCATTTCTTTTTACGACCTTTTTCTTCATCTTGAGCTTCAGTAAATCTTGGCATATCTTCCATAATAGTCTCCGACGGTGTTTGTGTTGCTTCTTTATAGGGTTTTTTCTTACTCTTTTGATTTGCTTTTCTTTGACTTTTTGTTTTATAATTACAGGGGATAATTAGACTTCTTTCTTCTTCTATTTCTTCTTCTACATTTTCTAAGGTGAGACTGGGCCATATTATTCCAGAAGATGAAGCCACATTTGGATCATACATTTTATCGTGACTTGTGTTATTGTCATGCATGTTATTATCACTATGTCGCCTAAGCGGTGGGAAGTCCGTTGAGTATTCTTGGTTAATATTAGCGTATTTCATGGCTTTTTTTACTTCAAGATAGATATCCAAAGCTTTTTTGTAGGTTATGTTTTGTTCGCTCATAATAACTCTTATTTTTTTCTCCTTCTGGAAAAATGGACACTTTTTATCCAATGCCATGTGAGGCCCTTTACAGTTAAGGCATTTGTATGTGTTTGTCTCGCAGTTTTCGTGGTCATTACCACATTTTGGGCAAAAAACTTTGTTGCGCGGGCAGAATTTTCGAGAGTGTCCAAAATGCCAGCATCCCGAACACTGTGTCACGGGAAACACATACCGTTCAACCCTAAATCTACACCCGAACGCATATATATATAATGGGCACATGGGATCTTTAAAACATAGCCTGATAGTTTCGCTATCGACCCACTTTCCATCAAAGTTCATACGTTTCAGACGACGCACAGAGATGATGTCCACTGAGCTGCTAAATGCTGACAATATTTCTTCATCATTCATCTCCAAATCAACGCCTTTGACGAGGCCGTAAGACAGACTGCCTTCGTCTGTAAACTGTGCTCTGATATTCAACGGTTTCAGTTTCGGGCAATTAATTAGTTTTTCAGCCTCTGTTTTTTCCGAGAATTGGACTAGGACTCTGTACGGGCTTTTAATTTTTATTCTACTAATGCTGCCTATATTTTCTCCTCTAAGCATCTTGGCAAGAGCCATTTGTTTCGGCAATGGGTCAGCAGTGGAGGTCAGCCCAACTTCAAAATAGGAGTCTGCGCCATCTTCTGTTTCGAGCCGAACATTACCGCCCTGCGTGCTAGAAGAAGATAGTGGTAGATCTTTTTTCATCGACTTTTTCCTTGGGCGATTAACTAACATAAATTCTTCCTCCCCACCTTCCTCGCTCCCTTCACTTGGTCTCGGTCGCTTTTCGCAGTTACGCTCATTGAGCGTGTCCAAATCCATCTCCACTTGATCCCCCGTCTGTGTATTTTGTCCACAAACAATTTCACCATCACTATTATCGGACAGCGGCAACTCCACAGAAGCTGGTATTGTCTCATTATTCACGTGGTTAGCCATAGCTAACGAGCGCGGAAGCTCCGCGCGGCGCGCCTCGACGTAAATAAGCGATAAGGCACGTAGCACTCACTGCGTGCGCTCGGGACCGAGTCCGTCGCGCGACTGTTCTTATAACTTAAAACAACTCTATAAATGTTGGTGTTTTTTTGTTCTCAGTTATTTCGGTGCGGTGGGTTGCCTTCTACACCTCGATACGAACAACCACAGGAAGATAAAACGCCACAAAACGCCGCCGTCTGAGGCCAACTGTGCCGAAAACAGCCACGCGGACAGGTGAACTAGCTGTAGCTATGCATAAGACTAGTGGCGCCATCTTCTGACCAACATACGGGACTAAATAATAACTGCCGAAAACAGCCACGCTGATAAGTGAACTAAAAACACGCTTTTATAGCTATAAGACCAGTGGCGCCATCTATTGACCAACATCCGGAACCAAATAATAACTGCCGAACAGCCACATAGACTGGTGAACTAAAAACCCTATTTAATTACCTATAGTCGCTTAACCAACAACCGGAACTAAATAATAACTATAAAAATCAAAAAGTAAGTTTTTGGCCAACTGGCCAACTGTACTAAAAAGTCTAGTCGCGCCATCTCTTGACCAATACCAAGAGCCAAATGGTATTAAAAACAATTACAGACTTCAGACTCCTTATAAACTGACCATCAACTATAAACGTCGCTTTGTAAACTGTAGTTTAACGACGAAAGACTCATGGCGCCTACTTTTGACCAACATTCGGAACTAAATTATAACCACAGGCAAATAAAACGCTACAAAAACTTCCTGTAAACTCTGTTCTGTTGGCAGCAGTTATAAATGATAATATAATGATAATATATAATAATACAGCCTTTTTTTAGCAGTTTCAGGGTTGGTCTTAATATACGATAATATTATAGAAATCTAGATATTCACAGCGTATTGAAATTAATTAATAATTCAATGAAAAATAACGATCTAAAACTTTATTTAGCCTTGTGTTCGGAATGACGTCACCTAGTTCCGAATTTCGCACAATAGATGTCGCCACATATTTCCAAAATGTAAGTTGGTTACAATGATATTGCGCATTAAAGAGTTAATGTTTAAATAATGCAATAATTGGGATTCTAAATATTTATAAATAAATGTTATGATTCGAATTTAATTTACGTAAGTTTTAAGGGCCTTAATACACTGTCAAGGTTTTTTCTGTATTTTTCATAAATTCAACTAAATATTATTTTAGGTAGGTATGTTACACAATAATTACTCTGCCTGATATGTACCGACTTTGATGGTTATTTTTTTATTTGGTAGATCATGCTCCAGAGGTGTTCCCATTAAATTTCTTTCGAAATCGGTTTAAAATTTATTTAATCGGGGATTCGTCGAGAAAACTCGTATTTTTGCAAAAATCCTGGCTTTTTCAGCAAGATTGAGAATCATTTAAAAAATATCTAATTATACGTTATTTCGCGAAATTCCCAGGAAGTTTGCGAAAATACTGTTAAGTAAGTTCGTATAGGCCGAGTGGCAACACCTGGTAACAGTTTTTAACACGTCTGAAAAAAAATCTGTTCATCAAATGGACGTAGTTTAGCACAAGACTCAACTCATAAAATGTTACTTTTAAGTTATGGTCATTTAAAGATTCAGCTTTCCTACATGTGGTTTGAGTCTGCGATATAAAAAATACTTGGAAATCTGTTTTTTATTTCTAAGTCAAATTATCTTTATTTCATAGACATGATTAAAAAATATTTCTAAGCAAAAAAAATAAATGTCTGTAATTTAAGGTGGCTTTATACACTTTGGTATCATTAACTAATTTTTGACCAAAATGTTGTGTGAGTATAAACTACGTCCACATCATTCTACCTACACACCTATTATTATATATCTAAGGATTTATACACTTTGGTATCATTAACTAATTTTTGACCAAAATGTTGTGTGAGTATAAACTACGTCCACATCATTCTACCTACACACCTATTATTATATATCTAAGGATTTATGGAAAAATCGGACCGTGTGTTAAGCCCTTAAGTAGGTGCGAGCGAGATAGCTGTGTATCTGTTACGCCTCTCAAAATTTTGAAGTGATCAGTTAAATGCTTGTGCACAAATGATGTTTTATTTTTTAGATGTATTTTTTTAAGCATATCTTTTTTACCCGACTGCCAAGGAAGGGTATTGTTTTTAGGTGTTATTATATGCGTTAGACGCTTATTTCTGGGTCCTAGTATATGTAGTATTTTGTATGTTAAAGGATGAACGTAGCATTTATTTTAACCGACTTTGTAAATGGTGATTCTCAATTCGATTGTATGGTTTTTTTGTATGTTGTTACGCGGTTATTACGCCAGTTATTATGAATCGATTTTGATGATTCCTTTTTGGTTTAGTAGATGATACTTCAGAGGAAGTTGAAATTTTAACGAAATTGGTCGAGTGTTTTTTTGAAAAATTGACAATAATCTGGGGGTTGGAACATTTGTGGCATATCCACCCGCCGCCATTTTTATATTTTTTTTCAAAGTTTCCGCGCACGATGTTAGTAGTATATATGAGTAGGGGATACCTATACACACGATACATATATATATTTTTTAATTTAATTATTATACTCCACAGACTCCAGGGTCTGTGCTTTTTAAGATATACATTAAGAATAAAAGATTTGTACAATATTGCTTATAAAGGCTTAACAAAAGGACTCTAAATCTAATAAAATTAAAAACGAAAAAAAATGACTTTAAACTACGTTGATTTTACATATCATTTTCCAAATTGCTACTTATACCGCACAGAGCCTCCATCACCGCCGCGTTTCGGTCTTTAATTATTATCATCATTTCAGCCATAGGACGTCCACTGCTGGACATAGGCCTCCCCTAATGATTTCCAATAAGGCCGGTTGAAAGCGGTTTGCATCCAGCGCGATCCTGCGGTCCTAATAAGGTCATCCGTCCACCTTGTGGGTGGACGTCCTACGCTGAGCTTGCCGGTACGTGGTCTCCACTCGAGAACTTTTCGACCCCATCGGTCATCAGTTCTCCGCGCTATGTGCCCTGCCCATTGCCACTTCAACTTGCCAATCCGCTGGGCTATGTCGGTAACCTTGGTTCTTCTACGGATCTCCTCATTCCTGATTCGATCTCGCAGAGGGACTCCGAGCATAGCCCTCTCCATGGCTCGTTGGGCTACTTGGAGCTTACTAATAAGGCCCATAGTGAGAGACCACGTTTCTGTGCCATAAGTCATCACTGGCAACACACACTGGTCGAAAACTTTCGGTCTTTAATGGCCATCTTTAAATTGTAGTCTACGATGACCTTAGGTGACGCACTCGTCGCACGCCGCACAAAGTGGCTGATAGCGTCTTCCTCGTTGTCTGCGAAGTAAGTGAAGGACCTGGTGTGCCGTGAAACTGCGACGACCGCGTGCGAAACGCTTTCGTGCAATGTGCACGATACATATTTCGTACTATATACATTACGTAACCCTAAAGTGTCACGTTCTCGAAAGATCGCTGTACGAGAACTTTGCGATCTTTAAGAAATATCTCGAGAACGTGACACTTTAGGGTATCATAACAAACAAACAACAACACTTTATTAGACACATAAAAAACAGATTATAAGGACAAAACAAAACAATATGTCTCTAATTGGCGGCCTTATCGCTTTAAGCGATTTCTTCCAGGCAACCAAGCGCGGACAGAAAATAGCATTTGACAAAAAAAACGTGGCCATAACTGCAAGAAAATTTAAATTGCATAGAAACAAACACTTAACAAAACAAAAATAATAATAATACTAGACAATACCTAACACATTTACAACTAAATTATATTTAAAGAAATATATCTCTACACACAAACATAACATATAAACCTACATATACAGTAATACACATTATACTTAAATTAATATTATATTAATACCTATTTTGTACAAGAACAACAAAAAAAGAAAATCTAAGATGACAATTAATCATATTATATTATATCACTAGCTTCTACCCGCGGCGCCGCCGGCGTAGAATTAGACATTTGTGCTATCTCACAGGAACCTTTTATTTAAGTAGCCCATGTCACTTTCCGGCCCTCGAACTGTATCTATGCCATATATCAAGTCAATCCGTTGCTCCGTTGCTGCGTGAAAGAAGAACAAACTTTTCGTATTTATAATATTAAAGGTATATATAGGTACATAATATATTATCAGTATGATGATATCCAAGGACTGCTCATCGAGTGGTTTGACAGATATTCGATCGACAGTTGTTTATTTTGACATTCTCGCAGCGCACGCTAGAGTAGCTCGCAGATGGCAGAATTTTCCTACTTACTCAACATTTATCGTTATATTTTGGACAATTCACACAATATCTTTATAAATTGTAGCCTATGTGTTATTCTGATGTATAAGCTATATTATTGCAAAGTTTCATCTCAATCCGTTCAATAGTTTTTGCGTGAAAGAGTAACAGACATCCATACATCCATCCATCCTCACAAACTTTCGCGTTTATAATGTTAGTAGGATAGTACTGAACATCTATTGTTTGTATAAGTATGCCCTACCCATATGCATACTACTTTCATTGTGCGCGGAAACCAAATAAAAAAAAATGGCGGCGGTGGATATGCCAGCTTCCATGTTTAAACCCCTTTGTCGTAGATTGCATAGATTCGAAGTCGATTGTGCGATTTTTGGCTAAAAATAAATTATTTAAACTATGTAAAATTATTGTGAAGTGCTACGTCATCTTAAAAATTAACTTAAAAATAATATCATTATGTTTATTTTTAAGTAAGTAAATATAAGTTTTTATCGTATTTTGGTGTATGTTTCAAATGTCCAGCGTCTTAATTTATTCGGGGTGGTAAGTATTAGTACTATTTATTTATAATTAATGTATGGACCACAGAGATGTGCAATGGAGATGGCACTTGCAATATTTTTAAAGATAGTTTCAAAAGTGTTCAGAGCGCATGTTGTACATTTTCTACATTTCTTCATTAAAAATTAATAATTCACGCTCATTTACTTCAAATAAATTTAAATTGAATTATTTTACAATTTAGAAAAAAAAGTTTCTTTTAATGCTATTTCTTAGTTGACGATCCCATTGTCTATGTCGTAGTAAGATTTGACAAACCGTTTTTGTTCTTTGCAAAAGCCTAAAAATTATGCTAAAACACGTATAATTAGACATTACCGTAGCAACTCGCAAAAGTCCTAACATTTTTCAGTGAGGTAGAGAAATATCATATCATAAAGTAAAAGTAAAGCTAATGATTAATGAGGCGTTTTCCAAAAAAAAAAATAGTTTCACAAAACTTACTAGATGGCGTAATAGTCATATAAATTGATCTGTCATTGTCAACTGGAATAGGGTAAGAGAAAGAAGCCTGTAGTAAAGTCTCCAATGCTTTACTGAGGTATGACTTGGGGCCACGTTTGGACTTAACCGCGAATTTATTGGACTATGACGTATTATGATAAAATATTATCAAAAATTATTTAAACTTAATACTTGACACTGGCAAATGCACAACAATGCGACGCCAAAACATAAAAAAGAAGAAGAAGACATATTGACAATGACAGTACGATTTCCATAGTCAAAGGATCGACGATTTCAAACTATTGTTGCCATCTATTGGATACTTTCATTACTATATTGTTTTTGCAAAAATCCTGGGATTTTACAAAAAATGTATTATGTAAACATCCAACAACATCTATTAGTGGATGAAAATTAAAATGTAAGATTAGATACCTTTCTTTACATATTCGTTTAAATTTTTTGTTTTCGGCTTTTGCCTAACGTGGAAAATACAATTGCTTTGCCATCTCGTTTTAAATGTGCTCTGTGGTAAGCCCCAACGCTTTAGACCTCGGGAGGTTAAGCGCTTATTTCCGTCTCCATCATCCTTATGACTTTTCTATTGAGAGTAAAAGAGACGGAGGTACATCGTATAGTACCGACCGAGTAGCGAAGGTGAAAAAAAACTTTGTGATGTAGTTTTGTTAGGGTTTGTTCAAATAATCTAGTCCTTTTCTTACAGGGTTATCTGCTTGCCCTGTACTAGGCCGAAAAGGGGTGATTAAGAACACCTTTTACTATGGGCCAACTCGCCAAAAAAATCAGCTATTCCATATAAAGGACATGTCCACAAAATGTATGGAGGCTGGTATAATAATAATCAAAAATTCTAACTACAACACTCGTTACATTTCGAGAAAGTTCATATTTTTCTGAGTCTATTACAACTGTTAAAAACAAAAAAGAGCACTCCAATTTTTTTTTATTTCATTATGAATTTATTAGGATAAATAAATATATTTACTGTACTGTACCAGCCTTTTTAGTAGTCCACTGCAGGACGTAGGCCTACCCACGAAGGGTGATTGGGCCATATCCACCACGCGGGCCCAGTGCGGGTTGGTGGATTCACATACGCCATCGAATTTCTTCTAAGGACGTATGCAGGTTTCCTCACGATGTTTTCCTTCACCGAAAAGCCTGTGGTGTAAAATTCCGTACATAAATTCCAAAGAACTCATTGGTACGGGACCGGGGATTCGAACCCACGACCTCACGAATGTAAGGCGGGTGTCACTACCTCTTGACCACCACGGCTTTTTAATATATCTAATAAATATATTTGGCTCAATAGTTTATCTCTATCAACCCTGATTAAGTAACCTCCAAATAGTTAAATAAAAGCATTTTTACCCATTAGACACACTTTTTAAGTGTTTTTGTCACATTATACCTACTAACTGGTCACACTGGTAGGTTATAATTTTTAATTTTAGCAAATTAAGATATGAATGTGGAAGAATCAGCTACGAATGCAAGTAAAATAACGACAGGAGCACTTTATTATTGCTAAATTAGAAAAAATAATGAGCTGTATTGTTATTTTCAAACAATTTATTCTTCGCATTTAAAAAAAATTGGAGGGGTTGTAAAATCTAAAATAAATATTTTTAGGAAGCCCATAAAACAAGCTTTCAAATGATGTGTATACCATCTTGGTTTGATTTCTCTCTGAATAATATACCACTTGTAAACGTCACCTTTGACAGTCTGAATCGATATAAATGTATAAATTATCTGACTTTTTTCTCGAATTCTAGATTGGTAAAAGTAATAGTTATTTTTTGTAATAAACAATACAAAAATACGTCGCGAACGCAGGACTCGAACCTGCCTATTTGGATCGCTAGCCCGACGCTCTCTCAACTGAGTTAGTTCGCAGTCCTGCCATTGCGTCAAAGCGAGGTTTAATCATTTTACCAACTTATAGCGTTGGTTCATTTCATAGTAATAGTTGTTCATAATGATGTTCTAAAGGAGGTAACTCCTTTCGGCTTAGTACACCAGTTCTGGATAATGTACAGTGTACACGTACTGTAAGTAATGTTGATGCTCCCATATATAAATTAAGCGACCTGATTGTACCATGGATCTTTAGTCTTGACTGGAAAACCAAAAAGATGAACAAAACAGCACAGACATACCAGAGGGATAATGTGGTCGATCGAAAAAATCCGAAATAGATAATTTGGCACGTGTTCGAAAAATATGTCGATTCGGAAGCTGTTGTCTTATTTTTCGATGCGGTACGTCAAATTCCAATTCATATTGATAGTTTTGACAACTCATGGACAGATTTTCCATACATTTTTGTGGTGGTTGAGAATTGGCTCAAGTATCTTATCCCTATGATATCTTTTTATCCTCGCTTTATCCCTCGGGAATCTCTGCGATTATGAGACTTTAAAAAAGGGCTTTTGAAAGTTACTTACCATAGACAAAAGTACAAAATTCATAAAACATGATGATGTGACTCTAGTATTTATCATAGCGCCATCTAGCACAATTCGACACTGTACTGTAATGAGGTCAAGATTTGAGGTAGCTGAGATACTTTTAAGGGTGAACCAACCACCACCAAAATATAAATAATTTTGAAATTGATTCCATTCGATATACACATAGTGACATCTAGTGGTCTAGAATGTTACTAATTAACGGCGTACGCTCAATTGTTCTGCGTCTGCGCGTCTACTTGAGTACTTTTGTCTATGCTATTATTCATGAGAGGAGCTACAATAAGTTTTTTAAACATTTTTGCTACATTCGATATATTTTGAACAATAAAATATGTATCACAAGTGGAAGAAATCGGACTAGATAATTTGAACAGACCCTACGAGTTGGAACTATTGTTAAGGTAGGAGAGGGTATGAATTTTACTGTGTATTTGAGATTCAGAAATAAATACGAACGAGCGTATGCTTTGGTGGTTTTATTTGATTTCTATAGAATTGGTGCAAAAAGAGGAGCGTCGTAGGTGAGGTCGCCCGTGTGCCATTTTACCTACTAACGGGTTTGAACATTTTTGTATGGAAGCTGGCATATCCACCCCCCGTCATTATGTTTTTTTATGAGTTTCCGCGCAAAATAAAAGTAGTATATATGGGTACGGGACACTTATGCAAACAATAGATGTTCAGTACTATGATACCCTGAAGTGTCACGTTCGAGATATTTGGATGTAAAGATCGCAAACTTCTCGTACAGCGATCTTTACATCCAAATACCTCGAGAACGTGACACTTTAGGGTACCATAGTACGAACATTTATTGTGTCTATACGTGTCTACCCATATAATTCCTACTTTCATCTTGCGCGGAAACGTTAAAAAAACATAATTATGAACATTTATTGTGTCTATACGTGTCCCCTACTCATATAATTCCTAATTTCATCTTGCTCGGAAACTTTGAAAAAAAAACGGAAGTTTTTTTTTTTAATTTCGAATATTTATTGTGTCCTCTACTCAAATAATTCCTACTTTCATCTTGCGCGGAAACTTTGAAAAAAAAAACATAAGTATGAACATTTTTTGTGTCTATACGTGCCCCCTACTCATATAATTCCTACTTTCATCATGCGCGGAAACTTTAAAAAAAAACATGAATATGAACATTTATTGTGTCTATACGTGTCCCCTACTCATATAATTCCTACTTTCATCTTGCGCGGAAACTTTGAAAAAAAAAAAACAATGTGGGCCGGTGGATATGCCACAAATGTTCAAACCCCCTTTGTAACGTTGACAACACTGCTCCGTCATTGCTAGTACAACTAAAAGTGTTTGATACTTGGTAGACTACAATTCGGTTTTCATCAGTACTTGCGTGTATCAAGTATAGTCGGAACCTTGGCTGCTGATTAAACTCTTATTGTTAGTTCACCGTACCGCCACGACGTTTCTCTTTTTGAACATATTCTATATCCTTGACTAAGACTTATTTAAAGGACTGGAGAAAAAGTAGCACAGAATGAAAAGAATTGGGGGAGACTTTTGCCATGCTGTGGGGTGATAGACAGGCTACAGGCTAAGTTAAAAAATTGACTTCGTCCAAGAACCTTTTATTTGTTGGTCAAGGAAGTGTACTATTTTCTGTATCTGTGTATTTTTCAAGTCCATAATATTATTATTATATACTACGGGACTAATCGCGCACTAAAATTACGAGATAAATAAATACCTCCTCATCCCGACGTTTCGGCCGAGTTGCATCAACCGTGGTCACGGGTAGACGGCCGAAACGTCGGGATGAGGAGGTATTTATTTATCTCGTAAATTTAGTGCGCGATTAGTCCCGTGGTATATAATAATAATGTGTTCAAATCGCGAAAGCTTAAAAACAACAAGTCCATAACATTTATAAAAAACTAGAACATTTTGATATCTGAGGCCATATAGGCTGAAGCCAGATTTTGTGGGTTTGAATTTTTAATGTTCGCTTATTAATCACTTCTTTAAAACTCGCGTGAGAATTCATTATACTAAGGAAAACACCGGTTTTTACTCACGGTGTTTACTCAGTGCGCGTGCGCCAGTCGACGGGAGCGCGCGTATTCCCTGACGAAGGAGTACTAAATACTCTGAAACAGGTCGGTGTCCCAGCGGCCCGACCGCGATATTATAGGTGAGTAAAAACCGGTGTTTTCTTTAGTATGGTCGCTTTTTACATGACTAGATGAGGTTATCTTTGCTTTAACTATAGGCCGCGTCACACCAGTTAGCGGAAATGAAGTTAGCTACAAGCTACACAATATCCAATCCTGACTGAAGCTCACACAAAGCCGGGCGTTGATTGGATATTGCGCAGCTTGTTTTCTAGCTACCTTAATTTCCGCCAACTTATGTGACGCGGCCTAAATAAAACTAAAATACTAAGTATTTCTTTCAAAATACTGTATTTAGGCAACTCGATAGGTAAGTTTTGCTACAGAAACTTTATTCGATTTAAAACCAAATTCTTACAAAACTAGATCAGAAAACTGATAGACATGATCTTTATCTGGTTTCTCCTTTCTATTCCGAAGTAGATTCATATCTTCTGGCGCCCTTTCATCGCTATTCGAAACACGTTTAGCCGCCTTCAGTTTATTGAAAAACATTCCGTATTTATCGAACAGTTTCGATTCCGAATTCTTAAATTTTAATCGATTGTCGCTATCGTTGTCGATTAAATCGTCGTAATTTACGATTATGATTTTCTGTACTGGTAACTCTGACTCGTAGCTGTCATCGCCATTTTGAATTACTAACTCTTGCAGTTTTTTCAACAGTGAAGAATTGAGGTCAACTTTTATTCTGTATTGCTTGTCTCTTCTATATGGGTAGTCTTCATAATCATCTTCTAGTTCTAAGATTCTGGGTTCAGTTTTTGGTTTTAAAGCATCGTTTAGGTTTTTTATTGGTCTTGAGTTTTTAGAGCTGAACCGTGGCCGCGGCAGTTCATTTTTAGCTGTGACTGGTAACACTGTAAGAAAACATTTTGTTCTACCCTCAAAACTTTCATTGTATTGTACCGGCCCTTCAATACCCCAAAATAAAGTAAAGGGCTAGTATTTTTCGTTGAACAAAAAACAAAATATTTTTCGTTGTACTATAATGGTATTACAATACATACTCATCTGTACAAAGAACGTATATTTTTCCATCCATCAGCTGTAAGATGTCCACTCCTGGACATATCCCTCCTCCTCTTCTCCTTTATCAATAAATTATGTGTATCCAAGGATTTCCAATAAATCCAGTTGTAGTAGGTATTTGTCGTTTAATTAAAATTAATAAGTTTCCACAAGAAATCCGATGGTGAGTACATCCACCAACCTGCAATCCGGCCAGCGTGGCGAGGGAAGGCCTATGTCAAAAGTAAGTTAATTTAGGCCGGTTGCATGACTAGCCCTGGTGTCGACAGTTTTTAAAGCCGCCTCAAGGCCTCCGACATCGCTAAACGGTTAAAGTAACCGGGGCCAAAAATTTAACAGGTCATCCGAGCCAAAGCAACACTGAGTTGTAAATGGCACCCACGGTCACCTACCCGAAGACAGACCGTGCTGAACGTTGCTTAACTTCGATTATCGCTAACGAACACCTTGTCAAACTACGCTATGAGAGCCACAGGCATATGTTCAGCAGTGAACTATAAAAGTTGATACTACTCACATCCATTAACTACGAGTATTCCAAAAAGTATAGCTTTAAAAAACACCATGTCAAGAGATCTTTAAAATAATCATCAATGAAACAAAAAAATGAAAATCTTAAAGTAATTTGTAATTTAGAAATTGAATTTTCAGCCAATTACATTTATAATTGAATTTATTTTATAACCCGTAACAAATAGCTCAGTAATCTAAGGCTACGTTTCCACTGAAGTCCACTTTTGAACATAGGCCTGACAGTTTATCTGTAAAAACACACACAGACAGACATATTCTAGGATACTAGCTGACTCGTAGACTCGTGCCTAGCGACGTTGGGCTACTTGGAGCTTACTAACAAGGCCCATAGTGAGAGACCACGGTTCTGTGCCATAAGTCATCACTGGCAACACACACTGGTCGAAAACTTTCGACTTGAGGCACTGAGGTATGTTGGACGAGAAGACACTACGCAATTTTCCGAACGCTGCCCAGCCGAGTTGGATTCGGCGATTGGCCTCTTTGTTGAAGTTGGATCTACCTAACTGGACTACTTGTCCTAGGTAGACGTACCTACTAGTCAATGACTTCAAGAACCGAGTTTCCAACAGAAATCGGGGTGGGCGCGGGGGATAAATTAGTGGAAAGACAATTTGACCTTTGCCATGCTAGGGGCGCAAGAGATAAAGGTAAGTAAGTTCGTATAAATAAGCCCTGGTGTCGGAGTTTTTAGACCGCCTGAAGGCCTCTGACATGGCTAAACGGTTAAGACAACCGGGACCTACAATTTAACGTGTCATCCGAGCCACGGTAGCGCTCAGTTGGAAAATGCCACCCGCGGTCACCCATCCAAATACAGACTGTACGAAACGTTGCATAAAGGTGACGTCTACAAGTGGTATATTATTCAGAGGAAATTCGAACCAATATGATATATACATAATTGAAATGCATGATAAATGGGCTTTTCAAAAATATTTAGTTTAGATTTTTTTAGCCCTCCATTTTTTTTTTAATGTGAAAAATAAATTGTGTGAAGAGCAATAATACAGCTATGATTTTTTTCTAGTTTAGAAATAATAAAGTGCTTCTATCGTTATTTTACTTGCATTCGTAGCTGATTCTTCCACATTCATTTCTTAATTTGCTAAAATTAAAAATTATAACCTACCAGTGTGACCAGTTAGTAGGTACATTGTGACAAACAAACGCTTAAAAACTGTGTCTCATTGGTAAAATTCTTCCACATTCATTTCTTAATTTGCTAAAATTAAAAATTATAACCTACCAGTGTGACCAGTTAGTAGGTACATTGTGACAAACAAACGCTTAAAAACTGTGTCTAATTGGTAAAAATGCTTCTATTCAACAATTTGGAGGTTACTTAATCAGTGTTGATAGCGATAAACTACCTATTGAGCCAAATATATTTATTTATTCTAAAAGATTCAAAATTATTTTTTAAAATAAAATGGAGGGCTCTTTTTTGGTTTTAACTGATGTAAAAGACTCAGAAAAATATGAACTTTCTCGAAATGTAACGAGTGTTGTGGTTAGAATTTTCGATTATTATTACAGCCTCCATACATTTTGTGGACTTGTCCTTTGGTGGAAAGAATAATATGTGACAGGGGCTAACATGGCAAATAGTCAAATTGTCGTATTTTGCTGGGATAAGATGAATAAAAACACATTTTAACTAAAAAATAGAATATATTACGAAACATGTATAAACTATACATTATAAACTTCACCAACCAACTATCCTAAGAACATACATTATTATAATCTTAACTAACCTGTCATAATTACTTTATTATCGCATTGTTCTATTAATTATTCTATATAAATAGCTGCCAGGGTATATTATAGCCAGCCAAGGTTTATTTTTAAAAAGTTGGGTAGATGCACCGGTTGTGGCCAGCTTAGTGTCACTTATTTGGCCACTTTGAACTTGGATAATTCTATAATTTTTATGTTAAAATAATATTTTGAAACAAACTTTCAAACATTGACATTTACCGTACCAGCTTTTTTAATAGTCCACTATAGGACGTAGGCCTACCCACGAGGGGTGTTTGGGCCATATCTACCACGCTGGCCCAGTGCGGGTTGGTGGATTCACATACGCCATCGAATTTCTTCTACGGACGTATGCAGGTTGCCTCACGATGTTTTTTTTCACCATAAAGCCAGTGGTGTGAAATTCCGTACATAAATTCCAAAGAACTCATTGGTACGGGACCGGGATTTGAACCCGCGACCTCACGTTCGTAAGGCGAGTATCATTACCACTAGACCACCATGGTTTATACTATAATTAGACAAACAATATTTGACATTTACACAAACAATATTTATAGTGTTTAAGTGTTTTTATTTTACAATATTTATGCAATAATTTTGACATCAAATGGCCAAAACCGGGGCAGTGGCCACAACCGGTGCATATACTATTTGTGTGAAAAAAAAATCTATCTCAAAAGTCAACTATATCAAAACATTATCAGGTAAAATGTTCAATTTAAAGTCTAAATACGTCGTCATCGTTACAATCAGCCGTAGAACGTCTACTGCCGGACATAGGCCTCCCCTATGAATTACCAATAAGCCCGGTTGAAAGCGGTATTGCATCCATTTGTTCCTGTGGTCTTGATGGACAAAGATCTTGTCGGTCCGACGTTCTAAGATGCGGTATTTTGCTTTTTAAATAACTTTCATCGTAAAAAAACATTACGTATTGTGACAATTGCCTTTGTAATGTTTTACTAAAAATATGTTTTATAAGATAGAAGAAAGCAGGGCCGGATAGTGAGCCCTGGTCTAGTACTACTTAGGGCCCCTAAGCCTTCTTCTCCTCTAAGATAGCCTAAGGGCTCACCTAATACCTCAAAGTATAGGATAGCAAGATCTAAAGATACAGAGTTAGAGAGAGAAACAGTGGAGTTACTATCGAATTAAATGAATTGAATGGGTTTGATAAATCGCAGGATTCGCAGGGCTGCAAGCCTTGAGATCTGTTTAATTTAGAATTGTTATTGCATTATCGTCAATTTTTAGAATTCCGTAGGAAAACGAAGAACCCTTAACTTAGTTGTGTCTGTCCGTCCGTATGTTACAAAGCCTTATTTTACTTAATTTAGCTGGAGGCCCCTGGAATCTACGGGGCCCTGGGCTGAAGCCTAAAAAGCTTTATGATAGATCTGGCCCTGGAAGAAAAAACCGGACAAGTGCGAGCCGGGCTCGCACATTGAGGGTTCCGTACAATTATATTATTAAAAATAATT
This sequence comes from Hypomecis punctinalis, assembly GCA_949316475.1. NCBI lineage: Eukaryota > Metazoa > Arthropoda > Insecta > Lepidoptera > Geometridae > Hypomecis > Hypomecis punctinalis. Next base: position 5,200,686 of record OX438822.1, read on the forward strand.
AAAAACCTGTTTTAGCATGTGCTAATGAAGTTATTTTATATCATACCTTACATGATACGTTTTACTCACTTTGAATTTCGAACCCATATTTTGTGAATTTAAAGGCTCTATTTTTATGTGATTTAAATAAAAATGTACAGTTTTCAGATTTATTGCTATAGGTATGTGTACTCTGATCAATCAATCAATCACTTTATTTAGCCCGTGTAGTTTAGCCATCTGAGACAATGCTTTTCGCTAAATTTCATAGTTCTATGTAAACGGGAAGTACCCTGTAGGTTTTAATTTTTGTGAGCGTTGAAATATGCGTTTTTTACGACATAAACGGCTCTAACTTTACTATACGGTAACTGAGAAGCTTTTCTTTCACACAACTGCAAGAGTTCATAGGTTTACGTATACAGTTTAAATTTCAACTCGATATCTTTACGCGGTCGCGAGATAAAGAGTGTTGACATACACAAAGACGGACAACAAAGTGATCCTATAGGGGTTCCGTTTTTTCCTTTTGAGGTACGGAACCCTAAAAATGATGACAACTGAAAGAGTGCAGATTTAAGATTGTTAACAATTGATGTTTGTTTGATGATGATTGTTAAATACGTGAATGAGGCAGTATTTCGCGACGCTCGCCTGATTGATGTCTGATGAAATGATTGACGCCATGAGAATTTAATCTATATTGTTTTTGATGTTTCTTTAATCGTCAAAAATACTATTATTTATTTATTATTAATTATTTTCACACCTTCCCAGAAGCCATATATCAAGAATTGAATTAATTATTTTGTGACAATCCTGTTTATGATGTTCTTGCGTCGTCAATAACATTATTATTTATTATTATTTTGGAACCATCCGCTGGCAGCATTTATACTACGTCTTTATTATAAAACATCATCAGCTACGCGCATCGTTGATGGTCTCCGGGATCCGCACTTCCAACCCGTCGAGCTCCTTGGTGAGCGTGATCTGGCAGCCGAGCCGCGAGGTGTCTGTGAGACCGTACGCCAGGTCTAGCATGTCCCGCTCTTCGTCGCACTGCTCTTCAGGTAACCTGGAATGGAGAGATCTTTTAGACATCCTACTAATATTATTATATTAAAGCCGTGGTGGTCAAGAGGTAGTGACACCCGCCTTACAATCGTGAGGTCGGGGGTTCAAATCCTCGGTCCCGTACCAATGAGTTCTTTGGAATTTATGTACGGAAATTCACACCACTGGCTTTTCGGTGAAGGAAAACATCGTGAGGCAATCTGCATACGTCCGTAGAAGAGATTCGATGGCGTTTGTGAATCCACCAACCCGCACTGGGCCAGCGTGGTGGATATGGCCTAATCACCCTTCGTGGGTAGGCCTACGTCCTGCAGTGGACTGTTGAAAAGGCTGATACAGTACAGTACTAATATTATAAACGCGAAAGTTTGTGAGGATGGCTGGATGGATGTATGGATGTTTGTTACTCTTTCACGCAAAAACTACTGAACGGATTGAGATGAAACTTTGCAATAATATAGCTTATATATCAGAATAACACATAGGCTATAAATCATAATGATATATTGCGTATGCGGGCGAAGCCGCGGGTAAAAACTAGTAATTTATAAAGAGACAACATACGAGAACATACAACATCTTCTTCTTTTCAGCCATAAGACGTCCACTGCTGGGCACATAGGCCTCCCATATTGAGATATTGATCTCCAATAAGACTGGTTGGAAGCGGCTTGCATCCAGCACGATCCTGCGGTCTTAATAAGGTCATCCGTCCACCTTGTGGGTGGCCGTTGCGTTTGCCGGTAGGCAGTCTCCACTCGAGCACTATCTCTTATACTGAGCGCCACACAAATCGACGGATGGGAAGTTATGCGCAAAAGCCGAAATATAGGCATTCGCGGGAGCCAGAACGAGACGCCGGGGCACACCCGCCCGCCAACCTCATACCTCCCGCGCGCTCCCTACGCACTACCACACGCGACGTCTGATTTTTGCACACATGCGCAATAATTAGCCAATCACGGCGAAGTGTCATCTGCGGCTAACTTCTCATCCGCCGAATTGTGTGGCGCACACTATACCCTAAATTCTTTTACTTCTACCTCCGTGGTCACCCATCCACCCATCCAAAGACTGAGCAAGCAAGATACTAGCGTAGGTCCATAACACGCGCTGGTAGAACACCTTCGACTTGAAGCACTGAGAGATGTACCGCAACTTTCCAAATGTATTATTAATCTATATATATAAAAATAAAACCCGTTTTCCGTTGTCACGACATAACATGAAAACGATTTGGTTTATTTTTTTTTGTAGTTGTTTTCTAATACTCTGTACAAGGTTCTTACGGAAAGCGAAACGAAGTTCGCCGGGTCCGCTAGTATAATATAATATTACCTATCATAGTCCTCCTGTTTCAGTATAACATGGCAGGTGGAGCAGGTAAGGGTCCCCTCACACGCGCCGAAGCCCTCGATGTTGAGGTCGTTGTTCACCACCACATCCAGCAGTGTGTCGCCGACCTTAGCTTCCGTCTCGAGACGCTTGCCGTCGTGCAGGGTGAATGTTAGTTTTACTCTGGAAGAAGGATGATAATGAATTAAAACAAGATTCAATAGCAACAGAGCGGAAATATCCTATCTTACTAATATTATAAACGCTAAAGTTTGTGAGGATGGATGGATGGATGTATGTTTGTTACTCTTTCACGCAAAAACTACTGAACGGATTGAGATGAAACTTTGCAATAATATAGCTTATATATCAGAATAACATATAGACTATAAATTATAATAATATTGCGTCAAAAATCAAAATATCATGCGGGCGAAGCCGCGGGTAAAAACTAGTATTAAATAATTAAACAAAAAAAAGATTTATAATTGGAAAATTACAAACTACAGACTCCAGGGCCTGTGCCTTTTGTTAACTAAAATGTACAATTATTTGATTTTACTGTACAAAAAGAGTTAATACAATAGAGATGGGTTAGTTTTAGCCTAAGTTAGTTGGTGAACTGCGTGAATGCCACGAGCAGACCGGCGACCCGCAAGCAACACCCGATCACGAGTGTGACGCGTGTCCAGCCATCGCTCTCCTCGACCATATTTGAGGGAGGAGAACGACCCGACACACGACGCCGCCGCAAGAAGGAGCCTTCGATGGCGAGAATGAATGCTTAGGGCATGAAAAACAAAGAATTGAAGATGAACTTCCGCAAAGAAACGCCTGATTCAATCAACTAAATTATTTTGAAACATAAAATTATCACGGCACACTGGGACCTTCATCTACTACGCCGACGACATCGAAGATGATGCCATTAGTCGATTCGTGCGGCGAGCATCGTCTGCATCATCGGAGACCATCAAGGAATACAACCTACAGATGGCCGTCAGGGATCGGAACGAAGCGGTGATGGAGGCTCTGGGCCAGGAGAAGGAGAATTGCCATAGGACCTGAAAAAGTGTAAGCATTGCGTGCATGCCCCAAGCATTCATGCTCGCCATCGAAGGCTACTTCTTGCGGCGGCATTATGTGTCGGGTCGTTCTCTTCCCTCAAATATGGTCGAGGAGAGCGATGGCGGGCACATGTGTCATACTCGTGATCGGGTGCTGCTAGCGGGTCGCCGGTCTGCTCGTGGCATTCACGCAATGCATCGACTGAATAGCTTAGACTAAGATTTAACCATGTACCAACTCTCTTTGTACAGTAAAATCTAATAATTATCTTTAGTTAACAAAGGGCACAGACCCTGGAGTCTGTGGTTAGGTAATTTTTCATTAAAAAAATTTTTTTTTTTTTTTTTCCAAAAGTGGCGTAACCGTCTTCACTCCGTGTACTGAATTCGAATAGTACGCATTGATCGATGTAGTAACTTTCACATTATTGTTGATTTATGAAAAATTGCTCAGCCGATTTCGATAAAATAAATGGGACCACCACTGTATTGTAGTACACCACCACACACACCAAGCCTTTTACCAAACAAAAAAAGAACTATCGAAATCGGACTACTCTGTAAGAGTTACATAAAAAAAAATATAGGTACGCGTCGACTTGAGAACCTCCTCCATTGTTTCGTCGGTTAATAACCGGACAAGTACGAGTCAGGCTCGCACATCGAGGGTTCCGTACAAACACGTTGTTAAAATAATTAAAAACCTGTAATAGCACGTGTTCTTTTATATGATACCTTACATGATACGATTTACTCACTTTGAATTTTGAACCCATATTTTGTGAATTTTGAGGCCCTATTTTTTGTGATTTAAATAAAAATGTACATGTCAGATTTATTCCTATATGTGTACTCTGAGCCAATGCTTCTCGCCAAATTTCATAGTTCTATGTCAACGGGAAGTACCCTGTAGGTTTTGATTTTTGTGAGTGCGAAATATGCAGTTTTTTACGACATAAACGGCTCTAACTTTTTTAAACGATGACTGAGAAGTTTTTCTTTTACACAACTGCAAGAGATCATAGATATACGTATACAGTTTAAATTTCAACTCGATATCTTTACACGTTCCCGAGATAAAGAGTCTTGACATACACACAGACGGACAGACGGACAACAAAGTGATCCTATAAAGGTTCCGTTTTTTCCGTTTGAGGTGCGGAACCCTAAAAATGAGAATGAGAGATATATACCTACACCTCAGAGAGTCTTTACATTTTGCTCAGCAACACGACTAATAATATTTGGTTGTACATATCATTAATACCTATTATAATCATTGTTTATCAAAGGGTAAGTACTTGTGGAAATACCAGATAAAACAAAGGATGAAAACAACAAAATGACAAAATAGATAAATAATTGTATTTATCTGTTTGTTAATCAACGAGGCCGATAAATATTCTCGATAGATAAAGATACTATTTTAAGATCGTGTAATAAATACGCGTTTTCCCGAAACGAGTCGGTTATAACCCAAATGATCCGTGTTGGATGTGTCGTGAGACTGGCTTCCACCAGAAAATATGCAGTTGGCTCTGAGTGTCGCAGCGCCTGAATTTTTAGCGCTCGCTTTGCTCGCGCTATTTCTATGTTCAGTGGTTTAGTTTGCTCACATCTGATGTTACTTTTAAATAACTTATACTAACAAAACATCGAAAAATTTCGAGCTCACTGCTTTAGTGCTCAAATGGTGCGGATCCAACGGGGTCATGCATGGGTCTTTTGTCAGGCGATGGTTTTTCCTTAATTTAACGTCATGCATTAGAATTTTCGTGCTTGCTAAATTTCAAAATTTCTCGCGATCGCTGCGCTTGCGCTTTACAGCAGTACACGGCTTTCTTTTGGTGTTATAGAAACCAGAACCATAGACCATACAATTTTTGCGATTGCAAAATTTTTAAATTGCGTCCGATCCATAGATGTTTTATCCCTGGATGAATAACATAGGAGAACCTGAAATTAGTTTGCACTGCATTGCATCTTAGTTTTAATAGTCCATTGATGGATATAGGCCTACCCTTATAGATCATGGGCGATCTTATTAGGGCGCGGGAAATTTTAGGGCGTTTCCCTCAAAAAAAAAGCGGGGGGGGGGGGTCAAACTGTCTACGGATCCACCTGGTGGATATCGCAGCAGAAAAAAAATCCGTGAATCCACCTGTGGATTTAGATGGAAAAAGAAGTATCCATGAATCTACTTATGGATTTATGTGGAAAAAAAAGGATTCATGAATCCACGGTGGATTTGAGAGGAGAAAAAGGTATCCGCGGATCCACAAGTGGAGCCTAACTGTGGATCCAAGTGGAGGGAGCCTTAAAATCTTATTGTTAGTTTACTGTAACGCCACGACAGCGACGGTTCTCTTTATGCACATACTCTAACTAGCTAAAGGCAAAAAATTATATGCCATTATTGGTGGTCGGGATTTGAACCTGCGACCTTAACAGTCTAAAGCGAGGGTACTGCCACTGAGCCACTATCACTTCTAACAAAATCTATGCAATATTAATGAATTTATGTTGTTCGAAACAAGGGTAAACATTTGACAAAATTATGTACATTTTAATGCCATGGAATGACGTAGGTACATTTTAGATGAGACAAATGTTTGTTGTTTCCAGAAATGTGACGGCATACATTCAATTTGAATGTAAGCAATAAGGATAAGATAATGCAACTGAATAAAACATCACTATGTCAAAAAAACATCAGACGACCTCAGAGCAAATAAAAAAATCAAGAGAGAATGTTGTGAACAAATAAGTGAAGCCAACCAAAACTACGCCTCGCCGTGTACAGACAATTACACACACATCCAGGTAGCTATGAAACTACGCCTTGGCTTGTCAGTCAAACTATGGCGGCGCAACAGCGACGCACTCACACATGTATAAAAAACCGGCTTCACTTGACTGTTCAACGACGTTCCCTCTAGATTTTTTTATTTGCTCTGAGCAGACGACGTTAAAATTATTTTGTTGATTTCTAAAAACTTTCCGAGCGTCTGGTGGATGTGACGTGTGACTAAATCGCTAAATATACTGTACCAGCCTTTTTAATAGTCCACTGCCGGACGTAGGCCTACCCATAAATGGTGATTGGTCCATATCCACCATGCTGGCCCAGTGCGGGTTGGTGGATTCACATACGCCATCAAATTTCTTCTACGGACTTATGCAGGTTGCCTCACAATATTTTCCTTCACCGAAAAGCCAGTGGTGTGAAATTCCGTGCATAAATTCCGAAGAACTCATAAGTACGGGACCGGCATTTGAACCCACGACCTCACGATTGAAAGGCCTGTGTCATTTCCACTAGACCGTCACGACTTTCGCTAGATAATTATGCTGGCGTTTATTTGGTTCAACATACTTATATAAGCTTTTTGTCTACAAAAACGCGAAACATAAGTTTTGTAATAAAATGTCAAAAATGGCGCTGGGCAGGCCATATGATGAGACAGGAAAGGAAAGAAGAATAGAGATATGGTCCAATGAATAGAATATTATTTATTGTCATAGTATAATGTTCACTATTAGTTATTATTTTTATATGTTAATATTTAATGATATAAAAAAATATATAAATATAATACCATTGACTCATGAGAATAGGCGTGATGACTGGGTAAAAAAATCATTACTTATTATAATTAGTCCGTGGTTTAGATTATCAAAAAACATCGGACACGTATTTTTTTTTCTGACGGACTTATTATATTTTTTGACCGACGAACCACCGGAGGAGGTATACAATTCGACGCGTACATCTATATTTTTTATGTATAACCACGCATAACTTTTTTCATAGTTGTCCGATTTCAATAATTCTTTTTTTATTGGAAAGAGTATACTTCGAATTTTATCGAAATTGCCTGAGTCATTTTTGATAAATCAACAACAATGTCAAAAATGCTACATCGATCCGTGCGATATATTCGCGAATTCTGTACACGGGTGAAGTCGGTCATGCTAATTTTTGCAAAAAATAATCTTGTTTAGTATCATGCCTATGATAGGCATAATATTAGTATCAATAACAAGATTATTTTTTAGCATTAGTAGTTTTTTTTTTCAGTTAATAATGGTATCCTAGAGATGGAAAAAGAGAAAAGAGGTGACAACAAATCTCATGGGAAGATGATCTGAAGAAACAAAGGACACAAGATTGAATAAACTGGAAGTCTCAGGACTCAGGCCTATGCCGAAGGCAAGCTGAAGGTTGAAAAATAAGATTTAACAATTAGAGTTACTGTTGTCAGCTACCTGATAAAACTAGTTTTTACCCGCGGCTTCGCCCGCATAAGCAATATATCATTATAATTTATAGCCTTTGTGTTATTCTGATATATAGATATTATTGCAAAGTTTCAACTCAATCCGTTCAGTAGTTTTTGCGTGAAAGAGTAACAAACATCCATCCATCCATCCATCCATCCTCACAAACTTTTATGTTTATAATATTATTAGGATGAACTAATCACTACATAGTATAAAACAAAGTTGCTTCCTGCTGTCTATCCCTATGTTTACTTATATCTTTAAAACTACGCAACAAATTTTGATGCCGTTTTTTATATTAAAAATTAACTACAAAAAGCAATTTATTTTTTCCATTTATCCATTTATTTCAGTCCAACCATAAAAATATCATAAAATTAAAATTAAATAAAGGATTCAGAATGTCAATTATAAATTAAATAATGTACATAAAGACAACACAGACATAATATAGTGAGTAGTGACATCACAATTTTTGTCCCATAATGATGACCATTGATGCAAAAAAAGGCTTTAAATAAATAAATAATAATCAAATAAGCTTTGCCATTGAGCGAGGTAATAGTGCCTTAAAATAAATATGTGGAATAGGAGTAACAGGGGTCCTCACTGACAATAAATCTGAATAAAAAGAATTTCTAAGTTTGTCAATCTTCAGTATTTTTGACCGACGAACCGGAGGAGGTATAAAATTCGACGCGTATATATATATTTTTTTTATGTATAACCACGCATAACTTTTTTCGTAGTAGGCCGATTTCAATAATAATTTTTTTATTGGTAAGAGTATACTTCGAAATTGGTGCCATTTAAATTTTATCGAAATCGGCTGAGCCATTTTTGATAAATCGACAATAATGTGAAATATGCTACATCGATCCGCGATCGAAATATTCGCGAATTCTGTACACGGGTGAAGTCGGTCATGCAAAATAATTCCCATATACCTATATATAATAGAAACTAGCTATTGCCCGCGGCACCACCCGCGTGGTATTTTGACTTTTGTGCTATCCCACAGGAACTTTTAATTTTTTCGGGATAAAAAAAAGCCTATGTCACTTTCCGACCTTCAAACAAATACCTATCCATAAAATCAAGTCAATCCGTTGCTCCGTTGCTACGTGAAAAAGGAACAAAACAAAACAAACTTTTCGGATTTATACTCGTAATATTATAATATAAGGTGCGTTCGGATAGCCTACTGGTGGCGAAATTATCAGTTAAAAACGCTAACAACGATCGCATTCAGCGTTCGGTTTGAGAATGTGTGAGCAAAAGTTTAACTGTTTAACATTTTTAACTGTTTTCGTTCACCATTCGGATAGCTCAAAAACAGTTAAAAAAGCCATTGTGAACTGCCACTTTTGACCCATCTGTGGAGATGGGTTCTTTGTGATCGATTGAGTTTGACGTTTCAGCGTTCGTTTTGGGAAGTGAGCAAAAGTAGCATTACTGGTGAAATGGGTGAAATTCCCAAACCGAAAGGTTTACATCAACGATAATTTTGCAAATGCCGAAAACGCCATCGAGCCCAAACCGAACGCACCTATAATAGATCCAACCGATTATTTTCTTTTTGACAGCACCAAGAGAACGTAACTGCTTCATGTTATGCAAAAGTTCACTTTTAAATGTGAGCTTTTAAAAATATGACAACTGCCTAAGTTTGCTCCTTGATCCCGTATAATACATAAAACATAGATTTTTAAAGACATTTGTTATTTTATGTAATGTATATAAAAAAACTACTGCACTTATGGACTCAATTTGTCAAAGATGATTATTATAAGGGATCAAGGAGCAAACTTATGCAGTTGTCATATTTTTAAAACCTCGCATTTAAAAGTGAACTTTTGCGTAACATGACGCAGTTACGTTCTATTGGTGCTGTCAAAAAGAAAATAAACAGTTGGATCTATTATAGTATGATTGAAACAAAATAATATAATTGAAAAACAACCAAGCTCCGGGAGAAGATAAGATAACTAATGCACTGCTAAAAGGAATAATGGATATTGTACTTCAACCACTTCAACACCAACTTGTTTAACATCACACCAAACAAACAAAGAAAAACAAATATATTTAGAACATCTCGCACTTGGACTGCGTAGATAACAAACATCATCACAGAGCAAACACCTACATTTGTCACAATAATGGGTTTGCTGGGTGGGAATAGAACCCACACATTTTTATGATTTTCTCAAAAATTGTGTTTAGGTGGAATAGCCCAGGGGCAACTGACTGTAATGTAACAGTCACACAAAATAAAAAATCAAGAAAGAAAGTTGTGAACAAAACAAGTGAGGCCGGCAAAACTACACCTCGCCATGTACAGACACAATTACATACACATCCTACTAATATTATAAACGTGAAAGTTTGTGAGGATGTATGGATGTTTGTTACTCTTTCATGCAAAAACTACTGAACGGATTGAGATAAAACTTTGCAATAATATAGCTTATACATCAGATTAACACATGGGCTATAAATTATATTGATATTGCGTCAAAAATCAAAATATCATGCGGGCGAAGCCGTGGGTAAAAACTAGTACATGTATAAGGTAACTATGCCTCTAATTGTCAGTTGAACTATGGTGACGCAACACTGACACACTCACCACATGTATAGACTAGATTATTTTTTGCAAAAATTTGCATGACCGACTTCACTCGTGTACAGAATTCGCGAATATTTCACACGGATCAATGTAGCATTTTTCACATTATTGTTGATTTATCAAAAATGGTTCAGCCTATTTCGATAAAATTTAAATAGGACCAATTTTAAAGTATACTCTTTCCAATAGAAAAGAATTATTGAAATCGGACTACTATGAAAAAAGTTATAGTATGTGGTTATACATCCTACTAATATTATAAACGTGAAAGTTTGTGAGGATGGATGGATGGATGGATGGATGTATGGATGTTTGTTACTCTTTCACGCAAAAACTACTGAACGGATTGAGATGAAACTTTGCAATAATATAGCTTATATATCAGAATAACACATAGGCTATAAATTATAATGATATATTGCGTATGCGGGCGAAGCAGCGGGTAAAAACTAGTAAAAAATAAAATAGAAAAAACCCTTTGAATTGTATACCTCCTCCGGTGGTTCGTCGGTCAAAAACCGGCCTTACTTGTCTGTTCAAAACATTCTGTCTTGATTGTTTTTGTAGCATATTACTGAAATGCATATATAAATTGTTTCTTTACAGACTAATGCTCATCAGACAGGGAGGCAATATTATTAATTAATTAAAGTCTAATATATTAACTACAAGTGAATGCTTTTGATCAGGGAGCTCTTTCATACAGGCTTACAAAGCACCTAGAGTCCTGGACAAAGGACAACTTAGAGCACCGGCAAGTTTCAGAAATGACAGTGAACCACATACTTGCAGCTAAACAGGTATGTAGTGGAAAAATATGAGTACAGAAAACTATGGTACATTTTTATAAATATCACTTTATATACATCTCTCGGGTCAGGCTTGGTTCTTTGATGGGCATTAGTGGAGCCGAAGCCAACACTGAAAGGCCCTTTTAAATACATCATTTAGCTATACATATAGTTGGGATGATGGTAAAACAAAACCCATTGTGAGTAATGAATTAAAAAAATAATTGACTATTGTAGTGAACTTCTAAATTATTTACAAAACCGGTCTATGGAATGAGGTAAGGCATTATTATTATTATTAGCCTGTTCCGTCCCACTGCTGGGCACAGGCCTTACTACATATATAGCTACATACTATTATAAGGGTGGTGTCACCAACACTATAAGTTAGTAAAAGATGAATACTTCAACTAACTTAGAGTAAGCGTCAGAGTCCTAGCATATTTGGTAAAGCACTGGGACATAAATCAAAGAATCAACTATGCAGGTTGAAATACTATGGTAACAGCAAATTTTTGAATTGTTTATTTCAAAAAGACTGCATAGGAATTATTTTGAGTTTGTATCTTTTTAAACGAGGCTAAGACACTAAAAATGTGTAAGTAAGTACACCATACTTTACTGTTTAAAAGGGCTAGGATATAACGAATAGTTTACCACTTGCCCTTGACCTTATCGTGTCAATTTTAAATAAATTGGAGGCAAAGGTGAACATTTTTGTAGAGCTATAATTATTTTTATGGACAAGCATTTATGGACTTACTTTTCATCTTTGGGCACTGCTTTGGACGTCGACAATGGAATTATACACCTGTGGTTACTAAAACTCGATCCTAATCCGTTATTTTTCACTAAATAACGCAACGAGCGGGCAGAGAAAGTTTTAGATAAACTTCTCAACATTTTTGCTGGAGTATCCGAGGGGTAACTGGGAGTTACGGAGCACGGATATTTGTATTAATATATACACTGACCCGACACAAGATAAAAATTATGATAACATCGTATTATTTATTCTGAAACTGTAATCTTTTGAAGATCTACGCGAAATCTCAGATTTTAGGTTAGTACTTTCCAATTCACGTAATTTTGACAGCTGGTTGACAGATCATCACATGTATTTGGAAGTAAGTGAAATGGAACAAAGGTGATCCAAGTTATATCAAAGGAGCCAGAGAGATACCAGAGGGAAAAGTGACATTATTAACTACAATATGTTACAATACTACTTTATGTGCTAAAACTACCTGCACTACAACTACATAGAAAGCAATTGGATCATCCACAGATTCTTGAAGGTTCAAAAATAATCCAAATGCTCAAGCCCACTGCCAGTTGGCAGCGTGCTCAGCATGCTGACAGCATTGCCACTCTGAATAGCAATGTATGAAAATATATGTTGAGCCGAATAAACATTTTGAAGCATTTTGGTCACGCGTCGCGTCCACCAGACGCTCAGAAAGACTTGAAAACAAGATGAGCTCCCGGCCCCCACTGATCCAAAGTCTCAATTCCAAATGGCTCAAATATATAACCATTACTAAGCTAATATGTAACCATTAGCATATTTGCGCCACCGCTTGTGCTGCTCCGCCGAATTGGCCGCTGCTCCAGCCCTACTCTGAGTATCAGAAAGATGTGACGGTGCCTAGGTATCGACGCAAGTTGCGACCCATACTAAGGGCCGTCCACACTTCCATGGGACCAGCGTCATGCTGTCAGGTCTTTTGCCATCACCACACGCGAGCCCACTTGGTTCGAGTACGGCTGCGATATTGGCGGTGACAAAAGCCCTGCGTATGACATCGTTAAGGCTGGCGTGGCGGCCAATCCGATCAGTGCTTCTTTAGCAAGAGAGACCGTGGTGAGCGATGGGCTTCACAATACCTTGCACCCAAGCATAAGCTGACAGCTAGACGTAATGCAGTTGGGTCTAAAAGGTTACCAGTATTGAAAGAGGGCAATGCTTGTAACCAAAGACCGGACTCCCATACAGAGAATGAAAGGATACGTGCGCGATTCGCGACGCCAGGACACGTATCTAGAAGAGATTTCCGTGCTAGTTCGCAGATCGGCCGATCCCACAGTCTCTGCGACGATAAAGTCTTTGGAAGCTCGGCATTTGGGCAAGCAACCCTCCAAGCATTCGTTGCCTCATTTAAATGAGCTAAGTATATCTACGCCAGAATGGCCTAAAGAAGGTGCGAGTATTTTTTCAATCAAATTCTGAGTACAATGAATGGAAGACAAGAAAGCTGGTAAAGCAACACTTGAATTTTGGCGGACCCCTAGCCCTCCAAGCCTAACAGGGAAGGAGGCTTGTAGCCACGCGCTTTCACTCATGTCAATATTCAAAACCGATACTAGGGTCTGCTTTACAACATCGTCTAAGCTCAAAAGGATCTCATTGTGTTTCCACAATGGACTACATCGTAAAGCGTACATAAATTTTGGAACAAATAGACAACATTTTATGATGGTAAAAGCCATGTGGGCGTTAATTTTGAGTAGCCTATGAGAGGCAATCAAAAAATATTGATTTTTTTCTTGAACGAAAGGCGGAAAAGATCATCTAATATCGGTGAACCTAGAAGGCGAATAGAACACTTGTCTACCGATTTGATATTAGGTGCCAAATCATTAAAATCAAATCTTTATCCGGATATGAGTCGCAAACGAAAAGTTCGCATTTCGAAAAAAATAGCTCCAAAACAATTTGACAAAACTCGTCAATAAGAATTTCTAATTCACATTCACATCGCCACCCAAAGTCCCGTCATTCAGATACCAATAAACATCATTGGATACCAAACGTTGAGTTTAGATTGGAGACGTTGAACAATTGGATGAATGGCCAGGCTGAAAATGGCTGGTCCGAGAGGGTCACCTTGTTGACAGCCAACGGAAGATAGCAAAATATCATTTTTGTAAATTAATTTAGTGGGTTTGTCGTAACTCGTAGCATTGCCAAAGAAAAATTAAAAGATCGGGAATTTCGTCTTTGACCTGTATCAACAAGGCGTCTCGATTAACAAAATTGAAAAATTGAAAGCATATTTAACATCCACCTTAAGCAACACATCTCCACAATTTTGAAAAGAGAAAAGTACGAGTACGAAGGGAATGAACAGCAGCCTCACATCCACCCCGCGAACCAAAGCCAAGCTGTATTGGTTGAAATATGTTACTCAAAAGAGCAACCTTTTTTCTACAGCCGGCTTTGGCTACGAGACTACGATATGTAGTGCTAACAGCAAAAGGTCTGATACCACCATCTTTTTTGACAAGTGCGCATAGGTTAGCGCCATACAAAACTTCGATGACGTCACCATTGACCCGCCCAGATAACATGAGATTAGCCAAAGCCTTTCATTCCCTCAAGAGAGACTCAGCCACCTCACCAGAGCTAAAAGATAGAAGATCTTTTAGATGTTGAGGCGAAATACCACCTAGGCCTCCGGCTGAGCTGCTCTGAAAAGAAGAAACAGCCGCTTCAATCTCCTGAGCTAACACTTCAATGACATCGTCATCAGGGTGCGGTGGCTCAGGCAGGTGGAGAGTTGAAGACATGCGTATAGGGGGGCACTAGTGTCGCTGGAGAACAGGACTAGTGCGTCTTTGATAACGCCTTCACTAATTTTGCTCTCTACTATTTTAATAGTAACCGAATCGTCAGTTTTTTTAGAATTTGGTTTATTCTGCTTTGTTGGCGGAATAATGCTTTCAAAATGTAAAGGGTTCTCTTCTAATGCGCTGGACTTTACGCAATTTTTCTTTACCCTAGTGGTAAGGGATTTTTTGTTTGTTGGGTCCGAATGTACAAAAGCACAACGTAAAAATATCTCGATTCAGTTCCTAGTTACCGTGATTTTTCTCTCATTGGTGTCAAAGTTATTACATATTTGACAGTTTTCACAGCCATGGGCAAGATTTTCCATATGTTTTTGTGGTTGAGAATTGCCTCAAGCTACAACAGCGCTGCGCTATCTCTCTAGTTGTTATAGCTCGGCTGTGCAAGGAACGTTTCTGAGTTGCTATTTAAATTATTTGAAAAAAATATAATTATATGAAGATACTAATCACTATCCACCCTTTCGCTCGTTCAAGTATGGATTTCAATTACTTTTTAATGATCGCTCCCGCTAACGTCCATCTACGTATAAGATCAGCCGTTCGAATGATTAATTTATACTTCATAGCGTCCCTGGGGCTTTCGAATCATTTGAAAAAAATAGTAGGTACATATATATACGAATTACTAAAGGTACGCCATCCCGTTCGCTCAAACAACACGGCTTATAGTGATGATGATTAACTGAGCCACAGATAGAACCGGTGTGAATTTCGGACCGCTTCGGATAGCTGTCAAAGTCAGTTGTGATGCCGTCAGTGTCAAAATAAAAATGACATAAATGTTGCCACCTTGGCATATTTCGCTAATTAATGTAACTTAAGTTATTTGATTGTCTCTATTTTTGTTTCGGTACTGTTTATCTAATTATGATGATCTTTTCCTAATTTTCTGTACTTAAAGTACTTACATTTTACATGGCAATAGAAATGAAGATACTAAAGAATTAGGAAGCAGGAGAAAAGCTTCTTTTGTTTCTTTAGCTACTTTGTAACTAGCAAAAACACAAAATTACAGGTGGTAATACTGATAGTAAAAATTCGTTTCTGGAAGGTTTTTCTTTTGTCCACATTTCTGCAATTTTTCCTTAATTCTGATGCTAATAAATAAAAATTGTTTACCTAGCTTCTTGTGAATTAGTGTAATTATCCATAGCACAATGTCTGATAGGTTGAAAAACTCAAATCAGGTCTCTAATGAAGACATTATAGATGATCTTACCAAAGACTTAAAAGGCACGTTAAATACCTCGGAAAACGCTGCAGAATTAGTAATAAATCCTAGTACTAGTGCAGAGGAGACAGCTAAAGATGCTGGAGACTCGGCGACACACTCGGGTAAGTATAAAATAGTCAGAAAATAATAATAGTACTAAAAATACTGAAGGTCTCAGGGCGTTTTCGAAAAGCTGACATCAGTTCGCAAAAGGAATCCAATGTAGAATTCTATGTGCGTCAAGACAAAAGAACGCATTCAACTCGGACACAACCGATAGAAGATCCTTACCTCTTTACTAATATTAGTGTTTGTTGGTTTGTTCCTCTTTCACGCAGCAACGGAGCAACATATTGACTTGATTTTTGTCATGGACATAGTTTGAAAGTGACATAGGCTACTTTTTATCCCAGAAAAACTTAATGTTCCCATGGGTTAGCACAAAAATCAAAGTAGTAAACTAGTCTATAAAAACCAGTCTAGTCATTGCATCATAATCATAACATAACCTATACCTAAAATATATTAGGCACACTGTTAGATATTTTTTGTCCCAAAAATTATACTTGATAAAGGCCGAATCAAACTTTGGTGTCTGTGAAACTAGACACAAGCTGCACACATCCCCTCTCTTGTAACCTCAGACTAAAAAAATCAAGAGTTAATGTTGTGAACAAACAAGTGAGGCTGGTAAAACTATGCCTTGCCGTGTACAGTCACAATTACACACATACACGAACAAAAAACTACACCTTTGCTTGTCAATCGAACTACGGCAACACCAATGCACTTACCACATGTATAAAAAACCAACCTCACTTGTCTGTTCACAATGTCTTGATTTTCTTATTCGGTCTGTGGCCGCTAACATACGAATGTATTGAAACTGAGCAACCACTCGCCTCATATTCAAAGACTTAATCAGCTTACAGCAATTATTCTTGCCATTATCATGTCATGGACATCAAATAAGCCTGCCTTTAGTGTCATTTTTGACCGACGAACCACCGGAGGAGGTATACAACTCGACGCATATATATATTTTTATGTGTAACCATGCATAACTTTTTTCATAGTGGTCCGATTTCAATAATCCTTTTTTTATTGAAAAGAGTATACTTCGAAATTGGTCCCATTTAAATTTTATCGAAATTGGTTGAGCCATTTTTGATAAATCAACAATAATGTGAAAAATATTACATCAATCCGTGTATATTATTTGCGTTCTAGCGATGCGCCCCGGCTTCGCACAGGTGTATTATACATATATAATCATTTCTCTTGAATTACTCTATCTATTAAAACAAACTGCATCAAAATCCGTTGCGTAGTTTTAAAAGAAAAGATATAAGCATACATGGGGACAGACAGCAGAAAGCGACTTTGTTTTATATACTATGTAATGATTCTGTCCACGGGTGAAGTCGGTCATGCTATTTTTTGCAAAAAATAATTATTTTGTGAAGTGACTGCCCTAAGTCTCACCTTAACCTATTCCATGTGTTCTTCTAGTTTTTATCATAATGTCTGCTCCTTATAACTGGATATCCTAGGTCATACTTGTCTGTACATGGTCTCAATTCTACTATATGGTGCCATTAAATAAAATTAATTTAATTTAATTTTTAATTATGTAGATAGCATTAAATAAATAAATATTAGGGGACATTTTACACACAGTCTCTGACCTCAAACTAAGCAAAGCTTGTGATATGGCTGCCAGAGACTCATTTAGATAATAGATATTACCTAATAAAACCTAGAAGCAGAGCAAATTTGGCTAAGTACACTTGGATAAAATTTTATGTTCATCACATAAATGCCTGGGTGGGAATCGAATCCACATCTCTTTGACCCCGGAGTCAGGGCCTCTAAACACTGAGCCACCGAGGCAGTCATTGGCCATGCAGAACACATTTAAACATACACCGCCTTACCACAAAAGACTTAAACACTGTCTAACCGTGCAATTTGTACTGTTAAACAATGTTAAAGCGTGTGTAATTTTTTTTTATATTCATGAAAGTTTAATGAAACCTCTATCTACACCTTTAGTATAAAAATAAATAAGTATATTTTTTCCGATATACAAAGTTTCTTCAATACATAAAAATAAATCTTTTTTTCCGACATTTGAAGTTGGCTTCTTCACCAATGTCTTGTGCCCTGCACACTGCCATTTTAATTTGACAAATCTATTAAAAATTTCAGACATTCCACCTTCACAAGACAACAAATACTTTGATACAACAGAATATGAAAAAGATCCAGACGGCTCAACCAAAGATAGTGATTCGGAATCAATAGACGAAACGTCACTCAAAGATGCAGAATTAGACCTCACAGAAGATCAGAAAGAAGAGCGAAGAATTATAGTTGAAGATTTGAAAGAGAAAGGGAATCAGGCGTTCAAAGTTGGGGATTACGATTTAAGCGCTGAAAAATATACTACAGGTACATATTTGCTTCAAAGACTTATTAATATTAATGATAATTAATGACAAGATGTTAGGAGACAGATTTTAGGCTAAATTTTCAAATTATTCATCAAGTGTTATGATGTTATTTTGAATGCTTTCCACACTAGATTTTATCTCAAAGAGTTATCTTTGTGATAAACATTTCAAAAATCTGAATCGAACACAGGATTTGAACCTGCCCCTTCGGATCACTAGTCCGATGCTCTAACCAACTGAGCCAGCCCGCCTATGCAAGCAATAATGAACTTACCTCAAAGAGTTGAAACTCTTTGAGATAAAATCATTATATAGATTTTCATTAAGTGTTTAATTAAGAAAGAAAGAAATAAGAAAGAAAGAAAGAAATACCGTTTATTTCGTGACATACATGAACAAATATAAACAACAAACAAGAATAACAGTGCAGCAGCAAGTGAGCACGGTATGCCACGAAAACCGGTCCCAACTCAGCGTGAATTGCTGATTGAGAACAATCAGCGCTGGTATTCTGCTGAGACCGGTAGGTGACGTCACGTACAACATAAATATAAATTTAAACATTAACAAAGAGTATAAATACACATGAAAACACATACACACAGTTAAATAAAATCACACAACAAAGACAGTATTCCATAAACTAAAAACATCAACACACATTATCCTACATCACACTAATAAATATCTTCATACGAAAGAGTAAAAAAAAAAAACGTAATAGCAAAACAATTCAATCGATAGATCAATAGATAGTTTCCTAGTCTTAAGACAAACAAATTAATAAAGTAAATATTCTTAGGTAGGTATGCAGTTCATATCACAAATACAACGCACAATAACAATGAGATCTCAATTTTGAATCTAGATGGCACTTGTATCGTTTCTGAGAAATCTCTCACTTTTTTGATGAGCGAAAATAAACTTTTTTAGTTTATATTTAAAACAGAACAAGCTTTGCGCGTTCCTTATGGGAGGTGGTATATTGTTCCAACATTTAGTAGCAGCATATCGGAAGCTGCCTCTGAAAGCCGCTGAGTGATGACGCTCTGTCCTCAGAAGAGACAGCTTCGAACATGCACGAGTTACGTGAGGGTTACGACCTTGTTTCCATGACAACTTCTCGTACAGATAACTCGGAGTTTTGTATTTCATGACACCAAACAAAAGACTCGCTAGATGAATTTTCCTACGATGCATAATTTTCAGGACAAAATGCTTATTTAAAAATGGCGTCACATGTGATCTATAAGGGATGTCAAAACAGAAACGAGCACATGCGTTTTGAACTCTTTGAATTATTTTTTTAGTTTTGGCCAGTAGTCGTGGACCGTATACGGTATCCATATAATTTAATTTAGACAAAACTAGTGATTCCACGAGTTGTATTCTAAGGTCTACTTTCAGATACCTTCGCATTTTGTATAAAACCTTGAGTTTGTAGAGACAATTCCGAACGCAGTTTGCTACATGTTTTTCATATCGCAATTCAGAGTCCATAAGTAAGCCTAGATTACGCGCCTCATAGACCCGCTCGATAGGTTCATTCATAAGCTGCACCTTTTCTACTGGATAGAAATTAGTTAATTGGTGTCTGCTGCCAAAGACAAGGTATTTTGTTTTGGTTGGGTTTAGTAGAAGGCAATTATCAGTGGCCCATGCAGCAATTCTGTCAAGATCTTCGTTTAACCTAGATATCGCTGTGTCAATATTCGATGGTTTACATGATAAATAAACTTGGATATCATCTGCATATATGTGATATCTGCAGTATTTTATTTGTGATACAATGTCCGCAGAATACAAAGAAAAACAGATGGGACCGGCAATGGATCCCTGTGGAACACTTCTTCTGACAGTCAGCTTATCTGATTCCATTTCCATGAACCATCAGTCCGAACAATCTTCACAGCTTGAGTACGACCAGAATGATAGCTGTTGAACCATTGCAAGGCATCGGAATCAAATCCATAATAGCTATATTTTGAAAGGAGAAGATCCACATTCAAAGAATCAAATTCCCTTGAAAAATCCAATAACACCAAAACTGTGCACATTCCGTTATATGTTATTCCGTGTTCCGTTATATGCCGTAATTATGTTTGTCAGGATGGAAATCATACTTGAAACTTATGCAGCAACCTTGATTCTATCATTATAACAAATATACTCTTCAATCTGATCCTATCATGTTCGTGAGGGTACTTATCTAATGTTCAGGGGTCTAAATTATTGAAAGAAACAAGTAGGTAAGTATTCTTTGTTTATTCATGTACCTCATGGACCTCGAGAGAGTGCTCCATGTATCTTGCAATGACTTTACGCCACGTTCGTAAGAAACTGAAAAGAAGTGGCAAAAAACTCAGCGTCATCAATAATCTTTTATGGGGCCGTTCAAGTATTACGTAAGCAGATTTATTACAATTATATACCCCCCCCTCTTGTCAGCAATAGTAAGCAAAGTTCTTACCCCTCCCCTCCATTCTTACCTAAACATTGGTACCTGTATACATTTTTCCATTTTTATGGATTCATGAGCAGCAATAATTGTAATTCTAGAAATAAGGAAATAGATTTAGCTTAGAGGGCTTTAACACACATTTGCGAAAAGAAGTAAATAACTATTTATGACGTAATCAAATCTTAGACCCCCCACCCCCCATGTCATCAAAAATAAGCAAATGATAAACCCCTCCACCCCCCTATAGTTCTTACGTAATACTTGAACGGCCGAATACGTAATGAATACGTGAGCCGTGGTGGTCAAGAGGTAGTGACGCCCGCCTTACAATCGTGAGGTCGTGGGTTCGAATCCCCGGTCCCGTACCAATGAGCTCTTTGGAATTTATGTACGGAATTTCACATCACTGGCTTTTCGGTGAAGGAAAACATCGTGAGGCAACCTGCGTACGTCCTTAGAAGAAATTCGATGGCGTATGTGAATCCACCAACCCGCACTGGGCCCGCGTGGTGGATATGGCCCAATTCTTCGTGGGTAGGCCTGCGTCCTGCAGTGGACTATAAAAAGGCTGGTACAGTACAGTACTTGAACGGCCCCTATAGCAATTTATATTATAAGGATCAGTTACATAAAATAAAGATTACACAAAGTACTTATCTTTAGCAAATGGTGACGTCCACTTGGCTTGGCTTCGAATATAAAAGTACCGACACCCAGCATAACTTGCTAAGTGAGACTCAGAGCGACAACGATTTGTCCAACGTTATTATGAGAATACTGGGCGAACACTGAGAGATACTAAGAAATACCAAAAGGTACTAAGCTAATGCTTCCCTAAAATAAAAGTGCGCGTCCAGCACCAACTTGTTGCTGATAGACGCCTTGGTGAGCACTGCAAGTGCACACATAAATAAATATAATGTTTGTTGTTCTTAAAAACATGTCTGTACAGGTGCAGTTGACGTCTCTCACAGATGTAAGCATGGCGTTGATGTATTATACATTTGTCCGTCTCTTGAATGTCAGGAACGTTTTAAGGTTCCGTACCTCAAACGGAAAAAACGGAACCCTTATAGGATCACTTTGTTGTCCGCTTGTGTGTATGTCAAGACTCTTTTATCTCGAGAACGCGTAAAGATATCGAGTTGAAATTTAAACAGTACACAGTTTAAATTTGTGTGTAAAAGAATAACTTCTCAGTTATCGTTTAAAAAAGTTTGAGCCATTTATGTCGTAAAAAACCGCATATTTCGACACTCACAAAAATCAAAACCTACAGGGTACTTCCCGTTGACATAGAACTATGAAATTTGGCGAAAAGCATTGTCTCAGAGTACACATATAGGAATAAATCTGAAAACTGTTCATTTTTATTTAAAACTCATAAAAATAGGGCCTCAAAATTCACAAAATATGGGTTCAAAATTCAAAGTGAGTAAATCGTATCATGTATGGTATCATATAAAAGAACTTCATTAGCACTTGTTATGTTAAAACAGGTTTTTAATTATTTTAACAATGTGTAATTTTCGATGTATTTATGACAAGTAAAGTGAAAATAAAAACTTTAACTTGTCGATGATTATAGTAACTTTCTTTTTTATGATAAACATTACAAAAATTGACGCGTTCGCAGGATTTGAATCTGCATCCTTCTGGGATTCCGGCCCAGATGCTTTGTCCAAATTAAGCTAGAAACGCTTGTGTGCGAAGACGTCGAATTAGAGAATGTCTATCATGTTTGCCAACTAGTTACTACGTTGTTGGAAGCGCCATCTGTGAGAACTGCTTTAAACCAGTCAGTCACTTAATGTGAAATTATTAGAACTTCTTACCATTAACGAGAAATGGCGCATTGCTTAATCAATGAAAATGATTTTTATCGTGCTTCACACACTAGGTGTATAGAAACACAAGCGTTTCTAGCTTAATTTGGACAAAGCATCTGGGCCGGAATCCCAGAAGGATGCAGGTTCAAATCCTGCGAACGCGTCAATTTTTGTAATGTTTAAAAAGAAAGTTTCTATACACCTAGTGTGTGAAGCACGATAAAAATCATTTCGATGATTATAGTATAGAGATTTTAACAACTTACTTCCCAATTTTGTAAAATTTTCCAGACTTGTACGGAACCCTCGATGTGCGAGCCTGACTCGCACTTGTCCGGTTTTTCATCAGCATATATCTCCTTCCTTCCAGCACTACAGACCTGTCCGCTGCAGTTCCCCCAGCTGCGAGCGATGCTGTACTGCAACCGGAGCGCGGCTCGAATGAAGCAGCAGAAGTATGAACGAGCCATCAAAGACTGCACCAAAGCCATAGAACTAGACGATAAATACCTCAAAGCTTATATTAGGTGAGTAAATTATAGTTAAAATCCTACTAATACCATCACAAACCAACACTGCACAACACATCCTATGCAATAGAGTTGTCTACAACTGGAATAGGTTGCCTGAGAATGTAATCTCAGCAAGAACTATAAACACATTTAAGAATAGACTGGACCTTTGGATGAAGAAGGAAAAAAAATCTTTAACAGATAAATACTAATTTTATTTGATTCTGCTTGATATATGCACATCAGTGTACACTGCTCGCCTATAAACAAATAAATAAATAATATTATAAACGCGAAAGTTTGTGAGTTTGTGAGGATGGATGGATGGATCTTTCACGCAAAAACTACTGAACGGATTGAGATGAAACTTGCCAATAATTTGGCTTATATATCAGAATAACACATAGGCTATAAATTATGATGATATTGCGTAAATATTCCATAATATAACGATAAATGTTAAGTAGGAAAATATCTGCTATCTGCGAGCTATTCTAGAGTGAAGTTAAGAAATGTCAAAAAAACAACTGTCGAATCGAGCAACCGTCAAATCTTTTATTTTTTTGATTTCCCACCTCCTTTATTAAAGGTGGTAAGGTAGGGCCTCGGGTTTGATTTGAAGACGGGACGTGACTGTTGCGAGGAATTTGATGAGGATCGTTGAGAATATAAAACGATGAATAAAATAAACAACATTTATTTTAAAGCATTTTAGACAGAATATTTTTATCGTAATATTTTGACAAGACTGTTTCGTAAGGTTTCCTTAGTTACACAAAATACATAAGAAACCTTCTTTAACATCCTCCCTTTTTGTGTAGTTAAGTAAACTAACATTAGCCTGGATTACAAACAGCCTAAACCTATTCGATCCATAATGGAAACAAGTGACGGCCTGCTGAGAGGCTTTGTCAAGAAATCTGCATTTTGCAGGTTTGCCCCCACATGCTTGACTTCAAGTGTTGCATCTGCAACTAGTTGGCAAAACATCATCCATTGTCATCAAACGCTCTGATGTTTGATCGTTTGTCTTGTTATTAACTACATCTCTTGTGTCAATATTTGTAGGATTTGCATCTTCAAAAGATTCAGGAGGTATACATTCGTCAAAAGTTTCTGTACTTTCATTACCTTCCTCCCTTACATCGTGAATCTTTTGATTGCTTTTTTCTCTTATAACAGGCTTCAACGGAATATCCTCCCTTGCAACAGAATTCGATGGCATTCGTAGACTAATTTCAATTTCAGAATCTTCCTGAGCCTTTGTCAATTCTGAATTCAGTTTTACATTACTCTTACCGATTTCTGACTCAAGAAATTTCACGTCTCTTGAACGTACCAACGAACATCCATTTTTGCTGAAATTCAAAAGTCGATATCCATCATCACCGTCATAACCGATCAATATACATCTTTCAGCTTTCTTGTCTAGCTTTTTACGCTTCTGCTTGGGAACATGGGCGTAGCATGGACTTCCGATGATTTTAAGGTGGCTTATCTTGGGCTTTTTCTTATACCACAATTCGTATGGAGATTTACCTTCTACGGGAGTACGTCCTGTTCTATTGAGTACATACGCTGCTGTACTTACGAGCTCTGCCCAACAAGCGGTTGGCAGCTCTTCGTGTGCATACATCATCGCACGAACGGCTTCGACTAATGTTCTATTTTCTCTTTCGCTACAGCCGTTTTGCTCAGGCGTATATGGCATGATCAATCTTTGCTTTATGCCATATTTTTGTAGTATTAATCGAGTTTTCTCATTATCGAACTCTCCGCCGTTATCGCTTAATAGTTCTTTGATGACATGACCAGCTACCTTGCTTTCTTCTAACATCAGTTGAAGGTTTGAGTAGACTTCAGACTTCTGTTTCATGAAGTATACATAACGGTACTTGCTGAAGTCATCTTTAAATAGAACGAAATAGCGAAATCCTTTATACGAGAACGGAAATGGACCACACACGTCTGAGTGCATGATCTCTCCAGGTACTTCTGCTCTAACTCTAGTTCCGAATGGTTGTCTATGCATTTTACCGAAGCAACAACCTTCACAAAACTCTGTGTTGTTACTTTCTACCTTTATCCCTAGTTCTCTTTCGATAACTTTCTTCACATGGAGTTTGCTTTGATGAGCTAATCTCTCATGGTAAAGTTGTAATAAATCTTGACTTGTCGTAATCGCATTGACTTCAAAGGAGGTTTGTGGCATTATATTTTTTACATTAAGTTTAAATAATCCACCTCTCTTCTTTCGTTCACCTGTGACTTTAATGACGCCATTAGATTTCAATCTGCAGAACTCTGGTTCTGATTCAAAAGTGCTTCCCGGTAATCTGTCTTGTGCTGACAGTAACGAGAACAGATTTTTCTGTAGTGATGGTACACACCATACATCGCATAATATTATGTATCCTTTCCGATCACCAACGAAAGCTTCTAGTTTGATGTCACCTTTACCAGTGGCAATCACTTTCTCGCCATTCGCCGTCGACACAGTATGCGTTTTGTCAAAGCTCTTAAACGTTTGGAACAGATCTCTTCTGAAGGTGACGTGACTGGTTGCCCCACTATCTAAATACCAAGTTTCTTTATCTGGGTATAATTCTGTGTCAACGATCAATAAGTCTGTATTCGTAACGATGTTGGCGTTTGATCTAGGCTTGGGTGGTCTTCCATCACTCATCCACTTTTCGCATTTACGTACTTTATGTCCCTCTAATCCGCAATAATTACATTTTACCTTGTTATTGCTGATCATTTTGTCCTTCTTTCCCTTTGAAGTATTTACTACTAGAGCTTGATTACTCTCGCTATTGGATGACGACGCTTGTGTCTCAACATTTCGTTCAAAGGCGCAGAGTTGTGATGTTAATCTTTCAATTGTCCTTTCCTTTTTAGACATCAATAGCCAACTGGATTTAAACGTGAGGTATTCTTCCGGCAAAGTATCTAAAATCTTGCATATAAGAAGTACCTCTGGCAGTTCATTGTTTCCAAGCTTTGTAACTTCTTTGTTTAAATTAAACCAGATGTTCTGAAGCTTTGAAAGGTGCATTGCCATGTTGTCGTCCGGTTTCTTCTTGTACTCGAAGAATTTAAGGCAGTTGTCATAGACTAAGTCATCACCGTCTCCGTCATACAGCCTCTTGAGTTCATCCCATACTTCTTTAGAAGTCTCAAAACGCATGATTCTTTGGACAATTTCATCTGACATATTGCTCGTGAGAATGACCAAAATTGTGCTATCTAGCTCTAGATACTCTTGTGGAGCAGTATCATCAGCCTTCTTGCTGGTTGAACGTGGAAATCTCCCTTCTAATATGTCTAGGGCTTTGGGGATCCCTTTTAACATCATAGTAATTTTGTATTTCCATACTGACCAGTTAGTGCCATTCAAGTCACCGATCTTGAATTTCGTAATCTCAGGTTTGGTTGCCATGTCGATTTTTCGCACTTTATTTTTGCACAAAATTTCTTCTCAATTTAAAATAATTTATTTACATCGAATCTATTCTCCAACCGCGCGAACTGCTACCATGTTGCGAGGAATTTGATGAGGATCGTTGAGAATATAAAACGATGAATAAAATAAACAACATTTATTTTAAAGCATTTTAGACAGAATATTTTTATCGTAATATTTTGACAAGACTGTTTCGTAAGGTTTCCTTAGTTACACAAAATACATAAGAAACCTTCTTTAACAGTGACATAGTCTACTTTTTATCCCGGATAAATAAAGGGTTCCCATGGGATAGCACAAAAATCAAAATATCATGTGGGCGAAGCCGCGGGTAAAAACTAATCTTACATATTATTATGGTCTCTGACCCCAAACTAAGCAAAGCTTGGCATATGGCTGTTAGAGACTGATATACTACTTAAACATACTTTTAACCTCCACAAAGAGAGGCGTGGGAGTTATGAAAAATGGTGGTATTTCGTTGATTATGAGCTGATTTACGTGCATGAGTGTAGGCAAGTGATTTAATGTGACGTATCATGTTGTTCCGTGTTGTTACCAAAACTCCATAGACGCCTCTAGTAAAGTCTCCACTGCTTTACTGAGGTATGACTTGGACTATGATTGGACTTGACAGCGACTTTATTGGACTATGACGAGACTACGACAGTGACTATTTTGATAAAATATTATCAAAAAGTATTAAAACTTAATACTTGACACTGGCAAATGCACAATAATGCGACGCCAAAACTAATAAGAAGAAGAAGAAGAAGAAGAAGAGAGGCGTGTTATAAGTTGAACGTGTCTGTCTGAATACCTATGTATCTGTCTGTAGTATCATAGCTCCCAAATGGATAAACCGATTTTTGTATAGTTGTTTTTGTGTCGTAGATATTTTTTTTTTTAATTTCAAATACGTTTGCGTTTGACTACACACTGCCTGATGTTAAGCAGATATGCGATCTATGATGTAGCACGCTTACCTAGAAGATACCTATTTACTCGAGATTTGAAGACACCTACGTTGTACTTTAACGGAAAGACAGACTCAGGCAAAGCGTTCCACATTCTGGCAGTTCGTACGAGGAATGTGGACTCAAAACGCTTGGTTCTAACGCGTGCGATGTCCACCATAAAAGGGTGGCGCTTTGGTCGCGTCCGTCTAGTCGTACGATAAAAGAAAGGGGCAGGTGGGACCAGATTGTGCAGCTCCTGGGCGCACTCTCCGAAGTGTATCCGATAGTAGGCTGACAGACACGCCATCCTACGTGGCCTACTCCTTTATCCAAGTGTTCTTAGCCATGTTGAACAGCAGTTATTTTTTACGTTTTCAGAGTTAGTCTCATAGTAAAAGTTGCTCAAAATTTGCCATATTATATGTCACCGCTTAAGGCTCCGACACCGGTGGATAAACACATTGTATAGCGACACTGCTATCCATAAGTTTTACTTTTACGAATTGAGACTGCACCAAACCCATAGAAATAGATGAATAAATACCTCAAAGCTTTTTTTTTATTGACATGAGTCATAATTAACTACAACAAAATACAATACTACTACAACAAATTAATTATAATTTCGATTTAATAAATTCATCATAGCTGTAGAACGTTTGCTCAATCAGCCAGCGTTTGAGCCTGGACTTGAAGCTGCCCATAGAGGGCGCCGATGTGATACTATTTGGCAGCTTATTATATACTGCTGGGCCCATAATGTGAGTCGTCCTGGCCGACTTTTCCAGCGTGCGCGGAACTTCAGCTAGCCTGCCCTTGAGGCGGGTATTTTAAGATACTTTTTAAAAACAAGTCGGTTAAAAACAACGTACAAAAGTGACCTGGCTAAACTGTGTAAACCTTAGACCATGACCTTGTTTTCGCTATTCAAACAGTTTATTTTACAACTGTTCTGACCCCAAACTAAGCAAAGCTTGTGAAATGGCTGCTGGATACTGATATACTACAACTTATTTTTAAATACATACTTATATAGATAGTGTAAGTTTAGTATTCAAAATAGAAACTAGATATTATAAAGATTCGGTTTATTATATTGATTTTATTACAATTTATTACTAAAAAGACATCTTGTTGTTTATATTGAAATCAGGGTGTGTCGCAACTCCGACTGGGTTGCCAGTGGTGGCTAGCGAATCTGCTGAGTGTTGCCACGGGCACCGTGTCAGATAGTAACTAAATACTCGTAACACCCAGACTCAGAGCAAACACTTATGTTCATCACATAAATATTTGCCCACGCCTAAGACCCAGAAATTAGGGTCACTAAATACTGAGCCACCGAGTCATGCCTTTAAACAACACTTTAGGTATAAGCCAAATCATACAAGTCGGCGGATGTGAAGTTAGCTACAAGCTGCGCAATTTCGAATCAACGCGCAACTTTATGTGAGCTTCAGTCACGATTGGATATTGCGCAGCATGATTCATAATTATGTCGATCAATTTGCGCTTAAACATTCATTATTAAGCATTCGGCATACGGTGAAAAATCTTCTCTTTCTATTTCAAATAACTATTTGTTTCATGTAATATTTAAGTCCACGTTTGACCAAATCTTGCCTGATTGTCTGATTTTAAGCAGAGATGCTTAGGGTGTGACACATTTAGAAGGGTTATTATTTTTTATTGTTATTTTAGCCCTTATCGTCCCATTGCAGGGCTGAAGCCTCCCCTCCCTCTTTCCATTTTTCTCGGTCGAGAGTTTTAGTATTCCATCCACTGCATTGGAAATCAAGTTCGTCTCGCCTTATCTTTTTGGGCCTGCCGAGGGGTCTCTTAACGTTAGGTGTCCACATTGTACTGGTATAAGCCCACAGATCTTCGTGCATGCGGTAGATGTGTCCGGCCCAATTCCATTTCAGACTTCAAGCCTTCTCTCCGACGTCTAAGATCTTGGTTACAGAGCGCAGTTCTGAGTTTCTGATACGGGCAACCCACCTTACTCCAAGAATACTGCGCTCCATAGCTCTTTGGCATACCACGAGCTTGGACCTTTCATAAGCTTTTTTCAGTGATATTGGTAGGTTACATTTCATGAGGTCTTTCATCGACCAATAGCTCTTCCAAGCGCTATCGGTGCGCCCAACTCCCATTAAATGAAAATAGACTATTTGGCTGAGAAAAAGGTAGCTTTGGACATACTCAATATCGACCCCCTCTACATCGATCTTGTTTGCTGTGCTATTCGTCATTTGCTTTGTCTTGTTCTTCGTCAACCTCGAGGCATGCATGATTTAGAGCTTAATCAATAAGGACGATATCGTCGGCAAAACGGATCGGTAAGCCTCCGTTCACCAACGACGATGCCCTTGTTTTTCTATTTCTAGTGTCCTGAAGGCTTTTTCTAAGGTGGCTGTAAAAAGTTTGGGTGACAGGGGATCTCTTTGTTTGACGTTGATTTTTGAGGAATTTACCCATAATTATATTTAAGATTAGATTGAAGATATTAGTGATTTATGGCAATAATATTGGTTCACCAATTTTTAAAAAAAACTCCAGTAAAATTTTCTAGCGCAGTGTCGGGATAAAATAATTTGAATTATGAATTATTTCTAGTATCTTGTCTCTATTGTGGTGTATTACTCCTTCGCTATCTTTCAAACAGTTTATTGTGGATTTGTTTTTGTTGGTGCCATGAATGGCGGTTTTTAAGGAGAAATTTTGCTCTAAAGCTTTTAAACTAATTTTGTATTAAAATTGCGAATGTTTAAAAAATGTTTATTTCTCTGTATTCCGTGGACTGGAAGAGCAGATTTTGTCTTTCCTCGATAAGTCTTTTGGATGTGACATCTCTCTGTCTGACTCGGATGTTCGTGTTTATTTCTGGTTGTTTTGATTTTAAAACTAGCTGTTTTTATTGATCTACCTATGCAAATTATTGTACAGAGCCTCCTAAAGACTCTCTGAAGAAGGGATTGTTCGTGAAATACGCTAAAACTGTTTTTTAACTCCATTGTGAGTTGTTCTTTATTTGCAATCAATGTGGGTGGTAAAAAAATCATTATTAGGTATAATTAGTTCGTGTGTAAAAAATTTGGACACGTATTTTTTTTTCAATAAAACAACAAATGGCCGAGACTATTGAAAGGCTGATACAGTACAGTACAGTACCTGGAGACAGCCAAGTCCATCAATATTGGGTTTTTTGAAAAAGTGAGTGTTGCGTCAAACGTCATAAGACGGGTACCACGATCGTTTCGTGACCCAAGACCACAAGGTCCTATAATATTGCTGTTGTCTGTGTCTCTTCGGGAACCTATTTAGAAGGGTTAGTTCAGATTTTTATTTTATACTTTTTATAATTATCTTTCGCCAAAAAAGGCAACTGACTTGAATCCTTGCAATCTAACTCGATTAGTTCGCTCCAACCGTAAATTTTTAAATTGTTGATTTTTCAAAAACTTTTCTACCGTTTCGGTAAATATAAATGTGGCCATTTTTTGACTTTTCCAAAATTTTTCTACCGTTTAGATAAAATGTAAATGACCACCTCTGAACTTTTGGAACATCACGCCCGATTACAGAGGCGCCAGCGTAAATTTAATAGCAACGTTAAAAGCGTTCTCTCTATCGAACGCCTAAAGTGAAAAAGAAACAGAGCTATGCTATTTAGCTATTATAATAGGGATGTTTACTAAAAAAAATATAATTAGTCCGTCAAATAGATTGTCAAAAAATATTAGACACGTATTTTTTCTTTTGTCAATTTAACACAAATTGATGAAGATATAGCCTGTTAAAGTTCCGCGTGACGTCACTAGCCGCTATGAAATGTACCGGCTAGTGACGTCACGCGCCCCCACTCTCAAACTTTAACAAGGCTTATCTTAGTCACTAATTGTTTGATTGACAAAAGAAAAAATACGTGTCCAATATTTTTCAATAATCTAACTTACGGACTAATTATAATAATGATTTTCATACCCAGTAAACATCCCTATTACGATGGCGTCTCTATAATCGGGCTTATTGGCTCTAAGCGCATATAGCGAATTGACCTCTTCATTTTTAAGTCAGTTTGATTTTTTAATTGATTATTTCATTATTTTGATGGTTTTTTAGTTGTTTATTTTAAAGTATTTGTTTAATTACAGGCGAGCCCAGTCATACGAACAGAAAGAAAAGTTGGACGAGAGTTTAGCCGACTACAAAAAGGTGTTAGAACTAGACCCTGGTTACAAGGAAGCTCAGGTATGTGTCATTTTTTTCCCTATTTTATCAAACACTAGCGATGCGCCCCGGCTTCGCACAGGTGTATTATACATATGAACCTCCCTCTTGAATCATTTTGTCTGCAGCAAAATCCGTTGCGTAGTTTTAAAAATAAATAAATAAATAAATATTTTGGGACATCTTACACACGGCCGTGGTGGCCTAGAGGTAGTGACACACGCTTTACAATCGTGAGGTCGTGGGTTCAAATCCCCGGTCCCGTACCAATGAGTTCTTTGGAATTTATGTACGGAATTTCACACCACTGGCTTTTCGGTGAAGGAAAACATCGTGAGGCAACCTGCATCCGGCCGTAGAAGAAATTCGATGGCGTATGTGAATCCACCAACCCACACTGGGCCAGCGTGGTGGATATGGCCTAATCACCCTTCGTGGGTAGGCCTACGTCCTGCAGTGGACTGTTGAAAAGGCTGATACAGTACAGTACACACTGCCTCTGTACTGACCCCAAACTGAGCAAAGCTTGTGATATGGCTGCCAGAGACTTATATACGAGTACTACATATACTTATTTTTAAATACATATACTTATATAGATAGTAACTAAATAACACCCAGACACAGAGCAAACACTTATGTTCATCACATAAATATTTGCCCTGGGTGGGGATCGAACCCACGCCTCTTTGATCTAGAAGTTAGGGTCACTAACCACTGAGCCACCGAGGCAGTCACACTGAATCACTCTTTTTTGGTGTAGTTTATACAAACATTCTTTATAAAGAATCCTGTATAAGTATATATTATAATGTATTGGAAAAACTATATTTTTAGGGTTCCGTACCTCAAACAGAAAAACGGAACCCTCATAGGATCGACATTATCGCTTCACATTATTCTAATATCTGACATAATCTTAAATTTTGACATTAATACTTGACTATAATTTAACTTTTGTGGACATCTTATAACTCAGTAATATTTTTATGTTTTGTTTATTATTTTTGAAATATTACATTATCTTCATAAATTTTTAATTTAAATTGCGTGACATTTGTGCGCCACGATGGGCAAAAACATGCGTTCTGTATTATATTTCGACCTGTTTGCGACTTTGTATGTTGTACACGATTACCATGTTTTCACAAATAAATGATCTTGAATCTTGAATC
Organism: Hypomecis punctinalis; assembly: GCA_949316475.1. NCBI lineage: Eukaryota > Metazoa > Arthropoda > Insecta > Lepidoptera > Geometridae > Hypomecis > Hypomecis punctinalis. The sequence goes on from OX438822.1 coordinate 5,233,788, forward strand.
ACTTTGTTGTCCGTCTGTCCGTCTGTGTGTATGTCAAGACTCTTTATCTCGGGAACGCGTAAAGATATCGAGTTGAAATTTAAACTGTATACGTATATCTATGGTATCTTGCAGTTCTGTAAAAGAAAAACTTCTCAGTTATCGTTTAAACCGTTTATGTCGTAAAAACCGCATATTTCGCACTCACAAAAATCAAAACCTACAGGGTACTTCCCGTTGACATATATCTGTGAAATTTGGCCAAAAGCATTGTCTCAGAGTACACATATAGGAATAAATCTGAAAACCGAACATTTTTATTTGTATCACAAAAAAATAGGGCCTCAAAATTCACACAGTATGGGTTGAAAATTGAGTGAGTAAATCGTATCATGTAAGGTATCTTATAAAAGAGCTTCATTAGTATTTTTGACAATGTGTGATTTCCGATTTATGTAAAAAAAAATATCGATGATTATAGTTTAGAGATTTTAACAATTTACTTCCCAATTTTGTGAAATTTTCTGTATTTGTACGGAACCCTCGGTGTGCGAGCCTGACTCGCACTTGTCCGGTTTTTTAATTTAAAAATAAATTCAAAATTTTATTTAAATAAAATATTTATATAAATAATATCGTAACGAAGGGAGGCATTTCCCCAACATTGGTATATTACAAGCTCACAAACAAACAGACATAAATATAAGCAAACATTAGCCGCCTTACCACAAAAGATTTGAATATGCTTTAAACACTGTTTAACCGTGCAATTTGTACTGTTAAACATTGTCTAAGCCGCGCGTAAAACTTTTGTGAAAAGACGCTTATGGTTTTCTCGGTGTTTACTGTGAAACAACAGTCATCATCATCATCATCAGCCATATTACGTGCACTGCTGGACATAAGCCTCCCCTATGGATCTCCAATAAGCCCGGTTGGAAGCGGCCTGCATCCAGTACGTTCCTGCAGTCTTAATAATATCGTCGGTCCACATGATCGGTGGACGTTCTACGCTGCGCTTGCCGGTGCGTGGTTTCCATTCGAGAACTTTACTGTAACATCGGCCATCAGTTCTCCGAGCTATGTGCCCTGCCCATTGCCATTTCGACTTACTAAGCTGAGCTATGTCGGTAACTTTGGTTCGTCTGCGAATCTTCTCATTCCTGATTCGATCTCGCAGCGAGACTCCGAGCATAGCCCTCTCCATAGCGCGAATCAATTGTATACTAAGCGCCACACAAGTCGGCGGATGAGAAGTTAGCCGCAGATGACACTTCGTCGTGATCGCATGTGTGCACAATGCCTATACAAATGGCGAAGTAGTGAGCTCGGGCGTAGGGAGCGCGCGGGAGGCACGAGGTTGGCGGGCGGGTGTGCGCCGGCGCGAGTCTCTCTGGCTCCCGCGCATACCTACATTTCGGCTTGTGCGCAGTGTTCTGCGCATAACTTCCCATCCGCCGATTTGTGTGGCGTTTAGTATACGCTGTAAAAGTCTATTTTAATTATATTTTTTCATTTTCAGAAAGCAGTAATACGGCTGCCTCCATTAATAGAAGAAAAGAACGAGAAATTAAAGACCGAAATGCTCGGGAAGCTGAAAGACCTCGGAAACATGATACTGAAGCCTTTCGGTCTTTCCACAGATAACTTCCAGATGGAACAAGACCCGGAGTCTAAAGGATATAAAATTAATTTTAAGCAGTAAATTGTGATATAATTTAAGAAATCTGAGAGTATTATAAATATATCTTCAATAAGAGCAAGTATTGGTTTTACTTTAATACATTCTAGGAATTACACTAGCAAGAACTGTACAAAAAACATTAACATTGCATTATAGATCTCGATTATGCATCATCTGTGAAAAGGTGACGTCCACAAGTGGTATATTATTCAGAGAAAAATCGAACCATGATGATAAATAAGTACATCATTTGAAAGCTTGTTTTATGGGCTTCCCAAAACTATTTAATTTAGATTTTTTCACCCCTCCATTTTTTAAATGTGTAAAATAAATTGTATGAAAAATAACACAGCTTATTACTTTTTCTAGTTTAGCGATGATAAAATGCTTCTATCGTTATTTTACTTGCATTCGTAGCTGATTCTTCCACATTCATCTCTTAATTTGCTAAAATTAAAAATTATAACCTACCAGTGTGACCAGTTAGTAGGTACAATTTGACAAAAAACACTTTAAAAGTGTATCTAATTGGTAAGAATACGATTATTTAACAATTTGGAAGTTAATTAATCAGAGTTGCTAGAGATAAACTACCTATTGAGCCAAATATATTTATTTATCCTAATAAATTCAAAATTAATTTTTAAAATTACTCTGATTTTTAAAAATTAATTTTGAATTTATTAGCTCCTTTTTTGTTTTTAACTGATGTAATAGACTCAGAAAAATATGAACTTTCTCGAAATGTAACGAGTGTTGTGGTTAGAATTTTTGATTATTATTATACCAGCCTCCATACATTTTGTGGACATGTCCTTTCAACTTTCTGGCTATAATGGTTTATGAGAGCCTGGTGACATACAGACAGTCAGAGAGACATCCCGTTTTTACCCTTTGGATACGGAACCCTAAAAAGGAAACGTTTAACACGGCCAGTCTTTGGATACGTGACTGTGGGTGGCATTTAGGTACAACTGAGCGCTACCGTGGCTCGTATGTGTAATAATTATACTCTATACATTTTAAGATCTCTGCGACAGCTGTCAGAAAAATCACGCCTATGAAGTCCTGAATTTCTCAATAGTACAGACAGTACCTGTCCATGTCATACTTTATGGGCATACCGATTAGTGATGGGCGACGAATGATCGTGACCACAGAGTTTTAGATAGAGTTTTATTTAAAATATCGATAGTTTATACTGACGATATTTTAAATAAAACTTAATTTATCATTAATTATATTGTATATTTTAATATCATTAGATTTTTTACATGTGTAATTAAATTAAACCCAATTATATGTTACATTAGCATCGATAATAGTGAAAAACGTCGATAAATACTATCGTTACATTATTATGAGTATTTAATTAATATCATAACATTATTTACATGTGTACATACTTGATCTTAAATAATAGTAAGTAATTAAAATCTAATTTCTCACCTTCAACTACTCATTCGATTTCTTTACAACATTGTTTGAAAATCGATTTTTCCAACACTATCTCAACTCTAAAAATGTCAATCTCCTATGTCAATGTCACTGTCGCAGAGATCAAGTTAAATTTTATAGAGTAAGTATAGGTCAGGATGACAAATTACACTTCAGGAATCTTGTTTCTTCTATATATTTCATTTTACAGCAATATCTTGTTTTTTAACAAAAACAACCGTACCATGTTTTTTTTTTCTATATAAAAACTAGCGACCCGCCCCGGCTTTGCAAAAGTGTATTATACATTCCTCTTGAATCATATCTATTAAAAAAATCGCATCAAAATCCGTTGCGTAGTTTTAAAGATATAAGCCATTGAGGTAAGATCCTCAATGATATAAGCATACATATTAGGGACAGACAGACAGAGAAGCGACTTTGTTTTATGCTATGTAGTGATGTTGCCACGTTTGGAAAATTCAAGTTACTCATGAAAGTATTTTTACAAGTATGAAATAAATTAATATTCAGGCACAGCTAACTAAATTATACTAGTTTTTACCCGCGGCTTCGCCTGCATGATATTTTGATTTTTGACACAATATCATTATAATTTATAGCCTATGTGTTATTCTGATATATAAGCTATATTATCGCAAAGTTTCATCTCAATCTGTTCAGTTTTTTTTGCGTGAAAGAGTAACAAACATCCATAGGTGAACGCTCCAGTAGTTGACCAATTAAGGCAGATTTCGATACAAAAAAAATGTTTACTAAATATCTACTAGAAATTTTGACTTGATTATTTTTGTGTACATTAAAAATTAGTTATTTATCAATATAAACTCATGAAATTTTAATTTAGTTTTACCATTATTTTATTATTAATTAATGAATTAAAATTTCAGCTAATGCGCCTGTAGTTGTCCAGAGGGATTTAATGATTGACCAGTTTTTAACTAGTAGTTGACCAGTTCAGTAAAAACTACAGTTTCATTGCAACAGTATGTTTTATTTAATCAAATAAGCAACATCTGAATATAAACGACTTATATTTTAAATAAATTATTAAATTGAAACAGTCTCCATTGTTTTTTCTCTTATTTTACTATTAAAATTTACCAGAAAGTAGATCAACAGTTCAAAAGACTTACAAAACTTTGGTTCTATAACCTCTCTTATAATATTTCCTTAACAAGAAACAAATAAAATAATTAAAATATCATTTTCTGGGTTATTTTGGATATCAACTACAGGATCATCTGGCTGGTTTTGCTCATCCTCCTGGTTTTCTATCACTTCATCGGCGGACTTTAGAAAATCGTCTTCTGGAATATTTTGTACATCAACGTTTTGTCGAGCTTGAGTTGCAATAGGCCTGATTGTTTCTTGCGCAGAATCCTTTAACTCTTGATTTTCTAGTAAGCCATCTCCAGCAGAATCTATGTTCTCCTCATTTTCTACATTTCCTTCGATATTGTCAGAACATTCGGCATAACTCGGTTTTTAAGTTTGCGCCATACATAAAACAATTCTTTTGCAGATTCTTCTCCGGTCCAATCTTCGTCTTTGTTTACTGCACGAAAAGCTTCTGCTCTTCCTCTTCGCAATAATGACTATATGTAAAGAAAGTGTTCTGGGCCTATTTCGGTAGGCTTATCAGCAATGTCATGCCTTGTTTGGTCATTAATACAACGACTATAATCAATCGCATCTGCGTTAAATGGATAAAGACCACATTTGCGGAAACCATTGGCTATCGTTGATGGGGTAGCTGCTTTAAAGGCTTCTTCCAGTAATGGAGCAAAAACAGATCGCGTCAGTACTTTTGTGCCTGTTTTGAGTTTGTAGTTTTGAACCACTAATTTCCAATTATTTTTTAATGGTCTGAAAACCGACACATCAGCGGGTTGTCAGATGTGTGTGGAATTGGGGTACAAAGCATATAGTATTATGCCATTTTCCATGCATAGCTTCGAAACTTCTCCACTGATATGGGATCGATGACCATCATCCAACAGCAAAACAGGGAATTTGGTACCATTATTTTGCAAAAAAGGCAGCAGGGTGTTTGCTATGTAACCGTAAAATACCTTGCACGTCATCCAACCATTTTTTGATTTACCGACTGACCATTCTTCATTTATATTTATGGCTATATCTCTAGGAATCCGTTCATACGGGTAAACTACAGCTGGCGGCAAAATTTTTCCAGACGCGGCGAATGTTCCTAATACGGTTATATTTTCTTTCGAGTTTTGGCATACCCCGTATAGATTTTTCATTCCTTTAGGTCCAAGTATGACACCGTTTGAAGGATTGGTTTGAAACCCCGCTTCGTCACAATTAATTATTCGGTCAGGATCATCCAATATATCTAACGCGTTTTCTGATTTTAAATAATCATATAGATTAGAGTGCCATGTTCTTATGTCTGCTTTTGTTACTCTGCTTCGAGCTAAGTCAATATTCTCGGAGTGTCGTTGGCTAATATTGGGATGTCTTTTAAGGAAACTCTCGAACCATGTTCGTCCTGGCAAATTGTCTTTAAATACTGTAGGTCTGTTATCTTTCGAAACAATATCGTGAACTGTATGCATCAGGTTTTGTTTATTTATTGGGAAACCTTTTTTGGCCATAGCATTTATCCAACGACAAAGTAGTTCTTCTTCATGTGGTGTAAGAATAGATGGAGGCCCCAGTTTTCTTACAATTGGACTTCTTAATTTAATTTTATTTATTGGCGTGGAATGCGGTATTCCATATTTTCTGGCAGTTTCCCTGATTTTGGCGCCCTCATTTATTTCCTGCACCGCATGCAGTATACTTTCTTCGCTGTACTTAAAAAACTCTTTTTTTGGGGGCATTTTGCATATTTATCTGAAATAAAATTCGAACACTAAAAAATTGGTCAAACACTAAAGCAAGCAAAAAACGTTTAAATGTTCAGTAGTTGACCACTGGTCAATTACTGATTACGGAACATTATACAAAGTTTTAAGTGAATACCTAGATAATACTTCAGGAATACACACTGTTTTGATAATAAATACAACTTTTGTTAAAATTTCAGTTGTTGACCAAATTGGTCAATTACTAAAAATTTTTATATTTCTTGTATGTATAATTGACCACTACATTTTTTCTAATAAAGAAGTGAAATATTTTAAATATTATTAAGTCACAACAATCTATATTAATATCAAAGTAAGAAAAACACAAATTTTGAATAGAAAGTGCACAATAAACCAGGATTTAGTTTGATTTTAAAAACTTACCTCTAGCAGCCTTGCTTACTTCGCGAGCACAAAATGGCGACTAATTTTAAACCAATCTGAAAAATACGCAATAAAAGTCAAACTACACTAGCGACTTCTCTAAATTCTGATTGGTTGCTAGGCTGATTAGTTTTGACACATCAATTTGTAACCAATCAGAACATCTGCTCGTTTGAAAGCTTAATATCGGCGCTTAAATTTGAAAATGGTCAACTACTAATGCATGGTCAACTACTAGAGCACTGACCCTACATCCATCCATCCTCACAAACTTTCGCGTTATATTACTAGTTTTTACCCGCGGCTTCGCCCGCATGATATTTTGATTTTTGACACAATATCATTATAATTTATAGCCTATGTGTTATTCTGATATATAAGCTATATTATTCCAAAGTTTCATCTCAATCCGTTCAGTAGTTTTTGTGTGAAAGAGTAACAAACATCCATACATCCATCCTCACAAAATTTCGCGTTTATAATATTAGTAGGAAGTAGGATATGACGAGTGAACAAGGAGACGATAAAGTGTACTCTGTAACAGGTGATATGTTAAATTGTAGGCCCACCGTTTAGCCATGTCAGAGGCCTTCGGGCGGCTTGAAAACTCTGACACCAGGGCTAGCCGCTCGGCCTATACTTAGGTACTTAAAAATGCCAAGTCGATGATGGAAGTCCGATACTTCCGTTCCGACTTCCGCTTTTCTATTTGTCACAAAATTGAATCATTGCACAACAAATCGATACAAAGAAGTGAGCAAGGTTCTCAGAAACGTATCAGCCAGTGACGGAGGCGTTCGTAGGAAATCGGAAATAGGTTTTTATCGGTATAGATTACGTAGACAATAGACTTCCAGCTCTTTCTGTTGTTTATTTGGCGTAATGTAGGTATTCTTACTAATGTTATAAATCCGGTAGTGTCTTTGTTGGTTTGTTACTCTTTCACGCATCAGCAAAACAACGAGTTGACTTGATTTTTGGCACGGATGTGGATGTTTGAACTATATGTTCAAATAGTTCAAACATCCACTTGGCATTGTTCTTATATTGATGAGTTCAAAGATCGGAAAGTGACATACTTAAGGCTAATTATCATCCCGGAAAAATATGAGGTTCCTCGCACCTATATTTTTTTGGGTTCCGTACCAAAGGGTAAAAACGGGACCCTATTACTAAGACTCCGCTGTCCGTCTGTTGTCTGTCACATGGGTGTATCTCATGAACGGTGATAGCTACAACGTTGAAATTTTTCCACTGTCCAATGATTGTATAAATATTAAAAAAAACGCGGACAGTCTACCTATAATATATAGTCATTTATTCATAACACCATTTGTTACAAGTCAATAAGTAAACATTACATTAGGGCATTATACAATATACCACAAAATAAAAATAAAAGAACTTGACAATTATCAAACTATACTCTATAAAATTTAACTTGATCTCTGCGACAGTTACATATTGACATATTTAGTGTTGAGATGGTGGTGGAAAAAATCGATTTTCAAACAATGTAGTAATGAAATCGAATGAGTAGTTGAAGGTGAGAAATTGGATTTTATTTACTTACTATTATTTAAGATCAAGTATGTACACATGTAAATAATGTTATGATATTAATTAAATACTCATAATAATGTAACGATAGTATTTATCAACGTTTTTCACTATAATCGATGCTAATGTAACATATAATTGGGTTTAATTTATGTACACATGTAAAAAATGTTATGATATTAAAATATACAATAAAATAAGGATAAATTAAGTTTTATTTAAAATATCGTCAGTATATACTATCGATATTTTAATTAAAACTCTATCTAAAACTTTGTGGTCACGATCATTCGTCACCCATCACTAATCGGCATGCCCATAAAGTATGACATTGACAGGTACTGTCTGTACTATTAAGAAATTCAGGACTTAATAGGCGTGATTTTTCTGACAGCTGTCGCAGAGATCAAGTTAAATTTTATAGAGTATAGTCACAAAATCTTAATACAATTCAGGTAATTTCAAAAAGTCATTTATGTCAAAAAATAGTTGGTCATGTAGCCAACATTTTAATGTATTCCTAAACGACCCACCGGGAGGTGCATCCCGAACTTCTACGGGTATTCGGTTGTATATAGCGGGCCCGCCAACATTTAAAGACTTCTCCGATTTCGCCAGCCTATGAGAAGGTATACCTATTAGGTCCGCAGACTCAGATCAAATCAAAAATCTATTTATTTCAAAACTTTGTACAAACATGGATAGTGTAGCCATAGCCATGCAAACTATACTCTATAAAATTTAACTTGATCTCTGCGACAGTAGAAGTTTGACATTTATAGAGTTGGGATAGTGGTGGAAAAAATCGATTTTCAAACAATGTTGTAAAGAAATCGAATGAGTAGTTGAAGGTGAGAAATTGGATTTCATTTACTTACTATTATTTAAGATCAAGTATGTACACATGTAAATAATGTTATGATATTAATTATATACTCATAATAATGTAACGATAGTATTTATCGACGTTTTTGCACTATTATCGATGCTAATGTAACATATAATTGGGTTTAATTTAATTACAGATGTAAAAAATGTTATGATATTCAAATACACAATAAAATTAATGATAAATTAAGTTACATTTAAAATATCGTCCGTATAAACTATCGATATTTTAATGAAAATTCTATCTAAAACTCTGTGGTCACGATCATTCGTCGCCCATCACTAATCGACATGCCCATAAAGTATGACACTGACAGGTACTGTCTGTACTATTAAGAAATTCAAGACTTCATAGGCGTGATTTTTCTGACAGCTGTCGCAGAGATCAAGTTAATTTTTATAGAGTATAGGTGAGTTCACACCTGTGTTTTGATGGATAGCCTTCCCTAGAGTGAAGCTTATTATTGTACAGATGATGATCATATCCAAATCAAACTTTCGTGTAGAGTATAGGATTAGTTCTGCTGTTCTGTGGGCATAGGTATTGACGTAGCTAGAGATTTTCTCTAATAATATAAATATAGTTTAAAAAAAAAACTAAAAAACAAGCTTAGGAGTCATAAATTTTTTTTTTCTTTTTTTTTATACATGCTTTGTCATCGGTCTTTGATAGGTGTGCAAAGTTTGAAGAAAATCTGATCGCTCAAGTTGATTACAAGCAAACAAACATACAGGTGAAACTTTTAAAAGCGTGTTAATAAAGGGGCAGCTGCACACTTTTATCTATCACAAGAAAATATAATATTTTCTAGGGCGGCAAAAAAAATTATATGGTGGGAACAACTCACCCGTGCCCCCTAGCTACGTCCACTTGTAGGCCGGACGCTAGCCCTGGTGTCAAAGTGTATAAACCACCTAAAGGCCAGTAAAAGCCTCTGACATTGCTAAACGGTTAAAACAACCGGGATACTTAATGAAAGGACATCCGAGCCACGGTAGCGCTCAGTTATAAATTCCACCCGAGGTCACCTAAAATATTACTAAATAAATATTCAAGTTATATACATACCAAGATACTTATTTTGGCTGCGATAAGTATTAAAATAGAATAGCGTGGATTTAGGATTAGGAAAATATAACGGTTATGGACACACAGGGCAGTATTAAGGACATAATTTAAATACTAATACAAATGTTTGTAGAAGTTAAAATTCAATTGTACAAAATAATAATTCAAACACGCACACACACACACACACACACACTTTCACGTAAACAGATTAGTAGCTTGCGATGTTTGATTGTATTGTTAGTAGTGAATATTATTAAACTAGATAATATTATTGTTATAAATTTATTGTAAACATTTATATAAGGAGAAGCCATTGGCTCCGTCATGCAGTGTATAGTGTATACTAGTTCGGAGCCAATGGATTCAAAAAAATAATTGTCAAAAATATTTCTGGAACAATAAATTATTCTCATTCTTATCCGAAGACTAACCGTGTCGAATGTTGGGGAGAATAAAACTTAAGGAATTTAGGTTCAAGATCATTCTAACACAAGACAGTACAAAAAATCATGTATATGATTTTTTGTACTGTCTTGTTTTCGCAAAGTTATACGTTTTTAATCTACCTTAGTGCCGGCGGGCCGGGGAACGCCTGTCACGCACTGGCGGAAATATCGTTGGGGGCGCGTGTCGACCTGCCACCGCACCGGATGATGGTTTTAACTTCAATGATTAAAGTTAAACTGAGCTATAAGCGCTGTAGACTGCTGCTGCTACTGTATAGGCCGAATCAACTCAAAGTTATAGTCATAATAACATTTTCATCACATCTATTCGAAAAGGACTACTGCTATCTGAAACCGCCCTATAGAATGTGCAAAAAGACAACCGTCGTGGGGTTACGGTGAATTAACAATAAGATTTTCATCAGGTAACGACTATACTTGGTACACGCGAGTACTGATGAAAACTGAATTGGTGTCTACCAAGTTTCAATCACTTTTAGTTGTACTAGCAATGTCAGAGCAGCGTTGTCGACGTAACAAAATTATTAACAAACAATAACACTTTATTAGACAACCACAATTACCTACATTTAAAAAAAACAGATTATAAAGACAAAAACAAAACAATAGCCGTCTTACCACAAAAGTTTTACGCATGCCTTAGACAGTGTTTAACAGTACAAATCGCTTGGTGAAACAGTATTTAAAGCGTGTTTAAATCTTTGGTGGTAAGACGGTAAGTCTCTAACATGTTTAATAGTAAAATGACACACGGAGACTTCAGCTACGACGCTTCTCTTTTTGCACGAACTTGTACTGTACTGTATCAGCCTTTTTAATAGTCCACTGCATGACGTAGGCCTACCCACGAAGGGTGATTGGGCCATATCCACCACGCTGGCTCAGTGCGAGTTGGTGGATTCGCATACGCCATCGAATTTCTTCTACGGACGTACGAGTATGCAGGTTGCCTCGCGAAAGCCAGTGGTGTAAAATTCCGTACATAAATTCCAAAGAACTCATTGGTATGGGACCGGGATTTGAACCCCCGACCTCACGATTGCAAGGCGGGTGTCACTACCTCTTGACCACCACGGCTGTGTACCAACGTGTAGTCGGCTATAATCCTATATACAAACTTAGTCCTCGCCTGCACGGTACAACGGGGCACGGGAGACGACAAAGGGGAACTGAGACAGGTGCGGGCGGCGGGTCCCCGGCGCTATACGGAATTGTATCATTACTGATGGGGATGGTCCTAAGTCGTGGGATCTCCAATTCAAACAAGGCTTCTTCGAGTGGATTGTATTTATTATTCCGTAGGTATTTGGTGAGTACAGCGGTAATCCGAAGACGATAGGTGATTCCAACCACAATAGAGGTGTGGACGTGCAGGTTGATTCTATACAAAGCAAAACAATGCGTACGGTATGAAAAGTAACCGCGCAACAACAAACGTGGGAACCTTAGCTTATCTTAATTTACAACATAATGCGACAGCTAGCACGCGTCGGCAGGAGTGTGCTAATTGCCGTTACGCAATCTATATCAGACTTCCCGTCTCACCATAATCTTCGTGTGAAAGAGACATCGCCTAAGACAGAGATAGATTGAGGATAAACTCCAATATTGCGTCATCTTTTTGCTTGACACTGATACATAATCTATATCATACTGCGTAGTATTTTGTGGACTGTTACGTAATCTATGTCCTACTACGTAGTTTCTTTCGGACTTTCAGTGCGATTGTTTCGCGTTTTTGGACTAATGGTCCGTTACATACATAATCAAAACAATACAATACAATATTTTTATTAATAACACCATTGTTACATGTCAAATCAATTAGGTATACAATTATATTAATTATCAATTATACATTACATCAATATTATTATTCGTCATAAAATAGGATACAATTGGTACCTACAATTCAATACAAATAATAAATTAAATAATTAAATGTCAACGGTAAATAACTAATAAATAAAATATCTCAATGTCAAACTTATCTAATAAACAATATAACATATTCTGTGCGATCTGCACGTTGAATTATTCTCAAAATTACTAAGCTATGCATTCATGGACTGCATGTCCGTAACAATTACCTTCATCCTCAGTCCGCCCCTGCCCGTACCTAGTAACGGCGTTATCTCTTATCAGGACAAATACAGAGATCGATACGGCGGCGGTACCGGGAACCTTATCACTGATAACGCCCGAATGACTGACTTCGGCTCCAATCCTGCATATTTGGATTGTTACAATAAAATCTTGTTACCGCAGTTTAGCGGTTTAGCAAGTTGGAGTGGCAGTGGGCAGGCCACTTAGCTACAAGCCTGTGCTGTGCGGATCTGGAGGGGAAATTGTGGAAGGTCAAAACTATAGACAGAGGGGTTAGTCCAGATTTACATGTAAATTGAAACTACAGCTGTTATCGTATGTAATGTATAAATGTCCCGTAAAAATGTATCTCCATATATTTTTGTACAGCGCCCCAAGCGGAAACGAGGAAGAACTAACCAAAATGTATGGAGCCACACGCGAACGCAAAAGGTTAAGTAAACTGCACGAAACCTGGACTAAGGGCTCAGGCCACTTAAGAATGAACTTTGACACAGAAAAAACCGGACAAGTGCGAGTCTGGCTCGCACATAGAGGGTTCCGTACAAACACGTTGTTAAAATAATTAAAAAATTGTTTTAGCATGTGCTAATGAAGTTCTTTTATATGATACCTTACATGATAGGATTTACTCACTTTGAATTATGAACCCATATTTTGTGAATTTTGAGGCCCTATTTTTTTGTGATTTAAATAAAAATGTACAGATTTCAGATTTATTCCTATATGTGTACTCTGAGACAATGCTTCTCGCCAAATTTCATAGTTCTATGTCAACGGGAAGTACCCTGTAGATACTGTGCCTGTAGGTTTTGATTTTTGTGAGTGGAAATATGCGGTTTTTACGACATAAACGGCTTTAACTTTTTTAAACGATAACTGAGAAGTTTTTCTTTTACACAATATAATATAATTATATAAAATTTGGTGAAAATCGGTAAAGCCGTTTCGGAGGAGTACGGTAACTGACATTGTGACATGGAAATTTTATATATTAGATATCGGTCTGGTTGCGCTTGTGTTGCGTTCATTTTCAGCTAGTCAAGATTCAAGATAATTTATTTGTGAAAACATGGTAATCGTGTACAACATACAAAGTCGCAAACAGGTCGAAATATAATATACAGAATGCATGTTTTTGCCCATCGTGGCGCACAAATGTCACACAATTTAAATTAAAAAATTATGAAGATTATGTAGAATTTCAAAAATAATAAGTAGTAGTACCTACTAGTGTTAGTTAATTACATTTGTGTGCGTGTAAACTTGCTTATATTTTGGTTTGTGTGCGTTTCTTCACCCCCCACTGACTTGGCAGACTTCGGTGCTTAGGCGTGTCGACTCCTTTTGGTTAGGTACTTAATGAGGACATCCAGTGCCCATACATAACCTACCTAACTTTATCTAAGTGTAGCTAGTCCTTGCCTACCCTAGAAACTTCTTTGCCTACGTCAGAAAACTTGGAATATAGGTTACCTAGAACTGGTGTACTAAGCCAAAAGGACCCTCATTTTGACCCACTTTTACTAAAGCACCAACCCGGAGAAAAAAATCAGGTTTGTCTCATTTTTTTTTGATTCTGTGTTGCAATTTTGTATGGAAAAGGAAAAGCTGATTTTTTCCTCATTTCTGGGTTGGTATAATAGTAAAAGTGATTCGTAATGTAATGATGGTCTAACAAGAGGAGGTCAAGAGTGAAGGAAAATCTCTAACTGCGCCAATAAGCCCGATTACAGAGGCGCCATCGTAATTATAGCTAAATAGCATGGTTCTGTTTCTTTTTCACTTTAGGCATTCGATAGAGAGAACGCTTTTTACGTTGCTATTAAATTTACGCTGGCGCATCTATAATCGGGCCTAATGTCTTGTCTAGGTTTATCTATGCCCTTTATGCGGCTATAAATCAACACACACGCTTGGTGGACACACGATCTGGACAAGACAGTAGGTAGGAACAAGAATAATAAATAAATACATTTTATTGAATCTTTTCAATTCAATTTTTCACTTACATTCAATGAGATTTAAACAAATTTAGAATGACCTTGGTACCCAAACTAGGAGGTTAGTCCTAGTGTTATGGCATACCAAGGCTCTCCGCCTATTCATTTAAACAGTCTAATACAAAAACAATAGAAAATTTATATTTAACTACTTAATAACAGCACAATGAATTTATAAATTAAAAACAGCAATAAAATCATGCAAATTTGGAAAAAATAATAGTTGGAAATAAAATATATTACCACATTTTTAAGCATTTTACACTTGCACAGGATTCAACATAGGTTATTACCATTTACCATTTACTTAGGATGGGAACAGGAATTAGGGAAAAAGTAATTGACTTCTAACTAACTTAATACCTACCCAGCTGAGAATTTTGAGGATAGCTTCTGTGGCGTCGTAATTCAGAGTCTGTAACCATTTCATTAAAGTATTGCTGCAGGAGCGTCGAGTCATTGGATAAAAATTCAAAATTGGATTTAGTTTATTACAGAGATATTATTTAAGAAAAAAAGACTGGTTTCTAGCGAATATAGTATGGAATGGTGCAGTGTGGAATGGTTATATTGAACTGATTTATGCTGAAAAAGAATTAGATTTAGGATGAAGAGTTGACGAACCGTTAAAATTTGTGTATCACGGTACAGGCTCTCGGTTGAGTAACGGAAGGGTTTGCGGGTCATAACTTTCAATACGGAACGTTGCGCTGAGATCGAAGCTGTTGCTAAGAACAAAGCTGGCAATCTACAAGATGTACATCCGCACGAGGCTGACCTATGCTGCGCCGGCATGGTACGCCCTCTGCTCGGCCGCAAGGAAGAAAAGACTCCAAGCTGTGCAGAGCACCTCCTTGCGAATCATCACGGGAGCCAGCCGGTACGTACGTAACGACCGCATCGCCCGTGACCTAAAAATCGAAACAGTGGGGGAGTTCGTTGTCCGACTATCGCGCAACATGTTCGACCGCGCAGACAACGGACCACACCCCCATCTGCATAACATCGCACCGCTTCACGCTCGATCCCCAGACGAAGACGTACGTACCTGGCGAGCCCTCCCAAGAGATCTGCTGTTGGCCAACGCAGAGGAAGAGGAAGAAGAAGAGGAAGAGGGCTTATAGGCAGCCATTAAGATGAGGCCCAAAAAAGGCTAGAAATACCAGAACATCGCGGTACGGCTGTTATACAACACCGGGCCGTTAGAGGGGGGAAGAGTACAGAACACCCCCCCCTACATTGCCCCCTGGGCAGAGTCCCAGGGCGTCCAGCCCCAGCAAGAGGGGAAACCCTGAAGCTGGTTCCTGACTCCACTAAATAAAAGGAGGAGAAGATCCAAAATGAAAAATGGAACGTTGCGCTCTTTCAACTTTAATTAAATGTGATTTACATGCACCACCCCACACAGATATACAGTATCCTATGATCGACTGACATATTGCATAGTAAGTATACTGTTTTGAGAGTATTGAGGGGAATACTATCCCTGAGTTGCGTGTCGTCGCTTACCAAGTGAGCACGTATTGTGGAATATCCTGATTCCATAGATCGTAAACATTTATACTTAGTTTTATTTTTCTCAATGAAAATGCAGTGTGCCATATGCGGAGTTCATTTTAATGACGGGGTTCAGTGCAATATTTGCAAGAGCCACCTCGACTTTGGTTGCGCTCAAATCACTGAAACAACATGGAGGAAGATGGGCTCGGACAAAAGAACGGCTTGGAAGTGCTCTTCGTGCCGTTCCGCATCGCTTAACCCAGCAACCTCGTCTGACCCGGCTTCACTGGCAGAAGTTCTCGCCGAGATTCGTGACATCAAGCGACATCTGATCTCCCTGCCTACGCTCGTGGATGATGTGAAATCCATAAAGGTAGAGGTGCAGGATCTCAAATCGAGTCTTGCGTTTATGGACACTCGTATGGATGGTTGTTCGGTAAAGTTGACTGAAGTCGAGATCAGAGTGTCTAAGCTGGAAAGTATGCAGGAGACAATCGCCAGACTGGAAAATGATGTGTCATCTTTGAAAGCCCAACTATCTGCCGCAGACCAGAGGTCACGTCTCAATAACGTCGAGATTAAGGGGGTCCCTTTCAAGAAAGACGAAAACCTTTTTACCATAATAGACAGCATAAGTAAGAAAATAAATTATGCTGTACCGGAGGCACAAATAAACTACCTGTACAGAGTACCGCTGCACGGTTCTAAAGATAAAGCGTTGATAGTGAGTTTTACAAACCGCTACACTAAGGAGGAGTTCATGGCCGCAGCGAGAGCGCTTAAGGGATTGGCTGCGCCTGACATAGGCTTTCGTGATTCAGTGCGTCGCATCTACATAAATGATCACCTCAGTGCAGAATCTAAAACCCTACTCAACAAGGCTAAGTCCCTAGCGACTGAAAAAGGATACAGCTATGTGTGGGTGAAATTCGCAAAAATCCATGTTCGCAAGAATGACACTTCCCCCGTATTTACGGTAACGCAGGAAAGTGATTTAAACAAAATTTCTTAAGCTGTAGTTATATTGTTTTTCAATTTTTGGTACGATATTGTTTTGTTCTTAGAATATATGTAATTTTCTATCACTGCCTGATACCGATATGCAATTTGTTAAAAATGTTCACGACCCCTGCTTTAACCGCTGGCCGGCCGAGCCGCTTTTGTTCTAATGCCAGTCGATCGTGCCTCCCTCGGTCGCTCCGGATGACTCATTTCTCTGTGCCTCGTGATGAATGCGCACGCGCTGCGCTTGCTTGCCTATATGTTGTATTTTTCATTACGATTGTTACTTTCAATTTTTCTTATCTAAAACACACGTTTTCGAACCTATACTTTGTAATCATACTTATGGGTTATTCAAGAATGCTTTGTGAATTGTGCTACTTTTACGTCACTACGATTTATCGATATGTTTTTGATCTGATTCTATGTGTGAAAGTAGTTAATGGATAGTACGGCCTCGAGTAAATTAAACATCTATTATCAGAACGTGCGAGGACTGCGTACTAAGACAACTGATTTCTATCGCAACTTGTGTATGAGTGCATACGATTTAATCATGTTAACTGAATCTTGGCTGCCGGAAGGGATATCGTCATCTGAATTGTTTGATAATAGATACATAGTGTGGCGTCGAAATCGTGATTATAATTTAACCAAACAAAAATATGGTGGAGGTACTTTGATAGCGGTGCGAAAGGAAATACATGCTACCTCCCAGGTTGCTTTTCAATCTACTGCTGAAGATCTATGGGTTACGATTAATATTAAACTAAAAAACAAAACCGCCATGACCATCCATATCTGTTGCTTATACCTATGTAGTCAAAACTTAGGACTTTCATTTAATAATCAACTCGAGAATTATTTAATCAAGTTAAATGACATAGTAATAGCTAATCCTAATGATAAATTTATTTTGGCGGGAGATTTTAATCTTACGAATATAAGCTGGTCTTCAGGGTCCGATTCGTACTATTTACCTACTTTTTCTAGCCCTACTGAAGCGCTTCTAATAGATGAAATGAATACTCATGACTTTCATCAATATAATGGTATTTGCAACAACTTCGGTAGATTTCTGGATTTAGTTTGGTCAAATAGTGGCCTTACAGTAATGGAAGTTTGCGACCCTTTGGTACCCTTAGACCCGCATCACAAAGCTATTTGCATTAATGTCAATTTTGTCAATTCTAACTTCTTAACCTCTGAATCATATACTAAATACTTATATAATAAGGGGGATTACACCTCAATTGAGTTAGAGATAAGTAAGGTAAATTGGCCAGATGAATTTTCATCAAGATCTCTTGAAGATGCCGTAGACTATTTTTATTCTAAAGTTAATCAGTTTAAACAGCAGTTTATCCCCACCAAATTAGTGCGTAATAGTACCTATCCTAAATGGTTTTCTTCCGCACTCATTAAAATTATTAAAGAAAAATCCAAATTTCTTAAAAAATACAAAAAGTATGGTATGGCAGCCGATTTTGAAACTTTTACATTATTGCGCAAAAGAGCTAAAATTATCGAGACTAGATGTTTCATAAATTATATGGATGTCATTGAAAAGGGTATTGAAAAACACCCTAAACATTTTTGGTCTTACATAAAAAGTAAGTCCAAGGATTCTAATGGCATTCCTACCTGCGTCTCATACAAGGGTTCTACGGCATCTTCTGGGGAAACTATCTGCGAAATGTTTTCTGATTACTTCTACTCAACATTCTCATCACCAGGCCCAGACGTAAGCTCCGAAATACCACCAGATGTATCTGACTTGCATGAAGCTGAGTGTACTCACGATATAAATAATATTGAAATACGTGAAGATGAAGTTTTAAAGCTTTTATCAAACCTGGATACATCTAAATCGGCGGGTTCGGATGACTTAAGTCCAATATTTCTTACTGGCTGCGCAAAGTCAATATGTATACCGATTTCCCTTCTATTTTCAAAATCTATTTCAGAATGTATTCTACCTAAGATTTGGAAATCTGCTTTCGTCTCACCTATTCACAAGAAAGGCTCTAAAAATGAGGTCACCAACTATAGGCCTATCTCCAAGCTTTGCATTATTGCAAAAATGTTTGAGCGAATAGTTTATAACCAAGTCTACGCAGCCCTGAAACACTCTTTTAGTTTAACTCAGCACGGTTTCCTTAAGGGACGCTCAACAGCCTCGAACCTCATTCTACTTAATGATATCTTAACGGAAGCGATGGACGGTGGCTTCCAAGTGGACGTTATCTATACTGATTATAGTAAAGCGTTTGATAGAATCGACCACAGGCTACTGTTGTCCAAATTATACCGCATAGGCATTCGAGGAGATCTACTTAGGTGGTTCTCTTCCTATATAAGAAATCGCTCGCAGGCAGTTGTCATTAACAACTATATTTCCAGTTGGGTTTCCGTCCCTAGTGGTGTCCCACAAGGTTCCTTACTCGGTCCACTCCTGTTTTTGATCTTTGTCAACGACATAGCAAAATGCTTTCAAAATAGTAAGCTGCTTAGTTTTGCCGATGACATGAAAATCTTTAGAGTTATTGAATCAACAGAGGACATTATTAAACTTCAATCAGATCTTATTAGACTTGATGACTACTGTGTTGCAAATAAATTAGATCTTAATCCTTCCAAATGCTCGGTAACTACTTTCACGCGTAAAAAGAACCCAATACAGTCGTCATATACTCTTAAACATGAATCACTTCAAAGATGTAACGTAGTCAGAGACCTAGGAGTTACTCACGATTCGAAATTACTGTTTGATCAACATGTTGATGCTATTATCTCTAAAGCTTCCAGATCACTTGGTTTTATCATGAGAACCTCAGTTAGCTTCACTAGAGCCAAAACTTTTAAAGTTCTTTATTGTACATTTGTACGAAGCATTCTTGAATACGCATCTCAGGTATGGAACCCTCGATATAATATTTACATCGATAGGATTGAAAGAATTCAGGTCAAATTTATGAAATATCTCTGTTTTCGTCTTAAGATCCCATATAAATCCTTTAATTATGATCAACTTTGCAAGAAATTTCACTTTCTCCCTCTTTCGGCGAGACGTGAAATTGCTGATTTAATTTTTCTGTTGAAGATAACTTCAAATCAAATTGACTGTCCTGAGCTACTTAGTAAAATATCCCTTAGAGCCCCCAGTAAGATCATTCGTTATAACCCAATAATTCACACTTTTTCTGTTAGCACAAACTACAGGCAAAACTCGTTCTTATTGCGAGCTAGCGATCGTTTCAATAATTTGTGTAGGCACATTGATCTGGATTTGTTCTGCACAAGTATTCATTCGGCTAGGTGGCGCTTGAGCAGAGAGTTTTTTCAAAACTAATTAGATACAACTTCTCATGTTCAAAATTATATGGCATATCACTTTGTGTTTTAAAGGCTTATTATACGTATGATTTGTAATTATATTTATAGTTCGTGAGTTTATTCTATGTTTTGTAAGTTTATTTTTAGCTATATTTTCATACTCTGTAAGTCTATTCACGTTTCGTAAGTTTTATTTTATGTTTTGTTGTGCGATTTATGTTCTTAAGTTTATTTTTCCCACATTGTCACTATATTAGTTCTATACGTGAGGATCTATAATTAGCGCTCTGTATTTGTTACATGTATGTATTTTGTTATTGATGCTGTTGATCCTCCTATTAAATAAATAAATAAATAAATAAATAAATAAATAAGATTTTTAAATACCCATATAGAGATAAGAAGAATGCAAGCCGCTTCCATCCGGCCTTATTGAGAACTATAGGCCGAACCAAACTTCTTGGCGGCTGTGAAGCCGCTGTGTGTAGAAGCTGTGCGAATCCATACCTTGCGCAGCTGTTAAGTGAGCTTTAGTTCCCAGTATAATATATCAGTACTCTTTTCATTTCATTTATTCAGGCTTCCATACAACACCTACAAGATGTTCATAACAAAAATTAGGTACAACGTTCAGTAAGGACCCCGTTGGGCTTTGCATATGATGATGATGATGATGATATACTATACGAGTGAGTGGTCATTTGTGTCAATAATATTGACATAAATGACCACTTACAAAACATTGAAATTAACATGACTATAAATTGTATAAAATAATTAGAATAAACATCCACTCACTTTCGAATTAAACACTTAACAATTTTGGATTAATTCAAATTAATAAATAACAATACATACCTAAACAATAAACGATAACGTCAATGAATAATTATTACAATTTGCATGTCCATATCGTCGCTGTAGAGCGAAAAGTCACTAAGTCGAAAAATCATGTTTTGAGATACGAGCCTTTAAAGTTTTAAAAACTAAAAAAAAATATTGCTCGGTTTCAGTGTTGGATATTAATGATTTTATCATTTCATATTGTAGGAAATATCTCAAAGTTGAACTTACACCTATTTACTTACTAGAAAAAGGTACTTTTCATGGAAATTTTAAGGAAAACAAAAAATTAGTTAATTTTTACTTTCAGTATCCTGCCCATAAATGTGTTAGTTATTTTTCTTCCTTAATTAATGATTTCTCGCTTAACTGAAGCTCTTGGATACAGACAATAAGTTGACTTAGTTATATTAATTCTTATTACCTCAAATACTAAACGATACAAATAAAAATTAACTAAGTGATATAACTATCCATTTTGGATTATTTAAGTAGGTAAATTGTAGGACACGTTTTTAAGAAACAATCAGTGGACAAAAATAACTTAGCTAACTTTATTAAATAAGTAAGAAAAAAAAACTAGCGATAGGTACCCTACTACTTTTCACTATTTTTCTTTAATTCAATCTTCATTAGATTCCTCTAAAACGTCTGGCTCACACAGTGCATCTTTTACATCTATGCTGGTAGGTAGAGAGTGATACCAGTAACGTAACTCTTGTGGAATAATTCGCTTGGTACACAGATTTATCAGATCTCATTTTTTTGCCTCTGAAATCTGGAGAGGACTTAGGTAAGCCTTTGGAATAGTGTAACTTTTTATTTCTGTATGATGATGGTATTCCAGCTATTGTACTAAGGACTTGTGCGCCTGAGCTGTCGCCTGTGTTGACCCGCCTCTTTCGCCTCTCTCTGAAGACAGGTCAAGTGCCCAAATCTTGGAAGCTTGCTAACGTGCAGCCTGTTCCGAAAAAAGGTAAATCTATACTTTGCAAGAGTATGAAACGTGTTCTTAACAACAGGCTCCTGGCATACCTGGAAGCGAATAACTTACTCGGTGATCATCAGTACGGCTTTCGCCGAAACCGAACTACTGGGGACCTTCTGGCGTACGCCACACACATCTGGAGTGAGGTCATCGAGAAACACGGAGAGACGCTGGCTATCTCCTTGTCATTTGACAGAGTTTGCATGAGGGCCTTATTGGCAAGCTTCCTTTTTACGGCCTACCTGCTGATTTCTGCGCTTAGATATCTGATTTCTTGAGGAATCGGTCAATACAAGTAATTGTAGATGGTTGTTCATCTGACCAAATGGCTATCAATGCCGGTGTTCCTCAGGGGTCAGTGCTCTCTGCGACGCTTTTCCTACTGCATATTAACGACTTGCTAAAGTAAAGCCTGGTATTTTTAGGTACGCAGACGACAGTACAGTCATGGAGAGCTACACATCCGAAGCAAGAACGAGCAGGCCACAGATCGAGTCACTCAGAGAGGCTATGGTTGAACGGCTCAACTTGAGTCTGGAGGCGGTATCTGAATAGGGTGCTGCTAGCCTGGTCAAGTTTAATGCCTCGAAAACCCAAGGCTGTTTGTTTTCGGCCAAAAAGAAGCCCTTCCAATTGTCTCCTGCTTTCCGTGGTGTGTCCGTTCCGGTAACTAAAAGTCTGGAACTATTAGGTATTACGCTATCATCGACTCTCAACTTTGGCTCTTTTATAGAGTCAAAAGCACAATTAGCCTCAAAAATACTTGGTATTCTCTCTAAGGTGAGACGGTATTTCACACCTGAGCAACTGATTAGTCTTTATAAAGCGCAAGTCAGGTCTTGCATGGAATACTGCTCTCACTTTTGGGATGGCACTGCTGAATACCAGTTGGAGGCTTTGGAGTCCATTGAAAGCCGAGCCAGGCGGCTGATAGGCAACGAAACCTTGACTGATTCGAAGCCGCAAAATCTCGAGCATCGACGTAGGGTGGCGTGTCTATCAGCCTTTTATCGGATACACTTCGGTGAGTGCGCCAGCGCAGGAGTTGCACAATCTGATCCCACCTGCCCCTTTCTTCTATCGTACGGCTAGACAGACGTGACCAAAGCGCCACCCTTTTATGGCGGACATCTCACGCGTTAGAACCAAGCATTTTGAGTCCACATTCCTCATACGAACTGCCAGAATGTGGAACGCTTTGCCTGAGTCTGTCTTTCCGCTAAAGTACAATGTAGGTGTCTTCAAATCTAGAGTAAATAGGTATCTTCTAGGTAAGCGTGCTGCATCCTAGACCGCATATCTGCTTAACATCAGGCAGAGTGTGTAGTCAAACGCAAACCTATTTGAAATAAAATAAAAACATGCCCATCGTATTATTTTAATTTTTAACTCCATTAGTCGATTTGCACTATCGTATCGAGTACATTTAGTGCACAGATCTTTCTTTGGTCAAAAGAATGCGCGCCAAACTTACTTAAACAACATTAATGTACGTTGAAGTTGTCAAAAAGATCAGTAAAAGCTTTAAAGCCGCTTAAAACTATATTCAATAGCTTATTAAATAAGGAAAAAGGTAATAAGGAAGAAGGTTAAAAAGATTTGGGAATTTCATACTTTCGTTAAGTAGTGCTAAGGTCCTTAGGACATCAAACCGAAATTCGCTAAATAGAGTTAGTTAATTTTCGCTCTCATATTTTAAGCGAACAGTGTATTCTAAAATTAAGTAAGTTGTTTTAGTGATCTTACGAATGGATACTGGTCCAGATTGAGGCATTGAAAAGCAGTGAAAAAATAATTAAAGCTACTTAGGTATGAAGATGATATACATCTACGTAAACAAATAATATTTAAATAAGTAAATTGGGTAGTTTTTCCTTGTCATGAAATGAGTCAAATGACATATTTAACCAGTTTCAGAATTTTCTAAAACAGGAACTATGGCACTTAAAGCTGCAGCGATATGACTGAAATTTGGAGAAAAATACGACGATTCCAATGACGTTCCTAACTCAATTCGGCCATTTTACGACTTAGTGACTTTTCGCTCTACAGCGACGATATTACAATTTGCATGTCTATAGATGGTCTAAGTCCCTCGATGCTCAGGAGCTATGGTGAGGATGGAGTTTTCGCAGCTTGTAGCTAACGTCACAACAGCCAAGAAGTTTCGATTCGACCCATACATGTGGCTTCCCACAGTCTTGGGACGTATTAATTATATTATTATTAATTTATAGTCTTCAAGGTTCGTAGATTTTTTAATTTTGCGCCCGTCATAATGTGGCTCTACATTACACTTTTTAAATTTACACCAGTCATAATGTGGCTCTACGTTACACTTTTTAATTTTGCACCAGTCATAATGAGGCTCTACATTACACTTTTTAATTTTGCATCAGTCATAATGTGGCTCTACATTACACTTTTTAATTTTGCACCAGTCATAAAGAGGCTCTACATTACACTTTTTAATTTTGCACCAGTCATAATGTGGCTCTACATTACACTTTTTAATTTTTCACCATTCATAATGTGGCTCTACATTACACTTTTCAATTTTTCAACATTCATAATGTGGCTCTACATTACACTTTTCAATTTTTCCCCATTCATAATGTGGCTCTACATTACACTTTTCAATTTTTCACCATTCATAATGTGGCTCTACATTCCACTTTTTTGACCGAGCGAACGAAGTGAGGGGGTGTCTCAGTTTTGACTTGACAATTTCGCTTTCGTGGTCCAGTTGATTCTCCTCTTCAGGACGCCTTTTTTAATGAATCGAAACTTGATACGCAGTTTCTTTATATTAATACTTTTTTGTCGTCGGCGATTTTCGATTATGATACGAGTACTTACCCTCTAAAAAAATTACCCGATTTCGATAATATTTGGTTAGATCGTTTTTAATATCTAAATCCTCATTAATTTGCGAGTAATATTATGATCGAAATCGGTCTAGTGCGAGTCTAGTGGCTTATGAAGATTCAGGAGGATTCAGCAGGAGGATCTGTTAGAAGAAATACTAGTTATTATGACTCATTGCTGATTCGTGTTTCTTTATAAATGTAGTGATGTTTTTATTGATGTGTATTTTTCTCTGAATTTAAGATTCAGGATAAAGCTAAGAAATAATACTTTACCTGAGTATTTGTATCGAGGTCACATTGTCAGTTAAAAGATATGGATATGACATCAGTTTTTAAATTATATCTGATAAGCTATCGCAGACTGAACAACTTCAATATATGCATATATTTTTAGCTTAGCGTTCAAAATTTCATGTTTCATAAACTATTTGAGATAGTAGGTAAAACTTATTTGGAACAGTAGGTAGGTATTGCTAGAAACATCTAACAACAACACATATTACTTAATTAATCATTTGGGTTTTTCCTATTATGAACAACACATGTTACCTACGAAACCCTCTGAGGGATCCGTAGGTAACATGTGTTGTTCATGATAGGAAAAACCCAAAAGATTAATTAAGCCAATCAGAAAACCTACAGCCCATATATCCGGTAAGCGAAAATGTAATATTATTTATAGCAGAAACGGATTTCTATAAATAAGTGCCAAAACCAACAGGTCCCGATATTCCCCCTTGCGGCACTCCGCTCGCCAAACAGCGACGCAGCGTTATCAGCGCTATCAGTAACAACGTATCACCCACCTTTACACTGAATTTCGAAACGAATGATAAGATAATATCACGAACACTATACAAAACCTTTTGAATAACACACACATTGGTGCGTACAGTATCGAACGTTCCGGTCAATTCAGCCCGATTTAGATTAAAGTGGGACTGAATAAGTCCTGCAAATTATTCTCATAGTGTTAAGTGCTAGTGCTAAAAATGGGGTACAGAGACGTTTGTTTGGTTTTATTCCTGATTGCTTCGGCTTCAGCGCAAACATGTAAGTTGTATTTCGTTTATTATGTAATACAGTAAATAATCTGAGTCATAAACCGAAAGCCGGTGTTATCTTTGTGCTGGAAACTATTGAAGCAGGAAAATGGGTTCATAAATTGATTTTTTCATGGTCAAATCGGTTTTTAAAAGTAGCTTCTTTTAATTTAGTTGTTACTTCAATAGATTTTGAAGATTTATGAGTTTTTTTCCCCAGAAAGAGCTCTATATGAGAGTCGTGTAGAATGTGCTGTTCAAAAGTTAAAATCTAGAAATACCTAGCTAAGTTTAGTCCAAAATTATCATTCGATATTCTTCGTAACGTTATGAAAAATCCAGGTGCGGTACACGCCTGAAAACATTTTATTACGATATCTACATTGTTAACAAAAGTTATCAAGGCGTGGCTGCCCGGCATGACTCGGCGCAGCTCTTACTAATAAATCACTGTTGATTTAAAATAAGCTTTAGTAGTACATTTTAATCTATAGAACAATATCAAAATTAGTGAATGTGATATTCTGAGAAGAGATTTTAGTATATTTACTCATGAATTTTGTTATTTGTATGTTTAATATAAACTTTGGTGTCGGTATTACATTCATATTATTTGGCAGTAATTATAATTCTATGCTATCCGAGCACCTAAATTAAAGGCTTCAAATACGCGTTAAATGCTATGCCGGAAAGCATTTTCTTGTCTAATACGTGACATTCTATAAACTATTATTTATGATTTTAGAATGCATTAATTTCTTCGAAGGGTTGAGTCGTCTTATTGATGTTTTTGCCTTATTTCTACTAGTCTTCTTCGAATAAGTCTTTTATTCAGATTTACATAGCTACATAGTTTTATCTTAAAAATCTTAATCTAAGTAATGTCTTAAATTAGTATTTCTTTCTTTGTGATTTTTCTCAATCTGTTTGTCTGTTGTCTTAAGTCTTCTGCAACCTTTTCCATTCTTGTCTTTCTTCTGCCACTATGTTCCACGTGGTTCCTGCAACCTGTCTTTGCACCTGCATCATTTTTTTCTGAGATTTACATTTACTTTTTCCTTATCCGAGAGTTTTTTACTCCATTTCTCTTCTTCTAATAGAATGAAGCAAAAGAAGATACTCAATCACTGTTTTTTGAGATTTTCAGCCAATTAGTTTCTTACATACGACTTACTCAATACCACTAGACCATTTTACGACCTACACTCTTTTTCTTTCGTGTCTCTTCCATTTGTTTTACTTGTATCTATTGCATTTACCTATAAATCCCGGTTCTCAACTTTTGTAGATCTGTAGACTGCAAAACCTTCTACCTAATTAAGTAATCAAGACGCCATTGTTATCAGCTTATCTCTTGCGTGGTTTATTATGTTGATGATCACTCTTGATTCCATCGTATTATTATTATCAAGATCTGTTGTTATGTCTATTATAGAATCCACTTTATTTATGTACTCTAAGATTTAGTATGTTGTCAATCACTTACCTATATTAGTTCTAGTGTATTTGAGCAGATCCACTTATGAGCAGGGTTGCCAATTTTTCCAGCCACTATAACCGGACTAACGGATTTTTAATATTCTTAGATAAGGGTGCTTTAGTTTTTTTGAAAATTCGACCGACAATAGATTAGTTTTTTTTGGATTTGTTTCTTGACTCCATTGGTTCGTGTCCGCGCTTTTATACTAGTGCTTGGTCCAGGCTATACAGTTTTTTTGGATGTTTTTTAGCCCAATAATTACTGTAATTACAAATTGCGTCCGGTCGGAAATTCTGATCCCAACAATTCCTTCTAAAACCCAACAGTCCGGTCGAAAACCGGACGGTTGGGAATCCTGCTTGAGCTATACACGGTTCAATAGTCGAATGTTTTCCGGATTCTACAAAAGTTTTTTTTTTTTATTTCGAATAGGTTCGCGTTTGACTAGTAGGTCCTTACTAGTCAAACTTAAGTAGGTACTTTGTTTATATTTATTATACAATGTTATTTGCTTGTCCTGTACAAAGCCATGGTGGTCTAGAGGTAGTGACAGTGTAGGTAGGCTTACAATCGTGAGGTCGTGGGTTCAAATCCTCGGTCCCGTACCAATGCGTTCTTTGGAATTTAAGTACGGAATATCACATCACTGGCTTTTCGGTGAAGGAAAACATCGTGAGGCAACCTGCATACGTCCGTAGAAGAAATTCGATGGCGTATGTGAATCCTCCAACCCGCACTGGGCCAGCGTGGTGGATATGGCTCAATCACCCTTCGTATGTATTCTTCCTGCAGTGGACTACTAAAAGAAATTGGAATTCGAGAAAATATATTTAGGAATTAGGTATTAGCCTAAGAAGTAGCTTACTATTTTAAAATGATCATTGCTTAGCATCAAACTAGCTGCCCGTGCTAGAATAACCCATCTACTCTACCCATTATTTATAGCCCTAAACTTTTTGGAAGAAATAATGTTTTAACAAATAGTGAAAACCGTATTGTAATCTACCCACTCTATAGTTCCGAAGATATAAGTGGTTACATACAGACACACGAAAATGCGACTTAGATTTCCAAGTAATATAAATTAATAGTTTAAAAAACACTAGGGAAACACGCTTTTATAAATGCAGGTAAAAACTAGAAAGTCTATTACGAGTACGTGGCCTTTCTCACAAGTGCAAACACGACTTTGATAGGATATTCCATCATGGAATGCCAGTGCCTATCTTCCGGCTTTATCATAAGACCTTGACACCTAATCGTGGTCAATACAAGACTTTTATAAGAAATCTTCCGGCTCCATCAGTTCGATGGTACATTTGACAGTTATTGTATTGTCATCAGAACTACATACAGCTGCCAATTTTCATTACGCTACGACCCTTGGAAGATGGTTATAGTACATTGTACACTGAGGGGAGAAAACGATCTATTTCTGTTCGAGAGTATGTTTAAGCCCGAAGCGCAGCGGAGGGCTTAAACAGGAAACTCGAGAACAGAAGTTATAGAATAAGTGGTTACTTAGAACTTTCTCCCGAGTGATACATAGTGCTTTATACTACACCTACGAGGAAAATAAAATACAATAAGTATTTATTTAATAAAGTTTAGGAAGTAAGTTATTTATGACTTCTGGGCTGTATTTTTTATTTCTGGTGGCATCATCATTACAAAATCGTCACTTTCACTATCAGATGACATTTTGGAAAATTATTTAGAAAATTAAAAGCTAGGTACTGTTAAATTATCAATTTAGGTAAAAACAAAATTTAATGCAACGAATTAAATTGACTCATTTCATTAAAAAATCTACCTCTTTTCTCTAATTATTTGAAACCTTTTTGAGATTTGAGGTTTGTATGTTACCCGCCTCTTTTTCTAATTATTTCATACAAAACCTTTTTGAGATTTGACGTTTGTATTTTTTTTATGTTCGCTGCTAAAAAACAAAATAAAGCTAGGCGGGCAGTAATGGATTTTCATACAACATTCCTGCCCTGCTTCAGAGGGCAGTAATAAAATTCCGTATAACTTTTCCCGCCGCACATTTTTAAGGGAAAAATTACGAACTTAGTTACCTTAGATTCCATTACATAGTTACATACAGGTCGACCAATAAAAAAGTAGTGATAGTAAACTATAACGTATTAAAGTCTCACTACAATCTTCTATTATATAAAAGGCTTCCCTGAGTGACTGACTGACAGACAGCCTACAGCCCAAACCGCTTAAGATATGAGCTTGAAATTTGGAATATAGGTACATTGAACGACGTAATGGAGCACTAAGGACGAAAATTTTAAACTTTCGACCTCTAAGAGGGTAAAACGGGCCCTTTTCGTTTGTATGTAACTTTTTATTCCCTATACCAACTGACTTGAAACTTTGTATACATGCTTTTCAAACAAAATAAAAGTTACATTTTTTCCTGTTTTTCCGAATTTTCCTCATCTAAGCGGTCAAATAAGGTCCCAAAGTTGGTGAAAAAAGCGACAATTACATCGAACCAGCTGAACGGTTATGGTTGAAAATTGGTATGAAGGAAGCACTCAGCATGTTTTAATACAGGAACTAATAAAATCTAGGAAAATCTACAAGGTTCCTTAGGGATACGCAAAATTAATAAGTTTAGGCTACAGCCCAAACCGCTAAAGATATGAGCTTGAAATTGGGAATATACGTACATCGTACGACATAATGAACCACTAGGATGAAAAACGTAGCCAACTCTAACTTACGGGGTAAAACGGGCCCTTTTTGTTTGCATGTAGGTAGGTATTTTACTATGGGATCAACCCTGACAAGCAAAAATTACCTACATTTTCCATACATTTTGTCGCGGGTCGATGAACTTTTTGTGTTGAACAGCTGATTTTATTCACGTTAACAAAAGTTAATCAAATTATGGGTATAATAGCATCCTAGAACATGCCTGACTAGAATTACGACTTGTGTGCCATTATTTCATTTGCCTGGAAAATTAAATTTCTAATGACTTAATGAAACATGTCGAATACCTGTACCGGCCTTAATTAATAGTGCACTACTGAAAATAGGTACTACGGATAGCACTATGGATAATAGAAACAGGTCGGTCTTAAAATGAACATGGACAAGACGAAAGTCATGTGTGATTCCCATGTTTTACCTACCCCGTTTTCTGTTGGAAACTCGGTTCTTGAAGTCGTTGACTCGTACGTCTACCTAGGACAAGTAGTCCAGTTAGGTAGGTCCGACTTCAACAAAGAGGCCAATTGACGAATTCAACTCGGCTGGGCAGCGTTCGGAAAAGTGCGTAGTGTCTTCTCGTCCGACATACCTCAGTGCCTCAAGTCGAAAGTTTTCGACCAGTGTGTGTTGCCAGTGATGACTTATGGCACAGAAACGTGGTCTCTCACTATGGGCCTTATTA
Source organism: Hypomecis punctinalis (assembly GCA_949316475.1). Taxonomy (NCBI): domain Eukaryota; kingdom Metazoa; phylum Arthropoda; class Insecta; order Lepidoptera; family Geometridae; genus Hypomecis; species Hypomecis punctinalis. The sequence goes on from OX438822.1 coordinate 5,264,739, forward strand.
GTAAGCTCCAAGTAGCCCAATGAGTTATGGAGAGGGCTATGCTTGGAGTCTCTCTGCGAGATCGAATCATCAATGAGGAGATCCGTAGAAGAACCAAAGTTACCGACATAGCCCAACGGATTGGCAAGTTGAAATGGCAATGGGCAGGGCACATAGCGCGGAGGGCTGATGACCGTTAGGGTCGAAAAGTTCTCGAGTGGAGACCATGTACCGGCAAGCGCAGCGTAGGACGTCCACCCAGAAGGTGGACGGATGACCTCATGACCTAAGACCGCAGGATCGCGCTGGATGCAAGCCGCTTCCAACTGGTCTTATTGGAGATCCATAGGGAAGGCCCATGTCCAGCAGTGGACGTCCTGCGGCTGATGGATGACTGAAAATAGGCCTATCCGCGAAGGGTAATTGGGCCATATCCATCACGCCGGCCGACCACGGGTTGCTGAATTCACATACGACATTGATTTTTACTCATACAATTATTATTATTGGCTCCCTCGGTGGCTCAGTGGTTGACCCTGACTCCTGGGTCAAAGAGGCGTGGGTTCGATTCCCAGAGCAAATGTTTATGTGATGTTCATGTGTTTGCTCTGTGTCTGAGTGTTATTAATGTATTTTATTTATTTATTTAACACTCTCTTGCACACTATTTGTACAAAAAGAGGACTTAACGCTATCTGCCAGTCAACCTATATGTAAAAAAATAAAATAAATAAATAATAAAATAGTTAGGGTTTAGTTTGGGATCAGAGACCGTGTGTGAGATGTCCCCCAATATTTATTTTATATATTTATTTATTATTGAGTTAATTTCAGAAATTCGGTAATTTATCATCCAAAAATTCACGTATGTACTCCGCTTTAGATACAAGTAAATTAAATAACCAAATACTGAGACAATACAGGCTAAGCCGTAGGCATTACTTTGCAAGTAATACAATAATAGGCTCAGTTATGACGACGCCATAGTAAATATAATAACAACATAAAAAGTGTTCTCTCTATCGAATGCTTAAAGTGAAAATGAAACAGATATAATTATGATAATTAGCTATTATAATTACGATGGCGCCTTCATAATCGAGCCTAATGCGGGCTTAACCACGAGCTACTATTATTTTAAGTAAGTGCCAAGAAAACGCGGGCCAGACCGTGGGCTATTATCATTACAAGCAATACAAAAACCAGGCTAACGCCATGTTATTATAATTTTAAGGATTTATTAAGACAACACGGGCCAGACCGCGAACTATTAGATATTATTATAAGCAAATGCCAAGATAACGCGGGTTGAACCGCGGGCTGTTATTTTAATTAAGTAAGTATTAAAACAACGTGGGCAAAACTGTGGGTTATAATCTTTGTAAGTACCTAATTATTAACACAACGCGAGCTAAACCGCGGGCTTTTATCATTTTGAGCAAGTACTAAGACAATACGGGCCAGACCATGGGCTATTATCATTGTAAGTAATACGACAATGCAGGCCAAATGGCGAGCTTTTATAATTTTAAGCAAGTATTAAGACATCGCAGTCCATGCTGCGTCCTATAAATAACCATCTTAAGCAAGTACTAACAATACGCGGGCCAAACCGTGACCTATTATCATTATAGGCAAATACTGTTACAATTTTCACCAAACCGTGGGTATTATCCTTGCAAGTAATTTTAAGCAAGTATTAAGACAACGCGGGCCAAATTGCGGACTATTAGATATTATTATAAGCATGTACAAAGACAACGTAGATCAAACCGCGGGCTATTTTCATTTTAAGTAAGTACCTATGCACTAAGACAACGCGGGCGAAGCCGCGGGTTTTAAGCTAGTATTCCTATATTTCCTGTCTCCTTTAAATTATTTATTTCAAAGAATTGTGAGACATAAACATGATTCACTTGCCGGCTCGCCCTGTCTTTATCAACGAGTACCTATTTGTATCGATACAAAGATAAACTATCTAAACTATCTAGCCTGCGGCTATAATATAAGTCATATGACATTAGTGATTAGGGTATTAAGGAAAACTTATGTGTAAATTTAGTAATGAATCGCTGAAAATAAATTCTCAGTCAGTAGTATGTACTATAGTAATCTTGAGTATCTACCTATCACTGAATGACTTAACTACATAACGAGCCTTTTTACCGACTTTACGGGGGTTTAAGGGTAAAAAACGATTTTTCTCGATTTCCGGCAAAACTAAAAGTCCTATCGTCATTAAACTTTTTTATTTATACACTTTTATCACATAACCTCAAAATTTATGTGAAAAATTAAATAAACCAAGTTTTTGGTTTTTTATTTTTATCTGTTACAAATATTTTTTTTTAACGAAATTTGAAAATTTCGAAAAAACACCCTAATTTTCAATCGAAAATTCACCCGTCAAAATATCAGCTTTTTTCAAAAAGTTGATATGTTTTCTGTTCATTGAAATCTCTACTTTCCGATGGTGAAAAAAAATATATATGTTACTATAGTAAATCTTCTCAGAAAATGCATAAAATCGAAAAAAACTCGAATTTGAATTTTTTTTAAATTATTATTAATAATTTTGAGCTATTTATTAAAATTTACACTTTAATTACTCGAAAAACGTTAGATTACATGTTACATTGATAACAAAAAAATTGCAAATAAAAATATACTACTATAATTCACAAACAAATAAGTTAATAAAATTAATATTTAATAAGACATCTACAATATTTGGAGAAAGTTGTCGAATCTTCTTTAAATTATATGCGTAGATGCCCCCCCATCCCCTTCCCGACCTCAGATCGCCCGTAAATTATTTTTCCTTTTATTTTTATAATATTCCCCTCCTTTTCTAATGGGTTTCATCCTACTATTATTTTTTTTGGTTGTAAAAATTATCGACCCTGGTGTAGAAGTCCAACATGTTAAGTTTGAGCGCCTCCAAAATTACTACATTAAGTTAACATAATAATATTTGGGTTGCGCAAATAATTATGTTCACGTAGGTATCCCATTTTCGCACTAAGCTCAAGTGGCTTCCAATTTGTCTGCGTCGTAATGCTCAATCCTTCAACTTCTTTAATCATCTAAGAAACTCATATTCCTTCTGGCATGGTGCACATCTTCTTCCCGTCCCTTCCAAGGATAACCTTTCCCTTATGTCTCCTACAGCAGTTGTTAAACTTTCTTATGCGTTAGAAAAACTCCGTCACTTAACATATTTAAGAATCAGGTTAAAAACCATTTTTTTTTCTTTTTTTTTTACGAGGGGGAAATCTTCCAAAGATGCCCGACCGCTTTGGGGTGCAGTCGGGTTATGTGGGATTGTACCCACTAAAACCCCCTCGGTGGCCGGCCTATGTGCCGTCTTGGGAGATCCGGGATCTCCGAAAGGAACGCACCGGTGCTCCCGGCACTTCGTGTGTCTACTCGCCTGGTAGTAGACCAGGCTTGTACGGTCCTGTACGACAGCGATGCCAACAACGCTGCCGCCCTTCTCGGGCCCGCTTGAGTGGATGGCCAGAGCCCCAACTCTGACCACCCACGAGCCCAGGGGTCCCCTTTTATTAGACTCTTACTACAGGCAGGGGATACCGGTGCCGTATTCTAGTGCCCCGGCATCAGGGCAATAGGTGCGGGACCTACAGAACACTACACGTTCACGCCACACAATAGCTTATAAGGAGGGATTTTTTTTAGAAATTTAGCCTTTCGCATGCAATGCGACTACGTTTTATTCGTCGTGTACGACTTTCTGAAGTACCTAGCTACAGAAGTGCGGGTTGGTAGATTCACATACGCCATCAACAAGACCGGATCGCGAGTTTAGGGGCCCTGAGCTAATACTACTTAGGGGCCCACATTGACTTAGGTGACTCCCCTGAGTTGAGGCCACTGAATCCACGGGCCCTGGGCTGAAGTCCAAAAAGCCATATACCTAATAGATCAGGCTCTGGCAATCAAATTTTTCTTCTACGGACGTATGCAGGTTGCCTCACGATTTCCTTCACCGTAAAGCCAGTGGTGTGAAATTCCGTACATACATTCCAAAGAACTTACTCCGGGCTTCGAACCTCACGATTGTATGTTGCGTGTGTGGTGTTGCATAGTGTTGTATAACAAACTTGTTTGTGTTTTCCAGACAAAGTCTGCGTGTCGTCGACAGACCGCAACACTTGCCAGAACCTAGACAAAGATGGCAGCCAAGCTGTCTGCCATAGCGTTGAATCCAGGTAAGATAAGTTCTCTTTTTCCATCCATCCATCAGTCATAAGAAGTCCACTGCTGGCATAGGTCTGCCCTACAGATTTCCAATAAGACGGATTGGAAGCGGCTTGCATCCAACGTGACCCTTCTTACAGGGAGTATAGCGTGCTTATAACAGAGTATCAGTGGAAAAGAGGCGAGTGGAGGTCACACAAATTTATTAGATTTATCAGAACATTAAAACACACTTTTCACAATTAGAGTTGTCTATGCCGAATCAACCACGGTCTCCAAGCAACAGCCATAGTCATCTTCTGTGCTTGACACAAGTAGGTGCTATAACCAAATAGGTTCTAACTGATGTCATCTTAATACTTTCCCTCATCAGTTGGAAAGACTCCGCAGCCCCAGTTCAGCTCTCAGTTTATTAAGGGTTGGCTTCGGAACTGCTTTCCAACTGATGAGGGAAAGTGTTAAGATGACATCAGTTAGAACCTATTTGGTTATAGCACCTACTTGTGTCAAGCACAGAAGATGACTATGGCTGTTGTCATCTTAACAACCCTGTAGTCACAATGAAATAAGTGGTTAGTGTTAAGTCGCTGATTTAGCCATTTGTTTTCGATCGCTTTTTGTCGCCCATTCAATATTTCCGTATGTCTTTAATTCGAATCAATTTTCGCTTTGTTCAAAATTAATAGGCACTCGATTAAATACTAAATACCCTATTAAAATTTATTCATAGAGCTTCTAATAAAACGAAAAAATACAGGGTGACTGGTATACTGGTAGCATCCTTTTAGGGGCTTATTCTGTACATCAAAACTAACAACTTTTGTTCAGCGACTTTTGTCAAAACTAAAAAAAAAAAACAGCTGTTCCATACATTTGGTCGCAGGTGAACGATATTTTTCTATGGAACACTATTTTTTTTTGAGTTTTGACAAAAGTCGCAGAACAACTAGAGCTCTCGCCTACAGCAAATGGATACAAATACTGGATAGCTATGTCTGCCGCAATGCAAAACGCATCTATATAGTAAAAGCGTATTTGGAATGCTTCCAACAATTTATAATAAAATACTAACAGAAATTAGAGTTGAGAATGACATTAACTTCTTTAAAAAATCTCTTAGAAAATTATTATTGGGAAAAGCATACTAGGTACTCAATTGATGAATTTTTAAATGACAAAGATCTTAAATCATAAATATCTATATCCTAATGAAGATTTGACATCTAATTATAATTCTAAACTAAATGTATTCATTTGACATTTTATTTTTGACTTATTATTTTAGTTTCATTCTATTTGTAAATTATAGCTAATTTACAATTGAAATTTTAATCTAAAATTGAAATCTGTAAGAAAGAAAATGTATGATACTGAAATATATTTAATAATTAAGGTGGATTATACACTAACTTGCATGCTAACTTATAGCTGATGTAGAGGACTTAGTTATACATTAATCATATTTAAGGCCACAATGTAAATTGTTCGACCTACTTCGCAAGAAATAAATGAACTATGAATTATGAATTAGAAAAGTTGTTAGTTTTGATGTACAGAATAAGCCCCTAAAATGATGCTAAATATTTACCAGTTAACCTGTATAATCTCAAACGCAAAAATCTAAGCAGGCTTTAAAAAAACTTTCTAAAATCTTCCTGTAGGTAGGTTTGTACGTTTTTGAATCACGTTTTATTTGGTCAACAGAGTGGACTGCGCGTTACGGCTGGCTCGCAACGAGGCCGACATCGGTTATTTCTCCGAGGAAGAAATCATGCTGTTGTCGCAGCAGCAACCCAATGATAACCGAGTCATCGCCACCGTCAGGGATGTCAGCAGGATGGGTAAGTCGCCATACTTCTTGGCCGAATTACGAGTCGGCGGATGTGAAGTTAGCTATAAGCTGTGCGAAACCGAATCAACGTACAGCAATATGTGAGTTTCAGTCATGATTGGAAGCAGGTTGTAGCGAACTTCAGGTGGGTGGGTGTGCCGTTTTGTTTCTTCAATAACTACCTACCGGCAACGGTTAACTACATTTGACCCACGCTGGACTAATCTGATGAACTGATGCGATCGCGTCGTGTGTGCCCAGATTCAGGTAGTGGTTCAAATATTATGGAACAACCAATTCCTACCTTTTAATTAACTGAATAAGCTCTCTGTTGGAGTGATGCGAAAAACTGATTAGTTCATCGCATCGTGTATTCCCACCTTAAGTTATATTATGTTCCTGGCTGTTTTCGAGGGAGTCTACTGGCACCTTTTGGCTGACGCTAGTATCGCAATAAATAAATAAACGAAGATGAAATGAATAGGTATAACTTAGGACTACTCGAATTATATCCCCCTTTCTTTCATAACACTGAAATTTTGAATTCGTTCCAGAGCCCTACGCGTTCGAAGCCGTAGCCATCGTCCCCGCGAACCACACGAACGGTCTCGAAGGGCTCCGCGGCGGCCGCTACTGCCACCCTGGCTTCAACCAGGACCAGCGCTGGTCTCCCAGGGTGCTGAAGACCTTCGAACAGAGCGTGAGTCTTGAATATCCCTTCTCAAACGCCTTTTTTCTAAAGAGTCCTGCCTTAATACACATCGGGCTTGGATCTCGGATTACAGCTGCTCTCCCAGAGTGTTGAAGACTTTCGAACAGAGTGTGAGTACCATTGGTAATGATATGACACCGCCAAAACGAGAGTGTTCTGGAAGGCCTTTGCTGCCGCTACTGCCACCCCGGCTTCACGCAGAAACAGCGGTGGTGACCCAGAGTGCTTAAGACCTTCGAGCGGAATGTAAGTCTTATACAGGATTATGTAGAACTGGTCTACTAAGAGGAAAAGAGGTCATTCAGATCATCATTATAAAGTAAACAACGGTTTCACGCAGGACCAGCTCTGGTCTCCCAAAGTGCTGAAGACCTTCGAACAGAGCGTGAGTTTTGAATATCCCTTCTCAAACGCCTTTTTTTAAAGAGTCCTGCCATACTACAGATCGAGTCAAAATCTGGGATCCCCGTTGATCTTTGAGTGTGCTGAAAACTTTCGAACGGAGCGTAAGTCGTATACAGAGTTATCCAGAACTAGTGTACTAAGCCTTAAGCCTTGCAGTGTTACTCACACACACACACACACACACACACACACATACACCCTCACACACACACACACACACACATACACACACACACACACACACACACACACACATATATGCACTTTTATTGGGATGTTGTTAGTAAAATTATAATTCATTTGTATTCTAAATTATTGTAATCTGTTTTGGCTTTATTTGTGTTTTTTATATTAATACGAGTAAGACCAAATACCAAACATGTTCATCTTCCACATCTAACAGCGACAGCGCAGATAGTTTCCGTAGCTTGCCTTCCTTGTCCGACTCCGTTGAGTCACTTGTCTGTGACGTTCCTAAAAACTTCAATGTCTTTCACATAAATGCCCAGAGTATTACGGCTCATTTTCCAGAAATACTCGCGTCATTCGTACACCCTAATATTCATGCTATTTTAATTTCCGAGACATGGTTAAAACCAGTTCTCCCTTCATCTTCTGTGGCGTTGCCAGGTTTTCGGCTTATAAGGAATGATCGTACAGGTAAGGGTGGAGGTGGTGTTGCTATTTATCTCCGTACACATATTCCTTTCTCCATTGTCAGCATGTCTGCACAGCCGCCTCCCTCCGATGCCGGTGAACATCTCCTCATTGAAGTCGTCCTGCATCACACTAAGTTACTCCTAGGTGTTTACTATCCACATTCTCGAGATGTCAATTATTTCTCTTCTCTCGAAAAATTATTAGAAAATAGCTCTACTTCTTACGAGCACACCATACTCATGGGTGACTTTAATACTTGCTTACTTAAGCAAGATCATAGATCAAGAAAATTAGAGCTATTAGCTACATCTCTTAATCTCACCATACTTCCCCTTCGTGCTACTCACAATCCTCCAAATTGCATTCCTTCTCTTCTTGATATAATGCTCGTATCTTCACCTGATCATGTTGTTAAACATGATCAGTGTGCGGCGGATGATATCTCTCATCATGACCTTATTTTTCTATCATACAAAATCCGCCCACCTAAAGTCAAACCTAAAATTCTCTTGCAGCGCAGTTTTGGTAGTATTAACCTTGATGACCTACGTCATGATGCCCAGAAGCTAAATTGGTCTGGTGTCTTAAATGCTACGAGTATGGACGATAAAACCAGTGAGTTCAATCGGATACTGACTAGTTTATATGATATTCATGCACCTCTGCGCAAAGTCAAAATGAAGCATGCACCGTCTCCTTGGCTAACTGACGAAATACGAACACTTATGCACAAAAAGCTAGTAGCCAAGAGTAAGTTCAAATACCATCTAACTGACGTCAGCAAAGAAAAATATACAAATCTACGCAACATCTGCAATAGGGCGTGTAGGGACGCACAACGTCGACACATTCATAGCTCCGTTGAAAATGGTGATCCAGCAAAAGTCTGGAAGTTTCTCAGATCTTTAGGAGTTGGTAAATCTCGCGATGATAGTATTCCTAAAAAGTTAGATATTAACTTGTTGAACCAGCATTTCTCGGCATCCTCCAATTTTGAGGGAGCAGTAAAAGCTGCTACTTTAAAAAATCTTTCATCTCACCAACCTCCTGATCATGAATCCTTTACGTTTAATCAATTTTCCGCTTGTGACGTTAAGAAGAGCATACAGTCAATTTCTTCTAACGCTGTAGGTACCGATTGTATAAGTCGGAAGATGATCATGCCCATTCTCGATGAAGTCATCCCAGTCATCCAGCACCTCCTTAATTTTTCCATATCCTCGGGCACTTTTCCAGCTATATGGAAAGAAGCCCAAATCACACCACTTCCCAAAAAGTCTAATCCTGATTCTTTCTCAGATTTCCGTCCAATCTCCATCCTTTCCTTTTTGTCCAAAGTATTGGAACGGCTAGTCCACCAACAACTTTCATCCTTCCTTATCAAAAACAATCTCCTGAACCCTCTTCAATCCGGTTTCCGTGCTGGACATAGCACTACGACTGCTCTTACGAAAATAACTGACGACATAAGGGATGGCATTGGTCATTGTAATTTGACAGTATTGTCGCTACTCGATTTTAGTAACGCGTTCAATAATGTGGATTTTGATATTTTGCTGGTAATCCTTCGCTCTCTTAACGTATCTCCAACGGCAATTGACTGGTTTCGTAGTTACCTGTTTGGGCGCCGGCAGCGCATACGTATAGATGACTCCTATTCTTCTTGGTGTAATATATCTGCCGGTGTACCACAGGGCGGCGTTTTATCTCCACTTCTCTTTGCAATTTTCATTAATTCAATCTCAAAACAGCTTACATCTTCCTATCACCTCTATGCAGATGACTTGCAAATCTATACACAGGCTCCTTTAGGGCAGCTGCATCAGGCGATTGCAGTCACCAACAGTGATCTTGCGCGCATAAGGGACTGGAGCAAGTCATACGGCCTTACAGTTAATCCGGCAAAAACCCAGACTATAATCATCGGAAGCTCCCGTATGATTTCCAAAATCGACTGGTTCCATCTCCCGCAAGTAATGTTCGACGGAGTTGTTATACCTATAAGCCAAACTGTAAAAAATTTAGGCATACTTATTGACAGACAGTTATCTTGGCATCCTCAACTGGCAGAAGTAAGTCGCAAAATTTTTGGCTCTGCAGCGTCACTTAGACGTCTGCGAAACTTCCTCCCGATTACTACTAAAACTGCGCTTGTGAAATCGCTCCTGTTCCCAATATTGGATTACGCTGACGTCTGCTATCTTGATTTAACCGAAGAGCAACTCGACAAGCTCGAACGTTTACAGAACTTTTGCATACGGTTCATATTTGGCCTGCGCAAATATGACCACATCTCCGAATTTCGCCAAAAGCTCAAATGGTTACCCATTCGATTTCGCCGTAATAGTCATATCCTTTTTCTTCTATATAAAATCCTATTCATTCCTTCTACTCCTATGTACCTCAAAGAACGCTTTGAATTCATTCAGGGTCACTCCAATTCTTTGAGGTCCGCCCGTGCGCTGAAACTAAAATTCCAATCCTCCCACTCCAACCTATCCTACACCAAATCCTTTACTTTGCGAGCTGTCCTGCTGTGGAACGAACTGCCTGTTGCTATCAGACAGGCTAAATCCCTCCCTATATTTAAAAATCTAGTTTATCAATATTATCTCTCCTTGTGCTAGTTATAATTGGTATAAATTATGTATTTATATATATGTATGTATTTATGTATTTTATATGTATTTTTACACGTTATTAGTATATTTATAAGTTATATAAGTATAATATTTGTCACAGTATGTATACACCGCCGACCGTATTCCTATTATTTAATTTTTCTCCAGTCCATCCAAAGGTTGCCTGGTAGAAATCGCCAAAGGCGATAAGGCCGCCATTGTACAACATCTGAAAAAATCTAAATTAATGTATCTGTTATATGGTGTACAATAAAGATATTGTTTGTTTGTTTGTAAGATAATTATATATTGTATATGTATTATATACAAGAAATAAATAAAATAAAAAAAGCCAAAAGGAGGTTATTCAGACCATCATTGTGAACAACTTTTGAACCACCGCTGGTCTTCGAGAGTGCTGAAGACCTTCGAACAGAGCGTGAGTCTTCAATATCCCTTTTTATAAAGTCTTTTCTCGAAATGTTGTTGCTGCAGCAATGATATTGGCATTATTAGTAGCGAGTTTATTCGTACCAATAGACTGAGTAGGCTGAAGATTAGAGCGGTAGATTTTATGGGGTTTGTAAACTTTTGGCCAAAAAAATATGTTATTCAATTCAATTCTTTATTTCCTTAATAAATAACATTACAGTTTACACCAGCACGTTACTTATTTTACTCTTAATACTTTAAAAAAAAATTTGGTATAAAAAAAATGTTACACTGCTAAATTTACTCACTTAAATAAATAACTAACTAATACACAAGTTGGTATAAGACTATAAGTAGCACATTTAACACTTCAAACCTTGTTGGATACATACCAAATTGAATGATGTTCATCAATACCTATCTAAATAAATTCTAAAATATTATTCTAAAATCATGTGCTTTTCACTGTACAGTAAAGAGTTATTTACAAATATGGACCATTTGTCGGCGAAAACATCAACCTGTGTATGTGTGGACACCAGCGCATTAAGGTGTCGCTGGGCTCGGCAAAACTGGTCTCGCGCCATATGAATGTACATAATCTGAACAGTCATAAATATGGCTGCATCCAGTACGTTTTATATGAAGTGTGAAAAATTAACTCTGATTATCTGACTAGGTACTAATGACTAACTGAATTCGATTTTTTCTATTCATAGTAAGGGTGAGAAAACTTTAGTCATGGCTAGACCCTTTTCTGAAACAGCAGCTGGTAATGGTTTTATCTACCCACAGGCCGCCCAAACTTCGCACTGCCCGCCTGGAGACAACGCCGGCAAGACCGCCGACCAGCTGGAGGTGGAGAACCTGAACGGATTCTTCTCATCCGCCTGCAGGCCTGGAGCCTGGTCTGCCAACGCTACCGTGGATGCTAGCCTTAGTGAGTATCTCCAAATTGTTTTTCAGCCCATCTATTCGAAAACGACGGCTTGGTTCGCCTTTAAGTCCAAAGTGCGATTGAAGTCGGTTGTTGGACTAAAATATCATCTATTTTTGGCCGACGCAACGGAGGAGCTACTCAATTCGACGCGTACTTTTTTTATACGCATTTTTTTTATATAGTGATTCGATTTCTATTATTCTTGATTTATTAGAAAGAGTATAGTTTGATGTTGGTCCCATTTAAATTTTATATAAATCTGCCATTTTGGATAAATCAATAACAATGTGAAAAATGCTACACCGATCCGTGCGAAATATTCGCGAATTCTGTACACGGGTGAAGTAGGTCGTGCCATTTTTTGCGAAAAATACCTAATTGTTAAATTACACGCCAGCAAAATATTTTCATACAATTTTTTGCCGGCCACAGCTCGCATGTATTTGGCCACTGCTGCAATGTTGATTTATCTCGAAGAAGATTGTCAAAATAACATTTCCAAGCATGTTTGAGAAAAGATTTTTACTTGGCGGTCACAGATAGGAAAATTGGAAGGAGAACTCGACCATGAACGTTCTGCCGACGGATTGCAATCTATAATATATTAAATGCCTGGAGCTAAAGGTACCAGAACGCGAGCCGTAGTAAGAGATCTTCGAACCTAGTTTCTGAAGACAATTCTTGCCTGACCCGTCTTTGTGTTTGGGTTCGTTTTACTTGTCTTGGCTAGCACTCTGCTGCTACATCATATCCAGGATCTCAAAAGCTTGTATTTGAAAAGTTATATTATTATTATAATTTGTTGTACTGTACTGTACTGTACCAGCCTTTTTAATAGTCCACTGCTGGACGTAGGCCTACCCACGAAGGGTGATTGGGCCATATCCACCACGCTGGCCCAGTGCGGGTTGGTGGATTCACATACGCCATCGATTTTTTTCTAATGACGTACGCAGGTTGCCTCACGATGATTTCCTTCACCGAAAAGCCCGTGGTGTGAAATTCCGTACATAAATTCCAAAGAACTCATTGGTACGGGACCGGGGATTCGAACCCACGACCTCACGATTGTAAGGCAGGTGTCACTTCCTCTTGACCACCACGGCTATAGTAAATAGTTAATTTGTTACCTTTTAAAAATATCCGCGTCGACTTGAATACCTCCTCTGTTTCGTCTGTTAAAATTGACATACTCGTACCACGGAAAAAAGTTTTCCCAATACCAAGATGACCTTTTCTTCCAGAGAGCCAATTCCCCAACCTCTGCTCCCTCTGCGGAGACGGCACCTGCGCGCGCTACTCCATCAACATGGGTGTTGATGTCGCTGGGGTCAGCAATAACAACGCACACATTCAAGCCCTAGAGTGCCTGAGGGCCAATACCAACAGCACTGCTCCGTCTGTGGCCTACGTCGCTTGGCTGCATGTCAGGGAATACTTCACGGTAAGCAAAACAAAAATTCCTCACCTCACCGATTAATTTCCTACTGCGCCACGACTTGTCTCGTGTTTACAGATACCAGTAAGTCTGAATCGTATGTTACGTATGTTATTCTTCCACACTTTCTTTGGTGTTGCCGTTTTATTGTACTGAATAATCACGGCAAATACCAGGAGATCAGAAAACTGCGGTGGATATTCTATCAACATGGGTATTGAGTTACTTGTACATAATCTTCCTTCGTACACATAACATTCTTCCACACTTTCTTTGATCTTTCCCTTTTACGGTGCTGAATATTTACGGCAAGTACCAGGCTATCAGAAACGGTGGTAGATATTTTATCAACATGGGTATTGAGTTACTCGCACATAATCTTCCTTCTAACACATAACATTCTTCCACACTTTCTTTGATCTTCTCCTTTCACGGTGCTGAATATTCACGGCAAGTACCAGGATATCAGAAACGCTAGTAGATATTTTATGGGTGTTGACATCGCTGGGGTCAATAATAACAACGCACACATTCAGGCCCTAGAGTGTCTGAGGTACCAATAGCACTGCTCCGCCTGTGGCGTACGCGGCCTGGCTGCATGTCAATACCAACTATTGATTTGCTTGAACTGAATGACATTTATCCATCCGTCAGCCATAAGATGTCCACTGCCCACATACTGCACACAGCCCTCTGTAATCTAAGCACACAGCATACTGCGCTGTGGACGTATCCTTATGGATCTCCAGTAAGACCTGAATGGTAGAAAGCAGCTTGCATCCAGCGCAATCCTGCGACCTTAATAAGATCGTTAGACTTTGTGGGTAGACGTCCTACGTTGCACTTGCTGGCACGTGATCTCTCCTCAAGAACTTTGCGACCCCATCGGTCAGTCCTATTTTAACCTGTTTGTCGGTAACTTTGGTCAAAAAAGATATAATAATACTACGTATAGTTCGGTCACTCGTTACCCCCCACCCATTCTGATCTTCCTCACTTCCACCCCGCGTTTCACGTACCGATCGTGTACTTTGCGCGCGGGCTGCACTGCCCGGTAGATTTTGTAATAAAAAATACCTAGACTGTGACAATAGGGAAGACTTGTGCTGTGTATGGTTGAATATCAATAATACGTAACAAAACAATACATTTTAATGTTTATCTACTCGTAAGGATAAGTAAAAGGAACTTATTTTACATTATTTGGTAACTTACTCCTGATATTTTATTTCAAATAAAGTAGATCGGTTACTTATTGCTAAAATGCTTCCAAATGTAGTAATTGTTATGCTTTTATATGCACTAGATTTATATTCATTTTTGCAAAATTAAATTTGCAACTGTCTCACTCACGCGGCATGTCGTCACGTCGTGGTGATCGCTGACAGCCATAGACGTTCTGCACACAAATGCACGTGTAGCGTTCGTGCGTATGTGTGTTGTCTGTGAGTAAGTACTGTGTAGTGTGCGTAAAACAGCAGATTTTGTATGAAAAATCGCAGAGTGTCCGGACTGTGCTTTGGTTCTTCTATGGATATCCCGATTTCTGATTAATCTCGCAGAGACTCGGAGTCCTCTGTGTAGAGGGAAATTGCCGATTGCCGCCCTGGGTAGGTACAGGTAGTCGTGGTGGCGATCGCAGAAACGAATGACGTGACGTGATTTAGTGAAATAACTAATGACATGTCTTCCAGACCCGCAATCCCCAAGACGCGGCATCGTTCGCAGTGCTGTGCCCCAACGGTTCCCTCCAACCCCTTTCTACGTTGACCCTCGCTAACACCACCGCTCCCTGCGCCTTCGTCAGCCAGCCTTGGGGAGCTATCGTCACTAATACGTAAGTATTTTGTATATGAGTGTATAGCTACTAACTTCGCTACATTCGGCGCTACCATCTACGCGCGCCTCGAGGAACTAATGCTAGCCAATCACAAAAACACGCCAATGTAAAAATATATGCGCGAACGAAGCGAGCGCGAAATTTACTAGATATTTCAGTAATTTCAAAACAGACATGACATAACATAATCTATCAATCCTATTATGCGCAAGCTCAGCAAGCGCCAAAAATTTGTGTTTTTTTTTGTAATTTTAAAACAAATATGAGCAAAGCAGACTAACTACACTGCTATCATGCTCGAGCGCAGTGAGCGTTAATTTTGTTTTGGTTTTTCATTTTCAGTAATTTCAAAACAGGCATGAACAAATGAGACCACGTTACTAAATACTACTTATATGCGCGAGTGCTGCGAGCGTGAATGTTTTTTTGGTATTTTTAGTAACGCGTGTGTAGCTAGCGTGATGTTATTAGTTTTTCTAGTAGTTTGAAACAGATATGATAATAGTACACGTGAATTATTTAAATTTAAAAAACATTTAACTCAGTGGCTAATTGAAAAATGCTTTTATAATATGAAGGAATTTTTAGATTATAGAAAATCATTTAAAAATATTATGTGCACATTGTGGGTTGACCTGAGGGGTTGACAAAGTACTATGATTTTAATTTTGATATTTGATATTTTTTATTATGACTGAAGTATTAATTTTAATTTTCAAAGAAGTAGGTATATAACATTATTAGTATTAGAATTATCATTGAAATTATTATGTAATACATCATGCTGAAAGTATAACGCTTTTCTTGTATTGTATTTTTATTTAAATTTGTCAATTATAAAATGTATTCATATGTCCAAAAAGGCAGGTTTTGGCATGAGCACTTTAAAAATGAACCACATTGTATGTACCTGAAACTTATGAATAAATGATTATGAATTATGAATACCAGTACCACCACCTAAATCGCGGGCCGCAGAAGCTACTTCTTTGTCCTATTGCCTCTTAGTAGTACTCTAATAATTTAATAACAATTTCTTTCACAGTGCCAGCGCAGCCAACATCCTGACTTCCATGAGGACCTGGTGGCCGACTGGCTCCAACCCCAGCGATAACTCGTGGCAGTCCACGCTGTTCACGGCTCTAGCTGGCGGCGCCAACGCAAGGGTTGTGTTCGAAAATGCGCCTAACTCTATCGCCAACTACACTAGTGCTAGTGAGTAACAACGCACACATTCAGGCTATAATAGAAACCGTCATTTCGAAAAGGACACAGGCCCATTAAAAATGATATGTGCCATTTTCACAGGATATACGTAAGACGCACGAAGAAATAAAATAGCTTCAAAAAAGTGATATACTTACCTAGTAAAAAATGCGGTTTTTTTGTTAGTTTAAAACAGACCTCCCCACTGCTATTAAGCGCGAGCGTAGTGAGCGCGAAAAAAAACTTTATTTATGCCCTTGTGCACAGAGTGTGTGAATTTGTCAGTTTTCACAAACATTTTGAAAGTTATGAGCAAAGCAGACCAACGTACTACTGTCAAAACATTTACGATTCAGTGACTTCGAAGCAAATAAGAGCAATAGAGACCATGTACCTACTACCTGCTACTATTATGCGAGTGCAGCGAGCGTGAAAATTTCTTAAATGCAAGCAAGCGCGAAAATTCGCATTAAAATGAAAATTCGAAAGTATGGACGTTGATGCATCGACATCCTCATGACACCCCCGTTGGATCCGCGGCTTTTGAACACTAGAGCAGTCAGCTCGAAATGTTTTAGATGTTTTGTTAGCAAAAGCTTGATTTGAAAGTAATATCAGATATGATTGGTTCGACCCATAGCTGCACTTTTTATAATTGTTATTAACTACTAGAGCAATAAAATATTTAATTGAAATCAATGTAATTTCTTCCAGTCCGCACCATCAGCAACATCGATTCAACCACTGCTTGCGTGCCGGCGCGCCGCTGGTGCACGCTCAACGCGGCCGAGCAAACCAAGTGCTCCTGGGTGCGCGCCGCCGCCTACAGCCTCGGCATTCAGCCATCCATCAACTGCCAGCAACGGACCAGCATGTTCTCCTGCCTGGAGGAGATCAGGGAGGACAGGGCCGACTTCGTTTCTTCCCCGTCGAATTACGGATTTTTGGCTAGGCAGTGAGTTTCATTTCTACTTTTATCTACTTATTAGTATTAGTTAACGTTGCTACGTACAGTGATATCTATCCAACAACAATAAAAGTAAACGTAGAAATCTACATCGCGCAAGCTAAACTTCACCAAATCCTGCATCGCGCAAGCTAAACTTCACCAAATCCTGCATCGCGCAAGCTAAACTTCACCGAATCCTGCATCGCGCAAGCTAAACTTCACCAAATCCTGCATCGCGCAAGCTAAACTTCACCAAATCCTGCATCGCGCAAGCTAAACTTCACCGAATCCTGCATCGCGCAAGCTAAACTTCACCAAATCCTGCATCGCGCAAGCTAAACTTCACCAAATCCTGCATCGCGCAAGCTAAACTTCACCGAATCCTGCATCGCGCAAGCTAAACTTCACCAAATCCTGCATCGCGCAAGCTAAACTTCACCGAATCCTGCATCGCGCAAGCTAAACTTCACCAAATCCTGCATCGCGCAAGCTAATCTTCACCAAATCCTGCATCGCGCAAGCTAAACTTCACCAAATCCTGCATCGCGCAAGCTAAACTTCACCAAATCCTGCATCGCGCAAGCTAATTTTCACCAAATCCTGCATCGCGCAAGCTAAACTTCACCAAATCCTGCATCGCGCAAGCTAAACTTCACCAAATCCTGCATCGCGCAAGCTAAATTTCACCAAATCCTGCATCACGCAAGCTAATCTTCACCAAATCCTGCATCGCGCAAGCTAAACTTCACCAAATCCTGCATCGCGCAAGCTAATCTTCACCAAATCCTGCATCGCGCAAGCTAAACTTCACCAAATCCTGCATCGCGCAAGCTAAACTTCACCAAATCCTGCATCGCGCAAGCTAATCTTCACCAAATCCTGCATCGCGCAAGCTAAACTTCACCAAATCCTGCATCGCGCAAGCTAAACTTCACCAAATCCTGCATCGCGCAAGCTAAACTTCACCAAATCCTGCATCGCGCAAGCTAAACTTCACCGAATCCTGCATCGCGCAAGCTAAACTTCACCAAATCCTGCATCGCGCAAGCTAAACTTCACCAAATCCTGCATCGCGCAAGCTAAACTTCACCGAATCCTGCATCGCGCAAGCTAAACTTCACCAAATCCTGCATCGCGCAAGCTAAACTTCACCGAATCCTGCATCGCGCAAGCTAAACTTCACCAAATCCTGCATCGCGCAAGCTAATCTTCACCAAATCCTGCATCGCGCAAGCTAAACTTCACCAAATCCTGCATCGCGCAAGCTAAACTTCACCAAATCCTGCATCGCGCAAGCTAATTTTCACCAAATCCTGCATCGCGCAAGCTAAACTTCACCAAATCCTGCATCGCGCAAGCTAAACTTCACCAAATCCTGCATCGCGCAAGCTAAACTTCACCAAATCCTGCATCGCGCTAGCAAAACCTGTGTCACGTTGATAATTTCAGTGACATCGAATCCGACAGCTTGTGAAAGTTGGTATAAAATCCTACTTCACACAAGACAAAACTTGAGTAGGTACCTAAAATAGGTAAAGCTATATTTAGTATAGCCTGGGCATTCAATCTGCTATCAACTCCTGCCTGGAGGAGATCAGCGAATACAGGGCCGACTTTGTTCCCTCGCCGTCTAACTTCGGGCATTTAGTGAGGAGTTTCCCATTTAAACTCTTCCTCTTTTTTTTCTTTTTCACCAGATTAGTTACGTTTAGCGACATCTATCTGAGCGCTAGTGAAACTTAGTACGAATCCTGCATCGCGCAAGCAAAACCTGTGTAACTTTGGTAATTTCAGTGTGAAATACCGTACATAAAGTCCAAAGAACTTATAGATAAAGGACCGGGATGTGAACTCACGACTGCAGACGGCCGTCAGGGATCAGAACGAGGCGGTGATGGAGGCTCTGGGCCCCGGCCGGGACAAGGCAAAAAAATGGCATAGGATGTGAAAAAAAAAAATTTGTAATTTATAAGAAATAAGCATTGCGCGAATGGTTCAAGCATTCATGCTCGAATGCTCGCCATCAAAGGCTCCTTCTTGCGGCGGCATCACGTGCCGGGTCGCTCTCTTCCCTCAAATATGGCCGAGGAGAGCGGTGGCTGGCACGTGTGTCACACTCGTGATCGGGTGCTGCTTGCGGGTCGCCGGTCTGCTCGTGGCATTCACGCAATGCACCGACTAACTAACTTAGGCTAAAATTTCAAGTACCTACTAACTCTCGTTGTACATTATAATCAAACAATTGTAATTTAAGTTAACAAAGGGTACAGATCCTGAAGTCTGCGATTAGTAAAAAATCAGTAAAAAAATAAAACACGACCTCATGATTGTAAGGCGGTTACTATCCCCAGACTACCACGGCTTCAATTCACAGCTTTCACGGGATTCACAGCTAATCATGAACTACTTCCGCAGGCACTACAGGCTGACGCCAGTGAAGTTGGTGCAGAACCAGCGCGCGGCCGCGGCCCGCGTCGTCGCCTTCGTGAAGCAGAGCGCGGCGCTCGACAACATCACTCGCTTCGAGAACCTCAGGGACAAACGCGCCTGCTTCCCGGAGTATGGTGGTCTTGGTAAGTTGAAACCCATTACTGAGCTTTCTGTACCAGCCTTGAAAAATTCTGGTGTACTGTGACCGGTTGCGCTGTTCGGGTTAATAGTCCACTGCAGGACGTAGGCCTGCCCATGAAGGGTGAGTGGAGCCTCCACAGAACAACTCTCTCAAGAATCACTCGATAAAAACTGGCTCAAGGACGTTGGTGTAGTCTCTCACAATGATTATAGGTCTTGATTAAGAATAATTAATTAATTCAGAATTTGATTTAAAAACTAACATAATAAATCTTCATTTTTTTCTGGATCTCGTTAAAATTTTTCGATAGTGTTCCGGCCCAACTAAAATTATTTACCGATTCTTGCCCCAGACTATAAAGTCCAACCGGAAAATATAGCCAATGTGGCCGTAGGTTGCTTTTAACCCATGCATTTTCAAGCATCGTCCTTCTACTACTTAATACTTATTTTACTTTAGCGTACGTGGCCTTCGTCCGCGCTGCCCAAGAGCGAGGAGTGATCAGCGCTTCGGAGTGCGACTACGGCAAGGCAGTCAGCGAGTTCTTCGCGGGAGCCTGCGCGCCCGGCGCCTTGGACGCGAGCCACTCGCTCTCGGACGTCGTAAGTATTCTTACGAGATGGCTTCTTGGCACTTTACTTCACACAATCACTTCACAAAAACACCAAAACATACGACATAATTAGTTCGCAAAGCTCTTGTATAATCAGTTAAAACCATAGACAAAAGTACTCAAAGTTAAAACGAACATTATTCACTTAATTTATTTCACACAAAATACAACAAAACATACGACACAAGTAAATACACTTCACACTGGCATTGATATTTACACACACACAAGTCACTGAATCAGAACTGAACACGAGATGCTTTCTCTCCGATTGTAATAACAAAACTTATTCAAAAGGAAATCATCGCTCTATATAAGAACAAAAGTTGCCTAGAAATCTCTAGGATAATCGACGCTATTGTGTTTGTTAAAGTAAATAACTCTGTGTGCGGATTTTCGAGGTTCAATACAAATATTTGGTACAGTCCGCGCCATATATGTAAAGTTAGCTACCAGCTGCACAATATCCAATCCTGACGGAAGCTCACATAAAGCCGCTCGTTGATTGGTTATATCGCAGCTTATAGCTAACTTCACATCCTTCAACTTGTGTGGCGCTGTGGCGATCCATCCATCCTCACAAACGCGAAAGTTTGTGAGGATGGATGGATGGATAGATGGATGTATGGATGTTTGTTACTCTTTCACGCAAAAACTACTGAACGGATTGAGATGAAACTTTGCAATAATATAGCTTATATATCAGAATAACACATAGGCTATAAATTATAATGATATATTGCGTATGCTGGCGAAGCCGCGGGTAAAAACTAGTGGTAAATAAAGCCAGGTTTCGCGCCGCCGTGAGAGCAGTGGGCGCGAGCATTTGGATTATTATCTTTAGATCTTCAAGGTTGTCAAAAACAATTGGAATTCATTTTTTTTATACTGCGCGCCACACAAATCGGCGGATGAGAAGTTAGCCGCAGATGACACTTCGCCGTGATTGGCTACTTATTGTGCATGTGTGCATAATTCAGATGCCGCGTGTGGTAGTGCCCCGGCGTCTCGTTTCTCTGGCTCCCGCGTCTGCCTATATTTCAGCTTTTGCGCAGCGCTCTGCGCATAACTTCCTATCGATTTGTGTGGCGCTCAGTATACTTACTGTATTTTAGCACTTGTCTGAAAAAAGCATCTTTTTCCTTTAGAATGTCTCCAGATGCACTAAATGATTATTTTGCGGTTTCAGAACTTCGACGCCGCCAACCTCTGCTCCCTGTGCAGACCCGCCAACGGCGCAACTAATAATGGTAAGTACTTATATAATTTGAAACGAACTTTCTTACTTACAATACAATACAATATAACTTTATTGTACACCAGAAAAACAGCTTAAATAACAAAGTAGGTATAAAGGATTTGTTCCGTTACCGGTATTAAAATAAATAAAAATTCTAACCAGATCAATGATTGCTGTTTTATAAAGAGCATTCAAAATGTAATTATTATCTGATAAAAACATATTTTTAAAGCCCTGCAATATTTAGAAAATCGATAATATATATTTGGGGTATGTAACGTGAAACGGAACGGATATCTCGTAAAGAAACACGCTAATCTGAAAAAACTCAAAGCCAATTTAAAAAACAAGTATAATAGAAATGTCAATGTCAAAGGAAATTGAATATTCATTTGATTTTCCGGTCAGTGTTGCCACCTTAGCCCTTTTGGAGCTAGATCTAGCACTGTTTACTGTAGGTGAACCCCTTGTATTTGTTTATTCATTAGTGTAATGATTTAGCCCGGAAAGGGCTATCTAGCGCTTATTTGCCCTATTTATTTTCGTAGAAAATATTATTTTGAATTTCCAATATACTTTTATAAAATAACAATTTAAAAAAAAATGCAGGGCTATATATTATTTTTTATTACTCCATGGAGCTTTCAAATTTAAGTACATTCCTAGAAAAATTAAATGATCTTGGTTAGAATTTTAATACCGAGTTCCTTGTAAATCAGGTACAACTCCTTTTCTTAAAATTAGGAAGTACAACGGCGGCCTTATCGCTTTAAGGTCCAACAAGTTGACGGCACGAACTCCTCTATGGGCGTGGCTAAAATGAATGCTATCTCAACTGTCTAGCTCGAGAAAGAGACAGACTCGGTGATGAGCAGTAGAGGTAGCGTGTGCGCACACAATGAAATATCACAATATGCGTATTTCGACACGCACGCCCACGTCTGCCATTTCATTCAACGCGGACACTATAATATTGAATGAGTAATCGTAAATCCAAGCTGCGTGAATACCTGCCTTGTAGAGTTGTCACGTCGCATGTTTATTGAATTGAATCTAATCTAATACAATTATACAATATAATAATACAATACGTCAAGTAGTTATCCAAATAGTAGAGACTTCGCGAGCACATTTTGTAGTAATTTCAAAGAAGATATAATAATACTAGTAATTTCGAGTATAGGTACTTAGTCAGTTCTCCAAATTGCACATTCATAAATGTTCTCAATAACAAAAGCAGTACGGTTCAATTTCGCAGCAAAATGCTCAGCTCGATCTTGATCGAAATACCTACATTCTTATTTTTTTAAATATCTGTCATTATAAGGATGCATTTACTCATCATTACGAAAAACTTTTACTATGGGACCAACTGCGAAATATCGAAAAAAATAGCTGTTCTATACAAAAAGTTAATTAATTCTCGACAAATTGTACGGATCGGCTCATTATTTTTCGCGTTTTCGCAGTTGGTCCCATAGCAAAAATTCGTGAGGAGTAAAATACGTTCTTAAAATGTTACGTACTAAAAAAGGTTAATACCTACTTACATACTTGTTGGGATTTTGACTATTATTATTTTGCTAAATATTATCAGTCGGTTGATAAATGCCTACTAAAAATGTCGCTGATGACTAAAAACTAACAACCGGACAGATGAATAAAAATTTTGACAATCCAGATACCTTCGCTTCTCCAATAAAGGACATCATTCACGTTCCATACATTTTTGGGCTAAATCTAAAAGTGCCGGCCAAATTATAACTAATGAGGACATAGTGTTAGTGCATATTATTCTGAGCATTTTATACTATGGGACTAACTCTCATCGATCACTCCCTGGGTAGTTATCGAGTTTTGAATATCGTTTTTGTAATTTTAATTGAGTTGTTATTTTTTTATGATATTTTGCTATTACTTGTAAACCTACTCTCTAGGATCCCTGGGTAATTATCGAGTATTAAAATCAAGTATTTTATTAGAAGAAAGTCGTGTTAGTTACACCATTTATAACTCAAGAATGGCTGAACCGACTCGGCTGTAAATTGGTGGGGAGGTAGCTTAGAACCAGGAGAAGGACATAGGATACTTTATATCCCGTTCCTTTTTATATTTTTTGATAGTTATTCATCTTCTCTTGTTCATATCATTTTTCCCTTAAAAAATCGTTAGCGAAACTGTCACTTATCACAACGACGCTAATAGGCCCAATTTTCAAGGCACCGTCGTAATTATAACAGCTAATTAGAATATCTACGTTTCTGTTTCTCTTTAGGGATTCGATAGCGAGAACACATTTTACATTCCTATTAATTTTACGATGGCGCGTTCATAACTGGGCCTAATATGGATTGACGAAACGTAATAAGATGGAAAGTGACATATATTGACTGCAGACTTTTATAAATGTCACGCTTAGCATAGCAAAGGGACAAATTGTCTTTTGACCATTACAGCTCCTCGAAAAGGGAATATAGTATGGATTGACAGTGACAACTGACATTAAAATTGGACTAAATGGTTTTTCCCTATGCCATGCTACATATTACAATGACGTTTAATACCTACTGGGCCGTCATTTTGTCTGACATTAAAAATATTTTTAAATATACCACCATTAGAGGTTAAACATGTTTCTTTATTCTACCTTTATGGTACATAATCCATACTAATATACGAAGAAACGAATCGACTTGATTTTTAGGAGTAGTATGGCATGAGTATAAGTATCTTGACTCTAAGGTTATTAACCTTGACTGTGAACTGTGACCTTGACACGAACATACATTTCTGTTGGTTTGGTTAGGATTGAACAGTGATAAAAGTCTCAGTTCGCCTCAGTTGCGGCACTCCTCATGAGGCACGCAACTTACCGGCCAGCCTCTCAGCTGCCATAGTTAAAAAGCCCAGAAAAGCGGCCCAACCACGAGTGCGAACTTCTAAGCTGCCAAGGGAGAAAAAACCCAAAAAATCGGGAGACCTCCAGCGCCGCCTTCTCAGCTGTCTCAGAAGAAACTCAGAGAAGCGGCTCTGGGATTCCCGCGCCGCCCATAAGCCTCGGCTACTAAGTTCCCCCGCCACGACAAGGCGGGAACCCGTACACTCTAACCTTACTCGTATCTTAATCAATAGAAGCATTTATAAGTATAAGGTATCATAATACTTTAGGTAGGTAGGTCAGGTTAGGTTTGGACAGTGGCAAGGTGCAAGGGTACTTGACTTTTTTTTATAGAGCAAGTGCCTTTAGTAACTACCACTAAGTACAAGACTTATAATGTAAAACGTTATAAACTACTACTACATAACAATCAATTGGATCATCCACAGACCCTTGAAGGTCTATAGATAGTCCAAATACTCAAGCCCACTGCCAGTTAGCAGCGTGCCCAGCATGCTGGCAGCATTGCCACGCTGATTGGCAATGCATATACGTTAGCCAAATAAACACCACACACACACGTCGGGTACACCAGACGCTCAGAAAGACTTTTAAAAATAAGACCGGCCACCACGGGCACAATGTCTCAATTTCAAACGGCTGAAATATGTAACCACTGCCGAGGTTAGCATATTTGCGCCGTTGGTGCTGCTCCGAATCGGCCGAACATTACTGTCTTTACCAAAGTGAGATAGCTCAACCAGATCTACATTTTGTATGACAGCTGTCGAACTTAAAAGTAGTTTATCTCCGTAACTGTCAACTTTTGATCAATGATATCTTCACGAAAGTGAGATAGCTGAACCAGATCTACATTTTGGATGACAGCTGTCGAACTTAATAGTGGTTTATCTTCGTATCTGCCGATTTTAGATCATTACTGTCTTTACAAAATTAAGATATCTAAACCAGATCTACATTTTGGATGACAGCTTGAACTTAAAAGTGGTTTATCTCCGCAAATGTCAACTTTTGATCAATGCTATCTTAAAGGTGAGATAGCTCAATGAGATCTACATTTTGGATAACATCCATTAAACTTAAAATATCTCAATGTAGGTATCACCGTAAGGTTAGCTACCTACATTCTTTAACTTTCGCGGTACGAAGTTCGCCGGGTCTGCTAGTAAATAATAAAAGTATATGACATCAAATGGGTGGAAAGCAATATGTACAGATTTTCTATACAGTCAAATAATCGTAAAATACTTTTAGTCTTATTCATCCTAAATATTATGCTTATTTTTCTCTATTGAGATCTCAAAAAGTGTCAATAAATTGTAGGTGGACTTATACTAGGCTATGATGAAAATAATAACATTTTAGTTTAGTTTACAACCGTCATTTAATGACTTTTTAGAATAATGTTGTGGTGATCTGAAATAACATAGATTGTTTAGGGTGTTTCTCTAAATTTTCATGATGTAAAAATGAAACACATTTAATAACTTACGATTCGGACGTAGAACAACATTCTCTTTATTTTTTTTCCAAGCTGCGGGCTTTCCCTTCCTTTTCTTGCGAGGGGTACTTAGTTTCAGACGGGTTTTATTGCCAAACCGCTAGTATGTTTTTTTTTCTGTGTAATAATACCAAACAAAGTAAAATTACTAATTAAAATGTACATAATTATATGTACTAATAGAATATCCTAATTAATTATTAAAAAGCTCTAATGAGAGAAAAAAATATGAAAAATAAATAATTTAAAAATTCGATAACTACTCAGGGAGTGGTCCTAGAGGATTGGTACCATAGTATACAATGCTCAAATTAATATGCACTACTATTATTCTATAATGAAATACTTTGGCCGGCACTTTCGGAATTAGCCCAAAAATGTATGGACTGTGAAAGATCTCCTTTCCTAGGATTTTTGCAAAAAAAAGGTTTATCAAATTTTACTACGACATATAGAAAAACGTGTTTGTTTTCTCGAATTAGGTACGCCCCATAGTAAAAGTTGTTCCTAATGATGATCTTAACCACCACCTTTCAATTGAACAAAATCATACTGTAGGTAAGTAGGTACCTACATATTTTTCGTAATATTATTAGAGTTGTATGAAATGTTCTGACAAATATACCTAACGTAAGTGTATCTAACCTAACGTTCTGAACTCAGAATAATGAAACAGTTCAGACGTTCGGCTTCGCTTTTTATCCTGCTCGCGCCAGTTACTTACGCTACGAGAGCAAGCGGGATGAAAAGCGAAGTCGAACACCAGAACGCGTACGGGGAACGGATAAGTACCTTCTAGAAGACAAAATGAGCCCGGTCCGTTTATAATGCACTGCGAGCGTAAACAAACGCGCTCTACCTACGTTAATCCAGAATTACCCAGTACAATTGTTAATACCTACTACTAATAATAATCACCACCTACCCATAGTTCAATTTGTAGGATAATCAAATAACCGGCAAGAAGTCCAAAGAATATACCTACGTCAATACTTCCGAAGTTGAAAACAATGATCGTCCGATCGTCGAATAATGCGTCCTTATCATATAAGATATTATATGGTCTGGTGAGTTGGTGTCGTTGAACTCTGCGTGATAACACAGAGTTCAACGACACCAACTCACCACGGGCACGGGCTAGTGGAGAATGGCGGCCGGACTCGGCCGAAGCCGCGTAGCGTACGGGGGCCGCGCTGGGAGCACGCGCTACACGTTCCGTCCCGCTCCCCGCGCGGGGTACACAGTCGGGTGAAATAGAACTATAATTTTTACCTAAACACGGCCGCGTAAAAATGCGCGTAAAGGCTTTTGCTCATAGTGAATCCTGTAAAAACTGCTAGATGAATTAGTTCAAATTAAAGTTATTTAAACTTGAGAATATATATGCTAAGATTATTGCTCAATTACTATGGACTCAGTCTAGTTATTGTGCGATTTATTTAAGCCTAAAGTTTCCTTAAAATTAGTGTTAAAATTCAAATGTTTTGAGGCTTATTTTAGTTGAATGCATAGTTTTGATTACAGTTATTTTTAGCAATAATCATAGATTATGTCACAATAAATTGATTTAAATCTTAGTTTTAGATATTCAACATTAAAAAATCGTGTATTGTACCATGGACGTTTGTATGGAGTGACGACTAACTTGTTCAACCTTAAGCGATTTCTTCCAGGCTACCTTTGGATGGACAGAAAATCAGAGTACAAATATGTGGTTGGTGGTGTATAATAAAAGTAAAATGTGGAAAGAAAAAATAATTACTTACAAACTAAAATACAATAATTACATATTAAGTATAATAATAATATACTACATCTTCAATAAGATAAATATACATACATAAATATATAATAAATACAATACATATTTGTATACCATAAATATCATGTATAGTTGTTATTTAACATAATGAAAGAAAGTGTCTGAAAACTAGGTTATTGAATATATGGAGAGACTTAGCCTGCCTGGTAGCTCCAGGCAGCTCATTCCAAAGCAGGACAGATTGTACTGAGAAAGATTTCATATAGGAAAGATTGGTATGGGAAGAGGAGTGGATTTTGAGTTTCAAGGCACGGGAAGGTCTCAAAGTACCAGAATGACCTTGAATAAATTCGAAGCGTTCTTTGAGACAGCCGTTTGGATGCCGTGGTGGCCTAGAGGTATTGACACTCGCCTTGCAACCGTGGGGTCGTGGGTTCAAATCCCGGTCCCGTACCAATGCGTTCTTTGGAATTTATGTACGGAATTTAACACCACTGGCTTTTCGGTGAAGGAAAACATCGTGAGGCAACCTGCATGCGTCCGTAGAAGAAATTCGATGGCGTAACGTGAATCCATCAACCCGCACTGGGCCAGCGTGGTGGATATGGTCCAATCACCCCTTCGTGGGTAGGCCTACGTCCTGCAGTGGACTATTAAAAAAAGGCTGGTACAGTACAGTACAGTACAGTTCTTTGAGATACAAAGGAGTGGAAGGAAAGAACAGATTTTTTTTACTTACCTTTTTTTTTATTTTTTTTTATTTCGAATAGGTTTGCGTTTGACTACACACTGCCTGATATTAAGCAGATGTGCGGTCACTTAACTATATCAAAGGATTTCAAGGTGCTTATAAAACTCTGACACCAGGGCTTGGGCCGTTTTGCTCAGTCAGCATATTATGGCAGATATATAATCTAAGCCAACAAACTCTCTTTCGGATTTAGGTATAATATTAGTAGTAATGTTCCTTCTTATTTCAGCCACCTGTGCGTTTGACTACAGCAACATGTACTACGGGAACAACGGCTCCCTCGCGTGTCTCACTGACCCGAATGCAGACGTCGCTTTCATCAATATACAAAACATTTCTAGTAAGTTTAGTATTAGTATTATAATATTAATATTCAAACGTAATAATATTTATGTATAGTAATAGTTGATTGAATATTACGCAGCTTGTACTCGTATATATTGTATGAGATATATATAATCGATATAATATATATATATATATATAATCGACTTGTATGATTCGGCCTATATCCATCCACCCATCCATCAGCCAAAGGACGTCCACTGCTGGACATAGGCCTCCCCTATGGATCTCCAATAAGACCGGTTGGAAGCGGCTTGCATCCAGCGCGATCCTGCGTTCTTAATGAGGTCATCCGTCCACCTTGTGGGTGGACGTCCTACGCTGCGCTTGCCGGTAGGTACGTGGTCTCCACTTGAGAACTTTTCGACTCCACCGGTCATCAGTCCTCCGCGCTATGTGCCCTGCCCATTGCCATTTCAACTTGCTAATCCGTCGGTAACTTTAGTTCTTCTACGGATCTCCTCATTCCTGATTCGATCCCGCAGAGAGATTCCGAGCATAGGCCTCTCCATAACTCGTCGGGCTACTCGGAGCTTACTGATAAGGCCCATAGTGAGAGACCACGTTTCTGTGCCATAAGTCATCACTGGCAACACACACTGGTCGAAAACTTTCGACTTGAGGCACTGAGGTATGTCGGACGAGAAGACGCTACGCAATTTTCCGAACGCTGCCCAGCCGAGTTGGATTCGGCCTATAACTGCCATTTTAAATCCAATATGGCCGACGGCCCAAGATGGCGGATTAGTTAAGTCATAATTATATCTAATATCATTATATTAGATGTAATTAGTATAGTGGTTTAAGTAATGTGGTTATAAACGGTTTTGCAGAGAACAATATAAAAAATAATCCTACTAATATTATAAACGCGAAAGTTTGTGAGGATGGATGGATGGATGTTTGTTACTCTTTCACGCAAAAACTACTGAACGGATTGAGATGAAACTTTGCAATAATATAGCTTATATATCAGAATAACACATAGGCCGCAATATCATTATAAATTATAATGATATTGCGTCAAAAATCAAAATATCATGCGGGCAAAGCCGCGGGTAAAAACTAGTTAGGTAATAATTATAATGTTGAGATTCGAGAGAATGGGTCATTGTGAATTATTTAATGTAAATATATAAGTCGTTATAAACTTTCGCGTTTATAATATTAGTAGGCTTAGTGCTTGTGGTGGTCAAGAGGTAGTGACACCCGCCTTACAATCGTGAGGTCGTGGGTTCGAATCCCCGGTCCCGTACCAATGAGTTCTTTGGAATTTATGTACGGAATTTCACACCACTGGCTTATCGGTGAAGGAAAACATCGTGAGGCAACCTGCATACGTCCGTAGACGAAATTCGATAGCGTATGTGAATCCACCAACCCGCACTGGGCCAGCGTAGTGCATATAGCCCAATCACCCTTCGTGGGTAGGCCTACGTCCTGCAGTGGACTATTAAAAAGGCTGGTACAGTACAGTGCTTGTAACCTAGCACTTTGGCATCGCGCGGCGTTGTAGTCGGCTTGCAATCGCCTTACGACTATACTCTATAAAATTTAACTTGATCTTTGCGACAGTGACGTTGACATAGAAGATTGACATTTTTTGAGTTGAGATAGTGGTGGGAAAAATCGATTTTCAAACAATGTTGTAATGAAATCGAATGAGTAGTTGTATTTTATTTACTTACTATTATTTAAGATCAAGTATGTACACATGTAAATAATGTTATGATTTTAATTAAACACTCATAATAATGTAAAGATAGTATTTATCGACGTTTTTCACTATTATCGATGCTAATGTAACATAATATGATTGGGTTTAATTTAATTACACATGTAAAAAATGTTATGATATTAAAATGTACAATAAAATTAATGATAAATTAAGTTTTATCTAAAATATCGTGAGTATAAACTATCGATATTTTAATTAAAACTCTATCTAAAACTCTGTGGTCACGATCATTCGTCGCCCATCACTAATCGGCATGCCCATAAAGTATGACATTGACAGACTATTAAGAAATTCAGGACTTCATAGGCGTGATTTTTCTGACAGCTGTCGCAGAGATCAAGTTAAATTTTATAGAGTATAGCTAACTAAAAACCCTGCCCACTACGTAGCTTGGGTAGGGTTTTGGCTCTGACACTTTTTTTGCACGATTTTGACTCTAAATATTTGCTAGTAGATTTTAGCTAATGATTTTTGTGTTTCCAGCACATCTAGCGAGTCTGAACCTGCAAGAGAGCCAGTTCCGAGCTCTGTGCCGCAACAACACCCTGGCTGTGAACCCCGGAGTCGCTGTCGACGACAACTGCGCTCTAGCCTACGTTGTAGACGCTGAGGTGGTCACCAGAAGGTCAGTACATGTACAGGGTTATTCCTTATCAATTAGCATCCTTTGAGGGTTTTTTCTGTACATCAAAACTAACAACAACAAAATGTTCCATAGAAAAATATCGTTCACTCAAAATGAGAAATTGTATGGAACAGCTGATTTTTTATTTAAGTTTTGATTAAATTCGCAGAACAAAAGTTGATAGATTTGATGTACAGAATAAGCCTAAAAGGATGCTAATTAATTAGGAATATAATGGCTAGCTATAATGGCTAAATGACAACACAAGTCACAAGTAATACAAAATCTATACATTTGTATGGCACTTGTGACGTCACGCGGAACTTTAACTGGTTATATCTTCATCGATTGTTGATTAATTGAAAAAAGATAAAAATACGTGTCTATAGTACATTGTTCACCGAGAGGAGAAAGTGACCGATTACCGTCGAGGGCTTTAAAACACCCGAGATCGGGAATCGCACTTTCTCTCGAGTGATACATAGTGCTTTATACTACACCTACGAGGAAAATAAATTCTACGAAAACTGAATCCTCAAACAACACACAAATTGAAAATGGCGCCAATGGCGTCTGCAATTTTCACATGTTCTTTTTTCAAATAGTTTGACACCATCCAACACACAGCTAGTGGCCAGTGTCATTTTGCGAACTTGGAGATAAAAACTCACTGTAAAAACTTTTTGGCTTTTGATATTTAGGTTACCAGCGCATAGTCTTACCCAAAATTAAAAAAGAAAAACCATGTAAGAAATGGATTTTCATACACTTTTCTCTCCCGCTCAGATGCGTTTTCTCGCCGCATATTTGTTCGATATGCAATGACGTACTTTCTACCGTAAATTTGATAAAGTATCAAGGTACTTTCCGAGCAGGTGTAGTATAAATATTTTTTGATAATCTATCTGAGGGACTTACTATATTTAATCATCAAGCCTATTCCATTACTCGGTCAGGTAGAATGAAGTAAACTCAACATTGCTTGTATTTTTAATTCCAGACAAGACCCTCTATACAACAGCCTAAACGTCCTCTTCGACTCTCTGGACCAATATTTCGGCTACAACGCAGCCATCGGCACGCAACTCGTCAATCTCGAAATATTCTCTCCTTTCGACGGCATCAGCAACCTTCTATTCAAAGACTCCACCATCGGCCTGACTGAACCTACAAGCGACAGTGCCCACGAGCCAGCCAGGAATTATATAGAGCTGTTCAGACATCTGCAGGCCTGTACTGGGTCCGCGCCACCTGTGGGGGGCTTCGCTACTCGCAGTGTATATTCTATCATCTCTATGGTGGTCCTTACTGTTTTGACTAGGTGTTTGTATTAATTTTTGGTTTAATTTGTGCGGGGAGAATTGTTGTCTAATATAGTGGTATATTGGTCTAATGTAGGGTTATATTGGTCTAATACAGTGGTATATTGATCTAATGTAGTGTTATATTGGTCTAATACAGTATTATATTGGTCTAATGTAATGTTATATTGGTCTAATACAGTGGTATATTGATCTAATACAGTGGTATATTGATCTAATGTAGTGTTATATTGGTTTAATACAGTATTATATTGGTCTAATATAGTGGTATATTGGTCTGTATAGTGTTATATTGGACTATGCTATCATTATGGTGCAATTTTCATTAGTTCTGTTTGATGTACTATGTGGTTTTATCAATTTTGAGTATCAGCGCTTGGAAACTAGACATAACATAAACTAAAATCAATGGCGCCACCATCGCAAGATTTTGTCGTTTTGGCAAGATACTAATAATAATTTATAGTTCAAAGGGTTTTCGTAGTTCTTAATGCGTTACTCTATTACGATTTTGCGAACTTAAAAGCTAACTCTATATTAGACATAATATTATAAGAAAGGTAGTTTTTGTCTTTTTGGCTATGACAATTCTCTTACCGCACTAACTCCGCAATAGTACATTTAAATCCCGCATCACTATTTACGCGGGGCTTTCATTTGACAGCTGTCAAATCTGGCAGACAGCAAAAAATGGCGGGACCATCGTGTACTTTAAAATTTCCCCACCCAGTGTTTGTAACTTTGTAATTTACCAGTTTTTTTTTAGGTGTGTACAGATTAAATAACATGTTGTATAACTTGTGCTTTATAACATGTTAAATAACAACATGTTTTATTACATTCAGTGTCCACATCACTGAAACATGTTTTAAAATGATTATGTTACACAGAGATATCTGATTGTCCTGCCCTAAGCCATAAATGGGTGATTAAGGCCATCATTACAAACCACTTTGATGGAGACAGCCCGAAATTCGAGAAAATAAAATCAGTTGTTCCGTATAAAATTGCATCTCGGTATCGACAGAATGTATAAAATAGCTGTTTTTTTCTCAAATTTCGGATACCTAGTATATACCCATACCATAATGATGGTCCGAATCATTTATTTTCGGCTCAGTACCCCAGTTTTGGATAACTCTGTATTACCATGTTAAATAACAACACGTTTTATGACATTGATTGTCCAAATTACTGAAACGTGTTTTTTAACATTGTTTTACAACATGTTATGTTATATAATTTGTACGCAGCTTCATTTAGTTTTGTAGTAATTTAATTTCGTGTTTAAGAGCATGTATTACATTATATGTATTTAAGTAATGAAGGTTGTTAATCAGGTGTGTTATGTGTAAGTACAATTTTTATTTTTGTGAATATTAAATAAACGTTTTGATAGAAAAATCGGTGTTTCAATGTTATACAGAAACTGTACTCAGATGAAAGGCCTTAGTGTCAGAAGTTGATTTGTTCCATTGATGGTACAAGGGTTAAGTTGTTCGCCGTAAGAGAGATAACAACAATGCCGTTTAAAAACGGTCAAAACTCGTCATTGAGCGAAGTGCATATGTTGGGGATGGTCCTATTCGTGGGATCTCCAATTTAAACAAGGCTTCTTCGAGTGGACTGTATTTATTTTTCCTTAGGTATTTAGCGAGTACAGCGGTAATCCTAAGACAATAGGTTCCAACCACAATAGAGGTGTGAAAGTGCAGGTTGATTCTATACAAAGCAAAACAATGCGTACGGTATGAAA
This sequence comes from Hypomecis punctinalis, assembly GCA_949316475.1. Lineage (NCBI taxonomy): Eukaryota > Metazoa > Arthropoda > Insecta > Lepidoptera > Geometridae > Hypomecis > Hypomecis punctinalis. The sequence continues at coordinate 5,299,097 of OX438822.1, forward strand.
GGTAACCGCGCAACAATAAACGTGGGAACCTTAGCTTATTTTAAATCATAATACAATGCGGCAGCTAGCACGCGTCGGCAGGAGTGTGCTAATTGCCGTTACGCAATCTATATCCGGCTTCCCGTCTCGCCATAATCTTCGTGTGAAAGAGACATCGCCAAAGACGGAGATAGATTGAGGATAAACTCCAATATTGCGTCATCTTTTTACTTGACACTGATACATAATCTATATCATACTGCGTAATATTTTGTGGACTGTTACATAATCTATGTCCTACTACGTAATTTATTTCGGACTTTCAGTGCGATTGTTTCGCGTTTTTGGACTAATGGTCCATTACATACATAGTCGTAACTTATATAATAAACACTATTACATATTCTGTGCGATTTGCACGTTGAATTATTCTCAAATTACTAACCTATACATTCATGGACTGATTGTCCGTAACAATTCTCCCCCCAGCGCAGTTCTACGAAGCTATGCCAAGTGGAAGGACAAGCAGTCTTCGAGCTGGACGTCGAAACATCCCGCCCCGTGTTTTCACATCCACGCTACGCACCACGCCGTCTTTCCCGGGATACGTAGCGACGACTCGTCCGCGTGGCCACATATTTCGCGGTAGAAGCCCGTCGGCTATGATTACGAGGTCACCGACTTTTACATTTTCATAAAACTTCGATCGAGTTTCGCCTCTTGGCGTTAGAGTTGGTAAATACTCTTTTACCCATCGTCTCCAAAACATATCTGCCAGCGCTTGCGAAGCTCTCCACTGACGTTTATCCGCTATGTCACATGCTCCAGTGATAGGCATCGCGCTGCCTGAGCCGAGCAGAAAATGATTCGGCGTTAGCGCTTCATCATCGTCATCATCAGTTGACACGTGTAGTAACGGGCGCGAATTCACAGTGTACTCGATTTCCGTGAGTACTGTGAGTAGAACCTCTTCTTTCGGCGCTCGTTCCTTCATTGTGACGTATAATGCGTCCTTTACTGTGCGTATCATTCTTTCCCATGCGCCGCCTTGATTTGGCGCGCCCGGATCAATGAATCGCCAGTCCGCGCGTTTCTTCAGCGCGTAGTCGCGGAGCGAAGGCATCCATTCTTCATATGCCTTTTTCAACTCCATTTCGCTTCCCCGAAAATTCGTTGCGTTGTCGGAAAAATAAATTTCACTCCAGCCGCGTCTCGCGGCCATTCTTCTTAAGGCCATAATTGCGCTGTCCGTACTCAGACTGGAGAGTAATTCTATGTGGATCGCTCGGGTCACCAAGCAGGTAAACAACATGCCCCATCGTTTCTCACGTCTTCGGCCAATCACCACGTTCATTGGACCGAAGCAGTCTATTCCTGAACGGGAAAACGGACGTGTATACGCACTTAGGCGTGCTTCAGGTAAATCGCCTTTAACCGGAGCTGGTAGTCTTCCTTTATGCATTTTGCATCTCGTACACTCGCTCAACGTGGTTCTTACAGCGGGTCTCAGGCGTAGTACCCAATAACGCTGTCTTATGTTATTAACGATGGTCTCGCGTCCCGCGTGATGATTCTCGGCATGCTCCCGCCGAATGAGCAATTTCGTGAAATAGTGTTTTCCGCATAAAATCGGCGGATTTTTCCGCTCTTCCGGAATCGCGGCCGCGCGTATTCTTCCGCGTAAACGCAGGATTCCGTCATTATCGAGCATAGGATCGAGCGTTCGTAATCTGCTCCCCTTTTCAATGTTTTTACCCTTTTGTAGGTATTTTACATCGGTCGCGAAGCTTTCTTGTTGCGCTTGCTTCAGCAACAATAGTTCGGCCGTTTTCAAATGATGCGCCGTCAACTTTGTCTCGCGGTGTCGACACTTATCGATAAATAAGAGCACGTATCCGAGTGCTCGAACTAATCGTTCCATTTTCGAGAATCGTGTCATAATAATAAGAGGAGGTTCGTCCTCTGCACGATTTGCTAGGACCTCTTCATGGTCCGGTTCTGACGCTTCCTCTCGAGGCCAGCTTTCGGGTGGTCCATACAAGAACTTCGGTCCAACAAACCACCTGTCATCGTTTTTTAGGCGCGTTTTCCCACGCCTGGTCGCGTCGTCGGCGACGTTATGAGCCGATGGCACCCACCGCCATTGTTTAGTCTTCGTTAGCTCCGCAATTTCTGCTAGTCGATGAGCTACAAATGGCGTATATCGCACGGCATCATTTCGTATCCAATGGAGGACAGTTTTTGAGTCACTCCAGAACGTAACCGGGCTCGCATATTCTCCCAGTTCTTTCGTTACCTCGGCAGCTAGCCTGGCTCCGATCAAGGCCGCTTGTAGTTCCATCCGAGGTATGCTCTGCGGTTTGAGTGGCGCCACTTTCGCTTTACCGGCTACTAGAGCGATTCTCACAGATCCGTCGTCTGTTAGGTAACGCCAGTACATGGCACATGCGTACGCTTGATCGCTTGCGTCGCAAAATACATGTAGTTCCCGTTGTACGACGTTCCCTAGCTCCCCATAGCATCGCGGTAAGCGTAGCGTCTTAACGCTATCGAGATCCTGTAGCCAATCTCGAAACTCACATGCGTTCTCTAGCGGTATCGGTTCGTCCCAGCCTACTTGTTGTCTCCAAAGCTCGCGAACTTGATACCGTCCTTCTAGTAGATAGCCACTCAGGAGACATAGCGGGTCATATATTGACATGACGGCGGCCAGTACCTCGCGTTTTGTCGGCGTTCTCGTGCCGTCCTTTACGTCGTCTGGCACTCGGTGCATGTTGGTGTTAAACGCGAGTTCGTCGCTGTCCGGCACCCAAATGAGGCCTAAGGTTTTTCCTTGTGCGTTGTGTCCCAATTCTCTAGGGGCGGACGCCTTGTCCTCATCAGGAATCGAACTTAAAATATCCGGTTCGTTCGATAGCCATCCTGCCATCTCGAAACCTGCGTTACTATGCACTTCGCGCACTTCGTTGATAACGCGCATCGCTGTCTCTTGGTCATTGAAGCTATCGACCCAGTCGTCCATGTAATGATTTTCAGTTATAGCGCGATAGGCGAGCGCATGCGTACCTTTCGACATCGACGCATTCTTGTTACGCACGCTGTGCGCCATAAATGGTGAGCTTCGGGCTCCAAAAATCATTGATTGCATCACGTATTTCTGTGGCGGCTTCTTACGTTCATCGCCGCGCCATAAGAAATGTTGCGCTACGCTATCCTCACGGCGTATCTTCACGCGCAAAAACATTTCTTTTATGTCGGCTACGACGGCCACCGGCTTCATTCTGAAGCGTATTAGGATCCCGTATAACGCCTTGAGAAGGTCCGGTCCGTCCAAGAGCATGTCGTTCAGACAAGTCCCATTTGCTTTGGCGGCCGCGTCAAACACTATTCTGACCTTCCCCGGTTTGTTGGGATTTGTTACCGCGAAATGCGGTAAATACCACATGAGTGGATTATTGCCGTGGTCTTCGTCGCATTGTGTTGCGTAACCCTTTTGCACTAGCTTGCTTATCTCCCCGGCGTATGCCTCTCTAAGTTCTGGGCATCTGTCCAGCTTGCGTTCGATCCCGCGCAAGCGACTTAACGCCATGTCGTAGCTGGGCGGTAGGCATACATCGTCGAATTTCCACGGCAATCCGACTTCATAGTGTCTGTTTTTTAATATCGCAGTTTTCTCAAAAATCTCCATGGCGCGTTCCTCATTTTCGTTGGGCTTAACTTTGCGTTCGATGCCCAGCGCGTCCAGGTGAAAATGCGATTTTACTAGTTCGTGTAACTCGTCGTTGGGCGGCGTTATTCTGCTACGCGTATTTTCTTGGGCGGTGCGCACGTGTAGTACCGTCTCACCTTGTGCTACGACGCTACGAGGCGTAGAGCCGTGTATTATCCATCCTAACTGTGTTAGTGATGCCGCCGGTTGATTCTTTGTCCCGGTCAACAATTTACGTGTGACAATTAAATGCCAGTTGTCGGCTCCTATTAGCACGTGTGGTGTCCCGTCCGTGTAGCATACATCTTCTGGTTTCAATTCGCGAAGATGTTCATGGTCTAGGAGGCCGTCGTCTATCGACTGGCTACCTAGCGCGAGGTTAGACACCGTCCTTGCTCTGACTGTGTGATAATCACTCCGGCTTCGACCGCGTAACTTTAATTCGACGACGCGGCTTTCCGGTTCCCTCTGAGTAGATGTAACGCCATGGATGCGTAGAGGTCGTACCGGGCCCCTCGCTCCTATCATCGTGGCGATCTCGTCATCTATCAGCGTGATCGTCGATCCCTCGTCAAGCAATGCAAAGGTGTTAACTTCGATCCCGTGTAGCCCTTTTAGCGTGATCGGGCATACCTTCAATAGCACCTGCTTGTTCGTTCCCGCAAGGTGCGTTGAAGCCGATGTTGCTACGTCATCTTGAACTATTACGGGTTCTGTGGCGCATCGCTCTTTAGCTGTATGTAGAAGTGCATGGTGCGGTTCTCGGCACTCATCTGTCCCGCACTTCCGTGCAGAGCATTTATTGCGCCTGTGTTTGCTGTTAAGGCATTGAAAACATACGCGCGTTTCCTTGGCCCACTCCCATCGCTTCGGAACGGTCATTGATGCTAGCTTTTTACAGCTCGGCGTGGCGTGTTCATTGCCACAGGCTATGCATTCGACCGATCTCTGCGTGGCATCAGTGGTCGCGTATACGTTTGCGCCTTTCTTGTGGGTCACGTTCGCGTTCGTGTTTTTATTGTTATTTGCTGCTTTTGCCGCCGTTGTAGCACATGTCACTGACGTCGAGTATGTGTGGCGCATCGCTCGCTCGGCCTCTCTCAAGAGAAACTTAGATATTGTGATAATCTCAGGCTCTGAGCGACTGCCTTTATCCTCCACATAATCGCACCACCGCGATTTAAGATGTGGCGTCAGTTTCTCTGTTATTCCTCGTGCTAGCATCGGATTCTGCAAATATCCCCGCTCATCAATGCTGTCGACGGTCATGACGATGTTTTGTAGCTTTATTGCGAACGAATTAAGCTCTACGGCCGTTGTATTCGGGTTAAGGCGTGGTAACTTACGCATATCGTTTAACGCCTGATCGATTATCATTTCTGGCCTTCCGTAGCATTGCTCTAATGTTTTCATAATCTGCGACGGATCTGTTGCAGCATATAATAACGCCGACACTGCCTGTCTTGCTTCGCCTCTCAGACACGCCCGCATGCGTGCTAAGTTCTCAGCCGGTGAGAAATTGTGAATCTTCGTAGATTCGCGCATTGCAGCTTTAAATGGTAGCCATTCTCCGATAGCGCCGCTGAAGATAGGTAGTTCTTGCGCTTGTCTCGGCGGTGCTCGCTGTCGTACCATTTTTTCTAATACGTCGGCTAAGCGGTCGATCCCTCGGTCTCGAGACCTCCCAGGCGTAGGCGATCGGTGTCTCCTCGTTTCTTCATACGAACTACGATATCGCTCTTGTTCAACCGCGTCTTGGTTTCTCCTCGGCGGCGAGTGATATCTAACGTGCCCTAGTTCCGGTTGATTCATGTTCGGTTCGCGCGGCTCCCCCCGTGGTGGCTCCCCCCGTGTGCGACTGTGTTGTAACCATTCGTCTATCCGATGACTAGTGTCCGTGTCCTCGGCGGCGGCGGCAGCGATTATGCTATCGCGGTCCGTTTCTTCGCGTATGGTCGCGACGTCGGCAGCGAGACGTTTCTTAATTAGAAGTGCCTGTAATTCCAACTGATCTCTTCTTATGTTGGCTAGGCTTTCTTCCGCTTCTAATTTTCGTTGCCTTATCCGTGCCTCGACGCTGTGTATTGATCTAACAGATGCGGCTCGCTCCACTGGTCTATCACGTGGTACATCTTGTTGATCGGTTTGTCGCTCCGGTAGCGGGTGTTGCATAGTCTGGGGTGGTTCCACGGGTGCGTTCGATGTGGACGGTCCCAAATCAGACGGAGACGCTGGTGATTCTTGCATTGTTTGCTTCTTTTCTGCTTGGTGCGATCTTGTTTTGATCGGGCTCCTTTCAATTGGCATAACTTCTGGCACTTGATGCCCCTAACAGCCCTACTAATAGCCTAACGGTCCCTAACAGTCCTTTGGGAGGGCCCAGTTAAGCCGGGATATGCTCCCTCAGGGATGGAACGTGTGGGATAGGAAGGGTGGGATCCGCCCGGCAGTGGAACACAAGTTCTGCGGTGGCTCAGCAGCTGGTAGGAACGACCAGCCGCCTCTGCCTTGCCTACAGTCCGGCCCGCTTTCCTTGTGAACGTACCGGCGCGGTAATACTGCCCAAATCCGGCGGCGATATCACGCTTGACGCAGCGGCGCGCGGCGCTCGACGCAACGACGTGCAGCATTCGACGCAGCAGCGCGCGGCGTCCCGATGCTCGACGTAACCCGACGAATTTGGCGGCGATCTCGACGGCGGTCTTCCACGGCGGTCTTTCACGACGTAGTCACCCGTTGATAATCTCAGTATAAGCCTGTGATGTTGGCTTTTTCACACGACGAACAAAGCCTCTTCTGTAGTGGTTGGCTTTCTCGCACGACGACTCGACGACTCGGCGCTGTTTGTCCCCTCGTAATCATGGGGCAAACGTTCTCGACGAAACGACGATCTCGGTCTTGAGCCTTTTGATGTTGTATTCTCTTGAAAACTCGCTTGAAAACTCGCTGCTGTTCCAGTATCCGGCGAGCAAAGGACCAAACATTTGTTGGGGATGGTCCTATTCGTGGGATCTCCAATTTAAACAAGGCTTCTTCGAGTGGACTGTATTTATTTTTCCTTAGGTATTTAGCGAGTACAGCGGTAATCCTAAGACAATAGGTTCCAACCACAATAGAGGTGTGAAAGTGCAGGTTGATTCTATACAAAGCAAAACAATGCGTACGGTATGAAAGGTAACCGCGCAACAATAAACGTGGGAACCTTAGCTTATTTTAAATCATAATACAATGCGGCAGCTAGCACGCGTCGGCAGGAGTGTGCTAATTGCCGTTACGCAATCTATATCCGGCTTCCCGTCTCGCCATAATCTTCGTGTGAAAGAGACATCGCCAAAGACGGAGATAGATTGAGGATAAACTCCAATATTGCGTCATCTTTTTACTTGACACTGATACATAATCTATATCATACTGCGTAATATTTTGTGGACTGTTACATAATCTATGTCCTACTACGTAATTTATTTCGGACTTTCAGTGCGATTGTTTCGCGTTTTTGGACTAATGGTCCATTACATACATAGTCGTAACTTATATAATAAACACTATTACATATTCTGTGCGATTTGCACGTTGAATTATTCTCAAATTACTAACCTATACATTCATGGACTGATTGTCCGTAACAGCATATATACAGCTGTTCAAAATTGCAGCATGTTATGGTGAAATTGAATTGAAAGAAAAATAAAGATTTTCCACATGATTTCATTTTTGGCATGCATTTATTTTGTACTGTCACAAAAATATAAATTAAAAAAAAAAAACGAAACTTTTAAAAGCAAATAAAATAAAGTAACACGCGTACATTTCTAGAAAAACTACGCCGGTAGTTGTGTTACTTTATTTTATTTGCTTTTAAAAGTTTAGTTTTTTTTTTAATTTTATATTTTTGTGACAGTACAAAATAAATGCATGCCAAAAATGAAATCACGTGGAAAATCTTTATTTTTCTTTAATGGTACTAAGGATACAAAGTTGTGTCACTTGTACCATCAATGGAACAAATCAATTGCAGTACTGACTCTAAGGCGATGAAAGGGGGTGATTCTGGCAACCGTTACGAACAACTTTTAATATGGGGCCAACTCAAAATTCGAGGAAAAAATCAGCTGTTACATACTAAATCACTCCCTGTCGGCTTAGTACACCAGTTCTGGATAACCCTAAGCTAAAATCGTAATTAATTAATTAAGAAATCAAAAATTAATTATAATTAATTAAGAAAATAATAATTATTTTTTGCAAAAAATAGCATGACCGACTTCACCCGTGTACAGAATCATTACATAGTATAAAACAAAGTCGCTTTCCGCTGTCTGTCCCCATGTATGCTTATATCTTTAAAACTACGAAACGGATTTTGATGCAGTTTGTTAGATAGAGTAATTCAAGAGAAATGTTTATATCTATAATAAACCTGTGCGAAGTCGGGGCGCATCGCTAGAACGCAAATATTATGCACGGATCGATGTAGAATTTTTCGCATTATTGTTGATTTATCAAAAATGGTTCAGCCGATTTCGATAAAAGGTGACGTCCACATGTGGTATATTATTCAGAGAAAAAATCGAACCAAGATGATATATACATCATTTGAAAGCTTGTTTTATGGGCTTCCCAAAAATAATTATTAAATTAGATTTTTTCACCCATCCAATTTTTTTTAAATGCGAAAAATAAATTGTTTGAAAAATAACAATACAGCTTATTATTTTTTCTAGTTTAGCAATAATAAAGTGCTTCTATCGTTATTTTACTTGCAGTCGTAGCTGATTCTTCCACATTCATCTCTTAATTTGCTAAAATTAAAAAGTATAACCTACCAGTGTGACCAGTTAGTAGGTACAATGAGACAAAAAACACTTAAAAAGTGTGTCTAATTGGTAATAATGCTTTTATTAAACAATTTAGAGGTTACTTAATCAGGGTTGCTAGAGATAATGTACCTATTGAGCCAAATATATTTATTTATCCTAATAAATTCTAAATCAATTTAAAAAAATCGGAGGGCTATTTTTGTTTTTAACTGTTGTAATAGACTCGGAAAAATATGAACTTTCTCGAAATGTAACGAGTGTTGTGGTTAGAATTTTTGATTATTATTATACCAGCCTCCATACATTTTGTGGACATGTCCTTTAAATGGGACCAATTCCGAAGTATACTCTTTCCAATAAAAAAAGAATTATTGATATCGGACTACTACTAAAAAAGTTATGGGTGGTTATACACAAAAAAAAAACATATACTCGTACGCGTCGAATTGTCTACCTCCTCCGGTGGTTCGTCGGTCAAAAAAACATCGCAATCGGTTCATGTTAGGTTTAGTGATTGCGTAAAATTCAATTTTTTTCTACAGACGGTTAAAAATAAGGACTACTTCAAATAAAATCCAGCTTTTCTTACTGATCAGTTATATTTATAAAATACACCGCTACTTAATAACTTAGTTACATTATAATGCTGTATAATCTGCGCCACACAATTCAGCGGACGGGAACTTAGGCGCAAAACGCAAAATATAGGTATGCGCGGGAGCCAGAGAGACTCGCGCCGGGGCACACCCGCCCGCCAACCTAACGTCTCCCGAGCGCTCCCTCCGCCCGTGTTCACCACTACGCCATTGCGTCGGCATTGGGCACACATGCGCAATAATTAGTGAATCACGGCAAAGTGTCATCTGCGGCTAACTTCCCACCCGCCGATTTGTGTGGCGCTCAGTATACCTAGATATATTATTAGTTACAACAGAAACAAAGCTTGAGTCAATACAATAAGATTGCGTGTAATATAATATACAATTTGATTCAGTCTAGATGCAATTAAGGTGCCCCACTATAACATATATGTCGAATCATATAATTGGCAATATGATTGCACGGAAGTTCTACAGAGCTTCTAAGGACGTCAAAATCACTTTGTTTAAAGCATATTGTCAAGCATTTTACACGTGTCAACTCTGGACCAATTACACCATGAGGTCGCACAACGCAATTGACAAGTTTTCATATTTCACAAGGCTATGAAATTCCAAAACCATTTCGAGATATCGGGATGCTGATCATTATGCTTATTTTTCCAAAATTTTTAGTGCAGTAACTGCTAAGATATTAGATAAAAACTCTCAGCCAAGCCGTTTCAGGATTTATACTAAAAGTTCAGTTGCCAATGATAAAAAAAATACTAGCAATATAAAATGACAGTTACACTGACAGTGTTGACACATAAAATGTAGTTTAAAAATAAAATGTCAGTGTCATTTTCAAATTACTTATTTTGCTTTAGCCCGAGAGGTAAACGCAAAAAATGCAAATACTTTCCAAAAGCTGAATTATTGGTACTAAGTTATCAAAATGGTGTACATCAATACCCTGGAGTCAGTCAGCTGGGTTCCCTAGCATTTGGTGGAAGAATCCGTTTGAATTTTAAAAGTATCTTGCAACTAGTACAACTTATTCTTCTTCTTTTAAGTGGTGCTAATTTAAAGCCTGTATGGCAGACCCAGTGACCTATTTCAGGTGATTGGCAGTTGTTAAACATTTTTTATATTTTTCTTCCCATAGTATACCGCGGTACATAGTGGACTTTTCGCGCTGACCTCCCGGCCTATTTGTTGTGAATTGTGACGGATTGATTGGTATTGACAGTGACAGTAACGCTAGCACCTATTTTTTTCTAATGTGGCTTCAGTATAATTGTGTATGAGTCCTAAATTTTGCAGTTACGTCCTTTTAAAATATGCTACTTTCCAAAATTTAATTTTACGGAAAATATAAGTCGTATTAGAAAAATAAAAAATACGTATATGTTATTTTGCAATATTCTTTCAAATAATAAATAAATATAACCATGTTAAAAATTTGAAATGTTGTCAATTAGAGTACAACTTCAGGCACCTGATGGGCCTGAAGTGGTATTGTAGTGCCTCCGAAATGTACGCAGAATCGCGAGTAGACTCATTCAACGCCATTCAACGAAAACGTATCGCATCATTTATGTCCAGAGTTGACACGTGTAAAAACGTATCGCATCATTTATGTCCAGAGTTGACACGTGTAAAAACGTATCGCATCATTTATGTCCAGAGTTGACACGTGTAAAAACGTATCGCATCATTTATGTCCAGAGTTGACACGTGTAAAAACGTATCGCATCATTTATGTCCAGAGTTGACACGTGTAAAAACGTATCGCATCATTTATGTCCAGAGTTGACACGTGTAAAAACGTATCGCATCATTTATGTCCAGAGTTGACACGTGTAAAAACGTATCGCATCATTTATGTCCAGAGTTGACACGTGTAAAAACAAGATCATTAGAAACTTAGTGGACCGGCAGCTGCTGTCTGCAACTTATAAACGATGGGTAGCTATTGCTACCTGATTTGTTTTCTCTGTATTTTTCTTTTAATATTATTTGTTTTGTGATATGGATCGTTGTGTCTGAAATAAAGATTTATTATTATATAAGTTGGCGGATGTGAAGTCAGTTACAAGCTGCGCTGCTTGTGTCGCCTCGTGGAGTGTGGATATACTGAGCGCCACACACTTCGCACCGGGAAGTGATGCGTAGACCTGTGCGCAAAAGCCGAAACATAGGCATTCGCGGGAGTCAGAGTAACGAGACACGAGACGATTAAAGTACAACGTGGATATCTTCAAATCCCGAGTAAATAGAATAAATATAATCTTCTAGGTAAGCGTGCTACACCCTAGACCGCACATCTGTTTAACTTCAGGCAGTGTGTAGTCAAACGCAAACATACAAGAAAAAAAAAAACGCCGGGCACACCCGCCCGCCAACCTCATGCCTCCCGCTCCCTACGCACTACCACATGCGGCGTCTGAATCGTGCACACATGCGCAATAATTAGCCAATCACGGCGAAGTGTCATCTGCGGCTAACTTCTGATCCGCCGATTTGTGTGGCGCTCAGTATACTCCATAGCAGCTGTGCGAGGATTGTTTCGCGCAGTTTAGGCCAACTTCACAGCCGCCAAGAAGTTTTATTCGGCATATACGTTATTGTGGACACGTTTACGATTTAATATTTGAGATGAAATGATATTAAACAATACAATGTGTTTGAACAATTAAGGACCAGGAGTAATTTGTTTTCAATTTCATTTTCAGTGGGAGTAATTTCTTTTCCATTGAAAAAGGTGGCTGGTGTAATGTAGAACAGATGTTTTTTTCGGGTTGATTTGTTATATTGTTTATTACCACATAATATATAGAACATACTCTCACATAATATGTAAATTAATTAAAAACATTGAAATTTATCCAAGATGTTTGAAATTTGACAGTTCGGACAAAGTGTCCGAAACGTCAGCGAACCGCGATTTCTATCTAATGCTGTCTTTATTTTTTTTATTATATTGATTTTATTTTTGTCGATGGTGACAATATTATTAAATATCTCATCTCAAACACTAAAACTGTACAAGCTTATGCTATTACCATTATTGACGTTTCAAGGTATAATTCAACAAAAACAAAACACCGTAAATTCTCTACTAGATAATATTACATTTATTTACTTTAACTACATTATTATTTACAATTTTTGCGACTGCACTCTGTGAAAGGTTTCACTTACGGTCATGTCTCATGAAAGGGACATATAGATGATATTTCATGGTAATACGATAGTAATAATGAAATTCATGTCTAGGTACCCTTTTTACTCGATAAAATTATGGAAACTAGCGTGATTATGCTCATTTAAATTAGAATCACGTGACCGAGCAAGAGCAGGACCGAGCATTGAAAATCTATGCTTGTGCGAACGGGAGAGCATAGAATGCGATCCTCTGCGTATGTTAGAATCGATTATATTTTTTCAAAGATTTTGATTATTTTCATTATTTACAAGTAAGTCACTGAATCAAGCTTAAATACTCAAACCATTCACAGAGTGTTTGTCATTATATACCCTATAATCATTTTCTAAGTCAGTATAAAATTCAGATAAAAATTCTAGGTACGCTCTAGTGCGATGAAAAAATGCTTTAGATATGCCAGCATAATATACAATACAATAATTTTATTTTGAAGACTTGTGATGATCTTTTGTCCACGAATCACGAATTCGAAGGTAAGATAAAAAATTTAACACCGTCAAAGTAGTCACATCGATAGCACTTTGCTGTTCATGTTTACATAACTGTCCGAGTCGTCACGTCAGTGATTAAATAGTAAAGGAATCAACAATGCTCCACCGGCTGTCTGCTGGTTGCCATTATAAAAGAATACACCGCCGTGATTCGGGTAAGAAATTGGCGTATTTCAAATATTTTTACACTCGTGCATTTCTCTGATTGCTGTGTTTTATGTTACGAGAATTTCGGCAAGTTCTGCGTTCCGTGTTTTCTTTGCCGAGTAGCCCCAATGGCCGTAATAATGTAATGCTAGTTGTCACATCATTAACGTATAGCATACACTTTCAGTTCACAGTCTGAATTGTCACATAAACAACATTTATATCACGGTGTAGTCTTAAGTCGGTCTTGTTCGAAGGAAACACTTTCACGTCCTCTGTCCAAGATCTCACATTAATAATGTAGCATAGTGGAGTGTTAAGACTGCCCCATTCGCAGACAATACTTTCGTGTTCACTGTCCGAACTGTCGCATCATTGGTGTAAAGCGTGGTCGGGGCTCAGTATCGCCCCGCCCGCTGTAAACACTTTCAAGTTTACTTGACTGTCCGAGATGTCACATCAATGATGTATAGACTCTATAGCGTACACTTTCACATCACATCAATGGTGGGGTCAACACTGCTTCACCCGCTGGCAACACTTATGTTCACTTCACTGTCCCTGTGGTCACATCAATGGTGTATAGCATGGTAGAGTGTTAAGATTGCCCCAGTATGCTGGCAACACTTCATGTTCACTGTCCAACTGTCATTTCACTGTCCGAGTTGTCACATCAATGGTGTATAGCGTGGTGTGGCGTCAGCACAGCGCCGCCGGGTGGCAACACTGAGGTGATGACGGGCGCTCCGCTGACCGCGTGACCGGCGTTGACGCCGCCCCCACAGAATATAACCTGTAAATCAAACAGATAAGGTTAGGCTTATGCATCTTCTTTTTCTTCTTCGTCGTATCGATGATCCAAATAGGTATCTGTTTACAAGGCCTTTTCCCAATGCTTACACTTCCCCTTACTTCCCTTTACGCATTGTATGGTGTTAAATGGAAATAAATTAAAACCCATAAATAAATAGCTATTATTGTATAGGCATGATGACTAAAAAAATATAATTAGTCCGTCAAAAAGATTAGTAAAAAAATTAAGACACGTATTTTTTATTTTGTCAATTAAATAAAAATTGATGAAGATATAGCCCGTTAAAGATCCGCGTGACGTCACGAGTGTCCACAAATGTATATACTTCCGTAAGAGACTTGACGTCACGACCCTCACTTTCAAACTTTGATAAGGTTTATCTTGGCCATTTGTTATTTTATAGACAAAAGAAAAAATACGTATCCAATATTATTTTTTTTGGTAACCTAATTCACGTACTAATTCTGATAATGATTTTTTACCCCGTCATTATGCCTATTATAGGTATAGACCGGATCAATCATTTTGGTGGCTGTGTGTTAGCTACAAGCTCCTGACTTTTTTTTTATTTCAAATAGGTTAGCGTTTGACTACACACTGCCTGATGTGTGACATTCTGACTTCTGACTGAATCTCTCATAACAGCTGCGAGCAGTGCTGGATTAAGCGAGTGCGGGGCCTGTAGTAATTTCTATAGAGGAGGCCGATAACTCTAAATATGGTGCAAATGGATTGTCTTTATTAGAAAAAGTATATCGTTCGACGTTTTAATGGTATCAAGGACGTAATAGTAGGTTGTATCATAAGGGAGCAAAATAATATTTTTACGGCGAGGGCGCTTTTTTGAATCTCGAGCGTAGCGAGGGATTCTTTAGTAGAATCCTGAACGTAGTGAGAGATTCTTTAGTAGAATCCTGAACGTAGTGAGAGATTCTTTAGTAGAATCCTGAACGTAGCGAGGGATTCAAAGTACGTCGCCCGAGACAAAAATATATTTTCATCACATCTATTCGAAAAGGACTACTTGATTCGCCTTTAACTGCGCCCAAAGGAGGTGTTTTCTATAAGGAACTTTATAAGTGCGACGGATGAATCTTTGCCGCGCACTTTTTGAATTTGGAAGTATTTGTAATGTTAGTGTTCAGCGCCAAGAAAATGAATGAAAAGAATGTAAATATAACTTTTCATTTGTTTTATTATTAGATACCATTTAATTTCAATTTAGTTGTTACTCTACTTTTTATTAAATAATAATATTACAATAAAATATGAGGCGCCTTTTGTTTTCTCATAGAGGTGATGGAAAGTAGATTGTACCACTCGGGCGCAAAATATATTTTTGGCTCGGGCGGCGTACTTTGAATCCCTCGCTACGTTCAGGATTCTACTAAAGAATCCCTCGCTACACTCGGGATTAAAAAAAAACGCCCTCGCCGTAAAAATAATATTTTGCTCCCATTTGATACAATCTACTATTGCGTCCGAGTGGTTCACTCTACTTTTCATCACCTCTATGAGAAAATGAAAGGCGCCTCATATTTTATTGCTATATTATCATTTAATTAAACGTAGAGTAACAATTAATTGGAATTAAATGGTATCTAATAATAAAACAAATGAAAACTTATATTTACATTCTTTCCATACATTTTCTTGGCGCTGAACACTAACATTACAAATACTTCCAAATTCAAAAAGTGCGCGATAAAGATCATTCCGGTGCACTTACAGACATGCCACACGGGCGTTGACGCCGCGACATTGCACCGCGGCGTCACCGCGGCTGCACCGCCGCGGTGGAGCGGCGGTGCTGAGCGTCGTCGCGGCCTCACCGCGGCGACCAGTGTTGCCGGTAGCGATTTAGACATTAAATCTAGAGTATTCTATGAATTTTTAGCGGGAAAAAAGGTTTTGACGACAACCGTTCAATCTTAAACTGAAGATGAGAAAAATCCCTCGTACACGTTAGAAATCAGATCGTGTAATTTGTCACGACGAATGTCACAGTAACAGCTTTCCAAGTGACAGCTGTCAAACTTCAAAGTGATTTATCTCGGTCATTATCAATTCTAGACTACTGTTGTTTTCATAAAAGTGATAAAACTCGACAAGATCTACATTTCGGATGACAGCTGTCAAACTTAAAAGTGATTTATCTCGGTTATTATCGATTCTAGACTATTGCACTCTTCACAAAAGTAATAGAGCTCGACGAAATCTACATTTCGGATGACAGCTGTCAAATTTAAAAGTGATTTATCTCGGTAATTATCGATTATAGACTACGGCTGTATTCACAAAAGTGATAGAATTTGACGAGATCTACATTCTGGATGACAGGTGTCAAACTTAAAAGTGATTTATCTCGGTTATTATTGATTCTAGACCATTGATGACTTCACGAAAGTGATAGAGCTTAACGAGATCTACATTTCAGATGACACCTGTCAAACGTAAAAGTGATTTATCTCGGTTATTATCAATTCTAGACTACTGCTCTCTTCACAAAAGTAATAAAGCTCGACGAGATCTACATTTCGGATCACTTTGAAGTTTGACAGCTGTCATCCGAAATGTAGATTTCGTTGACCTCTATCACTTTTGTGAAGACAGCAGTAGTCTAGAATCGATAATAACCAAGATAAATCACGTTGAAGTTTGACAGCTGTCATCCGAAATATAGATCTCGTTGACCTCTATCACTTTTGTGAAGACAGCAGTAGTCTAGAATCGATAATAACCGAGATAAATCACGTTGAAGTTTGACAGCTGTCATCTAAAATGTAGATCTCATTGAGCTCTATCACTTTTGTGAAGACAGCAGTAGTCTAGAATCGATAATAACCGAGATAAATCACGTTGAAGTTTGACAGCTGTCATCTGAAATGTAGATCTCATTGAGCTCTATCACTTTTGTGAAGACAGCAGTAGTCTAGAATCGATAATAACCGAGATAAATCACGTTGAAGTTTGACAGCTGTCATCTGAAATGTAGATCTCATTGAGTTCTATCACTTTTGTGAAGACAGCAGTAGTGTAGAATCGATAATGACAAAGATAAATCACTTTAAAAATTGACAGCTGTCACTTGAACAGCTATTACTGTGACACTCGTGAAAAATCACATTATTCCTCTAGTATATCTGTGATCAAACGAAAAACAAAAAATACACTTTCTGATTTATAATATTAGAAAGAGTTAGCGAGGACAAAGTTGGACCGCTGACGCTACACACGATCCGATTTCGCGGTTGGCTCACACAAAATCAGAATGTATATGAGAGATTTTACTTATCTTCAGCTTAAGGTTGAACGGTTATCCCTAAAACCTTTTTTTCTGCTAACTGTCTAGATGTCATCAGTGTCTAAGGCAACACTGGGCGCCGCGGTGTCGCCGCGACGACGCTCAGCACCGCGGCGGTGCAGCGGCGGTGACGCCGCGGTGCAATGTCGCGGCGACACCGCCCGTCTGGCATCTCTCTTATTTGTTCCAAATTCAAAAAGTGCGCGGCAAAGATAATTCCGGCGTTAAGTTCCTTATAGAAAACACCACCTTTGGGCGCACTTAAAGGCGAACCAAGTCGTCCTTTTCGAATAGGTGTGATGAAAATCTCAATAGTTCTAATAAGTTTCCATCAAAATAATAGCCAGATAATAGCAGAGCCGGGTCTGGAAACACAGGGCCCCCTTTAGGGTGCTTTTCCACCAGAGATGTGCTATGCTACGATGCTATGGATGCGTTTGATATCCACCAAACATATTCATTGGTGCACATAGCTAAGCACTGGTGGAAACGGATTCAACTATGATTTGTTTTTTTTTAAGGAAGGTTGCGAGCTATGGATGCGTACTATGGATGCCTGCTATGGGCCACCGTAAGCCCCGCCGTTTCCCTATTATCGATACATAGCTCGAGATGCACATCTTCCTCGCACAGCTACCTAGCGTAGTATTGGTGGAAACGGTCACATATTTTCGTAGCGTAGATTTCACATCTTCACCATAGCTACATCTCTGGTGGAAAAGCACCCTTATGCGTGGGGCCCGTAGCAACCGTTGCTACTCTTGCTATATGGTTAATTTTAATTTTAAAATGTAATGCTTCTTCTAAAAGCTTACAAAAATTTTATATAAGTAGTTTAGTATAGTTTTATTTAGTTTATATAATTATCTTGTTATGCACATTTTCTTAAGTTTTGAACGAACCAAGTGTTTGCCGTGGTGGTCTAGCGGTAGTGACACCCGCCTTACAATCGTGAGGTCGTGGGTTCAAATCCCGGTCCCGTACCAATGAGTTCTTTGGAATTTATGTACGGAATTTAACACCGCTGGCTTTTCGGTGAAGGAAAACATCGTGAGGCAACCTGCATATGTCAGTAGAAGAAATTCGATGGCGTATGTGAATCCACCAACCCGCACTGGGCCAGCGTGGTGGATATGGCCCAAACACCCTTCGTGGGTAGGCCTACGTCCTTCAGTGGACTATTAAAAAGGCTGATACAGTACAGTACAGTACAGTACAAGTGTTTGCAAAACAACATTATAATAGCATATTTCTTTGTAATACTAGGATATAATGAACACTGGTATTTGTACATATTTAATTATTTAAGGGTAAATAAAGATATTTTGAAATTGAAAAATTATATGGTTAATCCGGTACTGGTTACAAGGATTGGGTTCCGCGCAGCTTACAGCCAACTTCACAGGCGGCAAGATGTTAGATCCGGCCTAATATGACTGATATGATGGTGATGTACCTGCGAGACGGGCGTAGTGGTTTGTCCCGGTGTTGCCAGCACGTATTGTTGCTGCCTCACGCCGCCACTGCTCACCTGCAAGCAAAATTAATATGTGTGGACAACAATTCAGAATCCTACTAATATTATAAACGTGAAAGTTTGTGAGGATGGATGGATGGATGGATGGATGGATGGATGGATGGATGGATGGATGGATGGATGGATGGATGGATGGATGGATGGATGGATGGATGGATGGATGGATGGATGGATGGATGGATGGATGGATGGATGTATGGATGTTTGTTACTCTTTCACGCAAAAACTACTGAACGGATTGAGACGAAACTTTGCAATAATATAGCTTAGATAACAGAATAACACATAGGCTATAAATTATAATGATATATAGCGTATGCGGGCGAAGCCGCGGGTAAAAACTAGTAAATAAATAAATTAGGGACATTTTACACACGGTCTCTGATCTCAAGGTAAGCAATGTTTGTAATTTGACTGCCTCGGTGGCTCAGTGGTAAGTGGCCCGAAGATTTTCTTTAACACAACTGCAAGAGACCATAGATATACGTATACAGTTTAAATTTCAACTCGATATCTTTACGCGTTCCCGAGATAAAGAGTCTTGACATACACACAAAAGGACAGACGGACAACAAAGTGATCCTATAAGGGTTCCGTTTTTTCCGTTTGAGGTACGGAGCCCTAAAATATTAATTTAATGTCGCCTCGCATTCAAAGGGGTCTTTTCAGCGTGAGTCCATAAGCGTGGGCCCACCACGCCCACGTCTAACGGACTAAGCTCTGAATCAACGTGTAACTCAATTTTCATATGCTTTGTTTAAGCTCAGTCAAATTGCCAATCGAGACACCGTGCTCACTGCTTATCATGGTTATGTCGCTTCTGTGTTAAGGTATGGGGTAACTCCACCAACAAATTATTGGCATTCATAGCACAAAAAAGTGTATCAGGGCTATATGTGGCTTACGAAGGAGACAAACTTGTAAGACATCCTTTATTGAATTTAAAATCTTGACATTTCCATGCATTTACATTAAACAGGTTGCGCTGTTTGTACATAAAAATATGGAACTTTTCCCTAAATTTAAACCTGGTAGTAGACATGAAAATAAACTACGTTTTCCCATCGGTGTAAAAACTACCCATATGTTAAATAGCATGTTTTGTATGGCACCACTTATCTATAACAAACTTCCTCAATCAATTCGAGAATGGAGTAATGTTGCCAGTTTCAAAAGTAGACTAAATGATTTTCTTCTATCTAAGGCATACTATTCCCTAAATGAGTTTTTGACTGACAAAGATATTTGACATTACAATAATTCAGACATTTATTATTTATATTTTTAGATTATTATTATTTTGACATTTGTTATATTTTAATATTTTTAATTGTATTTTAAACATTATTGTAAAACCGCTTGTATGCTGACCTTGCGGATCCTGAGGAGCTTTAGTTTTTTTAAGTACCACCACTGTAAAACCAGGTTCACAAGCTAAATAAATAAATTGAAATTAAAATCAAACAAATGTTAAATTCACTTTTACGAAGCAACCCCGCTGTATAAAATAATAGTTACCTGGTGTATGAGCCGTGGTGGTCTAGTGGCAATGACACCCGCCTTACAATCGTGAAGTCATGGGTTCAATTCCCGGTCCCGTACCAATTAATTCTTTGGATATTATGTACGGAATTCCACAGCTTTTCGGTGAAGGAAAACATCGTGAGGCAACCTGCATACGTCCGTAGAAGAAATTCGATGGCGTATGTGAATCCACCAACCTGCACTGGGTCAGCGTGGTGGATATGGCCCAATTACCCTTCGTGGGTAGGCCTACGTCCTGCAGTGGACTATTAAACAAGATTATTTTTTGCAAAAATTAGCATGACCGACTTAAATTCACCCGTGTACAGAATTCGCGAATATTTCGCACGGATCGATGTAGCATTTTTCACATTACTGTTGATTTATCAAAAATGGCTCAGCCGATTTCTATAAAATTTAAATGGGACCAATTTCGAAGTATACTCTTTCCAAAAAAATAAAGAATTATTTAAATTGGACTACTATGAAAAAAGTTATACGTGGTTATATATATATATATATATAATTATAATATACGCGTCGAATTGTATACCTCCTCCGGTGGTTCGTCAGTTAAAAAGGCTGGTACAGTACAGTACCTGGTGTATCTGCGGCTGCTGCTGTATCTGGCGGTGCTGGTTGTCGGCCTCCACCACCACCTGCTCCATGTACGCGCCGCCCGAGCCCGCTGGACCAAACACAACCATTTCGGTTACTTTAACACTATACAGAGTTATTCAGAAAGGTTATTATTATTAATACAGAAAGGTTATTAATACAGCATGACTTTTTATTCAGTGCACAATTTTTTATCGCGCAATAGATATCATTAATAGAACAAAGGTGACATCCACAAGTGGTATATTATTCAGAGAAAAATCGAACCAAGATGATATATACGAGTAATTATGTCGCAGGCAATTTGTATGATTCCGCCGTTTACATACGGCGTCGTCAGTATAAAAACGCTCGCCGTTATGTAATATGCCGAAGGCAAAATGTATTTTGCCGTGATATCATGATATATTATGCCTAAACATTTGATTGACAATTGAAACGCCGTCTACATAATGCCGCGGCAAATTAAAGTATTTAGTTCTGTTTCTTGCCACGCGCGTCGCTGTTGATTAAATTAAACAAAATGGCGTCAAGTAGTGGTTTTATGACCCAAGAAAATATTGTAAATATTACGTATACAAAAGGCTTTTCGCAAAATACTTGTGATTTTAAAGACATTTATAGTGAATTATAGACAGTTATAGTGAATTAAAAAAGATTTACGATTCTTAAACACAAGCATTAAACACGCCGTGGACAACTTTCAAGGTTTTTCGGTACCTAAAAATGCTAAGGTGTCCATAGAATCGGGTGTTCCGAGGATTCTTGAAATATACAGGAGTCTTAGGTTTAAAGAATTTTATTTATCATTCAAGACATTTCTGTCGCTTACATGATAAAAATAACTTAATTAACATTTTAAAATATCGTCGTCACACTCAGTACATAAACATAAACAACCAAAAATTCGTGATAAAGCAATAAATATTACAAAACTAAACAAACAAAATAACCCGACTACCCACTCGACTTCAAAAACACTTTTTTGAAGTCGAAACACAGGAGTCTTCCGATTGTTACATATCGACCATCGTTAAAAAATGGTCAGAGGTTATCAAAGGAGGCTAACCTGACCAATTGAAGTCGAAATACCTTAGATAAGTGCTTAAGTTGGTCAGTTAATGTTAGAGTATACATATTTAACGGAAGGTCTTGAACTCGTTAATATGGACATATTGTTTCTGGCGCTTCACCGGCCGCTACCGCGGCACGCTCGCTTCGTTCGCTCGGCTCACGCGTTGTTGTCACTGTTCAATCCTAACCTAACCTACAAACTTTATATAAGTTTGACCTAATGTCACTAAGTTTGGTTCACTTATCCTGGCGTAAAAGTCAATGTCAGTATTTCCCCACCCTTACACTCCCACATCCCATCGCATTCCGAAGGTCGCGGTTTAGGCTCAGTGCCCCCTTTCGTACACTCCAACCGTTAAACGAACTATATCTCGAGATCATAATCGATCTGATTGATTTGAATTGTCCAAAAGCTGTTTTATCTGTCAATCTGATTTGTCATGGTCACCCTAAAACTACAAACGACGTTAAGATTATTACAATTGAATGAGTTGTCATTTTGCCTTCGGCATATTACATAACAGCGAGCGTTTTTAAACTGACGACGCCGTATGTAAACGGCGGAATCAATTCAACGAGGCAACGCCGCCAGCATTCTGGCCACGTTACCCTCTGCCCCGGGTCTTTTAGATTAGTTTTGACGTGACAACGTCTTATAAATTGGTTTGCCGGGTGACACTTCAAGAAACTGCGTTACGCTCCGCTCACGTTATGCGCTCACAATGAGAGCGAGTGAGAGGCACGCGTCATGGTTAGCCCGCCTAAGAGCGAGAGAGACAGACATTTTCATCCTTCTTCCTACTATACGAATGAATATTCACATTAAAATTATTTTACCACTCAAAGTCGTTGTCACGTAAAACTTTCGCCCGTATACCGACTTTACAGGCAACCAATTTTTTTTTATTATTTTAGTAATATAAGTTTTAGTATTTAGTATTAGTTTTTATTTTAAGTAGGTTAATTTTAATAGTTATAGTTTTTAGAATTAAGTTTTGATGTTTTATAAGTTTTGTAGTGATAATAAATAAACAATTTCATTTATATGTATATTGACACTGTCAAGTATTTATTCCTTACCAGCGTTAGTCCCGGAGGTCGGCGTGCTGTTGTCGCAACCGAAGAGGCAGTGTTGTACCGTCCATCGCGGCTCGAATGGAATATGGGTTTTCACCTGAAAACATCAAAAACATACATATTTTTTAGGTACAGTTCGATTCAAACTTTTTGGCGGCTGGGATGTTAGCCACAAGCTGCAGATAATCCAATCCTGATTAAAGCTCACTTAACAGTTGCGCGATGATCGGTTTTTATTCGTTTCAACACGATCAGTTTTTGGATGGACGATCGATAAGATTTTCAACTGATAGAACTGGGCCGGTGTTTTGGATACAGCCCAATTTACTATTTCTAATTATAATAAAAAATAATACATTTCCATTCGACGGCTCGCCTCTTGGTGGGTAGGGCTATGTCCGGCGGTGGCGCGTTACCTTCAGTTCGGTGGTGAGCATGAGTATATGCCGGCAGGGCCGGGTGGGCATGTGTCCGGCGGTGGAACGTTACCTTCAGTTCGGTGGTGAGCATGAGTATATGCCGGCAGGGGTGGGTGGGCCTGTGTCCGGCGGTGGACCGTTACCTTCAGTTCGGTGGTGAGCATGAGTATATGCCGGCAGGGGTGGGTGGGCCTGTGTCCGGCGGTGGACCGTTACCTTCAGTTCGGTGGTGAGCATGAGTATATGCCGGCAGGGCTGGGTGGGCCTGTGTCCGGCGGTGGACCGTTACCTACAGTTCGGTGGTAAGCATGAGTATATGCCGGCAGGGCTGGGTGGGCCTGTGTCCGGCGGTGGAGCGTTACCTTCAGTTCGGTGGTGAGCATGAGTATATGCCGGCAGGGCTGGGTGGGCCTGTGTCCGGCGGTGGAGCGTTACCTTCAGTTCGGTGGTGAGCATGAGTATATGCCGGCAGGGCTGGGTGGGCCTGTGTCCGGCGGTGGACCGTTACCTTCAGTTCGGTGGTGAGCATGAGTATATGCCGGCAGGGCTGGGTGGGCCTGTGTCCGGCGGTGGACCGTTACCTACAGTTCGGTGGTAAGCATGAGTATATGCCGGCAGGGCTGGGTGGGCCTGTGTCCGGCGGTGGAGCGTTACCTTCAGTTCGGTGGTGAGCATGAGTATATGCCGGCAGGGCTGGGTGGGCCTGTGTCCGGCGGTGGAGCGTTACCTTCAGTTCGGTGGTGAGCATGAGTATATGCCGGCAGGGCTGGGTGGGCCTGTGTCCGGCGGTGGAGCGTTACCTTCAGTTCGGTGGTGAGCATGAGTATATGCCGGCAGGGCTGGGTGGGCCTGTGTCCGGCGGTGGAGCGTTACCTTCAGTTCGGTGGTGAGCATGAGTATATGCCGGCAGGGCTGGGTGGGCCTGTGTCCGGCGGTGGAGCGTTACCTTCAGTTCGGTGGTGAGCATGAGTATATGCCGGCAGGGCTGGGTGGGCCTGTGTCCGGCGGTGGAGCGTTACCTTCAGTTCGGTGGTGAGCATGAGTATATGCCGGCAGGGCTGGGTGGGCCTGTGTCCGGCGGTGGAGCGTTACCTTCAGTTCGGTGGTGAGCATGAGTATATGCCGGCAGGGCTGGGTGGGCCTGTGTCCGGCGGTGGAGCGTTACCTTCAGTTCGGTGGTGAGCATGAGTATATGCCGGCAGGGCTGGGTGGGCCTGTGTCCGGCGGTGGAGCGTTACCTTCAGTTCGGTGGTGAGCATGAGTATATGCCGGCAGGGCAGCCTGAACACCTTGCTGAACAGGCACGAACATTCCTGGGTAGATGTGCCGTATTTGCAAATGGCCGCGCTGCTGTGCCGCCTAAAAACATAACATTGGTTGTAAAGTTGTTTACAGATGATTTTACGTGACAACGTCATGACAAAACATTGTTGAACCCATAGAATTAGAACTAAAGTAATAGAAACCGTACTAAAATAGCAAGAGATATACTCGTAGGTACATCACTTCGTCCCACTTTAAATATGAAATTTAAAAGGTGTTAGAAAAAGATGAGGATACACCCGAACTTACGTAATTCCGAAGGGTTTCACAAACTAGCATTGAGCTATCTCGGCAGTCCAAATTAAAAAAGGTAAAAAGTAGGAAGGTAAAATGCTCAGTTTTGAACCCTTTTACTGGAACTAGAGGGTTCTTTCCGATCAATCGCAAAAGACAAAGTGAGACCAAGTTTTAACAGTTTTGACATTCCAACTTGTGATTTAGACGTATGTCGACAGACATTGCGTTTTTTTGTTCCACTCACTCTTGCGTATGCTATATAACCAGATATGAATATGACAGCTGTAGCTGTAACATAGTTTTTATTCAAGCAAAACTTAGTAAGTATTCTATTAATTTAGTTCTAACTCTATGGTTGAACCAACAACTGAAACAAGCCCAACGATGAGACAGTACGTGCCTCTCTATTTGTTCCGCGCTCTTGCACGCTTGTTTCAGACGGAACGTGACACATTTTTGTGCGTGCAGGCAGGGTTCATCGATTTATAAGACGTTCATCATCATCATTTCAGCCATAAGACGCCCACTGCTGGACATAGGCCTCCTCTATGGATCTCCAATAAGACCGGTTGGAAGTGGCTTGCATCCAGCGCGATCCTGTGGTCCTAATGAGGTCATCCGTCAACCTTGTGGGTGGACGTCCTACGCTGCGCTTGCCGGTACGTGGTCTCCATTCGAGAACTTTTCGACTCCACCGGTCATCAGTCCCCCGCGCTATGTGCCCCGCCCATTACCACTTCAACCTGCCAATCCGCTGGACTAAATCGGTAACTTTGTTTCTTCTACGGATCCCCTCATTCCTTATTCCACCTCGCAGAGAGATTCCGAGCACGCCCTCTCCATAGCTCGTTGAGCCCAACGTAGCCAAGTAGCCACTTGGAGCTTACTAATAAGGCCCATAGTGAGAGACCACGTTTCTGTGCCATAAGTCATCACTGGCAACACACACTGGTCGAAAACTTCCGACTTGAGGCACTGAGGTATGTCGGACGAGAAGACGTTATGCAATTTTCCGAACGCTGCCCAACCGAGTTGGATTCGGCGATTCACGAATAACGATCGACGATATAAGACGTTATCACATTGGTTTTGGCGGGAACGCGGAAAAATCATGTCGCCTCATTGTATTATTTTGTTAAACTTGTGTTTTTATCAGTGATAATTAGTGACAAATTGTGGTATTTCGGTGATTATGAGCTGATTTACGTGCATGAGTGTAGGCAAGTCCTATAATGTGACGTATCATGTTGTTCCGTGTTGTTACCAAAACTCCATAGACGCCTCTAGTAAAGTCTCCACTGCTTTACTGAGGTATGACTTGGACTATGATTGGACTTGACAGCGACTTTATTGGACTATGACGAGACTACAACAGTAACTATTTCGAATGCGACGCCAAAACTAAGAAGAAGAAGACGTTATCACGTGAAAATGGTTGAAATAAGCACAAGGGTGTAAACTCACCGGCCGGCGCGGTCGTCGAGACATTTCTGCGCCAGTTTAGTCTGGTGGCTCATCAGATTGTATGCATACTGAGTTATAGTGTCCGTTGGCGATTGCTTTAACGTTTCCGTATCCTGAAATACAATAATTAAAGTTACATTACTTTAATAAATAATAATAATAAATATTTTGGGACATGTTACACACGGTCTCTGACCCCAAACTAAGCAAAGCTTATGATATGGCTGCCAGAGACTGATATACTACATATACTTATTTATAAATACATACTTATATAGATAGTAACTAAATAACACCCAGACACAGAGCAAACACTTATGTTCATCACGTAAATATTTGCCCTGGGTGGGGATCGAACCCACGCCTCTTTGATCCAGAAGTTAGGGTCACTAACCACTGAGCCACCGAGGCAGTCAAATAATTATTTAATGGAAGCCGTGGTGGCTTAGAAGTAGTGACACCCGCCTTACAAACGTGAGGTCGTGGGTTCAAATCCCGGTCCCGTACCAATGAGTTCTTTGGAATGTATGTACGGAATTTCACACCACGGGCTTTTCGGTGAAGGAAAACATCGTGAGGCAACCTGCATACGTCCGTAGAAGAAATTCGATGGCGTATGTGAATCCACCAACCGACACTGGGCCAGCGTGGTGGATATGGCCCAAACACCCTTCGTGGGTAGGCCTACGTCCTGCAGTGGACTATTAAAAAAGGCTGATACAGTACAGTACTTTAACTTAGTTACTAATCTATACAGGGTTATTCCTAGTCAATTATCATCCTTTTAGGGAATTATTCTGTACATCAAAACTAACAACTTTTGTTCTGCGACTTTTGTCAAAACTCAACAAAAAAATCAGCTGTTCCATACATTTGGTCGCAGGTGAACGATATTTTTCTATGTAACACACTTTTCTTCGAGTTTTGTCAAAAGTCGCAGAACAAAAGTTGTTAGTTTTGATGTACAGAATAAGCTCCTAAGAAGATGCTAATTGATTAGAAATAA
Organism: Hypomecis punctinalis; assembly: GCA_949316475.1. NCBI lineage: Eukaryota > Metazoa > Arthropoda > Insecta > Lepidoptera > Geometridae > Hypomecis > Hypomecis punctinalis. Next base: position 5,326,450 of record OX438822.1, read on the forward strand.
CCCTGTATAAGTATGCATTTAAAAATATGTATAAAGTAGTATGGCAGCCATACCACAAGCTTTGGTTAGTTTGGGGTCAGAGGCCGTGTGTAAGATGTCTTAATTTTTTTTTATTAGCTACTATATTTATGAGCTATGGATTGCCGAACTAAGCTTAAGCTTGTGTCTCGGAAATCCCTGCTCCCGTTATAAAGATGGATTTACATTATTATAATAGTTTGAAGTCGTATTCAGGGGTGGAAACTGAGTCCATGGCCAAAAAATACTGATTTTACTGACTAAAGTTTCGTAAAATACTGACCATTTAGCATGTACTGACCAAATTTCTATAATACTGACCCTTGGTCGGTCAATATAACACCATACGAATGTTAGTTGCTGTTAGTTAAGTATATTTGTTAATGGTGTATGGAGAATGATTGTAAATAAGTAAGAAAAATGTTTTTGTGTTTGGCCTCCACCATCCCCATACCCAACCGCTGCTTTAAATTTTGCGTCATGATTTGATGATAAGAAACAACAAGAAGAACTGTCATAACTGTGAACGGACTGTATGTTGCCAAGAAAACCAAGGAAAATAATAAAAGATTATTTATTGATCATCAATAAATCAACTTTCAATTTATATATATATGTGTATATATATATATTATATGTATATATGACTTCAAAATGTGTTAAAGACATGACAAAGATTGTTTTTTTTTTTAATAAAATAAAAAGCCCCTGAGAAATGAGATTATCATATTATTCTCAATAATTGATCACCGGGGTATCATATATTAATAAGATATTTTTAAGGCACTCCCCACTCCAAAACGGCATTTTTGTCACCTCAATCTACAGAAAATACAACACTTTTACCTTAACCTTAGCCCCTCATCCTAAAATATTAACATTACTGATAATTTTTCGAAAAAAAAAACTGACTTCTACTAACATTAGCCAAAAAAAACTGACTTTTACTGACTTTACTGACCACTGATCCACCCCTGCATATTGAAAAAAAAATATATTTAAATAACTATAAATTTGATCATTTGATGATCTTTAGCAAAGTTGTTGTGCAAGAGCCAAATAAAGTTTCCGAGTTGGTGAAACGAAGTTCGCCGGGTCAGCTAGTATAAGAATAAAGTGTAGTATCTCACCCTAAGCCTGGTTATGGCGAAGTTCCGCCGTTCGTCCTCGAGTTGGTTGACCACGTTGAACAAAAGAGGGATGAATTCTTCCGGCTGCATCATGGCTCGTAGAGACGGGTAGAACTTGGCTATCATACGTTCTAAGCCCTGCGGGAAAAAATTAATTAAATATTTTATAAATAACTAGCTGCCCGGCCACGCGTTGCTGTGGCTAAATAAATTAAAATTGCGACTATAATTTGAGATTTAAACTATCCTACCTCTCAAGTTGGATCGAACTGCACATGGTGTGCGAATTTTATTGTAATCGGTTAAGTGGTTTAGGAGTCCATTGAGGACAAACATTGTGACACGAGATTTATATATATTAAGATTAAGCAAAGTTCCGTGTGCCGTGGTGGTCAAGAGGTAGTGACACCCGCCTTACAATCGTGAGGTCGTGGGTTCGAATCCCCGGTCCCGTGCCAATGAGTTCTTTGGAATTTATGTACGGAATTTCACACCACTGGCTTTTCGGTGAAGAAAAACATCGTGAGGCAACCTGCATACGTCCGGAGAAGAAATTCGATGGGGTATGTGAATCCACCAACCCGCACTGGGCCCGCGTGGTGCATATGGCCCAATCACCCTTCGTGGGTAGGCCTACGTCCTGCAGTGGACTACTAAAAACGGCTGGTACAATACAGTACAGTAAGCAAAGTTTAACTAAAGATTTATTTATACTCTATAAAATTTAACTTGATCTCTGCGACAGCTGTCAGAAAAATCACGCCTATGAAGTCCTGAATGTCTTAATAGTACTGACAGTACCTGTCAATGTCATACTTTATGGGCATGTCGATTAGTGCTGAGCGACGAATGATCGTGACCACAGAGTTTTAGATAGAGTTTTAATTAAAATATCGATAGTTTATACTGACGATATTTTAAATAAAACTTAATTTATCATTAATTTTATTGTATATTTTAATATCATAACATTTTTTACATGTGTATTTAAATTAAACCCAATTAAATGTTACATTAGCATCAATAATAGTGAAAAACGTCGATAAATACTATCGTTAAATTATTATGAGTATTTAATTAATATCATAACATTATTTACATGTGTACATCCTTGATGTTAAATAATAGTAAGTAAATAAAATCCAATTTCTCACCTTCAACTACTCATTCAATTTCATTACAACGTTGTTTGAAAATCGATGTTTTCCACCACTATCCCAACTCTAAAAATGTCAATCTTCTATGTCAATGTCACTGTCGCAGAGATCAAGTTAAATTTTATAGAGTATAAGTGAATATTCGTGTTTTTTTTTAAACTGTATTTTTATCATTGCAAGCTTATACGCATAATTACGCATAACTTTTTTCATAGTAGTCCGAATTCAATAGTTATTTTTTATTGGAAAGAGAAATATATACTTCGAAATTGGTCCCATGTAAATTTTATCGTAATCGGCAGAGCCATATTTGATAAATCAACAATAATGTGAAAAATGCTACATCGATCCGTGCGAAATATTCGCTAATTCTGTACACGGGTGAAGTCGGTCATGCTATTTTTTTTTGCAAAATATAATCTTATTTATTTAAATCTTAAATCCCGTCCCATAATCTTATTTCCCGTTGTCTGTAATCAAATCTTGCAAGTTAAAGGACATGCCCACAAAATGTATGGAGGCTGGTATAATAATAATCATAAATTGGAACCACAACACTCATTACATTTCCAGAAAGTTCATATTTTTCTATTTATTAAATACTCATAATAATGTAACGATAGTATTTATCGACGTTTCTCACTATTATCGATGCTAATGTAACATATAATTGGGTTTCATTTAATTACACATGTAAAAAATGTTATGATATTAAAATATACAATGAAAATAACGATAAAATAAGTTTTATTTAAAATATCGTCAGTATAAACTATCGATATTTAAAAAAAAAACTCTATCTAAAACTCTGCGGTCACGATCATTCGTCGCCCATCACTAATCGGCATGCCCATAAAGTATGACATTGTACTATTAAAAAATTCAGGACTTCATAGGCGTGATTTTTCTGACAGCTGTCGCAGAGATCAAGTTAAATTTTATAGAGTATAGGATTCATGTTTTTTTTTTTATAAATGCATTGTCATTGGTCTTTGATAGGTGTGCAAAGTTTAAAGAAAATCTGATCGCTCAAAGTAGGTTAAAATCGAGCTCAAAGGGGTTGGTTACAAGCAAGCAAGCAAACATACAGGTGAAACTAATAAAAGTGTATTAAAAATGATATCATGGATATAGTTACCTTGTGCAATATATTGGTATAGTTGTCAGGCTCGAGCCAAGCGTCGAGCTTGATGACAGCGCCGCCTGGCCGCGTTAAAATCTCCCACAGACGTAGCGTTCCAGCACCCGTGCCGATTATAGCTCGCTTTAAGACCTGTAATTAAAAAAAATGTTTTGTTACCATTTATTAGCGTAATAGGCTATTAGACAACATTGAAAATATACTATTGATTGTGGTAATCTATACAGATAATAGCCTGAAAAAGACATATTTCACTTTATTTAAACTAAAATATGTCTAATTTTCGCAAATCGCACGAAATAAACTGCGATATGTTTTTGATATTTTATCTGTGACGTGAACGCTCTAAGAAGGGCGGCAACTTTGGTGATGATACATGCTAGTAAACAAGAATTTCTCGATTTACTGTTATTTGTGTAATTTGTGTTTTTGGAGTAATATTATTGGATCTGTAAGTTACTTTTAAAGTATTTGTTGTCAATTTTTAGATGTGAACTAGCGTATTTACTAGTATTAACTAATGTTATTTACTAGTGTGTGACGTCACAGACCAGCGCCATTATAGAATGTCGGGATCTTGAATATCTATTCTTTAACACTTGATTTTCATTGTTAATACATTAGATCTCTCGGAAATATAAATGTAGTGTGCTTATTATGTACTAACGAATAATTTAAAACGATTTCCAAAAACTAGTCAAATAGCCTATTGCGTACATTTTGGAGTTAGGACATCGTTTTGGGAACCTAAAATACCATAGGGTAGTACAGTAATTTTTGAAAAGTATCTCAGTTATATTCTGTTGGTCTAATGAACCACTAAAAATACAAAAAAAAAAATCAATCGCCAAGTGCTTTTAAAATGACTTTTAATTTTACAGTTTCAAAATTTCGCGCTTAATTTACGAAAACGATGGATGTCATTATTTTACTCTGTGGTCACGAATGACGTCACTAGGCTATGTAAACAATGCGTGTAAATATTTTTCACGATGCTGTCTTTGTTTGTAAGTTTGAGATTTAAATTGAAAAAGAGTTATTATAAATGGTTAATGAGTTATCCTTGGTGTGTTGTTCCTGGAATACTAGTGTACAAACATCCGACAAACTATTCAATGTTTACATAGCCGAGTGACGTCATAACACAGCGGCGACTATTTTATACACAGATTAAAAAAAAGGAATATTTTGTATTGATATTTAAAATGTATTTTGTTATTATATGATCTAAAACGAACATGTTCCGATTGCGCAAGTCAATCTTATGAACTGTAAATGTGAATACCACACTTTTCAGCAGCGCTGATAGAGGCTGGTATAATAATAATTAATAAAATAATCTTACTGTTCAGGCGAAGCCTTTCCTCGAAAAAAAAAGGCATTTTGACATTTCGTTAGAGCTGTCACTCTGACAGTTCTCAATTCCTAAGACTCAATTTTTAACGGCGTATTAATTCCCCTTCAATACGTGAACACTAAACAAGTCCGAAACAAGTTTCTATACACCTAGTGTGTGAAGCACGATAAAAACCATTTCATTGATTAAGCAATGTGCCATTTCTCGTTAATGATAAGAAGTTCTAATTTCACATTAAGTGACTAACAGGTTTAAAGCATTTCTCACAGATGGCGCTTCCAACAATGTAGTAGTTGGTAAAATGATAAACCACTTTCAATAATTCGACGTTTTCGCACACAGCGTTCTAGCTTGGACAAAGCATCTGGGCCGGAGTCCCAGAGAGATGCAGGTTCAAATCCTGCGAACGCGTCAATTTTTGAAATGTTTATCACAAAAAGAAAGTTTCTATACACCTAGTGTGTGAAGCACGATAAAAATCATTTCAATATAATTTGATCTGATTTTTGTACATAAAAATAAATAATTCCTAACTGCAAGCTGGATTTCAATCACTTACCACAGCACATGTTACATTTCGCGAAAATACATGTTTTTCCGAGTCAATTACATTATACACCAGTGTCGATAATTTATACAACCAAAAAAAATAATAGTAGGATGAAACCCATTAGAAAAGGAGGGGAATATTTTATAAAAATAAAAGGAAAAATAATTTACGTAATTGTAAATGTAATTTAACGTTTTTCGAGTAATTAAAGTGTAAATTTTAATAAATAGCTCAAAATTATTTATAATATCGTAATATAAAAAAACTTTCGAATTCGAGTTTTTTTCGATTTTTTGCATTTTCTGAGAAGATTTACTACAGTAACATATATATTTTTTTTCACCATCGGAAAGTAGATATTTCAACAAACAGAAAACATACCAACTTTTTGAAAAAAGCTGATATTTTGACGGTTGAATTTTCGATTGAAAATTAGGGTGTTTTTTCGATATTCATTCAAAATAAGGTGAAAAAAATTAATATTTATAATCAAATAAATTACAGCGTATTTGGAACATAAAAAGGTAAGTTTTCACCAAATTTCGTTAAAAAAAAAATATTTTTGTACGAGAAAAATAAAAAACCAAAAACTCGGTTTTTTGGATTTTTCACATAAATTTTGAGGTTATGTGAAAAAAATGTCAATACAAAAGTTTTAGATCTTTTTATTACCTACAACTTTGCCATTTGATTTTTTTCGATAGGACTTTTAGTTTTGCCGGAAATCGAGAAAAACCGTTTTTCCCCCTTAAAAACACCCCCATCCCCTTCCCGACCTCAGATCGCCCGTAAATTATTTTTCCTTTTATTTTTATAATATTCCCCTCCTTTTCTAATGGGTTTCATCCTACTATTATTTTTTTTTCACTCTTTATTATTTTTAAAGGTTCTACTCTGGTCTATTAGTTAAAAATGAAAAAGAGATGTTCAATTTAAAAATGAAACAAACGAACGAAAATGTATTATTTATCAAGTCATAGCTGAGAAAACATTAATTAATCAAAATTTTGACAATAATAAACTTACGCAAGTCACGAATTTCGAGTCAATTACTCAGGCAAGTCACATTATTTGGTAAATTACTTGCTTAAGTGACTTTTTCTAGTATATTACTCGCGCAAGTCACTTTTCCTTAGCAAATTACTCGCGCAAGTAACTATTTTCTAGCAAATTACTCGCGCAAGTAACTATTTTCTAGCAAATTACTCGCGCAAGTAACTATTTTCTAGTAAATCACTCGCGCAAGTAACTATTTGCTAGCAAATTACTCGCGCAAATAACTATTTTCTAACAAATTACTCGCGCAAGTAACTATTTTCTAACAAATTACTCGTGCAAGTAACTATTTTCTAACAAATCACTCGCGTAAGTAACTATTTGCTAGCAAATTACTCGCGCAAGTAACTATTTTCTAACAAATTACTCGTGCAAGTAACTATTTTCTAACAAATTACTCGTGCAAGTAACTATTTTCTAACAAATTACTCGTGCAAGTAACTATTTTCTAACAAATCACTCGCGTAAGTAACTATTTGCTAGCAAATTACTCGCGCAAATAACTATTTTCTAACAAATTACTCGCGCAAGTAACTATTTTCTAGTTAATCACTTGCGCAAGTGACTATTTTCTAACAAATTACTCGTGCAAGTAACTATTTTCTAACAAATCACTCGCGTAAGTAACTATTTGCTAGCAAATTACTCGCGCAAATAACTATTTTCTAACAAATTACTCGCGCAAGTAACTATTTTCTAGTTAATCACTTGCGCAAGTGACTATTTTCTAACAAATTACTCGTGCAAGTAACTATTTTCTAGCAAATCACTCGCGTAAGTAACTATTTGCTAGCAAATTACTCGCGCAAATAACTATTTTCTAACAAATTACTCGCGCAAGTAACTATTTGCTAGCAAACCACTCGCGCAAGTAACTATTTTCTAGCAAATTACACGCGCTAGTAACTATTTTCTTATTTACCTGCAAATGCTGGACCCCGTGTTCTCCTTTGAGAAGTGCCAGAGCATAGTTTTTGCAGCGAGAAGCGACGTCGTCCTGAGAGAGCACCGCGTCCTCCCGTCTCGCGGCTTCAGTGGCGAGTTTCGCGCAGCCGCGGGACGCTTGCCAGACGGAACACGTCACGTGGGCGGATGGGAACGCCGTTCGGACCACCTGGGAATATAAAAAAATATACGGATTTATACACACTGTTGTTTTTGCTAATATTTTTGGGGTCAAAATACATTACACTCAGAGCAAATCAAGAGAGAATGTTGTGAACAAACAAGTGAAGCCAACCAAAACTACGCCTCGCCGTGTACAGACAATTACACACACATCCAGGTAACTATGAAACTACGCCTTGGCTTGTCAGTCAAACTATGGCGGCGCAACAGCGACGCACTCACACATGTATAAAAAACCGGCTTCACTTGACTGTTCAACGACGTTCCCTCTTGATTTTTTTATTTGCTCTGAGACATTACATAGGTACGTAGCCATTGGAGCCGTGGTGGCTTAGAGGTAGTGACACTCGCCTTGCAATCGTGAGGCCGTGGGTTCAAATCCCGGTCCCGTACCAATGAGTTCTTTGGAATTTATGTACGGAATTTCACACCACTGGTTTTCGGTGAAGGAAAACATCGTGAGGCAACTCGTAAGTATCGAAGTATTATACCTTGTAGTGTGATGAGGCGGGCGAATTTTCAGACGCATATGAGCTCAGGTGCGGTGTAAGACAAGGGGGTTTAACCTCACCGCGTATTTTTAACTTTTATGTTAACGGGCTTATGGAGGGACTAAACAGCGCAGGCGTTGGTTGCTCCATAGATGGAAAGTTCATAAACAACATCAGTTATGCCGACGACATGGTGCTGTTGGGTCCCTCTATCAGTGCTGTAAGAAAGCTTCTCTGTATTTGTGAGGAATACGCAGTGACACATGGGCTCAGGTACAATGGAAAGAAGAGTGAGCTCTTGGTATTTCAGGCTAGGGGCTTCAAGATAAACAAAGTTCCCCCTTTATTATTGAAGGGCATTCCCTTGGCCAGAGTGTCACGTTTCAAGTACCTGGGTCACTGGGTCTCGGAGGACCTCACAGACGCTGAAGATATCGAGAGAGAGCGTAGAGCGTTGGCAGTTAGAAGTAATATGTTGGCCCGCAGATTTGCGCGATGTACAGTACCAGCAAAAATAGCGCTTTTTAAAGCTTACTGTCAGACGTTTTATACGTGCAGTTTATGGGTCAACTATACGCAAAAGACGATCGGTGCACTACGCGTGCAGTATAATAATGCGTTTAGGATGCTGCTGGGTCTGCCGTGGCGCTGCAGTGCATCGGGCATGTTCGCGGATGCTCGAGTGGATAGTTTTCATGCCATAATGCGCAAACGAGCTGCATCACTGCTAAGCCGCAACCGTAGCAGCACCAGCAGCATTATACGCGTTATAGCCGATCGTTTTGACTGCCCTTTTGTCAACTATGCAGTCCAGCAGCATGTACATAAAAATATTTCAGCTCTGTTTTAATTTGTATTCATGACATAGTATAAAATACTTTTTTTTTTTTTTAGTTGGGTTGACATTTTGTAGTATTGATTTATTTATATTATGTATTATTTGGACTAATGGATATTTGTTTTTGATTTTTATTTAATTCTTAATTGTATTGGAAATGTATGGCCTCTGTCTGAAGTAAATGAATAAATAAATAAAATACATCGAGGTATATTTAATGTTGTAAAAATTATTCTATTTTTTATATGTATAGCTTGATACGCGAGACATTGACATACGCGTAATGACTCACGCACATCAAGTACCATATTTTTATAGTCAAAATGTTTGGTACACAATCCTGTACTTCATGGTCGAGATGCACAAGCAAGATGCACTATATTTTACAAGGTATAGTGAATGTACCCCCTAGTCTAGTAGTATTTATAATGTACCCTGTTCTTGTTTTTGTTTGCTATGAAATAAATATACTTTCTTCTTTCTTTCTTTAGTCCAGAAGGGGAGGGAATTCTTAAAAATACCACTGTATTTACACACTATTGTTTTTCTTTATATTCTTGGGGTCGAAATACATTACTTACTAGGTACACAAAAGTACACAGTTACTGAATTAAAAAAAAAAAGTCATGTTAGTATAAATTATGTATACTCCTTAACTGAATTATTTACAGGGCGATTCATATAATTTTATTATTATATACTACGGGACTAATCGCGCACTAAAATTACGAGATAAATAACTACCCGTGACCACGGTCGATGCAACTCGGCCGAAACGTCGGGATGAGGAGGTATTTATTTATCTCGTAATTTTAGTGCGCGATTAGTCCCGTAGTATATAATAATGATGTGTTCAAATCGCGAAAGTTTAAAAACAACATGAATCATATAAGTAGGCGGATGTGAAATTAGCTACAAGACCTGACTGAAGCTCACAAAGCTGCGCGTTGATTGGATATTGCGCAGCTTGTAGGTAACTTCACATCCGCCGATGCTGTTATTTATGCAAACGAATCGAACTATAGCTTTCATCCATAAAATTAAAAAAAAAGTGGTAATACCAATTTTATATTAATTTTTGAATCCAAAAATCGGGCGAAACCGGGGGTTTATTGGTCTTCACTCGCTCATGAAAAATTACGCTGATATTAAGTACGCGCTCATTGTCAAAGATCTATATATATATATATATATATATATATATATATATATATATATTAATTTCTCACCGTTTGACATTTGGTAGGGTCGCAAACGACGCATCGCACCTGCCGCCACGCCGGGTTGCAAGATTTAAACGTATCTAGCAACCACGTTAGCTCTTCGCCGATGAGGGTTGATATACCTGTAATAAATATATTAGTCTTAGTATAATCTAAAATATATTTTAATACTTAAGGGATCACTCTATCTGCGGGATCACTACACCTGCGGGATCACTACATTTGTGGGATCACTACTCCTGCGGGATCATTACACCTGCGGGATCACTACACTTGTGGGATCACTACTCCTGCGGGATCACTACACCTGCGGGATCACTACACTTGTGGGATCACTACTCCTGCGGGATCAGTATACCTGCGGGATCACTACACCTGCGGGATCACTACACTTATGGGATCACTACTCCTGCGGGATCAGTATACCTGCGGGATCACTACACCTGCGGGATCACTACACTTGTGGGATCACTACTCCTGCGGGATCAGTATACCTGCGGGATCACTACACCTGCGGGATCACTACACTTGTGGGATCACTACTCCTGCGGGATCAGTATACCTGCGGGATCACTACACCTGCGGGATCACTACACTTGTGGGATCACTACTCCTGCGAGATTACTGTATCTGCGGGATCACTACACTTGCGGGATCACTACTCTACGGGATCACTACACCTGCGGGATATTATGACAATACCTGCACTGACGATGACAGACTTGCCGTTGCCATCCTCAGCTAAGAACAGAGTGACATTATGCTTGATGCTGGGCTGCGCGCCGTTACCGCCCACTGTTGGGATCACGCTGTTGAACTCTATACCTGGGGGAGAGATAATTTAATATACTAGCTGACCCGGCGAACTTCATTTCTCGCAATATCTTTATAAATTATAGCCTATGTGTTATTCTTATGTATAAAGCATTACTATTGCAAAGTTGCATCTCAATCCGTTCAGTAGTTTTTGCGTGAAAAAGGAACAAACATCCATACATACTAATTTTCGCGTTTATAATGTTAGTAGGATGATTTTTTTATTTATTACTATTATTTTTTGAGCATACATTAAGAAAGATAAAGGTTTCAGTCATTCTACTCATTCAAATCCTCGTTTTTTTTCCTGACCTAACCTAACCTTAACCTAACCATAGCCGAACCATGATACCATGATTAATTACTAATTTTGTTAGTGATATAATTTGGTTTGTTGAAAGGTACCCTTAACTTATATGCTTACGACCGAGCGGAAATACACTAAATATTAATTCAAAACAAGGATTTGAAGAGAAACTTCCGCAAAGCAACGACTGATTCAATAAACTCTATGTATCTACTAGACCTGACCTTAAAAGGTTTTGAGTTTAATACCTATGACGCTGCCTCACCAGGACAAAGTGAAATACTTAGGAATGCACTTGGACCGTCATCTAACCTGGAAATACCACATCTCAGCTAAAAGAGAAGAAATCAAATAAAGATACACCAGCTACTCCTGGCTACTCGGAAGAAACCGCAAGCTGTCAATCAACAACAAACTGCTCATATACAAAAGCGTTCTTGTCAAAAATTGTGGGGATCCTTGTATCCTTGTAACTCGCAAATCTCAAAAATCCAACGGATGCAAAACACGATCTTGGGAACTATAAGCGAAGTGCCTGGTACACTACCAATACTGAAATCCACAGCAACCTGGAAATGAGCACAGTCCACAGAGGGAGGATTGCAGGCATGCCAAAGCTGCTTTCCCAGCCCTGAACAGAAACATTACTAACGATTGCAGCGGCAAGACTCCGACTTATGGTAGGACTCATCACTGGTCACTGCAACTTGAATAGTCACATGTATAAACTGGGAGCCACCGACAGCCCGCTCTGTTGTGGTTACCTGCAGGAGAATGAAACGGTAGAGCATGTCTTGTGGCACTGCAGGGCCACGGCAGAAACTAGAATCGCTTGCGGGTTGCATGACGCTACTATTGCTTTGTCATATACATCTACAGCATCATCCTCATCGCCATCTAGTATACCAACCAAGCCACTGGAGCAGTTATGCCAGCGGCCCAGAGCCACGCTCCGTTACTTTAAGGAGCTGGGCTGGCTCGGGTAGACGCTGGAGGGGAAATGCACAAAACACCCCATGCGGGACGTCAGTGCAGGACTTATCGCCCCTACTTCAAATGAGAATGAGCACAGTCCAAGAAAAGATATTAGGAACCTGCAAAAAATACAAGCATCGGCTGGAAAGACATCCCAATGAGCTGGCTGTGACACACACAGAGCAAGGATATATACCGAGGCTAAAAAGAAAGCCTGTCATCAATTAGAATAAGATCAATTAAGAGGAGACGCACTCACTGGAGCGTACACTTGACATGTCAACCGAACACCCAAAACATCTACTTAAAGTGAAACTGATCGTAGATTTATGTGGAACAGTACAAAAAAGAAATACCTATGACCATGTATATGAATTATTCTTACCAGTTTCGATGCACAGGAACTGCGGTACGGAGTTGAAAGCTAGCTGCATGCTGGGTGTAGTGAGGTACACGCACTGTATGCATCCTGATGCCGAATGGAGCAGCTTTACACCTGCGTCTACAAATAAAATAACAGAAAATAAATAAATATTTGGGGACAACTTACACACGGTCTCTGACCCCAAACTAAGCAAAACTTGTTTTTTTTTTTTTATTCCTTGTAGGTTTGCGTTTGATTACATACTGCCCAATGTAGAGCAGATATGCGGTCTAGGATGTGTATCACGCTTACTTAGAAGATACCTATTTACTCGGGGTTTGAAGACATCCACGTTGTACTTTAGCGGGAAGACAGACCCAGGCAAAGCGTTCCACATTCCGGCTGTTCGTATGAGGAATGAGGATTCCAAACGCTTGGTTCTAACGCGCGGAATGTCCACCATAAAAGGGTGGCGCTTTGGTCGCGTCTGTCTAGCCGTACGATAGAAAAAAGGGGCAGGGGAACCAGATTGTGCAACTCCTGGGCGCACTCTCCTCATATGGCTGCCAGAGACTGATATACTACATAGACATATTTTTAAATACATGTTTATACAATATGTTAGCCTACCGGTGTCGGAGCCTTAAGCGGTGACATCTATGACAAATTTTGAACAACTCTTAGTATAGAACCAACTCTGAAAACGTAAAAAAAACTGCTGTTCCATACGATTTTTTATAGACTTTCGACAAAAAGTATGGAAAAGCTGTTTTTATTTGCGTTTTCAAAAAGTTATTTAAAATTTGCCATAAATGTCACCGCTTAAGGCTCCGACACCGGTAGACAAAAACATTGTATAGATAGTAACTAAATAACACCCAGACACAGAGCAAACACCTATGTTCACCACAATACTTGCCCTGGGTGGGGATCGAACCCACGCCTCTTTGATCCAGAAGTCAGGGGCACTAACCACTGAGCCACTGAGGCCGTCAGAAAATATCAGTGGCGTAACTCCAGGGTAGCAGGGCTGGCAAAATGCCACGGGCCCCTGATCCGAGGGAGGCCGCAAACTCAGAAATAATCTATTATGAAAAAAATTTTAAATTTTTAGCGCTTTAAATTTTCCTTTTACTGAATTAAACTTTCAAAAAATTTCGCGTTCACTGTGCTAGAGCTCAAAATTAAATAGGTATTTTCTAAACTTTATCTGTTACGAACTAAATCGCACTGTCTGCGCTCACGCTGTGGTAAAAATCTTCGAGCAAATATCTATTGAGTCACAATGTTATGATTTTTTATTTTAAGTGCTTTCCACGCTAGATTTTATTATTTTATACTACGGGACTGATCGCGCACTAAAATTACGAGATAAATAAATACCTCCTCATCCCGACAGTCAGTCTACCCGTGACCACGGTCGATGCAACTCGGCCGAAACGTCGCGATGAGGAGGTATTTATTTATCTCGTAATTTTAGTGCGCGATCAGTCCCGTAGTATAAAATAATAATGTGTTCAAATCGCGAAAGTTTAAAAATAACACTAGATTTTATTACAAAGAGTTATCTTTGTGATAAGAATTAAAAAAATTTGAAGCGAATACATGATTTGAACCTGCCCCTTCGGATCACTAGCCCGACACTCTAACCAACTGAGCCAGCCCGCCTCCCACGCAAGCTTCAAATCTTTGAAGTGCTTATATTACACCAACTTATAGCTTATGGTCTAATACGGGTATCACAGATGGCGCCACCAACGCTTTATAATATTAGTAGGATACTTATATTGTTTAAATCGTTTAAGACAGTAACCTATCAGCTTACCAAAATTAAGCTGTAGTTTTCTGACGACGATATCGTATTTCTGGTTGAGCCAGCGCACGGCGTTCGCCCCCAGAGCAGTCAGTTGTTCCTCGGTTGTGATCACTTGACCCTCTACTGACACTCTGCAATTACCATTATTAATTAGTATTAGATACCTCAATAAAAGTAAGTTCGTATAGGTCGGGTGGCTAGCCCGGGTCAAAGAAGATATAATAATACTGCGTATAGAACGGCCACTCGTTACCCCCCACCCGTTTGAGTGTTCCTCACTTCCACCCCGCGTCAGGCCACATATTAAATACTCTGCGCGCGGGTTGCACAGGCCGGTGATTTCTACTATAAAAAATACAGACTTACAATGGGGAAGACGTGTGCTGTTTATGGCTGTTCTACAACAATGCGCGACAAGATATCATTTCATTATTTCCCTAATGATAAAATAGGGTACCTTATTTACTTTTAGTAGGTAGATAATATTGTTATAAAAATTATGTCATTCAAATTTAGATACTTCCTCTTGATATTTTGTTTCAAATAAAATAAATCGTTTACACAAAACTTCTTGGTAAGTCAGAATTATAATTCATACGGTCGACATGGGTCGTTGACAGCCATAGGCGTTCTACACACAAATACCCGTGTAGCGTTCGTGCGTATGTGTGGTGTCTGTGAGTAAAATGTACTGTTGTGTGAGTAGAACAACAGATTTTGTATAAAGAATCGCGGAGTGTCCGGGCTGTGCCCTGGTGTCAGAGTTTTGAGGCCGCCTGAAGGCCTCTGACATGGCTAAATGGTTAAAACAACTAGGACAAACAAACAAATAACTCTTTATTGTACACACAAAATAAACTAACAATAACTACATTACTGAAATTCTTAAGATAGTGCAACACTAGGCGGCCTTATCGCTGGAATCTCTTCCAGGCAATCCATGAACGGCAAGGAATGTGCTAAAAATAATTGACGGGGAGTAAAATAAATACTAAAAAAAATACATTATAGACCTAAATACTAATACTACATACAATACCTAACACATAATAATACTACTACATAAATAAACAATACATAGATAGACATACATACATAGATAGACATACATAAAATATATAATCATCATCATTTCAGCCATAGGACGTCCACTGCTGGACATAGGCTTCCCCTAATGATTTCCAATAAGACCGGTTGATAGCGGTCGCGATCCTGCGGTTCTAATAAGGTCATCGGTCCACCTTGTGGGTGGACGTCCTACGCTGCGCTTGCCGGTACGTGGTCTCCACTCGAGAACTTTTCGACCCCATCGGTCATCAGTTCTCGGCGCTATGTGCCCTGCCCATTGCCACTTCAACTTGCCAATCCGCTGAGCTATGTCGGTAACTTTGGTTCTTCTACGGATCTCATTCCTGATTCGATCTCGCAGAGAAAATATATAAAGTACATATGTAATAACAGAATGAAATAAATGATACAGTACCAAATTATTTACAGAGATAATGACATTTTACAAGACGTTTGAATGCATCCAGTGAACGTGCACGGTATCTTAGAGGCAATTCGTTCCAAAGGTTCACAGCCTTCACCGCAAACGACGAACTGTATAAAGAGGTGTTGTGGGAAGGAATAGGACCTACAATTTAACGTGTCATCCGAGCCACGGTAGCGCTCAATTTGAAACAGCCACCCGCGGTCACCCATCCAAATACTGACCGTGTGGAACGTTGCTTAATTTCGGTGATCGGTGACAAGCACCTAGTCAAACGCTACGAGCGTTATAATAGATCACAGGCATCACACAACTGTCGAAAACTTAAGGCATTGAGGTATGTCGGACGAAAAGACCTCACGCAGTTCGGAAGAACGCTTCCGAAAGCTTATTCTTATTTATTATTTCTTCTTATTCTTATTTATTATTTCTTCTTATTCTTATTTATTATTTTCTCATTATTATAATAGATCCAACTGTTTATTTTCTTTTTGACAGCACCAATAGAACGTAACTGCGTCATGTTACGCAAAAGTTCACTTTTAAATGCGATGTTTTAAAAATATGACAACTGCCTAAGTCTGCTCCTTGATCCCTTGTAATAATCATCTTTGACAAATTGACTCCATAAGTGCAGTAGTTTTTTTATAAATTAAATAAAATAACAAACGTTTTAATAAAAAATAAGTTCTATGGCTATCGTGTGTAGTGAACTTTTGCGTAACATGACGCAGTTACGTTCTATTGGTGCTGTCAAAAAGAAAATAAACGGTTGGATCTATTATAATAATAAGAAAAGAATAAATAAAAAAGAATAATAAATAAGAATAAGAAGCTTTCGGAAGCGTTCGGAAAACTGCGTGAGGTCTTTTCGTCCGACATACCTCAGTGCCTCAAGTCGAGAGTGTTAGACAGTTGTGTTGTCAGTGATGACATATGGAACTGAAACGTGGTCTTTTACTCTGGGCCTTATTAATAAGCTCAACGTAGCCCAACTATGGAGAGGACTATGCTCGGAGTCTCGCTGCGAGATCGAATCAGGAATGAGGACATTCGCAGACGAACCAAAGTTAGACTGACACCAACATAGCCCAGCAGATTAGTAATTCGAAATGGCAATGTGCAGGGCACATCGTTCGGAGAAATGATGGCCGATGGGGCAGTAAAATTCTCGAATAGAGACCACGCACCGGCAAGCGCAGCGTAGGACGTCCATAGACTAGGTGGACCGATAGTATAATTAAAACTGCAGGGACGCACTGGATGCAGGCCTCTTCCAACCAGGCTTATTGGAAATCCATGGGCGAGGCTTATGAGGCAGGGACTATGTGTAAGAACTGCAAGATGTCCCCTAATATGTATATACAACCCGGTCAGAATATCTGTGCACCTCGCTGGAATGCGGCGCCTTTCCCGCTTCCCCTGTCACCTCTCCGCGCACTCCCCGGTGCGACAGTACGGTTAGCATCTTCGTTGCCGATACACGACCCGATCATTTTGATATTTTCGCTTTGTTGTTGTTTTGTTTTTTAATATTTATTGTTAAGTTTAGACTATATGACGTCACGAGGTCAGGTGCACAGATATTGTGACCGGGTCGTATTGTTGTATTTTTGTTATTGCCAATTTTTGACTGGGCGGTATTTCCATCAAAAAGAAAATAATGCTAGCATAGCTATGGGCACAGCCCGGACACTCCGCGATTTTTCATACAAAATCTGCTGTCTTACGCACACTACACAGTACTTACTCACAGACAACACACACAGGCACTGTCGCTACACGTGCATTTGTGTGCGGAACGTCTATGGCTGTCAGCGACCACCACGACGTGACGACATGCCGCGTCAGTGAGACAGTTGCGTATTCAATTTTGCAAAAAATAATATAAATCTAGTGCATATAAAAGTATAACAATTACTTAATTTGGAAGCATTTTAGCAATAAGTAACCGATCTACTTTATTTGAAAGAAAATATCACGAGAAAGTTACCAGATAATGTAAAATAAGTTCCTTTTACTTATAATTAGATAAACATTAAAATGTATTGTTTTGTTACGTATTATTGATTTTCAACCATACACAGCACAATTCGTCCCTATTGTCACAGTCTAGGTATTTTTTATTACAAGATCTACCGGCCAGTGCAGCCTGCGCGCAGAGTACGCGATCGGTACGTGAAACGCGGGGTGGAAGTGAGGAAGACTCAAACGGGTGGGGGGTAACGAGTGACTGTTCTATACGTAGTAATATTATATCTCCTTTGCTATGGGTTGGTCAATTCTGCAAAGATTATATGCAGATAGAAATAGCAGAATCAAAGTACACGCTAGTAAATAATCAATATCAACATTAGGGACAATCAGATGGTATCAGTTTTGTATAATCTGCGCCACACAAGTTGGCGGATGGGAAGTTAGGCGCAGAAAGCTGCGTAAAAGGCAAAATATAGGTATGCACGGGAGCCTGAGGGACTCGCGCAGGGGCACACCCGCCCGCCTCATGCCTCCCTCGCGCTCTCTACTTCGCCACTCGCGTAGGCATTGTGCACACATGCTCAATAATTAGGGAATCACGGAGAAGTGTCATCTGCGGCTAACTTCTCATCCGCCAACTTAAGCCAAGATTAGACCAACGTAACCAGTCCATGATATTTTTAATTGCATAATACGGTACCTTTCAGGCTCCGCAGTGGGGTTCTCAATGATGGCGACCTCATACTCCTGCTGTCCTTCCACTTGAGGAGTGCTAGTGATCTCGTACTGCTGGTACGTGTTCTGAGGCTCTTCCGTTACTTGTTGCTGAAATCAAGTTAATACAACTTTACTATAAATAGCGCATCAAGCAGGTCTCACAATAAATACCTCAAAGACAAAGGTGACAAACAGACCCATCCATCCATCAGCCAAAGGACGTTCACTGCTGGAAATAGGCCTCCCGTATTGATCTCCAATAAGACCGGTTGGGAGCTGCTTACATCCAGCGCGATCCTGCGGTCTTAATGAGGTCATCCGTTCACCTTGTGAGTGGACGTCCTATGCTGCACTTGCCAGTACGTGGTCTCCACTCAAGAACTTTTCGACTCCACCAGTCATCAGTCCTCCGTGCTATGTGCCCTGCCCATTGCCATTTCAACTTGCTAATCCGTTGAGCTATGTCGGTAACCTTGGTTCTTCTACGGATCTCCTCATTCTTGATTCGATCACGCAGAAAGACAAAGAGCATAGCCCTCTCCATAGCTCGTTGGGCTACTTGGAGCTTACTAATAAGGCCCATAGTGAGAGACCACATTTCTGTGCCATAAGTCATCACTGGCAACACACACTGGTTGAAAACTTTCGACTTGAGGCACTGAGGTATGTCCGAGAAGACGCTACGCAATTTTCCGAACGCTGCCTAGCCGAGTTGGATTCGGCGATTGGCCTCTTTGTTGAAGTCGGACCTACCTAACTGGACTACTTGTCCTAGGTAGACGTACGACTCAACAACTTCAAGAACGAAACAGACCCAAACAGGCTATAAAAATAAATAACGAAGAGATAGAATATGTGGAAGACTATGTATATTTATGCCAAATTATTTCTCCAGGATTACTGACAGAAAAAGAAGTGTAAAAGAGAGTGAGCAACACATGTGCCCGAGACTGGTCTTTGAAAGAAATTTTAAAAAACAAAGAAATCCCAATGTATGCGAAAAGAAAAGTATTTTTAATCATGTGTTTACTACCTGTGCGGATACCAAACTTCGGGCCTGACAGAGGCACATAGTCAAAGATTTAAGGTAAGCCAACAGGGGATGGAAAGAGGCATGCTTCATATAAAGCTAAGAGATAAATGGAGACTGACTAAAATCAGAAAGACCACAGGTGTGGCAGATGTAACACAAAAAATAAAAATGGCATTGGGTTGGGCATGTACTGAGAAGTCACAAAAACAAATGAACTAAAGAGATGGGAAGCCAATCAGGAGAGAAGTCAGTGCTGCAAGAGTGGCGAAGGAAAGCAAGAGACAGGGAGGAGCTCAACAACACAAGGAGCTCTGGCGAATTCTAGAGGAGGCCTATTGAGGAGGGGGTTGTTCCCCCTGGACATAGGCCTAGTATTTAAGAAATAGTAATATGAGTAATGTTTTATAAGGTCATATATTAGTGAATAAAGGCTATTTTTATTTATAAGTAGTGCAGAGTGTAGTTACGCTAGGTGTTCCTTAGAGAACATCGGAGTTAAGCAATGTTTGGCACAGTCAGTCTTCGGATGTCAGCTGGTGGTTGGATGACACATTAAATTGTAGGCCCCGGATCTTTTAACCGTTTAGCCATGTCAGAGGTGAGTGCTAGCTACCTGGCCAATACAAACTTACTTAATTACTATAGGAAGTAACGCAGCGTCTGACGTCCACCCACAAGGTGGACGAATGACCTAATTAAGACCGCAGGATCGCACTGGATGCAAGCCGCTACAAACTGGTCTTATTGGAGATCTATAGGGGAGGCCTATGTCCAGGAGTGGACATCCTGTGGCTGATGTATGGATGAATAATAGGAAGTAAGAATAGTTTATCGTATAGCCCTGATAGCTAGCCTAATGGGTGTGACATAAGTCAAATGTCCACTCACGAGGTGTACCTACAATATGACATTCCCAACCAGTCTTGCTAGAAAATCACTGGGAGGCCTATGTATACAAATTGGCATCCTACATATGATGGAAGTCAAGTGTAAACAAGTTTTATATTTATTTTTTCTGTTTTGGTAGTGCAATCAGTCTACGAGACTATAAGCAGATGAGTAGCATTCTTTTTGGCGTTAATAGTTTGGCTTTGGCAGGCTAGCCTATCTCTTAATATATATTAATATCGTGTCACAATGTTTGTCCTCAATGGACTCCTAAACCACTTAACCGATTATAATAAAATTTGCACACCATGTGCAGTTCGATCCAACTTGAGAGATAGGATAGTTTATATCTCAAATTATAGTCGCAATTTTTATTTATTTAGCCACAGCAAGGCGTGGCCGGGTCAGCTAGTTTATTTTGTTAATCCTTATCAAAAATATCCCGCCGCTTTTTGAGTCTACGTATGGTTTCAGGGATAGTAAATTGACCCGCCAGGGGGTTCAGATGGTTTTCCAGCCTTGTTTTGTATCTCGCTCCATGAGACTCTATTTCATCTTTCACCATGGGCACATCAAGATTTTCATGGACCTCTGTGTTTTTGATTGTTAGAAAGAAAATATTGCTATTGTCTATGCGCTATGCCTTACACCGGATATGTCTATGTCAAGTATCACAATGACAGTCGGTGATCTGTCATTCATACTCTCTCTCTAATTCAGCTCGCCCCTTTTTTATGTGTTTGTGTTGTCCCAATTATTTGATCCATTGGAATCTTAATTTATACAAATATAATTGTGCTATTGAATACTCCCATCAATATTATTATACTTTGTGTATAAAGTACAAGTGATATTAAAGCAACTTATTTAATTCCTGTGAAATCAAGCTACTTTACATGTATACAATCTCCACTGCGGCCATCCACTTGCTGACACTGATGAACTATGGTGCATTTGATATTTGCTTTAGGATGTAGTTTAGTACATGTGAACAAGTAAAACACAAAGTTTTGGCTGAATCAAGCTTCTAGGTGGCTGTAATGTTAGTTACAAACTGCAGATAACCCAATCCTGATTGAAGACACGCAACAGCTGCATGAGGATTGGGTTTTACGAAGCTTGTAGATAATTTCACAGCTGCTAATTTAATTTGGCATTGGATTAGAACTAGTATCCATTGTCAAAGCCAACCGCTTCTCCATTGTTGGAGCAGTTTAAAGTTGTGCTAAAGTAGAATTAGCAGTGATTGCTTGTCACTCTTTCACGCAGCAACAGAGGAAGAGATCAACTTGATATTTTGTATGGATATAGCTAAGGTCGAAGAGTGCTATAGACTACTTTTATCAGAAAAAAAGGTTCCTATGGAATAGCGCAAAAACTAAATTATCAGGCGAAGCTATGGGCATTTGCTAGTTCATTATACAGGGTTACTGGCTAAGTCAACTTATTCCTTATTCCCGTTAAGCGTGTGTAGTTTACAAAGTTTCTGACTGATTTGACTATGAAACACCATATCCTAAATCTCACTGTTTTCGAGATATTTGAATTCAAATACTTTTTATAAAAGGTTAATTTTACGGACAATATTGGGTAGTGAGGTCATAAAACATTATTTTACATGTAAAAATCAAATAAAAATAATAATACGACTTACACGAATTACGTCTAGCCGCGCGGCGGCTTCTTGGTAGAATGCAGTGCAGGTGCTGGTTGATGACAAATCGATGTCTTAACACATGTTTCAAAATATCTGAGCTAATAGCCGAAATTGGGAATTTTATAAATACCAATTACAAATATCTATTTTTTTTTATTATTTAGGATTATGTATTTCATAGTCAAATTAGTCAGAAACAAAGTAAACTACACACCCTTAACGGGAATAGGTCGACTTACCCTGTAACCCTGTATAGTAGGGTCTTAGTTAGGCCTGTAATACTCACTGTAGCCACCTCAGTGTTGTTCTGCACAAAATTGGCGCCTTCCTCTTCGGGCTCCCCTTTCACATCGTAAATCGTCTCCGCCATGACGATGCGCCCTGACGAGTCCATGGTCCACATCCCGCCGAAAGCGTAGTTCGAAGGGTTCCCACTTTGTTCATACAGGATCACGGTGTTAGGACCAAGCTGGACAGGTTCCCCTTTCATATTTACGAACACGGGCTGTTCAAAATTCCCCTCCACTATTTGTCCGGCATGCACGATTTGTTGTCCTTGTTCAACCGGGACTTCGACGACTTGATTCACAACTTCCACTTTTTCCTTCTCACTCTCTGCTTTTCGCACCATAATCTTCTTCTTGTTTTCGTTTTCGGCCGGCTCGTCGCTCTTACGCTTCACCACAGCCTTCTTCTTGTTCTTTTTATCCATTTTTGCAGTTTGCAAGAACTACTGGTGCGTTGGTTTCGAAAGAACGCCTAGCCCCAGGCGCATTGTTTTGTACACTAGAAGGGTTATTAGAACGTGGGACTTTGCTAGACTAATTATAATGTTATTTTACGGCATTTGGTTATGAATAAATCTTGTTTTTATTGATGGAAATCGAGAAACCTTTGAAAATATGCCGTGCGAAAAGGACAACTCAGAGAGACGCCATTTTTGTTGGAGGGAAACGGTTCTCTCTGTCTAAAATGTCGGTGTCTCTTTCTATAGATACCTTTTTTTCCAAAAACCGGTAAATTTTATTACCAGCATGAAAATTAGTTTACATTAATTTCAGTGAATTATTTTAGTCGATTTTAAAATAGAATGTTCGCATCACTAGAACAGTCAGATTCGATAAATTTGTTCCAGTGTTGGTAGATTGTTCGTACTGTATTTTAGCATAAAACTTATCTTGCTGCTCTTTTTAGTGTATAACGTTAGAAAGAGATGTATTGCCATTATTGACATTAGTCTCTGGAACACTAAAACAGCTGACTATTTGACTGATTGTTGACCTATTTTTAAACAATTATTTAATTTCCTTGTAATCACAGCTTGCAATTATTTATAACCTTGAGTTAACAGCACCGATTAATATATGCACAAGGTTATCAATAACTCATATACATGCTCATACTCAATACATTATCCATTCTTATCCAAGTGGCCTTCATAGTGTTTATGTCATTGATTTCCATGAACATAATTCGTTATTTTACCTCTAGTGCGCGTAAAATGGCTATTGTGGCTCCAGCATTGTTCGTAAACCACGGAGGCGGTCCTATGCCCCTTCTAGGAGACAAGGAGAGTGCAGGACTGACTACATTTCTACGAGACGAGGTCAAGAAACATGTTAACCTACAAGAGCTAAAAGCTATCATTTTGGTGACTGCCCACTGGGAAGAGGACGAAGTAACCATATCCTCAGGTAAACACCACGATCTATACTTCGACTACTATGGGTTTCCGCCAGAAACCTACAAATACAAGTACAACGCGCCCGGCGATCCAGAAACAGCCGAAAGAATACACGAAGCATTAAAAGAGGCGGGAATCACGTCCCGAATGGACCCGAAAAGAGGTTGGGACCACGGAGTTTTCGTGCCGATGATGTTGATCAACCCTGCTGCCAACATTCCAATAATACAAATATCAGTACTGAACAATCAAGATCCAGAACAACATTATAAACTTGGAGAAGTCTTACAACAATTTAGAAAAGATGGCATCGCTGTATTGGGGTCCGGAATGTCGTATCACAACATGAGACAGTTTATGTATGGAAGAGGCAAAAATGAGGTTATTAATAAGGAGTTTGATGATTATTTGAATAAGGTTTGCACGAGTGAGGATGAAAAATATAGAAAAGAGGGTTTAATCAAGTGGAGAGAGCAGCCGGGTGCTACGGAAGCTCATCCAATGAATGCGGCGGAGCATTTCATGCCGTTGGTGGTCATTGCCGGGGCTGGAGGCTCGAAACCTGGTGAAAGAATCTTCAATTGGGACTTGAGCGGGACTTTTAGGCTGAGTGGTTTTATTTGGAAAGAAGAATGAGTTAATTTAAGCTGTACTGAACCTGATGTAGTATTTATGGGTTAAGTATCAATGTATTTTTCCTTTTTGGGCTCAGTAATCATTGAACAAAAATAGAACTCTTACTAAGAACTATACTTGCATGCATTTTTCCTCATCACATTGTATTTTCTATTGACCTTGTATATATGTCGTAGGCAATTTGTATAATTCCGCCGTTTACATACGGCGTCGTCAGTTTAAAAACGCTCGCAGTTATGTAAAAGGCCGAAGGCAAAATGACAACTCGATCAATTGTAATAATTTCAACGTCGGTTGTAGTTTTAGGGTGACCATGACAAAACACACTTCAGACAAATCAATTCAATCAGATCGTGTATAATCTCGATTTATAGTTTGTTTAACGGTTGGAGAGTATGAAAGGAGGCACTGAGCCTAAACCGACCTTCGTAATGCGATAGGATGTGGGAGTATAAAGGTGGGAAAATACTGACCTTGACTACAAGACTTGACCCTTTGACTTTTACGCCAGGATAAGTGGACCGAACTTAGTGACCTTAGGCCAAACTTATATAAGGTTTGTAGGTTAGGTTAGGTTTGAACAGTGAAAACAACGCGCGAGCCGAGCGAGCGAAGCGATCGTGCCGCGGCAGCGGCCGGCGAAGCGCCAGAAACAATATGTCCTTATTACGAGTTTAGGACCTTCCGTTATATATATGTATAGTATACTCTAACATTAACTAACCAACATAATTTAAGCACTTATCTAAGGTATTTCGACTTCAATTGTTTAGGTTAGCCTCCATTTATATCTTCTGACCATTTTTTAACGATGGTCGATATGTAACAATCGGAAGACTCCTGTATATTTCAGGAGTCCTCGGAACACCAGATTCTATGGACACCTTAGCATTTTTTAAGTACCGAAAAACCTTGTAAGTTGTACACGGCGTGTTTACTGCTTTCGTTTAAGAATCGTAACATTTTTTTAATTCACTATAATAAATGTGTTTAAAATCACATGTATTTTGCGAAAAGCCTTTTGTACACGTAGTATTTTCAATATTTTCTTGGGTCATAAAACCACTACTTGACGCCATTTTGTTTGTTTTGATCAACAGCGACGCGCGTGGAAAGAAACAGAACTAAATACTTTAATTTGCCGCGGCATTATGTATAGGGCGTTTCAATTGTCAATCAAATGTTGAGGCATAATATATAATGCCACGGCAAAATACATTTTGCCTTCGGCATTTTACATAACTGCGAGCGTTTTTAAACTGACGACGCCGTATGTAAACTGCGGAATCATACAAAATGCCTGCGACATATACACGGTTACTGGTAATCAATTAGCATCCTTTTAGGGCCTTATTCTGTACATCAAAACTAACAGCTTTTGTTCTGCGACTTTTGTCAAAACTAAAAAAAAACAGCTGGTTCCATACATTTTGTCGCAGCTGAACGATATTTCTCTACGGAACAACAATTTCTTTTTTTAATTTTGACAAAAGTTGCAGAACAAAAGTTGTTTATTTTGATGCACAGAATAAGCCCCTAAATGGATGCTAATTGATTACCAGTACAGACCGGTGGCACCCCTCCACAGTAAATTATTGGTTTGCATTTATACGCGTAGACCTCGTTTGTACACGACTTAGTGTGCGTGTAGAGGCTAATAGTACAGACAGTAAAAAAAATATATAAAATATGATCACTTAGGTTAGAGGGTTACACTGTTGTATAACTACATTCAATAAATATGGAGGGGCGCGCTTTCGTGAGTGAACAGATCTGTAACCCTGTATATGTATATATACTACATATCAATACTATATATAGTACATATCAATGCTTGAAAGGCAATATTTGTTCCATACAAAAAAAATCTCTTTTAGTGCAAGTTATTTATAATGATGACTCTTCAATCCTCATGAAGATTATGAATCAACCAGTGTTTTCGCGTTTTCTGTAGAACATCGAGTAAAAACGCAGTACATTTCTGATTAAATTACGTTCCCGGAGAAAACTCTTATCATCTTTTAAATTTTAACAAAATGTTTTTGGTTACAGCCGCTTGAGTAACAAATATTGTATGCTCGCTCGTACGTCTTATTTTTTTCCGAAAAGTTTTTAGTTTCTGTATATTTTGCATAAAAATATGACATTTAAGAGGCTTGTAACTTGGTCATTTAAAAACTGTAAAAACTAAAACCTAATAATCCTAGGGCTGCAACGGGTTGCACTCTGGAACTACCGGCAGAAGTGATAACTTGGGAGCAAGTCTGTCTTACGAATTTTCGATCAGCTCACGTGTCCTGACGCGAGTTAAACATTTTTACCCATCCCAAAAAGTGCAAAACACCGCTAAATTAGTTTTCACTGTAAAAATCACTCAAATTGGATAATATTATAATAATAATAATAAATCATTTATTGACTATAAACCTTTTGACAATATTCTTGCTTAATTATTAGGCATGAAGAACTGGCTGGCGCCCATACTAGTAATTAAACTGTATTACAGGCGCCAGAGCCCTCCGACGAAATTTGACAACATAAAAAAAAGTACATATAAGAATCAGAGAATTACAATTATTACATTTATTAATTTTGAAGAAAAAAAAAATATAAAATAATACTTACTTACAATTTTT
This sequence comes from Hypomecis punctinalis, assembly GCA_949316475.1. Taxonomy (NCBI): domain Eukaryota; kingdom Metazoa; phylum Arthropoda; class Insecta; order Lepidoptera; family Geometridae; genus Hypomecis; species Hypomecis punctinalis. The sequence continues at coordinate 5,353,537 of OX438822.1, forward strand.
GTTTAAAAAGAAAGATTTGATTTAGTTAATTATACTACATAAAGTCAATTTTAAGCATTTCAATCTATAAACCTTACAGATACACTTATTACACACAGTTTTTACTCTTGCACAGTAAGGTGTCGAATTAATATCAATTAAATAATAATTAATAATTGTTATATTAACAGCTTAATTGTTTTTGTATGTCCAAGTTGGCACTACACGATTGCCTTAGAGGCCCTAACTGAAAAAACCTGAAAAAACTCAGTGAATAGAAAATGGAACAATATATTTGAAACATGGAAAAGACACTACAATGTATTTTATAGTTGTTATTCAAGTGCCTAATAAATGTAATATTTATTTAACCATTTCTATAATAAGGTAAATGAGTTTTGGCGGGAACGCGGAAAAATCATGTCGCCTCATTGTATTATTTTGTTAAACTTGTGTTTTTATCAGTGATAATTAGTGAAAAATGGTGGTATTTCGTTGATTATGACCTGATTTACGTGCATGAGTGTAGGCAAGTGATATAATGCGACGTATCATGTCGTTCCGTGTTGTTACCAAAACTCCATAGACGCCTCTAGTAAACTCTCCACTGCTTTACTGAGGTATGACTTGGACTATGATTAGACTTGACTGCGACTTTATTGGACTATGATGAGACTACGACAGTGACTATTTTGATAAAATATTATCAAAAATTATTAAAACTTAATACTTGACACTGGCAAATGCACAATAATGCGACGCCAAAACTAAGAAGAAGAAAAATAAGGTAAATTTTAATGAAGGATAAATGAATTAACCATCAGGTGAAGGTGAATTTCTTTTTTACCGACTTCCAAAAAGGAGGAGGTTCCATGTTCGTCTGTATGTATTTTTTTTGTGTATGTTCACCGATAATTTCGCCAATTGTGAATCGAATCGAAAAATTCTTTTTTAGTTCTAAAGGGTATCTCTCTTGGACATTAAAATTTTACAGAAATCGACTGGACGTTTTTTGAAAAATCAACAATAATGTAATCAATTCGAGCGAAATATTCGAATTTTGTACACGATGGAAGGCGGTTTTGCCATTTTTTGTGAAAAATAATTATTTTATTCATTTTTTTTTGCTTTAATAAATAATTCTTCTTTTTTACCACAATTTTACGTTTTTAACACGAAGTATTAGTAATTCTGAGTGTCAAGTGGGAGTTTTACAAATCAAAACGAATTACATTTACGTCGCGTTGTACATTGACACACACGCTTTGAATTAGCCAATCACAGACGTTGCCGCGCTCGTGTTCGATCGGTTTGGCGCTCGTTACATTACCGTAAAAATACTCACACTTAGCTATTCAGTTTTCTGTACGTGACACAAGATGGCGCTGTGCCATTTCCATAGAAATCACATCAAACGTTAACGCGATCGAGCTCGAGCGAAAATCTCCCACTTAGCCCTCTGAACTGTATTTGTAAAATGCACTAGCTGTAAAATATACAGATATATTATATAAAATATCTTTGATTAGATGTCTCTGAGAGAGAGAGAAATCATTATGAACATCTTGTACTATGGGACCAACCTAGAAGTAACCCAGGAGAAATAAATTGTTTGGTTTGTTCCATACATAATCTGATTGATTTTCTGTAAGTCCGAAACAGCCATATTTTATTTGTGATTATTAAGTTGATTCCATAGTGGAAGTTGTTCAAACGATGAGATTTTTATACCGAAATCAAAATTTAATGGCGTCTGGAAACAACTGTCCCATATCATTTTATTTCAAAATTAATTGATATATTTTCAAATGGGTATATAATTCAATAAGTAGGTATATAATTATGTTATAAAAATGCCGGAGATTAAGGACTTATAAATTCCATTTAGGTATAATTTTTTATAATTATATTGAGCTATTTTATCAATTTTAAGTGTGATTTGCTATAACTAGTGCTTTGCTATTTGTAATAAGTATAGATTATTTTGCTACAAAATAAGTGTGGTAGAATATGAACTGTATAAAATATGAAATAAATATTGCATGAAAGCGTAATATATTCTATTTATTCCTTTATTTATTGAGCTATGTAATAAATGTGAAAAAATGTGTTGCCAAATTACGTAATTCTTACCAATTGTGATTATAGAAAGTAAATTATTGTTCGGAATCAACGGAAGAAAAATATAATGTAATGGCGAAATAGTTAAGTCTATTTTTACAAAATTGATCATATTAATGTCTAGAAGAAGTCTTTTTTTTATTTAAAATATTCTTAAGGTTATTAACGCAATTCAGTTAGCCCGATTACAGAGGCGCCAGCGTAACTATAATAGCTAAATACTCGTAGCATAGTTCCGTTTCTTTTTCACTTTAGGCATTCGATAGAGAGAACGCTTTTTACGTTGCTATTTAATTTACGCTGGCGCCTCTGTAATCGGGCTTAGTATATATAATTAAATTATGCTTTTAGCGGTAAGAGCTCAGGTTTAAATATTTTTTAAATATAAAACTTGTTATTATTTACTGTGTTTCATTTTTATAGAATATTAAATAAAAATAAAATAATGTTCGCTACAAAGGGGCCGTTCAAGTATGAGTACGTAAGCACTATAGGGGGGTGGAGGGGTTTATCATTTGTTTATTTTTAATGACATGGGGGGGGGGGTCTAAAAGGTGATTACGTCAGCAATAGATATTTATTTCTTTTCTTCTCATGAATCCATAAAAAAGAAGAATGTATACAGGTACCAATGTTTACGTAAGAATGGGGGGGGGGGGGGGCAAGAATTTTGCTTATTTTTGCTGAGAAGGTAGGAAGGGGGGGGGGGGTATTGACTGTCTCAGTGGCTCAGTGGTTAGTGACCTTAACTTCTGGGTCAAAGAGGCGTGGGTTCGATCCCCACCCAGGGCAAATATTTATGTGATGAACATAAGTGTTTGCTCTGTGTCTGGGTGTTATTTAGTTACTATCTATTTAAGTATATATTTAAAAATAAGTATATTATGTAGTATATCAGTCTCTGGCAGCCATATCACAAGCTTTGTTTAGTTTGGGGTCAGAGGCCGTGTGTAAGATGTCCCCTAATATTTATTTATTTATTATATAACTAGCTGACCCGGCCACGCGTTGCTGTGGCTAAATAAATTAAAATTGCGACTATAATTTGAGATTTAAACTATCCTGTCTCTCAAGTTGGATCGAACTGCACATGGTGTGCGAATTTTATTATAATCGGTTAAGTGGTTTAGGAGTCCATTGAGGACAAACATTGTGACACGAGATTTATATATATTAAGAAAGATTATAATAACTGCTTACGCAATACTTGATCGTCCGCAAGCTACGGATAATCCAATTCTAGCGCTGCAGTTAAGTGTGCTTCCGCAGTTTGCAGCTAACGATACAGTGACATCACAGCCGCCAAGAACTTTGATTCGACCTATACCTATAAATATTTTTATTCTACGAAGACCTCAGACATGACTGAACTGTCTCAAGTACCGAGACCTACGAGTTAACGTGTCTTACAAATCAAGGTAGCGCTTTGTTATAGTGACACGAGTTTACCAACAAATAAAAATTCAAACTAGTCGAGGACCTAAAAGACAGTTTTTCAATATCAATATTTTAATTGAAATGTGTTTAAAATTGATAAATAAATATTAGCGAAATAGTGGTCTAGCATTAATTCAAAAATGCAGTTAACACTTTCACTGCTGAGGCACTTTTGTAACGTGCCTGTAAAATCTAAAACGCCCACGCCAGGTGCGGGCAGACGCCTCCGCGTTCAGACAGCGTTGGGGTCTCTACGCGAGTACCTACTAATAACACGCACGGAGTGATACCGCGCCAGGCGCGTATAGCCGCACTGTATGCTGAGTGTGAGTTTTGTCGTAAACATGACGCGCTCTTCGGCGAGCGCGTAAGCATGTAATTTGTATGAACTTGTTGTGTTTCAAAAACGCGTCGCTAGTGGCGCTGTACATTTCTTCATACAAATTACAAGCTTACGCGCTCGCCGAAGAGCGCGTCATGTTTACGACAAAACTCACACTCAGTATACTGGTCCTTGTACTGCCAGACGACTTGTTACCAGTAGTTACGACTTCTAACGCGCAGCGCGTTTACGATCCTAGCTCCCCCTACAACCCACCTATGCAAACAATTTTACTGTGAGAAAATAAGTTCTAAAATTATCGCTTCTGATTTGAAACAGGATATAAATTCAATGGACAATTACAGCCTACAAACATGGGCAATTCCAAGGAATTCATTGGTACGGGTCCGGGATTTGAAACCACGACCTCACGATTGCAAGGCGGTTGTCATTACCACTAGGCCACCACGGCGGTAAAATGTTGTACTATTTACTTATTTTTATTATTTAATAGGTGGTGGAATCGTGAATCATGGTGAAAATATGCATTTATTTACACTTATACTGCTCTACCTACGTCTTAATTAACTCGTAAAGGTGACGTCCACAATTGGTATATTATTCAGAGAAAAATCGAACCAAGATGACATATACGTCATTTGAAAGCTTGTTATATGGGCTTCCTAAAAATATTTAATTTAGATTTTTTTACCCCTCCAATTTTTTTAAAATTCGAAATATAAATTGTATGAAAAATAACAATACAGCTTAATATTTATAATATTTTAGCAATAATAAAGTGCTTCTACCGTTATTTTACTTGCTTTTGTAGCTGATTCTTCCACATTCATATGTTAATTTGCTAAAATTAAAAATTATAACCTATCAGTGTGACCAGTTAGTAGGTACAATGTGACAAATAAACACTTAAAAATTGAATCTAATTGGGCTTTTATTTAACAATTTGGAGGTTGCTTAATCAAGTTTGCTAGAGATAAACTACCTATTGAGCCAAATATATTTATTTATCATAATAGATTAAAAATTAATTTAAAAAAATCGGAGGGCTCTTTTGTGGTTTTAACTGATGTAATAGAAACAGAAAAATATGAAATTTCTCGAAATATAACGAGTGTTGTGGTTAGAATTTTTGATTATTATTATACCAGCCTCCATACATTTTGTGGACATGTCCTTTGCGCGTTAAGACGCAGGCGAAGCAGTTGCAACATAAGTTCTCATAACATGGATGGAAATAAATATCATCCCTATATAGTCGACGTACCACCTGCTCGTACTAAGCGATTCGCTTCCTTCCTTTATAATGCGGACCGCCCTGCCACCGTCATTGTTTCCTGACAATAACAATTTGGATATTTTCAAGTCAAGAGTGAATCTTCTAGGTCTACATACTCCATCTTCGGCTACAACTTCGCTTTCCAGCGGGCGAGTTGGTGGCCATATGTAAAGCCGGAAACATACTATCGGACGCGGCTGACGGACGCTACTGACAGCCGCGACTTAACAATGTGCACAGTCTTAAAACATCCGGCGCGCCAGATCGCTCTCGGACGTCCGAAGGTGACGTCCGCGACTTATGTCCGATAGTGTGCACGGCCCAGTGTACTTTCATAGTCTAGGTCGCGGCTGTCAGTCGCGTCCGTAAGCCGCGTCCGATAGTATGTTTCTTAACCCTATTTTTTTTTCTTTCCCCATTTGGGGCATTTGGCTTCGCGCGATCGGCGCATTTGCCATATTCGAGTTCAAATGGATGACGGAATTATTGGTAGGGAAACGAAACACGAAAAATATACAAGCAAAATAATAACAGCAGCATATAAAACAGATTAATAGAGTGGGTTATGAAAATTATATGTAAACTTACAACTAATATTCACAACAATAGGTACAGTATATACAAAAATTACAGTTTTAGATTATTAGAAATAATAAAATAGATCAAAGAAAGATAGATACAAGAAAAATTAGTACATAGAAGAGAATTTATATTAATAGGCAATGGAACGTGTAACGATAAGAGGTCATTATAGAAGGAAGAATGGTCATAGCCCTATTCTACATTGAAAAAAAAATGGAGTTCATGAAAAGGTTTCGCTCTAACTTTCATAGCTTTCGAACCTTAGTTGGTCCCGAGACTTCGCGGCGTAGACATGCTACGAGCGCTACGCGTAACTTTCGTAGCAACAATCTCGTAGCAAAAAAGAATACGATTTTAAACTAAAGTTATTAATTTACTAAACATAATATATTGTCTAATTAAATGATATAATAATATTGTATTTATGTTTGTTTTGTTTCTAAAAGTTTTAGTTTTTCGTGAAAGTTTGAGATCTGTAAAAGTGTGAAAATTAAAATTGTTCTGCTATAAAATTATGATTATTACTGTGAGAAAATTGACGTAGTTTTGTTTCTGTACATTGAAATAAAAGTATGGCCGATAAGGTAAGTTTATTTGATGTTTTTAAACTTTCGCGATTTGAACACATTATTATTATATACTACGGGACTAATCGTGGGGTGGTAGTCTACCCGTGACCACGATCGATGCAACTCGGCCGAAACGTCGGGATGAGGAGGTATTTATTTATCTCGTAATTTTAGTGCGCGATTAGTCCCGTAGTATATAATAATAAAATGTATCGACTGCCTCGGTGGCTCAGTGGTTAGTGACCCTAACTTCTGGATCAATGAGGCGTGGGTTCGATCCCCACCAGGGCAAATAATTATGTGATAAACATAAATGTTTGCTCTGTGTCTGGGTGTTATTTAGTTACTTTCTATATAAATATGTATTTAAAAATAAGTATATGTAGTGTATCAGTCTCTGGCAGCCATATCACAAGCTTTGCTTAGTTTGGGGTCAGATGCCGTGTGTAAGATGTCCCCAAATATTTATTTATTTATTTATTTGATTTGATATTTTATAATATGCGTGTGTTTTTCTTCTATCTCAGTTTTTAATTTGAAGGAATTGATATATTATTTTGTAAATTTTTTAGGTAACGGGGTAAAACATCTCGCATAATTGTATCACGAAAATGTGAAATTAGAAAGACCTGAGTTTTTTGTGAAATAACCCATTTTTAGGGTTCCGTACCCAGAGGGTAAAAACGGGACCCTATTACTAAGACTCCGCTGTCCGTCTGTCTGTCTGTCACCATTTCACCAGGCACCGTTTGATTTTTTTGTATCTCATGAACCGTGATAGCTAGACAGTTGATATTCACAGATGCTGTATTTGTGTTGCCTCTATAACAAGAAATACTAAAAACAAAATAATAAAAAAAAATATATATATTTAAAACATCAAAGTCAAAATTACACTTGAAAAGCAAAAACATTTAATAAATAACACACACAATTGCCTGAACTAGGTTAAACCTGTGTTTCAGGCTGAAAAAGAGCAAAAAATGCTAAATTTATATAAATAAAATAACTATTTGCTACCTAAAACTAAGCAAAATACTGCTAAAACTGATTACAGTGCAATCGTGTGACGTACTACCTAAAACGTACCTAATGTTTTATACCTACATTACTAAAAAATTGAAGACTAAGCTATAAAATATATGTCTACCTAATAATTAACAATTGCACGCGAAATTTGTAAACCTATAATAATATGAAAGTTAAAGATTGCATTTTTATCTCATTTCACTATAAACAACAATTTTCCGTATCATCGTACGACATATTGTGAAGGACTTCTGTTAAAGATTTTTGCAGTTACCTACTTTAGGTGTATCATGAATTCGTAATATATCATATTTACGCATAACTAACTTTAATTATAAATGTATTTCTTAATGTGGCATCTATCCTTTGATCTAATTTATCAGGCGGGGCGACTATCCGGGGTGGGGCATGTATCCGTGAAATTTTAGAGGTCGACAAAAATTGTTTTAGTTCCTATTATTTATGGTTTTGACTGCTGACCTTGTATACTAGACTGTAGTCTAAAGATCATACTTTGCGATCGCATGACCAGTTTTTAAATATTGTGATTAGTTATGAAGCTGTGAGACTTTTTCAAAAAGTGCGGCATCTATCCGGGACTTACCCTATTGTATTTGACCGGGTATACATTAACTAACGCGTTTAACCTATTGTAGAGAAGCGGCTCAAGAAACCTGTAAAATTTAGAACTAAAAGCATGTTTTGAGTTTGTTAGTTGAGGGCAGACATTGAAATTCCGTCTTTTGTTTGTAATTTCTGCGCTATAGGGAAGAGCTGCGTGCTGTTTTAGAACGATGTTTAGTATGAACAACTGCCTTACTGTTAGTACTTTACATGATTCATAGAGTAGTTTAGTAGGAAAAATAAAAGGACGACAAGTAGCAACTTTGAGTATCGCTCGTTGGGCTCGCTCTACAGTTAGTAATATAGCTTTACCCGCTCCACCCCATGAAGTTATGCAATAAGTTATAATAGACTGACAGAGAGCGAAATAAACCTGTCTGATTACTTTTAAATCCGCGACATGTCGCAGTTTTTTAAAATCAAACATTAATTTACGAAGTCTATTATTTAAGGCTTCCAAATGTGGTCTGAAAGTTAGAGTACTATCTATATTTAACGCCTAAGTATTTAATTTTATTAGTGATCTTTATCGCGGTACACGTGCATTGGGTATTCACATGGTCTTGACCATACTAAAAACAACGGACGGAATACCAGGAACTAACACTTTGAAGCACCCATAGTAAGCTCGGTGACGTATATTTACGCGTTAACACCCACACATACAAACCATAGTAAGCTCGGGGTCCGCTATTACGCTGCTAGCGCTCGACAAGTGCACATGCAGTAAGTCGTTGAAATAATTATTTAATTATGCCATCCTGCGTCGTGAAATGTTGTTCCCGTAGCACTTTGCGTGATAAAAAAGAACAAGGAATCACTTTTCACAGGTAAATGTACTCTTTAACGTTTTATTTTGATTAATTTACAAAAATATTTTTGTAATTTACGTAAACGAACATTTCTTTGAGCTAATTCAGTGTTGCCAACTTTCGGAATGTTATTTCTCCAACTTCACTAAAAATAAGTTAACACGAGATTAAATTGACATAAATTATAAACATAAAACTATTCCCAGTGTTGCCAATGTGTAAAAATAAATCTCACCAAAGTGTTGAAGAACGATCGTTCACATTTTTTAGGAATAATTATAATAGGAAAATGAATGGAAGAAAGATTGGATTCAGATCATAAGAGAGTGAAGAAAACAAATGGATTGGAATCCAACAAAATCAAGTGTTGTTTGCAGTGAGCATTTTCAAACAACAAACCTTTTTCCTGTAACACGTCAAATCACAAAGGAATTACTAATAATATTATTATTAGTGTTAGTATATATGTGTAGTAAAACATTCACGTATAATTATTATTAGTTAGTATCTATGTCATTCTATGTGTAATAAAACATTTTGGCAAAAACTAATTTGGTTTGATTTCACATATACAAGCTAAATTACTTCTTCTTTATTATTTATAAATTATGAAACTAATTATTATCGACAAAATCTAACGTAAGTACTTATTTATTCATATAATTATGTGTATGTCACTACATATTATTATATGTATCAAAATTTAGGGAAAGTGTTTTTGGCTGGCAACTCTGAAAACACGCACACATAGAAACGTGCCGCCATTACGGTGCTTCAATCCAAACAATGACAGCACTCCGTCCGTTGTTTTTAGTACGTTCATGGTCTTGACAATAATGGGCAAAAATTTCTAAAACTTCTTCAGTTGACATTTTCTTTCTCATGCTAAAATTAATGTAATATGTTTTATCTGTATTCAATGTTAATAAATTATGCTGAAGCCATTTGTTTACTGTATTAAAACCAGTATATAAGGAAATAAAACTAATATATAAGGAAGCTCCCATACAAAATTTTTTAGCCGTTTTTCGCTCGATATTAATAACGGTAACAACTAGACGCTTGAAATATTCACATTGTATGTTTACTTTAATAATTAACCATTAAATTTAAATAAATATTTAAAAGGGGCTTCTATACAGTACGGAACCGTTTGTGCACGAGTTTGACTCGAACTTGACCGATTATTATTTGAAGAATCGGCGAGAAAAAGCAAGAAAATTTAGATTTCGTGAGTTATCCTAAACGACGAATGTCTCTTTGTTTTTAAACTTTCACGATTTGAACACATTAATTATCATTGTAACTGTACTAATAACTATTTGTGTATTTATATAACTCTTAATCACGGTTTTTCGGCTATCTGTATTTAAGAATATTACACGGTAATCTTCACATAAATGTAGTCCCCGCGATACCGACTTTGCTTAGTGCAGGGACTACAAGCATAACAATTTGAAATTTATTTTGTATAGTGCACTTGTTAATATACCTTTAAGTTCAATGTAAATGTTTTATGATAATAAATAATTTTGTATTACTAATCACAACAAAACTTATAAAACATCAAAACTTAATTTCAAAAACTATAACTATTAAAATTAACCTACTTAAAATAAAAACTAATACTAAATACTTTGGGCTCCCATTAGCGCCAAATTACGTCTATGGGTGGGCAAACGTGGCAGTCGCGGCCTAGAGTCAGGTGCGAACCGATACTGGGAAATCGCGTCCTCCAAAGCCCTCCTCAGTTGCTCACTCACCTGGCTAGATACACTCATACTGGCGCCATCTCCCTCGTCCACTGCAGGATCAGCCAGTGTCGCAGATGTCGCCGCCGACATCGGCACTGAAGCCATTGTCGGGGCTGACGACGCGACAGGCACGGGTAGGTCCCGCGTCGAGGAAGTAGTAGGGCGAGTAGGCAGCGTCTCCAGGCGGAGCTGATCAATTACGGACTGATTATTATTATTATTTTGTATTTTGTATTTGTATTTATATACTACGGGACTAATCGCGCACTAAAATTACGAGATAAATAAATACCTCATCATCAGTCTACCCGTGACCACGGTCTATGCAACTCGGCCGAAACTTCGGGATGATGAGGTATTTATTTATCTCGTAATTTTAGTGCAGAATTAGTCCCGTATTATATAATAATAGAATGTCTCTTTGTCCTTAACAAAGCAAACCCGGTAATTTAAATAGCTAACTAGGTTGAATGCCCGCCTAGAATTAGCTGCAAAGTTCTGAATAATTCATGAACTGGACTACGGTTCCCAGGGGACTCTACAACGTACATAAACCCGGGGTTAAGTCACAAGGGAATATTAATTTTACCAACACCTACAGGGTTATCAAGAACTGATATACTAAGCCAAAAGAACGTGATTCAGACCATCATAAATTGGCTTAACCATTATAAACTTGCTAACCCGGTGAACTTCGTCTCATCATCTGACAACTGTCAATGGCAACTTTTACAAGCAGGAACATTTTGTATGGGTTAATGAAATTACACAATGTTTATATTATTATCCGCGCAACTTTTATAAATTTTCTCACCGTTTAAACCTTCCCTTAACTTTCACAAATATTTCATGATTCCCGAGTTTTAGCGAGACTAACAATCGCGATTCATTTTTATATATGTAGATTATTGTATAATATTTAAAATAAAAATGCTGAATGAAAGTCCTTTATGGCCATTAAATTCTATAATAAACTACCAATAGACATACGAAACGAGCCAAAATTAGCAAAATTTAAAAAAAAAAACAATTTCTATTTTCGAACTGCTTTTATTCGTTAGAAGAATACTTCGAAGTTAACAGTTTTAAAAAATAAAACGAGATCTATATTTATATGGTTTATATTTGTACGCCGATCAGAAGCCTCAATGTACCTATGTTTCGATAATTTTATTTTCTTTTGATAGCGCCCTAGCATGTATTTGCAATGCCCGACAAGGGCTGCTAAGTTTTAAGCTCTTATCTTTAACGAGGCGTTTTCTAAAAAAAAAAAAAATTTGTGACAAAAGTATCCAATAGATGGCGACAATAGTTTAAAATCGTCGATCCTTTGACTATGGAAATCGTACTATCATTGTCAAGATGTCTTCTTCTTCTTTTTTATGTTTTGGCGTCGCATTGTTGTGCATTTGCCAATATCAAGTATTAAGATTGAATAATTTTTAGTAATATTTTATCACAATAATCACGATATAATCCAATAAAGTCGCGGTCAAGTCCAAACGTAGTCCAAGTCATACCTCAGTAAAGTATTGGAGACTTTAATATAGGTTTCTCTCTCACACCCTATTCCAGTTGATAATGACAGTTAAATTTTATGACTATTACGCCATCTAGTAAGTTTTGTGAAACGATTTTTTTTTTGGAAAACGCCTCATTAAGATCTGTACAATGTTAACAATGTACACGTACCTACACTTAGTGGCAAATAAATAAATTATGAATACTTGTTACAGAAATCATACAGAAGCACAAGCGGCACGTCGAAGATAGCCGCCATTGTCTTAATAACAGTAAACTTAATAACTATGGTATGTATTCTACTCTTAGATTATACGAACGATAACAAATATTCTCTGAGGATCTTCTGAGGATAAATAATTATTTTATCGTACTACCATAGTGTCCCGCCCAATCCCATTGTTGCTCGACGAAACGGAGAGGAGGTTCTCAATTCGACGCGTAAGTATATTTGTTTTTTTTTTTAGGGTTCCGTACCAAAAGGAAAAAACGGAACCCTTATAGGATCACTTTGTTGTCCGTCTGTCCGTCTGTGTGTATGTCAAGACCTTTTATCTCGAGAACGCGTAATGATATCAAGTTGAAATTTAAACTATATACGTAAACCTATGAAATATTGCAGTTGCATAAAAGAAAAACTTCTCAGTTACCGTATAAAAAAGCTAGAGCTGTTTATGTCGTAAAAAAACGCATATTTCAACGGTCATAAAAATCAAAACCTGTAGGGTACTTCCTGATGACATAGAACTATGAAATTTGGCGAAAAGCTTTGTCTCAGAGTACACATATAAGAATAAATCTGAAAACTACATTTTAAATCACATAAAAATAGGGCCTCAAAATTCACAAAATATGGGTTCAAAATTCAAAGTGAGTAAATCATATCATGTAAGGTATCATATAAAATAGCTTCATTAGGACATGCTAAAACAGGTTTTTAATTAATTTAACAATATGTTTGTACGGAACCTTCGATGTGCGAGCCTGACTCGCACTTGTCCGGTTTTTTTTAATGTGTAACGCATAACTTTTTTCATAGTAGTCCGATTTCAATAATTCTTTTTTTATCGGAAAGAATATACTTCGAAATTGGTTCCCTTTAAATTTTACCGAAATTTGCTGAGTATGAGAAAAAAAATATATATAATTATATATAGGTACGCGTCGAATTGTATACCTCCTCCGGTGGTTCGTCGGTCAAAAAGTCTGCCTAAATGTGACGTAACGCAGAAGTTTATCAGGCTTTATCTTCATAATGATTCAAATAATGTAATAATACACTCAGAATAACGTCTACTTTCACGAGATGTAACGAATGCACTGTGGTTAGATTTTTTAAATATTATTATCTATACCAGTCTCCATACATTTTGTGGACGTGTCTTTTAGAAGTGTTTTGAGGTTTTGTTGTGCTATTATTACAACAATAAGACAAGAAAAATAAAGTCATGAAATTAGTTCTTATCCTACTTGTTCAATCTCTGCAAGTGAGTGAGGGTAGATTGGAATATTTACTCCACCCGCCTTGATATTCGCTACCGTCGAAGGACGGAAGCGGTACTGTGCCGGAACTGTGGGTTCACTGATATGTGTGAATCGACCTGTCGACGAGAACTAAACTGTGCGCACTTTGCGCCTACAACGAAAACTAGTCATCGTTTAAGATTAACATTACCCCGTATTCCGTGCAACGAAGTGTCCAGTGCCTAAAACAAGTGCTGTGGTAATTCTGCGTTCCATAGACGTCGCGACTGATGCTGAAGTCTGGCGGCGGTCGTGGATTGAAGGTTGGTGGAGATTTCCTTTTACCGTCTCGCAGCTTGCAGGGATACATATTTGGGTTTTAAAATCATTAGACGCACCTCATACAGTCCACTCTTCTGTACAAATCGTACACTACTAATATTATAAACGCGAAAGTTTGCGAGTTTGTGAGGATGGATGGATGGATGTTTCTTACTCCTTCACGCAAAAACTACTGGACGGATTGAGATGAAACTTTGCAATAATGTAGCTTATATATCAGAATAACACATAGGCTATAAATTATAATGATATTGCGTTACTAATATTATAAACGCGAAAGTTTGTGAGGATGGATGGATGGATGGATGTTTGTTACTTCTTCACGCAAAAACTACTGGACGGATTGAGATGAAACTTTGCAATAATGTAGCTTATATATCAGAATAACACATAGGTTATAAATTATAATGATATTGCGTTACTAATATTATAAACGCGAAAGTTTGTGAGGATGGATGGATGGATGGATGTTTGTTACTTCTTCACGCAAAAACTACTGGACGGATTGAGATGAAACTTTGCAATAATGTAGCTTATATATCAGAATAACACATAGGTTATAAATTATAATGATATTGCGTTACTAATATTATAAACGCGAAAGTTTGTGAGGATGGATGGATGGATGGATGTTTGTTACTTCTTCACGCAAAAACTACTGGACGGATTGAGATGAAACTTTGCAATAATGTAGCTTATATATCAGAATAACACATAGGCTATAAATTATAATGTTTTTTTTATAATATAACGATAAGTGTTAAGTTATTAGGAAAAGTTCTGCTATCTGAGAACTCTGAGTAGCTAGAAATGTCAAAAAAAAACAACTGTCGAATCGAACAACCGTCAAATCGTTTTTTGTTTTATTTTTTTGATTTTCCACCTCTTTTGTTAAGGGTGGTAAGGTAGGGCCTCGGGTTTGAAAGACGGAACGTGACATAGTCTACTTTTATTCTAGATAAATAAAGGGTTCCCATGAGATAGCACAAAGATAAAAATATCACGCGGGCGAAGCCGCGGGTAAAAACTAGTATCCCATATACAGTAAAAAAAATATTTACCAAAAAGTTGTTAAGATCGGACGGTATTTTGGCGATTTCTCAGAATAGCAACCTTAAAACATAGAACTAGGTAGAGCAACATCAGATGGTATCTTTATGTCCAGTAGTTAATATTAACGAAAACATTTTCCTTCAAATTCCAATGCCAAGTGTAAGAAGGCCAAGGTACGCCTTGTACCTACGAAATGACCGACATTGAAAATAAACCCTTGAATTTCAAGCTTGTCTATACCTCTAGACCTTGAACCTATACTGGCTTTGTTGTAGGACGAAATATTTACCTATAGAACCACTTTCAAGGTACAGTGATGTTTATAGACAAATATTATCCGGCCTCGGTGGCTCAGTGGTTAGTGACCCTGAATGCTGGATAAAAGAGGCGTGGGTTCGATTCCCACCCAGAACAAGCATTTATGTGATGAACATAAGTGTTTGCTCTGCGTCCGGTTGTTAAAGTTATCTATATATGTATTTAATAAGAGTTTTTCGCAAGTAATCTCAACACCGACCTCCACCGTGAACAGAATTCGAATATTTTGCACAAATCGATGTGACATTCATGTATATTACTGTCTATGCCTGTGTGTACCGATCGCATAGCGGAGACCGGGAGGCAACTAGACTCACTGATTACCTCAGTGAGTCTAATCAGTGAGTCTAGTTGCCTCACGATTAATATTGGAAGAACCATTTTATTGTACATAGAAGTAAAATTTTGTATAGAAGTAGGAATTTTAAAATAATATACTTCCCAAATAGGCCATCTCGAAAATATAGTGTACCTAAATATAAATAAGAAAAAATATAAAATGCTAAGACGTTGTGAATGGTCGAAATATATAACTTTTTATTTTGTTTTTAGAATGTAAGTGTAACATAGGTAGATTTATTTAAACATAATGATCTCAAATGTTGGCTATGATAGGTTGTAAATAAAATGTGTGTTTATTGGTGATAGAATCTCTAACTATGCCAACTTGAATAGAAAATGTAACATAGTTAACTAACATAACATACTTTAACTAACATAGTTTAACTTAGACAGGTAAACTCTAAAATTTATGTTACCAAAAATTGCATGTCCGCTAGGATAGACTGTTGTTACTAAGAAAATTTGTACCACCATTTTACACAGTTTGTGCAATAAATTTTTACTTTACTTTACTTTACTTTACTTTACCAAGCTTGTTCCAATATTAATCGTCAAGTCTTGTCTGTGACAAGCACTTGCCGATTAATATTGAATTAGACATGTAATCATATTTATTGTATATTGACGTGAAATTAAAGGAAATTATAATAAAAGTGTAAACAAAACAATAGGTTTCTAATTGGCGGCCTAATTGCTTTAAGCGATTAATTCCAGGCAACCCAAGACTATCTTTATTTTGGAAGGATTATTCCATCATACTCACTAATCATAAAATAATCATTTATCAACCGAAGAAAATATTTATTTTTTCGTCGTTCGTATCATTATGAGTAACGACCGACATTGAAAATAAACCCTTGAATTTCAAGCTTGTCTATAGAGACCTTGAACTTATACTTGATTTGTTGTAGGACGAAATATTTACCTACTAAACTACTTAATAGACAAATATCATTCTTATTTCCTTACTGATATTATAAATTCGAAAGTGTATCTGTTGGTTTATTGTTTTGCTTCGCTTTCAAGCAGCAACGGAGCAACGGATTGACTTGATTTTTGGCATCCATTGACATAATAATATGTACTTTGAAAGACGCTACTTTAGGCTACATTTTATCCCGAAAAATAAAAGGTTCCTATGGGACAGCAGAGTTAAATCAAATATCACGTGGTAGAAGCCGCGAGCAAAAGCTAGTATAAATAATATAACCGAGAGTGTTTGTTGTTTTGTTTGTTCTTTCAAGCAGCAACGGAGCAACGCATCGAATACTTTGTTATATACAGAAAACGTTTCACTTTTACCGTGGTTTCATAAAATCACTCAATCATTTTTTAAATATCTGTAATCATGATACATACATTTAAATATACAGATATTTAAATAATTTAATTTCTGGGTCTGAGTACCCAGAAGAGATATTTAAATGTTTTAATTTACTTTTTGACCGACGAACCACCGGAGGAGGTATACAATTCGACGCGTAAATATATTTTTTTAATGTATAACCATGCATAACTTTTTTCATTGAAAAGAGTATACTTCGAAATTTCGCCATTTTTGATAAATCAACAATATTGTGAAAAATGTTATATCGATCCGTGCATAACATTTGCGTTCTAGCGATGCGCTTCGGCTTCGCACAGGTGTATTATACATACAAAACATTTCTCTTGAATTACTCTATCTATTAAAATAAACTGTATCAAAATCCGTTGCGTAGTTTTAAAGATATAAGCGTACATGGGGCCAGACAGCGGAAAACGATTTTGTTTTATACTTGTATAATGATTCTGTACACGGGTGAAGTCGGTCATGCTATTTTTTGCAAAAAATAATTATCTTGTTGCTATTGTATAAAGTAAAAGTACCTAAGTTCGTATGGGCCAGGTGGCTAGCTCTAGTGTCATAGTTTTTAGGCCGCCTAAAGGCCTCTAACGTAGCTATGGTATAGAAGTACTTAATCACCTTACTATTCCACAGGTGGCCTGCTCGCTGATCTTCGCATTCGGCCTCTGGACGGTGGCCTCGTCAAGCTCCCTGTCTCTCGCCATACAAGAAGTCGGAGGGTACACACTGACGGTAAGCTTGTGTGAAGTACAGGGTTAACCAGAACTAGTGTACTGAGCCGAAAGGAGGTGACTCGCTAATCTTCCCATTCGGCCTCTGGGCGGAAGCTTTGTCAAGCAGTGTTTCAAGCAACTACAGTGAATATCTTTGACGATTTTATTTTTTAATTTAGATCATTATACTCTATAAAAATTAACTTGATCTCTGCGACAGTGACATTGACATAGAAGATTGACATTTTTAGAATTGAGATAGTGGTCAAACAATGTTGTAATGAAATCGAATGAGTAGTTGAAGGTGAGAAATTGGATTTTATTTACTTACTATTATTTAAGATCAAGTATGTACACATGTAAATAATGTTATGATATTAATTAAATACTCATAATAATGTAACGGTAGTATTTATCGACGTTTTTCACTATTATCGATGCTAAAGTAACATATAATTGGGTTTAATTTAATTACACATGTAAAAAATGTTATGATATTAAAATATACAATAAAATTAATGATAAATTAAGTTTTATTTAAAATATCGTTGGTATAAACTATCGATATTTTAAATAAAACTCTATCTAAAACTCTGTGGTTACGATCATTCGTCACTTTTGGCATGCCCATAAAGTATGACATTGACAGGTACTGTCTATACTATTTAGAAATTCAGGACTTCATAGGCGTGATTTTTGTGACAGCTGTCGCAGAGATCAAATTAAATTTTATGGAGTATAGCAGTCAAATAAATAAAAATAGTGCGTGGAGTCCCTCCGCGCGGAAGAAGTGAAACTTCGACGCAACAGTGCTTTCATACCCCCTCCATGGTAGCGTTAAATGTTTAACGCAACCTTGTTAGGAAGTCGCATTAGAAGTTTCACTTCAAGTTCGTTTTTGGAACACACCGTCATGCGTCACATAGACACATAATAAACTATACCTACTCTACACTGGAATAGCTTCGACGCGCAAATATTTATTTCATATGTCGTGATGCACGCAACTCAGGTGGACTGGTAAAATATTTAATGGTATTGTTAAGGCCTAGCCACACTGATAGCGGGACGACAGTGGCTTAATTTCAACGCGTACTAATAGCATTTGCATTTGGGCTCCATAGACTTAATTTTTTTTGTTGTCTTTATTATAGGTGGGCTTTAAAAAGTAATAGGTACGACGCAAACTCAAAGCGAGTAAAGCTAGGCAGGTTATAAACAGGGTTACTGTTAGGGCTCCATCGACTTTTTTTTTTGTTGTCCTTATTAGGTGGGCTCTAAAAAGTAATACGACGCAAACTTGCGAGTAAAGCAAAGCAAGTTATATACAGGGTTACTGCTAATCAATTAGCATCCTTTTAGGGGCTTATTGTGTACATCATAACAACTTTTTTTCTGCGACTTTTGTCAAAACTCAAAAAACCGCTGTTCCATACATTTTGTCGAGGGTGAACGATATTTTTCCATAGATCAACTTTTTTTTTAGATTTGATATTTTTTTTATTTCGAATAGATTCGCGTTTGACTACACACTGCCTGATGTTAAGCAGATGTGCGGTATAGGGTGCACGCTTACCTAGAAGATACCTATTTACTCGGGATTTGAAGACACCCACGTTGTACTTTAACGGGAAGACAGACCCAGGCAAAGCGTTCCACATTCCGGCTGTTCGTATGAGGAATGAGGATTCTAAACGCTTGGTTTGTCCACCATAAAAGGGTGGCGCTTTGGTCGCGTCGTTCTAGCCGTACGATAGAAGAAAAGGGCAGGGGGGACCAGATTGTGCAACTTCTGGGCGCACTCTCCGAAGTGTATCCGGTAAAAGGCCGATAAACACGCTACGGATAAAAGTCGTTGAACAAATTTTTTTAGTTTTGATGTACAGACTAAGGACCTAAAAGGATGCTAATTGTAAACCTTGTAGATGGATATGTAGTAATCAAAACTGATAGATGATGCCACCAATGTAGACTATGCTTCTTAATGCGTAGCGTAATACGTCCACGCGAAAAGTACAGTAAGAAACTTCCTAAAGCTGATATAACGTTGCTATTGCTGTGCCCTAAAATTATAACAGTCTAACCACAAGGATTTAAACACGCTTCAACATTGTTTAATGTAATAAAATATTCTATTAAACAGTATTCAAAGCGTGTTTAAATGAGTTTTGCGGCGTTTCGCCCCGCAAGCGGTTGGGCCCGCCTACCGCGGGCCGAATCGCCAAAACTCTTTTTGAAGATCCCCATTCGGCCCGCTCCAAACAATGCGGGGCGAATGGGGACCTTCAAAAAGAGTTTTGGCGATTCGGCCCGCTATTCCCTTTTTATCTGTACATTTAAGTAGAAAAGTAGTCAATGGAAAAAATAAAAATTCTACCGGTAGTGATCTGATTGAGACCCAAGGTATCACCGGTGATACCTCCTATTTTGGCGATTTGGGTGGGGGAGGATTTTTTTTACTATTTTTTCCATAATCCTGATACTTACAATAGCACCTATACTAAAAATCAGACAAGTCGTATGACGACTCTGGGTCTCAGGAGGATAACTGTTGATTTTTTGTAGTCGGATTATTATTTTATCTCATGTAATTTTATGCGTGACTGTACCATAATAAATACGTAATACTCATAAATTGTTCTTTATCAACGTGGGCCGAAACGACCTCTTCTTTCATCGTTCTCGGCGTTTCGCCCCGCGGGCCGAATGGGGGCCTTCAAAAAGAGTCTTGGGCTATTCGCCCCGCGGGCCGGACCACTTGCGGGGCGAAACGCCGCAATACCCGTTTGAATCTTTGTCTAAGATTAATTAGTATCTAATTGTGGTAAGACGGGTAAGCGTCTAATATTCTAGCTTACCAACTCTACACATCTCTCTGGTTTCGCATCTAGTGTGGCATTATTTTTACGAACCAACAACCAAACAAGCCTATGTTCGCATGGAATAATTGACTAGGATATACTAGTAGTCCGCCCCGGACTTGGGCCTCGCGCTATATCTATTTTATTACCTATTTTATATCATAAATACCTACTGGGATTTGAAAAAAAGGTAACAATATTTGTACGAAAGTTAGCGATTTATTTTAAACAAATGATGAAATTCCCGCAGAGAGTGGCGCCGTTTTGCCTCTTGCCACCACGGCCCTCGTGTCTTCGCAACCACTGAACAGAAGATGCTCATATTCGAACTTAAAAAATCTATAAATGTAAACTACGTTCATGCAAAATTTCATGGAGATCGGTTGAGCGGTACTTGAGATATCGTCGAACAAATATACTTACAAACATACACCCAAGTGCCGGCTCGTCCCAACGTACTGTGCCGATACAGTGAAGTGGCGAAAGGAAACGTGCTGTGCCGACCGAGTGAAGTAGCGAAAGGAAACGTGCTGTGCCGACCCCACCTAGTGGAATAAGGGCAAGATGATGATGATGATCAATGATTTTTTTAGTAAAACTGAAATTCCAATTTTGTTCTCTGGTGAAATAATTATATTTTCTGTAAAATAGCATAACTGATATCAACCGTGTACAGAATTCGAATAGTTCCCACGCATCTATGTAGTGATTTTCACATTGTTGTTGATTTATCAAAAATGGATTAGCCGATTTCAATACAATTTAAAAATAGCTATGTCAGTGGCCTTGAGGCGGTCTAAAAATTATGACGCCAGGCTAGCCACTCAGACTATACTAACTTACTTTATAAGACTATTGTTAAAGTATGATGCATGTATTAAACATATATGTACTAAACAGAAAAAATAATTATCAAAATCAGATTAAAAAGTTATGCGTGGTTAAACAAAAAATCCGGACAAATGCGAGTCAGGCTCGTCCACAAATCCAGAAAATTTCACAAAATTAGGAAGTAAGTTGTAAAAATCTCTATACGTACCTTACATGATACAATTTGAATTTTGAACACATATTTTGTAAACTTTGAGGACCAATTTTTTTGTGATTGAAATAAAAATGTACAGTTTTCAGATTTATTCCTTTAAGTGTACTCTGAGACAATTATTCTCGTCAAATTTCATAGTTCTATGTCAACGGGAAGTACCCTGTAGGTTTTGATTTTTGTGAGTGTCGAAATATGCGGTTTTTTACGACATAAACGGCTCAAACTTTTTTAAACGATAACTGAGAAGTTTTTCTTTTACACGACTGCAAGATACCATAAATATACGTATACAGTTTTAACTCGATATCTTTACGCGTTCCCGAGATAAAAAGTCTAGACATACACACAGACGGACAGACGGACAGACGGACAACAAAGTGATCCTATAAGGTTTCCGTTTTTTCGTTTGAGGTACGGAACCCAAAAATATATATACTTATATATATATATTTTTTTTAACTTCAAGCTGTAGGGACAGTATGTTTATTTATTTCATGTCAATATACAATAAATATGATTACATGTTAAATTCAATATAAATAAATCGTCAAGTGCTTGTCACAGACAAGAAAACATGTCAAAGCCCCTCGCGCGTGGATCGTGACCCAAACGTTCCCAACACACTAGCGGCATTTCCACGCTGTATGGCTATTGAAATTTGCTGGATTAAAAACCATTTTCAAACCAACCATTTTCAGTTGTTTATTTTTAACTGACGAAAGGAAAGAGGTTTATAAGTCAACACGTATATATATATTGTTATTATTTCGTCAGTTAAAAATAAACAACTCACCTTTTGAAACTTGAAAAATGAATTTACATTAGGTTTCTTCTATATATAAATATAGTCAATTGATGTAGGTATAATGCCTGGAAGAGATAGATTCCAGCGATAAGGCCGCCTTGAGCTACACTAATAAGTTTTTCATGTATTACTGTTGTCTTATAATTATTTTACTGTGTACAATAAAGTGTATTCTGTTCTGTTCTGTTCTGTTTTATTCGTATGTTTTATTAATTTAATTGTTTTGACATAATTTAATATAAATTGTTAATATTTTATTTTTTAATTTATTGCTTTTTTAAAAGTGTACCTCATAGAACTATGACTATTAATATGTGCTGTTTTATTTTTTTAGTTTTAATTTTTTGACGTATGTAATTTTGTATAAATAAATGAGTATGAATATACTCTTCAACAAATTGATGATTGCTGGTGTTAGCATCTTGTCTATAAATAAGTACTTAAAGTAGGGCATGAATTACTGCATCAATACTGTTCGGTGCATGTCACGGGGTGGTACCGCGTGACCCGGTCAGACACATTATAAGAATACCCAGCTCGTAGTGTACTCAACATTAAACATTTAAATTAAACTCGGATATTCATGACATGAAGGAAAATATGCGCGATAGCAGACGTCGTGAATTCCTTTTACAGCCTATACCATCACAAACTAACACTGCACACCACATCCTCTGCAATAGTGTCTACAATTTGAATAGGTTGTCTGAGGGTATCATCTCAGCAAGGACAGATAAGCACATATAAGAATAGACTGGACTTTTGGATAAAGAAGAAAAAAAATCCTTGACAGATAAATACTAACTTTATTCGACTCTGCTTGATATAGGCACATCAGTATAAATAAATAAATAAATCTTTTTAGGATGGAGTTGTATTTATTAAGACTGCAATAAATAGTAATAAATTTACGGCAAATACCATCTCATGGCGCAACAATAAATTAAAAAATAATAAAACGTGCATTTCATAAAAATAAGGTTTGGCATTTGTTTATCAAAGAGGAAAAATATTTAAGCATTTTTGACGGAATGAATAAAAAAAAAGGAAAATATAGTGATATTTTCAATCTCTTTTGTTAAATCGAAACACACTGAAAATATTTTTTTAATACATTACTTTTATAGTGTTTTTAGAAATTCAAAGCCTCCTCCTACTCGAGTCGAATTTCTCATCTCTGAGGGTCGTGACCACCACCTCCCAAAAGTTTCTCTTCAATAATCTTGCGCCATGGAGATAACATAATGGAGCGCCTCGTAAACTGACGTGTCCAGCTTGGTGCGGATCTGATCGGACCAACGTATCGGGCTCTGACCTCGTGACCGCCTGCCGTCGACTTTCCCCGTAACCCGTAACCATGAGCTTTTTCAAGCTTTCTCCGACCTTTCTAGCTATGTGGCCAAAATACTCAAGGAGACGTCTAAGGAAGATCGAGGAAGGTCGAGAGTCTATCCGTGACCCTGAACGCCTACTTGACGACTTGGCAGTATATTATACCTCCGGAAGTATCTGATAAGTGTTATTGTTATAAATATATGATATATATGATTATAACAATCTTATAAATGCTGACTAAGAACGTGCAGAAGAAAAATGAACGAAAAATCACTTAGCCAACATACTTATCCGTCACTACGTTGTTCATACTTACTGATATTTTAGGTACATTAAGACAGTTGAAAGGGCTCCTAATATTCTATGTATAAATAAGTGGGTAGGTAAGTAAAGTAGAGCATGAACTACTGCATCGATATTGTACGGTGCATGTCACGGGTTGGCACCGCGTGACCCGGTCAAACGTATTGTACTGGCTTGTGGCGTACTCTTGCATTGATTTTTCTTTATTAAAACTAGAGTAGATAATTATAGCCCTACCACAAAAGATTTAAACATAATATAGACACTCCAGAATGTCACCACTAATAACTTTCTGTATGGTACCCAAAACACGGGCCTCGAGCCTAGTGGGGGGCCAAAGGATATCTCGCTTGTGAATCCTGAATCTAATTAATATGCCAAATTTCACCTGTTATTCATGTATTTTACAGAGGTACCAGAGTGATAAAGTGGTCGATCGAGAAACTAAAGAAAGAGATGCATTGACTCACTATGTCATGAGATAGAAAGAGACATGAAAAATATCTCGATTCAGCGGCTAGTTGCAGTGTTTTTGTCCCGATAGTGTCAAATTCTTGTCAAATTCCAATACATATATTTGACAGTTGACAACTAGTGATAGTGATTGTTACTCTAGACTCGAGAGAGGGCTATCTGTCCTCCTCATTTCTGATTCGATCTCGCAGAGATCCGTAGACGAACCAAAGTTACCGACATAGCCCAACGGATTGCCAAGTTGAAATGGGCAGGGCACATAGCGCGGAAGGCTAATGACCGATGGGGTCGAAAAGTTCTCGAGTGGAGACCACGTACCGGCAAGCGCAGCGTAGAACGTCCACCCACAAGATGGACAGATGACCTCATTAAGACCGCAGGATCACACTGAATGCAAGCCGCTTCCAACCGGTCTTATTGGAGATCCATAGGGGAAGCCTATGTCCAGCAGTGGACGTCCTTCGGCTGATGGATGGATGGATGGATGGATAGTGATTGTCCGTACATATTTGCGGTCTCTCTTGTTGTAATAGCTCTGTGGTGTATTTCAATTTTAGTAAATAAATGACTTTGACTTACTACTACTTTTGTCTTTGACACTGTGATACTTAGAAAAATGTTATATTAAACAGTGTTCTAAATGATTGAATCTGTTATATAAAGGTATCTGGGGTAAAAAGGATTTGTATGTTTAATGTAATACGACTAACAAAATGAAATTCTTTGACCTGATAGTAGTAGTAGTTTGAGTTGATTCGTACCGCTAGGGAATGGAACAGTCTTCCTGCTTTCCCGTTTCCTAAGATATAAAATCTAAAGCTTTTCAAGATCAGAGTAAATAGATATCTTTTAGGTCTGTCTTCTTTGACCACAACGTCGCTTACCATAAGGCGAGTTGGTGGTCAAACGCGGACATATTCGCGGAAAAAAGGCCTTTTTATCTTTTGTAGATGTGTTGTATATTTTTTAGCATTGAAAGAATCTATTACATGAAGGTGTTTCAATGATTTGTAAAATGTGAAGATTAATTTAAAATATTCGTTCATTCATTTATTGCAAATATATAGGTACATAATTCATACCCTGTATTGAGGGCGCAGCAATAGCTAGTACAAACTAAACTACTATTAAAACATTATTATCGTATTATAAAGGTAGGTACTCAACTTAGGTAGGTACATACACAATTTCACAAGGTACAATTGCATTGTAATTTTAGAGACCAACAGGCTTTGGTTAACTAATTAAGAAGTTGTTTATTAAACAACAATACTTGTATATGTACAATATTATTATTCGAAGAGATTCGTGCCACGCAGGAGTGAGCGAGACAGAAGCGAATTTGAGAAACGCACACATAGACGTCAGGGGGACGGGTGCTATCGTGAAAGCGCTTTTGCGTATGACGAACTTTTTTTTTTTTTTTTTTTTAAATTATAATATTTTCTCAATTTCTAATTTCATCCTCTAGGAAGTCAAATATAAACTAAAATATGAATATTATAAAGACAGAGCGAGAGGGAGCAATGAAATACTGCTGACAGTGACAACAGACTGCGAACCTGAAATATGAAGAACATAATTATTTTTTTGCAAAAATGGCATGACCGACTTCAACCGTGTAACCGCGCGAATATTTAGCACAGATCCATGTAGCATTTTTCATATTATTGTTGATTTATCAAAAATGGCTAAGCCGATTTTGATAAAATTTTAATAAATAAATATTTTTGGGACATCTTACAAACGGCCTCTGACCCCAAACTAAGCAAAGCTTATGATATGGCTGCCAGAGACTGATATACTACATATACTTATTTGTAAATACATACTTATATAGAGAGTAACTAAATAACACCCAGACACAGAGCAAACACTTATGTTCATCACATATATATTTGCCCTGGGTGGGGATCGAACCCACGCCTCTTTCATCCAGAAGTTAGGGTCACTAACCACTGAGCTACCAAGGCAGTCCAATAGGTCCAATTTTGAAGTAGGTATACTCTTTCCAATTAAATGTCTTATCGGAATTAGACTACTAAAAATTCAATTCTTAACTTTTTATACCTATATAAATTTATATCCTACCTATATACAAAAAAGGCTAAAAATCGAAACAAATACTGTGTCCGTGTGGTAGGATGCCAAGAAAGCTGGCTGCATTTCCACGCTGAATGGTTAAAGAGATTCTCTGTGCGAGGAATGAGCCAGCTCTCTTGTCACCAGCAGCGTCAACAAGCTTTGGCGAAATTGTCTTGAAGAATTTTTTTAGGGATGGACCCCACGGACCAAAAGTTTCGACGCCAAGCGGTGAAAATAAATATTCACTTGCGAGTGACGCGTAAATAAAAAGACTACTAAATAAAAAGTTATGCGTGGTTATACATAAAAAAATACGCCTCGAATTGAGTACCTCCTCCGTTTTGTCGGTCAAAAACTAAACACTGTTTACTGAAAATACAGTTACATTGATAAATAACCTACTTTTTGAAAATTGGTTAAAAGTAGGCGTCGATGAAACTTCAATACCATTAGATAACAAACATCATATCTCTGTAATAGTTTAACAGTTTAAGTGGTCGTACTCACGACACAACACGATATCCGGGTCACAGGGGGACAATGCATGACTAATTATGCTGTCCACGACTTCGCATGTGGGGGAACTCACATAATATAATCCTAAGATTTTTAGGAAAGAACTTTTGTAATTATATTCGATGTTGTTTTGATTATGAATTAAATAATAATAAAAGGTGGTGTGTTTGTATTTTGTTATTTAAACAAAATGAAAAATTAACATATAAATAAAAATATATATTTTTGTCTGATTTTTTTTTGAATAAGAGTCAACTTTTTAAAAATTGATTTAATGCAGGCGTCGATGAAACTTCAATGCCATTAGATAACAAACATCATATCTCTGTAATAGTTTAACAGTTTAAGTGGTCGTACTCACGACACAACACGATATCCGGGTCACAGGGGGACAATGCATGACTAATTATGCTGTCCACGACTTCGCATGTGGGGGAACTCACATAATATAATCCTAAGATTGGTAGGAAAGAACTTTTGTAATTAAATTCGATGTAGTTTTGATTTTGAATTAAATAAAAAATAAAGGTGGTGTGTTTGTATTATGTTATTAAAACAACATGAAAAATTAACATATAAATAAAAATGTATATTTTTGTATGATTTTTTTTGAATAAGAGTTACATTTTAAAACTTGATTTAATGTAGGCGTCGATGAAACTTCAATGCCATTAGATAACAAACATCATATCTCTGTAATAGTTTAAGTTTAAGTGGTCGTATTCACGACACAACACAATATCCGGGTCACAGGGGGACAATGCATGACTAATTATGCTGTCCACAACTTCGCATGTGGGGGAACTCACATAATATGTGTATAATCCTAAGATTTGTAGGAAAGAACTTGTGTAATTTAATTCGATATAGTTTTGACTATGAATAAAATAAATATGGGTGATTTGTTGGTTTTTGTTATTTAAACAAAGTGTAAAATTAATAATAGATAAATTTGCCTGAAATCTGATTTAATTGTGTGATATTTAGCTATTTGAATGGGAAAAATTACACTTACCACCTGAAAAAATATTAAAATATGGAAATGATAACATTAAATAATACACCGTCATATCTCTTAACCGTTTAACAGTTTAATTGGTCGTACTCACGACACAATACGATATCCGGGTCACAGGGGGACAATGCATGGCTGATTATGTTGTCCACGACTTCGTATGTGGAGAACTCGCCTAATATAATCCTAGGATTCGTAGGAATAAACTATTGTAATTTAATTCGATGTAGTTTTGATAATGAGTTAAGCAATAGCAAAGGTTTGTTTTTTGATATTTAAGCCACGTGTAAAATGAGATGTTTACAAAAATAGTTTTTTTTTGTCTGAAATTTGATGTGATTGTGTGATAGTTTAGCTATATTATTATTATTATCTTTTATTCACTTAAAATCACAAGCAAAGCTTAGTCCTTTGGTAGGCATCAATGGGGCCGAAACCAACACTGAGAGGCCCTCTTACATATTTTTTTATTAAATTAATATAAAATGTTGAGTACATAAAGTAGAATGAAAAAACTATTGCTAGATGTGACTTACTTATTATTATTATTATTAGCTATTTGAGTGAAATAAAAACCTTGCTACCTATATATATATATATAAAATGATGACATAGATTAAATTAGATAACGCCCCGTTATATCTTTGTAATAGTTTAACAGTTTAATTCTAAGTTGTACACAAAAAATCAAATGGGGGAATTTACATAATATAATTGTTGAAGTCGTAGGATTTTCTTTGAAATTATGAACTTTTGTAATTTCATTCGACGTAGATAAATACGTAGCTGTAGCAAAAGAGCCGATATTAATAAGTTTTAAATGAAGCCACGTCTAAAATGTGACCTACCAAAAAAAAACATAAAAATCGGTTCATAATTGGTGGAACTATCGCGTAACACAGATACAAAAAAAAATCATACACAGACGAATTGAGAACCTTCTGTTTTGAAGTCGGGTAGAAATACAGCTGTCTTTTTTATTGTGATACATTAAAAAATCGGCCAAGTGCGAGTCGGACTCGTGCACGAAGGGTACCTACCGTATGGGATCCCCCATAGTCCTATTTCAAGCGTCTACCTGTTATTATAGAGCAAAACACGGCAAAAAACATGTTAGTTGTTTGGAAGCTCACCTAAAATATTTATTTTAGTCTGTTTTTAGTATAATTTGTTATTATAGCGGCAACAGAAATACATCACGTGAAAATTTCAACTGTCTAGCTAACAAGGTTCATCAGATTCAGCCTGGTGTCAGACGGACAGCGTAGTCTTAGGATTAGGGTCCTTTTTTACCCTTTGGGTATGGAACTCTAAAAACATAGTCGAAGTGAGAAAGAACCTAATTTTTGAATTCGGGTAAAAACAAAACTATCTTTTTTTAATGCGACAAACTATTTTAAAATATATATTTTAAAATTAGCGACCTGCCCGGCTTCACACAGATGAATTATACATATAAACCTTCCTCTTGGATCACCCTATCTATTTAAAATTTTGCATCAAAATCCGTTGCATAGTTTTAAAGATATAAGCATACATTGGGACAGACAGACTTTGTTTTATACTATGTAGGGATAGTGATGATGATGAAGCCTTAAAAACTGAGTCTAATTTACCCGCATTCTGAAACATTGATAATGCAATTACTACTATTTTTTGTGTTCGTTTCAGAATTAGATATTAAACGGGTAAAGTGGTTAACACACGTGCCCCTAATGTCCCATATCCGGGTCACTAGGCGGACAATGCATGACCCGGTGCTGATGCTTTCAAATTACTGCAGAATGAATAAGCAAAGTGATGCTTTAACCGACTATCAAAAAAGAGTTGGTTTTATGATCGTATGTACCTGTGTACTTTTTTGTGTATGTTTATCACAACTTCGCCAATTGAGAGCCGTATAGAAAAAAAAAATTTGTTCAAAGGGGTATTCCCGATCATCCGGATGGATGATCCGGATGGATGGACGTCTTTTGGCTGATGGATGGATATCCATCAGCCACGTCCACTGCTGGACATAGGCCTCCCCTATGGATCTCAAATAAGACCGGTTGATAGCGGCTTGCATCCAGCGCGATCCTGCGGTCTTAATGAGGTCATCTGTCCACCTTGTGGGTGGACGTCTTACGCTGCGCTTGCCGGTACGTGGTCTCCACTCGAGAACTTTTCGACTCCATCGGTCATCAGTCCTCCGCGCTATGTGCCCTGCCCATTGCCATTTCAACTTGCTAATCCGTTGGGCTATGTCGGTAACTTTGGTTCTTCTACGAATCTCCTCATTCCTGATTCGATCCCGCAGAGAGACTTCGAGCATAGCCCTCGAGAGACCACGTCTCTGTGCCATAAGTCATCACTGGCAACACACACTGGTCGAAAAGTTTCGACTTGAGGCACTGAGGTATGTTGGACGAAAAGACGCTACGCAATTTTCCGAACGCTGCCCATACGAGTTGGATTCGGCGATTGGCCTTTTTGTTGAAGTCGGACCTACCTGACTGGATATATACTCCCGATGGTCCCATTAAAATTTTACAGATGTCGTCTGAGTAGTTTTTTTAATCAACAATAATGTAAACAATTCGAGCGAAATATTCAAATTTTGTACACGATGGAAGGAGTTTTACCATTTTATGCGAAAAATAATTATATTACTTTTAGCTGACATTAAAAATAAGGTTTTTTAGATATGGTTGTATCCTGAATATTCTTTAATTTAACGGACGGCATGACGCTGGTCCCATGGAAGTCTGGACGGCCCTTAGTATGGGACGCAACTTGCGTCGATACTTTGGCACCGTCACATCTTCCTGAGACTCAGAGTAGGGCTGGAGCGGCGGCCAATTCGGCTGAGCAGCACAAGCGGCGCAAATATGCTAACCTCGGTAGTGGTTACATATTTGAGCCATTTGGA
The DNA here is from genome assembly GCA_949316475.1 of Hypomecis punctinalis. NCBI lineage: Eukaryota > Metazoa > Arthropoda > Insecta > Lepidoptera > Geometridae > Hypomecis > Hypomecis punctinalis. The sequence continues at coordinate 5,384,514 of OX438822.1, forward strand.
GTTGAGACTTTGGGTCCGTGGGGGCCAGGAGCTCATCTCGTTTTCAGAAGTCTTTCTGAGCGTCTGGTGGACGCGACGCGTGACCAAAATGCTGGTGTTTATTTGGCTCAACGTATAAGCATTGCCATTCAGCGTGGCAATGCTGTCAGCATGCTGGGCACGCTGCCAACTGGCAGTGGGCTTGAGCACTTGGATTATCTTTAGACCTTCAAGGGTCTGTGGATGATCCAATTGCTTTCTATGTAGTAGTAGTGTAGTATTGTCATTAAGACTTAAGTATAAAAAAAAAAAAAAAAAAAATTTAATGATAGATATGGTTCACGTAAGTTGAAGACACGTAGCCTGGCGTAGTGGTGGTGACAAACAGTATTTGAAAATAAATATACAAGGTTCCAACTTACAGGCTAAGTAGACCTATTTCCTTTAAGAGTGTGTAGTTTACATTATTTCTGACTGATTTGACTACGAAGCACCCAATCCTAAATCTAACCGTTTTCGAGATATTTGAGTTTGTTTTTTTTTTTAAATGAAACATACTATATTTTTGGCTATCAGCTTAGATATTTTGAAATGTGTAAGTCTTATTACTACTGTTGTTTGATTTTTACATGTCAAATAAGATGGTCTATGACCTCAATAACCAATATTGTACGTAAAATGAATAAATAAATCGTTGTAGGATATAAAAACTTATAAAAACTAATAGAGCCATTTTTGATAAATCAACAATATTCTGAAAAACCCGACAAGTGCGAGTCAGGCTCGCACATCGAGGGTTCCGACACTTCCGACAAATCTCTAAACTATAACCATCGACAAAAGTTTTTTTTTTCACTTTTCTTGTCATACATCGAAAATTACCCATTGTTAAAATGATTAAAAACCTGTTTTTGCATGTGCTAATGAAGTTCTTTATATGATACCTTACATGATACGATTTACTCACTTTGAATTTTGAACACATATTTTGTGAATTTTGAGACCCTATTTTTTGTGACTCAAATAAAAATGTACAGTTTTCAGATTTATTCCTAAATGTATACTCTGAGACAATGCTTCTCGCCAATTTTCATAGGTCTATGTCAACTGGAAATACCCTGTAAGTTTTGATTTTTGTGAGTGTCGAAATATGCGGTTTCTTACGACATTAACGGCTCTAACTTTTTTATGTGATAACTGAGAAGTTTTTCTTTTACACAACTGCAAGAGACCATAGATATACGTATACAGTTTAAATTTCAACTCGATATCATTACACGTTCCCGAAATAAAGAGTCTTGACATACACATAGACGGACAGACGGACAACAAAGTGATCCTATAAGGGTTCCGTTTTTTCCGTTTGAGGTACGGAACCCTAAAAATACTACAGCGATCTGTGCGAACTATTCGATTTCTGTAGGCACGGTAGAAGTTGATTACGCTATGTTTTGCGAAAACAATTATACTTATTGATTTTTCTGTGCTAAGTCCCTTAGTGAAAAATCTAAGATATCCAACGAGGTTTGACAAAATCAATTCAAAAAATCCATAACTGTTTGAACCTAACGTTTTACAGGTTTATTTCTAATCAATTAGCATCCTTTTAAGGGCTTATTCTGTACATCAAAACTAACAACTTCGTTCTACGTCTTTTGTTAATTCTCAAAAAAAAACAACTTTTTTTGTTCCATAGAAAAATATCGTTCACCCTCGAAAAAATGTATGGAACAGTAGATTTTTTTTTTGAGTTTTGGCAAAAGTCGCACTACAGAAGTTGTTAGTTTTTATGTACAAAATAAGCCCCTGAAAGGATGCTAATTGATTAGAAATATCCCTATATAATAATTCTATTTGTTGCACGATATTCTGATTTTATTATATTGGACCGTGGGGGCCGGCAGCCCATCTCGTTTTCAAAAGTCTTTCTGAGCGTCTGGTGGACGCGACGCGAGACCAAAATGCTGGTGTTTATTTGGCTCAACGTATAAGCATTGCCATTCAGCGTGGAAATTCTGCCAGCATGCTGGGCACGCTGCCAACTGGCAGTGGGCTTGAGCACTTGGATTATCTTTAGACCTTCAAGGGCCTGTGGATGATCCAATTGCTTTCTATGTAGTAGTAGTGTAGTATTGTTATTATTAAATAAAAAAAAAAAAAAAAAAAAAATTGATTCTGATATTATTGAATGTTTCCAGGCCCTGCTGCCTCCTGAGAGCCTCTCCATCCAGTCAGTAGTGGGGATGGCGGCAATTTCCATATTTCTATTCTTCATATCGTTCATGGGGTTCTACGGGGCCATCTCTCGCTCACAGTTCTTACTGTTTATGGTAAGTAGATCATATGTTGACTTTTAACCAACTTTCAAAAAGCAGGAGGTTCTATGTTCGTCTATATGTATTTTTAATTACTTTACCTATCTTCATTATTTCTTGATTAATTGAGAAAAAAATATCTGTCAGATATGTTTTGATAATTTAAGGTTTTAATAGAGGCCAAACAGCTCAATTCAACGGGTTATTTTGACGAAACTACAAATCGCACCAATATAAAAAAATAAAAGACACAAGTTTAATCTGTCTTAATTACCTATTTCCTTTTGTGTAAAATTTAAATCTATGTGCAAGGTTTTTTGTGAAAAAATGTTTTATGAAGGTCGTTTCATACTCAATTACTCAATAACGAAAAATGAGTAGTCATTTGTTACTTTAAAAAATTGAGACGTTGAAAACATTAAAACGGTATTGTCAACTTTTTTTAGAAGCATTGTACGATTTGTTATTATTTTTTTAATTCATTTTTCACCTACCACGTGAATCCCACCACCCGCGAGCCCCTGCGCCGTTTATGCGGGGAGCGATGTCAGTCCGTCGCGGAACGTTGAGACGCAAGGACGCGCGCGAGTTGGCGAAAAAATTTTTGATTTTTTTTAGGTTTGAAATGGGTTTTATGAATTAAGTTAAGTATTAATATTTATTGCTGTTCCATTGTGCCATTTTTTAGATACATAAGACTAATAAATAGCGATTTTTTTGTTGGTGTTGAAAGTTGTACCTTTATAAAAGGTGCAACTAACCCTAAACGTTGTTTAGGTAATATAAATAATAAAATTTAGTTCAGGTAATAAATATAAATGAATACCTAGTTGATAGTAATACGAGTACAATCGTAGAATAAAGATAATGTAAAAATATATAGATCTTAGGCCAGTGCCTTGTACTTATACTTTGTTAAATAATACTTTATTTGCTTTATTTGTTTTGGAATATGATTTTTCTATTATTTTCTTTAGTAAAAATATCTATTTAAAGGAATTTCATACTTTTGGATGTCATTATCTTATGACATTGTTTGTAAAATATGGCGGCGTGATGGTGGCCTTGAACAAAAATCGAATTAGATTATATGAAATTCCATAGTAACACAAGCATTAAATACTGTTTTTTTCTGTTAATTCGTTTGATTTTGACGCTTTTTTGGGCTATTGGGGTACGTCTGGGTTATGTTATAGGGTACGTCAGTTTTTAAACCTACTGTCTTTTTCAAATAGCAACTCACTTATGACAGGTCCATAGAACGTAAAATATTACGTAAATACATCATGTGATGTCACACCAATAGTTGAATATTTCTATTTATCAGTAAAAACATTAAGCAAACTTACAAGAAAAACTACTTAAATAAACGACAAAGGACGCAAGAAATAGAATAAAGGTTATTGATTCGCGTATACATGTTCGCGTTCACTTTTCAATTTAATAAAATATTAAATTCGTTCAATTGTTATGTTACATGGTATTGCCGATCGTGACGTCATTATAAGAGGGCTGGGAAATCGACTATTGTTGAAATCGAAGAATATCGAAAACAAAACGTATTAATCGACTTGATATAAGCAAGGGTTATTGTTAATCTGTACCCCTAGTACAAAAATTATAAAAATGTAGTGCGTATTCGATACAAAAATGTATGAAAAACTTAGTTTCCATTTACCTCTCCGAAACGGGCGCTGTCCAATTTTTCATAATTTTTTCTATCGAATACGTACTATATGTAATAATATGATAATGTTTTTGCTAAGGGTTTGTTTTTTGTTATTATTAGAGATGTTCAGATAGACAATATGATGGAAAATCAAATGATTATAAATCTGGAAGATTCGTCCAATGATGATAATGATAATAGCTCCGATGACGAAGTGGCAAGGACATTATTTTCCAAATCCCTGTCACTCACTTTTTTATTTCTTTTTGATTCCTCTAAACCTATCGTCAAAGTAAGTCCTACTGACTAGTAGATAAATTCAAAAAACACTTTTAGGATATTGTTCGATAACTTCGATAAGTACGTAAAATCGATAATAATCGGTAATTACCAATCGAATATTGGTGTGGTACATCATTACAATTATCAATGTATGTTTGACAACTGACATTTAATGCTATTCGTAAAGGTATTCGAGATAAGAGAAGAAATCTGAAAAAGGTAACTTAACCCCGAAACAGAACCCCTCTTGAGGACTTTTAGTATGTTCAGTAACTGTAGTGATTGCTGATTTTCGCCTTTATTTACTTGGACTACTTAGCTTCAAAATAGTAGTTTGTTTTGAAGTTATAGGTGTAAATATATATCGTTTCAATGTCACGTAGTGTAATGTGTCTGATCATTTATGACCTAAATGATCAGCTACACGACAAAACTATAATCAAAGAGCTACATCATAGAAGTATGAACTTGATAGGTAACAATAAACTAATTTTAAGGTTCTGTGCTCTATCTGTTCGTTCGTTCAAGTTTGACAAAGCTTTTGAGGTTGCGCTAGATGGCGCAAAAGTAAAACATGTTCCGAATGCTCAAGGTCATTGGCGAATCTGAAAATCTGAAGTCTTAACTGATGGGCTAATTATGTTTTTAGTCGTCTAGCCTATACAGGGTGACAGGTAAATATTTAGCAACTTTTAGGGGATTATTCTGTACATCAAAACTAACAAATTTTGTTCTGCGACTTTTCTCAAAATTCAAAAAGATATTGGTGTTCCATCGTAAAATATCGTTCACCCGCGACCAAATGTATGGAACAGCTAAATGTTTTTAGTTGAAGTGGTACTCGAAAGAAACTTCCACGTTGATTTAACTAAAAAAATATTTTGTTTATTTTCAGTATTCAACCCTTGTGTTGCTGCTTCTTCTGTTGGAATGTGCATTGATATACTATTTCACTACTAATGTCATAGAGGTTAGTACTAAGTTAGGCTAAGTTAGTAATAGTAAGTTAGTAATAGGCCGGGTGGCTAGCCCTGGTGTCAGAGTTATTAAGCCGCCTGAAGGCCTCTGACATCTATCTATTTATCTATCTATCAGCCGTAGGATGTCCACTGCTGGACATAGGCCTCCCCCATGGATTTCCAATAAAGCCGGTTGGAAGCGGCCTGCATCCAGCGCGTTCCTTTTATTATTTCGTCAGTCCACCTAGTCGGTGGATATCCTACGCTGCGTTTGCTGGTCCGTGGTCTCCATTTGAGAATTTTCCGGCCCCATCGGCCATCCGTTCTTCGAACAATGTGTCCTGCCCATTGCCACTTTAATTTGCTAATCCGCTGGGCTATGTCGGTAACTTTGGTTCGTCTGCGGATCTCCTCATTTCTGATTCGATCCCGCAGAGAGACACCGAGCATAGCCCTCTCCATAGCACGTTGGGCTATCTTGAGCTTATTCATGAGGCGCACATTAAAAGACGACGTTTCAGTTCCATATGTCATCACTGGCAACACACAACTAAGCCTCTGACAAGCCCAAACAGTTAAAACAACCGGGACCTACAATTTAACGTGTCATCCGAGCCACGGTAGCGCTCAGAGGTGGACGGATGATTTTATTAAGACCGTAGGATCGCGCTGGATGCAAACCGCGACCAATCGGTTATATTAACTGCCTCGGTGGCTCAGTGATTAGTGACCCTCACTTCTGGGTCAAAGAGGCGTGGGTTCGATCCCCACCCAGGGCAAATATTTATGTGATGAACATTAGTGTTTGCTCCACGTCTGGGTGTTATTAAGTTACTATCTATGTTAGTATGTATTTAAAAATAAGTATATGTAGTATATCAGTCTCTGGCAGCCATATCACAAGCTTTGCTTAGTTTAGGGTCAGTAGCCGTGTGTAAGATGTCCCAAAATATGTATTTATTTATTTATTATTGGAGATCCGTATCCGTAGGCCTCTCCTAGGCATAAGACGTCCACTGCTAGACCTATGTCCAGCCCTATGGCTGATGGATGGATGGAAATAGCCACGCCATGAGAACCTTCTAATTTTCCGATCACTCTTTCTGTTGCTAACTCACATTTGGATTTATAATTTACTAGGTTTTGACCACTGTTTCACTCGCGTTTTTCGATTTTTATGCAATCCTATATAGACCTTTAGTTTTCTCGGAATAAAAATTATAATCCTACCGCTTAACTTAGTCTAATCTAGGGGGACTGAGACAGGTGCGGGCGGCGGGTCCCCGGCGCCCACACCTGTCTCAATCCCCTTTGTCGTCTCCCCCGGCGCCCCTGTACCGCGCAGGCCAGGACTAAGTTAAGCGGTAGGATTAGATACAGCCTTTGTCACTTTCGGATCTTTTAACTATACATATATTTGCTAAAAATCAAGTCCCGTGGCTTTGTTGCTGCGTGAAAGAGTAACAAACCAACATACACATTTCCAGCTTTACAATATTAGTAAGGATAAGAATTACTAAGGATTTCACGTCGGTAAAATATCCTAAAAAAATTACTGAATTTTTTTTATAAGTACCTAAATCATTTTACTGCCCACAGAAAGGTTTACAAGTGCAAGATGGCGTATGGGCGCACTACACTCGTCTTGCGTTTGGGTGCTGTGATTTTAACACGTAAGTTTATTTAATACTGCTTTTAGCCATTTAGTTCTCATCGAAAAAGGAAGGTCAAATCCTGCGATCACGATACATTTTAGAAATAATATTGAAATATAAAAAAGGTTATGTGGAATTTCTAAAAACATAATAGGTTGAAGAAAAAGTCTTTTCGCATTACAGTATACGTATGAACTGGTAATGAAATCGAATCGCGTCGAATTATATACCTCCTCCGGTGCACCGCACGCGTATAAATATATTTTATACTACACCTGCTCGGAAAGTACCTTGATACTTTATCAAATTTACGGTAGAAAGTACATCATTGCATATCGAACATATATGCGGCAAGAAAACGCATCTGAGCGGGAGAGAAAAGTGTATGAAAATCCATTTCTTACGTGGTTTTTCTTTTTTAATTTTGGGTAAGACTATGCGCTGGTAACCTAAATATCAAAAGCCAAAAAGTTTTTACAGTGAGTTTTTATCTCCAAGTTCGCAAAATGACACTGGCCACTAGCTGTGTGTTGGATGGTGTCAAACAATTTGAAAAAAAGAACATGTGAAAATTGCAGACGCCATTGGCGCCATTTTCAATTTGTGTGTTGTTTGAGGATTCAGTTTTCGTAGAAAAGTAAAATAAAACTATCAAAATGATAAGTAGTGATAGTGATGATGAAGATTTTTTAACTCCGCCGCAGTTGAAGGAAACAGCAAAAATACTGATTGATAACCTTTTACCACAGAAATCAATTAAAAAGTGTTACATTAAGCTTCACTAACTGCAACAATTTCAATATAAATTTCAATTAGTAAATATTTAGTTTTTTATTTTCCTCGTACGTGTAGTATAAAGCACTATGTATCACTCGAGAGAAAGTGCGATTCCCGATCTCGGGTGTTTTAAAGCCCTCGCCTACGGCTCGGGCTACAAACGACACCCTCGACGGTAATCGGTCACTTTCTCCTCTCGGTGAACAATGTACTATTTTAATGTATAACCACGCATAACTTTTTTCATAGTAGTCCGATTTCGATAATTCTTTTTTTGTTGGAAAGAGTATGTGCCGCGGTGGTTTGTCGGTCAAAAATAAAACTCATAGAGTCTCGGTTCGTTTGATTCGTCTTCGCGAGTACTTGTTCAATAAAAACTTGTTTTAAAAAAAGTGTTTTTTAAATTATCTTGTTTTGATAATGAAATGCCCTATTTCTAGGTCCAGATTTTTAGACGCTGCCAAACCACCGTGGTCCTGTTGCGGCACTGGATTTTACCCAGAAAACTGCACTGTGCCGGACACATTTCCGAAGGTAAGACATATTAGACCAGTTTAGACTAAGTTAAAGACAATTGTACTCACCTTGGTGAATAGATTTTGCTACGGGAGCAACCCTGAAATAGCGAAAAAGAACCATTTACTTTATTTCGTACAAAATGTTCTTTGTGTAGAATAGGTAATTGAGATTATCTTCGATATCATGGTTGGTCCTTTAGAAAAATTGTTAGTGATGTTTTAATAATGCTGTGCTTACTTGCTACGATCGTGTAGCATAATAAGACTACGTTGTAGCAAAGAAGATACAATAATTCTGTTGTAGTATGCTACGACAGCGTCGTCGTAGCGGAGTATGGCTACGTCGTAGCATACTACAGTACCGTAGCCCAATAAAACTACGTCGTAGCATACTGAGACTGTGTCGCGCGTGACGACGCGACGCGAATAAGTAATACGACGACGATGCTATGACGCAGTCGACGATTAGGCGACGGTCTAATAAGACTACGTCGTAGCATACTGAGACTGTGTCGCGCGTGACGACGCGACGCGAATAAATATTACGACGACGATGCCACGATGCAGTCGACGATTAGGCGACGGTCTAATAAGACTACGTCGTAGCATACAGACAATATGCCCAATTATGGAGGCGCCATCGTAAATACGTTATTATAATTATTATTTAGAATATTTCTGTTCCTTTTTCATTTTAGGCATTCGATAGAGAGCACATTTTTTACGTTGCTATTAAATTTACGATGTCGCCTTCATAATTGGGCCTAGTGTCGTCGTAGCGTTGTTTGGCTACGTCGTAGTATCGTTGTAGCGTGGTATGGCTACGTCGTAGTATCGTTGTAGCGTGGTATGGCTACATCGTAGCGTGCTACGTAGCATCGTAGTGTAATAAAACTACGTCGAATAAAACTACATCATAGCATACTACGTTGGCATCGTACCGCAATACATCGTAAAATACACAAGTAGCGGTTCTCTGCTGATTTTATAACATTGTAAATTAAATCCTGAAAATACATAGAATTCTTTTCGTGGCTTTTCGTGGTCGCATGCTTGACTAGTAAGAGTGCCGGCGAAAAAGTGAAAACTTGAGCATTAACTTTGTGCATTTTTGAATATTTTGTAATGGTTAGGGAATAAAAGCCGTGGTGGTGGAGAGGTAGTGACACCCGCCTTACAATCGTAAGGTCGTAGGTTCGAATCCCGGTCCCGTAACAATGAGTTCTTTGGAATTTATGTACGGAATTTTACACCACTGGCTTTTCGGTGAAGGAAAACATCGTGAGGCAACCTGCATACGTCCGTAGAAGAAATTCTATGGTGTATGTGAATCCACCAACCCGCCCTGGGCCAGCGTGGTGGATAAGGCCCAATCACCCTTCGTGGGTAGGCCTACGTCCTGCAGTGGACTATTGAAAAGGCTGGTACAGTACAGTAGGGAATAATTTAGCACAAATTGATTTATTTATCAGTATACAAGTACGATGGTTTATGTGGTAAAATACAATATCACACATGCACACTCTCGCAACTCTCCCTGCGCCGCTTAAACAAAACAGCAAGAGCAGCCATACATACAGAACGAAGCACTGCAAACCTTGACTCTAATGACATCTCGAGTATTGCGGTGCTTCACATGTGCACTTGTAACCACATCCACATACATACAGACAAGCGAAGAAACACATGCACCCTCACGCATACATATCGCGCACACGCAGACGAGCCCTTACTGCTTAATTAAATATGCACATAACCTTCCTCAATACCAGACAGTGCCTAAATCTACCTACATACAAATATGACACGGTAAAAGGTAGTTTAACTAATAGAAAATTTGTTTAGTTTTTAGGTTTAAATATTGCTTTTATTTTATTTTATCTTTTATTGTCTTCACGTAGTCGCGTGAAATCCAATACTACCTACTTGTATAATTTGGGCCACCGAGATACAAGCCTAGCCTAGTTCGGGGCCCACTAGTACCGCAAAGACAATATACCTAAAATGTTTAGTTTTATAATCGCTGCTACTTATAATATTAATAACTTGTTATTTATAGTGTAACATATTATCTTAAAATGTGTTAAAGCTTACGGTACTCTACCTACAAATATGTTAAATGTGTAATATAATTAATAGTATAAAAATAGTAATAGTATAATAATATATAGTATAATATATCAAATATCAAATCTGTCAAATCATTCTGTTGGCGATCTCTTTATTGTATTTTAATGTAAATACTTTTCCGTAAACTTTATGTTTTTTTATGCCATTTTTTAACAAGTAGAATGTTTTAGTTTTCTTTTGTCCTTCCTGTCTTTACTTCTGCTTTACATTCAATACAGTGATGGTGTCTTAAATTTGTGCGCTCTTTTAATTTTATTAGCTCTAGTTATTGTCCTCTACATCTCTTACAGCCAAAATCTGTGTCAAGCGTATTAAAAAAACTCTTTACAATGAATACCAACCACTACAACTCGGTTTTGGTACACGTGGCGGCTGTGAGGCAGCAGTGCATGCCTTAAGAACTTTCCTTCACCACCAAGGAGGTGAAGTCTTGCTGAAGGTGGATGTTAAAAACGCCTTCAATTCCGTTAATAGACACGCTTTTTTGGCACAAATTAAAGACAAAATTCCTGTTATTTACAATTTTGTTTGGCAATGTTATGGTGAACCGTCTAAATTAATGTACAAAAATAATGTGCTATTTTCTGCTACTGGGTGTCAGCAAGGTGACCCGCTTGGGAGTGCTCTTTTTTCATTAGCTATTCATCCTATCATCAAAAAATTAGAGTCAAAATTTAACGTCTGGTACCTAGACGACGGGTCCCTTGGAGGCGACTTTAACACTGTTTTAAAAGACTTGAAGTTTCTAACAACAGAGTTTAAAACAATAGGGCTCACCTTAAATTTCTCTAAATGCAAGCTTTTTGTTCCAAACTCCTCCGCAGTCCTAAAAGACGAGACCACAAAGCTTTTCGATCATATTGCTCCAAATATCAAAGTTTTAGAAAACCGATCTCTTGGCCTATTAGGGTCCTCTATTCTAGATGAGTCATTTCAGGATTTTGTTGACGAAAAAATTCAAAAATTTTATTCAGTATCCGCTCGTCTTCAAAAAATTAACACTCATATAGCCTATGCCATTATTCGTTAATGCCTTTTTGTCCCAAAATTTATGTATTCTCTTAGATGTTGTCAGCTTTGGAATCACCCTTTATCTTTACAACAGCTTGACAACGTTCAAAAGGATACACTCACCACCATTCTTAACACCCCTTTGGACGACCGTGCTTGGCGCCAAGCCTCACTGCCTGTAAGGTTTGGCGGTCTCGGTATACGGAAAATTTCCAGTGTAGCTCTGCCAGCTTTCTTGTCCTCAGTTTTCAGCACTCAAAAGTTAGTAAATGACATATTATCATCGTATCTTCCAAATTTAGAAATCAGCAATCTGAGTAATGCTGTTGAGAGTTGGAAAATAGCCTGCCCAAGCCAACCTTTGCCCAAGGCTCCCAATTCTCAGAGACAGTGGGACGGGCCGCTCTGTGAGTTAGAACTGCAAAAACTAATACAAACTTCAAGTTCTATCACAGAGCGTGCTCGCTTGCTTGCCGTTTCGAGATGGGAGTCGGGGCTTTGGTTACATGCCATACCTTCAATAAACGTTGGCAACCTTTTAGACAATAGGTCGCGCACTGCTGCCAATGCGGTGATGAAGTCGACCGTTTTAGCCACCATGCATTGTCATGCGTCAAAATTGCAGGGCGCCTTTCGCGACACACCAGTCTGAATGACGTCATCCGTCGGGCATTCGTCAGTGCCGACGTCCCGTCGGTCTTAGAGCCCAACGGACTGTTGCGAGACGACGGTAAGAGGCCCGACGGAATGACATTGGTGCCATGGAAGATGGGACGACCTTTAGTGTGGGACGCAACTTGTGTCGACACACTGACGTCGTCTCACCTTCCTGTCACAACAATTGGGGTTGGCGCTGCCGCAGTTAAAGCCGAAAACCTCAAACGGCACAAATATGAGTCGTTGGACAGAATATACCTCTTTGTGCCGTTTGGGGTTGAGACTTTAGGTCCATGGGGGCCGGACGCCCTATCACTCTATAAAGACTTGGCCAGGCGGTTAGTAGAAGTGACGCGTGACCAGAATGCTGGCGTCTACTTTGGTCAAAAGCTCAGCATTGCCATTCAGCGAGGCAATGCTGCCAGCATTCTGGCCACGTTTCCTTCTACAAAGGGGCTTTTAGATTAAGTTTTATATGTTATAAATTTAGTTTTGTATATATATTAGTTTTAGTGATATTTGTATAAGTTTATTTTTAATTATGTAGATAGCGGTAAATAGTACGTTCTCCAATGTTATTGTTATAAGTTTGTTTAAGTAAATAAATATAATTAAATTATAAAAAAAAAATTAATAGTAAGAATAATGTACATACTCGTAGCTAATTGTTGGATGCGAAATAAACTTATCTTTATCTTATTATCTTATTTTATCTTATTATTATCTTTACATTTTCACCGCGCGGTAGAAAAAGAGGGGAATATTACGTCGCGCCGGCGGTGCTCCGTATTCCTCCGGCTCAAAAAAATTCGATCATGTCACGTGTCCTGGCGCGGGTAATCATTTTTTAACCACCCGAAAGTATACAACGCCGCTAAAGAAGTTTTACTTCAATAAATATGAATAATAATGTTTTTTTTTTCAGGACTGCAAACCAACGATATCTGAGTGGCTGGATAAATACGGGACAGTAATATACACGTCACTGGCCCTGTTACATATAAAACTGTCGCTTTGTTCTATCTTGAGACGGAGTCGCAGTGCGTCTCGCTCGCACAGCTAGCGATCGCAGCGCCGCAGTGGCGGCGGTGAGTACTAATTAACTAGTTTTAGGGTTGTGTAGTAAAACGAGTCTCCTCGTAATTGTAATTGTAAGTTGCTTACGCAAGATTTATTTATGTAAATCACATCTGCATCAAGAAATTACAATAAAAAACTTACAAAGAGTGCTTACACTTGCCAATTTATTTTTAAGTTTATTACGTAAGTAACTTACCTACGTAAGTAAAACTTACAAGTGTGAGGGCGGCTTTATACTTTTGTTAAAGTGAACTCATTTCGTCATTTTTGGTTTGCAACAAGGATGTTGTTTATGTAATACATCCATGGTTTGCAACTAATATGACATATTGCGAACTGATGGTCAAGTTAGGTATAGGTGAAAATCAAGGATGTTGTACACGAACGTGAAAATATCTCTTTTTATTCAAGGCGTCATATTTTAATTTGTAATGGAAACATAAAAAAAAATCGGTCATTTTAAAAGCACGTCTTAAAGAAAATGTGCTAAATTGTTTGCGAGGTTCAATCAGACTATGATTCTTTATTCTCACGAAATTTACTATTTGGTGGACAACTTATTTCTATTGTCAATAATAAGACGTCTACTGCTGAACATAGGCTCCCCTTATGAATCTCCGATGGAAGCAACTTGCATCCAGCGCGATCATTTTATCAATGATATCATCCACCTCGTTAGTTGTAGGACGTCCACCTTTTGGGTGGTCCTATGCTGCGCCTACCGGAACGTGGTCTCCACTTGAAACTTTTCAACTCCAAACTTCGGTCATCAGTCTTTAGTTCTTCTACGGATCTCCTAATTTCTGATTCAATCCCACAGAGAGACTCGCAAGCTTAGCCGTCTCCATAGTTCATTCTACTAATTTATTATTATTTTATTACAGCGTCACCAGAATTGTCTACACCTCCCCGCTCGCGCGCTTTTCGTCCCCGAGTGGCGCCCTCTATCGAGCCAGCAAACGAAGATGTACTAATGGTAGTGTTGGGCAGAGCTAGAGTGGGATGGACTGAAAAATAACCTGCATTTCTACCCAATTTTTTTACCTACTTATTAGCGTTATTAAAATGCTATCCAATAACTTTATTTTTAATCACAATTAAAATTTTATAACTGTACTTACTAAAGGATCTACTTGTCAAAAATGCTATTATACACTCAACAACAAATCTTTAAGATAGATGTGTAATATTAAATAGGTAGATGAAAATAAACAATTTTATATGTACATGATTCGAAGTTCATTTCATTTTTTAATATAGTTACTCAGCAAAAGGACACGTCCACAAAATTTGTATGAGGCTGGTATAGTAATAATTCAAAATTCTAACCACAGCACTCGTTACATTTCGAGAAAGTTCAATTTTTCTGAGTCTATTACATCATTTAAAACAAAAAAGAGCCCTCCGATTTTTTAACTAATTTTGAATTTAAAAATAAATATATTTAGCTCAATAGGTAATTTATCTCTGTCAACCCTGTATTAAGTAACCCCCGAATTGTTAAATAAAAGCATTTTCACCATTTAGATACAATTTTTAAGTGTTGTTTTGTCACATTTTGTTACTAACTGGTCACACTGGTACATAATAATTTTAAATTTTAGCAAATTAAGAGATGAATGTGAAAGAATCCGCTACGAATGCAAGTAAAATAACGATAGAAGCACTTTATTGTTGGTAAACTAGAAAATAAGCTGGATTATTATTCCTCATACAATTTATTGATGTATATATCATCTTGGATAGATTTTTCTCTGAATAATATACCACTTACAGACGTCTCTTTTAATACAACTTTCTTCCTTGCTGTGTTGCTCAAACAAAATTGGTTGTCTATAAAGTCGGTTTAGGGAAGATAATTTTACGTGGTAACGAATAGAACGTGAACAGAACGTCGAACGTGAAGACATTAAGCCCAATTATGAAGGCGCCATCGTAAATTTAATAGCCACGTAAGACGTGTTCTCTATATTAGTTGGCTAAAGTGAAAAAGGAACAGATATATTCTAGCTTGCTTTGAAATATTCTATACTCTATAACATTTAACTTGATCTCTGCGACAGCTGTCAGAAAAATTACGCCTATGAAGTCCTGAATTTCTTAATAGTACAGACAGTACCTGTCAATGTCATACTTTATGGACATGCCGATTAGTGATGGGCGACGAATGATCGTGACCACAGAGTTTTAGATAGAGTTTTAATTAAAATATCGATAGTTTATACAAACGATATTGTAATAAAACTTGATTTATCATTAATTTTATTGTATATTTTAATATCATAACATTTTTTAGATGTGTAATTAAATTAAACCCAATTATATGTTACATTAGCATCGATAATAGTGAAAAAGTCGATAAATACTATCGTTACATTATTATGAGTATATAATTAATATCATAACATTATTTACATGTGTACATACTTGATCTTAAATAATAGTAAGTAAATAAAATCCAATTTCTCACCTTCAACTACTCATTCGATTTCATTACAACATTGTTTGAAAATCGATTTTTTTCCACCACTATCCCAACTCTAAAAATGTCAATCTTCTACTGTCGCAGAGATCAAGTTAAATTTTATAGAGTATAGTTATAATTACAATGGCGACTTCATAATTGCGCCTTTTGTTGAATCAACAACTGCAACAAGCCGAATAATTAGACCAATCGCTCTCTGTCGCTTGCACGCTCGGCTCAGATAGAACGTGTCACGTTTGTGTGCGGCGCCGCGTTCATAAAGGTGACGTCCACAAGTGGTATATTATTCAGAGAAAAATCGAACCAAGATGATAAATACATCATTTGAAAGCTTGTACGATGTATATGGGCTTCCCAAAAATATTTAATTTAGATTTTTTCACCCCTCCAATTTTTTTTAAATTCGAAAAATTAGTTGTTTGAGAAATAACAATACAGCTTATTATTTTTTCTAGTTTAGCAAGAACAAAGTGCTTCTATCATTATTTTACTTGCACTCGTAGCCAATTCTTCTACATTCATCTCTTCGTTTGTTAAAATTAAAAAGTATAACCTACCAGTGTGACCAGTTAGTAGATACAATGAAACAAAAAACACTTAAAAAGTGTGTTTAATTGGTAAAAATGCTTTTATTTAACAATTTGGAGGTTACTTAATCAGCGTTGCTAGAGATAATCTGCCTGTTGAGCCAGATATATTTATTTATCCTAATAAATTCAAAATTAATTAAAAAAAAATCGGAGGGCTATTTTTTGTTTTTAACTGTTGTAATAGACTCACAAAAATATGAACTTTCTCGGAATGTAACGAGTGTTGTGGTTAAAATTTTTGATTATTATTATACCAGCCTCCATACATTTTGTGGACATGTCCTTTATGAATATTATTTATACATTACGTTCATATATTACTTAAAGTAGTTAAAATATAGATTTCACCCGTATGGCAATAAGTTTCTTCCAAATTTTCCCACCCTACATTTACCCTACATTATGTAGGGTGAAACCTTCGTGCCTGAATTAATTGGGTCACTCCAGAAATCGATCCTTACGTTATTATTTATGTGGGAGTTACATTTATAGGAAGCCGTGGTGGTCTAGAGGTAGTGACACCCGCCTTACAATCGTAAGGTCGTGGATTCGAATCCCGGTCCCGTACCGATGAGTTTCTTGGAATTTAAGTACGGAATTTCACACCACTGGCTTTTCGGTGAAAGAAAACATTATTAGGCAACCTGCACACGTCCGTAAAAGAAATTCGATGGCGTGTGTGAATCCACCAACCCGCACTGGGCCAGCGTGGTAGAAATGGCCCAATCGCTCTCGTGGGTAGGCCTGCAGTGGACTATTAAAAAGGCTGGTACAGGACAGTACATTTAATATATAGGACCCTCCGCGTGCAATTGGTAGTTCTGCATTAAATGTAGGAAGTCCCGGGTTAGATTTCTAGCCGGGGAGATAAATTTTTAGGTGATTACAAGCAAATAAAAACCACACAAGTGCAAGTTACGCTCGCGCATTGAGAGCGGAAATCTCAAAAAAACCCGAAAACTAAACGAAACCGGGAACAATACAATTTCATTTTGTAACGCGGAAACACCTAAATATCCTTACTTGCATGGGACCAAATAAAACAATCAAAACAGAATGTTGAGAAACAAACCAGCGAAGCCGGAAAACTACTCCTTGTGAAGTACAGACACGATTACACACACATATACATACAAGGAAATTACGCCTTGGCTTGTCAGTCGAACTATGGCGGCGCCACACTGACGCACTCACCACATGTACAAAAAACCGGCTTCACTTGACTGTTCAACGACGTTCTGTCTTGATTTTTTTAATTGCTCTGAGCGTACGACAGATCTGAAATACTCGTACACTAAATATTTGTTCAGAACAAGGATCTGAAAAGGCTGGAAAAGGGCAATTAATTAGGACAGGTATACCTAATGTTACACTCTATAAAATTTAACTTGATCTCTGCGACAGCTGTCAGAAAAATCACGCCTATGAAGTCCTAAATTTCTTAATAGTACAGACAGTACCTGTCAATGTCATATGACATGCCGATTAGTGATGGGAGACGAATGATCGTGACCACAGAGTTTCAGATAGAGTTTTAATTAAAATATCGATAGTTTATACTGACGATATTTTAAATAAAACTTAATTTATCATTAATTTTATTGTATATGTTAATATCATAACATTTTTTACATGTGTAATTAAATTAAACTCAATTAAATGTTACATTAGCATCGATAATAGTGAAAAACGTTGATTAATACTATCGTTACATTATTATGAGTATTTAATTAATATCATAATATTATTTACATGTGTAAATACTTGATCTTAAATAATAGTAAATAAATAAAATTCAAAATCTCGCCTTCAACTACTCACTCGATTTCATTACATCATTGTTTGAAAATCGAATTTTTTCACCACTATCTCAACTCTAAAAATGTTAATCTTCTATGTCAATGTCACTGTCGCAGAGATCAAGTTAAATTTTATAGAGTATAGTTAAAATTATTTTGAGCATTTTATACTATTAGATAAAACAATTACATACAACTTAACTGGAGGTGTCCCATTAAAAAAATTAAGAATACATTTAAAATGAAAGTAAATAAATTTACATTAAAATTATAATTTTAATTTAAATAATCATATTTTTTTACCCAATCATCATATCATGCTTACGCCTGAGCAAACACCTTTAAAGCGTCACTTTTGTAGAATTATTATTGTCTGAAGAGTCAAGAGACAGATATTCATTAATATTGACAAGACCTTCTTGTAACAAAAAGCAGCGTGCGGTGCGAATCTCAGTGTAAAATTTTTTTTGCTTAGTGAGTTGAGTAAAAACACTGTAATATTTAGTGTTGCAGTCTTTGGTAGCCGGTGGTATGGACAGAATGCCGCGGAGGTAGTAACGGGTAATGCCGTCAGCAACTGATGAAAACGCCAGTCCTCCCCCGGTGTCCCCTTTACACAGTGGGATTGAACCTGAAAGATATAAGAGGAAATTCATCCATCTATCATAGCCTTCGGATGCCCACTGCTGGACATAGGCCTTCCCTAAGGATCTAAAAATAGGCATGACGACTAAAAAATAAGTCTGTCGGATAGATTATCAAAAATGTAAGCAAAGTTGATGAAGATATAGCCTGATAAAGTTCAGCGTGACGTCACAAGTCACATGTAAATGTATTGACTTCTGTGAGAGAAATGTTAATCTACCTTTGAAAAGTCTGCATATTTATCTGTTATTTATTTATATAAATCACATCGGTGCGGAGACAGACCTTTCTTGCCTAATGAGTACACAAAGTACCTATCAGTTAGTAAACTACACCACACATGAAAGTTTATTTGCCTATCTTAGTTCTTAGTAGGTATCTACTTCAGTTACATTAATTGCTTTAAGTAGGTACCTATTCCTGTATAAAATATTATTGTTAAGTCGGTACTTTGACGTTTAGTGAGTCCTTATTTTTGTAACGAGATAAATAGTTTAGCCTAATAGTTTTGTATAATAATAAGTTGAGTTCACACCTGCTATTTAATCTAGCACTAATCTAGTTTGTATTTTCTCTCATAAGTGAATTTTATGTAATTCTTTGAGAAAATAAATATCTTAAACCATAAATGACGTCACGATCCCTACTCCGAAACTCATTTGATTGACTGAAATAATTTATGATTTTTTTACCCAGTCATCATGCCTATTATTATACACATATTTATTTATAGTCTTAAATTTAAGTTTTTTTACAATATTTATATAATAAAAAACAAAATACTATAAAAAAACCTAAACCTAGAGTGCCGCCGGCAGCGGGGCGAGGCCCAAGCTACCGGTGGTTGGGTCTACAGAGAGAGGAACCTCCTGACAATGCGCGCTGTGTCCAGGACGACCGCCTTCTGTATCTGACCCTTGACCCAACCGTCTAGCGAGAGCCTCTTAAGATGGTGGTCGAGACTTTTCGCTATTAAGCCGTTTACCGAAACGACTATCGGGACAATGATCGTAGAGTCCACATCCCACATGGCGGTAACCTCGTGAGCCAAGTCAAGGTACTTGCTGAGCTTGTCCTTCTCGGCCTTCACGAGGTTCTCGTCATGTGGGATGGTGACGTCGACGAGCACTGCCCGGCGTTGGGACCGGTCGACCACCACGATATCAGGCCTATTGATCATGCCTATTATTATTATACTATTATTATATTATTTTCGGGGTTGCTAGTCCTCCCCCGCTGTCCCCTTTACACATTGGGATGGAACTTGAAAGATATAAGAGGAAACTCATCTGTCTATCTGCCTTAAGCTGGAAATATACTATCGGACGCGGCTGACGGACGCGACTGACAGCCGCCGACTGATAGGTATCGAGATAATGAATGTACACTGAGCCGTGCACACTATCGGACATAAGTCGCGGACGTCATCTTGGGCTGACCTTGAGCGTTCGGACGTCCGAAAGCGATCTGGCGCGCCGTCTGTTTTAAGACTGTGCACACTGCTAAGTCGCGGCTGTCAGTCGCGTCCGTCAGCCGCGTCCATATACCTATGTATGTTTCCAGCTTTAGGCTCGTGCGAACACTAATTTAATCCATATTTTTGTACGCCTCTGAAACGTGGACGCTGCGCAGAAAGGTGCTGGTAAAGAATACTTCTGGTGTCATGGGCTGAATTTCCTATCACTAAATAAATAAATATTAGAGGACATCTTACACACGGTCTATGACCCTAAACTAAGCTAAACTTGTGATATGGCTGCCAGAGACTGATATACTACAAATACATATTTTAAATACATACTTATATAGATAGTACATAACATCCAGACACAGAGCAAACACCTATTTTCATCACATAAATGCTTGCCCTGGGTGTGGATCGAAAACACGCCTCTTTGATCCAGAAGTCAGGGTCACTAACCACTGAGCCACCGAGGCAGTCAATGTAACGATACTACAAGAACTCAGCATCAAGCAGCGTCTGTCTGCCATAAGTAAAGTCTTGCATACTCGCTTACTTCGGACACGCCTCAAAGCAAAATAATCAGTCCAAAGAGCGTTTTGTCCAGGCGTTATCTTACTTCTTACTAATATTATAAATCCGAAAAGATTGTTGGTTTGTTCCGCTTTCACGCTGCCACGGAGCAACAGATTGACTTGGTTTTTAGGGTTCCGTACCTTAAAAGGAAAATACGGAACCCTTATAGGATCTCTTTATTGTCCGTCTGTCCGTCTGTCAAGACTCTTTGATATCGAGTTGAAATTTAAACTGTATACGTATATCTACAGTTTCTTGCAGTTGTGTAAAAGAAAAACTTCTCAGTTATCGTTTAAAAAAGTTAGAACCGTTTATGTCGTAAAAAACTGCATATTTCGACACTTACAAAAATCAAAACCTACAGGTTACTTCCCGTTGACATAGAACTATGAAATTTGGCGAGAAGAATTATCTCAGAGTACACATACCTATAGTAATAAATCTGAAAACTGTACATTTTTATTTAAATCACAAAAAATAGGGCCTCAAAATTCACAACGTATGGGATTCAAAGTGATTAAATCGTATCATGTAAGGTATCATATAAAATAACTTCATAAGCACAAGCTAAAACAGGTTTTTAATTATGTTTAAAATTTGTGATTGTCGATGTATGACGAGAAAAGCGAATAAAAAAAAATTTTTGTTGATGATGTACCTATAGAGATTTTAACAACAAAACTTACTTCCCAATTTTGTGAAATTTTCTGGATTCGTACGGAACCCTCGATGTGCGAGCCTGACTCGCACTGGTCCGGTTTTTGGCATGGATATAGCTCAAGGAACGGAAAGTAACATAGGCTACTTTTTATCCCGAATAAAATAAAAGGTTCCTGTAGGATAGCACAAAAGTTAAATTCCACGCGGGCGGAGCCGCGGGCAAAAACTAGTACACTTATAAACCAAATTAGTGGTCAGGTTATGCACGAAAGTGCATCAACTACTTTTCACCTCAGTTTTTAGTTAGTGGACTCTTATGCATAAACTGACCACTATTTTGGTTTCTACGTGTATATAATTCGTTAACAATACCTATTCATGGCCGGTAAATGAGTACCTATTATAAAGTTACAGCAAGCAGTTTGTCTGAAAATGCCGAAGAACCGAAAAATATTTGGATTTCGCGCGCTGACCTAGTGAATCCACCGTATAAGAGGCTAAAAGTACCTACCATCTTTTGCTCCTGCACACATTTTGTCGGCAGTGAAGAAAGGCAGAAATTCAGCAGGTGCCTCAGAACGACACGTGTCTGTATTGATGTAGGGCACGTCGATTACTTTTAGCCGTTGATTTTCAATGTTGTTTTTATCTGGAAATCCCCAGCCAGCAAACTGTTGACAAAAAAAAAATGTCTGTAAAGTCGGTTTGCGGACAAATAAATTAAATTATTTTTATAAAAACGATTTTAAAAACATTTACATTTATCTCACATTAATTACACCAGATTCAAAAAATTAATACAAGTCAAACAAAAGTTATTACATCCATTAAGAAGTCAATGAAAAATAAAATTAAAAATAGTCAAAAATCATGCCGAATAAAATTATAAAATGTTGTTTTTAAACTATCAACTAAAATTACAAGATAATACCTTATAATCCCGACGTTTCGGTCGAGTTGCAACGACCGTGGTCACGGGTAGACTGAGTCTACCGTCTACCCGTGACCACGGTCGATGCAAGTCGGCCGAAACGTCGTGATGATGAGGTATTTATTTATCTCGTAATTTTAGTGCGCGATTAGTCTCGTAGTAGGTATATAATAATAAAATTATAAAATGTCAAAATAAATGGTTTTTACAATTTTTAAATTTCTACAATGTCAATGGAGCTGTTAGCACGATTACTTTTGTCCCATTGGTCAGTAAGATTTTCACAATAGGTCCTAAAAATAGATATAACAGTTTTTCAATTATCAAAAATAATGTCAAAATCAGTATTGGCGAGCTGGAGCGCGATGAAGTGGTTGCGAGCGCGAACTAACGGTAATTTTACGAGATAAATCACGTTACATGATTTAGCTGTGCGCCATCTCTCGGCAATCTTCAGAAGTTCTATTAACGTCTAGTTGAGTGATAACCTGTTTAATACGGGTATCACAGGTGGCGCCGCCAACGCTATAAGTTGGTAGTAATGATATGTAGGTACTTAAAAAATTTGGAGCTTGCGAAGGAAGCGGGCTAGCTTAGTTGGTAGAGCGTCGGGCTAGTGATCCGAAGGGGCAGGTTCAAATCCTGCGTTTGCTTCAGATTTTTGAAATGCTTATCAAAAAAGTAACACTTTGAGATCTCACCTTTCCCTTGTTCCCTGGTTGCAGCTGTTCATTCTCTTTGTTAGTGCCAAAGTCTGCACACAGTGGCCAGATGTGAGTTTTAAATTCGAATGGGTTGCTAACCATCAGTATTGCTATGTTGTGTTCATATGTTGGGTCACTGCCGTTGAAGAGTTTTGGCAAATAGAGCTCTTTTACCTTGAACATAATAAAGTAAAGTATAATAGGCCTACGACCATAAAAAATATACAGAATTTTGTGAATAATAATACAAAGTATAATAGGCCTCAGACAAAAAAAAATCAAGACAGAATGTAGTGAACAAGTGAGGCCGGCAAAATTACGCCTCGCCGTGTACAGATACTACACGTACAACAAAACTACGCCTTGGCTCGTCAGTCGAGCTATGCAACACTGACTTACTCACCACATGTATATAAAACCGGCCTCTTTTCTGTTCTCGACGTTCTGTCTTGATTTTTTAATTTGTTTCGACTTTTGAGGCAGACTTGATTACCGGGTAAAAAAAATCATCATTACAATTTGCCCGTTAGATATTTAATAAAAACATTTATACTACACCTGCTCGGAAAGTACCTTGATACTTTATCAGATTTACGGTAGAAAGTACGACATTGCATATCGAACCAAATATGCGGCGAGAAAACGCATCTGAGCGGGAGAGAAAAGTGTATGAAAATCCATTTCTTACGTGGTTTTTCTTTTTTAATTTTGGGTAAGACTATGCGCTGGTAACCTAAATATCAAAAGCCAAAAAGTTTTTACAGTGAGTTTTTATCTCCAAGTTCGCAAAATGACACTGGCCACTAGCTGTGTGTTGGATGGTGTCAAACAATTTGAAAAAAGAACATGTGAAAATTGCAGACGCCATTGGCGCCATTTTCAATTTGTGTGTTGTTTGAGGATTCAGTTTTCGTAGAAAAGTAAAATAAAACTATCAAAATGATAAGTAGTGATAGTGATGAGTAGGTAGGTAGGTGTAGTATAAAGCACTATGTATCACTCGAGAGAAAGTGCGATTCCCGATCTCGGGTGTTTTAAAGCCCTCGCCTACGGCTCGGGCTTCAAACGACACCCTCGACGGTAATCGGTCACTTTCTCCTCTCGGTGAACAATGTACTATTTTTATTTCGTGAATCAAATAATTTATTATTTCATTATATGCAAAAAATAAGTAAATATTGTTAAAGTTCGGGAGTAGGGGCTCGTGACGTTTCAGTTCCATGTTACATAGACACAACCTTCAGTAAAGAAGAACATACTAAGAAGAAGAAACTGATTGTAAATGTAAACATACGTCAGAATACTGAGCCTGGTGCTCGTCCATTGCGTGATGCCACCCTCGGTAGAGCTTCCCGACACCGACAGCGTAGTTCGACGCGGGTTGCTCACCTTTCTCGGCTCCTTCCTCTTTCCAGAAGAAATGAGCGGCTGGAATTTATTTGATAACATTTTATAAGAAGAATTTCATTCATTTTTAGGATTCCGTACTCAAAGGGTAAAAAGACTCCGCTGTCCGTCCGTCTGTGTATCTGTCTGTCACCAGGCTGTATCTCATGAACCGTAATAGCTAGACAGTTGAAATTTTCACAGATTATGTATTTCTGATGCCGCTATAACAACAAATACTATAACTCTATAAAATTTAACTTGATCTCTGCGACAGTGACATTGACATAGAAGATTGACATTTTTAGAGTTGAGATAGTGGTGGAAAAAATCGATTTTCAAACAATGTTGTAATGAAATCGAATGAGTATTTGGAGGTGAAAAATTGGATTTTATTTTCTTACTATTATTTAAGATAAAGTATGTACACATGTAAATAATGTTATGATAATAATTAAACACTCATCATAATGTAACGATAGTATTTATCGACGTTTTTCACTATTATCGATGCTAATGTAACATATAATTGGGTTTAATTTAATTACACATATAAAAAATGTTATGATATTAAAATAAACAGTAAAATTAATGATCAATTAAGTTTTATTTCAAATATCGTCAGTATAAACTATCGATATTTTAAATAAAACTTTATCTAAAACTCTGTGGTCACGATCATTCGTCGCCCATCACTAATCGGCAT
Source organism: Hypomecis punctinalis (assembly GCA_949316475.1). Taxonomy (NCBI): domain Eukaryota; kingdom Metazoa; phylum Arthropoda; class Insecta; order Lepidoptera; family Geometridae; genus Hypomecis; species Hypomecis punctinalis. The sequence goes on from OX438822.1 coordinate 5,409,490, forward strand.
GCCCATAAAGTATGACATTGACAGGTACTGTCTGTACTATTAAGAAATTCAGGACTTCATAGGCGTGATTTTTCTGACAGCTGTCGCAGAGATCAAGTTAAATTTTATAGAGTATAAAAACAAAATAAAATATTTTTTAATGAGGGCGCCCATACTACAAACTTTTTTAGGAACCCTAAAAGTCGCGTAACAAATGTTGTAAGTTTTGATGTACAGATTAAGCCCCAAAAAGGATTCTACTTTGCCTTAAGAGAGCGCCTAATGCCATGAAAAATTCAGATTTCACCCGCGCTTCTTGCATCGCCCGCTATCTTCTATGCTGCTATGTTTAGAGTCGAAAATCGCATGATCGTTCACGATGATGTTGGCTTCGAGCGCCAGCTCACATTTTTAGGTGACATTTTATTTTATTAATTCAAAATTTAAGCAAATAATAAAAAAAACTAATTGATTACTTAGCTAGAACGTTAGTCTGGCTACGTAGTTTGTCAAAAATAATGTGGTGAAAAATGTTTTTTTTATGATGCTAATTTTTTATTTTTTTTCTAAAGTAACCATATTATTTTCCAAAATTCTACGCAATTAGTCTGCTACTATACGTTATTTTCCTTTCCTATAGTTTTTTTTTAAATGGATATTTATGTCAGTTACCACCTCTTTAAAAATAATCTATGTTTTGAATAAATATTTAGTGTATTTCCGCTATCTTGTTGTAGGCAAATAAGTTTAAGGGCATTAAGTGCAATAAGGACATTTATAAAAAAAAATTACAACCAATTACTAATACATATTACAATAAGTATTGTAATTTTTTTTTTTTTTTTTTTATAAATTTCTTAATGCACTTAATGCCCTTAAACTTATTTGCCTACAACAAGATAGCGGAAATACACTAAATATTTATTCAAAACATAGATTTGAAGATGAATTTTAAATAAACAATAAAAAAATAAAAATTATAAAGTAACGCCTGATTCAATCAACTATCTTTAAAAATATACCTTTTTTGATTTTGGCATTAGGCGCCCCCTTAAACTAAACTTAATTACTAAATATTGATCTGTTATGATAATCCTAGCACTGATGAGCGATCCTCCACAAATCTGGCTGTAAGGGGTCGTGGTCTTGGTGTATATCCCGGGTGCCACGGCACCTCCCCGCGCCGGCCTGACTTCCCGCCCACGACTTCCTCGTGGGGTGCCACTATGCCGCATACTGAAATAAATAAATGACAAAAAATTAAATGGACATCTTAGTTACGGTCTCGGATCCCAAACTATACTCTATAAAATTTAACTTGATCTCTGCGACAGTGACATTGACATAGAAGATTGACATTTTTAGAGTTGAGATAGTGGTGGAAAAAATCGATTTTCAAACAATGTTGTAATGAAATCGAATGAGTAGTTGAAGGTGAGAAATTGGATTTTATTTACTTACTATTATTTAAGATAAAGTATGTACACATGTAAATAATGTTATGATAATAATTATACACTCATAATAATGTAACGATAGTATTTATCGACGTTTTTCACTATTATCGATGCTAATGTAACATATAATTGGGTTTAATTTAATTACATATATAAAAGATGTTATGATATTAAAATATACAGTAAAATTAATGATCAATTAAGTTTTATTTCAAATATCGTCAGTATAAACTATCGATATTTTGAATAAAACTTTATCTAAAACTCTGTGGTCACGATCATTCGTCGTCCATCACTAATCGGCATGCCCATAAAGTATGACATTGACAGGTACTGTCTGTACTATTAAGAAATTCAGGACTTCATAGGCGTGATTTTTCTGACAGCTGTCGCAGAGATCAAGTTAAATTTTATAGAGTATAAGCATGGCTTGTGACTCGGAGTCCCTCTGCGAGATCTAATTAAGAATGAGAAGATACGTAGAAGAACCAAAGTTACTGACAACGCCCAGCGGATTGGTAAGTTGAAGTGGCAATAGGCAGGGCATATAGCGCGGAGGACTGATTACCGATGGGGTCGGCGTACGACGTCCACCCACAAGGTGGACGGACGACCTCATCAAGACCGCAGGATCGCGCTGGATGCAAGCCGCTTCCAACCGGTCTTATTGGAGATCTTTAGGGGAGGCCTATGTCCGGCAGTGGACGTCCTATGGCTGAAACGAACGCACGATTGGTGTAAGTTTATAGGAGCAGAGTAGGTACACTAAGAGCAGGGACATTATTGTGTAAGCGTTCTGACATTCGGCTTCGCTTTTCCTTTCGCTCGCTCTCGTAGCGTGAGTAATTGGCGCGAGCAGGAGAAATAGCGTAGCCTAACGTCAAAGCGCTTACACAATAAGGCCCCAGGGCGGTGATTCAATAAACGATAAAGATTTTGACAAGGTGCGCCGCTTGCACATCTCGTTTCTCTGGCGCTTAAAAGCTGTCAAAAAACGCCCAAGTTGTTGTCACAACCTTTAAGCCGCCTGAAGGCATGGCTAAACGATTAAAACCACCTGGATACAGAACTTAATATTAAAATGTGTTATTCGAGCCGGCGCTCAATTTTCTAATGCCATCCGGAGTCGCCCATGCATCCGAAGACTGGCTTACCAAGCCTTCTTGTCAGGAATATCGTGATTTTTCATTGAGAAAAAAGACTGAACAAACCTTTCAGATGATTTAAGTATACTGAGTGCCACACAAATCGGCGGATGAGATGTTAGCCGCAGATTACACTTTGCCGTGATTGGCTAATTATTGTGCTTGAGTGCACAATTCCGACCTGCGTGTAGTAGTGCGTAGGGAGCGCGCGGGAGTCATGAAGTTGGCGGGTGGGTGTGCTCCGGCGTCTCGTCTCTATGACTCCCGCGCATACCTATATTTCGGCTTTAGCGCAGCCTTCTGCGCATAACTTCCCATCCGCCGATTTGTGTGGCGCTGGGGTGCCCGGGCAAGTCTGATTCCCCCGCCGGGTGACGGCCCAAGACGAGGTGCGTACCTTCTCAGGTGCCTTGCGCTAGTCACCCTTTAACCCAATCTTGGGGCTCGGCCGCCTTCTGCGCTCGCCCATGCCCGGTAGAGGCCTCAGAGACCAACAGCTCTTAGCCATACAAACGTCTCGTCTCTCTGTCTCCCGCGAATGCCTTATATTGCGCATGTATCAGCCTTTTTTTAATAGTCCACTGCAGGACGTAGGCCTACCCACGAAGGGTGATTGGGCCATATCCACCACGCTGGCCCAGTGCGGGTTGGTGGATTCACATACGCCACGAATTTCTTCTACGGACATATGCAGGTTGCCTCACGATGTTTTCCTTCACCGAAAATTGGTGGTGTGAAATTCCGTACATAAATTCCAAAGAACTAATTGGTACGGGACCGGGATTTGAACCCACGACCTCACGATTGTAAGGCGGGTGTCACTACCTCTAAGCCACCACGGCTAATTTTTTACACGGCTTTTGCGCATGCTCTGCGCATAACTTCCCATCCGTCGATTTGTGTGGCGCTCAGTATACAAACCTGGTTTGCAAGGAGTATATACTTCGCAGCATCGTCTTTGACCCACGAGCCGTTGACGCATGTCAACAAGCCGGGAGCATCAGGGGAGCTGTAGTGAGGAGCTCGGCAGCGAGGGCTGGTGATCACTCCGTGAGGCTCCCAGTCCCTGAAACATTACATGTACTTACATAAATATACTTATAGTTAGGCTAATATTTCAAATCAAATCAAATGTTTTTTATTTAGATTACATAATCCATGATGTTAATAAAAAAATATAGACTACTAGTTATTACCAGCGGCTTCGCCCGCTTGATATTTTGATTTTTGTGCTATCCCATGGGAACCCTTTATTTATCCGGGATAAAAAGTAGACTATGTCACTTTCCGTCTTTCAAACCCGAGGCCCTACCTTATCACCCTTAATAAAGGAGGTGGAAAAAAAAATAACTTGACAGTTGTTCGATTCGATAGTTGTTTTTTTTGACATTTCTTCTTGCTCCCAGATAGCAGTATTTCCTACTTACTTAACACTTATCTTTATATTATGGAACATTTACGCAATATCATTGATGGGGATGGTCCTAAGTCGTGGGATCTCCAATTCAAACAAGGCTTCTTCGAGTGGACTGTATTTATTATTCCGTAGGTATTTGGCGAGTACAGCGGTAATCCGAAGACAATAGGTGATTCCAACCACAATAGAGGTGTGAACGTGCAGGTTGATTCTATACAAAGCAAAACAATGCGTACGGTATGAAAAGTAACCGCGCAAACAACAAACGTGGGAACCTTAGCTTATTTTAATTTACAACACAATGCGACAGCTAGCACGCGTCGGCAGGAGTGTGCCAATTGCCGTTACGCAATCTATATCCGGCTTCCCGTCTCACCATAATCTTCGTGTGAAAGAGACATCGCCAAAGACGGAGATAGATTGAGGATAAACTCCAATATTGCGTCATCTTTTTGCTTGACACTGATACATAATCTATATCATACTGCGTAATATTTTGTGGACTGTTACATAATCTATGTCCTACTACGTAGTTTCTTTCGGACTTTCAGTGCGATTGTTTCACGTTTTTGGACTAATGGTCCGTTACATACATTGTCAAAACTTATCTAATAAACAATATTACATATTCTGTGCGATCTGCACGTTGAATTATTCTCAAAATTACTAAGCTATGCATTCATGGACTGGTTGTCCGTAACAATCATTATAATTTATAGCCTATGTGTTATTCTGATATATAAGCTATATTATGGCAAAGTTTCATCTCAATCCGTTCAGTAGTTTTTGCGTGAAAGAGTAACAAACATCCATCCATCCATCCTCAGAAACTTTCGCGTTTATAATATTAGTAGGATATTAGTACTTACCTAAATTATATTCCAGTAACTTTGGAATTTAGATATTTCAAATATAATTATATGTATAGAGACATTGAGATGCATTATATGCGGTTACGGGTTCCTCACCCACACATTATCCGCATGAGATGCCCCATCAATGGCGGTCGAAAGTCCTCCGCCACTGTTCTCAGGATAGAGTTTTGACTTCCTCGCACTCTCCTTACCAATGATGCCACTTTTTTGTGAATAACGGCCTGAAAACCATCTGTACGGGCCTGCGAGGCAAAGCGAGGAAGTCTCATCATCATCCCGTATCGTTATTTAACGTGCATTCGTAGCTGATTCTTTCACATTCATCAATTAATTTGCTATAATTAAAAATTATAACCTACCAGTGTGACAGTTAGTAGGTACAATGTGACAAAAAACACTTTAAAAGTGTGTATAATTGGTAGAAATGCTTTTATTTAACAATTTGGAGGTTACTTAATCAGGGTTGCTAGAGATAAACTACCTATAGAGCCAAATATATTTATATATCCTAATAAATTCAAAATTAATTTAAAAAAAATCGGAGTGCTCTTTTTTGTTTTTAACTGTTGTAATAGACTCATAAAAATATGAACTTTCTCGAAATGTAACGAGTGTTGTGGTTAGAATTTTTGATTATTATTATACCAGCCTCCATACATTTTGTGGACATGTCCTTTACCTGACTATTACGTCTAGGCAGTGCGTAATAGTCAGACAAAAAAAAACATATACACAAATAGAGACAAAAGATATTACTTTCGTCCTGGTCACTCTTTATACTTGCACATCTCGCCTACTCTTACTTTTGTAATTATTATTATTTAGCGCCTTGTCTAGTTATATAACACATGGGCTGAGAAGTCCCGGGCCTAACAAAGAAAACTCGTATTTTAATGTTCAAAATTGACTTTATTCACCAGCGTGATCTCTATCAACAATTTATCTCTTGCCTCAGTTTCAAGGAAAATTTCTTCATTCGAGCGAAATTTTTTACCTGTCATCATTTATTTAAGGTCTGCGAACAGTCCGTAGTCGCCGGGAGCAAAATATAACAAATACGGTGGATGTGAGAGCAATTTCAAATACAATTTGTGTTGTTTTGCCATTGTTTTGATTGACTTGTGACACAGTGCGTTGTCTTGATGAAACAATTTTTTTATAGCAAACGCGGCACCCGCTTTGCCCAGAGCTTTCTTATTGTCAAAAGGTCATTCAATATAAAGCCAACGCATTCATTTGATATATTTACGATGTCAGCTAACTCATGCAACTTCAGTTTTCAATCATTCATTACGGTTTTATGGATTTTTTTGATGTTTTCTGGTGTTACCGCCTCCATTTGGACGTTTATTGTGTTCTGTATCATTCTGCCGTCTATAACCTAAAAAGCCGTTAAGCCACAAAACTAAACTTTTGGGTATCAGCAAAATACGCGGGACTAGACAGATAAAGTACTTTAACTATGATTTAGACAATTATTTGCAAAAACTGCTTTAAAGGTAAGCTATTATTTGTAGAATAATGATGTTTTCAAATAATTATGGGATCATAGCGGTATTTAAGTTATGTTTTGTTGGATGACGACTTTATTGCCTTGTAAAGTAGAAATAAGAATGTTAATAGCGGTGTTTTCACAATTTCTATCTTCTAAACTATAAACGATATAAAAATAATTCTTACAGTGGCCGATAGAGAATTTTAAACTCTATAAGAATGTGTTTAAAAGTGAAAAATGACCCCCTGTGGCTTTACGGTGTTATAGCTTGTGGACGGCAGCATTGGTGTCTCTACGACCATGTTTGAATTCAGAAAACCAACGTATTATAGTTGTTATTGATAGAGTGTAGTCCTTGTTACACTTTTTAGGCCATTGCTTTTCTTGAACGGCATTTTTCCTAATCAAGAAGCAGTGTAAAATTAAAAAACCAAATTGATTTAGATCAATTGTTTTGAATATTACTTTCGTCCTGTTCACTCATTACACTTGCACATCTCGCCTTCTCTTACTTTTGTAATTATTATAATTTAGCGCCTTGTCTATATAGGTACTTCACTATGTTCACTATTGATTGCTCTTTCTACAACTGCGACGTCCAAAACTGCTTGATGAAATGCTCATGTTTTATCACTTGTGTGAAGGTGTCGAAAGAGTTTCTATTGCAAAGGTTTAAATCAGTTGGTGCAGGGGACAGGACGCCGCGGAGGTAGTGACGTAGGTATTGTGCCTCTCTCCATCGCCGGGAAAGCCAAACCTCCACCGCGGTCACCTTTACAGAGTGTTGTGGAACCTGGATGTACAAGACATACATTAATAATAACACGAGAGTTTTGGCGGGAACGCGGAAAAATCATGTCGCTTCATTGTATTATTTTGACTTGTGTTTTTATCAGTGATAATTAGTGAAAAGTTGTGGTATTTCGTTGATTATGAGCTGATTTACGTGCATGAGTGTAGGCAAGTGATATAATGTGACGTATCATGCTGTTCCGTGTTGTTACCAAAACTCCATAGACGCCTCTAGTAAAGTCTCCACTGCTTTACTGAGGTATGACTTGAACTATTTTTGGACTTGACCGCGACTATATTGGACTATGACGAGACTACGACAGTGACTATTTTGATAAAAAAATATTAAAACTTAATACTTGACACTGGCAAATGCACAATAATGCGACGCCAAAACTAAAAAGAAGAAGAATAACACAAATAATCGCAGGGGCGGCTTCACGCGAGTTGTCGGTGAGAGGCGACACCACAGACCCTGATTCCCTGGGGCTAAATTAAGCCTTTGACTTCTCTCTTGCCTTAAATCGGCCGGATTGCAGTGGAAATCGCAATAGTTATGAACCTAAGCTCCAGGCCTAAGCCGTGGTGGCCTAGAGGTTGTGACACCCGCCTTGCAATCGTGAGGTCGTGGGTTCAAATCCCGGTCCCGTACCAATGAGTTCTTTGCAATTTATGTACGGAATTTCACACCACTGGCTTTTCGGTGAAGGAAAACATCGTGAGGCAACCTGCATACTTCCGTAGAAGAAATTCGATGGCGTATGCGAATCCACCAACCCGCACTGCGCCAGCGTGGTGGATATGGCCCAATCACCCTTCGGGGGTAGGCCTACGTCCTGCAGTGGACTATTAAAAGGCTGATACAGTACAGTAAGCTCCAGGATGGAAGTGTTAAGGTCATATTAAACCCGATTACAGAGGCGCCAGCGTAACTTTAATAGCAACGTAAAAAGCGTTCTCTATATCGAATGCATAAAGTGAAAAAGAAACAGAACTATGCTATTTAGTCATTCTATGAACTATGCTATTTAGTAATTTATTCTATTATAATTACGATGGCTTAGTGAACGCGCAGCACACCTCTCGTCACCCTAATCCATCCACACTGATGTTGCTCCTTCAGTACCAGCTTACGGTAGCCTTTATGTTTGTTGCTGTTTCTTTGTAAGGATATTTGTTACTCTTTCACGCAGCATCGGAGCAACAGATTGACTTGATTTTTGGTTTGGATAAAGTTCAAAGGCCTATTTCAATATTAAAAGTTTAAATCGGATCGTCGTTGTATTTACCTGTAACATTAGATGGACAGTTGAGGTACTTCCCTCCGTATCGAAAGTACGACTGTAGTTGAATCTCTATCTCCTGTCCTCTTTCAACCGATACATTGTAAGTGAGGAGAGGTTATCTATCGCACTGCCGGCCAAATGTTAGGGTTCCTGTAAAAATATAGGCATGATAAATGGGTAATAAAATAAACATTAAAACAAAGAAAATATAACAATATAGATAGATATATAGATATAACTCTTTATTGTGTGCACTAAGTACAAAGTAGATACTTAACTAATCTTAAATTAAATTAGTGCCACAAATGGCGGCCTTATCGCTGACAGCGATCTCTACCAGGCAACCACTGAACGGAAAGAGATCACAAACAAGATTATAAATGGGAGGTACCAAACTAATAATAATATAAATGTAAATAATATAAAAATAAATACTACAAAAATATAAGTAAACACAAGCAAGCAAGCATCTTCTTGTTGTCGTTACTAATATCAAGCAAAAAATAATGTTTTTATCATATACAAAATATTGTTTTTAAACTTTCGCGATTTGAACACATTATTATTTTATACTACGGGCATAATCGCGCACTAAAATTACGAGATAAATAAATACCTCCTCATCCCGACGTTTCGGCCGAGTTGCATCGGCCGTGGTCACGGGTAGACTGGATTTATATACAAAATATGTAATCAATTGGCAACGTTTTGGCGGCTTCTTCTGTAATCTGTAATAAAACTTTTGTTCAACGACTTTTATCAAAACTCAAGTAAAATACTGTTCCATAGAAAAATATCGTTCACCCTCGACAAAATGTATGATATAGCTGCTTATTACTTTTGACAAAAGTCGCAGAACAAAAGTTATTTGTTTTGGTGTACAGAATAAGCCTCTAAAAGGATGCTGATTGATTACCAGTAACCCTGTATACAATCTAACGCCCTAATAATTATGTACATATTTTTTATTGTATTATCTTTTCTCTCTCTTCTCTTTTTACTTGTCTGTTTTATATCCTTTGTTTGCTACTTCCGTTTTAGCGTTTGTCTCTCTTTTTCTTCTCAATATTATTATTATGTACTAGTTTTAACCCGCGGCTTCGCCCGCATACGCAATTTGTCATTATAATTTATAGCCTATGTATATTCTATTCTTATATTCTGATATAAAAGCTATATTATTGCAAAGTTTCATCTCAATCCGTTCAGTAGTTTTTTGCGTGAAAGAGTAACAAATTTCCATCCATCCTCACAAACTCACAAATTTTGAGCAGCGTCGATAAGTATGGACTCCACGGACTTTGTTGCCAGAGAAGTGCCGGTAGATTTTCCCGCCACGGCTCTCTAAATGATATCATTTAAAGAGGCGTTTTTTTTATTTAAAGTAATAATAATATATAAATAATATATTTAAAGAGGAGTTGATAGAGGCAAGTGCAAGGGCGCATAGACATCCCAGCTGTTTTAGAGCCAGCTGGCATAGCTAGGGATAACGGCAAGCGCCCTGATGGCTTAACATTAATCCCTGGGAGCGCGGAAGAGCGCTGGTATGGGATGCGACATCCGTCGATACCTTGGCCCCTTCTCGCCTCAGTGGGACAACTTAAAGAGCCGGAGCCGCAGCGGAGGCTGCGGAAGACGCTAAGCGGCGCAAATACGCATCACTCGCAAGTGAGTATTTGTTTTTACCGCTCGGCGTCAAAATTTTTGGTCCGTGGGGTCCCTAAAAAATTCTTCAACATAGTTTCGCCAAAACTTGTCGACGCTTCTGGTGACAAGAAGGCTGGCTCATTCCTCGCGCAGATAATTTCTTTAGCAATTCAGCGCGGGAACGCAGCCAGCGTTCTCGGCACCCTTCCACAAGGACACAATCTTTATTTCGATTTTTAGCCTGTTTTTGTATATATTTAGGTAGGATTTTTATTTTGTGTAGTATTTAGTATAGAATGACAACTTAGTACATTTGTTGATTAAATAAATAATTTTGTTGTAAATATTATAAAAAAAAATATATATTGATGGGATGGGATGCTCATATCGTTTCTTTTCTTTACAATACTCTCTTTAATCCTTCTTCTCCATCCTACCTTCAAGAACGTTTTATTTTTCGGCGTTCTCTTCTAAACCCGGTTTTAAAATCATCTGAGAATCTTAAACTTGACTTTCCCAAACATAAGACAAACCTTTACGCTTCATCTTTTACTGTGGAATCTGTTAGATTATGGAATGAGTTACCGGTGGATATCAGACGCGCCCCATCACTGAATGTTTTCAAACAAAGAGTTAAATTGCATTACCTGTCTTCTTATACATTATTGTTTCTGCTCGCTTTATATATTTATTTATAGTAAGTATAAGTATTAATGGAATGTAATTATAAAAGTAAGTTTATTTTTCTATTATGTAATACATGTATGTTTACGTGTCTAGGTCGGCATATATATTTATTTCAATAAATATTATTTATTTATTGGTTAGGTGTTAGTATTGCTTATTTTTGTTTGTTATAAGTGTTCATTGTTTATTTTTAAATTATTTTTTGCCAAGGCCGCTGTTTTAGTTAATGTGCTATTTCCTGTCCGTTCATGGTTGCCTGGAAGAAATCGCTTGAAGCGATAAGGCCGCCATTTAATATAACTAATTTTTAATGTTTTTATTTTTCATGTGTTTGTATTGTATTTGGTTAAGCTAATAACGAATTATCTATCTATCTATCTATGTTAGCCATTGAAACGAAATGATAATGATCTACTTTACTTCCGCCGACTTGTATAATTCGGCCTATATTTGCGAGCTTGTAGCTAACATCACAACCGCCAAGAACTCTGATTCGGCCCATATACTTATAGTTACCACTGTGGTCTCCCGCGCAGATCTTGTCTCTCGTAATAAACTTGAGAAGTTTTGAAGGAGACTTGGAGACACAGGTATCGATGCTGATGTACGACATGTAAACTACTTCCAGGGTTTGAGACTTGCTGCTGCTAGTTACTAGACCCCAGCCTGCTATCTAAAAGAACGATAAAATAATATAAATTATTTTTGCAAAAATGGCAAGACCGACTTCAACCGTTTACAGAATTCGCGAATATTTCGCACGGATTGATATAGCATATTGCACATTATTGTTGATTTATCAAAAATGGCTCAGTCGATTTCGATAAAATTTAAATACCAATTTCAAAGTATTTTTTTTCCAATAAAAAAAGAATTATTGAAATCTGGCCCCTATGTATAAAGTTATGCATTATATAAAAAAATTACGCGTCGAATGAGTAACTCCTCCGTTTCGTCGGTCAAATTAGTAAAATGCAGATTTAAGTAATATATTTTTGGCATCATATGATTAATGCATTTGCTAGTTACTTTGCCATTTCTCCTGTGAACTGGCATATGCTTTAATCATAAGATGCCAATAAAACACATCAACTACTTCTAGCATTACGGACTTGCTATTTCCACTTGCAAGGCCTAGCCTGCTATCTGGAAGAACGATTAAATAAAATGAATTAGTAAATTTCGATTTAAGCATTACATTTGTGGCGTCATATGATTAATGCATTTGCCAGTTGGTTTGCCATTTCTCCTGTGAACAGGCAAATGCTTTAATCATAATACCCATTATGATGTCGAAAAAAAAAACAAATGAACTACTTTCAGCGCTAAATACTACTGCTACATAATAAGCAGCCTGCTATCTGATAAAACGATAAAATAATGTATGTTATTATACTCTATAAAATTTAACTTGATCTCTGCGACAGCTGTTAGAAAAATCACGCCTATGAAGTCCTGAATTTCTTGAACTATGTGCTCCGTCAAATAACTGCATTAAGCCTAAAGTGAAAAAAAAACTGACAGTGACATTATAAAACAGCAAAAGGAAATGACATTGTCAATATTGAACAACCAATAGAGAGCTGGTCGCCATGTTTTAAAAAATAAATAAATGTCAAACTCTAAAATACCAGCCCGCTATTGGTTGTTTGAAGATTCCTGTCTGATACGTAGACTACGTAATATCTAGTCTGTGTTTGAAATCACTGTTTACGTTAGTGCCCTTAGTGCTGTATCGTCAAACATCGATGTATCAATATTGTAACTTAAATTATCAAAAACGCAACTAATGACAGTGCAGTTAATGATTTCTTGATATTGTTTGTTTTTTTTTATTTGTGACGTAAAAGTAAAATCACGTACCCATATAAATAAAATGAAATAGAAACGTAGAACATCGATTAGCTTATAAGTTAACCGATATTCAAGCCCAGCGGATTGGCAAGTTGACCGATGACCTCATTAAGGCCACAACATCACGTTAGAGGCAAGCCGCTACAAACCGATCTTGTTCGAGACCTATATGGAAGGCCTACATCCAACAGTGGACGTTTTATAGCTGACTGATCGATTGGAAGTTTTTACTAATAATAATGTGTGTCAAAAGAGTCTTACAAAATATAATCTATGAAGTGAGGAATCTATGAAACAAATATTGAAGGAAGTAGCTATGTTGTTCTTTAAGACAGTAGATAAATCTAATAACGTTTCACTGATGTAGTTTACTTTTCCAAACTCGTGTACGAATTCAAGTATACCTAGTAATTATTACTACAACACTGTCTCTTTCCGCATAATAATACAAAACTATCGATCGTAAGAATCGATAGTCTTTATATTTGAAATCGCCCATCTCTATTGCGTTTTGGAAGGGGCTACCAGGCATCTCCTCTTAGTATTACCAGTTCAGTCTAAATATTTTCTACTTAGTGAAATAAAAAAGAGATATTATAATAAAACGGCGATACACAAAAATATGTTTTTGCGTGAAATAATATTCTTAAATATGGCACTAAACATTAATACAGCTCGCATCGCTGCCGGTTTTCAAGGACCGCCTCCCATATAAAAAGTTTACCAACTCCTTTAAAATATTAACAGATATCAATATACAGGGTTATTTCTAATCAATAAGCATCCTCTTAGGGCTTATTTTGTACACCAAAACTAACAACTTTTGTTCTGCGACTATTGTCAAAACTAAAAAAAAATCAGCTGTTCCAGACATTTTGTTGTAGGTGTACAAAACAATGTTTTTATATGGAACAATTTGTTGGGTTTTAAGCAAAAAGTAGTCAACCACAGACTTTTAAAAAGTAAATGCAACAGGAAACGAGCTGTGGTTGGCTATTGCAGAGGAAGTCGTAAAAATAATAAATAAATTGACTAATAATCATGGTCTGGGACTGACACGAGGTTTTGAGGCCATTCCGGTCGAGCCGTCGGAGCGAAGAACAAGTCTAGTTTAAAGCTTAAGGAACAATGTTTTGGAAGAAATAAATTTACAAAGAGTTGTTGAAATAATGGTGTTTCTACTGCATCAAGTCCTTTTTTTTTGTTTCCACAAGTTGTTAATTTTAATGTACAGAATAAGCCCGTATAAGGATGCTAATGGATTAGGAATATCCCTGTATAATATCCTTGAAGCGTGAAAATTCATAAAAAAATTCGACACCACCCCTGGTGGGGCAGATTCCACTCCAAAAAGTGAAGGAGTGGAATTTGTCCCACCAGTGGGGCAGAGTAGAAATCGTCAGTTAAAACCCGCATTTATTTAAACGTAACATATGTAAAAAGATGTTGCAATAAACTATCGAAACTAGCTTTTGCCTGCGACTTCGCCCGCGTGATATTTTGACGTTTGTGCTGTCCCGTATATTTTATTTTTCTGGAATAAAAAGTAGTATAATATAAGTAGTATAAGTCTATGTCTAAGCCGTGGTGGTCTAGTGGTAATGACACCCTCCTTACAATCGTGAGGTCGTGGGTTCAAATCCCGGTCCCTTACCAATGAATTCCTTGGAATTTATGTACGGAATTTCACACCACGGGCTTTTCGGTGAAGGAAAACATCGTGAGGCAACCTGCATGCGTCCGTAGAAGAAATTCGATGGCGTATGTGAATCCACCAACCCGCACTGGGCCAGCGTGGTGGATATGGCCCAATCACCCTTCGTGGGTAGGCCTACGTCCTGCAGTGGACTATTAAAAAGGCTGGTACAGTACAGTACAGTAAGTCTATGTCACAAATCATATCAATCCGTTTCTCACATGAACCAACAAAAACAATTTCATATTTATAATATTACTAGCATTTACCCGCGGCTTCGCCCGCGTTATAGTTTGATTTTGGCTTATATAACGATGCCTACCAATTTTAGTAAAATATTATCTCAAAAAATATGCTAACAAAATAGTAAGTGCGCTACGAAATAATATTAGCCACAATTCAATGTAAAACGATACTTAAATATTGTAGCAAACAATAATTTCAATTTAAACCCAAAAATATTAAATCTCAACCAATTTGTTTCATCGTCATTATCATCCGTAGCATTGCTGAGTATAAGTCTCTTGCAGTGACATCTGCCTCGGCCCTTTGCCGGTCGTGAGGTCGTGACCAGGTTCGACCGGCGGTATTAAATATAAATATATTAGGAGACATCTTACACACGGCCTCTGACCCCAAACTAAGCAAAGCTTGTGATATGGCTGCCAGAGACTGATATACTACATATACTTATTTTTAAACACATACTTATATAGATAGTAACTAAATAACACCAGACACAGAGCAAACACTTATGTTCATCTTGTGTTCATCACATAAATATTTGCCCTGGGTGGGTATCGAACCCACGCCTCTGACCGAGAAGTTAGAGTCACTAACCACTGAGCCACCGAGGCAGTCGAGTATTGACGATATCGTCGAGATAGTCGACCCACCGTGCTGCCGCGCCGCACACAGTTGCGTCCCCTCACCTATTCAAGTACCCTTGCACATTGTTGTCACTTTTTAAACCTAATCTAACCGACCGACATCGAAATACCTTAGATAAATGCTTCTATTGCTTAATTTAAGGTTAGTGTACGTACAACCCGCCTGTGGGTTTCCGCCTAGTCGTGGCGGGGAGGACTTAGTAGCCGAGGCTTGTGGGAGGCCACGCGGGAATCCGAGGTGGAGCCGCTGCTCTGGGTTTCTTCTGAAACATCTGAGCATGAGATTTCGCTTCTTTGGGACTTTTTCCCCAAGGCAGCTTAGATGCTGGCATTCGAGGTTGGGCCGCTTCTCTGGGCTTTTAACTAAAGCAGCAAAGAGGCTGGCCGGCGAGGTTGCATACCTTTTGAGGAGTGCCGCAAATGAGGCAAGTTGCAGCGCAGCTCTTGCGACGCTTTAGCCGAGGATTAGAGGAAGCTGGTGGCTTGTGTGCCGCCACCTACAATACCTTTCGCAGGACCATCAACGTCACCTTTTTTCATTCAAACTATATTCATATAGAAACCAAGTCATTCTGTTGCTTCGTTGCTGAGAAAAAGTTATTGCGTAGGATAGCCTACGGGAACTATGAATTTTTTCGAAATAAATAGTAGGAGTCTGTCACTTTTCGTCTTTCAAACTATATTCGTGTACTTATGTTGGTGCATAAATCAAGTCAATCCGTTGCTCCGTTGCTGAGATACAGTTTTTCTCCAATCCTACGGGAACCATTTTTTTCCTAAATAAAACGTAGCCTATGTCACATTCTGTCTTTCAAACTATTTCCATACCAAAAATCAAGTCAATCTATTGCTCCGATGCCGACAAACAATTTTTGTCTGATCCTACGGGAACCACATTTTTTTAGATAAAAAGTAGCCCATGTATGTTACTTTTCGTCTTTCAAACTATGTCCATGTCAAAAATTAAGTCGATCCGTTGCCGAAAAACAGTTTTTGTCCTATCCTACGAGAACTATGAAATTTTCCGAGATAAAAAGTAGTCTTTGTTACATTTCGCCTTTCAAAATATGTCCATGCCAAAAATCAAGTCAATCCATTGCTCCGTTGCTGAGAAACATTTTATATCCTATCCTACGGGAACCATGAATTTATCCGGGATAAAAATTAGTCTATGTCAATTTTTGTCTTTTAAACTATGTCCATGCCAAAAATCAAGTCAATCGGATGCTCTGTTGCTGAGAAACCGCTATTCTTTTATCCTACAGGAACCACGATTTTTTCGGGATGAAAAGTAGCCTATGTTTCTGTTCGTCAATCGTCTTTCAAACTATGTCTATTCAAAATATCAAGTCAATCCGTTACTCCGTTGCTGAGAACAGTTTTTGTCCTATCCTACAGGAACCTGGAATTATTCCGGAATAAAAAGTAGCCCATGTCACTTTTTGTGATTCAAACTATGTCCATGGCAAAAATCAAGTCAATCCGTTACTCCGTAGCTGAGAAACAGTTTTTCTTCTATCCTACGGGAACCACGAATTTTGTCGGGATAAAAAGTAGCCTATGTCTTTTCTCAGGCTCTAGACTATCTGTGTACCAAATTTCATTGAAATCGGTTCAGTAGTTGTGGCGTGAAAGCCGGACAGACAGACAGACAGAGTTACTTTCGCATTTATAATATTATTATTATATTATTAATTATAAAATTATAATAATTAAGGTGAAGGAAAACATCGTGAGGCAACCTGCATATGTCAGTAGAAGAAATTCGATGGCGTATGTGAATCCACCAACCCGCACTGGGCCAGCGTGGTGGATATGGCCCAAACACCCTTCGTGGGTAGGCCTACGTCCTGCAGTGGACTATTAAAAAGGCTGATACAGTACAGATACAGTACATATATGCACCTTTTGTGGTAATTTTTGGCCACTTTAAATATCGTAATATGGTGTGGATAATTTTAATGTTTCAATAATATTTTTAAAGAAAGGTCCATACTTTGACAATCACACAAACAACATTTATGGTATTACATTGTTTATAATATATTTATTCAATAACTTTGACATCCAATGGCCAAAACGGGGACATTGGCCACAACCGGTGCCATTTATACAGGGTTATTCCTAATCAATTAGCATCCCTTTAGGGGCTTGTTCTGTACATCAAAGCTAACAAGTTTTGTTCTGCGACTTTTGTTAAAACTAAAAAAAAAAGTTGTTCCGTAGAAAAATATCGTTCACCCGTGACAAAACGTATAGTTCAGCTGATTTTTCTTATAGTTTTGACAAAAGTCGAAGAACAAAAGTTGTTAGTTTTGATCCTCTAATAGGATGCTAATTGATTACCAATAACCCTGTATATCTACCCAATATATTTATATATATTTTTTTTATTTAATAATATATTTATTTTTCTTCCAAAAGCTTTTTGATGAAAGCTTCATGCTTAGACAGTTTTGTAAAAGCACTGTAGTCTTTTGTATTGCAAACATTCTCGTTGGTTGGCGCCGTTGATAAAATCCCGCGGAGGTAGTACCGCGATGTGCCGTTATCAATTGACCCAAATGCCACCCCTCCCCCGCTGTCGCCTCTGCACAGTGGGACGGACCCTGAGAAAAATACAAGAAAAGTAGTAATGTACTAAGCGCCACACAAGTCGGCGGATGAGAAGTTAGCCGCAGATGACACTTCGCCGTGATTCGCTAATTATTGCGCATGTCGCACAATGCCGACGCCGCGTGGCGTAGTGGTGTTACGGGCGCGCGGGAGGCATGATGTTGGCGGGCGGGTGTGCCCCAGCGTCTCATCTCTCTGGCTCCTGCACTTATATTTCATCTTTTGCGCAGCGTTCTGCGCATAACTTCCCATCCGCCGATTTGTGTGGCGCTATTTATTGATGAAGTGTTTTCACTATTTTGTCTCATTTTTTATAAAATATATTTATAATATTTCTTTGCTTTAGTTTTTAACGGATTAATATATTTAGTGAGTGTAGTGAAAATTTGAGTGAAAATTAGAGTGAAAATTAGAGTGAAGATTAGAGTGAAAATTAGAGTGAAAATTAGAGTGAAGATTAGAGTGAAAATTAGAGTGAAGATTAGAATGAAAATTAGAGTGAAAATTAGAGTGAAGATTAGAGTGAAAATTAGAGTGAAGATCACAGTGAAAATTAGTGAAAATTAGAGTGAAGATTAGAGTGAAAATTAGAGTGAAGATTAGAGTGAAGATTAGAGTGAAAATTAGAGTGAAAATTAGCGTGAAAATAGAGTGAAAATTAGAGTGAAATTTATTATTGTTGATCTATTTTGTAAAATTATGTTATTTAAATGTATACTTATAATTATTATTGTAAATATTATTAATTGTAAGTATTTTTTTAAATTATTAATTAATCTATTGAATAGGGCCCTTGACCTTATTTGCCTACAACAACATAGCGGAAATACACTAAATATTTATTCAAAACAAAGATTTGAAGATGAATTTCCGCAAAGTAACGCCGAATTCAATCAACTACAAGAAAAGTGACGAACATATGCTGGGCCAAGGCTTGAAAACTGGGTTAAACTTCGAACCGGTTAAAGACCTAAAGTACTTGATAATTTAAAATTGAACTACCTTTTCCGAACTAGGGGTTAATAGTACATTATGATACAAGTGTGTAATGTTGGTGATTACCGCTGAGGCGCTGTTGAGACCCGAGGACGAGGATGTCCTGTTACCGTATGAAATTGACTGCATTGAATCGGTTTACTGTAATTTTGTAATTTCTATGTTTTCTTTAGTAAGTAATTTGACATGTAACTATGGTGGTACCAATAAATTATTTGTATTTTAGCATACGACGTTTTTCAACACACTTGTGAATAAAATGATACAAAAAATATTTTCAACGGTGAAAACGAGTTGTAAAAAAATGTTTCGAAATGGTGGGAAAAATTCACAGAGCTACTAGAGAGAACAACTAGAGAGATAGCGTTGTTGTTGCTTGAGGCAATTCTCAACCACAAGAATATATGAAAAATCTGGCTTATGGCTGTCAAAACTGTCAAATATGATTTGAATTTTGACACTACTGAGAGAAAAATCACGGTAACTAGCTACTGAATCGAGATATTTTTCATGTCTCTTTCTAACTCATGCCATATTAAATCATTGCATAAATCGTTCTTTTTTTTCTCGATCGACCACATTAACCCTCTGGTAGTTATCTCTGTGGAAAAAAATAATCAGTTTTCCTATGCGCGCGCAATGGCAATCGGCCATAGACTAAAAGAATGAGTTTTCTTGTTTTGGCTCTTCGCGGATAGCGTTTTAATTTTTAAGGAATTTCAAGTTTTCTTTATTGATTAGAGAGAACACAAAAGTAATATTTGAGTGAAAGTTTTATTTATTAAACACGTACAAGTTGAAATTACTCGTATCTATTTAAATACGAAGTTGCATGAAATGAGCAATCAATAGGTACATGAATTTATTTGTACCTACCATTGAACACGATCTTCTATGTACCTATCGAAACTTTTTTAAGAACAAGGCAACTTAACCAATAAAATAAACTCTATAGCTCTCTTGTGAACATGGATTTAGAATACTGCTTGTGAATAATAGCAATGAAAAAGTTACAGTTTGATTATACATAGGTGCCGTTATGTATTGCGGTTAAATTAGAGCCACTTTATGAGCAAGTGTGTTGAAATGAAGAACATTTTTTATGTGAGGTGTAGAAAATAAATAATAGCGCGAAGTCCAGTCCGGTTCGGACTACGGGTTAGGTACTAGTTATAGTGATCGGATTAGGTGGCTAATTGAATTTTTAATTAAATTTACGTTAATATAATAGTACGTTCCGTAAGATTTCTGAGGCATATCCATATTATTGAAATCACAAAATCGCAAGTACTTAAGATTTAACTACCTATTGCGACCCCAGCATAATTTTTGCCCCTAAAGGTATTTTCGACCACCTACCCTACTATTTTCCGAAACCCCCTCTCCCCCACGAGAGCTTGGGTGAGATTCAGCTCTACCTCCTCCTTCCATCCCACCCAAACACCTTGCGTAATTTATGGACGTCCCCTGTATAACATACCGTCTTTCGCTCCCGCACAAAATTTGTCAGCCGTGATATAAGGTTGGAATCCTGAAGGAGCTTCAGCAAGGCACGTTTCTGTACTGACGTAGGGCACTTCAACAAGCTTGAGCAAACGGTGCTTCGTGCCTTTTTCATCTGCAAGGCCCCAGCCAGCAAACTGTGAAAAAATTGGTTGTCAGAAAAGTCGGTTTATGGACGATAATAGGCATGATGACTAAATAATATAATTAGTCCGACAGATTGACTATAAAAAATATTAGACACGTATTTTTTCTTTTGTCAATTAAACAAAATTTGATGAAGATATAGTCCGTCAAAGTCCCGCGTGACGTCACAACTGCCATACATATGTATAGACTTCTGTAAAAGAAGTGACGTCACGACTCCCACTCCCAAACTTTGACAAAATTTATCTTTGCGAATTTGTTGTTTGATTCACAAAAGAAAAAATACGTGTCCATTATTTTTTAATAATCTAACTCACGGGCTAATTGACCGAGGGTAAGTGAGGTCTCAGAGTCTACTGGGTCGAGCCCCACTTGGGTGTATGTTTGTATGTATATTTGTTCGACAATAACTCAAGTACCGCTCAACCGATCTCCATACTGCCGTCCGATTTCTTAAAGACCGCTAAGTGACATTTTTGCGATTTTGACTTTTATACACTACTAAAATCAGAATTTTTTCCTCTATTTTCTAGTCTGGGTCTTATTTTTTTCTTTTTATTAGTTGCTGAGTTACGGACACCATGTGCACAGTTAACTACGTACTTTTTGGTATTTTACAATTCTTAAACACAGTTTTCCCATTTTACAACACTAAAATACAATTAAGTGCGCATACATGTGGTTTGAAGTTTTAAATTTATTCTGTATTGCAATTTTAGAAAACATCTAAGTATCTTTGCGATACTATTTAACCGTTACCCAACAATGAACAGTGTATTTTTACCATTCTATAAAATAGCTAACTCAACGTAACCGAATAATCGTTGATAAACCATTATGCATTTTTATAATTTACAATTCTAAAAGACGGTGACTGTTCTTCAGCTGCGACTGGCTCCTAATGCAGGCCGGTAAAAACAATGTTAGAAAACACTTAAGCGACGTTTCCACGCTATAAAGAGTTTAAGTGAGAAGACGTCCGCGCAGCTTCACGGCCCGATTGCGCACCCGTACTTCGTCGCCAGGACGCCGCAAGAGGAAAACGAGCGTGTGTGGAAGTTCCCGCAAAAATAGACGCGGGATCGGAGTAATGTATATTATTCAATAAGGTATACTGCCTATATTTTACTAAGGCATAATTATTTCATAATATTGTTAACCACAATATCACACCAATAATAACAATGGCGCCTGTAATTCATTGTGTATACTTACTCGCGTGAATTTCGCAAAAACGTTGCATTACGCGGACTAACGACGTACCCAACTCTACACACAGTTGCCACAACCGCGCTTGGCCGCAGAATTTTCTGCCATTGGCACAGAATGCTGAAAAGTATTTGTTAGTCCAGTCTTCTAAAAATGTCATGTATAAATACATTTAAATGTCTCATTATCACCCTAAATGCGAAAGTTTGTGTCGTAAGTATGATCGTTTTTTTTCACGCTGGAACGGCTGAATTAGATTTGAAATACGAAATAATGGTTGATGATACCTAAGTTGATACACATGGTTAAAAAGATGGCACTACAGCGTTGATCGAGATATTAGAGGAGATTAAAAGGTTCTATGGACAGCTATACGTTTCAGTCGCTAAGCCTGTTAGCAGAGCGGCCAAAAATCTAAGAGCCAAGTTGACCCGACACTTCACCGAAGACATCCCAGACATCAGTTTGTGCGAGATTAGAATGACCCTGAATCAGCTTAAGAACAACAAGGCGCCGGGCGACATAAAGGCTTCTGAAAGCGGATGGAACACTGATACTAAAAGTCTTTCAGAAGCATTTCAACACCATCGTCCTTGAGGGCATAACGTTAGAAGCATGGAAAAGAGGTTAGGTGGTGGTGTTCTTAAAAAAAAAGTGATATCGCTTAATGGAAGAATTACAAACCCATTTTACTTCTGAGCTATGTTTATAAGTTGTTTTCAAGGGTCATTACAAACCGTCTCGAGTACAGGTTCGATGACTTTCAAACTTCTAAACTAGCCGGGTTTCAAAAAGGCTATAGCACCGTAGACCACATTCATACCCTGCGGTTATACAGAAGACCGAAGTGTATAACTGGCCACTTTGCTTAGCGTTTGTGGACTATGAGAAAGCCATTGATTCGGTCGAGACATGGGTTGTGCTTGAGTCTCTCCAGCAATGCCGTATTAAATATCGATCTATCGATGTCAGCCCAAGTACACGAAGAGAGCTCCAAGACGATGCCTTTAAAAAGAAGCAATATCACCGAAACTTTTTACTGTCACTTTGAAAAATGCCTTCAAGTTTCTAGAATGGAAATGATTTGGCATTAATATCATTTCTGAATACATCACTCATCTTCAGTTTGCCGACGATATTGTAATCATAGCAAAATCGATAGTAGAACTCAACACGATGCTCTAAGGCCTCAATCGGTTCTCTAAACAGATGGATATTAAAGTAAACATAGACAATATGAAGGTCAAATTGTGTAGTTCATAATTCCCATGCACCCACCCAAATTTTAGTTAAGAACACTGATCTTGAAGTTCTTGACTCGTCTATCTGAGATACATAAGTAGTCCCGTTAAGTAGGTACAAATTTAAGAAAGAGGTAAATCGCCAAATCCAGCTCCTGGGCAGCGTCCTGAAAATTACGTAACGTCGTCTCGTCTGACATACCTAAGTGCCTCATGTCGAAAGTTCTCGACCAGTGCGTGTAGTCAGTGATGACTTATAGCAAAGAACATGGATGCAAACAGCTTCCGATTGGTATTATTGGAGATCCATAGAGGAGGCATATGTACAGCAGTGGACGTCATATGGCTAATGGATAGATGGGTGACACACATGTCAAGATTAATCATCACCATGATCGACATTTTGCTGAGAGGCAAGATGCTGCTAGTAAGAAGAAAAAAAATTTGCACTTTGCCGCTAATGTGAAATTATAATAACATCATCGGGACTAATATTAACTACACTAGAAAACAGTTATCGAAAATCCTGTCTCCAAAACTGTGTTTAAGTTCAGACATTATGACAAATCTTAATTTAATGTGTATTTAAATAAGCCGTTAAAAACACTTAACATTTATTGATAGAGTAGTGCATTTTAAATAGCGTAGTATTTACAACATAAAAAAGCGGCTAAGTGACGTAACTGTTATTTAGGTTGGCATTTTTTAAAACTGTAGCTTCCATCCAAATCATCACACAGTTACAACGTGTTACAACTCTATAAAACGGTTACACTTCAGCCAACCGTTTTTAGTGGAGCAAATGTACATAGATTCGATTAGGATAACTCAACTAAAATACAAAAAATGCGATTTCTAAGCAATAATAATACCTAGAAGCCTTCTGTACCCATACAAAAAAAGTAAATAATAAAAGAAAAATAATGGTCTAGAAAAAATAACGTACGACGTATGTCTTGTCAATTTCTAGAAATAACATTTCTCACCTTTTTGGCCATATCTCAAAATTTGGTAAAATCACTTAGCCGTTTTTTAGAAATCGGACGGCAGCATAAAATTTAACATGAACGTTGTTTAGAGTGTTTTTTTTTTGTGTTTTTGAGTCATTCGATTCAATCATAATGACATTTATTTGAATTAGATAACAATATACACTTTTGAAACGTCATCTTACTAATATTATTAGATATATGAAAAAAGCTTGTCGGTATGTATGAATTTTTGTTCCTTTTCACGCAAAGACTATTGAAATGTAACTTTGCAGTAGTAGATACCAATACTTATATATCAAAATCACACATAGGCTATAATTTATTAAGATATAACATGAAACGAAGTTCGCCGGGTCAGCTAGTTAGCTATGAACTTGAAATAATCATAGAAACATCAATAAATTATAATAAATCTACCTATATAACATACCATACCTAATGATCATAGTTTATCTCTGGCTGTTTTCGTTCAGTACTATCTTCTTCTTCTTCTTAGTTTTGGCGTCGCATTATTGTGCATTTGCCAGTGTCAAGTATTAAGTTTTAGTAATTTTTTATAATGTTTTATCAAAATAGTCACTGTCGAAGTCTCGTCATAGTCCAATAAAGTCGCGGTCAAGTCCAAACATAGTCCAAGTCATACCTCAATAAAGCAGTGGAGACTTTACTAGAGGCGTCTATGGAGTTTTGGTAACAACACGGAACAACATGATACGTCACATTATATCACTTGCCTACACTCATGCACATAAATCAGCTCATAATCAACGAAATACCACAATTTTTCACTAATTATCACTGATAAAAACACAAGTTTAACAAAATAATACAATGAGGCGACATGATTTTTCCGCGTTCCCGCCAAAACACTCGTTCAGTACTATTTTATAGTCAGCTAGCGATCCACCCCAGTTTCGCACAGGTGTATTATACAATCCAACAAAACATTTTCATGTGAAATATAGCCAAGACCACAGCTCGCATTTTCAAAAAGTTGTCAGATCTTATCAATAGGTATATGTGACTTGGCCGTTTCGTTGCAACAAGAACTATTTGTTTAGCGAAATTCGTGAACACTTAATAATTAATCTTAACTTTACGCCCATGTGCAGTTAGCGAAACAGCCAAGCCGCATATATTGACTAAGATGTAGAGTTTGTGAAGTAAGGACTTGTAGAGTTAAGGCGTGTAGAGTTAGAAGCTTGGCTCTACGTAATATCTGACCAAGAAGTTTTGAAAATTATCAAATAAAATTAGCTTGTCCATACATTTTGCCGCGCGTTGACGAACTTTTTGTATGGAAAAGCTGATTTTTTCTTCGTGATTTTTCAAAAGTCCTAGAACAAAAGTTGTTTGTCTAGATATACTAGACCCGCCCTTAAAAGGTTTTGCGTTTAATACCTATGACCCTGTATAACATAGAAGCGCTGCTAAAATAACAATAATTATTTTTTGCAAAAAAATAGCAAGACCGGCTTCACCCGTGTACATAATCATTACTATCTAGTATAAAACAAAGTCGCTTTCCGCTGTCTGTCCGCATGTATGCTTATATCTTTAAAACTACGCAACGGGTTATGATGCAGTTTGTTATAATATGTAAAGTAATTCAAGATAAATGTTTATATAATTATATAATACACCTGTGCGAAGCCGGGGCGCATCTCTATAACGCAAATATTATGCACGGATCGATGTAGAATTTTTCACATTATTGTTGATTTTCCAAAAATGGCTCAGCCGATTTCGATAAAAATTAAATGAGACCAATGTCGAAGTATACTCTTTTCAATAAAAAAAGAATTATTGAAATCGGACTACTATGAAAAAAGTTAGGCGTGGTTATACATAAAAAAATATACGCGTCGAATTGTATACCACCTCCGGTGGTTCGTCGGTCAAAAAATTACAAGGCGCGATGTACAATTATGAAAGTGTGAACAGCCCCCCTACCGCCTAAGCAATAGCAATCGTTTATGACTTCATTTGGCACCGCCTATGTGCGCCATCAATTGCTTTGTGCGGATTGCGAAAGCAATCGTTGAATGAACAACTTTGATGGCTAACGTCACATAGGCGGTGCCAAATGACTAAAATGAAGTCATAAACGATTGCTATTACGATTGCTATTGCTTAGGCGGTAGGGGGGCAGGACCAAACTTAATTTTTTTGTCTATATTTGCGTATACGTTTTTTTTTGTTTTAATTTATCGCGCCAATTCTGCCGAGGACGTGTTTTGTTCTAACACAATTACGGCTTCAAACAACTATTATTGTTTTCAAACCTTAATTCATACGCTATGTGGTACTAACAATATGCAGTTATGGTGAAGTGCAGTATAATCACTACATAGTATAAAACAAAGTCACTTCCCTGTCTGTCTGTCTGTCTTCATATATGCTTATATCTTTAAAACTACGCAACAGATTTTGATGCGGTTTTTTAATACATAGAGTGATTCAAGAGAAAGGTTTAGAAGCATCTAGACACGCGGAAGCGTGTCCAGCTAAGACCAAGAAAAAACTGGCGACGCGACGTGTGTTATGATGATATTACACGAACCATTTCGAGCCACTTTTGGCCCATTCATAACTCGAAAACGATTTAATCTAAATGTATGAAATTTAGCTTATTTATTAAAATTATTTAGTTAGCCTAGAATACAAAATTTCGTTAATTTTGCTTCAACAGTTAATGATATATTAACGTTTAAAAACCGGGATTTCATAGACTGGTTCACTGACGCACTGACTTACTTATAGATCAAAAACCTAACCCACTTCCAGATGACCTAGAAACTTGATATTTGGCATCAAGGTAGACTATTTTGCATATACAAAGGAAAAAATCTTAAACATCGAGATTTTACCCCATGAATTAGGGGATGAAAGTTTGTATGAGACTTTCACTAATTTTCCTGCTAGAGGTCTAAAAATTGATACAAAGACTCTTGAGATGATGGAGTCTTTGTTATAAATAATAAAATAAGTGTTTCAGAGTTTTTAATAAATCACCTCCCAACCCCTGAAACAGGGGGATGAAAGTTTGAGCGAGGCTTTACAAATTTTGATGCTAGATGTCTGAAAATTGATACTTCAGGATTTATAGTAAATCACCCCCCAACCCTTAAAGCTAGGGGATAAAACTTGGTATAAGACTTTCGCAAGTTTTGAAGCAACGGATATGAAAATCGATTAAAGTATTTATTGTAATAAATAATCTACAAAGAGAAGTGAAATCCAACAAAAACATTTTCATGTGAAATAAAGCCAAGACCACAGCTCGCATTTTCAAAAAGTTGTCATATCTTATGTAAAGCCAAGCTTCTAACTCTACACGCCTTAACAAGTCCATACTTTCAATATATGCGGCTTGGCTGTATCGCTAACAGCACATGGGCGTAAAGTGAAGATTAATTGTTCATGAATTTCGCTAAACAAATAGTTCTTGTTGCAACAATACGGCCAAGTCACATATATTTACTAAGCTGTAGAGTTTTTGAAGCATAGACTTGTAGAGTTAAGGCGTGTAGAGTTAGAAGCTTGGCTCTACATAAGATCTGACAACTTTTTGAAAATGCGAGCTGTGGTCTTGGCTTTATTTCACATGAAAATGTTTTGTTGGATTGTATAATACACCTGTGCGAAACTGGGGTGGATCGCTAGTTGACTATAAAATAGTTCTGAACGAAAACAGCCAGAGATAAACTTTGATCATTAGGTATGGTATGTTATATAGGTAGATTTATTATAATTTATTGATGTTTCTATGATTATTTCAAGTTCATAGCTAACTAGCTGACCCGGCGAACTTTGTTTCATGTAATATCTTAATAAATTATAGCCTATGTGTGATTCTGATGTATAAGTATTGGTATCTACTACTACAAAGTTACATTTTAATAGTCTTTGCGTGAAAAAGGAACAAAAATTCATGGGTACTTCTTCGAAGACAAAATTTTGGACGTCTATGGGTTTTTTTCTGAAACCAACCAACAAAACAGTGTGTAATTTTTTTTCTATACAGTTTACCTTTAACTCTACCTGGGACAAGTGATATTTTTCAAATCATTGCAGTCCAAGTATAAATTAAAAATATTTGAAGTTTGTTCTCCTGATTCATATACCGCGTCCGCTTGCCATTTTTCGAAAGAAAATGGTCGATATCGCATTTTCCCTTTGGTAAATCATTATAAATTATAATTATATCAAAAGGAAATGAATTGCACTTTTACAAAAAAAATGTGTATTAGTTATAACTACCTTAGTATGTTTATAAATAGGCTAATAAGAAGTGTCCGGCATATAATACTGATTAATGTGGCGTATGCTGCGCTTGACCGTGGTTGGTCGGGTGATGATGATGAGAGCCTGACTTCTCGCGCAGGGGGAAGCCAGTCGTGCAACAGACGAGCCAGAAGGTGGATATACGGCTGGTTCGCTTGGATCCCGGAGTTACAAAGATAAATGTCTGATTCATCTGTGCTTAGTTCAGGTGGCATTATGATTACAGTGCCTGTTTTATAAAATTTATTTTATGGTTTTACAACTTCAGTCTGTATTTCGTGTAATGCTTTTGGGTTATAGATTCAAGTAGAAAAATGACAATACTGTATTCAGTATGTATGATGAGTTATGCATGTATTACGGCAAAATCCTGATTCATCTGGCCTGATTCATATGGTCAAAACGCCATATAAATCATAAAATTCATACTGGAAAAGCTTTGAATATAGCTTATATAGCCCAACAAGACCTCGATGACGACAGTTTTTGGATAGAAACTTCGTCAATCGATGAAAAAAATTATTACTCCAAAATTCACCAGAGATGTCTTATCGACCCTTCTTCAGAAAAACGTGGATGATTGTTCAGATTCAAACGATGAGGGCATTTTTGTGTTTAAAAAGCTTCAGTAAAATAAACTTACAAAAGAGTCTCACACTGCTGGTGAAGGTATGATTACTCAATCATCCATTAAAAAATCAAGATCTCGTCAACTAGAAAAAGGTTTTAAAGATGACATTGAAAGTAGCTCGGGCCCTTGCAAAAAGCTAAAGATTTATTTCTTGTAGTACTTAAATGTGACTTCATTATTTATAGTTAACGATACTAAGAAAAAATATGTTTCTGTGATAGTTACCAAGGAAGATTACTGTCAAAAATTCCATTTAATTGAAGTTGATCTCATGTTTCTTACTTTAATTTTGTGTTTTTTTCATTATATAATAAACAGAATTCGTGAATTGTACATGGAAAAAAATAAACAGAGAGAATAATATAATGTACCAATTACTATACTATTAGTATATACTAGTAGTATACTACTATTAGTTCAGTTCAGTTCATTTATTCTCACAGGTACAATAATGCACACTTATGAATGTCAAAAGTAAACAATAAATATAAATTAACATAAAATAATAAAACTAACAGAATGAATACATTTTCATTCACAAATACTGTCACATGTCAGGTTACGCAATGAATTTTTGTCACACATAAAATCTTTTACACTATAGTATGCTTTTTGTATAAAAAAATCTTTGATAATATGTTCAAACATTGTTTCATTTTTCTTAATTATTAACTTTCATGTACCTACCTATTTATCAGTAACAAATATTAGTAATAGTTCATTTATGTAATTTAAAATGTTTTCGTTTACCCAGGTAATATAAGAATTATAATTAAGTATTACAATTTTTAGATTTCTAAAATGTAATACAAGAAATATTGTTCATTCGTCAACTTTTTTTCGTGCTATAGTGTTAAAATTTTATGTACGTATGTAAAATATGATTAGATTTCCCTATTACACAGCCAAATTACATAGTTTTTCATTTTCAGTTCTGTTCTGATTCATCTGTAATCAATTCTGATTCATCTGGGCACAAAAAATTTGAACGTAGATATCTTAAAAACTACTTAATAAAAACAAGTCCCTCATTGAAATATATGTTCTTTAGTTACCTTTTTTACATATGAACATGTGCCACAGAGCTGAAAGTGAAATAAAATTTTGGCCAGATGAATCAGTCAAAGAATGAAATTTCGAAGAAGTACCCTCATACATACCGACAAACTTTTGCCTTTATAATATTAGTAGGATGACGTTTCAAAAGTGTATATTGTTATCTAATTCAAATAAATGTCATTATGATTGAATTTAATGCATGATGTCCATCATTGATTTAATGTTCCAGCAGTTTTAATTATCATTAGTGCCGTCCTACGCTGGGCTTGTTAGTAAGTGGTCTCCATTCGAGAACTATACGGCCCCAACAGTCATCCTTTCTTTGGAACATGTGCCCTGCCCACTGCCATTTCAACTTGCTGATCCACGAGCCGTGGTGTTTTAGAGGTAGTGACACTCGCCTTACAATCGTGAGGTCGTGGGTTCAAATCCCGGTTCGGTACCGATGAGTTCTTTGGAATTTATCTACGGAATTTAACACCACTGGCTTTTCGGTGAAGGAAAACATCGTGAGGCAACCTGCGTATGGCCGTAGAAGAATTTCGATAGCGTATGTGAATCCACCAAACTGGCCCGGCGTGGTGGATATGGCCCAATCACCCTTCGTGGGTAGGCTTACGTCCTGCTGTGGACTATTAACTATGGCTGGTACAGATCCACTGGCTATGTAAATGATACCTTTCCCTTGTTCCCTGGCTGTAGCTGCTGATCTTCAATGATGGTGTCGAAGTCCAGACACGCGGGCCAGATGTGGGTCTTCAGCTCGAATGGCGTGCTGACAACCAGCACTGATACGTCATCTTGATAATTGGTGGCAGAGCCTTGGAAGCGCCGCGGAAGATGAATTTCTTTTATCTGAACAAAACCAAATATTGAAATATACAGAGTTATCAGCTTGTCTTGTTCTAAGCTAAGGTGAATAATACCATAATTAACAAACAACTTTTACTTTGGGGACAATCCGCAATTCGAAAAAAACCGGACAAGTGCGAGTCAGGCTCGCACATCGAGGGTTCCGTACAAACACATTGTCAAAATAATTTAAAACCTGTTTTCCATCCATCAGCCAAAAGACGTCCACTGCTGGACATAGGCCTCCCCTATGGATCTCCAATAAGACCGGTTGATAGCGGCTTGCATCCAGCGCAATCCTGCGGCCTTAATGAGGTCATCTGTCCACCTTGTGGGTGGACGTCCTACGCTGCGCTTGCCGGTACGTGGTCTCCACTGGAGAACTTTTCGACTCCACCGGTCATCAGTCCTCCGCGCTATGTGCCCCGCCCATTGCCATTTCAACTTGCTAATCCGTTGGGCTATGTCGGTAACTTTGGTTCTTCTACGGATCTCCTCATTTCTGATTCGATCACGCAGAGAGACTCCGAGTATAGCCCTCTCCATAGCTCGTTGGGCTACTTGGAGCTTACTAATAAGGCCCATAGTGAGAGACCACGTTTCTGTGCCATAAGTCATCACTGGCAACACACACTGGTCGAAAACTTTCGACTTGAGGCACTGAGGTATGTCGGACGAGAAGACACTACGCAATTTTCCGAACGCTGCCCAGCCGAGTTGGATTCGGCGTTTGGCCTCTTTGTTGAAGTCGGACCTACCTAACTGGACTACTTGTCCTAGGTAGACGTACGAGTCAACGACTTCAAGAACCGAGTTTCCAACAGAAATCGGGGTGGGTAAAACATGGGAATTAGACATGACTTTCGTCTTGTCCATGTTCATCTTAAGACCCACCTGTTGAGAAACCCGATTGAGGCCTTCGAGCATCGTGCTGAGCTCTTCCATCAATTTTGCCATGACTACTATATCGTTTGCCATGAATACTACTACATTGATATTGATGCCGAATCCTTTCCATTCCAGGAGCTTGACCACTTCAACACTTCGATGTACCGATAGTCAATATGGCATCGTTGGAGAGACTCAAGCACAGCCCATGTCTCGACCGAATCAAAGGCTTTTTCATAGTCCACAAACGCTAAGCAAAGTGGCAGATTATACTCTTCGGTCTTCTGTATAACCTGCCGCAGCGTATGAATGTGGTCCATGGTGCTAAAGCCTTTTCGGAAACCGGCTTGTTCGCAAGGCTGAAAGTCATCAAGCCTGCGCTTGAGACGGTTCGTAATGACCCTTGAAAACAGCTTATAAACATGGCTCAGAAGTGAGATGGGTCTGTAGTTCTTCAATAAGGTGTTGTCACCTTTCTTGAAAAACAACACCACCACGCTTCTGTTCCATGCTTCTGGCGTGATGCCCTCGAGGACGACGGTGTTGAAAAGCTTCTGGAGGACTTTTAGTACCGGTGTTCCACCCGCTCTCAGCAGCTCTGATGTGATACCGTCGTCACCCGGCGCCTTGTTGTTCTTAAGCTGATTCAGGGCCATTCTAATCTCGTACAGGCTGATGTCCGGGATATCTTCGGTGAAGTGTCGGGTCAGCTTGGCTCTTGGATCTTTGGCCGCGCTGCTAACAGACTTAGCGACCGAAGCGTATAGCTGTCCATAGAACCTTTCGATCTCCTCTAATACCTCTGCCTTGGTCGACGCTACACTGCCATCTTCTCTCTTCAGCTTTGTCAACTGGCTTTGCCCAATAGACGAATTCCTCGCGAACACTTTGGAGCCTTTGTTCTGCTCTATTGTCTCTTTAATATGTTTAGTATTAAAGAGACGAATGTCGCGCCGCACGGATTTTGAAATTTGTCTATTGAGCTGCCTATATGACTTTGCATCATCGGAAGACTGCAGTCTCTGTAAGCGTCGTTCGGCCATAAGATTTAGAGTTTGATCGGAAAATTTTTGAGGTCTATTTGTACGACGGGGTCCAAAGAATTTAGCACCCACCGTCTGGACAGTTTCTACGAGCCCGTTGTTAATCTCGTCCACCGACGCAAAGTTCTCCAGGCAAGCAAAGCGATTTGAGAGCTCGAGCTGAAAGCTCTCGGGGTTCTGGATATGGGCACGAGTAGGCCGGAGCGTAGACTTCATCAGGCGTGACCTTTCGAGTTTAACGTTAATATCCAATGTGCCTCTTACGATTCTGTGATCACTACCGGTTTTCACTCTGTGGATCACGGAGACATCATTAAATATCCGTTTCTCAGTGGTCATGATGAAGTCTATCTCATTTTTGGTGGAACCATCGGGGCTCATCCAGGTCCACTTCCTGTGAGGCGGCTTCTGGAAGAAAGAGTTCATCATGAAGAGTTCCTCTCTCTCCAGAAAGTCAGCCAGCCTCTGGCCCCTGGGGTTCCGTTGTCCATATCCAAATTGCCCCACTCTCAGCTCATCATCGCTTCTTTTGCCCAACTTTGCGTTGAAGTCCCCCATAACAACAGTAAAGTGGGTCTTAGACGTATGTGGCCTGACTTACGTCTTCATACATAGTCTCCACTTCGTCATCTGGGTGTGACGAGGTCGGTGCGTATACCTGAATGACCTTCAGCGAATACCTCTTGGATATTCTGAGTATTAGATATACAACCCTGCTCGACACACTTTCGATGGTGATAACGTTGTTAGCGAGGGACTTATGAACGAGAAAACCGACACCACCTTGGGACCGCTGGTCACCTTCCCGGTAGTAGAGCAGGTTGCCGGATTTCAGAGTTATCGTGTCCTCCCCCTCTCTACGGACTTCAGACAACCCCACAATATCCCAACGCAACCTACTCAACTCTTCTTCCAGCTCAGCAATAAAATTAATAAAATAAAATTTTCAAAAAAAACCTGTTTTAGCATGAGCTAATGAAGTTCTTTTATATGACACCTTTCATGATACGATTTACTCACTTTTAATTTTGAGGTCCTATTTTTTTGTGATGTAAATAAAAATGTACAGTTTTCAGATTTATTCCTATATGTGTACTCTAAGACAATGCTTCTCGCCAAATTTCATAGTTCTATGTCAACGGGAAGTACCCTGTAGGTTTTGATTTTTGTGAGTGTCGAAATATGCGGTTTTTTATGACATAAACGACTCTAACTTTTTTAAACGACAACTGAGAAGTTTTTCTTTTACACATCAACAAGAGTTTATCGATATACGTATACAGTTTAAATTTCAACTCAATATCTTTAAGCGTTCTCGAGATAAAGAGTCTTGACATACACACAGACGGACAGACGAACAGACGAACAGACGAACAACAAAGTGATCCTATAAGGGTTCCGTTTTTTCCTTTTGAGGTACGGAACCCTAAAAAAACAGCTATTCCATACAAATTGTAACTTGGAATCGACAAAATTAATGAAACAGCTGATTTTTTAGGGTTCCGTACCTCAAACCGAAAAAACGGAAACCCTTATAGGATCACTTTGTTGTCCGTCTGTGTGTTTGTCAAGAGTCTTTACCTCGGGAACGCGTTGAGATATCGAGTTGAAATTAAAACTGTATACGTATATCTATGGTTTCTTGCAGTTGTGCATAAAGAAAAACTTCTGTTATCGTTTCAAAAAGATAGAGCCGTTTATGTCGTAAAAAACCGCATAATTCGACACTCACAAAAATCAAAACCTACAGGGTGCTTCCCGTTAACATAGAACTATGAAATTTGGCGAAAAGCATCGTCTCAGAGTACACATATAGGAATAAATCTGAAAACTGTACATTTTTATTGAAAACACAAAAAATAGGACCTCAAAATTCACAAAATATGGGTTCAAAATTCAAAGTGAGTAAATCGTATCATGTAAGGTATAATATAAAAGAACTTCGTTAGCACATGCTAAAACAGGTTTTTAATTATTTTAACAATGTGTAATTTTCGATGATAAATACATTGAAAATTACACATTAACAGAGAACACAATAAGACAAGAAAAGTGAAAAAAAAACTTTTTTGTCGATGGTATAGAGATTTTAACAACTTACTTCTAAATTTTGTGAAATTTTCCGGACTTGTACGGAACCCTTTCCGAAAATTTTGTGTGTCCGGAAAGTACTCGCACTTGTCCGGTTTTTTGACAAGAAATTGACTCGATGTGCGAGCCTGACTCGCACTTGTCCGGTTTTTTGACAAGAAATTGACACTATCTGGAGAAAAAACCTGGTAACAGCCACTGAATCGAGATATTTTTCGTGTCTGTTTCTGACTCATGCCATATTAAATCAATGCATTTCATTCAGATTTCAACGATCGACCACACTATCCCTCTGGTATCTAAATGATTGAGATGGTACCTGTGAGAGCTCAGAGACAGCGGAAGGACAGCAAGAAATCTCAGAGTTGAAATAACTGAACGGACTGTAGTAGACACCCAGAATAAGGAATAAAGTAATATAAACCGAACTAAAATGAAAATAGCAAGAGATATACATTACTTTGTCCCATTTTAAATATGAAATTTAAAAGGTGTTAAAAATTTGCGCAACTCGAACCTATGTAATTTTGAAGGGTTTCACAAACTAGCATTGAGCTGTCTCGGCTGTACAAATTCGAAAAGGTAAATAGTAGGAGGGTAAAATGATCAGAGACCTTCTGCTGGAACTAGAGGGTTCTTTCCGATTATAAGACAAAGTGGATCTAATGTAATTGTCAAAATCATACGTCAAAATCACCAGTTAGAATATTAAAATGGTTGTACCATTCCAACTGGTGATTTTGACGTATGCCGATAGACAGTGCGTTTTTTTTTGTCCTACTCACTCTCGCGTATGCTGTATATCTATGGCAAATTTTGAACAACTTTTACTATGAGACCAACTCTGAAAACGTAAGAAAAAACTGCTGTTCAGTACGATTTTTTATAAGACTTTTGACAAAAAGTATGGAATAGCTGTTTTTTTTGCGTTTTCAAAGTTGATCCAACAGTAAAAGTTATTCAATATTTGCCATATTATTATATGTCACCGCTTAAGGCTCCGACACAGGTAGACAAACACATCGTATATGAATAACCCATGGATTTATCATTTAAACAGGATTGAGTACTGGCAAAGAAAAACGTGCCGACAAGGATACCACATCAGATGATTGTGTCTCTTTTTTCAAGTAGGATGGCCAAAACATCTCGATCATCTCGGGATATAATATTTCTTTGGAATGTTACTGCACGCAGGAATCGCAGTTATCTTATCCCTTACTCGTCGTCCTTCGTCATCGTCGTCGTTTTAACAATAGGACACCTACTGCTGGGCATAGGTCTTCCCTAAAGATCTCTATAAAACCAATCCCCATACAAGCAATGGTCTAGAATTAATATACATATACGGAGATAATTCAGTTTCAAGTTTGACAGCTATTATCGGAAAATTAGATCTCGAAGAGTTCTTTCACCTTTGTTAAGACAGCAATGGTCTAGAATTGATAATGACGGAGTTAAACAACGTTTAAGTTTTATAGATGTAATCTTGACACATATCACGCAACCCGTGTCAGTACTTAACCACGAAAAACTTTTTCACGAAAAACTTTGTCACAAATTGACTTTAATTATCACGAAAAGACCTCACCACGAAAAATCTTAATCACGAATAGACTTTGTCACGAAAAATTTTATTAGACTTTATTACGAAAAGTCACAATCTTTTTTAGGCTTCCGAAGTAAACAAGACATCCATTTTGAAATAAAAAAATGGCCGACTCACTTTAAAGATAACAGACGTAACATTTTTGAAAAAGCCGTCATGGGTGTCGTGTTTAATTTTTTTCAAAAATGGCATCTATTTTGGAATTAAAGATGGCAGACGTCAGTTTTCCAAAAAGTCGTCATGGGTGTCGTTTTCTAGGTTTTTGGAGGTGTAGATTTCAAAAGTAGCATCCATTTTGAAGACTATGACGACTTTTTAAAAAAAAAACAACATTCGCCATCTCTAATTCCAAGATAGATGTCCATGTCATAGTCCATAAACGCTAAACATAGTGGCAGGTTATACTCCTCGGTCTTCTGTTTAACCTGCCGCAGCGTACGTATGTGGTCCATGGTGCCTTTTCGGAAACCGGCTTGTTCGGAAGGCTGGAAGTCATCAAGCCTGTCGAGACGATTCGTAATGACCCTTGAAAACAACTTATAAACATGGCTCAGAAGAGAGATGGGTCTGTAATTCTTCAATAAGGTGTTGTCACCTTATTTAAATAATAGCACCACCACGCTTCTGTTCCATGCTTCTGGCGTTATGCCCTCGACGACGACGGTGTTGAAAAGCTTCGGAAGGACTTTAAGTACCGGTTTACCACCCGCTTTCAGAAGCTCTGAAGTGATTCCGTCGTCACCCGGCGTCATCTCGTACAGGCTGATGTCCGGGATATCTTCGGTGAAGTGTCGGGTCAGTTTGGCTCTTTGGCCGCGCTGTTTCCAGGCTTTGCTACCGAGGCGTATAACTGTCCGTAGAATCTTTCGATCTCCTTCAATACCTCTGCTTTGGTTGACGTTATACTGCCATCTTCTCTCTTGAGCTTTGTCAACTGGCTTTGCCCAATAGATGAATTCCTCGCGAACACTTTGGAGCCTTTGTTCCGCTCTTTCGTCTCTTTATTAAGTTTAGTATTATAAATTCATTTATTTCAGATTTTACATCCAGATTTAAAAATACATTTTTTATCATAATCAAATCAAATTAAAATTGAAATCAAATTTGAGCAAATACATAATATATAAACAAAACTTTAAAATTGAAATTAATATAAGTGTTATAACAAAATTAAAAAGTAAAATTACAAAAAATATAAAATGTCAAAAATATAAATTACATGTCACAGAACTAGGTACACTTAAATCAAGGTTATCTTAGTCTATATCTGCGAGTGGAACCAGAGGGCTCAACGTGCAGCTTGGTCCAATGCTGCATCATTGGGCAGTCTAGGTCCATCCGCCAGGCGAACAGCTGCAAGTACGTGTTGGAGCTGCCGCGAATGCGGCGCATCAGGGACGCCACGCGCATGCGCACGATCGCCGCAAAACCGTCTATATGCGCGTTCGCAAACATCCCCGATGCGCTACATCACGTTGGCAACCTCATCAGCGCTCTATATGCGTTGTTGTACTGGGTACGTAGGGCGATGTATGCCTTCTGCGTATAATTGACCCATAGGCTGCACGTGTATAGGGACTGGCAAAACGCTCTGAAGAGTGTAGCTTTAACCTGAGGAGTACAACGTGCAAACCTACGGGCCAGCATGTAGGCTCTTACCGACAACGCCCTACGATCCCTCTCCATATCGAGGTCATCTGTGAGCGTCTCTGTGACCCAGTGGCCCAAATATTTAAACTTTGACACCAATTTTAAAGGACTAGCATTCAAAGTAACGGGTGGAACTGTTTTGTAGGTTTTTGACCCTGCTTTGAACACCATTATCTCGCCTTTTCCCGTGTTATATATTAGTCCGTGGGCCTCCGCATAACGCTCACAGATGGCCAAAAGCTTACAAAGACCTCTTATCGATGGACTCAGCAACACCATATCATCTGCATAACTGATGTTGTTTACAAAAACTCCATCAATCGAGCAGCCGACACCGGCGTTGCTGAGCTCACGAATCAGTCGGTCAATAATATGTACAGGTTGAAGAGGGTCGTCGATGTAATTCCGCCCTGTCTTACGCCACACTCCAACTTGCACACGTCCGATAGTGACCCCGACCACCGCACGACATTGTTCTGATTAGTATACCAATACTTGAGCAATGACAAGTACTCTTCTGGTGCTGTGTATCGCTTGACAACTTATGCCACAGCCTGTCATATGCTACATAATTGAATGCTTTTGAAAGATCTAGAAAGCAGGCGTAGACAGGCGTGTTTCTGCTAATGTAGTATTTGACAGTGTGTTTAAGATTCAGTTTTGCCGACTCAGTAGAGAGCTCAGGTCTAAAACCAAACTGAGCGTCATGTAATATCACATTCTGGCGTAACTGAATATCAATCACACCGGCCAATACCTTTGCTACTACTGTTGCGAGCGATATCGGCCTGTAGTTGCTCAAGCTGGACGCGTCTGCCGTTTTGTTCTTAATGATGGGTACCACTAGTGTCCTCATCATGGCCTCAGGCAAATAAGAATGGCCAATACAAAAGGTGAAGAACATGGCAAGCACTCTCGGCAAATGAGCCCCTGCATGCTGTAAGTGTTCAATACTCAGTGAAACATGTCCGGGAGATCTTCCTCGTTCCATGTTCTTCACCACCTGCCTTAACTGTTTTGCCGTAATACGAGTAATATGGTCCCCTGGACGGATATTGTGCTCTTTGTATTACTCGGTCTTAGCGGTGACTGAACACGAAAATGCTC
Organism: Hypomecis punctinalis; assembly: GCA_949316475.1. Lineage (NCBI taxonomy): Eukaryota > Metazoa > Arthropoda > Insecta > Lepidoptera > Geometridae > Hypomecis > Hypomecis punctinalis. The sequence continues at coordinate 5,448,634 of OX438822.1, forward strand.
TCTGAATCTGTTCGCAATTTGATCGGAGTCACTAATGCCTTCAATACTCATGGGAAGGCCCGGCTTCGGATTCAGTCTGTCGGTCTCTTTCCAAAACTTCCCAAATTTTTTAGCGGTATGCTGAGAAGCGAGGATATCCATTTTAATTTGGGTTTGATTGTTTTTACACCACTTTAACTTCTTTTTGAATTCTCCTCGCGCCCCTTTCATTCGCTCATAGATAGGACCAGTTCTAGGCTTACTAAGATCGACCCACTCCTGAAACCTCTGCCGAGCATTCTCATGCACCACTTTACAATGCTTGTTCCACCCAGAGATATATTTTCTTTTCTTCGAGAAACTACTTCCCCTGTTGGCACATTTAGAAGCAGCATCTCTAAGAACCGTCACAATTGTGTCATACATTTTATCAATAATTTCTTTATGGTCTAAGTTTTTACATGAAATATCTGCACACGTGTTAAATTCTACTGGAAAATCTATGTCGCGCAATCCAGCATAACAAAATTCCTGATACTGTTTAATCTGTACCTTGTCTCTTTCACCCCAAATTGCCATGTCCCGCACGGAACCTCGTTGTCTAATTTTAGGAACTACAATATCAAGGTTGCACGTTAACTCAACAGCAAAGTGGTCTGACCACGAAACCTCATACTTTATACTGACATCCAGCACGGTCTTATTTGCTATATCTGTTGTTAATATATGGTCTAACCAAGATGTGGTCCCATGAGCATCACTGATAAAAGTATACGAGCCAGACTGAAAGCCTAAAAACTCAATGTCAGTACAAGTCCAGCTTTGCTCATCGCAATATTTAATAAGCTCCGCGTAAAACAAGGCCCCCGGGGTGGCGTTAAAATCGCCGAGAAGGAAAACGCAGTCAATATTACAACTCTCAACTATAGCATTAGCTTCGCTTAAAGTATCTATAAAAATTGGCAAATTGTCCGCGTGATCCGTAGGCATATAAACAGACATTACTACATATTTTCGGTCGTCTAGCACAACTTTAACCGCCACTATACGTTTACTTGCACAATCGATCACCGAAACCGCGGGAAAAACACTTTTTCGCCACAGCAGCGCTACTCCGCCATAGGGTCGGCCTTTGAGTATTCCAGAAGACGTATCTATCGCTGATTTTCCGTTTTTTTTTCTATTTTATAGAGATGAATGTCGTACCGCACCGATTTATTTGTTTATTGAGCCGCCTGTATGACTTTGCCTCATAGGAAGACTGTCTTAGCGAGCGTCGTTTGGCCATGAAATTTAGAGTATGATCGGAGAATATCTGAGGTCTATCTGAACTGCGGGGTCTAATTAACTTAGAACCCACCGTTTGGACGTTTCTAAAAGCCCGTTATTGATCTCGTCGAACGACGCAAAGTTCTCCAGGCAAGCAAAGCGATTTGTGAGCTCGAGCTGAAAGTTCTCGGGGTTTTGTATATGGGCATGAGCAGGTCGGAGCGTAGACTTAGTTAGACGGGACCTTTCGAGTTTAACGTTAATATTCAGTTTGTCTTGCACGATTCTGTGATCACTGCCGGTTTTATCCTGTGGATCACGGCAACATTGTTGAATATCCGTTTCTCGCTAGTCATGTAGAATTTGTAGAAGTCTATCTCATTTCTCGTGAAACTGTCCATTTCCTGTGAGGTGGCTTCTGGAGGAAAGAGTTCATCATGAAGAAGTCTGCCAGCTTCTCTTTTTCCAAGAAGTCTGCCAGCCTCTGGCCTCTGGGGTTCCGTTGCCCATATCCAAATCACCCCACTCTCAACTCATCATTGCTTTTTTGCCCAACTTTGCGTTTAAGTCTCAGTATATATACATAACATAACAACCGTGAAGTGGATCTTACATTTATGTATAGCCCGACTTACGTCCTCATACATAGCCTCCACGTCATCATCTGGGTGTGACGAGGTCGGTGCACATACCTGAATGACCTTCAACGAATATAGTTTAGATATTCTCAGTCTTAGGTACATAATCCTGCTCGACACAGTTTCGATGGTAGTGATGTTGTTAACGAGAGACTTGTGGACGAGAAAGCCACCACCTTGGGACCGCTGGTCATCTTCACGGTAGTAAGGTAGGTTGCCAGATTTCAGGGTTATCGAATCCTTGCCCTCTCTATGGACTTCAGACAACCCCATAATATTCTTTCTTTCTTTCTTTTATTCGACCAAAACAAAGTTTACATATTTTATCTTAACTAAGCTACAATAATTGACTAAAAAATTTATAACAGGTTTCTGTTGCCGAACTAGGCCGAAGCCTGTGTTTCAGCTTACAGCGCCCTCCCCCCTATATGCACTTTTCCAGCCATAACATTCTTAACATCTTCGTTTTAAAAACAGGACGAATAAAATCTAAACGCGCAGGTACCCATACATAACCAACTTAAATTAATCAGAATGACGGTATTTACAAAAATATCTAATATCCCATCGAAACTTACTCAACTCTTCTTCCAGTTCGGCAATCTTCTCGTCAGTCCTCATCACGCGCACGTTATAATATGTTGCCAGGGCTAGTTGTCGGGTGGGATGGCAGCCGGATCTTTTCCGGCGATTCTTAGCACCCCGTGCTCCGCCGTTACCATGACCGCTGCCAGAGCCAGGATTAGCGGAGCTGCCGGGGACTGGGGGCCTGGTCTTATTTTTACTTATCATTAAGAGGTTTGGCCCGTAATTGCCGCGCTGGGCAGGCGTGTTGGCAATCGCAGTGCGTAGCTCTCACGACGGGGATGCTGCTGCCCATCCCTGCCCTGTTGCACTTGAGCTACGCTGTTTCGAATGGGTATATTATGCCATCTTTCGGTTCCGTAGTACCTCAGTCGGCTCTTACGACGGGGTGCTATTCTACTTTGCCGGCACCCTACGGCCAACCAATACCATAATCATACATACAATATATGAATAAGAAAGTTTATATAACGTAGTTTTATTTGAGTAAAATTTAGCAAGGTTTTTATTACTTTTCATTATTCTGAGTGTAAGTTCTAGGTAGGTACTAGTCTAAAACAGAAATGGTACATCATACGTCAGAATACTGCGCGTGGTCCTCGTCGACGACGTGGTCCCAGGCCCGGTACAGCTTGCCGACTCCCACGGCGTAGCCCTCCGCAGGCGCCGCCGTCCTCTCCGTCTCCGACCAGAAGCAATGAGCAGCTGAAATCAAATTTTCAATCAACTTCAAAGACCTAAATATTTTTCGCTAAAAATGACACAACCGATTTCAATCATTGCAATCTACGTATAATCCGCGCCACACAAGTCGGCGGATGGGAAGTTAGGCGCAGAACGCTGCGCAAAGGACAAAATATAGGTATGAGCGGGAGCCAGAGAGACTCGCGCCAGGGCACACCCGCCCGCCAACCTCACGCCTCCCGCGCGCTCCCTACGCCTGTGCTCACCACTACGCCTCGTGGCGTCGGAATTGTGCACACATGCGCAATAATTAGCGAATTACGGCGAAGTGCCGTCTGCTCTGCGGCTAACTTCTCATCCGCCGGTTTTTATGGCGCAGATTATACCTATATAGGTACCTAAAAATCAAATAGTTTGTTCAAATTTTTATACAAGTACATGCCACTTTTAGATTATTGTTTTATCAAAATCCACTCAACCTCAATTTCGAAATAAACTATTAACGGAACCGATACAATTTAAATGGGACCACCACCTCTGGAGTATTATAACAACCAAAAAAGAATCATCAAAATCGGTTCATAAATGATACAGTCGAATTGAGAAACCTTATTTTTTTAAGTCGGTGGATAACAGAGGCGGCGTAAGGTGAGGGCGACGTGGGCCACCGCCCAAGGCCTCGCCTCTTTGGGGCCCCGTACCTCAAAGGCAGGGGGTCCCCCATTGTAGCCTGTGGAAAATAGAAGAACAGTAGAACAGGGCCTCGCAAAATATAAATTGCCTACATGACTACTACTACATTCCGTGATGTCTCCGTTCCGGTAACTGACAGCTTGGACTTATTATAGGCGTTTCACTCTCATCAACTCTTAACTTTGGCTCTTACATAGAGTCAAAAACTCAATTCATCTCCAAAAACCTTAGTGTTCTCTCTAAGGTGAGATGGTATTTCACACCTGCTAGTCAAGCATGCGACCACGAAAAGCCACGAAAAGAAATCATATCGACGTGTGAAAAATTGACAGATATATACTTTGCCATAACGATATCTCGTTCTGACACTACGAACGAAATAATTCGTGGCGTGCATACTAGCCCGGCTGAGGAACTACTTAGTCTTCATAAAGCACAAGTCATGTCTTGCATGGAATACTGTTCTCACTTCGATTGAGAGGCGAGCCAGGAGGCTAATTGACAACGACACCTTGACTAAGTCGCAGCTGCAAAGTATTGAGTATCGACGCAAGGTAGCGTGTTTATCAGCCTTTTACCGGATACACTTCGGAAAGTGCGCCCAGGAGTTGCACAATCTGGTCCCATCTGCCCCTTTCTTCTATCGTACGGCTAGACAGACACGACCAAAGCGCCTTTTTATGGTGGACATTCCGCGCGTTAGAACCAAGCGTTTCGAATCCTCATTCCTCATACAATCAACCAGAATGTGGAACACTTTGCCTGGGTCTGTCTAGTGGGTGTCTTCAAATCCCGAGTGAATAGTTATCTTCTAGGTAAGCGTGCTACATCCTAGACCACACATCTGCTCAACATCAGGCAGTATGTAGTCAATCGCAAACCGATTCGAAATAAAAAAAATAGAAACATGAAATTTTGGTCTTTCTCCGCCACTGGTGGATAAAACCTGGTAAAATGAGCCTATGTACAATTTGGAACCGCAGCAGCATATACCTTCAGGGCATGTAGTCAGTCGCTGTTTCACTACTAGTTTGTACCAAAGGGCACCTTTAAATAAATAAATATAAGGGGACATCTTACTCATGGTATCTGACCCTAAAATGAGCAAAACTTGTGATATGGCTGCCAGAGACTACTATATTGTATTTTTTAATATATACTTTTATAAATAGTACCTAAATAACACCCAGACACAGAGCAAACACCAATGTTCATCACATAAATGCTTGCCCTGGGTGGGGATCGAACCCACGCCTCTTTGATCCTGAAATCAGGTTCGCTAACCACTGAGCCACCAACGCAGTCTTTACCTGATATAACAATCTTAGAGCTGATCAGCGAGCCTCCACATATCTGTATGTAAGGCCTCTTGGCCTTCGTGTACACGCCCACGTGCCAGGGCACCTCCCCGCGCCGGGCAGACTTGGTGCCGAAGATTTCTGCCTCATGTGGTGTCACTATGCCGCATTCTGAAAATAAGAACCCAAACTATGAGGGTTCGAAAAATCGAGGGAAGGTAAGTGGTGCCCTTGCAAATCGCTTCGCTTGGCTCGTCTTGGCGGGGACACAACCGTACTCCCAGATTAACTACTCATGCCAACTCACAAACAACATACAAATGTATACATTATTGTTCAAGGTTCAAGGCTCATATGGATCGAATCAAACTTTTTGGCCGCTGTGAAACTACAACCTGCACGAAACCCAATCCGTGCGCGGCTGTTAAGGTGAAACTAGTTGACGCCACGAAATCAGATTTGGCGTAGTTAATAAATCATATCTCTGCTGTATTGTCTGAAGAAGAAATGGATTGGATGGTATTCAGTAGATATAGTACGTGTGCACCCATTGCAATATAATTAGGTTTTTATTTGTTTTAAAATACCTGTAATTATTACCTAACACAGCTGCTTACTAAATGCGCATTCTCTCCGTAGTAAATTATGAAAAAACTGTTGAATGGATCTTTTTAAATAATAATTATTTCCACTAGCGAATATATAAACTAGGCTCCTATTTTCATAAAAGATGACTCAGTTTAGTTCTTCTATGCTTTTTTGCATCTAAAGTTTCCTAAAAATTGAGTCAAAATTCAAATGATCCAAGGCCAATCATTCTAGTGGAAAAATGTTTTCACAGTAAAAACAAATTACATACTTAATATTACACACAACAATACTTGATATTTGTTATTCAAAAAAAAGTTTTATATCAAGCAAACACTGGTGTGACTACCTAGTTAAATTTAGGGAGCACTTAAATATGTTTTTAAAAACTAAAATAAAACTAAGGTGTTGCCGATATGGAGGCTTTAATACTAATGATCTTATTTCTAGTCTATTCTTAATGTTACCTTATCTCTATGTCGGTGGGCCCTTACGCAGCATTCTAAGTAACGAGGCGTGAGAACGCTAACTGCTGCGTAAACTCCCTATCTGTCTCGCTCTATGATAGACAAGATGGTTGAGAGGGGTGCATAACTACCTACCAACGTTTGTATGGAGTGGCAAGTGACTTGTTTACTCTTAAGTGAGCTTCAGCCAGGATTGATTTATTTTGGCCAATTAATGGGGGAAAAAATGCCTTAAAAACTTTTTTCACTTCGTCCGTGATATATTTTACCAACTTACTAATATCAAAGCATCCTTGAGGTTCACTTCCTCTTCGTGCTCATCTTCTGACGGAATAATAAATGAAGATTTTCTTGAGGCGAATTCTCCTGGCATTCTTCACACGTCCACTCAATGTTGTCCGTAGTGCGGACACTGTGTAACGCAGTGATTTGTTTCTTCGTCAAGCCGGTGCAGGCTTGGCTGGCATGGACTACCTTACCACAGCATCTGCACTCCAGCCCTGGTACTTTTTTGGTAAGATTTTCGTCACAGTAATCACATTTCATTACGTTTGGCATTATAATTTCTAATGTTTATCGTTATTTACACGAAATTGTAGGGTAGTTAGCGCACTAACTTCACTAAACCTGTCGAAACGACAGCGTAAGCGCGAATGAAAAAAATATACGTTCGCTAAAATCGCAAACCTTAGAGGAGAACGGTCTAGTGGGTGCTATGCCAGTCTGAAAATGGCGTCATAGTAATAAAAGTCTGCCCTATTTTCCAGAAACACAAATTGAATTTCTGTATCAGTAATAACACTGCCAGCATGCTAGCCATGTAATCTTAACAAAAGTCCATTAAAGGGTGCATTAAAGGGGTTGGAGTTTTCTTTCTTCTTCTGCAGGTAGGTAAATAAATAAAATGGGGACAATTTATACACGGTTTAGGTATATTTATTTTTAATATTGTATTGGTGTCAACAGTCTTTAAGGCCGATTCACACATACGGCAAGCGCGGGTCGGGCGCGGTGCGGGTCGGGAGTACGGCGTGTCTATTTGTACCTGTTTCAATGGACGACAACACACAGAACGCGTGCGCGGGTCGGGCGCGGGGCGGGCGCGTTCTGTGTGTTGTCGTCCATTGAAACAGGTACAAATAGACACGCCGTACTCCCGACCCGCACCGCGCCCGACCCGCGCCCGCCGTCTGTGTGTTTTGGCCTTTAATGTATTAGTCTACATCTATCTAACCTGGGTCGCATGTAGCGACATAGTCCCACAGCCCGTAGACGCAGTTCATCAAGCCGAGGGTATTCTTGGAGCTGTAGTGAGGGGCTCGGCATCGAGCGCTGGCCACCACCCCGTGGGGCTCCCGGTCCCGGCACGGACGGGACACGTTCACTCCGCCGACGGACGCCAGGCACGTGTACTCGACTGATGGGTGTGGTGCCAGCTGGCATGCTACTGTATATAGAAAAAAAGAAATCTGAATTAGGCTGCCATATATTTCCGAGCAATGTAAAAATCATTTGTCATCCATTCATTCAGGACCGGACTGTGAGTTTAAGAGGACCTGGCTAATACTACTTAGGCCTTATTACTTTGGCCCACCTAATTAGTCAAAGTAAGTATAGGCTAGCAAGAAAAAAAGAGACAAAATCTGAGAGGGAAACATCAAAGCACGATCAATATCGAATGAATGACTATTATTTCGAAACTGTTATTTCGATGTTCCAACACATTAACGTAGGCTTGAATTAAATGCCCCCCCGAGTGGGTTCTCGCCTTGTCGTGGCGGGGGGGCTTAGTAGCCAGGTCTCGCCAGCCTGGTGAAGCTAAGAGGAACCCGTGGTGGGGCCGCCTCTCCGGGTCTTGGGCCTCGACAAGCCCGTGCGGAGGCTGGCCAAAGTAGGTTGCGTGCCTTATGGGGGGCACCGCAACTGAGGGGGGCTGCAGTGTCGTATGGGAGGCACTGCGGCTGAGGATTGGAGGCCGCGGCGGGAGAGGACTGCTGGTGTGTCGTTGCCACTTTCCCTGCCTTCCGCGGCCTCGACGGGGTCGCCACCGTTTTGATGGCGGACGCGGTGGGGCTGCAGGGGAAGAGGAGTGTCGGTATGTCGTCGGCCGCTCTCCCTATCCTCTGCAGCCGTAGTGGCAGGCGCGGGGCCACTTAAATTGACCCGTCGCATCGGGACCAGGGCTGTCGGACACGGGTACTGTCTGACGCCCAGTGCTAGTTGGTCCCAGGTGGGGGATGACGATGTGTCTGGTGTTCGGCACATCGTCGTTCTGTCGCATGTTACTTAGTATTTACTACTACGCATCGACCCGCCTAGCGGAACCCCCACACGTACCTACCTACTCAAACAAAATAAGCAACCAAATCATAAGGTCAAAAACTATGGCAACGGATGTTAAAAAAAGAATGCGACGACAAAAATGGTACTGGGCAGGACATACTCGTATCTGTAGATCTGAAAACTCAAGATGGACAAAAAGAGAATCAAAATTTTACAGAATGGATTTCACGGGACAGTAAAAGGAAACCAGGCAGACAAAGCAAAAGATGGAAAGAAAACAGACAGTAACAGCTGGATCTGACTGGATGACAAAAGATGGAGAGAAAACAGAACAAAAACCGCTGGATCTGACTGGGTGACAAAAGATGGAGAGAAAACAAAACAGAAACAGCTGGATCTGACTGGATGACAAAAGATGGATACAAAACAGAACAGAAATAGCTGGATCTGACTGGATGACAATAGATGGAGAGAAAACAGAACAAAAACAGCTGGATCTGACTAGATAACAAAAGATGGAGACAAAACAGAACAGAAACAGCTGGATCTGACTGGATGACAATAGATGGAGAGAAAACCAAACAGAAACAGCTGGATCTGACTGGATGACAAAAGATGGAGAAAATACAGAACAAAAACTGCTGGATCTGACTAGATAACAAAAGATGGAGACAAAACAGAACAAAAACAGCTGGATGTGACTAGATAACAAAAGATGGAGACAAAACAAAACAGAAACAGCTGGATCTGACTGGATGACAAAAGATGGAGACAAAACAGAACAGAAATAGCTGGATCTGACTGGATGACAAAAGATGGAGACAAAACAGAACAGAAACAGCTGGATCTGACTAGATTACAAAAGATGGAGACAAAACAGAACAAAAACAGCTGGATCTGACTGGATGACAAAAGATGGAGACAAAACAGAACAGAAATAGCTGGATCTGACTGGATGACAAAAGATGGAGAGAAAACAGAACAAAAACCGCTGGATCTGACTAGATGACAAAAGATGGAGAGAAAACAGAACAATAACAGCTGGATCTGTCTACATGACAAAAGATGGAGACAAAACAGAACAGAAACAGCTGAATCTGACTGGATGACAAAAGATGGAGAGAAAACAGAATAGAAACAGCTGGATCTGACTGGATGACAAAAGATGGAGAGAAAACAGAACAAAAACAGCTGGATCTGACTAGATAACAAAAGATGGAGACAAAACAGAAAAGAAACAGCTGGATCTGACTGGATGACAAAAGATGGAGAGAAAACAGAACAAAAACCGCTGAATCTGACTGGATGACAATAGATGGAGAGAAAACCAAACAGAAACAGCTGGATCTGACTGGATGACAAAAGATGGAGAGAAAACAGAACAAAAACAGCTGGATCTGACTAGATGACAAAAGATGGAGACAAAACAGAACAGAAACAGCTAGATCTGACTAGATGACAAAAGATGGAGATAAAACAGAACAGACACTTATCACAAATAGCATAGCCGATTTCGATAAATGAAATGAAAATGAAATGAAATGAAATGAAATGAAATTTGAAATGAAATGAAATTTATTTTGTGATAACTTACATCGTATGTCATTAAGTAATCAAAATCATATTTACAGAATCGAATTCCAGATTGAGATATATTGTTACCCACGCTAGGATTGAACCTGTGTTATGGATATAACAATACTCTCCGCCGGACGAGTGGTGAAATTACATAATGTTGATATATTAGACAAAACTTAACATAAACTTACTTTCGACTTTTTCGTCATGAAAAAGGCGAAATTAAAAAGAGAAACACATAATTAAATAAAATTAAATAAAATTAAATAAAATAATGGTTAGTAATAGGATTGGGGGAGGGGAAGGTAATGTTTAGTGTATCCAATGGGTGTGTGAATCGCCTCGACAATACTCATGAGCTCTTTAGAGTCAAGGTTTGCCGAGGAGAAACACGTGTGTTATACTGTGTGTGTATATGAATAGTGTAGTCAGTGAATACCTGATTTTAGGAGGGTACTGTTAGGATTTGTTCAGTAGTTTCATAATTTTGTTCGAGAAGCCAATTTTTTAATAATAGTTTACATTGATGTCTAGTGAGATGATATATGTTAAGAATTTTGTTTAATTTATTATAGATGTATGGACCTCTATAGAATAAGTGCCTTTGTGCAAATGTTGTGTTACAGCTGCGGGTTTCACAGACGTTTTTCCTTCCTGAAGGTCGATCAGAAGCTCTATCAAAGGTGGCTTTGTAGATTAAATTTTTATGTTGGAATAGAACTATGTGTAATATAAAAAGCTGGCGTACTGTTAAAACATTGCACTCAGAGAAAAGAAGTTGTGTCGGATATCGCGATTTCTTGAAGGTCATAACCTTTAGAATTAGACGCTGGGCTCTTTCCAGTTTGATGATCTTAGTTTTGCAAGCACCTCCCCAAACCGATATGCAGTATCCTAGTACAGATTGGCATATAGCAGAATAGATTGTCTTGAGATGTTCAAAGGAAGTAACTCGGCGTAGATTCTTAAATACCCAAATGAGTTTTCTGAGGCGACACGAAACTGCATCAATCTGGGGCATCCAAGTAAGTTGTTCATCAATTATAACACCGAGGTACTTGACTGACGTAACTTGGTCAATGTAAAGACAGGCACATGCACCGTCGGGGCTATTTACGCATGTATGGGCTCGGATTTTCAGCATGTCTATGGGGGATTGATTACTTAGTATGCCAAAGTTTATAAATTTACTTTTGGAAAGATTTAGTGTGAGCAAGTTTCTTTGAAGCCATGATATTACGTCTCTAAGACCATATTCAGCGTAACGGCGTACTTGATCCTAAGTTTCGCCCTGAAATACCAGTGCCGTGTCGTTTTAACCTAAAATTTAAATGGGACCAATGTCAAAGTATACTCTTTCCAATTAAAAAAAGAATGATTGTAATCGGACTTCTATGAAAAAAGTTATACGTGGTTATACACAAAAAAAATATATACGCGTCGAGTTGAGTACCTCCTCCGGTTCGTCGGTCAAAAACTACATACTAATTAAACTACCTACTACATACTTACGAAGAAATTGCATCAACCAAATACCCTTGAAGGTCTAAAGATAATCCAAATGCTAAAACCCACTTCCAGTTAGCAGCGTTCCCAGCATACTGGCGGCATTGACTCGCTGAATGCCAATGCATATATACACGTTGTCTTTAAATAGAGTTTGTATATTGGTACATACGGGTACATTTGGGCATCGGTTCTGGCCACCAGCCATCTTGGCAGAAGACGGTGCGGGATCGGTCGACCTCGTAGCCATTGTTGCAGGTGACATTGAGGATGAACACGTCGTAAGAATCTCCCGGCTTACCGCCGGGCACACTGGCGACGTAGCTTCCATGCTTAGGATACGGAGGCAACACGCAGTTGCCTTTGTGGGGCCTGAAAAAAATCACCTATCAGAAAAGCATTCAATACAATAAGTACTACATAAATATGCTAAATAGGCCATATACTACATCGCCAAGCAGTCGGAGCTCGCTGGTTCATACGAAACTCTGACCTGCACTGCGATCTCGAACTCTCCTCTATCTTTCAGTACATCAAGTACCTCTCTCGCCGCTACTTTGATAGGCCCTCACCACCCCAACCCACTCGGACTACACGCCAGACACTACACACCCACCACCTCTCCGTAGCCGCCCCAAACACCTCCTGGGCAACCCGGATGACCCCATCGCCGTAGTCACCTCTGCGGCGCTGAGGTCACCCGATCCGACAGCTTCATGCAACAGGAAGTATTCCGTATTTGGTATAGGCGCCGGTTACCAAAGGCACACAGACACACCGACCCCGCTGGCGAGGTCAAGAACCCTCAGGATCTGTTAGAAGATCGGTTAGATTCTCTCCAAATAATCAAACAGCTCAACCTACTAGGGCCACAGGGCACACCCCTTCTGGGGTGCCCGGGCAAGTCTGATTCCCCCGCCGAGTGACGGCCCAAGCCGAGGTCCGTACTTTCTCAGGTGCCCATGCGCTAGTCACCCTTTAAAAATATAATAGACAATTGGATCATCCACAGACCCTTGACGGTCTAAAGAAAATCCAAATGCTCAAGCCCACATCACTAATAATAATAATAATAGTTTATTTGTTCCAAGGGGACGCTTAGGCTAAATTAAGTACGCTGCACTCTGCACTAGGTCTCCGAGGAGCCTGTGTTGCAGAGTACAGTTTCATTTTAATTACAATTACATTTACAATTTTTAATCCTAAATGAGCATTCAATACCTACTGTAGTGTGTGTGTGTGTGTGAGTGTGTGTGTTTTCAAGTGTATCAGCTGTTCATTTGGCCACTCATCACTTCATCGTCTCCAGTAACCTCTCCGTCTTGTCGTAATCCATGGTTAACAAAAAATCTACTGTCCTCTTATTGCACTCAAATCTGTTGGCATTTGCAATCTCTATAACTTTGCTGACTTTATTATATAGAATCGGACCTAGGTGATTTATGATTTATGCAAATTTGGTTCTGGACCCAAGGTATTTAAACACTCTATCTTTTCTTCTCTTTTGTGAGGCCTCGGTCCTGCTTTCTGTACTGACTAACTTATGTTGCCTTGAGATTGTTGCCTTGATAAATAGTTGTCTCACTGTGAGTACGGCGCATTTTTTGTATAATTCTGTGGTCGGAAAGAGCCTGGGTTTGAAAGTCATCACTTTTAACAGAGCTCTTTGTGATATTTCAAGACGTTCCAAGTGTGTTTTGGCTGCTGACCCCCATGATGGAATGCAGTAGCTCAATATTGACTGAGCTAGAGCATAATATATTTTGATAAGAGATTCAAATTTCAGGACGTGACGAAGCTGCTTAAAAACAAATATTAGTTTTCTGATTCTGTTTGAGATGTTTTTAATATGGCTAGACCATTGTAGGTGCTTGTCTAGTGTTACGCCAAGGTATCGAATTTCTGAAGCTTCTTCCAGATTTTCACAAGGACACGTACGTTCCATGTCACAAGTTGATCTGTGCATTTGGAGTTCCAGTGGATTTTTGGGTTGAGTAGTACTATTTATGGTGAAAGGCAAAAATTTTGTTTTGGATATGTTTATCGAAAGTAAATTTTTCCGAAGCCATGTGGAAACTGTCTTTAGTCCAGCATTTGTGACTTTTTGTACCTCATTCCAAGACTGTCCTTGGAATAACAGTACAGTGTCATCTGCGTAAGTTACGATTTTACCTTGATGTACCCTTAGGTCACACAACTGGTTGATGTATATAAGGAACAGCGTCGGACCCAATATACTGCCTTGTGGCACACCAAATTTTATTTCACAGTCGCAGCTTACCATATTGCGCACCCTTACTGCTTGTGTTCTACCAGTTAGGTAACTTTGAAACCATTTCAAAGCAATTCCCCTGATGCCGATGGCATCCAGCTTTGCCAACAGAATAGGGATGGAGACGGTATCAAATGCTTTCGCTAGGTCAAGGAAGATTCCTACACATTTGTTTTTTCTGTCCAGTTGGTTCCTAATATGTTCAGTGACGTTCACCACCGCGTCTTCGGCGCATTTCCCTGACCTGAATCCATACTGATTTTCTGATAATAGGAATTTGCTCTCCAGGTATTTTTTCAGTCTTGAGTTTATCAACTTCTCCAGTATCTTCGAAAAGGTAGGTAGCAGAGATATTGGTCTGTAATTTGTTATACCTTCTTCATCCCCACCCTTGTAGATTGGACAGACTATGGATCTTTTAAACACTGCTGGTACTACTCCGATTTCGAAGCTGGCTTGGCAAATGGTAGTTAATGGTTCCAAAATATAAGGGAGTATTTTTTTTAACAATTTTGCGTTCACTTTGTCCCAACCAGGCGCAGAGCTATTTTTTAAGTCTCTCACAACACTGATAACTTCAGTCGCGTCGGTTGGTAGAAGACCAAAGGAAGTCAGTTTTTTTTCGGTATTGTCAAATTGAGTTGCTGCTAAATTTTGTTCGTTAACATTTAAAGAGGCAAGTGTGTCGTTTGCCAAGTTAGACCCTACAGTAGTAAAGAAGTTATTTACTTTGTCTAAAGCTTCTTTGTGAGTTGGTTTTGTGTTTAGTAACTTTTCCACTGGATTCTCTTTAACTGGAAAGTTGCATATGTTTTTAATAGTCTCCCAGGTTTTTTTACTATTCTTACTATGATTAGCTAGTTCTGCTCTTTCATGTGTTTTTTTTAGTTTTCTTAGTATTTTGTTACATGTGTTTCTGTACTGAATATATTTTTCGTATAGTTTTTTTGTTATTTGGTTCGCTTTTACAGTCCATATGCAATTTATCTCTCTGTCTCATACATTTAATTAAGCCCGGAGTTATCCAGGGCTTAATGTTAGTTTTAGATTTCGGTAATTTCTTTTCTGATGTATATTTTTCAACTAAAGAAGTAATCGTCCGCATAAAATTTTCAGTAGCTTTTTCTATATCTGAAAAGTCTAGGTGTTCCCACCAAGAGATTTTTGATAACTCTTCTTGTATTTTATTATAGTTAATAATCGATGTAATGCTTCGTAGCTTTTTGTTGTGGTCATGTTTGGTGCTTATCTGTACAGCTACAGGAGAATGATCGGTTATTGAGGCTGGTAGCACTAAAGTGGTTGCTTTGTTTTTGGTCTTTATATTACAGTGGTCCAGGCAGTTCTTCTCCCTGGTAGGAAAAGTGTGAGCTGGAAGCAGCCCGTGACGAGCTAGAAGAAGTAAATATTCGTCCATATTTCTGTCATTACTGTTGCTTTCAATATTAATGTTAATGTCTCCTACAATTATAATACTAGGCCATGTTTTAATTTTATCCAAGCAACAGTCCAAAGAATTCATAAACTCCGTAGCATTTTGATTAAATGGAGGTCGGTACATTGCTACAACACATAGTTCAGATCCTACTTGTACTATAACACAGTTTGCATCTTTCACCTCTTCTTCATAAATTTTTATTTTACGTAGGTTTTTTCTATAATAGACTACTACACCGTCATTTTGGTTTAATTTTTTTTTGGTAAAGAATTCGTTAAATTCTGGGAGCTGATGAGGTGTATAGTTGTCATTTAGCCAACACTCAGAGAAGACGATAATATCTATATTAACAGTAATGCGACTAAGAAGCGCCAGAAATTTGTCATAGTTGCAATTTACACTGCGTATATTCATAGATACGATCGAAACGGTTTTGCTTTGGTTAACGTGGAAGTATTTGGTGCATTCTTCAGGTTCACCCAGGACATAAGACTGCCAGTTGGCAGCGTGCTGGCTACATTGCCATGCTGACTGGCAATGCTTATACCTACAGGGCAATCAATTAGCTTATTCTTTTGTCAAAACTAAAAAAAAACAGCTGTTCCATACTTTGTTGAGGGTGAACAACATTTTTCTATGGCACAACATATATTTTGTTAATTTTGATAATAGTCGTTGAACATAAGTTGTTAGTTTTGATGTACAAAATCTGACTGCCTCGGTGGCTCAGTGGTTAGTGACCCTAACTTCTAGATCAAAGAGGTGTGGGTTCGATCCCCACCCACGGCAAATATTTATGTGATGAACATAAGTGTTTGCTACGTTGATATCCTAACATGTCCGTCGCTGCTGACGAGGTAACTTAGTAAGTTTATGAGTAGATAACTTAATCGATTCTCTGCCTTTTCTCCGAAAATTGTTTGGCCGATTGTCACTTGCCAACAAACGTTTCTCAGAATTTTATTTCGCCGAATAATCATTTGCCAATAATAAAGTAAAATGTTCCGCCTCACAATATCTGCCACCATAGGCTACCCTACTCTGCCTATGCGAAGATCCATTACTGTCTGCATACGTCCGTAGAAGAAATTCGACGGCGTACCTACCTATGTGTGTCCACTAAAGCCGAAAAGGGGTGATTCAGACTGTGATGGCATCCGGAATTCGAGAAAAAATAACAGTTGTCCTTTAAGTAGGTATACGATTAATAAAAAACCGGACAAGTGCGAGTCAAGCTCGCACATCGAGGGTTCCGTACAAATTCAGATAATTTTACAAAATTGGGAAGTAAGTTGTTGTTACACATTGTTAAAGTAATTTAAAACCTGTTTAAGCATGTGCTAATGAAGTTCTTTTATATAATACCTTCCACGATACGATTTACTCACTTTGAATTTTGAACCCATCTTTTGTGAATTCAGAGACCCTATTTTTTTTGTGATTTAAATAAAAATATACAGTTTTCAGATTTATTCCTATACGTGTACTCTGAGACAATGCTTCTCGCCAAATTTCACAGTTCTATGTCAACGGGAAGTACCCTGTAGGTTTTGATTTTTATGAGTGTCGAAATATACGGTTTTTTTGACATAAACGGCTCTAACTCTTTTAAACGATGATTGAAAAGTTTTTCTTTTACACAACTGCAAGAGACTATAGATATACGTATACAGTTTGATATCTTTACGCGTTCCCGAAATAAAGAGTATTGACATACACACAGACGGACAGACGGTCAACAAATTGATCCTATAAGCGTTCCGTTTTTTTTTCGTTTGAGTTACGGAACCGTAAAAATCAGCCAAGTGCGAGTTGAACTCGCGCACTAAGGGTTCCGTACTGTAGGCAATAGAGCCCGCCTTAAATATTTATTTTATGTTAATTTAATAATGAATTGTTGAAGTAAACATACAATTAAATATTCTGTGGATATTTCAAGCGTCTACCTGTTACCGTTATTAATTTTGAGCGAAAAACGGCTAAAAATCAGGTTTGTTGTATGGGAGCCCCCCTTAAATATTTATTTTATTTTGTTTTTAGTTTTTGTTGTTATAGCGGCAACAGAAATACAGCATCTGTGAAAATTTCAACTGTCTAGCTATCACGGTTTATGAGATACAGTCTGGCGACAGACAGACAGACGGACGGACAGCGGAGTCTTAGTAATAGGGTCCCGTTTTTACCCTTTGAGTACGGAACCCTAAAAACACATACACAACTTGGAAACAAAACAAAAAAAAACAACACACGCGTAAGTATAAAACAGCTTTCTTTTCCATGAAAATTTTAATGATTTGGATTTATTTCTTCTTTTTTTTAATTTATTTTAGATGATCATTTATTACTGTACCAGCCTTTTTTAATACACTGCAGGATGTAGGCCCACCCATGAAGGGTGATGAATTAATCACTATAGTGTTAAAAATTTAATTCCAACAACACTTAAGAAACATTTCAAAAACTTTAACTATTAAAATTTAACCAGCTTAAATTTAAAACTCATAGTAAAAAAATGTTCACTGAACCTTATACTAAAAGACAATAATCTAAAACACCCGTGGCAGAGGGTAACGTGGCCAGAATGCCGGCGGCGTAGCTTCACAGAATAGCAATACTAATTTTTTGGCCTAAGTAGATGCCAGCTTTCTTGTCACGTGTCCCAGACGCCTTCTAAGTAAATAAATTCTAATTACTATTAAGCCGTGGTGGTCCAGTGGTAGTAACACCAGACCTGCAATCGTGAGGTCCCGTACCGATGAGTTTCTTTGGAACTTATGTACGGAATTTCACACCATTGGCTTTTCGGTGAAGGAAAACATCGTGAGGCAACCTGCATGCGTCCGTAGAAGAAATTCGATGGGGTATGTGAATCCACCAACCCGCACTGGGCCAGCGTGGTGGATATGGCCCAATCACCCATCGTGGGTAAGCCTACGTCCTGCAGTGGACTATTGAAAAGGCTGGTACAGTACAGTACAGTAATTACTATTATTACTATACCTAAGTGTAACCATTCCTTACCTTTCAATGGTGGTAGTAGCGGGAGTAGATGATACGCAGCAAACTATAGGAGTCATCGTGCCAAACGTACAGAGCTGAAATGAGAAAATTATTTAATTAGGTCGAAAGGGTCTCCACGTTCGAGCGTTCCGCTTGCTTCCTTGGTTCTAATGCCTCATTTACATTCAGCCCCTATCGCAGCTCCTCGCGCTGCCGGCAATAATTCCCTTAATACTGCTGTGGCAGGATCGAGGGATATGTGTTTTTACATACTGCCCTTCCTCTCACAACCCTAAATAACTTGTTCAGTTTCTAATAATTCTAAAAACTTAATTACAATGTCGTTGCTCCAATCGTACGGCATTTTTATGTAGGTAGGTAGTTGCAACTAAATTCAAGTTATGTACTTTGTGTTTGCAACGCACAGCAGATACACGTTTAACCACTCCGGGCGCCCGGCGTCAACTGAGCGCTTGCGGCTTGAGCAGAATGTAAATCCTACCCTACCGCTCGCGCTGCCGGTCCTTTGAAGTCCGCACTAAAAACCGCTCTTTTGGGGAGCGCTGGGCAGCGCGAGTGGCATTAAGCAGTGGCAAGAGAAGTATACGTTTACATACTCGTCCTGCCCACTTCCCTGCCCACTTCCCTGCTCACTACAGCTGAATGTAAATGAGGCATAAGAACCAAGGAAGCACGGTCAAAGGCTCAAAAATAGTAGAGAGTGCCCGCTTTGCTAAGTCATTCATTCCCCAATGGCGATAAAGTCTCTTCACTAAAGTCGGCCGGCACTCTTCACACGGCCTAGGCACGGTATACAACAGTATTGTGACTTGACCCTTTCCTTGATATACAGGGTGACTGGTTAACAATTAACATCCTTGTAGGGGATTATTCTGTACATCAAAACTAACAACTTTTGTTCTACAACTTTTGTCAAAACTTTAAAAAAATCAGCTGTTCCATACATTTTGTCAAGGTTGTTAGTTTTGATGTACAGAATAAGCCCTTACTGTACTGTACCAGCCTTTTTAATAGTCCACTGCAGGACGTAGGCCTACCCACGAAGGGTGATTGGGCCATATCCACCACGCTGGCCCAGTGCGGGTTGGTGGATTCACATACGCCATCGAATTTCTTCTACGGACGCATGCAGGTTGCCTCACGATGTTTTCCTTCACCGAAAAGCCCGTGGTGTGAAATTTCGTACATAAATTTCAAGGAATTCATTGGTACGGGACCGGGATTTGAACCCACGACCTCACGATTGTAAGGCGGGTGTTATTACCACTAGACCACCACGGCTCTAATAAGCCCCTAAAATGATGTTAATTGTTAACCAGTCACCCTGTATATCAAGGAAAGGGTCGAGTCACAATACTGTTGTATACCGTGCCTAGGCCGTGTGAAGTACGTAAATTTCTTGCTTATTGTTTACCAGTCACTCTGTATAATATAGCGCCATAAATGATGAATTGGGAATGAACAAGGAAACGTTCAATAACAAGATTATTTATTGCAAAAATTAGCATGACCGACTTCACCCGTGTACAGAATTCGCGAATATTTCGCACGGATCGATGTAGCACTTTTCACATTGTTGTTGATTTATCAAAAATGGCTCAGCCGATTTCGATAATATTTAAACGGGACCAATTTTGAAGGATACTCTATCCAATAAAAAAAGAATTATTAAAATCGGACAACAACGAAAAAAGTTATGTGTGGTTATACATAAAAAAATATATACTCATGTCGAATTGTATAGTTACCTACCTCCTCCGGTGGTTCGTCGGTCAAAAATACATATACCGCCTTACCACAAAAGTTTTAAACACGCTTTAAACACTGTTTAACCGTGCTATAAATTTACTGTTAATCATTGTCTATTGTGCGTAAAACTTTTGTGATGAGACGGATTGGGCTTATTGATGTTTTTAGGGTTCCGTAAAAACGAAAACCCTAAAAACATAAATCGAACGTTTACTAGTTACAAATCCACACGTTCTACGACGATAGTGGACGTCCTACAGCAGACATGATGATGACTAAGTAGATTTTTGACCGACATAACGGAGGAGGTACTCCATTCGACGCGCATTTTTTTTTTTATGTAGGTACATCCACGCATAACTTTTTACATAGTTGTTTGATTTCGATAATTCTTTTTTTTTTGGAAATAATGTACTTCGAAGTTAGTCTCATTTTAATTTTATCGAAATCGGCTGAGCCATTTTTGATAAATCAACAATAATGTGAAAAATGCTACATCGATCGGTCAATTGTGTCATGCCAGTTTGACTGCCTCGGTGGCTCAGTGGTTAGTGACCCTAACTTCTGGATCAATGAGGCGTGGGTTCAATCCCCACCCAGGCCATATATTTATGTGATGAACATAAGTGTTTGCTCTGTGTCTGGGTATTATTTAGTTATCCTACTAATATTATAAACGCGAAAGTTTGTGAGGATGGATGTATGGATGTTTGTTACTCTTTCAAAAACTACTGAACGGCTTGAGATGAAACTTTGTAATAATATAGCTTATATATCAGAATAACACATAGGCTATAAATTATAATGATATATTGCGTATGCGGGCGAAGCCGCGGGTAAAAACTAGTTATCTATATAAGTATGTATTTAAAAATAAGTATATGTAGTATATCAGTCTCTGGCAGCCATATCTCAAGCTATGCTTAGTTTGGGGTCAGAGGCCGTGTGTAAGATGTCCCAAAAATATTTATTTTTACTATAAAATATTTATTTTTGCAAAAAATAATATATAAGTACACTTATATCGTACTTACTTGGGGTTTGATTCTGTTCTCGACGTCTTGTTTTGCATCCGGGCATTGTGGGAATGGCGTGCATATCCCAGGGACGCCATTTTTAGAGCAGCTATCCCCTAATACAATTAAAAAAATAATTATGATGTACTTACAAGATAAAACGGTTAAAACTAATTTAGACTTTAGATATACCTGCCTATTCCGGCCCGTAACCGTTGAGAACTAGGGTCACGGCGACCTTTGAAGAATATACATAAGTACCTAATAGGTTGCTTTAAAAATATCACTATATTCTGGTAGTTTTTAATAGTACATTATGATATAAGTGCGGTAAGTTGAAAATTACACCCGAAGCGATATTGCTAGCCCGAGCCGTAGGCGAGGGCTATAAGGAAGCAGAGGCTGTAATTTTCAAAGCGCACGTATGTCATACGACGTTTTATATCATATTTGCGAGGAAATTAATAAAATTCTGACTTTCTTAAACGAATAAATCTGTAATAACTTGTTAAAGCAATTATAGAAATTTGAACAATTTTTAAAAGTGATTGTTACGTTACCAGTTGGCATTTTTAATGTTGTCAAGTTATTATTATTAGTTACAATTTCCCCAGTCTCTCTCTCACTCTCTTGAGTGAAGGGAAATTTATCACTACTTGACGACATTTTCAAATAAAAACAATGCAGCGAAAAGAAAAAGCGCGCGCAATAATTTTTATCTCCCAAAGTTAATTTTATTCATAAAATATTGACCACTTTTCTGACATAAAAACTCATTGCTAAGATTTTAAAAAGTATCGTTCATTTTTAGACGAAGCATCTTAAAAAACCGTGCGTGTTAAATTATTAAAAAAAAACTCGTGCGTTTTAGATTACAATAACACACAAGTGCGTAATGAAATACATTACGATATTGAAATTGGTGTAATTACAGCCACTTTAAAACAGATCAATTTGGCACAAGTCGTAAAAATAGTGCATAACTATGACCTATTTTTAGCACGCATTTATTATCTTTTATAACATATTTGCTCGTAAAGCCGGAAACATACTATCGGACGCGGCTTACGGACGCGACTGACAGCCGCGACCTAGACTATGAAAGTACACTGAGCCGTGCACACTATCGGACATAAGTCGCGGACGTCACTTTCGGAGTCGCGGACGTGAGACGTGTTTGAGCGATCTGCTATTCCATGGAAGAACATTGTTTCTGTTGCGACTGATGGTGCACTGTCTATGGTTGGTCGTCATCGTGGTTTTATAGCTCACCTTAAGCGACAACTGCCTGATGTACTGGTCATTCACTGCGTGATTCACAGGCAGCATTTAGTAGCAAAAAAGCTGAGTCCTAGATTGCATAAGTCTTAACAATATGTAATAAATGCTATCAACAAGATTCGAAGCAATTCTTTGAACTCTCGGTTATTTGCTCAGCTATGTGAAGAAAACGACGAAGTCTTAACTCGATTACTTCTGCACACTGAAGTTCGCTGACTATCATGAGGCTCTTGCTTAGAAAGATTTTCAGCCATTTTTGAATCTGTGTTGGAGTTTTTACAAGAAAAAGATCCGAATATGAAAGAAAATCTGAACAATTGTAAAACAGATATTTATTAGGTAAGTACTTGACTGATATCTTTGGAATGTTCAACAAAGTTAATTTGCAGCTGCAGGGTGACAATCTTAACTTGATTAAAACAAAATCAATAATATCGGCCTCCGTGGGAAAACTTATCCTTTATAAACAAAATTTAGGCAGAAAAGAATATTCGCAGTTTCCGCATTTGTTAAAATTATCCATTTTATAATACATGTCACTCACCTGGACGCATTACACAAGGATTTTACGGAGAGGTTTGAGGATCTTTTAAATTTACAAATTCCTCAATGGATAATAAATCCGTACAATGCCACAGCCATAGAAGAAGCCAATGTGATAATGCAAGAAGAGTCGATTACCATCAGCACAGACGAAGAGCTTAAGCAGAAGTTCAACCAAGGCTATCAGCGGGGCAAGCATACGACCACGATTCAAAGAATTATTTCTCGATATTTCTACAATACAGCAATAATTCGATATTTCGGGCGACGTTAACATGACTACGCAACGGAATGAAGACATATCGTGAGTGCTTATTGGCTGTAGCAGTCTTGTCGAGAATCTCTAACATGTGCAAGCGAAATTTGTCGAATTTTGACATTACTTCACGAGTATTTTTTCGTCCTTGTTTTTGAGGCCGAAATACGCAGAAATAAAAGGTTGAACAAATATTTTCTTAAAATTAAAATAAAAGAACGAAGTTCGTCGTCATTTTCAGTCGGTGGATGACGTGAGAAATGTAAAGAAATTATAGAATATTCAATTTATCATCAGTAGGCACGTCCACTGTAGAACCTCGGCCTCCCCTATAAATTTCCAATTAGGCCGGTTGGAAGCGACTTGTATCCAACGCGTTTCTGTGATCTTTATGATATTGTCAGTCTAACTAGTCGGTGGATGTTCTACGCTGCGTTTGCTGGTCAGTGGTCTCCATTGGAGAACTTTACAGCCCCATCGGCTATCTGTTCTTCGAACTATGTGCCACTGCCTCTTTAACTTACTAATCCACTGGGCTATGTCAGTAACTTTGGTTCCTCTGCAGATCAATCTCGCAGAGAGACACCAAGCATAGCCCTCTCTATAGCACATTAGGATGACTTGAGTTTATTTATAAGACCCACAGTAAAATACCACGTTTACTGTACGTTTACCACTGACAATACACAACTGTCAAAAACTTACACGAAAACGGAATTAAATTTATTCATGTACACTTTGAAATAAATAAATGATTTTAAGAATCTTCCGTTCACCGTAGTATTATTATAATTATCTTCTTTGCCACAAGTGACAGAGCGCCATCTATCCGCAAGTCCGGAAGTGACACGGGGCGGGGCCCGCCGCGAATATGCGCCAATCACAGAGATTTGTAAATCCGAACGACATTATCCAGTTAAATTTGAATGGTCTTTACAAATATTATGCGAATACGAAATATGAGGATATCAGATTTTGTCGTATTACTTATTACTCGGATCTATTCAATATTACTCATCTTGTATCGAATACCATTATATCAACCGCACGTTTAAATTACCAGTGTAACATCTGTTTCTTGTGACGATTTAGCCCGAAATAGCATCAAAATAGAAATTTAATTTCGTTATTGCGCATCTTAGCTGGACAGGAGTTCTGGTTGCAACGCAACATTGAAACACAGTATCCTACATTGTGGAACATTGCTGAAAAATACCTTATCGCTTTTCCATCATCGTATCTAGTTGAAACACACACTGAAGTGTGGTAACAAACATTTTGACGAAACAAAGAAACCGTTTGAAAATCACCAGTGTGAAGTTGGCAGCCAACTCTAACAGCCAATATAACCCGACCAAATAATGTGAACTTTTTTGTGAAGTTAGCAGCCATCGTCAAGAACGTAATAAAGCTTTCAAACACTAATACCAATGTGGTCCGAAAACCTTAATTATAGTCTAAGCTACACCCTACATAAAAATTAAACCCTATAATGTAGCTCAAAAATAAGATAAATAACTCATTACAAGATTACAGGGCGCGGCAAAGAGAATGTAAGGGCGCGGTGGATTTCGACCGGGTTGGACGTCGTTACGTCAGATTGGATTACAAATTCTGATTCTTTGATACATAAGCTATCAGAAACATGTAAAATAAAATTGTCTAAAATGTTTTTTGATGCTATTTTGGCTATACAAACATGACACATTTTTTGAAAATTTTAAAAAATGTAAAAAAATTCTATAAGTTCTATTTTTTTTTTCAACTAATTTAAATAAAGCACGCAACAACAGCTATAACGCTATACAACAAAATAAGTTTCAGGGCCCTGCAAAATGCTACTAGGCGAAAATTCTCGACAAAATCTGAAAAAGACCGCAATTTCAATTTTCACTCACCAATATTGAACCGGATGTAACTAGATTGGTAGATGGGTAAGGCCGATAAAAATGGATTATTTCATCTGGCTTCAGCGTCCGGCATTTTTTTACTAAAGAAATACTTAATACTAACTAGTTTTTATTTTTCTTACTTAGCGCAATGTTTTTCCTAATAGGTTTACTGGACAAATATTCGCAAAAATGAAAATTTTATTTTTCTATTTTATAAAATAATCTTTTGTTGCGACATTTTCAGAACAAAAAAATGTGTCCCTTGTTTTCATCGTTAAGTAAATATGTTTAAATTTTGATGTTCTGTGTCTTTCAGTAACTATAACATTTTTATTAATAAGTAATACTTATTCTACAAGGTGACTAATTTTATACACCATTAACTAATCAAATAATGAAATTCTGGTACTTTAACGTCGCGTCCTCGTATTTGATGCTTTTATGTCACGTATTTTATGTTACGATAATTTCCACTAAAACTTAGCAATTGAGCGGTAGAACTCGTTTTTATAAAACGTCAACACCCTTGTTTGCTTGTCTATGCTATGTCTTTCATTCGTCAGCCATTTTTGTGACCTGTGCGTCTTGACTTTCGAACCGAATGAAGTTGTTTTTGTGGAATAAAATAGATTCCACCTGAATTAAAAGTAAATTTGTATCATTTCATTATAAGAAACAGACTAGTTAGCAAACATAGTGTTTAATAAATCGCTAGAAGCTGCGTACGTTCTCATATTGTCATCGTGTTTCCAGAAAATTGATAATGTTTGATAAGAGTTTAGCTTTTAAGTGACGTTTTATGTCACAAACCCGTAACACACTTGTATGTTACTTTTAAGTTACATGCGGCCAATTTCCCGGCCTTACCCAGATAGTCACCAGGTTCATCCATCACACTGAATGTTTTATTTTCTCTTTGCGATTTAATACTTTTTTAAATGTAACTTCCTACCTACTTAAGATTCTTTAAGTACTTAATTTGTGATAATCATTATAAATTAAACTTGATATTTACTGAATTGTATGTCTTTTTATTTTGTTAAATTTTGATGAGAAAATGAAGTCAACTTTACTCACTTAACCAAGTGCAAAGTTTTCCAATTGGTACCTTAGTAGGTACCAAGGTATTTTGTATCAATAGGAAAAAACTAAAGATAGGCCCCATTCATAATAGTCTGGTAACTTAAAGCATTGCTAATTCTCACTCTGTTTTCTTCTATTGACCTAAGTCAGAATAAAAATAACACTCTGTAGCAGCTGTTTTAAGTTACCGGACCATTATGAATAAGAGTAATTTGGCCATGGGGGTAACAGTTCGTTTTGGAAAAGGGGTCACTTGTCCAAAATAGTTTGGGGATCCTTGGTTTAAATGGTAGAGTTATGTATGTAAATCAAGTACAAAGGTGAAAAAAATGTCTAAATGGAAAATATACATTATGGTATGGAATTTACTGGACGTTGTTTGATTTCCCTGACCTTAGTATAAAATGTAGGGGAACTGAAGGCAAAACGGGACACTTAAGGAAAACCAACATATTTTCTAATTCTATTAAGTTTCATTCAAAAAAACGTTTTACAATTGTACTTAACACTTATCAGTCTACATTAATTAATCATCAGACTTTAAAAAATATCACGCATTAGGAAGATTTTGGATGATTTCCAAAAACTCACCTTTGGACCATTTTGCCCACATATGAAGGTAAAACGTACCACACTAACGGGTAAACGGACCCGCCAGAAAACTATGCATCTTCGACTCTGGAGTGCATCTTTCGCATATAAACCTTGTATCTTCGTCATTATCTTCCACCCCTGCGCAACTACAATGTGCCCAGAGGTGACAAATAGGGCATTGAACCCAACCTTCATTTGATTGGGAATAAAGATGTGAACAGTAAAAACATTCAGTGTCTTCTGCGTCTTCGTCAGAAGATGAATCCTTCCTATTTCTCCTTCTCTTTGGTTTCGTTTTCTTTTTTGCCTTTCCATTAGTAGTTTTCTGTTTGGCGTTCAAGTTAAAAAAATTTTAACTTTCTTGGCTTCGTTTAAGTTATTTGATTTAAATGATTCGTTAATAGCAACTATGATTTACTATAAATTGCACTGTAAAAACAAACCCTTGAAAAAACTCGACGAAAAACTATGAATAATTAAGTTAGAAGTCAAAAAACACACTAAGGTAAAACGGACCCGTGGTCCGTTTTGCCCAGGTCCGTTTTGCCTTTTAGGTACTTTTTTATCCTATGTATTTTTTTTAGGTTATGCATGAGACCAATTTTGACTCATTTGTTCTTTAAGAAACAATAATTCAATGAAGATAGCTATGAAATTAAAAAATACAGTAAGAACTAAACACACCAAAAGTATAGGCAAGTCAAAAAAAAGGTTTTTTACATCAAAATACCAAAAAAACGACTTACCGCGGCCAAAATCTGTAGGAACGTATGACAGTCTCGCGAACACTGACTGAGAGCGAGAATGAAGGAACTCTTTTAGCTACGTAAACCATCAATAGATGGCGTTAGTAGTTTCGAAGTAATCGCAAAGTTCCGTCTTGCCCGCAGGGTCCGTTATGCCTTCTATTCCCCTATGTATATTCACTACCTATTTTTTGGTTTCGTTACACACTATCTTTCTAAGATATAAAACACCTACCTTCAACAGCAGCGTCGACATTCACGACACACAAAACAAAGATTAAAGCAAAAATCATCACGTCACACTTGTAGCTCAGAAACGAGTTTTAAACGACTATTAAAATTTTATTGTAAGTTTTCCTGTTGACGATCATCTCACGATGCAAGCAATATTGTCCTTTATATCATTGAAATAAAGGTGAGGGTTATCAATGTTTATATTTATTTAAATAACCTTTATAAGTAGAATTTATTTAAAGGCGACTGATCGGATGCAGTTGTTTCAACTTAGTGGTATGAGCGGCTCAAATAAATTACAAGAATGTCTAATACTGGTTTTAACCTAATAGCCGGAGATCCCACTGCAAGAACATCCCGCTCATAGCGTACACGCTTCATACCAATTTTTTCTTGATTATATGAATAGGAGAATATATTTAAATAGGGTTGCCTTGCGAAATTTGGCCGTAAGTATTTGAAATTTATTAATGTTTTTTTTAAATTTCTAGGTAAACATATCCTTCATTTGTTTTTAGATACATTACGAAGCTTATAATAAATCTACACAAGGTTGCCTAACGAATTGTAGCTTCTAATTTATGTCATTTCCTAGCATTTTGGTTTTTACATTTCGTTAGGCAACCTTGTTTACCTAGATACAAGGTTATTTCTAAACAATTAGCATCCTTTTAGAGGCTTATTCTGTACATCAAAACTAACAACTTTTGTCAAAACTAAAAAAAACAGCTGTTCCATTTGGTCGCGGGTGAACGATATTTTTCTATGGAACAACAATTTTTTTTTTTAGTTTTGACAAAAGTCGCAGAACAAAAGTTGTTAGTTTTGATGTGCAGAATAAGCCCCGAAGAGGATGCTAATTGATTAGAAATAACCCTGTAGGTATATATTCTAAGCTTCGTAATGTATCAAAAAAAACAAGTGAAAACAATGTTTTTTTCAAAAAACAATCAAACTTTTTTCAACCAATAATACTGGCGGTCACATTTCGCAAGGCAACCTGATTTATATGTATTCTTCTATGAAATACATTTATATAAAAAACAAATGAATGATACGTTTTCCTATAAATTAACTAAACATTCTTAAATTTCAAATACTTACGGCCAAACGCAAGGCAACCTATTTAAATTTATTCTCCTTTTCATATAATTACGTAAAATATAGTTTGAACCGTGAAGCGGGATGTTCTTGCGGTGGGATCTCGGACTATAAGTTGTTCTGCTCATCGCCCACTTTTAACCTGTTTTTGTTGAGGTAAAAAATATCGCGTTCAGAGCAAGTTTTAAGCAGCATGAAGACCTCTGACATTTGAAACAACCGTAACCTACTCAAGAGTCGCGGCAGCGTTCTGTTATAACCGAGTATGCCCACCTTTAGCGCCCGTAAATACTGCAGGGCTTAAAGACAAGTATAGGTGACATATTTATTTATAGTTATTTACTTTATTGCACACCATTTGTACGAAAGAAGGACTTAACGCTAAATAACATTATCTGCCAGTCAACCTATAGGTAGAAGACATTGGGAAGTAGGCATGAATAAATAAACACAGAGATAAATTAACTACAATCAACACAAATCAAAACTAAAAATTAATATATACCAAATAATCATACAATTTAAATTTAAATAAAATACATAAACTTACATAAACTTTTTTTTACGCGATGGGTTCTTGAATAATCAGTTAAAACGCCGATTATTCACTTTGCACTTTATTGCACAAAATCACAATACACACGACACAACTGTTCGCACAAACACTTCACACTGGCACTGATATTCACACAAACTAGTCACTTCACTATCACTGGTACCGCACTTGAACACGAGATGTTTTCGCTTCGACGGTAAACGAAGAACTGATCCCCAAGGGTCAGCCGGCGTATTTATATCCGTTATTTCCTACAGCCTCGAACCTACGAGATAATTCGCAACATTACTCGATCTAATAAACGCTATTGTGTTAACAAGTAAACAACTTGAAAGTTCGAGACTTTCCTATTGTTCTCAAATACGTAAACACCCAAACAAAAAACTAAACAATAGACGGCAGACAAAGACTGATCCCACTCAAGTCATAAAACCATAAATCTCGCACTTGGGTGTAAACAACTTGCCGTAATTACCGCGCGGTCTAATGCGTTACACTATTATAATAAGTACATGATAAGATGATAACTAGTAAAAGATAAAATAGGTTATCCCGTGTTCGAGATTTTGGACAACTTCAAGTAATGCTCCCGCACAAGGCATTTAAAGACAGCCTTCGAAGGCGCTTGCCGAAAATGGATGGAAGCTTAGGTATTCCAAAAGCGCTCGGCTTCAACACGGAAAGAGTCGTGACTTCGGCCACGATAATACGTGATAGGTATAGGCTGCATCACACAAGATGACGGAAATGAAGTTACAAGTC
Source organism: Hypomecis punctinalis (assembly GCA_949316475.1). NCBI lineage: Eukaryota > Metazoa > Arthropoda > Insecta > Lepidoptera > Geometridae > Hypomecis > Hypomecis punctinalis. Next base: position 5,478,746 of record OX438822.1, read on the forward strand.
AGCAAATGAGAAGTTAGCTGCAGAATGAAGATGAAGAAGATGATATATACATCATTTGAAAGCTTGTTTTATGGGCTTCCCAAAAATATTTAATTTAGATTTTTTCACCCCTCCAATTTTTTTTAAATGCGAAAAATAAATTGTATGAAAAATAACAATACAGCTTATTACTTTTTCTAGTTTAACAATGATAAAGTGCTTCTATCGTTATTTTACTTGCATTCGTAGCTGATTCTTCCACATTCATTGCTTAATTTGCTAAAATTAAAAATAATAACCTACCAGTGTGACCAGTTATTAGGTTCAATGTGACAAACAAACACTTTAAAAGTGTGTCTAATTGGAAAAAATGCTTTTATTTAACATTTTGAAGGTTACTTAATCAAAGTTGATAGAGATAAACTACTTATTGAGCCAAATATATTTATTTACCCTAAAAATTCAAAATGAATTTTAAAAAAATCGGAGGGCTCTTTTTTGTTTTTAACTATTGTAATAGACTCAGAAAATTATGAACTTTCTCGAAATGTAACGAGTGTTGTGGTTAGAATTTTTGATTATTATTATTATACCAGTCTCCATACATTTTGTGGACATGTCCTTTAAAACCTCCCATGTGAAATTTTTCTATAAATTAGATTTAAAATTTTTTGCAAGATACTTTTAGGAGCTTTTTTTTTAATGTATCGTTTGCAAAAACTCTTATGTGAATATTTTAATATTTTACTGACACCTCAGAGCAAATAAAAAAATCAAGAGAGAATGTTGTGAACAAACAAGTGAAGCCAACCAAAACTACGCCTCGCCGTGTACAGACAATTACACACACATCCAGGTAACTATGAAACTACGCCTTGGCTTGTCAGCCAAACTATGGCGGCGCAATAGCGACGCACTCACACATGTATAAAAAACCGGCTTCACTTGACTGTTCAACGACGTTCCCTCTGGTTTTTTTTATTTGCTCTGAGACTGACACACGGTGCATTAAGATTCGTCCACTATGGAGCCACTTCACTAAGTCATCGGCGTAAAGCAGCTGATGTTGCTTTTCTCTACAAAATCATACACGGTAAAATGGACAGCCCGGACTTGAACCAAAATATCAACTTTTCTGTAGGTACCCCGCGAAGTTGGTTCACACCGAGAAATCAAGACTTTTTCTCTGCCTATTTGCCGAACCAATTATGCTCAAAATTCACCCATAAATCGCTTGTGTCGTACTTATCACAGTTTCATGTTGACATTTTCAACACGTCAATCAACAAAATCAAACAATACTTTTTTGTTAATCTTAAGTACCTAATATGTATTGTAAATTTTTAGATTATTTATTGTTGTAATTTTTTTCTCATTTTCATTACTTTTTTCTTACTTGCCAAACTTCTAGTGCTTGATTTGTAAGCATGTTGCGTTTGCACCTAGAAGGTTGGACAGCCTAACATGTTCTATTGTTATGTATTATTTAATAATTTTGACTGTATCAACCACTTTGCAAACCAATAAAAAATAAAATTAATAATTATGCGACTATGATCATTTTTTTTGTTTTTCTCAAAAACTTACTTTTTTGCAACGACGAAGCCTGCAATTTTCCTACCAAGCGTGCAGCCCTAACGCTTGTGTAATACGTGGCCATGTGGGGCTGTATTTATTATATATGTCCAATCCATAAAAGGATCCGCATCAGTTATGGTGATTCAATGTGGTAATGTTTTATACCATCTCACCCAACAATACTTTAGTGTGGGTTAAGCGGGCGAGGAGATAAATTGCGACCTCACGAACAATCAGCTTATTTCACAGAAGATTACGTATGACTACAATTATAGAGAAAACTTTATAATTGTAGTCATACATGGCGTTCCGCAGCGTAACGCACGCTGCCACCATTTTATCAAGAATCACAACTCGAGCCGTTCTAAACACAGTTCACCATAACCTCTCCGAACCAGGTTTCCTTACAACTCACAAGTGACATCTGTCATGTCATTATCGCATTTTCCCACCCATCGGCCAATCATGCGATGCACTTGAAACCTCCTTGGAACCAATGAGCAGCGTTCGTTACAAGCGTTACCCCAGGAATGTTGCCACTACCATTCCTAGTCCTTCGAAATAATACTAAGTGGCACTATTTAAAAATAAACTTAAAACTATTGTCCCGATATATATTACCGTACTTCAGTACCTAGTCAAAAGGTTTAAAATGTTTGGTAGAGAAATAAAACAACGAAGTGAGGTCGTCACAAGGAGGAAATGTACTTCTTGACAATTATTATCACTTAAAACACGATAAATAATACAATTACACATACGCGACTACGTATCAATAAATACCAACAAAAATACAAGACTTGCCAGGTTGCAGCGATCTACTAAACTTACAATAGGGCGCCGATTCTGACATTTAAAACTAGACTAATCATAGACTGACTTATAATATCTTACAAAACAATAGCGTAGTGGGCGGCAATAGGGTGGGGGCGGCACCTTTAGGGGGCGGAAATAATTCACAATAAATATTGATACTTCTAAATAATCCTACTATATAATATTATAAACGTGAAAACAGGGATGTTTGTTTCTCTTTCACGCAAAAACTACTGAACGGATTGATTGATTGATTGCTTATACATCAGAATAACACATAGGCTATAAATTACAAAGATATTGCGTGAAACGTAGTTCGCCGGATCAGCTAGCTAAAAATATTTGAGCAAAATTAGACCTGACAATTTAAACTTTCAAAATTGAGTCCAGTATGTATTGAATTCAAATAAACAAGATTTTTGATAATTCCTATGAGGAATATTCAAATATTCTTATGAGGGCGGCATTTTTTTCTCCGCCCCAGGCGGCATATACTCTACGCCACTTTTAAATAAAATATAAAAGCAATAAAATTGTAGCCATCCTTTTCTAACACAAGGAAAAGAGACGCATATAATTTTAGTTCAATCAAATTAGTTTAGTACAGTGTAATATAAGAATCGACGCCACATATTTGAGTTGAATATATTACAGGATTTCTTTATAACTACTCCTTCGCACGGCGATTTTTTAAATTTAATAATTGCTATAAAAAATATATATATCAAAAAACTGCTTTAGAAGACATACATGGAAAAAATGCAAAAAAAAAACAACACTTATTATACTCTATAAAATTTAACTTGATCTCTGCGACAGTGACATTGACATAGAAGATTGACATTTTTAGAGTTGAGATAGTGGTGGAAAAAATCGATTTTCAAACAATGTTGTAATGAAATCGAATGAGTAGTTGAAGGTGAGAAATTGGATTTTATTTACTTACTATTATTTAAGATCAAGTATGTACACATGTAAATAATGTTATGATATTAATTAAATACTCATAATAATGTAACGATATTATTTTATCGACGTTTTTCACTATTATCGATGCTATTATTCAAATATACAATAAAATTAATGATAAATTAAGTTTTATTTAAAATATCGTCAGAATAAACTATCGATATTTTAATTAAAACTCTATCTAAAACTCTGTGGTCACGATCATTCGTCGCCCATCACTAATCGACATGCCCATAAAGTATGACATTGACAGGTACTGTCTGTACTATTAAGAAATTCAGGACTTCATAGGCGTGATTTTTCTGACAGCTGTCGCAGAGATCAAGTTAAATTTTATAGAGTATAGTCGCATATTTTAAAATGACTGCAATAGTCGGATCAAACGTCTGTAAAGTTAGCCATAGGCCGCGTCACATAAGTTGGCGGAAACGAAGTTAGCTACAAGCTGCGCAATAACCAATCCTGACTGAAGCTCAAAGCCGCGGGTTAATTGGATATTACGCTGATGGTTTTGGCGGGAACGCGGAAAAATCATGTCGCCTCATTGTATTATTTTGTTAAACTTGTGTTTTTATCAGTGATAATTGGTGAAAATGGTGGTAATTCGTTGATTATGAGCTGATTTACGCGCATCAGTGTAGGCAAGTGATATAATGTAACGTATCATGTTGTTCCGTGTTGTTATCAAAACTCCATAGACGCCTCTAGAAAAGTCTCCACTGCTTTACTGAGGTATGACTTGGACTATGATTGGACTTGACCGCGACTTTATTGGACTATGACGAGACTACGACAGTGACTATTTTGATAAAATATTATCAAAAAATATTAAAACGTACTACTTGACACTGGTAAATGCACAATAATGCGACGCCAAAACTAAGAAGAAGAAGAAGGATATTACGCTTCTGCAAACTTCATTTCCGCCAACTTGCGTGACGCAGCCTATACAAAGTTCGCAACGACTGCTTCAGACTCCATAAAGTTTGATTAGAACTTCGATAGTTTGTGAATTGAAAAATCATTACCAAATTGTTATAGCGCGGTCATTTTCAACTAAATTACTGAGTCCATAAATCAGAATGAGACCTCATTACAGCGCTCATTAAGCCTAAGGAGTGTGAGCGAGACAGAAACATAAGATAAAGAAGATAGAAGAAAAGATGACTAAATAAATTAGAATAAAAAGACCGATACAAATAGTATTTTATTGGTAACTGTGAGTTATAGTGCTAGTTTTATTCTAAAAAGATTTGATTTATTTCATCTCGCCTGATACTAGCCCCTTGTCCTGTGATTGGCGATGCGATGCCACGCGTGTCGCTTTACAGCTATATAAATAAAACCAAGATAGCGCGTACTACAGTAGGAAAACACCACAGGAAATACGAACAGCTGTTATATGCAGTTTATACTGTACTGTGAAATAATATATTAAAAAGGTTTCCAAATTCTGAGTGACGCGAGCTGCAGTCTACGTTACTTTTGATTTGCGCGATAAAACGCATCGCATCACATCGCGCGTTGTTGCTCACTTCGGACAGCTGGTTAATAGAATAGTCTAACTAAACATAGTTTTACAGTGTAGATAATAGTTAATCTAATACCATGTGTATACTATTATAATACCAAATGTGTATTATTATAATACTAAGTGTGTGTTATTATAATACCAAGTGTGTATTATTATAATACCAAATGTGAATTATTATAATACCAAGTGTGTATTATTATAATACCAAATGTGTATTATTATAATACCAAGTGTGTTTTATTATAATGCCAAATGTGTATAATTATAATACCAAGTGTGTATTATAATAATACTAAGTGTGTATTATTATAATACCAAGTGTGTATTATTATAACACCAAATGTGTATTATTATAATACCAAGTGTGTTTTATTATAATGCCAAATGTGTATTATTATAATACCAAGTGTGTCTTATTATAACACCAAATTTGTATTATTATAATACCAAGTGTGAATTATTATAATACCAAGTGTGTATTATTATAATACCAAGTGTGTATTATTATAGTAAGACAATCTGCATATCGACCAGTCCTTAAACGTAGCTGTACACGTATATTTCAGTAACCAGTTGCGAGATTTATATATTAATTTGTTATCTCTATTCTACCATCAACCGGCGAAGGAATTCGAGTAACTTACAACCCAGCAACGATTGAAGCCGGTTCTTCAACCCCCTGCTTAACCTTCCTAAGGAACATGACCGCTTCACGGCCATCGATAAGCCTATGATCGTAGGTTAGAGCGATGTACATCATCGGTCGGATCACCACTTGACCGTTCAGAGCGATCGGCCGTTCGAAAATGCCGTGCATGCCCAAAATAGCCGATTGAGGAGGGTTGATGATTGGTGTGCCCATTAGAGAACCAAAAACTCCCCCATTGCTGATAGTAAAAGTTCCTCCATCCATTTCTTCAATAGTCAACTTCCCTTGTCTAGCTTTATCAGCCAAACCCGCGACGGTTAACTCGATATCGGCGTACGTCATGTTTTGTACGTTCCTTATTACGGGCACGACTAAGCCTTTCGGTGTTGCCACTGCGACGGAAATGTCCACGTAATCGCGGTAAATAATCTCATTTCCTTCAATAACGGCGTTGCAGACGGGTTGGTCTAAAAGCGCGTTGGCGGCGGCTTTTACGAAAGGCGACATGAGGCCAAGTTTGACGCCATGTTTCTTGGTGAAGGCATCGAGATTTTTCTTGCGGAACGCCATGATGTGAGACATGTCGATTTCGTTGAAGGTTGTGAGCATTGCGTTGGTGTTTTGCGCATCTTTTAGTCGTTGGGCGATGCGCTGGCGCATGCGGTTCATTTTGACGCGTTGCTCGGTTCTTGTGCCGGCGATTTCTTTGCTATAATCTGTTGGGGGGACTTTTACTGTGGCTGTTTCGATGGCTTGCGCGTGACGGATGGCTGCTACTGGGATGGAAGATGTGGGAGCTGCGGGTGGTGGGGTGGCGCGGGGTGGGGGTGGCGTTTGGGGTGGTGGGGGGGTGGGAGTGGGGGGTGGGGGTGCAGCAGCGGCGGCGGGGGGTGGCGGGGGAGGGGCAGCAGCTTTGGGCGGCTCGGGCGCGGCCGCGGCTGGGGCGGCGGCGGATTTTGCTGGTGCTTCTCCTGGAAATTAAATAAACAAATATTAGATTGGTACAGCCAAAGGATATAACACAAAAATATATTGAACTTCAGCCGTTACCGTGTACAATCAATACAATTATGAAATTAGCTTCAAGCTACACGAAACCCAAACGCGCAGCTTATTTTTTACTATTGGAAAATTAACAACATTTCAAATTTTTAACATATATTTATTTATTATCTGAAAGAATATTTCATAATAACATATACTTATTTTTTATTTTTCCAATACGACTTATTTTTTCCGTCAAATTAAGTTTTAAAAAGTAGCTTATTCTAAAAGGACGTAACTGCAAAACTTAGGAATCATGTACAATTTTACTGAAGCCACATTAGAAAAAAATAGGTGCTAGCGTTGCTGTCACTATCAATACCAATCAATTCGTTACAATTCACAACAAATAGGCCGGGAGGTCAGCGCGAAAAGTCCACTATGTACCGCGGTATACTATGGGAAGAAAAATATAAAAAAGTTTAACAACTGCCAATCACCTGAAATATCTGCTGATATATATATCACCTGATATATCACATGGTCTGCCATACAGGCTTTAAATTAGCACCACTTAAAAGAAGAAGAATAAGTAGTACTAGGTCCAAAATACTTATAAAATTAAAACGGATTCTTCCACCAAATGCTAGGGAACCCAGCTGACTGACTCCAGTGGTATTGGATGTACACCATTTTGAGAACTTAATACCAATAATTCAGCTTTTGAAAAGTATTTGCATTTTTTGCGTTTATCTCTCGGACTAAAGCAAAATAAGTAATTTGAAAATGACACTGACATTTTATTTTTAAACCACATTTTATGTGTCAACACTGTCAGTGTAACTGTCATTTTATATTACTAGTTTTTTTTTTATCATTAGCAACTGAACTTTTTGTATAAATCCCGAAACGGCTTGGGTGAGAGTTTTTATCTAATATCTTAGCAGTTACTGCACTAAATTTTTTGAAAAAATAAGCATAATGATCATCATCTCGATATCTCGAAATGGTTTTGGAATATCATAGCCTTGTGAAATATGAAAACTTGTGAATTACTAACCACAGATTGCAGGGTATGTGCCCTTTGTAAACTAAAAAGTACAATTATTTGATTTTACTGTACAAGCGCAGCTTTTTGTGAGCTCTAGTTAGGATTCGATACTGCGCAGCTTGTAGCTAACTTCACGCTGACTTGTATGATTCGGCCTGTGCTATCAATTTTGAAGAGCTTCTGTCCAGCCTTGACAGAGTCCTTGACGTAGATCTCCTTGATGATCCCGTGTCCAGGATACATCGCCGGGATGGCTGTCTTATGTCACTCATCATCCACTGCTGGACATAGGCCTACCCTACACATCTCCAATAATAGGTTATAGCTTGCATCAAGTGTGATCCTGCAGTCTTCAGATCAACCGTTTACTTTTTGGGTGGACGTCTTACTCTATGCTTGCTGGTATGTGTTTTCTACTCAAGAACCTAGTAGTAGTACTCGTATCTCAGTCATTTTGGTTCTTCTATGCATCTTACTAGCCATGCTCTGACCCTAAAGTCAAATTACATTTTTCATAAGGAGGTCATCCATCTACTTTGTCGGTGGACGTCCTACTCTATGCTTGTCAGTATGTGGTTTTCACTTGAGAAGTTTTAAATCCCATCGGTCATTAATCGTCCGAGCCCTATCAACTGCCATTTCAACTTGCCAATAAGAAGTTATTAGTATAAATAACTTCTTACCAGTGATATCAATTTTGAAGAGCATCTGTCCAGCCTCGACAGTGTCCCCGTCCTTGACGTAGATCTCCTTGATGACCCCGTGTCCAGGATACTTCACGGATGGCTGTCTTATCTGTCTCTCATCATCCACTGCTGGACATAGGCCTACTCTATACATCTCCAATCATCCATCAGCCAAAGGACGTCCACTGCTGGACATAGGCCTCCCCTATGGATTTCCAATAAGACCGGTTGGAAGCGGCTTGTATCCAGCGCGATCCTGCGGTCTTAATGAGGTCATCCGTCCACCTTGTGGGTGGACGTCCTACGCTGCGCTTGCCGGTACGTGGTCTCCACTCGAGAATTTTCCGACTCCACCGGTCATCAGTCCTCCGCGCTATGTGCCCTGCCCATTGCCACTTCAACCTGCTAATCCGTTGGGCTATGTCGGTAACTTTGGTTCTTCTACGGATCTCCTCATTCCTGATTCGATCCCGCAGATCCGTCCTGCCCCCCGACCGCCTAAGCAATAGCAATCGCAATAGCAATCGTTTATGACTTCATTTTAGTCATTTGGCACCGCCTATGTGACGTTAGCCATCAAAGTTGTTCATTCAACGATTGCTTTCGCAATCCGCGCAAAGCAATTGATGGCTAACGTCACATAGGCGGTGCCAAATGACTAAAATGAAGTCATAAACTATTGCGATTGCTATTGCTTAGGCGGTCGGGGGGCAGTTAGGTAGGTCCGACTTCAAGAAAGAGGCCAATCGCCGAATCCAACTCGGCTGGGCAGCGTTTGGAAAATTGCGTAGTGTCTTCTCGTCCGACATACCTCAGTGCCTCAAGTCGAAAGTTTTCGACCAGTGTGTGTTGCCAGTGATGACTTATGGCACAGAAACGTGGTCTCTCACTATGGGCCTTATTAGTAAGCTCCAAGTAGCCCAACGAGCTACATCTACAATAAGACTGGTAAAAAGTAAAAGTTCGTATAAGCCAGTTAGATAACCCTGGTGTCAGTTTTAAGCTGCTGAAGGCCTCTGGCTAAACGGTTTGAACAACTGGGACCTACAACTTACCGTGTCACCTAAGCCACGGCAGCGCTCCATAGGAAATGCCGAAATCCGTGGTCACCTATCCGAGGACTGAGTGTCAAGTGGGAGTTTTGCAAATCAAACCGAATTACTTTTACGTCGCGTTGACCGAGCGCGCCGTGCACACACGCGAGCACATTGACACACACGCTTTCTTCCTTTCCTTTCTTCTATCGTACGGCTAGACAGATGCGACCAAAGCGCCACCCTTTTATGGTGGACATTCCGCGCGTTAGAACCAAACGTTTCGAATCCTCATTCCTCACACGAACAGCCGGAATGTGGAACGCTTTGCCTGGGTCTGTCTTCCCGCTAAAGTACAACGTGGGTGTCTTCAAATCCCGAGTAAATAGGTATCTTATAGGTAAGCGTGCTACACCCTAGACCGCACATCTGCTTAACATCAGGCAGTGTGTAGTCAAACGCGAACCTATCTGAAATAAACAAAAAAAAAAACGCTTGAATTAGCCAATCACAGACGTTGCCGCGCTCGTGTTCGATCGGTTTGGCGCTCGTTACATTACCGTAAAAAATACTCACACTTAGCTATTCAGTTTTCTGTACGTGACACAAGATGGCGCTGTGTCATTTCCATACAAATCACATCAAACGTTAACGCGATCGAGCTCGAGCGAAAATCTCGCACTTAGCCCTCTGACCGCGCCGAATGTTGCTTAACTTTGGTAACCACTGAGACTTAGTCCTACTCTATAAGTGATTCTTACCAGTGATATCAATTTTGAAGAGCTTCTGTCCAGCCTTGACAGTGTCTCCATCTTTGACGAAGATCTCCTTGATGACCCCGTGTCCAGGAGACATCACCGGGATGGCTGTCTTATCTGTCTCGATCTCGCATATCACCTGTGGACAAAATCAATTATATTCCTTAGATAATTTATTGGGGACATCTTACACACGGCCTCTGACCCCAAACTAAGCAAAGCTTGTGATATGGCTGCCAGAGACTGATATACTACATAGGTAAAGGTATTTTAAATACATACTTATACAGGGTTATTTCTAATCAATTAGCATCCTTTTAGGGGCTTATTCTGTACATCAAAACTAACAACTTCTGTTCTGCGACTTTTGTCAAAACTCAAAAAAAAAATGTACGTTCTTCCATAGAAAAATATCGTTCACCCGCGACAAAATGTATGGAAAAGCTGATTTTTTTGAGTATTGACAAAAATTGCATATCAAAAGATATTAGTTATGATGTACAGAATAAGTCCCTAAAAGGATGCTAATTGATTAGAAATAACCCTGTATAGATAGTACCTAAATAACACCCAGACACAGAGCAAACACCTATGTTCATCACATGAATACTTGCCCTGGGTGGGGATCGAACCTACGCCTCTTTGATCCAGAAGTCAGGTTCACTAACCACTGAGCCACTGAGTATAAAACAAAGTCGCTTCCAGCTATATTATCCAGCTGTCTGTCCCCATGTATGCTTATATATTTAAAACTACGCGACGGATTTTGATGCAGTCATTTTTAATAGATAGAATGATTCAAGAGGAAGGTTTATATGTATAATACACCCGGGCGAAGCCGGGTGGGTCGCTAGTAATAGATATTTAGAAGAGATATATAGAAATAGATACTAATAATATTTTAAATCCAAAGTACAGCCTTGGCCAAAAGTATTAGGCACCTTTAAAAATCAAAATGCATGTTTACTACTTAACCAATAACTGAGTGCTTATCTTAAATGACTTACCAGGGTCATAAATAACTTATTAGAATATCAAGCGGCTCTTTGTTAAGGTAATAAAACACCTGGTGACCGAAAACAAAGGATTCGGTTTTCTTTCGGTCTTATCAGTCAATGTTTGGTCACTTGTGTTCTGGACTCTAACAAGTAAACAAGCTTTCATTTCTGTTGATGTGATTAAATTGACACCTAATTTTGTTAAAAATGCCAAAAAAGAGTGAAATTAGTTTAGGAGTTAGAGTGAAAATACAGGGTGTCTAATACTTTTGGCCAAGGCTGTATGTTTGTTGATGTGTTACTCTTTCACGTATCTGTTCACAACACTAACTGGATGCTGATTTTCGTTAATTTTTCTGGTTTTACAAATTCATGGTTTTTTGATGGGGGTTTTCCCTCAATCTTCTGTTGCCTTATTTATCAGCCGATTTTGATAATATTAAATTACTATTAGACGAACAACATTTCGTCAAATTAAAGATGTGTGAAGAAGAGGTGTGAAACAAAATGTAGGTTAGGTTAGGTTCTCAAACTTTTTTGGTGATGAGCCCTATAAGCAAAAATTTAAAATAAACAATACTTTTTTGTGTAGTTTTTACAGGAATTTTTGGTGTACAAATATATATGTATATTTATTTATTTATTTATTTACTCGATTCCTCGGTAAAATGTGTCAAAATAAGCCCCCAATAAGTGAGATGTTGGCAAAATTTTTCAAATATAATTATCATCTCGAATAATTTCTGGGTCACTAGAAAATTATTTTTGTATTTATATTTTCAATTAATCTACTTATATTCAATAATATCAGTATTCTCGTGGAGTCCCTACAGAGGCTTTGCGGAAACCTTAGGGCTTCGCGGAGCACACTTTGAGAATGGCTGGGTTAGAGTATGACAAACAACGCACGAGCCGAGCGAGCAAAGTGAACGAGCCGCGGCAGCGGCCGGCGAAGTGCCAGAAGCGAATGGCTTTTGTAAAAGGAAAAAGGTTAGTTTAGGTCACATTAAAGATTAAGTATGACGACGAGCGAAGAGAGGAGAGGAGCGCTAAATGAGTATCGTCTTGGCTAAAGCATTCTGCTACTTGAAAAGTGTCATTATAAAAAGCAGGCCAAACATACAGTTATACTCTATAAAATTTAACTTGATCTCTGCGACAGCTGTCAGAAAAATCACGCCTATGAAGTCCTGAATTTCTTAAAAGTACAGACAGTACCTGTCAATGTCAGACTTTATGGGCATGCCGATTGCCGCATGGCGACGAATGATCGTGACCACAGAGTTTTAGATAGAGTTTTAATTAAAATATCGATAGTTTATACTGACAATATTTTAAATAAAACTTATTTTACCTTTGCGCCGGGGACAATCAGGGGCGGGCTTTTCGATTATTTTTTTGTAAGCTAGGCTTGAGTTTTGTATTTAATGTTTTAAATGACGCAATGTAATTTGACTTTTAAATAAATTAATTTAAAGTATTTATCATTAATTTTATTGTATATTTTAATATCATAACATTTTTACATGTGTAATTAAATTAACCCAATTATCTGTTACATTAGCATCGATAATAGTGAAAAACGTCGATAAATTACTATTGTTACATTATTATGACTATTTAATTAATATCATAACATTATTTACATGTGTACATACTTGATCTTAAATAATAGTAAGTAAATAAAATCCAATTTCTCACCTTCAACTACTCATTCGATTTCATTACAACATTGTTTGAAAATCGATTTTTTCCACCACTATCCTAACTCTAAATATGTCAATATGTAACTGTCGCAGAGATCAAGTTAAATTTTATAGAGTATAGTAACTGCGAGGTTGGGAAATAAAACAACATTATAATTATGATAAGTTGACAAATGATTATTCGGCGAAATAAAATTCTGAGAAACGTTTGTTGGCAAGTGATAATCGGCCAAATAATTTTCGGCGAACAGGCAGAGAACCGGTTAAGTTACCTCGTCAGCAGCGACGGACATGTTAGGATATCAACGTATAAACGTTTTGACGTACAGTGCAGTCGCTCTTACAATACGGGGCCGAGCTGTGGGGACACGCAGCCGACAGACTGCGTCTCTTCAGGATGCACAAACGGGCTATAAGAGCGATAGCGCAAGTGTCGCGCCGAACGTCGGCTAAGCCGTACTTTACAGCGCTCGGTGTACTGACGCTGCCCTCACTTGTGATTATGCAGGTGGCTGTCTTTGTGAGAACCAACCTGGATTTGTACGAGAAGCGAGGCCAGCCATTCATTTCAACACAACCTGCGCAATGCTGACAGTCTCGCTACTATCCACACGAGACTGGTTCGCTCGGGGAAGTTGACTCACGTGATAGGTGTACAAATTTATAATTGTTTGCCGAAGGACATCACTAGCTCAGTGAGCGATAATATATTTAAAACAAAACTAAAGAACTGGCTCGTACAAAACGCATTTTATACAATTGATGAATTTTTTGCTTGCAATAATAAGAGTAATTTCTTTTTAAAAAAATTGATGTCATATGACATTATTATTATTTGATATTCTTCACATTATTATTGGATACTTACTATTAATCTTATGAATGATTATTGTATTTTGTGACTTATAATTTTTGACAAATTATCAATAAAATGTTTATCTGTTTTGACTGCCTCGGTGGCTCAGTGGTTAGTGACCCTAACTTCTGGATCAAAGAGGCGTGGGTTCGATCCCCACTCAGGGCAAATATTTATGTGATGAACATAAGTGTTTTCTGTGTCTGGGTGTTATTTAGTTACTATCTATATAAGTATATATTTAAAAATAAGTAAATGTAATATATCAGTCTCTGGCAGCCATATCACAAGCTTTGCTTAGTTTGGGGTCAGAGGTTGTGTGTGAAATGTCCCAAAATATTTATTTATATTCATTTATTTAATAGCTTTTTATTTCTTTACGCAAATTATGTGTGTTCAAGTCTATCCAGAATCTACTTTTCTTATTTCTAGAAGCTCATGAATAAAAAAAAAGAAAATTGCATCAGGTACCAATGTTTACGTCAGAATGGGAGGGGAGTTAAGAGCTTTGCTTACTTTTGGTGACAAGGGGAGAGGGAGGGTAAATAATTGTAATAAATCTGCTTACGTAATACTGGAACGGCCCCCTTACTCCACCTGTCGTCACGTATAAACCTTATAACGTAGCAATTAAAGCCTCTATTACCTCGTCAGCAGCGACGGCGTCTCCGACCTTCTTGTCGAGCTTGACGTCTCCCTCGGAGACGGAGTCGGGGAAGGCTGGCGTGGTGATGTCCTGAAGCTCCCACAGCGGGCGGGTGAAGTGGAGGGACGCGATCTGGTTGCTGCTGAGGACGAGCCTGGAAGCAGTACACATTTAACTATTAAGACACACCTCAATAAGAGCACAAAATATTTATTTTGTAGCTGTACTGTACTGTACCAGCCTTTTTAATAGTCCACTGCAGGACGTAGGCCTACCCACGAAGGGTGATTGGGCCATATCCACCACGCTGGCCCAGTGCGGGTTGGTGGATTCACATACGCCATCGAATTTCTTCTAGGGACGTATGCAGGTTGCCTCACGATGTTTTCCTTCACCGAAAAGCCAATGGTGTGAAATTCCGTACATAAGTTTCAAAGAAACTCATTGGTATGGGATCGGGATTTGAACCCACGACCTCACGATTGCAGGTCAGGTGTTACTACCACTAGACCACCACGGCTTTGTAGCTGACTGCATATAAAATAACCATCGAGCGAGTTAATGACACAAAAAAAACCGGTCAAGTGCGTGTCAGGCTCGCACACCGAGAGTTCTGTACAAATCCAGAAATTTTCACAAAATTGGGAATTAAGTTGTTAAAATCTCTATACTATAACCATCGACAAAAAAGTTATTTTTCACTTTTCTCGTCATACATCGAAAATTACACATTGTTAAAATAATAAAAACCTATTTAAGTAGTACATGTGCTAATGAAGTTCTTTTATACGATACTTTACATGATAAGATTTATTCCACTTTGAATTTTGAACCCATATTTTGTGAATTTTGAGGCCCTATTTTTTGTGATTTAAATAAAAATGTACAGTTTTCAGATTTATTCCTATATGTGTACTCTGAGAGGATGCTTCTCGCCAAATTTCATGGTTCTATGTCAACGGGAAGTACCCTGTAGGTTTTGATTTTTGTAAGGGTCGAAATATGCGGTTTGTTACGACATACACGGCTCTAACTTTTTTAAACGATAAATGAGAAGTTCTTCTTTTACACAACTGCAAGATACCATAGATATTATATGTATACAGTTTAAATTTCAACTCGATATCTTTACGCGTCCCCGAGATAAAAAGTCTTGACATATATACAGACGGAAAACAAAGTAATCCTATAAGGGTTCCATTTTTTTCCTTTTGAGGTACGGAACCCTAAAAATAGGTAAAATCAAAGGGGGCGACTCTCTCGCTTCGGCCGAGTTACTCCTCGAGCCCTCAAGCGAATCAAGAAATGAGTCTCTTTTTGCCATCTACTAATAAACTACACATTAGGTCCAATTTTAAAGGCGCCATCGTAAGTTTTAATAACAACGTAAAATATTGTTCTCTCTTTCAAATGCATATTGTGAAAAAGAATCAGGAGTATTTAATTAATAAGGAGATACATACCACCTAAAAACCAAAACAGTATTTGGAAAGAAAAAAGCTAGAAAGACGTTTTATGTTTTTATTCCTGTTTAATTCGATAATACTTATTTTTAAGTTACCTATGTTGGAAAATAAACAAAAGTGCGAAATTAAGCTATTGATTTTTTGAAAATATTTTTTTATATACTTCACTTATGTCATAAGAAACAATAATGGAGAATCATTAAAAGACTTATAATAAAACTCGAAATGTAAGTAAATATCTACAATGGTCGGCAGCCATCTTTGTTAACTAGAAGTTATGACACTTCTAGTCTACCAGGTATCACTTGATTAGTAACATACCTAGTATGGTTGGTCTGTGTAGCTGCCTGTGGCAGGGCTCCCAGGACCTTGGCCTCGCTGGACACGAGACGCAGCCCCTGTCTCCGGTACAGCGTCTGGACATGCTTCGAGCAGCGCCGCAACATGATGGCTGCTGAGTTATTGAACCCTGCAACGGAATAAACATCAAGTAAAATCATAGCAATGATGCCTATCTATCTATCAGCCATAAGATGTCCACTGCTGGACATAGGCCTCCCTCATGAATTTCCAATAAGGCCGGTTGGAAGCGGCCTGCATCCAGCGCATTCCTGATTTTTATAAAAAAAGGCCATGATGCCTAGCTAAGTAAAACAAACATTTTAGTTAAAGCTGATGTTCTGAATCAGCATGGGAATTTCAATTTTTACGGGTGTTTGCCATTTACAGAAAAATTTTGTAAGTGTACCAAAACTCATGTAGCAACTGAGTAGGTAAGTTTTAACTCCACTGTCTGTCTGTCACCAGGCTGTATCTCATACCGTAATAACTAGACAGTTGAAATTATCACAAATTATGTATTTCTGTTGCCGCTATAACAACAAATACTAGAAACAAAATATAATTAGTATTTAAACAGGTTCCCATACAACAAAAGTGTTTTTTTTTGGTTGATATTTAGTTAAGCCATGGGGGCTCCCATTAGGTATGGAACCCTTAATGAGCAAGTCCAACTCGCAGTTGGCCGATTTTTATTACTCAACCCCTTTTCTACTATCCTTTCTAAGTGCATGCACTCTATGTATGTGTACACTACAACTTTTACACGCTAATTCTTCTGAGCTATGCTGGTAATGTTAACTTTGATTTGTCTATGGTAAGAACCAAATTTCAAAAAAATACTGGTTGTGCAATATGTATGCCTACTTCCATTGTTATCTTTCTTCAGACATTTAAAACACTTTAATATTTGCTTACTTTATGGAGATGACATTATCAAAGATTGTGTCACCACTCAATTATGGACTAAATAAGTACTATTTCATAAATTACAACGGTGTTTGAATTTGACAATACCATTAATGTTTTTATAGTTAAGCTAGAGCTTTTTTAGATTTGTATTTTACTGGAGATTGTACAAAATTACAGAGATTCAACAGTTCACATTAATTACAACATCAAAATTAACACCGATTGAACTGCTGAAATAACTTGAAAAAAAATTAAGCTCAGCAATCATATTCTAGATTTTTATTGGCAAACTATTAATGAATTTAAAAAAAAGAAAACATATGTTTGAAAATGGAACACAGGTCTTGTGACATTTCTTTTCTATCAGATTGACATAGATGCCAAAGCCCACAGAAATATTTCTAACTGATGAAATATACAATAAATTAACAAACAATCAAAGCGCAAAAGTCGTAAACACTAATTAGTGCAAAGAACTAATTGACAAACAGGATAGAAGCCGAAATCGACCGGCTGGTGCATGCAGCTAAAGACAAGCGATTTCAAGGTTAGCTGGGTTATGTTATCAGTGTTAGACATAAATATTGATAAGAACCACACCCCTTACCTTCTGAAGGAGGTAAACGACCGCTATCAGCGAACAATTAGTTAATCACAGACATAAAATGTTACATAAGCCTGGATCTCATGACAGATCCTCAGCGCGAAATTGTTACTTGCACAGGTTACTTTTGAAGCGTTTATTCAGTGCATAGCTCATGTATGCCGTGCCTATAATGTACTGAACTGATACTTCACTTTGATATTGACGCTGCTTTGTTTTAAAATTCAGATGGCGCGGCCCAAAGACCTACATTTGTCGGTTCGATCGCCTTTCGCCAAAATCTAGTTGGCTGGTGGATGGATGACAGCTAAACAGATGTCAAATCACACGTTGAGTCTCGGGCGGGCACCACATGACCGAAATCCATGTTAGCATAGAAGTAGGATGGGAAACGACAGTTGTAGCAAGTGTGATGAAGATAGCAAGTGTTTCCCTGTGATCAGATGAAAGTAGTCTTTCTGCGTATGTTGGAACGCAAAACGTTTTGTTTCTACTTTCCATAGTGAAGCTACTTTCATAACTTTTGGGTCGGTCAAGAATTTATTTTTGTTTTCGTGATTGTGTAGTTAAAATAAAATAGGTCATTATCATTGAATAGCCTTGATTTCATTTGTTAATAAAATCTATTTGTAGCGCATATAAACAGCGCTTTTTATTTAGATTCAGACGGAAGCTTGTGTGATTCGAGTACAGATAACTCGAAGCACCAAGTATTTTGTACCTACCTACCTTAGAGCAAATAAAAAAATCCAGAGTGAACGTCGTTGAGCAGTCATTTTCAACATTCATGATTTTTTTATTTGCTCTGAGCCACCTACAATCTACCTAACTACTAAGAGACTGGTCATCATCATCTTAATTTGCCGTAGAAAGTCTACTGCTGAACATAAAATCAATCTCTCTCTCTCTCTCTCTATTAGGAAGAGAGAGCTCTTCCTAATACAGGGCTATCTAATATGTAGGCCCAATTTTAAAGGCGCCATCGTAAAAATAGTGTTCTCTCTACCAGATGCATATAGTGAAAAAGAAACATGGCTACTCTCAACTGCTATTATATTTACGATGGCGCCTCTAAATTTGGGCATAGTGACGTACTAAACCGAAAGCGAAAGCTTATAAACAACTTTTACCATAGGACCAAACCGAATTTAGAGAGAAAAAAATTCTGCTATTACATGTGTTTCATACATTTTCGATTTCGAAGAGCGATTTGGTATGGAACAGCTGATTTTTTTCTAATTCCAGGTTGGCGCCATAATGACGTTCTTGATCACCCCCTTTTGTACGAGGTAACCAGATAACCCTGTATAATCGGTTCAAGAAAGTCACTCATCTGATAGGATCGGAGCCAATATTAGGAATAGTTAGAAGGCTCCTTTACACACAGGCGGTACGAGCGGTATAGCAGACGGGCGGGCATCTTTATTGTACTGGTTATAAAAGAAGGGCTCACACAGGTCCGGTCGCGGTACTGCCGTACCGCCCTTTACCGCTCGTACCGCCTGTGTTTGATGGAGCCTAGACGAGGACCGGAGTATACCTATGATGATAAGAACACACAACCATCTACCTAAAAACCTACAAGAAGAAACTAACCCCAGAAAATTCCAAAATAAACTCAAACAACTTTTAACAAAGAAATGCTATTATACCATCCATGAATACTTAAACGGAAAAGTTTCAAGATCACAAATCATTATAAAATAATGTTATTTTCAAACTTTCGCGATTTGAGCACATTACACTACAAAAAACAAAAATAACGCTTAATTATGATACGTACGTTATACTTTGCATATTAGAAGTACTATTTGCGACATCCTAACGACAGGGTATAATGTGTACTGTGTTACTATTATATAAGTGTAAATAATTGTAACTAGACATGTTATAAGGCAATTGTATACCCAAATAATGAACGCTGAGCACAGCTATAGTGGCACTAAAAAGTTTCAAATCTAATACACAGGGTTATCTGCTTACCCTGTACAAAGCCGAAAGGGGGATTATTAAGACCGTTATTACGAACATCTCTAACTACAGGGCCAGCGCAAAATTCGAGAAATAAAATCAGCCGTTCTAATCCGTTCTATACAAAACTGCAACTCGGAATGGACCAAATGTATGAACCAAAGCGGGTGTCATTACCACTAGACCACCACGGCTTTGACTGAAACTGAAATAAAAATAATCATAATATATCCTGTTGGTCTTATTGGTGTAATAATCTGGTGTGACTACGAGTCGGGCATTGGAGTTTTGGCGGGAACGCGGAAAAATCATGTCGTCTCATTGTATTATTTTGTTAAACTTGTGTTTTTATCAGTGATAATTAGTGAAAAATGGTGGTATTTTGTTGATTATGAGCTGATTTACGTGCATGAGTGTAGGCGAGTGATATAATGTGACGTATCAGGTGGTTCCGTGTTGTTACCAAAACTCCATAGACGCCTCTAGTAAAGTCTCCACTGCTTTACTGAGGTATGACTTGGACTATGTTTGGACTTGACCGCGACTTTATTGGACTATGACGAGACTACGACAGTGACTATTTTGATAAAATATTATCAAAAATTATTAAAACGTATTACTTGACACTGGCAAATGCACAATAATGCGACGCCAAAACTAAGAAGAAGAAGAGTCGGGCATTATCATCATCATCTACAGAACCCTATTAAATGCGTGTGCCGAAAAGCTCTTGACATTTGTTTTCTTCACAGGGTGTACAGAAAATGTCATAACCTTATGAGTATGACCACGAGAACACATTTTTTTCCTATTGGTCAAACTGGTATGACAAACTAGTATGACCACGAGGACAATCTTTTTCTCGAATTTTGAATTGGCTCATAGTAAAAGTTGTTCGTAATGGTAATGGATAACCCTGTAGGTATAGTTTTTTGCCTTTGCCGCCATCGTCGCAATAGGCTGGCTATTTTTCTTTTAAAGAAATAGACAACCGCTAAGACAGCAGTGCCGGATTATCTCTAAGGCAGATTAGGCAATTTCTTAGGGGGCACGGGCAAGGGGCCCCATGAAAGCACGCCTATCAAGGGTTCTGTACAAATCAGTAAGATGCTTATCAGGGCTGCAAAGGTTCTGTTAAAGGGCTCCGAGAATAGCACTGCCTATATAGGGGCCCTGATAGGGTTAATCCGGCACTGTAAGAAAGGCAAACTTATAAAAATGCCGCGCTCGTCGAGCATTTCTAAATTGTTTTATTTAATCTCAGCCAGATGTTTATGCAAGGCTTAGAACGAGGAGTTCCTCGTGGACCAACTGCTTTCGTACGACTAATTGTGTCATCGGGAGACTGTGTATGGGCTAGGATAGGATAGGAGGATCCGCGCCTGAACTGAACTAGACTTAGGCTTCCGCTAAGCTTATGGTAAGTATATACTTTAGGGCATTCGCTACGTGTGCGCGTGCGCACGCGGCGGGCACATAGCGAACGCCCGCTCCGGACTTCCGATGCGGGCCTAGGATCCGCGGCGCGGCGGGCGCCCGACACTGCATCTAGTGGTGCTAGAACAATGTACACCCACCACATGCGCCAGCGGTCTACACACCAAAGCCGCTGGACCCGGCGGCACGGATCGCCGGCCTTATTTTGTACAATCATGCCGCCGGCTTGCGCCCGCGCGGGCAAGCCGGCGGGGCAGCATGCCGATGCCGACGGCATCCCTCTCCACTCACTCAGTCAGTTGCCCGCCGGCATCTCTACGACTATTTGGCAATTACTAGAACACCACATGCCGCGGCTGTCGTGCCGCCGGCAAAGTCGTTCGGCTTGGACATTCTGAAGCCGCCGGGTTAACCCGCCGGCACTAAGCCGCCGGGCTGTGCCGCCGGGTCAGCGGCTTTGGTGTGTAGACCGCTTACGCCGCGCACCCGCCAACCGCCGCGCGTGTACAAGCCCGTCGCACGCGTCCACGCCAGAGCGCTGCTCCAACTTGTCTTTTCAATACATACACGCGAGGCGGGTACCCGCCGCGTGCGCACGCGCAGCGAACGCCCTTCTGCACGGGAAGCATGGCAAAGGGACAAATAGTCTTTCCACCGTTATATCCCCCCGAAGAGGAAATAAAGTATGGATTGACAATGACAACTGACATTTTAAAGTGGATAAAATGGTTTTCTCCCTTTGCCGTGCTACCCGTGCAGTTGAGGATTTCGCTCGCATAATAAAACCAAATTATTTCGTCAAAGTAATAATTTATTTATAAAATCACAAGCACACAGACATACAGATCTTACAAAATATACTTTTGTACAGTATTTATCATACAACAAATGGTTAGGCGCGGCAAAAAGTACGTAGACAATTTAATTCATATTTTAGCTGCACGCCACGCCATAACAACGTCCATGGGCGTTAAGCCTAAGGCGCTGTCTCCACGAGCGAGAGAATCGGGACGAGTCCGCCCTCATATCGTCGGAGAATCTCCACGAACGAGCGATAATTTTGCCGCGTATCTTCGCGAGTCGTAACGGTATCGCCGCGTTTCCTTGACGACGCGTTATGAAAGAAAGAATTCAGTAACAGCGTTTGACACGCGAGAGCGCTACGCGGCGGGCTCGCTGCTAGTCGCGACGGTCTAGCGACGATGTAACGACGTTTCCCGCGCTCGTTGCCACTCGTCGTACCGCGGCGATAATATCGCCGTGTAGAGACAGCTTCTAGAGAGTGTATAAAAATACGTGGCACGACGATAATATCGCCGCGATTCTCTCGCTCGTGGAGACAGCGCCTAAACCTTCGAGCAAATATCTACAGAGCCACAGTCCCTAAGTGTAAGTAGTAAATGACTGAGCGCCGCCATACATATCTACTTAGATATATACAATAAATAAATACACAATGACCGTTCTCTCAAATCTCGACGTTATGTACCTGATTAGTGCTTGTAACCGAGCACTTTAGCATCGCGCAGCGTTGTAGTCGGCTTGCAATCACCTTACGACTAACTAAAAAGCCTGCCCACTACGTAGCTTGGGCAGGGTTTTGGCTCGGACACTTCTTTTGCACGATTGTGACTCTATAAGTGTGCTTATACAGGGTTATTTCTAATCAATTAGCATCCTTCTATGGGCTTATTCTGTACATAAAAATTAACAACTTTTGATTACGACTTTCGTTAAACCTCAAAAAAAAATCAGCTGTTCCATACATTTTGTCGCGGGTGAACTAATTTTTACTATGGAACAACAAATTTTTTTTTTGAGTTTTGACGAAAGTCGTAAAACAAAAGATGTTAGTTTCGATGTACAGAATAAGCCCCTAGAAGGATGCTAATTGATAAGATATAACCCTGTATACAATGTGTAACGGAAAGAGTGTATACATACTGAAAGTACCAAATCAGATAACGGTAACAAACTAGATGTTTAGCCGTGTAAGTTCGTTTGCTGATTTTTAATATTTTTTTGAAAAACTAGTCATTTTTATGACTAATTCACATTTGCACAGCACTATCACACTAAACAGCTGTGAGGTCAATAACACGACCTTGCCCATCGAAATCAGACCACGCCTCCTTGTTGTGACATGTTTGTTTACGTGCAAAAGATTTTTCTAGTCATTCATATTTAATTTTTTTTAAAAGTGAATGTTGTTATTTTGGCTCGGAATTTCGAATACAGCATCTATATAAGGTATAGTATCAACCCACGTTTTATGTATACAGCCTTTCCGTTACACGTTGTATATAGGTATTAT
This sequence comes from Hypomecis punctinalis, assembly GCA_949316475.1. Classification (NCBI taxonomy): domain Eukaryota; kingdom Metazoa; phylum Arthropoda; class Insecta; order Lepidoptera; family Geometridae; genus Hypomecis; species Hypomecis punctinalis. The sequence goes on from OX438822.1 coordinate 5,502,033, forward strand.
TTGCTCGATGGCCTAAACAAAATAATTCATCATCTTGATACTGTGCTGAGAACTAGGTACTACCAGTCTTACTAACAGTAGTAGGTACAGGCCGAATAAAACTTTTTGGCGGCTGTGAAGATAGCTACACGCTGCGGATAACCCAATCCTGACTGAAGCTCACAACAGCTGCGCCAGGATTGGGTTTCACAGCCAAGATGTTTTTACGTCATATATTAAGCGGCGGAAGTTAGTTACAAGGTACGCAATATCCAATATCACAAAGCAGCGCGTTGATTGGATATTGCGTAGCTTGTAGCTAACTTCATATCCGTCAACTTGTATGATTTGGCCTATACCTAACAATATTGCGTAGATATGTATGTATATGGTGTTCTGTTATTATACAGGGTTATCTCTAATCAATTAGCATCCTTTTAGGGGCTTATTCTGTACATCAAAACTATACTCTATAAAATTTAACTTGATCTCTGCGGCAGCTGTCAGAATAATCACGCCTATGAAGTCCTGAATTTCTTAATAGTACAGACAGTACGTCAATGTCATACTTTATGGGCATGCCGATTAGTGATGGGCGACGAATGATCGTGACCACAGAGTGTTATTTAAAATATCGATAGTTTATACTAACGATATTTTAAATAAAACTTAATTTATCATTAATTTTATTGTATATTTTAATATCATTACCTTTTTTTACATGTGTAATTAAATTAAACCCAATTACATTAGCATCGATAATAGTGAAAAACGTCGATAAATACTGTCGTTACATTATTATGAGTATTTTATTTATATCATAACATTATTTACACATGTATATACTTGATCTTAAATAATAGTGAGTAAATAAAATCCGATTTCTCACCTTCAACTACTCATTCGATTTCATTACAACATTATTTGAAAATCGATTTTTTCCACCACTATCCCAACTCTAAAAATGTCAATCTTCTATGTCAATGTCACTGTCGCAAAGATCAAGTTAAATTTTATAGAGTATAACAACTTTACTTCTGCGACTTTTGTCAAAACTCAAAAAAAAAACAGCTGTTCCATACGTTTTGTCGCGGGTGAACGAATTTTTTTTTGAGTTTTGGCGTCGTAGAACTAAAGTTGTTAGTTTTGATGTACAGAATAAGCCCCTAAAAGGATGCTAATTGGTTAGAAATAACCCTGTATACACAATTTGGTATTACTAAAATACTTAGTAACAAAAGGTACAATTTGCGCAAATAAAAAAAAACTAGACACATAGAATAAATAAAATTTGTATTCTTTTTGGTAACATTAATACTTTTGTAGAAATAAATTATTAATTTAAAAAAATACTGCTTCTATAAAATATTACAAAAATAACAATATAATGGAATTGAATACTGAAGAGTTAATTATTATTCTAAAGCTTTGCAAAATACTTAAAGGAGAACTATCATAACGGACCCTGCAACATACAACGAACTTAAAAGCTTCTTTAGACTGAAATCAGTCAGTATTTTCAATAGATATTTAAAACTATAGATTACTGATATAATATTAATTATCGTTTTCAATATGCGACGCTGTTGCAGTGACACAAATATACACAGTTATAAGTTATCGATTTTTGTAATCAAATTATACTCAATCGGAAAATTTACTTACTTTATATTTTAATCGGAAAATATTTTCCTACCTATAATTGTAGGGCGTTATTGAAGAAAATAATAGCGAAATCAATTTACAAAACAAGGCTAATATTCAGGTTAGGTTAGGCCTAAGCGCCCTACATATCGGTAACGTCTTTTATTACATGATTAAAATTTATAACTCAAAATATAAATACAATATCGCACAATTGAATTGGTCATGTATCAAGACACATCCAGATTTAAATCTATAGTTTTAAATATGCTTACTACGTATTATAAAAAACAATTTTAGAAATATTATTACATGACTTTAGATGCCGATGAAACTGATCGATTATCAGCACATATTGCTGATGTATTTACATTCAATACTAACAGTACATTAATTATTACGTATATACAGTCAACTAAGCGTTGGTACAACGACTTGGCAAGTCGAGTCCAAGCTCGGTACAAAAGTGAGCGTTCTCCTTTACAACTCCCTACTACAACTCAAAAACAGAGTCTAATTGGTAATAATGCTTCCTTCTAACAATGATGGAGGTTACTTAACCAGGGTTGATAGAGATAAACTACCTATTGAACCAAATATATTTATTTATCCTAATAGATTCAAAATTAATTTAAAAAAAAACGGAGGGCTCTTTTTTTGTTTTTAACTAATGTAATAGACTCAGAAAAATATGAACTTTCTCGAAATGTAACGAGTGTTGTGGTTAGAATTTTCGATTATTATTATACCAGCCTCCATACATTTTGTGGACATGTCCTTTAGTATCATGTAATATTACTGTACATCAGGCAGTGTGTAATCAAACTCTATAAGACATAAAATACTGTTATTTTTGCGTTGCATATTCTGTTAATTTTATTGTATATTTCAAGCATGTTTCATGCATATAGCAAGCTTTTTATGTTGCATATCCCGTCTTCAATTATAAAAATGTAAAACATCAGCTTGTATAGTAATTTCTTTAAAATAGTGGATAATTCCACATTTAATTTTAATAAATCTTTAAATAAATAAAATTTTGTGACAATCAACAAATAAATAAAAAGAAACAAGTGTAAATAAAATAATTGCGTAACATTATTATGTCAGTTATCATATTAAAACTAATAAATATTCGTCATATTTAAATGCAGCTACACTAGTAATGTTATTGTTCGAAATAAACTTAAAAATAAAGGTGATTATCTTTTATAGGACGATTTAAACTTCTTGGCGGCTGTGAAGATAGCTAAAGGCCGAATTAAATAACTCAGCGGCTCAGAGCAAATAAAAAAATCAAGAGAGGACGTCGTTGAACAGTCAAGTGAGGCCGGTATTTTATACACACACCTGTAGAGTGCGTCGTGGCCGTGGTGGCCTAGAGGTAGTGACACCCGCCTTGCAATAGTGAGGTCGTGGGTTCAAATCCCGGTCCCGTACCAATGAGTTCTTCGGAATTTATGTACGGAATTTCACACCACTGGCTTTTCGGTGAAGGAAAACATCGTGACAACCTGCATACTTCCGTAGAAGAAATTCGATGGCGTATGCGAATCCACCAACCCGTACTGGGCCAGCGTGGTGGATATGGCCCAATCACCCTTCGTGGGTAGGCCTACGTCCTGCAGTGGACTATTAAAAGGCTGATACAGTGAGTGCGTCGGTGTTGTGCCGTCACCGAAGGCGTAGTTTCCTTGTAAGTTGATGTGTATGCAATTGTCTGTACACGGCGAGGCGTAGATTTCGAATAGGTTTGCGTTTGACTACACACTGCCTGATGTTAAGCAGATGTGCGGTCTAGGGTGTAGCACGCTTACCTAGAAGATACCTATTTACTCGGGATTTGAAGGCACCCACGTTGTACTTTAACGAGAAGACAGACCCAGGCAAAGTGTTCCACATTCCGGCTGTTCGTATGAGGAATGAGGATTCCATACGCTTGGTTCTAACGCGCGGAATGTCCACCATAAAAGGGTGGCGCTTTGGTCGTGTCCGTCTAGCCGTAACAACATTGTCTATATTTTTTTATTTAGTCTGAGTTCAGCGTATGTGAAGTTAGCTACAAGCTGCGCAGTATTCAATCCTAACTGAAGCTGCTCGTTGATTGGATATCGCGCAGCTTGTAGGTAACTTCACATCCGCCGACTTGTATGATTCAGCCTAACTAACAAGTTTTGCAAAACCGAAAACCCAATCCAGAGTGTCAAGTGGGAGATTTGCAAATCATATCGAATTACTTTTACGTCGCGTTGACCGAGCGCGCCGTGCACACACGCGAGCACATCGACACACACGCTTGAATCAGCCAATCACAGACGTTGCCGCGCTCGTGTCCTATCGGTTTGGCGCTCGTTACATTGCCGTAAAAAATACTCACACTTAGCTATTCAGTTTTCTGTACGTGACACAAGATGGCGCTGTGCCATTTCTATACAAATCACATCAAACGTTAACGCGATCGAGCTCGAGCGAAAATCTCGCACTTAGCCCTCTGATTGAAGTTCACTTAACAGCTGCGCGAGGATTGGGTTTCGCGCAATTTGTAGCTACCTTCACACCCGCCAAGAAGTTTAATTCGGCCAATACCAACTTATGTTTTAATATTTTACAATGTTTTAAGGTGGCACATTCCAATATAGCGTCTATAATAGCACAGTCATTTTAAACTGATTTTTGAAAATAAAAATGCTACATTACTGAATACTTTTTTATTATGGAAATTAACGTGGTTTTCACACATTTTATACTATATATAACGAGCTCATCATCATCCGGGTTCTTCTCCCCCCGTGTTTGGCGGGAGTGAGGGTTCCGGAGGCTGGACGCCTCAGCTATCGAGCTGAGGGGCAATGTTGGGAGGGTGCGAGTACCCTTCCCGTCCGCGAGAACGGGCGGCTTCTCTCAACACCCTCGCTAGCCACATGTATAGCCATCGCTGGCTACATCTTGGCTTGGTTGTATTGGGGTGGCCTTTCTTTGGCTTAGTGGTACTCTTTTCTTCTTAGTTTGGGCCTCATCTCTACTCTGTATGCCGCTTGGTCCCTCAGAGTCCTGCTCCATGTCCGAGCCAGCCAGGAGAAGATCTCTAGGGAGAGCACGCCATGTACGTTCGTCAGGGGGGCGTGCGTGAAGCGGCGATAACGAGCTCTTGGGCAGCTGGTGGAGACATAGTGAGCTCAGTATGGATAGGAATGGTTCCGCGGTGGTAGAACACACTCTCGATTCCGATGCACAGCACTTCATCAGATTTGACAGAGCGAAGGTGCTAGCGCGAGAGAAGTTTTTCGTGCCCCGTAAAGTTAGGGAGGCTATTGAGATTAGCAGACGCCCTAACTTCAATAGAGACGGGGGATGGATACTGCCACCGACGTGGAAACCGTGTCTTCAGGGATCCAAAGGACTTAACCGTGGAACTGGTGGAGACATAGTGAGCTCAGTGTGCTGGAGTATCCCCGACGTATACCAGGATACCGACGAAGAGGATCTTCAGTGCGCGCCGACACAACAATCCTCTCTACCCGCCCCACCGTGTGCAGTGCATTGCGAGACGGCTCCGCGTGCTAGCACTCGCCAACTTGAGAAAGGTCGCCGAATGCGACCGAAACTATAGTCGTTATCTATCCCCACACGTGAGTTCAGTCCCGTTATATATAGTATAAAATTAATTAACACTATCATTAATGTATCACTTCAGCACTTCGCAAGTCGATTGAACGCAAGCAAAAAAGAAACGTAAAGGCGAAATCAAACGGGTGTGAAATTAGATACAAACTGCGCGAATCCCAATCCTGGCGCAGATGTTTTGCGAGCTTCTGTCAGGATTGGGTTTCACGTAGCTTGCAGTTAACTTCTCAGTCGCCAAGAAGTTTAATTAGGCTTATGCGCCACTGTTTATGACTCAGTTTAAAATGACATTAACAACACAGCAATTTACTGAAAAAATAATGTGTAATGCTTTAATTGTGTATACTAATCTACCTATACAGTAAATTTTAACTTTAAATATTGCTGTCTCTCCATACCGTATGGTATAAAACAGGATACCAATACTTGAAGGGTATAAGTCTACGGGTCTAAGTGCCATTGACGCTCAGGTCCTTTAGTTTTTTTAATGTGATAAATCGATGCAAGCTAATACACTTTTAATCTGTTATTATTTGCATATTGTCAATATCCAAAATCTAATTCTGTTAGTTTATTTACCTAATACTATTTTTAGTTCACGCACTTTGTGACAGTCAGCGTGTGTGAGAATAACAGTGCCGTGATAAACTTACTGTAGTTTTACGGCGCTTCATTGATTTGTTGTGATAACTGTGTATTTTAATGATGAATAAAAAAAACCCTTCTTTTAACTGAGGGTTTTAAGTTTACATGGCCTAAGTACCATTGGCGCTTAGACCCTTTAGACTAATAGGCATGATGACTGGATTAAAAAATCATTACTAAATATAAATAGTCCGTGAGTTAAATTATCAAAAAATATAAACCTAGCCAAAGTTCGGCAGTGGAGGTCGTGACGTCACTTCTCTGACAAAAGTCTATACACTGACTAACAGTCAATAACCGCCAGATACAGAAGTCTGCTATAGCTGAGCATTTGCTTGACGGAGGTACTGGTCATTGGATCGAGTTCCACGACCCAAAAGTCCTCTCCACGGATCGACACTATTTTTCGAGAATAGTTCGTGAAGCGGTGGAAATAAAAAAACATATAAATTTCAACCGGGAGGATGGATTTAAGTTATCGGCGTCGTGGAATCCTGTTGTCAACAAATGCAAATCGCGTAGTGTAGGTAGAAGGACATTGTTAGATACCGTCAGTGTTGTGTGTCGTAGTGACAATTTTTCAAGTTCAAATTGAATTGGCGGTACCAGCTGTTGCACATTCCAGTCTACCCGTGACCACGGTCGATGCAACTCGGCCGAAACGTCGGGATGTGAGGTATTTATTTATCTCGTAATTTTAGTGCGCGATTAGTCCCGTAGTATATAATAATGATGTGTTCAAATCGCGAAAGTTTAAAAACAACATATACACTGACTGTCTGTACTGTCTGACGGTAATTTATTTTCTCAATTCATTAATGTAATGCAATAATTATTCTTTACAATGTTTTGCTCGATATTAATGCATGTTGTCTTCACCTATAATTATTGTGACATTTAGCTCTTATTTTTTATGTTTAATCTTTTGACAATGTATTGATGCACACAATGTTGGTTAAATAAATAAACACATTTGTACGTCACGCGTACCCGGAATTTTAACGGGCTATCATCAATTCTTGTTTTAAATTGACAAAAGAATAATTATTTTTCGCAAAATATGGCAACACCGACTTCCGTCGTGTACAAAGTTTGAATAGTTCACTCGAATTGATGTATACAATTTTTCCATGTTGATTTTTCAGCCGATTTCGATAAAATTGAAAAGGGACCACCTCGGGAGTATACCCTTTTGCTGGGTTAGATCCTTCGGGAGTAGAACCTCCTCCTTTTTGGAAGCCGGTTAAAAATACGTGTCAAATGTTTTTTGATAATGTAACTATACTCTATAAAATTTAACTTGATCTCAGCGACAGCTGTCAGAAGTCACGCCTGTGAAGTCCTGAATTTCTTAATAGTACAGACAGTACCTGTCAATGTCACACTTTATGGGCATGCCGATTAGTGGGCGACGAATGATCGTGACCACAGAGTTTTAGATAGAGTTTTATTTAAAATATCGATAGTTTATACTAACGATATTTTAGATAAAACTTAATTTATCTTTAATTTTATTGTATATTTAATATAATAACATTTTTTACATGTGTAATTAAATTAAACCCAATTATCTGTTACATTAGCGTCGATAATAGTGAAAAAGTCGATAAATACTGTCGTAACATTATTATGAGTATTTCATTAATATCATAACATTATTTACATGTGTATATACTTGATCTTAAATAATAGTAAGTAAATAAAATCCAATTTCTCACCTTCAACTACTCATTCGATTTCATTACAACATTGTTTGAAAATCGATTTTTTCCACCACTATCCCAACTCTAAATATGTCAGTCTTCTATGTCAATGTCACTGTCGCAGAGATCAAGTTAAATTTTATAGAGTATAATATATGACGAACTAATTATATATTCTTTGTCGTCATACCTATTTTACATAACTGGCGAATCGCTTGCACATCAGCTTTTTAAAATAGTTTATAACTAATAACCTCATTTTGTTAGAGTTGAAGTGCCTCAAGTAGTGTTTAAGTGCCATTGGCGCTTAGACCCTTTAGACTTACAACTCCTTCAATTTTCAATAACTCTTTGGTGAATCGTTTGCACATCAGCTTGTGAAAACATTTGATAATTTTACCTCGTTTTGTTCGAGCTGGGAGTGCCTCATGTTTGCTTCTAGTGCCAAAGAACGCGCCTTTCCAGAGATTCGCATCTGAAACACAGGTACGGACGTTAATTTGGAAAAAATCGAATATAAAATTATGAGATTCAACTACCATAGTGTAATTTTTAACTCCGTGCAGACTGGGTTGTAAAACGTGGGAGCGGTGCAGAGGGTTGGCCCAGTATATCGCTCTCTCTCCCACTCATTGTTGTCACGGACGGCGCAGTGCTGTGCGTCATTGCTATCGATAAGCGGTATCGATAATTTATAATTTGGTTCTTATTATTTGAATAATTATTAAATTGAAATAATATAATCATAATAAGCCGTGGTGGTCTAGTGGTAGTAACACCCGACCTACAATCGTGAGGTCGTGGGTTCAAATCCCGATCCTGTACCAATGAGTTTCTTTGGAACTTATGTACCTACGGAATTCCACATCGTTGGCTTTTCGGTGAAGGAAAACATCGTGAGACAACCTGCATACGTCCGTAGAAGAAATTCGATGGCGTATGTGTATCCACCAACCCGCACTGGGCCAGCGTGGTGGATATGGCCCAATCACCCTTCATGGGTAGGCCTAAGTCCTGCAGTGGACTATTAAAAAGGCTGGTACAATATAATAATAAAATATATTTACGAGATTAATAAGAAAAGATTTAGGCGGTTTTAAGTGTTCGAATGCTTAAAATATTTAATTGCAATATTTATGTATAACTAGTTTTTACCCGCGGCTTCGCCCGCATACACAATATATCATTATAATTTACAGCCTATGTGTTATTCTGATATATAAGCTATATTATTGCAAAGTTTCATCACAATCCGTTCAGTAGTTTTTACGTGAAAGAGTAATAAACATCCATCCATCCATCCTCACAAACTTTCACGTTTATAATATTAGTAGGATTAGAATTGTACAGCAGGTAACAGGGAAAGGTAGCGAGTCTTTACGGCGATAAAAATTATATTCTAGACCACCACGGTTTTCACGCCGAGCTGGCTCGCTCAAAAGTTTTTGGCTTTGTTTTTGAGAAGTTAAAAATTAAATCAACGGTTTAAAGTAAGGAGAACATGCATCAAAGCTGACCTGAGTAAGTCGCGATTTATTCGAGCTCTCGCTTACTCTCAACCTGCTTGCGTTGCTCGTCGACCTACGGACATATAACCACTATTTATTTACAACAGAATAAATGCCTCTTTACATCAGGTAATGTAATTAAAAATTATATTTGTTTTTATCAATACAGGGTTATCTGCTTGTCATGTCAAACTTTTACTCAGTAAAAGAATACATCGAAGCCACCAGCTATGTAGGCCACAAGAAAACTACGTGACGCTACTCTATGATGATAATAAATTACGACACCCTGTATCCATAGTATTAAGTTAGTTCAGTAGACATATTATTATTTAATTTCATCGAGACGCTTCCCTCTAATATTAGATTACGACACCTTTATTATCCTTAGTATTAAGTTAGTTTAGTAACACATTTAATTTTATCTAAGTATCTTATTGATAAGAAGCGCCATAATATATCACCATAAAACATTTGCAATGCCCGGAAAGGAAACACTTACAAACTTAGTCGAAGTTTGTAAGTGGAATTTTTAATATAAGACCTATGTAACACTTCGTGGCAAATAAATGAATATGAATATGAATGAATATGAATATGTACTAAGCCGATAGGGGATGATTAAGACCAACATTAGAGTGAACTGAACTGTGGAGTCAAATGTGGATTCGAGAAAAAAAAACTGCTGTTTCATACATTTTTTCATAATTAAATAAAAACATATAAAATGTTGGTCCCATAGTAAAAGTTGTTAGTGATGATGGTCTTGATCATCATACCTTTTTGGTTTGTTACACGTCAAGCAGATAACCCTGTAGATAACATTATTTTTTAATTATATTCATAAGCGTTTAGTAAAATGTATCAAAATATAACAATTAAAATAAGGTAACAAACAAAATCACATATACAGGGTTATTTCTAATCAGTTAGCATCCTCTTAGGGACTTATTCTGTACATCAAAACTAACAACTTTTTTCAAAACTAAAAAAAAAATGTTGTTCCATAGAAAAATTTCGTTCACCCGCGACAAAATGTTTGCAAAGCAGCTGATTTTTATTTTTTAGTTTTGACAAAAGTCGCAGAACAAAAGTTGTTAGTTTTGATGTACAGAATAAGCCCCTAAAAGGATGCTAATTAATTAGATATAACCCTGTATAAACATTGTAATACTAAATATGCCATAAAAACTCAACTCATAAAACATAATTTAGTAATATCCAATATTCATTACTAAAGGGTATAAGTACCATTGGCGCTTAGGTCTTTTAGAAATTGTTAAGAGGATTCTGAATCGACCAGTGTTTTCTCGTTTTCTGTAGAATATCGAGAAAATATTTTATGAATAAATTGAATATGAATAAAGGAACTAAGCGTCAATGGCACTGAGACCCTTTAGACCAGTGGTCGTTAAACCGCGGGACCACTGCAATAATCCAATAGACTACATGTATAAGCAAGCGCAGCGGAGGACGTCCGCTGACTAGGTGGACTTAAGATATAATTAAGACCACAGGAACGCGTTGGATGCAAGCCGCTTCCAACCAGCCTAGTTGGAAATGCATAGAGGAGCCATAGGGCTCCAGCAGTGAACGTCCTGCAGCTGATGAATATATGGATTAATTGTTAATAACTGAATTTGAACTGAAATTATTAGTATAAGAGAGGGACAGTCTTAAACTTCGCTTAGTGAGTTGACATCGGAATCAAAGCCAAAATGGTGTAACAAAACTGTAGGTACAAGATAAACTTTTTATTAGTTTTAAGTATGAGATCGTACATTATTTACTTTAGCAACCTTTGATATGCTATAACGGTTTAGATTACCCAAATATCACCTGTATAGTTCGCGTCACGTAAAAAGAACGCTGGAATGTCAAGCTGCGCACGGTAACACAAGGAAATTCAACTCTTATTGCATACGTGATAGGAGTTAAATGTCCTTGCTGCAATCAAAGCTGCGTATTAGGCGATTTAAAACCTATTGCATACGTGACAGGAGTTGAATCTCCTTGCTGCAATTAAAGCTGTGAACTAGGTAATATTTAACTCTTATTGCATACGTGCTAGGAGTTATATTTGCTTGCTGCAATTAAAGCTGCCTACTAGAAGATTAACCTCTAATTGCATACGTGATTGGAGTTAAATCTCATTGCTGCAATTAAAGCTGCATACTATGAGATTTAACTCCTATTGCATACGTGCTAAGAGTTAAATCTCCTTACTGCAATTAAAGCTGCGTACTAGGAGATTTAACTCTTATTGCATACGTGATAAGAGTAGAATCTCCTTGCTGCAATTAAAGCTGCATACTATGAGATTTAACTCCTATTGCATACGTGCTAAGAGTTAAATCTCCTTACTGCAATTAAAGCTGCGTACTAGGAGATTTAACTCTTATTGCATACGTGATAAGAGTGGAATCTCCTTGCTGCAATTAAAGCTGCATAATATGAGATTTAACTCCTATTGCATACGTGATAAGAGTGGAATCTCCTTGCTGCAATTAAAGCTGCATACTATGAGATTTAACTCCTATTGCATACGTGCTAAGAGTTAAATCTCCTTGCTGCAATCAAAGCTGTGTACTAGGAGATTTAACTCCTAGGAACTGTGAAATAGAAGTTAAATTTCCTTGAGCATAGTTTGAAGCTCCAGCATTTTTTTACATGACACGACCTATTTTTTTTCATAATTGTAAATTTCAGATTTTATTGATAATATTCTGAAATAATACCATTAATATTATGTTTAAACACACGTATAATCTGTCAAAATTTTAGTACAAGTAATATCTCATTACGTCCCCCAAAAATGGGGCTCTAAACTGGACGATTGCTAAATGTGTCGATTTTTTTTTTAGTTTTTCTTTATAATGATCAGGCTATGTTCTTCCGGCCATTTTCAGCTCCTGCTCAATAATGGTGTCTATGAGGGAGCTAGGGTTGTCCACATCCTCAGACTCTTCGGATATTCCTTTCATCTGTAACGACAACCCTTGTAATCTTACCGCTTTTTATAGGTTAAGTACCTACCAAAAGGCATTTCTTTAAAATAAGGCTCTCACCCAAAGAATGCCCTTTTACAAAAGGCCTTCTTCTTTCTCTCTTCAAAAAAGTATCTTTTATAGAAATTGCCTTTATAGAAACAAGAGTATAGTATAGTATAGTCAAATAAGGTATTTTTTGTTATTTTGGTAATGTTTTATTTTTAAAACAAGGCTCTTTTATAAAAGGTTTCACTCAAAAGGCCTCTTCATAAAAATAACTTTTATATAATTTAAAAAATAAATGGACATCGACATCCGCAATCTCTTCAAATATTGCTTTCATCTGCAACAACAACCCTTGTAATCTTATCGTTATTTAAAGGTTATACATATATACTAGGCCGTTTTATGAAAGGCCTCTTTTACGAGCCATTTCACTTAAAAAGGCCCCTTTCTACAAAATAGCTTTTTTTTAAAAGATCTTACTCAAAGGCTTTTCCAAGTGCCGGTTGACCGACCACCCCACACACCGCACGCTCAGCGAGCGCCAGTATTGGACACGTCAATATAATAATATACCTACTGTGACCTATCATCGTTGTTTCTTAGTTAGAGTCTGGCCAACGAAAGCTGTCCAAGAAAAAAGGCGGGAATTTTAAAAAATCAAGAGCTGTTAACCCTGGCTATACACTGCATAAACGGAGTTGATACTATTTATTTTTCAGCAAGTACATTATTTTCGAGTTGTAAAAATTTTGTTTTGTTAGCAACTGTTGTTGAAATTTCGAATGTATTATGAAGAATATCAAATAAAAGATTACTTTTAATTCTGTCTTTTTATTATTTTTAAATAATCCATTATTTATGTACAGTCGAGGACCCCGAGGAGCCGTACAAATATAGGAGCTATGAGTCATAGTTAAATCGGATTCCAAAAACTCTACACCTGATATTGAATCAGCTTCATTGCTTTCTTCGCTGCTACTGCTACTGTCCCCAACATGTATTATGAATGGTTCAAGTTCGTTTTCAGTAGTACGAAACGTCAAAGTGTCAATTTTGACAGTATTAAATTATTGCCATTTCAAAACTTCTGAAAATAATACGTGGACAGCTTTCGTTGGCCAGACTCTAGTTCTTACTTCCATAGACTAAAGCTGCAGAACATTCTCCAAAAACATCTCGTTATAAAGATCTCATATCAATAAAGGAATAAGGCTTCTTAAAAACTTAAAAAAAGGCCTTAATCGGTGGCGTAATAGGCTATCGCAAAAAAGGTTTCGGGCTAAAATGGCTATCTCTATAAAAACACCTCTAAAAAGACGAAAACACCTCTAAAAAGACCTCCGTTTAATAATGTCTCGCTACTGTCTCTTTTTCTATAAAAAAGGCTTTAATCAAAAAAGGTTTCATTAAAAAATGGCCTCAATTTAAAAAAGGCCTCTTTTTTAAATGGCTTCAATTTAAAAAAGGCCTCTTTTTTAGGGTTCTGTATCTCAAAAGGAAAGGATCACTTTGTTGTCCATCTCTCCATCTGTCCGTCGGTTCGTCTGTGTGTATGTCAAGACTCTTTATCTCGGGAACGTGTAAAGATATCGAGTTGAAATTTAAACTATATACGTAGGTATATCGATGGTCTCTTGCAGTTGTGTAAAAAAAACTTCTCAGTTATTGTTTAAAAAAGTTAGAGCCGTTTATGTCGTAAAAAACAGCATATTTCGACACTCACAAAAATCAAAACCTACAGGGTACTTCCCGTTGACATAGAACTATGAAATTTGGCGAGAAGCATTGTCTCAGAGTACACATATAGGAATAAATCTAAAACCTGTACATTTTTATTTAAATCACAAAAAATAGGGCCTAGATTCACAAAATATAGGTTCAAAATTCAAAGTGAGTAAATCGTATCATATAAAAGAGCTTCATTAACACATGCTAAAACAGGTTTTTAATTATTTTAAGAATGTGTAATTTTCGATGGATGATAAGAAAAGTGAAAAAAAATATTTTTTTTGGTGATTATAATATAGAGATTTTAACAACTTACTTCCCAACTTTGTGAAATTTTCTGGATTTGTACGGAACCCTCGGTGTGCGAGCCTGACTCGCACTTGTCCGGTTTTTTTATTATTTTAAAAAAGACCTTATTTACGAGTGTACTAACGTCGGGCTCCCCGAGCAGCGTGTTGGCCAGATAGGGAGCGCGCAGCACGCCGCGCCAGTACAGCTTCTCCACGGGTCGGTTGACCGACCAGCCCACGCACCGCACGCCCAGCGCGCGCCAGTACTGCACTTCGCTCCTGAAAATTGACAAGTTTTCATATTTCACAAGGAAATATGAAAGCAAGGCTACGAAATTTCATAACCATTTCGAGATATCGGGATGCCTATATTTATGCTTATTTTTCCAACATTTTTAGTGCAGTAACTGCTAATATTAGATAAAAACTCTCACTCAAGCCGTTTCCGGATTTATACCAAAAGTTCAGTTGCCTATGATAAAAAAAAAACACTGTAAGAGAGACTCCTACACAGCTCTAGTCGTATGCCCTTATAGTAGCTCGGCGGCGGTGAGGTATTATCTATCCGGGGGTGCTTAAGAAATCACGTAGATACCAGTTTGTTGCATTGGGTTTAATGCCTCCAACGATACAAATCTAGTATAGAACAGATAATAATAAATGCGCGCGCGCCGGTGTCGCGAGGCAGGGACCCACCGTGCGACTACCTGCGAGCGGACAGGGTGCGCGGAAGGAGCTATGCGGGGGTGCGGACGCGGGACGCGGGCGGCGAAGGGATGCTCGCCATCCCCTTAGCGAATTTCTAGGAATTTGCCCGCCGCGTGCTTTACTCACACTGTTACAACACTATAATAGATCCAACCGTTTATTTTCTTTTTGACAGCACCAATAGAACGTAACTGCGTCATGTTACGCAAAAGTTCACTTTTAAATGCGAGGTTTTAAAAATATGACAACTGCATAAGTTTGCTCCTTGATCCCGTATAATAATCATCTTTGACAAATTGAGTCCATAAGTGCAGTAGTTCTTTTTATAAATTACATAAAATAACAAACGTTTTTAAAAATTTACGTTCTATGGCTACACACGATAGCCATAGAACGTAAATTTTTAAACATTTCATGTGTCAACTGTCATTTAATAGCAATATAAAATGACAGATGACACATAAAATGTAGTTTAAAAATACAGTGTCAGTGTCATTTTCAAATGACTCATTTAGCTTTAGCCCGGGAGGTCAGCGCAAAAAAGACAAGTACATTCCAAAAGCTGATTTTTTGGTACTAAGTTATCAAAGTGGTGTACGTCAATACCCCGGAGTCAGTCAGCTGGGTTCCTTAGCATTTGGTGGAGGAATTCGTTTAAATATTATAAGTATCTTGGTACTACTTATTCTTCTTCTTAAAGTAGTGCTAATTTAAAGCCTTTATGGTAGACCCTGTTACATATTTCAGGTGATTGGCAGTCGTTAAACTTTTTTTTATATTTTTCTTACCATAGTACCTACACCAAGTTTCAGCTTTTAGAGGTAGTTGCAAGATACTCATTTATTTATTTTTGGAACGCCTACGAACACAGCTGACGGAATCCGGGGTATTGTTGTACACCACCATGATAACGTAATACCAAAAATTCTGTTGTTACAAAGTACTTGCATTTTTTTGCGCTGACCTCCCAGCCTATTTGTTGTGAATAGTGAATGTTGTGATGGATTTATTGACATTGCCAGTGACAGCAACACTAGCACCTATTTTTTTTTATGTGGCTTCAATAAAATTGTACATGATTCCTGAGTTTTGCTGTTACATCCTTTTAGAATAAGCTACTTTTCAAAACTTAATTTTCAGGAAAATATAAGTCGTATTGGAAAAATGAAAACAAGTATGATTTACTTTGCGATATTATTTCAGAAAATAAATAAATATAATTGTATTAAAAATTTGAAAGAACTGACGTCCGCCATCTTTAATTCCAAAATGGATGCCAATTTTGAAATATACACCCCCAAATACCTCGAAAACTAAATCCATCACGACTTTTTCGAAAAAGTGAGTTCGCCATTTTTTATTTCAAAATGGATGCCTTGTTTACTACGAAAGCCTAAAAACATTGAGGAAGGAATCAAATGGAGTTGCCCTAACGACGAGAAAAACCTGCATACCCACCGCACATAATACGGCGGATTAGTGTTGTTACTACCACACTACACTTATCGATTTCCCCGTATAATAATAATAATAAAAGCCTTTATTCGCTGACCAAACAAATTACAGTTTTAAACTTAAATCTAATGTACCTAATTAAAATTATTTATTCAGCAACCAGTTGGTCAGGTTGTCCTTCGACATAGGCCTCCCCTAGTTTTTTCCACTTGTCTCTGTCTCGAGTTAGTCTTCTCCATCCTTTAGGCAAATCATCTTCCCATCTCTTAATCTGGCGTCCTTTTTGCCTTTTTCCACTTCTGGGATACCATTCCATTACGTTTTTCGTCCATTTGTCTTTATTTGTTCTCATAATGTGACCAGTCCAATTCCATTTGAGCGATTTTATTTTTTGCAGAACATCGCTGACTTTAGTTTTTTTCCTTATTCTGGATATTTTCCATTTATCTTTTAACTTGATGTTCAACATGCTTCTTTCCATACTGTGTTGACAAACTGTGAGTTTTTGATTGTTTTTAGCGGTAGAAGGCCAAGTTTGACATCCATAAGTCAGACATGGAAGAATGCAAGTGTTATACAATTTGCTTTTCACTGATATCGGTATTGTTTGATTTTAGACTATTTCCTTTAACGACCAGTAGCGTTTCCATGTGTTGCTTATTCTTCTGTCGATTTCTTTTGTATTTTGATCTTTTACAGATATAAGATGGCCCAAATAAATGTATTCATCAACATATTCGATAACATTTTGTGCTATTTCTATTTTTTCTTGTGCTGCATTCGTCATGACTTTGGTTTTTGTTGGATTCATTGATAGGCCTGCTTTTCTGCTTTCTTCGTCTAGTTGCTGTAACATAGTTTGTAGTATATCTGGTCTCTCTGCAAACATTACAATATCGTCAGCAAATCTTAAATGATTTAGGTTTGTGCCGTTCACATTTATTCCAAAATCTTCACAGCTTATGTTCCTGAATATGTTTTCTAACACTGCTGTGAAGAGTTTTGGAGAAAGTGGATCGCCCTGCCTAACACCCTTCTGAATGCTGAATTCTTCTCCTTGCTGTTCAAGTTGGACCTTTGCTGTGGAGTTTTTGTAAATTTCTCTTACGATTTTAATATATTTATTTTCTACCCCTTGATCTTCCAATGTTTTCCAGATATAGTTATGACTCAAGGAGTCGAATGCCTTATTATAGTCGACGAACGCCATGTAATAGTTTTGACCGAACTCATTTAGTTTTTCGATGACCTGTTTCACGACATGAATGTGATCGATCGTAGAGTAATCGGCACGGAATCCTGCTTGTTCTCTGGGCTGGTTTTCTTCTAGGCGTTTTGTTATACGGCCAAGTATTATTTTTGAAAACACTTTATATAAATTGGACATTAGACATATGGGTCTGTAATTATTTATATCATTTTTGTCTCCCTTTTTATGCAATAGAACAATAGTAGACTTTGTCCATTGAGTTGGTAATTCTTCAGTATTTAAAATCTCGTTGAACAGACGCGTTACAGGCTTAGATATTGCAGTTAAGGTATTTTTTCCCCGATGATTTCCCCGTACTTAACGATAAAACTATCGACACAAATTAATTTTAGCCGAATCAAACATAATGACAAACTTTTATTTAAAAAATTACAGATGTCAAGGTTGCAGCTGTCATATTCAAGAATCCACACTAGAATGGCAGGACGAGTTTTTTGGCGGGAACGCGGAAAAGACATGTCGCCTCATTGTATTATTTTGTTAAAGTTGTATTTTTATCAGTGATAATTAGTGAAAAATTGTGGTATTTCATTGATTATGAGCTGAATTACGTGCATGAGTGTGGGCAAGTGATATAATGTGACGTATCATGTCGTTCCGTGTTGTTACCAAAACTCCATAGACACCTCTAGAAAAGTCTCCACTGCTTTACCTACTGAGGTATGACTTAGAATTAAAGTGATAGGACTTAATAAGAACTACATATCGGATGACAGCTGTCAAGCTTAAAAGTAGAATATATCCATAACTATCTATTACAGACCATGCTTTCTTCACTAAACTGATATGAGATCTACATTTCGGATGACAGCTGTCAAACTTAAAAGTGGATTATCTCCGTCACTGTCGATGCTAAAGCTCAAAGAGAAATATGATATCTTTCAGATGACAGCTATCAATATTACGGAAATAATCAACTTTTAAGTTTGAGCTGTCACATCAAATGTAGATATTTTTAAGCTCTATCACTTTTGTAAACACAGCAATGGTCTAGGGTCAATAGTTACACAGATTTTGCACTTTAAAGTTTGACAGCTGTCATCCGAAATGTAGGTCTCCTTGAGCTCTATCACTTGTATCAAGACAGCAATAGTCTAGCTTTAATAGTTACGGAGATATTCCACTTTTAAGTTTGACAGCTGTCATCCGAAATGTAGGTCTCGTTGAGCTCTATCACTTTTGTGAAGACAGCAATAGTCTAGCTTTAATAGTTACGAAGGTATTCCACTTTTTAGTTTGACAGCTGTCATCCGAAATGTAGATCTCGTTGAGTTCTATCACTTTTGTGAAGACAGCAATAGTCGAACTTGGATAGTTACGGAGATAATTCACTTTTAAGCTTTGACAGCAGTCATTAGAACAATCTAATAGATCTTATTGAGTGTTATTACTGCTATTAAGACAGTAATGGTCTAGCTTCGATAGTTACGGAGATAATAATACTTCTAAGTTTGACAGCTGTTACTTTCACGCCTGTCATGCCATTTTACTTGTATTAATTCTGAAATGACAGTTGTCAAATTTGACATGAAAAGTGAAATGAAATAAAAATTCAAAATTTTAGCAAATCAATAACACGAATAAAAACTAACCAAAATATCGATAGTTTTTTTGATATAATAAGAACATCGCTATAGTTTTTCGACTCAATATGGCGGACCAGGCACGCGCGACAAGTCACAAAAAATATAGACACTATAGCGAAACTGTGCTGTATAATATTGATCTATTCTTATGACGTACATTTGAAAGAGACGCCTATATGATTATTATTTCGGTTTTTAAACTATTACAAGTCAAAGTATCTAAATGTCATTACACCATCTCCATTTGATTCCTTCCTCAATGCCTAAAAATGATTGTGACTTTTCGTGATAAAGTCTATTTGTGACAAAGTTTTTGTGAAAAAGTCGTTCGTAAAAAAGTTTTCGTAAATAAGTTTTTCGTGGTTAAGTACTGACACGGGTTGCGTGATATGTGTCAAGATTACATCTATGAAACTTAAACGTTGTTTAACACCGTAAATATGGATTCTAGACCATTATAGTCATCACAAAAGTAAAGGAACTCATCGAGATTTACATTTCCGATGACAGCTGTCAAACTTAAAAGTGGTTTATCTCCATCATTATCAATTCTAGACCATTGCTGTCTTAACAAAGGTGAAAGAACTCTTCGAGATCTACATTTCCGATGACAGCTTGAAACTGAATTTGATAACTGTAAACTGAACAACTTGAAACTGAATTATCTCCGTATGTATTAATTCTAGACCATTGCTTTTATGGGTATTGGTTTTATAGAACTTTTATGGGGATTTAGGGAAGGCCTATGCCCAGCAGTAGGATCGTGTTATTGCTAAAACGACGACGGTGACAAAGGACGACGAGTTAGGGGTAAGATAACTGCGATTCCTGCGTGCAGTAACATTCCAAAGAAATATATATTACATCCCGGGATGATCGAGATGTTTTGGTCATCCTACTTGGAAAAGAGACACAATCATCTGTGTGGTATCCTTGTCGGCACGTTTTTCTTTGCCAGTACTCAATCCTGTTTATGTGATTAATACATGGTTTCACCCTTCGGAATTACGGAAGTTCTGGTGTATGTGCATCTTTTTCTAACACCTTTTAAATTAATTTTTTAAAATGGGACAAAGTTTTGTATAAGTCTTGCTATTTTAGTACGATTTCTATTACTGTTATTAATCTATGAGGTAGATATTAAAATAGACAATAGACAATATTTTATTGACGAAAACAAAACACAGAAAATACAGCAACAAAGATTGTAACTACACTAAAAACTAAACTACCTAGTGTTTTATTATCGTCACCAGCCGGTCCCATCTCAGCATGATGCCGGTTATACGAGCATCCATTATACGAGCATACGAGTATATCGTAACCGGCGCTGGTAATATGAGAATACTCACGGGCTGACGATATCTTTGTGCAGCAACACAGCGCTGACGGAGCACCATTTGGCCGACCAGCGCCACAGCAGCGCGTGCAGCGCGTCCGCCGCGCGCAGCGCCGCGTGCAGCGGGATGTTCTCGCCGAACCTGCAACACCGCCACAATACACGTCACGGATCGGAACGAGGCGGTGCGGTGATGGAGGCTCTGGCCCGGGAGACGGCAACAAAATGCCATAGGACGTGGAAAATGTGTGTTTGTAATTTATAAGAAACTAGCGGACCCGGCGAACTTCGTTTCGCTTTCCGTAAGAACCTTGTACAGAGTATTAGAAAACTACAAAAAAAAATAAGCCAAATCGGTCAAGCCGTTTTCATGTTATGTCGTGACAACGGAAAACGGGTTTCATTTTTATATATATAGACTAGTGAGTGTAGTGCAGTGATAAGGGTGTTATTTATTAGTGAAGTGTTTTCAATATTTTGTCAAATTATTTTTAAAAGATTTTTATAATATTTATTTGTTGTTAACAGAATATTAATATAGTATTTTAAAAATATACAATAGAGTGTAGTGAAAATAAGTGATATTTATTATTATTTTATCTATTTTGTAAAATTAAGTTTTTGAATGTATAATTATTGTAATATTAGTAATTGTTTGTATTTTTTTTATTATAAATGTCCTTAATGCACTTAATGCCCTTAAACTTATTTGCCTATATCAAGATAGCAGAAATACACTAAATATTTTTTCTAAACATAGATTTGAAGATGAATTTCCGCAAAGTAACGCCTGATTCAATCAACTATTATAAGAAACTAGTTTTTACCCGCGGCTTCGCCCGCATGATATTTTGATTTTTGTGCTATCCCATGGGAACCCTTTATTTATCCGGGATAAAAAGTAGACTATGTCACGTTCCGTCTTTCAAACCCGAGGCCCTACCTTACCACCCGTAATAAAGGAAGTGGAAAATAAAAAAAAAATCGTTTTGACGGTTGTACGATTCGAGTTGCTTTTTTTTTGACATTTCAAAGCGCACTCTAGAATAGCTCACAGATAGCAGAAGTTTTCCTACTTACTTAACACTTATCGTTATATTATGGATCATTTACGCAATATCATTATAATTTATAGCCTATGTGTTATTCTGATATATAAGCTGTATTATTGCAAAGTTTCATCTCAATCCGTTCAGTAGTTTATGCGTGAAAGTGTAACAAACATCCATACATCCATCCATCCTCACAAACTTTCGCGTTTATAATACTAGTTTTTACCCGCGGCTTCGCCCGCATGATATTTTGTTTTTTTTTTTATAATTTATAGCCTATGTGTTATTCTGATATATAAGCTATATTATTGCAAAGTTTCATCTCAATCCGTTCAATAGTTTTTGCGTGAAAGAGGAACAAACATCCATACATCCATCTATCCTCGCAAACTTTCGCGTTTATAATACTAGTTTTTACCCGCGGCTTCGCCCGCATGATATTTTGTTTTTTTTTTTATAATTTATAGCCTATGTGTTATTCTGATATATAAGCTATATTATTGCAAAGTTTCATCTCAATCCGTTCAATAGTTTTTGCGTGAAAGAGGAACAAACATCCATACATCCATCTATCCTCGCAAACTTTCGCGTTTATAATACTAGTAGGATAAGCATTGTGTGCATGCCCCAAGCATTCATGCTCGCCATCAAAGGCTCCTTCTTGCGGCGGCATCAAGTGTCGGGTCACTCTCTTCCCTCAAATATGGTCGAGGAGAGCGATGGCTGGCACATGCGTCACACTCGTGATCGGGTGCTGCTTGAAAGGGGCAGGGAGGACCAGATTGTGCAACTCCTGGGCGCACTCTCCGAAGTGTATCCGATAAAAGGCCGACAAACACGCTACCTTACGTCGATGCTCGAGACTTTGCAGCTGCGACTTAGTCAAGGTATCGTTGTCAATCAGCCTCCTGGCTCGCCGCTCAATCGACTCCAGAGCCTCCAGTTGATATTTGGCAGAGCCATCCCAAAGGTGAGAGCAGTATTCCATGCAAGACCTGACTTGTGCTTTATAAAGGCTAAATAGTTGCTCAGGTGTGAAATACCGTCTCACCTTAAAGATAACACCAAGTTTTTTGGAGGCTAATTGGGCTTTTGACTCTATGTAGGAGCCAAAGTTAAGAGTCGATGAGAGCGAAACTCCTAGTAGTTCCAAGCTGCCAGTTACAGGAACGGAGACATCACGGAATCTCTTTGTTATAATCAAACAATTTCAATTTTAGTTAACAAACGGCACAGACCCTGGAGTCTGTAGTTAGTAAAATTTCAGTGAAAAAAAAAACAAAACAGATATTAAATACTAGTAATTATATTATACTTACGGAATGCAATACCCGGATTTCGGGATACCTGGATCCCGAAATACCGGGATCCCTGCTGCTATTACCGGGATTGAATCCCGGTCGAAATTTGACCGGGATCCCGGTGATTGACGGGATTACCGAAAATCAAAGTTATTACGTATAATGTAGCCAATTCGCGTGGAATCTAGTGTATTAGACGGCTTTATAACGGTGCTTGAGAGGTTATTTCAATTTCAGTTCAGATTTAGAACATTTGGATATGCGCTTACGTTGTATGTGAAACACACTCCACAGTATGAATATTGTACTAAAAAAATATACGCCATCAGACTAGTTATTATTTTATTGAGATACTGTGCCCCAATGAACCTTAAAAAATCGTGTAGCAATTATGAACTAGAGCCCATTTATTTGCATTCCGGACTAAATACTGGCCTCTGGATTAGCTACTGGACTACACTCGAGTAAAACTAAAGTTTTGAATCACCATAAATAATCCTATTAAATGTTTGTAAACTACTTTTTTTGTGTGTACACAATTAATCTATGCTAGAATTTGAGTCTGAAGGTACGATTCATAACTAACTAGACACGGCAGCAGCAGACTACAGTAAAACTACGACAGCTGACGCGTAAGTTATAGCAACGTTTGTCTTGGTGATGACACTATAGTCTGCTGCTGCTGCCGCGTACAGTCGCCTACGAGATTGAACTTTTATGAATATAGCAAAACATGACCAAATGTAGAAAACCAGTGAAAAACTATCATTAATGCATTTTTGATATGCTAAATACGAAATTGAAACAAAGATTTTGAAAAAATTGAGAATCAGTTTAGAGAATAAGATAAAATTTTCATTGCTACCGCTTCTATAATTACACTTACATAATTTACCGTAGCCAAAAGCGTTAATTGTCTTTCTTATGATTTTTTTTAAAATACCTCAAACTGAACTGGATCCCGGTAATACCCGGGATCCCGGTCGATTAGGTTGGTCAATCCCGCCAATACCGGGATTGAAAATATCCACCGGAATTGCATTCCCTAATTATACTTGACTTACAATTATGTGCTAAACAGGGTTAATTCTAATCAATTAACATCCTTCTAGGGACTTATTCTGTAGATCAAAACTAACAACTTTTGTTCTACGACTCTCGTCAAAACTCAAAAAAAATTTTTGTTTTTCCATAGAAAAATTTAGTTCACCCGCGACAAAATGTATGGAACAGCTGATTTTTTTTTTTAGTTTTGACGAAAGTCGTAGAACAAAATTTGTTAGTTTTGATGTACAGAATAAGCCCCTAGAAGGATGCTAATTTAATAGAAATAACCCTGTATATGTAATAACATAAATATACCGGGGGTTGGTGGGTCCGTTTTCCGCGTCGTATTGTTGAGCGCTGAAGCAATATGGCCGGTAGCTGATGGCGCCCACGATGCCCGGGTCGCGCTTGCGGATCTAAAAAAAAATATTTTGTCATAATACCATATTATTTTTACCACAGATAGACCTCTCAAATACAAAAATGCATGGAAAAATCCTCCAAGCTGCTGTCAAAACTGTCAAATAATTAGTATTAAGATTTGATGTTGCTTGTGTCTAAAGGTGGATTTATATTTGTCTGACGTAACCTGACGTGTCATGTCGTGACGTGATGGCTAGTGTTTACATTTATATGTCATGTTCTGACGCCTTCTGACGATATTTTGAATCAATACAGCCGTAGCTCTAGGAAAGGTGACACGTTTTCAATGTTCTCTCATGAGTTATTCGATTCTGATTCAGATTATGAAGAAGATATTAAATTTATGATACTGGCAACTTTTTTAAAAAAAGAAAGAAAGAGAAGAAGACATTGGATTCATCCACTCAATAGAAAAAGAGAAATAAAAGGCGAGTTTCATTGTCTCATTAAAGAGCTTGAAAACGATGATGAAAAATTTCATCAGTATTTCAGATTGTCGAAAGCACAGTTTGAACAAGTACTTACTTACATTCTTTAATTAAAGACGATATAAAGAAAATAAATACAAGATTTCGTAAACCTATAGGAACAAGAGAAAGAGTCGCCGTTCCCCCACCCCGCCGCTCTGACGCAACCGGGATCGTTTCTGATGCGACACGACAGAAGCCATCACAACACATTACGCATTACCAGTGTGAACGTTACCATACTAAATGTATGAAACCGATACCGTTCTGACGCGACACGTCAGACAAATATAAATCCACCTTAAAGCTCGAAACATACTATCGGACGGGACTGACAACCGCGACATAGACTATGAAAGTACACTGAGCCGTGCACACTATCGGACATAAGTCGCGGACGTCACCTTCGGACGACCTTGAGCGTTCGGACGTCCGAGAGCGATCTGGCGCGCCGGATGTTTTAAGACTGTGCACATTGCTAAGTCGCGGCTGTCAGTCGCGTCCGTCAGCCGCGTCCGATAGTATGTTTCCAGCTTAAATAAGTTGTCAGGTGCGTGTCTCGACACGCGTAGGATAGGCTTCCGTAGATGGTGACGATGATAATGATCATGTTAAAAATCAATTATTATGATGTTATTAGATTCTTGAGAAACACAGATTTGTCTAAGAAATATGTTTCTGAGGTCAATGAACTTTGAGCTATGAGCAAATTAAAAAACCGGACAAGTGCGAGTCAGGCTCGCTCAACCATCGACAAAATAGTTTTTTTTTTCACTTTTCTCTGCATACTTCGAAAATTAAACATTGTTTAAAATAATTAAAAATCTGTTTTAGCATGTGCTAGTGAAGTTCTTTTATATGATACCTTACATGATACGATTTACTCACTTTGAATTTTGAACCCATATTTTGTGAATTTTGAGGCCCTATTTTTTGTGATTTAAATAAAAATGTACAGTTTTCAGATTTATTCCTATATGTGTACTCTGAGACAATGCTTCTCGCCAAATTTCATAGTTCTATGTCAACGGGAAGTACCCTGTAGGTTTTGGTTTTCGTGAATGTCGAAATATGCGGTTTTTTACGACATAAACGGCTCTAACTTTTTATACGGTAACTGAGAAGTTTTTCTTTTACACAACTGCGAGAGATCAGAGATATACGTATACAGTTTAAATTTCAACTCGATATTTTTCCACATTCCCGAGATAAAAAGTCTTGACATACACACAGACGGACAGACGGACAACAAAGTAATCCTATAAGGGTTCCGTTTTTTCCATTTGAGGTACGGAACCCTAAAAAAAATTATTTTCTTGTATAACTTAAAAATTATGATACAAATAATATAAAAACACGATTGATTTGAAGTTTTGAAAAAAGTCGCAGAACAAATTTTATTAGTTTCGATATACTGAACAAGCTCCTAAAAGGATGCTAATTGATTAGAAATAACCCTGTATAAAGATTTAAATATATTTCCGAGATAATGACATACAGTTAGACAGACAGAGCACAGACCTGGTAGAGCTGTATTGGGTTGAAGCACGTGACGACCGCGTGTTGGTACAGCGACGGCCGCGCCGCGAATACGTCCACCACTCCTTGCACCACCTGGAATGATCATCATCATCATTTCAGCCATAGGACGTCCACCGCTTGTCTACGCATCAACGCAACATCGAAGCTCGCCCGCTGGCCGCCACCGCGGCTCCATCGCCCCCGCGCGCCGCCTCGTACCCTGGGCTCATTTATAAGGGCATGCGAGAGCCCGCTCGCTCTCCCCCTCAGGATCTGTTAGAAGATCGGTAAGATTCTCTACAATCAATCAAACAGCTCAACCTATTAAGGCCACAGGAGGCACACCCCTTCTGGGGTGCCCGGGCAAGTCTGACCTCCCCCGCCGGGTGACGGCCCAAGCCGAGGCCCGTACCTTCTCAGGGGCCCTTGCGCTAGTCACCCTTTAACCCAATCTTGGGGCTCGGCCGCCTTCTGCGCTCGCCCATGCCCGGTAAGCTGTAGAGGCCAAAAGCTCTTAGTCATTAAAAAAAACCGAACAAGTGCGAGTCAGGCTCGCACATCGAGGGTTCCGTACAAACATATTGTTAAAATAATTAAAAATCTATTTTAGCATGTGCTAATGAAGTTATTTTTAAGATACCTTACATGATACGATTTACCGACTTTGAATTTTTAACCCATATTTTGTGAATTTTGAGGCTCTATTTTTATGTGATTTAAATAAAAATGTACAATTTTCAGATTTTTTCCTATATGTGTACTCTGAGACAATGCTCTTCGCCAAATTTCATAGTTCTATGTCAACGGGAAGTACCCTGTAGGTTTTGATTTTTGCGAGCGTTGAAATATGCGTTTTTTTGCGACATAAACGGCTCTAACTTTTTTATACGGTAACTGAGAAGCTTTTCTTTTACACAACTGCAAGAGTTCATAGGTTTACGTATACAGTTTAAATTTCAACTCGATTTCTTTACGCGTTCCCGAGATAAACAGTCTTGACATACACACAGACGGACAGGCGGACAGACGGACAACAAAGTGATCCTATAAGGGTTCCGTTTTTTCCTTTTGAGGTACGGAACCCTAAAAAACCCGCTCGCTCTCTTTTCCCTGCGACCACAGCGACGCTACAGTCTGCCTACAAGTATTAATATTTACCTACTCGCTTGTCAGTCGATTCATGTATTTTATCCACAACATTATACAGTCCACTCATAACAGTAAAAGTTTTACTATTACCACCCTTACAATAAGGGATAGGGAATACGCCAGCCTTATTTTCCCACTGCTGGACATAGGCCTCCCCTAATGATTTCCAATAAGACCGGCTGATAGCGGCTTGCATCCAGCCCGATCCTGCGGTCTTAATAAGGTCATCCGTCCACCTTGTAGGCGGACGTCCTACGCTGCGCTTGCCGGTACGTGGTCTCCACTCGAGAACTTTTCGACCCCATCGGTCATCAGTTCTCCGCGCTATGTGCCCTGCCAATTGCCACGTCAACTTGCTAATCCGTTGAGCTATATCGATAACCTTGGTTCTTCTACGGATCTCCTCATTCCTGATTCGATCTCGCAGAGAGACTCCGAGCATAGCCCTCCCCATAGCTCGTTGAGCTACTTGGAGCTTACTAATAAGGCCCATAGTAAAGAGACCACGTACCTGGAATGATAAAAACGGCAAATCAACATTTTGGTATTTTTTTATTTGTATAGGTTTGACAACGTGCTACCTCATGTTAAGCAGATATGCGGTCTAGGATGTAGCGCGCTTACCTAGAAAATACCTATTTAACATTTAGTTATGTCTTAGAAATGTTGTTGCCTCTTTGAAATATTGTGTTACCTATTTAAATGTTGTGATCTATTTGCCTTGATGTCGTCTTTAAAATGTTGTTGCCTCTTCGAAATATTCATACCTAGTTGAAATGTTGTTATGTATTAGACATATTGTTACATCTTTGAAATGTTGTTTTTAAACTTTCGCGATTTCAACACATTTTTATTATATACTACGGGACCAATCGCGCACTAAAATTACGAGAAAAATAAATACCTCCTCATCCCGACGTTTCGGCCGAGTTGCATCGACCGTGGTCACGGGTAGACCGGGATCGACGGGTAGGGGTATTTATTTATCTCGTAATTTTAGTGCGCGATTAGTCCCGTAGTATATAATAATAACATCTTTGAAATGTTGTTGCTTCCTTGAAATATTGTTACCTATTTGAAATATTTATCTATTTGACGTGTTGTTACGTCTCTGAAATGTTGTTGCCTCTTTGAAATATTGTTACCTTTTTGAAATGTTGTTATCTATTGGAAATGTTGTTACTTCTTTGAAATGTTATTACCTCTTTGTCCTCCCCTTTGACGTCGATGATCATCCTCATATTCTTAGCGAGCAGGAAGTCCAGCGCCTGGTCCAGCAGACACAACCGCACCTCCTTGAACTGTTGTCTGCAACAGACACCCAGATGCCCTATTAATTAAGCCATTACGAACTGCTAAAAGTATACGTAAATGGTCACTGCGTGTATGCATTTTGGCGTTCGGCTTCGACTTTTCTCTTGCTCGCGCTTGTTACTCGCGCCACGAGATCGAGCAGGAGGTCAAGCTAATCCGAATGTTAGAACCTTTGATTATGTATCTGTCTAGATACCGAATTAGCTGAGCAAAACGGTCCAAAAATCGTCGCTTTGGTGGTGAAGAGAGCGAACCCACAAAATCAAGTTTTGAGATAATGAGCAATTAAGGGACAAGGGTCAACTACAAAATATATTTTTTATAATATCTTCTAAACCATTGGTCCGATTTAGATGAAGAGTCGTATAAGGAAAATATCCTTATTGAATCCCTGTTTAAATATAATAATTGGTAATTATGTTTGTAACTAATTTAACTAAAAACGTGGGTTGACCTCTGTTCACCACCAAAGCGACGAAATATGGTCCATGTATGGTACCTATCCATGCAAAGTTTGAAAGATTTGACACAAGTATGCGCTCATTATCAAAGAACTGCAGCGTAATTCTGTTAACCGATCTCGTTACTAAGGTGACACGTTCTTGAACCTCTCTCGTCTTTCTGGCAGTTTTAAGCTGTCGGATCTGTCAGAAAAACGAGATAGGTTCATGAACGTATCACTTCAGTAAAGAGATCGGTTAACAGAATTGCCCCGCTGGGTTTTCTTTGTATATGTTTGTCCATCTAGACAGATGTATAATCAAAGGTTAGAACACTTACACAATAAGGGGTATGCGATTCTCTGAGAACGTTAGAAATAATTCTAACACTTCATAATTATTTCACGCAAAAAATGGCATAAGCTACTCAGACTCAAACAAAGTGTACAGAATTTGAATCGTTAGTACGGATCGATGTAGCAATTTTCGCACTATTGTTGATTTATCAAAAATAGTTAAGCCAATTTCGATAAAATTTATACAGGACCACCTTTGAATGATGATGTACCAAACATAAAAAGAATTTGCGTAGGAGGCGGGCTGGCTCAGTTGGTTAGAGCGTCGGGCTAGTGATCCGAAGGGGCAGGTTCAAATCCTGCGTTCGCTTCAGATTTGTGAAATGCTTATCACAAAGAGTTTGAGATAAAATCTAGAGTAGAAAGCACTCAAAATAAAATCATAACATAAAAAGAATTATCAAAAAAGATCTACTCTGTAAAAAGATAGGCGTGGTCTTACATAAAAATAAATGAAAAAAATATACGCGTCGAATTGAGAACTTCCTCCGGTTTTTCGTTAGGTAGTCAAAAAATTGGGCTCCTGCCCAAATTCAAACATTGAGCTGGGAGCTGCACATCCTGTGTGGGATGTTTGTTTGAGACTTTATTCAGCCCATCTACCAGTGGCGTAGCGTGCCTTGGCGGGGCCCCGTATAAAAATTTGTTTGGGGGCCCTTATGAAAGGTAAAGCTTTCTCACAAAATAAAAAAAATAATTGCTTTAAATTAATTAATTATTTATTCGTCATAATTATCTATCTGCCACTTTTTAAAAAAATGTTTACCAACAATTATCTACTAATACTACTAAACCAGAAGAACAATTGTTTGTATTGTATTACTGGAAGAGATTGCTATAAGCAATAAGGCCGCCCTTTGTTGCACTATTTTATGTCGCTTGTTCTTTTTTGTTTTTTCCTTTCTGTGTATTTTTTCTGAATTGTATTTAACAATAAAGTGTCTATCTATCTATCTATTACAATATAATGCACAATTAAATAAAACTAAAAGAAATGAAAAGTATTTATTAATTTTTGCTTACGCACGTCGGGGGCCCCCATGGCCCTGGGGCCCCGTATAATTGATACGGCTGATACGGCGGTAGCTACGCCCCTGCCATCTACCCATCAATTTAACCATTGGAAGTCCACTGCTGGTCATAGGCCGCATATAAATAAATAAAAGCTTGCCAGTTGTAAGCATTTCAGTGTACCTGTTGGGATGGTGAGCTCCTACATCGAAGTCCTTAATCTTCTCCCAGTCAAGCGAGTGAACATCGCTGATCTCGGAGCCCGTGAGCCGCTCCAGGCCCTGGTCGTGGAGCAACACCAGCTTGCCGTCCCGCGACGTGCGTACGTCTAGCTCTACGAAGTTGCACTCTCGCTCTGCACACTGTGGAGTTTCATTGTAGTTTTTTATTTAGGCTTTCTCTTTGATAATATATGACTATCTTCTTCTTTTCAGCCATAGGACGTCCACTGCTGGACATAGGCCTCCCCTAACGATCTCCAATAAGACTGGTGGGTAGCGGCATGCATCCAGCGCGATCCTGCAGTCTTGGTCTCCACTCAAGAACTTTACGACCCCATTGGTCATCAGCCGTTTGTGCTATGTGCCCTGCCCATTGTCATTTCAACTCGCCAATCTGCTGGGCTATGTCGGTAACTTTGGTTCCTCTAATGATCTCCTCATTCCTAATTTGATCTCATAGAGAAACTTTGAGCATAGCTCGTATGTGTATGGTGTAACCGTAAAATCAGAACTATTGGTAAAAGTCACTTGCTTCAACATCATAATAATTTGTACATAAATAACTATTTTACTATAATAAATCAGTATTTAACAGACTTTCAGTGGGTTTGTTTCATGAAATAACTTTCCAGCCAGGCTAGGATACACTCCACGCAATATTACTTTCGACGTGTCAGAACGAGACAGTGTTATGGCAAAGTAGATATCTGTCACTTTTTAACATGTCAAAAAGAGTTCTTTTCGTGGCTTTTCATGGTCGCATGCTGGACTAGCAGGTCCTTTGCTCCCACACATTACAATATGTATAAACTCTTTATTCCTCACTACAGAGAAATACACACATAGAAGATATAGTGGCATTATTTATATTTTTTTTATTTACACCTTTTTTTTGCTGATTAACATAAGGCTCAAAATAAGTGGCGGAATGTTGGAGTTGATTATGAAAACTAGGTTAAATGTTTTAACTAAAATAAACTACAGGCGTAACACATAAATAATTATGGCTTTTTTACTATCGCACATAGCTTCACTTTAGCTATGTTCAACAGCTTTAGTCCGGGCCTAAATATTGCACTATATTGTTTTTTGCACCATTTCACTATTTCATTACAGGATTGAAAGCTTACTAAAAGAAAGCCACGATATGAGCGGTGACAGGGTGAATTATCTATTTTAATACTCATGCTGCAACTTACCTATCCTACAGATGTAAATGAAATAAACAATTTAATATCGGCATTTATCTAGCTACAGCATTGAAGTAACATTATGGAAAGTAGCAGATGAGGAATTCTTCGTGGACCAACTGCTTTCAGGATTGTTATTTTAAAATCTTATCTGTGTGTATGAGTAATATGCTGAAGTAATAACATGACTTTACTAATCAATCAATGTAGGTAAGTAATCCTTTTTGAAGTAATCACCACACATAAAGACCTAGCAATTTTAATTAAAACTATATTCTTACTATCCATACAACCACTGGCCAGCAAGAAGAGGTCCAAAAAGGTTGCACTCACATACTTAAACGCCTCCAAAGTGTTCTCAGGAGCGTCCAACCCCGCACCTCTGTGGGCGATGCAGCGGACGACTTTCTCTGGATTCTGCTCATAGTCACTACTCCCAGGCTCAGGCCCGAAGATACTAATCACATTTTCAGGATCTGGTTTCTTTAGTTTTGTCGCGTAATAGGCTGCTACACCGACCAAACCAACATCCAGACCGTAAGGCAAAACTGTGTGCAAAAGGGATACAAAAGTAGATAAAACTGTGTAAATATAACAGCTGCCGTTTAGGAACCAGGTTAGCATCGTTAAAAACATTTTTTTTCGTTCGTTCGTTGTTTTATTTTGATTAGAATTAGGTTAGATTTTTCGAAAATAATAACATTGGTAAGGGCGGTGGGAGGGGCTTCGTTTGACAGCTTTTTGACATTTGAGTGCGTTTCGTTGTCTCGGCTATCATCATCATCATCATTTCATGTAAAAGTGGAGATAAAATGAAGAATACAACGAAATATTATCACTCACATGCACGTAACCTCTTCATTTCAGAAGCACACTTCATAGCTAAGCAGGTTTAATAAATAAAACTTCATTCAATAAGTTCAAGAAAATATTTTATTACCATGTGAAAATTGCATAAATTGCTATTTTATTAAGATTCTAACCATTTAACCAACCAAGGCGTTTGCACAGTATGCACTGAATCAGCGCGCGAAATTCAATTTTTTAAGGGTTTTTGCGATCTACTAAAACTCATCCTACGTTTATTCAGGGGCCATGAATAGGTAGTTTTAACGAGGTAGATACCTACACCAAAAAAACTCTATGCACAAAAAGCATCAAGATCAGCCTTATCAAAGACTTCGATTTGAATTTTTATGCAATGCACAGATGCAGGTCCAAGAAGGACGTATTATGTAAGTACTAAACGAAACAATATATACCTACTACCATCAGTACAAATGCATGTGATTGACCCATTACTAACAATGTGAACATTCTTACGTGTTTTAACCCCTAATAGATAGATTAGACAACACTGCTACTGCCTGTAACGGAACCTTCCTCTGGCCACGTCCAAGGTCATTCCCATAGAAGGGAAAGAAGACAAGAAACCTAATTCTTCTAAGTATTTTGTGGTCATTGCTACGGATTGTACTGAAACTTATAGATCCTGGCGAGGATCCAGTCGACGAGGAAGCCAACCAAGTGTCTGATGATGAACAGGGCCGTCTCCACGACGGTCAGCACGCTCGCACCCACGAACAGCGCTGTCGTTCCGCCGAGGGACGCTGTTGACATGAAGTGGTACAGATTATAGAGATTACTTTTACATAGTGCAGGAATTTTCTAGATACGTTCATCATTACACAGGGTTATCAGCTTTCCCTGCCGACCTAGGATGCGCACCAGGTAATATTTCTTTCGACGTCTCAGAACGAGACAGCGTTATGACAATAAGTCGGTATATATCTGTCACTTTTTCACACGCCAAAAAGAGTTCTTGTTGTGGCTTTTCGTGGTCGCATGCTGGACTAGCTGGAACACGCCGAAATGGGGTGATTAAAACCATCAGTAAGAAATAAGAACAACTTTTACTATGGGGCCAACACAGAATTAGAAAAAAAATCTGCTGTTCCATAGAAAGCAACTTGGAATCGACAAAATGTATGAAACAACAGATTTTTTTTCTCGAACTCAGGATAACAGACGAACATAGAACCTCCTCCTATTTGGAAGTCGGTTAAAAGACACGTCATCGGTGGTGGCGTTTCTGACTAGGATGTCACGCTCATATGTGATGACTATAATAATGATTAATATTGAATCATTTCGCTAATTCTAAGTTCTACAAATGCAAAACCAAACTTACCTGACTAAAAATTATATAATGTATCACAGCACAAAAACAAAGATAACACTGTCAAAGTTGCATGCATTCTAGCACAGGCACATGCAACAACTGCGACGAATCGAAGAGGTCTTCTAGCAGTTCCAGCATCAAGATAACGTCTCTATTCTCTATTTCATTTATTCACAAAATATTCAAACATTTACCTACTTTAATTTAAACTAAAACATGCCTGAATATGGATATTGGAGGTGGAACTTGGGTGGCATCAACGTAGACATGATTCAAATTTTAGGGCAGAGCAAAGAAGTTTCTTAAAGTTCAAGCCGAGTGGATAGCTCTGGTGTCTGAGTTTTTAGGCCGCCTGAAGGCCTCTGTCATGGTTAAACAGTTAAAACAACCGGGATCTACAATTCAACGTGTCATCCGAGCCACGGTAGCGCTCAGTTGGAAAATGTCACCCGCGGTCACCTATCCAAATACTGATTGTGCGGAACGTTGCTTAATTTCAGCACCCAGTCAAACTACGCTACGAGCGCTCCAGAAGTTTCCCGGGTGAGCAATACCAATTCATGTCCCCCCTCTACGCCCATGGCTCTCAGCTGCCATCCTCTCCACTTTGATGGGGTTTGGGCTTTTTTGGATTAAGCTGCTTACATTACAGCACATGCAACAGACCTTTCAGGACGATACAAAGAGGTTTTCCAGAAGAGAACACGATGGTTTTTGAAGGCGAAACTCGGGTGGCATCGACATTGGAATGTATCAAGTTTTTTGGGATGAATATATAAGTTTCTAGGGTAAGGACCACCCACTCGGGCATCCTAGCTATGGCACATGGCTGTCAACTGCAAATCCGTTTAACTTTGACAGAGTTTGGGTTATTTTAAACATAGCGGCATGCATTATAGCACAAAAACATGCAATAATTTCAGAATGAGTCAAATAATTATTACGAAGAAGCAAAGAAAGCAGCGCGAAGATTACGTCTCCACACAGACAGAATTTCCCTTAACTACGCTCATGGTTCCAATCTGCTCCACTTTGATTGGGTTTGGGCTTTTTCGGCATTAATCAGCATGCATTCTAACACAGAAACATGTCAAACATGCAACAGTCGTTTCTGGAAGCGGAATTTCCCTTAGCTACACACTCATGGCTTCAATCAGCTCCACTTTGATGGGGTTTGGGTTTGTAGCGACTAAAGCCGGAAACATACTATCGGACGCGGCTGACGGACGCGACTTAGCAATGTGCAGTCTTAAAACATCCGGTGTGCCAGATCGCTCTCGGACATCCGAACACTCAAGATCGTCCGAAGGTGACGTCCGCGACTTATGTCCGATAGTGTGCACGGCTCAGTGTACTTTCATAGTCTAGGTCGCGGCTTTCAGTCGCGTCTGTAAGCCGCGTCCGATAGTATGTTTCGAGCTTAACTCCGCTTTAAGCAGCGCCACCACACGCGCGCCCTAAGGAACTAACGTCAGCCAATCACAAGCCGAGATACATGGTCGAATAGCTATTCCCGGGCTCAACACCTCGCCCGGTGGAGTACCTACTCCTTTGATTTAAGATGTTTTCCTATCATCATTATATCCCCATGGAAGACCACCAAGTCCATAGGCTTTTTTGGTATTAATCAGCTTGCATTATAACACAGAAACATGCAACAGTCGTTTCAAGACGAACCAAAGAGGTCCTCCAGCGTGAAGATGACGTCTCTATGAAGGCGGAACTTGGGTGGCAGCATATTGATTCGAAGTGCGGCCACCGCGCCGTCAGTCTCGCCGTCCGCGCCGGTCGAATTCATGTTGGTTGGAATTACAAATGTATTTATTTAAGCTTAAAACCGTTTTTTGCACAACAGAACATTCAGTTTTTTTTTTCAAAATAATAATACCACTCTCAGCTACACCGCTCATATTTTATAGTATTAATTCCCTATAGAGGTAAGTGCTATTGCTATGTCCGTAACTATTTAGGAATATTGGAACCAGTACAATAAGCCCGATTACAGAGGCGCCAGCGTAAATTAAATAACAGCGTAAAAAGCGTTCTCTCTATCGAATGCCTAAAGTTAAAAATAAACAGAACTATGCTATTTAGCTATTATAGTTACGCTGGCGCCTCTTTAATCGGGCTTAGTACCTAAATAAAATTTGTGAAAAATGTTTTATTAAATCTTTAGTATTTTTTTGCATTCACCTACCTATAAGAACCGTCCAATTCCGATGGCACCTAAATACCATGGCAAACGAGCGTTCCGTCATAGCCACAAACGCTGCCACTGAAGTTTAAAATCGATAACGTTTTTTGTTGAATACCTACAACGGATACAGGGACTGAAATTCTACCCAGTTCTTTAGCATCAGCGTTTGTGGCTATGGCGAGGTTCGTTAGCAATCAGCCTAGCTAAGGTAAGGGCCGTGGCTGAGGCTGTGACCATGGTGACCTAGAGGTATTAACAACCGCCTTACAATCGCGAGGTCGTGGGTTCAAATCCCGGTTCCGAAGTAATGATTTCTTTGGAATTTATGTAAGGAATTTCACATTTCGGCTTTTCGGTGAAGAAAAACATCGTGCGCACTGGATCAGGGTGGTGGATATGGCCCGATCACCTTTCGTGGGTAGCCTACGTCCTACAGTACGGGTAGCATGGCAAAGGGACAAATAGTCTTTCCACCATTATATCCCCTCGAAGAGGGAGTAAAGTATGGATTGATAATGAAAACTGACATTAAAAGATAACAATATATAAAATTGTTACATAATAATGGCTGGATAAAATGGTTTTCTTCCTTTGGCGTGATACCGGTGCAGTGGACTATTAAAAGGCTGATACAAGGTAAGGGCTCCTGGCCAATTTAAGGGATGTAAGCAGATTTCAACAGCGTTAAAGTAGGTACTTACCTAATAACGACCTTCTTTGTGTGAGAGTAATAGTTGACCTCGGCACACTGAGGCATGCACGAGCACTTGGCAAGATTCTTGGGTATATTGATGAGAATCTCGACATTTCGTCCGATGCACGCCATGCCGTGCGCGTCGCACACATCGCCATCTTGGCAAGTTTGCAAACGGGAAAATTTAAAATGGCCGAATCGAAGACACGAAAACTGAACTGTTTATTAATAATTCTTACTTCTGTAAATCAAATGGATTGCAATAAATGGAAATGTTGAAATATTTTTTGTTAAATTTGATGCTGTTGACAATTTAATTGATCTGTTTGAGTTTGACGTGACGTGTAGTAATATCGGCCAGTGGTTTTGAGAAAAAAGTTTAAATTACCGATGAGTCTGATGTCAAAGAAGGTTGCCTATATTATGCCTAAAGGCAAGGTGATTATCATTGAACGTTTCCTCCGTAATCTTATTCAAGGTCACGAGATTTACCGTAGGTGCGACATAATGATGATGAGTGGTCTCACCTCCGATGACGTGGAAGTAAGGTCTGCAGCCACAGAACATGACGGCCATGCGGCTGCGGCAGTGCATCTGGCAGAGTGCGAAACTATAGGCCTGGAATTACAAAGTGTTGACATTTTTTAGTGCAACCTGGCAAATCACACAAAAACAGCACTGGAAATATTATAGAGTTCGAGATACATTATGTGGATACCGCCACTGGCGCACCTGCAGCTACAGCTGTTTCACAATTCGAGTTTCCACTGTATTAGCCCATATTTAGGTCAGCCCACGTTACGCCATTGCCATCCGGGGGCCGTTCTGACGTTCGGCTTCGCTTTTCCTCTCGCCCGCTCTCGTGGCGTGAGTAATTGGCACGAGCAGGAGAAAAAGCGATACCGTACATCAGAACACTTACACACACAGACCGAGACACTTTCCATAAAGCTGTACATACCCTAATGGAGTTAGAGAGCCATTCATCTGGCTACCGGCACCGGCACTGCTCCTGCCGCAGCCACTTCACGCTAAGTTGAATCTCCACAGCACACTGAGCCACAGCCACAGCTGCAATGGTCTAAAGGAAGCTTGGAGCATACATATCCTGATGGAGTTAGAGAGCCACTCACCTGCCGCAGCCACTTCACGCTAAGTTGAATCTCCACAGCACACTGAGCCAGAGTCACAGCTGCAACGGTCTAAAGGAAGCTTGGAGCATACATACCCTGATGGAGTTAGAGAGCCACTCATCTGGATACCGGCACCGGCGCTGCTCCTGCCGCAGCCGCTTCACGCTTGGGGAAGCTTGAATCTCCACAGCCTGTAACCAAATATTGTCCGAGACTTTTTATGCGCAACAAGCTGAACCGTCGAACTTCGTACCGCCAATGTCTTAAATTACGACAAATGGCTATGAGCCATTTATAGGTAGGTATACAAAAGTTGTTGGTAATGATGAAAAATGCATCCTTTGTATCTTAGATGGCAAAAAAATAAAGTGTTTTAGGATGTTAGATACCTACCTTAAAATCAATGATGAGTTCTTCTCCGGGCAAAACCTCCCCTGTTGGGTTGGAAATAGCTGTCATAATCTCGAAGGGCGAGTGGATGAAGTACTGCAAAGTATAAGACACGAGATGAAGTATATCTTTATTTTTTATACTAATATATGTACTTACCTATAATCGATCATCCATCCATCCATCAGCCATAGGACGTCATCACTGCTGGACATAGGCCTCCCCTATGGATCTCAAATAAGACTGGTTGGAAGCGGCTTGCATCCTCTCAATCCTGTGATCTTGATAATGTCATCTGTTCACCCCCTCTAACTTTTGACGGCATTAATATCGAGCAAAAAACTGCAAAAAAATCACGTTTGTTGTATGGGAGCCCCCTTAAATATTATTTTGTTTTATTAAGTTTTTAGTATTTGTTGTACGGCAACAGAAACACATCATCTGTTAAAATTTCAACTGTCTAGCTACCACGGTTCATGTGATTTAGACTGGTGACAAACAGACAGCTAGACGGAGAGGGGAGTCTTAGTAATAGGGCCCTGTTTTTACCCTTTGGGCACGGAACCCTAAAAATTAGCGCAACATAACCATAATTTGTCGAGCTCACTTACAATACAAGTACACTATTTCCGTATTTGTGGTAATTTTTACACTTAATCCGCAATTGGCCTCGCCCTTGGTCTACAGTAGCTATAGCTGTATAGCTGTTGCAGGACAACTTACCCTTACAGCGTTCTGGATAGAGTCTATTCTGACGAAGCACTGCCCACTGTGGTAGTGGCAGGTGACGAGGTTCTCCTGCCGCCACTCCAGGTCCTGCAGCATGTACTGGTACTCCGCGTACTGCGAGTTGAAGGTCAGACACATGCCCACTTCCGACATCACGGGGTACCAACGGACCTGACGGTACGAGATAAATGTAACTTCGTGTCAGTTTTGAAGCCGCCCCTCTGACATGACTAAACGCTTGAAAAACCGGGACTTACAATTTTACGTATCATCCAAGCTACGCGATTAGTTGAAATTGCCACCCACAGCGGTGAACGTGGGTAGCATTTCCAACTGAGCGCTACCAAACTGAGAGCAACGTTCGTCACAGTCGGATGCACCCATCCGAAGACAGACTGTGCCGAACGTTACTGAACTTCGATTCGGCTATACAAACATTTGTGCCATTTCCAGCAAGTCTACCCTCGCACAGTCTTGTCAACTTGATACTTCTCGAGATTCTCACCGAGAGCAAGAACACGTCTAGTAGTTCAATAAAAACGTGCAACCTCAAACTTCTACTTTCTCTTACTATTGCGACGTCATCACATGCAACAAGGATGCTTCGTGCCAATTCCAGTAATTGCACCCCACCCCAAGCACAGTTTCGTCAGCCTATACATTCAATAGCCTATTCGATTTCGCAGTAATAGTCATATCCTTTATCTTCTATATAAAATCCTATTCATTCCTTCTACTTCTATGTACCTCGAAGAACGCTTTGAATTCATTCAGAGTCACTCCAATTCTTTGAGGTCCTCCCGTGCGCTGAAACTAAAATTCCAATCCTCCCACTCCAACCTATCCTACACCAAATCCTTTACTTTGCGAGCTGTCCTGCTGTGGAACGAACTGCCTGTTGCTATCAGACAGGCTAAATCCCTCCCTATATGTAAAAATCTAGTTTATGTGCTAGTAGTATAATAATTGGTAGTATTTATTTATATTTATGTATTTTATTACCGAACTGTATAATAATAATAAAAACCTTAATATGTATATGTATTTTTACACGTTATTAGTATATTTATAAGATATATAGGTACAATATTTGTCACAGTATGTATATGTCGCAGGCAATTTGTATGATTCCGCCGTTTACATACGGCGTCGTCAGTTTCGATCAGTTTTTTTTTTTCGATCTGATTGATTTGAATTGTCCAAACACATTTTTATCTGTCAATCTGATTTGTCTGAAGTGTGTTTTGTCATGGTCACCCTAAAACTGCAACCGATGTTGAAATTATTACAATTGAACGAGTTGTCATTTTGCCTTCGGCATATTACATAACTGCGAGCGTTTTTAAACTGACGACGCCGTATGTAAACGGCGGAATCATACAAATTGCCTGCGACATATACACCGCCGACCGTATTCCTATTATTTAATTTTTCTCCAGTCCATCCAAAGGTTGCCTGGTAGAAATCGCCAAAGGCGATAAGGCCGCCATTGTACAACATCTGTAAAAATCTAGGTACATTAATGTATCTGTTATATGGTGTACAATAAAGATATTGTTTGTTTGTTTGTACAGCGGGGTTAGTCCAGCCCACACGTAAATTGAAACTAGGTACAACTGTTTCCGTATGGCTCTATACATTTTTATATTCCTAGCGGGGGCGCTATCCAAACATGTTTTGAAACAAAATGGCGAAAACGAGGAAGAACTAACCAAAATATATGGAGCCACACGCAAACGCGAAAGTTTAATTAAACTACGCAAAGCCTGTACTAAGGGCTCTGTATAAAGTTCTGCAAAGTCTATCTAAATGACGCCTTAGCCTGGAAGAGATTGCTATAAGCAATAAAGCCGCCCTTTGTTGCACTAATTCTAATTTGAAGTAGGGGCGATAAGTCCTGCACTGACGTCCCGCATGGGGTGTTTTGTGCATTCCCCCTCCAGCGTCTACCCGAGCCAGCCCAGCTCCTTAAAGTCACGGAGCGTGGCTCTGGCCCGCTGGCATAACTGCTTCAGTAGTTTAGATGGTGAATGAGATGATGGCGATGTAGACGTCAAAGCCGATGATAGTGCAGAGGCATCATGCAACCCGTTAGCTATTCTAGTGTTTTCCGTGGCCTTGCAGTGCCACAGAACATGCTCTACAGTTTCGTTTTCCTGCAAACACCCACGACAAAGTGGGCTGTCAGAGGCTCCAAGTTTATACAAGTGACTATTTAAGTTGCAGTGACCAGTTATGAGTCCTACTCAACCTCAATAGGTCGTTTGTGATGTTTCTATTTAGATTGGGGAAAGCAGCCTTAGAGTGCTTGCAGTCCTCCCTTTTGTTGCACTAGTTCTAAGTTGTTTTTTTTCCTTTCTGTGTGTTTTTCTGTATTCTGTGTTTTTAGTGTTAACATTTAACAATAAAGTATTCATTCATCTCGTAGTTCCAGCAGAACATGCCATCTCAAACTTACCTCCCCGTAATATTGCGTCGTCCATCACATTGAGCAAATTGGAAGGATGCACTCTGAGAGCCAATTCCAGCAGGATCACGTCATGCACATCTTAATTAGCTTTATACTTAATGAAACGCAAGCCTTTTCTGAACGATACATCTAGCTAGTATGTACCTAT
Source organism: Hypomecis punctinalis (assembly GCA_949316475.1). Taxonomy (NCBI): domain Eukaryota; kingdom Metazoa; phylum Arthropoda; class Insecta; order Lepidoptera; family Geometridae; genus Hypomecis; species Hypomecis punctinalis. The sequence continues at coordinate 5,543,943 of OX438822.1, forward strand.
GTTCAGAAGAATATAGTTACCACCTCAAACTTGCCTTTGGAAGTACTTGTTACCCCAAACTTACCTCTCCGTAATATTGCGACGTCATCACATTCAATAAATTAGAGGGATGGACACTGAGTGCCAATTCCAGCAGGTCCACTCCCTGCACAGTCTCGTCAGCTTGGTACTTCCAGAAGTTCTGCAGGTTCTCCCTGAACGACACGTCGGCCACCAGCTCGATGAACTCGGAGTAGTACTGGTATTTCTCCGGGTCAGACTCTTCAGTCACGTTCCAGTACCTGGAGAAAATAGAGGATATAGTGAAACAATGGAGAAATAATAAGCTATAGATATAAAATGGAAGCTAGTTTGACGAAAATGGTATTAGCGAAGTAGGTATGCTGTACTTGCTTGGTTTGACTGCCTCGGTGGCTCAGTGGTTAGTGAACCTGACTTCTGGGTCGAAGAGGCGTGGGTTCGATCCCCACCCAGGGAAAATATTTATGTGATGAACATAAGTGTTTGCTCTGTGTCTGGGTGTTATTTAGTTACTATCTATATAAGTATGTACCTATTTAAAAATATGTATATGTAGTATATCAGTCTCTGGCAGCCATATCACAAGCTTTGCTTAGTTTGGGGTCAGATGTGTAAGATGTCCCCTAATATTTCCAATCTTGGTGGAATTTCGTGCTGTCACTACGAAAGAAGATGTTCTTGATGGTCTGAAGAAATTCAATAGAGACAACAAAAATAGCAAATTTAGTACAACTCAACTAAGACTGCCAGGGCCTGTCCAACCGATTTTCATATCGGAAAGTCTTACTACTAAGACTAAGCGATTATATTACCTTACAAGAGAGTTCGTCAAAACTAATAAGTTGGCTTACTGCTGGACTTCGCATGGAAGAGTTTTTCTGCGGAAGACAGAAGGTGGAAGACATACGAGAATAGACTCTGAAGAAGGACTTACTAAATTAGGAGCGGTATGACTATCTGTCGAAGGTTTCATAGTCTCTTTGGTATCCTGTTTTTTGTTGCTTAAGATTAATTTATATATATTACCTAACCAACTTATATATACTATACACATTCATAAATTCTCACAAGCGTTTTCAAATACACCATGTCTCTACCACAGCAAAATTATATCTCAGCCACGCTGCCTTTTATTAATATATTACTATATTAGGGATTATTATATGGTTAATGCATCAAATAGTGAATTATCAATCAAATCATATCATTATCATCAAATAGGTATTGTACATACTAGCTTACTTTTAGAAACGATAGCAAATATTCTGTTGTCCATTAATTACACTGTAATGCCAAAGAACCCTGTAAACTGGACCCCTTTTTTTCTTTTCACTTCATGATGGATAATGTCTTATCAGATATAGATGACACAGGAAATCCAATCTGTGACTTCGCGAGTGACCCATCAAACTGTTCTAAGTTACTTAGAAATCATAATTTTGGTAGTAAATCGCTGTCTATTATGACCTTGAACATACGTAGTATTAATGCGAACTTTGACCATTGTAAGTTTTGCTTCAGGTATTGATATTCTAGTGGATATTTTTGTACTGACAGAGTGTTGGACAAACGAGAATTCATTACTACCAACTCTAGATAACTATAACACATACTCTACAAAGAATTATTTCAATCAAAACGATGGAGTAGTAGTGTATGTTCGAAATAACCTTAAAACAGACTGCTACGAACCTGTTTTGGAAGAAGGTAACTGTCTGATCTTAAATATAAACAATAAATACAATATTATTTGTACATACAGGCCATCGTGTTTTAAAAATCCGAATAGATACTTAGAATCTTTAGACAATATCCTTACGAATTTACCTCCTGAAAACATACTTTTTACAGGAGACATTAATATCAATACGTTATCTACGAAAGATACTACCAATACGTTTGTATCTAACTACTAACTACTTAAATCTAATGGCCTCTCATGGTCTCAGACTAGGCATAGATAAACCTACCCGATTTAACACTTGTTTAGACCATTTTATGGTAAATACTAAACATTTCTGGCAAACTATTGTATTTCCAAGCCTAACTGATCACTCTCCAATCATGCTAATCGTTTCAGATAAACATTTAGCCAGGACTAAAAATAATTTTGAAAAGAAATACATTGATTTTATTAGCTACAGACAAGATAGCTGTTATAGATACGTGAGTTATATCATCAATGGAACTAATTCTATTGCACCTACTACTAACAGAAAATCAGCCAGACTAGCTAAATGAAACGTACCTATTTAATTTATTACACAACGAGCGTCGGTATTTTCAGCACGTGCTCAGCACTTCAAAATACCAAAGATAGCTTTGCACTATAGAGATATATTACATTATAGAGAGATGCAGGTTAAAATCCTGCAAACGCGTCAATTTTTAGGGTTCCGTACCTCAAACGGAAAAAACGGAACCCTTATAGGATCACTTTGTTGTCCGTCTATCCACCTGTGTATATGTCAAGACTCTTTATCTCGGGAACGCGTAAAGATATCGAGTTGAAATTTAAACTGTATACGTATATCTATGATCCCTTGCAGTTGTGTAAAAGAAAAACTTCTCAATTATCGTTTAAAAAAGTTAAAGCCGTTTAGGTATGTTGTAAAAAACCGCATATTTCGACACTCACAAAAATCGAAACCAGGGTACTTCCCGTTGACATACGAGTAGTACTATGAAATTTGGCGAGAAACATTGTCTCAGAGTACACATGTAGGAATAAATCTGAAAACTGTAAGTACATTTTTAATTAAATCACCAAAAAATAGGGACTCAAAATTCACAAAATATGGGTTAAAAATTCAAAGTGAGTAAATCGTATCATGTAAGGTATCATTTAAAAGAACTTCATAAGCACGTGCTAAAACAGGTTTTTAATTATATTTAAAATGTGTAATTTTCGATGTATGACGAGAAAAGTGAAAAACAAAATACTTTTGTCGATGGTTATAGTACCTATAGAGATTTCAACAACTACCTTCCCAATTTTGTGAAATTGGGAAGTAAGTTGTTGAAATAATGTGGATTCACGTACGGAACCCTCGATGTGCGAGCCTGACTCGCACTTGTCCGGTTTTTGAAATGTTTATCACAATAAGAAAGTTTCTATAAACCTAGTGTGTTAAGCACGATAAAAATCATTTTCATTAATATAGCACTAGCCTCAATAGCACATTTAGTGGAACTGATTTCTGAAAATGACTGCCCACACGACTTTACTCCTCATCCTTACGACAATATGTCTTGTCGTGCCTACTCCAGCTGCCTGAGCTTTAGGAAGCAGCGGTGTCCATGTAGGTACGTCCACCTGCGTTCGTTGCCCAATTCTGGCGATGACAGGCTACACGACTGTAGCTCTTATCCTCACGTGAATATGGCCTGTTGTGCCTTCTCCTGGTGCACGCGCTCGAGGAAGCAGGCGGTGACGGCGGGGAAGGAGGTCCTCCAGCGGCGGTAGTCTCGCTGCATGGACACCACCACCGGCTCCGAGCTGTACCGGGAGAACTGGTTCAGTGCGCAGTACACCGCCCCCATGAACGCTGTTATTGTTAGCGCGAACCAGAGGACTCTGTAAAGTGATTTAATTATTAGGCGCTACAGTATGTGTATAAAGAGAACCGTCGTGGATTTACGGTGAACTAACAATAAGATTTTAATCAGCAGCCAAGGTACAGTCTACTTGGTTATTTTTTTGACCGACGAACCACCGGAGGAGGTATACAATTCGACGCGTATATATATTTTATTTTTTATGTATAACCCTCAGAGCAAATAAAAAAATCAAGAGAGAATGTTGTGAACAAACAAGTGAAGCCAACCAAAACTACGCCTCGCCATGTACAGGCAATTACACACACTTCCAGGTAACTATGAAACTACGCCTTGGCTTGTCAATTAAACTATGGCGGCGCAACAGCGACGCACTCACACATGTATAAAAAACCGGCTTCACTTGACTGTTCAACAACGTTCTCTCTGGATTTTTTTATTTGTTCTGAGGTAAAATCACGCATAACTTTTTTCATTGTAGTCCGATTTCAATAATTTTATTTCGAATAGGTTCGCGTTTGACTACACACTGCCTGATGTTGAGCAGATGTGCGGTCTAGGGTGTAGCATGCTTTTAGAAGATACCTATTTACTCGGGATTTGAAGACACCCACGTTGTACTTTAACGAGAAGACAGACACAGGCAAAGCGTTCCTCATTCTGGCTGTTGGTAGACGCTAGTCTACTAATGAAAGCCAAATTCATCCATCCATCCATCAGCCATAAGACGTCCACTATTGGACATAGGCCTCTCCTATGGATCGTCAATACAATCCAATACTAATAGACCAGTTGGTAGCAGCTTGCATCCAGCGTGATCCTGCGGCGGTCTTAATAAGGTCATCCGTCCACCTTGTGGGACATCCTACGCTGCGCTTGCCGGGACGTGGTCTCCACTCGAGAACTTTTCAGCCCCGTCAGTCATCAGTCCTCCGCGCTATGTACCCTGCCCATTGCTATTTCAACTTGCCAATCCGCTGGGCTATGTCGGTAACATTGGTTCTTCTGCGATTCTCCTCATTCCTGATTCGATCTCGCAGAGAGACTCCGAGCATCGACCATGCTCGGAAAACCGAATTGGTGTCTACCAAATATCAAACCGTGAAGAAAAGAAGCCGTGGTGGTCGAGAGGTAGTGACACCCGCCTTACATTCGTGAGGTCGTGAGTTCGAATCCCCAGCCCCATACCAATGAGTTCTTTGGAATTTATGTACGGAATTTCACACCACTGGCTTTTCGGTGAAGGAAAACATCGTGAGGCAACCTGCATGCGTCCGTAGAAGAAATTCGATGGTGTATGTGAATCCACCAACCCGCACTGGGCCAGCGTGGTGGATATGGCCCAATCACCCTTCGTGGGTAGGCCTACGTCCTGCAGTGGACTATTAAAAAGGCTGGTACAGTACAGTAAATATCAAACACTTTTAGTTGTACTAGCAATGACAGAGCAGTGTTGTCAATGTAACATAATTAGTAAAATGGCACACGGGCGACCTCACCTACGACGCTTCTCTTATTGCACAAACTCTATCCTTATCTTTAAGCAAACCAGCAGCTCGTCTGTCAGATGATGTCATCAAACTTGTCGGGATGCAATTGATGAGGCTAGCACAGGACCGGAAAGAATTGCGAGGGAGAAGGCCTATACTCAGAGGAACAGGCTGAAAAGAAGAAGATCCTTATCCTAACCGCTTGGCTACGAGCTCATGAGCGGTAGCGAGGCGGGCGGGAGCGGTAAGAACCATTGAAATAAAATGTTCGAATGACGTCACGACTGACGTCCCGTTCCGGAGCGCTCGTAGACCACACCGCCACTGCAGCTGCCGATAAAGCCTGAACCTGCGGTTACTCATCAGTGTCGTCGTAGAACTGTTGCTTGGCCTTCTTTACGTATTTCCGATAAGACCAGTTGGAAACGATCCGCATACAGTTAATTTTTGCGGTCTTGTTAGATCATTGATCCACTTCAACGGTGGACGCTTATGCTACGCTGCGCCTGCCAATACGTTGTCTCCATTCGAGAATTTTTCGCCGCATCTGCCTTACAATCTACAATGCAGCCTACCCACTGCCTAATAAATCTTGCTAATCAGCTGGACTATGTCGTAAACATAATCCATCTCAGCCATTAAGTACTTAATGATCAGCCACCATCAGCTATCAGCAATACATCCACTGCACATAGCCTATAAATCTCCAATAAGACCAGTTGATAGTGGCTTGCATCCAGCTCGAGCCTGAGTTTTATTAATCACACATGTCCGCGTAGCTAGACTCGAAAAAACTTTAGAAAAAACTTCGCAGATCAAACCAAAAAGTTCCAACCACCGCGCGCCATTTTGACCGTGAAATTTCAAAAACAGAACCTCATCCATCCGTCACCGCCACATCAATATACAAAATGAAACTTTAAAAATAATGGGGCATATTTTCTTTAAAAAAATTAGTAAAATCGCAAAGTAGATACCTTTCCAACCAGTGTAGTTTTGGCTCCACAGTATGCTTCAGACCGTGTAAAGTCGTTTCCAGGCAGAAAGACTCGTAGATGGTGTAAAAAAAGGCCATGGAATCCTTCCTTGACACTATTTTAGATTTCATCCGGGTGAGACAGCTCAACATAGCGGTTAGTTTCGTTGTCTCTGTATTTTCTATTTAATATATCTGTAGATTTTCTGTGCTAGATGCTGGGAATAGTTTCCAGGAAAGATCAAAAACCTGTTTAACAGAAACTGGCTGTATTTGGTCTGTGGGATATTGGTGTAAGTTTTTTATATGTTTTGGGCTCAAAGCAAATAAAAAAAAATCAAGAGAGAATGTTGTGAACAAACAAGTGAAGCCAACCAACTACGCCCCGCCGTGTACAGACAATTACACACTCATTTACGTTCAACGAAACTACGCGTTGGCTTGACATTCGAACTATGGCGGCGCAACACCGACGCACACACATGTATAAAAAACCGGCCTCACTCGACTGATCAACGACGTTCTCTCTTCATTTTTTAATTTGCTCTCAGTATTTTGGGTAGGTATAGGTTGAATCAAGCTTTGTTTATGGTATCTGTGAAGTTAATAAGCCTAATAAAATAACTTGGCAGCTGTGATGTTAGGTACAAGCTGCGAACCCAATCCTCGCGCAGTTGGTAAGGGCAAGACTAAAAAAACCGGACAAGTGCAATTCAGGCTCGCACACCGAGGGTTCCGAACAAATCCAGAATATTTCACTAAATTGGGAAGTACGTTGTTAAAATCTCTATACTCATCATCATCATCGACAGAAGTTTTTTTTTACTTTTCTCGTCATTCATCGAAAATTGTTAAAATAATTAAAAACCTGTTTTAGCATGTGCTAATGAAGCTCTTTTATATGATACCTTACATTCTCTCTCTCTAGCTCTAGCTCTTTTATATGATACGATATACGCACTTTGAATTTTAAACCCATACTTTGTGAATTTCGAATCCCTATTTTTTGTGATTTAAATAAAAAATTACTGTTCTCAGATCTATTCCTATATGTGCACATTAAGACAATGCTTCTCGTCAAATTTCATAGTTCTACGTCAACGGGAAGTACTCTGTAGGTATTTTTGTGAGTGCGAAATATGCGGTTTTTTACGACATAAACTGCTCTAACTTTTTTAAACGATAACTGAGAAGTTTTTCTTTGAAGTTTTTCTTTTACGCAATTGCAAGAAGCTATAGATATACGTATGCGGCTTAAATTTCAACTCGATACCTTTACGCGTTCCCGAGATAAAGAGTCTTGACATACACACAGACGGACAGACGGACAACAAAGTGACTCACCTCGTATTTACAGACGCCATTAAATTTGATTCAGCCTATATCTACCAACTCTATCAAGAGTTAATTAACTTGGCGATACACAAGATTATTTTTTGCAAAAATTAGCATGACTGACTTCACCCGTGTACAGAATTCGCGAATATTTCGCACGGATCGATGTAACATTTTTCACATTATTGTTGATTTATCAAAAATGACTCAGCCGATTTCGATAAAATTTAAATGGGACCGATTTCAAAGTATATTCTTTCCAATAAAAAAAAATATATTGAAATCGGACTACTATGAAAAAAGTTATGCGTGGTTATACATAAAAAAAATTATACCCGTCGAATTGTAAACCTCCTCCGGTGGTTCGTCGGTCAACAATACAAAACGTTTTAAATCATTTTCCGATACAGATATTGTTATTACAGAATGATAATTTAATTATGTAATTACAGTTAATGGAATCCATTAGACCTTTGTGTTTGAAAATAGGCAAGCTTTTTAAGCTTATTCTTTGGTCACGCACATGGATATGATATACAGCCTTGGCCAAAAGTATTAGGCACCTTTAAAAAATCAAAATGCATGTTTACTACACCAATAAATGAGTGCTTATCTTAAATGACTTACCGGGGTCATAAATAACTTCTTAGAATAGCAAGCGGCTCTTTGTTAAGGTCATAAAGCACCTGGTGACCGAAAACAAAGGATTCGGTTTTCTTTCGGTCTTATCAGTCAATGTTTGGTCACTTGTGTTCTGGACTCTAACAAGTAAACAAACTTTCATTTCTGTTGATGTGATTAAATTGACACCTAATTTTGTTAAAAATGCCAAAAAGGAGTGAAATTAGTTTAGAAGATAGGTAGATTAAAAATACAGGGTGCATAATACTTTTGGCCAAGCCTGTATATTAGACTGCATCGGTGGCTCAGTGGCCCAACTTCTAAGTCACTAATTACTGGCTCCAACAGGCGTGGGTTCGATCCCCACCCAGGGCAAATATTTTGCTCTGTGTCTGGGTGTTATTTAACCTACTATCTACCTATATATGTATGTCTTTAAAAATAAGTATAGTATATCAGTCTCTGGCAACCATATCACAAGCTTTGCTTAATTTGGGGTCAGAGGCCGTGTGTAAGATATCAAAAAAATAAGATAATAACATGTATTTCCTAAAAATCTTTAACCTCAGTATTTGGAGTTTAAACCAATAACATCCGTAGTTTTTCCATGATACTTATCTCTAGCGTGGTCAGAGCACCACTGACCAGTAGAACTTTGGCTGATGATTTTTTATTTTTTTTTATTTTATTTATCTTGTAATCAACAGCGTTACAATAATAATAATTATTACTAATATAAAAAAACACATATAAAGCCAAAACAGATTACAATAATTTAATATACAAATAAATTATAATTTCACTAACAACATCCCAATGAAATCCCAATAAAAACCCAATCAAAATGCATATATGTGTGTGTGTGGGAGTATGTGTGTGTGTGTGTGTGTGTGTGTGTGTGTGTGTGTGTGTGTGTGTGTGTGTGTGGGAGGGTGTGTGTGTGTGTGTGTGTGTGTGTGTGTGTGTGTGTGTGTGTGTGTGTGTGTGTGTGTGTGTGTGTGGGAGGGTGTGTGTGTGTGTGTGTGTGTGTGTGTGAGTAACACTGCAATACACGAGATCTCTTGAGAGCCAAGGTTTGCCATGATAGAGTAAGTAAGTTCGTATAGGCCAGGTGGCTAGCCCTGGTGTCAGAGTTTTTAGGCCACCTGAAGGCCTCTGACATGGCTAAACGGTTAAAACAACCGGGACCTACAATTTACGTGTCATCCGAGCTACGGTAGCGCTCAGTTGTATTGTAAATGCCATCTGCGGTCATCCATATGAAGACCGACTGTGACATTGCTTAACTTTGGTCCATCTATCCATAATATATAGATAGATGGACCAAAGTTAAGCAATCTATCCAAATCCAATCTATCTATCTAATCTAGACGTCCATCTATCCATATGGACGTCCACTGCTGGACATAGGCCTCCAGATCTCCAATAAGACTGGTTGATAGCGGCTTGCATCCAGCGTGATACTGCGGTCTTAAAGAGGTCATCCGTCCGTCAGCCCAGACACCAGTGGGTTAGCTAGTGGGGAAACGGGTAGCGAGCCATCTGTGGGTAGACGTCCTACTCTGCGCTTGCCGGTGCGTGGTCTCCATGACATCATCGGTCATCTTTCTTCGGTCTTAACTTTGGTAAAATATGATTCCAGGTGGCTGCAGTGCTATCGCTGGGTTACTTCGTGTACCAATACTGGGGCTCCGCCACGAAACTACAAGGTGCTGACGATGATGGTGGCACCCCGCACTCGAGACGTTCCTCTCGCTCCCGCTCTAAGTAAGCTCTATATCGTCATTTCAGCCTTACGACGTCCACTGCTGGACATAGGCCTCCCCTAAAGGTCTGTAATAATACCGGTTGGTAGCGGCTTGCATCCAGCGCGATCCTGCTGCCTTATGGGTGGGCGTCCTACGCGGCGCTTGCCGGTAGGTGGTCTCCACTCGAGAAGTTTTCGACCTCGTCGGTCATGAGTCCTCCGTGGTATGTGCCCTGCCCACTGGCATTTCAAGTTGCCAGGCTAGGCTGGATTAGAAGAAAACTCGCTGACAGCTGCTGTGTAGAGAGGGCTGTGCTCGGAGTCTCTTTGCGGGATCGAATCAGGAATGAGGAGATCCGTAGAAGAACCAAAGTTACCGACATAGCCCAACGGATTAGCAAGTTGAAATGGCAATGGGCAGGGCACATAGCGCGGAGGACTGATGACCGGTGGAGTCGAAAAGTTCTCGAGTGGAGACCACGTACCGGCAAGCGCAGCGTAGGACGTCCACCCACAAGGTGGACGGATGACCTCATTAAGGCCGCAGGATCGCGCTGGATGCAAGCCGCTTCCAAGTATAGGGCTTACTAATAAGGCCCATAGTGAGAAACCACTCGCTCCTGATCTAGGTAAACTTTATTTGGGGTGGATGTCAAATCAAATCAAATCAAAAAATATTTATTCGAGACAACATCGGTCCATGGTTAGTAAAACAAATTATCTACATATAACACTATGTTACTCGTAGTACTTACTTATTTTAAAAATTGTTCACACAAAAAATATTATTTATCCCTGCCAATATCGTACGGGACGGATTAAGGCCGTCGGCTCTACCGTCATAATCCGCACAAAATGCCCCAGCATGGGAACATTAAGATCGTCGGATATGGCTTTTAGGATGGTGTTGCGGCTCCCTCGCACCCTGCTCATCAATGACGCGCCTTTCTTCCGAAGGACAGCATGAAAACCGTCGGTTCGGGATTGAGCGAAAATTTCTGAGGCGCTACAAAAACGCGGGAGTTCCAACATCACCCTAAAAACATTATTATATTGGACACGCAGGGTGTTAAGCGACTTCTTGGTACCGCTGAACCACAGACTACCCGTGTACAGATTCTGACAGTAAGCTTTGAAAAGCGTAATTTTAACTTGTTCTGTACAGCGGGCAAATCTACGGGCTAGCATATTCCCGCGAGTCGCCAATGCCCTACGCTCCCTCTCTATATCGACATCGTCTATAAGGTTGTCAGCAATATAATGCCCTAAATATTTAAACTGAAAAACCCTGTTTATGTTCATACCGTATAGGGTGACAGGTGGGATAGATTCAGGGCATTTACCGGCGGCCTTAAAGACCATGTACTCATACTTTTTTTACGTTGTACACTAGGCCATGCGACGCAGCGTAGGCCTCACACACTTTTAGCAGCTTACAGAGAGCGCCCACAGTTGGACCCAACAGCATCACGTCGTCCGCGTAACTGATGTTATTTACATGATGTACCAATTACGACCATTTTAGCAGCTTACAGAGAGCGCCCACAGTTGGACCCAACAGCACCACGTCGTCCGCGTAACTGATGTTATTTACATGATGTACCAATTACGACCATTTTAGCAGCTTACAGAGAGCGCCCACAGTTGGACCCAACAGCACCACGTCGTCCGCGTAACTGATGTTATTTACATGATGTACCAATTACGACCATTTTAGCAGCTTACAGAGAGCGCCCACAGTTGGACCCAACAGCACCACGTCGTCCGCGTAACTGATGTTATTTACATGATGTACCAATTACGACCATTTTAGTATCAGCTCGCTTGTGTGGCGCATAGTATAGTAAAATGTTCGAATGACGCCACGACGTGCCATCATGATCATCACCCCCATACCTAGTTTCATGACGGAGCCCCAGTATTACTTAGTATTGTTAGTATACGAAAAACAAATAGGTACGCAGATGCCCTAGTAATTGTGGCGACTCTCCCGGTTTTGGCCATTTCACGTCAAAATGATTGCCTAAATAGATTATATGTTTATACTCGTATGTCGGCGGATAAGATGTTAACCGCAGATGACACTTCGCCGTGATTGGCTAATTATTGCGCATGTGTCCATCCATCCATCCATCAGCCAAAAGACGTCCACTGCTGGACATAGGCCTCCACTATGGATCTCCAATAAGACCGGTTGATAGCGGCTTGCATCCAGCGCGATCCTGCGGCCTTAATGAGGTAATCTGTCCACCTTGTGGGTGGACGTCCTACGCTGCGCTTGCCGGTACGTGGTCTCCACTCGAGAACTTTTCGACTCCACCGGTCATCAGTCCTCCGCGCTATGTGCCCTGCCCATTGCCATTTCAACTTGCTAATCCGTTGGGCTATGTCGGTAACTTTGGTTCTTCTACGGATCTCCTCATTTCTGATTCGATCACGCAGAGAGACTCCGAGCATAGCCCTCTCCATAGCTCGTTGGGCTACTTGGAGCTTACTAATAAGGCCCATAGTGAGAGACCACGTTTCTGTGCCATAAGTCATCACTGGCAACACACACTGGTCGAAAACTTTCGACTTGAGGCACTGAGGTATGTCGGACGAGAAGACACTACGCAATTTTCCGAACGCTGCCCAGCCGAGTTGGATTCGGCGATTGGCCTCTTTGTTGAAGTCGGACCGGGTGCGGGTGGTTTGGTCTGAATGTCAAAATGTTCTGATCTACGCAAAGTACGTATTTATAAAAGAACTTTTCCCAAAATGACTGATTTTCTTTAGGTCTTCATTGTAAAATGTCGGAAATGAAACTGTCAAAGGTATGTACAGTCAAGCTCAATACTATATTTTTAAAATATATAAAAATAAAACAAATCCTTCACATTTTAGACAAACGAAAGTTTAGCGTAAGCGCTTTTTTAAGGTTATGATATTTTTTAAAAATTGGATTTCATTAATATGACCAGATTGCAACTCATTTAACTGTTTTTGATAATTTTTATCAAATAAAATATCACACCGCCGTCTAGTTGCACCACTAAACATTGAGTTTTTTAGTCTCGTGTCTTGATATTTCGCCTCTTTTTTTAATTTATACAAAAATCTGATCATGGTAGGTTTGTGCGGCATACGTGCGTTCAATCTCCTATGCCAGCCCTCGACAGCATTATTCGTTCGATGCTTATCATTTCCGCATCCAAGAAAAGATGCACACAAACTCATCCATTGCTTATCGAAGTACTTTTGAAATTTTATCATCTCAGGAGAATGCGGGAACGAAGCTTCCAAATTCACCCATGCACTATGAATTTTTTCTTTGGGTAATAAGGGTAAATTAGCACACATTGTAATTAATGCTCTATTCTCCATATTGGCGGTAACCTTTAATTTTTTCGCTTGTTTCCATACTGCTCTGCTGTAATGATAGTAACATCCGCTGATCGAAGCAGACGGATAAACCTCTTTTACGGCATTGATTATAGCGATTTCGAAATCGCACTTAAATAATTCGATTCTCAAACCCAATCTGTCCTTCAACAGATTAAACATCCTGGTGTAGGTCGCCTGAGATTTGTTAGGTAACAGAACGTACACAACTGGTACTACATTCGTTATTTCGTTGTTTCTGCTAATGTCAATATGGATAGTAAATATCTGATAAAACGGATGAGGAGTTCGTTGAAAAGTTCCATCCCCAAACTTCATTTTGTTTTTATTGTCAGCATGGAGAAATTTTCTGGCTTGTTGAGTTGAAAATACCAGGATTTTCTCTTCCAATCCATCATCAATGACAAGGAAATTGTCAGATATCAGTTGAGGAATTTTCACATCGGCCAACCGATTGAATTCAGTAATATGCTGATTTAAAATACTACGTCTTATTCTGTAAAGGGAACTTTTTTTTTCCTCAAACGATGGCATTATAGTTTGTGCTGAACCTTGAAATTCAGAGAGATGTTTTTCAAAAACCTTTTTAATTGGCATCATATTAGAAGATATCGCCTTTTTACAGGTATCTACAAATATTTCTACTTGATTTTGATTAAAATGCGACTGACATGCGTGTTCACTTTTTCTTAATATAGAAGTTTTTTCAGTATTTAGTGTAACCGATGCTGAGCACTCACTTCGATTGATGCACCTCCACATACTTGTTCCAGATTTATTATTGTTTGAAAAGTTATACCTATGTCCATCGTGCACCAAAGTAGGCTTCCCTTTTTGATTGTCTATAAATTTTAATGTATTTTTATCCATTTTAAAGCACAACAGAATTAAATTATGTATCACTCAATCTGTAATAGTAAAAATACTGAAATGACAACGTGCGGAGAGTGTATTGTTTTTCAAGTGTCATTCAATACAAAGTTACAAGTGGCCAGTAAAACCCTGAATGTTTCCATCGCATTCTAAGGAGTATGTATATCTGTTGAATTGAGAGCTGCTTCGAGGGCGATGTATGCGGAACTCGTTGTTTACATGTATCCCCGCACTTGAAGATTATAATTATGTAGCTAAATGTACCTTTTGTGTCAGGCTTGACGGATTTCCGACATTTTACAATGAAGACCTAAAGAAAATCAGTCATTTTGGGAAAAGTTCTTTTATAAATACGTACTTTGCGTAGATCAGAACATTTTGACATTCAGACCAAACCACCCGCACCCGTCGGACCTATCTAACTGGACTACTTGTCCTAGGTAGACGTACGAGTCAACGACTTCAAGAACCGAGTTTCCAACAGAAATCGTGGTGGGTAAAACATGGGAATTAGACATGACTTTCGTCTTGTCCATGTTCATCTTAAGACCCACCTGTTGAGAAACCCGATTGAGGCCTTCGAGCATCGTGCTGAGCTCTTCCATCGATTTTGCCATGACTACTATATCGTCGGCAAACCGAAGGTGAGTGAGGTATTCGCCATTGATATTGATGCCGAATCCTTTCCATTCCAGGAGCTTGAAGGCGTTCTCCAAAGTAGTCGTAAACAGTTTCGGAGAAATTACGTCTCCCTGTCTTACGCCTCTTTTTAAAGGGATCGCCTTGGAGCTCTCTTCCTGTACTCGGACGTTAGTCCGAGTACGCTCCGAGTTTAACGCCACTATGTTAATAGTGGCGTTATTATACAAGCACTTCAACACTTCGATGTACCGATAGTCAATTCGGCATCGTTGGAGAGACTCAAGCACAGCCCATGTCTCGACCGAATCAAAAGCTTTTTCATAGTCCACAAACGCTAAGCAAAGTGGCAGATTATACTCTTCGGTCTCCTGTATAACCTGCCGCAGCGTATGAATGTGGTCCATGGTGCTAAAGCCTTTTCGGAAACCGGCTTGTTCGCAATTTGCGCAAATTTGCGCATGTTTGCACAATGCCTATATTTCGGCTTTTGCGCAGAGCTCTGCGCATAACTTCCCATCCGTCGATTTGTGTGGCGTTCAGTATACCTACACTGGTTCTTACCGCTCCCGCCCCGCACCCTACGTTTCATAGCGGCGGAAGCGGGCTTCTTCGGCGTATATATGTCCCAGTCAAAGTGATTAATCTAGTTATTTTGTATACTTACTAGCGATTATGTATAATTACTACTTGATTTAGTGAAAGTGATATATGGCACAAAATTAATCACTTTAACTAGTTATTATACATAATATCTGGGACGACTTAGTTAATGTGATAAAAACATTTTTAACTAAGTTTATTTGGCTTTGTTTTAAGTATTAATAATCATTTTTACCATAAATTTTCAAAAAGTTATATTCAACTTTATCATAATGTATTTCTAATAGAGTGCCAGATCACAGAGAAAACTTTAAAACCGCTGTTTTATTTTGTAAGTCGATTAGGGGCTTTACTTACAGGCTATAGTTTATATAGTTAGTCAATAAGCTCTTCAATATATTGCCTTCATTGGATGTTTTATTTATACGAGCGCTACTGTGACTGCCTCGATGGCTCAGTGGTTAGTGACCCTGACTTCTGGATCAAAGAGGCGTGGATTCGATCCCCACCAGGGCAAGCATTTTTGTGATGAACATAGGTGTTTGCTCTGTGTCTGGGTGTTATTTTAGGTACTATCTATATAAGTATATATTTAAAATATGTATATGTAGTAAATCAGTCTCTGGCAGCCATATCACAAGCTTTGCTTAGTTTGGGGTCAGAGACCGTGTGTAAGATGTCCCCCAATATTTATTTTATAATATTTATATTTACTGTGGCCCGGGTGACACGAAGATATACACTAAGACGGGTGATTGAAGCAGGCGTTACTTTGCGGAAATTCATCTTCAAATCTTTGTTTTGAATAAATATTTAGTGTATACTTATTAAAAACAAATATTTCCGGATGATACTCGTAGGTCCCGGTTGTTCTAACCGTATAGCTATGTAAAAGGCCTTCAGTCGGCTTAAATTTTTCTCAACACTAACTTTTCGACAAAGGAAAATATCGCGAAGAATTATGTAGGTATGCATTCGTAGAAGAAATTAGGATAGGATAACGGTGCCGGATTATCCCTAAGGCAGATTTAGACAATCATCTGGGGGCCCCGCATCGATTAGGGGCCCCTAGGCACGGACACGGGGCCCCGTGAACGCAAAAAGAAGTGGGCAAGTGTGAGTCAGGCTCACCTACCGGTTCCGTACAAATCCCTAAGATGATTGAAACATATTTTAACCAATGTAGCACTTTATTGGAAAATTATGCTGGCAGCACTTATCTATGATTCTTAACGTAACTCATACGTAGGTATAACACAAGTAGCTTAAACATTAGGTACTTTCGTTTTTTTCTTATTATAACTTTATATTAAACCAAATTGTAGCTACATACCTGAACAGTTTTAGAAGCATCATAAATTACTCTGATGAACATAACATTCTTAGAAACAAAGGTGACGTCCACGAGTGGTAAATTATTCATAGAAAAATCGAACCAAGATGATATTATATACATCATTTGAAAGCTTATTATATGGGCTTCCTATAAATATTTAATTTAGATTTTTTTACCCCTCCGATTTTTTTTAAATGCGAACAATAAATTGTATGAAAAATAACAATACAGCTTATTTTTTTTCTAGTTTATCAGTAATAAAGTGCTTCTATAGTTATTTTACTTGCATTCGTAGCTGATTCTTCCACATTTATCTCTTAATTTGCTAAAAATAATTTGTCTAATCGGTGCGGAAAATCGGTTTAACAATTTGGAGGTTACTTAATCAGGGCTGCTAGAGATAAACTACCGATTGAGCTAAATATATTTTTTCTAATTAATTCAAAATTAATTTAAAAAAGTCGGACGGCGCTTTTTTGTTTTTAACTGTTGTAATAGACTCAGAAAAATATGAAGTTTCTCGAAATGTAACGAGTTTTGTGGTTAGTATTTTCGATTATTATTATACCAGCCTCCATACATTTTGTGGACATGTTCTTTGGGAGAAAATGATCCGACGATCAAAGAGGATACAAAATTATGGCCTAGGTATTCTTAGACAACAGCCACAACAGGGGATAGTTTTTTGGGAACTTGGACGCCTAGGAACATATAGGTACGTAACTTTGATTGTACGAAGAATCTCTATGTTGACTATGGAAGTTGCGAGTAGGTAGGTAGGTACTACATACCTACAAGTTCCGTATACGACCAAACCGTGCGAAGTTCAAAAAACGCTCCCATGGTATACGTAGGCACAGCCCGGACACTCCGCGTTTCTTCACAAAATCTGCTGTCTTACGCACACAACACTATATTTATTCACAGACACTACACATACGCACGAACGCTACACGGGTATTTGCAGCGGCCTGTGCAGCCCGCGCGCAGAGTAGTAAATCGTGTCCTGACGCGGGGTGGAAGTGAGGAAGACTCAAACGGGTGGGGGGTAACGAGTGGCCGTTCTATACGTAGTATTATTATATCTTCTTTGACGTAGGTACGAATACCAGCTAGTCAAGCAAGCATCCTCGAAAAAACTCATTTCGACTTGTGAAAAAGTGACAGATATATACTTTGCCATAACGCTGTCTCGTTTTGACACTACGAAAACAATATTTCGTGGCACGCATACCTACTAGACGCAAAGAGTTGCCTGCATCATGCTTTTAGTTTATTTTTCATAATATATTCTCGTACTCTGTTCATGATTCTATTTCTAATCAAATACCGCTACAAAAGTACCCCATAACTTTAAATGAGCTCTATACAGTGCGACACAAAAGAGATGAACTGAATTATTCGGGAACTACTTAAATTATTACTTTGAACCCTCAACCGGAGCAGTCAATCGTTGTTAACATCCTGGCATTTTTCTCGTTTTATGATATTTTGTGGATTGTGAGCAGGAAAACAGTATCATTATGCAAAAAATAATGCAAAATATGCTGAGGAAGCGATGCTGGCAACCTCATTTATTTTCAAGTCTTTTATGTATCACTGTATGTTTAGATAAAATCGATTGTTTTCAAGTAGCATCTCTATTTTGTGATTCTATTTATGTCTATGGCAACATCCTCTTCCTGTATAAAGCTGGAAACATACTATCGGACGCGGCTTACGAACGCGACTGACAGCCGCGACCTTAAAACATCCGGCGAGCCAGATCGCTCTCGAACGTCCGAACGCTCAAGGTCAGCCCAAGGTGACGTCCGCGACTGATGTCCGATAGTGTGCACGACTCAGTGTACATTCATTATCTAGATACCTATCAGTCGCGACTTAGCAATGTGCACAATCTTAAAACATCCGGCATGCCAGATCTCTCTCGGACGTCCGAACGCTCAAGGCGACGTCCGCGGACTGATGTCCGATAGTTTGCTTGCACGGCTCCGTGGACATTCATTATCTAGATACCTATCAGTCGCGGCTGTCAGTCGCGTCCGTCAGCTGCGGCCGATAGAATGTTTCCAGCTTTAAGTTTTAAGTCTATGGTGAAATTCTCTCCAAAAAATGTCTGCTGTAAAATACTTTCTTAAAACATAAAAACTAGTGAGAAAATATAAAAACAAGTTTAGTCTTAAACCATATAAGTTATACAAATAAATAAAATCCTACATCAAAAAATCCACTGCGTGTACAATTGAAGCGGCTCCAAATAGCAAATAATACAACAGGTACAAAGGACACTGTATTCTTGCTTCTGTTTCAGGTCCAGTGCCAGGTCGCGGTCGGGATCGGACGACCGCAAGGCTTCCGACATGAAGCGTCGCGGCAGAAAGCGCTGCCAGTGTGGTCACTGTAGGTAGTTAGTACGAGATACGGCCTAAAGACGATATACTCAATTCAAATCAATTGCAATTATTCCATATGTAGAGAATCTGCCAGTCTAAAACAGCACGCACCTCGACTAAACGCATAGGAGTCGACACGCCTAAGCACCGAAGTCTGCCAAGTCAGTGGGGGGTGAAGAAACGCACACAAACCAAAATATAAGCAAGTTTACACGCACACAAATGTAATTACCTAACACTAGGTGAAAATTAACGCAACACAAGCGCAACCAGACCGATATATTTATATAAAGAGCATGACCGCCGGTCGCGTACTTTTGGCAGAGGGGTACGCTTTGCAGTGTCGACTCCTTCTGGTTAGGTACTTAATGACTAAACGTGATAGCTTAATTTTCGAAAAGATATCAAATATATAATATATTGTAAATTTGTAATGTCTACCCTACGTATATCCCTATGCACTTACCCTACATATGTTCGAATAACCTACACTACTACTACATGGATCATCCATAGACCCTTGAAGGTCTAAAGATTATCCAAGTGCTCAAGCCCACTGCCAGTTGGCAGCGTGCCCAGCATGCTGGCAGCATTGCCACGCTGAATGGCAATGCTTATACGTTGAGCCAAATAAACACCAGCATTTTGGTCACGCGTCGCGTCCACCAGATGCTCAGAAAGACTTTTGAAAACGAGATGAGCTCCCGGCCCCCACGGACCCAAAGTCTCAACTCCAAATGGCTCAAATATGTAACCACTACCGAGGTTAGCATATTTGTGCCGCTTGTGCACTTTCTCGCTCTCACTATAAACATATACAGCCAGGTGACAGACAGACATAGTCGGACGGACAAACGGACGAACAACGACACGAAGGAACTCTATTACAAAGACTCCGTTCTTTGTAATAGAGTTCCTTTTTACCCTTTGGCTACGGAGCCCTAAAAAGTTTCAATAACATTCCTGTCAAGAGCTAAAGCATCCGTTACAGTGGAGGGGCGTGCACTGAAAAGTCTCTAAGTATTTTATTTTTAGCTCTATCGACACTAGATTTATTTCAGAGTATTTTTTTTTTTGTAAATGCAATTCAAATATTTTTAATTCGTATTGTTAGACAGCTACGGACGGTTAAAAAACTGCTAACCTTTAAAACGCCAAAGTCATATATTCTTGACGAGCATTTCCGGGCACCAAAGATGCCTTTAATCGACAAAAATGGGGCCCGGGCCCCATTATATGAAATTTAAGATAAATTAATGCATCATGTTCAAAAGGTAACAAAGGTAGGTACATTAGGTATATCGCTCTAGCCGTATCTGGTATTTACTAGACTAAGTGTATGCAAACTTTGGTACATTGTTCAAAACTTGTCTTTGAAGTTTGGTGAAGCAAAAATCTCAACCAGTAATTGAATTTCGTATTATTTATTTGTACCTCTAAATGTAATAAAATATTTGAACCCTGTAATTTTGTTTGAAATAATATAGCTATCCAAAATTCGGATAGGTACCATAATATGAAAGTAAAATAAAAAATTGGTGTTTAAAAAGTGTAATTGGAATGTAATTTTTTATAACCACCCTTGCTTAAAAATATTTCACCAATAATTTTTATTTTTTTAAACGGGAAAAAGTGCCTTAATTAACTACAATAATATACAATTCTACTTTATATGCTCAAATCTCAGACCAAATAAAAAAATAAAGACAATGTTGTGAACAAACAAGTGAGGCCGACCAAAACTACGCCTCGCTGTGTACATACAATTACACACACATCTATCGAACAAGGAAACTACGCCTTGGCTTGTCAGTTGGACTATGGCGGCGCAACACCGACGCACTCACACATGTAAGTATATAAAACCGGCCTCACTTGACTGTTCAGCGACGTTCTCTCTTGATTTTTTATATGCTCTGAGGCTAAGATTGCCTACACCACTACTACATAGAAAGCAATTGGATTATCCCACAGACTACTATATATACTAGATTATCCACAGACCCTTGAAGGTCTAAAGATAATCCAAATGCTCAAGCCCACTGCCAGTTGGCAGCGTGCCCAGCATGCTGGCAATAACCTAACAATAATTTAATAACATAACACAATAACAATAATTTTTATTGTTATTGTGTCACAAATTATCACAATTCAAAATATTCAGTTTCTTTACAAAAATATAGCATATTTTTGTCACATCTATTTCTCTTTCAGATGATTGTTTAAAGTCGTTTGCTTAAGTTTTGGGTAGTTTTATTACATCTTCTTTGGTTTTGTATGGTCGAAAAAATAATTAGGTAATATATTTATTTATTTATAACTCATCGTTGAGTACGGTTTTAATTACAATTTCGCTTTATCAGCTACCAAAAACTTGGCTACATCATCCGCTATCCTCTCGGGATGGTCTATATGCAGGTCGTGGCCTCCTGCGACCACTTTAAAACTGTATTCCCCAGTCCAAGCTGACGGATCCTGTGTAAAAGGCACTGGTATGTACAGACCCAGCTCAACCATGCTTTTAGCTAAGACGCAGAATGTTGGGGTTGTGGTGGTGGTGTAGATTTGGCGTAAGAGTTCTCCTGAAAAGGGTAGGACGGTCACTTCTTTCATGCGCTGGTCGAATGTGAATCTGAAAAATGACAGAACGACTAGTTATCATCATTGTAGAGTAGAGTTAGCTTATCATCATTGTAGTTGTTCGTACGGCTAGACAGACGCGGCCAAAGCGCCACCCTTTTATGGTGGACATTCCGCGCGTTAGAACCAAGCGTTTGGATTCCTCATTCCTCATACGAACTGCCAGAATGTGGAACGTTTTGCCTGGGTCTGTCTTCCCGCTTAAGTACAACGTGGGTGTCTTCAAATCCCGAGTAAATAGGTATCTTCTAGGTAAGCGTGCTACACCCTAGACCGCACATCTGCTCAGCATCAGGCAGTGTGTAGTCAAACGCAAACCTATTCGAAATAAAAAAAAAGAGTGGAGAGACCTGGAAGAGATCGCTTCCAGCGATAAGGCCGCCTAGTGTTGCACTTTAGAATTTCATTAATGTATTTATGTTAAGTTTTTATTTTGTGTGAACAATAAAGAGACATTTATTTTTATTATTTTATTTTATTGTACATGGCACGTAAGTCTACCGCTGAGGGTAGTGTGGAGGGGATGGCTGCGCATGGTGATCGCCATACTAAACCCATGCGCAACCATCTCCTCCACACTTCGCTCAGCGCTAAACTTACGTGCCACGACTTGTAATCAGCATCATCAACATCAAATTATTCTCATCATTATCATCTTCAGTTTATCAGTGATAGAACGTACCTTGGTGGACTTCCCTACATTAGGTATTCGAATAAGCCATTTTAACCGAATTCCAAAAGGGAAGAGTTTCTATTTTTCTCTATGTATTTTTAGTATTCATCGATATTTTCGCCAATGAACAGATTAAAAAAAATGTTCGAATGGGTACAGTTAAGGTGGGAATCCAAGATCGCGCCATTCGGCATGGCTCCAATCGACTTACGTCATATGGATGGACGCTAAACACGGTCCCTATTCATGATCACTCCAATTTTCTTTTTTTTACGGGTCGATAGACGTTGTCATGAGTTCTGATTCCGAAGAAGAACTTTTACTTTGTGCAGCTACTGTTCGTCAGCATATAATTAGTTAAAAACCGAAAAAACAATGGTGCAAAGAATACATTAAGTACCTAACCTAAAGTAGTCGACACTGTAAAGCGTACCCCTCTGCCAAAAGTACGCGACCGGCGGTCATGCTCTTTATATAAATATATCGGTCTAGTTGCGCTTGTGTTGCGTTCATTTTCAGCTAGTGTTAGTTAATTACATTTGTGTGCGTGTAAACTTGCTTATATTTTGGTTTGTGTGCGTTTCTTCACCCCCCACTGACTTGGCAGACTTCGGTGGTTAGGTGTGTCGACTCCTTTTGGTTAGGTACTTAATGAAAGAATGGCTAAAAATGGGATAACCTAACTTTATACATGCTAATTTAATAAATGAACTGTCCACAGGTTGCGATTAATTGAAACTAACCCCATCCTGTGGTGAAAACTTTAAAACTGCGGTTTTAAAGTTTTCTCTATGGTAGGTATTACGGTATAATGGTACAACCACAGAGAAAACTTTAAAACTGCGGTTTTATTTTGTACGTCGATCCGGCTTTAATTTAATATTTATTTATTTATTTAACACTTTATTGCACACCATTTGTTCAAAAGGAGGACTTAACGCTAAATAGCATTATCTGCCAGTAATATGGGTTTAGAAAAGTTTTACCTGTAGAGCCCATCTCCTGCGGGCTCCAAGCATCTTTCCAGAACTTCTTCTGAGCCTTTCTTAGACAGTCCTCTCGTGTCCATCACCATTTTTTGTGCCTGCACAAATATTACAGCTAAGCATCCTTTTTGATTCAAGAAAGTTAGTAATAATTCAAATAATCAATGAGTTTTAAAATACCGGGGTGTTCCTCATGGACCTTTCGCACTAGTTGTGCCATCCAAAATACTTACTAATACAAGTAGCATAAGCTGAGTGACTAGCCCTGATATCGAAGTTTTTAAACCTGAGGGCCTTCTGACATAGCTACCCTTAGCTGGTTTATTAACTACGCAAAGGTGACGTCCACAAGTGGTATATTATTCAGAGAAAAATCGAACCAAGATGATATATACATCATTTGAAAGCTTGTTTTATGAGCTTCCCAAAAATATTTAATTTAGTTTTTTTCACCCCTCTATTTTTTTTAAATGTGAAAAATAAATTGTATGAAAAATAACAATACAGCTTATTACTTTTTCTAGTTTAGCAATGATAAAATGCTTATATCGTTATTTAACTTTCATTCGTAGCTGATTCTTTCACATTCATCACTTAATTTGCTAAAATTAAAAATTATAACCTACCAGTGTGACCAGTTTGTAGGTACAATGTGACAAAAAAAAACACTTTAAAAGTGTGTCTAATTGGTAAAAATGCTTTTATTCAACAGTTTAGAAGTTACTTAATCAGAGTTGCTAGAGATAAACTACCTATTGAGCCAAACATATTTATTTATCCTAATAAATTCAAAATTAATTTTAAAAAATTGGAGGCCTCTTTTTTGTTTTTAACTGTTGTAATAGACTCAAAAAAATATGAACTTTCTCGAAATGTAACGAGTGTTGTGGTTAGAATTTTTGATTATTGTTATACAAGCCTCCATAAATTTTGTGGACATGTTCTTTTTGAGAGTTTTTAATCACTCTTCCTACTACCGACAACCCCGCACTGGTGATATACCTAACATAATTATTAGTCCACGCTTGACCACCAACTTGCCTGATGGTAAGCGACTCATCAAAATCGACTGGTATCAAAGTTTTTAAGCCTGAAACTCCTGAAAGCCTTCTGAAATAACTAAAAGGTCGTCCACTAACCACGCGATGCATTTAGCAAGTTTTTAACCCCTCCCTACCCGGTCTGGTGATATAGTGAGGTTTGAATTCTCCTTGTGATACCTACTTTGATATTTCTTTTCGAACCCCTTCAAAATAAGGACGCTTTTATAAGCTGATTAATGGACGATCTCTATATGGTTACAACAACCACAGAATAGGCCCTATTTTAAGCATTTGTTCCCTACGAGCAACACCCTCAATTGTCACACTGTTACTCGATGGGAAATTTTAAAGAAAAAATTCCCAACCAATTTACTTAGTATTTTTTTTGTTTAGTCCAACGTTACCTCTAGAGTCAATTAAAAATAAAAAACTGATTTAATTATTCTTTTCATTAATTCATGTAGCAGTGTGACTGGTTAGGAAAATACTAGTAAAAAAAGTACCCATCGAGTAACAGTGTAACTGGATGGGAATTTTTCCTTTAAAATTTCCCACCGAGTAAAAGTGTGACAGTTGAGGGTGTTACTCGTTGGGAACAAATGATTTTAAGGTCGCTGACAACAACAAATGCCTAGAACTCAACATGTCGTCCGAGACACAGTAGCTCAGTTGTACCTAAATTGCACTCAAGATCCTCCGAAGACTGCTGACGTTCACTGCTGGTCATAGGCTTTCCCTAAAGATCTCTTATAAGATGATTTGGAAGCGCGAGAGGCTTTGATGCGGGCAACTGTCACCTTGCGTGTGGAGTTCCTACCTACTTCATTGGTTCCTACGCTGCGCTTGCCAGTACGTGGTACCCACTCAAGATCTTTTCAACCTCATCGGTCATAGAATCGGTCGGAGAAATACCGATGTTCAGATATTTGTATGAAATAAAATAAAAACCTTTTCGTAAGTATATTTGGGCGCTGTTTCAGGTCCTCCATTGAATTTGGGGTATTTATCATCGTCATAGAGACCGTAGTAGTCATGGTACCACTCGAAAATACCTGAAATTAAAGCATAACATTATCTGTTCGGTTTATAAGAAGTTCGTTTTTTGTTGCGTTGCCGGGTGGTGGGGAAGGTGTGATGCGCGGGCACGGGGTCCAGCTCCACCACGCGAGATATCCGGCCCGGGTACTCAATGTTGTAGATTATATAATTGGCAGTATACCTTGCCGAGTGGTGGGGAAGGTGTGATGCGCGGGCACGGGGTCCAGCTCCACCACGCGAGATATCCGGCCCGGGTACGCAATGTTGTAGATTATATAATTGGCAGTATACCTTGCCGAGTGGTGGGGAAGGTGTGATGCGCGGGCACGGGGTCCAGCTCCACCACGCGAGATATCCGGCCCGGGTACGCAATGTTGTAGATTATATAATTGGCAGTATACCTTGCCGAGTGGTGGGGAAGGTGTGATGCGCGGGCACGGGGTCCAGCTCCACCACGCGAGATATCCGGCCCGGGTACTCAATGTTGTAGATTATATAATTGGCAGTATACCTTGCCGGGTGGTGGGGAAGGTGTGATGCGCGGGCACGGGGTCCAGCTCCACCACGCGAGATATCCGGGCCGGGTACACAATGTTATAGATTATAATGGGCAGTATACCTTGCCGGGTGGTGGGGAAGGTGTGATGCGCGGGCACGGGGTCCAGCTCCACCACGCGAGATATCCGGCCCGGGTACGCAATGTTGTAGATTTTACCTGCAAACGTGCAAAACTTCAATTTCAAACCAACTCTGAATAAAAAAGTAAGTAAGGCCAGGTGGCTAACCCATATGTCAGAGTTTTAGGCCGCCTGAAGGCCTTTGATATGGCTAAACGGTTAAAACAACCGGGACCTACAATTTAACGTGTCATCCGAGCAAGGGTAGCGCTCAATTGGAAAATGCCACTCACGGTTACCCATCCAAGTACCTACTGACCGTGCTGAACTTTGCTTAATATTTGTATACATTTCCTAAGCCTTACAGAGGCGCTGGCCAGCGTAACTATATTAGCTAAATAGCATAGTTCTGTTTCTTTTTCACTTTAGGCATTTGATAGAGAGAACGCTTTTTACGTTGCTATTTAATTTACGCTGGCGCCTCTCTAATCGGGCTTCCTGTCTGGGTAAAAGCTTTTGTGAGATATTTTATACTTGGGCATTAGCTCTATCTAAGGTAATTAAATTATAAATGGCTCTATCAAAACCTAAGTCCTCCAAACATCGAAGCGAAAAGTGAAGAATATTGGTCCTTCGAGCTACCGTACTTTGACATTATTAACTCACCTATAGGGACTCCAAGAGAATGGCCGATGTATCTGAAAGTCTTCCACTGGAAATGTTCTACAACCTTCACCAGCGTTGGCACCAGGTCTACCACAGTATACCTGAAAGGTGACGTCCACAGGTGGTATATTATTCAAAGAAAAATCGAACCAAGATGATATTTACATCATTTGAAAGCTTGATTTATGGGCTACTCCCTCCATTTTTTTAATGTGAAAAATAAATTTTATGATAAATAATAATACCGCTTTGTATTTTTTCTGTACTGGACCAGCCTTTTTAATAGTCCACTGCAGGACGTAGGCCTACCCACGAAGGGTGATTGGGCCATATCCACCACGCTGGCCCAGTGCGGGTTGGTGGATTCACATATGCCATCGAATTTCTTCTAAGGACGTACGCAGGTTGCCTCACGATGTTTCCCTTCACCGAAAAGCCAGTGGTGTGAAATTCCGTACATAAATTCCAAAGAACTCATTGGTACGGAACCGGGGATTCGAACCTACGACCTCACGATTGTAAGGCGGGTGTCACTACCTCTTGACCACCACGGCTAATTTATTTAGCACGGCATTTTTTCTAGTTTAGTAATAATAAGGTGCTTCTATCATTTTGTACTTGCATTCGTAGCTGATTCCTCCACATTCATCTCTTAATTTGCTAAAATTAAAAATTATAACCTACCAGTGTGACCAGTTAGTAGATACAATGTGACAAAAAAACCACTAAAAAACTGTGTCTAATTGGTAAAAATGCTTCTATTTAACAATTTGGAGGTTACTTTGTTTCAGGGTTGCTAGAGATAATTTACCTTTTGAGCCAAATATATTTAACGGGTATTTAATAGCTTTAAGTTTATTTTTAAATAGTGCCACTTAGTATAATTTCGAAGGACTAGGAATGGTTGTGGCAACATTCCTGGGGTAACGCTTGTAACAAACGCTGCTGATGAGTTCCAAGGAGGTTTTCAAGTGATATCGCATGATCGGCCGATGGGCGGAAAAATGCGATGATTATTGGACAGATGTGACTTGTCAGTCGTGAGGAGAGCTGG
Source organism: Hypomecis punctinalis (assembly GCA_949316475.1). NCBI lineage: Eukaryota > Metazoa > Arthropoda > Insecta > Lepidoptera > Geometridae > Hypomecis > Hypomecis punctinalis. The sequence goes on from OX438822.1 coordinate 5,571,633, forward strand.
TTCGGAGAGGTTATGTTGAAAATGTGGTTTGGAACGGCTCGGGTTGTGTTCTTGATAAAATGGTCGCAGCGTGAGTTACGCTGCGGAACGCCATGTCCTTCGCTTAAAGTTTTCTCTACAATTGTAGTCATACGTAATCTTCTGTGAAATAAACTGATTGTTCGTGACGTCGCCATCGAGCTATATTACTACGTAGTAATATTTCCTCAAAGGACGTCGCAATTTATCTCCTCGCCCGCTTAACCCACGCCACGCCACACAGAAGTATTGTTGGATCAGATGGTATAAAATCATTACGCCATTGAATCACCATAACTGATGCGGATCCTTTAATGGATTCGACATATTTATATATCATAATAGATTCAAAATTAATTAAAAAATACGGAGGGCTCTTTTTGGTTTTAACTGATGACTCAGATTTATTATACCAGCCTCCATACATTTTGTGGACAGGTCCTTTGCAAATACCACCAACTCTTATTTATTTTTAACATCTTAGATTTAATTTTTGCAATGTATAAAAAAAAACAAATGTAAAAACTTAACCTAGGATGCCGCCGGTATCGGAGCGAGGCTCAAGCTGCCGGTGGTGGGGGCTACAGACTGAAGAACCTCCTGAGTATGCGTGTCGTGTCCAGGATCACTGTCTTCTGAATCTGGCCCTTGACTCAACCGTCTAGCGAGAGCCTCTTGGTGTTGGTAGAGGCTATGCGCTAACCGTTTACCGACACGCACGACTATCGGGACAAATGATAGTCAACTGATTCATTCATTATTATTGTTATATTTTTGTGTCATTTTGCGTTTGAGATTTTCGAACTGAAATTCGAAGTGACTGAATCAGCTGAACTAAAACTTTAAATGACAGGGCGGAGACAGAGTGAGGAAGAAGGAGCGGAAAGGGTGGGGGAGACGAAGCTGGGGAATGGGGACGGAGGAAGATCTTTCCAGTCATCTTAGTGACATTTAAATGGCATTTTTTTGCCTGTATTTTGTGAAGCTCTTGGCTCTCCATGACAGTGTGTGATGCTTTGAGGTGACCTACTGTAGACTCTTGAGAAGGTGGTCAGAACGACAGTTCAACGTTCGTTCGATGGTCGTTCTGATCCATCAATTAAAGAAAAAAATGCCAAGTCGACGTTCTGACCACCTTCCCAAGGGTCTACGGTCTAAGGGTTTCTACTAAGTCTGCATAAAAGGTGGTCTATGCTAACGTTGTAGAAACATTTAGACGAAGGGAAGGCGGTTCAGGTGAAGGGGAACGGGGTAGGGGAAGGCGGATGGAGTAGGGGACGGGGCCGGGAAAGAGAGGGTGGGGAAAGGGGAAGGGGTGGGGCAGGAGAACGGGGACGGGGTAGGGGAAGGGAGACGGAGGAAGATCCGTGACTCGCGAAGCTCCTGGATCTCCATGACATCCAGGTGTCAGATTGATGTTAGATGTTATAAAGTGACCTAGTTACCGTAGACCCTTGGGAAGGTGGTCAGAGCGACCGTTCCCGGGGAGGTCTATGCTGACGTAGTAGAAACAATCCGGTAGTAGCGATACCAGCGGCCGGAACCCGGAACTCGCGTCCAGCTTGCCGTGGCACAGTAGCACTGGGGGGTCGGATGAGTTGCCCCACGTTAGTGCTGGAAATCAAAATGTTGATTTACTTTAGGTGCGTTCGGATAGCCTACTGCTCAGAGCAAATAAAAAAATCAAGAGGGAACGTCGTTGAACAGTCAAGTGAAGCCGGTTTTTATACATGTGTGAGTGCGTCGCTGTTGCGCCGCCATAGTTCGACTGACAAGCCAAGGCGTTGTTTCCTTGTACGTTGATGTGTGGGTAATTGTATGTACATGGCGAGGCGTAGTTTTGGTTGGCTTCACTTGTTTGTTCACAACATTCTCTCTTAATTTTTTTATTATGTCCTTGAGCCGTTATTCGAAGCCTTTTAAACATATATATTGAGAATGCATCTTCCGTTTCCGGCCGTATTTGCGGTTGTAGTTCCCTCTGTTGGGCTAAAATGGCAACCCAGGCCGCCACGTTCCCAGGCAGCGTATAGTTCTCCACATTGGCGTCTTAACTTCTGTGCCGTTAAGTTACGTTAACGCTGTTAGCGTTCGTCATTATTTCAAAATCATTTCACAAAATTATTTTACTTCTATTGTTCTAAATAACTTAAATAGGTTGTAGTTTCAAAATATTTTGCTGAAAGTGAATTAATTCAATTTGAAAAGTTATATTTCTACCTACATAATGACTGAAATAAAATATGCGAAAAATTCGTAAAGTTGTTCACGTGCTCGAGGATGAACCTAGTCGACGTCATCGTCCTGTAGCGGTACTAGGAACCGCAGGAATATTATATATCAGACCTCCACGCCGCCGTCGCTGTGGGGACCACCACTTGGGCTGCAGGTGGTGACCACGTGACCGCCAAGTCGCTGAGGATGTAAGCTTCAAAAAGAGTAAGGTAGTAGAACACCTTACTGACCAGGTATGGCAAATTCAAAACTATACCTGTTGTACATGCTACCCTCGGGTACAGACACGCACGTAGCCGCTGGTCGGTCCCAACACACCAAAATACCTCAGAGTAGAATTATTCCGGCGCCGATCTAGCAGATCGAGTCTTCTATAGAGGTGCCCGCCGAGGCGGCCCTTATAATTACAATAAATTTTGAAAATATCGGACAATTGCAAATAAATGCTGATAACTATTACTATTAAACCAGGAAAAAGTAGGGCTATTTGTTTCAATGAAAGGTATTTTATTCGGAGATTTATTGCAACATTTTAATGTTGAAAACGATTAAGTTCGGTAATAGCAAACAATCTTGATTGCTACGATAAAATGACACATGTTTTTCATTTTAAGCATGAAAATGTTCAAGCAATTCATTTAATTTTCGAGCGACTTGTTCTCGATGGTCTCGTATTACTTGGCGGTCACTGGAACTACCAAGACTTATTTCATAAGATACCCCCATATAGAAAAGTTTTGTTTAGTAAAAGCAAGTTCTCAGAATTCTTTTCATAAATATTAATGGGGATACTTTAGTAAATTCTTTTCATTATCTTCCAGACAATTTGAATACTTGTAAAGGTTAGATATACACCTAGCTTATACACATACAAGCATAACCTTCCTGCTCCGATCAGAAGGTAGTTAGTTCCATGGATATCAGGCGGCGCTAACCCTGAATCCAGTATAGAAAAACTAAGTCGGTCGCCTACGGCACCGTCGATTATATTCTTTGACAATGCTCACAAACATCTAGATTTTGTGGTGCAATGTAATCATATGTGCCCATGTTGCCATATGCATTCATTTATTATATTTTCAGCTTAATATGTATTGCTTTTTGTGGTTTTATATATGATAACATTTATTGATACCAATCTAATGATATGCGCCTTTTTTGCCATATGCATTCATTTATTACGATGTGTATTGTATTTTGTGATCATACATAAGATAACATTTAATGATTGCAGTGTAATTGGTATAACAATGTAATTATATGCGTTTTTTAAGGTTTATTGTATCGCCTTTTTGTTGATGCAATGTACCTAATTACTGCGCGTTCTTGTAGCCATTTGAGTTCGATTGTGATTTACATTGCATTTGTTTGGGGTTGTTGTTGCAGTGTAATTGCTATACAATGTAGCATTCAATTATAACTTTTCAACTTGCTTTTTGCGTGAATTTTAACAACATAGTTATATGAGCCCTTGTGCCATATGCATTCAATAATACATTGCCAGGGTTGTGTTATAATGCTGTTGTGGTTAATAAAATATTAATACCACAGTAGTTTACCACGGTTCAACAAGTCCAGGTAAACTTATTATAATCTTGAAATCAATTAAGTTCATTGAACCAAGCAGATGAGAAGGTAAATTTGATATAACACTTGTTTTTGCGGGTAGATTGAAGCGTTCATAAATACGGGTGAAAGAGCGCCTACCCATTTTGGTGCTAATAATAATGGGAACTGTAAAGACAGGTCTCCTTTTAAGCGCAGCCCGCCGCTAGATCTACGGCACTGCATTTACGGTCACTGTCATGAAACTGTTTCTTGACAAGTAAGTAACCGACGATAAGCAAGTCAACAAAATAAATTTTTATTACATACGAGTACATGTCTCTGAAACCAAACCCCGGTTTTTACCACGAAAAGCGATGATTCCATGAGTCCCGTTGTCCATCGGAATAAATTCAATTTTAATTTATTTCAGACACATACTGCCCATATTATTTCTTGCTTGAAATATTAAAATATTGCTTATTGTTTTATGAATCCTATAGTTTTGCAATTTGGATTTGCAATCGCTCTCAGAGTAATCCAATACTCGAATTTGACAGGATTTTTGTGTGTCAGTCTGTCTGAGGAGTCGAATTTTCGTATTCGAACTGCTATGTTTCTCTGTTTATTTCATTACTATAATTATAGACTCTGGAACAAATCGCGGCTGTAGAGATGAACCCACAGAACAGCGAACTACTTTAATTAGAAAGGAAATCGATGACAATTTTCAATGAAAACCGCTGTCGCCAAGTATGTATTACCACTGTAAAATATCTGCACAATAACTGTGCAATTTCCACTAGCTTCGGAAATATTTTTTTTACTTTAAAATAGAGCGTAGTATACTTTCTGTCACATCACCAAGATACGTTAAAGCCTATAACATTAATTTGGTCATAATTTAAATGCCGAGTTTAAGTTATTAAATACACTTTATTTTATTAATGTTACATCACAATGGCAAATGCACCAACATGCCAAGCCAAAAAAAAAATAATGGGCCAGTCTCGAATTTGAATATGGTATCACAGTTATTTTTTGGCATTTAGCTAGTGATGGCGATGTGATTGTGCAGTTTAATTTTATCGATAACGTGATTTTATACTTTTTGCATAATATATGGATTATGTAACTGAATCTATATAGTGTATAATTGATGACAATGATTGTGCAGTTTAATTAGTATTTAGGAAGTTTTGGAATAAACACTGAAAAATCATGTCAACGCGCCGTATTGTATTAATTTGTAAAACTTGTGTTTCTATCAGTGGTAATATGTGAAAATTTGTGCTATTTCGAAGATTATGAGCTGAATTACGTACAATAGTGAATACAAAATAATGTAATGTGTAACGTGATGTTTTGTGTTGTTACAAAAACTCCATAAGGGGCGGCGCTATTAGTAAATTCGCTACTGCTTTACTCAGGCATGACTTAGATGTGACAGTGACTTTTTACCCACTTCCAAAAAGTGAAGGTAGGTACCTACTACCTACCAGGGCTAGCCACCCGGCCTATACGAAGTTACTTACTTACTACCTACTATGTTCGTCTGTATGTATGTTTTTGTATATTTTCAGCGGTATTTTCACCAATTATGGACCGTTTTATTTTTTATTTTAATTTTGAAATGGTATACAAGTACACCCTAGCTGAAATCATTTAAATGATATCAAAGTCAGCTGAGCCGAAAAAAAAAATGTAAAATCAACAATAGTGTTAAAAATTACTACATGGATGCCACATCAATTCCTGCGAACTATTTGGATTTTGTAAACGGTGGAAGTCGGCCAAATGCCATTGTTGGCAAAAAATAATCAATTGTATCTAGATTTTTGTGCTGCCTACGACTGTGACTATTTATAAAATGATAATATCATAATAGAAACATTTTAATAAACAACACCATAATTACATGTAACAATAGTAGTAATTATCATAACATCATAATAGAACTTACACTTGACACTGGCAAATACATATTCCATGCGACGCCAATATTTAAAAGAAGCAGAATAATTTTATTACAATCGAATTGTTCTAGTTTGGAGCTCTATAATTGAATAATTGGATTAGCTGAATGTATACGTAAATGGTTACGTGGCCGAGTGAGAGCGCGTGCTTGTGCCTGCGGGAGATTTTTCGGGGTGATTCGTTTACATCTTTTCAATTTTAGCGTCTCTTAGTCAATATAATTATAACTATAGATATCTTTTAAAAACGGAACCGTTATACCTAGACACACTAAAATTTTTTATATGAACTATAAAATTGTATTAGGTAGGTACTTCAGAAAATGTAAATCTTTACTGAATAATAGTACAGCATCCTTCGTGCGCGACTCCCACAAGGCCGATTATGCTAATAAAATCAGATTATATTTTCAAACATACGTCAAAATAAAATGTAATTTAATTCAAAGGCAAATCACCCCCAAAATAACTCATATTTTAACAAAACACTAAACACGTCTTCCATCAATTCTATTACAGAATATATTATGTGTATACCTTATCATCGAATGCATAATTACGGTTTCTATTTTAGGTATTGATGGTGGCTTCAGGCATCTTTATTATGTGAGCAATCACTTTTCCAAAAAAAAAAATGTAGGAATCCAGTCATGTCGTCCTGTTGCCTCGATCCATTTACTCTTTGTCAGTGCTGGTCCAGCATGCGACCACGAAAAGCCACAAAAAGAAATCTTTCAACGTGTGAAAAAGTGACAGATATATACATCGCCATCACGCTGGCTCGTTCTGACACGTCGAAAGAAATATTACTTCGTGGGCATCCTAGCCCAGCTGGGAACTTTTATTCATAAGTAGTATAACAGTTAGAATGTGGTGCAAATACAATTATGTACTACTAAAAAGTACACCACAATCACAAATATTTTACTAAATATGCAGATAACAATAAATGTCTAATTTCGATAATATTAACTTACTATCAAAATTTATCGATATCGATAATTTTTTTGATTATAATGTGCTATAATTACAAAACATTTGAAATTAAAATAATTATATTGACATCGATATTTTTTTATTCCGACATATTATTAACTTTGTAGCAAAATTTATCGATGTCGATAAAATGTTTGCAAGTTTTGCCACCACTATCAACGAAATTCTAGGCAGTAAAAGATAACGTTTATATAAAAAAATGCCCACAATTTAGACTTGCTATTGGAAGGATATTCCTCCTTTTTGTTAACTAAAGTCTTTGCTCTGTATTCGACACGTTACAATAGCGCGAACCGGCATTTTTTGGGCAAAAATTACCTCTGAAATCACTTGAACGACTGAAACAGTAAATGTCACGATTTCACGTATCTTGAGTTATACCGTGAAACATGCCAACTTTGCATCCAAGGGTTTCTTTGCCCAGAATGCAATCTGCAAGGAGATCCGTTTCTATTGAAAAATATTCTAGTGTTATGGGAACATTACTAACATTGGTAGAAAGTAGGTTTTACGTGTCACATCACTGAATACATCGTTGGTAGCCAACTTCATTCAGTAACGTGTCGGAACCTGTCGAATACGGTGCATGTTTACGCGGGCAAATTTTTGAAGAAATTTTGCAGTGAACTACAAGACATGGCAAAAACAAAGGGCGGTTTGTGTTATTGTATGTTATAAATATCGAATTGCTCAGTGTTTTAACCGTAGTTTCGGCGATAAAGGCTCACACAATCAAAAGATATGATGATGGGCAAAGTTATCTAATGATTTCAAGACCTCAGAATGGCTACTTTGCCAGCGTTCAAAAAAGTGTTAGGGTTGTCACTTTACAATAAAACATGTTTTATTTTACTAATTTGCTAAATTAAAGAAAAAATATGTATAAAAATATATACTGTTTAATTTATTATTAATAATATATATCTAATATTATTAATAATAAATATATTTAAATTTAAAAATATATAGTATAATATACCTGTATTAAAAATTGTTATTTTTTTAAAAGAAAAACAAACACAAATCTTGGTTCCGACAAAGAAAGTCTAGTTCAGACGTAAAATAGGGTCGAGAATGTACAAAAATTACTCTGAAAAAATGCTAAAATTAGCATGCGAAGCAGTTAAGTCAAAAAAAAATCTTCCAGAGATGCTGTACAACAGATTGGTGTACCAAGAAGGATAATAATCAATAAAATTACAAAACAACATGTTAAGTCTGTGGGGCATCCAACTGCAGAAGAAGAAAATAACACTAAGGGTTTTACAAGTTTCTGATGAATATGGGTCTCCGATATATGAAAAAAAAACTCACAGACCCATAAATTCAAAAATCAAAATCCTGGTGATGCATGGTTCCAAAACTTTTGGTCTAGACATAGTAATGAATTAACTGTAAGAACTACTCAAAATATTTCAAAAGCAAGAGCAGAAAAAGGGCCACAAAAAATCGCAGAATATTTTGATAATTTAAGTGGTGTTTTTATGATAATTTTAATTTTTTGTTTTTATTATTATTATTTTGAGCCTGTGTTGTCCCACTGCTGGGCAAAGGCTTCCCTTCCCTCCTTCCAGACTCCGCGATCTACTGTGTTGGTGGCCCAGTGATTTCTTGTGATTACTAAAAATTACTAACTCAAATGTGGCAGCCCTATCACATTGAAATCACAACTTTTATTTAGTATGGAAAAGAGAAAAAATAACAAGGTAACATTGCCCACTCATTTCAAAAGCAAAGTTGTTTCATAATCGGTAAGATTTTTAAATTAAACTCCTTCATTGCCCTAATACTTTTAATAGTTTGTTTCTCACTGGCTAAAAGGCTATACTTTCATCAAAAATGACCACGGGTAATGTTGGCTAGAATTGCAGATAACTTTGCCCGCCATCAAAATCAATGAAATGTTGGACAAAATGTTGACTTTTTAAAAAACTTACTAAACTAGACCATGCCCATGATCCTGCAGATTACGGCGTTAAAGAAAAAATACCTCAGAACTAGTAAAAAAAGACAGATACTTCAAGTTTTCTAAAAAAAACGGGCAAAGTTGGCATATTTCACGGTAACTCATGATAGTGGCTACAAACCCCCCTCCACATTTCCTTTCTATTTCCTTCTCTTTTCTGTGGATGAACCAGAAGATATTCAGAATACTTTTGCAATTAAAAAGAGGATGGATCAATGTTTCTTCAAACTGTTTGTACAACAAAAGCTACAGTTTCACACACCACAGAGTCAACTGTTTATATTGACCCCTTAGTAAAAATTACCACAATACCTACTTAGTGCAGTGGTATTTATGGGTTCTGTAGACAGAGCTTTGACAACAGCTGATTAAAGAGTTTTAAAGAAAAAGTATTGAACTTTGACCTGTTGGCTATTCCACAGGGTCGACCATTTTTAGTGAGAAATGTTTTTCACTCTCTAATATAATTATTATCCTTATATTTGCTTCGGATATTGTCTCTGCCTTTAAAGACAAATTTAAGTCGTGCATGCGAAAAACGTAAACCATACAAAAGAATGGCTGGTTTGATTTGCGTATCTGATACATTTTCTAGTATACACGGCTGAAAAATGGCAAAATTCTTAATTCTATCAGTCTTGACTAGGCTGATAACAAAAAGTTTAGGTATGTAAGTCTTTTATTTACGAAGCGAAGCTTCAGAATCCAGGTCCACTAGTTTCATGCAACACATGCGAGCCTACGCAATGACTTGTTCATGGGTCGAGCGAGAGCGCAAATATGACGCGAAAAAATTTAAAAATATGGGGTGAAAGTTCATGGCTTGTTATCATAATATATATATGTACAACAATAGTATATTGCGAGCCAAGTAAAAAGAATGAGAGATAATACTCTTAATACCTGTAAATTTGTTTGATAAAATTAACAGTAGATATTCCCTGAATCCAGTATAGCATAACTAAGCCGGTCCACGCCACCGTCTAATTACAGATAAAATTAACAGTAGGTACAATACCTACTTAATCATTTATTGCATTGTAACTTATATAATATTACATATACATTTAGTTTTTATGTAACATGGTCTGTATAGTTTACATATTTATGACCCTATAAATAAGGGTATGACAATAATTAGAATAATTCGTGAAATTCTTGGCTTCAAAGTTATCTTGGCTTGGCTTAAATAATATCATTTCAAATATTCCAGAATCAAATTCAGTTAGGAAGCTTGGCTCCGAACATGTGAAATGAAAGCATATCAAATAATAGTGCTAAGATTAGCCATGTTCGGGATATATACAAATACATGTACTATTCAATTGATGGTCAATTTTTAATCGACCTACTCATTATTTGCGGGAAGCACCACGACGCTGCGACGGTGTGCTAGTTTCGGGTTATTGTATTCATTATTGAATACAAAGTTCAACACGTTTGAATCTAAGAGTTGGTTATATACCACACCAAGGTTTTCTAACGCGGGATAAAGAGGGGTGCTGTAAGTCATCTTGACTCGCTCGCTCGCTTTGAACAACTGTGAGGAGATTTAAGATTACAAAGCCCACTAGTTAGAAGGATTTAACTGAGTAACTATTTTATTTTGGTTTTTATTAAGTCTTGCTTGTTATTACTTAATTGAAATTCAGAACTTTTGTACTTATAGTTAAAAATATCATTTTCAACATATAGTATCTACCTTCTATTACTGTAGATGTAGACTGTATCTATTAAAAACAGCTAGGCAAGGAGGCCGCAACAAAATGTCAAGTCCGAAACCTTGAACAGTTCAGGGGTTTTGTTGTGGACAGATTTTGGCAAATGTACAATTTTATTTCTAATTCCGGTTTCAAGTTTTGTGCCTAATAGGATCGATAACTATTGCCGTACACCGGTAGTGAAAACTGCATCTTAAACTGGAATCACCAATGATGTAAAATCCTTTATGCCGGAGGCTGATAGTGGTGATACCACCATTGCTGTCGCGTTCAAAGAATGAATCGACAGACTATTAATAAATGATAAACATAATTTTATTATTATTTTAATTTAAGTTACTTTCTTAAATTCCTAATTGATGTAGTACTTTATTAGCGATAACATTGAAACTGTAAGACAGCAATACTATGTGACTCTTAAGTATTTGGTTCTGTACAATAATAACATACATACATACGTTACCGGGGCAATATTCGAAACTAAGATGTTATAGTAGCAGTGACTATTATATTAGTTTTCTTCTATATTTTTATGTAGCGCTACATAATTATATCCGCTATATTAACATTACGTTATTACATTTGTGACTGATGTTTTTCATACTGTTTAATTCTATAAATACCTATTAATGTTGACGTTATTCTGTGCATTCACATTGGCGTCTCGTTCACCAGGCGAAAACAAACACGTCTCAATATATATGTTTAAAAGGCTTCGAATAACGGCTCAAGGACATAATAGACGAGTTTTACCTACCAATAAAACTCATATTATGTCCGAAGCCTTATTCGAAGCCTTACAGTAAGTTCTGCCTGGTGTTCATTAATTCCTTATGTTATTGAGACTTCAATGAGGAGAACTATACGCTGCCTGGGAACGTGGCGGCCTGGGTTGCCATTTTAGCCCAACAGAGGGAACTACAACCGCAAATACGGCCGGAAACGGAAGATGCATTCTCAATATATATGTTTAAAAGGCTTCGAATAAGGCTTCGGACATAATATGAGTTTTATTGGTAGGTAAAACTCGTCTATTTGCTCTGAGGCCTACTGATGGCAATTTTAACAGTTGAAAACGCTAAAAACGATAACATTCAGCGTTCGTTTTGAGAATGTGTGAGAAAAAGTGGCATTTTTAACTGTTTTCGTTCACCGTTCCGATAGCTCAAAAACAGTTTAAAATGGTGTCGTGAACTGCCACTATTGACCCACCTGCGGAGGTGGGTTCTTTGTTATCGTTTGAGTTTGACGTTTTAGTGTTAGTTTTTGGAAGTGAGTAAATAATGCTAATTATTGGCAAATTGGGCGAAATTCCCATGCCAAAAACGCCATCGGGCCCAAACCGAACACACCTTTTATGATCATAGAAATCGAATAAAAATAATATTTTTAAACGAAATAAAGTGGCCGTATTCTTTACTTCCGGCAAAGAAGATATAATAATCTTCCGGCTCACTCTCGCGGCGCGAGTACCTAACTGGCACTAGTTAAATGTACGTACGCGTACACAGTAGGGTTTCAATGATGTCTATAGCGCCAGTCAAGTATAGAAGACGTTGGCGTCCGAAAAGTTAATCTTGGTCTATTGTTTCACAGTTGTTTACTGCTGTGTTTCTAGTTGTTAGCATTCCTAATTATTCTAATTCTAATTTTTCCTAGCATTCCTTATCTTACCTGCAATCTTTCCCCATGGTGCTTTGATGAAGATTTCTTTTTCAATTTTCCGTATAGATTTCATTGAGAAGACCTCGGCGGAAATGACTGTAAAATACAACAGAACTGATTTATTCATATTCCATATAGCCTCCTTGTAACGACATCTGGCGATAAAAAATGAAACCGCGATTTTGGCGCCTAAATAAAACTTGTTCTAGTGATGTTCCACAAGTCATATTTTTAACTTTTTTGCACGAATATTGTTTAAAGGGGGATAACATTATTAAAATGTCAAAATATGCCACGAAAAGCACAACGCTCACGCGCCATGCACGTAGGTAAATACCTACTGAATCTCGTTCTCAACTATAGTTTGTGAGGGATACAGCGAGCTAGATTTACTAAAAACCTCATCAACGATTGAATGACATCGCGCGCCACCGCTCGCCTCCACCCAAGTCGGACAACATCGTTTAATTTCAATTAATCTAATCATCGCTCATTCGATCGTTATCACGATCAGGAACGTAAGTAATGATAATCATGCATGACACTCGAATACTGAACTATGATCATACATCAACGGTCAACACTCTCGATTAACTATAAAAATCAACCTAACAAAATTGATAACACTAAAATCGATAACGCACAATAAATCGATTTCTATTTGACTTTGACAGTTTTGACATTTGGTTTCTTGAGTTGTACATCACTATTTGATTTTATTTACATTTGCAAATTAATTTGTTGTGGTTCGTGATTACAAGATTTAATAGCATATTTTGAATTAGATTTATTTAAAATAATGCCCTAATTATTAAACAGTTACATATTTATTTACTTTCCAAAATAAAAACAACGATACCTTTGAAGTTGAGGTTACGCTGAAAACTTGTTTTGGTCGTCGAAAGTTTTGGTTTTAACTAAAACTCACTGTTTAAAATGGATTTAACACAGAAAGAATGGTTTATCCAAGTGCCTTGGGGTCGCCTATGTGGTGAGTATTCCTCCGTTTTATGTTTAATATAACTTTTGGTGCAAACGACCTTTGTCCCGAATGTTTGTGATAAACTGATAGTAAAGAAACTTTAAATTAGATAATTATTTGCCGACGTCATGCTATTACGTATTTACTGATGTTGGTGTCCTTAATTCTCTACAAGTGTTGCCAATTACCATCATAAAATGTTGAATTTTATCTACAGCAAATAAAGATAATGTTTAAAAATTGCATTCTGTTTTTTACTAGGCTAAAATTTTATAGATAAGATGTACCTACTGTCTATTTAATATTTTTGTTCTTTATCTCACATATTTACTTAAAAGATTGCCACCAATTTAAACATTAGTAGGTTACAGCATGTCCAAAATAGGAATGCACCTTACCCTAACTCCGAAACCCCTTTCAGCAATGGTACAAAAGGGTTTTTGTCTTAGTAAAATAATACATTTAAAAATCATATCTCCAAAAGGGGAGGGTTCCGGAACCCCCACCACCAGGGGGTGCTCCCCCCTCCCCACCCTCCCCTTCCCCTTTTGCTGTCTTCGTACTGTCGTAACTGTCGTAATGTACACCTGAGCCAGGACTCCTTGAAAAAGACACATTACAAGCTTCCAGCAACGAAACATCTAGCGGAACAGAGGTGGATCAAATGTGCCAGCGATCCAAGGCTCTGTTCTTTTAAGAAGCTCGATTGGTTCTCCCTAGTTAGAAATAGATATTACTAAATGCCTTTGTTACAACGCGTTTTCCCTAGTTTTACGATATCACTGCATAGTATAAAACAAAGTCGCTTCCCGCTGTCTGTCTTTCCCTATGTATGCTTAATATCCTTAAAATTACCCAACAGATTTTGATGCGGTTTCTTTTAATAGATAGAGTGATTCAAGAGGAAGGTTTTATATGTATAATACACCTGTGCGAAGCTGGGGTGGGTCACTAGTCAGTCCATATTTTATAGTTAGTTATAATGGTAGCATAATAAAAAAAAAAAAAAATAAATAAAAAAAAAAAAAAAAAAAGCTTTTAATTTCCTTAAAACATAAACAATTTACATAAACATAACATTAATTAAACTATAGTATAAGGACCGCCAGTAGAGGTAAAAGCCTCCTCCAACAGCTTCCATTCCTCTCTCTTCCGCGCAATTCTGGACCACAGCTTCCCAGCAACTTTGACAATGTCGTCATGCCTCTTTGGTGCGGTCGTCCTGTCTTCCGTTTCATGCCTCTAGGGACCCAGTTTGTGATCATTTGTGCCCACCTTTTTGGCTCAAGTCTTTGTATATGCCCAGCCCATTTCCATTTCAATTTCATTATTTCTTTTATGACATCTCTAGCTTTGGTTTTTTTCCTAATCGTGGTGGCTTTTACTCTATCCCTGAGTTTAAGGTTCATAAAACTTCTTTCTATGCTTCTCTGACAGACTCTGAGTTTTTCCATTTGCTTCTTAGTGAGTGGCCAGGTTTGACAAGCATAGGTAAGGCACGGTATTAGGCATATGTTCATTGCTTTTGATTTTAGTTTTGTTGGTAGAGTTCCTTTAAAAATTTCTTTCATTGCCCAGTACTTATTCCATGTATTTTTAATCCTTCTGTTTATCTCTTTTTCTGTACATGCTTTAAATGAAATAAGATGGCCTAAATAAATGTAGTCTTCTACGTACTCTAGCGGTAGAGAATTAACTTTAATTGGTATTTCGATGTTGTTTGTCATAACTTTCGTTTTTTCTTGATTAATTTCCAGGCCTATAATTTTGCTCTGATGACTGAGGGACTCTACCATTACTTGTAGTTCTTCTGGTTTTTCCGATACTAATACTAAATCATCGGCGAATCTTAAGTGGGTAAGATATGATCCGTCAATCTTTAATCCCATATTTGTCCATTTCAATTGTCTGAACACATACTCTAGAATAATTAGAAAAATTTTTGGAGACAATGGATCACCCTGCTTGACTCCACGTTGTATCTGAAAGGTTTCTCCTGCTCTATCTAGTCGAACTCTAGCTGTACTGTTCTTGTATATCTCTTTGATTATCTCTATATATTCATCATTTATCCCCTGTTCTGCCATGGACTTCCATATTGCTTTATGTGATATAGAGTCGAATGCCTTTGAGTAGTCAATAAATGCAATGTATAACGGTTTGTTGTATTCTGCATATTTTTCCATAATTTGTTTCAGTGTGTGTATATGATCGATGGTAGAGTATTGCTTTCTGAATCCTGCTTGTTCCACGGGTTGGTTTTCCTCTACAATTTTTGAGACTCTATGAAGTAAGACTGATGCAAAAAGTTTGTAGAAACAAGACAGTAAGCTGATCGGTCTATAGTTTGTAATAAGTTTTGGGTCTCCTTTCTTGTATAAAAGAATAATTTCTGAGCATAGCCATTCTTTTGGTATTCTTTTCTGTTGTAATATTAAGTTAAATAGAGCAGTGAGTGGGGTGATTAATTTATCTTTTCCTGCTAAGATCATATCGTTTGTAAAACCATCTGGACCAGGACTTTTTTCTGTTTTGAGTTTATTAATAGCGAACTCAATTTCACTTTCTAAAAATGGTAGAATAGGATCATCGTTTCTTGTAAAGTTAGTATTTATTTCTTCTTCGTGAGTAGGAGTTTTGTAAAGGTCTTTGTAAAATTGTGTGGCTATTTTCAAAAGTTCATCTCTCGTTGTTACTACATTTCCTGCTGTATTACATAAATGGGTCATGAGCTGTTTAGTATTGTTAATTTTCTTATATGCCTTTTTTACTCCACCAGTTTTTTCTAAGAGTGTATGTAGAGTTTTTAATCTGTGATTTCTTAAATTTTGTTGTATTTCCTTATTTATTTGTCGATATAATCTTGAAAGTTGAAGTTTTTCTTGTTTTGTTTTTTCCTTTTTGTGTTTCAATTCTTCTCTCTCTTTTCTGAGCTGTATTATATCCTCTGTAATTATTTCCAAAACTTTTGTTTTTTGTTTTGATGTATTTATGCGTTGCGAACAATCCATTAAAAGGTTTTTAAATGTATTGTAGAAAGTTTCCACTGTTTCATCTTTGGATGTTACACAAGTAAACTCTTTTTCGAATTTTTCAAAGTTGATGGTAGAGCTCTTTGAGCTTGGTCGGTATTGTGTCCTCGATTGTTTCTTTTCAGTAGTTAATGTAATTCTCACCATACGGTGATCGCTAAAGTGACTCAAGTTACTTAAAACTTCTACATTTTCAACATTTCCAGTTATATTTGTAGCTATGAAGTCTATTTCGTTTTTATCTCTTCCATTTGGTGATAGCCAAGTCCATCTTAGGTCGTGAGGTTTTTTAAATAAAGTGTTTGCTATTTTTAGTTTTTGTTGATGGCAGAAGTCTATAAACATTTGTCCTCTTTTGGTTCTTTTGCCATAGCCATATTTTCCCATGACTAAATGTTCACCTACTTCTGCATGGCCTATTTGTGCGTTCATATCTCCCATAAATATAACGTTTTTAATTGATTTAACCTTTTCCATAGCCTGCTCTACATCCTTATAAAAATTTTCTATTTCCATTTCATTTGATCTTTCCGTAGGTGCATAAACTTGAATTAATGAGTATAGTTTGGTCTCAATTTCCGTCTGTAGAATTGCTATTCTTTCTGATATTGCCATAAAATCTTTTATTTTTATGTTATTTTGTTTTTTGACCAAAAAACCAATTCCTTTCTCTCCTTTTTTCAGACCAAAGTAACACAATATATAATTTCCTCTATCTTCTATTTTATAACCTTCTCTTCTCGCTTCTGTGATACCAATTATATCCCATTTAATGGTAGATATTGCATATTCCATCTCTATGACACGTTTTTCGCTTGCTAGTGAGCGACAGTTAAATGTAGCTATATAGATTTTTTTCTTAGTTGAAGGGTGATAGTCTACTACCCCCGCGGTGACCGGCCGTTGTGGGGTGTGGTTGGTATGGTAACATATGACATATTATATCATAGCCCATATATGTAGAAAAAACTAATATAGTTGAAACTGTTATTTCAGTGGTGGCATGGGGCAGCTGCCTGGATCCCCCGGTGCTCCTAGTGCATGGAGTCGGGGACAACACTGCCAGCTTTGCTCCTCTAGTCAGGCTGCTTCCACCCAAGTTCTATTACATAGGTTTGTATACTTATTTCATGAATCTAACAACCTGCACTATCACATTATTATTATATACTATGGGACTAATCGCACACTAAAATTACGTAGTATATTAATTATTATTATTTATTGTGTTCAAATCGGGAAAGTTTAAAAACAACATCTGCACTATCACAAACCAACGCTGCACACCACATCTCCTGCAACAATGTTAACTCCTAGCATAGACCTTTCCATTGCTTGTTGGGCTACTTGGAGCTTATTAATAAGGCCCATTGTAAGAATCTGGATATAGTTTTTAGGGTTCCATACCCAAAGGGTAAAAACGGGACCCTATTGCTAAGACTCCACTCTCCGGCCGTTTGTCTGTCTGTCACCAGGCTGTATCTCATAAACTGTGATAGTTAGAATGTTGGAATTATTCACAGGTGATGTATTGCTGTTGAAAATACTAAAAACAGATAAAAAAAACCTTTAAGGGGACTCCCATACAACAAAAGAATTTTTAGCCGTTCTTCGCTCGATATTCATAATGGTGACAGGTGCTTGAAATATTCACAAAATATTTTGTTAAATATCCACTTTAAAAATAAATAGTTACATTACAAGATTATTTTTTTCAAAAATTTGCATGACCGACTTCACCCGTGTACAGAATTCGCGAATATTTCGCACGGATCGATGTAGCATTTTTCACATTTTTGTTGATTTATCAAAACTGGCTCAGCCGATTTCGATAAAATTTAAATGGGACCAATTTCGAAGTATACTCTTTCCAATAAAAAAAGAATTAATGAAATCAGACCACTATGAAAAAGTTATGCGTGATTATACATTAAAATATATATATATATATATATATAAAATTCGACGCGTATATATATATATATATACGCGTCGAATTGTAAACCTCCTCCGGTGGTTCGTCGGTTAAAAATAAAATAAATATTCAAGGGGGGCTCCTCACTGCTCCTGTACAAAATACATGATTTTTTTTGCTCAATATTAATAACGGCAACAAGAAGATGCTTTAAATATTAAGTTGTATATTCCCTTCAAACATAAATAGTTAATAAAATATATTAAGAGGGGCTTCCATGCGGTACGGAACCCTTCGTGCGCGAGGAACTCGCACTTGACTGATTATTTTATTTTTACTGTGGTGCTTTGTTATACTGAGCGCCACACAAATTCAAAGATGGGAAGTTAGCCGCAGAGAGCTGCGCAAACGCCAAAATATAGACGTCAGCGGGTGCCAGAGAGACGAGACGCCGGCGCACACCCGTCCGCCAACCTCGTGCCTCCCGCGCGCTCCCTACGCCCGAGCTCACTACTTCGCCATTTGTATAGGCATTGTGCACACATGCGGAACAATTGTGTTTTCCTCCACGGGTTACCTGGAAGAAATCGCTATGAGCGATAAGGTCGCCCTTGTACTCCTGTGTGATACATAATTAATTCTAAGATTGTTTGTAATTGTTTTTCTTTGGTGTACAATAAAGTATATATTATTATTATTCACATATTTATTTATAGTCTTAAATTTAAGTTTTTTTACAATATTCATATAATAAAAAACAAAATACTATAAAAAACCTTATTATTATTATACATACGTATTGATATACATCTCTCGGGCCAAGCCCGGTTATTTGATGGGCATCAGTGGAGCCGAAGCCAACACTGAGAGGCCCTTTTTAAACATCATTTAGCTATGTTGTAGGGGTGAAGGTACAAGGAGCCTATTGTGAGTAATGAATTGAAAAAATAATGGGTTATTGTGGTGAACTTCTGGGTGTTATACAAAACTGGATTATGGAATGAGGTACGGCACCCACCAAATAATGCCTCATTTTCAAATATTCAGGCGGGTGGTGACTTGCCATCTACTAAATGGGCCCCCCATAATAGCTACTGTATATTGGCGCCGGAGGGGCAACATTGGTGTGGACGGCTTAGGGTGTCGAGAGGTGTGCTGCGCTTTCACTAGACTCTACTCGCGGCGTTATGCCCTTTAACACTTCCACCCTGGAGCTTAGGTTCTTAGCTCTTGCGGTTTCCACTCCAAGCCGGCCGGTTAAGGCAAGAGAGGAGTCAGGGGTCTCATTTAGCCCCAGGGAATCAGGGTTCGCGGTGTCGCCACTCACCGACGGCTCGCCACAAAGCCGCCCCTGCGATTATTATTATTATTATTTTAATGTAAATACTTTTCCGTAAACTATGTTTTTTATGCCATTTTTTAACAAGTAGAATGTTTTAGTTTTCTTTTGTTCTTCCTGTCTTGACTTCTGCTTTATATTCAATACAGTGATGGTGTCTTAATTTGTGCGCTCTTTTAATTTTATTAGCTCTAGTTATTGTCCTCTACATTACTTTTTTTACTTCTGCTTTACATTCAATATCCATTATTATTATTATTATTATGCGCAATAATTAGCGAATCACGGCGAAGTGTCATCTGCGGCTAACTTCCCATCTTTCAATTTGTGTGGACAGTATACTCCCAACGGAGTGACAGTTTATTAATGTTCATCTGTTGATATTTGCAGGTATAGAGCTTCCAGGCGTGGGCAAGTCCGACCGCTTACCGCCCGGCCTCATGATAAGCACTTACGACCTCATCTACGTCATCGACGCCGTCGCCAAGCACTTCCGGTGGGAGAGCTTCGGTTACATCGGCCATGGACTGGGCGCCGTGTTAGGTAATAAATAAAAAAAGTCTAGAAAAACCTGGACAAGTGCGAGTCAGGCTCGCACACCGAGGGTTCCGTACAAATCCAGAAAAAAATCACAAAATTGGGAAGTAAGTTGTTAAAATCTCTATACTACGAGTATAACCATCGACATAAAAGTTTTTTTTTTTCACTTTTCTCGTCATACATCGAAAATTACACATTGTTAAAATAATCAAAAACCTGTTTTAGCATGTGCTAATGAAGTTCTTATAAATGATACCTTACATGATACGATTTACTCACTTGGAATTTTGAACCCATATTTTGTGAATTTTGTGGCCCTATATTTTTGTGATTTAAATAAAAATGTACAGTTTTCAGATTTATTCCCATATGTGTACTCTGAGACAATGCTTCTCGCCAAATTTCATAGTTCTATGTCAACGGGAAGTACCCTGTAGGTTTTGATTTTTGTGAGTGTCGAAATATGCGGTTTTTTACGACATAAACAGCTCTAACTTTTTTATACGATAACTGAGAAGTTTTTCTTTTACACAACTGCAAGAGACCATAGATATATGTATACAGTTTAAATTTCAACTCGATATCTTTACGCGTTCCCGAGATTGACATACACACAGACGGACAACAAAGTGATCCTATAAGGGTTCCGTTTTTTCACACAACACAACAACTCTGCTCTGTCATTGCTAGTACAACTAAAATTGTTTGATACTTGGTAGAACCCAATTCGGTTTTCATCTGTAGACTCGCGGCTACCAAGTAGTTGGTACCTTGGCTGCTGATTAAGATCTTGTTGTTAGTTCACCATAACGCCGCGACGGTTTTCTTTTTGCACAAACTCTATAAGCGCCCATCGCTTTGCGCAAAGTTCCATCCATCGATCCATCCAGTGCCGATATAACTTCTGTCAGATATGTCGCCCTGGTAGGCCCACAAACTCTATAAGCGCCCATCGCTTTGCGCAAAGTTCCATCCATCGATCCATCCAGTGCCGAGATAACTTCTGTCAGATATGTCGCCCTGGTAGGCCCACAAACTCTATAAGCGCCCATCGCTTTGCGCAAAGTTCCATCCATCGATCCATCCAGTGCCGAGATAACTTCTGTCAGATATGTCGCCCTGGTAGGCCCACAAACTCTATAAGCGCCCATCGCTTTGCGCAAAGTTCCATCCATCGATCCATCCAGTGCCGAGATAACTTCTGTCAGATATGTCGCCCTGGTAGGCCCACAAACTCTATAAGCGCCCATCGCTTTGCGCAAAGTTCCATCCATCGATCCATCCAGTGCCGAGATAACTTCTGTCAGATATGTCGCCCTGGTAGGCCCACAAACTCTATAAGCGCCCATCGCTTTGCGCAAAGTTCCATCCATCGATCCATCCAGTGCCGAGATAACTTCTGTCAGATATGTCGCCCTGGTAGGCCCACAAACTCTATAAGCGCCCATCGCTTTGCGCAAAGTTCCATCCATCGATCCATCCAGTGCCGAGATAACTTCTGTCAGATATGTCGCCCTGGTAGGCCCACAAACTCTATAAGCGCCCATCGCTTTGCGCAAAGTTCCATCCATCGATCCATCCAGTGCCGAGATAACTTCTGTCAGATATGTATGTCGCCCTGTAAAGACGATCGTATAAGGGCCTACGCCCTTATACGATCGTCTTTACCCAAGGCTTTCTTACGATCACACCACCTTTAAGCTGTTGTCCTAGTACCTGTGTCTGCAAACAAAGAACATTTCAGCCATAACACGTTCATTGCTGGACATAGGCCTTAGGATTTTTAGTAAGACTGGTTGGAAGCGGCTTGCATTCAGCGTGTTCCTGATATAATCCTACTAATATTATAAACGCGAAAGTTTGTGAGGATGGATGGATGGATATTTGTCACTCTTTCACGCAAAAACTACTGAACGGATTGAGATGAAACTTTAATAATATAGTTTATATATCAGAATAACACATAGGCTATAAATTATAATGATATTGCTTTGATTATTTTATCTAAGTGATATTGCGTAAATCCTACTAATACTCGTATTATAAACGCGAAAGTTTGTGAGGATGGATGTATGGATGTTTGTTACTCTTTCACGCAAAAACTACTGAACGGATTGAGATGAAACTTTGCAATAATATAGCTTATATATCAGAATAACACATAGGCTACAAATTATAATGATATATTGCGTATGGGGGCGAAGCCGCGGGTAAAAACTAGTGTTCCATAATATAACGATAAGTGTTAAGTAAGCAGGAAAAATTCTGCTATCTGCGAGCAAGAAGAAATGTAAAAAAAAAAACAACTGTCGAATAGAACAACCGTCAAATCGTTTTGTTTCCTTTTTTTCACCTCCTTTATTAATGGTGGTAAGGTAGGGCCTCGGGTTTGAAAGACGGAAACTGACTTAATCTACTTTTTATCCCGGATAAATAAAGGGTTCCCATGGGATAGCACAAAAATCAAAATATCATGCGGGCGAAGCCGCGGGTAAAAACTAGTACAAAATAATAACGAAATCATTTTACAAAATACAAAACAAATCACTACATGATATAAAACAAAGTCGCTTCCCGCTGTCTGTATGTCCCTATGTACGCTTATATCATTAAAACCACGCAACGGATTTTGATGCGGTTTTTTTGATAGATAGATTGATTCAAGAAGGTTTATATGTATAATACACCTGTGCGAAGCCGGGGCGGGTAACTAGTAAACCTATATAATGTAAAACGGTAAAACGTTATGGCGTAAGCTCTATTTAGTTTAACTCTCTTTTCAGGCAAGCTGTACAACCATTCCATACCAGACAAAATATCGAAACTGGTTGAGTTGGACCCCATCGATTTCATGGGGGTAGCACCTGAAGCTTTCGCGGAATGGTAAGTACTTATCATCATACCATTATCAGCCGAGGACGTCCACTTCTGGACATAGGACTCCCCCATGGATTTCCAGTAAGATCGGTTGGAAGCGGCCTGCATCCAGCGCGATCCTGCGCGCCGTTAGTCCACCTAGCTGGTGGACGTCTTACACTCCTCTTGCTGGTTCGTGGTCTCTTTTATCTCTTAATTTTTATACTTTTAATTTATATATAACGAGACTAAACTCACGTGTACGGATAGTCATAATGTAACGCATCAGGCCACGTGGTAACCACGGCAAGTTGTTTACACCCAAGTGCGAGATTTATGGTTTTATGACTCGAGCGGGATCAGTCTTTGTCTGCCGTCTATTGTTTAGTTTTTTTTTGGGTGTTTACGTATTTGCGAACAATAGGGAAGTCTCGAACTTTCAAGTTGTTTACTTGTTAACACAATTAGCGTTTAATAAACGCTAATTGTGTTAACAAGTAAACTTTAAACAATATGGCTTTTAATTATATTCTAGCATCATTGCTATGAACCTATCACATTTTACCCGACTGCCAAGGAAGGGTATTGCTTTTCGCGCGAATGTTGTATGATTGTTTGTAAAGTTCTTTATTTCCACGTATCTTTGAGGCTAAATGGATTTCGACAATTAAGGTATCTATAGATTCATCTTTACTGCCTCGGTGGCTCAGTAGTCCACCCTAACTTCTGGATCAAAGAGGCGTGGGTTCGATCTCCACCCAGGGCATTTAATTATGTGATGAACACAAGTGTTTGCTCTGTATCTGGGTGTTATTTAGTTACTATCTATATAAGTATGTATTTAAAAATAAGTATACGTAGCATATCAGTCTCTGGCAGCCATATCACAAGCTTTGCTTAGTTTGGGTCAGAGGCCGTGTGCAAGATGTCCCATAATATTTATTTATTTTATCTCGAAAATTCAAATGTCCCTAGACGTGTATTAAATAATCGGTCGATTGCGAGTTGAACAAAGTTCTAGCTATCACGGTTCATGAGATATAGCCTGGTGACAGACAGACGGATATCGGAGTCTTAGTAATTGGGTCCCGTTTTTACCTTTTGGTTACGGAACCCAAATCAAATGGCGGCTGTTAATTTTGATTACAGAATAAGCCCATAAAAGGATGCTAATTGATTAGAAGTAACCCTGTATATATATTATAAAAAGCTGTAAGCAATGAGGCCGCCTTTTGTTGTACTAGTTTTAAGTTCTTTTCTTTTTCTTTTCTGTGTATTGTTCTGTGTTAACAATAAAGTGTTCATTCATTCATTCGTTCTTGTCCCATCCACAGGTACCATGCATTCTTCACGGAGTACTACAAGAACTACCGCTCCTACAACAAGCCCAAAGAAAAGGGAGAGAAATCGACGCGGGCAGAGGTAAAGCATAGTTCGAATCACACAACTTGGCAGCTGTGATGTTAGCTGCAAGCTGTGGATAACCCAATCTGTTCCCGACCCGACTACGCAGGCAGGCCTCTGTTCAGTCGCCGCCCTTAGTTCTTCAATGTGGACTGTAGCTTGAGGCTTTAGGCGAGGGCGACGGCCTAGTAGCGAGACCTAGGTAGATAGGCCGGGAACTTTGTGGGCTGGGGTTGGAGAAGGCTCGAAGAAATACCACGTGGCTCGGTACTGTGGCGTTTCTTGAGTTAGCTTGGGCTGGGGTCTTCCGAGAGCTGAGGCATGTGTTCTCGTCGACGGTCGGCGAATGAATGAATTTTGTCGCGGCCTCCCTATATTTATATAAATGCGCCGCGCCGGCGGGTGGCAGCGGTGTCGAGAGTGCGTGGGACCGCGCGGCTCCAATCAGGCGCGGCTTGTGTGTGAGCGGGACGCAGCGTCGGATGTGCCTCTCGCTCGCACTTCTATCGCCTAATTGTTCGTCTGGCTACAATTCCTAATTTTATCAGCTCTCAGGAGGATCCTAACCCAAGGAAACTCAAGGAGTCTACGCATTTATTTACAATATTAACCTATCTTACAAATCGACTTACAGACTAACTTATGACTATGAATTTCGCCTTTTATTCGTGTTAATTATATTTACAATTATAGTCTACTGTAGCAAGCCGTCGCGAATACAATCCTCGCGCAGCTGCTAACTAAGCTTCGCTAGTTGGGCTATCCGCAGCTTGTTTGTTGTTGCTTT
This sequence comes from Hypomecis punctinalis, assembly GCA_949316475.1. Taxonomy (NCBI): domain Eukaryota; kingdom Metazoa; phylum Arthropoda; class Insecta; order Lepidoptera; family Geometridae; genus Hypomecis; species Hypomecis punctinalis. The sequence continues at coordinate 5,596,610 of OX438822.1, forward strand.
TTAGGGTTCCGTACCCACGGAACCCTATGACTTCGCTGTCCGTCCGTCTGTCTGTCACCAGGCTGTATCTCATGAACAGTGATAGGTACAATGATGAAGTTTTCACAAATTACTTATTTTGGCTGCGGTTATAACAACAAATACTAAAAACAGAAAAAAAACAATAATTAAGGGCTAATTAAGTGCTCCCATACAACAAATTGTTTTTAGCCATTTTTCGCTCGATATTAATAACGGTAACAGGAAGATGCTTGAAATATTCACAAAATATTTAGTCAAATATTTACTTCACAAATAAATAGTTAAAATAAAATTAATATTTAAGGCCAAGTAGCGTGATTTGTTTGCTCGATATTAATAACGGCAACAGTTACATGCTTGAAATATTCACAGTATAAAGGTGACGTCCACAAGTGGTATATTATTCAGAGAAAAATCGAACCAAGATGATATATACATCATTTGAAAGCTTGTCTTATGGGCTTCTCAAAAATATATAATTAAGATTTTTTCTTCCCTCCATTTTTTTTTAAATGTGAAAAATAAATTGTGTGTAAAGTAATAATATAGCTTTATATTTTTTCTAGTTTAACAATAATAAAGTGCTTCTATCGTTATTTTACTTGCATTCGTAGCTGATTCTTCCACATTCATCTTATAATTTGCTAAAATTAAAAATTATAACCTACCAGTGTGACCAGTTAGTAGGTACAATGTGATAAAAAAAAACATTTAAAAAGTGTGTCTAATTGGTTAAACTGCTTTTATTTTACAATTTGGAGTTTACTTAACCAGGATTGCTAGAGATAAACTACATATTAAGCCAATTATATTTATTCATCTTCATAAATTTAAAATTGATTTTAAAAAAATCGGAGGGCTTTTATTTGTTTTTAACTGATGTAATAGACTCAGAAAAATATGAACTTTCTCGAAATGTAACGAGTGTTGTGGTTAGAATTTTTGATTATTATTATACCAGCCTCCATACATTTTGTGGAGATGTCCTTTAATTTAATATTTTTTTTAGTAATATTATTAAAATAAAATATATTAAGGGGGATTTCATACGGTACGGAACCCTTCGCGCTCGAGTCCGACTCTCATGGCCAATTATTTTCTTGTTATTTTCATATTAAGTTTTATTATTATTTTCAGGCAATAAATAAGGTGTCGAGAAATCGTGGGATCAGTAAAGAAATCGCAGCCAGCATCGTGGACCGAGCCACGGAGCCCACAAGAGATGGATACGTCAGGTTGGTAACGTGTTAAAGTGAACTCGTTATTTATTTTACTTATTAAGACGATATCCTAGAGCCGAGGAATTTGAGAAATAGGTATTTGGGCTAGACTATTGCTGTCGCGATGCGCCCAAGCAAGCGAGAATGTCAATGTGTGTATAATTTGCATTTGTGTGCGTACTAAGAGTATACCGCTCCGCCCGCGCCCCTCCCTCACCGACCCGCGATGTCTACACTGCCGGCTAGCGCTTTGCTATTTTTGTCAGTCTTGGATTGATTTCATGATATTTGGTGTTTTTGTGCTGTACTTACTTTCTCGCTATTTATCATTGTGTTTGACTTGGCTACGATTTCGTACTCGATTCTTTGTTTTACGGATATGACCTGGCTTGTGAACGGACTTTGAAAAAAAAAAATTGCGACTGGAGATACATACTGAGTATTTTATATTACTTACTATTTATTATAATTTACAAATTCTATTTCAATAATACTTTGTTTCATTAATTACTCTATATGTCATTTCAAGGTCTATCACTAACTCCGAAAATTGCTTTTTCCATCACGAATCTTACTATGTACTTGTTGATCACTGTACTTTATCGGAGAGATGGAGTCTAATTTTTTAATCAACATAGTGGCAGGTAAAGTCTTTATAACATCTATACAAATAAACAAAACTGGAGTGTATGTTTGTAATATTGAAATAACCGTTTTTAACTACATGCAAATGAATATAATATATATAATATATAGAATAGAATATATATATGGTACATACACCAAAATAACACTTTTTGTCTGTCTGTTTGTTTCGGCTAATTTCTGAAATGGCTGGACAGATTTTGACAGAACTTTTATTGGCAGTTGGCTGATGTAATAAGGAGTAACTTAGGCTCCGTTAATCTACTGTTAGGCGGAATGAAGTTCGCCGGGTCAGCTAGTTATAATATATAACAAAATACATGTCGTTCAAATAAATAATTCAATTTAGTTTAATTATCTCAAATGTAAATCTAAAATCAAAAATGTTTATTTGTTACTTTGAAGTTTTATGAGTTCTGTATTTTCGTAAAAAAAAATGTTAAGCCTGTGTATTAATAAGTTGTGTTTCGACACTTGCTATTTAATCTAGCACTAATCTAGCAAGTTTTTTTTCGTGAATTTTATGTAATTCTCTGAGAAAATAAATATCTTAAACCAGAAAATTGACTACATGAGATCTGATAGGCGCCAAATTCTCGTCTTGACAATATTTGAAAATGTTTTACTCTAGATCAAATTACATCTACCATTGTGTTTATAACTCCTACCTAAAATACTCTAATTTAATATTTGAAGCGCCGAATATTCCTAAAAATACACCTATACTCTATAAAATTTAACTTGATCTCTGCGACAGTTACATATTGACATATTTAGAGTTGAGATAGTGGTGGAAAAAATCGATTTTCAAACAATGTTTTAATGAAATCGAATGAGTACTTGAAGGTGAGAAATTGGATTTTATTTACTTACTATTATTTAAGATCAAGTATGTACACATGTAAATAATGTTATGATATTAATTAAATACTCATAATAATGTAACGATAGTATTTATCGACGTTTTTCACTATTATCGATGCTAATGTAACATATAATTGGGTATAATTTAATTACACATGTAAAAAATGTTATGATATTAAAATGTACAATAAAATTAATGATAAATTAAGTTTTATTTAAAATATCGTGAGTATAAACTATCGATATTTTAATTAAAACTCTATCTAAAACTCTTTGGTCACGATCATTCGTCGCCCATCACTAATCGGCATGCCCATAAAGTATGACATTGACAGGTACTGTTTGTACTATTTAGAAATTCAGGACTTCATAGACGTGATTTTTCTGACAGCTGTCGCAGAGATCAAGTTAAATTTTATAGAGTATAATGTCATAAACAACCGTCATTTTTGTTATTTTATCTGAATACCTACGTGTGACAGTAACCTCAGATTGTATTATGATTATGTATTTTGGGGCAAGTAGAACAATAAAAGTTATTACACAGTTCCGAGGGGACAAAGTTCTCTAATGGAGACCATGCACTAACAAACACAGCGTTAAATGTTCATCGGCCAGTTAGAAACACCACCTGGTCTGAAGACCGCTGAAAAATTCTTGATTTTTTACGATATAATAAATAATATAAGAAATAATTATAATAAACTAATTTTTGACCGCGGTTCCGCCCGCGTAAATAATGATTTTTGTGTTGTCCCATAGAAACCTTTTATTTTCCCCCCATAAAAAATATAGCCCATGTTTGACTTCAATCTTTGAATCTAGTTATCTACGACAAAATCAACAATTTGCTTTGTTGCTGCGTGAAAGAGTAACAAACATCCATACATAGTCACAAACATTCGCGTTTATAATATTAGAAGGACAGGATGAGTATGGGGTAAGAAGTAGAATTTAAGAAAATTCACGCAACATGTATGTGTTATTTTGATGTCTACACTATTATTACTGCAAAGTTTCATCTCAATCCGTCCATTACTTTTTGCATTGACTTATACATAATCCGAGCATGGTCTGGCACTAGTGATTGAAGAATGTGCCATAGAATAGATGATAGCAGCTCTAGCCATTTTAAATGGTGAAGTGACAAGAAGAAGACAGGCTGTCCTGTAATAAGTGTCGTGGCAGATGGCTCTTGGGCTAAACGCTCATATAAAAGTGGCTTTAGTTCTGCCTCTGGTACTGCATGTATAGTTGAGCTGAGGACTAAAAAAATCTGTTTCTTGGCGTTCGGAATAAATACTGCAGTATTTGTTTAAGATGTCAAAAGTTAAATATAGCAGTTACCAAACACAAATGTTATAAAAACTGGACTGGCAGCGCTAATGCTGTGGAAGCTGATATAATTGCAGAGAGTTTTGCGAAAAGTATAGAAATGCATGGAGTAAAATACAACAAACTCATTGGAGATGGCGATTCCAGTATTATGAAAAAAACAGCAATGATCAAGCCTTACGGTTCTGACTTTTATTGATATTCTAAGGTGTAAATCACAATGAAAAAGTACTAAATTTGAGATGACATAAAACATGCTACCAACCATGTTTTTGGAGACCACAACAATTGCGAATCTTATACATTATATTACATGAGATTTTTTTAAAGATTGTTTAATGATGATGTTTCAAAAGTAACAAAGAAACAACGTTAAAATTGCAAAATTTAAAACAATAACTAATATTCATAATTAATAATCGACATCGATGAACATCACTAGAGTATCGATAAAAAATATTGACTATTACTACGTCCCTAGTGCTTGTGTGCATATAGAGTTGAACCTCCCTCACCTCAACCCTACCCCCGTATCGTGCGATAGGGACAATTGCAGCTCAGAGCGATTTATACCTACAAAAAACTTGTTGAGACAACGTTTCGTATTCCGCTGTTTTTTTCTTTAAAAACTAAATCGATCAAGTTTTTTTTTATGTCACGATTTAAAAAAATATATTTTTTATGACCGTGTCATTTTATATTTTGTTAGATATTATTTAGTCTCTTCTGGTAGGTCTCTAAAGTCGTCGGTAATAATGGTGATTATTTTTGTGATTTTGAAGGTTCATATTTTGCTTTATAATTAATTTATCAAGAAAAAAAAAAGACAGGGTAGTCTAAACATCTAAATTTAATTTTATGACAAAAAATTGTAGCTCTAAAAGCATTTTCCAGAAAGAAAACAGCGTAATACGTTTGTATGGAAAATTACAGATCACCTGCGGCCTTAACGACTTCAAAAAAAGGAACTTAAAAAAAGATTTACGTTTGTATGTCTTTTTGTATGTATGTTACTCTGTATGTGTGTTTGTGTGTTGTAGATCATACTTCACAGGTTGTCCCATTTAAATTTTATTAAAATCGGCTGAGCTGTTTTAGAAAAATCAACAATAACGTGAAATTTATCACTTATATGATATATCAATCCGTATTAACTATTCTAATTCAGAGGGCAAAGTGCGAGATTTTTGCTCGAGCTCGATCACGTTAACGTTTGATGTGATTTCTATGGAAATGGCACAGCGCCATCTTGTGTCACGTACAGAAAACTGAATAGCTAAGTGTGAGTATTTTTACGGTAATGTAACGAGTACAAGCGCCAAACCGATCGAACACGAGCGCGGCGACGTCTGTGATTGGCTAACTCAAGCGTGTGTGTCAATGTGCTCGCGTGTGTGCGCGGCGCGCTCGGTCAACGCGACGTAAAAGTCATTCGATTTTCTTTGCAAATCTCCCACTTGACACTCTGAGCCCTTAGTAAACTTTCGCGTTCACGTGTGGCTCCATACATTTTGGTTAGTTCTCCCTCGTTTCCGCCAGGGGCGCTGTACAAAAATGTATAGAGCCATACGGAAACAGCTGTAGTTTCAATTTACGCGTTAACATGGGCTAACCCCTCTGTACACGGTTGAAGTCAGTTGTGCCATTATTAGCGAAAAATAATTATTAGTCTTAACTTTAAACTAAATTAACAATAAATTATCTCTTTCAGAAATACAACGGACCTCCGACACACCGTAGTACCCCCACCTCCTCTCTCACCAGAATACATTCGCTCCACCTTTCTAAACATAAAAACTCCCACATTACACGTCGTATCAACTGAATCATTAGACAAAAAGAGATTCCGAAACACGTCCTTCCTCCAAGACGAGTCGGGCTATACTAACAGAAATTACAAGTGTGTCAAAATTGCGGGTAGTCACGAATTTCATTTGCAGTGTCCGGAGAAGGTGGCGCCATTTGTTGGACAGTTTTTGGTGGGGGTAGACGTTAAGGCCAAATTGTAAGATATAAAAATATTGTTATTTGTGTACTAAATGGTCGTTTTGCGAAAACTTTTAGATAGTAGCTAATTTTGACTATCCCGAAGTAACCATTGAGAATTTTTGGGATGACAATAGTGTAATTCAAACCATTATTATGAACAACTTTTACTGTGGGGCCAACCCGCGATTAGAGAAAAAAATCAGCTCTTTCATACGTTTTCTTGAAAACTATACGTTATATCAACTGAATCATTAGACAAAAAGAGATTCCGAAACACGTTCTTCCTCCAAGACGAGTCGAGCTACTAACAGAAATTACAAATGTGTCAAAATTGCGGGTAGTCACGAATTTAATTTGCAATGTCCGGAGAAGATGGCTCCATTTGTAGGCCAGTTTTTGGTGGGGGTAGATGTTAAGGCCAAATTGTAAAATATTAAAATATTGTTATTTGTATACGAAAGAGTCGTTTTGTGAAAACTTTATGATGGTAGCTAATTTTGGCTATCCCGAAGGAACCGTATAGAATTTTCGAGATGACAATAGTGTGATTCAGACCATTACTATGAACAACTTTTGCTACTGCGCAAGGACTCGAACCATGTGCACATAAAAAAAAGTTCGCAAATAGATTTTTAGTTACAGTATTATACGATTCAAACGTAATGGCGGCTCGGAACAAGATGGGAGTCGCTGCGCAGCAAATTTATGTGTCAACAGGGATCACGTAGATCACCCCCTTTCAGCTTAGTACACCCTTTCTGAATTACAGTATTTACAGTGCGACATAAAAGACTTGAAAATAAACGAGGTCGCCACAATCGCTTTGTTAGCATATTTTGCATTTTTTTGCATAATAATACTGTTTTCCTGTTCAAAATCCACATAATAACGTAAAACGAGAAAAATGCTAGGATGTTAACAATGATTGAGAGCTCAGATTGTGGTTCTAGCAAAAGTGATAATTTAGTTCCCGAATAATTCATTTCATCTCTTGTGTCGCACTCTCAGAGCAAATAAAACCATCCAGAGGGAACGCCGTTGAACAGTCAAGTGAAGCCGGTTTTTTATACATGTGTGAGTGCGTCACTGTTGCGCCGCCATAGTTTGACTGACAAGCTAAGGCGTAGTTTCATAGTTACCTAGATGTGTGTGTAATTGTCTGTACACGGCGAGGCGTAGTTTTGGTTGGCTTCACTTGTTTGTTCACAACATTCTCTCTTGATTTTTTATTTGCTCTGAGGTCGCACTGTACCGTGTATTCGAGATAATGGCAACCCAGCTATAACTTAGCTACTAAGTTGTAATGAATGGCAACCCTGTTAATCTTAGTTTTTGCTAAGCTGTATCGAAATTGATAGTATTTTTTTTTACAATTTTTTACTTATTTTATATTTTATGTTATAGTCAATAGATGAAATGTTTGGTGTTACCGGTTTTTAGCGTCCCCAGACCGCTGCGGTCTACTTTTCCAACTTTCGGGCTTTGTGATTGGTCCTTCTTCAGAGAATTGGTCTAACCCCAGACCATAGTCGTAGCTGTCTGGGAGACGCTTTTGTAAAGATATATTATAAGACTGTGACAGTGGTTAAGGGATGTAAAATTCTAAATATTATTATTATTTTTATTGGAGCATTTATTTACAATAAGTGGGAAATGTTACTTGTCTTATGAAACGTGTATAGTTAAAGTTAATCTTGTTTGTTCCTGTATCAAAATAAAATATTATTTGCAACTTGAATGTTTTTCATTTCCCTCCCTGCCTGGGTAGCACGGCAAGGGGAGAAAACCATTTTATCCACTTTTAATGTCAGCTGTCATTGTCAATCCATATAGTTTTTCCTCTTCGAGGGGATATAATGGTGGAAAGACCATTATTTCCTTCGCTATGCTTCCCGTGCTGAGGTTATAAAGTTGTCTGTAATGAAATATCTCTCCCTGTTGAGAATTCAGGTAAAATCAGTGTTTACCAAAGAAAAAAGGCTATATTAGCTAGTATGTTAGGTTGAATCATACAACTTGGCGGTTGTGATGTTAGCTGAAAGCTGTGGATAATCAATCTTCGCGCAGCTGTGTAAGCTTTCAGTCAAGACTAGGCTATCCACAGCTTGTACCTACCTTGTAAAACATAGCTTGATACGCGAGACGTTGACATACGCGTAATCACTCACGCCAGAGAAGAGAGAGAAGGGCTGTTCTGTGACTCACGCACATCAAGTATACTGAGCGCCACACAAATTGAAAGATGGGAAGTAGGCCGCAGATGACACTTCGCCTTGATTCGCTAATTGTTGCCCATGTCTGCACAATGCGTATACAAATGGCGAAGTAGGGAGCGCGCGGGAGGCACGAGGCTGGCGGGCGGGTGTGCGCCGGCGTCTCGTCTCTCTGACACCCGCTAACGTCTATATTTTGGCGTTGGCGCAGCTCTCTGCGCCGCAGAGAGCTGCGGCTAACTTCCCATCTTTCAATTTGTGTGGCGCTCAGTATAGCATATTTTTTATAGTCAAAATGTTCGTTCACGATGTACTTCATGCTCGTGTATTTCGACCATGAAGTACAGCATTGTGTACCGAACATATTTTACAAGGTAGAAAGCCGGAAACATAATATCGGGCGCGGCTGACGGACGCGACTGACAGCCGCGACTTAGCAATGTGCACAGACTTAAAACATCCGGTGCGCCAGATCTCTCTCGGACGTCCGAATGCTCAAGGTCAGCCCAAGGCGACGTCCGCGACTGATGTCCGATAGTGTGCACGGCTCTGTGTACATTTATTATCTAGATACCTAAGCTCGAAACATACTATCAAACGCGACTGACAGCCGCGACCTAGACTATGAAAGTACACTGAGCCGTGCACACTATCGGACATAAGTCGCGGACGTCACCTTCGGACGACCTTGAGCGTTCGGACGTCCGAGACCGATCTGGCACACCGGATGTTTTAAGACTGTGCACATTGCTTAGTCGCGTCCGTAAGCCGCGTCCGTTAATATGTTTCGAGCTTGATCAGTCGCGTTCGATAGTTTGTTTCCAGCTTAACATCATAACCGCCAAGTTGTATGAGTTCAGTCAGCCTTCACAGTTCACTTATTTTTGTTGAAGATTGAAGAAGTGATTTATTGAAGAGAAGGTTCACTCAAAAAGTATTTCTATAATGATTAGAATGAATATGAATACGTTTGCTTTAGAGCCAAAAATGTTAAAAAAATACAAACGTCACTTTGCGTGAGCCCTTAGCCGGCTGTCACTGTCATTGCTTTTCAACAAATAAACAAATCGGCAAAGACAAAACATTGAATAAAAATACTCATTTCAATGTACAAAATGTTATTTTGCATTAATAAAAGACATTGAATAAACACAGACGTAAGTTTTAAACCTTTTCTTAAAATTATTTTCCAGTTTTACCGCAATCATAACCTCACTTAGTAACCTACGCTGTTTTTGGAGAAAGTCTAAAAATAGTGCATTATACCTGATTTACTGTCATTACACTTTGTTAATCGGTTTTAAAAGATTTTTATAAGTATTCCTTCATTCACAAAATACATAAAAAGTTGAAATTTTTGAAGAAATCAGGTAATTCTTGGTAAGTAATTCTCGGTAGCTAGTCTTGCTATATCTTTACGTTTCATGAAAGAGGTTCTCAATCTCAGTGTTGGAAAGCTATTTTCCGCTATAAGAGTCTTCTAAATCCGCATTTTATCTGTACTACGTCAATTTATAGAAGACAGTATAAGCAAAACAGATGTGTTCTTTTTTCAGATGGATAGTTATATGAAGCAGGAGTTTTCGCCTCCTTTTATGTCCAGGAGATGGGTAGCCATCAAGTTCAGACCAAATATGGTGAGTTAAGTCTTTATTTTTATCACAAAAAGTTTATGAGTAACAGTTCTTTTACAATCTTCTAATGCCCGTTTTCACCAACGAATCCTTAAACACCCCTTTACTAAGTAACCCATAGTCTAAGGAGCTCCCTAAATTTGTCCCTTACCTAAGTCCAGTGTCACCAAGTTATGGGATACTTATATAAGGGACACTTACTTAAGTGACAGTCTTTTTTATAACGTAGGGATTCCTAAGCCGTAACATACCGATAAATTAATCGGTTTTGTATTTTGCGGCAAAAATGTAATAAAAATGTACAATAATATGAAATATTAGAACAAAAACATAGATATCATCAATTTCATTAAAAATGTTTAAAAAAAAAACATGCAAATTACGTATTTTTGTACCGAAAAAAAGTAGAATGCCAGTGACATTTTACTAAAAAAATATAAAATTCTTCTTTGACTTTTGTCTTTTGTTCTTCGGTGTCTGGGAACATTATAAAATCTCCTCGATGGGTTACTATTGCTTTTGACACTCTTTTTACTATTCTGCTACAAGTAGCCACGCTTATTCCTCCCATGTCACCCACTGCAAGTAGGAGATTACCAGTTGCAAAGAACCTCGCTAAGGTTCTTTGCAACATTTACATAGCAACTGATTTATTGGTGGCACTGATTTGTTTCTGCAAATTTAATATTATCCAGTCAAGCAGGTATTTCAATATTTATTGTATAGGAGTAATATATACTTAGGTATGACGTTTTTTTCTTTTCGGTCATCTCGATATTCCAAGAGATATTCTATTCTTTCCAACAAAAATAACACACTGGCTTTAAATAACCTAATGTTAAAGTCCTGTTTGTCATATTTAGCAAAATAATTTGGTCTTTTGCGATATATGTGCGGCCGCCTAAACAAACTTTGATTTGTAACTAAATCCATAGTATCGATAGCTTCTAAACTTTTCCATTTTGCGGGAAATAAACACAAACTACAACAGAATGAACTGTCACTTAGCGTTATGTAGCCGAATATTCGGCCCATAAAGTTAAGGGCCACCTTAGAATCTTAGGTCTCCCTTAAGCGATGGTGAAAATGAAACTGTCACCTAAAATGGTTTAGGGTTGGTTTAAGGGCTCCCTTAAACTAAGGGATTGTTGGTGAAAACGGGCATAAGTCTATGTGCTTTAGCTTGGGCATCAAGTCTACAACTTCACTTATAGGCTGAATCAAAGTTAATGGCATTTGTGAACATAAAATGATTTGCTGTGCTGTATCAATCTATATATAAAAAAATACTACACCAATGTTATTTATTTGTTTAGAGGCGAGCAGTGATGCTTATATCAAGCAGAGTCGATTTAAAATTAGTATTTATCTGTCAAGGATTTTTTTCCTTCTTTTTCCAAAGGCGCAGTGTCTATTCTTAAATGTGTTTATAGTTCTTGCTGAGATGACATCCTCAGGCAAGCTATTCCAGTTGTAGACAACTCTATTAATGTCAAATATTATATTTTATTTTAGTCTATGTTTTTGTGTCAATCTCATGTACTCGTATAATTATGTATAGTATAATATTAGTTTGTAGGTAATGATTTAAGATCTTTTGTGCATTTCTGTGTAATTTTAATATGGACCAAGTTGTCTGAAATAAAGTTTTATTATTATTCCATTTATTTGTTTTACAACTCACGGGTTGCCCCGGATCTTTGAAGGGCATTGATGGGGCCGAAACCAACACCAAGAGGCCCTTTTACAATCATTCAAGTAAAAAAATACAGTTTTTGGGTGATAGGAAGAGGTAAACTATTGTAAAGGCAGGAAAAAGGTACTTCTTAGGCTATTATAATGAATTATTACATGATTATAAGCTGGTCTATGGAATGAGGAGCGGCACCCGCCAAGTGATGCCTCACTTCATAATATTTAGGCGGGTGGTGACTTGCCATCCACCAAATGGGCCCCCCATAAAGGCTACCGTAATTTGGCGCCGGAGGGGCAACACTGGTGTGGACGGCTTAGGGTGTCGAGAGGTGTGCTGCGCTTTCACCAGACGCCACTCGCGGCGTTATGCCCCTTAACACTTCCACCCTGGAGCTCAGGTTCCTAGCTCTTGCGGTTTCCACTCCAAGCCGGCCAGTTAAGGCAAGAGAGGAGTCAGGGGTCTCATCCAGCCCCAGGGAATCAGGGTTCGCGGTGTCGCCACTCACCGACGGCTCGCCACAAAGCCTCCCCTGCGATATTATTATTATTGCAGAGGATGTGCATATGCTGTCGCGCATATTTTCCTTCAAGGTGTACAAGTCGTGAATATCCAGAAGATTATAGAAGCCATTGAGAATTTTGTCCACTGCATGCAGTTTGATCCAACTCGCAATTTTTTATATTAGTGATTTTTCAATATTATTATTCCAAAACAACGTTTGGTGGGTCAGCCAGTGTATTTATGTCAGTGGCGCAATTAGTGAGGTTGAAATATTTTCGAAGTTTCATCAGTGAAATTTGATTTTAAAATGTATACAGATGTAAGAAAAAAAAAACAGAATGGTTGACTAAAGAGAGTAGCGAGTGTGGTTATTTTTTTCATATATCTTTAAAGCAAGAGCCGATTGTATGTGAAGAAAAAGTAGTGAGCAGAAAGATCAACATGGTTCAAATTTTGAGGCATTTAGAGTCCCTTTGCCCTGCCTTTGCTATAACAATTGTTGTTAAAAAACTGAAATCTACCAAACCACACTAGGTTTTAATTTAAGAGCTATTTCTGTGATAAACATTTCAAAATTAACTGCTTATCATAAAAATAGCTCTTAGAAATTGATTATTATTAATTTCATTTCAGCTGATATACAACCGACAGCACATAATCTCCATACTAGAAAGTGGATTACTATTCCGTGAGGACAGCGTAGAAGTGGAGCAAGAAGCTCCGACTTCTGAGGAGATATGGTTGAACGCGGGCGGCGGGCGCGGCGGCTGGCTCACGGCTGGCGAGGGCGCCGTGGCTGTGTGCGCCGTCGCAGCTTGTGTCGCTGTTTTCCCTGTTAGGAGGTACCTATCCACCAATAGCAGTGCTCCTTGGTTCTCATTAACCAATCGCGACTCTCCTTGTTACAAAACTACCAATTACGACGCTCCTTGGTACGAATCTATCAAATACGACGCTTCTTGGTACGAATCTACCAAATACGACGATTCTTGATACGAATCTACCAATCACAACGCTCCCGAGTTGTTTGACGTTGAGTTGATATGATTGGGATGCATGTCCAGGATTTGTGCAGGATCCATCAGTACTTTTGTAACCTCATCGATATCCACGTTTTGTAATTAGGACCTATGGTTTTTTGTAGTTGTAATTTAAAGACCCTCTTGGCGCTGTTGGTCAGTTATATTGATAAATACTTTGTTATTATCAATTTGTTCTAGTGTATCCCGGTCATCGCTAATAAACGCAGCGGCGTATGCGTCAATCCCGGTACTGGTCCGGTCCGTGCACCGCGCGCGGTGTGGCGGCTCCCTGGCGGGCTTGCTGGACAACCTGCGGGAATATCTGGCGTTGGCTCGTCGGGCGGCCATGGCGCTGAAGGAGTATTCCGCGCTATACACACAGCTGTAAGTATCTAACTATAAGTTTTTATACCGCACCCACTTGGAAAGTATCTTATTACTCGTTCATAAACGGGTTACAAAGTTCGTAATTTCTCTCTTAAAAATGTGCGGCGGTGTTTTATTACTGCCCTCCGAAGCACGGCAAGAATGTTGTATGAAAATCTATTACTGCCCGGCCATCTTTTGTTTTTTAGCAGAGAACATAAAAAAATACAAACATCAAACCTCAAAAAGGTTTTCTATAAAATAATTGGAAAAAGAGACGGGAAACATACAAACCTCAAATTTCGAAAAGATTTTATATCAAATAACTAGAGAAAAGAGGCGGATTTTTTTTGTTGTTTTCTATTTTCGATTAAATGAGGATGGCAAGTTTATTCTGCAATGCGAAAAAAAAGCGCGGCAATTTATTTCGTTGCGTTAAATTTTGTTTTTAACTAAATAACTGATTAAATAATTTTCCAAAATGTCCTTTAATAGTGAAAGTGACAATTTTGTAATGATACCAGAAATATAAAATACAGTCCAAGAAGTCATAAATAACTTACTTCCTAAACTTTAATTAAAGAAATATTGTATTTTATTTTCCTCGTAGGTGTAATAATATAAAACACTATGTATCACTCGGGAGAAAGTTCTATCTCTGTTCTCGAGTTTCCTTTAAGCCCTCCGCACATACTCTTGAACAGAAATAAATCGTTTTCTCCCCTCGGTAACACAATATGGTACAATGTACTATTAATCCACAGGTTCTTTCTTGGTAAGTGGAGCTTCAAGCGCCATCTTGAAAAAACGTTTTTGACAGATATCTCGGAAACTATGCACTTTAGGGCAAAAGTCATGGAAACCATTATTGTAGAGATTAAAATTTCGCATCTTTTATTTCCAGTAAACTTTTTTGTTTATCGATTTATGACCCATGGTTTTTCTATCTTCTATACAAAATGCTACCTCTACTATATCCGTCGTCTACAAAAGTACCAGGCAATCATGAATGTGTAGTAAGGTTGTAGCTGCGTGACTACCTAGTAAAAAAAGCGCAGCGGCGTACGCATCAATTTCGATACAATTCTTCTTTAGATTATGTCGCGTCGTCTAGAAAAGTACCAGGAAATCATGAATGTATAGTAGGTTGTAGCTCCGTGACTAGCTAGTAAAAGCGCAGCGGCGTACGCATCAATCTCGATACAATTCTTCTTTAGATTATGTCGCGTCGTCTAGAAAAGTACCAGGAAATCATGAATGTATAGTAGGTTGTAGCTCCGTGACTAGCTAGTAAAAGCGCAGCGGCGTACGCATCAATCTCGATACAATTCTTCTTTAGATTATGTCGCGTCGTCTAGAAAAGTACCAGGCAATCATGAATGTATAGTAGGTTGTAGCTCCGTGACTACCTAGTAAAAGCGCAGCGGCGTACGCATCATTCTCGATACAATTCTTCTTTAGATTATGTCGCGTCATCTAGAAAAGTACCAGGCAATCATGAATGTATAGTAGGTTGTAGCTCCGCGACTACCTAGTAAAAACGCAGCGGCGTACGCAACAATCTCGATACAATTCTTCTTTAGATTATGTCGCGTCGTCTAGAAAAGTACCAGGCAATCATGAATGTATAGTAGGTTGTACCTCCGTGACTACCTAATAAAAACGCAGCCGCGTACGTACCTATCAATCTCGATACAATTCTTCCTTAGATTACGTCGCGTCGTCTAGAAAAGTACCAGTAAATCATGAAACTATATAATAGTAGATTGACTGATTGACACCTGTGAATAGCTATTTGATATATATTTAGCGTTTAGGTTGTTAAACGCACACTTTCTTGGTAATGCTGTACAATAAACGCAGCGGCGCTATACCAATACCTATATAAAAATGCTACTACCGTCCGTCAAGACGACGACTTTGCTCCTGCGCAATGACTCGCTTTAGGTGCACAGACGCTAATAGTAAGAGGTGTAATTCGGCCTATAACCCTATACTGAGCGCCACACAAATCAGCGGAATGGAAGTTCTGCGCAAAAGCCGAAATATAGGTATGCGCGGGAGCCAGAGACAAGACGCCGGGGCACACCCGCCCGCCAATCTCTTGCCCGCGCGCTCCCTACGCCCGTGCACACATGCGCAATAATTAGCGAATCACGGCGCAGTGTCATCTGCGGCTAACTTCTCATCCGTCGACTTGTGTGGCGCTTAGTATACAGGCCAAATCATACATACTTCTTATCGGCTGTGTTATTATACACCAGAGTAGAAGCCTTTAAAAATAATAAAGAGTGAAAAAAAATAATAGTAGGATGAAACCCATTAGAAAAGGAGGGGAATATTATAAAAATAAAAGGAAAAATAATTTACGGGCGATCTGAGGTCGGGAAGGGGATGGGGGGGGTGGGGAGGGGGTTAATGGTAAAAAACGGTTTTTCTCGATTTCCGGCAAAATTAAAAGTCCTATCGTAAAAAGTCAAATGGCAAAGTTGTAGGTATTAAAAAGATCTAAAACTTTTGTTTATACACTTCACTGTGTAACATAACCTAAAGATTGAAATTAAATGATATTTTAGTACAAGATAAAAAAATAATAATCTCCTTAATTTTACACAAACAAATTTAGTTAATCCCATGAAAAAAATATATTTCAAAATACATAAAAGATATACCTCAGATCGCCCGTAAATTATTTTTCCTTTTATTTTTATAATATTCCCCTCCTCTTCTAATGGGTTTCATCCTACTATTATTTTTTTGGTTGTATAAATTATCGACCCTGGTGTATTAACTACAAGCTGCACAAAAACTAATCCTGAAGCTCACATATCAGCTGCGCGGGGATTGGGTTTTGTAGCTAAGTTCACAGCTGCCAAGAAGTTTGTGACTGCCTCGGTGGCTCAGTGGTTAGTGACCCTAACTTCTGAGTCAAAGAGGCGTGGGTTCGATCCCCACCCAGGGCAAGTATTTATGTGATGAACATAGGTTGTTCAGGCGATAGCCAATCTCTGCAACGATTAGCTAAAGCCTGACGGAATTTCGGTTAGTACAGCCGCCTCACAACCAATGGTTAGGTTCGTGCGACGCCTGACTAACCCACCGACGCAACCGTGGAAGTCCACTACCGTCGCCGTAACGCCTGGCTATACTGTGATAGCAAGCGAAGCTAGGACATGGATTATTCCATCGGCCGTTCGGTCGTCGCGGGGACCTACTCTGTACTCCTACCTCCCTAATATTCCCTACGTGTCCCTACCTCCCTAACGTCCCTAACCTACCATATGAAGTTAATATATACTTGTATAGATAGGTACGGGATACCTGGACCGTGAGACCTATCGGCACCAGGCGGAGTGGGAAGTTTGCTCTGTGTCTGGGTGTTATTTAGTTACTATCTATATAAGTATGTATTTAAAAAATATGTATATGTAGTATGTCAGTCTCTGGCAGCCGTATCACAAGCTTTGCTTAGTTTGGGGTCAGAGGCCATGTGTAAGATGTCCCGAAATATTTATTTATTTATTTACCTTTATATAACGTATAAAAAAACATACAATTAAATTAACCTGAGTACCTCATTTTTAACCGACTTACAAAAAAGAGGCGGTTCTATGTTCAGATGTACCTATTTTTTTATGTTAATCGATATTTTTGCAAATTGTACACCAAATCAAAAAAAAAACGAAAGGGTATAATTGTAATATAGGGTATTATCAATTACAATTGTACAATAAGCTAAACACTGGGAAAAAATAATTCAAAACTGAGATCATCGACACGACGAAGAAGATGGTGCCATTTAAATTTTATTGAAATCCGCTGAGCCGTTTTTGATAAATCAACAATAATGTACATGGATTTATTATTCAAATTCTGTACACGGTGGAAGTCGGTGGTGCCATTTTTTGTGAATAATAATCATTTGAAGTCGATTAAAAATGAATATTTGTCTCCTATTCCAGCGCATCAGTGATGTCAGTGGTAGAGTCTCTCCACACCCTGCTGTGCCGTCAACAGAGCGCCCTAAGCATATCAGTGGCTCGGGCTTCCGCTGCGGTCCTTGCTGCTGCACCCTGGATACGAGGGGACTTCGCCCCTCTAGGCACTCCCGGTAACCTCACTGTAAGTATATTATAGTATATAGTGTCGGTGGTAAAGCGGCCTGAGCTCGTCAGTAGCTCGAGCCTCCACTGTGGTCGCGTCCTGGATACGAAGGGGACTTCGCCCCTAGAGGCACACCGCTAACGTCACTGTGAGTGTAATATACAGGGTTACAGGCCAAGCCGACCTATTACCGTTAAAGGTGTAGTGTAGGTATAGATTACATCGTTTCTGACTGATTTGAAGGTAGTTGGTTGTCTCCTTTGACCTCAGAATAAGGTCTATAGTAGTAGAAACCGTACTAAAATAGCAAGAGAATTACATCACTTTGTCCCACTTCACATATGAAATTTAAAAGGTGTTAGAAAAAGATGCACATACACCAGAACTTACGTAATTTCGAAGGGTGTCACAAACTAGCATTGAGATATCTCGGCTGCCCAAATTCAAAAAGGTAAAAAGTAGGAAGGTGAAATGATCAGAGATTTGAACCTTCTGATGGAACTAGAGGGTATCAAAGGAGTTGTACCTGATTTACAAGGAACTCGGTATTAAAATTCTAACCAAGATCATTTAATTTTTCTAGGAATGTACTTAAATTTGAAAGCTCCATGGAGTAATAAAAAATAATATATAGCCCTGCATTTTTTTTTTAATTGTTATTTTATAAAAGTATATTGGAAATTCAAAATAATATTTTCTACGAAAATAAATAGGGCAAATAAGCGCTAGATAGCCCTTTCCGGGCTAAATCATTACACTAATTAATAAACAAATACAAGGGGTTCACCTACAGAAAACAGTGCAAGATCTAGCTCCAAAAGGGCCAAGGTGGCAACACTGATCGAAAATCAAATTAATATTCAATTTCCTTTGACATTGACATTTCTATTATACTTTTTTTTTTAAATTGGCTTCGAGTTTTTTAGATTAGCGTGTTTCTTTATCTGGGGAATATGGTTTGCCGCCGATACCGTATCCTTTTAAGAAGGCCTCTCAGCGGCTTTTAGGAGTGAGACGTGTCTTTGCGTTACTTTTTTTAGGGTTCCGTACCTCAAACGGAAACAACGGAACCCTTATAGGATCACTTTGTTGTCCGTCTGTCCGTCTGTGTGCATGTCAAGACTCTTTATCTCGGGACCGCGTAAAGATATCGAGTTTAAATTTGAACTGTATACGTATATCTATGGTATCTTGCAGTTGTGTAAAAGAAAAACTTCTCAGTTATCGTTTAAAAAAGTTGAGCCGTTTATGTCGTAAAAAACAGCATTTTTCGCACTCACAAAAATCAAAACCTACAGGGTACTTCCCGTTGACATAGAACTATGAAATTTGGGGAGAAGCATTGTCTCAACATGTAGGAATAAATCAGAAAACTGCACATTTTTAATTAAATCACAAAAAAATAGGGCCTCAAAATTCAGAAAATATGGGTTCAAAATTCAAAGTGAGTAAATCGTATCATGTAAAGTCTCATATAAAAGAACTTCATTAGCACATGCTAAAACAGGTTTTTAATTATTTTAACAACGTGTTTGTACGGAACCCTCGACGTGCGAGCCTGACTCGCACTTGTCCGTTTTGTTTATTTCTTGTCTTTTGTCTATTCTTTTGTTAGTTCGCTATCGTCATCAGTTTGGCGCAAGATCTCGCGGGGGAGCGCGCGATATGCTTGAGGTGGGCGGGTGTGTAGAGGGGAAATATTTCTCAGATGGGAGTGCGGCCCGTTGTAGGCGCGGTCGTACATACCGCGAGCCAATCAGGCCATCAAATCAGTTTTTTTTTTTTTTATTATTTGCAACTTTAACAATATAAATGTACATGTAAAAACACCAAAAAACCTTTCGGTTTGTCTAGGTGCCTTATTAAATTCACCACTCGGTACTCCTTAATTACATTAGTAATAAAATATTAAAATGAGTCAACTAAAAAAAACAAAACAACAAGTACCTACGCTTAACTAGAACAAAAAACCTTCCGTAGAATCAGTAGGTAGTTAAGTACCTAAATACCACAAACTCGAAGCAAACAGCTGCTCAATCGCAAATAATAAGGTAGTTTTTCTAACAAAGTGAAGTGCGGAACGGTCGTAGCCGGCCGAAACTCGTTCCGTCAAAGTTGCGGAAACAGCGTCCTATACAAGGTGCTTCATTTTTCTAAGTATTTTTTTTTTTAATTATTATTACAATTTTTCGTTTTACTCGTTAACTAGTTGAATAATAATTCCAATAAATTAAACTTTTAATGAAAACTGTGGCTTATGCCTTGATTTTTTCGAAAAAATATTTCTTGTATATACGTTCACAATTTTTGTTGTTTAAAGTTTGTTTAATACTTAAGGGTATGCTATTTAGATAACTGGGAATCATAAATGATATTGTTCTTCTACCATAATAATTACGAACTCGTGGTATTTCTAACATCATATTCGTGACTTTTCTAGTGCTCTTATTATGTGCAATAGGTATTTGAATTTCAGTATTATTAAATTGTTCTACTAGTAACGACATCTGCATTTTTAATTTTACAGGCAATACCTTGCAAAAATCAAAAATATCGATAGTGTTTTCCTTATACTGCATTCTGATATGTTTAGGGACGATATTTTTTAGTATTCTTACTACAAGTAAGAATACTAAAAAATATTAGTTAATTAGTTAATTAGTTATTTTATCCATGTATGTTTTAAAGGTTCTTCCATAACTTGTGATACCATAGGATATAATGGATCCTTTTTTATCTGCATAAAAGTGAGATGTCGATAAAAATTATAACTTTATATTTTTTTATTTTCAGCAAATTCACCACACGTTCCTAGTAATGCAATCGACACTGCTCAAAAACATAGCTCTCGCTCACAGCATCCCCCCTCCACACGTCAGGAAACTGTACAAAAATCACAACGAAAGAATATACTGGATACATAACACCCTCATAAAAGAACTCAACCAAGAAATCAAAGAAAATCTAGAAGCCCTACAACGAATGTATAGACTTTTAAAAAACTCTACGACCAAAGAAAATGATGCTAAAAAGCTCGGTGTTGCTATCAGTAAAAATTGGCTTTACTCCGACGTTCACAACAGTGTTGCCAGAGCGTGTCTAGAATTAAAACTAGCGCTCGATAAAAGCAACAGTTTAGATATGTTTTTAGACTCCTGCGCGACTAATAATGAAGATTTCGAGCTAAATATGTTGAGCAAAGATCTAGATGATCTCATCGACAACGTCACAAAATGTCTGGCAACATTACAAAGTTCGCAGATCAGATTAAAAAAGTTAAAAGGAAAAGGTGACGTCCAACCTCAGACGATAGAGGAAAAGTTGGTAGAAAGCGCGGCCATTTTAAAAATAGAAGACAAAGAGCCAGAGACAAAAGATGAGGTTTTTTATTTCGTTAAAACTGACGAAGACGATCTCAACATTCAGCCAGCAGGGGATCTAACTACAGCGCCCGGGAAAAAGGAAAAAGAAACCACGAAGGTAGTTCTAAGTGAGTTGAAAAGAAAATTGGGTAAACGAGAAGACTTGATGAGGGAAAGAGAGAGGCAAGCTCTAGTCAAAACTATGCCCGACTTGAAAAACATACCGGAATTCCCGAGACAGATTAAATTCGACGAGTTTTACGAAAAAAAAGGTTTTATAAAGAAAATCAAACGGGATTTAAAAAAGAAGAAACTTTTTCGAAATTACAAAATTGAATGTGAACCAAAAGATAAAGATAAGAAATATGAAGTTATCTATAAAAAGTATAACAAAGAGAGTGATATAAAAGGCGATTTTCTTGAGGCTAATTCACATTTGAATATTAAAAGTAGGCTTATAACTATGTCAAGCAAAGATAAGACTTATTACATCACGCGATGGTATAAAACGCAAACAGCAAAGAAATTAACCAAAGATTTCGATTCGAGTGACATTTCTGGCGGTTTAAGTGACGTAGAAGCAGGTGCTGTCAACAAAACTGTCAACCAAGCTGTCAACTTGCCAAACGTCAACCCAGCTGTCAATGCCAACGATTTAAAAATCAAATTCTCGAAAAAAGACCTCGAGTTATCTGCGTCTTCATCGGACAGCGATACGGAATATTATCAAGAACAGAGGCAGCTTTTAAAAGATGTGCGAAGGCATAGAGTTGCCAGGCGGAAAAATCACCCGAACAAAAAGGTTGATACAGGCCAGAGAGCCATAGACAATGAAGATCGTAAAAGCATGGATAATGTAGACGAAAGTCTCAAGCCCATAGAATATAGCTTGGGGACCGGGTTGGCTATGGCTTCAGTGTTGCAAGTGAATAATCAGAGGTTTTTAAATATGGCGCAGGAAGAAGTTTTTGCGGGGGATGGGGAGGTTTCCAATGATAGTGGCAATGATGAAGATGCGTAGATATATTGCATCATGAATACAGACCGAATCAAAGTTAATGGCGGCTGTGAAGCTAGCTACGAGTTTCCAGAAACCCAATCCTAGCGCAACTGTTAAGTGAGCTTAATAGGGTATTTGACTAGTTTTTTGGAAATCGTTTTAAATTATTCGTTAGTACATACTAAGCACACTACATTTATATTTCCGAGAGATCTACTGTATTAACAATGAAAATCAAGTGTTAAAGAATAGATATTCAAGATCCTACCAAAAACGACATTCTGTAATGGCGCTGGTCTTTGACGTCACTCATGAGTACATAACGTTAGTTAATGCTGGTAAATACGCTAGTTCACGTCTAAAAATTAACAAAAAATACTTTAAAAGTAACTTACAGATCCAATAATATTACTCCGAAATCACAAAACACATTACACAAACAACAGTTAATCGAGAAATTCTTATTTACCAGCACGTGACGTCACCAGAGTTGCCGCCCTTCTTAGAGCGTTTACGTCACAGATAAAATATCAAAAAATATCGTATTTTATTTCGTTCAATTTGCGAAAATTAGACATATTTTAGTTTAAATAAAGTGAAATATGTCTTTTTCAGGCTATTATCTGTATGGATTACCAAAATTAATAGAATATTTTCAATGTTGTCAAATAGCCTATTCAGGAATTAGCTTTGCCGGATGTGAAGATCCTACAATCTGCGCAATATCCTATCCTGACTGAAGCAAAAAGGCGCGTTGATTGGGTTTCGCGCAGCTTGTGGCTAACTTCACATCCGCCAACTTGTATGATTTGGTTTATATTAAGAGCAAAGGCAACTTTTAAAAGACTTGCGAAGGCATATTGCTAGGCGGAAAAATCTTCGCACAAAAAAGGCCGAATTAAACTTATTGGCGTGATGTTGGCTACAAGCTGCTAATCACCCAATCCTGAATGAAGCTCACGTGACAGCTGCGCGAGAATTGGGTTATCCCAAGGAGTATATTAACCAGTGGAGAAAGTGCGCGGGGCGGCCTCGCTCACCATCGATAGGCGCTTTAGTTGACAACCGACTAGGGATGCTCGATCCAGGTGTTTGTATCGATACTTTGGATTGCATTGGATCGCAACGCAATCGATCTGCTTGTTTCGATGCGATATTTTGGATCGATCCGGTATCGTATTTAAAAAAATAGAACATATTGTCTTTTATACCATCAAAGTTTATTGCTTTAGGTACATAAACAACACTTATTTACGTCGGCCAACCTGTAAGTGGCAAAGTACACAGAAATAATATTTTCTAAAGCCGCTCTTTGTTGAGACGATACGATTGTGTGGTTTCGATACGATATTTGATCCAGTATCGTGTCAATAGTTAAAAAGATGAGTTATTGCGATACGATATTTTATTCAAAGTAGAACCAAGTCAAAAATATCGATATCGATATTTTGCTAGTAACATTTTTTGCACCGCTACAAGAATTGTTGTCATTGCTTCATTTTGGCGTCAGCCAATTGAGGGGTCTAGATTCAAATCCTCCACTGTCCACCATTTCACTTTTTTTGCTAGAGCCCAAAAACTTCTGGCGGCAAACCAAATCTTATTTTGTTAAATAATTTGATATCATTTCGTAGAAAAAATATAAATACTATAAATACTAATATGATAGAGGTGGTTTTGCACTTTTTTCATATGGATAGAGGAGGATTTGCACGTAAGCACGTATACTTCTTCTTGCATAAATCGTCCAAACAGTCCAAACAGTGGGCTTGGAAAAACTTACCGATTCTTCTTCTTCTTGTTACGTTTCCATTGCTTCTCGTTGCGAACTTTCTTCCTTGCTTTGTTTCCAGTGACTGGGGTAACATTTATCTCCATTTTAAAGCCAAAAACGCAACAAATTCCAATAAAATAACGCACAACAATTACATCAAAACATAAGCAGCAGTCATATTGTTTCCTAGTTGATACTGTTCTGTGATTGGTTGACAACGGACAATGGCGGTTTTGTACTTTATCGTAAGGATAGTGAAGCTTTTGCATCTAATTCATATGTTTTGAAGGTGATTCCTATGGGATAGAGGCGTTTTTGAAACAAACTGTTAAAACAGAACCAAAAACAACGACGACAAGGTGTTGTCAGCACAAAAAAAAAATCCTAATTATGGATAGTGGAGGATTTGCATCTAGACCTCTCAATTACAGCCAGCGGAGCTTACCTCTCCCCCGCTTAAAATCGGTGACCTATTGTTTCAACAAAAATGGGCCCGTGCGCTCTCCAGTCTCCTCCATGGGTTATCCGCAGCTTGTAGCTAACTTCAGAATCGCCAAGAGGATTGATTCGACCTATAGGTACTTACTAGTTGATTATCCAAATAGAATTTTAATTACATATGTAATAAATAGGTTTTAACCATATTTGTAGGTTCCATGATAAGCAATAATTTCAATGATAATAATGCTTTTTTATAATATTTATTTATAATGGCTTGTACTGATTGTTTTTTTAGGGTTACACAGAATTGTGGCACTTAGATGAAAGGCGCTCAAAGTTCTCGTTTTTTTTAAATAGGCTATTTGACTAGCTATTGGAAATTGTTTTAAATTATTCGTTAGTACATAATAAGCTCACTACATTTATATTTCCGAGAGATCTAATGTATTAACAATGAAAATCAATTGTCAAAGAATAGATATTCAACATCCCGCCAAAACGACATTCTGTAATGGCGCTGGTTTGTGACGTCACACACTAGTAAATAACGTTAGTTAATACTAGTAAATACCTTAGTTCACATCTAAAAATTGACAAAAGATACCTTAAAAGTAACAGATCCAATAATATTACTCCGAAAACACAAATTACACAAACAACAGTCAATCGAGAAATTTTTGTTTACTAGCATGTAACGTCACTAGAGTTACCGCCCTTCTTAGAGCGTTCATGTCACAGATAAAATATCAAAAAAATATTGTATTATATTTCGTGTGATTTGCGAAAATTAAACGTATTTTTGTTTAAATAATGTGAAATATGTCTTTTTCAGGCTATTATCTGTATTATCTGTATCAATAGTATATTTTCATTGTTGTCAAATAGCCTATTACTGCATAAGTGGTGATAGCATTTATAACTGAGCGCTGACGGAGCTCGGATGATACGTTAAATTGTAGGATTCAGATTGACGCAGTTGTTTTAACCATAGAGCTATTACAACCAGAGGGATAATGTGGTCGATCGAGGAAATCCGAAGAGATGCATTGATTTAATATGGCATGGGTTAGAAAGAGACGTGACAAATATCTTTTCGGTGGCTGTTGTCGGATTTTTAGACAAGAACGTTAAACCCCAGTACTTATTTGACAGTTTTGACAGCAGCTGGGAAGATTTTCCAAGCATTTGCGGTTGAATAATGGCCTCAAGCACAGAGCTATTACAACTAGACAGATAGCGCTGTTGTCGCTTGAGGCAATTCTCAACCACAAAATTTTATGGAAAATGTAGCCCACGGCTGTCAAAACTGTCAAATATGAATTGGAATTTGACACTACTGAGAGAAAATCACGGCAACTATAGCCACTGAATCGAGATATTTTCATGTCTCTTTCTAACTCATGTCATATTAAATCATTGCATCTCTTTCTTTCTTTTTTCGATCGACCACATTATCTCTCTGGTATCATCTCTGTGGCCTCAAACGATATCAGCGTTCTCTGATTGTAGTAACTCTATGGTTTTAAACATTTAGCTATGTCAAAATTCTATGGCTTTAAAACTCTGACATCAGTAATTTGACGTTTGTCCGCCATATTGCAGAAACGCCAGTGTGACATTTGATCAATAGTTCAAATGTCACTTATGTTGTTGAGTACAGCGAGTTTTTTTATCACGACTAAAGCCGGAAACATACTGTCGGACGCGGCTTACGGACGCGACTGACAGCTGCGACCTAGACTATGAAAGTACACTGAGCCGTGCACACTATCGGACATAAGTCGCGGACGTCACCTTCGGACGACCTTAACAGACATGCCACACGGGCGTTGACGCCGCGTAATTGCACCGCGGCGTCACCGCCGCTGCACCGCCGCGGTGCAGCGGCGGTGCTGAGCGTCGTCGCGGCGTCACCGCGGCGACCAGTGTTGCCGGTAGCGATTTAGACATTAAATCTAGAGTATTCGAGTATTCTATGAATTTTTAGCGGGAAAAAAGGTTTTGAATTCATCAATCCGTTCAATCTTAAACTGAAGATGAGAAAAATCCCTCGTACACGTTAGAAATCAGATCGTGTAATTTGTCACGACGAATGTCACAGTAACAGCTTTCCAAGTGACAGCTGTCAAACTTCAAAGTGATTATCTCGGTCATTATCAATTCTAGACTACTGTTGTTTTCATAAAAGTGATAGAACTCGACAAGATCTACATTTTGGATGACAGCTGTCAAACTGTCTAGTGATTTATCTCGGTTATTATCGATTCTAGACTATTGCTCTCTTTACAAAAGTAATAGAACTCGACGAAATCTACATTTCGGATGACAGCTGTCAAACTTAAAAGTGATTTATCTCGGTAATTATCGATTCTAGACTATTGCTCTCTTCACAAAAGTAATAGAACTCGACGAAATCTACATTTCGGATGACAGCTGTCAAACTTAAAAGTGATTTATCTCGGTAATTATTGTTTCTAGACTACTGCTCTCTTCACAAAAAAAATAAAGCTCGACGAGATCTACATTTCGGATCACTTTGAAGTTTGACAGCTGTCATCCGAAATGTAGATTTCGTTGACCTCTATCACTTTTGTGAAGACAGCAGTAGTCTAGAATCGATAATAACCGAGATAAATCACGTTGAAGTTTGACAGCTGTCATCCGAAATGTAGATCTCGTCGAGCTTTATTACTTTTGTGAAGAGAGCAGTAGTCTAGAATCGATAATAACCGAGATAAATCACTTTTAAGTTTGACAGCTGTCATCTGAAATGTAGATCTCGTTGAGTTCTATCACTTTTGTGAAGACATTAATGGTCTAGAATCAAAACCAAACGGGATAAACTCACTTTGTAGTTTGACAGCTGTCATCCGAAATGTAGATCTTGTCGAGTTCTATTACTTTTGTGAAGACAGCAGTAGTCTAGAATCGATAATGACCGAGATAAATCACTTTAAAGTTTGAGAGCTGTCACTTGGACAGCTGTTACTGTGCCACTCGTCGTGACAAATCACACAAGTCCATACTCGATGGGCTTATGAGATATTTTTCATGTTACTTTGCACAAATCAATGCATCTATTTCAGATTTTATCGATCGGCCACATTATTTCTCTAATATATTAAACGAAGAACAAAACACTTTCTTTCTGCGGTTGGCTCACACAAAATCAGACTGTATATGAGAGATTTTACTTATCTTCAGCCGGTTATCCCTAAAACCTTTTTTTCCGATAACTGCCTAGATGTCATCAGTGTCTAAGGCAACACTGGGCGCCGCGGTGTCGCCGCGACGACGCTCAGCACCGCCGCTGCACCGCGGCGGTGCAGCGGCGGTGACGCCGCGGTGCAATTACGCGGCGTCAACGCCCGTGTGGCATGTGCCTGAGCGTTCGGACGTCCGAGAGCGATCTGGCTCGCCGGACGTTTTAAGACTGTGCACATTGCTAAGTCGCGGCTGTCAGTCGCGTCCGTCAACCGCGTCCGATAGTATGTTTCCGGCTTTATACTTTTAACATCACTCTGACTCTGACATCAGTAATTTGACGTTTGTCCGCCATATTGCAGAAACGCCAGTGTGACTTTTGATCAATAGTTCAAATGTCACTTATGTTTTGAGTACAGCGAGGTTTTTTTATCACGACTAAGTCCGCGCTTGACCACCAACTCGCCTGGTAGTAAGCGAGTTCCTTTCAAAGTATGACCGACGAAAATAACCTAGTTTGTAGACTGAATTAGTAATAAAAATATTGTTTATAATGAAGATCTGTGATTAATCATTATTCATTATTATTGTACATATTTGTTTATTTTTAATGCGCTGAATAAAGAATTGCTTTTATGCCGTTGTTTATTATATTGAATAAGCAGAATTAAATAAGATTATAATAATAATGTTTTGGGACATCTTACACACGGCCTCTGAACCCAAACTAAGCAAAGCTTGTGATATGGCTGCCAGACTGATATACTACATATACTTATTTTTAAATACATACTTATATAGATAGTAACTAAATAACACCCAGACACAGAGCAAACACTTATGTTCACCCATAAATATTTGCCCTGGGTGGGGATCGAACCCACCCCTCTTTGATCTAGAAGTTAGGGTCACTAACCACTGAGCCACCGAGGCAGTCATCTGCTTTCCCTGTATTATACGACTGCCTCGGTGGCTCAGTGCTTAGTGAACCTGACTTCTGGATCAAAGAGGCGTGAGCTCGATCCCCACCCAGGGCAAGTATTAATGTGATGAACATAACTATACTAGAACATACTATCTATATAAGTATGTGTTTAAAATATGTATAATTATGTAGTATATCAGTCTCTGGCAGTCATATGACAAGCTTTGCTTAGTTTGGGGTCAGAGACCGTGTGTAAAATCAAAAAATAATCAAAAATCAATTTATTTCTAAACTTTGTACAAACATGGATAGCCATGCAAACTAGATAATTTATTGTTCAAAATACACGTAACATATTTAAAATATAGAAACCCTGCCTGCTGCTTTAGCGTTAGCTGTGTTGCAGCAGTCAGTGTCTTCCCTTATTAGTGGGTACATATAAACAGTAAAATCAAACCAAAACATAGTCTTTTTCAGCATGAACCAAACAATTTGAATTTCAAGAAGATATGTGAGTGTTTGTTTGTGTGTGTGTGTGTGTGTGTGTGTGTGTGTGTGTGTGTGTGTGTGTGTGTGTGTAACACTGCAATACACGAGATATGAGAGTCAAGGTTTGCAGTGCTACATGTGTGTATGTGTATGTAATATATGTACATATTTATTGATGAGTTTAAACCTGTGTTTTGATGGATAGCCTTCCCTAGAGTGAAGCTTATTAATGTACAGATGATAATGTATACAAGAGATATTACAACTAGACAAATTTTGTTTTAGATGTCCCGTAATATAAATTTGTTATTTGTATTAAGCTTAATGGGGTTGATTGATGAACAACTTTTACTATAGGACCAACCTGGAATTTGGAGGAAAAAACAGCTGTTCCATTCAAAATGGCAACTAGGATAGGCTGCGCAAGTATTGGGTTTTTCGCAGCTTGTATACTGAGCGCCACACAAATTGAAAGATGGGAAGTTAGCCGCAGATGACACTTCGCCGTGATTCGCTAATTATTGCGCATGTGTGCACAATGCCTATACAAATGGGGAAGTAGTGGGCTCGGGCGTAGGGAGCGCGCGGGAGGCACGAGGTTGGCGGGCGGGTGTGCGCCGGCGTCTCGTCTATCTGGCACCCGCTAACGTCTACATTTAGGCGCTTGTGCAGCTCTCTGCGGGTAACTTCCCATCTTTCAATTTGTGTGGCGCTCTTTTTGCGTGAAAGAGTAACAAACATCCATCCATCCATCCTCACTAACTTTCGCATTTATAATATTAGTAGGATATTGCAAAGTTTCATCTCAATCCGTTCAGTAGTTTTTGCGTGAAAGAGTAACAAACATCCATCCATCCTCATAAACTTTCGCGTTTATAATATTAGTAGGATATTGCAAAGTTTCATCTCAATCCGTTCAGTAGTTTTTGCGTGAAAGAGTAACAAACATCCATCCATCCTCACAAACTTTCGCGTTTATAATATTAGTAGGATATTGCAAAGTTTCATCTCAATCCGTTCAGTAGTTTTTGCGTGAAAGAGTAAAAAACATCCATCCATCCTCACAAACTTTCGCGTTTATAATATTAGTAGGAAGTAGGATTAACTCAGTGTGATAAACAGTTACTATCAACTATCGTCATAATTAAGAAACTTAGATGCCGAACCAAACTTTTTGACGGCTGTAAAATTAGGTATACTAAGCGACACACAAATTATAAGATGGGAAGTTAGCCGCAGATGACACTTGGCCGTGATTCGCTAATTATTGCGCATGTGTGCACAATGCCTATACAAATGGGGAAGTAGTGGGCTCGGGCGTAGGGAGCGCGCGGGAGGCACGAGGTTGGCGGGCGGGTGTGCGCCGGCGTCTCGTCTATCTGGCACCCTAACGCCTATATTTTGGCGTTGGCGCAGCTCTCTGCGACTAACTTCCCATCTTTCAATTCGTGTGGCGCTCAGTATAACAGTTGCGCTAAGATTGGGTTATCCGCAGCTTGCAGCCAACATCTGCCAAGAAAATTAATTCGGCTCATACTTACCTCAGCTAACTTACTATACAGTACCAGGCTTTTTAATAGTTCACTGCAGAACGTAATCTTACCCGCTAAGGGGGATTGGGCCCTATCCATCACGCTGGCCCAGTGCAGGTTGGTGGATTTACATGCGTCATCGAACGTTGCTCTGTGTCTGGGTGTTCTTTAGGTACTATATCAGCCTTTTTAATAGTCCACTGCAGGACGTAGGCCTACCCACTAAGGGTGGTTGTGCCATATACACTACGCTGGCCCAGTGCGGGTTAGTAGATTCAAATACGCAATCGAATTTCTTCTACTGAGATATTCAGGTTGCCTCACATGTTTTCCTTCACCGAAAAGCCAGTGGTGTGAAATTCCGTACATAAATTCCGAAGAACTCATTGGTACGGGACCGGGATTTGAACCTACGACCTCACGATTGTAAGGTGGGGTCAGGACGTCTTGACCACCACGGCTTCATAACTAACAGTTAACTTAATTTTGTTTTAATTATGCGGTTAATGAGGTGACTACGGCAACTGTATATGACATTAAATTAATTATAGTATAATAGGTATGATGACTGGGTAACAATAGTAGATTGCATCATATGGTAGTAAAATAATATTTTTACACGAGGTCACTTTTTTAAATCCAGAGCGAAGTGAGGGATTCTTTTGTAGAATCCTGAACGTAGCGAGGGATTCAAAGTACGTCGCCCGAGCCAAAAATATATTTTGCGCCCGAGTGGTACACTCTACTTTTCATCACCTCCATGAGAAAGCAAAAGGCGCCTCATATTTTACTATAATATTATTATTTAATAATACGTAAAGTAACAACTAAATTGAAATTAAATGGTATCTAATAATAAAACAAATGATTATATTTACATTATTTTCATTCATTTTCTTGGCGCTGAACACTAACATTACAAATTATACTTCCAAATTCAAAAAGTGCGCGGCAAAGATACCGATAGATAGATCCGGCGAATACTTTGAAATGCTTAGGTATCACAACGATAACTCTTTAAATCGTTTACCAGTCCGTAGAAGAATCAAAGTTACTGACATAGGCTATAGTGTATGTACTGTACTGTACCAGCCTTTTTTTAATAGTCCACTGCAGGACGTACGCCTACCCACGAAGGGTGATTGGGCCATATCCACCACTCTGGCCTAGTGCGGGTTGGTGGATCCACATATGCCATCGAATTTCTTCTACGGACCTATGCAGGTTGCCTCACGATGTTTTCCTTCACCGAAAAGCCAGTGGTGTGAATATGAAATTCCGTACATAAATTCCAAGGAATTCATTGGTACGGGACCGGGATTTGAACCCACGACCTCCAATTGTAAGGTGTCACTACCACTAGACCACCACGGCTTGTTACCTACAGTTACAAGTTATTTTACAATTGATTCATAAATATTTAATTTACTTTTCACATGAAAATTAAATTACCTTGAAAACACCTGGAATAACATCTGCCTTCAAATGAAAACTTATAATATTTCGTCGCATTATTGTGTCGTGACGCTGACGTAGCAAAATTATTTAATTTTACTTAAGGAATAATTTTACCGAATCAAAATTTTTAGCGCTGTGAAGTTAGCTACAGGTGGCGCAAAACCCAATCATCACTGAAGCTCCCTTAGCAGCTGCGCTCGCGCAACTTGTAGATATAATCCGCGCCTCACAAGTCGGCGGATGGCAAGTTATACTCAGAGCGCTGCGCAACAGCCGAAATATAGGTATGCGCGGGAATCAGAGAGACGAGACGACGGACACACCCGCCCGCCAACCTCATACCTCCCACGCGCTCCTTACGCCCGTGCTCAACACTTCGCTACTTGTGTCGGTATTGCGCACACATGTGCAATGATTAGTTAATTCAATTCGATTCTTTATTTCCTTAATAAATAACATTACAGTTTACACCAGTACGTTAGGTATTTTACTCTTAATACATAAAAAAAAAAAATTGGTACTTATAAAAACATGTGACACTGCTTTGAAAAAAAATGTGACACCGTTAAATAATGGTTAGTAAAAAAGTACGCAAAACGCTGCGCAAGCGGCAAAATATAGGTATGCGCTCTCTGTGCCAGAGACTCGGGCCGGGGCACACCCGCCCGCCAACCTCATGCCTCCCGCGCATTCCCTACGCCCGTGCTCAACACTACGACACGCGGCGTCGGCATCGTGCACACATGCGCAATAATTACCGAATCACGGCGAAGTGCGGCTAACTTCTCATCCGCTGAAATGTGTGGCGCTTAGTAAAGTTATTATTAGAAGCGTTATTTTATGTATAATTGTATATACTTACAATACTATGATAAATACCTACAGTCAATAAGTATAATTTATTAGATATAGAGACTTGCGGGTCAGCGGTGTATCGTTAATAGGAAGTTAACTGTTATTTAATAGCAGAAGTGGTTCGATCAATGGTAGTGCCGACTTTTCACCTCGCGAGATGGACGTATATTGGTAAGTGGAATTTTATTTTCATAACATCTATTCTAAAATAACTACTTGGTTCGCCTTTAAGTGCGCCCTAAGGAGTTGTTTTCTATACGGAACTTTATTAAGTGCGCTGGAATTATCTTTGCCGCGCACTTTTTGAATTTGGAAGTATTTGCAATGTTAGTGTTCAGCGCCAAGAAAATTAATGAAAAGAATGTAAATATCAGTTTTCATTTGTTTTATTATTAGATACCATTTAATTTCAATTTAGTTGTTACTCTACGTTTTATTAAATAACAATATTATAGTAAAATATGAGGCGCCTTTTGTTTTCTCATAGAGGTAATGAAAAGTAGAGTGTACCACTCGGGCGCAAATTAGATATTTTGGCTCGGGCGACGTACTTTGAATCCCTCGCTACACTCGAGATTCTATTCTAGAATCCCTCACTTCGCTCTGGGATTCAAAAAAGCGCCCTCGCCGTAAACATATTATTTTGCTCCCATGTGATACAATCTACTATTTACACGCTTTTATTAGTTTCACCTGTATGTTTGCTTGCTTGTAGCCAACCTCTTTGAGCTCGATTGTGACTTACTTTGTGCGATCAGATTTTCTTTAATAGGCATGATTACTAAAAAAATATAATTAGTCCGTCAGATAGAATATCAAAAAATTTTAGACACGTATTTTTTCTTTTGTCAATTAAACAAAAATTGGTGAAGATATAGCCCGTCAAAGTTTCGCGTGACGTCACTAGTGCCATACAAATGTATAGACTTCTGTAAGAGAGGTGACGTCACGAGCCCCCACTCCCAAACTTTGACAAGGTTTATCTTTGTCATTTGTTGTTTGATTGACAAAAGAAAAAATATGTGTCCAATACTTTTTTACTAATAATTATTTAACCAATCATTGCACAAGCGTGCACAATACCGACACAAGTGGCGAAGTGTTGGGCGTAGAGAGCGCGCGGGAGGTATGAGGTTGGCGGGCGGGTGTGTCCGTTGTCTCGTCTCTCTGGTTCCCGCGCATACCTATATTTCGGTTTTTGCGCAGCGCTCTGCGCATAACTTCCCATCCGCCGATTTGTGTGGCGCTTACCCTTTTGCACTTTTGGGTACGGAACCCTAAAAAAATATAATTTCCAGGGTGTTCCTGGCGCTAGTGTGTTGTGGCGGGGTGTGGGGCCAACCCCGGAATAGAAGGTCGACCCAGGATGCAGCTGACGGTATAGCCAATAATGTTATAGATGATAGTGAGTATGAAATGTCGTCTTTACCGTCATATTAGCCATAGGATGTCCATTGTCCACTGCTGGACACAGGCCTCCCCAATAGATCTACTGTACTGTACTGTATCAGCCTTTTTTAATAGTCCACTGCAGGACGTAGGCCTACCCACGAAGGGTGATTGGGCCATATCCACCACGCTGGCCCGGTGCGGGTTGGTGGATTCATATACGCCATCGAATTTCTTCTACGGACATATGCAGGTTGCCTCACGATGGTTTCCTTCACCGAAAAGCCAGTGGTGTGAAATTCCGTACATAAATTCCAAAGAGCACATTGGTACGGGACCAGGTTTTGAACCCACGACCTCACGATTGTAAGGCGGGTGTCACTACCTCTAAGCCACCACAGGCCTCCCCGATAGATCTCTAATACCTACCTACCTAATATCTACCGGTTGGAAGTGGCTTGCATATAGCGAGATCCGGTCTTGATGAGGTCATCCTTTCTACGCTATATACGTTTGCACGTAGGTACGTGGTATCCATTCGAGAATTTTTTCGACCCCATCGGTCATCAGAGCGCTTAATCCAGGTTTAAGCTCGAAACATACTATCGGACGCGACTGACAGCCGCGACTTAGCAATGTGCACAGTCTTAAAACATCCGGCGCGCCAGATCACTCTCGGACGTCCGAACGCTCTCGGACGTCCGCGACTTATGTCCGATAGTGTGCACGGCTCAGTGTACTTTCATAGTCTAGGTCGCGGCTGTCAGTCGCGTCCGTAAGCCGCGTCTGATAGTATGTTTCGAGCTTTACAGGTAAATTGAAACTACAGCTGTTTCCGTATGGCTCTATACATATTTGTACAGCGCCCTTGGCGGAAACGAGGAAGAACTAACCAAAATGTATGGAGCACACACGCGAACGTGAAAGTTTAAGTAAACTACGTAAAACCTAGACTATAGGCTCTGCAGGTCTTGATGAGGTCATCCGTCCTACACTACGTTTGCTAGTACGTGGTATCCATTCGAGAATTTTTCGACCCCATCGGTCATCAGTGCTCCGTGCTATGGATACGTGCCCTGCCCACCTGCTATTTCAACTTGCCAATCCGCTGCGCTGGGCAATATCGTTTTTCGATTTACAGTCTCATTATTGTTCTTTAGAAATTAGATACAACAGCGACCCTATAGAGATTTATGTTTGATACTTAGGTATCTATATACAAAATCTTTTTGAATTTTCTTTTTTGAGCCTGCACCTTATTCAAAGGGAAAGTCATAAACATATCAAGTCGTAGTTGGACTTTATTGTATGCAGGGTTATTTGCTAACCCTGCACTAAGCCGAAAGGGGGTGATTTAGACCTTCATTACGAAGAACTTTTACTATGGGGCCAACAAAAAAAATCAACTTGCCAATCCGCTGCGCTGGGCAATATCGTTTTTCGATTTACAGTCTCATTATTGTTCTTTAGAAATTAGATACAACAGCGACCCTATAGAGATTTATATACTTAGTTTGATACTTAAGTATCTACATACAAAATCTTTTTGAATTTTCTTTTTAAAAATTTGAGCCTGCACCTTATTCAAAGGGAAAGCCTTAAACATATCAAGTCGTAGTGGGACTTTATTGTATGCAGGGTTATTTGCTAACCCTGCACTAAGCCGAAAGGGGGTGATTTAGACCATCATTACGAACAACTTTTACTATGGGGCCAACAAAAAAAAATCGGCTGTTTCATACATTTTGTTGATTCTGAGTTGCTATAGTAAAAGTTGTTCGTAATGATGATCTGAATCACCCCCTTTCGGCTTTGTTACGTGGGAAGCAAATAACCCTGTATTATTCTGATTTGCAGCAACCAGTGTCCCGTTGTTGTGCACCACTGCCAAGGGAGTGAATGGTACCTGTGTCGAGAGACAGTACTGCGATTACAGCACGGTCGCTATCGATCTCACCCTTTACGAAACAAAAGGTTTTAATAGGTAAGTGATTCTGTTAATATGAACGTGGGTAATTATAAAAATGTGGCTAAAAGTGCTAGTGTCTTTTAAATGTAACTTGTGAAAAAAAAATCTTAGGGTCTGTTATTTCAGAACTGTCACTGTCATTTGTGTTCTGTCAGTGATACCAGATCTTTTAAAGTTTTCGTAGACTACATTAAGTAGTAATTACAATGAGGAGTTTTCTAAAAATAAAAAAAACTAGTAAATGAAAGTATCCAATAGATGGCGACAATAGTTTGAAATCCTTTGACTATGAAAATCGTACGGTCATTGTCAAGATGTCTTATTCTTCTTCTTTTTTATGTTTTGGCGTCGCATCGTTGTGCATTTGCCAGTGTCAAGTATTAAGTTTAAATAATTTTTGATAATATTTTATCAAAATAGTTACGTCATAGTCCAATAAAGTCGCGGTCAAGTCCAAGCGTAATCCCAACTCATACCTGAGTAAAGCATTGGAGACTTTACTATAGGCTTCTCTCTCTCACCCTATTCCAGTTGACAATGACAGATCAATTTTAATGACTATAACGCCATCTAGTAAGTTTTGTGAAACTATTTTTATTTTTTTGGCCTCATTTTACAAAAATGTATAATGTAGTTGATAACTATTACAATACAATAATGTTACATACGAAGTGTGATAAAATGCGGTATTGCACTATTGCCTAATTTAATCTTCTGTAGGCATAGGCTGTAACAAACTTCTTAGCGTCTGTGAACACGAGTCGAATGAATGGTAGTGCAGTAGCAATATTCAGAATAATAATATATAAAGGCTCCTTTACACACAGGCGGTACGAGCGGTATAGCAGACGGGCGGGCATCTGTATTGTACTGGTTATATAAGAAGGGCTCACACAGGTCCGGTCGCGGTACTGCCGTACCGCCCTTTACCGCTCGTACCGCTCGTACCGCTCTACCGCTCGTACCGCCTGTGTTTGATGGAGCCTTAATAGCGGCGCAAGAGAGGGGATGTGCGCAGCTTTATTATAGCTAACTTCACACCCGTCAAGAAGTTTAATTAGGCTTATATCAAAACTTACAGATATTTGGTCAAAGTCAACATTTCATTATTCCGTAAACACAATGTTTACACTTGGCAATCGTCTGGTAACAGTTTTTAAAAATTGTACATTGCATAAAAGCCTTGCGTCTAAAGTATAAGAATTTTATAGAATGATTATGCTAGAATTAAAATAAGTTACATGGGATGTACCTACGTGTAGATTTCACAAAATACGCTTCATATCAATCTACATACTTTGAAATCTTTCGCTGGCAACACAGTTTATTTATTCTACGAATTGCTGGTTGTGCGAATTTGCAAAAATCGCCGACGATGTATTGCTGTTTTGCACACACATTTTGTATTGAATTTAAGAAAATACATCTATAAACGAAGATACAGTTTTATTCGTGATTTAATAAACTGATTCCTGGCATAAAGCAAATATGTCTGACGATTCGAACGACGTTGTTATGGTGGAGAATACAGGAGAAAGCTCCCGGCAAACGAAAGCATCGAAGGAAGATGCGGAATGTAAGTACGAGTTTTATTTTTACTTACTTTTTGTTAATTTACTTTATCTAAATTATTTTTTTCTTATTGTTAGTTTAATTTATTTAAATTATAGGTTTGGACTGTATCATATGGGACGCCAGACGCTCGCACATTTTTTAGCGACTGCAAATTTCCTATATTTTTATAGAAGTACCCGCAATTGCACACTCCCATTTAAAAATCGCGGATGACAAAAAGAATCAATAATACTTAGAATCTGTGTACCCTTAGACCAAATAAAAAAATCAAGACAGTCTGGTCCTACTTTGCAAAATCTTCTTTGATTTACTTCACTCTGACTGCCTCGGTGGCTCAGTGGTTAGTGACCCTGACTTCTGGATGGAGAGGTGTGGGTACGATCCCCACCCAGGGCAAGGATTTATGTGACGAACATAGGTGTTTGCTCTGTGTCTGGGTGTATTTAGATACTATCTATATAAGTATGTATTTAGTTAAAACTATGTGGTATATCAATCTCTGGCAGCCATATCACAAGCTTTGCTTAGTTTGGGGTCAAAGGCCGTGTGTAAGGTGTTCCCTAATATTTACAATATTTTGTTTTATTATTAACTAAACTGGCATGGGGTCATGATTCCAGCTCGTCCGATAATGAAGCTGTTCCAGCAGCTGATCAGCAGCAACAACAAGCAGAACACCGTGCTCACCAACGCTCAGATCATCGCCATACTGCAAAAGGAGTTCGGCATTGACATTACCATGCTGCATGAGCTGGAGGTTGACATTTACCTCAATGTTGTGAAAAGGTACTGTAAGCCTTTTAATAGTCCACTGCCAAACCTAGGCCTTCTCACAAAAGGTGATTGGGTCATATCCACCATGCGGGCCCAGTGCGGGTTGGTGGATTCACATACTCCATCGAATTTCTTCTACGGACATATTCAGGTTGCCTCACGATGTTTTCCTTCACCGAAAAGCCAGTGGTGTGAAATTCCGTACATAAATTATTTTTCGAAAATTACATATAGGTCGCGCCACACAACTTGGCGAAAATGAAGTTAGCTATAAGCCGCGCCAGAAGTTGTGCAGATGTGACGTTACCTAAAAGCTGAGCAATAGCCAATCAACGTGCGGCTTTATGTAAGTTTCAGTCAGGATTGGATATTGCGCTGCTTGTAGCTAACTTCACATCCGCCAACTTCTATGATTCGGCCTATAAGTGGCATAACCATAAACCATTTTAGGCAAGGTTCCCAATCGCCCATGATTAAATGTATTATTATCCTACTAATATTATAAACGCGAAAGTTTTTTATGTATGGATGTTTGTTCCTCTTTCACGCAATAAGTACTGAACTGGTTGAGATGAAACTTTGCAATAATAACGCTTATACATCAGAATAACACAAAGGCTATAATTTGTAAAGATATCGCGTAAAACGAAGTTCTCCGGTTCAGCTAGTTATCTAATAAATCTTTATACCATTTCAGATTCCTAAAGGACTGGCCCCAATGGGACGAATTCGATCAAGGCATCAATTTGCTGCGGAAGAAAAACGCACACAATAAAATAAGAAGGACTCTCGAAGAAAAGTACATTGCCTTGAAATCATATCTGAAAACACAACTTGATCATGCCAAGCCCCTCGCTCAGGAAGCCGTGCGAAAGATAATTGAAGAAAACGCTAAACGAATGGAACAAGTCGATACCAGCGACTTGATTCTAGAAGTCTACTGCACGAGAAAACAGCTGAATGAGCTTATATTAAGTGCTCCAATATCAGGGGACAATGTGCTTGAAAATACAATATTTAACTTGACAGAATTCAAACCTACCTCCATAACCGTAAATAAACTACCTTTGGAAGCCATATTAAACTGGTTCAGCGTTCAAGTCACCATAGACGCTAAATACTTCTCTTACCAGAGAACAACGTGCCATCAGCTAAAGCATGTCTTAGTCAACAGTAAGAACGGCCCCAGAAACCCAAAGCGTGATCTGAAGACCAAAATACAGATCAAAGACTCGAAAGAAACTAAAAAAGGTTTCGAGGATATAGACAAGGCTACGATATCGACATTCTTGGAGATTATAAAGAAAAGTTTGGGGGTTAGTCGTGTTACTATCCTTTCAAGTTTTATAGAGATTGTTAAAAGTGATTTGAAGGAGGTGCCGTGCCTGAGAGCTCCGGCGATGTACCGTCAGATCACCTCTAAGTATCCGTATTACAGGAAATTGAGGAAGCCAGTTGAGTCCAACGAGTTGCTTGCCTTTGATTTGTATATAGAAGAAACCATAGTTCCGATGCACTCTTATACGATAGGAAAGACTCGGTCTCCGAGGACAGATGATCCGATCAATTTCACCGTGGAATGTTTGGAGTGCAGCTTGAAGTTTACTGGGGAAGATATGTGTGCCTTGATGAGGGAGCACTTTGATATGTACCATTCGGATGAGCCGGACTGGGTTTGCAGTAATTGTGAAAAGAGTTTCGCTATGACGGAGCTGGCTGGCAACATATGGAAACACATTTGCTCTAAAAAGTAAAGAGAAATGGTCTCAAAGATGGAAAAAGTTACAGGCTAAATTAAACTTCTTGTCAGGTATAGTGATGTTTTGTAGGACTGTGTCGATCAATCGTTTTTTAACACCCGGGTCGCGACCGACCGACAACTGAAACGACCCGGGTGACTGCGCGATCATTAAGTACATCTCGTTTGATCGACCCAACTGCGCGTCTGTTAAGTAATAATGTATCTTAACACCTACATATTACCCATGTCTCCGCAAAATAAATATTTAAAATAAAAATAAAAAGTAACTTAACTTCATACAAAGAAATAGGTACCAACTTATTCTATTTCATAAGGCTTATTAAAGACCAAATTAGTTTGATAACTACATGAGTAGTGGGGACATAGCGGGTGTGAGTCAACCAAACAGCGCGACCGACCGTAAGTGATCGAGTGGCGTTAGTGATCGGGTCGGCGCAGGATAAACGATCGAATCACTCTCCTGCGGCTCGCGACCCAAAACGACCCGATCAATCGTGATCGATTCAGGACTGGTCGGATGTGATGTTTTAATAACAAGCTGCGTAAAGAACTGACTGAAGCTCGCTTAACAGCTTCGCGAGGACTTCGCTCTTATAGCTAACTTCACAACCGCCAAGTTTGATTCGGCATATAATCATACTAATATTATAAATCCGAAAAGTTTGTTGATTTGTTCCTCTTTCACGCAGCAACGGAGCGACGGATTGACTTGATTTTTGGCATGGATATAGTTCAAGGGCTGGAAAGTGACATAGGTTACTTTTTTTAACCGACGAACCACCGGAGGAGGTATACAATTCGACACATATATTTTTTTTTTATGTATAACCACGCTTAACTTTTTTCATAGTGGTCCGATTTCAATAATTATTTTTTATTGGAAAGAGTATACTTCGAAATTGGTCCCATTTAAATTTTATCGAAATTGGCTGAGCCATTTTTGATAAATCAACAATAATGTGAAAAATGCTACATCGATCCGTGCATAATATTTGCGTTCTAGCGATGCGCCCCGGCTTCGCACAGGTGTGTTAAACAAATAAACATTTCTCCTGAATTACTCTATCTATTAAAATAAACCGCATCAAAATTCGTTGCGTAGTTTTAAAGATATAAGCATACATAGGGACAGACAGCGGAAAGCGACTTTGTTTTATACTATGTAATGATTATGTACACGGGTGAAGTCGGTCATGCTATTTTTTGCAAGAAATAATTATATCCCGAAAAAAAAGGTTCCTGTGGGATAGCACAAAAGTCAAATTCCACGCGGGCGGAGCCGCGGGTAAAAACTAGTATGCTATAAGGGGCGTCACTGACAATGCGTCAAAATAGACAACATTCAAACAGATATGATAAATTTGCCAATTTAGTGTAGTTAAGGTTTGGTTTCATGTTTGAAGTCATACAGGGTAACTTCTAATCAATTAGCATCATTTTAGGGGCTTATCCTGTGCACCAAATTTAACTACTTTTGTTCAACGACTTTTATCAAATCTCAAGAAAAAGTGCTGTTCCATAGAAAAATATCGTTCACCCGTGACAAAATGTATGGAACAGCTGTTTTTTTTTATTGTTTTTTTTTATTCCTTGTAGGTTTGCGTTTGAATACACACTGCCTGATGTTGAGTAGATGTGCGGTCTAGGGTGTAGCACGCTTACCTAGAAGATACCTATTTACTCGGGATTTGAAGACACCCACGTTGTACTTTAGCTGGAAGACAGACCCAGGCAAAGCGTTCCACATTCTGGCTTTTTTTTAGTTTTGACAAAAGTTGTTAGTTTTGATGTACAGTATAAGCCCCTAAAAGGATGCTAATTGATTAACAGTAACCCTGTATATAACCAGAAATACAATTTACTTTTATAAAATTTCAGCGATATTTTGGTGTCAAGTTATGCAGACAAGTTCCCAAACTATTTTTTATCGCTAATGCGTTTATTTGTTCGCTAAAATAAAGTAAAGTCGCCATTTATAACGATAGTCGCTAAATTGGTAACATTGAATATATGTCATTCATTTTTGGAGCGATGGGCATTGGGGCCTTAAATCGCACGAAAAGTAAAGTCCGCCATATTATTCTAAGCGCCACACAAGTCGGCGACTAGGATGTTATGCGCTGCGCACAAGCCGAAATATAGGCATGCGCGGGAGCCAGAGAGACTCGCGCCGGGGCACACCCGTCCGCCAACGTCATGCCTCCCGTGCGCTCCCTACGCCCGTGCTCAACACTACGTCACGTGGCGTCGGCATTGTGCACACGCGCAATAATTAGCCAATCACGGCGAAGTGTCATCTGCGGCTAACTTCTCATCCGCCGACTTGTGTGGCGCTTGGTATATCCCAAGTGACTGGAGGGAGACTAAAGCTTGATCTCTGTCTCCGAACAATATGGCTGTATTTTATACTATATATAACGGGACTGAACTCACGTGTGGGGATAGTCGTAACGACTATAGTTTCGGTCGCATTCGGCGACCTGTCTCAAGTTGGCGAGTGCTAGCACGCGGAGCCGTCTCGCAATGCACTGCGGGCTGCGGGTCGCGATGACAGCGGTTGCGGTGGTGGGGCGGGGGCGGGTAGAGAGGATTGTTGTCGGCGCGCACTGAAGATCCTCTTCGTCGGTATCCTGGTATACGTCGGGGATACTCCAGCACACTGAGCTTACTATGTCTCCATTAGTTCCACGGTTAAGTCCTTTGGATCCCTGAAGACACGGTTTCCACGTCGGTGGCAGTATCCATCCCCCGTCTCTATTGAAGTTAGGGCGTCTGCTAATCTCAATAGCCTCCCTAACTTTACGGGGCACGAAAAACTTCTCTCGCGCTAGCACCTTTGCTCTGTCAAATCTGATGAAGTGCTGTGCATCGGAATCGAGAGTGTGTTCTACCACCGCGGAACCATTCCTATCCAAGTTTTTCATTGA
Organism: Hypomecis punctinalis; assembly: GCA_949316475.1. Lineage (NCBI taxonomy): Eukaryota > Metazoa > Arthropoda > Insecta > Lepidoptera > Geometridae > Hypomecis > Hypomecis punctinalis. The sequence goes on from OX438822.1 coordinate 5,639,656, forward strand.
CCGTATATGCTCCGTGAGCCTGGTAGAAACATTTCTTCTTGTCTCTCCGACGTAACACTTCCCGCAATCGCACGAAAAACGATTGAGAAAGGTCAATGCGACCGAAACTATAGTCGTTACGACTATCCCCACACGTGAGTTCAGTCCCGTTATATATAGTATAAAATGTGTGAAAACCACGTTAATTTCCATAGTAAAATATGGCTGTAGTTATTAGTCTGAGATCTCTGTCAGTTTAGTTAATATTTTTAGTTATCACTATCACTACATAGTATAAAACAAAGTCGCTTCCCTGTCTGTCTGTCCCCATGTATGCATATATCTTTAAAACTACGCAACGGATTTTGATGTGATTTTTAGGGTTCTGTACCTCAAAAAAACCCTTATAAGATCACTTTGTTGTCCGTCTGTGTGAATGTCAAGACTCTTTATCTCGGGAACGCGTAAAGATATCGAGTTGAAATTTTAACTGTATACGCATATCTATAGTTTCTTGCAATCGTGTAAAAGAAAAACTTCTCAGTTACCGTATAAAAAAGTTAGAGCCGTTTATGTCGTAAAAACCGCATATTTCGACACTCAAAATCAAAACCTACAGGGTACTTCCCGTTGACATAAAACTATAAAATTTGTCGAGAAGCTTGTCTCAGAGTACACATATAGGAATAAATCTAAAAACTACATTTTTATTTAAATCACAAAAAACTAGGGCCTTAAATCCACAAAATATGAGTTGAAAATTCAAAGTGAGTAAATCGTATCATGTAAGGTATTATATTAAAGAGCTTCATTGGCACATGCTAAAACACATTTTTAATTATTTTAACAATGTGTAATTTTTAATGTATGACGAGAAAAGTGAAAAAAAAAACTTTTTTGTCGATGATATTAGTATATAGATTTTAACAACTTACTCCCCAGTTCTGTGAAATTTTCTGGATTTGTACGGAACCCTCGGTGTGCGGGCCTGACTTGCACTTGTCCGGTTTTATTTTTATTAGATATTCAAGAGGAAGGTTTATATGTGTAATACACATGTACGAAGCCGGGGCGAATCGCTAGTTGATATTTTTTGAACAGGCTTATAATTGCCTCTGTACTTTTCTAAGTTTGTCAAGAAGTATAGGCCGCGCCACACAAGTTGGCGGATGTGAAGTTGGCTACAAGCTGCGCAATATCCAATCAACGCGCCGCTTTATGTGAGCTTCAGTCAGGATTGGAGAGAAAAGAGAACAAAAGCTTATAATAATAATATGCTTTAATTTTGTTTACATTTGTAATAAATTGTAAGAACGTTTGTTTGAGTTTTATTTAGCCTTTTATCTCAGATCAAATAAAAAAATCAAGACGGAATGTTGTGAACAAATAAGTGAGACCGGCAAAACATATACCTCGCCGTGTACAGACACAAGCAAGCTGAAAACATACTATCGGACGCTACTTAGCACTGCTAAGTAGCGTCCGATAGTATGTTTTCAGCTTGTTTTCTTTATGATTAATGTTTATGTTTGTCCATCTAAAAGCTAATGGTCTTACCACAAAAGGTTTAAACACTGTTTAGCCGTGCATTATGTAAACCGTGCGTAAAACTTTTTTGGTAAGACGGTAATACCTAGTATAAATCCTAAAGTGTGTGTATGTTGGTTTGTTCCTCTTTCCTGCAGCAACGGATTGACTTGATTTTTGGCATAGACTTAGTTTGAGAGACGGTAAGTGACATATGCTACTTTTTATCCCGAAAAAATGAAAAGTTCCCATGGGTTGGCACCAAAATCAAAGCGGGCAGTAATCTACACTAATATTATAAAGAGAAAAGATTTGTATTTTTATATGTAACGTAGGTACTGGACCGACAAAAAGTACTGGACCGATTTTAATAATTCTTTTTTCATTAGCAAGCTACATTATCACCGAGTAACATATTTAGTACTAGATTACTATAGTGCCTATTTATGTCTACCCGTGCGAAGCCGGGACGGGCCGCTAGTCAAAAATATACAAATCAGTTCATAATTCGTAGTTAAGCTTACAATAATGGAAAATGACGAGATTCGTTTTGCTTTTTTGTTAATGTTATGCTTTGTTGCAATTACAGGATATGTTCAGCGAAAGACGTGTGCTGCCCGCCCGGCTTCGAGATCGAGCCCCAAGAGAGGCCCACATGGACTGAGGACTTCGACGACGATGATGATGACGATGATTTTTAAAGAGCCCGGTGCTCTCAGTTCCTTATAGGCCGAATTTTTAATTAAGCGTCAGTCAGGATTGGATATTGCGCAGCTTGTAGCTAACTTCGCATCCGCTGACTTATATGATTATAGGTGCGTTCGGTTTGGGCTCGGTGGCGTTTTTGGCGTTTGCAAAATTAGCGTTGATGTAAAGCGTTCGGTTTGGGATTTTTGTTCATTTCGCCAACAATGCTACTTTTGCTGCTCACTTCCCAAAACGAACGCAAAAGGAACAAACTGCGGTGCGTCAAATGTCAAACAACATAATTATGGCGGCAATACTTCGAAAATTCAGAAATTCGCGAGATGTAATTTTTGTTTTGCAAACTTACATGTTCTTTATTTGCTGTTCGTTCTGATTTAAACATCTGCTTTTGACGGTCAATCACCCACGTGTCACTCGTAGCAGTAGTAAGATTGTGAAACCTTTAAATCACAGGACATTACACTACACAATTAAATATAAACATTAAATTACACAATTTCATCCGATTTTAGCATTTTTAGCATGCTTGAAACTTTAGATTACGCGCAAAATTTTATCAACAATAAAACATCAAACTCTTAAATGTCAGAAAACGATCACAAAGAACCCACCTCCGCACGTGGGTCAAAATTAACAGTTCACGATGGCATTTTTAACTGTTTTCAAGCTATCCGAACGGTGAATGAAAACATATAAAAATGCAACTTTTGCTCACACATTCCCAAACCGAACGCTGAATGTGATCGTTTTTAGCGTTTTGAACTGTTATTTTTGCCACCAGTAGGCTATCCGAACGCACCTTTGGGTTATAGTACCTAGGTACATCTATGATTGTCATAAATCATGACACCACTTGGTCATAAAACGCCAGCACCAATTAATAGTAGTCCATTGACTGCCTCGGTGGCTCAGTGGTTAGTGACCCTAACTTATGGATCAAAGAGGCGTGGGTTCGATTCCCACCCAGGGGAAATATTTATGTGATGAACATAAGTGTTTGCTCTGTGTCTGGGTGTTATTTAATAACTATCTATATAAGTACTCGTATGTATTTAAAAATAAGTACATTATTACTAATCGCGCACTAAATTTACGAGATAAATAAATACCTCCTCATCCCGACGTTTCGGCCGAGTTGCATCGACCGTGGTCACAGGTAGACTGAGGTAGTTATCCGTGACCACGGTCGATGCAACTCTGTATTTATTTATCTCGTAAATTTAGTGCGCGATTAGTCCCGTAGTATATAATAATGATGTGTTCAAATCCCGAAAGTTTAAAAACAACATATATGTAGTATATCAGTCTCTGGCAGCCATATCACAAGCTTTGCTTAATTTGGGGCCAGAGACCGTGTGTAGGATGTCCCCAAATATTTTTTATTTTGTTTATTTCTCTGTCACCAAGGTTTTTGATGCGGCTTTCTTCTTCAGAGGATTCGGCCTCTGGCCTATACCTACTTGACGCGAGCTTAAAAAATAGGTGGTGGCGTTTTGTCGCTGTGGTGTGGCACTAGTAAGCGATGGTATTTTTTATAAGATTTTACTATAGTTTGTATAAGATTATGTAAAAGATTGTTGAATAAAAATAGATTATTTTTAGTATAGAAAAATTTATTGTATAAATACTATAACTCTTATCACAGGAAATAAATAATTCACACTAGAAAAATCTATGCATTCTCAACTTCATCAAACGCATGAAGTTATTGATCACTTGATAGTTAAGCCGGAAACATACTATCGGACGCGGCTGACGGACGCGACTTAGCAATGTGCACAGTCTTAAGACATCCGGCGCGCCAGATCGCTCTCGGACGTCCGAACGCTCAAGGTCGTCCGAAGGTGACGTCCGCGACTTATGTCCGATAGTGTGCACGGCTCAGTGTACTTTCATAGTCTAGGTCGCGGCTGTCAGTCGCGTCCGTAAGCCGCGTCCGATAGTATGTTTCAAGCTTACGTTGTTATTTTTGCTAAAACAACAGAAATCCGAATAAATAAGTAAGTAGGTACTATGTTGCCTTGTTAATATTAACTGAACTTCGAAAATAAAAAGAAAAAACTTTGACATCAAAGTTTTCATTTATAAAACTATGTCATAAAACTCTATTTCTTCAACAAATATTTAAATTCAACAATTGTGTTATCCAACCTCCTTTCTTTTACTAATACAAACTCAATAAGTCCGATTACAAAGGCGCCATCGTAACTATATTAGCTAAATAACGTAGTTCTGTTTCTTTTTCACTTTAGGCATTCGATAGAGAGAACGCTTTTTACGTTGCTTTTTAATTTACGCTGGCGCCTCTGTAATCGGGCTTTTTATCCAAAAACTCCTTCACAAATTCGGACCTCCTTCTATAGCTCTATTTTTAACATATTCTATTTTTTAGGGTTCCGTACCTCAAAAGGAAAAAATGGAACCCTTATAGGATCACTTTGTTGTCCGTCTGTGTGTATGTCAAGACTCTTTATCTCGGGAACGCGTAAAGATATCGAGTTGAAATTTAACTGTATACGTATATCTATATCTCTTACAGTTGTTTAAAGGAAAAACTTCTCAGTTATCATATAAAGAAGTTAGAGCCGTTTATGTCGTAAAAACCGCATATTTCGACACTCATAAAAATCAAAACCTACAGGGTACTTCCCGTTGACATAGAACTATGAAATTTGGCGAGAAGCATTGTCTCAGAGTACACATATAGGAATAAGTCTGAAAACTGTACATTTTTATTTAAATCACAAAAAATAGGGCTTCAAAATTCACAAAATATGGGTTTATAATTCAAAGTGCGTAAATCGTATCATGTAAGGTATCATATAAAAGAGCTTCATTAGCACATGCTAAAACAGGTTTTTAATTATTTTAACAATTTTCGATGAATGACGAAAAAGTAAAAAAAAACTTTTGTCGATGATGATGATGAGTACAGAGATTTTAACAACGTACTTCCCAATTTTGTAAAATTTTCTGGATTTGTACGGAACCCTCGGTGTGCGAGCCTGACTTACAGTTGTCCGGTTTTTTTCTAAATGATTTAAAATATTATATCCGTTATCCCTTTAGAATAAAAGTTAAAAATAGATTGTGTGCCTATAAATTCTGATATCAAAGTTTACATTTATAAAACTCCCTCACATCTTCAACAAACGCTTTAAATTCAACACTCTCTTTATCTAACCTCCTTCCTTTTACTATTACTATAAATCTTTAACTAAAAACTTTACAAATTTAGCCAGTCTCTCGGGATTGGTCACGTGGACATCGCGACCTCCTTCTATAGTTCTAATTTTAAAACATTGGATATATTTATCTAAATGTGTTTAAAAAACTGTTATATCCATTTTCCCTTTAGAATAGAATTTAGAAATAGATTGTGTGCCTATAAATTCTTGATATCAAAGTTTACATTTATAAAACTCCCTCACATCTTCAACAAATTCTTTAAATTCAACAATTGTATTATCCAACCTCCTTCCTTTTACTAATACAAACTCTTTATCTAAAAACTCCTTTACAAATTCAGCCAGTCTCTCGGGATTGGTCACGTGGACATCGTGACCTCCTTCTATAGTTCGAATTTTGAAATTTTCTACATTTTTTTCTAAATGATTTAAAATATACTCTGTATCGGTTTTCCCTTTAGTATAGGGGTTGGAAGTGGCCTGTGTAGCTGAGAGTAGGAGAGTGGGGGGTGACTTTTGGGCAAATAATTGTATGTAGTAATGGACGGGGTAGTTTTGTGGAGCGAGGGTTTTGAGCCGCCGGTCCCAGGATAATCTGAAAGCAAAATGGGGTCTCTTTTACAAAAATTATTATATCAAAAACGACGGGGTTATAAGTTTATAAAAGCTGTGGTGGTCAAGATAAGTCATATATTGGTAAAATGTCAATTTACACGTCACATAATATACATTCATTACAATGATGTAATAGATTAACAATAAAAAAATATTCAATTTCAATAATAATTAATAAATTAAATAATACAATGTCAGCAAAATTCAATCCAAAAACAAATTAATAATAATAATACAAATGTTGAAATGAGGCATTACTTGGCGGGTGCCGTACCTCATTCCATAATCCAGTTTTGTATAACACCCAGAAGTTCACCACAATAACCCATTATTTTTTCAATTCATTACTCACAATAGGCTCCTTGTACCTTCACCCCTACGACATAGCTAAATCATGTTTAAAAAAGGCCTCTCAGTGTTGGCTTCGGCTCCACTGATGCCCATCAAATAACCGGGCTTGGCCCGAGAGATGTATATCAAATAAAGTATAATAATACAAATGTCATAAGTAAAGAAATACGAATTAAAACAAATATTAAGTTATGTCAAACGTTTATAAAATTCGTCGGACCTATAGAAAGATTGCTCGATAAGCGAATTTTTCAATTTATTTTTAAAAGAATGTAAGCTTGTTCCCGACGTTATTTCTATAGGACGTTATTTCAAGAGGTAGTGTCACCCGCCTTACTATCGTGAGGTCGTGGGTTTAAATCCTGGTCCCGTACCAATGAGTTTGGAACTTATGTACGAAATTTCACACCACTGGCTTTTCGGTGAAGGAAAACATCGTGAGGCAACCTGCATACGTCCGTAGAAGAAATTCGATGGCGTAGATGAATCTACCAACCCGCACTAGGCCAGCGTGGTGGATATGGCCCAATCAACCTTCGTGGGTAGGCCTACGTCCTGCAATGGACTATCAAAAGGCTGGTACAGTTGAAGTTGAGTTGACGGATGAACCATCCATCCACCAGCCGTAGGACGTCTTATACTGGACCATAGATTAATAATTGATAATATTATAGAATAATAATTAATATTATTAATCTATGGCCGGACATAGGCTTCCCATATGGATTTCCAATAAGGCCCGTTGGAAGCGGCCTGCATCCAGTGTGTGACGTCCTACGCTGCGCTTGCTGGTCCATGGTCTCCATTCGAGAACTTTACGGCTCCATCAGCCATCCGTTCATCGCACTATGTGTCCTGCCCATTGCCACTTTAATTTGCTAATCCGCTGGGCTATGTCGGTAACTTTGGTTCGAATGCGGATCTCCTCATTTCTGATTCGATCCCGCAGAGAGACTCCGAGCATAGTCCTTCCATAGCAAGTTCAGCTACCTTGAGCTTATTCATAAGGCCCCCAGTAAAATACCACGTTTAAGTTCCATATTTCATCACTGGCAGCACACAACTATCGAAAATTTTCGTCTTGAGGCACTGAGGTATATCGGATGAAAACACGTCACGCTATTTCCCGAACGCTGCCCAGCCGAGTTGAACGGATAAACCGAATGGGATTATTTTTTGTTTGCAATGTGAATTATTCGCGAGTTTTCGTAGATATGTCTCATCAAAATCGATTCAGCCGTTTCAAAGTTATCAGCTCTTGTTAGCTGTGGCAGGAATTTTATTGCGTTGAATTTTTTAAATTTAATCTTGTTGTATCGCGCTGAATGCCAGCCGCTGCCAGCCTATCTGATTGAAGATCCATAGGAGAGGCCTATATCCAGCAGTGGACGTCCTATGGCTGATTGATGAGCGCTATAAACGTAATACTGACCTGTAAGTGTCTTCGCCCACTTGTATCATGTTCCTTGATAGTATAATGTGCGCCTGCGCTTCCGTCAATCCACGCGCCCGCATCACCGCCTCTGTGGCCTGCAATACATATTAATAATGTACATCTTTATTGGGATTTTAATACATTATTATTATATACTACGGGACTAATCGCGCACTAAAATTACGAGATAAATAAAATACCTACACATCCCGACGTTTCGGCCGAGTTGCATCGACCGTGGTCACGGGTAGACTGTTCTACCCTTAGAGAATAAATAACTAAAGTATAGAGCGCTAGCACCGCACTAGACGCCCAGTGCGCGTCGTAGGCAGATGAAGTATAGCTACTTATATATCTATGTTGGCGATTCCTAGGGATGGGCACGCGGGCAACGCAAACGTTCATTTTGTTGTCGATAGATGCAGGTTCAGCGCGGTACAAACAAGTACAAATAATTATATTTCGTGCGATAACATCTACCTAGTCAGGTCATAAGTATTGTCACACAGTAAAAACTTTTCTTTTAGAATGCTGGCCATAGAAAAAGTTTATTGAATTCGAATTTCGAATTGTTTACGAAAATAAAAATGTATGCTTTTTAGAATTTTACTCATTTTTAAATATGGAGTGGACGCTTAAAGAAGACCGTGTTGCAGTTATTGCGTTGCATCGTTGCGGTTACGCGCCAGTTCAAATTTTTCACATACTAAAAAAATTTGAATATAACCAAAAGATTCGTGTATCGTACCATCAAACGATACAATGAAGACTCTAGTGCAGATGACAGGTCAAGAAGTGGTCGCCCTCGGTCTGTCAGGACTCCAGCAGTGATAAAAGCTGTGAAGGCGCGAATTCAAAGAAATCCCAAACGTAAGCAGAAACTGTTGGCCCTTCAGATGGGGTTAAGCAGAACCACGGTGAAAAGGGTGTTAAATGAAGACTTAGGGCTTCGTGCATATCGAAGAAAAACAGGACATCGTTTAAATGCTCGTCTAATGGACCGGAGACTGAAGAGATGCCGCGCTTTGTTGAAGCGGTACGCGAGAAAAAATATCGGGAAATTATTTTTTCGGATGAAAAAATTTTTACCGTAGAAGAGAGCTACAACAAACAAAATGATAAGGTGTACGCACACAGTAGTGAAGAAGCGAGCAACCGTATTCCGCGTGTCCAACGAGGTCATTTTCCATCCTCGCTCATGGTATGGTTGGGAGTTTCTTATTGGGGCTTAACAGAGGTACATTTTTGTGAGAAAGGTGTAAAAACGAATGCAGTTGTGTATCAAAATACAGTCCTGACGAACCTTGTGGAACCTGTTTCTCATACCATGTTCAATAACAGGCACTGGGTATTCCAACAAGATTCGGCGCCAGCTCATAGAGCGAAGAGCACACAAGACTGGCTGGCGGCGCGTGAAATCGACTTCATCCGGCACGAAGACTGGCCCTCCTCCAGTCCAGATTTGAGTCCGTTAGATTACAAGATATGGCAACACTTGGAGGAAAAGGCGTGCTCAAAGCCTCCTCCCAATTTGGAGTCACTCAAGACATCCTTGATTAAGGCAGCCGCCGATATTGACATGGACCTCGTTCGTACTGCGATAGACGACTGGCCGCGCAGATTGAAGGCCTGTATTCAAAATCACGGAGGTCATTTCGAATAAACTTTATTGTCATAAGAATCTATGTTTTGTAAAGTTCATTTTGGTATATAAATGGTTACATAATGGATAAACTTGTTTCAATTATTTTATATTAAACATGTGACAGGATTTATGACCTGACTGTGTATTTTTTATTTTGTCAATCAAACAACAAATGGCAAAGATAAACTTTGTCAAAGTTTGAGAGTGAGGGTCGTGACGTCACCTCTCTCACAGAAGTCTATACATTTGTATGTGACTGGTGACGTCACGCGGAACTTAAATGGGCTATATCTTAATCAATTTCAGTTTAATTGACAAAAGAAAAAATACGTTTCTATTATTTTTTGATAATGTATCTGACGAACTACTTATGTTTTTAAAGTTACCATGCCTATTCTGTTCATTACTATACTAAGCGCCACACAAGTAGGCGGATGAGAAGTTAGCCGCACTTTGTTAGATGGCGCTTCGCTGTGATTCGCTAATTATTGCGCATGTGTGCACAATGCCGACACAAGTGGCGAAGTGTTGAGCTCGGTCGTAAGGAGCGCGCGGGAGGCATGAGGTTGGCGGGTGGGTGTTCCCCGGCGTCTCGTCTCTCTGGCTCCCACGCATACCTATATTACGGCTTTTGCGCAGCGTTCTGCGCATAACTTCCCATCCGCCGACTTGTCTAGCGTTTATTATACTGCAACGCAACTTATTCAGCATGGTTACAGGGTTATCTGGATGTCCTGTTCTACGCCGAAAGGGGTCATTAAGACTATTATTATGAACAACATTTACTACGGGGCCAATCTGAGATTCGAGAAAAAATATCAGCTGTTCCATACAAAGTTTGTTGCAACAAAAGATGTTTAAATCTATGTTTTGAGTAAATATTTAGTGTATTTCCGCTATCCCGTTGTAGGCAAATAAGTTTAAGGGCATTAAGTGCATTAAGGACATTTATATATAAAAAAAATACAAGCTAACCTAATATTACAATAATTATACATTTAAAAACTTAATTTTACAAAATAGATAAAATAATAATAAATATCACTTATTTTCACTAAACTCTATTCATTTTTAAAATACTATATTAATAATCCGTTAACAACAAATAAATATCATAAAAATCTTTTAAAAACAATATGACAAAATATTGAAAACACTTCACTAGTAAATAACACCCTTATTCTCACTGCACTACACTCTGTTCGACACGTGTGTCGCCTCTCCACGAGGCATCTTCAAGACTCTTCGAGGTCGCTCGCAAGAATAACTATCACAAGATGTTTATAAAGATGATCTGAATAAAGGGGTCCAGAATACATGCTTATAAAAATATACAATGCTCTACTACCCACTTAAAAGACGAACATGATGAAAAAACTTTCCATAAAAATCTCAAAAAATTGTTAATAAACAAATGTTATTACAGTTTAGACGAGTACCTCACTGTAGATTCTTCTTTCTCTGTGGAGGCAGTCAGACTTTGGAATGACTTACCTTTGGAAATTAAGTGTTCACCTTCATTAAACGTTTTCAAACAACTTGTGAAAGCTCACTATCTGAAATCATAATGCTACTTGTTCCTTTCGCTACTATTTTATAACGTATGTAGGTATGTATATATGTAAGTATATTTAAAACTTAGATTGAATTAAGTATATTCAGTTTATTATTTATAGGTGTTTTTTGTTGATATCTATTTAAGGCCACTATTTCTTATTCTTGTCGGTTCATATTCGTGCAAGGTTGCCTGGAAGAAATCGCCATGGGTGATAAGGCCGCCACTTTATAATCATATTTTTGTCGTATATGTGTAAAAAGTGTTTATTTTTTATATTGTGGTTATAAATAAAGAGTTTTGTCTGTCTGTCTGTCTGTCTGTCTCACCGATAAAATTAAATTATAGTAACATTTAATAGTAATAATAGTAACTTGTAGTACGGCCAAGAATCTATGATAAACTAGTTCTAATCTATAATTATGTTTTATAAGTAAAATGTGTACTATTAAGTTATTAGTATATATTTAAAATAAGATAGGTTTAGTAAGTAATTTTTAATATTTCAATGTTTGCTATGCCCTATTAGGCAGGGTATGTACTTGTAAGAATGCTATGTATACTATGCAAATAAATAAATTCAATTCAATTCAATTCAATTCACACTTTCGGCTTAGATTAATCTGCGTCACACAAGTCGGCGGATGAAAAGTTAGGCGTAAAAGGTAAAATATAGGTAAGTATGTGCGGGAGTAGGACACTCGCGCCGGGGCACCTCATGCCTCCCGCGCGCTCCGTACGCCCATGCTCACTACTTCGCCACTTGCGTAGGCATTGTGCACGCATGCGCAATAATTAGCGAATCACGGCGAATTTCTCATCCGCCGACTTGTGTGGCGATCCCTCTACACCCTTTCAGAGTAGCTCTATAGATTGAATTACTACGCACCTGTACCAGCCTTTTTAATAGTCCACTGCAAGACGTAGGCCTACTCACGAAGAGTGATTGGGCCATATTCACCACGCTGGCCCAATGCAGATTCACATACGCCATGGAATTTCTTCTTTGGACATGTATATGTTTTCCTTCACCGAAAAGCCAGTGGAGTAAAATTCCGTACATAAATTTTGTACATAATTCATTGAATATGGGACCGGGTTTGAACCCACGAGCTCACGATTGTAAGGCGGGTGTCATTACCACTAGACCACCACGGCTATAATCGGCAATTACGGCTATACGGCTATTTATCTTAATCCATTATGAAACTTCTCTGATTAATATATTTTATAGAATAATGTAATTAAATATCTAAAATATAGGTAATTTATTTACCTGCAATAAGTTTATATAAGTGCCTAAATTTGAAAACGTTAATTTAATTTATTTTCTTGTCGCCTCTAGGATTTTAACGTACACTAGAGATGATCAATGTTTTATAAGTTTAATGTGCAATAAAGATATTTTGAAATTGAAAACTCACCTGCCGTCTAGTATAAAGTTTAGTTTCCGAGTTAAACCAATCATAATTGGTATAGTAGTCCAGGTAGAAGTCCCGGTAATACTCCGCCGGGTTGTGAACCTGTAGCCTCTGCAGCGACGGACCGAAATCTAAGAAGATCAGCTTTGAAATTCTTCCCGGGTAAGCAGCGTTGTAGAATATACCTAAAAATAACAATTATCTAGACTCTTTTAAATGTTTAGTCACGGTGAAAGTCATTTACTTAGTTTTCGTTATTTAGTTACTATCTATATAAGTATGTATTCAAAATATGTACCTATATGTAGTATCAGTCTCTGGCAGCCATATCACAAGCTTTGCTTAGTTTGGGGTCAGAGACCGCGTGTAAGATGTTCCCTTCGAGCAAATATCTATAGAGTCACAATCGTGCAATAAAAGTGTCAGAGCCAAAACTCTGCCCAAGCTACGTAGTGGGCAGACTTTTTAGTTAGTCTTAAAGCGATTGCAAGACTATAACGCCGCGCGATGCCCAAATGCTCGGTTACAAGAACCAATTGGGTGACATAACGTCGAGTTTTGAGAAAACGGGTCATTGTGAATTATTACAATTCACAATGACCCGTTTTCTCAAAACTCGTGCCAGCCTTTTTTAATAGTCCACTGCAGGACGTAGGCCTACCCACGACGGGTGATTGGGCCATATCCACCACGCTGGCCCAGTGCGGGTTGGTGGATTCACATACGCCATCGAATTTCTTCTACGGACGTATGCAGGTTGCCTCACGATGTTTTCCTTCACCGAAAAGCCAATGGTGTGAAATTCCGTACATAAATTCCAAAGAACCTCATTGGTACGGGATCGGGATTTGAACCCACGACCTCATGATTGCAGGTCGGGTGTTACTACCACTAGACCACCACGACTTATTGTGAAATATTTAATGTAAATATCTAAGTCGGTATGTACGACGGCGCTCGGACATTTTTTTACTACTTTCACTGAGGGACTGTGACTCTGCAGATATTTGCTCGAGGGATGTCCTCTAATTTATTTATTACTAGCTGACCCGGTCACGCGTTGCTGTGGCTAAATAAATTAAAATTGCGACTATAATTTGAGATTTAAACTATCCTATCTCTCAAGTTGGATCGAACTGCACATGGTGTGCGAATTTTATTATAATCGGTTAAGTGGTATAGGAGTCCATTGAGGACAAACATTGTGACACGAGATTTATATATATTAAGAAAGATTATGGTATTTACTTACCATGGTCACAACCCATGGAATGGCTGAGATACGCAAATTTGTCCCATTTGAGATGGTCTACCACCATTTGAACTGGTGCTATGAAATGTGTTCTTGATACTTTAATACCTGGAAAAAGAAAACACATTTTGCTATTACCAGTTTCCTGAATGGCCTCCCATTATGGAAGCAAACTTATAGGTCTGGGGTGCGTTTACGCACTGTGTATGTCACCCATTACTTACGCAAGTCTATGTCACCCATTAAGAACCTAACCAAAAGGAGTCGACCCAGCAAAGCGTACCCCTCTGCCAAAAGTACGCGACCGGCGGTCATGCTCTTTATATAAATATATCGGTCTGGTTGCGCTTGTGTTGCGTTCTTTTTCAGCTAGTGTTAGTTAATTACATTTGTGTGCGTGTAAACTTGCTTATATTTTGGTTTGTGTGCGTTTCTTCACCCCCCACGGACTTGGCAGACTTTGGTGCTTAGGCGTGTCGATTCCTTTAGGTACTTAATGATGTCACCCGTTAAGGGCATCCGTCAGGCAAAAATTGTTCCGACTAAAAATTAATCTACCCCGTTCACGCACTCCCTCTGGTATATTTTTTTCCTGACTAGGCTAAGTTTTATCGAGGTTTTAAGGTAGATAAATTTTATCTTGTCTCTGATTGGTCAGCTAGTTGTCATCGAGTTTGACAGATGGTTCCAGATATTGACAGATGTGGGTGGTTTGTAATTTTTTTTTTTTTAAATTTGTAATTGATTGGAGGGCTATGATTGTTTTAGAGCTATGACTCCGTTCACGGACGCTACACAGAATAATTTTTATCCAGCATAAAAATTATCTGGAGTGCGTAATCGCACCCCAGCACCATGAATAGAATAGAATAGAACCAATAGAATTACCCTTGAATAATGACTATAATTCTACACAGAAATCACTGTTAGCTATTATTCGGTACAGAGATATATTTTTCTGTTGCCACCTTGTTTAAAGACACCTTAGTTTGTCAAAAGAATGTTATAAATAATAAATGTTTCACTTTACATAGAAAATTGCACTGGGATTTGGAAAAATGTATAAATCTAAAAATTGTAAAAATAAAAATACAGTTACTCTATATATTTCAAGTTTTAAATACATTTACTTTACTTTAAATAAGAGATTTTTTTTAGTTGTGGATTGGCCTCATAGTAAAGGTTGGTCATTGTAATGATCAATCAGCTCCTTTAGGCTTAGAACACACTTTCTGAAAAACCCAGTATAATTAATCTTTTATGTTTAAAATTACTAGCTATTGCTCACGGCTCCACCTGCGTAATATTTCGATTTTGTGTGCTATCCTATGGGAACATGTCACTTTCCGTCTTTCAAACCATGTGCATGTCAAAACTCAAGTCAATCCGTTGCACCATTGCTGTGTGAAAGAGGAACTAACCAATATGTCACTTTCCATCTTCCAAACTGTGTCCATGACAAAAATCAAGTCAATTTGTTGCTATGCTGCTGCGTGAAAGAGGAACAAATCAATAAACAAACAAATACACTTTTGGATTTATAGTATCATAATCATAATATAATAAGGATGTATAAAATCATTGGTTTCTCACCATGTGGAAAAGGATCCGACCGTCCATTGCCCGGCAAGTCGAAGCCCACATAGTGGTATTTATCAGACAGATGCTCCAGAAGTGGGATGAACGTAGCTACGCTGTCCTGGCGACCATGCACGAGCAGGACAGGAGATCCTGTCGGATTGCCCCATGATATTACTGCAATGTTATTCAAAATTCAGTTATAATCACTGTAAAAAATAATGTCTATATTGACAAGAAATTATGATGACGATGATATAATTTTAATAGTTTTCATTTTAACTCTGTCTCTAACATTGTTAGTAAGCCCAATTACAGAGGCGCCAGCGTAACTATATTAGCTAAATAGCATAGTTCTTGCGAGCGACCTCGAAGAGTCAACACGTCCTGAAGATGCCTCGTTGAGAGGCGACACACGTGTCGAACAGTGTGTAGTGCAGTGAGAATAAGGGTGTTATTTATTAGTGAAGTGTTTTCAATATTTTGTCATATTATTTTTAAAAAGATTTTTATAATATTTATTTGTTGTTAACGGATTATTATTGTGCTATTTTTAAAAATATATAATATAGATTGTAGTGAAAATAAGTGATATTTATTATTATTTTATCTATTTTGTAAAATTAAGTTTTTTAAATGTATAATTTTTTTTTTTTTTTTTTTTTTTTTTTTTTTCATAAATGTCCTTAATGCCCTTAATGCCCTTAAACTTATTTGCCTACAACAAGATAGCGGAAATACACTAAATATTAATTCAAAACATAGAGCATAGTTCTGTTTCTTTTTCACTTTAGGCATTCAATAGAAAGAACGCTTTTTACGTTGCTATTTAATTTACGCTGGCGCCTCTGTAATCGGGCTTAGTATTTATTATTTATTTATTTATTTGTTTATAGGCGAGCAGTGTATACTGATGTGCCTATATCAAGCAGTGTCGAAAAAATTAGTATTTATCTGTCAAGGAAATTTTTTCCTTCTTTATCCAAAGGTCTAGTCTATTTTTAAATGTGTTTATAGTTCTAGCTGAGATGACATCCTCAGGCAACCTATTCCAATTGTAGACAACTCTATTGCAGAGGATGTGGTGTGCAGTGTTGGTTTGTGATGGTGTAGGCTGTAAGAGGACTGTATGGCGTCTGCTATCGCGCATATTTTCCTTCAAGGTGTACATGTCGTGGATATCCGGAAGATTATAGAAGCCATTGAGAATTTTGAAGGTCTCAATCAAGTCTCCACGCAATCGTCGTTCTTCGAGGGTCGTGAGACGAAGAGCTTTTAATCTATCTTCATAGGTCTTGCGGCGCAGAGCATATGGAATCCTGGTGGCTTTTCTTTGTGCACTTTCAAGCAAATCAATATCTTTCTTAAAGTAAGGACTCCATACCTGGAACCCATACTCTAGCAGAGGCCTTATATAGGTTTTGTAAATCTTAATAAAAACATCCAATGTTACTGTCTGAAAGGACTTGCGTATGATATAAATAAATGAGTTAGCCCGTTTGACTATCATAGATATATGCTCTTCCCATTTCAAATCTGCAGTAATGATGACTCCCAAATCCTTCTGTTGGTCTACAGATGCCAAGGCAACTCCATCAAGTGTGTATGTCTCTCTAGGGTTGGTTCTACCAAGATGTAACACACTACATTTGGTTGTGTTCAACTTAATAATCCAGTCCCTGGTCCAGTTCTGAATGCGGTCTAGATCCTTTTGAAGGTCTCCAGACTTTATCAATGCATTAGCAAAAAACTTCCCATCATCTGCGAAAAAAGCTGACTGACATTCTATGAGCTCTATCAGATCCGTTATAAAAATTCCAAACAGCTGAGGAGCGGACACAGAACCCTGCGGGACACCACTGGAAACCATTTTTCGGTCCGATAGTGAGTTCCCCACTCGAACCTGAAATGTTCTACCCGATAAGAAGCTCCGGTACCACTCAAGCAACTTACCACGCAACCCATGATGTTCAAGCTTGAACAACAAGCGCTGGTGAGGTACCTTGTCAAATGCACGTTCAAAATCGAGGTATGCAACATCAACAGGTTCTTTTTTATCAACTTGTACACTCCAGGAATGAACACATGTCAATAAATTAGTGACAGTTGATCTTTTTTCAATAAAACCATGTTGCTTTGTTGAGATCACACAATTTCTATTTAAAAATTGTGCTACTCTCTCGCTTATAATCCTTTCCATAATCTTCACCACAATGCTAGTGAGACTAATGGGTCTGAAGTTTTCCGGTTTAGTTTTGTCACCTTTCTTAAAAATTGGAGTTACTATCGCATGCTTCCAGTCTTGAGGCAAGTATCCAGCTTCAAAGGAAGTGTTCATTAATTCTGCTAAGACTGGAGCAATAGTATTAGCACAATTTTTAAGTATGCAAACTGGAAGTTGATCTGGCCCGGGGGACGACTGGATATTCAAATTCGCAATTACTTTCTTTACATCACTTTCAGAGAAAGAAATGTCACACAAACTTTCCTCCAGACGGGGAGTTGTTATAGTTATAGTGTTTTGATTGAGTGCTGATTCTACTGAATATGCTTTTTCAAATTCAACCGCAAAAACATTAGCAATATCACATGGTTTAGTGACTAGATCTCCATTGTCGTTTCTAATTGCTGGTGGAATACTGACAGTAGAGGTAGTACAGCGTCGCAGGTATGAATAAAAAGCTTTATCACCATAGTCAAGGATTCTGGCCTCATAAGCACTCCTTTGCTTCCTGGACAAGGCAACACACCTATTATTCACTTCACGAAACTTCTTATAGTCATCTTCATCCTTAGACATTCTGTACTTGTCCCATAAGATTTTCTTCTCAGAAATTAGCTCAAGAACGCTATTATCAATCCATGGTTTATTTTTAATTGGTTTAGATCTTACTTGGCGTAGAGGCGCATGTTTGTCTGTAGTAACATTAATAGCATTTAAGATACCATCCCATAGTTGTTGAGGATCATCCGTTTCGCAAACAGCTTGCAAAGTCTTATACAAATCAGAATTGTAACTGTCATAATTTATGCTTTGATAGTTTCGCCTGAACATGGGTGCTATCCTTTCTTTTTGCATTAGACACTGGATAGTGAATTCCAAGACACAATGATCACTTTTTCCTATGGGTGGTTTATGGATAACTTCTGTAATTAATGTTTCATCATTGACCATTATAAGATCTAATAGAGAAGGTGCCTGGTTTGATTGGTAACGTGTAGGTGTTTTTATGAGCTGATGCAAATTGCTGTTTAGGTACATATTTATAAACATATTTTCTGGTTTGGCATTCACATCCCCAGATTGCTGCTGATCAGTTATGTCTAGGGTATTATAATCATTTATGTCTAGGGTTGACACATGTAAGAACACTATTATAAAAAGCCTTGCAGAAAGATTGCGCCTGACTATAACTTACCGACACTGGGTGGCTATTGCCACATAATTATTTTGTTATTTTTATCTGGACTGTGTATTTTTTTGCATTTTTATTTTGAAGTTTTGATATGGATCTTTGAATCCGAAATAAAGACATATTATTATTATTTCACTTTATTTGATACACATTTCTCGGGCCAGGCCCCATTTTTTGATGGGCATCAGTGAAGCCGAAGCCAACACTGAAAGGCCCTTTTTAAACATCATTTACCTATGTTGTAGGGGTAAAGGTATAAGGAGCCTACTGTGAGTAATTAATTAAAAAAATAATGGGTTATTGTGGTGAACTTCTGGGTGTTATACAAAACTGGATTATGGAATGAGGTATGGCACCTGCCAAATAATGCCTCATTTCAAATATTTAGGCGGGTGGTGACTTGCCATCCACTAGATAGGCCACTCATAATACTACTACTAGCTACTAGCGGCATTATGCCCTTTAACACTTCCACCCTGGAGCTTAAGTTCTTAGCTCTTGCGATTTCCACTCCAAGCCGGCCAGTTAAGGCAAGAGAGGGGTCAGGGGTCTCATTTAGCCCCAGGGAATCAGGGTTCGCGGTGTCGCCACTCACCGATATATTATTGTTATCAATCTTAATTTATCCATACTGTTAATGTTATTACTGTTAAAAGTTACCTATTTGTGTTGAAAGTTAATAGCCGCGTACCCACCTAGCGCACAGGCTCGCGCGGCAGCCTCGCGAGCCAAATGCCTCGGCTGGTGTGGACGTGCCTCGGCCTGCCTCGGGCGCGCGTTTGCTCGGCTGAGCACGGCTCGGCCCCGAGCCATCTGTTGTCGGTAAACTTGACGCGCTCAAAGGTGCCTCAGTGAGCGCTGTGTGTTAGGTGGGGACGGTTATGTTTTGGCTCGCGCGCGAAGCTACTTCAAGTTTTGTCTCTTGCCGTGTTTGTCTTCTGTAATTTTGATATCATTTGATTGACAGCTAGGAAAATAGCTGCAGCTGAAAATACACGACTATCCATTACGAATACTCGCGGAATTATGATGGCTCAGCCTGCCTCGCGAGGCGGCCTCGTGTAAATTGAACCAAACTACTGAGGCTGCCTCGGGAGCCATCGCTCGCGATCCGGACACCGAGGCTGCCGCGCGAGCCTGTGCGCTAGGTGGGTACGTGGCTAATAAGAAATTAGTTTTTGACAGTAATCTATTACATAAAAATCAATTGCTATTTCCTTGGTTACGGCATCAGCATGAACGGTTGAACCAATTTTATTAATTCTTTTTTTTTGTACTTGATATTGTCAGAAAGAAAAAATTAAGAAAATTGCATGGAAAATAGTAAAAACATTGATTTAATTTTCCCATACAAAATGTTCCTACTTACCATTGGTAGCGCTAAACACCATTAAAATTAGAAACCACCGAATTAGTGAGATCAAGGAGAAATGAAGTTCACCAGGCCATAGTCACTACTATCATCATCGAATATGCGGTGCCCGAAAGGATCTGAACTTTGTTTAACATCTTGTTGTATGGGAGCTTACATAAATGGTGTTTTAAGAAAAAAACTAATACCTAAGTAAGCCAGCTGTGTTGATTACATAAATGTCCCTCAGACTTAAAAATAGCAGCCTGATAAGATTGAGGCTATAAGACGTCTAGTTTTGATCGTCTCTAGGATCCATAAAATAAATAATCCTTATAAATTCACTAATTTAGGCAGTATAACAGGAAATTAGATAGCGAAGAATATTTGGTTTCATACTTACAGGCTATGTTTCCCCAGGGCGCTTCTATAGACCATTCTTTTAACACCTTCATCTCGAAAGTAGGTACATACACTTTGTATTGGTTTTAGATACCTATCCAAAGTTCAATTTAATCTAGTTTAGATAAAAATTTGTTTTTATTTCAAATCATTTCAGTGTTTACACTTGTTTTTTGACATTTGATCCATCTGTCAGTTTCATGTGTTGTGTTACAAGTTTTTTAGTGATGTATAGCATTGAAATACTTGAAATATAATTGGGACAGCAAAGGGACTAGTGATGGGTAAAGTGATCAATCGCTGATCGCTCCCTAATTACTTCTTCGATCCTTTTACCTACTTCTTTAGTAAGCTATATTTTAATTATAAATACAAATGGAATAAAAAACACAAACAGACTATAATTAGGTCATTTACTTTCCACCTTTGCTATCTCACTCTCACAAAATAACTAATATTGTATAACGAATATTTGTGATAATTTCTGAAAAATGATACATATTATTTACAATTTACCTCCCATTAGTACCTAATAAAATTAACATTACAACTTCGATTTTATCTTAAACGATTTCACATAGTTTTTTTCATTGGTTTTCAAAAACTTGCTCACATGGGGGACTATCAGTTCAGGATTCGTGACATGGACATCATGTCCACCCGTCACTGTAACTCTGTAGAAGTAAGGCAGCGTCTCTTCACATTTTCTTAGAATATCGTCAGCAAATTTTTTCGAAGCTGTATCTCCGAAAGACTCCGACGCATCAAAGCTTAGAGTTGGTGGTAATTTTTCAGTCATTATTGTGTATAATGTCTCCTCAGGAATTGGTAACTGTGCGATCTTCTTCATCCGTGGCTCCCAAGACAATCTACACAAAAAATATTTGAGTACAATAGGTTGGTAAATTGGTAATGATATTTATGTAGTTTGATAATGATAGGTGCAGCATATTGTTAGAGTTTGTACAAAAAGAGGACAACTTCCTCTTTGAGGTTCTAGGTGAGGTTACCCGTGTGCTATTTTACTAATTTTGTTACTGCTCTGTCATTGCTAGTACAACTAAAAGTGTTTTATACTTGGTGGACACCCGTTCTGTTTACATCAGTACTCGCGTCTACCAAGTATACCTTTGATGCTGATTAAAATCTTATTGTTAGTTCACCATAACGCCACGACGGTTAGGAGATTGACTCAGTACTGAGGTGACTAGTGCTTATTAGAAAATAATTATTCCGGTGCTCAGCAGGCGTTACAGGCAAAAAATGATGATCAGGATAATAATGTAGATAAAAATCAATAATACACTTACTTATAAGTATCTATTCCCATCGGTATCAAGGATCTTTGAAGAACTATTTCAGATTGTTCTTCAGTGAAACTCCTGTTTCTAACTAATAAACCAACCGCTGAGTCATACGTGTGTAATCTTGGTTTTCCTGAATTCCACCTAAAAATAATAATAATATGGATCTCAGTACTTAATTCTTATTCTTTATTATTTTTTCTAGACTTTTTTCTGGATATTCATAAGTAATATTATAAAGTAGATCTTGCAAAATGGGGCCAGACTGTGTACAGTAGCTCCAAAAAACATTGAAATATGGTAAATAAATGCGCAGAGCAAAACAACTGCATTGAATGCTTAATTTAAATGGAATTTAATATTTTCTTGTTATATATTGATTTGTTTATTTTTTTGCGTAAGGCGGCTATCACACCGCCATATTTTACAAGCAATGTCAAAAAATAACACGAGAAAGATTCGAAAATATGAAATTCTTTTAATTGAAGATTATTTTGCAAGAAAATAATGAGAAAATCATTTACCAAAATAAATAAAGAAAATAATTGAATACTGTACTAGGTAATCGCCTGAGCTCGAAATGTTTTTTTTAATAGTTTTTAAAACAGTAGTAAAATTTGTTGTTACCTACTTCTGATAATTGTCGTAATAGTCTGTGTAGACTGCATGAAACCAAAGGGTCTGTTTTTTTTCTGCCACATAATACATAGCCAGTGGTAGAATTGGGTCAAAAAATATCATCTTGTTTATAAAATTGGGATAAATGTGATTATAAAATAGACCTGCAATGATAAAAACAAAATAGTTTTTGAGTATTAAATTTTACCAGAATGTATACTCATCTGTTTGCTGATTTTTTACCTATAATGCAACCCATTGAATGAGCCATGAATGCAAATGTCTTCCATTTCATATGTTCAACGATCCTTCGAATTACTTCCACCACATGTATTTGAGTAACAAGTAATCCTTTTGGGAATGGATCTGACTTTCCATGCCCTGAAACGTAAAATTGATCATACATGAGATATTGAAAACCTTGCTTTATAACTCATAGGACCATAAATTATACAAAGTATGATACTTACCAGGAATATCAAAACCAACAAAGTAATGTGTATCAGGTAATTGGTCGACTAAAAGTGTGAATGTTGCTGCTGTATCCATATAACCGTGAAGCAAAAGCATTGGTGGGTTATTAGGATTACCCCACGCCACCACTAAAACAAAACAATTTTATGTAAATATTAAAAAAATTACAATAAATGGCTTTGCAAAAATAATATTAATAATACGTCGCAATAATTGACATAAATTACACATTGATTGAAATAGTATCTCATTCACACTAAGTGTATATTTTCATTGCTCACTCTGCCTCGCACTCAGTCACAAATTATCCGCCTTACCGCAAAAGATTCAAACACTATTTAACCGTGCAACTTGTACTGTTAAACATTGTCTAAAGCGTGCGAAAAACTTTTGTGGTAAGACGGTTAATAATCGTCATGAAATCGATATATCATTAGAAACAGTCTCCAGCAGTATAGGCACATCACTATCACGAATAAAAAAAATAAGCATTGACTTGAAAAAAAAAATGAAAAATTCAATCAAAAAATTGTTTTACGTAAATTAAAATACCTAAGTAGGTATTTAGTGAAACCTACTTGTATTACATTAGTACCTATTATTGTACTTTGGTCAATTATTTATCGATCATAAAAAAAAACTAACCAAACTGTTTTTTTTTCAGTAGTATAAACGTCCAGTGTACCTATTTAATTTATATATTAAATCTTAAATACAATTTCAAAGAGACAAATAAATGCCTGATAATTGTGTAATTTCGACACTTACATGCGATTTTCCCCCATGGTGCAAGGATAGTTAACTCTTTTACTTTCTTTTCACTCATGTCTAGATTAAAGTTAAGTGGAACGGAATGTGATTGTTTTACTTGATATGTGTTTATTTTATCATTACAGTCCATTGATAAAAAATATTATAATGAGTCAAAGTCCAGCCAGTTATTATGTAAACGAACTTTGCGCAATTATTAAATGAATTACGATAATAATTATTGTTCAATTTTATACAATGTATAAACATGCACAAAAGTAAAATTCATGCTCAAAAACTGAGCATCATCTCTGTATCATAATTATCTTGTACCTATTAAACTAGTGATGGGAAATATGCTGAATTAGTTCAAGTTTCTGAGAGTTCGATCAATGGTTCGATCATTCATTTTGAGGATTATGAATCGTTTCTAAGATTAAATTTCCTCCTTTTTGACTATTTTATATTGATTATTATCAGTGCCGGATTTGCCTAAAGGCCGACAAGGCCCGGGCCTAGAGCGGCCGGATTTTAGGGGCGGCCAAAAACGTGTGTGTGTGTACCATAATAGAATTATAAAAAGAACACTAACAAAACTGTCACATTACTGCAAAATATATTTGTTTCATCAATCCCATCCTATGAAAAATATTCCCAAAAACAGTGGAGTTGATTTAGTTGCCCTATCAGCGGGCGGTCAGAGAAAATTGTTTAACTCAACATATTGAAATGAAAACATGTTCTTTAAGGCAAGTTTTACAGAGTTCACATTCTAGCTCGATGCGCATTGCTGTAGTTGGGAACACACGTGTGCGGAAATACTTTGCTGTATGTTTTAACACAAGAAATGAAGCTTTTTAATTTTTGGGTTGCTTCGTTGCACAATACCCATAGATGGCAATACGTAATTGTTTTACCATAATTTACGATTGGAGAGCCATAATATAACAATAAGAGTTGCTAACAATTGACTTAATCTTTCACTTTGTTAATTTTATGAGGGTTTTACAACATTTTGTAATTTTTGAGAGGGCAGTATAACTCGCACTTGTTCCTCAGCACGTGTCTAACATTTGCTTTACCTAAGCACGTTATCATAAATTAAGCTTTAGGATTCTAGAAATAAAGGTGAAAATGAAATATTTCTGGAAAGGATTGTATTTCAAATAAAACGTACTTTTGAAAGTTTTCTATCTAAAAAATCCACCAAGAGGGGTTACATTGGTTTTTACTGCACGGTCAACGACGCTCCATGTTGTAGGTATCTCAGTCAGTTTTGAACCGAGTATGAGGTACAGATTTCATGTGGCTCTGATTGTAATTTTACGTGTAATTATAAGTCAATAACTTAAGGTGACGCATTGATAAACTATAGTTTCAAAATCGAGTACCGCGCCCCTTCACTCGGACAAAATTTTACGCGGTCTCACTTGACAGGATCACGCCAGAGCGGCGGGCGGCAACGCTGGGCTAGCGTACGTGGCGCTGCTAACGGCGCGGCGGCGGCACGCGTCAACTCAATTTGCCTAGAGCATAGATAATCATGGAGTCGCCTTGTCCTTAATCAACAATTTAAAAAAAAGGCAAAAATTATTTTGATCTTTTTAATGTTTTTTTTTTTCATACAATACAGGGTTATTTCAACTGCTGTTTTTAAACTTTCGCGATTTGAACACATTATTATTATATACTACGGGACTTATCGCGCTCTGAAATTACGAGATAAATAAATAACTCATCATCCCGACGTTTCGTCCGAGTTGCATCAACCGTGGTCAAGGGTAGACACTCCGTAGAATAGTGAGTCTACCCGTGACCCGCAACAAAATGTATGGAACAGCTTTTTTTTTTTAATTTTGAGAAATGTTGCAGAACAAAAGTTGTTAGTTTTGAGAAATGTTGCAGAACAAAAGTTGTTAGTTTTGATGTACATATACAGAATAAACCTCTAAAAGGATGCTAATTGATTAGAAATAACCCTGTATACAAATTAATGTTGATTATGTACAGGTATCATAATCAATGAACTTATTTTTATCGTGCTTCACACACTTAGAAAAGGGTTTGGATGCCAGAAATAAAATATTTAGTTAATCGGTTTAAAATATAAATCATTTATTTACCGATATTTGGTAGGATAGGTGCGAGTGCGGTCTAGCACAGCTCTATAAGAACAGTGGTGAGGAATTCATAATAAGCATTAAAGTTGTAGAACAAAGGGGTATTTTACTATAATGTAAACGTCGTGAAGGAAAGAGAAACACTCACATACATTACATGTTAGAGTGAGATAGATTAGTTTTTGTATCATATTCCAACACGCCCCCTCAAAAATTAATCTATTTAAAAATCAATTCCTATTTTGATAACGAAATTTTATACAATTAAAATAACACAACACACCTTCCTACCTTGTCTGGGGATACATTCAAATTGGTTCAACATTTGTTGCGCAGGATTGGGGAAAACCCAGAAAAACCCAATCAAACCAATTATTCATCTTAAATATACTGTTTCAGTAACTCTACAATTTAAATATCAAAATGTTATTTATTTATGCATACAGTGAGTTACATAGGCTTCAGTAATTGAAACTACCTTTTCAATAAGGTATAGTATTGTACTCTGATTCATATTGTTCAAAGAATTCAAACAAATAGTGTGCTTTGATGATTGTTCTAATACACTACCACTATAAATATCATAACAACATTACTTCTCGTGACATAAATATTTGGCTCAGTTCTCAAATGTCCTTTTTAAATTAAATCTGTGGTCCCTTTCAACTCTTTCAAGTATCGTACGAGTAGGTCCCTTTTTAAAATGTATCAAATGATTGTTATTGTTATCAAATCTGCTGGATGTTTACAACATTATGTCGGTTGATTCTACAACGGGCTTTTGTATTATCGTTAGAACTTCTATACTATCTATTCTACTATCGTTATCGCTAGATCGTAACGATCTACCAGATAAGAGCTAATTGTCTCTCATCTATTTCCTGGTTCTATAGAGTTCACTCTATTGACCACTGGCTTTATAAACCTTTCGTTTACCACATCTCACACCTTGTATTAATTCGGTTCATACTAATTTAGTGAACTTACTTACAATATCTCTTGACTTCAATAAATTAATAAAAATAAATTCATTAAACTTAATAAATTAGTAATTTAAACAAAAAAAAATAGTCTTCAATAGAATAGAAGTCAAGATTAAAGTACATTATTTTATGATTACATTTTTTTTTTTGTGTATACCTGGTTACATATACCAATAAAGTCATTGTATCATTGCACCACTAATAAAATTAGCATCAACAATAACAACAACGAAATCGATACCAATAAACCATAGAATAACACCAATAAAGTCTATGTACCATTGCACCACTAATAAAATTAGCATCAACAGTAACGACAATATTGTTAACAATAAATCAAAGTAATCGGCCAAGATAACTTTCACTGATTTTTCATCAAACTTGGTTCCATCGTTAAAATTTTAATTTTGAACCGAATAATACTGCCGCCAGATGCGACTAAATTTATAATTTATTGGTGTGTTAGCGACGCACAAAATGCGTTATTCAGTGCTTTGTAGGGCTCAACATCTTAGGTTTCAGAAGCAGTTGTCACTGACTTCACCTAGATTATTTTCCGAGACCTTACTTCTGAACGTTTCATACAATACGTTCTTTATTCTCCGTACGTAATACGTACTATTTATCATACCATTTATTTGTCAATATGATGCACTGTTTAGTGGTAGCCAAATACCCGCTATAATATTGCAAACAGAACTCATTATCATTATCAATTATTCATTTGACAAACTCAACACCATTATTTACACCATTGACAATTTTTAACTTTAAATTATATTGAGCTTAGCAAAATAATTTCGGAAATATCGGAAGGACTATAGATCACATAACTGTATGCACGTCAAATAAAGGGTGTTTTATATTAAACCTCTTTGATCGGTTACATTATTAATTCACCATTAATACGTATATACTTTGCAAAGTTTATCATTCTGTCGAATTTATCGTATTCGCTCTCAATCAGTGAACATTACTTTGCTTTTTAACATATAATTTGCTTTGCCAATGTGGATTAATATCCAACAATTTGGCCATTTTTTTTTATTTACGCCTCTATTTAATGAGCTATCAAAGAATAAAAGCAAATATCTCAACTGAGTTATGCCTGATCAAAATATGTGTTCAAAAACTCACCCATTTCCATCGCTTTACCTTTTGCGTTTTATGTACCTGTTCCTCGCCAGGTTTGCCAAAATGACTGTCATTGTCATACCGGTCTGCTGCTGTCTATTTCATCTAAGTGGGATTTCTGGACGAAACAGAACGTCCTGTAGCATTCTCTTAGCACGATCTTGGGCGTCATCACTTGAAGTGTTACTTTTATTATCGCCTTTTTTGTGTTGTAAAAGTCTATTTTAGCCATAGAACCATATGTTCGGGTTTTGTGTCAACATTCCGTAAATATTTGTAATTTTCACTTTTGATCATCAACCCTGATACAAAAAGTTTATTTGTACTTATAAGCTTGCGCATTCAATTGCTTTAGAAAACTTCATTGGCTCGTTTTCTTTTTTGTCTCTTCCGTCGCAAATAATAGCAAGCTAGACACTTTTTCCTTTAATGTTGTACTCCATCAATATTCCAAGTTCGCAAATTAGAATTTACAGGTTTAAGTTTCTGCGTCATATGTATAATTTGTTTACAGCTTATCCTGGAGAATATTCATCGAGATTTTCAGAAAACTCTGGTCATCGTCTTTTCCGCATTCGTTTTATATCATTCATTTTCCATCTACGTGACGATTTTATTTAAGTCGGGGATGTCTCCTCAAGCTAGCTTCTCAATGACTATTGCCATTTGCCATATATCACAGCATCATAATTTACTCTCCGGTAGCCTCATAGATAGTGAACTTATCTGCTTCGTCTAGTTTGCAGTTGCTGCAGCAGTATTCGAAACCAGTTCATTAAACATTTCGAAATGTTTGATGAAGGGGCTCATCTTTTTGTAGATCATCTCCCAATTAATCGCTTTGGTCAGCACGTTTACTTCTTACACAGAATTAGCTCAAATATATATGGACTGTGAGTGATGTCCTTTTCTTAGAGCCATCAATACTTCTTCCAACATAAATTGCGTCCAATTTTGAGAAAATATTCGCAATTATTACTTCACTTGCGAATCTAAGCAGAGAGTCAGCCACGATAAAGTCCTTTATGGCTCTCGAGCTCGTAGGATATGAACCTGCATCTCTCTGAAATTCCGGCTCTGCTTTGTCTGATTAAGCTAGAACGCTATCTGCGAAGCTGCCAAATTAGTAAAGTGTTTATCATTTTTATCAACTACTATAGTGTTGAAAAGTGTAGGTATCTTAATGTTAAAACTAACGCTTTTTGTGAAAAATATATCAATATTCTGAAAATGGCATCACATAATCTATGGAATCCCCGACCGAACAATCGTCAACGTCACCAGTATTTTTTTCTATTGAAATGGTAGCTGAATCATTTTCTTTCCCTTTTGAAATCACGTATTCTGGGTCACGAATTGGCCTGTTCCTTATGTGTCTAGGGTCAACCAACTCGGGAAGAAGACAATCATAGTAAAATTTAAGCAGTTTTGGCTCCATTATATCTGACCAAAATTTATCGTCTCTTTCTATGATTTCTATTTTCATTTTTTTGTCTCCATACCATATTCCAAGTAAGGCCTCCTGTTTTCTGCAAATATGTAACTGGCCTTGGACTTGAAAATACCAGTCTGATTTTTTGTTGACTACTATTTCGCCGTCTTTATTTTTTTTATAAAAATGCATCTTATTCTGTTCAATCGCCTCGTCTATACCCATTTTAAATGGTGCTATGGGACATTTTATTTCGACTATTTTGTTGTCATCGGTAATCCCATCAGGCGTTGCCCCCAAAAATGGATATTGCTCATCTATAAATAGACCGCATTTTCTAATTTTTGTGTCTACCATAACCGATAATTGTTCGATTGCAATTTTTTCGTGCTTTTTTCCGTGAGTTATTGATGACACGTTGTCAATATTTGGCTTGTAAAGTAAATTTTTTACTACGTTTCGGCATGTATTCGACTCTTTTCTTTTTACAATTTTACCGAAGTTTGATGCAGTTAACATGCTTCGCCTTAATTCCAACCATTCTCCAGATTCACTTTGTAGTATAGTTCGTTTTTCTACGTCTTTTCGCTGTTCTTCGGTTTTCGTCAAATTCTGGATGAAGGTGTCTTTGGCCTTTTTTAATGTGTCGTCATCCAAGTCTGGCTTATCCACAATTTCTCCATAATCTAGATTTAATGTACGCGGCACCAAAGTACGATTTTTTTTCCTCTTGCAGTTTTGTTTTGTTCTATTCTTTTTTTCATTTACAGCTCTTTCGTATTTTGTAATAGTTTTTTTTGGGCTATTTCCATAAATATTACGGTGGACAGTCGACAGCAAGTTGCCGGTGTTAAAAGATATTACTGCACCAGAGCATCTTGCTTGGTAAGCTCTTCTTTGAGAATAATTTACCCTTTTTCCACCAACAAGTTTGGCAATGACTCCGTTAAATCTTTCCACTACATTACTGTCGACATCTTCAATTAAACTATGGGCTTTTTCAGCCAATCGTGCGACATGAGTTTTTATTTTTTGCCAAAGCAAACTCCCAAAAAACGGATTAGGAGCGTCTATTTGCATATGTTTTTTGCATAATAACTGGTTGCAAGTTTCATGAGAGTTAAACGCATGGCCAATAGATGCGTTTATATCTTTATATAAACCATCTGTATTTTGGCTCTCCTTGTGAAGTTTTATAGCGTCGCAAATATATTTCCTGGAGCGCATTATTTTCTCTTGTGTCAAATATTTCCTGTCTGTAACGTTGAAGTGAGTGTCTGAAGTAAGTTGCTGTAACTTATTGCAATAGTTCCTCAGTAAATGATTCCGACAGAAAATTTTTGACACTGTTAAGCCTGGGTATGGCCGAGCATTTATTATTTTGGCATAGGTGCTACTGTCGCCATCAGCAATAAGTCGCGCGTATATTATACCGTGCATTTCAATGGATTGTTTAAACCCCTCAGTTATTATTTGGGATTCCATAGCAGTAGAAGCCCCTTCAAAGTTTTTATAACAGACATGTTCTTTGGGACTTTCTTTTTTGTTTTGAGCTCGGGCACAAATACAACAATACTTATTTTTGACACACATGTACAAAACTTGGCCAAAACGTCTGCCAATTATGGCTGCAGCACCCGATAATGCAGCATAGTTTGTTCTGTATGAGCGTTTGCTCCAACACCCATCTACAATGACATCAATCATGGGAATGCCATCTTTTGTAACCCTGCCTTCAATAACAGCTGCTTCTTTCTCTTTTTCTCCGGCTATTTTCATTTCCTCCCAGGCAGTTTCTTCCCAATCGTCACAAACATCGTCCTGCATTTTATTGTAAGTGTGTTCAGACATAATGGGTAATCCTACTGCTGCGGAAAACTGCTTCAGTTGCGCGTGACCACAACCTGCTGCCATTATTCCTGCAACAACATCTTTGTTTACATCAGCCAAAGATGATTTTATTTTGTTTTTATAATTACACATAGAGCAGACAAATGTAAATTCCGATTGTAATCCAATTCGATGTTCAGAAACTAATTTCATTGAGGCTAATCCGCAGTCAAACAGAGATTCATGTTGAGAGAGTTGTATTAGTTGTGATGTAAAATGATTAACATCTATTACTCGATGCCCCAAGTCGGGTATTTCTGTATGAATCTGAAATTTAAGCACATATTTTAGTATTTATTTAGTTTGAATTTCTTATTATGTAAACATGTCTTAGCTATAACAAAATCCTTACTGTAGTTTCAGAGGTACTTTCGAATATGTATGGAATATCTTCATTTTCAGGGTTTTGTTCATTTAACTGAAACAAAATTACACAAGTTCAACTTGCAGACGAAGTAAAAAACGACATTTTCAAAATATAACCAAATCGACAACATCCTCTTTTTTGAAGTCGGTAAAAAGACAAGACAATAATCGCGATAGTTTAAAAAGGTACTTAAGTTTACCGTTTCCACCGAATCCTCTGATGTGGGCAACACATTTTGTAACTCTTCATTTTCAGGATTTGGTTCTTTTAACT
The DNA here is from genome assembly GCA_949316475.1 of Hypomecis punctinalis. Taxonomy (NCBI): domain Eukaryota; kingdom Metazoa; phylum Arthropoda; class Insecta; order Lepidoptera; family Geometridae; genus Hypomecis; species Hypomecis punctinalis. Next base: position 5,671,424 of record OX438822.1, read on the forward strand.
GAAATTAAATTACTTACATTACTATTAAAGGAATTAGACATGTACAAAATGGAGTACAGTGGCGGAGGTATAGGTACTAACTACTCACTAAATACCTGGAAAATCTTTGTGATAAAGCAGGGAGAATAATTTTAATTTCGTTTATTTAAAAGAAGAAAAAATAATAACCCTATCGACAACTTCCTCTTTTTTGAAGTCGGTAAAAGACAATACTATAACCGTGATAATTTAAAAAAAGTGTTTAAATTTACCGTTTCCTCTGAATCCCCAGATGTCGGCAACACGTTGTGTAACTCTGCGTATGTTGGTGATATTTCTGGGTGGCTACAAAATAAAATGATGTAATTATATAATTATTAAAAAGTTAAAGCTAACACAATTATTTAGGTGATAGAACATCACCTAATAAATATCATTATTTTAGATAGGTTTCTAAAATATCAAGAGACGACTCCATAGCTTTTTGTTCTGATATTTGTTTCCTACAGTATGGTTAGTTTGTACAGACAAATCTTAGTAGGTACACACTTGAAAATAAAGAATAGACGGAGTATTATTACTAGATACTTTAAATTGATTGCTGACATGATAGATAGGTACTTGGCATGGACTCACTCTCTATCTACTGGCCCTGTTGAGGATGTGGATTGACAATCGTCAGGTTGCAGTTTCCGTTTTTTTGACCTAAAAAAATTGTAAATATAGGTAAATGCAGAAAAATTGAAGTACCTAGGTAGTAAGAATGTGATAATCCATAATCTGTAGACGAATGTGTATTTGCCAAATATAGACTTTATTATTAGGGCATTAGAGTGCAACTATTTATTGCAAGTTTATTATATATGTAATTCGACTTACCCAAACATTCCGTCATTTTTTTTAGGTTTTCTTTTTCGTTTTTGTAAAAACAATTCTTTCCGCTTATTTTTCCTCCCCATTTTCTATGCACACTTGTTCACTACTATTTACACACTACCAAATAAAAATACTAAGTACCTAACTTACTACCTACTATAATAATGTTCTAAAGCTACAATATAATATAGTACACTAAAGTCTAACTTATAATTTTGAAAATAATTCTGAAGTAAATTACTCGGTTGTCGTCGCACAGAGTACCTAGAAGACAATAACCAAAAACAAACAGCACGCATCTCGCGCCGTCCGTACTTTGCGGCGTTGCCAGCCCGACGCTGAGCGAATCATGCGCTCGTCGGAGTCGCAACGTCGCACCGGTACGGCGGCGGCGGCCCAGATAGTGCCGGATCAAATATTCTGAGCAAACACTGTAGAGTAAAAGCTAAACTAGAGTAGGCGCGAAGAGATTTGATTGAGTTTTTAATTAATTACTCATAATATACAATTTAAAAAAAAAAAATTCTCGGTTTATAATAAAGAAAAGGGATCTGGCTATTTTATTCGTAAAAAATAATGGGGTGTTGTCGCTGATAATTCTGAGCATTCGAATTACTAAAATTTTTTTGGTGAGCAATTTGTTTTATTTTTTTTTTAATAAAGCCGGTTACTTTTCAAAATTTTGTCCGGTTCATTCAATTTATTAAGATTTTCCCTTATCTATGACATTTTTTAAATTTGAATCGATATCATTCATCCTCTCACATCGCGCATTCAAAAGTACTCGTTTTTGCCGTTTTCGTGTTTCTCGGCCCGGTGCCTCGTCTTAAATGAATAAAATGCATAATGCCAATTTTTCTAAGTGCGATAACACCGAAGTGGATATTTTTTGAACATGTCTTTGTCAATTGATGGAAAAATAAGACTAAGTGGAGCTGAGTATTTTAAACGGGCTAAGGAAAATAATGATGAACAAAAAGATGTTATTAGAAAACCAGCAAAATTACATTTTTTTAGAAAAACTTTCACTAATTCTGTGAACTGCACAACCGATCAAAACCAAGTACTTCCACGTGTTATTAAGTCCAAGGATGCGCCATCAGTAATCCTTCAGCGAAGATACTCCAAAAATGAGTCAAGTGAAAGGAGAAATTTCTACGTGTTTACACGTGCTGAATCCTGCTGATGGAGACGACGATGATCCTGCAAAATGGGTTATGGGGGGGGGGGGGGGGGTACCAGATAAGCTGGCCTAGAGCGGCTCAGACTGCTAGTCCGCCTCTGATTATTATTCATTGAATAGATAGATCCCATTACGCGAACGAAGTGCCGTGGCAATAAGTGAAACTAATTTTGATAGATTTGTTATGCTACTGTACCGACGCATATGTAGGATTTCTTCTGTTAGACAGGCTCTACACGTACTATCACGAGTACCTATCTAGGTCACGCGCTCATTAGAAATTTGCATGGAAACTCAAATCACTCATGGAGTCTTACTTGTAATAACTATTATCTAATTATTATGTTTACCGTCTCACTCATTATTAACTCATGTAAGACAGCCTACGAAAGCTTTCTATAATTACAGAACATGTAGATCAATAAAATCAAGTCCTAATTATTTTTTCCTTTGGCTTTCTTATCTCTTTATTTGACGTTTTGTGTAAAAATGTTGATAATTGTATTTTTTAGACCACTTGCACAGTAAAAACATGAAAGCTAATAATAATAAACTTAAAAAAATCTCAATCTCGTTGCCTTTGATCTTAAAACTAATTAAGTTACATTGTATATTTTTTTTAATTTGAGGTGTTCATATTGTATGGAATGTGAAACTAATTTACACAGAGTACGTACACAAAGGAATTAATAAAGAGAGTTAAAAATAAATAGGTATAATAACATTTTATTTCAAAATTGCATAAAATTATTTAGTAAGAATCAACTCTCAAGTCATTAGTTACATTTCTCACAGTGCATTCAAAATAATATTAACATCACAGCTTATATAACGTTTATCACAGTTTACTTTTATTTATTTTACTATCACTACTTGTCAAAAAATTCTCAATGTGTTCAACCATAAACTCAGGATTAGTAATATGGAAATCATGACTACCGGTGACGGTAACCATGTTGAAATGCGGTATATGTTGCTCCCAGTCATTAATTAGATTTTCAGAATACTCTGTGGCGCCTGGGACCTTAACGAATTCACTGTAGACCGATGCGTTGATGGCCAATGTTGGCGGCAGCTTAGATATGACAAAATTGAAAGTGTCAGTAGGTATAGCAATGTGAGCGAGGTATTTGACTCGTTGCTCCCAGGACAGCCTGTAGTTATAAAAAAATACATTATTATCGTGATTATTATGAAAATATTTTTTTAAGGTTTATTAAATCTAAATGGTACCTATTTGTCATTAGAGCACAGGTGGTGATACCGAGCATTATGAAGGTATTTTTTTCTTACCAATAATATTTTATTTTGTCTCATGGATTGGTACCTAAATAAAATTTAGAAAACTAAAAACTTACCGATAAGTGTCATTTTCTGTAAGTATGAAAGATCTCGATAGAACAACTTCACCTTGTTCTTTGGTTAAATTTCTATTACGAGCTACCAAATTGATCCACGATTCGCGATTTTGTGATTTTGGTTTATCAGAATGTAGCCTGAAAGTCAAACAATTATTGTAAAGAAAATATCAGAACACATTTTTTTATAAATAACTGTAAAGAAATGCAATAGATTAAATATAAATTTAAGTTCTTACTTTTCATAGTATTCGTAGTAGCTGTGGTAGATCAGTTTATACCACAGATGAGGATGATGATGGATCACAAAATACCAAGCTAGCGTAGGTTTGGGATCCAAAAATATCATTTTACTAATATTACCCGGATAGAAAGTATTGTAGAATATACCTAAAACGAAATCAAAGAAATCTTTTATCTTCTTGTAAAAATATATTATATAGTAAGTGTCGTATAGATTTTCACGTAAAAATCCATTAAATAATATCATATTACAAATAATATTGTTGGCATACTAGTTGTGGCTTTGCAAAGTGCAAGGAACAGTACAGAAAACAATAAATATTTCACAAGTCGAATATTTTTACCAATCATGCAGCTCATAGAATGTGACATAAATGAAAATGTCACCCATTTCATATGTTCCACCACCACACGGATAGTTTCTACTACATGTAGCTTGTTAATGAGAATTCCTGGTGGAAGAGGGTCGGATTTACCATGTCCTGAAAAGTAAGAAAATACAAATTTCACACTAATTCCAAAGAGCATATTTTTATAAGTCGTTGAATTAGTGACATTAGCTGTTAATTATTTTCATATTATGTACATTAAAAAACAGTAATTATGCAAAATGTATCCCGGTGTAGACACATTTATATGATTTCTTTTACGTAGAGTAGGCATATTTATATAGTATGTACGTAGTTTTTTGCATGAATTCTCTTCAGAGGAAAGAAAAAAATATATATACGTACAAAAAAATGTACAAGGGCAAAAATGTACATCAAATTGTACCTGGTATGTCCACACTAACGTAATAATATTTATCAGATAGTTTTTCCACTAAAAAGTTAAAAGTTGCTGCGGTATCCATATAACCATGCAACATCAGTACAGGAGGATTCTCGGGGTTTCCCCAGGAAATATCTGGAAGCAAAAGAAAAATTAGAATATCTCAATATAATAATAAGACAATTTGAAACTCAAACAAAAGACAGACTATACTTTGGGTACAACATAATTTTATTGAGAAATTAATATATTAAAAATATAAGTTTTTACTAGGACTTTCGCTCTCAAAATGTTAAATACGCACAGAGTTATTCAGAACTGGTGTACTAAGTCGAAATGGAATGTTTTAACGTTTACTATGGGCCAACAAGGAATTCGAAACAGTTCTATGCAAAATCGAAACTCGGAATCGATAGAAGGTATGAAACGGCTCATTTTCTTTTCTAGCTGATAGGACAAGTAGACCCTGTATAGGGTTTTTAACATGTTTCAAAGCGCGAACGGTAAAATATTTGTGATGGTACATAATTATTCAATCTCTGGATAGTGGATGCCATGCCACACTAGTATTTTTTATTACTAAAACTCAGTACAGCACAAACTATTGAGAATCGAATTCGGCTCAATCTTTTCAAATCCTCACGTCACAAGTCAATCTCAGCTCAGTTCAATATCATTCGGCGATGATGGCACATCACTAGTAGTAAAAACCGGCCTTGACCGAAATGAACTTTGAGCGGTGGTTTTAACATGTGTACTGTGTCTGTTGCATTACATTTCAATTAAGTTTTTAAGTTAAAATAAAGTTTATTTTAGTTAATCAATTTATTATAGTCAAATTCAACTTTTATTTGTGGGATCTATTCCCCCACGATCGAGATTGTCTCGATTAATTTTATTCATTACATCATGTAACGAACGAGAGCAAGGAGGAGCGATATATTTCTCTCTTATTTACTCCTTCGTTCCGTCGCGTTATCAGTGACAGTCACTATGACATTCTTCTAAGATAATTAAATACATGTTTTTGTATACTTACAGGCTATTTTCCCCCATGGTGATTTTATGTACGAATCTGTCATTTCTTTATCACACATTGTAACACACGCACCGTTTCCTCAATAAAATATGTAATTAAAACAAGACATCTTTTATCTTTTTGGAGTTCCGTGATAAAAAAGCAACGGCACTAACTAGATAATATCTGTGGCACCAATGACGTTTTAGAGTATGTGCAAAAAGAGAACCATCGTGGCGTTACGTGGAACTAATAAGAACATTTTTATCAGCAGCAGCAAGGTAAGGCTATACGTGGTAGTCCCGAGTACTGATTAAAACCGAATTGATGTCTACCAAGTATCAAACACTTTTAGTCGTACTAGCAATGACAGAGCAATGTTGTCAACGTAACATAATTAGTAAAATGGCACACGGGCGACCTCACCTACGACGCTTCTCTTATTGCACAAACTCTACTTGTAATGTTATTGAACGTAGAGATATTTTCAATATTTATCTGTGACGTACAAGTACGAGTATAACTAGAGTGCCACAAACTTATCTGACCCGGTAGCGGCGTCGTTTTTAGGGTTCCGTACCCAAAGGGTGAAAACGGAACCCTATTACTCCGCTGTCCGTCTGGCTGTCTGTCACCAGGCTGTATTTCATGAACCGTGATAGCTAAAAAGTTGATATTTTCACAGATGCTGTATTTATGTTGCCGGTATAACAACAAATACAAAACTAAAATCAGAATAAAATGAAAGGGGGCAACATACAACAAACCTGAATTTTGCCGTTTTTTGCCCAAAATTAATGGTAACAGGTAGATGCTTAATATATTCACAGAATATTTAGGTAGACAGGGTTATTTCTAATCAATTAGCATCTTTTTAGGGGCTTATTCTGTACATCAAAACTAACAACTTTTATTCAGCGACTTTTGTCAAAACTAAAAAAAAACCAGCTGTTCCATACATTTTGTGGCGGGTGAACAATATTTTTCTATGGAACAACAAACAATTTTTCCGAGTTTTGACAAAAGTTGTAGAACAAAAGTTGTTAGTTTTGATGCACAGAATAAGCCCCTAGAAGGATGCTAATTGATTATATATATATTTATATATAATCAATTAGCATCCCTGTATATTTTCTTCAATAGTAAATGATTAAAATAAATATTTTAGGGCGGCTCCCAATGCTCCTAAACAGTACGGAAAAATAAATATTTATGGGGGTACGGAACCTTTTGTGCGCGAGTGTGACGCGTACCTACTTGGCCGATTAGTACTGTTGCCAATATTTTATGTAATGCTAAATTAGGTGGAAAATGTCAGTATGAATTAATCACATTAATGCGAAAGTTTATGAGTGTATAACTGTATGTATGTTCGTCCATCCATTTCTTTCAAATGACCTTACTTCAAAATGGCGTCATTAGTTCCTCTTTCGACCACAGGCGCCATCGTAATTTTAACACCTAGCAATTTTGAATGTTCCTGTTCTATTTTCACTAGGTATATGCATTTGAAAGAGTGAAGCCTATTATAAGTTGCTATTAAATATACGATGGTGTATTTTTAATTGGGCCAATGGCGAAGTAGTGAGCTCGGGCGTAGGGAGCGCGCGGGAGGCATGAGGTTGGCGGGCGGATGTGCCCCGGCGTCTCGTCTCTCTGGCTTCCGCGCGTACCCATATTTCAGCTTTTGCGCATAACTTCCCATCTTTCAATTTGTGTGGCGTGTAAGAGGTTGGCAACCTTATGTAAGGTGGAGGATTATTAAAGATAGTACCTACCTACTTATCATCTTTATTTTATCGTCCAAAGATTATTCCTACTTACATGAGATAGCTACTAATCATAAAAAGACAAAGTACAATTTAGATTTAATATATTTGCTATTTCTTATAATATCTAATATCACATAATCGTTGCTTACAAAACTATCAATATTATTTATAATATCATAGTTTCTCGCAGGTATTTTCTTTAGGAAAATGCCGTGAACCAATAGTTCTTGTAGGTGCAGTTTTTCTTCAGTAATTTTTGAAGGAGTTTTTGCTTCGCGTAGGTCTTGTTCACTGTAAAATTAAAAAAAAGCGAATTAAACCATAGGTACGCATTTTTTTTTAAATGATGATGATGCATTATTCATTTTGATTAATTTAACAAGTAAAATAGTTAGGTAATGTTTATTTTTCTTATTGCATTCTTCATTGAATAATAATGTTAATGGTAGAAAGTTACATATTTAGCGCCTGGCAAAATATAATAGCAAAACGTTTGCACGCATTTTACTTTGTGCAGGCGTTATGCATAAGGCAGTTTTATATACGTTTTATACGCCAAACCCCATCTTGCTCACTCACACAATAAATTATAGAGTACCTTACTGTACCAGCTCTTTAATAGTCCACTGCAAGACGTAGGCCTTCCCACGAATTATAGAGTAATAGTATAATAATGAAAAAAATCTGACGTACCAAAACCAATTAGTTTGTAGACCTAGGTATTTCTAAGCATATCAATTTTCTTAAAACATTATGCTTGCAAATTATAATGAAATACATAATATTATTTATCAATTATATAATAATGTATTGTACAGAAGCTACATACCTATAAGGACTTTAGTTTAATTGCTATGTACTATATATACCTAACTAGGGAGTACAATCCCGGTCGATATTTTCAATCCATAGGTATTGGCGGGATTGGCCAACTTAATATCGGTCAAATTTCGACCGGGATTAAATCCCGGTAGTAGAAGCCGGGATCCGGGTATTTTGGGATCCGGGTATTACATTCCCTATACCTAACTATACAGGGTTATTTCTAATCAATTAGCATCCTCTTAGGGGCTTATTCTGTACATGAAAACTAACAACGTTTTTTCAACGACTTTTGTCAAATCTCAATAAAATATCGTTCACCCTCGATAAAATGTATGGAACAGCTGATTTTTTTTTAGTTTAGACATAAGTCGCAGAACAGTTGTTAGTTTTGATGTACAGAATAAGCCCCTAAAAGGATGCTAATTGATTAGAAATATCCCTGAATATTGTACATACTCAAATGTAGATATTTACCTATTGGCCAAATCAAACTTGTTGGCGTCTGTGAACAAGAGGTGAGTGGTTGCGCAGTACTTAGCATAGCAATACGAGTATGGGATGATTTATATTAGGACGGGGCGGGCGCGGGACAGGCCGGACGGGGCATAAAGGATTCACACATACGGCAGGCGCGGGTCGAGTGCGGGTCGGGCGCGGTGCGGGGCGGGAGTACGGCGTGTCTATTAGTACCTACCTATTTCAATGCCAGTTGCCAATTACAATTGTAAGGTCCTGGGTTCAAATCCTGGTCCCAGACCAGTGACCTCTTTGGAACTTATGTACGGAGCAATACCTGGACTTACACACTACTGGCTTTTCATTGATGGAAAACATAGAGGAAATCTGTATGGGTACGTCCGCAGAAAAAAATGTCGTTTGTGAATTCTGCAACCCGCGCTCTGTCAGCGTGATGGATATGGCCCTTCGTGGGTGGGCCTACGTTCAGTAGTGGACTTTTGAAAAAAGCCGGTACAGGTATTCGACATAATTCATTTAGTTTTAGTTAGTGGTGTTGTCGTCTATTGAATCAATGGACGACAACACACAGAACGCGAGCGCAGGTCGGGCGCCCGCCGTATGTGTGGATCGGCCTTAAAAGCCCGTCGTCCGGCCCGTCCCGCGCCCGCCAGTCTTAATATAAATAATATAAATCATCACTAAAGTAGGTACATAGTGTACCAGTTACATTTAAATTACACCTGAATAAATAAGTACTGTATAACCTACTTATACAATAAAAGCTTGAATAAATATCTGTTGTTCCATTTACCGATTTAAAACAAACTTCCTGAATTTTTCAGCCCATTGTTCGAAGTCCGTGTACAGTTCTTCTAAAGACGTCAATGACTCTCTCGCGGACAAATCTGAAAATATAATGATTTGTTCTAAAGGGGATATAAAAAATTCCAAGTAGATCGGGAGACAAAATTATTTTTTACAAAAATTAGCATGACCGACTTCACCCGTGTACAGAATGCGCGAATATTTCGCACGGATCGATGTATCATTTTTCACATTATTGTTGATTTATCAAAAATGGCTCAGCCGATTTCGATAAAATTTAAATGGGACCAATTTCGAAGTATACTCATTCCAATAAAAAAGAATTATTGAAATCGGACCACTATGAAAAAAGTTATGCGTGGTTATACATAAAAAAATATATATACGCTTCGAATTATATACCTCCTCCGGTGGTTCGTCGGTCAAATAATTATTTTTTGCAAAAATTTGCATGACCGACTTTCACCCGTGTACAAATTCATTAGATACATAGTATAAAACAAAGTCGCTTTCCGCTATCTGTCCCCATGTATGCTTATATCTTTAAAGCTACGCAACGGATTTTGATGCAGTTTATTTTAATAGACAGAGTAATTCAAGAGAAATGTTTATATGTATAATACACCTATGCGAAGCCGGGGCGCATCGCTAGAACGCAAATATTATGCACGGGTCGATGTAACATTTTTCACATTATTGTTGATTTATCAAAAATGGCTCAGCCGATTTCGATGAAATTTAAATGGGACCAATTTCGAAGTATACTCTTTCCAATAAAAAAAGAATTATTGAAATCGGACTACTATGAAAGAAGTTATGCGTGGTTATACAATAAAAAAATATATATAAAAATAATATAATAAAATAAAATTCTTTATTCGACCAAAAACAAAGTTACATATTTTAACTTAACTAAGCTAGAATAATTGACTAAAAAAAATTTATAACAGGTTTCTGTTGCCGAACTAGGCCGAAGCCTGTGTTTCAGCTTACAGTGCCCTCCCCCCTATATGCACATTTCCCGCCATAACATTTTTGAAAACTTAAGTTTTAAGAACAGGACGAATAAAATCTAAACGAGCAGGTACCCATACAAAACCAACTTAAATTAATTTAGGATGACGGTATTTACAAAAAGTCTAGTAAATAAAATAAAACTGCTTGAAACTTTTCAAAACCAAATCAGACAAATGTGTCAAGTAATTGCTCAACCTGCTTAATTGTCGTGTCGTGGGTAGCTACGAGTATTAGTCAGATATATACGCGTGGAATTGTATATGTACCTCCTCCGGTGGTTCGTCGGTCAAAAAATAGCTGTAGACGGTTGAAAACCCACTAAGAGAGATTTTTTATTTTGTAGGCTGTGTCACACAAGTTGGCGGTAATTAAGTTAGGAGCTGCGCAATATGCATTATGCAATCAAGCGGCTTTATGTGAGCTTCAGTCAGGATTGGATATTGCGCAGCTTGTAGCTAACTTCACATCCGCCGACTTGTGTGGCGCGGCCTTAGGGTATCGTACCTACCAGCCTTTTTAACCGACGAAATGGAGGAGGTTTGTAAGTCGATGTGTTTTTTTATGTTTGACCACGCATAAAGCTCGAAACATACTATCGGACGCGGCTTACGGACGCGACTGACAGCCGCGACCTAGACTATGAAAGTACACTGAGCCGTGCACACTATCGGACATCAGTCGCGGACGTCACCTTCGGACGACCTTGAGCGTTCGGACGTCCGAGAGCGATCTGGCACACCGTATGTTTTACGACTGTGCACACATTGCTAAGTCGCGGCTGTCAGTCGCGTCCGTCAGCCGCGTCCGATAGTATGTTTCCGGCTTAAGGGCGGGTCTAGTACATCTAGACAAACGTCTTTTGTACTACGACTTTCGGAAAATCGCAAAAAAAAATATCCGCGGCAAAATGTACATTTTGCCGCGCGTTGACGAACTTTTTGTATGAGAAAGCTGATTTTTTCTTCGTGATTGTTCAAATGTCCTGGAACAAAATAGGTATGTATGTCTAGATGTACTAGATCCGCCCTTAAAAGGTTAGAGAAAAAAACCCTTTTTAAATAAAAAAATATATTTAAATAAAATCAGAAAAGTACGAGTTGGACTCGTGTATGAAGGGTTCCGTACCGTATGGGACCGCCCCTTATCAAGAGTATCACGTTTGTTTTATGGGAACCCCTCTTAAATTTTTATAGTATTCAGTTTTCAGTATTTGTTGTTATAGCGGAAATCGAAATATCATCATCTGTGACAACTCTCTAGCTATTACGGTTCTGGAGATTCAGCCTGGTGACGGACAGTGGAGTCTTAGCAATAGGGTCGTTTTTACCCATTGGGTACGGAACCTTAAAAACCGAAGTTTCACAAACTAGAAAATAGTACATAATAATATGCTCCATAGAAGCCTTTAAAGATGAGGACAAACTTACAGTTTGATGAAAATATGTCTTAGAAAATTAGGTTTATAATTTAAACTAACACTTAAGGTGAAGGTGGCAAAGTGCGCCTAGCGGATAAGTGCGCCTACCACAAATATCTTGAAAACTACCGATTGGATACTAGTAGGGACACTTTACATCGATGATACAAACTAAAACATAGTTCTTGGTGATAGTCACAGATGGCTCTAGTCATGTGAGTTTGAGACACGCGTCATTTTATTTTCACTGTCATTGCAAGTGGTGAGGAGAGATGACAGTGGAGTAATCGTCGTCATAAATCTCAAGAAATTGAGTTTTTATCGACATACGAGTGAGGTAAGTGCACAATTTAAACATTGTGCTTTGAGATTTTGACTTTATATCACGAATGTCTAGTAAAATTTATATATTTTTTGCAAATTTAATATTCTGATCTCAAATTTTTATAGTTGGGGAAGTGCGCCATACTGACTTTTTATATGGCGCACTTCGCCGCAATCCAGAGGTTTGTAACCTTTTTAAACCTGTCTTTTTATAAGCTTTTATTTAACTTGCAATGTATGTTTGCTTGATTGTATGGCGAGCAACGCTGCTGGGGAGAAAGGAGCTCCATTTATGATTTATAAAGGGAAGCACGTATGGAGTAATTGGACCTCTGATTTAGCGTACCCTGGAACGTTATATACAGCCACATCTAATGTCTGGATAGAATCGCAAACCTTTTTGGAATATTTTTTATTTATTCTGATGATTGGCGATACGATTCAGCCAACACTTCTCATCTATGATGGTCACAGTACACATGTATAAATGGCTGTAATCGAAAAAGCCTTATAACAACCATTAAGTAGTTCCATTCCATGGTATTTATTCGTAAATAAAAGAAAAAATATACTTGATACTCGATTATCAATATTTAGAAAAAAGGTTTACAGCCACTGATTTAAAGTTGTATGGCGCACTTAGCCGAAATTTGGTTTGACATACATAGATTCTTCTAGAATGTGGCTATGAAGAAAAATTAAATGTTATGCGTTTCGTTGCTTGTTTTCTTATAATAATATGTGGCTGTTTTTATCCCTACGTTTCATTATTGCGTTTTACTAATACCAGGCGCACTTACCCGATTTGGCGACAAAGTGCGCCTGGTATCATGTTTTCTTATTTTGTGCTAAAAATCATTATTTTAAGGTTCAGATTGAAATGACACGACATTAGTTGTAGTCGCAAAACATCATAGATCCATAAGATACCACGACAAGTGTCAAGTTCGTAAACTAAAACACAAGTTATATTGCACCAAAGTCAACTATGCAAAAAATATGGCGCACTTTGCCCCGCTCACCTTACTTGCTCTTGAATCCATTTTGAAAACTTCTAGTCTAGCAGAGAAGACTCCACATTACGGTATGATGTTTCACTGAACCTTTATTAAAAAAAACATTCAACTTGCCTTGAAGTAAAACGTAAGACTAAGTAACAAGACAAAAACAACTATGTTTATAACAACAGAATTACTTATCGTAATGGCAAAGCGCACATTAAAAAATACTAATGATTTTTACTTAATGCCTAAATGCAGTTAGCAAATTACAAAACGTGTAATGCCAAAAACGTCATTCCTTAGAGGCGAAAAAATACACTTCAAAATAATTGTAATTTAAACAAAGAATCAAAACAAAAACAATGTTGTTTACGCGAGGAGTGAATGTTTACTAAAATGTAAACAAAAGTACGGACGATAGCGAGAGTCCAACGATTAAATCGTAGGGATGTGACAATTTGTCGATAGTCCGATGTCGATAAAGCACGTATGATTGTCGATATTTTGTAATACTGTGACAAGATAGAAGATATAATATTAAATTGTATTTTCTTATCAGGCTTGCTTTATTTGGTTTTTATCTGAATTGTATTATAAATTGAAAGAAAAATTAAATACTACATACTTAATACTACTTTAAGCACTACAGTGATTTAGATTGTTCTAATATTTTGAAATATTGAGTATTCGATCACGATTTTTAAAATTTTGGGAATTGGGGTCATTTATAAACATAAATTCGATAGAATTTTATCGACATAGTAACAAATACTAAGATTACGTCCCTAAATACACCAAGTAGGTATACTATAGTACCTATGCAACAATTATCAACATCGTGGTACTGAAATGTACCTAATTAATGCATAATGGAAGGTGAATGGTAATTATCGAGGCACGAAGTGATTTGCACACAAATACCTGTACTCAATCTAAATTTAACGGCCTTTCAACCGACTACTTGCTCAATATAATTATTATAGCACAATTTATAGGCATTGGATTTTTAAAAACCCTTTGTCGCATTTAATTATCAAGAATAAGACGCCAAATTTATAGCAGAAAAAAGTAGGTTTTATGAAAGTAAGTAGGTTAGGTAAGGTAATAAACTTGTAAAAGTAGGTATTCTTTTTTTTCGATCTATTGTACGTGTTGCAATTTTTTTAATTTGCGAGTGATTGAATTTGGTGTGTAGGTAAAACCATACCCCCTTAAGAATTTTACTATCATTGTGACGTAATTTAAATTACAAAATTGCGTAGTAAATTACCCAACCTTATAAGTCGTTACTAACATTTGTTAACGAATTCTATTAGAAAATGTTGCCTAAGAGGTAATAAGTTAAATTGATTACACTTCTTTGCTTAAATAGAAAATAAGCCCACTTTGAAAAATGGCCCACTTTCCAATTTTTTTTCTAAAATGATTAGTCGTGTCTATTCTCCCGTCAAAGAATAGCAAAATATCCGTTCACTTGGAGTTTAATATAGCAATTCCTTCGCATTTATTTACGTAACATCGACTTCTCTTGGTTGGTATCACTTCAAAATTCGATAATACAATATGTATATTTAAGTACATATGTATATAGGTTACTTATATATGTAGATTTCATCCTTTTTTACAATAAAAGTAACTATCTAAGCTATAATTTTACGCAAGGTGACTGCAAATTTATCAGTTCCTAGCACTTTAGGATGCTCATTTCTGTAACCAACTATGTTTTTAACTCCTTGTCCCGGGTATTTTTCCAGGATTGTAGTACTTCTTATTATTTCTTTACTCTAGTTACAATTTATTAGTATTCTAAATTAATGGCCTACCTATCAATATTTTTTTCGCTTACAATATTATATTATAACCAACTATTAGACTGGGCTAATCCCAAAATCGTACCAAAAAAAAATTAGCAAAGTAGTAGTGCTTAAAATTTCGAATGAATTTGTAGACATCTAATCATCTATATCCCAAACTTTTCTTAAGCGATTTAAAGAAGAGAAATCGTTTTGCTGAAATCGGAAAGCATTTTATCGCATTTACCTACGAGGGGTAGGTATGATTGATTCAATTATATGCACAGTCACTGAACATAATTGATTTCTGTGTCTTAAATCATGAAACCCATTATTCTTTCACCATAAAAAGCCATTAAATTCACACCGAACTCTGTAAATACTGTTGAGGTACTGGTAATCTAAACACAACTATTAAAAAGTTAAGTGTTTATACTCTATGGTTTGTAGTTCTATCTTCTCTATTAAGGTTGCTAAAAAGATGGTGTGATGTGATTGTCGGTTTTTTGGCGGGAACGCGGAAAAATCATGTCGCCTCATTGTATTATTTTGTTAAACTTGTGTTTTTATCAGTGATAATTATTGAAAAATGGTGGTATTTCGTTGATTATGAGCTGATTTACGTGCATGAGTGTAGGCAAGTGAAATAATGTGACGTATCATGTTGTTAATTCCGTGTTAAATACAATAAATAATTTACGTTCCTCTCTAACCACTGCGCTTTTATTCAACTCTGCAAGCCTTTAACCCTTATAAATACCACAAGTAAAATATCTATAATTGAACTACTAAGTGTCTTTTACTGTACTCGTATGCCTAGGTAGGTATAAAATATTTTTGTTAAGTAAGTACTACATGTAATAATGTTTGATCAGTGTTCCTTATGTGTAAAATAAAATAAATACATTGTTAGACTAGGCTTTTATTAAACCTTTTTGGCTCAATGTTTTTCCACTTAGTAAAAACTTAAATCGGCTTAAAAAATGTTTGTTTATACAATACAAAACAATACAATGTATTCGTCAGGAAAATACCTATTTGGTTCGCATAAATCTACAATCTAAAGTAAAAAATTAAATAAGATATCGGTAAAAACAGAAAAGCTATAAAATGTATTAGAGCTAAAGTTTTATCGATATCGTTTTACATTATCTGGATAACTTTAACTTGGACCATAAAATGAGAAACAGAACACTTCTTTAAAAGTTTATCTTCACACTATATTTTGATTTTTTTTTTAGTAAATATCGACTTATTTAATCAAAATAACTTTACTTTATTTACACAAAAATCTTATAAAACAACAAAACTTAAATAAATTATCCTATCTAAACTAAAATACCCTATCTAAAGTAAACTAGTTAAAAATTAGACAATGTTATTAGACTGTTTAAACCTACAAAAGGTTTAAACAGTTTCTAATCACAGGCAACGTGCCTATAATGCTGGCCGCATTTCCTCACCGAAGTGCGATGCTGACTTTCTGCCCAAAATACAGGCCAGCATTCTTCAGGTCACGTGTGCTTTCTTATAATCCTCCCGAAAAATCTTTGTAAAATGACATTGTCATACAAAAATGTAAGAAATATCGATAGTCGATAATTTTAATTAAGCTGTTAGGAAAATGGCAAAAGAACATCACTAGCGATTGCGCGTACGAGTGATTCTGTAACCGGTTGCGATTTCTCTGTTAGCTAAGCGATTCCAGTACGGAGTGGGATTAGAATAACTTAGGAGCCTCTAAGTAAGGAAATAAAGTTGTAAATGTCGTAAGGAGGTCGTAACTGACCTTTATGCACCCAGTGCTTTTCTGTGTGTGTTTTTCCGAGTGTTTTTTCTCAGAATATCGTAGGTACAATACAATACTGTACTAAACTGAAAGGGGGTGATTAAGATCATCAATATGACCAACTTTTACTATGGAGCTAACCTTGAATTAAAAAAAAAGCTGTTTCATACATTTTGTTGATTCCGACTTGCAATTTTGTATTAATCAACAGATCTTTTTTATTGTTTTCTGCGTACTTTCGGCTTAGTACGCAAGTTCTGTATAATTCAATTGTGTCCTACCCGTTGGTCTGACCAAATAAAAACACTTACTGGCATGCCTAAAGCCATTAAGATCGCCGAGGACAGAACCGCATGGAAGAGCATGGTGCAGCAAGTGGCGAACATTCCATAGTAGACACGACCTTCAGCAATGAAGGAAGGCCGTGGTGGTCTAGTGATAGTGATGCCCGCCTTATAATCATGAGGTCGTAGGTTCAAATCCCGGTCCCGTACCAATGAGTTCTTTCGAATTTATGTACGGAATTTAACACCATTCGCTTTTCGGTGAAGGAAAACATCGTGAGGCAACCTGCATATGTCCGTAGAAGAAATTCTATGGTATGTGAATCCACCAACCCGCGCTGGGTCAGCGTGGAGGATGTGGTCCAATCACCCTTTATGGGTATGATCTACGTCTTGCAATGGACTATTAAAAGGCTGATACAGTACAGTACAGTAGTGGTATAGTGGTAGTAACATTGGTCTTACAATTGTGAGGTCGCAGAATCAAAACCCGGTCCAAATGTCCCGGCCATTGAAACGAACGCACACATCATCAAAAATAATATTTAAAACCATGTCTTTTGATTTCCTTATGAATGTCGAAATATGTGTTTTTACGACTTATTATTTTATTTTTTTTGATAAACTAAAAAAAAAAAAGTCTAGCCATTGACACGAAATGAATGAATTGACCACCAACCCGCACTGGGCCAGCGTGGTGGACATGGCCCAATCACCCTTCGTGGGTAGGCCTACGTCCTGCAGTGGACTATTAAAAAGGCTGGTACAGTACAGAATGAATTGATAAACTCCACCAACACTGCACACCAACACAACACACGAAAGAATAGAATAAGAAGGAACCAAGTGACAGCAATTACAGGCGAAGATAGCTTGCCTTGAATATATACATCATCGAAAAAAAAGAATATAAATGAGTCGTTTATTACGACTTAGGTAAATTGACGGATAATTGACACACAGACAAACATACAAAAAAGTGATGTTATAAGGGTTCCGTATTTTCCTTTTGAGATCCGAACAGTTTCTTCGTTGCTGCGCGAAAGAGTAGCAAACAAACCAACAAACGCACTTTCGGATTATAATAAGGATGATAAAAAATATACATTCATACCTACAAACAAACCAAAAGCATTGCCCTCCTTCGACAGTAGGGTAATCATATTAAGTAGTTTACCAATACCGGATTGAACGACACAAATCCATACAAAATGTATTAGTATTATGTAAGTGTTATACGTCTTCTATCAGTTACAGCTATTTTAGGCGCGAATCGACTAATACACTAAGGAGTCTACCTACTATAACGTACATGGCCTAAGTTATATTGGGCAACCACCTTAAATCTCACAAAAACTCGTATGTATCTTATGGACACGGGAAAGGAGACGTCCACAACTGGTATATTATTCAGAGAAAATTCGAACCAAGATGATATATACATCATTTGAAAGCTTGATTCATGGGCTTCCCAAAAATATTTAATTTAGATTTTTTCACCCCTCCAATTTTTTTTAAAAGCGAAAAATAAATTGTATGAAAAATAACAATACAACTTATTATTTTTTCTAGTTTAGCAATAATAAAGTGCTTCTATAGTTATTTTACTTGCATTCGTAGCAGATTCTTCCAGATTCATCTCTTAATTTGCTAAAATTAAAAATTATAACCTACCAGTGTGACCAGTTAGTAGGTACCATGTGACAAAAAACACTTAAAAACTGTGTCTAATTGGTAAAAATGTTTCTATTTAACAATAATGGAGGTTACTTAATTAGGGTTGCTAGATATAAACTACTATTGAGCCAAATATATTTAATTATCCTATTAGATTCAAAATTAATTTAAAAAAAATAGGAGGGTTCTTTTTTGGTTTTAACTGATGTAATAGACTCAGAAAAATATGAACTTTCTCGAAATGTAACGAGTGTTTTGGTTAGAATTTTTTATTATTATTATACCAGTCTCCATACATTTTGTGGACATGTCATTGTCATGTTCATTTCGCTCGCGCAATCTAATTACCAGCCCTTGATAATAAGCCAGTACTGGAAACAGACCTCTAGTTGTGTACGTGCTATTCACCTCTCTCTCTTATCAATTGCATCCTTTTGCAGCATAATATGCGTTTGATGTCATCGACCCACCGCAATTTCGGTCGACCTGGGTTTTGACATCATAATCTGGTTGTTTACCTGCGCCACTTACCATCACCACATCCCGCTACATTTACACATTTATTAACAAAGATTACACAATGTGGATTTCCGAAAGGTACAGGGTTATTCGCATAGAGTACCTGCACTAAGCCACAAGAGGGTGATTAAGACCATCGTTATAAACAACTTTTCCAAGGGGGCCAACAATTTTTTCTAAAAAATTTTAGAAAAAAAAACAGCTGTTCCCTATAAAACTGCTACTC
This sequence comes from Hypomecis punctinalis, assembly GCA_949316475.1. NCBI lineage: Eukaryota > Metazoa > Arthropoda > Insecta > Lepidoptera > Geometridae > Hypomecis > Hypomecis punctinalis. The sequence goes on from OX438822.1 coordinate 5,690,780, forward strand.
TGAATGTATGAATTTTTTTTCCCGAATTCCGGTTTGGCCCCATTGTAAAAGTTGTTCATATAATGGTTTGAATCACCTCCTTTCAGCTAGTACACCAGTTCTGGATAACGTTTTTGGAATTTTTTGTGTGAAATTTTTACTTTTATTTAAGTACACAAAAAACTTATAAAACATCAAAACTTAAATAAATTATACTATCTAAACTAAAATATCTTAGACAATGTTAGAGACTGTTTAAACCTTTTGTAGGTAATGTGTGAAATAATATCGATGTCGAACATTTACTTACGCCACATTTTCACATCACTACAACTCCGTGACGCTTTCAATGCCCTTCACTAGGGTGACATTTGGCACTTTGTTCCGAACAAAAATAATATACTACCTATCTACTGTATTAACAAAATTTAAAGGTGGGTCCACACCTCAGAACAATATCTAAAGACAATCCACACTGCACATGCTTGCCTAATGTCAAAGAAGATATAATAATACTACGTACTAATGTGGAACACAGGCTTTATTTCTGAAATGAGTACAAATAAATAATACCTACATACTTAATACTAAATCAAAGTCCAAAAGGTACATCATCGTCGTCATCGTTTCAGCCATTGGACGTCCACTGCTGTACATAGGCCTCCCTTATAGATCTCCAATGAGACCAGTTGCAAGCGACAGCGACTCGCATCCAGAGCGAACCTGCCATCTCGATGAGGTCAGCTGTCCGCACGTCCTAAATTGCGCTTACGTGGTCTCCACTCGAGAACTTTTCAACCCCATCGGTCATCAGTCTTCCGTGCTATGTGACCTACCCACTGCCATTTTAGCTTGCCAATCCTCTGGTCTATGTTAGTAACTTTGGTTCTTAGACGGATCTCCTCTTTACTGATTCGAAAGATACAGTTACAGATACTAAGTCCGATTACAGAGGCGCCAGCGTAAATTAAATAACTACGTAAAAAGTGTTCTCTCTATCGAATGCCTATAGTGAAAAAGAAACGGAACTATGCTATTTAGCTAATATAGTTACGCTGGCGCCTCTATAATCGGGCTTGTTATCATTAGGTACTATATACACTTTTACTGTGTTTACTGTACTATGATTTATGTATGGAAGAGCTAATTTTATATTCGTGATTTCGTAGTAGGTACAACAACTTACACGTACTTTTACTATGGGACCAACTTTAAAATCTCCTTGCTGCCCTTCAAGGGCAGGTTGGGCCTTTTTAGTTAGGTTCACTAGTAATGAAACAATTCTAAAATAATGGCCAAGTGCAAGTCGGACTCGCGCAGGAAGGGTTCCGTACCTTATGGAAACCTCCTTAATAGGTACATTTTATTTTAACTATTTATTTTTGAAGGGAAAGTACAATTAAATATTCTGTGAATATTTCAAGCATCTTCCTGTTGCCGTTGTTAATATCCAGCGAAAAACATCTGAAAATTTGGGTTTGTTCTATAGAAGCATTGGTACTGAAATATATTTTAGTATTTGTTGTTAATAATAATAATAATAAAGCCTCTTTATTTCCTATCCCCTAATTATTACATATATTTCAACTTATAACTATTTAACGCTATTTTTACAAGTTACATTACATTTAACTTTTACATTATTGAGATATACTCGTAAAAAAGTATTTGTTGTTATAGCGGAAATAAAAATACGTCATCTATGAACATTTCAACGTTCTATCTATATCATCTACTGTCACCGTTCATGAGATAAAGGCTGGTGACAGACGGACGGACGGATGGACAAACAGACGGACAGTGGATTCTTAGTAATTGGGTCCCGTTTTTAACCTTTGGATACTGAACCCTAAAAATTATGTGAATTGCAGCGCCTACAGAAATCGAATAGCAAAATCTCTACTTTCGCGCGCTGCTTTTGGCTCGTCGGTTGTATGAAGTCGGTTATTATGTTTTCGTCTAAAAAAAGTAAGTAGTCAACTAGCCTATAGTTGACTACTTGCCCTGATGCCGGGGCACTAGAATACGGCATCGGTATCCCCTGCCTGTAGTAAGAGCCTACTAAAAGGGGACCTCTGGGTTCGTGGGTGGTCAGAGTTGGGGCTCTGGCCATCCACTCAAGCGGGCCCGAGAAGGACGGCAGCGTGTGTGGCAACGCTGTCGTACAGGACCGTACAAGCCTGGTCTACTACCAGGCGAGTAGACACTCGAAGTGCCGGGAGCACCGGTGCGTTCCTTTTGTAGATCCCGGAGCTCCCAAGAAGGCACATAGGCTGGCCACCGAGGGGGTTTTAGTGGGTACAATCCCACATAACCCGACTGCACCCCAAAGCGGTCGAGCAGCTTTGAAAGATTTCCCCCTCGTAAAAAAAAAGCTAGTTGACTACATTTTATAAATTGGTTAATTATATTTTTTTATATCTATTTTATCCCAAAAATACTTTATTTTAATAAAATATCAATATTTACATTACGTATTATGTATTTTTTAATAATAATTTAATTTTGTGGGTTGGTGGATTCACATACTCCATTGAATTTCTTTTACGTACGTATGCAGGTTGCCTCACGATGTTTTACTTCCGAAAAGCCAGTGGTGTGGAATTCCGAACATAAGTTCCAAGGAAAGTCATATGTACGGGACCAGGATTTGAACCCACGACCTCAAAAATAACAGGCCAGCGTTACAAACACTAGACCCATAGAAAGCCATTACTAACGACTATTACCAGGGGCCTAACTCAGAATTGGGGAAAAAACAACTGTTCCATATAAAATTTAAATTTGAAATCGACAAAATTTACGACAAAACAGCTGTTTTTAAGACGCTTTTATTGGGTTCACCTGTATGTTTGCTTGCTTGCTTGTTTGCTTGCTTGTAACCAACCCCTTTGAGCTCGATTTTGACCCTACTTTGAGCGATCAGATTTTCTTTAAACTTTGCACACCCATCAAAGACCGATAAAAAAAAAACAAAAAAAGAATTTAGAAATTGATTAATCCTGAGCGTGTTTTTTTAGTTTTTTCAAACAATATTTATATTATTTTTCTCGAATTTGGAATCGCCCCATTTCAGCTTGTATATAAAATTGCAACTCAGCAGCGCGAGTACCGTTCTTATGCGATCGTTAATTTGACATTTAAATCGCCAAAATTCGCTAAAAAATGTATGAAACAGCCACAGGAAACAGCAGATTTTTTCTCGAATTCCGGGGGCCTTATTGTGTAAGCGCTCTGACGTTCTGCTTCGCTTTTCTTCCCACTCGCTCTCGTGGCGTGTCTACCCGGCGCGAGCAGGAGAAAAAGCGAAGCCGAACGTCAGAGCGTCAAAGTCAAAATCAAAGTTATTTATCTCCTTGAACATAGGTAGCATGCACAGAATACAGGTCTTCAATAATAAAATGTAATAATTATAATATCAAAATTTAATATAATAGCTGTTGAAAAGCGCTTACACAATAAGGCCCCGGGTTGCCCCATTAGGTATAAAACTTGTGTATAATGATGCTCTGAATCACGCCCTTTCGGCTTAGTACACCAGTTCTGGATAACCCTGAATAATAATGTAAATAAAATACTGTTGTATAAGTAAATAGCAATTAATGTATGCCCTTCCGCGGCCTTGCATCGCTGTTGCAGCGTATATATATACAAGGCTATTTCTTACTTCCTTGTATTGACTTCTTTTGTGTGCAATTTTCATCATAATCACTATCAATTTATTTTTGTAAATTTAATCTCAAAGTCAATGTCCGTTTATCAAATGATTTGTTATCACTGAGGTACCTACAAGTCCTACAACATTATAGCGACGTCGACATCACATTATGTAGGGTTATTTCTTCTTCAGGGAATTAGCATCCTTTTAGGGGCTTATTCTGTACATCAAAACTAACAACTGTAATGTAGTTCTGCGACTTTTGTCAAAACTAAAAAAAAAACAGCTGCTCCATACATTTTGTCGCGGGTGAACAATGTTTTTCTATGGAACAACAGTTTTTTTGAGTTTTGACAAAAGTCGCAGAACAAAAGTTGTTAGTTTGATGTATAGAATAAGCCCATAAAAGGATGCTAATTGATTAGGAATAACCCTGTATAGCGAAGGGAGCGCTTGTTCACGGCAATTTATTTCACCGGACAACGGACCGTTTTATTCACTGGATTCGCGTTGGTGTGTCTTATAATAAACGTGTGTTGACGCACCGGACGTGCATCCGGCGTAAATCTCGCCGGATGGATGTCCGGTGTTTGTAATAATAGTTCCATAATATAAATCATGCATAAGAATGAAAGAAAAAACTGTTTTAAAACTTATTTTAATCCACATTAATCAAATGACTAGATTTAATTAGGTACAATACAAATAATTGGGTATTACTTAATTACTATAATTATTTACTGGCTAAAATATCTAATACGTAATAGGTACAAGTAATATTTTACAATTAACTCTATCACTTACTTAATTAATCAATTACTACAGTTATTCTCCAATTTGGCGATTTTTTCCTTATTACCAAACCTTATTTAATTTTCGTTTCTTTGGCTCAGACAGAAAACTTTAATTTGATAGATCTTAGTAGGTATTCTGTATTATGTAAGCCTTGGATACGTAAATAAATAAATATTTGGGTACATCTTACACACAGTCTCCGACCCCAAACTAAGCAAAGCTTGTGATATGGCTGCCAGAGACTGATATAAGTACTAATATACCTACTTATTTTTTCTTAATTACAGTACCTTATTTTAGTAATTTCGTTTGTTTGACTCAGACATCTGATATAGGTACAGGGTTATTTCTAATCAATTAGCAACCTTTTAGGGGCTTATTCTGTACATCAAAACTAACAACTTTTGTTCTGCGACTTCTGTCAAAACTAAAAAAAAAACAACTGTTCCATACATTTTGTCGCGGGTGAACGATATTTTTTGAATTGTTAGTTTTGATATACCTACAGAATAAGCTAAAAGGATGCTATTTGATTAGGAATAACCCTGTATAGTATTCCGTATTATGCAAGCCTTGTATACGTAAATAAATCAATAAAAAGTAAGTAAGTAAGTTCGTATAGGCCGGGTGGCTAGCCCTGATGCCAGAGCTTTAATAAATAAATCAATAAATATTGGGGGAACTTATTATCTTACACGCGGTCTCTGACCCAAACTAAGCAAAGCTTGTGATGTGGCTGCCAGAGACTGACATTTACATGTAATTTAAATATATGTTTATATAGATAGTAGATACCTAAATAACACCCAGACACAGAGCAAACACCTATGTTCATCACATAAATGCTTGCCCTGGGAGGGAATGGAACCAACGTCTCTTTGATCCAGAAGTCAGGTTCACTAACCACTGAGCCACCGAGGCAGTCTAACTTGCTTAATAACTCGTAAAACTTGATTATCGGAGAATTGTGGTTAATTTAAAGCAATGAAAAATAATAAAGGGTACGGTAATTTGGCGAAAAGCGCTAAATTGGAGAATTATATTATTACCGTGGCAGTTGCCAGTTGTCAATTGTCATGATGGCTGGGTAAAAAAAAACATTTTTATAATTAGTCCGTGAGTTATAAGTATTATCAAAAAATATTTGACACGTATTTTTTCTTTTGTCAATCAACAATTAAAATGACAAAGATAAACCTTGTCAAAATTCGGGAGTTATTATTATATACCTACCTACCTACAATATCTTGAGCATCGTCGCAAGGTAGCGTGTTTGTCGGCCTTTTACCGGATACACTTCGGAGGGTGCGCCCAGGAGTTGCACAATCTGGTCCCCCCTGCCCCTTTCTTCTATCGTACGGCTAGACGGACGCGACCAAAGCGCCACCCTTTTATGGTGGACATTCCGCGCGTTAGAACCAAGCGTTTCGAATCCTCATTCCTCACACAAACAGCCGGAATGTGGAACGCTTTGCCTGGGTCTGTCTTCCCGCTAAAGTACAACGTGGGTGTCTTCAAATCCCGAGTAAATAGGTATCTTCTAGGTAAGCGTGCTACATCCTAGACCGCACATCTGCTTAACATCAGGCATTGTGTAGTCAAACGCGAACCTAATCAAAACAAAAAAAGATATTTACATGCGGAATTTCAACTGGCTATGTCTTCATCAACTTTTGTTTAATTGACTAAATAAAAAATACATGTCTAAAATTATTTGATAATCTATATGACAGACTAATTATAGTTTTTTAATCATTACGCCTATTACTTTTACCAGTGTTGAAGAGCCATGCGGCAGTTGAAGTTGCCAGTTGTATATCCGTTGTCTTTAGAAACTCTACAGTCGTATGTCAGAATAGGCTATTTGACAACATTGAAAATATACTATCGATTGTGGTAATCCTTACGGATTACGGCCTGAAAAAAACATATTTCACTTTATTTAAACTAAAATATGTATACTTTTCGTAAATTACACGAAATAAAATACGATATTTTTTTGATATTTTATCTGTGACGAAAACGCTTTAAGTCGCGTGGCAACTCTGGTGGCGTCACGTGCTAGTAAACGAGAATGTTGTTTGTGTAATTTGTGTTTTGTGTTTTCGGAGCAATATTATTGGATCTGTAAGTTACTTTTAAAGTATTTTTTGTCAATTTTCAGATGTAAACTAGCGTATTCACCAGTATTAACTAACGTTATTTACTAGTGTGTGACGTCACATACCAGCGCCATTACAGAATGTCGTTTTGGCGGGAACTTGAATATCTATTCTTTAACACTTGATTTTCATTGTTAATACAGTAGATCTCTCGGAAAAATAAATAAAGTGTGCTTATTATTTACTAACAAATAATTTAAAACGATTTCCAAAAACTAGTCAAATAGCCTATTGTCAGATTGCTTAAATCATAATATTTGTTATAGGCTGAATCAAACTTCTTGGCGGCTGTGAAGTTAGCTACAAGCTGCACAAAACCCAATCCTGATTGAAGCTCAATTAACAGTTGCGCGAGAATTGGGTTAGTATTTATTTTAGTATTTATTTGACGGAGTGAGACAGCATAGCTGGTTTTAGTTAAAAGCAATGGTGATTTTAAAGTGGGTATCACCCGAATGGGGTCGCACGTGGCAACACTGCATGCTTGTGTCGGAATGAAATGACTTTTGACAGATGACGAAAAAGTGTCATGCCATTCCGAGCGCGAGGCGGATTGCACCCGTGCAAATCCATTGACTTTGAAATCGGTTTCCATCCTCGATAATTCTTGTTAAATTGATTACGAAGTGATCCTAGGTCAATAAAACCACCCATTGCAGTAGTACAGAGTGTTTATTTTGGTGAGATGGACAACTGGAGACCGCCGGCGAGCTGTACCAATGAATGACCCACAAATAACGATGTCGGGTGATTGAGACGATCACTCTCAGACCCCGACATATTTATTTTTTTCATTAGGGTTTCGTGCAGCTTTCAGCTAATTTCACAACCGCCAGGAAATTTGATTCGGCCTATAGGCTATAGGTACACATATTTATATTGACAGTTCACGCGTCGTCGTGCGCGTCGTGTGAGTGCCTCTGCAGTACTGCGAGTCGTTGCTGCGTCACCTCCAGGTGGTGCTTCCGCCATTTTATGCGCCGGTTCTGGAACCACACTTTTACCTGGAGGAGAAAACGGATAATATCATCGTTATATTTAAAAAAAAACCTGTTACTATGTTACATTTCTATGGACTACCTACACTACTACTACATAGAAAGCAATTGGATCATCCACAGACCCTTGAAGGTCTAAAGATAATCCAAGTGCTCAAGCCCACTGCCAGTTGGCAGCGTGCCCAGCATGCTGGCAGCATTGCCACGCTGAATGGCAATGCTTATACGTTGAGCCAAATAAACACCAGCATTTTGGTCACGCGTCGTGTCCACCAGACGCTCAGAAAGACTTTTGAAAACGAGTCGTTATAATTGCTCCATCGAAATCTTTTATCAGTGGTTTGTTCTGGTGTTTGTTTATTTGAAATCTGTTATTGCAGCGCTCTTTAACTTATTATAACTAAGTACTTAGGTGTTTTTAGCGATCAACGTTCGGTATGGTCGATCTTCAGATATATGTGTCCGTGGATGGCATTTAAAACTGAGCGCTGGTGTGGTGGGTTCCAGTTGTTAACCGTTAAAAACTTTGGAACTAAGACTAGCCACCCGGCCTATACAAACTAACTTTTGACAGGTGCGTATTGATAGTAGGTATAGCAGGTGCCCCGGTTGTGGACATTTTGGTGTTAATAAAATGTCAAAGTGTCAATAAAATTATATGTCAATAAAATGCTTATATCTAAAATTGTTAAAGATAAGATAACCAAGATGTTACCATAGTATGGATATCGACGAGCGCGGTCTTCTGACACAGGTATTTTAATACCTAATAGAATGCCCCAATCTACAGTAATTTAAGGAATATTGGTTACAAAAATAAAAACTATTTTTTTAAATTATTGGATACATTGTTATTATAAACAATGTAACAACATAAATATTGTTTGTGTGATTCTCAAATTATAATTAATTATAATAAATATTATTAGAACATTAAATTGTCTATCGTCGTTAAATTTCAAAGTTAAGGTGATGTCCACAAGTGGTATATTATTCAGAGAAAAATCGAACCAAGATGATATATAAATCATTTGAAAGTTTGTTATATAGGCTTCCCAAAAATATTTAATTTAGATTTTTTCACCCCTCCAATTTTTTTTAAATGCGAAAAATAAATTGTATGAAAAATAACAATATAGCTTATTATTTTTTCTAGTTTAGCAATAATAAAGTGCTTCTATAGTTATTTTACTTGCACTCGTAGCTGATTCTTCCACATTCATCTCTTAATTTGCTAAAATTAAAAATTATAACCTACCAGTGTGACCAGTTGGTAGGTACAATGTGACAAAAAATCACTTGAAAAGTGTATCAAATTAGTAATAATTAGTAATTTAAATAATTAGTAATTTAAATAATTAGTAATTTCAATAATTAGTAATTTGGAGGTTACTTAATCAGAGCTGCTAGAGATAAACTACCCATTGAGCCAAATATATTATTTTTTTCTAATAAATTCAAAATTAATTTTTAAAAAATCGGAGGGCTCTTTTTGTTTTTAACTGTTGTAATAGACTCAGAAAAATATTAACTTTCCCGAAATGTAACGAGTGTTGTGGTTAGAATTTTTGATTATTATTATACCAGCCTCCATACATTTTGTGGACATGTCCTTTCAGGGCACCTGCCTAAAAACTAGTTCGAAACTGATCGGTTATACTCGTAAATTCTAGATTAAAAGTACTAGGTATGTTTTCTTCAAAACACATACCTGTGCCTCTGTGAGTTGCAATGCGTGAGCAAGGTAAAGTCTCTCCGGGCCCACCATGTACTGCTGCCTCTCGAACTCAGCCTCTAGCCTCTCCAGCTGCTCCGGTGTGAAGATCGTGCGTATTCTTTTACTGCGACCTGAACTGCACAAAAAATTGGCCATTACGGAAGAAGAAAATTACTATTGGCACCTGCCAATAGTAATTTTCTTCTTCGGTTGTGGCCGCTGCACTTTTATGTTTGAAGCTTTAGACCTAATATAAGAAAGAGAACAGATAATGGTTTTCAATAAATAGTAAAATAATAATAAAAATCTTCGATTCAGACCCTTTTTGACATGTGACATTTATAGCAAGCATTTGTATAGTATTTTTTTATAATTTTTATAAAACGAATATTATGCAGTGATACATTTTCTGCTCTTATTGAAATCTTTAAGGGCTCCTTTGTAACTAATTTGTAATAGTTTTGATTGTATGCAAATATTTTGTTTCGAATTTATTCAAATCTACTAAATAATGTTCTAGAATATTTTATACTTAAAGTGGCCACAGCCGGTGCAACAAATAAAGTTTTCACGGGTTTTGGTCATTCCGCTTACCTGAACTGATTATAGAAATTGTTACGCACTTATAGGTTATGATTTTTATACCCAGTAGACATGCCTATTAAGTACTTTAATTTAAATATTATGCTATAGTGAAATTTTTACCCATAGGTATTTTCCAGATTTTCAGTTCCTAAATTTTTTTCCTATAATTAACAGGTTTAGGTATGTAAAGAGTTGAATGTTTTATATTTAAAAAAGTATTTTTCTTGGTAATTTTAAAGTAATATAAATAAATATTTTGGGACATCTTACACACGGCCTCTGACCCCAAACTAAGCAAAGCTTGTGATATGGCTGCCAGAGACTGATATATACTACACATACTTACTTTTAAATACATACTTATTTAGATAGTTACTAAATAACACCCAGACACAGAGCAAACACTTATGTTCATCGCATAAATATTTGCACTGGGTGGGGATCGAACCCACGCCTCTTTGACACAGAAGTTAGGGTCACTAACCACTGAGCCACCAAGGCAGTCAAATAATGAATACTAATAATAGAAAAGAGATTTATTGTAATTATTTAAAGAATTGATTATTAACATTGAAAAATACATGAGCGGTTTCCAGGACCGACGCAACGTCAGAAGGTAGTGTGATTGCGAAACACGTCATGTACCTAGTTAAGGGTTAAAAGTGGCCAAAAATGATAGAGGAACTGCAGCATATTTGGAATACTTTTTTATCAAAATAGTGTAAAAATTATGCTCACTCACGGTATTACAATTCCATCTCATCTTTTTATGTAAAAAATATTTACAAAATCAAAAGATTCCATCTCATATTATTAAGTAAAAAATCCGGACAAGTGCGATTCAGGCTCGCACATCGAGGGTTCCGTACAAAATTCATTTCCGTACAAATCCAGAAAATTCCACAAAATTGGGAAGTAAGTTGTTAAAATCTCTATACCTTACATGACACGATTTACTAACTTTGAATTTTGAACCCATATTTTGTGAATTTTGAGGCCCCATTTTTTTGTGATTTAAAAAAAAATGTACAGTTTTAGATTTATTACTACATGTGTACTCTGAGACAATGCTTCTCGCCAAATTTTATAGTTCTATGTCAACGGGAAGTACCCTGTAGGTTTTGATTTTTGTGAGTGTCGAAATATGTGGTTTTTACGACATAAACGGCTCTAACTTTTTTAAACGACAACTGAGAAGTTTTTCTTTTACACAACTGCAAGATACCATAGATATACGTATACAGTTTAAATTTCAACTCGATATCTTTACGCGTTCCAGAAACAAAGAATCTTGACATACACACAGACGGACAGACGGACAACAAAGTGATCATATAAGAGTTCCGTTTTTTTCGTTTGAGGTACGGAACCCTAAAAATATTTACAAAATCAAAAATTCAAATCTATATTATAAACTAACGTTTCTACAGTTTAAATAAATACGATGGACATTTTACGTATTACAGTAAATGATAATCATGGATTGCATTTTCACCTAAAAACTTTCCAAATTAGTCGTTTCGTTCCTTTAAAGCTGATAGCCGGAACGTCAAGATGGCGTCCTGTTTTTAGTGCTTGATTGATTTGTATGTTTTATAACGTTATATTTACGGCAAAACAACACAGTTATCGTTTATGTATAATATTGAAAAGTATTCCAAGTTATTTTATTACTTAAGTTATTCCAAGTTACCTGCCGTACCTATTCCAAATATGCTGCAGTTCGTCTACCTAATAAGATCGCACGTGATTCTTCCTTTCTGAACAAGTTCTAATTCTTATAAACGTTCAATACCTGCTTACCTGGTGGAGCAGGACAGTGCGTGACCGCGCGGCTTCAGCTGCGTCGGCGGCCGCTCCCGAGGACTCTCTGCACACAAGAAAACAATTCTATTTATTAATTCATATTTTTTTATCTTTAGCTTTATCAAAAAGGTTGGTCCTCGCCTCCGGAAACCCTAGAGCTGGCGCGTACTTCGCTCAAAGCCTGAGCCTTGCGATTCATCGAGGTAACGCGGCCAGTGTTCTGGGGACCTTCCCACACGCTGCTGGTCTGGACGGCGTGTTTGTTTTGTAAATATGTATTTTTATGTTTTTATATATATATTATTTCTTTATACTTAATTATATTGTACATAATGTGGTTTAATTTGTAAATAGTAGTTAACAAAAAAATACACTTCCGAGATTTTGTTTGAAAAATAAAAATCTCGGAATTGTATTTTTATATCCGTACTAGCCTTTTAAAGTGAAAACTTCTGTAGCGGCAATGACGACGTGCACTTTTTGGGATGGGTAACGAATGTAGAACACGTGACCTGATCGAAAATTCGTAATACGGCGCAGGGCGTTTGCGTGAGTGTGCGTGTGTGATATTGATGTCCAAGTTTTCGCTCCTGCCGGCACTCCCGGAGTGCAACTCGTTGTTTTATTGAATAGTCCACTGCAAGACGTAGGCCTACTCGCGAAGAGTGATTGAGCTATACCCACCACGCTGGCCCAGTGCGGGATGGTGGATTCACATACGCCATTGAATTTTTCTACGGACGTACATATGTATGCAGGTTGCTTCGCAATGTTTTCCTTCACCGAAAAGCCAGTGGTGTGAAATTCCGTACAAAAAAACCGGACAAGTGCGAGTCAGGCTCGCACATCGAGGGTTCCGTACAAGTATATTGTTAAAAAATTAAAAACCTGTTTTAGCATGTGCTAGTGAAGTTATTTTACATGATTGGTATCATGTAAAATAACATGATACGAATTTTGAACCCATATTTTGTGAATTTCGTGGCCCTATTTTTATGTGATTTAAATAAAAATGTACAGTTTTCAGATTTATTCCTATATGTGTACTCTGAGACAATGCTCTTCGCCAAATTTCATAGTTCTATGTCAACGGGAAGTACCCTGTAGGTTTTGATTTCTGTGAGCGTTGAAATATGCGTTTTTTTACGACATTGACGGCTCTAACTTTTTTATACGGTAACTGAGAAGCTTTTATTTTACACAACTGCAAGAATTCATAGGTTTACGTATGTAGTTTAAATTTTAACTCGATATCTTTACGTGTTCCCGAGATAAAGAGTCTTGACATACACACAGACGGACAGACGGACAACAAAGTGATCCTATAAGGGTTCCGTTTTTTCCTTTTGAGGTACGGAACCCTAAAAAAGGAATTCATTGGTACGGGACCGGGATTTGAGCTCACGACCTCACGATTGTAAGGCGGGTGTCATTACCACTAGACCACCACGGCTTTCTAATCTATTTATTTATCTACAGTATAATATTGCCTGGCAGAGATCGCTATCAGCGATAAGGCCGCCCATTGTTTATGTTTCTTTGTTTTTTCTTTTTGTTTACTTCGAGGTGAGCAATAAAGAGTTTATCTATCTATCTATCCTTACAGCCTTACAGATTACAAAAAATCCAATACGTTACATTTTTTACAAATCCAGCTAAAAATACTATACAGGGTTACTGCTAATCAATTAGCATCCTTTTAGGGGCTTATTCTCTACATCAAAACTGACAAATTTTGTTCTACGACTTTTGTCAAAACTAAAAAAAACATCTGTTCCATACATACCTACATTTTGTCGAGGGTGAATGATATTTTTATATGGAACAGCATTTTTTTGAGATTTGACAAAAGTCGCAGAACAAAAGTTGTTAGATTTGATGTGCAGAATAAGCTCCTAAAACGATGCTATACTCTATAAAATTTAACTTGATCTCTGCGACAGCTGTCAGAAAAATTACGCCTATGAAGTCCTGTTTTCTTAATATTACAGACAGTACCTGTCAATGTCATACTTTATGGACATGCCGATTAGTGATGGGCGACGAATGATCGTGACTTCAGAGTTTTAGATAGAGTTTTAATTAAAATATCGATAGTTTATACTGACGATATTTTAAACAAAACTTGATTTATCAGTAATTAATAAATAAATATAATAATAAATATTTTTGGGACACCTTACACACGGCCTCTGACCCCAAACTAAGCAAAGCTTGTGATATGGCTGCCAGAGACTGATATACTACATATACTTATTTTTAAATACATACTTATATAGATAGTAACTAAATAACACCCAGACACAGAGCAAACCCTTATGTTCATCACATAAATATTTGCCCTGGGTGGGGATCGAACCCACGCCTCTTTGATCCAGATGTTAGGGTCACTAACCACTGAGCCACCGAGGCAGTCAAATTTTATTGTATATTTTAATATCATAACATTTTTACATGTGTAATTAAATTAAACCCAATTATATGTTACATTAGCATCGATAATAGTTAAAAACATCGATAAATACTATAGTTACATTATTATTAACATTATTTACATGTGTACATACTTGATCTTAAATAATAGTAAGTAAATGAAATCCAATTTCTCACCTTCAACTACTCATTCGATTTCATTACAACATTGTTTGAAAATCGATTTTTTGCACCACTATCCCAACTCTAAAAATGTCAATCTTCTACTGTCGCAGAGATCAAGTTAAATTTTATAGAGTATAATTGATTACCACTAACCCTGTAGGTATACATAACAGATTATAAAATAATAGCGCTTAGGAGTAAAAAACAATCAACAGTTAAAACATTTTGTTAGGTATAGGTAGGCGGATAACCCAATCCTCGCAGCCCCGCACTAGGTACTGTTTTAACGGTCATTCTTAAATTTCACGTTTTTAGGGTTCCGTACCTCAAACGGAAAAAACGGAACCCTTATAGGATCACTTTGTTGTCCGTCTGTCCGTATGTCCGTCTGTCCGTCTGTGTGTATGTCAAGACTCTTTATCTCGGGAACACGTAAAGATATCGAGTTGAAATTTAAACTACATACGTAAACCTATGAATTCTTGCAGTTGCGTAAAAGAAAAGCTTCTCAGTTGCCGTATAAAAAAGTTAGAGCCGTTTATGTCGTAAAAAACCGCATATTTTGCACTCAATCAAAATCTACAGGGACTTCCCGTGAAATTTGGCGAGAAGCATTGTCTCAGAGTACACATATAGGAATAAATCTGAAAACTGTACATTTTTATTTAAGTACATCACAAAAAATAGGGCCTCAAAATTTACAGAAAATTGGTTCAAAATTCTGTCTAAACTAAAAATATGTTCAAATATAAATTCATAAATATGTAAACATATAATTGTATAAATATAAAAAAACATCAAACTTAATAGCAATCAAATCAAATAAGTTATAAAATCAATTCTTAAAGCAACAGTTTAAATCTCAGTATTTACTCATATCGAAACTAGATGGCGCTGGCGTCAAGTTAGCCCGCGGTATTAACTTTCTCCGTCGATGTACGACGTGTCTATGCGTTCCGCAGATGTGGTTTAATTGCAAATATATAAATCCATTTCCTGACTCGAACGAATTCAAAGTGAGTGAAATATTATTTAAAAGAACTTCATTTGCACGGCATGCTTAAAACAGGTTTATAATTATTTAACAACGTGTTTGTACGGAACTCTCGATGTGCGAGCCTGACTCGCACTTGTCCGGTTTCTATTTCCTAATTACCGTACCTTATTTATTTATTTTTCGTTGAGTCAAATTCAAACTTAATTTAATAGTATTAATGACCTCCGCCTGAGAAAGCAATGAAAAATAATAAAGGGTAGATACCTACGGTAATTAGGCAAAAAGCTCAATCAGGATTGATTTATCCGCATCCGCATATTATATCAGTAGTGTCTAGATTTTGCGAAATTTTCTTTCATATGTTCGGACGTTGGTTCTCTTCTACAGGTTTCATTTTTCAATCTTGACGAAACTTAGTACACAGGTAAAGGCTATAGTCTGTTTCATTAGCGCTGAGAACCTTCGACAGTATTATATACAGTTGATAGTATTATTATTAAAAGTATCGTTTTCTATTCAATATGTATCGCTTTCGTGTCGATAACGCAGTTGCCATGTTTCTTGGCAGAGGACCAGGGGTTGCGAACATATTTTAACCAGAGTCGTACCGCATGGGCCAATTCCGACTCGAAGTACTCTAGCGTGTGCGTTCTCAGCGCTGATGAAACAGCCTATACTCGTACATAGATATCAATTTTTGGAATTAATTTTCGTCTGCGATTTTGACGTGATAATGTCGTATAAATGCAGGTTATTATGGCTGCAAGCACGAAAAAGCATGACTCATTGTCGCGGAACGTGACAGCCAAGCTCACAAGTGCGGAACAAGCGATATTGAGGCACGATTAGGGTTACCATCTGACCGGATAAAGCCGGTCTAGACCGGATTTTTACGTGTTAGACCGGACTCCGCCCGGATAACACGTCCGACCGGATTTTTTTCATACTTGCATGTCCCCCGCCCGCTCAAGCGACGGGTGCCGCACGCACTGAACCCGGAGAGACACAACAGAGAGAGAACAATATGGCTCTCACTGACTCCACTGAAAATCTGTTATTTTCCGTAGAGTCAGTGAGAGCCATATTGTTTCCGCAATATAACTATAAACACGTGACGTGTGAACAATTTTATTGCAAAATAGCTGGAAAAAACAACTTTTTGCATGCGGTTGCTAGCAACCAAAAATAAGGGTCTAAATAATATAAGTAAATAAAACCGTACCTACTTAAATACTATGATTTTTATTTAATACAGGTGCGTGACCGGACTTCTTTTTCAAAATCAGGATTGTTAGACATGCCAGACAGGATTTTGCATTTTTAGGCATGGTAACCCTAGGCATACAGCGATCGGCCTACCTAAGCATTCGACTTGTGACGCTTATAGTAACGGTAAGAATTTCTATCAACCAATTCTGATAAATCTGATAATAGGTATATTTAGTACTGTTTAGTATGATAGATAGATAAACACTTTATTGTTAACACTAAAATACAATTCAGAAACAAAAATACACAGAGAGGAAAAAAAAAACAACAACATAAAATAGTATGCAGGGTTATTTCTAATCAATTAGCATCCTTTTAGGGACTTATTCTGTACATCAAAACTAATAATTTTAATTCTACGATTTTTGTCAAAACCAAAAAAATCAGCTGTTCCATACATTTTGTCGCGGGTGAGCGATATTTTTCTATGGAATAACGATTTTTTTTTGATATTGACAAAAGTCGGAGAACCAAAGTTGTTGGTTATGATGTACAGAATAAGCCCCTAAAAGGATACTAATTGATTAGAAATGACCCTGTATACTTATTATCAAAATCCTAACAAGATTTGCGACTAGGAACGTAATTGGAATTATTTTATATATACAGGGTTATTTCTAATCAAATAGCATCATTCTAGGGGCTTATTCTGTACATCAAAACTAACAACTTTTGTACTACGACTTTCGTCAAAACTAAAAAAAAAACAGCTGTTCCATACATTTTGCCGCGGGTGAACTAAATTTTCTATGGAACAACAAAAAATATTTTGAGTTTTGACGAAAGTCGTAGAACAAAAGTTGTTAGTATTGATGTACAGAATAATCCCCTAGAAGGATGCTAATTGGCTAAAAATATTGAGTATGAGTTTAATAGAAAAACAGATGCGAGGGCTACACTTTACACATGATACGTATATAATATGTTGCAGACTCAAACCCACTGTCAACGATCGGATTTTTTTTTATACTTTGTAGACAAATCAAGGACCGATGATAATTCAGTAATTAAAGTGTGTTTCTTTAACCTATAAAGCTAGGTATAATTTATTTATTATTTAGATTCAATTCTTATATTACATATTCTAATAAGTACCTACTTATTTTCAAAATATTTGAAACTCTATTCATACATTTTCGACGCCAATAGTTTAATAAAAAAAATAAAAACGTTTGTCACTTGTCATAAATTAACCCTTAAAAGGTCATTGCCGTTTTTGCGACTACCATAAACTAATTAGTGTCTCTGAGACCCCATAACTTTTAACCCTCGCATTTAACGGTCACTCAGCCAGTTAGATGGGATTAAATTTTAAACCCCGATCAAGGGTTTCAACCTTGTGATATTTAATTAAAACAATATTGTTACTTTACTCTTTAATGATTGTTATCTTGATCTTTATGGTAGCGGGATCATTTTATTTTTGATGTTATTTAGTAGTCGGTTAATTAAAAATTGTTTTGATCGTTTTAGAAGATTTAGGAGCAGGTAGGATTATCGATATAATCTACAAAGAAGTACAATTGTCTTTTCAGATACCTACAAATATAATTTTGTAAATTGCATTTTTTTTTCAGAAATTCTATGCATCTTAGCAGTTTCCTTTCAAAATAAATTTTCAAAAAACTTGATCTTATACTTAAATGTTTTACATTAAATTCCATTCCTTGTCTCTATAGAAATCTCTAGGTTCGATTTTTTTACAGATTTACCGTCTTCTTACGTTTTCTTATGTTTCTGGAGACATCTATGTGATGTGTCAGAAACTGTGTATCCAAAACATTGTTGCTTAGTGAATACATGGCCTGCTTACACAAATAGGTTACCTACACATTTAGTTTTAGAGATACATATATTTTTTTTATTAAGGGTTGGCTACGTTTGTAGAAGGAAAAAATATTTAGCTTACCTTGTCGCAACGTTGTTTGATGCGTGACCATACTCCTAAAACCCTCGTTAATCCTCTGGACATCATGCCCAGAGTACAGGTAATTCTGCAACTGCCTCTGACTCTGCAACCTCTCCTGCACACTTAAATTCATTACATCTTCTTCCGTATTCGTCAGACCCAATATTGCAGCAATTGTGAACGATTTCTTCAAATTTGTTTCTTTCCCTGTCAAATCGACGCCATATTGACTGCTGTCGCCATCATCGAACGTCGACACAGGTGACGATGATCTGTTTTCGTATCTTTCTGATTCAAATCGTTCTGTGTTCTCGAATTCGGCGAATTTTTCGTCCCCGTCGGCGATCGCTGATAGCCGGTCGACATTTTGTTGGTACGTTGACACCGCGAGCAGGTCTGTCAGATTTGCTGGATAAATCGAGTTTTGACGCTGTTCCATCATAGTTGCTCCTTTTTTGGCATCTTCTAGCTAATTTTTCAATATTCACATTATATTCACGTTGAATTCACTTTGTTTTAAACCGGCGTGAGCTAATTTTTCTTAACCAGGAATAAAACAATTTTTTTAAAAGCTAATTAGGCAAATGGAGATGTAATTATGTGACTTAATTTTGGAAATGGAGCGCGCGAACTGGCCACCGAGACGTTATTGCGGTTATGATTTAAAAAGGCCAGATTTAAATTTCGATTCGGGGCGGGGCCAGACGTCAAACGATCGGTTTGGCGCGAAAAAATGACATCGCATACAGCGGTCAATTGTGAGGGTTGGAGGGTGCGTGATTGTGAGGGTAGAAGACGATAGGGGGATGAAAATGGAGGTTTCTGATTGGTGGATCGTGCGCATGCGTGGGTGGGGGCGGGGCTCAATTCAGGGGGTGTGGTTGAGCAGTGATTTGCGGTCGGTGAAGCCTTTGATTGACACAGGGATGGATTTAGGATTTAATTGACTAATTACATTCTGCGAACATAATTAGCCTTAATTAAGCAGTTTGCTGGTTAATATCTTAGCTACAATAAAGATTTTACTTTTCATTCAATTTTTGTCACGTTTTCTAAATCTCATACCAATCTTTGACACCTGTCATTTGGATTAGGTACCTACCTAATCTTAACGCTTGTTACTGAGACAATAATATTGACTTGATTTTGTGACGAAATAGATATTGAAACCAAAACAAAGAATTTATCAGGATTGCTATCTCAATAATACTTATTTTTATGTTAAATTTTAACAATTTCGCGTCAATTTAAAAGCATATCTTATAATAATTTTTAACAATAGATATGAACAATAATATCAATTTGTAAAAAGTGCTTGTACCTAGTACTTGATTTTAAATATTTTTCCCATATTTTCGAAGTATAGTCCCCTTACTCCACCTCTGCTCCCACCCGCACTCCACGCCACCCCGCTCCCGTGAAACAATTTAATATCATAATCTGCTCCAATATTGTTAGGTATTTGTCTAAAACGTGAATTCTGGTTTGGATACGGTATTTTAATAACGGTAGGTGGAAAAAACCTTAGGTAGGTATAACGTGTCTTATTTTAGAGTAGTGTGGTTCGTGGGACCCTAAGCACCTGTCATAGGGTTAAAATATTGAGGCCTAAAAAATATATTTCTTCGCGAATTTAGTGAAAAAAAAATTACAGTGTAAGTTTCATAATATTTACTGCGCTTAATTTTCAACCGAATTCCAAAAAGGAGGAGGTTTTCAATGTGGTTAAGTATAATATTATTTGGTTTTGTATGTTGTTATATTATCTAATTTATCTTTTAGTGCGTCCACACAGTCCGCGAGGCGACACGAGCACCGCAGCTGTAGCTAACTTCACATCGTAGACAAGTATTAAAGTCGGCGATGTGAAGTTAGCTATAGAAGTTTCTTTAGAAGCTTCTGTAGCTAACTTCACATCGCCGCCTTGTATACTCGTATACGATGTGAAGTTAGCTACAGCTGCGGTACTCGTGTCGCCTCGCGGAGTGTGTGGACGCACCATATGATTTGGGAACGAGTTCTTTGTTATTTGAAGGCCTAGTATTCATATTATGTTTCTATATTCTTTAGAGGAGTTTTGCAAAATGAACTTACATTACGGACAGAGGTGACGTCCACAAGTGGTATATTATTCAGAGAAAAATCGAACCAAGATGATATATAGATCAGTTAAAAGCTTGATTTATGGGCTTCTCAAAAATATTAGATTTAGATTTATTTAACCCACCATTTTTTTAAATGTGAAAAATAAATTGTATGAAAAAATATAATATAGCTATGTATTTTTTCTAGTTTAGCAATAATAAAGTGCTTCTATCGTTATTTTACTTACATTCGTAGCTGATTCTTCCACATTCATCTCTTAATTTGCTAATATTAAAAATTATAACTTACCAGTGTGACCAGTTAGTAGGTACAATGTGACAAATAGACACTTAAAACCTGTGTCTTGATTGGTAAAAATGCTTCTATTTAACAATTTGGAGGTTACGTTACAGGGTTGTTTTATAAGGGCAAAAAAAAAGAAAACGTGGTAGACAGGTCAGAAGATGGGGAGACGAGATAAAAGCAACAGAAGGAAAAACATGGACCAGAGCAGCGCTAAACAGGGTAGAATGGAAAGGAATGGAGGAGGCCTTTGCCAAAGTTGGGCAAAGAGACATAGTTGCCGATGAGGACTCACCGGAGGAGAGTGATAGTATTTAAATATTATTTTTTCCAAATATTGTAAAAAAAAATTGTCTGAATAAAGGCTTATATTATTAATCAGGGTTGATAGAGATAAACTACCTATTGAGCCAAATATATTTATTTAACCTAATAGATTCAAAATTAATTTTTAGAAAAACGAAGCGCTCTTTTTTGGTTTTAACTGATATAATAAAAAAAACTGATAGACTCAAAAAATATTCATGAACTTTCTCGAAATGTAACGAGTATTGTATTATACATTTTGTGGACATGTCCTTTAAGGTAGCTGACCGAGCGCGAGGTCCTAGCGTTTCTCAGTTTTGACTCGACAATTTTGTTTTTATTGATTCTCCTTTACAGATCACATTTTTCAACGACTCTTAACGTTTTTAGGGTTCCGTACCTCAAAAGGAAAAAACGGAACCCTTATAGGATCACTTTGTTGTCCGTCTGTCCGTCTGTATGTCAAGACTCTTTATCTCGGGAACGCGTAAAGACATCGAGTTGAAATTTAAATCATATACGTAAACCTATGAATTCTTGCAGTTGTGTAAAAGAAAAGCTTCTCAGTTACCGCATAAAAAAGTTAGAGCCGTTTATGTCGTAAAAAAACGCATATTTCAACGCTCACAAAAATCAAAACCTACAGGGTACTTCCCGTTGACATAGAACTATGGAATTTGGCGAAAAGCATCGTCTCAGAGTACACACATATAGGAATAAATCTGAAAACTGAACATTTTTATTTAGATCACAAAAAATAGGGCTTCAAAATTCACAAAATATAGGTTTGCCAGCATTTTGGTCACGTGTCACCTCTTCTTCTTATTCGTCCTCTTCATTGCTGAAGGTCGTGCCCGTCTTGAAATGCCTTGACGGAATCAGTGACGAGTTGCTTCCACTCCGCCCTATCTTCGGCTTTCTTCAGAGCAGTGGAAACTGGAAGCCCGGTTATCAACTCAATCTGATCAGACCAACGGGTAGGTGAGCGTCCACGTGGTCTTTTGCCATCTACTTTCCCAACTACAACCAGTTTCTCAAAATTATCGGGCTGCCTACGGGCGATGTGACCAAAGTAAGTTAAGACTCGTTGATAACAAATGGTGGAAAGTCTAGTCTTAATCTTTAACTGCTCAAGAACGGACTTAGTGTCACCTCTAGCCTGGTCCTTATACAATATGAGAGCGTCTGGCCCCCACGGACCTAAAGTCTCAACCCCAAACGGCACAAAATGGTACATTCTGTCCAACGACTCATATTTGTCCGCTTTGAGGTTTTCAGCTTTAGCTGCAGCAGCGCCAGCCTTCTCTGTTGTGCCAGAAAGATGAGACGACGCCAGTGTGTCAACACATGTCGCGTCCCACACTAAATGTCGTCCCATCTTCCACGGCACCAATGTCATTCCGTAGGGTCTCTTACCGTCGTCCCGCGAGAGTCCATTAGGCTCTAGAACTGACGGGACGCCGGCACTGACAAAGACCCGACGGATAATATCGTTTAGGCTGGCGTGCCGCGAAAAGCGTCCTGCACTTTTTGTGCAAGATAATGCGTGGTGTCCGAATTGGTCGACCATATCGCCGCATTGGCAGCAGTGCGGGAAAAGACATGGGGCACTTAACCGAAGAGATACGCATATACGGAAAGAGTTATCATCCAAAAGATTACCTACGTTATTGGAAGGTAGGGCATGTAACCAAAGCCCTGACTCCCATCTTGAAACAGCAAGCAAGCGAGCGCGTTCTGCGGTGCAACTCGAGGTCAGAGTTAGGTTAAGTAGTTCCAACTCACAGAGCGGCCCGTCCCAGTCTCTGAGAAATGGGAGCCTTGGGCAAAGTTTGGCTTTGGCTTATAAAAAACTGTGTTTCGGGTGCCAAAGGCTTCTCCCAAAACAATCTAGACAAATATAATAATGTAACATAAAATTAGCGAAACTAAAAAATAAATTGTTATGGTGCAGCCACACTCTCCACGAGGTGACACGGGCACCGCTACTGTAGCTAACTTCACATCGTATCCAAGTATACAAGTCGGCGATGTGAAGCTAGATACAGCAGCGGTGTTCGTGTCGCCTCGTGGAGAGTGTGGCTGCACCAGGAGCTTTAGTCAGGGTTGTGCTTTGCGCAGCTTGTAGCTAACATCACACCCGCCAAGAAGTTTGATTCGGCCCGTACAAATAAAACACCAGCTAAATGTCATCAAACAAACGCACCCCATTGTAAGTTACAACAAGTTGTGCTTATGAAACCTGCTATACAAGGGCGAATGACGCAGTACAGCGCGCTGCAGTAACGCAAGTGCCTGACATATTATTTTCATATTTGTTCATTTCATAAAATTAATTTAAGTACATGTCAACATACGATTAATTCATAGTACATATTTGTAAGTCATATATGTTCAAGCACCGTTTTTCTCTATAGTATTTTTACCCACTATGTAATGTGTGTCTACTTTTACTATTGGTTTGAACCCAGAATTCGAAGAAAAAAACAGCTTTTCCATACAAAACATCAAACTAATTTTTTTGGCTTGAATTTTGAGTTGACACCATAGTAAACGTTGTTGGTGTTCAGTTTGGTGGCCCCATCTTCTTCTTCTTATACAGGGTTATTCCTAATCAATTTGCATCCTTTTAGGCGTTTATTATGTAACTCAAAACTAACTTTTTTTGTCAAATCTAAAAAAAAAGTTGTTTCATTGAAAAATGTTGTTCACCCGCGACAAAATATTTGGAACCGCTGATTTATTTTTGAGTTTTGACAAAAGTCGCAGAACAAAATTTATTAGTTTTGATGTAAAGAATAAGCCCCTAAAAGGACGCTAATTGATTAGGAATAACCTTGTATATAAAAATGAATCGTGGTTGTTAGTTTCGCTAAAACTCGAGAACGGCTGAACCGATGTGGCTAATTTAGATACTGAACAATTTTTGGAAGTTAAAGGTGAAACCTTAAACGGTGGGAAAAGGTGACGTCCACAAGTGGTATATTATTCAGAGAAAAATCGAACCAAGATGATATATACATAATTTGAAAGCTTGATTTATGGGCTTTCAAAAATATTTAATATAGATTTTTTATACCTCCATTTTTTTTAAATGTGAAAAATAAATTTTGTCAATAATAATAATACA
Source organism: Hypomecis punctinalis (assembly GCA_949316475.1). Lineage (NCBI taxonomy): Eukaryota > Metazoa > Arthropoda > Insecta > Lepidoptera > Geometridae > Hypomecis > Hypomecis punctinalis. The sequence goes on from OX438822.1 coordinate 5,715,077, forward strand.
GCTTTGTATTTTAGCAATAATAAAGTACTTCTATCGTTATTTTACTTGCATTCGTAGCTGATTCTTCCACATTCATCTCTTAATTTTCTAAAATTAAAAATTATAAACCAGTGTGACCAGTCACACTGGTTTATAATTTTTAAGTGATATTCTTATTCTTATTTTTGACCAAATATCACTTAAAAACTGTGTCTAATTGGTAAAAAATGCTTATATTTAACAATTTGAAGGTTAATTAATAAGGGTTGATAGAGATAAACTACCTATTGAGCCAAATATATTTATTTATCCTAATAGATTCAAAAATAATTTAAAAAAAAACGGAGGGCTCTGTTTTGCTTTTAACTGATGTATTAGACTCAGAAAAATATGAGCTTTCTCGAAATGTAACGAGTGCTGTGGTTAGAAATTTTGATTATTATTATACCAGCCTCCATACATTTTGTGGACATGTCCTTTATAAAAGTTGCGAGAAAAATAATAAAAACTTAATTCTATTTTCCCATACAAAATGTTTCTGCATCTAAAAGTTGTCATTACCAGTTGGCAGATGGTGAGATGAAGTTCACCGGGTCAGCTAGTAGTTTGATAATTCTAGGGGCACCCATGCCGACGGCATGTGTCTTTGTTTAGTTGTGGTCATCAATATTTAAACTAAAAATAAAATGCCAACTCGATGGTTGTGGTACTGCAATGTTTTGTACGCGGCCTACACAAGTGCACAATTTTATTGTAAGAGCGGGTCCACGCGACCCACAATCAGATGATGCGCTTTTGATGCGCGCCACCCCTCGCTCGCTCCGGCCGGCTAGGGTTGCCACTGTGCCTACCTAGCTAGTTTTTTCTTTCTAATGTATGAAAATCTCGTGTTGTTTGATATCGAACTCCTCCGAAATACATAGACCGATTTTTATATTTTTATACTAGCGTTCTATTTTTAAGCCGTGGTGGCTTAGAGGTAGTGACACCCGCCTTACAATCGTGAGGTCGTGGGTTCAAATGCCGGTCCCGTACCAATAAGTTCTTTGGAATTTATGTACGGAATTTCACACCACTGGCTTTTCGGTGAAGGAAAACATTGTGAGGCAACCTGCATACGTCCGTAGAAGAAATTCGATGGCGCATGTGAATCCACCAACCCGCTCCGGGCCAGCCTGGTGGACATGGCCCAATTACCCTTCGTGGGTACGCCTACGTCCTGCAGTGGACTATTAAAAAAGGCTGATACAGTACAGTACCGTTCTATTGTTTATTTAGTTATTACGCTATTAAAAGAGTCGGTTTTGCACCTGTCTATTTTTGCCACATGTATCTAGGTATCGTAAAATGCAAACTAAAAATCGGCCAAGTACGAGTTGGACTCGTGCATGAAGGGTCCGTACCGTATGGGAGCCCCTTTTTATATTATTCTGTTTTTCTATTTGTATAGCGGCAATCGAAATACATCATCTGTGGAAATTTCAACTCTTTAGCTATTACGTTTCATGAGATACAGCCTGATGATAGACAGACGGACATAAGAGTCTTAGTAATAGGGTTTCATTTTTAACCTTTGAGTACGGTACCCTAAAAATGAAAGACCCCGAAACATAGCCCTTTCCACAGCTCGTTGGGCTTAGAGCTTGCTTATATAAGACACAGTGAAAGACCGTACAATAATATAAAACCAATTATATTAGGTATTATACGAACGTAGTGACGTTCTATCATAATTAGTTTAGATAATATTCGATGCATCTTGCATGCAATGATAGCAGTAATTGAAAACAATAATTATCGGGATATGAAAAGAATGAATGATACGTATGAAAAGATAGTATGTAGGTAGGTGGTTCCGTATAGTATCCAGAAAATTAATATTATTAACGCTTGCAAGACTAAATAATATTAATTTTCAGAATACTACTATCTTTTCATATATAGGTACAAGATGTATTGGATAGTTTGTACAAAAAGAGAACCGTCGCGGCGTTACGGTGAACTAACAATAAGATTTTAATCAGCAGCCAAGGTACCGACTATACTTCGTAGACGCGAATCTACTGATGGAAACCGAATTGGTGTTTACCAAGTATCAATAGTAGATTGTATCATATGGAAGCAAAATAATATTTTTACGGCGAGGGCGCTTTTTTGAATCCAGAGCGAAGTGAGGGATTGAAAGTACCTACGTCGCCCGAGCCAAAAATATATTTTGCGCCCGAGTGGTACACTCTACTTTTAATCACCTCTATAAGAAAATAAAAGGCGCCTCATATTTTATTGTTATATTATTGTTTAATAAAACGTAGAGTAACAACTAAATCAAAATTAAATGGTATCTAATAATACTTAACACAAATTAAAACTTATATTTACTTTCTTTTCATTCATTTTCTTGGCGCTGAACACTAACATTACAATTAAATACTTCCAAATTCAAAAAGTGCGCGGGAAAGATAATTCCGTCGCACTTATAAAGTTCCTTATAGAAAACACCACCTTTGGGCGCATTTAAAGGCGAACCAAGATGTTCTTTTCGAATAGATGTGATGAAAACACTTTTAGTTGAACTACGAGTAGCAATGACAGAGCAGTGTTTTCCAGTCCACGTAACAAAATTAGTAAAATAGCGCTCGGGCGACCTCATCTACGACGCTTCTCTTTTTGCACAAACTCTAATGTAGGTATATTTACATATATTTTTTAACTCTTTACACTGGGCAATTATATCCGTGCCAGCCCTAGCTCCGGATTGTCAACGCAGGGCTGCGGTGATTAAAATTCCAGCCCGTAATACCGAGGGTCGTACATTAAGTGGCTAATCGCCGTGACTGACAGCGCCACTTTATTGCATTTTTTATGTACGATCTTATCTGTTTTGTAATGAGGGTGATATTGATATAAACTGTTTTGTTTTGGCAACTTGTTAGTAGTTGTTTGCTATTGCGATAAGTGTAAAATTCGAGTATTAAAAATTAAATTTTGAGTCTTGTAGTAGTGTTGTTGAAAATAGCCCTGCCCTGGAATATCAACTCTATATACATCCACCAAGGGCCCAGAACAGGTGGGTGGATTTATTAAACCAAGAGCTAGCCACAAAGTGACTGAGTGGGAAAAATATCGTTCGTTTCAGCCATAGGACGTCCTGCTGGGTTAGGGGACATCTGGCCTTAAGAAAAACAACTTGGGCGAGTTGTCCTCGGTGATTTTTTGAGGGCATCTGGCCCGAACCCTTAGAATAAGTCATCCCACCGCTGGGCAATTGACCTATAGTTCTAACGAGACCACTTTGAAGCCGATTACTTCCATCGCCATCCTACGGTCTTGATTATTATAGTCATCCTTATTTGTGGGTGCAGGGTGGACGTCCTACGCTGCGCACGTACCTATGATCAAGTACAATAATTACGCGCGTAAATATTCGTAGTTCACAGATTATAAAGTCGCGTCGGCCATGCGTCACGAACCGACAATGTTCGCGAAAATACGGCACTATCTCATTATGTGCTACTACTGAATTTTGGCGGAACATAGAAAGCGCGTGCTTGCGGAGCCTGCGGAGCCGCGCTTGTAAATAACTAATTGTGAGAAATAAATAATGTTGTTGAAACAACACACAAATGAATTAGTTGCTATTTTTGACCGACGAACTGGAGGAGGTACTCAATTCGAAGCGTATATTTTTCTTTTTTTTTATGTATAATACGCATAACTTTTTTCATAGTAGTCCGATTTCGAAAATTCTTTTTTTTATTGGAAATAGTATTTTGTGAGGTTTATACTGTTGGGTGTCAACTTTCCCCACGTAACAGATGTCTGAAATGATAGATTGAAGCGATTTATATCAAGAGTGTTGCATTTTTTGTCAGCTTGTGTTTCTATCAATTAAAGTAGAATAAGTGACAGTACCCAGTGATTGCAACGGTCTTCAAATACATAACTAAGTATACAGGGTTATTCTTAATCAATTAGCATCCTTTTAGGGGCTTATTAAGCTCGATTACAGAGGCGCCAGCGTAAATTTAATAGCAACGTTTTTACGTTCTCTAGCTACGTTTAGCGTTCTCTATCGAATGCCTAAAGTGAAAAAGAAACAGAACTATGCTATTATAATTACGATGGCGCCTCTGTAATCGGGCGTATTGTGTATCTACATCAAAACTAACAAGTTTTGACAAAAGTCGCAGAACAAAAGTTGTTAGTTTTGATGTACAGAATAAGCCCCTAAAAGGATGCTAATTGATTAGAAATGACCCTGTAAATAGTACCTATGCCACCTTCTTGATGATAACCTTAAAGGCTCGAGCTTGGCATGCAATGCAATATGCATCCTTCTTTCTGATAAGTATGACCTTCGAGGGTAGGTTGATCTATTATAGGTCTGGAGGTTACGCGCTGTTCAAGTATTATTTAAGTACTATTGGGGGGCGGAGCGGAGGGGTTTATCCTTTGCTTATTCTTGATAACATGGGGGATGGGGGGTCTAGATGGTGATTACGTGATTAGTTATTTATTTCTTAACGCACATGTGTGTTTAAGTCATCTATCCTTAATCTATTTTCTTATTTAGAATATTCTAGAATTAAATCTCCTGCTCATGAATCAATAAAAAAAGAAAATGCACAAGAACGGTGAAGTACCAATGTTTATGTAAGAATTAGGAGGGGGTTAAGAGCTTTGATTTATAGCAAAGCTCTTGTACTGCTGTACTGTACTGTACCAGGCTATTTAATAGTCCACTCCAGGACGTAGGCCTACCCACGAAGGGTGATTGAGCCATATCCACCACGCTGGCACAGTGCGGGTTGGTAGACATACGCCATGGAATTTCTTCTACAGACGTATGCATGTTTTCCTTCACCGAAAAGCCAGTGGTGTGAAATTCCGCACATAAATTCCAAGGAATTCACTAGTACGGGTCCGGGATTTGAACCCACGACCTCACGATTGCAAGGCGGGTGTCATTACCACTAGGTCACCACGGCTTCTCTCTCGCAAAGCTCACCCTCCTATCATACTAATATTATAAATCCAAAAAGTTTGTTGGTTTGTTCCTCTTTCACGCAGCAACGGAGCAACGGATTGACTTGTATTTTAGCATGGATATAGTTCAAAGTCCGGAAAGTGACAAAGGCTACTTTTTATCCCGAAAAAATAAAAGGTGCCTATGGGATAGTACATAAGTCAAAATACCACGCGGGCGGAGCCGCGGGCAAAAGCTAGTAAATTATAAATCTGCTTACGTAATACTTGAACGCCCCCCTAGACTTCATTAGTGAGTGTAAGTTAGTGTCGATGAGATTGATAGATGTAAATAGGTACATAGAAGTATAAGTATTACCATTTATTGGTAAGTATTGTACCTATAAAAAGCCGCAAATTGTACGCGACGTCATTTGCCGGTCTCGACGGAAGACCAGCGCCGGTTGTATAATATAACCAGCATCATGCTGAGATGGGACCGGCTGGTGACGAAAATAAAACACTAGGTAGTTTAGTTTTTAGTGTAGTTACAATCTTTGTTGCTGTATTTTCTGTGTTTCGTTTTCGTCAATAAAATATTGTCTATTGTCTATTATAACTCCGAATCAAACTGCTTGGCAACTATGAAGTTAGAAGATGCGCTAAATCCAATCTTCGCGCAGTTCTTAGGTTAGATTAGGTTGTTAGGTAGATACTTACCTCCCCCCCGAGTGGGTTCCCGCCTGGTCGTGGCGGGGGGGGCTTAGTAGCCAGGTCTGCTCCAACCTGGTGAACGAAGAGGAACCCGAGGTGGGGCCGCCTCTCCGGGTTTTTCCCCAAACCCGTGTAGAGGCTGGCCAGTAGGTCGCTAGTCGACCGAGGAGGACTGCGGTGTCGCGTTCATCGCGATGCTGCGGCCGAGCCCATCGAGGCGGGGGCGGCGACGGGATTTACGGGCGGCGAGGAAGCCGCTGCCTATCCATCCTGCCAGCGGCCCTAACGGGTGCCGCCAACGTGTTGGCGGAGGCGGTGGGGCTGCAGGGGAAGAGGCGTGTCGGTATCGCGATGGCCGCTCTCCCTATCCTCTGCAGCCGTAGTGGCAGGCGCGGGGCCACTTTAATTGACCCGTTGCATCGGGACCAGGGCTGTCGGACACGGGTACTGTCTGACGCCCAGTGCTGGTTGGTCCCGGGTGGGGGATGACGATGTGTCTGGTGTGTGTTCGGCACATCGTCATTCTGGAGGGAGCTTACGCTCTGAGGTGGGGCCCGGTTTGGGCCAGCGCTGTCGGGTGCCGCGGAGGAGTGCGCAAGCGTGCCCGTAGCCCTGACGCCAAGCGCAGTGGCGGAACACCCAGGGGTTTTGTTGGGTATGCCGTCCAGCAATGGGCGGAGACTCCCACATAACCACCCGCCTGTCCCGAGGTGCGGTGGTATCTTTAAAAGATTTCTCCTGGACAAAACAAAAAAAAAGGTTGTTAGGTATGTAGGTACTTACCTATATGAGCTTCAGAAAGAGCTGGATTTTGCGCAGCTAACTTTACAGCCGCCAAGAAGTTTGATTCGAACTATACATCACATCAAATTAGGTAAACGTCAATTTATTGATATCAAACAGGTGATATAACTTAATTGAACATAACTATAAGTTGAACAAAGAACAAAACAGAAGTCTCCACAGATTTCTCTATCCAGCAAACTTGCAAAGTACCCTCATAACGTTCCCAATAAACTTGATTCCTTTGTCGTCCGCCAATTTGTCATCCATTGTGCTCCCCCGCCCCTCCCACCGCCACCCCTCGCCCAGCGAACACGGAAGAAACCAGAGAGACTCTCTCAGATGCGATGAGTCCAAAATCGACATCGACCATACATATTTACATAGATAATAACATCTAGACATAACAAACGCCTATGGTCATCGCATATTGTATATACAGGGTTATTTCTAATCAATTATCATCCTTTTAGTTAGGGGCTAATTCTGTATATCAAAATCAACAACTTTTGTTCTACAACTTTCGTCAAAACTCAAAAAAAATCAGCTGTTCCATACATTTGTTACAATTACAATTTTTTTTTTGTGTTTTGACAAAAGTTGTTAGTTTTGATGTACAGAATAAGCCCCTAAGAGGATGCTAATTGATTAGAAATAACCCTGTATATATATTATGTGATGATCATAGGCGTTTGTTATATCTGGATGTTATTATCTATGTAAATAAATTTAAATTTTTTAAATTAAATTTTATTTTTATTTCAACTGAAAACATTATCACATATTTATCATGAATCCATTGACACCGAACTAGTATAAAACTGTGTTTCGGGTGCCAAAGGCTTCTCCCAAAATAATACAGAAAAAGTAATAAATTTAACATCAAATTAGCGAAACTAAAAATTAAAGAAAAATAAAGAAAAAGGTCAATTTACATTTTGGAAATTTTGACAAAAATAAGTTACATTTTTAAATTTAGCCAGTATGCAAAATTACAATGCAAGACGATAATGTATTAAACATTAAAAAATCAAAAATATAAAAATAAAGAATACACCATGCAAATCTTTATAAATATGGGTTACTTTTTTAAAGTTAACAAGTGTAGAACATTATTACAATGCAAGGCAATAATACATTGAACATTAAAACAAATATGTACCTATATATTATGTTACATATCCGTCTCTGGCAGCCATTTTGTTCAGTTCGGGTACGTAGTTCAGACAAAATAAAAAATCAAGATAGAACGTCGTGAACAGACAAGTGAGGCAGGTTTTTTTAAACATATTGTGTGCGTGAGTCGGTGTTGCGCCGCCATAGTTCGACTAACAAGCCTTAGTTTCGTTGTAGGTACGTATACATATTGTGTGTTATCGTGTCTGTACACGGCGAGGCCTAGTTTTGGCGGCCTCACTTGTTTGTTCACAACATTCTGTCTTGATTTTTTATTTGGTCTGAGAGATATTACTATATCTTCTACTAGTTTTTACCAGCGACTTCGCCCGCATACGCAATATATCATTATAATTTATAGCCTATGTGTTATTCTGATATATAAGCTATATTATAGCAAAGTTTCATCTCAATCCGTTCAGTAGTTTTTGCGTGAAAGAGTAACAAACATCCATACATCCATCCATCCATCCTCACAAACTTTCACGTTTATAATATTAGTAGGATATTAGTAGGATGGTGGATGGAGAGACTGTGTCCTCGACAGAAAGACCACGCTACGAGCTAGGTAAGTACGTACCTACTCTATTTTAGAGCAGTTTTTGTGACTTCACTTTTAGGCGCAAAAGTCCTTCTGGCTTTTTACATTCGAAGCCCTCTCTCCACCCCACTGCGAATCGTAAGCATAATAACATGTTGTTCAAGAGCCAACACGCGACGGAAAAAACAATTAGATATTGTCTCTGGTGCGGCCGGTGACAGCTTTTTGAATTTAGAACGGGGAAACTTTTTAATTTTATGGACAAATTATCAAGTAGATGAAAGATACAATATTGCTAAGGTCTTACCTAATTTTAAATAAATAAATCAACTTTTTAGTAGAAAGATGAAATTATTTACGTTAAATATGTCAAATAAAATAAGTTATTGAATCCGGAGGCCTGAGGCTTTAATCCCATAACGCTTTATCTTTTGGAAAATAATGGTTTTCGACAAGATACAGCTAAAATAATTCGTTTCGAAAAGAGAGCGTTTTGCAAACTAAGTACTTAAGGGTAAGCCCTACGGTGGGTATCCAAATTTTTTTTCAGTTAGGGTTAATGCATCTACAGTGGAGGCCTACGACCAAAAGTTGACCTTCCTACGGCTAACATGATGATGATGATGAGATTAGGTTACAACAAAACCTCCAGGCCTACCATAGACAAACACCATGGTACGGCAATTTGAGCAGATTACGGCACGATATTAATTGGCCGTAATGGCGGCGGCATTATCAGCCTGCGCCGAGTAAATGAGCGCCATGGAGGTGGTAGCGTGGAGATGTGGCACTTGAAGCTCCACTACTTGTAGGTACTATATAACAACACTATTATGTATATTATTTCCAATCAATTAGCATCCTTTCAGGGGTTTATTCTGTACATCAAAACTAACAACTTTTGCTGTGCAACTTTCGTCAAAACTTAAAAAAAAATGGTTGTTCCATGAAAAATATCGTTCACCCGCGACAAAATGTATGAACAGTTGATTTTTTTTTAGTTTTAACAAAAGTCGCAGGACACAAGTTGTTCGTTTTGATGTACCTACAGAATATGCCCCATAAAGGATGCTTAAGGCACCATAGTATCAGCGTAATTTTTCATACGAGCTGGTGAAGACCAATACGCCCCCGGTTTCGCCCGATTTTTGCATACAAATATCAATATAAAATTGATATCACCATTTTTTCCGAAATTTTATGGATGAAAGCTTTAGTTCAATTCATGTATATAAGTAACAGATTCAAAATAAAACTGTTAACGTGTAGAAAAGTGCCCAAAAATGCAATACATTTTCTTAGAAATCATGAATTTGTTCTAAAAAGCGGTATCTTTGCATTTAATTACTATCGAGCGAAGTTTTTGAATTGGGTTTCGAGTTACTGAATCCCTTACCTTTATAGTTTTGAGAATATTGTGTATTTTATTTTTATTCGACAATTTCACGGTTTAATGGAGAAAAGTCAGTATAATTAGGGCTCTATAAAGGTATTTTGAGATTCTATAGCGGCTTAACCCTGTATAGCTACAACCAGCTTTATCCGCAGCTTTCTACAGCGTTCTTAATTGTTTTCTGGTTAAAGTATAGCTTATGACTCTCTATATTTCATATGGCGGCTGTAATTCGTAGCTAATTCGTAGTAATGGCTAACTTCGATGCCGTCAAGAAGTTCTGTCTTTAAAAAATTAAAAAAAAATCTGAAAGCAAGTAACCTTCGATGCCTGGAAGAAATCGCTTGATAAGGCTGCCGTTTAGTACAGGTAACTAATTTGTAATGTTGTTTTCAGGTGCTTTGTTTTGTAATTGTGGTTAAGCTAAAAAAGAATTAACTAGGTATATTACATCTATCTACCTACCATACCATTAGGCCACCACGCCTTATCCAAAGTTCTATTCATTTCAAATATTGTTGCCATATTGAAAAACCATTCCTAACATTTGCAAAACAAAAAGAACCTCCCAGTTTCCCTGAAATCTATGGTATTTTGTTATTAAATCGTTCGTACCTCCGCGCGCCCACAAATCATATTTCGCCAGTGAATACAAGCGGCGGAATGTTGTAATTAGTCGCGCTGCCGACAGACAGTGTTGCCAGGGTGAAAAATTAATTTTATTTTATTTTGATGAAGCGTTATTTGAAAATTAATTAAAATTATTCTTGTTTTGGTTAAATTACCTACCTACCTACTTACCCGATTGCATTTTGTTTCCAACTTATCTGGATGTAAGTATTTTTGATATTCATTTCATCATTTGTGTCTCTTCTCCTCCCCCTTGAAGCTGGTACCTGACTCCAACCAGTAAATTATACTAATAATATTTTTGTAGTATAATATTTTGACCGACTTCGAAAAGAGGTTCTCGATATCAGACTACTTTTTTGATATTTTATTTTGTTAAATTATTCGATTTGATATTGATAACAGGGTTAGAATTTGAGTTTATTCATGGAGACGCGTATTAATTCCTAAATTTGATTCTACTCGCTTCATTTTCATTTATTTTTGAATAAAATGTAGGTAATTCTTCTAAAATGTGACCTACCACATCATAACAAATCATCAAAATCAGTCCATAATTTACTGGCGGAGTAATCGCTTCACATGTGTACAAAAAGCTTACAGTCGAATAAAGAACTTCTTTTTTGAGGTCGGCTAGAAAATAATGCGTTACAATATATTTTTCTTAACTTGCAACCCCGCAAACGGAGCGTTATTGAATATTTTTATTATGAATTCGGATCAAAGCGGGCACTTTATGAAATTATTCTGGCTTTGATGTTAACTCCGTAACTATGTGTTAAATTAAACGATAGGGGAGGAGCTACCTGGGGGGAGGCGCCATATTGTTTTTTGATAATATTTTGTGGGAGGTGTATGATGAAAACAATGAAGGTCTTTGGTTGAAAAGAGTCGTCGAGGTCGTTTTCTAGATTTAAATTAAAAATTGGGATATTTATATGTTTGACTGAGAGGTTAGTCCAGGTTTACATGTAAATTGAAACTACAGCTGTTTCGGTATGGCTCTAAAAATTTTTGTACAGCGCCCCTGGCGGAAACGAGGAAGAACTAACCAAAATATGGAGCCACACGCGAACGCGAAAGTTTAGAAAGAAAGAAAGAAATACCGTTTATTTCGTGACATACATGAACAAATATAAACAAGAGTAACAATGGTTAAGAATCAAGTGAGCACGGTATGCCACGAAGACCGGTCCCATTGCTATGCCCTATTAGGCAGTGTATGTACTTAGCGTAAGAATACTATGTATACTATGCAAATAAATAAATTCAATTCAACTCAGCGTGAATTGCTGATTGAGAACAATCAGCGCTGGTATTCTGCTGAGACCGGTAGGTGACGGCACGTACAACATAAATATAAATTTAAACATTAACAAAGATTCAGAGTATTAGAGTATAAATACACATGAAAACATACACACACTTAAATAAAATCACACAACAAAGACAGTATTCCATAAACTATAAACATCAACACACATTAACCTACATCCCACTATTTTTTTTAATTTTTTTTTATCTTCATATGAAAGAGCCCAAAAAAAAAACGTAAAAACAAAACAATTTAATCGATAGATAGATTTCCCAGTTTTAGGAGAACAACAAATTAATAAAATAAATATTCTTAGGTACGAGTAGGTACGCAGTTCATAAAATCACAAATGCAACGTTTAAGTAAACTACCTAGGTCCCTACCTACACAAAACCTATGATCATAAAAATCTAGGGTACCTACTTCCCGAAGTCCTAGAAAAATGAAATTTGGTATGTGGGCTAGTAATGGTACACAAACAACTAAAAAATTGTAAAACTTGGAACTTTTACCTCCCAACCCTCTAAACTAGGGGATATGGGAGGTGGTTGAGCTAAGGCGTGTGGAGTTAGAAGCTCAGCTCTACATGAGGTCCGACAACTTTTTGATACTGCGGACTGTGGTCTCGTCTTGACTAACTACATTTCACAAAAAAAATATTGTGTTGCATTTTTATCACCACCTCCAGGATTTGAATATCTAGTGGTAGGGGGTAACAAGCAGATAAAAATATCACGTGATTCTCCTAAGCCCCTGAACGACATACAAAATAGAACCGCGGTTCTATAGTTTTGCGTCTATTATCTTTTTAGTCTATTATCTTGCGGTTTTATAGTTTTGTCTGTAGTTGTACTGTTATACCTACTCATATACCATCACAGTATAATCACAGAGAAAACTTTAAATCCGCGGATTTGATTTAGAACACGTCCGTCAGATTCTATTTTGTACGCTCAGAGCAAATAAAAAATCCAGAGGGAACGTCGTTGAACAGTCAAATGAAGCCGGTTTTTTAGACATAAGTATGTGAGTGCGTCGCTGTTGCGCCGCCATAGTTTGACTGACAAGCCTAGGCGTAGTTTCATAGTTACCTGGATGTGTGTGTAATTGTCTGTACACGGCGAGGCATAGCTTTGGTTGGCTTCACTTGTTTGTTCACAACATTCTCTTTTGATTTTTTTATTTGCTCTGAGTTTGTACGTCGATCGCCCTGATCGACGTATTATAGATTAAAAAAGTTTTACAATAATTACCGCTCCCTGTTTGTTTTACATTATGTTTTAAACACGAGGGTGTAATTGCGCACTTGTTTGTCATAAATCACAATCGGACGATATTGTTGAGGGGCGTCAGAAATGATGTCGACGGGGGTGGCAGACTCGGGACAAAAGATAATGTAATCGGTAGATAACACAGAAGTTCAATTTTAATACATTAGAAATGAATTCTGAATATTATGCTTTCCAGTCGATAGCATAGCCCCTAGCAGGGCAGCTGTGGCCCTGGTGCCGGGGCGATAGAATAGGTACGCCATCGGAATATCCTGTCTGTAGTAAAATCCTACTAAAATGAGACCTCTAGCCTCGTGGATGGTGGAGCTCTGTATCACAGAAGAGTTCTGCTGTTATGTGTTCTGTAGAGCACTCCCGTTGGTGAGAATGACAACGGTATGTATAGCCACGGTGTCATAAAAGACGTCCAGTACAGAATTTAAACACTATTCGAGAAAAAAAAAGCTCCGTCACATTTCCCTGGGGCTCCCGAAACTCCCAAGAGTGCATATAGGCCGGCCAGGCGGCCACTAAAGGGGTTTTAGTACTGTACTGTACCAGCCTTTTTAATAGTCCACTGAATTACGTAGCCCTACCCACGAAGGGTGATTGGGCCATATTCACCACGCTGGCCCAGTGCGGGTTGGTGGATTCACATACAGGGATTATAGTGAGAAGGTAAAATTCCACATAATCCGGTTGCAACTTGCAATTTAACCACTTAAAAATCCTACTTCCTACTAATATTATAAACGCGAAAGTTTGTGAGGATGGATGGATGGATGGATGGATGGATGTATGGATGTTTGTTACTCTTTCACGCAAAAACTACTGAACGGATTGAGATGAAACTTTGCAATAATATAGCTTATATATCAGAATAACACATAGGCTATAAATTATAATGATATATTGCGTATGCGGGCGAAGCCGCGGGTAAAACTAGTATAAAGTAAGTAAGTAAGTAGTAAATGAATCGTTTTAAAGGTTTAGGAAGTTTCAAAAATTCGTAACGACGAATCGACTAATTCGAAACCCACTCCATCATAAAGCAGCCAAGTAATTTGCGAAGATTTCCCCTCATAACAAAATTTGTTCATATTAGGCATGATGACTAATAAAGAAATAATAATTAGTCCGTCCGATAGATTATTAAAAAATATTAGACACGTATTTTATTTTCTCAATTAAACAAAACTTGATGAAGTTTGAATTTTCTTAATCGCGTTAAGGCTCCATCAAACATAGGCGGTACGGGCGGTAGAGCGATACGAGCGGTACGAGCGGTAAAGGGCGGTACGGCAGTACCGCGACCGGACCTGTGTGAGCCCTTCTTATATAACCAGTACAATGCAGATGCCCGCCCGTCTCCTATACCGCTCGTACCGCCTGTGTGTAAAGGAGCCTTTGAAGTTCCATGTGACGTCACGAGTGTCATACAAATGCACAGACTTTATGAAAGAAGTGACGAACTAACTTACGGACTCTAATATTTTTTTTATCCAGTCATCATACCTATTATGAGCAATATACGTCTCAGAAACTCCATGCACTTTGAAAAACAGGAACTGTATTTTAGTCACCGGAAATTATACTAAGCGCCACACAAATCGGCGGATGGGAAGTTATGCGCAAAAGCCGAAATATAGGTAAACGCGGGAGCCAGAGAGACGAGACGCAGGGGCACACCCGCCCACCAACCACATGCCTCCCGCGCGCTCCCTATGCACTACGACACGCGGCGTCGGAATTGTGCACACATGGGCAATAATTAGCCAATCACGGCGAAGTGTCATATCTCATATGCGGCTAGCATCTCATCCGCCGATTGGTGTGGCGCTTAGTACACCTAAGTACCTATTACCTAACTACCTATAGACTATCAATCGGATAAGTGATCTACGTAACCCCGCGGAGTGCAGGGGATGACTGGAGCTTGTTTGTCGGCTTTTATAATATTTTATTACCGGTGACGGCGACACGATGATCTTTAATTAAATAACTCGCTAATTAATTAATTGTAACGGCCTTTCAGCTGGCTGTTACAGCTATCTCACTTGCACATTTGTAAGAGTAGGTAAATAAGCCTATTTACCTACTCTTATGGCCAATTCTATGGTGCCATCGTAAATTTAATAGAAACTTAATATTTCTGTTCCCATTTTCAGTACCTGCATGCTTTTGAAAAAAAGAAATATTTTTTACGATGGCGCCTTAAAATTGGCCACGAAGTTTAAATTCCTAAAAATCCTAAAGCATTTAGCAACCATAATAATATGTATCTAGTAAAAGAAAAGGAACAAAAAGTACCTGCACTTTTTGTACCTTTTCATTTAACAAAAGAGATCGAAAAATTCATATTTTCGTTATATTTAATATTTATTGTTCCAATTTTATTTATTTTATAATTTTCTTTCCGCCCGAATCGAGAGTTCTCTGAGATTGGATTAGTGTTTATTAAGTGTAGTGTTCCTCATCATCATAATGACGAAGAAAGCAGAGCTCTGACAGGTATCATATGTACCAGCCTTTTTAATAGTCCACTGCAGGACGTAGGCCTACCCACGAAGGGTGATTGGGCCATATCCACCACGCTGGCCCAGCAGGCCAATCGCTTCATCGTTCCAACTCTGATCGAGTTGCGTTTCAACTTTCGTCAAAATCGTTAGCGCGATACGAATATAGACAAAAAGTCGACGTTCGGTTTAAGTTCAATTGTGGTTCAGTTGTATTTTTTAGTGCGATTGGCCTGCAGTCCGGGTTGGTGGATTGGTGTTGGTTGGTGGATAAGTATTGGTGGATGGTGGATTGGTATCATATATACAGGGCTATTTCTAATCAATTAGCATCCTTTTAGGGGCTTATTCTGTACATCAAAACTAACAACTTTGTTTGTTTGTTCTTTTGTCAAAACTAAAAAAAAAATCAGCCGTTCCATACATTTTGTCGCGGATGAACGACATTTTTCTATGGAACGACAATTTTTTTTAGTTTTGACAAAAGTCGCAGAACAGAAGTTGTTAGTTTCGATGTACAGAATAAACCCCTAAAAGGATGCTAATTTATTACAAATAACCCTGTATAACAACCACTGAGACTGATCTGGAGTGGATATAACGTACCAGTAGCAAGCACAGCGTCCACCCAGGTCCGTCCAGGTATACGGATGACTTCGTCATGACCACAGGACCAAGCAGCTTCTAACCGGTTTTGGACTTTGTGGTCGTCCATGTCGAGATGATGATGATGAAAGGATAACATCTCGCAAAGGAGTACTCCACCGGGCGAGGTGTTGTGCCCGGGGATAGCTATCCGACAGCGTAACATTTGGTCTTAATATGGTTCGGCCGCCGCTGAGAATTTCGTTTGCGCGATGCAGCCCTCGGCTTGTGATTGGCTGAGACGCTAGTTTCTCGAGGCGCGCGCGTGGTGGCGCCACATGTAGCGAAGTTAGTCGCTACATCACTCCCCCTTCCAGACGAGTAGTCGATGTGTGTTGAGTGTGCTGCAGCGTTGAGTCTTGAAGCACGTGCCAGTGGTGCAGGCAGGTTGCTCGCGGTCTACAGTGAGTCGAGACCGGGCGGGATCCACGGTGAGTCGGGATTGAGCCATCCACAGTGAGTCGGGACCGAGCGTGTGCCTGGTTGCATCAGGATCCAGGTAGCGCGGTGAGTCGGCTGCGTTGGAGCTGATGATGAGGCTGTAGTGCTGGCTGGTGTGATGCGTCTGCTTGATGTAATTGCTGATGATGATGATGGAGAAGGAGGAGGTTGCGTCTGCCTGATGTTGCTGCCGATAATGGTGTTCTTCATCTTGGTGGTGTTGTGTTCATCACGTCGGGGTCACCACTTTGGACTTTGTGGTCGTCCATGTCGAGATGATGATGATGAAAGGATAACATCTCGCAAAGGAGTACTCCACCGGGCGAGGTGTTGTGCCCGGGGATAGCTATCCGACAGCGTAACATTTGGTCTTAATATGGTTCGGCCGCCGCTGAGAATTTCGTTTGCGCGATGCAGCCCTCGGCTTGTGATTGGCTGAGACGCTAGTTTTTCGAGGCGCGCGCGTGGTGGCGCCACATGTAGCGAAGTTAGTCGCTACACGGTCTTACTGGAGATCTATAAGAGAGGCGTATGTTCAGCTGTGGACGATCTATAGCTGAAACGACGACGAATGCGAAGTACTCCGCAGTCCGCAATATCAATATTTTAATTGGCGACAGCAAAATATTATTAGGTATAATATAAGCGGTATTCATTTCCGACGCGGTTCGGCTCCTTCAGCGCGGACACCAAAGGTGACGCATTGATATTTTTTTTTTTTTAATTGTTTATAATGACAATACTACACTACTGCTACATAGAAAGCAATTGGATCATCCACAGACCCTAGAAGGTCTAAAGATAATCCAAGTGCTCAAGCCCACTGCCAGTTGGCAGCGTGCCCAGCATGCTGGCAGCATTGCCACGCTGAATGGCAATGCTTATACGTTGAGCCAAATAAACACCAGCATTTTGGTCTCGCGTCGCGTCCACCAGACGCTCAGAAAGACTTTTGAAAACGAGATGAGCTCCCGGCCCCCACGGACCCAAAGTCTCAACTCCAAATGGCTCAAATATGTAACCACTACCGAGGTTAGCATATTTATATTGATAAACTATTGTAGTATTATTATAATTACAAATACTTACGCGGTCGCGCTCGACAGGATCGCGCCAGAGCGGCGGGCGGCAGTGAGTTTTTAATAAATTACTCGCATAATGTACACATTAAAAAACATGACTTCTCGGTCTGTTAAATAGATAATTATTTTTTGCAAAAAATAGCATGACCGACTTCACCCGTGTACATCATTACATAGTATAAAACAAAGTCGCTTCCTGCTGTATGTCCCCATCTATGCTTATACTCGTATCTTTAAAACTACGCAACGGATTTTGATGCAGTTTGTTTTATAATAGATAGAGTAGTTCAAGAGAAATGTTTATATGTATAATACACCTGTGCGAAGCCGGGGCGCATCGCTAGAACGCAAATATTATGCACGGATCGATGTAACATTTTTCACATTATAGTTGATTTATCAAAAATGGCTCAGCCGATTTCGATAAAATTAAAATGGGAATTTCGAAGTATACTATTTCCAATAAAAACAGAATTATTGAAATCGGACTACTATGAAAAAAGTTATGCGTGGTTATACATAAAAAAAATATATATATACGCGTCGAATTGTATACCTCCTCCGGTGGTTCGTCGGTCAAAAAGTGATCTGGCTATTTCATTCGTAAAAAATAATGGGGTGTTGTCGCTGATAATTCTGAGCATTCGAATTACTAAACTTTTTTTGGTGAGTTGTACTATATTTTTTTAATAAAGCCGGTTACTTTTCAAAATTTTGTCCGGTTCATCATTTCAAGATTTTCCCTTATCTATGATATTTTTTTAATTTGATTCAATATCATTTGCCCTCTCACATCGCGCATTCAAAAGTACTCGTTTTCTTGTTTCCCGGCCCGATGCCTCGTCTTAACATTTAATTTTAGTTTTAATCAGTCCTCAGCGCCTATTAGAGCTAGTTAGGTTAAATATCTTCCTTCTCATCTCCCTCACAACACATCTCGTTCGATATTAGCCCTCGTTGAGAAAGATCGTAACTTTTGTCGCTTTTACCACAGGCAGGTAATAAGGAGGGTCTTGTTGGGGGCGGATTGAAACGATGATATTTTTGATATATACGTAATAATTTAGATAGAGTTTGTGCAAAAAGAGAAGCGTCGGAGGTGAGGTTACCCGTGTGCATTTTACTATTTTTTTACGTTGACAACACTGCTATCTCATTGCTAGTAGGTACATACAACTGAAAGTGTTTGATACTTGCTAGACACCAATTCGGAATCGACAAAATGTAACAGCCGATATTATTTATCTAATTCTGGGTTGATCCGAACTAAAGTTTTATGAGCAAAAGCTCCTCTTTTTGGCTTAGAACTAGGCAAGTATAGGTGGTCTTACAACAGTTTGTTGACAAAAGCGCAGCGAGATCGGTGCTTCAATATGACGATTTTATTTTCGCCTGTTTGGATGTTAATATTTGTCTACAGCCTCTACAGGTCACATTTTTCAACGAAGTTCGACGAAACTTGGTACATAGGTTCTAATTCCTTCAAAAAGGAGGATTTTTTTTATCCGTCCTGCTCCACCTAGTATTGGTTTCAGGGAAAAAGAGGGTTTGTTGTCGCGCTATTTGTCAGCCGATAGAGATATATACCTAGTCATAATGAAATGAAATGAAAATGTTTATTGTTTAGACTTACTTATTACAAAATTAAAATTTACAATAAAGAATGATATTAAAAAATATACAATAATAATCATTGAAAATAATTAAAATAATGTTAAGTTTATTAAATGTTATTTAAATTTTGTGTTATTAAAATAATTGAAGATAAAAATTTAAACAATCTAGGTAATGGGAGCGTGGTATGCTTTCCAAGTCTCATGTAAGGGACTGGAGTTCCATTCTCTCTCCATTCTATAATATTTAACAATATTGTTAGGTGTCTAAATCTTAACAAGATTTGCGATATAAACCAAATGAAGATTCAGTTAAAGAGATGTGTCGCGAGGTCTACTATTCGGAGAACTACTAGTGTGTATGTCATAATATGAATATATAGATATAGTACGGATGTCATAGTAATATTAAGTTAGTCTAGCGACCCCCCAGCCTGAGTCCGGCCCCTGGCCCGGAATCCGTGGTATTTAAATGAATCGGCGCGGTGCCACGCTCCACTTGCTCCGGCCCTGGCCGACTACTTTTATTGTCTTTGTTCTTTGAGCATTCTTGTGTTCGCGGGAATTGATACATTCTGGGGACGCCGGACTCAAAACTAGCTCTTCAATACGAGATAGCTAGATACTACTTTAATATATTCTCAAATAGCGGATTCGTTACATTTCATCCAGCCATAGGACATCAACTGCTTAACAATTAAGTCTCCTCTATAGATCTGCTATGTAGGGTTCGTTCGTTCGTTTCAGCCACAGAAAGTCCACCGCTGGATATAGGCCTCGCCCCTACAGATCTACAATAATAACGGATAGAAGCAGCTTAATGCATTCATCGCGATCCTGCGGTCTTGATGAAATCATCCGTCCACCTTGTGGGCGGACGTCCTGCCAATACTTGGTCCCCACTCGAGAACGACTCCATCAGTCATCAGCCCTTTGCGCTATGTGCCCTGCCACTGCCATTTCAACTAAAGTTTCGCCTAGGATACGTTTGAAGTTTGTCTACCATTATTGGGCGGTCGAATTTGACATTTGAACAGTAGTTCAAGTGTCATTTGTGTCAAGATTACATTGCTATGTATTTCTATGCGTTTTCCACAATGAAGTAGGTTTTCAACGCCATGTTTCTGAGATCATGTATGACAACTTTAATTTTTGACCGACGAACCACCGGAGGAGGTATACAATTCGACGCGTATATATTTTTTTTATGTATAACCACGCATTACTTTTTTCATAGTGGCCCGATTTCAATAATTCTTTCTTTATTAGACAGAGTACACTTTGAAATTGGTCCCCTCAAAATTTTATCGAAATCGGCTGAGCCATTTTTGATAAATCAACAATAATGTGAAAAATGCTACATCCGGGCATCCGTGCGAAATATCCCCGAATTCTGTACACGGGTGAAGTCGGTCATGAATGCAAATTTTTGCAAAAAATTAATCTTGTTACTTTGTCACTTCTACTGTTTTTCATTAATCTGAGGCCATGATAGATGTGCGGGTAAAATAATATCTTTAAAACCATGTATTCACTGAACAAAAATGTTTATAAACACTGTATCAGAAACAAAAAATAAAGTTTCAGAGACAACTATTGTTTCTGTAAACACCACATGTTTATCGGTATGTTTCGGTGCTCCCCGTCATGTTTCAGAAACTGTGTATCCGAAACAATGTTGCTCAGTGAATACATGGTTTACTATGTCACTTTTAATAATATTATGTTTTTCATTATTCTGCACGGGTAGCATGGCAAAGGGACAAAACCATTTCTATCCACTTTTTAATGTCAGTTGTCATCGTCAATCTATGCTTTATTTCCTTAGATTATCTTCGAGGGGATATTTATAATGGTAGAAAGATAATTTATCCCTTTTCCATGCTACCCGTGCTGAGGTCATGATAGAGGTGCAGTTGAAATAATATCTTCAAATAAAACAAAAGATATATTTCTAAGAATGTCATTTATTTCTATTAAATATTACTTATATAATTTAAGTACTAATCATTATAAATTCATTATATACAAATAACAATTCAAACAAGCATAATAACATATTTTAGTGCATTTTCCTTGAGAAGTGCGAAGTAGCGTAAAAACGTAATATTAAAAACTGAGAACTTTCTCCGTTTTTAGGAGTTGGTTAAAATTAAAATTCGTGCCTATAGAAAAGAGAGCATTTTTAACAGAAAAGATTTTGCTATAACTTTCTATTATTATGAATTTCTATCATTTACTAAGATACCAACTGTAAAAGATCGACGCGCGCGACTGATCTTAACCGACTGCAAAAAGAGTGTGATTTCTTTTAGTTTTTATTTGTCAAAGGTAACAGGCGAAGTGCGCGTGGAGACCAATTTGTAAGCCCATAGGTGGGAGTACATCAGTCGTCGCTGCGCTACTCCACGCGCAGGACGCGCGTTGCCTGTGTAATAATTTTGTTTATACTACACCTGCTCGGAAAGTACCTTGATACTTTATCAAATTTACGGTAGAAAGTACGTCATTGCATATCGAACAAATATGCGGCGAGAAAACGCATCTGAGCGGGAGAGAAAAGTGTATGAAAATCCATTTCTTACGTGGTTTTTCTTTTTTAATTTTGGGTAAGACTATGCGCTGGTAACCTAAATATCAAAAGCCAAAAAGTTTTTACAGTGAGTTTTTATCTCCAAGTTCGCAAAATGACACTGGCCACTAGCTGTGTGTTGGATGGTGTCAAACAATTTGAAAAAAGAACATGTGAAAATTGCAGACGCCATTGGCGCCATTTTCAATTTGTGTGTTGTTTGAGGATTCAGTTTTCGTAAAGATTTAGTTTTTTATTTTCCTCGTAGGTGTAGTATAAAGCACTATGTATCACTCGAGAGAAAGTGCGATACCCGATCTCGGGTGTTTTAAAGCCCTCGCCTACGGCTCGGGCTTCAAACGACACCCTCGACGGTAATCGGTCACTTTCTCCTCTCGGTGAACAATGTACTATAACTGTAACTTGACAGATCGGAAAATAAATCTCAAGTTTAGTGTTCATATTTTCAAAAGTTTTATTTCCGACGTAGTCATCATACCATCTGCTACACCAACCCTGAAAGAGGTATGACAACTGGGTACAAAAATATTAACTACCTATAATTAGTGTGTTAGTTAGATTGTCAATAATATAAATAGTTTAAAAAAAAAAACTAAAAAAACTCGCTCATCTTAATCTTAATATATATAAATCTCGTGTCACAATGTTTGTCCTCAATGGACTCCTAAACCACTTAACCGATTATAATAAAATTCGCTCACCATGTGCAGTTCGATCCAACTTGAGAGATAGGATAGTTTAAATCTCAAATTATAGTCGCAATTTTAATTTATTTAGCCACAGCAACGCGTGGCCGGGTCAGCTAGTTCTTCATATTTTTTTCTTTTTATAAATACACTAGCTGACCCGGCCACGCGTTGCTGTGGCTAAATAAATTAAAATTGCGACTATAATTTGAGATTTAAACTATCCTATCTCTCAAGTTGGATCGAACTGCACATGGTGTGCGAATTTTATTATAATCGGTTAAGTGGTTTAGGAGTCCATTGAGGACAAACATTGTGACACGAGATTTATATATATTAAGAAGATAAGATTGTCATCGGTCTTTGATAGATGTGCAAAGTTTAAAGAAAATATGATCGCTCAAAGTAGGTCAAAATCGAGCTCAAATGGGTCACAAGCAAGCAAGCAAACATACAGGTGAAACTAATAAAAACGTGTTAAAAAATATCGGTCACGTATTTAGTCTTTTGTCAATGAAACAACAAATGACAAAGATAAACCTTGTCAAAGTTTGGGAGTGGGGGTCGTGACGTCACTTTTTTAACAAAGTTTTAACATGTGTAATTACTAGCTGTCCATCCCGACTTCACCCCGATACGAATGAATTATAACTACAAACCTTTTGAGCTCGATTTTGACCTACTTTGAGCGATCAGATTTTCTTTAAACTTTGCACATCTATCAGAGACCGATGACAATGCATATATAAATAAAAAAAATAGAAAGCATGTTTTTTAGTTTTTTTTTTTAAACTATATTTATATTATTATTTATCATGCCTATTGACAAGATACAAGTCAAAATAAGCGAGCGAAGTCAAAATCTAGTCACTACATACTTAGTATAAAACAGTCTCTTTCCTGTCTGTCCCCATGTATGCTTATATCTTTAAAACTACGCAACAGATTTTGATGCGGTTTTTTTAAATAGATAGAGTGATTCAAGAGGAAGGTTTATATGTATAATACACCTGTGCGAAGCCGGGGCGGGTCGCTAGTATCATTATAAACGTAAGCGCAAAATTAGCCTATCTCACGGTGTCACACTTTGCAAACTCAAAGTTATTACTCTAATAAGTAACATGCGCTTAACATTTTATAAAAACCTATAATAACAGTACTGTCATTCATAGGCCTCCCCTATGGTTCTCCAATAAAACCGGTTGGGAGCGATTTGCATCCAGAGCAATACTACGAACTTAATTTAAAAAGAAAACTAACAAGGGAAGACTTATGTTCAGTAGTTGACTACTACTACTGAACTGTCTTCCCACGGCGATTGGGCCATATCCACCACGCTGGCCCAGTGCGGGTTGGTCGATTCACATACGCCATCGAATTTCTTCTACGGACGTATGCAGGTTGCTTCACGATGTTTTCCTTCACTGAAAAGCCAGTGGTGTGAAATTCCGTACATAAATCCCAAAGAACTCATTGGTGCGGGACCGGGATTTGAACCCACGACCTCACGATTGTAAGGCGGGTGTCATTACCACGGCCTCCTCTAGACCACCATGGCCGTTACGTCTGCTAAAAAATATAGCAATGTTTTAAAGTATTAAACAATTTTTAGAAATAGCTATATTTTTGGTTTTCATAGTTGGTCCCATAGTAAATGATATTCATAATGACTACTTTCATTCATGATGATTCCTACTACATGTGAAACGTTCAAAGAATAAAATCAGTTTTATACTTCATCTTTTTCCTAATTATTTACTTAGTTTATAAATTACTGTGAAAGTTCAAAGTTTTAAGCACCGTTTCAAAATTTTTTTGTTTGATCAGAATGCAATATAATTAATTTAATTAATAAGCGTCTGGTATAGTTGCCTTTATTACAATAATTAAATATATTTTATGAATTACTTGATAATAATACTAATGTATAGGCTGCGCCACACAAGTTGGTGGTTGTCAAGTTAGCCACAAACTGCGTTATAACCAATCAACGTGCGGCGTTATGTGAGCTTCTGTCTGGATTGGATATTTTGCAGCTTGTAGCTAACTTCACATCCGCCAACTTGTGTGGCGCGGCCTATGCTCGCAATCATCTAAAGGGTCTTCGCATAATTTCGATAATATTATCATTTAAAGAAATTCATTTTCTGTAAGTATGTAATATACAACGTGTAACGGAAAGACTGTATACATACTGAAAGTACCAAATCAGATAACGGTAACAAACTAGATGGGGGCATATGTTTAGCCGTGTAAGTTCGTTTGCTGATTTTAAATGTTTTTTTGAAAAAACTAGTCATTTTTATGACTAATTCACATTTGCCCAGCACTATCACACTAAACAGCTGTGAGGTCAATAACACGACCTTGCCCATCAAAATCAGACCACACCTCCTTGTTGTGACATGTTTGTTTACGTGCAAAAGATTTTTCTAGTCAGTCATATTTAATTTTTTTTTAAAAGCGAATGTTGTTATTTTGGCTCGGAATTTCGAATACAGCATCTATATAAGGTATAGTATCAACCCACTTTTTATGTATACAGCCTTTCCGTTACACGTTGTATATAGATTATCATTTAAAGAAATTCATTTTCTGTAAGTATGTAATATACAAGGTTATTTAGAAAGGGTAAGTCGAATTTTAACGGCTATCAAGTATAGACCGAATCAAACTTTTTGGCGGCTGTGAAGTTACCTACAAACTGCGTTAAGGCCTTTGATTATACATCTAGTCTAGATGGACTAACATAAACATTAATCACAAAGAAAACGGCCCAGATTTTTGACAATGAGCGCGTACTTAATATGTCAAACCTGTCAAAATTTGTATGGTTAGGAACCAAATATGGACCATATTTTCTGGGCCGCTTTGCTCAGCCAATACGGTATTCAGCAGATACAGGCTAATGCTCAAATCAGAAAAAAATCGCCAGAATGGTAAAACGAAACCACTTTTTGACCATATTTGTGATTAGAAACTTTCTTTTTGTGATAAACATATCAAAAATTGACGAGTTCGCAGGATTTGAACCTGCATCTCTCTGGGATTGATTAAGCAATGCACCATTTCTCGTAAATGGTAAGAAGTTCTAACAATTTCACATTAAGTGACTAACTGGTTTAAAGCATTTCACACAGATGGCGCTTCCAACAATGTAGTAGTTGGTAAAAATTATAAAACATTTTTACTAATTCGACGTTTTCCCAGACCGCGTTTTAGTTTAATTTGGACAAAGTATCTGGGCCGGAATCCCTGCTGCGAACGCGTCAATTTTTGAAATGTTTATCACCAAAAGAAAGTTTCTATACACCTAGTGTGTAAAGCACGATAAAATCATTTCATTCATATTTGTGATTAATCAATAAGAAATAAAATGTTACCATTATGGGATATGAGCACTGATTGCATGTATTTATTTTTCTACTCTTATTGTTGTAATACTCAAAATACCTCTAAATTTTATAGTTCCATTTTACATTTTTAAATCTATAAATAATTACAATACTAGAACGAACTTCGTTTTCTTAATGAATTATTTATTGTTATGATTTTATTTTGAGTGCTTTCCACACTAGATTTTTATCTCAAAGAGTTATCTTTGTGATAAGCACTTCAAAAATCTGAAGCGAACGCAGCATTTGAACCTGCCTTCGGATCACTCGGGAGAGCGTCGAGCTAGTGATCCGAAGGGGCAGGTTCAAATCCTGCGTTCGCTTCAGATTTTTGAAGTGCTTATCACAAAGATAACTCTTTGAGATAAAAATCTAGTGTGGAAAAAAAGAAAATCTTTGAGAATTATTTATTAGCCATGACATTTTTTTTTTTAAATAAATGTATTATTTTCATAAAACCATAAAAATGAATCTATTTATAAACCGAAAAAAGGTATCCTTAAAATTTGATTAAATTAATTAAATTAATATTTTTATACTACACCTGCTCGGAAAGTACCTTGATACTTTATCAAATTTACGGTAGAAAGTATGTCATTGCATATCGAACAAATATGCGGCGAGAAAACGCATCTGAGCGGGAGAGAAAAGTGTATGAAAATCCATTTCTTACGTGGTTTTTCTTTTTTAATTTTGGGTAAGACTATGCGCTGGTAACCTAAATATCAAAAGCCAAAAAGTTTTTACAGTGAGTTTTTATCTCCAAGTTCGCAAAATGACACTGGCCACTAGCTGTGTGTTGGATGGTGTCAAACAATTTGAAAAAAGAACATGTGAAAACTGCAGACGCCATTGGCGCCATTTTCAATTTGTGTGTTGTTTGAGGATTCAGTTTAGGATTCAGTTTTTTTTTCAATTAGTAAAGATTTAGTTTTTTATTTTCCTCGTAGGTGTAGTATAAAGCACTATGTATCACTCGAGAGAAAGTGCGATTCCCGATCTCGGGTGTTGTAAAGCCCTCGCCTACGGCTCGGGCTTCAAACGACACCCTCGACGGTAATCGGTCACTTTCTCCTCTCGGTGAACAATGTACTATTAAGTACCTATTATTCGCCTTAAAAATTCCACAGCGCGGGGTGAACCGCGTCGCTAGACTTTTGTAATAGCCCTCTTAAGTGAGCTCCATTCAGGATTGGGTTTCGGCAGACTTGTAGCTAACATCAGAGCCGCCAATAAGTGTGATGCGGCCTATGCCCTATGTTTATTGTTTTTTTTAAATCCTAAGCGGCGACGGTCGTCCCGATCGGTTTGAGTTCTAACTTGATGTCATCTGACTTCATCTCTGACACCAACTCGCGAATGCTGGAATTACAATAAGATCATTAGTTTACGGTTGACGTCCATCCAGCAGCCGTAGGACGTCCACTACTGGACATAGGCCTCCCAATAAGGCCGGTTGGAAGCGGCCGGCATCCAGCGCGTTCCTGTGATCTTTATTAATCATCAGTCGGTGGACGTCCAACGCTGCGGTTGCTGGTCCGTGGTCTCCATTCGAGAACTTTACGGCCCCATTGGTAATTTGTTCTTCGAACTATGTGCCCTGCCCATTGCCACTTTAATTTGCTAATCCGCTGGCCTATGTCGGTAACTTTGGTTCGTCTGCGGATCTTTTCATGTTTGATTCGATCTCGCAGAGAGACAACGAGCATAGCCCTCTCCATAACACGTTGGGCTATTTTGAGCTTATTAATAAGGCCCACATTAATTGAGTGTCACAATGACGGGTCTTAGAAGAAAAATTCTTTTAACACTTTGCGTTGCGTAGGAGCGACGTAGACACTGACCTGGCGAGTTGCGTAGGAGTGACGTAGATACTGACCTGGCGAGTTGCGTAGGAGTGACGTAGACACTGACCTGGCGAGTTGCGTAGGAGTGACGTAGACACTGACCTGGCGAGTTGCGTAGGAGTGACGTAGATACTGACCTGGCGAGTTGCGTAGGAGTGACGTAGACACTGACCTGGCGAGTTGCGTAGGAGTGACGTAGATACTGACCTGGCGAGTTGCGTAGGAGTGACGTAGACACTGACCTGGCGAGTTGCGTAGGAGTGACGTAGATACTGACCTGGCGAGTTGCGTAGAAGTGACGTAGATACTGACCTGGCGAGTTGCGTAGGAGTGACGAAGATACTGACCTGGCGAGTTGCGTAGGAGTGACGTAGATACTGACCTGGCGAGTTGCGTAGGAGTGACGTAGATACTGACCTGGCGAGTTGCGTAGGAGTGACGTAGATACTGACCTGGCGAGTTGCGTAGGAGTGACGAAGATACTGACCTGGCGAGTTGCGTAGGAGTGACGTAGATACTGACCTGGCGAGTTGCGTAGGAGTGACGTAGATACTGACCTGGCGAGTTGCGTAGGAGTGACGTAGATACTGACCTGGCGAGTTGCGTAGGAGTGACGTAGATAGTATCGTCCTGGTGCCCGTCCCCGGCCGGGTATTGGATCGTTCCCAGCTCCATCGCCTTCGAAGATAACGCCTAAATAACAAACAACGTAAATCAATGGATCAGTTATAGTCCCGTTAAATTAGAAATAAAAATAGTGCTCAAATTACAAAAACTTCCGACAAAGCTGAATGGCGATATGTCAGTAATAATGATTCATTAATAAAAGAGTATCACAACCATTTTAGTAGCCTTTTTTTGTGGGCAAAAGTGCCTTTATTAACTACAATAAGATACAATACTACTTTAAATTCTAAAACTACCTACACCACTACTACATAGAAAGCAATTAGATCATCCACAGAAATTTGAAGGTCTTAAGATAATCCAAATGCTCAAGCCCACTGCCCGTTGGCAGCGTGCCCAGCATGCTGGCAGCATTGACACGCTGAATGGCAATGCTTATACGTTGAGCCAAATAAACACCAGCATTTTGGTCACGCGTTTGATTTAATGTCAACAATGTTTGGTAAGACTTATTTAAAAAAAAATCTACTTTCACGGGACTGTGGCTCTGTAGATATTTGTTCGAAGGATATAACTTACGGCGGCTAACTCAGTAGCGGGGAACTGAGCAAAGTCAGCGTCGACGCAGCGCCACGGTCGGTGCACCAGCAGCTGCTTCTTGGCTTCCTCCTGGAGCTCCGACAGGCGCGCCTGCACATATATCATGACTCAACTTCAAGCTGCGCAAAACCCAAACCTAACTGAAGCTCAGGGACCGTTCAAGTATTACTGCCTCGATGGCTCAGTGGTTAGTGACCCTGACTTCTGGATCAGAGAGGCGTGGGTTCGATTCCCACCAGGGCAAGCATTTTTGTGATGAACATAGGTGTTTGCTCTGTGTCTGGGTGTTATTTAGGTACTATCTATATAAGTATGTATTTAAAATAAGTATATGTAGTATATCAGTCTCTGGCAGCCATACCACAAGCTTTGCTTAGTTTGGGGTCAGAGACCGTGTGTGAGATGTCCCCCAATATTTATTTATTTTTTTTTTTTTTTTTTTTTTTTTTTTTTATTTATTAACACATTTACATTATTTTGCTTACAACAAAGAATACCAAAAAACCTGGTCAGGTTTGTCTTGGTACCTCTATACGACTCACCCGTGACATAATTATTATGTATGTGACGCTTACAAAAATCAAATATTTCATTTAAATTAATAAAAACTAAGCTATCTAAATAAGTTAGTTCCTATAGAATTAACGTTTGAGTGTTCGTTAAAAAAGGTCTAAATATTTCACTTATAAACAAAGCACTAATTTAGTTATATACCTACTTACTACAGTTAGTCGCATTCCTAAGAATTGAATATAGGTGAAAAGGTATATTATCCATTATTTTATTAAACACATTTCCCTAGTTTCTAAAGCAATCACCTAAACAAACAAATTGTTAAAATTAACTAAATAATAACATGTAGGTAGGTAAGCTATAAATTCTAAAATACATTGCAGTGATTAAAAACATCAGATTACCTACCTACCTACTAGAACTACAATAACGAGTAATAAAAATAAATTGATAAGGTATAGGCCATTGATTTTACAACATTCCTTAGCTTGAATATCTATGTTTCTGCGGCTAAGTTAATTACGTCATCTTCACATTTTAGGACTAGAGGCTTCTCGTGATCAGTTTTACGAACCAGCAATTTCCCATCCTGGAACCAAATATGTTTGTACGCTGGTTTCAATTTTTGTTGTGCTTGCCAAAGAAGCCACTTGTAAAATTTAGTTAGGGCTCGGCGCAGTTTCACTTTTGGCTTATCAACAGCAAGCGATGCTCCACCAATGATTTGTTCCACCGGGATAGACATTTTTCTTGCTGCGCGTACCCACTTGTCGGCTTGTTGAGTTTGCTGGAGCCCGATCTGAACCATTCCATCTTGTCCATTGCGATCCACGACTCGACTGATGGACATAATTTCCTTTTTGTCCATTTTTAAAATGTGTGCTAAACGAGATGATATGTCGTTAAGATTTTCCTCTTCCAGCTTGGGTATACCGGATACCTCCACTATCTTGTCTAGCTGTTGTTGCTCGATGCGATGAACATAATTTTTCAACGAATTCATTTCCAGCGTCAGTTCAACTTGTTTTTTTGTGAGGAGATCGTAATTTTTGCTGAGGTCTTTTATGGTCTTGCTGTGTGACTCCACAGTTAATGACAATTCGTCAATTTTGTTACAACAGACTTCTAAGGCTCTTTGTATTGGTCGTAATTCATTATTTAATAACAACTGCATTCTACCTGCAATGTCATTTAAAAATTTGTCGGTATAAATACAGCAACTTCTTGGGCTTACGCTTGGCAACAGTTTCTCTTCTTCCTCCTCGATATCCGGAATAACAAAAGAAGACTTATTTATTACGTAACGCGTCTGGGTGTTATTTAGGTACTATCTATATAAGTATGTATTTAAAATAAGTATATGTAGTATATCAGTCTCTGGCAGCCATATCACAAGCTTTGCTCAGTTTGGGGTCAGAGACCGTGTGTGAGATGTCCCCCAATATTTATTTATTTATTTATTACGTAACGCAAGTTGGGGGGTGGGGGAGTCTTGTTAAACGTTACGATACGTTACAGGGGTGGGAGGGGGGTGTTAGGACTACGTACTGTACTGTACTGTATCAGCCTTATAATAGTCTACTGCAGGACGTAGGCCTACCCACGAAGGGTGGTTGAGCTATCCACCACGCTGGCCCAGTGCGGGTTGATCGACTCACATACGCCATTAAAATTCTTCTCCGGACATATGCAGGTTGCCTCACGATCTTTTCCTTCACCGAAAATCCAGTGGTGTGAAATTCCGTACATAAATCCCAAAAATCTCATTGGTACGGGACCCGGATTTGAACCCACGACCTCACGATTGTAAGGCGGGTGTCATTACCTCTAGACCACCACGGCTTCCCAAGGCAAGGACTACGTGTTACGTAACATCCTACTAATATTATAAACGCGAAAGTTTGTGAGGATGGATGGATGGATGGATGGATGGATGGATGTTTGTTACTCTTTCACGCAAAAACTACTGAACGGATTAAGATGAAACTTTGCAATAATATAGCTTATACATCAGAATAACACATAGGCTACAATTTATAAAGATATTTTGTGAATTGTCCAAAATATAACGGTAAATGTTGAGTAAGTAGGAGTAAATCTGCCATCTGCGAGCTACTCTAGCGTGCGCTGCAAGAATGTCAAAATAAACAACTGTCGATCGAATATCTGTCAAATCAATCGATGAGCAGTCCTTGGATATCATCATACTGATAATATATTATGTACCTATATATACCTATATTTAATATTATAAATCCGAAAAGTTTGTTAGTTTGTTCTTCTTTCACGCAGCAACGGAGCAACGGATTGACTTGATATTTGGCATAGATATAGTTCGAGGGCCAGAAAATGACATGGGCTACTTTAATAAAAGGTTCCTGTGAGTTAGAATAAATGTCTAATTCCACGCGGGCGGCGCCGCGGGTATAAGCTAGTTTTTTAAAATATAATTATCGTAATCAAAAGGGAACGAGCCGTCACGGGACGCCTGACAGAAGTGAAACATCGAGTTTTCTAATTGTATTGCCAAAGAGAGTTTAAATAAAACCTTTAGAGAAGGGGGTGGGGGGAGGATGGGTTAGAAATCTTCAAAAATTGCGTTACGTAATACTTTAATACTTAATAGCTGCACGAAGATTAAAAATATTCTATAAATTGCCAAATAATCTAAAAGATATTGGAAGGAGAAACCGTTTCATAAAACAACTAAAAATTATCCTATTATCGAAATGCTATTACACATTAGACGAATTTTTTAACGATAATCTAGAAAACATAATAATTAATCGTTCCAATACAAATAATAAAATTGTCATACCCTTGTAGGGTCATATGTATCACTATACAAAACATGTTAACTAAGAACCGCATGTAAATTTTATATGTTGCAATAAATGATTTGAACCATTTTGAATTATAAGTGCAATCAGCACCGCTGCCCGTTTCGTAGATATTACTTTTTGCCTTTCTCAGAGGGAAGATATTAGAAGTAAGTCCATCTTCTTTTTTGCTTCTTCATCATTCCATTCTAGTAGATTTGCAATTTCCTACAATATGAAATTTGTATTTTTATGGTGTCCAAAAGTCGGATCCACAGACTTCTGGCTTTTGGTAAGCTTCTATCATTATCAAACATTTATCTTGGGACCAATCCATACTTAACAATTAATAGAACGTCAAGAACACTTGGATGAGACACGTAAGAATGCTCTAAGCTATTGTTCGCGCGCTCTAGCGCTGTTTACAACAAGCGAGCGGGGATTCTTCTAGAATTTTTTTATTTTTTTTTTATTTAAGGTTCACAAAACTAGATATACGCTAAAACTTGTGCTAAAATATAACTTAAAATTATAAACTTACACAAAGTATGTATCCTTCTAGTTGTGAACACAACTTACATAAAAGAAAGTACATTACCAAACTAAAATTAACAAAAAAAAATAAAACTAAAAAAATAACAAAAATTAATTTAAATTTAAGGCAGAAATTAAGTGTCTCTTAAAGGAAGAGACAGAATCATTAAACAAATCTATACTATTGCTAATACTATTATAAGAAGAGCACAAACGATATAACGATGAATGTTGACCATAGTTGGAACGATGAATGTTAGAATGTATGCGATCTTCAGCTTTGGTCTGGTGATCATGACGCACAACGCTGCGGTATGCGGTATGCGTTGCCGGACACTCAATCATATGAAAAACGTCGAAAATGTTCTCTTGTTCCGTCGCAGTATGCGTCAGCGGCGAGGGGCAAGCGCGGTGAAGTGGGGAGGTGTACTGCCGCACAGCGCGGCGTCATTCTCGGTTCAACGCTGCGGTGTGCGTCACGGGTGTGTGTCACTGAGTCTTGGTAGCTGCGGCAAAATCAACTGACCACCTCTCCGCAGGGACGCTAAATGCTGCAACGTGACGCTGCGTTGCGGCGCATACCGCAGCGTTGTGCGTCATGATCACCAGACCAAAGCTTTCGATAGAACAACTAAGGAATGTTTGGACTCTGTTTACACTAAACGACATTGAGGGAGAGGGCATAAAATTCGCTCGTCTTATGCAGTGGCGTACCTATAGGGTGGCAGGGCTAGCAAAATGCCACGGGCCCCCGACCTGAGGGGCCCCGGCTCAAGAGGCCATAACCCAACATTTTGAACAAAATTTCTAAATTTTACTACTTTAAAGAAAAAAAAACCATGTAAAATTTTCGCGCTCGTTGCGCTCGCGCTATGTACAAATTGAAATATTTGTTTTAGTCGCATCTCATCTCAAATTTTTTGTTTACTATGTAAAACATCCAAAAAATTTCGCGCTCGCTGCGCTCGCGTTCAATGTCAGTTGTTTTCTGTTTTTTGTCTGTTCTTCTCTTTATCTGATGTTTATATCAAATTAAAACCTGTAGTTTATAATATAATCACAAAAAAAATGTACTCGTTGCGCTCGCGTGAAAGATTTCCCGTTGGCTCAGATTTCAAATGGCTAGATTTTGTAATTAATTCCAAAAGTAATATTCAAAAGTCTTTGCGTCCCCTGCTTGCTGCTTTAGAAAATAAAATTTACTAGGTATTGAATAAAATACACATAATATTATTAATTATAGTGTTGGGTAATTGTTTATGAAAATAAAATTACAACGCGACAATTTTTATTGGGAAGGGGCCCATCTAAAGAATTTGCCACGGGTCTCAGATGATATAGTTTAGCCACTGGTCTTATGTAAATCGACCTTAAGGTGGAATGTAGCAGTCCGAGTATCGTAGCATTTCTTTTGTCACGGATATTATTACATATTTAAGTACCTGTATATCTGTCTCTGGCAGCAATTTTACAAGCTTTACTTTACTTTTTTGTTTATTTATAATTATGATGTGGGAGCATAACATCGTGCAGCATGCATACGTGTGCATCGCCGAGCGCGCGACTGCCAACTGGCGAAGCGCCGCGCACACGCAGCGCGCGAAGATTAGAGCGGAGCGACGTGCACTCGCCTTGGACATAACATCGATACTGGCGAGCTCGGCGAATGGCCTATATCTTAATAGTTCGCGACAGAGACGGAAGATATGACGCCTCGCTTCCGCAACTGCACTGATTGCAGATTTAAATAATAAGATGCTCGCGCCATGAATATTGATAAGTAAATAGTTAAGTTAGGACATAAGGAATTAGATTTTAATAAATGATGGAGTTACTTATTTGGATATTGGCGTTTCACTTACTAGCAGGATAAAAACCTTCTGATAGGAGCACACCCCCACAATGCGCTTAAATTTTCTAAACAACACAACACACGGTTTTCGACATCTTTAAGGTTTTTTTTGGGTTTACAGCTGTAATTCATTAGTAGTGGAACAAAGCTGAGACGGGCAGCTAGTCACCAATAAATAGTGTTTACCTCGAGTTGCGCGCGGATCTCGCGTTGTTTCTCCTTGTGCGCAGCCAGCGCGTGCGCATACTTCCCCGGCTCCGACGGGAACTGGACCAGCCCTGATCGAGCCACGAATAACGTCCACTCCTGGAACAAAACAAACATTCTGATAATAACGATACAAAAATACGTTTTGCGCAATGGGCATCTTGCTCTTTGGCAGCTTTGAACAAGTTTCCTATACTCTAAAAGGTGACGTCCACAAGTGGTATATTATTCAGAGAAAAATCGAACCAAGATGGCATATACATCACTTGAAAACTTGTTTTATGGGCTACACAGAAATATTTAATTTAGATATTTTCACCCTTCCAATTTTTTTATAAATGCGAAGAATTAATTGTATGAAGAATAACAATACAGCTTATTATTTTTTCTAGTTTAGAAATAATAAAGTGCTTCTATCGTTATTTTACTTGCATTCGTAGCTGATTTTTCCACATTCATATCTTAATTTACTTAAATTAAAAATTATAACCTACCAGTGTGACCAGTTAGTAGGTAAAATGTGACAAAAAAACACTTAAAAAGTGTGTCTAATGGATAAAAATGCTTTTATTTAACTATTTGGAGGTTACTTAATCACGGTTGCTAGAGATTAACTACCTATTGAGCCAAATATATTTATTTAACCTTATAAATTCAAATGTAATTTAAAAAAAATCGGAGGGCTCTTTTTTGTTTTTAACAGTTGTAATAGACTCGGAAAAATATGAACTTTTTCGAAATGTAACGAGTGTTGTGGTTAGATTTTTTTATTATTATTATACCAGCCTCCATACATTTTGTGGACATGTCCTTAAACTTAATCTCTGCGACAGCTGTCAGAAAAATCACGCCTATGAAGTCCTAATTTTTTTAATAGTACAGACAGTACCTGTCAATGTCATACTTTATGGGCATGCCGATTAGTGATGGGCGACGAATGATCGTGACCACAGAGTTTTAGATAGTTTTATTTAAAATATCGATAGTTTATACTAACGATATTTTAAATAAAACTTAATTTATCATTAATTTTATTGTATATTTTAATATCATAACAATTTTTACATGTGTAATTAAATTAAACCCAATTAGGTGTTACATTAGCACAATATTACAATAGTGAAAAACGTCGATAAATACTATCGTAACATTATTATGAGTATTTAATTAATATCATAACATTATTTACATGTGTGATCTTAAATAATAGTAAGTAAATAAAATCCAATTTCTCACCTTCAACTACTCATTCGATTTCATTACAACATTGTTTGATAATCGATTTTTTCCACCACTATCTCAACTCTAAAAATGTTAATCTTCTAT
Source organism: Hypomecis punctinalis (assembly GCA_949316475.1). Lineage (NCBI taxonomy): Eukaryota > Metazoa > Arthropoda > Insecta > Lepidoptera > Geometridae > Hypomecis > Hypomecis punctinalis. The sequence goes on from OX438822.1 coordinate 5,751,140, forward strand.
GTCAATGTCACTGTCGCAGAGATCAAGTTAAATTTTATAGAGTATAGTCATTGAGCGCCTTGGACGTAGAGCTTTATGAACATTTTGCTCTTAAGACAATAGACTAGTAGGGCAGTAGACTAGTATTTAATTAATTTAAAGTATTAAGATCGCCGAATTCTGCAATTAATTATGATTCGTAAACTGAAAAAATAACTAAAATTGGCTAGAAACTTTCTTTTTGTGATAAACATTTCAAAACTTGACGCGTTCGCAGGATTTGAACCTGCATCCTCTGGGACTCTGGCTCAGATGCTTTGCCAAATTAAGCTAAAACGCTTTCTGCGAAGGCGTCGAAAATCGAGTGTTTATCATTTTTACCAACTACTACATTGTTGGAAGCGCCATTTGTAAGAACTGCTTTAAACCAGTCAGTCACTTAATGTGAAATTATTAGAACTTCTTACCATTACACTCACTAATTCGACGCCTTCGCAGAGAGCGTTTTAGCTTAATTTGGCAAAGCATCTGGGCCGGAGTCCCAGAGGATGCAGGTTCAAATCCTGCGAACGCGTCAATTTTTGAAATGTTTATCACAAAAAGAAAGTTTCTATACACCTAGTGTGTGAAGCACGATAAAAATAATTTCATTAAAAATTGGCTAATCCAGTTCAGAGGCATAAGCTTGTAAAGAGTTTGGTAGGGATTAAGAGGGCCTGATGCCGGGGCACTAGAATACGGCATCGGTATCCCCTGCCTGTAGTAAGAGCCTACTAAAAGGGGACCCCTGGGCTCGTGGGTGGTCAGAGCTGGGGCTGTGGCCATCCACTCAAGCGAGCCCGAAAAGGACGGCAGCGTGTGTGGCAACGCTGTCGTATGGGACCGTACAAGCCTGGTCTACTACCAGGCGAGTAGACACACGAAGTGACGGGAGCACCGGTGCGTTCCTTTTGGAGATCCCGGAGCTCCCAAGAAGGCACAAAGGCTGGCCATCGAAGGGGTTTTAGTGGGTACAATCCCACATAACCCGCCTGCACCCAAAGCGCTCGGGCATCGCTGAAAGATATCCACGCGTAAAAAAAAAAGTGAATGAAATATGAAATGGGATGCCTTGTCAATTTCCCAAAGAGCATACCATAGTATGGCGAATGTATGACACTTACGGACCGTGACGTCATATTCTGCCATAGAGCTATCTTTGTCTAGCAAGAAAATAATATGCTTGTAACTTCTTTATTTCTAAGATGATTTTATTTTTGTTTTCGTTAATTGGCTCTTTTTATGGTTAGCTACTAACTTTTTTTAGGGTTCCGTACCTCAAAAGGAAAAAACGGAACCCTTATAGGATCACTTTGTTGTCCGTCTGTCCGTCTGTGTGTATGTCAAGACTCTTTATCTCGGGAACGCGTAAAGATATCGAGTTGAAATTTAAACTATATGTATATATACGTAAACCTATGAATTCTTGCAGTTGTGAAAAAGAAAAGCTTCTCAGTTACCTTATAAAAAAGTAAGAGCCGTTTATGTAGTAAAAAAAACGCATATTTCAACGCTCACAAAAATCAAAACCTACCGGGTACTTCCCGTTGACATAGAACTATGAAATTTGGCGAGAAGCATTGTCTCAGAGTACACATATAGGAATAAATCTGAAAACTGTACATTTTTATTTAAATCACATAAAAATAGAGCCTCAAATTCACAAAATATGATTCAAAATTCAAAGTGAGTAAATCATATTATAAAAGTATCATATAAAATAACTTCATTAGCACATGCTAAAACAGGTTTTTAATTATTTTAACAATATGTTTGTACGGAACCCTCGATGTGCGAGCCTGACTCGCACTTGTCCGGTTTTTTATTTTTTTTTAAGTTTAGTTCTTTTTGCGTTGGATTATACTACATAGTAGCATACCGTGTGCAGCTTGTTGAGTTGCTGCTCCAGTTGCGCGGCGGTGGAGCGCCGTAGTTTGGCGGCGGGCGCGCCAGGGTGCTCCAGCGGACGTAGGCCTCTAACTGTGGCCAGGTCGGCGCGACGACACGCTGCCACGCGGGCGGAGCGCTCGCGCTCCAGACTCCTGTGGATTATACACTTAACATTAGCAACTGATACAGTCTACAACAAATAACTCTTTATTGTACACACAAATACAGGGTTATTTCTAATCAACCTACCATAAAATAAAATAATAAGCCGTGGTGGTCTAGTGGTAGTAACACCCGACCTGCAATCGTGAGGTCGTGGGTTCAAGTCCCGATCCCGTACCGATGAGTTTCTTTGGAACTTATGTACGGAATTTCACACCACTGGCTTTTCGGTGAAGGAAAACATCGTGAGGCAACCTGCGTACGTCCGTAGAAGAAATTCGATGGGGTATGTGAATCCACCAACCCGCACTGGGCCAGCGTGGTGGATATGGCCCAATCACCCATCGTGGCTAGGCCTACGTCCTGCAGTGGACTATTAAAAAGGCTGGTACAGTACAGTACCATAAAATAGTCTACCCGTGACCACGGTCGATGCAACTCGGCCGAAACGTCGGGATGATGAGATATTTATTGATTTCGTAATTTTAGTGCGCGATTAGTCCCGTAGTATATAATAATAATAATTTATAATCAATTAGCATCCTTCTAGGGGCTTATTCTGTACATCAACACTAACAACTTTTGTTCTGCGTCTTTTGTCAAAACTCAGTAAAAAATATTGGTGTTCCCAAAATATCCTTCACCCGCGATCAAATGTATGGAACAGCTGTTTTTTTTTTTAGTTTTGACAAAAGTCGCAGAACAAAAGTTGTTAGTGTTGATGTACAGAAAAAGCCCCTGAAAGGATGCTAATCGATTAGAAATAACCCTGTATAAAAGAACGATAATACAAAAGTGACATTCTCGAACTAGACGGCCTTATAGCTGGAAGCGATCTCTTCCAGGCAACCCAGGTCTATAAGCCTTATTCAATTTTTAATTTAATTTCAAAAATTTAACTTAATAAAATTACAATAATATGCACAGTTACTAGTGTACGTTTAGATCCTAGCAGTACATATACATTAACTCATATATATTATGTTTTGGCAGCAATGAAAGCTCATGCAAAACTTAAGAAAGAAAAACTATTAAAAAGAAATAACAGAAATTTACACTTAAAAAGGTCAGTCATTGAATATTTACACTATATAAACTTTAGGTTAAATATTATATTTTTACAAATGTTATTTAAATCGTGAATACTTCCATTAGGAGGTAGGTAAGTAGATAAAGCGGGTAGCGTAGTCGCTGCCGGTCGGCAGTGAACACGGTAAGAAACAAGAAACTGTTATCACGAACTCGCAACACACATAAGCGCGCGCGGGTCACTATCGCCTTACCAACTGGGAGTTAATACGGACGAGAATGGCCTATATAATATAAGCCTTATTGGTAAACATCAAGTAGCCCAAAGAGTTATGGAGAGTGCTTAGCGTCTCTGCGAGATCGAATCTGAGATGAATAGATCCGTAGAAGAATCAAACTTACAGAAAAAGCCCAGCAGATTGGCAAGTTAAAATGTTAGTGGGCAGGGCACATAGCGCGGAGGACAAGTTCCCGAGTAGAGACCACGTACTGACAAGTCACTGTAGTACTGACGTAGTAGTAGTACTGACGTAGTAGTAGTACTGACGTAGTAGTAGTACGTAGTAGTAGTAGTACGTAGTAGTAGTACTGACGTAGTAGTAGTACTGACGTAGTAGTAGTACTGGCGTAGTAGTAGTACTGACGTAGTAGTAGTACTGACGTAGTAGTAGTACTGACGTAGTAGTAGTACTGACGTAGTAGTAGTACTGACGTAGTAGTAGTACTGACGTAGTAGTAGTACTGACGTAGTAGTAGTACTGACGTAGTAGTAGTACTGACGTAGTAGTAGTACTGACGTAGTAGTAGTACTGACTTAGTAGTAGTACTGACGTAGTAGTAGTACTGACGTAGTAGTAGTACTGACGTAGTAGTAGTACTGACGTAGTAGTAGTACTGACGTAGTAGTAGTACTGACGTAGTAGTAGTACTGACGTAGTAGTAGTACTGACGTAGTAGTAGTACTGACGTAGTAGTAGTACTGACGTAGTAGTAGTACTGACGTAGTAGTAGTACTGACGTAGTAGTAGTACTGACGTAGTAGTAGTACTGACGTAGTAGTAGTACTGACGTAGTAGTAGTACTGACGTAGTAGTAGTACTGACGTAGTAGTAGTACTGACGTAGTAGTAGTACTGACGTAGTAGTAGTACCGACGTAGTAGTAGTACCGACGTAGTAGTAGTACCGACGTAGTAGTAGTACTGACGTAGTAGTAGTACTGACGTAGTAGTAGACTGAGTAGTAGTACTTACGAAGTACTGACTGTCAATACGATTGTCCACCTTGACGTCCTTGTTGACCTCCTCGTCCACCCACAAGGTGGACGGATGACCTCATTAAGACAGCAGGATCTCGCTGGATGCAAGCCGCTTTACTAAGCGCCACACAAGTCGGCGGATGAGAAGTTAGCCGCAGATGACACTTCGCCGTGATTCGCTAATTATTGCGCATGTGTGCACAATGCCGACACAAGTGGCGTAGTAGTGAGCACGGGCGTAGGGAGCGCGCGGGAGGCATGAGGTTGGCGGGCGGGTGTGCCCCGGCGTCTCGTCGTCTCTCTGGCTCCCACGCATACCTATATTTCGTCTTTTGCGCATAACTATCCGCAGACTTGTGTGGTGATTAGTATACCAACTGGTCTTATTGGAGATCCATAGGGTAGGCCTATGTTCAGCAGTGGATGTTTTCCGGCTGATGGATGGATGGAAACACTCACCAGCTCATCACTTTAAGCTGCTGCTGCAAAGCTTCGTTGACTTCCCCCGAGACGACGCCGACGGTCGCCTTTACCGGGGTCTCCTCTGTAATGGGTACTCTCGTTAGATAGGGGACACGCGGGGAAGGTAGGAGTTCAAGTCAACATCTTTTTGTACAAAAATTAAAGCAAAGTTAAAATATAAAAAAATGTACTACACGCCATACCACACAGGTATATTCAAAAGAAAAAATAATTATTTTTTTAATTGAATAATTATTTTATTTGAATTATTTTTCCGAAAATTTAACCTTTTCAACGCTTTTGAACAATGAAAATCGGGTCTCATGTATTTCGATCATGTTTGATGAGAATTACTGATGATGATGCAGTAGCACTAAATTCTAAGGTACAAAAGGCATGATGACTAAAAAAAATGGCTCGTCTGATAGATTATTAAAAAATATTTGACACGTATTTTTTCTTTTGTCAATGAAACAAAAATTGATGAAGATATAGCCAAATAAAGTTGCGCGTGACGTCACGAGTCACTTGCAAATGTAGACTTCTATGAGAGAGGTGACGTCACGACCCCCACTCCCAAACTTTGACAAGGGTTATCTTTGTCAATGAGGCGTTTTCCAAAAAAAATAGTTTTACAAAACTTAATAGATGGCGTAATAGTCATATAAATCGATCTGTCATTATCAACTGGAATAGGGTGTGAGAATGAAACCTAAATTAAAGTGTCCAATACTTTACTGAGGTGGACTTGGACTACGTTTGGACTTGACCGCGACTTTACTGGACTATGACGTTACTATTTTGATATAATATTACTAAAAATTATTCAATCTTAATACTTGATATTGGCAAATGCACAACAACACGATGCCAAAACATAAAAAAGAAGAAGAAGACATCTTGACAATGACAGTACGATTTCCATAGTCAAAGGATCGACGATTTCAAATTATTGTCGCCATCTATTGGAGTGTCCAATATTTTTTGATAATCTAACTCGCTGACTAATTTTAATAATGATTTTTGTACCCAGAAATTGTGTCTGTTGTACAAATCATCTAAATATATAATGTTTACAAAAACAAGCGCAATATTTAAAAGCGCATAGGACAATATTTTATTCGTCGCATAAATTTCTACCCATTAATCTTTCGACCGTTTCATTTTTAGGGTTCAACCCAAAGGGTAAAAACAGGACCCTATTGCTAAGACTCTGCTGTCCGTCCGTCTGTCTGTCATCAAGCTATATCTCATGAACCGTAACAGCTAGAGAGTTGGAATTTTCACAGATTGTATTTGTTAATAATAATTGTATTTCGATTGCCGCTATAACAACAAATACTAATAATAATATAAAAACAGAATAATATAAATATTTACGAGAGTCTCCCATACAGCAAACGTTATTTGCCGAGGAACTCATAAACGTTATGGAACCCTTCATGCACGAGTCCAACTCGTGTTGGCCGATGTTATTGCTATATTTCATGGTAATTATGAGAGCCGATGTTTTGATGGCCTATGTCAGTCAAAAGGTTGAGAAGTTATAAAAAATCAAGAGGGAATTTTGTTCATTATTTTTGTTTTTTTGTCCTGATTACTGCTGTAACATGCAATAGACTAATTTATCATAACTTATTCCATCCTCTATTGTGATAAATAGTACAAAAGCTTTGTGCAATAAACGAATTTTATTTAAAAAAAAATTAAATAGACCTCTATCCTTCACAGAGAAATAATAACAAGAACTTTTATGAACGTGGGGAAGATAGATAATTTATATAAAATTGACGCGCGTAAAATAGTTTTTATAGATGTTGACTTCAACTTTTAGAAATTAAATTATTATAATAAAATTAATAGTTAACACATTTGTTAAATAAAAGCTTATGTTTAGTAGAATATTAATAAATTAAATTATGTATGATAAGCATTAAGAACCTAACCAAAAGGAGTCGACCCTGCAAAGCGTACCCCTCTGCCAAAAGTACGCGACCGGCGGTCATGCTCTTTATATAAATATATCGGTCTGGTTGCGCTTGTGTTGCGTTCATTTTCACCCAGTGTTAGTTAATTACATTTGTGTGCGTGTAAACTTGCTTATACAGGGTTATTTCTAATCAATTAGCATCCTTTTAGGGGCTTGTTCTGTACATCAAAACTAACAACTTTTGTTCTACGACTATTGTCAAAACTCAAAAAAAAATCAGCTATTCCATAAATTTTGTCGCGGGTGAATGATATTTATCTATGGGACAAAAAAATTTTTTTTTTGAGTTTTGACAAATGTCATAGAACAAAAGTTGTTAGCATTGATGTACAGAATAAGCCCCTGAAAGAATTCTAATTGATTAGAAATAACCCTGTATTTTGGTTTGTGTGCGTTTCTTCACCCCCCACTGACTTGGCAGACTTCGGTGCTTAGGTGTGTCGACTCATTTTGGTTAGGTACTTAATGATGATAAGCGACAATATAACCTAAATATTTTGAAAGAAAAGATGACAAGCGCGAACTGATTTCGCATGTTCTTCCAAAATTAAAGGTCTGCCCTCTACAACGTATAATAGATCGAATCACACAACTTGACGGCTGTGGTGTTAGCTATAAGCTGCGGATAGCCCAATCCTGAGTCCTGACCAAGGAGCATATTAACCAGTGGAGAAAGTACGCGGGGCGGCCTCGCTCACCATCGATAGGCGCTTTAGATGACTACCGACTTGGGATGCTCGTTCCAGCCCCCCTACCGCCTAAGCAATAGCAATCGTAATAGCAATCGTTTATGACTTCATTTTAGTCATTTGACACCGCCTATGTGACGTTAGCCATCAATTGCTTTGCGCGGACTGCGAAAGCAATCGTTGAATGAACAACTTTGATGGCTAACGTCACATAGGCGGTGCCAAATGACTAAAATGAAGTCATAAACGATTGCTATTACGATTGCTATTGCTTTAGGCGGTAGGGGGGCAGGTGTTTGTATCGATATTTTGGATTGCAATGGATCGCATCGCAGTGTATCAATCCGCTTGTTTCGATACGATATTTTGGATCGATCCGATATCGTATTTAAAAAAATAGAACATATTTTAGGTACATAAACAATACTTATTTACGTCGGCCAACCTGTGGCAAAGTACACAGAAATAATATTTTCTAAAGCCGCTCTTTTTTGAGACGACACGATTGTGTGGTTTCGATACGATATTATAGTCAAAGTAGATCCCAGTCAAAAATATCGTTATCGATATTTTGCTAGTAACATTTTTGGCACCACTACAAGAAATGTTGTCATTGCGTCATTTTGGCGTCAGCCAATTACAGCCAGCGGAGCTTACCTCTCCCCCCGCTTAAAATCGGTGACCTATTGTTTCAACAAAAACGGGACCCACGCGCTATCCAGTCTCTTCCATGGTCCTGACGGAAGCTCACTTAACAGCTGCACCAGGATTGGGTTTTGCGCAGCTTGTGGCTAACTTCACAACCACCAAGATGATACGTTATAGTGGGCAGACACTTTTAATCAATTAATTTATTGAATAATTAGGTTTTTAAGACGTTAATAATGGACGACACATTTCGACGACAACCATGCTTAAATTGTGATAAAATCTTTAAAAAAAGCTTAAAATAAATTATTGACTGATTGGGCGCAAATAGTATTCGTATAGCATTCGGTTTGCGGGTAGTTTGGTACTTACCAAGCTATGATGGAAACTAATGCAATACCAATGGGTTTTTTGAATATTTTTTGACCGACGAACCCACGAAGGTCGAACCACTGGAGGAGGTATACAATTCGACGCGTATATTTTTTTTTTATGTATAACCATGCATAACTTTTTTCATAGTCGTCCGATTTCAATATTTTTTTTTTATTAAAGAGTATACATTGGTCCCATTCAAATTTTATCAAAATCGGTTGAGCCATTTGTGATAAATCAATAATAATGTGAAAAATGCTACATCGATCCGTGCGATATATTCGCGAATTTTGTACACGGGTGAACTCTGTAGAGAAACTAACCTTTTTGTTAGCTTCTCTACATTCAAACTCTTTTAACGATAACACTGCCAACTAACAATTCTAATTATGAAATTTGTTAAATTGCTTTTGACAGGATCAGCGATCCTTGTTTTAAAATTCGGGCAGTCTTGAGAGGGAAGTCATCAAAGATCACACGTTAACATGAACTAACACCACATATACTTTCATAAAAATACCACAAGACATGCACCATCTTTCGTGTCTCCTTGATGACTTCCCTCTCAAGACTGACTGAATTTTAAAACAAGGATCGCTGATCCTGTCAAAAGCAATTTAAAATTTTCATAATTAGAATTGTTAGTTGGCAGTGTTATCGTTAAAAGAGTTTGAATGTAGAGAAGCTAACAAAAAGGTTAGTTTCTCTACATTTGGTCATGCTATTTTTTTCAAAAAAATAAAATTTCTTTTGAAATAAAATAATCATACATAATATATTTCCATACTAAACTATTTTTAGTTTTACGTCATTTTTCCTTAAAATTACAAAGCTATACTTCATTAAAAATTGACTCGAGCTAGCGTCTGACGTCACAATGTTACACTCTTACACTTTACAGTATTAAGGTGACGTCAAACGCTCGTTCGAGTCCATTTTTAATGAAGTATAACTTTGAAATTATAAAGAAAAATAAAAATACTTTTGTATAGAAACTTATACAGGGTTACTGGTAATATAATCAATCAGCATCCTTTCAGGGGCTTATTCTGTACATCAATACTAACAAACTCTTGTTCTACGACTTTTGTCTAAACTCAAAATAATAATCAGCTGTTCATTTCATTCATTTTGTCGAGGTTGAACGATACTTTAACTATGAAACAGCATTTTTTTAAAGTTTTGACAAAAGTCGCTCAAAAGTTGTTAGTTTTGATGTACAGAATAAAAGGATGCTAATTAATTACCAATAACCCTGTATACACTAAACTATTATAATTTTTTCATTTAAGTAGAAGAGAAACCTGTATGTAAACTAGGTCCTTGACTAAATAAAATCAAAGTGTGCCATACATATCATTGCACACCGGAAGGTGAAAAGCGCTACTCAAAAACTATTTGAGCCCAAAACAAATAAATTAACACTAAATATTTAAAATCATCCTGGATTCCCATTAGTTTGCCTTAAAAATCTGAAAAGAAAATCTTAAAAATATACGCAAAAAATATAATAAAATGCCCATGCTTCACCGACACATAAAATGTACATCAAAAGTCTTACGAGGTATCAATATCTCTTTGGCCACTGGTGTTGGTGTTGCCACCGCTATAATACAAATTGTACCAAATTATTCAGTGTAGATAGTAGAGAAAAATAAATTGTAGCGATTGTAGTAGAATTTGCTTTGGGTATAATTTTGAAGCAATCAAAGCACGTAGTAATTTTAGGCTATTGAATTGTCTAGAATTCTAGATTATCTAAACTAAATCTATTTGTAATTGATATTTACATATATCAAAAGATATTTATACAACAGTTTTAATTTATACAGCATGCCTAGCATGGCAAATAAACATATGGCCTTTCTATCAATTTATCCATTAGAAGAGGATCAAAGAATCATTGATATTATTGACAACTGGTAGTAAAAGTGCATAAAATGGTTAAATCCATTTGCCAAGCTAGATCTGTAAGATTTAAAGAAATTGTTTAATTTTATTCTATACAAGGTTATCTAGATCTGGTGTAGTAAGCTGAAAGAAGGTAATTCAAACCATCATTTCATCATCAAAGTTCATACTTTATAATGGAATAAACCTAGAATTCGAGAAAAAAAATCAGCTGTTTTATAAACTTTGTCGATTCCGAGTTACTATACTGTAGCAGCTGCTTTATTTTTTCGATTCCGGGTTGGCCCCATAGTAAGAGCATTATGATAGTCTAAATCACCCTTTTTTAGCTTAATAGAGGCTAAACAGATAATCCAGTATTTGGCTCCATGTCTAAATTGCCATTCAGCGTGTCAATGCTGCGCGCTGCCAACTGGCAGTGGGCTTCAGCACTTGGATTATTTTTAGACCCTCTGTGGTCTGTACATGATCAAATTGCTTATTACATTGTAGTAGTATTGACATTATAGTAACAACATTGCCATTCAGCGTGTCAATGCTGGACCGGGCACGCTGCCAACGGGCAGTAAGTAAGTAAGTAAGTTCGTATAGGCCGGGTGGCTAGCCCTGGTGTCAGAGTTTTGAACGGGCAGTGGGCTTGAGCATTTGGATTATCTTTAGACTTTCACTGTTCTATAGATGATCCAATTGCTATTTACGTAGCAAATAGTAGTCGTTTTTACAACCCGGTCAGAATATCTGTGCACCTCGCTGGAATGCGGCGCCTCTCCCGCTTCCCCTGTCACCTCTCCGCGCACTCCCCGGTGCGACAGTACTTCGTTGCCGATACACGTCCCGATCATTTTGATATTTTCGCTTTGTTGTTGTTTTGTTTTTTAATATTTATTGTTAAGTTTAGACTATATGACGTCACGAGGTCAGGTGCACAGATATTGTGACCGGGTTGTATGTAGTAATTAGTAGCATAAGTAGTTTTTATTGTGTATATATTGGTTTAGTCATACATTCATTGACCAGCCGAGCTAGCATACGCACTACGGCGTAATTTTATCGAAGTGTCATAACGAGACAGAGTTATGGTGGAGTATATATCTGTCACTTTTTCACAAGTCGACAAAAATTATGTCGTGGTACGTTTGCTAGGGGGGTATATCTTAATTTGTTTTAGTTTATTTATCAGGTTTATTAATACGATGCGATGACTGCAAGCGTTAAAAACGTCGACGTTAATAAATCTGCGTTTTAAAGCTCTTCGCACATGTGATACGTTAAACTTAGGAGCAATATAACGGATGTATTTAAATCAGACCGGGACGGGCCGGGCCGGACGGGGCAAATCCCATACATTTTTACCTATTTCCAAAAAAGGAAGGAAATGTAATTTTTTTGTATGTTCATCAATATTTTCGCCAAATGTGAACTGATTTATTTTTTATTTTATTTCGAAAGGGTATACTTCCTATGTGGTTCTATTTAAATTTTATCGAAATCGGCTGAGCCGTTTTTTATAAATCAACAATAAAGTCACATCGATTAGTGCAAACTATTCAAATTTTGTAGGTACACGTTGGAAGTGAAGGTTGGAAGGAAAGGTGGTGCCATTTTTTACGAAAAATAATGGCTGTACGGACAGACGGGACGTATGGAAGGGCCCGGCCCGTCCCGGTCTAATTTAAATCATCCCTAAGGGTAGTGATAATGGCGAGGGCATGCTGTAATCCTTACGTGAGTAGTCCCGCACGGCAGTTGGCGTCGCCACGGCTGCACATACACAGCCGTTTAGTATTCAAATATACTGGGCTATATATATTATATATCTAGACAGGGCTGGATTTAGAGGTGTGGCGGCTTAGGGCCAATAAAGCAATGGAGGCCTCTTGGTCACAAATGTACTCCTTCAAGATGGGTAATAAACTCCAAAAAATTCCAAGAATAAAGACTAACATTACCATCAACTTACTCTATAGTAAGTTGATGGTAATGGTAGTGCGACGAAAAATCGCAATTTGATCGCATCGCCAGTGAATCACATCGCAAAATTTCAGAAAAAATCAGCTGTTTCATACATTTTGTCGATTCCGAGATGCAATTTTGTATTGAACAGCTGTTTTTTTTTTAAATTTTGAGATGATAGCCCATTTAGGGTTATCTGCGTGCCCTGTACTTAAACCGTCATTACGAACAACCTTCACTATGGGACCAACTCAAAATTACAGAAAAAAAAACAGCTGTTCCATACAAAATCGCAATTCGGAATCGACCAAATGTATGAAACAGATGATTTTTTTTCTCGAATTTTGAGTTGATCCCATAATATCAATGAATAAAACAGCAAAAAAAGAATGTTTTTTGCTAGTGTTTACTGTTAGAATTTGAGAGATATTTCTTTCTTCTATTGTTGGGGGGCTTGTTATTGCTTTATTGTGGTGGGTTTTCTATAAATCTGTCCCTGTCTATAGAGCGGACATATTCTAGAATATCACTATACCTTAACATTGTAAAAGAAAACCAGCTGTTTTAAACATTTTCCCCAAAATCGATATAAACATTATATGAAACAGCATACATTTTTGAACGATTTCAGACTTATTCCGAAAGTTGACCTTATTGATGTTGTAGATTTTCTAGAATATGTTCTTCGTCTTACCACAATTGCTACTAAAATAGAAGTTAATAAAAGGAAACATTTTAAAAACTCTATTTTGAAAATGTCGAAATTGTTGCAAGATTTCAAATATTCATTGATATTTTTTATGAACTTACAAATCTACCTAACCTTAAGCAGGGAATAGGCCCAATTATAAAGGCTCCATAGTAAATTTAATAACAACGTAAAAAGTTTTCTCTCTATCGAATGCTTATAGTGAAAAAGAAATAGAAATAGTATAATTATGTAGCTATTATAATTATTATTAAGGCATAATAATTGGGCCTATTAAGCAGATGTTTGTGTGGGCAATTATTACTAAATAAAATTATTTTTTAACAATTAAGTAATTAATTAATAAAATATATAAAATCAGACAAACGCAGGCAGTAAGTAGGTAAGTAAAACACAGTAACACTCGACTTACTTAGGAACGCCAAATCTAAAATAACATAAAATAAACTTATTGAGAAAAAAAACCTTCGTATTCCAGCAACAAGTTATTGAAAAACTATTTTGTTGTATAATAGATGCACTAGTTGTGGCCAATGCCCCAGTTTTGGCCATTTCATGACAAAATTATTGTATACATATCATATAAACAATGTAGGCAACACCATAAACGTTGTCAGTCAGTCAGTCAAAGTCAGTCTGAAATTATCCTTAAAAATATTGAACTTTAAACTTGTCTAAACTTAAATTCAACGTGGCCAAAAATTACACTAACATGGCCACAACCGGTGCATCTACCCGTATGTAGACCCACCAAAAAAATAAAATAACGCAACTGAACAAACTCGACGCGTCGCGATCCGTTTGAAAAGCATCTAAGTATAATAAAATTGTGTGTGTGTGTGTGTGTGTGTGTGTGTGTGTGTGTGTGTGTGTGTGTGTAGGTGTGTGTGTGTGTGTGTGTGTGTGTGTGTGTGTGTGTGTGGTGTGTGTGTGGTGTGTGTGTGGTGTTTGTGTGGTGTTTGTGTGGTGTGTGTGGTGTGTGTGTGTGTGTGTGTGTGTGTGTGTGTGTGTGTGTGTGGTGTTTGTGTGGTGTGTGTTTGTGTGGTGTGTGTGTGTGTGGTGTGTGTGTGTGTGGTGTGTGTGTGTGTGTGTGGTGTGTGTGTGTGTGTGTGTGTGTATGTACATACCGTGGTGCCCGGACCGTTTAGCGTAGAGTTTGAGTTTGTCCCTCAACGCGCCTCGTTCCGTCTCCAAGGAATCGATGTCTTGTTGTAAGTGATCCATTGTCTCTTCGAACTCCTTCTCTTTGCTGCCAAACATACAATACATAGACTACAAGATTCGCCAAAAAAATTAATGGTTTGTTCTCTGGGAGCCGGCAGGAGTGAAAACTTGAACATTATCGTTGTGCATTTTTGAACATTTTGGAATAAAAGGCCCTATTGACCATCGTGCCAAATAGATTTGGCCAATTTTGCCAATGTAGTGTTGTTAAGTATAGACTTCATGCTTTACACAAAATTTGTTTGAAGATTGGTAACCAGCCCCCCGACCGCCTAAGCAATAGCAATCGTTTATGACTTCATTTTAGTCATTTGGCACCGCCTATGTGACGTTAGCCATCAATTGCTTTGCGGGGATTGCGAAAGCAATCGTTGAATGAACAACTTTGATGGCTAACGTCACATAGGCGGTGCCAAATGACTAAAATGAAGTCATAAACGATTGTTATTGCTTAGGCGGTCGGGGGGCAGAAATACAATGTGACTGCCTCGGTGGCTCAGTGGTTAGTGAACCTAACTTCTGGATCAAAGAGGCGTGGGTTCGATCCCCACCCAGTGCAAACATTTATGTGATGAACATAGGTGTTTGCTCTGTGTCTGGGTGTTATTTAGGTAATATCTATATAAGTATGTATTTAAAAATAAGTATATGTAGTATATCAGTCTCTGGCAGCCATATCACAAGCTTTGCTTAGTTTGGGGTCAGAGACCGTGGTAACATGTCCCCTAATATTTATTTTTAAAAAATGTAAAATTATACATATAGAAAATCCACAGATGTTTTAGTTTCTTTTTAATCTGACAAGTAGCTGAACTATTTTTGACGCTAAAGCGCTCGCTACACCAGAGGATGACATGGAATGAATGTCATCCATTTGGCACGATGGTCAGTGGGGGATTTCCTTTCCCCTAACTCGCTATATCACTTGCTTCTCCTGTATATGTATAACACCCGACACCAGGGCCGGCCACTCGGCCATATTTACCGTTTGAGTTGATTCTGTGCATCTTCCAGCTTCCTCTGTAAGGTCTCGGCGCGTAGCTCTGCGTCGCGCGCGGCGGTAGAAAGTTTCCTTTCCCCTAACTCGCGACGGATTTGCATCTCTGATAGCTCCTCTTGTTTCGCCTGTTGAAATAAAAAGTTATGACAAATGACTAGTTTCTGGCTGACTGAGGATACACCAAAACGGAAATCGCCTAAAACAAATTTTATTATATGTAGAAATGATGAGTGGATCGGAACGTCAGAATGTGAATGGGACGGATGAATGAGCTTGATCGACGAGAGTGAAAGAGAAAGTAAAAAATAAAATATAATTTCTTTAAATTTTTCTTAATTTGAGAATTAAATTAGAGAGACGACGATAGACCATGAAGCTCGAAACATACTATCGGACGCGACTGACAGCCGCGAGATAGACTATGAAAGTACACTGAGCCGTGCACACTATCGGACATAAGTCGCGGACGACCTTGAGCGTTCGGACGTCCGAGAGCGATCTGGCACACCGGATGTTTTAAGACTGTGCACATTGCTAAGTCGCGGCTGTCAGTCGCGTCCGTCAGCCGCGTCCGATAGTATGTTTCCGGCTTAAGACGGTGCGCGTGTGTTACAGTAATCGCAAAACATCTAGTCCGATCTGAAGTTGCACCACAGGGGTCCGCGTCGGTACAGTCAAGTGTAACAATATTATGTACGAAATAAATTATTTTAATTGTAATTTTGGTTATTGGGATTAGGTACATCTAGATAGTAGGGATCTAGATTCCTGTCGAATGGTGCTAAAGTATATAGGTAACCTGACTAAAACTTAAGCCTAAAAATGATCACAATGAAAATAAAAAAAAATTATGACGAATATTATTTTAAGTATAATAGTATAATATAATAATATTATTTTTAAGTAAAAGTAACAAGAAACAACAACAAAATAAAAAAAAAACACGAAACGAAAATTCAACAAAAAAAACTTAACAAAGAGTTTTCATAACAAAAATGTCGCGCGCGACTGTACTCAGTGGGTGGAGCTAGCGAACGTGACTACGACACACAGAGAAAGAAAGCACACTAATGAAATACGCTTTACGCTGTGATTTGTCAAGGGCGGTCACATGGTATGTTCCCCGCTAGGGGGGCCCCGTTGATACCCATTTTTTACTTCTGCGCAGGTATACGCGTCGTGTTCAGATCGGACTAGATGATTTGTACTGACTGTATTTTTCAATAAATTATAATAAGTGAAATTAAGGAGTTTTAAGTCCAAATCCCAAGTCGAATTTCTAAATATTTTTTTTTTATTTTATTTTTAGCCGTTATTGTCCCACTGCAGGGCAAAGGCCTCCCTTCCCTCTTTCCATTTTTCTCGATCGAGAGCTTTGGTGTTCCATCCACTGCAGTGGGAATCAAGCTCGTCTCGCCATCTTTTTTGAGCCTACCGAGGGGTCTCTGGATGATGGGTGTCCACATTGTACAGGTTTTGGCCCACAGATCTTCGTGCATGCGGCAGATGTTTCCGGCCCAATTCCATTTCAGACTTCTAGCCTTCTCTCTGACATCTAGGATCTTGGTTTTGGAGCGCAGTTCTGAGTTTCTGATACGGTCAACCAACCTCACTCCAAGAATGCTGCGCTCCACAGCTCTTTGACATACCCCGAGCTTGGACCTTTCATGTTTAGTCAGAGACCAAGGCTGTGCGCCGTAGGTGAGTAAGGGGAGAATGCGTATGTCCATAAGCTTTTTCTTTGCGCATGGTACATAACATACGCATGGTATATAACATGCATACCTAACTCATTTAAACGCTTTCAAATAACCCAAAACTGACGAGCCAGATAATAAATGTAGATATGTATATAAAAACTGGAACGCGGAATAGTTATAAAATAAACTTAAATAATTTATATTATACTGTACTAGTTATAAGTATCTGATATGAATATTTACGTGAAAAAAACAAAAAAAAATCGAATAAAAATTGTAGAGATATTGTATGCTAGGTATAATTAGTAGTGATAATAACAGTAAGTGTTTAACTTTAGGCTTAGTGCTTAAAAATTTAATTTGATTAGTGTACTAACGTAAGTTATTATTTCTTGTAACATATTATATGTACCTATTCTACTGTGTAACATATGTATAATTATATATGCATGTCATATTTATGCTCACACAAAACTGCATGAGGCAATCAAATTGGCCGTTCATTAATAAAATAGAAAACTGCGTAAGCAAATGTTCAGCTTGACAATGTCTCCGATTTATGTCGGAGGAAGTACAAGAGGAACAACAAATAAAAAAAAAATAAAAAAAGCCTTTTCTTTAGTGATAGTGGTAGGTTACCTTTCATCATTATCTAAATAAATAAATAATAGTTCGTATCGGCCTCCTCGTACAACAGATATCCCTAGCTATCCAAAGAGGTAATGCAGCCAGTTTGATGTGGACATTTGGGAGCGGGCTGGCTCACGACAGGCAGCATTGTGACATATAGAAAAGACATTTTGTTTTGTTCCTGTTACGACGTGTAATAATGTTATTGTCTAAACTGTTACACATAATATTTGATGTTAGTTGATTAGTTCTAGCATAAGTGAACTAGATGGCGTATGCGTCGAGTTAGCTCGCGGTGGCGTGGTGGTTTTGTTTGTGATGCATACCACTATGTTTTGTATGTTGTTGAATAAACGGTTTCTCTGAAAACACCGCAAGGCTGTTTCGCTATCCTTTCCTGAGGTACCTCCGTAAACAGTTATAAATACCGTTTTTCCTAGTTATTAAGTTCAGCGTAATTTTAAATTGTGATTGTGACAAATTATTATGTATGTAATAATGAAATAACCAATTTATGAAATAAATATTGCCACTAACGGACAAATAATAAAAAAATAGTCTATTTTTTTCCAAAAAGACGCTTAGGCTAAATTAAGTACTCTGCACTAGGTCTCCGAGGAGCTTGTGTTGCAGAATACAGTATCAAACTTTAAACCTATATAATCACTACATAATATTAAAACAAGGTCGCTTCCCGCTGTCTGTCCCCATGTATGCTTATATCTTTAAAACTACGCAACGGATTTAGATAGTGTTTTTAGGGTTCCGTACCTCAAACGGAAAAAACGGAACCCTTATAGGATCACTTTGTTGTCCGTCTGTGTGTATGTCAAGACTCTTTATCTCGGGAACGCGTAAAGATATCTAGTTGAAATTTAAACTGTATACGTATATATATGGTCTCTTGCAGGTGTGTAAAAGAAAAACTTCTCAGTTATCATATAAAAAGTTAGAGCCATTTATGTCGTAAAAAACCGCATATTTCGACACTCACAAAAATCAAAACCTACAGGGTACTTCCCGTTGACATAGAACTATGAAATTTGGCGAGAAGCATTGTCTCAGAGTACACATATAGGAATAAATCTGAAAACTGTACATTTTTATTTAAATCACAAAAAATAGGGCCTCAAAATTCACAAAATATGGGCTCAAAATTCAAAGTGAGTAAATCGTATCATGTAAGGTATCATATAAAAGAACTTAATTAACACATGCTAAAACAGGTTTTTAATTATTTTAACAATGTGTTTGTACGGAACCCTCGATGTACGAGCCTGATTCGCACTTGTCCGGTTTTTTTTTAATAGATAGAGTGATTCAAGGGGAAGGTTTATATGTATCATACACCGGGGCGGGTCGCTAGTAGTAAAATAAAACGTTGTAAACGTAGTAAAATAGTTCGTTTTTTTTAATATAACATAATTAATTGAACGACGAATGAACGAGCGAATGATCATGGGACCAACCTTGAGCGCCTTCCGTAGCTCCTTGATATCGGCCTCCTTGTTTTCGAGTCGGATTGTCAAACTCTTGGTCTCTTCCAGTTGCTTCTTGACAAGCTGCGCGCGCAGAACTACTGGCGGCGTCGGCTGAAAATTAAAAATAAAGTCAGTGAGTAATGTTACTCATTATCATTGTTCGCGACAAACTAAATATTGTATCGCGCGTAGTATAAGCTGTAAAATAAAATTGATAAGCTAGTTTAAGATAACTATTGTTGTATTGGAATATCTTAAGTTGAATTTAAGTTAAGTAATAAGTCTGAGATACTTAAGTTATTCATAAGAATATAAATGCAGAATTTGATATTAAATAAGAGCGTGGGTGAAGTCTTTTCAGTACGTTAGGTGGTCAAACTAGGTATAAGAGTTAAGTAATAAGACGGATCTTGTAAGATTCCTACAAGAATCCTACAAGATTCGTCAAAACATAAGTAAACACGGAGGTGTTGACGCCACCGGCTCACCTTCGAACTGCGCTCCCTATAGACAGAGACGCAAGAGGTCTCACCCTCCCGCTCGCACAGCCGCGCGCTGTTATTGGTCGGACGCGTCGTTCGGCACTTCTCGTAGTGCCGACGACGCTCGAGCGGGAGGCGTCAGTATAAATATAGGTTGGGGAGCGCGGCTCGCGTCACTAGTCTTGCGGCAGCCAACCCGTCAACATCTCCGATCGACCACACCCGAGTCAACGAAGTTGCGTACAACTGACCTCCCTACGTACTGGAGGCTGCGCCCCGCCGACTGAATCATCGCCCCGCATTATCAATTCACCCTCGCTGTGTACAATCCCAGCTACCGTGTTAAGGTTGTGAGCCCTTGTTGGTGTGTGTGTGCGTGTCATTACCATCTTATGTTTCATCTGTGATACAGTCCACTGATAACACGCACGCATCGACACGTGGCAGGGCTCCGTCCTGCACAATCATTCAAGCAATCCAAAGCGGAGCGAAGGTCTTCAGGTTAACACGGTGATTTTGCTTTCATCTGTCCGGATGTAGACTCGGCAGAGGTGGCAACGAAGTTAGCTCGCGCTGCTGTTGAATGAGCTTTAGCCAGGCTTGGGTTTCGCCCTTGTAGCTAACTTCACATCCGTCAAGAAGTTTGACTCGGTCGTTACACAGATATTGACTTACCTTCTCAGTGTGTACGTTAGTTAGGGACATCATGTCATATTCCTTGTCCTGAGTGAAGGTGGCGAGCTTGGTCACCTCGGCTGATACCGTCGATAGGGAATGCTTGATCGTGCGCACTGGCCCGTGGTCATCCTGGAAATAATTCAATAAAATATACATATACATCCACCAACCCGCACTGGGCCAGCGTGGTGGATATGGCCCAATCACCCTTCGTGGGTAGGCCTACGTCCTGCAGTGGACTATTACAAAAAAAGGCTGATACAGTACAGTTTACATGAGTTTCGTATAAGGGGAGTATGTAAGGAGGTATGTTGAGGCTGTGTTGGGAGCTATGTTGGGGGTATGTTTCGGGATATGTTGGGAGCTATGATGAGGGGTATGTTGGGGGTGTATTGGGGGAGGGGGGGAGGGTTATGATGAGAGTATATTCGGGTTATGTTGGGTATATTGGTGGTATGTTGAGGGGTATGTTTGGGGTATGTTTCGGGGTGTATTGGGGGAGGGGGGGAGGGTTATGATGAGAGTATATTCGGGTTATGTTGAGTATATTGGTGGTATGTTGGGGGTTATGTTTGGGGTATGTTGGAGTTATGTTAAGGAATATGTTGGGTATGTTGGAGGGGATGTTGAAGGGTTTGTAGGAGGGTATGTTAGGAGGTGTTTGGGTTAAGTTGAAAGGTATATTAGGGGGAGTGTAGTGGTGTTGGGAGAGTATGTTGGGGTTTTTTATCTCGTTATCTCGTTTAGTGTATCAAGTCACCTGTTGATATACTTTGTCGACAGCGGCGGCCCAGAGAGAAAAGTGGCGTGCGGGAGGAGCATGGCGTCCCCTCTCTCCCCTGCTGTAGCCGAGCAGGCAGCGCACGCGGCTAATGAAGCTGAACGAGTGCAGCGAGCGTGGGAACTGGCTATTATGACCAAGACGGGTGACAGGTATGTTTGAGGGTGTTGGGGGTGTTAGGGATATGTTGTAGTTTTTTGTCCGATATTATGTATCCACTGACCTGCTGGTAGACCTTGTCGACGGCGGCGGCCCAGAGAGTAAGAAGAGTAGCGTGTGGGAGGGGCGCGGCGTCCCCCCTCTCCCCCGCGGTGGCGGCGCACGCGCACGCAGCGCGCGCGGCTAAAGATGCTGAACGAGCGCAGCGAGCGAGCGAGCTGGCTATGTCGCCGCGGAGACGCTCAATTAACTGCGGGAAAAATAATATACAATTGAAAAAAATATTTTTGGAAGCGTTTTTTAGACATAGACATAGACATAGACATCCTTTTATTGTGACAAAAATACAACATACTTAAATTAAACATAATAAATGTTAAAACCAAGCAGAATCTATATTTTTGTCACAAATCGGCTCCACCTCAGCATATGCTAGCTGAGAACCAGCGCTGGTCTTCCGGTGGAGCCGGCAGGTGACATCACATGGTTATAAAAAAAAAAAAAACATTTACTGAGCTAGTCTAGACAAGCAGTTTGATATAAGCAGTATCGGCAAATACAGATACATACCACGCCAAAAGAAAGAAAAAATTGGTTTGTATGTCAACTTCACATTTTGACAGTGATACCTACCTACTTAATGCATTGATTCTTATAATTTGATTCTACAATCCGAGATTTGATTTGTAAACATAGTTTTGAGTAATAAAACCACTAAATAACAAATTACATTACTATTTTAAATGATAAAACTAATAACAATACCTGCAAAAAAATACTAATATTATATTACACAAGAACACAAAACTGATACAACTACAATTATAAGAAAACATTCAAAGGAAAGAGGTCTTGTTTGGTAAACTTTTACGCTTAAGTAATATTACTCACATCTGACAATTTGCACAACAAATGCATGTACAATTGAAAGTACATGGATTATAGTACATATGGATAATAAACATAGTAAAACACATTCTAACCTATATAGCACTTGTGTCGTTCTTCATTTGCTCCTCGCGCTTTTGATGTTCAAGAAAGAATTTCTTTAGTTGGAGTCTAAAACTGTGAATACTCTGCAGGTTCCGTATTGGAGGAGGCAAATTGTTCCAGCATTTTGAGGAGGTATACCGAAATGAACCTCTGAAAGCAGCAGAACTATGGCGCTGTGTACTAAGCTGCGTAGTACATTGGCGAGGTTTGCGAGCGGTCCTCCAAGACAGTTTTTCATACAAATAAACAGGGTTTTTAAACTTAATGACACCAAACATGAGACATGCCAGATGAAGCTTACGGCGATGTAACATTTTTAAGAGAGAATGCTTGTTGAGAAAAGGAGTTACATGCGACCTCGATGGTATATTAAAACAAAAACGAGCGCAAGCATTTTGGACTCGCTGTATAAGTCTTTTTGTTTTGTATAATAAACGTGGACCAAATACTGTATCCATATAATTCAACTTGGATAAAATTAAAGATTCGACCAGCTGTATACGTAACTCTTCCCTCAGGTAAGCTCTAATTTTATATAAAATTCTTAGTTTATAAAAACAATTCTTAACGCAGTTAGCCACATGGTTTTCGTAACGTAGTCCTGCATCCATAAGCAGGCCTAGATTTCTTGCCTCAAATACACGTTCAACAGGCTCACCCATGAGTATAACGTCAGCAGTAGGGGATAGTTTTTCTAGCTGTTGCCGAGACCCAAATATCAAGTATTTTGTTTTTACAGGATTAAGCAACAAGCTGTTACTAAAAGACCATGCTGCTATTCGTGAAAGATCGCCATTGAGATTGCTAATGGCCTTATCAATATCTTGCGGTTTGCATGAAATGTAAATCTGGATATCATCAGCGTACATATGGAATTTACAATATTTAATATTGTTTACCACATCTGCAGAATACAAGCTAAAAAGTACAGGGCCCCCGATAGAGCCTTGTGGCACCCCCCTCTTTACTTCCATTTTCTCTGATGAGAACTACTAATTTTAACTGACTGTGAGCGATTCGATTGATAACTGTCAAACCATTTTTTAGCCTCACAATCGAAACCATAATAATTTTCTTTTGCCATAAGAAGATTTATATTCAGAGAATCAAATGCACGAGAAAAATCTAGCAGCACCAGTATAGTGCACATACCTTTGTCTTGTGCATCAAGGATGTTGTCTGTGACATCGAGAAGAGCGGTAGTGGTGCTACGACCTTTCCTAAACCCTGATTGTAATTCAGGTAGAATATGATTCCGTTCAAGGAATGCTGTCAACTGCATGAAAACGGCTTTCTCTAAGATCTTGGACACACATGGCAGTATACTAATTGGCCTAAGATCCTTTAAATCAGTTGGATTACTTATCTTAGGCAGAGGCTGCACAATTGCATGCTTCCATGTATTTGGAAATGTATGAGTAGCGATGGAGGTATTTATAAGTGCTAGTAAACACTCTATTGTATGTGGAAATGTGAGCAATAACATATTTAAGCTAATAGAGTCACAGCCTACAGCATCCGATTTTAAGGATCTAATAATCTTTATCAGTTGCTCTAGGCTGATTTGTTCAATGTGAAAAACGGCATCGCTATATCTGTGATACTCAAAATATGTCAAGTTGGAAATTGGGGTATCTGTATTACCAGGTATATTTAAAAAATGACTGTTTATTATGTTAGGATCATTGAAGAGAGACGGCAACTCAATGTCCTTTAAGGGCAATAAGTTATTTTTGAGATTTTTCCAGAGCAATTTAGAATTTTGTAAATTATTATTAATATTTTGTTTGAAATAGGCAGACTTTTCATGAAAAAGCGCCTTATTAACAGTGGATTTTAAGCTTTTATAATAATTCTTCTTAACCTCGGATTTGGTTCTCTGATATTCAATAGCAGCCTTATTCCGTAAACTCATCATCATTTTTATAGTATCTGTGATCCAAGGGTAGGATCGATTTTTTATTGTGACTGTCTTCTGTGGTGCATGGCGATCAAAAATAGTCAAAATATTGAGGTTAAATTCTGCTACCATAGCATCAACATCAGAAAGCTGGGCAATATAGTCCCAATCTACGGCCTGTAGATCAGCATTAAAAGCATCCATACATATGTTATTTATAGGCCTGTAGGTTATAGTACGAGGGATAGCTTTTGGTCGTCTTATATTAAACTCACACTCTACTAAACAGTGCCCAGTGAGGGTCCCTACGAGACCCAGACTTACTTTTTTTACATGTAAATCAGTGCAAACCACATCAATAAGTGTTCTGCTACTATCAGTGAAATGAGTAGGCTCACTGACCACTTGTTGCAGATTGAAAGATGACAAAAAGGACTTAAATTGGATTGTGAAACTATCATTTGAATTTAAGTAATCACAATTAAAATCACCTAATAAAATCAGATGGTCAAATGAAGGATTCGCACTAATAGAGTCTGTTAATGCATCAAAAAACATGTCCACGCCTATCCAGCGAGGCCTATATCCCGTCCCTATCAATAATTTCTTACCATTTACAGTTAACCTGAGCCACATCTGCTCGACTGCCGCATGGAGCGGGTCCACGGGGTGGCGCCACGTACGAGCTGAAACCCCCCGCTTGACGTAGAACCCCACCCCCCCGCCACGAGCACGGAAGCGGCGCGAGCGCGGGACGTGCCTCAGGCGGTACCCCGGGATATCGGGAGCGCGCCCTTCCTCTCCGGCCGAGAGCCATGTTTCATTTAAAGCCAATATATCCACTCCGCTTTGGATTACAGAAGCAATAATATTGTCGTGATTAGTACCAAGGGAACCTGCATTGTATAGTCCAACTTTAAAATTTTTAATAGCCATTAACATACAATATTTTTAAATTAAATAAAATTGAATTGCGCCTTATGAAGAACGACATGTACAAACCGTGCACAAAATGCATATGAAAGTTGAAGAAACTTAAGCTTATATTACCCGAATTAAGAATAACATTATCTGCAGAAATACCTATAATTAATACATGCAGTGCATCCATCATCACTGAGTTTTCTGAGTGGCCGAGGGCTCGCCGCAAAAAACCTTTTCGAGGTCGGCTTCTAATCTCACGCGGAACGCAGCCTTTCCCGTCTCCCGCCGGACGAAGATTCGCCCGTCTCGTGTCCACGCAAACTTCCAACTAGGGATTGCAATCCGGTATCATTTTCAATCCGGCCGGATTTTACCGGATTGACGCCAATCCGACCGGATCCGTCCGGATCCGGCCGGATGGCTTGGCGCCTTTGAAAGTTACTTAGGGCCTAGTATTTAGTGATTTTTAGTTTTGATAATAATACATAAAAAGAAAAATAAAATACGTATTTATGGAAAATAAAATTATATTTATTAATTACACTTTTAATATTATTTCTGTGCTTGAAAAAACGATCTAAGAAAACATATACTTAGTGTTGATTGTACTCTCTTAATCTGCTTCTGATGGCCAAATATAACCTGCAGCAGAAAAGGCCCTCTCTGCCTCAACACTGGTTGGCCTAATCGCCATTAAGTAACTGTAGATCAGCCATAAGTGTTTTCCTTATACTCCTTCTACTCGTACTTCATACGCAGTCATTTCCTTTTTAAGTATTTTCTCATAATCTGTTTCTTTTTTAGCTTCAACTTTCCCCCTATACCCTTTTTTTCTTGGATTTGATTTTCCAGTTCCTCTTTTAATGTAATATTTTTTTTTCTATCGGCAATAATGACATGGAATCAGAATCGGAATCTATATTTTCGTCTGTTGTTTCTGTCACATTTTCATCACTTAAGAATCGGCTTATTATTTTTTTCCATTTCCTGTCGCATGATATTTTTTTTTGTCATAAAAAATGTATCGTCAGCTTGCCTCAAATATTCCTCATATTTTTTTGGATTATGTAAGTAAGTTAATATGCCAGTCACTATTGTGCGACGTTCTTTTTCGTCAGATAGATCGTTACTTTTAAAACAGTATCTTGTTGACCCAACTTAAAAAAATTTAAGAACAGTGTCAGCAGTAAGAATTTAAGGGTCGATTCTCTTCTGCATAATGTCTCGACAGCAAGTTTGAATGGTTGCAAACTGGTGATCAAATCTTTCATTATTGACTACTCGTGAACAGAATAATCTAATCAATCACTCACACACTTTTCGATTAGTTTCGTTCGATACTTTCGATGTCAAAGGTCAAGTGGCGACTGACAAACAAGTGCAGTCAGAGCCGGTGTCGGCGGCGGCAGTACCGCGGCACGTCTAGCGATCTGGCAACGTCGCGCGCGCGCGCTTCGTTGCATACAGTACAGTTTCTCGCGTATTTTTTGCTTTACCGGATCCGCCATCGGATCCGGCGCCGACTCACCGGATCCGGTAGGTCCAAAAACACGCCGGATCCGCCGGATTACCGGATCCCCCGGACCGGATTGCAATCCCTACTTCCAACCATGAGTACGACTCTCTTCACGCGCCTTAAAGAAAAGCGCTTTATTGGATTTAGTGAGGCGCTCGTTGACGTAGAACCTCGCCGGAGTAGCATTGAGCCCCAGGCCCGCCGTCGTAGCGCCGCGGCGAACGCGTGCCGCCTGCAACAATGAGTCGCGTTGATTCCTTCGCGACATGCGTACTACAAGCGGACGAGGCCGCAGCGGCCCAGTTGACTCGCCGCCTGAAGGCGTGCGACGCACGCCTGTCCGCTCCACCGAAACCACATCCCGCGCGTCACAGGGCACGCCAAGCTTTTCAGTTATTAGGCTCACCAAGTGCGCCACATTTTCTCCAGGTTCTTCCGGAACACCGCTAATTTCTACGTCGTTACTGTAGCCCTCCTGCTCCCGGTCATTAATCTGCTGCTTAAGCTGCTCGATTGTCGCAAGTAAGACACTTACATCTGGACCCGGTTGATGTTCTGCATATTTCGTTTCGAGTCTATCTATGCGCACTTCCAAGCTATCCACTCTGCTATGGATACCCTCTACGGCGCTCCGGACGGCACTTACTTCGTCCCTCAGGACAAAGAACTCTTCACGAAAAGATTTCATTTCATGGTGCATCAGCTTAACTTCCTTAAGTATCTCTGAGTATACTTCAGGGGCTGGAGCGCTTTGCGTCGGAGTGTAATCCGCCTGCTCACCCCGTACTGGGCGCTCCGAATTATCCTTCCTAGGGGTCTTCGCCTTGCATTCAGGACAAATCCACTTTGGCGCAATTTTAGCATCACTTGGGATCTTCACACAGCTTCTATGATAAAAATTAATGCACGTTGAGCATTTAGCGCCATCTGCCTCGCTTGCAAAGCGGCCACATCCATTGCATTTCTTCGACATTATAATATCAATGTAACGTGATATAAGAAATACAAAAACTTAAACCCAAGATCCAACCCACTAGGAATGCAGCTTCGTTACGAGCAAAACCGCTAGATGGCGCCGTTTTCAAACTACTCTGACAAAAAAATGAGGGTGTGTAAAAGTATCCAGGCCTAGCTGTCAAAAACTAAGACTCAGGTACCCACTTTGCTTAAAAAAAACTGAATTGGTTAAACAGCTGATGAGATTAATCTCCTGACAACCAGGTAGCCCGGCGGCGCCACGGCAAACCAACACTCACACTGATCCCCGACACTACGCGGAACGCAATTATAGCACTGTTGAATTAAAAAGTATGGCTATGTATTTATAATTTATCAAATAGACTAGCACGTAACTATCGCAACAACGTCGGTGACGTCACTCTTTCTTATTATTATTATTATTTTGTTTTTACGTTTACACCGTCCTTGTCGTCTTTACGTTTCCTCGCATCCAAGAGAGATTGTCTGGAAGAAATCGCTTTTAGCGATAAGACCGCCTTTTGTGCCTTTTCTGTCTTTGTTTCTTTTTGGTGTCAATAAAGTGTTGTTGTATTGTATTGTATAATAAATAATAAATAAATAAATATTTTGGGACATCTTACACACGGCCTCTGACCCCAAACTAAGCAAAGCTTGTGATATGGCTGCCAGAGACTGATATACTATATAATATACCTATTTTTAAATATATACATATATAGATAGTAACTAAATAACACCCAGACACAGAGCAAACACTTATGTTCATCAAATAAATATTTGCCCAGGGTGGGGATTGAACCCACGCCTCTTTGACCGAGAAGTTAGGGTCACTAACCACTGAGCCATCGAGGCAGTCACTGAGCCATCGAGGCAGTCACTGAGCCATCGAGGCAGTCACTGAGCCATCGAGGCAGTCACTGAGCCATCGAGGCAGTCACTGAGCCATCGAGGCAGTCACTGAGCCATCGAGGCAGTCACTGAGCCATCGAGGCAGTCACTGAGCCATCGAGGCAGTCACTGAGCCATCGAGGCAGTCACTGAGCCATCGAGGCAGTCACTGAGCCATCGAGGCAGTCACTGAGCCATCGAGGCAGTCACTGAGCCATCGAGGCAGTCACTGAGCCATCGAGGCAGTCACTGAGCCATCGAGGCAGTCACTGAGCCATCGAGGCAGTCACTGAGCCATCGAGGCAGTCACTGAGCCATCGAGGCAGTCACTGAGCCATCGAGGCAGTCACTGAGCCATCGAGGCAGTCACTGAGCCATCGAGGCAGTCTAATTTATAATGTATATATTGTTATAAAGTTGTTTATTGTTCAAGAACCCGTAATTTGTCTACGAAATAAAAAGATTATGACTTAAAACCCAATCCTTACTGAAATGAAATGTAGCGCTCGTATCGTAGTTTGACTAGGTGATTGTCAGCGATCACCGAAATTAAGCAACGTTCCGCACGGTCAGTATTTGGATGGGTGACCGCGGGTGGCATTTTCCAACTGAGCGCTACCGTGGCTCGGATGACACGTTGAATTGTAGGTCCCGGTTGTTTTAACCATTTAGCCATGTCAGAGGCCTTCAGGCGGTCTAAAAACTCTGACACCAGGGCTAGCCACCCGGCCTATACGAACTTACTTACTTTTTACTGAAACCCACTTAACAGCTGCGCGATGATGGTGTTTCTCGCAGCTTGTAGCTAACTTCACAGCCGCCAAGTAGTTTGATTCAGCCAATAGCTTTATATGATACATACCGCTGGGTCCAAGTTGACATGGTGTAATTGCACGCCAGGAGGCAGCCTGCGGCGGACGCTCTTCAGCTGCTGCTGCAGAGTGGAGCTGGCGGAGCAGATGGCCTCGTGCAGCTGGCCTATCTCCAAGCCACGGTCGGATTGCTGAGGAGAAAACATGTGGCCTTAGCGGAGGCAGTCGAAACATAACATCAAAAGATAGCACTGCGGGAAAATATCTATAAGAAACGCTCTTCAACAGGTGGCTTCGTTGAACTGGCATATCTCCAGCCCGCGGTCGGATTGCTGAAGGAAAATAATGCTATAAGAAAATATAGGTGACAGTTGAAGCATAACAAAAATATGAAACTGTAAAATGTACATACTAAATAACATTAGGCTATTTGACAACATTAAAAATATACTATTGATCCTTAAAGATAATAGCGTGAAAAAGACATATTTCACTTTATTTAAACTAAAATATGTCTACTTGTCGCAAATCGCATGAAATAAAATAAGATTTTTTTTGATATTTTATCTGTGACGTAAACGCTCTAAGAAAGACGGCATCGTCACATTATAGTAAACAAGAATTTCTCGATTGACTGTTCTTTGTGTAATTTGTGTTTTGTGATTTCGGAGTAATATTATAGATCTGTAAGTTACTTTTAAAGTATTTTTGTCAATTTTTAGATGTGAACTAGTGTATTTACTAGTATTAACTAATGTTATTTACTAGTGTGTGACGTCAAAGACCAGCGCCATTACAGAATGCCGTTTTTGGCGGGATCTTGAATATCTATTCTTTAACACTGATTTTCATTGTTAATACAGTAGATCTCTCGGAAATATAAATGTAGTGAGCTTATTATGTACTAACAAATAATTCAAAACGATTTCCAAAAACTAGTCAAATAGCCTATTGAAGCAAATTTGCACGCCAAAAGGTGGAATATGGCGATCATAAATATTGTACATAACATCTGTATTACACTGTAAACACCCATATGCAAATAAAGATTATGAATTATGAACATCAGAAGATGATAGGTCACTCAATGAAAAGTCACTCCAGAAGAATGACTAGGACAGACGCTCTTCAACAGGCTGCTGCCTGCTGGTGGCCTATTTCAATATCATGTTTGGATTGCTAAAGAAAGTGACCTAAGTGGTGACAGTTGAAACATAACGAGATTATAATTCAATGAAAGGTCCAATATAACATGGTGTAATTGATAGTCTACGAGAGACGCTCTTCTGCTGCTGGAGTTGACTGAGCAGATGGTCTCGAGCTGGCCTATCTGCAGGCCGCAGTCCGATTGCTGAGAAAAAATATGACCTTGGCGGTGGCAGTTGAAACAACTAAATCATAGGTCACTCAATAAAATATAGACATAATAGGGGAAACTTTGCGACTAATACTCTTCAGATGCAAAAGATTGTTTTGTAGAGCTGGCATATTTCCAGACCACAGTCGGATTGCTAAAATAATGACGTGACCTCAATGGTGACAGTTAACACAAACTTTAAGAGATAAGTGTAAATCACAGTGTTCTCATTTTCAAAATAAAAGTAGTTCTGCGAAGGCACAAAATTTGCCAAGTCAATTAGCATTTTATTAATAAGACGTACCTGCAATATCTGCGTATTAGCCGACGCGTCTGCGTGCAGAGATCTCGCGAGCGCGTCGAGCGCGCAGCACGCGTGCAGTACGGCTTCGCGCGACACGCACGCGCTGGAGCACGCCGCGCCCATCCCTAGCGCAGACCACATGGCCGACAGATACGACCAGCACCGCTCCACACCTATTTAAAAATAAAATAGTATTCCGTAAGAATTTTTTTGATAAAACTTTCAGAAGTGGAATTGTGATAGGATTTTCAGTTACAAAAAAATAACACTCAAAACTTATATAAAACGTTCTGTTCAGTATCATAAACTCAGCCGTGTGTTGTACGTGAATACGTCAGCAAAACGACCTCAAAATGGCGTCGCTTCTCACTCCACTCCCCGCGATGCGTCACAGTCTTCACTTGGCGTAACGAATTCTTTGGTCTTTTAGCTATGCAACTACGAAATTAAATTTAGGATATAGATGAAAAATAGTTTTTACCAGCGGCTTCGCCCGCATATCAATATATCAATATAATTTATAGCCTATGTGTTATTCTGTTATATAAGCTATATTATTGCAAAGTTTCATCTCAACCCGTTCAGTAGTTTTTGCGTGAAAGAGTAACAAACATACATCCATCCATCCATCCATCCATCCTCACAAACTTTCACGTTTATAATATGAGTAGGATATGCAGATACCAGATCTAATCAAACATCAAATAAAAAACGTAAAAAGCTAGAAAACCTAGCTGCAAACATAAATTAATTAGTAATAATAAGAGTTTTCGGAAGTGAGACTGTGTTAAGTATTTTAGAAACATTTTTTAAAATTATGATATGGTTTTCAGAGGTGGCATTGTGTATAGTAAGTTTCTCTGTTAGATACTTTCATAAAGATTTTCAGACTGTGTTATTACTGTAAGAGTTTCGGAAAAGAATCAGAATCAGAGTGTCAAGAGGGAGTTTTGCAAATCAAATCGAATTACTTTTACGTCGCGTTGACCGAGCGCGCCGCGCACACACGCGAGCACATTGACACACACGCTTGAATTAGCCAATC
The DNA here is from genome assembly GCA_949316475.1 of Hypomecis punctinalis. NCBI lineage: Eukaryota > Metazoa > Arthropoda > Insecta > Lepidoptera > Geometridae > Hypomecis > Hypomecis punctinalis. The sequence goes on from OX438822.1 coordinate 5,783,087, forward strand.
ACAGACGTTGCCGCGCTCGTGTCCGATCGGTTTGGCGCTCGTTCCATTACCGTAAAAAATACTCACACTTAGCTATTCAGTTTTCTGTACGTGACACAAGATGGCGCTGTGCCATTTCCATAGAAATCACATCAAACGTTAACGCGATTGAGCTCGAGCGAAAATCTCGCACTTAGCCCTCTGTATTAGGTACTTTCGTCAGGATGTATAGAAGTGGGAGTGTGATATTTACTTTGGCAAGGATTTTCAGAAGAAGAAATTGTTCCTCAAGGGACAATTTTAATATTTTTACCGCCTAGAGAGCAGTTTTCATCCAGCTCATTAGTTTTGAGCAGATGGGTAGCCGGGTCTAACGCACTCTCTAGTTGCGTGGCGTCGGGTAAAGCACTGGACGCTTTCATTGACATTTTTGTACTCTACCACTAAGAAGGCTCTAATAATAATATCGAGTTGAAAAAGTTATTCCAGTAAGTGTTCAGACGTTTTTGAAGATACTACTAGTATATTCAGAAACGTCTGAACACTGAAGTTAACGTTTCTGAAGTTACTACAGTAAAAAAAATTCTTACTTTGATAAGCCGTGGTGGTCTAGTGGTAGTAACACCCGACCTGCAATCGTGAGGTCGTGGGTTCAAATCCCGATCCCGTCCCAATGAGTTTCTTTGGAACTTATGTACGGAATTTCACACCATTGGCTTTTCGGTGAAGGAAAACATCGTGAGGCAACCTGCATGCGTCCGTAGAAGAAATTCGATGGCGTATGTGAATCCACCAACCCGCACTGAGCCAGCGTGGTGGATATGGCTCAATCACCCTTCGTGGGTAGGCCTACGTCCTGTAGTGGACTATTAAAAAGGCTGGTACAGTACAGTACTTTGATAAGTACTCAGGATTACAAACTACAGAACTCTTGTTTTCCGAAACACTGCAGGAATTCTACTAAGGATTGTCACTATGATAGGCAATTTGGAAAGGATTTTCAGAAGTGGATTGTATTAGATAGAAGAAGACATATTTACCGTCCAAAGAGCAGTTCTCATCCAGCTCGTTAGTTTTGAGCAGATGCGTGGCCGCGTCCAGCGCCCTCTCTAGAACTCTTGTTTTCCGAAACACTGCAGGACCTCTACTAAGGATTGTCACTATGATAGGCACTTTGGAAAGGATTTTCAGAAGTGGGATTGTATTAGATAGATGAAGACATATTTACCGTCCAAAGAGCAGTTCTCGTCCAGCTCGTTAGTTTTGAGCAGATGCGTGGCCGCGTCCAGCGCCCTCTCCTGTTGCGCGGCGTCGGGTAAGGCGCTCGACGCTTTGAGCAGCATTTCCGGAGCACACGAGTCGAGGGCGGCGCACCACATGCACACTATGCACTGGAAAACATTATATTATGTACACATATTGTTTTATCTTAACTCAACAATCAAAACTTAAGGCAATTAACAGTTATCAATAATCTTTCTAAACTGCAATCGTGGTCTCAGCGTTTTGGGATCCAAGTAAACCCGGGTAAATGCCAGGCAATCATCATCGGAAGTTCCCGTCGTCTGTCCAACGTAAATCTTAATAGTCTGCCTCCACTTCAATACAATGGCTGCGATATTCCTTTCTCTAGTACGGTTAAAGATCTTGGTGTGATCATAGATTCGAATATTAACTGGCGACCTCAAATCAAAGAAGTTTCTCGCAAATACTATGCTTGCTTATGCACGACAGATTTCATAACCTTAGAAAGAAATGGCAGTATGGAGATGGGGCGAAAATGATTAGGTAAAAGAGCATTAAAGACTTTAGGAAGTGGGAGCACATGGGCTTTACGCCACATATCCGGGAAAATGCCAGAAGAAAGAGAGAAATTTATCAAGTGAGTCAGCGCTGGAAGCATATGTTTTAATAGTACATTGTTCACCGAGAGGAGAAAGTGACCGATTACCGTCGAGGGTGTCGTTTGAAGCTGGCTTTAAAACACTCGAGATCGGGAATCGCACTTTCTCTCGAGTGATACATAGTGCTTTATACTACACCTACGAGGAAAATAAAAACTACATTTTTACTAAGTAATTGAAATTTATATTGAATGGCGTCTGCAATTTTCACATGTTCTTTTTTCAAATTGTTTGACACCATCCAACACACAGCTAGTGGCCAGTGTCATTTTGCGAACTTGGAGATAAAAACTCACTGTAAAAACTTTTTGGCTTATGATATTTAGGTTACCAGCGCATAGTCTTACCCAAAATTAAAAAAGAAAAACCACGTAAGAAATGGATTTTCATACACTTTTCTCTCCCGTTCAGATGCGTTTTCTCGCCGCATATTTGTTCGATATGCAATGACGTACTTTCTACCGTAAATTTGATAAAGTATCAAGGTACTTTCCGAGCAGGTGTAGTATAAAATGTGTATAACCATGACGCGACCCATATCATCACTACCCACAGCTTTGGATTTGATACTGATAATTACTTTATGAATAAGGTCTTGACTGACGGGGGAGAAGTCGAATGAGGTTGAGTTAGGTAGGGGAAAATCGTTTTTTTTAGAGTTTGAAGCTTGACGGAGGGATCTAGACTGATGCATGAGGTGAAATTCTTGTTGAGATCATTTAAATCGAGAAGAATCTTCGAATCAAGAGGTTTGTGCTTGCCTATGCCGAAAGATCTCAAGAATTTCCAGATTCCGCTTGGAGTGGCTGACTTAATTTGATCGGATATGAAATTCCGTTTAGCATTACGACATAGCTGATTACATCTGTTGCCTAGTCTTTTGTATTTTGCCTCAGATCTGTTGCCCTTGTAGCGACAAAAAGCTCGATTTTTTCTAGCCATGGCCTGCCGTATAGAATTTGATATCCAAGGAGATGTTTATTGGAGCATGATGGTCAAACAGTTTTATAATTGAGGAAGTAATAAATTCGGTCTTTCCGTCTATAGAATTGAAGTTAGAGATCTCCATCCAGTGAAATTCAGCAACGTCCTTGTTTAAGTGATCTAAGTTCATGCGAGCAAAATTCCTTTGATATAAGACGACAGGTTTAGACATTGGCGTACGAATTTTGACTGAGGCGTAAATTAAGTCATTGCGTTGAGAAGAGTTAGTAAGAGTTTTTAAGCCGCCTAAAGGCCTCTGACGTGACTGAATAGTAAAAACAACCAGGATTAACTATTTTATGTGCTATCCGAGCCACGGTACGCCCAGTTGTAAATACCCCCCGCGGTCACCCATCCGAAGCGGCCTTTTACCGGATACACTTCGGAGAGTGCGCCCAGGAGTTGCACAATCTGGTCCCCCCTGCCCCTTTCTTCTATCGTACGGCTAGACGGACGCGACCAGAGCACCACCCTTTTATGGTGGACATTCCGCGCGTTAGAACCAAACGTTTCGAATCCTCGTTCCTCATACGAACAGCCGGAATGTCGAACGCTATGCCTGAGTCTGTCTTCCCGCTAAAGTACAACGTGGGTGTCTTCAAATCCCGAGTAAATAGGTATCTTCTAGGTAAGCGTGCTACACCCTAGACCGCACATCTGCTCAACATCAGGCAGCGTGTAGTCAAACGCGAACCTATTCAAAATACTAAAAAAAAAAAAAAAAAAAAAAAACTGACCCTGCTTATTTTCGGTGATTGCTGACTAACACCTAATCAAACTACGCTACGAGCGCTATACTCTATAAAATTTAACTTTATCTCTGCAACAGTTACATATTGACATATTTAGAGTTGAGATAGTGGTGGAAAAAATCGATTTTCATACAATGTTGTAATGAAATCGAATGAGTAGTTGAAGCTGAGAAATTGGATTTTATTTACTTACTATTATTTAAGATCAAGTATGTACACATGTAAATAATGTTAAGATATTAATTAAATACTCATAATAATGTAACGATAGTATTTATCGACGTTTTTTACTATTATCGATGCTAATGTGACATATAATTGGGTTTACTTTTAATTAAAACTCTATCTAAAACTCTGTGGTCACGATCATTCGTCGCCCATCACTAATCGGCATGCCCACAAAGTATGACATTGACAGGTACTGTCTGTACTAGAAATTCAGGACTCTTCATAGGCGTGATTTTTCTGACAGCTGTCGCAGAGATCAAGTTAAATTTTATAGAGTACTAGTTTTTACCCGCGGCTTCGCCCGCATACGCAATATATCATTATAATTTATAGCTTATGTGTTATTCTGATATATAAGCTATATTATTGCAAAGTTTCATCTCAATCCGTTCAGTAGTTTTTGCGTGAAAGAGTAACAAAAATCCATACATCCATCCATCCATACATCCATCCTCACAAACTTTCGCGTTTATAATATTAGTAGGATAGTATGAAATAAAGATTATTACCTGTATCATGTGAAGTTGGTACTCGAGCTGGCATCGGAAACTGTACTGAGTGGCCGTGTGCGTCTTGGTGACGACTTCCCGGTCCCACACGTTCACTGGAGGGAATCTGTACACACAACAATAAACAACTGATTGCCTCGGTGGCTCAGTGGTTAGTGTACCTGACTTCTGGATCAAAGAGGCGTCAGTTCGATTCCTACCCAGGGCAAACATTTATGTGATGAACATAGGTGTTTGCTCTGTGTCTGGGTGTTATTCAGGTACTATCTATATAAGTTAATCTATATAATACTTTGTTAATTTGTTGTAGGTATTTGATATATTTTAGTTGTATTTTGATAAGTTTTAAGTATTTTGTAATAAAATTTAATTTTAAGTTATAATTCTATAAGCATATTATAAAAGCATTGTTAACGGACGTTTTCAAGAACATGTAATTTGTCTACGAAATAAAGATAATTTGACTTGACTTAAGAATGTATTTAAAATATGCAAAATATGTAGTATATCAGTCTCTGGCAGCCATATCACAAGCTTTGCTTAGTTTGGGGTCAGAGACCGTGTGTAAGATGTCACAAAATATTTATTATTTATTTATAACTAAAGCTGGAAACATACTATCGGACGCGGCTTACGGACGCGGCTGACAGCCGCGACCTAGACTATGAAAGTACACTGAACCGTGCACACTATCGGACATAAGTCGCGGACGTCACCTTCGGACGTCCGAGAGCGATCGCACACCGGATGTCTTAAGACTGTACACATTGCTAAGTCGCGGCTGTCAGTCGCGTCCGATAGTTTATCTCCAGCTTTAGAGAATCAAAAAACTACAGAAGACCAAAAAACTGAGCAAGTATATGGAATTTTGGAATAAATGATTGTGCTAATGGAAACCTTTACTTTGAAATTACCTTTCTCTGATCTGTCCCAGAATGATATCTGCCTTAGTGTTCAGCCTTTGCAGAAGTAGGATGAACAGGATAGCATCGTGGTCCCCTGTAACATAGATAATAATATTTATAAGTGCTAGTTCTAGGTACGTTCTCGTTTGACCACATTTTTTGACCGACGAACCACTAGAGGAGGTATACAATTCGACGCTTATATATTTTTTTTTTTATGTATAACCACGCATAACTTTTTTCATAGTAATCCGATTTCAATAATTCTTTTTTTATTGGAAAGTATACTTCGAAATTAGTCCCATTTAAATTTTATTGAAATCGGCTGAGCCATTTTTGATAAATCAACAATAATGTGATAAATGCTACATCGATCCGTGCGAAATATTCGCGAATTCTGTACACGGGTGAAGCCGATCATGCTAATTTTTGCAAAAAAATATCTTGTTTGCTACTCATTCCGTTTTTTTCTATTTTTTAATAATTCCTCTCTAGATGAAAGGGTTGCCTGGAAGAGATTGCTATAAGCAATAAGGCCGCCCTTTGTTGCACTAGTTTATGTCGCTTTTTTTCCCTTTCTGTGTATTTTTCTGTATTTTAGTGTTAACCATAAAGTGTTCATTCATTCATTTTAAGACATTAAGCAATAATACGAGTTCGGATACATCTGATAATATAATACGACTAGTTTTTACCCGCGGCTTCGCCCGCATGATATTTTGATTTTTGACGCAATATCATTATTATTTATAGCCTATGTGTTATTCTGATATATAAGCTATATTATTGCCAAGTTTCATCTCAATCCGTTTAGTAGTTTTTGCGTGAAAGAGTAACAAACATCCATCCATCCTCACAAACTTTCGCGTTTATAATATTAGTAGGATATGGAATATAAACGGAGGTACATTCACGACAGCCCAAAACAACTCAGTATACAGGGTTATTTTTAATCAATTAGCTTCCTTCTAGGGGCTTATTCTGTACATCAAAACTAACAACTTTTGTCCTACGACTTTTGTCAAAACTAAAAAAAAAAAAATTGTTGTTCCATAGAAAAATACAGTTCACCCGCGACAAAATGTATGGAACAGCTGCTTTTTTTTGAGTTTTGACGATTGTCGTAGAACAAAAGTTGTTAGTTTTGATGTACAGAACAAGCCCCTAGAAGGATGCTAATTGATTAAAAATAACCCTGTATAACTGTACAGTGATATTTATGGAGTTAAATTGAAGTGCTCTTTTTAAGGTTTCCGTACCCAAAGGGTAAAAACGGGACCCTATTACTAAGACTCCGCTGTCCGTCTGTCTGTATGTCTGTCACCAGGATGTAACTCATAAACCGTGACAGCTAGACAGTTGAAATATTCACAGATGTTGTATTTCTGTTGCCATTATAACAACAAATACTAAAAACAAATTAAAACAATATTTAAGGGACCCCGATACAATACAACAAACCTGATTTTTAGCCGTTTTTCGCTCTAAATTAATAACGGTAACAGATAGACGCTTGAAATGCACAGAATATTTAGTAAAATAAATATTTAAGGGCTCCAGTACACTACGGAACCGTTCGTGCGCGAGTTCGACCCGCATTTAGCTGATTATTATATTTTTCACTGAAGCTACTGTTACACATATGTACTTTATTTCACGGCATGAAATATAGGTACAACTAAAGAAAAATCCTAAGACGTAAAGAATACAGTCGTAAGCGGTTGTCAATGTCATTGGCGTTGGCACATGCTACCCACTGACATTGACAACTACATCGGTTTAATGTCATGTTGAATATGTTTACACTTGACGTTAAGCCATTCGGAATCGGACCTTGGTTGATTGTGGTTGGTAATTTTCTATGTTATTGATTGTGATATCAAATGATGGTAATGATAGTGAAATGTGATTATAGTGGTAAATGGAATTAATTCGTTTAATTTCGCTCTACTTCTGAGGTGTTTTACACTACCAAGGGTAGCCCAGAATAAATTTGGCGCTGTGTACTTTTTGGGATGGATAAATAATGTTACACTCGCGTCATGACACGTGACCTGGGGCCTTATTGTGTAAGTGCTCTGACGTTCCGCTTCGATTTTTCTCCTGCTCGCGCCAGTTACTCATGCCACGAGAGCGAGCGGGAGGAAAAGCGAAGCCGAATGTCAGAGCGCTTACACAATATTGCCCCTGATCGAAAATTCGTAAGACGGCGCAGGGCACTTGCGCGAGTGTGCGTGTGTGGTAGTAGTATTGTATTTTACTACAAAAATGATAATACTTTATATGTTCAACTTTTCACTTCTGCCGGAACTCCCGGAGTGCAACCCTTTGTTTTTAGGGTTCCGTACCTCAAACGGAAAAAAACGTAACCCTTATAGGATCATTTTGTTGTCAGTCTGTCCGCCTGTGTGTATGTCAAGACTCTTTATTTCGGGAACGTGTAAAGATATCGAGTTGAAATTTAAACTGTATACGTATATCTGTGGTATCTTGCAGTTGTGTAAAAGAAAATCTTCTCAGTTATCGTTTAAAAAAGTTAGAGCCGTTTATGTCGTATAAAACCGCATATTTCGACACTTACAAAAACCAAATTTAGACCTACAGGGTAGGTACTTCCCGTTGACATAGAACTATGAAATTTAGCGAGAAGCATTGTCTCAGAGTACACATATAGGAATAAATCTGAAAACTGTACATTTTTATTTAAATCACAAAAAATAGGGCCTCAAAATTCACAAAATATGGGTTCAAAATTCAAAGTGAGTAAATCGTATCATGTAAGGTATCATATAAAAGAGGTTCATTAGCACATGCTAAAACAGATTTTTAATTATTTTAACAATGTGTAATTTTTGAAGTATGACCAGAAAAGTGAAAAAAAAAAAACTTTTTTGTCAATGGTTATAGTATGGAGATTTTAACAACTTACTTCCCAATTTTGCGAAATTTTCGGGATTTGTTCGGAACCCTCGGTGTGCGAGCCTGACTCGCACCTGTCCGGTTTTTTGTTAGTCTTTAAGGCCTTTTTCTTTTTTCGTAATCTTACCAGAAGTGGCCATGAAGTGGTCAGGCAGGCAGGCGGCCAGCATGTCGGCCCGGGCCCTCGCTTGGCTCAGCTCCAGCGCCCGCAGCTGCAGGTCTATGGAGCGCGTGGAGGCGCGGGAGGCGTGCACGAGGCTGCCCAGCTCCATGGGGGGTGAGGTGCGGGCTTCCGGGGTGGATTCTTGCTCTGACGGGGCGGGGGAGTCTGGAAGAAAAAAACATAGTTGACCGACCGAAGGATGTGAGCGAATCGTCTCAGTTTTGACTTGATGATTTCTTGATGTTGATTCTTCTCTACATTTTTGAACGAATTATGACGAAACTTGATACACCCTTTCTATATATTTTTGGATGTTTATTTTATCGTCAGCGATTATTGAAATTCCCTTAAAAAGGGAAATTCCCTTAATAATAATAAAAGGGGAAATTTGCTGATGCGCTATTTATCACCCGATTTCGGTAATATTCGGCAAAATTGTTTAGTATCTAAATCAGTCCGGGAGGTAACCGCAAAAAATGCAACTACTTTCTATAAGCTGATTTTTTGGTATTAGGTAGTTATGGTGGTGTACAACAATACCCCGGATTCAGTCAGCTAGAATGTTTAGCGTTTGTTGGGGATACCCGTTTGAATTTATTCTAAAATAAATGAGTGTTTTGCAACTACTTTTAAAATCTGAAAATTAGCGTGCGGGTAGAAAAATAACTATGAAAAAGTTTAACCGAAGCAAATTACCAGAAACAAGTAACAAGACCAGTCACTCAGGTTTCAAAGTAGCGCCGCTTTAAAGCCTGACTGAATAGCTTTGTTACATGTTTTGGGTTATTGGTTGTGGTTAAACTTTTTTTAGGGTTTCGTACCTCAAAAGGAAAAAACGGAACCCTTATAGGATCACTTTATTGTCCGTCTGTCCGTCTGTGTGTATGTCAAGACTCTTTATCTCGAGAACGCGTAAAGATATCGAGTTGAAATTTAAACTGTATAAGTGTATACGTATATCGATGAACTCTTGCTGTTGTGTAAAAGAAAAACTTCTCAGATGTCGTTTAAAAAAGTTAGAGTCGTTTATGTCGTAAAAAACCGCATATTTCGACACTCACAAAAATCAAAACCTACAGGGTACTTCCCGTTGACATAGAACTATGAAATTTGGCGAGAAGCATTGTCTCAGAGTACACATATAGGAATAAATCTGAAAACTGTACATTTTTATTTAAATCACAAAAACATAGGGCCTCAAAATTCACAAAATATGGGTTCAAAATTCAAAGTGAGTAAATCGTATCATGTAAGGTGTCATTTAAAAGAACTTAATTAGCACATGCTAAAACAGGTTTTTAATTATTTTAACATTGTGTTTGTACGGAACCCTCGATATGCGAGCCTGACTCGCACTTGTCGTGTTTTTTTAATTACTTATCCACCAGTATATCTATTTTCAGCTTTTAGAAGTAGTTGCAAGATACATATATAAATTTTTGAAAATTCAAACTGGTATCTTGGTTGGGATACCAGGTTGAATTTAAACCCTAAGCATACCAGCTGACTGTACACTACCATGACTACCTAATACTAGAAATTCAGCTTTTAGAAAGTAGTTGCATTTTTTGCGCTTACCTCCCGGGCTATAACAAGATTTGCGAGTTTGAATCAAATAGGTCAAGAATAAGTCGAGATAGTCTTGTAGATATTCAGTTACATACTGTACTGTACAGTACCAGCCTTTTAATAGTCCACTGTAGGACGTAGGTCTACCCACGAAGGGTGATTGGGCCATATCCACCACGCCGGCTCAGTGCGGGTTGGTGGATTCACATGCGCCATCGAATTTCTTCTACGGACGTATGCAGGTTGCCTCACGATGTTTTCCTTCACCGAAAAGCCAGTGGTGTGAAATTCCGTACACAAATTCCAAAGAACTCATTGGTACGGGACCGGGGATTCGAACCCACAACCTCACGATTGTAAGGCGGGTGTCACTACCTCTTGCCCACCACGGCTTAAGCAAAATTAAGCAACGTTCCGCACGGTCAGTATTTGGATGAATGACCGCGGGTGGCATTTTCCAACTGAGCGCTACCGTGGCTCGGATGACACGTTAAATTGTAGGTCCCGGTTGTTTTAACCGTTTAGCCATGTCAGAGGCCATCAGGCGGCCTAAAAACTCTGACACCAGGGCTAGCCACCCGACCTATACGAACTTACTTACTTACCACGGCTTACAACATTTACAAGTTACATATTATACGAGATATACCTAGGTACCGGCGGAAAACTATTTATAGATCGAATCATACAAATCGGCTGATGTGAAGTTAGCTACAGGCTGCGCGATATCCGATTCTGAGCTCACATAACGCTGCATGTTGATTGGATATCGCGATATTCAGTCTATACTTTCATATAATTATGTCTTGTTTACCTTGCATAGTATTCTGCGCGCTAAATGAACTAGTTGACAATATTCGAAAACAAAAATCAACTTAAAAATAAATTAATAGTATAAAAAACACGCTTTATGTGGCCTTTCTCACAAGTGCAAACACGACTATGATACGATATTCCATCATGGAATGCCTATCTTCCGGCTTCATCATCAGACCTTGAAACCTAATCGTGGTCAAAGTTCATTACAAGACTTTTCTAAGAAATCCAAAACAGCTATGATACGATATTCCATCATGGAATGCCTATCATCCGGCTTCATCATCAGACCTTGAAACCTAATCGTGGTCAAAGTTCATTACAAGACTTTTCTAAGAAATCCAAAACAGCTATGATACGATATTCCATCATGGAATGCCTATCTTCCGGCTTCATCATCAGACCTTGAAACCTAATCGTGGTCAAAGTTCATTACAAGACTTTTCTAAGAAATCCAAAACAGCTATGATACGATATTCCATCATGGAATGCCTATCTTCCGGCTTCATCATCAGACCTTGAAACCTAATCGTGGTCAAAGTTCATTACAAGACTTTTCTAAGAAATCCAAAACAGCTATGATACGATATTCCATCATGGAATGCCTATCTTCCGGCTTCATCATCAGACCTTGAAACCTAATCGTGGTCAAAGTTCATTACAAGACTTTTCTAAGAAATCCAAAACAGCTATGATACGATATTCCATCATGGAATGCCTATCATCCGGCTTCATCATCAGACCTTGAAACCTAATCGTGGTCAAAGTTCATTACAAGACTTTTCTAAGAAATCCAAAACAGCTATGATACGATATTCCATCATGGAATGCCTATCTTCCGGCTTCATCATCAGACCTTGAAACCTAATCGTGGTAAAAGTTCATTACAAGACTTTTCTAAGAAATCCAAAACAGCTATGATACGATATTCCATCATGGAATGCCTATCTTCCGGCTTCATCATCAGACCTTGAAACCTAATCGTGGTCAAAGTTCATTACAAGACTTTTCTAAGAAATCCAAAACAGCTATGATACGATTTTCCATCATGAAGTTCTAGTTCATATCTTCCGGCTCCATCATCAGATCAGTTCGACAGTACCATATTATTGTATTGTCATCAGAACTACATACAGCTGCCGATTTTCATTACGCTTGGAAGATGGTTAAATTAGTCATCTTAGATCCATTACATAGTTACATACAGTTTTTTTTTATTTCGAATAAGTTTACGTTTGACTACACACTGCCTGATGTTGAGCAGATGTGTGGTCCAGGGTGTAGCACGCTTACCTAGAAGATACCTATTTACTCGGGATTTGAAGACACCCACGTTGTACTTTAACGGGAAGACAGACCCAGGCAAAGCGTTCCACATTCCACAGATCGACCTAATAAAAGCGTGTTAAAGAATTTCCAAGCATGTTTATTTTCTTGCTAGATAAAGAGCAGACTATGACGTCACTGCACATAATTATCATACATTCGTCATACAATACTATACTTTGTGGAAAAGGGACATCCTATCTTTATTCCTACCAAAATCTTTACAAGTTTATATCTCTGAACTTGTTGTGGAGTAATGAAGTGCACCGTGATGCAATCAAACTCGACTTTCCATGAGTCCTTCAATATTGGTCGCTTGTTGAGTAGTGGTTTACCGCTGATACGTCGGAGGAGGAGGTTCCTCTTACGAAGCTTCTTCTACGGCGAGGTCGTGGGTGGCAAGTGGTTCGCCGGTCGCGGCCGGCCTATATTTATACACGCGACTCCCACCCGTCCCTCGCGGGGATCGCGCTCAGTGCGAGTCGCGTGCATCCGTCCAATCAGGCGCGCACTCCGTGTGAGCGAGAGAGTCCGAGTTCCCCTCTCTCGCTCATCCGCGTCGCGCCAGACTGCCTAGATTTCCTAGGATTTACCATTATTTCCTATTTCCTATACGTAACCTCGCCGTAATCTTACCTCGGTATGTATTATCCGACATACCTACCATTCCTCCTCGCCTCCAAACGTACCAAGGGTCAACCAAAACAACCAAACATCAAAGCATTTATTTACATAATATACAACCATTTTACAGCATTTTCCGCTTATTTATACACTTAAATAAGTAGTTATCACATGAAACCTTAAAACCATACCATAATATAACATTAATTACGCTTATATACTTCGTAATTACATAAAGAAAGTTTCGGGTTTATTTTGCACACTAGGGCTTATTTACATGATATAGCCTGCTAAATATCTTCTCACAAGCTTAGCACTATCGCTTTACATAGCTAGGCGCAAATAAACAACGACCTAGAGTCGTTTTACTTAAAAATTGAATCACACATTTACGCTAGTTCAAAACATCATACGTAAGTACCGGACTAAGTCCGGTACCAAGGCGAAAAGCGAAATCTAAAGTTTATACAATTACAAAGGTATCGATAACGAAAGCTAGAATGAAACCTAGGCTCTTTACATTTTCGGTTAGGGTTTATCTGTCCGCAACAGCCTCCCCCGAGCGTAGTGCTGAACGAAGCTCTCACGCCGGCAAGGAGGACGATAACCCTTGTCTAGGTCCCCAAGTTAAGTTGAAGCTTGAACGTCGACGGGGAGAACTACAAGTCTGCGTCTAGGTCTCCTAAATATCCCGCCGCGTGTATATACCTCTGCACTGCGTATAACGCCGTCTTTCCCAGGTATTACCTTTTCGACTCGCCCCCTGGGCCATAAATTCCTAGGTAATAATCCGTCTGCGATTATTACTAGGTCGCCTACTTTTAGGTCCGATCGAGTTACACCACTTTCTCCGCGTGGCGCCAGTGTCGGAAGATACTCGTCTATCCATCTTTTCCAAAACGAGTCTGCCAGTGCTTGTGCGCTTCTCCATGCTCGTCTGTCTGCCAAATCGCTCGTACCCACATAAGGCATCCCGGTCGACGATCCCAATAAGAAGTGGTTCGGTGTGAGTGCCTCATTTTCATCAATTTCCACAGGCACATGAGTCAGCGGTCTCGAATTCACTGTGTACTCCACTTCTGCCATCAAAGTCGTGAGAACTTCATCCTTAGGGGCCCTTTCGTTTAGCGTGACAGCGAGCGCGCTTTTTACCGACCTTATGAGTCGCTCCCACGCGCCGCCTTGATTCGGCGCGCCGGGGTCGGTAAATCTCCATTCTACACGTCGTAACGATGCGAACTCCTTCAGTGCTGGTAACCATTCCTTGTAGGCGTCGCCTAGCTCTATCTCGGCGCCTCGAAAATTAGTCCCGTTATCCGAAAAATAAAGGCGTGGCCAACCGCGCCGTGCCGCCATCCTTCGTAGCGCCATAATCGCGCTGTCTGTACTTAGACTCGCTAGAATCTCTATGTGTATGGCGCGCGTTACCAAGCACGTAAACAGTAGGTAACTGCACGTAACCGTTTTTCGTGGCGCCGACCTACTGTCACGTGGTATGGCCCGAATGCGTCCAGCCCACAATTCGAAAACGGTCGTTTGAAGGCTTCTAAACGTACGCCTGGCAAATCACCCTTGGCCGGTATCGTCGGTCGCGCGGTTCGCGCGCGGCAAACGACACAGCGACTTAGTACCTTTCTCACCGCGGGTCGTAGCCGCGTTATCCAGTAGCGCTGTCGTAAGTTGTTCACTATTGTTTCGCGACCGGCGTGATTTTGCCCTTCATGTTCGCGGCGTATTAATAACATCGTTACGTAGTGTCTACCATCTAGAATTGGCGGATCCTTTATCCCATTTGATACGGCGGCAGCGCCGATACGCCCGTTTATCCGTACTAGGCCGTCGGGCCCTAGTACCGGGCCTAACTGTCTTAGGCGACTTTCCCTCTCGATACATTTTCCCTTTTCGAGGCGGACGAAATCGTCTAAGAAGCTATCGCGCTGCACCTGCCGCAGTATCAAACGTTCCGCTTCTTCTAGGACTTGTGTTGTCAGCTCGCCTTCTTGGCGGCGTCACCTTTTAATAAAGAGCAGGGCGTAACCCACTGCTCTCACGAGTCTTTCCCATCTCGAAAAACGCTCGACTTCTACGAGGTCGGCGCCTTTGATGGTTCTTACGTTATAACATTCCTCGGTGTCCGTCGCGACCGGGGCCTCCTCCCCCGGCCAGCTCTCCTCGGGTTCGCGGAGGAAGGGCGGGCCGGTAAACCAACGGTCCGTATTCAACACACGAGTGTTTCCCGGGCGGGTGGCGTCATCCGCTACGTTATGTGCCGTAGGCACCCAGCGCCAGTCTCGCGAGTCGGTAAGCTCTGCTATCTCGCCTAAGCGATGCGCAACATACGGCGTATAACGCGCAGAGTCGTTTCTTATCCAATGCAATGCGGTCTTGGAATCGCTCCAATACACGACTCTACCGTTGTACTCGTGTTCTTTCCTTATGTCGGCCGATAGCCGAGCCCCGATAAGGCTGGCCTGTAATTCCATGCGCGGAATACTTTGTTGACGCATTGGCGCCACTCTCGCTTTTCCTGCGATTAGAGCTAGATGCACATCTCCGTCTGTGTAGGTGAACCTCCAATATGCTACGGCGGCGTAGGCCTGTTCGCTCGCATCTACGAATATGTGTAGTTGCCGCCCTGCGGGCGGGCGCGGGGTGTAACAGCGCGGAATGCGAATTTTTTCCACATATTCTAGATCGCTGATCCATGTAGCGAAACACTCGGCCTCTTCTGCTGGTAACGGATCGTCCCAGCCTATTGCTTGGCGCCATAATGCCTGAAGCATCGCCTTAGCCGTGATCGCATATTGAGAGAGATGACCTTGCGGATCGAAAATCGACATTACCGCACCGAGCGCCTCTCTTTTAGTAGGCGTCCGCCGACCCGACCGTACTTCTTCGGGAACACGGGGCATGGCGGTGTTGAAAGCTAGTTCGTCTGTTGTCGATAACCATTTCAGACCTAGCGTTTTCCCGTAGTCAACACCGCCGCCGCCGAGCTCCTTCGGCGTAGTGGCGCAGTCGACGCCTTCCAAAAGACAGGGCCGGTTCGAACTCCATCCTGCGAGTTCGAACCCGGCTCGTAGGTGAACTTCTGTGACCTGCTTCATCGTCTTGGCGGCCGTGTCTTCATTGTCGAAGCTCTGTACCCAATCGTCCATATAATGGTGTCGCGTGATTGGTACATACGCCAGAGGATGCGTACGTCGGTGTTCCTCGGCGTTCCTATCGCGCACGCTATGCGCTAGGAATGGAGAGCTTCGCGCGCCAAAAATCATCGATGTCATCACATATGTTCGCGGTGGTCGTGTTCGGTCATCACCTCGCCACAGAAAGTGCTGTATCGCTCTGTCTTCTTTTCGTATTTTCACTCGCAGGAACATTTCCCTTATGTCGGCTGTAATCGCGACCGGTCTTTCACGGAAACGATACAAAATGCCGCTTAGACTATTTAACAAGTCCGGGCCATCAAGCAACACGTCGTTCATGCAAATCCCATTAGAACGCGTGGCCGCATCGAATACTAATCGTATCTTTCCCGGCTTGTTTGGATTAGTAACCGCGAAATGCGGTAGGTACCATGTACGCGGGTAGCTTGGGTCAGCGTCGCTTTCCACTGCGTAGCCTTTCTGAATAAGCTTTTCCATCTCTGCCGAGTATGCGGTCCTATACTCGGGCGACTTATCCATTTTACGCTCGACGCTGCGTAGCCTCCGTAGCGCCATGACGTAGCTCGGGGGAAGCTCGACGTCATCCGTGCGCCACGGTAACCCGACTTCGTAATAACCGTCTCCTTTTTTCACTGTGCGGTTAAATACGTTTACGGCTCGCTCGTTAGCGGCCACTGGCTTCGGTTTATTCGATATACCGAGCGCTTCGAATTCAAATTGCGATCTGACGAGTTCATGCAACTCGTCGCGATCGTTTCCCTGTGATGTCGTTACGTGTAACAATCGCTCGTCTTGAGATGTTACGATTCTGTGCGGAGTAGTACCATGTACCACCCACCCTAATTTGGTCAGAGACGCCGCTGGCTGAGTTCTTTTACCAGTTAACAATTTGCGCGACACGATAAGGTGCCAATTGTCGGCCCCGATGAGTATGCGTGGGCGTACGTTTTCGTAGCATACGTCGTCTTTGACCAACTGCCTAAGGTGGGGGTGATTTAATAACTCTCGCGCTACAGTTTGACCGCCCAGCTCTAAGCGTCGCACTGTCCGTGCCTTAATCGTGTTGAAGTCCTTTTGATGACGCCCTCTCACACCAATCTCGATCGCACGGCTCACCGCCTCACGCTGGCTATTGGTGACGCCGTGGATGTTGAGAGGTCGAGAGGGCCCGCGCGCTCCGATCTGCGTGGCTAAGTCATCGTCGATTAGGCTGACAGTGGAGCCCTCGTCCAACAGACCATACGTTTCGACAGTACCGGCCGGTCCTTTTAAAGTGACCGGGCACACCTTGAGTAGTACTCGTCGATTTGTATTAATCTGCGCTGAGGCGGTTATAGCAGAGTCCTCTTCTCGCTCTGCCGGTGAGTCATCGCGCGCTCTTTTCGCTATGTGAAGTAGAGAGTGGTGAGACAACTGGCACCCGTCCAAGCCGCATCTCTTCGCTTTACACTTGAGACGTCTGTGCTTATTTTCTAAACATAGAAAACATATCGCTGTCTCTTTCGCCCAACGCCAACGGTCGTCTGTTGTCATGTTACGCAGTTTTTTACACTTAGTGGTCGCATGATCGGCGCTCCCACAGCAAAAACAAGTGCCTTGTTCTTTTGCCTTGTCGGTTGTGTCAGTTGTTGTTGCGTAGACGTGCGCCTTAGTCGGTCGCGGCGCAGGTCGTGACGACTGTTGCGTAGGTCGCGATGTTTGTTGGCCCTCTCTGTTACTCGGTCTCGATGGCTGCGCCGACGGCGCTGAGTAGCAGTGACGTACTGCGCGCTCCGCTTCTCTCATAAAGAAACGCGACAAAGTCACTATCTCGGCTTCGCTTGCATTACCATTTTCCTCGGCGAAGTCGCACCATCTTGACCGGTAATGTTCACCCATTTTTTCCGTAATGTGCCGTGTTAGCATTGGATTCTTCAGATATCCTTTGCCGTCGAGACACGCGATGACTGTTACTATATTTTGCAGCTTGATTGCAAAATTATTTAGATCTGCCGCGGTCGTCCCTATTCGCGGTAGTCTTCTTAATTCCTCCAGCGCTTGATCGATTATAATCTCGGGCTGACCATATTTTTGCTCTAGCGTGGCCATAATACCGGATGGCTCCGACGCCGTATACAAAAGTGCCGCGACGCACTGCCTCGCTTCGCCCTTGAGACATGCGCGCAGCCGCGCGAGATTCTCCGCTGGTGGTATGTTGTAGACCGTAGTGGCTTCACGCACCGCCGCCTTAAATGGAAGCCACTCCCCCGGTGACCCGGCGAACGATGGTAAGTCAGGTGGTCTTGATCGCCGACCACTCGTCATTCTGTCGAGTACGTCTGCGAGTCGGTCGATCGAATCTTCTTTTACGGCCGCCTTCTGTGGTGAAACGTTTCTTTCCCTACACGCAATCTGAGTGGCGCCTCGCTGCGTCTTGTTCGCTTTCGTACGCGACGGCGCATCCGCCTCAGTTGCGTTTGCAGCTAGATCTTGCGTTTGTGAGTGGTCGACGACCCATTCGCTCACACGCCTCCCGACGTCGTCCTCTGCGCGGTCGAAGTCGCTACCCTGCTCCGATTCCTCGCGTATATCGTCGATGTCCGCTGCCAAACGCTTCTTGATAAGGTCGGCTTCAAGTTGTAGCTCTTTTCGTTTGAGCTCAGCTAGGCGTTCTTCCGCTTGTATCTCGGCGCGCCTGATCCTTGCGCTAACGCTAACTGTTGAGCGCACAGACTGAGTTTCTAACCGCTGCTCTTTCGACGTCAGTGGCCTCGCTGTGCTTGGTGGCGGCGCCGTGGACCCTTCTCTGCCCGTCTCCGTTGTGGGCATGTCCGCCGGCGCCGATGGTTGTGCGGTGGATGGTGACGCGGGGTAGTCGACGTAGACTCGTAGCTCTTGCCCGTCAACGTTCTTGCTCCTTGTTGTCGGCATTGTAGCCCCCCTAACGTCCCTACGTGTCCCTAATTCCCTACCTCCCTATCGGCCCTAACAGTCCCTAACGGTCTCGCGGGAGGGCCCGGTTTTTAGGCCGGGATACGCTCCCTTGAGGATGGATGGTCGTGCAGGATAGGAGGGGTGGGGTCCCCCCGGCAGAGGAATGTGAGGGCAGCGGGTTGCTCGGTGACTGGTGGGAATGCCAGCCACGTCAGCGTGCCTACAGTCCGGCGCCGCGCCACTCACACTCTTACCGGCGCGGGTAATACTTCACTCCGAGCGTCGCTCCTTCTTCTTATACACGGCGCACTCGAAGTGTTCGGCCCGCCGTTCACTCGTTCGAAGCGATGTTGCGTCTTCGTGGACTTGCCCGCCGATTTTCACGGAGACGCAGCACCGTTCGGTGTTCTTGAATGCGGAACCGTCGCACCGTTGGGTGATCTTCTATAACCCGATGAACCCGGAGCGGTCGCACCGTTCGGTGTTCTTCGGTTCACCCAGCCTTCTTTCTTCACTTCGGTGGGGATTTTTCACGACCGGGTAGTGCGAGGCCCGGTCGCTAGCTCGGACCGCGCGCAATGTTCGATACGCGCGGCAGCGATCCCTGGACTACACCGCCTAGCGTCTTGAATGCTAAGGCGTCGTCCACCGGAGTCTTCTTTCTTCTTTTTTCACGAGGGCGCTACGGAAGGGCGTGTGATACCCAATCCGTAGCTCGCAACGTACGTAGAAGTCGCTACGAGTCGTTGCTGCCCACAAAAGACATCAACGCGCGCGCTACGGCCACGCACACGTGTGTCAACTTCGTCCCGCGAGCGCTTCTATAATGTAGCTCAACGGGTACTTTCTTCATATGCTTCGCCCCACGAGTGCGGTACGATCGCAATCTCAGTGGGGACCGGCGCCTCCGACGTAAATTCGTCCCACGAGTGCTTCTAACTCAGTGGGCGCTTGCTGGGATGACCCTCTTCAATCGGGTGATCCGGCTCGAAGATTTGTTGTGGAGTAATGAAGTGCACCGTGATGCAATCAAACTCGACTTTCCATGAGTCCTTCAATATTGGTCGCTTGTTGAGTAGTGGTTTACCGCTGATACGTCGGAGGAGGAGGTTCCTCTTACGAAGCTTCTTCTACGGCGAGGTCGTGGGTGGCAAGTGGTTCGCCGGTCGCGGCCGGCCTATATTTATACACGCGACTCCCACCCGTCCCTCGCGGGGATCGCGCTCAGTGCGAGTCGCGTGCATCCGTCCAATCAGGCGCGCACTCCGTGTGAGCGAGAGAGTCCGAGTTCCCCTCTCTCGCTCATCCGCGTCGCGCCAGACTGCCTAGATTTCCTAGGATTTACCATTATTTCCTATTTCCTATACGTAACCTCGCCGTAATCTTACCTCGGTATGTATTATCCGACATACCTACCATTCCTCCTCGCCTCCAAACGTACCAAGGGTCAACCAAAACAACCAAACATCAAAGCATTTATTTACATAATATACAACCATTTTACAGCATTTTCCGCTTATTTATACACTTAAATAAGTAGTTATCACATGAAACCTTAAAACCATACCATAATATAACATTAATTACGCTTATATACTTCGTAATTACATAAAGAAAGTTTCGGGTTTATTTTGCACACTAGGGCTTATTTACATGATATAGCCTGCTAAATATCTTCTCACAAGCTTAGCACTATCGCTTTACATAGCTAGGCGCAAATAAACAACGACCTAGAGTCGTTTTACTTAAAAATTGAATCACACATTTACGCTAGTTCAAAACATCATACGTAAGTACCGGACTAAGTCCGGTACCAAGGCGAAAAGCGAAATCTAAAGTTTATACAATTACAAAGGTATCGATAACGAAAGCTAGAATGAAACCTAGGCTCTTTACATTTTCGGTTAGGGTTTATCTGTCCGCAACAGAACTTGATAAGCCAATTTCAATATTTTTTTCAATTATACTATTTAATTGCATAATTTACTCATTTTAATACTTTTAATTATTAATAAAATAATAGTAAACTACCCTATTCATTGTTTTTTTTTCTGTCATTTTCTACACAACCTCTCCGAATGTCAGCATGATGGTCTCTAACTGCCTCTAGTGGGGCCACGTTGGCCCATGACTGACCTAAGCTCAACTTCCTATGTAACCAGATGGTTTACAGCGTAACTTACCGTGAAACCATGATGGTCTTTAGAGTAGTCTCTCGTGAAACCATAATGGACGATAATGGTCATTAGCGCAGCGTCCCGTGAAACCATGATAGTCTATAATGGTCATTGCGCAGGGTCCAGTGGAACCATTATGGTTCTACTATGGAAATTAACGTGATTTTCACACATTTATACTATATATAACGGAACTAAACTTACGTGTAGGGATAGTCGTAGTCTAGTGCATTGCGAGACGGCTCCGCGTGCTAGCACTCGCCAACTTGAGAAAGGTCGCCGAATGCGACCGAAACTATAGTCGTTACGACTATCCCCACACGTGAGTTCAGTCCCGTTATATATAGTATAAAACATTATAGTTCTACGATGGTCTTTAGCGCAGTCTACCGTCGAACCATAATAGTCTATGATGGCCTCTAGCGTAGCCTCTTGTAAAACGTTAATGGCCCATGATGGTATTTAGCGCAGTCTACCGTGGAACTATGACGGGCCACGAAGGTATGTAACTGCCTCCAGTGGATTATACAACTAATCATACCTTGTTTAGTATTCTGCGCGCGCAACTCATTGTACTGCTCCGTCATTTTCTGCACCAACTCCCGGAACTTCAGGATGGTCGCGTCGCGGTCCATGATGGTCTCCAACGCCGCCTCGCGCTCGCGGACCGACTGCAACGAAAGAGATAACACAAAGTCAAGTCAAAGTCAAAGTCAAATTATCTTTATTTCGTAGACAAATTACATGTTCTTGAAAACGTCCGTTAACAATGCTTTTATAATATGCTTATAGAATTATTACTTAAAATTAAATTTTATTACAAAATACTTAAAACTTATCAAAAAAATACAACTAAAATATACAAATACCTACAACAAATTAACAAAAATAAATTAATAATAAAACAAGATTAATACAATAGAAAACAAAAATAATAAATGTCAGTGTCATTTGACAATTTGGATGTCAACAGGTACAGATACGAAGCAAGTAGCATTTAAGAACGTTACGTTATCGTTATCAACGATATCATATTAATTATAGTTACGTTATCGGCAACAATATTATTATGTTAATATAGCAGAAATTACTAATAATTATTAAAAAATGTCATGTCAGAATTAGAATATAAAAATAGTTATCTGCAATAGCATCGTCAAGTTTATCGACACTTTTACTTGCGAATAACAAGGACATTTAAAAGAAAAACTTTTTTTAAAACAAGCTTTTACTGAACAATTAAGTACTCGCCAAGACGAATCAAACGAGCCGAAACTCGGTGGGTTTGCATCGTTTCGTTACAGAGTTCCTTCTAGCCCCATCATCAGTCCCTGGTTACCATTGAAAGATGGCCATCTTCTAGCTCCATCATCAGATCAGCACCATGTTATCATAATATTGCATTGTCACGCAATTTACACATGTATGCAAAAGGAGTTGTACCTGATTTACAAGGAACTCGGTATTAAAATTCGAACCAAGATCATTTAATTTTTCTAGGAATGTAAAAATTTGAAAGCTCCATGGAGTAATAAAAAATAATATATAGCCCTGCATTTTTTTTTAATTGTTATTTATAAAAGTATATTGGAAATTCAAAATAATATTTTCTACGAAAATAAATAGGGCAAATAAGCGCTAAATAGCCCTTTCCGGGCTAAATCATTACACTAATGAATAAACAAATACGAATACAAGGGGTTCACCCACAGTAAACAGTGCTAGATCTAGCTCCAAAAGGGCTAAGGTGGCAACACTGATCGAAAATCAAATTAATATTCAATTTCCTTTGACATTGACATTTCTATTATACTTTTTTTTTTAATTAGCTTTGAGTTTTTTCATATTAGCGTGTTTCTTTACGAGATATCCGTTCCGTTTCACGTTACATACCCCAAATATATATTATCGATTTTCTAAATATCGCAAGGCTTTAAAAATATGTTTTTATTAGATAATAATTACATTTTGAATGCTCTTTATAAAACAGCAATCATTGATCTGGTTAGAATTTTTATTTATTTTAATACCGGTAACGGAACAATTCCTTTCAGCTCAATCGGAAACCGGGAAGTGGATCAAATTGAACTTGCAAGATTTGATTACAGACCGACAGACAGACAACGGGACAGGTGAAACTATATAAGAGCTTGTAAAAAGGATGTGCAATTTGTCTGGGAGAGAAAATTATAGTTAGTAAATACTAATATACCTATTAGGTGCAAGGTTCTGTAAAATCCAGTGCAGTGTAAAGAGGCTTCACACTGCACTGGATATTAGTTTTGGAGACTACAGTCGCCCCGAAACACCATTAGGAAATTGCAAAAAAAAAATGCGCTTAAAGATTATAATAATAAGAAGTACCTATTCCCCGCCTTTACAATAGTTTCCGTCTTCCTATCACCCAAAAGCTGTATTTTTTTACTTAATAATTGTAAAAGGGCCCCTTGGTGTTGGTTTCGGCCCCATCAATGCCCTTCAAAGATCCGGGGCAACCAGTGAGTTGTAAAAAAAATACATATTATGGCTGCGGTATTCAAGGTTATCCAGAATAGGTATACTAAGCCGAACGGAAGAAATTCAGACCATCATTATGAACAACTTTTACCATGGTCCCAACCCGGGATTCGAAAAAAAACTGCTGTTTTATACATTTCGTAGATTTTGTATTAAACAGATTTTTTTCCTCAAATTCCGGGTTGGCCCATTTTTAATAGTTGTTCATAGTGATGGTCTTTATCACCCCCTTTCGGCTTTGTACAGGGCACGCAGATAACCCTGTAGAGTAAGTGCCTCTAATTGTTCTTCACCGAAAACCTCTGCCTTTTTAAACTTCAAGTAAACTGCATACGTCTGGAGAAGAAATGCGATGCCGTGTGAGAATCCATAGGAGAGGCATATGTCCAACAGCATGACCACGTATAGGCAAGCACAGCGTAAGACGTCTTCCCCCAAGGTGGACGGATGACCTCATTAAGACCGCGGGATCTCGATGGATGCTAGTCGCTTCCAACCAGTCATATTGGAGATCCATAGGGGAGGCTTATGTCATACTGCATGACCACGCACCGGCAAGCGCAGCGTAAGACATCCACTCACAAGGTGGACGGATGACCTCATTAAGACCGCAGGATCTCGATGGATGCAAACTGCTTCCATCTGCTCTTATTGGAGATCCTGTTGGGTTTTGTTCAAAAATTGCATATTTTTAATGTGTGGTTTTGGACGAAAACTACAGTTCGAAGGCGGTAGTCAACCACAGACTTTTAAAAAAGTAAATGCAGCAAGACACTGGCTGTGGTTGGCTAATTATAGAGGAAGTGGGCGGATATTTTTATAACATCGTGGTCAGAGACTGGTACGGGTTTTGGAGACCATTCTGGTCGAGCCGTCGGAGCGAAGAACAAGTCTAGATTCGTCATTCTTAAAGAACACTGTGATGGAACAAATAAATCTGCAAAGTTTAATTGTAATAATAATGGTGTTTTTACTACATCGAGTCCCCGGTTTTCCTAACAATCCATAGAGGCATATGTGCAGCAGTGGGCGTCCTATAGCTGATGGATGGATGGATGTCCAGCAGCAGTTCTACGGCTGTCGATGATGGTGAAAATTTACCAAAAAACACCAGATGCGAGATATCAGAGCGGGTCCTATAGCCCCAACAAGAAACAAGAACGTCATATCGTTCCCACTTTGAATAAGAAGGCACAAATGCCTTTCGTGGATAAGCCTATATTCAATAGTGGTGATACGGTACCTCTCTAGTAGCAGCATGCGCCTTCTCCAGCTTTTAGTTTACAACTCTACAACCCTCATTTTTTTTTATAAATGGCAAAACAAAGTTAGCCACGTCAGATAATTCCATGGCAAAGATTCGTCACAGACCTCTCTAGTAGCAGCATGCGCCATCTCCAGCTCTTCCCGCAGATCCATTTCGAGTTCTCTATTGGACTCCACCAGCTGCTCGTGGACCTCTTGTAACGCCTCCAATTCCGACACGTCTTGTTTTAGCTGCTCCACCTGAAAGAAACAAATCGTATACGATTAAAAGGACACTAGACAGCAAAAATCTACAAAACGTATAGCGAGAGTAAGGATTTTTAAGAAAAGTTTTTTTAGATTGAAAGGGTATGAAATGATTTTTATATTATAGTGATTTCACACTAGATGAATTGAGTAATGAAACTAGAAACATTTGTCGCCAACTCAGGACTTGAACCTTCCTCTCCCGGATCACAAAAAAATTATATCACAAAGAATAACTCCTTGAAAAGAATGCGAGTTATTCTTGAGCATATATTCAATTGACTCGACATAATGGGAAGAAGAAAATCCTAAATAATTTCTCATTGGGCTCCTCTCTATGTCTACTAATCTGGTCTTGCAGCGCCATCCTCCTCTCAGCCGGCTAATGTTTTCCACCTGATTCCATTTTTCAAATCCCTATGTGGACTAGCCAGACATCAGGCCCTCCTTGAATAGCCAGGTCATAGCCTTCCAGATCCGATTTTTTATTTTATTTTTTCGCTGTCATGTAGTGCGTAATATACCTACAACTGAGAGGTAAATTTAAGAATCTGGATATTTGTATTACTCATACATGTAATCTGATGTACTATTTATGTAGAGCTATTATGCCTTATATATCTATCTATAACTTTTTGGTATTTATTTTAGTTCTCAAATTCGTATTCATGTATCCATATATCCTCGTAATATATATTCTTATCATAATATATATACACACACACACACACACACACACACACACACACACACACACCCACACACACACACACACACACACACACACACACACACACACACACACACACACACACACACACACACACACACACACACACAGACACACAGACACACAGACACACAGACACATACTTGTGTATTTTACTATTAACCAATATGTACATAGTTCATAAATTTTTGGAAATAAACAATTTCAATTTCCTATTCCACAGTATTCCAAGTGTTCTATTTCTTGCTATTCCAACAAAAACGGTCGACTAAACCTTCTCCCACCCGCCTTCTTCCTACGTCTACTGACCTGGTCTTCCAGCGCCATCTTCCTCTCAGCCAGCTGCTCCAGCATCTCTTCAGCTCCTAACGCCGCGTCCACTTGCTCGCGCAGGTCAGCCACGGCTGCCTCCAGCTCCTCCACTCGAGAGGACAGCTTTTCCTTCGTTCGGGACAGCTCGGCTATTTCCGAACGGTATTGCTCAACGTCCTGGAAGAATTTGAGATTTACAAAAAAAACAGGCATTAGCCCCCATATTCACAAAAACGTTAGAATAATAAATTAAATTTAAAGGGAGAAAGCAAGTGCAATAGAAGAATAGGAATTCTTCATTGAATCAACCACAGAGCTTATACAATCAGAGAGGTAGTGCTGTTGTCACTTGACGCAATTCTCAACCACAAAAATGAATGGAAAATCTTGCCCAGAGCTTTCAAAACTGTTAAATATGAATTGGAATTTGACACTAACGGGAGAAAAGCACGGTAACAGCCACTGAATCGTGAATAGAAAGAGACATGAAAAATATCTCTTTCATGTCTCTTTCTAACTCATGCCATATTAAATCATCATCAATGCAACTCCTAAAGTTTTTTCGATTGTAATAGCTCTGTGGAATCAACCAAAATCAAAGAAATCAAAACTGTTTTGCGCTCGGTACGGTCGAATAGTTTAGTTTGCTGACAACAAATTGCTCTTTATGGAAACATGGACCGGATAAAGACAATCTTTTATTGAACGAGACTTACCATTACTAAACCTTCCATCGTGTTGTGTTGGAGGGAAGGGGATACATAGAAAATGACGACACACTGTTCTATTAACTTTAACAGTGAGAAGGGGTAGATAATCCAGAAAAGGGGAGAGAAATACTGCTGTAGAAGATACAAACCAAAATACATGGCGTTGAAGGAAAGAAGACAGTGAATGAGTCAAAACCATCATAGAATTCAGCGAATCCTATGATGGTTTTACCTATAGCATCTTCTGTATCACATGTTTAAGCCAAGTGTATCCAAGCTAAAACAGCTTTAAGAAAGAAGGGAGAAGAGGTAAATAAGGACACAGCTGCACCAAAAACAATTTAACTTTTGCATTTTCTGCATGGCATCTTTACCATGAGCGAACAGGTCCCTGAGACGCACCAAGGTGTCCCGGAGACGCACGTTCTGTTGCTGAAGCTGTCGCATCTCGTAGACAAACGCTACTGCTAAAAAAGAAGCGAGGTGAGATAGTTTTATAGACACTTTTCCATTTAAGACAATTTACCTTTTGCATCTTCTGCATGGCATGTTTATCATGCGCGGAGAGGTCCCTCAGACGCACCAGGGTGTCCCGGAGACGCACGTTCTGCTGTTGGAGCTGCCTCATCTCGTAGCCGGTGGCGCCGTCGCCGCTCGCTGCGTACGGGTGCTCTATAGCGCGGGCACACACACGTGAAGGGAGGTAGGGTCATGCGGGGCCTCCCAGGGGGATAAAAAGAGGGTAATAACGAAGGGGGATAAATGGGGGGGGGGGGGTAGATGAGGGGGATAAAGGGAAAAATAAATGAGGGGGGATATAAGGGGAAAGAACATTGAATCAAGAGATAATCTTAGCCAGGAACGACAGAGGTTGTAAATTGTAAATCGGGAGGAAATTGAAAAGAAGGTATTAATATTCAGGAACGATAGCGGTAAAAAGTTTCAGGTCGTCGATTTAGGGAAGTGGGGAGAAGGGGGGAAGGACATTGAATGAGAGGTATTCAGGATATTTTTTATTGATCGACAGGGGTAGTAGAAACTTACGGATCGTAGATAGGTGGACTAAAAAGGTACGAAGTGTGTATTTGTCGCATTGATTATTTTCTTGTTCTGTATAATATTGATTTTAATATTTCGTTCGAATCTCTCTGTACCAAACAAAAAGTGGAGCAATCGCATAACATACATGCAAAAAAACATACATTCGACTTGAGTCGGATTGCCCACTGAATTCAGGTTTCAGTGGGATACTCACCCACTTTTTTAACAATGCAATGAGTGACTTGTTTTACCAGGACCTGCATAAAAAACGACCTATTTCGTCATTATAATTTCGGTCAAATATCATTCTAAATAATCAAATATTTAATAGAACTGTGAAACGCTATTTGATTTATATTATTCGGATGAAAAAATATGACAGGATAAAAGGATGGAAAACGAATAAGGAACCTGGGAGGCTTAAACACAAAACATTAAACACAAACGTACATGCAATAATATTAAAATACAAAGACTTCACACATTCACCGTATTCTATAACCCTAAGAAAAAAATTCGGTACATAAAACCGTATACGTATGCGTACATATACCGTTTTTAATTTTGAGCTACCGTTTTTACAAATCATAATATTTGTTTATAACTAAATTTTATTCAAATATAGGCGTTCGACCACGTTCTGTGTGATATTTAGCAGCGATGCTGTCTAAATTTTTTTTTTATTTCGTAGTCCTCACTTTTCTAACCTATTGTTGAACCAAAATCTCAATTTAACTGAGTAATTTTTTTTCTTTCCTAGTAGTTTTGCTTTGAAGCGAGGAATCAACCAAGAACGGGTATAAGAAAAAGCATACCGTTTTTGCTAGAAAAAAAATATTTTTGAAAGCCATTCAGCGAAAGATAAATAAATAGAATTCGAATCAAACATCATGGCGTGTGTGAAATTCGCTACATGCTGCACAGAACCCCTACACCTCCAAACCATAAATTTACAACTGCGCAACGATACAACTCGTGATCCGAGTCGCCATTAAGTTTGAATCGTTTTACACCCAAATTTTCATTTCCTCCATAAAATTTAATAAGTAAAGATTTTTATTTTATACAAATTAAGAAAATCGAGTTTTTTACAGATGTATAGAAATATACCCATAAGCAGTGAATGTGCAAAGTGCATGCTTTGACAAAAACAAATATAAAAAATATAAATAAACAAATAAATGTAACTATATGAAATGTAAAAAATATGTAAGATTGCCATCGCAAAGAAATATGAACCTAAACATGATAAATACAAGATAACTTTTCCCAAAAACCAAAGTATACATATCGATACGTACAGATTTAAGCTTTGCGTTTATTTCTATAAATGTAGAAAATATAAATATGTATAAAAATAAATATAATAATGTTATAATACAGGGTTATCTAGAACTTGTGTATCAAGCCGAAAGGAGGTGGTCTAACAACTTTTACTATGGAACCAATCTAGAATTTTCTGTTTCATACAATTTGTCAATTTCGAGTTGCAATTGTATATGGAATAGCTGATATTTTGACTGCCGACTGCCTCGGTGGCTCAGTGGTTAGATAACCTGACTTCTGGATCAAAGAGGCGTGGGTTCGATCCCCACCCAGGGCAAATATTTATGTGATGAACATAAGTGTTTGCTCTGTGTCTGGGTGTTATTTAGTTACTATCTATATAAGTATGTATTTAAAAATAAGAATGTGTAGTATTTCAGTCTCTGGCAGCCATATCACAAGCTTTGCTTAGTTTGGGGTCAGAGGCCGTGTGTAAGATGTCCCCTAATATTTATTTATTTATTTTCTCGAATTTTGAGTTGGCCCCATCGTAAAAGTTGTACATAATAATGTTCTTAATCAACCTTTCACGTACAGAGTAAGCAGATAACCTTGTATATAAAAATAAATATATTTTTTAAAATAGAAGCAACAAAACACATACAATTTTATGGTGGGCGGTGTGTGCCTGTGCTAGTCTTTGTATTAAACATTTTGACATAGAATAAAAAACATTTAAGTAAGTATTAATTTAATTTTGATTGTGTATTTTATTCTATGTCAGCACATTGAAATAAAGTTAGAGTTTAATAGAAGTGCGTGTGTACTCTGTACGCACAACATGTTATAATAACACATTGTTAAGTAACATGTTATATAATAACTTGTGTATAACATGTTTAATAACTTATTAGGCCAATTATAAAGGCTTTATTCTATGTCTGCACATTGAAATAAAGTCAGAGTTTAATAGAAGTGCGTCTGTACTCTGTACGCACAACATGTTATAATAACACATTGTTAAGTAACATGTTATAATAACTTGTGTATATCATGTTTAATAACTTATTAGGCCTAATTATAAAGGCTTTATTCTATGTCTGCACGTTGAAATAAAGTCAGAGTTTTATAGAAGTGCGTCTGTACTCAGTACGCAGAACATGTTATAATAACACATTGTTAAGTAACATGTTATAATAACTTGTGTATAACATGTTTAATAACTTATTAGGCCAATTATAAAGGCTTTATTCTATGTCTGCACATTGAAATAAAGTCAGAGTTTAATAGAAGTGCGTCTGTACTCTGTACGCACAACATGTTATAATAACACATTGTTAAGTAACATGTTATAATAACTTGTGTGTATCATGTTTAATAACTTATTAGGCCCAATTGTAAAGGCGACATTGTAAATTTAATATCAACGTAAAAAGAGTTCTCTCTATCGAATGCCTAAAGTGAAAAAGGAACAAACATATTCTAAATTGCTATTATAATTACTATGGAGCCTTCATAATTGGGCCTATTATAACAATACGTTTTATGACGTTTGGTGCACTAAAACATATTTTTGAACAATGTTTTACAACAAATTATGTTTAAAATTATTATGTACACAACTTAAAGTGATCGATAAAACCTATTTTGGAAGTTTTAGAAAAAGAATATAAAGGAGATAGTTCACCTTAGGCCCAGACTTTTTACTATGCTTTAAAATAAGCGTACTTATCAAAGTAATGTCATAATTAGATTGGAAAATATTTACCTATAAAGGCCCTATAAAAATTGTTTGTTTTGCTAAAAATATTTTTTCATGGCTGACCCGATAAGTGGTGTTGTTTATTTTGCAATTAAAAAAGTCAAAAATATTGCAATTATAAA
This sequence comes from Hypomecis punctinalis, assembly GCA_949316475.1. Taxonomy (NCBI): domain Eukaryota; kingdom Metazoa; phylum Arthropoda; class Insecta; order Lepidoptera; family Geometridae; genus Hypomecis; species Hypomecis punctinalis. Next base: position 5,813,994 of record OX438822.1, read on the forward strand.
TTGAGACAGGTATAAACTATCCTATCTCTCGAGTTGGATCAAACTGGACAGTGTGCAAAAGGACATGTCCACAAAATGTATGGAGGCTGGTATAATAATAATCAAAAATTCTAACCACAACACTCGTTACATTTCGAGAAAGTTCATATTTTTCTGAGTCTATTACATTAGTTAAAACCAAAAAAGAGCCCTCCATTTTTTTTTAAATTAATTTTGAATCTCCTAATGATAAATAAATGTATTTGGCTCAATAGGTAGTTTATCTCTAGCAACCCTGGTTAAGTAACCTCCATTATTGTTAAATGGAAGCATTTTTACCAATTAGACACAGTTTGTAAGTGTTTTTTTGTCACATTGTATCTGGTATATGGCTATACTGCAGTATACCAGTGTGACCATGGTCACACTGGTAGGTTATAATTATTAATTTAAGCAAATCAAGAGATGAATGTGGAAGAATCAGCTACGAATGCAAGTAAAATAACGATATAAGCACTTTATTATTGCCAAACTAGAAAAAATAATAAGCTGTGTTGTTATTTTTCATACAATTTATTTTTCTCATTTAAAAAAAATGGAGGGGTAAAAAATTCAAAATTAAATATTTTTGAAAAGCCCATATTGAAAAGCTTTCAAATGATGTATATATCATCTTGGTTCGATTTTTCTTTGAATAATATACCACTTGTGGACGTCACCTTTGGCAAAAATCGGTTATATGTAGTGTTGTGATGTTTGCGTGAAACAGTAGGTATACTTACGGATGTTGCCTCCTGCTTCCATCTCTGCCCTCATGAGTTGCAGGTCCAGCGTGGCCTCTTCCAACTTCTCGCGGCATTGCTCCAACTCCATCAAAAGTGCTTCAGCCCTGAAATACAATTCATTCATTCATTTATTTGTCTTACAACTATCATTACATGTTTGACTGCCTCGGTGGCTCAGTGGTTAGTGACCATGACTTCTGGATCAAAGAGGCGTGGGTTCGATCCCCACCCAGGGCAAATATTTATGTGATGAACATAGGTGTTTGCTCTGTGTCTGGGTGCTATTTAGTTACTATCTATATAAGTATGTATTTGAAAATATGTATTTGTAGTATCTGGCAGCCACATCACAAGCTTTGCTTAGTTTGAGGTCAGAGGCCGTGTGTAAGATGTCCTAAAATATTTATTTATTATTTATTTATGTATCCTAATACGATGGTGTACGTATACATACATTTATCGAAAGTAATAAATATTACATTACTGCAGCGGCCAGCAACAGATAGGCATTGAAGGACGTGCGTGAGTTGTAGGCCAAGGCCAAGCCGAGGCACACATGCGTGAGTCCATCAGTGCCAAGTTGTGGCCAAGGCTTGTACAGTACTTTTCTCAAATAATGCGCGGAAATTACTAACTAAAATAATTTTTAAAATCAATAAATCAAACAACAATCATTTTTTCATCACATCGATTCGAAAAGGACTACTTGGTTCGCCTTTAAGTGCGCCCAAAGTTGGTGTTTTCTATAAGGAACTTTAAAAGTGTGCTGGAATTATCTTTGCCTCGCAATTTTTGAATTTGGAACAAATAAGTGCGACGGAATGATCTTTGATTTTGGAAGTATCTGTAATGTTAGTGTTCAGCGCTAAGAAAATGAATGTTAAAATATACTTAAGTTTTTATTTGTTTTATTATTAGATACCATTTAATTTCAATTTAGTTGTTACTCTACGTTTTATTGAATAATAATAAGTATGAGGCGCCTTTTATTTTCTCATAGAGGTGATGAAAAGTAGAGTGCACCACTCGGGCGCAAAATATATTTTTGTCTCGGGCGACTAATGAAAATCTCGCTACGTTCAGGATTCTACTAATGAATATCTCGCTACGTTCAGGATTCTACTAATGAATATCTCGCTACGTTCAGGATTCTACTAAAGAATCTCTCACACACTTCGCTCTGGATTCAAAAAAGCGCCCTCGCCGTAAAAATATTATTTTGCTCCCGTATGATACAAATTACTATTATACTACACCTGTTCGGAAAGTACCTTGATACTTTATCAAATTTACGGTAGAAAGTACGTCATTGCATATCGAACAAATATGCGGCGAGAAAACGCATCTGAGCGGGAGAGAAAAATGTATGAAAATCGATTTCTTAGGTGGTTTTTCTTTTTTAATTTTGGGTAAGACTATGCGCTGGTAACCTAAATATCAAAAGCCAAAAAGTTTTTACAGTGAGTTTTTATCTCCAAGTTCGCAAAATGACACTGGCCACTAGCTGTGTGTTGGATGGTGTCAAACAATTTGAAAAAAGAACATGTGAAAATTGCAGACGCCATTGGCGCCATTTTCAATTTGTGTGTTGTTTGAGGATTCAGTTTTCGTAGAAAAGTAAAATAAAACTATCAAAATGATAAGAAGTGATAGTGATGAGTAGGTAGGTAGGTGTAGTATAAAGCACTATGTATCACTCGAGAGAAAGTGCGATTCCCGATCTCGGGTGTTTTAAAGCCCTCGCCTACGGCTCGGGCTTCAAACGACACCCTCGACGGTAATCGGTCACTTTCTCCTCTCGGTGAACAATGTAACATTTGTTTGACAAATGTTTCATTTGTTTTTTTTTAATAGCAGTTTTTTTTGCAAGGCAGCGAAATGTAACTAAAATCTTTAAATAGTTACCTCCTTGGTTGGCGTGTTTTAGGCTAAAACATCGTTCAATATATGAATTAAACGACAGATATGAGTTTTTGTAGTAATTTATCTGGCCGCAAAAACATATAAAACATATAATCGAAACATATAATTACACTAGGTTCAACCCACGGTTGTGCCCAAGTAAAATGTTGATTTTTGAGCAATCCCATAGTAACATTTTATTTTTGTATTAAAAGTAAGTTTTTGTGTTTTGACAAAATTCGCAGAACAAAAGTTGTGAGTTTTGATGTACAGAATAAGCCCCTAAAAGGATGCTCATTGATTAGAAATAACCCTGTATAAGGTACTGTACTAACCTTTCCTCGGCCATTTCCTTGTCCAGGGCCGCCATTTCAGCCGCCTCGGAGAGCTCCGCGGTTTCCTCGGTATGAGCATCGAGCGCCTCTTGAGCTTCACGAACCTACAAATAACCTTATTTAAATACTTGCATTCGTTTTATATTTAATCTCAGAAAAGGTGACGTCCACAAGTGGTATATTATTCAGAGAAAATCGAATCAAGATGATATATACATCATTTGAAAGCTTGATTTATGGGCTTCTCAAAAATATTTAATTTTGATTTTTTTAACCCACCATTTTTTTTCAAATGTGAAAAATAAATTGTGTGGAAAGTAATAATACAGCTCTGTATTATTTCTAGTTTAGCAATAATAAAGTGCTTCTATCGTTATTTTACTTGCATTCGTAGCTGATTCTTCCACATTCATCTCTTAATTTGCTAAAATTAAAAATTATGACCTACCAGTGTTACCAGTTAGTAGGTACAATGTAACAAAAAAACACTTAAAAACTGTGTCTAATTGATAAAAATGCTTCTATTTAACAATAATGGACGTTACTTAACCAGGGTTGCTATATATAAACTACCTATTGAGCCAAATATATTTAATTATCCAAATTGATTCAAAATTAATTTTTAAAAAATCGGAGGGCTATTTTTTTGGTTTTGACTAATGTAATAGCCTCAAAAAAATATGAACTTTCTCGAAATGTAACGAGTGTTGTGGTTAGAATTTTTGATTATTATTATACCAGCCTCCATACATTTTGTGGACATGTCCTTTGACCATATTTCGGAATATCGCATAAAATTGAGTTGGCTTACGATCCGCGACAGGAGAAATGCTAGGATACTCGGACTGCTATACTCCATCTTAAACGACGCTAAATCACCGCCCTATCTTAAAAACTTTATTCGTTCATGGTTTCAGATGTTGTCACTAGGCCCCCGAGGTCCTGCAATGTCCTTCTTCTCAGCACCCCGAGGCACTGTACGTCATTTGTGCACGACTCTTTCCGCGTTGAAGCCGTGCGCCTTTGGAACAAGCTTCCATCCACTGTTCGTCAAGCGCCTTCGAAGGCTGTCTTTAAGCGCCTTGGGGACCATTACTTAAAGTTGTCCAAAATCTCGAACACATAGGATAAGCTATTTTTATCTTTTACTAGTTATCATCTTATTATTTATTATAATAGTTTATGTAAATTTATGTATTTTATTTATTTTGAAATTGTATTTAGTATATATATATATATTTTTTTAGTTTTGATTTGTGTTGATTGTAGTTAATTTATCTCTTTGTCTATTTATTCATGCCTACTTCCCAATGTCTTCTACCTGTAGGTTGACTGGCAGAAAAAGTGTTAAATAAATAAATAACATTATTTATCTTAGTAAACCACCTCAAACAAATTACAATATAATAAAATATAGACAATGCTTGGAAGAGCTTCTGGTCCATGAAATTGCTAATGGAGGGAGATCTACCAATCTCCCTGAAACGAAAACTCATCGACATGTGTATCCTGCCCATCCTACCGTACGTGGTCGCTCACCAATGTTCAGAAATCTTTCCTTCAGTATATTTAAAACTTAGATTGAATTGAGTATTAGTTTATAATTTATAGGTGTTTTCTTTGTTGATATATATTTAAGGCCACTATTTCTTGTTCTTGTCGGTTCATATTCGTGCAAGGTTGCCTGGAAGAAATCGGCATGGGTGATAAGGCCGCCAATTTATAATCATATTTTTTGTCGTATATGTGTAAATAGTGTTTATTTTTGATATTGTGGTTGTAAATAAAGTGTTTTGTCCGTCTGTCTGTCTGTCTTGAGGTTTGCCAAAGAGCAATGGAACGCAGTCACAAGTTTTCGACCAGTGTGTGTTGCCAGTGATGACTTATGGCACAGAAACGTGGTCTCTCACTATGGGTCTTATTAGTAAGCTCCAAGTAGCCCAACGAGCCATGGAGAGGGCTATGCTCGGAGTCTCTCTGCGAGATCGAATCAGCCCAACGGATTGGCAAATTTAAATGGCAATGGGCAGGGCACATAGCGCGGAGGATTGATGACCGATGGGGTCGAAAAGTTCTCGAGTGGAGACCACGTACCGGCAAGCGCAGCGTAGGACGTCCAACCACAAGGTGGACGGATGACCTTATTAAGACCACAGGATCGCGCTGGATGCAAGCCGCTTCCAACCGGTCTTATTGGAGATCCATGGGGGAGGCCTATGTCCAGCAGTGGACATCCTTCGGTTGATGGATGGATGGATGATGAATGGAACGCAGTATACTCGGTATTAAAAGAGTAGATCGCGTCCGAAACACCACACTGCGTTCCATGACAGGCGACGGCGACGTTGGACTCAAATCTGCAAAGCTCAAATGGGAGTAGCGGGACACGTGAGTCGTGTGCTCCCAGACAGGTGGGCAAAGGTCTCAACGGGGTGGGCTCCTCTGGCCAGTCGACCCCGAGCCCGTCCTCCAACACAGCGGCGCGACGAAATCGAGAGGTTTAGAAAATATTGGACGGAGGTAGCACAGAACAGAAAGGAATGGAAGGAAATGAGGGAGACCTTTGCCCAGCAGTGGGACAATACAGGTTAAATAAAATAATAATAATAAAATCGCAGGGGCGACTTTGTGGCGAGCCGTCGGTGAGTGGCGACACCGCGCACTCTGATTCCCTGGGGCTAAATGAGACCCCTGACTCCTTTCTTGCCTTTACCGGCCGGTTTAGAGTGGAAACCGCAAGAGCTAAGAACCTAAGCTCCGGGGTGGAAGTGTTAAAGGGCATAACGCCGCGAGTAGCGTCTAGTGAAAGCGCAGCACACCTCTCGACACCCGACAGCCGTCCTCACCAATGTTGCCCCTCCGGCGCCAACTTGCGGTAGCCTTTATGGGGGGCCCATTTAGTGGACGGCAAGTCACCACCCGCTACGAAATTTTGAAATGGGGCATATTTAGCGGGTGCCGTACCTCATTCCGTAGTCTAATTTTACAAAACATTTAAAATTCACTAAAATGGCCCAGTTACGATATTTCAAGCCATTTTATATGCCATAGTTTCCATTTCACGCTATCCTATTTATACCTACTACTGTTTTTATATTTCATAATAAAATTGTAAAAGGGGCCTCTCAATGCTGGCTTCAGCTCCATTGATGCCTAATAAAGGACCAGGCTAAGCCTGTGATTTCAATTGAATAAAGAGGAATAATAATAATGAAATAACATACTGGCAAGCGCAGCGTAGAACGTCCACCCACAAGGTGGACGGATGACCTTATTAGGACCGCAGGATCGCGCTGGATGCAAGCCGCTACCAACCGGTCTTATTGGAGATCTTTGGGGGAGGCCTATGTTCCGCTGTGGACGTCCTATGGCGGAAGCGAACGAACGAACGAAAATAACGATAAACCAGTGCTATGGATATACAGGGTTACTCCTAATTTATTATCATTCTTAAGGGATTATTCTGTGCATCAAAACTAACAACTTTTGTCAATACTAAAAAATCAGCTGTCCCATACATTTTGTCGCGTGTGAACGATATTTTTACATGGAACAACATTTTTTTTTAAATTTGATAAAAGTCGTTAGTGTTGATGTACGGAATAAGCCCCTAAAAGGATGCTAATTGATTATGAATAACCCTGTATAAACTGATTTCCATAGACTGGTTTATCGGTGGAAAATCGTGAGAATACCTGCCTATAGCGTTGCTCTAACTACAGTTTGACTCGCTCCAACTCACGCAGTTTCTCCGCGCGCGGCGCACGCGCAGCATGTCCCACTATACTACTCGTACGGACGTATCTAACTATAAACTATTGTCTCTATAGTTACGAACTGTCACAGTCAGTCTTCGGATAGGTGACCGCAGGTGGCATTTACAACTAAGCGCTACCGTGGCTCGGATGACATGGTTAATTGTAGGACCCAGTTGATTTAACCGATTCGCTTTGTCAGAGGCCTTCAGGCGGTTTAAAAACTCTGACACCAGGGCTAGCCATCCGGCCTATACGAACTTACTTAAGAACTATTGATCGTAGTTAAGAACTATTGATTCGTAGTTACGAACTATTGATAGTAGTTACGAACTATTGATAGTAGTTACGAACTATTGATTCGTAGTTACGAATTATTGATCGTAGTTACGAACTATTGATCTTAGTTACGAACTATTGACTGCCTCGGTGGCTCAGTGGTTAGTGACCCTAACTTCTGGATCAAAGAGGCGTGGGTTCGATCCCCACCCAGGGCAAATATTTATGTGATGAACATAAGTGTTTGCTCTGTGTCTGGGTGTTATTTAGTTACTATCTATATAAGTATGTATTTAAAAATAAGTATATGTAATATATCAGTCTCTGGCAGCCATATCACAAGCTTTGCTTAGTTTGGGGTCAGAGACCGTGTGTAAAATGTCCCAAAATATTTAATTGTAGGGACCGGTTGATTTAACCGATTAACTTTTTCAGGAGGTTTAAAAACTCTGACACCCGGCCTAAACGAACTTACTTAGAACTATTGATTCGTAGTTACGAACTATTGATCGTAGTAACGAAATATTGATTCGTAGTTACGAACTATTGATCATAGTTGAAGAGGACAGCGAGCCCTCCAAGCCCTCCCGAGGCATCAGACGACACAGCGCCGCGCAAGGCGCGACGCGGGTGCGGGCGAGCCGGAGCGCGGCGCGCTGTGATTGGCCGAGCGCCGCGCCCCGCACTCGCGACCGCGCGGCCTAGCCCTAAGACTGTGAATTTAGTATAAGTATATGTTATAAGGAAAATAAAGCACCTTGACACGATCATTCGAGCGTAGACCGCAGACCAGATAACACGTCTTTTATTTGAACATACAGTCCACTAGCATAATTTAGAAAACTTAAGGCAGATCGCCAACAATAGTTACGAACTATTGATCGTAGTTACGAACTATTGATCGTAGTTACTAACTATTGATAGTAGATACGAACTATTGTCCGCAGTTACGAACAACACAGTTCAGGTATTCGGTTACAGTCGTAACCGAAACAATTAATCATAATTCAGGGAAATCTAATTAACATTTCGTTGTTTTGTATACCCTTGAAATATTGAACCTTTGAATGATTACCTCTTGTTTAGCCCGTTGTAAGTCCCTTTGTAACTGAGCTTGGGACTCCATAATCCTGGCCTTGAATTCGTTGGCCTGCTCTAACTGCAGTTTGACTCGCTCCAACTCGCGCAGTTTCTCCCTGTCTTCTGCGCGGCGCACGCGCAACGTTTCTAACTTCTCGTTTAGATCGGCCACTTCCGCTTTTAGCGTAGTTATCTGAAAAGAAAAGCACTTTTTTAAACGACTTCAAAAAAGGAGCTTCTGGATTCCACTGTATGTTTTTACAAAGGGTAAAAACGGGACCCTGTTACTGAGACTCCGATGTCCGTCCGTCTGTCTGTCTATCACCGGGCTGTACTCATGAACCTTGATACCTAAATAGCAGAAATTGTCACAGAAGATGTATTTCAAACCAACAAGAAATACTAAAAACAAAAAAAAATATATATTTAAGGGGGACTTTTAATCTTAGATAGAGGGCGTCGTTAAATGTTCCGCGGTACAACTTAAAACGTGTCTTTTTGTCGGTTTTTTTTATATATCCAAAGTACGGTATCGTTCCTACCTCCTACTGCACCTACATTTTAATCAGTCTATCTTCAAAGAAGAGCGTCGCCATCAGCCCATAACTTCACAATCATACAAAGTAAAGTGTTCATATTTTGTGTATCCGAAGCACGGCAGCGTTCCTACCTCCTGTTGAGCCTGCATGTTTGCCAGTCGATCCTCCACAGACGGGGGCGCGGGTTGCGGGGAGGTGAGGCTCTGGCCGGCCGTGTACTGAGGGGTCAGGGTCTCTACGAACCCCGTCTGAAATACAATCAAAATACGTTAATATAACAGTAATTTCTATATCATAGAAGTAAAAGGACTAGAAATCTAAGCGTGAGCGAGCGCGGTGAAGTCGCTGCGTGAAACACATAGACTTATATGGGTCTCAAATGTCGTATTGATCGTATCCATGGATTTATACGACATTTGAGGTCCACCTCGACAAACAATGCGCGTTTTCCTAGTTGACGCTGTGAGAGGCGGTCCACAATACGCGAGAGATTGTTGGCTACTGCCAAGAGACATACGACAGCTGTATAATGCGACATGTGAGACCCACCTTGACAAAAGATGCACGCTTTTGGAGCTGAGGCGACGCAGCGCGTTTTGTCGTAGGCGACGCGTGCGACACTAGCAACTTCTACCCAGAGAAAGTCATATGTCAGCTACAGCACAGCATAGTGCGACTTTTGAGACCTACCTGGACAAAGGACGCACGTTTCTACAGCTGAGGCGACGCGACGCAGCGCCTTCTATCGAAACCGACGCGTGCGACACTAGCAACTGCTACCGAGAGAAAGTCATATGTCAGCTACAGCACAGCATAGTGCGACTTTTGAGATCTACCTCGACAAAGGACGCTCGTTTCTACAGCAGAGGCGACGCGGCGCGTTCTGTCGTAGGCGACGCGTGCGACACTAGCAACTGCTACCGAGAGAAAGTCATATGTCTGCTACAGCACAGCATAGTGCGACTTTTGAGACCTACCTTGACAAAGGACGCACGTTTCTACAGCTGAGGCGACGCGACGCAGCGCCTTCTATCGAAACCGACGCGTGCGACACTAGCAACTGCTACCGAGAGAAAGTCATATGTCAGCTACAGCACAGCATAGTGCGACTTTTGAGATCTACCTCGACAAAGGACGCTCGTTTCTACAGCAGAGGCGACGCAGCGCGTTCTGTCGTAGGCGACGCGTGCGACACTAGCAACTGCTACCGAGAGAAAGTCATATGTCTGCTACAGCACAGCATAGTGCGACTTTTGAGACCTACCTTGACAAAGGACGCACGTTTCTACAGCTGAGGCGACGCGACGCAGCGCCTTCTATCGAAACCGACGCGTGCGACACTAGCAACTGCTACCGAGAGAAAGTCATATGTCAGCTACAGCACAGCATAGTGCGACTTTTGAGATCTACCTCGACAAAGGACGCTCGTTTCTACAGCAGAGGCGACGCGGCGCGTTCTGTCGTAGGCGACGCGTGCGACACTAGCAACTGCTACCGAGAGAAAGTCATATGTCTGCTACAGCACAGCATAGTGCGACTTTTGAGACCTACCTTGACAAAGGACGCACGTTTCTACAGCTGAGGCGACGCGACGCAGCGCCTTCTATCGAAACCGACGCGTGCGACACTAGCAACTGCTACCGAGAGAAAGTCATATGTCAGCTACAGCACAGCATAGTGCGACTTTTGAGATCTACCTCGACAAAGGACGCTCGTTTCTACAGCAGAGGCGACGCGGCGCGTTCTGTCGTAGGCGACGCGTGCGACACTAGCAACTGCTACCGAGAGAAAGTCATATGTCTGCTACAGCACAGCATAGTGCGACTTTTGAGACCTACCTCGACAAAGGACGCACGTTTCTACAGCTGAGGCGACGCGACGCAGCGCCTTCTATCGTAACCGACGCGTGCGACACTAGCAACTGCTACCGAGAGAAAGTCATATGTCAGCTACAGCACAGCATAGTGCGACTTTTGAGATCTACCTCGACAAAGGACGCACGTTTCTACAACAGAGGCGACGCAGCGCGTTCTGTCGTAAACGACGCGTGCGACACTAGCAACTTCTACCGAGAGAAAGTCATATGTCAGCTACAGCACAGCATAGTGCGACTTTTGAGACCTACCTCGACAAAGGACGCACGTTTCTACAGCAGAGGCGACGCAGCGCGTTCTGTCGTAAACGACGCGTGCGACACTAGCAACAGTATATTGCTACCAAAAGAGAGATATATGTACGTTTCATTTTATTTTATTTTAAATTGACATATGCAATGATGAACTGTACTGTACGATTCATTAAAATGACATGTAACACTTACCTGTTATGATTAAAAAGTATATGTATAATGAATGATAATTTTAGAATATTACAGTGCGACATTTGAGACCCACCTCGACAAAAGACGCACGTTTCTGAAGCTGAGGCGACGCGGCGCGTTCTGTCGTAGGCGATGCGTGCGACACCAGAGACACGAGCGATTGTCGACTGCTACCGAGCGACGTACGCGAACTGTAACATCCGTGCGACAATTGAGACCCAGAAATGTTTTAGCCGTCGAGTTTCTTGTCAGTACAATTGTAGCAGCTGTATTATGAACCCAATCGGGCCCTTTTTATGCTTAATCTTTCTGCCTTTGAAAAAATTAATGCCAATCATACATAAAGCAGCAGCATCCTTATAATAAGTCCAATTGAAAAAAAAAATATATCGATCAGAGAGAGATCTAGTTTGTTTGCGTAATCTGTACTCATAAGAGTGCAAATTTTGCACAAAATGCTTTCTAAATTATATCAGAATAAGATAGCAAGCTTAATATGAAGCAAAGATAAACTATAAAAGATAAACTATAAACTAGCTGGCTAGCAATTAAATCGCAAACAACTGTGATTACGTGATTCTTCACAATTTCGCAATTTGTCGACTAATTTGTCTTCAGATAAGTTAATTCAATAAAGTTAGCAAAATTGCGATTGCAAGTGACAAGAAACGTAATCATGCTGCTGTATTTTATACAAAGCTATGCCCAATATAACAGATATAGCGATATTAACGACCGTAAAAATACCCTTTGCTCGCACTACACAAATAATATACTTCATACATAATAGCAGCGTTTTACCTGAAATAAAACGCATATTAAATACTTACCTTACTGGAAGCTTTTATAATGAGAGTGCGTATCCCTTTCCGTCGATCAGCTATCGTTTTCAGTCCCTTTAAGCTTTGTAACCGGAAGCCTCCAGGTGGCGCCCTTGTTGGCGATTGCGCGCCATTTTATTTTCTAGGAAAAATGGCGTGCCTTTTGGCCTCATTGCGTTAATTTTTGTAATTTCCACCAGGCAGAAATCAAAAGTAAAGCTTCCAGTAAGGTAAGTATTTAATATGCGTTTTATTTCAGGTAAAACGCTGCTATTAAATAGCTTGACCGTTACTGGAAGCTTTTATAATGAGATTCTGTTTGTTATCGCCTGGTGGCGTCACCTGGAGTGGGGCTTTTAATTATAACTTATAATTGTGTATTACGCCAATGTGATAACTTATGATTATGTATTACGCCAATGTGAGATATATAGCTCTGGTGACAATTTAGTTTATTAATTATTTCAAATAAATTAAGCTATATTTATAGTGAAAAATGTCCTGAATATATATTTTTAACTCAAATCTCAAAGGAAAACAGACATCAAGAATCTTCCGGTCACTTCAAAGACCACTATCTTTAATTAACATGACCTTATAAATAGGCAAGATTACTTTTAATTTGCAAAATAAAATTTTAACAGTTATTTAAGTGTTAACGTACAAATAATTTACGACATACGTAAAGCTTTACTTGTACATAATCCAAAAACGGATTCTACAACCAACGCGATTTCGTTGTGTTCATCGCATATCAACATGTATATACTTACGGTTAGGCTGGGCTGCTCACCCAAAAGTGAGGGTTTCTAAGCCACTAGAAAGAATCTGACAACGTATAATAGATCCTATTGAAAAGGATTTGTTCGGCAATGATATTTACCCAAAATTATTGCAGGAATGCGATATGCATTCATATTCTGCGTCATTACTAAGCAGGGAGTCCCACGCGATGGAACTGTTACTTTTAGAGTACTTCTTCCTCTTGAGTAGCGGTGGAAGGCTTGCTTAGCCTGTGCCATTATTGCAGTGATGCGTTATGCATTCATATTTTGCGTCATTGCTCAAGCAGGGAGTCCCACGCGATGGAACTGTTACTTTTCAAGTACCTCTCCCTCGTGAGGGGCGGTAGATGGTTTTTACAGGGATGCGTTATGCATTTATGTATGTTTTGAGTCATTACTAAAGCAGGGAGTTCCACGCGATGGAACTATTACTCGTGAGGAGCGGTGGATGGCTTGCTTAGCATTTGCCATTATTTCAAGGATGCGTTATGCATTCATATTTTGCGTCATTGCTAAAACAGGGAGTCCCACGCGGTGGAACTGTTACTATTCAAGTACTTCTCCCTCCTGAGCGGCGGTGGATGGTTTGCTTAGCCTATGCCATTATTACAGGAATGCGTTATGCATTCATGTTTTGCGTCATTACTAAAGCAGGGAGTTCCACGCGATGGAACTGTTACATTTAGTGTACCTTTCCCCCACGAGGGGTGGTAGATGGCTTGCTTAGCTTGTGCAGTTCGACACACGAGTCGATAATTTGGCAATAAATTTCGACTTTGTAAATAAGTAACAAAAAATAAATAAAATTGATGTACTTCAGATTTTGACCTCAAATTAGCAATGTAGAAGCCAATTCAGTCCATATCAAATTATAAGAAAATATTAAAAATGTGAAATACAAAATGACACTGACCCACTAAAAAAAATAATGGTCAAACCAAAAATGGCAGCCAAAATAAAATCAAAGTAATTATGCAATCAGCTGTCACGGTACAGCTATTTGTCTCGTACTTATACTTACAGAATACATACATATACTAACAGATACACCTGTTATTAAATCTCTATAGATTTAATGGTCTTTGGAGTTGCGACTAAAGATTGTCATGCGAAGCAATAGTGCAGCGACTTAAGAGTTGTTTTAACTGCTACTAATAATGTACGAGAAATAGATTGCTTTAGTTCGTTCCAATGCTAGGTTGGACAAATTCACTAAAGGAATTTTAATAAATAGCAAAAGAAAACAAAAACTAAGAAATAACTCACAAAAAACACCACTGGCAAAATTAACGCTTTGAATTTTAATACCTCCCGGCACGACTGTAAAGTTGCGAATGTAGGATTAATCTGGACTTAACGATTAGTTTTATGTAAATCAAGTGATTTTAATTATATTTATTTAATTTAAATAACTCAAAATCAGTTAGGCTGATCTTTATAATGATAATATGTTCGATCACAACATTATCAAAAATTAAGTAATCTCATTATTTTTATTGATTGCGTAGGCGGCGTAAAGTTCGCCGTTACCTATGTACTTGCCAGAAATATTCATAATATTTTATGAAAAAACAAGGTAGTAAACCTACCCTTCACACCAAAAAAGTTTTGTTATTTAGACTAGACTAGCCAGGGTTATCTGACGCGCATTTTTGTTTCAATCTATTTCATAATATAAAGTAGGTAGGTTGATATGTTGCTAGGCCTTTAGTAGCTATGCATTTTGTTATGCCGTTATAACGTCAGTTATAATGAACCCCAATAATATCTACATCCTATAAAATGACGTTCATTTTATGGTTAACTTAAACAATGCTAACATAGTAGAAAAAGAGGGTACAGATAAAGTAAAAATGTCGCAACGATAATTTAAAAATCTTTTTTAAACGATTTTTATTAAAAGCAAAAAACAAAGAGAGAATGTAAATCACTTTTTAGTGACGTATATCTATCATTTATGTTTCTCCTTAACGGTAGAAGGAAACTGTTTACGATTGCTATCCTTGCGGATAAGACATACTAATTTTCTCCAAATAGTTTCGATTTTAGTAGAAACACAACATAGTACTGCTGAAGCAAGTCTTGCTATCACCTTAACAGGGTTCTTGCATGATTGCATCTTGGATGGTTTTCTGTCCCGAAAATGTGAACAGACTTAATAGAGCTTAAATAGATACGAGCTGTTTAGCTATTTCTTTATGTTGTTGCCATTTACAAACTTCCTACAAGGAAAAGTATGATTTTTCTTATGGCATATTTTATTAATGTATTTTAATGATATAGCCCCATTTTACACAAACCCTTACTTATTTTATTATTTTTGGGTATGCTACAAATAAGACAGCTTATTGCTTTGCTTTGAGATTACTGCCAGCAGGAAGAAAATCACTACGTTTTCAGTGATTTATTACAAGCTTTTGAATGCTTGATAGTTAGTGACATAATTTCACTACGTCAGGATTGCAATTATTGAAGTTAGGATCACATGAATTATTTTTATTCAATTTATTCAATGAAGCAACTGGTCTTGTAGCTAATAAATAGTAAATCGCGCTTTTAATTCTGCTCTTAAAATATCGAATAAAACAGTACTCGCAGCTTATTAAGTTGGACAACGCTAATATTACATCACAATTTCACAAGGAGCTGCGAGGATAGCATATTATAAATATGTGTAAAACACATTTACACTCAGTCTTTAATCCTGTTACGCTAACATAATATGATTTGTAGAAGTACATTTACATTCAGTTTTTAAATTATTTGCATAAATCGTGTAGAATTCACTCCGCGGGAGTGGCATGTATCACAATAAGCACTGACCCCATGACGGCAGTTAACTGATATGATGTAAAAGTGCATTGTACACTGTATCACTCACTTCCCAAGTAGAGAATTTCACAAAAAGCACTGATTCCCTGAGGGTAGTTAATCCGATAGGTGCGCTAACCTGTTCGTATTATAATCTTATCAATTTTATCATTATATGATCGGTAAAAACATATTAAGCACACGCCACTGATATTATGGTAGCTTGTTCCGTTCATAAGAGGGCGTTAAAAATACCGACCCCACAAGGGTGGTTCTCATGCATTGATGCATAGTAGTGTTGCTTCTTCCATACTGTTCTATATGGTTTTGTCAAACAATTTGCTAAAAATAATCAGAAGGTAGGTAGTTATTGAAAACTACATTTACCCTAAAACGGCAGAAAAAATGTAATATCACGTATATTTCGAGTCGTGACAACAAAAGTTCCTCGCAAGGAGATGCTTAGCTAATCAGCAAGCTCAATAGAAACAACGAAACAACCAATCATTAACTCGTTATTTTCCAACACGTGTTGGAATCATTTGCAAGTTTTCTAACAAAGAAAATTAAATCTAAGCACATCAAATTAAATATAACTTTGCACTAAATTTTATTAACTGAGCTAAAGTCCTGATCAATTTAGAAACTCGTAATAGAAATTAAGGTCGTAAAGTGGGTGTAGTTATCGGCTATCGTAAGGTGCCGTATATTTTTCCCAAGTTGCTTGATACTAGGTTTAGGAAACCTAGGTAAATCTTACGGTGCCGAATATCTCAACACTGCAGTATTAAACTGCAGTAAAGCAAAATTCTGCTGCAATGTAAGCTTAAAGAAGTTCTTACAATGACTCGACTATGTACAGTAGCTCATTTATTAAATAAGATTTAATATTAAAATACCCGCCCCGCATTTGATGCTTAATTTGAATGGTATTTCATATTTTCTAATTTGATTTTTGTTCAAGGTGGTCATCAGGCAGACATATTTTACAAGCAATATCAAAATATTGTAACATCCGAAAATAAGAAACTTCTTTAACTGAGGATGATAAATTTTTGCATTATTTCTTTTACTAAAAATCCAGGTATATCTAAGCATATCTCAAGGTGCCGAACACTGCAGTGTTAAACGTCTACTGCAATATAAGCTTAATTTTACCAAAAATTCAAATTTTGCTCACCCATTTTCATCGATAGATTTCTCCATCTGGTTGGAAACGTTCAGCACGCTTACCCGCTGCCGAAAAAGTAGCTCTGCTTAGCTGACATCACACGACTTCTTGAAGCAGTCGCGTTCAT
The DNA here is from genome assembly GCA_949316475.1 of Hypomecis punctinalis. Taxonomy (NCBI): domain Eukaryota; kingdom Metazoa; phylum Arthropoda; class Insecta; order Lepidoptera; family Geometridae; genus Hypomecis; species Hypomecis punctinalis. The sequence continues at coordinate 5,830,683 of OX438822.1, forward strand.
CTATTTTTTAAAGGAATATATTTAACAGGGATGAAAACAATGGTATAGGGCGTCCGATTGCCCTATTTTAAGCACTTTTGGTTTAACACCTTTAGGCTCTGTTGGAAATATTTGTAAACGAACGGCAAAAGCCGTTAAAAATTAATTGATTAACAAATTGCTATGCTACACTGGTTGTCAAACCTTGGACACAGTAAATTTGTTTTAATCCATTTTCTAGAGAAATAGATGAAATATGTGGGCACTTACTGCGCAGCTATACTTAGCTCCGTTATTTCTTGGAAATAACGTGTTAATTCCGATGATGAGCACCACCACGTATTCACTGAGTCTAATCTTTATATTAGTTATAATATAGTTAATAATTTTATAAAATAAAACTGTGCAACAGGCCGGGAGCTAGCTAGAGCTGCCCGGAGCTGTTGCTTCGACGAAAAATTCAACGCCAATGAGGCCAAAAGGCACGCCATTTTTCCTAGAAAATAAAATGGCGCGCAATCGCCAACAAGGGCGCCACCTGGAGGCTTCCGGTTACAACGCTTAAAGGGACTGAAAACGATAGCTGATCGACGGAAAGGGATACGCACTCTCATTATAAAAGCTTCCAGTAACGGTCAAGCTATTTAATACCTAATAGCTCGATTTCTTTAAAATAGATTTTATCTCTTCATTAAAACTACCGTGAGTATTCATCATAACTATAACAGAATACGGCTAAAACTCACGTTATAATTATACAGTCGATCCGCAAGGAATCCGACCAGTTTTGGAGTATTTAGTACTCCATCCTCAGGGAATACGCGCGCCCCCGTCGACGTGCGCGCGCAACTCGACGGGGGCGCGCGTATTCTTGCGGTATCCTTGCGGATCGACCGTATAATTATAACGTGAGTTTTAGCCGTATTCTGTTATAGTTAAAATAGATTTTATACCAACACATACCCTCAAAAAAGGTTCCTGACAATTTTAATGGTGTACAAAACGTACCTAATTTTGGAAAATAGAGTTACTAGTATCCTACTATTTACTACTTATTTTGCGCTAAGAAATTTTAAAAGAGAAGTTGTAGGTCGAATCAATCTTCTTGGCGGCTATTTACGGTTATTGTGATGTTAGCTATAAAAGCTGCTGATAACCCAATACTGACTGAAGCTCACTTAACAGCTGTGTGAGGATTGGATTTCGAGCAGCTTGTAGCTAACTTCATAGCCGCCAAAAAGTATGATTCAGGCTATATTTGAGGGTGTATCAGATTTAATGTTAAATTGTACTCACAACGAAAGAACACGACGACATTTCAGAGCATTTTACAAAGCGTAGACTATATTAAAAATAATATTGTGTATAAAATCCATTCTCCAAGCAGCTGAGGGGCTTATCGGCTAACTGCGATTGCTATGCGACAATGATCTTCAATTTCATCTCAGGCCTCAATAAATAATTTAGTCTCTCACAAGCTTTATGGGAAAGCTAAACTTTTCATTAAATACTGTTATAAAAAATTCAGCCAGTGCTATAGCACTGGTTGAATTTTTTTATTGCCTGAAAATTATTATAAAAGCATTTAATGTAGGGAAACGAAAAGGTTAGTTTTCCTACCAGATGAGAAATCAAATTACATTTGTATTACTTATTACTTATTAAAACCAATGGTAACTAATTAACTATTCTATTTCAATACTAGAGACTTGGAAATGGAATGCTTGCTCGTGTCAATTCACCCGCGTCATAAGAAGGATTGAGTTGGAATATGAAAATCATCGCCATTGTACTTAGCCAATAAGGGGGCAATGGGCGTATTGTGCAGCCGTTCTGACGTTCGATTTCGCGTTTTCTCCTGCTCGCTCCAGTTACTCGCGCCACGAGACCGAGCGAGAGGAAAAGCTAAGCTGAACACCAGAACGCATAGGCAATAAGTAGGCAGGTCGTTTACTGAACCAATGTAGCTAACATACAAGGTGCGTAACACATAGTTATACAAGCTATAGTTTAAATATTTATACACGGTTACTAGTAATCAATAAGCATCCTTTTAGGGGCTTATTCTGTACATCAAAACTTTTGTTCAACTGCTTTTATGAGATCTCAAAAAAAATCTGTTGCATAGAAAAATATCGTTCACTCTTCTTCTTCTTCTTAGTTTTGGCGTCGCATTATTGTGCATTTGCCAGTGTCAAGTATTAAGTGTTAATATTTTTTGATATTTTATCAAAATAGTCACTGTCGTAGTCTCGTCATAGTCCAATAAAGTCGCTGTCAAGTCCAATCATAGTCCAAGTCATACCTCAGTAAAGTAGTGGAGACTTTACTAGAGGCGTCTATGGAGTTTTGGTAACAACACGGAACAACATGATACGTCACATTATATCACTTGCCTACACTCATGCACGTAAGTCAGCTCATAATCAACGAAATACCACCATTTTTCACTAATTATCACTGATAAAAACACAAGTTTAACAAAATAATACAATGAGGCGACATGATTTTTCCGCGTTCCCGCCAAAAACTCTATCGTTCACTCTCGACAATATGTATAGAACAGTTGTTTTTGTTTTAGTTTTGACAAAAGTCGCAGAACAAAAGTTGTTAGTTTTCATGTACAGAATAAGCCCCTAAAAGGATGCTAATTGATTACCAGTTAATAGTAACCCTGTATATGTTTTACTGCGGGATCAACTCGGAAATTGCATAAAAATACTGGTTTATACATTTTGTCGAAAATCATTTTTTTTGTATTGTACATCAGTTTTTTTTGCAATTCCCGAGTTCGTCCTATGGTGTAAATTGTTCTTAAATATGAATATCTTCTTTTTTTAATATTAATTAATATTACAAGGATCAAACTATAGCTCATACTGTATTTCGAAGACGCCAAAACATATAATGTAGATGTAAAAAATGCTGAAAATAATAGGCTAGGTTTTAGGTTAAAGTGCTCAGAGAAACTAAAAAAATATTATTAAATAGAATTAAAACTACACTAAAGATTTATCAGTCCTACCACAAAAGTTTTACGCACGCTTTAGACTATGTTTAACAGTACAAATTGCCCGGTTAAACAGGGTTTAAAGAGTGTTTAAATCTTTTGTGGTAAGGTAGTATAATTACAGTAGAATGAAATACAATAACATCAAGACATATACAAAGCTTTCAAAAAGTGTAGGGACTAAACTTGACTCATAATTTTCAAAGTTAAGGTTAGAAGGCAACAATTTTTAAACAATTTTCTGTGTAGGTACTTAGTTTTTAATTCAATTAAACTTGTTTTACAGTTCTCATTGTTTTAGGTTTTTAGGGTTCCGTACCTCAGACGGAAAAAACGGAACCCTTATAGGATCACTTTGTAGTCCGTCTGTGTGTATGTCAAGACTCTTTATCTCGGGAACACGTAAAGATATCGAGTTGAAATTTAAACCGTATACGTATATTTATGGTCTCTTGCAGTTGTGTAAAAGAAAAACTTCTCAGTTATCGTTTAAAAAAGTTAGAGCCGTTTATGTCGAAAAATCAGCACATTTCGACACTCACAAAAATCAAAACCTATAGGGTACTTCCCGTTGACATAGAACTATGAAATTTGGCGAGAAGCATTGTCTCAGAGTACACATATAGGAATAAATCTGAAAACTGTACATTTAAATCACAAAAAAATAGGGCCTTAAAATTCACAAAATATAGGTTCAAAGTGAGTAAATCGTATCATGTTAGGTATCATATAAAATAACTTCATTAGCACATGCTAAAACAGATTTTTAATGATTTTGACAATGTGTATTTTCGATGTATGACGAGAAAAGTGAAAAAAAAAAAACTTTTTTGTCTATGGTTATAGTATAGAGATTTTAACAACTTACTTCCCAATTTTGTGAAATTTTCTGGATTTGTACGGAACCCTCGGTGTGCGAGCCTGACTCGCACTTGTCCGGTTTTTTTTTTAATACTTTAAATGTACAAAATTATCTATGTTATAGGTATCGCCACACAAGTCGGCGCATGAGAAGTTAGCCACAGATGACGCTACGCCGTGATTCGCTAATTATTGCGCATGTGTGCACAATGCCTACACAAGTGGCTTGGTGGTGAGCACGGGCGTAGGGAGCGCGCGGGAGGCATGAGTTTCTCTGGCTCCCGCGCATACCTATATTTTGCCTTTTTCAAAGCGTTTTGCGCCTAACTTCCTATCCGCCGACTTGGTTGGCGCGGATTATATCGATGTGTTGCATTATACCCTTAAATAAAATAATATTTTAGAATTAACGAAAACTCGGTAAGAAAATAATTATTTACAAAACGCAGTGCTTATGCTAACGTAACTTCATTGCATATTATATTATATTATATTATAATATACAATTTTACGGATCTTATAGGCCGAATCAAACTTATTGGCGGCTGTAAAGTTAGCTTCAAGCTGCGCAAATCGAATCCTGACAGAAGCTCACGTAACTGCTTGGCGAGGATTGGGGTATACACAGCTTGGAGCTAACATCACAGCCGTAGAAGTTTGATTCGCTCTTCGAGCAAATATCTATAGAGTCACAATCGTGCAAAAAAAGTGTCCGAGCCAAAACTGAACTGAACTTTATAACAATGTGATGTCACCTGCCGGCTCCACCGGAAGACCAGCGCTGGTTCACAGCCAGCACACGCTGGAGCCGATTTGTGACAGAAATATAAAAAGATGTCTATGTCTATGTAACCTTGCCCAAGCAACGTAGTGGGCAGACTTTTAGTTAGTCGTAAGGCGATTGCAAGCCGACTACAACACCGCGGGATGCCAAAGTGCTCGGTTACAAGCACTAATTAGGTGACATAACGTTGAGATTCGAGAAAACGGGTCATTGTGAATTAAACATAAACATATTTATTTCCAAATAACACATGTGCAGAACATTGTTATAATAGTACCTACATAATTTTAACAAAACATGTAAATTTTAGTGTATATCATTGTAATTTTGCACTAGGCTAGCCTGTGTCGTGAATATCTAAGTCTAGTATGACGGCGCTCGGACATTTTTTTACTACTTCCACTTAGGGACTGTGGCTCTGTAGATATTTACTCGAAGGCTTCGGTCTATACAAGCTTATGGCCGAAACGACAACAAATGAAACATAAGATGATACGCTAAGAAACAAAATCTTGTGCTTGCTTACATCCAAATACAGTGAGTATCATCGGCAGTGCTCCCAAGCTACTAATACGAGTAAAACTTCTTAACTGCTGTGAAGTTAGCTACGGGCTAGCCAAAACCCAATCCTGGCTGAAGCTCCCATAACAGCTGCACGAGGATTTGGTTTTGCCCAGTTTGTAACTAACTTCACAGCCATATCTCTGACTCATAAAAACTTTCGGTTTTGTTAGATTTAATAATTATTCTAGAAAGTCTTAGGTAATTTTTACATTGAAAAATACAAATAATTTGGTAGAGAAATGATGGCACGATAGGATTATGAGTACCTACGTTAAGAAACAAACTATGTATGTATAATTTATAATTTACCATAGAAAACAAAAAAAAAACAGCAAATTCGGTTCACTGGAATTTTTTTAGGTTCACTGGAACACCTTTCGTTTGGGTAACTGGAACATTTTTGTAACTTCTATTTTTACTAACTCTTTTTTAGTAGATATTAGTAAAGTTAGATTAACTTTATCTTTACTAATAGTATAAATCCGAAAGTGTGTTTGTTGGTCTGTTTGTTATTATTTCGCAGCAACAGAGCGAGGGATCTACTTTATTTTTTGCATGGATGTAGTTTTAAAGTTCGCAGAGTGACCATTTTTTATCCCAAAAAAATAAAAGGGTCCTATGCAATAGCACAAAAACCTAAAACATCACGTGGGCAAAGCTACAGGCATAAACTAATAGTATGAAGATTAAAAATCATTCAACACTACCTTTTGCCAGCGAGTGACGCGGGAGATTTAATTTTCGTGCTATCCCGTAGGAACCTTTTATTTTTCCGGGATAAAAAGTAGCCTACGTCATTCCAGCCTTTTAATACATAATTATATCCATGCCAAAAGTCGATCGATAGATCAACATCTATCGATGCGTGAAAGGGTAACAAATCAACAAACACACTTTTGTAATTTATAATATTAGTAAGAATTAGATTTAACATTCTTCTGTTTATGTTTTCCGAAAGTTTTTATAAATGGAGATTTGTAAACGGCTATTTTAAATGTTACCTCGACATAGAGAGTGTTCCCGACTTCGTCTGCGCCGGTGATGCCTTGCGACGCACCCTTGACACCGCCAACAGTTAGTGTGTTATTCACTTATACGTTACCACCAGACATTTTGTAGTATCGATATGATAATGGTATATAACAGTATTGTGACTTGGCCCTGTCCTTGAAATATATATGTAGCTATGGCCACGCAGTAGGTACGTAACACGCGGTAGGGCTGCCCGCCTCAGGTGCGGTTTTTTGAACTACGAACGCCTAGAAACGTAAACGTAACTTTGACAGATTGTATGGAGAATCTCTATGTTTTTATGGAAGTTGCGAATACTTCATACAAAAAAAATGATTTTTTTTTGTGATAAACATTTCAAAAATTAACGCTCTCGCAGGATTTTAACCTGCATCCCTCTGGGATTCCAGCCCAGATGCTTTGTCCAAATTAAGTTAGAACGCTGTACTACGAACCCGCCAAATTAGTGAAGTGTTTATTTTACTACCAACTTCTACAATGTTGGAAGCGCCATCTGTGACTACCGCGTTGAACCAGACATTCGTCACTCAATGTGAAATTATTAGAATTTCTTACCACTAACGAGAGATGACGCATTGTTCAATCAATGAAATGATTTTATCGTGCTTCACTCATACAAGTTCCATATATGACCAAACCCTGCGAAGTTCACAAAATGATCCCCTGGTAGGTAAATCACAAGCTTATTGATTACAAACCGTTCGTTTGACACTGCGGCGCGCCCCTGCGACCGTTGCGTACTGAGTGTATACCGAACTCCGAGGCGCGTAGGTATGATTCGCGTTCTGACCGTTTGTATGTAAACGGAATACTGTTAGATACCAATACCGTGGTATCGACATTGTAATACACATTAGAATTAGAATTAACAGTTACAGTGTCACTTACGGGGGAATTAGAATTGTTAAAGACCATTACAGTTATAGGCAGTGTTATACAAGTCAGCGGATGTGAAGTTAGCTACACGCTGCGCAATATCTAATCCTGAGGCTCACATTAAGCTGCAAGTTGATTGGGGTTCGCGCAGCTTGTAGCTAACTTCACATCCGCCGACTTGTATGATTCGGCCTATACTTTAGATAGGTATTACCTGTTTTTTTCTTTTCGGTTTGAGTCCACGTGTATTATGCATTTTCCAGTTTCAGTAATAGTTTCTAAAGAATTAAATTAGTTGCAAATTTCAACGTAAATAGTAGAATATTCCGCAACTTTTCAAAATGCAGATGCAGACTTGTGTGCAGTGCTTGCGATGTCCGTACAGATAAGTATCTATACTGTGTCACATTATTAATTAAAGTTATCAATATATTATTATGTAAAAATGTTAAAAATACAAGTTGTATACCCTTCGTCGTCTATCATACCCTGCACTGCGAAATTCATCCTCGATTCAAAATTGATCCGTTTTAGCATTTGTCTCACTTTCCGTATAGTTGTTAGAGCGAGAGAAAACTATGAACGAATCAAGTTTGAATAATAATCAAGTATTTTAAGCGACTAGGAAGTTTTTAGCAAGAATAATATTACATTGAGTCACATGTTGAAAAAAGAAATTAGTAACTAGATCATAGTATATTTTGTCTATACAGAGTGATAGACAAAATATACTATGATCTAGTTACTAATTTCTAACAATAAAAACGTATTAATTATAAATTACTCCTTAGTCGTTTAAAACCATTTTGTCGTAATAAAATACCACATCCATAGAAAAATAAATTAAACAATATAATCAAATATCTAACTGAGGAAAGTTACAGCACAGCACTGTTTAAAATGAAGATGGTAATTTATGTAGGTATCCTTTATTTTCAGAGATTACATGTTTGGGCCTTTAGCAAGAGTAGATCACAACGAACGGGGACATTACATAGTACTATGTACTTATTTCTTTATTAAACATAGTTTTTAACACGCCCATATAAGTTGATAGGTACTTATGTTTGTAGCGGCCAAAATACACAACCAAATTTTATGAAAAAGGAAAGTGTCAAACAATTTGTTATTGTGGCCTGGATGACATTGCCACCTGATAGAAATCTAAAATAGAAGTGGTTAAACTTGAACCACATTCATTATAAACAGTGCCGCACTTAAAAGCAGGGTAATTCTCAACGAATGGATATTATTTCTGTCTCAACTGATTACAGTCGCGCTTATAGCGTAGTTTGACTAGCGTCAGCGATCATCGAAGTTAAGCAACGTTTAGCACGGTCAGCCTTGGGATGGGTAACCGCGGGTGGCATTTACAACTGAGCGCTACTGTGGCTAGAATGGCACGTTAAATTGAAGGCCCCGGTTGTTTTAATCGTTTAGCCATGTCAGAGGCCTTTAGACGGTTTAAAAACTCTGGCACCAGGGCTCGCCACCCGGCCCATACGAACTTTTTTTTTACAGTCGCGTGAAAAGGCGCGAGGCGATCTATAGGTACGGAACGAAACCCGAATAAAGGATATGGATATCGCCTGCTCCGAGTGCTCTGCAACCCGCATCGAACGTAACATACGCTCATTTCCAGTCACTTTCATCTTGCATTTATTCTGCTTCCACCTTCGAGCAAATATCTATAGAGTCAGAGTCCCTAAATGAAAACAGTAAATACATTTCCGCACGTAAAAATTCTCAAATTCATAATACTGTACCAGCCTTTTTAATAGTCCACTACAGGACGTAGGCCTACCCACGAAGGGTGATTGGGCCATATCCACCACGCTGGCCCAGTGCGGGTTGGTGGATTCACATACGCCATCGAATTTCTTCTACGGACGTATGCAGGTTGCCTCACGATGTTTTCCTTCACCGAAAAGCCAGTGGTGTGAAATTCCGTACATAAATTCCAAAGAACTCATTGGTATAGGACCGGGGATTCGAACCCACGACCTCACGGTTGTAAGGCGGGTATCACTACCTCTTGACCACCACGGCATTTAAATTCATAATAAGTACCTAAAATATCCACTACACTATCCATTTTACAGCTTATAACCGAACACTATGGCATCACGCGGCGTTGTAGTCTGCTTGCGGTCACCATACGAATAACTACAAAGCCTGCCCACAACGTAGCTTGGGAAAGGTTTTGGCTCGGACACTTTTTTCACGACTGTGTCTCTATAGATACATGCTCGATGGTTTCCACGCACACTCACGTACGCACACAAGCACACACGCATAAAATGCTACGCCACCACTGATCGAACCTCGAAGCGAAAAGCTAGAGTATAATCCTTAATGACTAGCATAGAGATGATAGAGACAGAAACAATATCGATTTCTGTAGAACTAGCCCTCAAAGGATTTTGTAAGAAACCTTATAACAGAAGGAGATACTAAAATATAATATATTTATAATTAGAACATAACACGTGCATAAAATTAAGACAATATAAACAAAAGGGACAGTATCTTAATAACTAGTAAGAAGATAGATAAAACATAGATCTATGTACTTAATAATAACTTCATATACATAATAGGTACACATAATGTTTTGGTAAATGTATTTTGCTTTTTTTCTGAGCAGCAGCCTTATTTATTTACGGCAGACTTTTTATTTCTTTACAATTACAATACAATAAAGACACACTACCCTTTACGGCGCCGTGTTGTAGTTCTACAACACGTTAATTTTCACCCCTTAAAACTGTTACTAATGCAGATGGAAATGTTTTACTTCATGTTGTAGATCGACGACAAACCATTCTAAAGGTTTAGTTAAGTTTGAGGTTAACAGATGGCGACACTTTAATGTTTTGGTCACTCAAAGCCATGAACAACTGAAAACCAGCTTACGTTGGGAGAGTGAAATTTTGAAAATATTTTTTTATTGGAAAACATTAACGTTTTTCTTTGAAATTTCTACAATGCAGAGATAACTCTTTGGATATTATCATTTTTATTTAGTTTTGTCAAAATAAGTAGAAATTACATAGTTATGTTTTGGTTTTTTCTTGTTGTAGATCTACAACACCGCGTGGTAATAGCTCATTTTATTGTCTAACCTACCTAGATTTCAATATTTACTTTTTAGGATCGAAATGAGTCGTCGACACCGTAATTTGGTTGAAAAAGATTTGTTAGAACTTCTAAATGCTTGGAATAACAGGGAAAATAATCTGGACTTCTCGGACGGCGATTACGTAGCAGACCTGACATTTATTTTGGAAGTGCCTCAGAGCTTGTCTTTGGATGACGAAGAAGAGACAGAACGACTCTTCTGACTAAACCTTACCTAGTACGGACATACCTCGGAACCCTGAAAGACATGGGTCCAACACCAGTGCTGCAGTAGCCCCCAGAGACATCAACTTGATGCGTCATCAAATGTCGTAGTAAAATGTCGTAGTACTTGTACGAGATAACCCTCAAATCAAAACTATCAATTATTTTTCGATAATATATTACATATTGTTGCCATTGATTGAATATTTACCAAACCGCGGTATTCTGGTTTTGGCAACCATCATAACTATAATCAGGAAATTCTAAACCGAACTGCTTATTACCGGATGACATACATCTGAAAAAGTAGCCACGGGCCACATCTGAGGAATAAGTTAGTAACTACAATGACATTAATATCGCTGTTACAACCTGGAGAGACAGTAAAATTGTCTATTTAGCATCAAATTTTGATGGAATAACCCTGCTGGACTTCTGAAGTGAGAAGATTTGACAAACAACGAAAATTATACATTACGATAGAACGCGCCTTTGCTGTAGCCCAGTATAGTCGCCATATGGGAGGAGTTGATCTTCCAGGTGGCGTATTAGGCCATTATAATATCAAGCTACGAAGCAAGCGGGGGTATATCTGTTTGGTTTACCACTTTTTAGACATGGAAATGTGTAATAGCTGGTTTATCTACAGAAAAAAGGATGCTGAAACCGGAGGACCTAGCAAGTCTGAATTTGGCTGACTTCAGACTTGTTAATGCTGAAACCTTACGCAGATATAAAACTAGCAAACAAAATGAAAAGTACCTCTAACCTAGAAAGTGTTACTCAGCTGAAAAAGGCGAAAGATTCGGCTTGAACCTTCCATCCAAGGATGTCAGACCACACCCGACTGGCCACTGGCCTATCTAGATCGGCAAACAAACCAAAGGCAAATTTCCTGGCTGCAAGAGCTACACGCAAACGACCTGTGAAAAATGTGAAGCTGCACTGTGTTATAATAAGCATAATAACTATTTCAAAATCTTTCATTTCTCATACATAATATCTATGAAGCTTTTAAAAAATTATGTAGTTTTTACGCAGTGTTGTATTTCTACAACATGTTAAAAAAAATTAGTGAAAAATACTTTTCTTTAGTTAGGATATTTTTTATTATTTTTCCTGTTACTTATACACCATGTAGCATAACATATCAAAAAAGTACGAAAATTAACGCTCTTGCGCCGTAAAGGGTTAATAATAGTACTTAATATATTGAGCTTGTCTCATAATGTTAGTAAACCAATGACGTCACCATGGAATAATTAGCAAAAATGTCAGTTGACTTACGATTTTTTCATATTTGCCGTTTCAAAGATATATTACGTGTAGATATATTACGTTATAATAACACGTAATATATCTTTGAAACGGCAAATATGAAAAAATCGTAAGTCAACTGACATTTTTGCTAATTATTCCATGGTGAAGTCATTGGTTTACTAACATTATGAGACAAGCTCAAAACCCTGCATTTAAGTAACAAATTAACTTTATTGATGTTACAAATTATCTAAGTTTGATGACAGTATCACACAAGACATTGGCGAAATTGTGAAACACCTTCACAGAAGCCACAAACAAGAATCGAACCGTATGATGGAAGTATTCAAATAATTAAAAGTCCCCCCGTGCGAATTTTCTACTTACTCAAACGAGTTAACATAAAAAACTATTTGTAGGGAAATTCTAAACAAATCGCATAGAGAATTGATAGTTTACTTTATTTAGTACCTATTTAAAAAACTGCTACTAGGCCAAATCAAACTTTTTGGTTGCTGTGATGCTGCGGATAACCCAATCCTGATTGAAGCTCACTTAACAGCTACGCAAGGACTGGGTTAACCGTAACTTGTAGCTAACTTCACAGCCGCCAAGAAGTTAGATTCCACCTACACTAGGAGTGACGGCCGTATTGAAGTACTGCAATTTGAAGACTGCTGCTCGTGTAAAACCGGGACCACACATTAAGCCCGATTACAGAGGCGCCATCATAACTATATTAGCTAAATAGCATAGTTCTGTTTCTTTTTCACTTTATGCATTCGATAGAGAGAACGCTTTTTACGTTGCTAATTAATTTACGCTGGCGCCTTTGTAATCGGGCTTATTGACTATGTTGGCTACAAATTATAGTCTTAGTTCCAACACACCAGTGTGGATCAGTGTTGGATTGATATTGATCGTCCAATATCAATCCTAGATCGATCCATAGCTTGATGTTTTGGAACCAAGACTATAATTTGTAGCGAACATAGCGAATTTGTATCCTCGGTATAAATTCGTAAGCGTACATACAAGTGCAAGTAGTATAAAGCCGGTGCGATCTACTTAGCATATCTAGTACTCACGTCGTAGGTCTAGACCTCTGGGCCACTGTTATACTAGCGGAGAAAAACACACAGTTAGCTAGTACACTTGGACGGTATGTTATAGAGAACTGGAACACTTTTAAATTCGCTGGAATATTTTTTTACTAGAACACTTTAAGATAAAATAGAACAAGTTTAGGTTTACTGGAACACTCAAATCAAAAAGAAAAAGTATAGGTTAATTGGAACACTAAGATTAAATAAAACAAGTTTAGGTTTACTGGAACATTTTACAGTTCACTAGAACTAGGTTTGGTTCACTGGAACACTTTAAGATCGACTAGATCAAGTTTGGGTTCACTGGAACATTTTACGGTTCACTAGAACAAGTTTGGGTTCACTAAAACACTTTACAGTCAATTGGAACAAACTTTCGTATTATAGCTTTATCATGTACTTGCGATATTTTAATTAGCAAATTCAACTTCTAGCGAAATACGAATACTGAAATACTCGATTGGAAAACGTTAGACTACTATAAGCTCGCTTTTATTTATTTTTTGGTAAATTGGAAAATTTTGTCTTAATTTAAGCTTTTAATGCATAAAGCATTATAGTGTATTCCTATTTTCTAAATGGGAGTTTTCTTACATATTGCAGTAAAATTCTGGTAATTGAAGATGGCGTTTTTAATTCTGATGTTATAATATAATTATAATTTTAATATTGCCGTACAACTCTGCTCATTTAAAAATGTAAAATTAAAGCGTACTTTATTTATTTATAGAGATAACAGGTAATTCACAAGACATATTAGGGTGCGCAGAAAGATTTTGCACAACTTTTTTATCCATTTAACTGGAACTTTTTTCCAACTAACCAAACGTTTTTAATTTATTATTAAATTGTTTTTCAATCCAAATCCTACAGTTCAATACACTAACAGTCAACAGATTGACGATTGAGTACATTCCGATATTGCGTAAACCAGTAATGAAATCTATGCGTTTGGGTAATTAGCAATAATTGGCGATGCGTGACTTGGTATTTGGATCTGAAAACTTATATATTAGTGAAACAGAATGAGTTATTTATTAGTTTACTATTGTTCTTTCGAGATGAAGGGAGTTGTTTTTCTCTATTTCTGTAGTGACATTCTAAGCAGCCGGACTAGCATACGCACTACGACATAATTTTATCGACGTGTCAGTGCGAGACGCGGTTGATGACAAAAGTCGCAGAACAAAAGTTGCTAGTGTTGATGTACAGAAAAAGTCCCTAAAAGGAAGCTATTTGATTAGGAATAACCTTGTATATCTAGAATTTTTTCACTCGTCGAGAAAAAATATACCGGCCGGTAAAGGCCGGTAGGCAAGAGAGGAGTCAGGGGTCTCATTTAGCCCCGGGGAATCAGGGTTCGCGGTGTCGCCACTCACCTAGTACCATTATTTTTAATGTAATTGTAAGCTAATTTAATATTCCAGTTCTCTATAACATTAATGAAGTAGCCAATGTTATGATGTCATAAAAAAGTTATGTCATAATATCCTATCCTACTAATATTATAAACGTGAAAGTTTGTGAGGATGTATGGATGGATGGATGGATGGATGGATGGATGGATGGATGTATGGATGTTTGTTACTCTTTCACGCAAAAACTACTGAACGGATTGAGATGAAACTTTGCGATACTATAGCTTATATATCAGAATAACACATAGGCTATAAATTATAATGATATTTTGCGTATGCGGGCGAAGCCGCGGGTAAAAACTAGTCCAGTATAAAACAGTTTAGTATGACATCATCCCATGTTTAATGCAAATTGCAGACCAAGAGCCAACCTAAGTTAGTTTAACTTAGCTCGCATAGCTGACGCAGTTTTCCATTGCTCGTGCATAGCTCGCTGTCTGCACAGATCTGTGGAAAACTGTTTCAGCTATGCGAGCTAAGCTAAACTAACTTAACTTAGCTTGGTCTGCAAGTCGCATAAGTCAGCTCTGTATTCTCAGTCTAAAAGTATTTGACTTAAAATAAGATTCTTTATACTACACCTGCTCGGAAAGTACCTTGATACTTTATCAAATTTACGGTAGAAAGTACGTCATTGCATATCGAACAAATATGCGGCGAGAAAACGCATCTGAGCGGGAGAGAAAAGTGTATAAAAATCCATTTCTTACGTGGTTTTTCTTTTTTAATTTTGGGTAAGACTATGCGCTGGTAACCTAAATATCAAAAGCCAAAAAGTTTTTACAGTGAGTTTTTATCTCCAAGTTCGCAAAATGACACTGGCCACTAGCTGTGTGTTGGATGGTGTCAAACAATTTGAAAAAAGAACATGTGAAAATAAGCTTCACTAACTGCAATAATTTCAATATAAATTTCAATTAGTAAAGATTTAGTTTTTTATTTTCTTCGTAGGTGTAGTATAAAGCACTATGTATCACTCGAGAGAAAGTGCGATTCCCGATCTCGGGTGTTTTAAAGCCCTCGCCTACGGCTCGGGCTTCAAACGACACCCTCGACGGTAATCGGTCACTTTCTCCTCTCGGTGAACAATGTACTATTGTTTTTTGAACTGAGAATATAGGGCTAGAAAAAACTAATACATGAACCGTATGAAAAACTATAGTGTCTATACCAAGTGTATTTCTATACGATGGACATTTTCTAGAATAACATTGTACTGATCCTTACGATCAACTCTTGCTGTGAGATCAACCCCAATAGTACAAAAAAAAATTTTGGGACATCTTACACACAGCCTCTGACCCCAAACTAAGCTAAGCTTGTGATAATTATGGCTGCCAGAGACTGATATACTACGTATACTTATTTTTAAATACATACTTATATAGATAGTAACTAAATAGCACCCAGGCACAGAGCAAACACTTATGTTCATCACATAAATATTTGCCTTGGGTGGGGATCGAACCCCCGCTTCTTTGATCCAGAAGTTAGGGTCGCTAACCACTGAGCCACCGAGGCAGTCAATTTGATTTGACCTAAAAGTTTTCTCGAAGAAGGAACATTTTATGGAACAGCTGATTTGTTTTCGCGGTATAGTAAAAGTTGGTCTTAATTCATACAATAATATCTTAGAATATGTCTGTCGTCTATAGACAAACCCTTAGTTACTCAGTTCCCATTTATATAAGGTGATAGAACCCATTTAACTATAGGCCGAATCAAACTTCTAGGCGGATGTGAAGTTAGCTACAAGCTGCGCAATACCCCACCCTGACTAAAGCTCACTTGACAGCTGCTCGAGGATTGTGTTTCGCGCAGAATCAGAATCAGAATATCGTTTATTGCTATAAAACTGGTACATATGTTGTTAAAAAATTATAAGATATCACAGTCTTACCCTTTTCGGGCGTGCAATATTTTACTGAATACATACCTAATTACCTATTTTTATAGGTCTAGGTAGGTATTATATCTTATAGTTACTATAATACACACACAAACAACATAACATCTAGTATTTACAATTTCTAAATTATATTTTATAACAATTTTGATGTAGGTAACATCGTTTTAGGTACATTGGTAAAAGGTGCTACCTAGTCATTAAAAACTTCTTTTAGTGAGTAGAACGTTTTTACTATTAATTACGGCCTTTTAGTTAACTTCACAGCCAAGTTGTATTTGGCCTATAAAGATATTTATGCATGGATTGAAGTACGTAAAAGACATTCAAGAGTCTGTGGATGATCAAATTGCTTGTTATACTAAGCGCCACAGAAGTCGACAGATGAGAAGTTAGCCGCAGTTGACACTTCGCCGTGATTCGCTAATTATTGCGCATGTGTGCACAATTCCAAAGCCGCGTGTCGTGGTGAGCACGGGCGTAGGGATCGCGCGGGAGGCATGAGGTTGAGGCGCGAGTCTCTCTGGCTCCCGCGCATACCTATATTTCGGCTTTTGCGCAGCGTTCGGCGCATAACTTTCCATCCACCGATTTGTGTGGCGCTTAGTATATGTAGTAGTAGTTTATGTAGTTTAGATTATGTAAGTCTTGTATTTAGTGGTAGTTAATAGTAGGTAAATATATTTGTTTTATTCTTTCTGGAATTTTTTTACACAATCCATGCACAAAACAATTCTATGCTACGCAAAAATTGATATAGCATGCTTTTAGTGTTCTTATCCAAATTATTTAGTAAAAAAATATGTGAATTACCTTCAGAAATTTCATGAGACTTATACCTACTGAAGATTTATAATATTTATACTACATATTATATTATTTATAACTAACTATTCTCCTAAGTAACATTAGTATTAAAATTATGTTTCCTATGTTATTAATTAAAATAAAATCTTTCTAAGCCAACTCATGCTTTTGTAATCAAATTATATAGATTATATCAATTATTATATCAATGATATTTATTGATTTTCTGGTTCTTTATTCAGATGTGTATGAAGAAGAAGATGAACCTTTAAACCTCTTGTACAGTCTCAGCAAATATGTATATTTAATTCTCACAAAAAAAGTATGGACTTTCACAAAATGGCAACCTCTGTGTAGAGGCAACACAAGATGGAACTTTAAATTTCTTATATTGGCTCAGCAAATGTTCATTTAATTCTCACAAAAAATTACGGACATTCACAAAATGGCAGCCTCTTACCTCTACACTGGCAACACAAGATGAAACTTTTAAGCCTCTTGTATTGGCTCAGCAAATGTGTCAAAAAATTTACGGACATTCACAAAGTGGCATTAAAAACTGTACGCTGGCGACACAAGATGAAACTCTTAAACCTCTTGTATTGGCTCAGTAAATGTGTAAGTATTTCAATCTCACCATAAATTATGGGCATTCACAAAATGGCACTATTTTCAAACTCGGCACTTGCAATACAAGATTAAACTTTTTAACCACTAGTATTGGCCCAGCAAATGTGTCAATAAAAATTACAGACATTCACAAAATGGCATAAACTGTACGCTGGCAACACAGGATGAAAGTTTGAACCTTTTATATTGGTTCCTATATTGAATGTATATTGTGTACCCTGTTATTCTCGCTCGGACTCTAGTGGGGCTGGGTGCTGGTGTTGCCATCACGGGACTTTAAAACACAAATTAATTACTGGATTTAATACTGAAAACACAGAAAAAAACTCGAACCAGAGTTGTCATTAATAGAAATGCCACTATCCATCTCTAAAGCCTGGCTTATACCAACGACATTAATAAAACCTTAATGTCGTTGGCTTATACAAAAAGGCTGACTAAGTAACCTGGCTCATACAATTCTTTAAAAATAATTGTGTGGTATAGTAGAAAAAATAGTTCATAATGACTTTGAGTTGGTTCGTTTCTGATAATGTGATCTAACTCAGCGGTTCTCAAACTTTTTTGGTGACCCTTTTGGGAAGTGAAATATTTAACAGAACCCTAAAGTAAACAAAAATTGATTTTTGTACCCTGAGATATTGGCCAAATTCTTCAACTAGATATAATTATCGTCTTGATACATTTCTAAATAGCTAGATATTTTTGTTTTTAATTTTTCTCATTAATGACAGTATTCTCATGTAGCCCCTACTTCGCAGAGCACACTTTGAGAATGGCTGATTTAAATCATGCCCCTTTGGTTTGATACTGCCTTCCTGAAAACCCTGTTTAATGACTTCATGAGCAATATAATTATTATTATTCAAAAGGTTTAGGCCAATTCAAGCTTTATGGCATCTGTAAATACAATGTAATTATGCAGTAGCAGTCGTTGTCAGATCCACAACAAGAGGGTCAACGCAGCTTTTAGCTAGTTTTTTAATAAGTTTGAAAAGTCCCATAAAAGTAGAAGCAGCTAAAATGTTGCAACCCTATTAATTTTTGAAGATTGTCAATTTCAATCAATTACTATTCTCAAAAGTATTATTGCATTATTATCAAACAAATGTTGTTTTTAAACTTTCGCTATTTGAACATTCATTATTCTTATATACTACGAGACTAATCGCGTACTAAAATTACGAGATAAATAAATACCTCATCATCCCAACGTTTCAACCGAAATTGCATCGATCGTGGTCATGGGTAGTTTTACAAGTCTACCCGTGACTATGGTCGATGCAACTCGGTTGAAACGTCGGGATGATGAGGTATTTATTACAAGAATAATACTATCAAACATCCTACGCACAACAAAGACTCGCTTTCATTCGATGGTCATACCTGCTGAGTCTCCGGTTGGTGGTGGTGGTGGCCCGAGGAGTCATCTCCTCGGTGGAAGTGGTCATGGATGTATCCATCGGGTTGTCTTCCCCGTCCAGCAGTTGGATTTGGGTTTGACGTACAAACACTCCATAGTTCTCTTCACACTGGAATTTTAGAGAATGAGGTGTTTTTTTTTTAATTATTTTCATAGAGTATGATAAACTTCATCATCTCTATCTTTAAAGAATATCTCTTCCAGACAATTTGTACCGGGCAAATCAAATGAGAGCTATCAATAAATTGTGTATCTCTGTGCTGAATTGGGTATTGCTGCGTTTCGTCCCGCAAGCGGTTCGGCCCACGGGGCGAGTCGCCCATGCCCTATGGAGGACTTGACTACAGCAGAAAATAAAAGATCAGTTTGAGCTTGAATTGGAGAGTGACTTTATTAAGGTTCTAATGCTATATTTATGCAAAAACGATTTGTCTTCTCTGTCGCACAATATTGCTCGCGCTGCTCGCACACTATAAAGAAACGCGCGCGGCTCGTAGTGCAGGCATTTCACGGCAGAGGGCGTAGCGTGCGCACGGGCGCGCTTTGCAGCGATGCGACGGCGCGACGATGCGCGGTGCTACAAGACTATATTTTAAGGTCCCCATTCATTTTAGAGTGAGTGCAGGGGTATGCTTTTGTTTCAATTTATAAATAGATGCATTTTTACTATTTTGCAAAAATAATACTATATTTTTAAGCAATAAAACTATAAAGCTAAGCATTCACTAGGTGGCCCACATCGGGTCGCATCGCAACACAAAAATCTGCTTGATCTACATTTTGTATGAAACTGAAACTGTGTCGATTAGAGATTCATACAAAATGTATAGCAAGTGGATTTTTGCATTGCGATGCGACTCGATGCGTCCCACCTAGAGGACGCTTAGCATCACAATGTACCATCTTTTTCTTCTTGATATGAGCCTTAATTGTGTCTATAAACATGAGGCAAGTTGTTCTAATTCTAATTCTAATTTGAAGTAGGGGCGATAAGTCCTGCACTGACGTCCCGCAAGGGGTGTTTTGTGCATTTCCCCCTCCAGCGTCTACCCGAGCCAGCCCAGCTCCTTAAAGTAACGGAGCGTGGCTCTGGGCCGCTGGCATAACTGCTCCAGTAGCTTAGATGGTGAATCAGATGATGGCGATGCAGATGCCAAAGCTGATGATAATGCAGAAGCATCATGCAATCCGTTAGCTATTCTAGTGTCTTCCGCGGCCTTGCAGTGCCACAGAACATGCTCTACAGTTTCGTTCTCCTGCAAACAGCCACGACAAAGTGGGCTGTCAGTGGCTCCAAGTTTAGACAAGTGACTATTTAAGTTGCAGTGACCAGTCATGAGTCCTACCATAAGTCGGAGGTCTGAGGCAAGTTGTTGTGCAGTAGCAAATTTAGATGTCAGCAGGGGTGAGGGGTGCGGGTTTGCAAAGCTTGTAGCTTACTTGAAAGACATAATATTAAGTTTGATTTGCCAGCTATAAATCATTTATAGTGAAGCGAAGTGCAGACTGCCAGCTCAAAAAGACTATTTTTCATTTATTTATTACTACTAGCTGACCCTATATAGCCGTGGTGGTCAAGAGGTAGTGACACCCGCCTTACAATCGTGAGGTCGTGGGTTCAAATCCCCGGTCCCGTACCAATGAGTTCTTTGGAATTTATGTACGGAATTTTACACCACTGGCTTTTCGGTGAAGGAAAACATTGTGAGGCAACCTACATACGTCCGTAGAAGAAATTCGATGGCGTATGTGAATCCACCAACCCGCACTTGGGCCAGCGTGGTGGATATGGCCCAATCACCCTTCGTGGGTAGGCCTAAGTTCTGCAGTGGACTATTAAAAAGGCTGATACAGTACAGTACAGTACTAGCTGACCCGCCAAAAATCACCAATACAATAAATTGTGATTATAAATTGATTTATAAACTATCCTCATATATCTCTCAAGTTGGACTGCACAAAGTGTATAAAATGTTAAAATTGGTTCAGTAGTTGAGGAGTTCATTGTGGATAAACACTGTGACATGAAAATTTTATATTTAAAGGCTATTGTCTGTAGAAAAAAATAATGGTGTATTTGAATCCAAGCCAGCTTAGCCAAATATAGCCAGCACCCTTTCTTTCCTTAAATGAGTAGGCTTATGTTCAAGATGGACTCTCATAAGGCCAGTTCAGTGTAGTACAGAACTGTGTACTTAACATATTAGTGGAGTGGGGCTAGCAAAGGGGGATAACTACTATAGAATCATTTTAAATAAAGTTTTTAACGTATACTTACCCTGAAATAGGCATGACCACGGACGGTGCCGTTGTTCTTTCCCTTCGGCTCGTCGAGCACGATTCCAATCCATTTGCCTGTAGCAAACGTAGGGTAGCCCATATACGCTACCGAACCTTTTACATCTTTCCCGACGACCAACACGCGCTGGCCCAGCGTCAGACTCTTCTCCGACATAGCTACGCTTTATTTTCATACAACACGCTGCAAAAACGTACCAAAACAATGAGAAAACTGATCGAAATCCTATATTAAATTCCAATTGAATTTAAACTTGCCTTATTTAGGTTTTGAGACCAATTCTAGTTTAAAGAATATTTAATGTGTACAAATTATTAAAAGCGCACTGTCGGCACACGTTTATTTGATGTTATTTAATTTTTAATTAAGAATAATTTAAATATTTTCCAAATATATTGATGCAGACAAAATTGCAGCAATTTTGATTGCAAATTGTAGTAAAAGTCATTGTCAATGTCAGTTGAGTTGTCAAATTACTCATCTCTGCGTTTCGTTTCTGCCGTTCGCCATGTAACTAGCAATAACGGAACATAACGTTAATAAAAATCGGCCAAGAGAGAGACTCGCGCACGAAGGGTTCCGTACCATATGAGATCCCCTTGATCCCATTTTAAGCATCTACCTACATTTAAAATCTATTAAAAAACGGCAATCAAATTGCGTTTTTTCCTTAACTATTTATTTTATTCTGTTTATAGTATTTTTGTTATCGCGGCATCAGAAATACGAGTACATCATCTTTTAAAAAAATCTACTGTCTAGCTACCACGGATCATGAGATATGTACAGCCTGATGGACAGACAGTCGGACGGACAGCGGAGTTTTAGTAATAGGGCCCCGTTTTTACATTTTAGGTACAAAATACTTAGGCAAATATTAACAAACTTGTAAAATAAATTATGTAAAACGATGAAAATTATGTAAAAAAACGTAATTGTCTCGTCATACCTGGTGCCTGTATAATATTAATATTTTTGTCATTAATATTAAAATCTAAATGTAACACAGTTCAACAATAAATGTTCTTTGACTTTTTTGACTTTTGAATAAACTAAAATAACCGGTAGCTTGGGCCCCGCCCCGCTGCCGGCGTCAGCCTAGTTTTTTATGATACAGGTACCTATATATATTTTTTATACCTTTGTATTGTAAAAAACTTAGAAAGGAAACGAAATAAATGTGTAACTAGTAAGTAAGTTCGTATAGGCCGGGTGGCTAGCCCTGGTGTCAGAGTTTTCAAGCCGCCTGAAGGCCTCTGTGTAACAAAAATAATACAATCAGAATTCAAACTTGTTTGCCACCTTTTTGCAACAACGGCTTCCCAGCCAGCTTACGATTTTACCTTCAACCGACTGGTAAAAAGGGGAAGTTTTCAGTTCGGTTGTCAATTTGCTACGTACATATACAATAACATCTTGCCAAGATTATTCTTAGCAATTACATCAATAATCATTTATGAATAGCAGCTTAGTAATTACAATCGCGCTGAATAAGCCATTTAATCTCAAAGTGGAGCAAAAACTTGACCAACTTTTCGCGTGTGCATATTCGGATACTTTCACTTGACGTGTCCGCGTTTCGTTTCGCTCCTATTGTGATTATTGCGGCTAAATATAATGAGCCACTTTCTTTGCGGCGCAGCGCTCTTCTATCTTAACATGATATTATATTCAGCCTACTTCTACCCGCTGCTAAATCTAAGTCTCCTCTTTCCCGCCACATTTTCTAGTCCTGTGAAAACTTATTCAAAGTTTGGTTAAGTATGTAATCTACTTACCTACTTAATGGCTAAAGCCGGAAACATACTATCGGACGCGGGTTACGGACGCGACTGACAGCCGCGACTTGGCAATGTGCACAGTCTTAAAACATCCGGTGTGCCAGATCGCTCTCGGACGTCCGAACGCTCAAGGTCGTCCGAAGGTGACGTCCGCGACTTATGTCCGATAGTGTGCACGGGTCAGTGTACTTTCATAGTCTAAGTTGCGGCTGTCAGTCGTGTCCGTAAGCCGCGTCTGATAGTATGTTTCGAGTTTTAAGCTCGAAACATACTATCGGACACAATACAGCCGTGCACACTATCGGACATAAGTCGCGGACGTCACCTTCGGACGACCTTGAGCGTTCTGACGTTCGAGAGCGATCTGGCACACCGGATGTCTTAAGACTGTGCACATTGCTAAGTCGCGGCTGTCAGTTGCGTTCGTAAGCCGCGTCCGATAGTATGTTTCGAGCTTAAGCCTCCTCTTTCCTGCCACATTTTCTAGTCCTGTGCAAAATTATTCAAAGTTTGGTTAATTAGTCTACTTACCTACTTAATGGCTAATCATTTGCTTTCATTTAATGTGTGATTATTTATAAACGAATAATTTCATACTGAAAAATAGTATTTTATAGGGTGAAAAGGCCAGTTTGCCGACCACCACCGGTTCACGACCACTTTTTCATAAAACCACTATAAATAGTTAAATAAAAGCGCGCCAACGTTTGTTTTGGTTTTTTAACGATACTTTAGTCTATCGCTTCCCCTCCGCGACACTGTGATTTATCTTCTAGTACGTGATGCACTTCAATGAGCCTGTGAACCAGACCCATAGTGGACGTGTCGGAATTGGTTGCACAAATTTACGATAAAAATAGTGAGAGGACACTTTTTCAACTGCAAGTAAAACAAGTTTTTGTCGAGATTCACGCATCCAAATGTAGCTTGGAATGTTTAGAAAAACACGTTTTTACCCCTAAAGGGTCATTTTAATGTAAAATATGCGCTTTTAATTAAAATAATAGGTGTTCGGCAAACTAACCTACTAAAATTTTGTATGCATCATTTCACGACCACATGGTCGGCAAATGACTATTTCCCATCGATCTTCTTCATAAATTTTCTAACTGATACTTCATGGTACGGCATTTTATTC
This sequence comes from Hypomecis punctinalis, assembly GCA_949316475.1. Classification (NCBI taxonomy): domain Eukaryota; kingdom Metazoa; phylum Arthropoda; class Insecta; order Lepidoptera; family Geometridae; genus Hypomecis; species Hypomecis punctinalis. Next base: position 5,854,902 of record OX438822.1, read on the forward strand.
TTTGTCAGTTTGATCTTTAGGACGTGGTTTATGTACACTTCAGAATGCGACCAGCAAAATGTGTTGATTACCATTAAAATATAAAGCATTATTTCGGTGGTCGACAATCGGCCAGCTAACGACCACGTGTCTTATGCCGTACAAAAATTACTAAATAAGTAAATAATACTATTATTAAAATTACTAAACAAGTGTGAATATATGAAAAATAAATATCATTAAAATAATTGAATGAATAATATCAGATAACTAAAATTAAATGTCATTTAAACATGATTATTTGATGCTGTTATTATTTACGACCCTAAGAACAAGCTCTAAAGCTCTTTTTTCAATGGCTTTTGAGTGGACGTCAACTAACGGAAATGTCGGACGTTAACTGACCACATGTGGTCGGGAACTAAAAAATAGCACATTTTGATAAATCATTATTTATTTTATACTTACTAACATAAAATACAAAAAACCTTATGTTTTTTCAATTATTTAAGGTTTTTTCTAAACTTCTGAGTATTATTTGAATCAGAACATTATCATTATAGTGAATAATGTCACTTCAAAGATTACTAGTCCACTAAATGGTCGTGAACTGGCTGGTTCACCCTAGGTACACTTAAACAGACACATAGGTACACCTACTTTTATGATTATGAGTAGGTATCTACTTGAGTAATCTCATATCTCACCTAAAATATGAAGCTTCTTTCTCTAGGCCCTAGGGCCACATACAACATCAGTTCATCGCAGATAACTATCTAGGTAGGACACTAGGCTTTTCATGAAAATATTTCGAGCTGTGAACCTATTACCGTGATGAGTATGGCCCTAGGACTTGGAGGATTTAACTACCTACCTTCTAGCCCAGGGTTATAAAATTAAATAAGATGGAAATAAGCGATTGTTATATTTTTAGGGTTCCGTGTTTGTACTAGGTAAAATACACTCTCAAACCTTGTCACCTTACTTTGTGCACAGAGGGGTAAAATAAAGTTTAAAATTCGGGCACTCTCAGGCTAGTTTATTTTAAGTCAGTAAAACCCACGCCACGCTTCTAAAAAATATATTGTACCTACATGGAATACTGCACGCAAGTGCCTGATATATTCGACAAGAGTATGTAGACGTGCCTACTTACCTACAAGTCGCTATTAGACTTCTTAAGCTGGAAACATACTATCGGACGCGGCTTACGGACGCGACTGACAGCCGCGACTGATAGGTATCTAGATAATGAATGTACACTGAGCCGTGCACACTATCGGACATAAGTCGCGGACGTCACCTTGGACTGACCTTGAGCGTTCGGACGTCCGAGAGCGATCTGGCGCGCCGGATGCTGAAACACTGTGCACACTGCTAAGGCGTGGCTGTCAGTCGCGTCCGTCAGCCGCGTCCGATAGTATGTTTCCAGCTTTAGATTATAGAGGGACCTACTTACATAATAGACATAGTTAGCTAAGTATTACCATGTATCGCCTAAATTATCTATGTTGAGTAGTTATTGCAGTAATGTTTACTATTGTAATCTAAAATATCGATATTTACTTACGTTATCTATCGTATAATGTAATGAAGATAAATAGTATATTTGTAACACTTCTCTGTACTGATAAAGGAACCGCCACAAATTCTGATGTAGGCACGACTCACTAAACTAAGTAAGCCAATCCCATCCAAAATATGTATAACAGTTATAACAGAAGGGAGAAAGAAACCTAGTTCTTCTGTTCTTTGGTTGTACCATCAACTGTACTAAAATTGTATTTCTTTGATTCTGTCGCGGCTGCCGATCTTGTCTCTCTAATTCCCATCTAAGCGTCTCTCATTTCGACCCTTATCTATTATAAACTGTCGAATTTGAAAATATTTTATTTAAAAGAAACACTTGTTCACAATTCATCACAATAAACTTGTGTAAGATTTGTTGGTTTCGTTCGGTGACACAAGAAAATGTCATTCAATTATTTATTTTGTAATAGATTAGATTATATAATTAATATCTACAAGACGTGAATTTGTTTTTGAAACTAGGAAACTTTTCTAAGCTAGATGCCTAAATAAATGAAAAATTAATGGTACGGGACCCTCTGCACGCGGTTTCGATTCACGCTTCTTTGTTAACCTCTAGTAACTTAATTAGCAGTAATTAGGTAGCTAGCCTTTTTTGAATACCAAGAATTAAATACCTTACTAGTACCTATATATTGGTAATTTTGTTAAGCTCCCAATTATTAATGTATTTTAAACACGATTACAGAGGCGCTAGCGTAAATTAATTAGCAACGTAAAAAGCGTTCTCTCTATCGAATGCCTAAAGTGAAAAAGAAACAGAACTATGCTATTTAGCTAATATAGTTACGATGGCGCCTTTGTAATCGGGCTTAATGGATCAATGGCATTAACCCTAGAAGCATAGGTAATCTATTTTAGATGTACGTAAAGCCTAAACATACGTCTCAGAAACGTACATATTTAATTTTTTTAAGGCTAAAATACTTTTATTTATATAACAATTATTTTGATACTATGTTTGAGATTGGGATGTAAACTAATAATAAAAAAATAATTTATCAATGAAAAAAAATATTATAGTTGTTAATTATAGCAACAAACAATATGTAGATTAATTTTGACCAGAATGACGTCATCGCAAAAAATAAGGGTAATATTCTTGTTTACACTAAAGTATTAAATATATTTTAATTTTATTTGCCTATTATTGCAACAATCTGTACAAGTATTCTCAATGATTAGCTATAGTTTTAGATAGATCTATCTATCTATCTATCTATCAGCCGTAAGATGTCCACTGCTGGACATAGGCCTCCCCCATGGATTTCCAATAAGGCCGGTTGGAAGCGGCCTGCATCCGATAGATCTACTGATACATAAACTTCATGCTTTCTTTTAGTACATAGGGGACAGATTTTGATCCTGTTTTCTTTTTATAAGAGTAATAAGCATACAATTTTTATGTTTTTGGACTCAAGGATTCCAAATTAAAGTATATATATTAGATCATTAACTTGTTTTAAGAATTTCGATATTTTTTTTCATTAAATTTTCTGTAAAGTCAAGACATCAAGCCTTTGTTCCACCCAAGGCTAGACTAAACTATTAATGATTAGTTTTATAAATATTCTTTCATGAAACGATTTTTTTTACTGGCATATTTCGGATATAAATTATAACATAATTTACCAAAGACATGTTCAAGATGCCTTAGAATATCGTCATTGTTCCTGTTAGTTTTACGACTACCCACACTTCATCAAAATACACAACAAAAATAGTTTGTGCCAGTTATTGGCTGTGAATGAGTCAGTTTTATGAAAGCAGGTATTTGTGAAAGATAATCATTATTGCCAAAATTATCATAATTGTCTTTGATTTAAACGTTGTGCAGAACCTGATAATTCACAACCTCAAGAGCTGACTCTTTTTGTTATTTTTTTTAGCTTTCACTGTGAAATCTGCTAAAATCTGGCCACGACACATTAATTACCTAAACCGTGAAACATAAAAAAATATAATGATACGTAAAAAATACGCTAAACGAAGAAAATGAATGTTGGACAATCTAGTTAAAAGTTACGCAAAGCCTAAACATACGTCTCGGAGGCGTACAACGCTCAAATAACTCTAAAATGACGGAACATTATCTAGTGATTCATGCACCATACGCAAGCTTTCACCGACTTCCGAGATGGAAAGCATGAAATTCTAACTTCGCTTATTAAAAATATATAGCCAAACGATTTTATGTACGTCTCGCAGACGTAGATTAGGCTTTTAGGGTTAAGCTTAAGTACCTAATCAAATACTTAATGGCTACCGATGTAAATTATTCAGTACCTACTCCAAGTAGATAGTGAGGTAGTAATGAAGATCCTAATTGAAATTCATTGCCATGCATAATATTGTGAATTGTTTATTGTTCACTTCTTGATTTAGAGGAAATAATTTGATGACCTCAACATTGGCGGCAATGCTATATTGAGGACATGAGTCATTGACAATGCAACTCACGAATAAGAACTTTATAACTCTATCAATAAAGGTGATTTTACTCTTACAGTACAGTGTTTTTTTTTAATCGGGGCTTAGCAACGTCATATTGTTCCGCAGCTTGAAATATTTTGTGAGACGAAATCAAACAAACAGCGCTCGAGTTGTTTGTATACTATAATCTAGAGCTAGACTACGCTTTATCAGTTGTCTTTGCGCTTTATTATGTCTGTTGACGAAAAGAAAACTATATTTTTTCGTCTCAATAGCAACAAGTGGGACATGAATGGAACATTCGTCATTCTTGCGTCATGGAAATAAAGACAACTTGGACAAGTGAATCATTATCTTTCTAGGTTATACTCGGTTCTAAAGGTCATTGGTTTTAAAAGAATCAGCTGAGACAAATGAGCGCACAAAGCAAAATAACCACGTTCTCAATAACCGCGCGCGCGTAGCGTGGCGATATATTGCGGAATTCCCGCCAACCACTTTCACCCACTACTTAACCTGCCTGTCCCGTTATGCCACGAACACAAGCCACTAAAGACAAATATAAACACCACAAATTACAAAAACATGTTTATTATTAATTGAACCATTACAGCAATTTAAAAATACAATGTCGTAAAAAACAAAACGTGATTATATTCTATTTCGTTCGGCGTGATTGCAACTAAAGACGTGAGACGGCGTCGATATAATTTCTATAATCTTTATACATGGAATCGCAAGGCACGGGTCGAGGGAGGCCGACGCGGCCGTATTCTCTTCTCTGTAGACGTCTGTGCTTTCTAAATACATATTATATGGTTATAACGCGCTCGTACTCATCAGGTGACTATGGATCAACATGTTAGGGGCAGGCGACGCGGCGTTTAGAAGCCGTGCACCTTGAGTTGCTCGGGCTTGACGAGCCCCGATTTAGTGAGCCACTGGCAAATGTTCTCGCGCTGATCGCCCTGCAGCTGCAGAACCTCGCCGTACTCCGGATGCTCCACCACGGTTCCGTTGCACGCGAACTCCTTCTTGCATGCCCGGACTATCTTCTTCAGGTCATATTCCGACGACAGTCCTTGCACAGTCGTTAGCGTCTTACGCCCGTTCCGCTGCTGGATCCGGACGTGGACTAGACCATCTTGAACGTCGTCTTCCGAGCTTTTTATAGCATCGGCGAATGGGTCGAATGTGTTGAGATTCTGGATGGACATACGATTGAACTAGACTTCTCTTTGTTTCAATGAAACGCTGCGATACTACGCACGTACAATAATGAACTGTCACTGATAACGCGCGCCGCTGTGTGCTCGCTGACAAACGACCAATTTACGCGAATTCCGAAATGTAATGGCGGATGAGAGGAAAAATGGTAATTGGTAATGTCACGCGGAGGCGGAAATTATTGATTGAACCATAGACAACCGCTCTAAAGCGCTCCATACACTCTCTAAATTAGTAACGGAGCTTACCGGTTTTATGTGATCTTGAAAAATTCTGTTACACAATTTTAACTCTTAACCCTTTAGTTTTGCATACAGTTTGGGAACATAATCGTCATATTTAGCAACGTAAAAATTACCAGCTATCGGATTTCCTAGTTTGTGCTCTTGAGCAAACTTAGAAATTGAGAATTTTCCTCTTTTGTCGCCCGAGTTGTTAGGGAGTTTGGGCACTTTAGAAAAATCACATTTATTTGGTTGTTTATAAACCAGAAAAACATAACGATGTAATCCAGTGCCTTTTGGTGGACCAGAGCCGATGTAGTCTGAGAGAACTTCAGCTTTAGTCATGTCTCCACCAAAGATATTTCCGAGCAACCAATGATGCCATTCTCGAAACTTAGGACTTTCGCGGCTTGGAGCGTCAGGGTCCACCATCGCAAGAGTGTAATATTCGGAATCCTTTGCAGCCCATTTTACCGTTGGCTTATCCTTAACTTGTGTAGGAGTTAATTCTTTTCCAAGTTCAACCTTTGCGCCACTAGGATAAGTTATTTCTAACAGTTCAGATGGAGCTGCAGTTATGACATCGGGAACTATACATTGTTCCTTAAATAAATCTTGAACATTTGCCATATTTTATTTTAATATTACCTTATTCTTAATTATTTTAAGAAATATTTCCAAAATATCTACGGCACTTGCTTCTGTAGTTTTCTTTTCAAAGAATACTTGTCATGCGAAAGTCATTTAAAACATGACAAAACTCTTAGCCGGTTGGTATGGAAACGAGGTCGTAATAAGAATAACAAAGAGATTTTACACTAATTTTATTCCAATAAATTCAATTGCATGGGAGCTTTAGATGAAAGTACCTAGTCTATGGTATAGACAGGAAAACAGATTAAAAAACCGTAAATAATTAGTACTGCTACTGACAGCTAGATGTCACTATAATCTTAGAGAATTAGTATTGCTACTTGGCGCTAGATGGCACTATTCAATTTTCCTATAAGGTTCACCAGATGTCGCTAATTGTTAAAATTAACGATAACGTTCACGCAGGACTTCCAAATCCTAGAAAAGATAATATATTAGATACTAGTTTTTACCCGCGGCTTCGCCCGCATACGCAATATATTGTTATAATTTATAGCCTATGTGTTATTCTGATATATAAGCTATATTATTGCAAAGTTTCATCTCAATTCGTGAAGTAGTTTTTGCGTGAAAGAGTAACAAACATCCATACATACATCCATCCATCCTCACAAACTTTCACGTTTATAATATTAGTAGGATATTCCTAATAATATAATAAACAAATATCAGGAGACATCTTACCGGTCTCTGACCAAAAACTAAGCAAAGCTTGTGATATGGCTGCCAGAGACTGATATACTACATAGACATATTTTAAATACATACTTATATAGATACTTAGTACCTAAATAACACCCAAATAAAACTTAAAACAATATTAATCATTCCTCTTAAATATTTTTTTAATTTTTAATAAAGACATACTTCTATATAAGTTTATAAAATGAAAAAACAAAAGATTAGAGTTAGTTTTGTATTAACGAGTAAAAATGTAATGTAAATTACATGTAAATCTGACACATAATTATTATAACCTATATCATGAGATAGTACACCTGGTATCAGAGCTACATAGTAGGTAAATACAACTTAAGGAACAAACCATGGAATTCCCTAAATTAACTATTCCATCTAGTCAAGCATGCGACCACGAAAAGCCACGAAAAGAACTCATGACGTGAGATAAAGTGACAGATATATACTTTGCCATACCACTGTCTCGTTCTGACACTACGAAAGAAATAATTCGTGGCGTGCAAACTAGCCCGCATGTTTTCCCAAAAGCAAGTCCTATCCCAGTGTACGACCACAATTTTAAATATACTATTTCTTTATGGCCTATGTTAATTTATTAATATTAGGCATTATACAATTAGGTATAGTATACTCAGACCAAATAAAAAAATCAAGACAGAATGTTGTGAACAAACGAGGTCGGCAAAACTACGCCTTGCCGTGTACAGACACAATTACACAGACATACAACGAAACTACGCCTTGGTTTGTCAGTCGAACTATGGCGGCGCAACAACGACGCATTCACATGTATAAAAAATCGGCCTCACTTAACTGTTCAACGACATTCTCTGGATTTTTTAATTTGCTCTGAGATTGTGTAGTCCAAACCATACATACCATAACTTGGTGGCTGTCATGTGGGCTACACTGCCGTCCACAAGCTATAACACCGTTAAACCACAGGGGGTCATTTTTCACTTTTAACACATTCTTATCCCTTTAGTTCGCAGCGTATAAAATAAACAACATTCAAAACAAAAGAATCCTGTTCCTTTTTTATCAAAGGTATTGCATTTATTTTTCATTTAGCATCTTAGAAATATAAATTACTACTAAATTTTAAATACTAAGTGGGACTAATCACTTGTATTCTCTTTTATTTTTCGAAGTGGTGGCGAGGACACTAACTGGGTGTAAACTGAAAGTAAATAATTTTGTTTTTGTGCAGGATTTTGCATCGATAATGAATATTGTGAATTATAATTGAGTTAAATAATAATGTTTCTTTGTGTTCGTATAACAGTCATTTGATTGTAGTGAATATGATTTAATTTATAACTGGTTGAAGTTATATGTTGTAGGTGATCAACACTGTGCAATATGTAGAAATGTACTAATCGTTTTTTATGTTGTTTACTATCAACACTGCGCAGTTTCCAGTAAAGTACTTATTAATATTTTTTGACACTTTTAACGTAACTTACTGATAATTTTTAATGTAATTTACTGATAATTTATGCTCGTAATATAAATTTGTTTCAATATTTATTACTACCCTGTGACATTTTCCTGAGATTAGCTAATAATTAACATTTATGAAGAAAAAAATCCATTGAAATCTTACCATATACTCGCTGACTTTAAATGCAGTTAATTTTGCGCAGGCTACTAGAAAGCTGCTGTAACTGGTCTACACTCAAAGCTACTGAGTTTGAAAACCAATTTCGGCTTACACCAAACCTAAATCAGTACCAAATCGACTTAGACAGCGCTGCCAAGGGACGCTCTCTCCACCGTGCCAAAAACCCAGAAAAAAAAATGGCATTGAGGCTGGACCCTACCAACCACATGGCGGGAAGAGAAGAAGATCTATGAATAAAAAGATATTTCCTAGTGTAAAGATATTATTGAAATGTGTTTTTTTTTCATATTTTTTGTTTATATCTACTTCTTCGGTCAAGCCGCAGTGTTGATGGTGAACAACATAAAAACCGCTCAGAACATTTCTATGCACTGCGCAATGTTGTTTCTCACCTACATTAGATTTCTCAAAAAGTAGTAGTAGTAGTATTTTTTTATCATTTTTCTAGGGCCCTGTAAGGTTATTTATAACCAGTCAATCAGAAAAAAAATTAAAAATCAAGAAAAGTTTTGCTTGGTCTTTCAAGGGTTAAAGAGTTTAAAATTATCTATCGGTCACTGTAAGAATTATTTTTATATCGTTTATAGTTTAGAAGATAGAAATTGTGAAAACACCGCTATTGACATTCTTATTTCTACTTTCAATAAAGTCGTCATCCAACAAAACATAACTTAAATACAGCTATGATCCCATAATTATTTGAAAACATCATTATTGTACAAATGATAGCTTACCTTTAAAGCCGTTTTTGCAAATAATTGTCTAAATCATAGTTAAAGTACTTTATCTGTCTAGTCCCGCGTTTTAGCTGATACCCAAAAATTTGGTTTTGTGGTTTAACGGCATTTTAGGTTATAGACGGCAGTACAAGCTCCGGGTAGCCCAATCCTGATTGAAGCTCATTTAAGCCGCCATCCAATCATAAAATACCCGTATAGAGCCCTAGTTAAACTAACTTTTCTCTATCAAACCTTGAAGTTGTTGAATAAAAATAAAATACACAATATTATTAAAACTATACGGTAGAAGAATCTATAACTCGAAACACAATTCAAAAAACTTCGATAGTAATTAAATGCGAAGATACCGCTTCTTAGAACAAATTCATAATTTCTAAGAAAGTTTATTGCATTTTTGGGCACTTTTTTACACATTCACAATTTTTTTTTTGAATCTGTTATTTATGCACATGAATTGAACTGTGGCTTATATTCTTAAAACTATACGGTAGAGACAATCAATAACTCGAAACACAATTCAAAAAACTTCGATAGTAATTAAATGCGAAGATACCGCTTCTTAGAACAAATTCATAATTTCTAAGAAAGTTTATTGCATTTTTGGGCATTTTTTTACACATTCACATTTTTTTTTTGAATCTTTTATTTATGCACATGAATTGAACAATGGCTTTCATCTATAAAATTTAGGAAATAGTGGTAATATCAATTTTATATTGATTTTTGAATTCATTAATCGGGCGAATTGGTCTTCACCCGCTCATATGAAAATTTATGCTGATACTATGGTGCCTTAACAGCTGTGCAAGGATTGGGTTATCCACAGATTGTAGATAACATAACAGCCATCAAGTTGTACGAATAAAAAAAAAGTAAGTAAGTTCGTATAGGCCGGGTGGCTAGCCCTGGTGTCAGAGATTTTAGGCCGCCTGAAGGCCTCTGACATGGCTAAACGGTTAAAACAACCGGGACCTACAATTTAACGTGTCTTCCGAGCCACGGTAGCGCTCAGTTGGAAAATGCCACCCGCGGTCACCCATCCAAATACTGACCGTGCGGAACGTTGCTTAATTTCGGTGATCGCTGACAAACACCTAGTCAAACTACGCTACGAGCGCTACACAGTTGTACTGTTGTACGAATTGGACTATAACATAATACTACTACTACTACCTATGCTAAAACTACATAATTAAAATACTACTACCAAAGATTAGCTACTACATACAAAGCAATTGGATCAACCAAATAGTTATAAGGAGTCATATACTAAACGCCACAGTTGATGAGAAGTTAGCCGCAGATGACACTTCGTCGTGATTCGCTAATTATCGCGCATGTGTTCACAATACCGACACAAGTGGCGAAGTGTTGAGCACGGGCGTAGGGAGCGCGCGGAAGGCATGAGCTTGGCGGGCGGGTGTGCCCCGGCGTCTCGTCTCTCTGGCTCCCGCACATACCTATATTTCGGCTTTTGCGCAGCGTTCTGCGCATAACTTCCCATCTGCCGACTTGTGTGGCGCTTAGTATACATAAATTGGAGTCCTCACAAGTAGCCACTGTCCTAGGACTTCTAAAATTAGGTACATCCATAGATAAAAATCAGCATTGAAGACATCATCAAGTAATCGAGATAAAAGAATTAACTTTTTATACATTTTGTGATGTATGACATGCCATATTTGGATTAGCAGCATGATAGACTAGACCTAAACCATACAATGACTATCTAGAGGCTTTCTCTACACCCAGTGTGTGGGACACTTAGATGTAGCAAATAGTTACACATCTGTATAGGCCAAATCATACAATTCGGCGGATGTGAAGTTAGCTACAAGCTGTGCAATATCCAATCAACGTGCAGCTTTCTAAGAGCTTCAGTTGAATATTGCGCAGCTTGTAGGTAACTTCACATCTTCCAATTTGAATGATTCCTGACCGAAGCTCTCTTGACAGCTGTACAAGGACTGGGTTACATGTGTCCTGTAGCTAACATTATAGCCCCAAGTAGTATAATTCGACCTATACATGGCTGTTTTAACTGTTTAGCCATGTCAGAGGCCTTCGGCGGCCTTAAAACACTGACACTAGGGCTAGCTAGCTACCCAGCCTATACGAACATACTTACTTATACATGGCTTGTCTTATCACTCAAATGTATGTAATGCCACAGCACTACTTTTTCTCATAATGCTGCTGCAACATTGTTGCGTATCTCGGAATGTAATCTCATATAAACTTATAGACATTATATGGGGACCAGTAGTGCAGCAACACCTCAGCAGTGCTGCCGCAGAGTTCAGAATCATACCTTAAGACTACACTACTTTGCCTGCGGCTTTCGCAAGCAGTGTTTCAACAGTTAAAGGCTCGCGAAGACGCTTCCCTAAGCTGTCTGCTTTCAACTGCGTCACTACTTCTTGAGCATTCTTGATTTTCTTCTTCAAATCTTCAACTCTTTTAGCTCGTTTCGACAGTTCCGAAGAAAACTTATCTAGGTCATCAATACCTTCTTTATTAAACACAGGAATACTGTATTTAGGCTTGAATTTACAGTTTGAGGATGCCTCTATCTGAAGATTCAGAATTTTATTTTCCAATTTTGTTGTATTCTGTTCGTACTTCACGCACATTTTTCCGAACCGTTTTCTCGACTCAACGACGATGGTCATCATATTCTCGCATTTTGTAATAAGTTCGGGGTCTGCTGGATCTGTAAATATAGTGTAATCCGTATAAAACACCAGAATTTTCGCAATATTAATGTTTATTTTGAAGCGTGTTCGTAACTCACCCACAAGCTCCCCCATTTTGCATGTTCGTGTACAGGGATAGTTTTAGGGATTTTTCATTTCACAGCTAACAATAGTACTCATTTTCTTATGGAAATGTAAATACTGAGCTAAATACAAATAAATATATAAAATAATTAACAAAACAAAAATATTTTCGTGTCGTGGCCAGTAGAATTATTTAAAATTCAAAATCAAAACAAATTAAAAAAAAATCTGTATCTATGGATTTGGATAGACAGCTAAATGTTCCAGGTAGTCATGTGTACAAAAATAGCATAATCTTTTAACTTTGTCTTTATTACAGAGAAAGAACAAGCTAACATATAGTAGAAAAAAAAAAAAAATATCTTGGTGGTACCAGTATTATTAACAACAAATATCGTGGTAGTTTTTATTTTATCAGCAAGTGCCTGCATGGCCATTATGGTAGTTTAGGTAAAGACTTCCATAGCCGTGGGACTACATTTACGGCGTTACAATGTGAACAGATCCCTTGATCATCTTCATGAATTCGTCGACCGATATCTGAGGAAAAAAAATGTTTTCATTATATTTTTCAAATTCGTACAGGCCGGATGGCTAGCCACGGTGTCAGTTTTAAATACGAGTACTCTAGTAGGCCCCAGACAAGGCTAAACGGTTAAAACAACCGGGACATACCCTTTTTCATAGTCCACTGCAGGACGTAGGCTACCTACGAAGAGTGATTGGACCATATGCACCTCGCTGGCCCAGTGCGGGTTGGTGGATTCATGCTCAATTTTAAATGCCATCCATGGTCACCCATTCGAAGACTGGATTAACTTCGTCAGAGGGATCAATATTATTTTAAGCCGATGTCATCATGAAAACGCGGTAACATCACGATAAATACGATAATAATCAAATCAAATCAAAAATATTTTATTATCAGACACATAGGATCCATAATTGAAATTAAAATTAGAACTTGATTATAAAATTCAATTAAATAAAATCGAATTAACACATTAAAATTGGCCATGTCACAAGTTATTAAAGTAAATTAAATTCGACATGTCACAGCTAATCATTTATTTTAACAGCACCTTAATGTGGTGCAGCAAGATTGGACATAAGGACTAAAGATGTCGGTGATGGCTATCAGAATGCTGTTGCCGCTCGCTCGCATCCTGCTCAACAGTGAGGCAATTTTTTTGCGCATGATAGCTGCAAATCCATCAGTGCGCGCCTTCGAAAACATAGATGACGCGCTGCAAAACGGTAGAAGCCGCATCAGCATTCTGAAAGCGTTATTATATTGGACGCGCAGGACGCCAAAAGATTTTTGAGTATATGCTGTCCACAAGCTACTTCCATAGAACGATTGGCAATAAGCCTTGAAGAGTGTGATTTTAACCTCGTTTGAGCAGGAATCAAATCTTCTAGACAGCATATTCGCTCTCACCGTCAGCGCCCTGCGCTCCCTGTCCATATTATCTGCCTCATCCCTCAAATAATACAAATATGATGCATCAATCAATGAATACCTACCGTAAAGCATTGAAGTAAACATCATTGCCGTAAAGGCGTATAAAGCCATTACAACTTTACTCCTATCTATGTATACATTATGAAGTATTTAATGAGTTTCTAATCTTCGAATTTTCTAAATATTATACTCACAAGACCATCGTAATCCTTGTCAGCATCATCAATCATTTCATCGATTTCTTCGTCAGTCAAATATGAGCCCAAAATATTGGTCACCTCTTTGATATTTTCGAAGCTTATCTGGCCTGAAATTACACCATTTAAATATTTATTCTGTTAATTGTTTAAAACAGATGGGTTAGTCCAGGTTTAAGCTTGAAACATACTATCGGACGCAGCTTACGGACACAACTGACCGCCGCTACTGATAGATATCTAGACTACGAAAATACACTGAGCAGTGCACACTATCGGACATAAGTCACCGACGTCACCTTCGGACGACCTTGAGCGTGCGGACGTCCGAGAGCGATCTGGCACACCGGATGTCTTAAGACTGTGCACATTGCTAAGTCACAGCTGTCAGTCGCGTCCGTCAGCCGCGTCCGATAGTATGTTTCCGGCTTTACACATAAATTGAAACTACAGCTGTTTCCATATGGCTATATATATAATTTTGTACAGTGCCCTAGGCGGAAACGAGGAAGAACTAACCAAAATATCGGAGCCATACGCAAACGCGAAAGTATATAGACATAGTAAACTACGCAAAATCTGGGCTACGGGCTCAGTCTCATTTTATATCTGTGTAATGGAAACGAGTTAGCAACACACTTTGTTTAATCATTGGACAATAATGCTGAATACAAACTTGCATACACAAGCATTCATTGCGTTGGGGTTAGCTTTTATTCATTGTGTTGCAAAGAGAAGTGAGCTTTTAGTATGTACCTATATAGATCAATCTTCATGCTGTTTCTATTATCTCTACAGACATACTATAACAATATAGTAAACCCATCAACCCATCGAGCTTGCGTATGCCCCACGCTTCGTAGTTCATTTATGCCCTAAAAAGCGGCAGGAGTAGTTCGTTAGTCATTACAGCGACAGCGTAGCAGTGTTGCTATGGAGGGAGAGGGAGGCGGGATTCTTCAATGGAGCGTACCTATTCACTGTCGAACCATACATTTAAACGTATTCCAATTCTGATAAGGCCCATGGGTTACTAGGCCAAGTTTTTATAATTTCTTGACCCGAAAGCCTTAAAAGCACAGAGCTATTATAACAAAAAAGACGGTAAGTAATAGCCATAACAATGGCTAGACTGACTGTTTATGTGATAAAGGATGAGTGTAAGCGCTGGGATACAAATTATTGCTTTACACCTACCTTTGTCATTAATGTCGAACAGGCGGAAGCTTTTCATGATGTCTCCATCGGAGTCCAGAGACATAATCTTCCTCATGACAGCGGTCTGAAAGTTCTCGAAGCTGAGCTTGCCACTGCCTCCTTTGTCGACTGCATTCACCATGTGCTGCAGTTCTTCTTTAGTCGGTTCGTAACCTGTATAATATAAATTTTATTGCTCATTATTGTACATGTAAAAATCTATTGTGTAATCTATTGGCAACAGGCAGACTATATAGCACGGGGAATGCCATCATGTTTTGAATAGAAAACAATGGGGATGTATCTACTTCTTATTTAAAGACACCAAGAAGTTTAATTCTGCCAGTCAAATAACATATTAAGGTCATCATTATTTACCAAGAGCTTTAATGGCGACTCTGAAGTCATTGCTATTGATTTTTCCTTCTCCGGTGTAGTCGAGCAGATTAAACGCTTGGAGTATATCATCTTCCTAAAAACATGTATTTTTTTTACATATACAGTTAAATAATTAATAAATACTTACATAAAACAGAAATGAAAGTGAAAACAATGCGACATGAAAGAGTCGAAAATAAATGAAGGCGCCACCATCGCTTTGTTAGCATTTTTGCATCATTTTCTTTGTGATGAAACTGTTTTCCCGTTTAAAGCCACAAAATAACACAATGTACAAGAAAATTAACAACTATTGATAGCTTAAAAGGTAGTGGTTTCAGTAAGAGTGACTTTTTAGTTACCGAATAATTAATTTCTACCTACTCTTTTAAACCCAGTGCAGTTTAGTGACACAATATGGGTCAGGCCTTGGATTTTGCTACAAATAGCGCAAAGGCGACGCAAATTTTTTGCGAGTCCGTCACGAAAAATGATACATTTTTGATAGAATGGGCATACATATAATGATAAAAGTTGATTTTCGTCCTAGTAAATATAGGATTCACCTTCATCTAGAGAGGACTCTTAACTTTATACCCGTAAAGTGAGTACCACGACGGTATAATAATATGTATAATTATTACGTCGTTTGAATTGAACAATATGGGCTTAATACAGTATAGTCATTTTTATAGGCTTTTCAAATATCTTTTATAGTGGTTAAAACAGAGCTGAGTCCATTTTGAATAATTATCCTTATATTACTAAGTTCACCTGTTCCCGCGTAAGAGTTAATTTCGGAAAAACTTCTTTGTTTTCTGGGATAACATTTTCTTGTTCAGTTTCCTCTGATTCTGATTTAGCCCGCGATAACGTGAAATCTAAATCCTCCATCATTTGCGATACGATTTTTAGTTTAATTATGCTAATTTTATTGATTCAACAACCCTTGCTTTGAAGCAAAGTTAATTGCATAGCATCCCTGATTTAGTAGTGAAGGATTTGAATACGATGAAACGATCAGTTAGGGATACCAGCTTAAAAAATAGCGACAATAAACAGAACGGGTAATGGAAAGTAGTATGTAGCGGTACTTGGCTTAAGTTCTGCTACTTTACAGTGTAAAACAAAGAGAATGTAAATAGTAAAATAAATACATGCTACAGCTGTTGTTTGAGAAATGTATTTTCTGAATAATTTACGATTCTAGCTATACGTTATAAATATTGTAAGTACCCCATACTTTTTTGTTTGTTAGCTAAGTATATTTTTTGTATGAACATACGGATAATCACACCTAAACCAAAACATTACTATGACACCTGTGTTTAACAATATTATACCCAAATTATATTTACCTGTTCACGTGTGAGAATCAGTCTTGCACATACTGTTTTTTCTTTCTCCTCTGCTTCTGGTTCTACGTCTACCACCTCTACGTCTTCTAATTCATCGGCTAGATTCATAATAAAATGATTGTTTTATATGAATAAAAATCGAACCTTAGAAAAGCGTTCATAAAATATTAAAGGTAATCTTCTTATTCTTAGTTATCGCGGCGATTATCACTTCAGAAAAATATTTGACACCGTAAAATCATTGACAAATCTATAGTTGAAACTTGAAACCATAGAATAAGAACTGTTGAAACTTTCAACTTAAAAACAAGGTTCTGTCCAGTTCTGTCTGTTCTGTAACTTCTAAAGAAACTTTTTAACAGCTTTCAATTCAAGCCACATAAAAAGTTCTAGTAAAAAAATAGGATGAACACGAAGAAAAAAAATCATTACTTTGGTTAGGTACTTAACGAAAAAAATAGTTTGAAGGAACCATGAAGGAACAATTTCAAAACTACCAAAAATGCGACTAATCTACTTTGTAGTAGAAATAAATCAATTCTTATGCTAGTCACACTGAGCCGCCCGCCATATTTTATTTATTTGGCGATTTTGAGGTTATAGTTTTGCACTGACGCCGTTGTTTTTTCCCTAAAACTCATCAAATAAACCAGCAAACATGAAACTCGTCAGGTTTTTGATGAAGCTCAGTCATGAGACTGTGACTATCGAGCTGAAGAACGGAAGTATCGTGCACGGAACGATAACCGGCGTCGACGTCGCTATGAACACACATTTGAAAGCCGTAAAGGTGACGCTGAAAAACAAAGAAGAGCTTAACATGGAGACTTTGACCATACGCGGGAACAACATTAGATATTACCTGCTCCCGGACAGTTTGCCGTTAGAAACTTTGTTGATTGATGATACGCCGAAGGGCCGAGGCAAGCGTGATGGGTTCCCCAGAGGAGGAGGCGGCAGCAGAGGTGGACGCGGGCGAGGCCGCGGCGGTCGCGGAGGCCCGCGCGGCGGCCGCGGAGGCCGAGGCAGAGGACGCCGCTAAACTATTCCATAGTTCTAAGTATCGTAATGTGATTACATTTGAGGTCTGGACTATTAAGTCGTGTTTCTACTGGTGTCGTGTTATATTCAATAGGTTTAGTGCTGTACGATTTTTCTACGAGCATCCTCTTAAAATAGGTAGCAAAAAGTCCGTATAGGCCGAATTAAACAGGCTGATGTTAAGTACAAGCTGCGGGTAGTCCAATCCCCGCACAGTTCATAAGCTTTAGTCAGGATTGAGTTATCCACAGCTTGTAGTCAAAATCACAACCACCAAGTTGATTCGGCCTATAGCAAATTATTTGTAAGTTACATAAATATTTAAGAAATCCAGTGTTTTAGTTCTAATTAATTTTTTCCCTTCAAAAACTAGGTCTACAGATAATAGTTTGTGTTCATAAATACTGCAGGTATTGAATGCCTAGAAATAGTACAATTTTTGTTCCTTTTCCAAGTACAATAATAACCAAGTCATTTGAAGTAACATTATTTAATTGCCTTGAGTAACCGAGATTAACATTTTTATGAAAAGATTTTGCAAACCAAACTTTATAATTGTAAATAGAACCTAGATATCCATATACAGTGAAAACTTATATGATATTATGAATCCATAACAGAAAAATGCTTGGTCTCTTGACTTGTCATGAAAAGATTGCACTGTAACAAGAATTGGGAATGAATTAATTTTCAAAACTAGCCAGACAAATTACAGTCTCAATTAAGGTGCTCTGATGGCATGTAATGTACAAACCATTTTCAGTTTTTAGAATCACTACAGATACATTACAACCATATAACATAGTGATTAATTCCCCTATGATTACCCCTTGAAGATGTCAAGCAGGACTGATTACTTCAAGCTGTCCGCTGAATCATTTTTGGCTGTGAAGTTGGCTATAGGCCAAATCATACAAAGCTGCGGATGTGAAGTTAGCAACAAGCTGGGCGAAACCCAATCAACTCGCATTTATGTGAGCGTCAGGATTGGACTATCCGCAGCTTTTAATTCGTAGTGGGGCGATAAGTCCTACACTGACGTCCCGCATGGGATGTTTTGTGCATTTCCCCCTCCAGCGTCTACCCGAGCCCAGCTCCATAAAGTAACGGAGCGTGGCTCTCTCTGCTGGCATAACTGCTCCAGTAGCTAAGATGGCGAATGAGTTGATAGCGATGTGGATGATAATGCAGAAGCATCATGGTATCTGTTACCTATTCTAGTGTCTGCAGTATCTGCAGCTTGTAGCTAACTTCATATGCGGCGACTTGTATGATTAAGCCTATACGGCTGTGCAAATCCCAATCCTGACAGAAGCCCCAGATCACTATACTAGTACTACACACTCACTGTGTGGGTTTTTCACAGCTGTCAAAAAGTAGATTGTTAATTTCCTTCTCTGATTGTAATATTCAAATCTCTTTTTCAAATTCAAATTAAAGTTAAAATTTGATGTTCGTAAAAGCTATTGCCATGTATCTAAATAAAAATGTTTTAATGCAGCATTAAGCTATCATTAAAAACTTTTTACTGCTCCAGGCAGCATTAAGGTTTTATTCATTCTTAGACCAGTTCAAGTCATGAAAGCCTTCAACACGGCGAGTTTACTGAATTAAATCCAAAAATATTGCTAAGGTTAAATAAATTGTGTATAAAATACTTGGGTTTTTTTATTACTAGCGATCCGCCCCGGCTTTGCACAGGAGTATTATACATGCTATAAACCTTCATCTTGAATCACTATTAAAAAAACTGCATCAAAATCCATTGCGTAGTTTTAAAGATATAAGCATACATAGGGACAGACAGTGGGAAGCGACTTTGTTTTATACTATTTAGTGATAGTGAAGCCTAGGTTATGGATTATTATATTTATTAAGTTACTCTATAGGGTAATCCAGAACTGGTTTACTAGCCGCAAGAAGGTTACTCAGACCATCATTAATAGACAATATTTTGTTGACGAAAACAAAACAAAAATACAGCAACAAAGATTGTAACTACACTAAAAACTAAACTACCTAGTGTTTTATTTTCGTCACCAGCCGGTCCCATCTCAGCATGATGCTGGTTTTATTATACAACCGGCGCTGGTCTTCCGTCGAGACCGGCAAGTGACGTCGCGTACAATTTGCGGTTTCCTTCTAACAAACACTGAAAATATTATAACTAACATTAAATCAAAGTTTGTGAATACCACAGGCAAAAAAAAAAAAATTATGAACAACTTTAACTACTAGGTCAACCCAGAATTTAGAAAAAAAAATAACATCAGCTGTTTCATACATTTTGTCGATTCTGATTGGTAATTTTGCATGGAATACCTATCTGATTTTTTTTCTCGAGGTCCGGGATAACCCCATAGTACAAGTTGCTCATACCGATGGTATTGATCACCTTTCGGTTTAGTACTGGGCATAGAGATAACCCTGTATAGGTAGATACTGCCTACTGCATATTAGGCCCAATTATGAAGACCCAACTTAGTTACATTAGCTATTTAGAATATTTCTGTTTCTTGTTCACTTAAGGCATTCGATTGAGAGAACACGTTTTACGTTGTTATTAAAGGTGACGTCCACAAGTGGTATATTATTCAGAGAAAAATCGAACCAAGATGATATACACATCATTTGAAAGCTTGATTTATGGGCTGCTTAAAAATATTTATTTTAGATTTTTTTATCCCTCCATTTGTTTAAATGTGAAAAATAAATTGTATGAAAAATAATAATACAACTATGTATTTTTTCTAGTTTAGCAATAGTGAATTGCTTTTAACGTTATTTTACTTGCATTCGTAGCTGATTCTCCACATTCATCTCTTAATTTGCTCAAATTAAAAATTTTAACCTACCAGTGTGACCAGTTAGTAAGTACAATGTGACAAAAAATCACTTAAAAACTGTGTCTAACTGGTAAAAATGCTTCTATTTAACAATTTGAAGGTTACTTAATCAGGGTTACTAGAGATAAACTACCTATTGAGCCAAATATATTTATTAATCCTAATAGATTCAAAATTAATTTAAAAAAAAAAACGGAGGGCTCTTTTTTGGTTTTAACTGAAGTAATAGACTCAGAAAAATATGAACTTTCTCGAAATGTAACGAGTGTTGTGGTTAGAATTTTTGATTATTATTATACCAGCCTCCATACATTTTGTGGACATGTCCTTTACGATGGCGCCCTCAGAGCAAATAAAAAAATCAAGAGAGAACGTCGTTGAACAGTCAAGTGAGGCCGGTTTTTTATCCATGTGTGAGTGCGTCGCTGTTGCGCCGCCATAGTTCGACTAACAAGCCAAGGCGTAGTTTCCTTGTACGTTGATGAGTGTGTAATAATAATTGTCTGTACACAGCGAGGCGTAGTTTTGGTCGGCCTCACTTGTTTCTTCACAACATTCTATCTTTATTTTTTTATTTGGTCTGAGATGGCGCCTTCATAATTGGGCCTATTGACTAATCAAATGATACATTTAACATTATAGGCCTTTGTTAAAGTTACTCGAGGAGTTAAGTATAGGCCGCGTCACACAAGTGAAATGAAGTTAGCTACAAGCTGCTCAATAATCAATCCTGGCTGAAGCTCACACAAAGCAGCGCGTTGATTGGATACTGCGCAGCTTGTAGCTAACTTCATTTCCGCCAACTTAAGCGACGCGTAGCCTATAATAGTATGAGTTTATAGTTATGTAAACGGAAAACTATGGCACAGCCCGGACACTCCGCGATTTTCCATACAAAATCTGGGTCCAGACTCGTGGTTACACCGCTTTGTTACACCAGTGTGACTACGAGGAAACTTTTTTCCTCGTGGTTACACCGACTGGTGTAACCACGAGTAAACTAATAAAACGTAGGACTCGTGGTCACACTGCTAGTGTAGGGAAATAAAAAAAAATCTGTAGGTACTATATAAGATGACCTTGTAAACCAAAAAATGGAGAATCAAGTTTGTACCGTTTTAATTCTGGTTAATATTCTATCGGTTTCAAGCCTTGGATATAGGATTCGGCTTATACTTACATGTAGGTAAGTCTACCCTTTAAGTAAGTAAGTTCGTATAAGCCGGGTGGCTAGCCCTGGTGTCGGAGTTTTTAGGCCGCCTGAAGGCCTCTGACATGGCTTAACGGTTAAAACAACCGGGACTTACAATTAAACGTGTCATCCGAGCCACGGTAGCGCTCAGTTGGAAAATGCCACCCGCGGTCACCCATCCAAATACTGACCGAGCGGAACGTTGCTTAGTTATAGTCTACCTTTTATACTACGGACATAGCAGTAAAATATTTTTAAATAACAATATGCAACATTTTATTGATTCGTTCAATGGCGTTTCGTTTATATAGCTGTCATCTGAAATGTGTATATTTATGAAATAGATCTTGTTGAGCTCTATCACTTTTGTGAAGACAGCAATGGTCTAAAATCCATAGTTACGGAGATAAACAACTTTAAAGTTTGACAGCTGTCATCCGAAATGTAGATCTTGTTGAGCTCTATCACTTTTGTGAAGACAGCAATGGTCTAAAAACGATAGTTACAGAGATAAACAACTTTAAAGTTTGACAGCTGTCATCCAAAATGTCTGTCTTGTTGAGCTCTATCACTTTTGTGAAGACAGCGTTGGTCTAAAATCGATAGTTACAGAGATAAACAACTTTAAAGTTTGACAGCTGTCATACGAAATGTAGATCTTGTTGAGCTCTATCACTTTTGTGAAGACAGCAATGGTCTAAAATCGACAGTTACAGAGATAAACAACTTTAAAGTTTGACAGCTGTCATCCGAAATGTAGATCTTGTTGAGCTCTATCACTTTTGTGAAGACAGCAATAGTCTAAAATCGATAGTTACAGAGATAAACAACTTTAAAGTTTGACAGCTGTCATGCTACTTTAATATGAATTCTAGAATATGACAGCTGTCACTTTGACACATGTCATTTTTGAAACGTAAAATTATAATTATTTTTACCATTTGTTGTTTCACTTGGTTTTCTTTGAAAAGGAGCTAAAACACTAAAAATTACTTTACGACTTTGTTATACATAGTGGATATATTTTATTTTCCATGACATTACTAAACAGTTTGCAACAACATATCTTGACCTCAATCATATTTTCAACTATCCCGCACATCACTACTTACCTAAATTTAGTCAAGCACGATCCTTTTAGAGTAGTGTAACCACGAGGAAAAAAGTTTCCTCGTAGTCACACTGGTGTAACAAAGCGGTGTAACCACGAGTCTGGACCCCAAAATCTGCTGTCTTACGCACACGACACAGTACTTACTCACAGACAACACACATACGCACGGTCGCTACACGTGCATATGTGTGCGGAACGTCTATGGCTGTCAGCGACGTGACGACATGCCGCGTGAGTGAGGTAGTTGCGTATTCAATTAGCAAAAATGAATATAAATGTAGTGCTTAAAAAGTATAACAATTACTTAATTTGGAAGCATTTTAATAAAAGTCTACTACTTTATTTGAAAGTAAATATCAAGAGGAAGTTACCAAATAATGTAAAAGAAGTTCCATTTACTTATCCTTAGATGAACTGAATTTCTTCTTTTTTTACGTATTATTGATATTATACATATATCAATACATATATTATACATATATATATGCTGTGTATGTATTATATATACATACACAGCACAAGTCTTCCCTATAGTCATAGTCTAGGTATTTTTTATTACAAGATCTACCGGCCAGTGCAGCCCGCACGCAGAGTACACGATCGGTACGTGAAACGCGGGGTGGATGTGAGGAAGACTCAAACGGGTGGGGGGGTAACGAGTGATCGTTCTATACGTAGTATTATTATATCTTCTTTGACTATGGTATGTATAGGCCACAGATCTCTATTATACATCAAAATTAATGGCGTCTGTGCTGTTAGCCATAAGCTGAACAGATTCCCACTTCTCGCGCAGTTGACAACGAATTCATTGCGCAATGACTCGCCTCGTGCTCAGATGCCATAAAGTTTGATTCAGGAGAGGGATAATGTGGTCGATCGAGAAAAGAAATAAAGAGATGCAATGATTTAATATGAAATGAGTTAGAAAGAGAAATGAAAAATATCTCGATTCAGCTAGTGCTAGATTCACCTGTGCGAAGCCGGGGCGCATCGCTAGATCGCAAATATTACGCACGATGTAGCATTTTCACATTATTATTGATTTATCAAAAATGGCTCAGCCGATTTCGATAAAATTTAAATGGGACCAATTTCGAAGTATACTCTTTCCAATAAAAAAATAATTATTGAAATCGGACTACTATGAAAAAAGTTATGCGTGGTTATACGCGTCGTATTGTATACCTTCTCCGGTTGTTCGTCGGTCAAAAATAGTAGGTAGGTAGTATTCAATATTCATATTTTACTCGCAAACTGAAACTCAGAACAAAAGACATCAACGCGTACCCCAATTTTAATGAACATAGCTCTTACTGGGGTTGTACCTATCATCGTTGTAGTAATATTCACATTATTTTTGATTTTTCAAAAATGACTCAGCCGATTCCGATAAAATGTAAACCACCTCTGAAATATGAATCAACATTTATCTTCTTCCTATCACCTCTATGCAGACGATTTGCAGATATATAACCAAGCTCCTATAGGGCAGTTGCATGAGGCCATTGAGACCACAAACGCTGATCTCAGACGTATAGGGGACTGGAGTAGATCATATGGCTTGACAATTAATCCAACCAAAACTCAGACAATAATTATCGGAAGCTCCCGTATGATCTCTAAAATTGATTGGTTCCGTCTCCCGCAGGTAGTTTTCGAGGGAATCCCAATACCATTTAGCGAAACTGTAAAAAACCTAGGAATCATCATGGACCGCCAGTTTTCTTGGAATCCCCAAATATCTGAGGTTAGCCGGAAAATTTTTGGTTCTGCAGCATCACTTAAACGGTTGCGTAACTTCCTTCCGATTGCTACCAAAACTGCGCTTGTAAAATCTCTCCTATTCCCAATATTAGACAATGCTGACTCTTGCTATCTGGATTTAACCGAAGAGCAACTTGACAAGCTTGAACGTCTTCAAAATTTTCGATTCATATTTGGCTTACGAAAATATGATCATATTTCTGAATTTCGAAAAAAGCTCAAATGGTTACCCATTCGTCTTCGCCGTAATACCCACATTCTCTCCTTCCTTTATAAAATTCTTTTCAATCCTACCATTCCTCTATATCTTAAGGAACGATTCGAATTCATAATTGGTCATTCCGGTTCCTTACGACCCTCACGAGCTCTTAAGCTTAGAATCCACACCTCTTCCCACGTCAATCTGTCCTACACTAAATCGTTCACTATACAAGCTGTCTGTCTCTGGAATGAGCTGCCTGTTGCCATCAGGCAGGCCAAGTCACTGCCTATTTTTAAAAATCTTATTTATAATCACTATCTATCTTTATGTTAATCTTTATGTTAATTATTTAGGTACTTATGTATTTGTGTATGTATATATTAAGTCTATGTATGTATTTAGTATATGTGTTATTATTACCATGTGTATATAAGTATTATGTTTTATAATATTTATTATTATTAATGCACCACCGACTATTCTGCCAATCCTTGAGGTTTTATTTTTTCTCTCCACGGGTTACCTGGAAGAAATCGCTATGAGCGATAAGGTCGCCCTTGTACCCTGTAAATTTACTTAGTCCTAAGAATGTTTGTATTTGTTTTTGTTTGGTGTACAATAAAGTATATATATATTATATTAAATATGATCTACCAAACAAAAAAATATTCATCAAAATAGGTTCATAATTGGCTCAGTAATTACGTAACATACAATAAAAATAAAAGTCGAATTGAAACCTCATGTTTTGAAGACGGTTAAACGGTCGATTCACACACGGTCTTCCGTCGTCTAGTACAGAAAAACAAAAATAGTAGCAGATATATACCCCATAACACAGCCCATATTTTAAGCTCGAAACATACTATCGGACGCGGGTGACGGACGCGACTGAAAGCCGCGACTTAGCGATGTGCACAGTCTTAAAACATCCGGTGTGCCAGATCGCTCCCGGACGTCCAAACGCTCAAGGTCGTCCAAAGGTGACGTCCGCGACTTATGTCCGATAGTATGCACGGTTCAGTGTACTTTCATAGTCTAGCTCGCGGCTGTCAGTCGCGTCCGTAAGCCGCGTCCGATAGTATGTTTCGAGCTTAAAGCCGGAAACATACTATCGGACGCGGCTGACGAACGCTACTGACAGCCGCGACTTAGCAATGTGCACAGTCTTATAACATCCGGTGTGCCAGATCGCTCTCTGACGTCCGAACGCTCAAGGTCGTCCGAAGGTGACGTCCGCGACTGATGTCCGATAGTGTGCACGGCTCAGTGTACTTTCGTATTCTAGATCGCGGCTGTCAGTCGCGTCCGATAGTATGTTTCCGGCATAACTCGCAAACTCAGAACAAAAGACATCAACGCATACCCCAATTTTCATGGAAATAATTTTATTTTAATAATTCTTACCTCCGCTCTCTTCTAGGAGTATTTTTTCCTGAGTTTGGGCGGGAACGCGTAAAAATTATGTCGCCGCATTGTATTATTTTGTTATACTTACTTGTGTTTTTATCAGTGAAAAATTATGGTATTTCGTTGATTATGAGCTGATTTACGTGCATGAGTGTAGGCAAGTCCTATAATGTGACGTATCATGTTGTTCCGTGTTGTTACCAAAACTCCATTGACGGCACTGAGGTATGATATGGGTTAAGTTTGAACTTGACCACGACTTTATTGGTCTATGATGGGACTGACTGACTATTTTGAAAAAATATTATGAATACTCGACACTGGCAAATGCACAAGAATGCGACGCCAAAACAAAAGAAGGAAAAGAGTAAAGAGCTTTTTTGTTCTTAGGAGTGCAAAAATGTTATAAAAGGACTAGCTTGGTCATTAATACCACAATAATATATTTACCTATCTGCAATCATTTTTAGCGAATGTATGAAGATACTAATTCCGAATTTTAAAAAAATATTTCAATTCAATAAAAAATATACAACAATAGGTATGGTTGTCGTTTACAAACGAAAAATACGATTCTTCGTTTGTCATTTCAACCATAGGAGGTTCACTTATGGACATAGGCCTCCCCTATAGCTCTCCGATCGGTTGAAGAATCCGGATTCGTCCTGCATCCGGCGCGATCTATAAGGTCACCCATACACATGTGTGGACATCCTAAGCTGCGCTTGCCGGTACGTGGTCTCTACTCAAGAACTTGTCGACTCCAACGATTTATCAGTCTTCCGTGATATGTGCCCTGCCCACTGCCATTTCAACTCTTTGAGATGCTAACCTAATTAACTACACAAGATGATAACTAAATAGGTATTTCACAGAAGTCCCAAAACTTAGCTCATCATTTCCCAACCTACAAACCTGTTATTATATTTACCTATAATCCATGCATCTAAAACATGACCTTTAAAAACTAGTTATACATCTTTTGTTATTTCATATGAGACGACTTGCCTTGAATGGTCAGTCCGCGCAAACCATTGCAAACGCACGCTCGCGTGACGCCAAAAAAAACATGAATTAAAAAGATAATTTAAAAAGTTTGCACTAAACTTTTCGGGAGCTTTTTGTTTTTTTTTTCTTTATTATAATTGGGCGCCAAATTATTTTTCTGTGATACTTTTTTTTAAATAATGGCAAATGCAGTTGTGATATTGTTATTTTCTTTTATTAATGTTGGACTGCTGCAAAATATTGGCGATGGATCAGGAAGCAATGGCAACTGTAAGTAAATGATAATTGTATTTGTATGTACACAAAGAATTGCTTAAGTAGTTTTTTTGCTGGCCTCAAGTAGGTTCTTAGAACAGGTATTTATCTACAGATTTTCCTCTTACTTTGTAATTCTTGTTATAGGTCGTAAAATGAGTCTAAATCATTATTAGGTAATACTAAGTTTGACTTTGAATTGAGACTGATACTTACACAATACTTCAATGAAAGTTAAAGGTCCTTACTTAGAATTACACTTATGTACCTACTAACTACTACTTAATTAATTTTATCAAAAGAACGTAAGTTAAATAATTTTATTGAAATATCTTCATCGTAATATCTTTAGCTAATAATTATTGTATACCTATATAGTAAAACACTGGTTGTGGCCACTGCCCTAGTTTTAGCTTTTTGTCAAAATTATTGTATAAACATAGATTATAAACAATGCAACACCATAA
Organism: Hypomecis punctinalis; assembly: GCA_949316475.1. Classification (NCBI taxonomy): domain Eukaryota; kingdom Metazoa; phylum Arthropoda; class Insecta; order Lepidoptera; family Geometridae; genus Hypomecis; species Hypomecis punctinalis. The sequence goes on from OX438822.1 coordinate 5,882,749, forward strand.
ATATTGTTTTTGAGAATGTCAAAGATTGAAAATTTCTTTAAGTAATAATATTATTTTGTCACACGATCATTAAAATTAAAAATGACTAAAAATGACACAAAGGTGGCCACTATGGGCACCTTTCTGTCATTTTTAATTTTTAAGATTTCATATGTGGCCAGGGCATAACCGCACCGGTATGAAATCTTAAAAAAATCACATAAAAAGTAGGTATTACCAACTATAAAGGTAGTTAATATGATCAACGAAACAAAAAAACGGGTAAGTGCGAGCCAGGCTCGCACATCGAGGGTTCCGTACAAGGATATTGTTAAAATAATTTAAAACCTGTTTTAGCATGTGCTAATGAAGTTATTTTATATGATACCTTACATGATACGATTTACTCACTTTGAATTTTGAACCCATATTTTGTGAATTTTGAGGCTCTATTTTTATGTGATTTAAATAAAAATGTACAGTTTTCAGATTTATTCCTATATGTGTACTCTGAGACAATGGTCTTCGCCAAATTTCATAGTTCTATGTCAACGGGAAGTACCCGGTAGGTTTTGATTTTTGTGAGCGTTGAAATATGCGTTTTTTTACAACATAACCGGCTCTAACTTTTTATACGATAACTAAGAAGCTTTTCTTTTGCACAACTGCAAGAATTCATAGGTTTACGTACATAGTTTAAATTTCAACTCGATATCGTTACGCGTTCCCGAGATAAAGAGTCTTGACATACACACAGACGGACAGACGGACAACAAAGTGATCCTATAAGGGTTCCGTTTTTTCCTTTTGAGGTACGAAACCCTAAAAAATACATCTTAATCTTTCATACATTCTTGACATAGGTATTTGAAACCTTGAAAGAAACCTTGCTAGAGCTTTTAAAGTAATCGTCCAATACAAAGAACTTCATTGACTCTGAACAAAATATATCGAAAAGCTGTTTTTTTCGCAATTTCTTGGTTGATCCCATAATAAAAGTTGTTCACAATGATGACTATATTATAGGTATTACAAAGCTTCGCAAAACATCCATTGTATTTGTAAGTACCTATTCTTCGTTCCTGCTTGTCGTACTTCATGGTTTAATTAAGCTATAGAACGCCCACTGCTGGACATAGCCCTCCCTTTTAAATCTTCAATAAGATCAATGGGAAGCGGCTTAGGTACATCCAGTACCATCTTGTGCTCTTAACGAGGTCGGCCGTCCACTTTGTTGGTGGATAGGACGTCCATTGCTGCTGCGATTTCAGGTAGGTACATCGTCTCTATCTAGAGCACGTCCACCCCATCGGTCGTCAGTCCTCCATGCTGTGTGTCCTGCCCACTGCCAGTTCGACTTTCCAATCGGCTAAACTAAGTGGGTCACTCTGGTTCTTCAAGGGTTCTCCTCTTTTCTGATTCGATAACGCAGTTATTATCCGACATGAATCACGTTAATCGTTATAATCGTATTTTTTTAAAATATTTGGGGACATCTTACACACGGTCTCTGACCCTAAACTAAGCAAAGCTTGTGATATGGCTGCCAGAGACTGATATACTACATATATCAGCTGTTCCATACATTTTGTCGCGGGTGAACTATATTTTTCTATGGAACAACTAATTTTTATTTTTGACAAAAGTCGTAGAACAAAAGTTGTTAGTTTTGATGTACAGAATAAGCCCCTAGAAGGATGCTAATTGATTAGAAATAACCCTGCATGCTGTACTAGTACTGTACTGTGTAGCAGCCGTGGTGGCCTAGAGGTATTGACACTCGCCTTGCAATCGTGAGGTCGTGGGTTCAAATTCCGGTCCCGTACCAATGAGTTCTTTGGAGTTTATGTACGGAAATTAACACCATTGGCTTTTCGGTGAAGGAAAACATCGTGAGGCAACCTGCATGCGTCCATAGAAGAAATTTGATGGCGTAATGTGAACCCACCAACCCGCACTGGGCCAGCGTGGTGGATATGGCCCAATCACCCCTTCGTGGGTAGGCCTACGTCCTGCAGTGGACTATTAAAAAAGGCTGCCTTTTTTTGCCTTTTTTGTACCAGCCTTTTTTAATAGTCCACTGCAGGACGTAGGCCTACCCATGGGTAGGACCCTGCATAGATAGTACCTAAATAACATCCAGACACAGAGCAAACGCCTATGTTCATCACATAAATGCTTGCCCTGGGTGGGAATCAAACCCACGCCTCTTTGATCCAGAAGTCAAGGTCACTAACCACTTAGCCACCGAGGCAATTGAACTCCAACAATAGCTGTTTTTAATTTAAGCTTCATAATTTGGTTGCACCTGTCATCATTTTACCTATACTTAGATATTCATCAAAGTTAATTAATTAATTAATTCACTAAGACAAATAACTGAATTGTCTAAGTAAATCAAAATTATCTGAACTGTACCTACAAGGAAAATCCATTTTCCCCGTAAATTAACGAGCAAACAATTACTTATCATACGAGTAAGATGTATGCAATGGTTTTCCTTTTCCGGTCACTCTCGGGGAATCCTGTACAGCTGTGACGTCACTCATTGCGAAAGTCCCGTGGTACAATCATTAACAAAATCGCTCAAAATAAGATATAATTTTTTGCAAAAATTAGCATGACCGACTTCACCCGTGTACAGAATTCGCGAATATTTCGCACGGATCAATGTAGCATTTTTCACATTATTGTTGATTTATCATAAATAGCTAAGCCGATTTCAATGAAATTTAAATGGGACCAATTTCGAAGTATACTCTTTCCAATAAAAAAATAATTATTGAAATCGGACCACTACGAAAAAAGTTATGCGTGGTTATACATAAAAAATATATATATATATATATACGCTTCGAATTGTATACCTCCTCCGGTGGTTCGTCGGTCAAAAAATCTACGCTAAAAACCTGCAGCTAACAAATAAGCTCGTCGTTCTCGTTTTACCCATAGGACGGCCACTGCTGGACATAGGCCTCCCCTAAGGATCTCCGATAAGACCGGTCGGTAGCGGCTTGCATCCAGCGCGCTCCTGCGGTCGTCCGTCCACCTTGTGGGTGGACGTCCTCGCTGCGCTTGCCGGTACGTGGTCTCCACTCGAGAACTTTTCGACCTCATCGGTCATTAGTCCTCCGCGTTAAGTGCCCTGCCCATTGCCACTTCAACCTGCCAATCCGCTGGGCTACGTCGGTTAACAAATGCGAGCTGATAACTTTGAAAGAGCTGAATCGATTTTGATGAAACATATCTTAGAGAACTGCCGACTAATTCAACTTGTAAAAAAAATCGCTGTCGGTTAATCAGTTTGGGAGATACGTTGCTACAGACACACACACAAGACAACAGACAAGTTAAAATTATCGTCTGTGAACGCGAGGCGGGTCATTGCGCAGTAGCAAATTCGTTAGCTCAGCTGCGTGAGAAACAGGGATGTGCGCAGCTTGTAGCTAACTTTACAGATGCCAAGATGTTTGACTTGGATTACCTAATGATGATTATACTACATAATACATACACTTCATATACACTACATACTACGGGACTACGGGATATACTACGGGACTTAGCGCTAAATCCTCACCCGAACCTTACCTAACCTCCTCATCCCGACGTTTCGGCCGAGTTGCATCGACCGTGGTCACGGGTATACTGACATGTCTACCCGTGACTACGGTCGATGCAACTCGGCCGAGACGTCGGGATGAGGAGGTATTTATTTATCTCGTAATTTTAGTGCGCGATAAGTCCCGTAGTATATAATAATTCATTATGCCATTGACACATTATTTTTTAATGAAGCTACAATTTTTTTTTTACGTTTTAAAAAACTCTTTTACTCTGATGTTATATTTTATTTACATAATAACTCAAAAAACATTGAATAGTCTTCTATTCTATACTACTTACCTAATATACTCGTACATACCAATATGCACAAAATATTAAACCTACCTTTACAGGGTTATTCGTAATCAATTAGTATCCTTTTAGGGGCTTATTCTGTACATCAAAACGAACAACTTTTGTTCTGCGACTTTTGTCAAAACTAAAAAAATAAATACTGTTGTTCCATAGAAAAACATCGTTCACCCGAAAGGAAATGTATGGAACAGCTGATTTTTTTTGAGTTTTAACAAAAGTTGTTAGTTTTGATGTACAGCATAAGCCCCTAAAAGGATGCTCATTGATTAGAAATAACCCTGTATACAAAATAAAACAGCTACTAAAAATTGCAATAAAAGACTGTCTGTGTGGTAGGATGAAAATATATTAAGTAAATTGAATAAAATAATAAATCACTAAAATTAGTACCTACCTACCATAAATCCGTTGTGCCCGATCATACCTACGACACCAGTAAAGGTCAGTTTGCCCAATTTGGCGCGACATCTGCAGAAAGTTACAATCTGGGATTCCCAAAACAGCGTGTCTGCAAAACTATCACCATCAGTAGTAGCAGCGGTAAGCTTTTACGAGAAATATCAGAAATAACAAGATTCTGTTTTGCAAAAATTAGCATGACCGACTTCACCCGTGTACAGAATTCGCGAATATTTCGCACGGATCGATGTAGCATTTTTCACATTACTGTTGATTTATCAAAAATGGCTCGGCCGATTTCGATAAAATTTAAATGGGACCAATTTCGAAGTATATTCTTTCCAGTAAACAAGAATTATTGAAATCGGACTACTATGAAAAAAGTTATGCGTGGTTATACATAAAAAAAATATTAGAAAATATACGCGTCGAATTGTATACCTCCGGTGGTTCGTCGGTCAAATGGATACACTATTTATCCATAATAATTATTATTTTCGCCAAAAATGGTATAATCGTCTGCAACCGTATACCTATCCACATAAATCGAATAGTTTGCACGGTCGATGTATCATCGATGTCGTAACCTTAAGGTGACGCATTGATAAACTATTGTTTCGAAAATTCTCCATTCACTCGGACAAATTTTACGCGGTCGCGCTGGACGGGATCGCGCCAGAGCGGTGGGCGGCAGTGAGTTTTTAATAATTTACGCATAATTGACACATTAAAACAAAATAACTTCTCGGTCTATTTAATAGAATAGCGGACTGGCTATTTTATTCGTAAAAAATAATGGGTTGTTGTCGGTGATCATTCGGAGCATTCGAATTATTAAACTTTTTTTTGGTGAGCAATTTGTAATTTTTTGTTTTTAATAAAGTCGGTTACTTTTCAAATTTTCGTCCGGTTCATTAAATTTTTAAAGATTTTCCCTTGTCTATGATATTTTTTAAATTTGAACCAATATCATTCATCCTCTCACATTGCGCATTCAAAAGTACTCGTTTTCGTGTCTCTCGGCCCGATGCCTCGTCTTAACATTGTTGTTGATTTTTCAAAAACGACAAAGCCGATGTGACCATAACATCTCATAACATTATATGGTGGTGTAGATAAACACGTAATTTTGCACAAAAATAAATTATTGAATTTCTAAAACCCTTAATACTTACATAAATCATAACATGTTCAATGTTTAGTATATAAGACAGTATATCTGTATACAGGGTTATTTCTAATCAATTAGCATCCTTTTAGGGGCTTATTCTGTGCATCAAAACTAACAACTTTTGTTCTAGGACTTTTGTCAAAACTCAAAAAAAATTTTTGTTATTCTATAGAAAAATATAGTTCACCCGCGACAAAATGTATGGAAAAGCTGATTTTTGTGAGTTCTGACAATAGTCGCAAAACAAAAGTTGTTAGTTTTGATGTACAGAATAAGCACCCAAAATTATGCTAATTGATTAGAAATAACCCTGTATATAATATGAACGTTTGTCTTATGTCTTTTATAGAATCGTAAACTATGTATTTGATCATGTGATGATCTTTAGCAAAGTTGTTGTGCATGACACAAAGAAGGTTTCTGAGTTGGTGAAACGAAGTTCGCCGGGTCGACTAGTTAAGTATAAAAGTTAGTTTTAAAACAAAATAGGGATGTAATGATATCGCAACCACCGCAGAATATACCTATAGCGGATGGATATAGGCTGCTCCCAACCGATTCAATGAGCTTCATACAAGATTATTTTTTGCAGAAATTAGCATGACCGACTTCACCCGTGTACAGAATTCGCGAATATTTCGCACGGATCGGATGTAGCATTTTTCACATTATTGTTGATTTATCAAAAATGGCTCGGCCGATTTCGATAAAATTTAAATGGGACAAATTCGAAGTATACTCTTTCCAATAAAAAATAATTATTGAATTCGGACTACTATGAAAAAAGTTATGCGTGGTTATACTTAAAAAATATATATATCGAATTGTATACCTCCTCCGGTGGGTCGTCGGTCAAAAATATGCCTATATGTTCAGCAGTAGACGTTTTATGGATGAAATGATGATGATTGAATGAGAGAGGTTCTTTGTGTTATAATTATTACTCATGTAAGTAGGTATAGTATCCTTATTTCGTCTTTACATCAAGGGTACTTGAATAAATAACATGGTAGAGTACACACACCTCGCAATACAATATATGTTGGCAGGTAAGTATAGTTAGCAGTTACCTAGGTAACGAATAAAGTAAAGTATAGACTTGAAGAGCAAATCTTTGCTACAAAACGCTGATAGTGCAGAAGTGAAGCTCTACATTTTGACTGTCCGAAATCAAAATCTAGTAAGTGTAAGTCATAGTTATGGATTAACTAGACATGGCGCTAAATAATAATAATTACAAAAGTAAGAGAGGGCGAGATGTGCAAGTATTGAACTGTGAACAGGAAACAATATCTTTTGTCTCTATTTGCGTACACGTTTTTTTTTGCCTGACTATTACGCACGACCTAGACGTAATAGTCAGACAAAGTTTTCGCGCCAAAAACTACTGTTGAATTTTTGATCTCATCAAGTAAATCAACATATTTATGAACTATTGTCTATTTTCTATCACTTCTATTAGTATTACGCAGGTTTTTACTATTATCTAGCTAGAGTCTAAATATGATAAAATCATAACCATGTGTAGATATATATCTATCTAAGTATGTATAGCACATCTTTTTTCTCACACCCTATATGCAATTAAGGATTCTAGTCATACTTATCTATGGTGTCAGTACTTTTTTCTTCTCTTATTATAAAATACATATAAGTAGGTACCTACGCAAAATGCGTATGTGGCAATAGGTGCACTGTATATTATAGAAGGAGCAATAAACTTGCTATGTTTTGATTATGAACAGCGAATTTATTTACCCACGAGTGTCCATAGATTCAATTCATTTATTTCTGTAGACATCAAAATGTTCTTGGAATCGTCAAGAAGGTAACAAAAATATTTCAAACAAATGATTTGTTCATTATATAACATTCGCATTAACACTGTTACACAATAAGCCCGATTACAGAGGCGCCAGCATAAATTTAATAGCAACGTAAAAAGCGTTCTCTCTATCGAATGCCTAAAGTGAAAAAGAAACAGAACTATGCTATTTAGCTAATATAATTACGATATAATCGGGCTTAATATACAGATATTTTATTTCATTTGGAATTACAAATAATCTCTACGTAGGTATATAAAAATTACTTGAACTTATATTCTGATTTAATTTTTAATCTCATATTACAAGAGTTCCGAAGATAACAAAAACATCGAACATGTAAAAAACCAGACTAGAACTAGTCTAGAATTGACATGGAATTTGATTAATTAACATTTAATTAAATTAGCTTTACACGCTGCAGATAACCCTTGTGTAGCTGCTAAGTGAGAATCAGTCAGGACTTTCGCGCGTTACGAAATCTCCAAGAATTAATTGTTTCGAAATATCGCTGCGCTCGTGCTTTGTAAAATTGATGATTTCGAAAACCGTGTGGCGTGTATATCTGTCTGTCTGTAGCATCGTAGCCCCCGAACGGTTCAAACTATTTTTTTTTTGTTTTTTGAATGGTGAATTAATCGGGAGTGTCATTTTTTTTTTTTTTTTTATTTCGAATAGGTTTGCGTGTTCTAAGATATTTTTCATCAAGTTGTTAGCTGCGGTAGAAATTTTATTGCGATTAGTTTTTTTTTATTTTTGACCGACGAACCACCGTAGGAGGTATACAATTCGACGCGTATATATATTTTTTTATGTATAACCACGCATAACTTTTTTCATAGTAGTCCGATTTCAGTAATTATTTTTTTATTGGAAAACGGTACTTCGGTAATTGGTCCCATTTAAATTTTATCGAAATCGTCTGAGCCATTTTTGATAAATCAAGAATAATGTGAAAAATGCTACATCGATCCGTGCGAAATACTCGCGAATTCTGAACACGGGTGAAGTCGGTCATGCTAATTTTTGCAAAAAATAATCTTGGTAATTTTTACGTGAGTGTTGCTCGAGCGCCATAAGTCGAAACTTATGTTCTGTACTCTCAGTGCTTTGTACCTACTAAAGACTAAAGATGTGCGGTTAAAACGATCGGGCAGCCCCAAGGTCACCAGCCGGATTCTGGCCCGCCTTTTTGTAATTATTTTTATAAATTATTACCTAAGTATCAAGAAACTTGAAGCGAGATGAAAATGTTAAATAAATAAAGTAAGCGTTTCATACATTTTGTCGATTCCGAGTTGCAATTTTGTATAGAACAGCTGATTGTTTCGAATTCCGGGTTGGCCCCGTAGTAAAAGTCGTTAACAATGATTTATTTACTAATTCAAATATCAAATTAGCACGGTAACGATGACCAATCACACTGATAATTACGTCAATGTCAAAGGTGACGTCCACAAGTGGTATATTATTCAGAGAAAAATCGAACCAAGATGATATATGCCTACATCATTTGAAAGCTTGTTTTATGGGCTTCCCAAAAATATTTAGTTTAGATTTTTTCACCCCTCCATTTTTTTTTTAAATGTGAAAAATAAATTGTATGAAAAATAACAATACAGCTTATTAATTTTTCTAGTTTAGCGATGATAAAGTGCTTTTATTGTAATTTTACTTGCATTCGTACCTGATTCTTCCACATTCATTTGCTATAGTTAAAAAATATACCCTACCAGTGTGACCAGTTACTAGGTACAACGTGACAAAAAACACTTTAAAAGTGTGTCTAACTCGCAAAAATGCTTTTATTTAACAATTTGAACGTTAATTAATCAGGATTGCTAGAGATAAACTACCTATTGAGCCAAATATATTTATTTATCTTAATAAATTCAACATTAATTTTTAAAAAATCGGAGGGCTCTGTTTTGTTTTTAACTATTGCAATAGACACAGAAAAATATATACTTTCTCGTAATGTAACGAGTGTTGTGGTTAGAATTTTTGGTTATTATTATACCAGCCTCCATACATTTTGTGGACATGTCCTTAGTTTACAATAACACTAAAATATAACAAACACAATGAATTAAATTATTAAAATTAAAACACGAAAAAATATTCATAAATAAATTCGATTCGAGCGAACTATTCGAATTTTGTACGTTTTTGTGTTGTGCCATTTTTGACAAAAAATAATTATAAATATCATATTAATTCATTATAATAAATACCACAAATATCATAATCTCAAATGAAGGTTGAATATTGAATAGATATTAATTAAAAGAGATATTGCATAAATGTACTGAGCTTGGGCCATGACCTTGTACAGGCGAAATCAAACTTCGTAGCCGTTGAGAAGTTTATCTACAAGCTGCGCAAAACCCAATCAACGCGCAGTTTTATGCGAGCTTCAGTCAGGAGTAGATATTGTGCAGCTTGTAGCTAACTTCACATCCGCTGACTTGTATGATTCGGCCTATTCAATGATACTGTTTATCCTAGTTTATTATAATTTTGCAAAAAATTGCATGACTGACTTCAACCGTGTACAGAATTCGCGAATACTCCGCACGGATTATTAAACCTTAAATGAGACCAATTTCAAAGTATACTCTTCCCAATAAAAAAAGAATTACCAAAATCACCACAAATTAAAAAGTTACGCGTGGTTATACATAAAAAATAAAAAGAACCGGACAAGTGCGAGTCAGGCTCGCACATCGAGGGTTCCGTACAAACATATTGTTAAAATAATTAAAAACCTGTTTTAGCATGTGCTAATGAAGTTATTTTATATGATACCTTACATGATATGATTTACTCACTTTGAATTTTGAATCCATATTTTGTGAATTTTGAGGCCCTATTTTTATGTGATTTAAATAAAAATGTACAGTTTTCAGATTTATTCCTGTGTACTCTGAGACAATGCTTTTCGCCAAATTTCATAGTTCAATGTCAACGGGAAGTACCCTGTAGGTTTTGATTTTTGTGAGTGTTGAAATATGCGTTTTTTTACGACATAAACGGTTCTAACTTTTTTATACGGTAACTGAGAAGTTTTTCTTTTACACAACTGCAAGAGTTTATAGGTTTACGTATATAGTTTAAATTTCAACTCGATATCTTTACGCGTTCCCGAGATAAAGAGTCTTGACATACACACAGACGGACAGACGGACAACAAAGTGATCCTATAAGGGTTCCGTTTTTTCCTTTTGAGGTACGGAACCCTAAAAACGAGACGAATTGAGTACCTCATCCGTTGCGTCGGTCAAAAATGTCCGTCGCTTAGAGAAACATAAGATAATAATGACCACAATAATTATATAAACTCTTCATATCTTCAATGTCATGTTTTGTTCGCTTATGCTGTTTTTTGCTAGGATTTTTTGTATGTTTATGTCATCGGTTTTCCTGAGCAAGATTGCGACAATAAAACTATTAGCATATTTTAGTCGCACTGATTGTTCTTAGAATATCATTGGTTCAAACCAAAATGAGGAAAAAATACCTATAGAACACCTAACTGGGGATCTACAGGGTTATATTTCTAATCAATTAGCATCCTTTTAGGGGCTAAAAACAACAGGGGCTCAAACTAACAACATTTGTTCAACTTTTTTTTGTCAAATCTTTGAAAAAAAGTTGTTCCATAGAATAATATCGTTTACCTTCGACAAAATGTATAGAACAGCTGTTTTTTTTTTTGATTTTTGACAAAAGCCGCTGATCAAAAGTTGTTAGTTTTGATGTACAGAATAGGCCCCTAAAAGGATGCCAATTAATTAGAAATAACCCTGTATAGTTACTTTCGAACAGCTAGGGCGTGTAAACGAAACTTTATGGATATTAAATGAAAAGGTTCTTGGATTTCATGGAACCGCTGATGTTATGTAGGTACGTATGCAGATTACCTAAACGACAACTCTGTACCTATCTATAGTACTGTACTGTATCAGCCTTTTCAACAGTCCACTGCAGGACGTAGGCCTACCCACGAAGGGTGATTAGGCCATATCCACCACGCTGGCCCAGTGCGGGTTGGTGGATTCACATAAGCCATCGAATTTATTTACTGGCATATGCAGGTTGCCTCACGATGTTTTCCTTCACCGAAAAGCCAGTGGTGTGAAATTCCGTACATAAATTTCAAAGAACTCATTGGTACGGGACCGAGGATTTGAACCCACGACCTCACGATTGTAAGGCGGGTGTCACTACCTCTAGACCACCACGGCTATATACCACCACCTATCTATAGTAAAATTATAACAAAATATCATTGGTTCAGACACATTTGACAGTCAAGGCCAGTTTGATAACAATCTTTATTATCTACAATTTGTAATAGGTTACAAACAAATCAGTTAGACCATCAAGAGGAACCGAGAAAGAAAAAAATACATTTAATATTTTACAATCTGCCTTTGTACTGGCTTTTCGGTGTACAGGGTTATTTCTAATCAATTAGCATCCTTCTGGGGGCTTATTCTGTACCTACATCAAAACTAACAACTTTTGTTCTACGACTTCCGTCAAAACTAAAAAAAAAAATGTTGGTTGTTCCATAGAAAAATATAGTTCACCTGCGACAAAATGTATGGAACAGCCGATTTTTTTTTTGAGTTTTGACGAAAGTCGTATAACAAAAGTTGTTAGTTTTGATATACAGAATAAGCCCCTAGAAGGATGCTAATTGATTACAAATAACCCTGTAGAAAAACATTATGAGACAACCTACACATGTCTATAGAAGAAATTCGATAGCGTACCTATGTGAATCCACCAACGCGCACTGGGTCAGCGTGGTGGATATGGCCCAATCACCCTTCGTGGGTAGGCCTGTTTAGTAGCCGACTATCAAAAAGGCCGGTACGGCGAAGAGGTAGTTTTACCACTAACTGAAATAAAAAACTCCTCAAAATCTAAAAACCAATGTATTGGGATGGCTACGCCGCCCTACCTACGCCAGTGATAGGTACTAAGTACATATTGTACTTTATTGTTCTTCTTTGTGCAGCCACTAGGCATTCCGCCTACCTTCCACCTTCATACTTTGTAAACAATAAGATTAATAGCCCGGGAGGTAAGCGCAAAAAAATGCAACTACTTTCTAAAAGCTGAATTTTTGGTATTATATTGTCTTGGTGGTGTACAACAAAAGCTCGGAGTCAGTAAGCTGGGATGTTTAGTATTAGGTGGGGATACCCGTATGAATTTAAAAAAAATGAGTATCTTGCAACTAATAAAATCCTGCAAACGCGTCAATTTTTGAAATGTTTATCACAAAAAAGAAAGTTTTTTATCTTACAACTACTTTTAAAAACTCAAAATTAGTGTACCTACGGGTAGATAAATTAATCATTCAAAAAAGTTTAAGCATATCCAATTATCCAAAATGTGTAACAGAATTTGTCAGTCAGAATTTAAAGCGGCGCTTCCTTAAAGCCAGACTGACAGGATTTTAACTTGTTTCATGTAATTTACTGCGGTTTAACTTGTTTTTTATTTTTTACCCCTATACCAATTTTCAGCCATTAAAAGTAGTTGCAAGATACTCAATATTTAAAAAAAAAATTAAACCACCTAATTCTAAGCATTTCAGCTGACTGACTCCGGGGTGTTGTTGTACGCCACCATAACAACGTAATACCAATAATTCAGCTTTAAGAAAGTATTGTTGTTTTAAACTTTCGCGATTTGAACATATAATTATTATATACTACGGGACTAAACGCGCACTAAAATTATCAGTCTACCCGTGACCACGGTCGATGCAACTCGGCCGAAACGTCGGGATGAGGAGGTATTTATTTATCTCTTAATTTTAGTGCACGATTAGTCCCGTAGATATACTTTATTGCAACAAACTTAAATAACATTGGAGAACGTACTATTTACAGCTATCTACATAATTAAAAATAAACTTATACAAATATCACTAAAACTAATATATATACAAAACTAAATTTATAACATTAAAACTTAATCTAAAAGCCCCTTTGTAGAAGGAAACGTGGCCAGAATGCTGGCAGCATTGCCTCGCTGAATGGCAATGCTGAGCTTTTGACCAAAGTAGACGCCAGCATTCTGGTCACGCGTCACTTCTACTAACCGCCTGGCCAAGTCTTTATAGAGTGATAGTAGTATATAATAATTTAAGAAAGTGGTTGCATTTTTGGCGCTTACCTCCCGGGCTATAAGAAATGAGCCATTTGTCAGACTCATCAAGACATCACTGTGGCCATGGATTGCAATGTGGCCATAAATCGTAATCGTCATTAATCATTTCCTTCATACATACATTGTTTGGTTTTCTTTGGAAATGTCAAGTTCATACTATTTATGAGTTGAGTATGTTTAAAAAGAGAACCGTTGTGGCGTTACTGCGAAATAACAACAAGATTTTAATCAGCAGCCCAGCCCCCCTACCGCCTAAGCAATAGCAATCGTAATAGCAATCGTTTATGACTTCATTTTAGTCATTTGGCACCGCCTATGTGACGTTAGCCATCAAAGTTGTTCATTCAACGATTGCTTTCGCAATCCGCACAAAGCAATCGATGACTATAAACGATTGCTATTACGATTGCTATTGCTTAGGCGGTAGGGGGGCTGGTACCGACTACTTCAAATCTATGTTTTGAATAAATATTTAGTGTATTTCCGCTATCTTGTAGGCAAATAAGTTTAAGGGCATTAAGTGCATTAAGGACATTTATGGAAAAAAAAATTACAAACAATTACTAATATTACAATAATTATACATTTAAAAACTTAATTTTACAAAATAGATAAAATAGTAATTATCAATCCGATAATTATTATTTTAATCATTCATTATTATTAAAATAATAATTATCATTTATTTTCACTAGGTACACTTTATTATATATTTTTAAAATACTATATTAATAATCCGTTAACAACAAATAAATATTATAAAAAATCTTTTTAAAAATAATATGACAAAATATTGAAAACACTTCAGTAATAAATAACACCCTTATTCTCACTGCACTACACTCTGTTCGACACGTGTTCCTCTCAACGAGGCATCATCAGGACGTGTTGACTCTTCGAGGTCGCTCGCAAGAATCAATACGAGGCATCTTCTTCACCCGTGTACTGAATTCGCTATTTCGCACGGATCGATGTAGCATTTCTCACATTATTGTTGATTTATCAAAAATGGCTCAGCCGATTTCGATAAAATTTAAATGGGACTAATTTCGAAGTATACTCTTTCCAATAAAAAAAGAATTATTGAAATCGGACTATGTAAAAAGTTATGCGTATATACATAAAAAAAATATATACGCGTCGAATTGTATACTTCCTCCGGTTGGTTCGTCGGTCGAAAATGGCAGACGGACGACCTCACCTACGACACTTTTCTTTTTGCACAAACTCTAGTTGAGTAGGCCTGTCGTACCAAGGGCTTTTCGGTGAAGAAAAACATCTTGAGATAATTTTTCGGCAAATATGACACAAGCGATGCCAATCGTGTAAAAAATTCGATTTTTTTTTATAAAATCTACAATTGTTTTATTATTGTTGTTTTTAACCGACTTCTAAATAGGAGGAGGTTCTATGTTCATCTGTATATTTTTTGTGTATGTTCATCGATATTATCGCCAACAGTGAACCGATTAAAAAAAAAATCTATAGGAGTCCTTAGTGGCCACATTTACTGTCGGCTGAACCGTTTTTGAAAAATCGTAAATGATGTAAAATTGTATACGTCTATTCGAGCGAACTTATTCTAATTTTGTAGCTAAGCTGTTTTTGTAAAAATAATTATACAAAACAGGTCAGCTAATTTCGATAAACGAAACGGCTGAACCGATTTTGATGAATCATTTATCTAAGAATATTGCACTCCCGACGAGTTCTCCTATCAAACAAAGTTTTTGATTTCGTTCATCCGTTCGGAAACTACAATCATACACACACACAAGCACACGTCAAACTTATAAGACCCAATCGTTTTGATGTCAGGGATACTCAAAGGCTGCAACCTGCAAGTGGCGCTCTCTATACAATACTATACCTAGTCAGTAGCCTTAGTCCAAGTTAACTCAATTCACAAACTGTAGTGAGTCTGGAGTAAACACGAAACGGCATGTTCGATGTATTTTCGGCAGTCCAAGTGTCTCAAATGACAAACAGTCTAGACAGCAAAACCAACTGTTTCGTGACAAGAATGGAAACGAATGAACATCATTTTTCTCTTTCACACATCAGGTCATAGGTAAGTATTGTCACACAGTAAAAACTTTTCCTTTAGAATGCTGGCCGTAAAAAAGTTTATTGAATTCGAATTTAGAATTGTTCATGAAAATAAAAATGTATGCTTTTTAGAATTTTACTCATTTTTAAATATGGATTGGACGCTTAAAGAAGACCGTGTTGCAGTTATTGCGTTGCATCGATGCGGTTACGCGCCAATTAAAATTTTGACATACTGAACAATTTGAATATAACCAAAAGATTCGTTTATCGTACCATCAAACGATACAATGAAGACTCTAGTGTAGATGACAGGTCAAGAAGTGGTCGCCCTCGGTCTGTTAGGACTCCAGCAGTGATAAAAGCTGTGAAGGCGCGAATTACAAGCGCTACTAGTGACTAGCGCTGAGTGAAGTGTCGATGGGATGGCTGCGCATGGGTTTTGTATGGCGGTCACCATGCGCAGCCATCCTCTCCACACTTCGCTCAGCGCTAGACTTACGTGCCGCTGCTGCTACGCTTATATAAAGTTTTCAATATCAATATCAATCGTTTTTATTGCACCATAAATACATAATTATTCTCTTAGTCTAATTTATAAATGTATAATCTATATAAACCCAGAGTTACATACTCATGGACCCTGTATTAGGGTAGGTATTGCAATTAACTTAAACACTAAGGTAATGGGAACGTTGTCTTATTTTACTTTTACTAGTTTGCGGTGTCGAAACGTATTTCATCTAGGAAATCTTGTATTGAGTTATAGCTTTTGGATATGAGCTTTGGATATTTCGCTGCAACAGTGAATATTTTATTTCTGTTTCAGTGCGTCTCTGTGTGGTGGAGGGGCGGGGGAACTACAAACGCACGCCAAAGTTCTGTCCCGTCTTGGACAGAGAGCCTTCCGGAGTCGAGTGTGTCATCGGCGTTGATAGGTAAGACATCAAGGGGTTAGTCGAGGTTTCAAAATTGAAACTACAGCTGTTTCCGTATGGCTCTATACACTTTTAACAGAGACCCTGGCGGAAACGAGGAAGAACTAACCAAAATGTATGGAGCCACACGGGAACGCGAAAGTTTAAGTAAACTACGCAAAACCTGGACTAAGGGCTTGGCATAATGTTAGTTGAACTTCGTATGAGCCGTATAGCTGGCCCTGGTATCAGGGTTTAAGCCGCCTGGAAGCCTAATATTAAGAACGGTTAAAATAATCTGTACTAATAATTTATCTGAATAATTTATCGACATACATCAGTGCCTCGAAAGTTTTCGACCAGTGTGTTGCCAGTGATGACTTATGGCACAGAAACGTGGTCTCTCACTATGGCCTTATGGCCTTATTAGTAAGCTCCAAGTAGCCCAACGAGCTATGGAGAGTCTCTCTGCGAGATCGAATCAGAAATGAGGAGATCCGTAGACGAACCAAAGTTACCGACATAGCCCAATGGATTAGCAAGTTGAAATGGCAATGGGCAGGGCACATAGCGCGGAGGGCTGATGACCGATGGGGTCGAAAAGTTCTCGAGTGGAGACCACGTACCGGCAAGCGCAGCGTAGACGTCCACCCACAAGGTGGACCTCATTAAGACCGCAGGATCGCGCTGGGTGCAAGCCGCTTCCAACCGGTCTTATTGGAGATCCATAGGGGAGGCCTATGTCCAGTAGTGGACGTCCTTCGGCTGATGAATGGATGGATTTTATCTGAATTCAACCTTGTCATCCGAGCAAATTGTAAATGCCACTCGCGTTCACCCATTCAAAGAATGGCCGTCCTGAACGTCAGTAACGAACACCTAATCAAACCACGCTATGAGCGCTACTTAGGATGCCTATATTGTCCATTGATGGACATACTAGGTTAGAAGCAGAAGAAGCAGCTGGATAGTGGATACTAGTATCCCTGGATAGTGGATACTAGTACGTGTCCCTTCGACCTTGATGGAATTTCCAACTTGAATATTCAAGTTGTCGGAGGCCGTAGTATCAGTTTAAGTAGGTACCTATAGCGTAAACGTGTCATCCGAGTCACGGCAAGGATCAGTTGGAAATACCCGTGGCCACCCATCCGAAAACTGACCGTCCTAAACATTGCATACGCTTGTGAATACAAAGTTAAAGTAATAAAGTTACTTATCTAAGTTAACACACTAGACCCAATTTTAAAGACCGTATTGTAAATTTAATACCAATGCAAAAAGTTTCTCTCTATCTAATGCCTAGAGTGAAAAAGAAACACAAATAGACTAATAGACATAATGATTAAAATATAATTAGTGCGTCAGATAGACTATAAAAAATAATAGACATTAAATTTTTTGTTTGTCAATTAAACCAAAATTGATGAAGATATAAGTCGTCCGTCAAAGTTCCACGTGACGTCTCAAGTGCCATACAAAATGTATAGACTTCTGTGAGAGAAGTAACTTCACGACCCCCACTCCCAAACTTTGACAAGGTTTATCTTTGTCATTTGCTGTTTGATTGCCGAAACTCACGGACTAATTTTAATAATGTTTTTTTTTTACCCAGTCATCATGAGTATTAGCTATTATAATTAAAATGGCGCCTTCATAATTAGGCCTAATGTTGTTCCAAATAACCATTCCAGGTTGGACTGCCTGCGCCGCATCACCAAGGGCACCGTAGATTTCGGCGTGTTCAGCCCGGAAGACCTCGTCGCGGCGCAGTGGGCGGACATCGACGTTTTAGTCACCAACGAGATCCGACACCGGGAACGTAAGAACTTTACTTTAAAGCGATTACACAAGTTAAGGAGTGTGTGTGAGATATCTGTTTTGAGGTTTTACAAATCGATTAACACCGGCGGCACGTACGAAAATGTGTCACGTTCCGTCTAAGGCGAGCATGAAAGTGAGAGCGCGGAACAAGCGATAGTAAGGCACGATCGGCCTAAGTTCGTCGTTCGGCCTAAGTTCGTCGTTCGGCCTAAGTTCGTCGTTCGGCCTAAGTTCGTCGTTCGGCCTAAGTTCGTCGTTCGGCCTAAGTTCGTCGTTCGGCCTAAGTTCGTCGTTCGGCCTAAGTTCGTCGTTCGGCCTAAGTTCGTCGTTCGGCCTAAGTTCGTCGTTCGGCCTAAGTTCGTCGTTCGGCCTAAGTTCGTCGTTCGGCCTAAGTTCGTCGTTCGGCCTAAGTTCGTCGTTCGGTCTAAGTTCGTCGTTCGGCCTAAGTTCGTCGTTCGGCCTAATAAGTCGTTCGGATTGTTTTAGCTGTTGATTCAACAATGTTTTCTTATGACGTTATCACGGCAAATTGTCGTCTGTAAACCAATTTTACAGCTAACCAATTTTTTTTGTTCTCCAGGACCGTTTGAACGCAACATAGTGGCACTAGTCAATCGACGGATCCTTCCCGATGTCTCTTCTAATCTGCATGCTATACTGAGGAACTCTACCCTGTGCCACCCCGGCGTCGGCGCTGACGATATACGGCCTTTGAGTGATACTCTCTCAGGGGTAAGTTATGTCACCATTGTTAATTTTATTCCCTAGAGCACCTGCACCCCATATTGCAAACTCTACTCTGTGCTACCCCGGCGCGGCGTCGGTACTGAAGATTCGACATACGGCCTCTAAGCGATTCTTTCTTTCGGATAAGTTTTGACTGATACACACAAATCAATACTCTATGGATTTCCAAAAACTAAAAACTTAGTTAAGCTGGAAACATACTATCGGAAGCGGCTGACGGACGCGACTGAAAGCCGCGACTGATAGGTATCTAGATAATGAATGTACACTGAGCCGTGCAAACTATAGGACATCAGTCGCGGACGTCACCTTGGGTTGACCTTGAGCATTCGGACGTCCGAGAGCGATCTGGCGCGCCGGATATTTTAAGACTATAATAATTAAGATCTTAGCACTGATTAAAGCTGGAAACATACTATCGGACGCTGCTTACGGACGCGGCTGACGGTCGCGACTTAGCAGTGTGATCAGTGCTAAGATCTTAATTATTATTGGTCCATTTATATGACGCAAAGCTCTCAACGACGAGATAGATCGAATAGGACCAATGATCTCAACTAAATCATCGGCGATTACTTAAATAGGTAATCATTACCTATAATATTTTTCATGATTTAGATCATCAGTCCACCTTGTCGGTGGATAACTTTTCAACCTCATTGGTTATCATCTCTACGAACTATATACCCTGAAACTTTAACTTGCTGATTCGGCGGAGGGTTATAACTTTGGTTCCTCTACAAATCTTCTCATTCCTGATTCGATCAACTCCGAGGCCGAGCATAGCCTTCTCCATAACACGTTAGACAACTTTGAGCTTATTATGATTAAAAATTCTATGGTAAAATTATAATCAGTTGATTATTACACTAGATTTTTGACGTCTCTATTTTTTTTTTTATTCGTAATTTTAAGATTTATAAACATATTTTCTTTTTCTTTTATAGTACCTAGAATCACTAGTTCTGGAGCGATCATGCGAGCCAGGGCTGTCTCACACCGAGAACAGGATCAAAGCGATGGCTCAATACTTCGGGAAGGCGTGCAAAGCGGGACCCTGGGTCGTGGACCCGCAGATAGACTCTCAGTTGAGTAAGTATGATCATAAGCGCCGGGTCAAATCAGTGGAGACCATATACCGATAAGAAGCGTAAGATCTCCACTGACAATGTGATCTAAACATGGTGCAAAAATTGCGCGAGCGTAGCTGGCGAAATAATATTTTCGGCGAAAGCGGTAAATAATGTAAAACATAAGTTTTAATATTGACTTACTATGTTAGCTATTTTTGCAGCTTTATCCACGAGATTAGCGCTTTGGTTTTTGTACTACCTGTTCACAGAAAACCTTTATGAAAACCTCTATGGCACTTTCCGACTTATAAAACTATTTCCATTAAAATATCAAGCCTAGCTCTATTTTAACGTGAAAGATTGAAAAGAAATTAAGTCGTATCTTTATCTTATTTTTTTTTTCATAGAACAAAAGTTCCCCTCTCTTTGCGCGGCGTGCAGCTCCCCCTACAAGTGCGCGATAACGGACAAGTACTGGGGCGACAGCGGAGCCCTGACGTGCCTCAGGGAAGGCGCCGGTGACGTCACCTGGGCCGAGTACGATGACGTCAGCGGGTTCTTCGAGGTGAGAACTATTTGAAAATATTGTTTTCAAGAAGGCACAATGTAGTAAAAATCGCGGGTCTATAATTGATAAGATTGGCACAGGACTGAGATGAAGAGTACAAGAAGAGAAGCTTAAGCTTAGCAGTGGGCGATTACGGGCTGATAATAATGATAATGCGTTGTGGCGATCCAGACATCATTTTAAGGCGCATTTTTAGCGTCTGTAGAAATAATGCAAAAATATATCGAGTTTAGGTCATTACCTACCTCGTATAGTACGTATTAATGATTTTCCTATTATTTTCTTTCATAACGTAATCTTAATTTAAAGGAATTTCATATTTTCGGATATTATTATCTTTTGACGTTGCTTGTAAAATATGGCAGCATGATGGCGGACTTGAACAAAAATAAAATTATAAGAATAAGAATCATTTATTGCAATACTATGTACAAAGCTGTTACTTAATTATACTTAGATTAGTGTCAATAGTAGACCCTTAACGGGCGTGCAATGTTTAGTTAGTACAGTTACAGTTTTTTAAAAGTAATATAATTAATTTACAGATGTGGATCCTAAGTAATTATTAATAATACAAAAAAATAAGTAAAACTTTATCATTATTATCATTGAAATACTCTTTTTAAATTATGAAATCCTTTGGAAAGTAACCACTTCTTTATGTCTATTAAGAGGGATCCTTCCATAAGTTTTACATCTGATCACAATCCAATTACAAAATATTATAAATGTCAAAAATAATGTCAAGCAAAATTTAGTTATCAAAGTCAATATTATTATCAAATTGTTTCAAATTATCATTTCTATACAATATAGTCAATATTACAATTAAAAATTCTTGTATCTTATAATAACATTTGTCAACTAAAAGATTATTTAATTGTTGATTTTTGTCATATTTCTGATCTCTTATTGACTTGGGTATTTTATTAAATATTACTGGACCCATACACATAATGCTTTTGTTCAAGAGGGTTGTCTTAGAAGGACAATACGCAATCGGTTATAATCTCTACGGTTTTCGATTACAGAGTCTGAAAGCGCTGAGAACAATTTTGGATTATTTTTTACAAACATTGCTGTTTCCATAATGTATAGTGAGGGAAGTGTAAGAATTTTATGTTCAGCAAAATAAGTGTGATGATTATCCTTCTTCGTTTCTAAATAGTTTTCGTGCAGGAGTTTCTACTCTATGAACGATTGTCAGTAAGATCATATGATGTCAATATGTAGAGTGCATTTTTGCTAATTAAAGCCTAAATACGAGGTATTTATCTTTATTACAATTTAATTAGCAAAATGGAAAAATATTTACGCCCTGATCGTTTTGACGAAGATCCATCTTCGAATGAAGATTTGTCCCCTCAGTGGACGCACTGGAAAAAAACCTTTGAAAATTTTCTGACAGCTGTCTCCGGTGAAAAATCTTCAGTAAAAGTTGATAAATTCCAACTTTTGGCCAATCATATATCGCCTAAAATATTTGTGTACCTACAAGATTGTACCGATTACGACATCGCAATACAAAAACTCGACTCACTGTTTCTCAAACCACCAAATGAAATCTACTCCAGGTACAAACTATCAAAACGATCGCAGCAAACAGGTGAGACTGTGGACCAATATTTACAAGCATTACGGCTGCTCTCCAAAGGATGCAACTTCAAAAATATAACTGCCGAACAGAATGAAAATGAATTTATAAGAGATTCATTCATAGCTGGACTTTCTTCGTCCTCTGTACGACAAAGGCTACTAGAAAACAGCACACTCACGTTAGATGAAGCACACAAACAAGCACGCGCATTAGAGTTGGCGCGTATACATAACGATAGTTACCAGCAAGCCTCTACCAGTTCTTTTGTCAATGCAGCCATTACAAACAGTAAAAGAGAAAGTATACAGGAAACTTGTTACTTCTGTGGTAATAAGAGACATGCACGACGAAACTGTCCCGCTGCTGGTACCACCTGTTTGAAGTGCAATAAAAGAGGACACTTTGCAAAGGTTTGCAGAAGTGCTGATCTACACCAGAGTGCAAGCACCGATTATAATGAACCACTTGCTGCAAAGGAAGATAAAAAGCTACTGTCACACGTTGTTGCTGGGACGGCTAATCTTGAAAAAGCCAAATTAGAAATCACTATTGACAAATGCTACAAAGCCAATGCCTTAATCGACACAGGAAGCACTACAAGTTTCATAGATAAACGTCTTATTCATAAATATGAAATAAAAACGAATTCATGTGATCAAAATATAACAATGGCGGCTTCAGATCTACAAAGAAAAGTTAACTCACGATGTTCAGTAAATATCGACATGCAAGGTCACAGTTTTCAAGCAGATTTGTTAATAATGGAAAATCTATGCGCTGACGTAATAATCGGCCATGATATTCTGGAAAAACACAAGACATTAGAGGTAAATTTTGGTGGACTCCGAGCGCCTTTGAAGTTGTGTACATTGACGCACGCCAACATTGAGCCAGTAAGCTTATTCCCGAATCTCTTGCCAAACTGTAAGCCAATAGCTGCTAAATCACGAAGATTTTCAGATAGCGACAAACGATTCATTAAAGACGAGATAAAGAAACTCTTAGACGACGGGATAATAGAAACTAGCTTGTCGCCATGGAGGGCGCAAGTATTAGTAACGAGAAACGAGAACCATAAGAAAAGAATGTGTATAGATTACTCACAGACCATCAACAGATATACACAACTTGATGCGTATCCGCTGCCATGTATAGAAGATGTGGTGTCTAATATCGCTAAGCACAGGGTTTTCAGCAAAATAGACTTAAAGAGCGCTTACCATCAATTTCCAATTATCGATCAAGAAAAGCCTTACACTGCATTCGAAGCCGAAGGTAACTTATATCAATTTCGTAGAATACCATTTGGGGTGACTAATGGAGTAGCAGTTTTTCAACGATCAATCAATGGCATCATAAAGAAAGAGAACCTGCGTGGTGTCTACGCCTATTTAGATGATATTACTATCTGTGGCAACAATCAGACAGATCATGATACAAAACTACAGCGTTTTCTCGACGTGGCCAAGCGGTATAATCTTACCCTAAACCTAGATAAGAGTGAATTCTCGCTAAAGAACATAAACATCTTAGGCTACAACATTTGTGATGGAGTAATAAAACCTGACCCAGATCGCCTTCGTCCCCTATCGGAGCTACCATTACCTTCAGACAAAGCATCGCTGCGTAGAGCATTGGGATTTTTCGCTCATTATTCCAAATGGGTGCCAAAATTCTCGGAGAAAATTCAACCTCTTTTATCGCAAACTTTTCCACTGGCATCTGACGCAGTAAGTGCTTTTGAAGCCTTGAAACAAGAGATATCGTCCTCGACAGTAAACGCAATTGATGACAAAATACCGTTCGTGGTAGAGACGGACGCGTCTGATAATGCCATTGCGGGAACTTTATCGCAAAATGGCCGTCCTGTTGCATTCTTTTCTAGAACCCTTCACAGCAGTGAGCGAAACCACCCTGCTATAGAAAAGGAAGCTGCAGCCATTGTTGAATGCCTCCGGAAATGGAGACAATTCCTAATCGGAAGAGCCTTCAAACTAATAACAGACCAAAAATCGGTGGCCTTTATGTTTCATCAGAGACATACTTCAAGGATAAAAAATGACAAGATTCAACGTTGGCGGTTAGAGCTCTCTGCATATAATTTTGATATTGTGTACCGCCCTGGAAGAGAAAATGTAGCAGCCGATGCATTATCAAGGGCTGTAACGCCACTCGTAGCCTCTACAACTGGATCGTCGCATGAAAACGCATTGAAAGAGTTACACAACACTTTATGTCACCCCGGTATAACAAGGATGCTACATTGGGTTCGAAGCAAAAATTTGCCTTTCTCCATTGACGAAATTAAACGAATAACTTCGAATTGTTCTATATGTGCTGAAGTAAAACCTCGTTTTCATCAAAATGTCGGAAAACTCATCAAAGCGACGGCTCCTTTTGAACGAATCTCTATAGATTTTAAAGGACCGCTTCCTTCAGACGGAACTCGGAGAAACCGATACATTTTGACTATCGTGGATGAATACTCCCGTTTTCCTTTCGCATACCCATGCCCAGACTTGAGTACCAATACGGTAATTGAAAAATTAGTGGACTTGTTCTCTGTATTCGGTATGCCGACCTACGTTCATTCTGATAGAGGCACATCTTTTCTTTCGAAAGAAATGAAGGAGTTTCTACACAACAAGGGCATTGCCACAAGCTACACAACGCCATATAATCCACAAGGGAATGGACAAACAGAAAGATACAATGGCATAATTTGGCGAACAATTCAATTGGCTATGAAAAGCCGTAACCTACCTATAACACGATGGGAAACAGTTTTGACTGAGGCTCTGCACTCTGTGCGATCGCTGTTATGTACAGCCACTAACGCCACTCCTCACGAACGTATGTTCTCCCACCCGAGAAGGTCCTCAAATGGTCAATCGATGCCCACCTGGCTTATTGCTCCAGGTAAAGCTTTAATGCGAAAGCATGTCAGAAGTAATAAATATGATTCGATGGTCGAGGAAGTAGAAACCCTTGAAACAAACCCGCAGCACTCACGAGTCCGACTGAGCACTGGGAGAGAAGTGGTGGTTTCAAATAGACATCTGGCTCCAGCTGGGGAGACAGACGATACTATCGAGTCAAACGATGAGGAAGACTTTGTAGATGCGTCTGATCAAACTGTAGTAGAAGACAACACAGAGCCGGAGTTGCGTCGCTCACACAGAGTGCGCCACCCACCAGCACATCTCGCAGAGTATGTCACGGAATAAATATTAGCTGGGGAGAATGTGATGATTATCCTTCTTCGTTTCTAAATAGTTTTCGTGCAGGAGTTTCTACTCTATGAACGATTGTCAGTAAGATCATATGATGTCAATATGTAGAGTGCATTTTTGCTAATTAAAGCCTAAATACGAGGTATTTATCTTTATTACAATAAGGTTTGCAACTGTCAGTCATCTTTAATTGAAACATGGAACATATGCAACGTTTCTGTCTCTTAAAAATTATATCATTATCTGTCGAGTTTCCCTAAAATATGATTCCATATCTTAGGACGGACTCAACAAGACCATAATATGCAGTGATTTACGTATCAATATCTACTGTGCCAGCAAGTTGACGCTATAAAATATGAAATTTCACTCAAATTAAGCATTTAATGAGGTTGTTTTACTTTGCGCATTTATTTACCATTTTTTAATAGATATTTTGAGCTACTGTACACAGTTTGGATTATCGAAAAGGCTGGTACTGTACAGTACAGGTACAGTACACTTAGTTTAATATTCCAAAGCATTGCAGTAGTTCAGCCAAATTAAACTAGATGGCGTTAGTAAACGCTCGTTTACCTAGATCGCGGTGGTAAGATTCTACGGACAATGGTGAATCTTGCCTCGACCCTTTTTGTTTTGTGTGTTTGGATACAGCTGTAACTAATTGCATAAATATAAATATATGCATACAAAGTCTGTCTACAGTAGTATTATTTTTGGGGTCCAAGAGCGACACACAGTATGGTCCCACTTTGCAGTTATCTATTTTCAATATTATGGCGAATCCGATATAGGTATAATGATATTTTCGAATATGTCACCACCTACAATACACTTTAATTAACATATGGTTTAAGTAATAGGAAAATTGTATGGTTTTCAGTTAAAAAAGCCTAACGCTACGATCCCAGAGCACTTTGTGTTCCTCTGCCGCGACGGCACGTGGCGCACCCTCGACCAGGAGCCCTGCGTGTGGCTACATCGGCCTTGGAACGTCATTGTAGCTAAACGGTGAGTTTGACCCCACTTCAGCAACCTTAATCATGTATAATATAAGACAAATAAAAAATAGGAATGAAAAGAAACTGAACAGAGAGGTTTGTGTAAGTTTTAACGTAAAAGGATACTACTGTAGTTTTGTTGGCTTAATTGACATCCTTCATCTTTTATTTCTTGTAGGAAATCCGCAGCAGCAGTGAGCAAGCTGGCCCAAGACCTGAGCAAATCCGGCGCCATTACGGATGGCGGCTGGCGTTCCGCGCTCGCCGGGCTGCTAGAGAGCTCCTCTGCTTTGAGATATCCTTTGAGCCCCACTCCTCCGCCAGCCGACTATCTCGCCAAAGCCAAGGGATTTAGGGAGGCATACAGTCAAAGTGGGTGTGATCCACCGAGGTAAGTCATTCATCAGCCGTAGGACGTCCACTGGACGTAGGATTCCTACAATAATTCTCGTTGGTAGCGGCTGGCATCCAGCGCGATCCTGAAGTCTTAATGAGGCCATCAGTCCACTTCTTGAATAGTTCACTGCAGCACATTGGTTTACTCACGAAGGATAATTGCACCATATCTACCATGTTGGCCCAGTGCAAGTTGGTGGATCCACTTATGCCATCGAAATCCTGTTAAGAATGTATGCAAGTTGTCTCAATATATTTTTCTTCACCGAAAAGCCAGTGCTGTGAAATTCCGTACATTCGTACGGAACTCATTGGCACGGGATCTGATAAGAAATTCACGATTGTAGGGTGGATGTTATTACCACTAGACCACCCAGGCTATATATTCTTTGAAGTGTAATACCTACCTAACAGCATTTATTTTTTTCAGACACATAACGCTCTGCACTACGTCACTGCTAGAAAAGAACAAATGCGATTGGTTGAGCGAAGCGGGTGCTGTGTACGGGATCTCACCTCCTTTACAATGTGTGGTGAGAGCGGACACCGCGGGGTGTCTACGGGACGTGCGGGAGGGAGGCAGCGACGTCACCATCGCTGACAGTGATTGGCTGGTGAAGGGGGAGAGGTGAGTTCTGTTTTTAAAATTAATGTGTAGTTGCAGTTCTGTTTAACCTGTCTGAATTTAGTTGATTGAATCAGGCGTTACTTTGCGGAAATTAATTTTCAAATCTTTGTTTTAGATAGCGGAAGTACACTAAACACTTGTTCAAAACAAAAAAAAAAGATGTTTGATTTTATAGTGTTAGCAACTATCACATTCTACGTAAGGCTTGCGACTGATATATTCGGGCTGGCACAGTCAGTTTGGCACAATTTGTCGGACAGAAAATCCGACCAGAAGCAGCATACGTTTGGCATCACTAAGCTTGTGCGGATCAGCACCTACTGGGTGATTCCTTTGAGTTCAAACGACCGAATCCGGTTTTCATAAGGCATTTCCGTGCATCGCGAAATTAATCTATATTCATTTTAAATTATCACTCGGCAGTGTCAGTTGCAGCTGATCTGAATATAGATATAACAAACTTAACAAATTCCTAGCTTGAAATAATTACAGAGAAGTGAGCTCTAAACTAGAGCAAAATATGCAAAGAATGTGTAACGAACCGAACGAAAATTACTAGCTTGAAATAATTATAGAAAAGTGAGCTGTAAACTAATTAGATCAAAATAAGCAAATAATGAATTAACTTACATCTAATTTTATTTCACAGGGACTATTCACTCGTCCCAGTATTACACGAACTGACGCCAATACTAGAGCAGACCAACACGATAGTAGCGTACGTGCGTGCGGACGCACATATAGGCAGTATGGCCGAGCTGGAAGGAAAGCGCGCCGCGTTCCCGCGCTACGACGGGATGGGCTGGCACGCGGTTAAAACCTACTTGGAGGATAAAGAAAAAATAAGTTGCAAGGAGTTTGCTACTGGTAAGATCATGTATTATGCATACGTCATATAATACACCCCTTCGATCAAATATCTATAGAGCTACAGTTCCTAATTGTAAAATAATATATGAGTACGTACTTAGATAATATATGCTAAATTCACAATGACCCATTTTTTCGAATCTCTACGTTTTATGTCATCTAATTAATGCTTGTAACCGAGCATTTTGGCATCGCGCGACGTTATAGTCGGCTTGCAATCACCTTACGACTAAATAAAAAGCCTGCCCACTAAGTAGTAGCTTGGGCAGGGTTTCGGTACGGACACTTTTTTGTAGCGTCGTGATAGTACTTATTTTATGATATACATTTATTATTGGCTCAGTAACTCTGTCGATAAAAGTGACGCTACTTAATTTATGACGTTGTCAAAATTATCTAATACGAAAAATGGCCAATAATAAGGCACCTTTCACCGAATACACTTTCCATTACATAACTTTATGTGTAATTTACAGGCTATTTCAGAGAAATCTGCGCACCCGGAGGTGAAGGAAAAGAAGACGGAATCAAAAATTGTTACGACGAGGGCGAAGATGCGGCGCTGAAGTCTCTTATAGATGGCGCCACTGACGTCGCCTTCGTCAGCATGACGACATACAACAAACTCGCTAGTCAAGATACAGGGAACCCATTAAAAAACATCGTCCCTCTATGCCCGGATGAAATGAAAACTTATTGCTTCTTAACCTGGTCGAGCCTTGGCCACATATATGCGTCGAAAAATGTGACAGCTGTGCGACGCCAAGAAATTATAAACGTGTTTGGCAAGTTGGACAAAATGTTTGGCAAACATCCGCCATTCCATACGCCAATGTTTTTAATGTATGGCGCATTTAATCACAAAATGGACGTTTTATTCCACAATAATACAAGATTGTTAGCTCAAAATTATACTTTTTACACTCATCCTTACGATAAATTACCTGTAAGTTACGAAAAGAGAATGACGGGGAAAGATTTTGAATGCAATTTTGGCGCGAAAGTGGCGCCATCTTTGTTGATTCCCGCCATGGCTCTAGTCACTGTGATGTTAGCTTTTAAGTGAAGATTTAATAAACTTTAATAGAGAGAATTATTCAAACAATTAAATGCCTTTTATTGATTCCTCCCATAATATTATAGGGACAGACCCGCCAGAGACTGGAATACCCCGAAAGTGAAACCTGACTTTATTGTAGGTACATGGGCCTACCCAAGAAAGGAGATTGTAGTGATTGTACCATATTAATATTCAAGTTGACGCTGGACAACAACAGCCCTATTATCATTCATGTTCACACTTCTTCTTCTTCGTCGTGTCGATGATCCTGAGTTTTTAAATTATTTTTCCCAGTATTTGGCTAAGTTTTTCCCTCGGGGGGTGGCCTCGTGAAGGTCTTGCCATATTATATCTTCTTTGGTCTTGCATAGTGCACACATTTGGGCTTTGGGGGCACGAAAGAAGGTGCTGCATGTTCACACTGGCAGGTATGTTGTTGGACTAGACCTTAATTAATTTTGACCACAATACGAGTATGGCATGGTAGCTTCGCTCTGAAACCTTTTCATAATCATCATTATCATCATCCAAAGCTTTCTTTATCCCACTGCTGGGTATCCTCTCTCGTACAGTGCCTTCTGCCTCGGTCTTTTGCCAATCGTGTCCAGATTCGACCCGCGATATTGACGATGTCGTCGACCCTTTATTAAACTATAATAATTTTTCTATCTTTTTGAAGTGAAACTTCTAATGCGATTGCGACCAACAAGGTTGCATTAAACGTTTAACGCTACTATGGAGGGGGTATAAAAGCACTGTTGCGTTAAACGTTCTACGCTCTTGGGGAAGAGGAATAGTTACTATTAGTTATACTGAGCGCCACAGAAATTGGCGTATGAAATGTTAGCCACGCCACAGATGACACTTCGCCGTGATTGGCTAATTATTGTGCATGTGTGCACAATTCCGACGCCGCGTGTCCAGGCACGTATCGAGTTTCGGGGGGGGGGGGGGGGGGGGGGGGGGGGGGGGGGGACCATTTACAAAAAATTCGCCAAGTGCGAGTCGAAACTCGCTTTTAGGTGGACAGCCTAAGGAAAGATGATCTAATTAGGATCTTATTAGAACTAGGCACTTTTTACAACTATGTTTTCTAATTTACCATACCAACAACAACAACAATACTGAAATTAATTTAAAAATATTTAAATTTTTCATCCTTTATACATTCGAAAGTATGTTTGTTGGTTTTTTTGTTACTTTTGCACGCAGCAATATAACGATATTTGTAAGAAACACTACCTAAAAAGACACCTGACCACAATTATTTAGTATTACTATCTCGCAAGCAAAAATATTAGTCATAAAAGCGAGCCAAAACATAAAAAGATGCATTTTTCGTTTGTGTTTCTTTTTAAATCTAGAAAGGTCTGTGTTTGACCACAACCGGACTGATTTGAAGTAGAGACGCAGTTTAGGGTGTAACGGTGTAACTTATTTAATAACCTAGATGTTACCTACTTGTTTAGATTCCCAGATTGTTAATTGACTAAGAGTTCCATATTTTAGCTGTTCTTAGTAGAAATACCGAATCAAAACTCGAAGCTATCGAGTTGGAATTAAAGCCAGATCTACTTATGTGTAGTCAAACGCGAACCTATTCGAAATAAAAAAAAATAAAAAAAAAATACTTATGCTCCTTTGCAGCTGGTAAAAATTGAGTTTCTTTGCTATATACTGCGAAAAAACGTTACAGAGTTAAGGTGGGTGCTCTAGATGCCTAGGTCGACGCGTGAAATTGACATTTTTTGTCTTGTTTTGGCAGATTACATTTTCATTATAAGTTTACAAAAACTCATTTAAATGGATAGGTAGATAGGTACACTTAAAAACAACCAAAATATAATAGTAGTCAGTTTTTGTACAAAATTGCATCATTTAATTTTCACCTAAAATTGAATTTTGCGCGCTCACCGAAGACTCAAACCGTACATAAATTCATTCATAAATTCTTGTAGCTGTTGTGAAAAAAAAGCTAATTTCTCGTTTATCATGAAAAAAGTTAAAAGCCGTAAAAACCCATATTTCGACACTCACAAGGCAATCAAAACCTATAGGGTACTTCCTGTTGACCTAGAACGATGGCAAAAATAAATGTCTTATACTTAGTTCACATAAAGAAAAAATCTGAATAAGCCCCTCGGTCGGCGAGTCGGTTCACTCTTCACTCGCACTTGTCCGGGTTTTTTGTCACTAGTTCCAATAATTCTTGAAACGATTGAGACCCTAAAATAACTGCATAAGAGTGTAACATCTGATTTTTACAGAAAGGAACCCCGGAGAGTACAGATGTGCTTTTTTGTTTAGCGAGAATTCTGAGGATTCGGAGAACAATAGCCGAAGGGTCATTTTATGAGTCACTTTCATTTTTAGGGTCGTCTACATAGCAAGAACATTCAACAAATTGTTACCTTCTAGCCAAATAATCAATTTTATCTAGTGTATGTTCAAAAATTTCGGGGGGGGACGGTCCCCTATGCCCCCCCCCTCTGGATACGTGCCTGCTCGTGTCGTAGTGCGTAGGAAGCGCGCGGGATGCATGAAGTTGGTGGGCGGGTATGCCCCGGCGTCTCGTTTCTCTGGCTCCCACGTACGCCTAGACATATTTCGGCTTTTGCGCAGCGCTCTGCGCATAACTTCCCATCCGTAGATTTGTGTGGCGCTCATTGTACAATTCACTTCTTCCGCGCGCTTCCGCCTTTTTAATAGTCCACTGCAGGACGTAGGCTACCCACGAAGGGTGATTGGGCCATATCCACCACTTGTCCATGCCGACTCCACGCACAATTTTTTATTTTCTGTGTTCATTTTATTAATAATTATAGTTTTCTACTTAAGTATAGTTATTTTCCTTTTAAGTAAACCTCAACCGCAGGCGGTGATGTGGACGTTTTTTTTTTCGAATAGGTTCGCGTTTGACTACACACTGCCTGATGTTAAGCAGATGTGTGGACGTAGGACGTACCTATCGGTTAGCACGCATGTCGCAAATCTTGCGTTTTTTGTAATTTACTGCTTAAAATACTCATTGTAATTTCACAAATACTAATTTCACTGTAATACAAGAATAAAATTACAAGATACAACGGTTGTATTGTCTAATCATGGGCATATAGTTATACTATCGTTGGCATTCGGATCTTTCTAAATTAGTTACACTTGTGCATCGATTGGTCATTAGGTAGTTGTTTTACATTTTTGTTTGTTTGTACACTTTTGTACATATAATTATCTCGGTTTTTCGGTGTACTTGTAATTTATTTGATGTTTCTATTACTACCGTGCGGAAAGTATTTCCTAATATTTATTTATTTATTCATTGCCACAGAAATTTTCGTAAAATTTTGATTAGTTTATCTGTAAATGGTACATAACAAGGCTTAGAAAATTTGAATTTCGCGCACTGACCTCTTGGGTTTGGCTTGTTTGCAAAATGTTTGACATCAACCTGCAGTGTGAGTAGGGTTTTCGCTGTTCTAGGATTTGATATCTTGTGTGTGCCATTTTGAGTTAGTGGAGCATAGCATGGATAGGAACATTTCGTTTACATATTTAAATTATGTTGACAACTTATTGAAAGAATATCTACATCTAGTAATTTTTGTCTAAAACAAATATACAATAATGCGACACCAGAAAAGAGAAAAAATTAAAAGCTGTCAATGTCAGTCTGTCAAACTATTTCTGAATTTTCTTTTCCCGCTCAAACAAAACAAAAGTATTCTAAAAAACTGAAAGTAAACAAACAAATAATAGAAGAAGTAAGTTTAACATAATTATGTCTTCGCAGGATGTGAAAAACTTCTTTCAGGCTCTCAATGCCATGAAAGAAAACTATATTTGCGGTGTTTGCACAGAATTATGCCGCAATCCCGTGACTCTCAGTAAATGTTTTCATATCATTTGTGCTGAACATTTCAAGGGCTTAAAAACATGCCCTAACTGTAATATTAGTCTAAGCGGTTGCACAATATTTAGTGACGACGACGGGAAGATTGCATCCTGCATAGAATCCGCTAAAGAAATCGAGAAGATATTTGAAGGTTATAAAACAAAATCAACCGCAAAGAAATCGGCAACGTCGGCTTCTGCCAGTGGTTCTAAGAAAAAATCTGTTCAAAAGACTACTGAAATTGCTGTAGCCGAGCCTGAACCAGAAATAGCGACTAAAAAGGCAGTTTTGTTAGACAAAACCAACCCGAAAGCGCGAGCTCATAAATCAAATGTTTCTCTCCTGTCTTCAGCGAGTAAGATCGACAAAAGCTTGGAGAAAAGGAATACCAAAGGCGAAACAACGTTGCACATCGCTTGTAGACTTGGTAAGTTAGATAAAGTAACAGAGCTGCTAGAGCAAGGTGCTAATACAAACACAAAAGACAATGCAGGGTGGACCCCATTGCATGAGGCAGTTCAAAACGGACAGATCGACTTGGTTAGACTGCTATTACAATATAACACATTAATAGACGTCCCGGGTCAGAGCAATGAGACTCCTCTGCATGAGGCAGTACGATACAATCACAAAAATATTGTAGAGTTGTTAGTAAAGTATGGCGCTAATATGAACGCTCGCAATTGCAAAGGCGAGACTCCATTTCAGCTAGCTTCATCGGATATGAAAAATGTTTTACTGGCTGCTTCGGATAATATCGTACAAACTCAGAGTCTGAATATCAATCATATGTCAGAGTTGTACTCCGAACTCGAATCTGAGGATATCCGAGTGTACTGTGTATCAGAATTTCGTACCGTTATGAACAAGTTGAAAACTCTAGCGAAAAGTCACAGCAACTTGCACATCGAGGTAAAGTTTACGAAGAAAGTAACACACTTAATAGTTGACGCGGAAGATAATGGCGTTTGTCAAGCCAGCTTAGACATATTACAGGGAGTCGTAAACTCCATATGGATTCTGACATCACACTGGGTGACAAAATCAAACGAGGACAAGTTAGAACCGTTCCAGAGTTACGAAGTGACCGGCATTGGTACTACAACATCCCAGGGAGCTAAAAACTCAAGATACAACAAATACAAGCAACTACCAGGCATCTTCGATGGCTGTCACTTTTACTTCCACAATTTCGCAGCAAAATACGAGATCTCGAAGAAACTTATCATTACAAAAGCGATCTTAACAAAATTAGTGTCCGACGCAGGCGGAGTGTGTCTTCGAAGAGCTCCAAACCCTGAGTCAATCCCAGAAGAGGAGAAACTTATCCCCTATCATGCTAAAAAAGGAGGGAGACTCGTAAACTGCTCACACTACATAATTTTCAAGGATATGTATGAGCCGATGTACAACATGCAGCATCTAAAAGCTTTGCACATTGGTTGGCTCATTGAATGCATTGAGAAGTATGAGCTGTGTGAGCCGTGGTGAAATAAAGACAGTACATAAGTAAAGGGTACAATAGAAAAGACTGGTACTTGCAAATATTATAATGATCACATCAGAACTGCTCAAGAATGACAATTTCCTTTAAAACTAATTTAAATGATGCCTTGATAGATAACTACTAAGATAATTTGTCCCTGCTTGACAACAGCATAATATGCCACTCGCCTAAAAGTACAGGGTTGTCTGCTTGCCCTACACTAAGCCAAAAGAGGGTGATTAAGATCATCATTATGAATAACTTTTACTGTGAAGCCAACCCTGAATTAAAAAAAAATATCAGCTGTTATGTTATGGACAAAATTGCAACAGCTGATTTTTTTCACAAATTTCCGGTTGGTCCTATAGTAAAAGTTGTTCATAATTATAGTCTGAATAACCTCCTTTCAGTTGCATACACCAGATCTGAATAACCCTGTAGAAATTACTTAGTTTATTATAAATTGTTACATATTTTTAAGAAGTTATAGCTTTATGTTGCAGCATTATAATTATAAGATAGATTATAATGTTAACTCTTGATTCATACTATTACTATACTCTATAAAGTTTAACTTGATCTCTGCAACAGTTACATATTGACATTTTTAGAGTTGAGATAGTGGTGGAAAAAATCGATTTTCAAACAATGTTGTATTGAAATCGAATGAGTAGTTGAAGGTGAGAAATTGGATTTTATTTACTTACTATTATTTAAGATCAAGTATGTAGGTACACATGTAAATAATGTTATGATATTAATTAAATACTTATAATAATGTAACGATGGTATTTATCGACGTTTTTCACTATTATCGATGCTAATGTAACATATAATTGGGTTTAATTTAATTACACATGTAAAAAATGTTATGATATTCAAATATACAATAAAATTAATGATAAATTAAGTTTTATTTAAAATATCGTGAGTATAAACTATCGATATTTTAATTAAAACTCTATCTAAAACTCTGTCATCACGATCATTCGTCGCC
This sequence comes from Hypomecis punctinalis, assembly GCA_949316475.1. Classification (NCBI taxonomy): domain Eukaryota; kingdom Metazoa; phylum Arthropoda; class Insecta; order Lepidoptera; family Geometridae; genus Hypomecis; species Hypomecis punctinalis. Next base: position 5,918,575 of record OX438822.1, read on the forward strand.
CAACACTAATCGACATGCCCATAAGGTATGACATTGACAGGTACTGTCTGTAACATTAAGAAATTCAGGACTTCATAGGCGTGATTTTTCTGACAGCTGTCGCAGAGATCAAGTTAAATTTTAAAGAGTATAGATATAAGAAAAATAAATTAGTAAAACAACTGGTGGCCTCCACTAAAAGTGATTTACAAGCTAAGTAAGGGATAATTTAGGACTATTAGGACGGGGCGGGCGCGGGACGGGCCGGACGGAGCTCGTACGACGCACGTTCCATACATTTTGTGTAAAAGCCCGGCGTCGTATGGGCCACGACAAAAATGTATGGAACGTGGGTCCGTCATTCGGGCCCTCTCCGGCCCGTCCCGTGCCCGCCCCGTCCTAATATAAATCATCCCTAAATAGAAAACTTATGCCTCTCTCTTTACAATATATATTTTTAGTAAGTAGGTTCTAGGTACATCAATTTCTGTTATAAAGATATTGTAATAATTAGATAAACTGACCATCACATGTATTTTGTTAATAATTATCATTGACTGCCTCGGTGGCTCAGTGGTTAGTGACCCTAACTTCTGGATCAAAGAGGCGTGGGTTCGATCCCCACCCAGGGCAAATATTTATGTGATGAACATAAGTGTTTGCTCTGTGTCTTATGTATTTAAAAATAAGTACATATATGTAGTATATCAGTCTCTGGCAGCCATATCACAAGCTTTGCTTAGTTTGGGGTCAGAGGCCGTGTGTAAGATGTCCCAAAATATTTATTTATTTAATACTTCAATCACTTATTTATTTAATACTTCGAATAAGTGATCGAAGATTTAATATGTATTGTTGTATAATATGACTGCCTCTGTGGCTCAGTGGTTAGTGAATCTAACTTGAAGTCAAAGAGGCGTGGGTTCAATCCCCACCCAGGACAAGTATTTATGTGATGAACATAAGTATTTGCTCTGTGTCTGGGTGTTATTTAGTTACTATCTATATAAGTATGTTTTTAAAAATATGTACATATATTATGTAGTATATCAGTGTCTATCACAAGCTTTGCTTAGAGTTTGGGGTCAGAGAACATGTATATGATGCCCCCAAATATTTTTATATTTTTATTATTGTTGACACTCATTTAATTTATTTCATTTAAATAATAATTTTGACTTTGAATATTTCCATTAAAACGTGACGTACACGTACCTAAACTTTTTATTATTACATTTGGTTTAAGAGAATTAAGTTTCAGTTAAGTATGTGATAATCAAAGAGATTTTTAGTTTTAATTTCGTGGTTTTATTTCAATCCCTCTCAGACCATCTATAAAAGAAGAGCTTTCTGGAACTCTAAAGTTTGTTTAAGTGGGTAATTTTAGTATAGTACAGTTTTAGTAAAGTACAATGTAGGTGTCTTCAATTCTCGAGTAAATAGGTATCTTCTAGGTAAGCGTACTACATCCTAGACCTCATATCTGCTTTACATCAGGCAGTGTGTAGTCAAATGCAAACCTATTTGAAATAAAAAAAAAAGCTGTTTCTAGATTTCAGGGTTGGTCCCAAGTCTATAATAGTCTAGAAAACAAAGATAGATGTCTACTCGTCTAGCTGTCTAAAGAAACGCCTCTTCACTTTTGGGCTTTTTTGGTTAATTTTCAATGAGATAAGATTGTTTAGGTTGGGTTCTTCGAGCAAATATCTATAGAGTCACAATCGTGCAAAAAGTGTCCGAGACAAAACTCTACCCGATCTATGTAGTGGGCAGACTTTAGTCGTGAGGCGATTGCAAGCCGACTACAACGCCGCGCGATCCCAAAGTGCTCGGTTACAAGCACTAATTAGGTGACATAACGTCGAGGTTCGAGAAACGGGTCATTGTTAATTATTTAATGTAAATATCTAAGTCGGTATGTATGGCGGCGCTCGGACATTTTTCTACTACTTTCACTTAGGGTCTGTGGCTCTGTCGATATTTGCTCGAAGGTTGGGTCAGACCTAACCTTACTAATCATCTATAAAAGATTATATAGAATACATTATATTGATTTACAACATACTTCAATTTCAATTTATTTATTTTCATAAAACGAACAAGTACATTGATAGATACATTGATACATATTAGTCATAATACAAACATTATTTAAAAAGTTAAGACATTTATTCTAGGTATTCGTTTTTTCTGCTTTGTAACTAACCAAGATTCACCCTACCTCCCGAACTAGTTTAAACTGTATCTCGGGCGGCAGTTTTCCTCTCGCTCATTTACTAGTACTTCAAAAAAGGAGGTTCCCAATTCGACTTTGTTTTTGTATGTATGATATGCTACACGTTTATTGTCTGGCAATTATGAGCCGATATTGATGTTTTTTTTTGTTTGGTGGTTCCGTCCCGTTTTCGTAATCGGTACCTAGTGGTTTTTGAAAAATTAACAATATCACTAAAAATGGCATACATAGTTTTGGAGCGAACTATTCGCATTTTGCACGTAAATTGCAATTTTTATTTCTTGACCCCAAACTAAACAAAGCTTGTGATATGGCTGCCAGAGACTGATATACTACATATAGGTACATATTATTAATACATACTTATATAGATAGTACCTAAATAACACCCAGACAGAGCAAACACCTATGTTCATCACAAAAATGCTTGCCCTGGTGGGGATCGAACCCACGCCTCTTTGATCCAGAAGTCAGGGTCACTAACCACTGAGCCACCGAGGCAGTCGATTCGAGTCGGTTGTTCCGTTTTTGGCGAAATTAATAGATATAAACTAGGGTGCGGCCTGTAGAACACGACCAGAGGGCTAAGTGCGAGATTTTCGTTCGAGCTCGATCGCGTTAACGTTCGATGTGATTTCTATGGAAATGGCACAGCGCCATCTTGTGTTACGTACAGAAAACTGAATAGCTAAGTGTGAGCATTTTTTACGGTAATGTAACGAGCGCCAAACCGATCGAACACGAGCGCGGCAACGTCTGTGATTGGCTAATTCAAGCGTGTGTGTCAATGTGCTCGCGTGTGTGCACGGCGCGCTCGGTCAACGCGACGTAAAAGTAATTCGATTTGCAAATCTCCCACTTGACACTCTGAAGGGGCAAGGCAAGATGAACTGTTATTATTAATACGTACCTTACAAGGAACAAACTTCCGTGCCGAGCCGTGGTGGTCTAGTGGTAGTAACACCCGACCTGCAATCGCGAGGTCGTGGGTTCAAATCCCGATCCCGTACCAATGAGTTTCTTTGGAACTTATGTATGGAATTTCACATCATTGGCTTTTCGGTGAAGGAAAACATCGTGAGGCAACCTGCATAATTCCGTAGAAGAAATTCGATGGCATATGTGAATCCACCAACCCGCACTGGGCCAGCGTGGTGGATATGGCCCAATCACCCTTCGTGGGTAGGCCTACGTCCTGCAGTGGACTATTAAAAAAAGGCTGGTACAGTACAAGGAACAAACTTAGCTAAATCTTAGCTTTTATGTGTTGAGATAAAAAATAAACAGCGAAGTAAGAGAATATACATTTATTTCAATTACATTTAGAATAAACTTTACAACTATAGACAAATCACAACACTTTAATACTTTTAACGAAGACGTTTAGAACTATAGATTCAACATAGCAATATGTACTTACAAGTTGATTTTCATTTAAAAACTCCACTGATTGCAGCGACCAAGCTAAGCCCTACAGTAAAAGTCGCCCTTGCTAAAAAGATTTCAAGGTTTTAATGGAAAGGACATGTCCACAAAATGTATGGAGGCTGGTATAATAATAATGAAAAATTCTAACCAAAACACTCGTTACATTTCGAGAAAGTTCATATTTTTCTGAGTCTATTACATCAGTTAAAACCAAAGAAGAGCCCTCCGATTTTTTAAAATTAATTTTGAATCTATTAGGACAATTAAATATATTTGGCTCAATAGGCAGTTTATATCTAGCAACCCTGGTTAAGTAACCTCCATTATTGTTAATTAGAAGCATTTTTACCAATTAGACACAGTTTTTAAGTGTTTTTTTTTGTCACATTGTAGGTACCTACTAACTGGTCACACTGGTAGGTTATAATTTTTAATTTTAGCAAATTAAAAGATGAATGTGGAAGAATCAGCTACGAATGCAAGTAAAATAACGATAGAAGTACTTTATTATTGCCAAACTAGAAAAAATAATAAGCTGTATTGTTATTTTTCATACAATTTATTTATGGCATTTAAAAAAAATTGGAGGGGTGAAAAAATCTAAATTAAATATTTTTGGGAAGCCCATATCACAAGCTTTCAAATGATGTATATATCATCTTGGTTCGATTTTTCTCTGAATAATATATTAACAATTTGGAGGTTACTTAATCAGGGCTGCTAGAGATAAACTAGGTACCTATTGAGCGAAATATATTTATATTTTCTAATAAATTCAAAATTATTTTAAAAAATCGGAGGGCCATCTTTGTTTTTAACTGTTGTAATAGACTCAGAAAAATATGAACTCTCTGGAAATGTAACGAGTGTTGTGGTTAGAATTTTTGATTATTATTATACCAGCCTCCATACATTTTGTGGACATGTCCTTTAAGATGTCGGGCCTCATTGAATCTATAGTACTAAATTAAATTCCAACCAAAACAATATTATATTTAAGTTACTAGCGACCTACGCTACGCTGGCTACTTACAAGATATAGGTACAGGTTGTATAGGCCGATTCAAACTTCTTGGCGGCTGTGAAGTTAGCTGCGCAAAACCCAATCTTGACTGGAGCTCACTTAACAGCTGCACTGATAACTTATTGGGTTATCTGCAGCTTATAGCAAACTTCACACCCTTCCCTTGTATGATTCTGCCTATAGCAAATTATTCGATTATTTTCGAGATAATATTAATATTTCTTTCAGTTGTTGTTTTTAAACTTTCGCGATTTGAACACATAATTATTATATACTACGGGACTAATCGCGCACTAAAATTATGAGATAAATAAATACCTCCTCATCCCGACGTTTCGGCCGAGTTGCATCGACCGTGGTCACCAACCACCAACCAACGTGGTCGGGATGAGGAGGTATTTATTTATCTCATAATTTTAGTGCGCGATTAGTCCCGTAGTATACAACGTGTAACGGAAAGACTGTATACATACTGAAAGTACCAAATCAGATAACGGTAACAAACTAGATCGGGGCATGTTTAGCCGTGTAAGTTCGTTTGCTGATTTTTAATCTTTTTTTGAAAAACTAGTCATTTTTATGACTAATTCACATTTGCACAGCACTATCACACTAAACAGCTGTGAGGTCAACAACACGACCTTGCCCATCAAAATCAGACCACACCTCCTTGTTGTGACATGTTTGTTTACGTGCAAAAGATTTTTCTAGTCAGTCATATTTAATTTTTTTTTTAAAGTGAATGTTGTTATTTTGGCTCGGAATTTCGAATACAGCATCTATATAAGGTATAGTATCAACCCACTTTTTATGTATACAGCCTTTCCGTTACACGTTGTATAACAATTATATTTTTTTCAGATCATTCATTCATTTTAGGTAATTTATTGAATCAAACTCTATTGGCGGCTGCTAAGCTGCGTAAGCGCAAATCTTGCGCCGCTGACATATGAATATATCGATACTGCGCAACCACTCGCCTCGTGTTCAATCGAGTATAGGGCGAATCACACAAGTCGGCGTATGTGAAGTTAGGTACAAGTTGCGCGATATTCGATCATCGCGCAGGGGCGAACCAAACTTACCGACATAGCCCAGCGGATTAGCAAATTAAAGTGGCAATGGGCAGGGCACATAGTTCGAAGAACGGATGGCTGATGGAGCCGTTTTCGAATGGAGACCACGGACCAGCAAGCGCAGCGTAGGACGTCCACTGACTATACTCTATAAAATTTAACTAGATCTCTGCGACAGCTGTCAGAAAAATCACGGCTATGAAGTCCTGAATTTCTTAATAGTACAGACAGTACCTGTCAATGTCATACTTTATGGGCATGTCGATAGTAGTGATGGGCGACGAATGATCGTGACCACAGAGTTTTAGATAGAGTTTTAATTAAAATATCGATAATTTATACTGACGATATTTTAAATAAAACTTAATTTATCATTAATTTTATTGTATATTTTATTATCAAACATTTTTTACATGTATAATTAAATTAAACCCAATTATATGTTACATTAGCACCGATAATAGTGAAAAACGTCGATAAATACTATCTTTACATTATTATGAGTATTTAATTAATATCATAACATTATTTACATGTGTACATACTTGATCTCAAATAATAGTAAGTAAATAAAATCCAATTTCTCACCTTCAACTACTCATTCAATTTCATTACAACATTGTTTGAAAATCGATTTTTTCCACCACTATCGCAACTTTAAATATGTCAATATATAACTGTCGCAGAGATCAAGTTAAATTTTATAGAGTATAGGTGGACTGACGATATAATAAGGATCACAGGAACGCGCTGGATGCAGGCCGCTTCCAACCGGCCTTATTGAAAAATAGGGGAAGCCTATGTACAGTGGACGTCTACGGCTGATGGATGGATGACATAGCTGTTATGTGAGCTGCAGCTGATGCATATAGCGCAGCTTGTAGCTAACTTCACATCCGCCAACTTGTTTGAATCGGCTTATAGTGAAGTGTTGTCATTAAGTTTGATCCAGCCTAAGCGTTTAGTAAATAATATTCGCGTAATACGTCATTAAAATTAATTATCTTGATGACTAATATACACCCATCTGCTAGATTATCAAATAATATTCAGCGAGAAAATAAATCTTTTGCAAATTAAAAAAACAATGATGAATATACAGGGTTATTTCTAATCAATTAGCATTCTTTTAGGGGCTTATTCTGTACATCAAAACTAACAAAGTTTGTAATCAGCTGTACCATACTATTTTGTCTCGGGTGAACGATATTTTTCTATGGAACACCAATTTTTTTTTTAGTTTTGACAAAAGTCGCAGAACAAAAGTTGTTAGTTTTGATGTACAGAATAAGCCCCTAGAAGGATGCTAATTGATTAGAAATAACCCTGTATATCGCCCGTTAAAATTCCGCGTAACGTCATGTATAGTACAGCTACACTTGGGTTGCCTTATGGGTTTTCTGGAAGAGATCGCTTCCAGCTATAAGTCCGCCTAGTGTTGCACTATCTTTAGAATTTAACTAATGTATTTATTGTTAGTTTATTTTGTGTGTACATAGAGTTATTTGTTTGTTTGTTTATACAGGGTTATTTCTAATCAATTAACATCCTTTTAGGGGCTTATTCTGTACATCAAAACTAACAACTTTTGTTCTGCGACTTTTGTCAAAACTAAAAAAAATAATTTGTTGTTCTATAGAAAAATATCGTTCACCCGCGACAAAATGTATGGAACAGCTGATTTTTTTTTCTAGTTTTGACAAAAGTCGCAGAACAAAAGTTGTTAGTTTTGATGTACAGAATAAGCCCCTAAAAGGATGCTAATTGATTAGAAATAACCCTGTATAGAAGTGACGTCACGACTACCCCATCGCTGAATTTCGACGCGCTTTATCTTTATAATTAAAAAAATATCTTGTCCTATCCCAGCATTTTTTTTCGGATAAAAAATAGGCTATGACTATGTAACTTTCTGTCGTTCAAAGTCCATGCCAAAAATCAAGTCAATCCGTAGCTCCGTTGCTGCGTGAAAGAGGAACAAACCAATAAACCATCAAATACACTTTCGGATTTATAATATTAGTAAGGATTGACTAAAGAATAAATATCTGTGCAATATTTTTTGATAATCTGACGAGCTAAATTATAATATTTCTTTCACCCAGTCGTCATAATTATTCTACTAGCTGTTTCTTTAAACAACAGGCAAATTAAGAAATATCTTTGTACTTATCATTATGGCCAACTTTAACTATGGGGTCAACTTCAAAATCACAAAGAAAAAAAAGCAGCTCTTTCGTAACATTTTGTCGAGACCATGAACTTTTTGATATGAGGCAGCTGTTTTTTAAAGAACTGTCGAAATATCGATTTTTACATAGCACTGTTTACTTTTTTTAAAAGTATTACATTATTATATCTTCTTTGGTATTACGTAAGCAGATTTATTACGATTATTTACCCCTCCCACCTCCAATCTTATCACCAAATGTAAGCAATGCTCTCATCCCCCCTTCCATTCTTACGTAAACATTAGTAATTTTTATTTATTTATTGATTCATTAATATAATCACATGGAGGAGACTGAAGAGCGCGTGGGCCCCGTTTTTGTTGAAACAATAGGTCACCGATTTTAAGAGACCACCGATTTACGAGGGTCACCGATTTAGGGGGGAGAGGTAAGCTCCACTGGCTGTAATTGGCTGACGCCAAAATGACGCAATGACAACAGTTCTTGTAGTGGTGCCAAAAATGTTACTAGCAAAATATCGATATCGATATTTTTTCTTATCAGTTTTCTAAGGATTGGTAAGCACTGCGTACGTAACGGGTGCAATTTTAAAATAAACAAAATAAGTGTAAAGAAACAAATAATGGGTCACGATAATTTGGTACTCATTCAGTAGATATGTTGTATTAGTTATTACATACATACATAGGTACACTTTTACTGATTGGTCATCAGATTGTTCCAGAAATTTGAAATTTAGCAAATGAATAACTTTTGGGTTGGTGTTTGGCTTTATCAATACTGTGAAAATAAAGCAATCTGCTAAAATTTAGGTACGTCGTCGCACATAAAAATAATTGAAGACTATTTGCTGTTGGTAAATTATTAATTCTTTGAAAACTTATTTTTTTGTTATCATACGAACTTTATTTAGGTACCATTTATAGCTACTACATGATATTGTACATTCCTTCTTATAAATAAGTAATTTTGATTTGACAGACAGGCAGACGGATTTATAAGAATTATAAGGGTTCTTAGATATCTATGGAAATAAAATGTGTCCATTTGCCTACAAAACTTACGCCAATCAACAGAGAAAATTATTTCAAACAACAAGTACTCTTAAATAAAATGAGAACACATTAATGTTAACAAATATTTACTTAAATGATTTATTATGACTTTAATTTTGTCGATACAAATCGATGCGATGCTACGGACAGCACTATAAGAACAAAAAAGACGGAATGTCAACGAACGTTACAGTGTATAAGAAAGAGACAACATGAAAGACATCAACGGGTGCGGTTGACTTATTGAATATTCGAAATAATTTTTGCCAAAATTGTTAAATTGATAAATTTGAGTAGAAAATCAGTTATCTTTTAAATTATATCCCATCTTTATTGTAATTTGAAGATTTAGAACACTTTTCATACAATTTTACGGCAGAATTCGGCACTTTTTTACGTATTTAAAACGGGAGCGCGTAACTTGTTCACATTGGCACAGAATTACTTCGACTGACGAACATTTCGTCGGTTGTCAACAAAGCGCCTATCGTTGGTGAGCGAGGCCGCCCCGCGCACTTTCTCCACTGGTTAATATGCTTCTTGTATAATCATTAATAATTAATATAAATAAATTTAGGACAGAGAACTTTAACACACTTATGCGTAAAGAAATAAATAACTATTGCTGACGTTATCACCATGTAGACCCCCCATGCCATCAAAAATAAGCAAATGATAAACCCCTCCGCCCCCTATAGTGCTTGCGTAATACTTAAACAGCCCCTAAAAAAATGTTTTTCTCGACAAAATGATATAGAGCAGTTATTTTTTCGAGATTTTGAGGTGTTATTGAAAGTTGGCCATATTGATGAATACCTGATATAATAGAAAGTATCCGTTGCTTAAAGAAACACTCAGAATGTCAATAAAGCGTATTTCATTAATATATTTCAAAGAAGAAATCGTTTCATGCAATAAGGCTGCCCTTGTACTACCGAAAATTAACGTTATTGCTTTTATTAATTTTATCGATATCGATAATTTTATTCAACATACATAATTTTACTTAATAATTATTTGCTGTTGTTTTGCAGTCTTTACAGTGATAGATAATTATTATTATCGTTATAAACTTTTACTGTAGGACCAACAATCAACATATCATATACAAAATCAGCTCTCTCTCAGTACATATAAATACGTTTTGTAGAAAATCAAGACATTTTTAATGGTACATTTTTTTTTCGATTTTGGCGTTAGTCACACAGTAAAAGTTTTTTATAACGTCAAGTATCTTAAGTAATTTGGTGGAATCAGTTTTTCTGTAATTATATTTTCCTAATACAGCTTTTGGTTATAGTTTTACGACTTGTACCTACTTGAAGTACAAAATGTAGTTTGACTTAAAATAATAATATACCATTTTTACATATACAGGGTTATTTCTATATACGATATTTTACTATGGAACAGCTGTTTTTTTTTTAGTTTTGACAAAAGTCGCAGAACTAAAGTTGTTAGTTTTGGAAAAAAGGCTGTATTTTTCGTACGATCCCAACTATACTTTATTCTCATACTATGGGACTATAGTCTGACCGCTTAACTCAGTCCTGTACAGGGGCGCCGGGGGAGACGACACAGGGGACTGAGACAGGTGCGAGCGGGGGATCCCCGGCGCCCGCACCTGTCTCAGTCCCCTGTGTCGTCTCCCTCGGCGCCCCTGTACCGCGCAGGCGACGACTACGTTAAGCGGTAGGGTTATAACTGCGCACCTCGAGTCAGGATGTGAGGTATTCAACTCATGTTTTCAGTGCGCGATTAGTCCTGTAGTATAAAAATAACGTGCTTAAATACTGAACATTTTTAAAATAAAATTATATTTCTTTGGCAAGAACATAAAACAACAGCATAATTATTATCGATATCGATAATTTCCCGAGGTTTAAGTACATCACTATAAGATATGTGTGGGACAGTTTGTCAGTCGTTTCGGAGCGTGTCGGCCTCCGCGCTTAGCAGGTGTCAAGTGTCAAAACTACGCGGCATGTATCTGGAAACAATAAAAAACCAGAAATTCAAAAAATAGAAATAGAAATTCAGTTTAAAGTCATTTTTTGTTATTCATAATGTTTGGAAAAAAAAATTCGAACATTTTTTTTCTTTATTGCGATTTCCCCCGGTGGAACCTGGTTTCTTGAATCATTTTCCGTAAAGGCCGCGGAACTCTATAGTAGTTCAGTTTAAATAAACTCGTCGATCGCTATAGTAATGCAGTTTGAATAGACTCACCTAACGCTATAGCCGTGCAGTTTGAATAGACTCACCTAACGCTATAGCCGTGCAGTTTGAATAGACTCACCTAACGCTATAGCCGTGCAGTTTGAATAGACTCACCTAACGCTATAGCCGTGAAGTTTGAATATACTCACCTAACGCTATAGCCGTGAAGTTTGAATAGACTCACCTAACGCTATAGCCGTGCAGTTTGAATATGCTCACCTACCGCTATAATCGTGCAGTTTGAATAGACTCACCTAATGCTATAGCCGTGAAGTTTGAATAGACTCACCTAACGCTATAGCCGTGCAGTTTGAATAGACTCACCTAACGCTATAGCCGTGAAGTTTGAATAGACTCACCTAACGCTATAGCCGTGAAGTTTGAATAGACTCACCTAACGCTATAGCCGTGAAGTTTGAATAGACTCACCTAACGCTATAGCCGTGCAGTTTGAATAGACTCACCTAACGCTATAGCCGTGCAGTTTGAATAGGCTCACCTACCGCTATAGTCGTGCAGTTTGAATAGATTCGCCTAACGCTATAGCCGTGAAGTTTGAATAGACTCACCTAATGCTATAGCCGTGAAGTTTGAATAGACTCACCTAACGCTATAGCCGTGCAGTTTGAATAGACTCACCTAACGCTATAGCCGTGCAGTTTGAATAGGCTCACCTACCGCTATAGTCGTGCAGTTTGAATAGATTCGCCTAACGCTATAAACGTGAAGTTTGAATAGACTCACCTAATGCTATAGCCGTGAAGTTTGAATAGACTCACCTAACGCTATAGCCGTGCAGTTTGAATAGACTCACCTAACGCTATAGCCGTGCAGTTTGAATAGGCTCACCTGCCGCTATAGTCATGCAGTTTGAATAGATTCGCTTAACGCTATAGCTGTGCAGTTTGAATAGACTCACCTAACGCTATAGCTGTGAAGTTTGAATAGACTCACCTAACGCTATAGCCGTGCAGTTTGAATAGACTCACCTAACGCTATAGCCGTGAAGTTTGAATAGACTCACCTAACGCTATAGCCGTGAAGTTTGAATAGACTCACCTAACGCTATAGCCGTGAAGTTTAAATAGACTCACCTAATGCTATAGTCGTGCAGTTTGAATAGGCTCACCTACCGCTATAGTCGTGCAGTTTGAACAGACTCGTCTAATGCTATAGCCGTGCAGTTTGAATAGACTCACCGAACGCTGTAGTCGTGCAGCTTGAAGACGGCGTAGTGCGGGTTCCGGTAGGCCGGGTAGTAGTGGTCGGTGCGCGTGCGCAGCAGCGCGCGGCACAACGACGCGCGCCCGCGCAGGGACGGGTACTCCACATCCCATATGTCTTCAAATGAACAGCCCTTGCTGGAAATATTTAGAAAAAAAATTAAGTCAGACGCCTACGATCAGCGCGAGTGATTAAATTTTTTACACATCGTATTGTTTTTATACATATAAACTCTCTTAATTTGAAGACAAAAATCGAAAAATAAAAGTAGTCGTCAATTATCTTACCTGCTTCTCCCGTGGCAGTATTTCTCTTCCACAATAAGGTATGTCACTTTCAATTTAGTCAGTTCTTCGTACAGCTCCTCCGAGGAAAACCGCCCGTACGTCTTATATACCGTGTACGCTCGCTCCCTGTAACATAACGATTTCAAATTGCTTAAAAAAGTATTCTTAAATAAATAAAATAAGGATAAATAAATAGTAGCGAGGGATTTTAAGGTTAACTCTCGAGCGTAGCGAGGGACTTTAAAGTTAACTCTCGAGCGTAGCGAGGGACCTTAAAGTTAACTCTCGAGCGTAGCGAGGGACCTTAAAGTTAACTCTCGAGCGTAGCGAGGAACTTTAAAGTTAACTCTCGAGCGTAGCGAGGGACCTTAAAGCTAACTCTCGAGCGTAGCGAGGGACCTTAAAGTTAACTCTCGAGCGTAGCGAGGGACTTTAAAGTTAACTCTCGAGCGTAGCGAGCAGGGCCTAACCGCCCCTATGTGCGAAGTGTGCGGTGCACACAGGCGCCAAGACAACGAGGGCGCCGTAACCGAAATTATGTCAGCGTTTTCAATAAAATAAATAAAGATGAGGTAAAACTTCTTGAATTTATATTTTTTAGCAATTTGACAGTCGTATGCCCGAACATCACCATAGCATAACGAATTTTGCTAACTATACCAATTACTATAGCAAGCGCGGCTTTCCGTCCTTTTCTAAATTAAAAATTAACTGCGCTCAACAACGAGCTAAGAAAGATTAACAAAGAAGATCTTGCAAAGAGGGACCAGACATTGCCAGGTGTCCCGATTTTCGCGGGACGTTTCAATTTTCAGGGGTCGGGGATCGCGTTCCGATTTGTACTTGATTGGGACGCTAAAAGTCCCGATATTTAACCGATTTCGATTTTTCTGCTCACTTGTTTATCTTCACTGAAAATCGACTCTTTGTTGAAAAATATGAGCAAAAAATTTCGCGCTTGCTGCTCTAGCGATTATTAATGTTACGTTGTTTTTTTTTGCTCACATCTAACATCATTTTCAAATCTAACCTTCACTGAAAAAACATTGAAAAAAAAATAGAGTTCACTGCTCTAATGCTCAAAATATGTCATGCGGCCATGTCAATCCTTAGCCAGGCGATGGTTTTTGCTTAAATCGACGTCATATGAGTTTTCATGCTTGCTACTACTCTTGCACTTGAAATTTTTTCGGGCTCGCTGCGCTCGCGCATAATAACAATACAGTGCTTTCTTTTGATCCAGTGTATTTTGAAATTACTGATAATGGCGTATTTTTTTTGCAATCAATACGCTCGTGTATAATAACAATAATATACTTAGTTTGCTATGCTCATACCTTTTGAAATTATTATGACAAATTTTGCTCACGCGTTGTACACTCGTGCACTATAGCAGTAGACTTCTTTGTTTTGCTCTATATTATTTTGAAATTACTGAAAAAATAAGATCCGTTTTTTTTCGCGCTTGCTACGCTCGCGAATATTAGGACTTCAGTGGTCTCCTTTGTACATTCTTCTTATAACACAAAAAAATGCCAAGTCGATGTTCTGACATTACTGAAAAAATTACAAATGTTTGCGCTCTTGCGATTTAAACATAGCATAAATTTAGCGGCGCAGTAACCTGCCTTACTAAGAGCAATGACAAGTGATAGACAATATTTTTCAATCGGTCAAAATTGACAAATAATAAAAAAATGAAACATGAAGATTCGTAAAAATAAGAGACGCTTCATGGGTTTCGCACACAGGCGCTGCAGTGGGTCGGCGCGGCCCTGGTTGCGAGGGACTTTAAAGTTAACTCTCGAGCGTAGCGAGGGACTTTAAAGTTAACTCTCGAGCGTAGCGAGGGACCTTAAAGTTAACTCTCGAGCGTAGCGAGGGACTTTAAAGTTAACTCTCGAGCGTAGCGAGGGACTTTAAAGTTAACTCTCGAGCGTAGCGAGGGACGTTAAAGTTAACTCTCGAGCGTAGCGAGGGACTTTAAAGTTAACTCTCGAGCGTAGCGAGGGACCTTAAAGTTAACTCTCGAGCGTAGCGAGGGACTTTAAAGTTAACTCTCGAGCGTAGCGAGGGACTTTAAAGTTAACTCTCGAGCGTAGCGAGGGACCTTAAAGTTAACTCTCGAGCGTAGCGAGGGACTTTAAAGTTAACTCTCGAGCGTAGCGAGGGACTTTAAAGTTAACTTTCGAGCGTAGCGAGGGACGTTAAAGTTAACTCTCGAGCGTAGCGAGGGACTTTAAAGTTAACTCTCGAGCGTAGCGAGGGACGTTAAAGTTAACTCTCGAACGTAGCGAGGGACTTTAAAGTTAACTCTCGAGCGTAGCGAGGGACTTTAAAGTTAACTCTCGCACGTAGCGAGAGACTTTAAAGTTAACTCTCGAACGTAGCGAGGGACTTTTAAGTTATCTCCCAAGCGTAGCGAGGTTTTAGGTTTTTTTGTTTTTTATTTTATCTTATTGCCTTATTTTTTCTCCTTACCTAGCGTGGTGGTGCTCGTAGTGGGGATGAGCGACGACGGCGCGGCGCGTGGCGAGCATGACCGTGGCCAGAAGCGGCATGGAGCCTGCGAACACGGCGGAAGCGCTTGTTTCCGCGGATATCCACTCTAGTAACTGCTCCTTGTGAATATCGCTGAATTCACCTGCAAACAAATATGAAATTATAAGTTTTTAGGAATAAAAATATTTAAATACATCAATTCCTTAATTACATATTAAAAGCAAAACAACTTATTAAAGGATAAACATTCATTTTATTGTTATATACTACGGGACTAAGGTATTTATTTATCTCGTAATTTTAGTGCGCGATTAGTCCCGTAGTATATATCAATAATGTATTCAAATCGCGAAAGATTAAAAACAACAAACATAAATTTGCCTGAACTAGGCTAAGCCTCTTTCAAGCTGAAATAAAGTTTACTATGGGCCTTATCTTAGAAGGTTGGAAAGGTGGTATATCTGTGGGTGGTAAGAAAATTAGTAACTTGAGATATGCAGATGACACTACCCTCTTTGCAGCGACCGAACAAGAACTGGCTGAACTCCTTGCTAGAGTGGAGAAGGAGAGTGAATTGGTTGGCCTTAGTATCAACAAAGCAAAGACTAAAGTGATGGTAGTCAGACTTGAGCGAATTAGCGTACAAGCAGAGTACGCTAATTCGCTCCAATGAACTCCAGGACATAGAATTTGTGGATCAGTTTGTTTACCTCGGCGCTCTTTTAAACAGTGAGGGGGACAGTGGAAAAGAGATCACTAGGAGAGTCCAAATGTCTAAGGCAGCAATGACAAAACTCACTAGGATATGGAAAGACCGCAATATATCCCGAAAAACTAAAGTGAGGTTAGTGCGCTCATTGGTTTTCTCAATCTTTTCTTACGGTGCCGAATCCTGGACGATAAAACAGAAAGAAAGAACGAAAATCGACGCTTTTGAAATGTGGTGCTGGAGGCGTATGTTGCGAATCCCATGGACCGCACGTCGAACGAACGTGTCGATACTCAAGGAGCTCGGAATAACCACTAGATTTTCCACTACGTGTTTCCAGCGGATACTCACGTATTTCGAACACGTCGCAGCAACCCGGATTGTCTGGAAAAACTAATGGTGGTTGGGCAGGTCGACGGGAAAAGACCACGCGGGGGTTCTCCTACCCGTTGGTCTGACCAAATAAAAACACTTACTGGCCTGCCTATAACTAAAGCCATTAAGATCGCCGAGGACAGAACCGCATGGAAGAGCATGGTGCAGCAAGTGGCGAACATTCCATAGTAGACACGACCTTCAGCAATGAAGATACCGATTAAGAAGATGGGCCTTATCAGCCATAGAAGCTATGTACGGAGTCTCTCTGCGAAATTGAATCAGAAATGAGCGAGTTGAACGAGCCCAAGTCACTTACATACCCCAGGATTAAGCAAGGCGTTATAGCAGTGCGCAGGTCACATAGCACTTGAAAATGCGGGGGACTCATGACTGACTTGTCATTCTTCTGAGCTCCTGACTGGAGGATCGAAAAGTTTCCGAATGGAGACCGTAGTTTTTATTTAGGTATACTAAGCGCCACACAAATCGGCGGATGGGAAGTTATGCGCAGCGTTCTGCGCAAAAGCCGAAATATAGGTATTCGCGGGAGCCAGAGACGAGACGCCGTGACACACCCGCCCGCCAACCTCATGCCTCCCGCGCGCTCCCTGCGCCCGAGCTCACTACTTCGCCATTTGTATAGGCATTGTGCATACTTGAGCAATAATTAGCGAATCACGGCGAAGTGCCATCTGCGGCTAACTTCTCATCCGTCGACTTGTGTGGCGCTTAGTATACACTCACTAAGTGGACCGACGTCAATAAAAGCAAAGTCGCGCAACCGGTCTTTCTTGGACATCTATTGGGGAGGCCTATGTCTGTCAGTAGACATTCTATCCAAACGATCGAATGTGAAGTTTAACACAAAGTCAATAACGCACTTACCTATATAAGAAAGTTCTTGCGTGACATTTTGGTGCAGCTGCTGCAGAATGGGAATCAGGCAAACTATCCAGAACAACCAAACATACTTCAAATAGGAATTTGAAAACCTGAAAAATAAATACAACTAAAATTATTATCTCAATAAAAAAAGCTTACGGTACTCAGTACAGTACTGTTGTTAACAGACGTCCAAAAAGGAGCAGGTTTTTCGTTCGTTGTTCATCTGTATGTATATATTATATTATATATTATATATATTTTTTTGAGTATGTTCATCGATAATTTCGCCAATTGACAAGTTTTCATATTTCACAAGGCTATGAAATTCCAAAACCATTTCGAGATATCGGGATGCTGATCATTATGCTTATTTTTCCAAAAATTTTAGTGCAGTAACTGCTAAGATATTAGATAAAAACTCTCACCCAAGCCGTTTCGGGATTTATACTAAAAGTTCAGTTGCCAATGATAAAAAAATACTAGCAATATAAAATGACAGTTAACACTGACAGTGTTGACACATAAAAAGTAATTTAAAAATAAAATGTCAGTGTCATTTTCAAATTACTTATTTTGCTTTAGCCCGAGAGGTAAACGCAAAAAATGCAAATACTTTCCAAAAACTGAATTATTGGTATTAAGTTATCAAAATGGTGTACATCGATACCCTGGAGTCAGTCAGCTGGGTTCCCTAGCATTTGGTGGAAAAATCCGTTTGAATTTTAAAAGTATCTTGGAACTAGTACTACTTATTCTTCTTCTTTTAAGTGGTGCTAATTTAAAGCTTGTATGGCAGACCCTGTTACATATTTCAGGTGATTGGCAGTTGTAAAACTTTTTTTACATTTTTCTTCCCATAGTATACCGCGGTACATAGTGGACTTTTTGCGCTGACCTCCCGGCCTATTTGTTGTGAATTGTGACGGATGGATTGGCATTGATAGTGACAGTAACGCTAGCACCTATTTTTTCTAATGTGGCTTCAGTAAAATTGTTTATGAGTCCTAAGTTTTGCAGTTACGTCCTTTTAGAATAAGCTACTTTTCAAAACTTAATTTTACGGAAAATATAAGTCGTATTGGAAAAATAAAAAATACGTATATGTTATTTTACAATATTCTTTCAGAAAATAAATAAATATTACTATGTTAAAAATTTGAAATGTTGTCAATTGTGAACCAATCGAAAAATATTTTTTAGTTCGAATATACACGATGGAAGGCGGTTTTGCCATTTTTAGCGAAAAAGAATTATCCACTGCAGACGTAGGCCTACTCACGAAGGGTGATTGGGCCATATCCACCACGCTGACCCAGTGCGTGTTGCTGGATTCACATACGCCATCGAATTTCTGTTACGAACATAATATGCAGGTTGCTTCACGATGTTTTCCCTCACCGAAAAGCTAGTGGAGTGAAATTCCGTACATAAATCCCCTAATATTAAATTTACTGTATAATAATGTTATTCTTACCTATAATAAGTCTTATTCAACACCAGCGACGACACGACGCACATCTGAGGCACAAACAACAATTTCAGCCTCATAACCAACGCCGCCATGACACCATAGACAACCATTTGCGATATATTATAAAAAATAGCCGGCTCTATGGTCAGATTCCTTAAAAAACACAACAGTCTATCTTCACTCTTCTCTATGGTCTCTTTAGATTTGACATCCTTGTCTAACTCATCCAAATCATTCTTCCGTCTCTTCCTAATAGTTTCTGAAGTATTTTCGATCCCGCTGTCTTCGTCATCGGATTTACTATTGTTGTCCTTTTTTGACACCTTATTTTTAATATCCGTCTCATTCGTTTCATTTTTATTGCTGTCTTTGTCTAAATCTTTGTTTTTATCATCTATCTCTCTCATTTCTTTCTTATACCTATAAATAGCAGTTCCAATCCAATAATTACATACGTTTGCAATACTTAATACAGCTAAAGGTATTAACAGCGAATAAATCAACTTTTTAACCGAATTCCAAGGTAAAAAATCAAAAACATCAGAGCAAATGTATAGCAAAACGTGAAAATTTCTATAATTACTAAATTTCGCGTATAAAATGTCCCAAATGTGTGAGTCTTCTTGTACGTCCAAAAAATCGCTTATAATTTTCTTTAGATACAAAGACGCACAAATAACTATACAAATTCTAAGTATCACTAGCCAAATTTCAACAAACAAATCCAAGCGATTTTCGACCTTAACTCTTAGAGAACTGAAGAACAAACAATACGCGGATACTATGATAAAGAAAGATGCGTATAAGGACGATTTTAGCATATCGTTCCCTTGTAAGAGCAGGACGGCCATATGTAAGCCGCAGAAGTGCGAATGCAACAGCACACACAGAGATTTCAGGTCTATGATCTTCAGTTGTTCCATGACGAAGAAAATGGCGGTCTGTGTGAGGAATATGAACTGGGAAAACTGCCAGAAAAGTAAGCAGAGGCAGTTCACGATGAATATCGATATCTGAAACAAAGATACATTATATATGTTATAATTTTATTTTGAGTGCTTTCTACACTAGATTTTATCTCAAGGAGTTATCTTTATGATAAGCATTTTAAAAATCTATATCACAGGTGGCGCCGCCAATATAAGTTGGTGGTAATATAAGCACTTCAAGAATTTGACGCTTGCGTAGGAGGCGGGCTGGCTCAGTTGGTTAGAGCGTCGGGCTAGTGACCCGAAGGGACAGGTTACTAATCCTGCGTTCGCTTCAGATTTTTGAAATGCTTATCACAAAGATAACTTTTTGAGATACATAATATAGAAACTTTCTTTTTGTGATAAACATTTCAAAAATTGACGCGTTCGCAGGATTTGAACCTGCATCCTCTGGGACACCGGCCCAGATGCTTTGTCCAATTAGTGTGTGAAGCACGATAAAAATCATTTCATTGATTAAGCAATGCGTCATTTCTCGTTAATGGTAAGAAGTTCTAATAATTTCACATTAAGTGACTGATTGGTTTAAAGCAATTCTCACAGATGGCGCTTCCGACAATGTAGTAGTTGGTAAAAATGATAAACACTCACTAATTCGGCGCATTCGCAGGGCGCGATTTAGCTTAATTGGACAAAGCATCTGGGCCGGTGCCCCAGAGGATGCAGGTTCAAATCCTGCGAACGCGTCAATTTTTGAAATGTTTATCACAAAAAGAAAGTATCTATACACCTAGTGTGTGAAGCACGATAAAAATAATTTCATACATAATATAGTTTAGATAATGAATTTATTGGTTTTTAGGGTTCCGTGCAAACCTGGCATTGTCAGCCTGGCAAGCCAGGTTTGCAATAATAGTAGTGTGGTGGCCATATTATCTCTCTCTTTGTGGGTGTATTCTCTAATCTTGTGAGTAAAAGTAGCTATTGATCCCTTTGCCACGTAGTTGTAGGCTAACTAGCCAAGCCTGAAATAATAGTAGTGCGGCGGCCATGTTTTATCTCACGTTGTGTGTGTATATATGTGTGTACCTGTAAGTGGAAGCCACGATTAGCCCTTGCCGCGTAGTTGTAGGCTTACAAGACAGGCTTGTAGTAAGAGTAGTGCGCCGGCCATTTTTTATCTCTCGTTGTGTATGTGTATGTATGTATGTAAGTATCTGTAAGTGGAAACCACGGTTGGCTCCCTTCTCCTGTGGCTGCAAGCTTACAAGCCAAGCTTGCAGTAATAGTACAGCGGCGGCCATGTTTTTTCTCTCTATTTGTGTGTGTATGTATGTATGAGTGTTTTATGTACCTGTAAGTGGAAGCCGCGATTGGCCCCCTTGCCGCGTAGCTGCAGGCTGACAAGCCAGGCTTGTAGTAAGAGTAGTGCGGCGGCCATGTTTTCTCTCTCGTTTGGCGCCCACTGCACTCGGGTGCATTCGGCGTGGTTTGTGAAATATTGCAGCACGGCGAATACTCCGCCCAAGAGAGTTTCACTGGAAATTGAAATAAATCAGAATTAATACAAAGTCTTCATCGTACTATTGTTTATTTTGGCCTGTCTACGGATGGCGACAGCGGATGGCATTTCCAATTGAGCGCTACCGTGACTCAGATGGCATTTCCAATTGAGCGCTACCGTGACTCAGATGGCATTTCCAATTGAGCGCTACCGTGACACATGCTAGGGCATAGCCGAGATCATAATGTTGTAAAGCCGGAAACATACTATCGAACGCGGCTGACGGACGTAACTGACAGCCGCAACTTAGCAATGTGCACAGTCTTAAAACATCCGGTGTGCCAGATCGGTCTCGGACGTCCGAACGCTCAAGGTCGTCCGAAGGTGACGTCCGCGACTGATGTCCGATAGTGTGCACGGCTCAGTGTACTTTCATAGTCTAGATACCTATCAGTCGCGGCTGTCAGTCGCGTCCGTAAGCCGCGTCCGATAGTATGTTTCCGGATTTACAATTACAAAATAACGTTGCAGTCGACTCATAAATTATATACAATTAATCTTACTTCATTATTAATTTTTGGTGCATTTTAAGAGTCCCGTAGTAAACGTAGGAGATGATTGTTCTTATGACTATACCAATTTAAAATGGAACTAACGATGAAATTGTAAAAATATTTTTATGTTGTCTTTTTTGGCGCTATTTTAGGATTGGACTCATAGTAAAAACATCGAGGGTTCCGTACAAACATATTGTTAAAATAATTAAAAACCTGTTTTAGCATGTGCTAATGAAATTATTTTCTACTAGCTGCCCGTCCCGGCTTTGCCCGGGTATGATTGGCTATACATATACTTACCACGTAATGTAGGTATACACATGCTAGACATACCGGATGAACCATTATGATGAGTTAAAACCTACCCAAATCGCGAGAGTTTCCGTAGTCTTAAACTGTTCGAAGTTTATGAAAAAGAAATAATAGGTATTGGCATATCTAAATAAAAGTGAGTTCGTATGTGTCGGGTGGCTGTACATAATATATTGCCCTGATTTCAGAAAATGACAATGATGAGAATGAAAGCGACGTTAAAATATTAGAGACCCACAGTCTATACATTCTACCCATGTAAGTTAGTTTCTTGATCTTGTCTTCACTCGAGAACTTTGAAAAACATTGGACATTAGTTCTACTTCTACGAATTGTGTGCCCTACCTAAGGCCTCTTCAACTTGCTAACCCAAAGAGCTGTGATGGAAGGAATCGAAGCGCTGGCATCCAACGTGTTCCGGACGTCACGACCAGATCTTAGATTCACGTGAAGACCTTCGCTACACTTGCCAATTACATTGTCTACATTCGAGAACTTTAAGGTCGACAATTCGTTTCACATACTATGTGTAGGGGCGTAGCTACCGCAGTATCAGCCGTGTCAATAATACGGGGCTCCCGGGCTACAGGGGCCTTAACGTGTGTAAGTAAAACCTAGTAAAATGTTATCCTGCACAATGTCACTTAATCTCGTGCTTCCCGAAAAAAAATCATCTCTTTTTTTCCCGGGTTAAGAATTCTTCCAAAAGTTGTCGTAAGAGGCAGAAATTTTATAACAACTGGATGGATATGGCCCAAGCACCCTTCTCAATTCTCAATGACCCGTTTCCTCGAATCTCGACGTTATGTCACCTAATAAGTGCCTGTAACCGAGCACTTTGGCATCGCGCGGCGTTGTAATCGGCTTGGAATCGCCTTACGACTAACTAAAAAGCCTCCCCACTACGTAGCTTGGGCAGGATTTTGGCTCGGACACTTTTTTTCACGATTGTGACTCTATAGATATTTGCTCGAAGTGAATTTTGTGTTATGTACATTATACAAAGTACATGAATTGCCAAGCGGGGAGAGCGGCGAAACGGAACTTTTATAATACTTACATTTTTGAACTCGTGATATCTTTGTAATAAAATATCTGAATTAAATAATTTAAAAAGTTGCATAAAGCTATTGAAACAGTCTTGAATGTGAAATAATTAATTTTTATAAGGATTAATACCAAGATACAAATTAAGATCCTTTTCCTGCGACGGTATTTCAATTAATTTTTAAGAATAAAAGAACAGTTATTACGGCTTAACTATAATAGTTGGATATATGCTGTCGCGACATTTTTTGTAAATTATGGTATGTTCTATAAAGTCGTAGTACATTATTTTATTCCATCATCAATAGTTTTCGCAGCGCACGCGATGTAAAGAATATTTTAAGCATTTTTTTACACCTTGGGTAACATTATTATAGTTTTAATAAGGATCCTTATTTTTTTCTTGCAATTAAAATAGCCTATGTTACTCAGTGATAATGTAGCTTTTTAATGAAAAAAGAATTATTAAAATCGGTCCAGTACTTTTTGAGTTTATCCGTTACATACAAAAATACAAAAATACAAATCTTTCCTCTTTATAATATTATATTATATAGTGTAGATGATACGATTTACTCACTTTGAATTTTGAGCCCATATTTTGTAAATTTTGAGGCCCTATTTTTATGTGATTTAGATAAAAATGTACAATTTTCAGATTTATTCCTATATGTGTACTCTGAGACAATGCTTTTCGCCAAATTTCATAGTTCTATGTCAACGGGAAGTACCCTGTAGGTTTTGATTTTTGTGAGCGTTGAAATATGCGTTTTTTACGACATAAACCCCCAGTTCGACCCCCGCGCTCGCAAGGGTAACGGCTACTACTGTATGCTCCGCAGTTAGTTAAACTTAATTGCAGGTTCTAGTAGTACGTTATACACGGATTTGCAGTTATAACTAAGACAGTGACAGTGGCGTTTACCTGAATCGTTGCGTAACTCGGTGTGGCGTAGTACACCGAGTTACGCAAAATATAGTTCAAATCGCGGGGCCGTTAGCTAAAAGTTTGGAATGTTTTTTGCTAATATCTTCCAAACCACTTACACAAAACGATTCAGGTAAACGCCACTGTCACTGTCTTAGTTATAACTGCAAATCCGTGTATAACGTACTACTAGAACTTAACTTTGCGTGAGTCATCGCAGCTGTCACCGTGTGTGCGATCCCCACCGCTGCTGTTGGTGGTGCCTCCGCGCCCGCACGCCACTACAACACCCCCGACCCCGGTCGGCCGCTCGGCCGGGCCTGAGTCATCGCCGGCAGTGCACCCGCGCCCGCGCACCGCTACCCCCGAGCCCTGAGCGACGCTGAGTCATCGACTAGATTGCTTATCTGTCGCTGTGATCAGCTGTGCGTATTTGTTTATTTACATTGCGCGGTGCACCATTATTTTTTGCATCCACACAATATTCCGCACACTATTCATTATGTATTGTGCAGCGTGTCGCGGTGACATTATTACACAGGATGAACAATACTTGACCTGTACCTTGCAGAGTTGCCTTAAATCTTATCATCTATTGTGTACCGGGGAAAAGAATACAGATAATTCGCCCACCAAGTCGTGGATCTGTCCAGAGTGCCGTTGTTCCACAAAGAAAGGAGGCGATAATAGTCTTACCCCCGTAGGCGCTATGAAAAGAAACAGGGATATGAATGTGACAGTGCGTTCGAAAGCTTCGCGGATTCCTGCTGGAGAACCAACAGCTGTTGACGATAATCAGGAAGTTGCCTGCGAAATTCGCGAACTACGAATTGAAATGATTAAGATGAGGGAGCAATTATCAAAATCAAATTCTCTCATCGCATCTTATGAAATGCAACTGAATAAATCTACGTCGATCATTGCAGATTATGAAAACAAGCTTTCCTTATCGGTCTCGGTCATTGTTAATCATGAGAAAAAAATAGAGAGGTATGGTAAAATAGGAAAACTGGTTGAAAAACTCAAAAATTCTAAATGCGACTCGGTTCCTCACTGCCCTTCTGTAACCACAGACACTTCCACACCACAGATACAGCATTCAATGTGTGTTCCGGCATCAGAAAACAAGGTACCTTCTACTAAAATCACCAAGCCTCTCCTTACTATTGATACCTCTAATCACTCAAGCCGTAGAAAACAGAGAAAAGGTAGGCAGTCGGATAACTCAGCGGAGGACAGCGTAGCTGCGACCGGAACATCGACCTCTACGAGTACAAAACAACTGTCACAAGAGGCTAATCTACAATCTCAGTCTCCAGCTAAGGATAACTGGACAGTAGTTCGTCATAAGAAGTCGCGCCAGTCAATATCACTACGCTGCGTAGCGGGGCCTGCGGTGACTACGCTTAGGGCGGCTGAGTCTTGCAAACATTTCCACCTTTGGAACATGTTATCGAAAATCGACGAGATAAAAACATACTTAAATGAGTTATGTCCTGGCAGAGCTATTACCGTGGAACAATTAAGGACTTCGCAAAATTACAACTCATATAAAATAGGAGTCCCAGATGATTGCTACGATAAATGCTTCTCTGTAGACGTCTGGCCAGAAAATGCACGCGTGAAAAAGTGGATAAATTATAGAAAACACAAGAGTGCGTCGGATGGTGAAACGTTTCGACAGAGAGTCGGCGCCCAGTGAGCCGTGCACCGGAAAGCAGCCGCAAATCAACATTTTTTATCAAAATGTCAGAGGTTTGAAGACCAAATTGTCATCATGGTTTGCCAGCTTATTAACTTCTGATCATTTGTTGGTAACTGCAACGGAAACGTTTCTTGATAGCTCAGTAGAGGATGCCGAGGTAGTGCCCGATGGGTGGACACTCTTACGTAGAGATAGAGGGTCTCGCGGCGGAGGTATTTTGCTTGCGGCAAGACCAGGAGTAACAGTGACCCGTCGGAAAGAACTCGAGACGCAGTCCGGAGAAGACCTCTGGGCGTGTGTTACCTACCGCGGAATTCCTTATATTGTATGCGTGGTTTACATTAAACCAAAGGCTACTGATGCTATATATATGAAGTTATTTTGTAATATAGAATGCTTTTTATCAACTTCTAGACACAATTTCTTTGTTTTTGGTGACATTAATTTAAATAGTGCCTCCAACAATGTCATAAATTATTATTGTTATTTTCTTACATATTGTAACCCAGTCAACTATAATACAATAGTTAATTCTCATGGGGGCATTCTTGACGTGGTATTGGCGCAGGAGTGCATTGAGTCGGAATCGCAACGGGTATACGTACGCGAAGCTGTTGACGGTTTCGTCGCGATAGATGCATTGTATCACCCCGCGCTCGAAATACTGGTCTCTGTCCGATCGCATAGTAGCACAGGTGTTCGTCTGCAGCCTAGTAACATAGATCCATTGCGTGACTGGAACTTCAGTAAGATAGATATGCCACTCTTCCTATCATTGCTCGAGGACACTTCGTGGGCTCCTGTTCTTGAGTGTTACGATGTAGCCATGGCAACGGGTGCTTTTTACGATATTATTTACAAATTGTTTGATGCCTCAGTTCCCAAAAAGATAAGATAAATGACTAAGTCTAACAGATTTCCAGTGTGGTTTAATGCCGAAATCATAAGGGTTATTAAACTTAAAAACAAATTACATAAAATCTGGATGGAATCGAAGTGTATTGCGTCATATGAACGGTTTTCTAACATGCGTGCCGACTTAAAAATTCGTATCTCTCAAGCGTATAAATCTTATATGACTGGCATAGAAAATAATCTTCAACAATGTCCTCGACACTTTTGGAGACACGTACACAGTCTTAGGTCAAAGGGTGGTTTTGAACCCCATATCTCATACAAGGGAAACATTTGCAGTGGTGTGGAGGCAGCGGAGGCTTTCGCAGACTATTTTTCTAACGTTTTTTTGAATGATCTCCCAGAACTTAATTTGAACTCGTTTTCTGAGCAAGCTGTTCATAGTGGTTATGTGACTCTACCGAAAGTATCACCTACTGACATAGAACGCGGAATTAATAAGTTAAAGCCAAACAGCTCGCCAGGTCCCGATGGCTTACCTAGTTTCATTATCAAAACGGGTAAAAAACATCTTATCCTTCCACTGTATCACATACTGAATATTGCTCTTAAAAACGGAAAGTATCCCGATCAGTGGAAGTTGTCTAGAGTGACACCCATCCCAAAAAGCAGTAAAAAGACCTCAGTAGAAGAGTACCGACCTATAGCAATTTTGTGTGCGCCTGCTAAAGTTTTCGAGTATATACTGCACAGTGAGATATATAGACAGGTAAGACAGTATATAGGTGAAGAGCAACATGGTTTTAGGCCGGGAAGGTCTGTTAATACAAATCTATTGTGCTTGGTAGACTATATTGCGAAGGCCATGGATCATGGTTCCCAAGTCGACGTAATATATTTCGACTTCCAGAAAGCTTTCGACAAAATTGATAATGACATCTTATTGCGAAAGCTGTCATTATCTTTTGGTTTTTCTCCGAGTCTTCTGCGTTTCTTGGCGGACCTCATGAGAGGACGGCGTCAATATGTGAGACATGGTATATATGAGTCCCAAACTTACCTCACTGAATCTGGAGTAAACCAGGGCTCGGTGACCGGTCCATTATATTTTCTTATGATGATCCACGATTTACCCAAAGTATTATCTTCTGCTCGATGTCTCTTGTACGCCGACGATCTTAAACTATTTCTCGAAATCAAATCTCGTAGCGACTGTTTACGCTTACAGGATGACATCAATAGCATTTACGAATGGAGCGTGAAAAATAAAATGTTGTTTAACTACAGTAAATGTAATGTAATGACATTTGACAGAAAAAAGAATCCAATTCATTTTGATTACCACCAGCGGGCCGACCGCCTTACTCAAAACTATCACTATTGCGATTACTATTGCTATTGCAATTCGCAAGCAATCGTAATAGCTTATCGGTACCGCCGACCATAGAAGTAATAGTTTTGGTGAGAATTGCTTATAGCTTTCACAGATAACCTGTGTTTTTGTAATCTGTGCTCTGACACATTCTGCGTTTAGTTTCCGCTAATTACAATTGATTTGCAGAATGTTTGTTTATTTCTTATTTACTCAATAATATAATTAAAAAAATATTAAGGATAAGAAAATAACATTTCAAATGAATTTCTTGGTAAGTAATATCTTTTTCTATAATATAACTTATAATCAAAGTATTATACATGCGAATGGGTTTTTTTTTAAATTCCATGGCATATTCGCATAAACGAAACGCATTGACATTTTTCACATTTTGACTTTGATTGAAACGTCAAATAAAACTCTTTCGGAGGGAAAACTTTGTTGAAGTTGAAGAACATTCACACGTTTTTGATATCATAAATTGTGTAAGTGATTATAATAAGATCATTTTCCGAATCGAATGTAGGTATATCTACAGTGAACAGCAACCTACATTTTTATTTGTGAGCTATTTCAGAATGCCGGCGCAACGGAGAATCAGTGAAGCCCAGTTAGAGGAGCTATTGGCTTGGATGGAGCTGCATCCAAAGCAGGCAAAGAACTGCCAGCTGAACTGTGCCCAGGCAAAAACTGCGTCCCACAAGCTGTGGGAAGAGCTAGCCTCACGGCTAAATGCCTTGGGCAGCGGCGCTTCCAAAACGTGGAAGGAGTGGCGACAGGTAAGTCATGTCTCCATTAGGCGCTTCGCCCACTGCATTTAGTTGTTACGCAAAAGGGATAAACATATAAGCCTTGACTTAATCATTGAGTGGTGCACCTAGTCCTGTGATTGAATGTAGCATGTGTTTTTTTGTGTTCGAAACCTTCAATTTTTGTTTTCTGCGCTTTGGTATATACATTTATGCACAGGCTTAACTAACGCTTTATTCATTGCTGTCTAGTACTGGAACGACCTTAAATGTAAGGTGCGGAGGAAGGGGTCTCTAATCCTCCAACACGGCTGTGGGACTGGTGGAGGACCTCCTAGTGGCAACATTTTGACTCCAATTGAAGAGCGGGTTCTAAGCCTTATTGGTGTCCAAAATGTTGTTGGAATTGAGTCTGTTCGGCATGAGGTGGATGTATGTTTCAATTATTTTATTTATTCATTTAATATACTTATTTTTTCTTTCAATTGCACGCATGATTACAAGCAAACCATTTCCATATTTCATTATATTACAACCATTTGGTTATACAGAATTGTTTATATTACTAATGGTGTGCAGATGTGAGAATGATATCTATATTTCAAACTGTGTTTGGACATAGGCTTACCTTACCTTTGGGTTAGCATATAGGCTACTTTTTATAGTGGATTGACTTGAGTAACACTGCACACAAAATGTAATATATATATAATATTAATTTAATTTGTATACTTTCAGATGGGATTGGATGAACCAGTGGTAGAACCTCCTGTAGTGGAGGAGCCTTATAAAGCTCAGCCACTGCAAACATCTCTGGAGGTCTACCCAGAAATACCTCTATTAATTGAACCGTCCACCTCACAAAATGTACATTCTCCATATCCTTGTAAGTGCAACTAATTTAATTTGGGATGTATGTATGTTTAGTGAAAGTGGAAAGTAGAACCTTTCCACTTTCTGTTGTCCCATTTAAAATTATTTTTAACTAAAATGTCTTAAGCTATTTTAATCTAATCGGTTCAGCCATGTGAACATGAAGGTGTAACAAATGTGCATTGTGAATTGTGATGATATAAGGTGGAACAATATAAAAATCTCAATTTGATTTCAGCAAAGAGAAAACACACTGCGGCTGCAAAAACTGAGGAGTTTTCTCCATTGGAGAAAAACAGACGTATGGGTAAGCGTCAAGTTTTTTATTTTATTTTCCTTTACTAAATACTAGGTTAAAGCTAGTTTTATCATAATATAAGGGAAATGTTCAACAAAAATTTAAATACTAGAAAACTTTTTACTTTATTAAAGATAATGAATTTGATAATATTCTAACATTAAACAAATTGCTATTTCAGGTCCACCACAGTGGGCGCTGGACTTGGAGGAGAGGCGGCTGGCCTTAGATGTAGAGCGGCTAGAAGAAGACCGTCATTTTCATCGCTCACTTTTAGAGCAGCAGCAGAAGTTCCAAACAGAACTACTCTCTGCTTTAAAAGAACTCGTCCAAGCAGCCTCTGGGATTAGTAATAGAAGGGCAGATGCCCAGCAGTGATCAGTGCCATAGCGGTAGCTATGAGTGTGAAAGTGGTTGTATATATTCTATTATTTCTTGATGTTTTTATCAGTCAATGTAGTCTCTTTATGCACTAATAATCTATATATATAAATATCTATATTTCAAACTGTGTTAGATAGATAGATACTGCTTGTGTTTAATTTTTCTGTTTTATGTGAGAAATGGCGCGAATGTTGTTGCTGGTTGAAGCTGAAGAAAAAAAGCTGAAAAAGATGCTGACTCTAGAGACAGCTGCGATTGAAGTCAACCATTGAAGTCATAGGTTAGTAGAGTAGAATTTATCTTAGTATTGTTATGTAAAAATCTTAGTAAAAGTAGTTAATAATAAAGCAGCTACATTACATTCATAATGTATATAATAACTATCCTACTAAGTCGCCCTAGTATAGTATAGTTTCATAATTTTATAGGACGGTGATCTATCCAGCCAGTGGAGCCAAAGCCAGGAGCGGAGCCAGGAGCCAGGAGCGGAGCCAGGAGCCAGGAGCGGGCCGGGAGCCAGGAACGGAGCCGGGAGCCAGGACCGGAGCTGGGAGCCAGGGACGGAACCGGGAGCCAGAAGCTCATAGGTTAGTAAAGTAGAATGTATTTTAGTATTGTTATGTAAAAATCTTAGTAAAAGTAGTTACTTAATACTAGGTAGAACCTAGTTTTGTCATAATATAAGGGAAATGTTCAACAAAAATTTAAATACTAGAAAACTTTTAACTTTATTAAAGATAATGAATTAGAATTTGATAATATTCTAACATTAAACAAATTGCTATTACAGGTCCACCACAGTGGGCGCTGGACTTGGAGGAGAGGCGGCTGGCCTTAGATGCAGAGCAGCTAGAAGAAGACCGTCGTTTTCATCGCTCACTTTTAGAAGCAGCAGCAGAAGTTCCAAACAGAACTACTCTCTGCTTTAAAAGAACTCGTCCAAGCAGCCTCTGGGATTAGACGGAACCGGGAGCCAGAAGCTCATAGGTTAGTAAAGTAGAATGTATTTTAGTATTGTTATGTAAAAATCTTAGTAAAAGTAGTTACTTAATACTAGGTAGAACCTAGTTTTGTCATAATATAAGGGAAATGTTCAACAAAAATTTAAATACTAGAAAACTTTTAACTTTATTAAAGATAATGAATTAGAATTTGATAATATTCTAACATTAAACAAATTGCTATTACAGGTCCACCACAGTGGGCGCTGGACTTGGAGGAGAGGCGGCTGGCCTTAGATGCAGAGCAGCTAGAAGAAGACCGTCGTTTTCATCGCTCACTTTTAGAAGCAGCAGCAGAAGTTCCAAACAGAACTACTCTCTGCTTTAAAAGAACTCGTCCAAGCAGCCTCTGGGATTAGTAATAGAAGGGCAGACGCCTAGCAGTGATCAGTTATGATATTTAATTATCTGTATTCTAGTGTGAAAGTGGTTGTATATATTTTATTATTTCTTGATGTTTTATCAGTCAATGTAGTCTCTTATACATTGTTAGATTATAAGATTATATCTAGCAACACCACAGAAATAGGGATTCATACTAGAGGTTAAATGTTGAGAGAAACCTGTGAGGCCTTAGGACGCTAAGTAATAGGTATTTTGAATGTACATACTCGACGATTGATTATGTTACTCCATCCTCAGATCAAGTAAAAAGGCATTCCGTCACTAATGTTATTCTGTAGAATACATATGACTTGTAATAATGATGGTACTGTACTTGTTAATCTGTATAAAATGTAACCTGTTAAAGTTTCAGGTTGCCTACTGTGTTAAAATGTATGTTGAAGGTAACAAAATAAATGCTGTAACTAATGACTTATATCTGTGTTTACAATTGTGTTTTTCCTAAAGAATTTAGTAAGTCTAGCCTCCTAAAACATCATCATAACCTAGGTTATCTTTGGAGTGTTGGGTTCTAGTCATAGATTTAATCTCTAAACTAACAGGGATCAGTAGACTGTCGCTCAGTATCATTTAATCTACTACCACTCTATCATAAAGGAAATTACTAGGCTTGGAGTAGGTACTCTTCTCAGATTTCACCTCATGAGAGAGATCACTACTGTAGCTGGGTCATCATAGAGGGAATTGCCAGGATATACATGTACCACCCTAATACTCCTGTTCTAACAACATACATCTCTTGGGATTTGTTTTATTTCAAATACCTCTAATACACAGATCAAACATTTTTTTATTATATAGAATTTAACATTATAGAACTTGCAGCTATAGGAAAGGTGCATAATAACAATTAATACCTTAAAACCTAGAATATCTATGTATTGGAAATGTAATTTAGTTATATAAAGTTACAAAGATCATTGATTTTATATAAATTCTTTAATTTCAACTAATTTATAGATTAAATAAATAAACAGCTTATGGAAAGGTTTTCCAGAGTTATTATTCAGGCAACTTATTTACATCTGAATCAAAAATCATATATTGTAAAAACTGTACGGGAGTTTTGAGCATTGGGCAGTCGGGAGGTTTTGTCAGAAGATCTTTTCTAACTTTGCAACTGATAACAATACCAAAACTATTCTGTTCTGTAATTACTAGGTACCAAATAATATGTGTGCTTAATATATTTGAAATAAAATTTTCATTTTGATAAAAAATAACAGTTTTATCACCGTTTATGTATAAAAGTGCCCAAAGCTCCCCTCCCCTTTTTTTTTTTTTTTTTTTTTGACCCAGGAAAATCCTTTATGGATACCACCAAACCTGGGGAGGCCGGTGGTTATGTGGGAGTCTCCACCGCTAGTCGGTGGCATACCCACTAAAAACCTGGGGTGTTTCCGCCACTGCGCCATTATGTCGGGGCTACGGGCACGCTTCCGCACTCCTCCTCGGCCCCGACAACTCCCCTAACACCCCTACAGTAGGTCTTACATAGTTAGTGGCGGTATCAACAGTTTTGTTCTGATGGAACATAAAACAAAAATTATATATTTCCGGCTTCTGGCTCCCGGCTCCGCTCCTGGCTCCCGGCTCCGTTCCTGGCTCCCGGCCCGCTCCTGGCTCCTGGCTCCGCTCCTGGCTTTGGCTCCACTGGCTGGATAGATCACCGTCCTATAAAATTATGAAACTATACTATACTAGGGCGACTTAGTAGAATAGTTATTATATACAAACTAGTTTTTACCCGCGGCTTCGCCCGCATACGCAATATATCATTATAATTTATAGCCTATGTGTTATTCTGATATATAAGCTATATTATTGCAAAGTTTCAACTCAATCCGTTCAGTAGTTTTTGCATGAAAATTTGGAAAGTAACAAACATCCATACATCCATCCTCACAAACTTTCGCGTTTATAATATTATTAGGATTAGGATATACATTATGAATGTAATGTAGCTGCTTTATGTACATAACAATACTAAGATACATTCTACTTTACTAACCTATGACTTCAATGGTTGCGCATGTGAGCATTCCATAGCCTGTCTACAAGTTGTTGCCTCACTGCGCATGGACGTCTTTGGTCGACTGTGGCCAGAGAATGCTCTGGCTGACGTTCGCGGTCAAGGCGCATAGCCTCCTCGTCGATCTCCATGTGCGGCTCGCAAATGAGGTTGTGAAGTACCACACATGCATTTACAATGTTCCCTGCCTTCTTAGGGGTATAGTGCAGTGTCCGATGGGCCAATAGGCACCGAAAACGTGACTTCAAAACACCAAAACATCTTTCTACAACATTCCTTGTGCTGATTTGTTTGTTAGTATAATGCTCTTCTGCACTTCCTGCTTGAGCATTACGAATGGGCGTCATCATCCATGGTCTTTGTGCATAACCAGAATCACCTGTAATAATTTAACATTTTTAAAATACTTGTTGTTGTTAGGTTAGAGGACTCCTGTCTGTAACCAGTGATAGCTAGTATAAGTATGTAAAATACAAAAAAATACAATACAAAATGTTTTATTTACCAAAAGATTACAGATATACCAAAATACTAGTGGACCCTGCACTAGGATGACCTGTATCGCAGGGCCCGACTCAGGGACGCTTACATTTCTAATACTTTGAGTTTTACGTACGGTGCGGCTAATAAAATTATAACAAAACATGTCATAGACATTAGGTATATATATGAGTTTATTAATACTGAATTTGTCAGGTTCCACACTTACCCAAAAACCAGTAGGTTTCGCCCATCTCATGGAGTCTTTGTATCCCAGATTTCACCGGACAACAATTCCATACATGGGAGTCATGACTTGATCCACCATATGATGAATCAACATGTAAGATGCGTAAATTAGCATCACATATCTGTAAATTGAATACATTAATTTAATTTACTATCTCTGTCACTGTAAAGACCTATTCGGCCAATGTATTATGTATTTTCTTACCATTAGCACATTCAGTGAGTGGTACATCTTCCTGTTGAAATATCCTTCTTCATGTTCACTAGGCCGAATGATAGAAATATGGGTACCATCAATACAGCCTAGAACACCAGGAAATCCAAATTGGTCATTGAACCTAGAACAAGTCAGAGCTTTTGTTAGAAAATAAATGAAAAACTGAATCGAGGTAATTAATACATACATTATAACAATTATTTACCTTCTTGCAACTTCACGACGTTCAGCTGAAGTTTTTGGGAAAGTGACATACTTCCTCCAGATCTGAGGATGATTCAATGCCTCTGTTACTTCCGCAAGACAATCAGACATAGATGTCTGTGACAATCCTAAGCTGAAGTCATTGCCTACACATTTTTGGTAGCTGCCACTAGCATAAAATTGTAATGCCGCCAATACCTGTAAAACAGTACAGTGGGTAAATGTTTGTTATTATCACTATTTAACACATCATGTAAGTTGCACTGAATTCATAAACACCTTGATCTCCGGCCTAATAGCCGTTGTTCTCTGTGAAGAATGCAAAAGAGGAATTACGTCATCACTAAGTTGCAGAAAATTGTTCTTCGTAAGGCGAAAATTCTCGATAAACGTCTTCTCCGGCAGCAGCATGGGCTCGCTTTCTTCTCGCAGCTGTCTCCTCCGTAGAGTCAGCATCTTTCTCAGCCTTTCTTCTTCAGCTTCAACCAGCAACAACATTCGCGCCATTTCTCACATAAAACAGAAAAATTAAACACAAGCTGTAATCTATTACATGTGCTGTTGAATTAATGAATACTGAATTACATAAATAACGTCACAAAATTAATAATAGCCAAGTTAAAATCCAAAAAATACCAAAGCCTTTATGAAAACAGTTGGTTCGTGGTGACTGCTTTCATTGAGTAGCGATAGCTGTCAACGAAAGCAATTCCGCCATCTTGAATAATTAGGCGGTCCCAAATCGAGCTGTCAATAGTACATTTTTGTAAAGTTGTTCATTCAACGACTGCTTTCGCAATCCGCGCAAAGCTATTGATAGCTGACATCACATAGGCGGTGCCAAATGATTAAAATGACGTCATAAACTATTGCTATTGCGATTGCTATTGATTCGGCGGTAGATCCGCTGGCTGCAACATCCATACATAGAGCAAACTTTGTCAAAGATCTGGGAGTTACTTTCGACCGCAGTTTAACATTTCACGATCATGTGTCAGATCTTGCCAGGCTTACCGTCGTCTTGGGTTTGTGCTTCGAAACGCGAAAGACTTCGAGAATTCTAAAGTGATGGAAACTCTTTACGGCTCTTTGGTCAGGAGCAAGCTGGAGTCAAGCGCATGTGTCTGGAGCCCTCATCATGTCACATACACACGCTTGCTTGAAAAGGTTCAGAAAGATTTTTTAAGAGCATTGTACAAAAAACAATATGGATATTATCCGTTCCTGTACCCGACCAAGTATTTACTTGGACAGCTCGGCTACAACTCGCTTGAAGTGAGAAGGATGCTAGAACAACTCACTACCTGCGTTAAGGTGCTCAGGGGGTCAGTAGACTCTATTGAACTACACAATCTAATGTGTGCGCTGTTTGTTCCGGATAAGCCCGGGGTCCCGGTTAACCGGCGTGGCCGGTTGCCGAATTTATTTCATATAGAACATTGTCGCACTATTGCTCGATCCATGTCGCCTCTAATGCGCGCTCGCAACCACCTCAATGCAATCCTGGCCGCTAATACCGATTTTGACATTGTTTTTGACAATTGGAAAACTGTTACATCTATAATTAAGACGTATTGTGAAAATCTCAGAGACCAATGGGATAACAATAACAGCGCTACGAGCGTTGTGGAAGTTGAAGAGATTAACGACTAATATTTTGACATTTTATGATTGTATTAATTAATAAATTTGACATAATAATATTAATTGATAATATTTGTAATGACTAATGTTTAAATTGTATTTTTCTATAATTTATTGTAATTTTTAATCATTGAATCAATTATCTGATAATTTTAATTAATTCATAACTTTGTGAGAAAAATGTAAGTGTGATGTAATCTCGTTTTTGTCTCAATAAAATAATTTGAATTTGAATTTGAATAAACGCCTCTAACTTTTTTATGCGGTAACTGAGAAGCTTTTCTTTTACACA
Organism: Hypomecis punctinalis; assembly: GCA_949316475.1. Lineage (NCBI taxonomy): Eukaryota > Metazoa > Arthropoda > Insecta > Lepidoptera > Geometridae > Hypomecis > Hypomecis punctinalis. Next base: position 5,955,284 of record OX438822.1, read on the forward strand.
ACTGCAAGAGTTCATAGGTTTACGTATATAGTTTAAATTTCATCTTGATATCTTTACGCGTTCCTGAGATAAAGAGTCTTGACATACACACAGACGGACAGACGGACAACAAAGTGATCCTATAAGGGGTTCCGTTTTTTCCTTTTGAGATACGGAACCCTAAAAATGGTTATAAGAGCGACTAAAATGAGATCTAAGAAATGACTACCGTTTAGAAACTAAGCCGGATACACATAATATTCACCATGTGCCGCATCTAACCTAAAACTAGGCGCCATCTTGAATCCAAGATGGCTGACTGTGAATATGGCGGACTGACCTCAAAGCGGCGGCGTGCAGAAACAGTGCCGCGGCAGTGAGCCCCGCCAGCACCCAAACAGCCTCCAAGTAGAATCTGATCGGCTGGCCGAGCCCCACGCAGCTGGTAACTGGCGATAGGCCTGCGCCCGGTCCACCATGTCACCATTTAGACGAGAGTCGATGACCTTTCAACCGTTGATGAGGAATTTGGTTCTTTGTATCAAACAGCTGTTTTTAACACTATTTCAGGGTTGTTCTTATAGTAAAAGTAGATCACAATGCCATCCTACAATATATCCGTCGTCGTAAAATACACTATAAGACATTCATATGCCACCATATGCAACCATACGCCGCATACACGCTAAAACAAGACCATCGTTAATCCAAGATGGTGGCCTTCTTTAAAACAAGATGGTGGCCTTCTTTAATCCAAGATGGTGGCCCTCTTTGATCCAAGATGGTGGCCATATTAAATCAAATAACATGGCGGACTGACCTCAAAGCGGCGGCGTGCAGAAACAGCGCCGCGGCAGTGAGCCCCGCCAGCACCCACACGGCCTCCAAGTAGAATATGATCGGCTGGCCGAGCCCCACGCAGCTGGTAACCGGCGATAGGCCTTCGCCCCGCTCCACCGTGTGGCATTGCCTATGAGCCGAGGTGTTCAATACCGGCTCTAGGTACCGGTATATACCACCTATTACCACCTACAGAGGGATAAAATAAGCTCCATGAATATAACAATACTATTAGTCCGCATCGTTTAGATTTATTATCAAAAAATATTGTACAGATACTTTTTTTTTTCTCAATTAAACAATAAATGGTGGATGTATAGCCCGTTAAAGTCCGTTAAATGAAAACGGCCAAGTGCGAGTCGGTTAAATGGAGGAACGCATAGGAGGGGTCCTATATGGTACGGAACCTTTCGTGCTCGCCGGTACTACTCCCAAGACGGTAAGTACTCCCTGCCCTTAATTAATTTTCTTTTGATTTTATCATTTATTTTTGCAGTGGATATACAGTGAATATTTGAAACTGTCTAGCTATCACGGTTCATGAGATACAGCCTGGTGATAGACAGACAGTGGAGTCTTAGTATAGGCTCCATTACACACAGGCGGTACGAGCAGTATAGCAGACGGGCGGGCATCTGTATTGTACTGTTATATAAGAAGGGCTCACACAGGTCCGGTCGCGGTACTGCCGTACCGCCCTTTACCGCTCGTACCGCTCTACCTCTCGTACCGCTTGTGTTTGATGGAGCCTTAATAGAGTGATGTTTTACTCTTTAGTTATGGAACCCTAAAAATATAATCTATTATCAAAAAATATTAGGCACATATTTTTCTTTTGTATCTCTATCTGTTTGAATGCGCCCTTAATGGGTAGGCCTACGGCCTGCAGTGGACTATTAAAAAGGCTGGTACAGCACAGTAAATTGAATCCTAGAATATGACCTGTACATTATCAGCATAATTTTTAGTATCCGCTGTTGGCTTTATAGGCCTTCCCTCAAAAGGGGAATATGTTTCGTATATACTTGCCTCAGGATGTATGTTGAATCTGTTAAATGCATTCACTTCTTTGGGATATTCCACCAGTCTGTCGTACATGAGTTTTGTGATCCCTGCCATGAATGGTCTTTCCTGTAATAAAAATATACAGAAAGGTAATTTTTGAGCATAAAAAGGTGACGTCCACAAGTGGTATATTATTCAGAGAAAATTCGAACCAAGAGGATATATACATTACTAGCTGACCCGGCCACGCGTTGCTGTGGCTAAATAAATTAAAATTGCGACTATAATTTGAGATTTAAACTATCCTATCTCTCAAGTTGGATCGAACTGCACATGGTGTGCGAATTTTATTATAATCGGTTAAGTGGTTTAGGAGTCCATTGAGGACAAACATTGTGACACGAGATTTATATATATTAAGATTTGAAAGCTTGTTATATGGGCTTCCCAAAAATATTTAATTTAGTTTTTTTGACACCTCCAATTTTTTTTAAATGCAAAAAATAAATTATATGAAAAATAACATTACAGCTTATTATTTTTTCTAGTTTAGCAATAATAAAGTGCTTCTATCGTTATTTTACTTGCATTCGTAGCTGATTCTTCCAAACTCATCTCTTAATTTGCTAAAATTAAAAATTATAACCTACCAGTGTGACCAGTTAGTAGGTACAATGTGACAAAAAATAACTTAAAAAGTGTGTCTAATTGGTAAAAATGCTTTAATTTAACAATTTTGAGGTTACTTAATCAGGGCTGCTAGAGATAAACTATCTATTAAGCCGAATATATTTATTTTTTCTAAAAAATTCAAAATTATTTTTAAAAAAAATCAGAGGGCTTTTTTTTGTTTTTAACTGTTGGTAAATAGACTCAGAAAAATATGAACTTTCTCGAAATGTAATGAGTGCTGTGGTTAGAATTTTTGATTATTATTATACCAGTCTCCATACATTTTGTGGACATGTCCTTTATTTATCTGTTTCATAGGCGAGCAATGTATACTGATATGCCTATATCAAGCAGAGTCGAATTAAATTAGTATTTACTAGTCAAAGATATTTTTTCCTTCTTTATTTAAGGTCTAGTCTATTTTTAAATGTGTTTATAGTTCTTGCTGAGATGACAATAGAAAAGAAAAACAATGGGTTGTACTCCGGGAGTGCCGTCAGATGTGAAAACTTGAACATATAAAGTACTATCATTACAAGCTTAGTTTCACCTGTCCCATTATCTGTCAGTGGGTCTGTAATCAAATCTTGCAAGTTAAATTTAATCCTCTTCCCGGTTTCCGATTGAGCTGAAATTTTGCATACATGTGTTAATCGCGTGACAATGCATTATTATGATGACATGGTGCTGGTCTGATGATGGAGCTGGAAGGTGGCTAAAGGAACTTTGCAATGAAACGACACAACCTCATCGAGTTTGGGCTCATTTGAATCGTCTTGACGAGTAGTTTGTCTTTCAATGGTGACCAGGGTTTGATCCAATCAACGCGCATCTTTATGTGGGCTTCTGTCAGGATTGGATATTGCGCGGCTTATAGCTAACTTCACATACGCCGACTTGTATGATTCGGCCTATACAGTTGTTGTTATGCCATGGTGGTCGTGGTAGTCATACCTGCCTAACAATCGTTAGGACGTGGGTTCAAATCCGGTCCTATACCAATGACTTTCTTTGTTATTTTATTTATTTATTTAGGTACAGATTTTCATACCACTGGCTTTTCGGTGAAGGAAAATCGTGAGGCAACCTGCGCATGTCCAAAAAAAAAATTCGAAGGCGTAAGTGAATCCACCAACCCGCACTGGGCCAGCATGGTGGATATGGCCCAATCAGCCTTAGTGGGTAGGTCTAAGTCCTGCAGTGGACTATTAAAAAAAGGTTGGCATAGGCCGCGCCACACAGGTTGGCGGATGTGAAGTTAGCTACAAGCTATGCAATAGCCATGTTGTTTTTATGTATAAATAATCAATGTAAATTATAAATTATATGTATTAGTTTATTATTTAGTTATAGGTTTATTTTATTTTTATGTATTTTAAGTATATATATGTTTTTTATTTAATGCGCACCCCATCCATTATTTATACGCTATCTACCCTCTCCATCCTAAGGTTGCCTGGCAGAGATCGCTATTAGCGATAAGGCCGCCCTTTGTTACACTGTTTTTGTGTCTTTATTTATTTATTTGTTTATAGGCGAGCAGTATAAACTGATGTGCCTATATCAAGCAGAGTCGAATAAAAATCAGTATTTATCTGTCAAGGATTTTTTTTTCCTTCTTTATCCAAAGATCCAGTCTATTCTTAAATGTGTTAATAGACCTTGACGAGACGAGACGAGATGACATCCTCAGGCAACCTGTTTCAGTTGTAAACCACTCTGTTGCTGAGGATGTGGTGTGCAGTGTCGGTTTCTTCTGTTTCTTCTTATTATGGTTATTTCTTGGTGTGCAATAAAGCGTTTATCTATCTATCTAGCCAATCAACATGCAGCTTTACGTGAGCTTCAGTCAGGATTGGATATTGCACAGCTTGTAGCTAACTTCACATCCGCCTACTTGTGTGGCGCGGCCTATACAGTATACTTGTAGTATTGTATAATAGTTACCTGGATTATAGTCTTGTAGTAGGAGTAATAGAACCCCATCTCTGTCTGCAACGACATCTCTCGCTCCAACTCGGAGAGGTATGAGAAGTTTCGGTCATTCTCAAATAGGTGCGACACATAGCGGTAGTGGATGTAGCCTACTGAAATTGCTGTAAAACGGAACACTTATTATAAATCAATACATATTACTAGTAGTTTTCCTATCAGTAACCCCACGGCACATCTTTTTAACTGAATCTTCACAAAACTATATCTCTCTTTGTACAGTAAAATCAAATAATTATTTTTAATAACAAAGGGCAAAGACCCTTTGTCCCAGACCCAAGACCCAGAGTCTGTGCCAAAGTTAGTAAATTTTCAATAAAAAAATAAAAAAAACCTATATCTCAACTTTGCTTTTGACCAATTATGTTCATACTCGCAAATATTTATATCGGAAGGATTTAGAAACTAGCCAAGTATTACCGAAATCAGCTGATAAATAGTGCGACAGCAAATGTTTACCCCCCCTAATTCTAATTCAAAGTGGGGGCGATAAGTCCTGCACTGACGTCCCGCATGGGTTGTTTTGTGCATTTCGCCCTCCAGCGTCTACCCGAGCCAGCCCAGCTCCTTAAAGTAACGGAGCGTGGCTCTGTGAAGACATAGATGCACTTACAGTAATAATATTGTTTTATCTTTGAATAATTATGAATAATCAAGAGTTTGGGAACTTCTGCATTAATATCTAGCATTAATTACTATTCAAGGTCTATTTTGAAGCAACTCAAGGTGGGTAGGTTTGAGATAAAAAATCTCTTGAATAACTGCTTTAATATCAGAAATCTTCAGGATAATAGTTTTAATTTGATAATATATCTGAATTTATAGAGTTTGATGTTGCTTAAGGTTTTATAATTAGATTTCGAATAGGAATAACAAAATGTTTACTTACCAAGCACAACGACTGTGATATATTTTACGAGTTTCCTCTTAGAAAACTGTCTCCTTTTAGGCTGGGATGGGTTTTCGATTGCTGTCTCAGTCATTTGCTCCATTTTGTTATTACATTTCTCGACAAAATCACGACATTTTTGCTAATTCAAACTAAAAACCTGGAAAAATTGGAAAAAATCACTCGACCGAGATGAAAATTCAGACAGGGCTACCAGTATTAGGATATTGCTTTTCCTTACCCATCCATCCCATACCTTACCTCAATGTTTCTTCCAATGAATCTGTTTTTCAAAAAGCAACCACAAAAATATTTATTTTATTTATTTGATACACATCTCTCGGGCCAAGCCCGATTATTTGATAGGCATCAGTGGAGCCGAAACCAACACTGAGAGGCCCTTTTTAAACATCATTTAGCTATGTTGTAGGGGTGAAGGTACAAGGAGCCTATTGTTAGTAATGAATTGAAAAAATAATGGGTTATTGTGGTGAACTTCTGGGTGTTATACAAAACTGGATTATGGAATGAGGTTCACAATGTTTAGGCGGGTGATGACTTGCCATCCACTAAATGGGCCCCCTAGGTATAAAGGCTACCGTAACTTGGCGCCGGAGGGGCAACATTGGTGTGGACGGCTTAGGGTGTCGAGAGGTGTGCTGCGCTTTCACTGGACGCTACTCGCGGCGTTATGCCCTTTAACACTTCCACCCTAGAGCTTAGGTTCTTAGCTCTTGCGGTTTCCACTCCAAGCCGGCCGGTAAAGGCAAGAGAGGGGTCAGGGGTCTCATTTAGCCCCAGGGAATCAGGGTGCGCGGTGTCGCCACTCACCGACGGCTCGCCACAAAGCCGCCCGCCCGCCCCTGCGATTTATTATTTATTATTATTTATTTATTTATTATTATTATCAACAAAAGGTTACTATATTATACATATTTAAGTAACACCAAAAACCTTGCAAAAAAAATGTTTGAAATAATTATGAATCTTTTCAGATTCTGTGTAATTTTAATTTTGTTTTAGTCGCAATTGGATATTTTCAAAAAGCTGCGATCGAATCGATGAACAAAACTTCCGCAAAATTGCGAGTCAACTGTGATACTAGTAACTCTGAAAATGTCACACCAAGGATTTTGTATACTATCTGGATTGCGCACAAACGAAATTTGGCTCAGTTAGCTTAGAAAAATTCAACCTTAATGCGTTGTAACAAAACATAATATATTCCTTTGAAATGGCGTAAGAGAGACGCTGTGCCGAGTGAGACTTCCCAAAGTGATAAGGGTGTCCCGCTCGCACTATTGCCATTTCGAAACGACACTTATGTATGGTAGAATTATTACCTGTAAAGCCGCGACTGCCTTAACCATTTCTTAGTTTTTATAACAATGTAGTTTGATAAGATTTTAGTTAAAATTACGAACAGATTTTGTTAATAAAACAGAGTTTGATATTTATTTAGAATGAATATACCTACGTCTTTATGATTAATGGTTATTTTTTATTTTTGACTAGTGTATCACCGTCGATTGCAAATGGTGTATACAAAGAAGTGTGGTAGGGTGACTATGCTGGACATATTTCTTAAACATGCTGGGTGTACAATAGGTGTATAGTCGTGGGTGTTGTTTTTCATTTTTTGTGTTGTATATTTCAAAACTGGCATCCATTTTAAAATTAAATATGGCGGATGTCACTTTTTGCTAAAAGTCGTCATGGGTGTTGCTTTTGAGGTTTTTGGGGGAGTAGATTTCAAAAATGGCATCCATTTTGAAATTAAAGATGGCGGACGTCACTTTTTTTGAAAAAGTCGTCATGGGTGTAAAATGTTCGAGGTTTTTGGGGGTGTAGATTTCAAAGCTGGCAACCATTTTGAACTTAAAGATGGCAAATGTCACATTTTGCAAAAAGTCGTCATAGGTGTCGTTTAATAGTTTTTTGGGGGTGTAGATCACAAAACTAGCATTCATTTTGGAATTAAAGAAAGTGGACGTCACATTCTTAAAAAAGTCGTCATGGGTGTAGTTTTTGAGGTTTTTGTGGGTGTAGATTTCAAAAATGGCATCTATTTTGGAATTATAGATGGCGGATGTTGCTTTTTGAAAAAGTCGTCATGGGTGTCGTTTATGAGAATTAGGGGGTGTATATTTCAAAATTGGCATTCATTTTGGAATTATAGTTGGCGAACATTACTTCAAAATGGATGTGACTTTTGAAATCTACACCCCCAAAAACCTATAAAACGACCCCCATGATGACTTTTTGGAAAACTGACGTCTGCCATCTTTAATTCCAAAATAGATGCCATATTTGAAATCTACAATCGAAAAAAATGAAACAGGGATTGGTTTTATAGAGATCTTTAGGAAAGGCCTATGCCCAGCAGTAGGCGTCCCATTGCTAAAACGACGACGATGACGAAGGACGACGAGTTAGGGGTAAGATAACTGCGATTCCTGCGTGCAGTAACATTCCAAAAGAATATTGTATCCCGAGATGATCGAGATGTTTTGGTCGTCCTACTTGGAAAAGAGACACAATCATCTGATGCGGTATCCTTGTCGGCACGTTTTTCTTTGCCAGTACTCAATCCTGTTTATAACATAAATCCATGTGTTACACCAAGATTGTCACACCATTTGTTTGACAGGTCAGTGGTGCCTTATCTCGTTTGATAAAAACGACGACTGAACTAAAGAAAAATCATACAAAGTACCTAACTGTACTGTACCAGCCTTTTTTAGTAGTCCACTGCAGGACGTAGGCCTACCCACGAAGGGTGATTGGGCCATATCCACCACGAACGTAACATTTATTAATGGAATAGGTATTTTTTCCTTTTTCGGGGTTGCATCCGTAGTAAAGTAACTATTACTGATCCGTATGTACCCTAAGTTCAAGTCTATTGGCTCGCAAAAAAAAGCTTTCGTAAACTATTAGTGGCCCATTTTTCCCCATTAAAAGATGAAAAGATGAATGATTATCTAAATTATATTCTTGAGATACTTCACTACATTAGTAAAAAAGCGCATTCAAGTTATTTTTACGCTGTATAAGAGTTTGGTGTAGCGTTAGACAAGGAATCCGGGACTTTGTCCAGGACGTCAATAGTCATTTATTAGTTAAAATGGTGGACTATTTTCAAACAAAACTTCATTCTTTTACTATTTTTTAAGAAATTGATATCCCTAAGGACCCACCCATATTTTCCGGAATAGCAGTACCCTAAGTGGTAATTTGTGTAATTGTCTAGCTTTGTGCCACATTTCGTTAGAATTCATTTATCTGTTTTATCTAACTGATTAATTTTGGATAACCCTAAGAAACTCTATAGATTTTCCGGGATAATAATCGTTTTTGTATTAAAACATGTGGTGCGCTCCCTCTATACCAGATTTCATTCATATTTGTTCAGTTTTTTGGATGTAATTGATGATTTTTTCACCAATTTTGGGACCTTATCTGACCCCTTAGATAAAGAAAATTGAGAAAAACAGCAATAAACATATTTTTTATTTTGTTTGATAAAAATGTCTACAAAGTTTCAAGTCCATCGGTACACGGAATAAAAATGATACACAAACTTAAAGGGCCCGTTTCACCTCGTTTGAGGTAGATTTTTAAACATTTTCGTCCTTAGCGCTTCATTACGCTGTACAGTGTATCTTTATTTCAAATTATAAGTTTGTATCTGCAGCATTTTAGGCTGTAGCCTAAACTCATTAATTTTGACTATCCCTAAGGAACCCTATAGTCATTCCTGGATAGTATTAGTTCCCGTATTGAAACATACTGTGTGCTTCCTTCATACCAGATTTCAACCATAACTGTTCAGCCGGTTGGATGTAATTGACGCTTTTTTCACCAACTTTGGGACCATATTTGACCCCTTAGATACGGGGAATTCGGAAAAAAAGGAAAAAACGTAACTATTATTTTGATTGAAAAACATTTATACGAAGTTTCAAGTCAATCGGTACAGGGAATAAAAAGTTGCATACAAACGAAAAGGGCCCGATTTACCCCGTTAGAGATCGGTTTTTCAAAATGTTCTTCCTTAGTGCTCCATTACGTTGTACAATGTACCTAAAGTTCCACTTTTCATCGAGGTGTAGTCCTAGATACTTCATCGTAGCCTTCACCTTAATCGATTCACTCCCTAGTGATTCTGGCGTTCGTCGAGAGCCATGGAATACCAGGGCCTCCGACTTGTTCAGCGCTACCCGGAGTCTCAGATTCACTATCCTTCTTGCCACCACCTGCAACGTCGCCATCGCAAGACTGGCAGCCTCTTTGTAGGTCCTCTACACAAACCCATGGCAGTGTATTAAAGGCGTTGGCGATGTCTAGAGACACCGCCACTAACACTTGACCATAAGCCACCGCCTCGTCCGAGAGGGCTTTGACACGTTTAACAGCGTCGATTGTAGACCGGCCCGCCCGGAAACCAAATTGCTCGTCGGACAAGTGTGGACCAATCCTACCAAGATGCTGGATGAGGCAAGCAGCTCTCACGCATTCGAACAGCTTGTCCACCTCATCCAGCAGTACTATAGGGCGGTACGCGGAGGAAGAGTCCGCAGGGCGGCCCGTATTTCCTCAGAAGGACTAACCTATCCGTTTTACATAAATTTAGGAACTGACCTGTCTCCAGACAGGCTGGATTACTTACGGCATCGCTGGGTAGGCTCAAGCACAGCTCATGTCTTGACCGAATCAATGGCTATCTCAAAGTCCGTATATGCTAAACACACTGAAACACACCAAATTACCAAGCCACACCGGCGTCTGACATAGCTCGCTTAATGATGTTATCTACTCGCTTTTTTGATTTTTGTGTACATTTAACAATAGATTTAAATCGATGTAAAATATAAATTTAATAATCTAATATAAAGTATATAATGTCATATCTGAAAATCTATAAATATAAAGTCATAAAATATTAATAATGCACTTACCGAGTACACAAACAAGCTACGAGATTAAGCACTTTGCACCATGCGCGCACGCATTCGCGTTGTCTATGCGACAGTTCGGTGAAGACGTAATCGTTATTTTGTTACCAACATCCACGTAGAATCTGATTTACAGTGCGGATAAGTGACAAAACAAAAAAGGTGCTGTATGGATAAGGTCACTTTTAGAGGAATCTCATATCAGAAATAGTTATCTAAGTAACATAAACTTTAAAAAAATCGGCGGGTAGAAAATTACTTAACGACAAAATTTATCCTGTTTTAGGCAGGTAGATATTCACTACTTCACATTTTTAAATTAATTATATTTAGGTGAAAAGTACTAAATGACAAAGAATGTCTATTGAAGGTGTGTTAAAAAGTCTTAAATTACGAGGGAGAAAAAAAACAATCAGGAAAAAATTCTTAAGTAATGCTATTTCCTGGCTACTCGCAAGGCAGAAAATACTTTATGTTTAGATGCATTATTTAAAGTCGAGGCAAAAATTACTAAGTGTAAATTATAAAAATCTAAACCATACTATGTGAAAAATATTCATAAATCATTAAAATTTTAGTCGCTTGGACGCCGAAAATGTGTCTTTTTTTAATTTACCAAACGACAACAAACTTCGTCCTAGCGCCGTGAGCCAATCAACGCAGTTTTTTTTCTGATTTCAGTGATATATATAACTCAATATCGCCCAAACTCTCGCTTTGTAATTTTTGCCTTTCAAGCGTCGATATGTTACGGCGCCTTAGAGCTGCCTACTTTTTGGAAGAAATGAGGAGAAAAATGGAAACCAGTAGGTAATATGGCCTCGGATTGCGGTATATCTGATTAGAGAACCAGGAAAATGCGGGATATCTAGGCCCGAAGGAACAGAAAAAGTGTTAGCGCGACCACCAAGTATTATAATATGGCAGATCGCGCGGGACACAAAGGGGTGCGGGAAGACGACGACTAACCTGAATACTCCGGGTCGGTGAGCACAGCTGCAGAACCTTGATCCTGGTTGCTCCTGGGTCCCTTCTTCAGGCAGTCGCAAAGCGGCGTGAGTGGACTGTATTTGCGGGATGATACGATGTCCGGGAGACGTATCACAATTGCTTGTATAGGAAAGCGGTTTTACGAGACTGTGCTAGGCACACGTCAAGTGCGTGGAGCGGGGATATATGCACCCTGTCCGGCGGTCAAAGGCAGACTGTTCGCCAAGCAAACAGCGCGTCTCACCTATCCACGAAACGTACCTAGGCGGTCGTCGTCTAGGAAAGATGAGGGTAGGACAAGGAGTCGGTAAATGCGGGTGGATAGAAAAAGTAGGCAGCTCTAAGGCACCGTAACACCATATAACAAGCTTTCAAATGATGTATATTATAATCTTGGTTCGATTTTTCTCTGAATAATATACCACTTATGGATGTCACCTTTAATTTTTATACCACCTGCTTGAAAATATCAGATCATATGTCGTACAATGTACAATCTCAACGTATAACCAGTAATTATTATCTTAACACAATCTACGGATTAGTGTGCTCTTCTATGAAAATTCGTAGATATTGTTCATTCTAATTTGTTTTATTTTATTGTGAACAATATCGCGTTGTCTTATTTTTTACGAATAACATAGCCAGACCGCTATTCTATTTTATAGACCGAGATGTTATTTTTATACTGTGTACATTATGAGTAATTAGTTAAGCAAAAATTAGCATGACCGACTTCACCCGTGTACAGAATCATTACATAGTATTTTTTTTTTTTTTTTTTTTTTTTTGTTGTTCCTCTTGTACTTCCTCCGACATAAGTCGGAGACATTGTCAAGCTGAACATTTGCTTACGCAGTTTTCTATTTTATTAATGAACGGCCAATTTGATTGCCTCATGCAGTTTTGTGTGAGCATAAATATGACATGCATATATAATTATACATATGTTACACAGTAGAATAGGTACATATAATATGTTACAAGAAATAATAACTTACGTTAGTAAACTAATCAAATTAAAATTTTAAAGCACTAAGCATTACATAGTATAAAACAAAGTCGCTTTCCGCTGTCTGTCCCCATGTATGCTTATATCTTTAAAACTACGCAACGGACTTTGATGCAGTTTGTTTTAGTAGATAGAGTAACTCAAGAGAAATGTTTATATGTAACGGGTGTTTTTTTTCGAGGTATAGAACTTTAGGTTGGCATTCCTGTTCAAGATGGCGACCAATATAACAGCTGTAAAGTGATTAATTCTCAGTTTGGTTTGGCAATTCATCATGAATAGACTCACGCCTGAACAACGCTTGCAAATAGTGCAATTTTGTTTCGAAAATAATGGTCCTGTGCGGAATACGTATCGCGCACTACGTCCATTTTGTCGTCGACAAAATCGTCCATCAGAGCAGTTAATTCGATTAACCATGGAACGTTTTCGCACCACGTTTACTCTTATTGATAACTCGCATCCCCAGAGACGCCGTACGGTGCGTACAGAAGAAGCTAATGCTGCTGTAGAGCATAGCATTGAGAAAGACCCGAATGAGTCTATCCGCCATCGAGCACAGGAATTGGATCTGTGTCCATCCACTTTATGGAAGATTTTGCGGAAGGATCTTGGTTTGCGTGCTTACAAAATCCAACTCGTGCAAGAATTGAAGCCAAACGATCATCAAGTAAGGCGTAGATTCGTCGAATGGGCCCAAAACGAGATTGCCGTTGTTCCCGATTTTCATTAGCGTAGTTTGACTAGGCGTTTGTCAGCGATCACCGAAATCAATCAACGTTCCGCACGGTCAGTATTTGGATGGGTGACCGCGGGTGGCATTTTCCAACTGAGCGCTACCGTGGCTCGGATGACACGTTAAATTGTAGGTCCTGGTGTATAGAAACTAACCTTTTTGTTAGCTTCTCTACATGTTGCGGTCTGCACTCTCATGCAGTGTTATCACCGAAAGAGTTTTGACTCTTTCGGTGATAACACTGCCCAGTAACAATTCTATGTACGAAAATTTAAAATTACTTTTGACAGGATCAGCGATTCTTGTTTTAAAAATTCTGGCAGTCTTGTGAGGGAAGTCATCAAGTAGACACGAAAGATGGTGCATGTCTTGTGGTATTTTTATGAAAGTATGTGGTGTTAGTACATGTTAACGTGTGATCTTTGAACGTGGTGACGGGTCCTGCAGTGAAGACAGCATGAGCGTCTGGTAATTTTTCTTCGCGAGGCTTCGGTCTCTTTGACCTTGTTACAGGAGGACCTCATCTTTTGGGGCCACTGACCTTGCCACTTACCTTGGAGTACCGAGCTAGCGCTACAGGCGCCTCCACCTCAAGCGCCAGAACAACACCACGGGCGTCTTCACGCTAGTGCCCAGCTAGCGCACAAGCGCCTCCACCTCAAGCGCCACAACACCACGGGCGTATACACGCTAACGCACAGCTGGCGCTACAGGCGCTTCTACCTCCAGCGCCCTGCTGGCGCTACGTCTATCGGCGGGTCCAGCTTGTCTATGCTCTAACCTCGGCCGGCCTCCAGTGTGTTTTCTTTGTGTGCTACCCCTCCCCTGTTAGGCTAACAGTCCACGGACTTTTTTCAAAATTCTCTCTCTATTCGCTTCAAGAAAAACATATAGACTATAAGTGCAGTATTATTTATATGGTGAAATGAATAAATGTGTAAACAGTATAGTTAGTTTTCTATATTAATCTCCTTTCTCCGAACCGTTAGGAATCCTAATCACTAGGCAGGACTCTTTGGGTAGGTTCTCTGAAGTCTCGTAACTTGTGGTGTTGCAACCGGCTCCCCCGCTTGCAACATTACCGGTTCTTACTCTGATACTCTTAACCTGTGGTGCTGCAACCGGCTCCCCCGCTTGTCACATTACAGGTTCCTCTCTAATCCTCTCTTAACTTGGTGGTGCTGCAAACGGCTACCCCGTGTGCAACATTACAGTTTATCCTGATACTCTTAACCTGTGGTGCTGCAACCGGCTCCCCCGCTTGCCACATTACAGGTTCCTCTCTAATCCTCTCGTAACTTGTGGTGCTGCAAACGGCTCCCCCGTTTGTAACACTACACCGGTTGTTTTAACCGTTTAGCCATGTCAGAGGCCTTCAGGCGGCCTAAAAACTCTGACACCAGGGCTAGCCACCCGGCCTATACGAACTTACTTTATTTACTTATAAGCGAATTTTGTTTAGCGATGAAGCGCACTTCTGGTTGAATGGCTACGTCAACAAACAAAACTGCCGCATTTGGAGTGAAGCTAATTTTCAAGTGTATGTCGAAACACCGTTACATCCAGAAAAACTGACTGTTTGGTGCGCTTTATGGGCTGGCGGAATCATTGGTCCGTACTTCTTGAAAATCGATGATGGCCAGAACGTTACAGTCGATGGTGATCGGTATAGAGCCATGATTACTAACTTTTTCATTCCTGAATTGAACAACCATGATGTCCTGGAGCTGTGGTTCCAACAAAACGGCGCAACGTGTCACACAGCTCGTGCCACAATCGATTTATTGAAAGACACGTTTGGTGACCGCCTAATTTCACGTTTTGGACCTGTGAATTGGCCTGCAAGATCTTGTGCTTTAACACCGCTAGACTACTTTCTGTGGGGCTATGTAAAGTCATTGGTCTATGCGGATAAGCCACAAACGCTTGACCATTTGGAAGACAACATTCGCCGTGTTATTGCCGATGTACGGCCACAAATGTTGGAAAAAGTCATCGAAAATTGGACGTCCAGATTGGACTACATCCGAGCCAGCCGTGGCGGTCATATGCCAGAAATCATATTTACAATGTAATGCCACAAGATTATCTTTCGGATAAATAAAATTTATGTCAATCGAATAATCTATCGTTGTTTTATTGCAATTTAAAGTTCTATACCTCTTAAAAAAACACCCTTTGTGCACACACAAGCACACACTTGGGCGCATCGCTAGAACGCAAATATTATACACGGATCGATGTAACAGTTTTCATATTATTGTTGATTTATCAAAAATGGCCCAGCCAATTTCAATAAAATTTAAATGGGACCAATTTCGAAGTATACTCTTTTCAATAAAAAAAGATTTATTGAAATCGGACTACTATGAAAAAAGTTATGCGTGGTTATACATAAAAAAAAATATACGCGTTGAATTGTATACCTCCTCCGGTGGTTCGTCGGTCAAAAACTTACTGCCGCCGCCGCTCTGACACGAACCTGTCGAGCGCGACCGCGTAAAATTTGTCCGAGTGAAGGGAGAATTTTTGAAACAATAGTTTATCAATACTGTACTGTACCAGCGTGTTTATTAGTCCACTGCAGGACGTAGGCCTACCCACGAAGGGTGATTGGGCCATATCCACCACGCTGGCCCAGTGCGGGTTGGTAGATTCACATACGCCATCGAATTTCTTCTACGGACATATGCAGGTTGCCTCACGATGTTTTCCTTCACCGAAAAGCCAGTGGTGTGGTCTAGTGGTAATGAGACCCACCTTACAATCGTGAGGTCCTGGGTTCAAACCCCGGTCCCGTACCAATGATTTCCTTGAAATTTATGTACGGAATTTCACAGTTTATCAATGCGTCACCTTAATTGACAAGTTTTCATATTTCACAAGTCTATGAAATTCCAAAACCATTTCGAGATATCGGGATGCTGATCATTATGCTTATTTTTCAAAATTTTTAGTGCAGTAACTGCTAAGATATTAGATAAAAAGTCTCACCCAAGCCGTTTCGGGATTCATACTAAAAGTTCAGTTGCCTATGATAAAAAAAATACTAGCAATATAAAATGACAGTTAACACTGACAGTGTTGACACATAAAATGTAGTTTAAAAATAAAATGTCAGTGTCATTTTCAAATTACTTATTTTGCTTTAGCCCGAGAGGTAAACGCAAAAAATGCAAATACTTGTCAAAAGCTGAATTATTGGTACATAGTTATCAAAATGGTGTACATCAATACCCTGGAGTCAGTCAGCTGGGTTCTCTAGCATTTGGTGGAAGATTCCGTTTGAATTTTAAAAGTATCTTGGAACTATTACTACTTATTCTTCTTCTTTTAAGTGGTGCTAATTTAAAGCCTATATGGCAGACCCTGTTACATATTTCAGGTGATTGGCAGTTGTTAAACTTGTTTTATATTTTTCTTCCCATAGTAAACCGCGATACATAGTGGACTTTTTGCACTGACCTCCCGGCCTATTTGCTGTGAATTGTGACGGATTGATTGGCATTGACAGTGACAGTAACGCTAGCACCTATTTTTTTCTAATGTGGCTTCAGTAAAAAGGTTTATTAGTCCTAAGTTTTGCAGTTACGTCCTTTTAGAATAAGCTACTTTTCAAAACTTAATTTTACGGAAAATATAAGTCGTATTGGAAAAATAAAAAATACGTATATGTTATTTTGCAATATTCTTTCAGATAATAAATAAATAATACTATGTTAAAAATTTGAAATGTTGTCAATTCCAGTCTCCTCACATTTCGTGGACGTGTCCTTTTTGGCCTATACAGTAAGAGGAAGGTACTTACCTACACGTATAAGCCGCGTCACACATGTTGACGGAAATGAAGTTAGCTATAAGCAATATCCAATCCTAACTGAAGCTCGCACAAAGCCGCGCGTTGATTGGATATTGCGCAGCTTGTAGCTAACATAATTTCCGCCAACTTCTGTGACGCTGTCTGTAAATATTCATTTACTCGTCGCATCTCACAGCGTCGTAAGTCGTGGTGGTTTAGTGCTAATGACACCCGCCTTACAATCGTGAGGTCGTGGGTTCAAACCCGGTCCCGTACCAATGAATTCCTTGGAATTTATGTACGGAATTTCACACCACGGGCTTTTCGGTGAAGGAAAACATCGTGAGGCAACCTGCATGCGTCCGTAGAAGAAATTCGATGGCGTATGTGAATCCATCTACTGGGCCAGCGTGGTGAATATGGCCCAATCACCCTTCGTGGGTAGGCCTACGTCCTGCAGTGGACTATTAAAAAGGCTGGTACAATACAGTCTCACAGCTAGCAATGGGTCATACACAATTGCTAGTTGATGCAATCAGGCGTTACTTCGCGGAAGTTAATTTTCAATTTTTTGAAAAAATATTGAATACATAGGTATACATCTCGTTCATTCAATCATTTATTTATTCTTTGAACACATTTATTACAATGGAATTTTCAATATAACAATATATTTACAGAACAAAACGTAAGGAGAGAATTCCAAGTATTTCCAGCGGCCCCACACTAAGCTCAGAGGCCCGTATTGTGGCGACCAGAAAAATAAAACATACAAAAAATGATATGGTATGGAGGTATCCTAGGTTACAAGCCTTACAACAAAAAACTTGGTTCTATTTAAAATAACATACTAAGATCAGTTATACAATGATAATAATAAATGGATCAAAAACAAAAAAGAATATAGCAATGAAGTTACTCAACAGCAATTAGTAAGATTCTGTTTAGTTTATGCCCATAGTGTAGGTGTATGTGTGTGTGCATGTTTGTGTAACTGTATCTGTAGGTATTGTATGTTTAGAAATAATAAATATAACACCCCGTTACCCCGTACCCGAGCCCGTACGATAGGAATATTTAGAATATTAAGTTGCAGGCAATTTCATCGTGTCTCCTAAATTAGTCCTGACTCTTCAATGGTAGGAGCTGTTACTGCAAATGATTTCTCTGGTACCTGCCAACAAAAATGTTTTATTAATCCTCACTAATATTATAAATCCGGAAGTGTGTTTATTGGTTTGTTCCTCTTCCACGCAGCAACGGATTTACTTGATTTTTGGCATTCGTTACATGTTATAGATCCGGAAGTGTATGTTGGTTTATTGGTTTGTTCCTCTTCCACGCAGCAACGGATTGACTTGATTTTTGGCATTCCTTACATATTATAGATCCGGAAGTGTATGTTGGTTTATTGGTTTGTTCCTCTTCCACGCAGCAACGGATTGACTTGATTTTTGGCATTCCTTACATATTATAGATTCGGAAGTGTATGTTGGTTTATTGGTTTGTTCCTCTTCCACGCAGCAACGGATTGACTTGATTTTTGGCATTCCTTACATATTATAGATCCGGAAGTGTATGTTGGCTTATTGGTTTGTTCCTCTTCCACGCAGCAACGGATTGACTTGATTTTTGGCATTCCTTACATATTATAGATCCGGAAGTGTATGTTGGTTTATTGGTTTGTTCCTCTTCCACGCACCAACGGAGCAACGGATTGACTTGATTTTTGGCATATTATAGATCCGGATGTGTGTGTTGCTTTATTGATTTGTTCCTCTTCCACGCAGCAACGGCAAAGCCGCGGGCATAAGCTAGTATTTTTATAAAGGATCAAATGCCTTTATTCTCGTCGTCCTTTCGGCCATAGAACGTCCACTGCTTGACAAGCCGCCAAAAAATTTAAATTTAAGGCGAGCGGGCAAAACATATTAAGTCTATTCGTTGCTCTGTTACTGCGTAAAAATAGGTATAGCTAATATGAGGAGTTCCTCGTGCACCATCTGCTTTTGCACAACAAGTTTCAGCAAATCTTGACGAAAGTTGGTAGGTACACATGTTTTATATATTTTTGGCTTTTTGTCGTCGGCGATATATAATTTTTATTACTTTAATATATTTTCCTCAAAAGAGGGGAAATTTTCTGTCGTGCTATTTATAAGCCGATTTGGACAATATTTGACAAGAATTTAGTATCTAAATCCTAACAAGAAGTTCAGTATATGACCTAACAAGATTTGCGAGTATATATGGACCAAATTGGTCAAAAACTTGTTGAGATATAGGCTTATGAATATTCAGTCAAAAGATGTGTCGCGAGGCTTATACTGTTGGGAGAACTAGTAGTATTTATTTACCGTTTCTCTGATAAAGTGCTCATGGTTCAACACATGTGTGAAAGTAGCCCATGCTAGGGTGTTACAGAGGTGATCACTCCGTGGCGCTCCCGAGACTATTCCTCGAAGAAAGAAACGATGGTACCCGCCAACCAAGCCGGAGAAGAAGAGGCCACCACCGCTGTCGCCCTTGCACACTGCCGTACCTGTTAAAAGAAATGATGCTATGAGATGCTGGTACTCAGTGTCAACAACCCCAACTTACTGTACTGTACCAGCCGTTTTAATAGTCCACTGCCGGACGTAAGCTAACCCACGAAGGGTGATTGGGCCATATCCACCACGCTGGCTCAGTACGGTTCGTGGATTCACATACGCCATCGAATTTCTTTTACGGACGTAAGCAGGATTCCTATCCTAAAAAATATCGCGATATTTCTTAGGATCTTAATTATCTTCATTTATACCTACAAGATTTTAATGTTACTTCATATCACGGTATTGCACTCACGTTAATTTTCCATAATGAAATATACCCACAAGAACTATCTTTCGGAGCTATGCCTAGAGTCCGATGTTAGAAGTATTGGTTCCACTGCGATACAGGCCTCAGTGTGTGACTGACCCAATGAGAAGTGAACAGTAAATTTTTAAAATGGCATTTCTCCACATTTTTTCTGAATGACGTTTAACGAGACTTTTTACGGCAGGTCCTTCGATCACCAATAGACTAGATATTGGGTCAGCGCACAAAATATGGCCCGACAAATAAGTAAGCTTCGATTTTGTACGTGACCCGATATCTAGTCTATTGGTGATCGAAGGGCAGGTCGTTTGCGTTTCAGGCGGTTCAGTTATGGAATGCATTGCTGGTAACCGTTAGAAAAGCTCCATCACTGAACATATTTAAGGATCAGGTTAAAATCCATTATCTACAGAAACTGTCGCTTTATTAAATTTGAAACTGTTGTTGTTGTTTTTCTGTTGTTTTTATGTATAAATAATCGATATGTAAATCATAAATTATATATATTAGTTTATTATTTAGTTATAGGTTTATTTTATTTTTATTGTAATTGTTTATTTATTTATTTTAAGTATTTATATCTTTTATTTGTTGTATGTAGGTTTATGGCGTACAATTTAATTTATATGTGTATATATATGTGTTTTTATTTAAATGCGCACCCCATCCATTATTTGTACGCTACTATCCTCTCCATCCTAAGGTTGCCTGGCCGAGTTCACTATTAGCGATAAGGCCGCTCTTTGTAACACTTTTTTTGTAAGTATCTTTATTTCTTCTTATAATGGTTATTTCTTGGTGTAAAATAAAGCGTTTATCTATCTAGCTGTTGGCCTCTGAGGCCTCTACAGCTTACCGGGCATGGGCGAGCGCAGAAGGCGGCTGAGCCCCAAGATTCGGTTTAAGGGTGACTAGCGCAAGGGACCTGAGAAGGTACGGACCTCGGCTTGGGCCGTCACCCGGCGGGGGAGATCAGACTTGCTCGAACACCCCAGAAGGGGTGTGCCCTGTGGCCCTAATGGGTTGAGCTGGTTGACTATTTGGAAAGAATTTAACCGATCTTCTAACAGATCCTGAGGGTCCTCGACCTCGCCAGCAGGGTCGGTGTATGTCGGTGTGCCTTTGATGACCGGCGCCTGCAACAAATACGGAATACTCTCTGTTGCAAGGAGCTGTCGGATCGGGCCTTTCTCCCCTTCCGGGGTTGCAGGGCAAGTTTGATCCCTTGCTGGGTTACGTTCCAAACCAAGGTCCGTATCTTCTCAAGTGCCCTTGCGCTAGTCACCTTTTAACCCAACCTTATATAAGGCTCGGTCGCCTTGCCACGCCCCACATTTAATAAAATAATGTAATTTTTTCAATGAGAAACCAGCAGAAAAGATCGTTGTGAATGATATTAATGGCATTTGTTCAACGAGAAGCTAGCTGTAAGTTATGAAAACGATGGCATTTCTTTAATGGGCTTTAGACCTTACCATTGTGGTATCCCGCGCATATCTTGTCACTAGTGATGTGCGCTTTAAACGTGGGGTCTGATTCGTCGATGCAGCGATCGATGGGGACTATCGGCAGGTCCACCACTTTGAGCACCGGAGAGGCTGGACCGTCCTCACTCGTGAGGCCCCAGCCTGCCACCTAGAGGTGAAGACAACAATACAGTCAGTATTAAATATAACTAGTAGTACGTGAGTAACCTAGTAGTAGTAGTAGTAGAAGCAGTGGCGGGCTAGTGGTAGTAAGCGCCTTACAATCTTGAGTCCTTTGAAATTTATGTACGGAATCTCACACCACTGGCTTTTCGGTGAAGGAAAACATCCTGAGACAACCTGCATACGTCTGTAGAAGAAATTCTATGCCATATGTGAATCCACCAACTCGCACTAGGCCAGCGTGGTGGATATCACCCCTCGTGGGTGGCCAGGCCTACGTTCTGCAGTGGACAATTAAAAGGGCTGATACAGTGCAAAACTTAGTTCTCCGAACAGTAGACTTCACAGCACATCTTATTAACTGAATCTTTATAAGCCTAAGCCTCTTGACAGATTTAGTTCATATTCGCAAATTTTGTAAAAAATAAAATTTTGCTAAATATTATCAAAATCGCCTGATAAATTTCAAACAAATTTCCACTTCGATCAATAACTATAACAGACCGAAAAGGCAATAGGCAAAATTAAATGCATTCAATTGGCAAGGGACAGAGGTGATCGGCATGAACAAAGGTAGGCCTATGCCCTGTAGTGGGTTATCAAAAGCTAATGATGATGAAGATGATGATGATAACTTTGACATTTGTAATCATCTTAAGTGCTTTTCTAGGCTGAAGCTAGGGAATACATGAGTAGAATCTTAGTAAAAGCAAAAATTGAGAGGCGATTCCAGTTTTTGACCGACGCGCGACGTACCACTGGAGGAGGTACTCAATTCGAAGCGTATATTTTTTAAGTATAACCACGCATAACTTTTTCATAGTAGTCCGATTTCAATAATTCTTTTTATTGGAATGAATATACTTCAAAATTGGTCCCTTTTAAATTTTATCGAAATCGGCTGAGACATTTTTGAAAAATAAATAAATAACGTGAAAATTGCTACTTCGACCCGTGCGAAAAATTCGCGAATTCTGTACATGGGTGAAGTCGGTCATGCTGTTTTGATGCAAAAAATAATTATATTGTTTCTGCTTAGTCTTCAGCCGTCGGACGTCGACTGCTAAACATACGCCTTCTCTATCAGATCTCCAACAAGAACGGTTGGGAGCGGCTCGAATCCGCGCTCCGAGGGTCTTGAAGAGGTCATATGTCCACTTTGTAGGTGCGCCAACGCTGCGCTTGCCAGTACGTGCTCTAGAACTTTTCATCCCCAAGGGTCACCAATTCACCTTTCCTAAATTGCCCGCTGCCAGCTGCTTCTTTTCCAATTCCACATCAAAGTCCAAGCAGACCGGAGTCACGCCATATAAGAACTCTATAGGTGTAGAAACGATCACTAGAGCAATATCGTCTTGTAGGTTGGTGGTACTGCCTTGGAAGCGAGGAGGGAGTTTTATCTCTGCCACCTAGAAATAAAAAACTTCATAGACTTCCTTCCTTATTTCTTGATAGAGTTTGTACAAAAAGAGAAGCGTCGTAGGTGAGGTCGCCCGTGTGTCATTTTACTAATTTTGTTGACCGACGAACCACCGGAGGAGGTATACAATCCGACGCGTAAATATTTTTTATGTATAACCACGCATAACTTTTTACATACTGGTCCGATTTCAATAATTATTTTTTTTTAATTCCTATACTTCGAAATTGGCCCCATTAATCGAAATAGGCTGAGCCATGTTTGATAAATGAACAATAATGTGAAAAATGCTACATCGATCCGAGCGAAATATTCGCAGATTCTGTACACGGGTGAAGTCGGTCATTCTGATTTTTTCAAAAAATAATCTTGTTACGTTGACAACTCTGCTCTGTCATTGCTATAATCCTACCGTTTAACTTGGTCCTCGCCTGCGCGGTACATAATCTTACGAGGAATATAATCCTACCACTTAACTCGGTGCTCAGATGGACTGACACAGGTGCGCGCGGCGAGTCCCTACCGCTCTTTTTTTTTTTTTTTTGTGAATGACTTATAGCTGTTGGCCTCTGAGGCCTCTACAGCTTACCGGACATGGGCGAGCGCGGAAGGCGGCTGAGCCCTAAGATTAGGTTATAGGGTGACTAGCGCAAGGGCACCTGAGAAGGTACGGACCTCGGCTTGGGCCGTCACCCGGCAGGGGAGATCAGACTTGCCCGGGCACCCCAGAGGGGGTGTGCCCTGTGGCCCTAATAGGTTGAGCTGTTTGATTATTTGGAGAGAATCTAACCGATCTTCTGACAGATCCTGAGGGTCCTCGACCTCGCCGGCGGGGTCGGTGTCTGACTGTGTGCCTTTGGTAACCGGCGCCTATACCAAATACGGAATACTTCCTGTTGCAGGGAGCTGTCGGATCGGGTCCCTACCGCTCGTACCTGTCTCAGTCCCCTTTGTCGTCTACCCCCGCGCCCCTGTACCCGCGCAGACGAGCACTGAGTTAAGCGGTAGGATTATAGTACAACTAAAACTGTTTGATACTTGGTAGACGCCAATTCGGTATTCATCAATGGACTGGCGTCTACCAAGTAGCCGGTACCTTGGCTGCTGATTAAAATCTTATTGTTAGTTCACCGTAACGCCGCAACGGTTCTCTTTTTGCACAAACTCTATCATAAGTCTGAAAGTGTGTTTACTGGTTTGTTACTTTTTCATGCAGGAAAAGAGCGAATGACTGATTTGTAATGAGCAAGTGAAATAGGCTACTTTTTATCCCGGAAAAGAACAGGTTTCTATGGAACATCACAAAAATATAAAACGCTGTCTAAGCCGCGGGCAAAACTAGTTGTAGGCATATTATATAGGATTGGACCAATCTGCCAACTTTTACGTTTCCATAGAAATATAATAAGATCAAGCAGACGCTTTACTTGAACTCGACCGGATTAAAGACGATAGCTTACTGAATCAGGCGTTACTTTGCGGAAGTTCATCTTCAAATCCTTTTTTATTTTTCCCTAATCTAACCCTAACCTTGCCATGATACATTTGGAAGATTAATTGCTAATTTTATTTTGATTTAATCTGGTTTGTTGAATACTATTCAATCCTTAACTTGTATGCCTACTACAGAGCATTTATTAAAAACAAAAATTTAGAGACGATTACTAAAGCAATGTCATCTTGCAGGTTTGTGGCACTTCCTTGCAATTGGGGAGGGAACTGTTTTCATATTATAGAGCCCAGTTATTCTACGAGTACAAACATCGTTGGTACTCGGAAATGTTGGACAAGTTTATGTGACTTTGGCGGTTGAAACGTTAAAGAAGTACTTCGCCCACGCCTAGCTCCGCACTGTCCACAGCTTTGCTGTTGACAGCTGGAAAGCATCTTACGTCAGATTTCTGCACGTGCATATCATGCTGGTCGTTCCAGGGTCGGTACAGCTTGCCGACGGCCACGGCGTAGTTAGAAGCGGGTAATTGCTTCTCTATCTCGCTCCAGAAGCAGTGGGCAGCTAGGGACAATGTAACAATATTCATATTTAACATTGACTTACAATGTCGGTTGTCTGGATTGCCACCCGGCCTATGCGAATTCACTTTTCAACCGAGTTCAAAAATGGAGGTGCGACAGTCTTGGAGTAAATATCTATAGAGTCACAATCGTGCAAAAAAAGTGTCCGAGCCAAAACTCTGCTCAAGCTACTTAGTGAGCAGGTTTTTTAATTAGTCGTATCGTAAGGCCATTGCAAGCCGACTACAACGCCGCGCAATACCAAAGTGCCCGGTTACGAGCACTTATTAGCCATTTTTATTATCCAGCGTGATCCTGCGGTCTTGATAGTCAAGTATAATATCTAATATCGTCTAGTAATATGTATAGTGCGTGCCACCAAAGATGAGACTTGACGAGAGTCAGTGGTGGGGGATCTTGTGCAGGTACAGTCGTGTACAAACTAATTATCCAGAATTTGTATATCTATTAAACGTTTTTTAATAGTTTGTATATATACTATCCAGAATTTGTATATTTATTACAAACCAAAGTAGTTTCTCAAGTCTCATCTTTGGTGGTTAGTATAATGTATATAGTTCCATAAAGATGAGACCTTTTTAAAACTTGGTTACTGTAAAACTTCCACCCGATATAACGACAGTCTTCGAGACGAGGCTGCCTCCGCATATCTGCATGTTGGGTCTCTTTGTCTTGGTGTATATTCTGGCGTGCCACGGTACCTCATTCCTATCGGCTAGTTGATAGCGATCAAATTTTCTCGAGATGAACAGATGTTACCCGATCTGACATCTTACTTGTGGTGTTTTGTGCATTTATTTGCCAACCGACTCAAACTAGCCGAGCTTCGACCACGGTTTTGGGTGTTGCGTCGCTGGCTTATTTGATCGTCTTCATAATGACCGGTATTTTGCTGTTGGATGCTCGTTTTGTTGTTTCTACAGTTTAACTTGAACCTTCTGTTACCTTATAGTGCACGTGGTTTTATAAAAGCAGCCTCGACATATCTGTGGTTAGCCTTCTGGGTCGGCGTGTGAGATGTGTAAATAAAGTTTATGTGTAGAGCTTATCATAGTAAGAAGATCAGATCTGGGTTCCTGTAAATCTCTTACCGGATATAACAACAGTTTTCGAGATGAGGCTGCCTCCGCATATCTGCATGTAAGGCCTCGTCGTCTTGGTGTATATCCCGGCGTGCCACGGTAGCTCGTTCCTCTCGGCTGTTCGACCCCCGACTATGACTTGCGCTGTGGCCGGGGGAAGAGTACCGCATACTATAACAGAACATTTATGAAGTGAAAACTTCTTTAGCGACGTTGTGCACTTTTGGGGATGGCTAAAAAATGTTAAACTCGCGTCAGGACATGTGACCTGATTGAAATATCGGAGGACGGCGCAGAGCGCTTGCGCGATTGTGCGTGTGTGGTATTGTATTTTACCACATGAATGATATTAGGTACTTTATATGTTCAAGTTTTTACTTATTGCACTAGTTGCACTTCGGGAATGCAACTCGTTATTATTTATTTCTTAGGGGAGTTCTTCCACACGGTTTCTGATCCCAATCTAACCATTTCTTTGTCAGATTTGTCAGGGCATTGGCGTTGGGACCGATCGCGTTGGGATCAGACTTTCCGGGGCCAGAAGGGGAGGCTTTGTGGCCCTAGCTGGTAGATCTGGTTGACGATTTCTACCGAATCTATCCGATCTTCTGATAGAATCGGTGAGTCCTCGACTTCAACGGCGGGATCGGTGTGTGGCTTTGGTAACTAACGTCTATACCACGTACAGAAAACTTTATGTTGCCAGTAGTTACCTCGGTGATGAGGTCGTTTCGGATCGCCCAAGACATCTCTTTGGCGACGGAGATGAGGTGTGACATTAATTATGGCCGTACTACAACTCTACATTAGTCAAGCTTCCTTACCTTCAACTTCTGTGGGAATATACCGAGTCAGGACTGCCCCCCACGGCTGGGGAGGCTCTATGCATCGTACTTCTTCGCCTGCCCTGCCGACGCCACACGATAATATCTCCTTCCTCTCTCGTTTGCATTCAGCTGAAAAAAAAAGCTAATATTTTAGGCTGTTTTTTTAGACTCCTAGTGAAAAAAGATCGCGCAATCGTTTGACATATGTATTGTGTATATATCTTGTTTCTCAGAAAAATACAAAATTAAAAATGTTGAATATCCCCAACTATAGATTCTAATGGAAGAACCAGTTTTCAGGGCACGTAGACCAGAGACCAGCCAGAAGACTATCGGTCGGTCGTAAAGTTTTTGAGTTGAGAACACGTACCAGCAGGCGCAGCGAGTGATGTCCACTCACAAGGTGGACAAACGACCTCGTTAAGACAGCAGCATTGTATTAGATGCAAGCCGCTCCAAACCTTGCTTGTAGATTTATAAGAAGGGTCTACGTCCAGTTAGCAGTCTATGGCTGAAAAAAATATGTAGTAGCTACCTACCTAAGTAATTTACTTACGTAAGCACTCCGACATGGTGCCAAAAAGAGATCCATCTTCGAAGCACATGACGACAACACCATCCGTGCGGTGGTAGTCAGGGTCGCACTTCACTTCAATAGTGAAGTTGCTTAGTTGGTCTCCCGGGGAAAGGTTAGGGATCTCTGGCTCGAGGATCTCGTAGCGACCGTTCTTGGGGTGCGCGGGCAGGGTGCAAAGATTTGCGCTGTTGATGGTTATGAAATATGTTAAAATGTTTTTTTCTGCTACATAATCCCCATTCAAATTTTTAAAATAAATAAATTAAATGTACTGGGTTATTCCTAATCAATTAGCATCCTTTTAGAGGCTTATTCTGTTTATCAAAACTAACAACTTTTGCTCTGCAACTTTGGTCAAAAAATAATCAGCTTTTCCATACATTGTATCGCGGGTGAACGATATTTTTCTATCGAACAACATTTTTTTTAAGTTTTGACAAAAGTCGCACAACAAACGTTGTTAGTTTTGATGTCCAGAATAACCCTAAAAGAATGCTGATTGATTAGGAATAACCCTGTATATAAAATCATACTAAGAAACCTATTATCGATATAAGTTTTGCCTCGGCTTCACTTGTGTTTTTTGATTTTTATGATTTCAATAAGAACCGCAGGATAAAAAGTAGCCTATTTAAAAAAAATACTACTTTACTTACTGTAAAACTTACTTTACTTAGTGTAAAAGTAGCCTTTAACCTCAGACCAAATAAAAAAACAAGAGAGAACGTCGTGAACCGATAAGTTAGGCCGTGGTGAGTTCGTCGGTGTCGCGCCGCCATAGTTTGACTGACGAGCCAAGGCGTAGTACATGTTTGGTTGTGTAATTGTGTCAGTACACGGCAAGGCGTAGGTAGATTGACCGGCTTCATTTGTTTGTTCACATCATTCTTTTTGTTATATTTATAATATTAAAAAGGAAGTAGGTACGTAAAGACTTTCAGCTAGTTGTCGTCGTTACGGTGAACTACAACAAGATTTTAATCAGCAACCAAGTTGGTAGCCGCGAGTCTACTGATGAAAACCGAATTGGTATCTACCAAGTATCAAACACTTTTAGTTGTACTAGCAATGACAGAGCAGAGTTGTCAACGCAATAAAATTGGTAAAATGGCACCCGGGCGACCTCACTTACGACGCTTCTCTTTTTGCACACTCTAGCACAATTATAATTCCTCGATAATTATAATTATTGATTTTACTAACGTTGTTGTTTCTCCTCCTTCACAATGTTGAAAGCTGGCAACGTCTGTAAAATGTAATAAATTATTATTGAAATATATTATTTTAATACAAGCTTTTGAGATCCTGGATTTCATGAAACAGCAGAGTATTAGTCAAGACAAGTAAAACGAGCCCAAACACGACGGGTCTATCTTGTTTAGTACAGGAGTTCCTAAGACCGCGGGCGGGTCCTTAAAAAGTTTTGCATTTAATACTTATGACACTGTAAAATTATGATAAGGGAAGTGGTCCCATTTAAATGTTAATGAAATTATTTTTATCGTGCTTCACACACTAGGTGTATAGAAACTTTCTTTTTGTGATAAACATTTCAAAAATTGACGCGTTCTCAATTTGAACCTGCATCCTCCGGCATTGCGAACGCGTCAATTTTTGAAATGTTTATCACAAAAAGAAAGTTTCCATTTAAATGTTGACGAAAACGGCAGCGCCATTTTTGAAATATCAACAATAATGTAGAATTACTACATAGATGATAGGTACCTCGATTCGTGCGAACTACTCACACGGTTGAAGTAGGCTGAACCATTTTTGGCGAAACATAATTCTTACTAATTTTACAAATCCGAAAGCGTATTTGTTGGTTAGTTCCTCTTTTACGCACCAACGGACTAACGGATTGACTTGATTTTTTACCGACTTCCAAAAAGGAGGAGGTACTATGTTCGTCTGTATGTATTTTTTGTGGATGTTCATCGATATTTTCGCCATTTGTGAACTAAATCTATAGTTCGATAGGGTGTACTCTCGAGGTGGTCCCATATAAATCTTACAGAAATCGGCGAAGCCGTTTTTGGAAAATCAACAATAATGTAATTCGAGCGAAATAATCGAATTTTGTACGAGATGGAAGTCGGTATTACCATTTTATGCGAAAAAATTTTTATTAGACATACCTACTTTGAACAACGGAAAGTGACATGGCTACTTTTTATCCCAGAAAATTATAATGCTTCCATGGAATAGCACCATAGGCTACTTTTTATCCCAGAAAAATAAAATGCTTCCATGGGATAGCATTATAGGCTACTTTTTATCCCAGAAAAATAAAATGCTTCCATAGGATAGCATCATATTATCCCAGAAAAATGAAATGCTTCCATGAGATAGCATCATATTCTACTTTTTATCTCAGAAAAATAAAATGCTTCCATGAGATAGCATCATACTCGTAGGCTACTTTTTATCTCAGAAAAATATAATGCTTCCATGAGATAGCATCATAGGCTACTTTTTATCCCAGAAAAATAAAATGCTTCCATGGGATAGCATTATAGGCTACTTTTTATCTCAGAAAAATAAAATGCTTCCATGAGATAGCATCATATGTTACTTTTTATCTCAGAAAAATAAAATGCCTCCATGAGATAGCATCATACTCGTAGGCTACTTTTTATCTCAGAAAAATATAATGCTTCCATGGGATAGCATTATAGGCTACTTTTTATCCCAGAAAAATAAAATGCTTCCATAGGATAGCATAATATTATCCCAGAAAAATGAAATGCTTCCATGAGATAGCATCATATTCTACTTTTTATCTCAGAAAAATAAAATGCTTCCATGAGATAGCATCATACTCGTAGGCTACTTTTTATCTCAGAAAAATATAATGCTTCCATGAGATAGCATCATAGGCTACTTTTTATCCCAGAAAAATAAAATGCTTCCATGGGATAGCATTATAGGCTACTTTTTATCTCAGAAAAATAAAATGCTTCCATGAGATAGCATCATATGTTACTTCTGTTTAAAATAAAATGCCTCCATGAGATAGCATCATACTCGTAGGCTACTTTTTATCTCAGATAAATATAATGCTTCCATGAGATAGCATCATAGGCTACTTTATATCCCAGAAAAATAAAATGCTTCCATGAGATAGCATAGAAGTTAAAATACCACGCAGGCAAGGCCGTGAGCAAAATCTAGTTATTAATATAATGTAAAATAAAATAATTATACAAAACTTACAGAAAAAGAGAAGTAGAGACAACATGGCGACCCCGCGTTTATCTGCTAACTGGCTGCGCTTGCGCAATCTCTTTAGGATTAACCTTTTTGCCACTAGATTATGATTTATTACTTAGTTATTGAACTACAGTCTAGCACTAGACTATAGAAAAAACTAGTTTATGTATTTGACTTCCTTGGTATACTTATATACAATTATTTTTGCCAAAGATGGCACAACCCGTACAACCGACTTCAACCGTATACAGAACTAGAATAGTTCGCACGAGTCAAAGTGTCATCCATTTGGGTTTTTTTTTTCATTTTAGTTGATTTTTCAATAATTATTTTTTGCTATAGCATAACCTACTTCACCCGTGTACAGAATACGCGAATGTTTCACACGGATTGATGTGGCATTTTTCACGTGATTATAAGTAGTACCTACGAGTAATATGTGGTGGTTGTAAATCGTATTTATTTAAGATTTTTGTTTTCTAATCTCTAATCTAAGCTGCACTATCGCATTAGGTTAATTTTATTATAATATACGGGTAGCACCCGTGACCACGGTCGATGCAACTCGGCCGAAACGTCGGGATGGTGAGGTATTTATTTATCTCGTAATTTTAGTGCGCGATTAGTCCCGTAGTATATTATAATAATGTGTTCAAATCACGATAGTTTAAAAACAACACGCATTAGGTTAAGCCTGTAAAGATATGTGTATTGTGGAAATAAATGAAAATGAAAAAAAGAATTATCGAAATCGAACTACTATGTAAAAAGTTATACGTAAATAAAAATAGGTAAAAAAACTTTTTAAGTTAAACGGTTTTATGTTAAACATACATTGCAATGTTTAAGATAAATGTACTAAAAACCAAAAAATAATAAAATAGATACAGTCGTGGGAATTATAAACATATGCATAGACTAGACTAAAATAAAACCGTGGGGCACGTCAATTGTCTACAATCGTTGATTAAAATGTTTGTTTTGTAATGTTACACTATAATTAGGCAGTTGTTCAACCGACAACGATGGACGTGTGATAAGTAGGGCTAGAATGTGGAAACAAGCTAGCAAGCTCGATTATAAGCGAGTTTTAGGGTTTCATAGTGGTGAGCGAGTAGTACTTTTATCATATGTTTTGTCGATTAAAGACAAACTACGAGCAGTGAAACGATTCTTCGCCAGCCAGCAGTGTGAATGTCCAACGATAAACTAGTTGAAACATCTCTTTTATTTACATGGAGTGTATAACTATTGGAATTTCCATGAGCAAGAAAATAGTAAGTAATTTCCTCACCGTCTGCGGGCCAACTGCCTAACGACGAATTAAACGATTCTTCTATCGCACATTAAGTCGATAATTTGTAGACAATTGACGTGCCCCACGGTTTTATTTTAGTCTAGTCTATGCATATGTTTATAATTCCCACGACTGTATCTATTTT
Organism: Hypomecis punctinalis; assembly: GCA_949316475.1. Lineage (NCBI taxonomy): Eukaryota > Metazoa > Arthropoda > Insecta > Lepidoptera > Geometridae > Hypomecis > Hypomecis punctinalis. The sequence continues at coordinate 5,987,262 of OX438822.1, forward strand.
ATTATTTTTTGGTTTTTAGTACATTTATCTTAAACATTGCAATGTATGTTTAACATAAAACCGTTTAACTTAAAAAGTTTTTTTACCTATTTTTATTTTCTAGTTTTTAGTTTTTATTTCGCATTCTGTTTAATTCATTTAGTGCTTCATTATTGCAAGGTTTCTTGCCCGTTAGTTTATTGCAGTCCAACTCCTCTATACGTAGTCACTGCAAAGATCTTACTCTACTAAGAGCCACGTAGGCTTGACCTTCTTCAAACAGTTTCGCACCTAAGTATACGACTGCGTGATCCACAGTGCTGCCCTGCATTTTATGTATTGTAGAAGCCCATGATAGTATTAAAAGCAACATTCTTCTTTCAGCCGTCCCGTAATTGTACTTAGCTGGAAACTGTATGGCTTTCGGGTGTATAAGATGTACTCCGTCTCTTGCGAAATCAATTCGGACGGAAAGTAGGTACATCTGTTGCATACATCTCAGTTCGACGAAATTGAGGCCAAACGATTTCGTTGATGTAGCCTATAGCGCCATTTACTAATCCCTTTGAAACGTCAATATTGGACCGTAGCATGACTTTTGCCCCCACAAATATTTCCAGTTCCGCTGACAAACCCCCAGTTTTGTTGATATCAGCTAGTATCATAGTAGCTATATCCACATTGTCTGCATTTCGTGTGGCGTGTACTAGCTGATCCTGCGCTTTTATTTTGTAAATGCGAGCACCATTATTTCTGTACAAATTCAATGCAGCAGAGTTTTGGTCGTTAACTTGTTGATTTGTGGGGTATACCCTTAACGCTTTGTCTATTGCAAACTCATCACTCGTGTCTTGAAGAAGTCTTCCCATTAAAATACTAAAATGTTGGGTTGTTAGCTCACCGACTCTCAAAGCATTCAAAATATTAATAAAAGTCTGGTCACCTTGCTGACGCATATTTTCAGTTAAATTTGTGTATATCGGTGACGTTGCTTTTTTAACCTGGCCTCATATTGCTCAGGTGTTTTTGACGCTAATTGTTCCCGTCGTTTCTGTAATCGACTATTTCTATCATCTTCACTTTCTTTAGCTCGTTTTGCTTTATACTTTTCTTTCGCTTTTTGAAGCCTTCGTTTACGTTGTGTTGCAGTTTCTGTTTTATTTGTGTTTGTATTTTTTATATTTTTGTTTACCATTTTGTTCCCACGAGTAATGGACATTTAAACGGTGGATCCCCCCAGAGGTCCAATAAAGGGGCAAGGCCATGTACAACAAGATGCGCCTGAGTCTTGAGGGGAAAACGCTAACGACATATCATTTTTATCCACCCTAATGCCATACAGTTCTCGGCGCGTTTTAACCTTTCACCTTAACTTGGGTGGTGTACCGCTAACGACGTATCATTTTTAGCCACTCTAACGCCACACAGTCCTCAACACGATACAAAATCTTGACTTGGGTGGTGGATTCAGGCTGGATTAATCAGATACCTAAATTACAGATTCAATTTCTAAATTTAAATCTTATTATTATACGCCATTTAGTGACTGCGCCCATCTTAAATATTGAGGTTGTATAGTGCACTGTATTCTTCTTGTCAAGCCCTTTTATTTGATACCCATATTGGTGGGATTGATAAAAAATTGTTATCAGCCATTTGGTAGCGGCGGCAATCTTAGATTTCAATTTTGCATAGTAAATTGTATTCTACTTGTTGAGACCTTTCATTTGATACCCATGTTGATGGGATTAATAAAACCTAAATTTTCCGCCATTTTGTAGAGGCCGCCATCTTGGATTTTAATTTTATATAGTACATTGTATTCTACTGGTTAAGCACTTTCATTTGATACCCATATTGATGGGATTGATAAAACCTACGTTATCCGCCATTTTGTAGCGGCCGCCATCTTGGATTTCAATTTTTTATAGTATATTGTATTCTGCTTGTTGAGCCCTTTCATTTGATACCCATATTGATGGGATTGATAAAACCTACGTTATCCGCCATTTTGTAGCAGCCGCCATCTTGGATTTCAATTTTTTATAGTATATTGTATTCTGCTTGTTGAGCCTTTTCATTTGATACCCATATTGATGGGATTAATAAAACATAAATTATCCGCCATTTTATAGCGGCGACCATCTTGAATTTATAATGATAATGAATAAACATAATTGTATTGTCACCAAAATCCAAAGTGTATACAAAGTATCAGATTAATCGGTTGACAGAAAGAGGGTGAAATTTGAATTACTAAATTTGACCCAAGAATAAATAATAAAACAAACGGGGTGAGCTAAATAAAACCGTTTAATAAAACCGTTTAAAAATTATATTTATGTGTCGAATTGAGTACCTCCTCCGTTACGTCGGTCAAAAAATGTTTGGAAAATCCCCTTCGGCCGCGTAAATGATACCAGAGTTTGGTAACCAGTATCATACGAAGAATAAATGATCGTCGTAGGATACTGGTATCCAAATGATAGGGATTTTTCATTTTATATAACCGAGTATCAGCTCAGGAAAAAATCAAACAATTACAAGTTAGTACTTGTAATGATGTCAATGTCAGTGTATTAGATTAACAAGTAATTAATTATTAATTTTGTGATTTTAATTTACAACGAATTAATTTCCGCGTTGCCTGTAAGCCAAAATGAGTAAAGAAATTGAATTTATCTCTACGAAGAGAGGAGGTAGAGCACTATTGAGTGATGGTCGCAAGTACCACAGGAAAAAAACTTACTCAAACGACTCTACCTTTTGGCTTTGCCATAATATTAATTTATTATGGATGTACAGGGAGTGTTGCTCTAAATGTTAAAAATGAAGTCGTAAAGATCAAAACTCACAAGGAAACCTGCAAACAAGACTTTGCAAATAATAAAATAATGAAAGAATTAGATAAATTGAAAGATAAATGTAGTAATAATTTAGATAGTATTCAAAAACAATATGACAACATGGTGTTCAGCCTGGAAGAGGCAGGACTTGACTTTGTACGGGAAATCCCTAAATTCCAAAACATCAAAACGGGATTGTACAACGAAAGAAATAAAGTATTAGGAGCACCAAGATTGAGAAGCAAATCTTCGATTGAAGCCGTAGTACCCGATAAATTAAAAAAATTCTTGTTGGCAGAATATGGTGATGACGACAAGAAGATTCTACTATTTTGCAATCAACGTGCTGCATCAATCGTAAAGTACAAGCATATTTTATGTGACGGTACTTTTACTTCATGCCCGACTGAATTTCATCAGTTATATACAATTCATGGCGCCGACGAAACTACATCGGCTGTTGTACCTTTAATTTTTTGTTTACTACCAGACAAGACACAGCAAACTTACGAGGTACTATTTTATATGATAAATTCCCGATTCAAGCAGTGGCTACTAGAAACAATTACTGTTGACTTCGAGTTGGCTCCAATGAAAGCTGCTCGAAAAGTCTTCCCAAACATTGATGTTAAGGGATGTTATTATCATTTGAATAGGTGTCTATTTAGAAAAGCGAAATCGTTAAAATTAACCACAAGGGTAAAAAAAGGCATGTAGCCAGGTGTGCTGGCCTTGCACGTTTACCCAAAGCCTATATTCGAAAGGGGTATGAATATGTTATGTCAAAGAGTCCGTCTGGAGAAGAGATAACAAAATTTAACAAATATTTCAATAACCAATGGATGGCAAAGACTGACTTCGAAAAAATTTGCTGTTGTTCATCATCTAAAATACGTACTACCAATAATGTAGAAGGTTGGCACAGTCGCCTTAATAGATATATTGGACGTAAAAGACCGGCATTGGCTCAACTCTTAGATATTTAAAAAAAAGAAACCACTGTAATGGATATCGAGAGATATAAGAGAAAATCGAAACTAAGCCGAGAGTTCAAAGAAATTGATGAAGAAATAAATGACGCCATATCTCAGCTAAATGTAAACGAAATTAGTGTTGGACATTGTATCGAAATCATTTCGCCATTTTATTCCAATAGGTTGTAGGTAATAAACGATTAGATACGATAGGTACAGAATGCGATCTTCATAGTTTTGCCGAGTTGGTTTCATAGGCAGAATGTTATATTCCTTACTGGATACTGGTTACTAAACATGATGAAGGGTATCAGAAAAGTAATATATCCTATCACTTGGATACCAGTATCCTACGACGATCATTTTTTCTTCGTATGATACTGGTTACCAAACTCTGGTATCATACGCGGCCGAAGGGGGAAAATCTTGCCCAGAGCTGCCAAAACTGACAAATGTGACACTATCGGGAGAAAAACACGGATACTGTACTGTACTAGCCTTTTTAATAGTCCACTGCAGGACGTAGGCCTACCACGAAGGGTGATCGGGCCATATCCACCACGCTGACCCAGTGCGGGTTGGTGGATTCACATACGCCATCGAATTTCTTCTACGGACGCATGCAGGTTGCCTCACGATGTTTTCCTTCACCGAAAAGCCCGTGGTGTGAAATTCCGTACATAAGTTCCAAGGAATTCATTGGTAGGGGACCGGGATTTGAACCCACGACCTCACGATTGTAAGGCGGGTGTTATTACCACTAGACCACCACTGAATTGTGATATTTTTTTTTCTCATGCCAATTTATATCAATGCATCTTTCAGAATTTCTCGAGTGACCACATCCCTTTCCTTGTAATCTCTCTCTCTCTCTCTGTGGTCATCCAGTAGATTTTTCAATTTAGTAGATTTTTTTAAAAATGAAATAAGAACCTATCATACATATCGGCTCATAATTTTATTGGCGAATTAATCTCGTGACATCCTACTAGTATTATAAATGCGAAACGCGTTTGTATCTATAGATGTTTGTTTCTCTTTCACGCAAAAAATACTGAACAAATTGAGATGACACTTTGTAATAGTTAATGCTTATACAACAGAACAGCCGCACTTAGGATATAAATAAATATAAATATTTTTGGGACATCTTACACACGGCCTCTGACCCCAAACTAAGCAAAGCTTGTGATATGGCTGCCTGAGACTGATATACTACATATACTTATTATTAAATACATACTTATATAGATAGTAGCAGAACAGCCGCACTTAGGATATAAATAAATATAAATATTTTTGGGACATCTTACACACGGCCTCTGACCCCAAACTAAGCAAAGCTTGAGATATGGCTGCCTGAGACTGATATACTACATATACTTATTATTAAATACATACTTATATAGATAGTAGCAGAACAGCCGCACTTAGGATATAAATAAATATAAATATTTTTGGGACATCTTACACACGGCCTCTGACCCCAAACTAAGCAAAGCTTGTGATATGGCTGCCTGAGACTGATATACTACATATACTTATTATTAAATACATACTTATATAGATAGTAGCAGAACAGCCGCACTTAGGATATAAATAAATATAAATATTTTTGGGACATCTTACACACGGCCTCTGACCCCAAACTAAGCAAAGCTTGTGATATGGCTGCCTGAGACTGATATACTACATATACTTATTATTAAATACATACTTTAAGCATTGCCATTCAGCGTGGCAATGCTGCCAGCATGCTGGGCACGCTGCCAACTGGCAGTGGGCTTGAGCACTTGGATTATCTTTAGACCTTCAAGGGTCTGTGGATGATCCAATTGCTTTCTATGTAGTAGTAATGTAGTATTGTCATTATATTAAAAAAAAAAAAAAAAAAAAAAAAAAAAAATAGATAGTAGCTAAATAACACCCAGACACAGAGCAAACACTTATGTTCATCACATAAATATTTGCTCTGGGTGGGGATCGAACCCACGCCTCTTTGATCCAGAAGTTAGGGTCACTAACCACTGAGCCACCGAGGCAGACTATAAGATATAATTTATAAAGATATTGTGTGAAACGAAGTTCCCCGGGTCAGGTAGTGTCAGAGTTTTTAAGCCGCCTGACGGCCGGCGCCCAGTTGGAAATGCCATTCGCGGTCACCCATCCGATGACTGACTGTGCCGAACGTTGCTTAAGGCGAACCACCAGTGAAGAAGCGGAGAAAAACGTTTTGCTAGATACATTTTTTTAGGCATTTACTACTAAATATCGGTCTTGCAAAAAATATACGATATACTTAAGGATATTAAGGTTATTGTCTAAGTAATGTGCTAATTTGTTACACGATAGGGTGTACTTTACTCGATCAAAAATAAAACCAAAAACAGCTTAATGTAAAAGTCTAAATCGAATTACTTAATAATGAAATTTCTGACTTTCCACATCATTTTTATACGGAAATGTTTATCTTTAAATACTACAGAGAACCTGCTAAAATTTGGGTTCCAACTACATTCCTATATTTTCGAGTTAAATATTTATCCCAAAATTTGAATATTTCCCAGCGGTTTGACAAGACGCCGCGCCGCCCGCTACCCCGTCAGTTGCAATCACAAACTAAAGAGATACTACGTATCAGACGACCGTCTGCCGAAGATTTTTTTAGGCCGTAACGTTATCTGTGGTGGTGCCAATTGAACTTCGCCCCCCGCATACTTCACCCCTCCGCCTACAACGCCATACATACTATTACTTATTCTGTGACATCAAATCGTATAGCTATATATAGGTATTTTTAGTTTAGCTATATATTAGTATTTTTATTTAATATTTTGAGGAACTGAAAAGACTATGGGCGAAAATGAAATGAAATTTGTCACTGTTTTGCACTGCGCTTTATTATTTCTTAGATGTAAAACAAAAATACACGCTGCATTGGTAATTTTTTATCCAATTTATGTAGAGAAGCCGGGTCATATAGAAACACATTGAATTTATCTTCAAGTAAGTTACTGAAGACACTAGATGCACACACAGGAAGAAGATTAAATCGAGGATGTCAATACAATGACTTTTCGAAGTTTTCAAGACGTGAAATTACTATTGTTTATTAATACTTTCCGTAAAACTGTAAAACAACAAGAGAAAAGATGGCGGATGGCGAAAGCAATGAATGAAGTAATCACAGATGTCTACTGAAGTAATGAACAATATCTGCAGCTTGTTCATTCATTTCTAAGGAAATTTTCATTTGATCCCGTTCGGCCTATGCAAAGTTTTTTTTGTATGGGAGAGAATCGGTAGTGGTTCCAATCGGGCGCTTGCCAACGCTAAACCTTTGCCAAATTTTCTCCGCCCGTTCATACATTAACGCGCGTGAGAACCGCGGGCGGCCCCCCACACCTCACCTCCTAAAATCCTAGTTCGCGCGAAAATGCCTCGCCTTAACTTTGGTGATCTGTGACAGAGACCTACCCAAACTGGTACTACGCTATAATCGCTATGAGACTACTTTTTTGAAGTCGTTTACTTTACATAATTATTTTTCGCAAAAAACCGCAGCACTGACTTCCACCGTGTACTGAGTGTCAAGTGGGAGATTTGCAAATCAAATCGAATTACTTTTACGTCACGTTGACCGAGCGCGCCGTGCACACACGCGAGCACATTGAAACACACGCTTGAATTAGCCAATCACAGACGTTGCCGCGCTCGTGTTCGACCGGTTTGGCGCTCGTTACGTTACCGTAAAAAATACTCACACTTAGCTATTCACTTTTCTGTACGTGACACAAGATGTCGCTGTGCCATTTCCATACAAATCACATCAAACGTTAACGCGATCGAGCTCGAGCGAAAATCTCGCACTTAGCCCTCTGAATTCGAATAGTTTGCACGATTTGATGTGATATCCATGACATTTTTGTTGATTTGTCAATTTTATTTAAATTGGACCTCCTCTTAATTAGTTAAATTTTAAATAATTACCTACTCTATCGAATTAAAAAAGATTTTTTTTAATTCACAATAAACTATAACTATTAAAATAAATTAAATTAAATTCACAATTGGCGAAAATATCGATGAACATGCACAAAAAACAGACAAACATTGAACCTCCTCCTTTTTGGAAGTTGGTAAAAATTTAGGTAAACTGCAAAGACAGACAGAAAAAATAATTATCAAGATATTATCTAGACTTTATACCTACCTGCCCGGGTAGCACAGCAAGGGGAGAAAATCATTTTATCCACTTCTAATGTCAGCTGTCACTGTCAATTCATACTTTATATCCTCTTCGGGGGGATATAATGGTGGAAAGACTATTAGTCCCTTTGCCATGCTTCCCGTGCTGATTGACTAAATAAAACAAAATCAATAAGCAAAACTATCCGGACTTTAGAAACCTGTTTCTATTCGAATACTTACTAAACAAAATAAACAAGGTTGAATGCAAGACATACCTACGCGGATTAGCGAGTTGAAATGACAGTGGGCAGGGCACATCGTTTGAAGAATGAATGACCGAAGGGAGCCGCAAAGTTCTCGAATGGAGACTACATACCGGTTACTATTTATTAATCTGTGATACCGGCAAGCGCAGCGTAGGACTTCCAACGACTAAATGGACCACGATTAAGACCGCAGGATCCCGCTGGATGTAAGCCGCTTCCAACCGAGCTTATTGGAATTCATTGGGGAAGCCCATGTCCAGTAGTGGACGTCCTACGGCTGATGGATGTATGAAGACGTTTATTTGAAAGCAGTTGCAATTCCACTGGTCTATTTACTGTGTATTAACATTTTTATCCTAGAATCTCCGCTGTTACTTTATTTTGTTGAGATTTGAAACCACACCCCGCGTAGAGTTAACCAAACGAAGCAACCACTAAGCCATCACCGATATCTAAATAATAATACTTAAGGTATTATGAGACTTATGAGTTATCTGGGAATCCTACAATCACAGAAAAAAGTAACTTAACCTGTAAAGTTGCTCAGCGGCGCCACTGAAGGTTTTTCTTAACAGAGTCAAAGATCTTCGATAGTAGGTTTTAGTTCTTCGATTTGGCTACATTCTAAGATATGTTGGTTGCATTATAATTTAAAAATACCAACTTAATTTGCAAAGTCAACAAGCGGCGCTACTGCAGCGTTTTCTAAACGAAGCCAAACATTTTCAATGGTAGATAAATAGTTCTCTAATTTGACCACAAGTGTACTTATATAAGTTGGTTTCCAATGTAATTTTAGTAACCGTAACCTCTGATAACCTGTTTGTTGGTCATCGTGGGGACTATACTTTGGTGTTGCCAGGTTGGGAATTTACCATAAATCATGAGAAAATAAAAGTGAATAGCGATATAAAATATGTCCCTACACCCAGCGGGAACCCATGTCTGGGAGATATACGAGTGATGCAGATGGGTAATTAGATCTGGATATGTTCTACTGATTTACGCTAAAACAGATTTTTTTCCGTATACATAACGGAAATTATAAGCTTTTATAACCGACCTCCAGCCAGCGGGATATTCACCAAACTTACGTCTAATGAACTATAAATTGATCTGTATTTGTTCTGTTTACAGAAACAAAAATCATTCTTCTAACGTCCTTACTTTAGCCACAATCGTGCTGCAAAAAAACCTCCAGTCAGCGGATTTTTTCTCGCAATGACATTTTCTTGTAACTTTTACACTAAATTAATAAAATTTAAACTATTTACAACTACAACAAACATAAAGTAAATATTCGTAAAGGTGACACAGGTAAAGGTCCACAAGTCGTATATTATTCAGAGAAAAATCGAACCAAGATTAGATATACATCATTTGAAAGCTTAATTTATGGGCTTCTCAAAAATATTTATTTATTTTTCTAAATGTGAATATTAATTGTATGAAAAATAATAAGACAGCTTTGTATTATTTTAATTATTTCAATTGAAGCACTTTATTAGTTTAGCACTAATAAAGTGCTTCTATTGTTATTTTACTTGCATCCGTAGCTGATTCCTCCACATTCATCTCTTAATTTTCTAAAATTTAAAATTATAACCTACCAGTGTGACCAGTTAGTAGGTACAATGTGACAAAACAACACTTAAAAACTGTGTATAATTGGTAAAAAGGCTTCTATTTAACAATTTGGAGGTTATTTAATCAGGGTTACTAGAGATAAACTACCTATTAAACCAAATATATTTATTTATCCTAATAGATTCAAAATTAATTTCAAAAAAATCGGAGCTCTCTTTTTTGGTTTTAACTGATGTAATAGACGCAGAAAAATATGAACTTTCTCGAAATGTAATGAGTGTTGTGGTTACCATTTTTGATTATTATTAAACCAGCCTCCGTATATTTTGTGGACATATCCTTTCTGTTAAAATTACAAGATTATTTTTTGCAAAAATTAGCATGACTGACTTCACCCGTGTACAGAATTCGCGAATATTTCGTATGGATCGATGTAGCATTTTTCACATTATTGTAGATTTATCAAAAAGGCTCAGCCGATTTCGACAAAATTTAAATGGAACCAATTTCGAAGTATATTCTTTCCAATAAAAAAATAATTATTGAAATCGGACTACTACGGAAAAAGTTATGAGTGGTTCCTCCGCCGGTGGTTCGTCGGTCAAAAAGTATCGAATTTGAAAGCTATTATGTGGGTAGAACACAAAAAAATCTAGGTACATAGTTAAAATTCAAGCTGTTCAGCCCTCCAACCGCCTAAGCAATAGCAATCGTTTATGACTTTATCTTAGTCATTCGGCACCACCTATGTGACGTTAAGCCATCAAAGTTGTTCATTCAACGATTGCTTTCGCAATCTGCGTAAAGCAATTGATGGCTAACGTCACATATACGGTGCCAAATGACTAAAATGAAGTCTTAAACGATTACTATTACGATTGCGGTCGGGGGGCCGAAGCAGAGTAGTTAGATGGTAATGGTAATGCGTTAGAAGGTGCGAAAGTCTACGGGACTAATCGCGCACTAAAATTACGAGATAAATAAAAAGACTAGTCTACCCGTGACCACGGTCGATGCAACTCGGCCGAAACGTCCGGATGTAAGGTATTTATTTATCTCGTAATTTTAGTGCGCGATTAGTCCCGTAGTATATAATAATAATGTGCTCAAATCGAGAAAGTTTAAAAACAACGTAGTGTAACTAATAAGCCAAAAAGAAGGAATTCAGGCTATAATCATGAACTTTTACCTACTAAGTATAATAACCCGGAATTCTGGAATAAATACTTTTCAGAAAAATCGCAACACCGGCATCCATTGTGTACAAAATTTGAATAGTTTGCACGACACATTATTGTTGATTTATCAAAAACGGCTCAGCTGCTTTCTATGAAATTTAATGAGACCTCCTCGGAATATAACCTTTTGAACTAAAATAGATTTTTCGATTCGGTTCACAATTGGCGAATTTATCGATGGACATACACAAAAAAAATACTTACAGACGAACATAAAACTTCCTCCTTTTTGGAAATCGGTTAAAAATAATAACAGTTAATTAGATATTTCGACGCCTAAAAAAACAAAGATCGGGTATTTTTTGTCCTTATCTAAGAGGTAATGAACCTGGTCCCATTATAATTCCAATGTCATCAGTTCGCGTCACTTATCAGTAACTTAGGTTATTAAGTTATTATTCTTAGATATTAAAGCCTGCTATTCACTGGGAGACAATTTCGAAACTATGTACTTACGCCTTTGAAATAATATAATAATATATATCCAATACAATAATCGGCAAGTGCGAGTCGAACTCGCGCACTAAGGATTCCGTACTCTATGGGAATCCCTTAAATATTTATTTTATTTTAATTTAATAATTAATTATCGAAGTAAACATACTATTAAATATTCTGTAAATCTTTCAAGCGTTAAAAGCAACAGAAATACAGCATCTGTGAAAATTTCTACTGTCTAGCTATCACGGCTCATGAGTATGAGATACAGCCTGATGACAGACGGACAGACGGACGGACAGCGGAATCTTAATAATAGGGTCCCGTTTTTACCCTTTGGGTATGGAATCCTAAAAATCGATTTGATCCGTACCTAATAGTGAAACATAATTATCTACATCTACACTATAATATTATTATAAAGAGGAAAGATTTGTATTTTTGTATGTAACGAATAAACTCAAAAAGTACTGGACCGATTTTAATAATTCTTTTTTCATTAGAAAGCTACATTATTACTGAGTAACATAGGCTATTTTAATTGCAAGAAAAAATAAGGATCCCTATTACCAAGGTTACCCAAGGTGTAAAAAAATGCCTAAAATATTCTTTACATCGCGTGCGCTGCGAAAACTATTGATGATGGAATAAAATAATGTACTACGACTTTATAGAACACACCATAATTTACAAAAAATGTCGCGACAGCATATATCTAACTATTATAGTTAAGCCGTAATAACTGTTCTTTTATTCTTAAAAATTAATTGAAATACCGTCGCAGGAAAAGGATCTTAATTTGTATCTTGGTATTAATCAAAATAAATTATTTCATATTCAAGACTGTTTCAATAGCTTTATGCAACTATTCAAATTATTTAATTCAGTCATTTTATTACAAAGATATCACGAGTTCAAAAATGTAAGTATTATAAAAGTTCCGTTTCGCCGCTCTCCCCGCTTGGCAATTCATGTACTTTGTACAATGTACATAATACAAAATTCACTTCGAGCAAATATCTATAGTCACAATCGTGAAAAAAAGTGTCCGAGCCAAAATCCTGCCCAAGCTACGTAGTGGGCAGGCTTTTTAGTTAGTCGTAAGGCAATTCCAAGCCGAATACAACGCCGCGCGATGCCAAAGTGCTCGGTTACAGGCACTTATTAGTTGACATAACGTCGAGATTCGAGGAAACGGGTCATTGAGAATTGAGAAGGATGCTTCGGCCATATCCACCACCAGTGCCAGGGCCCAGTGTGGGTTGGTGCAGATTGCCACACAATATTTTCCTTCGCCGAAAAGCCAATGATTTGAAATTCCGTACATAAGTTCCAAAGAAACTCATTGATACAGGATCGGGATTTGAACCCACCACCTCACGATTGTAGGACAGGCGTTACTACTACTAGACCACCAAAGTTATATATCTCCGCCATTAGTGTGTCGATTTATGTTTTATTGGTAGTAAATAGGTATGCAGTGGCGTAGCGTGCCTTGGAGGAGCCCTGAATCAAACATAGTTGGGGAGCCCAAATCACTCAGTTTCATCACAAAAGAAACAAAAATGCTTGCATTAAATTGAAATAAATATATACCGCCTTACCGCAAAAGATTTAAACACGCTTTAAACACTGTTTAGCCGTACAATTTGTACTGTTAAACATTGTTAAAGCCTGCGTAAAACTTTTGCGGTAAGACGGTTATTTATAAGTTGTCACTTCCTCCTAGAAATTGAGCTAGCCAAACAATTCAAATGTACACTTTTCTTGCCTTTTTTTCAGGAAATTGATAATTGATAATGAATAGAATATAATTACCTATATCAGCTAATTAAGTCTAGCTGAAGACGATTTCAGTTGTTATAAAATTTCTGCCTCTTAGGACAACTTTTGCAAGAATGCTTAACCCAGGAAAAAAAGAGATGTTTTTTTTTCGGGAAGCACGAGATTAAGTGACATTGTGGATAACATTTTACTAGGTTTTGCTTACACACGTTAAGGCCCCTGTAGCCCGGAAGCCCCGTATTATTGACACGGCTGATATACTGCGGTAGCTACGCCCCTACACATAGTATGTGAAACGAATTGACGATGGGACCTTAAAGTTCTCGAATGTAGACAATGTATTGGCAAGTGTAGCGAAGGTCTTCACGTGAATCTAAGATCTGGGGCCTTATTGTGTAAGCGCTCTGACGTTCGGCTTCGGTTTTCCTCCCGCTCGCTCTCGTGGCGCGAGTAGCTGGCGCGAGCAGGAGAAAAAGCGAAGCCGAAAGTCAAAGCGCTTACATAATAAGGCCCCTGGTGACGTCGTGACGTCTGGAACACGTTGGATGCCAGCGCTTCGATTCCTTCCATGACAGCTCTTTGGGTTAGCAAGTTGAAGAGGCCTTAGGTAGGGCACACAATTCGTAGACGTAGAACTGATGTCCAATGTTTTTCAAAGTTCTCGAGTGAAGACAAGATCAAGAAACTAACTTACATGGGTAGAATGTATAGACTGTGGGGTCTCTAATATTTTAACGTCGCTTTCATTCTCATCATTGTCATTTTCTGAAATCAGGGCTATATAGTATGTACAGCCACCCGACACATACGAACTCACTTTTATTTAGATATATGCCAATACCTACTATCTCTTTTTCATAACTTCGAACAAAACTCGTTTAAGACTACGGAAACTCTCGCGATTTGGGTAGGTTTCAACTCATCATAATGGTTCATTTATAGCCAATCATACCCGGGCAAAGCCGGGACGGGCAGCTAGTAATAAATAAATTTACTAAGAATCATGGTCTGGTTCTGACACGAGGTTTTGAGGCCATTCTGGTCGAGCCGTCGGAGCGAAGAACAAGTCTAGATTAAAGTTTAAGGAACAATGTATTGGAAGAAATAAATCTACAAAGAGTTGTTGAAATAATGGTGTTTCTACTGCATCGAGTCCTCGGTTGTCCTTACAGAAGACAAATAAAAAGATGGATGGATGACATCAAAAATACTGGAGGAGCATTTTGGCTTTCAATTGCCAACAACAGAACAGCCTGGAAACAGCTGGAAGAGGCCTATGTACCACAAGACACGCCGACCACTAAACCCGAAATTCCGATGTGTTAGATCAGTATTACGTTAAGTTTCATATTATGTTTAGTTTGGCAATAGTTTGGCAAAGGCTTATAAAAATAAAAATAGAATAATATACAATAAATAAGTTGTCAAATGCGAGCCGAGACATGCGTATGATAGGCTTCCGTAGATGGTGACGATGATGATAAATACGTCATTAAATGGTTGAGTGCATGAAAAACATAATTGACTTCTATGAAATATATTTGTGTTAATGACCTCGTGAGATATGGGCAAGATTATGACGAAAAAACTACAGTTAAAATTTTTATATTAAGTACTTATTTTAAATTGTATAATTTGGTGGTTACTTAATCAGGGCTGCTAGAGATAAACTACCTATTGAGCGAAATATATTTATTTTTTCTAATAAATTAAAAATTATTCTTTAAAAAATCGCAGGGTTTTTTTTTGTTTTTAACTGTTGTAATAGACTCAGAAAAATATGAACTTTCTCGAAATGTAACGAGTGTTGTGGTTGGAATTTTTGATTATTATACCAGCCCCCATATATTTTGTGGACATGTCCTTTGACCTAAAAAACTCACAATTCAATCTAAATAAAACCGTTAATAACAGTATTCGAAAAATACTGTTATTCATATTCAGCCGAACAAAAGTTCCGAACAAAATGTTTCTCAGTGAATGCCCAGCCTTATTCATTGAGGAAAATCGTTCCAACAATATGGCAGCACACCAGTAACATCTCGGATTTTCCCACGATGGGACGTCTGCGCTAGCGCACGATAATTAACCAAATTATTTTGTAATCGGCCTTAGATATGCTCAATTTAGGCCGAATACTATGTCCATAAGTAGTTTAAGTGGTTTTTTGAGAATACCGCGCTAGTGTTTTATTTCTTTTGTGTTCTTTTTTTTTGTGACGTGTTTGTGTAACAATGTTTACACAACTGATGTGCCTGGTTATCTTAGGTGAGTGATAGTTAAGTCATTATAAATAAATAATAGGTTAAGTATTCGATGCCGTTTGGTTAAATAATTTTGTCTCATTGATTCGATATGAAAAGGCAGTTTTTATAAAGCAGGTATGTTTTTGTGTGATTATAGTGTGAAGCCTTCAAACCAAAGAAAATATTTACACTTAGCGGCTTCAAACATGTTCTAATTTCGTTAGTGTCCACCACCACGTCAGATCGTGTGTAATGTAGTCGGTCTAACGTAATATTTACTAGATACTAGTAGTTCTTTGGACAGTAGATCTCGCGACACGTCTCCTTACCTGAATCTTTATTCGATTAACTCACGACCAATTTGGTTTATACTTGCAAAGATTATTAGCATTTTGATAACAAACTCGAACTGCAATCGTGAGGTCGTGGGTTCAAATCCCGATCCCGTACCAATGAGTTTATTTGGAACTTATGTACGGAATTTCACACCATTGGCTTTTCGGTGAAGGAAAAACATCGTGAGGCAACCTGCATACGTCCGTAAAAGAAATTCGATGGGGTATGTGAATCCATCAACCAGCACTGGGCCAGCGTGGTGGATGTGGCCCAATCACCCTTCGAGGGTAGGCCTACGTCCTGCAGTGGACTATTAAAAAGGATGGTACAGTAGGGACAGACAGCGGAAAGGGACTTTGTTTTATACTATGTATATGTAGGTACCTAGTTAGTGATTAAATACATATTTTCTTTGTAAAGAACTAAATAATGATGGTCCCTTAACTACAAATTCAATTTTTGTAAATGACTACCTGTAAGATAAGCAAGCACTTAATAACCTTAGTACTAATGAGCCATTTTATTTATAAAACCAGAATCATCATCATCATCATCTATTGCTTTATCATAGGCCGAGTCAGACTTATTGGCGTCTGTGAAGTTAGCTACAAGGTCCACTAATCCCCTCTCTTTGCGCCGCTAATTCAAATAATATGAATAAATCGTTATTTCTCCTCGTTTTTACAGACGCCATCAAGTTTGATTAATTAAAACCTCAGACCAAATAAAAAAATCAAGATGGAATGTCGTGAACAGACAAGTGAGGCCGGTTTTTATACATGTGGTGAGTGCGTCGGTGTTGCGCCGCCATAGTTCGACTGACGAGCCAAGACGTAGTTTCTTTGTACGTGTACATGTGTGTGTTGTGTCTGTACACACGGCGAGGCATGGTTTTGCCGGCCTCACTTGTTTGTTCACAACATTCTGTCTTGATTTTTTATTTTGCCTGTGATTAAACATATACCGTCGCACCACAAAAGTTTTACGCACGCTTTAGACTAAGTACGTTTAACGGTACCAATTAAACGGTTAAACAGTACTTAAAGCGTGTTTAAATCTTTTGTGGTAAAACGGATAAATTCCGACCTCAAGCCCTTCTTGGAATAAAGTCCTAAATACTCCAATGCTATACAGTTCGAGCCAAATTTCTGAAACTAAGGTGTCGTACTAAAAACTTGTTCAAAATATTGAAATGAATACGATGAACTCCGAAAAACGGTCGAAACACTTTTTGTAAACCTGTTCGCAGCATTGCTTACATTTTAGTCTTTTTACGGTCTGGTTTACGTTTGGATGAAAAAATAAAGAATGATTTATTTTCCAATTTTAAATTGCACACTCAAAAAGGCCTTATTTTATTTTATATAAACCAATAAGACATAGTTAAAAGGGCGCTTGCCACTATTAACATCCCAGCTATTTTAGAGCCAGCTGGCATAGCTCGGGATGACGGCAAGCGCCCTGACGGCTTAACATTGATCCCCTGGGAGCGTGGAAGGGCGCTGGTATGGGACGCAACATGCGTCGATACCTTGGCCCCTTCTCGCCTCAGTGGGACAACTCAAAGAGCCGGAGCCGCGGGGAAGGCCGCAGAAGACGCTAAGGGTCTATCCCTAAAACAAATCTTTAAGACAATTTCGCCAAAGCTTGTTGACGCTGCTGGTGACAAGAGAGCTGGCTCATTCCTCGCCCAGAGAATCTCTTGAGCCATTCAGCGTGGGAAAGCAGCCAGCGTTCTTGGCACCCTACCACACGGACACAGTATTTGTTTCGATTTTTAGCCTTTTTTTTATAATGTAGTTAAGAATTAAATTTCAATGTCTTTTTTAAGTTATAAAAATAAATATTTCATAAAATAGCACTCATAGCCATCACCAAAGTTAGTTAAATACTGAGTGCATCAACTAATTTTTTGACCGACGAAAAAACGGAGGAAGTTCTCAAGTCGACGCGTATATTTTTCATGTTTAACCACGCATAACTTTTTACAGAGAAGTACGATTTGGATAATTCTTCTTTTATTGGGAAGGGTATACTTCGAAGTTGATCCCATTTAAATTTTATCGAAATCGGCTGAGCCATTTTTGATAAATCAACAAAAATGATAATTGTTATATCGATCGTGCCATTTATTCGCGAATTCTCTACACGGTTGAAATGAAATGAAAATGTTTATTGTCCAGACTTACGTCCATTAAAAACAAATTACAAATTATAAAACATTACTCATCACATCACAAAATATATAGAACATTACAAAATTAAAATTTCCAATTCAAGAATGATATTTAAAATTATACAATAATCATAATAATTGAAAATAACTGAAAATAATCGAAAATAATTGAAAATAATTAAAATACTTGAATTTAAAAATGTAAATGATCTATGTAATGGGAGCGTGGTATGCTCTCCAAGTCTTATGTAAGGGACTGGAGTCCCATTCTCGTACCGCCGCCACCAGGGCGTTAAGGGAGCAGCACAGAGTCGTGCGAGTGGCGGCCGAGCGCGCCCGCAGCAGCGCCTGCCAGCCGGGCGCGCTGCTCGCGGGGAACATGCCGCTCGCGCTGCACCACCGCGGCAGGCGGAACATGGCGCGCCACGCATCATTGTACTGAACCCTCATCTCGCTCAGCGCCGCCTTTGTGTGGTTCGTCCACAACTCCACTGTATACACGCTCGTACAGTAGCTAATAAAGAGCTGTGTTTTACAGAGTCACTGCATCTGTAGAATCCTCTGGCCAACATGTTTGCGCGCACGGCTATAGCCCGTCTCTGCGTCTCTATGTCGGCGTGATCTGATAAATCAGAGGAGATCATGTGCCCGAGGTATTTGACTTGCTCGACTCTCTCTAGCGTGGTGCCGGACAACACGAGAGGAGGTAGCTGTGTATTCTGGTTATTCGCAGCCCTGAAGACCATGTATACTGATTTATCAGTATTATATCGCATATTATGCTCTTCTGCATACTCCTCACATATTTTAAGTAGCTTACGTATTGCCGATACTGAGAGTGCCAACAGCACCATATCATCAGCGTAAGATAAATGATTAGTCGTGGTGCCATTGATAGAACAGCCCACGCCTGATTGTATGAGTCGTTCTGATAGCCCATCCATGTACAAATTGAAGAGGGGTGGGGACATCGCCCCCCTTGTTTTACACCGCAATTTAGTCCAGTAAGAACGGAATACTCATTTTTCCATCTTACTCGGTTTCTTTGTTGTTCGTACCACTTCTTAAGTACCTGAACTATTTGTCCGGGGACTTTTCTATCATTCAGTTTCTTCCAGAGCAAGCTGTGATTAATGAGGTCGAAGGCGCTGCTAAGGTCGAGGTAGAACTATAACGATAGCTATAACAGAAGTACTTCTTTTCTTAAAGTACAGTAGTAGTTTTTGTTGAAGTCGTACATGCCATTTTAAGTGAAAAATAATTATATTTGATGCAATCTTGTGCAAATACTGACCATTATTTTGGTTTTGATGTACCTGTATATCTCGTTAATGCTATGAGTGAGAGAATGAGAGCTACAATGAGTAGTTTATGTACAGATGCCAAAAAAAACCGGACAAGTGCGAGTCAGGCTCGCACATCGAGGGTTCCGTGCAAACACGTTGTTAAAATAATTAAAAACCTGTTTTAGCATGTGCTAATGAAGTACTTTTATATGATACCTTACATGATACGATTTACTCACTTTGAATTTTGAACCCATATTTTGTGAATTTTGAGGCCCTATTTTTTTGTGATTTAAATTAAAATGTACAGTTTTCAGATTTATTCCTATATGTGTACTCTGAGACAATGCTTCTCGCCAAATTTCATAGTTCTACATCAACGGGAAGCACCCTGTAGGTTTTGATTTTTGTGAGTGCAAAATATGCGGTTTTTTACGACATAAACGGCTCTGACTTTTTTAGCGATACTTGAGAAGTTTTTCTTTTACACAACTACAAGAGATCATAGATATACGTATACAGTTTAAAATTCAACTCGATATCTTTACGCGTTCCCGAGATAAAGAGTCTTGACATACACACAGACGGACAGACGGACAACAAAATGACCCTCTAACGGTTCCGTTTTTTCCGTTTGAGGTACGGAACCCTTAAAAGACTAAAAATTTGATTTCACGCGCCGACCAATGTTATCGTATCTAATATCTAAATCAATTCAGCTAGAATTCAAATGCTAGATAAATTAATGAATTTTTAAGTCTTTTTCCCTGTTCTTGACCCGGAACTCGTTAAATAATTAGTAGGTATGTGGTAGGTATGTTTTTGCTTGTTCACCTGTCGAGAGCTCTTCAAACATTGATTGACGCCATTTTACTGGCGTTTTTGTGGAATATCCATGTAGAATTACGTTAGTAAATAAATAAAGTTAATTATCTTAGTGGAGCCAGCGCGGGAAATTCAATTTTTTTTTGGGTTATTTGCAATTTTATTATAAACTACTCACATTAGATTTAAAAATTTTGAGTTATCATTTTCCCAACATCAAAAAGCCAATACGCAAAATTAGGTCTATGCAAAAAGGTAATATCGAGAAAAATTATTATAAACTAGCTGACCCGGTGGACTTCGTTTCACGCGATATTTTTTGACCGACGGAATGGAGGAGGTAGATACTCAATTCGACACGTACATTTTTTTTTTAACCTAGCATTACAAGGCATATATTCATTTACTAAATACTAAAAAATAAAGTCACCTTACAATCTAAAATAAGAAATGCAATCTAAACATTAAAAATATATATACATAGGAGTATATAAATCTTGGGTACCTAATATGGTAGGTACTTCGTTCGAAAAATCAGTCCAGTAGTCCCCTGCGCGCCGAACCAAATGTACCCAAAATACTCGCCGCGTCAAATGCGCCCCGCTGAATGGCCAAAGAAATGCGCTGGACCAAATACCAGTCAGCCCGAGAGTCATTCCCCTTGTCCTTCAGGCGGCGACCCAGGTCAAGTACAAAATTTCCTAGCTTCGGTGCCCCACGGTCCCGCTATTTCGACGGCAAATGGAGCCTAGCATAACTTTTTACAGAGTAGTCCGATTTCGATAATTCTTTTTTCATTGGAAAGACTATACTTTGAAATTAGTCTCATTAAATTTTTACTGAAATCAGCTGAGTAATTTTTGATAAATCAACAATAATGTGAAAAATGCTACATCGATCAGGCTGAAGTATTATATATTATATATTGCCATTTTTTGCGAAAAATAATTTGAAGTCGATTTACAGAATCATTAGGACGCCGCGGGGATGTACCGTTAGCACAAACTTTAATAACAAACAATATACATAATAAAATGTATACCTATGTATGTTGCGTCAACATCCTGCGTTCAAAGATAACTCCCGACCTCTCGCGATCTGGTTTCCTCGACCGGAATTGAACCTATACCTACTTACGATACAGTGCAAACAAATATACGATACTTAATTAACCGTTACCGATAACTGTTCCTATTATTACCTTAGTAAAAGTCAATTGCAATACCAATACCCTAAAACAGGGTCCATAAATATATAACTCTAAGTTTATAAATTAGACTAAGAGACGTATGTGTTTTTGGTGCAATAAATGATTGAATATGTACTATGTACTTTTTCGTGTATGCTCATCGATATTTCGTCAATTGTGAACCGATTTAAAAAAATCTTTTTTAGTTCAAAGGATACTTTAGTCATAGTTTTAAAATTAACATTATTGCTTAGGTATGACCCCACAACAAATCATATTATCGACGAATCTATGTGCGGTAGAATACTTGTGGGTAGATCATAATATCTTTCATACCTACATTTCAGAGTATTGTCGCTTTCTGACTGAGACTGGAAATTGGTTTAGAAACATAGTTTTTAGTCATTTTTTATTTTATTGAATTACTATGATATTGAATTTGTTTTTTTAATCATGTATTTATGTTGTGGTCTTTTGTTGGACGAGTCCATTAATAGGAACATTGATGAGCATTTTATTTTATTTTATTGTTTTCAATGTACTATTGTGATAATAAAAGCTTTCACGTCATATATCTAGATATATCCGAGGTGGTCCCATTTAAATTTTATCGAAATCATTTCATGATCATCATCTAAGCCGTTTTTGATAAATCAACCAATTATCTTTAGACCTTCAAGGGTCTGTGGATGATCCAATTGCTTTCTATGTAGTAGTAGTGTAGTATTGTCATTATATTAAAAAAAATAAAAAACCAAATTGTACATGGATGTCACATTGTGCAAATTATTCGAACTCTGTACACGGTAGAAGTCGGTGTTTTTTTTGAGTTTTACAAAAGTCGCAGAACAAAAGTTGTTAGTTTGATGTACATTATAAGCCCCTAAAAGGATGCTAATTGATTAGAAATAGCCATATATATGTTTGCATTATTTTATTTGAAGCCGTCTCTGTGGAATTTGGAACTAAATAGTATAAGACGTAACAGTGACGTCACCTCATTTCGTCCGAATACCGCTAGCATAACTTAATGGACGTATACTTCCCCACTCGCAATGTTGACTCACTTAACTAAAACATTCACAAACAGAGAAACGGAAAACCCAGCCGCAAAAGAAACCCCGCTAACAGATCTATTGGTTTTCTGAGATGTATTTTTATGACCAAGCGAAATAAGAATACCAGCGCTGATTGTTCTCAATCAGCAATTCACGCTGAGTTGGGACCGGTTTTCGTGGCATACCGTGCTCACTTGCTGCTTAACCACTGTTTGTTGTTTATATTTGTTCATGTATGTCACGAAATAAACGGTATTTCTTTCTTTCTTTCTAAATAGAGAGGTGCCAGATATCGGATCCCGTATACTGAATTATCTGATATACCTCAGTGCCTCAAGTCGAAAGTTTTCGTCCAGTGTGTGTTGCCAGTGATGACTTATGGCACAGAAACGTGGTCTCTCACTATGGGCCTTATTAGTAAGCTCCAAGTAGCCCAACAAGCCATGGAAAGAGCTATGCTCGGAGTTTCTCTGTGAGATCGAATCAGGAATGAGGAGAGCCGTAGAAGAACCAAGGTTACCGACATAGCCCAGCGGATTGACAAGTTGAAGTGGCAATGGGCAGGGCACATAGCGCGGAGAACTGATGACCGATGGGGTCGAAAAGTTCTCGAGTGGAGACCACGTACCGGCAAGCGCAGCGTAGGACGTCCACCCACAAGGTGGACGGATGACCTTATTAGGACCGCAGGATCGTGCTAGATGCAAACCGCTATCAACCGGTCTTATTGGAAATCATTAGGGGAGGCCTATGTCCAGCAGTGGACCTCCTATGGCTGAAATGATGATACTGAATTATTTGCTTGCCCTGTACTGTACCAGCCTTTTTAATAGTCCACTGCAGGGCGTAGGCCTATCCACGAAGGGTACGGTGGTCTAGTGGTAGTAACACCCGACCTGCAATTGTGAGGTCGTGGGTTCAAATCCCGATCCCGTACCAATCAGACTTATGCACGGAATTTCACATCATTGGCTTTTCGGTGAAGGAAAACATCGTGAGGAAACCTGCAGACATCCGTAGAAGAAATTCGATGGCGTATGTGAATCCACCAAACCGCACTGGGTCAGCGTGGTTGCTTGAAAAAGCTGTTCCATGCAGACTCAGAGCAAATTAAAACATCAAGAGGGAACGTCGGTTTTTTATACATGCGTGAGCGCGTCGCTGTTGTGCCACCATAGTTCGACCAAAAAAATACAATAATACTACGTCTGTCAAGCCTTGGCGTAGTTTCCTTGTACGTTGATGTGTGTGTAATTGTCTGTACACGGCGAGGCGTAGTTTTGGTCGGCCTTACTTGTTTGTTCACAACATTCTGTCTTTATTTTTATTTGGTCTGAGCATGCAGAACTGCAATTCGGAATCGACTAAATGTATGAAACACCTGTTTCTTTATTGCGTCGCCGCATTTTACTATGTATTATATTTTCCTGCGCGATACTATTGCACTACTAATACTTATTCAGTACCTATCTATTATATAAAAGGCTTCCCTGAGTGACTGACTGACAGACAGCCTACAGCCCAAACCGCTTAAGATATGACCTTGAAATTTGGAATATAGATACATTGAACGACGTAATGGAGCACTAAGGACGAAAATTTTGAACTTTCGACCTCTAAGGGGGTAAAACGGGCCCTTTTCGTTTGTATGTAACTTTTTATTCCCTGTACCGATTGACTTGAAACTTTGTATACATGCTTTTCAAACAAAATAAAAGTTACGTTTTTTTCTGTTTTTCCGAATTTTCCTCATCTAAGGGGTCAAATAAGGTCCCAAAGTTGGTGAAAAAAGCGTCAATTACATCGAACCAGCTGAACGGTTATGGTTGAAAACTGTTATGAAGGAAGCACTCAGCATGTTTTAATACAGGAACTAATAAAATCCGGGAAAATCTATAAGGTTCCTTAGGGATACGCAAAATTAATAAGTTTAGACTACAGCCCAAACCGCTGAAGATATGAGCTTGAAATTTGGGATATAGGTACATTGAACGACGTAATGGAGCACTAAGGACAAAAATTTTGAACTTTCGACCTCTAAGGGGGTAAAATGGGCCCTTTTCGTTTGTATGTAACTTTTTATTCCCTGTACCGATTGACTTGAAACTTTGTATACATGCTTTACAAACAAAATAAAAGTCACGTTTTTTTCCTGTTTTTCCGAATTTTCCTCATCTAAAGGGTCAAATATGGTCCCAAAGTTGGTGAAAAAAGCGTCAATTACATCGAACCAGCTGAACGGTTATGGTTGAAAATTGGTATGAAGGAAGCACTCAGCATGTTTTAATAGAGTAACTAATAAAATCCAGGAAAATCTATAAGGTTCCTTAGGGATACGCAAAATTAATAAGTTTAGGCTACAGCCCAAACCGCTGTAGATACGAGCTTGAAATTTGGAATATACGTACATCGTACGACATAATGAAGCACTAAGGATGAAAAACGTACCCAACTCTAACTTACGGGGTAAAACGGGCCCTTTTTGTTTGCATGTAACTTCTTATTCCCTGTACCGATTGACATGAAACTTTGTATAGATGCTTTTGAGACTAAACAAAAAATATGGCTGTACCTGTTTTCTAAATTTTCCTTAAAAAAATCCTTAGGGGTCAGATACGTCCCAAAACTTCAATTTGCTTTTTTAAATAATGTAGTATCTAGGATTATGATAATGATAGTTTATCTTTAAATGGGGCAAAATGGGTCCCCAAAAGTTTACGATTTTTTTTTATATTGTGAGCCAATAGTCTTAAGCTTAGCGCACATATGGATCAATATAGGTATTTTACTATGGGATCAACCCTGACAAGCGAAAATTACCTACATTTTCCATACATTTTGTCGCGGGTCGATGAACTTTTTGTGTTGAACAGCTGATTTTATTCACGTGCTTTTGGGGTTGGTACCATTGTAAAAGTTAATCAAATTATGAGTATAATAGCACCCTAGAATATGCCTGACTAGAATTACGACCTGTGTGCCATTTTTTCATTTGCCTGGAAAATTAAATTTCTAATGACTTAATGAAACATGTCGAATACCTGTACCGGCCTTAATTAATAGTGCACTACTGAAAATAGGTACTACGGATAGCACTACGGATAATAGAAACAGGTGGGTCTTAAGATGAACATGGACAAGACGAAAGTCATGTGTAATTCCCATGTTTTGCCTACCCCGATTTCTGTTGGAAACTCGGTTCTTGAAGTCGTTGACTCGTACGTCTACCTAGGACAAGTAGTTCAGTTAGGTAGGTCCGACTTCAACAAAGAGGCCAATCGACGAATTCAACTCGGCTGGGCAGCGTTCGGAAAAGTGCGTAGTGTCTTCTCGTCCGACATACCTCAGTGCCTCAAGTCGAAAGTTTTCGACCAGTGTGTGTTGCCAGTGATGACTTATGGCACAGAAACGTGGTCTCTCACTATGGGCCTTATTAGTAAGCTCCAAGTAGCCCAACGAGCTATGGAGAAGGCTATGCTTGGAGTCTCTCTGCGAGATCGAATCATTAATGAGGAGATCCGTAGAAGAACCAAAGTTACCGACATAGCCCAACGGATTGGCAAGTTGAAATGGCAATGGGCAGAGCACATAGCGCGGAGGGCTGATGACCGTTGGGGTCGAAAAGTTCTCGAGTGGAGACCATGTACCGGCAAGCGCAGCGTAGGACGTCCACCTTGTGGGTGGACGTCCTACTACCTCCTGGTGGATGACCTCATTAAGACCGCAGGATCGCGCTGGATACAAGCCGCTTCCAACCGGTCTTATTGGAGATCCATAGGGAAGGCCTATGTCCAGCAGTGGACGTCCTGCGGCTGATGGATGACTGAAAATAGGCCTATCCGCGAAGGGTAATTGGGCCATATCCATCACGCCGGCCAAGCATGGGTTGCTGAATTCACATACGACATTGATTTTTTCTACGTACGTACAGGTTGCCTCAATGTTTTCCAGCAAAGAAAAGTGAAATTTCTTACATAGTTACTCATACAATTATTATTATTGGCTCCCTCGGTGGCTCAGTGGTTGACCCTGACTCCTGGGTCAAAGAGGCGTGGGTTTGATTCCCAGGGCAAATATTTATGTGATGTTCATGTGTTTGCTCTGTGTCTGAGTGTTATTTATGTATTTTTATTTATTTATTTAACACTTTATTGCACACTATTTGTACAAAAGGAGGACTTAATGCTAAACAGCATTATCTGCCAGTCAACCTACATGTATAAATAAATAAATAAATATATCTTTATTGTA
Source organism: Hypomecis punctinalis (assembly GCA_949316475.1). Lineage (NCBI taxonomy): Eukaryota > Metazoa > Arthropoda > Insecta > Lepidoptera > Geometridae > Hypomecis > Hypomecis punctinalis. The sequence continues at coordinate 6,013,933 of OX438822.1, forward strand.
CACAGAAACACAGTACAGAAACTATACAATATGCTGTACAATGCCTTATCGCCTTTGGCGATTTCTACCAGGCAACCTTTGGATGGACTGGAATTATTCTAAAAATAGGAGTATGGTCGGTGGTGTATACAATACAGTACATACATTGAAATACATGTATATGTAGTATATCAGTCTCTGCCAGCCAAATCACAAACTTTGCTTAGTTTGGGATCAGAGACCGTGTGTGAGATGTCCTCCAATATTTATTTTATATATTTATTTATTATTGAGTTAATTTCAGAAATTCGGCAATTTATCATCCAAAAATTCACGTATGTACTGTAATAAGCTTTAGATACAAGTAAATTAAATAACCAAATACTGAGACAATTCAGGCTAAACCGTAGGCATTATTTTGCAAGTAATACAATAATAGGCTCAGTTATGAAGACGCCATAGTAAATATAATAACAACATAAAAAGTGTTCTCTCTATCGAATGCTTAAAGTGAAAATGAAACAGATATAATTATGATAATTAGCTATTATAATTACGATGGCGCCTTCATAATCGAGCCTAATGCGGGCTTAACCACGAGCTATATTATTTTAAGTAAGTGCCAAGAAAACACGGGCCTAACTGTGAGTTTTTATCATTTTAAGCAGTTACAAAAATAACGCGGGCCAGACCGTGGGCTATTATCATTACAAGCAATACAAAAACGCAGGCTAACGGCATGCTATTATAATTTTAAGGATTTATTAAGACAACACGGGCCAGACCGCGAACTATTAGATATTATTATAAGCAAATGCCAAGATAACGCGGGTTGAACCGCGGGCTGTTATTTTAATTAAGTAAGTATTAAAACAACGTGGGCCAAACTGTGGGTTATTATCTTTGTAAGTACCTAATTATTAACACAACGCGAGCTAAACCGCGGGCTTTTATCATTTTGAGCAAGTACTAAGACAATACGGGCCAGACCATGGGCTATTATCATTGTAAGTAATACGACAATGCAGGCCAAACGGCGAGCTTTTATAATTTTAAGCAAGTATTAAGACATCGCAGTCCATGCTGCGTGCTATAAATAACCATCTTAAGCAAGTACTAACAATACGCGGGCCAAACCGTGATCTATTATCATTATAGGCAAATACTGTTACAATTTTGACCAAACCGTGGGCATTATCCTTGCAAGTAATTTTAAGCAAGTATTAAGACAACGCGGGCCAAATTGCGGACTATTAGATATTATTATAAGCATGTACAAAGACAACGTAGATCAAACCGCGGGCTCTTTTCATTTTAAGTAAGTACCTAACGCGGGCGAAGCCGCGGGTTTTAAGCTAGTACTCTATAAAATTTAACTTGATCTCTGCGACAGCTGTCAGAAAAATCACGCCTATGAAGTCCTGAATTTCTTAATAGTACAGACAGTACCTGTCAATGTTATACTTTATGGGCATGTCGATTAGTGATGGGCGACGAATGATCGTGACCACAGAGTTTTAGATAGAGTTTTAATTAAAATATCGATAGTTTATACTGACGATATTTTAATTAAAACTTAATTTAACATTAATTTTATTGTATATTTGAATATCATAACATTTTTTACATGTGTAATTAAATTAAACCCAATTATATGTTACATTAGCATCGATAATAGTGAAAAACGTCGATAAATACTATCGTTACATTATTATGAGTATTTAATTAATATCATAACATTATTTACATGTGTACATACTTGATCTTAAATAATAGTAAGTAAGTAAATAAAATCCAATTTTTCAGCTTCAACTACTCATTCGATTTCATTACAACATTGTTTGAAAATCGATTTTTTCCACCACTATCTCAACTCTAAATATGTCAATATGTAACTGTCGCAGAGATCAAGTTAAATTTTATAGAGTACAGTAGGTATAACTCAGTATTCTTGTGTAACCTTTTTTGACCGACGAAATGGATGAATTCGACATGTTATAATATATGTACTTATATATTTCTATGTGCATAATATAACCACGCATAACTTTTGACATAGTAGTCCAATTTCGATTATTTTTCGAAGTTGGTCTTATTTGAATTTTATTGAAGTCAGCTGAGCCATTTTTGATAAATCAACAATAACGTGAAAAATGATACATCGACCGGTGCGAAATATTCGCGAATTCTGTACACGGGTGAAGTAGGTCATGCTATTTTTTGCAAAAAATGTGTGTATAGGCCTAATCGAACTTGGCGGCTCATTATAAGCTACAAGCTGCGAATGACCCAGGCCTGGCCGAAGTGACCGAAGCCCACACAGCTGCATGAGACAGACAGACAGACAGACAGACAAAACTCTTTATTTATAACCACAATATAAAAAATAAACACTATTTACACATATACCACAAAAAATATGATTATAAAGTGGCGGCCTTATCACCCATGGCGATTTCTTCCAGGCAACCTTGCACGAATATGAACCGACAAGAATAAGAAATAGTGGCCTTAAATAGATATCAACAAAAAAACACCTATAAATATTAAACTGAATATACTTAATTCAATCTAAGTTTTAAATATACTTACATATATGCGATATAATATATAATTATATATTATATTTATAATTATAGTAGCTCTCGTAGCGTAGTTTGACTAGGTGTTTGTCAGCGATCACCGAAATTAAGCAACGTTCCGCACGGTCAGTATTTGGATGGGTGACCGCGAGTGGCATTTTCCAACTGAGCGCTACCGTGGCTCGGATGACACGTTAAATTGTAGGTCCCGGTTGTTTTAACCGTTTAGCCATGTCAGAGGCCTTCAGGCGGCCTAAAAACTCTGACACCAGGGCTAGCCACCCGGCCTTACGAACTTACTTACCTACTTACTTACATACTTAATATAATTATACATATACATAGCTACATACGTTATAAAATAGTAGCGAAAGGAACAAGTAGCATTATGATTTCAGATAGTGAGCTTTCACAAGTTGTTTGAAAACGTTTAATGAAGGTGAACGCTTAATTTCCAAAGGTAAGTCATTCCAAAGTCTGACTGCCTCCACAGAGAAAAAAAAATCGTAGAAAGATGTTTTGTGAGGATTGGGTTATGCGCAGCTTGGACCTAGCTTCAAATCCGCCAATAACTTTGATTCAGCCTATACTACTAGGTCACGACGACTTTGTACCATCTTAATCTGTTATTTATTGGCCTCAGAACTTGTATTGTTTTCCTGTTTCACCTTGATAAAGACATTGTTTTCTTTGAGGTAAAATACTAAACAATTAATAATTTAATTACTACTAAGTGGTATAACCTTTCCTGTTTGTTCTACTTAGAACTTATATTTACTAGTATTTCTGGGAACAGTAGATCTCGCAATTATAATTTTGTAGCATTTTGATTATTGTAAACCTGTGCTCAAAATTGCCAATGCAATATGTTGTGGCAATTTACGACAATACACCAATTTTTTTTAGTCTTACTGATTTGTCTGTATTCATCGATTTGGACAACTATGACACATTGAACCCTGGGCGTAGCGAGGGACTCTATAGTTAACTTTATAGTGTTTTAAGTTAATTACCGAGAGAAGCGAGGGAATTATTTAGAGTCCTGAGTGAAGCGAGGGGTGCAAGTGCCCAAGACGAAGACAGACTTGGTTCTAGTGGTGCATACTCTACTTTTCATACCTCCTGCGAGAAAATAAAACCCCAAGAATATGAGTACCACTTACTCTAGTACGTTACGTTACTAGTACGTTATAAACTCACAAGTGTGGGTACTCACTAGGCAACTCGGTATTGTTCACAATCAAATAAAACAAATTATAATGTGCGAACCTGCGAATTTTCATAGAATCGCACACAATTCCGTAATAAAACAGAGAGTAAATACTACGTGAAAAACATAAAAATATGGCCAACTCGATTATCATGGCCTAACACAAGCATTGCAAATAGGTTTTATACTACACTTGCTCAGAAAGTACCGTGATACTTTATCAAATTTACGGTAGAAAGTACGTCATTGCATATCGAACAAATATGCGGCGAGAAAACGCATCTGAGCGGGAGAGAAAAGTGTATGAAAATCCATTTCTTACGTGGTTTTTCTTTTTTAATCTATGCGCTGGTAACCTAAATATCAAAAGCCAAAAAGTTTTTACAGTGAGTTTTTATCCCCAAGTTCGCAAAATGACACTGGCCACTAGCTGTGTGTTGGATGGTGTCAAACAATTTGAAAAAAGAACATGTGAAAATTGCAGACGCCATTGGCGCCATTTTCAATTTGTGTGTTGTTTGAGGATTCAGTTTTCGTAGAAAAGTAAAATAGAAAGTTAGATTAGATTTAGTTTTTTATTTTCCTCGTAGGTGTAGTATAAAGCACTATGTATCACTCGAGAGAAAGTGCGATTCCCGATCTCGGGTGTTTTAAAGCCCTCGCCTACGGCTCGGGCTTCAAACGACACCCTCGACGGCAATCGGTTACTTTCTCCTCTCGGTGAACAATGTACTATTATTCTGTAAAATTGAACTGATCCGTGCACCAAAGACGTTTTATTCTATTTAATCGAATAAAACTTCTTTACAATGCCAGTTGCCGTGCAATGTAAAGATGTTTAATTCAATTTTACAAAATAAAACCCCTTTATGATGTCCTTAAATGTTCTAAGTTAAGAAATGTTCATACGAATTAGACGTTCCAAATTTAAATAACTTTACTCCCCAGGGAGTTTATTACAACATTATTGACCTGCCATAGCCCCAAGATTGTGTTAAGGTAATAATGACTCGTTTTAGGTTGATATTGTATGACATATAATGAAACATGTTTGCGCAGGTGGTATAAAAAAATGTCTAATTGATTTGTTTTGTTCACAGTGTCTCCACTATCTGCAGCCGTAGTGAAGAACGACGTAAATTCCTGCAGGTATCTACTTATTTATTTATATCAATTCAGGCATAGATCATACACTACTGACCATAGGCCTTCCCTATGGATCTAATAAGACTGGTTAAAAGCTGCTTGCATCCAGCGCGATCCTACGTCAGTCTACCTCATGAAGGGACGCGTGGGCGTCCTATGGTTCCATGGCTCCATTGTAAAACTTATTCATAATATTATGTGGTCTATGTATTAAAAAGTGAGCGACACGATTCACCCCGCACTGATTTGTAGCGTAAATGCGGGGGATATTGTTATTTCGATTTATAAATTCATAAATGCAATATTATTGCTTTACAAAAATAGGTAATACGACATTTTTTTCAAACTATCAAAACTAAATCATGAATAATAAGTAATTTGCGAGAATACAAAAATTCATTTTATTAAGATGAATTTTCGTTTTCTGGCAAAATTCCCGCATTTATGCTTCAAATCAGTGCGGGGTGAATCGTGTCGCTCACTTTTTTGACCGACAAACCACCGGAGGAGGTATACAATTCGACGCGTATGTTTTTTTTTATGTATAACCACGCATAACTTTTTTCATAATAGTCTGATTTCAATAATTCTTTTTTTATTGTAAAAACTTCGAAATCGGCTGAGTCATTTTTGACAAATCAACAAAAATGTAAAAATTCTACATAGATCCGTGCGAAATATTCGCTTAATAAGTTGGTCGTGCTAATTTTTGCAAAAAAATAATCTTATTTATACATAGTAATAATATTACAATTGTAAAAATTTATGGATTAATATGGTGGCAACTAGAGAGATAGAAGAAAAATAAACACATAAAATCAATTTTCATACCTATCCCATACTTACGTCGTACCTAACGTTTTTTCCTTAGTTAATCAATGATAAATTATTTGATCGGACGCTGTTTTTGGCGATTTCTCTGTAACAGCAACCGTAAGTTAAGCTCAAGAATTTAATGTACCCACCACATACCTAAAAGACACTGCATTATAACCTTAGTTCATAATCTGCATAGTAATGGTGAAAGGAGAGGAGGAGTAACAAAGCATTTATGTTTTCAGCCCGACTGAGTTTGCGTGCGGCGACGGGGGCTGCGTGAGCGCCGAGCTGGTGTGCGATGGCAACACAGACTGTGCTGATGGTTTAGACGAGACCACTTGCGGAAGAGACGCGTAAGAGCCACTCATTTTTGAAGGGAATCTTCTATCACTTCATTAAAACTCGCGTGAGAATTCATTATACTAAAGAAAACACCGGTTTTTACTCACGTATAATGTCGCGGCCGGGCCGCTGGGAACCCGACCGGTTTCAGAGTAATTAGTACTCCTTCGTCAGGGAATACACGCAATCAGGGAATTAGAAGATTCCCTGATTACGACTTCTAACCAGTTTGCTTTAAACGTTTAACGCTACCATGTTAGTGTTACCACGCAAGAGGTAAATGCAGCGAAGTAAACAGTGTGAGCGTCGTGAATTTAGCTGAAATACGTACGAAGTTTCATTTCTTCCGCGCGGAAGGGCTCCACGCACTATTTTTAATAAAATTAAATACAGTTTTGCGTTTGACTAAATTTAGACTTATACTGTCTAGGGCAGCACATTCTAAAGCTCACTGGTCGGCGACCCATATATAATTATATACATATAATATATATCTCGGTATTTCTCATAATATATTTTATTTAAATAGCTAATGTCAATACTACGTAACATATATGGCCTACTAGATTATCATGGCTTGATTGAATGTCGTGGCCAGCTCGGTTGTCGAATAAAATGTCTTTACGATGCCCATATTTGTTCCAAGTAAAGAAGTTACCATACGAATTATAATGTTCCAAATTTAAATCACTTTCCTCCCTAGGGAGTTTCAAACAACATTATTGCCCTGCGATTGCCATCGAAATTCTGATAAGGTAATAATATCTTGTTCTAAATTAAGATTGTATGACATTTAATTGGTCATTTTCGAGCAAATGGTTTAAAAAGTACATTTGAACTTCACACGCGATAGTTTGAGACGCTGGTGTAGAGTATAGCATGCTTCCCTGCCTATTTAAGAAAGATAGATACACCTACTTACTTATTTGAGATTGGAAAAACCTATATATGTTGCATTTTAGAGGAATGACACACTCAGGCAAAGGGTCCCACATTCTGGCTGTTTGTTTAAGTATTGTACCTATATATGGATTCGAAACGCTTGTTTTTGACGTGTAGAACGTCCACCATGAAAAGACGACGCTTTGGTCGCGTCTGTCTAGTCGTACGATATAAAAAAGGGGGCAGTGTTAGTATATGGCAACTTAATATTATCACTACATAGTATAAAACAAAGTCGCTTCCCGCTCTTTCTGTCTATCCCTATGTATGCTTATATCTTAAAAAAAAACGCATTGAATTTTGATGCGGTTTTTTAATAGATAGAGTGATTCAAAGAGAAGGTTTATACGTATACCTAATGCACCTGTGCGAAGCTGGGGCGGGTCGCTAGTCATCAATAAAATTGGATTAACTAACCACCTACTTAGGTTAAACTTTAAATAAAGTTTTACTTATATTTATTCAAGAGTTCTTTGTCTCAACAATTACGAGTAATTCAGTACGATGATATAAAATTATAATAACCAATCTTCTTTCCAGGTTGACTTGGCTTTCTCCTGAACCGGTTATCCACCGGTCGCGGCGGCAGGCTTCTGGGTGCCGGTGAGTACAACACACGATTTGATTATACCTTCGGGCAAATATCTATGGAGTCACAATCGTGCAAAAAAGTGTCTTAGCCAAAACTTTGTCCAAGCTACATAGTGGGCAAACTTTTTAGTTAGTCGTAAGACGATTGCAAGCCGACTACAACGCCGCACGATTCCAAAATATCGGTAACAAGAACCAATTAGATGACAACGTGGAGATTTGAGAAAACGATTCGAGATTCGAAAAAATCTAAGTCGATATGTATGACGGCGCTCGGAATTTTTTTTACTACTTTCACTTAGAGACTGTGACTCCGTCGATATTTGCTCGTAAGATTATACTTAAATATTTTCCGATAAAGAAGATTTCACAAAGTGGGACTAGACTGTGTACAGTAGCTCAAATAATCCATTAAAATATGGTAAATAAATGCGTAGTGTAAAACAACCACATAAAATGCTATGTATGAATGGAATTCCATATTTATTCCATATTATTTCTAATTTGATTATTGTTCAAGGCCGCCATCACGCCGCCATATTTTACAAGCAATGTCAATAGATAATTAAGATCCAAAAAACATGAAATTCCTATAAATGAAGATTGTTAAAAATAATAAGAAAATCATTTTCCTAACCAAACAAGCCCCGTATCCACTAATAAGTAAGTTCATATACGCCAGGTGACTAGCCCTGGTGTCAGAGTTTTTAAGCCGCCTGAAGGCCTCTGACATGGCAAAACGGTTAAAACAACCGGACCTACCACAACAGTGCTCAATTGTAAATGCCACCCGCGGTCATACACCTAAAGACGGACCGGGCCAAACTTTGCCAGAATTTCATTAACCTGTAAGTCCAGTTTTACACGTAAACTTAAGCTACAGCTGTTTCCGTATGGATCTAAACATTTATGTACAGCGCCCCTGGCGGAAACAAAGAAGAACTACCAAAATGTATGAAGCCACACACTAATGCGAAAGTTTAAGTAAACTACGCTAAACCTGGACTAAGGGCTCTATGGTTTTATTAATTTTATTTCAGCAAGAACCAATGGCGGTGCCGCGACGGGTCGTGTATATCGTTCGATGGGAAATGCGACGGTGTCGTTGACTGTCCCGACCGCAGCGACGAGACGCACGCCCTCTGCCGGAAAATTGTGTAAGTCTTATTATCTTAATATATATAAATCTCGTGTCACAATGTTTGTCCTCAATGGACTCCTAAACCACTTAACTGATTATAATAAAATTCGCACACCATGTGCAGTTCGATCCAACTTGAGAGATAGGATAGTTTAAATCTCAAATTATAGTCGCAATTTTAATTTATTTAGCCACAGCAACGCGTGGCCGGGTCAGCTAGTTATTATGTGTATACTACGGGACTAATCGCGCACTAAAATTACAAGATAAATAAATTAACTCATCATCCCGACGTTTCGACCGACTTTCACCGATCGTGGTCACTAGCTACCCGTGACGTAGACTAGTCCCGTAGTATATAAAAATAATGTGTTCAAATCGCGAAAGTTTAAAAACAACAATGTGTAAGTAAAGGTGTAATTCTTCATTGGCCTCGGTGACTTCGGTGGTTAGTAATGACGCTGACTCCTGCCAAAGTTGGTTTATTCATAATTAATTATATTTTTCGCCAAAAGTGGCAACCTACTTCGATAGCGTACAAAATTCGAATAGCCCACTGGAATTGGTGCATACAATTTTGGATTATTGTTGATTTTTCAAAAATGGCTCAGCCGATTTTAATCAATTTAAATGGGACCACCTTTAAAGTAAATACCTATGAAACAAAAAAGAGGTTTATATTTAAAAAAAAAGAAGAATTATGTAGGACAAAAGTACCAGGCGCCCAGAACAAAACAGAGCCTATCTACTTTTTTAAATAGGGTAACCCAGCATGGGTTACCCTGAGTTTGAGTTTCTTCAATAAGTAAACTTGCACACTGTCCATTTTTACACCGACCCGACCATGGACGCGGTGGTCGGCGGTTGGTTCCGACCGTGTAGAAGGCCTAGTTCTTTTCTCAAGCCTTGGCCACAACTAGATTAATCGATTCACATATGTGTGTGTAATCCACGCACGTCCATCAATGCCTCTGTTGCTGATGTCTGCAGTAATGTATTTTATCATCGCCGTTGATTCATTCCTCGTCTCCCAGCCAAAACTTTAACTACGAGTACTTTGTGCAAAAAAATGTCGTGCTTGCGCAATATAGGTACTTACTGCACAATTTTTCAATATCCCTTTAGTGAGCACGTTAAATATTGACATTGTCCATTATTGTATTAAGTCTTATTGCAGGTGTCAGCATAACTGGTTCCGCTGCACGTACGGCGCGTGCGTCGATGGAACAGCGCCTTGCAACGGAGAGCAGGAGTGCGCCGACAACTCGGACGAACTGCTCCCGCGCTGCAGGAATGAGACGGATGAAGTACGGTAAGGAATCAAACTATTTAACAGCTGGTTCCATTGTAGGTATAGGGCGTAAGCGGATGAAATAGCCCCCTGCAACGGGGAGCAGGAGTGCGCCGACAATTTGGATGAACTACTCCCGCGCTGCAGGAATGGGACGGATGAAGTACGGTAAGGAGTCAAACTATTTAACAGCTGGTTTCATTGTACGTATAGGGCGTGAGCGGTTGAAATAGCTCGCTGCAACGGAGAGCAGGAGTGCGCCGACAACTTGGATGAACTGCTCCCGCGCTGCAGGAATGAGACGGATGAAGTACGGTAAGGAGTCAAACTATTTAACAGCTGGTTTCATTGTACGTATAGGGCGTGAGCGGTTGAAATAGCTCGCTGCAACGGAGAGCAGGAGTGCGCCGACAACTTGGATGAACTGCTCCCGCGCTGCAGGAATGAGACGGATGAAGTACGGTAAGGAGTCAAACTATTTAACAGCTTGTTCCATTGTACGTATAGGGCGTGAGCTGATGAAATAGCTCCCTGCAACGGGGAGCAGGAGTGCGCTGACAACTCGGATGAACTGCTCCCGCGCTGCAGGAATGAGACGGATGAAGTACGGTAAGGAGTCAAACTATTTAACAGCTGGTTTCATTGTACGTATAGGGCGTGAGCGGTTGAAATAGCTCGCTGCAACGGAGAGCAGGAGTGCGCCGACAACTTGGATGAACTGCTCCCGCGCTGCAGGAATGAGACGGATGAAGTACGGTAAGGAGTCAAACTATTTAACAGCTTGTTCCATTGTACGTATAGGATGTGAGCTGATGAAATAGCTTCCTGCAACGGGGAGCAGCAGTGCGCCGACAACTCGGATGAACTGCTCCCGCGCTGCAGGAATGAGACGGATGAAGTACGATAAGGAGTCAAACTATTTAACAGCTGGTTCCATTGTACGTATAGGGCGTGAGCTGATGAAATAGCTCCCTGCAACGGGGAGCAGGAGTGCGCCGACAACTCGGATGAACTGCTCCCGCGCTGCAGGAATGAAACGGATGAAAACAAAGAACAATAAAAGTAGCAGTTTTAAATGGATCAGGGTAAAATTTATGTGAACACGTGATGAGGACAGATAGCACATTTCCTATTTTACGATGTGGCCTCAATTAGGATAAAAAATCTAGATTTGCTGATAATGAGATGAATTGACGACATCAAGAAAGCAGCACCTCCATGGCAAACAGATAAATTCTCTTTCCACTAATTTATCCCCTCGTGCGAGAAATAAATTAGGGATACAGTAAAAAATAAATTAGCTTATCTTCTCGCGTGGTGTATGTGGCCCAATCGCCATTCACGGATAGACCTACGTCCTGCAACGGATTATCAAAAAGGGTCATATCCTACCCAACGGTACAGCAGATTTAGTTATGTAATTAGCGAGAGCATAGAATAGAAAATAATGGTAAAAGCGAAGGGTTAAAATCCCAATCGTGGTCTATCAAATAGTGATGATGCATGATGTATTTGAACGACTTGTGGGTAAACTTTGTATTTATTTCAGGGGTCAGTTCAAATGCCTAGACGGGTCGACGATCCCGGCGTCAAGCCACTGCGACGGAGTAGTGGACTGCCAGGACGGGTCCGATGAAACTGTTCGGAGCTGCGCCGCCAAGTCCTGCCCTTCTTACCTGTTCCAGTGCGCGTATGGCGCCTGCGTTGACAGCGACGCTAACTGCAACCAGGTATAGTAGATGCACCGGTTTTGGTCATTTAATCAATTATTGCACAAACGACGTATCGATGATTCCGGCGTCGAGTTACTAGAACGGAATTTCAGACTACTCAGACGGCTCCGACGTGCCCATCCTATCTTCTTAGTGCGCGTACGGCGCCTGGGTCGACAGCGATTCTAATTGCAACCAGGTAATATAGATGACCAGTTGTGGCCACTGCCCCGGTTTTGGCCGTTTGCTGTCAATAATATTATTTTTACCTTAATATTATTTTAGCTATTATTTTACATATTAAAGTGGCCAGAAATGACACTAAGATGGTCACAACCGGTGCATTTACCTACTCGCAAAATAAATCTTTACTACTTACTAATGGGGTAATGATTGATTAATTATTTGGTTCATTCAGAGAATTCAGCTCTTCTGTGCAACTGTGTAAAGTCTTCTCATGCGACATACCACAGTACCTCAAACCGAAAGTGTTAGGTCAATTTAAATACTGTTAAGGGAGGCGGAAGCCTCCCCAAACATCATAAACGCTAGAATAGGCTAGATACAGCTGCTGCTAGAAAGGACACGATTTTGACACGGGTTTTTTGCATTAGAAAATCAATTTGTACCTACAGTAAATACGGCCGCATTACTATCATCGTCGCTCGTGTTGTTTTGATGCAACAATCGAAATTCTTATTCTAGGTAAAGATTTGAGGCATCGCAGAGCATTTAAAATATTGTAGCGTTTGCATAACAGGTGCGAGACTGTGCTGATGGGTCCGACGAGGCGGCAGATCTCTGCGATAAGAGCGGCACCGCGCCGATCACTCCTGTCAAGTAAGTATCAGAATAATATGGAACATTCTCAGGAAAACCCCTTTCGTAAAGGAATAATTTACCGGTTTTTTCTTAAAAATAATCGTTTATTTACGTAACGTATGTAAATTTTGCGAAAAACAATATCAGCACAAAATATTGCAGCAAAACAGATCTTTTACTAAAATATATTATGTAGCTGTCCTTTTCATTACAATCTCTGAGATGATGATAGAATGCCTACGTATTTTATTTTGAGCCTTACATATTTTTGTTGAGAATCACATAACACTTCAACTTCATTTTTTTCTATCCAATCTTTATCAGTATTTGCTCACCACACATTCAATTTTCCTAACAACATTTTTTTTTAATGTAGACCACCAAAAGGCAACTGCGTCTTGCCTCCGTACCCGGACCACGGCACCTATGCCACAAATGTGGCCAACGGAAGGCCTGGAGAGGCTTACGAGTTCCTCGTCATCAACGTCACTTGCCGCCAGAACTACGGAGTTCAGGGATCTCCATCCATCTCCTGCTATAACGGCTGGTGGCCCGAACAAATGCCTACTTGTGTCTGTAAGTATCTGAACAGCTTAGATTGTTAATATTTCCAAGGGAGTACTACAAGGTAGTACTTTTGGACTAAACATGTTTTTCTTCGTATACATGATTTTAACTGGAAAGGTGACGTCCACGAGTGGTATATTATTCAGAGAAAAATTTAACCAAGATGATATATAGATCATTTGAATGCTTGTTATATGGGCTTCCTAAAAATATTTAATTTAGATTTTTTCACCCCTCCGATTTTTTTTTAATGCGAAAAATAAATTGTCTGAGAAATAACAATACAGCTTATTATTTTTTGTAGTTTAGCAATAATAAAGTGCTTCCATAGTTATTTTACTTACATTCGTAACTGATTCTTCCATATTAATCTCTTAATTTGCTAAAATTAAAAATTATAACCTACCAGTGTGACCAGTTAGTAGGTACAAGTGTGTCTAATTGGTAAAAATGCTTTGTATTTAACAATTTGGAGGTTACTTGATCAGGGTTACTAGAGATAATCTACCCATTGAGCTAAATATATTTATATATCCTAATAAATTCAAAATTATTTTTTTAAAAACCAGAGGGCTCTTTTTTTGTTTTTAACTGTTGTAATATATTTTTTTCTCGTTCATAGTAAAATACCCTCTTCTTTGAAAATTGCTTTTTGACACGACGTCGTCTTATGAAATGTGAACGCTGACTGCACGCACGAAAAAATATCACGTTCCGCCTAAGTCTACCGCGCAAGCGAAAGCGCGAGACAAGTGGTAGAGAATTGCAATCGGCGTAAGCGTTCGGCTTGTTTCAGTTGTTTATTCAACAATATTTTCTTATAGAGTTATCAAGTATAATTATTATTTAGGTCCGTAAAATGAATTTACAGACAACCGATTATTTTCTCTTGTTATAATAGCATGTTGAGTTATGGTAACTTATGTTGAATAGAATATTTGTAATACCATTTTGTTCTCTTCAACAGCTCTCTGCCACTTGAATCCGCATCCATCAGTTGAATACAACTGCCTCGTGACAGATGGTGGAGTGACTGGCAGCAGGACTTGCAGAGAATACGAGCCCCATGGGACCGTCGTCAGCCCTCGCTGTCAGACCCCTAACTACTACTCTCCAACTTCGCTCAAATTCATGCACTGCATGGACGGCCTATGGGACTACGTCGCCATTTGCACCCCAGGTTTGACCAAAAACGGAACAAATATTACCATTCTCGTCAAAGATACCGTAGAAATCCACGTTAGCGATATTCAATACGTTGTTCCTCTAGATAATAGCCATAACGTACCTGTAGTTCCTATTACTGATATTGACTATACTATCTATAGACCTACTAACAACCCTATTACTTATAAGCCTACTACTACAAGCACAGTTACCAATAAACCTATTAGCTATATACCAACCAGTTATAGACCTAGTGATTACAATTACAATAGCGGTATTAATAAATTCTCTGATACAGTCCCAACTAGTTCTAGTAAACCTTGTGGTAATTCTATCAATATTGATACTAATAACGGTAACCAAAACAAAGATACTGAGTCAGATGAAATAGACGTCATGGATTGGCGGATGGGAGTGCCAGATAATCGTAGTACAAAAATCCCTTCGGCTAACAGTAGATCTAGTAAAAATGATAATAGTTATATTGATCAGAACAATTTCTCTAGTGTCGTATATCAATCTGTGAGACCTGTTAGAGAAGATTGTGATGATGAAGAATTTTCTATAGACGCGAGATTTGGAGATATTGAAAATACTGAAACACTTAGCAGTACAGCGAGTTCCAATACAAAAAGTAGTAGAACTACAACCAGTAGTCCGAAACAAGCTTCTGAATCAAAATTCTACACTATTGCAAATGATAAAACAAGTATTCATGTCAATGTAACGAATAGCAAAGTGAGCGTGCATGCCAATAATAAAGTGGTTTTTGGGAACAAAAAATGAACAAAGACTTTAAATCCAAATGCTAGTTTTTTATAAGTCTACTTAGTACCTAGTATGTGTAGGTAAGTCATATTAAGAAGGGAATTACTGAATACGCGTTGAATTACTTATTGAAAAATCAAGTGGGTTTTACATACCTACAAGAAATTGATTTTAGGTTAGGATTTGGGCCCTTTAATATATAGAAAAGATTTTTTTTTCATGAAGCAAGACAATGCTAAAAAAACGCTTTGAAAAAAATCATTTGGTGTTGAGATTCGTTTTTTTTAATTATAAGAATATGCTTTAGCTTAGCTATTGGGGATGTTGTGATATACTTAAGAGATGCTTTATTTTCATTAGGCAAGATTTAGTTACCTACAATAAATGTACCGTTTCTCGTCAATATTTAAATCATTCATAATAAATTGTTACAATTATATACCTACTCATTGATATAAATAAGATTTACAAAACCTTAACTACTCAGAGGCGCATTATCTTACTAATTATAATAATTTATTTGTCGGAGTTTACTGTTTACGTGGTTATAAGTACAATACGTAATGTAATGTTCATATCATACAATTCATACAATTACATACATTCATGTCATACAATCTCAACGTAAAACACACATACATTGATGTTATGGCGGGGCAATAATGTTATATAAAACTCCCTAGGGAGTAAAGTGATTTTAATTTGAAACGTCATAAATCGTATGCAAATTTCTTTACTCAGAAAAGTCCATGATAGTAAAGTCAAATAGGCTATGATAATCACGTAGTCCCTATTTATACAGCATGACCTTTTATTCAGTGCACAATTTTTTTCGCGCAATAGATATCATTAATAGAACATATTTCGCTCATAAAAAGATCGACATTTTTCATGAATTTTTTGTCAAACTATTCTAAAGAAAATTATTTTGCATGCACCCTACATTCCAGACAATAACTACCTACCAAAAACGTCTCAGGCGTAGGTACAACGCGGCCACGTAGGTACTCAGACGTAGGGTGACATTGGTTACTCAGTTTATCGGTATACTTTCTCTTGAAGTTATTTCAATATTGTTTTTACTAAAGTGAGTGAAACCAATGTAGAGGTTTAAGTGTTTGTTTTATATACTTTCCGTATGCAAAGTATGTGCACTGAAAAAAAAATCACTCTGTATAGATACACCATTTTTTCCTTTCGCATTTAGTTTGCTTTTCCACAAAAATTCAACGACACATTATTTTTTTATTATGAACAATACCAAGTTTCTTAGTGAGGTTCTGACGTTGTCTAGCATTTTTCAAATTCCTGGGTTTTTGATATCTCGTAGGAGGTACGTAAAGTAGAGTATGCATAGCCGGAACAAAGCCTGTCTTTGTGTTGGGCGACTTGAACCCCTCGTTTCACTCAGGACTCCTAATAATTACCTCGCGAACTCCCTCGCTACGTTCGGCGATTAACTCTAGAATCCCTCGCTACGCTCAGTTTAATATCCCCCGTAACAAAAGACAGTACTTTGTCCCCTTATTGCATAATCTAGTATTATATTGTAATTCGCTTCCTCATTGATAATGCGAACTGCCATCGCCAGGGACTGGAATGCCCTACCTCCGTCATTGTTTCCTGACAATTACAATCTGGATATCTTTAAGGCAATAGTGAATAGGTATCTTCTACCTAGGACTACATACTCCATCCTCGGCTACAACATCGCTTTCCGTCAGGCGTGTTTTTGTAAAAAAATACGACAAAGTATACGAAGAGACAGAATGCATTTATTTGTTTATTAACTTAAGTTTGTACCTATTTACCGGTAGAATGGGGGCTATTTATTAATTTTAATGCATCAAATGATTATGGGCTGTGTATAGTGTTTATTTAAAAAAATATATAAATAAAATATATTATAAATATATGTGCCATCGAAGATTTAATTTACAACTGTACAATGGTATTCAGAAAGGGTATATACTAAGCCGAAGGGAGGTGAGTTTATTCACCATTATGAACAGATTTTAGTACGGTGCCAACTTTACGAGTCACTTTTGTGAAATGTAGGGCGTTAAGTATCACTTTACGCCCTGCATTTTAGGCGGGTTAAGAACTTTGAGGCGCACTCGAAACCGCTTCACTCGCTCGAAGCCGGACTTGGGTACTCCAAAGTCCGGCTTGGACTCGCGGCCCATGGACTCGTTATTCCAATGATAGCCATAATTAATAATTCATGCTGGTTCTTGCGCGGGCTAAGGCTGACATATTGAATCGTTATTACGGGACAGCAATTTATTTTTTCAAATTCCGAATATCTCATCTGAGAGATCATCTTAGAACAAAAGTTGTTAGTTATAATTATCTGATGACCTCCTTTCGGCGTTGTACACCGTTCCTAAGTTACTCTGTATATGCTCACTGAGCTCCATGTTGAAAACGCTTCAGAGAACTATATTTTAAAAAGTAAAAAGTATTTAAAACATTTTGTACATTACTATTCAAAATTACAAAAGTTTTTACCAGCTGTCATAGAAATAAACTAACTAGGTAAGTTTTAACATCGAGTTTTTGTAACCGTGCATTTTTATCTCAAAGAGCTCTTATTGACAGACAGTTCAAAAATATGTCGTGACGCTGGATTTGAACCTGTATATTTTATCTCATACTCGGGTTTCCGTACCGGTGCTTTACCAATTTATGCTAAAGTCGGAAACATACTATCGGACGCGGCTTACGGACGCGACTGACAGCCGCGACTTAGCAATGTGCACAGTCTTAAAACATCTGGTGTGCAAGATCGCTCTCGGACGTCCGAACGCACAAGGACGTCCGAAGGTGACGTCCGCGACTCATGTCCGATAGTGTGCACGGCTCAGTGTACTTTCATAGTCTAGATACCTATCAGTTGCGGCTGTCAGTCGCGTCCGTAAGCCGCGTCCGATAGTATGTTTCCAGCTTAAGCCGTAATCTATATCTCACGTCAAATTAGTTGAAGTGTTTATTAGTGTTTATTAGATAAAAACTTTAATTTATCATCATTACTCTTTGAGATAAACCTAGTATGGAAAGCACTGCAAAATAACTTTCATGGTGTAATGTATAATCAAACTGAATAAGCTGTAGATATTTGCGCATATTTTTCTTGTTAAAATTTTAGTTCTACAGTTATGTTAAAAGGATGGAAATTGTGACTTTTTATTTTATTAAAAAATACAAATAAATTGTTTTGTTTTATTTTTTGATCCAAACTCCTCCATCCTATTAACATGACTCCATCAATACTAATCCAACATTAAGCATTAATAAGTAATATATTAAGCCAAAAACTAAACCATCTGTTAGGGTGGATCGAAAATCAGAGGTAGGTATTAATCAATCATTGACTACTATGATTGAATCAATGTTTAGGAAGTATATGTGCAAAATGTAAGCTTTCTACGATTGATAATACCTATCCTAAAAGGACGCGCTAAATTTGAAGTTTAAATAAATAAAACTTGTAAGTTAGAGAGCCTAAATTTTGCATAAATACTCCTAATCATAAAGGTCAACGATTGGTACATGAATTTTCCGTGGGATACGCGTGGTCTCTTAGACGAATGGTTAGTGATCTAGGGTTAATAACGAAGAAAACTTTTTTTACTCCTTACTAGCTATATCGAGGAATAAGCAAGAGTGGATCCAGCCACAGATTCGTTGGGGGATCATTAAGTTGTATTAAGTAGAGTATGGAAATTACGCAAGCCAAGCAAGTATGTCATTTTACTTTTTTTTTTTCAAATAAATTGTTTTGATTCGAGAGCAAGAACGTAGAAATGAAACCAAAATACCCCGAGAAAGCGCGAGCGGAGCGAGCGTGAAATTTTATAGGTTTTTTCACAAATTTCAGAGAGGCTCCCGAAAAGAAAACAACTGTTGTTAACTGCGAGCGTAGCGAACGCGATTTTTTTTCGGTATAGATTATAAAGTTATTTTAATGTAAGTATGATTAAAACAGACCACTGTACAGTTATAATGCGCGAGCGCGAAATTTTTTCGGTTTTATTAAGAAACTCTTAAATGGATATGGGAAAAGCAAAGCACCTTACAGCTATTATGGGCGAGCGAAACGAGTTCGAAAATCTTTTTGTATTTTAGTAATTTGAGAAAAGGTATGAACAAAATAGACTATTCTTTATGCGCGTATGTGGAACGCAAAGTTATTCAGTGTTTTAATAATTTGAAAACAGTATTGATAATAAATGAAATATTTGCCTCAGAATGCGGCACAGTAACGCCAGACGGTGCCCAACTGGTGCTGGGTGGCGTGTCGGCCAAGCGCGGGGAGGTGCCGTGGCACGCCGGCATCTACACCAAGACCAAGCGGCCTTACATGCAGATCTGCGGGGGCTCGCTCATCAGCACCAGCGTTGTTATATCAGGTAATATGTCGTGTCGGCCAAGCGAGGGGAGGTGCCGTGGCACGCCGCCATCTACACCAAGACCAAGCGGCCTTACATGCAGATCTGCGGGGGCTCGCTCATCAGCACCAGCGTTGTTATATCAGGTAATATGTCGTGTCAGCCAAGCGAGGGGAGGTTCCGTGGCACGCCGGCATTCTACACCAAGTCCGAGCGGCCCTACATGAAGATCTGCGGGGGCTCGCTCAAGTCACTCATCAGCATCGGTGGTGTCATATCGAGTAATAGTATGTATGGATCTTCTTTTTTACAAACTTCAAAAAAGGAGGTTCTGAACCCGAAAAATCTTTTTGTTTTTATGTAGGTGTGTTACGCGGAATTACGTAAAGCCGGAAACATACTATCGGACGCGGCTTACGGACGCGACTTATAGGTATTTAGACTATGAAAGTACACTGAGCCGTGCACACTATCGGACATAAGTCGCGGACGTCACCTTCGGACGACCTTGAGCGTTCGGACGTCCGAGAGCGATCTGGCACACCGGATGTTTTAAGACTGTGCACATTGCTAAGTCACGGCTGTCAGTCGCGTTCGTCAGCCGCGTCCGATAGTATGTTGAAGATTTTAGAACTTCTTTTACCACCCATGTAACGCACCGTAACGTTTTTCAAAACCATCCTCCCCCAAATTATTATTACGTTGAAACTCACAAACAGTTGCGCTAGGATTGGGTTATCCGCAGCTTGTAGCTAACATCACAGCCGCTAAATTATTTGATTTGACCTAAGTGTGCGTAATACTTGAACTTACACTAAGGTCTCAGTAGTCTGTTAATACTACAATAACTATTTCAAAACTTGCAGCTGCCCATTGCTTCTGGAACAACGTGAATGGCCGGCAGCCTGAGACCGACTACGCGGTGGCGGTGGGCAAGATATATCGACCCTGGGCCGACGCTATGGAGGCCGAGCAGGCGCAGCGGTCAGACGTGAGTAACAATACAACATTGCTTCTATAACAGCGTGAACTGAGTGACTACGCTGTGGCGGTGGGCAAGATATATCGACCCTGGGCCGACGCAACTGATGGTAGGCTATAGCCGTAG
Organism: Hypomecis punctinalis; assembly: GCA_949316475.1. NCBI lineage: Eukaryota > Metazoa > Arthropoda > Insecta > Lepidoptera > Geometridae > Hypomecis > Hypomecis punctinalis. Next base: position 6,034,511 of record OX438822.1, read on the forward strand.
CGAGAGACCACCCACCAGACTAAGCCGCGCCGCCAAGCGACTCTCTCGAGTTCGTTGTCCGGCGCGAAGTCTAGTGACGCCATTCTGGGAGTCGGGTCGGAACAGTGGCGTCCTCTGGGGGTTCGAATACGGTGCACGCATTGATGTCTGCATCGGCCGACTAGTCGAGGAGGGCAGCGGGATCCGAGGCACGGTATGTCGCTGGCCGACCGCAGATAGTAGGGGGCCCAAGTAGTGAGCTAGCCACTCACGAAAGGCTGCCCCGCCATCTGTCGAAAAATCCCAGGGATGCGCCATCGTCCCGGTTGGCGACCGGACGAGAGGGCCCGATGGACATCCTTGGGGGGGCTCGGGCGTCCTCGCGGTCTCCAGGCTAGTCTACCGTGGATGTGTGTGATTTTTGTGTTGCACCACTGAATCTGCAGAGTGACGCCTCGTTCCACTACCGACTTTCTACCTACTTTACTCCGCCATTAACTATGAGAAACACAAGAAGAAAAAGAACGTGTACACAACGGCAGCACTCCCTCTCACTTAAAGTGCACCTGTGCAATATTCGGGGCCTGCACTCCAATCTCACGCCTGTCCATCATCACCTTGAGACAGATCAACCCCACCTATTGTTTCTCACGGAGACGCAGATTGCTGGTCCATCTAACGTGTCGTATCTTTCCTACCCAGGGTACTCCCTGGAGCACCGTTTCAAACCACGTGCGGGTGTATGCGTGTACGCCCGGGATGACATTTGCTTTCTGCGCCTTCGTAGGTTTGAAGACCCTTCATTTTCCGTGTTCTGGGTTTTGGCGGACACTGGCGTAGAGAAAATTATCTACGCCTGTGTATACCGATCACATAGCGGAGACCAGGAGACGACCAGACTCACCGAACACCTTAGTGAGGCGGCCGATGCTGCTCAGCTCAGCTACCCTTCGGCCCAATTAGTGATCCTGGGGGATTTTAATGGCCACCACAAAGAGTGGCTTCATACCTGGACACAAACTATGCTGGGCTTGAGACGCGCAAGCTTGCCTTGACACTTGATCTCACCCAGCTGGTTCAAGGCGCCACACGGGTACCTGATGTTGACTCGCACACGGCCTACTGCTTGTACCTTCTGCTGACTACCGATCCAGACCGTTATTCTGTGGCGATTTCCTCACCGTTAGGTACATCTGACCACTGTCTGGTGAAATCTGTATCCGTCTACTCCCCATCAGAACCCAGTCCCAAAGAGTCACGCTTTGATCACATTAGTCGACAATTTGCCTCCAAAAAACTTGGTGTTCTCTCTAAGGTGAGACGGTATTTCACACCTGAGCAGTTGCTCAGGTGTGAAATACCGTCTCTAAATAACTAAGCAGTTGCTTAGTTATTATAAAGCAGAAGTCAGGTCTTGCATGGAATACTGCTCTCACCTTTGGGATGGCTCTGCTAAATATCAACTGGAGGCTCTGGAGTCTATTGAGAGGCGAGCCAGGAGGCTGATTGACAACGACACCTTGACTAAGTCACAGCTGCAAAGTCTTGAGCATCGTCGCAGGGTAGCGTGTTTGTCGGCCTTTTACCGGATACACTTCGGAGAGTGTGCCCAGGAGTTGCACAATCTGGTCCCCCCTGCCCCTTTCTTCTATCGTACGGCTAGACAGACGCGACCAAAGCGCCACCCTTTTATGGTGGACATTTCGCGCGTTAGAACCAAGCGTTTCGAATCCTCATTCCTCATTCTAACAGCCGGAATGTGGAACGCTTTGCCTGGGTCTGTCTTCCCGTTAAAGTACAACGTGGGTGTCTACAAATCCCGAGTAAATAGGTATCTTCTAGGTAAGCGTGCTATACACCCTAGACCGCACATCTGCTTAACATCAGACAGTGTATAGTCAAACGCAAACATATTCGTAATAAAAAAAAAATGCAATGTAGGCAGAGCAGGCGCAGCGGTCAGACGTGAGTAACAATACAACATTGCTTCTATAACAGCGTGAACTGAGTGACTACGCTGTGGCGGTGGGCAAGATAGATATATCGACCCTGGGCCGATGCTATGGAGGCCGAACAAGCGCAGCGGTCAGACGTGAGTTACATACACCACAATATTGGTTCTGAAACAACGTAAACAGTCTGACTATGCACTGGCGGTGGGCAAGATATATTTATCAACCTTGGGCCGCTCATGGAGAGGATTGTGTCATCCGCAGCTTATAGCTATCATCACAGTCGCCAAGTTGTATGATTCGCCCTATTAGCTAATTTCACTATGTAGTTTAATTCGGACTATATTGTTCCTACCTATTTGGTGGCACAAAATCTTCGACAAAATGCACTTACGACACCAAGGTTGCGATCTTAAAACCAACAATGTAGGTACTTAGGTAAGTATTTACAGTGGCAGCAATGCAAGAGCAAGCACAATGGCACGTGGCTGGTACAGGCTAAATGCGGTAGAAAGTAAAGAGAGCGCGGGTATTTAATTAATCTTCGTTTTATTCAATAAAGAAGCCAATAAACTCTTATAATTAAAAATATCCGACGACACTTGGGATTTTACTAATTTTCACATCAAAATTAAAACCAACAACAGTTGTTGATTTTTTTATAGGTAGGTACCTATTGACCAAACTGCGCTGCTGCTGCTGCCGAGCTGCGTGAAGATTGGGCTTCGTGCAGCTATTAGCTATCTAGTTTTTATGATTATGCAATCAATTTCTTCAGGTCAAATCGCTCCACCTGCCCCCTCGCTTCCAAGGCAGCGCAGCGAACTTCCAAGACGACATCGCGGTTGTAGTCGTCAGCGTGGCGTTCGAGTTCAAGACCCACATCCGACCTGTGTGTATGGACTTCGACATCAACTTCGAGAGGCGGCAGCTGCAACCAGGGAAGAAGGGCAAGGTACGAAACCGCTGCGTCTAGAACACCGTGGCATAACAACGAAGCATCTTTGGGGGAGGTCCTGCGCCGGCGTCAGTGAGGAGCCTTTTTTGGTTACATCGGGTAGCTCGATTAAGCACGAGCTGTCCTTCTCTGCAGCCTGACCGCTTGGCCACTATGGGTCCGGTAGCGGAGCGGTTAGCGGAAATTAACCAATATACTACAATGTTAGACGCCACGACGCGGCGTCGCTTCCACATCCGGCTCCAAAACGGTCTTATAATAAGCTTCTAGACTGCTCCTCCTCGGCTACAACATCGCTTTCCATGAGCCGAGAGGGTAGCCAAATATATGCCTATTTATTATGATTAAATATAGACTAGATAGTCGTCCAGTCAAAGCCGTGGTGGTCGAGAGGTAGTGACACCCGCCTTACAATCGTGAGGTCGTGGGTTCAAATGCCCGGTCCCGTACCAATGAGTTCTTTGGAGTTAATATACGGAATTTCACATCACTGGCTTTTTGGTGAAGGAAAACAAGGCAACCTGCGTACGTCCGTAGAATAAATTCGATGGCGTATGTGAATCCACCAACCCGCACTAGGCCAGCGTGGTGGATGTGGCCCAATCACCCTTCGTGGTTAGGCCTACGTCCTGCAGTGGACTATTAAAAAGGCTGGTACAGTACAGTACAGATGGTCGTCCATGTGGAGATGATGATAGGATAACATCTCACAAAGGAGTATTCCTCCGGGCGAGGTGTTGTGCCCGGGGATAGCTATCCGACCGTGTAACATTTGGTATTGATATGGTTCGGCCGTCGCTGTAAATATTTGCGCGATGCAGCCCTCGGTTTTGTGATTGACGTTAATTCCTCGAGGCGCGCGTGTGGTGGCGCCTAACTTCGCTACAAGTGTGAAAAAAAACGTATCTTTGACATAATACTTACTTACTATATTTTTATTATGATGTCATGTTAAAAATGATTCCATCCCCAGGTGGCAGGTTGGGGGCTCACGGCTGAAAACGGCAACGCGTCGCAAGTGCTCAAAGTGATCGAGTTGCCGTACATCAGCGTCGAGACGTGCATCACGGAATCGCCGCCCGACTTCCGCGAGTACATCACTAGCGACAAAATATGCGCGGGGGTGAAGGATGGTAAGAAACATTTACATTATTTCACCCATAGGTGGCAGGGTAAGTAGGGGTGCCACGGAGGAGTGCGGAAGCGTGCCCGTAGCCTCAACACCAGGCGCAGTGGTGGAACTCTCAGAGTTTTTAATGAGTATACCGGTCCGGGGACTCCCACATAACCACCGGCCTGCTCTCAAGGTCAAATCTATAAAAGATTTTTCCTGGTAAAAAAGGGTAAGTTGTGGTTTAAAAGCTGAGAATGGTAACGCCATAACAATAATGTGAGATTTACATCACAAGGAAGAATAAAGCCGCATGATTTCTGCCGAGTGGAGAAAATCGACCGTCTAAATAGTAATTCGACTATAACCCTACCGCTTAACTTAGTCCTCGCCTGCGCGGTACTGGGGCGCCGGGAGAGACGACAAAGAAGACTGAGACAGGTGCGGGCGGTGGGTCTCCTCCTTTGCAAGTGACTAAATTCGCAAGCCAAAAAGTTAGTGCATGGGGCTAACGGCTGCTATTGCGGCTGGTGACTAAAATCAACCGTGTAAACTGTAAACGGTCCATCGCAGGCGATTGCTCGCTGCATGGAGGAGTGTTTCGCGCACAACGTTTTTAATCACCTGTGTAGGTAAATGAGCTAGCGTTGCAGCTCGATGAGGCGGTTTGTGAAACCAAAATCGAATCAGCGAAATTTGACCCGAAAACTAAATCTAACACCTAAAAGCCACCTATGTAATTAGGATACGGTATACCTATGCAGCAAACCATATTCCCCAGAGGTCGCAGCTTCTGGCACCCAGCCTTGGCAAAGGGGAGAGAACTGTATTGTATGATAGTAGGTGTTCAGCTGTAAAATGTAATAGTAAAAACGCAAGAAAATTTGAATTTCGCGCTCTGACATAAACGTTATCAGCAGTGTTGCCATTGAATAAATATTCCCCATTTTATTTCCAGCTGGAATGGCGCTGTGTAAGGGAGACAGCGGTGGAGGTTTGGCGTTCCCAGAATCCGATAAAGGCACTCCCCGGTATTACCTCCGAGGCGTGGTGTCCACTGCACCCAACAATGAAAACCTCTGCAATGCAAACACTTATACAAGTTTTACTCAAGTGATTAAACACGAACACTTTATAAAACAATTTTGGGGAACTGATTTGTGATTGTGATGATCTCTGAATGAATATAATATCATAAGGCGTCTGCGCGGTCCGCGGACGACGTTATTGTCATGGTTGGTTCGTGAACCGTGTGTGAAGGCCCTTAAATACAATACAACGTGTTTACGAAAGGTGTAGTAAATACTGTAACTATACATGTAGTACAATACATGTTTTCTTTTCGTAATTCCCGGGAAGGTCTATTAGTAAAAATTGTTTATTATTATAACTCATGTGCAATACTTCGGTATCACTCCACTGCACCTTTTGTTAGCACATTGTACCTATATTTCTTATTGTGCCAGACTGAAATTATGAGAATAAGAGCAATTCATGAACAAAGTGATTTATTTCATTACTCAATTAGGTATGTTTAATGTTTAATTTGTTATGTAAGAAAACGTTCCAAATGTAACAGAGAATATAGGTATACTGCCAAGTTAGTACTTTTTTTTACTATTATGTCCAATAAACTCATTCTAGACAGTTGTACCTAATAAACATTAAGTAGCATATTATCTTCACGCGTTGCTCACAGCACAGTACCATTTTTGAGTTATTTACGATTATGTATACCTAGAGCTTTCAACAAAAAAAACTAAGTACTTACATCTTTTAATGAGATTATGTAAGAGTGACTTCATATAAAATACAAATAAAAAAATAGATAAATTCATGATTTGCGTATCAAAATGATTATTTTTTAATATTGGTTAATTTAAATGCTATAAATTACTGTAAAACTCATTATTCACAAAACCTTATTGCCAGATGCTCATGGTTGTGAAGTTTTGGTTTTAGCACACTGCTACAAGGCAGAACGAGCCACATTGCGTGGCAGAAATTGTAGATTTTTACAATAAAATGCGATTCGCTCTGCCTCGCTAGCAGTGCACTTGACCCTTTGTAATTAGAAAATTTAAGGAATAGTATAATAAAATTACCTGTTTCGGATATCCGTTTTTATTATTTTATAATTATCTTATAATCCGCTCCACACAAGTCGGCGAATGTTGAGAAGTTAGCTGCAGATGACACACTTCGCCTTAATTCGCTACTTATTGCGCATGTCAAAGTCAAAGTCAAAGTCAAAGTCAAAATTTCTTTATTCCGTAGACACAATACAGGCACTTGGAATCGTCTAGATACAATTTTTAAAAGTTCAACTTAATTAAATTTTTACTATAAATAAATGAGCACACTTTTTAAATTTTACCAAAACAGTATCATTAGGTACACAAAAAAAAAATATATATATTAGAATACAAATCGAAAATAAAATTGTATCAGTATCATGAAAAATAACAATGTCATTATCAGTTTAAAAATGTCAACAAGTATGAAAATAAAGAAATTATAATTACATATCAAAAAATTGAAAAATACCATGTTACGTTATTCAGCAATAGCATCGTCAAAGTAAAAGTTAAAACTAACGTTTATCACAGATAACAGATTATTCAGCAATAGCATCGTCAAAGTAAAATTAAAAATAATATTAAGCTATCCTTGCAGAAAACATTATTTGTTGGAAACAGAAAAAATGTTCTTGTCAGAGATAGCATCTGATAGTTTGTAATAGCTCTTCCTCATAAGCTGATTTTTCACATAGTTTAAAATGTCAATTTTACATTTAACTCTTATAGATTCCGGTATTTTATTATAAAACTCAATGCCCAGACAATAAAAGCTATTGGAAGTTTTAGTGAGTCTTCTACGCGGTCTCGCTAGATTATTTTTGTATCTACTATTTCGTCCGTTAAGATCATTAAGTGTTTTCATTAAATTGATATTTTCAAGGACATACAAGACGTTTTGGTATACTACTTCACCTACCATCGTCATAATTCCCAATTCTATAAACACGTTTCTGCAGGAATCCATTTGTTTAAGTCCCAATATATTTCTAACAGCTCTTTTCTGGAGAATAAAAACCCTATTTGTATGGCAATGAGCAGCTGAGCCCCAAAAGAGGATCCCATACGTTAGGAGTGAGTGAAAGTAGGCGAAGTAAACAGATCTCGCCGCTGTGGACCCGGCTAATTCTCTAATCTTTTTCACAGCGTAGGTCGCGGAACTAAGTTTTTTTGTCAGCTCATTAATATGAGTGGACCACATTAGTTTGCTGTCCAGCGATACTCCTAAGAATTTTACTTCTTTCGAGAGCGACACCTTTATATCTTTTAGAGTTTCAATAGCCATAGGGCTGGGTAGTGATTTGATATTATTGCCGAGGTTGAAGTTAACAATATGAGTTTTATCTACATTTAATAGCATATTATTGGCAGAAAACCACCGTTCAATATTTTTGATAGTGTTTTTTATTTTTACACTAGCGAGAACATCGGTTTTTTCTTTGACTATAAGGCTAGTGTCATCCGCAAACAAGACCATGTCTACATCCACAGCCACCACTGACAAGTCATTTACATAAATTACAAATAACAATGGTCCAAGAATCGAACCCTGAGGAACGCCCATCTTGAGAGCTGCCATTTCTGATCTACAACCATTTACTTCTGTAACTTGGTGTCTAAGATTCAAGTATGATTTTAGTAAATTAGACTCCCTATGTCGAACACCATAATGATTTAATTTAGCAATGAGGATCTCATGAGACACACAGTCGAAGGCCTTAGAAAGGTCACAGAAAACGCCAAAGGTTTTCTGTCCCTTCTCCAGGCCAGTAAGGATGTCCGTGAGGAGCTGCGTTATAGCATGTTTGCAAGATTTAGCCTTCTGAAATCCAAACTGGCGAGTGTTTAGTAGATTTTCTTCGACCATGTACCCCATGAGCTCATCGGTGATATATTTTTCAAAAATTTTGCTGATGCTAGGGAGGATTGAAACTGGGCGGTAGTTATTACAGTTAGTAATATCACCTTTTTTAAATATAGGTACGATTTTGGCAATTTTCATTTCCTCAGGGAAAGATCCACTACTAATGCATTCATTAATAATAGTTGTAATTGGGTCAACAATAACGCATTCTAGCTTTTTTATTAGATATGGCGTGATATGCCAGAAGTCATTAGACTTTTTGGGTTTCAGTTGTTTCAGAATTTTAATAACACGGTTTCTAGAAATAGGTCTTAAAGTAAACGTAGAATTAGAACTAGGCGTAAAATCATTCAAGTAGGTCAGGGAGTCGTCAGTCGAGCAGTTAAGATCTTTGCTTAAATTATCAGCAATATTTACAAAATAATTATTGAAAACATTGCAAATTTCATTTTTGTCATATATTAAGTCATTATTAGTATTTAAAATTCTATCACAGTTGTGGTCATAACTTCCGCACTTTCCTGTCTCTGCTTTAATGATCTGCCACGCACATTGAATTTTATTACTGGCATTTTCCACCTTACGTTTCAAGTGTAGCTTTTTAGCGGTATGGCACACTTGTTTGAACAATTTGCTGTATTTATTCAAATGTGATCTAGAGATATTACGATCCTTATTATACATTTCATATAAATCAAACAATCTCTGCCTTGATATCATGATTCCTTTTGTAGCCCATTCACAAAACTTCGCCTGTTTATTTGTAGTTTCCGTTACTGGCATGATTTTATCTAAATTTTCCAGAAAGGCTTTAAAAAAGGTTGAATACTCATGACAAGCTTTAGGAGACTGCCACGCTCGATGTAGACTAGATTTGAGCTCATCAATCTTAATGTTAGTGGTTTTTCTATACATCTTTTTGGTACCACGCACATATTCGATCTCGAGCTCAAAGTTAGCTATTTGTGCAGAATGGTCTGACTTAACTCCTGGTATTACTTTTGTGTTAATAGTACAGTCAGCATCAGTAAATATGTTATCTACACAAGTTTTGGATTTATCAGCGATTCTGGTGTATTCAGTAATTAATTTATTTAAACAGAAACTGTTGAGAACATCTGATAAAATATTACGCAACTCCATGTCCAAAGCAAAATTCACATTAAAATCACCACAAAGAATCACAGATTTGTTATTATGATGGGTTACCCTATCCAGACATTGTTCTAGTTGGAGAGAGTATCTATCCAGGTTTCCAGAAGGAGACCTATAGGTTACTAAGATGATACAGTTTTCCAATTCTATACAACTTACTTCAAAATGCTTCTCAATGGACATTTTATTAATGTCAGTCCTAGTTTTGAATTTTATTTCATTTTTAACAAGGATCATACACCCGCCCCGAATGTATTTTGACCTACAGAATGAAGACGCTATTTTATACCCTTCTACACGAAATACATTTAATTTTGATTCTTTTAGGAATGTTTCAGTCATGCACATTATATCAATACATTCGCTTTTTAAAAATAAACTTAGTGTATTGGCTTTTTTAAATATGCCTTGCACATTTTGGTGACAAAATTTTATTTCACACTTCCTTGAGGCAGAACTATGTGAAAATTTTGTGATGAGCCACAAATTGTGTCACCTGTCAGTAGGGTTAGATTACTTTTATTTACCCCCTGCTTGCACGCTGTAGCTACGTAGCATGTGTGCACAATGCCGACACAATTGGCGTAGTGGTGAGCACGGGCATAAAGAGCGTGCAGGAAGCATGAGGTTGGCGCCGCCCGGCGGGCGAGTGCGCCCCGGCATTTAGTCTCTCTGGCTCCAGCGCATACGTATATTTTGCCTCTTGCGCAGCGTTCTGCGCCTAACTTTCCATCCACCAACTTGTGTAGTGAGGATTACACCACCCATACTTTCGCTATAGCATTTCATTTATTCATGCTTCCATACAGTACAGGATGTTAATGACAAAGTTAAGGTATAAAGTTCAGTATGGACCCTGTCACACTGCAAATTCGAGTGAGAGTGGTCACTTATGTCAATAATAATTTGGTTACAAAACATTAAATTTTACATGACTATAAATTACGTAAAATCTACTACTACTCACTTTCGACTCAAAAACTCAACAATATAGTATTAATTAAAATTAATAAATAACATTACATTACCATAAACGAATACAACAATGACTATCACTACATAGTATAAAACAAAGTCGCTGTCGCTGTCTGTCCGTCCCTATGTATGCTTAAATCTTCAAAACTACGTAACGGATTTTAAAACGTTTTTTTAATAGATAGATTGTTTCAAGAGGAAGGTTTATATGTATGATACATGCATAATATTGTAGAGGAACACTGATGAATTTACAGATTTCTAATGTGATTTCGTAAAATTCTCCCCTTTATTTGAGAACTTTCTAAAATGTTGCCAGTTTTCTACTTCAACGAATTGTGTGCCCTATCTAAAGCCTCTTAAACTTAGTAAACCAAAGAGCTATGATTGAACCAATGGAAAAGCTGGCATCCACCGTGATCTGATGGTCTCGACCTGATCTTAGATTCACGTGGAGATCTTTTCTACACTTGCCAATACATTGTCTACATTCGAGAACTTTAAAGCCTCATCGATCATTCGTTTTACGAACTATGTGTCATTAACTTTACTATTCACTACCACTACAACAAATATTATAAATCGTCGGTATATCGGCTCGCCTAACTTAGGTTCTCTAAATCTGTAGGTGTTACATAAATAGGAGCACAAATAGGGGTGATATTATAGCCGTGGCGGTCTAGTGGTAGTAACACCTATCCTACAATCGTGAGGTGATGGATTCAAATCCTGATCCAGTATCAATAAGTTTCTTTGGAACATTAATTTATTCATTCATCATTGTTTTAATTGTTCATTCAAAAAGTAATCTATATGATTTGAAACAATCTTAAAAACCATATGATTTATTTGGATAAGAATTTAAACAGAAGTATGAACATGGTCTAATTTCGCTCGGTAGTTTTTTGTAGATATTGATACCAATGTTCTTTAATATTGTAGAACATATTTTTGTTCTATCATCAATAGTTTCCGCAGCGCATGCAACGAAAGACGTTTTAGGGCTTTTTTTTACACCTTGGGTTACGTTATTTAAGAGGGTAGCCGAAAGCCAAGGAATTTGAGGAGTAGGTATTTGGACTAAACTATTGCAATCGCGATGCGCCCAAACCAGGGAGCTTCTATGTGTTGTGTTATGCAATTGTATTTGTGTGTTTTAGTAAGGATCCGTAATCTTTTCTAGCAATAAATATAGCCTATGTTACTCAAGGTGAATATAACCTTCCAATGGTAAAACAATTTTTGAAATCGGCACAGTTTAGAGTTTTTTCATTCATTTCAGAGTTTATTCATTACAAACATACACACACAAAAAAAATCCAAACGTTTCCTCTTTTTAATATTAGTGCAGATACTGTAGATGTAGATTATTTTCCTCGCTAGAGAGCTCCGATAAACACGTCCGATCGCTGCTAATCATAAAGTGTTAAAGGAGAAGCGTGGCCTTCGACGCGCTATTTATAGGCACGCACCGCGACCCGGGCCGGTGCCGCCGCACCGCTATGGCACTGCATTTTAAATCTGTAATGTCTTCGGAAATATTCATATAAATTACATGTTGTAAAGGGCTTTATTAATCTATATTTAATGGACAATGTATTAAAGGTGAGTCATCGACACGCCGCAGCTCGCACACAGCTTACCCGCCGCCCGCGCGCCCCGCGCCCAGTGACTCACGTCGCCCGCCGTCCGCGCCGACCATCCCCGAGCCTGCGCCCGGACTTACCTATCTACATGAGTCATCGCATGCTGGTAAACCTGTTGCAGCAGCTGTGCGTATTTGTTTACTTATTGGTTTCTGTTTGTGCGTACTAAAAACTTGCGCACAGCACCAGTGAGACCACTCGACCGGGATTAGATCGTTTTTTCAGCATCAATATGAATTGCGCTGCTTGTCATGATGCCCTACAGACTGAAGACGATGTTTTGCACTGCACAGTGCGTGGTTGTAATAAGAATTAACATCTCCTGTGCACCGGAATGAAAGAGTTGGATCAGGCTCTTTGCAAGTCATGGATTTGCCCTGAATGTCGCTGTGCGAACAAGAAAGGGGGTGATAACAGCCTTACCCCCGTTGGCGTCACTAAAAGGATCCGCGACGCTAATGTAACTGTGCGTTCGAAAGGACTGCGGAATACCGCGGGTGACCTACCCTCTTTTGACGACGACCACGACATGACTCAAGTAGTCCGTGAGCTGCGCAAGGACATGATGAAGATGCACGAAAAGTTATCTACTTCAAACTCTCTAATCGCCTCCTACGAAACAGAATTAAAAATCTCCGTCTCCATGATAGCCGACTATGATAGGAAATTAAGTCACTCTGTTTCACTAATTTCGAGCCTAGAGAGGAAGATTGCGGCATATGACGATAAGATGTCTAAGATACTCGACTCGTGCAAAACCTGTGAGCCGCGTATATCAACTACAGCTGCTTCAGCACCATCGGGACGTACACGCGCAGTACCTAAGAAGCGTCCTACGGTAACTAAACCCACACTTCCGAGCTCAGCTGATTCTACGCTGCCCCCACCACCATCTGCTACACCCGCTCGCATCTCCGACTGCCAGCTGCGCGCCAGTCAGCCGCCAGTAGTGCCGCCAGCCGCTTCGTCTAGCCACACGTATGACCAGACTACGCGCTCCACTCCAAATGTTACCGACGACGGCGAATGGGTAACAGTTCGTAATCGTAGAACCAAGAAGTCCCATCTTCCCAAAAGAAACATCGTTAAGGGTAGTGGGACGGCCGATAACGAATTGAAAACTGTAGGGCGTGTGAAAAAGATACACGCTTGCTTCTTTGCTCCTGACACAACATCTGACACTATCGTGTCTTATATGAAGAGGAAGAATGACTGTGATAGCTATCGTGCCGAGAAGTTGAGGTTAACGCACGAACATTACTCCTCTTTCGCCCTGTCAGTCCCAGAAACACATTTCGATTTCTTCATGTCTGCAGAGAACTGGCCTAAGTGTACACAAATTAGCGAGTGGTTTCGTGGGAACGGCGGGCGCGCTGGAGGCGCGCCCCGGCGAGACTCGCGAGGTCGTATCAGCGCCACTGGCGCCATGCCGCCCGCCACCCGCGGCGCCCCGCTCGCTGCGATCTAACCGTCAACCCGTTAGGAAACAACTGTCTGTATGTCACCAAAATATTAGATGCATCACCAACAAGACTAAACAGATTGAGGTGCTACTGACAAAGGAACTTTTCTGCGATGTTTTAATTATTACCGAGCACTGGCTACGGAAACAACAATTATTATCAGTCTCGCTATATAATTACGATTTATTGTCGTTTAGTTGTAGGGAAACGATCGCGCACGACGGGAGTTGCATTTTCGTGCGAGCGGGCATGAAGGTTGTCAATAGGCAAGATATTTGCGAGCAACTTTTAGACGTGTGCGGCGTGCACATAATAGATGAAAATATTTTGATCGTTGGACTGTATCACTCCAACTTCACGAGCCACTCGGACTACCTTGAGCTATTTGAACGCCTTTTATGTAAAATATCCGACGAGGGGTTAGACTGCGTGATAATGGGAGATGCAATTGTCAACTGGCTAGTTAGTTCTAATGCTCAAAAAAAACTCGTTGACATTCTCTCTAGCTACAATTTTGTCCAGCTGGTTGACCGCCCAACCCGTGTGGACGGTAACAGTGGTACTGGTACGCTATTGGATCACGTTTATACGAATTTTTCGGAGAAGCGTGCCTGTTCTGTCGTTGGTATCGTGACACACCCGCTTAGTGACCATAATGTACAGCGTTTAGTTGTCGAGGAGTGTGTCGCGCCTGCTGCACCTCATCAAACGGCCCGCTGTTTTTCTGTGGCAAATAAAGCTCTTTTTAGTAGCGCTCTCGAATCTGTTGACTGGGTAAATGTCATAGAAAAGTCTAATTCAAATTGTGAGTCCTTAGCAGCCTCACTTTTAGCTATAATAACCAATAAATGGGACATATGCTTTCCGCAAAAGAATCGACCCGTCCTAGCCAGTAAGCACTGGGTTGATTCTGAGGTGCATAACTTTAGGCACTTACTTAATGATGCCGCAGCATTAAAGAATATCTTCCCGGAAAATGAGCCGTTGAATATCAAATTCAACTGAGCTGTCGGTGAAATACCAAAACTTATTAAAGAAAAAGCGCGTCAGCTATTACTCGAATATCATACGGAACAACCCACGGTCTATGTGGCGTGTTATCAACTCGGAGTTGAACCGTAGAACCGCTTCTAGAGTTGATTTCACGGATCTAGTTTGCGGTAATGATGGACAGCTTTTTGGCAGTAAAAAACAATTGATCGATTCGCTGAACCACGAGTTCGTAACGGCAGCTAGTAGGTGTGGTGCTCCTGCAGCAAACAATACTTGCGCTCTAGCTGCGCTGAGTGATCAGGCATCCGCCAGCGATGTGTCACTATGAATGCAGCCTTTCACACCCACAGAAATTGTGTCAATAGCTACCAAGCGCATTGCTCCTAAAAAGAGTACTGATATCTATGGGCTGTCGGCCGATCTTATAAGGTTAGCCATTGCCCCTCTAGCACATGTTCTAACTCAATTATTTAACTTAGGCTTACGCCAAGGTGTGTACCCATCAGCACTGAAAGAGTTAAAATAAGCCCTCTTTACAAAGGAAAAGGTAAGAAAACGGACCTTAAGTCATATCGTCCAAGATCGTTAGTACCTGCAATTAGTAAGGTGTTTGAGGTAGGCTTAAATAGAAGACTATTAAATTTCGCAGTAGATCGCAATATGTTATCTGATAGGCAGTATGCATATCGTGTCGGCCGCTCTACTACGGATTTGGTGCGAGAGGTAGTGTGGAAGGTTTTAAGCGCTCGTGAGGCAGGGTTGCAGGTAGCGTTAGTATGCTGTGACCTCTCGCGCGCATTTGACACTGCAGACCACCGCCTTATCACAGATAAGTTAGAATTCCACGGGATACGCGGCCCTGCAGGTTCTCTGGTCGCCTCTTTTTCGTCAGGGAGAACCCAGGTAGTGGTGGGAGATAGCGGGTGCGTTGTGTCTGATGAGCTGGAGAATATGATGGGCGTACCGCAGGGCTCCTGCTTTTCGAACTCGTTGTTCAGCCTTCTGTTAAACGACTTACCAGAATCCATCGACAATGCGGAGATTTATATGTACGCCGACGATGTGGCTGCAATAGTCACGGCGCCGTTGAGTAATCTATTGCAATGCGAAATAAACTCTGCCGTTCAGAGACTGGACGAGTGGTTCAAATCAAACGGTTTGGCGTTAAATAAAGACAAGACGTGCTTTATGACATTTAACCTTAACGGAAAAACTGCGCGTAACTTCTCTGTAATTATTGGCGATAGCGTGCTTCAGCAAGTCCAAAATACTAAACTGTTGGGCTTCAACATCGATAGCGCACTTACGTGGGAGACGCACATTGACGACGTCTGCAATAAGCTGAGCCGCTCTTGCTTCGCTCTGCGGCGGCTCGCAAGCACCACTACCCGTGACGTCGTACGTTCCTGCTACTGTGCGACTGTCCACAGTAACATAACGTACGGGCTGGAGCTGTGGGGCCGCCGATGTGAACAGAGCGTTCGTCATGCAAAAGAGAGCCATACGCGCTATTTTTGGAGTGGCTGACGACGTTTCATGCGTGAAGCTGTTTGAAAAGCTTCGTATTGAACTTCCATGTGAAGTTTAGTAATTTATCAGCTGGCCTTATTTACCCGAAACCACTTCTCCTGCTTCAATAAGAGGGGTGTCAACGCAACACGCAACCTGCGTAGTGACAAAAGGCGGAACCAGTTGGTCACACCGTTCCATAAGCTCGTGAAGTCGGAAAAATCGGTCTATATATCGGGCCCGGCGACCTACAACCGAATTCCCAATAACGTGCGGGATGCAACTTCTGCTGCGTCCTTCAGAAGTAAACTTAGAAGTTAGCTTTTGAAGGAGCGATTTTATGATTTTAATGACTTTTTGAAGTTACCAGAAATTTTAATGGAAGGACATAATTGAGAAAAAAATACGCAAAATAATTATACATAAATATACATTCACTAATAACTGTATAGAATGTTGAATAACATGTTTAATTGATTAATTTTTATTTGATATAATGGTTTATTTTGATTAATTAATTTGATATAATATGTTTTACTATTTATTGTGACATTCAATCTATACTCTTTGACATTATAATTATTATAATCATTAATTTCATTTCATCATTAATACGATGTATATGAAGTGTTTTGTATGTATTGAAATAGATTAGGTATTGCTAATGATATTTGACTTGTAACAGTGGTGTTATCAATAAATGACTATGACTATACAATTCCGGACTTTTTTATTGACCTTTTTGAGGTGTACAATACCGTATTACATTATTTTGATTTATCTCGTGGGGTTCAGTCAGCGTTTGCAATGTAAGCGCAAAAAATGTGTAGGTATATTTACGACATCACATTAGAAACCTGTAAATTCATCAGTGTTCCTCTACAATATTATGCATTTATCATACTTTTGGATACTTGAACTGATTTTATTTCAAAAATAAAACACCGAATTACTTCTGACAATTATAATTCAACAAAAATAATCAAAAGTTAAACAATCGGACAGCGATTCGACACAATTTAACCAAAGAGAAATGAAATATCGGACGATGTTTCTACGACGGTGGCTCGAGGCAAAGTGTCGGCGCGGCGTTTGCGCACCGCCTTTTAAATCATTCGCCGGCTGTTACTCGTCTACCTTCCAACACGGCCTTTCTTGATAAATGAGACCGTCCTCGGTCTCCTTTAGCTCTGCGGGCCAGTCTCAAGCATTGGCATCGAAGCTTAGATGGTGCTCAGGCTCGGAGGGTCCATATGCCACGCTTGAGTAGAAGTCTCTTGGTAGTTCTATGCAACCCAGACGTGCTCGGAACCTGTTCATTTTCTTTTCACAGCTCTGCTACCGGAAACAGCTAGACTTCAATTTGCGGCTGTAGCTCAGCCGCAGCTGAAGTAGTTTCTTCCTTTTCTAGGTCAGCATCTGTACAGAACGTGAAAACGATTTGCGTATGTACGATATCATAGAAAAGGCTTAAAGGCAAGTCAAAAACTATCCAGACATGAAGTTCTTCTTGCTCAAAAAGATTCAATCATTAAACATGAAACTGAACTGAAAAGAAATTTAAGTCTACAAGTATCGCCTTGCGAAGGCTGTCAAGAATCATTTCTTGTAATGGTCACGGATTAAGCTCAGTTCAGATTCGTCAAATCTTATTAAAATTCACTCGTAGATCAACCGAGTGAAAGTAAAATTTCATCAAAGGCACTTTGTAACCATGACTATGATTATGACTAAACAACCAAGAAAAAAACACGCTTGAAGTGTATCCTGTGTTATGACTAAAAAGAAACATAACTACGTAGCCAAGAGACAGCAAAAATGTCAAGAGACGTATATTTAACTAGTGAGTTACGGCGCGGCGGCGTGAAAGTGCGAGCAAGTAAGCAGCACGATTGGATGTTTTACTCGCTCACAGAGACAGATGCTCGGCGCAGAGCCTGTCCCGAGAAGCAAAAGCACGAATGGATGCTTTACTTGCTCCCAAGGACAGAAGCACGGCTTGAAGCATGTCTCGACCAAGCAAGAAGCACGACTTGATGCTTTACTCGCTCTCAGGGGCAGAAACACGGAGTGAAGCAGTATCTGAGTAAGAAGCACGACGTGAGACAATACTCGTTTCCCAAGGACAGAGGCACTACGTGAAACAGTATCCCGCACTGAGTAAAAGGCACGACGTGAGGCATTACTCGTTTTCCAGGGACAGAGGCACTACGTGAAGCAGTATCCCGCACTGAGTAAGAGGCACGACGTGAGGCATTACTCGTTTCCCAGGGACAGAGGCACTACGTGAAGCAGTATCCCGCACTGAGTAAGAGGCACGACGTGAAGCAATACTCGTTTCCCAGGGACAGAGGCACTGCGTGAAGCCGTATATTAATTGTTGTTTATATGCTTTATCGAAGTCTGTATCGAAGGCAGAGTTTACTGAGGTGTGCCCAAATACAATTTCAAACGGAGTTAAATCGGTAGCGCTATGTATAGCGTTATTGTAGGCTAGTATAGCATAAGTCATTACGGAGGCGGCATCTGTGTATTTTCTCTCATATTTAGCTATGCGGTAGATTTCTATAAGGGTGGAATGGAAGCGCTCTACCATTCCCATAGAGTTCGAGTTATTGGGTGTTCCGATGTGTAATTTAATTTTATGTAAATCTGTTAATTCCTTCATTAGTTCGTTATTAAATTCAGTTCCGGGGTCACAACTAATTTTTCTGGGGATTCCGTAAAAACTGAAATATTTTAATAATGTTCTAACTATTTCCGGGGTAGATCGGGACGGTACTTCTAAAGCTTGTCCTAATTTGCTGAAGGCATCAATAATTGTGAGGTAATGTTTCGACTCTATTGAGAAAATGTCAATGAATATTTCCTGAAATGGGGATTCTTGAGTTTCCGTAAGTTGTAGTACCGGTTTAATGGGTTTACGGTCATATTTGGTAGTTTTACATTTTTCGCAATAATTTATAACAGCTGCTACTGTTTCCTGCATGTTCGGCCAGTAGTAGTTTCGTTTAATTCTTTTAACCGTTTCTGATATGCCTCTATGACATGTTTTACCGTCGTGTATTTTTTCTATTAGCTGCTTTTGCTCGGTCTCATCGGATACATTTACTACGCATTCGGTGCATTCATAAAAGTTAACAGTGCCTTTCTTAAATAGAGTAATTATCGTTTTTCCGAAATCGCGCCTGTGTTCGAATTTTTCAAAATAAATAAAATATTTAACTTTTGGTTTTACGTATTTCTTCAAAAATTCTTTAATTATTTCCAAATTATTTATTGGGAGAAATACTTCCAGAATTTTCTGGTGTTTTGTGGATAAATCGGTTACTTGCATATCGTTTCCAAATTTCTGAAAAACTAATATTTGGTTTGGTTTCGTGTCTACGGCTTCTTGCAAAATGGGAATACCGGGTGAATCTAAATCTTTACCTGAATGAATAGTTTGGCTGTGGCTAGATTCGGTTTCGGACCTAACTTGCCAATGGGATTCTTTACGTAATAACTCTTCGTTAACGTCTTCGTCGTCGGATAAGCTTATAGGGCTAGCTGTAGCGGTTCGATTCGAGTCGGAAAGTATAATAGTGCCAGAGTCACTGTCGTTCGATCTGTTAGTCGTTTGTTCGGTTGGTCTATCTAAGTTAACTATCATAGAGCGGTCGTCGTTTTCGTCGGATTCCAGAGCATTTACCTTAAGTCTAGATAAAGCGTCGGCATTTGTATTTTTGCGGCCATTTTTGTATTTTATATCAAAATCGTATTCCTGGAGACGTAATCTCCAGCGCGTTAATTTACTTCCTGGTTCTTTAAGTTGGTAAAGCCAAAGTAAAGGTCTATGATCTGTTACTATGTCGAATTTGTGCCCGTAGAGGTAGGGGCGGAAATGTTTGGTCGCCCAAACTATAGCCAATAGTTCTCTTTCTATTGCGCTATACTTCCTCTCGGTTTCTGTAAGCGTTCGGCTGGCGTAAGCTACAGGTTTATCTGAGCCTATGGTGCCCTGAGAGAGAACAGCGCCGATGGCTACTTCTGAGGCGTCTGTTGTGAGGATGAAAGATTTCGTCATGTCTGGGTACTGTAAAATTGGGGCATTTACTAATAATTCTTTACATTTTTGGAAAGCTTCTTTGTATTTTTCGGTAATTTCTACCTTTTTACCTTTTTTCAAGCAGGCGGTTAGGGGTTGCGTTATTTTGGAAAAGTCTTTTATAAATCTACGGTAATATCCTATAAAACCTAGGAATCGCTTTATTTCTGTCTGAGTCTCTGGGATAGAATAGTTCAGTACTACTTTTATCTTGTCGTTATTTGGTTTGAGTCCGTCTTTAGTCAAAGTATGTCCTAGATATTGTACTTATTTTCGGAGGAATTCGGATTTGTCTAGTTGTACTTTTAGGTTGGTTTGTCGGAGTCTGTCAAAAACTTTTCGAAGTTTTTCTAGGTGTTCTACTAGACCACTTGAATAGATTAATATGTCGTCTAAGTAGACAAGGCAGTGTATTCCTTGTAGACCTCTCAACACATTATCCATAGCGCGTTGAAACGTCGCTGGTGCGATCTTTAAACCAAAGGGCATTCTGAGGAATTCATAATGTCCATTTTGGGTAGAAAATGCAGTTTTTTGTCTGTCTTGTTCTGCAATTTCGATTTGGTGGTATCCGGAAGCTAAGTCAAGAGTTGTAAAATAGCTACTTTTACCTAATTTGTCAAATAAGTCGCAAATGTTGGGAAGTGGGTATCTATCGTCAGTCGTAATTTCGTTAAGTCTGCGGTAGTCAATAACCATTCTGTATTTAGGCTGTGCGGAAGCATCCATTTTTTTTGGAACTAGGTGAACGGGGGCGCTCCAGGGTGAATGTGACTCCTGGACCACATTGTCCCTGAGTAGTTTATCAACTTGATCTTTAATTTCCTGGGCTTGGGCTGGAGCCTGTCTATACGGTTTTATAAAGATAGGGTCCTCGTTGATTGTCCTAATATGATGTTTAACTTGATTGGTAAATGTCAGCGGTAAGTTTTCACAGTAAAATATATCTTTGTATTCCTCACATAAGTCTCGTATTGCTTTATTTTCTTCATAATTTAAATGGTCAAGTCGTAATTTTTTCAAGTTTTCTTTCAGTAAGTCATCTACGTCTACGTTAGTCATGTCGTTATTGTAATTTACGTCACAAATTTCATTTTCCTCACTAATTTTAGTCACTTTGAACGGTTTTGTCACTGGCATAGTCATGTTTCTGTCCGATGCGTTTTGAATTACGGTTGTCGCGAAATAGTTCTCACACTTAACTATGGCTGAGGGCATACGTATGTTTTCGGAAAGTTGGGTAAAATTGATAATAGCGTCGCCATTTTCCAAATTCACGGGTAATTTAACTCGGTGCTCAGAGCGTGCTTCTAAATTGATTATGTACTCGCGGTCGTAAATTATAGGTATAGCGGTTTCTTCAGTTTTCAGAATTTTCCTGCCTAAATCCATGTTCGCTTTTAATTTCGACATAAGGTCTAATCCAATTACTCCATCGTATTTTCTGTCTACGTCATATATGAAAAATTTGTGGAAACCAGGTTTATTAAAAATTTGAAAATTCGGGATTTTCACGACTTCGTTGTGGGTGCTGGCAGCATGCGTACTAGTTACTGTAAACGGTTCGTATTGTTTTAATTCACTGTAATACTCGTTAGCCTTTGTGGGGCTTATAAACGATCTAGTACTTCCTGAGTCTAGCATGAATTTTCCATCTATGTCTGGTATGTATATGTATGGTAGTTTTAAGGTGGCGTCATAGTTTAACTGAATTATTTCGGGTTGTTTGGGGAGGCTGTCATATAAAAATTTTCGCTTTCAATACCTTCGTCGGCGTTTTCCGCTGCATTTTCCGGGATTTCCTCGGGTTCCGGGAAATCATATGTAGGGTATTCTTCATAAGGGTAAGGGTCGTAATATTGTGCATACTCACCGTATTCAGCGTTATAGTCCTGCGCGTCTGTAGTGTACATCTCATTAACTGGATGTCTAGGCGGATGTGCAGGGGCAGTGCGCATTATGACGTCATTGCTCCCTAGCTTTGGTGCTTGAGGCTGTGGTAGGCGGTAACCAAACTGAGCTGGTAGTGGGCGGTACCCAAATTGACCAGGCTGAGGGCGGAATCCAAATTGTGCAGGCTGCTGGGGTCTGAATCCGAACTGTCCAGGCTGCTGGGGTCTGAATCCGAACTGTCCAGGTTGAGGGCGGAAGCCCTGTGGACTTACCTGTGGCCCGAAGTTGGGTTTAAATCCAAACTGCGGTCTGCTTACTGCTTGGTGCTGTGCAGGCTGTCTAGGCGCTGGCGGCACATATAAATTTTGGTTTCCGGGAATTCCAAATTTAAATTGTGTGGGAATTGTTGGTTTAAAGTTATTTTGAGTTTGAAGCGGCATTGAATGTTGGGGCCTATTCAGTAATTTTGAACGGAGGTTATATTGTTCGTGGAAATTAACTTCTTCTAAAACAATTTTCAAAGCGTCCTCAAGAGTCGCTGGATTTTTAAGTCTGACAATTCGTACCATATTTTCCGGTAAATTGTATAAAAATATGTTAAGCGCGGTGTTGTCGTAAATTATTTTCTTTGCAATTCTCATTTCTGGCATGTTAGTTTGGAAAACTTTGGAAAATAAGATAGCACGAACATCCTGAATTCGGCTACAAAAATCTAGGTAGGTTTCATTACTTCGTATTTTTAATGACTCGAGTTCGATTGCGACACAACCTTCGCTACGAGGGTCTCCAAAGTGTTGCACAAGGACTTCTCGCAGGTTATCGTAATTTTCAAAATCGCTACGCTCACTGATAACAGCGGCGGCTTTTCCGGTTAATTTACTTGTGATGTATTGCATCAAAAATTCATTACGGGGCTGTGTGCCTTGGAGCTGTCGTAATACATATTCGCATTTTCTTAGAAATAAATTTAATAATTTTGTCTCGCCATTGAACTCGGGAATTAATGATAATACTTCTTTAGGAATCTGAGCTTGTGGTAGAACGGGTAAAGGCAAAGGGCCTCTATTTTCTTGAGCCATTTTAATTAATAATTTAGGTAAATAATCTGTTTACCTTATTATTATACACTTTGAAGGCGACAAGTCTTTATGCAAGTCGCTAGCGTGGCGAGCACCTCTACTGAGCGAGAGAGAGAGATGAGAAACTCAGTGGCGTTGCGTGTCTCTCTTGCCCAAGTACGCGCTGGTGTACTCGCCCCATAAGACGCTGTCTGTGTGAAGTGCAAGGATTTGCTACTCGAAGATGCCCGAAGTAGCTGATCTGCCGCCGAGGTGCAGGGGTATCGAAGTAAAACTCCGGAATCTTAATTATTCCTTGGCTTTAAGTAGCCCTTTTATTCCAAAATAACCCTGTACAATCCAATCGTTAACTGTACAAACACTTATCACTACTACGTTAACTTGCCGAGATCGGATTGTAGATTAGAACTGTTCACTGTTCAAATTAAGACTGACTATCGGGCGATCTGCGTGCCCTTATATACAAAATCAACTACTTGTTCCTTCTCGTTCCACTGACCAATCAGAACACTCTGAATGTTCGAGAACCTTCCCTTCTTTCTTCGGGGCCTAAGTAGGTTACGATGTAACGGGAAGGTTCTAGAACACATTTCTAGATTGTTCTATAAATCGAACTCGAATGTTCGAGAACCTTCCCTTCTTTCTAAGTAGGTTACAATTTATCGGGAAGGTTCTAGAACACCTTTCTGGATTGTTCTATGAATCTAGCTAGAGTGTTCGAGAACATTCCCTTCTTTCTTAAGTAGGTTACAATGTTTCTAGAACACATCTCTGCAAAGTTCTTTAAATCGGATTTGATCGAACGGCGAGAAATACTTAAAAAACTATTCTAAACTAATTCTAAATAGAAACTTAATCTATCCTACGTTCGAATTAGAGTCGATCGCCGACATCCTCCCCCTCGTGCTCTGCACCAACATCTGGAAGGCGATCCCGTTGCTGAGACTCGTAGTCTGCTGCCTTTTTCTTGAATCTTCTCCAGTCAGTCTTTTTCCACTTTCTTGGTAGGTTGACTGGGTAAATCCTCTCGCAAAAATCAATAAACTGCATCACTCTCGTAACTTGACCTAGCCGGTTCCAACTTAACAGCGGTGCTGAGTCCGGAGTCAAGTACTTGTCAGAGAGCCTCGTGGCGACTGAGAGTACTCTGTTATCTACCTTTGTTGGTTCCGCCTTGAAGCTTCTTGGTTTTGACCAAGATTTTGCCTTTTCTGTCAACTGCTTAGAGATGTCTCTCTTCGTGTCTCCTGCAGAGTTTTCTTGCATCTGTTCATCGTCTTTTCTCAATAGAAGGTCAACTTCGGATGTTCCATTTTCACTTTTTCGGTTGGCCTTCACTACGTTCTCGAATACCCGCTCTTTGCTGTCTGTGTTAGGTTGGATCACCTGGGATTCTACAGCGAAGTGCTCCTTGATGGTTTTTTCCTGTTCTTCTTCTCGGACAGAGACGTGTGCGCATGTCACAAAGTTAACCGAATTCGATGGCCCCGAGTCGCATCCATGTAGCACCCATCCCAAGTGCGTAAGTGATGCGACGGGCTGATTCTTTCTGCCTTTGCGCGTTCCTCTGGAGACTATCAACTCCCAGTTGTCTTGCCCTATGAGCAACTTCGGCCGTCCTTCTTCATAACACAATTGTTCAGCAATCTTAATCAGGTGAGGGTATTTTTCGATCTTCTTTTTGTCCACCGATTGGGGTGTAAGGCGCAGCTCGTCAATTGTCCGCGCCCCAGTGATGGATCTTTTCTTTGTCTGATGGAGTCCACTTATCCTCAAGTTAATCTTCATGGAGTCCTTTATCGTGATGAGCTTCCCGCCAACAGTCTCAATTTTCAGGGCTTCTCTCGGTCCTCGTAGCCCCAGCTGGTTGGCTATGGATGCGTTTATCAAAGTCACCGTGGAGCCTTCATCCAGTAGTGCCAAAACCTTGGTGGATCCTTTCGGGCCGTAGACTTCTACTGGTACCATCTTCAGGTATGCTCTCACTGTTCTCGCAGTATTAACCTGAAGTACGTTGTTGGTGACTTCTTTAACTTCTGCCTTCTGTGCCACCTCTGGTTGCCGGTTCTCATGTAAGAGGGTGTGATGCCATCTCTTGCACATATTGCAAACGGGTCTGTTGCAGTTCTCTTTTCGATGTCGACCCTGCAGGCATTTAAAGCAAAGCTTTCTTTTCATTGCGATAACCCAACGTTCCTTGATTGATGCTGCTAAGAACTTATTGCATTCGAAAATACGATGCCTTCCTTCACAGAGAGGGCAGTCTTCAGCTTTTAGTTCCATTGCTGCATGAGTAGCTTCTCTTCTTATTCCAGACGAAATCTTTTTGGTCACAGCTTCCAGCATAGCGTATGGTCCGCACTGATCCGCTTCTCTGTCGAGGAATTTTCCCAGAAACGCCAGGTCAGGTTCTTCAGTGCTGGATGAATAATCATACCACCGAAAACGAAGCACCGCCGGCATCTTGTCAATGATGGTTTTCAACATTTCTGGCGAGTGCAGATATTGCGGTTTCTTCAAGCTTCTGATCGTAGCCACAGTATTGTTGACTTGACTCGCAAACACACAAACGTCCTGTGCACTATCGCTCATTTTCGGCAAGTTCCTCAGCTTATCCATCTCGGACAGCACCAGAGCATCAGGTCTTCCAAAGCGACGACTAAGTGCTTCCATGACCTCGTCGGGTTCGCAATCTGAATACAAGAGACTCTTGACTGCCTCTCTTGCTGCTCCCTTGATGGACTTTCGTAATCTTGTCATGTTCTGGATTGAAGAGAAATTCATTGCTGTATCTTCATACACGGTTTTGAAGGCCAACCACTCGTTGCTGGTTCCATCGTAGAACGGTAGCTCGTCTATGTAGTTGGGTACCATTGCGCTTTTCGATGATGCGCTTATCGCTTTGATAATTGCTTCAGCTAATTCCTTTGTCCCACCAACGACCGATGTAGACTCTTCAGGTTCATGCTTGACGCGGTACTTAAAGGCTTCCTCGCCTTGTTTGTCTGGTGGTGAACCCTCTCCAGACATCCTCTTGACTGTGTCGCTGACCCACTTGTCCACACTTTTTTCTAGGTCGATTAGTTCGCTGATCACTGAGTCATCTTCTTCAAGTTGAAGCATCTCCAAGCGTGCCCTAGCTAGGGTAGATGCGGCTTGTATCTCTTCCAGTTTGAGGCGAGCTAACTCGACGCCAGCTTCCGCTACTTTCCTTTTTCTGGAAGTTGAAGCCTTCGACATTGCCTTGGAGATCTTCGGGCAATCGCCCCCGGTCGGAGTTGTTTCTCCCTTCACAGTGTCAGAGACGGTTACGTACGACGCCCTTGACGGTAAGGTACCTTCCGTGATACCCGATGTCGCACAAAATCTCGCGGCAGCCTTAGTAGCGTCCTTCCCGATGCCACCCGTGACTTCCCTCACGACGGCCTCCGCGATGCTCTCCGCTATGACACTCCCCTCGGTGTTATCGGCGACGGTCGATATCTTCCGTTGACCGCTTCCCTTGTTGCTTCTAGTTACAGGCATCTTAATCCTCGATTTCACACGTTGATCATGATGATGTTTCCCACGTAGATCTGCGTCGATCCGGCTCGAAGGACCAGCTGAAGGCGACAAGTCTTTATGCAAGTCGCTAGCGTGGCGAGCACCTCTACTGAGCGAGAGAGAGAGATGAGAAACTCAGTGGCGTTGCGTGTCTCTCTTGCCCAAGTACGCGCTGGTGTACTCGCCCCATAAGACGCTGTCTGTGTGAAGTGCAAGGATTTGCTACTCGAAGATGCCCGAAGTAGCTGATCTGCCGCCGAGGTGCAGGGGTATCGAAGTAAAACTCCGGAATCTTAATTATTCCTTGGCTTTAAGTAGCCCTTTTATTCCAAAATAACCCTGTACAATCCAATCGTTAACTGTACAAACACTTATCACTACTATGTTAACTTGCCGAGATCGGATTGTAGATTAGAACTGTTCACTGTTCAAATTAAGACTGACTATCGGGCGATCTGCGTGCCCTTATATACAAAATCAACTACTTGTTCCTTCTCGTTCCACTGACCAATCAGAACACTCTGAATGTTCGAGAACCTTCCCTTCTTTCTTCGGGGCCTAAGTAGGTTACGATGTAACGGGAAGGTTCTAGAACACATTTCTAGATTGTTCTATAAATCGAACTCGAATGTTCGAGAACCTTCCCTTCTTTCTAAGTAGGTTACAATTTATCGGGAAGGTTCTAGAACACCTTTCTGGATTGTTCTATGAATCTAGCTAGAGTGTTCGAGAACATTCCCTTCTTTCTTAAGTAGGTTACAATGTTTCTAGAACACATCTCTGCAAAGTTCTTTAAATCGGATTTGATCGAACGGCGAGAAATACTTAAAAAACTATTCTAAACTAATTCTAAATAGAAACTTAATCTATCCTACGTTCGAATTAGAGTCGATCGCCGACACACTTAATTAATTAATTCACTTAATTCACACAAATTCCTATATTAAAACAATAGATTTTATACTGTAATATTTCTTTAGGAAATTTGTAAACTATCTAAACAACTTTACTTAATTCTGTGCAATTTTCGTCACAAAATACTTAATTACTTAACTATGCGCAGTTTTCGTCGCAATTACTTAATTAATGTGCAGTTTTTGTCACAAATTACTTAACTATGCGCAGTTTTCGTCGCAAATACTTAACTATGCGCAGTTTTCGTCGCAAATACTTAATTAATTTACAAAAATCAGGGAAATGATGGGAAAGAAAGGAAGTAGAAGGATTTTACTTGTACTCACAGTCCAATCGCCATGTTTCTCTGTACTGCTCGAAGTAACGTATTTCTTTGGTTCGAGGATAGCTGGTTAACGGGTGCACTGACTCTAGGTTTTTCTAGGTAGGCCGTTAAAACTTTTTGCTGCCACTCACTAGAGAATTCACTATTTGAGAAATATACTCCGCGATGACAACAGCCAGCTATCCTACCGGCTGCGCCAGTTAACTTTCGAGAGCGTTTAATAATCTTTTTAAAAATTACAATTTAATTAATTCTAAGACTTATATTAATTGTACCGATGCTAGGCACGTCTTAACCCTAGTGAAGCTGATCTTAAACTTGTTTAAACCTACACCTTAAGTTCTAATGAAAGCTCGGGCTTATCTTTGCTGACACTGCGTCTGGGCTGCGGAATGCAGTGGCGTGATATCGCGTGGGTGGTCGCAGTATCAACATAGAGGCTAGTTCGGGGAACGTAACGAGGTAATAGGACGCGCATGTGAGTCATAATATTGTTTCGAACGTTGTTTTGAAGATTGGATATTTTGTAACGCCTTTTGTCTACTATAGTATAGCCTATGGTTGAGTGCTCGAATGTAATCAGTATAGGTGTTGTTTTCCAGAGTGTCTATAGATTTAGGAATATATGGTTTATGTCCTAGCAGAAGCTCGAAAGGAGAAAACCCCGTCGTAGAGTGAATGTTTGAATTGTATGCCAGCATTGCAGTGTTCAGGTACAAGTCCCAAGTGTGGGCATTTTCTTCGATATAAGATCGTAAATACTCTTTCAGTGTAGAGTGACTGCGTTCTAAGGCACCGCATGTTTGAGGGTGATATGGTGCCGCATAGATGTGTTTTATACCAAACAGCTTTTCTAATTGTTTAAACACATCCAAGCAAAAATTTGACCCCTGGTCACTTACGAGAATTTACGGGATACCTATATGTGAGATAAAACGTACAAGACGTTGGGCAGTTTCCTGAGCTGAGCACGATTGCATAGGGTAAGCTTGTGAATATTTGGTTAAATCGTCTTGGAGTGTTAAGATAAACTTGTATTTATTGATTCTTGTTTCGGGAAGTGGACCGACCAGGTCTAGAAATAATTTTTCGTTTGGGCGAGTAGCGGTTGAAGTGATTATCATAGGAGCTCTATTAGTACAGCGCAATGGTTTATTGACTTGGCATGACTTGCAATTTTTGACATAGCTTTCAATGTCTTGGCGCATGTTCTTCCACCAATATAAAGTTTTAAGTCGGTCGTAGGTGCGAGATATGCTAGGGTGACCCGCAGCAGGTGAGTCATGGTTATCTCTTAAGATACGAGGAATCTCAGAGGGAGTTGGAAATAGGATGTTGTTGTGGTAAATATGTATCTTAATGCCAGTGTCGTGGAATAGGAAAGTTAGAATATTATAGATCTTGGTAAAAGACAATTTGTTGAAAGGATCTTTAAAATCTGAAATAGCGAACTCCTTTTCTTCCGCGTACCAAGTTGAAATCATATCTCGATAATCTCTTATCATTGCAAGTATATCTTTGTATGACATTTCATCGTAATGATGTACGCGTAGATAGAGATGTGTAAACACGTGTTTGTCATTGGAAGTACTTTGATAGGTGTAGAGTTCTCGCTCTGATAACCGTATATCGGGTAGTGTTTCACTGAATACTGATGATTCGAGTATATCGGAACAATAAGGAATTGAGTCATCGAGGTCGATTGAGGAAAGATAGACTATCATCTTACATTTAGCTTTAAGTAGTGAACCGTTATGTTCTTCTATTACAGTGTTATATTATGTCGACGTGTTCTGTTGTTGACAGATTTTTAGATATTTCTCATAAGTTTCTGATGTTGAAGGAATATCTGGGTTAATAGCCAGAACAGGGTTTCGGGACAGGGCGTCTGCATTGCAGTTTATTTTGCCCTTTTTGTGGACTATTTCGTAATCAAATTCTTCGAGCTTAAGGCGCCAGCGAACAAGTTTTGAACTGGGATCGTTTATATTGAAAAGCCATTCTAAGGGCTTGTGGTCTGTGACTATTTTAAATCGGCGACCGAATAAATAAGGTCGGAAAACTTTAGTACCAAAAATAATTGCAAGACATTCTTTTTCGGTGGTAGAGTAATTTCCTTCGGCTTTGTTTAATGTACGTGACGCGTATGCAATAGGTAGGTCACTATTAATTTCGCCTTGGGAAAGAATTGCAGAAATTGCATAGTTACTTGCATCAGTTGTCAGCAAGAAAGATTTGGAAAAATCGGGGTACTGTAGGATAGGTGCCGTAGTTATTTTATTTTTTAGGGCATCAAATGCAGTTTGTTGTTCGGTTAGCCAGCTAAATTTGACATCCTTCTTTAAGAGGCTGGTTACGCTATGACCAAGTTGATCTAAAATATCCGTTATATTGGGAATGGGATAGGCATCTCCGATAGTCACCTCATTAAGCTTCCTGTAGTCAATAACGATGCGCCATTTGCGTTTCCCAGATGCATCTTGTTTTTTTCGGTACTACCCATATAGGTGCTGACCATGGAGATACGGAAGGACTTATAATGCCTTGGTCAAGCATACTTTTAATCTGCTTGTTGACTTCGTCTTTGTGGCATTCAGGAAATCGATAGGTTTTAGCATGGATTGGAATTTGAGAAGTCGTACGGATTTCGTGTTGGACGGTTTTAGTTGCAGTTAGAGTATCGCCTTCAAGATAAAATATGTCATGAAACTCAGAACACAGTTTTCGTAACGCATGTTCTTCTTCTGGGACCAAGTGGTCACATCTTAACGCGCTTTGAACACGTCTTTCACGTTCGATATCGGCAAAAGCGGTGGTAAAACAATTTTCTGAATCTGAGGACGTAGCTTGAGAAGATGAGTGTTCAGACATGTTTGGTTCGAGAATATGAGAAACAGGTTCTAAAGTTAATCTTAGCGGTTTAAGGATAATAACTTTTTCGGAAGTGTTAAGTACCGAGATGTTAACTTTATTGTTTGACTTTACTTTAGTCAGACATTTAGAAAATATAAGTTTCGGGTAGCTTGTCACCTTAGTGTTCAATATTAGTCCCTCTTTCACTTCAGGATTTGTGACTGAACATTCAACCAACATCTCACTACGAGCAGGTATGGAGTAAGTAATATCTTGAAACTTCAAATCAAAGTGTAAAGGGCATTCACCCGACATATTCAATTTTCCTTCAGAATATGATACTGATGCATTATGTGCAAAAAAGAAATTTGAACCGATAATACCGTCGTAATCGAGATTAACACCGGACACGACATGGAAATGAAATGAGGTTGAAGTGTCGCTGGATTCATAGGGTTTGATTGTTAGTAGGAATTTCCCTTTAGTCTCTGCGTATGAGTTTACATCATTTATACCCTTGAATTTCACAATGCTTGAGTCTAGAGTTGGCGGTTTCGACAAACTTGTATCTTTAACAAGACAGATAGAGCTACCGGTGTCCTCTAGAAATTTTAGGGAATTATCGGAGTGTGATGTATATACCTCGATATATGGTAATGACGTTTTCTTATGTTGTGAAATATCGTATACCATTGGACATTCTTCAGGTTCATTGAAATACTGATCTATGCTTTCAAGGTGAGAGTCTGAACCCTTAGAGTCACCGATTTGAGACTGAGATTTAAAATGAACAGTGTCTATATTATCACTTTTAGAGGACTGCGTTGATTCGGGTCCAACTTTAATTGGTTTGGAAACTTGGAAAACAGTAGACTCCTTTGATACCGGAATAGTGGACTTAGAATGTTGAGACACAGAGGGATGATTAGATTGAAGAATAGTAGATTTAGATGACCGACAGCTTGTAGATGCAACACACTTAGGAACCGTTGGCTTGACAACTTGATAATCAGTAGGTGGAGGTTGAGAATCAGTGGACTTATCATTTTTAGAAACAGTAGACTTATTATTTTGAGAAACGGTGGACCTAAAAGGTGGAAAAACAGTGGACTTAGCACTTTGAGAAACAGTGGACCTAATAGGTTGAGAAACAGTGGATTTAGTATTTTGAGAGACAGCGGACCCAATAGGTAGAGAAACAGTGGATTTAGTACTTTGAGGAACAGTGGACCTAATAGGTTGAGAAACAGTGGATTTAGTATTTTGAGAAACAGTGGACCTAATAGGTTGAGAAACAGTGGATTTAGTATTTTGAGAAACAGTGGACCTAATAGGTTGAGAAACAGTGGATTTAGTATTTTGAGAAACAGTGGACCTAATAGGTTGAGAAACAGTGGATTTGGTAGTAATTTTGGTACCTGAGAATAGAGACTTGCGTCGGTACCGAACCGCAGGCTCTACATTTAGTTTAAACAGTCTCCATTTTCTAGTTCTTGTAATTGAGGGGGACATGATGCTTCGGAGTCTGTATCAATAAAATGTTGTCGATAGCCCTTAAAACCATTAGAATTTGGATTTTGATTAGTCTGTCTCGAATTGTTATACTGTCTTTTACGGCACTGTGAAATATCATGACCCACATTTTTGCAGTAGCGACATACAACCGGTGTCGTATTGTCTTTAGAATGTTTGAAATCTGAGGAATTATTTGACGCGTGCGAGCGGACTTGAGGATGTTGTGTAATATTACGCCTCTGTTTGTAATTGCATTCGGATTCCAAATGCCCCGTTTTTTTGCAGAACGTGCAGGTCTTTAACCTCACGGTCATGTTTCTATTTAAGTTTGATATCTTTTCTTCCTCGATCGCGATATTAACTGCGGCGTTTAAGTTCTTAGGGTCGCGACACCGCACTATATTACCAATATTAGGGTGTAAGCCTAATGTGAACACATGTAGAGCGAGATCTTCCGTCATAGCGATTCTACCCGGAAGTTCTTTCTTATAGGAATCTGAATTGTAAATTTCGGACTGTAAGGCTGTCAGACAGGTTTCGATTCTAAGGGAAAATTGAGCGACTGTTTCTGTGGCGTGTTGCTTACAGCTTTGGAGGTCAATTAGGAGATGGTTATAGTGTTTCCTCTGTCCGAAATTTTGTTTGAGGAAGTCCCTTAAATCTTCGAACGTTGAAAATACCTTATTGGAACAGGCGATTTGCGCCTTGCCTCCTAGTTTTGATATTATGTATTTCAGTAAGAGCTCCTTTTGGGAATGGGACGCCAGTTCTAAAGCATTTATACAATTAGTGAGGAATCCTGGTAGCGTTTCCCTTTCTCCTGAATACTCATTTATGAAATTACAAAGTACCTGTATCGGAAACTGTTCGGACAGCAAGGGTGCTGACTTATCTGCCTGTGACATTTTTACGGTCCGAGATTTGGAAGTTAGGGTCGGGTAATTGGATATTAACGCGTTGGCAATAACAAGAAATAGAATATTTGTACTCACAGGATTAGCACGCACGGAATCGGCATTCTTGATCCTCTGGATTTAAACTTCTGGTCGGGATCTTTTGGTAACAGCTCACGGGAAAACCAGCGTCGGATTGCGATAACCAGGGCCAGGCAGCTTCTTGCGGGACTCTGGATCTGGGTGGTAAGCTTTCGGACCGGATTCTCCAAAGGCAGCTCACAGGAAGAACAGCGTGGAGTCGCGACGAACTGCCACGGGTGTCGTCAGGCAGCGGCTTCTTGCAGGACTTCGATGATGTGATTTTGGTCTCGTTGTGCTATTGGCGGGACTCGGTGAAGGAGGACACGGCGATAATAATTTCATTGACGTTGACAGATCTTCTCATGGACAGCAGCTTGATTCTGGACTTGAAGGAATAGCGGTGAAGGGACAGCGGAGTTCGGCGAATATGGCCTCGACGATATGATGTTTGCGCACGGCGAGATGTGTCAGTGGATCGTTGAGAGGGCGGTTGAAGACGAGTTGGAGTGTGGGCACTGGCAGAAACAAGTGAGTCTCAGGCAAAAACTGACGCACCTGAGATCCCACTTCTGACACCACTGTTACAGAGTGGGTTCAGAGGAGGTTTTTTAAAAACAATTTTAGTATAAACCCTTTTATTTGAATAGAAATAGTAATTACAAAAGCCTAGTGCCCACAAGGAAATCTGATTGTAATGTGTCCGCAAAATGGTATCTGATTTATTAAGAAATATTTGAATGACGTCAACTAACCAAACAACTGTGTAATGCCCTAGATGCGGTATGCAATCTAAGCACTTTACCCAGTGTGGCGCGTGTAAGGGGTAGGTATTATAACAGTACCCAAAGGGTAAAAACGCGACCCTATTACTCCGCTGTTCGTCTGTCTGTCTGTCTGTCACCAAGCGGTATCTAAAGAACTGTGATAGCTAGAATGTTGAAATTTTCACACATGATGTATTTCTGTTGCCGCTTTAACAACAAATACTAAAAAATAAATATTTAAGCCGGGCTCCCATACAACAGACCTGAGCTTTCAGGCTTTTTTCGCTCGATATTAATAACGGTGACAGCTAGATGCTTGAAATATTCACAGAATATGAAGTTGAAAATTATCTTTAAATATAAATAATTAAATTAAAATAAAATTAATATTTAAGGGGAGCTCCTCTCCCTATAAGAACGTTTTTTGCTCGATATTAACTACGGCAACAGGAAGATGCTTAAAATATTCACAGAATATTAATTAAATTAAAATAGCTGAAAATAGAATTAAGCTTATTAAGGTGACGCATTGACGAACTATCGTTTCTCAAAAATCGAGTACCGCGCCCCTTCAATCGGACAAATTTTACGCGGTCGCGCTCGACAGGATCGCGCCAGAGCGGTGGGCGGCAGTGAGTTTTTAATTAATTACTCACAATGTACATATTAAAAAATATAACTTCTCGGTCTGTAAAATAGAAAAGTGATCAGGCTATTTTATTCGTAAAAAATAATGGGGTGTTGTTGCTGATAATTCTGAGCATTCGAATTATACAACTTTTTTTGGTGAAAAATTTGTAAATTTATACTTTTCAAAATTTTGTCCGGTTCATTAAATTTTTTTCTTATCTATGATATTTTTTAAATTTGAATCAATATCATTCGTCCTCTCACATCGCGCATTCAAAAGTACTCGTTTTCATGTTTCTCAGCTCGATGCCTCGTCTTAAAAGAGCTTCCTTACGGTACGATACAGTCCGACTTGCACTTGGCTGATTATTGAGATAAACACTTCCAAAATTTGTCATTGTCAAACCCAGGACTTGAATCTGCCTCCTTCGGGTCACCGGCCCGACGCTCTACAAACTGTCCTAGTTCGCCTCCTGACCCTCACGTCAAATTTGTGAAGTGTTTATCATTCTACCAACTTATAGCGTAGGCGGCGCTACCCGTGATATCCGTATTAGACATGTAATCACACGCGTGAAGTTAATTAGAACTTCTGGACACAGACGACAGATGGCACTGACCCACACTAAGTAAGTTCGTATACTCTAGACCTGGTGTCAGAGTTTCTAGACCGCCTGAAGGCATCTGACATGGCTAAACGGTTGAAAAAATTGAGACCTACAGTTTAACGTGTCATTTGAGTCACGGTCGCGCTCAGTTAGAAAATGCCACCCGCGGTCACCCATCCAAATACTGACTGTGCGGCACGTTGCTTAATTTCGGTGATCGCTGACAAACACCTAGTCAAACTACGCTACGAGAGCTACACACTAAGTTTAACTCAGAGTTATTGAGAGAGAAAAAAATATTGGTATACTGCTTTACTTAATTGATCGAGCGAACGAAGTAATATCGATGCTGCCAACGCTCATGAGATGTACTCGTACTAATCTTTTTAATATCACTTTGAAACTAGGTACGACGGCTTGGAAAGGTGACAGCGGTGGTGGCCTGGCCTTCCTTGGTAAGGTGCGAGGGACCCAGTCCCCCCGCTACGTCCTCCGAGGAGTAGTATCGGGTGCACCACGAAGTGACCCTCTCTGCAACACTCTGGCCTGGGCTACCTTCACTCGTTTACTCAACCACGAACACTTTATTAAAAAAAATGTGCTTCCAACTACAACTTAAAAGAATTCATACGCTAGATTGCAAATAAAGATAAAATGGTACGTGAAGTTGCAAAAGGTATTATTTTTGACACATGTTTATTGCAGAATTACGTGTTTTGTTGTAGTTTTGCGCCATGAGATGCGAGGGACCCACTCCTCCCGCTAGGTCGTTAAAATGATAATCTCTGGCGCCCTTCGAGCAAATATCTATAGAGTCACAATCGTGCAAAAAAGTGTCCGAGCCACCCTGCCCAAGCTAAGTCGTAACCTCAGATCAAATAAAAAAATCAAGAGAGAATGTTGTGAACAAACAAGTGAAGCCAACCAAAACTACGCCTCGCCGTGTACAGATAATTACACACACATCCAGGTAATTATGAAACTACGCCTTGGTTTGTCAGTCAAACTATGGCGGCGCAACAGCGACGCAAATGTTTAAAATTCACTCGACTGTTCAACGATGTTCCCTCTGGATTTTTTTATTTTCTCTGAAATCGTAACGCGATTGCAAGCCAACTACAACGCCGCGCGATGCCAAAGTGCTCGGTTACAAGCACTAATTAGGAGACATAACGTCGAGATTCAAGAAAACGGGTCATTGTGAAGTATTTAATAATAAATATCTAAGTCGGTATGTATGACGGCGCTCGGACACTTTTTTACTACTTTTACTTACGGACCGTGACTCTATAGATATTTGCTCGAAGCTGGCGCCCCAGAAAGTGACTACTTCTGTAACACTATGGCCCGGGGTCTATTGTGTAAGCGCTCTGACGTTCGGCTTCGTTTTTCCTCTCGCTCGCTCTCGTGGCGTGAGTAACTGGCGCGAGCAGGAGAAAAAGCAAAGCCGAACATCAGAGCGCTTACGCAATAAGGCCCCTGGGCCTCTGTCGCTCGTGTACTCAACCACGAACACTATCAGAATAGCTATCCTTTGACTTAGAAGATATTATACGCTAGATTCCACATTAATAATGATAAAATATGTAGGATAATTTGTAAAAACTATTACTTATCATTTGTTTTATTGCAAAATTACATATCGACGGTTGAAAGGCAATAATTACCAAGCGACATATTGGCAACTTTACACCAGAGCATTTTAAAGTTTTATTTTTTGGAAAAAAAATCATATCAAATTTTCTATTACTCATTTCTACTCGGTTCTACTAGATTATTAATGAAATTTAAAAGCTTTATGAACTGTCATTTAAAAAATATGATTTTTCTCAATAATTTAAGAGATAGTGTCGGTTAGTAAAATTTTGATCAAAATCACAAACAGGTAAAAATTACTAACCAAAAACAAAATTTTATCATAAAACATATAAAATTAACTAAGCTCCAATATTTTATGATTATATTTGAAGCAAAATGATGCATCCAGAATAAACAGATGTTTAACACATAGGTAAAATGATCGAATTAAAAAGATAAATCACTTTACTGCCAGGCAATTTCAACCATAGTCCTATTTAAATAAGGTAAGTGTAGGACAAAAAGTCCTACATTTACCTTCCAAAAAGGATCAACCTAACAAAAATTCAGGTTTGTACACTACATTAGAAACTTTTGCAAAAGTTTTCAACGGATATCGTCATCACCAATTCTTAAACAGCCCTTGTAGTCAATCACAATCACAATAACAATCACTCTCTACTGAGTATGAACCTCATCTGATGATGAATGAAAAAAAAATGCTATCAAAAATATTGTCACAATAAAAACTACTTAAAATTAAAACTAAAAAGTTGACATCGGTTTCTGGAAAACCTATCTAAATATTTATTACAAAAATCAACCATGTCAAATCATTACCTACCTATTTTATTGTTAATTATTGTTTCTATTAATTTGTCGTCGTCGTTGTCTTTGCAGACATTGCACAGCTGGACTAAGGCCTCCCCTATAGATTTCCAATAAGACCGGCTGGAAACGTCTTACTTCCAGCACGATGCTGCGGTTTTGATGAGATCTTCCGTTCATCTCGGAGGTGGACCCATAATCTTATCAAGACTACGCTGCGATTAGGCCCACAGTAAACGGTCACGTTTCGGGAACACACAACTGTTGCAACTCTCGTCTTGAAGCACTGAGGTTTATCGGATGAAAAGACGTCATGTGGTTTTCCGAACGCTGCCTAGTCGAGTTGGATTCAGCGATAGACCTCCTTCTTGAAGTTTGATTTACCTAGCTGGACTACTTGTCCTTTTTTTTCCAAAGAAATATTTTATGGATAGCTTCGACGGTCCTGCTGCCAGCTGTATGCTTGGCCAGCTCCTCCTTCCACTCCTCGAGCATGCATGCGAGTGCCGGATTCTGCCCGCGTTGGCGGAGTTCCGTGCGCCACGAGTATGTTCGCATGTACCTTGTGTTTACTGATTTTAACGATTTACTGTGTTGTCTGAAAGTAAAATTATTTATTTATTTACTTCCACTTCTAAATCCCATTGAGGTGACCCAGCCAAAAGGCATGTCGCGTCACACGAAATAGTGCGATAACTTCTGACTACCCCTATGGCCATTGTGCGTTGTGGTCACTTTAGAAAAGCGACCGTTTCTCAGTTTAGGGCGTCCGCCCATATAAGCACCCCGTATAAGGCCATCGACCACACCACTCCAAGATAAAAAAACGACTAGCGGCAATTGGTTCCCCAAGATTAGGAAGAAGGCGTTTAAGTGACCGAGCCGCACCCATTATTCGAGGAACTAACTGGGCGAAATGCTCCCAAAAGTTCCACTTTTCATCGAGGTGTAGGCCTAGATACTTCATCGTAAGCTTCACCTTGATCGATTCTCTCCCTAGTAATTCCGGCGCTCGTCGAGGGCCATGGAATACCAGGGCCTCCGACTTGTTCAGCGCTATTTGGAGTCCCAGATTCACTATCCTTCTAACCACCACCTGCACCGTTGCCATCGCAAGACTGGCAGCCTCTTCGTAGGTTCTCTACACAAACCCACGGCAGTGTATTAAATGCGTTGGCGATGTCTAGAGACACGCAACCAACACTTGACCATGAGCCACCACCGTAGTAGACCTGCCCGCCCGGAAACCAAATTGCTCGTCGGACAAGTGTGGACCAATCCAATCAAGATACTGGTGCGTGATAGCTGCTTGCCTCATGCAAGCAGCTATCACGCATTCGAACTGCTTGTCCACCTTATCCAGCAGTACTATAGGGCGGTACGCGGAGGGAGAGTCCGCAGGGCGCCCGTCTTTCCTCAGAAGGACTAACCTATCCGTCTTCCGTAAATTTAGGAACTGACCTGTCTCCAGACAGGCTGGACTACTTGCGGCATCGCTGGATAGACTCAAGCACAGCCCATGTCTTGACCGAATCAATCCATCTCAAAGTCCACATATGCTAAACACACTGAAACACACCAAATTACCAAGCTTCTATCTCGCTTCAATCTACTCCCTTTTTTCGATTTCTATGTACTTTTAACAATAGATTTAAATCAATGTAAAATATAAATTTAATAATCTAATATAAAGTCATATCTGAAAATCTATAAATATAAAGTCATAAAATTTTAATAATGCACTTACCGAGTACACAAACAAGCTACGAGATTAAGCACTTTGCACCATACGCGCACGCATGCGTGTTGTCTAAGCGACAGTTCGGTGAAGACGGAATCGTTATTTTGTTACCAACAGCCACTTAGAATCTGATTTACAGTGCGGATAAGTGACAAAACAAAAAAAGGTGCTGTATGGATAAGGTCACTTTTAGAGAAATCTCATTTCAGAAATAGTTATCTAAGTAACATAAACTTTAAAAAAATCGGCGGGTAGAAAATTACTTAACGACAAAATATATCCTGTTTTAGGTAGGTAGATATTCACTACTTCACATTTTTGAATAAATTATATTTAGGTAAAAAGTACTAAATGACAAAGAATGTTTATTGAAGGTGTGTTAAAAAGTCTTAAATTACGAGAGAGAAAAACAACAATCAGGTAAAAATTCTTAAGTAATGCTAATTCCTGGGTACTCGCAAGGCAGAAAATACTTTATGTTTAGATGCATTATTTAGAGTCAAGGCAAAAATTACTTAGTGTAAATTATAAAAATCTAATCCTTACTATGTGAAAAATATTCATTAATCATTAAAATTTTAGTCGCTTGGACGCCGAAAACTGTGAAAATGTGTCTTTTTTTAAATTACCAAACGACAACAAACTTCGTCCTAGCGCCGTGAGAGTAAGACCAATCGACGCAGTTTTTTTTTCTGATTTCAGTGATATATATATAACTCAATATCGCCCAAACTGTCGCTTGGTAATTTTTGCCTTTCAAGCGTCGATATGTTTTGTTGTACATTGTACGTTTATATCTTTGAGGAGCTTTCCGACTTCTCCCGCAACAACTTCTTCGAGGAATTTGGTTTTGATCTTCTGTGATTGATGTTTATGTCTATCAAGACAGATTCATAATAATCAGTAGTTTTATTTAGGTAGGTACTGTTAGCCGCACACTCGACTCGCCAAATCGAGTGACAGCGGTACAACACTAACGCGCGACGGACGCGCTGCACAACACTAGCGACGCTTCAGTTTGAACAGGGAATGCGCAATGGCGCGCGATCGTATCTTTTAATATTAATAACTATTGGATTAAAAGTGCAGTCTGTGATATATCAGTTTATAATACGCCCACGATCAACTACTAACTAAATTAGGGGAAGCAGAAGCATCCCCTTACAGTACATAACTTATGAAACATTTAGTTGTCATTCAAATAACTATGTGAAGCCGTGGTGGTCTAGTGGTAGTAACACCCGATCTGCAATCGTGAGGTCGTGGGTTCAAATCCCGATCCCGCACCAATGACTTTCTTTGGAACTTATGTACGGAATTTCACATCATTGGCTTTTCGGTGAAGAAAAACATCGTGAGGCAACCTGCATACGTCCGTAGAAGAAATTCGATGGTTTATGTGAATCCACCAACCCGCACTGGGCCAGCGTAGTGGATATGGCACAATCACCCTTCGTGGGTAGGCCTACGTCCTGCAGTGGACTATTAAAAAGGCTGGTACAGTACAGTACAAATTACTATAAATATTGAAATTAAAACTACTTTAATTAAAAACTTATACTAAAATAAGACTAATCTAAAAGACCTGCGGCAGAGGGTAATGTGGCCAGAATGCTGGCGATGTTGCCTCGCTGAATAACAATACTAATTTTTTGGCCAAAGTAGATGCCAGCATTCTGGTCACGTGTCACTTCTACCAGACGCCTATAGCCAGGTCCAAAGAGTATCAAAGCAAGATATATAAAAAACGATGGTGAATTTTCTGAAATTTTCTAAGTAGCATTTGTTGATAACAAAATTACACACATTTTGTAGTACTTTTCTGTTTAATTCTCTTAATGTGACGAGTAGTTCGAAAAAGCGAAAATGCTAAACTTATGAGTGTATTTTTTTGTGGTGACCAAAAGTAGGCAGCTTAAAGAAATATTTCTAAGCGGGTGTTACTGCTGGCTCTGGTATCTGTCAACAATAAAATGTTATAAATTAGTAACTCTTATTTTTACCCAACTCAAATTGTTTTTGAATACCTACACCCCCCGGGGGAGGCAGTGTGGTTATGAAGTATAAGTATTAAAGACTAAATAACATGTGGCCAACTGTGTAGCATGCTCTAAAACCTCCCCCATACAGGCATACAGGACCTTAGTTAGTCAAGCAACAGAGAGAGCCATTCAGATGGCTAATTTTTAATCAGAACACTAATAGTCAGACCGTGAAAATTGAACAAGTTCACTCCTTGAGTTTCCTAGCCATTTCTTCTATTTACCGATGACCGGTATGATATAGTATGAATATGAGTTCAAAACGAAGTTTTACCGATGTTTGTGATGATGATTTGGTACTCTATGTTATTTGGTATGTTATCGTTGAACACTTTCGTCTTGGGGCACTGAGGTAACGTGACGCTCCTCTCTGGTAATAAATTACGACACCCTGTATCCATAGTATTAAGTTAGTTCAGTAGACATATTTAATTTCATCGAGACGCTTCCCTCTAATATTTGATTACGACACCCTTTATCCATAGTATTAAGTTAGTTTAGTAACACATTCAATTTTATCTAAGTACCTTATTGTTAAAAGGCGCCATAGCGCTAAAACATTTGCAATGCGCGGAAAGGGCGACTAAGTTTGTAAGTTATCTTTAATATATGACCTTTGTAACACTTAGTGGCAAATAAATAAATATGAATATAAGATATGACTGACTGACAGAGGATAAGCATATTATATCCATAGTTCTTTGGTATGGTATTCTATGGTACTACTCGTATTTCGTATATGGTATTGTAAGTGGCGTTGGGCAGTACACTTAGCTAGATGTGGTAATGGCAGGTGGAGTAGGTCTCTGACTGAGTGGTGGCCACGTGAAGAGAAACGCAGTCCCGGTAGACCCATTCAACGGTAGGCACTCAGCGAGATGACATTCAAAAGTTTTGCGGTAGCGCCTGAATGAGACTAACACAGGTCAGGGACAATTTACATAAAAAGGAGGAGGCTTAAACAATAAGCAAATATTGGGGGACACCTTATACACGGTCTTTAACCCCAAACTAAGCAAAGCGTGTGATATGGCTACCAGAAATTGATATACTACATATACATATTGTAAATACACATAACATATACATATTGACAGCCTCGGAGGCTCAGTGGTTAGTGACCCTGACTTCTGGACCAAAGAGGCGTGGGTTCGATCCCCACGCAGGGCAAACATTTATGTGATGAACATAGGTGTCTGCTCTGTGTCTGGGTGTTATTTAGGTACTATCTATATAAGTATGTATTTAAAAATATGTATCTGTATCCGTACCTCAAAAGGAAAAAAACGGAACCCTTATTGGATCACTTTGTTGTCCGTCTGTCCGTCTGTGTGTATGTCAAGACTCTTTATCTCGGGAACGCGTAAAGATATCGAGTTGAAATTTAAACTGTATACGTATATCTATGAACTCTTAGAGTTGCGTAAAGGAAAAACTTGTCAGTTATCATATAAAGAAGTTAGAGCCGTTTATGTCGTAAAAACCGCATATTTCGACACTCACAAAAATCAAAACCTACAGTGTACTTCCCGTTGACATAAAACTATGAAATTTGGCGAAATGCATTATCTCAGAGTACACATATAGGAATAAATCTGAAAACTGTACACAAAAAAGGGCTTTAAAATTCACAAAATATGGGTTTAAAATTCAAAGTGCGTAAATCGTATCATGTAAGGTGTCATATAAAAGAGCTTCATTAGCACATGCGAAAACAGTTTTTTAATTATTTTAACAATTTTCGATGAATGACGAGAAAAGTAAAAAAAAACTTTTGTCGATGATGATGATAAATATAGAGATTTTAACAACGTATGTACTTTTAGTAGTTAGTTTAATGTAGGTACCCAATTTTGTGAAATTTTCTGGATTTGTACGGAAGCCTCGGTGTGCGAGCCTGACTTGCACTTGTCCGGTTTTTTTTTAATTTATTAATATTATTTTATCTATGTAAAGTGATAAATCAATCAATTGTAATTCTGTGCAGGTGGCAGAGATAAGAATCCCTCCTCGCTTCCGAGGCAGCCAAACAAACCTACAAGATGACATCGCCTTAGTGATCGTTTCCACCCCGTTTAGATACTCCGCCGCTGTCAGACACGTGTGCTTGGACTTCAACGCTGCAGAGGACAAGATGATACTGGCTGGCAGACAGGGAAAGGTAAATAAGCCGCGGTGGAGTGCGAAGGCGTGCCCGTAGCTCCGTCATGATATCTATGCTGTATTCCGTCTTTATCAGGTCTGGGGACCTAATTTTGAACTTCGAACGCCTCGGAACGTATACGGAACTTTGACAATGACAGTTCGAAAACCATTCGTCATATTTGTTTCGTTCGTTTTATTTTTTAACTAACGTTCCGTTTCACGATTTCAGCTTATGTAGTCTATGTATTCTTTTGAATTACCATGATCAGTACTAACTTTCTGTGTGAAATTACTAATTTTAAATAAATTTCGAGAAAAAAAAGTCATCCTACGTAACTAGGTGTTCGAAGTTCAAAATTAGGTCCCCAGAATGCGAATCATTACTACACCCTCCGGAGCTCGACACAATAGTCGCAGGAGCACGCTGTAGTGACGAACGAACGTGTGGGTTTGTAATCAGTATGCGATTTACCTACCAGACGGGCAGCTCTAGCGCGCGTTATGTGCTGCGTGGCCACGTGGGGCTATAGATATTTATTTAGAGGACAGGGCCGAGTCGCAATAATGCATAGATGCCGTTGCCGTGCCCCATCAACAAAAAAATATGCCAAATCAATGCCATGCCCGTAGTCCCGACACATGACGCAGAGGCGGAAACACCCCAGGTTTTAGTGGGTATACCGTCTGCTAGGGTCGGCAGGGACTTCCACATACCTAAGAACCGTTTTCACCTGCAGGCTGGTAGTAAGTATCCATCTTCGAGCAAATATCGTGCAAAAAAAGTGTCCGAGCCAAAACTCAGCCCAAGCAGTGGGCAGGCTTTTTAGTTAGTTTAGTAGTTAGACGATTGGACGCCGACTGCAACGCAGCGCGAAGCTAAAGTGCTCGATTACAAGCACTACTTAGGTGACATAACGTCGAGATTCGAGAAAACGGGTCATTGTGAATTATTTAGTGCAAATATCTAAATCGGTATTTATGACGCCGCTCGGACATTTTTTTACTACTTTCACTTAGGGACTGTGGCTCTGTAGATATAATTTGCTCGAAGGTATCCATACAGGATTTTTTTGGGTCAAAAAATAGTGATATATAATTTTTGTCTACAGCGGGGCGATTTTGTTAACCGATGTCGTTGCTGAGGTGATACGTTCTAGAACTTCTCTCGTTTTTTTAACAGTTTTGTGCTGTCAGAACGTAAAAACATCGGTTAGCAAAATTGCCTCGCATTTTTCAACGAATCTCGACGAAACTTTGTAGGTACACAGGTTCTATAATATTAATCGTTTTTTGT
Organism: Hypomecis punctinalis; assembly: GCA_949316475.1. Taxonomy (NCBI): domain Eukaryota; kingdom Metazoa; phylum Arthropoda; class Insecta; order Lepidoptera; family Geometridae; genus Hypomecis; species Hypomecis punctinalis. The sequence continues at coordinate 6,079,011 of OX438822.1, forward strand.
CATTGGCGTTTTTTGATAGGAGGGGTATTTTGCTCATTAAGTCACAGATATCGATAAAATACAAAAAGTGGAGATATATGCTGCAACGTTATTAAACAGCTGATTTCAATAATATTTGGCAAGATTATTAAATATCTAATCTCTCTATGCGTAAGAAGATCCTGTTAAAAAAATGTATCGCGAGATCTAATATTCGAAGAATTACTAGTATTTATATGTCATCATTAGGTAGCAGGCTGGGGTCTGACGAGTGAAGACGGTGCGGCCTCTCCGGTTCTCAAAGTGGTGGACATGCCGGTGGTACCCATAGACAAGTGTATCGACGAGTCGGACCCCACCTTCAAACCGTTCATAACCAGCGACAAGATATGTGCGGGCTACCAGAATGGTAAGGAAATTGCATTCATGCCTTCTAAAGTTTGATTTTATTCGTTAAAAAGCTTAAATTTTGAGCATGTGAATAAGATAATAACTTCTGATTGATACATTTTTTGGCCCCTAACTCAAAAATTGAACTCCAGGAGCCCAATTTATAAAAGGTAGAATTTTCATTATCATTTCTAACGTTTGCAGAGTACCATCTAGCTAGTGCATGTAGCGTGTTCATCCAATCTTTATTATATCGTCAGTCCAGTTAGTTGGTGACTGACTGACTGACTGACTCGAAAAGAAGAAGTTAGTTTGTGGACGTCCTGTCCTACACTGCGCCTGCCAGTACGTGGTCTCCATTCTCCGTTCCGTTCCGTCCTTTCTCCTGACTCTGTGCCCTGACCACTGGCTTTTCAACTGGCTAATCTGCTGGGCTATAGTAGTAACTTTGGTACGTCTGCGGATCTACTCATTCCCGATTCGATCTCGCAGACAAATTTCGAGCATAGACCTCTTGGCCTAACCATACATTGATTGCATTCTAAGATCCATTCAGCCGTTGTACTACTGACTTAATTATAGAGCCCCTGACCTATTTACATAGTTTCATCATGTTTCAGGCACGGCAGTTTGCAGAGGCGACAGCGGTGGAGGCCTGGTCTTCCAAGAGTACAACTCAAAGAATATACGTCGTCGGTACACACTTCGCGGGGTGGTCTCCGCCCCCTAACGATCATCTCTGCAACATCCTGGTGTGGGCCACATTTACTCACGTCCTCGACCATGAAGGCTTCATTAGGGAAACTGTAAGTGCAGAATATGAAATCTTCATCATCATCAGTTTATTTCAGCCTACTGCAGAGTATAAGGTGACTTCTGGATCAAAGAGGCGTGGGTTCGATCCCCACCCAAGGCAAGTTTTATGCGATGAACATAGGTGTTTGCTCTGTGTCTGATAATATCTATATAAGTATGAATTTAAATAATAAATAAATAAAATAATAAATATTAGGGGACATCTTACACACGGTCTCTGACCCCAAACTAAGCAAAGCTTGTGATATGGCTGCCAGAGACTGATATACTACATATACATATTTTTAAATACATACTTATATAGATAGTACCTAAATAACACCCAGACACAGAGCAGACACCTATGTTCATCACATAAATGTTTGCCCTGCGTGGGGATCGAACCCACGCCTCTTTGGTCCAGAAGTCAGGGTCACTAACCACTGAGCCTCCGAGGCTGTCAATATGTATATGTTATGTGTATTTACAATATGTATATGTAGTATATCAATTTCTGGTAGCCATATCACACGCTTTGCTTAGTTTGGGGTTAAAGACCGTGTATAAGGTGTCCCCCAATATTTGCTTATTGTTTAAGCCTCCTCCTTTTTATGTAAATTGTCCCTGACCTGTGTTAGTCTCATTCAGGCGCTACCGCAAAACTTTTGAATGTCATCTCGCTGAGTGCCTACCGTTGAATGGGTCTACCGGGACTGCGTTTCTCTTCACGTGGCCACCACTCAGTCAGAGACCTACTCCACCTGCCATTACCACATCTAGCTAAGTGTACTGCCCAACGCCACTTACAATACCATATACGAAATACGAGTAGTACCATAGAATACCATACTATGGTACTACTCGTATTTCGAGGACAGTCCGAGCCAAATATATTTATTTACCTTAATAAATTCAAAATTTAATTTAAATAAATTCAAAAGGGCTCTTTTATATTTTAAACTGATGTAATAGACTCACAAAAATATAAACTTTCTCGAAATGTAACGAGTGTTGTGGTTAGAATTTTTGATTATTATTATACCAGCCTCCATGCATTTTGTGGACATGTCCTTATGCATAAATACTCCTAATCATAAAGGTCATACAAAGGTGGTACATAAATTTTCCGTGGGGTACGCGTGGTCTCTTAGACGAATGGTTAGTGATCTAGGGTTAATAACCAAGAAAACTTTTTTTACTCCTTACTAGCTATTTCGAGGAATAAGCAAGAGTGGATCCAGCCACTGATTCGTTGGGGATCATTAAGTTGTAGTAAGTAGAGTATGGAAATTACGCAAGCCAAGCAAGTATTTCATTTTACTTTTTTTTTTCAAATAAATTGTTTTGATTCGAGAGCAAGAACGTGGAAATGAAACCAAATGCGCAAGCGCGAATTTTTTTGGGTTTTATTAAGAAACTCTTAAATAGATATGGGAAAAGCAAAGCACCTTACAGCTACGAGTATTATGGGCGAGTGTAACGAGTTCGAAAATCTTTTTGTATTTTAGTAATTTGAGAAAAGGTGGGTAAGGCTACGGAAAAATGTTCATTTCAAAATTTAAACGTGGACCTTACTAAAATTAACAATAAATAAATATCGCACATTATTTCTAATACCATTTACTGTTTTATCAATAGTTAGATAATTTTTACTTAGCATGGTTTAATTCATAATTCAAAAATATCTTATTTATTATGTAAATTTTCGATTAATAATTTAGGTTAATTACAGATTCCATAGGAAATTAAAATGGCCCTCGTCCATGTGACAACAAACTACAATTTTTTTCTGATCAAATAAAGTTATTATCAAATGTATGCTATATTGTACCTATTTTATATTGTTAAGGCCTTGTTTTAAAACAAATAAATAATCAATATCTGCCTACTGTTACCAAAAAAAACACGATTGAAAATATGGACCCAATTTGATTCCCGTGTGTGACGTAACACGAAATGCTCAGTAGAATTTAATTTTCAAACCACAGCAACACTATAAGTATTTTTAAATGACGACAAACTTTCCTACGAGTCTAGGGAAATGTCAAAAATCTGTCAGCCATTTTAGTATGGGAGCAATTCGTGAGGTCGTTGAAGCGAAAATTTTGGTCATCTAGTTTTTTCGAGTTATTTAATGTGATTTGACAAGGTAGGTGCTGAAATTTAATCCGTTAAAGTCAAAATTACTGTGATGAATGTTGTTTTTTCGGGAATCGCCTAGTTTTCTGTGCTTTAAGATAGTTTTTAAAATTTTTAATCTTAGAAAAAGATTATATTTTCGCGTGTGTTTATTCCCGAATGTTACGTGTATACGTACATTATTATTTCAAGTGTGTTATTGTGTGTTACACTTTCAAGTGTGTTATTGAACAGTTTTTCGTGGCCTTACCCAGGTATGAACAAAGTAGACTATTATTTATGCGCGTATGTGGAACGCGAAGTTATTCGGTGTTTTAATAATTTGAAAACAGTATTGATAATAAATGAAATATTTGCCTCAGAATGCGGCACAGTAACGCCAGATGGTGCCCAACTGGTGCTGGGTGGCGTGTCGGCCAAGCGCGGGGAGGTGCCGTGGCACGCCGCCATCTACACTAAGACCCAGCGGCCTTACATGCAGATCTGCGGGGGCTCGATCATCAGCACCAGCGTTGTTATATCAGGTAATATGTCGTGTCGGCCAAGCGCGGGGAGGTGCCGTGGCACGCCGCCATCTACACCAAGACCAAGCGGCCTTACATGCAGATCTGCGGAGGCTCGCTCATCAGCACCAGCGTAGTTATATCAGGTAATATGTCGTGTCAGGCAAGCGCGGGGAGGTGTCGTGGCACGCCGGCATCTACACCAAGACCAAGCGGCCTTGCATGCAGATCTGCGGGGGCTCGCTCATCAGCACCAGCGTTGTTATATCAGGTAATATGTCGTGTCAGGCAATCGCGGGGAGGTGCCTTGGCACGCCGGCATCTACACCAAGCCCGAGCGGCCCTACATGTAGATCTGCGAGGGCTCGCTCATCAGCACCAGCGTTGTTATATCAGGTAACTAGCTGCCCGTCCCGGCTTTGCCCGGGTATGATTGGCTATACATATACTTACCACGTAATGTAGGTATGCGCCACACACATGCTAGACATACCGGATGAACCATTATGATGAGTTAAAACCTACCCAAATCGCGAGAGTTTTCGTAGTCTTAAACTGTTCGAAGTTTATGAAAAAGAGATAGTAGGTATTGGCATATCTAAATAAAAGTGAGTTCGTATGTGTTGAGTGGCTGTACATAATATATAGCCCTGATTTCAGAAAATGACAATGGTGAGAATGAAAGCGACGTTAAAATATTAGAGACCCACAGTCTATACATTCTACCCATGTAAGTTAGTTTCTTGATCTTGTCTTCACTCGTGAACTTTCAAAAACATTGGACATCAGTTCTACTTCTACGAATTGTGTGCCCTACCTAAGGCCTCTTCAACTTGCTAACCCAAAGAGCTGTGATGGAATTAATCGAACCGCTGGCATCCAACGTGTTCCGGACATCACGACCAGATCTTAGATTCACGTGAAGACCTTCGCTACACTTGCCAATACATTGTCTACATTCGAGAACTTTAAGGTCCCATCGACAATTCGTTTCACATACTATGTGTAGGGGCGTAGCTACCGCAGTATCAGCCGTGTCAATAATACGGGGCTCCCGGGCTACAGGGGCCTTAATGTGTGTAAGCAAAACCTAGTAAAATGTTATCCACAATGTCACTTAATCTCGTGCTTCCCGAAAAAAAATCATCTCTTTTTTTCCCGGGTTAAGCATTCTTCCAAAAGTTGTCCTAAGAGGCAGAAATTTTATAACAACTGAAATCGTCTTCAGCTAGACTTACTTAGCTGATATAAGTAATTATATTCTATTCATTATCAATCATCAATTTCCCGAAAAAAAGGCAAGAAAAGTGTATATTTCATTTGAATTCTTTGGCTAGCTCAATTTCTAGGAGAAAGTGACAACTTATAAATAACCGTCTTACCACAAAAGTTTTACGCAGGCTTTAGACAATGTTTAACAGTACAAATTGTACGGCTAAACAGTGTTTAAAGCGTGTTTAAATCTTTTGCAGTAGGGCGGTACATATTTATTTCAATTTAATGTAAGCATTTTTGTTTCTTTTGTGAGAAATGAGTGATTTGGGCTCCCCAACTATGTTTGATTCCGGGCTCCTCCAAGGCATGCTACCCCACTGCATACCTATTTACTACCAATAAAACATAAATCGACACACTAATGGCGGAGATATATAACTTTGGTGGTCAAGTGGTAGTAACGCCTGTCCTACAATCGTGAGGTGGTGTGTTCAAATCCCGATCCTGTATCAATGAGTTTCTTTTGAACTTATGTACGGAATTTCAAATCATTGGCTTTTCGGCGAAGGAAAATATTGTGTGGCAATCTGCACCAACCCATACTGGGCCCTGGCACTGCTGGTGGATATGGCCCAAGTACCCTTCTCAATTCTCAATGACCCGTTTCCTCGAATCTCGACGTTACGTCACCTAATAAGTGCCTGTAACCGAGCACTTTGGCATCGCGCGGCGTTGTAGTCGGCTTGGAATCGCCTTACGACTAACTAAAAAGCCTGCTCACTACGTAGCTTGGGCAGGATTTTGGCTCGGACACTTTTTTTCACGATTATGACTCTATAGATATTTGCTCGAAGTAAATTTTGTATTATGTACATTGTACAAAGTACATGAAGTGCCAAGCGGGCTGAGCGGCGAAACGGAACTTTTATAATACCTACTTACATTTTTGAACTCGTGATATCTTTGTAATAAAATGTCTGAATTAAATAATTTAAAAAGTTGCATAAAGCTATTGAAACAATCTTGAATATGAAATAATTTTTTTTGATAAGGATTAATACCAAGATACAAATTAAGATCCTTTTCCTGCGACGGTATTTCAATTAATTTTTAAGAATAAAAGAACAGTTATTACGGCTTAACTATAATAGTTAGATATATGCTGTCGCGACACTTTTTGTAAATTATAGTGTGTTCTATAAAGTCGTAGTACATTATTTTATTCCATCATCAATAGTTTTCGCAGCGCACGCGATGTAAAGAATATTTTAGGCATTTTTTTACATCTTGCGTAACATTATTATAGTTTTTATAGGGATCTTTATTTTTTTCTTGCAATTAAAATAACCTATGTTACTCAGTGATAATGTAGCTTTCTAATGAAAAAAGAATCATTAAAATCGGTCCAGTACTTTTTGAGTTTAGTTTTACATACAAAAATACAAAAATACAAATCTTTCCTCTTTATAATATTATTATTAATTAATTAATTAATTAATTAATAGTGTAGATAGTGTAGATAACGCACAAGTGCGTAACCTTAATAAATTACGACAATGAAATTGCTGTAATTACAGCCACTTTACGAGCAAATATGTTATAAAATACATAATCTAAAATTACTAATACATAGCAATTGGATCATCCAAAGACCCTTCAAGGTCTAAAGATAATCCAAATGCTTAAGTTCAATGCTTGTCGTTCACAAGAGTTTCTTGTAAACAACAAGCATTGCCATTCAGCGTGGCAATGCTGCCAGCATGCTGGGCACGATGCCAACTGGCAGTGAGCTTGAGCATTTGGATTAGCTTTAGACCTTGAAGGGACTAGGTAGCTAGGTAAAATCATAAACAACAACGTTTGTTCTACGACTTATGATATTTTGTTAAATTATTCTTTCACTAAAAATACGTTATAATTACTATTGTTTCATTTTAATGTTTTAAACTCTAAGCGCATTGCGAATCGTAGGTGTTGGTCGGAGCATAGAATAAGAACTAAAGTTATAGAAACCGTACTAAAATAGCAAGAAATACACATCACTTTGTCCCATTTTAAATATGAAATTTAAAAGGTGTTAGAAGAAGATGCACGTACACCCAAACTTACACAATTTCGAAGGGTTTCTCAAACTAGCATTAAACTAACTCGCCTGTCCAATTTCAAAAAGGTTTAACTTTTTGAATTGTAGTCGGAAGGTAAAATGATCAGAGATTTGAACCTTCTGCTGAAACTAGAGGGTTCAAATTTCCGATCATAAAAAGGCAATGTAGAAACAAATTTGTAACAATTTTGACATTTCAACTTATGATTTTGACGTATTCAAACTTAAGCGTATTTTTTTGTTCCACTCACTCTCGCGTATGCTGAATGATATGAATATGACAGCTGTAACGTGGTTTTTATTTGAGTAAAATTTAGCAATACTTCGATTGCTTGTTATTCTTCTGAGGGTCGGAGCGTGAAAGCGCGCAGCGCCAGTACCACAAACATAGACTTATTAATGTCACGATACGACGGTAAAATAAAATGTATTTTTTCCAATAAAAAAAGAATCAAATAGAAATGGTGTAATGACATTTAGATACTTTGACATGTAATAGTTTAAAAACCGACATAATAATCATATAGGCGTCTCTTTCAAATGTACGTAATAAGAATAGACCAACATTATACAGCACAGTTTCGCTATAGTGTCTATATTTTTCGTGACTTGACGTGCGTGCCTGGTCCGCCATATTGTGTCGATTGTACTCACTGTGAAAATTGGCGAAATCAATAAGTATAGTGTGGTAGTAACAATACTGATCCGCCATGTTATGTCGTGTAGGTATGCAAGTTTTTTTCGTAGTTAGGGCAATTCCATTTGATTATTTTTTCATTGATTTTGTCAGAATATTTTGTTGTTGTTTATGATTTTAGCTATCTTAGTCATGCGAAGTTGTAGGTGATTTATAAGTCACTCTGTAAATAATATAGTATACAAACTGAGTGACTAGCCTTGGTGTGAGTAAATAAAAAAATATTTAAATTAGTAATTTATTTATTTTTGAGTAGAAATAAATATCATTAACAAAAAATCTTTACTAGATCTTAAAAATATCAACATGCTTGTGATTGAATCTATCTGTTACGAACTTTTTATTTTGAGTGAGTTAATTGTCAAGGCATCTGAAATTATGTTCATAGCTGCCCACTGCTTCTGGAGCGAGGCGGAGAAGCAGCTGCCAGCTTCCAACTACGCGGTGGCCGTTGGCAAGCTCTACCGACCCTGGAATGACCCGCAAGATATAAATGCTCAGAAATCTGACGTGAGTATCTTATTTATATTCGATTTGGGGGCGATAGTTCCTGCACTTCCATTCAGCATGGGGTGTTACTCGTATGTGAATTGCCTCTTTTGTGTAGAGTAGTAGTAATGTGGTCTACATTTGGCCACCAACTTGCCTGATGAAAAGTGAAGTTGTAGCCAAAGATAGAGTATGTAGACCTAGAAGATACCTATTCACTTTTGACTTGAAGATATCCAAATTGTAATAGTCAGGAAACAATGACGAAGGCAGGGCATTCCAATCCCTGGCAGTCCGCATTATGAAGGAAGAAGCGAATTTTTTTTTTTTTTTTAAAAAAAATAAAAAAAAAAAAAAAAAAAAAAAAAAAAGAAATAAATTGGTTGAACCTCAGGTCAACGCTTGTCATCTAAAAGAGGGGATTTCTTTTACATTTCTCGTAGTGAACCGAAAATAACACATCACAAAATTAATTAAAAACATATTTTAGCTTGTGCTAATGAAGCTTTTTTCTAATAAACGTCAAATGATACTTTTAAGTCACTCCTCATTTCGTGTATTAGGCCCTATTTTTGTGAATACATAATATATAAAAATGTACAGTTTTTAGATTTACCTATTCCTAAATAAAATTATTCCTCATTGCCAAAGGAGATATTGTAAAAATATATAGAAATTGGGCCACCAAAGGGTACAGTATATTATAATTTGCTTTGTTTCTTCCAGAAAATGCGTTTCCTGTTATTTTTTGCAATAACAGTGTCCATTAAAAGTACTTTTTTGTATTTGGATTGAAAATTACATTGACATTGTTTGAAAATAAGGCGGCCTCACTTCTTCTTTTATATTTTGGTGTCGCATGGTTTATGCATTTGCTAGTGTTAAGTTTAAGTAGGTATTAAACCTGTTTTGGTATTTTATCAAAATAGTTACAGTCTAAGTCACGTCATAGTCCAAAAAAGTCGCGGTCAAGTTAGATCTCAGTAAATCATTGGCAAACGAATTATCACTAATAGAAACATTTTTCACAAAATAATAAAATGCGGCGGATATTTCCACGTTCCCGCCAAAAGCCACGCGGTCATACTCGACTTGAAACATTAATAGATATAACATGTCACAAATAATGAATAAATGCCTCTTTAAAACTGATTTCTATATTATCCTGGATTCTTATTTCAACGAAAAGAACACGTTTCATTGCAATTCGATGGATGATTTTCGATTGTTAATTAATACAGGTTTTAGACACTTCGTAGTCAAACTATTTTATTCAGTATTCTCCATAATCCTAGTAATATATGGTTACGATCATTTTTCTATTCCTCGCTCCATTTCCACATCATCGATCCTCCTTAGTTACTCCTTTTTTTCGCTTTCCCGCCAAAAAGTATTTATGCTTCATTCTCTTTTATTTTTTTATTTATGTTCGATCTAACTTTTCCCGCGAGTTTGATTACTAAAGAGGTTTCTATGTGTTACCTGATCTTCATCACCATTATAAGAATATAGCACTGTGAATGTGGGGCAAGTTACTTTGAAATAATTCACAGCTGTTTTGATCCATTTATACAGAAATACTGGTTACTTTTAAGAGAATATAAATAACATTACACTATTAATGATTGTTTTACAAAATTAATATAACGACGAAATATTCTTGATTATTTATGATAAACACGAAAATAAAAACAAACTTCTTCAACGTTTGCCTTCGACTTTCTCGGTGACCCGTGACTTCACCAAGTTACAACCTAATCCTCCTGAGGGCCAGCGCGGTGGATATGACTCGTAGGCCTATATTCAGCAGTATATTTTTAAAAATTACAGATACATGAAAGGTAGATAGATTATAGTCATAGTTATATCATTAAATGGGCTTTCAGTGTCGGATAGGTACCAAAGTCCGAGAGATGATAATCGATTAAAACTTATATTATTATTAATTACATGCCAATCAAGTTCAATAATATATAATACCTATAAATTGTTATTTTGTGTCACTTTTGTTACTGAATACTATGTTAAGCATATTATTATTGGGTACAAGTAAATTATTATTATTTATTTATTGGATCTGAGAAAAACACGCTAAAATGAAACAAAAGAAACGTATAAAGTCATAATCGAAGTATAAAGTACCTATAAACGTGTCAATTTGATGTACCATTAAAGTCTGAAAAGTTTTGCTAACAAAACTAAACTCTTCAGTGCATTTTTTATATGTAGGCTATTATTTCTATGTAGGTTATATCAAAAAGGTTACATGTGACTAACATGGCAGTAATTCAATGACTGAACAAAAACCAAATTGGAAAATGTAAAAGTACTCATAAATTAAGCATTTAATGCGGTTGTTTTACTCTGCGCATTTATTTATCATAGTTTTTGAGCTACTGTACCTAGTCAGAGCCCTTTTTGCAATATCTCCTTTCATAGTTCTACATAGATCAACGAGAAGTTTCTACCCTGTAGGGGCTATAGGTTTTGATTCCGTTATGGGTGTCAAAATATGCAGTTTTTTACAAAATAAACAGCTCGAACTTTTTTATGATACCCGGGAAGTTTGCTTCGCTTTATTCGCTTCTTCCTTCATAATGCGGACTGCCAGGGATTGGAATGCCCTGCCTTCGTCATTGTTTCCTGACTATTACAATTTGGATATCTTCAAGTCAAAAGTGAATAGGTATCTTCTAGGTCTACATACTCTATCTTTGGCTACAACTTCACTTTTCATCAGGCAAGTTGGTGGCCAAATGTAGACCACATTACTACTACTCTACACAAAAGAGGCAATTCACATACGAGTAACACCCCATGCTGAATGGAAGTGCAGGAACTATCGCCCCCAAATCGAATATAAATAAGATACTCACGTCAGATTTCTGAGCATTTATATCTTGCGGGTCATTCCAGGGTCGGTAGAGCTTGCCAACGGCCACCGCGTAGTTGGAAGCTGGCAGCTGCTTCTCCGCCTCGCTCCAGAAGCAGTGGGCAGCTATGAACATAATTTCAGATGCCTTGACAATTAACTCACTCAAAATAAAAAGTTCGTAACAGATAGATTCAATCACAAGCATGTTGATATTTTTAAGATCTAGTAAAGATTTTTTGTTAATGATATTTATTTCTACTCAAAAATAAATAAATTACTAATTTAAATATTTTTTTATTTACTCACACCAAGGCTAGTCACTCAGTTTGTATACTATATTATTTACAGAGTGACTTATAAATCACCTACAACTTCGCATGACTAAGATAGCTAAAATCATAAACAACAACAAAATATTCTGACAAAATCAATGAAAAAATAATCAAATGGAATTGCCCTAACTACGAAAAAAACTTGCATACCTACACGACATAACATGGCGGATCAGTATTGTTACTACCACACTATACTTATTGATTTCGCCAATTTTCACAGTGAGTACAATCGACACAATATGGCGGACCAGGCACGCACGTCAAGTCACGAAAAATATAGACACTATAGCGAAACTGTGCTGTATAATGTTGGTCTATTCTTATTACGTACATTTGAAAGAGACGCCTATATGATTATTATGTCGGTTTTTAAACTATTACATGTCAAAGTATCTAAATGTCATTACACCATTTCTATTTGATTCTTTTTTTATTGGAAAAAATACATTTTATTTTACCGTCGTATCGTGACATTAATAAGTCTATGTTTGTGGTACTGGCGCTGCGCGCTTTCACGCTCCGACCCTCAGAAGAATAACAAGCAATCGAAGTATTGCTAAATTTTACTCAAATAAAAACCACGTTACAGCTGTCATATTCATATCATTCAGCATACGCGAGAGTGAGTGGAACAAAAAAATACGCTTAAGTTTGAATACGTCAAAATCATAAGTTGAAATGTCAAAATTGTTACAAATTTGTTTCTACATTGCCTTTTTATGATCGGAAATTTGAACCCTCTAGTTTCAGCAGAAGGTTCAAATCTCTGATCATTTTACCTTCCGACTACAATTCAAAAAGTTAAACCTTTTTGAAATTGGACAGGCGAGTTAGTTTAATGCTAGTTTGAGAAACCCTTCGAAATTGTGTAAGTTTGGGTGTACGTGCATCTTCTTCTAACACCTTTTAAATTTCATATTTAAAATGGGACAAAGTGATGTGTATTTCTTGCTATTTTAGTACGGTTTCTATAACTTTAGTTCTTATTCTATGCTCCGACCAACACCTACGATTCGCAATGCGCTTAGAGTTTAAAACATTAAAATGAAACAATAGTAATTATAACGTATTTTTAGTGAAAGAATAATTTAACAAAATATCATAAGTCGTAGAACAAACGTTGTTGTTTATGATTTTACCTAGCTACCTAGTCCCTTCAAGGTCTAAAGCTAATCCAAATGCTCAAGCTCACTGCCAGTTGGCATCGTGCCCAGCATGCTGGCAGCATTGCCACGCTGAATGGCAATGCTTGTTGTTTACAAGAAACTCTTGTGAACGACAAGCATTGAACTTAAGCATTTGGATTATCTTTAGACCTTGAAGGGTCTTTGGATGATCCAATTGCTATGTATTAGTAATTTTAGATTATGTATTTTATAACATATTTGCTCGTAAAGTGGCTGTAATTACAGCAATTTCATTGTCGTAATTTATTAAGGTTACGCACTTGTGCGTTATCTACACTATCTACACTATTAATTAATTAATTAATAATAATATTATAAAGAGGAAAGATTTGTATTTTTGTATTTTTGTATGTAAAACTAAACTCAAAAAGTACTGGACCGATTTTAATGATTCTTTTTTCATTAGAAAGCTACATTATCACTGAGTAACATAGGTTATTTTAATTGCAAGAAAAAAATAAAGATCCCTATAAAAACTATAATAATGTTACGCAAGATGTAAAAAAATGCCTAAAATATTCTTTACATCGCGTGCGCTGCGAAAACTATTGATGATGGAATAAAATAATGTACTACGACTTTATAGAACACACCATAATTTACAAAAAGTGTCGCGACAGCATATATCTAACTATTATAGTTAAGCCGTAATAATTGTTCTTTTATTCTTAAAAATTAATTGAAATACCGTCGCAGGAAAAGGATCTTAATTTGTATCTTGGTATTAATCCTTATCAAAAAAAATTATTTCATATTCAAGATTGTTTCAATAGCTTTATGCAACTTTTTAAATTATTTAATTCAGACATTTTATTACAAAGATATCACGAGTTCAAAAATGTAAGTAGGTATTATAAAAGTTCCGTTTCGCCGCTCAGCCCGCTTGGCACTTCATGTACTTTGTACAATGTACATAATACAAAATTTACTTCGAGCAAATATCTATAGAGTCATAATCGTGAAAAAAAGTGTCCGAGCCAAAATCCTGCCCAAGCTACGTAGTGAGCAGGCTTTTTAGTTAGTCGTAAGGCGATTCCAAGCCGACTACAACGCCGCGCGATGCCAAAGTGCTCGGTTACAGGCACTTATTAGGTGACGTAACGTCGAGATTCGAGGAAACGGGTCATTGAGAATTGAGAAGGGTACTTGGGCCATATCCACCAGCAGTGCCAGGGCCCAGTATGGGTTGGTGCAGATTGCCACACAATATTTTCCTTCGCCGAAAAGCCAATGATTTGAAATTCCGTACATAAGTTCAAAAGAAACTCATTGATACAGGATCGGGATTTGAACACACCACCTCACGATTGTAGGACAGGCGTTACTACCACTTGACCACCAAAGTTATATATCTCCGCCATTAGTGTGTCGATTTATGTTTTATTGGTAGTAAATAGGTATGCAGTGGGGTAGCATGCCTTGGAGGAGCCCGGAATCAAACATAGTTGGGGAGCCCAAATCACTCATTTCTCACAAAAGAAACAAAAATGCTTACATTAAATTGAAATAAATATGTACCGCCCTACTGCAAAAGATTTAAACACGCTTTAAACACTGTTTAGCCGTACAATTTGTACTGTTAAACATTGTCTAAAGCCTGCGTAAAACTTTTGTGGTAAGACGGTTATTTATAAGTTGTCACTTTCTCCTAGAAATTGAGCTAGCCAAAGAATTCAAATGAAATATACACTTTTCTTGCCTTTTTTTCGGGAAATTGATGATTGATAATGAATAGAATATAATTACTTATATCAGCTAAGTAAGTCTAGCTGAAGACGATTTCAGTTGTTATAAAATTTCTGCCTCTTAGGACAACTTTTGGAAGAATGCTTAACCCGGGAAAAAAAGAGATGATTTTTTTTCGGGAAGCACGAGATTAAGTGACATTGTGGATAACATTTTACTAGGTTTTGCTTACACACATTAAGGCCCCTGTAGCCCGGGAGCCCCGTATTATTGACACGGCTGATACTGCGGTAGCTACGCCCCTACACATAGTATGTGAAACGAATTGTCGATGGGACCTTAAAGTTCTCGAATGTAGACAATGTATTGGCAAGTGTAGCGAAGGTCTTCACGTGAATCTAAGATCTGGTCGTGATGTCCGGAACACGTTGGATGCCAGCGGTTCGATTAATTCCATCACAGCTCTTTGGGTTAGCAAGTTGAAGAGGCCTTAGGTAGGGCACACAATTCGTAGAAGTAGAACTGATGTCCAATGTTTTTGAAAGTTCACGAGTGAAGACAAGATCAAGAAACTAACTTACATGGGTAGAATGTATAGACTGTGGGTCTCTAATATTTTAACGTCGCTTTCATTCTCACCATTGTCATTTTCTGAAATCAGGGCTATATATTATGTACAGCCACTCAACACATACGAACTCACTTTTATTTAGATATGCCAATACCTACTATCTCTTTTTCATAAACTTCGAACAGTTTAAGACTACGAAAACTCTCGCGATTTGGGTAGGTTTTAACTCATCATAATGGTTCATCCGGTATGTCTAGCATGTGTGTGGCGCATACCTACATTACGTGGTAAGTATATGTATAGCCAATCATACCCGGGCAAAGCCGGGACGGGCAGCTAGTTACCTGATATAACAACGCTGGTGCTGATGAGCGAGCCCTCGCAGATCTGCATGTAGGGCCGCTCGGGCTTGGTGTAGATGCCGGCGTGCCAAGGCACCTCCCCGCGATTGCCTGACACGACATATTACCTGATATAACAACGCTGGTGCTGATGAGCGAGCCCCCGCAGATCTGCATGCAAGGCCGCTTGGTCTTGGTGTAGATGCCGGCGTGCCACGACACCTCCCCGCGCTTGCCTGACACGACATATTACCTGATATAACTACGCTGGTGCTGATGAGCGAGCCTCCGCAGATCTGCATGTAAGGCCGCTTGGTCTTGGTGTAGATGGCGGCGTGCCACGGCACCTCCCCGCGCTTGGCCGACACGACATATTACCTGATATAACAACGCTGGTGCTGATGATCGAGCCCCCGCAGATCTGCATGTAAGGCCGCTGGGTCTTAGTGTAGATGGCGGCGTGCCACGGCACCTCCCCGCGCTTGGCCGACACGCCACCCAGCACCAGTTGGGCACCATCTGGCGTTACTGTGCCGCATTCTGAGGCAAATATTTCATTTATTATCAATACTGTTTTCAAATTATTAAAACACCGAATAACTTCGCGTTCCACATACGCGCATAAATAATAGTCTACTTTGTTCATACCTGGGTAAGGCCACGAAAAACTGTTCAATAACACACTTGAAAGTGTAACACACAATAACACACTTGAAATAATAATGTACGTATACACGTAACATTCGGGAATAAACACACGCGAAAATATAATCTTTTTCTAAGATTAAAAATTTTAAAAACTATCTTAAAGCACAGAAAACTAGGCGATTCCCGAAAAAACAACATTCATCACAGTAATTTTGACTTTAACGGATTAAATTTCAGCACCTACCTTGTCAAATCACATTAAATAACTCGAAAAAACTAGATGACCAAAATTTTCGCTTCAACGACCTCACGAATTGCTCCCATACTAAAATGGCTGACAGATTTTTGACATTTCCCTAGACTCGTAGGAAAGTTTGTCGTCATTTAAAAATACTTATAGTGTTGCTGTGGTTTGAAAATTAAATTCTACTGAGCATTTCGTGTTACGTCACACACGGGAATCAAATTGGGTCCATATTTTCAATCGTGTTTTTTTTGGTAACAGTAGGCAGATATTGATTATTTATTTGTTTTAAAACAAGGCCTTAACAATATAAAATAGGTACAATATAGCATACATTTGATAATAACTTTATTTGATCAGAAAAAAATTGTAGTTTGTTGTCACATGGACGAGGGCCATTTTAATTTCCTATGGAATCTGTAATTAACCTAAATTATTAATCGAAAATTTACATAATAAATAAGATATTTTTGAATTATGAATTAAACCATGCTAAGTAAAAATTATCTAACTATTGATAAAACAGTAAATGGTATTAGAAATAATGTGCGATATTTATTTATTGTTAATTTTAGTAAGGTCCACGTTTAAATTTTGAAATGAACATTTTTCCGTAGCCTTACCCACCTTTTCTCAAATTACTAAAATACAAAAAGATTTTCGAACTCGTTACACTCGCCCATAATACTCGTAGCTGTAAGGTGCTTTGCTTTTCCCATATCTATTTAAGAGTTTCTTAATAAAACCCAAAAAAATTCGCGCTTGCGCATTTGGTTTCATTTCCACGTTCTTGCTCTCGAATCAAAACAATTTATTTGAAAAAAAAAAGTAAAATGAAATACTTGCTTGGCTTGCGTAATTTCCATACTCTACTTACTACAACTTAATGATCCCCAACGAATCAGTGGCTGGATCCACTCTTGCTTATTCCTCGAAATAGCTAGTAAGGAGTAAAAAAAGTTTTCTTGGTTATTAACCCTAGATCACTAACCATTCGTCTAAGAGACCACGCGTACCCCACGGAAAATTTATGTACCACCTTTGTATGACCTTTATGATTAGGAGTATTTATGCATAAGGACATGTCCACAAAATGCATGGAGGCTGGTATAATAATAATCAAAAATTCTAACCACAACACTCGTTACATTTCGAGAAAGTTTATATTTTTGTGAGTCTATTACATCAGTTTAAAATATAAAAGAGCCCTTTTGAATTTATTTAAATTAAATTTTGAATTTATTAAGGTAAATAAATATATTTGGCTCGATAAGTAGTTTATCTCTATCAACCCTGATTAAGTAACCTACAAATTGTTAATTAAAAGCAGTTTTTCCAATTAGACACACTTTTTAAGTGTTTTTTGTCACATTGTACCTACTAACTGGTCACACTGGTAGGTTATAATTTTTAATTTTGGCAAATTATGCGATGAATGTGGAAGACTCAGCTACAAATGGAAGTAAAATAATGATAGAAGTACTTTACTATTGCTAAACTAGTAAAAATTAAAAGTTGTATTATTATGTTTTATGCTAGTCATTTTTCACATTTAAAAAAAATGGAGAGATGAAAAAATCTGAATTAAATATTTTTGAAAAGGCCATAAACAAGCTTTCTTATCATGTATATGTCGCAGGCAATTTGTATGATTCCGCCGTTTACATACGGCGTCGTCAGTTTAAAAACGCTCGCAGTTATGTAAAATGCCGAAGGCAAAATGACAACTCGGTCAATTGTAATAATTTCAACGTCGGTTGTGGTTTTAGGGTGTCCATGACAAAACACATTTCAGACAAATAAATTCAATCAGATTGTGTATAATCTCGATGTATAGTTTGTTTAACGGTTGGAGTGTACGAAAGGGGGCACTGAGCCTAAACTGACCTTCGGAATGTGATGGGATGTGGGAGTATAAGGGTGGGGAAATAATGACCTTGACTCCAAGACTTGACCCCTTGACTTTTACGCCAGTAGACCAAACTTAGTGACCTTAGGCCAAACTTATATAAGGTTTGTAGGTTAGGTTAGGTTTGAACAGTGAAAACAACGCGCGAGCCGAGCGAGCGAAGCGAGCGTGCCGCGGCAGCGGCCAGCGAAGCGCCAGAAACAATATATCCTTATTACGAGTTTAGGACCTTCCGTTATATATGTATAGTATAGTCTAACATTAACTAACCATCATAATTTAAGCACTTATCTAGAGTATTTCGACTTCAATTGTTTAGGTTAGCCTCCATTTGTATCCTCTGACCATTTTTTAACGATGGTCGATATGTAACAATCGGAAGACTCCTGTATATTTTAGGAGTCCTCGAAACACCAGATTCTATAGACACCTTAGCATTTTTTAAGTACCGAAAAACCTTGTAAGGTGTACACGGCGTGTTTATTGCTTTCGTTTAAGAATCGTAACATTTTTTTAATTCACTATAATAAATGTCTTTAAAATCATAAGTATTTTGCGAAAAACCTTTTGTACACGTCGTATTTTCAATATTTTCTTGGGTCATAAAACCACTACTTGACGCCATTTTGTTTGTTTTGATCAACAGCGACGCGCGTGGAAAGAAACAGAACTAAATACTTTAATTTGCCGCGGCATTATGTATACGGCGTTTCAAATGTCAATCAAATGTTTAGCCATAATATATAATGCCACGGCAAAATAAATTTTGCCTTCGGCATTTTACATAACTGCGAGCGTTTTTAAACTGACGACGCCGTATGTAAACGGCGGAATCATACAAATTGCCTGCGACATATACATATATCATCTTTGTTCGATTTTCCTTTGAATAATATACCATTTGTGGACGTCACCTTTAGGCTCTAAGTTACAAGTTTTATTTATTTAACCTTCAAGTTTAGCGAGTCACGTTAGGATAGGTATTATCAATCGTAGAAAGCTTACATTTTGCACATATACGTACTTCAATCATAGTAGTCAATGATTGATTAATACCTACCTACCACTTTCAACATGGAGCTCAGTGAGCATATACAGGGTGACTTACTCGTAAAAACGGTGTACAACGCCGAAAGAAGGTGATCAGATAATTATAATGAACAACTTTTGTTCTAAGATGATCCCTCAATAACGATTCAATATGTCAGCCTTAGCCCGCGCAAGAACCAGCATGAATTATAAATTATTACTATCATTGGAAAAACGAGTCCATGGGCCACGAGTCCAAGTCGGACTTTGGGGTACCCAAGTCCGGCTTCGAGCGAGTGAAGCCCCACTAAGCATGAAACTTGCAATAAGTAGTAGTAAGTTTGTATATGGCACATTTGTAAATTTCAAACATCGTGTTGCAGGAACATGTCAGTAACATAGATCTTATTGTTAGGTTGAAACTTATTAAATGTTATTTAGTTATATTACTGTTATATTTCGAATGAAAGTTTACCTACCTACCTAAATTTATATAATTAACATTGTTGCAATAATGTAATTAAAACGTTACAAATAAAACTTTTACTAACTTAATTGTATGGCATTGTCTGTACCTTACAATTGAAAGTTACTGAAATGTTTTACTGTAACGACGACAATACTCTTTTGTTATACATTTTTTTTCAACTTTCCCACAACATTTTGAATTGTTCTTGTTAGGTATTTACTTAACATATGTAATGTTGCTGGAACTTTTTATTGGAAAGTAGCCAAATGTTCCTGTAGAGTTTCTTAATACACATTGAAAAACTAGATGGCGTTAGCATCGCACATTGAAATCCTGTTTGCAGAAATTGAAATCCCCATTTGTAAATTTGATTAAAACACTGCTTGGTGCAGATAAAGAAAAAGACACACCTGCCTCTATGACTTGCACTTAGTTCTAAGTGCAAGTCAATAGACAATAGTTATAAGTTAGAACTATTGCCTCAAGGTAATTAAAAATAAAAATGTTTTTAGAAATTAAATTGAATCACACATTAAAATCCTGCATTGCGGTGGCGTTGTGTTTGCATAAATTGGTATATCCATTTGTAAATTTGATTAAAACATTACTTGGTGCAGTTCTAAGTTAGAACTATTGCCTCAAGAAAAAAAAATGTTTATTAGAAACTGTAAACCGACCAATGTAACTTTGCGACAACTAAAAAAAGCAAGCCACGTGCAATTTTCATATGTAACCTTTTGGCAAGATAGTTCAGACAAGTTACTATTACCTTTCAAATTTAAAGTTGTGGAAGATAGTATACAAAGTCCTTGGTTACAAGCTTGTTGACATTACTTTCAGTAATGTTATTGCAACTTTTGCTTGCTTAGCGGGGCGGTTTCCCGAGTTTCGGGGAGAGCGCCTCAAAGTTCTTAATCCGCCTAAAATGCAGGGCGTAAAGTGAAACTTGACGCCCTTCATTTCACAAAAGTGACTCGTAAAGTTTCACGTTAAATCAAACCATTGGCATTGGCCGTGTATTCCGATTTTTTTTTTTCGAATTCTGGGTTGGCACCACTTAGTTAAAGATAAAGATTTTAAAATGTACTGTACTGTACCAGCCTTTTTAATAGTCCACTGCAGGACGTAGGCTTACCCACGACGAGTGATTGGGCCATATCCACCACGCTGGCCCAGTGCGGGTTGGTGGATTCACATACGCCATCGAATTTCTTCTACGGACGTATGTAGGTTGCCTCACGATGTTTTCCTTCACCGAAAAGCCCGTGGTGTGAAATTCCGTACATAAATTCCAAGGAATTCATTAGTACGGGACTGTGATTTGAACCCACGACCTCACGATTGTGAGGCGGATGTCATTACGAGTACCACTAGACCACCACGGCTTTTTTTTAAATATAATGTGTCTTAAACATTTCTTTAACCGAGTTCAAAACAGGAGTTTCTCAATTTGCCTGTATGTTTTTTGTATGTATGTTACGCGATTACTGATATTTTTTTTGTTTGATAGATCATACTTCAGATGTCAGTCCCATTTAAATTTTATCGAAATCAACTGAGCCGTTTTTGAAATATCAATAATAATGTGAAAATTACTACATCGATTCGTGCGAGCTACTCGAGTTTATTCATTCATCATCATCATCATCAGCCGTAGGACGTCCACTGCTGCCATAAGCCTCCCCCACGGATTTCCAATCAGGCCGGTTGGAAGCGGCCTGCATCCAGCGCGTTCCTGCGGTCTTAATAATATCGTCGGTTCACCTAGTCGGTGGGCGTCCTATGCTGCGCTTGCCGGTGCGTGGTCTCCATTCAAGAACTTTATTGCCCCATCGGCCATCAGTTCTCCGAGCTATATGTCCTGCCCATTGCCATTCCAACTTACTAATCCGTTGGGCTATGTCGGTAACTTTGGTTCGTCTGCGAATCTCCTCATTCTTGATTCGATCTCGCAGCGAGACTCCGAGCATAGCCCTCTCCATAGCGCGTTGGGCTACCTTAGGTTTATTGATAGGATCCACAGTAACAGACCACGTTTCAGTTCCTTATGCCATCACTGGCCACGCACAGCTGTCGAAAACTCTCGACTTGAAACACTGAGGTATGTCGGACGAAAAGACCTCACGCAGTTCTCCGAACGCAGCCCAGCCAAGCAGGGTTCGGCGATTGACCTCTTTCTTGAAATTGGACCTACCTAACTAGACTACTTGTCCTAGCAAGACGTATGAGTCATCAACTTCAAGAACCAAGCTCCCGACAGATATCGGGTTCAGTCATTCATTAAAATAATATATTTTAAGAAATTTTCAAACTTTGACATTCACAAATAGAATATTTGTAGCGTCACATTATTTATACTCGATTTTTTTCAATTATTTTGAGATCAAATGGCTTCAACCAGAGTATCTAACCTAAAAATACAAACCCGGTTTACATGTAGCCAGATAGTCCCACGAGCCTTGAATGCAGTTCATGGGCTTGAGAGCAGTCGTGGATTGGTAGTGAGGAGCTCGGCAGCGGGGGCTGGCTATCACTCCGTGGAACTCCAACGTTCTGCAAATAGATAATGCAACCTCACTTTATAAGGACTAGCACTACATCAGAAAACTTGCATGGTTCGTGACTTGTGGAAGGAAATAGAGGAGATCTTTGCCCAGTACAGGTTAAAATAACCTCGGTGTGCGAGCCTGACTCGCACAAAGGGTTCCGTACAAATCCAGAAAGTTTCACAAAATTGGGAAGTAAGTTGTTAAAATCTCTATACTATAACTATCGACAAACATTTTTTTTCCTTTTCTCGTCATACGTTGAAAATCACACATTGTTAAAATAATTAAAAACCTGTTTTAGCATGAGCTAATGAAGTTTTTGATATTATGATACTTTATTTATTTAGGTATTCTTTATTCATAGCATATATTATGATACTTTACATGATACGATTTACTCACTTTGAATTTAGAACCCATATTTTCTGAATTTTGAGGCCCTACTTTTTTGTGATTTAAACAAAAATGTACAGTTTTCAGAGTTATTCCTATATGTGTACTCTGAGACAATGCTTTTCACCAAATTTCAAAGTTCTATGTCAACGGGAAGTACCTACCCTGTAGGTTTTGATTTTTGGGAGTGTCGAAATGTGCAGTTTTTTACGACAGAGCCGTTTGGCTCTAACTTTTTAAACGATAACTGAGAAGTTTTTTTTTTACACAACTGCAAGAGACTATATACGTAGGTATACAGTTTGAATTTTAACTCGCGCGCTCAAAATCTTTGCGCGTTCCCGAGATAAAGAGTCTTGACATACGGACGGACAGACGGACAACAAAGTGATCCTATAACGGTTCCGTTTTTTTCCATTTGAGGTACGGAACCCTTAAAATCACTAAATCACTATCATCACCTCATAGTGATTAAGCAAAGTCGCTATTTCGGTATGTATGTTTGTCCGTCTGTGTATCCACTTATATATTCCAAACTACACAACAGATTCGAATGTAGTATTTTATAGTAAAAAGTGACCATGGCGTGACGTCACGTGGAACTTTAATCACTATCACTACTCGTACATATTGTAAAACAAAGTCGCTTCCCGCTGTCAGTCCCTATGTATGCTTATTTCTTTAAAACTACGCAAAGGATTTTGATGCGGTTTTTTAATAGATAGAGTAATTTAAGAGGAAGGTTTATATTATGTCTAATACACCTGTGCGAAACCGGGGCGGGTCGTTAGTAGACTATAATAATTGTTCATCATATTTTGTTTAATTGAGAAAAGAAAAAAATCGTGTCTAATATATTTTTGTAATCAGTGGGGCGCACACAGTTTTAAGACAGGGTAGGCAGAAAATTTTACTCACCAAAGATATTTTTTTTGCAAAAATCAGCATGACCGACTTCACTCGTGTACAGAATTCGCAAATATTTCGTATGGATCGATGTAGCATTTTTAACATTATTGTTGATTTATCAAATGGCTCATCCGATTTTGATAAAATTTAAATGAGACCATTTTTGAAGTAAGTATACTCTTTCCAATAAAAAAAGAATTATTGAAATCGGACTACTACGAAAAAAGTTATGCGTGGTTATACATAAAAAATATATATATGCGTCGAATTGTGTACCCCTCCGGTGGTTCGTCGGCCAAAAACACGTTTGTTTTGGTTCGTCGTCTTGTCGATTGATAATTTATGTAATTGCCAAATGCCATCTCAAATATCCATAGATTGACTGATTTTATAGATATATCAATTTACGGATATTCGAAGTGGCCTTTCGGCGCGTTTGTTTGATGTTTTGTAATGTAGGAGAGAGTGAACAGATGCGAAATAGCAATTTCTAACCATGGCTTTTGGCAATATGGCAGATAGCCTCCACAGTGCAAAACACGCACGTCCGATTCTTAGGCACAGTTTGTCTACATGTCTCTCCCATGTTAAGGCATTATCAAGATGGAAACCCAATAATACTGTGTCTTTCACCTGTTCCATCTTTTTGCTCTCAATTGTTACGTCCACAGGCCCTTTCCTGTGACCTGAGAGGTCAAACTGAACAAAGTGGGTTTTGGTTATGTTCAGGATCAAACCGTTAATTTTAAACCAGTTTGTCAGGTCACCAGCGACTTTGTTCAGTTTCCGCTCTATTTGTTCTCTAGTTGGAGCACTTACCACCGCAGCCACGTCATCGGCATACATAAATACGTGTGCGTCTTTTATATTTTTAGGTAGGTCGTTAAGGAGAAGGGAGAATGCTATATTGGAGAGCGAGGATCCTTGCGCCACTCCAATCACGGTGGTGAGTGGCTGATATTTTACCGTGCCCCCCTCTCCCACAACCACCTGACAGCGACCCGTCACAGAATCCGACATCAGTCGTAGAGCCTGGTTTACGACACCGTGTTTCTTGAATTTTGCACCAAGAACGTGATGGTCCGCGACATCGAACGCTTTCGACAAGTCACAGAATATAACTGCGACCTGCTGCCTTCTCTCCCGTGTGTCTAGAATTTTTCGAAGTAAGTCTCGTGTGAGAGCAGTCGTGGAGAGACCCCTGCGATATGCATATTGTCTATCTGATAGCGACGAGCACTCGGCTAAAAATTCAGTCAGTCTTGAGCTGATGCCATACTCGAAAACTTTTGCGATCGCTGGAATTATAGACACAGGCACAGGAATTATTGATCTCTTCCTGGTCACCCTTACCTTTGTATAGGGGAGAGACTTTTACGCACTTCAAGGTCGAGGGATACACACCATCCCTAATACATCGATTAAACAACGATGTTAGTATGTGAGCTAGAGGTGTAGCGGCGATGTGCAGTAGTAAGATTGATATGTCATACACATCTTTGGAATTTATCTTTGCTACTCCATGGGTCAAAATACGCTCTACTTCCTGAGGAGTGAACTATCAAAGTCTCAAAGACCGATCTGAGATATTTTTCACAACTTCTAGAGCACGAGTCGCCGCGGTAATATCCGCGGCCGGAGCATTGCACGATACGGCTACGTTTACGAAGTGTGCATTTAAAAAGTTCATGGTCTCTACCTTGCTAGAGAACTTTGACCCATCAGCCCGCAGTAATACCTCTGTGTAGTCCCTCGTCCTATGAGATTTTCCAGTTACAATTTTGACGACTTTCCACATAGATTTCGTTATATTTGGTGATTGATGAATCAAGTCGTAGTATAAGCGCTTCTCTCACGTTGCAACAAGGCATCGTACTTAGTTTGGAACTGCTCAACTTTCAAGTTCAACTCAGCATTTATCGGGAACTTACTCAAAATATTTTGCATATCCTTCAACAGAGAGTTGAAATTAAATATCTCATCAGTTGCCCAATAAATGTTTTTCCTCGTCATTTTACAAGGCTTGAGAGGAAAACAGCAGTCAATCTTAATCCTTATTATATTTATTATGGCTTTTGCTAGCTCGTTTGGTGACTTTACGGCATATTTTTGCTCAATTTCTGTCCAATCGACACTTTCTATGGCAGTTACAAAGTTGGTGCGATTGGTTTGGGTGTAAGACCTACCAAGCCGAGTTGACGCGGACTGCGGGCCAGTTGCGCATGATAATCGTACTCGCACAGCATAGTGATCTGATAGGTAGCATTTCACAGCTGCCGCTTGCGTTTCCGCCACCAAGTCTGAGCTTACATAGACGTGGTCCAAGCAGGTGCTTGTTGTCTCTGTTACCCTTGTAGGAAAGTCTACAATATTGCAAAGATTATGTATTGCCAGTAGTTCATTTAGCTTTTTCAAGTCATTATTAAGAGTACCCAAATAATTGAAATTCACATCGCCGACGATTACATAATCTTTCCCATAGTCGCCAAGTTTGTTGAGCAAACACTCAAAGGCGGGAAAAAATAGAGACGTAGCAACAGTGTTAGATCGATATATGCACACTACTTCAATATTACTATCTACCAATTCTATCGTCGATATCTCGCATACCTGTTCTGTTCCACCGAAATTCTGTTATATACAGGTAATTTTTTAAAATTTAAATTATTATTTACAAAAATACAAGAACTTCCGTGCTCTACCTTGCTTCTACAATAATAAGACGCTAGTACAAAGTTATTTATATTTATACATTGCATTTCATGATCTTTACAAAAATGTTCAGTAAAACATAATACATCGCATTTTCAAGTCGCTCTGCAATAATACCTCAATTCGGCTGGTTTTATTTTTTATGGACCTAATATTTTGATGACATATTCTTACGTAGCTTTGCCCACTCGTATCATCGTCGTTTGAAGCCGTCACTGTATTCACTCTCTGCGCTGTGATTTTTGGATGGCAGCTTTTTAACTGGTCATAATTCAGAATGTTAGTGTCTACTTCTTCGCTTGATCTGGCTTCGAGGGTTCCCGAAAAAACCAATTAGCAAATCGGATCCCTTCGGCCACGCATTTGGAGTCGTCACTTGAGATTTCACGCCCTCTGGCATTCCAATAATAAACGACGCGTGCCTATTAGATTTTATTTGCCGCTTTTCAATGTAGTACTTGGCTTTTATAACACTGTTTATATATTGCCTAACTTGCTCGGGCTTGAATTGCCATGCCTGAAAATAATATGTTTTTTCAGCGGCTTGGATTTCATTTTCGTTGTTCCGGACTCCGACACCTACAGATTGTCGTGGTTGTTTATTGCTGCGGCGACGCTTGTTAACCTCTTTCCATTCTCCAGTACTCTCACTGCTGTCATCAACTATTACATGCGAAGCGTCCGATTCCAAACTCAGCTTATGTAGAGTATTTTCATGATTATTTGTAGCTTCCATGTCCGAATTATTGCTGTCTAACTGCGACGATTGGATTGTTTCTACATTACTTGTAAACCCGTAAATGAGCTAGTGCAATTTTGTAAATAGTTTTCCAACACTCCGTCATATTTTGCGAGCACGTCGACCATTTCTAAATAATTGCCCTTATTCACTGACGAAGCAGATTCGTCATGTGCACGAAAAGTAAGCTGTTGTTTCCCCAAAAAGCAAACAATGACAATAAGTCGCTGAAAAATATTTCGGTTCCGATCGACTTTCGCGTTATGTCTATCGATGTCGATTTGTATCTGAGAGTTTAAACGCGTCTCTATTCGATTTTTTCCAAAGGTGTGATATTTAAGGGAAGCTTCTAAGTGTTTTTCAGATTGTTCATGTTTTCTCGCGGCGGTAGAAAAAATATAAATATCAGCGTAACCGATGTCGTTCCAGACGGTTTTATTATTTGAAAATAGTAGACAAACGAAACAAAATAACCGATTACTGTGTTTGCAACCTGTCAGCCAATGATATGAATCATATTGTTTTTTTATTGAACTTACGACTGACTTTACCTTAAATTTGTATTAATTTCAAATCCCGTGTTGCACGACCTATCTCGATAACTTGTTTTTTTTTCACCGAAAGATAGTTTTGAAAACGCATCCTATTATATTTTCTCAATACACACACCATCTGAACAACTTTCACAGACAATATTATCAATTTTTCACTCTATTAACAACGTTAAAATCCTAAATATCTGATAGCGTAGTCACAAACACAACACACATCAAACAATATGGCGACTATTGACTATTGAAATTAGTAGTAAAAAAGGGAAATATAATACCACAAAAAAATGATGGCCATCTAAATGTATAAAATTCAATGAAACAATGTAAGTAACATTGTTTCACCTAAAATATTTGCATTGCATAGCAAACTTTCTTTCGGAAATGCTCGGTACGAGTCGTAATTGTTCGTGTTAGCTAAGCAACAAGACACTGGCTTTTCATGCAGTTGTGTGCGTGATTTTTGTCATTGTGTGTCAGCAAAGCCCACCCACGCAGCTATAGGATCGCATACACATTAAATCCGCATGACCACGACTTACCACGAGAGCACACATACAAAACATTAAGAGATCCAAAGTTTGTGTCTTTGCCGTGGCAAGGGCGGGTGGCGCTCGTGCAGCGCGAATCGGTGATGCGAAATTACCTGTCGATCTTATCTTAATGATACCACCGGCACTCGATAGGTGGAACTGATTAATGATTTAAGTTTTTTATGTTATTTTGTTTATTGATAAAATATTATAAGATCTATTCTGCCCCCGATAGGAAAAAAGACGCATCTAACATTTTTTCCAGATTTGAGTTATATACATTGCTGGAATCAGGAAAAAAAGGCGCATCTACATGTATTTTTATTATTTTTTTAACTCCCTCCAGTGCGGTTTCACCACAACAAAATAGGGCGCTTCTGTTAATATTTTTACACCCAATTGAAGATGAAAAGACGAATTTATGTAAAACTTAATTAAAAAGTAGCACTTACGTAGATAATGTCCTTATACTTTATAGTTTTTTTTTAGTTTAGTAAAATAAAAGGCGCATATTTGTCCCTTTTTCTAAAAGGAAGTTAAAAAGACGCAAATAAGTATTTGCGTCCAACGCGTTAGTAGAAAACTGCTTGTACATTAAGAAAAAAGACCACATCAGATCACTTGCGCCCCATTTACTTCGTAAAATTGTTATAGAATAGCCGCATTTGCCATATGCGTCTTAATAATTTACGTTAAATAAAAAAAATCAATATGATACTTAATAAAAAAAGCGGAAGTGTGCAAAAACGTCTTTTTTCCTAAAATTGTGAATCATGTGGGGATTGCACGGGGACCGGGCGGGGTATGGTTAGTACGCCGCCTGACCAGTTTCTGTGTCAGTTGCGCCCGAGAAGGTTGAATGAGCACACTCCGCTTCCGCTCGCCGCGCCGTACGGACGTCTCCAGCGCTCCGCTCCTGCTGCCCGCTCCGCCCTGTGCGGGGTCTGCCTCAGTCGGCCGCCGAGTCTCCGAGTCTGTGCACCGATTGCCCGGCAACGTGTTGTCTGAGCTAGCCTAGTGCAAGCGCAGATATTCACGTACCGCGGTAACTCGTGAGTGCCGGACTTGCTCCGTGCTTCGAGTCTTCGCAGTGCAGAGCTCGCGCCATCCAAACCGCTCTTTTCAGAGCGTTCTTAGTTTCTACAACACAACCGCTCTTTTCAGAGCGACCCATCGAGTTTCTAATCGATAAAATCCACGCTTAGTGGTCGTTCAGTGGATACGTAACCGTGCCAACGAAGCTGAGCGTACGTTGACCCGGGGCGTACGTTTTTCCCCCTTCAGGGGAACAACGAAACCCGGCTGGGTCTGGAACCACCGGCCTTGGGGACGGCCCTCGCCGACACCAGACATCTCCTTCCCACCCTACCCATCCTTTACCTATTCCTCGGGTGTGTGTTTGGCTTGGACGGCCGGCCTAAAAACCGGAGTCCCTGCCTCTCCCCTGTGGCAGCTAGGGCCGTTAGGCACACAACCGGTTGCACATTAAGATTGGCAACCGGGACACGTTAGGTCACACATAGGTACCCACCTCCTTGCCTATACCCGGCAAGGAGACCTCTCATTCTTGCCCCCGCCGGGGACCTCCTCCCCCGGCACACCTCTCTCTCTCTCTCTCTCTCCCGTGAGCCATGGCAACCCCGAGGGATTTGAACGACCTCGATGAGGCGCTCAATTTCATCCGGGCTGCCTACGTCTCCCGCGACAATGGCGACGAGATTGCCGAGTTCCTTCGCGCCACAAAGCGCAACCTCTCAGGCCTAGAGCCTGTAGCCCCGACCGCCCCTCAGGCGCACCCCCGCCCCGCCGTCAAGGCTGCCCCCCCGCCCGCGACCCGCCCAGTCTCGCCAAAGAGCAAGGCAGCGGCCGCCCGCCTTACACCCGACTTCAGGGGACCCGCTTCACGGGCCCTTGCAACCCCGAGTCCCGACCGCGGTCGGAGCTCTGTCAGCGACCGCTCCCACCGCGGGCGGTCTCGGTCCACCGCTCCAACTAGGGCTAAGCCCTACGACAGGAGCCGCTCCCCCCGCCCACGTTACCGTGAGCTCCCCTACGCTCCTCCCGTTGAGGGTACACACTCGGTCCCGGCGGTTGCCGACTTCCCCGAGTCCCCCGATCCTCAAATGGAAGAGGGCGAAGTCCGCGACACCGACTTCACCGTAGTAGAGCGGAAGAAGAAGAAGCGGCCCGCCGCTTCCTCCTCTCCCCCGCCCCCGTCCAAGGTCCCATGCCCCACGGCTCCCTCCGCGGCGGCCCCGTCGACCCAGCCCAAGGCTTACAAGCCACCACCGCCATTTGTCCTTCGCGACAACAACATGTGGCAGAAACTGTCAGATCACCTTGACGAGCAGCAAATTCCCTTCACAGGGAAATCTACTCGTAACGGGATCAAAGTCTCGGTCCGCACCCCCGACCACTACAGGGAGGCCACTCGCTTCCTACGAGAGGAACATGTGCAGTTCCACATGGCTCCCCTCGAGGACGAAAAGGTCTACCGTGCCGTCGTGCGCGGCATCCCCAGAGAGATCCCAGTCGAGGATGTCCTCGAGGATCTCCAAGCCCAAAACTTGCCCTGTCGCCAGGTCCACCGCATGACCAGCGGAAGGACCAAAAGGCAGCTAGACGTGGTGCTCTGCATCATGGACAACACCCCGGAGGGGAAAAAGATCGAGCTAGTACGCTCGATCCTCAACCTGTCCGGACTCAAGATCGAGCAGCCCCACAAAAAGGGCGTCCCCGGACAGTGCCACCGCTGTCAGCTCTATGGGCACGCAGCCCGGTTCTGCCATGCGGAGTACCGCTGCGTCAAATGCGCAGGCGCGCACAGCACCTCCGAGTGCTCGCGCACCAGGGACGACCCCACTCCGCCTAGCTGTGTCCTTTGCGGAACCCAGG
The DNA here is from genome assembly GCA_949316475.1 of Hypomecis punctinalis. NCBI lineage: Eukaryota > Metazoa > Arthropoda > Insecta > Lepidoptera > Geometridae > Hypomecis > Hypomecis punctinalis. The sequence goes on from OX438822.1 coordinate 6,109,897, forward strand.
GGCATACCGCGAACTATCGCGGCTGCCCCATGGCGCCGAAGGCCGCCAAAGGCCAGCACAAGCCTAAGGGCAAACGGCCGACTCGGCCCACTCACCCCTCACAATCCAAGCTCCAGCTAACGACCCCCCCTTCCACCTTCGTGGATGCCCCCGCCCCCGTAGCCAACGCTTGGCAACGCCCAAAGCCCCAACGGGGACCCGTGCCCAAGCCCAAGCCGGAGCTACCGCGTCCGCAGACCCAGACCCGCGCTCCTGCGCCCCCAGCCCCCAAAGCCGCCATTAAGGCCGCTAAGCCCGCCCCCCTAGGTGCCAACGTCGATAACTCCTCTATGAAGGACTACATCAACGACGTGGAGTTCGCAACCGATCTCCTCATGCACCTATCCATCGTGGATCCCGCCGAACTCGCCGAGTTCACGGCTAAGGTCCGCGCAAACCCGAGTAACACCGCTCAATTTATGGCCGAGCACCGCACGATCCTGGACCATCTAAAGGTCCATGGAACTGCCATGGTAAATCTCTTAAAAAAGTACTATGGATAGTACACCATTAAGGGAAAAGCCTCACTCCTTATCTCTGGCATGGTTCAATGCCAACGGCCTCTTCAGCGACAATAAAGACCAACGTTCTTTAATCCAGCAATTCTTGTCCACTCATCAAGTCGATATCTTACTTGTGAGCGAGACCTTCCTTAAGCCCAGCAGGCGGGATCCGAAAATCGGGAACTACTCGCTGGTACGTAGAGACAGGACTACCGGCCCAAGGGGCGGCACCCTGATCTACTACAGAAGGTCCCTTCACTGTATCCCTATAGATACCCCACCCTTGATTAGTTTGGAAGCTTCCTGTTGCCGCCTCTCAATGACTGGTCATCAACCAATTACCATAGCATCATGCTACCTCCCCTGTAACAAGGCACTCGAAAGAAGCGACTTTGAAACGCTTTTCTCCCTAAGTAGCGCCGTCATCCTGGCTGGCGACTTCAATAGCAAGCACATAATCTGGGGCTGCAATACGACTACGAAGGGTAACCTTCTCAACTCCCTCTCTGACGAAATTCACTTTGAAATTATCCCACCCAGCTCCCCAACTCACTTCCCCTATAACGTTGACCACAGACCTGACATCTTGGACTTGGCGCTTCTAAAGGGTGTAACCCTCCGGCTACGCTCGTTGGAAGTGATCCACGAACTTGACTCAGACCACAGACCAGTCCTCATGAGACTAGGCCCCGACCCAACTGATAGACCCCCTCGTACTAAGACCGTGGTGGACTGGGACCGCCTAGGCACTGCCTTGGGGGTCACCAGCTCGCCCGATCTAGACAAAATCCCCGACAACATCGCGTCCCGCGATGACGTCACCCTCTCGATTGACGCCCTCACCAGTCACCTCCGCAACACAGTACGTGAGTGCTCCAGGCAGGTCCCAGCAGAGGTCAACGACCGACGCTGGGCCCTGCCGGAGGACGCGAGGGACCTGCTGAGGGCTAAACACGCCGCCACTAGGGCCTACGACTCCCGTCCCTCCGAAGAGAACAGAGTCACTCTGCGGTATTACGAGCGTGCCGTAAAAAACCGTATTAGTGAACTCCGCAATCAGAGGTGGGACAGCCTACTTTCGGAGATCCAGCCAACTCACCTGGCATACTGGAAGTTGGCTCGAACTCTGAAATCCGACGTAGTCACAACTATGCCCCCCCTCACCCGTCCCAATCTTCCACCTGCGTTTGAGGACGAGGAAAAGGCCGAATGCCTGGCCGACAGCCTCGAGTCGCAATGCAGCCCCAGCTTAGGCTTGATCGACCCTGTTCACCTCGATACGGTGAATAGAGAAGTCGAAGAAAAACTATCCGTCCCCCCCACTGACGCCCTTGAGCCTGTCACGGCTTCGGAAGTAGAGTCGATCATCAAACGCCTCCACACCAGGAAAGCTCCCGGTGCTGATGGCATCTCCAACAAAGTGCTCAAACACTTCTCAGTATCCCTAATGTGCCTTCTAGTCAGCATCTTCAATGCGGCTATGAACAACTGCATGTTTCCCGAAGCCTGGAAGTCTGCCGATGTCATCGGCATCCACAAGCCCGGCAAGAAGGCCTCAGAGCCATCTAGCTATCGCCCCATCAGTCTCCTCAGCACTCTGGGGAAGATCTATGAGCGCATCATTCTGAAGCGCATCTGGTCCCACATCAAGGACAACAACATCCTTCCGAACGAGCAGTTTGGCTTTAGGGCCAGACACTCTTGCGTCCAACAAGTACACCGCATAACGGAGTACATCCTCGAAGGCTTCAACAAGAAACCCAGTCATGGGTTTCTTACCACGCCAAAGCCCCAAGGGACCGTAGCGGTCTTCTTGGACGTAGCGAAGGCTTTCGACAAAGTCTGGCACAACGGCTTAATTTACAAGCTGTTTGCGAAACAATTCCCAGACCGTCTTGTATTCATAATACAAAACTTTCTATCTTGTCGGAAGTTCTCCTACAGGATCGAAGGAGCCCGCTCGACCCCCCGCCCCATCACTGCTGGAGTCCCTCAAGGCTCAGCAATGGCCCCTGTGCTATACTCGCTCTACACATGCGACATTCCCCGTTCTCCCAACGTCGAGCTTGCGCTCTTCGCGGACGACACCGCTCTTTACTCCAGAGGCTGGAAAAAGAGCTACCAGGCGACCCATGTCCAAAAAGCCCTTGACCAGCTTGGTAATTGGTTTAGGAAATGGGCCATCTCGGTAAACCCCGATAAAAGTGCAGCCATGTACTTCCACCCCAATACGGGCACAGGCAACCCGCGTAAGCAACTCACGCTTAACGGCAAGCCTATTCCCTGGGCCACCACGGCCAAATATCTTGGCGTGACCCTCGATCGTCGACTCTGCTTCTCGAAACACATCCAAATAGTCCGAAACAGAGCAGCCTTCTTCCTAGGCCGCCTCGCACCACTTCTCGACTCACGTAGTAAAATGTCCCTTAGAAATAAGGTGACAATTTACAAAACGTGTATCCGCACAGTCATGACCTATGCTTCCGTGGTCTTCGGCCACGCCTCCCGTATTGACCTGGATAAACTCCAGGTCATTCAGAATAGGTTCATCCGCAAAGCAGTCGGAGCTCGCTGGTTCATGCGAAACTCTGACCTGCACTGCGATCTCGAACTTCCCTCTATCACTCAGTACATCAAGTACCTCTCTCGCCGCTACTTCGATAGGGCCCCTCACCACCCCAACCCACTCGTAGTTCAAGCCTCGGACTACACGCCAGACACCACACACCCACCCCCTCTCCGTCGCCGCCCCAAACACCTCCTGGGCGACCCGGATGACCCCATCGCCGTAGTCACCTCTGCGGCGCTGGGGTCACCCGATCCGACAGCTCCCTGCAACAGGAAGTATTCCGTATTTGGTATAGGCGCCGGTTACCAAAGGCACACAGTCAGACACCGACCCCGCCGGCGAGGTCGAGGACCCTCAGGATCTGTCAGAAGATCGGTTAGATTCTCTCCAAATAGTCAAACAGCTCAACCTATTAGGGCCACAGGGCACACCCCCTCTGGGGTGCCCGGGCAAGTCTGATCTCCCCCGCCGGGTGACGGCCCAAGCCGAGGTCCGTACCTTCTCAGGTGCCCTTGCGCTAGTCACCCTATAACCTAATCTTAGGGCTCAGCCGCCTTCTGCGCTCGCCCATGCCCGGTAAGCTGTAGAGGCCTCAGAGGCCAACAGCTATAAGTCATTCATAAAAAAAAAAAAAAAAAAAAAAAAAAAAAAAAAAAAAAAAAAGAATGAGCACGATGTGTCGCGGTCGCGCAACTTATCGCAGAGTAATTCGTCGTAACAAAGTAAGTATTTTTTATTTAATAGTTAAATTATTATGTGTGCTATTTCATTCATAAACCTTTTCATTAGGTACCTACATTACATCTTTTATTTTAATATGATTTATAATACATTTATAATACCTTACTTACTTACTTAATACATTAGTGATACTAACTGAAGTAAGCTTTAATTGATTAAATAATTGAGTTATTCTTGTGTGGTTTTTGAGATCATATTCAATTTTCGTTTATTATGAGTAAAATTTGATGTGCGTTATATAGTTTGCAAATACCGTGCTTTATAACGCTTTTAAGTGCATTTTACCTGTTGTTACAGATAAAACTAACATGAAAAAAGGACGATGTTTTGAGCTACTTACCAAAGCTTTAGCTTCTACAAGTACAGAAAGTACAACTACTACTTAACTGCAGTAGAAACTACAGAGCGAATTTCGCTGCACCCCTTAATTGACAACCATCACCCTTACCAAATAAGCCATGGTGAAGAAATTAAACACGTTACTACATCTGATAGTGTTTTTCCGGACAACGCCTGCGATAATACCATCACTGCAGATACTGTTAGCAGCAATAGTTCTACAGTAAGTGATTTCGACTCTGATGATTCAGTTTTTGATAAAGAGTACATTCCACCACAAATTAAAAAAAAAAGCAGTGTTATCGATTCTGATTCGGATATTGATTTAATAGAAAACTCACAACAAAACAACATTCGCGTATCAAAGTCATCTGAACGAGAAGATTTTGATCTCGAAAATCAGACTGACCAGGCTTCTGAAAATGTAATCCAACTTACCAAAAAAGGATGTGTACGTAAACGAAAACATTACGATACTTCATTGCAAGACCGTACTAAAACTAAAAAAAGAGTTAAATACTGATACTCAGTATAGATTAAAACAAGGTTGTGGCAAAGAATGTTAAAAAAAGTATTCTTTAAATATATCTGAAAACCAGCGAAGTATTATAAATAAACAGTTTAGTAATTTCACCCGGAGAGAACAATACGTATACATTTATTAACAACACATCTCAAACTATACCGGCCAGGCGAACAAAAAAAACCTAACTCAAATTAATTAACCGAGAAAAGACTATTACATATTTTATTTTGAATGAAAATAATGAGAAAGTAACGGTGTGCAAGATTTTTTTTAAAGTTAGATTTATGAGTATTGATAGATGCAGTTAAGACTGGTTTTTTAAATTTTTTTGATAATGATTTTATAATGTTTTTCACATTGATATTTTAGTGACATAAATAAATAAAATAAATAATTAAATATTTTGGGACATCTTACACACGGCCTCTGACCCCAAACTAAGCAAAGCTTGTAATATGGCTGCCAGAGACTGATATACTACATATACTTATTTTTAAATACATACTTATATAGATAGTAACTAAATAACACCCAGACACAGAGCAAACACTTATGTTCATCACATAAATATTTACCCTGGGTGGGGATCGAACCCACGCCTCTTTGATCCAGAAGTTAGGGTCACTAACCACTGAGCCACCGAGGTAGTCATATCATGATATTGTTTGTAAACGTCTCATAGTAATGGCATTATAACATTAGCCTAGGAATGTTATTTTATAAGACGTGTTTGTTACAATAAACATATAAGTGATAATTATAATAGATCTGTTTAAGACTGATTAAGCTAAACTTTGCCCAAGTTTAATCCATAATTCTGATTTTAATTATAAGTTACTGTGCCATGGATAGCATTTTTGTTTTTGTGGGTCAAAAGATTTTAAAATAAATACTGGACCATACCTATCAATTGTGTTTTATTTACAAATTATAAATTAGGCTGTGGCCTGGTTATTTACCACGGCTGGTTATTAACCACGAATCTATTTGTACTAGTTCAGATTTATAAATCCTTAGATAAATTGATTATTATTTAATCTTATAAGCATTTTATCTAAGCCACAGGTTATTGACATACTTTATAATTCTTAAGAAAAAAAGCGGAAGTACTTATATGCGCCCATTTTTGTTAAAATTATTTAGTAGGTAGATAAATCGAATACGTAAAAGAAAGGTACAGCCAAAAGCGTTTGAAATTTAAAGGACGCATCTAGCCATTTACGTCTATTCAATTATGTATGTAATATTTTTCTCAATTTTTTATACTAAGATGAAACTGTTTTTTTATTTTTTTTATGATAATAAATTAATAAATTTATATAATTCACTAAAACAAAGTTAAAGCCTAATAGTGTCCATTATTTTCAACTTTTAGTATGTAAATATTTTAATCTATTCGAAGACAGCAAACAATTTTCCGTTTAATTCATTAAAACATATATTTCTACGTTTTTACTTTTCGTTAGATACGTCTTTTTAACTATCGGGGGCAGTATTATCAGAACTAGGGTAGGCAGTTTCTTTCTGTCTTTATAAAGCGTCCGCCACTGTTTGTAATCTATCTGTCAAACTATATAAATATTTTTGGTCGTATTGTTAATTTGAGATTCAACAATTCTTACCTGCAAATTCTGGAGACATTTGTCCCGCCTTCAGTAGCCATACATGTGTATTCGACAGATGGGTGTGCTTCCAGGTAACATGCTCCTGATAATAAAGAAAGTATATAAGACTTTAAACTAGGGCTATGCTCGGAGTCGCTCTGCTCTGCGAGATCGAATCAGAAATTAGGAGATCCCTAGAAGAACTAAAATTACCGTCATAGCCAAGGGGATTGCCAAATTGAAATGACAGACATTTAGGACAGTTTCTAGGAAAACGGTACAACATTCCTGATGAAATTCTAGACCTAAACGAAACACAATTCAAAACTGTCGTAAAAATATTTTGATTAGTAAAGCTTATTACAGAATTAGAAACTATGTTGACAAATCTGCATGTAAAGATGTTGTTCTTATGTCTACTTATATTAACAAGGCCTTATAGCCGTAAAGAAGAGCTTGCAAACTAGACAGCTGGGACCAGACTCTGTACAGTAGCTCAAAAACTAAAACGACCGCATTGAATGTCTAGCATGCTGGTAGCATTGCCACGCTGAATGGCAATGCTTATACGTTGAGCCAAATAAACACTAGCATTTCGATTACGCGTGCGTTCACCAGACGCTAAGAAAAAATTGTTAAAATAAGACAAGTACCCAAACTTCTCAAAATTAAATGGCGCAAATATGTACCTAACCACTGCCGAGGATAGCACGTCTAGTGGTTGATGTAATGATCCATCCATCCATCAGTCGTAGAAAGTCCACTGGTGGACATAGGCTTTCATGGCTTTCTAATACGGCCGGTTGGAAGTGACCTGCTTGTTCCTGCGATATTTATTATTGTTATGATTTTATTTTGAGTGATTTTCACACTAGATTTTGTCTCAAAGAGTTATCTTTGTGATATGCATTTCAAAAATCTGAAGCGAACGCAGGATTTGAACGCCAACGCTATAAGTTGGTGGTAATATAAGCACTTTAAAAATTTGACGCTTGCGTAGGAGGCAGGCTGGCTCAGTTGGTTAGAGCGTCGGGCTAGTGATCCGAAGAAGCAGGTTCAAATCCTGCGTTCGTTTCAGATTTTTGAAATGCTTATCACAAAGATAACTCTTTGAGATATTTATTATATCGTCAGTTCACTTAGTCGGTGGACGTCCTGGGCTGCGCTTGCTGATCCGCGGTCTCCATTCAGGAACTTCATCCGTTATTCGAACTATGTGCCCTGTAAAGCAACTTTAATTTGTTAATCCGCTGGGCTGTGTCGGTAACTTTGGTTCGTCTACGGATCTCCTCATTTCTGATTCTATCTTACAGGAAGACACCTAGCATAGAAGTGATGATGTTGAGGATTATGATAACTTACGAAGGCATCTAGGCATCGGTTCAGACCACAAGCCATCATGGCAGACGAGGGTTTGAGATCCTTGGACCTCGTAGCCTCGTCTGCAGCTCACGGTGATGAAGAAGACGTCAAAAGCATCTCCAGGTTTACCGTTGCGTACGCTCGCGACGTAAGAGCCATGGTTAGGATACGGAGGCAAGATGCAGTTACCTTTTTGGGGCCTGTGAAAAATATATACAATATAGGTATATGCCGAAACAAACTTAATGGTGTCTGTGAACACGAAGTTCGTGGTTTCATAGTAGAAAATTCAAATGTCAGCTTTCAGCCCTCCATACAAAGTTGACATTTGAATTTCCTACTTATTTGCACAGCTTGTAGGTAACTTCAAAAGAACCATAAAGTTTGATTCGGTTGGCTGTTTTTGTATAAAATTGTTTTCAAAATATTTCAATTTGAACTAAGGCTCTTATTTGATGTATACTTGTTGATAATTAAATACTATCCCTACATAATCGACGTGCCACCTGCTCGTACTAAGCGATTCGCTTCTTCCTTGATAATGCGGACCGCCAGGGATTGGAATGCCCTGCTTTCGTCGTTGTTTCCTGATAATTACTATCTGGGTATCTTCAAGTCAAGAGTGAATAGCTTTCCACGAGGCGAGTTGGTGGCCAAATGTAGCCCTATTATATCAAAATAAATAAAACATAAAAATAAATAAAACACTAGCTCGAAAGTTAAGTGCAAAATATGCAACTACTTTATAAAAGCTTAGTGGTTGTTATTACGCCATAGTGGTTGAGTACAACAATATCCCGGAGTCAAAAACTGCGTTCCTTAGCGTTTGGAGACGTTTAAATTAAAAAAAAAAAAAAACCGGACAAGTGCAAGTCAGGCTCGCACACCGAGGGTTCCGTACAAATCCACAAAATTGGGAAATTCGTTGTTAAAATCTCTATACTCATCATTATCATCGACAAAAGATTTTTTTTTCTCATCATTCATCGAAAATTGTGAAAATAATTAAAAACCTGTTTTAGCATGTTTAAAAGAAGTTCTTTCAAATGATACCTTACATGATACGATTTACTCACTTTGAATTTTGGACCCATATTTTGTGAATTTTGGCCTTATTTTTATGTGATTTAAATAAAAATGTTTACTTTTCAGTTTTATTCCTATATGAGTACTTTGAGACAATGCTTCTCGCCAAATTTCATAGTTCTATGTCAACGGAAAGTACCCTGTAAGTTGATTTCTGTGAGAGTCGAAATATGCGGTTATTTACGACATAAATGGCTCTAACTTTTTTAAACGATAACTGAGGAGTTTATTTTTTACACAACTGCAAGAGACTATAAATATACGTACAGTTTAAAGGAGTTGGTAAACTTTTTATATGGGAGGCGGTCCTTGAAAACCGGCAGCGATGCGAGCTGTATTAATGTTTAGTGCCATATTTAAGAATATTATTTCACGCAAAAACATATTTTTGTGTATCGCCGTTTTATTATAATATCTCTTTTTTATTTCACTAAGTAGAAAATATTTAGACTGAACTGGTAATACTAAGCGGAGATGCCTGGCAGTCCCGTCCAAAACGCAATAGAGATGGGCGATTTCAAATATAAAGACTATCGATTCTTACGATCGATAGTTTTGTATTATTTTGCGGAATGAGTCAGTGTTGTACTAATAATTACTAGGTACACTTGAATTCGTACACGTGTGTGGAAAAGTAAACTACATCGGTGAAACGTTATTAGATTTATCTACTGTCTTAAAGAACAACATAGCTACTTCCTTCAATATTTGTTTCATAGATTCCTCACTTCATAGATTATATTTTGTAAGACACTTTTGACACACATTATTATTAGTAAAAAACTTTCCATCGATCCATCAGCTATAAAATGTCTACTGTTGGATATAGGCCTTCCATATAGATCTTAAACAAGATCGGTTTGTAGCGGCTTGCATCCAGCGTGATGTTGTGGCCTTAATGAGGTCATCGGTCAACTTGCCAATCCGCTGGGCTATGTCGGTTAACTTATAAGCTAATCGATGTTCTACGTTCCTATTTCATTTTATTTATATAGGTACGTGATTTTACTTTTACGTCATAAATAAAAAAAAAAAACAAACAATATCAAGAAATCATTAACCGCACTGTCATTAGTTGCGTTTGCGATAATTTAAGTTACAATATCGATACATCGATGTTTGACGATACAGCACTAAGGGCACTAACGTGAACAGTGATTTCAAACACAGACTACTATAGATACTACGTAGTCGAGGTATCAGACAGGAATCTTCAAACAACCAATAGCGGGCTGGTATTTTAGAGTTTGACATTTATTTATTTTTTAAAACATGGCGACCAGCCCTCTATTGGTTGTTCTATATTGACAATGTCATTTCCTTTTGCTGTTTCATAATGTCACTGTCAGTTTTTTTTTTCAATTTAGGCTTAATGCAGTTATTTGGCGAAGCACATAGTTCATTTTTCTAATTTTTTTAGAACCTATTTAAAAATTAAATGGCGATGAATAAAATTCTAAAAAATATGTGTTTGAAAAGATAATTATATAAGCTTTCTATTGGTATATATTTTGTTTCTGCAAGATTTCAAAAACCGCATCTTTTCCATATTCTTTAAACTCGATATCTTTACGCGTTCCCGAGATAAAGAGCCTTGACATACACACAGACGGACAGACGGACAGACGGACAACAAAGTGATCCTTTTGAGGTACGGAACCCTAAAAATGAGTAGGTATCTTGCAAGTAGGTACTTGATAAAATAATTTTTATCTTGCTTCACACACTAGGTGTATAGAAACTTTCTTTATGTGATAAACATTTCAAAAATTGACGCGTTCGCAGGATTTGAACCTGCATCTCTCTGGGATTCCGGCCCAGATGCTTTGTCCAATTAAGCTAAAACGCTGTCTGCGAAGACGTCGAATTAGTGAAAGTGTTTATCATTTTTACCAAGTACTAAATTGTTGGGAGCGCCATGAAAACTGCTTTAAACCAGTCAGTCACTTAATGTAATTATTAGAACTTGGTTCTTTAAAAAACTGAAAATTGTTGTACTGGTATAAAAATAATTTATAAACGTTTAACCTCAGCCAATTACCAGAAACATGTAAAATGGCCCGTCAGTACAGTAGCACCACATCAAATCCTGACTGACAGGTCCTGCTTGTTAAATGACCACCAATTTTTAGCTTTTAGAAGTAGTTGCCTCTAGTATCTTTGTGACTTTTGCTTTATTTTATATACCGATTAAACGCTAAAAAATAAAGTATTGTATTTGCTTTAAGCCGTGGTGGTCTAGAGGTAATGGCACCCGCCTTACAATCGTGAGGTCGTGGGTTCAAATCCCGGTCCCGTACCAATGAGTTCTTTAGGATTTATGTACGGAATTTCACACCATTGGCTTTTCGGTGAAGGAAAACATCGTGAGGCAACCTGCATATGTCCGGAGAAGAATTTCAATGGCGTATGTGAATCCATCAACCCGCACTGGGCCAGCGTGGTGGATATGGCCCAATCACCCTTCGTGGGTAGGCCTACGTTATGCAGTGGACTATTATAAGGCTGATACAGTACAGTACAGTATTTGCTTTTTCAGCATTTTGGCATGATCAAAAATGCGCTTCGGCACGTGAGTTGTCTCTACGTGCGCACCACGATTTAATTTTTAGCCGACTTCAGAAATAGAGGTTCTTAATTGGTCTGTGTTTTTCTTTTGTTTGTATCTATGTTACGCGATTACTGAACCGATTTTGATGATTCTTTTTTGTTTGCTAGCTCTTCAACGGAAATAAATTTTTTGTCGAAATCTGTTTTTTCTTTTTAAATCAACAGAGGTAATTTAAATATAGTATACTTCGATTTAAGCAAACTATCAAAATTTTGTACTATATACAGGGTTATTGGTAATAAATTTTGGCATTCTTTTAGGGGCTTATTTTGTACATAAAAACTAGCAACTTCTGGTCTACGAATTGTCAAAACTAAGAAAAAAACAGCTGTTCCATACATTTTGTCAAGGGTGAACGATATTTTTCTATGGAACAGCATTTTTTTTAGAATTAGTAAAAGTCGTAGAACAAAAGTTGTTAGTTATGATGACCAGAATAAGCCCCTGAAAGGATGCTAACTACCAATAACCCTGTATATATACATGTATCGCAATGATTGAAACAAATCTTTTTATCGAAATGCTATTACACATTAGACAATTTTTTTAACGATAATCTAGAAAACATAATAATAAATCGTTCCAATACAAATAATAAAATTGCCACACCCTTATAGGGTCAAATGTATCACTATACAAAACATGTTAAGGGTAAAGCCACGAAAAATTGTTCAATAACACACTTGAAAATGTAACATACAATAACACACTTGAAATAATTTATATACGTATACACGTCATATGCGGGAATAAACACACGCGAAAATATAACCTTTTTCTAAGATTAAAACTTTTAAATACTGTCTTAATGCACATAAAACTAGGCGATTCCCGAAAAACAACATTCATCACAGTAATTTTGATTTTAACGGATTGAATTTCAACACTTACCTTGTCAAATCACATTAAATAACTCGAAAAAACTAGATGACCAAAATTTTCGCTTCAACGACCTCACGAATTGCTCCCACTAAAATGGCTGACAGATGAAGACATTTCCCTAGAATCGTACGAAAGTTTGCCGTCATAAAAATACTTACAGTGTTGCTGTGGTTTGAAAATTAAATTCTACTGAGCATTTCGTGTTAGAGTCTGGCTAACGAAAATTGATACTCGAATTTTTTGCAAACTTTTTAAATGACAACACACGGTGCTACTACTATCGCGGATTTACCTTTAAATTGGGGTATTTTACCTTGTATTAAAAACTTTTTTTAAACCTACGTCATATACTAAACTGAAGAAAATGATTAATAATATAGTCTTCATCGTAATGAAGTAGGTACGCGTTGAAATCATTTGGGTCATTTAGAGATCAATGCCTTTGCATTTGTTTCTTTGGCATAATAATTACGTCATAATACAGAAAATAACTAACATAATGAACATAAAACAAATGCACGACAAGTTAGAGCTTGAAAAAAAAAATTGATTGCGATTCCCCCAAAGATTTGGATGAATCAGAATCATAGTATGGCAACAATGGCACATCGTGTGAGTGAGAGAAAGTGTTTCTCTCTCAGCTTAGGGCTGCCATACTGTTTTTTTTTTTAATTTGCCGCGCTTTTTCAGTTTCAACTTTCGTTAGCCAGACTTTACGTCACAAATCGAATTTGGTCTATATTTTCAATCGTGTTTTTTTGGTAATAATAGGTAGATATTGATTATTTATTGGTTTTAAAACAAGGCCTTAACAATATAAAATAGGTACAATATAGCATTATTATTATATACTACGAGACTAATCACGGGTAGCCTACCCGTGACCACGGTCGATGCAACTCGGCCGAAACGTCGGGATAAGGAGGTATTTATTTATCTCGTAATTTTAGTGCGCGATTAGTCCCGTAGTATATTATTATAAATTGTTTTACTTGTCAGTGCTGATAGCGGGTGCAGCCGTGGTAGTCGCAGACTGGCTGGTGGTCTGACCTGATGATATGCAGCACACAACTAGAGTCGTGAAGCCAAACCCACAAATCTGAAAAGCGAGGAGCAGTACATTAGGAAAAATTGAATTCTTGACACAAATACAGGATTATTCCTAATCAATTGGCATCCTTTTAGGAGCTTATTCTGTACATCAAAATTAACAGATATTGTTCTGCGACTTTTGTCACAACTAAAAAAAAACCGCTGTACCATACATTTTATCGCGGGTGAGCGATATTTTTTTATGGACGATCAAATTTTTGTTTTGAGTTTTGACAAAAGTTGTTAGTTTTGATGTACAGAATAAGCCTAAAAGGATGCTAATTGATTAGAAATAACCCTGTATGTTTTGTGTAGAGATCTGAAAATTAATAATTATATAGTTAATAATGTTTCTTGGTTTGTCTTAAATGATGATTTGAACAGCGTATGCCGAATGAACCCGGTTACTAAGTATTTCTAAATGATTTTTCCAATCAATTTATTTATCAATGTTTATGCCCAGAAATTTTGTCGATTCTACTTCTTTTACCTCTATACCATTATGATGTGCCCTTATCTTATCTTGTACAGCACGCTGCCGAAAATGCATCATGTTTGTTTCGTTTAAATTGATTTTTAAGTTATTGTCATTTAGCCACTCGATTATAGAATTTAAGGTATCATAAAAAAAGTTGCTGTCAACGCATGTTGGCAGGATTTTTCTCGGCCCTTATTTTTCAGATTTTTCTGCTCTAGCGGGCCAAATTCTACTCCAATCTTTCCTTTTTTTCTTATTTTCTTTCGAGGTAATATTTGTAGAGCTAGAGATAGTCAAATAATTGTTTTCTATTGTGTTGTAATATTCGGTAGGTTTTTGACAGTCGCGGCTCATTGTTGTTTTCTTGTTTCCATGTCAACGCCATCCGAGTCTGCGCAGACCGCCCACGTCACGGTCTGACGTCCTGACGTCTCCACTTATAGAACCTAAGTTTATTTTTATTTATATTTGTAGTATAATTCTTGTTATTCATGGCATTTTGCGCCCCGGCCGGGCCAAATGCAGTTTCCCAATACGTTAATGTGTCGCAGGGGGACATGATTCAGTGCCTAGAGTGTTCCCAAGTGCGATTTTTTAAAGGACAGAAAGGCCTCAAAATTCACCGTACGCGGTGCCATAAAAATAGCCAAATTACACTTTCGGCCCCTATTGCAGGCTCTGATGGAGCCAGCAGCAGTCCCGTGAGCGCTGCTGCTCCTTCCAAACCGCTTTGGGAGGTTCTTAGCTCACTCAAAACTTCTCTTCCTGTTTTAAAACGCATCCCGCGTGGTGCACGTTTTTCGGTTGCGCAGTGTTTATCTGCTGCTATTCGGAATGTTATTTCTAAAAATTCTTTAGTCGCCTGGGAACACCTCTTGACTTTTCCCTACGTTGTGCTTTACGTACATTCGGACCCAACAAACAAAAAATCCCTTACCACTAGGGTAAAGGAAAATTGCGTAAAGTACAGCGCATTGGAAGAGAACTCTTTAGATTTTGAAAGCATTATTCCGCCAACAAGGCAGAATAAACCAAATTCTAAAAAAACAGACGATTCGGTTACCATTAAAATAGTAGAGAGCAAAATTAGTGATGGCGATATCAAAGGCGCCGCACGGGTCCTGTTCTCCAGCGACACTATTGCCCCCCACACACCCGATACGGTCCAGTCACTCCGTGACAAGCATCCGCCGGCAGCATGTCTCCACCTGGAGTTTCGTCAAATTGGTTTGGAGCTAAATTTTTCGAAATGCGAACTTTTCGTTTGCGACTCATGTCCGGATAAAGATTTGATACTTAACAAATTTAATGATTTGGCACCTAACATCAAATCGGTAGACAAGTGTTCTCTTCGCCTTCTAGGTTCGCCGATATTAGATGAGTCTTTTCCGCCTTTCGTTCAAGAAAAAATTCAAAATTTTTTGAGTGCCTCTGATAGGCTACTCAAAATTAACGCCCACATGGCTTTTACCATTATAAGATGTTGTCTGTTTGTTCCAAAATTTATGTACGCTTTACGATGTAGTCCATTGTGGAAACACAATGAGCTCCTTTTGAGCTTAGACGATGTTGTAAAGCAGTCCCTAGTATCGGTTTTGAATATTGACATGAGTGAAAGGGCGTGGCTACAAGCCTCCTTGCCTGTTAGGCTTGGAGGGTTAGGGGTCCGCCAAATTTCAAGTGTTGCTTTACCAGCTTTCTTGTCCTCCATTCATAGTACTCAGAACTTGATTGAAAAAATCCTCGCACCTTCTTTAGGCCATTCTGGCGTAGATGTAGCTCATTTGAATGAGGCAACGAATGCTTGGAGGGTCGCTTGCCCAAATGCCGAGCTTCCAAAGACTTTATCGTCGCAGAGACTGTGGGATCGGCCGATCTGCGAACTAGCACGGAAATCTCTTCTAGACACGTGTCCTAGCGTCGCGGATCGCGCTCGTATCCTTGCAGTCTCTGTATGGGAGTCCGGTCTTTGGTTGCAAGCATTGCCCTCTTTCAATACTGGTAACCTTTTAGACCCAACTGCATTTCGTCTAGCTGTCAGCTTACGCTTGGGTGCAAGGTGTTGTGAAGCCCATCGCTGTCAGTGTGGTACTGCAGTTGACCAGCTCGGTCACCACGGTCTCTCTTGCTCAAGAAGCGCTGGTCGGATTGGACGCCACGCCAGCCTTAACGATGTCATACGCAGGGCTTTTGTCACCGCCAATATCGCAGCCGTACTCGAACCGAGTGGGTTGGCGCGTGGTGATGGCAAAAGGCCTGACGGCATGACGCTGGTCCCATGGAAGTGTGGACGGCCCTTAGTATGGGACGCAACTTGCGTCGATACTTTGGCACCGTCACATCTTCCTGAGACTCAGAGTAGGGCTGGAGCGGCGGCCAATTCGGCTGAGCAGCACAAGCGGCGCAAATATGCTAACCTCGGGAGTGGTTACATATTTGAGCCATTTGGAGTTGAGACTTTGGGTCCGTGGGGGCCGGGAGCTCATCTTGTTTTCAAAAGTCTTTCTGAGCGTCTGGTGGACGCGACGCGTGACCAAAATGCTGGTGTTTATTTGGCTCAACGTATAAGCATTGCCATTCAGCGTGGCAATGCTGCCAGCATGCTGGGCACGCTGCCAACTGGCAGTGGGCTTGAGCACTTGGATTATCTTTAGACCTTCAAGGGTCTGTGGATGATCCAATTGCTTTCTATGTAGTAGTAGTGTAGTATTGTCATTATATTTTAAATAAAAAAAAAAAAAAAAAAAAAGTCAAAAGGTATCATTAATGTCAGTTTTATATGTCAAATTATTATCACACTAGTTTTTACCTGCGGCTTCGCCCGCATACGCAATATATCATTATAATTTATAGCCTATGTGTTATTCTGATAAATAAGCTATATTATTGCAAAGTTTCATCGTACTTTTTGCGTGAAAGAATAACAAACATACATCCATCCATCCTCACAAACTTTCGCGTTTATAATATTAGTAGGAAGTAGGATGCAATTGGTACTGTAGTGTCATCTGCAAAGAGAATCGTCGGGTATAAAATAGCTTTAGGAAAGTCATTTATATACAGTGTAAACATAATAGGACTTATTACGCTACGCTTTATTTAGTTCGCTCTCGAGATCTGTATATGACTTCTTTTTTCGTATTTATATCTATTTTGGTGATATCTGTAAATTGTTTTCTATTGGTTAGACATGACTGTATTAAATCCAACGCTATATCTCTGACACAATATTTTTCTATTTTATTAAAAAAATATTGTGCAGGACGAAGTCAAAATTTTTTCGTCATGTCGCAAAATATGGCGCAAACTAGCTTGTTTTTTCACGACATTTATTAAAACGTCATAAATTGCCATATTTATAGTTCTTTTTGCTCTAAAACTTTTTTGCTCCTTACAAAGTATCTCCTTTTTAGGGTTCCGTTTTTTCCGTTTGAGGTAAAACGGAACCCTTATAGGATCACTTTGTTGTCCGTCTGTCCGTCTGTGTGTATGTCAAGACTCATTTTCTCGGGAACGCGTAAGGATATCGAGTTGAAATTTCAACTGTATACGTATATCAATGGTTTCTTGTAGTTGTGTAAAAGAAAACCTTCTCAGTTATCGTATAAAAAAGTTAGAGCCGTTTATGTCGTAAAAAACCGCACATTTCGACACTCACAAAAATCAAAACCTACAATGTACTTTCCGTTTACATAGAACTATAAAATTTGGCGAGAAGCATTGTCTCAGAGTACACATATAGGAATAAATCTGAAAACTATACATTTTTATTTACATCACAAAAAATAGAGCCTCAAAATTCACATAATATGGGATAAAAATTCAAAGTGAGTAAATTGTATCATGTAAGGTGTCATAGAAAAGAACTTTATTAGCGCATGCTAAAACAGATTTTTAAATATTTTAACAATGTGCTTGTACGGAACCCTCGATGTGCGAGCCTGACTCGCACTTGTCCGGTTTTTTAGAAACAGATATACGTTTCGAATAGTTTCGACAAAACTGGTATTAGATATATAGGCATATAATTAATTATCAATTTATGTTCTGTTGCGGACAGATAAGCCCTAAGTGAAAATGTACAGAGCCTAGGTCTCGTTTTAGCTTTCGTTTCAATACCTTTGTAATTGTATAAACTTTTAGATTTTTTTTTTTTTTTTTTTTGAATGACTTATAGCTGTTGGCCTCTGAGGCCTCTACAGCTTACCGGACATGGGCGAGCGCGGAAGGCGGCTGAGCCCTAAGATTAGGTTATAGGGTGACTAGCGCAAGGGCACCTGAGAAGGTACGGACCTCGGCTTGGGCCGTCACCCGGCGGGGGAGATCAGACTTGCCCGGGCACCCCAGAAGGGGTGTGCCCTGTGGCCCTAATAGGTTGAGCTGATTGACTATTTGGAGAGAATCTAACCGATCTTCTGACAGATCCTGAGGGTCCTCGACCTCGCCGGCGGGGTCGGTGTCTGACTGTGTGCCTTTGGTAACCGGCGCCTATACCAAATACGGAATACTTCCTGTTGCAGGGAGCTGTCGGATCGGGTGACCCCAGCGCCGCAGAGGTGACTACGGCGATGGGGTCATCCGGGTCGCCCAGGAGGTGTTTGGGGCGGCGACGGAGAGGAGGTGGGTGTGTAGTGTCTGGCGTGTAGTCCGAAGCTTGAACTACGAGTGGGTTGGGGTGATGAGGAGCCCTATCAAAGTAGCGGCGAGAAGTGTACTTGATGTACTGGGTAATGGAGGGGAGTTCGAGGTCGCAATGCAGGTCAGAGTTTCGCATAAACCAGCTAGCTCCGACTGCTTTGCGAATGAACCTATTCTGGATGACCTGAAGCTTGTTCAGGTCGATGGAGGAAGCGTGACCGAAGGCCACGGAAGCGTAGGTCATAACGGGGCGTATGCACGTTTTGTAAATTGTCACCTTATTTCTAAGGGACATTTTACTGCGCGCATTGAGGAGAGGACTGAGTCGTCCTAAGAAGAAGGCCGCACGGTTGCGGACAATCTGAATGTGCTTGGAGAAGTTGAGTTGTCGATCAAGGGTCACGCCAAGGTATTTGGCCGTAGGGGCCCAAGGGATAGGCTTTCCGTTAAGCGTGAGTTGCTTACGCGGATTGCTCCTGAGCTTTTCGGGATGAAAGTACATGGCTGCACTTTTGTCGGGATTGACAGTGATGGCCCAGTTCTTGAACCAGTCACCGAGCTTAGAGAGAGCTCTTTGGATATCGAGCATCTGAACGTTCCTTTTCCAGCCTCTAGAATAGAGGGCGGTGTCATCCGCGAAGAGCGCAAGCTCAACGTTGGGAGAACGAGGAATATCGCTCGTATAGAGCGAGTAGAGAACGGGGGCCATTGCTGAGCCTTGAGGGACTCCAGCAGAGATCGGGCGGGGGGCTGAGCGAGCACCCTCGACTTTGTAGGAGAACTTTCGACAAGAGAGAAAGTTTTGTATAATAAATACAAGTCGGTCGGGGAATTTCTTGGCGAACAGCTTGTAGACCAAGCCGTTGTGCCAGACTTTGTCGAAAGCTTTCGCTACGTCCAGGAAGACCGCTACGGTCCCCTGAGGCTTGGGCTTGACAAGATAACCGTGACTGGGTTTCTTATTGAAGCCTTCGAGAATGTACTCCGTGATGCGGTGTACTTGTTGAACACAAGAGTGTTTGGCCCTAAAGCCAAACTGCTCGTTGGGAAGGAGATTGTTGTCCTTTATGTGGGACCAGATGCGCTTCAGAAGGATGCGCTCATAGATCTTCCCCAGGGTACTGAGGAGACTGATGGGACGGTAGCTAGAGGGCTCAGAAGCCTTCTTGCCGGGCTTATGGATGCCGATGACGTCGGCGGACTTCCATGTTTCGGGGAACATGCAGTTGTTCATAGCCGCATTGAAGATGCTGACTAGAAGACATACAAGTGAGACGGAGAAGTGCTTGAGCACTTTGTTACTGATGCCGTCGGCACCGGGGGCTTTCCTGGCGTGGAGGCCCTTGATGATCGACTCGACCTCGGAGGCCGTGACAGGCTCGAGGGTATCAGTGGGGGGGACGGAGGATCTTTCTTCGACTTCTCTGTTCACCGTATCGAGGTGAGCAGGGTCGACCAAGTCTAAGCTGGGGCTGCACTGCGCTTCGAGGCTGTCGGCCAGGCACTCGGCCTTTTCCGCATCCTCGAAAGCAGGAGGTAGATTGGGACGGGTGAGGGGTGGCATGTTTGTCACTACGTCGGATTTCAGAGTTCGAGCCAGCCGCCAGTATGCCTGGTGGGTTGGCTGGATCTCCGAAAGCAGGCTCCCCCACCTCTGATTGCGGAGTTCACTTATGCGGTTTTTTATATCCCGCTACTCGTTTAATAATATTTGTGGCAATGCCGTCGTAACCTACACTGTTGGTATTTTTAATTGGAAAACCGACCAATGTAACTTTGCGACTACTAAAAAACGCAAACCACGTGCAAGTTTCATTTGTAACCTTTTGGCAAGATAGTTTAGACAAGTTACTGTTTAATATGGTATATATTAAACAGTAACTTGTCTAAACTATCTTCAAATTTAAAGTTGTGGAAATGTATAACACCATACTTGAGGAAAGTTAACTTTACAACTTTCAGATGTCTTTCATGTGTAATGTTACTGGATCTTCACTTTTTAAAGTTATAAAAAGTTTTGGTGATCAGCTCTAAGCAAGTTACAGGGCTTATTTACAGCGCGGCCGTTAGGGCTTCGTTTCAAGCTCGCTGTTAGCTTAAATGAACGTTGCAACCTTATATTTGTAAGTCACAAGCTTGTTGACGTTACTTTCAGTAATGTTATTGCAACTTTTGCTTGCTTAGCGGGGTTATGATAATAATGATTGAAGAGAATGAGGATTTAAGAAAAATAAGTTTTTGTTGTATACGTCGATCTATTAAACCACTTAACAAAATTCAATGCGGTTATTAAATATTATAACATTTTAGAACATATCTTACGGAAGGTTTATAGCTGCTATAATTCATTCTAAACGAATGATTAACCAGTCTTACTACCAGTAAATACGAACAGATTTTTTTACTCATGTTCAAATGTGTTAAAACAGCAGTAAACGGGTTACTCGTATTCATATAACAAATACAGGCAAATTTGCCAGGCGAAGCCTAAGAGACACCTAAGTAATTTTTAATAATCTAAGCTCATTTTTGAGTAGTCGCGCAAAAATTAAAACCTTACCTTCTTTTGCGCCTTCTGTATTTACCACAAAGACACACAAAACTAAGCAAAAACTAAAAATCAATTTGAATATCATGTTGTTTAAATTAATTATGATGCGAGTGAACCGGCTGAGACAAAGTTCGAGGCAAACTGATATAAGGAAAAAAGCAAAACCGGTGTCATTCAAGAATAATTTATTTTCGCAAGAAATCGCAACACCAACTTCCACCGGGTTCAGAATTCGAATTGACTGCCTCGGTGGCTCAGAGGTTAGTGACCCTGACTTCTGGGTCAAAGAACCCACGCCGGGTTCGATCCCAACCCAGGGCAAACATTTATGTGATGAACGTAGTTGTTTGCTTTGTGTCTGGGTGTTATTTAGGTACTATCTAGTTATGTTCGCTCATCGAACAGAACCACCTTTAGTACTCTAAACAATATGTTCTCTCCCACGTAACTTGATACTAGCGATAAGCGGCCTGTTCGCAATAGCGAACCGGGGATCGGTCTTATCGGTAGAGCTGAGTAAGCTTCTGTGAATAAGACCACCTAGATGAGTAAGTTAGCCTGTAAGATTTCTCAGTGTATTTTATTCATTAATTATAGTGCCTTTGCATCGGCAACACCTTTGTTTAATTTCTAGTTTTTAAAAACATTCTCTCGCGCTCCAGGAAGTTAACTGGCGCAGCCGGTAGGATAGTCGGCTGCTGCCAGCGCGAAAAGTTCGCTCGTAAATTCGGTGAATTTCCCCCGCGTTGTGCAGTATTAAGTAAACGGTGTTAATACTCAAGTCAGTGATATCCGTTCCGGCTATCCATACGAACCAAACAAATAAGTTATCTACGGGCGCAGAAAATGCAGGTCGGTTGGTGAGTAAGCCTTTTTCGCCATCCTTAACCTCACACCCCATTTTCCTCGAATTTTGTAAATTTAGACCTTGGTCATCGGTCAGATTTGCTTGTGTTAATTGTAGTATTGGAAAATTTGGTCTTAAATCGATTGAATTGTGTTAATTAAGGATATTTAGTAATATTAGAGTGTCGGAAAATTTAATCTCAAATCGGTTAAATTGTGTTAATTAAGAATTATTAATATTAAGTAATAGTATCGGTATTGACACTACCCAGACTTTAAATTAGGTGTGAATTATTTTAGTGTTATTGTGTTAAAATATAATTAAAAATGGCGCAAGAACATAGGGTTGGCGCTCTTGCACAAACAGAAATCCCAAAAGAAATGCTAGGACTTATCCCTGTCTTCAATGGGGAGACTAAATGATTAAATTTGTTCATGAGAAAGTGTGAATATGTCCTCCGACAACTACAGGGCACACCCACACGTAATGAGTTTCTTATGCAATGCATTACGAGCAAACTAACTGGGAAGGCCGCCGCCGTTATAAGCGAGCGAAGCGACTTCACGACTTACAACGAATTAAAAGAAGTTCTAGTGCAACATTTTGGTGACCCTCGGAGTGAGGAGTGTGTTGCCATAGAATTAGAAACACTTAAAATGAAAAACCATGAATCTTATTTAGACTTCTGCAGTAGAATACAAGATGTTAAGGCCATTCTAATATCCAAAGTCTTTCAATCCAACACAGAAGAAATGAGAGTCGCGAAGAAGATCATTTATGATCATACAGCATTAAACGTCTTCCTTTATAATTTGCCCGAGTAAATGGTTCGGTTGGTTAGGTTAAAAAACCCAACCTCACTGGAAGACGCTCTAAAAATTGTACTTGAAGAGGTAAACTTCCAGGAACAATACAATATGAAGTCAAAATTACTAAGATCTCAGTTTTCAATGCCCAGTAGCCAGAATACCATGAGACCCGCGATTCCCGCGCCTCAATTCCAGTTCGGTATACCTGGGAACCAAAATTTAAATAGGCCACCGGTTTCAGGGTTCGCACAGCCTCAATTTGGCTATCGCCCGCAGCTAGGCTCCGCGCCTCAATTTGGCTATCGCCCGCAGCTAGGCTCCGCGCCCCAATTTGGCTACCGCCCTCAGCTAGGCTCCGCGCCTCAGTTCGGTTATCGCCCGCAATTAGGCCAGCAATCAACACCGCAGCAAGGGTTCAGACCCCAATTAGGGACGACCCCTCAGCTAGGTTATAGGCCACCTCGATTCGGGTACAAACCACCCCAATTCGGGTACAAGCCACCCCAATTCGGGTATAAGCCACCTCAATTTGGCTACAAGCCACCCTACCAACCCCCTCAACAAGTTAACCCGCCGCACTTGCAATCCGGCGACGTATCTATGAGGACCGCCCGTCCTGCTGGATTTAAGCTTAACGAAATAACCGGTCACGACGACGAACAAAATAAATACCATGACGATGCTTACCCCTATGACCACGAAAACGACATGTACGGACAGTATGAATATTACGACCCTACAAACGACTTCGAATACGACGCATACAACAACGACTTGACATATGAGACCCCACTGACAGATGCAACACAAGAACAGCTGGCTGAAAATTTTACAGCACAAAGAGGCCTTTAGAGGACAAGAAGTGATAGAGCTAAATTGCGACCCCACACTTAAACTACCCCACATTTACATCCCTGAAATAGACGCGAAATTAATGATTGATACGGGTAGTACCAGATCATTTTTGAAACCTCAGAAAGCATATGAATTTTTCTACGAGAGCGTTAGGAACGAACCCTTTGAGGTAGTTAGTACGCATGCATCTAGTAGACATAGCGAAGTAGTCGAGATTTCACTCCTGCCAACATTCCGAACAGATGACAGCCACAAGTTTTACCTGTATAACGTTGACTCGAAATATGACGGACTGATAGGAAATGACTTACTAAGACAACTTGGTGCCGTAATAGACTTAAAGCATTCCGTGCTTAGAACAAAAACAACTCAGATCCCGATCATCAATACGAATTTGGACTATGAAATAGAGTTGCAACCCCGATCAGAACAACGTGTCAGAATACCAATAGACCAACACTCCGGTGAGGCTGTATTAGACTACCGAAATTTTGGCCCTGGTGTACGAATGCCCAGTGCCCTAGTAAACTGCATTAACGGATACGCAACCACCGTAATACAAAACACATCAGAGGAAATAGTGACTCTTACAGTAAAACGACCTTTACAGGTGACTAAATACGAGACTACCCAATGCGACCTCAATGCGACTAATGTGACTACTACTGACCCACAAACAGACAGAATACTGACTGAAAATTTGGACAAGTTAAAACTAGACCACACTAACCCTGAGGAACATGAAAAAATTTACAGGCTCTGCAATGAGTACAAAGACATCTTTCATTGTGACGAATTACCCCTGACTTTTTCCAACGCAGTAAAACATAAGATTAGGACAAAGAATGAGGACCCAATTTATGTAAAACCCTACAGGCAGGCCCCCGCTCAAGCGGAAGAAATAAACCATCAAGTAAATAAAATGCTACAGGACAACATAGTCCAGGAGTCACACTCCCCCTGGAATGCCCCAGTGCATTTAGTGCCGAAAAAGAGGGACGCGTCCGGGGAACAAAAATGGCGACTTGTAATTGACTTTCGGCGCTTGAATGAGATTACAATAGACGACAATTACCCATTACCGAACATCAGTGATCTTTTTGACAAATTAGGTAAAAGCACGTACTTTAGTACAATCGACTTAGCCAGTGGGTTCCACCAGGTTGAGGTAGAAGAGCGAGATAGACAGAAAACAGCTTTCAGTACGCAAAACGGCCATTTCGAGTTTTTAAGAATGCCGTTCGGGCTGAAAACAGCCCCAGGACCTTCCAGCGTACAATGGATCATATCCTGCGAGGACTGCAAGGACTACACTGTATGGTGTACCTTGATGACGTAATCATATTTTCGTCCAGCCTAGAGGAGCACATCCAAAAACTTAGACTAGTTTTCGACCGACTTAGAGAAACCAATTTAAAGGTACAGTTAGGGAAGTCTGAATTCCTACGTAGGGAAGTGCTGTACCTGGGACACATCATCACCAAGGATGGCCTAAAACCAAATGATGACAAAATTAAAGCCGTGATGAATTTCCCAATCCCGCGGACTACGACGGAAATCAAAAGTTTCCGCGGACTTGTAGGTTACTACAGACGCTTCATCCCCAACTTTGCAAAAATAACACAACCACTGACTTCGTGCTTGAAAAAACGCAATAAGGTTATAGTAGACCAAAATTACATTGACGCGTTTAATAAATGCAAAGAACTCTTGACACATGCACCCCTCTTACAGTACCCCGACTATGACAAACCTTTCATCTTGACAACAGATGCTTCGAACGTAGCCTTGGGAGCAGTTCTCTCCCAAGGACAAGTAGGCAGTGATAAACCTGTCGCGTACGCGAGCCGTACCTTAAGCGACACAGAATCTCGTTACAGCACCATAGAGCGAGAGTTGCTCGCTATTATCTGGGCAACAAAACATTTCCGCCCCTACCTGTATGGACGAAAATTCTTCATCTATACAGACCATCGACCCTTAGCTTGGTTAAACTCCCTGAAAGACCCCAATAGTAAATTGACACGATGGAGGTTACGCCTCCAGGACTTTGACTTCGAAATAATCTATAAAAAGGGGAAACAAAACACTAACGCTGACGCCCTAAGCAGAGTTAAAGTTAACGCCTTGACCGACGATGACTCAATGGCAGTGAACATAGGTGACCAGGAACCTAAGCCACAGACGAGTAGGCAAACACGACAAAACCTAACAACCGTGGAACTATCCGACGAAAGCGACACGATGTCTATTGTGACCCTCTCCGACTCTGACGAGTCCACCATATCGCTACCCGAGCTAGAAATAGAGAGACCGGTTATTCCGTCCCCGCCAGCCAGTAGTAGGACGCACACTGTGCACTCTGCTGAAGATATGGACTCCACCGGGATACCAATCCTTCACGAGGCCATTGATACCAAACCCAACCAAATTCTGGTATACTCATGGCTAAAAAACGAACTTCATGTCAAAGATATTTCCGTAAGGAAACACAAAATTTTGGAAGTTTTCTTGCCTATTAACAACCCCGAATTAGTCAAAAACTTTCTGAAGGAGTACGCTAAGCCGAAAGCAAAACTCTTTATTTATTTCGAGAATCCAGAGCACCGTAAACAATTTAGCACAACCGTTATAGAAATCTTTAGGAAAGGGACAATAAACCTAGTCGAGTGTACAGAGCGAGTAGTTTACGTAGACGACGAAAATGAACAGAAAGCAATAATAATAAAATATCACGAAGGAAAGACCTGTCACCGTGGCATTAAAGAAACATTAGTTAGGCTTCGTAGGACTTACTACTGGGACAAAATGCAAGAAACCGTTTCAGCCGTGATAAATAACTGTGATGCATGTAAGAAAACCAAATACGATCGAAAACCAATAAAACCCGTATTGCAGCTTACTCAGACCCAAGATGCACCCTTTCAGGAAATTTTCATCGACCTTTTCAGCATCGAGGGAAAGTATTACCTTACTCTCATAGACGCGTTTAGTAAGCTAGGCCAAGCATTCGAAATCCCAAACAAATCCACCCCTGAAGTTGTAAGAGCCCTCATGAAATACTTTTCATTTTACGGGATCCCAAAGAAAATCAGTTCGGACCCCGGTACAGAGTTCAACAACGAACTCCTGAAAGAATTCCTTAGCCTACACAAAATACAGAGACACATAGGCACTGTCAACAACCCCAATTCCATGGGCCTTGTAGAACGGTTCCACTCGACCTTAATAGAAATTTATAGGTTGGCTAAGTACGAACAGAAATGCACAGACGCCGCGTCTGTCATGACTTATTCCATCATGGCTTACAACCATACCATACATACTGCAACGGGCTTAACGCCCTTCGAAGTTGTCTTCGGGCATACCGACACAGACAACCCGTTCAACTTAGAATTTGAAAAATCTTATACACAGCAGTTAGTAGAAGACCACAGTAAACGAACAAAACATCTGTACACACACATATCTGAAAAACTTAAGGCGGACAAGGAAAAAGTTAGGACGAAACGAGGTGGGGAGGCCGACGTAGAACTTCCAGAAGTAGTATTCGTAAAGGACATAAATAAGAGGAAAAGTAAAGAAAAACCCCGCTATAAAAAGGCCAAAGTAATAGGCTCTGTCGAGAAAAATGTTGTCCCTGTCAAAGTTGAAACCGAGAGGAAAAATAGTAAAGCACCCATTAAAAACATAAAACGACCTCCGCAGGTGGTGCAGCGCGATGCTAGCAACAGCAGCAGTCGCCCTTCATCTGCAAAATCTTGAAGGAAATCCGGGACTCCTGCCAGTAAAGAAAGGTCAAGCTCACATGCAAACCGACAGTTGGACAATTCTAAAAACTATTAGGTTAGACAATATTTGGACCGATTTAAACTTAGTAATTTCAAAATTTGCGGAATTTCAGCAATTAATTTCATCTAACAAAACATTCCCGCACGAATTCATAGGAATGTTTATGCACGCAGAATACATGCGCGACATAACCATAGATAAGTATCACCAATTAATTCCTCAACGTGTCAAACGTGGGATACTTAACCCATTAGGATCCATTATTAAGATTGTAACAGGCAACTTAGACCATGAGGACGCCCTTAAATATGATCGGTTGACCTCAGAATCGAGTCATAACCAAGTTATATTGTCAAAGAAAATCACCATTGTCACTAAAATGCTAGACAGCCTAGTAAACGCCACAGAGTTAATTCAGCAAAACTCCCTAACGATGGATTCCCGTCTAAGAAGGGTTGAAACTACCCTTAAGGAGACTGTTATCCGAGAAAATAATTTAGGTATATCATCTTATGCGTTAGGACTATATAGTTTATTCATAAGTAGTTTTAGGACTATATTCATTAGATTAAGTGAAATCGAAACCGCTCTAGCTCTAAGCAAGGGCTCCATACTACATCAGGCCATAATTAACTCCACCGAACTGCTATACCATTTGAACCTGATAGCAGAATCTAGGAACCTGGTATATGTACCCAGCGAATTTAATTTAATTAAGATTGAGGAAACCATTGATGTAAAATCTTTTATCAAAAAAGACCAAATTACCTTTATTTTGGAAATCCCTCTGACCGATAATGTTACGTATAACTATTTCAAAATGTACACATTACCCATTCTCCTCAAACCTGAAAACCTAACCGTTGCCATATTTCCTAAGTACCCATTCCTATTGGCGAAAGGGCTGAAGTATCAGCCGATCGTGAAGCCGTGCCGCTCACTCGCTGCTGGAGACGAGTTTCTCTGCAACGATGACAACCGCGCCCCATACAGCGGACACTCCTGCGAGGAAAAACTCATGAGGTACGAGGACACCACTGGCATCTGCAAACAGCACCCTATCCACGTCGAGGACGTAAAGCTGCAGAAAATAGATAGAAACAACTGGATACTATTCACCAGATCGGAAACAACCCTCACAGAGACCTGCGGTGAAGAAGCTTCAAAGCAGCAGATCTGCGGGACGCACATCGTCACGCATCGAACAGAACCACCTTTAGTACTCTAAACAATATGTTCTCTCCCACGTAACTTGATACTAGCGATAAGCGGCCTGTTCGCAATAGCGAACCGGGGATCGGTCTTATCGGTAGAGCTGAGTAAGCTTCTGTGAATAAGACCACCTAGATGAGTAAGTTAGCCTGTAAGATTTCTCAGTGTATTTTATTCATTAATTATAGTGCCTTTGCATCGGCAACACCTTTGTTTAATTTCTAGTTTTTAAAAACATTCTCTCGCGCTCCAGGAAGTTAACTATCTATATAATTATGTTATGATTTTATTTTGAGTGCTTTCCACACTAGATTTTTTATCTCAAAGAGTTATCTTTGTGATAAGCATTTCAAAAATCTGAAGCGAACGCAGGATTTGAACCTGCCCCTTCGGATCACTAGCCCGACGCTCTAACCAACTGAGCCAGCCCGCCTCCTACGCAAGCTTCAAATTTCTGAATTGCTTACATTACCCAGCTTATATAATTATGTACTTATAAATATGTAAATGTAGTATATCAGTCTCTGGCAGCCATATCACAAGTTTTGCTTGGTTTGAGGTCAGAGGCCGTGTGTAAGATGTCCCCTAATATTTATTTATTTGATCCTCTTACAGTCTACACCATCACAAACCAACACTTCACACCACATCCTCTGCAACAGAGTGGTTCTCAACTAGAACAGGTTGCCTTAGGATGTAAACTCAGCAAGGACTATAAACACATTTAAGAATAGACTGGATCTTTGGATAAAGAAGGTAAAAAATGCTTGACTGATAAATACTAATTTTATTCGTTTATGCTTGATATAGGCTCATCAGCTTATACTTCTCGCTTATAAACAAATAAATAAATAATAGTTTGCACGAATCGATGTGACATCTATGTACATTTTTGTTGATTTATCAAAAACGGAAACGTCGAAACAACGTTGGAAGTATACCTATTCTTTCGATTAATAATTTTTTTTTTAAATCGGTTCACAATTGCCGAAAATTTCGATGAAATCTATTCGACAGACAAGCTTTCATTGGCCTATTTTGTATATTAATGACATATCATAAAAAGTATGTCTCACCTGGTTATCTGATGGGTGAAGGTCGTTCTTCCAAGTCTCTCCCCCAAATAGTGTGGTTTTCCGTGTCTGGGGCTATTTTGAATCTATACCTACGTATGCTTAAATGGTCAGCATAGCGAGTAAGAGGAGGAGCATTAAAGATTTGCGTTAGTGCGAACGGGATAGCGAAGTCATCATCATCAACGACATTGTCAGCCGTAGGATGTCTACTACTGTACACAGGCCTCCCCTATGGTTTTCCAATAAGTTCGGTTGGAAGCGGCCTGCATCCAGCGCATTCCAGCGGTCTTAATTAGGTATATCGTCGGTCCTGGTCTACCTGGTCGGTGGAAGTACTTCGCTGCGCTTGCCGGTGCTTGGTCTTCATTCGAGAACTTTACAGCCTCATCGGTCATCTGTTCTTCGAACTATGTGCTCTGCCCATTGTCATTTCAATTTGCTAGTCCGCTGGGCTTTGTCGGTAAATTTGATTCATCTGCGGATCTCCTCATTCCTGATTCGATCTCGCAGAGAGACTCCGAGCATAGCCCTCTCCATAGCTCGTTGGCATATCTTGAGTTTATTCATAAGGCCTGCCGTAAAAGACCACGTTTTTTTTTTATTGGAAAATTACAAACCACAGACTCCAGGGTCTGTGCCTTTTGTTAACTAAAATATTCAATTATTAGATGAGTTAGTACAATAGAGATGGGTTAGTTTAAATTTTAGCCTAAGTTAGTAGTTTCGGTGCATTGCGTGAATGCCACGAGCAGACCGGTGACCCGCAAGCAGCACCCGATCACGAGTGTGACGTATGTGCCAGCCATCGCTCCCCTCGACCATATTTTAGGGAAGAAAACGACCCGACACACGACACCGCCGCAAGAAGGAGCCATAGATGGCGAAAATGAATGCTCAGGGCATGCACGCAATGCTAAACTCTAGATATTAGACCACGTTTCAATAACGATAGATTTCGATGAGAGATGTATTGTATGCAATTCGATTCTGTTGGTTCAAAAATTAAGCTCCTACAGGTCCAGCATGCGTTCACGAAACGCCACGAAAAGAACTACGAAAGCTGTTTCGTTCAGACACGTCGAAAGAAATATTACGTGGTGCGCATTGCCTATGCCAGTTGATGCGATAATTTGACGTCAAAATACCTTGATACCTAGAATATTTAGGTTTTAATTGAATGGACAAACTCTAAAAGCAAATTTATAAGAAACTACATCACAATATTTTACTTGACTTAAGGAAACACTTAGATCTAACTTGTTCATTATTTTGAAACTTATATTATGTTCTGAGAGCAACAACAAAAGAAATAAAATTACTGCTTCTAAGAAAGGAAGCATAAAAGTGAAATTATAAAAAGTTTTTCAAAAAGTGTGTCTAAGAATATCTGAAAGTTTTATTACTTAGCGTCAAACTTTTGTGTTGATTTACAATGTTGAAACAATTCTTTTATTTGATGTTAATTCTAGGTAAGTATATATACGTAAGTAAGGTAAGTCATTCAAAAAGGAGGTTTTCAATTTTAAACTGTACGTTTTTTTCTTACGTGATTACTCCGCCAATTAGAAACCGATTTTGATAATTATTTTTTTGGTAGAGATGATATTTAAGGCTGAAACGCTAGAGGCAGCGTGCGAAATAAATTTTTATTCGTTCTATTTTTTTTTTATTTGTTCCTTAAGGGGGCGCCTAATGCCAAAATCGACTTTTTAAAGACGTGGTGTAAAAGTAACAAACATTTATATCCATATTAAAAAAATACGAAAATAGAAAGGAAAGATAGTACTAGAGTAATCGCCTTAGGAAAAAAATAATACTTCGCATTATAAAAAAAACTTTTTTTTTCAATTGCTCGAAATTGTCAGCGACAACGCCACATTATTTTTGACAAATTACGTAGCCAGACTAATGTTTTTTAGAGTAATCGATTAGTTTTTTTAATATATGCTTAAATTATGAATAAATAAGTAAAATGTCACCTAAAAATGTCTTCACACGAATTGGTATTTCGGACGAAATAATTGCTTCGGGTCGCATGCTAAGCCTGCAACTCCTCTATACGTAGTCCTTGCAAAGATCTTACTCTACTAAGAGCCACGTAGGCTTGACCTTCTTCAAACAGTTTCGCACCTAAGTATACGTGATCCACAGTGCTGCCCTGCATTTTATGTATTGTAGAAGCCCATGATAGTATTAAAAGCAACATTCTTCTTTCAGCCGTCCCGTAATTGTACTTAGCTGGAAACTGTATGGCTTTCGGGTGTATAAGATGTACTCCGTCTCTTGCGAAATCAATTCGGACGGAAGGTACATCTGTTGCAAACATCTGAGTTCGACGAAGTTGAGGCCAAACGATTTCGTTGATGTAGCCTATAGCGCCATTTACTAATCCCTTTGAAACGTCAATATTGGACCGTAGCATGACTTTTGCCCCCACAAATATTTCCAGTTCCGCTGGTAAACCCCCAGTTTTGTTGATATCAGCTGGTATTATAGTAGCTATATCCACATTGTCTGCATTTCGTGTGGCGTGTACTAGCTGATCCTGCGCTTTTATTTTGTAAATGCGAGCACCATTATTTCTGTACAAATTCAATACAGCAGAGTTGTGGTCGTTAACTTGTTGATTTGTGGGGTATACCCTTAACGCTTTGTCTATTGCAAACTCTTCACTCGTGTCTTGAAGAAGTCTTCCCATTAAAATACTAAAATGTTGGGTTGTTAGCTCACCGACTCTCAAAGCATTCAAAATATCAATAAAAGTCTGGTCACCTTGCTGACGCATATTTTCAGTTAATTCACACAGCGTGATTAAACGCCAGAGATGTGTAGCTGGTTGGAGATTTATTTATTTATTTATTTTGGTTGGGAAAACGCGTTTTAACCTTTCACCTTAACTTGAGTGGTGTACCGCTAACGACGTATCATTTTTAGCCACCCTAACGCCACACAGTCCTCAACACGATACAAAATCTTTAATTGGGTGGTGGATTCAGGCTGGATTAATCAGATACCTAAATTACAGATTCAATTTCAAAATTTAAATCT
Organism: Hypomecis punctinalis; assembly: GCA_949316475.1. Lineage (NCBI taxonomy): Eukaryota > Metazoa > Arthropoda > Insecta > Lepidoptera > Geometridae > Hypomecis > Hypomecis punctinalis. The sequence goes on from OX438822.1 coordinate 6,142,557, forward strand.
TATTATCATACGCCATTTAGTGGCTGCGCCCATCTTAAATATTGAGGTTGTAAAGTGCACTGTATTCTTCTTGTCAAGCCCTTTTATTTGATACCCATATTGGTGGGATTGATAAAAAATTGTTATCAGTCATTTGTTAGCGGCGGCCATCTTAGATTTCAATTTTACATAGTATATTGTATTCTGCTTGTTGAGCCCTTTCATTTGATACCCATATTGATGGGATTGATAAAACCTACGTTATCCGCCATTTTGTAGCGGCCGCCATCTTGGATTTCAATTTTTTATAGTATATTGTATTCTGCTTGTTGAGCCCTGTCATTTGATACCCATATTGATGGGATTGATAAAACCTACGTTATCCGCCATTTTGTAGCGGCCGCCATCTTGGATTTCAATTTTTTATAGTATATTGTATTTTGCTTGTTGAGCCCTTTCATTTGATACCCATATTGATAGGATTAATAAAACATAAATTATCCGCCATTTTGTAGCGGCGGCCATCTTGAATTTATAATAATAATGAATAAACATAATTGTATTGTCACCAAAATCCAAAGTGTATACAAAATTTCAGATTAATCGGTTGACAGGAAGAGGGTGAAATTTGAATTACTAAATTTGACCCAAGAATAAATAATAAAACAAACGGGGTGAGCTAAATAAAACCGTTTAAAAAAAAGTTTAGCCATTGACACGAGATGAATAAATGTCATCATAGGTCATCATCGCACAAACATTTTTCGTAAATTCAAGGTAAGTTGAATTAGCAATAGAACATGTACTAAAAACCTCAGACCAACTAAAAAAAACCGGACAAGTGCGAGTCAGGCTCGCACATCGAGGGTTCCGTACAAACACATTGTTAAAATAATTAAAAACCTGATTTAGCATGTGCTAATGAAGTTATTATATATGATACCTTACATGATACGATTTACTCACTTTGAATTTTAACCCGCCGTTTGTGACCTATATGTCTCAGAGACCGGCAATAGAACATGTACTAAAAACCTCAGACCAACTAAAAAAAACCGGACAAGTGCGAGTCAGGCTCGCACATCGAGGGTTCCGTACAAACACATTGTTAAAATAATTAAAAACCTGATTTAGCATGTGCTAATGAAGTTATTATATATGATACCTTACATGATACGATTTACTCACTTTGAATTTTAACCCGCCGTTTGTGACCTATATGTCTCAGAGACCGGGTGTACAGAAAAAATCGAATAACTTTTTAATCCTTGATCGATTTGAGCTGGAATTTCGAGTAGCTGCCTAATTTTACGATTCTCACCACTGAGCAAACTGGCAATAATAATGGAAAAGTAGAAGAAGTTGGACTTTTGGCATCCATCCGGTGCCTGAGACCGGGGTCACAAACCACGTAAGTCAAATGAACATGGCATTATTTTCAATGTTTTGCAAAAAATGACGTAATCCTCATTTTTTTATTACCTTTAATTATTTTATTGTGTAACTATATGATCCAAAAGAATTTTAGTTAGTTTTAGCAATTTTTTTTTAAATATCTACTGAAATACATTCACTATGCAAAATTAAAAATTAAAATCTTATGAGACTGCAGGTTAATTTAAAACTGGTTACAGGCACAGAGGACACTTAAAACTAATTATTATCATCATCTTCATTATCATCACCTTTGTCTCAAAAGATCCTCTGGTGAACTAAGTCCAATAAACAGAACAACAGTAGGACCAGATGAAAACATTTTACAGGCTGCGTGTTCTAGTATTTTTATTATTTTTCTACACTTAAAGTAAATATCCTACGCTATGTTTTCGAGCTTTTAGTCTCTATTTAAGACTCATAAAATATTGATTACCAAAAGAACCATTACTTTGAAACAGTTGGCAAACATCGTGTTGTTAAGCACTATCTCATCCTCTCTGCTGGTCTTTGGGTGGGTTTTCTATGCTATGCTTACCGGTCAGCAGTCTCTAATCGAGATTAAAATAATCCTTGAAATGTTTTACTACTCAAAATGCAAATCTGCAACATTTGTTTGTATACTGAGCGTGTAGCTACATCTTTGAAAAGAAATTGACGGTTGAAAAATACTGCACAATTGAGGAATGATTAAAAAAGAAATTATATGACAAGGATACTGTATTTGTTTATAATCTTGAGTATACTTCATCATATCTATGATAAAGTTAAAAAAATTAGAATGATTGAATGACATGGTTAAAAAATGACTAATTTTAGACATTTCAGTTTCGTCTCTATGAGACCTAATAAATAACAAGTAATTTATATAATACCTATGTTAAACAATAGTAAAAAAATGTGTTTTTATGGTGTAATTATTTAAAATGGGATAAACGGCCTAGGTAAAAAAATATTGTGCTTAAAAAACCCGGTGCGTGACACCGGGGTCACAAACGATGTAAGTCAAATTGACGTCACAAACGGCGGGTTAAACCTATATTTTGTGAATTTTGAGGCCATATTTACTTGTGATTTAAATAAAAATGTACAGTTTTCAGATTTATTCCTATAAGTGTAATCTGAGACAATGCTTTTCGACAAATTTCATAGTTTTATATCAACGGATAGTACCCTGTAGGTTTTGATTTTTGTGAGTGTCGAAATATGCGGTTTTTTACGACATAAACGGCTCTAGCTTTCTTAAATAACAATTTAGAAGTTTTTCTTTTACACAATTGCAAGAGACCATAGTGATATACGTATATAGTTTAAATTTCAACTCGATATCTTTACGCGTTCCCGAGATAAAGAGTCTTGACATACACGCAGACGGACAGACGGACAGACAGACAGATGGACAGACGGACGGACGGCCAGACGGACAACAAAGTGATCCTATAAGGGTTCCGTTTTTCCCGTTTGAGGTACGAAACCCTAAAAATCAAGACGGAACGTCGTGAACAGGTAAGTGAGGCCGGTTTTTTATACATGTGTGAGTGCATCGATGTTGCGCCGCCATAGTTCGACTGAAGCCAAGGCAATAGTTTCTTTGGGCGTGTACATGTGTGCCTTGTATCTGTACACGGCAAAGCTTAGTCACAGCCCGGACACTCCGCGATTCTTCATACAAAATCTGCTGTCTTACGCACACAACAGTACATTTTACTCACAGACACTACACATACGCACGAACGCTACACGGGTATTTGTGTGTAGAACGCCTATGGTTGTCAACGACCCATGTCGACCGTATGAATTGTAATTCTGACTTACCAAGAAGTTTTGTGTAAACTATTTATTTTATTTGAAACAAAATATCAAGAGGAAGTATCTAAATTTAAATGACATAATTTTTATAACAATATTATCTACCTACTAAAAGTAAATAAGGTATCTTATTTTATCTTTAGGAAAATAATGAAATGATATCTTGTCGCGCATTGTTGTAGTACAGCCATAGACAGCACACGTCTTCCCCATTGTAAGTCTGTATTTTTTGTAGTAGAAATCACCGGCCTGTGCAGCCCGCGCGCAGAATATATAATATATGGCCTGACGCGGGGTAGAAGTGAGGAAGACTCAAACGGGTGGGGGGTAACGAGTGGCCGTTCTATACGTAGTATTATTATATCTTCTTTGGCTTAGTTTTGCCGGCTCCATTGGTTTATTCAACACATTGTCATAATTTTTTTTTGGTCTGAGCTAAAATAAAAAAATGCATTTTGCGCTGTCTCTAGCGCTTCAATGAAGTGGTCCTATTTAAATTATAGCGAAATAGGCTGAGTCGTTTTTGAAAAAATAAAAATAATTTTACTTAGTTTAAAAATTGCTACATCCATGATAAAACGATTTGTGCAAATTCTTCGAATCATGTACACGGTTGGAGTCGAACAAACCTGACGATATCTCACCAAAAAAGATCATAAATCATAAAAATGCCTCACGAAATTTATGCAGGGTTAATTCTAATCAATTAGCATCCTTTTAGGGGCTTATTCTGTACATCAGAACTAACAACTTTTGTTCTGCGACCTTTGTCAAAACCCAAATGTTTTGAGACTTCTATTTTTTTTAGTTTTGACAAAAGTCGCAAAACAAAAGTGGTTAGTTTTTATGTACATAATGTTAATTGATTAGAAATAACCCTGTATATGCCCCCTAAATCCGGAAGGTGCGAAATCATCCACGTGGACGAGATCCTCTTGGACGTTTGGACGAATAAATCTACATAGCGTAATCGGTCGAACGTCGGTATAAAACAGTTTTTTATCTTATTTAGTAACACAATACAATATATTGCTTTCTTTTAGCTACACAATCCGGGTTGAGGTGTTGCCAACAGTTCATTCCTTCTTCAGAGGTACACTACAATAATAACTACGACACGTATGACACTCCCTGGGGTGAGTTGTTATCTTCGAGCAAATATCAATAGAGTCACAATCGTGCAAAAAAGTGTCCCAGCCAAATCTCTGCCCAAATTACGTAGTGGGCAGGCTTTTTATTCAGTCGTAAGGAGATTGCCAGCCGACTACAATGCCGCATGATGTCAAAGTGCTCAGTTAATTTGGTGACATAACGTTGAGTTTCGAGAAAACGGGTCATGGTGAATTATTTAATGTAAATATCTATGTCGGTATGTATGACGGCGCTCGTACATTTTTTTACTATTTTCACTAAGGAACTGTGGCTCTGTAGATAAATTATTTGCTCGAAGGTTGTTATGGATTACTGAACTTTGTATGTATCGCATTTTTTAACACGCTTTTTTTGGTCTACCTGTGTGTAACTATGTAATGGAATCTAAGGTAACTAATTTAACCATCTTCCAAGGATAATGAACATTGGCATCAGTCTGTATGTAGTTCTGATGACAATACAATAATATGGTATTCTGATGACAATACAATAATATGGTATTCTGATGACAATACAATAATATGGTACTGTCGAACTGATCCGATGATGGAGCCGGAAGATATGAACTGGAAAATCATATCATAGCTGTTTTGGATTTCTTAGAAAAGTCATGTAATGAACTTTGACCGCGATTAGGTTTCAAGGTCTGATGATGAAGTCGGAAGATAGGCACTGGCATTCCATGATAGAATATTGTATCATAGTCGTGTTTGCACTTGTGAAAAAGGCCACGTAAGCGTGTTTTTTAAACTATTAATTTATTATTAGGGTTCCGTGGTAAAACGAGGAACCCTTATGACTGCTTTGTGTTCGTCTAATTTATAATTCTTTATAATTAATTTATAATTCTAATTTCTAAACTCTGTATTTTAAGGGGTAGGTTTCTCCCATACATGTAAAATAGGGATGACAATTTTTTTTCTACCTCATCCCCTCATGTGGGGTATCGTTGAATAGGGTTTCTAAAATGAATGTAAGGTTTCTTACATTCATCAAACTAATTAAACTTGTTTTTACTTGCACCACAGCGCAGTATGGTACACTAATACCTATTCATTTGTAATTTGATCCAGTCAGCATTAAAATTGCAATAGTACCTACTGCATTCAAAGTTTAATAAAAATATTTGTTAGCTATATTATTAGAACTGTAAATACTTTTGATTAATGCTGACTGTATTTCACTACTTGTCTAAGAACTCTGTGAAGGGTTATTTAAAAAACAAGACATATATTTTCATATCACCATTTATTTAAGAAAAAATATTATACAACATTATAAACTAGATATACAATAAAACCCATCCCATCTTATTATAGAACATTAAAATACTATTACATAAAACTTCCTTTTCACTTAACTCATAAGTAAGTAGGTAGGAAGGTAGGAAAGTTTTTCTTTGCGAGAGCGCTACGATAAGGATTCTTCACTCACTAACCGACTGACTCGTTACGAAATCTCGAAAACTATTTTATTTAAATTTAATTCTCGAAATTTATTTATAAAACATGAGCGAGACCCGCCCTTATAAAATGGAGTTGTGATGACCCCAAGATAGAGTAGACTTTCTATCTTTCAGAAGAATGCGTTTGTCGTCATTCGAAGTAAGAGAGACTTTGTTCCGTTCTTGGGTAAATATTTGATGTTTGACGGATCTAAATAAAATGTTTTTCTTTGATTCTATAGAATTATTAAGAAAAACTTGTTTATGATCACTAAACTTCCATTTGTTGATAACATTTTTTTTACTCCTTTTGCTTTTTTATGTTCCTCTTCTAGAGTTTTTATACAGTACAGTGTGTTTAGTCTAGGTTTTGCATAGTATACTTAAACTTTCGCGTTTGAGTGTAGCTCCATACCATACCATATGTACAGCGCCCCTAGCGAAAACGAGCAAGAACTAGTCGTAAACAGATTTGGTAGTATAAGATTACAAAACGGCAGTTTACATGCTGTTTTGCTGTTTCGTTCAGTCATACACAAAACAGCGTGTAACTTTTTGTATCAAACGGCAGTACGAGTGTGCACTTTGACAATTTACCAACCGTATTTAAAACAGTGAACTTGAAGTTTACTGTTTTCAAACTCACTGAGAAATATTAGGTGAGAGCGTGCATTATTTCTTCAAGAAATTGTGCAGTGTAGCCTTAATGTATTTCGAAGGCTGTATTTTGTCGCAAGATTCATCGCAAAACCCAAAACTTTGCAATCAACTTTGTTAAAACGTAAACATATACTTATGTTTACAAGTCAATACTACGGGTCAAACATCATTGATCAAAAGAAAGAAAATCAGCATTACCTAATGCAGAAGACTATATTGATGCATACAAAGCTTGTCAACAAGGAATATAGTATCGTGAATACAACGCTCAACAATAACCTGTGTCAGTCAACGAAGTCAACAGTTTAGAATTAAGCTCAAACAATAACATCTGAAGACTGGTGCACCAGTCAAAAGCTCAAGAGACAAGTTAATGCCAGTGCCAATCCGGAGTATCAAACATAAATCTTCTGCTAAAATAATCTCCTCCTGTGTGTTTTCCACAATGCATGCTAAGTGTAACAATGTGAAAAGAACTCGGTGCTTTTGAGATAAATATGTGTTTATCCAGTAGAAATCACACACATATGCAATGACCTTCCAATTTCTTGTAATTGATTAGGTGACTATCATGCCTGATCTACTATATGTTTGTATTGAATATCTCTTGTTTTTGCTTTAAAATGAACTATCTATTATTAGAAATTGCAATATTACTTACGAGTATATGTACATGTGTGAAACTTGTGTGAAATGCATTGCATAAATTCAAACTTATGAATGTTGGGAAGTAAACATTAAAGCATAGCACAGGATTTTTCCTTTTTTGCCCTTAACACTATAAGTAGTCAACTGTTCTTGTATGAGCAAAAGACAAGCAGTTGTTAGGGATGATTTATATTAGACCGGGCCGGGCAAAGGCTGTGGATGGGTCACTAATTAGAGACGTTGCATACATTTAATATGAAACTTTATATTATAACGAGGCATAAACAGGACATACTTCTGGGCCCAGCATTGCCTAATATAAATCATCCCTTAATGTAGACAGAAGTTATTTTACTGTTCATTGTGGGAACCTAACTATCAATACACAATAATTAATTACTTACATTTTTCATTTGAATATGTAAATTTTATTAAAATAACGAAAATTCATACATTACTGAATGAATTGTAATTATTTATAAAACAATAATTTTATATATTATGAAACAGTGGAAAGCAGCGGCAGGAAAATTTTCAACGTGCTAAACTTTTATTTGTATTCAAGCAGATAGGCTTCTAGTACGCTGTGCTTTTAACTTCCAGTTGTAACTCGCAGTAGCTACTAGGTTGTTTGTTTACATCGTCTTCACAGCTGAAAAAAAGAAACAATTTATATTAATTTCTACATTTCTCATTCATATGAATGTAAGTAAGATGATTATAAATTGAGGTCTGATAATCTAATCCTAAGCCCTAGGTATTATGGTCAAGTTAAACTAAGAATTTTTGATTTGGATTAAGTAATGAAAATCACTTGTTGGCTATGAGAAGCACCACCATTATCAGCCGAAGGAAATCCACTGCTGGACATAGGCGTCCCCTATTGATTTCCAATAAGCTGGTTAGAAGCAGCTTGCATCCAGCCCGTTCCTGCAGCCTCAATTATTCATCTGTCTATAGTAATTATATACCTACCCTGAAGACAGCCTACGTTGCACTTGCCGGGGTATGATTTTTGAATTTTCAATGCGCTGAACATTTATTTTTATTCAAGCAGATAAGCTTCTAGTACGCTGTGCTTTTAACTTCCAGTTTGTAACACGCAGTAGCTACTTGGTTGTTTGTTTACATCATCTTCACAGCTGTAAAAAAGAAACAATTTATATTAGGTAATATTAAGTTTTACATTTCTCATTCATATGAATGTAGGTAAAATGATTATAAATTGAGGTCTGACAATATAATCCTAAGCCCTAGGTATTACGGTCAAGTTAAACTAAGAATTTTTGATTTGGATTAAGTAGTTAAAATCACTTATTGGCTATGAAAAGCACCATCAATATCATCCGAAGAAAATCCACTGCTGGACATAGGCCTCCCCTATTGATTTCCAATAAACTGGTTAGAAGAGGCTTGCATCCAACCCGTTCCTGCAGGCTTAATTATTCATCAGTCTATAGTAATAATATACCTACTTACCCTGAAGACAGCCTACGTTGCACCCCGGCAAGATGTGGTTTCCATTTGAGTACTTAATTTACAGCCAATATTTCTATGAACTGTTAAGTATTGCTAATTCTTTTTAAATTGAAAATAATGAACATTGAAATGTATGAATTAAATAATAAATTCAAATAGGTTATGTTATGTTTTGATTCGATTTTTTCCTTGATTTATATCGGCTACCAGGATCAATTTATAATTTTCCCTAATTTGTGTTATTATTCCCTAAATGTCAATATTTCAAAAAAACATTTCAAACTTATTTGAAAGGAAAGTTCTTACTAAATAATTTACGACAATTTCGATTAAATAAATAATTTACGACAATTTCGATTAAATAAATATTTTCCCATTTCACTTACTTCATCTTACTCGTGTCGTATTCTTATTCCGTATAATAATTTGGTGTGTACTTAGGTATCCATAGTCATTCTGACAACCTCGCCTTCATGAATCTGGTTTTGCTTTTAGAAACACCGTTTAACGTCAACCCACACGATGTGCAGTTAAAAGAAGAATTCCAATCCCACTTGATATAATCATTATCCTTTCATGGCAATGGCTAATTGTTTATTTTTTTAATTGAGAGCATCATTACTCTGGCGATTCCAATTATTTTATGACTTTGAAACTGAAATATAGGTAAAACTATAGTAATGAAACTATGAATTATTTTCCTGACAATATTATTATTTTTAATTTAATTTCCCCAAATTTGTGTAATTTTTCCACTAGTTGGTAACCTTTTCGTAAAAGATTATGACTTGACAGTGACAATGATATCTCTCAGCCGAAATTAAAAAAAAAGGATTCAGGCACATTTGCCAATGTTTATTTTAGAATATTTAATATTTTATCATAAAATAATGTAAATATAATATTGCTCTATTACTTGTTAAATTCCATTCTTTATCGTAAAATAATGTGGATATCGCTATATTACTCATTAAACTTAATTCATGCTGTGATTGATAATCACAAGTAAATTATACAAAATGTTGGTCTATTAATGTTTCTCTTTCCCGCCAATACTATTTAGTTTTCAAGCTTAAACATTGGGTTTAATGTCAAATGCTTGAAAATGGCGACGTATATCCCTATCTCTTATTATCCACTGATGTGTGAAAGAGAAAAATGATGTTCATTCGTTTTCATTCTTGTCACGAAACAGTTGGTTTTGCTGTCTAGACTGTTTGTCATTTGAGACACTTGGACTGCCGAAAATACATCGAACATGCCGTTTCGTGTTTACTCCAGACTCACTACAGTTTGTGTATTGGGTTAACTTGGACTAAGGCTACAGTTTAGACCTAAGCCCCACAAATTCAACAATAGGTTTCCCACCCATTTCATCTTTAAATAATCCGAGAACCTTTTTGTTACATCGATATATACCATAAACGTTATTTTCTGAATAATTGCTTGTATCAAAATAAGATAGAAAATGTGTATTTAAATCTTTGTAAATATCTTTAGTTTGTACTGAATATAAGAAACTATCAGTATCCGTATAGCACAATTTTAATAGATGTCCGTAAAATGGTTTCAATACTGAATAATGAAAGTCATACATATTATTATGGCTTTCCGAAATTTCTAATACAGTAAATCCTACGTAAATTGGTTTATCGAGTAAGGTTGTTTCCGGTTTCATTTGAATAGCAACAAAATTTTCTGTGAATATGGTTGAGCTATGGTAGTTAGGTCTAGCTAGCAATTGTTCTGCTGTATTCATCTTTTTTGTTTTGTTATTTTTATCAGTCCATTGATTAACCAATTTAATATTCACTCTTTTTTGCTATCTTCTAACGTTTTGCCAAATATGCTATTGTTAAGTAACTTAAAAAAATCTTGTTCGAATGCTGATTTTGCTTTTGTTCGCAGTTCTGTATTTAAATCAATATACTTTTTCAAGAATGGGCTTTGCTTAAACTTTATAGCTCTATGATTTTTTTTTAACAACAACCCATGTTTCAAACAGGTTTTAAGATGCAGATAATGAATAACGTACTGAAATTCATATTATATAAAGCTGAATAGTTGTTTAGGGGGATGGAGAAGTGGTGGGTTAAAAATAATTATAGATTTGTATAGAGATGAGAAATTTATCGGGAGGAAAAATCCCAAAATCTTGAAAAGTCTACTCCTCGACCTGGACCCCTAAGGGATCTCAAAAACGGTGAGGTTTAGGGGTATACTGTTTGAACTAAATAGAGAGTACTACCTTGGTACTTTTTGGAAAAATCAAAAAAAATATGGCTCCCATACAAAAAAACATGGCCGCCATACAAATTTGACATGCTTATAACTTCCAAACGGTTATACTTAGGTATAGACTGTTTGAACAAATGTTATAGCCAATCGATAGGGGCAACTGCCTATGATGACAAAAATCCAAGATGGCGGATTCAAGATGGCGGCCATTTTTCAAAATGGTCCGAGGGGGCTGATTTTTTGCATCCGGGGGTTTTTGGGGTCCCTCATTTCATTGGCGAAAAAAAAATTTAAAAAAGTTTTTTTTTAAAGATGGCCGCCATACATTGAATCTTTTTCATCTTTAGAGAGTTGTTTTGAGGAAACTATTAGCAATAACGAAAAACTGATTGCAGATTCGTATATCAATGGAATAGTGGTTTAAAGAATAAATGATGAAACTTCGGAAGGTCAACTCTTCATATTGGACCCCCAACGGATCTCAAAAACGGTGGGGTTTAGAGATGTGCTTTCTTCACAACATACTGAGTACTACCTTGGCACTTTTTGAAAACGTTAAAAAAAATCATGACTCCCATACAAAAAAACATGGTCGCCATACAAATTAGTCGAAAAACTTAGGTATGAATTTTTTGAACAGCAGTTGTAGCCAATTTACTGAACCGATTTAGATTTTTTTTTCACTACTGGAATCGGTATTTAATACTCAATGATATTGATATGTATTCTATTCAATCATAGTACAAGTTCAACCTAATATTTCGAAAATTGTAAAAAAAGTCGGCAAAAAATGCAAATTTTCGACCTTTGAGACGCATGCGCTGACTACATAGTGCATAATACATAAAAATGATGTACTATAAAAATAACCGGCTTTACCTGTTCTACAAAAAAGTCCGCGACAGCATATGTCTATCTCCTAAGGTTTTTGAACTATGACAGTTTTTATAACTATAATTAGAGAGCGAAATAGTAGGTATTTTTAAAATGTTTTTTTACAAATAGTGTATGAATCCTTATCCAAATAAACACTTTAGTTAGCTTGGTCATTTCATACAGATCAAAATTGTCATTCACATCAAATAATTTCAACGAATAGTTTCGAAGATATCGTAAGATTAAAATTACAACGCAATAAAAAATATTGCCGCTGTAGTAACTGTGTACATATTCTGTGCCATGACTTCTATTTATATCTAGAATACAAAGCTTTACTTTATCTAAGATAGATAAGGTATTTAAGATTGAGATAAGAGCAAGTTTTGTCTTAGTTACAGTAAAATTTATCTGAGATTGAACTATGAGTATACCTACACCGCTCGAATACGACTTTCCATATCCTTCAAGTAGAAAGCGGAAGCACTATTTTGAACCTTATTTTCATAGAAATAAAATTGATAAGATTCATCATTCAGCCTATACTTACCAGTATAGGGAAGTTATGCAAAAGCCGAACACCCGCCCGCCGACCTCATGCCTCCCGCGCGCACTCTATGCCCGTGTTCAATAGTAGGTACTCAATACTACGGTTTTTTTAGGATGAAAACTGTTGTACGATTAGTACATACTAAACCCGCGTTTTTAATTATGGCCGCCATACATTGGTTCTTTTTCATCTTTAGATGATTATTTTGAGGAAACCATTTGCAATGACAATAAACTGATGGCAGATTCGTATAAAGATGGAATAATGATTTTAGAAAAAAATGGTGAAACCTCCGAAGGTCATGTCTTTTTATTGGACCCCCAAAGGATCTCGAAAACGGTGGGGTTTAGAGATGTCTTTTATTCACAAGATATTGAGTACTACCTTGGCACTTTTTGAAAACGTAAAAAAATATCGTGACTCCCATACAAAAAACATGGTTGCCATACATTGCCTCTTTCAATCATTTAGATCGTTGTTCTGAGGAAACCATTAGCAATAACAAAAAACTGAGTGCATGCAGATTCGTATAAAGATAGAATAATGATTTAAGGATTAAATGGTAAAACCTCCGAAGGTCAACTCCTGGTATTGGACCCCCGACGGATCTCGAAAACGGTGGGGTTTAGAGATATACTTTATTCTCAAAATATTGAGTACTACCTTGGTACTTTTTGGAACAATTAAAAAAAACATGGCTCCCATACAAAAAAAAAATGGCCACCATACATTTTATTTTTCACTCAGTTTTGTTTTGTTTTTTGTTTAGTTGTTATTAGGAAACTATCAGAGATGGAAAATATAGAGGTGAGAATATGATCGTGAGAAGAAATGAAATCTCGGAAGGTCAATTCTTCAACCTGGACCCCTAAGGGATCTCCATAACGTTGAGGTTTAGAGATGTACTTCCTTCACAAAATATTGAGTACTACCTTGGTACTTTTGGGAACAATTAAAAAAAATTGGCTCTCATACAAAAAAAAACATGGCCGCCATACATTGCATTTTTCACTCATTTAGATAGATGGTTGTTTCAAGGAAACTATTAGAAATGACAAACAACTGAACCCATTTTGACATTAAAGATGGCGGATGTCACTTTTGTTAAAAAGTCGTCATGGGTATCGTTTTCGAGGTATTCGGGAGTGTTAATTTCAAAAATGGCATCAATTTTGAAATTCAAGATGGCGGATGTCACTTATTTGCAAAAAGTCGTCATTGGTATCGATTTCGAGGTTTTCGGGGGTGCAGATTTCAAAAATGACATCTATTTTGACATTAACGATGGCGGATGTCACTTTTTTGCCAAAAGTCGTCATGGGTATCGTTTTCGAGGTTTTCGGGAGTGTAGATTTCAAAAATGGCATCCATTCTGACATTAAAGATGGCGGATATCACTTTTTTGCCAAAAGTCGTCATGGGTATCGTTTTCGAGGTTTTCGGGGCTGTAGATTTAAGAAATGACATCCATTTTGACATTAAAGATGGCGGATGTCAATTTTTTGATAAAAGTCGTCATGGGTATCGTTTTCGAGGTTTTCGGGGGTGTAGATTTCAAAAATGGCATCCATTTTGACATTAAAGATGGCGGAAGTCACTTTTTTGCAAAAAGTCGTCATGGGTGTCGTCGTCGAGGTTTTTGGGGGTGTAGATTTCAAAAATGGCGTCCATTTTGAAATTCAAGATGGCGGAAGTCACTTTTTTGCAAAAAGTCGTCATGGGTGTGGTCGTCGAGGTTTTTGGGGGTGTAGATTTCAAAAATGGCATCCATTTTGATATTCAAGATGGCGGATGTCTTTTTTTTGCAAAAAGTCGTCATGGGTATCGTTTTCGAGGTTTTTAGGGATGTAGAATTTAAACTTGAAGGTATTTGCACCTATAAACAAACTCGCGGGCCGCATGCGGCCCGCGCACCGCCCAAAATACTAGTTCATACTATATACAGCTAAATTACCACTGACTGACTCACTCACTCATTTAGATAGTTGGTTAGAGGGAAGGAGAAGTGATGGGAAGAAAATAATTATAGATTTGTATAGAGATGAGAAATTTATCGGGAGGAAAAATCCGAAAATCTTAAAAAGTCTTCTCTTCAACCTGGACCTCTAAGGGTTCTCAAAAACGGTGTGGTTTAGGGGTATACTGTTTGAACTAAATAGAGAGTACTACCTTGGTACTTTTTGGAAAAATGAAAAAAAACATGGCTCCCATACAAAAAAACATGGCCGCCATACAAACTTGACATGCTTATAACTTCCAAACGGTTATACTTAGGTATAGACTGTTTGAACAAATGTTATAGCCAATCGATAGGGGCAACTGCCAGTGATGACAAAAATCCAAGATGGCGGATTCAAGATGGCGGCCATTTTTCAAAATGGTCCGAGGGGGCTGATTTTTTGCATCCGGGGGTTTTTGGGGTCCCTTAATTCATTGGCGAAAAAAAATTTTGAAAAAGTTTTTTTTTAAAGATGGCCGCCATACATTGAATCTTTTTCATCTTTAGAGAGTTGTTTTGAGGAAACTATTAACAATAATGAAAAACTGATTACAGATTCGTATATAAATAGAATAGTGGTTTAAGGAATAAATGATGAAACTTCGGAAGGTCAACTCCTCATATTGGACCCCCTACGGATCTTAAAAACGGTGGGGTTTACAGATATACTTTGTTCACAAGATATTGAGTACTACCTTGGCACTTTCTGAAAACGTTAAAAAAAATCATGACTCCCATACAAAAAAACATGGTCGCCATACAAATTAGTCGAAAAACTTATGTATGAAATTTTTGAACAGTTGTTGTAGCCAATTTTCTGAACCGATTTCGAATTTTTTTTCATTGCTGGAATTGTTATTTAATATTCAATGATAATTGTTATGCAATGTTATCAGTTATAGTACATTTTTAGCCTAAAATTTTGAAAAATATAAAAAAAGTCGTCAAAAAATTAAAATTTTCGACCTTTGAAGCACGTGCGCTGACTACATAGTGCATAATACATAAAAATGATGTACTACAAAAATAACCGGCTTTACTAGGTCTACATAAAAGTCCGCGACAGCATATGTCTATGTCCTAAGGTTTTTGAACTATGACAGGTTTTACAACTATAAATCGAGAGCGAAATAGTAGGTATTTTTCAAATGTTTTTTTACAAATAGTGTATCAATCCTTATCCAAATAAACACTTTAGTTAGCTTGGTCATTTCATACAGATCAAAATTGTCATTCACATCAAATAATTTCAACGGATAGTTTCGAAGATATCGTAAGATTAAAATTACAACGCAATAAGAAATATTGCCGCTGTAGTAACTGTGTACATAACGCCATACATTGAATCTTTTTCATCTTTAGAGAGTTGTTTTGAAGAAACTATTAGCAATAATGAAAAACTGATTGCACATTTGTATATAAATATAAAAGTGGTTTAAGGAAAAAATGATGAAACTTCGGAAGGTCAACTCCTCATATTGAAGCCCCAACGGATCTCAAAAACGGTGGGGTTTAGAGATGTACTTTGTTCACAAAATATTGTGTACTACCTTGGCACTTTTTGAAAACGTTAAAAAAAATCATAGCTCTCATACAAAAAAACATGGTCGCCATACAAATTAGTCGAAGTACTTAGATATGAAATTTTTGAACAGCAGTTGTAGCCAATTTACTGAACCGATTTCGAATTTTTTTTCATTACTAGAATCGTTATTTAACACTTAATGATAATTGTTATGTATTATACTCAGTGATACTACTATTTCAACCTAATATTTTGAAAATTGTAAAAAAAGTCGGCAAAAAATGCAAATTTTCGACCTTTGAGACGCATGTGCTGACTACATAGTGCATAATACATAAAAATGATGTACTACAAAAATAACTGGCTTTACTTGGTCTACATAAAAGTCCGCGACAGCATATGTCCATGTCCTAAGGTAATTGAACTATGACAGTTTTTATAACTATAAAACGAGAGCGAAATAGTAGGTAATTTTCAAAACTATTTTGACGAAAATCGTATGAATCCTTATCCAAATGAATACTTTAATTAGCTTGGTCATTTTATACAGATCAAAATTGTCGTTCACACCAAATAATTTCAACGGATAGTTTCGAAGATATCGTAGGTTTAAAATTACAACGCAATAAAAAAATATTGCCGCGGTACATACTGTTACATAATCTGTGCCACGACTTCTATTTATAATGTACACAAGAATACAAAGCTTTACTTTATCTAAGTAAAGAGAGATAAGGTATTTAAGATTCAGATGAGAGCAAGTTTTGTCGTAGTTACAGTAAAAGCTAGATTTGAGATTGAACTATACCTACACCGCTCGAATACGACTTGCCATATCCTTCAAGTAGAAAGCGGAAGCACCATTTTGAACCTTATTGTCATAGAAATAAAATTGATAAAATTCATCATTCAGCCTATACTATCCAGAATAGGGAAGTTATGCAAAAGCCGAACACCCGCCCGCCGACCTCATGCCTCCCACGCGCACTTTACGCCCGTGTTCAGTAGTACTCAATACTACGGTGTTTTTTAGGATGGAAACTGTTGTACGATTAAGGTCAACTCCTGGTAGGTATTGGACCCCCGACGGATCTCGAAAACGGTGGGGTTTAGAGATATACTTTCTTCGCAAAATATTGAGTACTACCTTGGTACTTTTTGGAACAATTAAAAAAAACATGGCTCCCATACAAAAAAAAAATGGGCCATACATTTTATTTTTCACTTAGTTTTGTTTTGTTTTTTGTTTAGTTGTTATAAGGAAACTATCAGAGATGGGAAATATAGAGGTGAGAATATGATCGAAAGAAGAAATGAAATCTCGGAAGGTCAATTCTTCAACCTGGACCCCTAAGGGATCTCAATAACGGTGAGGTTTAGAGATGTACTTCTTTGACAAAATATTGAGTACTACCTTGGTACTTTTTGAAACAATTAAAAAAAACTTGACACTCATACAAAAAAACATGGCCGCCATACATTGCATTTTTCACTTATTTAGATGGTTGTTTCAAGGAAACTATTAGGAATGACAAAAAACTGAACCCATTTTGACATTAAAGATGGCGGATGTCACTTTTGTTAAAAAGTCATCATGGGTATCGATTTCGAGGTTTTCGGGGGTGTAAATTTCATAAATGGAATCCATTTCGACATTACAGATGGCGGATGTCACTTTTTTCAAAAAGTCGTCATGGGTATTGTTTTCGAGGTTTTCGGGGGTGTTGATTTCAAAAATGGCATCCATTTTGAAATTCAAGATGGCGGAAGTCATTTTTTGCAAAAAGTCGTCATGGGTGTCGTTGTCGAGGTTTTTGGGGGTGTAGATTTTAATAATGGCATCAATTTTAAAATTCAAGATGGCGGATGTCACTTTTTTGCCAAAAGTCGTCATGGGTATCGTTTTCGAGGTTTTCGGGGGTGTAGATTTCAAAAATGACATCCATTTTGACATTCAAAATGGCGGATGTCACTTTTTTGCCAAAAGTCGTCATGGGTATCGTTTTCGAGGTTTTCGGGGGTGTAGATTTCAAAAATGACATCCATTTTGACATTAAAAATGGCGGATGTCACTTTTTTGCCAAAAGTCGTCATGGGTATCGTTTTCGAGGTTTTCGGGGTGGTAGATATCAAAAATGACATCCATTTTGAAATTCAAGATGGCGGAAGTCATTTTTTTGCAAAAAGTCGTCATGGGTGTCGTTGTCGAGGTTTTTGGGGGTGTAGATTCCAATAATGGCATCAATTTTGAAATTCAAGATGGCGGATGTCACTTTTTTGCAAAAAGTCGTCATGGGTATCGTTTTCGAGGTTTTCGGGGGTGAAAATTTGGAAAATGGCATCCATTTTGAAATTCAAGATGGCGGATGTCAGTTTTTGTACTATTCATAGAAATATAAAAAAATGAATTCTTTTTGAGAAAATAAAAATGTTTTTTTTTGAAAATTGGCACTAAAAAAATTTTTTTTTTAAAAACTTTTTTACACAAACAACAATCGCGGGCCGCATGCGGCCCGCGCACCGCCCAAAATACTAGTTCATACTATATACAGCTAAATTACCACTGACTGACTGACTGACTCATTTAGATAGTTGTTTAGAGGGTTGGAGAAGTGATGGGTAAAAAAAAATTATAGATTTGTATAGAGATGAGAAATTTATCGGGAGGAAAAATCCGAAATTCTTAAAAAGTCTACTCCTCAACCTGGACCCCTAATGGATCTCAAAAACGGTGAGATTTAGGGGTATACTGTTCGAACAAAGTAGAGAGTACTACCTTGGTACTTTTTGGAAAAATCAAAAAAAACATGGCTCCCATACAAAAAAACATGGCCGCCATACAAATTTGACATGCTTATAACTTCCAAACGGTTATACTTAGGTATGAACTGTTTGAACAAATGTTATTGCCAATCGATAGGAGCAACTGCCTATGATGACAAAAATCCAAGATGGCGGATCCAAGATGGCCGCCATTTTTCAAAATGATCCGAGGGGGCTGATTTTTTGCATCCGGGGGTTTTTGGGGTCCCTCATTTCATTGGCGAAAAAAAATTTTGAAAAAGTTTTTTTTTAAAGATGGCCGCCATACATTGAATCTTTTTCATCTTTAGAGAGTTGTTTTGAAGAAACTATTAGCAATAACGAAAAACTGATTGCATATTCGTATATAAATAAAACAGTGGTTTAAGGAATAAATGATGAAACTTCGGAAGGTCAACTCCTCATATTGGACCCCCAACGGATCTCAAAAACGGTGAGGTTTAGATATGTACTTTGTTCACAAGATATTGTGTACTACCTTGGCACTTTTTGAAAACGTTAAAAAAATTCATAGCTCCCATACAAAAAAACATGGTCGCCATACAAATTAGTCGAAGTATTTAGGTATGAAATTTTTGAACAGCAGTTGTAGCCAATTTACTGAACCGATTTCGATTTTTTTTTCACTACTGGAATTGGTATTTAATACTCAATGATAATTGCAATGTATTCTATTCAATTATAGTACAAGTTCAACCTAATATTTCGAAAATTGTAAAAAAAGTCGGCAAAAAATGCAAATTTTCGACCTTTGAGACGCATGCGCTGACTACATAGTGCATAATACATAAAAATGATGTACTACAAAAATAACAGGCTTTACTTGGTCTACAAAAAAGTCCGCGACAGCATATGTCTATCTCCTAAGATTTTTGAACTATGACAGTTTTTATAACTATAATTAGAGAGCGAAATAGCAGGTATTTTTAAAATGTTTTTTTACAAATAGTGTATGAATCCTTATCCAAATAAACACTTTAGTTAGCTTGGTCATTTCATACAGATCAAAATTGTCACTTACATCAAATAATTTCAAGGAATAGTTTCGAAGATATCGTAAGATTAAAATTACAACGCAATAAAAAATATTGCCGCTGTAGTAACTGTGTACATATTCTGTGCCATGACTTCTATTTATAACGTAGGTACACTAGAATACAAAGCTTTACTTTATCTAAGAGAGATAAGGTATTTAAGATTGAGATAAGAGCAAGTTTTGTCTTAGTTACAGTAAAAGCTATATTTGAGATTGAACTATACCTACACCGCTCGAATACGACTTGTCATATCTTTCAAGTAGAAAGCGGAAGCACTATTTTGAACCTTATTGTCATAGAAATAAAATTGATAAAATTCATCATTCAGCCTATACTTACCAGTATAGGGAAGTTATGCAAAAGCCGAACACCCGCCCGCCGACCTCATGCCTCCCGCGCGCACTCTACTCCCGTGTTCAATAGTACTCAATACTACGGTTTTTTTTAGGATGGAAACTGTTGTACGATTAGTACTAAAGTCGCGTTTTGAACAAGCCGCCATACATTGGTTCTTTTTCATCTTTAGATGATTGTTTTGAGGAAACCATTTGCAATGACAATAAACTGATGGCAGATTCGTATAAAGATGGAATAATGATTTTAGAAAAAAATGGTGAAACCTCCGAAGGTCATGTCTTGGTATTGGACCCCCAAGGGATCTCGAAAACGGTGGGGTTTAGAGATATACTTTCTTCGCAAAATATTGAGTACTACCTTGGTACTTTTTGAAACAATTAAAAAAAACATGACTCCCATACAAAAAAACATGGTTGCCATACATTGCCTCTTTCAATCATTTAGATCGTTGTTCTGAGAAAACCATTAGCAATGACAAAAAACTGAGTGCATGCAGATTCGTATAAAGATAAAATAATGATTTAAGGATTAAATGGTAAAACCTCCGAAGGTCAACTCCTGGTATTGGACCCCGACGGATCTCGAAAACGGTGGGGTTTAGAGATATACTTTCTTCGCAAAATATTGAGTACTACCTTGGTACTTTTTGAAACAATTAAAAAAAACATGGCTCCCATACAAAAAAAAATGGCCGCCATACATTTTATTTTTCACTCAGTTTTGTTTTGTTTTTTGTTTAGTTGTTATAAAGAAACTATCAGAGATGGGAAATATAGAGGTGAGAATATGATCGTGAGAAGAAATAAAATCTCGGAAGGTCAATTCTTCAACCTGGACCCCTTAGGGATCTCAATAACGGTGAGGTTTAGAGATATACTTCTTTCACAAAATATTGAGTACTACCTTGGTACTTTTTGGAACAATTAAAAAAAACATGGCTCCCATACAAAAAAAAAAAACATGGCCGCCATACTTTGTATTTTCCACTCATTTAGATGGTTGTTTCAAGGAAACTATTAGGAATGACAAATAACTGAACCCATTTTGACATTAAAGATGGCGGATGTCACTTTTGTCAAAAAGTCGTCATGGGTATCGATTTCGAGGTTTTCGGGGGTGTAGATTTGGAAAATGGCATCCATTTTAAAATTCAAGATGGCAGAAGTCATTTTTTTTCCCAAAAGTCGTCATGGGTGTCGTCGTCGAGGTTTTTGGGGGTGTAGATTTCAAAAATGGCATCCATTTTGAAATTCAAGATGGCGAATGTCACTTATTTTCAAAAAGTCGTCATGGGCATCGTTTTCGAGGTATTCGGGGGTGTAGATTTCAAAAATGGCATCCCTTTTGAAATTCAAGATGGCAGATGTCACTTATTTTCAAAAAGTCGTCATGGGCATCGTTTTCGAGGTATTCGGGGGTGTAGATTTCAAAAATGGCATCCATTTTGAAATTCAAGATGGCGGATGTCACTTATTTTCAAAAAGTCGTCATGGGTGTCGTTGTCGAGGTTTTTGGGGGTGTAGATTTCAAAAATGGCATCCGTTTTGAAATTCAAGATGGCGGATGTCACTTTTTTGCAATAAGTCGTCATGGGTGTCGTTGTCGAGGTTTTAGGGGGTGTAGATTTCAAAAATGACACCCATTTTGAAATTCAAGATGGCGGATGTCACTTTTTTGCAAAAAGTCGTCATGGGTGTCGTTGTCGAGGTTTTAGGGAGTGTAGATTTCAAAAATGACATCCATTTTGAAATTCAAGATGGCGGAAGTCACTTTTTTTGCAAAAAGTCGTCATGGATGTCGTTTTCGAAGTTTTTTGGGTCGTAAAGTCATCGCAAAAATGAAACCCAACTAAAAAACACTCTCGCGGGCCGCATGCGGCCCGCGCACCGCCCAAAATACTAGTTCATATTATATAAAGCTAAATTACCACTCACTGACTCATTTAGATAGTTGTTTAGGGGGATGGAGAAGTGGTGGGTAAAAAAAATTTATAGATTTGTAAAGAGATGAGAAATTTATCGGGAGGAAAAATCCCAAAATTGACCTGAACGTAACCTGGACTTGGATCCTGAATGGATCTCAGAAACGGTAGGGTTTAGAGGTATACTGTTTGAACAAAGTAGAGAGTACTACCTTGGTACTTTTTGGAAAAATGAAAAAAAACATGGCTCCCATACAAAAAAACATGGCCGCCATACAAATTTGACATGCTTATAACTTCGAAACGGTTATACTTAGGTATGAACTGTTTGAACAAAAGTTGTAGCCAATCGATAGGGGCAACTGCCTATGATGTCAAAAATCCAAGATGGCGGATTCAAGATGGCGGCCATTTTTCAAAATGGTCCGAGGGAGCTGATTTTTTGCATCCGGGGGTTTTTGGGGTCCCTTATTTCATTGGCGAAAAAAAATTTTGAAAAAGTTTTTTTTTAAAGATGGCCGCCATACATTGAATCTTTTTCATCTTTAGAGAGTTGTTTTGAGGAAACTATTAGCAATAACGAAAAACTGATTGCGGATTTGTATATAAATAAAAAAGTTGTGTAAGAAATAATTGATGAAACTTCGGAAGGTCAACTCCTCATATTGGACCCCCAACGGATCTCAAAAACGGTGGGGTTTAGAGATGTACTTTGTTTACAAGATATTGTGTACTACCTTGGCACTTTTTGAAAACGTTAAAAAAAATCATAGCTCCCATACAAAAAAACATGGTCGCCATACAAATTAGTCGAAGTACTTAGGTATGAAATTTTTGAACAGCAGTTGTAGCCAATTTACTGAACCGATTTCGAATTTTTTTTCACTATTGTAATCGGTATTTAATACTCAATGATAATTGCTATGTATTCTACTCAATTATAGTACAAGTTCAACCTAATATTTCGAAAATTGTAAAAAAAGTCGGCAAAAAATGCAAATTTTCGACCTTTGAGACGCATGCGCTGACTACATAGTGCATAATACATAAAAATTATGTACTACAAAAATAACCGGCTTTACTTGGGCTACATAAAAGTCCGCGACAGCATATGTCTATCTCCTAAGGTTTTTGAACTATGACAGTTTTTATAACTATAATTAGAGAGCGAAATAGTAGGTATTTTTCAAATGTTTTTTTACAAAAAGTGTATCAATCCTTATCCAAATAAACACTTTCGTTAGCTTGGTCATTTCATACAGATCAAAATTGTCATTCACATCAAATAATTTCAACGGATAGTTTCGAAGATATCGTAAGATTAAAATTACAACGCAATAAAAAATATTGCCGCTGTAGTAACTGTGTACATATTCTGTGCCATGACTTCTATTTATATCTAGAATACAAAGCTTTACTTTATCTAAGATAGATAAGGTATTTAAGATTGAGATAAGAGCAAGTTTTGTCTTAGTTACAGTAAAAGCTATATTTGAGATTGAACTATACCTACCCCGCTCGAATACGACTTGCCATATCCTTCAAGTAGAAAGCGAAAGCACTATTTTGAACCTTATTGTCATATAAATAAAATTGATAAAATTCATCATTCAGCCTATACTTACCAGTATAGGGAAGTTATGTAAAAGCCGAGCACCCGCCCGCCGACCTCATGCCTCCCGCGCGCACCTTACGCCCGTGATTAATAGTACTCAATACTACGGTTTTTTTAGGATGGAAACTGTTGTACGATTAGTGCTAAAGTCGCGTTTTTAATATAGCCGCCATACATTGATTCTTTTTCATCTTTAGATGATTGTTTTGAGGAAACCATTTGCAATGATAATAAACTGATGGCAGATTCGTATAAAGATGGAATAATGATATTAGAAAAAAAATGGCGAAACCTCCGAAGGTCATGTCTTGGTATTGGACCCCCAAGGTTCTCGAAAACGGTGAGGTTTAGAGATGTACTTTCTTCACAAAATTTTGAGTACTACCTTGGTACTTTTTGGAACAATTAAAAAAAACATAGCTCCCATACAAAAAAAAAATGGCCGCCATACAAATAGATACGCCATACATTGCATTTTTCATTTATTTAGATGGTTGTTTGGAGGAAACCATAATGAGATAAGGAAAAATTGAATATAAGGATGATCGATGGAACAATGGTGAAATCTCGGAAGGTTGACACCTGGACTTGGCCCCTTAAGGGATCTCGAAAACGGTGGGGTTTAGAGATGTACTTTCTTTACGAAATATTGAGTACTACCTTGGTACTTTTTGGAACAATTAAAAAAATCATGGCTCCCATACAAAAAAAATGGCCGCCATACATTTTATTTTTCACTCAGTTTTGTTTTGTTTTTTGTTTAGTTGTTGTTTTGTTTAGAAACTATCAGA
This sequence comes from Hypomecis punctinalis, assembly GCA_949316475.1. Lineage (NCBI taxonomy): Eukaryota > Metazoa > Arthropoda > Insecta > Lepidoptera > Geometridae > Hypomecis > Hypomecis punctinalis. The sequence continues at coordinate 6,166,894 of OX438822.1, forward strand.
GATGGGAAATATAGAGGTGAGAATATGATCGTGAGAAGAAATGAAATCTTGGAAGGTCAATTCTTCAACCTGGACCCCTAAGGGATCTCAATAACGGTGAGGTTTAGAGATGTACTTCTTTCACAAAATATTGAGTACTACCTTGGTACTTTTTGGAACAATTAAAAAAACTTGGCTCTCATACAAAAAAAGCATGGCCGCCATACATTGCATTTTTCACTCATCTAGATGGTTGTTTCAAGGAAACTATTAGGAATGACAAAAAACTGAACCCATTTTGACATAAAAGATGGCGGATGTCACTTTTGTTAAAAAGTCGTCATGGGTATCGATTTCGAGGTTTTCGGGGGTGTAGATTTGGAAAATGGCATCCATGTTGACATTAAAGATGGCGGATGTCACTTTTTTCAAAAAGTCGTTATGGGTGTCGTCGTCGAGGTTTTTGGGGGTGTAGATTTCAAAAATGGCATCCATTTTGAAATTCAAGATGGCGGATGTCACTTTTTTCAAAAAGTCGTCATGGGTATCGTTTTCGAGGTTTTCGGGGGTGTAGATTTCCAAAATGGCATCCATTTTGACATTAAAGATGGCGGATGTCACTTTTTTCAAAACGTCGTTATGGGTGTCGTCGTCGAGGTTTTTGGGGGTGTAGATTTCAAAAATAGCATCCATTTTGAAATTCAAGATGGCGGATGTCACTTTTTTGCAAAAAGTCGTCATGGGTGTCGTTGTCGAGGTATTCGGGGGTGTAGATTTTAATAATGGCGTCCATTTTGAAATTCAAGATGGCGGAAGTCACTTTTTTGCAAAAAGTCGTCATGGGTGTCGTTGTCGAGGTTTTAAGGGGTGTAGATTTCAAAAATGACATCCATTTTGAAATTTAAGATGGCGGATGTCACTTTTTTTCAAAAAGTCGTCATGGGTGTCGTTGACGAGGTTTTTGGGGGTGTAGATTCCAATAATGGCATCAATTTTGAAATTCAAGATGGCGGATGTCACCTTTTTGCTAAAAGTCGTCATGGGTATCGTTTTCGAGGTATTCGGGTGTGTAGATTTTAATAATGGCGTCCATTTTGAAATTCAAGATGGCGGAAGTCACTTTTTTGCAAAAAGTCGTCATGGGTGTCGTTGTCGAGGTTTTAAGGGGTGTAGATTTCAATAATGACATCCATTTTGAAATTCAAGATGGCGGAAGTCATATTTTTTGCAAAAAGTCGTCATGGGTATCGTTGTCAAGGTTTTTGGGGGTGTAGATTCCAATAATGGCATCAATTTTGAAATTCAAGATGGCGGATGTCACCTTTTTGCTAAAAGTCGTCATGGGTATCGTTTTCGAGGTTTTCGGGGGTGTAAATTTGGAAAATGGCATCCATTTTGAAATTCAAGATGGCGGAAGTCATTTTTTTGCAAAAAGTCGTCATGGGTGTCGTCGTCGAGGTTTTTGGGGGTGTAGATTTCAAAAATGGCATCCATTTTAAAATTCAAGATGGCGGACGTCATTTTTTGTACTATTCATAGAAATATAAAAAAATGAATTCTTTTTGAGAAAATTAAAATGTTTTTTTTGAAAATTGGCACTAAAAAAAAATTTTTTTTGAAAAACTTTTTTACACAAACAACAATCGCGGGCCGCATGCGGCCCGCGCACCGCCCAAAATACTAGTTCATATTATATAAAGCTAAATTACCACTGACTGACTCATTTAGATAGTTGTTTAGGGGGATGGAGAAGTGGTGGGTAAAAAAAAACTACAGATTTGTATAGAGATGAGAAATTTATCGAGAGGAAAAATCCCAAAATTGACCTGAACGTAACCTGGACCTGGATCCTCAACGGATCTCAAAAACGGTAGGGTTTAGAGGTGTACTGTTCGAACAAAGTAGAGAGTACTACCTTGGTACTTTTTGGAAAAATCAAAAAAAAACATGGCTCCCATACAAAAAAACATGGCCGCCATACAAATTTGACATGCTTATAACTTCGAAACGGTTATACTTAGGTATGAACTGTTTGAACAAATGTTATAGCCAATCGATAGGAGCAACTGCCTATGATGACAAAAATCCAAGATGGCGGATTCAAGATGGCGGCCATTTTTCAAAATGGTCCGAGGGGGCTGATTTTTTGCATCCGGGGGTTTTTGGGTACCCTTATTTCATTGGCGAAAAAAAATTTTGAAAAAGTTTTTTTTTAAAGATGGCCGCCATACATTGAATCTTTTTCATCTTTAGAGAGTTGTTTTGAGGAAACTATTTGCAATAACGAAAAACTGATTGCGGATTTGTATATAACTAAATAAGTGATTTAAAGAATAAATGACGAAACTTCGGAAGGTCAACTCCTCATATTGGACCCCCAACGGATCTCAAAAACGGTGGGGTTTAGAAATGTACTTTGTTTACAAGATATTGAGTACTACCTTGGCACTTTTTGAAAACGTTAAAAAAAATCATGACTCCTATACAAAAAAACATGGTCGCCATACAAATTAGTCGAAGTACTTAGGTATGAAATTTTTGAACAGCAGTTGTAGCCAATTTACTGAACCGATTTCGAATTTTTTTTCACTACTGGAATCGGTATTTAATACTCAATGATAATTGCTATGTATTCTACTCAATTATAGTACAAGTTCAACCGAATATTTCGAAAATTGTAAAAAAAGTCGGCAAAAAATGCAAATTTTCGACCTTTGAGACGCATGCGCTGACTACATAGTGCAGAATACATAAAAATGATGTACTACAGAAATAACCGGCTTTACTTGGTCTACATAAAAGTCCGCGACAGCATATGTCTATGTCCTAAGGTTTTTGAACTATGACAGTTTTTATAACTATAAATCGAGAGCGAAATAGTAGGTAATTTTCAAAACTATTTTGACAAAAATCGTATGAATCCTTATCCAAATAAATACTTTAATTAGCTTGGTCATTTCATACAGATCAAAATTGTCAGTCACATCAAATAATTTCAACCGATAGTTTCGAAGATATCGTAAGATTAAAATTACAACGCAATAAAAACTAATGCCGCGGTACATACTGTTACAGAATCTGTGGCGCGACTTCTACAAAGCTTTAATTTATTCGGATAGATCATGAGGTTAAACCGAAAAACTGATCGCAGATCCTTATATAAATAAAAAAGTGGTTTAAGAAAAAAATAATGAAACTTCGGAAGGTCAACTCCTCATATTGGACCCCCAACGGATCTCAAAAACGGTGAGGTTTAGAGATGTGCTTTGTTCACAAGATATTGAGAACTACCTTGGCACTTTTTGAAAACGTTAAAAAAAATCATAGCTCCCATACAAAAAAAACATGGTCGCCATACAAATTAGTCGAAGTACTTAGGTATGAAATTTTTGAACAGCAGTTGTAGCCAATATACTGAATCGATTTCGAATTTTTTTTCATTACTGGAATCGGTTTTTAATACTCAATGATAGTTGCTATGTATTCTACTCAATTATAGTACAAGTTCAACCTAATATTTTGAAAATTGTAAAAAAAGACGGCAAAAAATCCAAATTTTCGACCTTTGAGACGCATGCGCTGACTACATAGTGCATAATACATAAAAATGATGTACCACAAAAATAACCGGCTTTACTTGGTCTACATAAAAGTCCAAGACAGCATATGTCTATCTCCTAAGGTTTTTGAACTATGACAGTTTTTATAACTAAAATTAGAGAGCGAAATAGTAGGTATTTTTCAAATGTTTTTTTACAAATAGTGTATCAATCCTTATCCAAATAAACACTTTAGTTAGCTTGGTCATTTCATACAGATCAAAATTGTCATTCACATCAAATAATTTCAACGGATAGTTTCGAAGATATCGTAAGATTAAAATTACAACGCAATAAGAAATATTGCCGCTGTAGTAACTTAATATTTTGAAAATTGTAGAAAAAGTCGGCAAAAAATGTAAATTTTCGACCTTTGAGACGCATGCGCTGACTACATAGTGCATAATACATAAAAATGATGTACAACAAAAATAACCGGCTTTACCTGGTCTACATAAAAGTCCGCGACAGCATATGTCCATGTCCTAAGGTTATTGAACTATGACAGTTTTTATAACTATAAATTGAGAGCGAAATAGTAGGTAATTTTCAAAACTATTTTGACGAAAATCGTATGAATCCTTATCCAAATGAATACTTTAATTAGCTTAGTCATTTCATACAGATCAAAATTGTCGTTCACACCAAATAATTTCAACGGATAGTTTCGAAGATATCGTAGGTTTAAAATTACGACGCAATAAAAAATATTGCCGCGGTACATACTGTTACATAATCTGTGCCACGACTTCTATTTATAATGTACACAAGAATACAAAGCTTTACTTTATCTAAGTAAAGAGAGATAAGGTATTTAAGATTCAGATGAGAGCAAGTTTTGTCGTAGTTACAGTAAAAGCTAGATTTGAGATTGAACTATACCTACACCGCTCGAATACGACTTGCCATATCCTTCAAGTAGAAAGCGGAAGCACCATTTTGAACCTTATTGTCATAGAAATAAAATTGATAAAATTCATCATTCAGCCTATACTATCCAGAATAGGGAAGTTATGCAAAAGCCGAACACCCGCCCGCCGACCTCATGCCTCCGACGCGCACTTTACGCCCGTGTTCAGTAGTACTCAATACTACGGTGTTTTTTAGGATGGAAACTGTTGTACGATTAAGGTCAACTCCTGGTATTGGACCCCCGACGGATCTCGAAAACGGTGGGGTTTAGAGATATACTATCTTCGCAAAATATTGAGTACTACCTTGGTACTTTTTGGAACAATTAAAAAAAACATGGCTCCCATACAAAAAAAAAATGGCCGCCATACATTTTATTTTTCACTTAGTTTTGTTTTGTTTTTTGTTTAGTTGTTATAAGGAAACTATCAGATATGGGAAATATAGAGGTGAGAATATGATCGTAAGAAGAAATGAAATCTCGGAAGGTCAATTCTTCAACCTGGACCCCTAAGGGATCTCAATAACGGTGAGGTTTAGAGATGTACTTCTTTGACAAAATATTGAGTACTACCTTGGTACTTTTTTAAACAATAAAAAAAATTTTGACACTCATACAAAAAAACATGGCCGCCATACATTGCATTTTTCACTTATTTAGATGGTTGTTTCAAGGAAACTATTAGGAATGACAAAAAACTGAACCCATTTTGACATTAAAGATGGCGGATGTCACTTTTGTTAAAAAGTCATCATGGGTATCGATTTCGAGGTTTTCGGGGGTGTAAATTTCATAAATGGAATCCATTTTGACATTAAAGATGGCGGATGTCACTTTTTTGCCAAAAGTCGTCATGGGTATCGTTTTCGGAGTTTTCGGGGGGGTAGATATCAAAAATGACATCCATTTTGAAATTCAATATGGCGGAAGTCATTTTTTTGCAAAAAGTCGTCATGGGTGTCGTTGTCGAGGTTTTTGGGGGTGTAGATTCCAATAATGGCATCAATTTTGAAATTCAAGATGGCGGATGTCACTTTTTTGCAAAAAGTCGTCATGGGTATCGTTTTCGAGGTTTTCGGGGGTGAAAATTTGGAAAATGGCATCCATTTTGAAATTCAAGATGGCGGAAGTCATTTTTTTGCAAAAAGTCGTCATGGGTGTCGTCGTCGAGGTTTTTGGGGGTGTAGATTTCAAAAATTGCATCCATTTTGAAATTCAAGATGGCGGATGTCAGTTTTTGTACTATTCATAGAAATATAAAAAAATGAATTCTTTTTGAGAAAATAAAAATGTTATTTTTGGAAAATTGGTACTAAAAAATTTTTTTTTGAAAAACTTTTTTACACAAACAACAATCGCGGGCCGCATGCGGCCCGCGCACCGCCCAAAATACTAGTTCATATTATATAAAGTTAAATTACCACTGACTGACTGACTGACTGACTGACTCACTCACTTAGATAGTTGTTTAGGGGGATGGAGAAGTGGTGGGTAAAAAATAATTATAGATTTGTATAGAGATAAAAAATTGATCGAGAGGAAAAATCCCAAAATCTTCAAAAGTCTTCTCTTCAACCTGGACTCCTAAGGGATCTCAAAAACGGTGAGGTTTAGGGGTATACTGTTTGAACTAAATAGAGAGTACTACCTTGGTACTTTTTGGAAAAATAAAAAAAAACATGGCTCCCATACAAAAAAACATGGCCGCCATACAAATTTGACATGCTTATAACTTCGAAACGGTTATACTTAGGTATAGACTGTTTGAACAAATGTTATAGCCAATCGATAGGGGCAACTGCATATGATGACAAAAATCCAAGATGGCGGATTCAAGATGGCGGCCATTTTTCAAAATGGTCCGAGGGGGCTGATTTTTTGCATCCGGGGGTTTTTGGGGTCCCTTATTTCAATGGCGAAAAAAAATTTTGAAAAAGTTTTTTTTTAAAGATGGCCGCCATACATTGAATCTTTTACATCTTTAGAGAGTTGTTTTGAAGAAACTATTAGCAATAACGAAAAACTGATTGCATATTCGTATATAAATAAAACAGTGGTTTAAGGAATAAATGATGAAACTTCGGAAGGTCAACTCCTCATATTGGACCCCCAACGGATCTCAAAAACGGTGAGGTTTAGATATGTACTTTGTTCACAAGATATTGTGTACTACCTTGGCACTTTTTGAAAACGTTAAAAAAATTCATAGCTCTCATACAAAAAAACATGGTCGCCATACAAATTAGTCGAAGTATTTAGGTATGAAATTTTTGAACAGCAGTTGTAGCCAATTTACTGAACCGATTTCGATTTTTTTTTCACTACTGGAATTGGTATTTAATACTCAATGATAATTGCAATGTATTCTATTCAATTATAGTACAAGTTCAACCTAATATTTCGAAAATTGTAAAAAAAGTCGGCAAAAAATGCAAATTTTCGACCTTTGAGACGCATGCGCTGACTACATAGTGCATAATACATAAAAATGATGTACTACAAAAATAACAGGCTTTACTTGGTCTACAAAAAAGTCCGCGACAGCATATGTCTATCTCCTAAGATTTTTGAACTATGACAGTTTTTATAACTATAATTAGAGAGCGAAATAGCAGGTATTTTTAAAATGTTTTTTTACAAATAGTGTATGAATCCTTATCCAAATAAACACTTTAGTTAGCTTGGTCATTTCATACAGATCAAAATTGTCACTTACATCAAATAATTTCAAGGAATAGTTTCGAAGATATCGTAAGATTAAAATTACAACGCAATAAAAAATATTGCCGCTGTAGTAACTGTGTACATATTCTGTGCCATGACTTCTATTTATAACGTAGGTACACTAGAATACAAAGCTTTACTTTATCTAAGAGAGATAAGGTATTTAAGATTGAGATAAGAGCAAGTTTTGTCTTAGTTACAGTAAAAGCTATATTTGAGATTGAACTATACCTACACCGCTCGAATACGACTTGTCATATCTTTCAAGTAGAAAGCGGAAGCACTATTTTGAACCTTATTGTCATAGAAATAAAATTGATAAAATTCATCATTCAGCCTATACTTACCAGTATAGGGAAGTTATGCAAAAGCCGAACACCCGCCCGCCGACCTCATGCCTCCCGCGCGCACTCTACTCCCGTGTTCAATAGTACTCAATACTACGGTTTTTTTTAGGATGGAAACTGTTGTACGATTAGTACTAAAGTCGCGTTTTGAACAAGCCGCCATACATTGGTTCTTTTTCATCTTTAGATGATTGTTTTGAGGAAACCATTTGCAATGACAATAAACTGATGGCAGATTCGTATAAAGATGGAATAATGATTTTAGAAAAAAATGGTGAAACCTCCGAAGGTCATGTCTTGGTATTGGACCCCCAAGGGATCTCGAAAACGGTGGGGTTTAGAGATATACTTTCTTCGCAAAATATTGAGTACTACCTTGGTACTTTTTGAAACAATTAAAAAAAACATGACTCCCATACAAAAAAACATGGTTGCCATACATTGCCTCTTTCAATCATTTAGATCGTTGTTCTGAGAAAACCATTAGCAATGACAAAAAACTGAGTGCATGCAGATTCGTATAAAGATAAAATAATGATTTAAGGATTAAATGGTAAAACCTCCGAAGGTCAACTCCTGGTATTGGACCCCGACGGATCTCGAAAACGGTGGGGTTTAGAGATATACTTTCTTCGCAAAATATTGAGTACTACCTTGGTACTTTTTGAAACAATTAAAAAAAACATGGCTCCCATACAAAAAAAAATGGCCGCCATACATTTTATTTTTCACTCAGTTTTGTTTTGTTTTTTGTTTAGTTGTTATAAAGAAACTATCAGAGATGGGAAATATAGAGGTGAGAATATGATCGTGAGAAGAAATAAAATCTCGGAAGGTCAATTCTTCAACCTGGACCCCTTAGGGATCTCAATAACGGTGAGGTTTAGAGATGTACTTCTTTCACAAAATAATGAGTACTACCTTGGTACTTTTTGGAACAATTAAAAAAAACTTGGCTCTCATACAAAAAAAAACATGGCCACCATACTTTGCATTTTTCACTCATTTAGATGGTTGTTTCAAGGAAACTATTAGGAATGACAAAAACTGAACCCATTTTGACATTAAAGATGGCGGATGTCAATTAAGTTAAAAAGTCGTCATGGGTATCGATTTCGAGGTTTTCGGGGGTGTAGATTTCATATATGGCATCCATTTCGACATTACAGATGGCGGATGTCACTTTTTTCAAAAAGTCGTCATGGGTATCGTTTTCGAGGTTTTCGGGGGTGTAAATTTGGAAAATGGCATCCATTTTGAAATTCAAGATGGCGGAAGTCATTTATTTGCAAAAAGTCGTCATGGGTGTCGTCGTCGAGGTTTTTGGGGGTGTAGATTTCAAAAATGGCATTCATTTTGAAATTCAAGATGGCGGAAGTCACTTTTTTGAAAAAGTCGTCATGGGTACCGTTTTCGAGGTATTCGGGGGTGGGAATTTCAAAAATGGAATCCATTTTGAAATTCAAGATGGCGGATGTCACTTATGTGCAAAAAGTCGTCATGGGTGTCGTTGTCGAGGTTTTTGGGGGTGTAGATTTCAAAAATGGCATCTATTTTGAAATTCAAGATGGCGGATGTCACTTATTCGCAAAAAGTCGTCATGGGTGTCGTTTTCGAGATTTTCGGGGGTGTAGATTTCAAAAATGGCATCCATTTTGACATTAAAGATGGCGGATGTCACGTTTTTGCAAAAAGTCGTCATGGGTATCGATTTCGAAGTATTCGGGGGTGTAGATTTCAAAAATGGCATCCATTTTGAAATTCAAGATGGCGGAAGTCACTTTTTGCAAAAAGTCGTTATGGGTATCGTTTTCGAGGTGTTCGGGGGTGTAGATTTCAAAAATGGCATCAATTTTGAAATTTAAGATGGCGGATGTCACTTTTTTGCAAAAAGTCGTCATGGGTGTTGTTGTCGAGGTTTTCGGGGGTGTAGATTTCAAAAATGGCATCCATTTTGAAACTCAAGATGGCGGAAGTCACTTTTTTGCAAAAAGTCATCATGGATGTCGTTTTCGAAGTTTTTGAGGTCGTAAAGTCATCGCAAAAATGAAACCCATCCAAAAAATACTCTCGCGGGCCGCATGCGGCCCGCGCACCGCCCAAAATACTAGTTCATTCATTCATTCATATTATATAAAGCTAAATTACCACTGACTGACTCACTCACTCATTTAGATAGTTGTTTAGAGGGATGGAGAAGTGGTGGGTAAAAAAAAAATATAGATTTGTATAGAGATGAGAAATTTATCGAGAGGAAAAATCCCAAAATCTTAAAAAGTCAACTCCTCAACCTGAACTCCTAAAGGATCTCAGAAACGGTGAAGTTTACGGGTATACTGTTTGAACTAAATAGAGAGTACTACCTTGGTACTTTTTGAAAAAATCAAAAAAAACATGGCTCCCATACAAAAAAACATGGCCGCCATACAAACTTGACATGCTAATAACTTCCAAACGGTTATACTTAGGTACAGACTGTTTGAACAAATGTTATAGCCAATCGATAGGAGCAACTGCTGGTGATGACAAAAATCCAAGATGGCGGATCCAAGATGGCCGCCATTTTTCAAAATGGTCCGAGGGGGCTGATTTTTTGTATCCGGGGGTTTTTTGGGTCCCTTATTTCATTGGCGAAAAAAAATTTTGAAAAAGTTTTTTTTTGAAGATGGCCGCCATACATTTAATCTTTTTCATCTTGAGAGAGTTGTTTTGAGGAACCTATTAGCAATAACGGAAAACTGATTGCAGGTTCGTTTATAAATAGAATAGTGGTTTAAGGAATAAATGATGAAATTTCGGAAGGTCAACTCCTCATATTGGACCCCCAACGGATCTCAAAAACGGTGGGGTTTCGAGATGTACTTTGTTCACAAGATATTGTGTACTACCTTGGCACTTTTTGAAAACGTTAAAAAAAATCATAGCTCCCATACAAAAAAACATGGTTGCCATACAAATTAGTCGTTGTACTTAGGTATGAAATTTTTGAACAGCAGTTGTAGCCAATTTACTGAACCGATTTCGAATTTTTTTTCACTACTGGAATCGGTATTTAATACTCAATGATAATTGTTATGTATTCTACCCAATTATAGTACAAGTTCAACCTAATATTTCGAAAATTATAAAAAAAGTCGGCAAAAAATGCAAATTTTCGACCTTTGAGACGCATGCGCTGACTACATAGTGCTTAATACATAAAATGATGTACTACAAAAATAACCGGCTTTACTTGGTCTACATAAAAGTCCGCGACAGCATATGTCTATCTCCTAAGGTTTTTGAACTATGACAGTTTTTATAACTATAATTAGAGAGCGAAATAGTAGGTATTTTTCAAATGTTTTTTTACAAATAGTGTATCAATCCTTATCCAAATAAACACTTTAATTAGCTTGGTCATTTCATACAGATCAAAATTGTCATTCACATCAAATAATTTCAACGGATAGTTTCGAAGATATCGTAAGATTAAAATTACAACGCAATAAGAAATATTGCCGCTGTAGTAACTGTGTACATAACGCCATACATTGAATCTTTTTCATCTTTAGAGAGTTGTTTTGAAGACACTATTAGCAATAATGAAAAACTAATTGCAGATTCGTATATAAACAAAATAGTGGTTTAAGGAATAAATGATGAAACTTCGGAAGGTCAACTCCTCATATTAGAGCCCCAACGGATCTCAAAAACGGTGGGGTTTAGAGATGTACTTTGTTCACAAGATATTGAGTACTACCTTGGCACTTTTTGAAAACATTTAAAAAAATCATAGCTCCCATACAAAAAAACATGGTCGCCATACAAATTAGTCGAAGTACTGAGATATGAAATTTTTGAACAGCAGTTGTAGCCAATTTACTGAACCGATTTCAAATTTTTTTTCATTACTGAAATCGGTATTTAATACTCAATGATAACTGCTATGGGTTATACTCAGTGATACTACTATTTCAACCTAATATTTTGAAAATTGTAAAAAAAGTCGGCAAAAAATGCAAATTTTCGAACTTTGAAGCGCATGCGCTGATCACATAGTGCATAACACTTAAAAATGATGTACTACAAAAATAACCGGCTTTACTTGGTCTACATAAAAGTCCGCGACAGCATATGTCTATCTCCTAAGGTTTTTGAACTATGACAGTTTTTATAACTATAATTAGAGAGCGAAATAGTAGGTATTTTTCAAATGTTTTTTTACAAATAGTGTATGAATCCTTATCCAAATAAACACTTTAGTTAGCTTGGTCATTTCATACAGATCAAAATTGTCATTCACATCAAATAATTTCAACGAATAGTTTCGAAGATATCGTAAGATTAAAATTACAACGCAATAAAAAAATATTGCCGCTGTAGTAACTGTGTACATATTCTGTGCCATGACTTCTATTTATATCTAGAATACAAAGCTTTACTTTATCTAAGATAGATAAGGTATTTAAGATTGAGATAAGAGCAAGTTTTGTCTTAGTTACAGTAAAAGCTTTATTTGAGATTGAACTATACCTACACCGCTCGAATACGACTTGCCATATCCTTCAAGTAGAAAGCGGAAGCACTATTTTGAACCTTATTGTAATAGAAATAAAATTGATAAAATTCATCATTCAGCCTATACTTACCAATATAGGGAAGTTATGTAAAAGCTAAACACCCGCCCGCCGACCTCATGCCTCCCGCGCGCACCATACGCCCGTGTTTAATAGTACTCAATACTACGGTTTTTTTTTTAGGATGGAAACTGTTGTACGATTAGTGCTAAAGTCGCGTTTTTAATATAGCCGCCATACATTGGTTCTTTTTCATCTTTAGATGATTGTTTTGAGGAAACCATTTGCAATGACAATAAACTGATGGCAGATTCGTATAAAGATGGAATAATGATTTTAGAAAAAAATGGTGAAACCTCCGAAGGTCATGTCTTGGTAATGGACCCCCAAGGGATCTCGAAAACGGTGGGGTTTAGAGATTTACTTTCTTCGCAAAATATTGAGTACTACCTTGGTACTTTTTGGAACAATTAAAAAAAACATGGCTCCCATGCAAAAAAAAAATGGCCGCCATACATTTTATTTTTCACTCAGTTTTGTTTTGTTTTTTGTTTTGTTTAGAAACTATCAGAGATGGGAAATAAAGAGGTGAGAATATGATCGTGAGAAAAAATGAAATCTCGGAAGGTCAATTCTTCAACCTGGACCCCTAAGGGATCTCAATAACGGTGAGGTTTAGAGATGTACTTCTTTCACAAAATATTGAGTACTACCTTGGTACTTTTTGGAACAATTAAAAAAAACTTGGCTCTCATACAAAAAAAGCATGGCCGCCATACATTGCATTTTTCACTCATCTAGATGGTTGTTTCAAGGAAACTATTAGGAATGACAAAAAACTGAACCCATTTTGACATAAAAGATGGCGGATGTCACTTTTGTTAAAAAGTCGTCATGGGTATCGATTTCGAGGTTTTCGGGGATGTAGATTTGGAAAATGGCATCCATTTTGAGATTCAAGATGGCAGAAGTCATTTTTTTGCAAAAAGTCGTCATGGGTGTCGTCGTCGAGGTTTTTGGGGGTGTAGATTTCAAAAATGGCATCAATTTTGAAATTCAAGATGGCGGATGTCACTTTTTTGCCAAAAGTCGTCATGGGTATCGTTTTCGAGGTTTTCGAGGGTGTAGATTTCAAATATGACATCCATTTTGACATTAAAGATAGCGGATGTCACTTATTTTCAAAAAGTCGTCATGGGTGTCGCTGTCGAGGTTTTTGGGGGTGTAGATTTCAAAAATGGCATCTATTTTGAAATTCAAGATGGCGGATGTCACTTATGTGCAAAAAGTCGTCATGGGTATCGTTTTCGAGGTTTTCGGGGGTGTAGATTTCAAAAATGGCATCCATTTTGAAATTCAAGATGGCGGAAGTAACTTTTTTGCAAAAAGTCGTCATGGGTGTCGTTGTCGAGGTTTTAAGGGGTGTAGATTTCAAAAATGACATCCATTTTGAAATTCAAGATGGCGGATGTAATTTTTATGCAAAAAGTCGTCATGGGTATCGTTTTCGAGGTTTTCGGGGGTGTAGATTTCAAAAATGGCATCCATTTTGAAATTCAAGATGGCGGAAGTCACTTTTTTGCAAAAAGTCGTCATGGGTGTCGTTGTCGAGGTTTTAAGGGGTGTAGATTTCAAAAATGACATCCATTTTGAAATTCAAGATGGCGGATGTAATTTTTATGCAAAAAGTCGTCATTTGTGTCGTTGTCGAGGTTTTTGGGGGTGCAGATTTCAAAAATGGCGTCCATTTTGAAATTCAAGATGGCGGAAGTCACTTTTTTGCAAAAAGTCGTCATGGGTGTCGTCGTCGAGGTTTTTGGGGGTGTAGACTTCAAAAATGGCATCCATTTTGAAATTCAAGATGGCGGATGTCACTTTTTTGCAAAAAGTCGTCATGGGTATCGTTTTCGAGGTTTTCAGGGGTGTCGATTTCTAACTTGAAGGTCTTTGCACCTATAAACAAACTCGCGGGCCGCATGCGGCCCGCGCACCGCCCAAAATACTAGTTCATATTATATAAAGCTTAATTACCACTGACTGACTCACTGACTCACTCACTTAGATAGTTGTTTAGGGGGATGGAGAAGTGGTGGGTAAAAAATAATTATAGATTTGTATAGAGATGAGAAATTTATCGAGAGGAAAAATCCCAAAATCTTGAAAAGTCTTCTCTTCAACCTGGATCCCTAAGGGATCTCAAAAACGGTGAGGTTTAGGGGTATACTGTTTGAACTAAATAGAGAGTACTACCTTGGTACTTTTTGGAAAAATCAAAAAAAACATGGCTCCCATACAAAAAAACATGGCCGCCATACAAACTTGACATGCTTATAACTTCCAAACGGTTACACTTAGGTATGAACTGTTTGAACAAATGTTGTAGGCAATCGATAGGGGCAACTGCCAGTGATGACAAAAATCCAAGATGGCGGATTCAAGATGGCGGCCATTTTTCAAAATGGTCCTAGGGGGCTGATTTTTTGCATCCGGGGGTTTTTGGGGTCCCTCATTTCATTGGCGAAAAAAAATTTTGAAAAAGTTTTTTTTAAAGATGGCCGCCATACATTGAATCTTTTTCATCTTTAGAGAGTTGTTTTGAGGAAACTATTAGCAATAACGCAAAACTGATTGCTGATTTGTATATAACTAAATAAGTGGTTTAAAGAATAAATGACGAAACTTTGGAAGGTCAACTCCTCATATTGGACCCCCAACGGATCTCAAAAAAGGTGAGGTTTAGAGATGTACTTTGTTCACAAGATATTGAGTACTACCTTGGCACTTTCTAAAAACGTTAAAAAAAATCATGACTCCCATACAAAAAAACATGGTCGCCATACAAATTAGTCGTTGTACTTAGGTATGAAATTTTTGAACTGAAGTTGTAGCCAATTTACTGAACCGATTTCGAATTTTTTTTCATTACTGGAATCGGTATTTAATACTCAATGATAATTGCTATGTATTCTACTCAATTATAGTACAAGTTCAACCTAATATTTTGAAAATTGTAAAAAAAGTCGGCAAAAAATGCAAATTTTCGACCTTTGAGACGCATGCGCTGACTACATAGTGCATAATACATAAAAATTATGTACTACAAAAATAACCGGCTTTACTTGGTCTACATAAAAGTCCGCGACAGCATATGTCTATCTCCAAAGGTTTTTGAACTATGACAGTTTTTATAACTATAATTAGGGAGCGAAATAGTAGGTATTTTTCAAATGTTTTTTTACAAATAGTGTATCAATCCTTATCCAAATAAACACTTTAGTTAGCTTGGTTATTTCATACAGATCAAAATTGTCATTCACATCAAATAATTTCAACCGATAGTTTCGAAGATATCGTAAGATTAAAATTACAACGCAATAAAAAAATATTGCCGCTGTAGTAACTGTGTACATATTCTGTGCCATGACTTCTATTTATATCTAGAAAATACAAAGCTTTACTTTATCTAAGATAGATAAGATATTTAAGATTGAGATAAGAGCAAGTTTTGTCTTAGTTACAGTAAAAGCTATATTTGAGATTGAACTATACCTACACCGCTCGAATACGACTTGCCATATCTTTCAAGTAGAAAGCGGAAGCACTATTTTGAACCTTATGGTCATAGAAATAAAATAGATAAAATTCATCATTCAGCCTATACTTACCAGTATAGGGAAGTTATGCAAAAGCCGAACACCCGCCCGCCGACCTCATGACTCCCGCGCGCTCTCTACGCCCGTGTTCAATAGTACTCAATACTACGGTTTTTTTTTAGGATGGAAACTGTTGTACGATTAAGGTCAACTCCTGGTATTGGACCCCCGACGGATCTCGAAAACGGTGGGGTTTAGAGATATACTTTCTTCGCAAAATATTAAGTACTACCTTGGTACTTTTTGGAACAATTAAAAAAAACATGGCTCCCATACAAAAAAAAATGGCCGCCGTACATTTTATTTTTCACTTAGTTTTGTTTTGTTTTTTGTTTAGTTGTTATAAGGAAACTATCAGAGATGGGAATTATAGAGGTGAGAATATGATCGTAAGAAGAAATGAAATCTCGGAAGGTCAATTCTTCAACCTGGACCCCTAAGGGATCTCAATAACGGTGAGGTTTAGAGATGTACTTCTTTGACAAAATATTGAGTACTACCTTGGTACTTTTTGAAACAATTAAAAAAAACTTGACTCTCATACAAAAAAACATGGCCGCCATACATTGCATTTTTCACTTATTTAGATGGTTGTTTCAAGGAAACTATTAGAAATGACAAAAAACTGAACCCATTTCGACATTACGGATGGCGGATATCACTTTTTTGAAAAAGTCGTCATGGGTATCGTTTTCGAGGTATTCGGGGGTGTAGATTTCAAAAATGGCATTAATTTTGAAATTCAAGATGGCGGATGTCACTTTTGTCAAAAAGTTGTCATGGGTATCGTTTTCGAGGTTTTCGGGGGTGTAAATTTGGAAAATGGCACCCATTTTGACATTAAAGATGGCGGATGTCACTTTTGTTAAAAAGTCGTCATGGGTATCGATTTCGAGGTTTTCGGGGGTGTAGATTTGGAAAATGGCATCCATTTTGTAATTCAAGATGGCAGAAGTCATTTTTTTTCCCAAAAGTCGTCATGGGTGTCGTCGTCGAGGTTTTTGGGGGTGTAGATTTCAAAAATGGCATCAATTTTGTAATTCAAGATGGCAGAAGTCATTTTTTTTCCCAAAAGTCGTCATGGGTGTCGTCGTCGAGGTTTTTGGGGGTGTAGATTTCAAAAATGGCATCAATTTTGAAATTCAAGATGGCGGTAGTCATTTTTTTGCAAAAAGTCGTCATGGGTGTCGTAGTCGAGGTTTTTGGGGGTGTAGATTTCAAAAATGGCATCCATTTTGAAATTCAAGATGGCGGATGTCACTTATTTTCAAAAAGTCGTCATGGGCATCGTTTTCGAGGTATTCGGGGGTGTAGATTTCAAAAATGGCATCCATTTTGAAATTCAAGATGGCCAATGTCACTTATTTTCAAAAAGTCGTCATGGGCATCGTTTTCGAGGTATTCGGGGGTGTAGATTTCAAAAGTGGCATCCATTTTGAAATTCAAGATGGCGGATGTCACTTATTTTCAAAATGTCGTCATGGGTGTCGTTGTCGAGGTTTTCGGGGGTGTAGATTTCAAAAATGGCATACATTTTGACATTAAAGATGGCGGATATCACTTTTTTGCCAAAAGTCGTCATGGGTGTCGTTTTCGAGGTTTTCGGGGGTGTAGATTTCAAAAATGACATCCATTTTGACATTAAAGATGGCAGATGTCACTTTTTTGACAAAAGTCGTCATGGGTATCGTTTTCGGGGTTTTAGGGGGTGGAGATTTCAAAAATGGCATCCATTTTGACACTAAAGATGGCGGATGTCACTTTTTTCAAAAAGTCGTCATGGATGTCGTTTTCGAAGTTTTTGGGGTCGTAAAGTCATCGCGAAAATGAAATCTACTTCAAAACCACTCTCGCGGGCCGCATGCGGCCCGCGCACCGCCCAAAATACTAGTTCATATTATATAAAGTTAAATTACCACTGACTGACTGACTGACTGACTGACTGACTGACTCACTCACTTAGATAGTTGTTTAGGGGGATGGAGAAGTGGTGGGTAAAAAATAATTATAGATTTGTATAGAGATGAAAAATTTATCGAGAGGAAAAATCCCAAAATCTTGAAAAGTCTACTCCTCAACCTGGACCCCTAATGGATCTCAAAAACGGTGAGGTTTAGGGGTATACTGTTTGAACTAAATAGAGAGTACTACCTTGGTACTTTTTGGAAAAATCAAAAAAAACATGGCTCCCATACAAAAAAACATGGCCGCCATACAAATTTGACATGCTTATAACTTCGAAACGGTTACACTTAGGTATAAACTGTTTGAACAAATGTTGTAGCCAATCGATAGGGGCAACTGCCGGTGATGACAAAAATCCAAGATGGCGGATTCAAGATGGCGGCCATTTTTCAAAATGGTCCGAGGGAGCTGATTTTTTGCATCTGGGGGTTTTTGGGGTCCCTTATTTCATTGGCGAAAAAAAATTTTGAAAAAGTTTTTTTTTAAAGATGGCCGCCATACATTGAATCTTTTTCATCTTTAGAGAGTTGTTTTGAAGAAACTATTAGCAATAACGAAAAACTGATTGCAGATTCGTATATATATAATAAAGTGGTTTAAGGAATAAATGATGAAACTTCGGAAGGTCAACTCCTCATATTGGACCCCCAACGGATCTCAATAACGGTGTGGTTTAGAGATGTACTTTGTTTACAAGATATTGAGTACTACGTTGGCACTTTTTGAAAACGTTAAAAAAAATCATGACTCCCATACAAAAAAACATGGTCGCCATACAAATTAGTCAAAGTACTTAGGTATGAAATTTTTGAACAGCAGTTGTAGCCAATTTACTGAACCGATTTCGAATTTTTTTTCATTACTGGAATCGGTATTTGATACTCAATGATAATTGCTATGTATTCTACTCAGTTATTGTAGTATTTCAACCTAATATTATGAAAATTGGAAAAAAAGTCGCCAAAAAATGCAAATTTTCGACCTTTGAAGCGCATGCGCTGACTACATAGTGCATAATACTTAAAAATGATGTACTACAAAAATGATCGGCTTTACCTGGTCTACATAAAAGTCCGCGACAGCATATGTCTATGTCCTAAGGTTTTTGAACTATGACCGTTTTTATAACTATAATTATAGAGCGAAATAGTAGGTATTTTTCAAAACTATTTTGACAAATAATGTATCAATCCTTATCCAAATAAACACTTTAATTAGCTTGGTCATTTCATACAGATCAAAATTGTCACTCACATCAAATAATTTCAACGGTTAGTTTCGAAGATATCGTAAGTTTAAAATTACAACGCAATAAAAAAATATTGCCGCGGTACATACTGTTACATAATCTGTGCCACGACTTCTATTTATAACGTACACTAGAATACAAAGCTTTACTTTATCTAAGAGAGATAAGGTATTTAATTGAGATATGAGCAAGTTTTGTCTTAGTTACAGTAAAAGCTATATTTGAGATTGAACTATACCTACACCGCTCGAATACGACTTGCCATAGAAAGCGGAAGCACTATTTTGAACCTTATAGTCATAAAAATAAAATTGATCTGGGTAAGTATAGGCTGAATGATGAAACTTGATGGCGTTTATGAACACGAAGCGAGTCGTTGCGTAGTATCAAATTCATATATCAGAACCGATGCGATGTGGGGTTAAGCGTCACACAAGTCGGCGGATGGGAAGTTACGCAAAAGCCGACTGTTGTACTACCTATTAGTACTAAAGCCGTGTATCGACTTCGCGCTTCAAGAGGACGAACATTGGCGCGCGATGGGTACCATTTTGTCACGCGAGCCAATGTGTTTGTTGGAACGCTCGAACTTGGAGCGGCCCGTTCCATCTAGAGTCGGTTTTTCACCGCGCATCAAAGGAAGCTCGAACACTGGAACTACAATTGGCACGTTAGTTGATATCAAAAGGCCTGAATTCCTCTGTCGCTGACGTCGGTCGCGGACCGTCAGTCGCGTAGCGCGCTGGCCATCAGCGCCAATGAAAAACATCCGTTGTGCGATACCGACCGCTCCACGGTACAGGCGTCTCCAAGTGGATTTGGGATAATTATGAACCCGTTTATAAATTGTTTAGTTGCTGCAGCATACTTACGCAAGCGGAGACGGCGTCAATGTAGAAAAAGATATCACATTCACCTACATAATTGTTGCTGATAGGGTGACGAATGGTGAATTTTCTACATTATTTGAAAAGCTACGTCAGGACGAGGAAAAGTTCTATAATTATTTTCATTAGATAAATCCCACAATACAGGACGTAGGCGCACCTCGGCAATTACACGTTCGGTATCAATATTCATGGCGACCGTCTATCCCGACTATACGCGCGCGCGTACCATCAGTTAGTTAGCCCAGTTGATCGGCAAGTTGAAATGTCAGTGGGCAAGGCACTTAGGTAGCATAGAAGGCTGATGACTAATGAGGTAGAAAAGTACTAGAGTGGAGACAACGTACCGGCAAGTGCAGCGTAGGACGTACATCCATTAGACTCGTTGAGACCACAGAATCGAGCTGAATTCAAGCCGATCTATAGCGGAAACCTATGTCCAGCAGTGCACGTCTTTGGAATAAAAAGGCGGGGGTATTTTGAGGGTGTTACTCGTTGGGAACAAATGGATCAGATGGGCGACTACAAAATATATGACGCCTACTCAGATACGACATGTCTGATCTACATTGCTATATAAATTAACCAGGCGCACTTTTCTACGAAATATGAAACGCGAAAAAAGTTTAATTTAGGTACCTAACACAGACCATAACTGTAATTTTTAAGTGATGATAGATCAACGGATCTCGGAAACAGTGGGGTTAAGAGATGTACTTTCTTCACAAAATTTTGAGTACTACCTTGGTACTTTTTGGGACAATTAAAAAAAACATAGCTCCCATACAAAAAAAAAATGGCCGCCATACAAATTAGACGTTTTACTTAGATACGCCATACATTGCATTTTTCATTAATGAAAAATGAAGGAAACCATATGAGATAAGGAAAAATTGAATACCTATAAGGATGATCGATGGAAACAATGGTGAAATCTCGGAAGGTTGACTCCTGGACCTGGACCCTCAAGGGATCTCGAAAACGGTGGGGTTTAGAGATGTACTTTCTTTACGAAATATTGAGTACTACCTTGGTACTTTTTGGAACAATTAAAAAAAACATGGCTCCCATACAAATAAAAAATGGCCGCCATACAAATCAGACGTTTTACTTAGATACGCCATACATTGCATTTTTTATTTATTAAGTAAGTTGTTTGGAGGAAACCATATGAGATAAGGAAAAATTGAATATAAGGAAACAATGGTGAAATCTCGGAAGGTTGACTCCTGGACCTGGACCCTCAAGGGATCTCGAAAACGGCGGGGTTTAGAGATGTACTTTCTTTACGAAATATTGAGTACTACCTTGGTACTTTTTGGAACAATTAAATAAAACATGGCTCCCATACAAATAAAAAATGGCCGCCATACATTTAGTTGTTTTAAGGAAACTATAAGTGATGGGAAAAAACTAATTGTAGGTTCGTATAGAGATGTACTCGTATAAATGAACAAAAAAAAGGCCGAATCTCGGAAGGTCAATTCTTCAACCTGAAGTCCTAAGGGATCTCGAAAACGGTGGGGTTTAGAGATGTACTTTCTTTACAAAATATTAAGTACCACCTTGGTACAAAAGTCGTCATGGGTATCGTTTTCGGGGTTATCGGGGTTTTCGGGGGTGGAGATTTCAAAAATTACATCCATTTTGACATTAAAAATGGCGGATGTCACTTTTTTCAAAAAGTCGTCACGGGTATCGTTTTCGGGGTTTTCGGGGGTGGAGATTTCAAAAATGACATCCATTTTGACATTAAAGATGGCGGATGTCACTTTTTTGCCAAAAGTCGTCATGGGTATCGTTTTCAGGGTTTTCGGTGGTGGAGATTTGAAAAATGACATCCATTTTGACATTAAAGATGGCGGATGTCACATTTTTGCCAAAAGTCGTCATGGGTATCGTTTTCAGGGTTTTCGGGGTTGGAGATTTCAAAAATGACATCCATTTTGACATTAAAGATGGCGGATGTCACTTTTTTGACAAAAGTCGTCATGGGTATCGTTTTCGGGGTTTTCGGGGGTGTAGATTTCAAAAATTACATCCATTTTGACATTAAAGATGGCGGATGTCACTTTTTTGACAAAAGTCGTCATGGGTATCGTTTTCGAGGTTTTCGGGGGTGTAGATTTCAAAAATGACATCCATTTTGACATTAAAAGATGGCGGATGTCACTTTTTTGCAAAAAGTCGTCATGGATGTCGTTTTCGAAGTTTTTAGGGTCGTTAAGTCATCGCCAGAGTAAAATGTACATAGAAAAACCCTCGCGGGCCGCATGCGGCCCGCGCACCGCCCAAAATACTAGTTCATAATATATACAGCTAAATTACCACTGACTGACTCACTCACTCATTTAGATAGTTGTTTAGAGGGATGGAGAAGTGGTGGGTAAAAAAAAAATATAGATTTGTATAGAGATGAGAAATTTATCGGGAGGAAAAATCCCAAAATCTTAAAAAGTCAACTCCTCAACCTGAACCCCTAAGAGATCTCAGAAACGGTGAGGTTTAGGGGTATACTGTTTGAACTAAATAGAGAGTACTACCTTGG
Organism: Hypomecis punctinalis; assembly: GCA_949316475.1. NCBI lineage: Eukaryota > Metazoa > Arthropoda > Insecta > Lepidoptera > Geometridae > Hypomecis > Hypomecis punctinalis. The sequence continues at coordinate 6,189,317 of OX438822.1, forward strand.
TACTTTTTGGAAAAATCAAAAAAAACATGGCTCCCATACAAAAAAACATGGCCGCCATACAAATTTGACATGCTTATAACTTCGAAACGGTTATACTTAGGTACAGACTGTTTGAACAAATGTTATAGCCAATTGATAGGAGCAACTGCTGGTGATGACAAAAATCCAAGATGGCGGATCCAAGATGGCCGCCATTTTTCAAAATGGTCCGAGGGGGCTGATTTTTTGTATCCGGGGGTTTTTTGGGTCCCTTATTTCATTGGCGAAAAAAAATTTTGAAAAAGTTTTTTTTTGAAGATGGCCGCCATACATTGAATCTTTTTCATCTTGAGAGAGTTGTTTTGAGGAACCTATTAGCAATAACGGAAAACTGATTGCAGGTTCGTATATAAATAGAATAGTGGTTTAAGGAATAAATGATGAAACTTCGGAAGGTCAACTCCTCATATTGGACCCCCAACGGATCTCAAAAACGGTGGGGTTTCGAGATGTACTTTGTTCACAAGATATTGTGTACTACCTTGGCACTTTTTGAAAACGTTAAAAAAAATCATAGCTCCCATACAAAAAAACATGGTCGCCATACAAATTAGTCAAAGTACTTAGGTATGAAATTTTTGAACAGCAGTTGTAGCCAATTTACTGAACCGATTTCGAATTTTTTTTCATTACTGGAATTGGTATTTAATACTCAATGATAATTGCTATGTATTCTACTCAATTATAGTACAAGTTCAACCTAATATTTCGAAAATTGTAAAAAAAGTCGGCAAAAAATGCAAATTTTCGAACTTTGAGACGCATGCGCTGACTACATAGTGCATAATACATAAAAATGATGTAATACAAAAATGACCGGCTTCATCTGGTCTACATAAAAGTCCGCGACAGCATATGTCTATCTCCTAAGGTTTTTGAACTATGACAGTTTTTATAACTATAATTAGAGAGCGAAATAGTAGGTATTTTTAAAATGTTTTTTTACAAATAGTGTATCAATCCTTATCCAAATAAACACTTTAGTTAGCTTGGTCATTTCATACAGATCAAATTTGTCATTCACATCAAATAATTTCAACGGATAGTTTCGAAGATATCTTAAGATTAAAATTACAACGCAATAAAAAATATTGCCGCGGTAGTAACTGTGTACATATTCTGTGCCATGACTTCTATTTATAACGTAGGTACACTAGAATACAAAGTTTTACTTTATCTAAGATAGATAAGGTATTTAAGATTGAGATAAGAGCAAGTTTTGTCGTAGTTACAGTAAAAGCTATATTTAAGATTGAACTATACCTACACCGCTCGAATACGACTTGCCATATTATCCTTCAAGTAGAAAGCGGAAGCACTATTTTGAACCTTATGATCATAGAAATAAAATTGATAAAATTCATCATTCAGCCTATACTTACCAGTATAGGGAAGTTATGCAAAAGCCGAACACCCGCCCGCCGACCTTATGCCTCAAAGAATGAATAATAAAGATGGAATAATGATATTAGAAAAAAATGGTGAAATCTCCGAAGGTCAACTCCTGGTATTGGACCCCCGACGGATCTCGAAAACGGTGGGGTTTAGAGATATACTTTCTTCGCAAAATATTGAGTACTACCTTGGTACTTTTTGGAACAATTAAAAAAAACATGGCTCCCATACAAAAAAAAATGGCCGCCATACATTTTATTTTTCACTCAGTTTTGTTTTGTTTTTTGTTTAGTTGTTATAAGGAAACTATCAGAGATGGGAAATATAGAGGTGAGAATATGATCGTGAGAAGAAATGAAATCTCGGAAGGTCAATTCTTCAACCTGGACCCCTAAGGGATCTCAATAACGGTGAGGTTTAGAGATGTACTTCTTTCACGAAATATTGAGTACTACCTTGGTACTTTTTGGAACAATTAAAAAAAACTTGGCTCTCATACAAAAAAGCATGGCCGCCATACATTGCATTTTTCACTCATCTAGATGGTTGTTTCAAGGAAACTATTAGGAATGACAAAAAACTGAACCCATTTTGACATTAAAGATGGCGGATGTAACTTTTGTTAAAAAGTCATCATGGGTATCGATTTCGAGGTTTTCGGAGGTGTAGATTTGGAAAATGGCATCCATTTTGAAATTCAAGATGGCGGATGTCACTTAATTTCAAAAAGTCGTCATGGGTGTCGTTGTCGAGGTATCCGGGGGTGTAGATTTCAATAATGGCATTTATTTTGAAATCCAAGATGGCGGATGTCACTTTTTTCAAAAAGTCGTCATGGGTATCGTTTTCGAGGTTTTCGGGGGTGTAGATTTCAAAAATGGCATCCATTTTGAAATTCAAGATGGCGGAAATCATTTTTTTGCAAAAAGTCGTCATGGGTGTCGTTGTCGAGGTATTCGGGGATGTAGATTTCAAAAATGGCATCAATTTTGAAATACAAGATGGCGGATGTCACTTTTTTCAAAAATTCGTCATGGGCATCGTTTTCGAGGTTTTCGGGGGTTTGAATTTCAAAAATGGCATCCATTTTGAAATTCAAGATGGCGGAAATCATTTTTTTGCAAAAAGTCGTCATGGGTGTCGTTGTCGAAGTATTCGGGGGTGTAGATTTCAAAAATGGCATCAATTTTGAAATACAAGATGGCGGATGTCACTTTTTTCAAAAATTCGTCATGGGTATCGTTTTCGAGGTTTTCGGGGGTTTGAATTTCAAAAATGGCATCCATTTTGAAATCCAAGATGGCGGATGTCACTTATGTGCAAAAAGTCGTCATGGGTGTCGTTGTCGAGGTTTTAGGGGGTGTAGATTTCAAAAATGGCATCCATTTTGAAATTCAAGATGGCGGATGTCATTTTATTGCAAAAAGTCGTCATGGGTATCGTTTTCGAGGTTTTTGGGGGTGTAGATTTCAATAATGGCGTCCATTTTGAAATTCAAGATGGCGGAAGTCACTTTTATGAAAAAGTCGTCATGAATGTCGTTGTCGAGGTATTCGGGGGTGTAGATTTCAAAAATGGCATCCATTTTGAAATTCAAGATGGCGGAGGTCACTTTTTTGCAAAAAGTCGTCATGGGTATCGTTTTCGAGGTGTTCGGGGGTGTAGATTTCAAAAATGGCATCAATTTTGAAATTCAAGATGGCGGATGTCACTTTTTTGCAAAAAGTCGTCATGGGTGTCGTTGTCGAGGTTTTTGGGGGTGTAGATTTCAAAAATGGCAGCCATTTTGAAATTCAAGATGGCGGAAGTCACTTTTTTGCAAAAAGTCGTCATGAATGTCGTTTTCGAAGTTTTTGGGGTCGTAAAGTCAAAAAATGAAACCCATCTAAAAAATACTCTCGCGGGCCGCATGCGGCCCGCGCACCGCCCAAAATACTAGTTCATATTATATACAGCTAAATTACCACTCACTGACTCATTTAGATAGTTGTTTAGGGGGATGGAAAAGTGGTGGGTAAAAAAAAATTATAGATTTGTATAGAGATGAGAAATTTATCGAGAGGAAAAATCCCAAAATTGACCTGAACGTAACCTGGACCTGGATCCTCAACGGATCTCAGAAACGGTAGGGTTTAGAGGTGTACTGTTCGAACAAAGTAGAGAGTACTACCTTGGTACTTTTTGCAAAAATCAAAAAAAACATGGCTCCCATACAAAAAAACATGGCCGCCATACAAATTTGACATGCTTATAACTTCGAAACGGTTATACTTAGGTATGAACTGTTTGAACAAATGTTATAGCCAATCGATAGGAGCAACTGCCTATGATGACAAAAATCCAAGATGGCGGATCCAAGATGGCGGCCATTTTTCAAAATGGTCCGAGGGGGCTGATTTTTTGCATCCGGGGGTTTTTGGGGTCCCTTATTTCATTGGCGAAAAAAAATTTTGAAAAAGTTTTTTTTTATAGATGCCCGCCATACATTGAATCTTTTTCATCTTTAGAGAGTTGTTTTGAAGAAACTATTAGCAATAACGAAAAACTGATTGCAGATTTGTATATAAATATAATAGTGATTTAAGGAATAAATAATGAAATTTCGAAAGGTCAACTCCTCATATTGGACCCCCAACGGATCTCAAAAACGGTGGGGTTTAGAGATGTACTTTGTTCACAAGATATTGTGTACTACCTTGGCACTTTTTGAAAACGTTAAAAAAAATCATAGCTCCCATACAAAAAAACATGGTCGCCATACAAATTAGTCGAAGTACTTAGGTATGAAATTTTTGAACAGCAGTTGTAGCCAATTTACTGAACCGATTTCGAATTTTTTTTCACTACTGGAATCGGTATTAAATACTCAATGATAATTGCTATGTATTCTACTCAATTATAGTACAAGTTCAACCTAATATTTCGAAAATTGTAAAAAAAGTCGGCAAAAAATGCAAATTTTCGAACTTTGAGACGCATGCGCTGACTACATAGTGCATAATACATAAAAATGATGTACTACAAAAATAACCGGCTTTACTTGGTCTACATAAAAGTCCGCGACAGCATATGTCTATGTCCTAAGGCTTTTGAACTATGACAGTTTTTACAACTATAAATCGAGAGCGAAATAGTAGGTAATTTTCAAAACTATTTTGACAAATAACGTATTAATCCTTATCCAAATGAATACTTTAATTAGCTTGGTCATTTCATACAGATCAAAATTGTCATTCATATCAAATAATTTCAACGGATAGTTTCGAAGATATCGTAAGATTAAAATTACAACGCAATAAAAAAATATTGCCGCTGTAGTAACTGTGTACATATTCTGTGCCATGACTTCTATTTATATCTAGAATACAAAGCTTTACTTTATCTAAGATAGATATGGTATTTAAAATTGAGATAAGAGCAAGTTTTGTCTTAGTTACAGTAAAAGCTTTATTTGAGATTGAACTATACCTACACCGCTCGAATACGACTTGCCATATCCTTCAAGTAGAAAGCGGAAGCACTATTTTGAACCTTATTGTCATAGAAATAAAATTGATAAGATTCATCATTCAGCCTATACTTACCAGTATAGGGAAGTTATGCAAAAGCCGAACACCCGCCCGCCGACCTCATGCCTCCCGCGCGCTCTCTACGCCCGTGTTCAATAGTACTCAATACTACGGTTTTTTTTTTAGGATGGAAACTGTTGTACGATTAGTGCTAAAGTCGCGTTTTTAATATAGCCGCCATACATTGGTTCTTTTTCATCTTTAGATGATTGTTTTGAGGAAACCATTTGCAATAACAATAAACTGATGGCAGATTCAAATAAAGATGGAATAATGATTTTAGAAAAAAATGGTGAAACCTCCGAAGGTCATGTCTTGGTATTGGACCCCCAAGGGATCTCGAAAACGGTGGGGTTTAGAGATGTCTTTTTTTCACAAGATATTGAGTACTACCTTGGCACTTTTTGAAAACGTAAAAAAATATCGTGACTCCCATACAAAAAAACATGGTTGCCATACATTGCCTCTTTCAATCATTTAGATCGTTGATTTGAGGAAACCATTAGCAATGACAAAAAACTGGGTGCATGCAGATTCGTATAAAGATAGGATAATGATTTAAGGATTAAATGGTAAAACCTCCGAAGGTCAACTCCTGGTATTGGACCCCCGACGGATCTCGAAAACGGTGGGGTTTAGAGATTTACTTTCTTCGCAAAATATTGAGTACTACCTTGGTACTTTTTGGAACAATTAAAAAAACATGGCTCCCACACAAAAAAAAAATGGCCGCCATACATTTTATTTTTCACTCAGTTTTGTTTTGTTTTTTGTTTAGTTGTTATAAGGAAACTATCAGAGATGGGAAATATAGAGGTGAGAATATGATCGTGAGAAGAAATGAAATCTCGGAAGGTCAATTCTTCAACCTGGACCCCTAAGGGATCTCAATAACGGTGAGGTTTAGAGATGTACTTCTTACACAAAATATTGAGTACTACCTTGGTACTTTTTGGAACAATTAAAAAAAACTTGGCTCTCATACAAAAAAAGCATGGCCGCCATACATTGCATTTTTCACTCATCTAGATGGTTAATTCAAGGAAACTATTAGGAATGACAAAAATCTGAACCCATTTTGACATTAAAGATGGCGGATGTCACTTTTGTTAAAAAGTCGTCATGGGTATCGATTTCGAGGTATTCGGGGGTGTAGATTTGGAAAATGGCATCCATTTTGAGATTCAAGATGGCATAAGTCATTTTTTTGCAAAAAGTCGTCATGGGTGTCGTCGTCGAGGTTTTTGGGGGTGTAGATTTCAAAAATGGCATCCATTTTGAAATTCAAGATGGCGGATGTCACTTAATTTCAAAAAGTCGTCATGGGTGTCGTTGTCGAGGTATTCGGGGGTGTAGATTTCAAAAATTGGCATCAATTTTGAAATACAAGATGGCGGATGTCACCTTTTTCAAAAAGTCGTCATGGGTATCGTTTTCGAGGTTTTCGGGGGTGTAGATTTCAAAAATGGCATCCATTTTGAAATTCAAGATGGCGGAAGTCGTTTTTTTGCAAAAAGTCGTCATGGGTGTCGTTGTCGAGGTTTTAAGGGGTGTAGATTTAAAAAATGACATCCATTTTGAAATTCAAGATGGCGGATGTCACTTTTTTTCAAAAAGTCGTCATGGGAATCGTTTTCGAGGTATTCAAGGGTTGTTTTGTATTGAAAAAAATTGTTTTTTATTACTTGTCTGTTAAAAAAACAAATCGCGGGCCGCATGCGGCCCGCGCACCGCCCAAAATACAAAAAAACATGGTCGCCATACAAATTAGTCGAAGTACTTAGGTATGAAATTTTTGAACAGCAGTTGTAGCCAATTTACTGAACCGATTTCGAATTTTTTTTCACTACTGGAATCGGTATTAAATACTCAATGATAATTGCTATGTATTCTACTCAATTATAGTACAAGTTCAACCTAATATTTTGAAAATTGTAAAAAAGTCGGCAAAAAATGCAAATTTTCGACCTTTGAGACGCATGCGCTGACTACATAGTGCATAATACATAAAAATGATGTACTACAAAAATAACCGGCTTTACTTGGTCTACATAAAAGTCCGCGACAGCATATGTCTATGTCCTAAGGTTTTTGAACTATGACAGTTTTTATAACTATGATTAGAGAGCGAAATAGTAGGTATTTTTCAAATGTTTTTTTACAAATAGTGTATCAATCCTTATCCAAATAAACACTTTAGTTAGCTTGGTCATTTCATACAGATCAAAATTGTCATTCACATCAAATAATTTCAACAAATATTTTCGAAGATATCGTAAGATTAAAATTACAACGCAATAAAAAAATATTGCCGCTGTAGTAACTGTGTACATATTCTGTGCCATGACTTCTATTTATATCTAGAATACAAAGCTTTACTTTATCTAAGATAGATAAGGTATTTAAGATTGAGATAAGAGCAAGTTTTGTCTTAGTTACAGTAAAAGCTATATTTGAGATTGAACTATACCTACCCCGCTCGAATACGACTTGCCATATCCTTCAAGTAGAAAGCGGAAGCACTATTTTGAACCTTATGGTCATAGAAATAAAATTGATAAAATTCATCATTCAGCCTATACTTACCAGTATAGGGAAGTTATGCATAAGCCGAACACCCGCCCGCCGACCTCATGCCTCCCGCGCGCACCTTACGCCCGTGTTCAATAGTACTCAATACTACGGTTTTTTTTTTAGGATGGAAACTGTTGTACGATTAGTGCTAAAGTCGCGTTTTTAATATAGCCGCCATACATTGGTTATTTTTCATATTTAGATGATTGTTTTGAGGAAACCATTTGCAATGACAATAAACTGATGGCAGATTCGTATAAAGATGGAATAATGATTTTAGAAAAAAATGGTGAAACCTCCGAAGATCATGTCTTGGTATTGGACCCCCAAGGGATCTCGAAAACGGTGGGGTTTAGAGATGTCCTTTTATAACAAGATATTGAGTACTACCTTGGCACTTTTTGAAAACGTAAAAAAATATCGTGACTCCCATACAAAAAAAAACATGGTTGCCATACATTGCCTCTTTCAATCATTTAGATCGTTGATTTGAGGAAACCATTAGCAATGACAAAAAACTGAGTGCATGCAGATTCGTATAAAGTTAGAATAATGATTTAAGGATTAAATGGTAAAACCTCCGAAGGTCAACTCCTGGTATTGGACTCCCGACGGATCTCGAAAACGGTGGGGTTTAGAGATTTACTTTCTTCGCCCAATATTGAGTACTACCTTGGTACTTTTTGGAACAATTAAAAAAAACATGGCTCCTACACAAAAAAAAAATGGCCGCCATACATTTTATTTTTCACTCAATTTTGTTTTGTTTTTTGTTTAGTTGTTATAAGGAAACTATCAGAGATGGGAAATATAGAGGTGAGAATATGATCGTGAGAAGAAATGAAATCGCGGAAGGTCAATTCTTCAACCTGGACCCCTAATGGATCTCAATAACGGTGAGGTTTAGAGATATACTTCTTTCTGTTTTTGAACAGCAGTTGTAGCCAATTTACTGAACCGATTTCGAATTTTTTTTCATTACTGGAATCGTTATTTAATACTTAATGATAATTATAACTTATTATACTCAGTGATAATACTATTTCAACCGAATATTTCGAAAATTGTAAAAAAAGTCGGCAAAAAATGCAAATTTTCGACCTTTGAGACGCATGCGCTGACTACATAGTGCATAATACATAAAAATAATGTACTACAAAAATGACCGGCTTTACCTGGTCTACATAAAAGTCCGCGACAGCATACGTCTATCTCCTAAGGTTTTTGAACTATGACAGTTTTTATAACTATAATTAAAGAGCGAAATAGTAGGTAATTTTCAAATGTTTTTTTACAAATAGTGTATCAATCCTTATCCAAATAAACACTTTAATTAGCTTGGTCATTTCATATAGATCAAAATTGTCATTCACATCAAATAATTTCAACGAATAGTTTCGAAGATATCGTAAGATTAAAATTACAACGCAATAAAAAAATATTGCCGCTGTAGTAACTGTGTACATATTCTGTGCCATGACTTCTATTTATAACGTAGGTACACTAGAATACAAAGCTTTACTTTATCTAAGATAGATAAGGTATTTAAGATTGAGATAAGAGCAAGTTTTGTCTTAGTTACAGTAAAAGCTTTATTTGAGATTGAACTATACCTACACCGCTCGAATACGACTTGCCATATCCTTCAAGTAGAAAGCGGAAGCACTATTTTGAACCTTATGGTCATAGAAATAAAATTGATAAAATTCATCATTCAGCCTATACTTACCAATATAGGGAAGTTATGTAAAAGCCAAACACCCGCCCGCCGACCTCATGCCTCCCGCGCGCACCTTACGCCCGTGTTTAATAGTACTCAATACTACGGTTTTTTTTAGGATGGAAACTGTTGTACGATTAGTGCTAAAGTCGCGTTTTTAATATAGCCGCCATACATTGGTTCTTTTTCATCTTTAGATGATTGTTTTGAGGAAACCATTTGCAATGACAATAAACTGATGGCAGATTCGTATAACGATGGAATAATGATTTTAGACAAAAATGGTGAAACCTCCGAAGGTCATGTCTTGGTATTGGACCTCCAAGGGATCTCGAAAACGGTGGGGTTTAGAGATGTCCTTTTTTCACAAGATATTGAGGACTACCTTGGCACTTTTTGAAAACGTAAAAAAATATCGTGACTCCTATACAAAAAAACATGGTTGCCATACATTGCCTCTTTCAATCATTTAGATCGTTGATTTGAGGAAACCATTAGCAATGACAAAAACTGAGTGCATGCAGATTCGTATAAAGATAAAATAATGATTTAAGGATTAAATGGTAAAACCTCCGAAGGTCAACTCCTGGTATCTGGATGATGGACCCCCGACGGATCACGAAATCGGTGGGGTTTAGAGATTTACTTTCTTCGCAAAATATTGAGTACTACCTTGGTACTTTTTGGAACAATTAAAAAAAACATGGCTCCCATACAAAAAAAAATGGCCGCTATACATTTTATTTTCACTCAGTTTTGTTTTGTTTTTTGTTTAGTTGTAATAAGGAAACTATCAGAGATGGGAAATAGAGAGGTGAGAATATGATCGTGAGAAGAAATGAAATCTCGGAAGGTAAATTCTTCAACCTGGACCCCTAAGGGATCTCAATAACGGTGAGGTTTAGAGATGTACTTCTTTCACAAAATATTGAGTACTACCTTGGTACTTTTGGGAACAATAAAAAAAATTGGCCCTCCACCAAAAAAACATGGCCGCCATACATTGCATTTTTCACTCATTTAGATGGTTGTTTCAAGGAAACTATTAGGAATGACAAAAATCTGAACCCATTTTGACATTAAAGATGGCGGATGTCACTTTTATTAAAAAGTCGTCATGGGTATCGATTTCGAGGTTTTCGGGGGTGTAGATGTCATAAATGGTATCCATTTCGACATTACATGTGGCGGATGTCACTTTTTTCAAAAAGTCGTCATGGGTATCGTTTTCGAGGTTTTCGGGGGTGTAGATTTCGAAAATGGCATCAATTTTGACATTAAAGATGGCGGATGTCACTTTTTTGCCAAAAGTCGTCATGGATATCGTTTTCGAGGTTTTCGGGGGTGTAGATTTCAAAAATGACATCCATTTTGACATTAAAGATGGCGTATGTCACTTTTTTGACAAAAGTCGTCATGGGTATCGTTTTCGAGGTTTTCGGGGGTGTAGATTTCAAATATGACATCCATTTTGACATTAAACATGGCGGATGTCACTTTTTTGACAAAAGTCGTCATGGGTATCGTTTTCGAGGTTTTCGGGGGTGTAGATTTCAAAAATTGCATCCATTTTGACATTAAAGATGGCGGATGTCACTTTTTTGCCAAAAGTCGTCATGGGTATCGTTTTCGAGGTTTTCGAGGGTGTAGATTTCAAAATTGACATCCATTTTGACATTAAAGATGGCGGATGTCACTTTTTTGCCATAAGTCGTCATGGGTATCGTTTTCGAGGTTTTCGGGGGTGTAGATTTCAAAAATTACATCCATTTTGACATTAAAGATGGCGGAAGTCACTTTTTTGCCAAAAGTCGTCATGGGTATCGTTTTCGAGGTTTTCGGGGGTGTAGATTTCAAAAATGGCATCTATTTTGAATTCATCATCATCATATTATATAAAGCTAAATTACCACTCACTGACTCATTTAGATAGTTGTTTAGAGGGTTGGAGAAGTGGTGGGTAAAAAAAAATTATAGATTTGTATAGAGATGAGAAATTTATCGAGAGGAAAAATCCCAAAATCTTAAAAAGTCAACTCCTCAACCTGGACCCCTAATGGATCTCAAAAACGGTGAGGTTTAGGGGTATACTGTTCAAACAAAGTAGAGAGTACTACCTTGGTACTTTTTGAAAAAATCAAAAAAAACATGGCTCCCATACAAAAAAACATGGCCGCCATACAAATTTGACATGCTTATAACTTCCAAACGGTTATACTTAGGTATAAACTGTTTGAACAAATGTTATAGCCAATCGATAGGGGCAACTGCCTATGATGACAAAAATCCAATATGGCGGATCCAAGATGGCCGCCATTTTTCAAAATGGTCCGAGGGGGCTGATTTTTTGCATCCAGGGGTTTTTGGGGTCCCTTATTTCATTGGCGAAAAAAAATTTTGAAAAAGTTTTTTTTTAAAGATGGCCGCCATACATTGAATCTTTTTCATCTTTAGAGAGTTGTTTTGAAGAAACTATTAGCAATAACGAAAAACTAATTGCAGATTCGTATATAAATGTAATAGTGGTTTAAGGAATAATTGATGAAACTTTGGAAGGTCAACTCCTCATATTAGACCCCCAACGGATCTCAAAAACGGTGGGGTTTAGAGATGTACTTTCTTCACAAGATAGTGTGTACTACCTTGGCACTTTTTGAAAACGTTAAAAAAAATCATAGCTCCCATACAAAAAAACATGGTTGCCATACAAATTAGTCGTTGTACTTAGGTATGAAATTTTTGAACAGCAGTTGTAGCCAATTTACTGAACCGATTTCGAACTTTTTTTCATTACTGGAATCGTTATTTAATACTTAATGATAATTAATATGTATTATACTCAGTGATAGTACTATTTCAACCGAATATTTCGAAAATTGTAAAAAAAGTCGGCAAAAAATGCAAATTTTCGACCTTTGAAGCGCATGCGCTGACTACATAGTGCATAGTACATAAAAATGATGTACCACAAAAATTACCGGCTTTACTTGGTCTACATAAAAGTCCGCGACAGCATATGTCTATGTCCTAAGGTTTTTGAACTATGACAGTTTTTACAACTATAAATCGAGAGCGAAATAGTAGGTAATTTTCAAAACTATTTTGACAAATAACGTATTAATCCTTATCCAAATAAATACTTTAATTAGCTTGGTCATTTCATACAGATCAAAATTGTCATTCACATCAAATAATTTCAACGGATAGTTTCGAAGATATCGTAAGATTAAAATTACAACGCAATAAAAAAATATTGCCGCTGTAGTAACTGTGTACATATTCTGTGCCATGACTTCTATTTATATCTAGAATACAAAGCTTTACTTTATCTAAGATAGATAAGGTATTTAAAATTGAGATAAGAGCAAGTTTTGTCTTAGTTACAGTAAAAGCTATATTTGAGATTGAACTATACCTACACCGCTCGAATACGACTTGCCATATCCTTCAAGTAGAAAGCGGAAGCACTATTTTGAACCTTATGATCATAGAAATAAAATTGATAAGATTCATCATTCAGTCTATACTTACCAGTATAGGGAAGTTATGCAAAAGCCGAACACCCGCCCGCCGACCTCATGCCTCCCGCGCGCTCTCTACGCCCGTGTTCAATATTATAGTACTCAATACTACGGTTTTTTTTTTTTAGGATGGAAACTGTTGTACGATTAGTGCTAAAGTCGCGTTTTTAATATAGCCGCCATACATTGGTTCTTTTTCATCTTTAGATGATTGTTTTGAGGAAACCATTTGCAATAACAATAAACTGATGGCAGATTCATATAAAGATGGAATAATGTGAAAGCGAAAGTGAAACCTCCGAAGGTCATGTCTTGGTATTGAACCCCCAAGGGATCTCGGAAACGGTGGGGTTTAGAGATGTCCTTTTTTCACAAGATATTGAGTACTACCTTGGCACTTTTTGAAAACGTAAAAAAATATCGTGACTCCCATACAAAAAAACATGGTTGCCATACATTGCCTCTTTCAATCATTTAGATCGTTGATTTGAGGAAACCATTAGCAATGACAAAAAACTGGGTGTATGCAGATTCGTATAAAGATAGAATAATGATTTAAGGATTAAATGGTAAAACCTCCGAAGGTCAACTCCTGGTATTGTACCCCCGACGGATCTCGAAAACGGTGGGGTTTAGAGATTTACTTTCTTCGCAAAATATTGAGTACTACCTTGGTACTTTTTGGAACAATTAAAAAAACATGGCTCCCACACAAAAAAAAATGGCCGCCATACATTTTATTTTTCACTCAGTTTTGTTTTGTTTTTTGTTTAGTTGTTATAATGAAACTATCAGAGATGGGAAATATAGAGGTGAGATTATGATCGTGAGAAGAAATGAAATCTCGGAAGGTCAATTCTTCAACCTGGACCCCTAAGGGATCTCAATAACGGTGAGGTTTAGAGATGTACTTCTTTCACAAAATATTGAGTACTACCTTGGTACTTTTTGGAACAATTAAAAAAAACTTGGCTCTCATACAAAAAAAGCATGGCCGCCATACATTGCATTTTTCACGCATCTAGATGGTTGTTTCAAGGAAACTATTAGGAATGACAAAAAACTGAACCCATTTTGACATTAAAGATGGCGGATGTCACTTTTGTTAAAAAGTCGTCATGGGTATCGATTTCGAGGTTTTCGGGAGTGTAGATTTGGAAAATGGCATCCATTTTGAGATTCAAGATGGCAGAAGTCATTTTTTTGCAAAAAGTCGTCATGGGTGTCGTCGTCGAGGTTTTTGGGGGTGTAGATTTCAAAAATGGCATCCATTTTGAAATTCAAGATGGCGGATGTCACCTTTTTCAAAAAGTCGTCATGGGTATCGTTTTCGAGGTTTTCGGGGGTGTAGATTTCAAAAATGGCATCCATTTTGAAATTCAAGATGGCGGATGTCACTTTTTTGACAAAAGTCGTCATGGGTATCGTTTTCGAGGTTTTCGGGGGTGTAAATTTGGAAAATGGCGTCCATTTTAAAATTCAAGATGGCGGAAGTCATTTTTTTGCAAAAAGTCGTCATGGGTGTCGTTGACGAGGTTTTTGGGGGTGTAGATTTCAAAAATGGCATCAATTTTGAAATTCAAGATGGCGGAAGTCACTTTTTTGCAAAAAGTCGTCATGGGTGTCGTTGTCGAGGTTTTCGGGGGTGTAGATTTCAATAATGGCGTCCATTTTGAAATTCAAGATGGCGGAAGTCTCTTTTTCGCAAAAAGTCGTCATGGGTGTCGTTTTCGAGGTTTTTGGGGGTGTAGATTTCAAAAATGGCATCCAATTTGACATCAAAGATGGCGGATGTCACTTTTTTTCAAAAAGTCGTCATGGGTATCGTTTTCGAGGTATTCAAGGGTTGTTTTGTATTGAAAAAAATTGTTTTTTATTACTTGTCTGTTAAAAAAACAAATCGCGGGCCGCATGCGGCCCGCGCACCGCCCAAAATACTAGTTCATAATATATACAGCTAAATTACCACTGACTGACTCACTGACTCACTGACTCATTTAGATAGTTGTTTAGAGGGTTGGAGAAGTGATGGGAAAAAAATAATTATAGATTTGTATAGAGATGAGAAATTTATCGAGAGGAAAAATCCCAAAATCTTAAAAAGTCAACTCCTCAACCTGGACCCCTAAAGGATCTCAAAAACGGTGAGGTTTAGGGGTATACTGTTTGAACTAAATAGAGAGTACTACCTTGGTACTTTTTGGAAAAATCAAAAAAAACATGGCTCCCATACAAAAAAACATGGCCGCCATACAAATTTGACATGCTTATAACTTCGAAACGGTTATACTTAGGTATAGACTGTTTGAACAAAAGTTGTAGCCAATCCATAGGGGCAACTGCCAATGATGACAAAAATCCAAGATGGCGGATTCAAGATGGCGGCCATTTTTCAAAATGGTCCGAGGGGGCTGATTTTTTGCATCCGGGGGTTTTTGGGGTCCCTCATTTCATTGGCGAAAAAAAATTTTGAAAAAGTTTTTTTTTAAAGATGGCCGCCATACATTGAATCTTTTTCATCTTTAGAGAGTTGTTTTGAGGAAACTATTAGCAATAACGAAAAACTGATTGCAGATTCGTATATCAATGGAATAGTGGTTTAAAGAATAAATGATGAAACTTCGGAAGGTCAACTCTTCATATTGGACCCCCAACGGATCTCAAAAACGGTGGGGTTTAGAGATGTGCTTTCTTCACAAGATACTGAGTACTACCTTGGCACTTTTTGAAAACGTTAAAAAAAATCATGACTCCCATACAAAAAAACATGGTCGCCATACAAATTAGTCAAAGTACTTAGGTATGAAATTTTTGAACAGCAGTTGTAGCCAATTTACTGAACCGATTTCGAATTTTTTTTCATTACTGGAATCGGTATTTAATACTCAATGATAATTGCTATGCATTCTACTCAATTATAGTACAAGTTTAACCTAATATTTCGAAAATTGTAAAAAAAGTCGGCAAAAAATGCAAATTTTCGACCTTTGAGACGCATGCGCTGACTACATAGTGCATAATACATAAAAATGATGTACCACAAAAATAACCGGCTTTACTTGGTCTACATAAAAGTCCGCGACAGCATATGTCTATCTCCTAAGGTTTTTGAACTATGACAGTTTTTATAACTATAATTAGAGAGCGAAATAGTAGGTATTTTTCAAATGTTTTTTTACAAATAGTGTATGAATCCTTATCCAAATAAACACTTTAGTTAGCTTGGTCATTTTATACAGATCAAAATTGTCATTCACACCAAACAATTTCAACGGATAGTTTCGAAGATATCGTAAGTTTAAAATTACAACGCAATAAAAAATATTGCCGCGGTACATACTGTTACAGAATCTGTGGCGCGACTTCTACAAAACCTTTACATTATTCGGATAGATCATAAGGTGTGACGAAAAACTGATCGCAGATTTGTGTATAAATAGAAAAGTGATTTAAGGAAAATATAATGAAACCTCGGAAGGTCAACTCCTCGTATTAGACCCCCCACGTATCTCAAAAATGGTGGGATTTAGAGATGTACTTTATTTACAAGATATTGAGTACTATCTTGGCACTTTTTGAAAACCTGAAAAAATATCATGACTCCCATACAAAAAAACATGGTTGCCATACATTGAACCTTTTTCATTTTTAGAGAGTTGTTTTGAAGAAACTATTAGCAATAACGAAAAATTGATTGCAGATTCGTATATAATTAAAAATTTGGTTTAGGGAATAAATGATGAAACTTCGGAAGGTCAACTCCTCATATTGGACCCCCAACGGATCTCAAAAACGGTGGGGTTTAGAGATGTACTATGTTCACAAGATATTAAGTACTACCTTGGCACTTTTTGGAAACGTTAAAAAAAATCATAGCTCCCATACAAAAAAAACATGGTCGCCATACAAATTAGTCGAAGTACTTAGGTATGAAATTTTTGAACAGCAGTTGTAGCCAATTTACTGAACTGATTTCGATTTTTTTTACATTACTGGAATTGTTATTTAATACTTAATGATAATTGTTTCGTATTATACTCAGTGATAGTACTATTTAAACCTAATATTTTGAAAATTGTAAAAAAAGTCGACAAAAAATGCAAATTTTCGACCTTTAAAGCGCATGCGCTGACTACATAGTGCATAATACTTAAAAATGATGTGCTACAAAAATAACCGGCTTTACTTGGTCTACATAAAAGTCCGCGACAGCATATGTCTATGTCCTAAGGTTTTTGAACTATGACAGTTTTATAACTATTATTAGAGAGCGAAATAGTAGTTTTTGTTCAAAACTATTTTGACAAAAATTATATGAATCCTTATCCAAATAAACACTTTATTTAGCTTGATCATTTCATACAGATTAAAATTGTCATTCACACCAAATAATTTCAACCGATAGTTTCGAAGATATCGTAGGTTTAAAATTACAACGCAATAAAAAATATTGCCGCGGTATATACTGTTACATAATCTGTGCCAGGACTTCTATTTCTAACGTACACTAAAATGCAAAGCTTTTTTTTATCTAAGAGAGATAAGGTATTTAAGATTGAGATAAGAGCAAGTTTTGTCGTAGTTACAGTAAAAGCTATGTTTGAGATTGAACTATACCTACACCGCTCGAATACGACTTGCCATATCCTTCAAGTAGAAAGCGGAAGCACTATTTTGAACCTTATGGCTATAGAAATAAAATTGATCCGGGTAAGTATAGGCTGAATGATGAAACTTGATGGCGTTTGTGAACACGAAGCGAGCCGTTGCGTAGTATCAAATTCATATATCAGAACCGATGCGATGTGGGGTTAAGCGTCACACAAGTCGGCGGACGGGAAGTAATGCAAAAACCGAACACCCGCCCGCCGACTTCATGCCTCCCGCCCGCACTCTACGCTCGGGCTCAATACTACGGTTTACGGTAGGATGGAATCTGTTGTACGATTAGTACATGCCGCGTATCGACTTCTATCGTACTATTTCAACCTAATATTTTGAAAATTGTAAAAAAGTCGGCAAAAATGCAATTATTAGACCTTTTAAGCGCATGCGCTGACTACATAGTGCATAATACTTAAAAATTATGTATTACAAAAATAACCAACTTTACCTGGTCTACATGAAAGTAGTGGATACGACGTCGGCCTCGGTCGGTACCGATATCAAATCTCGCC
This sequence comes from Hypomecis punctinalis, assembly GCA_949316475.1. Lineage (NCBI taxonomy): Eukaryota > Metazoa > Arthropoda > Insecta > Lepidoptera > Geometridae > Hypomecis > Hypomecis punctinalis. The sequence goes on from OX438822.1 coordinate 6,207,312, forward strand.
AATAGCACATTTTTTTTGCTTCTTTTATTATTTATACCGCTCATACGATTTCCACGCTATATTCTTAGAAGAATAACAAGCGAAAGTTTTGTTTTGAACCTTATGCTCATAGAAATAGAAGTGATCTGGGTATAGGCCGTAAGATGAAGGTCAGACTTGCTGTTAGACTTGCCTATGGATACAATCTGATCCATCCATCAAGCAGCCATATGACGTCCGCGGCTGGACATAGGCCTCCCATTTAGATCTGCAAAATGACCGGTTAATAGAAACTTGCATCCAGCGCGTTCGTGCGGTCTGGAGTGATTAAATAAAATAATATAAAAATAAATTAAAAAAAAAAACGTTTGAATTAAAGGGGAAAATCCAAGATGGCGGCCGCCATTAGTTTCCATTTTGAAATTACATTTGGCGGATGTCCCTTATTTGAAAAAGTCGTCATGGGTATCGTTTTCGAGGTTTTCGGGGATGTAGGTTTCAAAAATGGCGTCCATTTTGAAATTCAAGATGGCGGAAGTCAATTTTTTGCAAAACGTCGTCATGGGTGTCGTTGTCGAGGTTTTAGGGGGTGTAGATTTCAAAAATGGCATCCATTTTGAAATTCAAGATGGCGGATGTCATTTATGTGCAAAAAGTCGTCATGGGTGTCGTTGTCGAGGTTTTTGGGGGTGTAGATTTCAAAAATGGCATCCATTTTGAAATTCAAGATGGCGGATGTCACTTATGTGCAAAAAGTCGTCATGGGTGTCGTTGTCTAGGTTTTTGGGGGTGTAGATTTCAAAAATGGCATCCATTTTGAAATTCAAGATGGCGGATGTCACTTTTTTTCAAAAAGTCGTCATGGGTATCGTTTTCGAGGTATTCAAGGGTATTATTTAAACAATTTTTTTGTATTGAAAAAAAATTGTTTTTTATTACTTGTCTGTTAAAAAAACAAATCGCGGGCCGCATGCGGCCCGCGCACCGCCCAAAATACTAGTTTATAATATATACAGCTAAATTACCACTGACTGACTCATTTAGATAGTTGTTTAGAGGGTTGGAGAAGTGGTGGGTAAAAAATAATTATAGATTTGTATAGAGATGAAAAATTTATCGGGAGGAAAAATCCCAAAATCTAGAAAAGTCCACTTCTCGACGTGGACCCTTAAGGGATCTCAAAAACGGTGAGGTTTAGGGGTATACTGTTTTAACTAAGTAGAGAGTACTACCTTGGTACTTTTTGGAAAAATCAAAAAAAACATGGCTCCCATACAAAAAAACATGGCCGCCATACAAACTTGACATGCTTATAACTTCGAAACGGTTATACTTAGGTATAGACTGGTTGAACAAATGTTATAGCCAATCGATAGGGGCAACTGCCAGTGATGACAAAAATCCAAGATGGCGGATCCAAGATGGCGGCCATTTTTCAAAATGGTCCGAGGGGGCTGATTTTTTGCATCCGGGGGTTTTTGGGGTCCCTCATTTCATTGGCGAAAAAAAATTTTGAAAAAGTTTTTTTTTAAAGATGGCCGCCATACATTGAATCTTTTTCATCTTTAGAGAGTTGTTTTGAAGAAACTATTAGCAATAACGAAAAACTAACTGCAGATTCGTATATAAATAGAATAGTGGTTTTAGGAATAAATGATAAAACTTCGGAAGGTCAACTCCTCATATTGGACCCCCAACGGATCTCAAAAACGGTGAGGTTTAGAGATGTACTTTGTTCACAACATATTGTGTACTACCTTGGCACTTTTTGAAAACGTTAAAAAAAATCATGACTCCCATACAAAAAAACATGGTCGCCATACAAATTAGTCGAAGTACTTAGGTATGAAATTTTTGAACAGCAGTTGTAGCCAATTTACTGAACCGATTTCGAATTTTTTTTCATTACTGGAATCGTTATTTAATACTTAATGATAATTGCTATGTATTCTACTCAATTATAGTACAAATTCAACCTAATATTTCGAAAATTGTAAAAAAAGTCGGCAAAAAATGCAAATTTTCGACCTTTGAGACGCATGCGCTGACTACATAGTGCATAATACATAAAAATGGTGTACTACAAAAATAACCGGCTTTACTTGGTCTACATAAAAGTCCGCGACAGCATATGTCTATCTCCTAAGGTTTTTGAATTATGACTGTTTTTACAACTATAAATCGAGAGCGAAATAGTAGGTATTTTTCAAAACTATTTTGACAAAAATCGTATGAATCCTTATCTAAATAAATACTTTAGTTAGCTTGGTAATTTTATACTGATCAAAATTGTCATTCACACCAAACAATTTCAACGGATAGTTTCGAAGATATCGTAAGTTTAAAATTACAACGCAATAAAAAATATTGCCGCGGTACATACTGTTACAGAATCTGTGGCGCGACTTCTACAAAGCTTTAAATTATTCGGATAGATCATGAGGTTAAAACGAAAAACTGATCGCAGATTCTTATATAAATAAAAAAGTGGTTTAAGAAAAAAATAATGAAACTTCGGAAGGTCAACTCCTCATATTGGACCCCCAACGGATCTCAAAAACGGTGAGGTTTAGAGATGTGCTTTGTTCACAAGATATTGAGTACTACCTTGGCACTTTTTGAAAACGTTAAAAAAAATCATAGCTCCCATACAAAAAAAACATGGTCGCCATACAAATTAGTCAAAGTACTTAGGTATGAAATTTTTGAACAGCAGTTGTAGCCAATTTACTGAACCGATTTCGAATTTTTTTTCATTACTGGAATCGGTTTTTAATACTCAATGATAGTTGCTATGTATTCTACTCAATTATAGTACAAGTTCAACCTAATATTTTGAAAATTGTAAAAAAAGTCGGCAAAAAATGCAAATTTTCGACCTTTGAGACGCATGCGCTGACTACATAGTGCATAATACATAAAAATGATGTACTACAAAAATGACCGGCTTTATCTGGTCTACATAAAAGTCCGCGACAGCATACGTCTATCTCCTAAGGTTTTTGAACTATGACAGTTTTTATAACTATAATTAGAGAGCGAAATAGTAGGTATTTTTAAAATGTTTTTTTACAAATAGTGTATCAATCCTTATCCAAATAAACACTTTAGTTAGCTTGGTCATTTCATACAGATCAAAATTGTCATTTACATCAAATAATTTCAACGGATAGTTTCGAAGATATCTTAAGATTAAAATTACAACGCAATAAAAAATATTGCCGCGGTAGTAACTGTGTACATATTCTGTGCCATGACTTCTATTTATAACGTAGGTACACTAGAATACAAAGCTTTACTTTATCTAAGATAGATAAGGTATTTAAGATTGAGATAAGAGCAAGTTTTGTCGTAGTTACAGTAAAAGCTATATTTGAGATTGAACTATACCTACACCGCTCGAATACGACTTGCCATATTATCCTTCAAGTAGAAAGCGGAAGCACTATTTTGAACCTTATAATCATAGAAATAAAATTGATAAAATTCATCATTCAGCCTATACTTACCAGTATAGGGAAGTTATGCAAAAGCCGAACACCCGCCCGCCGACCTTATGCCTCAAAGAATGAATAACAAAGATGGAATAATGATATTAGAAAAAAATGGTGCATTCTCCGAAGGTCAACTCCTGGTATTGGACCCCCGACGGATCTCGAAAACGGTGGGGTTTAGAGATATACTTTCTTCGCAAAATATTGAGTACTACCTTGGTACTTTTTGGAACAATTAAAAAAAACATGGCTCCCATACAAAAAAAAATGGCCGCCATACATTTTATTTTTCACTCAGTTTTGTTTTGTTTTTTGTTTAGTTGTTTTAAGGAAACTATCAGAGATGGGAAATATAGAGGTGAGAATATGATCGTGAGAAGAAATGAAATCTCGGAAGGTCAATTCTTCAACCTGGACCCCTAAGGGATCTCAATAACGGTGAGGTTTAGAGATGTACTTCTTTCACGAAATATTGAGTACTACCTTGGTACTTTTTGGAACAATAAAAAAAACTTGGCTCTCATACAAAAAAGCATGGCCGCCATACATTGCATTTTTCACTCATCTCGATGGTTGTTTCAAGGAAACTATTAGGAATGACAAAAAACTGAACCCATTTTGACATTAAAGATGGCGGATGTCACTTTTGTTATAAAGTCGTCATGGGTATCGATTTCGAGGTTTTCGGAGGTGTAGATTTGGAAAATGGCATCCATTTTGAAATTCAAGATGGCGGATGTCACTTAATTTCAAAAAGTCGTTATGGGTGTCGTTGTCGAGGTATCCGGGGGTGTAGATTTCAATAATGGCATTTATTTTGAAATCCAAGATGGCGGATGTCACTTTTTTCAAAAAGTCGTCATGGGTATCGTTTTCGAGGTTTTCGGGGGTGTAGATTTCAAAAATGGCATCCATTTTGAAATTCAAGATGGCGGAAATCATTTTTTTGCAAAAAGTCGTCATGGGTGTCGTTGTCGAGGTATTCGGGGGTGTAGATTTCAAAAATGGCATCAATTTCGAAATACAAGATGTCGGATGTCACTTTTTTCAAAAATTCGTCATGGGTATCGTTTTCGAGGTTTTCGGGGGTGTGAATTTCAAAAATGGCATCCATTTTGAAATTCAAGATGGCGGATGTCACTTATGTGCAAAAAGTCGTCATGGGTGTCGTTGTCGAGGTTTTAGGGGGTGTAGATTTCAAAAATGGCATCCATTTTGAAATTCAAGATGGCGGATGTCATTTTATTGCAAAAAGTCGTCATGGGTGTCGTTGTCGAGGTTTTAGGGGGTGTAGATTTCAAAAATGGCATCCATTTTGAAATTCAAGATGGCGGATGTCATTTTATTGCAAAAAGTCGTCATGGGTATCGTTTTCGAGGTTTTTGGGGTTGTAGATTTCAATAATGGCGTCCATTTTGAAATTCAAGATGGCGGAAGTCACTTTTATGAAAAAGTCGTCATGGGTGTCGTTGTCGAGGTATTCGGGGGTGTAGATTTCAAAAATGGCATCAATTTTGAAATTCAAGATGGCGGATGTCACTTTTTTGCAAAAAGTCGTCATGGATGTCGTTGTCGAGGTTTTTGGGGGTGTAGATTTCAAAAATGGCAGCCATTTTGAAATTGAAGATGGCGGAAGTCACTTTTTTGCAAAAAGTCGTCATGAATGTCGTTTTCGAAGTTTTTGGGGTCGTAAAGACATCGCAAAAATGAAACCCATCTAAAAAATACTCTCGCGGGCCGCATGCGGCCCGCGCACCGCCCAAAATTCTAGTTCATAATATATACAGCTAAATTACCACTGACTGACTCACTGACTCACTGACTCATTTAGATAGTTGTTTAGAGGGTTGGAGAAGTGATGGGAAAAAAATAATTATAGATTTGTATAGAGATGAGAAATTTATCGAGAGGAAAAATCCCAAAATCTTAAAAAGTCAACTCCTCAACCTGGACCCCTAAAGGATCTCAAAAACGGTGAGGTTTAGGGGTATACTGTTTGAACTAAATAGAGAGTACTACCTTGGTACTTTTTGGAAAAATCAAAAAAAACATGGCTCCCATACAAAAAAACATGGCCGCCATACAAATTTGACATGCTTATAACTTCGAAACGGTTATACTTAGGTATAGACTGTTTGAACAAAAGTTGTAGCCAATCCATAGGGGCAACTGCCAATGATGACAAAAATCCAAGATGGCGGATTCAAGATGGCGGCCATTTTTCAAAATGGTCCGAGGGGGCTGATTTTTTGCATCCGGGGGTTTTTGGGGTCCCTCATTTCATTGGCGAAAAAAAATTTTGAAAAAGTTTTTTTTTAAAGATGGCCGCCATACATTGAATCTTTTTCATCTTTAGAGAGTTGTTTTGAGGAAACTATTAGCAATAACGAAAAACTGATTGCAGATTCGTATATCAATGGAATAGTGGTTTAAAGAATAAATGATGAAACTTCGGAAGGTCAACTCTTCATATTGGACCCCCAACGGATCTCAAAAACGGTGGGGTTTAGAGATGTGCTTTCTTCACAAGATACTGAGTACTACCTTGGCACTTTTTGAAAACGTTAAAAAAAATCATGACTCCCATACAAAAAAACATGGTCGCCATACAAATTAGTCAAAGTACTTAGGTATGAAATTTTTGAACAGCAGTTGTAGCCAATTTACTGAACCGATTTCGAATTTTTTTTCATTACTGGAATCGGTATTTAATACTCAATGATAATTGCTATGCATTCTACTCAATTATAGTACAAGTTTAACCTAATATTTCGAAAATTGTAAAAAAAGTCGGCAAAAAATGCAAATTTTCGACCTTTGAGACGCATGCGCTGACTACATAGTGCATAATACATAAAAATGATGTACCACAAAAATAACCGGCTTTACTTGGTCTACATAAAAGTCCGCGACAGCATATGTCTATCTCCTAAGGTTTTTGAACTATGACAGTTTTTATAACTATAATTAGAGAGCGAAATAGTAGGTATTTTTCAAATGTTTTTTTACAAATAGTGTATGAATCCTTATCCAAATAAACACTTTAGTTAGCTTGGTCATTTTATACAGATCAAAATTGTCATTCACACCAAACAATTTCAACGGATAGTTTCGAAGATATCGTAAGTTTAAAATTACAACGCAATAAAAAATATTGCCGCGGTACATACTGTTACAGAATCTGTGGCGCGACTTCTACAAAACCTTTACATTATTCGGATAGATCATAAGGTGTGACGAAAAACTGATCGCAGATTTGTGTATAAATAGAAAAGTGATTTAAGGAAAATATAATGAAACCTCGGAAGGTCAACTCCTCGTATTAGACCCCCCACGTATCTCAAAAATGGTGGGATTTAGAGATGTACTTTATTTACAAGATATTGAGTACTATCTTGGCACTTTTTGAAAACCTGAAAAAATATCATGACTCCCATACAAAAAAACATGGTTGCCATACATTGAACCTTTTTCATTTTTAGAGAGTTGTTTTGAAGAAACTATTAGCAATAACGAAAAATTGATTGCAGATTCGTATATAATTAAAAATTTGGTTTAGGGAATAAATGATGAAACTTCGGAAGGTCAACTCCTCATATTGGACCCCCAACGGATCTCAAAAACGGTGGGGTTTAGAGATGTACTATGTTCACAAGATATTAAGTACTACCTTGGCACTTTTTGGAAACGTTAAAAAAAATCATAGCTCCCATACAAAAAAAACATGGTCGCCATACAAATTAGTCGAAGTACTTAGGTATGAAATTTTTGAACAGCAGTTGTAGCCAATTTACTGAACTGATTTCGATTTTTTTTACATTACTGGAATTGTTATTTAATACTTAATGATAATTGTTTCGTATTATACTCAGTGATAGTACTATTTAAACCTAATATTTTGAAAATTGTAAAAAAAGTCGACAAAAAATGCAAATTTTCGACCTTTAAAGCGCATGCGCTGACTACATAGTGCATAATACTTAAAAATGATGTGCTACAAAAATAACCGGCTTTACTTGGTCTACATAAAAGTCCGCGACAGCATATGTCTATGTCCTAAGGTTTTTGAACTATGACAGTTTTATAACTATTATTAGAGAGCGAAATAGTAGTTTTTGTTCAAAACTATTTTGACAAAAATTATATGAATCCTTATCCAAATAAACACTTTATTTAGCTTGATCATTTCATACAGATTAAAATTGTCATTCACACCAAATAATTTCAACCGATAGTTTCGAAGATATCGTAGGTTTAAAATTACAACGCAATAAAAAATATTGCCGCGGTATATACTGTTACATAATCTGTGCCAGGACTTCTATTTCTAACGTACACTAAAATGCAAAGCTTTTTTTTATCTAAGAGAGATAAGGTATTTAAGATTGAGATAAGAGCAAGTTTTGTCGTAGTTACAGTAAAAGCTATGTTTGAGATTGAACTATACCTACACCGCTCGAATACGACTTGCCATATCCTTCAAGTAGAAAGCGGAAGCACTATTTTGAACCTTATGGCTATAGAAATAAAATTGATCCGGGTAAGTATAGGCTGAATGATGAAACTTGATGGCGTTTGTGAACACGAAGCGAGCCGTTGCGTAGTATCAAATTCATATATCAGAACCGATGCGATGTGGGGTTAAGCGTCACACAAGTCGGCGGACGGGAAGTAATGCAAAAACCGAACACCCGCCCGCCGACTTCATGCCTCCCGCCCGCACTCTACGCTCGGGCTCAATACTACGGTTTACGGTAGGATGGAATCTGTTGTACGATTAGTACATGCCGCGTATCGACTTCTATCGTACTATTTCAACCTAATATTTTGAAAATTGTAAAAAAGTCGGCAAAAATGCAATTATTAGACCTTTTAAGCGCATGCGCTGACTACATAGTGCATAATACTTAAAAATTATGTATTACAAAAATAACCAACTTTACCTGGTCTACATGAAAGTAGTGGATACGACGTCGGCCTCGGTCGGTACCGATATCAAATCTCGCCAATAGCACATTTTTTTTGCTTCTTTTATTATTTATACCGCTCATACGATTTCCACGCTATATTCTTAGAAGAATAACAAGCGAAAGTTTTGTTTTGAACCTTATGCTCATAGAAATAGAAGTGATCTGGGTATAGGCCGTAAGATGAAGGTCAGACTTGCTGTTAGACTTGCCTATGGATACAATCTGATCCATCCATCAAGCAGCCATATGACGTCCGCGGCTGGACATAGGCCTCCCATTTAGATCTGCAAAATGACCGGTTAATAGAAACTTGCATCCAGCGCGTTCGTGCGGTCTGGAGTGATTAAATAAAATAATATAAAAATAAATTAAAAAAAAAAACGTTTGAATTAAAGGGGAAAATCCAAGATGGCGGCCGCCATTAGTTTCCATTTTGAAATTACATTTGGCGGATGTCCCTTATTTGAAAAAGTCGTCATGGGTATCGTTTTCGAGGTTTTCGGGGATGTAGGTTTCAAAAATGGCGTCCATTTTGAAATTCAAGATGGCGGAAGTCAATTTTTTGCAAAACGTCGTCATGGGTGTCGTTGTCGAGGTTTTAGGGGGTGTAGATTTCAAAAATGGCATCCATTTTGAAATTCAAGATGGCGGATGTCATTTATGTGCAAAAAGTCGTCATGGGTGTCGTTGTCGAGGTTTTTGGGGGTGTAGATTTCAAAAATGGCATCCATTTTGAAATTCAAGATGGCGGATGTCACTTATGTGCAAAAAGTCGTCATGGGTGTCGTTGTCTAGGTTTTTGGGGGTGTAGATTTCAAAAATGGCATCCATTTTGAAATTCAAGATGGCGGATGTCACTTTTTTTCAAAAAGTCGTCATGGGTATCGTTTTCGAGGTATTCAAGGGTATTATTTAAACAATTTTTTTGTATTGAAAAAAAATTGTTTTTTATTACTTGTCTGTTAAAAAAACAAATCGCGGGCCGCATGCGGCCCGCGCACCGCCCAAAATACTAGTTCATATTATATAAAGTTAAATTACCACTGACTGACTGACTCACTGACTCATTTAGATAGTTGTTTAGAGGGTTGGAGAAGTGATGGGAAAAAAATAATTATAGATTTGTATAGAGATGAAAAATTTATCGAGAGGAAAAATCCCAAAATTGACCTGAACGTAACCTGGACCTGGATCCTCAACGGATCTCAAAAACGGTGAGGTTTAGGGGTATACTGTTTGAACAAAGTAGAGAGTACTACCTTGGTCCTTTTTGAAAAAATAAAAAAAAACATGGCTCCCATACAAAAAAACATGGCCGCCATACAAATTTGACATGCTTATAACTTCGAAACGGTTATACTTAGGTATAAACTGTTTGAACAAATGTTATAGCCAATCAATAGGGGCAACTGCCGGTGATGACGAAAATCCAAGATGGCGGATCCAAGATGGCCGCCATTTTTCAAAATGGTCCGAGGGGGCTGATTTTTTGCATCCGGGGGTTTTTGGGGTCCCTTATTTCATTGGCGAAAAAAAATTTTGAAAAAGTTTTTTTTTAAAGATGGCCGCCATACATTGAATCTTTTTCATCTTTAGAGAGTTGTTTTGAGGAAACTATAAGCAATAACGAAAAACTGATTGCAGATTCGTATATCAATCGAATAGTGGTTTAAAGAATAAATGATGAAACTTCGGAAGGTCAACTCCTCATATTGGACCCCCAACGGATCTTAAAAACGGTGGGGTTTAGAGATGTGCTTTGTTCACAAGATACTGAGTACTACCTTGGCACTTTTTGAAAACGTTAAAAAAAATCATGACTCCCATACAAAAAAACATGGTCGCCATACAAATTAGTCGAAAAACTTATGTATGAAATTTTTGAACAGCTGTTGTAGCCAATTTTCTGAACCGATTTCGAATTTTTTTTCATTGCTGGAATTGTTATTTAATATTCAATGATAATTGTTATGTAATGTAATCAGTTATGGTACATTTTTAGCCTAAAATTTTGAAAAATATAAAAAAAGTCGTCAAAAAATTAAAATTTTCGACCTTTGAAGCACATGCGCTGACTACATAGTGCATAATACATAAAAATGATGTACCACAAAAATAACCGGCTTTACTTGGTCTACATAAAAGTCCGCGACAGCATATGTCTATGTCCTAAGGTTTTTGAACTATGACAGGTTTTACAACTATAAATCGAGAGCGAAATAGTAGGTATTTTTTAAAACTATTTTGACAAAAATCATATGAATCCTTATCCAAATAAACACTTTAATTAGCTTGGTCATTTCATACAGATCAAAATTGTCATTCACATTAAGTAATTTCAACCGATAGTTTCGAAGATATCGTAAGTTTAAAATTACAACGCAATAAGAAATATTGCCGCTGTAGTAACTGTGTACATATTCTGTGCCACGACTTCTATTTATAACGTACACTAGAATACAAAGCTTTACTTTACCTAAGAGAGATAAGGTATTTAAGATTGAGATAAGAGCAAGTTTTGTCTTAGTTACAGTAAAAGCTAAATTTGAGATTGAACTATACCTACACCGCTCGAATACGACTTGCAAGTAGAAAGCGGAAGCACTATTTTGAACCTTATTTTCATAGAGATAAAATTGATAAAATTCATCATTCGGCCTATACTTACCAGTATAGGGAAGTTATGCAAAAGCCGAACACCCGCCCGCCGACCTCATGCCTCCCGCGCGCACTCTACTCCCGTGTTCAATAGTACTCAATACTACGGTTTTTTAGGATGGAAACTGTTGTACGATTAGTACTAAAGCCGGGTTTTTGGCAGATTCGTATAAAGATGGAATAATGATTTTAGAAAAAAATGGTGTAATCTCCGAAAGTCATGTCCTGGTATTGGACCCCCAAGGGATCTCAAAGACGGTGAGGTTTAGAGATGTCCTTTTTTCACAAGATATTGAGTACTACCATGGCACTTTTTAAAAACGTTAAAAAAATATCATGACTCCCATACAAAAAACATGGTTGCCATACATTGCCTCTTTCAATCATTTAGATCGTTGTTTTGAGGAAACCATTAGCAATGACAAAAAACTGAGTGCATGCAGATTCGTATAAAGATAGAATAATGATTTAAGGATTAAATGGTAAAATCTCCGAAGGTCAACTCCTGGTATTGGACCCCCGACGGATCTCGAAAACGGTAGAGTTTAGAGATATACTTTCTTTGCAAAATATTGAGTACTACCTTGGTACTTTTTGGAACAATTAAAAAAACATGGCTCCCATACAAAAAAAAATGGCCGCCATACATTTTATTTTTCACTCAGTTTTGTTTTGTTTTTTGTTTAGTTGTTATAAGGTAACTATCAGAGATGGGAAATATGGAGGTGAGAAGAAATATAATCTCGGAAGGTGAATTCTTCAACCTGGACCCCTAAGGGATCTCAATAACGGTGAGGTTTAGAGATGTACTTCTCTCACAAAATATTGAGTACTACCTTAGAACTTTTTGGAACAATTTAAGAAAACTTGGCTCTCATACAAAAAAACATGGCCGTCATACATTGCATTTTTCACTCATTTAGATGGTTGTTTCACGGAAACTATTAGGAATGACAAAAAACTGAACCCATTTTGACATTAAAGATGGCGGATGTCACTTTTTTGACAAAAGTCGTCATGGGTATCGTTTTCGGGGTTTTCGGGGGTGGAGATTTCAAAAATGACATCCATTTTGACATTAAAGATGGCGGATGTCACTTTTTTGTCAAAAGTCGTCATGGGTATCGTTTTCGGGGTTTTCGGGGGTGGAGATTTCAAAAATGACATCCATTTTGACATTAAAGATGGCGGATGTGGCGGATGTCACTTTTTGACAAAAGTCGTCATGGGTATCGTTTTCGGGGTTTTCGGGGGTGGAGATTTCAAAAATGACATCCATTTTGACATTAAAGATGGCGGATGTCACTTTTTTGCCAAAAGTCGTCATGGGTATCGTTTTCGGGGTTTTCGGGGGTGGAGATTTCAAAAATGACATCCATTTTGAAATTCAAGATGGCGGAAGTCACTTTTTTGCAAAAAGTCGTCATGGATGTCGTTTTCGAAGTTTTTGGGGTCGTAAAGTCGTCACCAAAGTAAATTCTAAATAAAAAACACCCTCGCGGGCCGCATGCGGCCCGCGCACCGCCCAAAATACTAGTTCATAATATATACAGCTAAATTACCACTGACTGACTCACTGACTCACTGACTCATTTAGATAGTTGTTTAGAGGGTTGGAGAAGTGATGGGAAAAAAATAATTATAGATTTGTATAGAGATGAGAAATTTATCGAGAGGAAAAATCCCAAAATCTTGAAAAATCTACTCCTCGACCTGAACCTCTAAGGGATCTCAGAAACGGTGAGGTTTAGGGGTATACTGTTTGAACTAAATAGAGAGTACTACCTTGGTACTTTTTGGAAATATCAAAAAAAACATGGCTCCCATACAAAAAAACATGGCCGCCATACAAATTTGACATGCTTATAACTTCGAAACGGTTATACTTAGGTATAAACTGATTGAACAAAAGTTGTAGCCAATCAATAGGGGCAACTGCCAATGATGACAAAAATCCAAGATGGCGGATTCAAGATGGCGGCCATTTTTCAAAATGGTCCGAGGGAGCTGATTTTTTGTACCCGGGGGTTTTTGGAGTCCCTTATTTCATTGGTGAAAAAAAAATTTGAAAAAGTTTTTTTTTAAAGATGGCCGCCATACATTGAATCTTTTTCATCTTTAGAGAGTTGTTTTGAGGAAACTATTAGCAATAACGCAAAACTGATTGCAGATTCGTATATTAATAAAAAAGTGGTTTAAGGAATAAATGATAAAACTTCGGAAGGTCAACTCTTCATATTGGACCCCCAACGGATCTCAAAAACGGTGGGGTTTAGAGATGTGCTTTCTTCACAACATACTGAGTACTACCTTGGCACTTTTTGAAAACGTTAAAAAAAATCATGACTCCCATACAAAAAAACATGGTCGCCATACAAATTAGTCGAAAAACTTATGTATGAAATTTTTGAACAACAGTTGTAGCCGATTTACTGAACCGATTTCGAATTTTTTTTCATTACTGGAATAAGTATTTAATACTTAATGATAATTGCTATGTATTCTACTCAATTATAGTACAAGTTCAACCTAATATTTCGAAAATTGTAAAAAAAGTCGGCAAAAAATGCAAATTTTCGAACTTTGAGACGAATGCGCTGACTACATAGTGCATAATACATAAAAATGATGTACTACAAAAATAACCGGCTTTACTTGGTCTACATAAAAGTCCGCGACAGCATATGTCTATCTCCTAAGGTTTTTGAACTATGACAGTTTTTATAATTATAATTAGAGAGCGAAATAGTAGGTATTTTTCAAATGTTTTTTTACAAATAGTGTATCAATCCTTATCCAAATAAACACTTTAGTTAGCTTGGTCATTTTATACAGATCAAAATTGTCATTTACACCAAATAATTTTAACGGATAGTTTCGAAGATATCGTAAGATTAAAATTACAACGCAGTAAAAAAATATTGCCGCGGTACATACTGTTACATAATCTGTACCACGACTTCTATTTATAACGTACACTAAAATACAAAGCTTTACTTTATCTAAGAGAGATAAGGTATTTAAGATTGAGATAAGAGCAAGTTTTGTCGTAGTTACAGTAAAAGCTATGTTTGATATTGAACTATACCTACACCGCTCGAATACGACTTGCCATATCCTTCAAGTAGAAAGCGGAAGCACTATTTTGAACCTTATGTTCATAGAAATAAAATTGATCCGGGTAAGTATAGGCTGAATGATGAAACTTGATGGCGTTTGTGAACACGAAGCGAGCCGTTGCGTAGTATCAAATTCATATATCAGAACCAATGCGTTGTGGGGTTAAGCGTCACACAAGTCGGCGGACGGGAAGTAATGCAAAAACCGAACACCCGCCCGTCGACCTCATGCCTCCCGCGCGCACTCTACGCTCGGGCTCAATACTACGGTTTTTTTTAGGATGGAATCTGTTGTACGATTAGTACTTGCCGCGTATTGATTTCTACGAGTATCGTACTATTTCAACCTAATATTTTGAACATTTTAAAAAAAGTCGGCAAAAAATGCAAATTTTCGGCCTTTGAGACGCATGCGCTGACTACATAGTGCATAATACATAAAAATGATGTACTACAAAAATAACCGGCTTTACTTGGTCTACATAAAAGTCCGCGACAACATATGTCTATCTCCTAAGGTTTTTGAACTATGACAGTTTTTATAACTATAATTAGAGAGCGAAATAGTAGGTATTTTTCAAATGTTTTTTTACAAATAGTGTATCAATCCTTATCCAAATAAACACTTTAGTGAGCTTGGTCATTTCATACAGATCAAAATTGTCATTCACATCAAATAATTTCAACGGATAGTTTCGAAGATATCGTAAGATTAAAATTACAACGCAATAAGAAATATTGCCGCTGTAGTAACTGTGTACATATTCTGTGCCATGACTTCTATTTATATCTAGAATACAAAGCTTTACTTTATCTAAGAGAAATAAGGTATTTAAGATTGAGATAAGAGCAAGTTTTGTCGTAGTTACAGTAAAAGCTATATTTGAGATTGAACTATACCTACACCGCTCGAATACGACTTGCCATATTATCCTTCAAGTAGAAAGCGGAAGCACTATTTTGAACCTTATTGTCATAGAAATAAAATTGATAAAATTCATCATTCAGCCTATACTTACCAGTATAGGGAAGTTATGCAAAAGCCGAACACCCGCCCGCCGACCTTATGCCTCAAAGAATGAATAATAAAGATGGAATAATGATATTAGAAAAAAATGGTGAAGTCTCCGAAGGTCAACTCCTGGTATTGGACCCCCGACGGATCTCGAAAACGGTGGGGTTTAGAGATATACTTTCTTCGCAAAATATTGAGTACTACCTTGGTACTTTTTGGAACAATTAAAAAAAACATGGCTCCCATACAAAAAAAAATGGCCGCCATACATTTTATTTTTCACTCAGTTTTGTTTTGTTTTTTGTTTAGTTGTTATAAGGGAACTATCAGAGATGGGAAATATAGAGGTGAGAATATGATCGTGAGAAGAAATGAAATCTCGGAAGGTCAATTCTTCAACCTGGACCCCTAAGGGATCTCAATAACGGTGAGGTTTAGAGATGTACTTCTTTCACAAAATATTGAGTACTACCTTGGAACTTTTTGGAACAATTAAAATAAACTTGGCTCTCATACAAAAAAACATGGCCGCCATACATTGCATTTTTCACTCATCTAGATGGTTGTTTCAAGGAAACTATTAGGAATGACAAAAAACTGAACCCATTTTGACATTAAAGATGGCGGATGACACTTTTGTTAAAAAGTCGTCATGGGTATCGATTTCGAGGTTTTCGGAGGTGTAGATTTGGAAAATGGCATCCATTTTGAAATTCAAGATGGCAGAAGTCATTTTTTTGCAAAAAGTCGTCATGGATGTCGTTGTCGAGGTATTCGGGGGTGTAGATTTCAATAATGGCGTCCATTTTGAAATTCAAGATGGCGGATGTCACTTTTTTGAAAAAGTCGTCATGGGTGTCGTTGTCAAGGTTTTCGAGGGTGTAGATTTCAAAAATGGCATCCATTTTGAAATTCAAGATGGCGGATGTCACTTATGTGTAAAAAGTCGTCATGGGTATCGTTTTCGAGGTTTTCGGGGGTGTAGATTTCAAAAATGGCATCCATTTTGAAATTCAAGATGGCGGATGTCACATTTTTGAAAAAGTCGTCATGGGTATCGTTTTCAAGGTATTTGGGGGTGAAGATTTCAAAAATGGCATCCATTTTGAATTCATTCATATTATATAAAGTTAAATTACCACTGACTGACTGACTGACTGACTGACTCACTCACTTAGATAGTTGTTTAGGGGGATGGAGAAGTGGTGGGTAAAAAATAATTACAGATATGTATATAGATAAAAAATTCATCAGGAGGAAAAATCCCAAAATCTTGAAAAGTCAACTCCTCAACCTGGACCCCTAAAGGATCTCAGAAACGGTGAGGTTTAGGGGTATACTGTTTGAACTAAATAGAGAGTACTACCTTGGTACTTTTTGGAAAAATCAAAAAAAACATGGCTCCCATACAAAAAAACATGGCCGCCATACAAATTTGACATGCTTATAACTTCCAAACGGTTATACTTAGGTATAGACTGTTTGAACAAATGTTATAGCCGATCAATAGGGGCAACTGCCGATGATGACAAAAATCCAAGATGGCGGATTCAAGATGGCGGCCATTTTTCAAAATGGTCCGAGGGGGCTGATTTTTTGCATCCGGAGGTTTTTGGGGTCCTTTATTTCATTGGCGAAAAAAAATTTTGAAAAAGTTTTTTTTTAAAGATGGCCGCCATACATTGAATCTTTTTCATCTTTAGAGAGTTGTTGTGAACAAACTATTAGCAATAATGAAAAACTAATTGCAGATTTGTATATAAATATAATAGTTGTTTAAGGAATAAATGATAAAATTTCGGAAGGTCAACTCCTCATATTGGACCCCCAACGGATCTCAAAAACGGTGGGGTTTAGAGATGTACTATGTTCACAATATATTAAGTACTACCTTGGCACTTTTTGAAAACGTTAAAAAAAATCATAGCTCCCATACAAAAAAACATGGTCGCCATACAAA
Organism: Hypomecis punctinalis; assembly: GCA_949316475.1. Lineage (NCBI taxonomy): Eukaryota > Metazoa > Arthropoda > Insecta > Lepidoptera > Geometridae > Hypomecis > Hypomecis punctinalis. The sequence continues at coordinate 6,224,507 of OX438822.1, forward strand.
TTAGTCGAAGTACTTAGGTATGAAATTTTTGAACAGCAGTTGTAGCCAATTTACTGAACCGATTTCGAAGTTTTTTTCATTACTGGAATCGGTATTTAATACTCAATGATAATTGCTATGTATTCTACTCAATTATAGTACAAGTTCAACCTAATATTTCGAAAATTGTAAAAAAAGTCGGCAAAAAATGCAAATTTTCGAACTTTGAGACGCATGCGCTGACTACATAGTGCATAATACATAAAAATGATGTACTACAAAAAGAACCGGCTTTACTTGGTTTACATAAAAGTCCGCGACAGCATATGTCTATGTCCTAAGGTTTTTGAACTATGACAGGTTTTACAACTATAAATCGAGAGCGAAATAGTAGGTATTTTTCAAATGTTTTTTAACAAATAGTGTATCAATCCTTATCCAAATAAACACTTTAGTTAGCTTGGTCATTTCATACAGATCAAAATTGTCATTCACATCAAATAATTTCAACGGATAGTTTCGAAGATATCGTAAGATTAAAATTACAACGCAATAAGAAATATTGCCGCTGTAGTAACTGTGTACATAACGCCATACATTGAATCTTTTTCATCTTTAGAGAGTTGTTTTGAAGAAACTATTAGCAATAATGAAAAACCGATTGCAGATTTGTATATAAATAAAAAAGTGGTTTAAGGAATAAATAATGAAACTTCGGAAGGTCAACTCCTCATATTGGACCCCCAACAGATCTCAAAAACGGTGGGGTTTAGAGATGTACTTTCTTCACAAGATATTGTGTACTACCTTGGCACTTTTTGAAAACGTTAAAAAAAATCATAGCTCCCATACAAAAAAACATGGTCGCCATACAAATTAGTCGAAGTACTTAGGTATGAAATTTTTGAACAGCAGTTGTAGCCAATTTACTGAACCGATTTCGAATTTTTTTTCATTACTGGAATCGGTATTTAATATTCAATGATAACTGTTATGGTTTATACTCAGTTATTGTACTATTTTAACCTAATATTTTGAAAATTGTAAAAAAAGTCGGGAAAAAATGCAAATTTTCGACCTTTGAGACGCATGCGCTGACTACATAGTGCATAATACATAAAAATAATGTAGTACAGAAATAACCGGCTTTACTTAGTCTACATAAAAGTCCGCGACAGCATATGTCCATGTCCTAAGGTTTTTGAACTATGACAGTTTTTACAACTATAAATCGAGAGCGAAATAGTAGCTAATTTTAAAAACTATTTTGACAAAAATCGTATGAATCCTTATCCAAATAAACACTTAAATTAGCTTGGTCATTTCATACAGATCAAAATTGTCATTCACATCAAATAATTTCAACGGATAGTTTCGAAGATATCGTAAGATTAAAATTACAACGCAATAAAAAATATTGCCGTTGTAGTAACTGTGTACATATTCTGTGCCATGACTTCTATTTATAACGTAGGTACACTAGAATACAAAGCTTTACTTTATCTAAGAGAGATAAGGTATTTAAGATTGAGATAAGAGCAAGTTTTGTCTTAGTTACAGTAAAAGCTTTATTTGAGATTGAACTATACCTACACCGCTCGAATACAACTTGTCATATCCTTCAAGTAGAAAGCGGAAGCACTATTTTGAACCTTATTGTCATAGAAATAAAATTGATAAAATTCATCATTCAGCCTATACTTACCAGTATAGGGAAGTTATGAAAAAGCCGAACACCCGCCCGCCGACCTCATGCCTCCCGCGCGCACTCTACTCCCGTGTTCAATAGTACTCAATACTACGGTTTTTTTTAGGATGGAAACTGTTGTACGATTAGTACTAAAGTCGCGTTTAGAACAAGCCGCCATACATTGGTTCTTTTTCATCTTTAGATGATTGTTTTGAGGAAACCATTTGCAATGACAATAAACTGATGGCAGATTCGTATAAATATGGAATAATGATTTTAGAAAAAAATGGTGAAACCTCCGAAGGTCATGTCTTGGTATTGGACCCCCAAGGGATCTCGAAAACGGCGGGGTTTAGAGATGTCCTTTTTTCACAAGATATTGAGTACTACCTTGGCACTTTTTGAAAACGTAAAAATATATCGTGACTCCCATACAAAAAAACATGGTTGCCATACATTGCCTCTTTCAATCATTTAGATCGTTGTTCTGAGGAAACCATTAGCAATGACAAAAAACTGAGTGCATTGCAGATTCGTATAAAGATAAAATAATGATTTAAGGATTAAATGGTAAAACCTCCGAAGGTCAACTCCTGGTATTGGACCCCCGACGGATCTCGAAAACGGTGGGGTTTAGAGATATACTTTCTTCGCAAAATATTGAGTACTACCTTGGTACTTTTTTGGAAAATTAAAAAAAACATGGTTCCCATACAAAAAAACATGGCCGCCATACATTTTATTTTTCACTCAGTTTTGTTTTGTTTTTTGTTTAGTTGTTATAAGGAAACTATCAGAGATGGGAAATATAGAGGTGAGAATATGATCGTGAGAAGAAATGAAATCTCGGAAGGTCAATTCTTCAACCTGGACCCCTTAGGGATCTCAATAACGGTGAGGTTTAGAGATGTACTTCTTTCACAAAATAATGAGTACTACCTTGGTACTTTTTGGAACAATTAAAAAAAACTTGGCTCTCATACAAAAAAAAACATGGCCGCCATACTTTGCATTTTTCACTCATTTAGATGGTTGTTTCAAGGAAACTATTAGGAATGACAAAAAACTGAACCCATTTTGACATTAAAGATGGCGGATGTCAATTATGTTAAGAAGTCGTCATGGGTATCGATTTCGAGGTTTTCGGGGGTGTAGATTTCATATATGGCATCCATTTCGACATTACAGATGGCGGATGTCACTTTTTTCAAAAAGTCGTCATGGGTATCGTTTTCGAGGTATTCGGGGATGTAGATGTCATAAATGGCATCCATTTCGACATTACAGGTGGCGGATGTCACTTTTTTCAAAAAGTCGTCATGGGTATCGTTTTCGAGGTTTTCGGGGGTGTAGATTTCCAAAATGGCATCGATTTTGACATTAAAGATGGCGGATGTCACTTTTTTCAAAAAGTCGTCATGGGTGTCGTTGTCGAGGTTTTTGGGGGTGTAGATTTCAAAAATGGCATCCATTTTGAAATTCAAGATGGCGGATGTCACTTTTTTTCAAAAAGTCGTCATGGGTGTCGTCGTCGAGGTTTTTGAGGGTGTAGATTTCAAAAATTGCGTCCATTTTGAAATTCAAGATGGCGGAAGTCACTTTTTTGCAAAAAGTCGTCATGGGTGTCGTCGTCGAGGTTTTTGGGGGTGTAGATTTCAAAAATGGCGTCCATTTTGAAATTCAAGATGGCGGAAGTCACTTTTTTGCAAAAAGTCGTCATGGGTGTCGTTGTCGAGGTTTTAAGGGGTGTAGATTTCAAAAATGACATCCAGTTTGAAATTCAAGATGGCGGATGTCACTTTTTTTCAAAAAGTCGTCATGGGTATCGTTTTCGAGGTATTCAAGGGTTGTTTTGTATTGAAAAAAATTGTTTTTTATTACTTGTCTGTTAAAAAAACAAATCGCGGGCCGCTTGCGGCCCGCGCACCGCCCAAAATACTAGTTCATATTATATAAAGCTAAATTACCACTCACTGACTCATTTAGATAGTTGTTTAGGGGGATGGAGAAGTGGTGGGTAAAAAAAAACTACAGATTTGTATAGAGATGAGAAATTTATCGAGAGGAAAAATCCCAAAATCTTGAAAAGTCTACTCCTCAACCTGAACCCCTAAGGGATCTCAAAAACGGCGAGGTTTAGGGGTATACTGTTTTAACTAAATAGAGAGTACTACCTTGGTACTTTTTGGAAAAATGAAAAAAAACATGGCTCCCATACAAAAAAACATGGCCGCCATACAAACTTGACATGCTTATAACTTCGAAACGGTTATACTTAGGTATAAACTGTTTGAACAAATGTTATAGCCAATCGATAGGGGCAACTGCCAGTGATAACAAAAATCCAAGATGGCGGATCCAAGATGGCCGCCATTTTTCAAAATGGTCCTAGGGGGCTGATTTTTTGCATCCGGGGGTTTCTGGGGTCCCTTATTTCATTGGCGAAAAAAAATTTTGAAAAAGTTTTTTTTTAAAGATGGCCGCCATACATTGAATCTTTTACATCTTTAGAGAGTTGTTTTGAGGAAACTATTAGCAATAACGCAAAACTGATTACAGATTCGTATATAAATAAAACAGTAGTTTAAGGAATAAATGATGAAACTTCGGAAGGTCAACTCCTCATATTGGACCCCCAACGGATCTCAAAAACGGTGGGGTTTAGAGATGTACTTTGTTCACAAGATATTGAGAACTACCTTGGCACTTTTTGAAAACGTTAAAAAAAATCATGACTCCCATACAAAAAAACATGGTCGCCATACAAATTAGTCAAAGTACTTAGGTATGAAATTTTTGAACAGCAGTTGTAGCCAATTTACTGAACCGATTTCGAATTTTTTTTCATTACTGGAATCGGTATTTAATACTCAATGATAGTTGCTGTGTATTCTACTCAATTATAGTACAAGTTCAACCTAATATTTCGAAAATTGTAAAAAAAAGTCGGCAAAAAATGCAAATTTTCGACCTTTGAGACGCATGCGCTGACTACATAGTGCATAACACATAAAAATGATGTACTACAAAAATAACCGGCTTTACTTGGTCTACATAAAAGTCCGCGACAGCATATGTCTATCTCCTAAGGTTTTTGAACTATGACAGTTTTTATAACTATAATTAGAGAGCGAAATAGTAGGTATTTTTCAAATGTTTTTTTACAAATAGTATATCAATCCTTATCCAAATAAACACTTTAGTTAGCTTGGTCATTTCATACAGATCAAAATTGTCATTCACACCAAATAATTTCAACGGATAGTTTCGAAGATATCGTAAGATTAAAATTACAACGCAATAAAAAAATATTGCCGCTGTAGTAACTGTGTACATATTCTGTGCCATGACTTCTATTTATAACGTAGGTACACTAGAATACAAAGCTTTACTTTATCTAAGATAGATAAGGTATTTAAGATTGAGATAAGAGCAAGTTTTGTCGTAGTTACAGTAAAAGCTATATTTGAGATTGAACTATACCTACACCGCTCGTATACGACTTGCCATATCCTTGAAGTAGAAAGCGGAAGCACTATTTTGAACCTTATTGTCATAGAAATAAAATTGATAAAATTCATCATTCAGCCTATACTTAGGGAAGTTATGCAAAATCCGAACACCCGCCTGCCGACCTCATGCCTCCCGCGCGCACCCTACGCCCGTGTTCAATAGTACTCAATAATACGGTTTTTTTTTAGGATGGAAACTGTTGTACTTTAATATGGCCGCCATACATTGACTCTTTTTCATCTTTAGATAATTGTTTTGAGGAAACCATTTGCAATGACAATAAACTGATGGCAGATTCGTATAAAGATGGAATAATGATTTTAGAAAAAAATGGTAAAACCTCCAAAGGTCAACTCCTGGTATTAGACCCCCAAGGGATCTCGAAAACAGTGGAGTTTAAGTATGTACTTTCTTCGCAAAATATTGAGTACTACCTTGGTACTTTTTGGAACAATTAAAAAAAAGATGGCTCCCATACAAAATAAATGGCCGCCATACATTTTATTTTTCACTCAGTTTTGTTTTGTTTTTTGTTAAGTTGTTATAAGGAAACTATCAGAGATGGGAAATATAGAGGTGAGAATATGATCGTGAGAAGAAATGAAATCTCGGAAGGTCAATTCTTCCACCTGGACCCCTAAGGGATCTCAATAACGGTGAGGTTTACAGATGTACTTCTTTCACAAAATATTGAGTACTACCTTGGTACTTTTTGGAACAATTAAAAAAACTTGCCTCTCATACAAAAAAAACATGGTCGCCATACATTGCATTTTTCACTCATTTAGATGGTTGTTTCAAGGAAACTATTAGGAATGACAAAAAACTGAACCCATTTTGACATTAAAGATGGCGGATGTCGCTTTTGTTAAAAAGTCGTCATGGCTATCGTTTTCGAGGTTTTCGAGGGTGTAGATTTCAAATATGACATCCATTTTGACATTAAACATGGCGGATGTCACTATTTTGCCAAAAGTCGTCATGGGTATCGTTTTCGAGGTTTTCGGGGGTGTAGATTTAAAAAATGACATCCATTGTGACATTTAAGACGGCGGATGTCACTTTTTTGCCAAAAGTCGTCATGGGTATCGTTTTCGAGGTTTTCGGGGGTGTAGATTTCAAAAATGACATCCATTTTGAAATTCAAGATGGCGGATGGCACTTTTTTGCAAAAAGTCGTCATGGGTATCGTTTTCGAGGTTTTTGGGGGTGTAGATTTCAAAAATGACTTCCATTTTGACATTAAAGATGGCGGATGTCACTTTTTTGCCAAAAGTCGTCATGGGTGTCGTTGTCGAGGTTTTTGAGGGTGTAGATTTCGAAAATGGCATCCATTTTGAAATTCAAGATGGCGGATTTCACTTTTTTGCAAAAAGTCGTCATGGGTGTCGTCGTTGAGGTTTTTGGGGGTGTAGATTTCAATAATGGCATCCATTTTGAAATTCAAGATGGCGAATGTCACTTATTCGCAAAAAGTCGTCATGGGTATCGTTTTCGAGGTTTTCGGGGGTGTAGATTTCAAAAATGACATCCATTTTGACATTAAAGATGGCGGATGTCACTTTTTTGCCAAAAGTAGTCATGGGTATCGTTTTCGAGGTTCTCAGGGGTGGAGATTTCAAAAATGACATCCATTTTGACATTAAAGATGGCGGATGTCACTTTTTTTTTCAAAAAGTCGTCATGGGTATCGTTTTCGAGGTATTCAAGGGTATTATTTAAACAATTTTTTATTGTATTGAAAAAAAAATTGTTTTTTATTACTTGTACCACCTATAAACAAACTCGCGGGCCGCATGCGGCCCGCGCACCGCCCAAAATACTAGTTCATATTATATAAAGTTAAATTACCACTGACTGACTCACTGACTCACTGACTCATTTAGATAGTTGTTTAGAGGGTTGGAGAAGTGATGGGAAAAAAATAACTATAAATTTGTATAGAGATGAAAAAATTATCGAGAGGAAAAATCCGAAAATCTTGAAAAATCAACTCCTCGACCTGGACCCCTAAGGGATCTCAGAAACGGTGAGGTTTGGGGGTATACTGTTTGAACTAAATAGAGAGTACTACCTTGGTACTTTTTGGAAAAATGAAAAAAAACATGGCTCCCATACAAAAAAACATGGCCGCCATACAAACTTGACATGCTTATAACTTCGAAACGGTTATACTTAGGTATAAACTGTTTGAACAAATGTTATAGCCAATCGATAGGGGCAACTGCCAATGATGACAAAAATCCAAGATGGCGGATTCAAGATGGCGGCCATTTTTCAAAATGGTCCGAGGGGGCTGATTTTTTGCATCCGGGGGTTTTTGGGGTCCCTTATTTCATTGGCGAAAAAAAATTTTGAAAAAGTTTTTTTTTAAAGATGGCCGCCATACATTGAATCTTTTTCATCTTTAGAGAGTTGTTTTGAGGAAACTATTAGCAATAATGAAAAACTGATTGCAGATTCATATATAAATAAAAAAGTGGTTTGAGGAATAAATGATGAAACTTCGGAAGGTCAACTCCTCATATTGGACCCCCAACGGATCTCAAAAACGGTGGGGTTTAGAGATGTGCTTTGTTCACAAGATATTGTGTACTACCTTGGCACTTTTTGAAAACGTTAAAAAAAATCATAGCTCCCATACAAAAAAACATGGTCGCCATACAAATTAGTCGAAGTACTTAGGTATGAAATTTTTGAACAGCAGTTGTAGCCAATTTACTGAACCGATTTCGATTTTTTTTTCACTACTGGTATCGGTATTTAATACTCAATGATAATTGCTATGTATTCTACTCAATTATAGTACAAGTTCAACCTAATATTTCGAAAATTGTAAAAAAAGTCGGCAAAAAATGCAAATTTTCGAACTTTGAGACGCATGCGCTGACTACATAGTGCATAATACATAAAAATTATGTACCACAAAAATAACCGGCTTTACTTGGTCTACATAAAAGTCCGCGACAGCATATGTCTATGTCCTAAGGTTTTTGAACTATGACAGTTTTTACAACTAAAAATCGAGAGCGAAATAGTAGGTAATTTTCAAATGTTTTTTTACAAATAGTGTATGAATCCTTATCCAAATAAACACTTTAATTAGCTTGTTCATTTCATACAGATCAAAATTGTCATTCACATCAAATAATTTCAACGGATAGTTTCGAAGATATCGTAAGATTAAAATTACAACGCAATAAAAAATATTGCCGCTGTAGTAACTGTGTACATATTCTGTGCCATGACTTCTATTTATATCTAGAATACAAAGCTTTACTTTATCTAAGATAGATAAGGTATTTAAATTTGAGATATGAGCAAGTTTTGTCTTAGTTACAGTAAAAGCTATATTTGAGATTGAACTATACCTACACCGCTCGAATACGACTTGCCATATCCTTCAAGTAGAAAGCGGAAGCACTATTTTGAACCTTATTGTCATAGAAATAAAATTGATTAGATTCATCATTCAGCCTATACTTACCAGTATAGGGAAGTTATGCAAAAGCCGAACACCCGCCCGCCGACCTCATGCCTCCCGCGCGCACTCTACGTACTACGGTTTTTTTTTTAGGATGGAAACTGTTGTACGATTAGTGCTAAAGTCGTGTTTTTAATATAGCCGCCATACATTGGTTCTTTTTCATATTTGGATGATTGTTTTGAGGAAAACATTTGCAATGACAATAAACTGATGGCAGATTCGTATAAAGATGGAATAATAATTTTAGGAAAAATGGTGAAACCTCCGAAGGTCATGTCTTGGTATTGGACCCCCAAGGGATCTCGAAAACGGTGGGGTTAAGAGATGTCTTTTATTCACAAGATATTGAGTACTACCTTGGCACTTTTTGAAAACGTTGGTTAAACCTCCGAAGGTCAACTCCTGGTATTGGACCCCCGACGGATCTCGAAAACAGTGGTGTTTAGAGATGTACTTTCTTTACGAAATGTTGAGTACTACCTTGGTACTTTTTGGAACAATTAAAAAAAACATGGCTCCCATACAAAAAAAAATGGCCGCCATACATTTTATTTTTCACTCAGTTTTGTTTTGTTTTTTGTTTAGTTGTTATAAGGAAACTATCAGAGATGGGAAATATTGAGGTGAGAATATGATCGTGAGAAGAAATGAAATCTCGGAAGGTCAATTCTTCAACCTGGACCCCTAAGGGATCTCAATAACGGTGAGGTTTAGAGATGTACTTCTTTCACAAGATATTGAGTACTACCTTGGTACTTTTTGGAACAATTAAAAAAAACTTGGCTCTCATACAAAAAAAGCATGGCCGCCATACATTGCATTTTTCACTCATCTAGATGGTTGTTTCAAGGAAACTATTAGGAATGACAAAAAACTGAACCCATTTTGACATTAAAGATGGCGGATGTCACTTTTGTTAAAAAGTCGTCATGGGTATCGATTTCGAGGTTTTCGGGGGTGTAGACTTCGAAAATCGCATCCATTTTGAAATTCAAGATGGCAGAAGTCATTTTTTTGCAAAAAGTCGTCATGGGTGTCGTCGTCGAGGTTTTTGGGGGTGTAGATTTCAAAAATGGCATCCATTTTGAAATTCAAGATGGCGGATGTCACTTTTTTTCAAAAAGTCGTCATGGGTATCGTTTTCGAGGTATTCAAGGGTATTATTTAAACAATTTTTTTTGTATAAAAAAAAATTGTTTTTTATTACTTGTCTGTTTAAAAAACAAATCGCGGGCCGCATGCGGCCCGCGCACCGCCCAAAATACTAGTTCATATTATATAAAGTTAAATTACCACTGACTGACTGACTGACTGACTGACTCACTCACTTAGATAGTTGTTTAGGGGGATGGAGAAGTGGTGGGTAAAAAATAATTATAGATTTGTATAGAGATAAAAAATTGATCGAGAGGAAAAATCCCAAAATCTTCAAAAGTCTTCTCTTCAACCTGGACTCCTAAGGGATCTCAAAAACGGTGAGGTTTAGGGGTATACTGTTTGAACTAAATAGAGAGTACTACCTTGGTACTTTTTGGAAAAATAAAAAAAAACATGGCTCCCATACAAAAAAACATGGCCGCCATACAAATTTGACATGCTTATAACTTCGAAACGGTTATACTTAGGTATAGACTGTTTGAACAAATGTTATAGCCAATCGATAGGGGCAACTGCCCATGATGACAAAAATCCAAGATGGCGGATTCAAGATGGCGGCCATTTTTCAAAATGGTCCGAGGGGGCTGATTTTTTGCATCCGGGGGTTTTTGGGGTCCCTTATATCAATGGCGAAAAAAAATTTTGAAAAAGTTTTTTTTTAAAGATGGCCGCCATACATTGAATCTTTTACATCTTTAGAGAGTTGTTTTGAAGAAACTATTAGCAATAACGAAAAACTGATTGCATATTCGTATATAAATAAAACAGTGGTTTAAGGAATAAATGATGAAACTTCGGAAGGTCAACTCCTCATATTGGACCCCCAACGGATCTCAAAAACGGTGAGGTTTAGATATGTACTTTGTTCACAAGATATTGTGTACTACCTTGGCACTTTTTGAAAACGTTAAAAAAATTCATAGCTCTCATACAAAAAAACATGGTCGCCATACAAATTAGTCGAAGTATTTAGGTATGAAATTTTTGAACAGCAGTTGTAGCCAATTTACTGAACCGATTTCGATTTTTTTTTCACTACTGGAATTGGTATTTAATACTCAATGATAATTGCAATGTATTCTATTCAATTATAGTACAAGTTCAACCTAATATTTCGAAAATTGTAAAAAAAGTCGGCAAAAAATGCAAATTTTCGACCTTTGAGACGCATGCGCTGACTACATAGTGCATAATACATAAAAATGATGTACTACAAAAATAACAGGCTTTACTTGGTCTACAAAAAAGTCCGCGACAGCATATGTCTATCTCCTAAGATTTTTGAACTATGACAGTTTTTATAACTATAATTAGAGAGCGAAATAGCAGGTATTTTTAAAATGTTTTTTTACAAATAGTGTATGAATCCTTATCCAAATAAACACTTTAGTTAGCTTGGTCATTTCATACAGATCAAAATTGTCACTTACATCAAATAATTTCAAGGAATAGTTTCGAAGATATCGTAAGATTAAAATTACAACGCAATAAAAAATATTGCCGCTGTAGTAACTGTGTACATATTCTGTGCCATGACTTCTATTTATAACGTAGGTACACTAGAATACAAAGCTTTACTTTATCTAAGAGAGATAAGGTATTTAAGATTGAGATAAGAGCAAGTTTTGTCTTAGTTACAGTAAAAGCTATATTTGAGATTGAACTATACCTACACCGCTCGAATACGACTTGTCATATCTTTCAAGTAGAAAGCGGAAGCACTATTTTGAACCTTATTGTCATAGAAATAAAATTGATAAAATTCATCATTCAGCCTATACTTACCAGTATAGGGAAGTTATGCAAAAGCCGAACACCCGCCCGCCGACCTCATGCCTCCCGCGCGCACTCTACTCCCGTGTTCAATAGTACTCAATACTACGGTTTTTTTTAGGATGGAAACTGTTGTACGATTAGTACTAAAGTCGCGTTTTGAACAAGCCGCCATACATTGGTTCTTTTTCATCTTTAGATGATTGTTTTGAGGAAACCATTTGCAATGACAATAAACTGATGGCAGATTCGTATAAAGATGGAATAATGATTTTAGAAAAAAATGGTGAAACCTCCGAAGGTCATGTCTTGGTATTGGACCCCCAAGGGATCTCGAAAACGGTGGGGTTTAGAGATATACTTTCTTCGCAAAATATTGAGTACTACCTTGGTACTTTTTGAAACAATTAAAAAAAACATGACTCCCATACAAAAAAACATGGTTGCCATACATTGCCTCTTTCAATCATTTAGATCGTTGTTCTGAGAAAACCATTAGCAATGACAAAAAACTGAGTGCATGCAGATTCGTATAAAGATAAAATAATGATTTAAGGATTAAATGGTAAAACCTCCGAAGGTCAACTCCTGGTATTGGACCCCGACGGATCTCGAAAACGGTGGGGTTTAGAGATATACTTTCTTCGCAAAATATTGAGTACTACCTTGGTACTTTTTGAAACAATTAAAAAAAACATGGCTCCCATACAAAAAAAAATGGCCGCCATACATTTTATTTTTCACTCAGTTTTGTTTTGTTTTTTGTTTAGTTGTTATAAAGAAACTATCAGAGATGGGAAATATAGAGGTGAGAATATGATCGTGAGAAGAAATAAAATCTCGGAAGGTCAATTCTTCAACCTGGACCCCTTAGGGATCTCAATAACGGTGAGGTTTAGAGATGTACTTCTTTCACAAAATAATGAGTACTACCTTGGTACTTTTTGGAACAATTAAAAAAAACTTGGCTCTCATACAAAAAAAAACATGGCCACCATACTTTGCATTTTTCACTCATTTAGATGGTTGTTTCAAGGAAACTATTAGGAATGACAAAAACTGAACCCATTTTGACATTAAAGATGGCGGATGTCAATTAAGTTAAAAAGTCGTCATGGGTATCGATTTCGAGGTTTTCGGGGGTGTAGATTTCATATATGGCATCCATTTCGACATTACAGATGGCGGATGTCACTTTTTTCAAAAAGTCGTCATGGGTATCGTTTTCGAGGTTTTCGGGGGTGTAAATTTGGAAAATGGCATCCATTTTGAAATTCAAGATGGCGGAAGTCATTTATTTGCAAAAAGTCGTCATGGGTGTCGTCGTCGAGGTTTTTGGGGGTGTAGATTTCAAAAATGGCATTCATTTTGAAATTCAAGATGGCGGAAGTCACTTTTTTGAAAAAGTCGTCATGGGTACCGTTTTCGAGGTATTCGGGGGTGGGAATTTCAAAAATGGAATCCATTTTGAAATTCAAGATGGCGGATGTCACTTATGTGCAAAAAGTCGTCATGGGTGTCGTTGTCGAGGTTTTTGGGGGTGTAGATTTCAAAAATGGCATCTATTTTGAAATTCAAGATGGCGGATGTCACTTATTCGCAAAAAGTCGTCATGGGTGTCGTTTTCGAGATTTTCGGGGGTGTAGATTTCAAAAATGGCATCCATTTTGACATTAAAGATGGCGGATGTCACGTTTTTGCAAAAAGTCGTCATGGGTATCGATTTCGAAGTATTCGGGGGTGTAGATTTCAAAAATGGCATCCATTTTGAAATTCAAGATGGCGGAAGTCACTTTTTGCAAAAAGTCGTCATGGGTATCGTTTTCGAGGTGTTCGGGGGTGTAGATTTCAAAAATGGCATCAATTTTGAAATTTAAGATGGCGGATGTCACTTTTTTGCAAAAAGTCGTCATGGGTGTTTTTGTCGAGGTTTTCGGGGGTGTAGATTTCAAAAATGGCATCCATTTTGAAACTCAAGATGGCGGAAGTCACTTTTTTGCAAAAAGTCATCATGGATGTCGTTTTCGAAGTTTTTGAGGTCGTAAAGTCATCGCAAAAATGAAACCCATCCAAAAAATACTCTCGCGGGCCGCATGCGGCCCGCGCACCGCCCAAAATACTAGTTCATATTATATAAAGTTAAATTACCACTGACTGACTGACTGACTGACTGACTGACTGACTCACTCACTTAGATAGTTGTTTAGGGGGATGGAGAAGTGGTGGGTAAAAAATAATTATAGATTTGTATAGAGATGAAAAATTTATCGAGAGGAAAAATCCCAAAATCTTGAAAAGTCTACTCCTCAACCTGGACCCCTAATGGATCTCAAAAACGGTGAGGTTTAGGGGTATACTGTTTGAACTAAATAGAGAGTACTACCTTGGTACTTTTTGGAAAAATCAAAAAAAACATGGCTCCCATACAAAAAAACATGGCCGCCATACAAATTTGACATGCTTATAACTTCGAAACGGTTACACTTAGGTATAAACTGTTTGAACAAATGTTGTAGCCAATCGATAGGGGCAACTGCCGGTGATGACAAAAATCCAAGATGGCGGATTCAAGATGGCGGCCATTTTTCAAAATGGTCCGAGGGAGCTGATTTTTTGCATCTGGGGGTTTTTGGGGTCCCTTATTTCATTGGCGAAAAAAAATTTTGAAAAAGTTTTTTTTTAAAGATGGCCGCCATACATTGAATCTTTTTCATCTTTAGAGAGTTGTTTTGAAGAAACTATTAGCAATAACGAAAAACTGATTGCAGATTCGTATATATATAATAAAGTGGTTTAAGGAATAAATGATGAAACTTCGGAAGGTCAACTCCTCATATTGGACCCCCAACGGATCTCAAAAACGGTGTGGTTTAGAGATGTACTTTGTTTACAAGATATTGAGTACTACCTTGGCACTTTTTGAAAACGTTAAAAAAAATCATGACTCCCATACAAAAAAACATGGTCGCCATACAAATTAGTCAAAGTACTTAGGTATGAAATTTTTGAACAGCAGTTGTAGCCAATTTACAGAACCGATTTCGAATTTTTTTTCATTACTGGAATCGGTATTTGATACTCAATGATAATTGCTATGTATTCTACTCAGTTATTGTAGTATTTCAACCTAATATTATGAAAATTGGAAAAAAAGTCGCCAAAAAATGCAAATTTTCGACCTTTGAAGCGCATGCGCTGACTACATAGTGCATAATACTTAAAAATGATGTACTACAAAAATGATCGGCTTTACCTGGTCTACATAAAAGTCCGCGACAGCATATGTCTATGTCCTAAGGTTTTTGAACTATGACCGTTTTTATAACTATAATTATAGAGCGAAATAGTAGGTATTTTTCAAAACTATTTTGACAAATAATGTATCAATCCTTATCCAAATAAACACTTTAATTAGCTTGGTCATTTCATACAAATCAAAATTGTCACTCACATCAAATAATTTCAACGGTTAGTTTCGAAGATATCGTAAGTTTAAAATTACAACGCAATAAAAAAATATTGCCGCGGTACATACTGTTACATAATCTGTGCCACGACTTCTATTTATAACGTACACTAGAATACAAAGCTTTACTTTATCTAAGAGAGATAAGGTATTTAATTGAGATATGAGCAAGTTTTGTCTTAGTTACAGTAAAAGCTATATTTGAGATTGAACTATACCTACACCGCTCGAATACGACTTGCCATAGAAAGCGGAAGCACTATTTTGAACCTTATAGTCATAAAAATAAAATTGATCTGGGTAAGTATAGGCTGAATGATGAAACTTGATGGCGTTTGTGAACACGAAGCGAGCCGTTGCGTAGTATCAAATTCATATATCAGAACCGATGCGATGTGGGGTTAAGCGTCACACAAGTCGGCGGATGGGAAGTAATGCAAAAACCGAACACCCGCCCGCCGACCTCATGCCTCCCGCGCGCTCCCTCCGTGCTAAATACTACGTCACGCACGCGGCGTCGGCATTATGCACACATGCGCAATTATGCACACTTGGCTATTTCATATAGATGAAAATTGATAGGTATTTTAGAAGATATTATTTATATTTAACCGATTTCATTAAAAGATGTTTTCACTCAGGCATTCGTGTTTTTGTATGTAAGTTACGCGATTACTCCGTCAATTGTGAACCGATTGTAATTATTTCTTTTTTGTTTGGTAGATCAAAGTTTAGAATTGGTCTCATTTAAATTTTATCAAAATCAGGTGTGTTAGTTTTAACAGTTACATTAACATTAGACGAATTTTTTAACGATAATCAAAAAATTATTTTTCTCAAATAATTTTAAAACCGCCTTCTATCGTGTACAAAATTCGAATATTTATATATACAAAAAATATACATACAGACGAACATAGAACTTCCTCCTTTTTGGAAGTCGGTTGTAAACATAACAATAAATCGTTCCAATAAAAAAATAAAAATAATAAAATTGCTGCTACAGTCAACAAATTTTGCCATTTGCTGTAAGTGATGTCCTGGCCAAGCGGTCAGGGGTAGTGAATAGTAGGATACGACGTCACCCACGGTACCGGTATCGAGTCCCGTCAGTCGCACGTCTTCTTTTTGCTTCTTTTTGTTGCATGAAAATATCTTTAGTTGACTTTTAATTTCTTTTTGTAAAATAATTATTTATACCGCTCATATGAATAAAATGCGGAAGTTTTATAACATAGAAATAAAATTGATCTGTGTATAGGCTGTAAGATGGTTGTTGCAGCAGCCATATGACGTCCACGGCAGGACATAGGCCTACCATATAGATCTGCAAAAAGACCGGTTAATAGAAACTTGCATCCAGCGCGTTCGTGCGGTCTGGAGTGTTTAAATAAAATATTATAAAAAATAAATTGAAAAAAATAAACTTGCGAATTAAAGGGGAAAATCCAAGATGGCGGCCGCCATTGGTTTCCATTTTGAAATTAAAGTTGGCGGAGTTATTTGAAAAAGTCATCATGGGTATCGTTTTCGAGATTTTCGAGGGTATAGATTTCAAAAATGGCATCCATTTTGAAATTCAAGATGGCGGATGTCACTTTTTTGAAAAAGTCGTCATGGGTATCGTTTTCGAGGTTTTTGGGGGTATAGATTTCAAAAATGGCGTCTATTTTGAAATTCAAGATGGCGGAAGTCACTTTTTTGCAAAAGGTCGTCATGGGTGTCGTCGTCGAGGTTTTTGGGGGTGTAGATTTCAAAAATGGCATCAATTTTGAAATTCAAGATGGCAGATGTCACTTTTTTTGAAACAGTCGTCATGGGTATCGTTTTCGAGGTATTCGGGGGTGTAGATTTCAATAATGGCGTCCATTTTGAAATTCAAGATGGCGGAAGTCATTTTTTTGCAAAAAGTCGTCATGGGTGTCGTTGCCGAGGTATTCGGGGGTGTAGATTTCAAAAATGGCATCAATTTTGAAATACAAGATGGCGGATGTCACTTTTTTCAAAAAGTCGTCATGGGTATCGTTTTCGAGGTTTTCGGGGGTGTAGATTTCTAAAATGGCATCCATTTTGAAATTCAAGATGGCGGATGTCACTTTTTTGCAAAAAGTCGTCATGGGTGTCGTTGTCGAGGTATTCGGGGGTGTAGATTTTAATAATGGCGTCCATTTTGAAATTCAAGATGGCGGAAGTCACTTTTTTGCAAAAAGTCGTCATGGGTGTCGTTGTCGAGGTTTTAAGGGGTGTCGATTTCAAAAATGACATCCATTTTGAAATTCAAGATGGCGGATGTCACTTTTTTTTCAAAAAGTCGTCATGGGTATCGTTTTCAAGGTATTCAAGGGTTGTTTTGTATTGAAAAAAATTGTTTTTTATTACTTGTCTGTCAAAAAAACAAATCGCGGGCCGCATGCGGCCCGCGCACCGCCCAAAATACTAGTTCATATTATATAAAGCTAAATTACCACTGACTGACTCACTCACTCATTTAGATAGTTGTTTAGAGGGATGGAGAAGTGGTGGGTAAAAAAAAAATATAGATTTGTATAGAGATGAGAAATTTATCGAGAGGAAAAATCCCAAAATCTTAAAAAGTCAACTCCTCAACCTGAACTCCTAAAGGATCTCAGAAACGGTGAAGTTTACTGGTATACTGTTTGAACTAAATAGAGAGTACTACCTTGGTACTTTTTGAAAAAATCAAAAAAAACATGGCTCCCATACAAAAAAACATGGCCGCCATACAAACTTGACATGCTAATAACTTCCAAACGGTTATACTTAGGTACAGACTGTTTGAACAAATGTTATAGCCAATCGATAGGAGCAACTGCTGGTGATGACAAAAATCCAAGATGGCGGATCCAAGATGGCCGCCATTTTTCAAAATGGTCCGAGGGGGCTGATTTTTTGTATCCGGGGGTTTTTTGGGTCCCTTATTTCATTGGCGAAAAAAAATTTTGAAAAAGTTTTTTTTTGAAGATGGCCGCCATACATTTAATCTTTTTCATCTTGAGAGAGTTGTTTTGAGGAACCTATTAGCAATAACGGAAAACTGATTGCAGGTTCGTATATAAATAGAATAGTGGTTTAAGGAATAAATGATGAAATTTCGGAAGGTCAACTCCTCATATTGGACCCCCAACGGATCTCAAAAACGGTGGGGTTTCGAGATGTACTTTGTTCACAAGATATTGTGTACTACCTTGGCACTTTTTGAAAACGTTAAAAAAAATCATAGCTCCCATACAAAAAAACATGGTTGCCATACAAATTAGTCGTTGTACTTAGGTATGAAATTTTTGAACAGCAGTTGTAGCCAATTTACTGAACCGATTTCGAATTTTTTTTCACTACTGGAATCGGTATTTAATACTCAATGATAATTGTTATGTATTCTACCCAATTATAGTACAAGTTCAACCTAATATTTCGAAAATTATAAAAAAAGTCGGCAAAAAATGCAAATTTTCGACCTTTGAGACGCATGCGCTGACTACATAGTGCATAATACATAAAATGATGTACTACAAAAATAACCGGCTTTACTTGGTCTACATAAAAGTCCGCGACAGCATATGTCTATCTCCTAAGGTTTTTGAACTATGACAGTTTTTATAACTATAATTAGAGAGCGAAATAGTAGGTATTTTTCAAATGTTTTTTTACAAATAGTGTATCAATCCTTATCCAAATAAACACTTTAATTAGCTTGGTCATTTCATACAGATCAAAATTGTCATTCACATCAAATAATTTCAACGGATAGTTTCGAAGATATCGTAAGATTAAAATTACAACGCAATAAGAAATATTGCCGCTGTAGTAACTGTGTACATAACGCCATACATTGAATCTTTTTCATCTTTAGAGAGTTGTTTTGAAGACACTATTAGCAATAATGAAAAACTAATTGCAGATTCGTATATAAACAAAATAGTGGTTTAAGGAATAAATGATGAAACTTCGGAAGGTCAACTCCTCATATTAGAGCCCCAACGGATCTCAAAAACGGTGGGGTTTAGAGATGTACTTTGTTCACAAGATATTGAGTACTACCTTGGCACTTTTTGAAAACATTTAAAAAAATCATAGCTCCCATACAAAAAAACATGGTCGCCATACAAATTAGTCGAAGTACTGAGATATGAAATTTTTGAACAGCAGTTGTAGCCAATTTACTGAACCGATTTCAAATTTTTTTTCATTACTGAAATCGGTATTTAATACTCAATGATAACTGCTATGGGTTATACTCAGTGATACTACTATTTCAACCTAATATTTTGAAAATTGTAAAAAAAGTCGGCAAAAAATGCAAATTTTCGAACTTTGAAGCGCATGCGCTGATCACATAGTGCATAACACTTAAAAATGATGTACTACAAAAATAACCGGCTTTACTTGGTCTACATAAAAGTCCGCGACAGCATATGTCTATCTCCTAAGGTTTTTGAACTATGACAGTTTTTATAACTATAATTAGAGAGCGAAATAGTAGGTATTTTTCAAATGTTTTTTTACAAATAGTGTATGAATCCTTATCCAAATAAACACTTTAGTTAGCTTGGTCATTTCATACAGATCAAAATTGTCATTCACATCAAATAATTTCAACGAATAGTTTCGAAGATATCGTAAGATTAAAATTACAACGCAATAAAAAAATATTGCCGCTGTAGTAACTGTGTACATATTCTGTGCCATGACTTCTATTTATATCTAGAATACAAAGCTTTACTTTATCTAAGATAGATAAGGTATTTAAGATTGAGATAAGAGCAAGTTTTGTCTTAGTTACAGTAAAAGCTTTATTTGAGATTGAACTATACCTACACCGCTCGAATACGACTTGCCATATCCTTCAAGTAGAAAGCGGAAGCACTATTTTGAACCTTATTGTAATAGAAATAAAATTGATAAAATTCATCATTCAGCCTATACTTACCAATATAGGGAAGTTATGTAAAAGCTAAACACCCGCCCGCCGACCTCATGCCTCCCGCGCGCACCATACGCCCGTGTTTAATAGTACTCAATACTACGGTTTTTTTTTTAGGATGGAAACTGTTGTACGATTAGTGCTAAAGTCGCGTTTTTAATATAGCCGCCATACATTGGTTCTTTTTCATCTTTAGATGATTGTTTTGAGGAAACCATTTGCAATGACAATAAACTGATGGCAGATTCGTATAAAGATGGAATAATGATTTTAGAAAAAAATGGTGAAACCTCCGAAGGTCATGTCTTGGTAATGGACCCCCAAGGGATCTCGAAAACGGTGGGGTTTAGAGATTTACTTTCTTCGCAAAATATTGAGTACTACCTTGGTACTTTTTGGAACAATTAAAAAAAACATGGCTCCCATGCAAAAAAAAAATGGCCGCCATACATTTTATTTTTCACTCAGTTTTGTTTTGTTTTTTGTTTTGTTTAGAAACTATCAGAGATGGGAAATAAAGAGGTGAGAATATGATCGTGAGAAAAAATGAAATCTCGGAAGGTCAATTCTTCAACCTGGACCCCTAAGGGATCTCAATAACGGTGAGGTTTAGAGATGTACTTCTTTCACAAAATATTGAGTACTACCTTGGTACTTTTTGGAACAATTAAAAAAAACTTGGCTCTCATACAAAAAAAGCATGGCCGCCATACATTGCATTTTTCACTCATCTAGATGGTTGTTTCAAGGAAACTATTAGGAATGACAAAAAACTGAACCCATTTTGACATAAAAGATGGCGGATGTCACTTTTG
This sequence comes from Hypomecis punctinalis, assembly GCA_949316475.1. NCBI lineage: Eukaryota > Metazoa > Arthropoda > Insecta > Lepidoptera > Geometridae > Hypomecis > Hypomecis punctinalis. Next base: position 6,245,330 of record OX438822.1, read on the forward strand.
TTAAAAAGTCGTCATGGGTATCGATTTCGAGGTTTTCGGGGATGTAGATTTGGAAAATGGCATCCATTTTGAGATTCAAGATGGCAGAAGTCATTTTTTTGCAAAAAGTCGTCATGGGTGTCGTCGTCGAGGTTTTTGGGGGTGTAGATTTCAAAAATGGCATCAATTTTGAAATTCAAGATGGCGGATGTCACTTTTTTGCCAAAAGTCGTCATGGGTATCGTTTTCGAGGTTTTCGAGGGTGTAGATTTCAAATATGACATCCATTTTGACATTAAAGATAGCGGATGTCACTTATTTTCAAAAAGTCGTCATGGGTGTCGCTGTCGAGGTTTTTGGGGGTGTAGATTTCAAAAATGGCATCTATTTTGAAATTCAAGATGGCGGATGTCACTTATGTGCAAAAAGTCGTCATGGGTATCGTTTTCGAGGTTTTCGGGGGTGTAGATTTCAAAAATGGCATCCATTTTGAAATTCAAGATGGCGGAAGTAACTTTTTTGCAAAAAGTCGTCATGGGTGTCGTTGTCGAGGTTTTAAGGGGTGTAGATTTCAAAAATGACATCCATTTTGAAATTCAAGATGGCGGATGTAATTTTTATGCAAAAAGTCGTCATGGGTATCGTTTTCGAGGTTTTCGGGGGTGTAGATTTCAAAAATGGCATCCATTTTGAAATTCAAGATGGCGGAAGTCACTTTTTTGCAAAAAGTCGTCATGGGTGTCGTTGTCGAGGTTTTAAGGGGTGTAGATTTCAAAAATGACATCCATTTTGAAATTCAAGATGGCGGATGTAATTTTTATGCAAAAAGTCGTCATTTGTGTCGTTGTCGAGGTTTTTGGGGGTGCAGATTTCAAAAATGGCGTCCATTTTGAAATTCAAGATGGCGGAAGTCACTTTTTTGCAAAAAGTCGTCATGGGTGTCGTCGTCGAGGTTTTTGGGGGTGTAGATTTCAAAAATGGCATCAATTTTGAAATTCAAGATGGCGGATGTCACTTTTTTGCAAAAAGTCGTCATGGGTATCGTTTTCGAGGTTTTCAGGGGTGTAGATTTCTAACTTGAAGGTCTTTGCACCTATAAACAAACTCGCGGGCCGCATGCGGCCCGCGCACCGCCCAAAATACTAGTTATTCATATTATATAAAGTTAAATTACCACTGACTGACTGACTCACTGACTCATTTAGATAGTTGTTTAGAGGGTTGGAGAAGTGATGGGAAAAAAATAATTATAGATTTGTATAGAGATGAAAAATTTTTCGAGAGGAAAAATCCCAAAATTGACCTGAACGTAACCTGGACCTGGATCCTCAACGGATCTCAGAAACGGTGAGGTTTAGGGGTATACTGTTTGAACAAAGTAGAGAGTACTACCTTGGTCCTTTTTGAAAAAATAAAAAAAAACATAGCTCCCATACAAAAAAACATGGCCGCCATACAAATTTGACATGCTTATAACTTCGAAACGGTTATACTTAGGTATAAACTGTTTGAACAAATGTCATAGCCAATCAATAGGGGCAACTGCCGGTGATGACGAAAATCCAAGATGGCGGATCCAAGATGGCCGCCATTTTTCAAAATGGTCCGAGGGGGCTGATTTTATTTCATTGGCGAAAAAAAATTTTGAAAAAGTTTTTTTTTAAAGATGGCCGCCATACATTGAATCTTTTTCATCTTTAGAGAGTTGTTTTGAGGAAACTATTAGCAATAACGAAAAACTGATTGCAGATTCGTATATCAATCGAATAGTGGTTTAAAGAATAAATGATGAAACTTCGGAAGGTCAACTCCTCATATTGGACCCCCAACGGATCTTAAAAACGGTGGGGTTTAGAGATGTGCTTTGTTCACAAGATACTGAGTACTACCTTGGCACTTTTTGAAAACGTTAAAAAAAATCATGACTCCCATACAAAAAAACATGGTCGCCATACAAATTAGTCGAAAAACTTATGTATGAAATTTTTGAACAGCTGTTGTAGCCAATTTTCTGAACCGATTTCGAATTTTTTTTCATTGCTGGAATTGTTATTTAATATTCAATGATAATTGTTATGTAATGTAATCAGTTATGGTACATTTTTAGCCTAAAATTTTGAAAAATATAAAAAAAGTCGTCAAAAAATTAAAATTTTCGACCTTTGAAGCACATGCGCTGACTACATAGTGCATAATACATAAAAATGATGTACTACAAAAATAACCGGCTTTACTTGGTCTACATAAAAGTCCGCGACAGCATATGTCTATGTCCTAAGGTTTTTGAACTATGACAGGTTTTACAACTATAAATCGAGAGCGAAATAGTAGGTATTTTTTAAAACTATTTTGACAAAAATCATATGAATCCTTATCCAAATAAACACTTTAATTAGCTTGGTCATTTCATACAGATCAAAATTGTCATTCACATTAAGTAATTTCAACCGATAGTTTCGAAGATATCGTAAGTTTAAAATTACAACGCAATAAGAAATATTGCCGCTGTAGTAACTGTGTACATATTCTGTGCCACGACTTCTATTTATAACGTACACTAGAATACAAAGCTTTACTTTACCTAAGAGAGATAAGGTATTTAAGATTGAGATAAGAGCAAGTTTTGTCTTAGTTACAGTAAAAGCTAAATTTGAGATTGAACTATACCTACACCGCTCGAATACGACTTGCAAGTAGAAAGCGGAAGCACTATTTTGAACCTTATTTTCATAGAGATAAAATTGATAAAATTCATCATTCGGCCTATACTTACCAGTATAGGGAAGTTATGCAAAAGCCGAACACCCGCCCGCCGACCTCATGCCTCCCGCGCGCACTCTACTCCCGTGTTCAATAGTACTCAATACTACGGTTTTTTAGGATGGAAACTGTTGTACGATTAGTACTAAAGCCGGGTTTTTGGCAGATTCGTATAAAGATGGAATAATGATTTTAGAAAAAAATGGTGTAATCTCCGAAAGTCATGTCCTGGTATTGGACCCCCAAGGGATCTCAAAGACGGTGAGGTTTAGAGATGTCCTTTTTTCACAAGATATTGAGTACTACCATGGCACTTTTTAAAAACGTTAAAAAAATATCATGACTCCCATACAAAAAAACATGGTTGCCATACATTGCCTCTTTCAATCATTTAGATCGTTGTTTTGAGGAAACCATTAGCAATGACAAAAAACTGAGTGCATGCAGATTCGTATAAAGATAGAATAATGATTTAAGGATTAAATGGTAAAATCTCCGAAGGTCAACTCCTGGTATTGGACCCCCGACGGATCTCGAAAACGGTAGGGTTTAGAGATATACTTTCTTTGCAAAATATTGAGTATTACCTTGGTACTTTTTGGAACAATTAAAAAAACATGGCTCCCATACAAAAAAAAATGGCCGCCATACATTTTATTTTTCACTCAGTTTTGTTTTGTTTTTTGTTTAGTTGTTATAAGGTAACTATCAGAGATGGGAAATATGGAGGTGAGAAGAAATATAATCTCGGAAGGTGAATTCTTCAACCTGGACCCCTAAGGGATCTCAATAACGGTGAGGTTTAGAGATGTACTTCTCTCACAAAATATTGAGTACTACCTTAGAACTTTTTGGAACAATTTAAGAAAACTTGGCTCTCATACAAAAAAACATGGCCGTCATACATTGCATTTTTCACTCATTTAGATGGTTGTTTCACGGAAACTATTAGGAATGACAAAAAACTGAACCCATTTTGACATTAAAGATGGCGGATGTCACTTTTTTGACAAAAGTCGTCATGGGTATCGTTTTCGGGGTTTTCGGGGGTGGAGATTTCAAAAATGACATCCATTTTGACATTAAAGATGGCGGATGTCACTTTTTTGTCAAAAGTCGTCATGGGTATCGTTTTCGGGGTTTTCGGGGGTGGAGATTTCAAAAATGACATCCATTTTGACATTAAAGATGGCGGATGTCACTTTTTTCAAAAAATCGTCATGGGTATCGTTTTCGGGGTTTTCGGGGGTGGAGATTTCAAAAATGACATCCATTTTGACATTAAAGATGGCGGATGTCACTTTTTTGTCAAAAGTCGTCATGGGTATCGTTTTCGGGGTTTTCGGGGGTGGAGATTTCAAAAATGACATCCATTTTGACATTAAAGATGGCGGATGTCACTTTTTTGACAAAAGTCGTCATGGGTATCGTTTTCGGGGTTTTCGGGGGTGGAGATTTCAAAAATGACATCCATTTTGACATTAAAGATGGCGGATGTCACTTTTTTGCCAAAAGTCGTCATGGGTATCGTTTTCGGGGTTTTCGGGGGTGGAGATTTCAAAAATGACATCCATTTTGACATTAAAGATGGCGGATGTGGCGGATGTCACTTTTTGACAAAAGTCGTCATGGGTATCGTTTTCGGGGTTTTCGGGGGTGGAGATTTCAAAAATGACATCCATTTTGACATTAAAGATGGCGGATGTCACTTTTTTGCCAAAAGTCGTCATGGGTATCGTTTTCGGGGTTTTCGGGGGTGGAGATTTCAAAAATGACATCCATTTTGAAATTCAAGATGGCGGAAGTCACTTTTTTGCAAAAAGTCGTCATGGATGTCGTTTTCGAAGTTTTTGGGGTCGTAAAGTCGTCACCAAAGTAAATTCTAAATAAAAAACACCCTCGCGGGCCGCATGCGGCCCGCGCACCGCCCAAAATACTAGTTCATATTATATAAAGTTAAATTACCACTGACTGACTGACTGACTGACTGACTGACTGACTCACTCACTTAGATAGTTGTTTAGGGGGATGGAGAAGTGGTGGGTAAAAAATAATTATAGATTTGTATAGAGATGAAAAATTTATCGAGAAGAAAAATCCCAAAATCGACCTGAACGTAAAATGGACTTGGATCCCGAATGGATCTCAGAAACGGTAGGGTTTAGAGGTGTACTGTTTGAACAAAGTAGAGAGTACTACCTTGGTACTTTTTGGAAAAATAAAAAAAAACATGGCTCCCATACAAAAAAACATGGCCGCCATACAAACTTGACATGCTTATAACTTCGAAACGGTTATACTTAGGTATGAACTGTTTGAACAAATGTTATAGCCAATCGATAGGGGCAACTGCCGGTGATGACGAAAATCCAAGATGGCGGATCCAAGATGGCCGCCATTTTTCAAAATGGTCCGAGGGGGCTGATTTTTTGCATCCGGGGGTTTTTGGGGTCCCTTATTTCATAGGCGAAAAAAAATTTTGAAAAAGTTTTTTTTTAAAGATGGCCGCCATACATTGAATCTTTTTCATCTTTAGAGAGTTGTTTTGAAGAAACTATTAGCAATAACGAATAATTGATTGCAGATTCGTATATTAATAATAAAGTACTGTAAGGAATAATTGATGAAACTTCAGAAGGTCAACTCCTCATATTGGACCCCCAACGGATCTCAAAAACGGTGGGGTTTAGAGATGTACTTTGTTTACAAGATATTGTGTACTACCTTGGCACTTTTTGAAAACGTTAAAAAAAATCATAGCTCCCATACAAAAAAACATGGTCGCCATACAAATTATTCGAAGTACTTAGGTATGAAATTTTTGAACAGCAGTTGTAGCCAATTTACTGAACCGATTTCGAATTTTTTTTCACTACTGGAATCGGTATTTAATACTCAATGATAATTGCTATGTATTCTACTCAATTATAGTACAAGTTCAACCTAATATTTCGAAAATTGTAAAAAAAGTCGGCAAAAAATGCAAATTTTCGAACTTTGAGACGCATGCGCTGACTACATAGTGCATAATACATAAAAATGATGTACTACAAAAATAACCGGCTTCACTTGGTCTACATAAAAGTCCGCGACAACATATGTCTATCTCCTAAGGTTTTTGAACTATGACAGTTTTTATAACTATAATTAGAGAGCGAAATAGTAGGTATTTTTCAAATGTTTTTTTACAAATAGTGTATCAATCCTTATCCAAATAAACACTTTAGTTAGCTTGGTCATTTCATACAGATCAAAATTGTCATTCACATCAAATAATTTCAACGGATAGTTTCGAAGATATCGTAAGATTAAAATTACAACGCAATTAGAAATATTGCCGCTGTAGTAACTGTGTACATAACGCCATACATTGAATCTTTTTCATCTTTAGAGAGTTGTTTTGAAGAAACTATTAGCAATAATGAAAAACTAATTGCAGATTCGTATATAAATATAATATTGGTTTAAGGAATAAATGATGAAACTTCGGAAGGTCAGCTCTTCATATTAGACCCCCAACGGATCTCAAAAACGGTGGGGTTTAGAGATGTACTTTGTTCACAAGATATTGTGTTCTACCTTGGCACTTTTTGAAAACGTTAAAAAAAATCATAGCTCCCATACAAAAAAACATGGTCGCCATACAAATTAGTCGAAGTACTTAGGTATGAAATTTTTGAACAGCAGTTGTAGCCAATTTACTGAACCGATTTCGAATTTTTTTTCACTACTGGAATCGGTATTTAATACTCAATGATAATTATCATGTATTATACTCAGTGATAGTACCATTTCAACCTAATATTTTGAAAATTGTAAAAAATGTCGGCAAAAAATGCAAATTTTCGACCTTTGAGACGCATGCGCTGACTACATAGTGCATAATACATAAAAATGATGTACTACAAAAATAACCGGCTTTACTTGGTCTACATAAAAGTCCGTGACAGCATATGTCTATCTCCTAAGGTTTTTGAACTATGACAGTTTTTATAACTATAATTAGAGAGCGAAATAGTAGGTATTTTTCAAATGTTTTTTTACAAATAGCGTATCAATCCTTATCCAAATAAACACTTTAATTAGCTTGGTCATTTCATACAGATCAAAATTGTCATTCACATCAAAAAATTTCAACGGATAGTTTCGAAGATATCGTAAGTTTAAAATTACAACGCAATAAAAAATATTGCCGCGGTAGTAACTGTGTACATAACGCCATACATTGAATCTTTTTCATCTTTAGAGAGTTGTTTTGAGGAAACTATTAGCAATAACGAAAAACTGATTGCAGATTCGTATATAAATAAAACAGTGGTTTAAGGAATAAATGATGAAACTTCGGAAGGTCAACTCCTCATATTGGAACCCCAACAGATCTCAAAAACGGTGGGGTTTAGAGATGTGCTTTCTTCACAAGATATTGAGTACTACCTTGGCACTTTTTGAGAACGTTAAAAAAAATCATGACTCCCATACAAAAAAACATGGTCGCCATACAAATTAGTCAAAGTACTTAGGTATTAAATTTTTGAACAGCAGTTGTAGCCTATTTACTGAACCGATTTCGAATTTTTTTTCATTACTTGAATCGTCATTTAATACTTAATGATAATTGTGTTGTATAATACTCAGTGATAGTACTATTTCAACCTAATATTTTGAAAATTGTAAAAAAAGTCGGCAAAAAATGCAAATTTTCGACCTTTGAGACGAATGCGCTGACTACATAGTGCATAATACATAAAAATTATGTACTACAAAAATAACTGGCTTTACCTGGTCTACATAAAAGTCCGCAACAGCATATGTCTATGTCCTAAGGTTTTTGAACTATGACCGTTTTTATAACTATAATTAGAGAGCGAAATAGTAGGTATTTTTCAAAACTATTTTGACAAATAATGTATTAATCCTTATCCAAATAAACACTTTAATTAGCTTGGTCATTTCATACAGATCAAAATTGTCATTCACATCAAATAATTTCAACGGATAGTTTCGAAGATATCGTAAGTTTAAAATTACAACGCAATAAAAAATATTGCCGCGGTACATACTGTTACATAATCTGTGCCACGACTTCTATTTAGATCTCAGATAGGTATTATAGTATATAAGGTATTTAAGATTGAGATAAGAGCAAGTTTTGTCGTAGTTACAGTAAAAACTATATTTGAGATTGAACTCGAATACGACTTGCCATATCCTTCAAGTAGAAAGCGGAAGCACTATTTTGAACCTTATAGTCATAGAAATAAAATTGATGCGGGTAAGTATAGGCTGAATGATGAAACTTGATGGCGTTTGTGAACACGAAGCGAGCCGTTGCGTAGTATCAAATTCATATATCAGAACCGATGCGATGTGGGGTTAAGCGTCACACAAGTCGGCGGATGGGAAGTAATGCAAAAACCGAACACCCGCCCGCCGACCTCATGCCTCCCGCGCGCTCCCTCCGTGCTAAATACTACGTCACGCACGCGGCGTCGGCATTATGCACACATGCGCAATTATGCACACTTGGCTATTTCATATAGATGAAAATTGATAGGTATTTTAGAAGATATTATTTATATTTAACCGATTTCATTAAAAGATGTTTTCACTCAGGCATTCGTGTTTTTGTATGTAAGTTACGCGATTACTCCGTCAATTGTGAACCGATTGTAATTATTTCTTTTTTGTTTGGTAGATCAAAGTTTAGAATTGGTCTCATTTAAATTTTATCAAAATCAGGTGTGTTAGTTTTAACAGTTACATTAACATTAGACGAATTTTTTAACGATAATCAAAAAATTATTTTTCTCAAATAATTTTAAAACCGCCTTCTATCGTGTACAAAATTCGAATATTTATATATACAAAAAATATACATACAGACGAACATAGAACTTCCTCCTTTTTGGAAGTCGGTTGTAAACATAACAATAAATCGTTCCAATAAAAAAATAAAAATAATAAAATTGCTGCTACAGTCAACAAATTTTGCCATTTGCTGTAAGTGATGTCCTGGCCAAGCGGTCAGGGGTAGTGAATAGTAGGATACGACGTCACCCACGGTACCGGTATCGAGTCCCGTCAGTCGCACGTCTTCTTTTTGCTTCTTTTTGTTGCATGAAAATATCTTTAGTTGACTTTTAATTTCTTTTTGTAAAATAATTATTTATACCGCTCATATGAATAAAATGCGGAAGTTTTATAACATAGAAATAAAATTGATCTGTGTATAGGCTGTAAGATGGTTGTTGCAGCAGCCATATGACGTCCACGGCAGGACATAGGCCTACCATATAGATCTGCAAAAAGACCGGTTAATAGAAACTTGCATCCAGCGCGTTCGTGCGGTCTGGAGTGTTTAAATAAAATATTATAAAAAATAAATTGAAAAAAATAAACTTGCGAATTAAAGGGGAAAATCCAAGATGGCGGCCGCCATTGGTTTCCATTTTGAAATTAAAGTTGGCGGAGTTATTTGAAAAAGTCATCATGGGTATCGTTTTCGAGATTTTCGAGGGTATAGATTTCAAAAATGGCATCCATTTTGAAATTCAAGATGGCGGATGTCACTTTTTTGAAAAAGTCGTCATGGGTATCGTTTTCGAGGTTTTTGGGGGTATAGATTTCAAAAATGGCGTCTATTTTGAAATTCAAGATGGCGGAAGTCACTTTTTTGCAAAAGGTCGTCATGGGTGTCGTCGTCGAGGTTTTTGGGGGTGTAGATTTCAAAAATGGCATCAATTTTGAAATTCAAGATGGCAGATGTCACTTTTTTTGAAACAGTCGTCATGGGTATCGTTTTCGAGGTATTCGGGGGTGTAGATTTCAATAATGGCGTCCATTTTGAAATTCAAGATGGCGGAAGTCATTTTTTTGCAAAAAGTCGTCATGGGTGTCGTTGCCGAGGTATTCGGGGGTGTAGATTTCAAAAATGGCATCAATTTTGAAATACAAGATGGCGGATGTCACTTTTTTCAAAAAGTCGTCATGGGTATCGTTTTCGAGGTTTTCGGGGGTGTAGATTTCTAAAATGGCATCCATTTTGAAATTCAAGATGGCGGATGTCACTTTTTTGCAAAAAGTCGTCATGGGTGTCGTTGTCGAGGTATTCGGGGGTGTAGATTTTAATAATGGCGTCCATTTTGAAATTCAAGATGGCGGAAGTCACTTTTTTGCAAAAAGTCGTCATGGGTGTCGTTGTCGAGGTTTTAAGGGGTGTCGATTTCAAAAATGACATCCATTTTGAAATTCAAGATGGCGGATGTCACTTTTTTTTCAAAAAGTCGTCATGGGTATCGTTTTCAAGGTATTCAAGGGTTGTTTTGTATTGAAAAAAATTGTTTTTTATTACTTGTCTGTCAAAAAAACAAATCGCGGGCCGCATGCGGCCCGCGCACCGCCCAAAATACTAGTTCATATTATATAAAGTTAAATTACCACTGACTGACTGACTGACTGACTGACTCACTCACTTAGATAGTTGTTTAGGGGGATGGAGAAGTGGTGGGTAAAAAATAATTATAGATTTGTATAGAGATAAAAAATTGATCGAGAGGAAAAATCCCAAAATCTTCAAAAGTCTTCTCTTCAACCTGGACTCCTAAGGGATCTCAAAAACGGTGAGGTTTAGGGGTATACTGTTTGAACTAAATAGAGAGTACTACCTTGGTACTTTTTGGAAAAATGAAAAAAAACATGGCTCCCATACAAAAAAACATGGCCGCCATACAAATTTGACATGCTTATAACTTCGAAACGGTTATACTTAGGTATAGACTGTTTGAACAAATGTTATAGCCAATCGATAGGGGCAACTGCCCATGATGACAAAAATCCAAGATGGCGGATTCAAGATGGCGGCCATTTTTCAAAATGGTCCGAGGGGGCTGATTTTTTGCATCCGGGGGTTTTTGGGGTCCCTTATTTCAATGGCGAAAAAAAATTTTGAAAAAGTTTTTTTTTAAAGATGGCCGCCATACATTGAATCTTTTACATCTTTAGAGAGTTGTTTTGAAGAAACTATTAGCAATAACGAAAAACTGATTGCATATTCGTATATAAATAAAACAGTGGTTTAAGGAATAAATGATGAAACTTCGGAAGGTCAACTCCTCATATTGGACCCCCAACGGATCTCAAAAACGGTGAGGTTTAGATATGTACTTTGTTCACAAGATATTGTGTACTACCTTGGCACTTTTTGAAAACGTTAAAAAAATTCATAGCTCTCATACAAAAAAACATGGTCGCCATACAAATTAGTCGAAGTATTTAGGTATGAAATTTTTGAACAGCAGTTGTAGCCAATTTACTGAACCGATTTCGATTTTTTTTTCACTACTGGAATTGGTATTTAATACTCAATGATAATTGCAATGTATTCTATTCAATTATAGTACAAGTTCAACCTAATATTTCGAAAATTGTAAAAAAAGTCGGCAAAAAATGCAAATTTTCGACCTTTGAGACGCATGCGCTGACTACATAGTGCATAATACATAAAAATGATGTACTACAAAAATAACAGGCTTTACTTGGTCTACAAAAAAGTCCGCGACAGCATATGTCTATCTCCTAAGATTTTTGAACTATGACAGTTTTTATAACTATAATTAGAGAGCGAAATAGCAGGTATTTTTAAAATGTTTTTTTACAAATAGTGTATGAATCCTTATCCAAATAAACACTTTAGTTAGCTTGGTCATTTCATACAGATCAAAATTGTCACTTACATCAAATAATTTCAAGGAATAGTTTCGAAGATATCGTAAGATTAAAATTACAACGCAATAAAAAATATTGCCGCTGTAGTAACTGTGTACATATTCTGTGCCATGACTTCTATTTATAACGTAGGTACACTAGAATACAAAGCTTTACTTTATCTAAGAGAGATAAGGTATTTAAGATTGAGATAAGAGCAAGTTTTGTCTTAGTTACAGTAAAAGCTATATTTGAGATTGAACTATACCTACACCGCTCGAATACGACTTGTCATATCCTTCAAGTAGAAAGCGGAAGCACTATTTTGAACCTTATTGTCATAGAAATAAAATTGATAAAATTCATCATTCAGCCTATACTTACCAGTATAGGGAAGTTATGCAAAAGCCGAACACCCGCCCGCCGACCTCATGCCTCCCGCGCGCACTCTACTCCCGTGTTCAATAGTACTCAATACTACGGTTTTTTTTAGGATGGAAACTGTTGTACGATTAGTACTAAAGTCGCGTTTTGAACAAGCCGCCATACATTGGTTCTTTTTCATCTTTAGATGATTGTTTTGAGGAAACCATTTGCAATGACAATAAACTGATGGCAGATTCGTATAAAGATGGAATAATGATTTTAGAAAAAAATGGTGAAACCTCCGAAGGTCATGTCTTGGTATTGGACCCCCAAGGGATCTCGAAAACGGTGGGGTTTAGAGATATACTTTCTTCGCAAAATATTGAGTACTACCTTGGTACTTTTTGAAACAATTAAAAAAAACATGACTCCCATACAAAAAAACATGGTTGCCATACATTGCCTCTTTCAATCATTTAGATCGTTGTTCTGAGAAAACCATTAGCAATGACAAAAAACTGAGTGCATGCAGATTCGTATAAAGATAAAATAATGATTTAAGGATTAAATGGTAAAACCTCCGAAGGTCAACTCCTGGTATTGGACCCCGACGGATCTCGAAAACGGTGGGGTTTAGAGATATACTTTCTTCGCAAAATATTGAGTACTACCTTGGTACTTTTTGAAACAATTAAAAAAAACATGGCTCCCATACAAAAAAAAATGGCCGCCATACATTTTATTTTTCACTCAGTTTTGTTTTGTTTTTTGTTTAGTTGTTATAAAGAAACTATCAGAGATGGGAAATATAGAGGTGAGAATATGATCGTGAGAAGAAATAAAATCTCGGAAGGTCAATTCTTCAACCTGGACCCCTTAGGGATCTCAATAACGGTGAGGTTTAGAGATGTACTTCTTTCACAAAATAATGAGTACTACCTTGGTACTTTTTGGAACAATTAAAAAAAACTTGGCTCTCATACAAAAAAAAACATGGCCACCATACTTTGCATTTTTCACTCATTTAGATGGTTGTTTCAAGGAAACTATTAGGAATGACAAAAACTGAACCCATTTTGACATTAAAGATGGCGGATGTCAATTAAGTTAAAAAGTCGTCATGGGTATCGATTTCGAGGTTTTCGGGGGTGTAGATTTCATATATGGCATCCATTTCGACATTACAGATGGCGGATGTCACTTTTTTCAAAAAGTCGTCATGGGTATCGTTTTCGAGGTTTTCGGGGGTGTAAAGAAAGCGGAAGCACTATTTTGAACCTTATTGTCATAGAAATAAAATTGATAAAATTCATCATTCAGCCTATACTTACCAGTATAGGGAAGTTATGCAAAAGCCGAACACCCGCCCGCCGACCTCATGCCTCCCGCGCGCACTCTACTCCCGTGTTCAATAGTACTCAATACTACGGTTTTTTTTAGGATGGAAACTGTTGTACGATTAGTACTAAAGTCGCGTTTTGAACAAGCCGCCATACATTGGTTCTTTTTCATCTTTAGATGATTGTTTTGAGGAAACCATTTGCAATGACAATAAACTGATGGCAGATTCGTATAAAGATGGAATAATGATTTTAGAAAAAAATGGTGAAACCTCCGAAGGTCATGTCTTGGTATTGGACCCCCAAGGGATCTCGAAAACGGTGGGGTTTAGAGATATACTTTCTTCGCAAAATATTGAGTACTACCTTGGTACTTTTTGAAACAATTAAAAAAAACATGACTCCCATACAAAAAAACATGGTTGCCATACATTGCCTCTTTCAATCATTTAGATCGTTGTTCTGAGAAAACCATTAGCAATGACAAAAAACTGAGTGCATGCAGATTCGTATAAAGATAAAATAATGATTTAAGGATTAAATGGTAAAACCTCCGAAGGTCAACTCCTGGTATTGGACCCCGACGGATCTCGAAAACGGTGGGGTTTAGAGATATACTTTCTTCGCAAAATATTGAGTACTACCTTGGTACTTTTTGAAACAATTAAAAAAAACATGGCTCCCATACAAAAAAAAATGGCCGCCATACATTTTATTTTTCACTCAGTTTTGTTTTGTTTTTTGTTTAGTTGTTATAAAGAAACTATCAGAGATGGGAAATATAGAGGTGAGAATATGATCGTGAGAAGAAATAAAATCTCGGAAGGTCAATTCTTCAACCTGGACCCCTTAGGGATCTCAATAACGGTGAGGTTTAGAGATGTACTTCTTTCACAAAATAATGAGTACTACCTTGGTACTTTTTGGAACAATTAAAAAAAACTTGGCTCTCATACAAAAAAAAACATGGCCACCATACTTTGCATTTTTCACTCATTTAGATGGTTGTTTCAAGGAAACTATTAGGAATGACAAAAACTGAACCCATTTTGACATTAAAGATGGCGGATGTCAATTAAGTTAAAAAGTCGTCATGGGTATCGATTTCGAGGTTTTCGGGGGTGTAGATTTCATATATGGCATCCATTTCGACATTACAGATGGCGGATGTCACTTTTTTCAAAAAGTCGTCATGGGTATCGTTTTCGAGGTTTTCGGGGGTGTAAATTTGGAAAATGGCATCCATTTTGAAATTCAAGATGGCGGAAGTCATTTATTTGCAAAAAGTCGTCATGGGTGTCGTCGTCGAGGTTTTTGGGGGTGTAGATTTCAAAAATGGCATTCATTTTGAAATTCAAGATGGCGGAAGTCACTTTTTTGAAAAAGTCGTCATGGGTACCGTTTTCGAGGTATTCGGGGGTGGGAATTTCAAAAATGGAATCCATTTTGAAATTCAAGATGGCGGATGTCACTTATGTGCAAAAAGTCGTCATGGGTGTCGTTGTCGAGGTTTTTGGGGGTGTAGATTTCAAAAATGGCATCTATTTTGAAATTCAAGATGGCGGATGTCACTTATTCGCAAAAAGTCGTCATGGGTGTCGTTTTCGAGATTTTCGGGGGTGTAGATTTCAAAAATGGCATCCATTTTGACATTAAAGATGGCGGATGTCACGTTTTTGCAAAAAGTCGTCATGGGTATCGATTTCGAAGTATTCGGGGGTGTAGATTTCAAAAATGGCATCCATTTTGAAATTCAAGATGGCGGAAGTCACTTTTTGCAAAAAGTCGTCATGGGTATCGTTTTCGAGGTGTTCGGGGGTGTAGATTTCAAAAATGGCATCAATTTTGAAATTTAAGATGGCGGATGTCACTTTTTTGCAAAAAGTCGTCATGGGTGTTGTTGTCGAGGTTTTCGGGGGTGTAGATTTCAAAAATGGCATCCATTTTGAAACTCAAGATGGCGGAAGTCACTTTTTTGCAAAAAGTCATCATGGATGTCGTTTTCGAAGTTTTTGAGGTCGTAAAGTCATCGCAAAAATGAAACCCATCCAAAAAATACTCTCGCGGGCCGCATGCGGCCCGCGCACCGCCCAAAATACTAGTTCATATTATATAAAGCTAAATTACCACTGACTGACTCACTCACTCATTTAGATAGTTGTTTAGAGGGATGGAGAAGTGGTGGGTAAAAAAAAAATATAGATTTGTATAGAGATGAGAAATTTATCGAGAGGAAAAATCCCAAAATCTTAAAAAGTCAACTCCTCAACCTGAACTCCTAAAGGATCTCAGAAACGGTGAAGTTTACGGGTATACTGTTTGAACTAAATAGAGAGTACTACCTTGGTACTTTTTGAAAAAATCAAAAAAAACATGGCTCCCATACAAAAAAACATGGCCGCCATACAAACTTGACATGCTAATAACTTCCAAACGGTTATACTTAGGTACAGACTGTTTGAACAAATGTTATAGCCAATCGATAGGAGCAACTGCTGGTGATGACAAAAATCCAAGATGGCGGATCCAAGATGGCCGCCATTTTTCAAAATGGTCCGAGGGGGCTGATTTTTTGTATCCGGGGGTTTTTTGGGTCCCTTATTTCATTGGCGAAAAAAAATTTTGAAAAAGTTTTTTTTTGAAGATGGCCGCCATACATTTAATCTTTTTCATCTTGAGAGAGTTGTTTTGAGGAACCTATTAGCAATAACGGAAAACTGATTGCAGGTTCGTTTATAAATAGAATAGTGGTTTAAGGAATAAATGATGAAATTTCGGAAGGTCAACTCCTCATATTGGACCCCCAACGGATCTCAAAAACGGTGGGGTTTCGAGATGTACTTTGTTCACAAGATATTGTGTACTACCTTGGCACTTTTTGAAAACGTTAAAAAAAATCATAGCTCCCATACAAAAAAACATGGTTGCCATACAAATTAGTCGTTGTACTTAGGTATGAAATTTTTGAACAGCAGTTGTAGCCAATTTACTGAACCGATTTCGAATTTTTTTTCACTACTGGAATCGGTATTTAATACTCAATGATAATTGTTATGTATTCTACCCAATTATAGTACAAGTTCAACCTAATATTTCGAAAATTATAAAAAAAGTCGGCAAAAAATGCAAATTTTCGACCTTTGAGACGCATGCGCTGACTACATAGTGCTTAATACATAAAATGATGTACTACAAAAATAACCGGCTTTACTTGGTCTACATAAAAGTCCGCGACAGCATATGTCTATCTCCTAAGGTTTTTGAACTATGACAGTTTTTATAACTATAATTAGAGAGCGAAATAGTAGGTATTTTTCAAATGTTTTTTTACAAATAGTGTATCAATCCTTATCCAAATAAACACTTTAATTAGCTTGGTCATTTCATACAGATCAAAATTGTCATTCACATCAAATAATTTCAACGGATAGTTTCGAAGATATCGTAAGATTAAAATTACAACGCAATAAGAAATATTGCCGCTGTAGTAACTGTGTACATAACGCCATACATTGAATCTTTTTCATCTTTAGAGAGTTGTTTTGAAGACACTATTAGCAATAATGAAAAACTAATTGCAGATTCGTATATAAACAAAATAGTGGTTTAAGGAATAAATGATGAAACTTCGGAAGGTCAACTCCTCATATTAGAGCCCCAACGGATCTCAAAAACGGTGGGGTTTAGAGATGTACTTTGTTCACAAGATATTGAGTACTACCTTGGCACTTTTTGAAAACATTTAAAAAAATCATAGCTCCCATACAAAAAAACATGGTCGCCATACAAATTAGTCGAAGTACTGAGATATGAAATTTTTGAACAGCAGTTGTAGCCAATTTACTGAACCGATTTCAAATTTTTTTTCATTACTGAAATCGGTATTTAATACTCAATGATAACTGCTATGGGTTATACTCAGTGATACTACTATTTCAACCTAATATTTTGAAAATTGTAAAAAAAGTCGGCAAAAAATGCAAATTTTCGAACTTTGAAGCGCATGCGCTGATCACATAGTGCATAACACTTAAAAATGATGTACTACAAAAATAACCGGCTTTACTTGGTCTACATAAAAGTCCGCGACAGCATATGTCTATCTCCTAAGGTTTTTGAACTATGACAGTTTTTATAACTATAATTAGAGAGCGAAATAGTAGGTATTTTTCAAATGTTTTTTTACAAATAGTGTATGAATCCTTATCCAAATAAACACTTTAGTTAGCTTGGTCATTTCATACAGATCAAAATTGTCATTCACATCAAATAATTTCAACGAATAGTTTCGAAGATATCGTAAGATTAAAATTACAACGCAATAAAAAAATATTGCCGCTGTAGTAACTGTGTACATATTCTGTGCCATGACTTCTATTTATATCTAGAATACAAAGCTTTACTTTATCTAAGATAGATAAGGTATTTAAGATTGAGATAAGAGCAAGTTTTGTCTTAGTTACAGTAAAAGCTTTATTTGAGATTGAACTATACCTACACCGCTCGAATACGACTTGCCATATCCTTCAAGTAGAAAGCGGAAGCACTATTTTGAACCTTATTGTAATAGAAATAAAATTGATAAAATTCATCATTCAGCCTATACTTACCAATATAGGGAAGTTATGTAAAAGCTAAACACCCGCCCGCCGACCTCATGCCTCCCGCGCGCACCATACGCCCGTGTTTAATAGTACTCAATACTACGGTTTTTTTTTTAGGATGGAAACTGTTGTACGATTAGTGCTAAAGTCGCGTTTTTAATATAGCCGCCATACATTGGTTCTTTTTCATCTTTAGATGATTGTTTTGAGGAAACCATTTGCAATGACAATAAACTGATGGCAGATTCGTATAAAGATGGAATAATGATTTTAGAAAAAAATGGTGAAACCTCCGAAGGTCATGTCTTGGTAATGGACCCCCAAGGGATCTCGAAAACGGTGGGGTTTAGAGATTTACTTTCTTCGCAAAATATTGAGTACTACCTTGGTACTTTTTGGAACAATTAAAAAAAACATGGCTCCCATGCAAAAAAAAAATGGCCGCCATACATTTTATTTTTCACTCAGTTTTGTTTTGTTTTTTGTTTTGTTTAGAAACTATCAGAGATGGGAAATAAAGAGGTGAGAATATGATCGTGAGAAAAAATGAAATCTCGGAAGGTCAATTCTTCAACCTGGACCCCTAAGGGATCTCAATAACGGTGAGGTTTAGAGATGTACTTCTTTCACAAAATATTGAGTACTACCTTGGTACTTTTTGGAACAATTAAAAAAAACTTGGCTCTCATACAAAAAAAGCATGGCCGCCATACATTGCATTTTTCACTCATCTAGATGGTTGTTTCAAGGAAACTATTAGGAATGACAAAAAACTGAACCCATTTTGACATAAAAGATGGCGGATGTCACTTTTGTTAAAAAGTCGTCATGGGTATCGATTTCGAGGTTTTCGGGGATGTAGATTTGGAAAATGGCATCCATTTTGAGATTCAAGATGGCAGAAGTCATTTTTTTGCAAAAAGTCGTCATGGGTGTCGTCGTCGAGGTTTTTGGGGGTGTAGATTTCAAAAATGGCATCAATTTTGAAATTCAAGATGGCGGATGTCACTTTTTTGCCAAAAGTCGTCATGGGTATCGTTTTCGAGGTTTTCGAGGGTGTAGATTTCAAATATGACATCCATTTTGACATTAAAGATAGCGGATGTCACTTATTTTCAAAAAGTCGTCATGGGTGTCGCTGTCGAGGTTTTTGGGGGTGTAGATTTCAAAAATGGCATCTATTTTGAAATTCAAGATGGCGGATGTCACTTATGTGCAAAAAGTCGTCATGGGTATCGTTTTCGAGGTTTTCGGGGGTGTAGATTTCAAAAATGGCATCCATTTTGAAATTCAAGATGGCGGAAGTAACTTTTTTGCAAAAAGTCGTCATGGGTGTCGTTGTCGAGGTTTTAAGGGGTGTAGATTTCAAAAATGACATCCATTTTGAAATTCAAGATGGCGGATGTAATTTTTATGCAAAAAGTCGTCATGGGTATCGTTTTCGAGGTTTTCGGGGGTGTAGATTTCAAAAATGGCATCCATTTTGAAATTCAAGATGGCGGAAGTCACTTTTTTGCAAAAAGTCGTCATGGGTGTCGTTGTCGAGGTTTTAAGGGGTGTAGATTTCAAAAATGACATCCATTTTGAAATTCAAGATGGCGGATGTAATTTTTATGCAAAAAGTCGTCATTTGTGTCGTTGTCGAGGTTTTTGGGGGTGCAGATTTCAAAAATGGCGTCCATTTTGAAATTCAAGATGGCGGAAGTCACTTTTTTGCAAAAAGTCGTCATGGGTGTCGTCGTCGAGGTTTTTGGGGGTGTAGACTTCAAAAATGGCATCCATTTTGAAATTCAAGATGGCGGATGTCACTTTTTTGCAAAAAGTCGTCATGGGTATCGTTTTCGAGGTTTTCAGGGGTGTCGATTTCTAACTTGAAGGTCTTTGCACCTATAAACAAACTCGCGGGCCGCATGCGGCCCGCGCACCGCCCAAAATACTAGTTCATATTATATAAAGTTAAATTACCACTGACTGACTGACTGACTGACTGACTCACTCACTTAGATAGTTGTTTAGGGGGATGGAGAAGTGGTGGGTAAAAAATAATTATAGATTTGTATAGAGATAAAAAATTGATCGAGAGGAAAAATCCCAAAATCTTCAAAAGTCTTCTCTTCAACCTGGACTCCTAAGGGATCTCAAAAACGGTGAGGTTTAGGGGTATACTGTTTGAACTAAATAGAGAGTACTACCTTGGTACTTTTTGGAAAAATAAAAAAAAACATGGCTCCCATACAAAAAAACATGGCCGCCATACAAATTTGACATGCTTATAACTTCGAAACGGTTATACTTAGGTATAGACTGTTTGAACAAATGTTATAGCCAATCGATAGGGGCAACTGCCCATGATGACAAAAATCCAAGATGGCGGATTCAAGATGGCGGCCATTTTTCAAAATGGTCCGAGGGGGCTGATTTTTTGCATCCGGGGGTTTTTGGGGTCCCTTATTTCAATGGCGAAAAAAAATTTTGAAAAAGTTTTTTTTTAAAGATGGCCGCCATACATTGAATCTTTTACATCTTTAGAGAGTTGTTTTGAAGAAACTATTAGCAATAACGAAAAACTGATTGCATATTCGTATATAAATAAAACAGTGGTTTAAGGAATAAATGATGAAACTTCGGAAGGTCAACTCCTCATATTGGACCCCCAACAGATCTCAAAAACGGTGAGGTTTAGATATGTACTTTGTTCACAAGATATTGTGTACTACCTTGGCACTTTTTGAAAACGTTAAAAAAATTCATAGCTCTCATACAAAAAAACATGGTCGCCATACAAATTAGTCGAAGTATTTAGGTATGAAATTTTTGAACAGCAGTTGTAGCCAATTTACTGAACCGATTTCGATTTTTTTTTTCACTACTGGAATTGGTATTTAATACTCAATGATAATTGCAATGTATTCTATTCAATTATAGTACAAGTTCAACCTAATATTTCGAAAATTGTAAAAAAAGTCGGCAAAAAATGCAAATTTTCGACCTTTGAGACGCATGCGCTGACTACATAGTGCATAATACATAAAAATGATGTACTACAAAAATAACAGGCTTTACTTGGTCTACAAAAAAGTCCGCGACAGCATATGTCTATCTCCTAAGATTTTTGAACTATGACAGTTTTTATAACTATAATTAGAGAGCGAAATAGCAGGTATTTTTAAAATGTTTTTTTACAAATAGTGTATGAATCCTTATCCAAATAAACACTTTAGTTAGCTTGGTCATTTCATACAGATCAAAATTGTCACTTACATCAAATAATTTCAAGGAATAGTTTCGAAGATATCGTAAGATTAAAATTACAACGCAATAAAAAATATTGCCGCTGTAGTAACTGTGTACATATTCTGTGCCATGACTTCTATTTATAACGTAGGTACACTAGAATACAAAGCTTTACTTTATCTAAGAGAGATAAGGTATTTAAGATTGAGATAAGAGCAAGTTTTGTCTTAGTTACAGTAAAAGCTATATTTGAGATTGAACTATACCTACACCGCTCGAATACGACTTGTCATATCTTTCAAGTAGAAAGCGGAAGCACTATTTTGAACCTTATTGTCATAGAAATAAAATTGATAAAATTCATCATTCAGCCTATACTTACCAGTATAGGGAAGTTATGCAAAAGCCGAACACCCGCCCGCCGACCTCATGCCTCCCGCGCGCACTCTACTCCCGTGTTCAATAGTACTCAATACTACGGTTTTTTTTAGGATGGAAACTGTTGTACGATTAGTACTAAAGTCGCGTTTTGAACAAGCCGCCATACATTGGTTCTTTTTCATCTTTAGATGATTGTTTTGAGGAAACCATTTGCAATGACAATAAACTGATGGCAGATTCGTATAAAGATGGAATAATGATTTTAGAAAAAAATGGTGAAACCTCCGAAGGTCATGTCTTGGTATTGGACCCCCAAGGGATCTCGAAAACGGTGGGGTTTAGAGATATACTTTCTTCGCAAAATATTGAGTACTACCTTGGTACTTTTTGAAACAATTAAAAAAAACATGACTCCCATACAAAAAAACATGGTTGCCATACATTGCCTCTTTCAATCATTTAGATCGTTGTTCTGAGAAAACCATTAGCAATGACAAAAAACTGAGTGCATGCAGATTCGTATAAAGATAAAATAATGATTTAAGGATTAAATGGTAAAACCTCCGAAGGTCAACTCCTGGTATTGGACCCCGACGGATCTCGAAAACGGTGGGGTTTAGAGATATACTTTCTTCGCAAAATATTGAGTACTACCTTGGTACTTTTTGAAACAATTAAAAAAAACATGGCTCCCATACAAAAAAAAATGGCCGCCATACATTTTATTTTTCACTCAGTTTTGTTTTGTTTTTTGTTTAGTTGTTATAAAGAAACTATCAGAGATGGGAAATATAGAGGTGAGAATATGATCGTGAGAAGAAATAAAATCTCGGAAGGTCAATTCTTCAACCTGGACCCCTTAGGGATCTCAATAACGGTGAGGTTTAGAGATGTACTTCTTTCACAAAATAATGAGTACTACCTTGGTACTTTTTGGAACAATTAAAAAAAACTTGGCTCTCATACAAATAAAAAAAAAATGGCCACCATACTTTGCATTTTTCACTCATTTAGATGGTTGTTTCAAGGAAACTATTAGGAATGACAAAAACTGAACCCATTTTGACATTAAAGATGGCGGATGTCAATTAAGTTAAAAAGTCGTCATGGGTATCGATTTCGAGGTTTTCGGGGGTGTAGATTTCATATATGGCATCCATTTCGACATTACAGATGGCGGATGTCACTTTTTTCAAAAAGTCGTCATGGGTATCGTTTTCGAGGTTTTCGGGGGTGTAAATTTGGAAAATGGCATCCATTTTGAAATTCAAGATGGCGGAAGTCATTTATTTGCAAAAAGTCGTCATGGGTGTCGTCGTCGAGGTTTTTGGGGGTGTAGATTTCAAAAATGGCATTCATTTTGAAATTCAAGATGGCGGAAGTCACTTTTTTGAAAAAGTCGTCATGGGTACCGTTTTCGAGGTATTCGGGGGTGGGAATTTCAAAAATGGAATCCATTTTGAAATTCAAGATGGCGGATGTCACTTATGTGCAAAAAGTCGTCATGGGTGTCGTTGTCGAGGTTTTTGGGGGTGTAGATTTCAAAAATGGCATCTATTTTGAAATTCAAGATGGCGGATGTCACTTATTCGCAAAAAGTCGTCATGGGTGTCGTTTTCGAGATTTTCGGGGGTGTAGATTTCAAAAATGGCATCCATTTTGACATTAAAGATGGCGGATGTCACGTTTTTGCAAAAAGTCGTCATGGGTATCGATTTCGAAGTATTCGGGGGTGTAGATTTCAAAAATGGCATCCATTTTGAAATTCAAGATGGCGGAAGTCACTTTTTGCAAAAAGTCGTCATGGGTATCGTTTTCGAGGTGTTCGGGGGTGTAGATTTCAAAAATGGCATCAATTTTGAAATTTAAGATGGCGGATGTCACTTTTTTGCAAAAAGTCGTCATGGGTGTTTTTGTCGAGGTTTTCGGGGGTGTAGATTTCAAAAATGGCATCCATTTTGAAACTCAAGATGGCGGAAGTCACTTTTTTGCAAAAAGTCATCATGGATGTCGTTTTCGAAGTTTTTGAGGTCGTAAAGTCATCGCAAAAATGAAACCCATCCAAAAAATACTCTCGCGGGCCGCATGCGGCCCGCGCACCGCCCAAAATACTAGTTCATATTATATAAAGTTAAATTACCACTGACTGACTGACTGACTGACTGACTCACTCACTTAGATAGTTGTTTAGGGGGATGGAGAAGTGGTGGGTAAAAAATAATTATAGATTTGTATAGAGATAAAAAATTGATCGAGAGGAAAAATCCCAAAATCTTCAAAAGTCTTCTTTTCAACCTGGACTCCTAAGGGATCTCAAAAACGGTGAGGTTTAGGGGTATACTGTTTGAACTAAATAGAGAGTACTACCTTGGTACTTTTTGGAAAAATAAAAAAAAACATGGCTCCCATACAAAAAAACATGGCCGCCATACAAATTTGACATGCTTATAACTTCGAAACGGTTATACTTAGGTATAGACTGTTTGAACAAATGTTATAGCCAATCGATAGGGGCAACTGCCCATGATGACAAAAATCCAAGATGGCGGATTCAAGATGGCGGCCATTTTTCAAAATGGTCCGAGGGGGCTGATTTTTTGCATCCGGGGGTTTTTGGGGTCCCTTATTTCAATGGCGAAAAAAAATTTTGAAAAAGTTTTTTTTTAAAGATGGCCGCCATACATTGAATCTTTTACATCTTTAGAGAGTTGTTTTGAAGAAACTATTAGCAATAACGAAAAACTGATTGCATATTCGTATATAAATAAAACAGTGGTTTAAGGAATAAATGATGAAACTTCGGAAGGTCAACTCCTCATATTGGACCCCCAACGGATCTCAAAAACGGTGAGGTTTAGATATGTACTTTGTTCACAAGATATTGTGTACTACCTTGGCACTTTTTGAAAACGTTAAAAAAATTCATAGCTCTCATACAAAAAAACATGGTCGCCATACAAATTAGTCGAAGTATTTAGGTATGAAATTTTTGAACAGCAGTTGTAGCCAATTTACTGAACCGATTTCGATTTTTTTTTCACTACTGGAATTGGTATTTAATACTCAATGATAATTGCAATGTATTCTATTCAATTATAGTACAAGTTCAACCTAATATTTCGAAAATTGTAAAAAAAGTCGGCAAAAAATGCAAATTTTCGACCTTTGAGACGCATGCGCTGACTACATAGTGCATAATACATAAAAATGATGTACTACAAAAATAACAGGCTTTACTTGGTCTACAAAAAAGTCCGCGACAGCATATGTCTATCTCCTAAGATTTTTGAACTATGACAGTTTTTATAACTATAATTAGAGAGCGAAATAGCAGGTATTTTTAAAATGTTTTTTTACAAATAGTGTATGAATCCTTATCCAAATAAACACTTTAGTTAGCTTGGTCATTTCATACAGATCAAAATTGTCACTTACATCAAATAATTTCAAGGAATAGTTTCGAAGATATCGTAAGATTAAAATTACAACGCAATAAAAAATATTGCCGCTGTAGTAACTGTGTACATATTCTGTGCCATGACTTCTATTTATAACGTAGGTACACTAGAATACAAAGCTTTACTTTATCTAAGAGAGATAAGGTATTTAAGATTGAGATAAGAGCAAGTTTTGTCTTAGTTACAGTAAAAGCTATATTTGAGATTGAACTATACCTACACCGCTCGAATACGACTTGTCATATCTTTCAAGTAGAAAGCGGAAGCACTATTTTGAACCTTATTGTCATAGAAATAAAATTGATAAAATTCATCATTCAGCCTATACTTACCAGTATAGGGAAGTTATGCAAAAGCCGAACACCCGCCCGCCGACCTCATGCCTCCCGCGCGCACTCTACTCCCGTGTTCAATAGTACTCAATACTACGGTTTTTTTTAGGATGGAAACTGTTGTACGATTAGTACTAAAGTCGCGTTTTGAACAAGCCGCCATACATTGGTTCTTTTTCATCTTTAGATGATTGTTTTGAGGAAACCATTTGCAATGACAATAAACTGATGGCAGATTCGTATAAAGATGGAATAATGATTTTAGAAAAAAATGGTGAAACCTCCGAAGGTCATGTCTTGGTATTGGACCCCCAAGGGATCTCGAAAACGGTGGGGTTTAGAGATATACTTTCTTCGCAAAATATTGAGTACTACCTTGGTACTTTTTGAAACAATTAAAAAAAACATGACTCCCATACAAAAAAACATGGTTGCCATACATTGCCTCTTTCAATCATTTAGATCGTTGTTCTGAGAAAACCATTAGCAATGACAAAAAACTGAGTGCATGCAGATTCGTATAAAGATAAAATAATGATTTAAGGATTAAATGGTAAAACCTCCGAAGGTCAACTCCTGGTATTGGACCCCGACGGATCTCGAAAACGGTGGGGTTTAGAGATATACTTTCTTCGCAAAATATTGAGTACTACCTTGGTACTTTTTGAAACAATTAAAAAAAACATGGCTCCCATACAAAAAAAAATGGCCGCCATACATTTTATTTTTCACTCAGTTTTGTTTTGTTTTTTGTTTAGTTGTTATAAAGAAACTATCAGAGATGGGAAATATAGAGGTGAGAATATGATCGTGAGAAGAAATAAAATCTCGGAAGGTCAATTCTTCAACCTGGACCCCTTAGGGATCTCAATAACGGTGAGGTTTAGAGATGTACTTCTTTCACAAAATAATGAGTACTACCTTGGTACTTTTTGGAACAATTAAAAAAAACTTGGCTCTCATACAAAAAAAAACATGGCCACCATACTTTGCATTTTTCACTCATTTAGATGGTTGTTTCAAGGAAACTATTAGGAATGACAAAAACTGAACCCATTTTGACATTAAAGATGGCGGATGTCAATTAAGTTAAAAAGTCGTCATGGGTATCGATTTCGAGGTTTTCGGGGGTGTAGATTTCATATATGGCATCCATTTCGACATTACAGATGGCGGATGTCACTTTTTTCAAAAAGTCGTCATGGGTATCGTTTTCGAGGTTTTCGGGGGTGTAAATTTGGAAAATGGCATCCATTTTGAAATTCAAGATGGCGGAAGTCATTTATTTGCAAAAAGTCGTCATGGGTGTCGTCGTCGAGGTTTTTGGGGGTGTAGATTTCAAAAATGGCATTCATTTTGAAATTCAAGATGGCGGAAGTCACTTTTTTGAAAAAGTCGTCATGGGTACCGTTTTCGAGGTATTCGGGGGTGGGAATTTCAAAAATGGAATCCATTTTGAAATTCAAGATGGCGGATGTCACTTATGTGCAAAAAGTCGTCATGGGTGTCGTTGTCGAGGTTTTTGGGGGTGTAGATTTCAAAAATGGCATCTATTTTGAAATTCAAGATGGCGGATGTCACTTATTCGCAAAAAGTCGTCATGGGTGTCGTTTTCGAGATTTTCGGGGGTGTAGATTTCAAAAATGGCATCCATTTTGACATTAAAGATGGCGGATGTCACGTTTTTGCAAAAAGTCGTCATGGGTATCGATTTCGAAGTATTCGGGGGTGTAGATTTCAAAAATGGCATCCATTTTGAAATTCAAGATGGCGGAAGTCACTTTTTGCAAAAAGTCGTCATGGGTATCGTTTTCGAGGTGTTCGGGGGTGTAGATTTCAAAAATGGCATCAATTTTGAAATTTAAGATGGCGGATGTCACTTTTTTGCAAAAAGTCGTCATGGGTGTTGTTGTCGAGGTTTTCGGGGGTGTAGATTTCAAAAATGGCATCCATTTTGAAACTCAAGATGGCGGAAGTCACTTTTTTGCAAAAAGTCATCATGGATGTCGTTTTCGAAGTTTTTGAGGTCGTAAAGTCATCGCAAAAATGAAACCCATCCAAAAAATACTCTCGCGGGCCGCATGCGGCCCGCGCACCGCCCAAAATACTAGTTCATATTATATAAAGCTAAATTACCACTGACTGACTCATTTAGATAGTTGTTTAGGGGGATGGAGAAGTGGTGGGTAAAAAAAAACTACAGATTTGTATAGAGATGAGAAATTTATCGAGAGGAAAAATCCCAAAATCTTAAAAAGTCACTTCCTCAACCTGGACTCTTAAGGGATCTCAGAAACGGTGAGGTTTAGGGGTATACTGTTTTAACTAAATAGAGAGTACTACTTTGGTACTTTTTGGAAAAATCAAAAAAAACATGGCTCCCATACAAAAAAACATGGCCGCCATACAAACTTGACATGCTTATAACTTCCAAACGGTTATACTTAGGTATAGACTGTTTGAACAAATGTTATAGCCAATCAATAGATGCAACTGCTCATGATGTCAAAAATCCAAGATGGCGGATTCAAGATGGCGGCCATTTTTCAAAATGGTCCGAGGGGGCTGATTTTTTGCATCCGGGGGTTTTTGGGGTCCCTTATTTTATTGGCGAAAAAAAATTTTGAAAAAGTTTTTTTTTAAAGATGGCCGCCATACATTGAATCTTTTTCATCATTAGAGAGTTGTTTTGAAGAAACTATTACGAATAATGAAAAACTGATTGCACATTCGTATATAAATAAAAAAGTGGTGTAAGGAATAATTGATGAAACTTCGGAAGGTCAACTCCTCATATTGGACCCCCAACGGATCTCAAAAACGGTGTAGTTTAGAGATGTACTTTGTTCACAAGATATTGAGTACAACCTTGGCACTTTTTGAAAACGTTAAAAAAAATCACGACTCCCATACAAAAAAACATGGTCGCCATACAAATTAGTCGTTGTACTTAGGTATGAAATGTTTGAACTGAAGTATTAGCCAATCTGCTGAACCAATTTCGAATTTTTTTTCATTAATGGAATCGTTATTTAATATTCAATGATAATTGCCATGTATTCTACTCAATTATAGTACAAGTTCAACCTAATATTTTGAAAATTGTAAAAAAAGTCGGCAAAAAATGCAAATTTTCGACATTAGAGACACATGCGCTAACTACATAGTGCATAATACATAAAAATGATTTACTACAAAAATAACCGGCTTTACTTGGTCTACAAAAAAGTCCGGGACAGCTTATGTCTATCTTCTAAGGGTTTTGAACTATGACAGTTTTTATAACTATAAATCGAGAGCGAAATAGTAGCTGATTTTCAAATGATTTTTTACAAATAGTGTATCAATCCTAATCCATATAAACACTTTAGTTAGCTTGGTCATTTCATACAGATCAAAATTGTCGTTCACATCAAATAATTTCAACGGATAGTTTCGAAGATATCGTAAGATTAAAATTACAACGCAATAAGAAATATTGCCGCTGTAGTAACTGTGTACATAACGCCATACATTGAATCTTTTTCATCTTTAGAGAGTTGTTTTGAAGAAACTATTACGAATAATGAAAAACTGATTGCACATTCGTATATAAATAAAAAAGTGGTGTAAGGAATAATTGATGAAACTTCGGAAGGTCAACTCCTCATATTGGACCCCCAACGGATCTCAAAAACGGTGTAGTTTAGAGATGTACTTTGTTCACAAGATATTGAGTACAACCTTGGCACTTTTTGAAAACGTTAAAAAAAATCACGACTCCCATACAAAAAAACATGGTCGCCATACAAATTAGTCGTTGTACTTAGGTATGAAATGTTTGAACTGAAGTATTAGCCAATCTGCTGAACCAATTTCGAATTTTTTTTCATTAATGGAATCGTTATTTAATATTCAATGATAATTGCCATGTATTCTACTCAATTATAGTACAAGTTCAACCTAATATTTTGAAAATTGTAAAAAAAGTCGGCAAAAAATGCAAATTTTCGACATTAGAGACACATGCGCTAACTACATAGTGCATAATACATAAAAATGATGTACTACAAAAATAACCGGCTTTACTTGGTCTACATAAAAGTCCGCGACAGCTTATGTCTATCTTCTAAGGGTTTTGAACTATGACAGTTTTTATAACTATAAATCGAGAGCGAAATAGTAGCTGATTTTCAAATGTTTTTTTACAAATAGTGTATCAATCCTAATCCAAATAAACACTTTAGTTAGCTTGGTCATTTCATACAGATCAAAATTGTCGTTCACATCAAATAATTTCAACGGATAGTTTCGAAGATATCGTAAGATTAAAATTACAACGCAATAAGAAATATTGCCGCTGTAGTAACTGTGTACATAACGCCATACATTGAATCTTTTTCATCTTTAGAGAGTTGTTTTGAAGAAACTATTACGAATAATGAAAAACTGATTGCACATTCGTATATAAATAAAAAAGTGGTGTAAGGAATAATTGATGAAACTTCGGAAGGTCAACTCCTCATATTGGACCCCCAACGGATCTCAAAAACGGTGTAGTTTAGAGATGTACTTTGTTCACAAGATATTGAGTACAACTTTGGCACTTTTTGAAAACGTTAAAAAAAATCACGACTCCCATACAAAAAAACATGGTCGCCATACAAATTAGTCGTTGTACTTAGGTATGAAATGTTTGAACTGAAGTATTAGCCAATCTGCTGAACCAATTTCGAGTTTTTTTTCATTAATGGAATCGTTATTTAATATTCAATGATAATTGCCATGTATTCTACTCAATTATAGTACAAGTTCAACCTAATATTTTGAAAATTGTAAAAAAAGTCGGCAAAAAATGCAAATTTTCGACATTAGAGACACATGCGCTAACTACATAGTGCATAATACATAAAAATGATGTACTACAAAAATAACCGGCTTTACTTGGTCTACATAAAAGTCCGCGACAGCTTATGTCT
The DNA here is from genome assembly GCA_949316475.1 of Hypomecis punctinalis. Taxonomy (NCBI): domain Eukaryota; kingdom Metazoa; phylum Arthropoda; class Insecta; order Lepidoptera; family Geometridae; genus Hypomecis; species Hypomecis punctinalis. Next base: position 6,275,445 of record OX438822.1, read on the forward strand.
ATCTTCTAAGGGTTTTGAACTATGACAGTTTTTATAACTATAAATCGAGAGCGAAATAGTAGCTGATTTTCAAATGTTTTTTTACAAATAGTGTATCAATCCTTATCCAAATAAACACTTTAGTTAGCTTGGTCATTTCATACAGATCAAAATTGTCGTTCACATCAAATAATTTCAACGGATAGTTTCGAAGATATCGTAAGATTAAAATTACAACGCAATAAGAAATATTGCCGCTGTAGTAACTGTGTACATAACGCCATACATTGAATCTTTTTCATCTTTAGAGAGTTGTTTTGAAGAAACTATTAGCAATAATGAAAAACTGATTGCAGATTCGTATATAAATTAAAAAGTGGTTTAAGGAATAAATGATGAAACTTCAGAAGGTCAACTCCTCATATTGGACCCCCAACGGATCTCAAAAACGGTGTAGTTTAGAGATGTACTTTGTTCACAAGATATTGAGTACAACTTTGGCACTTTTTGAAAACGTTAAAAAAAATCACGACTCCCATACAAAAAAACATGGTCGCCATACAAATTAGTCGTTGTACTTAGGTATGAAATGTTTGAACTGAAGTATTAGCCAATCTGCTGAACCAATTTCGAGTTTTTTTTCATTAATGGAATCGTTATTTAATATTCAATGATAATTGCCATGTATTCTACTCAATTATAGTACAAGTTCAACCTAATATTTTGAAAATTGTAAAAAAAGTCGGCAAAAAATGCAAATTTTCGACATTTGAGACGCATGCGCTGACTACATAGTGCATAATACATAAAAATGATGTACTACAAAAATAACCGGCTTTACTTGGTCTACATAAAAGTCCGCGACAGCATATGTCTATCTTCTAAGGGTTTTGAACTATGACAGTTTTTATAACTATAAATCGAGAGCGAAATAGTAGCTAATTTTCAAAACTATTTTGAAAAAAATTGTATGAATCCTTATCCAAATGAATACTTTAAATAGCTTGGTTATTTTATACAGATCAAAATTGTCGTTCACACCAAATAATTTCAACCGATAGTTTCGAAAATATCGTAGGTTTAAAATTACAACGCAATAAAAAATATTGCCGCGGTATGTACTGTTACATAATCTGTGCCACGACTTCTATTTATAACGTACACTAAAATACAAAGCTTTACTTTATCTAAGAGAGATAAGGTATTTAAGATTGAGATAAGAGCAAGTTTTGTCGTAGTTACAGTAAAAGCTATGTTTGAGATTGAACTATACCTACACCGCTCGAATACGACTTGCCATATCCTTCAAGTAGAAAGCGGAAGCACTATTTTGAACCTTATGGTTATAGAAATAAAATTGATCCGGGTAAGTATAGGCTAAATGATGAAACTTGATGGCGTTTGTGAACACGAAGCGAGCCGTTGCGTAGTATCAAATTCATATATCAGAACCGGTGCGATGTGGGGTTAAGCGTCACACAAGTCGGCGGACGGGAAGTAATGCAAAAACCGAACACCCGCCCGCCGACTTCATGCCTCCCGCCCGCACTCTACGCTCGGGCTCAATACTACGGTTTTTTTAGGATGGAATCTGTTGTACGATTAGTACTTGCCGCGTATCGACTTCTATCGTACTATTTCAACCTAATATTTTGAAAATTGTAAAAAAAGTCGGCAAAAATGCAATTATTAGACCTTTTAAGCGCATGCGCTGACTACATAGTGCATAATACTTAACAACTTTACCTGGTCTACATAAAAGTCCGGGTAGTGGATACGACGTCGGCCGCGGTCGGTACCGATATCAAATCTCTACCGATGTAAAATATTTATTTATACCGCTCATACGATTTCCGCGCCATATTCTTAGAAGAGTAGAAAGCGTAAGTTTTATTTTGAACCTTATGGCCATAGAAATAAAATTGATCTGGGTATAGTCTGTAAGATGAAGAACAGACTTGCTATTAGAGTCGACAAATTTCGCCAGCTATAGAAACGTTACCATTTGAAGCTGGGTTCGAATCCGGCCAAGTTCATATTTTTTGTTCATTTTTTTTTGCATTATAATATCGTTTGGAAGCTCTTGAACAACATAATTTCGTTTATATGCCTGTAGATACAATCAGATCCATCCACTCATCCAGCAGCCATAAGACGTCCATGGCTGGACATAGGCCTCCCATTTAGATCTGCAAAAAGACCGGTTAATAGAAACTTGCATCCAGCAGCGGTCTGGAGTGTTTAAATAAAATAATATAAAAAATAAATTGAAAAAATAAAACGTGCGTATTAAAGGGGAAAATCCAAGATGGCGGCCGCCATTAGTTTCCATTTTGAAATTAAAGTTGGCGGATGTCCCTTATTTGAAAAAGTCGTCATGGGTATCGTTTTCGAGGTTTTTGAGGGTTTAGATTTCAAAAATGGCGTCCATTTTGAAATTCAAGATGGCGGAAGTCACTTTTTTGCAAAAAGTCGTCATGGGTGTCGTCGTCGAGGTTTTTGGGGGTGTAGATTTTAAAAATGGCGTCCATTTTGAAATTCAAGATGGCGGAAGTCACTTTTTTGCAAAAAGTCGTCATGGGTGTCGTCGTCGAGGTTTTTGGGGGTGTAGATTTCAAAAATGGCATCCATTTTGAAATTCAAGATTGCGGATGTCACTTTTTTGAAAAAGTCGTCATGGGTATCGTTGTCGAGGTTTTTGGGGGTGCAGATTTCAAAAATGGCGTCCATTTTGAAATTCAAGATGGCAGAAGTCACTTTTTTGCATAAAGTCGTCATGGTTGTCGTCGTCGAGGTTTTTGGGGGTGTAGATTTCAAATATGACATCCATTATGAAATTCAAGATGGCGGATGTCACTTATATGCAAAAAGTCGTCATGGGTGTCGTTGTCGAGGTTTTCGGGGGTGTAGATTTCAAAAATGGCATGCATTTTGATATTTGACATAGCAGATGTCACTTTTTTGCCAAAAGTCGTCATGGGTATCGTTCTCGAGGTATTCAAGGGTATTATTTAAACAATTTTTTTTTGTATTGAAAAAAAATTGTTTTTTATTACTTGTACCACCTATAAACAAACTCGCGGGCCGCATGCGGCCCGCGCACCGCCCAATATACTAGTTCATATTATATAAAGTTAAATTACCACTGACTGACTGACTGACTGACTGACTCACTCACTTAGATAGTTGTTTAGGGGGATGGAGAAGTGGTGGGTAAAAAATAATTATAGATTTGTATAGAGATAAAAAATTGATCGAGAGGAAAAATCCCAAAATCTTCAAAAGTCTTCTCTTCAACCTGGACTCCTAAGGGATCTCAAAAACGGTGAGGTTTAGGGGTATACTGTTTGAACTAAATAGAGAGTACTACCTTGGTACTTTTTGGAAAAATGAAAAAAAACATGGCTCCCATACAAAAAAACATGGCCGCCATACAAATTTGACATGCTTATAACTTCGAAACGGTTATACTTAGGTATAGACTGTTTGAACAAATGTTATAGCCAATTGATAGGGGCAACTGCCCATGATGACAAAAATCCAAGATGGCGGATTCAAGATGGCGGCCATTTTTCAAAATGGTCCGAGGGGGCTGATTTTTTGCATCCGGGGGTTTTTGGGGTCCCTTATTTCAATGGCGAAAAAAAATTTTGAAAAAGTTTTTTTTTAAAGATGGCCGCCATACATTGAATCTTTTACATCTTTAGAGAGTTGTTTTGAAGAAACTATTAGCAATAACGAAAAACTGATTGCATATTCGTATATAAATAAAACAGTGGTTTAAGGAATAAATGATGAAACTTCGGAAGGTCAACTCCTCATATTGGACCCCCAACGGATCTCAAAAACGGTGAGGTTTAGATATGTACTTTGTTCACAAGATATTGTGTACTACCTTGGCACTTTTTGAAAACGTTAAAAAAATTCATAGCTCTCATACAAAAAAACATGGTCGCCATACAAATTAGTCGAAGTATTTAGGTATGAAATTTTTGAACAGCAGTTGTAGCCAATTTACTGAACCGATTTCGATTTTTTTTTCACTACTGGAATTGGTATTTAATACTCAATGATAATTGCAATGTATTCTATTCAATTATAGTACAAGTTCAACCTAATATTTCGAAAATTGTAAAAAAAGTCGGCAAAAAATGCAAATTTTCGACCTTTGAGACGCATGCGCTGACTACATAGTGCATAATACATAAAAATGATGTACTACAAAAATAACAGGCTTTACTTGGTCTACAAAAAAGTCCGCGACAGCATATGTCTATCTCCTAAGATTTTTGAACTATGACAGTTTTTATAACTATAATTAGAGAGCGAAATAGCAGGTATTTTTAAAATGTTTTTTTACAAATAGTGTATGAATCCTTATCCAAATAAACACTTTAGTTAGCTTGGTCATTTCATACAGATCAAAATTGTCACTTACATCAAATAATTTCAAGGAATAGTTTCGAAGATATCGTAAGATTAAAATTACAACGCAATAAAAAATATTGCCGCTGTAGTAACTGTGTACATATTCTGTGCCATGACTTCTATTTATAACGTAGGTACACTAGAATACAAAGCTTTACTTTATCTAAGAGAGATAAGGTATTTAAGATTGAGATAAGAGCAAGTTTTGTCTTAGTTACAGTAAAAGCTATATTTGAGATTGAACTATACCTACACCGCTCGAATACGACTTGTCATATCTTTCAAGTAGAAAGCGGAAGCACTATTTTGAACCTTATTGTCATAGAAATAAAATTGATAAAATTCATCATTCAGCCTATACTTACCAGTATAGGGAAGTTATGCAAAAGCCGAACACCCGCCCGCCGACCTCATGCCTCCCGCGCGCACTCTACTCCCGTGTTCAATAGTACTCAATACTACGGTTTTTTTTAGGATGGAAACTGTTGTACGATTAGTACTAAAGTCGCGTTTTGAACAAGCCGCCATACATTGGTTCTTTTTCATCTTTAGATGATTGTTTTGAGGAAACCATTTGCAATGACAATAAACTGATGGCAGATTCGTATAAAGATGGAATAATGATTTTAGAAAAAAATGGTGAAACCTCCGAAGGTCATGTCTTGGTATTGGACCCCCAAGGGATCTCGAAAACGGTGGGGTTTAGAGATATACTTTCTTCGCAAAATATTGAGTACTACCTTGGTACTTTTTGAAACAATTAAAAAAAACATGACTCCCATACAAAAAAACATGGTTGCCATACATTGCCTCTTTCAATCATTTAGATCGTTGTTCTGAGAAAACCATTAGCAATGACAAAAAACTGAGTGCATGCAGATTCGTATAAAGATAAAATAATGATTTAAGGATTAAATGGTAAAACCTCCGAAGGTCAACTCCTGGTATTGGACCCCGACGGATCTCGAAAACGGTGGGGTTTAGAGATATACTTTCTTCGCAAAATATTGAGTACTACCTTGGTACTTTTTGAAACAATTAAAAAAAACATGGCTCCCATACAAAAAAAAATGGCCGCCATACATTTTATTTTTCACTCAGTTTTGTTTTGTTTTTTGTTTAGTTGTTATAAAGAAACTATCAGAGATGGGAAATATAGAGGTGAGAATATGATCGTGAGAAGAAATAAAATCTCGGAAGGTCAATTCTTCAACCTGGACCCCTTAGGGATCTCAATAACGGTGAGGTTTAGAGATGTACTTCTTTCACAAAATAATGAGTACTACCTTGGTACTTTTTGGAACAATTAAAAAAAACTTGGCTCTCATACAAAAAAAAACATGGCCACCATACTTTGCATTTTTCACTCATTTAGATGGTTGTTTCAAGGAAACTATTAGGAATGACAAAAACTGAACCCATTTTGACATTAAAGATGGCGGATGTCAATTAAGTTAAAAAGTCGTCATGGGTATCGATTTCGAGGTTTTCGGGGGTGTAGATTTCATATATGGCATCCATTTCGACATTACAGATGGCGGATGTCACTTTTTTCAAAAAGTCGTCATGGGTATCGTTTTCGAGGTTTTCGGGGGTGTAAATTTGGAAAATGGCATCCATTTTGAAATTCAAGATGGCGGAAGTCATTTATTTGCAAAAAGTCGTCATGGGTGTCGTCGTCGAGGTTTTTGGGGGTGTAGATTTCAAAAATGGCATTCATTTTGAAATTCAAGATGGCGGAAGTCACTTTTTTGAAAAAGTCGTCATGGGTACCGTTTTCGAGGTATTCGGGGGTGGGAATTTCAAAAATGGAATCCATTTTGAAATTCAAGATGGCGGATGTCACTTATGTGCAAAAAGTCGTCATGGGTGTCGTTGTCGAGGTTTTTGGGGGTGTAGATTTCAAAAATGGCATCTATTTTGAAATTCAAGATGGCGGATGTCACTTATTCGCAAAAAGTCGTCATGGGTGTCGTTTTCGAGATTTTCGGGGGTGTAGATTTCAAAAATGGCATCCATTTTGACATTAAAGATGGCGGATGTCACGTTTTTGCAAAAAGTCGTCATGGGTATCGATTTCGAAGTATTCGGGGGTGTAGATTTCAAAAATGGCATCCATTTTGAAATTCAAGATGGCGGAAGTCACTTTTTGCAAAAAGTCGTCATGGGTATCGTTTTCGAGGTGTTCGGGGGTGTAGATTTCAAAAATGGCATCAATTTTGAAATTTAAGATGGCGGATGTCACTTTTTTGCAAAAAGTCGTCATGGGTGTTGTTGTCGAGGTTTTCGGGGGTGTAGATTTCAAAAATGGCATCCATTTTGAAACTCAAGATGGCGGAAGTCACTTTTTTGCAAAAAGTCATCATGGATGTCGTTTTCGAAGTTTTTGAGGTCGTAAAGTCATCGCAAAAATGAAACCCATCCAAAAAATACTCTCGCGGGCCGCATGCGGCCCGCGCACCGCCCAAAATACTAGTTCATATTATATAAAGCTAAATTACCACTGACTGACTCATTTAGATAGTTGTTTAGGGGGATGGAGAAGTGGTGGGTAAAAAAAAACTACAGATTTGTATAGAGATGAGAAATTTATCGAGAGGAAAAATCCCAAAATTGACCTGAACGTAACCTGGACCTGGATCCTCAACGGATCTCAAAAACGGTAGGGTTTAGAGGTGTACTGTTCGAACAAAGTAGAGAGTACTACCTTGGTACTTTTTGGAAAAATCAAAAAAAAACATGGCTCCCATACAAAAAAACATGGCCGCCATACAAATTTGACATGCTTATAACTTCGAAACGGTTATACTTAGGTATGAACTGTTTGAACAAATGTTATAGCCAATCGATAGGAGCAACTGCCTATGATGACAAAAATCCAAGATGGCGGATTCAAGATGGCGGCCATTTTTCAAAATGGTCCGAGGGGGCTGATTTTTTGCATCCGGGGGTTTTTGGGTACCCTTATTTCATTGGCGAAAAAAAATTTTGAAAAAGTTTTTTTTTAAAGATGGCCGCCATACATTGAATCTTTTTCATCTTTAGAGAGTTGTTTTGAGGAAACTATTTGCAATAACGAAAAACTGATTGCGGATTTGTATATAACTAAATAAGTGATTTAAAGAATAAATGACGAAACTTCGGAAGGTCAACTCCTCATATTGGACCCCCAACGGATCTCAAAAACGGTGGGGTTTAGAAATGTGCTTTCTTCACAAGATATTGAGTACTACCTTGGCACTTTTTGAAAACGTTAAAAAAAATCATGACTCCTATACAAAAAAACATGGTCGCCATACAAATTAGTCGAAGTACTTAGGTATGAAATTTTTGAACAGCAGTTGTAGCCAATTTACTGAACCGATTTCGAATTTTTTTTCACTACTGGAATCGGTATTTAATACTCAATGATAATTGCTATGTATTCTACTCAATTATAGTACAAGTTCAACCGAATATTTCGAAAATTGTAAAAAAAGTCGGCAAAAAATGCAAATTTTCGACCTTTGAGACGCATGCGCTGACTACATAGTGCAGAATACATAAAAATGATGTACTACAGAAATAACCGGCTTTACTTGGTCTACATAAAAGTCCGCGACAGCATATGTCTATGTCCTAAGGTTTTTGAACTATGACAGTTTTTATAACTATAAATCGAGAGCGAAATAGTAGGTAATTTTCAAAACTATTTTGACAAAAATCGTATGAATCCTTATCCAAATAAATACTTTAATTAGCTTGGTCATTTCATACAGATCAAAATTGTCAGTCACATCAAATAATTTCAACCGATAGTTTCGAAGATATCGTAAGATTAAAATTACAACGCAATAAAAACTAATGCCGCGGTACATACTGTTACAGAATCTGTGGCGCGACTTCTACAAAGCTTTAATTTATTCGGATAGATCATGAGGTTAAACCGAAAAACTGATCGCAGATCCTTATATAAATAAAAAAGTGGTTTAAGAAAAAAATAATGAAACTTCGGAAGGTCAACTCCTCATATTGGACCCCCAACGGATCTCAAAAACGGTGAGGTTTAGAGATGTGCTTTGTTCACAAGATATTGAGAACTACCTTGGCACTTTTTGAAAACGTTAAAAAAAATCATAGCTCCCATACAAAAAAAACATGGTCGCCATACAAATTAGTCGAAGTACTTAGGTATGAAATTTTTGAACAGCAGTTGTAGCCAATATACTGAATCGATTTCGAATTTTTTTTCATTACTGGAATCGGTTTTTAATACTCAATGATAGTTGCTATGTATTCTACTCAATTATAGTACAAGTTCAACCTAATATTTTGAAAATTGTAAAAAAAGACGGCAAAAAATCCAAATTTTCGACCTTTGAGACGCATGCGCTGACTACATAGTGCATAATACATAAAAATGATGTACCACAAAAATAACCGGCTTTACTTGGTCTACATAAAAGTCCAAGACAGCATATGTCTATCTCCTAAGGTTTTTGAACTATGACAGTTTTTATAACTAAAATTAGAGAGCGAAATAGTAGGTATTTTTCAAATGTTTTTTTACAAATAGTGTATCAATCCTTATCCAAATAAACACTTTAGTTAGCTTGGTCATTTCATACAGATCAAAATTGTCATTCACATCAAATAATTTCAACGGATAGTTTCGAAGATATCGTAAGATTAAAATTACAACGCAATAAGAAATATTGCCGCTGTAGTAACTTAATATTTTGAAAATTGTAGAAAAAGTCGGCAAAAAATGTAAATTTTCGACCTTTGAGACGCATGCGCTGACTACATAGTGCATAATACATAAAAATGATGTACAACAAAAATAACCGGCTTTACCTGGTCTACATAAAAGTCCGCGACAGCATATGTCCATGTCCTAAGGTTATTGAACTATGACAGTTTTTATAACTATAAATTGAGAGCGAAATAGTAGGTAATTTTCAAAACTATTTTGACGAAAATCGTATGAATCCTTATCCAAATGAATACTTTAATTAGCTTAGTCATTTCATACAGATCAAAATTGTCGTTCACACCAAATAATTTCAACGGATAGTTTCGAAGATATCGTAGGTTTAAAATTACGACGCAATAAAAAATATTGCCGCGGTACATACTGTTACATAATCTGTGCCACGACTTCTATTTATAATGTACACAAGAATACAAAGCTTTACTTTATCTAAGTAAAGAGAGATAAGGTATTTAAGATTCAGATGAGAGCAAGTTTTGTCGTAGTTACAGTAAAAGCTAGATTTGAGATTGAACTATACCTACACCGCTCGAATACGACTTGCCATATCCTTCAAGTAGAAAGCGGAAGCACCATTTTGAACCTTATTGTCATAGAAATAAAATTGATAAAATTCATCATTCAGCCTATACTATCCAGAATAGGGAAGTTATGCAAAAGCCGAACACCCGCCCGCCGACCTCATGCCTCCGACGCGCACTTTACGCCCGTGTTCAGTAGTACTCAATACTACGGTGTTTTTTAGGATGGAAACTGTTGTACGATTAAGGTCAACTCCTGGTATTGGACCCCCGACGGATCTCGAAAACGGTGGGGTTTAGAGATATACTATCTTCGCAAAATATTGAGTACTACCTTGGTACTTTTTGGAACAATTAAAAAAAACATGGCTCCCATACAAAAAAAAAATGGCCGCCATACATTTTATTTTTCACTTAGTTTTGTTTTGTTTTTTGTTTAGTTGTTATAAGGAAACTATCAGATATGGGAAATATAGAGGTGAGAATATGATCGTAAGAAGAAATGAAATCTCGGAAGGTCAATTCTTCAACCTGGACCCCTAAGGGATCTCAATAACGGTGAGGTTTAGAGATGTACTTCTTTGACAAAATATTGAGTACTACCTTGGTACTTTTTTAAACAATAAAAAAAATTTTGACACTCATACAAAAAAACATGGCCGCCATACATTGCATTTTTCACTTATTTAGATGGTTGTTTCAAGGAAACTATTAGGAATGACAAAAAACTGAACCCATTTTGACATTAAAGATGGCGGATGTCACTTTTGTTAAAAAGTCATCATGGGTATCGATTTCGAGGTTTTCGGGGGTGTAAATTTCATAAATGGAATCCATTTTGACATTAAAGATGGCGGATGTCACTTTTTTGCCAAAAGTCGTCATGGGTATCGTTTTCGGAGTTTTCGGGGGGGTAGATATCAAAAATGACATCCATTTTGAAATTCAATATGGCGGAAGTCATTTTTTTGCAAAAAGTCGTCATGGGTGTCGTTGTCGAGGTTTTTGGGGGTGTAGATTCCAATAATGGCATCAATTTTGAAATTCAAGATGGCGGATGTCACTTTTTTGCAAAAAGTCGTCATGAGTATCGTTTTCGAGGTTTTCGGGGGTGAAAATTTGGAAAATGGCATCCATTTTGAAATTCAAGATGGCGGAAGTCATTTTTTTGCAAAAAGTCGTCATGGGTGTCGTCGTCGAGGTTTTTGGGGGTGTAGATTTCAAAAATTGCATCCATTTTGAAATTCAAGATGGCGGATGTCAGTTTTTGTACTATTCATAGAAATATAAAAAAATGAATTCTTTTTGAGAAAATAAAAATGTTATTTTTGGAAAATTGGCACTAAAAAATTTTTTTTTGAAAAACTTTTTTACACAAACAACAATCGCGGGCCGCATGCGGCCCGCGCACCGCCCAAAATACTAGTTATTTAGACTATATACAGCTAAATTACCATTCACTGACTGACTGACTCATTTAGATAGTTGTTTAGAGGGAAGGAGAAGTGATGGGAAAAAAATAATTACAGATTCGTATAGAGATGAGAAATTTATCGGGAGGAAAAATCCCAAAATCTTGAAAAGTCTACTCCTCAACCTGGACCCCTAATGGATCTCAAAAACGGTGAGGTTTAGGGGTATACTGTTTAAACTAAATAGAGAGTACTACCTTGGTACTTTTTGAAAAAATCAAAAAAAACATGGCTCCCATACAAAAAAACATGGCCGCCATACAAACTTGACATGCTTATAACTTCCAAACGGTTATACTTAGGTATGAACTGTTTGAACAAATGTTATAGCCAATCGATAGGGGCAACTGCCGGTGATGACAAAAATCCAAGATGGCGGATTCAAGATGGCGGCCATTTTTCAAAATGGTCCGAGGGGGCTGATTTTTTGCATCCGGGGGTTTTTGGGGTCCCTCATTTTATTGGCGAAAAAAAATTTTGAAAAAGTTTTTTTTTAAAGATGGCCGCCATACATTGAATCTTTTTCATCTTTAGAGAGTTGTTTTGAGGAAACTATTAGCAATAACGAAAAACTAAGTGCAGATTCGTATATAAATAGAATAGTGGTTTAAGGAATAAATAATGAAACTTCGGAAGGTCAACTCCTCATATTGGACCCCCAACAGATCTCAAAAACGGTGGGGTTTAGAGATGTGCTTTCTTCACAAGATATTGAGTACTACCTTGGCACTTTTTGAAAACGTTAAAAAAAATCATGACTCCTATACAAAAAAACATGGTCGCCATACAAATTAGTCGAAGTACTTAGGTATGAAATTTTTGAACAGCAGTTGTAGCCAATTTACTGAACCGATTTCGAATTTTTTTTCACTACTGGAATCGGTATTTAATACTCAATGATAATTGCTATGTATTCTACTCAATTATAGTACAAGTTCAACCGAATATTTCGAAAATTGTAAAAAAAGTCGGCAAAAAATGCAAATTTTCGACCTTTGAGACGCATGCGCTGACTACATAGTGCAGAATACATAAAAATGATGTACTACAGAAATAACCGGCTTTACTTGGTCTACATAAAAGTCCGCGACAGCATATGTCTATGTCCTAAGGTTTTTGAACTATGACAGTTTTTATAACTATAAATCGAGAGCGAAATAGTAGGTAATTTTCAAAACTATTTTGACAAAAATCGTATGAATCCTTATCCAAATAAATACTTTAATTAGCTTGGTCATTTCATACAGATCAAAATTGTCAGTCACATCAAATAATTTCAACCGATAGTTTCGAAGATATCGTAAGATTAAAATTACAACGCAATAAAAACTAATGCCGCGGTACATACTGTTACAGAATCTGTGGCGCGACTTCTACAAAGCTTTAATTTATTCGGATAGATCATGAGGTTAAACCGAAAAACTGATCGCAGATCCTTATATAAATAAAAAAGTGGTTTAAGAAAAAAATAATGAAACTTCGGAAGGTCAACTCCTCATATTGGACCCCCAACGGATCTCAAAAACGGTGAGGTTTAGAGATGTGCTTTGTTCACAAGATATTGAGAACTACCTTGGCACTTTTTGAAAACGTTAAAAAAAATCATAGCTCCCATACAAAAAAAACATGGTCGCCATACAAATTAGTCGAAGTACTTAGGTATGAAATTTTTGAACAGCAGTTGTAGCCAATATACTGAATCGATTTCGAATTTTTTTTCATTACTGGAATCGGTTTTTAATACTCAATGATAGTTGCTATGTATTCTACTCAATTATAGTACAAGTTCAACCTAATATTTTGAAAATTGTAAAAAAAGACGGCAAAAAATCCAAATTTTCGACCTTTGAGACGCATGCGCTGACTACATAGTGCATAATACATAAAAATGATGTACCACAAAAATAACCGGCTTTACTTGGTCTACATAAAAGTCCAAGACAGCATATGTCTATCTCCTAAGGTTTTTGAACTATGACAGTTTTTATAACTAAAATTAGAGAGCGAAATAGTAGGTATTTTTCAAATGTTTTTTTACAAATAGTGTATCAATCCTTATCCAAATAAACACTTTAGTTAGCTTGGTCATTTCATACAGATCAAAATTGTCATTCACATCAAATAATTTCAACGGATAGTTTCGAAGATATCGTAAGATTAAAATTACAACGCAATAAGAAATATTGCCGCTGTAGTAACTTAATATTTTGAAAATTGTAGAAAAAGTCGGCAAAAAATGTAAATTTTCGACCTTTGAGACGCATGCGCTGACTACATAGTGCATAATACATAAAAATGATGTACAACAAAAATAACCGGCTTTACCTGGTCTACATAAAAGTCCGCGACAGCATATGTCCATGTCCTAAGGTTATTGAACTATGACAGTTTTTATAACTATAAATTGAGAGCGAAATAGTAGGTAATTTTCAAAACTATTTTGACGAAAATCGTATGAATCCTTATCCAAATGAATACTTTAATTAGCTTAGTCATTTCATACAGATCAAAATTGTCGTTCACACCAAATAATTTCAACGGATAGTTTCGAAGATATCGTAGGTTTAAAATTACGACGCAATAAAAAATATTGCCGCGGTACATACTGTTACATAATCTGTGCCACGACTTCTATTTATAATGTACACAAGAATACAAAGCTTTACTTTATCTAAGTAAAGAGAGATAAGGTATTTAAGATTCAGATGAGAGCAAGTTTTGTCGTAGTTACAGTAAAAGCTAGATTTGAGATTGAACTATACCTACACCGCTCGAATACGACTTGCCATATCCTTCAAGTAGAAAGCGGAAGCACCATTTTGAACCTTATTGTCATAGAAATAAAATTGATAAAATTCATCATTCAGCCTATACTATCCAGAATAGGGAAGTTATGCAAAAGCCGAACACCCGCCCGCCGACCTCATGCCTCCGACGCGCACTTTACGCCCGTGTTCAGTAGTACTCAATACTACGGTGTTTTTTAGGATGGAAACTGTTGTACGATTAAGGTCAACTCCTGGTATTGGACCCCCGACGGATCTCGAAAACGGTGGGGTTTAGAGATATACTATCTTCGCAAAATATTGAGTACTACCTTGGTACTTTTTGGAACAATTAAAAAAAACATGGCTCCCATACAAAAAAAAAATGGCCGCCATACATTTTATTTTTCACTTAGTTTTGTTTTGTTTTTTGTTTAGTTGTTATAAGGAAACTATCAGATATGGGAAATATAGAGGTGAGAATATGATCGTAAGAAGAAATGAAATCTCGGAAGGTCAATTCTTCAACCTGGACCCCTAAGGGATCTCAATAACGGTGAGGTTTAGAGATGTACTTCTTTGACAAAATATTGAGTACTACCTTGGTACTTTTTTAAACAATAAAAAAAATTTTGACACTCATACAAAAAAACATGGCCGCCATACATTGCATTTTTCACTTATTTAGATGGTTGTTTCAAGGAAACTATTAGGAATGACAAAAAACTGAACCCATTTTGACATTAAAGATGGCGGATGTCACTTTTGTTAAAAAGTCATCATGGGTATCGATTTCGAGGTTTTCGGGGGTGTAAATTTCATAAATGGAATCCATTTTGACATTAAAGATGGCGGATGTCACTTTTTTGCCAAAAGTCGTCATGGGTATCGTTTTCGGAGTTTTCGGGGGGGTAGATATCAAAAATGACATCCATTTTGAAATTCAATATGGCGGAAGTCATTTTTTTGCAAAAAGTCGTCATGGGTGTCGTTGTCGAGGTTTTTGGGGGTGTAGATTCCAATAATGGCATCAATTTTGAAATTCAAGATGGCGGATGTCACTTTTTTGCAAAAAGTCGTCATGAGTATCGTTTTCGAGGTTTTCGGGGGTGAAAATTTGGAAAATGGCATCCATTTTGAAATTCAAGATGGCGGAAGTCATTTTTTTGCAAAAAGTCGTCATGGGTGTCGTCGTCGAGGTTTTTGGGGGTGTAGATTTCAAAAATTGCATCCATTTTGAAATTCAAGATGGCGGATGTCAGTTTTTGTACTATTCATAGAAATATAAAAAAATGAATTCTTTTTGAGAAAATAAAAATGTTATTTTTGGAAAATTGGCACTAAAAAATTTTTTTTTGAAAAACTTTTTTACACAAACAACAATCGCGGGCCGCATGCGGCCCGCGCACCGCCCAAAATACTAGTTATTTAGACTATATACAGCTAAATTACCATTCACTGACTGACTGACTCATTTAGATAGTTGTTTAGAGGGAAGGAGAAGTGATGGGAAAAAAATAATTACAGATTCGTATAGAGATGAGAAATTTATCGGGAGGAAAAATCCCAAAATCTTGAAAAGTCTACTCCTCAACCTGGACCCCTAATGGATCTCAAAAACGGTGAGGTTTAGGGGTATACTGTTTAAACTAAATAGAGAGTACTACCTTGGTACTTTTTGAAAAAATCAAAAAAAACATGGCTCCCATACAAAAAAACATGGCCGCCATACAAACTTGACATGCTTATAACTTCCAAACGGTTATACTTAGGTATGAACTGTTTGAACAAATGTTATAGCCAATCGATAGGGGCAACTGCCGGTGATGACAAAAATCCAAGATGGCGGATTCAAGATGGCGGCCATTTTTCAAAATGGTCCGAGGGGGCTGATTTTTTGCATCCGGGGGTTTTTGGGGTCCCTCATTTTATTGGCGAAAAAAAATTTTGAAAAAGTTTTTTTTTAAAGATGGCCGCCATACATTGAATCTTTTTCATCTTTAGAGAGTTGTTTTGAGGAAACTATTAGCAATAACGAAAAACTAAGTGCAGATTCGTATATAAATAGAATAGTGGTTTAAGAAATAAATAATGAAACTTCGGAAGGTCAACTCCTCATATTGGACCCCCAACAGATCTCAAAAACGGTGGGGTTTAGAGATGTGCTTTCTTCACAAGATATTGAGTACTACCTTGGCACTTTTTGAAAACGTTAAAAAAAATCATGACTCCTATACAAAAAAACATGGTCGCCATACAAATTAGTCGAAGTACTTAGGTATGAAATTTTTGAACAGCAGTTGTAGCCAATTTACTGAACCGATTTCGAATTTTTTTTCACTACTGGAATCGGTATTTAATACTCAATGATAATTGCTATGTATTCTACTCAATTATAGTACAAGTTCAACCGAATATTTCGAAAATTGTAAAAAAAGTCGGCAAAAAATGCAAATTTTCGACCTTTGAGACGCATGCGCTGACTACATAGTGCAGAATACATAAAAATGATGTACTACAGAAATAACCGGCTTTACTTGGTCTACATAAAAGTCCGCGACAGCATATGTCTATGTCCTAAGGTTTTTGAACTATGACAGTTTTTATAACTATAAATCGAGAGCGAAATAGTAGGTAATTTTCAAAACTATTTTGACAAAAATCGTATGAATCCTTATCCAAATAAATACTTTAATTAGCTTGGTCATTTCATACAGATCAAAATTGTCAGTCACATCAAATAATTTCAACCGATAGTTTCGAAGATATCGTAAGATTAAAATTACAACGCAATAAAAACTAATGCCGCGGTACATACTGTTACAGAATCTGTGGCGCGACTTCTACAAAGCTTTAATTTATTCGGATAGATCATGAGGTTAAACCGAAAAACTGATCGCAGATCCTTATATAAATAAAAAAGTGGTTTAAGAAAAAAATAATGAAACTTCGGAAGGTCAACTCCTCATATTGGACCCCCAACGGATCTCAAAAACGGTGAGGTTTAGAGATGTGCTTTGTTCACAAGATATTGAGAACTACCTTGGCACTTTTTGAAAACGTTAAAAAAAATCATAGCTCCCATACAAAAAAAACATGGTCGCCATACAAATTAGTCGAAGTACTTAGGTATGAAATTTTTGAACAGCAGTTGTAGCCAATATACTGAATCGATTTCGAATTTTTTTTCATTACTGGAATCGGTTTTTAATACTCAATGATAGTTGCTATGTATTCTACTCAATTATAGTACAAGTTCAACCTAATATTTTGAAAATTGTAAAAAAAGACGGCAAAAAATCCAAATTTTCGACCTTTGAGACGCATGCGCTGACTACATAGTGCATAATACATAAAAATGATGTACCACAAAAATAACCGGCTTTACTTGGTCTACATAAAAGTCCAAGACAGCATATGTCTATCTCCTAAGGTTTTTGAACTATGACAGTTTTTATAACTAAAATTAGAGAGCGAAATAGTAGGTATTTTTCAAATGTTTTTTTACAAATAGTGTATCAATCCTTATCCAAATAAACACTTTAGTTAGCTTGGTCATTTCATACAGATCAAAATTGTCATTCACATCAAATAATTTCAACGGATAGTTTCGAAGATATCGTAAGATTAAAATTACAACGCAATAAGAAATATTGCCGCTGTAGTAACTTAATATTTTGAAAATTGTAGAAAAAGTCGGCAAAAAATGTAAATTTTCGACCTTTGAGACGCATGCGCTGACTACATAGTGCATAATACATAAAAATGATGTACAACAAAAATAACCGGCTTTACCTGGTCTACATAAAAGTCCGCGACAGCATATGTCCATGTCCTAAGGTTATTGAACTATGACAGTTTTTATAACTATAAATTGAGAGCGAAATAGTAGGTAATTTTCAAAACTATTTTGACGAAAATCGTATGAATCCTTATCCAAATGAATACTTTAATTAGCTTAGTCATTTCATACAGATCAAAATTGTCGTTCACACCAAATAATTTCAACGGATAGTTTCGAAGATATCGTAGGTTTAAAATTACGACGCAATAAAAAATATTGCCGCGGTACATACTGTTACATAATCTGTGCCACGACTTCTATTTATAATGTACACAAGAATACAAAGCTTTACTTTATCTAAGTAAAGAGAGATAAGGTATTTAAGATTCAGATGAGAGCAAGTTTTGTCGTAGTTACAGTAAAAGCTAGATTTGAGATTGAACTATACCTACACCGCTCGAATACGACTTGCCATATCCTTCAAGTAGAAAGCGGAAGCACCATTTTGAACCTTATTGTCATAGAAATAAAATTGATAAAATTCATCATTCAGCCTATACTATCCAGAATAGGGAAGTTATGCAAAAGCCGAACACCCGCCCGCCGACCTCATGCCTCCGACGCGCACTTTACGCCCGTGTTCAGTAGTACTCAATACTACGGTGTTTTTTAGGATGGAAACTGTTGTACGATTAAGGTCAACTCCTGGTATTGGACCCCCGACGGATCTCGAAAACGGTGGGGTTTAGAGATATACTATCTTCGCAAAATATTGAGTACTACCTTGGTACTTTTTGGAACAATTAAAAAAAACATGGCTCCCATACAAAAAAAAAATGGCCGCCATACATTTTATTTTTCACTTAGTTTTGTTTTGTTTTTTGTTTAGTTGTTATAAGGAAACTATCAGATATGGGAAATATAGAGGTGAGAATATGATCGTAAGAAGAAATGAAATCTCGGAAGGTCAATTCTTCAACCTGGACCCCTAAGGGATCTCAATAACGGTGAGGTTTAGAGATGTACTTCTTTGACAAAATATTGAGTACTACCTTGGTACTTTTTTAAACAATAAAAAAAATTTTGACACTCATACAAAAAAACATGGCCGCCATACATTGCATTTTTCACTTATTTAGATGGTTGTTTCAAGGAAACTATTAGGAATGACAAAAAACTGAACCCATTTTGACATTAAAGATGGCGGATGTCACTTTTGTTAAAAAGTCATCATGGGTATCGATTTCGAGGTTTTCGGGGGTGTAAATTTCATAAATGGAATCCATTTTGACATTAAAGATGGCGGATGTCACTTTTTTGCCAAAAGTCGTCATGGGTATCGTTTTCGGAGTTTTCGGGGGGGTAGATATCAAAAATGACATCCATTTTGAAATTCAATATGGCGGAAGTCATTTTTTTGCAAAAAGTCGTCATGGGTGTCGTTGTCGAGGTTTTTGGGGGTGTAGATTCCAATAATGGCATCAATTTTGAAATTCAAGATGGCGGATGTCACTTTTTTGCAAAAAGTCGTCATGAGTATCGTTTTCGAGGTTTTCGGGGGTGAAAATTTGGAAAATGGCATCCATTTTGAAATTCAAGATGGCGGAAGTCATTTTTTTGCAAAAAGTCGTCATGGGTGTCGTCGTCGAGGTTTTTGGGGGTGTAGATTTCAAAAATTGCATCCATTTTGAAATTCAAGATGGCGGATGTCAGTTTTTGTACTATTCATAGAAATATAAAAAAATGAATTCTTTTTGAGAAAATAAAAATGTTATTTTTGGAAAATTGGCACTAAAAAATTTTTTTTTGAAAAACTTTTTTACACAAACAACAATCGCGGGCCGCATGCGGCCCGCGCACCGCCCAAAATACTAGTTATTTTATTTAGACTATATACAGCTAAATTACCATTCACTGACTGACTGACTCATTTAGATAGTTGTTTAGAGGGAAGGAGAAGTGATGGGAAAAAAATAATTACAGATTCGTATAGAGATGAGAAATTTATCGGGAGGAAAAATCCCAAAATCTTGAAAAGTCTACTCCTCAACCTGGACCCCTAATGGATCTCAAAAACGGTGAGGTTTAGGGGTATACTGTTTAAACTAAATAGAGAGTACTACCTTGGTACTTTTTGAAAAAATCAAAAAAAACATGGCTCCCATACAAAAAAACATGGCCGCCATACAAACTTGACATGCTTATAACTTCCAAACGGTTATACTTAGGTATGAACTGTTTGAACAAATGTTATAGCCAATCGATAGGGGCAACTGCCGGTGATGACAAAAATCCAAGATGGCGGATTCAAGATGGCGGCCATTTTTCAAAATGGTCCGAGGGGGCTGATTTTTTGCATCCGGGGGTTTTTGGGGTCCCTCATTTTATTGGCGAAAAAAAATTTTGAAAAAGTTTTTTTTTAAAGATGGCCGCCATACATTGAATCTTTTTCATCTTTAGAGAGTTGTTTTGAGGAAACTATTAGCAATAACGAAAAACTAAGTGCAGATTCGTATATAAATAGAATAGTGGTTTAAGGAATAAATAATGAAACTTCGGAAGGTCAACTCCTCATATTGGACCCCCAACAGATCTCAAAAACGGTGGGGTTTAGAGATGTGCTTTCTTCACAAGATATTGAGTACTACCTTGGCACTTTTTGAAAACGTTAAAAAAAATCATGACTCCCATACAAAAAAACATGGTCGCCATACAAATTAGTCGAAGTACTTAGGTATGAAATTTTTGAACAGCAGTTGTAGCCAATTTACTGAACCGATTTCGAATTTTTTTTCATTACTGGAATCGTTATTTAATACTTAATGATAATTATAACTTATTATACTCAGTGATAGTACTATTTCAACCGAATATTTCGAAAATTGTAAAAAAAGTCGGCAAAAAATGCAAATTTTCGACCTTTGAGACGCATGCGCTGACTACATAGTGCATAATACATAAAAATGATGTACTACAAAAATAACCGGCTTTACTTGGTCTACATAAAAGTCCGCGACAGCATATGTCTATCTCCTAAGGTTTTTGAACTATGACAGTTTTTATAACTATAATTAGAGAGCGAAATAGTAGGTATTTTTCAACTGTTTTTTTACAAATAGTGTATCAATCCTTATCCAAATAAACACTTTAGTTAGCTTGGTCATTTCATACAGATCAAAATTGTCATTCACATCAAATAATTTCAACCGATAGTTTCGAAGATATCGTAAGATTAAAATAACAACGCAATAAAAAATATTGCCGCGGTAGTAACTGTGTACATAACGCCATACATTGAATCTTTTTCATCTTTAGAGAGTTGTTTTGAAGAAACTATTAGCAATAATGAAAAACTTATTGCAGATTCGTATATAAATGAAAAAGTATTTTAAGGAATAAATGATGAAACTTCGGAAGGTCAACTCCTCATATTGGAGCCCCAAAGGATCTCAAAAACGGTGGGGTTTAGAGATATACTTTGTTTACAAGATATTGTGTACTACCTTGGCACTTTTTGAAAACGGTAAAAAAAAACATAGCTCCCATACAAAAAAACATGGTCGCCATACAAATTAGTCGAAGTACTTAGGTATGAAATTTTTGAACAGCAGTTGTAGCCAATTTACTGAACCGATTTCGAATTTTTTTTCATTACTTGAATCGTTATTTAATACTTAATGATGAATGTCATGTATTATACTCAGTGATAGTACTATTTCAACCTAATATTTTGAAAATTGTAAAAAAAGTCGGCAAAAAATGCAATTTTTCGACCATTAAAACGCATGCGCTGACTACATAGTGCATAATACATAAAAATGATGTACTACAAAAATAACCGGCTTTACCTGGTCTACATAAAAGTCCGCAACAGCATATGTCCATGTCCTAAGGTTATTGAACTATGACAGTTTTTATAACTATAAATCGAGAGCGAAATAGTAGGTAATTTTCAAAACTATTTTGACGAAAATTGTATGAATCCTTATCCAAATAAACACTTTAGTTAGCTTGGTCATTTCATACAGATCAAAATTGTCGTTCACACCAAATAATTTCAACGGATAGTTTCGAAGATATCGTAGGTTTAAAATTACAACGCAATAAAAAAATATTGCCGCGGTACATACTGTTACATAATCTGTGCCACGACTTCTACAAAGTTTTAGGTACATTTTGAGGTAAGAGCAATTTTGATACAATCAGATCCATCCTTCCAGTAGCCATAAGACGTCCACGGCTGGACATAGGCTTCCCATATAGGTTAATATAAACTTGCATCCAGCGCGTTCTTGCGGTTTTGAGGAAGTAGGTATTAGCTAATCTGCTAAACCGATTTCGAAAATTCTTTCATTACTGGAATCGTTATTTACTATTTAATGATAATTGCTATGTTTTATACTCAGTTATAGTACTATTTCAACCTAATATTTTGAAAATTGTAAAAAAAGTCGGCAAAAAATGCAAATTTTCGACCTTTGAGACGCATGCGCTGACTACATAGTGCATAATACATAAAAATAATGTACTACAAAAATAACCGGCTTTACCTGGTCTACATAAAAGTCCGCGACAGCATATGCCTATGTCCTAAGGTTATTGAACTATGACAGTTTTTATAACTATAAATCGAGAGCGAAATAGTAGGTAATTTTCAAAACTATTTTGACGAAAATTGTATGAATCCTTATCCAAATAAACACTTTAGTTAGCTTGGTCATTTCATACAGATCAAAATTGTCGTTCACACCAAATAATTTCAACGGATAGTTTCGAAGATATCGTAGGTTTAAAATTACAACGCAATAAAAAAATATTGCCGCGGTACATACTGTTACATAATCTGTGCCACGACTTCTACAAAGTTTTAGGTACATTTTGAGGTAAGAGCAATTTTGATACAATCAGATCCATCCTTCCAGTAGCCATAAGACGTCCACGGCTGGACATAGGCTTCCCATATAGGTTAATATAAACTTGCATCCAGCGCGTTCTTGCGGTTTTGAGGAAGTAGGTATTAGCTAATCTGCTAAACCGATTTCGAAAATTCTTTCATTACTGGAATCGTTATTTACTATTTAATGATAATTGCTATGTTTTATACTCAGTTATAGTACTATTTCAACCTAATATTTTGAAAATTGTAAAAAAAGTCGGCAAAAAATGCAAATTTTCGACCTTTGAGACGCATGCGCTGACTACATAGTGCATAATACATAAAAATAATGTACTACAAAAATAACCGGCTTTACCTGGTCTACATAAAAGTCCGCGACAGCATATGCCTATGTCCTAAGGTTTTTGAACTATGACAGTTTTTATAACTATAATTAGAGAGCGAAATAGTAGGTATTTTTCAAAACAATTTTGACAAATACTGTATCAATCCTTATCCAAATAAACACTTTCATTAGCTTGGTCATTTCATACAGATCAAAATTGTCATTCACATCAAGTAATTTCAACCGATAGTTTCGAAGATATCGTAAGATTAAAATTACAACGCAATAAAATAATATTGCCGCTGTAGTAACTGTGTACATATTCTGTGCCATGACTTCTATTTATAACGTAGGTACATGGTATCTAAGATAGATAAGGTATTTAAGATTGTGATAAGAGCAAGTTTTGTCGTAGTTACAGTAAAAGCTATATTTGAGATTGAACTATACCTACACCGCTCGTATACGACTTGCCATATCCTTGAAGTAGAAAGCGGAAGCACTATTTTGAACCTTATAGTCATAGAAATAAAATTGATAAAATTAATCATTCAGCCTATACTTAGGGAAGTTATGCAAAATCCGAACACCCGCCTGCCGACCTCATGCCTCCCGCGCGCACCCTACGCCCGTGTTCAATAGTACATACTCAATAATACGGTTTTTTTTAGGATGGAAACTGTTGTACTTTAATATGGCCGCCATACATTGATTCTTTTTCATCTTTAGATAATTGTTTTGAGGAAACCATTTGCAATGACAATAAACTGATGGCAGATTCGTATAAAGATGAAATAATGATTTTAGAAAAAATTGGTAAAACCTCCGAAGGTCAACTCCTGGTATTGGACCCCCAAGGGATCTCGAAAACGGTGGAGTTTAGGTATGTACTTTCTTCGCAAAATATTGAGTACTACCTTGGTACTTTTTGGAACAATTAAAAAAAACATGGCTCCCATACAAAATAAATGGCCGCCATACATTTTATTTTTCACTCGGTTTTGTTTTGTTTTTTGTTTAGTTGTTATAAGGAAACTATCAGAGATGGGAAATATAGAGGTGAGAATATGATCGTGAGAAGAAATGAAATCTCGGAAGGTCAATTCTTCAACCTGGACCCCTAAGGGATCTCAATAACGGTGAGGTTTAGAGATGTACTTCTTTCACGAAATATTGAGTACTATCTTGGTACTTTTTGGAACAATTAAAAAAAACTTGGCTCTCATACAAAAAAGCATGGCCGCCATACATTGCATTTTTCACTCATCTAGATGGTTGTTTCAAGGAAACTATTAGGAATGACAAAAAACTGAACCCATTTTGACATTAAAGATGGCGGATGTCACTTTTGTTAAAAAGTCGTCATGGGTATCGATTTCGAGGTTTTCGGAGGTGTAGATTTGGAAAATGGCATCCATTTTGAAATTCAAGATGGCGGATGTCACTTAATTTCAAAAAGTCATCATGGGTGTCGTTGTCGAGGTATCCGGGGGTGTAGATTTCAATAATGGCATTTATTTTGAAATCCAAGATGGCGGATGTCACTTTTTTCAAAAAGTCGTCATGGGTATCGTTTTCGAGGTTTTCGGGGGTGTGAATTTCAAAAATGGCATCCATTTTGAAATTCAAGATGGCGGATGTCACTTATGTGCAAAAAGTCGTCATGGGTGTCGTTGTCGAGGTTTTAGGGGGTGTAGATTTCAAAAATGGCATCCATTTTGAAATTCAAGATGGCGGATGTCATTTTATTGCAAAAAGTCGTCATGGGTATCGTTTTCGAGGTTTTCGGGGGTGTAGATTTCAAAAATGACATCCATTTTGACATTAAAGATGGCGGATGTCACTTTTTTGGCAAAAGTCGTCATGGTAATCGTTTTCGAGGTTTTCGGGGGTGTAGATTTCAAAAATGGCATCCATTTTGAAATACAAGATGGCGGATGTCACTTTTTTCAAAAAGTCGTCATGGGTATCGATTTACAGGTTTTCGGGGGTGTAGATTTCAAAAATGGCATCCATTTTGAAATTCAAGATGGCGGAAGTCATTTTTTTGCAAAAAGTCGTCATGGGTGTCGTCGTCGAGGTTTTTGGGGGTGTAGATTTCAAAAATGGCATCCATTTTGAAATTCAAGATGGCGGATGTCACTTTCTTTCAAAAAGTCGTCATGGGTATCGTTTTCGAGGTATTCGGGGGTGTAGATTTCAAAAATGGCATCAATTTTGAAATTCAAGCGTGCGAAAGTCATTTTTTTGCAAAAAGTCGTTATGGGTGTCGTCGTCGAGGTTTTCGGGGGTGTAGATTTCAAAAATGGCATCCATTTTGAAATTCAAGATGGCGGATGTCAGTGTTTTGCAAAAAGTCGTCATGGGTGTCGTTGTCGAGGTTTTCGGGGGTGTAGATTTCAAAAATGGCATCCATTTTGAAATTCAAGATGGCGGATGTCACTTATGTGCAAAAAGTCGTCATGGGTGTCGTTGTCGAGGTTTTTGGGGGTGTTGATTTCAAAAATGATATCCATTTTGAAATTCAAGATGGCGGATGTCATTTTTTTTCAAAAAGTAGTCATGGGTATCATTTTCGAGGTATTCAAGGGTATTATTTAAACAATTTTTTTTTGTATTGAAAAAAAATTGTTTTTTTATTACTTGTCTGTTAAAAAAACAAATCGCGGGCCGCTTGCGGCCCGCGCACCGCCCAAAATACTAGTTATTATTATACTATATAAAGCTAAATTACCACTGACTGACTGACTGACTGACTGACATAGAGAAATGTTTGGGACAACTGGGGGGTATAGGGGAAAAAGTGAATATAGGGTCATATAGGGGGTGTTCCAAAACCTCTGGGAAAAATCCGAAATTGGAAAAAAGTCGTACCCTGATGGTGAGATGCCCTCGTATCTTAAAAACGATAAACCTTTTTAATAAAGCAGTTGAACTAAAAATTGATAAAACCCTGGGACCTTTTTGGGGAATTGAAAAAAAACATGGCCGCCGAGCAAAAAAACATGGCCGCCATACAAAATTGAAACGTCAATAGCTCGAAAACGGTAAAACTTTAATAACAAGTGTTTGACCAAATGTCATAGGGAATCGAGAGATCTACCTGGTGGGGTCGATGAAAATTCAAGATGGCGGATTCAAAATGGCCGCCATTTTTCAAAATGGTCCGAGGGGGCTGATTTTTTGCATCCGGGGGTTTTTGGGGTCCCTCATTTCATTGACGAAAAAAAATTTTGAAAAAGTTTTTTTTTAAAGATGGCCGCCATACATTTTATATTTTTCATCTTTTGATGGTTGTTTTGAGGAAACTATTAGCAATAACGAAAAACTGATTGCAGATTTGTATATTAATAGAATAGTGGTTTAAGGAATAAATGATGAAACTTCGGAAGGTCAACTCCTGGTATTGAACCCCCGACGGATCTCGAAAACGGTGGGGCTTAGAGATGTACCTTCCTCACAAAATATTGAGTACTACCTTGGTACTCTTTGGAACAATTAAAAAAAACATGGGTCCCATACAAAAAAAAAATGGCCGCCATACAAATTGGACGTATTACTTAGGCACGCCATACATTGCTTCTTTCACTCATTTAGATCGTTGTTTGGAGGAAACCATTAGCAATGACAAAAAGCTGAATGCAGATTCATATAAAGATAGAATAATGATTTAAAGAAAAAATGGTGAAACTTCCGAAGGTCATCTCCTGGTATTGGACCTCCAACGGATCTCGGAAACGGTGGGGTTTAGAGATGTACTTTCTTCACAAAATTTTGAGTACTACCTTGGTACTTTTTGGAACAATTAAAAAAAACATAGCTCCCATACAAAAAAAAAATGGCCGCCATACAAATTAGACGTTTTACTTAGATACGCCATACATTGCATTTTTCATTTATTTAGACGGTTGTTTGGAGGAAACCATATGAGATAAGGAAAAATTGAATGTAAGGATGATCGATGGAAACAATGGTGAAATCACGGAAGGTTGACTCCTGGACTTGGCCCCTTAAGGGATCTCGAAAACGGTGGGGTTTAGAGATGTACTTTCTTTACGAAATATTGGGTACTACCTTGGTACTTTTTGGAACAATTTAAAAAAATATGGCTCCCATACAAATAAAAAATGGCCGCCATACATTTTATTTTTCACTCGTATAGATAGTTGTTTTAAGGAAACTATAAGTGATGGGAAAAAACTGATTGTAGGTTCGTATAGAGATGACAAAATGAAAAAAAAAGAAGCCAGAATCTCGGAAGGTCAATTCTTCAACCTGAAGTCCTCAGGGATCTCAAAAACGATGGGGTTTAGAGATGTACTTTCTTTACAAAATATTAGGTACCACCTTGGTACAAAAGTCGTCATGGGTATCGTTTTCGAGGTTTTCGGGGGTGGAGATTTCAAATATGACATCCATTTTGACATTAAAGATGGCGGATGTCACTTTTTTGACTAAAGTCGTCATGGGTATCGTTTTCGGGGTTTTCGGGGGTGGAGATTTCAAAAATGACATCCATTTTGACATTAAAGATGGCGGATGTCACTTTTTTGACAAAAGTCGTCATGGGTATCGTTTTCGGGGTTTTCGGGGGTGGAGATTTCAAAAATGACATCCATTTTGACATTAAAGATGGCGGATGTCACTTTTTTGCCAAAAGTCGTCATGGGTATCGTTTTCGGGGTTTTCGGGGGTGGAGATTTCAAAACTGACATCCATTTTGACATAAAAGATGGCGGATGTCAGTTTTTTGCCAAAAGTCGTCATGGGTATCGTTTTCGGGGTTTTCGGGGGTGGAGATTTCAAAAATGACATCCATTTTGACATTAAAGATGGCGGATGTCACTTTTTTGCCAAAAGTCGTCATGGGTATCGTTTTCGGGGTTTTCGGGGGTGGAGATTTCAAAAATGACATCCATTTTGACATTAAAGATGGCGGATGTCACTTTTTTGCAAAAAGTCGTCATGGGTATCGTTTTCGGGGTTTTCGGGGGTGGAGATTTCAAAACTGACATCCATTTTGACATTAAAGATGGCGGATGTCACTTTTTTGACAAAAATCGTCATGGGTATCGTTTTCGAGGTTTTCGGGGGTGTAGATTTCAAAAATGACATTCATTTTGACATTAAAGATGGCGGATGTCACTTTTTGACAAAAGTCGTCATGGGTATCGTTTTCGGGGTTTTCGGGGGTGGGGATTTCAAAAATGACATCCATTTTGACATTAAAGATGGTGGATGTCACTTTTTTGCCAAAAGTCGTCATGGGTATCGTTTTCGGGGTTTTCGGGGGTGGAGATTTCAAAAATGACATCCATTTTGACATTAAAGATGGCGGATGTCACTTTTTTGCCAAAAGTCGTCATGGGTATCGTTTTCGGGGTTTTCGGGGGTGGAGATTTCAAAAATGACATCCATTTTGACATTAAAGATGGCGGATGTCACTTTTTTGACAAAAGTCGTCATGGGTATCGTTTTCGGGGTTTTCGGGGGTGGAGATTTCAAAAATGACATCCATTTTGACATTAAAGATGGCGGATGTCACTTTTTTGCCAAAAGTCGTCATGGATGTCGTTTTCCAAGCGGTAAAACTTTAATAACAGAAACGGTAAAACTTTAATAACAAGTGTTTGACCAAATGTCATAGGGAATTGAGAGATCTACCTGGTGGGGTCGATGAAAATTCAAGATGGCGGATTCAAAATGGCCGCCATTTTTCAAAATGGTCCGAGGGGGCTGATTTTTTGCATCCGGGGGTTTTTGGGGTCCCTGATTTCATTGACGAAAAAAAATTTTGAAAAAGTTTTTTTTTAAAGATGACCGCCATACATTTTTTATTTTTCATCTTTAGACGATTGTTTTGAGGAAACTATTAGCAATAACGAAAAACTGATTGCAGATTTGTATATTAATAGTATAGTGATTTGAGGAAAAAGTAATGAAACTTCGGAAGGTCAACTCTTCGTATTAGACCCCCAACGGATCTCGAAAACGGTAAGGTTTAGAGGTATACTTTTTTCACAACATATTAAGTACTACTTTGGCACTTTTTGAAAACGTTAAAAAAAATTATGACTCTCATACAAAAAAACATAGTTGCCATACAAGTTAGTATGTTGTATTTAGGTATGAAATGTTTGAACTGAAGTATTAGCCAATCTGCTGAACCGATTTCGAAAATTCTTTCATTACTGGAATCGCTATTTACTATTTAACGATAATTGCTATGTTTTATACTCAGTTATAGTACTATTTCAACCTAATATTTTGAAAATTGTAAAAAAAGTCGGCAAAAAATGCGATTTTTCGACCATTAAAACGCATACGCTGACTACATAGTGCATAATACATAAAAATGATGTACTACAAAAATAACCGGCTTTACCCGGTCTACATAAAAGTCCTCGATAGCATATGTCCATGTCCTAAGGTTTTTGAACTATGACAGTTTTTATAACTTTAAATTTAATTAAATCGAGAGCGAAAACGTAGGTAATTTTCAAAACTATTTTGACAAAAATCGTATGAATCATCACTTTTTGGAATAAGACGTATATTTTTTGCTCACAAAAAACTGAATGCAGATTCGTATGAAGATGGAACAATGATTTAAGGAATAAACCGGACAAGTGCGAGTCAGGCTCACACACCGAGGGTTCCGTACAAATCCGAAAAATGTCACAACATTGGGAAGTAAATTGTTAAAATCTCTAAAATCGAATTAAATTAAAACCTGTTTTAGCATGTACTAATAAAGCTCTTTTATATGATACCTTATTACATGATAAGATTTACTCACTTTGAATTTTCAACCCATATTGTGTGAATCTAGGCCCTAATTTTATACGATAACTGAGAAGTTTTTCTTTCACACAACTGCAAGAGACCATAGATATACACTCGATATCTTTACGCGTTCCTGAAATAAAGAGTCTTGACATACACACCGACGGACAGACGGACAACAAAGTGTTCCTATAAGTTCCTTTTTTTCCTTTTGAGGTACGGAACCCTAAAAATGGTGAAACCTCCGAAGGTCAACTTGTGGTATTGAACCCCGACGGATCTCGAAAACGGTGGGGTTTAGAGATGTACTTTTTTCACAAAATATTGAGTACTACCTTGGTACTTTTTGGAACAATTAAAATGTTAGACGTTTCACTTAGATACATTGCCTATTTCACTCTTTTAGATGGACGTGAGAAAAAATAAAAATTAAAAAGGTGTAATGGTCAAAATCTCGGAAGGTTTACTCCTGGACCTGGACTCCCAAGGGCTCTCAAAATCGGTGGGGTTAGAGCTAAGTAGGGACTACTTACCTTAGTACTTTTTAGAAAAATGAAAAACATAGTTCCCATGCAATAAAACATAGCCATATATTTCAAAAATGGCCTCCATTTTGACATTAAAGAGGAGGACTGCGGTGTCGCGTTCATCGCGATGCCACGGCCGAGCCCATCGAGGTGGGGGCCTGGTTGGTCCCAAGTGGTGGATGACGACGTGTCTGGTGTTCGGCACGTAGTCAATCTGGAGGGAGCGCAAGCTCCGAGGTGGGGCCTGAGAAAGGCCAGCGCTGTCGGGTGCCGCGGAGGAGTGCGGAAGCGTGCCCGTAGCCCCGACACCAGGCGCCATGTCATTTTTGAAATCTACACCTCCGAGGTTAGGTTACGTTTGGTTAGGTTAGGTCAGAGCAGTGGAGGAACACCCAGGGGTTTTGGTGGGTATACCGACCAGTGGCGGGATTCCCACATAACCACTCGACTGCCCACGAGGTGTAGTGGTACCCGGAAAGGGTTTCCCATGGTAAAAAAAAAAAAAAAAATAGGTTAGGTTATGTTAGGTTAGCGCAGTGGAGGAACACCCAGGGGTTTTGGTGGGTATACTGACCTGTGGTGGGATCCCCACATAACCACCCGCCTGCCCACGAGGTGTAGTGGTACCCGGAAAGGAATTCCCATGGTAAAAAAAAAAAGGTTAGGTTATGTTAGGTTAGGTTAGGTTAGCGCAGTGGAGGAACACCCAGGGGTTTTGGTGGGTATACCGACCAGTGGCGGGATTCCCACATAACCACTCGACTAACCACGAGGTGTGGTGGTACCCGGAAAGGATTTCCCATGGTAAAAAAAAAAAAGGTTAGGTTAGGTTAGGTTTGGTTAGCGCAGTGGAGGAACACCCAGGGGTTTTGGTGAGTATACCGACCAGTGGTGGGATTCCCACATAACCACCCGCCTGCCCACGAGGTGTAGTGGTACCCGGAAAGGATTTCCCATGGTAAAAAAAAAAAAAAAAAGGTTAGGTTATGTTAGGTTAGGTTAGCGCAGTGGAGGAACACCCATGGGTTTTGGTGGGTATACCGACCAGTGGCGGGATTCCCACATAACCACCCGCCTGCCCACGAGGTGTAGTGGTACCCGGAAAGGATTTCCCATGGTAAAAAAAAAAAAAAAAAAAGAGGTTAGGTTAGGTTAGGTTAGCGCAGTGGAGGAACACCCATGGGTTTTGGTGGGTATACCGACCAGTGGCGGGATTCCCACATAACCACTCGACTGCCCACGAGGTGTAGTGGTACCCGGAAAGGATTTCCCATGGTAAAAAAAAAAAAAAAAGGTTAGGTTAGGTTAGGTTAGGTTAGGTTATGTTAGGTTAGGTTAGGTTAGCGCAGTGGAGGAACACCCATGGGTTTTGGTGGGTATACCGACCAGTGGTGGGATTCCCACATAACCACCCGCGTGCCCACGAGGTGTAGTGGTACCCGGAAAGGATTTCCCATGGTAAAAAAAAAAAAAAAAAGGTTAGGTTGTGTTAGGTTAGGTTAGGTTAGCGCAGTGGAGGAACACCCAGGGGTTTTGGTGGGTATACCGACCAGTGGTGGGATTCCCACATAACCACCCGCCTGCCCACGAGGTGTAGTGGTACCCGGAAAGGATTTCCCAAGGTAAAAAAAAAAAGGTTAGGTTATGTTAGGTTAGGTTAGGTTAGCGCAGTGGAGGAACACCCAGGGCTTTTGGTGGGTATACTGACCAGTGGCGGGATTCCCACATAACCACTCGACTGCCCACGAGGTGTAGTGGTACCCGGAAAGGATTTCCCATGGTAAAAAAAAAAAAAAAAAAGGTTAGGTTAGGTTAGGTTATGTTAGGTTAGGTTAGGTTAGCGCAGTGGAGGAACACCCATGGGTTTTGGTGGGTATACCGACCAGTGGTGGGATTCCCACATAACCACCCGCGTGCCCACGAGGTGTAGTGGTACCCGGAAAGGATTTCCCATGGTAAAAAAAAAAAAAAAAAAGTTAGGTTATGTTAGGGTAGGTTAGGTTAGGTTAGGTTAGGATTTTGAGGTTGTAGATTTTAAAAATGGCATTTATTTTGACATTAAGGATGGCAGATGTCACTTTTTTAAAAAGTAGCATCGTTTTTGAGATGTTAGGGGGCTAACCTAACCTTTTTTTTTACCAGGGGAAAATATCTTTTAAATATATCACCACACATCGGGACAGGCGGGTGGTTATGTGGGAGTCCCCGCCCGTCGCTGGACGGTATACCCACCAAAATCCCTGGATATTCCGCCACTGCGCTAATCTAACCTAACCTAACCAAACCAAACCTTTTTTTTTTTTTTTTAGCCAGGGGAAATCCTTTATGGATACCACCACACCTCGTGGGCAGGCGGGTGGTTATGTGGGAGTCCCGCCACTGGTCGGTATACCCACCAAAACCCCTGGGTGTTCCTCCACTGCGCCTGGTGTCGGGGCTACGGGCACGCTTCCGCACTCATCCGCGGCACCCGACAGCGCTGGCCCAAACCGGGCCCCACCTCGGAGCGTAGGCTCCCTCTACAATGACGACGTGCCGAACACCAGACACGTCGTCATCCACCACCTGGGACCAACCAGCACTGGGCGTCGGACAGCACCCGTGTCCGACAGCCCTGGTCCCGATGCAACGGGTCAATTAAAGTGGCCCCGCGCCTGCCACTACGGCTGCAGAGGATAGGGAGAGCGGCCATCGCGATACCGACACGCCTCTTCCCCTGCAGCCCCACCGCCTCCGCCAACACGTTGGCGGCACCCGTTAGGGCCGCTGGCAGGATGGATAGGCAGCGGCTTCCTCGCCGCCCGTCCATCCCGTCGCCGCCCCCGCCTCGATGGGCTCGGCCGCGGCATCGCGATGAACGCGACACCGCAGTCCTCCTCAGTCGGCAAGCCGACCTACTGGCCAGCCTCTACAGGGGTTTGGGGAAAAACCCGGAGAGGCGGCCCCACCTCGGGTTCCTCTTCGTTCACCAGGTTGGGACAGACCTGGCTACTAAGCCCCCCCGCCACGACAAGGCGGGAACCCACTCGGGGGGGAACCAAACCAAACCTAACCTAACCTCGGGGGTGTAGATTTCAAAAATGGCATTCATTTTGACATTACAAATGGCGGATGTCACTTTTGTTAAAAAGTCGTCATGGGTATCGTTTTCGAGGGTGTAGATTCCAAAAATGGCATCTATTTCGACATTAAAGATGGCGGATGTCCCTTTTATCAAAAAGTCGTCATGGGTATCGTTTTCGAGGTTTCCGGGGGTGTAGATTTCAAAAATGGCATCCATTTTGACATTTAAGATGGCGGATGTCACATTTGCCAAAAAGTCTTCATGGGTATCGTTCTCGAGGTTTTCGAGGGTGTAGGTTTCAAAAATGGCATCCATTTTGACATTAAAGATGGCGGATGTCACCTTTTTTGGTTTAGGTTAGGTTAGGTTATGTTAGGGTAGGTTAGGTTGTAGGTTAGGTTAGGTTATGTTAGGGTAAATTAGGTTAGGTTGTAGGTTAGGTTATGTTAGGGTAGGTTAGGTTGTAGGTTAGGTTAGGTTATGTTAGGGTAGGTTATGTTAGGTTAGGTTACGTCTTTTGGGTTGTAGATTTTAAATATGGCATCCATTTTGACATTAAGGATGGCAGATGTTACTTTTTTTAAAAAGTCGTATCGTTTTGAGATTTTCGGAGGCTAACCTAACCTAACTTTTTTTTTTACCAGGGGAAATCTTTTAAAAATACCACCACACCTCGGGACAGGCGGGTGGTAATGTGGGAGTCCTAACCTAACCTAACCTAACATAACCAAACCAAACCTTACTTAACCTCAGATGGATGTCGTTTTCGAGATTTTTGGGAATGTAAAGTCGTCACCAAAATACATTCTACATAGAAAAACCCTCGCGGGCCGCATGCGGCCCGCGCACCGCCCAAAATACTAGTTTAGACTATATACAGCTAAATTACCATTCACTGACTGACTGACTCATTTAGATAGTTGTTTAGAGGGAAGGAGAAGTGATGGGAAAAAAATAATTACAGATTCGTATAGAGATGAGAAATTTATCGGGAGGAAAAATCCCAAAATCTTGAAAAGTCTACTCCTCAACCTGGACCCCTAATGGATCTCAAAAACGGTGAGGTTTAGGGGTATACTGTTTAAACTAAATAGAGAGTACTACCTTGGTACTTTTTGAAAAAATCAAAAAAAACATGGCTCCCATACAAAAAAACATGGCCGCCATACAAACTTGACATGCTTATAACTTCCAAACGGTTATACTTAGGTATGAACTGTTTGAACAAATGTTATAGCCAATCGATAGGGGCAACTGCCGGTGATGACAAAAATCCAAGATGGCGGATTCAAGATGGCGGCCATTTTTCAAAATGGTCCGAGGGGGCTGATTTTTTGCATCCGGGGGTTTTTGGGGTCCCTCATTTTATTGGCGAAAAAAAATTTTGAAAAAGTTTTTTTTTAAAGATGGCCGCCATACATTGAATCTTTTTCATCTTTAGAGAGTTGTTTTGAGGAAACTATTAGCAATAACGAAAAACTAAGTGCAGATTCGTATATAAATAGAATAGTGGTTTAAGGAATAAATAATGAAACTTCGGAAGGTCAACTCCTCATATTGGACCCCCAACAGATCTCAAAAACGGTGGGGTTTAGAGATGTGCTTTCTTCACAAGATATTGAGTACTACCTTGGCACTTTTTGAAAACGTTAAAAAAAATCATGACTCCTATACAAAAAAACATGGTCGCCATACAAATTAGTCGAAGTACTTAGGTATGAAATTTTTGAACAGCAGTTGTAGCCAATTTACTGAACCGATTTCGAATTTTTTTTCACTACTGGAATCGGTATTTAATACTCAATGATAATTGCTATGTATTCTACTCAATTATAGTACAAGTTCAACCGAATATTTCGAAAATTGTAAAAAAAGTCGGCAAAAAATGCAAATTTTCGACCTTTGAGACGCATGCGCTGACTACATAGTGCAGAATACATAAAAATGATGTACTACAGAAATAACCGGCTTTACTTGGTCTACATAAAAGTCCGCGACAGCATATGTCTATGTCCTAAGGTTTTTGAACTATGACAGTTTTTATAACTATAAATCGAGAGCGAAATAGTAGGTAATTTTCAAAACTATTTTGACAAAAATCGTATGAATCCTTATCCAAATAAATACTTTAATTAGCTTGGTCATTTCATACAGATCAAAATTGTCAGTCACATCAAATAATTTCAACCGATAGTTTCGAAGATATCGTAAGATTAAAATTACAACGCAATAAAAACTAATGCCGCGGTACATACTGTTACAGAATCTGTGGCGCGACTTCTACAAAGCTTTAATTTATTCGGATAGATCATGAGGTTAAACCGAAAAACTGATCGCAGATCCTTATATAAATAAAAAAGTGGTTTAAGAAAAAAATAATGAAACTTCGGAAGGTCAACTCCTCATATTGGACCCCCAACGGATCTCAAAAACGGTGAGGTTTAGAGATGTGCTTTGTTCACAAGATATTGAGAACTACCTTGGCACTTTTTGAAAACGTTAAAAAAAATCATAGCTCCCATACAAAAAAAACATGGTCGCCATACAAATTAGTCGAAGTACTTAGGTATGAAATTTTTGAACAGCAGTTGTAGCCAATATACTGAATCGATTTCGAATTTTTTTTCATTACTGGAATCGGTTTTTAATACTCAATGATAGTTGCTATGTATTCTACTCAATTATAGTACAAGTTCAACCTAATATTTTGAAAATTGTAAAAAAAGACGGCAAAAAATCCAAATTTTCGACCTTTGAGACGCATGCGCTGACTACATAGTGCATAATACATAAAAATGATGTACCACAAAAATAACCGGCTTTACTTGGTCTACATAAAAGTCCAAGACAGCATATGTCTATCTCCTAAGGTTTTTGAACTATGACAGTTTTTATAACTAAAATTAGAGAGCGAAATAGTAGGTATTTTTCAAATGTTTTTTTACAAATAGTGTATCAATCCTTATCCAAATAAACACTTTAGTTAGCTTGGTCATTTCATACAGATCAAAATTGTCATTCACATCAAATAATTTCAACGGATAGTTTCGAAGATATCGTAAGATTAAAATTACAACGCAATAAGAAATATTGCCGCTGTAGTAACTTAATATTTTGAAAATTGTAGAAAAAGTCGGCAAAAAATGTAAATTTTCGACCTTTGAGACGCATGCGCTGACTACATAGTGCATAATACATAAAAATGATGTACAACAAAAATAACCGGCTTTACCTGGTCTACATAAAAGTCCGCGACAGCATATGTCCATGTCCTAAGGTTATTGAACTATGACAGTTTTTATAACTATAAATTGAGAGCGAAATAGTAGGTAATTTTCAAAACTATTTTGACGAAAATCGTATGAATCCTTATCCAAATGAATACTTTAATTAGCTTAGTCATTTCATACAGATCAAAATTGTCGTTCACACCAAATAATTTCAACGGATAGTTTCGAAGATATCGTAGGTTTAAAATTACGACGCAATAAAAAATATTGCCGCGGTACATACTGTTACATAATCTGTGCCACGACTTCTATTTATAATGTACACAAGAATACAAAGCTTTACTTTATCTAAGTAAAGAGAGATAAGGTATTTAAGATTCAGATGAGAGCAAGTTTTGTCGTAGTTACAGTAAAAGCTAGATTTGAGATTGAACTATACCTACACCGCTCGAATACGACTTGCCATATCCTTCAAGTAGAAAGCGGAAGCACCATTTTGAACCTTATTGTCATAGAAATAAAATTGATAAAATTCATCATTCAGCCTATACTATCCAGAATAGGGAAGTTATGCAAAAGCCGAACACCCGCCCGCCGACCTCATGCCTCCGACGCGCACTTTACGCCCGTGTTCAGTAGTACTCAATACTACGGTGTTTTTTAGGATGGAAACTGTTGTACGATTAAGGTCAACTCCTGGTATTGGACCCCCGACGGATCTCGAAAACGGTGGGGTTTAGAGATATACTATCTTCGCAAAATATTGAGTACTACCTTGGTACTTTTTGGAACAATTAAAAAAAACATGGCTCCCATACAAAAAAAAAATGGCCGCCATACATTTTATTTTTCACTTAGTTTTGTTTTGTTTTTTGTTTAGTTGTTATAAGGAAACTATCAGATATGGGAAATATAGAGGTGAGAATATGATCGTAAGAAGAAATGAAATCTCGGAAGGTCAATTCTTCAACCTGGACCCCTAAGG
Source organism: Hypomecis punctinalis (assembly GCA_949316475.1). NCBI lineage: Eukaryota > Metazoa > Arthropoda > Insecta > Lepidoptera > Geometridae > Hypomecis > Hypomecis punctinalis. Next base: position 6,312,961 of record OX438822.1, read on the forward strand.
GATCTCAATAACGGTGAGGTTTAGAGATGTACTTCTTTGACAAAATATTGAGTACTACCTTGGTACTTTTTTAAACAATAAAAAAAATTTTGACACTCATACAAAAAAACATGGCCGCCATACATTGCATTTTTCACTTATTTAGATGGTTGTTTCAAGGAAACTATTAGGAATGACAAAAAACTGAACCCATTTTGACATTAAAGATGGCGGATGTCACTTTTGTTAAAAAGTCATCATGGGTATCGATTTCGAGGTTTTCGGGGGTGTAAATTTCATAAATGGAATCCATTTTGACATTAAAGATGGCGGATGTCACTTTTTTGCCAAAAGTCGTCATGGGTATCGTTTTCGGAGTTTTCGGGGGGGTAGATATCAAAAATGACATCCATTTTGAAATTCAATATGGCGGAAGTCATTTTTTTGCAAAAAGTCGTCATGGGTGTCGTTGTCGAGGTTTTTGGGGGTGTAGATTCCAATAATGGCATCAATTTTGAAATTCAAGATGGCGGATGTCACTTTTTTGCAAAAAGTCGTCATGAGTATCGTTTTCGAGGTTTTCGGGGGTGAAAATTTGGAAAATGGCATCCATTTTGAAATTCAAGATGGCGGAAGTCATTTTTTTGCAAAAAGTCGTCATGGGTGTCGTCGTCGAGGTTTTTGGGGGTGTAGATTTCAAAAATTGCATCCATTTTGAAATTCAAGATGGCGGATGTCAGTTTTTGTACTATTCATAGAAATATAAAAAAATGAATTCTTTTTGAGAAAATAAAAATGTTATTTTTGGAAAATTGGCACTAAAAAATTTTTTTTTGAAAAACTTTTTTACACAAACAACAATCGCGGGCCGCATGCGGCCCGCGCACCGCCCAAAATACTAGTTATTTTATTTAGACTATATACAGCTAAATTACCATTCACTGACTGACTGACTCATTTAGATAGTTGTTTAGAGGGAAGGAGAAGTGATGGGAAAAAAATAATTACAGATTCGTATAGAGATGAGAAATTTATCGGGAGGAAAAATCCCAAAATCTTGAAAAGTCTACTCCTCAACCTGGACCCCTAATGGATCTCAAAAACGGTGAGGTTTAGGGGTATACTGTTTAAACTAAATAGAGAGTACTACCTTGGTACTTTTTGAAAAAATCAAAAAAAACATGGCTCCCATACAAAAAAACATGGCCGCCATACAAACTTGACATGCTTATAACTTCCAAACGGTTATACTTAGGTATGAACTGTTTGAACAAATGTTATAGCCAATCGATAGGGGCAACTGCCGGTGATGACAAAAATCCAAGATGGCGGATTCAAGATGGCGGCCATTTTTCAAAATGGTCCGAGGGGGCTGATTTTTTGCATCCGGGGGTTTTTGGGGTCCCTCATTTTATTGGCGAAAAAAAATTTTGAAAAAGTTTTTTTTTAAAGATGGCCGCCATACATTGAATCTTTTTCATCTTTAGAGAGTTGTTTTGAGGAAACTATTAGCAATAACGAAAAACTAAGTGCAGATTCGTATATAAATAGAATAGTGGTTTAAGGAATAAATAATGAAACTTCGGAAGGTCAACTCCTCATATTGGACCCCCAACAGATCTCAAAAACGGTGGGGTTTAGAGATGTGCTTTCTTCACAAGATATTGAGTACTACCTTGGCACTTTTTGAAAACGTTAAAAAAAATCATGACTCCCATACAAAAAAACATGGTCGCCATACAAATTAGTCGAAGTACTTAGGTATGAAATTTTTGAACAGCAGTTGTAGCCAATTTACTGAACCGATTTCGAATTTTTTTTCATTACTGGAATCGTTATTTAATACTTAATGATAATTATAACTTATTATACTCAGTGATAGTACTATTTCAACCGAATATTTCGAAAATTGTAAAAAAAGTCGGCAAAAAATGCAAATTTTCGACCTTTGAGACGCATGCGCTGACTACATAGTGCATAATACATAAAAATGATGTACTACAAAAATAACCGGCTTTACTTGGTCTACATAAAAGTCCGCGACAGCATATGTCTATCTCCTAAGGTTTTTGAACTATGACAGTTTTTATAACTATAATTAGAGAGCGAAATAGTAGGTATTTTTCAACTGTTTTTTTACAAATAGTGTATCAATCCTTATCCAAATAAACACTTTAGTTAGCTTGGTCATTTCATACAGATCAAAATTGTCATTCACATCAAATAATTTCAACCGATAGTTTCGAAGATATCGTAAGATTAAAATAACAACGCAATAAAAAATATTGCCGCGGTAGTAACTGTGTACATAACGCCATACATTGAATCTTTTTCATCTTTAGAGAGTTGTTTTGAAGAAACTATTAGCAATAATGAAAAACTTATTGCAGATTCGTATATAAATGAAAAAGTATTTTAAGGAATAAATGATGAAACTTCGGAAGGTCAACTCCTCATATTGGAGCCCCAAAGGATCTCAAAAACGGTGGGGTTTAGAGATATACTTTGTTTACAAGATATTGTGTACTACCTTGGCACTTTTTGAAAACGGTAAAAAAAAACATAGCTCCCATACAAAAAAACATGGTCGCCATACAAATTAGTCGAAGTACTTAGGTATGAAATTTTTGAACAGCAGTTGTAGCCAATTTACTGAACCGATTTCGAATTTTTTTTCATTACTTGAATCGTTATTTAATACTTAATGATGAATGTCATGTATTATACTCAGTGATAGTACTATTTCAACCTAATATTTTGAAAATTGTAAAAAAAGTCGGCAAAAAATGCAATTTTTCGACCATTAAAACGCATGCGCTGACTACATAGTGCATAATACATAAAAATGATGTACTACAAAAATAACCGGCTTTACCTGGTCTACATAAAAGTCCGCAACAGCATATGTCCATGTCCTAAGGTTATTGAACTATGACAGTTTTTATAACTATAAATCGAGAGCGAAATAGTAGGTAATTTTCAAAACTATTTTGACGAAAATTGTATGAATCCTTATCCAAATAAACACTTTAGTTAGCTTGGTCATTTCATACAGATCAAAATTGTCGTTCACACCAAATAATTTCAACGGATAGTTTCGAAGATATCGTAGGTTTAAAATTACAACGCAATAAAAAAATATTGCCGCGGTACATACTGTTACATAATCTGTGCCACGACTTCTACAAAGTTTTAGGTACATTTTGAGGTAAGAGCAATTTTGATACAATCAGATCCATCCTTCCAGTAGCCATAAGACGTCCACGGCTGGACATAGGCTTCCCATATAGGTTAATATAAACTTGCATCCAGCGCGTTCTTGCGGTTTTGAGGAAGTAGGTATTAGCTAATCTGCTAAACCGATTTCGAAAATTCTTTCATTACTGGAATCGTTATTTACTATTTAATGATAATTGCTATGTTTTATACTCAGTTATAGTACTATTTCAACCTAATATTTTGAAAATTGTAAAAAAAGTCGGCAAAAAATGCAAATTTTCGACCTTTGAGACGCATGCGCTGACTACATAGTGCATAATACATAAAAATAATGTACTACAAAAATAACCGGCTTTACCTGGTCTACATAAAAGTCCGCGACAGCATATGCCTATGTCCTAAGGTTTTTGAACTATGACAGTTTTTATAACTATAATTAGAGAGCGAAATAGTAGGTATTTTTCAAAACAATTTTGACAAATACTGTATCAATCCTTATCCAAATAAACACTTTCATTAGCTTGGTCATTTCATACAGATCAAAATTGTCATTCACATCAAGTAATTTCAACCGATAGTTTCGAAGATATCGTAAGATTAAAATTACAACGCAATAAAATAATATTGCCGCTGTAGTAACTGTGTACATATTCTGTGCCATGACTTCTATTTATAACGTAGGTACATGGTATCTAAGATAGATAAGGTATTTAAGATTGTGATAAGAGCAAGTTTTGTCGTAGTTACAGTAAAAGCTATATTTGAGATTGAACTATACCTACACCGCTCGTATACGACTTGCCATATCCTTGAAGTAGAAAGCGGAAGCACTATTTTGAACCTTATAGTCATAGAAATAAAATTGATAAAATTAATCATTCAGCCTATACTTAGGGAAGTTATGCAAAATCCGAACACCCGCCTGCCGACCTCATGCCTCCCGCGCGCACCCTACGCCCGTGTTCAATAGTACATACTCAATAATACGGTTTTTTTTAGGATGGAAACTGTTGTACTTTAATATGGCCGCCATACATTGATTCTTTTTCATCTTTAGATAATTGTTTTGAGGAAACCATTTGCAATGACAATAAACTGATGGCAGATTCGTATAAAGATGAAATAATGATTTTAGAAAAAATTGGTAAAACCTCCGAAGGTCAACTCCTGGTATTGGACCCCCAAGGGATCTCGAAAACGGTGGAGTTTAGGTATGTACTTTCTTCGCAAAATATTGAGTACTACCTTGGTACTTTTTGGAACAATTAAAAAAAACATGGCTCCCATACAAAATAAATGGCCGCCATACATTTTATTTTTCACTCGGTTTTGTTTTGTTTTTTGTTTAGTTGTTATAAGGAAACTATCAGAGATGGGAAATATAGAGGTGAGAATATGATCGTGAGAAGAAATGAAATCTCGGAAGGTCAATTCTTCAACCTGGACCCCTAAGGGATCTCAATAACGGTGAGGTTTAGAGATGTACTTCTTTCACGAAATATTGAGTACTATCTTGGTACTTTTTGGAACAATTAAAAAAAACTTGGCTCTCATACAAAAAAGCATGGCCGCCATACATTGCATTTTTCACTCATCTAGATGGTTGTTTCAAGGAAACTATTAGGAATGACAAAAAACTGAACCCATTTTGACATTAAAGATGGCGGATGTCACTTTTGTTAAAAAGTCGTCATGGGTATCGATTTCGAGGTTTTCGGAGGTGTAGATTTGGAAAATGGCATCCATTTTGAAATTCAAGATGGCGGATGTCACTTAATTTCAAAAAGTCATCATGGGTGTCGTTGTCGAGGTATCCGGGGGTGTAGATTTCAATAATGGCATTTATTTTGAAATCCAAGATGGCGGATGTCACTTTTTTCAAAAAGTCGTCATGGGTATCGTTTTCGAGGTTTTCGGGGGTGTGAATTTCAAAAATGGCATCCATTTTGAAATTCAAGATGGCGGATGTCACTTATGTGCAAAAAGTCGTCATGGGTGTCGTTGTCGAGGTTTTAGGGGGTGTAGATTTCAAAAATGGCATCCATTTTGAAATTCAAGATGGCGGATGTCATTTTATTGCAAAAAGTCGTCATGGGTATCGTTTTCGAGGTTTTCGGGGGTGTAGATTTCAAAAATGACATCCATTTTGACATTAAAGATGGCGGATGTCACTTTTTTGGCAAAAGTCGTCATGGTAATCGTTTTCGAGGTTTTCGGGGGTGTAGATTTCAAAAATGGCATCCATTTTGAAATACAAGATGGCGGATGTCACTTTTTTCAAAAAGTCGTCATGGGTATCGATTTACAGGTTTTCGGGGGTGTAGATTTCAAAAATGGCATCCATTTTGAAATTCAAGATGGCGGAAGTCATTTTTTTGCAAAAAGTCGTCATGGGTGTCGTCGTCGAGGTTTTTGGGGGTGTAGATTTCAAAAATGGCATCCATTTTGAAATTCAAGATGGCGGATGTCACTTTCTTTCAAAAAGTCGTCATGGGTATCGTTTTCGAGGTATTCGGGGGTGTAGATTTCAAAAATGGCATCAATTTTGAAATTCAAGCGTGCGAAAGTCATTTTTTTGCAAAAAGTCGTTATGGGTGTCGTCGTCGAGGTTTTCGGGGGTGTAGATTTCAAAAATGGCATCCATTTTGAAATTCAAGATGGCGGATGTCAGTGTTTTGCAAAAAGTCGTCATGGGTGTCGTTGTCGAGGTTTTCGGGGGTGTAGATTTCAAAAATGGCATCCATTTTGAAATTCAAGATGGCGGATGTCACTTATGTGCAAAAAGTCGTCATGGGTGTCGTTGTCGAGGTTTTTGGGGGTGTTGATTTCAAAAATGATATCCATTTTGAAATTCAAGATGGCGGATGTCATTTTTTTTCAAAAAGTAGTCATGGGTATCATTTTCGAGGTATTCAAGGGTATTATTTAAACAATTTTTTTTTGTATTGAAAAAAAATTGTTTTTTTATTACTTGTCTGTTAAAAAAACAAATCGCGGGCCGCTTGCGGCCCGCGCACCGCCCAAAATACTAGTTCATATTATATAAAGTTAAATTACCACTGACTGACTGACTGACTGACTGACTGACTGACTCACTCACTTAGATAGTTGTTTAGGGGGATGGAGAAGTGGTGGGTAAAAAATAATTATAGATTTGTATAGAGATGAAAAATTTATCGAGAGGAAAAATCCCAAAATCTTGAAAAGTCTACTCCTCAACCTGGACCCCTAATGGATCTCAAAAACGGTGAGGTTTAGGGGTATACTGTTTGAACTAAATAGAGAGTACTACCTTGGTACTTTTTGGAAAAATCAAAAAAAACATGGCTCCCATACAAAAAAACATGGCCGCCATACAAATTTGACATGCTTATAACTTCGAAACGGTTACACTTAGGTATAAACTGTTTGAACAAATGTTGTAGCCAATCGATAGGGGCAACTGCCGGTGATGACAAAAATCCAAGATGGCGGATTCAAGATGGCGGCCATTTTTCAAAATGGTCCGAGGGAGCTGATTTTTTGCATCTGGGGGTTTTTGGGGTCCCTTATTTCATTGGCGAAAAAAAATTTTGAAAAAGTTTTTTTTTAAAGATGGCCGCCATACATTGAATCTTTTTCATCTTTAGAGAGTTGTTTTGAAGAAACTATTAGCAATAACGAAAAACTGATGGCAGATTCGTATATCAATGGAATAGTGGTTTAAAGAATAAATGATGAAACTTCGGAAGGTCAACTCCTCATATTGGACCCCCAACGGATCTCAAAAACGGTGTGGTTTAGAGATGTACTTTGTTTACAAGATATTGAGTACTACCTTGGCACTTTTTGAAAACGTTAAAAAAAATCATGACTCCCATACAAAAAAACATGGTCGCCATACAAATTAGTCAAAGTACTTAGGTATGAAATTTTTGAACAGCAGTTGTAGCCAATTTACTGAACCGATTTCGAATTTTTTTTCATTACTGGAATCGGTATTTGATACTCAATGATAATTGCTATGTATTCTACTCAGTTATTGTAGTATTTCAACCTAATATTATGAAAATTGGAAAAAAAGTCGCCAAAAAATGCAAATTTTCGACCTTTGAAGCGCATGCGCTGACTACATAGTGCATAATACTTAAAAATGATGTACGACAAAAATAACCGGCTTTACTTGGTCTACATAAAAGTCCGCGACAGCATATGTCTATCTCCTAAGGTTTTTGAACTATGACAGTTTTTACAACTAAAAATCGAGAGCGAAATAGTAGGTAATTTTCAAATGTTTTTTTACAAATAGTGTATGAATCCTTATCCAAATAAACACTTTAGTTAGCTTGGTCATTTCATACAGATCAAAATTGTCATTCACATCAAATAATTTCAACGGATAGTTTCGAAGATATCTTAAGATTAAAATTACAACGCAATAAAAAATATTGCCGCGGTAGTAACTGTGTACATATTCTGTGCCATGACTTCTATTTATAACGTAGGTACACTAGAATACAAAGCTTTACTTTATCTAAGATAGATAAGGTATTTAAGATTGAGATAAGAGCAAGTTTTGTCGTAGTTACAGTAAAAGCTATATTTGAGATTGAACTATACCTACACCGCTCGAATACGACTTGCCATTATTATCCTTCAAGTAGAAAGCGGAAGCACTATTTTGAACCTTATTGTCATAGAAATAAAATTGATAAAATTCATCATTCAGCCTATACTTACCAGTATAGGGAAGTTATGCAAAAGCCGAACACCCGCCCGCCGACCTTATGCCTCAAAGAATGAATAATAAAGATGGAATAATGATATTAGAAAAAAATGGTGAAATCTCCGAAGATCAACTCCTGGTATTGGACCCCCGACGGATCTCGAAAACGGTGGGGTTTAGAGATATACTTTCTTCGCAAAATATTGAGTACTACCTTGGTACTTTTTGGAACAATTAAAAAAAACATGGCTCCCATACAAAAAAAAATGGCCGCCATACATTTTATTTTTCACTCAGTTTTGTTTTGTTTTTTGTTTAGTTGTTGTTTTGTTTAGAAACTATCAGAGATGGGAAATATAGAGGTGAGAATATGATCGTGAGAAGAAATGAAATCTCGTAAGGTCAATTCTTCAACCTGGACCCCTAAGGGATCTCAATAACGGTGAGGTTTAGAGATGTACTTCTTTCACGAAATATTGAGTACTACCTTGGTACTTTTTGGAACAATTAAAAAAAACTTGGCTCTCATACAAAAAAGCATGGCCGCCATACATTGCATTTTTCACTCATCTAGATGGTTGTTTCAAGGAAACTATTAGGAATGACAAAAAACTGAACCCATTTTGACATTAAAGATGGCGGATGTCACTTTTGTTAAAAAGTCGTCATGGGTATCGATTTCGAGGTTTTCGGAGGTGTAGATTTGGAAAATGGCATCCATTTTGAAATTCAAGATGGCGGATGTCACTTAATTTCAAAAAGTCGTCATGGGTGTCGTTGTCGAGGTATCCGGGGGTGTAGATTTCAATAATGGCATTTATTTTGAAATCCAAGATGGCGGATGTCACTTTTTTCAAAAAGTCGTCATGGGTATCGTTTTCGAGGTTTTCGGGGGTGTAGATTTCAAAAATGGCGTCCATTTTGAAATTCAAGATGGCGGATGTCACTTATGTGCAAAAAGTCGTCATGGGTGTCGTTGTCGAGGTTTTAGGGGGTGTAGATTTCAAAAATGGCATCAATTTTGAAATACAAGATGGCGGATGTCACTTTTTTCAAAAATTCGTCATGGGTATCGTTTTCGAGGTTTTCGGGGGTGTGAATTTCAAAAATGGCATCCATTTTGAAATTCAAGATGGCGGATGTCACTTATGTGCAAAAAGTCGTCATGGGTGTCGTTGTCGAGGTTTTAGGGGGTGTAGATTTCAAAAATGGCATCAATTTTGAAATTCAAGATGGCGGATGTCACTTATGTGCAAAAAGTCGTCATGGGTGTCGTTGTCGAGGTTTTAGGGGGTGTAGATTTCAAAAATGGCATCCATTTTGAAATTCAAGATGGCGGAGGTCACTTTTTTGCAAAAAGTCGTCATGGGTATCGTTTTCGAGGTGTTCGGGGGTGTAGATTTCAAAAATGGCATCAATTTTGAAATTCAAGATGGCGGATGTCACTTTTTTGCAAAAAGTCGTCATGGGTGTCGTTGTCGAGGTTTTTGGGGGTGTAGATTTCAAAAATGGCAGCCATTTTGAAATTCAAGATGGCGGAAGTCACTTTTTTGCAAAAAGTCGTCATGAATGTCGTTTTCGAAGTTTTTGGGGTCGTAAAGTCATCGCAAAAATGAAACCCATCTAAAAAATACTCTCGCGGGCCGCATGCGGCCCGCGCACCGCCCAAAATACTAGTTCATATTATATAAAGTTAAATTACCACTGACTGACTGACTGACTGACTGACTCACTCACTTAGATAGTTGTTTAGGGGGATGGAGAAGTGGTGGGTAAAAAATAATTATAGATTTGTATAGAGATAAAAAATTGATCGAGAGGAAAAATCCCAAAATCTTCAAAAGTCTTCTCTTCAACCTGGACTCCTAAGGGATCTCAAAAACGGTGAGGTTTAGGGGTATACTGTTTGAACTAAATAGAGAGTACTACCTTGGTACTTTTTGGAAAAATGAAAAAAAACATGGCTCCCATACAAAAAAACATGGCCGCCATACAAATTTGACATGCTTATAACTTCGAAACGGTTATACTTAGGTATAGACTGTTTGAACAAATGTTATAGCCAATTGATAGGGGCAACTGCCCATGATGACAAAAATCCAAGATGGCGGATTCAAGATGGCGGCCATTTTTCAAAATGGTCCGAGGGGGCTGATTTTTTGCATCCGGGGGTTTTTGGGGTCCCTTATTTCAATGGCGAAAAAAAATTTTGAAAAAGTTTTTTTTTAAAGATGGCCGCCATACATTGAATCTTTTACATCTTTAGAGAGTTGTTTTGAAGAAACTATTAGCAATAACGAAAAACTGATTGCATATTCGTATATAAATAAAACAGTGGTTTAAGGAATAAATGATGAAACTTCGGAAGGTCAACTCCTCATATTGGACCCCCAACGGATCTCAAAAACGGTGAGGTTTAGATATGTACTTTGTTCACAAGATATTGTGTACTACCTTGGCACTTTTTGAAAACGTTAAAAAAATTCATAGCTCTCATACAAAAAAACATGGTCGCCATACAAATTAGTCGAAGTATTTAGGTATGAAATTTTTGAACAGCAGTTGTAGCCAATTTACTGAACCGATTTCGATTTTTTTTTCACTACTGGAATTGGTATTTAATACTCAATGATAATTGCAATGTATTCTATTCAATTATAGTACAAGTTCAACCTAATATTTCGAAAATTGTAAAAAAAGTCGGCAAAAAATGCAAATTTTCGACCTTTGAGACGCATGCGCTGACTACATAGTGCATAATACATAAAAATGATGTACTACAAAAATAACAGGCTTTACTTGGTCTACAAAAAAGTCCGCGACAGCATATGTCTATCTCCTAAGATTTTTGAACTATGACAGTTTTTATAACTATAATTAGAGAGCGAAATAGCAGGTATTTTTAAAATGTTTTTTTACAAATAGTGTATGAATCCTTATCCAAATAAACACTTTAGTTAGCTTGGTCATTTCATACAGATCAAAATTGTCACTTACATCAAATAATTTCAAGGAATAGTTTCGAAGATATCGTAAGATTAAAATTACAACGCAATAAAAAATATTGCCGCTGTAGTAACTGTGTACATATTCTGTGCCATGACTTCTATTTATAACGTAGGTACACTAGAATACAAAGCTTTACTTTATCTAAGAGAGATAAGGTATTTAAGATTGAGATAAGAGCAAGTTTTGTCTTAGTTACAGTAAAAGCTATATTTGAGATTGAACTATACCTACACCGCTCGAATACGACTTGTCATATCTTTCAAGTAGAAAGCGGAAGCACTATTTTGAACCTTATTGTCATAGAAATAAAATTGATAAAATTCATCATTCAGCCTATACTTACCAGTATAGGGAAGTTATGCAAAAGCCGAACACCCGCCCGCCGACCTCATGCCTCCCGCGCGCACTCTACTCCCGTGTTCAATAGTACTCAATACTACGGTTTTTTTTAGGATGGAAACTGTTGTACGATTAGTACTAAAGTCGCGTTTTGAACAAGCCGCCATACATTGGTTCTTTTTCATCTTTAGATGATTGTTTTGAGGAAACCATTTGCAATGACAATAAACTGATGGCAGATTCGTATAAAGATGGAATAATGATTTTAGAAAAAAATGGTGAAACCTCCGAAGGTCATGTCTTGGTATTGGACCCCCAAGGGATCTCGAAAACGGTGGGGTTTAGAGATATACTTTCTTCGCAAAATATTGAGTACTACCTTGGTACTTTTTGAAACAATTAAAAAAAACATGACTCCCATACAAAAAAACATGGTTGCCATACATTGCCTCTTTCAATCATTTAGATCGTTGTTCTGAGAAAACCATTAGCAATGACAAAAAACTGAGTGCATGCAGATTCGTATAAAGATAAAATAATGATTTAAGGATTAAATGGTAAAACCTCCGAAGGTCAACTCCTGGTATTGGACCCCGACGGATCTCGAAAACGGTGGGGTTTAGAGATATACTTTCTTCGCAAAATATTGAGTACTACCTTGGTACTTTTTGAAACAATTAAAAAAAACATGGCTCCCATACAAAAAAAAATGGCCGCCATACATTTTATTTTTCACTCAGTTTTGTTTTGTTTTTTGTTTAGTTGTTATAAAGAAACTATCAGAGATGGGAAATATAGAGGTGAGAATATGATCGTGAGAAGAAATAAAATCTCGGAAGGTCAATTCTTCAACCTGGACCCCTTAGGGATCTCAATAACGGTGAGGTTTAGAGATGTACTTCTTTCACAAAATAATGAGTACTACCTTGGTACTTTTTGGAACAATTAAAAAAAACTTGGCTCTCATACAAAAAAAAACATGGCCACCATACTTTGCATTTTTCACTCATTTAGATGGTTGTTTCAAGGAAACTATTAGGAATGACAAAAACTGAACCCATTTTGACATTAAAGATGGCGGATGTCAATTAAGTTAAAAAGTCGTCATGGGTATCGATTTCGAGGTTTTCGGGGGTGTAGATTTCATATATGGCATCCATTTCGACATTACAGATGGCGGATGTCACTTTTTTCAAAAAGTCGTCATGGGTATCGTTTTCGAGGTTTTCGGGGGTGTAAATTTGGAAAATGGCATCCATTTTGAAATTCAAGATGGCGGAAGTCATTTATTTGCAAAAAGTCGTCATGGGTGTCGTCGTCGAGGTTTTTGGGGGTGTAGATTTCAAAAATGGCATTCATTTTGAAATTCAAGATGGCGGAAGTCACTTTTTTGAAAAAGTCGTCATGGGTACCGTTTTCGAGGTATTCGGGGGTGGGAATTTCAAAAATGGAATCCATTTTGAAATTCAAGATGGCGGATGTCACTTATGTGCAAAAAGTCGTCATGGGTGTCGTTGTCGAGGTTTTTGGGGGTGTAGATTTCAAAAATGGCATCTATTTTGAAATTCAAGATGGCGGATGTCACTTATTCGCAAAAAGTCGTCATGGGTGTCGTTTTCGAGATTTTCGGGGGTGTAGATTTCAAAAATGGCATCCATTTTGACATTAAAGATGGCGGATGTCACGTTTTTGCAAAAAGTCGTCATGGGTATCGATTTCGAAGTATTCGGGGGTGTAGATTTCAAAAATGGCATCCATTTTGAAATTCAAGATGGCGGAAGTCACTTTTTGCAAAAAGTCGTCATGGGTATCGTTTTCGAGGTGTTCGGGGGTGTAGATTTCAAAAATGGCATCAATTTTGAAATTTAAGATGGCGGATGTCACTTTTTTGCAAAAAGTCGTCATGGGTGTTGTTGTCGAGGTTTTCGGGGGTGTAGATTTCAAAAATGGCATCCATTTTGAAACTCAAGATGGCGGAAGTCACTTTTTTGCAAAAAGTCATCATGGATGTCGTTTTCGAAGTTTTTGAGGTCGTAAAGTCATCGCAAAAATGAAACCCATCCAAAAAATACTCTCGCGGGCCGCATGCGGCCCGCGCACCGCCCAAAATACTAGTTCATATTATATAAAGTTAAATTACCACTGACTGACTGACTGACTGACTGACTCACTCACTTAGATAGTTGTTTAGGGGGATGGAGAAGTGGTGGGTAAAAAATAATTATAGATTTGTATAGAGATAAAAAATTGATCGAGAGGAAAAATCCCAAAATCTTCAAAAGTCTTCTCTTCAACCTGGACTCCTAAGGGATCTCAAAAACGGTGAGGTTTAGGGGTATACTGTTTGAACTAAATAGAGAGTACTACCTTGGTACTTTTTGGAAAAATAAAAAAAAACATGGCTCCCATACAAAAAAACATGGCCGCCATACAAATTTGACATGCTTATAACTTCGAAACGGTTATACTTAGGTATAGACTGTTTGAACAAATGTTATAGCCAATCGATAGGGGCAACTGCCCATGATGACAAAAATCCAAGATGGCGGATTCAAGATGGCGGCCATTTTTCAAAATGGTCCGAGGGGGCTGATTTTTTGCATCCGGGGGTTTTTGGGGTCCCTTATTTCAATGGCGAAAAAAAATTTTGAAAAAGTTTTTTTTTAAAGATGGCCGCCATACATTGAATCTTTTACATCTTTAGAGAGTTGTTTTGAAGAAACTATTAGCAATAACGAAAAACTGATTGCATATTCGTATATAAATAAAACAGTGGTTTAAGGAATAAATGATGAAACTTCGGAAGGTCAACTCCTCATATTGGACCCCCAACGGATCTCAAAAACGGTGAGGTTTAGATATGTACTTTGTTCACAAGATATTGTGTACTACCTTGGCACTTTTTGAAAACGTTAAAAAAATTCATAGCTCTCATACAAAAAAACATGGTCGCCATACAAATTAGTCGAAGTATTTAGGTATGAAATTTTTGAACAGCAGTTGTAGCCAATTTACTGAACCGATTTCGATTTTTTTTTCACTACTGGAATTGGTATTTAATACTCAATGATAATTGCAATGTATTCTATTCAATTATAGTACAAGTTCAACCTAATATTTCGAAAATTGTAAAAAAAGTCGGCAAAAAATGCAAATTTTCGACCTTTGAGACGCATGCGCTGACTACATAGTGCATAATACATAAAAATGATGTACTACAAAAATAACAGGCTTTACTTGGTCTACAAAAAAGTCCGCGACAGCATATGTCTATCTCCTAAGATTTTTGAACTATGACAGTTTTTATAACTATAATTAGAGAGCGAAATAGCAGGTATTTTTAAAATGTTTTTTTACAAATAGTGTATGAATCCTTATCCAAATGAACACTTTAGTTAGCTTGGTCATTTCATACAGATCAAAATTGTCACTTACATCAAATAATTTCAAGGAATAGTTTCGAAGATATCGTAAGATTAAAATTACAACGCAATAAAAAATATTGCCGCTGTAGTAACTGTGTACATATTCTGTGCCATGACTTCTATTTATAACGTAGGTACACTAGAATACAAAGCTTTACTTTATCTAAGAGAGATAAGGTATTTAAGATTGAGATAAGAGCAAGTTTTGTCTTAGTTACAGTAAAAGCTATATTTGAGATTGAACTATACCTACACCGCTCGAATACGACTTGTCATATCTTTCAAGTAGAAAGCGGAAGCACTATTTTGAACCTTATTGTCATAGAAATAAAATTGATAAAATTCATCATTCAGCCTATACTTACCAGTATAGGGAAGTTATGCAAAAGCCGAACACCCGCCCGCCGACCTCATGCCTCCCGCGCGCACTCTACTCCCGTGTTCAATAGTACTCAATACTACGGTTTTTTTTAGGATGGAAACTGTTGTACGATTAGTACTAAAGTCGCGTTTTGAACAAGCCGCCATACATTGGTTCTTTTTCATCTTTAGATGATTGTTTTGAGGAAACCATTTGCAATGACAATAAACTGATGGCAGATTCGTATAAAGATGGAATAATGATTTTAGAAAAAAATGGTGAAACCTCCGAAGGTCATGTCTTGGTATTGGACCCCCAAGGGATCTCGAAAACGGTGGGGTTTAGAGATATACTTTCTTCGCAAAATATTGAGTACTACCTTGGTACTTTTTGAAACAATTAAAAAAAACATGACTCCCATACAAAAAAACATGGTTGCCATACATTGCCTCTTTCAATCATTTAGATCGTTGTTCTGAGAAAACCATTAGCAATGACAAAAAACTGAGTGCATGCAGATTCGTATAAAGATAAAATAATGATTTAAGGATTAAATGGTAAAACCTCCGAAGGTCAACTCCTGGTATTGGACCCCGACGGATCTCGAAAACGGTGGGGTTTAGAGATATACTTTCTTCGCAAAATATTGAGTACTACCTTGGTACTTTTTGAAACAATTAAAAAAAACATGGCTCCCATACAAAAAAAAATGGCCGCCATACATTTTATTTTTCACTCAGTTTTGTTTTGTTTTTTGTTTAGTTGTTATAAAGAAACTATCAGAGATGGGAAATATAGAGGTGAGAATATGATCGTGAGAAGAAATAAAATCTCGGAAGGTCAATTCTTCAACCTGGACCCCTTAGGGATCTCAATAACGGTGAGGTTTAGAGATGTACTTCTTTCACAAAATAATGAGTACTACCTTGGTACTTTTTGGAACAATTAAAAAAAACTTGGCTCTCATACAAAAAAAAACATGGCCACCATACTTTGCATTTTTCACTCATTTAGATGGTTGTTTCAAGGAAACTATTAGGAATGACAAAAACTGAACCCATTTTGACATTAAAGATGGCGGATGTCAATTAAGTTAAAAAGTCGTCATGGGTATCGATTTCGAGGTTTTCGGGGGTGTAGATTTCATATATGGCATCCATTTCGACATTACAGATGGCGGATGTCACTTTTTTCAAAAAGTCGTCATGGGTATCGTTTTCGAGGTTTTCGGG
This sequence comes from Hypomecis punctinalis, assembly GCA_949316475.1. Lineage (NCBI taxonomy): Eukaryota > Metazoa > Arthropoda > Insecta > Lepidoptera > Geometridae > Hypomecis > Hypomecis punctinalis. Next base: position 6,329,230 of record OX438822.1, read on the forward strand.
GGTGTAAATTTGGAAAATGGCATCCATTTTGAAATTCAAGATGGCGGAAGTCATTTATTTGCAAAAAGTCGTCATGGGTGTCGTCGTCGAGGTTTTTGGGGGTGTAGATTTCAAAAATGGCATTCATTTTGAAATTCAAGATGGCGGAAGTCACTTTTTTGAAAAAGTCGTCATGGGTACCGTTTTCGAGGTATTCGGGGGTGGGAATTTCAAAAATGGAATCCATTTTGAAATTCAAGATGGCGGATGTCACTTATGTGCAAAAAGTCGTCATGGGTGTCGTTGTCGAGGTTTTTGGGGGTGTAGATTTCAAAAATGGCATCTATTTTGAAATTCAAGATGGCGGATGTCACTTATTCGCAAAAAGTCGTCATGGGTGTCGTTTTCGAGATTTTCGGGGGTGTAGATTTCAAAAATGGCATCCATTTTGACATTAAAGATGGCGGATGTCACGTTTTTGCAAAAAGTCGTCATGGGTATCGATTTCGAAGTATTCGGGGGTGTAGATTTCAAAAATGGCATCCATTTTGAAATTCAAGATGGCGGAAGTCACTTTTTGCAAAAAGTCGTTATGGGTATCGTTTTCGAGGTGTTCGGGGGTGTAGATTTCAAAAATGGCATCAATTTTGAAATTTAAGATGGCGGATGTCACTTTTTTGCAAAAAGTCGTCATGGGTGTTGTTGTCGAGGTTTTCGGGGGTGTAGATTTCAAAAATGGCATCCATTTTGAAACTCAAGATGGCGGAAGTCACTTTTTTGCAAAAAGTCATCATGGATGTCGTTTTCGAAGTTTTTGAGGTCGTAAAGTCATCGCAAAAATGAAACCCATCCAAAAAATACTCTCGCGGGCCGCATGCGGCCCGCGCACCGCCCAAAATACTAGTTCATATTATATACAGCTAAATTACCATTCACTGACTGACTCATTTAGATAGTTGTTTAGAGGGATGGAGAAGTGGTGGGAAAAAAAAAATTATAGATTTGTATAGAAATGAGAAATTTGTCGAGAGGAAAAATCCCAAAATCGACCTGAACGTAACCTGGATCTGGATTCTCAACGGATCTCAGAAACGGTAAGGTTTAGAGGTATACTGATTGAACTAAATAGAGAGTACTACCTTGGTACTTTTTGGAAAAATCAAAAAAAACATGGCTCCCATACAAAAAAACATGGCCGCCATACAAACTTGACATGCTTATAACTTCGAAACGGTTATACTTAGGTATAGACTGTTTGAACAAATGTTATAGCCAATCGATAGGGGCAACTGCCAATGATGACAAAAATCCAAGATGGCGGATTCAAGATGGCTGCCATTTTTCAAAATGGTCCGAGGGGGCTGATTTTTTGCATCCGGGGGTTTTTGGGGTCCCTTAATTCATTGGCGAAAAAACATTTTGAAAAAGTTTTTTTTTAAAGATGGCCGCCATACATTGAATCTTTTTCATCTTTAGAGAGTTGTTTTGAGGAAACTATTAGCAATAACGAAAAACTGATTGCATATTCGTATATAAATAAAACAGTGATTTAAGGAATAAATGATGAAACTTCGGAAGGTCAACTCCTCATATTGGACCCCCAACGGATCTCAAAAACGGTGGGGTTTAGAGATGTACTTTGTTCACAAGATATTAAGTACTACCTTGGCACTTTTTGAAAACGTTAAAAAAAATCATAGCTCCCATACAAAAAAACATGGTCGCCATACAAATTAGTCGAAGTACTTAGGTATGAAATTTTTGAACAGCAGTTGTAGCCAATTTACTGAACCGATTTCGAATTTTTTTTCACTACTGGAATCGGTATTTAATACTCAATGATAATTGCTATGTATTCTACTCAATTATAGTACAAGTTCAACCTAATATTTCGAAAATTGTAAAAAAAGTCGGCAAAAAATACAAATTTTCGAACTTTGAAGCGCATGCGCTGATCACATAGTCCATAACACTTAAAAATGATGTACCACAAAAATAACCGGCTTTACTTGGTCTACATAAAAGTCCGCGACAGCATATGTCTATCTCCTAAGGTTTTTGAACTATGACAGTTTTTATAACTATAATTAGAGAGCGAAATAGTAGGTATTTTTCAAATGTTTTTTTACAAATAGTGTATCAATCCTTATCCAAATAAACACTTTAGTTAGCTTGGTGATTTCATACAGATCAAAATTGTCATTCACATCAAATAATTTCAACCGATAGTTTCGAAGATATCGTAAGTTTAAAATTACAACGCAATAGAAAATATTGCCGCGGTACATACTGTTACAGAATCTGTGGCGCGACTTCTACAAAACCTTTACATTATTCGGATAGATCATAAGGCTTAACGAAAAACTGATCGCAGATTTGTATATCAATAGAAAAGTGATTTAAGGAAAATGTAATGAAACCTCGGAAGGTCAACTCCTCGTATTAGACCCCCAACGGATCTCGAAAATGGTGGGGTTTAGAGATGTTCTTTATTCACAAGATATTGAGTACTACCTTGGCACTTTTTGAAAACCTGAAAAAATATCATGACTCCCATACAAAAAAACATGGTTGCCATACAAGTTGGACGTTGTATTTAGGTATGAAATTTTTGAACTCCAGTTGTTGCCAATCTACTGAACTGATTTAAAAAATTTATTCATTACTGGAATTCATATTTAATACTCAATGATAATTGCTATGTATTATACTCAGTTGTAGTAGTATTTCAACCTAATATTTTGAAAATTGTAGAAAAGGTCGGCAAAAAATGCAATTATTAGACCTTTTAAGCGCATGCGCTGACTACATAGTGCATAATACTTAAAAATGATGTGCTACAAAAATAACCGGCTTTACTTGGTCTACATAAAAGTCATAAACAGCATATGTCTATGTCGTAAGGTTTTTGAACTATGACAGTTTTTGTAACTATAATTAGAGAGCGAAATAGTAGGTATATTTTTCAAAACTATTTTGACAAATAATGTATCAATCCTTATCTAAATAAACACGTTAATTAGCTTGGCCGTTTCATACAGATCAAAATTGTCAGTCACACCAAATAATTTCAACAGATAGTATCGAAGTTATTGTAAGTTTAAAATTACAACGCAATAAGAAATATTGCCGCGGTACATACTGTTACATAATCTGTGCCACGACTTCTACAAAGCAAAATTATTCGGATAGATCATAAGGTCATGAGACAAGAACAATTTTTTTAGTAATTTTAAGAGCGTTATAGGCGTAGTTATAGTAAAATCTAGATTTAATACTGAAAACACTAGATTTTCAACTTTGACGACGTAAACCTAGGGCCCAAAGAGAACAATCTGCCAATAGTGTATCCAGCCCAGATAGCCAACTTCATTGGCTTTCCTCCAAAACGATTTATAGAAGCCTAGGCTCAATACCAAGGCAGCCCCTGGATGGTCTAATTAGACCTAGATTTGGGAAATTATTCCAGGACATATAACTCGGTAACCGGGGGCCCGAATTATAAGCTGATGCCACAGAAGTCATTTTTATCTGCGGTCGAAGCGACTGAGCCCAAAAAATTGTTCCTGGATCAATTTATGAGGGACCTCGAAATCGTTTTCAAATTACGACAACGAAAATAAAGTACTTCCAAAAATTTTGAAACTTTGAATATAGATACCCCTAGGCTCCACAAATACTGTGTCGAAATTTAGGATTCTCTCGAGCACCGGGAAACCCAAAAATGGGATTTTGATTGGTTTGTTGATAGTAGGATAAATGGTAGGATAACTTCAGAGACTGAGTATACTAAACACCACATAAGTCGGCGGATGGGAAGTTATCCAACAGATAGTAATAATCCGAAATATAGGTAGGCGCGGAAGACAGAGTGACGAGACGCCGAGGCACACCCGCCCGCCGACCTCATGCCTCCCGCGCGCTCCCTACGCCCCTTCTAAATACTACGTCACGCACGCGGCGTCGGCATTATGCAAACATGCGCAATTATGCTCACTTGGCCATTTCATATAGATAAAAATTGATAGGTATTTTTGAAGATATTACTATGCAGGCAAAGATTTTAAAAATAATATTATGCTGATTTCTTTTATTATTATCGTATTAATTTTGTTGTATGCTTTTAACCGATTTCATAAAAAGATGTTCTCACTTAGGCATTAGTTTTTTTGTATGTACGAGTATGTTACGCGATTACTCCGTCAATTGTAAACCGATTGTAATGATTTCTTTTTTGTTTGATAGATCAAATTTCAGAATTGATCCCATTTAAATTTTATAAAAATTAGGTGTGTTGTATTTGAAAATAAACATTAGACGAATTTTTAACGACATACAAAATAATTATTTTTCGCAAAAAATAGCAAAATCGCTTTCCATCGTGTACAAAATTAGAATATTTCGCTCGAATCGTTTACGTCATTGTTGATTTTTTAAAAACAGCTCAGCCGATATCCGTAAAATTTAAATGGGGCCACCTCGGGAGTAGGTATATAAATACCCTTTCGAACTAAAAATATTTTTTTGATTCGGTTCACAATTGGCGAAATTATCGATGAACATACACAAAAAATATATATACAGATGAACATAGAACTTCCTCCTTTTTGAAAGTCGGTTGTAAACATAACAATAAGTCGTTCCAATAAAAAAATTAATATAATAAGATTGCTGCTACAGTTGACAAATTTCGCCGTCTCCTGTAAGTGATGTCCTGGCCAAGCGGTCAGGGATAGTGGATACGACGTCACCTACGGTACCGGTATCAAATCCCGCCAGTCGCACGTCTTCTTTTTGCTTCTTTATGTTGCAAAATATCATTTGGAAGCTCTATTGTTGACTTATAATTTATTTTTGTAAATTAATTATTTATACCGCTCATACGATTTCCACGCCATATTCTTAGAAGAATAACAAGCGAAAGTTTTGTTTTGAACCTTATGCTCATAGAAATAGAAGTGATCTGGGTATGGGCTGTAAGATGAAGGTCAGACTTGCTGTTAGACTTGCCTATGGATACAATCTGATCCATCCATCAAGCAGCCATATGACGTCCGCGGCTGGACATAGGCCTCCCATATAGATCTGCAATAAGACCGGTTAACAGAAACTTGCATCCAGCGCGTTCTTGCGGTCTTGAGTGTAGTTTTATTAATAAATAAAAAAATAAATATAAATAGGTAATAGTATGGCATTTTCATTTTTCATTTTGAACTTAAAAATGGCGGCTATCACTATTTTTTTTTTGGAGATTTTCGGGGGTGTAGATTTCAAAAATGACAGCCATTTTGAAATTCAAGATGGCGAATGTAACTTTTTTTAATAATCGTTATGGGTATCGTTTTCGAGGTTATCGGGGGTGCAGAGTTCAAAAATGGCATCCATTTTGAAATTCAAGATGGCGGAAGTCACTTTTTTGAAAAAGTCGTCATGGGTGTCGTTGTCGGGGTTTTTGGGGGTGTAGATTTCAAAAATGGCATCTATTTTGAAATTCAAGATGGCGGATGTCACTTACTTTCAAAAAGTCGTCATGGGTGTCGTTGTCGAGGTCATTAATTTTGAAATTCAAGATGGCGGATGTCACTTATTCGCAAAAAGTCGTCATGGGTATCGTTATCGAGGTATTCGGGGGTGTAGATTTCAAAAATGGCATCTATTTTGAAATTCAAGATGGCGGAAGTCATTTTTTTGCAAAAAGTCGTCATGGGTGTCGTTGTCGAGGTTTTTGGGGGTGTAGATTTCAAAAATGGCATCCATTTTGAAATTCAAGATGGCGGATGTCACTTTTTTGCAAAAAGTCGTCATGGGTATCGTTGTCGAGGTTTTTGGGGGTGTGGATTTCAAAAATGGCATCCATTTTGAAATTCAAGATGGCGGATGTCACTTTTTTGCAAAAAGTCGTCATGGGTGTCGTTTTCGAGGTTTTTGGGGGTGTAGATTTCAAATATGACATCCATTTTGAAATTCAAGATGGCGGATGTCACTTTTTTGCAAAAAGTCGTCATGGGTGTCGTTGTCGAGGTTTTCGGGGGTGTAGATTTCAAAAATGACAAGAATTTTGATATTTGACATAGCAGCTGTCACTTTTTTGCCAAAAGTCGTCATGGGTATCGTTTTCGAGGTATTCAAGGGTATTGTTTTTGTATTGAAAAAAAATGGTTTTTTATTACTTGTACCACCTATAAACAAACTCGCGGGCCGCATGCGGCCCGCGCACCGCCCAAAATACTAGTTCATACTATATACAGCTAAATTACCACTGACTGACTCACTGACTCATTTAGATAGTTGTTTAGAGGGTTGGAGAAGTGATGGGTAAAAAAAAATTATAGATTTGTATAGAGATGAAAAATTTATCGAGAGGAAAAATCCCAAAATCTTGAGAAGTTACTTCCTCAACCTGGACCCTTAAGGGATCTCAGAAACGGTAGGGTTTAGGGGTATACTGTTTGAACTAAATAGAGAGTACTACCTTGGTACTTTTTGGAAAAATGAAAAAAAACATGGCTCCCATACAAAAAAACATGGCCGCCATACAAATTTGATATGCTCATAACTTCCAAACGGTTATACTTAGGTATAGACTGTTTGAACAAATGTTATAGCCAATCGATAGGGGCAACTGCCAATGATGACAAAAATCCAAGATGGCGGATCCAAGATGGCGGCCATTTTTCAAAATGGTCCGAGGGGGCTGATTTTTTGCATCCGGGGGTTTTTGGGGTCCCTTATTCCATTGGCGAAAAAAAATTTTGAAAAAGTTTTTTTTTAAAGATGTCCGCCATACATTGAATCTTTTTCATCTTTAGAGAGTTGTTTTGAGGAAACTATTAGCAATAACGAAAAACTGATTGCAGATTCGTATATCAATGGAATAGTGGTTTAAAGAATAAATGATGAAACTTCGGAAGGTCAACCCTTCATATTGGACCCCCAACGGATCTCAAAAACGGTGGGGTTTAGAGATGTGCTTTCTTGACAAGATACTGAGTACTACCTTGGCACTTTTTGAAAACGTTAAAAAAAATCATGACTCCCATACAAAAAAACATGGTCGCCATACAAATTAGTCGAAAAACTTATGTATGAAATTTTTGAACAACAGTTGTAGCCGATTTACTGAACCGATTTCGAATTTTTTTTCATTTCTGGAATCGGTATTTAATATTCAATGATAATTGCTATGTATTCTACTCAATTATAGTACAAGTTCAACCTAATATTTCGAAAATTGTAAAAAAAAGTCGGTAAAAAATGCAAAATTTCGAACTTTGAGACGAATGCGCTGACTACATAGTGCATAATACATAAAAATGATGTACTACAAAAATAACCGGCTTTACTTGGTCTACATAAAAGTCCGCGACAGCATATGTCTATCTCCTAAGGTTTTTGAACTATGACAGTTTTTATAACTATTATTAGAGAGCGAAATAGTAGGTATTTTTCAAAACTATTTTGACAAAAATCGTATGAATCCTTATCCAAATAAATACTTTAATTAGCTTGGTCATTTCATACAGATCAAAATTGTCATTCACATCAAATAATTTCAACCGATAGTTTCGAAGATATCGTAAGATTAAAATTACAACGCAATAAAAAAATATTGCCGCTGTAGTAACTGTGTACATATTCTGTGCCATGACTTCTATTTATATCTAGAATACAAAGCTTTACTTTAACTAAGATAGATAAGGTATTTAAGATTGAGATAAGAGCAAGTTTTGTCTTAGTTACAGTAAAAGCTTTATTTGAGATTGAACTATACCTACACCGCTCGAATACGACTTGCCATATCCTTCAAGAAGAAAGCGGAAGCACTATTTTGAACCTTATTTTAATAGAAATAAAATTGATAAAATTCATCATTCAGCCTATACTTACCAATATAGGGAAGTTATGTAAAAGCCAAACACCCGCCCGCCGACCTCATGCCTCCCGCGCGCACCTTACGCCCGTGTTTAATAGTACTCAATAAATACTACGGTTTTTTTTTTAGGATGGAAACTGTTGTACGATTAGTGCTAAAGTGGTCGCCATACATTGGTTCTTTTTCATCTTTAGATGATTGTTTTGAGGAAACCATTTGCAATGACAATAAACTGATGGCAGATTCGTATAAAGATGGAATAATAATTTTAGAAAAAAATGGTGAAACCTCCGAAGGTCATGTCTTGGTAATGGACCCCCAAGGGATCTCGAAAACGGTGGGGTTTAGAGATTTACTTTCTTCGCAAAATATTGAGTACTACCTTGGTACTTTTTGGAACAATTAAAAAAAACATGGCTCCCATGCAAAAAAAAATGGCCGCCATACATTTTATTTTTCACTCAGTTTTGTTTTGTTTTTTGTTTAGTTGTTGTTTTGTTTAAAACTATCAGAGATGGGAAATAAAGAGGTGAGAATATGATCGTGAGAAAAAATGAAATCTCGGAAGGTCAATTCTTCAACCTGGACCCCTAAGGGATCTCAATAACGGTGAGGTTTAGAGATGTACTTCTTTCACAAAATATTGAGTACTATCTTGGTACTTTTTGGAACAATTAAAAAAAACTTGGCGCTCATACAAAAAAAGCATGGCCGCCATACATTGCATTTTTCACTCATCTAGATGGTTGTTTCAAGGAAACTATTAGGAATGACAAATAACTGAACCCATTTTGACATAAAAGATGGCGGATGTCACTTTTGTTAAAAAGTCGTCATGGGTATCGATTTCGAGGTTTTCGGGGGTGTAGATTTGGAAAATGGCATCCATTTTGAGATTCAAGATGGCAGAAGTCATTTTTTTGCAAAAAGTCGTCATGGGTGTCGTCGTCGAGGTTTTTGGGGGTGTAGATTTCAAAAATGGCATCCATTTTGAAATTCAAGATGGCGGATGTCACTTTTTTCAAAAAGCCGTCATGGGTATCGTTGTCGTGGTTTTCGGGGGTGTAGATTTCAAAAATGGTATCCATTTCGAAATTAAAGATGGCGAATGTCACTTATTTTCAAAAAGTCGTCATGGGTATCGTTGTCGAGGTTTTTGGGGGTGTAGATTTCAAAAATGGCATCTATTTTGAAATTCAAGATGGCGGATGTCACTTATTCGCAAAAAGTCGTCATGGGTGTCGTTTTCGAGATTTTCGGGGGTGTAGATTTCAAAAATGGCATCCATTTTGACATTAAAGATGGCGGATGTCACTTTTTTGCAAAAAGTCGTCATGGGTATCGATTTCGAGGTATTCGGGGGTGTAGATTTCAAAAATGGCATCCATTTTGAAATTCAAGATGGCGGAAGTCTTTTTTTTGCAAAAAGTCGTCATGGGTATCGTTTTCGAGGTGTTCGGGGGTGTAGATTTCAAAAATGGCATTAATTTTGAAATTCAAGATGGCGGATGTCACTTTTTTGCAAAAAGTCGTCATGGGTGTTGTTGTCGAGGTTTTCGTGGGTGTAGATTTCAAAAATGGCATCCATTTTGAAATTCAAGATGGCGAAAGTCACTTTATTGCAAAAAGTCATCATGGATGTCGTTTTCTAAGTTTTTGAGGTCGTAAAGTCATCGCAAAAATGAAACCCATCTAAAAAATACTCTCGCGGGCCGCATGCGGCCCGCGCACCGCCCAAAATACTAGTTATTATTATACTATATAAAGTTAAATTACCACTGACTTATTGACTGACATAGAGAATTGTTTGGGACAACTGGGGGGTATGGGAGAAAAAGTGAATATAGGGTCATATAGGGGGTGGTTCAAAACCTCTGGGAAAAATCTGAAATTGGAAAAAAGTCGTACCCTGATGGTGAGATGCCCTCGTATCTCGAAAACGATAAATATTTTTACTAAAGCAGTTGAACTAAAAATTGTCAAAACCCTGGGACCTTTTTGGAGAATTGAAAAAAAACATGGCCGCCGAACAAAAAAACATGGCCGCCATACAAAATTGAAACGTCAATAGCTCGGAAACGGTAAAACTTTTATAACAAGCGTTCGACCAAATGTCATAGGGAATCGAGAGATCTACCTGGTGGGGTCAATGAAAATTCAAGATGGCGGATTCAAAATGGCCGCCAAATTTCAAAATGGTCCGAGGGGGCTGATTTTTTGCATCCGGGGGTTTTTGGGGTCCCTCATTTCATTGACGAAAAAAAATTTTGAAAAAGTTTTTTTTTAAAGATGGCCGCCATACATTTTTTATTTTTCATCTTTAGATGGTTGTTTTGAGGAAACTATTAGCAATATCGAAAAACTGATTGCAGATTTGTATATTAATAGAATAGTGGTTTAAAGAATAAATGATGAAACTTCGGAAGGTCAACTCCTCGCATTAGACCCCCAACGGATCTCGAAAACGGTAGGGTTTAGACATATACTTTCTTCACAACATATTAAGTACTACCTTGGCACTTTTTGAACACAACTTTTTGGCACAAAAAAAACATAACTCCCATACAAAAAAAAAAAGTTGCCATACAAGTTAGTATGTTGTATTTAGGTATGAAATGTTTCAACTGAAGTATTAGCCAATCTGCTGAACCGATTTCGAAAATTCTTTCATTACTGGAATCGCTATTTACTATTTAACGATAATTGATATGTTTTACACTCAGTTATAGTACTATTTCAACCTAATATTTTGAAAATTGTAAAAAAAGTCGGCAAAAAATTCAATTTTTCGACCATTAAAACGCATACGCTGACTACATAGTGCAAAATACAAAAAAGTGATGTACTACAAAAATAACCGGCTTTACCTGGTCTACATAAAAGTCCGCGATAGCATATGTCCATGTCCTAAGGTTTTTGAACTATGAAAGTTTTTTTAACTTTAAATTTAATTAAATCGAGAGCGAAAAAGTAGGTAATTTTCAAAACTATTTTGACAAAAATCGTATGAATCCTTATCCAAATGAATACTTTCATTAGCTTGGTCATTTCATACAGATCAAAATTGTCGTTCACACCAAATAATTTCAACGGATAGTTTCGAAGATATCGTAAGTTTAAAATTACAACGCAATAAATAAATATTGCCGCGGTACTAACTGATACATAATCTGTGCCACGACTTCTACAAAGCTTGAAAATTGATCTGGGTATAGGTTGTATAAAATGAAGAACAGACTTGCTGTTAGACTTGCCTATGGATACAATCAGATCCATCCATCCAGCAGCCATAAGACGGCCACGGCTGGACATAGGCTTCCCATATATAAGTTAATATAAAGTTGCATCCAGCGCGTTCTTGCGGTTTTGAGGAAGTATTAGCTAATCTGCTAAACCGATTTCGAAAATTCTTTCATTATTGGAATCGTTATTTAATATTCAATGATAATAGCTATGTATTATACTCAATTATAGTACTATTTCAACCTAATATTTTGAAAATTGTGAAAAAAGTCGGGAAAAAAATGCAATTTTTCGACCATTGAAACGCATGCGCTGACTACATAGTGCATAATACATAAAAATGATGTACTACAAAAATAACCGGCTTTACTTGGTCTACATAAAAGTCCGGGACAGCATATGTCCATGTCCTAAGGTTTTTGAACTATGACAGTTTTTATAACTATAAATCGAGAGCGAAATAGTAGGTAATTTTCAAAACTATTTATTTTATTATCGTATGAATCCTTATCCAAATAAATACTTTAATTAGCTTGGTCATTTCATACAGATCAAAATTGTTATTCACACCAAATAATTTCAACGGATAGTTTCGAAGATATCGTAGGTGTAAAATTACAACAACGCAATAAAAAATATTGCCGCGGTACTAACTGATACATAATCTGTACCACGACTTCTTCAAATCTTTACATTATTCGGATAGATCGTAAGGTTACTTAGATTGTCGGCAAGTTGAAATGTCAGTGGGCAGGGCACTTAGCATAGAGGGCTGATGACTCATGAGGTAGAAAGATTCTGGCACTCCAGAACCTTTCTACCTCATGAGTCAACGTACCGTCAAGTGCAGCGTAGGACTGCAGAATCGAGCTGAATTCAAGCCTATCTATAGCGGAGGCCTATGTCCAGCAGTGCACGTCTTTGGAATGAAATGGCGGGTGTTTCTCACTGATCAGATTGGCGACTACAAAAAATATGTCTGATCTACATTGCTATATAAATTAAAACAGGCGCACTTCGACATGCTTATAACTTCCGAACCCTTAAACCGATCGTCCACCGCCAGCTAAAGGAACTAAGCTAAGCAAAACTAGGAAATAAGTTAGAAGGCTCAATAACGAGGCAACCCTTGGATGGTCTAAATAGACCTAGATTATTTTCAACCGATTTCCTAAAAAGATGTTCTCACTCAGGCTTTCGTTTTTTTGTATGTACGAGTATGTTACGTGATTACTTCGTCAATTATGAACCGATTGTAATAATTTATTTTTTGTTTGGTAGATATAATTTCAGATTTGATCCCATTTAAATGTTATAAAAATCAGGTGTGTTGTTTTTGAAAATTAACATTAGCGAATTTTTTAACGATATTCGAAAAATGACAAAACCGCTTTCCATCGTGTACAAAATTCGAATATTTCGCTCGAATCGGTTACGTCATTGTTGATTTTTCAAAAACAGCTCAGCCGATTTTCGTAAAATTTAAAAGGGACCACCTCGGGAGTAGGTACATAAATACCCCTTTGAACTAAAAAATAAGAACATACACAAAAAATTCAAACATAGAACCTCCTCCTTTTATAGTTATGTATACCGCTCATACGATTTACGCGCCATATTTTGAATCTTATGTTCATAGAAATAAAATTGATCTGGGTTTAGGCTGTATAAGATGATAAAAAACAGACTTGCTGTTAGACTTGCCTATGGATACAATCAGATCCATCCATCCAGCAGCCATAAGACGTCCACGGCTGGACATAGGCTTCCCATATAGATCTGCAATAAGACCGGTTAATAGAAACTTGCATCCAGCGCGTTCTTGCGGTCTTGAGTGTAGTTTTACAATAAAATAAATAGATAAAAATAGATAATAGTATGGCATTCATTTTGAAAGATGGCGGACATCACTTTTTGGAAAAAGTCGTATATTTTTTGTTCTTATTTTTGCATGAAAATATCATTTGGAAGCTTTTGAACAATATAATTGAGTTAATATGACTATTGATACATTTTGATCCATCCATCCAACCATCCAGCAGCCAGAAGACGTTCACGGCTGGATATAGGCCTCCCATATAGATCTACAAATAAAAATACACTTTATTTTTATTCATATATATAACAGAACTGAACTCAGGTGTAGCGATAGTCGTAACGCGTATAGTTAACGACTATAGTTTAGCATTTTTCACAGTAGGTATTATTGATTTATCAAAAATGGCTCAGCCGATTTTGATAAAATTTATAATTTATTTAACTTAGGCACGCCATACATTGCTTCTTTCACTCATTTAGATCGTTGTTTGGAGGAAACCATTAGCAATAACAAAAAGCTGAATTGCAGATTCATATAAAGATAGAATAATGATTTAAGGAAAAAATGGTGAAACTTCCGAAGGTCATCTCCTGGTATTGGACCTCCAACAGATCTCGGAAACGGTGGGGTTTAGAGATGTACTTTTTTCACAAAATGTTGAGTACTACCTTGATACTTTTTGGAACAATTAAAAAAAATATGGCTCCCATACAAAAAAAATTGCCGCCATACATTTTAATTTTCATTCAGTTCTATTTTGTTTTCTTTTTTGTTAAGTTGTTTTTAAGGAAACTATTAGAGATTGGAAATATAGAGGTGAGAAAATGATCGTGAGAAAATATGACCAAATCTCGGAAGGTCAATTCTTCAACCTGGACATCTAAGGGATCTCAATAACGGTGAGGTTTAGAGATGTACTTCCTTCACAAAATATTGAGTACTACCTTGGTACTTTTTGGAACAATAAAAAAAAACTTGGCTCCCATACAAAAAAAAATTATGGCCGCCATACATTTTATTTTTCACTCGTGTAGATAGTTGTTTTAGTAGTAGTAGTAGAAACTATAAGAGATAGGGAAAAAACTAATTGAGTTTCGTATAGAGATGAAAAAATGATCGGGAGAAAATGCCCACCTCCTAAGGGAACTCAAAAACGGTGGGGTTTAGAGATGTACTTTCTTTACAAAATATTAAGTACCACCTTGGTACAAAAATCGTCATGGGTATCGTTTTCGGGGTTTTCGGGGGTGGAAAATTCAAAAATGTCATCTATTTTGACATAACAGATGGCGGATGTCACTTTTGTCAAAATGTCGTCATGGGTATCGTTTTCGAGATTTTCGGAGGTGTAGATTTTAAAAATGGCATCCATTTTGACATAACAGATGGCGGATGTCACTTTTTTCAAAAAGTCGTCATGGGTATCGTTTTCGAGGTTTTCGGGGGTGTAGATTTCAAAAATGGCATCCATTTTGACATTAAAGATGGCGGATGTCACTTTTTTTGCAAAAAGTCGTCATGGGTGTCGTTGTCGAGGTTTTTGGGGGTGTAGACTTCAGAAATGGCATATATTTTAAAATTCAAGATGGCGGATGTCACTATTTTGCAAAAAGTCGTCATGGGTATCATTTCCGAGGTTTTCAGGGGTGTAGATTTCAAACTTGAAGGTCTTTGCACCTATAAACACTCTGCACCTATAAACAAACTCGCGGGCCGCATGCGGCCCGCGCACCGCCCAAAATTCTAGTTTATCATATAAACATGGTATTCATTTCTCATTCTTTGAACCTGGAGGTGTAAACTTCTGTGGGCAAAATGGAATGTCGTTATGTATATCATGCAAAAATTCAGGATACTCTAAGTCTACTTCTAAAATATAGCCATAATTGGAGTCATCAGGTATGCTTAAAACGTTAAACATAGTTAAATCTGAACCAGATATTAGTTCGAAATCTGAACATGGCATGTAGGCGCACATTGCATAGCCATATAAATTATTACATTCGATGTACAGTAAATAATTATCGGGAAGAGATTTATCGTAATTATGCATATATTTGTTGTTAGCACTTGCGTATCTAGTAGAACATAAGCAAACGCCTCCTCTAATACCTTTTTGAATCATTTTTATAATATCCAAGTTACTTATAAGTTGTAATTTTATGCCAGTTTTAAGCATCATAGCGTGAAAACTTAATGATGGAGCTGTCAAATAAAATGCTGGGTCCAAGCGATAATTCGTTTTACAGGTTTTGCGAAATTTTTCAAAAATGTCTGCTAGTAGGAGTACTTCTGATTTAAGATATAAATCCGTGTATTCGCCCATGTTTTCTATACTGAAAGTTCTCCAAACACTCTTTGCATGGTCGTAATCTTCCTGAGAAATAACTTCATTGCATAATGTATTAAAAAAAGAGTGAATCGGGGGTAAACATTCTTCTTCGTAAGAGTTCCAGCAAGTCATATGATTATATGGAAAAAATCCTTTACGCTTCAATAAATTTAATTGTTTTTCGCAAGCAAAAGAACGAGACAAATGTGTAAAGTCCTCATCATCTAAAGTAGAAACTAATTTTTCTAAATTGCTGCCTAAAAATTTAAATGAATCTACAAAGCGGACAGCCACGACAGTTCGTTTTTTGTCTACAACGAAAAACTTCGTAAACGAAATGTCTTTAGTTTTAGCAATAATTTTTATTGCGCCTTCCATTTCACCTAGTTTGCGTATAAATAAGTGACAGTCGTATCCAGACAAATTATGAAAAAACATTGGTATGAACTTGGGAAGCTTGAATCGTAAGTTACAGTAGGAATGAGCGGCTCCGCGATATTTTCCCGTTAAGTGACAGTGATCTCCAACTTTATCATCAAACAACAAATTATTACATAGAAAACAAAACTTTGCATTTAAGTGTTTTATTGAGTCTTTTTCTGTAAATATCATTTGAACGGTTTTGCTAAGGAGATCTTGTATTTTAGTTACATCTGCCTGGAGATTTTTTAAAAATTTACTTACACAATCTTTACCCCTATAAGAAACGTATTTATTGAATGTGCTGTCATAGGAACAAACGATGTAATAGCCAAAGGCAGCAGGTATGTGTTTGTTCAAAAACTTAGTTTTGCAGTTACCTAAGTCATCCTGAGTGGTGGTTATTGGTTCTAAAAGTGATTCGAAATCTGCGTAAATAACAAAAGGCAAATCTTGCATCCTCTCGTAATGTTTAAATTGTATAAAACTCCCATCTTCCGGTAAAATTGTAGCCACACCCCCACATATATGAGCGTCTATTTGACTTTCGCTTCTAAAAAACAACATACCTACATTCATCACAGAAAAAAAAATTGCTATGATGCTTAGTAACTTGCGATCTAAGTAATCTACTCAAGTCTTTAATCAAACAGTAATGATTTTGATTACCCTTCTCTATAAACAACCAATTAACATGACGTTTCTTTTTGCGGTGTGATTTGTAAAGAGGACCCACGACATTCATTTTTTTTATCCATAAACGTTTACACTTATGTCGCGGTTATTTTTCTCAAACGTTTTTATATCACAAAATCCAACAGGAAACGTCATGTTTTCAGTGTTTAAAATGTTATCAAAATGAGGGTAAGAACATGTTATGCAACTATTGTGCTTTGCAGGAAATAAAGCCGTCATAGTCGACCATAAAAAACAGAAATTGTCATAGTTTTTTATATTAATACATGCTCTTTTATTTATCAACCACCGCGGCAGGTCTATAAAACTAGAAGCCCTCAAAGGATTGTACTTATTAATATTAACTTCTAAGTATAAGTTTCTAACGAAGTTCCAGCCGCTCTTTTTTTGCTCAAACTGATCAATCTTGGTGCATATATTACGAACTTCTTGAGAGTAGTACTCCTTAAAATCAGAATTCTTATAAAATATTGTATTTTCCGTAGCGAATGATTTTATTTCTACGGAATCGTTTTTCGGTAGTGAAAATTCAGCAAAAAATCTCGAAGTTAAATTTGATTGTATTATGCACAACCTTCTTTGCCTCGATTAGGGCTTGTACAGATTTGCAGAGTTGACGCAAGAAGTGATCGGGGGGCGCGAACGCTGACTCCGGGTGGCTCGAGGTCGTCTCTGACACCGCTCCTACTCTGTACGATGCTATTCGACTACGAAATGCGGTGCTTATCTTTTGAATGCCATCACTGATTTCAATAACACTATTATTTTTATGAGCATTACTCTTCAGATGCGCTGAAAAGCCTTTATTGTTCACTTCTATGTCACACACAGTGCAATATATCTTATTTTTCGTCATTATTTCCGGAAATATTTCCTAAAATAGAGAGATTAAATAAATTGAATAAAAATAAACTAAAAACCCTCCGCAAAGAAAAAAACTAAATAACACACTTAAAATAAAATCAAGAGCATCGGTCAGTGGTCACTATTCAATGAAATAGAAATGTAAACATAAAGGCGTTCTAACACTCTTTGAGTTGAGAGGAACTAGGTACTTCTTTTTGTCCGCAAAAAATGTTCCTTCCGAGTTAAAGGTTAATGTCATTTAATTTTTTTTTAGATTTTCCAGTTCGTCTTCATTACAACAATATTTGATGTTTACTGACGCTTTTTCCCAACGATTTTTGGGCTCTACATTCCTAATATCATTGGTATCGTACACTCTTAACTCTACAAAAAGTCTACCATTGAGCTGCGCGGTGCGGCGCAGCACTCCGTCAGCGACGCGTCGCGTGTATGAAGACACCGGCGGCGGCGGGCTCCTCCGTACTGACTCGGCCTCGCTGCTCCAGCCGCCGTCGCTATCGTTGTTCAGCCAACCGAGGACGTTGCTTCTGCCCGATGCAGACGTTCTCTTTGCTGATGCTGGGGTTTTTGAACTTTTCTTCTTACTGTAATAACAAGGAGAATAAATTATTTTAAAATACGTTAAAAACCTTTTAAAAATTGGTAGATAAACAATTAATTGTTTCTTGAGCTAACTAAACAGAATTAAAATACGAGATAGGCAAGAAACTAATCCATTAAAATATAATTACGGCGAGATTCGTGTAAAACATGGCAGTTTTTATTTTAACAGAAAAAAAAATAAATTAACAAGTATTTACCTTGCAGAACCTTCTTTGTCCGAATCTTGGACGCTTGGGTTAGGCACTTGCCGCATTCGCTGCTTCGGCTTTGCCCTGATTTTCTTAGTAGATTTCTTCGAAGGACTGTAACAAAAATAGGTATGTGTCATTTAAATAAATACTTGCATAAAATATTTTTATATTTTAAAAAGCGGGTAGGAGGTCCGCGCAACAAAACCTAGCCTCCGTATTTTATTCAATATTTTATTGGTTTCCCGTTTATTTGACGCTTGTTCGAGCTTGTATTTCACGGATAAAGGCTCCAGATATATCGCGCGTGTGTTATCTCCGACTATCCCTAAAATAGAAAAGATTCAAGAGGAAGAAACCCGATTCATCTACAGATGGTCAAAGCTGAGAAATCGCCGAATTTTACTGGAATCTAGTGTTCGTTATTCAGTTATTTTGACCACTTCTGTGCTTGTTGGTACCATGGAAACTGAAGAACTGCGTAAAAAAAATTGATTTTCCGTAGTGGTGGGGGATTACATCAAATAACAAAACGTCACCCCGCTCACGCTAATTAAGTGGCGCCATCTATGCATTTTAGACCGCACCACTAACACTCATCGATCGAGATTATTTTTCACAAACCACAGCCATAAGGTTACTGCAGTAAATCACAGAGGGCGTAACCAGTCCTGCGGAGACCTCACTTGCGAGTTGGTGATGAAATACATGGGAGAGTGGGAACTAAACTTTAAAAACATTTTGGAATTTACATACTTTTTAATTTCTTTTTAAAATTAGACGACTAATAATTATAACTATTTTTGATGTTAAGTAATGATACTATAATTATAAGATTCTTTTGTTGTTGTTTTATACTATCTTTCAGATAGCAATATCTTAATTGTTTAAGAATGTCCTTTTTTTTAATTTCATTATTTTTGACTTTTATATAATATCAGAAAAATCACATATTTAAATATATTATTTATTATTTTGGATTGACATTTGCAATTTGGAAATAATTGATTTTTGGTTTCTAACTAGAATAGCTACCTCCTATTGTGTCCCCTTTTTAACATGTCTAGCACCCCTTCGCGTGCCCCTTGCCCTCACTGCCTGGATCCCACCAGGCTGTATGCTGTGCCTCATGGTTTAAGAATACACATCGGTCGGAAGCACAGAGATATCCTATCGCGGAGCAATTCTGTCCCCGTGTGCTCAACTCATTCTGATCCAGTTTCAGGTAACAGTGCCGAAGCCGCAGAATGTTTAAATTTACAGGATCAGCTAACACTTAAAAATAAAATTCGCGTATTAAGTCACAAAGGAGCCAGATGCTTGGCGGCAGGAAAATTATCGTCACTGATCGAGCGGTGCGTTGAAACGAATGGCACGGAGGATTGGCTTGCGCTGTTATCATTCCCTTTCACTGCACTGAAAACGCCCGATCAGTGTGAGAAAAAATCCTTGACAGCAAAAGTAAAGCACAATATTCAGCATAGTCAGTTAGAAGTTTCGACTGAAACCTTGCCCAAAAAACCGCAATCATTGTATAAATCCGTGCAAGCTAAAGTCTTCGAGGGAGACTTAAGAGGTGCATCACGATTACTCACCTCTGATTGCTCGTTTGCTCCTCTTAACAAAGACACGTATGCGGCCCTTAAGGAGAAACATCCGTCCCCAACCCGACCTCTTTATATCCCTCCCGCTCCGGACCCTACCACTGATCCACCCAGCCTCACAGTGAAGACGGAGGATGTAGCGGACGCGCTGTTCTCCTTCTACCGTGGTTCCGCCTCAGGCATTGACGGTTTACGCCCCGAGCACCTCAAGGAATTGATTTCCCCATCTGCCGGCGATAACGGCCCCAGGTTGCTAGAATCTCTTACGCGCCTGAGCAATTTTCTTCTGAAGGGCGGTCTCAATACAGACATCTGTCCTTTTCTTTATGGCGGCACCCTCTGCGCCCTTCAGAAGAAAGATGGCGGCATCAGGCCAATCGCAGTGGGGAATACCTTCAGGCGTCTCGTAGCTAAGCTCTGCTGCCGTGCCGTCAAAGAGTCTATGGCAAACTACTTGCAACCACATCAGGTGGGCTACGGCACTCCTCTTGGTTGCGAGGCCGCCATTCACGCTACTAGGGCTTTCGTTATGCGTGAGGGAAGCGACGACGTCCTCCTGAAACTGGACATCCGGAACGCTTTTAACAGCATAGAAAGGGACATCATATTGGCAGAAGTCAAAGAATCTTCTGTCTGATGTGATATCGTCATAACCCGGCGTATTGTTGTTCGTAAGGTGATTAAGGGCCATTCTAATCTCATGTAGGCTAATGTCCGGGATATCTTCAGTAAAAAAACCGGACAAGTGCGAGTCAGGCTCGCGCATCGAGGGTTCCGTACAAACATATTGTTAAAAAAATTAAAAACCTGTTTTAGCATGTGCTAATGAAGTTATTTTATATTATACCTTACATGATACGATTTACTCACTTTGAATTTTGAACCCATATTTTGTGAATTTTGAGGCCCTATTTTTTGTGATTTAAATAAAAATGTACAGTTTTCAGATTTATTCTTATGTGTACTCTGAGACAATGCTCTTCGCTAAATTTCATAGTTCTATGTCAACGGGAAGTACCCGGTAGGATATGATTTTTCTGAGCGTTGATATATGCGTTTTTTTTACGACATAAACGGCTCTAACTTTTTTATACGGTAACTGAAAAGCTTTTCTTTTACCAACTGCAAGAATTCATACGGACAACAAAGACGGACAGACGGACAGACGAACAGACGGACAGACGGACAACAAAGTGAACCTATAAGGGTTCCGTTTTTTTCTTTTGAGGTACGCGGAACCCTAGAAATAAACAAAGGGATATTTTCAATAATTGTGTTATCACTCACTATTCTAATACTTCCAAGTCACGATAAGGAGCATCATAGGAATGCAGTGAATAAGCAGGGAACAGCTCATGACCACTGGCAACATAATCTGAAAATACATAGAATTTTTAGTTTTCAATTCAGAAAGCATTATAGTATAGTTAGTAGGTACTCGTAGATTACGCAAAAAGAGAATGAAGTCCTGTATTATGTCACGGGCGACATAATGGCGTAATAAACTCACTAAAGCTCGAAACATACTATCGGACGCGGCTTACGGACGCGACTGACAGCCGCGACCTTGACCATGAAAGTACACTGAGCCGTGCACACTATCGGACATAAGTCGCGGACGTCACCTTCGGACGACCTTGAGAGATCAGGCACACCGGATGTTTTAAGACTGTGCATATTGCTAAGTCGCGGCTGTCAGTCGCGTCCGTAAGCCGCGGCCGATAGTATGTTCCGGCTTTAGTCGGTACTGTTTACAAAAAAAGAAACGCGACAAATGTTTGGTAAACAAAAAAAAATTGTCGCGAACGCAGGCCTTGAAAAATTTGACTTCAAATCACTAAAAAAAATGAAATGCTTATCACAATTATTATCAAAGAATAACTCTTTGAAGTAAACCCAGTGCGGGAAGCATTATGAATTAAAATCATTTCATTAATTTATATAAAACATGTTTTTGTACTCTGAAAAAAATATGAGGTGTTCGCTGCTCGCATCATACTAACTAATATTATAAATCCGAAAAGTTTGTTGGTTTGTTCCTCTTTCATGCATCAACGGAGCTACGGGTCCACTTGATTTTGACACACTTGGCATGCATGTAGTTCAAGGGCTGGAAAGTGACTCAGGATACTTTTTAACCCGAAAAAATAAAAGTATAACGCCTGTGGGATAGCACAAAAATCCAATTCCACGCGGGCGGAGCCGCGGGCAAAAGCTATCTATATATATCGAATCCATAAAAGGATCCGCATCAGTTATGGTGATTCAATGTCGTAATGATTTTATACCATCTGACCCAACAATGCTTCAGTGTGGCGTGGCGTGGGTTAAGGCCCCATCAAACACAGGCGGTACGAGCGGTGCTCTACCGCTCGTACCGCCTGTGTTTGATGGGGCCTAAACGGTACGAGCGGTAAAGGGCGGTACGGCAGTACCGCGACCGGACCTGTGTGAGCCCTTCTTATATAACCAGTACAATACAGATGCCCGCCCGTCTGCTATTCCGCTCGTACCGCCTGTGTGTAATGGAGCCTTTAAGCGGGCGAGGAGATAAATTGCGACGTCACAAAAAATCAGTTTATTTCACAGAAGATTACGTATGACTACAATTATGGAGAAAACCTTAAGCGAAGGACATGGCGTTCCGCAGCGTAACGCACGCTGCCACCATTTTATCAAGAATCACAACTCGAGCCGTTCTAAACACAGTTCACCATAACCTCTCCGAACCAGCTCTCTTCCCAACTCACAAGTGACATCTGTCAAGTCATCATCGCATTTTCCCGCCCATCGGCCAATCATGCGATGCACTTGAAACCTCCTTGGAACCAATGAGCAGCGTTCGTCACAAGCGTTACCCCAGGAATGTCGCCACTACCATGCCTAGTCCTTCGAAATTATACTAAGTGGCACTATTTAAAAATAAACTTAAAGCTATTGTCCCGATATATATTTAAAAATGAATAGTGATTGTTAGCCTCGCTAAAACTCGACTAACCGATTCGGCTAATTGTGGTCTTGAAATATCTGTGGTACTTAAGAAAATGTTTAAACGGTGAGAAAATGTTGAAATGTTGTGAGTATTTAATAAAATTACGAATTTTATTTTCCCATACAAAATATTCCTACATGTAAAAGTTGTCATAGACAGTAATTGACAGATGGTGAAATGAAATTCACCGGGTCACCTATTCTTCTTATATACAGGGTGTTTGTTTAATGTCACCCTACTTAATTAATGTCACTCTACGTTTTAATACCTACGTGGCTGCGTCGTACCTACGCTCGAGACGTTTTGGTAGGTAAAGTGTAGAGTGCATACAACACAATTTTCTTTGGAATCCATCCATCCATCCATCAGCCGAAAGACGTCCACTGCTGGACATAGGCCTCTCCTATGGATCTCCAATAAGACCGGTTGGAAGCGGCTTGCATCCAGCGCGATCCTGCGGTCTTAATTGTAAATATTTTAAGGAGAAGCCATCGGCTCCTAAAATACAGTTTTCAACTAGTTTAAGAGCCTTTGGGTCAACTATTACACTGAACATTGTTATTTTATGTCCAAATAAACGATTTATTTATTATATTTATTTAATGAGGTTTCTTTGGAATAGTTTGATAAAAAATTTATGAAACAAAGTCGATCTTTTTATGAGCTAAATATGTTCTATTAATGATATCTATTCCGCGAGAAAAATAATAAAAACATAAATTTAATTTTTCCATACAAAATGTTCTTGCATGTAATAGTTGTCATTGACAGTTGACAGAATATGGTGAGATGAAGTTCACCGGGGCAGATAGTCATCAATAATAATTGACATAGTTAATTTGATACAAACAAGGAATAACTTCGCTAGATCGAAAAATAAACAATTTATTAATTAATGCGGTAAAGATTTTAATTTAATTAGGTAGATATGCTAGATGTTTAAACTTCAAACATGAGGAAGAGTTGAGACAACAAAATAATAAACATAACCGGATTAAATATCCTGCTTCAAAAGTTTCGTCCGTGGTCATAAAACTCATATCTATATTATTTCGTATATAATTTTCTGGAGGATTTTGTAGTGTGCATCATTTGATATGGTATATATTGAAAGCAGTAGTTGAGTTTGATACAGGTTATTTATGTTAACTGGTTATCGACTTCACTAAACAATCATTTATACAGTTCAATGGATATTCAATTTATCATGCCATTCATCCAGATAACAAGGGTAATGCTGGAAGTGCAGTGATTGTGAAAAAAAATCTCCAACACCACGAGGAACTAAAATACGAAACAAATGAGATTCAAGCTGCTGTGATACAAATTAAAACTAAAAAATTTCCCTTAACAGTATCATCCATATACTGCCCACCACGGCATAATTTAAAAAAAGATCAGTATAAAAGTTTTATAGCTACTCTTGGAAACAGATTTCTAGTCGGAGGAGACTTCAATGCCAAACATACGTATTGGGGCTCTAGACTTTCAAACACTAAAGGAAAAGAACTACTTAGAGCCATAAGAGAGACAAAATCTGATGCAATTTCAACCGGTAAACCCACTTACTGGCCGACAGATACGAAAAAAATTCCCGACCTAATAGACTTTTTTATATATAAAGACCTACCTCAAAGCCATCTTCAACTAGAACAAAGCTTCGACATGAGCTCAGATCATTCTCCAGTCTGCTTAGAAATAAGAGATAATGTTTGTTATACTGAAAAATTGCCAACTCTTGTTAATAAACTCACAGACTGGAATAGTTTCAAAACAGAACTAGACAATCTTATAGACCTTAAATGCCAACTAAAGACAAAAGATCAGCTCGACTATGAAGTTGAGCTCCTCATGAAAAATATCCAACAAGCAGCATGGAACAACACGCCAGACATACAAAAAGTAACAAAGGGAAAAGTCTATCCAGCAACTATCAAACAGCTCCTATCTGTGAAAAGAAAGCAACGAAGAATTTGGCAGCAATCCAGAGATCCTGAGGAAAAAAGAAAATTTAACAGCCTGACAAAATTATTGAGCCAATCTATTCAAAACTATAATAATAGTACATTGAACAAATACCTACAGAAACTTACCAGTGACAGCAGTACTGATTACTCCTTGTGGAAGGCTACAAAAAACTTAAAAAGACCTATAGCCCACTCGCCACCGATAAAATCAGGTGATGATGCATGGGCTAAGAACAATGAGCAAAAGGCTGATATATTTGCGAATCATTTAGAAGCCATATTCCAGCCAAATGAAAGTGAATCAGCCGAAATAACTATAACAAATGAAAATATTTTATCTGAAGAAAATCCTATTAAATTAGTCACTCCAAAAGAAGTAATGAACGAAATCAAACGAAATATCAGTCCTAGAAAAGCTCCTGGGTTTGATTTGATCTCAGGTGAAATACTTAGAAATTTACCAAAGAAGGCCCTTGTTAAACTGACAACTTTAATTAACGGCGCCCTAAGACTAAAATATGTTCCAGAACTATGGAAGATTGCTGAAGTGATCATGATTCCAAAACCAGGAAAGCCAGCACATGAAGCAACATCATATAGACCTATATCGCTATTGCCAATAGTTTCAAAGCTTTTTGAAAAACTATTGCTAAAAAGATTAAAACCCGTTATAGAAACTCTGAATCTCATACCAGGGCATCAGTTTGGTTTTCGAGAAAAACACTCAACCATAGACCAAGTACATAGAATAACAAATATTATTGAAAAATGCCTTGAAGACAAAATGGTATGTTCTACTGTGTTCTTAGATGTAGCACAAGCATTCGACAAAGTTTGGCATGAAGGCTTGATACATAAGTTAAGAGCCATGTTACCGAAAGCATATGTAGATATCCTAGAATCATATATGACCAATAGACTGTTCAGGGTTCGACAAGAAGATGCCTATTCAGAACTGAAAAATATCAAAGCTGGCGTACCACAAGGAAGTGTGTTAGGTCCGGTCCTGTACTTATTATACACTTGTGATATACCAGAGTTCAAAAACAACACAATTGCCACCTTTGCTGATGACACTGCTATAATGGCTATTGGCAGTACCCATCAAGAAGCTGCAGAAAAGGTACAATTGGCGGTAAACAAAGTCTACGAATGGACCAAGAGATGGAAAATTAAATTGAATGAAGCAAAGTCAATCCACATAGACTTTAGTTACAAGCAACACCAGTATTCTCCAATTTTCATCAGCAATAAAATAATTCCATATGAGAATACAGCCAAATACCTAGGAATGACTCTCGACGCAAAGCTTCGCTGGAAGGCACACGTCAAGAAAAAGAGAGAAGAACTAAACCTTCGGTACAACAAGATGTATTGGCTGCTTGGGAGGCAATCCTCATTGTCAATACAGAACAAACTATTACTGTACAAACAAGTCCTGATGCCAGTGTGGACTTATGGTATACAGCTATGGGGCTGTGCCGCCCAAAGTAACATCCTTATCATACAGAGATTCCAAAATAAAGTACTAAGGGACATCACAAATGCACCTTGGTACGTAAGAAATGATGATCTCCACCGGGACCTTAAAGTGGAATCCGTAAAAAGTACAATACAAAAATACGCAGAAGCTCACGACTATAGACTTCACCACCATGTGAATGTTGAGGCAATCCAGCTCCTCGACCAAACGGACACAGTGAGAAGACTTAAACGAGCAAAACCGTTCGAATTAGTTTAAAAGTTAATTGAGTGCTAACTCGTAATCATAGTGCTATAGTGCTAGTGCCGCGTATAAAGAACACAATAACGTAGTGTCTTCGCCTTAATAGAGACAATAAGAAAAGTGTTGATGGACACATTCTTAGTTAATTATACCTAGCAATTTAAGTTAGATTTAAATTACTTATTAGCCCATAGCTAGATAGTAATTTTTTTAAGAAAAGCTCGTCAGCGTTTCTTAAACAAAAAAAAAAAAAAAAAAAAAAAAAAAAAACTGGTTATCGATTTCATTTATTAAGATCGATTCGGTGGTAGTTGGATAGAATAAGCAATAATTAATATATAAGGAGCTCATCTTGTTTTCAAAAGTATTTCTGAGCGTCTGTGGGACGCGACGCGTGACCAAAATGTTGGTGTTTATTTGGTACGTATAAGCATTACCATTCAGCGTGGCAAAGCTGCCAGTATGTTGGCCACGCTGCCAGCTGGCAGTGGGCTTGAGCATTTGGATTATATTTAGACCTTCAAGGGCCTACGGATGATCCGATTGCTTTTTATGCAGTAAAAGCATATGTAGTTTTTAGCTTATAAAGTAGTATTGTATAAGTGTAGTAATAAAAGCACTTTAGCCCGAAAAAAAATACACATATTACAGTATTAGCCAATATCTATTACAAAAATAGAACAATACAAACTGCAACAGTTTTTTCAGTAAACATGACATGAAGTAAAATTCTCCCCTTTTGTAGGATAAATGTAAAATTATGTAAAATTAAAAAAACCTCTGTACCTGTGTAAATTTTACCGACATTCGATGTAAAATTCGACCTGTAGAAAAAAACCTGACAAGTGCGAGTCAGGCTCACACTTCGAGGGTTCCTGTTCAGGCGCTAGCCAATCTCTGCAACGATTAGCTAAAGCCTGACGGAATTTCGGTTAGTATAGCCGCCTCACAACCAATGGTTAGGTTCGTGCGACGCCTGACTAACCCACCGACGCAACCGTGGAAGTCCACTACCGTCGCCGTAACGCCTGGCTATACTGTGATAGCAAGCGAAGCTAGGACATGGATTATTCCATCAGCCGTTCGGTCGTCGCGGGGACCTACTCTCTACTCCCCGCCCGCCTCTCTAACTCGTCGTCCCCTGCGCTGCAGACCTCTGTATGGGCTCCGTCTAGATCCTCGATGGTCCGACGGCCGGTCGTCTAGTTGACCTGACTGCTGGCGAAGGTGGACCCCTGACTCCGAGTGCAGCCGCCCGAAGGTACTCGCCACTGCACCCCTCTAGACTCCGAGTGCAGCCGCCCGAAGGTTCTCGCCACTGCACCCCTCTTGTAGTGAATCAAACAACTGTTACATTGCGATTGATTTTATTACATGCTTAACTACTATTTATACCACAGTCTCTTACATCTAATTGGTCTTGAAGTAAGCCTAATTTGATGACCGTGCATATTTGTGTGCCGCTGCCTCGCCTGGATGGTTGACGATGAATCTGGGTCGCGACTCTGCAGATTCCGCCGGCTGACGCTATCCGCTATACGGCCCAGTATCGACACGCTGAGCTAAGCATGTTCTTTATGGACAGTTCCTTACTAACATATTGTTAAAATAATTAAAATCCTGTTTTAGCATGTCCTAATGAAATTATTTTATATGACACCTTACATGATATGATTTACTCACTTTGAATTTTGAACCCATATTTTGTGAAGTTTGAGGCCTTATTTTTCAGATTTATTCCTATATGTGTACTCTGAGACAATGCTTCTCGCCAAATTTCATAGTTCTATGTCAACGGGACGTACCCTGTAGGTTTTGATTTTTTTGAGCGTTGAAATATGCGTTTTTTTACGACATAAACGGCTCTTACTTTTTTATACGGTAACTCAGAAGCTTTTCTTTTACACAACTGCAAGAATTCATAAGTTTACGTATACAGTTTAAATTTCAACTCGATATCTTTACACGTTCCCGAGATAAAGAGTCTTGACATACACCCAGACGGATAGACGGACAACAAAGTGATCCTATAAGGGTTCCGTTTTTTCCTTTTGAGGTACGGAGCCCTAAAAATCAACATCGTCAAATTAAACGCAGGCAAAACGTAAATGTAAAAGCAGGCGGAAGCAAAATCGTTGACTTAAAATGGAGACCTCTCTCACTTCGTTCGCTCGGTTTAAAACGCAAGCAAACCGTTAGGTGTTGGATGTCAAACCTAATTTGGTTGGGATCAGTTCGAATAATAGCTCTTAACCTTTTGCATGTTGTTGCCTAATGTCTACATTGTTTTGTGATTATTTGTGAAATAAAACCGGTATCAATAATACAAAACATCAATTATGTAATTTTTTTTGTAAGAAAAAAAATCTTTTATTTATACAGGGTTATTGATAAAGGGAGTAAGGCGAAAGAAAGTGGTTCAAGTCATTTTTGTGAACCACTGTGTGAACCACTTTAATTATGGGACTAAACCGGCGTAGAGAAAACAAGCCATTATTTAAATTGACCCACGAAACGGATTCGACGCGTATATTTTTTTGTTTATGTGTAACCACATTACTTTTTACTTATACTGGGTGACTGATAAACATTGAGCAACCTTTTAGGGGATATTTTGTACA
This sequence comes from Hypomecis punctinalis, assembly GCA_949316475.1. Taxonomy (NCBI): domain Eukaryota; kingdom Metazoa; phylum Arthropoda; class Insecta; order Lepidoptera; family Geometridae; genus Hypomecis; species Hypomecis punctinalis. Next base: position 6,358,160 of record OX438822.1, read on the forward strand.
TCATAACTAACAAATTTTGATCTGCGACTTTTGTCAAAACTAAAAAAAAAACAGCTGTTCTATACATTTGGTCGCGGGTGAACGATATTTTTCTAAGGAACACCAATGTTTTGTTTGAGTTTTGTCAAAAGTCGCAGAACAAAAGTTGTTAGTTTTGTTAAAACAGATTAAGTCCCTAAAAGGATGCTCAATGTTTACCAGTCTCCCTGTATAGTGGTCCAATTTCGATCAAAAAAATATTGGAAAGAGTATACTTCAAATTTGGTCCTATTTCAATTTTATCAAAATCGGCTCAGCCATTTTTGATAAATCAACAATATAGTGAAAAATGCTACATCGATCCGTGCGAAATATTCGCGAATTCTGTACACGGGTGAAGTCAGTCATGCCATTTTTTGCAAAAAATAATTATATGCATTAAACTCAACAAAAAATCTTTACGGACATAGTCAAAAGATCCATGTTGAGTTATCCTCTTCAGTAATTGCTTCCAATTTAAATTGTAAAGGTACCTATACCTACCTAACAGTGAGAAAATAGTAATCTGTATTCTTTTTATATGCCAACATTTACATATTCATAAAGGTCAACTAGTATTTAAAATCAGATTTTATTAACAAACATCTTGACGCCCGTGGCTTCACTTGCGTTGTTTTATTATAGCTAAATACCTACTAGAATTATTATAGTTAATTCTGTCGTCTAATTACGGAGATAGCGTGGTTATTGCACATTTTATTTGGAATGTAACTCAGGTGACTTTTATCAAGATCGAGTACTAACGCGCATACTAAGCGCGTGGTAATGCGAGACGAGCCTGCGTTAGCACGTTTATAACACGCTTTTATCAGTTTCACCTGTATGTTTGCTTGCTTGTAACCAACCCCTTTGAATCGAGTCAAAATCGAGCGATTTTGACTTACTTTAATCGATTAGATGCTCTTCAAACTTTGCCCATCAAAGACCGATGACAAAGCATTTAATGGATAAAAAAAAATGATGACTCCTAAGCGTCATTTTTAGTTTTTTTTTTAATTATATTTATATTTTTATGTGTATGTATGTTTTGCGATGACTCCGCCAATTTATAAATCTATTTTGATAATGTATTTTTATTTGGTTGATACTTTAGAAGTTCCGTGAAAGTTTTATCAAAATCGGTAGTGATTTATGAAAAATCATCGAACAATGGCAAACATCGATTTGAGCGGTCGGTTGTCGGCGAAAAATACCTAATTACTATTATTTTTGGCGAAAAATGATTTTGATTATTTTTGGCGAACAATGATTATGATTATTCTCGAAATGACCTGGACAACCATCTATATAAATTGTTAATTTTACGCTGTTTATATTAGATAGATAATTTTTGATATTACACAATACTCAAATATCAGAAAATAAATGTTTAAATAGTGTTGTTTTTAATTTTCAAACGAAATTTTAAGTTTATTAGGTATACATTGATGTGTATAAATAGTTCAATGTTATTAACCTAAATTTATTTTTCGTCGTGATTTTGGTTAGCTACTAAATTGAACATCATTTTCAAAACCCCGAAGGAGTCGCAAAGATTTTCCGGAATAGCAATAACTCATGTATAAATAATTTTTATCATGTACTCAATATTAAATAATTTTTGCGAATTTCATCTAAATCCATTGAGTAAGTTTTGGTGTACGATACTTTGTCTGTCAGTCACCGAGACAAAGAGTTTCAAAAGTAATATATGTATGCATAACAGGTTAAGCATTATGTATCCAGTCTAACATAATATGAAGTCAGTCAATAAATAAACGCAGGGTTGTCATGTTGTATTTGCTTCTCGTTTCTTGTGAGTTTCACTTACTTACTTTATACTTACGATTTAGTTGTGAAGACTGGGAAAGTCTAGTGATAGTTACACCCGCCTTAAGTCGTGAGTTCACGTCCCAGTCCTGTACCATTGAGTTCTTTAAAAATGTGTGGATTTTCACACCACTGGCTTTTTGACGAAGGAAAACATCTTGAGGAAACTTGCAAATGTTCGTAGAAGAAATTCGATGGCAAATGTGAATCCATGAATCTGCACTGGGCCAGTGGGCGTAGGGGATATGTACCAATCGCCTTTAGTGGAATCTACGTCCTGCAGTGGACTATCCAAAAGGCTGGCAGTACAGTCCAGTGGTAGAGAAAACATCGTGAGGCATCCGGCAATCAGCATGCGGCTGTAGAAGAAATCCCATGGCGTGCATCATGGTATGGTCTAATCGCCTCTCGTGGGTAGAGCTATGTTCAGCAGTGACTCTCGTGGCCGGTACAATACAGCACATTTATCATTCTTTCCCATGACAAGTCATCACTACCCAAAAGTTAATATAGGTATATTACTTAGTTTTTTCCAAATTGTACGAATAAGTATAAATATTATGTAAATTCAGTAGTGTCACGGGTAATGACCAAGTTCACGGGTAATTAGATTGTATAGACTAAGCAGCCATAGAAAATTAATCGTGCCACGGAGAGAGAAATTTCCTTTGGCACTACTGGTTGAGCCAAGCAGTAGATCCACGGGGGATAGACGGATAAAAAGATATTGTACTCGTCGGAGGAGGTTTTTACTTGAAAGGGGCTTTTGCTAAAACCAAACCAAATCTATTATAAGCTTTTAAATAATTTCACCTACCCCGTTGTGTCGGTCTGTAATCAAATCTTGCAAGTTATATTTCATCAACTTCCCGGTTTTTGATTGAGCTGAAATTATGCATAGGTACATGTGTAAATTGCGTGACGATGCAGTATTACGAAGAGTTTGAATTTAATTTAAATACGATCAAATCACGACAAGAACATTATTATTACAAACTTTAAGTACCTACTTGATAAATATAATTATTTGCGATTATTATTATATGTACGAAAATTTAATAGACATTATTATTCGGGTACCTACCTATTTATTTAATAACACTGATATTTTTTTTTTTTGCAACTGACATTTTAACAATATAAATATACATGTAAAAACACCAAAAAGGGTGCCTTATTAAATTCACCACTCGGTACTCCTTAATTACATTAGTAATAAAATATTAAACTGATTCAACTAAAAAAACAAAACAACAAGTACGCTTAAAGTACCTAAATACCACGAACTAAATAATAATAATCTAATATTATTATAACTGTGAAAAAAAATATTTTTAGATATTATTATTAATGTTGTTTCTAATGCTAAAACTGTAAAAAAAATAATTGTTGGATATTATTACTATTTGAAATGCTAAATTCCAGAATATAATGAGTACGACCTAAATATTTGAGAACACAATGGAGGGCTCTGGCGTCTGTAACACAGTTTCGTTACTAGTACGGACACCAGCAAGTAATTTATAAAAACAAGAATTTGTACCTAACTTGTCTCTCATTTTATAAGCGTCGTAATGCTGTTGTAAATCAAATTATTGTACAGTTTGTAATCTTTTGGTTCAATAAAGCAATTATTTATTTATTTTATTATGATGACATGGCGCTGATCTGATGATGGAACTGGAGGGTGGCCAAAGGAACATTGCATTGAAACGACACAATTTCATTGAATTTGGGCTCATTTAAATAGCCTTGACGAGTAGTCTGTCTTTCAATGGTAACCAGGGTCTGATGATGGAGCTGGAAGGTGGTCCTAGGAACTATGAAACGAAACGACGCAAAGCCATCGAGTTTCGGCTCGTTTGATTCGTCTTGGCGAGTACTTCTTCGATTAAAAGATTGTTTTTTTTTAATTTCTAGGATGTTTGGTGTACCAGGGCAGCGTTTGGAAAATTGCGTAACTTCTTCTCGTCCGACATACCTCAGTGCCTCAAGTCGAAAGTTTTCGACCAGTGTGTGTTGCCAGTGATAACTTATAGCACAGAAACGTGGTCTCTCAGTATGGGCCTCATTAGTAAGCTCCAAGTAGAGCTCCCAACGAGCCATGAGAGGGCTATGCTTAGATTTTCTCTGCGAGATTGAATCAGGAATGAGGAGATCCGTAGAAGAATCAAGGTTACCGACATAGGCCAGCGGATTAGCAAGTTGAAGTGGCAATGGGCAGGGCACATAGCGCGGAGAACTGACGATCGATGGGGTCGAAAAGTTCTCGAGTGGAGACCACGTGCCGGCAAGCGCAGCGTAGGACGTCCAGCCACAAGGTGGACGGATGACCTTATTAGGACCGCAGGATCGCGCTGGATGCAAGCCGCTATCAACCGGTCATATTGGAAATCATTAGGGGAGGCCTATGTCCAGCAGTGGACGTCCTATGGCTGAAATGATGATAATGATTGGTGTACCAGAGTTAGGAGTAGAAATTAACACGGATCAACATTCAGCATATTGGTACTCTGCCATTCCTGAAAATGTTTAAGGTTCCTTCAGCACACTTATTTATTAATGACCTTAATAGCTAAAATTTCAAATGTACATTTTCAGGTGTGGCTGCCAGTGCCCATGAGCTGTATCCACACTATCACCAGCATCCTTATAATGCTCCGTTCCGTGACTTTCGAATAGAAGAATAGTAAGTAAGGCTGTTATCGAATCTTTTTTCACATTTAATGTTTGTTGCGTTTGATTAGGTACATACAACCCGTTGTTAAGCAGATATGTGGTCTAGGGTGTAACACGCTAATTTACTAATCTTTTTTAATCTTTTACTTATCTCAAGAATAATCACTTAATGTAGTTTATAGTACTGTGGCGTCTTTTAATAGTTCATTGCTAAATATAGGTACCATCCATGAAATGTCTTTTTTACCACTATGGCTCATTTGCGAGTCGATTGATTTTTTTCCGGATATGTGAAGATTATTTCGTCATATTTTTCTGAGCAAAAAAAGCATCCATCACTGTGAAAATCTGAACATAATTTCCGAAGAACTCATCAGCATAGAACCGATGATTAAAGCAAGCATTCTCGCATCAGGCCTTAGAAATAACTACCACTCTCGCTTTTCCTGACAGAACCGTGAACATTTTCCGTGATGACAATATCTCATGCAAATTGATACCCAATGAAATTATTACCCAACAGTGAGCACGCGTGCACGTGTGCTTTACCTCCATTCCCCAAAAATGGCCGCTACCAAGTCCTGGAGCCAGATTTCTCGAAGTTTTCCACTGGAAACCAACGCAGCTGTTTCGTCTTGACGTTTGAGTGCGCTCCTGGGTACTATAAAACTACTGATAGTACTTTTACCTGTTATGAAAATGGATATACTGTTGGTGCCATACCTAAGTGCCTACGTAAGTACATATACAATATAAAAATTTGTTTATCAATTCTTAGCAAGCTAAAATGGCAGTGGGCAAGGCACATAGTTTGAAGGACAGAAAATAGGGCAGTAGAATTCTCAAATACGACTCAGAGGCAAGCTCAGCGTAGAAACGATCTAATCAAGCCGCAAAAACACGCTGGATGCAAGCGCTTCCAGGTCTTATTGGATATTTGTCTTTTCCTGTCATCATAATATCTTTTGTTTAAGTCTACATATAATAGATCCAACCGTTTATTTTCTTTTTGTCAGCATCAATAGAACGTAACTGCGTCATGTTACGCAAAAGTTCACTTATAAATGCGAGGTTTTAAAAATATGACAACTGCCTAAGTTTGCTCCTTGATCCCGTATAATAATCATCTTTGACAAATTGAGTCCGTAAGTGCAGTAGTTTTTTATAAATTACATAAAATAACAAACGTTTTTAAAAAATTACGTTCTATAGCTACACGATATACGATAGCCATAGAACATAAATTATTATACGGGATCATGGAGCAAACTTAGGCAGTTGTCATATTTTTAAAACCTCGCATTTAAAAGTGAACTTTTGCGTAACATGACGCAGTTACGTTCTATTGGTGCTGTCAAAAAGAAAATAAACGGTTGGATCTATTATAGATACGGGTACCCGCCGCGTGCCTTAAAATCTGGGCAAAAAGAGAAGCGTCGTAGGTGAGGTCGCCCGTGTGCTATTTTACTAATATTGTTACGTTGCCAACACTGCTCTGTCATTGCTAGTACAACTAAAAGTGTTCGATAAGTACTTGGTAGACACCAATTCGGTTTTCATCAGTACTCGCGTCTATCAAATATAATCGGTACCTTGGCTGCTGATTTAAATCTTATTGATCGTTCACCGTATCGGCACGACTACCTACCTCTTTTTCTCGGTTCTCTTTTTGAAGAAACTCTATAAAGCAACAATGAATGGCAGCTTGGAACACTAAATAAGTTCAAAGTCAAAGTCAAATTTCATTTATTCCGTAGACATAACAATTGCACTTGGAATCGTCAATTAACAATGTTTGAAATACTTATCTACAATTACATACTACATTTGAACCAATTTATCAATTCTTTTAATAACCAATTTTAAAAAAATAACTAATGTATAACAAAGTCAATGTAAACTTACTAATGTCAACGACAACAGACATCAAATAGAATAAAAAACATTGACTATTATAGAAAATCACAGAGCTATTATAGTAGAAAATAGATAATCATCACAGATAAAAAATAAATAGCTTATTTCGTTATTCATAAATAACGGTTATTGATTATTGAGTTGTTGCGCAATATCAAATTTATGGGTCAGCGGGGGTGAGGGATGGGTTTCTCCGCAGCTTGAGCGTATTTTACAGTCGCCATAATGTTTGACCCTAATTATCAAATTAATTAGTGAGGTAATAATAATAATTAATAAATAGTATTTATGGTATTTATATCTGTTTTTTTATCCTATTTTGTTCTTTTGTACAAATATTGTAAAAAAAACTTAGATTTAAGATAATAAATGAATATAATAATAATAATTAATAATTATTATTCATATGCGTGTTCTGGAATATTAATTTATAATTGAGAAAAACGGAGGTCAAATGGAAGTGTTTAATTGCTTTAGAAGAAACAAAAATTTAAATCACCCAAAATTAGCATATTTCTTTGTAATAAACAGTAAAACCAATTGCCCTTGGTCGAGAGCGCGCAAAAATATATTTTTCTTTGTGATTTTGCCTTTTCATTTTAATAATAAACTCATGGTAACTTTACGAGATATCGGCCATGATATAAATGTCAACGAGGTTCATTAGCAGAAACCAAAACAATGATCAGTTGATACATAATTATCTTTCGCAAAAAATCGAGATACCGACTTCCACCGTGTACGGAATTCAAATAGTTTGCACAAAACGGTGTGACAATATATATTATTGTTGATTTATCAACAACGGCTCAGCCGATTTCAATAAAATTTAAATAGAACCTCCTCGGTAGGACCTCCTCTCTTTCGATTCCAAATTTTTTTTTGATTAACACTACAATACATATTTATTGGTGTTTTTTGGGCAACCGCCTGAAACTGCACCCCTAGAAATAAATAATTTATCATCATTAAAGTAAATTCGTAAAGTATCAGGGTGGCTAACCCTAGTGTCAGAGATTTTAAGCCACATGAAGGCCTCTGACATGGTTATTCGGTCAAGACAACCGGCCCCCCGAACGCCTAAGCAATAGCAATCGTAATAGCAATCGTTTATGACTTCATTTTAGTTATTTGGCACCGCCTATGTGACGTTAGCCATCAATTGCTTTACGCGGATTGCGAAAGCAATCGTCGAATGAACAAATTTGATGGCTAACGTCACATAGGCGATGCCAAATGACTAAAATGAAGTCATAAACGATTGCTATTATGATTGCTATTGCTTAGGCGGTCGGGGGGCAGGAACTACAATTTGTGTCATCAGAACCATGGTAGCGCTCAGTTGTAAATGCCACGTAGTAGCAGCCTTTTTCATAGTCCACTGCAGGACGTAGGCCTACCCACGAATGGTGATTGGGTCATATTCACCACGCTGGCCCAGTGCGGGTTGGTGGGTAACAGAACAACGGATAGACTTAATTTTTGGGTAGATTCTATTGGGTATAGTTCGTTGGACTTGGTTGGAGAGTGACATAAGCTATTTTTCATTAATATGAAGTAAAAATAGAAGTTTCAATGGGATAATATAAAAATCAAAATATGACATGGGTGAAGCCGCGGGCTTAAGATAGTTATCTAGTGATCTTTATTCAATTGAATTCACAGGCTTGGCCAGGTCCTTTATTAGACATCAATGGAGCCTAAGCCAGCATTGAGCAGCTCCTTTTAAAATTTTGAAATATAAAAACAACAGTAGATATAAAGAGGTATAAGAATCATAGCGTTGTAGACAAACTATGGCATATAAAAGACTTGAAATATGGTTGGGGAAAAAGTTTCTTCGCATTTTTTAAGAAAATTTAAAACATTTTTTTATACAGTTTATTCACATTTAACTAAAGTATGTAGGTACCATTTTGTTCGATAACTTTTTGCCATCTTGTAGGTAGGGACTTGATCCCAGTGCTATATAAATTTTGGGACTTCTGATCAAAATACCGCGACAAGTGGTTTTGGCAGTCCTCTAGTGATGTTAACCTGACACTACCTAAAGAATTCTAAAGAGATCGAAACAAGTGGAAATCTGAAGATGCAAGGTCAGGACTATACGGCGGAAGCATTAACACCTCCCAGCCAAACTCTCTTAATTTTTGCTGAGTGGCTAAAGATGTGTGAGGTCTAGCGTTATCACGATGAAAAACCACACCCCTTCTGTTGATTAATTCCGACCGCTTTCTCTCAACTTCTTGCTTTAATCTGATCAATTGTTCGCAGTAGAGTTCAGAATCGATGGTCCTGCCTAGTGGTAACAGCTCATAATGAATAATGCCCTTCCAATCCCACCACACGAAAAGTACATAATACGGTTCATTAGGTTTCTTTCAGTGAGCTCGTGAGGTACCCAAATATAGAGCTTTTTTGTGTACCCAGTTTTTTCAAATGCGCCAAAACTGTTTTGTGGTCAATTCCCAGTTTTTCAGTTACGTTGTAACTACTGATATGCCGATTTTGCTCCACTTTTTCAAAAATAGCATCCATTTTATCCGTAATAGGGCGACTACAGCGATGTGCGTCTTTGACATCAAAATTTCCGGATTGAAAACGCTTAAACCAAATTTGTGCTACTCTCACAGACACTGCACTAGGTCCATAAACATCGCAAATTTTTTTCGCGGCTTGCGTTGTATTTTTACCTTTTTTGTAGTAAAATTTTAAAATGTATCGAATTTCTTCATTAGATTCACTCATCTTGACAGTACAAAAAACAAATGAAAATCACACATTTTCCTAATTTGAATTCGGAATTATGTTCTTTAAAATTTAAACTTTTAATGATTTTAAAACCGCCAGCTACAAATAGTATAGCCAAAGAGATTTTATTACAAGTTCATACGTATGCGAAATGCGAAAAGACTTTTTCTCCAACCTAATATTAAAAACGGGCTATTGTGGTGAAATTTTAAATGTTATGTAAAATTGGAGTATGGTATAAAGTTCGACACCCAAAAGTTTTCAAGTTTTCTATTCCATCGTGCATCCATCAATTCAAAAAAAAAAAAATTCAAAAACTTTATTAGGACACAAAATATACATGCTATTGAATTGAATCCACCGGTTCCGAACTAGTTAAAAACTGTGTCTCGGAATCCGGTGGCTTCTCCCTATAGTTGCACTATATTAAAATAATTATAAATAAGGAACTTGAATCAATATTAACAATAAATTTTGAAATAATATTTAAAATAATAAAATTTAAACATTCATACATAAGCTAATTAAAACGTATTAAAACTATGATAAGCATAGTTAGAATCGTTTTTTAACATTAATAATTAATAGAAAAAAATTTAATGAGCCATAAGAAGTCCACTTCTAGACATAGGCCTCCCTTATGGATCTCCAATAAGACCGGTTGGAAGCGGCTTGCATCCAGCGCGATCCTGCAGTCTTAACGAGGTCATCCGTCCACATTGTGGATGGACGTTCTACGCTGCGCTTGCTGGTACGTGGTCTCCACTCGAGAACTTTTCGACCCTATCGGTCATCAGCCCTCCGCGCTATGTGTCCTGCCCATTGCCATTTCAACTTGCCAATCCGTTGGGCTATGTCGGTAACTTTGGTTCTTCTACGGATCTCCTCATTTCTGATTCGATCTCGCAGAGAGACTCCGAGCATCCGAGCAGTTTTCTATTCTAAGTAATTATTATACTATTATTTTTCAGCTGTTTGTAGAGAAAAAGGGGATAGCGTATTGTCATGTGGTTCTGGTTGGTTCGACCATGAAGCGGAATGCATCTTGCCTCGTGAGCACAGCAATAACATTATCGACCGATGGATGAATACAGGCGCTGTTGGAAATAATGGAGAAACTGGAGACAAAGAAGATATAAAGGATAAAGAAGATATAAAAGATAAAGAAGATTCGAAGGATAAGGAAGATATAAAGGAAAATGAAGATGCGAAAGAAAAGGAAGGTGTTAAGAATGGCGACAGAGTTGAAGTAGCAGAGCCTGAAATCAGCTTAGCCGATCCGCGCGGTTGGTAATTATAAATTTTATTTATGTATTAAACGAAGTTCGGTCGCCCCAATGAACATAAAAGAAAAAAAAATCAAAAATCAAGTAATCCTTATAAAATTAACCGTACCACTACCAACGATAAAATTTCCCTACTTTTATAGGGTACACAACATATACCATGTACAAAACATGTTAGCTAGAAACCGCATGTAAATATCACATAGGGAATATAATTATGTTGCAATACTTGTTTAATGGTTTGTTACTCTTTCACGCAGCTAAAGAAAAAGCAGATCAACTAGATATTTTCCATGGATAAGTCAATAGCTAGTTCAAAGGTTGGAAAGTGACTTATGCTCTTTTATCCAGAAAAAATTGAAGATTTTTATGGGATAGTATAGTAGCACTAATGTTGTTCTTTTAGTAATTGCACTGAAATTAAAATATCTCTGGTTCACTGTCAGTAGAGGTAGGCGTTGAAATTAATAAATATCAAGACACTATTTGCAAATATATAATATATTAATATTCACAAATACTAATTGAAATAGTAGATTTAAATTTTGAACATAAATGTAAATTGATATATTATGTTCAATTTTCCACAAGAGAAAATACTCGTAGCATTCTAAATTTTAAAATTGCGCGCGGTTCGCATATTCAGAACGCGCTGAGCGGAGGTCGGTAGCGATCACAGAAATGAGAGAAGTTCTGCTGTTCTGTGGTAGCGATGGCGACCGCGAAGGTTCGCTTTAATAGCACAACAATTACAATATCACGCCGGCAAAGCCGCTCGTTAACGATCATTCATTGTTTCAGAATGCGGTTACTATGGACTGAATGTTAGAAACTTCCTCGTTGGGGGAAGACCCGCGAAGGCGGAGGAGTTGCCGTGGCACGCCGCGATATACACAAAAAGAACGGCTCCTTACATGCAGATATGTGGAGGGAGCCTCGTTTCGGACAAAGTTGTTATATCTGGTGAGTTGATACGTCCGATTATAAAGAGGTACTTTTTTACTGACAGCTACGTAAGGACAAGTGCCTTTATTAACTACCACTAAATACAAGACTTACGTAATCTAAAACTACTACCTACTACATAAATTACAGCCGAAGCGATATTGCTAGCCCTCGCCTACGGCTTGGGCTATAAGGAAGCAGAGGCTGTAATTTTCAAAGCGCACGTATGTCATACGACGTTTTACTACATATTTACGAGGAAATTAATAAAACTCTGACTTTCTTAAACGAATAAATCTTTAATTACTTGTTAAAGCAGTTATAGAAATTTGAACAATTTTTAAAAGTGATTGGTACGAGTACGTTGCCAGTTGGCATTTTTAATGTCGTCAAGTTATTATTATTAGTTACAATTTCCCCAGTCTCTCTCTCACTCTCTTAAGTGAAAGTAAATTCATCACTACTTGACGACATTTTCAAATAAAAACAATACAGCGAAAAGAAAAAGCGCGCGAAATAATTTTTATCTCCCAAAGTTAATTTTATTCATAAAATATTGACCAGTTTTCTGACATAAAAACTCTTTGCTAAGATTTTAAAAAGTATCGTTCATTTTTAGACGGTGCATCTTAAAAAACCATGCATGTTACTTTATTTAAAAAAAAAAACTCGTGCGTTTTACATTACAACAACGCACAAGTGCGTAACGTAATACATTACGACATTGAAATTGCTGTAATTACAGCCACTTTACGAGCAAATAATGTTATAAAATACATAATCTAAAATTACTAATACATAGCAATTGGATCATCCAAAGACCCTTCAAGGTCTAAAGATAATCCAAATGCTTAAGCTTAATGCTTGTCGTTCACAAGAGTTTCTTGTAAACAACAAGCATTGCCATTCAGCGTGGCAATGCTGCCATCATGCTGGGCACGATGCCAACTGGCAGTGAGCTTGAGCATTTGGATTAGCTTTAGACCTTGAAGGGTCTGTGGTCTGGGAGTTTCTTGTAAACAACAACACCCTTGCAAGACTAGGTAGCTAGGTAAAATCATAAATAACAACGTTTGTTCTACGACTTATGATATTTTGTTAAATTATTCTTTCACTAAAAATCAGTAATACGTTATAATTATTATTGTTTCCTTTTAATGTTTTAAACTCTAAGCGCATTGCAAATCGTAGGGGTTGGTCGGAGCATAGAATAAGAACTAAAGTTATAGAAACCGTACTAAAATAGCAAGAAATATACATCACTTTGTCCCATTTTAAATATGAAATTTAAAAGGTGTTAGAAGAAGATGCACGTACACCCAAACTTACGCAATTTCGAAGGGTTTCTCAAACTAGCATTAAACTAACTCGCCTGTCCAATTTCATAAAGGTTTAACTTTTTGAATTGTAGTAGGAAGGTAAAATGATCAGAGATTTGAACCTTGTGCTGAAACTAGAGGGTTCAAATTTCCGATCATAAAAAAGGCAAAGTAGAACCAAATTTTTAACAATTTTGGCATTTCAACTTGTGATTTTGACGTATTCAAACTTAAAACATTGAGCGTATTTTTTTGTTCCACTCACTCTCGCGTATGCTGAATGATATGAATATGACAGCTGTAACGTAGGTTTTATTTGAGTAAAATTTAGCAATACTTCGATTGCTTGTTATTCTTCTGAGGGTCAGAGCGTAAAAGCGCGCAGCGCCAGTACCACAAACATAGACTTATTAATGTCACGATACGACGGTAAAATAAAATTTATTTTTTCCAATAAAAAAGAATCAAATAGAAATGGTGTAATGACATTTAGATACTTTGACATGTAATAGTTTAAAAACCGACACAATAATCATATAGGCGTCTCTTTCAAATGTACGTAATAAGAATAGACCAACATTATATAGCACAGTTTCGCTATAGTGTCTATATTTTTCGCGACTTGACGTGCGTGCCTGGTCCGCCATATTGTGTCGATTGTACTTACTGTGAAAACTGGCGAAATCAATAAGTGTAGTGTGGTAGTAACAATACTGATCCGCCATGTTATGTCGTGTAGGTATGCAAGTTTTTTTCGTAGTTAGGGCAATTCCATTTGATTATTTTTTCATTGATTTTGTCAGAATATTTTGTTGTTGTTTATGATGTTAGCTATCTTAGTCCTGCGAAGTTGTTGGTGATTTTTAAGTCAATCTGTAAATAAAATAGTATACAAACTGAGTGACTAGCCTTGGTGTGAGTATATAAAAAAATATTTAAATTAGTAATTTATTTATTTTTGAGTAGAAATAAATATCATTAACAAAAAATCTTTACTAGATCTTAAAAATATTAACATGGTTGTGATTGAATCTATCTGTTACGAACTTTTTATTTTGAGTGAGTTAATTGTCAAGGCATCTGAAATTATGTTCATAGCTGCCCACTGCTTCTGGAGCGAGGCGGAGAAGCAGCTGCCAGCTTCCAACTACGCGGTGGCCGTTGGCAAGCTCTACCGACCCTGGAATGACCCGCAAGATATGAATGCTCAGAAATCTGACGTGAGTATCTTATTTATATTCGATTTGGGGACGATAGTTCCTGCACTTCCATTCAGCATGGGGTGTTACTCGTATGTGAATTGCCTCTTTTGTGTAGAGTAGTAGTAATGTGGTCTACATTTGGCCACCAACTTGCCTGATGAAAAGTGAAGTTGTAGCCGAAGATAGAGTATGTAGACCTAGAAGATACCTATTCACTTTTAACTTGAAGATATCCAAATTGCAATAGTCAGGAAACAATGACGAAGGCAGGGCATTCCAATCCCTGGCAGTCCGCATTATGAAGGAAGAAGCGAATAAAGCGAAGCAAACTTCCCGGGTAGCATAAAAAAGTTCGAGCTGTTTATTTTGTAAAAAACTGCATATTTTGACACCTATAACGGAATCAAAACCTATAGCCCCTACAGGGTAGAAACTTCTCGTTGATCTATGTAGAACTATGAAAGGAGATATTGCAAAAAGGGCTCTGACTAGGTACAGTAGCTCAAAAACTATGATAAATAAATGCGCAGAGTAAAACAACCGCATTAAATGCTTAATTTATGAGTACTTTTACATTTTCCAATTTGGTTTTTGTTCAGTCCTTGAATTACTGCCATGTTAGTCAGATGTAACCTTTTTGATATAACCTACATAGAAATAATAGCCTACATATAAAAAATGCACTGAAGAGTTTAGTTTTGTTAGCAAAACTTTTCAGACTTTAATGGTACATCAAATTGACACGTTTATAGGTACTTTATACTTCGATTATGACTTTATACGTTTCTTTTGTTTCATTTTAGCGTGTTTTTTTCAGATCCAATAAATAAATAATAATAATTTACTTGTACCCAATAATAATATGCTTAACATAGTATTCAGTAACAAAAGTGACACAAAATAACAATTTATAGGTATTATATATTATTGAACTTGATTGGCATGCGTTGGTTAATAATTAATAATAATATAAGTTTTAATCGATTATCATCTCTCGGACTTTGGTACCTATCCGACACTGAAAGCCCATTTAATGATATAACTATGACTATAATCTATCTACCTTTCATGTATCTGTAATTTTTAAAAATATACTGCTGAATATAGGCCTACGAGTCATATCCACCGCGCTGGCCTTCAGGAGGATTAGGTTGTAACTTGGTGAAGTCACGGGTCACCGAGAAAGTCGAAGGCAAACGTTAAAGAAGTTTGTTTTTATTTTCGTGTTTATCATAAATAATCAAGAATATTTCGTCGTTATATTAATTTTGTAAAACAATCATTAATAGTGTAATGTTATTTATATTCTCTTAAAAGTAACCAATATTTCTGTATAAATGGATCAAAACAGCTGTGAATTATTTCAAAGTAACTTGCCCCACATTCACAGTGCTATATTCTTATAATGGTGATGAAGATCAGGTAACACATAGAAACCTCTTTAGTAATCAAACTCGCGGGAAAAGTTAGATCGAACATAAATAAAAAAATAAAAGAGAATGAAGCATAAATACTTTTTGGCGGGAAAGCGAAAAAAGGAGTAACTAAGGAGGATCGATGATGTGGAAATAGAGCGAGGAATAGAAAAATGATCGTAACCATATATTACTAGGATTATGGAGAATACTGAATAAAATAGTTTGACTACGAAGTGTCTAAAACCTGTATTAATTAACAATCGAAAATCATCCATCGAATTGCAAAGAAAAGTGTTCTTTTCGTTGAAATAAGAATCCAGGATAATATAGAAATCAGTTTTAAAGAGGCATTTATTCATTATTTGTGACATGTTATATTTATTAATGTTTCAAGTCGAGTATGACCGCGTGGCTTTTGGCGGGAACGTGGAAAAATCCGCCGCATTTTATTATTTTGTGAAAAATGTTTCTATCAGTGATAATTCGTTTGCCAATGATTTACTGAGATCTAACTTGACCGCGACTTTTTTGGACTATGACGTGACTTAGACTGTAACTATTTTGATAAAATACCAAAACAGGTTTAATACCTACTTAAACTTAACACTAGCAAATGCATAAACCATGCGACACCAAAATATAAAAGAAGAAGTGAGGCCGCCTTATTTTCAAACAATGTCAATGTAATTTTCAATCCTAATACAAAAAAGTACTTTTAATGGACACTGTTATTGCAAAAAATAACAGGAAACGCATTTTCTGTAAGAAACAAAGCAAATTATAATATACTGTACCCTTTGGTGGCCCAATTTCTATATATTTTTACAATATCTCCTTTGGCAATGAGGAATAATTTTATTTAGGAATAGGTAAATCTAAAAAATGTACATTTTTATATATTATGTATTCACAAAAATAGGGCCTAATACACGAAATGAGGAGTGACTTAAAATTATCATATGACGTTTATTAGAAGAAAGCTTCATTAGCACAAGCTAAAATATGTTTTTAATTAATTTTGTGATGTGTTATTTTCGGTTCACTACGAGAAATGTAAAAGAAATCCCCTCTTTTAGATGACAAGCGTTGACCTGAGGTTCAAACAATTTATTTCTGGGTTTTGTGCTAGCTACGGGTTTTGTTCGGAATCCTCAGAGGGCGAGCTTGATTCGTACTTGTCCATTTTTAGGGTTCCGTACCTCAAAAGGAAAAAAAACGGAACCCTTATTGGATCACTTTGTTGTCCGTCTGTCCGTCTGTGTGTATGTCAAGATTCTTTATCTCGGGAACGCGTGAAGATATCGAGTTGAAATTTAAACTGTATACGTATATCTATGATCTCTTAGAGTTGCGTAAAGGAAAAACTTGTCAGTTATCATATAAAGAAGTTAGAGCCGTTTGTGTCGTAAAAACCGCATATTTCGACACTCACAAAAATCAAAACCTACAGTGTAATTCCCGTTGACATAAAACTATGAAATTTGGCGAAAAGCATTGTCTCAGAGTACACATAATAGGAATAAATCTGAAAACTGTACATTTTTATTTAAATCACAAAAAAAGGGCTTTAAAATTCATAAAATATGTGTTTAAAATTCAAAGTGCGTAAATCGTATCATGTAAGGTATCATATAAAAGAGCTTCATTAGCACATGCTAAAACAGTTTTTTAATTATTTTAACAATTTTCGATGAATGACGAGAAAAGTAAAAAAAAATAACTTTTGTCGATGATGATGATGAGTATAGAGATTTTAACAACGTAGGTACTTTTAGTAGTTAGTTTAATGTAGGTACCCAACTTTGTGAAATTTTCTGGATTTGTACGGAAGCCTCGGTGTGCGAGCCTGACTTGCACTTGTCCGGTTTTTTTTTAAAATTATTAATATTATTTTATCTATGTAAAGTGATAAATCTTTTATTTTAAATTAAATCAAGAACACTCAAATGCTCTAATTAGCTCACTCGGGCGAACTAGAAGTTCAGATCTATCGTACATCGATAAATACAAAAAATATAAACTACCACATCACTATCTTTTGTTCGACTGACGGCCGTCGAGCACAAGTTAGCTCTGTTCACAGAATGACTAAAACGTCGGTTAAAGTTAACCTGTTGATATGCCCTACGTGCTCACTAGCTGTCGCAAGCAATAACAGCTGGTTAACAGACCCTCAATTACATTATGGTTTAACACTACTCGCCTGACACTGCCTACAAACTATTTTAAAATATTGGATAGCTTACTTTTTTGAATCTTTAAGTACGATTATAAGCCGTTAATTAATAAGTTAATTGCTTCTATATTTTTATGGTGTAATTTATCCCAATCTATATTGATTTAGTATGGAGTATTTCGCTGTAAGGTAGTAAACAATATTTATTGTCATAATTTTATTTGTCTTTCCTAATTATAATAATTTCATTTTATAATTTTAATTATGCTATGTAACCCGTAATCTTGGTCATGTTGTAAACGTACGAAATTGCAAAGTAATACGTACCAAAAATTATAATTTATTTCCTATCTACCCACTACTTATGACTTAATGAGAACTTTGGTAAATTCATAACTTATTGTTTAGATACAAGTTTTAAAAGGTGACATTAGCCTACAAAACACTGTAATATTGTGGTAAATTGTAACTTAGTTAGTTAAAGCTAAGCTTTACAAAACATTGTAATTTTTTATTATGTTAATAAAGGTTTCTTAAAATCAATCAATCAATTAATTTTAATTCTGTGCAGGTGGCAGAGATAAGAATCCCTCCTCGCTTCCGAGGCAGCCAAACAAACCTACAAGACGACATCGCCTTAGTGATCGTTTCCACCCCGTTTAGATACTCCGCCGCTGTCAGACACGTGTGCTTGGACTTCAACGCTGCAGAGGACAAGATGATACTGGCTGGCAGACAGGGAAAGGTAAATGAGCCGCGGAGGAGTGCGAAAGCGTGCCCGTAGCACGGTAATGATACCTATGCTGTATTCCGTCTTCAAATAAACGGTCTTCTTCTTCTTCTTAGTTTTGGCGTCGCATTATTGTGCATTTGCCAGTGTCAAGTATTAAGTTTTAATAATTTTTGATAATATTTTATCAAAATAGTCACTGTCATAGTCTCGTCATAGTCCAATAAAGTCGCGGTCAAGTCCAATCATAGTCCAAGTCATACCTCAGTAAAGCAGTGGAGACTTTACTAGAGGCGTCTATGGAGTTTTGGTAACAACACGGAAGAACATGATACGTCACATTATATCACTTGCCTACACTCATGCACGTAAATCAGCTCATAATCAACGAAACACCACCATTTTTCACTAATTATCACTGATAAAAACACAAGTTTAACAAAATAATACAATGAGGCGACATGATTTTTCCGCGTTCCCGCCAAAACTCCAAATAAACGGTCAGGGGACCTAATTTTGAACTTCGAACGCCTCGGAACGTATAAGGAACTTTGACAATGACAGTTCGAAAACCATTTGCCATATTTGTTTCGTTCGTTTTATTTTTAGGGTTCTGTACCTCAAAAGAAAAAAACGGAACCCTTATAGGATCACTTTGTTGTCCGTCTGTCCGTCGGTCCGTCTGTCCGTCTGTGTGTATGTCAAGACACTTTATCTCGGAAACGCGTAAAGATATCGAGTTGAAATTTAAACTATATACGTAAACCTATGAATTCTTGCAGTTGTGTAAAAGAAAAGCTTCTCAGTTACCGTATAAAAAAGTTAGAGCCGTTCATGTTGTAAAAAAACGCATATTTCAACGCTCACAGAAATCAAAACCTACAGGGTACTTCCCTTTGTCATAGAACTATAAAATTTGTCGAAGAGCATTGTCTTAGAGTACACGTATAGGAATAAATCTGAAAACTGTACATTTTTATTTACATCACAAAAAATAGGGCCCCAAAATTCACAAAATATGGGTTCAAAATTCAAAGTGAGTAAATCATATCACGTAAAGTATCATATAAAATAACTTGATTAGCACATGATAAAACAGGTTTTTAATTATTTTAACAATATGTTTGTACGGAACCCTCGGAGTGCGAGGTCACTTGTCCGGTTTTTTTTTTACTAACGTTCCGTTTCACGATTTCAGCTTATGTAGTCTATGGATTCTTTTGAAATTGCCATGTTCAGTACTAACGTTCTGCGTGAAATGACTAATTTGAAATAAATTTCGAGAAAAAAAAGTCATCCTACGTAACTAGGTGTTCCAAGTTCAAAATTAGGTCCCCAGAATGCGAATCATATCTACACCCTCCGGAGCTCGACACAATAGTCGCAGGAGCACGCTGTAGTGACGAACGAACGTGTGGGTTTGTAATCAGTATGCGATTTACCTACCAGACGGGCAGCTCTAGCGCGCGTTATGTGCTGCGTGGCCACGTGGGGCTGTAGATATTTATTTAGAGGACAGGGCCGAGTTGCAATAATGCATAGATGCCGTTGCCGTGCCCCATCAACAAAAAAATATGCCAAATCAATGCCATGCCCGTAGTCCCGACACATGACGCAGAGGCGGAAACACCCCAGGTTTTAGTGGGTATACCGTCAGCTAAAATCGGCAGGGACTTCCACATACCTAACCACCGTTTTCACCTGCAGGCTGGTAGTATGTATCCATCTGCGAGCAAATATCGTGCAAAAAAGTGTCCGAGCCAAAACTCTGCCCAAGCTACGTAGTGGGCAGGCTTTTTAGTTAGTTTAGTAGTTAGACGATTGGACGCCGACTGCACCGCCGCGCGAGGCTAAAGTGCTCGGTCACATGCACTGAGATTCGAGAAAACGGGTCATTGTGAATTAATTAATGTAAATATCTAAGTCGGTATGTATGACGGCGCTCGGACGTTTTTTTTACTACTTTCACTCAGGGACTGTGGCTCTGTAGATATTTGCTCGAAGGTATCCGTACAGGATTTTCTTGGGTCAAAAAATAGTGTCATATGAGTTTTGTCTACTATTTATCTAGATTTTGTTAACCGATGTCGTTGCTGAGGTGATACGTTCTAGAACTTCTCTCGTTTTTTTGACAGTTTTGAGCAGTCAGTCCTGTCAAACAAACGAGAGAGGTTCAAGAACGTATCACTTCAGTAAAGAGATCGGTTAACAGAATTGCCCCGCAGGTCGCATTTTTCAATGAATCTCAATGAAACTTTGTAACAAGTTCTCAGAGCAAATAAAAAATGAAGAGAGAACGCCGTTGAACAGTCAAGTGAGGCCGGTTTTTTATACATATGTGCGTCGGCGTTGTGCCGCTATAATTCGACTGTCAAGCCAAGGCGTAGTTTCGTTGTACGTGGATGTGTGTTTAATTGTCTGTACATGGCGAGGCGTAGTTTTGGTTAGCTTCACTTCACACAACATTCTCTCTTGATTTTTTTTATTTGCTCTGAGCACAGGTAATATAATAAAAATCTTTTTTTTTCTCGTTGGCGTTTTTTGACAGGAGGGGTAATTTGCTCAAAAAGTGGAGAAATATGCTGCCACGCTATTTATCAGCCGATTTCAATAATATTTGGCAAGATTATTAAGTGTCTAGTTTTTAACAAGAATTGCGAGTATCAATCGAATTGGTTTAGAGCGAGTCGAGATATATGCGTAAGAAGATCCTGTTAAAAAAATGTGTCGCGAGATCTAATATTCGAAGAATTACTAGTATTTATATGTCATCATTAGGTAGCAGGCTGGGGTCTAACGAGTGAAGACGGTGCGGCCTCTCCGGTGCTCAAAGTGGTGGACATGCCGGTGGTGCCCATAGACAAGTGTATCGACGAGTCGGACCCCACCTTCAAACCGTTCATAACCAGCGACAAGATATGTGCGGGCTACCAGAATGGTAAGGAATTTGCATTCAAACCTTCTAAAGTTTGATTTTATTCTTTAAAACGCTGAAATTTTGAGCATGTCAATAAGTTAATAACTTCTGATTGTTACATTTTTTTGGCCCTTAACTCAAAAATTGATCTCCAGGAGCCATATTTCTGAAAAGGTAGAATTTTCATTATCATTTCTAACGTTTGCAGAGTACCATCTAGCAAGTGCATGTAGCGCGTTCCTGCAATCTTTATTATATCGTCGGTCCAGTTAGTTGGTGGACGTCCTGTCCTACACTGCGCCTGCCAGTGCGTGGTCTCCATTCTCCGTTCCGTTCCGTCCGTTCTCCTGACTATGTGCCCTGACCACTGGCTTTTCAGCTGGCTAATCTGCTGGGCTATATTAGTAACTTTGGTACGTCTGCGGATCTACTCATTCCCGATTCGATCTCGCAGACAAATATCGAGCATAGACCTCTTGGCCTAACCATACATTGATTGCATTCTAAGATCCATTCAGCCGTTGTACTACTGATTTAATTATAGAGCCCCTGACCTTAACACCCATTTACATAGTTTCACCATGTTTCAGGCACAGCAGTTTGCAGAGGCGACAGCGGTGGAGGCCTGGTCTTCCAAGAGTACAGCTCAAAGAGTATACGTCGTCGGTACACACTTCGCGGGGTGGTCTCCGCCGCGCCCCCTAACGATCATCTCTGCAACATCCTGGCGTGGGCCACCTTCACTCACGTCCTGGACCATGAAGGCTTCATTAGGGAAACTGTAAGTGCAGAATACGAAATCTTCATCATCATCAGCTTATTTCAGCCCACTGCAGAGTATAAGCTGACTTCTGAATCAAAGAGGCGTGGGTTCGATCCCCACCAAAGGCAAGTTTTATGCGATGAACATAGGTATTTGCTCTGTGTCTGATACTCTCTATTTATGTATGTATTTACAATATGTATATAATATAGTATATCAATTCCTGGCAGCCATATCACAAGCTTCGCTTAGTTTGGGGTCAGAGACCGCGTATAAGATGTCCCCCAATATTTGTTTATTTATTTAAGCCTCCTCTTTTTTATGTAAATTGTCCCTGACCTGTGTTAGTCTCATTCAGGCCGCAAAACTTTTGGGTGTCATCACGCTGAGTGTCTACCGTTGAATGGGTCTACCGGGACTGCGTTTCTCTTCACGTGGCCACCACTCAGTCAGAGACCTACTCCACCTGCCATTACCACATCTAGCTAAGTGTACTGGCCAACGCCACTTAAAATACCATATACGAAATACGAGTAGTACCATAGAATACCATACCAAAGAACTATGGATATAATATGCTTATCCTCTGTCAGTCAGTCATACCTCATATTCATATTTATTTATTTGCCACTAAGTGTTACAAAGGTCATATATTAAAGATAGCACTTACAAACTTAGTCGCCCTTTCCGCGCATTGCAAATGTTTTAGCACTATGGCGCTTTTTAACAATAAGGTACTTAGATAAAATTTAATGTGTTACTAAACTAACTTAATACTATGGATAAAGAGTGTCGTAATAGAATATGAGAGGGAAGCGTCTCGATGAAATTAAATATGTCTATTGAATTAACTTAATACTATGGATACAGGGTGTCGTAATTTATTATCAGAGAGGAGCGTCACGTTACCTCAGTGCCCCAAGACGAAAGTGTTCAACGATAACATACTCGTACCAAATAACATAGAGTACCAAATCATCATCACAAACATTGGTAGATCTTCGTTTTGAACTCATATTCATACTATTTCATACCTAACATCGGTAAATAGAAGAAATGGCTAGGAAAATCAAGAAGGACTGAACTTGTTCAATTTTTGCGGTCTGACTATTAGTGTTCTGATTAAAAATTAGCCATCTGAATGGCTCTCTCTGTTGCTTGACTAACTAAGGTCCTGTATGCCTGTATGGGGGAGGTTTTAGAGCATGCTACACAGTTGGCTACATGTTATTTAGTCTTTAACACTTTCACTTCATAACCACACTGCCTCCTCCGGGGGGTGTAGGTATCCAAAAACAATTTGAGTTGGGTAAAAAAAAAGAGTTACTAATTTTTAACATTTTATTGTTGACAGATACCAGAGCCAGCAGTAACACCCGCTTAGAAATATTTTTAAAGCTGCCTACTTTTGGTCACCACAAAAAAATACACTCATAAGTTTATCATTTTCGCTTTTTCGAACTACTCGTCACATTAAGAGAATTAAACAGAAAAGTACTACAAAATGTGTGTAATTTTGTTATCAACAAATGCTACTTACATCAGAAAATTCACCATCGTTTTTTATATATCTTGCTTTGATACTCTTTGGACCTGGCTATAGGCGTCTGATAGAGGTGACACGTGACCAGAACGCTGACATTTACTTTGGCCAAAAAATGAGTATTGTTATTCAGCGAGGCAACATCGCCAGCATTCTGGCCACGTTCCCCTTTGCCGCAGGTCTTTTAGATTAGTTTTATTTTAATATAAGTTTTTAATTAAAGTAGTTTTAATTTCAATTGTTATAGTTAGTTGTACTGTACTGTACCAGCCTTTTTAATAGTCCACTGCAGGACGTAGGCCTACCCACGAATGGTGATTGGCATATCCACTACGCTGGCCCAGTGCGGGTTGGTGGATTTACATACGCCATCGAATTTCTTCTAAGGACGTATGCAGGTTGCCTCACGATGTTTCCTTCACCGAAAAGCCAATGATGTGAAATTTCGTACATAAGTTCCAAAGAAAGTCATTGGTGCAGGATCGGGATTTGAACCCACGACCTCACGATTGCAGGTCGGGTGTTACTACCACTAGACCACCACGGCTTCACATAGTTATTCGAATGACAACTAAATGTTTCATAACTTATGTAAGTAAAACCTTATTGCTTTGATGATGAATCTGTCTTGATAGACATAAACATCAATCACAGAAGATCAAAACCAAATTCCTCGAAGAAGTTGTTGCGGGAGAAGTCGGAAAGCACCTCAAAGATATAAACGTACAATGTACAACAAAACATATGTAATTTTGCAATAAACAAATGATAGGCAATAGTTTTTACAAATTTTCCTACATTTTTCATCTTTATTAATATGGAATCGTATAATATCTTCTAAGTCAAAGGATAGCTATTCTGATAGAGTTCGTAGTTGAGTACACGAGTGACAGTGGCCCAGGGGCCTTATTGTGTAAGTGCTTCGACGTTCGGCTTTGCTTTTTCTCCTGCTCGCGCCAGTTACTCACGCCACGAGAGCGTGCGAGAGGAAAAACGAAGCCGAACGTCAGAGCACTTACACGATAAGACCCCAGGCCATAGTGCTACAGAGTAGTCACTTTGTGGGGCGCCAGCTTCGAGCAAATATCTACAGAGTCACAGTCCGTAAGTAAAAGTAGTAAAAAAATGTCCGAGCGCCGTCATACATACCGACTTAGATATTTATACTAAATAATTCACAATGACCCGTTTTCTCGAATCTCGACGTTATGTCTCCTAATTAGTGCTTGTAACCGAGCACTTTGGCATCGCGCGGCGTTGTAGTTGGCTTGCAATCGCGTTACGATTTCAGAGAAAATACAAAAATCCAGAGGGAACATCGTTGAACAGTCAAGTGAATTTTATACATGTATGAGTGCGTCGCTGTTGCGCCGCCATTGTTTGACTGACAAGCCAAGGCGTAGTTTCATAGTTACCTGGATGTGTGTGTGTAATTGTCTGTACACGGCGAGGCGTAGTTTTGGTTGGCTTCACTTGTTTGTTCACAACATTCTCTCTTGATCTTTTTATTTGCTCTGAGGTTACGACTAAAAAGCCTGCCCACTACGTAGCTTGGGCAGGGTTTTGGCTCGGACACTTTTTTGCACGATTGTGACTCTATAGATATTTGCTCGAAGGGCGCCAGAGATTATCATTTTAAGGACCTAGCGGGAGGAGTGGGTGCCTCGCATCTCATAGCGAAAAACTACAACAAAACATGTAATTCTGCAATAAACATGTGTCAAAAATAATACCTTTTGCAACATCACGTACCATTTTATCTTTATTTGCAATCTAGCATATGAAATCTTTTAAGTTGAAGTTGGAAGCACATTTTTTTCTAATAAAGTGTTCGTGGTTGAGTACACGAGTGAAAGTAGCCCAGAGTGTTGCAGAGGTGGTCACTTCGTGGTGCGCCGGAGACTACTCCTCGGAGGACGTAGCGGGGGGACTGGGTCCCTCGCACCTTACCAAGGAAGGCCAGGCCACCACCGCTGTCACCTTTGCAAGCCGTCGTACCTAGTTTCAAAGTGAAATTAAACAGTTAAGTACAGCTCATGAGCGTTAGCAGCATCAATATTACTACGTTCGCTCGATCAATTTAGTGAAATAGTATAGATAGATAGTAATTCTTTATTAGCTTAACTAAATACAATACAAACACATGAAAAATAAAAACATTAAAAATGTGTTATACTAAATGGCGGCCTTATCGCTTCAAGTGATTTCTTCCAGGCAACCATTAACGGACAGGAAATAGCAAATTAACAAAAAATAATTTAAAAATAAACAATGAACTTTTATAACAAACAAACATAAGCAATACTAACACCTAACCAATAAATAAATAATATTTATTGAAATAAATATATATATATGCCTACCTAGACACATAAACATACATGTATTACATAATACAAAAATAAACTTACTTATATCATTACATTCTAATTATCTTACTTACTTAAATAAATAAATATATAAAGCGAGCAGATTCAATAATATACCTAAGAAGACAGGTAATGCAATTTAACTCTTTGTTTGAAAACATTCAGTGATGGGGCGCGTCTGATATCCACCAGTAACTCATTCCATAATCTAACAGATTCCACGGTAAAAGATGAAGCGTAAAAGTTTGTCTTATGTTTAGGAACGTCAAGTTTAAGATTCTCAGATGATTTTAAAAACCGGGTTAAAAGAGAACGCCGGAAAATAATGCGTTCTTGAAGGTAGGAAGGCGGCGCGGCGAAGCCGCGGGTAACAACTAGTATCAATAAATAGTATACCATTTCGATAGCCCGCACATATCTTGTCACTGGTGATGTACTGTTTAAACAAGGGGTCCGACTGCTCGAGGCACTGCTCGATGGGGACAGCAGGGATCTTGACCACCTGGAGCAGCTTGGCTAGCACCCCGTCCTCGCTCGTCAGGCCCCAACCAGCTGCCTAGAGATGACAACTTTATAGCTCTCTATAGACTTCCATAATGCGGACCGCCAGGGATTGGAATGCCCTGCCTCCGTCATTGTTTCTTGGCAATTACAATTTGGATATCTTCGAGTCAAGAGTGAATAGGTATCTTCTAGGTCTACATACTCCATCTTCGGCTACAACCTTGCTTTCCATCTGGCGAGTTGGTGGCTCGCCAGAATGTAGACCTCTCTACATAAAAAAAGACTGCCTCGGTGGTCCAGTGGTTAGTGACCTTGACTCTTGAAAACTCCCGAAAGAGGCGTGGGTTCGATTCCCACCTAGGGCACGAATTTTCGTAATGTACATGAAGAAAAAAAAAAGAAGAAGAAAAGTAAGAAGAGCGTAATCCATCCGTCCATCCATCCATCTGCAGCCGTGAGACGACACTCCTGGACGTAGGTCTCTTCTATGGATTTCAAATTAGCGATTGAAAGCAGCCAGCAGCCAGCGGGTTTCTACCGTCTGTCAGTCCACCTAGTCGGTGAACGTCCTACGCTGTACTTGCTGGTGCATGATTTCCATTCAAGCACTTTACAGAATTGGCCACCCGTTCCCTGAACTGTGTGCCCTGCCCACTACCATTCTAATTTGTTAATCCGCAGGGCTCTATCAGTAACTTTGATTCGCCTGCCGATCTCCTTGTTTCTGATTCGATCTCGAAAATATATCTTAAAGTTCTCTAAAGACTGCCTCGGTGGCCCAGTGCTCAGTAATTCTGACTCCTGAGCCAAAGAGACGTAGGTCGATTCCCAAGCTTTTTTTTTTCATTAAATATGGTAAAAAGAGAATTATTTAGAAATAGCTTTCCAAGCAAAATGGGGTGATTTTGTCCATAATTATAAATATGAAGTTAAAAGTATAAAGTTCTAAAATAATATAGGTATGTATATGCTATATTAAACACCTCAGAAAGTCATACACCTTGAAGACAACCCGTATCTACAAGTGGTGTAAAGAAAAGTATGAACAAACTGCAAAATCACCTTGGTAATTACCTAAAAATAGAAAGGATTACAAATTAATTAATGTAGTTTCTCTACCATTCCTAAGTTTCCCGGTGCCAATGCCTGTTCTTCCGCGTCTGCATCGAAGTCCAAGCAGACCGACTTCACGGCGTCGGTGTACTTGAACGGAGAGGAGACGAATATTAGGGCGATGTCGTCTTGTGGGTTCGTCAGCTCGCCTTGAAAGCGAGGAGGGATCTTTATATCGGCTATCTGAAATAAATAATAATAGATAAATAAATAAATATTAGGGGACATCGAATACATAAAGATTACATAAAAAAATTAAGGGCCGGACACATATGCCGCATGCACGAAGACCTGTAGGCCAAAACTGTACAATGTGGACACATAACGTCAAGAGACCCCTCGGCAAGCCAAAAACAGGGGGCGAAAAGAGCTTGATTCCCACTGCAGTGAATGGAACACCAAAACTCTCGACTGAAAAAATGGAAAGAAGAAATCCGGAGCCTTTGCCCTGCAGTAGAACAATAACGGCTAAAATAATAACATTAATATAGGTGATATCATATTGTAATGTCGCTGCCAGAGGCTGATATACTACACATATTTTTAATTACTTAGTTACAGATATACTCGTAACAATTATTTATAAACGTTAACTTATAACGCGCTCACATCAGATCTCTGCACATCCTCGTGATTTTCGTTCCAAGCGCGTTGCAGCTTGTCAACCGTGATAAATTAAGTTTTATTTAAAATTTCGTTGTATAAACTATCGATATTTTAAATAAAACTATCTGAAACTCTGTGGTCACGACCATTCGTCGTCCATCACTAATCGGCATGCCCATAAAGTATGACATTGACAGGTAATACAGACATTATTAAGAAATTCAGGACTTCATAGGCGTGATTTTTCTGACAGCTGTCGCAGAGATCAAGCTATATTTTATAGAGTATAGAATAGACTATACTTGGACTTGACCGCGATTGTTTTGGACTGTGACTATTTTGATAAAATATCAAAAATGATAGGTTTTTAATTTGCGGAGTAATCGCGAAGGAATCCTTTTTGAAATTGATTCTAAATAACTACAAAATACAGGTTTATCTGCTTAATCAGTACTAATAAAAATGGGAATTTACTATGGTACCAATCCAATTCGGAAAAAAGCATAAAAATAAAAAAAAACTGCAACTCGGAATCGACAAAATGTATGAAACAACTGATTTTTTTTCGAACTCCGGGTTGCCCCATTGTAAAAGTTGTTCATAATGATGGTCTCAATCAACTCCCTTTGGCTAAGTAGGTACTCTAGTTGTTGACAACCTTGTATTTAAGCTCTTACCAGATATAACAACATTACAGTCTCCCTGATGAGGCTGCCTCCACATATCTGCATGTATGGCATCTTGGTTTTCGTATAGATCCCCGCGTGCCACGGTAATTCCTTTCTTTCTGCGGTTAAACCTCCAACGTATAAGTTTGACGAAGGCGTTCTCATAGTTCCACATACTGAAACATAAATAAACTAGTCGTTCTCTGAACATTAGACACATCTGTCTAACTAAATCTTCATTTTACAAGCGTCTAGGTGTTATCTTTGTGATAAACACTTCAAAAATTGACGCGCTCGCAGGATTTGAACTTGCATCTTTCTGGTATTTCAGCCCAGATGC
Source organism: Hypomecis punctinalis (assembly GCA_949316475.1). Taxonomy (NCBI): domain Eukaryota; kingdom Metazoa; phylum Arthropoda; class Insecta; order Lepidoptera; family Geometridae; genus Hypomecis; species Hypomecis punctinalis. Next base: position 6,387,254 of record OX438822.1, read on the forward strand.
TAGTGTGTGAAGCACGATAAAATCGTCTAATTGATTGAGCAATGCGCCATCTTTCGTTACTGGTAAGAAGTTCTGATAATTTCACATTGAGTGACGACTGTCTGGTTTAACACAGTTCTCACAGATGGCGCTCCCAACACTTTAGAAGTTGGTAGAAAAATGATAAAACACTTCACTAATCATCTAGGCTGGAATCCCAGAAAGATGCTGGTTCAAATCCTGCGAGAGCGACAATTTTTGAAGTGTTTATCACAAAAATAACATTTTTATAAACCTAATATGTGAAGCACGATAAAATCATCTAATTAAGTCTAGGTGCTATCGTTATTATCAAGCAAAAAACGGCACAAAAATCACGTTTGTAGTATAGAAACCCCCTTGAAATATTTTTTTTTTTATTATATTTTATTATTTGTTGCTATGGAACAGAAATAGATCATGGTTCATGAGATACAGCCAGGTGACGGACATACAGACAGACGGACAACGAAGCCTTAGTACCTAATAGGGTCCTGTTTTTCCTTTTGGGTACGGCACCTTAAAAAGCAATATGAACATAACAAAAAATATATGATAGTTTTGAGAGTTATACAATGTGTTTGTCTACCGGTGTCGGAGTCTTAGGCGGTGACACACATCTATGACTTTTGAACAATTTTTACTTTGGGAACAACTCTGAAAACGTAAAAAAAACTGATGTTCCATACGATTTTTATGGACTTTCGACAATTAGTATAGTTTTTGCGTTTTCAGAGTTGACCCCACAGTAAAAGTTGTTCAAAATTTGCCATAGATGTCACCGCTTAAGGCTCCGACACCGGTAGACAAACACATTGTATAATAATAATTATGTTTTGGTAGTATTCGTTTAACACTGAAGGTAGAGCTCTCAATTCAGATAATTATATTATCAGTCAACTTATCAGTTAATATTACCATTGGTGTCCGTAATATCAACTTTACTTTTTGTTCCGTAATAAGGAGGAAACAGGACACATTGCATTTTCTTTCAGGGCGTGGCAACGCCACACGACACCACATTGTCTACCAAGCTCTCACATATAGCTGAAAACAATGATTAAGCAATAATAAAAAAAAATATAGTGCGTGGAGTCCCTCGAGCGCGGAAGAAGTGAAACTTCGACGCAACAGTGCTTTCATACCCCTCCATGGTAGCGTGAAACGTCTAACGCAACCTTGTTGGAAGTCGCATTAGAAGGTTCACTTCAATAAAACGCAACTTATTTTTCTCCTGCATCTGCTTCACCATCCTCAGAAGTCGCAATCCTCAACTTACGGAGGGGGTCCCGGCGCGGAAATAGCCAATGAATGAGTGTGTGTTTGTTGGTTTAATGGCTTGTTGCTCTTTCACGCAGCAACAGAGTAATGGATTGACTTGATTTTTGGCGTGAATATAGTTCGAAGGTCTAAAATTGATATAGGCCACTTTTTATCCCATAAAAATAAAAAGTTTATATGGGATGGCACCGAACGGAGCCCCAACTCGGTGCGACTTCGTGGCAGACCCCATTTGTTCCAAATTAGCAGGAATCAGTACAAGACCGACAAAACAGGAAATCTCGAAAGGATGCCTTTGCCCAACAATGGGACAATACAGGCTTATAAACAAACAACAAAGAAATAAACAAAATGGAATAGCACTATAATTAAAATATGACGCGGACCTTTGTCCGCGGGTAAAAGCTAGTGCTAAAAACAAATACTATAGGTACTTACGTAAACACTCAGGGATTTTATCAGGAATTTTTCCATTGTAAGGGCATAAGTAATATCCACCATTTGTAGCGTGATAGCCAGGTTTGCACCAGTACTTCAGTATGAAGTGGTGGAGTTTCGTCCCGGACGGCTGGCCAGGCATATTCGGCGGCTTTATGTCGTAGCGGCCATGTTTGAGTGACGCACCAGTGCACGCTTCCTGCGTTTTTCTGCGGTTTTCCTGCGGTTTTCTTTGGGTAAAAATTATTCACTGTTACACTTTTTACATACCTAATTATTTTATTATAACTAACAACTAAAATAAACATTATCAGCCTGATTCTGTAAGTAAACGTGCCCGTTATGTGCTCTAAGTTTGTTGTGTATTTAAGAAATTTGCGAAAAATAATTGTTTATCAAATAAAAATAACTTAAACCCGCTTTATAATCCATTTTGACGTGATTTTACATTTGAAACCTATTCCTTTAAACGTTATTCGAAGAAAGAAAAAAAAATACTTGACACATTTTTTCGATAGAGAATCAGGCTCTCAATCCTTGTGCAGCTGTTATGTGAGCTTCAGACAGGATTGGATTTTGTCGGTGTAGCGATGGCCGCTCTTCCTATCCTCAGCAGCCGTAGTGGCAGGCGCGAGGCCACTTTAATAGACCCGTTGCATCGGGACCAGGGCTGTCGGAAACTGTCGGTGAAGTCCGACGCCCAGTGGTTGATCCCAGTTGGTGTTCGATACGATTCGACCACATTCGCCTAGTGGTAGCGACGCCCGCCTTAGAATCGTGAGGTCGTGGGTTCAAATTCCGGTCCTGTACCAATGGGTTTTTGGAATTTATATACGGAACTTACACCACTAGCTTTTCGGTGAAAGAAAACATCGTGAGGCAACCTGCATACGTCCGTAGAAGAAAATCGACGGCATAAGTGAATCCTCCAACTCGCACTGGGCCAGTGCGGTGGATATGACCCAATCACCTTTCGTGGGCTGGCTTACGTCCTGCAGTGGACTATATAAAAGGCTGGTACAGTACAGTACAAACAAAAACACTTACAGAAAAGTAGATGTAAAAACAACATGTCGATAATCAACGCTGTTAGTTGGAAAAAGTAAATACTTCAACTAAGGCGAGAACTAACTTCAAACTTTCTTCAATACGACAATAACTTAAACGGTACGGCTTATTCCACAAATCCCCTTAGATGATCCCCTACGCAGGGGATTTTTGAATAATTTGTCCATAAATCCCCTGCGGTTTTGCGGAGTGGGGTTTTTGGAATTTGTGTCCACAAATCTCCTTTCTAGGGTTCCGTACCTCAAAAGGAAAAAAAATCGGAACCCTTATAGGACCACTTGGTTGTTCGTCTGTCCGTCTGTGTGCATGTCAAGACTGTTTATCTCGGGAATGCGTAAGTATATCGAGTTGAAATTTAAACTGTATACGTATATCTATGATCTCTTGCAGTTGTGTAAAACAAAAACTTTTCAGTTAGCGTTTAAAAAAGTTAGAGCCGTTAATGTCGTAAAAAACCACATGTTTCGACACTCACAAACATCAAAACCTACAAGGTACTTCCCGTTGACATAGAACTATGAAATTTGAAAGCTACTATAACAAAAAAAACGTTTTTGTCGATGGTTATAGTAGAGATTTTAACAACTTACTTCCCAGTTTTGTGAATTTTTTTCTGGATTTGTACGGAACCCTCGATCTGCGAGCCTGACTCGCACTTGTCCGGTTTTTTTTGTTTAAGACCAATATTTTCGTCAATAGTGAAGCGATTTAAAAAAAACAAAAGAGCATACTTCCGAGGTGGTCCTTGAAATTAGCTGAGACGTTTTTGATAAATCAATAAAAATGTACTCGGTGTAGTAATATAGTGTAGGGTAGAATAAATATATTTGTATACCTACTTAGTGTAAGTTGCTTTAAAAAAAATCAGCGCTTGTCTGGATCCCGATGGTTTCACTCACATCACAACATGGTGACAGCGGTGTTTAATTGTTAGATGAACATTAGCGGTGTTAGAAAGTGTTAGTAAAAGTAATTGGTTCGCGAAGTATTTATCGTTAGTTTGTGATAATGGAACACGCGCGGCCGCCAGCAGAATTATGTCTGGAAGGCGGGCCGGCGTGTCGAGCGGAATCACGGTGGAAATGGCACAAACAATTTTGTGTGTTTCTAAAGGCGTCCGGTGTTTATAAAGAGCCTAAAGATGTGCAAGCCAGTCTACTCATCAACTTAATTGGATCAGAGGGCTATGATGTGTATACGACCTTCAAATTTACCAAGGACGAAAACAAAGATTGTTTAGATACGATCGTTAAAAAATATAACGAGCACTTTGAAACTAAGCAAAATACGACCATGGCCCGTTTCAAGTTTTTTACACGAAATCAGGAGAACGGCGAGTCAATAGACGATTATGTGACTGTTCTTAAATTGCTAACGCAATACTGCGAGCTCGAGCACCTCGTACCTCGTTAGTACGAGACAGAATTGTTTGTGGAGTAGGTACGCGACGGCAAGCTCGACTACTTCGTGCCGACTTTGTCAAGCTAGCGAGATGTCGACGGAAGGACAACGAGAGATAGAGGGTTGCAAGACCGGAACCGAAGAGGCTGGATCATCAAACGTGGCGGTAGATGCGATGAACGTGCGTGGTTGGCGCGGCGGGTCACGCGCCGGTGCGAGCGGCACCGGCGCCGGCGCCGCCGGCCGCACGGCCGTAGGCACACGCAGGCGGCGTGGCGCGTCCCGCCAGTGCGGCGACAGTGAGGATGACGAGCTGTATTTGATTTCTACGATATCGCAAGAACGTGACAGTAAGGACTCTAAATGGTATGAGACTTTAGTATTATAGCTTAACGGACAGAAAGAGTTATTCAAATTAGATTCTGGTTCTGATTTAAATGTAATGTCCTTTAAAACATTTGTCCGGCTTGGGCTTTTTGTGCAAAATTTGAATCCCGATAGCACGAGGGCGCAGTCATTCTGCGGTAGCTATATACCTATCGTTGGTTCTACCGATATCGATTGGGTTTATAAGAATGTGGCTTATAAATTGCGCTTTGTGATAGCTGATTTTGATTGTCGAAATGTGTTAGGAAAGTTTGCGTGCGAAAACATGGGAATGATACAACGCATATGTTCACTGAATATAGATATGTACAAAGATCTATTTCGAGGTCTCGGCAAACTGCCAGGTAAATATAGTATTGTTATCGATAAGAATATCCAGCCGTCAGTCTGTCCGGTTAGAAAAATTCCCATGGGAGTTCGCGATAAGTTGCTGCACGAGTTAGGTCGTATGGAGAAAATGGGAGTTGTCAGAAAAGTTTCGCACCCCACGCCGTGGGTGAATGCCATCGTGGTGGCACCGAAAAAAGATGGAAGTATCAGGGTGTGTCTCGACCCGCGGCCGCTAAACCGCGCGGTGCCTCGAGCGCATTATCCGCTGCCGACACTCACCGAGATCGCCACACAGCTAGAGAGTCCACCATGTTCAGCAAGTTAGACGCCCGCTCCGGGTTTTGGATGGTCCAGGTAGATGACGTCAGCGCTGACCTTTGTACTTTTGGAACTCCGTTTGGTAGATATCAATTTTTACGGTTGCCGTATGGAATCAATTGTGCTTCAGAGGTTTTTCACTCCAAAGTCCGCCAGTTACTGGAAGATTTGGACGGGGTCGATTCCTTCATCGACGATATAATCGTTTGGGGATCCGACAAAGCCCAGCACGACGAGCGTCTTAAGAAATTGTTAGAGAGGGCGCGCAAGGTCGGCATCAAATTCAATGAAGAAAAGTGCGGGTTCCAGTTCAGTGAGGTTAGTTATCTAGGACATACTTTCAGCAAACGAGGCATGTCAATCGACAAAAACAAAATTTAGTACCTAATATTATTATAATATCTCTCTTTTCAAAATTAACAGCTTATGGACTTACTCATGTAACTCGTGTGACTATGCTTATGTATGATCGTGCTTGTCTGGATCCCGATGGTTTCACTCACATCACAACACTCGGATCATCATAACCACCAAACTATAAGAATTCTGTACACAGTTGAAATCGGTGGTGCTATTTCTGGCAAAAAATAAGTAGTAAGTACCTACTTATAGGAAGTGATTCAAAAGGTTCCAATGTTTCTTTTTTGACAATTGTGTACTCGGATCATCATAACCACCAAACTAATAGAATGCTGTACACAGTTGAAATCGGTGGTGCCATTTCTGGTGAAAAATAAATAAGTACTTATTGGAAGTGATTCAAAAGGTTCCAACTTTTTTGTCAATTGTGTACTCGGATCATCATAACCACCAAACTAATAGAATTCTGTACACAGTTGAAATCGGTGGAGCCATTTCTGGCGAAAAATAAGTTAGTACCTACTTATTGGAAGTGATTCAAAAGGTTTCAATGTTTCTTTTTTGTCACATTATCTAAATAAAAGGATCACTGTCTATAGATCCACGGTAGATCTAGTGAGACATTTTTTTCTCATTAGATCCAATTTCGGGGCGATGTATCTAATGATATTTTTTTTTACCAGTCAGATCCATTTAGAATATTAAACGGATCTAGTAAGAAAAACCAATCTCACAAGATACATTTTTGGAGTGATGTATCCATCAGGAATATTTTTTCTTACTTGATCTAATTACAATAAAAAATCAGATCCAATTTCGTATCGAGAACAAAATTGTCCAGATGACATGACATTGACACAGTTTATTAACTAGTAGGTAGGTATCCTAGTCTAGATGATGCTAATGATGTATTGCAGGTAACCATCGACTTAGCATTTTTATTGATGTAGGTAACTAAATTCTGCGTGTGACATGCAACGTTCGTAACTTTAATTTACCATTAATTTAAAAGCTTTTTGCTGTTCATTGCTATTGTATTTGTGAAATCAGCTTCAATTCTTTCTCGTTATTACAAACATTTATTTTTATTGAAAAGTCATTGTGCAGAGTTGTGTTTATTTCAATCAATGAGAGAGGTAAGTACTTAGTTCAAATATAAAACTTCTGTACCTACTGTACTGTACCAGCCTTTTAATAATAGTCCACTGCAGGACGTAGGCCACGAAGGGTGATTGAACCATATCTACCAAGCTGGCCCAGTGCGGGTTGGTGGATTCACTTACGCCATCGAATTTATTTACGATTACGGGCCAATGCAGGTTTCCTCACGATGGTGTTTTCCTTCATCAAAAAGCCAGTGATGTGGAACTCCACATGTAAGTTCCAAAGAATTCATTGGTACGAGACATGGATTTGAACTTATGACCTCAAGAATGTAAGGCGGATGTCATTACCACTAGACCACCACGGCTTTTTTGACCGACGAACCACCGGAGGAGGTATACAATTCGACGCGTATATTTTTATTATTTATGTATAACCACGCATATCTTTTTTTGTAGTAGTCCGATTTCAATGATCATTTTTTTATTGGAAAGAGTATACTTTGAAATTGGACCCATTTAAATTTTATCGAAATCGACTGAGCCATTTTTGATAAATCGACAATAATGTGAAAAATGCTACATCGATCCGTGCGAAATATTCGCGAATTCTGTACACGGGTGAAGTCGGTCATGCTAATTTTTTCAAAAAATAATCTTCATTAAAACTACCGTGAGTATTCATCATAACTATAACAGAATACGGCTAAAACTCACGTTATAAATATACGGTCGATCCGCAAGGAATCCAACCAGTTTCAGAGTATTTAGAAATCCATCCTCAGGGAATACGCGCACCCCCGTCGACCGGCGCGCGCGCACCCTGAAAATAATCTTGTTTAAAATATAAAATTAACCTAACAAAATTTTAAGTTGATCCTAATTTAGTTGTTCCATACCAATCGCAACGTAGAGCACGGTCAATCTTTGTATGGGTGACCGCGGTTCGCATTTACAACAGAGTGCTACTAGCGGGTGGCATTTACGAGAGTAAATCTTTGTTTTGAATAAATATTTAGTGTATTTCCGCTATCTTGTTGTATGCAAATAAGTTTAAGGGTATTTAAAAACACTATTATTAATATTACAATAATTATACATTTAAAAAACTGATTAAAAAAAATAAATATAGATAAAATGTTTTTTTTTCTCGCAACCGACCGAGCGACCTCGAAGAGTCCTCTCGAAGACTGAAGATGCCTCGTTGGGAGACATCTTCAGGACGTGTTGACACGAGGCGAAACACGTGTCGAACAGAGTGTAGTGCAGTGAGAATAAGGGTGTTATTTGTTAGTGATGTGTTTTTAATATTTTGTCATATTATTTTTAAAGAATTGTTTATAATATTTATTTGTTGTTAATATATTATTATCAAAAAAATATATATTTTTAGTGTATTTCCGCTATCTTGTAGTAGGCAAATAAGTTTAAGAAAAAATTAAAAAACACTATACATATAAAAAACTGATTTAAAAAAAAAATAAAAGAGATAAAATGATATATATATATATACAGATATTTTTATATGTATAATTTTTGTAATATTAATAATAGTGTTTTTTAAATACCCTTAAACTTATTTGCCTACAACAAGATAGCTGAAATACACTAAATATTTATTCAAAACAAAGATTTGAAGATGAATTTCCGCAAAGTAACTCCTGATTCAATCACTTATTTACGAGAGTGGCTCGGATGACACGATAAATTGTAGGCCTTGATTGTTTTTATTGCTCAACCATGTCAGAAGTCTTCAGGCGGCTTAAAATTTCTGAGTCCAGGGCAAGGCACCCGGCCTATACGAACTTAGGTACTTACGAGTACGTATCTAAGTACTTGTGTTTTGCTCCATAGATTTTGTCAAACCAATGAACTGGAATGGAATAAGTGATTTTTTATTTTTTCGCGGCTTTTTCGATAGTAGTGACTTCTTCTTCTTCTTATTCGTCCTCTTCATTGCTGAAGGTCGTGCCCGTCTTGAAATGCCTTGACGGAATCAGTGACGAGTTGCTTCCACTCCGCCCTATCTTCGGCTTTCTTCAGGGCAGTGGAAACTGGAAGCCTGGTTATCAACTTAATCTGATCAGACCAACGGGTAGGTGAGCGTCCACGTGGTCTTTTGCCATCTACTTTCCCAACTACAGCCAGTTTCTCAAAATTATCGGGCTGCCTACGGGCGATGTGACCAAAGTAAGTTAAGACTCGTTGATAACAAATGGTGGAAAGTCTAGTCTTAATCTATGCGTAACATTCTCCTCCAACACCACACTTCAAAAGATTCGATCTTTTTGCGGTCTGCCGCGCGAATTGACCATGATTCGGAGCCATACAAGAATATCGAGAATACCAGCGTTTATACAAGTCTCATTTTAATTTGAGTAGTGACTTAGTGAGTGATAATAACACCTGCCTTATAATCATGAGGACGTGGGTTTAAATACCGGTCCCGTACCTATGGGTAAAGCAAAACATTGTAAGGCAACTTTCATACGTCCGTAGTACAAATTCGATAGTGTATGTGAATCCACCAACCCGCACTGGTAGATTTAGGCCGATCACCTTTCGTGGGTTGGCCTGCGTCCAGCTGTGGGCTGCTAAAAGGGCTAGTGCAGTACAGTACTGTATTCCTTTACAATCGGCTAAATAAAGGCGTGAAATCGACAAAAAAAATGTGACGCGAAAAACATATCGATTTCGTGATCGCAACAGGTTTCATACGATTGTGCGGTTATCTGCTTAACCCGCACGATCGTAGAAGACCGGTTGGGTTTATAAAATCAATACGCGCCAATTTTCTTATCGATCCTCACAATTGTATTGAGCCGGTTTTAAAGGGGTAGATCGCTTAGTATCTACTCTTTTTTTTAAGTAATTTATTTGAACAAATATTTATTTTTAACAAATTGAAATAATATTAAAATAAAAAAATGACTACTATATGTACAAACAAAAACAAATTAATAAAAAACTTTAGCTAAAAATGAATTATGATGATGATGAAAACCTTAATTTATAATCCCATTGCCCGTGGGTACAGTTCCCAAGATGCTGGCCCCAATGCCATGTTGGATAGCGATGCTAATCCTCTGGGCAAAGTAGAGGTTGGTATTCTTCTTTTAATCCTAGACATTAATACGATTATAATAATTATATAATCAATAGCCTACGAAATGTTACAAATTTATTTTGATTGTTCAGAACAACAAACAATGTATAATCACGAAACAAAGCACGGTCCGAATGGATTGTGCGGCGCACTCGTCGCGCCTGCTGCATCACTCGCCAAAGACTTTTGCTTAGAGACCAGCATGCATGGCTTCAAACACGTGGCGGAGCCTGGCAGGCACTGGGCAGAAAGGTACCTTCATCAACATCTCCATCATATCAGCCATACCCAGGTAGCATTTTGGTAGCCGTTATGAAAGAAGTCAAGTTTAGACACCAAAAAGACTAGTTTCGTAACGGCTACCAAAAATGTTATCTGGGTAAGGCATAATTATGCCTTTACAACCGACTCGATACAATCGTGCGGATCGACAAACAATTTAACGCTGAAACCATATTTATTTTGTAAACGCGACCGGTCTCATACAATCGTGCGGGATAATCAGATAACCGCACCATCTGTGTTGCGTTCACAAAATCAATATTTATGATTTTCGTGTCAATTTTTTTTGTCCAATTCACGCCTATAACCGGTTGTAAAGGGTTATGATGTTAATTGCTGGACCTTTATTAAGACTGTGGGGCTGTAAAGTTCTCGAATGGAGACCACGGACCAGAAAGCTCAAGGTAGGACGTCCACCGACTAAGTGGACTGACGATATAAGTAAGATCGCCGGAACGCGCTGGATGCAGGCCGCTTCCAACCGGCAAATCCATGAGGGAGACCTATGTCTATCAGTGGACCTCCTACGGCTGATTGATGGATGGAAGTGGCTTGTATCCAGCCAGACTGCTTATGTCGGCTAACCCAGTCAACTTTAATTTCGATAGATTTTAACGCAACCAAATACTCGATATGGTAACTTTTCCGTGTAGGAACATTTTGTAAAGGAAAATTAAATTGAAGTGTTTTTATAATTTTTCTCGAAACTTTTTTACACCCGGCGGGGGAAATTAGATTTGCCCCGGCACCCCAAAAGAGGTGTGCCCTGTGGCCCCAGTTGGGTTGAGCTGGTTGACTATTTGAAGAGAATCTACCGATCTTCTGACAGATCCTGAGGGTCCTCGACCTCGCCGGCAGGGTCGGTGTATGTCTGTGTGCCTTTGGTAACCGGCGCCTATACCAAATTCGGAATACTTTCTGACCTAATTATTTAATTGACAGACTGCTGTGGCTAGCAGCAACTGCCCTAGCCATTTGGGGCGCAGTGCACGTGTCTCTGGGCCAGTTACAGCGGTACAACGAGAGCCCCACCGTCGTCACCCTCGAGAAAGACTTCAGGACTTGGAACTTCAGTCTGCCAGCTGTTACGGCCTGTCATAAGGTACCGAAGCGTATTTATACTACAGCAAAGAATAATCGAAAGTAACTAGTAGTTCTTCGACAGTAGACCTCTCGGCACACCCCGTTAACTGAATCTTCATAAGCCTATGTCTCGACTCGTTAAATAATAAATAAAAAATTATCCTTTTTGTACACAGAAACACAGTACAGAAACTACACAATAAACAATATGCTGTGCAATGGCGGCCTTATCGCTTTGGCGATTTCAATTAGGCAACCTTTGAATGTATTGGATTATTCGATCTTGACCAATGTAGTACTCGAAAATATTGTAAGGATTTAGATACCTACTAAACGATATTGCCAACTATTATCCAAATCGGCTGATAAATAGCGCAACAGCATCGTTTTCGATGGGGATTTTTTTCCTGTTCTGAGGAAAATAACCCTACAAAAATACCGGTATTTTCCGACGAAAATTGCCGACGACGTAAAAATCCTAGAACCTGTGTACCAAGTTTCGTCTAGATTCGTTAAAAATGCGATACATGACAATCAACATCCGGACAAACGAAAGCAAAATCATCGAGTTGAAGCGGATATCTTCGCTTCGAAACCGCATATCTGCTTAGCATCAGGTAGCACGTAGTCAACGCAAACCTTTAAATAAAATAAAAGGTTTTATTATTTAGGTCTGTCTGTACCAGCCTTTTTAATAGTCCACTGCAGGACGTAGGCCTACCCACGAAGGGTGATTATTATTATTTAGGTACAGTTTTTTAATTAATTTTTATGGTTTTTGATCTATCTACACTAAATTTTAAAGAGCTGAGACCGCAATATAAAACATATTCGCAACTAATTCACCAGTCAAAAATCTAAATCAGTTCATCCGTTCCGGAGATACGGTGGCACCATAACTCCCAAACAGATGTATGTCTGCGGAGACAGACACAAACACATACACGCACACAACTTATAATACCACGTCGTTTTTGGGTCAGTGGAATATGACATTGAAAATATATTCCAGAATCGCACCGACCCAAAAAAGCTAGAAAAGCTAATCCTCGACACATGGAACGTGGGTGCATCAGACAAGCTGTATGGGTACTATAGCCGGTTTGTCACAGTAGTTACCGGAGGTAGCCTGCTGACACTTGACCTGTATGAGCAGTTCGCAGCTGACGACAGCTTGGATGTAGATCTCTTACAGTTGGCTATATACGTGAGTATCACAACTCTACTGGCCTACTTATTTTATAATTTCATGATACCAATAATGAGGTCGTAAAGTTCTTCAGTGGAGACCACGTACCGGCAAGCGCAGCGTAGGACGTCTACCCACAGGGTGGACGGATGACCTCGTCAAGATCACAGGATCGCGCTGAATGCAAGCCGCTACCAACCGGTCTTATCCGGAAGACCGTCAGGGGAGGCCTATGTCCAGCAGTGGACGTCTTATGACTGAAATGAAGAAGGAAGAAGAATAATAATTTGCGATCAGAATAACTTTATTTGTAAGGGCTGCAGGAGAAGAGGAGTGTCGGTATTGCGTGGCGCCGCTCTCCCTGTCCTCTGTAGCCGAAGTGGCAGGCGCTAGACCATTTTTACTGACCCATTGCACTGTGACCACGGAAGTTTAGATACGGGTGCTATCTGACGCTCCCCTGCTCGTTTGGTCCCGAGTGGAGGATGACGATGTATCTGGTGTTCCGACACGTCGTCACGGCATGGAGTGGAGCGCAGGCTCCGAGGTGGAGCCCGACTGGAGCTGGCGCTGTCGGGGCCGCGGAAGAGTACGAAAGTGTGCCCGTATCCCCGACACTGAGCGCTGTGGTGGAACACTTCTCGGTTTTTGATGGAAGTGGTAGCACTTAACCTCACACTTAGCCTCATAGGCGCGGTGGTAAACATAAAGGATTTCCCCAAAAAAAAAAATGATATATACTTCTCGTACTAGTGTCGTCTTGAGCCCCCACTCCCGAACGATGATAAAGTTTTTTTTTTATATTTTTTAAACTTTCGCGATTTGAACACATTATTATTGTAAACTACGGGACTAATCGCGCAATAAAATTATAATAAATACCTAATATATTATAATAAATACCTCCTCATCCCGACGTTAAGTCTACCCGTGACCACGGTCGATGCAACTCGGCCGAAACGTCGGGATGAGGAGGTATTTGTTTATCTCGTAATTTTAGTGCACGATTAGTCCCGTAGTATATAGTAATAAAGTGTATCTTTGTCATTTATTGTTTGATTGACAAAAGAAAAAGACATGTATTGAATATTTTACAGACTAATTATAATAATTATTATTTTACCCAGTCATTATGTCTGTTCTCTCACAGACACAAACCGACCCCGCCGGCAAGGTCGAGGACTCCCTGAATCTGTCAGAAAATTGGTTAGATTCTCTTCAAATAGTCAAACAAATCAGCCATATATACCCTTTCTGGGGTGTACCTGGCCCGGGCACCCTTCTGATTTTCCCTCCCGGGCGACGGCTCAAGCCAAAGCCCGTACCTTCTCAGGTGCCCTTGCGCTAATCGCCCCATAAATTTAAACTTAGGTCTCCACCGCTTTCTGTGCTCGCCCTTGCCTGGTAAGTTGTGGTGGTTAGCTGGTTAGACACCAACAGCTCTAAGTAATTCCTAAAAACATGATTAAATTAGTCACACCCATTTTAGACTGAAATCGAAGCTTGTAATATTGCTCTTATGAACTAAAACTGTCATTATTAAAACCTTCCTGATCAAAAACTGGTTTATGACAAACCACTTGACCTGAAACCGACTTCTGATGGTAAAGTATCGCTATAATCACGACATTCCAAGCTTAAATTGAAATTAAATGTAACCTTTCTCACCTACACTTTAATGAAAATAAAATTGTCGTATGGGAGCATAGACCTTCGCTTCGCTTCGGTCAAAAAGACCTGGTTTCCAGATGACGCCTGATGCAGACATCAAGTCGATAATAGAGAACAAAAACGTGCCGATGAAGTGGATCCCAGTCATGACGGAGTTTGGCGTCTGCTACTCCATCAACTCTCTGGCAGTTGAAGATTCTGCTTTAGTGTAAGACTTTCTTTTATTACACACTAATATAGTCTTAAAAACATACAAGAATAATAATTTTTTGCAAATTAGGATTACTGATTTCACCCGTGAACAGAAATCGGATAGTTTGAACGGATCGATATACAAAGTAATTTTCACATTATTGTCTATTTATCAAAGATAGCGCAGCGTATTTGGATAAAATTTAATCGAGACCACTTCTAAAGCATGATCAAACAAACAAAAATTAATGAAATCGTTCTGTTAAAAAGTTATGCGTAAAAGTTACACAAAAAATATATACAACGTGTAACGGAAAGACTGTATACATACTGAAAGTACCAAATCAGATAACGGTAACAAACTAGATGGGGGCATGTTTAGCCGTGTAAGTTTGTTTGCTGATTTTTAATCTTTTTTTTAAAAACTAGTCATTTTTATGACTAATTCACATTTGCACAGCACTATCACACTAAACAGCTGTGAGGTCAATAACACGACCTTGCCCATCAAAATCAGACCACACCTCCTTGTTGTGACATGTTTCTTTACGTGCAAAAGATTTTTCTAGTCAGTCATATTTAATCTTTTTTTAAAAGTGAATGTTGTTATTTTGGCTCGGAATTTCGAATACAGCATCTATATAAGGTATAGTATCAACCCACTTTTTATGTATACAGCCTTTCCGTTACACGTTGTATATACGCGTTGACTTCAGAACTTCTTTCGTTTTTTCGTTGGTTAGAAAGTATAATCAATGGTCTTATTGTCTAAAGCGTCTATTGTTGGATAATTGTACTAGACATCCGCTAAAAAGATCGCTGAAAACATCTTGCGACACACATTCCTGCGAAAACTCCTTTCAAATATTCTCGGAATATGATTCTATTTAGTTGATTTTATGATATAACAAAATCTATGGCAGTGTGTATTTTTAAAAATAATGCCTGCTATTGACAAAATACTATAGAATAAGCAATATATTTTAGTTAATTGGTTTACAGAAGGCTACACTCAAACGACACGATCACGTACCCTCTGACCTGTAAGTATGGCGGCACATCCTCCTGTCATGTTATGCTTGAAGTTAGCAGCCACTATGATGTAAGTTAATCCATAATTTTGCTTTTACCTTTCTTTCAAAATTTTAAGAAAAAGGCTCTTGTTGGTGGAGCAACTTTCACGTCTCGTGGTCCTTAGCCAGTGCCTTCACATTTCTGTATGATATGACATCTACCTTTTCTTTAATTTGATCTAAAATGTCACGCGTGTTTTACCCGTACTATCTATTTCTAAATCTCCTTCTATCATGATTTACACCAAATTGTCATATATGATTGTAAAATGTGGCCAATACATACATTACATTTGTCTTCTTGTTACTTCAGAGTTCTAAAAAAATACGTATAAAAATTCTATATTCTAGTTCTACTTCCATTCCCCATTTGACATCGTGGACGTGACCACACTTCCAACGAACGTGTACCCTGGGTTTGTACGCATCATCGACCTCAGTG
Source organism: Hypomecis punctinalis (assembly GCA_949316475.1). Classification (NCBI taxonomy): domain Eukaryota; kingdom Metazoa; phylum Arthropoda; class Insecta; order Lepidoptera; family Geometridae; genus Hypomecis; species Hypomecis punctinalis. Next base: position 6,402,996 of record OX438822.1, read on the forward strand.
TGATGGAGACCACATGTGGGCGCGGAGTGGAGCAGCTCGCACCAGCACGCCGCGCCTGTCTCTTCAACCACGAGCCAGTGGGAGATAAGAAGGTACGGATGTCACATACGTACTAAAAATGCATTCCACAGCTGAACTAGCTGGAATGATCTGAAGGGAATAGAGAAAAAAGAGTGCCAGGAAGAAAAACGATCGATTTTATTGGAATTTTTGGGCTGATAGGCTCTTACTGAGAAACATCGGGATGGTAAGTAGATGGATGCCATTTAATTTCTCCACGTACAAATCTGGAACCAGTTGCTGTTTACTTTTGCTGAATATCTTCCGCTTTCTATATGAAAGCCAGTTTTTTGCAGTGAATATTATTAAGTAGCGCATTTTTCGGGATATACGAGTATAATGTTAGGCCTTAGCTTTCACATTTACATTTACACTGTAGAGATCATCATATTTTCAATGAACGGTTACCCTGGATTTGTACACATCATCGACCTCAAAGTGATGGAGGCCACATGCGGGCGCGGAATGGAGCAGCTCGCCCCAACGCGCTGCGCCTGTCTCTTCAACCACGAGCCTGTAGTGCGTAAGAAGGTTACTTAACACAGTTTTATTCTAGCGCCGGAAAGGATCTATTTCATGACCTTGCTACTTATATGACTAGAGGTAATGACTAGAGATATTCAGAGTGGGATTGGCGTAGGCTGATATTGCCACGCAAAAGTGAACGTTGCCGTAATGTGGTGCGCGTGTTAGTGATCCGGTGACCATCTCGATGGTTACTCAACATAGCGAAGGTCAACTTATCGCCAACAAACCACATGTGGGCCTAGATATGTGCGCATCATCTACCTTAGAGTGACGGAGACCACATGTGGGTTCGGAGTGGAGCAGTTCGCTTCACCTGTCTCTTCAGCCACGGCCCTGTTGGGGATATAAAGGTGATTTAACAGGTTTATTCTAGCACCTTATTCTAATAGCACCTGAAAAGATCTATTGCACGATTTAAGTGGTGAATATTTAACGCATTAGAACCAAGCGTTTAAATCCACATTCCTCATACGAATGTGGAACGCTTTGCCTGGGTCTGTCTTCCCGCTAAAGTACAAGTTTAGTGTTTTCAAATACCAACTAAATAGATATCTTCTAGGTAAACGTTCTACACCCTAGACTACCTATTTGCTTAGCATCAGGTAGTAAGTAGTCAAACGCAAATAACATAAAAGGTATGGCCTTGCTATATGACTCTTTAGAGATAGGCTGATATTTCCGTGTGCCACTGTCCACAGAACCTGGACTGTTAACCTCCACCGCCCTGATAGCACCAGCCCAAGAGCTGCTTGCTAACCTAATAAAACGACATTGGTAGAGTTACTTTTGTGATAAACATTTCAAAAATTCGTCACGAACGCAGGACTCAGGAATGCAGGACTATCACAGGTGACGCCGTCAAAGGTATGAGTTGATACAAATTATAAACACACAAATTAGACGCAATGCCAGGACTGCGAACAAGCCCAGTTGGAAGAGCGTCGGCCTAGTGATCCGAGAGAGGCAGGATCATGTCTTGCGTTCGCAACTACTTTTTGAAATATTAATCGCAAAAATAACTCTTTGAGATAAATCTAGTGTGGGAAGCACTATAAAACAAAAGTATTTCAATGTTATTTTTTTAAATTTGGTAGGTGTACAGCACAAATGCGTGTCGCCAGTCGTGCCGCAGTCAAATAGCTCTGCAGTTGTGTAAATGCGTGCCATTCTACTATTTTTATGAGGGTAGGTTTTATGCTATAAATGTTATATCTAGATATACATACCTAGCGTTACAAACGTGTGAACAAACCAATAAATTCTTTGAAATGTATGTACGAATTTATACAGCACCTTTCGGTGAAGGAAAACATCATGAAGTCACTTGCATAAAAAAAAAATCGATGGCGTATGTGGATATACCAAATAGCCCTGGGCCAGCGTGGTATATATGTCCCAACCACCCTCTGCGGGTAGGCCTAGCAGTGTACTGTTAAAAGGACGGTACATTAGACATGCCAGTATGCCGGTACATACCTATGATGATGAATTATGCCAAGGACGTTGCCTTTAGTCCACGCGAAATTACATTTTCTTAGATTTTAGCCACTTACAGCTATACTACTCATCGTAGGTGTATCGTAAGAACACCTACGACGAATATAGGTGTATTGTAAGAACACCTACGACCGTAAAAAGCCGGGTGGATAGCTCTGGTGTCGAGAGTTTTTAAGCCGCTTGAAAACATCTGGCATGGCTAAAAAATTTGCGGCCAACTTTGTGTTATCGTTAAAATTATCAGTGTATAATATTTCTGTGTCAGGCGGGCCCGCCTGCTCTCCAGCCGGTATGGCATGTCTCGCCAAATACGCTCAGAACCTGACCAGCATCGGCGGCCACAAGTGCTCGTGCAGCACTCAGTGTCTCTACTCAGTTTTTAGAGAAGTTGGTCTTTCAGAACAGTTTTGGTAAGGATTTGCAACTTCCATTTTTAAACTACAAGCTATTGTGTTACTAAGTAACTGCCAGGTAAAAGGTTAAGGACTGCCTCGTTGGCTCAGTGATTAGTGACCCTAACTGCTGGATCAAAGGGGCGTGGGTTCGATTCCCACCCAGCGCAAATATTTATGTGATGAACATAAGTGTTTGCTCTGTGTCTGGGTGTTATTTAGTTACTATCTATACAAAAACTAATACAAACTTCAAGTTCTACCACAGAGCGTGCTCGCTTGCTTGCCGTTTCGAGATGGGAGTCGGGGCTTTGGTTACATGCCATACCTTCAATAAACGTTGGCAACCTTTTAGACAATAACTCTTTCCGGATATGCGTATCCCTACGTTTAGGTGCTCCATGTCTGGTCACGCACTGCTGCCAATGCGGTGATCAAGTCGACCGTTTTGGCCACCATGCATTGTCATGCGTCAAAAGTGCAGGGCGCCTTTCGCGACACACCAGTCTGAATGACATCATCCGTCGGGCATTCGTCAGTGCCGGCGTTCCGTCGGTCTTAGAGCCCAACGGACTGTTGCGAGACGACGGTAAGAGGCCCGACGGAATGACATTGGTGCCATGGAAGATGGGACGACCTTTAGTGTGGGACGCGACTTGTGTCGACACACTGGCGTCGTCTCACCTTCCTGTCACAACAATTGGGGCTGGCGCTGCCGCAGTTAAAGCCGAAAACCTCAAACGACACAAATATGAGTCGTTGGACAGAATATACCTCATTGTGCCGTTTGGGGTTGAGACTTTAGGTCCATGGGGGCCGGACGCCCTATCACTCTATAAAGACTTGGCCAGGCGGTTAGTAGAAGTGACGCGTGACCAGAATGCTGGCGTCTACTTTGGTCAAAAGCTCAGCATTGCCATTCAGCGAGGCAATGCTGCCAGCATTCTGGCCACGTTTCCTTCTACAAAGGGGCTTTTAGATTAAGTTTTATATGTTATAAATTTAGTTTTGTATATATATTAGTTTTAGTGATATTTGTATAAGTTTATTTTTAATTATGTAGATAGCTGTAAATAGTACGTTCTCCAATGTTATTTAAGTTTGTTGCAATAAAGTATATTTAAATTGGGTTACCTGGAAGAGATCGCTTCCAGCGATAAGGCCGCCTTATAAGTATACTATACAAGTATACACTTATAAGTTTTCATGTATTACTGTTGGTTTTCCTATATTTTACTGTGTACAACTGTACAATTAAGCGTTTTCTATTCTCTATTCTATTCATCTAATATTATTATAATTAATCTTATTTTGTACCATGTGTTATTGATATTATTATAATATCTGGTTAGTAGGAAATCGAAATTTATAATCAAAAGAACAACCAACAAACAAAAGTCTATCTATATAAGTATGTATTTAAATATATGTAGTATATCAGTCTCTGGCAGCCATATCACAAGCTTTGCTTAGTTTGGGGTCAGAGGCTGTGTGTAAGATGTCCCAAAATACTTATTATTATTTATTATTTATTTTACTATACTTATCTCTTAAACTTTGAGTTACTTAATTACTTGGCATACTATCAAGGCCCATATATAGAGCGGCAGGTAGCACGTTTTAAAGTGGTAAGACATCACTAGTATAACACGCACTGGCCGATAATACGCCGACGAGAAGACGTTGCGTATAGTAAGAGATTACGCTTCATTGCTAATGGTAACCGTGAGTGAACCGTTTACCGTGGTAACACCAATGTCCAGACCAGAAAGACAGCAAGTTCCAGCGCGGAGCTCCTGACATCACCAAGAGTACCGTGCCGTCCAAACTTATGATCACATTGGGGCGGGGTCCCAGCGCATAGTGAAGAGTATTAATGATTTTTTCCATGTAAATACTTTTTCCAGAAGGGGGGTTCAAGTCGTACCCAGGGATGACGGGTGCGAGTGCACCCCCTAGCACCCCTTTCTCGGCGTCCATGTACCTATCTATCTTCTCGGATTAACTAGATTTTTGGCACATACATGGTTCAAAAGTTGCAAAATGACATAAGCTATTTTTTATCCCGAAAAATCAAAAAGTTCAGGTATATGAGATAGCACAAAAGACAAAATATCACGCGTGCGGTGCCGCGAGCAAAATGATAACTACTTATAAATAAATATAACGATAACGATTCACTAAATAATTATTTTTTGCAAAAAATAGCATGACCGACTTCACCCGTGTACAGAATCATTACATAGTATAAAATAAAGTCGCTTTCCGCTGTCTGTCCCCATGTATGCTTATATCTTTAAAACTACGCAACGGATTTTGATGCAGTTTATTTTAATAGATAGAGTAATTTAAGAGAAATGTTTATATGTATAATACACCTGTGCGAAGCCGAGGCGCATCGCTAGAACGCAAATATCATGCACGGATCGATGTAGCATTTTTCACATTACCTATTGTTGATTTATCAAAAATGGCTCAACTGATTTCGATGAAATTTAAAAGGGACCAATTTCAAAGTATATTCTTTCCAATAAAAAATAATTATTGAAATCGGACGACTATAAAAAAAGTTATGCGTGGTTATACATAAAAAAAAATATACGTGTCCAATTGTATACCTCCTCCGGTTTTTCGTCGATCATTGATTTATCAAAAACGGCTTGCCGATTTCGATGAAATTTAAAAGAAATCAATTTCAAAGTATACTCTTTTCAATAAAAAAATAATTATTGAAATCGAACGACTATAAACAAAGTTATGCGTGGTTACACATAAAAAAAAATATACGCGTCGAATTGTATACTTCATCCGGTGGTTCGTCGGTCAAAAATGTCTGATATAGTGTTCATGAATAAAAACTGTTTTCAGGGATAAAGGCCCGTGGTCTTCTCAAGGCTCAGCCAAGTTTGTAGTGCAGCCTCCCAAGATACGGTACACGAGGGAAATAGTGTTCCACTTCCAAGATTTGGTCGGTAAGTGTCCATTTCTTAGAGCTTTACCACAGCATTAACCATTTGACAGCTGTTCGACATCAGTGTTAGTTCTTTTTTACGAACTTCTAAAAATAAGGAGGTTCTATGTTCTTCTTTATGTGTTTTTTTGTGTATGTTCAGCGATATTTTCGCAAAGTGAATTAAAAAAATATATTATTTTAGTTCGAAAGGGTCTCCCGAGGTGATAAAATATAATTTTTAGGGTTCCGTACCTCAAAAGAAAAAAACGGAACCCTTGTAGTATCACTTTGTTGTCCGTCGGTCCGTCTGTGTGTATGTCAAGACTTTTTATCTCGGAACTGCGTAAAGATATCGAGTTGAAATTTAAACCATCTACGTATATCTATAGTCTCTTAAAGCTGTGTAAAAGAAAAACTTCTCAGTTGCCGTATAAAAAAGTAAGAGCCGTTTATGTCGTAAATAACCGCACCGCATAATTCGAAACTCACAAAACTCAAAACCTACAGGGTACTTCCCGTTGACATAGAACTATGAAATTTAGCGAGAAACATTGTCTCAGAGTACACATATAGGAATAAATCTGAAAATTGTTTATTTTTATTTAAATCACAATAAAATAGGGCCTAGATTCACAAAATATGGGTCGAAAATTCAAAGTGAGTAAATCGTATCATGTAAGGTATCATATAAAAAAGCTTCATTGGCACATACTAAAACAGATTTTTAATTAATTTACTGTACTGTACCAGCCTTTTTTAATAGTCCACTGCAGGACGTAGGCCTACCCACGAAGGGTGTTTGGGCCATATCCACCACGCTGGCCCAGTGCGGGTTGGTGGATTCACATGCGCCATCGAATTTCTTCTACGGACGTATGCAGGTTGCCTCACGATGTTTTCCTTCACCGAAAAGCCAGTGGTGTGAAATTCCGTACTTAAATTACAAAGAACTCATTGGTACGGGACCGGGGATTTGAACCCACGACCTCACGATTGTAAGGCGGGTGTCACTACCTCTAGACCACCACGGCTTCTTAATTAATTTAAAAATGTGTAATTTTTAATGTATGACGAGAAAAATGAAAAAAAAAGAAAACACTTTTTTGTCGATGATGTGGTATAGAGTTTTTAAAAACTTCCCAATTTTGTGAAATTTTCTGGATTTCTACGGATCCCTCGGTGTGCGAGCCTGACTCGCACTTGTCCGGTTTTTTTTTGTATATTTGCGCCGCTCAGCGTCTTCAGCAGCCTCCGCCGCGGCTCCAGGCACGTATCGACGGATGTTGCATCTCATACCACGCTCCCAGGGGATGAAGGTTAAGTCATCAGGGCGTTTGTCGTCATACCGGGCCATGCCACCTGGTTTTTCGCAAAAAAAATGGCACACCCGACTTCAATCATGTACAAAATTCGAATGACGCGCACGAATCGATGTTTACATTTTTTAAATTAACTATAATGTATTGTTACGAGATGAGTTCTTGGATAGTCAGTTAAAACGCCGATTATTCACTTTGCACTTTATTGCACACAATCACTTCACAAAAATCACAAAAACACACGACACAACTGGTTCGCACAAACACTTTACACTGGCACTGATATTCACACAAGCTAGTCACTTCACAATCACTGGTATCGCACTCTAACCCGAGTAGTTATCGCTTCGACGGTAAACGAATAAACTGATCCCCAAGGGTCGGCCGGCGTATTTATATCCGTTATTTCCTACAGTCTCGAACCTACGAGATATTTCGAAACATTACTCGATCTTAATAAACGCTATTGTGTTAACAAGTAAACAACTTGAAAGTTCGAGAATCCCTATTGTTTTTCAAATACGTAAACACCAAACAATAGACGAGATACAAAGACTGATCCCGCTCGAGTCATAAAGCCATAAAACCGAATACAAAAGGCACCAATAAAAACACAATAAAGCTTCACAGAACAATAGAGCTTCCCAGAACCGGATCACGTAAACACCGCAGATTACATCATAGTTACTCCATACCTACAACGGGCGTCTACTGCGTTACAGTATATATAGATTCCTGGGCACTATTCGAATTTTGTACACGATTGAGATTATCTTAGATTAATGATCAATGCGTTACAGTATATATAGATTCCTGGGCACTATTCGAATTTTGTACACGATTGAGATTATCTTAGATTAATGATTGGTCTCGGCAGTGGCAGGAACTAAGGTATCTAACATTACTTTAAATTAAATATTTTATCCACATGAACGTTAACGGGACAAGGTATATCCCATGACTAATCTTTACTAAGCCGTTACCGGGACAAATAGGAACCGCGGTGCGATTTTTCTCAAAAATCTGCTTTAAACCGTAATGTTAGAGTTCCTTTTTGTAGTAACGCTAATATTTAATATTCAAAATGAACCTCAGCGTGCTCAAACAGTTCATACTCGAGTTCTCCTTTTCAAGTGGTCAGCAGCCATTTTATAATCTCGCCAGTTGCGCCGGTAAGGTTCCAGCGGCATTATGTGCAGCGATTTTATGCTAAAATATGTCGTTAATTTTAACTAAATCGTATAGTGTTATATATTAAAACGTTGCTAAAAACGTTTAATATCGATTCGTGTATGTAATTTACAGTGTTAGTTGTGTTGTGGTCGAAATATTGTGCTCTAACGTTACGTGCTAGTGGGCAAGCGTCACATACATAATATTTGTGTCACGGGTGAGTCGTAAGGAGGTACCAAGACAAACCTGACTGGGTTTTTTGGTATTCTTTGTTGTTAACAAGATATTGTTCTGTGTTAATAAAAAAAACCGGACAACTACGAGTCAGGCTCGTACACCGAGGGTTACGTACAAATCCAGAAAATTTCACAAAATTGGGAAGTAAGTAAGTTGTTACAAAACAAAAAAGTTTTTTTTTTCACTTTTCTCGTCATACACAGTGTGTCAAAATATGCGGTTTTTAACGACATAAATGGCTCTAACTTTTTAAACGATAATTGAAAAGTTTTTCTTGTACTCAACTGCAACATTTACAGTAAATATACGTATACAGTTTAAATTTCAACTCGATATCTTTACGCGTTGCCGAGATAAAGAGTCTTGACATACACACAGACGGACAGACGGACAACAAAGTGATCCTATAAGGGTTCCGTTTTTTTTTCGTTTGAGGTACGGAACCCTAAAAAAATGATAAAATGGTACACATCGATTTGAGCAAACTATTTGAACTTTGTACTTACGATTGATATCGGGTGTGCCATAAATTTATCTCTAGTCAAAAAATAGTACATTGTTCACCGAGAGGAGAAAGTGACCGATTACCGTCGAGGGTGTCGTTTGAAGCCCGAGCCGTAGGCGAGGGCTTTAAAACACCCGAGATCGGGAATCGCACTTTCTCTCGAGTGATACATAGTGCTTTATACTACACCTACGAGGAAAATAAAACACTAAACTGAATCCTCAAACAACACACAAATTGAAAATGGCGCCAATGGCGTCTGCAATTTTCACATGTTCTTTTTTCAAATTGTTTGACACCATCCAACACACAGCTAGTGGCCAGTGTCATTTTGCGAACTTGGAGACAAAAACTCACTGTAAAAACTTTTTGAAAAAAACTTTTTTGATATTTGGGTTACCAGCGCATAGTCTTACCCAAAATTAAAAAAGACAAACCACGTAAGAAATGGATTTACATACACTTTTCTCTCCCGCTCAGATGCGTTTTCTCGCCGCATATTTGTTCGATATGCAATGACGTACTTTTTACCGTAAATTTGATAAAGTATCAAGGCACTTTCCGAGCAGGTGTAGTATAATATGTATTTATGTTGTAATTATTTTCATTGGTTTGTTTTCCAGTATCATTTGGTGGCGCGGCAGGGCTGTTCCTCGGCGCCAGTTTCATCAGCTTCGTGGAAGTGGTCTACTTCCTGCTAGAGCGAGTGCTGGGGGCAGTCTCAGTGGAAAACACAAAACCGGTTCCTGAAGTACCGTATCCTTTTTTGGCCTTTTGGTTTTTTAACCGACGAAACGGACAACAAGTCCACGCCTATATTTTTTATATAACGCATAACTTTTTACAGAGTAGTCCAATTACTAATTAATATCTGCTCAACATCAGGCAGTATGTAGTCAAACGCAAACCTACAAGGAATGAAAAAAAAATTCAATAATTATTTTTTTTTGGTATAAACTCGAAAGTGTGTTTGTTGGTTTGTTACTCTTTCACGCATCAACGAAGCATCGGATTGACTTGACTTTTGGCATAGGCTTGTTTGAAACGCGTCTATCCCGCAATAAAATGTGGTTTCCGTAGTATAGGCAAATGTCTTTTTCATCTCATCTATTTGAAAAGGACTACTTGGTTCGCCTTTAACTTTCGCACTCGGGTGCAAAATATATTTTTGGCTCGGGCGACGTACTTTGAATCCCTCGCTACGTTCAGGATTCTACTCTAGAATCCCTCACTTCGCTCTGGATTAAAAAAAGCGCCTTCACCGTAAAAATATTATTTTGCTTCCATATGATACAATCTACTATTTATTAGCTTACCAACGTATCTATTTCCATGTGAAATATAGATGAGCAAAACGTTAATGGTTGATATGTGAGATTGGCTGCAGAATTTTATGCATAGAAGAAGGCAAACAAGGGAAAACACCCTATGACATTAAGCCCTATTTTAGAGGCGCCATCGTAATTATTACAGCAATTTAGAGTAGTCCTGTTTCTTTTTCACTTTACGCATTTGATAGAGAGAACACTATTTTCAGTTGCTATTAAATTTATTTTACGATGGCGTTTTTAAAATTGGGCCTCATATCCTGCAAAATGGCGTTGAAAATACATAAAAATAGTTTATGCATGTACAGGAAAAATCCTAAGGGGATGGCATTAAAATGAAAAAAAACCGGACAAGTGCGAGTCAGACTCGCACATCGAGAGTTCCGTACCATCATCATCATTTCAGCCATAGGACGTCCAATGCTGGACATAGGCCTCCCCTAATGATTTCTAATAAGACCGGTTGGTAGCGGCTTGTGGGTGGACGTCCTACGCTGCACTTGCCGGTACGTGGTCTCCACTCGAGAACTTTTCGACCCCATCGGTCATCAGTTCTCCGCGCTATGTGCCCTGCCCATTGCCACTTCAACTTGCCAATCCGCTGGGCTATGTCGGTAACCTTGGTTCTTCTACGGATCTCCTCATTCCTGATTCGATCTCGCAGAGAAACTCCGAGCATAGCCCTCTCCATGACTCGTACAAATCCAGAAAATCTCACAAAATTGGGAAGTAAGTTGTTAAAATCTCTATACTATAGGTAACTATCGACATAAAGTTTTTATTTTTATTTTTCTCGTCATAAATCAAACATTACACATTGTTAAAATAATTAAAAACCTGTTTTAGCATGTGCTAATGAAGTTATTTTATTTGATACCTTACATGATACGATTTACTCACTTTGAATTTTGAACCCATATTTTGTGAATTTTGACGCTTTAGTTTTTTGTGATTTAAATAAGAATTTACAGTTTTCAGATTTATTTCTATATGTGTACTCTAAGACAATGCTTCTTGCCAAATTTCATAGTTCTATGTCAACGGGAAGTACCCTGTAGGTTTTGATTTTTGTGAGTGTCAAAATATGCGGTTATTTACGACATAAACGGCTCTAACTCTTTTAAACGATAACTGAGAAGTTTTTCTTTTACACAACTGGAAGAAACCATAAATACACGTGTACAGTTTAAATTGCAACTTGATATCTTTACGCGTTCCCGAGATAAAGAGTCTTGACATACACACAAACGGACACACGGACAGATGGACAACAAAGTGATCCTATAAGGGTTCCGTTTTTTTACGTTTGAGGTACGGAACCCTAAAAAATTACTCAATCAAAGTGGCGGGTTAAAGCTAGTAGACAACAAAACTCACCAAAATCTATGGTCTTCTATTTTATCGATTTAAAACAAAATCTATCGATAATTTTTATCTCTTGCAATTATAATTATGATCGTAGCGATGCGTAGCATATCGTAGCAGAGCGTAGCACCACATATATTGTGTCGTAGCTGTTTGCTTAATTTCTCAGCGACATAATTAAGACGCTCAACAGTAAACTTTTAGGCATTTTACAATAATGCCTCGCAGTATACAAATAGAGTCTAAAATCGCGTGTCGTTTGTTTTTAGACGAAACTCGAGATGAGAATTTAATAATTTTTTCGCAATTTTAGTTCGTTTAAAAAGAAAAGAAGCCGTGTTTGCAATAAAATATATAGATAATAGATATGTCTTTAGTTTAGTACATTTCGTATGTTATGATTACAAAATATATAGTAGTTATCGATCTTAATATTTAGAATTGCGAAACGAAAGGTTTTTTTCTAAAGCTTATTTTTGTGATTTTTTTTCAAGATACCAGATATTTTTTGTCTCTTTTGTGACCTATTATTGTGTGCTCTGTATTTTTTTCAAGTTTGTATCAGTAACAGTTACGCCTAACTGTGCGACGAAAAACATGACGGTTTACGGATTTTTGTCTTTGGGCAGCGCCTTAAGTAAGGCCTCTGACATGGCTAAACGGGTAGAGCAACCGTGACCTACAATAATAACGTTTCATCCGAGCCACGGTAGCGCTCATTTGTAAATGTCACCCGGGATCACCCATCCGAAGGCCAACCGTGATCGTTGATCGATGATCGTTAATGAAAACTTAATCAAACTACGCTTTGAACGCTACATTAGAATAAAACATTTTAAGGCGCTTCGTTTAGTGCCAACTAAAGAGGAAAAGAGTTGAGACATTGGGTCCGTGGGGGCCGGAAGCTCATCTTGTTTTCAAAAGTCCATCTGAGCGTCTGGTGGACGCGACGCGTGATCAAAATGCTGGTGTTTATTTGGCTCAACGTATAAGCATTGCCATTCAGCGTGGCAATGCTGCCAGCATGTTGGGCACGCTGCCAATAGGCAGTGGGCTTGAGCATTTGGATTATCTTTAGACCTTCAAGGGTCTGTGGATAATCCAATAATAATTGCTTTCTATGTAGTAGTAGTGTAGGTAGTTTTAGCATATAAAGTAGTATTGCATATTGTTGTAGTAAATAAAGGTTTTGCCCGTTAAAAAAAATTACATGTATTATTATAGTATTTTGGTGAAGTTGTGGTAGTCTACTGGTAATGACAACCGCCTTTAAAATCGTGAAGTCATGGCTTCAAATCCAGGTCCCGTACTAATGAATTCCTTGGAATTGATATACGGACTTTCACATCACTGGCTTTTCGGTAAAAGAAAAGATTGTGAAGGAACCTGCATACGTCCGTAGAAGAAATGCGATGGTGTATGTGAATCCACCAACCCGCACTGGGCCAGCGTTGTTCGTGGGTAGACCTACGTCCTGCTGTGGAATATTAAAAAGGCTGGTGCAGTATAGTGTTTTATTGAATGTTTTTCCTTTTCCAGGAGGTGGAACAAAAGCCTACGTATGAAGAAAGCCGTGTTAAGGAGCTTACATCCCTTCTGAATCAGGGTTCCAAGTTTGAACAATACAAGAACGATAACTATTATTTCTAAGAATTAAATTGTTTGCTAGTAATAATTGTATTGTTAATTAGAGTTCCGTTTCGTACCTCAAAAGGAAAAAACGGAACCCTTATAGGATCACTTTGTTGTCCGTCTGTCCGTCTGTGTGTATGATGTCAAGACTCTTTCATCTCGGGAACGCGTAAAGATATCGAGTTGAAATTTAAACTATACACGTATATCTATGGTTTCTTGCAGTTGTGTAAAAGAAAAACTTCTCAGTTGTCGTTTAAAAAAGTTAGAGCCGTTTATGTCGTAAACAATCGCATATTTCGACACTCACAAAAATCAAAACCTCCAGGGTCCTTCCCGTTGACATGGAACTTTGAAATTTGGCAAAAAGCATTGTCTCAGAGTACACATATAGGAATAAATCTGAAAACTGTACATTTTTATTTAAATCACAAAAAATAGGGCCTCAAAATTCACAAAATATAGGATTAAGATTCATAGTGATTAAATCGTATAGAGATTTTAACAACTTACTTCCCGATTTTGTGAAATTTCTGGATTTGTACGGAACCCTCGATATGCGAGCATGACTTGCACTTATCCGGTTGTTATTTTTTTATTGATGTAACTATACAGTAAACATTTCAATAATAAATAACGCTATTAAACCTGGATAAGGTTTGAACTCCGACCAAATAAAAAATCAAAACTCAACTCAACTTCGTGAACAGTCTAGTGAGGCCAGTTTTTTATACATGCGTCGGTGATACGCCGCCATAGTTCGACTGAGGAACCAAGACGTAGTTTCGTTGTACGTGTTTGTGTGTGTAATTGTGTTCGTACACGGCGAGGCGTAGTTTTCCCGGTTTCACTTGTCTCACTCAACATTCTGTCTCGTATTTTTTATTTGGTTTGAGGGTTTGAATTGTGTTTTATTACACTTAGACAATAGACATTTCTTTATTAAGTCAAAAATACAATTAAATACAAAGCAAACAACATAGCAAGATAAAACAAAATAAAAATCAAAAGAAATTACTCTTAATTATTTTACAATGCTATCCTACTTAATTACTTAACTTAATTTTTGTCACAACCCGGTCCCACCTCAGCATATGCTGGTTGTGGATCAACCAGCGCTGGTCTTCCGGCAGGACCGGTAGGTGACGTCTCATGCGAATATTAAAAAAAACAGTATGGCTATTGTTGGAGCAACAGCGTGCAAACATAATTAAAAATAAAACATATCCATTTTAGAAAATATCCACGCCAAAACCCGATGCGACATGTCAACTGACATTAGATTCACTTGGTAATGCTGTCAATACTTATGTTATAAGTATGATTAAAGGACATGTCCACAAAATGTATGGAGGCATAATAATAATCAAAAATTCTAACCACAACACTCGTTACATTTCGAGAAATTTCATATTTTTCTGAGTCTATTACAACAGTTAAAAACAAAAAAGAGCCCTCTGATTTTTTTAAAATTAATTTTGAATTTATTAGGATAAATAAATATATTTGGCTCAATAAGTAGTTTATCTCTATCAACCCTGATTAAGTAACCTCCAAATTATTAATTAAAAGCATTTTTACCAATTAGACACACTTTTAAAGTGTTTGTTTGTCACATTGTACCTACTGGTCACACTGGTAGGTTATAATTTTTAATTTTAGCAAATTAAGCGATAAATGTGGAAGAATCAGCTACAAATGCAAGTAATAACGATAGAAGCACTTTATCATTGCTAAACTAAAAAAAATAATAAGCTGTATTGTTATTTTTCATACAATTTATATTTCACATTTTAAAAAAATTGGAGGGGTGAAGAATTTTTAGTTAAATATTTTTTGGAAGCCCATAAAACAAGCTTTCAAATGATGTATATATCATCTTGGTTCGATTTTTCTCTGAATAATATACCACTTGTGGATATCACCTTTGTTTCGTGATTTTGGGAACCCATAATAAAAATCGGCGAAAACGACACGTTAATGAATTCTAGAATATGGCCGCCGTCGTTTAGGCGTAAAAATGCGACAATACAAAAAGCACGACTTAGTTGTCTTAAATCTCGAGAAAACACTAAACAGGCATCATCTAAATCAGCGTGCTACAACCTAGACCGCAGCCATATCTGCTTAATATCAGGCAGTGTACCTACTTGTGTTGTCAAATGCAAAATAAAAAAATCGGGAAAGTGGGAGTCGGACTCGCTCATGCTGGGTTCCGTACAGTGTGTGAGCCCCCTTAATTTATTTTGATAATTTTAAAGTGAATTTTACTTTTAAAGTGAATAAACAACCAAATACGAGTATTCTGTAAGCATTTCAAGCGTCTACTTGTTGCCTAATATCGATTAAAAACGGTAAAGAAACACGTTTGTCATGTGTGAGCCCCCTTTATATATATTTATTTTGTTTGTACAGAAATACATCATCTGTGAAAATTTCAACTATTGAGCTGTCACGGTTTATGAGATACGGCCTGATGATAGACAAAAAGACGGACAGCGGAGTCTTAGTAATAGGGTCCAGTGTTTACCCTTTGGATACGGAACCCTAAAAAAATTAAGAAAAAACACGCTATGTTATTATTTTATATTACGGGACTAATCGCGCACTAAAATTACGAGATAAATAAATACCTCCTCATCCCGACGTTTCGGCCGAGTTGCGTCGACCGTGGTCACGGGTAGATCACGGGTTGGTCAGTCTATTCCCTGTCTTTACAATAGTTTCCCTCTTCCTATCACCCAAAAACTGTATTTTTTTATTTAATGATTGTAAAAGGGCCTCTTGGTGTTGGTTCCGGCCCCATCAATGCCCTTCAAAGATCCGGGGCAACCCGTGTGTTGTAAAACAAATAATTAATTAATATAATAATAATTTTAATAGACTGACGGACGACGCAGCCAGGGAAGGCCCAAGAAGACTGGCGTGACGATCTCGACTCATTCGAGAGGGGTTGGCAAGAAGTTGCGATGGATCGAGACTCATGGAAGAAAATGGGGGAGACCTTTAGCCAGCAGTGGGACAGTATAGGTTAATAAAAAAGCATAGCACCATTAATAACGCCAAAACCAACTAGTAGCACCTGAACTATTATTAGAAATAGTCAGGAAAGGCCCAAAATACATGCTAATAAAAATATTCAACAAACTACCAAATAACATCAGAAACGAAACAAATGAAAAAAACCGGACAAGTGCGAGTCAGGCTCGCACGTCGAGGGTTCCGTACAAACATATTGTTAAAATAATTAAAAACCGGTTTTAGCATGTGCTAATGAAGTTATTTTATATGATTATTATTTACCTTACATGATACGATTTACTCACTTTGAATTTTGAACCCATATTTTGTGAATTTTGAGGCACTATTTTCATGTGATTTAAATAAAAATGTACAGTTTTCAGATTTATTCCTATATGTGTACTCTGAGACAATGCTCTTCGCCAAATTTCATAGTTCTATGTCAACGGGAAGTACCCTGTAGGTTTTGATTTTTGTGAGCGTTGAAATATGCGTTTTTACGACATAAATGGCTCTAACTTTTTTATACGGGAACTTAGAAGCTTTTCTTTTACACAACTGCAAGAATTTATAGGTTTACGTATATAGTTAAAATTTCAACTCGATATCTTTACGCGTTCCCGAGATAAAGAGTCTTGACATACACACAGACGGACAGACGGACAACAAAGTGATCCTATAAGGGTTCCGTTTTTCCTTTTGTGGCACGGAACCCTAAAAAATTAAAAGAATACTAAAAGAGATTCTCTTATTCAAAAGCTACTCGTATTACTCAATACAAGACTTCCTAGACGAAAAACGTTTCGACATCGCAAACTAGTAAAAGTAAAATAAGACAATACTTAGCAAACGTTCCATCACCTTAGTGTTTAAGTTAATTGCAATAACCTAATACAGGCTCCATAAGTATGTTACTCTAGGTTTATATAAATGATACATTTATAAATTAGACTAAGAGAATATGTATTTTTGGTGCAATAAAAACGATTGAATTGAATAATCAAAACAGAAAAAATGTCAAATCGATGGATAGCACTATGCATATCACGTTTTTGTGATATCTAATGACGTTTGAATATGACTTGAATCTTATTTTCCTCAAAACAAGAATGTCGTTGGACACGTTTGAGCATCTTACTAACAAATTGAAATACGACTCAGTGATATCACGAATTCGTTTGTAATTTCTTGTCTGTATTTTCAACATAATATTTCGTGTTATACTAGCCCCTTATTTAAAGTAAATAATATTTAAACTCTTTGCATTTATATTAACTTATTGTAAGTTGTTTTAAAGTTAAATTAGATTGAGTATAAATTGAAACGTTGAATTATGTGATTTGAAAGATTTCTTGATCTATCGGCGGTCTGTCATTTATTATTTTGTTTTTGTTTGTTTGTAGTTTGCGTAAATGTGGAAAATTATAATTGTAAAATAATAAATGAATGATAGTTCGCTCATTTAGTGACAAGCATGTGTTGGTACTGATTTAAAGCAATGTAAAATAGACCAGGATTAAATACTAAGTTGTATATGAATATACCTCGAAAAAAATGCTAAGACAATTGGAGATTTTACTTATTTATGGTAAGTATAAAAATTAATAGGTATGACCATTTCATTACCTATCTAACGTTAACATACATTTTGTATCTTATATTTTTAGAGTGAAATAAATACGAAAATAATACCTAGTTTTTTAGGGTTTCGTACCTCAAAAGGAAAAAACGGAACCCTCATAGGATCACTTTGTTGTCCATCTGTCCGTCTGTGTGTATGTCAAGACTCTTTATATCGGGAACGCGTAAAGATATCGAGTTGAAATTTTAACTATATACGTAAACCTATAAATTCTTGCAGTTGTGTAAAAGAAAAGCTTCTAAGTTCCCGTATAAAAAAGTTAGAGCCGTTTATGTCGTAAAAAACCGCATATTTCTCACTAAAATCATAACCTACAGGGTCCTTCCCGTTGACATAGAACTATGAAATTAGGCAAGAAGCATTGTCTCAGTGTACACATATAGGAATAAATCTGAAAACTGTCCATTTTTTATTTATATCACAGAAAAATAGGGCCTCAAAGTTCATATTTTGTGGATTCAAAATTCAAAGTGAGTAAATCGTATCATGTAAGGTATCATACAAAAGATCTTCATTAGCACATGCTAATACAGACTTTTCATTATTTTTAGGGTTCCGTACCTCAAAAAGAAAAAACGGAACCCTTATAGGATCACTTTGTAGTCCGTCTGTCCGTCTGTGTGTATGTCAAGACTCTTTATCTCGGGAACGCGTAAAATCAGTTTCATATAAGTTTCATATATCACTTCTCAGTTATCATATAAAAAAATAGAGCCGTTTATGTCGTAAAAACCGCATATTTCGACACTCACAAAATTCAAAACCTACAGAGTACTTCCCGTTGACATAGAACTATGAAATTTGGCGAGAAGCATTGTCTCAGAGTACACATATAGGAATAAATCTGAAAACTGTACATTTTTATTTAAATTACAAAAAATGGGGCTTCAAAATTCACAAAATATGGGTTTAAAATTCAAAGTGCGTAAATCGTATCATATAAAAGAGCTTCATAAACAAATGCTAAAACAGGTTATTAATTATTTTAACAATTTTTGATGAATGACGAGAAAAGTAAAAAACTTTTGTCGATGACGATGATGAGTATTTAAATTTTAACAACGTACTTCCCAATTTTGTGAAATTTTCTGGATTTGTACGGAACCCTCGGTGTGCGAGCCTGATTTGCACTTGTGCGGTTTTTTTTCTATGTATGACGAGAAAAATGAAAAAAAAAAACTTTTTTGTTTATGATTATGAGATTTTAACAACTTACTTCCCAATTTTGTAAAATTTTCCGGATTTGTACGGAACCCTCGGTGTGCGAGCCTGACTCGCACTTGTCCGGTTTTTTTATCTTATCTGCTAAATCAAAAGATATCAAAGCCGACTTTTTTATTATGACTGCCTTGGTGGTTCGAGTGGTTAGTGACCCTAACTTTTGGGTAAAAGAGGCGTGGGTTATCCCCACCCAGGGCAAGTGTTTATGTGATGAACATAGGTTTTTACTCTGTGTCTGGATGTTATTTAGTTACTATCTATATAAATATTTATCTGTAGTATATTAGTCTCTGGCAGCCATATCACACGCTTTGCTTAGTTTGGGGTCAGAGGCCGTGTGTAAGATGTCCCCAAATATTACACATGTATTTTTTATACATTTAACGTTTTATAATTATCTGATTATCTATTATATAAAAGGCTTCCCTGAGTGACTGACTGACAGACAGCCTACAGCCCAAACCGCTTATGATATGAGTTTGAAATTTGGAATATAAGTACATTGAACAACGTAATGGAGCACTAAGGACGAAAATTTTGAACTTTCGACCTCTAAGGGGGTAAAACGGGCCCTTTTCGTTTGTATGTAACTTTTTATTCCCTGTTCCGATTGACTTGAAACTTTGTATACATGCTTTTAAAACAAAATAAAAGTTATGTTTTTTCCTGTTTTTCCGAATTTTTCTTATCTAAGGGGTCAAATAAGGTCCCAAAGTTGGTGAAAAAAGCGTTAATTACATCCAAACAGCTGAACGGTTATGGTTGAAATCTGGTATAAAGAAAGCACACAGCAGGTTTCAACACAGGAAGTAATAATATCCAGGAAAAAATATAGGGTTCCTTAAGGATAGCCAAAATTTATCAGTTTAGGCTACAGCCCAAACCGCTAAAGATATAAACTTGAAATTTGGAATATACGTACATCGTACGACATAATGAAGCACTAAAGATGAAAATTTTGAAAAATCGACCTCTTTTGGGGTAAAACGGGCCCTTTGTGTTTGAATGTAACTTTTTATTCCCTGTGCCGATTGACATGAAACTTTTATTCATGCTTTTATGACTAAACAAAAAATATGGTTGTTCCTGTTTTTCCGAATTTTCTTTAAACATTTTCCTTGGGGGTCCGATACTTCCCAAAATTGGTGAAAAAAGCATCGATTACAGGTTACGGATGAAAACGACTACGTAGGAAGCACACAACATGTTTAAATACTGGAACTATTATTATCCCGGAAAATCTACAGGGATCGCCAAAATTAATCAGTTTTATAATATAAAGCTAAGATAAAACGTGTTAATGAATTCTAATGAAATTTGGTACGAAACTAGACGATAACTCAAATTACCACTTAGAGTAGGTACTGCTATCCCGGAAAATTTGAGTTGGTCCTTCGGGATATCAATTTCTTAAAAAATACTAACTGTTCAAAAATCAATGCGGTTTTGTTTCAAAACAGCCCACCATTTTAACAAATAAATTACTATTGACGTCCTGGGAAAAGTCCCGGATTCCGTATCCGCTAGATTAATCGTAACCCTGAATAAGCGTAAAAAATAACTTGAATGCATTTTTTTCAGAATATAGTGAAGTATCTAGAATAGAACTAATATAATGATTCATCCGTAAATGGGGCAAAATGAGTCCCCAATAGTTTACGATTTTTAGGGTTCCGTACCTCAAACGGCAAAAACGATAATAACCTTATAGGATTACTTTGTTGTCCGTCTGTCCGTCTGTGCGTATGTCAAGACTCTTTATCTCGGGAACGCGTACAGATATCGAGTTGACTTATAAACTGTATACGTATATCTATGATCTCTTACAGTTGTGTAAAGGAAAAACTTCTCAGTTATAATATAAAGAAGTTAGAGCCGTTTATGTCGTAAAAAACCGCATATTTCGACACTCACAAAAATCAAAACCTACAGGGTACTTTCCGTTGACATAGAACTTAGAAATTTGGCGATAAGCATTGTCTCAGAGTACACATATAGGAATAAATCTGAAAACTTTACACTTTTACTTAAATCACAAAAAATAGGGCCTCGAAATTCACAAAATATGGGTTCAAATTCAAAGTGAGTAAATCGTATCATATAAAAGAACTTCATTAGCACATGCTAAAACAGGTTTTTAATTATTTTAATTTAAACAGGTTTTTTTTATAACGTGTTTGTACGGAACCCTCGATGTGCGAGCCTTACTTTACTATGGTAGCAACCCTGAAAAGCGAAAATTACCTACCTATTCCATACATTTTGTCGCGGGTCGATGAATTTTTTGTGTTGAACAATTGATTTTATTGACGTGATTTCGGGGTTGGTACATTAGTAAAAGTTAGTCAAATTATGAGTAGGTATAATAGCATATACTAGAACACACCTGTCAACTAGATAATATACACCATGTGTTTCTACTTGTGTGCCATTTTTTCATCTGCCTGGGGTCAGACAACGTCTGAAAGTCCTTCAAGGTATCTAGATCACTTTTCACTGGGTGAACGATTTTAGGCGAGATTGTCATATCTCTCGGGAAAAATGAGCTTAGAATAAATTTTAACGACTTAATGAAACACATCGAATACCTGTACCGGCCTTCATTAATAGTCCACTACTGAACAGGCCAGTAGTGTGAAATTCCTTACATCATTGATTTAATTTCAAATATTCAGCACTTTATCATAAAAAAATCACGCACTCAGTAACAAGCTTTAGTATACATACAAGTAAATTAAATAAGCAAACACTGAGACAATGCAGGTCAATCCGTGGGCTATTATCATTTTAGGCAAACACCACACACACACACACACACCACCTTCAGGCCATTTATTCAATAAAGCCGCACCAATATGCTTAGTCTGGTAACTCATTAGAACTGTTTGAGCCCTACGATACAGTACTTGTTACTAGTGCAGGTCTCACAATCAAACTGTGAAACCTTATTTTTGCTTTGGTGAAAATGTCCTTTATTTGTATAAATTAACCTTAGTTTAAATTTTAAAATAATATGTAAAATAATAAGTATAGTAAATCCTTATAAAAAAAAAAACTATATTCATTGTTAATTTAATCATTAAGGTTTTTGTAAAAGTTGTGGTAAAATAAATTATTTTGTATTTTTGTATTTTGTAAATGCTGAGACAATATTCAAGCTAAGCCGTAGGCATTATCCTTGCAAGTAATACGATAATAAGCTCAATTATGAAAGCGCTATCGTTAATTTAATAGCAACGCAAAAAGTGTTTTCTTTGTAGAATACCTAAAGTGAAGAAGAAACGGTAATAATTATGGTAATTAGCTATTATAATTACGATGGCGCCTTCGTAATTGGGCCAAATGCGGACTTAACCACGGGCTATTATTATTTTAAGAAAGTGCCAAGACAACGCGGGCAAGACCGTGGGCTATTATCATTGCAAGTGATACAACAATGCAGGCTAACGACAAGCTGTTATAATTTTAAGGAAGTATTAAGACAACGCGGGCCAGACCGCGGACTATAAGAAATTATTAAAAGCAAGTGACAAGATAACACGGGTCGAACCGCGGGCTATTATTCTGAGCAAGTAAATACTAAAACAACGCGGGACAAACTGTGGATTATCATTTTGAGTACCTAAGTATTAACACAACGCGGGCCAAACCGCGGGCTATTATCATTTTGAGCAAACAAACTAAGACAACATGGGCCAAACCGTGGGCATTATCTTTGCAAGTAATACAACAACACAGGCCAAATAGCAGGCTATTATAATTTTAAGCAAGTTCTAAGACAACGCGGGCCAAACCGCGGACTATTAGATATTATTATAAGCAAGTACAAATACAATTTAGGTCAAACCGCGGGCTATTTTCATTTTAAGCAAGTACCTATGTAATAAGACAACGCGGGCGAAGCCGCGGGTTTTAAGCTAGTGCCTTATAAGATTTTAAGAAAATAATGCCCTTGAACTATAACTTGCACATGTGTGAGTGAGACAGCTGATACTGGTTAAACTAGTATGCCAGATGTATTATGCTAGGTGTATATCTTTTGTATTTACAACTTTTAGATTCATGCATTAGTCAATAAAACAGTATAGTTTTCCTTATCAGACAGCCTTATTTATTTACATCATACTTACTTCTTTACTTCTTATCATACACACTTGTCGATCTCACTGATATCTGTAGCATTAAAATATGTAGTTCCAAATGAGTGAACCAATAAGGTATTTGACTAGTTTTTGGAAATCGTTTTAAATTATTTGTAAGTACATACTAAGCACACTACATGTATATTTCCGAGAGATCTACTGTTTTAACAATGAAAATCAGTGTTAAAGAATAGATATTCAAGAACCGACCAAAAACGACATTCTGTAATGGCGCTGGTCTTTGACGTCACTCACTAGTAAATAACGTTAGTTAATATTGGTAGAAAAATTGACAATAAATACTTTAAAAGTAAATAATAAAGAAATTACAAAACACAAATTGCATAAACAATAGTCAATCGAGAAATTTTCGTTTACTAGCAACTGACGTCACCAGAGTTGTCGCCCTTATTAGAGCGTTTACGTCACAGATAAAATATCGTATTTTATTTCGTTTGATTTGCAAAAATTAGACATTTCAGTTTAAATAAAGTGAAATATGTCTTTTTCAGGCTATATCTGTCTGGATTTAATTATATACCAAAATTAATAGAATATTTTCAATTTTGTGAAATAGTAATTTTCGATAAATGACTGGTTTTTTTTCTCTACAGACGTACCTATACAGGTTGCCTCAATGTTATTCATCAATGAAAAGCCAGTAGTGTGAAATTCCTTACATAGTTACTCATACAATTATAATTATTGGCTCCCTCGGTGGCTCAGTGGTTTGTGACCCTGACTCCTGGGTCAAAGAGGCGTGGGTTCGATTCCTACCCAGGGCAAATATTTATGTGATGATCATATGTGTTTGCTCTGGGTGTTATTAATGTATTTTTATTTATTTATTTATTTAACACTTTCTTGCTCACCATTTGTACAAAAGGAGTACTTACGCTAAATAGCTTTATCTGCCAGTCAATCTACAGGTACATGTAAATGTAGTGTATCAGTCTCTGCCAGCCAAATCACAACCTTTGCTTAGTTTGTGGTCAAGAGACCGTGTGTGAGATGTCCCCCAATATTTATTTATTATTGAGTTAATTTCAGAAATTTGGCAATCATCCAAAATTCACGTACTCCGTAATAATACTCCGTCAGAATTCCTGTTAAGAAAAGCTGCCGTATTAAATCTTGGTATGTCATTAAACGGGACTATATCCTAGACAATAGGAAGAAATTTTATGAGAGTATAAATAGCCTAAGCTTTCATGATATTTATGAATGTAGTGATCCTAATCTGTCTTCCAAAAAGTTTCATGAAATCTTCAAATTAATATATAACATGTGCTTCCCCGAAATAAAAGTAAAATGTTTTCATTTGAAACGGCCAAAATGGATGTCCAAAGGTATTAAAACATGTGGTAAGAAAAAAATTGATCTTTTGTGGAAGCATAGAAAAACTAAAACCGAAGAAGCAAAGAAAGCATTTAGGACCCACTCTAAGAGATTCAAAAAAGTCGTAAGGTTAACACAGAAATCCCAAAATAACCACTATATTAAAAACTCAGCCAATAAATCAAAAGAAACTTGGGAGAAAATAAATAGACAGTAAAATAATTTTCCTGCCGAAAATTATTTTTCTTGCATAAATAATGAAAAAGGGGAAACAATAGGTCACCCAACTGAAATTGCAAACTGCTTTAATGATTACTTCATAAATGTTGCTCAAAAAGATACACGATCACTTCCATCGAATGATAATAAAAGAGATACTATTAGCTCTAATAATTCACTGTTTTTGACTCCTACAATTCCTTTCGACATCCTAAAAATTATTGCTGGGCTAAAAAATACAAATAGCGTAGGGGAAGATGGGATTACAACAAAGGTGATAAAAGATGTATCAGTTATAATAGCCCCCGTTCTTAGCTACATTGTTAATATCTGTATGGAACAGGGTGTATTTCCGGAAGATCTAAAGATTTATATAGTAAAACCTATTCATAAAACAGGAAACATATGTGAAGTCAGCAATTACCGTCCAGTGACACTAATTCCATTATTTTCAAAAGTATTTGATAAAGTTATATATTACTATTACTTTGAGAAACAGAATATGTTTACTGAATATCAATATGGCTTTAGAAAAGATAAAAACATTAATATGGCGATCTTTAACTTTCTGGAGAATGTAATGGTTAATGTAGATAAAAGAAAAAAAGTCACTGCGGTATATATGGACATGTCAAAAGCCTTTGACAAAGTCTACCATGACATTCTACTAGACAAAATTTTCAAATATGAAGTACGCGGCAATGCAAACAACCTAATAGATCTTTTCTCAGTAACAGACGACAAGCAACACAAATAAATAGATTGTGCCCTGAAACGCATGTAGTAAGGAGGTTTGAATCTGAAAAAAAGATTGTTCGTTATGGTGTCCCACATGGTAGTGTGTTAGGGCCACTATTATTCCTTATTTATATTAATGACTTTCCAAACGTAACAAAGCATCCCATGACATTATTTGCTGATGACAGCACTGTTTTATTTATAAATGACGAACTTAGTGATATAAAACAGGACATTAATAATACATTGACATCTGTAATTAATTGGCTAAAACACAACAATTTAAATATTAATTTAGGTAAGACTCATATAATGTTTTTCAGGATGGCTCAAAACAATAGATTAAATTTTGACATTGAACATGATGGGAAGAAAGTATCAGAAATTGAACAAACTCGATTTCTAGGTCTAACAATTGACCATAAATTAACGTGGAAACCACACATAGAAAATATTTGCAAAAAATTACATAAGTTTGCTTACGCGCTATATCAATTACGAAAAGTCACAAATGAATCAGCCCTGCTAATTGCTTATTATGGACACGTAGCATCCATACTACGATACGGTGTTATGTTTTGGGGCAACTCGACCGATTGTGAGAGGGCTTTCAAAGCTCAAAAACGCTGCATTCGATCAATATGCGGAATAAAAAAAGGGAGTCATGTAAACCGCAATTTATTCGACTTAAGGGGTTAACCCTCGCTTGCTTGTATATAAGCGAAATAGGTCAATTTGTTAAAATGAATCCCGAGCTCTTTGAGATGTGGCCTGCCGGCAGTAGACAAGAAGGAAAAATACGTAGCTTAGCATGCAAGAGTACGTTTTTGAGTAAGAATGTGTTCTGTATGGCTTCTTTAATCTATAATAAGATACCACAGCTAATAAGGAAAAAAGATAACCTGAACATCTTTAAAAGCATGCTTAACAACTTCCTCACTAAGTAAGCCTACTACACTGTAAACATGTTCCTAACAGATATGAATGTAAAAGATATTGCATAGGCTATTTTGAGTGAAATAATTGGTTTTGTCATTTTATTTTGTTTTATGTGGACATTATATGTCATTACTTGACATGACTGAAAATTATAATAACTATTAAAAAAAAACAATTAATTGCGTTCAAATACGTGTATTTGTTTAATTTTTAGCCAATATTATGTCTATAAACCTCTAGAGGTAGAAGCTAGAGAAACATTGTTATTTAATATTTTCCCCATCTACATATTTTTTGTACACCTAGTTTCATAGACCAATAAAGTCATTGTATCATTGTATTGTATCAATAAGCTTTAGATACAAGTAAATTGAATAACCAAATACTGAGACATTTCAGGCTAAACCGTAGGCATTATCCTTGCAAGTAATACGATAATAGGCTTAATGATGGAGGCGCTGTTAACATAAAAAGTATTATGTCTATCGAATGCTTAAAATGAAAAATAAACAGAAATAATTATGCTAATTAGCTATTACGATGTCGCCTTCAGAATCAAGCCTAATTCGGGTTTAACCACAAGCTACTATTATTTTAAGTAAGAGCCAAGAAAACGTGGGTCATACTGTGAGTTTTTATCATTTAAAGCAATTACGAAAATAACGCGGGCCAGACCGTGGGCTATTATTATTGCAAGTAATACAACAACGCTTAAGAAATTATTAAGACAACGCAAGCCAGACCGCGAAATATTAGATATTATTATAAGCAAATGCCAAGATAACGTGGGTTGAACGCTGTGATTTTAATCAAGTAAGTAATAAAACAAATGGGCCAAACTGTGGGTTATTATTATTTTAAGTACCTAATTATTAACACAACGCGGACCAAACCACGAGATATTATCATTTTGTGTAAATATTAAGTCAACACGGGCCAGACCATGGGCTATTATCATTGTATATTGTTGTCGTATTAGACAATGCAGGCCAAACGGCAAGCTTTTATAATTTTAAGCAAGTACTAAGACATCTCAGTCTATGCTATAAATAACCATCTTAAGCAAGTACTAATAATTCGCGGGCCAAAACGTGACCTATTATTATTATAGGCAAATACTGTTACAATTTTGGCCAAACCGTGGGCATTATTCTTGCAAGTAATTTTAAGCAAGTATTAAGACAACGCGGGCCAAACCGCGGACTATTAGGTATTATTATCAGCAAGTTCAAAGACTACGTAGATCAAACCGCGGGCTACATTCATTATAAGTAAGTACCTATGTACTAAGACAACGCGGGTGAAGCCGTGGGTTTTAAGCTAGTAGATACATATAATTACAATTTGTTATTTCTTTTTTTTGATTATTTATTTGTTTATTTTTTTCATAGCATCGCTATCCTCAGCTTCAGAAGAAATATATTTTATAGATGCACAAACTAATACAAGGTACGAACGTCTTTTAGTTTTATCTTTTTGTATTATTATTTTTAATGAATATAAATGACTGAATATTTTTATTGTGACAATTTATCGTTGACTTTTCAAAGTATCTTAACAGTTTTTGATAATTTTCTATTTATTTGTGTATTTAATAAATCCCAGGGCAAAAATGGATGGCAGTTGCGTTTTACCCAAGTATCCTGCGCACGCCACTTACACCACAAACATGCCGAACGCAGTTCCTGGAGAAGCCTACGATATTGTATCTGTAAATGTATCGTGCCACGAAGGTTATACGGTCAACGGACCTTATTTTATCTTCTGTTCTGGCGGTCAATGGTCAGATAAAATGCCGCAATGTGTCCGTAAGTAAGAATAAGAAATATGAAAAGTTGATTGTGGAGTATCACAAGGTAGTTCTTGTGGACCAATGCTCCAGTTATTAGTAAAAAAAAGAAAGTCCATCAGTCAACACTGGGCCAGCGAAGTGATAATCACAAATCGTGGGTAGGTCAATATTCGTCTGTAAACTGAGACAAGTGCCTTGCCAGTACAGTACATTTTGCTAGTTTTACGTCTTGTTTTTGAATGTTGTTGAATGCTTTTCCCCCAGCACTGTGCCGGTTGCCGTCTCACAAGTCAGCTTACTACCGCTGCCTCGTGTCTTTGGAGCTGATGGATGGCTTCAGAACTTGTAAAGCGAACGAGCCAGCAGGGACCCTGATTAGTCCTGTTTGTCGGACGCACTCCTTTGTGGGGGAGCCCACGGCTCTCAAGTATATGCGGTGTGTCGATGGCGAATGGAACAACGTGCCTCAGTGTAACCCAGGTTAGACTACATTGTCTATCTTTGTTACTAATATAATTATTATAGGTAGTTACTCTAGAGTCTAGATCACGGACATAATCTAGAATATCATTGTACTAATCAGTATAATCCACTCTTATAATTCTTATTGTAAAAATTTTCGTTTCGTTTTTAGGTTGATTACATTATAAGAGTTGATTATAATGAGAAATATGGGCCGAATTTTCGACGGCAGTGAAGTTAGCTACAAGCTGCGCAAAACCAGATCCACGCAGCTGTATAATGATCTTCCATCAATATTGGGTTTCCGTTTGCCTATTACATCCCATATTTTCTCTATTAGTCTCATTTTTAGTAGTACTACTTGTGGGTCAAATTAATGTCGGCTTCAGCTCTGCACGCTGTACATCAAAATCATTGTTCTAGAATGTGGGACGCTGATACCAGAAGGTACCAAGCTGGTGATAGGAGGGGAACCAGCCCAGCTCGGAGAGGTTCCGTGGCATGCCGGGGTCTACAGTAAAACTACGCGACCTTACAAACAGATCTGTGGAGGGTCGCTTATATAAGCACTACCATTGTTATATCAGGTAAAAAAATTACGTTAAAGACTACGGTACAGGACGAATCAAACTGCTTAGTGGCTGTGAAGTTAGCTACAAGCTGCGCCAAACTCAATAGGCATGATGACTGAGTAAAAAAATAATTATAATTAGTACGTAAGTTAGATTAACAAAAATCACAGTATTCTTCTGTCAACAATAATATTAAATGACAAAGATAAATCTTGTCATAGTTTGAGAGTGGGGGCTCGTGATGAGACTCTCTGGTACCGGTACATTTGTAGTAGGTTAGTGACGTCACGCAAAACTTTGACGGGCTATATCTCCATCAATTTTTGATGCCTACTCTATGTGAGTGTCTTATGGCCAAGACTAAGATGAGGATGATAACTTTTTACTACTCGTTGCATCTATGTTGGTAATATTATTATATCGTGTTTGCTTCAGCTGCCCACTGCTTCTGGAGCAACTTCGAGGGAAAACTGCCTGCTTCGAACTTTGCGGTGGCAGTGGGCAAATTATACCGGTACTGGGACAACAAAATGGATGATGCACAGTGGTCTGATGTAAGTGCCAACATCCAAACCAAATCTAACAAAGTAACAGCTAACTAGGTCGTTTACACCAACAGTCGCAGAAGCGCCCTAGTGACGAACGAAGCTGTGGGTTTGTAATCTGTAAGCGTGTGATTTACCTACCAGGCGGACAGCCCTAGCGCGTGTTGCGTACTGCGTGAAACGTAAACGACGTAAAATTTGAGACTCATAGCATTTGTAGTTTTTGAGATTTCGTGAAAGGTTAAGGAAAAGGAAAAGTTAAATGACGATTTTATATAATATATAGATAATTTGGTATTTCACTACATTTTAGGTAATAGCAATCCACTTGCCATCGCGATTTCGAGCCAGTGCAACGAACTACCAGGACGATATCGCTGTTTTGGAACTTAGTACAGCTTTCGAGTTTAAAACGCACGTCCGACCCGTGTGTGTGGACTTCGATCCTAGCTTCGAGAGACGGCAGCTACAACCAAAGAATATGGGAAAGGTAAATATTCCATACACAAAGCAAGCTAGTTATGTCACCAGCTAGCCCCGCTCCGCGGTTTGTTTCTATCCGAGCCTAAATGCTGAGATAGGCAGCTCTGGGTGGCGTGACTAGTTCCCGGTATTAGATAAGGTGTTCGCCTAGGATTTAATTGTAAGATTTTTATTCAATTAGAAGGGACATTCAAGTCTGTCCAGACGTACAATCCGTCTTTTATTTTAAATTTAGTTTTTAAAAACACAATCTAAGTCTCCGTAAACTTAACTGGCGCTGCGGACAGGATCGCTGTATAGTAGCGCCCGGCTTTTCTCGTGGAAATTGTGCGTGTGAATTTTACCCGTTTCCGCGATCATCCGGCGTTCTTCGGCGATCCCGTGAATCAAATAAATTTGTTAAACTGGTGGAGCAATTGGCGATGGCGTTGGCTGGCTGGTGAGTAAGCTTTTTCACCTCCTTTCCTTTCTATCGTCAAATTAATTGTCAAGGTTATCTAGAGATAGGAATTTTCTCTTTTTAACATTATCTGGTTAACGTATAAAAATCTGCGGAAATCAGTATTTAGTGTAGAAAAATATTAGTGAAAAGTGAAAATAAGTGAAAATTCGTGAATAATTTAATTAAATCTAAATATAGTGTTGAATAATTTACTTACAATTTACCTAACATAAAATTTTGGTAAATTAATTTACGTGTAATTAGATAATTTAAGTGAAATAGTTTCCAGTAAATAAGTTAAAATGCCTACTGAAAACAGACAAACTGTTAATTTAGTGCCAAGTGAAATGATTAAATTAATACCGCTTTTCGGTGGAGATAAGAGGCAACTAAACTTTTTCATCCGACAATGCGAATACGTTATTGCACATTATGCTGGCAATTATGAACAAAATAGGTACATAATGCATACGATTATGGGGAAATTAGTAGACAATGCGGCGGCCCTTATCAGCGAACGTGAGGACATCACGACGTGGGTCGATTTCAAGGAACTCCTACAACAGCATTTCGGAGATCCACGCACCGAAGATTGTATTGCAATCGAATTAGAATCTTTAAAAATTAAAAATGGAGAATCTTATTTAGATTTTTGCAATCGAATCCAATCAGTTAGGTCAACGCTAATTTCAAAGGTTAACATCATCCCAGATGCAAACCTGAAGCGAAGCAAAATCACCATATATAATAATTTAGCGCTCAATGTGTTTCTATATAACCTACCCGAACACATGGTTCGGATTGTAAGGTTGAAAGCTCCAGGTACTTTAGAAGCAGCCCTGAGCACTGTCATGGAAGAGGTGAACTTCCATGAACAGTACACCATGCGAAGTAAATTAATTAACAGCCGACCACAGGTAGCACATCAAGCACCTACATTTAAATTCGGAAACAATGCCCCCATAGCGCAGACGCAATTTAAATTTGGCATTCCGCATGGCCAACAAACCACAACAAATCGGCCACAGCAAAATTTCGGTTTTAGACCACCACAGACCTTTGGCTATAGGCCCCAGCTAGGGTTCCAACCCCAGCAATTCGGCGTACGTCCTCCATTTGGAGCAAGCCCACAGCGACCCAGCCTAAATCCGCAACCATTTAATTTTGGTATAAGGCCTTCCGGTGGCATGCACCCTCAACAATTCGGAATGCGACCCCAACAATTCGGAATACGCCCGTCTAACCCTGGACCTACCCAGTTTGGGTACCGGCCAAACTTACAATCTAACAACCCACCGCTTGGAGACCAAGACGTTTCCATGCGCACTGCACCACCCTTGCGACAAGGCTTTAGGCTCAATGAATTAGAATTCTACGATCCTCAATACGACTTATACGAACAGGCCTATCATAACGAAAATGAGTACAATCCTTTTTACAATCAGGAAAATGATGTGTTAGAACAGCAGGAAATGCAGGTAGAGGACAGCGAACCTAGTGAAATTTCGGCAAACGCTCCTACTTCAGAGGAGATGCAAAATTTTCATATGCGTACCACGACCAACCAAGGGAAGTGATAGAGGTCAATTGTGACCCTAATCTAAAGCTCCCCTACATACACATACCGGAATTAAACGCTAAATTCATGATAGATACAGGAAGCATGAGATCCTTTATAAGCCCACGCAAAGCATATGAATATTTCCCTCATGCAATTGCTCACGAACCTTTTAAAGTGATCAGCACACACGCGGCTAGTTCACATTCTGAAGTCATAAATATATGGTTGCCACCAACTTTCAAGGCTAATGAACACCATAAATTTTATCTTTATGACGTAGACCCTAGATATGACGGTGTTATAGGAGACGACTTGCTCAGAAAAATAGGCGCGCTAATCGATCTAAAGCGATATATTCTAAGAACGAACACGACGACCATCCCTATAATACATAGTAAAACAAACTACGAAGTCGTCATACCAGCACGCTCAGAAGTTCGCGTTAAATTACCGACAGACTTACACACGGGAGAAGCAATTTTGTCTTATACAGAATTTTGTGAAGGTGTCAGAATGCCGACAGCCTTAGTTAAATGTGAGAATGGTTACGCAACAACAGTGGTACAAAATTGCTTAGATGTGGATAAAACCATGACAGTGACGAGTCCGTTTAAGGTGATAGAGTTTGATAGAGGTGAAGTATGTGAGGTAAACTGCATGAATAGCATGAAAGATATAGAAGTAGATACATTATTAGAACAAAACCTTTCTAAATTACGGTTGGATCACACGAATGAGGAAGAACGAAAGGCAGTAAGTGAATTGTGTAGAGAGTACAAGGACATATTTTATTGCGATCAGATACCCCTAACGTTCTCAAATCAGGTAAAACACTGCATTAGAACGAAAAACGAAGACCCGATTTATTTAAAGCCCTATAGACAACCACCCGCACAAACAGCCGAAATAAAAAGTCAAGTAGAAAAACTTTTGAAAGATAATGTGATACAGGAATCTCACTCGCCATGGAGCGCCCCTGTACACATTGTCCCTAAGAAAATAGACGCATCAGGAGAAGTAAAATATAGAATGGTGATAGACTACAGACGACTTAACGACATTACTCATGACGACAAATACCCTCTCCCCAATATTAATGACATCTTTGACAAATTAGGGAAATGTAATTACTTCAGTACACTCGATTTGGCATCCGGGTTTCACCAAATTGAGGTAAATAAAGAGGACAGAGAAAAGACCGCCTTCAGCACACAATTCGGGCATTATGAATTTCTCAGGATGCCCTTCGGATTAAAAACAGGACCCGCTACTTTCCAAAGAGCAATGGATAACATCTTACGGGGCCTGCAAGGCATACACTGCCTCGTCTATCTTGATGATGTCATAATTTTCTCAAATAGCCTCCAAGAGCACTTAGAAAAACTTAGGACCGTATTTGACAGACTCAGGCAAACGAATCTAAAAATACAGCTGGATAAGTCAGAGTTTTTGAGAAAAGAAGTCCTTTACTTAGGGCACACCATTACAAAAGAGGGACTAAAACCCAATAGCGACAAAATTGACGCAGTACTTAACTACCCTTTGCCAAAGACTACGACTGAGATACGAAGTTTCTTAGGATTGGTAGGCTACTACCGACGATTCATTAAAGACTTTGCTAAAGTGACTCAACCCCTGACCGCGTGCTTAAAGAAACGAAATAGAATCATAATTGACCAAAAATTCATTGACGCATTTGAAAAATGTAAGGAATTATTGACTAACGCTCCCATACTGCAATATCCTGATTTCGAGAAAACTTTCGTCTTGACGACAGATGCCAGTAACGTAGCCATAGGGGCAGTCCTCTCTCAAGGTCCCTTAGGTAACGACAAGCCCGTCGCGTACGCGAGTAGGACCCTTAGCGACACAGAGAGCAGATATAGTACAATAGAGCGCGAACTACTAGCCATAATATGGGCAGTCAAACACTTCCGCCCATACCTCTATGGACGTAAATTCACTATCTACACTGACCACGCGCCCTTGAGATGGATCCAAAATTTGAAAGAACCGAACAGTAAATTGACTCGATGGGGTTTACGACTACAAGAGTATGACTATGACGTAATATATAAGAACGGAAAGCAGAACACCAATGCAGACGCTCTATCGCGTATTAAAATCAACGCCTTAGACTCTGAAGACGGAGACGTATCCATGAAAGTACAAATCGACAAAGAACTAGACGAAAGGGTAGAAAAACTGGCTAAAAAGAGACAAAACAGACACTCTTCCAGCACGATCACTTTATCTGACTCTGACGCTACTATATCCCTGAACTCAGACCCTGAACAGATAGTTGAACCCTCTTCCGAAGTAGAATACCCCATTAGGCCTGACGATTGCAGCTCAGACCAAGGCACAGTACATTCGAATGCAGAAAATGACTCAGTAGGGATACCAATATTAGATGAAGCAATAGATACTAAACCGAATCAGATCATAGTATACCAGTGGTTTAAAAACGATATTCAGGTAAAAGACTTTTCACGCGACAAACAAAAAGTTTTAGAAGTTTTCCTCCCAATCGATAACGAAGAACGTATCAAACAGTTTTTGAAGCAATATATCAGACCGAAAATTAAATACTTCATATACTTTGAGAACGAACAACATAGGAAAGAATTTGGAAACGTGATAGTAAAATTATTTAAGAAAGGTACGATAAAGATGCAAGAGTGTACAAAGCGAGTTGTGTATGTGGAAGATGAAAGGGAACAAAAGGCTATTATCTTAAAATATCACGATGGCAAAACATGCCACAGAGGCATTAAGGAAACCATGACGAGGATAAAACGAATTTATTTTTGGCAAAATATGCAAGAAGTTATATCTGCAGTAATTAATGGATGCGAAGTATGTCAGAGAATGAAGTATGATAGGAAACCTATTAAACCAACCCTCCAATTAACTCAAACACAAAATGCGCCATTCCAGGAAGTATTTATGGATATTTTCAGCATTGAAAGCAGACACTACTTAACAATAGTAGATGCATTTAGCAAACTGGGCCAAGCGATAGAAATTAGCAATAGGTCTACAGGCGAAGTAGTTAGAGCCCTAATAAAATACTTCTCAATGTACGGAATCCCGTGTAAAATCAGTTGCGACCCAGGTACGGAATTCAATAATGAAATGATCAAGGAAATGACAGCAATGTACAAAATTCAGTTACACATTACCACCCCTAACAACCCCAACTCGACAGGAATAGTGGAACGATTCCACTCTACCATTATAGAATTGTATAGATTGGCTAGATATGAACAAAAATGCACCGATGCAGCGTCCGTTATGACCTACTGCATCATGGCATACAATAACACCATTCATTCAGCCACGGAGTTAACACCATTTGAAGTAGTTTTCGGACATACAGACTCAAATCACGCATTTAATGCAAATTTTGATAAAACTTACACACAGCAACTCCTTAACGATCATACAAAACGAACTAAATACTTATATAATTACATATCTGAGAAATTGCAAAAGCACAAGGAAGACGTTAGGAAAGCAAAAGGTGGAGAAAAAGAACCCGAATTGGAAAAGGATCAAGTAATATTCGCTAAAGACATTAACATTAGGAAAAGTAAGGATAAGCCTAGGTATCAAAAGGCGACAGTATTAGATAAAGCAGAGCGCGGCATAGTCCCCGCAGCTATAGGGAGTAGGCCAACCAAGGTGCCTATTAAAAACGTTAAACGCCCTCCACAGGTGCTGCATCCTAGGGCTGACCCTAATAGCCCACAGCCAGGGCCTTCAACTGCACCGAATTGAGCAAAACCCAGGGTTACTCCCAGTGAAAATAGGACAGGCATTCAAGCAAGAAGATAAGTGGACCATTATCAAAGTGCTAGATTTAGGTAGAATAGAAACGACCTTAGAATTTAATTTGTATAAGTATAAGGAGTTTAGCGACTTATTAGATAGGAATAAACAATATTCGATAGAGTTTTTAGGACTAAGGAAACAAGTAGAATACTTACGTAGTATAGCTATCGATAAGATAACGCAACTATTACCTAGCATTAGGATCAAGAGAGGCCTCATAAACCCATTAGGATCACTAATTAAACTCGTTACTGGAAACCTAGATCATGAAGACGCAATTCACTACGATTCTCTAATTACACAATTAAAAGATAAACAGATATTAACTGATAAGAAAATAACTGTGATTTCGAAAATCATAGATACATTTGTAAATAGCTCAGAAACTTTGGAAAACAATACGGAAATATTAAATGAAAAACTTCGAAACTTCGAAGAAATCGTCAAGAAATTTGTTAACACAGAGCACCAAAATGTTCATTTTAACCAAATTTTGATGATGTTTAACATATTCAGTATAAATTTCCGATCCATTCATATAACACTACAGGAAATAGAAACAACTCTGGCGCTCACTAAAGTTTCTGTGCTACACCAATCAATTCTAAACGCTTCGGAATTATTGTGTATACTTGAAAATATAGATGATTACGATAAATTAATTTATAAAGCCAATTCTAATAATTTGGTTAAGTTAGAAAAACTTGCATCAGTGAAATCGTACATGAAAGTAAACCAGATAATGTTCATCATAGAAATTCCTCTAACTGACGGTAATACGTATAATTATTATAAATTATATTCGCTTCCGATATTTGACCCTGAAATTAATAAAACCCTGACAATTATTCCTAAATTCCCATACCTTATGGTGAAAGGGCTGAAATACCTACCTGCTATGCACCCCTGCAACGACATTGGAGACAACCAGTACCTTTGTACCGAAGAAGATACCATGATATACTCAGAAGATACTTGTGTAGAACAGTTGATGAGATTTCAGCCAGAACAAACGAAATGCTATGCCGTTCCCGTAGATGTTGGGGATATCAAAGTTCAACGCATCAAGTATAACGATTGGATCGTATATACCAAAAAGGAGATAATCTTAAATGAAACTTGCGGAGATAACATATCTTACAAGTACTTAAGCGGAACATACGTCCTCCACATTGAAGAAAATTGCATAGTTTTCCTCGACAATATCCGGCTCCACTACGGTCGCTCCTACGGCGGCAGCGTCTACGAGAAATTAGTTCCTTTAGTGGAACTTCCACGGCTACACGCCTCCAATGTACTCTTCAACGACACGTTAGACATCAAACACATCAAATTTGACGACGTCACGCAGTTAGCTAATCTTTTGAAAGTGAAAAACAAGGAAAGTGCGGAAAGTGAAACAGAAATCAGTGCAATCGACGTAAAAAGTGTTAGCCTGGCAACTCTTTTACTTTATATAATCTTACCCATAAGTATTATCGGCTATGTAGCATTCAAATTTAGGCTAAAAATGTGTTTGCGAAATAATCCGACATCAAATCCTGTTTCGGATAATTTCGCACTTGATGAGGGAGGAGTTATGTCACCAGCTAGCCCCGCTCCGCGGTTTGTTTCTATCCGAGCCTAAATGCTGAGATAGGCAGCTCTGGGTGGCGTGACTAGTTCCCGGTATTAGATAAGGTGTTCGCCTAGGATTTAATTGTAAGATTTTTATTCAATTAGAAGGGACATTCAAGTCTGTCCAGACGTACAATCCGTCTTTTATTTTAAATTTAGTTTTTAAAAACACAATCTAAGTCTCCGTAAACTTAACTAGCTATTAATTGTATCATAATCATGACTACGGTTGTGTACAGTCATGTGCGTGTGTGTTTATGGATTTGTATTTGTGTTTTCTTTTCATATCCTAAGATTTCATAGTACCATAGATCAAACCTCGAAATCGGTTTGTGGAAAAATCTTCAAGAGTCATTTTTTTTTGTGTAGAACAGTTCCATTAAGATTATGGGGATTTCATAGTAAAAGATTTTTTTTGTTTATTCAAAAACTTAAAACATAGTGATTACAATACATATTGTCGGCTTACTGCAAGAACTCATTAACTGCAGAAGGTCATTAAGTGCAACTGATACTACACATGGTTTCGTCTCAACGAGTTCTACAATACGCAAAAACTCATTTTTTTTCTAGCTATCATAAATTAGAATTTACTCGTATGTATGCTAATAAAGTCAGTAATTTCATTTTCGGACGATCAGGTTTCCTAAAAACTTATTAACAGTTTTAACTGACAGCGAAAAGTAACTAAGAAGCATTTCGTAGTGTTACGGAAATCATAAATGTCACTTATTAACTTTTTCAAATGTAAGAGAACGACATATCCTTCAAGTAACGGTAGCTTGCTACATCCTAGACCGCATATCTGCTCAACATCAGGCAGTATGTAGTCAAACGCAAACCTACAAGGAATAAAAAAAAAAGCTTAAAACTCATTAATTGCACATAATAACTTTTATCCTCTCATGGTGAATAGCTAATGACTTCTTCTAAATTATTTATGTTTACAAACACAGTTTTAATAAGGTTTAAATTAATTTAGACACGCGGCAGCGTGTCCAGCTAAAAATAAGTTGTCAAGTGCGTGTTGAGACACGCGTATAATATTATTATACGCGTAAATGGTAACGATGATTATGATAATGTTATAAACCAATTTTCATAATGTTATAGTTAGTTGCTAGAAAAAACATTATAGACTAAGGAAAATGTTTGGGTGGTCGATGACCTCTGAGCTGTGTGCAAGTTTATAAATTTAATTTTTCCTTTATAACTCGAACACGTAATAATTCCAGTACAATAATTTTGAGAGAAAGTTTAGAATATCCTTACTTCCTTAACATTATTAACCTGAAAGTGTATTTGTTGCTTTGTTCCTCTTTTACGCAGCAAAGGGGCAACGGATTGAGTTCATTTTCAGCATGGACTTAATCATGTAGTTTGAAAAATCATGTCAATCCTACTACTACTCCTACAGTAGTAGTCGGATTGACTTGATTTTGCATTTTGTCATAGACATAGTTTAAAAGATGGAAAGTGACGTAGGCTACTTTCTATCCCCAAATTCGCTGAAGCAGTTATTGAAATTATCCTAGCGTTTGATAACCGAGATTTTTACGACTGATTCACTCACTCACTGACTGACTTACAGAATCAAAAACCTAACCTAATTCCAGATGACCTAGAAACTTGATATTAGGCATCGACTATCAGGCATATACCAAGAAAAAAGTCTAAAAACTTAAAATGATTGTTAATTAGTACTGTTAACAAAGTAATTGTATAATTTAGTTAACTCGAACTGTACTAGATTTTGCTGGCGTCACGAGGCATTATTTCCATTCATCCATTGTTCCATATTAACCATGCTATTTGGGATTGTATGAATAAATTGTTGGGATTTGAGAAAAAAATGCACATTTTTCTACGGTCTCCTCATGAAAATCCACCTTCTTTCCGGAACGAACAGCAATAACAGCCATGTCATATTATTATATCTGGGAGCACTGTAGCGCCCCCGCCTAGACAAGCCAAGCGAATTGAATTGCAAAAAAATTGAAATTCTCAAAATTGAAAATTCTCGGAGCTTTTCGTAATTTTTTTAAACTTTACAACTTGGGCTTGGAGTATACCAGTGAAATAAAATTCTTAGGATAACACGTCTATTTTATACTTACTAAATATTTGATTACTTTTCATACTTCAGATTTTACTGATAGGTATCAAAACAACCCCGATTTCGTCACTGACTGTCGGCTGATTCACTGATGATCATTAAAAATTCTAGAGTACAAGTCACATGATTATATTGATTATAAGCTGTAGATTTTGTGATATAAGGAACGTAAAAGAAGAACAAAGCAACAAATAATTTAGAATTAAGGCGAGTAGTAGAAGCTTGGCTTTACATGAGATCTGATAACTTTTGATAGTGCGAACTGTAGTCTCGTCTTGGCTACATTTTACATGGTATTGGTTTCTGGGATTTAGTTAACTTAATTGGGTGTTTGTTGACGGTTTATAAGTAAGAGCAAACCTATAATATTTCTTTTAAAAGCTAATGTTTAGCTTTAGAAAAACGTGATACATATAAGTTAAAAAAAATTGTACAGAAATTTCTAATTTCACATTCTTTTAAACTTTCTATCACAAAAAGTCATTAATTTTGTTATTTTTAATGGTATTTGTTGTAAATTTTCTTTGACGTTAGTTTAATTGTGAAGTAAATAATATTTTATACAAGTTCGTTCTTTTACTACTCGCATATCGTCCATACTTATAATTATATAAGGAATTTAAAAAATAAAAAAGAAATTAATTATTTTCCGAAAGTTTGGTTTGTGTCAGTTAATGAGTTCTTGCAGTAAGCCGACGATATTGTCTAAAAACCAAGATTTGGTTTGTCTCGACAATAGGTTTTCATCATACTAATATTATAAATCCATAGTCCATCTATAGTTTGTTGTGTTCCTCTTTAACTCAGGAACGGAGCAACGACTTGTCTTGATTTTTGGCATGGATATAGTTTAAAAGACGAAAAGTGACATGGGCTACTTTTTATCCCGAAAAAAAAAATGGTAATTCTCGTAGAATAGGACGAAAACTGTTTCTTAGCAACGGAGCAAAGGATTGACTTGATTTTTGGCGTGAACATAGTTTGGAAGACGGAAAGTGACATAGCCTACTTTTTATCTCGGAAAAATGGTGGTTCCCGTTGGAAAGGATAAAAACTGTTTCTCCGCAATTACTTAAATAGGTGAGGGGGCGCAGCTATATGCGGCGCGGCAGCACGGTGGGTCGACTATCACGACGATATCGTCAATACCGCCGGCCGAACCTGTTCACAACCTCACCGGCAAAGGGCTGAGGCAGATGTCACTGCAAGAGTCCTACACCCAGCAGTAGGATAAAGAATGCTGCGGATGAAAACGACGTTTTCGAACGAATTGGTAGAGATTTATTATGTTTTGAGTTTTTTTTTTTTTATTGAATTGTTACACTCCACAGACACCGGGGCCTGTGCTCAGATTATACATTACTTTTTTATTGATTTGAACAATATTTCTAAAACTAAGGCTTTGCTAGAGGACTCTAGACTAAAATAAATCAAAACCTAATTAAATTTCTAAAATTACGATTTTTAACTTTTTTTAAAAAAGGGTACTTATACCACTCAGGGCCTCCACCACCGCCGCGTCTCACTCTCTAATGACCTTAGGTGACGCAGTCGTCGCACGCCGCACGAAGCGGCTGATAGCGTCTTCCTCGTTGTCGGCAGTCTGTGAAGGACCTGGTATGGCGTGACATTGCGACGACCGCGTACGAAATGCTTTCGTGCAATCTAATCTTGGCCTTGATTTTAATGGCTATGACAGAGTAGTATGTCAGACCTAGAGCTTCATGGATGGTAAGGATGCGCGACCCCGACCCCACTCCATACCCTTGGCTGATAAGGGTCTCGATCCTTTTCTTCTTGAGTGTGGAACAAATCAAGGATGTTAGAGAGGTTGTAGGGTATTTGTGCACCCGTGTATTTTTTCTGCTCTAGAGATCTGATTTTTTTTTTTTTTGAATGACTAAGAGCTGTTGGCCTCTGAGGCCTCTACAGCTTACCGGGCATGGGCGAGCGCAGAAGGCGGCTGAGCCCTAAGATTAGGTTGTAGGGTGACTAGCGCAAGGGCACCTGAGAAGGTACGGACCTCGGCTTGGGCCGTC
Organism: Hypomecis punctinalis; assembly: GCA_949316475.1. Classification (NCBI taxonomy): domain Eukaryota; kingdom Metazoa; phylum Arthropoda; class Insecta; order Lepidoptera; family Geometridae; genus Hypomecis; species Hypomecis punctinalis. The sequence continues at coordinate 6,444,711 of OX438822.1, forward strand.
ACCCGGCGGGGGAGATCAGACTTGCCCGGGCACCCCAGAAGGGGTGTGCCCTGTGGCCCTAGTAGGTTGAGCTGATTGACTATTTGGAGAGAATCTAACCGATCTTCTAACAGATCCTGAGGGTCCTCGACCTCGCCGGCGGGGTCGGTGTCTGACTGTGTGCCTTTGGTAACCGGCGCCTATACCAAATACGGAATACTTCCTGTTGCAGGGAGCTGTCGGATCGGGTGACCCCAGCGCCGCAGAGGTGACTACGGCGATGGGGTCATCCGGGTCGCCCAGGAGGTGTTTGGGGCGGCGACGGAGAGGAGGTGGGTGTGTAGTGTCTGGCGTGTAGTCCGAAGCTTGGACTACGAGTGGGTTGGGGTGATGAGGAGCCCTATCAAAGTAGCGGCGAGAAGTGTACTTGATGTACTGGGTAATGGAGGGGAGTTCGAGGTCGCAATGCAGGTCAGAGTTTCGCATAAACCAGCTAGCTCCGACTGCTTTGCGAATGAACCTATTCTGGATGACCTGAAGCTTGTTCAGGTCGATGGAGGAAGCGTGACCGAAGGCCACGGAAGCGTAGGTCATAACGGGGCGAATGCACGTTTTGTAAATTGTCACCTTATTTCTAAGGGACATTTTACTGCGCGCATTGAGGAGAGGACTGAGTCGTCCTAAGAAGAAGGCCGCACGGTTGCGGACAATCTGAATGTGCTTGGAGAAGTTGAGTTGTCGATCAAGGGTCACGCCAAGGTATTTGGCCGTAGGGGCCCAAGGGATAGGCTTTCCGTTAAGCGTGAGTTGCTTACGCGGATTGCTCCTGAGCTTTTCGGGATGAAAGTACATGGCTGCACTTTTGTCGGGATTGACAGTGATGGCCCAGTTCTTGAACCAATCACCGAGCTTAGAGAGAGCTCTTTGGATATCGAGCATCTGAACGTTCCTTTTCCAGCCTCTAGAATAGAGGGCGGTGTCATCCGCGAAGAGCGCTAGCTCAACGTTGGGAGAACGAGGAATGTCGCTCGTATAGAGCGAGTAGAGAACGGGGGCCATTGCTGAGCCTTGAGGGACTCCAGCAGAGATCGGGCGGGGGGCCGAGCGAGCTCCCTCGACTTTGTAGGAGAACTTTCGACAAGAGAGAAAGTTTTGTATTATAAATACAAGTCGGTCGGGGAATTTCTTGGCGAACAGCTTGTAGACCAAGCCGTTGTGCCAGACTTTGTCGAAAGCTTTCGCTACGTCCAGGAAGACCGCTACGGTCCCCTGAGGCTTGGGCTTGACAAGATAACCGTGACTGGGTTTCTTATTGAAGCCTTCGAGAATGTACTCCGTGATGCGGTGTACTTGTTGAACACAAGAGTGTTTGGCCCTAAAGCCAAACTGCTCGTTGGGAAGGAGATTGTTGTCCTTTATGTGGGACCAGATGCGCTTCAGAAGGATGCGCTCGTAGATCTTCCCCAGGGTACTGAGGAGACTGATGGGACGGTAGCTAGAGGGCTCGGAAGCCTTCTTGCCGGGCTTATGGATGCCGATGACGTCGGCGGACTTCCATGTTTCGGGGAACATGCAGTTGTTCATAGCCGCATTGAAGATGCTGACTAGAAGACATACAAGTGAGACGGAGAAGTGCTTGAGCACTTTGTTACTGATGCCGTCGGCACCGGGGGCTTTCCTGGCGTGGAGGCCCTTGATGATCGACTCGACCTCGGAGGCCGTGACAGGCTCGAGGGTATCAGTGGGGGGGACGGAGGATCTTTCTTCGACTTCTCTGTTCACCGTATCGAGGTGGGCAGGGTCGACCAAGTCTAAGCTGGGGCTGCACTGCGCTTCGAGGCTGTCGGCCAGGCACTCGGCCTTGTCCGCGTCCTCGAAAGCAGGAGGTAGATTGGGACGGGTGAGTGGTGGCATGTTTGTCACTACGTCAGATTTCAGAGTTCGAGCCAGCCGCCAGTATGCCTGGTGGGTTGGCTGGATCTCCGAAAGCAGGCTCTCCCACCTCTGATTACGGAGTTCACTTATGCGGTTTTTTACGGCACGCTCGTAATACCGCAAAGTGGCTCTGTTCTCTTCGGAGGGACGAGAGTCGTATGCCCTAGTGGCGGCGTGTTTGGCCTTCAGTAGGTCCCTCGCATCCTCCGGCAGGGCCCAGCGTCGATCCATGGTCTCGACTGGGATCTGCTTGGAACACTCACGAATAGTGGTGCGGAGGTGGCTAGTGAGGGCGTCTACCGAGAGGGTAACGTCGTCGGGGGTGACTATATTGTCAGGGATCCTATCAAGGTCGGGTGAGCTGATGGCTTCCAGGGCTGAGCCTAGACGCTCCCAGCTCACCACGGACTTGGTTCGGGTGGGTCTGTCAGTCGGGTCAGGGCCTAGTCTCATCAAGACAGGTCTGTGGTCCGAGTCGAGTTCATGGATCACTTCTAGTGAGCGCAACTGGAGAGTTACGTTCCTTAGAAGCGCCAAGTCCAGTATGTCGGGTCTGCGGTCAACGTCATAGGAGAAGTATGTCGGGGTGCTGGGTGCGATGATGTCAAAATTGAGCTCATCGGAGAGGGAGAAGAGATGGTTGCCCTTCGGGTTGGTCGCATTGCAGCCCCAGATCATGTGCTTGCTGTTGAAGTCGCCTGCCAGAATGACAGCGCTACTGAGGGATAGAAGCGACTCAAAGTCGCTTCTTTCGAATGATTTGTTACCAGAGAGATAACAAGAAACAAGGGTGATGGGTTGATGACCGGTCATCGAGATACGGCAACAGGAAGCTTCCAGGCTTATGAGGGGTGGGGTGTCTATTGGGATGCAGTGGAGAGACCTTCTGTAGTAGATCAGGGTACCGCCCTTCGGAGCGGTGGTCCTGTCACTACGAACCAGCGAGTAGTTGGCGATCTTGGGATCCCTCCTACTGGGCTTTAGAAAGGTCTCGCTCACTAGCATTATGTCCACCTGATGGGTGGAGACAAATTGGTGAATCAAGGCGCGTTGGTCCTTGTGGTCACTGAAGAGGCCGTTGGCATTGAACCATGCCAAGGATAGGGAGTGAGGCTTTTCTCTTAAGGGTGTACTATCCATAGTACGTCTTAAGAAGATTAACCATGGCGGCTCCGTGGACCTTGAGATGGTCGAGGAGTGTGCGGTGTTCGGCCATGATTTGGGCGGTGTTGAAGGGGTTGGCGCGGACCTTGGCCGTGAATACGGCGAGTTCGGCGGGATCCACGATGGAGAGGTGCGTTAGGAATTCATTAGCGAATTCCAAGTCGACGATATAGTCCTTCATGGAGGAGCTATTCGCGACGGCACCTGACGGGGCGGGCTTAGCGGCCTTGGCGGCGGCTTTGGGGGCGGGGGGCGCCGGGGCGCGGTTTTGGGTCTGTGGGCGCGGTAGCTCAGGCTTGGGCGCGGGTCCCCGTTGGGGCTTTGTACGCTGCCAAGCGTTGTCTACCGGGGTAGGGGCATCCACGAAAGTGGGAGGGGGAGTCGCAAGCTGGAGCTTGGACTGTGTGGGAGGATTAGGCCGAGTCGGGCGTCTGCCCTTGGGCTTTGGCTTGTTTTGGCCTTTTACGGCCTTTGGGGCCATGGGGCAGCCGCGGTAATTCGCGGTGTGCCCCTGGGTCCCGCAAAGGACGCAGCTAGGCGGAGTGGGGTCCTGTTTGGTGCGCGAGCACTCTGACGTGCTGTGCGCACCTGCGCATTTCACGCAGCGGTATTCTGCGTGGCAGAATCGCGCTGCGTGGCCATATCTCTGGCAGCGGTGGCACTGCCCCGGGACGCCCCGTTTGTGAGGGGCCTCAATCTTGAAGCCGGTGAGCCGGCAGACCGAGCGAATGAGCTCGATCTTCTTGCCCTCCGGGCTGTTGTCGAGAACAGCTAGCACCATGTCTAGCTGCTTCTTGGTCCTACCGCTGGTCATGCGGTGGACTTGTCGGGCGGGGAGTCCCTGGGCGAGGAGATCCGATAGGATGTCCTCGGTGGGGATCTCTTTGGGGATGCCGCGAATCACCGCGCGGTACACCTTTTCCTCCTCGAGGGCCTGCATGTGGAAATGCAGGTGTTCCTCGCGAAGGAAGCGGGTGGCCGCCCTGTAGTGATCGGGCGTCGGGACGAAGATTTCGATGCCTTCGCGAACTGGCTTACCCTTGAAGGGGATTTCCAGTTCGGTCAGGCGACGGGACACATACAGCCATTTGTCCTTCTCGACGAGCGTGAGAGCTCTTGGAGCTTTCTGGCTCTTGGAGGGACCGGGCTGAGACGGGGTGGCGGTGGAGGCCGCGGGGCATGGGACCTTGGACGGGGGCGGGGGAGAGGAGGAAGCGGCGGGCCGCTTCTTCTTCTTCCGCTCCACTACGGTGAAGTCGGTGTCGGGGACTTCGCCCTCTTCCATTTGAGGATCGGGGGACTCGGGGAAGTCGGCAACCGCCGGGACCAGATGTTGGCCCTCAATGATGGGTGAGGGAGTCAGCTCACGGTATCGTGGGCGGGGGGAGCGGCTCCTGTCGTAGGGCTTAGCCCTAGCTGGAGCGGTGGACCGAGACCGCCCGCGGTGGGAGCGGTCAGTGACAGAGCTCCGACCGCGGTCGGGACTCGGGGTTGCAAGAGCCCGTGAAGCGGGCCCTCTGAAGTTGGGCGTTAGGCGGGCGGCCGCAGCCTTGCTCTTAGGCGAGACTTGGCGGGTCGCGGGTGGAGGGGCAGCCTTGACGGCGGGGCGGGGGTGGGCCTGAGGGGCGGTCGGGGCTACAGGCTCTAGGCCTGAGAGATTGCGCTTTGTGGCGCGAAGGAACTCGGCAATGGCGGCGCCATTGTCGCGGGAGACGTAGGCAGCCCGGATGAAATTGAGCGCCTCATCGAGGTCGTTCAAATCCTTCGGGGTTGCCATGGCTTACGGGAGAGAGAGAGAGGTGCGCCGGGGGAGGAGGTCCCCGGCGGGGGCAAGAATGAGAGTTCTCCTTGCCGGGTATAGGCAAGGAGGTGGGTACCTATGTGTGACCTAACGTGTCCCGGTTGCCAATCTTAATGTGCAACCGGTTGTGTGCCTAACGGCCCTAGCTGCCACAGGGGAGAGGCAGGGACTCCGGTTTTTAGGCCGGCCGTCCAAGCCAAACACACACCCGAGGAATAGGTAAAGGATGGGTAGGGTGGGAAGGAGATGTCTGGTGTCGGCGAGGGCCGTCCCCAAGGCCGGTGGTTCCAGACCCAGCCGGGTTTCGTTGTTCCCCTGAAGGGGGAAAAACGTACGCCCCGGGTCAACGTACGCTCAGCTTCGTTGGCACGGTTACGTATCCACTGAACGACCACTAAACGTGGATTTTATCGATTAGAAACTCGATGGGTCGCTCTGAAAAGAGCGGTTGTGTATAGAAACTAAGAACGCTCTGAAAAGAGCGGTTTGGATGGCGCGAGCTCTGCACTGCGAAGACTCGTAGCACGGAGCAAGTCCGGCACTCACGAGTTACCGCGGCACGTGAATATCTGCGCTTGCACTAGGCTAGCTCAAACAACACGTTGCCGGGCAATCGGTGCACAGACTCGGAGACTCGGCGGCCGACTGAGGCAGACCCCGCACAGGGCGGAGCGGGCAGCAGGAGCGGAGCGCTGGAGACGTCCGTACGGCGCGGCGAGCGGGAGCGGAGTGTGTCAGTCGTGTGTGACCCTAGAGATCTGACTTAGATAGATGAAGAATATATACCCGCGTATATCTCCCTCAGTGCAAACGCCACATCCATGGGGTTCCGGCGCGTACATAACAACTCCTGGTTAATGTTGGCGACCAGGTTAGGGCGATTATACCTCATCTCGAAGAGGTTTTCTCTGTTGATATAAGGTAGTTGATTGACGTCTCCTATGTTTTGAGTTTAAAATCATTATTTGTTAAAATATTTGATTTGTGAAACTATAGTTTCACATTATATTGGGCTCATATTTTGTGGCGCACTTTCTATTTTTGTTAACCTATTTTTTGAGATCATGTTTTACTGGAATTAAAGCCGCGGGTAAAAGCTAGTCATCATATAATTTAATGAAATGATTGAATTTGGTTGTGTCATGTTGTGGCAAAAATAATTGTTTATTATTTTTTTAAATGTGTTTACATCACTTGACAGGTGGCGGGGTGGGGTCTGACAGCTGAGGATGGCGGCGCATCTCGAGAACTTCAAGTGGTAGAGCTGCCGTACGTGCCAATTGACACTTGTATCGACAACTCGCCTGTCACCTTCAGCGCGTACATCACTAGCGACAAGATCTGCGCCGGCTTAAGCTTCTCATTACTTCTGCAAAAACTAATTTGCAAAGTTTATACCAAAGAAGAAAACTTAAAATAATCCTGAAATAATGAAACGTAAAAGCTGTTCTTAAAAGCTTGCAGTTTAGCTACAACAACAAGCTAATATTACCTGCTGGAATATTTATACATGTTGTAGAATATAGTTTCATACAATTTTTTCACATGTACCTTTTATGAGATATAAGCCGCCAAACTTAGATAATTGCTTAGATAAATGATTGGTATCATCCAAGCCGCCAAAGTTGAAAAGGCCCCCCCCCCCCCCCCCCCCCCCCCACCTTAATTTCTAAAGCATGCAAGATAGAATGTTCAAACTTTCACTTTCTGAGTCTACAGACCACAAAACTTCACAAACATATTTCATACTCGATAACGTTTATAATACGTATATTCTATAAAATTTAACTTGATATCTGCGACAGTGACATTGATATAAGCTTGACATTTTTAGAGTTGAGACAGTGGTGGAAAAAATTGATTTTCAAACAATGTTGTAATGAAATCAAATGAGAAGTTGAAGGTGAGAAATTGAATTTTATTTACTTACTATTATTTAATATCAAGTATGTACACTTGTAAATTATGTTATGATATTAATTAAATACTCATAATAATGTAATGATAGTATTTATCGATGTTTTTGACTATTATCGATGCTAATGTAATTTTTTTTTCCGACAGCCGAATTTTCGCGTTCGGCTGTCGCTCCGATCGCACGTACACAGCTCTTGCCCCGCATCCGACCTCGTTCGTGCTCAACTAGTGCTGGGCTAGGGTACTATCGACTAGTTGTCGATAGTACACCTTAGTCCAACATGCAGAAATTTCTGAAGAAGTCTGCTCCAAACACCAGTTCGGTCAACAAAAGACCCTTAGAAGATCCGTTGTCACCAGAGCGATGGAATAAGCCAAAGAAGTTGTCGCTAATCCCAGAGAAGCTGACAAGAACAAAGCTGCGCCAACTCAGAACCGATTTAAAGATCTTCCAGTCGACTCGGATGAAACACCTTCAGTTCCGTTCCTGAACGCCAGTAAGAAAAAAGTTACGAACAATACACCGATATTTAATATTGAGCTAGTGCAAGACTGGACTCACCACAAAGTCAAAAATGTGATCGAAAAATATGTAAAAAATTATCACATGTACAACAGAGGCCAAAAAATCGTGAGAGTGCAATGTTACTCGTCAAAGGATCATCAACTGCTCAAAGACAGCCTGTCAAGCGAGAAGGTGATTTATCATACCCACACTCGCAAAGATGAGAAGCTTCCTAAAGCAGTAATAAAGGGACTACCGAAATTTGCTCAAGACAATATCTCGGCTGAACTAGCCACATTAGGTTTTGAAGGAGTCATTGTCTCCGAATTAAAAACGTTACACCCGTCGGAATGTCCACCCGTGCTTGTGCAACTACCAAATGGAACTAATATGACTAAATTCAAGCATATTAAGTACCTATCTAACTGCGTCGTTGAGATAAAACGGTACAAGCTGAGCAAAAAGCCAGGAACACAGTGCTTCAGATGTCAATCCTTTGGCCACGCTTCGAGGAATTGTAACAGGCTGCCACGGTGTGTTAAGTGTATCGAGCCACATCCTACTTGGGAATGTCCTAAAAAAGACAAAACTGAACCTGTTCGATGCTGCAACTGCAAGCTAGAACATCCGGCAAACTATTATCAATGCCCAGAACGGCTCAAGTACTTGGAACGAATTGAATCGAAACGTGATAAAGTCAGAAAAGTTGTCAAGGTTTCAGCCGCACAGTTAGCGTTTAACGGTCAAGACATGGGCTCATGTCACAACAGTTCGCAAAGCCAAACCACAATTGTGCAAAAATCAAAGAGAACCAGGTATAACAGACAGTTACAAAGTTCCTGAAATGTCTCAAGGAAGTCAAGTTAATTCAGCTATTCAAAGCTTTACGCGTGATAAACATGTTAAGTCTTCACTGGACTTAGAAACTACGGAAATACTGGAGATCTTAACGACCATACAGTCAATAAAGCAAGACTTCAGGAATTGCAAAACTTATATGGAAAAAGTTGTTTTAATATTGACTCATCTGGGTCACTATGTATAGTTGCCATGACCTACGTATTCTGTATTGGAACGCCGATGGCGTTCACAGTAAGCAACAGGAACTTGCAGATCTTGCGGTGAGTAGCCTCAATGCCGATATCATTGCGCTCTGTGAAACCCGATTAACAAGTCGTCTATCTCTCAAAATACCAGGTTACGCGTGCTATCGCTTGGATAAGCATCGTAACGGTTTTGGCCAAGGTGTAGCTATCTTTGTTAGATCAGATTTGTCTCACAACCAGCTTCCTATTCCACGTACTCAAAACCTTGAAGCAATTGGCATCTCTCTAAAGCGTAGTAACAACGACATTAACATCTATTCTACCTACCAATCCCCAAACCTTCCACTCATCACAGGTGATATTGACTGTCTCCTATCGTCTGATCACTTAGTAGTTGCTATGGGTGACCTGAATGCAAAGCACCCTCTATGGTCACCAGGTCCAAGTAACATGCGGGGCAAAACTCTATATGAGCATATGCTCAATAGAGACTTTGTTATACATGCTCCTAGTGACCCTACTCTAGTTCACTACTGTGCTGACTACAGTCCATCCATACCTGACATTGTAATTTCAAAAAAACATTCACTACCTTGACCAAATTACTACAATTCCTGCTTTATCTTCCAATCACTTCCCAGTCTTTGTAAAAATTGATATTAAGTTTCAACGCAATTCCATTATTAAATATAACTATGCCAAAGCAGATTGGCCCAAATTTAGAGAATATCTTAATAATAATACTATTTTGTCTACTAAACCTTATTCATCTACTGCAGAAATTGATGCCCTAATAAATAACTTTCAGCAAACGATATTATTAGGTAGAGACTTGTGTGTCCCGGTTCCAACTATAAAGCCTTGGACCGCTTTCTCGCTGCCACGTCGTATCAAGCGATTGATTCGGCATAAAAATCGACTTCGTAGATATGCCACAATTGAATCAGATACAGTAGTACGTAAAGCGTTACTTGAACAAATAAACAAATTAAAAGCAGAAATCAAAATTGCCGTACAAAACTACAACGACAAAGAATGGGATCATAAACTTAAGCGGGTTGATAATCCTAATACTGACCTCTGGCGCTTGGTAAAATCCATTCGGCCTAGCAATAATACAATCCCACCGCTTAAGCAAGTAAATGGCTCCGTAACTACAACCCAACAAGAACAATGCGAAGAATTAGCTAATAGTTTCTTAAATAACATGCTTTTAACTGATAAATGGAATAGCGCTAAGGCGCCGATAGTTGAAGAATCGCTATCGACCTTAGACTATGACACAACATTTGATCACTCCCTACTGACACGCCCAGCAGAAGTAAAAAAGTGCATCTTAAGCTTAAAGCTCCGTAAAGCCCCGGGTTGTGACCAAATTTCTAATACACTCATCAGAAATATTCCGCAGAAATGCATTGTATTATTAACAAAAATATTCAACGCCTGTTTCAAGTTAAGTTACTTTCCATCTGCATGGAAAATATCCAAAATTATTGCGATACTTAAGCCTGGCAAAGATCCCACAGTCCCAGCTTCCTATCGCCCGATCAGTCTCCTGCCCTGTCTTGGCAAATTATTTGAAAAGCTAATCGCCAGACGTCTGTTGAGATCTGCTGAGTGTGATCTAATTGATGAACAGTTTGGTTTCCGCCAAGGTCATTCAACTGTTCAGCAGTTGGCCAGGGTAGCTGAATCCGTGTCATACAATCTCAATCTTAAACACTCCACTGGAATGTTTCTATTAGATATTGAGAAAGCTTTTGACACGGTTTGGCACCAGGGCTTGCTCCACAAGCTTATTACTCTCAAGAAACCCATATCTTTGGTGAAAATCATCAGATCGTATCTGTGTGATGATCGCAGCTTCCAGGTTCACATCGGAGAATACTCATCTAACCTCAAACCTGTACCGGCAGGTGTACCTCAGGGCTCGATTGTGGGACCCGTACTATTTGTCTTTTATATCAATGATATACCTGTTCAGACTCGGACAAACCTAGCGTGCTTCGCAGACGATACTGCATGTTTTACGTCTTCCTCCGACAGTGATCTAGTCATTAGTCGCCTCCAACTTTCTATCGAGCGACTTCTTGATTATTTTAACTCGTGGAAGTTGAAGATAAATGAATCCAAAACAGAAGCAATTATGTTTACTAGGAAGCGCTCTTTCCCAAACAGAACTTTAAAAATTGGTGAATTTAGTATTCCATGGCGCAAATCTGTTAAATATTTAGGAACGCTGATGGACACTAAATTAAATTGGTCTGAAAACATTACAAAACTACACACCAAAGGAATTAAGGCCATCAATGCTCTCAACCCTGTACTAAACAGACGCTCTAGCTAAGCAGTCGCACAAAATTGCAAATTTACTGCACCTTGGTTCGACCATGTATTACGTATGCATGTCCAGTCTGGAGCAGCACATGTAAAAGTAATAAAAATAAACTACAGGTAATACAAAATAAAGCTCTTAAATATGCTTATAATACCCCTTTCCGCACTAACCTTCAAAAACTACACCTACAAATAGGCTTACCGAAAATTGATGCATATATCTACAAATTATCGGAGAAATTCTACATACATAAAAATAGTAGCAAAAATGAATTGATCAACAATCTTTGTAAAACCAGAATGTACCATCTTCCTTTCATCGATAAATACAATCGGTATAAGTTGCCCCATCACTATTTCTTAGAGCGTAATGATTAGGCTGAGTGACTCACGTTAGTGCGCGCGGCCGGCCGGTCGCCGGCGCTCGCGCGACTCCCGCCCGTATTACAAACGTATACGAAGGGCGAAGGTGGCGCGCGCGCCGCGCGGCTGCGGCCCGAGCGCGCTTTTGTGCGACATACCAACACTGCAGGTACATTATGCCCGTTGCTAGCTGTGGACCGCCGACTTCGAGCGATTATTAGAATATTTCTAATACCTACCCTCATTAAGGTATTTTTTATTTCCTGAACCCAAAACATAATTTTAAAATGTAATGCTTCTTCTAAAAGCTTACAAAATTTTTATAAAAGTAGTTTAGTATAGTTTTTGTATAGTTTTATTTAGTTTATATAATTATCATGTTATGCACATTTTCTTAAGTTTTGAACGAACCAAGTGTTTGCAAAACAACATTATAATAACATATTTCTTTGTAATACTAGGATATAATGAACACTGGTATTTGTACATATGTCATTATTTAAGTGTAAATAAAGATATTTTGAAATTGAAAAAAAAAAATTGATGCTAATGTAACATATAATTGGGTTTAATTTAATTAAGCATGTAAAAAATGTTATGATATTAAAATATATATGTTCAGTAAAATTAATGATAAATTAAGTTTTATTTTAAATCTCGTTATTATAAACTATCGATATTTTAAATAAAATTCTATCTAAAACTCTGTGGTCACGATCATTCGTCGTTCATCACTAATCTGTACTAGAAATTCAGGACTTCATATGCGTGATTTTTCTGACAGCTGTCGCAGAGATCAAGTTAAATTTTATAGAGTAGTATAGTGTAGTGTGTGTTTTACGTAGTCAACCATTAAATGACATCGTAAAGATAGGTTATTATCGTCATCATAATAATCGTCACCATCTACGGAAGCCTAGCATATGGGTGTCTCGACACGCACTTGACAACTTATTTAAATTAGATCTCTTTTTTTCCAGCAAGCACAGCTTTGTGCAAGGGAGACAGCGGCGGCGGTCTTGTCTTCCCAGAGCTCGAAAAAGGCACCCTGCGATACTATCTCCGCGGCGTCGTATCCACAGCACCTACAAACGATCATCTTTGCAATGCTAATACCTATACCACCTTCACTCAGCTGAGCAAGCACGAACTTTTGATCAAAAGATTTTGGGATTGGTGATACCTACTACAATAAACACTATACAGTGTTACAGAATTAGCTAGAAATAAGACTACGTAAAACCCACAAGAGTTCATTTTTAGGGTTCCGTAATAAAACGAGGATCCCTTATAAATTCGTTGTGTCCGTCCGTCTGTCGTTCATCCGTCCTAATATAACAAAGCCTTATACCTACCACATTTATGAATCAAAAGAGGAGGGTAGATGGCGCTGCCAGTGTCAACACTAGCTCTGTATTTAAAAATCTGTTAAAAATATATCTGTGCGCGAAATATCTTACTCATCGTTTAAAAGTAATAAAAAAAGTAAATACGTCAACAAAGTAATGTGTGTGTTATCAATTAAAAATAAACGAGTTATTGTAATTTTCGAACTACGATGTGATTCATCTTCACACTTATGACCCAGGAAAGGTGCACAAATAACAAGCAAAAATAACTCAATACTGTCGAAATAGTGTTAAATAGTGAAGTTGAGTGAATAAATATCGAAAGTTCTGAGAGTTATTACCAAAAAACTACAAGTTATGTTCATTTTTTTCATACCTTCATATTAAATGTGTTGACCTTTGGACTCTTAACGAACATCTACAATGACTAAGACTCAAACACAAATAGTATGAACGGAATAGAAAATTTGCCATTCATTCAACTAGCACGGTGGCCGAGTGGCAGCGCGTACATATTGTCAGACGCAGAGACAATTCTGTGTACTCGAGTTCGAGCCTGCCCAACTGCGATTGGTCTTATTGTGTTTTTTTATGATAAATTAAGCAACATACTGTTAGAATATTGTAACATTTTAAATCTAATCTTGTTACAATGGACGGTGCGTACACTGAAAACGTAACGCTTAGACAGCGACCTCGTCAGAGAGCAGTGTCTCTGGGAAGTTTAACGGATTCATTTATATTTGAGTCGACGAGAAACAGCCTGCCTGACACTTTTATGAATCAAAGTGATCTCAATCTCTCTTCCAAGCAAAAAATATCAGACTTAGAGCTACGTCTTGAATCAGCCAACATAGAAATTGAAAACCTATTATTAGAAAATAGTCAGATGAAAAAAGACCTAGAAAAATCTATAAAACTCAATGAACTGTACAGAAAAATTGAATATGGTGATGCCCAAAATTCACCACTTCTAACTAGGAATAGAAAACGAAAACGCATTTCGTTCGGAGGTGAAGATACTCCGCGGAAAGGAAATTTGACGGCAATAGAAGAAAAACAATTATTCACACAAGAAATCCAGCGAAAGGAAATTAATCAATTAAATTTAAAAATAAATCAACTGCAATTATGGTTAGTACCATAGTAAAAGTTTGTCAAATGATGAGTATATTAGCATCCTAGAACATGCCTGTCGTCTTATTTACACTATGTATTTCTTAAATAAAATAAAATATACCTACTTTTGTGCCACTTTTTCATCTGTCTGGGGTCAGAGTACGTCTGAAAAACCTACAAGTGTCTCACTTCATTAAAACTACCGTGAGTATTCATCATAACTATAACAGAATATGATCGAGCTGCTGTCTTAGCGAAGGAGAGTTTCCTGGTTCCCCGAAAAGTACGAGAGGCCATAGAGATCGCGCGACATCCAAATTTCAACCGTGATATTATGGTGGATGGACGTTGGCCCCGGCGTGGAAACCGGTTTTGAACAGCTCGGATCACGCTAATGTTTGTGAAAGTGAGACCCAGGACACGGTCAGTGTTTGGTGTGTAGACCCGACTTGCTCAGCACAAGGAGTGCTATCGGAGATAGACGTGGAAGAAGATGAACATCCAGCCCCTGAGACCAGCAATAAAGCGCGCGCTGCGCAGGCGCGAGCGGCGAGGGCAGCCGCGCGGGAGGCGCGGTCCATCGCCGCGCGGGCAGGCGCCGCAGACTTCAGTGCGCGCGCGCCGGTCGACGGGGGTGCGTGTATTCCCTGAGGATGGAGTTCTAAATACTCTGAAACTGGTTGGATTCCTTGCGGATCGACCGTATAATTATAACGTGAGTTTTAGCCGTATTCTGTTATAGCTACAAGTGTCTCGATCACTTTTGACTCGGTGAATGGTTTCGGGAAAGATTGTCATAATGTTCTCTCGGGAAAAATGAGTTCAGGATAATCGATATTAATGACTAAATGAAACATGTCGAATACCTGTACAGGCCTTTTTCAACAGTCCACTACTGAACTAAGGCCTACCCACGAAGTGCCATATCCATCACGCTGACAGAGCGCGGGTTGCAGAAGTCACTTACGACATCGTTTTTCTCTGCAGACGTACCAATACAGGTTTCCTCTAGGTTTTCCATCAGTAAAAAGCCACAGTAGTGTGTAATCCGGGTATGGCTCCGTACATAAGTTTCAAAGAGGTCAGTGGTCTGGGACCAGGATTTGAACCCAGGACCTTGACATGTAAAAGGCGTTGGATAAAATTTGGTACAAGAGTGGGAAACGACATGGGTCATGCATGAGTGAGCAGTATATCAAAAACTATTCTTTTCACGACATAAAAATCAGTATTTTAAAGGAAATTGAATTAGTTTGATGAATAGAAATGTGTGTAGGCAATCACATGAATTATTTTTCCATAATCATATTAAATATGAGTGGTTTTCACAGGAAATAGAAAAAAAATTAAAACTGCAATTACTGATACCTTTTTACTTTTTATATTATGGGCAAAACTGTGGGCTTTTATCATTTCAAAAAGTTTTAACAATGCGGGCCAAACCGTAAGCTACTATATTATCATTTTAAATTGAGAAAATTTACTGTTTGACTGTACTATATTGAGATTTTAATGCTAATCAAAAATATTGAATAAACAGTTAAGTCCAATATGACTATCAAATATTTTTTAGAACGTGGAAAAAAAAATATAATTATTGTTATTACCTAAATTAAAATCAAATCATATCATCCAAAAATGCATGTACTTTATAATAAGCTTTTGACACAAGCAAATTAAATACTTAAGCAAATTTAGATACAATGTAGGCCAATCCGTGGGCTATTATCTTTGCAAGTAATACAAAAACGCTGTCAACACAGCTATTATTTTAAGAAAGTAAGTGCTAAATTAACGTAAATCAACGCGGGCCAAACCATGGACTGTTATCATTGCAAGTAATACAACAACGCAGGCCAAACTACGTGCTATAAATTACCATCTCAAGCAAGTACTAAGAATGCGCAGGCCAAACCGCGACATAATATCATTTTAGGCACATGCCGAGACAATTTTGCCGTGGGCACTGGGCAATCCAAGTCTTATGACAATGCAGGCTAAACCACAAGATATTATTATTTTATATATATTTTCTATTATGAGCTAATATTTGTACTGATACACTTGCGTAAGTCATGTAATCGGACAAACTCTAATAAACTTAGGACCACATTTATAATTTAATTAGTTTTTCAGTAGTTAATTTCTAAATATTACTTGAAAAGCGCGCGCCACAAAGTCTACTTGCTCAATTCTACACCGGACTTACAAGATACAGGCTTAGCCGAGTTTGAGGCCCCCTGGCAATTGTGACTAATGTATATTTGTTATCCACCAACCCGCACTGGGCCAGCGTGGTGGATATGGCCCTATCACCTTTCGTGGGTAGGCCTACGTCCTGCAGTGGACTATTAAAAGGGTAATACAGTACAGTACAGTATATTTGTTGTGGTAATAAATTATTTTGTATTTGTACCTATCTGTATGCTGATTGATATTGATATTATACCGAAGGAGGAAATCTCACGGATCAAAAAAAAAATTAAGCAAGTGTTAAGACAACGGGGGTGAAACTGTGGGTTATTATCATTTTAAGGAATTACTTAAAGAACACGGGCCTGACCGTGGGCTATCATCATTGCAAGTAATACGACAACGCAGGCCAAACGGCAGGTTATTATAATTTTAAGCAAGTATAAAAACAACGGGGGTCAAACCGCGGACTAGTAAATATTGTTATAAGCAAGTATCAAGACAACGCGGGCGAAGCCGCGGGTTTAAAGCTAGTTAACAATAAAATAGGTAATGACATGGTTGATTTTTATAATAAATATTTAGGTGTCAACTTTCTAGTTTTAAGTAGTTTTTATTATGACAATATTTTTGATAGCATTTTTTTTCATTCATCATCAGATGAGGTTCATACTCAGTAGAGAGTGATTGTAGATGACTACAAGGGCTGTTTAAGAATTGGTGATGACGATCAAAAGTTTTTAATGTAGTGTACTAAAACCTGAATTTTTGTTAGGTTGTTCCAAAAAGTCCTACACTTAGGTACCTTATTTAAATAGGACTATGGTTGAAATTGCCTGGCACTAAAGTGGTTTATCTTTTTATTTCGATCATTTTACCTATGTGTTAAACACCTGTTTATTCTGGATGCATCATTTTGCTTCAAATATAATCATAAAATACTGGGCTTTTAGTTAATTTTACATGTTTTATGATAAAATTTTGTTTTTGGTTAGTAATTTTACCTGTTTGTGATTTTGACCAAAATTTTACTAACCGACACTATCTCCTAAATTATTAAGATAATTTATATTTTTTTAAATGACAGTTAATAAAGTTTTTAAATTTCATTTATAATCTATTAGAACCGAGTAGAAATGAGTAATAGAAAATTTTATAATTTTTTTTTCCAAAAAATAAAACTTTCAAATGCTGTGGTGTAAAGTTGCCAACATGTCGCTTGGTAATTATTGCCTTTCCACCGTCGATATGGGCTTCCCAAAAATATTTAATTTAGACTTTTTCGCCCCTCCAATTTTTTTTAATGCGAAAAATAAATTGCAGGCGGCATGATTGTACAAAATAAGGCCGGCGGGTTGGGCCGGCGATCCGCGCCGCCGGGTCAGCGGCTTTGGTGTGTAGACTGCTTTAGACGTAAAAACTTAGCTATTGAATTGCTGATTACATAAAAAAAACACTCGAATCGGATAGGTAATATTTAGAGGCCTACTATCGGATACCGTATACGGTACAGTATCGGATATCGAAGCCGTGGTGGTCTAGTGGTAGTGACACCCGCCTTACAATCGTGAGGTCGTGGGTTCAAATCCCGGTCCCGTACCAATGAATTCCTTGGAATTTATGTAAGGAATTTCACACCACGGGCTTTTCGGTGAAGGAAAACATCGTGAGGCAACCTGCAAGCGTCCGTAGCAGAAATTCGATGGCGTATGTGAATCCACCAACCCGCACTGGGCCAGCGTGGTGGATATGGTCCAATCACCCTTCCTGGGTAGGCCTATGTCCTGTAGTGGACTATTGAAAAGGCTGGTGCAGTACAGTACAGTATCGGATACATTTCGGTGAGTAGCATAATCTGGTCCCACCTACCCCTTTCTTCTATCGTACGGCTAGACAGACGCGACCAAAGCGCCACCCTTTTATGGTGGACATCCCACGCGTTAGAACCAAGCGTTTTGAGTCCACATTCCTCATACGAACTGCCAGAATGTGGAACGCTTTGCTTGAGTCTGTCTTTCCGCTTAAATACAATGTAGGTCTTCAAATCTCGAGTAAATAGGTATCTTCTAGGTAAGCGTGCTACATCCTAGACCGCATATCTGCTTAAAATCAGGCAGTGTGTAGTCAAACGCAAACCTATTTGAAATAAACAAAAAAGGTTAACAGCTTATTTTTTTTAAATGGCCAATTTGGCAATTCTAAATTGCCTTAAAAAGCTAGAAAAACTAAAAAAACTATAGAGCGGCCTTACGATAAATGCGTATCGCTATACGCTCAGCCTATTTGCCTTGATGAGGCAAATTTTGACAGGTAATAGGTACATATTAAGTAGGTACGCGCACAATGTCAAAGGACATGTCCACAAAATGTATGGAGGCTGGTATAATAATAATCAAAAATTCTAACCACAACGCTCGTTACATTTCCAGAAAGTTCATATTTTTCTGAGTCTATTGCAACAGTTAAAAATAAAAAAGAGCCCTCCGATTTTTTTTTAAAATAATTTTGAATTTATTAGAAAAAATAAATATATTTGGCTCAATAGGTAGTTTATCTCTAGCTGCCTTGATTAAGTAACTTCCAAATTGTTAAATAAGAGCATTTTTACCAATTTGATACACTTTTTAAGTGATTTTTTGTGACATTGTACCTACTAACTGGTCACACTGGTAGGTTATAATTTTTAATTTAAGCAAATTAAGAGATGAATGTGGAAGAATCAGCTACGAATGCAAGTAAAATAACTAAAGAAGCTTTTTATTACTGCTAAACTAGAAAAAATAATAAGCTGTGTTGTTATTTTTCATACAATTTATTTTTCGCATTTAAAAAAAATTGGAGGGGTGAAAAAATCTAAATTAGATATTTTTAGGAAGCCCATTTAACAAGCTTTCAAATGATGTATATATCATCTTGGTTCGATTTTTCTCTGAATAATATACCACTTGTGGACGTCACCTTTAAATTTCAAATTAAATAATCATTTGTTCAAGTATCAAAGACTCAACATTAAAGAATTTAAAGACACACAATCAGTCATAATCCTGCGTTCGCTTCAGATTTTTGAAATGCTTATCACAAAGATAACTCTTTGAGATAAAAATCTAGTGTGGAAAGCACTCAAAATAAAAATCATAACATATTAATATAGTTATCACAGAGCTATTACAACTAGGTATAGAGATGGCGCTGTTGTCGCTTGAAGCAATTCTCAACCACAAATATTTTTGGAAAATCCCGCTCAGAGCTGTCAAAACTGTCAATTATTTGACTGCCTCTGTGGCTCAGTGGTTAGTGACCCTGACCTATGGATCAAGGAGGCGTGGGTTCGATTCCCATTTGTGAATATATACCTATATTTTTTGTGAAGAACAGTGGTGTTTGTTCTGTGTCTGGGTGTTATTTAGATATAGATATTATCTATACTAGCGAGCCGCCCCGGCTTTGCACAGATGTATCATACAGATAAACCTTTCTCTTGAATCTATAACAAACCGCATCAAAATCCGTTTGGTAGTTTGGAAGATATAAGAAAATTCACAAACAGACACACGGAAATAGCGACTTTGCTTTATAATATGAAATGATGTAGTGATAGGTATACTTCGATTCTTGTGATTTTTTGGTTTTTGTACCATACACCTACATAAGTAGGTTGTTTTTGGGTTAAAAAGTGATTTATGCCCGATGGAAAGCGAAGTTGCAGCCGAAGATGGAGTATGTAGATCTAGAAGATACCTATTTACTCTTGACTTGAAGATATCCAAATTGTAACTTTCAAGAAACGCGGTCCGCATTATGAAGGAAGAAGCGAATCGCTTAGTACGAGCAGGTGCTACGTCGACTATGTAGGGATGGTATTTATACGACTTCCAGGTTGTTCTGTTGTGAAAAGGAAAAATGAATACTCCTTTGATGTCGTAAAATTCAATCTTACTTGATTGTTCGAGCGCAGCGGTCAGTTTGCACATAAACGCGGTGCCGTCATGTTGTATTTACTTCTCTCATGTAAGTTTTTTTTTCTTTTTCTGTAACCCAAAAATAAATGTATTAGGATTGTGGTGAATCAAACTAATAAGTCCATTATCATGTGTATTTGGTCACTATAAAATATGATACATTAATACTTAGTTTCTTAAAATAATTATCACAGTTATGTTCGTGTTGACAAAGAATATGTGCTTTCGCCACGAGGCGCAAATCGAGAATGCTCTCACCGAAAGATTAATATTTTTACATCTCTTCAGTTTCTTTTCTCGTTTTCTGATTGGCTGTTTTAAAACTACGCCGGAAGCAGTTCTTATTGGATAAAATGCGGCTGGTTGTTAAATCGGCCAATCATAACCCAGAGAAATGTTACCCTTACAAGTACTAGAAAATATCATTCGACATATTATATTTAAAAACCAGATCTAAATTTGGTGCAACGATTAAAAATCATGACAGGATTGTGCATTGTGAAATATATTATTTTATTAAGTATAAATAATATTTTTTTACGCAAATTTAAAATGTTTGACGTGTGACGTAGTCTGCGTATCTTATATTTAATGATGTCTGTAAAGTAGGTATAGGACGTCCACAGCTGGACATAGGCCTCCCTTATAGATCTCCAATAAAACCGGTTGGCAGCGGCTTGCATTTCATCCCGATTATGCAGTCGTCCACCTTGATGGACGTAGATAGAGGTCCTACGCTGCTTGGTTGTGACGTGGTCTCCACTCGAGAACCTTTGACCCCATCTGTCATCAGTCCTCCACGTTCTATGCCCTGCACACTGCCACTTCATTTTGCCAATCCCCTGGGCTACGTCTGTAACCTTGGTTCTTCTGCAGATCTCCTCACTTCTTATTCGATCTTGCAGAGAGATTCGGAGGATAGCCCTCTTTCAAAACCTCATAAAAAATATAAAATAATAATAGGCCAAATACGAGTCGGACTCGCTCACGAAAGGATCCGTTCTGTATTGGAGCCCCGCTTAAATAAAGATTTTATTTTAATTTAATTATTCATTATTGAAGTGAATATTTGTACAACTTAATATTCTGTGAATATTTCAAGCATCTACCTGTTACCATTATTAATATCGAGGTAACGGGTAAAATTCAGGTTTGTTGTATGGGAGCCCACGCGAATATTAATTTTATTCTGTTGATTTTTAGGGTTCCGTACCTCAAAAGGAAAAAACGGAACCCTTATAGGATCACTTTGTTGTCCGTCTGTTCGTCTGTCCGTCTGTATGTATGTCAAGACTCTTTATCTCGGGAACGCGTAAAGATATCGAGTTGAAATTTTAACTATATACGTAAACCTATGAATTCTTGCAGTTGTGTAAAAGAAAAGCTTCTCAGTTACCGTATAAAAAAGTTAGAGCCATTTATGTGGTAAAAAAACGTATATTTCAACGCTCACAAAAATCAAAACCTACAGGGTACTTCCCGTTGACATAGAACTATGAAATTTGGCAAAAAGCATTGTCTCAGAGTACACATATAGGAATAAATCTGAAAACTGTACATTTGTATTTAAATAACATAAAAATAGGACCTCAAAATTCACAAAATATGGGTTCAAAATTCAAAGTGAGTAAATCGTATCATATAAAATAACTTCATTAGCACATGCTAAAACAGGTTTTTAATTATTTTAACAATATGTTTGTACGGAACCCTCGATGTGCGAGCCTGACTCGCACTTGTCCGGTTTTTTTGTTATAGCGGCAACAGAAGCGCATCATCTGTAAAAAAATCAGCTTCTTAGATATAACGGTTCATGAAATACAGCCTGGTCATAGACATACAGACAGACGGACAGCGGAGTCTTAATAACAGGGTCCTACTTTTACCCTTTGGGTACGGAACCCAAAAACATCTTAAGTATCTACGTTACTTTATGTCTATAAGAGATCAGGGCCTTACAAAAAAAAAACTTTAAAAACAGGAAAAGCCAATGGCAAGTGCTCAAAATAAAAAGTACATCCGAATTTTTTCATACGTACACAGGTTTTGTTTTACAACTTTCGCGATTTAAACTATTATATAGGTATACTACGGGACTAATCGCGCACTAAAATTACGATATAAATACCTAATCATCCCGACGTTTCGACCGAGTTGCATCGGTTGTGGTCACGAAATGTATTACTTATATGTGTCATATATGATAACAAACGGGCAAACATGTCTAGACTTGTCTACCCGTGACCACGATCGATGCAACTCGGTCGAAACGTCGATATGATGTGGTATAAGAATTATGAGGTCGAGTTGGTGCCATAGTAAACCTTGCTCATAATGATGCACATAATTTAATCTTCTTAATATGTATGAATCTCGTGTCACAATGTTTGTCCTCAATGGACTCCTAAACCACTTAACCGATTATAATAAAATTCGCAAACTATGTGCAGTTAGATCCAACTTGAGAGATAGGATAGTTTAAATCTCAAATTATTGTCGCAATTTTAATTTATTTAGCCACAGCAACGCGTGGCCGGGTCAGCTAGTTGTACACTAAATTAATTATTCTAAAAATACGACTTATTAATAATACAACCTTTTGAGATCCTGGATATAATTAAGCAACAGGGTGCTGGCCAAAACAAGTAAAACGAGCCCAAGCACGACGGGTTAGCGAAATCAGACAAACTCACTCACGTCATGGGGCCGGCTGTATACAATAAGTTGCCTGACAGTGTCACCACTGCTACGAGTCTCGTATGCTTTAAGCATCGTCTCAAAAGATGGCTTGTCGAGCAGAGGTTTTACATCCATAAAGAATTTCTTAACTATAACGTTGAGAATCAGTACTTACACAGTTTGTACATAAGTTATATGTTATTTTATTAAGTTAATCTAATTTTTATGGACATTTTTTAACTAATGACTTTTTTTAATTTTAGTAATATTGACACTACTACTGCTTGAGAGTATTTAATAATGTAGGTAGGTATTTGTTGATTTGATGTTTTTTTAAATTTACTTTCGTAATGTGTCACGGTTAACACTTATGACATGTAATAAATATTATGAAATAAATGATTATGACTATGTTATCTTGTTAAGTACAGGAGTTCCTATGGCCACCTTCAGACTCCATCATCACCAGCTTCATAGTACCATAATATTATAGCATTGTCACGCGATATAAACATACATTTGCGTGCAAAATGTTGTGCTCAATCGGAAACCGGGGAGATAATCATATTTAACTTGCAAGACCCGAACTTACAAGTACATGCTTTGCAAGTTAAATAAAATCTTGTACAGTGAAACATAAAAGACTTGAAAATAAATGAGGTCCCATCCCTTTGTTAGCATATTTTGCATTATTTTTTTCATAATGATACTGTTTTCCTGTTCAAAATCCTCAAAATAACGTTAAACGAGAAATACGCTTGGATGTTAACAACGATTGATAGCTCAGATTGTGGTTTTAACAAAAGTGATAATACAGTTCCCGAATAATTCATATCATCTCTTTTGTATCGCACTGTAAAATCAAATTCCTTGCACTTTGTTAAACAATATATGCCATGCCATAGCAAAATAAGAACTATACTCTATAAAATTTAACTTGATCTCTGCGACAGCTTTCAGAAAAATTACGCCTATGAAGTCCTGAATTTCTTAATAGTACAGACAGTACTTACCTGTCAATGTCATACTTTATGGACATGCCGATTAGTGATGGGCGACGAATGATCGTGACCACAGAGTTTTAGATAGTTTTAATTAAAATATCGATAGTTTATACTGACGATATTTTAAATAAAACTTGATTTATCATTAATTTTATTGTATATTTTAATATCGTAACATTTTTTATATGTGTAATTAAATTAAACCCAATTATATGTTACATTAGCATCGATAATAGTAAAAAAACGTCGATAAATACTATCCTTACATTAATATGAGTATATAATTAATATCATAACATTATTTACACGTGTACATACTTGATCTTAAATAATAGTAAGTAAATGAAATCCAATTTCTCACCTCCAACTACTCATTCGATTTCATTACAACATTGTTTGAAAATCGATTTTTTCCACCACTATCCCAACTCTAAAAATGTCAATCTTCTACTGTCGCAGAGATCAAGTTAAATTTTATAGAGTATAGTAATGTTATGTATTCATTTACAGATTTAGCCTGCGCTCAAATGTTTCACAGCGGAGAAACAAAGACGTATGTAATGTCAATGTTATTTTTTTCGTAAATTCGTAATCAATCTTATCACCTGTTGGACGTCTTATGCTTGACATAGGACTCCCCTGTCTATTTCTTATAAGGCCGGAGCAAACAGATTGTATCCAGTGCGTCCCTGCAGTCTACAGTCGAACACACACGTAGCTTTACTAATTATAATTATATTAATATAAATTACAGCAATGCATACAAAAGTTGTTAGTTTTGAAGTACCGTCCCTGCAGTCTTAATTCTGACACACACGTAGCTTTACTAATTATAATTATATGAATATAAATTACAGCAATGCATACAAAAGTTGTTAATTTTGAAGTACCGTCCCTGCAGTCCTAATTCTGACACACACGTAGCTTTACTAATTATAATTATATTAATATAAATTACAGCAATGCATATAAAAGTTGTCAGTTTTGAAGTACAGAATAAGCCCCTAAAAGGATGTTAATTGATTACCAATAACGCTGTATATTAAAGCTGCGTGTGTGATAGGTTATAAAGTAGGTATTTGTCCACAAAGTATAATACCATACCATGTCTCTCCTAAGAACGTGTCTAATATCTATTTTTCCCCAAAAATGGCAATGGATTGATGGGTACCATTTATTGACTATTTTTGATTTTCCAAAAACAACTCAGCTGGTTTCGATAAAGTTTTAATGAAAAGACCTCGGGAGTAAACTTATTTGAACTAAAAATAAATTCTTAAATCGATTCACGATTGGCGAAAAAATATATACCTACAGACGAAGATCCTCAATTACCTCATTCTCAACCTTATTCTTTTTAAAGTCGGTTAAAAAACCTAGGTATTGAAAAGTATAAGTAAGCTCATTAAACAGTACCGTCATTGAGCAGCACCGTTCTCTGGGATTTTTTTACATAGACGATTTTCTAGGGACGTCATTCACAACTGTATAGACCGTGATCTGTGATTATAATATCTATTTTTACTCTTTGACGTTTTTAAACTGAAATTGACATTTATTGTTTTTAAACTTTCGCGATTTGAGCACATTATTACTATGTACTAAGGGACTAATCGCGCACTAAAATTACGAAATAAATAAATACCTCATCATCCCGACGTTTCGACCGAGTTGTATCGATCGTGGTCACGGGTAGCCTGGAATGTGAATATGTTTATCTCGTAATTATTGAAGGCGATTAGTACCGAAGTACATAATAATGATGAAATTGACATTGTTATTTTATGATACTGTTACAGTTTTATTTTTAACCGATTTCCAAAAAGGTGGAGGTTCTGTGTTCGTCTGTATGTATTTTTTTGTGTATGTTAACTAATA
Source organism: Hypomecis punctinalis (assembly GCA_949316475.1). Classification (NCBI taxonomy): domain Eukaryota; kingdom Metazoa; phylum Arthropoda; class Insecta; order Lepidoptera; family Geometridae; genus Hypomecis; species Hypomecis punctinalis. Next base: position 6,469,939 of record OX438822.1, read on the forward strand.
ATTTCGCCAATTGTGAACCGAATCGATTTTTTTTTTTAGTTCTTACGGGTAGGTACAATAATATATCTGAGGTGGTCCCATTTAAATTATACATAAATCGTCTGAGCCGTTTTTCAAAAATCAGCAAGAATTTAAACAATTCGAGTGAAATATTCGAATGTTGTATACGATGGAAGGCGGTATTACTATTTTATGCAAAAAATAATTATTGATTTGTATTCTGATATTTGTTTCTGTGCCTAATACCTATCACTGATCTTGTAAAATCTAAAAAGTGTACAAATTTAGTGATTAGTGACTGAGAAATTAATGAGTGGCAGGCTATCTTCGTATGTTATAATTTTATACTACGGGACTAATCGCGCACTAAAATTACGAGATAAATAAATACCTCCTCATCCAGACGTTTCGACCGAGTTGTATCGACCGTGGTCACGGGTAGTCTACCCGTGACCACGGTCGATGGTCGATGGATGTGGTGCTGGAGACGAATGCTTGGGGTATCGTGGACTGAATTTCGCACCAATGTCTCGATACTTCAAGAACTCGGCATCAGGCAGCGTCTGTCGGCCACAGTACAATCTCGTATACTTGCATTCTTCGGACACGTTTCAAGACGAGGTAGCCAGTCCTTAGAGCGTCTAGTCGACCAGGGCAAAGTGGAAGGCACAAGACCGCGCGAAAGGTCGCCCATGCGATAGACCGACCAAATCAAATCTGCTGTGGGAGGGCCGGTCCATGAGTGTACCAGATTAACATCTAATAGAGAGAGATGGCGAGACATCGTGAGGCGTATTACATCTGCTCCTACCACCACAAATACTACGTGATGACCACGACCGCTCTGTCAAGAGCGTGACGACTAAGAAGAGATGTACAAAGAGGTTACTAGATTATACCATAGACAAACTACTCAAGTAGACGCGCAGTCGCAGAACAATTGAGCGTACGTCGCAAAAAGCTCCAAAATATGTATTATTTTTGTAGACTAAATACTAAATATCCTTGTGAATATGTATTTTGATACAGATCACCGTTTAAATAGATTACTATGATGCTTGAGTAGTTTATCTATGATTATACTTAGATAAGTGTCAATGTAGACCCTTAACGGGCGTGCAATGTTTAGTTAACACAGTTGCAGTTTTTTAAAAATAATATAGTTATTTACAGATGTATGGATCATAAATAATTATTAACGATACATTAAATATCATAATTATGAAATCCTTTGGAAAGTAACCACCGACCAGAAAAGACCGTTAGAGTTTTACAGCGTTCCGGTTTTAAAATTCTACTTTTGACCAACAGCGCAAGCCTCTGCACACTGCCCCCGTACCCCAAAAATGGCCACTACCATGTATTGGAGCCAGAGATCTCCAACCTCAGTCCAGGAGACAAGCTTAACAACTTCACCCTGGAGTTCACCTGTGACCTTGGGTACCACAAAACTGCAAGTTCTTACGTTTGCTTTAGTGATGGAACTATTTATGGAGAAATATCTGAATGTTTACGTAAGTACCTTATAACTTACTTAATCTACCGGCATCCAAAAATATAGATTTTATAGTAAGTACTTTTTGGCGCGAATAAGTCCGACCGCAGTCCGACCAACTCCCCTGGATGGCAAGCGATATTGTTGTCGATGATGAAATAATAATAATAAAGCCTCTTTGTTTCCTATCCCCTAATTATTACATATATTTGCATACTTGCATTTCTATATAAACTGATTCATAATGTAACAGACTCACCCACAATCTTAAAAGTCATCTCCCTTAATACACCTGGCCATTACCCACGTCGTAGAATTACTAAAATTCTTCATATTGCTCATGCTAAAACAAACTTAGCTTATAACTCTCCTCTACCAAGAATGTGTCGTACCTACAATGACTTTAATGGTTCCGTGAATGATTTTGACATTTTTCACGATTCCTTAAATGTGTTTAAGAACAAATTGTATAATTATTTAAGTAAACACAATGGATAATATTGTGTCATTTCCCATTTTCAATAATTGTAAACAATATAATATTGTTTAACTGTTTAATTATCAAACTTACAACAATTCCTTTTTTTGTTACTTTCAAATTTGTATCACAGTAACAATACTTTTCATCGTTGTTTTACCTATACTTAAAGAATGCTGTAAACACCTATAAGGGGTATATATATCAGAACTATATTGTTTGTTATGAAAGTGTTAATTCTAGTTAATATTTAATGTATATACTGTTGGTGTTTCTTATGTGAATAAATAAATAAATAAATAAATAAATATTTCAACTAATAACTAATTTAACGCTATTTTACAAGTTACATTACATTATTGAGAAATAAAAAAGTTTAGATAGGAACCCCTATTTGGGTAAAGGCCTCCTCCAGTGCGTTCCAGCTTTCCCTTTCTTTAGCTCGCTCAGCCCACTTTTTTCCCGCTATGGCTATGATTTCGTCACTCCATCGTTTCATAGGTCTTCCCTTCCGTTTTTTCCCACTAGGTCCATTCCATTTTGTCGCTTCCTCTGTCCATCGTTTATCGCTGTATCGTGCTACGTGCCCAGCCCATCGCCATTTCGCCTGTAGACTGTACTGTAGGACATCGATTAGCTTGGTCTTCTTACGAATAAATTCGCTTTTTATTTTGTGTATTTTTCTTATTTTTAAATTTGATTTGAAAAAGCCGTGGTGGCCTAGAGGTAGTGAAAAAAGCCGTAGTGGCCTAGAGGTAGTGACACCCGCCTTGCAATCCTGAGGTCGTGGGTTCAAATCCCGGTCTCGTACCAATGAGTTCTTTGGAATTTATGTACGGAATTTCACACCACTGGCTTTTCGGTGAAGGAAAACATCGTGAGGCAACCTGCATACTTCGTAGAATAAATTCGATGGCGTATGCGAATCCACCAACCCGCACTGGGCCAGCGTGGTGGATATGGCCCAATCACCCTTCGTGGGTAGGCCTACGTCCTGCAGTGGACTATTAAAAGGCTGATACAGTACAGTACAAATTTGATGTGTGATGGTGACTTAAAAGATACCTTTTTACTATGATCTTGAAAAGCTTTAGATTTTGTTTTTAAACTTTCGCGATTTGAACACATAATTATTATATACTACGGGACTAATCAGTCTACCCGTGACCACGGTTGATGCAACTCGGCCGAAACGTCGGGATGAGGAGGTATTTATTTATCTTGTAACTTTAGTGCACGATTAGTCCCGTAGTATATAATAATTAAGCTTTAGATTCTTAGGAAACAGGAAAGCAGGAAGATTGTTCCGTTCTCTGGCGGTACGAATCAGAAATGTTGAGTCAAACAGCTTGACAGAATTGACAGTGTAGGGGTTGTAATGAGGCGTCATTCTACTTGTGCTGTAGTACTTAAAAAGGGAATGGCAGGATAAAGTCGTATAGCTCAGATGCATACTCAGTACAAATAAAAATTATGATGAATATCAGTTGGTGTACTTTATTGCATAGATTGACCACTATTTTGGATTTAAGATGCATGTACCTCATAAACTCTACATACCCATACAAAAGAACAACGGACACTCCTGGAGTGCCGGGAGTGCCAGCAGAAGTGAACATTTGAAACTTTAAAGTACTTTATATAGTATATTTTTATGTGGTAAAAATATAAAATTACACACGCATTTTCGCGCAAGCGCCGTGCAACGTCTTACGAATTTTCGGTCGGGTCACGTGTCTTGAAGCGAGTTTAACATTTTTTACCCATCCCAAAAAATATTTTACTTCAAAAATCGCTCGCCGACTGAAGCGTGGCTGACGCTTAGGTTTTTTTAAAGAATTTAATTTCTAAGCTTTAAACTTGCTAATATAGGCAAGATGTGCCACAGCAGTGGCCGGTTGAAAAGCCGTTAAATTAATAAAAGCATATTTTTCAGCTCAGTGTGAACGAGAGGAGAATAATGTGATGTCGTGTGGCGCCGGGTGGGAAGGGGAGATGGTCCGATGCATCTCACTCACACATGACGTCAAGACTCGAATCACTTTTCCAAGGATTCGAGACAACCTGTACGACCCAGGTGACTACAACTGTGTGACCCGATAGTTCCCTGCAACAGGAAGTATTCCGTAGTTGGTACAGGCGCCGGTTACCATAGACATACAGACATACACCGACCCCGCCGGCGAGGTCGAGGACTCTCAGGATCTGTCAGAAGATCGGTTAGATTCTCTCCAAATAGTCAACCAGCTCAACCCATTAGGGCCTCAGGGCACGCCCCTTCTGGGGTGCCCGGGCAAGTCTGATCTCCCCCGCCGGGTGACGGCCCAAGCCGAGGTCCGTACTTTCTCAGGTGCCCTTGCGCTAGTCACCCTTTAACCCAATATTATGTGTTACGGACAATCAGTCCATGAATGCATAGCTTAGTAAATTTGAGAATAGTTCAACGTGCAGATCGCACAGATTATGTAATATTGTCGGTATGTCGCATCTCTTACGTCAGTCCATACATTTAAATGACACTCGTGACTTCACACCGAACTTTAACGGGCTATATCTTCATTAACTTTTGTTTGATTGAGAAAAGAAAAAAAAAACCTGTGTTATATTATTTATTATTAATTATCTTTTTTTGTCGTCATGCCTTTTCATTAAAAGAAACCAGCTTTTCCATACAACATGCTGGCTATTAATGTCGGCGTTCCTCAAGAGTCAGTGCTCTCCGCGACCCTCTTCCTAATGTATATCAACGATCTGCTAAAGGCCGGGCTCTTTGGGTACGCAGACGACAGTACAGTCGTGGAGAGCTACACATCCGATGCAAGAATCAGCGGGCCTTCAGATCGAGTCACTCAGAGAAGCTGTAGTTGAACGGATTAACTTGAGTCTGGAGGCGGTCTCTGACTGGGGTGTTGCTAACCTGGTCAAGTTTAATGCCACGAAGACTCAAGGCTGTTTGTTTTCGGCCAAAGAGAGATCCTTCCAATTGTCTCCCGCTTTCCGCGGTGTCTCCGTTCCGGTAACCGACAGTTTGGAACTGTTAGGCGTTTCACTCTCATCGACTCTTAACTTTGGCTGATACATAGAGTCAAAAGCCCAATTAGCCTCCAAAAAACCGTGGTGGTCAAGAGGTAGTGACACCTTACAATCGTGAGGTCGTGATTTCAAATCCCCGGTCCCGTACCAATGAGTTCTTTGGAATTTATGTACGGAATTTCACACCACTGGCTTTTCGGTGAAGGAAAACCTCGTGAGGCAACCTGCAATATGTCAGTAGAAAAAAATCGATGGCGTATGTGAATCCACCAACCCGCAATGGGCCCGCATGGTGGATATGACCCAATCACCCTTCGTGGGTAGGCCTACGTCCTGCAGTGGACTATGAAAAAGGCTAGTACAGTACATTATTATATCTATATTATTTAAAAAAAATGTTTTTTAAATGTATAATTATGATAATATTAATAATAGCATTTTTAAATATCCTTAAACTTATTTGCCTACAACAAGATAGCGGAAATAAACTAAATATTTATTCAGAACAAAGATTTGTTAACTATTTGTTTATGTCAAAGACCTTCGGGTGGTTTAAAAACTTACGCACCAGGACTAGCCTCCAGACCCACGAACTTACTTAAAAAAAATTAAAAAAACCATTGTTCTACATTTTAGAATGCGGCTTCACATCCCATGACTCGGTACCGTTCATATCTGGAGGACGTCCTGCGGCGAAGCTGGAGCTGCCGTGGCACGCCGGAATCTACACCAAGAAAAAGAGTCCCTACATGCAGATATGTGGGGGCAGCCTCGTGTCGAAGACCGTCGTCATATCTGGTGAGGTTAAAATCAACATTTCAACCTTCCATCCATCAGCTGTAAAGAAGTCCACTGCCGGACATAGTCCTCCCTTATGGATTTCCATTAAGACCGATTGGAAGCGGCTTGCATCCAGCGCGATCCTGCGGTCTTAATGAGGTCATCCGTCCACCTTGTGAGTGGACGTCCTACGCTGCGCTTGCAGGTACTTGATCTCTACTTTTCGAGAAGTTTTCGACCCCATCGGTCATCAGTCCTCCGCATTATGTGCCCTGCTCATTGCCATTTCACTTGCCAACCCGTTGGGCTATGTCGGTAACTTTGGTTCTTCTACGGATCTCCTCATTCCTGATTCGATCTCGCAGATATACTCCGAGCATAGCCCTCTCCATAGCTCGTTGGGCTACTTGGACCTTACTCATAAGGTCCATAATTCTAATTCTAATTCAAGTGGGGGCGATAAGTCCAGCACTGACGTCTCGCATGGGGTGTTTTGTGCATTTCCCCGTCCAGCATCTACCCTAGTCAGCCCAACTCCTTAAAATAACGGAGCGTGGCTCTGGGCCGCTGGCTTAACTGCTCCAGTGGCTTGGGTGGTATATTAGATGGCGATGAGGATGAAGATATCGATGTCGACGACGAAGCAATTGACGTCGTGCAACCCGCAAGCGATTCTAGTTTCTGCCGTGGCCTTGCAGTGCCACAAAACATGCTCTACGGTTTCATTATCCTGCAGGCAACCACGACAGAGTGGGCTGTCGGTGGCTCCCAGTTTATACATGTGACTATTCAAGCTGCAGTGACCAGTGATGAGCCCTACCTAAAGTCGGAGGTCTTGTCGCTGCAACCTCAACAGATTGTTTGTAATGTTTCTGCTCAGGGCTAGGAAATCAGCTTTGGCATGCCTGCAATCCTCCCTCTTATCCCACAAATTTTGTTGTAATTTTTCAGTATGACGGCGCAGTAGATCACTCACTTCCACCGCTGTCGGCTTGCAGTGTCTAGCTGCTTTGTCCTCCACCTGTTTTCTCGTGCCCTCCTTGGCAAGGGTGTCTGCTATGTTGTTACCCGGACACAAGCCGTGACTTTTTGTCCAACGTACGATGGTTCTGTGTTATAAATAATAGTAAGTTTGAATATCATATAAATAATAGTAAGTTATTGCCGGGTGGCTAGCACTGGTGTCAGAGATTTTAAGCTGCCCAAAGGCCTCTGACATAGCTAAACCGTTAAAACAACCAGGGCCTACAATTTAACTTGTCAACCGAACCACGGTAGCGCTCAGTTGTAAAAGCGACCCGCGGTCACGCATCCGAAGACTGGTCAGTCTTTTTTTTTTACCAGGGGAAATCCTATTTGGATACCACTCCACCTCGTGGGCAGGGGGGTGGTTATGTAGGAATCCCGCCACTGGACGGTATACCCACCAAAACCTCTGGGTGTTCCTCCACTGCGCCTGGTGTCGGAGCTACGGGCACGCTTCCACACTCTTCCGCGGCACCTGACAGCGCTGGCCTTACTCAGGCCCCACCTCGGAGACACATCGTCATCAACCACCTGGGACCAACCAGCACTTGGCGTCGGATAGCACCCGTATCCGACAGCCCTGGCCCCGATGCAACGGGTCAATTAAAGTGGCCCCGCACCTGCTACTACGGCTGCAGAGGATAGGGAGAGCGGCTATCGCGATACCGATACTCCTCCTCCCCTGCAGCCCCACCGCCTCCGCCAACACGTTGGCGGCACCCGTTAGGACCGCTGGCAGGATGGATAGGCAGCGGCACACTCGCCGCCCATCCATCCCGTCGCCGCCCCCGCCTCTATGGGCTCACCGCAACGAGCGCGATACCGCAGTCCACCTCAGTTGACTAGCGACCTACTGGCCAGCCTCTAAACGGGTTTGGGGAAAAAACCCGGAGAGGCGGCCCCACCTCGGGTTCCTCTTCGTTCACCATGGCCCCGTGTTAACCACGGCTACTGAGCCCCCCCGACAAGGCGGGAACCCACTCGGGGGGGATCTAAAGACTGACCATGCTGAACGTTGTCCCTTTTCTTGGCATGGTACACGTGGGGATACATCTATCTTTCTAAAAATATTGGAACAAAACGTATAAATTTTTAAAACGCGTAGTGTCTTAGTCAAACTACGCTTTTAGCTCTACAAATAATGATTATGACTTCTGTGATCTTGTTTCTAGCTGCCCACTGCTTCTGGAGCCAAGTGGAGAAGCAGCTGCCCGCTTCCGACTACGCTGTGGCTGTCGGCAAGCTGTACCGACCCTGGAACGATCAGCACGATGAGCATGCGCAGAAATCCGACGTTAGTATCCATCCATCAGATCAGATATAGATCTAGTATGTATGTCTTGATGGTTCACTATAACACATACTCGTATTTACCGTTGAAAGAAAAAACGATTTCTTCACAACACTTTAAATACAGCCTTGGCCAAAAGTATTAGGCACCCTGTATTTTCACTCTATTTTCTAAACTATGAGACCAACTCTCAAAACGTAAAAAAAAACTGCTATTCATACGATTTTTTAAGACTTTCGACAAAAAGTATAGGATAGCTGTTTTTTTGCGTTTTCAGATTTGATCCCACAGTAAAAGTTATTCAAAATTTGCCATATATATCACCGCTTAAGGTTCCGACACCGGTAGACAAACACATTGTATAATTCTTATTATGATTTAAAATAATTCTGATAAAGCGCGAATATGATCAGACTAATTATTTGTAAGAGATCCCAAAAAACCAACCTAGCTAGGTTTGGAGCCCACTGTTAATCAACACTATTAATTGAATAATATGAATTGTTATTTAACACTAATGTTTTTGGTAAATATATATTTTCGTTCTTTGTTTCTTTTCCAGGTGGCCGATATAAAGATCCCCCCTCGTTTCCAAGGCAGCGACACCAACCTCCAAGACGACATCGCCATAGTGATCGTCTCTACTCCGTTCAAGTACACTAAAGTCGTGAAACCCGTGTGTTTGAACTTTGATGTGAAAGAAGATAAGAAGGCTTTGACGGCGGGGAATTCGGGAATGGTAAGGCTGGGAAGGGAAGAATGAAAAAAAAGAGATAGAAAACACGGAGATACCAGAGTTTTAACGTTATTGTCACTTTAGGCTTTTTTCCTGGGCTATCCGGATGATCCCAACGCCGTAGTCACTTCTGCGGCGCTGGAGTCACCCGATTTGATAGCTCCCTGCAACAGGAAGTACTTCGTATTTGGTATAGGCGCCGGTTACCAAAGGCACACAGACATACACTGTCAGAAGATATATAGAAAAGATATATATAGAAAGATGTATATAGAATGTTAGGTTCTCTCCAAATAGTCAACCCGCTCAACCCATTAGAGCCACAGGGCACACCCTTCTGGGGTGCCCGGACAAGTCTAATCTCCCCCGCCGTGTGAATGCCCAAGCCGAGGTCCGTACTTTCTCAGGTGCCCTTGCGCTAGTCACCCTTTGTGGCTCAGCCGCCTTCTGCGCTCGCACAGCTAAACTTCATAAAAAAAAAAAAAATGTCACTTTAGGCAATTCTCACGGGAATAACATCCACCTTACGATCGTGGGGTCTTGAGTTCAAACCTCAATCCTGAACCAATGAGCTATTTGCAAATTGTGTACGGAATTTTACACCACTAGCTTTTCGGTGTTGGAAAATATCGTGAGATAACCTCTGCGTACGTTTAAAGAAGACATTCGATGGCGTAGGTATTTGAATCCACCAAAACGAACAAATTTTGATATTTTTGAAGGCTGTTACGCGAAGTCTGACAGACAGTAAAATAATAAATTGTTTGTACGATTAATTAAGTTTATTTTGTAATTAATTTAAATGGCTACCGGAAAAAATATACCTATGTAGCTTTTACTGCTAATAATAAAAAAAATAGGGACCCGAGGTTACGGTCTGTGACACCGTTCTCGGGTATAGGTGTTACAAAATTTGACGCAAATATAGGACGGTTAAGGAAATCACATTATTATTTCGTCTTCACCAGGTTGGAGGTTGGGGTCTAACAGGCGAGGACGGGCTAGCGTCTCCGGTGCTCAAAGTGGTGGACCTGCCGGTGGTCCCCATAGACAAGTGCATCGTCGACTCGGACCCCTCGTTTAAAGCGTACATCACCAGCGACAAAATATGCGCGGGCTATAAGAATGGTAAGTTTGCTTTTGAATTAAATATAGTCATCAACACTTTTCGATTGGCAAGCTATTATGATACCTATTTGTATCCATCCATTCGTCCATCAGCCAAATTTTTCAATATTCAATCATTTATTGCACCAAAAACACACATCTAGTTACATATTTATGGACCCTGTTTTAGGGTATTGCAATTGACTTAAACACTAAGGTAATAATAGGAACAGTTATCGATTACGGTTAGGGTCTAATTTACTTTGTCTGATTCGCGGTATCGAAACATTTATCGTCTAAGAAGTCCTGTATTGTGTAGTAGCTTTTGGCTATGAGAATCTCTTTTATCTTTCTTTTAAAAACGTTGTCGCTTGTTTCGTTTCTGATGTTAATTGGTAGTTTGTTGAATATTTTTATTAGCATATACTCTGGGCCCTTCCTGACTATTTCTAATGGTGGTTCGGGCGCTACTAGTTGGCATTGAATAGATGTGAGTGTTTTTTGGTAAATATTGCTGCTTCTAATATGTATAGGCAGGGTAGAGGGACATCCACTGCCAGGTCACTTCCATTTTTGCCAATATTTACGTTGCCATCTTGAATTCCAGGTACAGCAGTTTGCAAAGGCGACAGTGGTGGTGGCCTGGCCATCTTCGACTCAGGGAATTACTCTTTCCGCTATTATCTGCGAGGAATAGTCTCGGGCGCGCCACAGAGTGACCATCTCTGCAACACGCTAGCCTGGGCCACCTTCACACATGTGCTCAATCATGAGCACTTCATCAGAGAAACGTTAAATAAATAATAGTAGATTATACAATAAGGGAGGAAAGTACTGTCTTATGTTGCGGGCGATATATTGGACCCTGAACGTAGGGATCGACTCTAGAGTTAACTTCTGACCGCAGCGAGGGAGTAAGTTGATTCCCGAGCGAAGCGCCGTTCAAGTCTTTCAAGACAAAAACAGGCTTTGTTTTAGCGGTGCATACTATATTTTCATACCTCTTGTAAGAAAATTAAAACCCAGAAATTTAAAATATGCTAAACTGCCATAACCTCACTGAATATACACACTTAGCAACTCTGCATTATTTACAATAAAATAAATAAACTGTAACGTACCAAGAAAATTTTCATGGAAATGCAACCAAATGTGAAATACAAAATAGATAATTTAAATACTACGCGACAATCATGGCCTACTCGATTGTCATGGCCAGTTCGATTATCGAATAACATCTCTATGGAATTGTGACGTTCCAAATCTAAATTACTTTACTCCCTATGGAGTTTCATACAACATTATTGCCCTGCCATGGCCAAAGTCATCAAGATTGTGATAAGATACTGCCTGATATTAACCCTTAATTACTCGCATGGGGTCAAAGTAGTTTAATATAAAAAATGAAGGACTTTCCACTGCCAGAATTTCCCCGGGCCTCCAGTGGCTTCATAAAGTGTGTCGAAGTGTTACAGTAGCGACCAAGTCAAGGAAGGGGCAGGATACGTTGCTGCACTCTTAAGTGATGACCCCATGCAAGTAATTACGTATTTTTTGTCGCCTACAAATTGTTCAGTAAATTTAAAAAAAAATATTCATACAAAAGTACCATAATATTAAGACATACTGATTTCGATGCAAGCAAATAAATCTAATAATGAGCCGGAATAATATATATTTTTTTAATTTATATCAGTCTCACGCAAATTGAGAACATTTAAGTCAGAACAGAAGTTATTTTAATTTTTCAGTTACTTAAGAGGAAAATTATGTTTTTCTTTTATCATATTATTTTTGTTACATTTAATTAAAATTTATTCAAAAGTCAAATTACATTGCGTCATTTAAAACATTAAATACAAAACTCAAGCCTAGTTTACAAAAAAATAATTCATATTATTTTGAATAAACTATTTTAATATTATTGATGTAAGTAATCAATGCACCTAATTTTTACTTCTTCTATTCCATATTAAATTATAAATTTAGGGTCTCTAGAGACCCCAATTGAGTTATTCCCGGATTTTCTTCGTGCGAGTACTTTGTTTTCCGACGTAATAACTAAACTATTAATTATTTATATCTGAAGTTGCGGCAATTTAGATCTCACCTATTTATCATATATGTGAATGAAATGTTAAATAAGACATACTCGTATGTTTTAATTTTTAAATTGTCATATAAATTAAAATGTTTTCGAGGTTTAAGATGTAAGCATGTACAACCAATATTTTTAGTAAAACTGATGTTGACTGTGTGTCGACAATTGATTAATAAAGTTGTTTAATCCTAGTAATAATGTTGTTTGATTTGTGTTATAATTATAAAAAAAAAATTGGAGACATCTTTAACACGGCCTCTGACCCCAAACTAAGCAAAGCTTGTGATATGGCTGCCAGAGACTGATATACTACATACATATTTTTAAATACATATGTGGCATACTTGCCGATGCCCCATTACTTATTTATTTCTTATTATATAACTTAAATCTATTCTATACTTAACTTACAATAATAACTTAACTATATTAAACTTAATTATTTTAAATTAAAATACTTAATAAAACTTGGCATTGTATAAAGTAGAAAAAACCATAAATATATTATAATAAAATCTACAATGTTACTTACCTTCCGACATAAATGTCGGGTCGTGGTCGTCGCTTGCAATAAGCGCGCAGCTACCACCCGCACTTGCAGCTACCACCCGCGGTGAGAAAAAACTAGCTGACGCGTGAAGACAGTTTTAGTTTGCGAATTTTTGTCTTGCGACCGGCATTTTTTTAATGTTGTATTATCATAATAATTGATTAATTGATCGTTCTTTCCACCGTTATATTTATGTGTTGACATTGTACTTTTCTAAGTGATACACATTGATTAGTAGAAAGTGTGAATAAACAAACTTTTTGTGGTACTAGTGTGTGTGTGTTTTCCTGGATTCCCAAATATCATACCAAGGAAGCATCCAGGTATTTACGGTGCATCATCACACACCCTCAATACTACACATACATATATAGATAGTAACTTAAATAAAACATCCATTAGTATATGGAATATGTCACTCTGAAGCCTTACTTAGGTATTGTTAGTTTGTATACCTGGTGAACGCAGACATTTTTATTATCAAGGAGGAGAGGCATAATAAATCCAGCTGTGGACGTCCTATAGCTGATGGATAGACGCTGTACTTCGAGCAAATTCTATAGTCACAATAGTGCAAAAAAGATGTCCGAGCCAAGCTGTCAAAGCTACGTAGTGGACATGCTTTTTAGTTAGTCGTAAGGCGTTTGCAAGCCAATTACAATGCTGCGCGGTGCCAAAGTGCTCGGTTACAAGCACTAATTAAGTGATATAACGCTGAGATTCGAGAAAACGGGTCATTATGAATTATTTAATGTAAATATCTAAGTCGGTATGTATGACGGCGCTTGGGCATTTTTTACTACTATCACTTAAGGATTGTGGCTCTCTGCTGTATCGTACCTATGCTACGTCGCAGACAATGCTGTAGGCGTTTGAAAATTATGTACGGCTCCTGCTGCGGACCAGTGTGACCAGAATTAGTATTTTGATTCTTTTTGAGTTCCAATATTATAGATTTTTTTGAATATCACAATTATACAAGGTAAACAATTAGCATCCCGTTTTTAGGGTTCCGTACTTCAAAAGGAAAAAAAGGAACCCTTATAGGATCACTTTGTTGACCGTCTGTCCGTCTGTCCGTCTGTGTGTATGTCAAGACTCTTTATCTCGGAAACGCGTGAAGATATCGAGTTGAAATTTAAACTGTATACGTATATCTATAATCTCTTGCAGTTGTGAAAAGAAAAGCTTCTCAGCTATCGTTTAAAAAAGTTAGAGCCGTTTATGTCGTAAAAAACCGCATATTTTGCACTCACAAAAATCAAAACCTACAGGGTACTTTCCGTTGACATAGAACTATGAAATTTGGCGAGAAGCATTGTCTTAGAGTACACATATAGGAATAAATATGAAAACTGTAAAGTTTTATTTAAATCACAAAAAAATAGGCCCTCAAAATTCACAAATTATGAGTTAAAAATTCAAAGTGAGTAAATCGTATCATGTAAGGTATCATATAAAAGAACTTCATTAGCACATGCTAAAATAGGTTTTTAATTATTTTAACAATGTGTAATTTTCGATGTATGACGAGAAAAGTGAAAAAAATCTTTTTGTCGATTGTTATAGTATAGAGATTTTAACAATTTACTTCCCAATTTTGTGAAATTTTCTGGATTTGTACGGAACCCTAGATATGCGAGCCTGACTCGCACTTGTCTGGTTTTTTTCTCTGTAAAAACTTACAACTTTTTTTCTGCGACTTTTGTCAAAACTAATATAAATAGCTGTTCCATACATTTTGTCGAAGGTGGACGATATTTATTTATACAACAGCATTTTTTGAGATTTGAATAAAGTCGTTGAACAAAAGTCGTAATTTTGTTGCACAGAATAAGCTGCTAAAAGATGCTAATTGATTACCGATAACCTCGATCGCATAATTAAATATTTGGTTGCTTTATTTGCGGAGGTCGGTATCTTTGGGTATAATAATAATTTGAATTTTTTTTTGTAAAAAAAGTATTAGTAAGTATATTTTGGAAAATATTTTCGTAAAAAGGTATTTTCTAAGTATAATTATGTATTTAGTTAGTTGAGGGTAGTTACTTCTGGTGAGACCTGGCTCCGCGATAGGACCCTTCCCCTAGGATATGCGATTATAGCGAGGTATTTTGGTGAAAAATAGTAAATTATTTACATAGGTAAACATATTTTATTTTAAAATAATATTTTAAAGGTGCTTTGGTTTACCAAATTAAATTTCACAAAAATTTAATTTGGCCACACTGAGCGGCGCAGACAGGGGCTCTATTTTTCAACTTCGAACGCCTGGGAACTTGGAACTACGTGTACGGAACTTTGACAGATTGTATGGAGAATTTCTATGTTATCTATGGAAGTTACGAATACTCCATACAAGTTCCGTATACCGCCGGCAGTGCGAAGCTCAAAAATCAGGCTCCTGGGGACTCATTTTCGAATTTCGAACGCCTCGAAACGTATACGGAATTTTAACAGTGACAGCTCTTAAACTATTTACTATGTTTTTTTATTATGTTTCCTCTTAATTAAGGTTCCGTTTCACGAGTTTTTCCTTTGCTATCCATAGTTTCTTTTAAAATTGCCATGTACTGAAGTTTTGCGTGAAATGGATAAATTCAAATAAAGGTGACGTCTACAAGTGGTATATTATTCAGAGAAAAATCGAACCAAGATTATATATACATCATTTGATAAATCATTTGAAAGCTTGATTTATGGGTTTCTCAAAAATATTTAATTTAGATTTTTTTATCATTCCATTTTTTTTTTTAATTTGAAAAATAATTTGTTTGAAAAAAACAATAATACAGTTTTGTGTTTTTCCAGTTAAGCAATAGTAAAGTGCTTCTATCGTTATTTTACTTGCATTCGTAGCTATATTATGCATTTGTTCATGTGATGATCTTTAGTAAAGTTGTTCTGCATGAGCCAACGACGGTTTCTGAGTTGGTGCAATCAATTTTCGACATATGGCGCCAGCTACGCGCGCAGTTGGTGCCGGTACGTGGACGCTCACCATTTCTTCACATTCATCATTCTTCCACATTCATCTCTTAATTTGCTAAAATTAAATATTATAACCTACCAGTGTAACCAGTTAGTAAGTACAATGTGACAAAAAACACTTAAAAACTGTATCTAATTCATTGAAGTTATTGGTCTAATTGGTAAAAATGCTTCTATTTAACAATTTGGGGGTTACTTAATTAGGTAACTACATATTGAGCCAAATATATTTATGTATCCTAATAGATTTAAAATTAATTTTAAAAAAACGGAGGGCTCTTTTTTGGTTTTAACTGATGTAATAGTCTCGGAAAATTATGAACTTTCTCGAAATGTAACGAGTGTTGTGGTTAGAATTTTCGATTATTATTATACCAGCCTCCATACATTTTGTGGACATGTCTTTTAGAAAAAATAAAAAGCTACACGTGTCCTTAAAGATAAGTATACGTTCCCAGGCGTGCAAATTTCAAAAGTATGCCCCCAGAGCGCGTTCACACCCAAGTGACAGACAAAAGGTCAAGTTAATACGAGTATGTTATGAATGCTAATTAATAATGTACATTGCTACTCAGTGGATAAGCAAACACATTATATTACTGTATTACTGATCCATATTAGTACTATGAATGTAATAGTGTGTGTTGGTTTGATACTATTTAGTTGTTTCGCTGGCTTATAATATTCTAGTGTATTAAGTATACTAAGCGCCACATAGGTCAGCGGATGACAAGTTAGCCGCAGATGACACTTCACGCTAATTATTGCGCATGTGTGCACAAAGCCGACGCCACATGGCTTAGTGGTGAGCACGGGCGTAAGGAGCGCGCGGGAGGCATGAGGTTGGCGGGCGAGAGTGCCCCGGCCGGGGCGGGGGAGCTAGAGAGACCAGACGCCGCGGCATTTGGTCTCTCTAGCTCCTACGTATACCTATAATTCAGTTTTGCGCAGCGTTCTGCGCATAACTTCCAATCCGCCGTCATGTGTGGCGCTTAGTATAAGTATAAATTAACCAAATAGTACGACCGACTTCACCCGTGTACAGAACTCGCGAATATTTCGCACGGAATTTCACATTATTGTTAATTTATCAAAAATGGCTAAGCTGATTTCAATAAAATTAACCTACCTACTCATTAAAATTAAAAAAAAATCTATTTCAAAATCTACTCTTTGCAATAAAAACTACGTAAAAAGTTATGCGTGGCTATGCAAAAAAAAAATGTGCGTGGAGTCCCTGCGCGCGGAAGAAGTGAATCTTCGACGCAACAGTGCTTTCATAACCCCTCCATGGTAGCGTTAAACGTCTATTAGAAGTTGCATTAGAAGTTTCTCTTCAAAAAACTATATATCATACGCGTCGAATTATATACCTTCTCCGTTTCGTCGGTCAAAAAAGTATGAATACTTACATGTGGACTCCCCTCCATCATACTCACATGCTTCTCGAATCTAGTGTTGACCCCAAAGTAAGATGTACTCGTAGTACAGGTCGCGGCATATAAGTTTAGCGCTGAGCGCACTACCCTCAGCGCTACACTTAAGTGCCGCTACTTGTATTAGGGATTAGGATGATATAGCGAGGGTAGTCCCCGCGTGCGAAAGTGCTCTTACGTATTTAAATTTTTAAAAATATAAAATGTCTTTGAAAGTTATTGAAAATCATGTTTTGGACTTAATCGAGACTATGGCTGACCTCATGGATGAAGTCAGCTCGCTGAAAACAATGGTGAAGGAACAAAATGCCCTAATATCCAAGCAAGCCGTGATGATTTCTTACCAAGGTGAAGTCATCGCTCAAATAAAAACGGATTTGGCGGGTAGTTCCGTGGTCGAAAACCAAAAGACGACGACTGAAGCCACGCCGTCAGCAATTCAGCGACCGATGCGACAAGCGCGGTTAAAAGCGGCCACTGCAGCGGCCCAGAAAAAATCCAGCGCCATAAATACACGCACACTGACCACTGACACATCACCGACATTGAAAACACCCGAGGTTAGTGTTAACGAAATCACTACTAAAACAAAACCCGCACTTAACAAAGCAGAAGCTAGTACGATTAACGCGACAAGTCCAGTAGCAGCTGTAAATAACACACTTGCACACTCAGGATCGAACGGCGACTGGATTAGGGTCGAAAAGAAACGACCGACTCACAACGCGCGAATAATAATCACCGGGTCGGGTAAAATTGACAACGAACTCCAGACCGTGGAGCGACTTAAGCACATTCTAGCTTGGTCATTTGCGCCTGAAACTACTGCACAGAATGTTAAAAATTATCTGAATAAAATAAAACAATGTGATAATTACACTGTTGTCAAACGAGACATTAGGACAGACAGACATGCCGCATTTGTTATTGGTTTCCCCGAGAACCTATACGATTTAATTAGTTCGCCGAGTTCGTGGCCGGCTCAAGTGAAGCTATCAGATTGGTTTCTCGTCAGCCGCCGCGGAGGACGGGGTGAGACGGCGCGCGGCGGCCAGTCCTCTCTCACTGAGCCACGGCGGACAGACGTCCGCGCCGCATAATGCGCCTGCGGTGCAGGAATCTCTCGTCGTATGCCACCAGAATATCCGATCAATAAATAACAAAACGGGACAGATCGAAGTACAACTACGAGGTGATCTCAAATGCGACGTTCTTGCACTAACGGAGCATTTCCAGAAGGATGAACAAATTCAATGCGTGACTATTGACGGTTTTAAATTGGCTTCGTTTTATTGTAGGAGGCAGTACGAACACGGCGGTTCATGTATATTTATAAGTGATAGGATGCGTTGCACTGAAAATACTGAACTAACTTCGTTGTCCGTAGAACAATATTTGGAAGTGTCGGCTATTAATTTAATAGAATTAAGGATGACCATTGTGTGTTTGTATCGTACGAATTTTATTAGTAATAAACACTTTTTAACACATTTTGAAAGATTGCTCGATAAGATTACAGAATTAGGTCTGCACTGTATTCTTGTTGGTGATTTTAATTTCAGCGCTGAGAGTGCATTAAAGAGTGATCTTAATACGTTAACAGATCTAATGACAACGCATGGCTTGACCAACGAGGTGGACTTTCCGACTCGAGTGACTGCATCGACGTCCACCAGCCTGGACCATGCCTACACGAACCTGCCGGCGGGCTCGATGTCCGCCGCGCCTGTTAATACTAATCTGAGCGACCATCTCACTGTTAAATGTACACTAATCGTACATAAGCATGTTCCTCAACCACTTGTGCGGTATGTTAGAAGTTTTTCTAATACCAATCGGCATAACTTTGCATTGTCTTTGGACAGCATCGTTTGGGAAGATGTTACATCGCGTAACAGCAATGCTTTAAAGAAAGCTACCTCGATCCTTAACATATTTAAAAATAAATATGACACGTGTTTTCCTTTGAGAAAGGCGCACATTAAAAAACCTGACTCATCTTGGGTAACACCGGATGTAATTAATTATAAGGATTTGCTTTTTGACATTATTGAAATTGGTAGGAAATATCCAAATAATGTTGACATCGATATACTAATTTCTGACATGAATAATTTATATGACAAGCTAATTAAAATGAACAAATCGAAATACTATTCTAATTTAATTAATTTTAGTAGTAATGCCTCTAAAACTATGTGGAATATTGTTAATAAAGAGAGAGGAAAATTCAATTCTCCTCAGCAGGACTTTACGGATCTATTAAAACAGCCGGATGGTACGCAGTATCCAGACAAAAAATCTGCCGTCAGCGCTATTAACGCCCGTTTCGTGAACGCATCTCTAGTTTGCTCGGCGCCGCGCGCGAATGCTGCGCGGGCGCTCAGCACGCTGGCCGCCGCGCGTGTACCCGCCGATCAATCACTGCGGTTTCGTAGGTTTAGCGCGGATGAAGTGCATCGTATTGTAATGTCGCGAATACCGCCGAAACCATCAAAAGACATATACGAGATGTCAATGAAATTAATAAGATTAGTGATTAAGTCCCTAGCCCCAGTATTAGCCGACCTATTTAATACTTGTATAAGGGAAGGATGTTTTCCAAGTCCTCTAAAAATCAGCAAAGTGTCGCCATTGTATAAGGGAAAAGGAAAACGAGAAAGCATAGACAGTTATAGACCGGTCTCTATAATACCCGCGGTAGCTAAAATCTTTGAAAACGGATTGAGCACTCGACTCGGAGATTTTTTTATCAAACACTAATGCTTTATCCGATCGGCAATACGCTTATCGAGCGGGGCGCTCTACAACATCACTTACGCGTGAGGTGGTACGACGCATCATTTCAGCCCGAGAGGCCAGGTGTAAGCAGCAGGTGGCGATTCTGTGCTGCGACCTATCGAAGGCGTTTGACGTCGCAGACCATGCCGTGCTAGCTGCTAAATTGCTGCACTACGGAGTGGCGGGCCCGGCTCACGCCGTCTTGACGGATCTGATGCAGGGAAGGTCGCAGGTGGTGGTCGCCTGTGGCGGCGTGCACAGGTCGGATCCGATGACGTCAGAGATGGGTGTGGCCCAGGGGTCCTCCGTGTCCAATATAACGTTCTCCTTGCTCCTGAACGACCTGCCCGACGCCATGCCCGCGTTCGACGTGCTGATGTACGCGGACGACGTGGCCGTGGTAGTAACGGCGCCGACGGTCGACGCTCTGGAGCGGAGATTGAACGACACGGCCCTCCAGCTGTCTGAGTGGTTCCACACAAACGGTCTCGCTCTGAACATATCAAAAACTCACTTCGTCCAATTTAGTCTGTCGGGTAAGGCCGTAAGACCTTTATGTGTACTGGTGGATGGGAGTGAGGATAGAAGAGCGGAGTACGACTACGTTCTTAGGGTACGAGATCGACCGAGGACTGAAGTGGGACGCTCATATAGACAAAGTCTGTGGTAGGCTGGGAAGCGCATGCTTCGCTTTAAGCCGGGTGGCAAAGGTAGTTCCACAAGAGGTAGCGCGAGCTTGCTACTTTGCCACAGTGCACTCGCAGCTGCAGTATGGGACGGAAATATGGGCTAGAGCCGCGGATTGGGAGCGAGCGTTCATTATGCAAAAACGTGCAGTGCGGTGCATCGCGCGCGTAGCATGGGACACTCCAGCTCGCCCATATTTCAAGAAATTAGGAATCCTCACACTGACAGCCATCTTGATTTATCAAGTGGCGGTGTATGCCAGGATGAACTTGGCTGCGTATCCAGAGCGAGGCTCCGCGCACAGATACCCCACCCGGCACAAGCATAAGCTGCAGGCCGTCCCCCACTCCCTCGAGAAGTCATCTAAGCTGACTCACGTCATGGCTTCGACCGTGTATAATAACTTACCTATAGAAATAACGTCGGCAACAAGCTTACATTCTTTTAAAAATAAATTGAAAAATTGGCTTATCGAGCAATCTTTCTATAGGTACGACGAATTTTATAAACGTTTGACATAACTCAATATTTGTTTTAATTCGTATTTCTTTATTTATGACATTTGTATTCTTATTATTAATTTGTTTTTGGATTGAATTTTGCTGACATTGTATTATTTAATTTATTAATTATTATTGAAATTGAATAATTTTATATTGTTAATCTATTACATCCAAAGATTACATAATTGTAATGAATGTATATCAGTTGACGTGTAAATTGACATTTTACCAATTAATGACTTATGACTTATGTAAGAAGATTATGATTTGACTATGGTTGACCTTTTAGCCTAGTGCACTCGTTCTGAAATTACTTTGTATTTATTACGCCAGTGAAGTCGGAGGTAAAAGCTACTACATAATATAATAAAATTAAAACACATTCATAGAGATAAACCGGTTCTTGTAACAGGTTTGAAGCATTTTGTATTTAGATAATCAATTATATTTTATTGACGCAGAAATTATGCCAGTCTATCTAATTTGTATAATAAGCTTATTTAGCCAAACATGTTCAGAAATTTATTTTGTTTGTCTGTAATGAAATCAAGCAAATAACTGAAATTGTCGCGCTCTAGCGTAGTTTGACTGAGAAAGTAAGTGGACCAGGTGGCTAGCCCTGGTGCCAGAGTTTTTAGGCCCTTTGCAGGCCTCTGACGTAGATAAACGGTTAAAATAACCGAGACCTACAATAGGCATGGTGACTGGGTACTAAAATCATTATTATAATTAGTCCGTCAGTTAGATTATCAAAAAATATCGGACATATAATTTTTCTTTTGTCAATTAAATTTGAACGACAAAGATAAACCTTGTCAAAGTTTGGGAGTGGGGGTCGTGACGTCACTTCTCTTACAGAAGTCTATACATTTGTATGGCACTTGTGACGTCACGCGGAACTTTGACGGGCTATATCTTCATAATTTTTTGGTTGATTGGCAAAAGAAAATGTACATGTCTAATATTTTTTTATGGTGTATCTGACGGATTAATTATATTTCTTTAGTCATCATGCCTATTTAACGTGTCATCCGAGTCATATTAGCACTCAGTTGGAAAATGCCATCCGCTATCACCCATCATCATACATCGTGGGTGGCATTTACAACTGAGCACAGCCGTGGCTCTGATGACCCGTTAAGCAATGAGGCGTTTTCTAAAAAAAAATATATAGTAATGAAAATATCTAATAGATGGCGACATAAGTTTGAAATCGTCGATCCGTTGACTATGAAAATCGTACTGTCATTGTTAAAATGTCTTTTTCTTTTTTTTTATATTTTGGCGTCGCATTGTTGTGCATTTGCCAGTGTCAAGTATTAAGTTTAAATTAGTGACGTAACTATTTTGATATAGTCGCGATATAGATGTCACCTATAAAGTCGCGCTCAAGTCCAAACGTAGTCCCAAGTCATACCTCAGTAAAGCATTGGAGACTTTACTATAGGTTTCTCTCTTTCACCCTATTCCTGTTGACAATGACAGATTTATATGACTATTACGCCATCTAGTAAGTTTTGTGAAACTATTTTTTTTTTGGAAAACGCCTCATTAAATTGCGTTGTTAGAGCTTATTAGGTGACTTAAAAACTGTCCATCCGGTTTAAATAACAACTTACTTAATTTCATGCAATTTGTTTCATTAATGTGGCAGTTACATGTCACGGCATATAAGTCTAGCACTGAGCGTTATGTGGAGAAGATGGCTGCGCATGGTGACCGCCATACTAAACCCATGGGCAACCATCCCCTCCACACTACGCTCAGCGCTACACTTACGTGCCGCTACCTGTAAAAAGACTTGTGACATTGGGATGGACGGACGGAACGGCGGAGGGTCACAACGATCTTATAAAAGGTCTTCTTTTTAAAAGGACACCATGCACAGCGGCACAGCTCCGCAGTTTTCAGGGGGGCTTTCGATACGCTGCGTCAAAGTGCTGGAATAACATCTCGCCACAAATAAGGGACCTGCAAAGTATTTAAGCGATTTGAGACTTAAACTTAAAAATTTCTTGCCGGCGCTACAAAGAAGCGAGAAAGTTATGAAGAACGATAGAAGTACTAGTATTTTATATAACGTTATTATAGAATTTCGCTTCTGAAACATGTTTATAAGTAGTTTTCAAGGGTCATTACGAATCGTCTCGAACGCAGGTTTGATGACTTCCAGCCTCCCGAACAAGCCGGTTTCCGAAAGGGCTTTAGCACCATAGACCACATACATACGCTACGGCAGGTTATAAAGAAGACCGAGGAGTATAACCTTTCACTTTGTTTAGCGTTTGTGAACTATATAAGCCTTTGATTTGGTCAAAACATGGGCTGTGCTTTAGTCTCTCCAACGATGCCGTATTGACCAGGTACTTCGAAGTATTGAAGTGTTTATATAATAACGCCAATGCAAGTACAGGAAGAGAGCTCCAAGGCGATCATTTTAAAGAGAGGCGTAAGACAGGGAGATGTGATATCTCCGAAACTGTTTACTGCTACTCTGTAGAACGCCTTAAAGCTCCTGGAATGGAAAGGATTCGTCATCAACATCAATGGCGAATATATCACCCACCTTCGGTTTGCCGACGTTATCGTGGTCATAGCACAATCGATGGAAGAACTCAGCACGATGCTCGAAAGCCTCAATCGGGTTTATCATCAGGTGGGTACTAAGATAAACATGGACAATTATTATTATATATTACGCGCACTAAAATTACGAGATAAATAAATACCTCCTCATCCCGACGTTTCGGCCGAGTTGCATCGACCGTGATCACAGGTAGACTGGAATGTGGAACCAATTCAATTTGAACTTACTTTTTTTTTTTTTTTTTTTATTTTTTGCCCAGGGAAAATCCTTTATGGATACCACCCCGCCCCGGGGGGAAGCAAGGTAGTTATGTGGGAGTCTCCGTTGGACGGTATACCCACTAAAAACCCTGGAGTGTTTCCTACTACTCGCTAACACTGGGGTACGGGTACGCTTGCGCATTCGTCCGCAGTCCCAGCAGCGGTGTCCATCTTGGACTCGTCTTATGGTTTTCACCCAATTTTTTCCGTCGAGAGGCACGCGGAAACACCGCGCGCGCCATCTCTGGGGCTGCAATTGTCGAGCGGCGGACTCCCCCGAGTCCGTCACTCTAAGCCCCTGTTATGGGGGTTGAAGGAGGGCGTGTGGTCTGTTGCAAGCTCCCGTTCGCGTTCCGCTATTTCCTTCTGGAGTATAACATGCTCACAGAAGGAAACTGTCGCCTCCCATGACGTCTCACTTCCCAGCATTGAATTGATCAAAGCTGGGAGCGAGAGGTCACCCCCTATTGTAGCGATGAGGTCACGGCGCTCGCTGGCCCATGCAGGACATTCCTCCAGTGTATGCTGTGCCGTGTCTTCATCGCAGCTGCAGTGGTGGCACGCGGTCGTTGGTTCCCTTCCGGCTACACGGCATAGGTACTTTCCAAAACAGCCATGATAAGAAAGCACCTGAACAAGCCGGAAGGTTAACGATCCGTGGGCCCTATACAGCCAGTTCTCGAGTACCGGCTGCATAGCCTCCGGCCGTGGGTTGGGCCAGACGTTCCTTCCATTCTGCTACCAAAGTTCTGCGAGCGTGTAATTTCCACAGCTCAATTTGCCTTGATGGGGGATCTTCTCCTTGGAGTCGGAGCTCCATGCGCCATCTGT
This sequence comes from Hypomecis punctinalis, assembly GCA_949316475.1. NCBI lineage: Eukaryota > Metazoa > Arthropoda > Insecta > Lepidoptera > Geometridae > Hypomecis > Hypomecis punctinalis. The sequence continues at coordinate 6,494,612 of OX438822.1, forward strand.
ACATGTCAGCATAGAGCTCCGCCTCCAAGTCCCATGGAGGGGATCCTGCCAGTACACACGCTGCTTCAAAAGAGACTGTGCGATAACCACGTATTACTCCAACCGCCATGGCCCTCTGAGGTTTCCTCAGAAGAGCCAAGGATCTCCGTGTCAGGGTGTCCGCCCACACCGGTGAACTTACCGTCTACCTAGGACAAGTAGTCCAGTTAGGTAGGTTCGACTTCAAGAAAGAATCCGATCGCCGAATCCGACTCGGTTGGGCAGCGTTCGGAAAATTGCGTTAAGTCTTCTTGTCCAACATACGTCAGTGCCTCAAGTAGAAAGTTTTCGACCAGTGAGTGTTACCAGTGATAACTTATGGCACAGTAACGTGATCTCTTACTCTATGGGCCTTATAAGTAAGTTCCAAGTAGCCCAACGAGCTATGCAGAGGCCTATGCTCGGAGTCACTGATCGAATCAGGAATCAGGAGATCCGTAGAACGACCAAAGTTACCGACATAGCCAAACGGATTGGCAAGTTGAAATGGCAATGGGCGGAGCATATAGCACAGAGGACTGATGACCGATGGGGTCGAAAAGTTTTCAAGTGGAGACCACGCACTGGCAAGCGCAGCGTAGAACGTCCACCCACAAGGTGGACGGACGACCTCATTAAGACTGCAGGATCGCGCTGGTTGCAACCCGCTACGAACCGGTCTTATTGGAGATTTTTAGGGGAGGCCTATGTCCAGCTGTGGACGTCCTAATAGTGTAATCATTTTTAAACCACCTTTTCGAAAATGACCTATTGACGATAACTCGACTTTGTATATCCATACAATAGTTCAAAGGTTGAAGAGTGCTAAATGCTACTTATCATCCCAAAAGAATAGAATGTTCCTATGAATAAATCAGGTAGGCGAAGCCACGGGCCGGTAGTTATTGATAGAAGATTATAGTTTAAAGACCCGATAATAACATAAATACTCCTTTGATGTCGTAAAGTTCAATCATAATTGATTGCGCGAGCGCATCGGCCAGTTCGCACATAAACTCGGAGCCGCCATGTTGTATCTACTTCTCTTATGTAAGTTTTTTCTTTTATTTCTTTTTCTGTGACCCTAAAATAAATGTGTTATTAGATATTAATGTACGTTTAACTTGTTTGACGTGTGCGTTGTCTGTGTATAATGATTTCTCTAATGTGTATACAAGGTCATTCATCAGCGTCCACTGTTGGATGTGGGCCTTCCCTATAGATATTCAATAAAACCAGTTAGTAGCGGATTTTATTTCAGCGTGATCATGCAGTGCTAATTACTTTATCCGTCCATCTAGTAGATTGATATCCTACGTTGTGTTCGCCGGTATGTAGTCTCCCCTTGAGAACTTTACGACCCCATCGGTCATCTGTCCTCCATGCTATGTGCCATGCCCACTGTCATTTTATTTTGCCAATCCGCTGGAATATATCTGTAACCTTGATTTTCCTGTTGACCTGCTTATTTCTGATTCGATCTCTCAGATAGACTCCGAGCATAGCCCTCTCCATAGCATGTTGAGCTACATGGAATATAATCCAAAGATGTTGCTTTGTAAAGTACAGTCGTTTTAAGCAAAGTTGCAAAAATAAAATATTCTTTGCTCCATACAAATTTTAAATTTTTAAAATGAAAAGATTTGTAGACGAACCAAAGTTACTGACTTAGCCCAACGGATTAAATTAGCAAATTTAAGTGGTATTGGGCAGGGCGCATAGAAGAGCATGCGTTCGTTTCAGCCATACGACGTCCACTGCTGGACATAGGCCTCCCCTAAAGATCTCCAATAAGACCGGTTCGTAGTGGCTTGCATCCAGCGCGATCCTGAGGTTATCCGTCCGTCTTATGGGTGGACGTTCTACGCTGCTCTTGTCAGTAAGCGTATGCATACGCATACGCACCATAGTTCATAGAAATGATCGGGCTGCAAAGTTCTCGAATGGAGATCTCGTACCGGCAATCGCAGCTTAGGAAGTTGGAATATCGTCTTTTAACATCATTTTTTAGGGTTCCGTACCTCAAACGGAAAAAACGGAACCCTTATAGGATCACTTTGTAGTCCGTCTGTCCATCTGTGTGTATGTCAAGACTCTTTATCTCGGGAACGAGTAAAGATATCGAGTTGAAATTTAAACTATATACGTAAACCTATGAATTCTTGCAGTTGTGTAAAAGAAAAGCTTCTCAGTTACCGTATAAAAAAGTTAGAGCCGTTTATATCGTAAAAAACTGCATATTTTTCACTCACAAAAATCAAAACCTACAGGGTACTTCCCATTGACATAGAACTATGAAATTTGGCGAGAAGCATTGTCTCAGAGTAATCATATAGGAATAAATCTGAAAACTGTACATTTTTATTTACATCACAAAAAATAGGGCCTCAAAATTCACAAAAAGTTGGTTCAAAATTCTGTCTAAACTGAAAATAAGTTCAAATATACATTTATATGTAAATGTATAATTGTATAAATATAAAACATCAAATTTAATAGCAATCAAATCAAATGAGTAAGTTATAAAATCAATTTTTAAAGTAACAGTTTAAATCTTTATTTACTCATATCTAAACTAGATGACGTTGGCGTCAAGTTAGCCCACGGTATTAACTTTCTCCGTCGATGTACGAGGTGTTCCGGAGATGTTGTTATATTGCAAACATATTAATCCATTTCCTGACTCAAACAAATTCAAAGTGAGTAAAGTATTATTGGAAAGAACTTCATTTGCAATGCTAAAACAAGTTTATAATTATTTTAACAACGTGTTTGTAGGGAACCCTCGATGTGCAAGCCTGACTCGCACTTGTCCGGTTTTTTGTGCTTTGAAATGCGCGAAAATGTTAAATACACACGTTACATTATGTCAATAAAAAAAACTTTAATAACAGGAAAAACCAATAGCACAGACCTAATTACAAAATTACTTACTAGCATTAATTTGTTATACTGGTTTTATCTACTACTTTGGATGTTTTGGAATTAAGAATTTTCCTTATATTAATTAATTATAGTTTGCAAAAAATGGCATGACCGACTTCACTCGTGTAAGTACATGATCCGCGAATATTTCGCACGGATCGATGTAGTATTTTTCACATAATCGTTGATTTCTCACAAACGATTTCTATAAAAAATATATGGAACCAATTTTGAAAAATATTATTTCTAACAAATAAAGAATTTTTTCGAAATCAGACTACTATCTAAAAAGTTATGCGTACCTCAGTTTCGTCGGTCAAATATGTTGTCAAACGCATATATCTTTGTCAAGTTACTCTAAATATTGATAAATAATTTAAAAAAATGTAGTAACCACAGAAAAGTATTAGCTTATACTTTTTTAGTAAAGCAAAAGCTAAAAGCTGGCTTAAATTAACAAATGTATAATAATGTAATTAAATTTGACAAGCATGTGTATTTGTGTCCTTGAAAAAAAAATAACAATATTTGTACACCTGCAAAGGTAGAATATTTGATACCATTTATGTAATTAGATCTACGTTAGACAATATTCTCGCAAATAAACTGATTTATTATATTGTTACTAATACTTTTTTACCGACTTCCAAAAAGGAGGAATGTCTGGATGTATTTTTTTGTGTATGTCCATCGATATTTACGCCGAATTGGTGTCATTCAAATTTTATAGAAATCGGCGTAGCCGTTTTAGATATATCAACAATAGTTATTTTTTGTAAAAAATAACATGACCGACTTCATCCGTGTACAGAATCAAAGTCAAAGTCAAAATATTTATTTTGCGGAGACATGGGTAATATGTAGGTGTTAAGATACATTATTATGTGCACCATGCTCTAGCATCAGGGCATGCAAAATTATCTTTCTTAATTTTACAGGTAAACGAATAATATTATCATAATTATAATTACATTAAATATTGTGAGATTAAATCATATACTAATACTATATTTGCACAAAGATTTATCATTCAAATCATTAGATAGTATAAAACAAAATCGCTTCCCGCTGTCTGTCCTCATGTATGCTTATATTTTTGAAACTACGCAACGGATTTTGATGCAGTTTATTTTAATAGATAGAGTAATTTAAGAGAAATGTTTATTTATGTATAATACACCTGTGCAAAGTTGAGGCGCATAGCTAGAACGCAAATATTATGCACGGATCGATGTAACATTTTTCACATTATTGTTGATTAATCAAAAATGGCTCAGCCGATTTTGATAAAATTTAAATGGGACCAATTTCAAAGTATCCAATAAAAAAGAATTATTGAAATCGGACTACTACAAAAAAAGGTATGCGTGGTCATACTTAAAAAAAAATATATACGCGTCGAATTGTATACCTCCTCCGGTGGTTCGTCGGTCAATAAAATACTTGAGTGTCACATTGATTCATGCAAGCTATTCGAATTCAGACTGTGGAAGTGGGTGTTTTTTATTCATCTGTTCCTGGAACTACGTTGGGTTGGACCGACACTCAGGTAAAGACCTAGATAGAGACTCTCAGGTAAAGAGAGAGATATCCATCGAAATTTCGCGGTTGATCCCACAGCAAAACTTGTAGATAATTAGAGCATATACACCAATTCAAACATTTGTCTAAATAACATCTTGTATACTAGAGTCTGGCCAACGAAAGCTGTCCAAGAAAAAAGGCGGGAATTTAAAAAAATCAACAGCTGTTAACCCTGGCTATACACTGCATAAACGGAGTTGATACTATTTATTTTTCAGCAAGTACATTTTTTTCGAGTTCTAAAAATTTTGTTTTGTTAGCAAATGTTGTTGAAATTTTCGAATGTATTATGAAGAATATCAAATAAAAGATTACTTTTAATTCTGTCTTTTTATTATTTTCAAATAATCCATTATTTATGTACAGTCGAGGACCCCGAGGAGCCGTACAAATATAGGAGCTATGAGTCATAGTTAAAATCGGATTCCAAAAACTCTACACCTGATATTGAATCAGCTTCATTGCTTTCTTCGCTGCTACTGCTACTGTCCCCAACATGTATTATGAATGGTTCAAGTTCGTTTTCAGTAGTACGAAACGTCAAAGTGTCAATTTTGACAGTCTTAAATTATTGCCATTTCTAACCTTCTGAAAATAATACGTGGACAGCTTTCGTTGGCCAGACTCCATGCTGTAATAAATAATACAAACTAGAGTTTGTGAAAAAACCGTCGTGGCGTTACGTTGAACTAAAAATAAGATTTTAGTCAGCAGCCCAGGTACTTGGTAGACGTGAGTCTACTGATGAAAACCGAGTTGGTGTCCACCAAAGATCAAACACTTTTATACTCCATAAAATTTAACTTGATCTCTGCGACAGCTGTCAGAAAAATCACGCGTATGAAGTTCTGAATTTCTTAATAGTACAGACAGTACCTGTCAATGTCATTCTTTATGCGCATGCCAATTAGTGATGGGCGAGGATCATTAATTTTATTGTATATTTTAATGTCATAACATTTTTTACATGTGTAATTAAATTAAACCCAATTATATGTTACATTAGCATCGATAATAGTGAAGAACGTCGATAAATACTACCGTTATATTATTATGAGTATTTAATTAATATCATAACATAATTTACATGTGTACATACGTGATCTTAAATAATAGTAAGTAAATAAAATCCAATTTCTCACCTTCAACTACTCATTCGATTTCATTACAACATTGTTTGAAAATCGATTTTTTCCACCACTATCTCAACTCTAAAAATGTCAATCTTCTATGTCAATGTCACTGTCGCAGAGATCAAGTTAAATTTTATAGGGTATAGTTGTACTAGCAATGACAGAGCAGTGTTGTCAACGTAACAAAATTAGTAAAATGGCAAACGGGCGACCTCACCTACGACGCTTCTTTTTTTGCGCAAACTCTACTAATAATTTTGGGTGCATTTACAGATTTGACCTGCGCTCAACTATTTCAAAGCGGCGAGACAAAAACGTATGTAATGTCAATTTTATATTTTTACCGACTTCCAAAAAAGATGAGGCACTATGTTCGTCTGTACGAACTTTTTTGTATGTTCATATTTTCGCCAATAGGGAACCAATTTCAAATAAATTTTTACTTTCTATATCAAAATTCCAATGACCAACAGTGCAAGCCTCTGTACCCTGCCCCAGTACCCCAGAAATGGCCTCTACCAAGTATTAGCGCCAGAGATCCCCAACCTCTGTTCAGGAGATCACCGCAACGACTACAGCCTAGACTTCAATTGAAATCCTTTTTAGAAATCTTTCGTACCATGTAACTGCAACAGAATCTTGGCTCTATATGACATCTGAGAACTTTTGACAGTGCATACCTTACTATTATGGCCTCTTCTGTCTCTTGCACAGAGTTACCCGAGGGATAATGTGGTCGATCGAGAAATGAAAGAAAGAGATGCATTGATTTAATATGGCACGAGTTAGAAAGAGATATGAAAAGTATCTCGATTCAGTGGCTAGTTGCCGTGTTTTGTCCCGATAGTGTCAAATTCTTGTCAGATTGATCAGATCACTGTTGATTTTCCTTCGATACGTACAAAGCGAATGACTCGACATTTCTCATTTGTACCGCCAGGGAATGGAATAGTCTGCCGGCTTTCCTGTTTCCTAAGAAATATACTAAAGTTTAAAAGTCAGAGTCTTAGACTAAGTAAAAAAATCAAGACAGAATATTGAGAAAAAAACAAATTAGGCCGGCAAAACTACGTCTTGCCGTGTACAGACATAATTACACACTCAAACACGAACAACGAAACTACGGCTTGGGTTATCAGTCGATCTATTGCGGCGCAACACCTACGCACTCACCATAATATGTATAAAAAACTGACCTCACTTGACTGCTCACGACTCACGACGTTCTGTCTTGATTTTTTTTATTTAGTCTGAGGTCAGAGTATATAAATTTTATATTTCTGATCTCAGACTAAATAAAACTCGCTTGTATGGTGGTCAAGCACTGGCTTATACGAGATTAAAAAAAATAGATTTTTTTAAAATCTCTGTGATTGTTATTTTTCTATATCAAAGTTCCGCTTTTGACCAACAGCGCAAGCCTCTGTACCCTGCCCCCGTACCCCAAAAATGGCCACTACCAGGTATTGGAACCACAGATTCCCAACCTCTGTCCAGGAGACAAACTCAACAACTTCACCCTGGAATTCACATGTGACCCTGGGTACTACAAAACTACAAGCTCATACATTTGCTTTAGCGATGGGACTATTTTTGGGCAGATGTCTGAGTGCTTACGTAAGTACCCAATTCACTTTAAATCTTCCAAAAACATTTGTACTTCTTTTGTTTCTACGAAATACAACTTTCTTTTACTCGTACCTACATCGGTATTTAATCACTCATCATACTAAAATAAGCTCCACTTTCTTTGACATTTATCCGCCATAGTGCGAAAACGCCAATTTGACATTTGATTAGTTGAATAATAAATTAAACACTTATTTTTTATTTCGATCATTTTTGTGATTATTTTAGTGCAGTTTTTGGAAATCGCCGCGGTTTTTAAGGAATTATATATGCCACTATGACACATTGATAATTATATGACTCTGAGTTTATATGAGATTACATTCCGAGCTAAGCATCATTGTCGCGGCAACAATATGAGGAAAAGGTAGTGCTGCGGCAGCCCTGCTGCCCGCTACTGCTGCCTGCGGCAGAGTTCGGAATCATGCCTTTAGTCTAGTAGCCTTGATCTTAGTAAAAACCGATTTAAGAAAAAAAATATGTTTTTCAGCTGAGTGTGAGATAGAGGAGAATAACGTGATGTCCTGTGGCGCCGGGTGGGAAGGAGAGAAAGCCCGATGCATCACGCTCACAAAAGACGTCGAACCTCGGTACACCTTCCCAAGTATTGAAGACATTCAGAAGGACGAAGGTAACCAGCTTAACTCCATAGGGCCACAGATTACACGCTTTCTAGGTGGGATGCCCGGGCAAGCCTGATCTTCCCGGCCGGGTGACGGCCCAAGACGAGGTCCATACCTTCTCAGGTGCCCTAGCGCTAATCAACCTATAACCTAATCTTAGGTCTCAGCCGCTTTCTGTACTTGCCCATGCCCGGTAAGCTGTAAGTGTAGAGGTTTGAGAGGACAACTGCTATAGTAATGGATTGTGAATGTCCCTCTTTAGATTTGTACCTGCCCATGAGTGCAAGCCTTTATTACTCTATGATTGAACACTCTGTGGTCTTATTATAAAAGCTCTGACGTTTTGATGTTTCTCTCTCTTTCTCCTATGACCTGTGACCGTGCTCGTATTACGTTATAATATATTGTTAGCGAGTTAATTAAATAGTGAGTGCCTTTGGCCATCTTGTATCATAATATTGTGGTTTATAAACTTAATCTTCTTTCATCAGTCGTTTTAGTCAATCCTGGGTCCCCTAAACCCATCACATAGGCATTATCTCCGGGAAATAATCTAAGCAAAATCTTGCCGATGAAGTAGTGGTGGTCTAAAGGCAGTAAGACCCACCTTACCATCGTGGGGCCGTGGTTTGACATAAGTACGTGAGTTTTGTGATGTCAGAGACCGACCAACTGGCAGGCAGCTTCAAAACTCATACACTAAGGCTAGCCACCCGGCCCATATGAACTTAGAAAAATAAATCCTTGTTCTACGTTTCAGACTGCGGTTTCATTGCCTATGACTCGGCACCTTTCATATCTGGAGGACGTTCAGCGACGAAACTCGAGCTACCGTGGCACGCTGGCATCTACACCAAGAAGAAGAAGCCCTACATGCAGATATGTGGCGGAAGTCTTGTGTCGGAGACTGTCGTCATATCTGGTGAATTTAAAATCATTGTTAACTCAGCCATACGATGTCCGCAGCTAAATTTAAGCGTCTCCTATAGATTTTCAAGATTGCATTCTCTCATTGGCTGGTCTATGCAAGTGCTGCCAAGATCTTTTAGCATTTAGATGACATTGACATGAGATGATAGTTTGGGTGTGCACTATGCAATAAATAATCCTATGTAGCAGCCTCAAAATAAAAACTAATCTCTATGGTGGTTTTTTCACTTTAGTCGCATGTTCCTACGAGCATATTTATATCAATGAGCTAAGAGAAAAGAGCCACGGCTATGTAGTTTGACATTTTACTTGCTTTTTAACATGTTTCTAAGCAAATTCAGATTTAATATGGCAAATAATTATTAAGTATAATGTAAAATAATATTATGCGAAATGTAGATCTCGTCGAGGTTTGTCACTCTTGTGAAGCCTATAATGGTCTAGAATTGACAGTTACGGAGATAAACTACCTTTAAGTTTGACGGATCTCGAAATGTTTCGAAAGGTATTGTTTCTGATTGTACCTGTTCCGTCAGACATTTCAAAAATGGTTCATTCATGAACGTTGACAATCAGAAAATCAGATATTTTGGGAAAAGGTGATTTTCAATTTAGTTCATGTAGAATACAGTACAAAATAAAATTCAGTCCAAACAGACCGCAAGCATGCAGGCTTATATGTGGCGGAAGTCTTGTGTCGGAGACTGTCGTCATATCTGGTGAGTTTAAAATCATTGTTAACTCAGTCATACGACGTCCGCAGCTAAATTTAAGCGTCTTCTATAAATTTTCAGGATTAAATTAAATTATTTTATTGAAACAAAAATGAGGTTACGTGACACTTACATTTATCTCACAAACTTATCAATAATTAATAATTTATCATTAACAGATAATATAGTCGATCAATCATTAGTCGATCATTGTCCCGATAGTTTATCCACCACCATCTTAAGAGGTTCTCGCTAGACGGTTGGGTCAAGGGTCAGATGCAGAAGGCAGCCATCGTGGACACGGTGCGCGTTGTTAGGAGGTTCCTCTCTCTGTAGCCCCAACCACCGGTAGCTTGAGCCCTGTCCCGTTGCCGTGGTAGTGATCGTGAGGTTTTAATTCCCGGTCCCGTACGTACGGAATTCCACATCACTGGTTTTATGATCAAGGGAAATATCGTGAGGCCACCTGCATACGTCTCTAGAAGATATTCAATGGCGTTAGTGCCCATCAATTAGCGCTGGGCCAGCGTAGTTAATATAAAAGCCTTTATTGGGTAGGCCTGTATCCTCCATCTATCCAGCTATCTCTGACTTGTCCCACGATAACTTCATGAAGGTATCGTGATATGCATATAATAATAATGACTTCTATGGTCTTGTGTCCAGCTGCCCACTGCTTTTGGAGCCAAGTGGAGAAGCAACTGCCCGCTTCCGACTACGCCGTGGCTGTCGGCAAGCTGTACCGACCCTGGAATAACCAGCACGATGATCAGGCACAGAAATCCGACGTTAGTAATTAGTTAATTTTTTCCATCAATCCAATCGACAGTAGAACGTACACTGCTAGACATAAGCCTATTCTATGGATTTCGAATAAAACCGGTTGGAAGCGGCCTGCATCCAGCACGTTCTTGCGATCTTGATTATATGGTTGACCCACCTAGTTGGTGGACATTCCACCATTGCCGTGGTCTCCATTTGAAAATTTAATGCTAACCGTTCTTCGAACTATGTAGTTGTAATGGCAGTGGGTAAGGAACGTTGCTTTTTTTACGTAGTTTTCACAACGTAATACTTTGGGGTGCAGCCTTTAAAGTTATTGTTCTGAGGGTGCATCCATGTGATGTGGGATTGTACCCACTCTAAAATCCCCTTGATGGCCGGTTTTAATGCGCTTATAAGTGCTCAGAGATCTTCAAGAGAACATACCGGAGCTCCTAGCACTTTTGACTTCTCGAGCCTACCTAGGCTTGACTGTCACCTACGACAACCATGGGCGCCGGGAAAGGGATGCAAGGGGGTTATCCCAGTTACTCCACTACCTTGTTAACTACTTTTGTGCAGCCTGCGGGAACCATAGCAGCAGACTGTACAGGGTGCCCTTGAACCTTGAAGAATAAATTATGCTCCATTCTAATTACTACACAATTAGTTGGAAATAATGTTTCCTCACAAAGTTTATTCGTTTTCATTTACAACATGGATCTTCCTTTTTTTCTTCGGTCTTCGTTTTTTTAAAAGCTTTTATTTAACTTGCAATGTATGTATGTATGTCTGTTCGGGTGGAATTTTTGAACTCAATTTTGTTTTCTTTTTTTTACAAGCTTTTATTTAACATGCAATGTGTGTCTGTAAGTTGATCAGGCATTATTATTATTATTTTATTCATTATAAAAATACACAGTTATCACAAAAAATCAATGAAGTGTCGTAAAACTACAGTAAGTATTTGTAAGGGGCCCCAAGAAACTGACGGACCTAAGTCAGAATAGGTAGTGCAAATTAACTTTTAGAATTGTAATTTAATACTCGTGATTTTTGATAAATATTTTTTTTCTTTCTTTCTTTCCCAGGTGGCCGACATAAAGATCCCTCCTCGATTCCAAGGCAGCGACACCAACCTCCAAGACGACATCGCCATAGTGATCGTCTCTACTCCGTTCAAGTACACTAAAGTCGTGAAACCCGTGTGTTTGAACTTTGATGTGAAGTCAGACAAGGGGGCTTTGACGGCGGGAAATTTGGGAAAGGTAAGGTTGATGATGTTTGAGTGATTTCAACATAAGTTTTCACAAAGAATACACTTAGAAAACTCCAGAATTCAACTATTATTTAGTAGGCAAATAATCATAGACCACCGAGGCTCCACGATAAATCTTATCGGTCAGCATTGGTGGTTTAGTAATAAAAAAACCCGCTTTACAATCTTGAAGACGTGGGTTTCAATCCTGGCATTGTACCTATAAGTTTTTTGTAATTTATTTACAAAATCTCACACACTGGAAAATATGTGTGTGAGTGAGACAACCTACGTACGCACAGAAGATATTTGATGGCGTATGTCAAGGAGGTGTGTTAAGAAAGATGTAGCGAATAACTTCACTGTATGGACGTCACCGCCGCAACTAACGTCGCCGGTCAGCCAATGACAATTGTTTACAGCGACGGCCGAACCATATCAAGACCAAATAATATTACTCTGTCGTATACCTATCCCCGAGCTCAATACCGCGCCCAAAGGAGCATTTCTTTACTGGAGGTTATTACTTATTTCCCAGGGAAAATCTTTAATGGATACCACTCCACCCGGAAGGAGGTGTTTATGCGGGAATGGTACTCAAGGCGGTGTACCCACTAAAAATCCTGGCGTTATGCTTCCCTGCGCGTCTGCTTCGGTATAGCTACCAACTAACATCAGAAACGAAACAAACGAGAACGTTTAAAAAAAAAAGATAAAAGAGATTCTCATAGCCAAAACTACTACACAATACAGAACTTCTTAGGAAATAAATGTTTTGATACCGCGAATCAGACAAAGTAAATTAGATCCTAACTGTAACCGATAACTGTTCCTTAATGTTTAAGTCAACTGCAATACCCTAAAACAGGGTACATAACTATGTAAATCTAAGTTTATAAATTAAACTAACAGATGTATGTGTTTTTGGTGCAATAAATAATTGAATATGGCGGGAACACTGGCGCACACTTCAGCTACCCAGTGTAGCGGAGCTAGCCGTCTGTAGCTTATCCTAACTCAACCTCCATATGGACGTCCACTTTAGTCCATAAAGTCTCGGTATTCATTACTGTCTTCACCAGGTAGGAGGTTGGGGTCTAACAGGCGAGGACGGATCAGCGTCTCCGGTGCTCAAAGTGGTGGACATGCCGGTGGTCCCCATAGACAAGTGCATCGTCGACTCGGACCCCTCGTTCAAGGCCTACATCACTAGCGACAAGATTTGCGCGGGCTATCAGAATGGTAAGTTCACTTTGATTTTCTTTTTATATGAAATGCTAGTTTGGAAATAAATGTTTTTTTTTTTTGTAAAATGCATTTATTAATTACAACACAATACGCTTTGACTACATTTTTTGACGCAATAACGTCTTATAAATCTGTGAACGCCGGCTGCCCGCACGAAAAAGGGTCACGTTCTGCTTAAGCTGAGCGAGAGTGCGGAACAACCGATGGAGAGGCACGATCGGCCTAACGTAAAATAATGGCCACATTTTCAGACAACCAATTTTTTAATAGGACAAATGCCTTTATTAACTAAGAACAACAAAATGACTTAAATAAAAAATTATTACAAAAAAAATCAAATAAAGTGCAATAGTTTGACTAGGTTTTTCTGCACAAAAATAAATTGGATTTTTCCACAGTCCCTTGAACGTCTAAAAATAATCCAAATGCTCAAGCCCACTGCCAGTTGGCAGCGTGCCCAGCAAGCTGGCAGCATTGCCACGCTGAATGGCAATGCTTAAACATTATACTAAATAAATACCATCATTTAATTGTTAATAATATGCTGCGTCATCCACATATCTCTTATCACTCATTACTCTTTCTTAATTTTGTATTTATTGTCAACCCGTACATTTTTTCTCTTTGATTCTAGGTACAGCAGTTTGCAAAGGTGACAGTGGAGGTGGCCTGGCCTTCTACGACTCAGAGAACTTCTCTTTCCGCTATTACCTCCGAGGAATAGTCTCAGGCGCACCACGGAGTGACCACCTCTGCAACACCCTGGCCTGGGCCACCTTCACTCACGTGCTGAACCATGAACACTTCATCAGAGAAACGGTAAAAAAATAGTTTAATAGTTATAAATATAGATGAATAAAGACGTAAAATCGAATATCGCAATTCGGACTCGACGAAACATCAGTTTTTTTCTCGTATTCCGGATTGGTTTCATATCATTTCATTTAAACTCGCGTGAGAATTCATTATACTAAAGAAAACACCGGTTTTTACTCACGTACTCGTATAATATCGCGGCCGGACCGCTGGGAACTCGACCGGTTTCAGAGTAATTAGTACTCCTTCGTCAGGGAAAACGCGCGGGAATAATTGGTTTCATAGTATAATATTGGTCTTAATCATCCCCTTTCGGTTTGTCCACTGCAGGACGTAGGCCTACCCACTAAGGGTGATTGGGCCATTTCCACCACGCTGGCCCAGTGCGTGTTGGTGGATTCACATACGCCATCGAATTTCTTCTACGGACGTATGCAGGTTGCCTAAAGATATTTTCCTTTGCCGAAACGCCAGTGGTGTTAAATTTCGTACATAAATTCCGAAGAACTCATTGGTACGGGACCGGGTTTGAAGCCACGATCGCGCGATTGTAAAGCAAACGTCACTACCACTAGACCACCACGGCTTTCGGTTTAGTATATTAGTATAGGGCAAGCAGATAATTTTATATGCTGCACAGTCATAGGGTAACCCTCCGTAAGGGTTTCTCCACCCCACTCCTCCACTTCGCTGACATATGAATCTGCTACTGCGCAATGATTTGCCTCGTATTATAGACGCCATTTAGGAAAGAGAATACAAAACTACGTAACCATTAAGTGTGAATTGTGATTTGACTTAGAAATAACACGATTTTTGATTGAGGAGACTTCCCTCAAAATGAGATTTGCTGTAGCGCTATTTAAAATTCGATTCCGATATTTTCCTGGATTGTTTAATATTTAAATTCTAACAATATTTTTGAATATTAAAAAAATCGGTGAAGAACAAGTCGAGATAATTATAAGCTTATGAAGATTCAACAGATGCGAGATCTACCACAATGCAAACTACTGTACCTGTACCAGCCTTTTTAATAGTCCACTGCAGGACGTAGGCCTACCCACGAAGGGTGATTGGGCCATATCCACCACGCTGGCCCAGTGCGGGTTGGTGGATTCACATACGCCATCGAATTTCTTCTACGGACGTATGCAGGTTGCCTCACGATGTTTTCCTTCACCGAAAGCTAGTGGTGTGAAATTCATCAATTCACATAAATTCCAAAGAACTCATTGGTACGGGACCGGGGATTTGAACCCACGACCTCACGATTGTAAGGCGGGTGACACTACCTCTAGACCACCACGTCTTATGCAAACTACTAGTTTATTTTATTGTTCACAGATACCAGAGAAATCATCAGCATCTACTGTCAGCTCTCAACAAGTGCCACTTTACTAGACATCTTGGAGCTCTCAAAATGAAAGGAAATTTAGTCTCACTAATCCGGCACAGGAACAACCAGGAGGTTTCGGATTATTAGAATATAACAAACAATAAATTATGAATAAGTACAATTTAATAAAATTAAATTATCTAATTAGTGTTTAATATGTGGCATACTTGCCCCCCTTTACATATTTTATTTTAAATTAAATATTTATTTTTGAAGGAACATGCAATTTAATATTCTGTGAATATAAATCTTCCTGTAGCCGTTATTGCCATGGAGGAAAAAATCACGTTACTTGTATGGGAGCCCACCTTAAAATATTTATTTTATTAATTTATTTTTTATTTTTAAAGTGCATATTCAATTAAATTAAATACTTGAAATATTCTGTAAATATTTCAAGTATTTACCTGTCGCCGTTGTTATTATAGAGCAAAAAACGGCTAATAATTCAGAATCACATAGATAGCGCCCTCACGTGGGAGTTACATAATTATAATATACTTATAGGAGCTATAAGGAAAGCTGAGCCGCTCGTGCTTTGCGCTCAGGCAGCTCGCGAGCACGGCCACGCGGGACGTTGTGCGCTCATGTTGCACTGTCACAATCCATAGTAATACTCGTATTACGTACGGATTATAATTGTGGGGCCGCGCAGCGGAGTACAAGAGAGCTTTCTTTATGCAAAAACGGGCTGTGCGAGCCATTTTCGGGGTTTTGAACGGCGTGTCTGGTGTGGAGTTCTTTAGGGAACTGCCACTGCCGAGCGAAGTAATCTATCAGGTAGCCGTTTTCACCCACAACCATTTGGAATTATTTGAGAGGAAAAGTACCTATTCTTGGTTAAATTTAAGAAGCAATGCTAAGAAAAAACAACTGGTTACTCCTTCTCATAGGCTGGCGAAATAGGAGAAGTCTGTATATATTAGTGGGCCCGCTATATACAACCAAGAGTATTTTTTTATGTGTAACGCTTTATTTAACGTTTTGTTAACGCTTAAATTTTTTCATAGTATTTCAATAATTCTTTTTTTATAGGAAAGGAATTTTTTTCTATATTGTTCCCATTAAAATTTTATCGAAATCGGCTGAGCCGTTTTTAAAAAATCAACAATAATGTGAACAATATTACATCAATCCGCGCGAAATATTCGCGAATGAAGTACACACGGGTACACTGGTGAAGTCGGTCATGCTGTTTTTTTTGGGTGCGGGTGGTTTGGTCTGAATGTAATCTTGTTATTTTTATTTTGTGCTGTATTAAATAGTGCCTTTATGTATTTGTTTACCTATTTCTTGACTTGTAACAAATAGTGTTATGAATAAATGACTACATGACTATATGTACACCAGTTCTGGATAACCCTGTTTTAGACTGACTACCTTACAAAGACCGCAAGATCGTGCTGAATGCAAGCCGTTTCCAATCAATCTCATTGGAGATCCATAGGAGAGGCCTGTGTCCAGCATTAAACGTCGATGGATGGATAAATATTAAAGCCTTCAAATCGGCAAGACGCAGCGACAAATGTGTTTTTAGGGTTCCGTAGAAAAACGAAAAATCCTTAAAACTTCGCTGTGTCCGTCTATTCTAATTCTATAAAGCCATATAAGTTACATTTTTTATGAACCAAATTGCATAAAATTAGAAATCTTTAGAAATCTTCTCTTAGAATTAGAAAAAGATCTTTGTTTTAAATACTTTAAAATTTTAAAACTGTGCTCTTTTTTAAGGCTACCTCTTAACCCTATACATAAGAAAAATAAATTTAAAATAATTCATTTCAAAACTCGATAACTACTCGGGGAGTGATTCTAGAGGGTCGATCTCATCGTACAAAATATACAGAATAATATATACTAATAGAATACCCTAATTAGTTATTCAAAAGCTCTTATGACTGAAAAATATAAGAAAAATAGTTAAGGTGACGCATTGACGAACTATTGTTTCTCAAAAATCGAGTACCGCACCCCTTCACTCGGACAAATTTTACGCGGTCGCGTTCGACAGGATCGCGCCAGAGCGGCGGGCGGCAGTGAGTTTTTAATTGATTACTCATAATGTACACATTAAAAAAAATAACTTCTCGGTCTGTTAAATAGAAAAGTGATCAGCGGGGCAAGCATACGACCACGATTCAAAGAATTATTTCTCGATATTTCTACAATAAAGCAATAATTCGATATTTCGGGCGACGTTAACATGACTACGCAACGGAATGAAGACATATCGTGAGTGCTTATTGGCTGTAGCAGTCTTGTCGAGAATCTCTAACATGTGCAAGCGAAATTTGTCGAATTTTGACATTACTTCACGAGTATTTTTTCGTCCTTGTTTTTGAGGCCGAAATACGCAGAAATAAAATGTTGAACAAATATTTTCTTAAAATTAAAATAAAAGAACGAAGTTCGTCGTCATTTTCAGTCGGTGGATGACGTGAGAAATGTAAAGAAATTCTAGAATATTCAATTTATCATCAGTAGGCTGTCCACTGCAGAACCTCGGCCTTCCCTATAAATTTCCAATTAGGCCGGTTGGACTTGTATCCAACGCGTTTCTGTGATCTTTATGATATTGTCAGTCTAACTAGTCGGTGGATGTTCTACGCTGCGTTTGCTGGTCAGTGGTCTCCATTGGAGAACTTTACAGCCCCATCGGCTATCTGTTCTTCGATCTATGTGCCACTGCCTCTTTAACTTACTAATCCACTGGGCTATGTCAGTAACTTTGGTTCCTCTGCAGATCAATCTCGCAGAGAGACACCAAGCATGGCCCTCTCTATAGCACATTAGGATGACTTGAGTTTATTTATAAGACCCACAGTAAAATACCACGTTTACTGTACGTTTACCACTGACAATACACAACTGTTAAAAATTTACACGAAAACGGAATTAAATTTATTCATGTACACTTTGAAATAAATAAATGATTTTAAGAATCTTCCGTTCGCCGTAGTATTATTATAATTATCTTCTTTGCCACAAGTGACAGAGCGCCATCTATCCGCAAGTCCGGAAGTGACACGGGGCGGGGCCCGCCGCGAATATGCGCCAATCACAGAGATTTGTAAATCCGAACGACATTATCCAGTTAAATTTGAATGGTCTTTACAAATATTATGCGAATACGAAATATGAGGATATTAGATTTTGTCGTATTACTTATTACTCGGATCTATTCAATATTACTCATCTTGTATCGAATACCATTATATCAACCGCACGTTTAAATTACCAGTGTAACATCTGTTTCTTGTGTCGATTTAGCCCGAAATAGCATCAAAATAGAAATTTAATTTCGTTATTGCGCATCTTAGCTGGACTGGCCATTTCATTCGTAAAAAATTATGGGATGTGGTCACTGATTCGAATTATTAAACTTTTTTTTGGTGAGAAATTTAGAAGTTTTTTTTTTTAATATAGCCGGTCTCTTTTCAAAATTTTGTCCAGTCCATTAAATTTTTCAAGATTTTCCCTTATCTATAATACCTTTTAAAGGAGATATTGCAAAAATATATAGTGTTACGGCGCCTTAGAGCTGCCTACTTTTTCTATCCACCCGCATTTACCGACTCCTTGTCCTACCCTCATCTTTCCTAAACGACGACCGCTTAGGTACGTTTCGTGGATAGGTGAGACGCGCTGTTTGCTTTGGCGAACAGTCTGCCCTTGACCCAGTGCCGGATTTGCCTTAAGGCCGACTAGGCCCAGGCCTAGAGCGGCTAGGTTTTAGGGGCGGCCAGTACTTACGAGATCTTAACACATCACATCTAACGCAGCTTTCACAAATTACAACAGTTTTTAAAATATATTGTTTTCTCCTACACGTACCGTACCTACACTGATCCTACAAAAATATGCCAAAAAAGTGCTATCGGTTCAACCGTCCCAAACAGCGGGAGGTAATGAACAATCCTATCTTCTACACAGAGAAAACGTAAAATGGCTTTTATGCCACAAATTATAGGGTTTACGTCCCGGTTGACCAAACATTATTCTGGTCAAGGAATGCACATGTACGGAAATAGTTTTAATACAACAAAATATCTTTTTTGGAAGTTGCATTGTGTAATTCTCCAAGTTCACAACTTATTGTTTTAGGATGTTTTACGATATGTCCGGTTATCAATAACAATGAACTTCGCTCAAAATTGTGTTCCTTGTGTACCTCAAGTTATGAGTGTATTTGAGAGGTTTATACATTGACAGTTTCTTTGAAACTGTCGTTGGATTAATACCTATAACTCACAATTATGGTAAATATGGGTGCAATTCAAATTAATCGAATAGTTTCCATCTTACTCTCATCATTATCTGAACTTTTATTATTAACAATTCTATTTTTTACTAGAATAAAAATGTTCAAAAATATCTACTAAACTAACTTAATTCGAATAAATCAGTGCGAGTTGATTTCAAATTCTAACATTTTTTTATTGAATTTCACACTATACTTTATATATTTTATCTGTATTTTAATCAGACAAAATTGCTGAAAAAATATATCAGAAACATTGACAAGTGTTTCTGATTTCTGATTTTAATGTATTAAAAAATTAATTACCTTTTTGATCAGAAATTCTAAACTCCTTACTCGCATTACACATTACTTATAGTCTGAAGTAGTATTGAAGCCATCTTCATCAACCATGGGAAACCATGGGGGTATGGATATTGTGGCCTATATATTTTCAAATATTTTTATGGGTATCTATAAATATCGTATATAGTATAAAATTACAAAAATATGTGACAGAAATTAGAGAAAGAACCTTTCACAGAGAGATGTCATCTGCTTAATTTGTAGCATAAAGTTACATTCTTAATTTCTTACCCCAAGTTTTGCACCCATGATCTTTTGTTTTCATCGGGTCGATGGTCAACATGTGCAATCCATTGCAATTCAAAAAAAGAACCTTTTGAATTTGGAGTCACAAAAGAAAGTCATGATCTTTAACTAGATTGGTATTTAAATAGATCATAATTAGTTAATTAGGTAGGTATACCTACTAAAATTTTTGATTATAAAAAAATACCGAGCCCGTTTTTTCGGATGTTTATATATGTTCCAGCGTTCCTTATTTAATGTTAACTCACCCTAACGGCAATCAAAAATAATGTGATAAATAATATACTTTAATATAATTTACAAAGAAGTAGGGAGTACTGAACCTAACCTAAGAACCTCACAATCTATCAATTAGAGATTTTTACAAAAATCTGTATTATTAATTGAAAAATAATGTTGAACGGCAGACTGCTATCTCACTAGAGTCACCCTGATCTAGTGTCTTCTTCATCAAAAAAGCCCCATGGAAATTAATGACCAATCGGCCATGCGACTGTGTGCCGCATCTTCGGGGCTCCTTTAATGAATCGGACTCTAATAAGATTCCAACCAATCAGTTCTCCGAGAACGAAAGTTAGGTAGGTCACTCTTATCAAAATTAGTGCAGCAGCTAAATCTGTGTAGGAAGAGGTATAAACATTCCTGATACTAGTTACCTATATGTTTCTACAATCATCTACATAATTACCAAAATCCTTACTCCTCTTTGTAGACAGTCGGATTAAAACGTAGGACTCGTCAAAACGTAAAAAAAAAAGATTGTGGCCGCTGGCTGCACTCGCGCAATATGTTTATGCTAGTATTCAATCCTTACTTCTGGCTTTCCTAGTAACCATCGAAAATTACTTGATAACATCCTTCCCTTTCACCCTTGAGAGAATCCTAGAAGGTAGAAAAAAAAGGGGGCGGCTGAACTAACTGGCCTATAGCGGCCCAATGTGCTAGTCCGCCTCTGCCTTGACCGCCGGACAGGGTGCATTCATCACCGCTCCGCGCAATTGACGTGTGCCTAGCAACGTCTTGTTAAACCGCATTCCTATGTTAATTGTGATACGTCTCCCGAACGTCGTGTCATCCCGCAAATACAGTCCACTCAAGCCGCTTCGCGACTGCCTGAAAAAAGGACCCAGGAGCAACCAGAATCAAGGTTCTGCAGCTGTGCTCACCGACCCGGAGTATTCAGGTTAGTCGTCGTCTTCCCGCACCCCTTTGTGTCCCGCGCGATCTGCCATAATACTTGGTGGCCGCGCTAACATATAGAAATTGGGCCACCAAAGGGTACAGTATATCATAATTTGCTTCGTTTCTTCCGGAAAATGAATTTCCCGTTATTTTTTACAATAACAGTGTCCATTAAAAGTACTTTTTTGTATTCGGATCATTGAGGAAGGAAATTCGGATTGAAAATTACATTGACATTGTTTGAAATTAATGTATGGCTGCCATACACTTCTTCTTTTATATTTTGGTATCGCATGGTTTAAGCATTTGCTAGTGTTAAGTATAAGTATTGAACCTTTTTTGGTATTTTATCAAAATAGTTACAGTCTAAGTCACGTTATAGTCCAAAAAAGTCGCGGTCAAGTTAGATAAAGCATTGGCAAACTAATTATCACTGATAGAAACATATTTCACAAAATAATACAATGCGGCGACATGATTTTTCCGCGTTCCCGCCAAAAACCACGCAGCCCTACTCGACTTGAAACATTAATAAATATAAAATGTCACAAATAATAAAAATAGGCTAAATGCCTGTTTAAAACTGATTTATATATCATCCTGGATTCTTATTTCAACGAAAAGAACACGCTTCATTGCAATTCGATGGATGATTTTTGATTGTTAATTAATACAGGATTTAGACACATCGTAGTCAAAATATGTTATTCAGTATTGTAAATAATCTTAGTAATATTTATTTATTTATTCTATTACACATTCAAAAACTTAGTTATGTCATGATTTTTAATCGTTGCATAAAACTTTAATCTGGTTTTTAAATAAATATGTCGAATGATATTTTCTAGTACTTGTAAGGGTAACATTTATCTGGTTTATGATTGGCCGATTTAACAACCAGCCGCATTTTAACCAATAAGAACTGCTTCCGGCGTAGTTTTAAAACAGCCAATCAGGAAACGAGAAAAGAAACTGAAGAGATGTAAAAATATTAATCTTTAGGTGAGAGCATTCTCGATTTGCGCCTCGTGGCGAAAGCACATATTCTTAGTCAACACGAACTGTAATAATTATTTTAAGAAACTAATGTATCATATTTTATAGTGACCAAATACACATGAAAATGGACTTATTAGTTTGATTCTCCACATATCAGAAGTGCAAATGTAACCTGCAGACCCACAATATGGTATGTACATTTATATTTATTAATATTTCATATCGATGTCTTGGAAGCAACATTGGTACCGATTCCTAAATCTGTGATGTAACACTGATTTAAATGACTATGGTATCATAATTGTCAGGTCGCGGCAAAGTCGACCAAACCGATTGTGAGTGATTGTCTTGATTAGATCAAAATTCAACCTTCGGCATTGTTACAAAACGGTCATAAAACTGTGCTTATTTTATTCTTCCTACCTACCTGCAGAATAATAATAGACATGGCATTTGATTGCTGTAACATGTTGCCAGGAACTCCTAGGCCGAGTTAACCTAATCCATTACTGGTAGTATCTTGGCTGAGACACTTCTCAACAATGCTGCTACCAAGTATATCAAAACTGTGTGCTTATTTTATTCTTCCTACCTACCTGCAGAATAATCATAGGCATGGCATTTGATTGGTGTAACATGTGGCCAGGAACTCCTAGGCCGTGTTAACCTGATCGATTACTGGTAGTATCTTGGCCGAGACACTTCTCGACAATGCTGCTACCAAGTATATCAAAACTGTGTGCTTATTTTATTCTCCCTACCTACCTGCAGAATAATAATAGGCATGGCATTTGATTGGTCAACAATGCTGCTACCAAGTATATCAAAGCTTATTCTATTCTGTTTGCCTACCCGCAAAATAACAATAGGCACCGCAATTGATTGGAATAACATGTGAACTCCGAGGCATATGAACATTAACCTAATTGATTCCTGGTAGTCGAGACACTTATTATCGACAGTGCTGCTACTGGGGTGATCATCAAACTGCGCATTTGTTTTATTGTGCGGGTACGCAATTATTGTGATGTGAATTCTATCATTATCGGTAATACATATGTATAGCCCCTGTGTATAGACCCACAATCAGAGTAGGTTTATTCAGATATGTGTGCCGTGCCTGGACTATGACTAAGACTTATGTATAATAAGTAGTTATTTATAAAGACGCATACCTTCAAAAGTACTATAGTTCTGCCATACTTTACGCGGATCGTTGACCAGACATTAAAAATGTTGCGTAGACCGCAGTTGTACCAAATTTGTTTCCGTTTGGTAGGAAAATGTTTTACCGGAGACCCAGACTTTTATATCACCTTTGCTCCAAAATAATAAAAAAATATAAAGGGTAAGAAATGGCAGACACAACAATCAATTTAAATAAAAAAAAAATACATTCAATAGTCATATTACTTTGTATAAAAATACTTTCTGAATTTATATTGATTTGTATAGCCGCTAAATTGTTAGAACAATGTCATAATAATACTATCAGAAATTATTTCTCTACGTAAACTTTGGCCGCTATTAATGAAAATACATAATAGCAAAATAATTTTCTAGCCAATATTAAAGTACGCTACAAGGTCATTGTACATTTTTGAAATATCTCATTTTAGGGAAGCGTCTTTACTCAATAGTTTTTGGCATAGGTATGGAGACATTACCAGTCTTATTCCAAAAAGTTAATTGGTGCCTGGCTTAAACCACGCCTAGCATATCTACGGTTGTTACAGTATTAGAGTTAATACAATGATTAAAACACGTCCATATTACAAGTCAAGATCTAACCTAGGATCAGATAAACCAATGAGAGCCCATGGTTTAAGCGGGAGCCACAGAAAAAAAAATGATTTAAAATCATTCGTTCTCGCATGTTTAAAATTTTTTAGAATACACTTCAAATGCTTTAATAACTGCGTCCTAATGCATAAATTTGTTGTTTATAAGTATAAGTATTCAAGTATCCATCCTTCCTTCTTTAAGTATCCATCGAATACAAAAACTTAATTCATTATTTTACCAATTTCTTTGTTAGCAAATGTGAGTGTATGTGAAGCCAAAATCCAGACAAGAAAAAAGCTAGGCTTTGTTGTTGTTGTTTTGGAACTTCATTATTCTTATATTTCTAAATTCTAATTTATAATAAGAATTCCAATTGAAATAATTGAAATCAAATTGTAAGCTAGAATTCTTTTAGTACCGAAGAAACTATGGGTCTCCCAGGTTTATCTTTGGTACTTTAGTTGGTCCATGGTCTAGTGATAAACTTCGTTTTATAATAACGTTTTTGCTAGTCCATGGTTTGACTTCAGTACTTAAAGTCAAAACGTATTTCCGAATAAGACTGCACGGGTCTGTGGTTGTTGTATACTTATTCTGTATCGTTTATTCATTTTGATTCAGTTTCGTTATGAAATAAAGCAACGGCCAAGTTCGTTATTAAACACAAAATTTGCTTTGGAATACCTATTTGTTACGTGAATACCCTAAGTGCACTTCCTTTTTAATGTCTTATAATGTTTACTAAGTACCCCTGAACTCGAATCACGATTTAAAATATTATAACGTGAATATTACATGTGTAACCATTGATGTGGAGCCATATATTTTTGACTGGGCTGTATGATTTAGGCTATGTATGCCACCAGTTAACTAAGTAGAAGCTCGGAGACGCTTATAGCTATTTACGCCATAGGCGAGCATGCTACACCAGTGTTCCAAGTAGAAGCCCGTGAATGCTTTCAGCTATAAGTACTTATGCTGAGGGTGGGCATGCTACACCAGATAGCCCAGATATGAAATTAAATGAAATTCGGACCAATTAGATAGCCCGGAGACGCTTACATTTGTAACGTACTTAGTTACTTACATGCCGTAAGCGGGCTATGTCGGTCTACAAGTATATCGTGCAACGTGCGTCGATAAAATTAGTCGCAACGTGCGACTGGGCTGGTGCGTGCCACGTATGCCCTACAAAAATATGGCTCCGACTGGTTCATAATATGGTTATGAAATATAGTTAACTTACCATGTGTGACCTAATTCAGCGATTTATTATAAGTTAATTATTTAGCCTTAAATGTTCTTTGAATAATTTCCACGAAATATTTGAAAGGTTAATTCCTCATTGAATTGGGAAATTCTCTATAGATACGAAAAAGAAATTAGTGTTATAGAAACGGCCAGCTTACAATAACTGTTAATTTGATTATTGGCTTTCTTTAGCTTGACAACAAAAATACAAAGTATGTGCAAGCTAGACACGATCTATAATTTGTATACATCAACTAGCTGACCCGGTTAACTCTATATCACCTATCAGACTTATCCGGTCAATACTAATTTTGATGGTGTTTAATGTCACCGAAAATTAAATAGAAGAACTTTCATGAAGTTTATTTTTACAATATTAAAAACTTTAATGTGTAATAGATAAGTCTATTATTGAGACAGAACCTTTTAGATGACGTTCACAGGAAAATATGATTAGTAATGTAACAATGAGGGTAACAGCATCTATGATGTCTACCGTCGAGTGTGTCATCATAGACTGACATTAGATTGCGATTTTATAGCCTCAGAAAGAGGATATACCTGTACTGTAGTCGAACTTGCCTTCACAAAGATACATTCATAACATATCCTAGGATACGTTCAAACAAATAATTAAATTATGTATAATCATGTTTGTACAGCTCACAAGTTAGAGATTAGAATCATCAAGACTGACCAAAATATTCAAGAGAGGTTATAGTTATTGTGGTTGTGCTACAACTGAACCATACGCGTTCAGGTCACAAACATAGACTAAGTACCTACACCACGCCTGAATTGTTTTTTTTTTATTTACCCGACTGCCAAGGATGGGTGTTGTTTTTCGCGCGTATCTTGTATGTTTGTTTATAAATATTTTTATCAAATTTTCAGCAACATTTTGGTAAACGAATTGTAATTTTTTGTTGCAGTTAGCCAAGATGCAATGTCATAACTAGTAGAATATTATATACAAGTACATTAATACAACAGCGTTTCGTTTGCTTACGATTAACATCAATCAAACGCTGTTGTATAATTATTTGATTTGATTACGATTCACGGTCACCCGTGAAATAATTATATGTAATAATTATACTAATGAGTATATCTCTGCCTTTCCCGGAATTATGCTACGAGTAAATGATAAGAAGATCCAGGTACAGTGCAAAGGACATTCACCTCGTTGTCTCCACAAGAGTTCTTTGGCAAATTACGTAAGTCACCCCAGATGATTGACCGCAGTTGGTGCTACATATGTAGCATTTGCTAGCTTTGTCATCACTACTACGTCGCGTCGGAAGTCTATGGCATGAGATTTATGGCGAAGAAGTCACAAGTGCTCTGAATTTTGCAGCCGAATAGAGGCTTCAAGTAAACTCATTCCAGTTGACATAACCTGTAGAACATCTATGGTCCAGATAGTGCAAATCAAAAATAAAGTGAAATTGAAGTGAAAAATAAAAGCTTTAAAAAAATGCAGTGAAGTAAAGTTTAAGTTCGAAATTACATTCCCAGTGTTGTGCAATTATGCGTATATAATAATATGAAGCGACCGTTTTATGTCACATCCTGAAAATGAGTGTAAATTGTGTGTTCTATACTAAAATACTTTCTAGATAAGGAACAAAGTTTTTAAAAAATGCGCATCCTACATAGTCATTTGTCCACAAGAAACAGACAAGCCAGAATACTCTAAAGATAATTCCGATTAAATTAGCTGTAGAAACTTAAGATCAGCATGTTTCATTATGATTAGGACACGTGACTAGGTCAGATGCCATAAGATAAGGCCATTAAAACTAAGATAAATATTGCATTTTGTTTGAACAAGAATAGCTTCAGAAACGATAGTAAGTAATATGAAAACTTTCTGTGGTTTTTGAATATTTCATCACAGATTGTAAGCACAAAGTTGATATTTTATTTATTTATTTATTTATTTAGGCTTCACATTGATAACTGCATTAACACTTACAATATATCACTTAACTTACAACATAGAACTAAGATAAATGCGTCACCTTTTGAAGGAAGCACCGCATGTAATTACTACTTCTTGGGTATAAAACAGTATGAACACTATTCACTTAAAAAAACTAAAATTAAAAATACAATTATAAATCAGTGCGATGAGAAGAGTTAGAGAGCAGGGTTGACCATTTCGGTCATGATTGAGTTTAAATTAATTTTAAATTTAATTAATGAATCTCCGAAAATATCGAACTGGTGGTGGTTCTGGAATTTATTAATGAGTCTACTTATTCTAGGCACAGGAGAATTGGCACCTAGCACAGTTCTACGAAACACTGGGGCAAATGGAGTTATTGGATAGCGTGGATACCTAAAGGGAATTCTAAATTTAAATTTTGCTAGAAGTTTTGGACAGTCAATATCATTGTGTAGAAGTTTGTAAAGGAAAATAATGTCTAATTTGTCACGACGATCGCTTAGCGTTTGCATTTTAAAATTAACTAATCTCTTATTATACGAATTAAAAATTTTTGCTTTCTTTGCTGAATAAGCCAAATGCCATAGAAATCTCTTTTGCACTCTTTCCAGTCTTAAAGAATGCACTGCATAATGAGGTCTCCAGACTGGAGAGCAGTATTCCAGTATACTGCGAACCAGACAGTTATAGAGTAAAATCTTAGTACCAGGCCTATGAAACTCCCTGCTGTTGCGAATAATAAACCCTAACATTTTTGATGACTTTCTAGTGATGTTGTCTATGTGGGGGATAAAAGTCAGCTTCTCATCAAACGTCACGCCCAGGTCTTTTATGGATTTAACCGATTTCAACATTGTTGAACCTATTTTATAGTTAGCATTGATACTGGAGACCTTTTTACCAAATGTTATTTGGTAGCACTTATCAGTGTTTAACGTCATTCCATTCATGCGACACCAGAGATTAAGACTGTTAAGATCATCTTGTAACTTATACACGTCCTCTACTGTGTCAATTACTTTCAAAATTTTGAGGTCATCAGCGAACATAAAGGGTGTGCTATGAGACAAACAATAAGGAAGGTCATTTATTAGATAATTAAAAAAAATGGGAGCAAAATGAGATCCTTGTGGGGCCCCAGAGTTTACTGTCGGTTGAACAGTTGACGTGAAACCCGCAGCCACAACATAAAAATTACGATTATGTAAATACGAACGTTTCCATTGTAGCATTGTGCCTGCTATTCCATACTCAGCAAGTTTCGAAAATAGCACGGTGTGCGAAATTTTGTCGAAAGCCTTGCTGAAATCTGTATAAATAACATCAACCTGCTTATTCCTGTCTACTGCTTCAGTAAGGGTTTCGACAAAAGTAAGCAAATTGGTGCACGTTGACCTTTTCTTTAAAAAACCATGTTGGTGATCCGATATGAATTGATTGAGATGTATGACATAATTACTCCGTAATGATGAATGAATAAAGCACACGATATCTGTTTTTGACATTTTATGATTCTATTATTGACATTGTATAATTTTAATTAGCTCATGCTTGTTCTGTTGTGACATTGAACCTAATTTTTGACATTGTATCTGCTGATTTTTTATTTGACATTTTACTATTGATATTGCATGATTATAATGCTTATAAGTGATTCATGTTTATTCTGTTTTTAGTATTATTTTTTTGATTGTATTTTTGATTGCGTATTGTATAACTTTTGCTTTTTTTTGCTGTTAATTTATTTTTTCATTTTAATATTGTGAAGTGTGCTTCTGTGTGAAGTTTGATTGATTCATTCATTGATTTAGGTCGTTTTTACCTCAATAAAAAATTGTATTTGTATTTTGTATCTGTAACGTTTTCAAATAAAATCTAGATTTTCTAGTCTATTTTCTAAATTTAAGTTGCTTATCGAACAAATGTGTCACTTTTTTGCATTACAGGGCACGGGAATATGTAACTATTATACTGTAATTATACGTCATTTATATTTGTTCTAATTCAGTCGTGCTGCTCGCACTTTTTAATCAAGTTTGTGTATTTTCTTTTATATGTTTTGTTTTTTGTTAATAAGATATTCTTGTGACTTCGTATCTATAACAATTGTTGTGTTGATCCATTAGCACATAAAATATTACAAAACATGTGCTCGCATATAAGAATTGACGTAATACTCTTAGCTGCTAGTTGAACTTGTATTTTTGTAAATATTTTGATTGTTATATCTTCTTTAGTGTTGTGTATGGTACACGTAAATAGTAATTGTCTATTTTTATGTGTTTAATAAGTTTAGTAATGCATTTTTGAATGAGACAATCTATATTTTTTTGTTTAATTTTGTAAAGCAATCTTATTACGTACATACACTAATCAATAGCAATATTTTCAAAAATGACTATTACCCATGGTCTGTAATGCAGTTTTCTGAAAGGTAAAATTCCATTTATGACTGTGTGATAATAAGCCAAATGTCATGAGTTAAAATTAAAGATATGTTTATTTCAATGCTGTAGATAAGAAGTAATAGTAATCTATTTATTTGTAAAGTCGTATTATTACGTTGTTTTTTAAATACTATTATTCAGGGTGCACCAGGAGGTAGCACATGAGCCGGATGGCCGAATGTCATGATTTTTAATCGTTGCATAAAACTTTAATCTGGTTTTTAAATAAATATGTCGAATGATATTTTCTAGTACTTGTAAGGGTAACATTTATCTGGTTTATGATTGGCCGATTTAACAACCAGCCGCATTTTAACCAATAAGAACTGCTTCCGGCGTAGTTTTAAAACAGCCAATCAGGAAACGAGAAAAGAAACTGAAGAGATGTAAAAATATTAATCTTTAGGTGAGAGCATTCTCGATTTGCGCCTCGTGGCGAAAGCACATATTCTTAGTCAACACGAACTGTAATAATTATTTTAAGAAACTAATGTATCATATTTTATAGTGACCAAATACACATGAAAATGGACTTATTAGTTTGATTCTCCACAGTTAAAAAACCAAAACATTTTTGAGCTTAAAATAACTTATCTCTAAACACTTAAGAATAATTACAAATATTAGGCAAGCAAATAACACAGTTTCGAATTATTTCACTGAGTTTTGAAAAGAATAAGTCGTTAAGATATGGTTACAAACATTTTTCTATTCCTCGCTCCATTTCCACATCATCGATCCTCCTTAGTTACTCCTTTTTTCGCTTTCCCGCCAAAAAGTATTTATCCTTCGTTCTCTATTTATTTTTTATATGTTCGATCTAACTTGTCCCGCGAGTTTGATTACTAAAGAGGTTTCTATGTGCTACGTGATCTTCATACACCATTATAAGAATTAGTTACTTCGAAATAATTCACAGCTGATTAGATCCATTTATACAGAAATATTGGTTACTTTTAAGAGAATACAAATAACATTACACTATTGATGATTGTTTTACAAAATTAATATAACGATAAAATGTTCTTGATTATTTATGGTAAACACGAAAATAAAAATAAACTTCTTCAACGTTTGCCTTCGACTTTCTCGGTGACCCGCGACTTCACCAAGTTACAACCTAATCCTCCTGAAGGCCAGCGCGGTGGATATGACTCGTAGGCCTATATTCAGCAGTATATTTTTTAAAATTACAGATACATGAAAGGTAGATAGATTATAGTCATATCATTAAATGAGCTCTCAGTGTCGGATAGGTACCAAAGTCCGAGAGGATAATCGATTAAATTATTATTAGCTACCTAAAGATACATAGGTGGAGGCGTCCTGATATAATCATATATAGGCACATGATCAACATAGATTTGAAGAAAATCTGATTGGGATCGGATTTCAATCAACGTTTTCTGCGGTTTCCCATCCATCTTTCCAGTCCATCATAGAAACCATGGTAGTCGATGGTGACAGAGTTTTGACATCATTGTCATCTATATGAAACAAGCAACATTTTAAGCAATGCCTCATGGCATGATGCGTTTGCACAAGTTCCTATAAATTTATTATTGTAGGTCATGTTTGCTCAATGAAATCAATTTAAGCGCCTACGCTATAGCGACCCACCTTGAGAAGCTCAGATGTGATTTCATTGTTTCCCAAAACTTAATATAAAATTATACTTATTCGTGTGGAAAAAACTTACCTGTACTTTAAAAATAAATATGTTTAAATACGAACTAAATCACAGTTTTCTCAAAAGCCCGAAATAAATAATATTCTTCTTATTTTATATTTTGGCGTCTTATGGTTTAAGCATTTGCCAGTGTCAAGAATAAGTTTTTAATATTTTTCAAGACATTGGTGAAATTGTGAAATACCTTCATAGAGGCCGCAGACAAGAATTGCAAATGAAATTGAATCGATATTTTATCAAAATAGTCATACAGTCGTAGTCATAATCCAAAAAAGTCAAGTCAAAGTCATACCTCATAATAGCTGTGGATACGTGTCTACTCTCTTACTAGAGGCGTCTATGGAGTTTTAGGAAATTTACGGAACCACAAGATACACCATAATAAAGCACTTGTCTATACTCATTCACGTAATTCAGCTCATAATTAACGAAATACCACAATTTACTACTAATTATCACTGATAGAAACACAAGTTGAACAAAATAATACAATGCAGCGACATGATTTTTCCAGAACGCCCCTAGGAATTTTCTAAAATAAATGTTCAAGCTTGAAACATTGACGTATCATACATAATAATCTGAACTACAAAGAAACAGAAGATTTAATACCAATTGACAGTTAAACAATCATACATAATACTAGGTGATAATAGTACACAAAAATTTACCTAAGGCATACTTTACATATTCACCTTTGTTCTATATTTACTTTTATACTAAACTTAAGTATATCATTATTAATTATTAACCAACGCATGCCAATCAAGTTCAATAATATTCAATACCTAGGTATAAATTGTTATTTTGTGTCACTTTTGTTACTGAATACTGTGTTAAGCATAATATTATTGGGTACAAGTAAATTATTATTATTTATTTATTGGATCTGAAAAAAACACGCTAAAATAAAACAAAAGAAACGTATAAAGTTTTAATCGAAGTATAAAGCCGGAAACATACTATAGGACGCGGCTAACGGACGCGACTGACAGCCGCGACTTAGCAATGTGCACAGTCTTAAGACATCCGGTGTGCCAGATCGCTCTCGGACGTCCGTACGCTCAAGGTCGTCCGAAGGTGACGTCCGCAACTTATGTCCGTTAGTGTGCACGGCTCAGTGTACTTTCAGTCTAGGTCACGGCTGTCAGTCGCGTCCTTAAGCCGCGTTTGATAGTATGTTTCGAGCTTAAAGTACCTATAAACGTATCAATTTGATGTACCATTAACGTCTGAAAAGTTTTGCTAACAAAACTAAACTCTTCAGTGCATTTTTTACATGTGGGCTATTATTTCTATGTAGGTTATATCAAAAAGGTTACATGTGACCAAAATGGCAGTAATTCAATGACTGAACAAAAACCAAATTGGGAAATGTGAAAGTACTGATAAATTAAGCATTTAATGCGGTTGTTTTACTCTGCGCATTTATTTATCATAGATTATCGCATTTTTTGAGCTACTGTACCTAGTCAGAGCCCTTTTGGCAATACCTCCTTTGAATCAATATCATTCGTCCTCTCACATCGCGCATTCAAAAGTACTCGTTTTCGTGTTTCTCGGCCCGATGCCTCGTCTTAATTTCAGAATTTCTATACCCCAGTACTGATCCTAAAGGTTTGGTCCCATTTTATAAAATGCTCAAAATAATTTTGTACTACTATTATTTTCTAATTAATTGCTTTGGCCAGCACTTTCAAAATTAGCCCAAATTGTATGGTCTGCGAATTATGTCCTTTTCTTGAGATTCCTTGCTCACTCGGTGAAGGTAACTCTCGTTTATAATCATAGAAAATCATACAACGAAAAGTTTCCCGCGAGACGTCTATTGGGTTTATTCCCAGCGATACTACCAATCTTACTACAAGTAGTAAGAACGGTAAATGAATTACCGTTGTTACTACAGCAGTTGAAAGTAGTTAGCGTTGCAAACAAAAGAAATGTGCCAGATAATCATTCAACATAAATTTAAAAATAAACTACTCAAAGGTGGCTAGTGATTTTCACTTAGAAAATTGAAACTATGCTTTGTCTACAGATTTTCATAAAAGCGGTATGTGTTGAAATTCGTCATCAATTCAAATATGTACTTAGTTTCATGTAAGAAGAGGTTGTATTTATTCTGTGGCTATCAATTTTCGGAACAACGTATCCTTACTAAGTTATACATATCACATTGCGACCCGCCCCGGCTTCGCACAGGCGTATTATATAAACCTTCCTCTTGAATCATTCTATCTATTAAAAAAACCGAATCAAGATCCGTTGGGTGGTTTTAAAGATATAAGCTACATAGGGACAGACAGACAGGGAAGCGACTTTGTTTTATGGCGCCTCTTCACAATCGGCGAACATAGACGATTACACGCGAGCGCGATCGTATAGAAGGGCTACTCGCCTGTAGTCGGCCATGATCGTCCATAGTCGTCGTCGTGATCGCGGCGATCGGTGGCTTGTCGGTTTTTCGGACACGCATCAAAGGGAATCGCGTGTAGTTGGGAAGCGCGTGCCCACACGATCGCCGATCATATTCAGTCACCGGAGGACAGCGGAGCCGTGCGTACGTCCGTCACGTCGTTTTTTTGTTTATAAAATAAAAGATTGTATATGGAAATTAAATAATGGTAGCTGCAGCTATAACCTCTATGTCTATCTAAGGCTTGCCGCTCAATAAATGAACACGGACGATCGTGTGGATACTTGCACAATGATCGTGACGATTACCTTGCCAATCACAGGCGATCAACGAGTGTCGATCATCGCCGATTGTGAAGAGGAGCCATTATACTGTTATATGTAGTGATCTAGGTACTCTTCGCATACCTATTACAAATACAGGTACTCCCGATATTATTTTGTCAAGTTCAACCAGTTCCTTTTTCGTCGTCTTGGCTGGACATCTGCCGCGTATATAATTTCAATTGCGCGTGTGCACCGGTCAGTTTGCAGATAAACACGGAGCCGCCATGTTGTATTTACTTCTCCTATGTAAGTGTTTTCCATTATTTTTTCCTAGGGTAGGAAAAATTAAAGCGGCGGTTTATTTTTTTGCTTAAAAGTTTATATGTAAATGAAATCCGCATCAATAATAATTATTTTTTGCAAAAAATAGCTTGACCGACTTCACCCGTGTACAGAATTCGCAAATATTTCGCACGGATCGATGTAACATTTTTCACTATTGTTGATTTATCAAAAATGGCTCAGCCGATTTCGATAAAATTTAATTGTGACCAATTTCAAAGTATAACCTTTCCAACAAAAAAATAATTATTGAAATCGAACTACTATGACAAAAGTTATGCGTGGTTATACATTATACCTCCTCCGGTGGTTCGTCGGTCAAAAATACTTACGTTATGTTATTCGGTAAAAGATCAGGGCCCTACAAACTTTAAAAACAGGAAAAACCAATAGCACATACGTTTAATGTACATACCTATATTATAATTTTAAAATTATCTACTAATTATCATTAACGACTACAAGATCTGCTACTTTGTCATTTTATTTTATTGAAGACTATTTTTGACCGACGAACCACCGGAGGAAGTATACAATTCGTTTTTTTTTATGTATAACCACGCATAACTTTTTTCATAGCAGACCGATTTTAATAGTTTTTTTTTTATTGGAAAGAGCATACTTCAAAATTGGTTCCATTTAAATTTTATTGAAACCGGCTGAGCCATTTTTGATAAATCATCAATAATGTTAAAAATGTTACATCGATCCGTGCGAAAAATTTGCGAATTCTGTACATGGGTGAAGTCGGTCATGCTAATTTTTGCAAAAAATTATCTTGTTGATTGAGTATTTTCCATAAAATGTACGTTGACAAGTCTGTTTATCGAATTACTCATGGAGTTCTTTTTGACCGACGAACCACCGGAGGAGGTACTCAATTCGGCGCGTATATATTTTTTTTTGATGTATAACCACGCATAACTTTTTTCATAGTAGTTTGATTTCAATAATTCTTTTTTTTTATTGGAAAGAATAAACTTTGAAATTGGTCATCATAAAAAAAAAATATTGAAATCGCCTAAGCCGTTTTTGATAAATCAACAATAATGTGAAAAATGCTACATCAATCCGTGCGAAAAATTCGAAAATTCTGTACACGAGTGAAGTCGGTCATGCTATTTTTTGCAAAAAAATATTTTAATAAACAATTCAAAAATATTTCGTATGCACAGAATTTGCATAATATTTTTTGGCACTGATTTAAGCGGGCAGTTGTATATTGTAGTTTTAGTAAGTGAAAAATAACAACATGCATATTTGTTAACAAATTCGTCAGTTAAAACTTAGCGTACCTAAACAAAAATAGGTCGTAGGAAATTATAAATGGGTAATTGAATACATAAATTTTAATCGACTGCCTCGGTGGCTCAGTCAGCCTCGGTTAGTGACCCTGACTTCTGGATCACAGAGGCGTGGGTTCGATCCCCACCCAGGGCAAGTATTTATGTGATGAATATAGGTAGGTATTTGCTCTGTGTCTGGGTGTTATTTAAGTACTATCTATACATATAAGTATGTATTTAAAATATGTATGTCGAATCCATAAAAAGGTTCCGCATCAGTTATGGTGCTTCAATGTGGCGTGGCGTGGGTTAAGCGGACGAAGAGATAAATTGCGACGTCACGAACAATCAGTTTATTTCACAGAAGATTACATATGATTACAATTATGGAGAAAAATTTAAGCGAAGGACATGGCGTTCCGCAGCGTAACGCACGCTGCCACCATTTTATCAAGAATCACAACTCGAGCCGTTCTAATCACAGTTCGCCATAACCTATCCGAACCAACCCTCCTTACCACTGACAACTGATATCTCACACGTCATCATCGCATTTTCCCGCCCATCGGCCAATCATGCGATGCACTTGAAACCTCCTTGGAACCAATCAGAAGCGTTCGTCTACTAGACGCTTTACTAACTAGCGTTACCCCAGGAATGTTGCCACTCCACTCCTCACCATTCGTAGTCCTTCGAAATTATACTAAGTGGCACTATTTAAAAATAACCTTAAAGCTATTGTCTCGATATGTATATGTAGTAGGTAGTCTGGCTAGCGAAAGTTGATACTGACAAAGCGCGGCAAATTTAAAAAACATCAGTATGGCATCCCTAAACTGAGAGGGAAACACTTTCACTTACACACACGATGTAGCATTGTTACCATACTGCGATTTTAATTCTTCCAAATCTTTGGGGGAATCTCGAAAAAAAATCTTTTTTTCAAGCTGTGTAACTTGTCGTGTAGGTGTTTTATATTCATTGCGTTATTTATTTTCTGTTTTTTGGCGTTATTATTATGTCCGACTGAGGCTTTGCATTGCTGTCCAAATATTTCAACGCGTACCTATCTACTTCATTTCGATGAAGACTTTAATACTATAATTAATCATTTTGTTTAGTTTAGTACATGACGTAGGTTGGAAAAATTTTTCTAATACAAGGTAAAATACCCCAATTTAAAGGTAAATCCGTGATGGTAGTAGCACCGTGTGTTGTCATCTAAAAAGTTTGCGAAAAGTTCCAGTATCAACTTTCGTTAGCCAGAGTCTATATCAGTCTCTGGCAGCCATATCACAAGCTTAGTTAGCTTAGTTTGGGGTCAGAGACAGTGTGTAAGATGTCAAAAAAAAAATGGTGTGGCCAGTAAAATTGCAATAATGGTCAGTTACTTGTCAGCGCTTAACCAATTTGATTTGATCAGTAAAAGATCTCATATTTAACAGTGCAATGATGAACATTAACAATGTTCCTTATCCACGTATATTCAGCCTATTTAGCAACTGTTATCACATCTGCCCCCCTACCGCCTAAGAAATAGCAATCGTAATAGCAACCGTTTATGACTTCATTTTAGTCATTTGGCACCGCCTATGTGACGTTAGCCATCAATTGCTTTGCGCGGATTGCGAAAGCAATCGTTGAATGACCAACTTTGATGGCTAACGTCATATAGGCGGTGCCAAATGACTAAAATGAAGTCATAAACGATTGCTATTGCTTTAGGCGGTAGGGGGGCAGATGTAGGACATCCCTTGTTGAACATATCTTTCCCTGTGGTTGTCTACGAAGACGAGTTGGCAGCCGCTTGCATCCAGCGTGGAATGTCGGTCTTGACAAGCTCATCCGTCTACCGTGCTAATGCACGTCCTACGCTGCGCTTTCCTGTACGTGGTCTCTGTTGGAGAACTGTTTGGTTTTAGAGACATGACAACTACTACCGCAACTTACATCTACCACCACCGCCATCAAAACAACTGGTACCACTGGTACCACTACTAGTACCACCACCCCCGCTACCATTACCACGATGCCAACCGATTCTGCCCAAGTCGAACTATCCATTCCATATTTTTTTATTGGCCATCTATTTAATAGAATGCTTACCTAATTTTTGTACTGACCAAGTACTAACGCAACAAAGTAAGTATTTTGTACTAAAGCATGAATTAAAAATGGAGACCGTGGTGACCGAGCTGGTCAACTGCAGTACCACACTGACAGCGATGGGCCTCAAAACGCCTTTTAAATTTTATCAAAATCAGCTAAGCCGTGTTGAAAAATCAACAATAATGTGGAGAAATTGTATATGAGCAAACTACCTATTCGAGTTTTGTACAAAATGAAAATTGGTTTTGCCATTTTTTGCGTAAAATAATCATTTTGTGTTCATTTACAGATTTAGCCTTCGGTCAACTGTTTCAAAGCGTGCGCACAAAAACGTATGTAATATCAATTTTATATTTTTCGTTACAAACATATCAGCTCTACTGCTAGACACAGGCCTCCCCTGCGAATTTCCAACAATACTGGAAGCAAACGACTTGCTTACGACGCGTCCTTTCAAGCTAAAAGCGTTTTCAAACTATCCGATCAGATAACGGTGTCGGACGCCAACCCGATATCGGGGCTCAGACCAAATAAAATATCAAAACAGAACGTCGTGAACAGACAAGTAAGGCCGGTATTTTATACATGTCTGAGCGCTTCGGTGTTGAGCCTCCATAGTTCGACTGACGAGCCAAGGCTTAGTTTCGCTGTACGTATACATGTGTGTAATTGAGTCTGTACACGGCGAGGCCTAGTTTTGTATTTACAGCGATTTTACGTCATAGCGGGTGAAAGACGTTTAGAAAACGGAGCTTTTCATCGTCCCTCTATCAAAAATTGTGCTCAACTCGCGAAAGTTCAAAAATTACAAAAAATATGTTTTTGACCAACAGTGCAAACTTTTGCATCCTACCCCCGTGCCCCAAAAATGGCAGCTACGAAGTTTTGGAGCCGAAGATTCCCAATCTACGTCCAGGAGACAAGCTCAACAACTTCAC
Organism: Hypomecis punctinalis; assembly: GCA_949316475.1. NCBI lineage: Eukaryota > Metazoa > Arthropoda > Insecta > Lepidoptera > Geometridae > Hypomecis > Hypomecis punctinalis. Next base: position 6,533,164 of record OX438822.1, read on the forward strand.
GCTGGAGTTCACATGTGACCCTGGGTACAAAAAAACTGCAAGTTTATTCGTTTGCTTTAGTGATGGAACCATTTATGGAGAAATATCTGAGTGCTTACGTAAGTACCTATTTTAAGAGAATAGAAGGTAAAAAGGACCCTTTTCAAGATTTTGAAATTCTATAAACTAATATAATGTTAAATTTCATGTAATTTGGTTCATAAATATGGAATTTATAAGGCTTTGTAACATGAGGATGGCCGGACAGACGGACGGACGGACGTAACGAAGTTATAAGGGTTCCTCGTTTTACTACGGAACTCTATTGAATATAATATTAAATACATAACCATAATCATATTCAGTAGAGAGACATTTTTTATACCAAATTATATTTTTTTTCAAACAGTAGCCCAATTACATATTCTTGTGCTCAATGAAGTAAAAAAATCACAATTATTTTATAACATTTTTTAAAATAATTTCAATCATTTTGACCCTCCTCTTATTCGACGTTTACCTTTGATACCACATCCTCGCCAGGTTACCACCGGAAAAGAAAGACTGGAGAGGTTAAATGACCCTCCTAATTACATTTTGGATCAGTCGTACTTCTGAACTTATTGTGTGCATTACAGTGTAGATACAAAACCTTTTCCGATCATATTGTTATGACATTGTTCGAAAAGCCGTTCCTTGAACTCAGCGAGGATATTAGTTCAGTGATTGAACTAAATTGAATAATTTTTTCAGCTGAGTGTGTGCAAGAGGAGAATAACGTGATGTCCTGTGGAGCCGGGTGGGGAGGGGAGAAGGTCCGATGTTTTTCACGAATACAGGATGTGGAGCCTCGGTTCAACTTTGCGAGTATTGAAGACCTTGACAATATAGTTGACTAAAGTTTATTACTATACCAGCTGTACCCTGCGCGCGTTCATCATCATCATCATTATCTGTTTATTTCGGCCCACTGCAGCCTCCTCTATAAGCCTCCTACCTTACCTTATCTTACCTTACGCCAAATATCCCTGTCCTGTGCCAGTCTTATCCAGGTGTTGCCGCAAAACTTTGCGATGTCATCACACTACCGTTGTTAGGGTCTACCGGGACTGCGTTTCCCGTCACGGGGCCACCATTCAGTCAGAGACCTGCTCCACCTGCCATCACCACATCTGGCTTGAATGTCCTGCCCAGCGCCACTTGAGATTAATTATACGGGATCCGATATCTGCCACCTTAGTCCTCCTACGGATCTCCGTGTTTCGAATTCGGTCACGAAACGTGATGCCTAGCATAGCACGTTCCATGGCTCGTTGTGCGACTTGCATTTTGTATATTATAGTTTCCTTGGTGAGCGTCCACGTACCGGCACCAACTGCGCGCGTAGCTGGCGCCATATGTCGAAAATTGACTGCACTAACTCAGAAACCGTCGTTGGCTCATGCAGAACAACTTTACTAAAGATCATCACATGAACAAATGCATAATATACGATTCTTTAAAGTACACACAGACAAACATTAATTGTTATATATAATTACAATATGTATATAAAAAGATACATTTCCGCAAATATTCGGAGCGATCAAGCTGTGATGGTATTTGTAACATCCGCCTCACAACAATCGTGAGCCCGTGACGTCAAATCCCGGTCCTGTGCCAATCAGTTCTTTGGAATATCTGAACGGAATTTCACACTATCTACACGATGAAAGAAGACATCGTGATCAGTGAGGTAACCCGCAAACGTCTATTGAAGAAATTAGACAGCATATCTGCATAGCAACCTACACTGAACCGGCGTGGTGGATATTTTCCAATTAGGTACTCTTTGTGGGTAGGCCTATGCTGATCAATGTACTATTCAGTACAATTTGCTATAATTTCGACCAAATTTGGCGGCCTTTATCGAGATATAGCGGGCGGGCACGTCTTGCATAGCCCTGAGTGCTATGCTGTGATTGAAACTACAGTAGATTTGCTGTCAGCCACAAAAATATTGCGTGAGTACCATCTGTGTGATATAGGGTTTTTCAAAACTGGCCGTCATTCTGGCAGGCGACTTCAACAGCAAGCACATAATGTGGGGCTGCACTGCGACCAACCCGAAGGGCAACCTTCTCTACTCTCTCTCCGATGAGCTCAACTTAGACATCATCGTACCCTGTACTCACCTCTCATAAGACGTTGACAGCAGACCCTACATACTGGATTTGGCGCTTCTAAAGAACGTAACTCTCTAGTTGCGCTCATTAGTTGTGATCCATGAACTCGACTCGGACCACAGACCTCTTTCAACAAGTACACCGCATCACGGAGTACATTATCGAAGGCTTCAATAAGAAACCCAGTCACGGTTATACGATTTTGTCAAGCCCAAGCCACAAGGGACCGTAGCGGTCTTCCTGGATGTAGCGAAAGCTTTCGACAAAGTCTGTCACAATGGCTTGGTCTTTAAGCTGTTTGTAAAGAAATTCCCCGACTGACTGGTATTCATAATACAAAAATTTCTCTCTTGTCGAAATTTCTCGTACAAAATCAAGAGAGCTCGCTCAATCTCCCGCCAGATTTTTGCTGGCATCCCTCAAGACTCAGCAATGGCTCTCATTCTCTACTCACTCTATACGAGCAATATTCCTCGTTCTTCCAACGTTGAGCGATGACACTGCCCTCCATTCCAGAGGTTAGAAAAGGAACGTTCAAATAAATCGATATCCAGAGAACTCTCCGCCAGCTCGGCGACTGGTTCAGACAATGGACCATCATGGTCAATCCCGACAAAAGTGCAGCAATGTACTTTTACCCCGAATAGTTTAGGAGCAATCCGCGTAAGAAATTCACGTTTAACGGATAGCCTATTTCTTGGGCCTCCACGGCCAAATATCTTGGCGTGACTCTTGATCGATAACTCAATTTCTCTAGACAAATCTAGATTGTCCGCAACCCAGCGGCATTCTTCCTAGGACGCTTCACTCACCTTAATAGTGCACGTAGTAAAATGTCCCTTAGAACTAAGGCGATATCAGCATCCGCCCCGTTATAACCTACGCTTCCGCGGCCTTCAGTCATGCTTCCTCCATTTACCTGAACAAGCTTCAGGTCATTCAGAACAGGTTCCTTTTAAAGCGGTCATAGCTAGCTGGTATATGCAAAACTCTTACTTGCACTGCGACCTCGAACTCCGCTCCATTACCCAGTACATCAAGTACATCTCGCGCCGCTACTTTGATAGGGCTTCTCATCACCCCAACCCACTCGCAGTTCATGCTTCGGACTACATGCCAGACACTACACACCCACTTCTTCTCCGTCGCCGCCTTAGACACCTCCTGGACGACCCGGATGACCCCATCGCCGTAATTACTTCTGCGGCGCTGGGGTCGCCCGATCCGACAACTCCCTACAACAGGGAGTATTCCGTATTTGGTATAGGCGCCGGTTACCAAAGGCACACCGATATACACCGATCCCGTCGGCGAGGTCGAGGTCCTTCAGGATGTGTCAGAACATCGGTTAGATTCTCTCCAAATAGTCAAACAGCCAACCCATTAGGGTCAAATGGCACACCCCTTCTGGGGTGCCCGGGCAAGTTTGATCTCCCCCGCCGGGTGACGATCCAAGCCGAGGTCTGTACCTTCTCAGGTGCCCTTGCGCTAGTCACCCTATAATCTTAGGGCTCAGCCACCTTCTGCGCTCGCCCAAGTCCGGTAAGCTGTAGATGCCTCAGAGGCTAACAGCTTTAAGTCATTCGTGTAAAAGTAATATCCAAAACTCGTGTACCTTCTAAGGCTAAAGAAGGTGACTAATACTATCATTTTGAACAAAGTTTTTAAATAATTATTTAAGTAGTTTATACGTATTTAAGTTTCATTGTTGTACGTTTCAGACTGCGGCTACATTGCCGTTAAGTCGGCGTTTAAGTTTAACTTACGTATCTGGAGGACATTCAGCGCAGAAGCAGGAGCTTCCGTGGCACGTTGGCATCTACACCAAGAAGGAGAGGCCCTACATGCAGATATGCGGCGGAAGTCTTGTGTCGAAGACTGTCGTCATATCTGGTGAGGTTAAAATTTTCGTTGTTTTAGCCATAAGACGTTCGCATAAGGAATATATGTCCTAAAAAACTTAAAAACTAAGGTGCTGCCGGCAGCGGAGCAGGGCCCAAGCAACCGTTGGTTATAGCTACAGAGAAAGGAACCTTCTGACAATGCCCGCCGTGTCCAGGTTAACTGCTTTTTTGCCTGGGAAAATCTTTTATAGATACCACCACACCTCGAGAGCAGGCGGATGGTTATGTGGGAGTCCCCCTATACTCATCAAAAACATCGAGTATTCCACCACTGCGCCTGGTGTCGGGGATACGACACCAGGCACCCGACAGCGCTGGCCCAACTCGGGCCCCACCAAGGAGCTTGCGCTCCCGCCAGAATGACGATGTGTCGGGACACCAGACACATCGTCACCTACCACTCGGGACCAACCAGCAGAGGGCGCCGGGCAGCAACCGTGTCCGACAGCTCTGATCTCGATGCATCGGGTCAATTATAGTGGTCCTGCGTGTGCTACTACGACTGTAGAGGATAGGGAGAACGGCCGACGAGATACCGACACTCCCCTGCAGCCGCACCGCCTCCGCCAACACGTTGGTGACTGACAGATAGGATAGACAGCGGCTTCTACGCCGCCCGTCCATCCCGTCGCCGCCCCGCTTCGATGGGCTCGGCCGCACTCCACCTCAGTCGGTAAGCCGAACTACTAGCCATCGTCCACACGGGCTTGGGGAAAACACCCGGAGAGGCGGCCCCACCACGGGTTCCTCTCCACTTCACCAACCCGGCTACCTGGCTGCTGAGTCCCCCGCCACGAGGCGGGTACCCTTCCAGTCCAGGAGCGGGGGGTTGTCGGTGGACTGCCTTCTGTATGACCCAACCGTCTAGTAAGAGCCTCTTAAGGTGATGGCTACTCTTCAATATTAAGCCCTTTTTTAGTTTCTGTTCCGCAGAATCCAGTGTCTGTGCCCTTTGTTAAGTAAGTTTATATGTGACTAGCTTAAAACCCGCGGCTTCACTCGCGTTGTTTTAATACATTGGTACTTGCTTAAAATGAAAATAACCCGCGGTTTTACACGCGTTGGCTTGATACTTGCTTATAATGAAATCTAATAGTCCGCGGTTTGGCCCCCGTTGTATTTATATGTACTTGCTTAAAATAATAGCTTGTAATTTAGGCCGCATTGCCGTAATACTTGCAAGGATAATTCACACAACTTGGCATAATTGTCTAGGCACTTGCCTGAAATGATAATAAGTAGTGGTTTGGCCTAAGCATCCCACGTTATCTTAATACTTACTTAAAACCATATTAAAAACAAATAAAATAAAAATAAAATAATTTATTCAAAACATTAATGTCAAACTTACATGTGAAAAGCAAGAACAATTTAATAAATAACACACACACACACACACACACACACACACACACACACACACACACACACACACACACACACACACACACACACACACAAATTGCCTGAACTAGGTAAAACCTGTGTTTCAGGCTGAAAAAGAGCAAAAAATGCAAAATGTATATAAATAAAATAACTATTTGCTACTAAGTAAAATACTTCTAAAACTGATTATAGAACAAAAAAATTAAAGACTAAGCTATAAAATATATGTCTACCTAATATTTAAAAATTGCACGCGAAATTTGTAAATAAATAATAATAAGAAAGGTAATGATTGCATTTTCACCTCATTTCACTATAAACATCAGTTTTTCCGTATCATCGTACGACATATTGTGAAGGACTTACGTGATTAGTTTTTTGCAGTTATTGTAGTTGACCGGGTACTATATTATTAACTAAAGCGTTTAACCTATTGTAGAGAAGTGGCCCAAGAAACCTGTAAAATTTAGAACTAGAAGCATGTTTTGAGTTTGTTAGTTGAGGGCAGACATTAAGGGCCGCTTGCGTAACATGTGGCTTAAAATCATATTTAACTAAATACATTTAACTGGTTAAACGCTCTTAACGCTAAGCACATTTAGAGTGGCCTTGCACAAGGCGCTCCAGATGCTGTTTAACTAAACTTTTTTAACACGTGCCCTAAACCGTCCCTCGCGTTCCGTTTCATGTATTGAATTGTATTTCCTGTCAAGCCACCGTCAAGCACGTCTAAGCGCGCATAGTTTTGACTAAAGATTTGCGTGAAACGAATATCTGAACTTGTTCTCTTATTGGTTTGTGAATTGCTCTAGAGAGAGTAGAAGACCAATTACAATTACCACGTTCGTTTTTCGGATTCTGTTCAGTTCTGTTGAGATTATTTTTGTAAATGAGTGAGAAGGTGAAAAATCTAATGGCGAGAAATCGTGCACCGACCGATACTAAATAAGATCAGTTATTAGGTATCTATAGAATGTATGAAACTGTATGTTATTTAAAAATAAACATCATCGGGTCCAAGCCAACTGCTCAAATTAAACAGTGTGACCTACAAATGAGATGGGCATCATTTTTTCACATCACCGTTACACACTAGACAGACAATGGACATACAATACAATAAACCTTAGAATAATGAAAGACATGCAAAAAACTTGTTACAAACAAAAATATTGAGTCATAAATGCACACTGTTCCCAAATGCGGCGAACAGCTGGTCATTCAAGATGGCGCTAAACGAATTTAACTCCGTTAAACAGCCATTTTGGAGCGTTTAAATTTGACAGTTCAGTAAATACGTGGTTGATTCTTTGTTGTGCAAGACACTAAACGTGATTAACTCCTTAAATGTGTTTAGGAGAGCAGCTAAACGCATTTAGTGAACGTTATGCATGTTACGCAAGCGGCCCTTAGGGCCGCTTGCGTAACATGTGGCTTAAAATCATATTTAACTAAATACATTTAACTGGTTAAACGCTCTTAACGCTAAGCACATTTAGAGTGGCCTTGCACAAGGCGCTCCAGATGCTGTTTAACTAAACTTTTTTAACACGTGCCCTAAACCGTCCCTCGCGTTCCGTTTCATGTAGGTATTGAATTGTATTTCCTGTCAAGCCACCGTCAAGCACGTCTAAGCGCGCATAGTTTTGACTAAAGATTTGCGTGAAACGAATATCTGAACTTGTTCTCTTATTGGTTTGTGAATTGCTCTAGAGAGAGTAGAAGACCAATTACAATATAATACCACGTTCGTTTTTTCGGATTCTGTTCAGTTCTGTTGAGATTATTTTTGTAAATGAGTGAGAAGGTGAAAAATCTAATGGCGAGAAATCTTGCACCGACCGATACTAAATAAGATCAGTTATTAGGTATCTATAGAATGTATGAAACTGTATGTTATTTAAAAATAAACATCAACGGGTCCAAGCCAACTGCTCAAATTAAACAGTGTGACCTACAAATGACATGGGCATCATTTTTTCACATCACCGTTACACACTAGACATACAATAGACATACAATACAATAAACCTTAGAATAATGAAAGACATGCAAAAAACTTGTTACAAACAAAAATATTGAGTCATAAATGCACACTGTTCCCAAATGTGGCGAACAGCTGGTCATTCAAGATGGCGCTAAACGAATTTAACTCCGCTAAACAGCCATTTTGGAGCGTTTAAATTTGACAGTTCGGTAAATACGTTTAAGGGTTGATTTTTTGTTGTGCAAGACACTAAACGTGATTAACTCCTTAAATGTGTTTAGGAGAGCAGCTAAACGCATTTAGTGAACGTTATGCAAGCGGCCCTAAAATTCCGTCTTTTGTTAGTTATTTCTGCGCTATAAGGAAGAGCTGCGTGCTGTTTTAGAACGATGTTTAGTATGAACAACTGCCTTACTGTTAGTACTTTACATGATTCATAGAGTAGTTTAGTAGGAAAAATAAAGGGACGACAAGTAGCAACTTTGAGTATCGCTCGTTGGGCTCGCTGTTCAGTTAGTAATATAGTTTTACCCGCACCACCACATGATGTTATGCAATAAGTTATAATAGACTGACAGAGAGCGAAATAAACCTGTTTTTTTAATACTTTTTTTAGTTTCAAACTAATCAATCTGCGACATGTCGCAGTTTTTTGAAAATAAACATTAATTTACGAAGTCTGTTATTTTTGTTATATGTTATAGGTATTAGCCTGCCGTTTGATCGCGTTATCTCAGTACTTGCTTAAAATGATAGTTGCCTACGATTTAGCCCGCGTTGTCTTAGTACTTACTTACCGAAAAAATAATTAATAGTCATATTGGGCTTAACTGTTGATTCAATATTTTTTTATTAGTATTAAAATCCCAATGTAGTACAGTCAAACAGTAAATATTTTTTGACTTTGCATTTAAAATGATAATATAATAGCTTACGATTTGGCCCGCGTTGTTAAAACTTGTTTATAATGATAATAACCCACGGTTTAGCCCATAGTAAAAAAAAAATTTTCATAGGTAATTGCGGTTTTCAATATTTTATTTATTTTCTGTTACTATTTACGGAAACCGCTCATATTTAGAGAGAACATTATGACAATCTCTATCAAAACCATTCACTGAGTCAAAAGTAATCGCGACACTTGTAGGACTTTCAGACGTACTCTGAAAGATGAAAAAGTGGCGCACAAGTGTAGATATATTTTATTTCATTTGAGAAATACAAAGTGTTACGCATATACATGCTATTATACTATACTCATCATTTGAATAACTTTTGCTTTGGTACCAACCCCGAAATCACGTAAATGTTCAACACAAAAAGTTCATGGACCCGCGGCAAAATGTAAGGAATACTCGTAGGTAATTTTTCTCATTTTTCAGGGTTGATTCCATAGTGAAGTAAGTATATTGATCCGTATGTCCCTAAGTTCAAGTCTATTGGCTCATAAAATAAAAACTTTCGTAAACTATTAGGGGCCCATTTGGCCCCATTAAAAGATGGAATCATTATCTAAATTATATTCTTGAAATACTTCACTACATTATTAAAATAGCGTATTCAAGTTATTTTTTACCCTGTATAAGTGTTTGGTCTAGCGTTAGACATGGAATCCGGGACTTTGCCCAGGACGTTAATAGTCATTTATTAGTTTAAATGGTGGACTATTTTCAAACAAAACTCCATTCATTTTCAAACAGTCGTTTGGTATTTTTTTAAGAAAATGAAATCCCAATGGGCCCACCCATATTTTTCGGGATAGTAGTACCTTAAGTGGTAATTTGTGTTATTGTCTAGCTTCGTACTGAATTTCGTTAAATTTCATTTACCCGTTATATGTTAGTTTTGTAACTGATTAATTTTGGATATCCCTAAGAAAACCTATAGATTTCCCGGGAAAATAATCGTTCTTGTATTGAAACATATAGTGTGCTTCCTCTATACCAGATTTCATTCATATTTGTTCAGTGCGTTGGATATTTTTTTTACCAATTGTGGGACCTTATCTGACCCTTTAGATAAGGAAAATTCTGAAAAACAGCAATAAACTTATTTTTACTTTGTTTGATAAGCATGTCTACAAAGTTTCAAGTCAATCGGTAAACGGAATACAAAATGATACTCAACCGAAAAGGGCCCGTTTTACCCCGTTGGAGGTAGATTTTTCAAAATATTTGTCCTTGGCCCTTCATTACGCTATACATTGTACCTTTATTCCAAATTGCAAGTTTGTATCTTCAGCATTTTGAGCTGAAACCCAAACTCATTAATTTTGGCTATCCCTAAGGTACCCTATAGATTTTCCGGGATAATTATAGTTCCTGTAATGAAACAAGTTGTCTGCTTTCTCCGTACCAGATTTCATTCATAACCATTCAGCTCCTTGGATGTAATTCATACTTTTTTCACCAACTTCGGGACCTTATTTTACACCTTAGATAAGAAAAATTTGTAAAAACAGGAAAAAACATAACTTTTATTTTGTTTGAAAATCATTTATACAAAGTTTCAAGTTATTCGGTACAGGGAATAAAAAGTTACATACAAACGAAAAGGGCCCGTTTTACCCCTTTAGAAAGCGATTTTTCTAAATTTTCTTCCTTAGTGCTTCATCATGTCGTACAATGTACCTATGTTCCAAATTTCAAGTTTATATCTTAAGCGGTTTGGGCTGTAGGCTGTCTGTCAGTCAGTCACTCAGGGAAGCTTTTTATTTAATAGAAGATTGATTGCAACTGTACGATAGAGATGGGTTAGTTTATATCTTAACCTAAGTTTCGGTAAACAAATGAATAGCAATGAATCTTGACTCATATCTTAAGAGGCTCTCGCTAGACGGTTTCGTCAAGGGTCAGATGCATAATTAAAGCAGCCATCCTAGACACAGCGCGCATTGTTCTGACAATGCGCGCCGATTAGTTTTAAATTAACAACAGGTTTCTCTCTCACTCTACAGCCTTAACCACCGGTAACTTAGCCCCTGCCCCGTTGCCGTGGAGGTGATCCTGAGGTTTTAAATCCAGGTTTAAGACAATAAGTTTTTTGGAATTTACTTAGGTACGGAATTTCGCACCACTTGCTTTTCGATGAAGAAAAACATTGTGAAGCAATCAAACGTCCGTAGAAGATATTCAATGGCGTTTGTAAATCCACCAATCCTCTCTGGCCCACCATGGTGTATATGGCCTAGTCACCTTTCGTGGGTAGGCCTATATACTGCAGTGGACTAAAAAATAATGAAGTAACACGACAAGTTTCAGGTCAAAAACCGTGTGTAAGGGTGACAACTAGTGAGGTGGGCGCTGCTTTTTGGCGCTGAGTTCTCAGAATTAATAATGATGACTTCTGTGATCTTCTTTTCAGCTGCACACTGCTTCTGGAGCGAGGAGGAAAAGCAGCTGCCAGCTTCCGACTACGCCGTGGCTGTCGGCAAGCTGTACCGACCCTGGAACGACCAGCATGACGAACAGGCACAGAAATCTGACGTGAATGTTTTTACTTGCTAGCTTAGCATACGACCATGAAACGAGTTTTGTCGACGTGTAAAAGGTGACAGATATACAGGGTTACTGGTAATCAATTACCATTCTTATTTGGGCTTATTCTGTTCTTCAATATTTTATCAAATCTCAAAAATGCTGTTCCATAGAAATATATCGTTCACCCGCGACAAAATGTATGGAACAGCTGTTTTTTTTTAAGTTATGACAAAAGTCGCAGAACAAAAGTTGTTAGTTTTCATGTACACAATAAGCCCGATTACAGAGGCGCTAGCGTAACTATATTAGCTAAATAGCATAGTTCTGTTTCTTTTTCATTTAGGCATTCGATAGAGAGAACGCTTTTTACGCTGCTATTTAATTTACGCTGGCGCCTCTGTAATCGGGCTTATTTAGCCCCTAAAAGGAAGCTAATTGATTACTAACCTAACCTAACCCTGTATACTTTACCATTACTCTGAAATGTCGATAGAATTATTTCGTGGCGCGTATCCTAGCCCGGCTGGTCCAAACATAAAATAGACATAACCTAAAAATTATTAGGCGAAAAATAGCTTCATTCTAATTAAATTCCATTTATTTCGCAATCTGCAGAAGAACCAAAACTGACATAGCCCAGCGCATTGGCAAGTTGAATTAGCAGTGGGCAGGGCACATAGCTCGGAGGACTGATTACTGATGGGATCGTAAAGTTCTCGAGTGGAGACCACGTACCGTCAAGCGCAGCGAGCACTACATCCACCTACGCGCGAGCGACACCTACGAGGTGGACAGAAGATATTATTAAGACTGCAGAATCACGCTGGAGGCCTTTGTCCAGCAGTGACGTCATATGGCTGATGGGTGGATGGCAATTTATTTTTTTACGAGCTTTGGTCTACAATACTTGGAATAAATACATTAAAAGCGAGCTCGAGCGAATTAAATGTAATTTCTTTACCGAAATTAAAAATGCTTAATCTCATCTCATAATAATTGTCATGCATATTCTATATTCAAATGCAAATAAATTGTATAAAAAACAAACAGACCTCATTTACAAGATGGTTTTTCTTCCCAGGTGACCGATATAAAGATCCCACCTCGCTTCCAAGGTAGCGACACCAACCTCCAAGACGACATCGCCATTGTAATCGTCTCTACTCCGTTCAAGTACTCTGAAGCCGTGATACCCGTTTGTTTGGACTTTGATTTTAAATCGGATAAGACGGCTATGAAAGCGGGGAATTTGGGAAAGGTAAGGCTCAGGTGGCACTATAAGAGAGAGGCCTATACCCAGCAGTGGGATAAAGAAGGCTGTGGCTCAGAGCAAATAAAACAATCTCTGAGGGCTGTGGATGATAATGATGAAGACTCATGATACTGGGGTGGATTCAACATGGGTTCTTTTGGAAAACCTATAAGAGTAGGGCATGCAACCCGGTTAACCGAAAACCGAAAAAACCGGTTAACCGACTGCATTAGAAACTCGGTTTTTTCTAGTTATTGTAATGAAATGCTTGTCCTAGGCCTGTTAAAAGGTTAGTTTTCCTACATTATAAACCCGGTTTTTTTCGGGTCTTTTGGTTTTTATCTACGATTTTTTATATTCACATAATAATTATCTCCTTCGCAATAAAATACATTATTGTTATCTAGTTGATCTAACCTACAGAGAAATAATAAGCTATACTAGCCAAGCGAACGAAGACACTTTTTTCCATGTCTAAAATTACGTCTAATGTACCTGGTTAGGATATGTGCTAAGGATGAAATTCAAGTGCGACAGATCTCAGTTCTCAAATACGTTATAAGCGTAATGGGACGCGTTTTGTTTCGTCTTGCTTGACAGAAACGCTATCATAATCAACCGCCGCCATTTTGTTTCGTTACATTAGTCCGGCAGTCTCTACTAAGTAGTAAAACCAAGCGTGGTAAATTTTGCACGTTTGTCTTATATTTGTAAATTATATTTAAAAGAAATCTCGATTTTTGAAATTAACAAACAATAGAAATATAAATAATTACTATTATATCATCAAAATCATAGAACAATGCATATCAGGAAGACTAGACATGGAACAATCACCCGGAAAAGCTGATTTTCACGCAATCAACCAGATTAGAGAAAAACAGAGAATATAACATTCCTTTATATCTTGCTTTTGTTGACTTGCTGTTTTTCGCAAAAAATGTCATGACCGACTTCGGCCGTGTACAGAATTCACGAATATTTCGCACGGCTCGATGTAACCTTTTTGCACATTATTGTTGATTTATCAAAAATTCCGATAATCCGATCAGCCGATTTCGATAAAATTTAAGTGGAACCAATTTTGAAGTATACTCCTTGCAATAAAAAAGATTTATAGAAATCGAACCGCTATGCAAAAAGTTATGCGTGGTTATACACAACATATTTATGTATATATATATATATACGCGTCAAATTGAGTACCTCCTCGGTTCCGTCGGTTAAAAAGCATCTGATAGCATCACTCACGTCAATCTTTTTCACCTCATCTATTCTCAAAGTACTGCTGCAATAAAATTACAATCTTCTGGTCCAGCATTTCCGATAGAGAAATGTGTTAAATAAGGAGACCCACTTTCCCCGAAAATATTCATGAGCGTCCTCGAAAAAGTTTTCGGAAAGCTAGCGGCAAGCTGTGAAGGAAGTGGTGATGATGTCGGTAAGAAAGATTAACTAACTTTAATTTTTCAGACGATATCTCCTCTTCCTCAGCCAGAGAGCTACAATCAATGCTACAAAACCCAAATCACTGCAAGCCTCGAGGTTGAATTGCGGATGAACATGTTAAAGACCAAAGTGATGACCAAAGGCATCAAACGTCGGGTAACCGTCGATGACGAAGACATAAACGTTCACGATTGCATCATTCTTGGCGATAGCAATAATTCCCGAAGCAAACTGTCGAACGGATAGAATAGCTAAAACGCATCTAGACAGCGAAAGGTATGAGCTGATCACAGAGAACAATGTGTCAAACGATGTAGTGCCATCTTGGAATGTCTTTGTCTACACGGATAATGCAAAAAACAAGGAAGGAACAGGCTGCGACTATTACTCGCCGGAACTTGGGCGCAGAGAGTCCATGGCCTTGAGTAAAACTACAACAACCTTGAAAGCGGAGGCCATGGGCCTATTACTAGCCGCAAAAGCACTTGTAACCTTAAATGAGCTTTTGACAGCTACAGAAAACAGTGAGGTCCATGAAGTCATTGTGTTTACTGTTGACAGTGCTGCTACTATCTACGCACTCAAAAGACCTGGAACAAGGTCTAGAGCTACCGTTGAGTGTCATGCGACACTTCAAACTCTTTCAAGTAAACATAGAACAATCGTGCGCTGGACAAAGTGTCACGGACTATGTTCAGGCAACAACATAGCCAACACCCTTGCCAAAGAGGGGACGAGAAAACAGGTAGGGGACGAGGCATCAAAACACTGTAAGCCAACAGCGGCGGAAGTGCGCGAGTTGCTGCGTTGTCATACCGAAAAAGAACAACAGAATATGTGGAACAAAAGGGAGGACTGCAAGTTCTCTAAGGCTGCTTTCCCCAATCTAAATAGAAACATCACAAACCTATTGAAGTTGCAGCGGCAAGATCTTCGACTTATGGTAGGACTCATAACTGGTCACTGCAACTTAAATAGTCACATGTATAAACTTGAAGCCACTGACAGCCCACTTTGTCGTGGCTGTTTGCAGGAAAACGAATCTGTAGAGCATGTTTTGTGGCACTGCAAGGCCACGGAAGTCACTAGAATAGCTAACCGGTTGCATGATGCTTCTGCATTATCATCAGCTTTGTCATCTACATCGCCATCATCTCATTCACCATCTAAGCTACTGGAGCAGTTATGCCAGCGGCCCAGAGCCACACTCCGTTACTTTGAGGAGCTGGGCTGGCTCGGGTAGACGCTGCTGGGGGAAATGCACAAAACACACCATGCGGGACGTCAGTGCAGGACTTTTCGCCCCTACTTCAAATTAAATCTATCTTAGCCAAATAGTCAACTTCCAGGCGAGACAAGACCAAGAAGAACAGAGAACGCTCGAAAGAGCTATTGGGCCATGAAAGAGCATATGAACAGACACATTCCGATCACACTAAAGCGCAAGATATGATCGTATGTATTCTTCTCATTTTGACTTATGGTATACAAACATGGTCTTTAACTAAGGTCTAAAAGTCGAAACTCAAGGTTTGCCAAAAAGCGATGGAGCGCAGTATTCTCGGTGACCGGCTAATAAACCGAGTACGAAACACCGAACTGCGTTCCAGAACTCAAATCAAAGATGTAGCTTTCACAGCCGCTAAACTGAAGTAGCAGTGGGCCAGGTAAGTCAGTAGCATGCCAGAAGACGTTTGGGCTAAAATCACTCCCAAATGGAATCCCAACTCGGTGCGGCCTCGTGGCAGACTATCTATTAGATAGCGCGATGAACTGACTACATTTAATCCAAATTGGCAGGCATCAGCACAAGACCGACATAACTGGAAACCTCGAGGGGTGGCCTTTGCCCACCAATGGGAGAGTACAGGCTCATAAACAAACAAACAAACCATTATTTTCAGTATTTTCATTTACTTACTAAAAAAAAACCGAAAAACTCAAAAACTCGGATTACCCGGTTTTTTAAATCAAAACCCGAAAAACTTGGTTTTCCAAAACCTTCCGGTTTTTGCATGCCCTAGTAGGTGTGGGTACAAATCAAACTTAATGGTGTCTGTGGACAAGAGGCGAGTTGTTGCGCAGTAGAAAATGCGTATGTCAACTTCACTTTCACTCCATTAGGTTTAATTTCTACCTATAAAGTTCTTTTTCCCTATAATAGCAACCGTAATACAATGGTGAATGACACAAGAATGTTGTTTATGTTAACAAAATGGTGTGTTCTAGAGCGCGGAGATTGACACCGTAAAGTGACAGGGAACTGATAACATCAGCAATAATACGGCCGCTATATGACGGCCTGATTCCTTAGTAATCATATCTACTTCGTTTAAATATACTAATGTCGTGAAACCCGCATGACTGAACTTTGATGTGAAGGCGGATAAGAGAGCTATGACGGAAAATTAGGGAAAGTTGGGTCTGATGATATTGGGGTGGATTCAACATGAGTTTTCCAAAGATATATATTCATTGAAAACTACAAAATCTAACCATTAATGAGTATAGGCTAAAAATTATGGACCACCAAGGCTCTACGATAAATCCTATCGAGGAGTTTTCTGGTTTAAGAATATTTAATAATCTCTAAAGAATTTACAAAAATTCGCTTACTGAGATTACACACTTTTCATAAGTACATTTTTGTTTTAAAGCGCAAAGTGCAGACTTATCCAAAATAAAAAGTAAAAAGCAAACTATAAAAACATCGTGGAATTTCGGCAACACTATAAATATACCAAAGTACCTAAAAATCAGCAGTATAAAAAATATTTAGTTTTATGCATGTGAGGTAGTTTTACTGTTTATTTCTGTCAGCGCGGCGACGACGGCCGACTCGTACAAAATAAGTGAACTGCGATATAAAGCCCGTGACATACTGTAGTTTATTGATTAAATTAGATTATTGCATGAAATATGAACGAAGGATCTTATTTTAATATTAACTACCTATTGTAGTGTACTAAGGGTTGTGGCACAATGCGACATAATTTTTTTTATTATTATATTTTTTTTATTATTTAATCTAGATTTTTATTACACATGTCCATATTATAATAATTAAAATTATTGTAAGTACACCATTTGGTACGTACACATTATACGTACGAGGAATTTTTCAACACGTGGACTTTTAGTAACTTTTTGAAAGTGGAAAATGTTTTAGCTTGTTTTATATCTTTCGGTAATTTATTATACAGATAAGCTCCCTCAAAGGTTATATTTTTTATTCCATAGTTTGTTCTAGGATTTTTTGCTAAAGATAAATTATTCGCTTGTCTCGTTAGAACTTTTTGTGCGTCTATTTTTTTTGTAAAAGTTAATTGTGTATGTATGTCTTTTGTTAAAATTTTCCTAATGAGAATGCACGTATTATATTTGTATATTTGAGGGATGTTCATCAGTTTAGTTTCCTGATAAATCTTTATAGTTGGTGTAAGGTAATCGTATTGAAATAGTGATTTGATGATTTTATTTTGGCCGATTTGTAAGATTTCCAGATTTGTTTTAGCTGCCGTTCCCCAAACTTCAATCAAGTAATCTAAGTGAGGTTTAACCATAGCATTGTATATTATATATCGTACTCGATTTGGGAGGCATCGGGCCATACTGCGAAGTGCACCTGTCAAGGATGTAAGTTTACCTCTAATATACTCTAAATGTGGTTTCCAAGTCAACTGCTTATCAAGAATTAGACCTAGATACTTTTCTTTACTAATTTCGTTTATAATTTTGCCGTGAATTTTTAATTGGTCAAATGGGCCGATTTTTTTATTTTTAGCCGAGAATATTATATAATTTGTTTTAGAAGTATTAATTGTTAGCAAATTTGACAATAACCAAGTGGTGAGGAGGTCTAAGTCTTGTTGTGCGTTTTCTATTATGTGAGTGATAGAATTTCCCGAATAAAATAGACTAGTGTCATCCGCATACAATGTAATATCCCCTTTAAGCCCAATTTTGTGGATGTCGTTAATGTAGACCAAAAACAACAGGGGTCCGAGAATGGAACCTTGTGGGACACCAAATGTAATTAATTGAGGTAAACTCTCTGTTCCATCTATTTTGGTAATCTGGTATCGATTTGATAGATATGATTGAAAAATTTTATAGGCAAAACCGGTTATTCCGATAGCTTTTAATTTTGATAAGAGCTTTGTATGACTGACTGTATCGAAAGCTTTTTTTAAATCGATAAAAATTCCTAGGTTTATCCGTTTTTTATCAATATTAAGTTTAATTGATGTTACCAGATCGACGGCGGCTGCGACTGTGTTTGATTTAGGTCGAAAACCATATTGTTTTTTGAACAAGAAATTTTTGGATTCTAAAAATTCCGTGAGTCTATTATGTAAAATTTTTTCAAACACTTTTGATAGAACGGGTAAGACAGATATCGGTCGATAGTTTCCAGGATCCGTTTTATTACCTGATTTATAAATAGGAGTTACTTTAGCTACTTTTAGGGAATCTGGAAATTGACCCGTAGTTAAACATTTATTAATGCATTTTGTTAAATTTTCAATTACTAGGTCCTTGACACATTTTATCATTTTTGTGGTAATGCCGTCTATACCAGCGCTAGTATTGGTGTCTAGATTATCGATAATTATTGATACTTCGTCTACAGTAGCAGGTTTTAAATCAGTGAGAAGATGTTCATCGCATTGGGGGTTGGCAAGTATAGTTTTTGGGGTTGAATGATACTCTTTTGGTATTTTACTAGCCAGTTCCGCACCTATATTAGTGAAAAACGTGTTGAAACATTCACATATTTGTTTTGTATCTGAGATCTGACCACTAGACGTGTTTAATTTTATAGGAGTTGATTGGTTTTTTGTTTTGTTATTAGCTAAGTTATTAATAAGTTGCCACATTTTTAAAGGATTTTTATCGCAGTTCTTAAAAGAATTAAAATAGTACTGATTTTTTGTTCTCTGTATAGTTGCGTGTACGTTATTTCTCTGTTCCAAAAACTTCTGTTTCAATTCACCGTCTTCGTATGACTTCTTGAGGTTGTACCATATCATATTTCTTTTGTTAATCATGTCAAGTAAGTCTTTGTTGATCCAATCTTTCTTTGGTGGGTTTTGGAATTTTATTTTGGTTATCTTGCTTTGCGAGATTGCTTTCAATAAAGCAGCTTCAAGTATTGTATATTCAGTTTCCATGTCATCCACAGCCGAGTCTTTAAGCATTTGATATAATTTTTTGTAATTCACTGCTTCATATTGTATTCGTTTTACTGGTACCGGTTTAACTCGTTTCACTTCTAGGTATATTTGTCTGTGATCGGAGAAAGACGTCTCAATTAAGGCCATGTGAAATGTATTTTCTTTTAAAGACGTACTAACATGATCAAGTATTGTCGCAGATGTTTCAGTTTTACGGGTACAATATTCCTTGTCAATTTTATTTAATATTCTTAAGTCATTCTCTTTTAGTACCATCTTATATTCTTTCGTGGAACTTTCTTTGCTAAGTAAGTTTAAATTCATGTCTCCAAAAACTATACATCTCTTCCTGTTTGACAGTTGGTTACTAAAAACATCAAGAAACTTTTTAACGTTTGATGACGGCTGTTTATATACAACTCCAATATCCAAAGAGAGGTTTTTCAGATGAATCCATAGATAATGATTATAATCTTCATAGTTTTCATCGATATATTCATGCTTTAAGTTGTTGTGTACATACAGTGAGACACCACCTCCTAACGATTTTGTTCTGTAGTTATAGTAATGATTATAGTTTGGTAAGTGAAGTCGCTTAGCATCATCTTCATTCTTGATCCAAGTTTCTGTGATAACTATAATATCCAAGGTTTTTTGAAAGGTTTCCACAACACATCTTAGTTCATCATGTTTGCCTTTTTTTACTAAACTCCGGGCGTTTGCATACAAAAAATTTATCGTCTTTGAGGTTGTTTTTATACTATTATAATTATGTGTTACTTGATAGGTTACTATTCTTTCATCCTGTTCTTCTAAAACATTTTCTTGTTCTAGTTTTTTGACTCCTTTTTAATTATTTTTGGAACTCCCTTTAAATACTTAATTGTCAAATCATTTTCCCCGCTATCTTGACGTCTTTTTAGTTCAAGTTTGAGATTCATGATGTACTTCTGTTGCTGTGGAGTTTGGTCAGAATAGATTCGAATTCTATCGGATTTCAAGCTAGTTTGATTGCGTAGTAATGTTTTAGCTGTGTCTTCACAAGCAAAAAATACTTTTAAAGGACGCGTTTTCTTCCCATCATATTTTCCAAGTCGCAGGATTCTTTTTTCCTTTGGGCAGTCTGGATAAATAGTTGATATGATTGTACGAAATTCGTCACTATCAGCTTTTTGTCTGGCCACTGGATTGTCTAGGTGTTGTTCAGGAACTCCAACCACAATTATATTTCTACTTCTTTCTGCACGTTCTTGTAATTCTACCATCATATCATCATATGTGACCGAAGAATGAGGCTGTGGTATCAGTGTAGGCCGTGATTTTAATTGAAGAATTTCATCTTGCAGCTTAGAAATCTTTTCTTCATTTGTAACTACAACACTTTTCAACGTAGTCACCTCCGATTTAAGATTGTTATTTTCTGCTATCAAACATTCAGTTGTTATTTTAATGTCATTCAATTGCTCTTTGATTGAAGACGTATTTTGACTGATGATACTTATGTTATCATTGTGTTGTTTATTGGTCTCCTTGAATATATCTAAGATTTCTTTCTTGAAAGCATTGAACTGATGTGCGAATTCGTTTTCAGGTTCTTTTCTCTTTCGCGTAGAAATATTCGTTTTGAACGTTTCCGAACTAATATCCAAAGTGATTTTAGACAGATCCGGTTGTGAACTACTCCCACTACCGGACGATGCTAAGTTCGGGGACAACTTTTTCGGAGAGTGAGAGACACTCATTATTCCGGTTCAACTTATATCTTCGACAAGTGCTTAGTGTGTACGCACCTTTAGATTGCGCAAGTTGTTCGGATTTTGTCGATGCTCACTGCGTCTCATTCACTCGGGTGGTACTAATAGCAGGTAAACTGAAAATCTTGCAGGTGAGATTGAACTTTAACGTAATATAAATAGCACTGGGATTCGCGTGTAAGCGTATTTTAAATTTAAACTTGTACTTGGACACGTCTGCTCACTGCGCCTGCGATGCGCGATTATTTTTGGCAGTCAAATGATGATAAAACCCGCCTTACAATGATTTCTTTGGAATTAATGTACAGAATTTCAAATCACTAGCCTTTTGGTGGGGAAAAATATCGTGAGACAACGTATGTACGCCATAAAAGACATTCGATGGCGTTTGTGAATACACCCCAATCCGCACTGGCCAGCGTTGTAAATATGTCTCAATCACACTTTTTTGGTCGGTGAAAAAAAGTGACAGGGAATTATGAAAATGGCAGGTCCAGTACAGTACAGTATGTGATGTTGATAGAAGGTTTGTTTTAAAGTGTTTTCAACCTACGGAGGTTTTCAACTATCTTAGGAGGTAATTAAGTCTACACGTCTTGTTACAGAGTCTGTTGTCCGATATTGATCCTTCTTTTTTTTATTAGAAAAATATGTACCCCAAAGTTCTTTTGAGACCCGTATAAGTTTTATTGAAATTGACTAGCTGAATTTTGAAAGATTTTATTGCATTGATTGACGTTGGTTCTGCTAACTTTGGCGAAAAATAATTAATAAGGAAATAAATTATAATTATTTCGTCTTCACCAGGTAGGGGGTTGGGGTTTGACAGGCGAGGACGGGCCAGCGTCTCCGGTGCTCAAAGTGGTGGACCTGCCTGTGGTCCCCATAGACAAGTGCATCGTCGAGTCGGACCTCGCGTTCAAGGCCTACATCACTAGCGACAAGATTTGCGCGGGCTATCAGAATGGTAAGTTCACTTTGATTTTCTTTCTATAAAATGCTAGTTTGGGAATAATAGTTATTTGTTATATAAGAGTACAAAGTTGCTTACTAACCGCGTGCTCAATTTTGAAGACAGAGCAAGCGAAGGATCCTAAAATTGAATCACGAGCGAATCTTTGTACTCGAGTGCAACACGTTACTTTTCATCCCACTTCAGCGAAGAAATGACTAAATTCGTCTACATATAGTTCTGTTTCAAATATTTCTCGCGTGATTGTTGAGAGAGAAAGCTCATTTGCGCATTATTAACAGTTTCAGTCAATTCTGTTGGCGCCAAATAAACTTCCTCGTCGCTAGAATCATTAATTTTAGGTTTATCAATTGTTTTCATGTTTCTTGTTGTTAACACCTGCCCCCCTACCGCCTAAGAAATAGCAATCTTAATAGCAACCGTTTATGACTTCATTTTAGTCATTTGGCACCGCCTATGTGACGTTAGCCATCAATTGCTTTGCGCGGATTGCGAAAGCAATCGTTGAATGAACAACTTTGATGGCTAACGTCACATAGGCGGTGCCAAATGACTAAAATGAAGTTATAAACGATTGCTATTACGATTGCTATAGCTTAGGCGGTAGGGGGGCAGGTTTTAACCATTAACAATACGTGAAAAGAAATGGGTGCGCGAACTACTTACCTATTTAAAAAGTACACCAAGAAGGTTCCGAGTATGAGTTTTTAACAAATTAAAAGAAGGTTGTAATATTTTCTGTGAATAAATTTGCTCAACAGTTAAATTTGACCAACGTCCCGGCTTCTGATTGAGCTGAAATGTTGCACGTATATGTATATCGCGAAACAATGCAGTAATGTGGTAACAAAGAGCTGATTTGATGATAGAGTCAGAAGGTGGCCATAGGAACTCCTGTACTGACCAAGATAGACCCGTCGTGTCTACTCGTTTGCTCGTTTGTCGTGTCGTGTGTGCTCGTTTTACTTGTCTTGGCCTGCAATCTGCTGCTACATGATATACAGGATCTCAAAAGCTTGTAATTATAAATATATTAACATATATTTATTAAAATTTATTTTTTGTTTGCCAACTTTTACATTTTCCTTTTTGAATTATAGGTACAACAGTTTGCATAGGCGACAGTGGAGGTGGCCTGGTTTTCCTCGACAAAGAGAACTTGTCTTACCGCTATTACCTCCGAGGGATAGTCTCAGGCGCACCACAGAATGACCACCTCTGTAACACCCTGGCCTGGGCTACCTTCACACATGTGCTGCACCATGAACACTTCATCAGAGAAACGGTAATAAGCATTTTAGTAAACCGTAGCCTACCCAGGAAGCGTGATTAGGCCATATCCACCACGCTGGCCCAATGCGGGTTGGAGGATTCACATACGCCACATTCTTTCTACGGACGTATGCAGGTTGCTTCACGATGTTTTCCTTAACCGAAAACCCAGCGGTGTAAATATTTGTACTTAACGTAGAAGTTTCAAACGAAACTCATTGTTATGGGATCGGGATTTAAATCCTCAAACTCCCGATAGCCGCCCATAACACAAACTTTTTTCAAAAACTGGCATGTGGTAACTAACGTTTGACAAACCCACGAGTAGTCAAATGATTTTAGCACGAAAAAATATTCAAAAATTGGTTATATCTTAAAATAATTACTTGACAAACTTTTATTCTATAAAGTATTGTAACGCAGTAGGCGCACGCCCGTTGTAGGTATGCAGTAACTATGATGTAATCTACGATGTTTACGTGATCACGCTTCTAGGATGCTCTGTTGTTTTGCGTTTTTTTTTGGTGCCTTTTGTCTTCGGTTTTATGGTTTTATGACTCGAGCGGGGTCGGCCTTTGTCTGCCGTCGTTGTTTAGTTTTTTTGATGTTTTCGTATTGGCGTAACAATAGGGAAGTCTCGAACTTTCAAGTTGTTTATTTTTCAACACAATAGCGTTTATTAGATCTAGTAATGTCACGAATTATCTAGTGAATTCCAGACTGTAATAACTGATATAAATACGCCGGATGACCCTTGGGGACTCCGTTTTTCGTTTACCGTCGAAGCGAAAACATCTCGTGTTCTAGTGCGACACCAATGATTGTGAAGTTACTAGTTTGTGTGAATATCAGTGTCAGTGTGAAGTGTTTGTGCGAATCAGTTGTGTCGTGTGCTTTTGTGATTTTTGTGAAGTGCAGTGAAACTCAGGCATCATTAAACACTAAAGAAGCTTTGGCTCAAGCCTTAGAAGTCGAGGCTGTACGAAATACAGTGAAGGATATCCAACATATAAAAGAGGTAAAGGACGCATCACTTCGTACAAGGTTTGGCCCTAGATGCTACAACTGCGACGAACGAGGTCATTTATGGCGGGATTGCCCAATGCCATGGCGAACTAGGGACGATCGACTATTGGAAGAACGGACGGATCGTGAGGCGATGCATTCACTATGGAGGAATAAACGACCTGCTGAAGAAAGCAGAAATTGGCGAGTGTTAACCGGGCCAGAAAAGCCTGAGATTTTGATATGACAAGCTCACGATGGGAACAGCCTGATCATCAATGGTGCCACCGACGGAACTTCGTGCAAGCTGACATTGGATACTGGAGTTTCTCGCACTATCATCAGTTTCCGTTTGGCTAAGCGCTTTCTTCCGAACTTCGAAAGCTTCAAAACAATTAGGACACCTCCACTTATAAGTTGTCTTGATTGTCGATATGTGAGGTTCCCACAACACGGGCCTAGAGCCTAGTGTGGGACCACTGTCTGGACTTAGTGTGGATCTACTGTAGTATTTTTAATGGAATGTAGTATTGTGTTGTCCTAATTTAAAATATGAAAAATTCTATTGTATTCCACTGTATGTTGTCAAAGATAATAAAAATTACTTACTTACTTACTTAGTTCAACTTCTGACAGCGACCGGTCAGCACATATCCGTCCGAGGAGAGAAGCTGGTGGAGTTAAAGTTGGGTGAGAAAACCTTCCAACACAAAGTCATTGTGGCAGATAAAGTTGACGATTGCATTCTGGGTCTTGACTTCATGCGAGAACATCATTGTAAGATTGACGTCAACCAAGGAATCTTGAAATGTGGAAGAGAAAAAATCTTCATGGAAGGCGCCATATCAGGAAAGGGGTTTATTGTCTGCAGAGAACAGTCCTTCCACCTAGATCGGAAACCATTGTGGCAGTTAGATTACCGCCGAAGTTGGGACATCAACAACGATGTGTGTTAATAGAACAATCGGAAGGTGATCAACCATGGTTAGTGGCCCGAAATTTGGTGAGGACTACTAATACTGCTGTGGTGCGTGTGCTCAACACAAGTAACGAGGAACAACTCATCAAAGGAGGAACCCCGTTTGGTACATGCGAAGAAGTAGACTGAATGCGCAGATGCCAAGAACAACCAAAGGAGAAATACAACTGTGCTAGGAGTTACAACGTGTCAACATTATTAGAAGATTCCCTGTAAAGATCTCTCGGAAAAAAATCTTCTGATGGCGAAGAAGACGCTACAGCACTTTACCGACATATTTGCCCTCGATGATGCTGTCAACGGGAAAACTGGATTAGTAAAGCACACAATAAATACAGGAAGCGTGCCACCGATTCGACAACAGCCAATAAAGATACCAGTTGCCAGAGAAAATGAAGTTGAGTCAATGATTGAAGACATGGCACGCAACGGTGTGATAGAACCGTCATCTAGCCCGTGATATTCTCCAGTAATTCTAGTGAACAAGAAGGACGGCAGTATGCGGTTTTGCGTTGATTATCGACGACTCAATGACGTAACGAAGACGGACAGCTACCCTTTGCCGAGGATTGATGATACGTTGGACACACTGACAGGCATGAAGTGGTTCACTACGCTGGACTTGAAGAGCGGGTACTGGCAAGTGGAAATAGACCCTAAAGATAAAGAGAAGACCGCATTTTCTACGGGAAAAGGACTGTGGCAATTTAAAGTGATGCCGTTTGGTTTGTGCAACGCCCCCGCTACGTTTGAAAGGCTAATGGAGTTAGTGTTCGCTGGATTGATCGGAGATGCATGCCTTGTCTATTTGGACGACATCATAATTGTGGGAAAATCTTTCGAAGACCACCTGTAAAACCTGGAACGAGTATTGACAAAGATTCACGCAGCTAACCTCAAGCTGAGTCCGAAGAAATGTTCCTTCTTCAAGAGGCAAGTAAATTTCTTGGGACATCTGATTTCCGAGGCTGGAGTACAGACAGATCCAGAAAAAGTCAGTGCTGTTAAGGATTGGCCGGTGCCAACAGACAAGACGGAAGTCAGATCATTCTTGGATTTATGCTCCTACTACAGGCGATTCGTAAAGAACTTTGCTGACATCGCTAAGCCGTTGCATAGACTGACTGAGGAAAAACGACCCTTCTTCTGGGGCGAAAATTGCGACTCAGCTTTTCGAGAACTAAAGGAGCAACTTTGTAATACGCCTATTCTTGGCTTTCCGGACATCGAGAACGAGTTTATCGTGGACACTGACGCCAGCAACACCGGCTTTGGAAGAGTATTGTCGCAAAGAAAAGGAGACCAAGAAGTGGTGATTGCGTATTTCAGCAAATCCCTGTCCAAGCCAGAAAGGAACTACTGTGTGACAAGAAAGGAGTTACTTGCAGTGATGAAGACATTGCGCCATTTTAGCGAATACCTGCTCGGGCGAAAATTCCATCTGAGGACTGACCACGCTGCTCTGAAGTGGCTACTGCAATTTAAGGATCCCGAAGGCCAAGTGGCAAGATGGATTGAGCAACTACAAGAGTTCGACTTCACCACGGAGCATCGCAGTGGTAAATCTCATGGCAACGTAGATGCACTGTCAAGAAGGCCATGCTCAGAGGACTGCAAGCATTGCTCAAGACAAGAGTCGAAAGATCCAGTACCTGTCAGAATGCTCAAAGCTGACATCGGCGACGAAAGGAAAGAAACCCTTCAGGCTGCACAAAAAGAAGACGTCGACATCAAGCCGATTCTCGAATGGATAGAATCAGATGACTGGGGTGCTATTGCTTCACTGAGTGTTACGACAAAGAGCTATTGGGCGCAATGGGATAGCCTGGTGCTACAAGAGGGAGTACTGTGCCGAAAATGGGAAAATGCTCGAGGCAACCAGTGCCATCTCCAAATGGTTGTGCCCAGAGCAAAAGTACCCGAAGTTTTGAAGCTTTTCGACAAAGGGTTTTCTGACGAAGGGTTTTCGGGAGAACATTTGGGAGTGAAATGGACACTGTTGAAGATTCGAGACACTGTTGAAGGTTTTACTGGATCAACTGCAGAGATGACGTAGAAAACTGGGTACGGAAATGTACGAGCTGTGCATCAGTGAAAGGTCCGCATACCCGCAGCCGAGGAGCATTAAAGCTGTATAATGTTGGAGCACCATGGGAGCGAATTGCGCTGTATGTGGCCGGACCATTTCCTGTGAGCGAAAGTGGCAACAAGTACTTCCTTGTCGTCATGGATTACTTCACCAAGTGGACAAGCATATCCCAGCCATTTATGTTGTCATACCGAAGTGCTGTTCATGAGAGCACCAATGTCACTCCCGCTTATGCCAATTTCGGCCGTGAATTACGGCTACCAGCCGATTTAATAACTGGTGTCCCACCAGATTCTCCACAACCCATAACTGAGTACGCCAGTGACCTCCGGAACAAGATGAACGACATCTATGAGCACATTAGAGAGTATGGCCAGCAAACATCGGAAAGAATGAAGACTCGATACGACAGAAGGACAAAAACCCAGGAAGGCTCGCTGGTATGGCTACACAACCCTATACGCAGTAAAGGGAAATCTCCAAAGCTACAAGCCAAATGGGATGGACCATACCGAGTGGTGACCAAGATCAACGACGTGACGTTCCGCATACATAAGGGACATCGAGGTGCTCCCAAGATAGTTCACGTGGATCGATTGACGTGACATTACGGGTGCAACGATGCTCGGGGCGAGCATTTCTTAGGAGGGGGTAGTGTAACGCAGTAGGCGCACGCCCGTTGTAGGTATGCAGTAACTATGATGTTATCTGCGATGTTTACGTTATTACGCTTTTGGGGTGTTCTATTGTTTTGCGTTTTTTTTTTTGGTGCCTTTTGTATTCGGTTTTATGATTCGAGCGGGGTCGGCCTTTATCTGCCGTCGTTGTTTAGTTTTTTGGTGTTTTCGTATTGGAGAAACAATAGGGAAGTCTCGAACTTTCAAGTTGTTTACTTTTCAACACAATAGCGTTTATTAGATCTAGTAATGTCACGAATTATCTAGTGAATTTCAGACTGTAATAACGGATATAAATACGCCGACTGAACCTTGGGGACTCAGTTTTTCGTTTACCGTCGAAGCGAAAACATCTCGTGTTCTAGTGCGATACCAGTGATTGTGAAGTGACAAGTTTGTGTGAATATCAGTGCCAGTGTGAAGTGTTTGTGCAAATCAGTTGTGTCGTGTGCTTTTGTGATTTTTGTGAAGTGATTGTGTGCAATAAAGTGCAAATGATTAATCGGCGTTTTAACTGATTATCTAAGAACCCATCTCGTAACTGTATTATTTGACAAACAATTCTTTTAATTTTTCAACTAGTAAATGTTTATTAAAAACCCACACTTGACACATTTTTATTTTATGAAATGTCGTTTCACAAGCTGTTTAATTTATATTTGGGTATAATACTTAACTAATGTCTAAAAATACTTGGCACTACTGTGGATTTTCCGAAAACAAAATAAACCAATAAAAGGTTATACGCTTTAAACAGGGTAAGGTACACCCCAAATTCTAGAAAAATTAGGTCCGACGATGAGCGAAGCGACAAACACTTTAAATGCGACACACACGTGTCATATTTATTTAGTTTTTGATGTGCTAGGTTACTAACGACTATAACGCAAAAGCCGAGCGAGTGAAGCGAGTATCGCTAAGCAATTTTTTGTATGACAAGGTTTCATTTGGCAGAATTATTAAGGTGCCGTGGCAGCGGCCGGCGAAGTGCCGGAAATGAATCGCTTTTAAAATAGGTGTCGAACATAAGGTAGGTTAGGCTAGGTTAGAACATGACAAACAACGCACGAGCAGAGCTAGCGAAGCGAGGGTGCACGAGCCAATCTAGCGTAGTGAGCGTGCCGTGGCAGCGGCCGGCGAAATGCTAGAAGCAAATCACTTTTGTAGATTAGTTGTGAAACGAAAAAGTAGGTTAGGTTAGAACAAATGGAATGAATCGCTTTTAAAATAGGTGTCGAACAAAAGGTAGGTTAGGCTAGGTTAGAACATGACAAACAGCGCAAGAGCAGAGCGAGCGAAACGAGCGTGCCGCGGTAGCGGTTGGCGAGTGCCAGAACCAAATAGGTTCCTGTCTACTAGTCTATACATGGTTATTTCTAATCAATTAGCATCGTTATGTACATCAAAACTAACAACTATTGTTCTACTACTTTTGCCAAAACTAAAAAAAAAAACAATATTTTTTAAGAGAAATATCCTTCCTAGTCAAAAATCGCCAGAGACAATAAATCTTAAAATTTGTAAAATCGCTGTACCGAGTTTCATCGAGTTTCCCTTGTAAAATGAGAGTTGTACACTAAAAGCAACAACCAAACTAACTAAAATCCCTACAAAATAATATGAAAAAGACAGTGCCCTAGTTTTATTTGCTCGATAAATAATTTATTTAATTGTTCGCAGATATCGAAGAAATCAAAAACTACTTCTGCTCTCAAAAAGTAAAACCACTGTATTAGACATCTTGGAGCTCCCAAAAGGAAAAGAAATACAATGTGGAACAAAAAGGTTGAATAATACTGAAGGGCATGTATGTGTATCCAGTCATTAATCATGTGTATGAATTTTAAACTTCAAAAGCTATGTTATTTTTTCCATATAAAACTAATAAATATTTTTGTTCGTATTATTTTGATCATCTTTTACATATAAGAACAGTTGCGGACGCTAGCGCGCAGCAAATTATCGCGTCGCCTTTGAAAAAGAGATTTCAGGGCAAGTTGCGCCAAATATTATGCACAGCGTAGCAGCAAGCGCCCAGCCCAGCGAAACACGGAAAGAGAGACGTCCGCGTCGGCTGCGCTGCGACCTACCCAGCCACCTTACGCCTTTTTCTCGGCCTTCTTGGGCAGGAGCACGGCCTGGATGTTGGGCAGCACACCTCCCTGTGCGATCGTAACGCCGGAGATCTTCATCAAACCTATACATACTTACTAACATTTTTAGAACTTAGACCATCGTAGTCGTCTAAGTTGTCTTACAAGCTTTCCAAATGTTCACGAGAACAAATCGTTAAAATATTGAAAGAGGAACAAACATACATACAAACTTACATGTTTAAAAATTTGTGGGATTAATTGGAAAATCCTAAAGTAAGCTTTAGGACAAAGAACGATTTTTTGTATAATCGTGTAACCTCCCTAGTTTTATTTACTAAAAATATTTATATTCCAAGTACAGATGTAGGTAATAATTATTTTCTGCATAAAAATGGCGCAACCAACTGCAACCGTGTACAGAATTCGCGAGTAGTTCGCACGGATCGATGCGATCGATGTAGAATTTGAACATTACTGTTGTTTTATCAAAATGGCTCAGAGGATTTCAATAAAATTTAAATGGGACCAATTTCAAAGTATACTCTTTCCATTAAAAAAATAATTATCGAAATCAGACAACCATGTAAAAAGTTATGCGTGATTATACATAAAAAATATGTGCGTCTAATTGAGTACCTCCTCCATTTCGTCGGTCAAAAAACCTGCTTCGTGGGAATTCCATACCCTGAGTCATTATCCATACATTATCACAAAGTCTTGTTATGCAAAGTGCAAGATTTTTATAGGTGTATTTACAGGGTTATTTCTTTAGGGGTCTATTCTGTACATCAAAACTAACAACCTTTGTTCTGCGACTTTTGTCATAACTCGAAAAAAAAGTGTTGTTCCATAGAAAAAGATCGTTCACCCGCGACTAAAATATATTGAACAGCTGATTTTTGACAGCTGAAGTTATGACAAAAGTAGCAGAAGAAAAGTTGTTGGTTTTGATGTACAGCAAAAGCCCCACCATAATGAACAACTTTTACTATGGGAGCTCCAGGCGAATGAGTGGGAGGAGACAGCGCTACATCGTGACCAATGGCGTTCTCTGGTGTAGGAGGTAAAGACTCATTCCAGGTCGTTTCGCCAGAGAAGTTTAATAAGGGAACTACTACGAAATCGCAAAAAAAAATTCAGGTATTTCAAACAAAAAGTTTAGGTACCTATTTACTACAAAACTAATGGTGCAGTAGATAATTTTCTTCACCCCACCGATTATGTCGAAGTGGAGGTGGGCAGGGCACATAGTTCCTAGGACAAATGACCAATGAAGTCGCAAAGTTCTCGAATGGAGACTACGTACCGGCAAGCACAGAGTAAGACTTCCATCGACAAGGTGATCGATTATCTAATATTATGTCCTTGAGCCGTTATTCGAAGCCTTTTAAACATATATATTGAGAATGCATCTTCCGTTTCCGGCCGTATTTGCGGTTGTAGTTCCCTCTGTTGGGCTAAAATGGCAACCCAGGCCGCCACGTTCCCAGGCAGCGTATAGTTCTCCTCATTGGCGTCTTAACTTCCGTGCCGTTAAGTTACGTTAACGCTGTTAGCGTTCGTCGTTATTTCAAAATGATTTCACAAAATTATTTTACTTCTATTGTTATAAATAACTTAAATAGGTTGTAGTTTCAAAATATTTTTTCTGAAAGTGAATTAATTCAATTTGGAAAGTTATATTTCTACCTACATAAGGACTGAAATAAAATATGCGAAAAATTCGTAAAGTTGTTCACGTGCTCGAGGACGAACCTAGTCGACGTCATCGTCCTGTAGCGGTACTAGGAACCGCGGGAATATTACAAATCAGACCTCCACGCCGCCGTCGCTGTGGGGACCACCACTTGGGCTGCAGGTGGTGACCACGTGACCGCCAAGTCGCTGAGGATGTAAGCTTCAAAAAGAGTAAGGTAGTAGAACACCTTACTGACCAGGTATGGCAAATTCAAAACTATATCTGTTGTACATACTACCCTCGGGTACAGACACGCACGTAGCCGCTGGTCGGTCCCAAGACACCAAAATACCTCAGAGTAGAATTATTCCGGCGCCGATCTAGCAGATCGAGGCTTCTATAGAGGTGCCCGCCGAGGCGGCCCTTATAATTACAATTAATTTTGAAAATATCTGACAATTGCAAATATATGCTGATAACTACTACTATTAAACCAGGAAAAAGTAGGGCTATTTGTTTCAATGAAAGGTATTTTATTCGGAGATTGATTGCAACGTTTTAATGTTGAAAACGATTAAGTTCGGTAATAGCAAACAATCTTGATTGCTACGATAAAATGACACATGTTTTTCGTTTTAAGCATGAAAATGTTCAAGCAATTCATTTAATTTTCGAGCGACTTGTTCTCGATGGTCTGGTAATACTTGGCGGTCACTGAAACTACCAAGACTATTTCATAAGATACCCCCATTAGGGTGTCCCTTATATGGCAAAAAAAATTTTTTTTTAGAATTTCGAAACTCATACCCTCTCCTTTTTTTATAAATGCTAAAATGTACTTAAATATGAAATTTCATATTTGTAGCATGATTGCAACCCGTGCCGACCGAGCTCTAAAGTTTAATAAAAAATGGTGTTTTGGCCTGACATTTTGGTTTGATCCAAAACTAATTGAAATGCAACAATTAAAGTAAATATGAGTAAGAATAAAATAACATCAACATAAACTTTTATTTAAATACAAATTATAATAATAATTAATTAGGGTAACTTCCCTTTAGTGTAGTTTTTTTACAGTCTGGATACAGATTTCTATGTTCCTGAACACAACGCAACAAAAACTGTTTTTGCTCATCTTCAGCCGTGATAAGTCCATCAAGATCTTGCATTGATTTAACAGCTCTTTCTTTTCTTCATAAATATGATGACGACAAGCAAAAAGCAGTAATTCCTTTTCTAAAGTCTGCTCCAAAATAGCACAAGCTACACTGAAACGGCCAGTATTTGAAGCTGTTGTATCGCAGCACATCATCTGTACTTTATCATGGAGATTCTAGTCAAAGAGTGCAGTTGAAATGGGTTTAGCTTGATGTTTTCCAGAAGAACTCTAATTTTGGCACTGCAAGAAGCTGTTCTCTATCCTCAAATGAAGCAAGAATTGGCAAGCATTCTTCTTTTGAACTTCGTACATCCAATCCAGGTAATAGTTTTCCATCCCAATGGACTGTGACTACGTCAGGCAAATTATTCTGGAAGTCAGTTTTTATTTCTTCTGCCCTGCCTTCCTACCGCCTAAAGCAATAGCAATCGTAATAGCAATCGTTATGACTTCATTTTAGTCATTTGGCACCGCCTCTGTGACGTTAGCCATCAAAGTTGTTCATTCAAGGAATGCTTTCGCAATCCGCGCAAAGCAATTGATGGCTAACGTCACATAGGCGGTGCCAAATGACTAAAATGAAGTCATAAACGATTGCTATTACGATTACTATTGCTTAGGCGGTATGTTGGGGGCTGGATTTTCTCGCCTGAATATGAATTCGCTGAATCGAAGATTTGTTAATAGGAAAATCATCGCTGTTCAGACCAAGCGCTTCTACAACCGTATGGAGAATGTTAACTGAGTATCTTATGCTTAATTGGCATCGATCTAAAGCTTCTACCAGTTTAGGAGTTTTGAAACTTTTCGTGCCTCTTTTAGAACTTTTTTCAAGGCAAGGAATCTGAGTACTAAGTTCAGAGTTCGAAATCTGTTCCTCATCCGAATTCTCCAGACATTTCAAGCTATCTATCGAAGAAGTCAACAGATGCAACAGCCAATAACTCTCTTTGTTTTACCTTTCTTTCTTCTTCTTCCAATCGTCTTTGCCTAACTCGTTCTTCTTTCTCCGCCAATTTTTTGTCAATTCCACCTAAGCATCCCGGTCGACCTGCCTCTCTCTGTTTCCTTAAAAAACCTTTGTCTTCCTCTATCTTCATTCTGTCGAAGGCATCAGCATGTGCAATATCAAATAAGTTATCAAGGTCTTTTACAAAATTATTTTCACGGTTCTTGAACGTCACCCGAGTTTTCTTACCGTTTTTTTGCAGCTCCCTCCAAACATGATATAAATCAACAAGTTTCTTCACGCAGTTAGGAAATGCCTTCGTAGGAATTCTGGCTTTTTCCCAAAATATAATGCACTCTCGTATAACAAGATTCGCACTTTCACTAACAGTCAGCTTGACTTCACGTATATTGTAAAATAAAACGGTGAGAACTTGTCGATTAGATGGTAATTTTGCAACATTTATCTGGTGGCTTGGCAGTCCAATTAAGGTAAATATTTTGTTTATCACTTCGTAATTCCACAGACATCTTCACACAATAAACAACAACGCACTAATAATGCTAGAAATCACGTATAAAATGACAATTGAAACTCGCAGTAACAGGTCGCAGCGCTGCACCCGCGCACCTCGTATGGACAAGTTAAAAACTCAAGTCGGCACGGGTTATCGTTTATAAATCGGCCTAATATTTATTTCTGTACTATATTAGGCCAATACAAAAGTTTTTAGAAGGTATGCGTAAAAATATATTGACATTGAAATTTAAGGGACACCCTAACCCCCATATAGAAAAGATTTGTTTAGTAAAAGCAAGTTCTCAGAATTCTTTTCATAAATATTAATGGAGGTACTTTAGTAAATTCTTTTCATTATCTTCCAGACAATTTGAATACTTGTAAAGGTTAGATAGAAACCTAGCTTATACAAACATACAATCACAACCTTCCTGCTCCGATCAGAAGGTAGTTAGTTCCATGGATATCAGGCGGCGCTAACCCTGAATCCAGTATAGAATAACTCAGCCGGTCGCCTACGGCACCGTCGATTATATTCTTTGACAATGCTCACAAACATCTAGATTTTGTGGTGCAATGTAATCATATGTGCCCATATTGCCATATGCATTCATTTATTATGTTTTCAATTTAATATGTCTTGCTTTTTGTGGTTTTATATATGATAACATTTATTGATACCAATCTAATGATATGCGCCTTTTTGCCATATGCATTCATTTATTACGATGTGTATAGTATTTTGTGATCATACATAAGATAACATTTAATGATTGCAGTGTAATTGGTATAACAATGTAATTATATGCGTT
Organism: Hypomecis punctinalis; assembly: GCA_949316475.1. Classification (NCBI taxonomy): domain Eukaryota; kingdom Metazoa; phylum Arthropoda; class Insecta; order Lepidoptera; family Geometridae; genus Hypomecis; species Hypomecis punctinalis. The sequence goes on from OX438822.1 coordinate 6,567,904, forward strand.
TTTTTTTTAAGGTTTGTTGTATCGCCTTTTTGTTGATGCAATGTACCTAATTACTGCGCGTTCTTGTAGCCATTTGAGTTCGATTGTGATTTACATTGCATTTGTTTGGGGTTGTTGTTGCAGTGTAATTGCTATACAATGTAGCATTCAATTATAAATTTTCAACTTGCTTTTTGCGTGAATTTTAATACTGCAACATAGTTATATGAGCCCTTGTGCCATATGCATTCAATAATACATTGCCAGGTTTGTGTTATAATGCTGTTGTGGTTAATAAAATATTAAAACCACAGTAGTTTACCACGGTTCAACAAGTCCAGGTAAACTTATTATAATCTTGAAATCAATTAAATTCATTGAACCAAACCAATGCCGGGAGCGGCAGATGAGAAGGTAAATTTGATATAACACTTGTTTTTGCGGGTAGATTGAAGCGTTCATAAATACGGGTGAAAGAGCGCCTACCCATTTTGGTGCTAATAATAATGGGAACTGTAAAGACAGGTCTCCTTTTAAGCACAGCCCGCCGCTATATCTACGGCACTGCATTTACGGTCACTGTCATGAAACTGTTTCTTGACAAGTAAATAACCGACGATAAGCAAGTCAACAAAATAATTTTTATTACATACTTGTCTCTGAAACCAAACCCCGGTTTTTACCACGAAAAGCGATGATTCCATGCGTCCCGTTGTCCATCGGAATAAATTCAATTTTAATTTATTTCAGACACATACTGCCCATATTATTTCTTGCTTGAAATATTAAAATATTGCTTATTGTTTTATGAATCCTATAGTTTTGCAATTTGGATTTGCAATCGCTCTCAGAGCAATTCAATACTCGAATTTGACAGGATTTTTGTGTGTCAGTCTGTCTGAGGAGTCGAATTTTCGTATTCGAACTGCTATGTTTCTCTATTTATTTCATTACTATGATTATAGACTCTGGAACAAATCGCGGCTGTAGAGATGACCCAGAAGATATTCAGAATACTTTTGCAATTTATAAGAGGATGGATCAATGTTTCTTCAAACTGTTTGTACAACAAAAGCTACAGTTTCACACACCGCAGAGTCAACTGTTTATATTGACCCCTTAGTAAAAATTACCACAATACCTACTTAGTCCAGTGGTATTTATGGGTTCTGTAGACAGAGCTTTGGCAACAGCTGATTAAAGAGTTTTAAAGAAAAAGTATTGAACTTTGACCTGCTGGCTATTCCACATGGTCGACCATTTTTAGTGAGAAATGTTTTTCACTCTCTAATATAATTATTATCCTTATATTTGCTTCGGATATTGTCTCTGCCTTTAAAGACAAATTTAAGTCGTGCATGCGAAAAACGTAAACCATGCAAAAGAATGGCTTTGCGTATCTGATACATTTTCTAGTATACACGGCTGAAAAATGGCAAAATGCTTAATTCTATCAGTCTTGACTAGGCTGATAACAAAAAGTTTAGATATGTAAGTCTTTTATTTACGAAGCGAAGCTTCAGAATCCAGGTCCACTAGTTTCATGCAACACATGCGAGCCTACGCAATGACTCGTTCATGGGTCGAGCGAGAGTGCAAATATGGCGCGAAAAAATTTAAAAATATGGGGTGATGAAAGAAATTTAAAAATATGGGGTAAAAGTGGCTTGTTATCATAATATATGTACAACAATAGTATATTGCGAGCAAAGTAAAAAGAATGAGAGATGATACTCTTAATACCTGTAAAATTGTTTGATAAAATTAACAGTAGATATTCCCTGAATCCAGTATAGCATAACTAAGCCGGTCCACGCCACCGTCTAATTACAGATAAAATTAACAGTAGGTACAATACCTACTCAATCATTTATTGCATTGTAACTTATATAATACATATTTACATTTAGTTTTTATGTAACATGGTCTGTATAGTTTACATATTTATGACTCTATAAGGGTATGACAATAATTAGAATAATTCGTGAAATTCTTGGCTTCAAAGTTATCTTGGCTTTGCTTAAATATTATCATTTCAAATATTCCAGAATCAAATTCAGTTAGGAAGCTTAGCTCCGAACATGTGAAATGAAAGCATATCAAATAATAGTGCTAAGATTAGTCATGTTCGGGATATATACAAATACATGTACTATTCAATTGATGGTCAATTTTTAATCGACCTACTCATTATTTGCGGGAAGCACCAGGACGCTGCGACGGTGTGCTAGTTTCGGGTTATTGTATTCATTATTGAATACAAAGTTCAACACGTTTGAATCTAAGAGTTGGTTATATACCACACCAAGGTTTTCTAACGCGGGATAAAGAGGGGTGCTGTAAGTCATCTTGACTCGCTCGCTCGCTTTGACCAACTGTGAGGAGATTTAAGATTACAAAGCCCACTAGTTAGAAGGATTTAACTGAGTAACTATTTTATTTTGGTTTTTATTAAGTCTTGCTTGTTATTACTTAATTGAAATTCAGAATTTTTGTACTTATAGTTAAAAATATCATTTTCAACGTATAGTATCTACCTTCCATTACTGTAGATGTAGACTGTATCTATTAAAAACAGCTAGACAAGGAGGCCGCAACAAAATGTCAAGTCCGAAACCTTGAACAGTTCAGGGGTTTTGTTGTGGACAGATTTTGGCAAATGCACAATTTTATTTCTAATTCCGGTTTGAAGTTTTGTGCTTAATAGGATCGATAACTATTGCCGTACACCGGTAGTGAAAACTGCATCTTAAACTGGAATCACCGATGATGTAAAATCCTTTATGCTGGAGGCTGATAGTGGTGATACCACCATTGCTGTCGCGTTCAAAGAGTGAATCGACATACTATTAACGAATGATAAACATAATTATTATTTTAATTTAAGTTACTTTCTTAAATTCCTAATTGATGTAGTACTTATTAGCGATAACATTGAAACTGTAAGACAGCAATACTATGTGACTATTAAGTATTTGGTTCTGTACAATAATAACATACATACATACGTTACCGGGGCAATATTCGAAACTAAGATGTTATAGTAGCAGCGACTATTACATTGGTTTTCTTCTATATTTTTATGTAGCGCTAGGTACATAATTATATCCGCTATATTAACATTACGTTATTACATTTGTGACTGATGTTTTTCATACTGTTTAATTCTATTAATATTAATGTTGACGTTATTCTGTGCATTCATATTGGCGTCTCGTTCACCAGGCGAAAACAAACACGTCTCAATATATATGTTTAAAAGGCTTCGAATAACGGCTCAAGGACATAATAGACGAGTTTTACCTACCAATAAAACTCATATTATGTCCGAAGCCTTATTCGAAGCCTTACAGTAAGTTCTGCCTGGTGTTCATTAATTCCTTATGTTATTGAGACTTCAATGAGGAGAACTATACGCTGCCTGGGAACGTGGCGGCCTGGGTTGCCATTTTAGCCCAACAGAGGGAACTACAACCGCAAATACGGCCGGAAACGGAAGATGCATTCTCAATATATATGTTTAAAAGGCTTCGAATAAGGCTTCGGACATAATATGAGTTTTATTGGTAGGTAAAACTCGTCTATTTTATTAAGGACCGGATGTATGTAAACTGCTTCCAGCTGGTCTTATTGAAAACCCATAGAGCAGGCTTATGTCCAGCAGTGGACGTTCTGGCTGAAACGACGATGACGACAAATAATAATTTCAACCGCAACGACCACCGCTGAGCTAGACCTGCCATATAAATTTCTTATAAGACCGGTTTTAAAAAGGCTCTAAAGGCCGTGATGCAGTATTAAACAAAATATCATTTGTGCGAGAGTAGACGTCCTACGCTGCGCTTGCACGTACGTGGTCTCTATTAAGGGTTTGTGGCGCCATTGGCCAACAGTCATAAGCGTGCTAGTCATTTCAATTTGTTTGTCCTTTGGGCTCAGTCGGTAACTTTAAATCACCTATGGGTCTTTTTATTCGTAACAAGGATTCTATTTTTATTATCCTCGTGATTTATGTGTCATTCAAAAAATGTAAAAAACGCTCATCTTTCGGTGGAAAAATGACGTCGTGACCTTTTGCAAAAGCTATTTTGCTCAAAAGGAAAAATCTGGTTTTTAGTTCGCTTCGCAGTGGTATTTTCGTTTAATTGATTTGTTTAGTTGCGTTTTAGAGACAGTGCAGTGTTAAACGACAATGTATCAGGGATTGGTGTTTTTAATAGTCTGCGGTGAGTATTTTTTATTATAACACAATAGTAATATAATTGATATTGGCGATGATGGGCCATTATCCTACTAATATTATAAACGCGAAAGTTTGAGAGTATGGATGGATATTTGTTACTCTTTCACGCAAAATCTACTGAACGGATTGAGGTGAAATTTTCCAGTAACAATGCGCTTACATCAGAATAACACCATAATATTTATAAAGATATCTCGTGAAAAGGAAGTTCGCCGGGGTAGCTCGTAATACTACAATAATATAATTGCTATTGACGAAGAGGGGCGAACTACTAATATTCGTTATAAAAATTCGTTATATCACAAAATGATTACTTGAAAAACTTACATTCTATAACGTATGATTTGACAAACAATTCTTTTTATTTTTTGTTAAATAATAAATATTTAGTAAAAAACGAACACTTGACACATTTTTATTTTATAAAGTGTTGTAAGTAGAAGTAAGTACTAGTACAATAGAGACTTAAACTTTGCCGTTGGTGAAAACAGCGTCAATTACATCCAACCAGCTGAACAGTTATGGTTGAAATCTGGTATGAAGGAAGCACACAGCATGTTTCATTACAGGAACTAATCATGTCCAGGAAAATCTATAGGATTCCTTAGGAATAGCCAAAATTAATCAGTTTAGCCTACAGCCCAAACCGCTTAAGATATAAACTTGAAATTTGACATAAAAACATTGCACGACGTGATGGAGCACTAAGGATGAAAATTTTGAAAAATCGACCTCTTACGGGGTAAAACGGGCCCTTTCCTTTTGTATGTATAGGCATGTAATTTTTTATTCCCTGTACCGATTGACCTTAAATTTTGTATAGATGCTATTGAGACTAAATAAAAAATGTAGTTGATCCTGTTTTTCCGAATTATCCTTAAAAAAATCTGTAGGGGTCAGATACGTCCCAAAAGCATCGATTACAGCCAATGAGCTGAACAGTTTCAGATGAAAACGGGTATGTAGGAAGCACACAACATGTTTCAATACTGGAACTATTACTATCCCGGAAAATCTATGTACCCCTGTACATAGATTTTCCGGGATTTCTTAGGGATAGCCAAAATTATAAAAAATTATAAAGCTAACATAAAACGGGTAAATTAATTCTAACGAAATTTGGTACAGAGCTAGACAACACAAATTACCTATGGTAATAACACAAATTACCACTTAGGATATGCTGCTATACCGGAAAATTAGAGGGTCCTTCGGGATATCTATTTCTTAAAAAAATACTATAAACTATAAATAACTATAAAAAATAAATGGAATTTTGATTCAAAATAGCCCACCATTTTAATTAATAAATGACTATAGACGTCGTGGGAAAAGTCCTTGTTCGCTAGATAATAGAATAACTTGAATGCGCTTTTTTAAATAATGTAATAGATTATTAAGAATAGAATTAAGACAATGATTCATCCTTCAATGGTGCAAAATGAGTCCCTTATTTACTCAATTATTAAAGCGTCATCGTAAATTTCATAGCGACGTAAAAAGTTTTCTCTCTATCGAATGCCTAAAGTGAAGAAAAAAAACAAATGAATTATGCCAATTAGCTATTGTAACTACGATGGCGCCTTCATAATGGAGTCTAATGCGGAGTTAGCCACGAGTTATTATTATTTTTAGTAAGTGCTTACACAACGCGGGCTAATCTGTGGGTTATTATCATTTTAAGCAATTACGAAAACAACGCAGGCCAGGCCGTGGGCTATCATGATTACAAGTAATACAACAACGTAGGCTAACGGCAGGTTTTTATAATTTTAAGGAAGTATAAAGACGACGCGGGCCGGACCGCGAACTATTGGATATTATTATAAGTAAGTGCCAAGATAACGCGGGTCGAACCGCGGGCTATTATTATTTTGAGCAACTACTAAGAGTTTGCGGGTCAGACCATGGGCTATTATCATTGCAAGTTATACGACAATGCAGGCCAAACGCCAAGCTTTTATAATTTTAAGTAAGTATTAAGACAGCGCGGGCCAAGCTGCGTGCATTAAATTACCATTTTAAACATGTACTAAGAATACGCAGGTCAAACCTTCAGCATTATCCTTGCAAGTAATACGACAACGCAGGCTAAATGGCATGCTATTATTATTTTAAGCATGTAAACGCATGGCAACGCGGGCCAAGCTGCGGACTATTTGATATTATTATAAGCAAGTTCAAGTTCATAGACAGCGTAGGCAAAACCGCGGGCTATTTTAATTTTAAGCAAGTACCTACCTATATACTGAGACAACGCGGGTAAAGCCGCGGGTTTTAAGCTGGTTGGTTATAAAATGATGGTATGTAAAATAAAATACTTGTGGATGTAAGGTATTTTTAAAATAAATAACATACGAAACGTTTATACGAAACATGTATTTAAATAATTACAATATTTTTTATTTTTTCCATACCCTATCCATATCTATTCGGGTGTATCGTCATTAGGTAACTTTAGAGCTTCCTAGAGCTGTCAGTCTAGTTTTGAATTATGGAACCTTAAAAATCTTAAAATACCACTAAATTTGCAGTTATGACATCATAAATATTTATTAATTCGGTAAAGCACCTGGAAAACATACAGCTATGATATTTTATTGCATTAATAATTTTCCCAATGTCACATCGAATTGAATCGGTCAAAAGGTTATGTACTATTTTTGGGCATCGCTTGGCAGACTGGTCTGCAGACCAAGGTAATCAAGTCTAGGGCCGTACCTATCTGCTTTCATCATAATTCTTTAATTTGCATTCATACATGGTGGTGAATTTATCAGACCGAGCGAGTCTCGTTGTTTGTTAATGGTTCGATTCTTTATTGTATTTCTCTCAAGCTGTCGCGCTTGTTATCCGATTTCAATAATATTTAATAAAATTATGATAATTGCGCCGAAATGCTTACCGGTACACACAGTCTTCATTCCAGAGTATGACCTCACGGAAATTAATTCTTCATGCTTAGTGCCCTGCTTACTGCTATATCAACTTTGATTTCAAGTTTGCCAACCCGCAATAGGTTAGTTTTGTGGACTGTAACATAACTTGTGTCTTGTGGTAGACTCCGAAGTGGTCAGATAATTTAATACATAATTAGAAAAGCAGGGCAGAGGAAAAAATTACAAAAAATCAAAAATATTTTTAAGTGAGAGGCCAAATGTATACTCTACATAATATATCTACAGGGTTATTTCTAATCAATTAGCTTCCTTTCAGGGGCTTATTCTGTACATCAAAATTAACAACTTTTGTTTTACGACTTTTATTAATTCTAAAAAAAAAGTTGTTCCATAGCTAAATATCGTTCTCCCTTGATAAAGTGTATGGAACAGCTGATTTTTTTTTAGTTTTGACAAAAGTAGTAGAACAAAAGTTGTTCGTTTTGTTGTACAGAATAAGCCCCTAAGAGGATGCTAATTGATTAACCCTGTATTTTTGGGTTGTGAACTTGTGATCGAGTCATGTAAAATGAGTCACGGAATTTACGCTACATTTGGTTTCACGCTGAAGTCCTATCTGTACCACACAGGGACCGAAAATATGTCGACTCGTCTTGTGCCTTTTAACCGAAATTACGCGACTCAATTTACGCAACTTACGTATCACTAAATTACGTTCGCTTGGCTTCGCCCTAATACTGTGATAATAAAATAACCCTGCCTGTTGTTAAGTAAAGTTAAATAATGCGTACAATCCCGAGTAACGATCTTATCATAATTTCATTATTTTTAAATTAATTATGGTTTATTTTGTCCCCAGTGTCTTCTCTCTCGGCGCAGTACCATGGCGGCTATAACAGGTAAGAAGGGTTGTTTTTTTTACCCAGCTCTCAGGCCTGGCCCTAGAATAATCTCCACTTTTTATCATGCGTTGTTTTATTATTTTTTTTCTGTAATGTATTTCGTTTAATCTGTACGGACCCACTGCTGGGCAAAGTTCATCCCAATTTTTTTCCTGTACTGTCTTTCGTTTAATCTGTACTGTCCCACTGCTGGGCAAAGGTCACCCCGTTTTTTTCCTGCACTGTCTTTCGTTTAATCTGTACTGTCCCACAGCTGGACTAAGGTCACCCCAATTATTTATTCTGTACTATCTTTCGTTTAATCTGTACTGACCCACTGCTGGGCAAAGGTAACCAAATTTTTTTTTCTTGTACTGTCTTTCGTTTAATCTGTACTGTCCCGCTGCTGGACAAAGGTCACCCCGATTGTTTATTCTGTACTATCTTTCGTTTAATCTGTACTGTCCCACTGCTGGGCAAAGGTCACCCCAATTTTTTTCCTGTACTGTCTTTCGTTTAATCTGTACTGTCCCACTGCAGGGCAATGGTCACCCCATTTTTTTCCTGTGCTGTCTTTCGTTGAATCTGTACTGTCCCACTGCTGGTCAATGGTCACCCCAATTTTTTTTCTGTACTGTCTTTCGTTTAATCTGTACTAACCTACTGCTGGGCAAAGGTCACCCCAATTTTTTTCTCCCCCAATTTCTTCCAATGTTTTATGTTCTATGTTCTTTTTTTTGTTAAATTTAAAAATTTCTTACGATTTTTTTTTTGTAAATAACGTAAGAAGGGTAAGAACGTCGGGATGAGGAGGTATTTATTTATTTATCTCGTAATTTTAGTGCGCGATTAGTCCCGTAGTATAAAATAATAAAGAAGGGTAGAGGTTATTTAGTCATGAGTCCATTAATAAGGTGAAGATTACATGAAAATTCACAAAGCATAGCAGAGAAATCTTATTCTTGCCTTGTCAGCAGTTCAAGTTGATTTTAAAGATTGATTGTAGTAAGATTGGTTAGTCCAATAATAATTAGTCGCACGAGTTTAAGTGAGGTTGTGATTATGTTTATTGCAGTTGTATTCAGATTTTATTTTTTCTCTAGCAAGATGTGGAAATTGTAGAGTACTACTAGGACGAAGCCTGTCTTCGTCTTGGTCTACTTGAACGCTCGCTTTATTCACGACTCTAAATAACTCCAGTCTCTCGCTACACGCAGAGTCCAATATGCCGGCCGTGACCTAAGACACGTCTTCGTTCTTTGGGTACATAATCTATTACTATTTTGAACCGAATTCAAAAAAGGAGGTCCTCAATATGACTGTATTTTTCTCTATGTATTGACGTGATTACTCCGCCAATTAAAAACCGATGTTGATGTTTTTTTTTGTAACACAGATCATACTTTAGTGGTGGTCCCATTTAAATTATAACGGCATCGGCTGAGTCGTTTTAAATAATTTCGTAAGGCTAGACAGACGCGACCAAAACGCCACCCTTTTATGGTGGACATCCCACGCGTTAGAACCAAGCGTTTTGAGTCCACATTCCTCATACGAACTGCCAGAATGTGGAACGCTTTGCCTGAGTCTGTCTTTCCGTTAAAGTACAATGTAGGTGTCTTCAAATCTCGAGTAAATAGGTATTTTCTAGGTAAGCGTGCTACATCCTAGACCGCATATCTGCTTAACATCAGGTAGTGTGTAGTCAAACGCAACCTATTTGAAATAAAAAAAATTTTTTTTGCAAAAAATAGCATGACCAACTTCATCCGTGTACTTAATTCGCGAATATTTCGCACGGATTGATGTAGGCATATTTCACATTATTGTTGATTTATCAAAAATGGCTCACCCGATTTCGATAAAAATAAATGGGACCAATTTCAAAGTATATTCTTTCCAAAAAAAGAAAAATTATTGAAATCGGACTACTACGAAAAAAGTTATGCGTGGTTACACATAAAAAAAAATACGCGTCGAATTGTGTACCTCCTCCGGTTGGTTCGGCGGTCGAAAAATCATCAATTATGTGAAAATGACTATAACGATGATACTCGTACATTGATCCGTGCAAATTATTCGAATTTTGTAGGGTCATGGTTGAAGTCGGTTAAGCCATTTTTAACCAAAAATAATTATAGTAGGTACACACGCCCTGAATCAAGAACTTCCTTGCTTGCCTTGAGTTGCTTATTCATGTTTTGCTTTATTTTCAGCCAAAAAGCAAAGTGTATAATCCCCCCGCACCCTGAAAATGGAGTATACTTCATAGTAAACATACCCGGCGGGAGGCCTGGAGAATCGTACTCAAACTTGGAAGTTAGGGTTGTTTGCTCTGGAAGCTACCGAGTAGAGGGGGAGCTTTCGGTCAAATGCTTTAACGGGGTGTGGTTCGGCTCGTTACAGAAATGCGTTCGTAAGTTTATTTCTATCATCTTTCTTTCAGACCAAATTAATTGGTAACTGTGATTCTTTCTTTTTTTAGGGTTTTGTACCCAAAGGGCAATACTGAGACTCCGTCTGTCCGTCTGTCTGTCTGTCCGTCTGTTCGTCTGTCCGACTGTCAATGATAAAATTATTTAAATATTTTTGATATTTAAACACACGCTAAGATTTTGACTTTTTTGGTCTTGCTAGGTAGTTCAAAGTTTCGGTGTTTCTAGTGAAAATACGTACCTACTTAAAGAAAAACCTAGTAACATCCAGACACACAAAAAAAACAAACAAAGACGACCCTAGAGGCATAAACAAAGCCACCGTTTATGTCATAGTTACAGCGGTCCTACGCGTAAACAACACAGCTTACGTCGTAGTTACTGCGCACGCCTACCGCGTGACAGTATAGAGAAATATTGACTGTACTGTAATTGTTCACAGCATCGTCAGGTGCGCAGCAAGAAGGTCGTGGCTATCCTAACAGGTAATTATTCACGTTGTTTTATATATGGTTCAGAGCCTAAGAAAAAAAATAAAAAAAATTAAATAACCTGTGTATCAAGTTTCGTTAAGTTTGGTTGAGAAATGCAGTGCAACCTGTAGGAGAGAAGCAACATCCAAATGAACACCCGGACACATGAAAGAAAATTTTGCCATTCATGGAGATAAATTAATATTGAGGGACATCTTACACACAGTGTCTGACCCCAAACTAAGCAAAGCTTGTGATTTGGATATGGCTGCCGCAGAGACTTATATACGACATACCTATCCATATACTTCTACATAATATATAGATAATATTTAAAATCTAGACATAGAGTAAGCACCTAAGCTCGCCACAAAAACGCTCTGGGTGGGAATCGAACCCACGCTTCTTTGAACCAGAAGGAAGAGTCACTAACCTCCTGACCACTGAAGCAGTCAAACATGTCGATAGTTTCACTCGCTCAGTCAATAAAACTTGTCTTAGCTTAATTGGGAACGAAGCGACTTGCATTCCAATTCTGTGCAATGCAGGTTAAAATCCAGCGGGCACCACAAATTTTGGAAATATTTATCATACATATTTTAGTCTAAACGTAACATTTTTTTCAGTTCCAAAGGCAAATGCACTTTGCCCCCCTACCCTGAGCACGGATCTTATATTTCAAGTGTGCCTAACGCCAACCCCGGGGAAGTTTACGCCAACATTAAAATTAATGTTTTATGCAACCAAGGATATGAATTGGAAGGGTCCGAGAACATCGTCTGTTTAGGGGGATGGTGGGAGTCGAACATGCCCGAGTGTGTCTGTAAGTTTAAAATACGCTTAATGTCAAGGTCTGTAAGTTAAATATAGGAATTCATCATTTATGATGCACACACACACTAAAACACACACACACACACACACACACACACACACACACACACACACACACACACAATAACGCAAATGCTAATTTTTGTATTGTATAGTGACTGCTTGGTTTGTTTGTACTTGTAAAAAATCACCTGCTCCATCTGGAAGACATTTGCAACACAGTTTTAAACTAACGCAAAAGGCAGAGCTACTTAAAATTGTGTACCTAGTGTAAGTTTTTGCAATAAAACTCCATCTTATGATAAGCGCGAGCACAGTAAGGGCGGATTCTTTTTTTGGATGTTATTGATAAGATTCTGTAGATTCCGTACCGACTAATATTCGTGAAGTGATGTGAGATGTAGATAATATAAATGATGCGTCGCCAGTTCCATTTTCTTCGTCTTGGCTTGACACGCTGCCATGTGTCTAGATACATAGTGAATAGCTGACGTTGAAGTTTATTTGACCCACAAGTAGTATTAGTAAGCAGTAATCATACAAGCAATAAAAAAATCCTTAAATTGATAAAATGAAATTTCCAAACAAACTAAATAATAAATGTAGAAAGTAATATTAGGCATCATCCATAAGAAATTTATTTTGAAATTCATTTTCACATTAGACTAATCGAAATAACTATTCCCGCTATTTCGACTAATTTAAAAACGACGAGAATGTTGTGAACAAACAAGTGAAGCCAACCAAAACTACGCCTCGCCGTGTACAGACAATACACACACATCCACCTACAACGAAACTACGCCTTGGCTAGTCAGTCGAACTATGGCAGCGCTACAACGACGTACTCACCCAATATGTTAAAAAAAAACGGCCTCACTAGACTGTTCAACGACGTTCCTTTTTTTTTTTATTTGCTCTGAGTGTCAAAATAGCTCAAATCCCTCTTTAGATAAAGGGTTGCTCCAAAATGATGTTTTTAGAAAATTGTTCGCAACTACAATGACAATGGGCGGTTGGGGTAGTGAGGCTAAAGTTTTTATTGGAGAAATTGGGCGCAGGCTAAGGGAGAAGACTAATGACTCCCGCTCCGGCTCGTACTTGGCGCAAAGGATGGCCATCGCCATCCAGCGAGGTAATGCGGCCAGCATTGTGGGCTCTTTTGCGGCACGTCGGAGATGGGTTGTGTGTTTAGATTTTAAAGTTGATTATGTTCTGTCGTATTTGGTTGAATTATTTAATTCTAAATATGTATAAATAAGAAGGCCGAATAATATGCGATTTCATTTTATGTCAGCGTCAACTGTCCACTCTGTGTACCGGTTCAATCTCATGCACAACATTATAAAATTGCATTGGACGGTGTTATATAAAATAATGAGACTTGATTTACTGAATTTATAATTTAATTTTCCACAGCAAAATTGGACAACTTGGACGAATCGGACAAGCGCTTTGGGGATTTAGAAAGGTAAACATAATAATATTATAATAATATAGACTTTATTTCAGATAACACATCCATATAATATGTATTGTTGTAGTACTATGTTACATAGCCATAAACTTAAACTAAGGTACAATTTACAAAATTGTACCTTAGTTTAAGTTTAATTCATTTTAACTCACTAGACTAATGGCACATTTTCCTAATTTTATACGCTTTATTTGTACCTGGTATTATCGTTTTTATCCAATGTTTTAGAATTGAACAATTGTATTCTCGCTAATATAGTCTGCTTAGTCTTTATAAAGCGCAAGTCAGGTCTTGCATGGAATACTGCTCTCACCTTTGGGATGGCTCTGCCAAATACCAGTTGGAGGCTTTGGAGTCCATTGAAAGGCGAGCCAGGAGGCTGATAGGCAACGAAACCTTGACTGAGTCGAAGCTGCAAAGTCTTGAGCATCGACGTAGGGTGCAGTTGCACGATCTGGTCCCACCTGCCCCTTTCTTCTATCGTACGGCTAGACAGACGCGACCAAAGCGCCACCTTTTTATGGTGGACATCCCACGCGTTAGAACAAAGCGTTTTGAGTCCACATTCCTCATACGAACTGCCAGAATGTGGAACGATTTGCCTAAGTCTGTCTTTCCGTTAAAGTACAATGTAGGTGCTTTACATCAGGCAGTGTGTAGTCAAACGCAAACCTATTTGAAATAAAAACAAAATTTATTATTTAAATTGCTATATAGGCTGCCTCTCATCCTCTTCAGTAAAGAGATCATTTTTTGCGAATAATTGCAGCAATACCATCTGTTCTGGCATCCGCAAACATACCAAATGCACTACAGTATGGAGGCAGCCCCAACAACATCCTAAAGATGGTGTTATATTGGACACGTAGAGCACTTATCGATTTCTGGGTATATTTCACCTATAGATTTCTGGAATATAAACATTAATAAAATGCCCTAAAATAAGTTATTTTAACTTCTATGGGACACCTAGCAAACCCACGGATGATCATATTACCCCTAACCGCCAGCACTTTACGCTCCCGGAAATGTCTTTGTCATCTTTCAGATCATGTGTAATAATGTGACCTAGGTACTTGAATCGATTAACAATCCCAAACGCATTTCCATTCATCCATATTGGTGGTACATTATCAAGTGTTTTGTTTCCAGCTGTAAAAACCATGACTTCACGTTTCTTTCTTTCTTGCTAGTGAGACTGGCCTGTAGATATTTACGTCTGAAATATCCCCTGTTTTGTTTTTAATAATTGGCACTACTATTGTTTTCATTAACTATTGTGGAAGGTGTGAATGGATCATACAAAAAGAGTAGAACATTGCTAAAACCAAAAGTTCAAGCTAAAAAATGTTCTATGTTGAGGCCATCATGTCCTGGTGATTTTCCCCTCTTCATGCATTTAATCACTTTTGCAGCCTCTTTAGGTGTAAATCGCTCAAACGTTTTACTGTCACAATCGGCCATAGAATAGAGCACTTCTTTTCCGTGGTTATCCTCTTCTGTACGTTAATTAGAATGATTACTAGCCACCGGTAATATCGGCATTACCGGTGGTTACTTTAAAATGTTGCATAAAAAGCTGCGCAATATTTCGATTCCCCGTAACATTTACCTTCTCTCTCCGGCAAACTAGACTTACCGTTCATATTAGCAGTTTCTTTCCAAAAGCTTTTAAACATGTTAAAAAAATCTTATGACCGGCTTACATTATACCAGGCTAGTGATAGACTTCAAGCTCGAAACTGTCTAGTGGCAGCACATTCGCCTTACAATCGTAGGGTAGATCAATTCCCAGTCTCATACATCTCATTGAGTTCTTTGAAATTTAAGTACGAAATTTCATACTACTGGCTTTTCGGTGACGGAATACATCGTGAGGCATCCTGTGTACGTCTGTAGAAGAAATTTGATGGGGTATTTGAATTCACCAAGTCCACCAATCCACACTGGGCCAGCGTGATGAATATGGACCAACCACCCTTCTTGGGTATCAGCCTCAGTCCAGCAGTGGACTAATTAAAAAGCTTCTACAGATCGAATCCAGCACTTAATTACAGTTGGAATAATTTAAATCGACACTGGAATGGACTGCAGTGACGGCCACTCAGTGCTGGATTCTATAGATGCACTGGAATAATATGATCATTACACTAATTTTAGGTTTATTCGAATTTCCAATTATAGGTTTATTTTTTGCAAATTTTTGTTTAAGGGATGATTTATAATATTAGAACGGGCCGTGCACAGACGGAGCACGGATAGCGCACGTTCCATATATTTTGTGTGTAGTGTCCCGTCCGGACCCCGTATAGGCCCCGGCCGGGCTCGTCCCGTACACGGCCCGTTTTAGTAAATCTATGGCAAATTTTGAACAACTTTTACCTGATCTTGACCTGTCTGAAAATGTAAAAAAAACTGCTGTCCCACACGATTTTTTATAGACTTTCGACAAAATGTATCGAATAGCTGTTTTTTTCGCGTTTTTAGAGTTGATCCCACAGTAAATGTTATACAACATTTGCCATATATGTCACCGCTTAAGGCTCCGACACCGGTAGACAAACACATTGTATTTCACCCCTAAACACTCATCGGCGAAGGCGAGTGAAGCATCTCTGCTTCAGGTTGTCAAAATTTTTCTGAATCTGGAAGTTTGCTGGTTTGGATGTTTGAATATAATTTCTTTTTTTGTATCCAAACATCCAAAATTTGACGCAAAGTTGCTCGATATTTAAAATCGAGAAGTCTACTTTTCGGAAAACTACCACTATATTAAAAAAAACACTGTCACTAATGACTTCGACTGCCTCGGTGGCTCAGTGGTTAGTGACTCTAACTTTTGGATCAAAGAGGGGTGGGTTCGATCCCCACCCAGGGCAAATATTTATGTGATGAACATAAGTGTTTGCTCTGTGTCTGGGTGTTATTTAGTTATTATCTATATAAGTATGTATTTAAAAATAAGTAAATGTAGTACTATATCAGTCTCTGGCAGCGATATCACAAGCTTTGCTTAGTTTGGGGTCTGAGGCCGTGTGTAAGATGTCAAAAAAAGTGATCACTTGTAAAAAATGTTGATTTCTGAAAATGCCTGTACTTCATACACCTAATCACAAAGCAACATAGAACGTTACGTTTTTAACCGATTTCCAAAAAAGAGGTTCTCAATTCAAAAGAATGTTTTTTTTTCAGTGCTGACTATAAATGTGTATTTCCATCACAACCACAATATGGAAGTCTTGATTCAGATATAGCCCAGCCGAAAACTGGAGCCCGTTACAAGAAATTCAGAATAAACACGAAATGTAGAGAAGGTCACACATTGATTGGAAGCCCCACTGTTACCTGTGATGACGGCCAATGGTTTGGGAACATGCCTAATTGTATTAGTAAGTTAAAAAATGTACTTCTTATACAATAGGCTATTTGACGACATTGAAAATATACTATTGATTGTAGTTAGCCATATAGATAATTACCCTTCACCCTTCGTGGGTAGGCCTACGTCTTGCAGTGGACTATTTAAAAGGCTGGTACAGATATAGATAATAGCCTGAAAAAGACATATTTCACTTTATTTAAACTAAAATACGTCTAATATTCACAAATCGCACGAAATAAAATGCGATATTTTTGATATTTTATCTAAAATATCAAAAAAATATCGCATTTGATGATGTCACAGATGTGACATGAACGCTCTGAGAAGAGCGGCAACTCTGGTGACGTTACATGCTAGTAAACAAAAATTTCTCGATTGATTGTTGTTTGTGTAATTTGTGTTTTGTGTTTTTGGAGTAATATTATTGGATCTGTAAGTTACTTTTAAAGTATTTTTTGTCAATTTTTAGACGTAAACTAGCGTATTTACTATTATTATTTAGCGTTATTAACTAACGTTATTTACTAGTGTGTGACGTCACAAACCAGCACCATGACATTATGTCGTTTTGGCGGGATATTGAATATCTATTCTTTGACACTTGATTTTCATTGTTAATACATTAGATATCTCGGAAATATAAATGTAGTGTGCTTATAATGTACTAAGGAATAATTTAAAACAATTTCCAAAAGCTAGTCAAATAGGCTAGTATACAAGGTACCTAAGTAAGTTCGTATATGCCAGGTGATTGCTATTAGCAATAAGGCCGCCCTTTGTTGCACTTTTAGTTGCAGTTTATGTAGCTTGTTTTTTTTCCTTTCTGTGTATTTTTTTCTGTATTTTATTTTAGTGTTAACAATAAAGTGTTCATTCATTAATGCAAGGTGGCTAGCCCTGGTTTCAATTTTTAGGCCGCCAAAAGGCCTCTGACATGGCTAAACGGTTAAAATAAACGGGACCTACAATTTAACGTGTAATACGAGCCACGGTAGCGCTCAGTTGAAAAATGCCACCCGCGGTCACCCATCCAAGTACTGACCGTGCGGAACGTTGCTTAATTTCGGTGATCGCTGACAAACTACCTACACTACTACTACATAAAAAGCAATTGGATCATCCACCACTCAAGTCCACTGCCAGTTGGCAGCGTGCCCAGCATGCTGGCAGCATTGCCATGCTAAATGGCAATGCTTATGTGTTGAGCCAAATAAATAACAGCATTTTGATCACGCGTCTGAAATTAACTTCTAAAACTATCATAACGTTAAATTTCATACAATTTGGTTAATAAATGTGGAAGTTATAAGACTTTGTGACGTTGAGACGGGCTGACGGACACAACAAAGTTAATTAAATGTACGAAGAATGTTTCTGATAACTTATTCATTTTCAGAATGCGGTACATTGCCGGCGAAAGGAAAACAGCTGATCTTGAATGGAAGTATTGCAAAGCTGGGGGATATGCCGTGGCACGTTGCCATATATAGAAAAATAAACGAAACTTTCAATCTGATCTGTGGAGGCTCGCTTATCAACAATAACCGTGTTTTATCAGGTGAATACAATAATACTGATTTGTACCGACTTTCAACATTAAATAAAATTAAGTACATAAATGGAGTTCTCTCATGCAGCCACAATCTTAGGACATTCACTGCTAATATTGGGTAGGTAAGTCAACCATTGGCCCTTGGGCTAGAAAATGTTAAACATTAGGGAACATATTATATCTTACATAACGTATTTGAAACATCCCAAACTATGTAAGCAAAACTGGTATATGACTGCCAGAGACTGATATTCTGCATTAACATATTTTTAATGTCATACAATTATAGTTTATTATTACAATTTTGTTGTTAGAAACATAAGTCAAAATGTTAATTTTTATATCAAAACTATGAATAAGAAAAGAAGGAGACAAAATAATCACCAATGGCGATAAGGCCACCATTGAACAACATTTGTAAAATCTATTATATAAAAGACTTCCCTGAGTGACTGACTGACAGACAGCCTACAGCCTAAACCGCTTAAGATTTAAACTTGAAATTTGGAATATTGGTACATTGAACAATGTAATGGAGCACTAAGGAAGAAAATTTTGAAAAAACTAACTCCAACGGGGTAAAACTGGCCCTTTTTGTTTGTATGTAACTTTTTATTCCCTGTATGTATAAAATGCCTTGAAACTTTGTATGCATGCTTTACAGACAAAATGAAAAATACGTTTGCTCCTGATTTTTCGAATTTTTCTTATCTAAGGGGTCAAATGAGGTCCCAAAGTTGGTAAAAAGAGTCAATTACATCCAACCAGCTGAACAGTTACAGTTGAAATCTGGTATGAAGGAAGCACACAGTATGTTTCAATAAGGGAACTGATAATATCCAGGAATCTATAGGGTTTCTTAGGGATAGCCAAATTTAAACAGTTTAGGCTACAGCTTAAACCATTGAAGATATAAACTTGAAATTTTGATTATACGTACATCGTACGACATAATGAAGCACTAAGGATGAAAATTTTGAAAAATTGACCTCTTACGGGGTAAAACGGGCCCTTTTTGTTTGCATGTAACTTTTTATTCCCTATATCGATTGACATAAAACCTTTTATAGATGCTTTTGAGACTAAACAAAAAATATGGTTGTTCCTGTTTTTCTGAATTTTCCTTAAAAAAATCCTTAGGGGTCAGATACTTCCAAAAGTTGGTGAAAAATAGCATCGATTACAGATGAAAAAGGGTATGTAACAGGCACACAACATGTTTCATAGTTTCATACTGGAACTATAATTATCCCGGAATATCTACAGGGTTTCTTAGGGATAGCCAAAATTAATCAGTTATAATATAAAGCTAAGATAAAACGGGTAAATGAATTCTAACAAAATTTGGTACGAAGCTAGACAATAACACAATTTACTACATAGGGTACTGCTATCCCGGAAAATTTGAGTGGGTCCTTCGGGATATCAATTTCTTAAAAAAATACTAAAAACTGTTCGAAAATCAAGGCAATTTTGTTTCAATATAGCCCACCATTTTAAATAATATTATTGACGTCCTGGGAAAAGTCCCGGATTCCTTGTCCGCTAGATCAATCGTAACCCAAAACTTATAAGCGTAAAAAATAACTTGAATGGGCTTTTTTTTTCAGAATGTAGTGAAGTATCTAGAATAGAATGATTCATCCTTAAATGGGGCATAATAAGTCCCCAACAGTTTACGAAGTTTTTGAAAAAAATACCTACGTATTTTATACATTTTGTCGCAGGTCGATGAACTTTTTGTGTTGATTAGCTGATGTTATTGACGTGATTTTGGGGTTGGTACCATTGTACAAGTTAGTCAAATGATAAGTATAATAGCATCCTAGAACATGCCTGTCAACTAGATATTATACAAACAAACAATAATACTTTATTAGACGACCACATTACATAAAAATCAAATTACAGGGATTGAAAAATACAATTTATAGGTTTCTAACTGGCGGCCTCAACGCTTTAAGCGATTTCTTCTATTTTAAAATACACCATGTGTTTCTACTTGTGTGCCATTTTTTCATCTGTCTGGGGTCAGACAACGTCTGAAAGTCCTACAAGATGTCTCGATCACTTTTGTCTGGGTGAACGGTTTTAGGCGAGATTGTCACATCTCTCGGGAAAAATGAGTTTAGAATAATAGAAATTAAATTTCTAACGACTTAATGAAACATGTCGAATACCTGTACCGGCCTTAATTAATAGTGCACTACTGAACGTAGGCCTACCCGGGAAGGATTAGATATTATTATAAGCAAGTACAAAGACAATGAAGGTCAAACAGCGAGCTATTTTCATTTTAAGCAAGTAACCCATGTACTAAGACAACGCGGGCGAAGCCGTGGGTTTTAAGCTAGTTCATTTAATTTTATATTTTTTGGTGTTCAATAAAGTTATTGTTTTTATCAAATTTTAATCAAACAGCCCTCCGCTGAAAGTGTTTTGGTCAAAAGTGCCCATAATGCTATTTTTAAACATATTTATAAAGATAAAATAACATCTATGTTCATCACATAAGTGTAAGCCCTGTGTGGGAATTTAACCCGTATAGATTAAGGCATCGGTGTCTCTCGCCTGGTGTAAGAAGCTACTAAAATAAGAGGGCCCCTGGGTTCGCGCATGGTTAGAGATGCGGTTCTAGATTTCCACTCAAACGGGCCCAGGGAGAACGATAATGCTCTGTTGCCAAGTTGTCGTATGTGGCAAATAGATGACGTTAATAAAAGAAGGTTGGGAGCTCTGGAACATACCCTTGTAGATTCCAGTTCTAACAACACAGCACAAAGGCCGAAGACCGATGGGCTCGGTCTCGGTATGCCTATTTTATTTTTCGTGTATAACTTTTTTGTACAATTAATAGTTCTCAGTTTCAGACAATAATTACTATTGTTTGAATATTTTTAGCGGCGCATTGCTTTTGGGACTCATTAGAGGGGCAGTTGCCTGCTTCTGAGTATACCATAAAAGTCGGAAACGTGTATCGTGACTTTGATAGCAAATTGGAAAAATCACAACGATCAAAAGTAAGTTTTGTACATGAATAAAATATAGCTGAAGACGAAAAAAAGGAAAGAAGGAAGAAAATTTATTTTCGTAATATACAATACAACATAACGTTTTATCATCATAAATCGTGGGTTAAGAGGCAATTGAATCAGCAAGAAGTAACTGGAAGAAACAGAATAAGTATATACAAGTGAATAGCCCCTAAATAATCAAAACCTAAAACCAGCATATGGGTGGTGTGGAGTAGTGTGGAGATCCTATTTTATCATCTTCTTGATGTTTTTTTTTTATCAATTGTTAGTTTTTGTACAGAAAAGACGGGGAGTAGCAGCATACGCCGACCCCGATGAAACAAAACAACTTCAAATATGAATAAGGAAAAGATTATGCATGTATGGGCCATCGATAAACTAAAAAAGAAGTAGACCAAGTCAATCTGATAAAATTGAAAATAATAAACAAAAGCCAGAGCTAGACATAGGTCTTCCTGAAGATCCTGAAGATCAGACCGGTTGGAAGGGCTTGCATCCAGGACGTCTTGGGGGGACGTCACACACAAGGTGGACGGATAAGGTCATCCGTCTGCGCTTGTGGGTACACAGTCTCCATCAGACTCTGCTTAGCCATTTTACAAGCTTTTCTTAATTTGAGGCCAGATACCTTGTATAAGATGTCGCCCAATATTTAATGTGTTTGTCTATCGGTGTCGGAGCCTTAAGCGGTGACATCTATGGCAAATTTTGAAAAACTTTTACTATGAGACCAACTCTGAAAACGTAAAAAAACTGCTGTTTCATACGATTTTTTAAAAGACTTTCGGCAAAAAGTATGGAATAGCTGTTTTTTTTGCGTTTTCAGAGTTGTTCCCACTTATCCATCGTTTTAGGTAAAGTCAATCAGGATTCCAAAACGTTTCAAAGGATCGGAGACGAACTTCCAAAATGATATTGCAGTGTTGGAGCTGAGTACGACGATTGAGTTCACCCCGCACATCCAGCCCGTCTGTCTCGACTTCCGGCCAGAATTTGACGATAGGCAATTACAGGAAGGGACCAATGGGACGGTAATAAACAATAAATAATAATATTTACTCTCTATGACTCTTAAACGAGTCTTGGTGTCCGACATCAGAAAATGCTTTTGGTCATGGTCTAACGCTGTCGACCCCCATTCGTCTGCCTGAAACTCGTGCAGGTCGGCCAAATGGACTCCCTGCAAAGTGAAGTATTCCGTATTTGGTATTGGCGCCAGTTACCAAAGGTACACACAGACCCCGCTGCCGAGGTCGAGGACTCCCCAGATCTGTCAGAAGATCGGCTAGATTCTCTCCAAATAGTCAACTAGATCAACCTAATAGGGCCTCGGGGCAAACCTCATCTTGGATGCTCGGGCAAGTCTGATCTCCTTTCCCAACTGACGCCTTATTAGTTTTAAGGCGCCCTTGCGCTAGACGCCCCGTGACATAAATTTGGGCTTAACAATTTCCGCGCTTGCCCATACCCAGTAAGCCAATAATTCTAAGGCATTCGTAAAAAAAAGATGAGTATCCAATACGGCCAATGGGGCGATGGCCGCTTGCTACTCTATAATACGCCTTTTTTACACCGCGATCATCCCCAATCCTCAGCGGATGACTTACCCAGCAAAGTCATTGGACCTTAGTTTCGCTTATGATATTGGAATCAGCAACCAATTCCTCAATTTCAGCATTCTTCTTTATTCTCCAGCTGCCATCATCTCATTGTGTTGTTTCCAGAATTTTTCACCGTGTCTCTCTCTCCGCTACTAAGAAGTTCCTCTTCTACTAAGGTTATTGTCCTGGCTTCAACCCTGTACATCGAGACCAGTCTAATGACCGTTTTGTAGATATGGATTAATAACAATATATTAATTTATTTAATACTCGTATATTTGTTCCGGTTCCGGCGTCCTAACAGTTAGACGTACGATTGTGATCTCCGAAACAAGTATTTATTTACAGTGCTAAAACAGTGAAATAATAACATACCAGTTCGCAATTATAAACAGTGAAGTGCTCGGGACGTTTCACGAAAATAAAAACAGTTAAAAACACGCCACTTAAACTATAGAAGCCGGCAAATTTTGCATAATAACCTCAAAACCAAGAAATCAGCCATTTTTTATTGCGAATTGTTTGTGTTCACTCTGTGTTTGACTCACTACTCAATGGTACCAACATAAAGGAATCGCTAGAAACGTCACTATAACACTGAAGCAAACACTTCTGTCACTGTCAAAATATAAACAACTGAGTGTGACAATTCTTGAAAAACTTAATTGGTGCTGCCAGTGTTACAAACTAGATTTCCCCAAAAATGGATATAAACATCGAAATTTTGTTCTCAAAATTGGAAGAAAAGTTAAATGAACAGACTTTGAATATCACTACTGCTGTAACGACAAATGTAATGGATGCATTAGATCAAAGATTAGCCCCATTAATAGAAGAAAATCACAACTTAAAAATAAGAGTGACCAAGCTAGAACAAAAACTTCATTTCTTAGAAAAAGAAAAACGAAAGAATAATCTTATCCTTTTTGGCATTCAAGACGACAACAAAAACCTACCTGAACTTGTAGAATACATTAAAAATATTATTACAAAATCAGGTACTCATTTGGAAAACCACGAGATCAGCAACATTTACCGAATCGGTCATTCGTCCAAAAGTAGGCCCGTCGTTATTTCTCTCACAACGGCGTGGAAAAAACACCTGATTTTGAAAAATAAAGCTCGTCTGCCTCAAGGTATCTACGTCAAAGAAGATTACCCTAAAGAAGTGCTCGAAACACGCAAACAACTACAACCGAAAGTCGAAGAAGAAAGGAAGAATGGAAACATAGCATTCATAAAATACGACAAATTAGTGATTAAATATCCAAACGACTCGAACAGGGAAAAAAGGAAAAGAGAGAAAAGTAACTCACCGAAATTACCAACACAAAAGAAAATGAATGCTAACAACACAGACAGTCCATCTACCAATACTACCTTAACTTCTTCAAAACAAATAATAAAGCCTAATATTCTGAACTATGTAACCCGTGAACGATCAGCGTCTCTGCCGACTACTTCAAAAAACAAGTAATAGCCTCCAACATCCGGAAACAATTAATTGAAAAAAACAATAAATATAAACAAACTCAAAGAAATCGCGCCCCAAGCCGGCTAGTCACCGTGGGGAATTCGGACTACTACCCTCCACCCAGACACAAACTACCTGAAATTTCCAGTATACCACTCTGTCACCAACAAGATCAACTTCCAAAAGCAACACAATATTTAAAAATATGCACCTACAACGTAAGATCATTATCATCAACAGAAAGACTAGTCGAACTTACACAAGCTCTGAAAAACATTGATTACGACATAATAGGACTCAGCGAAACAAGGAAACTTGGTTGCAATATAGAAGAACACCAAGATTTTATACTTTGCTACACAGGAGAAACCAGTGGACGCTACGGAGTAGGGTTTTTAATTAAGAAAGCTTATAAACATAATATTGTCAACTACAAAGGAATATCAGACAGAGTAGCTATTTTAAGACTTAAATTCGGGGAAGTGACAATCTCTATAATACAAACTTATGCCCCTACTGAAAAAGCGACCGACGAAGAACTTGTAAAATTTTACTCCGATCTGAGAACAGCAAATGAAAATCAAGATAAAATAGTATTAGTAGTGGGAGATTTTAATGCTAAAATAGGCCATCCGAAAATACACGAAAACTTAATAATGGGTAAATATGGTTACGGTAAGAGGAATGCAAGAGGAGAGGTACTCATCCAGTATGCATTTGAACAAAAATTACACATAATGAACACATATTTTAAAAAGAAGAAGAACCGTAAATGGACATGGGAATCGCCTGACCAAAGAACAAGAAACGAAATTGACTTTATTTTATGTAACAAACCAAAACAAATTTATAATTTAGAAGTTCTAAATAATGTAGCATTCCCATCAGATCACAGATTAGTGAGATCGACGTTTGCATTGAACTCTCCTATACTGAGTAGAAAAACATTCAAATCTCTACCTAGAATTCCTAAAACAGATAGTGAAAAACTGTCATATCTTGAAAGTTTACAAAATAACATAAACAAGCAACATGAATTCCTACAACACTCCAGCAATTTACAGATTTATTACGACAAACTAGAAGACATCCTTAGAAACAGCTTAGCAACGAAAAACGAAAATGAAGAAACAAAGAAAAGTTCAGGTATTCTGAGTAATACAACACTAAGCCTGATAAAAAAACGTACGGAATTAATTGCAACTAGAAATAGAACCAAAAATATCAAAGATGAACTAAAAAAGGTATTCAAACAAACTAAAATAGCCATAAAGAAAGATTATAATATCCACAGACAAATAATCATAGAAAAAAATCTGAACAAATACAGAAGTTTCAAAAGAGCAAATAAAGAATTAAGCTCACACAAAGTCTGGATTGAAAAATTGGATAAAGGACAAGAAAAATCAAAATCAAGGAAAGACATTTTAGAACACGCAACAGCATTTTACAGAGAATTATATAAAACACCATTGGAAGATCCACTAAACGAAGACACCGCAACTCCAAAAGACGTTGACGACGAAAACAAAATAGAGCTAATAAATGAAAACGAACTGTTGATACATATAAGGAAACTAAAGAACGACAAAAGTACTGGACCAGACAGCATTAGCAATGAAGCTATTAAAATAGGCGCTCCTGTTTTGTTCCCATACTTATTGCAACTCTTAAACATGGTACTCGAAACTGGAAAAGCGCCCAAACAATGGTGCAGTTCGGAAATAATACTTCTCTACAAAAAAGGTGATCCAACGGATATCAGTAATTATAGGCCAATAAGCTTATTATGTAGCATGTATAAACTATTCACTTCCATTATACTAAACCGAATTTCACCACAAATTGACAACAACCAACCAATAGAACAGGCTGGTTTCCGCACTGGTTTTTCTACCATAGAACATATACACACACTTGATCAAATACTAGAGAAATGCAAAGAATTCAACAGCCCTCTCTACATAGCCTTTATAGATTACTCGAAAGCATTCGACAGTATTACTCACAACTCGATTTGGAAAGCCCTAGACTCATGCGGAATAAACAAAATATATAAAAATGTCATAAAAAATATATATTCACAAAGTACAAGCAGAATAAGGCTAGAAAACAAAGGAGAAGAAATAAAAATAGAAAGAGGCGTTAGACAAGGTGACCCTTTGTCAGCTAAACTGTTTATAGCAGTTTTAGAAAATGTATTTAAACAGATAAATTGGTCAAGAAAAGGGCTAAAGATACAAGACCAATACATTAGCCACCTCAGATTCGCTGATGATATTGTTCTCTTAGCTGAATCAGCACCAGAACTGGAACAAATGATACAAACTCTGGACTGTGAAAGCAAAAAAGTAGGGCTACAGATGAATTTAAGTAAAACTAAAACTATGACAAATCATAGAGAAAAAGAAATATATGTCGCAGGAAATTATATTGAATATGTTAAAAATTATGTTTATCTTGGAAAACAAATGTCTTTCAACACTAGCAACAATGAAGATGAAGTAAACAGGAGAATTAATTTAACATGGAAGAAATTTTGGGCACATAAAGAGATCTTAAAAGGAGAATGTAACCTACGATTCAAAAAGATCATAATGGACACATGTATCCTACCAAGCTTAACATACGGAAGCCAAACATGGACGTATACAAATAGAATCGGAAACAAAATTACATCTTGCCAACATTCCATGGAGAGAAGTATTTTAAAAGTTAGGAAAATACAGAAAATTAGAAACAAAGACATAAGAAAGAAAACCAAACTTACAGATGCACTACAACACGCTCTTCTTCTCAAATGGAAATGGGCAGGACATATAAGTAGACACAAAGAACGAAGATGGTCTCTGGAAACAACGAAATGGCCAGGCCCAGTGGGAAAACGAAACCAAGGCAGACCACGTAAAAGATGGACCGACGACATCATTGAAATTGCAGGAAAAAACTGGATGACGACTGCTCAAGACAGAGAGAGTTGGAACAGGATGGAGGAGGCTTTTACCCAAAAGGGATCCATACATTAATTAAGAAACAATAACTAAACAAAAATACATAATAAAACTTGTTATATACTTATGTTGATACTTAGCACTTAAGACACATTTGTTTTGTAATGTTTATTTTTGTATGGAGAAAATAAAGCTTTTTTATTTTTTATTTATTTATTTTTATTTTATATTTGTTCAAGTGTATGTAATGTAACCACGATGAAGGCCTAAGAC
This sequence comes from Hypomecis punctinalis, assembly GCA_949316475.1. Lineage (NCBI taxonomy): Eukaryota > Metazoa > Arthropoda > Insecta > Lepidoptera > Geometridae > Hypomecis > Hypomecis punctinalis. The sequence continues at coordinate 6,595,394 of OX438822.1, forward strand.
ATGGGGTAACTAGCCACTAGGCCATTACGGAAAAAAATAAAGGATGAAAAGAAAATCAAATACATCATGACGTCTTCAAGTTCTTTTCAAGACTAGCCTCTGCACTTGTGCATACGATAAGATACATTTATAAAATAGGCAAAATCAAACTCTACAACCTCATATCAAACACGAATCAAGTCATTGTGCATTGGGCTGGTAAGGTTGTTCTGGATTGCCCTGATGCCGGATTAATAGAATACGGCATCGGTATCCCCTGCCTGTAGTAAGAACCTACTAAAAAGGGACCTCTGGGCTCGTGAATGGTTAGAGATGGAGTTCTGGCCGTCCACTCAAACGGGCCCGAGAAGGATGACAACGTGTGTCATCGTTGTCGTAGAGGACCGTACAAGCCTAGTTATTAGGCTCCAGTAGTCATATAAAGTGCTAGAAGCACCGATACGTTCCTCTAGATATCCCGGAGCACCCAAGAGCGCCCAAAGGCTGGCCACCGAGGGGGTTTTAGTAGATACAATCCCACATAACCCGACTGCACCCCAAAGACATCGGGTATCTTTCGAAGATTTCCCCCTCGTAAAAAAGGGCTGGTATGATGTGGGAATGTACAAACACACACACACCCACACCCACACACACCCACACACACACACACACACACACACACACACACACACACACACACACACACACACACACACACACACACACACACACACACACACTACAGTAGGTATTGAATGCTCATATAGGATTAAAAATTGTAAATGTAATTGTAATTAAAATGAAACTGTACTCTGCAACACAGGCTCCTCGGAGACCTAGTGCAGAGTGCAGCGTACTTAATTTAGCCTAAGCGTCCCCTTGGAACAAATAAACTATTATTATTATTAATAGATAAATATGAAGTTACCGTTATTATATCAAACCATTAAGTTCGATTTGGCCTAGGTACCTACTTCTCACCTTTTCTTATTCGAGTTATTGTTGATAATGACGGTGTGTTGCAGGTGGCCGGCTGGGGTCTTACAACGGAATTCGGAGATCCAGCCCGAGAGCTGCGTATTGTCGAACTGCCTTATGTTGACATCGATAAGTGCTTTAAAGACGCGCCGCTGCAGTTCAAACCGCTTCTCACTGGCGACAAAATTTGCGCTGGATACGACAGTGGTACAGTATCATTTAATTTAAAAAAACTCTGATAATAGAGCCACCCGGCCTATACGAATTTATTACAAACTTTTATTTAACTTGCAATGGATGTAATGTAATTATGTATGTATGTAAGTCCGGGTGGAATCTTGCAAGTTAAATTTGACCAACTTTCCGGTTTTCGATTGCACTGACATTTCGCACGCATATGTATTGTATATCGTGTGATAAATATGGTACCATAGAGCTGATCTGTAATTGGAGTGGAAAAGTGGGCTTAGGAACTCCGGTACTAAAATAAAATAGACCCGTCGTGTTTGGGCTCATTTCACTTGTCTTGGCTAGCACTCTGCGGCTACATGATATCCAGGATCTCAAGAGCTTGTTTTTTAAAAAGGTTTTTAATTTTAGCTTAATAAAATCGTTTTTTTTTTTTTCGCAGCGGGCACAGCGCTGTGCCAAGGCGACAGCGGCGGTGGCTTGGCTATCCCCAAAATGTACGAAGGCACAACCCGCTACTTCCTGCGAGGCATCGCGTCTACGTCCCCCACCCACGACTTCAAACAGTGCAACTCCGACTCTTACACCGCCTTCACTTGGCTGATCAAGCACGACCGCTTCATTACTCAAGCGATATTAGGAGAGGATAGTAATGAGTAATCTTTTATGAACGTATAACGGCATTTTTGACGCGCTCCGCGAACCAAGTAAGACGGCAAAGGAAGAAGGGAGCGCGTCTTGATATGACGAAATTAATGATAAAAATGCAAATAAAATTATGATGTCAACTTTTTAGCTGTTTTATTTTGCAATGCCAGTTTATTTCTTACTAGTTACCACTACTACATTAAACATGATTTAAACAACACTATTTATTAAATCTCGTCAAGATCTTTGTTCAAAACAGATGTGCCATTGGATTAATTTTTGATCGAAGTTATTTCTTGCAGCCAGCATGCTGGGCAAGCCGCCAACTGGCAGGTTTGAGCATTTAATTTATCTTTAGACCTTTAAGGATCTGTGGATGATCAAATTTCTTTTTATGTAGTAGTAGAGTAAGTAGTTTAGCATAAGTATATAGTGGTATTGTATTTTGTTGTAGTTAATAAAGGCACTTTTGTGACTTTGGATTTATTTTCAATCGAAGTTATTTCTTGCAGCAAGCATACTGGGCACGCTGCCAACTGGCAGTGGGCTTGAGCATTTGGTTTACCTTTATCTAGGGTCTGTGGATAGTCTAATTGCTTTTTATGTAGTAGTAGTGTAGGTAGTTTAGCATATATAGTTGTAGTTATTAAAGGAACTTATGCCTGATAAAACAATTGTGTTCGTATCAGATTTATTATGCCAATTGAAGAAATGCTCGAGAACTTTCACGTACAAAAATCTTAATTCACGTTAGACGTTTGTTTTTATTACAAGTTTTTATTTACTTTGCAACGGATGTACCTATGTACGAGTATGTAAGTTCGGGTGGAATCTTGCAAGTTAAAGTTGGCCAACTTCCCGGTTTCCGATCGATCTGAAATTAGTATGTATTTGTGTATCGCTGTAAGCACACTCTGCATGTTAAAATGGAAGTGGGCAGGCCACGCTGCGAAAGCTACTGATGGAAGTTTGGAGTGGTGAAAGTCTTTCGTTGGTGCCCGAGAGAAGACACACGATCGAAAGGACGGCCGAGAAGGAGGTGGCGAGATGACATCGTACTTGGACGGGACTGGCGCAAGAAAGAAAGTTATGGCAACGCATGGAGGAGGCCTTCGCTCAAATTTGGGGGTCGTGAACAGAACGAAATCGTTAAATATTATGTAATGTGAAATGTAAAAGATAAAATGTTTTTTTTTTTTTTTATTTATTTATGTATGTCGCTTGACAATGCATTAATATGGTACCATGGAGCTGATCTGTCAATGGAGTCGGAAGGTTGCCATAGTACTCCTGTTAAACAAGATAGACCCGTCGTGTTTGGGCTCGTTTTACTTGTTTCGGCTAGCACTCTGCTGCTACATGATATCCAGGATCTTAAAAGCTTGAATTTAAAATGTTATATTATTATAATTACATAAAAAATTACATAAAAATCTAAGGTACTCCCCGAAGTCCTAGAAAGCTGAAATTTGGTATGTAGGCTAGTATTGATACACAAATAACTAAAATACTGAAATTTTGAACTTTTACCCCCCAACCCTATAAAGTTGGGGGTGGAAGCTTCTGTGATACTTCCAAAAATGTTCATAAGTCTCAAAATCGTTGTAATGACTCCTTGTAATAAATAATAAAAAACGTTTTTCAGATTTATTAGTAAATCACCCCCCAACCCCTAAAATTGGGGGACGGTCTGTATTAGGCTTCCGAAACAATTGATGCTAAATTAATGATATAATTAATTGCTAGAAGTGTGATAATGGATATTAAGGCTCCATGTAATTAATCAATTAATAATAAAACACGATTTGAAGACTTTTTTTAAACTACCCCTAACCCCTAAAACTGGGAGATGAAAGTTGAAATTTTGAAGCTGATGTCTGAAAATTGATCAAGAGACTCATTGTAATCTATTATATAAAAGGCTTCCCTGAGTGACTGACTGACAGACAGCCTACAGCCCAAACCGCTTAAGATATAAACTTGAAATTTGGAACATAGGTACATTGTACGACGTAATGGAGCACTAAGGAAGAACATTTTGAAAAATCGATCTCTAAAGGGGTAAAACGGGCCTTTTTCATTTGTATGTAAGTTTTTATTCCCTGTACAGAATGACTTGAAACTTTGTATACATGCTATCCGAACAAAATCAAAGTTACGTTTTTCCTGTTTTTCCGAATTTTCTTCATCTAAGGGGTCAAATAAGGTCCCAAAGTTGGTGAAAAAAGTGTCAATTACATCCAACCAGCTGAACGGTTATGGTTGAAATCTGGTATGAAGGAAGCTCACAGTATGTTTCAATACAGGAACTAATAATATCCAGGAAAATCTATGGGGTTCCTTAGGGATGGCAAAAATTAATCAGTTTAGGCTACAACCCAAACCGCTGAGGATTTGAACTTGAAATTTGGAATATACGTACATCGTACGACATAATGAAGCACTAAGAAAGAAAAACGTACCCAACTCTAACATACGGGGTAAAACAGGCCCTTTTTGTTTGCATGTAACTTTTTATTCCCTGTACCGATTGACATGAAACTTTGAATAGATGCTCTTGAGACTAAATAAAAATTGAAATTGGTTGCCTGTAAAGTCGGTATACGGGCGAAAGTTTTACGTGACAACGACTTTGAGTGGTAAAATAATTTTAATGTGAATATTCATTCGTATAGTAAGAAGAAGGATGAAAATGTCTGTCTCTCTCGCTCTTAGGCGGGCTAACCATGCCCGAGTGGAAGGGACGCGTGCCTCTCACTCGCTCTCATTGTGAGCGCATAACGTGAGCGGAGCGTAACGCAGTTTCTTGAAGTGTCACCCGGCAAACCAATTTATAAGACGTTGTCACGTCAAAAATATGGGTGTACCTGCTATTCTGAATTTTCCTTAAAAAAATTCCTTAGGGGTCAGATACGTCCCAAAACTTCAATGCGCTTTTTTAAATAATATAGAATCTAGAATAGGATTAAAATAATGATTTATCCTTAAATGGGACATAATGGGTCCTCAATAGTTTACGATTTTTTTTTATTTTGTTAGCCAATAGTCTTAAACTTAGCGCACATACGGATCAATATACGTATTTTACTATGGGATCAACCCTGATAAGCGAAAATTACCTACATTTTCCATACATTTTGTCGCGGGTCGATGAACTTTTTGTGTTGAACAGCTGATTTTATTCACGTGATTTTGGGGTTGATACCATTGTAAAAGTTAATCAAATTATGAGTAAAATAGCATCCTAGAACATGCTTGACGAGTGACGTCTAGATATAACACTATGTGTTTCTCAAATGAAATAAGATATATGTACCTACTTGTGTGCCATTTTTTTCATTTGCCTGGAAAATTAAATTTCTAATGACTTCATGAGACATGTCGAATACCTGTACTGGCTTTAATTAATAATGCACTACTGAACATAGGCCTACCCTCGAAGGGTGATTGGGCCATATCCATCACGCCGACCGAGCGCGGGTTGCTGAATCCACAAACGACATTGATTTTTTCTCTACGGACTTACGTATACAGGTTGCCTCTATGTTTTCCATCAATGAAAAGCCAGTAGTGTGAAATTCCTTACATAGTTACTCATACTATTATATTATTATTGTGTGTGTGATTTGTGAACCTGACTTCTGGGTCAAAGAGGTGTGGGTTTAATTCCTACCCAGGGCCAATATTTACTCGTATGTGATGATCATATGTGTTTGTTCTGTGTCTGGGTGTTATTAATGTATTTTTATTTATTTATTTATTTAACACTTTCTTGCACACCATTTGTACAAAAGGAGGACTTAAAGTTAAATAGCATTAACAGCCAGTGAACCTACAGGTACATGTATATGTAGTAAATCAGTCTCTGCCAGCCAAATCATAAGCTTTGCTTAGTTTGCGGTCAGAGACCGTGTGTGAGATGTCGCCCAATATTTATTTATTATTGTGTTAATTTCAGAATTTCCGCAATTTATCATCCAAAAATTCACGTACTCCGTAATAAGCTTTAGATACAAGTAAATTAAATAACCAAATACTGAGACAATGCAGGCCAATCCGTGGGCTATTATCATTTTAGGCAAATACTGGTACAATTCAGGCTAAACCGTAGGCATTATCTTTGCAAGTAATACGGTAATGGCTCAATTATGAAAGCGCCATGGTAAATATAATACCAACATAAACAGTGTTATCTCTATCGAATGCTTAAAGTGAAAAAGAAACAGAAATAATTAGGCTAATTAGCTATTATAATTACGATGGGGCCTTCATAATCGAGCCTAATGCGAGCTTAACCACGAGCTACTATCTACTATATAGAAAACGCGGGCCAAACTGTGGGCTATTATCATTGCAAGTAATACAACAACGCAAGCTAACGGCACGCTATTATAATTTTAAGGATTTATTAAGACAACGCGGGCCAGACCGCGTAAATTAGATATTATTATAAGCAAATGCCAAGATAACGCGGGTTGAACCGCGGGCTATTATCATTTTGAGCAAGTGCTAAGACAAAACGGGCCAGACCATGGGCTATTATCATTGTAAGTAATACGACAATGCAGGCCAAACGGCAAGCTTTTATAATTTTAAGCAAGTATCGCAGACATCGCAGTCCATGCTGCGTGCTATAAATAACCATCTTAAGCAAGTACTAATAATACGCAGGCCAAACCGTGGGCATTATCCTTGCAAGTAATTTTAAGCAAGTATTAAGACAACGCGGGCCATATCGCGGACTATTAGATATTATTTTAAGCAAGTACAAAGACAACGTAGATCAAACCGAGGGCTATTTTTATCTTAAGTAAGTACCTATGTACTAAGACAACGCGGGCGAAGCTGCGGGTTTTAAGCTAGTCTATTATATAAAAGGCTTCCATGAGTGACTGACTGACAGACAGCCTACAGCCCAAACCGCTCAAGATATAAAGTAGAAATTTGAAACATAGGTACATTGAACGACGTAATGACGAACATTTTGAACTTTCGACCTCTAACGGGGTAACAAGAGCCCTTTTCATTTGTATGTAACTTTTTATTACGTGTACCGATTGTCTTGAAACTTTGTATGCATATTGTTTAGGCAAAATAAAAAATATGATTGTTCCTGTTTTTCCGAATTTTCCTTCTCTAAGGGGTCAAATAAGGTCCCAACGTTGGTGAAAAAAGCGTCAATTACATCCAAATAGGAAAATCTATAGGATTCCTTAGGGATAGCCAAAATTAATCAGTTTAGTCTACAGCCCAAACCGCTGAAGATATAATCTTGAAGTTAGGAATATACGTACATCGTACGACATAATAAAACACTAAGGATGAAAATTTTGAATAATCGACCTCTTAGGGGTAAAACGGGCCCTTTTGCGTTTGCATGTAACTTTTTATTATCTGTACCGATTAGTATGAACGTTTGTATAGATGCTTTTGAGACTAAATAAAAAATATGGTCGTTCCTGTTTTCCCGAATCTTCTTTAAAGTTTTCCTTAGGGGTCAGATACATACGTCCCTATTTTGGTGAAAAAGCATCGATTACAGCTAACGAGCTGAACGGTTACGGATGAAAATGGGTATGTAGGAAGCTCTAAACATGTTTCTATACTGGAACTATTTTTACTCCGGAAAATCTACAGGGTTTCTTAGGGATAGACAAAATTAATCAGTTATAATATATAAAGCTAAGATAAAACGGGTAAACGAATCCTAAAGCTAACCTATTACCGCTTAGGGTACTGTTATACCGGAAAATTTGAGTGGATTCTTTGGGATATCAATTTCTTAAAAAATACTAAATACTGTTCCAAAATCAATGCAATTTTGTTTCAAAATAGCCCACCATTTTAACTAATAATTGACTATTGACGTCCTGGGAAAAGTCCCAGATTCCTTGTCCGCTAGACCAATCGTAACCCTGAATAAGCGTAAAAAATAACTTGAATGCGCTTTTTTTAATAATGTAGGGAAGTATCAAGAATAGAATTAAGATAACGATTCGTCTTTAAATGAAGCAAAATGGTTACGAAATAGTTTACGAATTTTTTTATTGTGCGATAGTCCTAAACTTAGGGCACATACGGGTCAATATATTTACTTTACTGAAAAGTGAAAACTACCTATTCCATACATATTTTCGCGGGTCGATGAACATTTTGTGTTGAACAGCTGATTTTACTCACGTAATTTCGGGGTTGGTACCATAGTAAAAGTTAGTCAAATGATTAGTATAATAGCATTTCTAGAACATGCCTGTCGTCTAGATATACACTCAAATAAAATAAAGAATACCTACTTGTGTGCCATTTTTACATCTGCCTGGGGTTAGAAAATGTCTGAAAGTTCCACAAGTTTCTAAATCACTTTTGACTGCGTGAACGGTTTTGGGCGATATTGTCATATCTCTCGGGAAAATAGAGTCCAGAATAATCGAAATTAAATTTCTAATGACTTGATGAAACATGTCGAATACCTGTACCTAACGGCCTTAATTAATAGTGCACTACTGAACATAGGCCTACCCGTAAAGGGCAATTGGGCCATACCCATCACGCTAGCCAAGCATGGGCCAAAAAGTGGGTTATCAGTTTAAGCAATTACGAAAACAACGCGGGCCAGACCGTGGGCTATTAATCATTGCAAGTAAAACAACAACGCAGGCTAACGGCAGGCTTTTATAATTTAAAGGAAGTATTAAGACAACGCGGGCCAGACCATGGACTATTATAATGTATTATTATAAACAAGTGCCAAGATAACTCGGGTCGAACCGCGAGCTATTATTTTAAGCAAGTAAGTACTAAAACAACGCGGGCCAAACTGTGGGTTATTATCATTTTAAGTACGTAAGTATTAACACAACGCGGGCTAAGCCGCGGGCTATTATAATTTTGAGCAGGTACTAAGATAACACGAGCCAGACCAAGGGCTATAAATTATCATCTTAAGCAAGTTCTAAGAATACGCAGGCCAAACTGTAACCTATTATTATTTTAGGCAAATGCTGAGACAATTCAGCCCAAACCGTAAGATCCTTGCAAGTAATTCGACAACGCAGGCCAAATGGCAGGCTATTATAATTTGAAGCAAGTATTAAGACAACGTGGGCCAAATCGCGGACTATTAGAAATAATTATTAGCAAGTACAAGGACAACGTAGGTCAAACCGCGGGCTATTTTCATCTTATGCAAGTACCTATGTACTAAGACAACGCGGGCGAAGCCGCGGGTTTTAAGCTAGTTATAAATAAAACAGCTAAAGAATTAATGAAATAAAATTATATTATTTTGTATTTTTATCATTAATTTCGCCATATCAGGACGCGCTCTCCTCCTGCCTTTGTCGTCTCACTTGATTCGTGGAGCGCGTCGACAATGGCATAAACACGCTCTTAGAAGACTACTTGTTGCTATCCTCTCCTAATATAGCTTTAGTAATAAAATGTTCGTGCATAATCAGCCAAGTGAAGGCGATGGAAGAGCCCGAGTTACATTGGTTGACGTCGCTAATGAGGGGGGACGTAGACGCGATGCCTCTCAGGAAGTAGCGGGTTGTGCCTTTGTACAATTCGGGGATGGCGAAGCCACTGCCACCATCACCTAGGCATAGCGTTGGGCCCACTGAAAAAAAAAACACAGTTAAAGCCCGCGTTGTGCAGCTGAAAAAACTTTTATAAAACGCAAAAATAGCATGACCAACTTCAACCTAGTACATAATTCGCGAATGTTTCGCATCGATCGATGTAGTATTTTTTACATTATTGTTGATTTATCGAAAACGGCTCAGCGGATTTCGATAATATTTAAATAATATTACGGTCGAAATATACTCATTCCAATAAAAACAAATATTGAAATCGGATCACTAAGTAAAAAGTTATGCGTGGTTACACATAAAAATATACGCGTCGAATTGAGTACCTCCTCCGTTTTGCCGGTCAAAAAAAAGTTTAAGGTCGGGTGGCTGGACTAGGCATCAGAGTTGTTAACAACTCAAACGGCTATAGTCAAAACAACCGGAACTCACAATTAAACGCGTCAACCGAGCCACAGCGGGTGTGTTCCACGTGGGTGGAAATGCCATCCACGGTCACCTATCCGAAAACTGACCCAGCAGTACGTTGGCTGACTTTAGTTATCGCGATGCTTTCGCTTACACAGGGATTTTTTTCTGTTTTCATATCACTAATTAAAATTATATAGCCGTGGGGTGCCGGCAGAATAGAATAGCACCCCCCTCTTGGCTACAAAGTGTTTGCGAGGGATTTGTCTATTAGGCAAAGCCAGTTGACAAAGCTGAAGAGAGAAGATGGCAGTATAGCGTCGACCAAGGCAGAGGTATTGGAGGAGATCTAAAGGTTCTACGGACAGTTATACGCCTCGGTAGTAAAGCCTGTAAACAGCACGGCCAAAGATCCAAGAGCCAAGCTGACCCGACACTTTACCGAATATATCCCGGACATCAGCCTGTACGAGATTAGAATGGCCCTGAACTAACTTAAGAACAACAAGGCGCCGGGTGACGACGGAATTACTTCAGAGCTTCTGAAAGCGGGTGGAACGCCGGTATCAAAAGTCCTTCAGAAGCTCTTTAACACCGTCGTCCTCGAGGGCATAATGCCAGAAGCGTGGAACAGAGGCGTGGTGGTGTTGTTCTTCAAAAATGGTGACAACATCTTATTGAAAAACTACAGACCCATCTCGCTTCTGAGTCATGTTTAATTTGTTTTCAACGTTCATTACGAATCGTCTTGAACGCAGGCTTGATGACTTCCAACCACCCAAACAAGCTCCGGAAGGGCTTTAGCACCATGGACCACATACATACGCTGCGGCAAGTTATACAGAAAACCGAGAAGTATAACCTGCCACTTTGCTTGGCGTTTGTGGACTATGAGAAAACCTTTGATTCGGTCGAGACATGGGCTGTACATGGGCATGTTGAGTCTCTCCAACGATGCCGTATTGACTAACGGTACATTGAAGTGCTGAAGTATTTGTATAATAACGCCACTATGTCGGTTCGATTACAGGAAGAGAGCTCCAAGGCAATCCCTTTGAAGAGAGGCGTGAGACAGGGAGACGTAATATCTCCGAAACTGTTTACTGCTAACGCCGAGAACGCCTTTAAGCTCCTGGAATGGAAAGGATTCGGCATCAACATCAATGGCGAATACATCCCTCACCTTCGATTTGCCGACGATATCGTGGTTATGGCAAAGTCGATGGAAGAACTCAGCACGATGCTCGAAGGCCTCAATCGAGTCTCTCAACAGGTGGGTCTTAAAATGAACTTGGACAAGACAAAGGTCATGTGTAATTCTCATTTTGTACCCACTCCTAATTCAGTTGGGAACTCGGTTCTTGAAGTCGTCGACTCGTACATCTACTCTACCTAGGACAAGTAGTCCAGTTGCGTAGGTCCGACTTCAAGAAAGAGGCCAATCGCCGAATCCAACTCGGTTCGGCAGCGTTTGGAAAATTGCGTAACGTCTTCTCGTCTGACATACCTCAGTGTCTCAAGTCGAAAGTTTTCGACCAGTGTGTGTTGCCAGGGATAACTTATGGCACAGAAACGTGGTCTGTCACTATGGGCTTCATTAGTAAGCTCCAAGCAGCCCAACGAGCCATGGAGAGGGCTATGCTCGGAGTTTCTCTGTGAGATCGAATCAGGAATGAGGAGATCCGTAGAAGAACCAAGGTTACCGACATAGCCCAGCGGATTGGCAAGTTGATGTGGCAATGGGCAGGGCTTATAGCGCGGAGTACTGATGACCGATGGGGTCGAAAAGTTCTCGAGTGGAGACCACGTACCGGCAAGCGCAGCGTAGGGTGTCCACCCACAAGGTGGACGGATGACCTCATTAGGACCGCAGGATCGCACTGGATGCAAGCCGCTATCAACCGGTCTTATTGGAAATCATTTGGGGAGGCCTATGTCCAGCAGTGGACGTCCTGTGGCTAAAATGATGAGGGTGGGCCAAACGATGTCGGCGGTATGTATTGTCCATTGCTCAGAAACGCGTAGCGTATGTCCACCCACGAGGTGGACGGATGACCTCATTAAGACCGCAGGATCGCACTAGATTCAAGCCGCTACGGCCCGGCCTTATTGGAGATCTTTAGGGGAGGCCTATGTCCAGCAGTAGACGTCCTATGGCTGAAACGAACGAACAATTACTGAAATGAAATGATGTACCATTTTCGTGTCCCGCGCAAAACTTGTCGCTTGTGAGGAGCGGTTTGAACTGCAGGGGCGAGTCTTCGTAGCACTTCTCCCAAGGGACATACGGCAGTTCGACGATACGCAGCTCTTGGGCTGCAACTCCGGATTCCGTCGTTAGACCCCATCCTGCCACCTGAAATCGTCATTAGAAAATAACAAATCGAATTATCGATTATTGCCGATGACAAAAAGGTTAAGTGGGCCAAATAGAACGTAATAGAGTCTATGAAGTTAACCCGGGCACCCCGGAAGGGGTGCCGGAATGTTCACCATCTAAGCCACTGGAGCAGTTACGGCAGCGGACCAGAGCCACGCTCCGTTACTTTGAGGAGCTGGGCTGGCTCAAGTAGACGCTGGAGGGGAAATGCACAAAACACCCCAAGCGGGTCGACAGCGGATTGAAGACCCCGGAAGGTGTGAGCCCTGTGGCCCTAGAGGATTAATCTATTTTGACTATTTGTAAAGATTTTTAACCGATCTTCTGACATATCCGATGAGTCCTCTACCTCGCCGGCGGGAGTCTGTGTGAGTCTGTGTCTGTGGTGTAATAGGTGTTTATACCAAATATGGAATACGTCCTGCTGCAGGGAGTCCTAGTTCCTCAGTATGTCTGACCTGCACTAGCTTAAGGCAGTATAGAGACAGGGACAGCGTCATACCTTGACTAATAACGTTTTCTGATGTCGGAAGCCAAGACTCATTTTGAGGCGTTGTACCAGAGGAGTAGGTATTATTGTTTATATATTACCGTTCCGTTGTTCCCTTCCCTTAGTTGCCTTTCGTCGAGTTCTGGCTGAAAGTCAAGACAAACGGGGTGGATGTGCGGGGTGAACTCTATCGTCGTACTCAGCTCCAACACTGCAATATCACTTTGGAAGTTCGTCTCCGATCCTTTGAATTGTATTGGGATCCTGATGGCCTTTACCTAGAACGATTATTATTATTCAGTCAATTGACATGTAACAGTGCAGCCAAAGTACCGACACAGTACCGTTACAGAGAAAAATATTCTTTCATACCTTTTCTATGATCGCTTTCCCACTTGCCCCATGTCAGTGTCAACGCTGGCACTGACACTGATAAGTGGAGATGCATTCATGGAAAGTGTATATTTTGGCGTTCACTGTACTGTACTGGTACTGTGCCGGAATTGTGGCTTCAATAATATGTGTGAATCGGCCTTAATTGCCTGATGAGCTTGAGAAGTGGTCAATTGGACCCTATGGATTTTTTTTGTGTACAGTATTTATCTCTGTCGTAGTGTTTTATTTTTACGGCAAATGTAAGACCTACAAATTTAATGTCACGACCGTACAATATAAACTTGTTGTTGTTGTTTGACTGTTGTGTCCCACTGCTGGGCAAAGGCCTCCCCCGAACTTTCCTTCGATAAGAACAGAAACACCTAAGCATAAAACCGTCAATATAAACTTGAATAAGAAAAATATAAATGTTTTTTGTATTTTTTTAAAGTTAAAAGCTTTTGTTTAACTTGCAATGTATGTATGTTTGTAATAAATAGGTACTAGTTTATTAACACAAGTAAATCGCGCGACAAGCATTTATGATCATAAAAATTGTGTACTGTACTGTAACAGCCTTTTTTGAGCAGGCGTACCCACGAAGGGTGGTTGGGCCATATCCACCACGCTGGCCCAGTGCGGGTTTGTGGATTCACATACGCCATCAAATTTATTCTACTGACATAAATGCAGGTTGCCTCACGATGTTTTCCTTCACCGAAAAGCCAGTGGTGTTAAATTCCGTACATAAATTCCAAAGAACTCATTGGTACGGGACCGGGATTTGAACCCACGACCTCACGATTGTAAGGCGGGCGTCACTACCACTAAACCACCACGGCTTAAAAGAAATTGTGTATAATGAAGTTATTAGTTGATAGGTAAAATTTTAAAGGAAAATTTTATTTTCTTCTTTTTAGAGCAATTAAATATTTTTTTTAAAAGGTGTTTTTGCTTTTAATTTATTTTAGATCAAGACTCGCAGGACAAATATTGTTGTTTATGATGTTAGCTATCTAGTCCTGCAGATGCCGGCCGGTGTTTTCAAGTAACCCTGTATACTTCGAAACCGATCGTGCTTATAGCGGCTTTGAAGCTTAAATTATCGTGGGTGCTATCCTTGTTTTAATATAATTTTAGTTTTTAAACCTTAACTTAACCAAACTTTTTATTATTATTATGTACTACGGGACTCATTGCACACTCAAATTACGAGATAAATAAATACCTCATCATCGTTTCAACCGATTCGTTTCTACCCGTGACCACAGTCGATGCAACTCGGCCGAAACGTCGGTAAGGTCGTCGTAAGGTATTTATTTATCTCGTAATTTGAGTGCGCGATTAGTCCCGTAGTACATAATAATAACGTGTTCGCGAGAGTTTAAAAACCAAACTTTTGCCAAACTTTTAATATTTTATTATGATGATTACATGTACCTACCTACATATTATCATAAAGATAATGATTGTGTATAGTATTGACATGTAAATGAAATATTTTATGAATAAATTGAATATGAATATTTGTAATAAGGTGATAGAGTCTGGCCAACGAAAGCTGTCCAAGAAAAAAGGCGGGAATTTTAAAAAATCAAGAGCTGTTAACCCTGGCTATACACTGCATAAACGGAGTTGATCTTATTTATTTTTCAGCAAGTACATTTTTTTCGAGTTATAAAAATTTTGTTTTGTTAGCAACTGTTGTTGAAATTTTCGAATGTATTATGAAGAATATAAAATAAAAGATTACTTTTAATTCTGTCTTCTTATTATTTTCAAATAATCCATTATTTATGTACAGTCGAGGACCCCGAGGAGCCATACAAATATAGGAGCTATGAGTCATAGTTAAAATCGGATTCCAAAAACTCTACACCTGATATTAAATCAGCTTCATTGCTTTCTTCGCTGCTACTGCTACTGTCCCCAACATGTATTATGAATGGTTCAAGTTCGTTTTCAGTAGTACGAAACGTCAAAGTGTCAATTTTAACAGTCTTAAATTATTGCCATTTCAAAACTTCTGAAAATAATACGTGGACAGCTTTCGTTGGCCAGACTTTAATAAAGAAATCTTATTTCCTTTCCTTCTCAGCTATGTTCACGAAGGTACAAAACTCACTTTTGAACGTTGGGACTTTTCCAATTTGCTATCAAAGTCACGATACACGTTTCCGACTTTTATGGTATACTCAGAAGCAGGCAACTGTCCCTCTAACGAGTCCCAAAAGCAATGCGCCGCTGAAAATATCCAAAAAATAGTAATTATTGTCTAAGGCACTCGTAAATCAAAATTATTCATTTACGAAAAAAGTTAAACATAAATAACATACGTCACAACAAGTTTTTAGGGTTCCGTAATAAAAGTTGAAGTCTACAAGAATCGCGAACCCTCGCGCAGCTATAAGGTGATGTTTAGTCAAGATTGGATTTTGCGCAGCTTGTACTAATTTCACAGCTTCCAAAAAGCTTCTTTCTTTTCTTTCTTTTCAGCCATAGGACGTCCACTGCCGGACATAGGCCTCACCTAACGATCTCCAATAAGACCGGTTGGTAGCGGCTTGCATCCAGAGCGATCCTGCGGTCTTGATGAGGTTATCCGTCCCCCGACCCCATCGGTCATTAGTCCTTCGTACTATGCGCCCTGCCCATTGCCATTTCAAAAAGTTAGCCAAAAAGTTTGATTGGGCATAAAATCAGTAAAATTGTATTCACCTGATAAAACAAAGTTATTTTTGATGAGCGAGCCTCCACAGATCAAATTGAAGACTCCGTTCATATTTCTATAAATGGCGACGTGCCACGGAATTTCCCCCATCACAGCAGACCCATTTAAGATCAGCTGTTTTCCTTTCGCCGGCAATATACCGCATTCTGAAAATAAATTTATATACATTGTTTTAGCGAGACTAACAACCACGATTCATTTTTATATAATATGCAGAGTTATTCCTAATCAACTAGCATCCTTTTAGGGGTTTATTCTAAACATCAAAACTAACAACATTAATAATTGTGCTGCTATTTTTGTCAAAACTAAAAAAAAACAGCTGTTTCATACATTTTGTCGCGGATGAACGATATTTATCTATGGAAGAACGATTTTTTTTTAGTTTTGACAAAAGTCGCAGAATAAATGTTGTTAGTTTTGATAAACATCAAACAAACAACATTTTAACTAAAACAGAATACGGCTAAAACTCACGTTATAATTATACGGTCGATCCGCAAGGAATCCAACCAGTTTCAGAGTATTTAGAACTCCATCCTCAGGGAATACGCGTACCCCTGTCGACTGGCGCGCGCGCACAATAGTTATGATGAATACTCACGGTAGTTTTAATGAAGTGATAACAACATTTTGTTCTGAGACTTTTTTCAAAACAAAACTAACAACTTTTATCAACACTCAAAATATACTATTTCAAAGAAAAATATCGTTCACCCTCGACAAGATGTAACAACTGTTTTTTTTTTCAGTTTTTACAAAAGTCGACGGGAGATAAATATTACAATTATAAATACCTTTTACTTCTCCGTTAACGCCACATAAAGTCGCAGTACAAAATACCAACAAATAAAATAAATTCATTATGTTTAAATTAATTTTTTGTCCCAACAAAGACGATCTATCTACGTGATGACTACAATAAATTAGATACAACGAGCTCCAAAATACACGTCTTTTATAGCAAACTCCTTCATTATAACAATAGTTTATTTGTATACAGAGTGGAGAGATGACACCAATCATAAAAATCAGCCAAGTGCGAGTCGGACTCGCCCACGGATGGTTCCATACCTTATGTAAGGCACCCTTAACCCGTGAGGAGGCGCGCCTTAAAACCTAACACAGACGGGCGCGCGCGATCATTTCACTCACGCTATTTCAAATGTCATTATCTACCTATTTGCTATATTAATTGATTAAAATCCGGTTGATATAAGTAAAACGACATTATGTTCACTATATAATAGCCGTTTTATTTAAAATAAGTAACAAAAATGCAGTTTCTCTACAAAATTAAAAATCTTCCAAACTTTGGTCGACTTGTTTGGCAATCTTGAAGAAAAAAATTGTTAAAAAAAATAAAAGCAGCATCCAAAAAAATAACCTTGAGATTTGATGACAAAATGTCATCAAATCTCAAGATATACAAATAAATTATAATTTCACTAACAACATCCCAATGAAATCCCAATAAAAGTGCATATGTGTGTGTTTATGTGTGTGTGTGTGTGTACTGTGTGTGTGAGTAACACTGCAATACACGAGATCTCTTGAGAGCCAAGGTTTGCAGTGTTACTCGTGTGATTGAGTATGCGTACAAACGCATGTTTACATGCACAAGCATGTAAACATGTTTGTGCTTTGTTTAAATATATATGTCACAACCAGATTACTTTAAGAAGTTAATGATTAACGTTAAAATTACTCACCGGATATAATTATGTAGCTTTTTTATTTCTTTTTTTAATGAGGCTTGTTAAGCAGAATAGGTCTATCCCAGAATAGTACAAATTATAAGTAAGCGCGGCGCGACAAAGGACAGACTTTCGAGCATAATTGGTATGTACAGTTGGAACGTGGCACAGAGGAGTTTTAAATCTTGTGCGGCGAATTGGCACCCTTATCGAGATACTGGAGTTCACTGCTATCAGTTTTTCCTGTCATTATGTCGTTCAGGAGTACGATATCGTACTGCTGATGTCGTTGCTCCAATGTATGTGGTATAATATTTACAAGCTTCTGCGTACGTGTCAAAAGATTTAAAATCTTTAAAACTTGAATCGATTCCAATTTCTGGATATGAACTTAATAACATGGTGACCTAATACTGCACGCATTTTCTAAAATACTTTTCACGTATGTAAAGTATAAGACTTTAATGCAGTCAATACTTTTGAAGGAGTTACATACTCTCTTAATAAAACCTAACTGCCTATAAGCTTTGTCTACTATCGAGTCGATGTGCTCAATCATCGTCATCTTCGAGTCTAATCTGATACCTAGGTCCCGAATGGTGTTATTCTTTTTAATTGAAATGTTATTAAGGTAATAGATATTATGAATAGGTTTTAGTTTTCTAGTATACGTTACTTGAAGGCATTTAGCTATATTCACGGAAATTCTATTTAATGTTTAGAAGTACGAGAGATTGTTCAAATCACTTTGGATCTTAGAACAGTCATCACTAGATTTCATTTTTAGGAAAACTTTTTTGTCATCTGCAAACATGAGAATGTTTGGAATCTACTATATAGTTGTTTATGTCAAAAAGGTACGCTATATATAACAATGGACCTAGGATTGATCCTCGGGGAACTCCAGAGCTGATAAAAACGAAGTCGCTACGCGCACTACCTATTGCTACAGCCTGTTTTCTCTTGATGACGTACGAGCTGAGCCATCTGTGGAGATCTCCGCGGATTCCCAGCTCATAAAGCTTGTGGAGCAGGATGATGTGATCCACTTTGTCAAAAGCTTTCTCACAATCAGTGTATATAACATTAACCTGCAACCTCTCATCTATACTTTGATATATATAATTCGTAATGACAGCCAGATTCGTAGAGTGATTAGAGAGAGAGTAGAGCGCTTGTTCATGAAGCCGTGCTGATTATTAGAAATAGCTTTAAATATCGTTGTGAATATGGTTTTATAAATAATCTTTTCAAATATTTTGCTGAAACTATTTAATATAGATATAGGCCGGTAGTTTTCTACACGGCTTTTCAAGCCACTTTTGTGTACTGGCACAATCCTTGCCTCTTTCCATATCTCAGGAAATAGACCGAAAACATTGACTGATAATTTAAATTTTTGGGACCGAGTTGCCTTCGTCCGTGGGTAGGAACCCATTTATTTTATCCCTCACACGTGGTTCTGGGTGGTGCTAATCAGGCAACAACCATTCTGGTGGTAGGCTTTAGCCGTGGCGAGAAACCACCCACCAGACTAAGCCGCGTCGCCAAGCGGCTCTCTTGGGATCGTGTTCCGGCGCGAAGTCTGGTGACGTCAATCGGGAAGTTGGGTCGGAACAGTAGCGTCGTTTGGTGGATAAATACGGTGCACACATGGAATACCGCATCGGACGGCCAGCCGTGGAGGGCAGCGGGATCCGAGGCACGGTTTGTCGTTGGCCGACCGCAGATAGTAGGGGGCCCAAGTAGTGAGCTAGCCACTCATGAAAGGCTGCCCCGCTATCTGTCGAAAAACCCCAGGGATGCACCATCGTGCCGGTTGGCGACCGGACGAGAGGGCCCGATGGACATCCTTGGGGGGGCTCGGGCGTCCCCGCGGTCTCCAGGATGGTCTCCCATAGATGTGTGTGGTTTGTGTGTTGTACCACTGAATTCTACTTAGTGTGACGCCTCGTTCCACTGCTGACTTCCTACCCACTTTACTCCGCAAGCATGAGTAACAATAAAAGAAAAATAACGTATACACAGCGGCAGCACTCCCTCTCACTCAAAGTGCACCTGTGCAATATTCGGGGCCTGCACTCCAATCTCACGCCTGTCCATCATCATCTTGAGACAGAACGACCCCACCTATTGTTTCTCACGGAGACGCAGATTGCTGGTCCATCCGACGTGTCGTATCTATCCTACCCAGGGTATTCTCTGGAGCATCTTTTCAAACCAAGTGCGGGTGTATGCGTTTACGCCCGGGATGACATTTGCTTTCTGCGTCTTTGAAGGTTTGAAGACCCTTCTTTTTCAGTGCTCTGGGGTCTGGCGGACACTGGCATAGAGAAGATTGTCTATACTTGTCTACTAGACTTACTGATTACCTCAGTGAGGTGGCGGATGCTGCTCAGCTCAGCTACCCTTCGGCCCAATTAGTGATCCTGGGGGACTTTAATGGCCATCATAAGGAGTGGCATTACCCATACCTGGACACAAACCATGCTGGGCTTGAAACGCGCAAGCTAGCTTTGACGCTAGGTCATACCCAGCTGGTTCATGGCGCCACACGGGTACCTGATGTTGACTCGCATACGGCCTACTGCTTGGACCTTCTGCTAACAACTGATCCAGACCGATATTCAGTGGCGATTTCCTCTCCGTTAGGTACATCTGATCACTGTCTGGTGAAATCTGTATCCGTCTACTCCCCTTCAGACCCCAGTCCAAAAGGGTCACGGCGGGTGTGGTGGTACAAGTTGGCAGATTGGGAAGAGATGCGGTGTTTCTTTGCGTTTTATCCTTGGCAGCCTGTGTGCTTTTCTTCTGATGATCCTTCTTCGTGCGCGGATGCCGTGACAGACGTGCTTCGTACCGCCATGGAATACTTCATCCCATTTTCGGACGTGCCTCTGTCTAGCAAAGCTCGGCCCTGGTTTGGGCCTAAATGTGGACGCGCCGAAGCGCAAAAGCATCAGGCATACCTGGCTTGGGTCGATGCTCGTAACCGTAAGACGAAGGACATACATCTGAGGAAGAAGACTTACAATAAGGCTGCTAAGTCCTGCAAAAAGGTTATGCGGAGGGCTCGCTTTGAGCATATTAGTCAAATAGGGAACAAGCTTGCTTCTTACCCTGCGGGTAGCAAGGCGTTTTGGTCACTAGCTAAATCAGTCGAAGCGAACTTCTGCCGCCCTTCATTGCCTCCGTTGCTGAAACCCAATGGTTCGCTGGCTCATACCGCGGTAGAGAAGGCAAATTTATTTGCATCTCAATTTGCGGAATCTTCGCGTCTGGACCCCGGTAGTGCGAGACCTCCAACTTTGCCAAACTGTGCCACCTCAATGAGTGAAATACATATCCGTCAAAAGGAGGTTCTCAAAGTTCTCCACAGTCTAGATGTGAACAAGGCCAGTGGCCCAGATGGTATTCCAGCTATTGTACTAAGGACTTGTGCGCCTGAGCTGTCGCCTGTGTTGACCCGCCTCTTTCGCCTCTCTCTGAAGACGGGTCAAGTGCCCAAATCTTGGAGGCTTGCTAACGTGCAGCCTGTACCCAAAAAAGGTAGCCGTGCTGACCCTGCCAATTACAGACCGATTTCGATCACGTCCATACTTTGCAAGAGTATGGAACGTGTTCTTAACAACAGGCTCCTGGCTTACCTGGAAGCAAATAACCTACTCAGTGACCGCCAGTACAGCTTTCGCCGAACGCCGGTCTACTGGGGACCTTATGACGTACGCCACACACATTTGGAGTGAGGTCATTGAGAAGCACGGGGAGGCGCTGGCTGTCTCCTTTGACATCTCGAAAGCTTTTGACAGGGTCTGGCATAAGAGCCTTATTGGCAAGCTTCCATCTTACGGCCTGCCTGCTGATTTCTGCGCATGGATATCAGATTTCTTGAGGAATCGGCCGATACGAGTGGTTGTAGATGGTTTCTCGTCAGACCAAATGGATATCAATGCCGGTTGTAACACTTTTTTTTTGTTGTTCATGTACAGAAACTTACTTGTCGCATACGGAGTCCCTTGATTGGATCTGTGGACCCATTCATATGGTTTTGTTTTATTCCTCCGCAGTTTGTAAACTGGTTGTTGCATTTAATCCACTATGACATTCTAAAAAACATTGTTTCATCACTATTTGGACAATTCCATTCATATTGTATTTGTATGGGCTGACACAAGCGGTGACACTTCTCTGACTTTGACGTTCGCGAATTTTATGATTATGGTGTTGCCCAGTTAAATCGTCTGTGGTCGACCATCAAACGATCGATTAGGCTGTGGGTTTGACGTTTGGCTGACAGTATGAGGAGAGCTTTCGCGATCGAGATTCCGCTCGCTGCCGCGATCCGCGACAGACGTGTTAATTTGCTCGGTTAAATTACTTGCATACTAGCTAAACATAACTAGCCCTTAGTGCTATTGTCTCAAGTGCAATATTTGTGTGTGCGCAGAAATTGTTCGTAAACAACACGCCAGCTCCACTAGCTGCTGTTGTAGTGAAAGGTTTGTTAGCTCAAGGTCAAGTGCACAGTATATGTAAAAAAAGACGACACAACAAAATGTTTCATTCCCCAAATGGTGAAAAGAAATCTTCGTCTCTCACTGATCTCTCTAGAGCGGAGGCTCTCACATCTAGCCGCAAGCGCAAAACCAACCCTGGATCGAAGGAGATGGGGGAACTTTTTGCGTTTATAACAAAAATGAAAGAAGATCAAGACAAAAAATTTGATGCTATAACGGGTGGCTTAGAAGAAGTAAGGTCACAAAACAAGGTGATTCTGAGTACTTAGAAAAATTAGAAAAGCTTTGTGAAAGCTTCATGGCCCAACATGCCGAAACAAAAGTGAAAATTGACAAGTTATCCAATGAACACAATGAAGCTTTGGTCAAAATTAATTCCCTAGAAGAACAGATTGAAGAGTTACTACGAAGCCAAAAAACAAAATGCTTAGAAATAGTGAACATCCCAGAAGATGAAAAGGAAGTATTGGAGACTGTGATTGATAAGCTTCATAAATTGCTTGGCGTTAAAATGGAACCTGGGGCTGTAACAAGTATTCATAGAAACAAAAAATCTAAGGGAAAACTAGTAGTCGTGGAGTATCGATCTCAATACGCAAGAAATGAAATACTTAAAGCCAGCAAGTCCTACAACAAGGCCAATAAGACAAATAAGCTTAGCACTCGCAACCTGAATTTTACAGATGTAACAGAACCGCTCTACATTAATGAACTCTTGACACCTAAGCAAGGCAGATTTATTATCAAGGTAGGCTGCTAGCTAAGAACCACGCTATTGCGCATTGTTGGATAAACAATGGACGAGTTTTTGTAAAGAAGGCTGAAGGTAACCCAGCAGTGCAGATGAAGACCCTATCCCAAATTGAAAATTTACACCTAAGCGATCATTCGAAATGACTATCCGTTACTAAATTCATCCCGAAAATTGAATCAATCGTGTTTGCAGTAGTTCTCTCAAATTTCCTTCAAATGTGTATCGCGGAGTGCAACATTTTTCGACTTTTCTCTATTAATAATATTTTTTTGTCATACTTACTAATCTGCACAGATCATATAGATCTTATAACTGATCGAAATCAAGTTAGTTTAAGTTTAAAAAATTGTTACACGTACAATTCGTGTAAAATCATTCATCAATCCACTGCATATAATTTAAGAATTCTCACACGTAGCCATACAAAATCAACACCTTACAAACCAACGAAGCACCGTAAACAAAAAAAAAACATTCACACAAAATACACCGGTCCTGCTTACTGTTCCCAGCATTGCTCGAACTTACCAACACTACTCTTTTGACCAAGTGTGGAAAAAATATGATCATGATTGAAGTCACAGATCTGTTTGTTGACATTGATAGAAATATCAATGCCGGTAAGTCGGTATTAAAGGAAGTACCGGAGCGATGCAGGAAACACATACAGGTTTCGGAATTGTGTCTAAACGTAATAGTACAGAATATCCGTAGCATCAATGGCAATTTCGATAAACTAGAAATTCTTACCAATTGCCTCAACTTCGATGAAGACATAATCGTCCTAACTGAATGTTGGTTATCAAAATTCAATAATCTTCCTATAATTCAAAACTATTATTCCTTTAAAACACAGAAAAACTACAATCAGAATGATGGTGTAGTAGTTTATGTCAAGAAAAACCTAGAAGTAAATATTTATGAACCCAATTACACGAAAGAGATGACTTGCTTAGTGATTACGTATAAAAATGAGTTTGCTTTCATATGTTTATATAGGCCACACTGTTTCAAGAACCTAGATAACTTTTTTGATTCAATTGATAACGTATTAAGCGATCTCAAATCATATCACAACATTTTTATGGTCGGAGACATGAACATTGATATCAAAAATGATAAAAATACTCAATATTCTACAACATATCTCAATTTTTTAGCATCGCACGGCCTACTGGCATCACATACTTTTGCTACACATGAAAAAAATTGTCTAGACCACTGTTTTACTAAAACTAACCATCAAACTACGACCATTGTTTGTAGCTCCACTATAACAGATCACTACACTGTGATATTATCTGTAGCTATAAACCGTACAAATACTAAGACATGAAATAAATCCTTTAAAAAAGTCGATTATGCAGCGATAATACAAGATTTGGCTAAAATTAACTGGACAGAGTATTTAGCAGACAAAGATCCAAACACTGGAATAACCGATTTTATTTCTACTATCCAACGCACTATGTCCAATCATACGAAGCTAATCTCAATATCTCGCAGTAAACGAAACATGAAGCCATGGGTCACTAGTGGCCTAATGAGGTGTATTAAAAATAGAGATAGACTACATAAAAAACTTAAGACAGATCCCGAAAACGTTATTCTTAAAATTACATATTTACGTTACAGAAATACTTGTAACAAAATTTTAAAAAATACTAAAAACGCTTATTT
This sequence comes from Hypomecis punctinalis, assembly GCA_949316475.1. Lineage (NCBI taxonomy): Eukaryota > Metazoa > Arthropoda > Insecta > Lepidoptera > Geometridae > Hypomecis > Hypomecis punctinalis. Next base: position 6,619,815 of record OX438822.1, read on the forward strand.
TCGATTAGAAATGACCAAACATAAACAAAATTTAAAAAAACAATGGGAATGCGTAAAGACTCTTTGCCATATAAATAAAAGACAGGATACAAACCACGAACTTTTAAACATAGGTCAGACACCCGCTGATTCAGTTAACAAAACTAATAGTTATTTTGCAAACGTTGGAAGTGATTTAGCTGGTAAAATTATCTTTTGAAACCAATACGAGTCAAATCAGAAATATATGAGCAGCCATGAATCGGCTAATGACTCCTCTAATTCCACACATTTAAATTCCTTTGTTCTCCTCCCTACCGATATAGAAGAAGTTATAAAGACAATAATTGGCCTAAAAAATAGTCCTAGCACAGGTTGGGATGGAATACCATCAATTGTCTATAAATTAGGCATAAATGTACTGGTGGAACCAATCACACTACTATGCAATAAGTGTTTCGAGCAAGGCTGTTTTCCTGAGCCACTCAAACGATCAGTAGTTATCCCAATTCATAAATCTGGGGATAGGGACCGTATCTCCAATTATCGATCAATATCCCTGTTGCCAACACTGTCAAAAATAATAGAAAAACTCTTGAATACCCGATTAAAGCAATACTTAGAGCATTATAACTTACTCTCAAATAATCAATTCGGCTTTCGTAATAAAAAATCTACAAATGACGCTGTACAAAGTTTAGTAAATTTGATTGTCAACGACTTAGATCGAAAAAATAAGTGTTTGGCAATATTTATCGACCTGGCAAAGGCCTTTGATACGGTCTCTGTCCCTACACTCCTTGTCAAGCTGAAAAAAATAGGTATTAGAGGTATACAATATAAATTATTTAAAGATTACCTATGTAATAGAAAACAGTCGACTAGAATCGATCATTATAATAGTGATGAGATTATTGTTACGCATGGTGTACCACAGGGTAGCATATTGGGACCAACCCTATTTCTGATATATATTAATGACATGTGTAGTTTAAGTCTTAAAAATGGCAGTGTTATTACTTTTGCCGACGACACAGTTTTATTTTTCTCGGGTAGATCATGGTCCGATGTAAACCAGTATGCAGAAGAAGGCTTTAAAACTGTTACTAACTGGCTCGACAACAATTTACTGACATTAAATGTAACGAAAACTAAATATGTCACATTTAGCATAAATAGTCCGGGACAACCACAAATATCAGAAATTAACATTAAAGCGCATGAATGCACATATACCAATAACTGTAACTGTCCACAATTGACCCCAACCGACGAAATTAAATATTTAGGAGTTACAATTGACAACAACCTAAATTGGAAGTCACAAATTAAATCCTTGGCTGCACGCGTTAGAAAACTCTTATATATCTTCAAATCTCTCAGATACGTATGTGATAAGACACAAATTATGTCTGTCTATTATGCACTTTGTCACTCTGTGCTCACGTACTGTATTTCAACTTGGGGTGGTTGTTCAAAAACAATACTATTAACTGCCGAAAGAGCTCAAAGAGCAATACTAAAGGTCATGATGTTTAAGAAGTTTCGCTTTCCAACTTGTGACCTCTACAAAGATATTTCCATATTAACAATACGACAATGTTATATACTAAAAATTACACAAGAACAACATGGTATACTTCCAGATCGCAGTGCTCAGGTTAGAAGAAAGGACAGACCTTATTGTATAGTTCATTATAGAACTAAGTTTGCACAGCGCTTTGCGGGATTCATGAGTCCTTATCTATATAATGTTATAAGCAAAAATATTGAGCTACGAACTCTCAATAATTACAAGTGTAAAAAAGCAGTATATAATGTTTCAAAACAAATGAACTATAAAGATACCGAAAAGTTACTTAAAATTACTGAATAACTAGCTAACCTGGCGAGCTTCGTTTCATGCAATATCATTATAATTATAGTCCATATGTTTACTATATTGTGTAAACATTTAAATGCAAAGTTTCATCTCAATCCGTTCAGTAGCTTTTGCGTGAAAGAGTTACAAACATCAACACATACTCTCAAACTTTCGCGTTTATAATATTACGGGGGTATAGGATATATTTATGAACACTCGAGCTCATTGTCATTAGAAACGTTTACTAAGAAAACGAAAATTTATTTTTCTTCCAAATGATATACCTATATTCTAACGTCTCTTGTGTTTGGACACAATAACACACTACTTTCAGGTGCATTCATACACATACGCGCGCGGGCACACACACACACACAAACACACACACAAACACACACACACACACACATACACACACACACACACACACACACACACACACACACACACACACATATACACACACACGTGCGCAGACCGCGCGCACATGGTTACTGGGAATTGTTTAGGAGTAATGCTGATGATGATGATTAATATTAGTTTATTAACTAGCTAAATTAAGATAAAACATATTTATAAGTAAACGTAATTATATTTGCTTATTGTATAGTTTTATACTATACAACACTGTACTGTACTGTTCTAATTTGTATCTCTGTACTGTTACGACTGTATACGACCTTAACCATAACATAATTATGTATTTTACATATAAAGTATAATTTGTTTTTTTTTATGTAAAGTATCATATATATTTGAAACTATAATAACAAACATAAATACATAAATTTTAAAATCAACACCTTCACTTTACTGTTGTCGGTTCAAAGAATAGTCTGAATTGTGTACGTATACTACATTCTCCTTATCCATTGAGTCGTCCGTCTCCGTCGGACACGTTACACGTTGCCTAGTAAATGAGCGAGAAGAAAACTGCCGCCCGAGATACAGTTTAAACTAGTTCGGGAGGTAGGGTGAATCTTGGTTATTACAAAGCAGAAAAAACGAATACCTAGAATAAATGTCTTAACTTTTTAAGTAATGTTTGTATTATGACTAATATGTATCAATGTATCTATCAATGTACTTGTTCGTTTTATGAAAATAAATAAATTGAAATTGAAATTGAGCTTTTTTGGTTTTACTATGGTTTTGGACCATAAACAAACAGGATCTATTGCCAATTCTATGAAGCCAATGACATCTGGTTAACCCGGAAAAGCCGCCATTGGAAGTCAATTGCGTGGAAAAAGACTCGACGTCGCATTGTTGGTCGAAGAAACCATTGAGGAAGGAATCATATTCCTTCCTCAATGGAAGAAACGGCTTTAAGTCGAGAGGTTGGGTGTCGTGTTGACGTAAAAAGAAAGGTTCCATACCGGTAAGCGAGTGAGATTTGGAGTGCTTGTTCAATCGTGGTTTCTCATCGCGAATGCTGATGACCGATTCTTGTTGTAGGACTTTACTGCAGTGCACGGAGCTATGGCCGCCATCGCTAGCGATTGATTAAAACCCTCCTGATAAAGCGGTGAGTTGCTTTTTCTGGCTTGGTGACTCGTACTAAAAGCGTTTTTTTCCTTGGATAGGGAGGTGATTTGATCCGGCAGCTGGCGTAGCCACGTGCCGCACTCGCAGACGTTCTGACAGTACCGCCAAGACCTGCTCGGCAAACCTAAGTTACCTACCATCGCCCTCCTGAAGTATGTAGCCTTTTCCTATATTTCGAACGAGAATTTTCTGCTCTGCACGCTGCGACTGGGCCGACTTACAAATCGGTGCCTGTTTTTTTTATCATCTTTAATCAAACCAAGGTGTACCTGCAAACTGGTGCTGCCACGCACAACGGTGAAACATCACAACCTACTTTCAACCTTTGAATCACTCCCCTTCTGGGCTTTTTATGGCATCGCTTTGAAATAAAACGTTTATCCTGTTTCTGTACCCGGTCTGAAGCTTCAACCATAGTATAAGCGTTTAAGCGATGTGTACTGTATGTCTAAGCTTTAGCGAGACATTCCGAGACTGTGAATTGATCGTACGAGAAAGGATCCTAGGATTCCTTTTTCCCGGAATGAGTCTTGTAATGTGATTTCGTATCAACGGAGTAAGTTACTTTACTTTATACATAATGTAAATATTAATATTTCACCTCGCAGTATTAATATTTAATGTTCTTGTCTGATTGACTGGTGAAAGCGTGTAACTTAAATTAAATCCAATTTAAATCTAGATTTATGCAACCATATTGGTGTTATTTGATATTGTAGTCTGATTGTATTGTAAACGTCTAAGAATTCCTCTTCTAGGAAAACCATTTTTATGATATAACATTGTATAGATATCTGATTGATTTGTAGCGGCTTGTGCTTAATTGCGTTGTCTTGAATTGTTTTATTACCACGTTTCTTTATGAATATTTTATACAACTTGGTGTATGATAACTTAAAGTGTTCCGCCGCCATTTTAGTGTTTTTTCCAAATTGTCAGTTCTCGGACCATTTATCAATCGGGCGGCAGTTTAAACTTCTAAATTAGTGTTCTTAACCTTTCCGAAGCCATCGTGGCCGTTTATTTTAAATTCAATCGAGCTCACTAAAATTTTTGTCGCCCATTTATATTTCTTAACTTTTGTTTTTAACTTTTTTGTAATTTTGATTCTTTTAATGTAAACCGGGAACAAAGCCCATCCGGCTTTCGCTTTCTGAGGCAATCCGACAATTCGCGCCAGGCCTATATAACGGAACTGTCAGAACGAATTGAATATTTTGATTTATAACCAACCCCCCCCCCTTACACGGTGTTCTTCAAGGGTCAGTGCTCTCTGTGACGCTTTTCCTACTGCATATTAACGACTTGCTAAAGCCTGGTATTTTTGGGTACGCAGACGACAGTATAGTCATGGAGAGCTACACATCCGAAGCAAGAACGAGCGGGGCACAGATCGAGTCACTGAGAGAGGCTATGGTTGAACGGCTCAACTTACTTGAGTCTGGAGGCGGTATCTGACTGGGGTGATGCTAACCTGGTCAAGTTTAATGCCACGAAAACTCAAAGCTGTTTGTTTTCGGCCAAAAAGAGGCCCTTCCAACTGTCTCTTGCTTTCCGTGGTGTATCCGTTCCGGTAACTAACAGTCTGGAACTATTAGGCGTTATGCTATCATCGACTCTCAACTTTGGGTCTTATATAGAGTCAAAAGCCCAATTAGCCTCAAAAAAACTTGGTGTTCTCTCTAAGGTGAGATGGTATTTCACACCTGAGCAACTGCTTAGTCTTTATAAAGCGCAAGTCAGGTCTTGCATGGAATACTGCTCTCACCTGTGGGATGGCTCTGCCAAATACCAGTTGGAGGCTTTGGAGTCCATTGAAAGGCGAGCCAGGAGGCTGATAGGCAACGAAACCTTGACTGAGTTGCTGCAAAGTCTTGAGCATCGACGTAGGGTGGCGTGTCTGTCTGCCTACTATCGGATACACTTCGGTGAGTGCGCCCAGGAGTTGCACGATCTGGTCCCACCTGCCCCTTTCTTCTATCGTACGGCTAGACAGACGCGACCAAAGCGCCACCCTTTTATGGTGGACGTCCCACGCGTTAGAAAAAAGCGTTTTGAGTCCACATTCCTCATACGAACTGCCAGAATGTGGAACGATTTGCCTAAGTCTGTCTTTCCGTTAAAGTACAATGTAGGTGTCTTCAAATCTCGAGTAAATAGGTATCGTCTAGGTAAGCGTGCTACATCCTAGACCGCATATCTGCTTTACATCAGGCAGTGTATAGTCAAACGCAAACCTATTTGAAATAAAAAAAAAATAGAGCGATTTCGACAAAGTTTTTGCACATTTTTTTATGAAAACTGGAGGGATACCGTCGGTACCGGATCCTTTCTTATCATCAATGGAACTTAACAATTTGAGTATGGTACATTTCGATATGCTAAACGTGTGTTCAGTATCCTGTGGTTCTGGGTAGGATTGTAAATAAACGTCATAAGTTGATGCGGGCTTCTGAAAAACGCTTTCATAGAAATCATTAAATCCTGTACATATTTCTGATTCATTGTTTAAGGTTTTATTACCCCATGTTAGAGTACTAGGATATCCTGAATTAAATTAATTAACAGACGGACAGACGGACAGACGGACAACAAAGTGATCCTATAAGGGATCCGTTTTTTCCTTTTGAGGTACGGAACCCTAAAAACACCTATAAATAAGCAAGCCTCGCCGCGTAACAATGTGAGTTGATGACATTTCCTCTAAACTTGCATTAGGTAATACGTCATATAAATAAACATTAATTGGTATTTTTGTCAATTCTTAGAAGCAATAAATATAATATTATTTTTACAGAACTGCCCAAAAAAGACTGTAATGTATTCAGTTTTCTTATTAGTATTTGAATAGGTTAATAATAATAGCTATTACACTTGATTTTTGTTGATGTCACAATTAATTATGTACCTATGTGTGAAATAGGGCTAAAAGCCCTGAAAATATGTCACTGCAATATTAGGAATGAATAAACCGGTTTACAATAAAATTTGATCTTTTATTAGAATGAAGATACTTTGAAATTGGTGTCATTTAAATTTTATCAAAATTGGCCAAGCCATTTTTGATAAGTCAACAATAATGTGAAAAATGCTACATCCGTGCGAAATATTCGCGATTTCTTGGCGGCTGTGAAGGAAACTACAAGCTGTGGAAAACCCAAACAAATTACTATTTATATTGTAGATAATCTCAAGAGTTTGTTTTTTCTACAGTTTTTTTTCTTAAGCCACTTTCTTTCTTAAGCATTGTAAACATAATAACTATATTTTTTTTAATTACGTGCAAAAGTGCCATTATTAACTACAATAATACAATACTACTTTATACGCTAAAACTACCTACACCACTACTACATAGAAAGCAATTGGATTATCCGCAGACCCTTGAAGGTTTAAAGATAATCATAATGCTCAAGCTGCCAGTCGGCAGCGTGCCCAGCATGCCGGCAGCATTGCCACGCTGAATGGCAATGCTTATACGTTGAGCCAAATAAACACCATCATTTTGGTCACGTGTCGCAGCCTCAACTCCAAATGGCTCAAATATGTAACCACTACCGAGGTTAGCATAAATATGTAACCACTACCGAGGTTAGCATCAATATGTAACCACTACCGAGGTTAGCATATTTGCGCCGCTTGTGCTGCTCCGCCGAATTGGCCGCTGCTCCAGCCCTACTCTGAGTCTCATATTTTATAAGTAGTAGTTTTAAGATATTTTGTATAAATAAACTCAAGTGTAAAATAAGTCACGTATTGGTAATAACAGTAAAGTTACTTGTTAATAAAACCACCCAGTCAAACTGCGCTCGTAGCGTAGTTTGACTGGCTGCTTGTCAGCGATCACCGAAATTAAGCAACGTTCCGCACGGTCAGTATTTGGATGGGTGACTGCGGGTGGCATTTTCCAACTGAGCGCTACCGTGACTGAGATAACACGTTAAATTGTAGGTTCTGGTTGTTTACAGTTTAGCCATGTCAGAGGTCTTCAGGCCGCCTAAAAACTGACACCAGGGCTAGCCACCCGGCATATACGAACTTACTTACCTACAGAAATTGAAATTGAAACTAACGCACCCGTTAAGACGCTTCAACAGTAAACTTATAGGCATTTTACAATTATGTCTTGCAGTATACAAATAGAGTCTAAAATCGCGTGTAGTTTGTTTTTAGACGAAACTCGAGATGAGAATTCGATAATTTTTCGCTTTTTTAGTTCGTTTCAAAAGAAATGAAGCCGTGTTTGCAATAAAATATATAGATATGTCTTTAGTTTAGTAAATTTCATATCTAAATATTGGGAAATGCGAAACGAAAGATTTTTTTCTGAAGCTTTTTTTGTGAATTTTTTTTTCAAGATACCAGATATTTTTTTGCTATATTATTATAAAAGTCTGTCTTGTGAACTATTATTGTGTGCTCTGTATTTTTTTCAAGTTTGTATAAGTAACAGCTACGCCTAACTGTGCGACGAAAAACATGACGTTTTACGGATTTTTGTCTTTGTGCAGAGCCTTAAGTGAGTTCCAGTCAGGATTGGGCCCCGCGCAGCTTGTGGCTAACCGCACACCCGCCAAACAGTTTGAATCGGCATAAATTAGGTGTAGACATTTTCCTGTATGCAAATTAAAGCTTAATAAAATTCCACAGTTTATTTATTGTTCATTTTATTTATTGAACTACAGTGTGAGATCCTGTAGTTATTTTATATTTATTTGACTAGTCATATAGGTATAAATAAACTATTGTTATATGAAGGAGCTTGCTATAAAAGTCGTGTATTTTGGAACTCGTTGTGTATTATTCCTTGTGGTCATCACGTAAAGAGGTCGTCCTTGTTTGAACAAAAATAAAATAAAAATAATGAATTTCTCTTATTTGTTGTTGTTGTGTGCTGTGAGTCTGTGTGGCGTTACCGGACAAGAAGAAGGTAATTATACAAATTCAATATTCATTTATTGACTTATTAAAATAGAATGCCGTTAATAAATTAAGTAATTACGATATAATATTGGTAAATTTAATAGTACACAGCATATTCAAATATTTGTTAATAAATTGAAAAAGTAATAATATTTAATTCTTAGGAAGAATATTTAATTCTTCTTCAAAGATTATTTACGAGTATTTGGTCAAAAATTTGCATTAAAATGTAATAAAATATAATTGATTTCAATACAAATAATTAATTGGTAATTTTTATTATTGATATTTAATTTAAAAAAAAACCGGACAAGCGCGAGTCAGGTTCGCACACCGAGGGTTCCGTACAATTCCAGAAAAAAACACAAAATTGGGAAGTAAGTTGTTAAAATCTCTGTACAATAATCATCATCAATCATCGACAAAAAAGTTTTTTTGTTCACTTTTCTTGTCATAAATTGAAAATCGCACATTGTTATACTGATTAAAAATTTTAGCGTCTGTTAATTTTATATGATACCTTACATGATACGAGTTAATCACTTTGAATTTCGAACCCATATTTAGTAAATCTAGGCCCTATATTGTTTGTAATTTAAATGAAAATGTACATTTTTCAGATTTATTCCTATATGTGTACACTGAGACAATGCTTCTTGCCAAATTTCATAGTACTATGTCAACGGGAAGTACCCTGTAGGTTTTGATTTTTGTGAGTGTCGAAATATTTTTTACGACATAAACGGCTCTATCTTTTTTATACGATAACTGAAGTTTTTCTTACACACAACTGCAAGAGATCATAGATATTCGTATATAGTTTAAATTTCAACTCGATAGATTTTCGCGTTCCCGAGATAGTCTTGACATACGGACAGACGGACAATGTACCTAAGTGTCTTCAAAGCTCGAGTAAATAGGTATCTTCTAGGTAAGCGTGTTACATCCTAGACCGCATATCTGCCTAAGATCAGGCAGTGTGTAGTCAAACGCAAACCTATTTGAAATAAAAAAAACAACAACTTTTCGTTGTCCGAACAGTGGACCTCGCATCTGTTTAGCTGGATGTTTACAAGCCTTGTATCTCAACTCTCCCTTGACCTATTTGATTCATACTCGCAAACTTATTTAGTATTTACAAAAAAAAAACCGGACAAGTGCGAGTCAGGCTCGCACATCGATGGTTCCGTACAAATCCAGAAAATATCACGAAATTGGGAAGTAAGTTGTTAAAGTATTTAAAAACCTGTTTAAGCATGTGCTACTGAACCTCTTTTATATGATACCTTACATGATACGAATTCTCACTCACTTTGAATTTTGAACCCATATTTTGTGAATTTTGAGGCCCTATTTTTTGTGATTTAAATAAAAATGTACAGTTTTCAGATTTATTCCTGTATGTGTACTCTGAGGCAACGCTTCTCGCCAAATTTCATAGTTCTATGTTAACGGGAAATACCCTGTAGGTTTTGATTTTTGTGAGTGTCGAAATATGCGGTTTTTTACGACGTGAACGGCTCTAACTTTTTTATACTATAGCGGAGAAGTTTTTTTTTTTACACAACTGCAAGAAATCATAGATAAATACGTATACAGTTTGAATTTCAACTAGATATCTTTTTGCATTCCCGAGATAAAGAGTCTTGACATACACACAGACGGACAGACGGACAGACGGACAGACGGACAGACGGACAAGAAAGTGATCCTATAAGGGTTCCGTTTTTTTCGTTTGAGTTACGGAACCCTAAAAACAAAATGATGCTATAATATAAATTTGTCATTCTCGAAGCAAAGACGCTGTACTCTCTCCGTCACCACCGCCTCGTACCACCTGCTCGTACTATACTGCATAAAAGATAGCTTGATCTCTGCGACAGTGACATTGACATAGAAGATTGACATTTTTAGAGTTGGGATAGTGATGGAAAAAATCGATTATCAAACAATGTTGTAATGAAATCGAATGAGTAGTTGTAGGTGAGAAATTGGATTTTATTTACTTACTATTATTTAATTTTAAGATCAAGTTTGTACACATGTAAATAATGCTATGATTTTAATTAAATAAATTATAATAAAATATAATAATGTTACGATAGTATTTATCGACGTTTTTTACTATTATCGATGCTACTGTAACTGGGTCTATGGGTGTATGTAATTGGGTTTAATTTAATTACGCATGTAAATAATGTTATGACATTAAAATATAAAGTAAAATTAATGATAAATTAAGTTTTATTTAAAATATCGATAGTATATAAAATACCGAAGAAAAAATATAAAATTCTACGTTTAGGTGCCGCATGCCTTGTCCCGCATCGCTGCCAATGCGGCGAAATGGTCGACCGATTCGGCCACCACTCTTTGTCTTGCGCAAAAAGTGCAGGACGCTTTTCGCGACACGCCAGCCTGAACGATGTTATCCGCCGGGCCTTTGTCAGTGCCGGCGTCCCGTCAGTCTTAGAGCCTAATGGACTGTCGCGGGACGACGGTAAGAGGCCCGACGGAATGACATTGGTGCCATGGAAGATGGGACGACCTTTAGTGTGGGACGCTACATGTGTTGACACACTGGCGTTGTCCCATCTTCCTTGCACAACAGAGAAAGCTGGCGCTGCAGCAGCTAAAGCTGAAAACCTCAAACGGCACAAATATGAGTCGTTGGACAGAATGTACCATTTTGTGCCGTTTGGGGTAGAGACTTTAGGTCCGTGGGGGCCGGACGCTCACCTTTTATACAAGGATCTGGCTAGGCGACTGGTAGAGGTGACACGTGACCAGAATGCTGGCATCTATTTTGGTCAAAAAATAAGCATATCAATACAACGAGGCAACGCCGCCAGCATTCTAGCCACGTTACCCTCTGCCCCGGGTCTTTTAGATTAGTTTTATTTTAGTAATATAAGTTTTTGTATTTAGTATTAGTATTTAATTTAAATAGGTTAATTTTAATAGTTATAGTTTTTAGAATTAAGTTTTGATGTTTTATAAGTTTTGTTGTGAAAATAACAAAAGAAAATACCGATGTTTTAAATAAAACTCTATCTATAACTCTGTGGTCACAATCATTCGTCGCCCATCCAAAGTGTGACATTGACAGGTACTGTCTGTACTATTAAGAAATTCAGGACTTCATAGGCGTGATTTTTCTGACAGCTGTCGCAGAGATCAAGCTATATTTTACAGAGTATAAAAGCGATTCGCTTCTTCCTTCATAATGCGGACCGCCAGGGATTGGAATGCCCTGCCTCCGACATTGTTTGCTGATAATTACAATTTGGATATCTTCAAGTAAAGAGTGAATAGGTATCTTCTAGGTATACATACTCCATCTTCGGCTTCAACTTCGCCTTCCATCGGGCATAAATTATTCTACATTAAAAAGTCAATAATATACTTACCTATTTGAATTTCAGGACAAAACTGCGTCACCAATAATGGAGGTTCCGGAGTGTGTGTCAACTCTAAAAACTGCGCCAGTGCTCAAGCTCAAATTAGCAATAAAGTCCAGCCAAAAGTAAGTACAGTATAATCTCCGGTACTAATAAAAACCAGAGGGAGCCGGATGATTGGAATGTTCAGATTACTTGATCATAGAGAAAAAAGCATAATAAATAAAATATGTACATTCACTTCGAAAAATTAAGGAGAAATCCGCGTAAGCAACTCACGCTTAAAGGACAGCCTATACCCTGGGCCCCTTTGGCCAAATATCTTGGCGTGACCCTTGATCGACAACTCAATTTCTCCTTACATATCCAGATTGTCCGCAACCGTGCGGCCTACTTCTTAGGACGACTCAGTCCTCTTCTCAACGCGCTCAGTAAAATGTCCCTTAGAAATAAGGTGACAATTTACAAAACGTGCATTCGCCTCGTTATGACCTACGCTTCCGTGGCCTTCGGTCACGCTTCTTCCATCGACCCGAACAAGTTTCAGGAAATTCAGAATAGGTTAATAGGTTGTAATTTTCTGATTAATTCTAATTTACATGTAGTTGTTTATATTCTCAAATATCTTCGGAGGGCTCTGGCGCATGTAATACAGTTCAATTACTAGTACGAGCGCCAGCCAGTTCTTCTTGCTTAATAAATAAGCAAGAATTATCAATATTAATATAAATGATTTATTTATTTATAGAAAGATATTCTTTAGTCACAAAACTCTACGATCACTTCTACAAACTTTCTATGTGCCTATTTCCAGTATTAGAATTCAGAATTCAATAAATTATATCTTATAACGTAGGTATTTATATCTTAAAATATTAAAATTAATAATCCAATCTGTACAACAAATTTCTTTTTTCTTATTATTTTCTAATTTTAACGTTCAAAATAAAAGCACATGCCTAAATAAATATAATATGTAAAAAACAAAATATTGTTCCCTGAGTAGGAATTAGTTTCTGGAACACGGGTTCTCTACACCCAGTTTGGCAGCTCCGTCCGAGCCGTTTGATAGTCTCCTAAAATTTGATGTGCTTTCATAAATAAATAAATTTTGATTTTTTAAAGTTAGACAATTTTTATTGGACAGATAATAGGAAGATTTTTGTTCAGTATCATAGACGTCCTTCAGTTGAAATGATGAGGCATGAATTTTTAGATGAAAAATAAATAGAACGTTCCTCCCGAAAAGTTCGCCAATAGAATATCATTTCAGTCATTTATTCAAACATCATTTCACATATGACAAAATGTATATTTCGGACTAACTCAGAAATCGCAAAAAAATAGTTGTTCTTTATTATCTTCTCTAATCTCTCTTAAAATACACGCTGTCCCAGCATTTTTAATAGTCCACTGCAGGACGTAGGCCTACCCACGAAGGGTTATTGGGTCATATCCACCACGCTGGCCCAGTGCGGGTTGGTGGATTCGCATACGCCATCGAATTTCTTCCACGGACGTATGCAGGTTGCCTCACGATATTTTCCTTTACCGAAAAGCAAGTGGTGTACATAAGTTCCAAAGAAACCTATTGGTACCCCCCGACCGCCTAAGCAATAGCAATCGTAATAGCAATCGTTTATGACTTAATTTTAGTCATTTGGCACCGTCTATGTGACGTTAGCCATCAATTGCTTTGCGCGGATTGCAAAAACAATCGTTGAATGAACAACTTTGATGGCTAACGTCACATAGGCGGTGCCAAATGACTAAAATGATGTCATAAACGATTGCTATTGCTTAGGCGGTCGGGCGGCAGGATTTGACCCCACGACCTTAAGAATGACAGGTCAGCGTTACAACCACTAGACCACCAGACTTCAATAGTAAAATACATAGAAACTATTAATTCCGCGTAATTTGGAGAAATCCCCATAAATCGGCAACAATGAGGATTACGCTGGCTGGTATTTGCCTCCAAGGGATTTTATTTTAAAACTGCAGATGCACTTTATTCAACAGTTATCTTATTATCATAATAATCACATAAAAATCTAGGTCGATTTCGAACATGGAGGTCACTGGGCAAACCTCTGTCACATAATAATTATGTGAGCTGTATGTTGGGGTTGTACATTAATAGTTTTTATTTGGCATATCTGCAATTTCCCATTTTACTGAAATTGCGCTGCATTCGGAAATAGGCTTTTTACCAAAAAAAAAAAATATAATTAGTCCGTCAAATAGATTGTCAAAGATTTTTTTTTGCAAAAATAGCATGACCGACTTCACCCGCGTCCAGAATTCGCGAATATTTCGCACGGATCGATGTAGTATTTTTACACTATTGTTGATTTATCAAAAATGGCTCAGCCGTTTCAAAAAAAATTTAAATGGGACCAATTTTAAGGTAAATTCCTTCCAATAAAAAAAAATTATTGAAATCGAACCACTACGAAAAAAGTTAAGCGGTTATACATAAAAAAATATATATACGCGTCGAATTGTATACCTCCTCCGGTGGTTCGTCGGTCAAAAATATTAGAAACGTACTTTTTCTTTTGTCAATTTAAAAAAAATGATGAAGATGTAGCCCGGTAAAGTTCCGCGTGACATCACTAACCGATATGAACTGTACCGCCTAGTGACGTCACGAGGCCCCACTCTCAAACTTTGACAAGGTTTGTCTTAGTCACTAATTGTTTGATTGATAAAAGAAAAAAAACGCGTCCAATATTTTTCAATAATCTAACTGCCCGACTAATTATAATAATGATTTTCATACCCAGTAAACATCCCTATTACACTGAAGTCCTGTTTGCACAACACAGCGACTGAAAATGAATCGACTCATTTCCTGACATTTGTTAGAAATCGAAATTTCGCGACTCATCCTTGGCGACTCGTAGCTCAAAAAATTACGGTCATTCGTCGTCGGCCGATCCGCAAGGAATCCGACCAGTTTTGGAGTATTTAGTACTCCATCCTCAGGGAATACGCGCACTACCGTCGACTGGCGCGCGCGCACTGATTTGTCCTCGCCCTTAAAATACGTGTTTTTTTATTAAGTTCGTATCTATATTTTTTTCACACAACTCTCTCCCTCTCTATGTCACGTTTAGGTACTTATGTGAATAGCAATATTTATTTGTCAAAACTTAAAAAATATTTCAAATAACTATAGTTATTTAGACCTACTTAAATTAAAAAACTCATGATATGTATTACAAATATTAAATACGAAAGTGTATTTGTTGGTTACTCTTTCACACAGCAATAGAAGAAGACATCTGGATATAATTATCTTGACTTTATATCATTTGCACAAATATAGTTTAAGAGTCGGAGGATGCCATAGATAGACCAGTTTTTATTCCGGAAAGGTTTCTATGGGATATAACGAAAACCAAAAAAAAAATTACCACTTCATAATTTTTACTTTAAGTACCTACTTATAAACACAAAATTTTATTTATTTAAAGCATTAATTTTCATGTCTTTGATGTTATTTAATTTATGTTTTAAAATTATTTATTAGTCCAGCTTTCAGCCTTACGTGATTAATGGATTACCCCTTGCCATGCTCCTTGTTAAGAAGTGCCAAGGCCACATTATGAATACCCAATAAATCATGAGATTAATTTGCTATCCGAATTACCAAGGTTTTGCAACAGAACAAGTCTTTATTTATATCATAAAAACGAAGATATATTTAAACAAGGTCTTGTTTTGCAAAAGCGCATGGATATTTTTATGCACATAATTACTAACAACAAAACAATACAAAGCATATTGGATCAATCTCGATATCGCAGAAAAATGTCCTACTTAACATACAATTATCGTGGCAATGACTTTTTTGTAAAGTAAGAAAATAAGTAAATTTATTCCGTGACATTTATACCAATTGACAAGATTTCAAAATTTTAACATAGTAATATTTATTTATTATCTGAAAGAATATTGCAAAATAGCATATACATATTTTTTATTTTTCCAATACGACTTATATTTTCCGTAAAATTAAGTTTTGAAAAGTAGCTTATTCTAAAAGGATGTAACTGCAAAACTTAGGACTCATAAACAATTTTACTGCAGCCACATTAGAAAAAAATAGGTGCTAGCGTTACTGTCACTATCAATGCCAATCAATCTGTCACAATTCACAACAAATAGGCCGGAAGGTCTACGCAAAAAGTCCACTATGTACCGCGGTATACTATGGGAAGAAAATTATAAAAAAAGTTTAACAACTGACAATCACCTGAAATATGTAACAGGCCTGCCATACAGGCTTTAAATTAGCACCACTTAAAAGAATAAGTAGTACTAGTTCCAAGATACTTTTAAAATTCAAACGGATTCTTCCACCAAATGCTAGGGAACCCAGCTGACTGACTCCAGGTTATTGATGTACACCATTTTGATAACTTAATAACAATAATTCAGCTTTTGGAAAGTATTTGCATTTTTTGCGTTTACCTCTCGGGCTAAAGCAAAATAAGTAATTTGAAAATGACACTGACATTTTATTTTTAAACTTTATTTTATGTGTCAACACTGTCAGTGTTAACTGTCATTTTATATTGCTAGTATTTTTTTATCATTGGCAACTTAACTTTTAGTATAAATCCCGAAACGGCTTGGGTGAGAGTTTTTATCTAATATCTTAGCAGTTAGAGCACTAAAAATTTTGGAAAAATAAGCGTAATGATCAGCATCCCGATTTCTCGAAATGGTTTTGGAATTTCATAGCCTTGTGAAATATGAAAACTTGTCAATTATACCTTATTAGTATTTTTCTGTGGAAGCAATTTTCCTTATTTTATCCAATGTTCCAGTGTGTTAAACAACGTGTTTCCCTTGCTGAGATGGCACCCTCTGGAACCCTGTTCCAGTACGCACGATGACTAAAAAATATTATTAGTCCGTCAGATAATAATCAAAAAATTATTAGACACGTGTTTTTCCTTTTGTCAATCATACAAAAATTTACGAAGATATAGCCTGTTAAAATTTCGCGTGACGTCATGAGTGTCATACAAATGTATAGACTTTCATGAGAGACATGACGTCACGACCCCCACTTCTAAACTTTGACAAGGTTTATCTTTGCCATTTGTTGTTTTATTGACAAAAAAAATATGTCAAATATTTTTTGATACTGTAATACACGGACTAATTATAATAATGTTTTTTTTTACCCAGTTACCAGTCCTTTTTTTGGTGCATTGGTTGTGATAATGAAGGTTGTATGAGAGATTTTGGCCTCTGGTGTCCCGTATGTTTTCTTTCAAGGTGTATCTATCGTGAATACTAACAAGTTCCCATGATCAATAGATTTTGTTTAAAAACATTGTACTTACTATGTTCGTCTGTATGTACTTTTTTGTGTGTGTTTATCGATATTTTCGCCAATTGACAACATTTCAAATTTTTAACATAGTTATATTTATTTTTTATCTGAAAAAATATTGCAAAATAACATATACGTATTTTTTATTTTTCTAAAACGACTTATATTTTCCGTAAAATTAAATTTTGAAAAGTAGCTTATTCTAAAAGGACGTAACTGCAAAATTTAGGACTCATAAACAATTTTACTGAAGCCACATTAGAAAAAAATAGGTGCTAGCGTTGCTGTCACTGTCAATGCCAATCACTCTGTCACAATTCACAACAAATAGGCCGGGAGGTCAGCGCAAAAAGTCCACTATGTACCGCGGTATACTATGGGAAGAAAAATATAAAAAAATATTTAACAACTGCCAATCACCTGAAATATGTCACAGGGTCTGCCATACAGGCTTTAAATTAGCACCACTTAAAAGAAGAAGAATAAGTAGTACTAGTTCCAAGATACTTTTAAAATTCAAACGGATTCTTTCACCAAATGCTAGGGAACCCAGCTGACTGACTCCAGGGTATTGATGTACACCATTTTGATAACTTAGTACCAATAATTCAGCTTTTGGAAAGTATTTGCATTTTTTGCGTTTACCTCTCGGGCTAAAGCAAAATAAGTAATTTGAAAATGACACTGACATTTTATTTTTAAACTAAATTTTATGTGTCAACACTGTCAGTGTTATCTGTCATTTTATATTGCTAGTATTTTTTTTTATCATTGGCAACTGAACTTTTAGTATAAATCCCGAAACGGTTTGGGTGAGAGTTTTTATCTAATATCTTAGCAGTTACTGCACTAAAAATTTTGGAAAAATAAGCATAATGATCAGCATCCCGATATCTCGAAATGGTTTTGGAATTTCATAGCCTTGTGACATATGAAAACTTGTCAATTGGTAACCGATTTAAAAAATATTTTTAGTTGAATTGATTTGCACAAATCGATAATAATAATAATAATAATAAATCAGTTTATTTGCGAGAATATTGTCTAACGTAGATCTAATTACATAAATAGTATCAAATATTCTACCTTTGCAGGTGTACAAATATTGTTATTTTTTTTCAAGGACACAAATATACATGCTTGTCAAATTTAATTATATTATTATACATTTGTTAATTTAAGCCGCTCTTTTAAAAAATCATCAATGTCATAATAGCACTTGCCAATAAGAAATTTAAATAATTTGGATTTAAATCTATTAAAAGTTAATTCCTTAAAACAATCAGGCAGTTTATTGTATATAGTAATAGCCATACAATACACATTGTTACTATACACACATACCCTTTGACCTGGCACAGCCAAGTCTGTCGATGTGACAACCATGCACGTTTTCGTTGATTAATCAAAAACGGCTCGACTAATCTGATAAAATTTAAATGAAACCACCTAGAAATTTTTATCTAGGTGGTCCCATTCAAATTTTATCAAAATCAATTGAGTGACTTTAATTGAGTGATAACTGAGTGATAATTAGGGTATCACAGGTGGCGCCGCCAACGCTATAAGTGGGTTAAAATGATAAGCACTTCAAAAACTCGACTCGAGTCAGGACTGCGAATTAGCCCAGTTGGCAGAGCGTCGGACTAATGATCCGAAGACACAGGTTCGAGTCCTGCATTCGCGACGAATTTTTGAAATGTTTATCACAAAAATAACTCTTTAAGATATACCTAGTGTGAGATGCAATATAAAATTAATATCATTTTAATTTTCTTATGTGTAAGGACTCTATAAAATTACTATTCCTTTATTTCTTGCAGATCTGCAAATTTCTCGGAGAAGATGTTATTGTATGCTGCGAATCTGCACCACCGGTGACCTCCACTACAGCAGACAAGTAAATCCTAATATTATAACACAGTACTTTTAGTAAATATTGAGATAATGATTTTTTACTACTTCGTGATATCACAGGGACTCGGTGTAATAAGTTTCCATATAGCTCGTTGACTTCCTCGCAAAGTATAAAAACATACAAGTAGTACCTAAGAGTGAAAAATAAAGGTAACATAATTATTATTACAATTATTTCTATTCAACATGTAAAAGGTAAAAGAAAGAAAACATAATAATATTATTACACTATAGAACAAAGAACTGGCTAGCATAGTAAAACAATCGGAAATTACACCTTTAGAGTACGATAGAGAAATCAATTTGTTATTTTATTTTTCATTATGATGACCGTTCTGGACTTAACATACTCGTAACCTCTAATATTATTGACTGAGCAAACGAAACGAGCGAACGGATTTATTAGGCTGTGACGGTTTTATTTAGCCACCACGGTTTTATTAGCCCACCACGACCTTATTTGGCCACCATGGATTTATTAAGCCACTTTAGCTTTATTAGGTTACGAAGGTTCTGTAAGCCATCACGACTTTATTAGGCTACCACAGCTTTATTAGGCCACTACGGCTTCATAAAGCCACCACGGTTTTACAATGCCACCAAGAATTTATCAGGCTATTATGGTTTTATAAGGCTACCACTGTTTGATTAGGTTGCCACGGCTTTATTAGGCCACCACAGTTTTATTAGCTCACCAAGGCTTTATTAAGCCACCACGGTTTTATTAAGCCACCACGGTTTTATTCGGCCACTACGGCTTTATTAAGCCACCACGGCTTCAGAAGGCCACCACCGTATTTAATTGATTTATGTCATTATCAGGAATAAAGGCGAGGGCAACACACAGCCTATTTGGATTGACCATGCTGTTACCAACTTAAACAACACGTTCATACATAAAACGGACTTAGTGAAGGACACGGCGAAGTGGCCCATCATTGGCGCAGAGGCAGTTTTAGGAAATAACGTACAGAAGAATCCAAATTCATCGCCCCTTGATGCACTTCCGTTCTTTGGTTGAACTCTGTGGCACGAGACATTGGAGGTATTTTTTATCCCGACGCAAAAACGAAGGGGTGTTACAAGTTTGACGTGTGTGTGTGTGTGTGTGTGTGTCCATAACTTCTTAGCTCCAGAAAAGATGAACCGATGTTGTTTTTTTTGAAAGGTCAATTATTGTTATAATTATTGGAATAGGTAATTATTCGGGATTGTTCTTAAGTATGTTTCATATATTGTTTGTTGCATGAATGTATTTTTATATCGTGCTTTTTACATATAATTATGGCATTAATGTTTTTAAATTAATTATTTTATTCATTTTTTATTAAAATTGGTTCAGCCGTTTCAATGTTATCAGTATTTTGTTAGCTGCGGTAGAAATCATATTGCTATGTTTTTTTTTATTATTTAATCTTGTTAACTTATTAAGGTTGCGTTCAGCAACATCCTCTCGAAATTAACTTTCTATAAACCCTCAGCCCTTGCAGGGTTTTATTTCACCCAGTCATTATTGAAATTTGAAAATGTATATATATATACATAGCCCAGCGAATTACCATATTAAAGTAGCAGTGGGCAAGGCACATAGCTCGAAGAACGGATGGCCGGTGGGGCCGTAAAGTTCTCGAATGGAGGCCATGGATCAGGAAGCTCAGCGTAGGACGTCCAGTCTACCGACTAGGTGGACTGATGACATAATAAAGATCACAAAAACGCGCTCGATGCAGTTCGCTTCCAGCGGCATTATTGGAAATCTATGTGTGCTTTTTCCGCCATCTTTAAAAAAGGATTCAATTCAGTTTTTCAAAATAACAACAAAATTTGGATTTGCAACACTTTTCTAAAGCGTTTTTCAAGATCGACAATTCCTTTCCCTTTAAGTAACGTTTCTGTATTATTTTTGCAGATATTCCGAGACTGTAAGGCGATTTCAACTTTGAATGAAAGTTTTATTAAAAAACAAAAAAAATTGTTGATTTAATTTTTTAGTACATACAAAAATTATGCATACATCAAGTATCTACTTTTAATAAATGAATTGATGTTTATCATAAAAAATTTAGTAGTCGCTTATGTTTTCAATTATTTTATGAATGTTACTAAATATTTTTCTTAAACATGTAGGTACATAAATGTATTTTTTGTTACTATAACTTCATTGAATAAAATAATACAGTGTTTACCTTATTTTTACTAATTACTATATTAAATAAAGCAAACATTTGTAAAGCTAATAATGCATTTTTTTTAAATGGGTTGTTCCTGAATTGTTAATTTCTATGTGATAGCCATTATGAGCCGCGGTGATGTAATAGTTGTATCACCCGTCTAACAATTGTAAGGTCGTGGGTTCGAATCCCAATCCCGTACCAATAAGTTAACTTAAATGACTGTATAAGTGCCATTACACTGTGGACCACTGACTTTTCGGTGAAGGAAAACATCGTGAGGCATTGAACTAATTGAGGCAACCTGCGAATGTCCATAGAGAAAATTTGATGGCGTATGTAAATCGACCAATCCACACTGGGCCAGCGTGGTGGGTTTCGGAGGGGCACTGGCGGGGCAGCGCGGGGTGCGCGCTCCGCCGACAAGCCTGCCGCCGTTCCCTCCGCCAGTCGGGCGGCCCTGCAGCACTGATCACACGTCGAACGAATCGCATGCGCCTGCGCCGAGTTCCCGCAACGATCGATCGATTGTAGTGTGCCATCAAAACATACGCGCAGTAGAAAATAAAACTCAACGAATTAAAGTACTTTTACAGCGTGAATTGAAATGTGATGTCTTAGCCCTCACAGAACACTGGTTACCGTCATCAAAAATGAAGTGCATTGCGATAGACGGCTTCAAATTAGCTTCTAGTAGCTGTAGGAGTTCAACAATACACGGAGGATCGTGTATATTTGTTAGTCAGAACATAAGGACCGTTGAGAACGCAGAAATAGTTAAACTTTCAGAAGAAAGATTTTGTGAATTATCTGCAGTAGACTTATTAGACTACGATGTAACAATTATTTGTTTTTATAGGACATGTTTAGTTAGCGTTAATGATTATTTTACGCGATTCGTGGGAGTGCTCAATAAGATAAACGAACTAGGTATTAAATGTATACTCGTAGGGGATTGCAATATCGATTACCTAGGTTCCGCTGACTCACACTTGCGATATTATTATGATCTATTGTCGACCCATGGCATGGTGAATGAAGTTGATTTCCCTACTCGTGTTACTAGCACCTCAGCGACGTGCCTCGATCACCTGTATTCAAATTTGGGTCCGGGAGCGGTGGAAACATCGTACATTGATACATTTTTATCCGATCACCTTGCAGTTAGAGGCGAGATATCGCTGCCTGATAAGCGCAAGGTCTCGAATGTGGTAAATTATGTTCGATCATTTTCAGCTATGAATCAGCTAAATTTTGTAGCTGCGATTAATAGCATCAACTGGAGTGATGTGCTTTTAAAATACTCTACCGGAACTCGGTTGGCTACTGCAATTATGAATATTATCGCGAATAAATTTAATATGTTTCCCACTGCGCAAGAGAGTTTGTCGTAATAAGAATGACTCACCATGCGTTACCGAGGATGTCAAGTTATATAAATCTTTAGTGTTTGATATGATTGAACTAAGCAATTTAAATCCGGACAGCCAGCTAATTAATAATATTGTAATTGACATTAAAAACAAATATGAATCTTTTCTCTTAAGACAGAAATCTGTTCACTACAACAAAATGATTTTATCTAGTGCCAACCGTTCCCGAACCATGTGGAATGTGGTGAACATCGAGAGAGGCAAAAATAATGCCCCTTTTGTTGACTTCTCTGATATCCTTCTTGATTCTGATGGAAATAAGTTTGGTTCAAAAGAAATTGCTTTAAATTTTATGAACAGGAGGTTTCTTTCAGCCGCTGCAGCGTGTAACGCGCCTTCAGCGCACGTAGCTCGCGCCATCTCTATACTGCGATCAAGTAGGGCTCCGGCACTTTGTTCATTTAGACTTCAACCTTTTACAGTCGATGAAGTCTACAGACTGATTACATCACACATCCCACCGAAGGTGTCACAGGATATCTACGGTATAAGTATGAGACTTTTAAGGACGGCTGCTGCTCCTTTGGCGTGGGTGCTTGCTGAACTTTTTAATCGATGTATGAAGGAGGGAGTTTATCCTACTCCTATGAAGATCAGCAAAGTAGCCCCTATATTTAAAGGAAAGGGAAAGAAGACTGATGTGGATTCGTATAGACCAGTGTCTATAATCCCGGCCATATCAAAGGTCTTTGAAAAAGGGCTCAGCGGGCCGCTTGTAAGTTTCCTCAATGATACGAATTGCCTATCTGATAAGCAGTATGCATACCGTGAAGGCCGATCGACAACTTCGCTGGCGCGCGAGTTAATTCGTCGTATCATCTCAGCTCGTGAGGGAAGAAAACAGGTCGCCGTTCTATGCTGCGACCTATCCAGGGCCTTTGATGTCGCCGACCACGCTGTGCTTTCTGGAAAGCTGTCTGAATATGGTTTCGTAGGGAAAGCTCACAGTCTGCTAAATAGCCTACTTAAAAATAGGTCACAGATAGTGGTCGGAGATGGTGGAGGGATTAGATCAGATCCACAGAAATCGACTATAGGAGTGGCGCAGGGATCGTCAGCATCTAACTTACTGTTCTCACTTCTGCTGAACGACCTGCCTGAAGCAGTAACGACCGCCGAAATTCTTATGTACGCCGATGACGTGGCTGCGATCGTCACGGCGTCAACTGACGATTGCCTAGAACGGAGGCTAAATAGGACAGCAGCGCAGTTGTGTTACTGGTTCTCTACTAATGGTCTCGCCCTTAACCTAACTAAGACACATTTTCTTCACTTTGACCTATCTGGTCGAAGCCGGAAAGCGTTAAATGTAAAAATCGAAGGGACTGTGATAGGTCAAAGCAAGAGTACGACATTTTTGGGATTTGAGGTGGACTCTGCATTGACATAGAATAATCATGTTGACAAAATTTGTGGTAAAATAGGCAGTGCGTGCTTTGCGCTTAAACGAGTGTCTAGGCTGGCGTCTGCGGACGTGGCCCGGTCATGTTACTTTGCCACGATTCACTCGTTAATACAATATGGGGCTGAGCTATGGGGCCAGTGTTCTGAATGGAAGAGAGTCTTCCGCCTCCAGAAACGCGCCATAAGAGCAATCGTGCAGGTACCACGGGACACTTCCGTAAGACCTTACTTTAAAAGCCTAAGAATACTCACACTGCCTTCGATAGTCTTATTGCAAGTAGCTATGTATACACGAACTCATATAAATAATGAGACCAATAACCACGACCTAATTAAAAAAATATCCTTGGTGAAGTCTGAAAAACTTACACATGTCATGGGCCCACTTGTGTACAAAAAATTGCCAGGCTCAATAATTTCAGCACCGACGCTGAACAGCTTCAAATTCCGCCTCCAGCGCTGGCTTATTGAGCACTCCTTTTACGATGTAAGTGAATTCTTCGATGATAAAATTATTGATTAATTAATTTATTTAATGTGATGAATGGAATTCAGTTTTATTGATTGTTTTTAATCGTTAATGATTTTTGCTATCTTTTGACTTGTAAATTGTTTTTTACCAAATAAATGAATATGAATATGAATATCACAATGAACCCTAGTGGGTAGACCTTGAGTTTTGAGTTTGAGGGTAGAGTCGGAGGCCAAATTTTGCCATATTTTGCTTAAAAAATAACCTACTTTACTTGTTCTTTCACGCAAATTCATTTAGCCATGGTAGTCTAGTGGTAGTAACACCCGCCTCACAATCGTGAGGTCGTGGGTTCAAATCCTGGTCGCGTACCAATGAGTTCTTTGAAATTTATGTACGGAATTTTACACCACTGGCTTTTCGGTGAAGGAAAACATCGTGAGTTAACCTACAATACGTCCGTAAAAGAAATTCGATGGAGTACATGTGAATCCACCAACCAGCACTGGGCCAGCGTGGTGGATATGGCTCAATCAACCTTAGTGGGTAGGCCTACGTCTTGCAGTGGAATATTAAAAATGCTGATACAGTACAGTACACACAAATAAAGTGAAGAAGTACGAGTGTAGAATAAATTTCATAGTCATAACATAACGATGTTACATGTCAAAATATTAATACAAAATTAGGTGTCCTTAAAATGACATTGTAATGGATACAATAAATAATAATCACAATTGACAAGTTTTCATATTTCACAAGGCTATGAAATTCCAAAACCATTTCGAGATATCGGAATGCTGATCATTATGTTTATTTTTCCAAAATTTTTAGTGCAGTACTTGCTAAGATATTAGATAAAAACGCTCACCCAAGCCGTTTCGGGATTTATACTGAAAGTGCAGTTGCCAATGATAAAAAAATACTAGCAATATAAAATTACAGTTAACACTGACAGTGTTGACACATAAAATGTAATTTAAAAATAAAATGTCAGTGTCAATTTCAAATTAGTTATTTTGCTTTAGCCCGAGAGGTAAACGCAAAAAATGCAAATACTTTCCAAAAGCTGAATTATTGTTACATAGTTATCAAAATGATGTACATCAATACCCTGGAGTCAGTCAGCTGGGTTCCATAGCATTTGGTGGAAGAATCCGTTTGAATTTTAAAAGTATCTTGGAACTAGTACTACTTATTCTTCTTCTTTTAAGTGGTGCTAATTTAAAGCCTGTATGGCAGACCCTGTTACATATTTCAGGTGATTGGCAGTTGTTAAACATATTTTATATTTTTCTTCCCATGGTATACCGCGGTACATAGTGGACTTTTTGCGCTGACCTCCTGGCCTATTTGTTGTGAATTGTGACGGATTGTTTGGCATTGACAGTGACAGCAAAGCTAGCACCTATTTTTTTCTAATGTGGCTTCAGTAAAATTGTTTATGAGTCTTAAATTTTGCAGTTACGTCCTTTTAGAATAAGCTACTTTTCAAAACTTAATTTTACAGAAAATATAAGTCAAATTGGAAAAATAAAAAATACGTATATGTTATTTTGCAATATTCTTTCAGATAATAAATAGATATAACCATGTTAAAAATTTGAAATGTTGTCAATTGTAATAAATTTGAAAATTTCTCTAAGTACCTATCTATAATTATTATTACTAGGATTTTTTTAATTATTACTATCCTTCCTACTTCCTACTAACATTATAAACGCGAAAGTTTGTGAGGATGGATGGATGGATAGATGTTTGTTACTCTTTCACGCAAAAAGTACTAAACGGATTGAGATGAAACTCTGCAATAATAAAGCTTATATATCAGAATAACACATAGGCTATAAATTATAATGATATTGCTTCAAAAATCAAAATGTCATGCGGGGGAAGCCACGGGTAAACACTAATTTATAATAATTATTAGGTTATTTATAATTATCTGAAAGACACAAGGCCACAAAACAAGGAATGTTTTACTCTAGATTTCTTAATGTCTTGTTTGATCTGACAAAGACTGAGTTAAATGCTCGCGGTCGTTGAATTGAATTCCTCGCAAAGTTAAATAAATATGCGAGAGTAGTACGAGGATAGAATAAATAACATAGGTATTTTTACATTTATTTCTGGACATGTGAAGGCCACAAAACAAAGAACGTAATACATAATATTATTATTCTAAAGAGCAACAAAACGGCTAGCATAATAAAACAATTGGAAATGTCACCTTTAAACCTCACTTCGGTAGTTTATTTTTAGGGTTCCGTACCTCAAACGGATAAAACGGAACCCTTATAGGATCACTGTGTTGTCCGTCTGTCCGTCTGTGTGTATGTCAAGACTCTTTATCTCGGGAACGCGTAAAGAAGTCGAGTTCAAATTTAAACTGTATACGTATATATATGGTCTCTAATTGTAGTTGTATAAAAGAAAAACTTCTCCGTTATCGTATTAAAAAGTTAGAGCCGTATATGTAAGAAAAAACCGCATATTTCGACACTCACAAAAATTAACAACCTACAGGGTACTTCCCGTTGACATAGAACTATGAAATTTGGCGAGGAGCATTGTCTCAGAGTACACATATAGGAATAAATCTGAAAACTGTACTTTTTATTTAAATCTCAAAAAAATAGGGCCTCAAAATTCACAAAATATGGGTTTAAAATTCAAAGTGCGTAAATCGCATCATATAAGGTACGAGTATCATATAAAAACATTTCATTAGCACATGCTAAAACAGGTTTTTAATTATTTTAACAATGTTTTTGTACGGAACCCTCGATGTGCGAGCCTGACTCGCACTTGTCCGGTTATTTTTTTTTTATTTTACTGTTCTGGACTGACCTTATTTCTATCAATATTATTGACCAAGCGAAGTGTCACTGTTTTGACTTGACAGTTTATTTTGTTTTCATCTGTCTCCGGACTTTTGAACTTTAGATGTTGCTTCTCGCTTATAAGTAGCATTTTTAAAGAATCCAGACAAAAATTGGTATGGACTATTTTCGATTGGTATAGTCTGGTCTGGCCGTAAGACTTTCACTTTGACTGCCGCGGTGGCTCAGTGGTTAGTGACCCTGACTTCTGGATCAAAGAGGCGTGGGGTTTGATCCCCACCCAGAGGAAGCATTTTTGTGATGAACATGGGTGTAATTTAGGTACTATTTATATAAGTAAATTATGTAGTATATCAGTCTCTGGCAGCTATATCACAAGCTTTGCTTAGCTCTCAGGCCTATCGCAAATTTCGCATATAAGAGCCGCCGTAAGTGGCTTGCATCTAGCACAGTTCTGTCGTCTGAGTAAGATTTTCTTTTCGAGCATGTTACTGTACCGTCATTCACCGAAATAAAGACTTATGAAGGGTGACGCATTGATGAACTATTATTTCTCTAAACTAGTACCGCGCCCCTTCATTCGGAAGAATTTTACGCGGATTTTTGAAAAATCGCACCGCGGTTCCCATAGGACCCGGTAACGGTTTAGTGAAGATTAGTCGTGGGATAACCAGGAACCGCGAACGTTCCAGTGGTTGGTGTGGGGCAAATGTCAATTTTATGCAGTGTTTTTCTAGACAACGAACATTATATTTTTATTTCGTGTTTACATTACACACCACAATTCATATAAGTTAAAATAATTATGCATACAATTGAAAAAACTGACATTTGAAACTTGTTGGTTTGATACATTACCTTGATCTTTAGATACATAGCAACCAAACAAGATTAATTGTCTACATTTTTCTAGTTTTCAATGACACTGATTTAATCGGGTAGGTGTAAACCGTAGTTTAGGTAAATAAAAAAATTAGAAAAGCATTGTTGCAAACTAGTCTGGCAGGTGCGACTTAACACAAGAATAAACAGAAATGAGTTGAAGAAAAATGTCTGATGGGTATAATGAAATAGATTTTTGGTTACTGAAATGCATTATGTGAGTAGGTAACTAAACAAAATTGATTGGTAATACATCTCATTCTTTGAAGCTCTATAAAAAAAGGGACGTAATATGTACCTAACCTCCGTATATTCAGCGTGTTACATAATCATCATTTCAGTCTTGGTAAATCTACTATTGGAAATAGGCCTCCTCTATGGTCATAGGAGCTCCGCGATAACAAAACAATAACTCTAGTAGACATTATAACTTTAGTTTGGGTTCAACTGATTCTTCTTAACGAGCACTTGAGGTCGATGCCGATGTTAACACGATCTATTCATGACCGCTAAATGAGTTTTTGTAAAGTTACAGTCAGCAGTTTGTCTGTAAATACCAAACAACCCAAAATTATTTGAATTTCGCGCGCTGACCCAGTGAATTCACCTTAACATGACCTAATCGCTCTCGGTAGGTGTGTTGTCTATGTTCAGCAGTAGATTATTTTTAAAAATGCAGTAGAGCACAGTACATCATCAGGGAAAGAATTTTCGGTGAATGGAAAGAAAATAAAATCTGTACTCAAACTATAATTGTGTAAACTTTTTACAGTAAAAAAATAGCGATTTAGCGACAGGGTTTAAAGGAAGACTCTCTAAGTGGTATAATTGAAAGAAAAGATAAATAAAATACTTCAGTAAAATAGTAAGTGCGTAACATTGGCGATACAACAACCAATCACAGCTATTGGTGGCGTCACCATCGGGCCAGCGATTGGTTGGCATTCTGTGGTGGCGCCACTTATCAAACAAAAAGATACAAACAAAACACCCTTGGAAAAATGATAAGTGTGGAGCTCTCGTATTCAATTGCACGATAAAACATAATTATAGTCGCTACTGCTTTATCTTACAAAAGTTTGTCATTAGAGAAAGAGACGCAATCATACAGCAACTATCATCTTGAACGACGTGAAGCCGCATTTTACTTGTCAAAGAGACCAACTGTTTTTGAATTTTGTGATATATTTTTGAAATACTTCCAGTATTTAGGTGTGAAATAAATATTATATGAAAACTTGTCTTATTTCTTGTGAAGGCTTGTGTAGCTTATGGCTGTAACAGCCATAGTTTAAGTCGCCATGCAATCTCAAAATACCTAGAACCCTAGACAAACTGACTCTCCATAGAAATTAAATGCGAAGATACCACTTTTTAAAACAAATTCATGATTTCTAAGAAAATTTATTGCATTTTTGGGTACTTTTCTACACGTTTACAATTTTTTTTTAATCTGTAATTTATGCACATGAATTGAACTGTAGCTTTCATTCATAAAATTTGATAAAAGTCATCATCATCATCATTTCAGCCATAGGACGTCCACTGCTGGACATAGGCCTCCCCTAATGATTTCCAATAAGACCGGTTGATAGCGGTTTGCATCCAGCGCGATCCTGCGGTTCTAATAAGGTCATCCGTCCACCTTGTGGGTGGACGTCCTACGCTGCGCTTGCCGGTACGTGGCCTCCACTCGAGAACTTTTCGACCCCATCGGTCATCAGTTCTCCGCGCTATGTGCCCTGCCCATTGCCACTTCAACTTGCCAATCCGCTGAGCTATGTCGATAACCTTGGTTCTTCTACGGATCTCCTCAATCCTGATTCGATCTCGCAGAGATACTCCGAGCATAGCCCTCTCCATGGCTAGTTGGGCTACTTGGAGCTTACTAATAAGGCCCATAGTGAGAGACCACGTTTCTGTGCCATAAGTCATCACTGGCAACACACACTGGTCGAAAATTTTCGACTTGAGGCACTGAGGTATGTCAGACGAGAAGACGTTACGCAATTTTCCAAACGCTGCCCAACCGAGTTGGATTCGACGATTGGCCTCTTTCTTGAAGTCAGACCTACCTAACTGGACTACTTGTCCTAGGTAGACGTACGAGTCAACGACTTCAAGAACCGAGTTCCCAACTGAAATAGGGGTGGGTACAACATGAGAATTACACATGACCTTTGTCTTATCTATGTTCATTTTAAGACCCACCTGTTGAGAGACTCGATTAAGGCCTTCGAGCATCGTGCTGAGTTCTTCCATCGACTTTGCCATGACTACGATATCGTCGGCAAATCGAAGGTGAGTGATGTATTCGCCATTGATGTTGATGCCGAGTCCTTTCCATTCCAGGAGCTTAAAGGCGTTCTCCAGAGTAGTAGTAAACAGTTTCGGAGATATTACGTCTCCCTGTCTTACGCCTCTCTTCAAAGGGATCGCCTTAGAGCTCTCTTCCTGTACTCGAACCGACATAGTGGCGTTATTATACAAACACTTCAGCACTTCAATGTACCGATGGTCAATACGGCATCGTTGAAGAGACTCAAGCACAGCCCATGTCTCAACCGAATCAAAGGCTTTCTCATAGTCCACAAACGCCAAGCAAAGTGGCAGGTTATACTCCTCGGTCTTCTGTATAACCTGCCGCAGCGTATGTATGTGGTCCATGGTGCCAAAGCCCTTCCGGAAACCGGCTTGTTCGGCAGGCTGGAAGTCATCAAGCCTGCGTTCGAGACGATTTGTAATGACCCTTGAAAGCAACTTATAAACATGGCTCAGAAGCGAGATGGGTCTGTAGTTTTTCAATAAGGTGTTGTCACCTTTTTTGAAGAACAACACTACCACGCTTCTTTTCCACGCTTCTGGCGTTATGCCCTCGAGGACGACGGTGTTAAAAAGCTTCTGAAGGACTTTTAGTACCGGCGTTCCACCCGCTTTCAGAAGCTCTGAAGTGATTCCGTCGTCACCCGGCGCCTTATTGTTCTTAAGTTGGTTCAGGGCCATCCTAATCTCGTATAGGCTAATGTCCGGGATGTCTTCGGAGAAGTGTCGGGTCAGCTTGGCTCTTGGGTCTTTGGCCGTGCTGTTTACAGGCTTTGCTACCGAGGCGTATAACTGTCCGTAAAACCTTTCGATCTCCTGCAATACCTCTGCCTTGGTTGACGCTATACTGCCATCTTCTCTCTTCAGCTTTGTCAACTGGCTTTGCCCAATAGAAAAATGCCTCGCGAACACTTTGGAGCCTTTGTTCCGCTCTATTGTATCTTTAACATGTTTAGTATTAAAGAGACGAATGTCGCACCGCACCGATTTTGAAATCTGTCTATTGAGCCGCCTGTATGACTTTACATCATCGGAAGACTGCAGTCTTAGCGAGCGTCGTTCGGCCATGAGATTTAGAGTATGATCGGAGAATTTCTTAGGTTTATCTGAACGGCGGGGTTTAAAGAACTTAGAACCCACCGTTTGGACAGTTTCTACGAGCCCGTTATTGATCTCGTCCACCGACGCAAAGTTCTCCAGGCAAGCAAAGCGATTTGAGAGCTCGAGCTGAAAGTTCTCGGGGTTTTGTATGTGGGCACGAGTAGGTCGGAGCGTAGACTTCATCAGGCGGGACCTTTCGAGTTTAACGTTGATATTCAGTTTGCCTCGCACGATTCTGTGATCACTGCCAGTTTTTACCCTGTGGATCACGGAGACGTCGTTGAATATCCGTTTCTCGCTAGTCATGATGAAGTCTATCTCATTTCTCGTGGTACCGTCGGGACTCATCCAGGTCCATTTCCTGCGAGGTGGCTTCTGGAAGAAAGAGTTCATCATGAAGAGTTCCTCTTTCTCCAGAAAGTCTGCCAGCATGTGGCCCCTGGGGTTCCGTTGCCCACATCCAAATTGCCCCACTCTCAACTTATCATCGCTTTTCTTGCCCAACTTTGCGTTGAAGTCTCCCATAACAACCGTGAAGCGAGTCTTAGACGTATGTATGGCCCGACTTACGTCCTCATACATAGCCTCCACTTCATCATCTGGGTGTGACGAGGTCGGTGCGTATACCTGGATGACCTTCAACGAATATCGTTTGGATATTCTGAGTATCAGGTATACAACCCTGCTCGACACACTTTCGATGGTAATGATGTTGTTAACGAGAGACCTGTGAACGAGAAAGCCGACACCACCTTGGGACCGTTGGTCACCTTCCCGGTAGTATAGTAGGTTGCCGGATTTCAGGGTTATCGTGTCCTCGCCCTCTCTACGGACTTCAGATAACCCCATAATATCCCATCGCAACCTACTCAACTCTTCTTCCAGTTCCGCAATCTTCTCATCAGTCCTCATGGTGCGCACGTTATATGTTGCCAGGGCCAGTCGTCGTCGGTTGGGGTGGCAGCTGGATCTCTGCCGGGGATTCTTAGCACCCCTTGCTCCGCCGTTACCGTGGTCGCTGCCGGAACCAGGACTAGCGGAGCTGCCGGGGACTGGGGGCCTGGTTTCATTTTGTGCAATCATAAGGGGGATCTGCCCATAATTGCCGCGCTGGGCAAGCGTGTTGGCAATCGCAGGGCGTAGCTCTCGCGACAGTGATGCTGCTGCCCATCTCCGCCCTGTTGAACTTGAGCTACGCTGTTCTGGATGGGTATACCGCCAACTGTCGGTTCCGTAGTACCTCAGTCGGCTCTTACGACACCTGGTACAAAAGGGGGGTGCTATTCTACTCTGCCGGCACCCCACGGCCAATATATGATAAAAAGTGGTGATGTCAATTTTATATTGATTTTTGAATGCAAAAATCGGGAGAAACCGGAGGCGTATTGGTCTTCACCCGCTCATATGAAAAATTAAGCTGATACTATGGCGCCTTAAAAAAAAGTGAAGAAAATAGTAGTGTAGTATTTTATAGATAAGACGGTTTTGAATGGCATACTTGGCTTCATTGAGATTTCAAGACAGGACAGATCGCGTATCTCTTTCTCTTTCTCATTCGTTGCGTAACAATTAAGAAGAACACAATCAGATATATTGTAAATGTTCAATATAATACGAGAGGTCCACACCACACTTGTCATTTCTCCAAGCAAATATCCATAATGTTAAAATATTGTGAGGATTTCATACTGGATATTTCAATAAATGACAGCCAAATTCTAAAATATTGTACTTATCGTTTATACCAACGTTGAAATCTCTAAAATTAGCTATTTGATACACAAAATTCAACGTACTTTTGTGTGGAACAGTTGTATTTTTTTTCGATTTTGGGTTCAGTTCTACAGTGAAAGTTGGTACATCTACATTCCAGAGTGACGCTAATAAATTCACAGTCATCCCGTAGGTACTCATCAATATGATGAATGAATTATAAATCTGTCGCAATCTTTAATTCGTACTTAGTTTTTGGGTGGTTTATTGATTTGTTTGCATATTATTATTTTTGTTTACTTATACATTGTTTATATATGTATGTTAGAAGTTAATTATTAGTTTATTTAACTGTATTATTTATATATGTATTAGTATTTATAACATTTGTATGTATGTTTATTGTATTATTCTTTTATTATTTATATTATTTTGTTTTACTTTTAAAGTGTCCTCTAAATTAGCACATCTCGTCGTATGTTCTTTTGTACCTATCTCTCTCCATCCTAAGGTTGCCTGGAAGAAATCACTTTCAGTGATAAGGCCGCCGGTTGCTTCACATGTTTTAGCATCTATTTTTCCTCTATTTTCTGTTTTATGTGTGTGTGAATGTGAAACAATAAAGAGTTTATCTATCTATCTATGATGACAAACTGTTCTATATAGCTAATGCTTTTGTATCGTTAGTGTTGCCAGAATCTTTTTATAAAGGCTTCATGCTGAGCCAGCCAAGTAAAAGTGTTGTAGGTATATGCGTTGCATTCCTGGTCGCTGGTCGGAGCGGTGGACGCGATACCTCGCAGGTAGTACCGAGATGTCGTTTTGTATTGTTTGATGAAGACCAAACCACCACCGCTGTCGCCCTTGCAAAGCGCAGTACCACCTGCAATGGACATTTTATGTTACTTTTGATACAACAATAGTGTAATAAAGCCATCTGAAGGCACACTACTGAAATTTTTTTGGTAAGTAATTATTAATAATCTTATTACTATACTTATTATACATATTAATAACTTAAATTAAATCAAAGTTCCAAGTGGGAGTTTTAAAATAAATTTTAGGCCATGAAACCGGTATAAAAAATAATAAGTTAATAAGTGCGTGTCGAGACACGCGTATGATAGGGTTCCGTAGATGGTGATGATGATTATAATGATGATAAAAACCCATTTAATATTATTTTTATAACTTTGGCAAGTTTAACATGAATCTCACAAATAGTGATTTATGTAATAAAATATCGTTAAAGTAACCTTTCATTTAAAACCCTATTCAACGATACACCACAACAAGAGGAAAAAAATCATGATTAGAAAAAAAATATTATCACCATTTTACATGTATTCCCATACTAAGTACCTCTTAAATACACGGTTTTGAAAATTTTAAGTATTTAAAATTGAGATATACCCATGCTTAAACTATCACAATATTAAATTTAGTGCAATTTGGTTGCTAAATGGCAAAGTTATAATGTTTGTATTATTGGGACGGACGGACGGACGGACACAACGAAATTATAAGGATTCCTCGTTTTACTACGGAACTCTAAAAATTATACACATAAATTACATTCCAGTCATGAATTCAAAGTCGCCTGCAAAATAAAAATTTTACAATTGATAACAGGCCCGATTATAGAGGCGTCAGCGTAAATTTAATATCAACGTAGACGCGTTCTCTCTATCGAATGCCTAAAGTGAAAAAAAAAACTATGTTATTTAGCTTTTATAATTACGATGGCGCCTCATTAATAGAGCTTCTTTAATACTGTCCACAAATTAATGTTTTGCAAATTAAATCGAATTACATTTACGTCACGTTGACCGAACACGCCGAGCACACACTCGAGCATCATGAAAAACTAATCGGGATAAAAATCTCACATTTAGCTATTCAGTTATCTCTACGTGGCACAAGGTGGCGCTGTGTTATATCCATGGAATCAAAGATCAAACGTAAACGCGATCGTACAGGGTTCAAACACAGTTAATAACTCTTACTTTTCAGAAGCACTCAGAATCAAAGGTTGCCGTTGTCGAAAATGGTAGCATAAAGTTAATTCAAATAATGATATAACAGCAATTATGATATCAAAGATTTCGTACCATTTTCGTAGCCAGCGCAAATTTTGTCACTAGTGATGAGCGGCACAAAATCTCGCGGCACGTTTCTATAACATTGTTCGATGGGAACGAAAGGCATGTCGACAACTCGTAACTCGTCTGCGAAGACGCCGTCTTCAGTCGTCAGTCCCCAGCCTGCTATCTGTGAAAAAATAATTATTAATAAAATATAGGTCGAATCCATAAAAGGATCCGCATTTCAGTTATAGTGCTTCAATGTGGTAATGTTTTATGCCATCTGACCCAACAATGCTTCAGTGTGGCGTAGGTTTAGCGGGCAAAGAGATAAATGTGAAGTCACGAACAATCAGTTTATTTCACAGAGGATTACTCTTATGATTACAATTATAGAGAAAACTTTAAGCGAAGGACATGGCGATCCGCAGCGTAACGCGCGCTGCCACCGTTATATCAAGAATCGCCACTCGAGCTGATCTAATCACAGTTCGCACTCAACCTTCTCCGAACAAGCTCTATTTTCAACTGACACGTGACCTCTGACATGTCATCATCGCATTTTCCCGCCCATCGGCCGATTATGCAATGTCACTTGGAACCTCCTTGGAACCAATCAGCAGCGTTTGTCACAAGCGTTACCCCAGGAATGTTGCCACTTCCATTCCTAGTCCTTCGAAATTATACTAAGTGGCACTATTTAAAAATAAACTTAAAGCTATTGTCCCGTTACATACATTAGTGACACGCACACATACTAATATCCTACGCATGGTCTTACACCAAACTAAGCAAAGGTTGTAATATGGCTGCCTGGGAATGATATACATACATATATAATTTTAAATACATACTTGTAGACACCGAACACATCACTCGAAAATGCTCGCTCTGAGTGAAAATCGAACCCACGGCTTTTTTTTTGGCACAGTAGTCAGGGTCATTACTTGGCCATCGCGGCACTCAAGTCAATAAAGTGAAGGCGAGACCAAAACAGCGTAGTTCTTTGAGTTGTGAGTCGCGTAAAATGAGTCGCGGAATTTACGCAACTTTCTGGTTTCATACAAAAGTCCTATTTTACCACACACTCCACACAGCGACCGAAAATGAGTCGACTCATTTTGTGATTTTTGAATGAATCCGAAATTACGCAACTCGTTTTACGCGACTCACATCTTACAAAATTACACTCGTTTGGTCGCCTTTAGAAGATTCTGGATCAACCAGGTTTTTGCGTTTTTTGTATAACATCGAATAAATTCGCGGTACATTTTTGATAAAATTTACGTTCCGGGAGAAAACTCTTTTCACCTCTTAAATTGCAAAAAAACATTATGTATTTGGTGTCAATCGCTTGTGTAAGAAATATTGACTTTAACCTGCTGCCGTCACACATTGGCTATGTTAATTACTGATTGTAGTCTTGGTTCCAACACTCCAAAGTATATATTGGTCTTGGACTGATATTGGACGCAAACCGTACAATAAAATAATTGGTTAATCAGTTAGTAGCCAAGCTTGGACTCAAGTCATCGTCCAGTGTGTGGTCCAGGCATGTTTGCGAGTCCGCGGGCGATGACTCGCGTCACCTCTGTACTTGGTAAGGACTAAAGTAATAGAAACCGTTCCAAAATAGCAAAAGATATACATCACTTTGTCCCATTTTAAATATGAAATTTAAAAGGTGTTAGAAAAAGATGCTCATACACCCGAACTTATAATTTTGAAGGGTGCCACAAACTAGCATTAAGTTATCTCGGCTCTCCAAATTCAAAAAGGTAGAAAGCAGGAAGGTAAAATGTTCAGAAATTTGAACGTTCTGATAGAACTAGAGGGTTTAAATTTCCGATCATATCGCAGAAGACAAAGTACACCAAAAGTTAACCATTATGACATTCCAACTTGTGATTTAGACGTTTAATGCATGCATTTTAGACAATGCATTTTTTGTTCCACTCTCGCGTATGCTGTATAACCAGATATGAATATGACAGCTGTAACGTAGTTTTTATTTGAGTAAAATTTAACGATTACTCTAGTCCTTATTCTGAGCCTCTGTACAGTACCTTGCCTTTGTTCCCTGGCTGCAGTTGAGATTCCTCCAAGTCAGGGTCGAAGTCTACGCAAACAGGTAACACATGTGACTGGAAATCGATGGCTTTGCTGAGCTCTACTACTGCTATATCTTCCTGGTAGTTGGTCTCCTTGCCTCGGAACCTCACTGGCAGATTGATGGCATTAACCTGAAGATGGGTTTTTTAATGTTCTAAATACATAATAATACTTTCAGTTCTCCGAACAGTATACCTCGCGGCACATCTCTTTAAGTGAATCTTCTTAAGCCTACCTCGA
Organism: Hypomecis punctinalis; assembly: GCA_949316475.1. NCBI lineage: Eukaryota > Metazoa > Arthropoda > Insecta > Lepidoptera > Geometridae > Hypomecis > Hypomecis punctinalis. Next base: position 6,657,580 of record OX438822.1, read on the forward strand.
CTCATTCTCGACCGATGAATCGGAGCAAGGGCCTTATTTTGTAAGCGCTCTGGCGTTCGGCTTCGCTTTTCCTCCCGCTCGCTCTCGCGGCGTGAGTAACTGGCGCGAGCAGGAGAAAAAGCGAAGCCGAACGTCAGAGCGCTTACAAAATAAGGCCGCAGGTACTCAATTCGATGCGTATTTTTATATGTGTAACCACGCATAACTTTCTACGTAGTAGTCCGATTTCAATAATTCTTCTTTTATTGGAAATAATATACATTGAACTTGGTCTCATTTAAATTTTATCGAAATCAGCTAAGCTGTAAGCTAATTCTGTACACAGTTGAAGTCGGTCATGCTGTTATTTCCGAAAAATAATTTTACTCGAAAATCTTGTTAGCAATTAGATATGAAACAATCTTGCCAAATAAGTCAAACTTCGTTGATTAACAGCACTATAGCAAATTTTCCCTATTTTAACTAATGACATTTGATATATTATGATCCCTTCAATCAAAAATCGCCAACGACTAAAAATCCATAAATATAATTATAAAGCCTGTGTACTAAGTTTCATCAAGATTCATTGAAAAATTAGAGGTCCTTAAACCGCGGGGGCCCCGAGCTTTAGATTTTGCTGGGGACTAGCTGACCCGGCGAACTTCGTTCGGCCTAACAGTCGATTAACGTAGCCTAAGTTACTCCTTATTAAATCAGGTACCTGCCAATAAAAGTCCCGTCAAAATGGGTCCAGCCATTTCAGAGATTAGCAGACAAACAGACAGACAAAAATTGTAAAAAATGTTATTTTGGTGTATGTACCATATTCATATGCATTTAGTAAACAAGGGATTATTTCAATATTACAAACAGACACTCCAATTTTATTTATTTGCATGTATGTATAGATGTGTCAGGAAGGTTAGTTGTTGATGGCTTAAAACAAAATATAAGATTAGATTAGACAGGAAAATATAAAACATTCTATGACAGAAGTAAGTCAGTCCTAGAAGAAGAAGATGCCCAACAGCTGCTGATGTCTTACGGCTGACAAGATGATGATATTATACTTGCTTGTACTCGTTGTGATTGTTCCAACGTAGAATTAAATTCCCGGTACACGTTTCCAACCTTTACCACGTAGTCAGAAGCGGGCAGCTGTGCCTGTTGGTTTGCATCCCAGAAGCAATGGGCGGCTGAAAATACAGAAAACACAATCATTTAGTCATAGTATTCATTACGTTCAGAAGGCACTGGGATCACCGCAAGAACGCATCAGTTCATCCATCCATCAACTATAAGCAGTCTACTGCTGAACATAGGCCTCCCCTATGGATCTCCAATAAGACCGGTTGGAAGCGGCTTGCATCCAGCGTGATTCTGCGGTCTTAGTGAGGACATTTTTTCGACCCCATCTGTCATCAGTCCTACGCGCTATGTGCCCTGCCCATTGCCATTTCAACTTCCCAATCCTTTGGGCTGTCGGTAACTTTGGTTCTTCTTAACGGATATCTTCATTTCCGTTTAAATCTCGCAGAGAGACTCCGAGCATAGCCCTATCCATAGCTCGTTGCACTACTTGGAGCGTACTGACAAGGCCCATAGTGAGAGACTACGTTTCTGTGCCATAAGTCATCACTGGCAACACACAGTGGTCGAAAACTTTCGACTTGAGGCACTGAGGTATGTCGGACAAGAAGACGCTACGCAATTTTCCAAACGCTGCCCAGCCGAGTTGGCCTCTTTCTTGAAGTCGGACCTACCTAACTGGACTACTTGTCCTAGGTAGACGTACGCAATCAAAGACAAACGCATCAGTGCATTTAAGAAAATCCAGGGACAATTCATTACGACGGCGCTGACCACGCAGTGTCGTTGTCTTCTTCGACCTCGTTTGGAGGATTTCATCCTCAATTTCCACCGGGTGGTCCAGCTCCAAATAACTTTGCTATTCGACTCTGCTACCGCACGGTAGGGGATACCGCGACCGTATTTATTTTAGAATACACAAACCGTATTTATAAGACTCGATTCTTGGTCCCAGATTCCGAACGACCTGATGTCTTAGAAAATGTCCTTCGCCTACAAATATACTCTATAGAAATATAGGAATGAATGCGTTTTGTTCTATTTTATTGCTAGTGCGTTATTCGTTTCATTACAGGTCTTGTCATAGTAAGTATTATAACAGCGTGATATGGTGTAGCGATTCCTGTGAGGACTGTAATATGTCCACCAGTCGGAGACCAGACCGGATCGATATCGTAGGGTTCGATTAGTCGAACGTATACCTCGGTCGATTATCTAGTTCTTACCTGATAATACTATGGTGCTGCTGATGAGAGTGCCTCCACAGACCAGCTGGTAAGGTGTCCTGGTCGCCCGATAGATGGCAACATGCCACGGCATATCTCCTAGCTTGGCAACCTTTCCGTTCAAGATCAGCTGTTTGCCTTTCGGTGGCAACGTGCCGCATTCTGAAAGAAAGATATAAAATACAAATATAAAATAATTTATTCATAAATACTTTTACATGAACATCAGAGATAGAAGCACAATGAATATTCATATTTAGTAACATCATTTTAAATCACAATTGACCAGTCTACTTTGGACAAAAGTAGAAAAGAGAAAGAGCTCAGCTTTGCCACTCAGCGAGGCAATGCTGCCAGCATTCTGGCCACGTTTCCTTCTACAAAGGGGCTTTTAGATTAAGTTTTATAATATGTTATAAATTAAGTTTTGTATATTATATTCGTGTATTTCCGCTATCTTGTTGTAGGCAAATAAGTTTAAGGGCATTAAGTGCATTAAGGACATTTACAAACAATTACTAATATTACAATAATTATACATTTAAAAACTTAATTTTACAAAATAGATAAAATAATAATAAATATCACTTATTTTCACTACACTCTATATTATAATTATATATTTTTAAAAATAGTACAAAAATAATCCGTTAACAACTAATAAATATTATAAAAATCTTTTAAAAATAATATGAAAAAATATTGAAAACACTTCACTACTAAATAACACCCTTATTCTCACTGCACTACACTCTGTTCGACACGTGTTCCGCCTCTCAACGAGGCATCTTCAGGACGTGTTGAAACTTCGAGGTCGCTCGCAAGATTAATGCCCTTAAACTTATTTGCCTACAACAAGATAGCGGAAATACACTAAATATTAATTCAAAACATAGATTTGAAGATGAATTTCCGCAAAGTAACGCCTGATTCAACCAACTATATATTCGTTTTAGTAATTTTAGTATAAGTTTATTTTTAATTATGTAGATACCTGTAAATAATACTTTTTCCAATGCTATTTCAGTTTGTTTCTATAAAAAGTATATATTACAATTTATACTAAAAAAGTTAAACGAAATTTTACAATTTGCATAAAAGATATCATCACCAAATCAACAAATTAATGAGGTAAAAGTCACGCTCTTTAGAGCATACTGCACATCACTCTACACGTGCAGTCTGTGGGCTAATTACACAGATAAGTGTTACAGCACCCTCCGCGTCCAGTATAACAACGCGTTCAGGGCGGTGGTGGGGCTGCCCCGGTTCTGCAGCGCCTCGGGCATGTTCGCGGAAGCGCGAACCGACTGCTTTCACGCGACCATGCGCAAGCGAGCCGCTTCCCTGGTGCGCAGAGTACGGGCCAGCTCCAACTCTGTCCTGGCGATGATCGCTACTAGATGGGACTGTCCTTTTCTTCGGCATTGCTCCAACAGACATGTTGCAGTACCAGTGCCGAAGAGAAGGTACATATAAGTGATTACACATGCCTTGATTTTATAATTTTGTATTTTATGTTATCGTTGACTGTTACTGACATTGAATGACTATTATTTTGTTTAATTATTTTAAATTTTCTGACATTGATATTGCTGTGCTATAATTTTAATTTTGTTATGATGACTTATGTGTAATTTTGTATTTTTATTCTCTGCCAATATGGGCCCTACAAGCCTGAAATAAATGAATTTTATTTAATTTTTTTTTTTTTTTTTTTTTAATAGTTTAAAAAACACTAGAAAAACACGTTTAGTTCATTACGTGGCCTTTCTCACAAGTGCAAACACGACTCTGTCTTCCGATTTTATCACCAGACCTTGAAACCTAATCGTAGTAAAAGTTCATTACAAGACTTTTCTAAGAAATCCAAAACAGCTATGATACGATTGTCCATCATGAAGTTCAATTTCATAATATCTTCCGGCTCCATCATCAGATCAGTTCGACAGTACCATGTTATTGTATTGTCATCAGAACTACATACAGCTGCCAATTTTCATTACGCTTCGACCCTTGGAAGATGGTTAAATTAGTTACCTTAGATTTAATTACATAGTTAGGTACATAAAAGTCGACTTATTAAAAGCGTGTTAGTAAAAATAAGGTTATACAGTTTGATTGTGAAACCTGCACAAGTACAAGTGCTGTATATCAAGGCTCAAATAGTTCTAATGAATTGCCAGACCAAGCATATTGGTGCGGCCTTATTGAACACGCTGACTGAATAGAGATGAGTTAGTCAATTTGATTTCACGTGATTTCACGTACTTACTTCTATTATTGCAGTCTTTAGCTGATAGAATCATAAGAATTGTTTATTGAGATATTTAAACGAGAACGAGATAGCGTGTTTTGTAGTGCAGTCATATATGTAGAATCTAAATTTTTCACAAAAGTTTAGGTGGTTGGTGCCTGCTGAGAGTTCGGTGCCGACCAAAAACAAGTCATTTGGAAGCAGGGACGTTTTATCTCCGGACTAGTACGCTCTACCATTCGCACTCACTACATTCTGTCAGCTTTACGTGAGGCGCGGGGGAGGAGGTGTTCACTGAAATTTCGACCTTAAAGATATCAGGGTAAAGTCGAAACGTTAACGGGTGACGGGTTTATGGAGCGGAGCGAGCGAGAACAATGCACCCAGATGCTGATAATCCATTTTCGCCTTAATTGCTTGAACGCTTAAGTCTAAAATTGTGTGATAAAATGTCCGGTGTCTCTTTTACGTGTAGGCACAATTTTTCTTATACCGTGGCAGAGGGGTACGCGTACTGAATTCTTCTCCAGTAGCTAAATTCTCTAAGTTTGGAAGAAAACTTAATAGCTTATAGAGCACCACCATAAGGTAGAGTTTGTGCAAAAAGAGAATAGTCGTGGCGTCACGGTGAACTAACTATAAGATTTTAATCAGCAGCCAAGGTACCGACTATACTTGGTAGACGCGAGTCTTTTAATGACAACCGAATTGGTGTCTACCAAGTATCAAACTGAAAGTTGTACTAGCAATGACAGAGCAGTGTTGATAACGTAACAAAATTAGTAAAATAGCACACGGGCGACCTCACCAACGACGCTTCTCTATTTGAATTAACTAACCAGGCTGTAGATTTAAAATATGATTCGTTTCAGAGAATGTGCATCCGACCTCTGTGTATCCTAACATCCCCTTCTTACTACAGGACAAGTAGCAGAGATACGCCTCACTCGTTAACAGCTTATGTTCCTTCGATACACGCGGAGCGGTTCGATCATCTTTTCTAATCCATACGACCAAAAAATCGACAATGCTACAATGGTCAGACTGCCTGCTTTCTTGTTTCCTAAGAGATTATAATATGAATAATTTCAGATTCAGAGTGCATGTTAAGAATTTTATAAGTCTGCGTGCGTCATCTTTGATCACAAGTAATCAAAACATTGCCTACCATCAGGAATGTTGGTGGCTAAATTCCTTGCAAGGACAGCTTCTCAGGAACCTTATTTAAAAAGACAGACGTCAGATACAGCACTAATAATTAATTGATATCTGGTTTTTACAGGCTTTTACTTTAGAAAATATAGAAACCTTCAGAAATATAACATTATTTACTTCAGTAAGTACTTATTTAAGCCGTGGTGGTCTAGTGGTAATGACACCCGCCTTACAATCGTGAGGTCGTGGGTTCAAATCCCGATCCCGTATCAATGAATTCCTTGGAATTTATGTACGGAATTTCAAACCACGGGCTTTTCGGCGAAGGAAAACATCGTGAGGCAACCTGCATGCGTCCGTAGAAGAAATTCGATGGCGTATGTGAATCCACCAACCCGCTCTGGGCCAGCGTGGTGGATATGGCCCAATCACCCTTCGTGGGTGATTGATTAAAAAAATCATTGGTTTTGTGGAGAGTTGATATTTATATAATTTCTGCGAAAGGTCGAAAGTAGGTCCCAAAGTGAACGTTGGCAATGATGGTGAATATAAAAACCAATACTAGATACCATTAAGTAGCCCACTGTATTGGTACCATCGACATGGCATTTTTTTGTTGATTGGTATACATAGTAAATTTTCCAAAAATGATACATTGAACCTAATGCAATATATTTATTCGACCTACTATAATTAATACTCGTATACTCTGTGCTAGGCTGCTTATTTTAACTTGCTAACCAGCGGGTTAGCGAGTTAAAATAACAGAGAGCAGGGCACAGTTCACAGTTCACAGGCAAGAACGGAGGGCCAATGGGGCCGTAAAGTTCTCGAATAAAGACCACGTGCCAGCAAGAGAAGCGTAGAACGTCCACCGACTAGGTGGACAGACGATTTTAGTTAAGTCTGCAGGGACGCATTAAATTGAGGCCGCTTCCAACCAACCTTATTGGAAATCCATAGGGGAGGGCCGATGGGGCCGTAAAATTCTCAAATGGAGACACGTGTCAGTGAGGGAAGCTAAGGACATCCACCGACTAGGTGGACAGACGAAGTTAAGTCTGCAAGAACGCATTGAATGCAGGCCGCTTCCAACCGACCTTATTGGAAATCCATAGTGGAGGGCTGTGCCAACAGTGGACATCCCGTGGCTGGCGGATGGGTCCACCAACTACTAGGTAGATAAGCCTTCTCTCTTTCTCGCCATTCCATATGATTTTGCTTATGTCATGCAATACATAAATAACTACATCATCGAAGTGGTTAATGATTACATTTATCTCAGTCATTGTCTGTCTTTTGACCGAGGCTCTCAGCTAAAAGAGATCGCTAGGTGTGTACAGCTAGGGTGGGCTGCCTTTGGAAAACTTGGTGACATCTTTAAATCTAGAATCCCACAACGCCTGAAGACCAAAGTTTTTAACCAATGTGTGCTGCCCATACTCACTTACGGCGCCGAAACATGGCCCCTTACTAAAGAGCATATCTACAAAATCCGTGTAGCTCAAAGAGCTATGGAACGAGCCATGTTAGGTATCCGTTTGATTGATCGTGTCCCAATCGTGGAAATTCGATGTCGCACAAAAGCCGAAGACGTAGGCACACGCATCACCAAGCTAAAGTGGAGATGGGCAGGACACTTGGCTAGACGGGATGACAACAGGTACAGGCACAACGAGTGGTACCCGAGAGAAGGACGAAGACATAGAGACAGACCACCAGCCCGTTGGTCGGATGAAGTCATCAAACTTGTCGGGAAACAACGGATGAGGCTAGCACAAGACCGGAAAGAATGGCGAGAAAGAGAGGAGGCCTATACTGAGCAGTGGGTGGAACAGGCTGAATAGATAGATAGATAGATACAATATATTATTATACGTATTCAGTTCAATATTATAAAGGTAAGTACTTGTCAACCCTAACTTCTCAGTGAGCATGTTTAGATCAAATCAAAGGTAGACGTCATGTTGTACAAGGAGGTGAGAACACAGAAAGGACCGCGAGACAACCACGCTGGCCCAGTGTAGGTTCGTGGATTCATATACGCCATCCAATTTATTCTACAGACATGTGCAGGTTTACTCACGATCTTTTCCTTCCCCGAAAAGCCAGTAATGTGAAAATGTGTACATAAATTTCAAAGAACTCATTGGTAAGGGACTCGTCATTTGAACCCAAGACCTCACGATTGTAAAGAGGGTGTCACTACCACTAGAACACCATGGCTTGTAGATACGTTATCATCCATCCTTCAGCCAAAGGACGTCCACTGCTGGACATAGGCCTCCCCTATGGATCTCCAATATATTCATTCAATCAATCATTTATTTATTTTTGACACATAATTATGTTAATATACAGTATCAGATGATCCATAGACTCCTGAACTAGTCTAAGACTGTGTTTCAGGAGCCAGTGGCTTAACAAGACAAGCTTAATAAGACCGGTTGGAAGCGGCTTGAATCCAGCGCGATCCTGCGCTCTTAATGAGGTCATCTATCCACCTTGTGGGTGGACGTCCTATGCTGCGCTTGCCGTTACGTGGTCTCCACTCGAGAACTTTTCGACTCCACCGGTCATCAGTCTTTCGCGCTATGTGCCCTGCCCATTGCCATTTCAACTTGCTAATCCGTCGGGCTATGTCGGTAACGTTGGTTCTTATACGGATCTCCTCATTCCTGATTCGATCCCGCAGAGAGACTCCGAGCATAGCCCTCTCCATAGCTCGTTGGGCTACGTTGCTCGTTGGATACGTTATGCAAGAATTAAATTAATATTCGGCCTATACTCTTCTCGAAAGGTCTAGAGAAATAAAAGACAGTAACAGAACCAAACTTATTTTATTAAGGTTACCATTACATAAAGGTCATTATCTGGACTTACGGAAGCATTGAGCCATACTCGCGGACCAGTTTCCTTCGACACAAAAAATTTTTGCTGATCCATTCAATGTATATCCTTGGTGACAGCTGACTTGTACTCTGAGGTAGTCGAAAGCGTCTCCTGGTTGTCCGTCTGGATGACTGGTGATATCCCCGTTTCGAGGGGCTTGAGGCAAGATGCACTTGTCTTGAGCTCTGAAAAATATGTAACGTTCATGTAAACAAATAATTAAAAATCTATCAATGCTTATAGACCAAAACGAACTTTTGGGGGCTGGATGTTTTTGTTCTTAGCTGCAAGCTGTGCAAAACCCATTTTTTCTTATTTTTTGAATGACTTTTAGCTGTTGGCCTCTGAGGCTTCTACAGCTTACCGGGCATGGACGAGTGCAGAAGGCGGCTGAGCCATAAGACGCAAAACCCAATCGTCGCGCAACTGTTAAGTGAGCTTCAGTCTGAACTGGGTTTTGAGCAGCTTGTGGCTACCATCACAGTCGCCAAGAAGTTTAATTCGACTACACCTGTTAAACAGAATATTGATGATAATTATGTGATATTCCCTAAGAAGAGACTGCATAGCGTCAGCTCTTCCTACTTTTTCGTGATAATATTCTATAAGTTAAATAAAACAGGACTATGCAGTCTCATCAAGGGAGTTGTGAGTTAATCATCTTCGTTCATTCGCTTCAGCTATGGGACGTCCACAGCTGGACAAAGGCCTCCCCAAGACCCCAATAGATCTTTAATAATACCTGCTGTAGCGGCTTGCATTCAATGCAAACCTGCGGTCTCTTGAATCTACTCTGAGTCCTGGCAGAGATCGCTATCAGCGATAAAGCCGCCCATTGTTACACTGTTTATGTATCTTTGTTTCTACTTGTTGTCTATTTCTTGGTGTGCAATAAAGAGTTTATCTATCTATCTCTCTCTGTGGGTGGATATCCTATGCTGCCCTTGCCTGTACATGCGCGCTCTGGAGAACTCTTCAATGCTATGGGTCATCAGTCCTTCAGGCATATAATAGGCTGATTACACCCAGACACAGAGCAAACACATTTGTTCGTCAAAATTACTTACCCTGGGATGGAGTCGAATCCACCTCTCTTTGGAACATGAAACATGAGTCTGATTAGTTTATTGAATCAGGTGTTATTGCGGAAGTATTGAAGTATCAATAAATATTTGGTGTATTACCACTCTCAGAGCGGAAAAACACTAAATATTTATTCAAAACAAAGATTTTAAAATTAAACAGGGTCATTAAGCACTGGGCCACCGAGGCAGCCAAAGCTTATAGCATTTACAAGTAAAATAATATAATTGGTTACCTGCGCTCGTGCGTTCGCGCATCCTTCACTATGGTCGATGATGCCGCTGAGGACAGTTACAAAACAATTAGTTTATCATCATTATCAGTTTTAGGATGGGTGGCCGCGGGTGGCATTTACATCTGAGCGCTATCGTGGCTCGGATGACATGTTAAATTTTAAGTCCCGTTTTTAAGCGTTTAGCCAAGTCGGAGGTCTTCAGGAGGCTTGAAAACTTTGACACTAGGGCTGGGTGGCGTATACGAACTTACTTATTTTCAAAATTATCATTAAAGAGTTATTTAAATGATAAACATTTCAAAAATTCGTCGCGGATGCAGGACTCGAATGCGTCTTCGGAACACCAGCCTGATGCTCTGCCCAAGTGAGCTAATTCGCAGTACTGACTCCCCGTCGAATTTGTGAACCAACGCTATAAGTTGGTTAAAAAATGATAAACACTTCACAAATTCGACGCGGTGGCAGTTCTGCGGATTAGCTCAGTTGGGCAGAGCGTCGGGCTAGTGTTCCGAAGACGCAGGTTCGAGTCCTGCATTCGCGACGAATTTTTGAAATGTTTATCACAAAAATAACTCTTTGAGATAAACCTAGTGTGGGATGCACTATTAAATTAAAATCATTTCAATATCATCATTGTTTTCATCATCAATCCCTACATTATTTTAACCATTAGACGTCCATTGCATAAGCCTTTCAAGTAGATATACAATAGTACTCATTGTAAGCGGCTAGTATCCATATTATATGGTCCAATAATAACAAAATCAATGTTTATGTCTATAGACAAGTTTAATAAATAGTAACGCCATACTGGTACTTATTCTAGAAGACTTAGACTTTGAACTAGCTTTTGTCCGCGGCTTTGCTCGCAATAGAGGTAGCCAAAAATAAATGCTCTTGCGCTGTAAAGGGTTAAAGAGGTCGTCCTGCCATCGTGTGGGTGGGTGTCCTATGTCGGTAAGTTTTGTTCTCTTACGGACCTCCTGATTTCTTATTCGATCTTGTAGAGAGACTCTGAGAATAGCTTTATCGATAGTTAGTGGTTCTACTTGGAGTTTACCAATAAGGTCCATAGACAGACACCACGTTTCTGTACCATAAATCATCACTGGCAACACAAACTGGTAGAAACTTTTCGTCTTGAGGCACTGAGGCATGTCGGACGAGAAGACGTTACGCAATTATCCTAACGCTGCCCAGACGAGATGCATCACTATAGTAGTACAGTTAAATGTATTTATATGTTACTTACGTATACATTCAGGCATGGCGTTATCCCATAACCCGTCATAGCATATGACGCTTTCAGGTCCAACCAATGTGTGATTTTCTTGACATACGAAATGGAGAGCGAACATATCGTAGATATCGCCAGGTTTCCCATCAGTGCTTGAGATATACCAGCCACGGTCAGGGTACGCAGGTAGGACGCATTTTTTGTCCGATCTGAAACATTAAAGTTTGAAAATTAAAAAAAAATCGTCCTTCTTGATGTGTCCGTCAATGGTGATCCCTGGCTAGCTGTTAGCGGTTATGAGTTCTTACATGGCTCGCTAAGCTCGGGATTCTACTCTAAAATCCCTCACTTCGCTCTGGATTCAAAAAAGCGGCCTTACCGTAAAAATCTCGATATTTTTATTATTTTGCTCCCATATGAAACAATCTACTATTTCATCACTCTACGAGTATCTATTCGAAAAGGACTACTTGGTTCACCTTTCAGTGCGCCCAAAGGTGGTGCTTTCTATAAGGAACTTTATAAATGCGCCGGAATTCTCTTTGCCGCGCACTTTTTGAATTTGGAACAAATATAATAAGTGTGCCGCAATGATCTTTGCCGCGCACTTTTTGAATTTGGAAGTATTTGTAATGTTAGGGTTCAGCGCCAAGAAAATGAATGAAAAGAATGTAAATTTTGTTTAATTATTAGATACCATTTAATTTCAATTTAGTTGTTACTCTACGTTATCTTAAATGACAATACAACAAAATATGAGGCGCCTTTTATTTTCTCATAGAGGTGATGAAAAGTAGATTGTACCACTCGGGCGCAAAATATATTTTTGGCTCGGGCGAAGTACTTTGAATCCTTCGCTACGTTCAGGAATCTATTCAAAAAAGCGCTCACGCCGTAAAAATATTAATTTGCTCCCATATGATACAATCTACTATTACGATGTGTGATTAACGATAGAGTCTGGCCAACGAAAGCTGTCCACGTATTATTTTCAGAAGTTTTGAAATGGCAATAATTTAAGACTGTCAAAATTGACACTTTGACGTTTCGTACTACTGAAAACGAACTTGAACCATTCATAATACATGTTGGGGACAGTAGCAGTAGCAGCGAAGAAAGCAATGAAGCTGATTCAATATCAGGTGTAGAGTTTTTGGAATCCGATTTTAACTATGACTCATAGCTCCTATATTTGTACCTCTATTTGGTCCTCGACTGTACATAAATAATTGATTATTTGAAAATATTAAAAAGACAGAATTTAAAGTAATCTTTTATTTGATATTCTTCATAATACATTTGAAAATTTCAACAACAGTTGCTAACAAAACAAAACTTTTACAACTAAAAAAAATGTACTTGCTGAAAAATAAATAGTATCAATTCCGTTTATGCAGTGTATAGCCAGGGTTAACAGCTCTTGATTTTTTTAAATTCCCGCTTTTTTTCTTGGACAGCTTTCGTTGGCCAGACTCTACATGACGAGAAAAATAAATAAAACGTTTTATCGATGATTATGTTTTAGTTACGCTTCGAGGTTTTAACAACTTAGTTCCCAACTTTGAGCAATTTTCAATATTTGTGCAAGAACCCTCGGTTTGCGAGCCTGACTTACACCTTTCCGGTTTTTGTGGGATAAAAAGTAATCTAGAGCGCGGTTCGTACTAGATCTTTATAGCTTATTATTTATGGTGCCATTTTTGTAACTATTTTGTTAGCTAGAGTGAAATAAGAATAAAACTACTTGATTGGAACAGCTGATTTCTTTGTGCCAATCACAGAGTTGCTTCTCATTATAAAAGTTGTTCATCGTGAATTAACCGTATCCTCTGATTTCATTATTTTCGTTGTTAATACTAGCAAATATATTTATTTATTTATTTACAGGCCAACAGCACAATTTTTTTTTTTTTTTTTTTTAAATATATTTGCGTTTGACTACACACTGCCTGAAGTTAAGCAGATATGCGGTCTAGGATGTAGCACGCTTACCTAGAAGATACCTATTTACTCGAGATTTGAAGAATTAAACTTAACTATACAGTTAAGTATAAATAGCTAATAACAAGCCTATTCCTAAAATAAGATACGTAAAGGAAAGAAAAAACAAGCCGGTTCAACCACTAAGTACATACTTGAAGTTTAAAAGGGGGAGAAAAAGGGGTAAAGTTATTACCTGTTGACGCTTCCATCTCCTGACCGTGATGATGACGGTGCTGGGGACATAAATAATAAAATCATTAGTATTTGTACTAAGTAGACCACGTTGTAGTTATTGAAGAAAAAATGTTAACGTTAGTAAATTTTTTTTTTTAATTTCATATAGTTTCGCGTTTGACTACACACTGCCTGATGTTCTTTAATAACTACAACAAAATAGAATACTACTTACTTGAGCTAATAACTACATACCTACTTCAACAATTACTACATACAATGCAATCGGATCAATTAAAGACCCTGGAAGGTCAAAAGATAATCCAAATGCTCAAGCCCACTGCTAGTTGGTAGCGTGCTCATGCTGGCACCATTGCCACGCTGAATGGCAAAGCTAAAAATATACACCAGCATTTTGGCTACGCGTCGCGTCCACCAGACGCTCAGAAATCCTAAAGTACTATTTCTTTAGGATTTCTCAGAATAACTAATATAAATTCATCATCAGAGACCTGAATGAATGCAGATAGTAGACCTAACGCCACGTAACTTGAGAAGTATTTTTTTACTTTTACTTTCGTTTTTGACCGACGAACCACCGGAGGAGGTATTCAATTCGACGCGTATATATTTTTTTAATGTATAACCACGCATAACTTTTTTTATAGTAGTCTGATTTCAATAATTCTTTTTTTATTGGAAAGAGTATGTTTCGAAATTGGTTCCATTTAAATTTTATTGGAATCAGCACAGTCGATTCCAATAAAATTTAAGATTTGATAAATCAACAATAATGTGAAAAATGTTACATCGATCTGTGCGGAATATTCGCGAATTCTGTCCATGGGTGAAGTTGGTCCTGCTATTTTTGCTAAAAATAATTACTATGAAAATAAAAAAAAATCTTGGCAAGTTTCGATATGTTAATGGGGAGTCAGGGTCCAGGTATCCAACCATTTATCTTTTCATCTGAACTTGGGACGTCCGCCAGGTGTTCGACCTACCCGCGTTCCAAGTTTTTTTTATCTTTTGACATTTTTATCTGGTTCTGATAATTGCGGTAGGTATAATAAAAATGGACTCGACTCGAACTCGATGATCATCATTATACTCATCATTTTATCATTATTTGATCGGTGGCTCAGTGGTGAGGGATCTTAGAGTCTGGCTAACGAAAGTTGATACTGAAAAAGCGCGGCAAATTTAAAAAAATATCAGTATGGCAGCCCTAAACTGAGAGGGAAACACTTTTTCTCACTCACACAATGTACCATTGTTACCATACTGCGATTCTGATTCTTCCAAATCTTTTGGGGAATCGCAAACTAAAGTTTTTTTTTAAAGCTCTAACTTGTCGTGTAGTTGTTTTAAATTTATTACGTTAATTATTTTCTGTATTATGACGTAATTATTATGCCAAACTGAGGAAACAAATGCAAAGGCATTGCTCTCCAAATGATCCAAATGATTTCAACGCGTACCTACTTCATTACGATGAAGACTATATTATTAATCATTTTGTTCAGTTTAGTACATGACGTAGGCTTAAAAAAAGTTTTTAATACAAGGTAAAATACCCCAATTTAAAGGTAAATCCGCGATAGTAGTAGCACCGTGTGTCGTCATTTAAAAAGTTTGCAAAAAATTCGAGTATCAACTTTCGTTAGCCAGACTCTACTTACCGCTACCGCTCCCAGCGGCGAGCTCCTGCCTGAACGGTTACATCCTACTATAATAGATCCAACCGTTTATTTTCTTTTTGACAGCACCAATAGAACGTAACTGCGTCATGTTACGCAAAAGTTCACTTATAAATGCGAGGTTTTAAAAATATGACAACTGCCTAAGTTTGCTCCTTGATCCCGTATAATAATTATCTTTGACAATTGAGTCCATAAGTGCAGTAGTTTTTTTATAAATTACATAAAATAACAAACGTTTTTAAAAATTTACTTTCTATGCCTACACACGATAGCCATAGAACGTATTTTTTTTAAAACATTGTCATATTTTTAAAACCTCGCATTTAAAAGTGAACTTTTGCGTAACATGGCGCAGTTACGTTCTATTGGTGCTGTCAAAAAGAAAATAAACGGTTGCATCTATTATATAATATTATAAACGCGAAAGTTTGTGAGGATGGATGGATGGATGGATGAGTGGATAGATGGATGTTTGTTACTCTTTCACGCAAAAACTACTGAACGGATTAAGATGAAACTTTGCAATAATATAGCTTATATATCAGAATAACACAGACTATAAATTATAATGATATATTGCGTATGCGGGCGAAGCCGCGGGTAAAAACTAGTATTTTATATAGCTGTATAGATTACCGCATTTCGGTAGAGGCCTTGCCCACCATCCTTCCAAGCAGAAGACGACCTCTAAACCCTCCACCACGTAGTTCCGGTGACAGACCACCTTGAGGGCGAGGTTATCGTACAAGTCTCCAGGCTTGCTGTTGAATATGCTCGTGACGTATATGCCATTGTCGGGGTGTGGGGGCACTTTGCAGAGGGACTCTCTGGAAACAATAATAAGTATTTTTTAAACGGTAAGTGCCTTAGATTGGTCTCGCTACGCTCGACTTGATACCGCGCTATTTGAAAAGAACACCTCCGAGAATGGGTCAACTCATTGTTGGACTGTGTGTTTGAAGTCCTTATGTCAACTATCAATTTAACTTTACTGGCCGGGTGAGCCAAATCGGACATTTCTGGCTGGCGCCGTGAAAATTGCAGCATTTCCCAAGTTTGATGGCGTTATCTAGTCCATCATTAGTCTAAGGCTAAGTACCTTTATTAACAAGAAAGGGTAATTTATTCACAGAAACAAAACTTAAATAACACTTCGTCACGTCACCTATAAAATTAATTGAAGGTCCAGTAGGACCTTCAATTCATTTTAAAGGTAACGTCCACAAGGTGGTATATTATTCAGAGAAAAATCGAACAAAGATGATATATACATCATTTGAAAGCTTGTTGCATGGGCTTTTCAAAAATATTTAATTTAGATTTTGATCAGTGGGCATTTGGATTATCTTTAGTCCTTCAATGGTCTCTGGATGATCCTATTGCTTTTTAAATAGTAGTAGTTTCATCCATCTATCCATCAGCCATACGACGTCCGAAGCTGGAAATAGGCCTCCCCTATGGATTTCAAATAAGGCTGGTTGGAAACGGCCTGCATTCAGCGCGTTCTTCCGTTCTTTATTTTATTATTTTGTTATAGGTATGTAGTTAGTATTTTTTTTACTTAAAGGAGATGTCCACAAAATGTATGGAGGCTGGTATAATAATAATCAAAAATTCTAACCACAACACTCGTTACATTTCGAGAAAGTTCAAATTTTTCTGAGTATATTACATCAGTTAAAAATAAAGAAGAGCCCACCGTTATTTTTTAAATTAATTTTGAATCTATAAGGAATAATAAATATATTTGGCTCGACAGGTAGTTTATCTCTATCAACCCTGGTTAAGGAACCTCCATTATTGTTAAATAGAAGCATTTTTACCAATTAGACATAGTTTTTAAATGTTTTTTTGTCACCTTGTACCAATTTTAAAATGTTTAATTTTAGCAAATAGAGATAGCATAAGAGATGAATGTGGAAGAATCAGCTACGAATGCAAGTAAAATAACAATAGAAGCACTTTATTATTGCTAAACTAGGAAATATACAAAGCTGTATTATTATTTTTCATACAATTTATTTTTCACATTAAAAAATGGAGGGATAAATAAATCAAAATTAAATATTTTTGAGAAGCCCATAAATCAAGCTTTCAAATGATGTATATATCATCTTGGTTTGATTTTTCTCTGAATAATATACCACTTGTGGACGTCGCCTTTGACCAACTTTCCGGTTTTCGATTAAGCTGAAATTTTGCACGCATGTAGGTATATCGCGTGACAATGCAATGATATGGTATCATGGAGCTGATCTGATGATGGAGTCGAAAGGTGGCCATAGGAACTCCTGTACTAAACAAGATAGACCCGTCGTGTTGGGCTCGTTTTACTCGTCTCGGCTAGCACTCTGCTGCTACATGATATATCCAGGATTTCAAAAACCTATATTTAGAAATAAATATGTTTACAATAATTTATTGAATTACCTTCCAGGGCCGTCAACAACTACTTCTTGGGCTGACAGCGACGATGCTGGGGACAAAAAAAGTCGTTAGTTACGTTGGGGTAATTCCGAAAATGGGTATATTCCGAAAATTCAAAATTTCTATCAATTAATAGAAATACTTTTCCGTTGCCAACACCAGCCTAGACGCCTTCTTGATTCTTCATGCCGCAACAGTCATCCGGGAGTCGCTAACTCTGGTGAGACGTGTGAAGTGGCAAATTTAGTAAAATAAAAATTTTTCGCGCCTCTTCATGGGATAATTCCGAAATGCTAGACTCATGAAGTAAGAGATTGGAGATAAGAGATAGGAAAAGTGTCGAGATTTTATGTTTGGGGTAATTATGGTCTAAAAAGGATTTCAGAACTTATGTAAATATGAAATAAAAATCAATTTTTGAATGATTCCGGAATTACCCCAAGATACTTCGTAATTTCCCTAACTTGATAAGAATATGACCCAATTTTTTAAATAACTAAGTTATTTAAATGTGCTATTTTTATAGGAATTTAATAATGGTTATCATACTACATATTCATATAAAGAACAAAGGAAGTTAAAAAATAGCACTAACTAAAAATGTATTTCGAATATTTAGCTGGAATGTAAAAGCCTGGCCATCTCATATGAATTTATGTCACAATTACCCCAATACACCTTATATTAAAGAATTACAAGTTTTGATTAGTTAGCTTAGAGTTCGTGTGTAAGACGTCCTTATTTGTTGAAGTGAAAACATCTTTAGCGACGTTGTGCACTTTTTGCGATGGGTAAAAAATGTTAAAATTTGTGTTTTAAGGGTTCCGGATACAAAGGGTTCTGTTTTTACCCTTTGGGTACGGAACCTTAAAGAACACACACAATCAAATTGAGAAGCTCCTTTTTTGAATTCTGATAAATACATCGAAAGTCAGTCGAAGAAAAGATACAAACATGCACCGACTTGTCATTTTTCCTTACATTTCATATTGATGCATACATAGCACCCAACTTACTTTGAGGAATTCACGCTGTAATCAACATGCATACAACTTTACACACGAGTGTGACCAGAATACTGCGAACTTATGAGCTCACCGATTACAATGACATTTATTTTAACTGAAGGCCATTTACATAGATATCTACAGAAAGGACATACCCCACAAAAAACGTTTTCATGTTAAATGTTACTAAGACGAGACTACAGTTGGCACTATCAAAAAGGTATCAGATCTGGTATAGAGCCAAGGTTCTAACTCTACACGCCTTAACTCAACAAGCTTCCATCTTCCTTCACATACTCCACACCTTAATCAATAATATATGTGTTGGCTGTTTCGCTACCTTACCTTAATTCACATGGGCGCAAAGTAAAGATGAATCCACTGTTCATTATTTCTCTGTTATACAAATAATTCATATAGCAACGAAACGGCCAAGCCACATAATTATATTGACTAAGGTGTAGGTAGAGTATAAGTGAAGAAAGAGCTTGCAGAGTTTCCAACTACCAGACCCAATTTCCAAATCGCTAGACCAAATTTCAGCTTTCTAGGTTTTCGGGACGCACCCTATAGGTTTTGATGATCATCAGTGAGTCATTCAATCAGTCAGTCAGGGCCGAAATTCGTATATATAGCGTAATCCAAACCCAAGTTATAAGGGTACAAAAAAACGTAAAGGGCTTGTAATCAGTAAGCGAGCGATTTATCTAACAGCCGGGCAGCCCTAGCTCGTGTTACGTATTGGCCACGCGGGGCTGTGTACGTATTTATTTCAAGGACAGAGCCGATTCGCAATTTAGCATAGGTGGTATTACCGTGACACAAGTGACGCTGATATTCGCGACGTGTGAAAATACTGTAACGCAGTAGACGCCCGTTGTAGGTATGGAGTAACTATGATGTAATCTGCGGTGTGTACGCTTCTGGGAAGCTCTATTGTTTTGCGTTTTTATTGGTGACTTTTGTATTCGGTTTTATGGTTTTATGACTCGAGCGGGGTCAGTTGTATTTCGTCTATTGTCTCGTTTATTTGTTTGGTCTTTATTTATTTGAAAAACAATAGGGATTCTCGAACTTTCAAGTTGTTTACTTGTTAACACAATAGCGTTTATTAAGATCGAGTAATGTTGCGAAATATCTCGTAGGTTCGAGATTATAGGAAATAACGGTTATAAATACGCCGGCCGACCCTTGGGGTTCAGTTTATTCGTTTACCGTCGAAGCGATAACTACTCGGGATAGAGTGCGATACCAGTAATTGTGAAGTGACTAGCTTGTGTGAATATCAGTGCCAGTGTAAAGTGTTTGTGCGAACCAGTTGTGTAGTGTGTTTTTGTGATTTTTGTGAAGTGATTGTGTGCAATAAAGTGCAAAGTGAATAAACGGCGTTTTAACTGACTATCCAAGAACCCATCTCGTAACAATACCTTTAAGCCCAAATGCGTTTTCGGTGTGTGCACATAATATTGTAATTGCTGCCTGAGCGATTTTATGGACTAAATGAGTCATAGAGATTTAAATAGAAGACTGTTTACCCAGCACACGCGACGCTTATATGTAGTAAAAAAGCATAAACCGTAAAATGTATCTTTACTAAAACATACGAATAAAATTAGTGTTGTGTAAGCGTATTCAATGTATAATGAATTGTTGTGTTCACTGAGTAAAAATGGTATTATCGGTATGATAATGTATAATGGCCATGTTACGGATACTGCTAAGTTTGGAGCCACCGACTGTGTGTAAGATGTCCCTGATATATTTATTTCATTTTGTATCATTAGTGTCACGCTTAGGTACTTTTTATTGATGGCTCAATGGTTAGTGACCCTTACTTCTGGGTCAAAGAGGCGCGGGTTCAATTCCCACCCAGGGAAAATAATTATGTTAACATAGGTGATTGCTTAGTATCTGGGTGTTATTTAGATATTATCTATATATCACTTCATTAAAACTACCGTGAGTATTCATCATAACTATAACAGAATACGGCTAAAACTCACGTTATAGCTAGTGTGCGCGCGCGCCGGTCGACGGGGGTGCGCGTATTCCCTGAGGATGGAGTTCTTAATACTCTGAAACTGGTTGGATTCCTTACGGATCGACCGTATAATTATAACGTGAGTTTTAGCCGTATTCTGTTATAGTTATTATCTATATAAGTATGTGTTTAAAAATATGTATACCTATGTAGTATACCAGTCTCTGAGAGCCAAATTATTATAAAAAATATATCTTATTAAATACAAGCATTTGAGATCCTAGATTTCATGTAGCAGCAGAGTACTTACTAGCCGAGACAAGTAAACTGATGCCAAACACGACGGGTCTCTTGTTTAGTACAGGAAATCCTATGGCCATCTTGCGACTTGATCATCAGATCAGCTCCATGGTACCATATTATTGCATTGTCACGCAATATATACATATGCGTGTAAAATTTCAGCTCAATCGGAAATCGGGAAGTTGGTCAAATTGAACTTGCAACATTGCACCCGAACTTACATACATCCATTGCAAGTTAAATAAAAGCTTGTAAAAAGGTAAAGAGTTAGAGAGAATCATCATGGCCAATCTCGTGAGATCTATGGTACATGTTATACCGGTCTGATAGCCTGCATTCATGTTTTGGTACCTCTCGTCTGAACCTTGATGAACTTTGCTAAAACAATTGCACCAAACAATAAAGCTATTTTAACCGATTTCAAAAAGGAGGTTCTCAATTCAACTGTAAGTTTTTTGTACGTTTGTTTTTGTTTTTTGTACCCGTTTTTCACGCCAATTATTACTTGTTAGGGTTCCGTTCCATTTTTTCCGTTTGAGGTCAAACGGAAAAAATGGAACCCTTATAGGATCACCAATCTTAGGGCTCAGCCGCCTTCTGCGCCCGCCCATGCTCGGTAAGCTGTAGAAGCCTTAGGCCAACAGCTATAAGTCATCAAAAAAATAACCGGACAAGTGCGAGTCAGGCTCGCACATCGAGGGTTCCGTACAAATCCAGAAAAAATCACAAAATTTGGTAAGTAAGTTGTTAAAATCTCAATAAAATAATTAAAATACTGTTTTAGCATGTGCTTATGAAGTTCTTTTATGATACCATACATGATACGATTTACTCACTTTGAATTTTCAACCCATATTTTGTGAATTTCGAGGTCCTATTTTTTGTGATTTAAATAAAAATGTACTGTTTTCAGTTTTATTCCTATATGTGTACTCTGAGTCATTTTGCCAAATTTCATAGATCTATGTCAGGGTACTTGGGCCAAAATTCTTTTCAATGCCTAATCCCAGCGTAAAATTTTCGATTTTATTTTTTTAATTTAAGTTATTAATTTCTTATTTTTTATGCACATATAGATTTGTTATAGTTTGGACTATAATATACACCCCTCAGCAGCCATAGTTTTAATGAATTGACTATATTTTTGGCCAATAACATATCAAGGTGTCGAAAAATTAAACAACTGCGTTACTGTTTTACAAAATTTAAATTCTTTATTAAAATTATCCAATGAGACAATTGAACAAGTCAGTTTTAAACTGAAACGCTTATATTAACTTCTCATGAAGTTAAATCACAGAAATAATCAGTTTAATAAAATATTCTTATTACTTTATATTACTGCGTTACCAAATTCGAATTCTAAAACTTGATTTTTTCTATTAGTGACAATAAAATACTTAAAATTAATGCCAACTGACGACAATATCTTCCACTTTTGATAATTAATACGTACGTATTAAATTATTTCTTTTTAAATAATTAGATGACTATGTATTACTGAAAATAGTACAATAAATTAGAGGGACACAAAAGTAACGCAGTAGTAAGCTTAGTAACACAGTAGTATTATCTTACATCAATACTTTGTATTTTTATAGAGATCTAGTAATGATGGTACAAATAAAATAAAACTTAAGTCCTTATGACTTGACATAACATAAAGTAACTCAAATAACTTCAAAAATAACAAAGTTCAGCTAATTAAATACAAAAAACAGCCGTCAACTACATTAATATAACAGACATCACATGCGGAGATATGGGTACCAAGTATCCCCGGCAGTCGCCCCGCTACCGCCCAACGGAAACTGGCGCTGGTAACGCATAACATAGGAAACTTGAAGACGGATGAAAATATAGTTGAGCTGGAAGAGGAAATGGAATACGCTGGAATATTTTGGGGTTATCTGAAGTCCGAAGTGAGGGTGAAGACACAATAACTCTGGCAACTTACTCTATTACCTGGAAGACGACCAACAGTCCCGAGTTGGTGTCGGATTTCTAGTCCACAAGTCCCTAACTAACAACGTCGTAACCATCGAAAGTGTTTCGAATACGGTCTTATACTTAATACTCACTTGATGAAGTGGAAACTATGTAGGAGGACGTAAGTCGGGCCATGCATACGTCTAAGACCCACTTTACTGTTATTATGAAAGAATTTAACGCAAAGATGGATAAAAGAAGCGACGATGAGCTGAAAGTGGGGCATTTTGGATATGGGTAACGGAACTTCAGGGAAAAGAGGCTGGCCGACTTTCTGGAAAAAGAGGGACTCTTTATAATGAACTCTTTCTTCCAGAAGCCGCCTCATAGGAAATGGACCTGGATAAACCCCGACGGTTTCACGAGAAATAAGATATACTTCATCATGGTCGACAAGAAGCGAGTATTCAATGATGTCTCCGTGATTCACAGAGTGAAAACTGGTAGCGATCTCCTAATGGGAAGAGGCACATTGAGTATTAATGTTAGACTTGAACGGTCTCGCCTGATGAAGTCTACGCTCCGACCTACTCGAGAAAGAACTAAACAGCTATCGAATAACACTCTGAACCCCATGACCGAGCGACGTTAGTTAATACTGCAGTCTTTCGATGACGCCAAGTCATATAGGCTGCTCAATAAACATATCTTGAAATCCACGCGAAACGACGTTTGTCTCTTTAATACCAAGCATATTAGGGAGACAATTGAGCGGAATAAAGGCTCCAAATATAGCGTCGACCAAGGCAGAGGTATTAGAGGAGATCGAAAAGTTCTATGGGCAGTTATACGCTTCGATAGCTAAGCCTGTTAGCAGCGTGGCTAGAGATCCCAGAGCCAAGCTGACCCGATATTTCACCGAAGATATCTCGGACATCATCTACGAGATTAGAATGTTCTTGAATCAGCTTATTAAGAACAACAAGGCGCCGGGTGATGATGGAATCATTTCAGAGCTTCGAAAAGCGGGTGGAACACAAGTATTTAAAGTCCTTCAGATGCTCTTCGATACCGTTGTTCTTGAAGGTATACCGCAGGAGGCATGGAAAATAAGCGTGGTGGTGCTATTCTTTAAAAAAGATAACAACACCTTATTGAAGATTTACAGACCCATCTCGCTTCTGAGTCATGTCTATAAGCTGTCGTTCAAGGGTCATTACGAACCGTCTCGAGCACATGCTTGTTAACTTCCAGCCTTCTGTTCCAATCTCTC
Organism: Hypomecis punctinalis; assembly: GCA_949316475.1. Lineage (NCBI taxonomy): Eukaryota > Metazoa > Arthropoda > Insecta > Lepidoptera > Geometridae > Hypomecis > Hypomecis punctinalis. The sequence continues at coordinate 6,681,516 of OX438822.1, forward strand.
ACAAGTTTTTAATTTACGTGGTACCATTCAAGAAGTATTTTTTTAACTTTAGCATGTTGAACAGAGTCTAGCTAAAATTTTAGCCTGTCGCGACGTTGTTTTTCTGCGTTCGTTAACGCCATTATAGCAGACGCTAATTTCTGTGAAAAGGATAAACAATATATGAGTATTTCGGTTTTAGTAACGTATTACAAACATAAAACATTGATCAAAAATCAACTGCGTTACCGATGCATCAACTGCGTTACTTTGCCTAGTAACGCAGTGTAGCAGTAACGCAGTTGTAAATATTTGACTATTTTGTAAATAAGCACTAAATAAAATAATAAAATTCAAATGTTTTAACACTGACAGAACCTTTACATGACGACCTGTAGAAAACAATAATAATAAAGCAAATATCTTCAGTACATACCTTGCGACAGCGGTAACTCAGCGGACACGTAATAAATACACGCACGTCTATCGACGACGGTGACGCGACTGATTCGGCTAGCGTACTCCCCTCGCGCAGTTGCCATGATTTGTTGTAAGAGTTAAAACAAGTCGAACCGAATAAAGTACAAAAATATGTAATGCAGTCACTTTTAGGTTTATTTTCATATAGCAACGCAAGGTAGCTACGATTTTATACTTTGTTGGGGACACAGACAAAATCAGTCTTTATTGCATTAAATGATTAACGTAAAAAATAACTATTGACATTGTAATTAGGTCCACAACTTACATTTTTACAAAGGTATTTAGGATAAACGTCGTTTAAGGAAATATTGTGAGAAAATTCTCAGTATAACTTAAGTCCGCGCTCAGGGACAGCAGTATTTTGTATGAAAAGCTCCTGCGTTACTGAAAATGACAACGTTGTTACCGTAATTTTCAAACAATTATCATATATTTACGGTCAAATCTTTTTCCCTGTACTAGATTATAATATGATATTTCAAAATTCGTATAATTCTTGCAGAGTTTTGTACTGATTTCCCATTAAATCTAATATTTATTCTAGGAGACCAGTTTTTAGGCATCGAAAAGTATTATGGCCCACTTACCCTGTAGGTTATGATTTTTGTGAGTGTCGAAATATGCGTTTTTTTTACGACATAAACGGCTCTAACTTTTTTATACGATAACTGAGAAGTTTTTCTTTCATACAACAGCAAGATACTATAGATTTACGTATATAGTTTAAATTTTTACTCGATATCTTTACGCGTTCCCGAGATAAAGAGTCTTGACATACACACAGACGGACAGACGGACAACAAAGTGATCCTATAAGGGTTCCGTTTTTTTCCGTTTGAGGTACGGAACCCTAAAAACAGAAGTCAGGGTCACTAACCACTGAGCCATCGGGGCAGTCTTCAAATAAATAATATACCTATTATTTTATTATCCAATAAAATTCAAATACCTACTAACTGTACTAAGGTATTCAGGGAGTGTCAAAAAGTAAAATTTAAAATTGCAACGTTTTACTATGCAATTTATTTATATTAATATTATTTTAGTTGTTATCAGTGAGTCACACTTAAAAAATAACAAAAACTTAAAATCCAATAATAAAATAAACCGAGGATAAATCGTGCTAACAACACTTTGGAGATAAAAACAAAAATTACTTACCCAGAAACAACAAATACAAAATTGTATAGTACATTTCCCTGCACTTCACTCTTTCAAAACAAATACAGAACTGCGGCGCTAAAGTTTTATTTCATGCGTGAGACAGATAAAATAATATTATTATTTTCCTTGTTTATTTATATTAAATACTAAGTTTTGCGTCACGCTTCAAAGGTCTTAAGTTGTCGCAGACGAGCGCGTCGTTATAAACGTCAACGCGAGATGAAGAAAATGCGGCGACTAGCGACTACCGCGTGCGGTGCAGTGTTGCCAATGAAAATTTAAAGATGGCCGTATGATGATGATTGTTTTTCAGGCCGTTTTCGGCCACGGCGACTGCGTAGTTTCTTATTTCACTTGATAGGTCCTCACATGACTCAAGTAACCAATTTTAGCGGTGAAAGTTCGAGACTGGTGCTACATGTGAGGACACCATCAACATAATTGTGAAGTATGTTTGCAGGTGGTCTGTTTTTAAGTTGTTCTCTTTTAGCATTTAGATCGCGCCTTAGTTGGTCTCCAAATGCAAAATCTTTTTGTGAAGCGACTGTCTCCACTCACTACGATTGCTGGCTTGACCTTCAAATGTTGATGGCTCGATCCCACAACCCTTCATGTGGCGCTTCGGCGCATCTTTTATACCTCAAGAACTGGCCTCCACAGGGTGGAGGTACACACTATACAGTGTGTACCTTATTGTAAATTGGTGGGTAGCGCCGACATTAATTTGTAGTACTAGTAACCATAAAAGCAATAAGATTGAAAAAAAAAACTAAAAAAGGATGCCGGTAGCTCATACACACGAATATTTCACTTATTTTCTCAAAAGTTTGTATATATGAATTTTATGTTCACCAGAATAATTTATGACGCTTCTAAAACTATTCTGATCTAACAAGACGTTTATAATGAAATTAAAATAAGGAAAAGCGGAAACAATTTTCAAGTTATATGTACAAGTTATTTTTGGTTACATAATCCCAAAGTGTTGACGCATTATTTTGCAACAAAGTGTTAAATTGTTTAAAAATATCTAGATTATTAAATTTAAACAGTGCTAGATTTATTAGGTATTCTATTATTTATGCATTTTCTCGAACCATTCCTAGTTATTTAGTAATACGTTACAACGAGGTTACGTTAAAACAAGGATACGTTACAATTGCTCAATACATCAACATATACTCTTAGTGAATAGTAAAAAAATATCAAAATACTAGGTCAAGGAAAAGTAGTTTTGTATGAAGATAGCCGTGGAATAGATGCCGTGAGCAGAGTAGAATAGCACCCTCCTTATGTACCAGGTGTCGTAAGAGCCGACTGAGGTACTACGATACCGATAGATTTTTTATTTTTTTTTAAATAGGTTTGCGTTTGACTACACACTGCCTGATGTTAAGCAAATATGCGATATAGATGGTGGTATAACCATCCAATTTGGCGTAGCCTGAATGGCATAGGCCAGTGTCGGAGAGCAGTGGCTCTGGTGCGAGGAGCTACGTCCTGCGATCACCACTACGCTTGCCCAGCGCGGCGATTATGTGTTCACGAGGGGATATTGCTCATATACACACCACACGACCAGGTCCCCAGTCCCCGGCGGCTCCGCTATTCCTGGCTCTCGTAGCGGCCACGGTAATGGCGGAGAGGGGGGTGCGAAGAATCTCCGGCAGATGCCCCGCTACTACTTCCAACGGAAACTGGCCCTGGTAACGCATAACATACGAACTTTGAGGACATATGAAATAAGGCTTTGTGGTAGCAGTTAAAAATTAAAATAGCGTGTTTGACATAAATCTAAAATTGCTGAATCTGGCTCTAAAACCCCATCGATAGCAACACAAAGTTAAAACGTGTTGTGACATTTGAACCTTTTGAAATAGACAGTGACATTTAGATTCAAAATGATTTTTTAATGTAATTATTCAGTCATTTTAACAATATATATAATCATGGTCAAGTTAATGGAAAAATCAGTGAAAATTCATTTTTCAGCAACATCTTTTGTAAGGAATTCATGCATTTAACATTTTTATTTTGGCTTTATCCACAGAGAGATAATTTGGTCGATCGAAAAAATCTGCAGGAGATGCATTGATTTAATATAGCATAAGTTAGAAAGAGCTAATAATCGCTGTTTAGATTCAGGTTGCTCTAAAATGTTGTGTTATAAAATTGTAGGTACATAATAAAGTAAATAGCTTTATTTATTAAATTCTAAATAGGCTGTATATAGGTATAGGTATATAGGCTGTAGGTAATCAATTCGTATACATATTTTTACATGACAGCATAATAATCAGTGCATCAAAACAAATATTTTTTGTTCCACAACTATTCCAATATATTCACTTAAAATTACAAGCAAAGCTTAGTCCTTTGGTAGGCATCAGTGGGGCCGAAGCGAACACTGAGAGGCCCTATTACATATTTTTTTTATAAAACTTTGTATAAAAAAATGTTTTGTACATAAATAATACAAAGAAATAAAAATAACTATTGCTAGATGCGATTTACAGTATATCGGGCTATTTTTTATTTATTTGTTTATACAAGCTGTTCCCTAACATGATTATATCGGGCTATTGTGATGTGCTGATCGTTGACTTAAAAGATTTCCAAATGTTATTATTCCCAAATCTCAAAAAAAAATAACAATAAAAAATTCTGGAATCGATACGAGAAAGTCGCCACCTGGTATCAAGCGTCACATTTATTTTTTGTCGGTGTAAGTAATTTTCAATGAGCTTCTGCGACTGTGGCGACACACGCTCGTCTGCGATGGTACGTATTATTAAGCACATACGTAAGAGGACCCAACAAGTCTGCGGTCAGTTCGTGACTGTCTGCATTATTATTATTTATATATACTCACTTGGCTACTTACGTGTATACTTACGTATACGCTACCTAGGACGCCGGATGCACTATGTACAGTATGTTTACTTTCATTCTAGAGTCCAAGGAGCCTTTACACGGGGCTTATCCATCCGTCAGTCGTACGACGTTTACTGCCGGATATAGGCCTTCCCTGTGAATCTCCAAGAAGACCGGTTAGAAGTGGCTTCAGATGACCCTGCGGTCATCGATCCTTGCCGTGGTCTTCATTATATCCAAATATGCTTCGTATAAATTATTTTCTAGTTTTGCATATTTTTTTTTTAAATTATACCCATAAATTGACATGATATTACAATTGTAGTATAGTTAATAGTAATAGGAGGTAGTTGAATAAATCAGTTGTTGTCTCACACTCGGTGGTTTCACTTGTATTCACAACATGGTGACAGCGGTGGGATAAATAGTGCCATAATTACTGTTTAAAAAGTAAAAAAAAACATTATACAGTTGCAAGTGTTGTTTTAGTGATTGTTTCGGGCGCGAAACACTTAGTAAATCGAGGATTTACAATGGAACACGCTCGGCCACCCGCAGAATTAAACATGGATTCTTTTAGAGCCTCGCCCCATTAACCCAATGGATTTTTAACCGTCCCGGTTGTTTTAACCGTTTAGCCATGTCAGAGGCCTTCAGGCGGCCTAAAAACTCTGACACCAGGGCTAGCCACCCGGCCTATACGAACTTACTTACTTACTTACTTAACCCAATGGATTATAAAACTATGCTTGAAAAGCAAAATAAATCGAAAGCAACTTACGATAAGCACTGTACAAGTTTACCTGATTTAAAAACAGGTGATTCCGTCATATTATACATTGATGGTAAAAATAGAGGAAGGGCCACAGTCATCGGCCGCGCGAACACTCCACGTTCATACATAGTTCAAACAAATATAGGCGCTAGGTACTCCTAATCTTAGGGCTCAGCCGCCTTCTGCGCTCGCCCATGCCCGGTAAGCTGTAGAGGCCTCAGTAGCCAACAGCTCTTAGTCATTCAAAAAAAAAAAAAAAAAGGCGCTAGGTACAGACGTAATAGACGCCACCTGATAAAATGTGCTGCCGGTGATATTTTTTTTTTTTTTTTGAATGACTTATAGCTGTTGGCCTCTGAGGCCTCTACAGCTTACCGGACATGGGCGAGCGCGGAAGGCGGCTGAGCCCTAAGATTAGGTTATAGGGTGACTAGCGCAAGGGCACCTGAGAAGGTACGGACCTCGGCTTGGGCCGTCACCCGGCGGGGGAGATCAGACTTGCCCGGGCACCCCAGAAGGGGTGTGCCCTGTGGCCCTAATAGGTTGAGCTGATTGACTATTTGGAGAGAATCTAACCGATCTTCTGACAGATCCTGAGGGTCCTCGACCTCGCCGGCGGGGTCGGTGTCTGACTGTGTGCCTTTGGTAACCGGCGCCTATACCAAATACGGAATACTTCCTGTTGCAGGGAGCTGTCGGATCGGGTGACCCCAGCGCCGCAGAGGTGACTACGGCGATGGGGTCATCCGGGTCGCCCAGGAGATGTTTGGGGCGGCGACGGAGAGGAGGTGGGTGTGTAGTGTCTGGCGTGTAGTCCGAAGCTTGGACTACGAGTGGGTTGGGGTGATGAGGAGCCCTATCAAAGTAGCGGCGAGAAGTGTACTTGATGTACTGGGTAATGGAGGGGAGTTCGAGGTCGCAATGCAGGTCAGAGTTTCGCATGAACCAGCTAGCTCCGACTGCTTTGCGAATGAACCTATTCTGGATGACCTGAAGCTTGTTCAGGTCGATGGAGGAAGCGTGACCGAAGGCCACGGAAGCGTAGGTCATAACGGGGCGTATGCACGTTTTGTAAATTGTCACCTTATTTCTAAGGGACATTTTACTGCGCGCATTGAGGAGAGGACTGAGTCGTCCTAAGAAGAAGGCCGCACGGTTGCGGACAATCTGAATGTGCTTGGAGAAGTTGAGTTGTCGATCAAGGGTCACGCCAAGGTATTTGGCCGTAGGGGCCCAAGGGATAGGCTTTCCGTTAAGCGTGAGTTGCTTACGCGGATTGCTCCTGAGCTTTTCGGGATGAAAGTACATGGCTGCACTTTTGTCGGGATTGACAGTGATGGCCCAGTTCTTGAACCAATCACCGAGCTTAGAGAGAGCTCTTTGGATATCGAGCATCTGAACGTTCCTTTTCCAGCCTCTAGAATAGAGGGCGGTGTCATCCGCGAAGAGCGCAAGCTCAACGTTGGGAGAACGAGGAATGTCGCTCGTATAGAGCGAGTAGAGAACGGGGGCCATTGCTGAGCCTTGAGGGACTCCAGCAGAGATCGGGCGGGGGGCCGAGCGAGCACCCTCGACTTTGTAGGAGAACTTTCGACAAGAGAGAAAGTTTTGTATTATAAATACAAGTCGGTCGGGGAATTTCTTGGCGAACAGCTTGTAGACCAAGCCGTTGTGCCAGACTTTGTCGAAAGCTTTCGCTACGTCCAGGAAGACCGCTACGGTCCCCTGAGGCTTGGGCTTGACAAGATAACCGTGACTGGGTTTCTTATTGAAGCCTTCGAGAATGTACTCCGTGATGCGGTGTACTTGTTGAACACAAGAGTGTTTGGCCCTAAAGCCAAACTGCTCGTTGGGAAGGAGATTGTTGTCCTTTATGTGGGACCAGATGCGCTTCAGAAGGATGCGCTCATAGATCTTCCCCAGGGTACTGAGGAGACTGATGGGACGGTAGCTAGAGGGCTCAGAAGCCTTCTTGCCGGGCTTATGGATGCCGATGACGTCGGCGGACTTCCATGTTTCGGGGAACATGCAGTTGTTCATAGCCGCATTGAAGATACTGACTAGAAGACATACAAGTGAGACGGAGAAGTGCTTGAGCACTTTGTTACTGATGCCGTCGGCACCGGGGGCTTTCCTGGCGTGGAGGCCCTTGATGATCGACTCGACCTCGGAGGCCGTGACAGGCTCGAGGGTATCAGTGGGGGGGACGGAGGATCTTTCTTCGACTTCTCTGTTCACCGTATCGAGGTGAGCAGGGTCGACCAAGTCTAAGCTGGGGCTGCACTGCGCTTCGAGGCTGTCGGCCAGGCACTCGGCCTTGTCCGCATCCTCGAAAGCAGGAGGTAGATTGGGACGGGTAAGGGGTGGCATGTTTGTCACTACGTCAGATTTCAGAGTTCGAGCCAGCCGCCAGTATGCCTGGTGGGTTGGCTGGATCTCCGAAAGCAGGCTCTCCCACCTCTGATTACGGAGTTCACTTATGCGGTTTTTTACGGCACGCTCGTAATACCGCAAAGTGGCTCTGTTCTCTTCGGAGGGACGAGAGTCGTATGCCCTAGTGGCGGCGTGTTTGGCCTTCAGTAGGTCCCTCGCATCCTCCGGCAGGGCCCAGCGTCGATCCATGGTCTCGACTGGGATCTGCCTGGAACACTCACGAATAGTGGTGCGGAGGTGGCTAGTGAGGGCGTCTACCGAGAGGGTAACGTCGTCGGGGGTGACTATATTGTCAGGGATCCTATCAAGGTCGGGTGAGCTGATGGCTTCCAGGGCTGAGCCTAGACGCTCCCAGCTCACCACGGACTTGGTTCGGGAGGGTCTGTTAGTCGGGTCAGGGCCTAGTCTCATCAAGACAGGTCTGTGGTCCGAGTCGAGTTCATGGATCACTTCTAGTGAGCGCAACTGGAGAGTTACGTTCCTTAGAAGCGCCAAGTCCAGTATGTCGGGTCTGCGGTCAACGTCATAGGAGAAGTATGTCGGGGTGCTGGGTGCGATGATGTCAAAATTGAGCTCATCGGAGAGGGAGAAGAGATGGTTGCCCTTCGGGTTGGTCGCATTGCAGCCCCAGATCATGTGCTTGCTGTTGAAGTCGCCTGCCAGAATGACGGCGCTACTGAGGGACAGAAGCGACTCAAAGTCGCTTCTTTCGAATGATTTGTTACCAGAGAGATAACAAGAAACAAGGGTGATGGGTTGATGACCGGTCATCGAGATACGGCAACAGGAAGCTTCCAGGCTTATGAGGGGTGGGGTATCTATTGGGATGCAGTGGAGAGACCTTCTGTAGTAGATCAGGGTACCGCCCTTCGGAGCGGTGGTCCTGTCACTACGAACCAGCGAGTAGTTGGCGATCTTGGGATCCCTCCTACTGGGCTTTAGAAAGGTCTCGCTCACTAGCATTATGTCCACCTGATGGGTGGAGACAAATTGGTGAATCAAGGCGCGTTGGTCCTTGTGGTCACTGAAGAGGCCGTTGGCATTGAACCATGCCAAGGATAGGGAGTGAGGCTTTTCTCTTAAGGGTGTACTATCCATAGTACGTCTTAAGAAGATTAACCATGGCGGCTCCGTGGACCTTGAGATGGTCGAGGAGTGTGCGGTGTTCGGCCATGATTTGGGTGGTGTTGAAGGGGTTGGCGCGGACCTTGGCCGTGAATACGGCGAGTTCGGCGGGATCCACGATGGAGAGGTGCGTTAGGAATTCGTTAGCGAATTCCAAGTCGACGATATAGTCCTTCATGGAGGAGCTATTCGCGACGGCACCTGACGGGGCGGGCTTAGCGGCCTTAGTGGCGGCTTTGGGGGCGGGAGGCGCCGGGGCGCGGTTTTGGGTCTGTGGGCGCGGTAGCTCAGGCTTGGGCGCGGGTCCCCGTTGGGGCTTTGTACGCTGCCAAGCGTTGTCTACCGGGGTAGGGGCATCCACGAAAGTGGGAGGGGGAGTCGCAAGCTGGAGCTTGGACTGTGTGGGAGGATTAGGCCGAGTCGGGCGTCTGCCCTTGGGCTTTGGCTTGTTTTGGCCTTTTACGGCCTTTGGGGCCATGGGGCAGCCGCGGTAATTCGCGGTGTGCCCCTGGGTCCCGCAAAGGACGCAGCTAGGCGGAGTGGGGTCCTGTTTGGTGCGCGAGCACTCTGACGTGCTGTGCGCACCTGCGCATTTCACGCAGCGGTATTCTGCGTGGCAGAATCGCGCTGCGTGGCCATATCTCTGGCAGCGGTGGCACTGCCCCGGGACGCCCCGTTTGTGAGGGGCCTCAATCTTGAAGCCGGTGAGCCGGCAGACCGAGCGAATGAGCTCGATCTTCTTGCCCTCCGGGCTGTTGTCGAGAACAGCTAGCACCATGTCTAGCTGCTTCTTGGTCCTACCGCTGGTCATGCGGTGGACTTGTCGGGCGGGGAGTCCCTGGGCGAGGAGATCCGATAGGATGTCCTCGGTGGGGATCTCTTTGGGGATGCCGCGAATCACCGCGCGGTACACCTTTTCCTCCTCGAGGGCCTGCATGTGGAAATGCAGGTGTTCCTCGCGAAGGAAGCGGGTTGCCGCCCTGTAGTGATCGGGCGTCGGGACGAAAATTTCAATGCCGTCGCGAACTGGCTTACCCTTGAAGGGTATTTCTAGTTCGGTCAGGCGACGGGACACATACAGCCATTTGTCCTTCTCGACGAGCGTGAGAGCTCTTGGAGCTTTCTGGCTCTTGGAGGGACCGGGCTGAGACGGGGCGGCGGTGGAGGCCGCGGGGCATGGGACCTTGGGCGGGGGCGGGGGAGATGAGGAAGCGGCGGGCCGCTTCTTCTTCTTCCGCTCCACTACGGTAAAGCCGGTGTCGCAGACTTCGCCCTCTTCCATTTGAGGATCGGGGGACTCTGGGAAATCGGCAACCGCCGGGACCAAGTGCTTACCCTCAACGGGAGGAGCGTAGGGGAGCTCACGGTAACGTGGGCGGGGGGAGCGGCTCCTGTCGTAGGGCTTAGCCCTAGCTGGAGCGGTGGACCGAGACCGCCCGCGGTGGGAGCGGTCGATGACAGGGCTCCGACCGCGGTCGGGACTCGGGGTTGCAAGGGCCCGTGAAGCGGGTCCTCTGAAGTCGGGCGTGAGGCGGGCGGCCGCTGCCTTGCTCTTTGGCGAGACTGGGCGGGTCGCGGGCGGGGGGGCAGCCTTGACGGCGGGGCGGGGGTGCGCCTGAGGGGCGGTCGGGGCTGCAGGCTCTTGGCCTGAGAGATTGCGCTTTGTTGCGCGAAGGAACTCGGCAATGGCGGCGCCATTGTCGCGGGAGACGTAGGCAGCCCGGATGAAATTGAGCGCCTCATCGAGGTCGTTCAAGTCCTTCGGGGTCGCCATGACTCGCGGGTGAAAGAGAGAGGTGCGCCGGGGGAGGAGGTCCCCGGCGGGGGCAAGAATGAGAGGTCTCCTTGCCGGGTTTAGGCAGGGAGGTGGGTACCTATGTGTGACCTAACGTGTCCCGGTTGCCAATCTTAATGTGCAACCGGTTGTGTGCCTAACGGCCCTAGCTGCCACAGGGGAGAGGCAGGGACTCCGGTTTTTAGGCCGGCCGTCCAAGCCAAACACACACCCGAGGAATAGGTAAAGGATGGGTAGGGTGGGAAGGAGATGTCTGGTGTCGGCGAGGGCCGTCCCCAAGGCCGGTGGTTCCAGACCCAGCCGGGTTTCGTTGTTCCCCTGAAGGGGGAAAAACGTACGCCCCGGGTCAACGTACGCTCAGCTTCGTTGGCACGGTTACGTATCCACTGAACGACCACTAAGCGTGGATTTTATTGTTTAGAAACTGGATGGGTCGCTCTGAAAAGAGCGGTTGTGTTTTTAGAAACGTAGGATCGCTCTGAAAAGAGCGGTTTGGATGGCGCGAGCTCTGCACTGCGAAGACTCGAAGCACGGAGCAAGTCCGGCACTCACGAGTTACCGCGGAGCGTGAATATCTGCGCTTGCACTAGGCTAGCTCAAACAACACGTTGCCGGGCAATCGGTGCACAGACTCGGAGACTCGGCGGCCGACTGAGGCAGACCCCGCACAAGGCGGAGCAGGAGCGGAGCGGTGGAGACGTCCGTACGGCGCGGCGAGCGGGAGCGGAGTCAAGTGCTGCCGGTGATAACGCGTCGCAAGACAATGAAGGCGCATTGCGCGATAACGACGAGTTTAGTGATGCATGCGAGGATGCGGATTATAAGGAAGAGAATGACACTTACAACTCTGAAGATGAACATACTTCATCTGAACAATCCAATTCCTCAACAAAAAATCACGGCACCCGTTCGTAAAGCGAAAATCGCTGCTCAGCAGAGGCTTGCAAAAACTAAATAATACATAGTTAAATATATATTACGTTTATATATTACTTATTACATCCGTTATGTATGCGCAATAGATAAGTTTCATTTTTTTGCATAATAGTAGGTATACATAGATATATACTTACACAGTTAAAATAAAGGATATGGAAAAGATGCGGGTTTTGAAATCTTGCAGAAACAAAAGTTATACCAATAGAAAGCTTACATAATTATCTTTTCAAAGACATATTTTTTAGAATTTTTTTCATCGCCATTTAATTTTCAAATGGGTTCTAAAAACATTAGAAAAATGAACTATGTGCTACACCAAATAACTGCATTAAGCCTAAATTGAAAAAAAAACCTGACAGTGACATTAAGAAACAGCAAAAGGAAATGACATTGTCAATATTGAACAACCAATAGAGGGCTGGTCGCCATGTTTTAAAAAATAAATAAATGTCAAACTCTAAAATACCAGCCCGCTATTGGTTGTTTGAAGATTCCTGTCTGATACGTAGACTACGTAGACCTCCTCTTAGTATTACCAGTTCAGTCTAAATATTTTCTACTTAGTGAAATAAAAAAGAGATATTATAATAAAACGGCGATACACAAAAATATGTTTTTGCGTGAAATAATATTCTTAAATATGGCACTAAACATTAATATAGCTCGCATCGCTGCCGGTTTTCAAGGACCGCCTCCCATATAAAAAGTTTACCAACTCCTTTTAAATACCTACTATTTTTTTTAAATAGAAAAATAAATCTACCTATTATCCTTCTCAGTAGTGTACCTAAGATTGCATATTTTGTAGGTATTCTCTTTAAAACAAGGAAGGATAAAGAGGTGTGCTTAGGTTTAGGTATTGATCTAAATTAGCGTAAAACCAAAGAAGATATAATAATACTACGGTAAAACTTTAAACTTAATAATTTACTTATATGTCATTGTTAACTTGATTATGTGCATATTGAAATCCCACTAATCGGGGGAGATGTGGTATAGTTAATTAATAGTAATAGGAGGTAGTTGAATAAATCAGTTGTTGTCTCACACTCGGTGGTTTCACTTGTATTCACAACAACAATAAATTTGAATTTTGTATGGAACACATTGTCGAAGACTTTTGAACTGATTTTAGGTTTGATCCTGTAGTACTAGTTGGCCACAATGATCAGTCCAATATACAGGGTTATTTCTAATCAATTAGCATCCTTCTAGGGGCTTATTTTGTACATCAAAACTAACAACTTTTGTTCTACGACTTTCGTCAAATCTCATAAAAAAATCAGCTGTTCTATACATTTTGTCGCGGGTGAACTAAATTTTTCTATGGGACAACAAATTTTTCTTAGGGGTTTGACGAAAGTCGTAGAACAAAAGTTGTTAGTTTTGATGTACAGAATAAGCCCCTAGAAGGATGCTAATTGATTAGAAATAACCCTGTATACCGAACTCCCTACTTTTGAAGTGTTAACACATTCACTGCTGACCGCACAAACATTGCAATAAAATCTAAGAAAAATCCAATGACGCAATTTGGTACTATTCCGATGCTTGCATAATTTCATATTAGGTTTTTCACAGGCGTGTCATTAATATCACCAACCTTAATAACTCAGTTCTAACACCTAAAATTATATGATTTTTTGGGTAACAAATCTAGCAAACAAAAAATAGTTTTCATTATCAATTTATAATTGGTGGAATAATTGCGTAAAATGAAAAAAATAATTGGCCAAATGCGAGTCGGACTCGCGCACTAAGGTTCCCTTTCATACCTACCTGTCTATAGTTATATTAGTATAGTCTTAAGGTATGAGTTAGGGGGACAAAGTGTATTATACGTATCCTGAAAGCTTCGCATGTTAAGTTATATGAATATGGGAATCGATGTGGGTATTCCAATATATTCCCTTATGGCTTTGCCTGCGTGATTTGTTTATGGGACCCTTATGGGGTCCCTACTGGCTCTCCATTGGCTCGGTCGATTGCTCCGGTCATGAACACAGTCTGTGTCCTGGTGCCACCTGGTACGCCATTCTGACTAGGTCAGTAGGCTTCTAGGCACCAGCCGGACAAGGGGGCTTTGCCCCCAAGGGATCCTCCTGACCACCCTTTTAGATCCGTCCTTAGACTCCAACTTAATCGACCGCTGCCAGTGTGCTCACAGGTCACACTTCTCAATGCTTGCCGTTTATGACGGTCACCTTCCAATACGCTTCTTAGCTTATAGCTCCACGATTATAGTAGCGGTTATTGGATCTACAATCAGAGCCGAGACCACGCTCATTTCCTTTGACACATTGCTATTGGAATACCCACATAGAGTGCAAGATAAAAATACACTCACTACTGTGTGCCTGGCGCAGAACCAGCTCCGGAGGCGGTCACTCTACCTGTGTCACCAGCCAAGGGGTAGCTCCACAACCTTCCAGTGCGACGTCCGCGTTCCGACTGGCGCCACGACTGAGTGTCACATAAGGGATGCCATATCAAGAACCAAGTTTTTTGCTATACAGCTCAATGTTGCTATATCAGGGAAATAGATACAAATTGACTTACCCATTTTTATATGGCGACTCGCGTAACGCACGACACCGTATGGAAGCCCCATTAATATATTTCATATTAATTATTTTTTAAAGGAATATACCACTACTAGCTCGTTTCGGAGTAACTGCGTTTTACTACGCTGCTCAGTCAAAAATTTATTTTAAATAGTAAACTCATCACTGTGCTTAGCAAAAGTTATAGGCATCGTTCCTAGTGCTTTGAAGTGTTGGCGGAGATAATTGTCGTCACTGGCAAGTCGCGATTTTCAGTGCAATTCACTGCTGAAATTGTTGCGATTCAGTAAGTTTTTACGATCTACCCAGTATTCAACAAATCACTCTGGTTTACCTCCCACAAAAATAAATGTTTTTAAAGAATCAAATTGAGATCAAAAATTTAACCTAAACGTCATACATCAATAACAACAGATACTGACATTGACAATTGACATCTGACGTCCTTTTGCGCAGAGAGTTAAATTTTTTTCTCACTTCCCCACGCTAAGCTGCGTTCACAACATTGATTATTTTTTCTGCCAATCTAAAGTATAGTACAGGCAAGATGAATAAGTGTGCGGCCTGCGATCGTACTATATTGTCTACAGAAATAAAAACATGCAAAAGTTGTCGCAAAAACTATCATTATCAGTGTCTTGGCGTTGCTCCTGACACATACATGAAGGAATCTAAGCAGTACAAAAGTAACTGGAGGTGCCCTAGCTGTAAAGCAGCGGACAAGCGGGGGGATAATACTAACACCCCCGTCAGACCGCAGCATCACGGGTCACCATCTGCGGATCAACCTGATAGCAGAATAAACGAGCTTAAGGCATATTTTGACTCTAAATTCTTGGAAGTCAGCACCAAAGTCACGAAGGATATTGAGAGGAAAATAACCCAAGGTAGCAGTGGGACGATTTCGAGAATTCAGGATTTGTCAGAGGAGGTCAAGGGTATTACAAACCAATTGACTGAATTACGGAAACTTTATGAGGTTCAGTCGGAAGAAATTTCTTTGCTCAAAGTGTCTAATATAAAACTTAAGGAAGAAAATGTTGAACTAAGGAAGCAGATGAATGAAATGAATTCCAGACTAGCTATCGTAGAGCAGCAATCTAGAGATACCAATCTAGAAAATATACAGTGTGTGCCAGAAGTAAAAAATGAGAATGTGCTAGACATCATTAAGAAGATTAGCCAGGTTGTGGGTTTCTCTTTGGCAGATAATGAGGTGAAGACGGCACATAGAGTAGCTAAAATTAAGAGCGACTCTTCGCGTCCCCGGGCCATTGTAGTAAAAATGGCGTCATCGCACACAAGAGATAATTTACTGGCTTCAGTTCGGATGTACAACAGAAACAATAACCAGGACAAACTTAACACAACCAATCTGGAGTTCCCAGGAGAAAGGCGCCCTGTTTTCGTCTCGGAACACCTCTCCCCAGCGAATAAGAGGCTTCACGCGGCTACTAGAGCCGCTGCAATAGATAAAAAGTATCGGTTTGTCTGGGTCAGGAATGGACGTATATTGGTACGTAAAGATATTAAATCAAAACCAATTGTTGTTCGGGATCTGGATTTTGTAAAATCTTTATAATACAATATCAGTCACGTCGAACACCTTAAAAATGTATTATCAAAATGTGAGAGGGTTGCGAACCAAAATTCAGGATTTATGTCATAATACACTTGCAAATGATTATGATGTCATAGTGTTAACGGAAACTTATTTAAATGATTCCGTTTACGACAACGAACTCTTCGATAGCCGTTACCAGGTTTTCAGGCGTGATAGGCAAAATTCAGCTTCATGCAAGTGTGATGGAGGCGGCGTACTGATTGCCGTTCTTAACATCTATGAGGTTCTATGTAGACGTGATTGGCAATCACATTCTGTATGTGAGGACGTTTGGATTAATCTCAGATTAAAGAATAGTTCAACTTTAAATGAAATTAATATTTGTGCTGTATATATTCCTCCAAAGATTAAACGTGATCCCTTGGAATTGTTTTTGGATAAGATATTGCACGTGATCAGTAACGAAGTGTCATCAGGGTCCCAGACTCTGTTGATTGGTGACTTTAATTTGCCAAACTTTAACTGGAAGGTAGATAAAAATTGCTCTTATCTGATACCACATTCAGATTCAGGTATGAGTGTACAGGATACGCTATTTTGTGACACAATGAATTTCTGTAGCCTCAGACAGTTTAATGGGATATTGAATGGCAAAAACCGTATACTTGATTTAGTACTTAGTACCGAAGGGATTAACACTCTGGCAGTGACTGATAATAGCCACAGTCCTTTGGCTAAACTTGATATGCCTCATCATCCTGCGCTGCTCATATCTCTCAACGTTTGTTCTTTCTACCCACTCAAAAGGAAATCTTCCAAAATTTTCAAGTATTACAAATCTAACTATAACAAAATCAATGAATGTCTTTCTCGGGTGAACTGGATGGAGTCTTTGGGATCTTGTAGCGATGTAGATGACATGGTGGATTCCTTTTACGATATCTTTATTCCCATCGTAAACGAGTACACCCCGTTAGAGTACACAAGAAATGAACGTTACCCTGTGTGGTTTTCTCTGCCTCTTATTAAATGTATGAAAGAAAAGGCCAAGTACCATTCAAAGTTCAAAACATACGGCAACTTGCAGGACAAAATTGCATTCATGGATGCTCGTAAACGATGCAACATACTGCTTAAAGAATGTTTTGCTACGTTTAAACAAAGTACTTCTCGAAATTTGAAACGTAATCCCAAACAAATGTGGCAGTATATTAGGAACCTTAAATGTAATAGTTCGTCTTTGCCCAACCAAATGAGCTTGGCCGACACGTCTGCGGTTGGAGGTAAGTCAATATGCGAGTTATTCTCTGTCCATTTCAATTCAGTCTATCGTGTCAACACACCATCTCCTAATACTATTGATGATGAGGCTACTACACAGAGTGAGACTGTTTTTGATAATAATACTTTGCACGATGTTGCCATAAGTGAAAGTGAGGTTTTAAAGGCACTTTTAGCCCTTGATGGTAATAAAGGGGCTGGACCAGATACTTTACCATCAATAGTATTGAAACAATGTGCTTCACAACTTGCCAAGCCATTGAGTATGATATATAATAAGTCACTTAGTTCTGGAGTTTTTCCTTCTAAATGAAAATTGGCGTACATTATACATAAAAAAGGAGACTTATCCAAAATTGAAAATTACAGACCAGTCTCAATCTTATCTGGCATAGGGAAACTTTTAGAAGTAATAATCGTCAAAAAGGTTCATTGGCAGGTATTACAATGTTTAAATAGTAATCAACACGGTTTTAGACCAAAAAAATCTACGTGCACTAATCTCATTGGATACGTCAATGACATTTTGGAAGCTCTAGATAAAGGTGGTGAAATTCACGCCATTTATACGGATTTCAGTAAAGCATTCGATCTGGTCGATCATGATTTACTACTACGTAAGCTTTTCAAATTAGGGATTCACGGAACGCTATTACGTTGGTTTGAATCTTATTTAAGAAATAGATCGCAGTTGGTGGTTGTAAGAGGTTTCAAATCGGATGCCACTTCTGTGCCATCTGGTGTTCCGCAAGGGTCGCACCTGGGTCCTGTGCTCTTTTTGATTTTCAAAAACGATTTGCCCAGCGTCACTAAGTCTAAAGTCAAACTTTTTGCTGATGACTTGAAGATTTACAGGGCAATCAGGAATCGTCAGGACGTAGAGGACCTACAAGCCGACATAGATAGTGTCTGGCGTTGGTGTACCCTAAACAAAATGACTCTAAATGCATCGAAGTGCTTTTTCATAAATTTCACACGTAAGCGGAATCCTCACCCGGTGAATTATAATATAAATAGTGTCTCTCTGGAGCAGGTGACTTCGATTCGTGATCTTGGTGTCATTATGGATTCTAAACTTAATTTCAGAGAGCACATTGATCAAATTGTTGAAAAAGCTGGCAGGATGTGTGGGTTTGTTGCGAGGCAAGCTAAAGTTTTTAGAAATAAAGATATTTCCATTATTCTCTTCAATACGCTTGTTAGAAGTATTCTTGAATACTGTGCAGTAGTGTGGAACCCAGGCTACAAGATCCATTCTAACAGGATTGAACGCGTCCAGCGATGCTTCTTGTATCATCTTACGTATGTGGAAAATAAATGTAAGGCATTACGTTCCTATGAATCTAGGCTTGAGCACTATGGCATTATGTTGTTGCATAAACGTCGTGAGATGGCTGAAATCATAATGCTATTTAAATTGATAAATGGTTTAGTTGACTGTCCTGATATTCTAAATAAAGTCACACTTAGAATCCCAAATCATCCTTGTAGGTCTTGCAATCAATGGAAAACTTTTAAATTGCCTCCTTGCAGAACCAATATGTTATATCATTCCCCATTCGTGCGTATGTGTGTTGGCTATGACAAGGATGATATTCGTAATAGTATTGAT
The DNA here is from genome assembly GCA_949316475.1 of Hypomecis punctinalis. NCBI lineage: Eukaryota > Metazoa > Arthropoda > Insecta > Lepidoptera > Geometridae > Hypomecis > Hypomecis punctinalis. The sequence goes on from OX438822.1 coordinate 6,700,104, forward strand.
ATCTTCAATCTTGGTTCGCTTTTCTCAGTTAAGAGAAAATTGAAAAAGTTGGTATAAATGTATAAATATTTATTTATTATTTTGATCCCAATTCATCTCTCTTTTAATAGCTTATTTATGTTATGTTTTTTATTTTCTTTAATTTTAAGAAATAGTGTACAGACTAATTTAATGTTTTTAACTGGGTACTGTTTCGGTTATGTGTAGTTTTTAAGTTATTTTAAATATTAGCAGTGTTTTAATGCTTCTTTTCGTATAATTTGTTTTGTTAGTAGTTTTTAGTAAAATTTAATTATGTAAGTTAGGTTCACTGTTAAGGTTTTTATGTTTGAAAATGTTTTTTTTTGTGTAGTTAAGTTTATAAGTAAGTTTTGCATAAAATACTGTTTGTGAACTTCAATAAAAAAAAAATAAAAAAATAAAAAAATACAATTTAATATTTTAGGCTTCTTCGTGTTGGCGTTATTAATAACAAGCAACAAAATCACGTTACTTGTATGGGATTCTCTTTTAAATATTTATTATATTATTTAATTTAAGTATTGACTTTTAAAGTGAATATTTATTTAAATATTCTGTCAATATTCCAAGCATCTATCTTTCACCGTTATTAATGTTGAGCGAAAAATGGCAAAAAAATTAGGTTTCTTAATTATTTTTATTCAACTTATAGTATTTTTTGTTATAGCGGCAACATAAATACGTCATCTGTGAAAATTTTAACGTTCTAGCTGTCACGATTCATCAGATACAAACAAAAGTCTAGTGAAGTGGTAACAGACCGACGGACGGACAGCGCAGTCTTAGTAATAGGGTTCCGTTTTTACCCATTGGGTACGGAACCCTAAGAACTTATAGTCGAATTGAAAAACGTCTTCTTTGGATTAGATTAAAAAGTGAATTTAATTTCTCTGTCAGGGTGTTTGTCAAAGTCTAGATGTGAGAAATTATTGTCCACATTATTATTATAACTTTTACTAATGAACCAACCTCGAAATTGCAAAAAAATAGCTTCACCACACTTTTTTACTGACTTCCACAAAGGAGGAGGTACTACAAATATGTATTTTTTGTGTATGTTGGAAGAATAAAATCATAAAGCAACTCCAAAAGGAATAAAACTACGACGTATTTCAGTTTGTTCAACCTAAGTTGCAGTCTAAAAACCTATAAATAAAGTTGTTTTGGTGGTACTGACATTTTATTACCTAAATAATTTAAAATTAGGAATTATATTTATAATCTATTAGCATCCTTTTAGGGTCTTATTCTGCACATCATAACTAACAACTTTTGCTCTACGAATTTTGTGACACTAAAAAAAACTGTTCCATACATTTTGTCGATATTTTTCTATGAAACAGTTTTTTTTTAATAGTAAGTATTAATAAATGTTGTAGACCAAATGTTGTTAGTTTTGCTGTACAGAATACGCCCCTAGAAGGATGCTAATTGATCTAGACACGCGGGAGCGTGTCCAGCCAAGACAAAGAAAAGGAACTGGCGATGCGCGACGTGTGTAATAACGAACCATTTCGAGCCACTTTTGACCCCTTCATAACTTGAAAACGTTTAACCTAAATATATGAAATTTAGCCAATTTATTAGAGTAGTTTAGTTTTTTGTTTTTTTGTTTAGTAGTTGTAGTTTTCACATCATTGGCTTTTCGGTGAAGGAAAACATCGTGAGGCAACCTGCATACGTCCGTAGAAGAAATTCGATGGCGTATGTGAATCCACCAACCCGCACTGGGCCAGCGTGGTGGATATGTCCCAATCACCCTTCGTGGGTAGGCCTACGTCCTGCAGTGGACTATTAAAAAGGCTGGTACAGTACAGTACAGTTTAGTTAGTCTACAATTTAAAATTCCGTTAATTTTGCTTCAACAGTTAATGATGTATTAACGTTTAAAAACCGGCGTTTCATTGACTGATGCACTGACTCACTGACTTATAGATCAAAAACCTAACCCACTTCTAGATGACCTAGAAACTTGATATTTGGCATCTAGGTAGACGCATATACAAAGAAAACAATCTAAAACTTCGAACTTTTACCCCCAACCTTAACTTGAACTAGGGGATGAAAGCTTGTATGAGACTTTAACTAATTTTCATGCTAGAAGTCCAAAAGTTGATATGAAGACTCTTTATTATAAGTAATAAAATACATATTTCAGGGTTTTTAATAAATCCCTCTCAACCCCAAAAACTGGGGGATTAAAGTTTGTATGACACTTTCGCGAATTTTGATACTAGATGTTTGAAAATTGAGAAAGGCACTCTATGTTATAAATAATAAAATACGTACATCAAGGCTTTTAGTAAATAACCCCCAACCCTTAAAACTGGGGGATAAAAGTTGATAAAAGATTTACGCAAGATTTGAAGCTAGGGATCGGAAAATCGATAAATGTACTTCTTCTAATAAATCAACTACAAAAAGAAGTGAAATTCAACAAAAACATTTTCATGTGACATATAGCCAAGACAACTGTTCGCACTTTCAAAAAGTTGTCAGATCTTATGTAAAGCCAAGCTTCTAACTCTACACGCCTTAACTTTACAAATCCTTATTTCACAAATACCGATACGATCCGTGTGAAATATTCGCGAATTCTGTACACGGCTGAAGTCGGTCGTGCTATTTTTTGTGAAAAATAATTATTACTTGCCTCGTGCAATTATTGATTTTCATAATACATAGTTGGAGGTTCACCAACTGGATACACAATTGTCCAGCGCCTCGAGCCTAGTTGGTGACTAACCCATAATTAGTGTCTCAGTTTTTGTGACCTTTCTAGGTGACTTTGGTGTTGGAGTTTTACCGCGATATGCGTCATTTAGTATTCGTAGGAATTGCCAAACCATGTCTTACAGTGATACAAACATACCTGAGCCAATGGCGGCGTCGCTGCCGTTGTATTTTCTGTCAGTACAAATGAAAAAATACAAATACAAGTACAAATGATAAAATGTCAGTACGAATGAATCACACTAATGCGAAAGTTTGTGTACTTATGTTTTTCCATACATTTCCTTGGCCTTTTAAATCCCCTTCTTTCAAAATGGCGTCGTTAGTTCTTCTTTCGGCCACCGGGTCAGATAACTTTGTGGCGCTGTATAAACATATTGTATCATGTTTTTGTGACTTGCATTCAGTCCTGTTTAGCAGGAAATCAAAGCAGTCAATTGCTAGTTAAACTTATTGCGTTCTGTACATTAATGTTTTGATTTATTTGGTGATAAATCAAGTGCAATGTTTTTTATCTATTTTATGTTAATTTGTGTGGTGAATATTTGTGCTGCTAAAGAAGGTGAGGCGTTGTTTTCATGTGATTTAATAAAGAAGAATATGGCTTTTGATTCGACTTTACGCATATTTGATTATTATGTAGGTATTAAAAGTTTATGATTTAAAGCCTAATTATGTTTTATTTTGGCCACCAAACTTTAGAAGGCTTTATTTTGTTTGTGCATGCAATTCAATCTAAAATATGTTATTGTTGCTAAGATGGTTGGACGTAATAGACAGAGATCCCACCGCAAGAACATTCCGCTCATAGCGTACATGGTTCAAAGCAATTTTTTACGTAATTATTTAATAGGAGAATATATTTAGACAGTGTTTCCTTGCGAAATTTGACCGCAATTATTATTTTATACTACGGGACTAATCGCGCACTAAAATTACGAGATAAATAAATACCTCCTCATCCCGACGTTTCGGCCGAGTTGCATCGACCGTGCTCACGGGTAGACTGGAATGTAGAACAGCTGGTACCGCCAATTCAATTTGAACTTGAAAAATTGTCATTACGACACACAACACTGACGGTATCTAACAATGTCCTTCTACCTACACTACGCGATTTTCATTTGTTGACAACAGGATTCCACGACGCCGATAACTTAAATCCATCCTCCCGGTTGAAATTCTTATTTATTTTTTTATTTCCACCGCTTCACGAACTATTCTTGAAAAATAGTGTCGATCCGTGGAGAGGACTTTTGGGTCGTGGAGCTCGATCCAATGACCAGTACCTCCGTCAAGCAAATGCTCAGCTATAGCAGACTTCTGTATCTGGCGGTTTTTGACTGCCGCGATATGTTCTTTGATCCGTTCAGCAATAGTACGCTTCGTTTGACCTATGTATAAAATAATAATGTGTTCAAATCGCGAAAGTTTAAAAACAAAATTTGACCCCAAGTATTTGAAATTGAATAATATTTAATTAATTTATAGGAGTACATATCCTTCATTTAATTTTTATAAAAATGTATTGAATATATTACATATAACTCAGGCTGCCTTGGGAAATGTGAAATATATTCTCTTATTCATATAATTACGTAAATAATTGGTTTAAACCGTGCACACTATGAGCGGGATGTACTTGCGGCGGGATCTCGGACCATACGGTTGTACGAGGGTTACTGTTTGTAGGACTAACTAGTAATCATTACGAGTTGGTTTTAATTTAGAATAATAATGTTTTTCAGGCGAGATTTGCGTGAAAGATGGACTGGTAGGCCTGTGTATGAATATCTTGGACTGCCCCAACGTGCAAGAAGATATTATTAACATTCAAAAACAACCTCAGGTAAGGTAGCGCCATTGAGCTTGGAAGAAACCAGTAAAACTCTCTAGAACAGCGTTTCCCAAACTATGAGTCGCGACCCGCTGTTGGGTCGCTAGAGAATATTGAGATGGCCACCACACTAAAACTAAATACCTACCGAAATAAGTTAGACTTATCAAACTCACTGCGATTAAAATTAACTAAAGTAGTTTCTTATTTTTAACTTACGTGAAATGCTGGTGTTTATTTGGCTCAACGTATAAGCATTGCCATTCAGCGTGGCAAAGCAGTCAGCATGCTGGACACGCTGCCAACTGGCAGTGAGCTTGAGCATTTGGATTATCTTGAGACCGGCAAGGGTCTGTGGATGATCCAATCGCTTTTTACCTACTTCCAAAAATGAGGAGGTACTCTACTGCTATATTCGTCTGTATGTATTTTTTATGTCGGTAGATTCATCGATATTCTTGCCAATTTTTTTTAGTTTAAAACGTAATATTTTCTAGGTGATGACATTTAAATTTTATCGAAATCGGCGGAGTAATTTTTTATAAATCAATAAAAATGTACATGGTAGTCTCATCAATTCCTCCACATTATTCGAATTCTGTACACGGTGGAAGTCGGTATAGAGGTATTTGCTATAAATAATTATATAAGTCATAAGTCATTTGATTCGTAAAATGGCAATTTACACGTCATATTATATGTATACATAAAAAAAACATTCAATACAACATTTAGAATTACGAAAAAACATAGAACTTAAATAATAATTGAAAATTAATAACTGTAAAGCACGCACACAATGTAAACAAAATTCCAATCAATTAAAAATTAATAATAAAGAAAAATATGAACGAATGTCGAAATAAATCAAATTAAATAAAAACAAAAATTTAATTAATTATGTCAACCGTATGTAAAATTCATCGTACTTATAAAACGATTGCTCGATAAGCCATTTTTTTAATATAATTTTAAAAGAGTGTAAGCTTGTCGCTGACGTTATTTCTGGAGGTAAGTTGTTATATACCTAGTAGTAGTTTATGTATAGGTAGTTATAGCTTATGTTGGTTAGTAGAAGTTGATGTCAAACCGTGATGGCAAAACATAGGAAACAACTTATCCTTCCCATGACCTTAAACTTTGTTAAACTTTTAAAATGTTATTTTAAACGTCTTTTATACGTGTTGTTTTTAAACTGATGAGGTATTTATTTATTTCGTAATTTTAGTGCGCGATAAGTCCCGTAGTATATCATAATAATGTCTTTTATACGTATTGGTAACGGTTTAATTTCCTAGAAGTGGGTCCTGGGTTAGTGAGCTTGTATAAGACGGGTCGTAGCACAAACTTGCCCCAGCTTAACTTTGAGAACAAGTACTCTAGATCAATCACTCAACCATATTACATTCAATTGAAAGTGTTTCAGACTTTGTTCCATGGATTAAAATAACTGTAAAGTAAGTAGGTAAGTTCGTATAGGCTGGGTAGCTAGCCCTGGTGTCAGAGTTTTTAGGCCGGCCTCTGACCTGGCTAAACGGTAAAAACAACCGGGACCTACAATTCAACGTGTCATCCGAGCCACGGTAGCGCTCAGTTGGAAAATGCCACCCGCGGTCACCCATCCAAATTTTGACCGTGCGGAACGTTGCTTAATTTCGGTGATCGCTGACAACACCAAGTCAAACTACGCTACGAGCGCTACTAACTAAAATAACTGTAAAAGCAAGAAAAAATAGGATGCAAAAAATGGAAGGTTGCTAATTTATAAAGAAAAAATATTTGATATGCGTGTGTATGGCCGCTATATTTTTTAAACATTGTACCTAATACGGTTGGAAAGTATTTTCCAACTTATACTGTAGAAAATTTTAACAAAATCATTTTACAAAACAAATATTCGGTTACGGTAGATAGGTGCATTGTAAAGTTATAACCTAAGATCAATTGTACACAATTTTAGTTTAGTTTAGGTTTAGTCAACTAAGTTTTAATCTCTCGTATATATACCAAGCGCGGTATACCAAGCGCAAAGCCATGGTGGTCTAGTGGTAATGATACTCGCCTTACGATCGTAAAATCGAGGGTTCAAATCCCGGTCCCGTACCAATGAATTCCTTGGAAGTTATGTACGGAATTTCACACCACTGGCTTTTCGGTGAAGGAAAACATCGTGAGGCAACCTGCATACGTCCGTAGAAGAAATTCGATGGCGTATGTGAATCCACCAACCCGCACTAGGCCAGCGTGGTGGATATGGCCCAATTACCCCTCGTGGGTAGGCCTACGTCCTGTAGTGTACTATTAAAGAGGCTGGTACAGTATAGTACATACCAAGCGTCCCACAAGTCAGCGGATGAGAATTTATGCGCAGAACGCTGCGCAAAAGCAGAAATATAGGTATGCGCGGGAGCCAGAGAGAAGAGACGCCGGGGCACACCCGCCCGCCAACCTCATGCCTCCCGCGCGCTCCCTACGCCCGTGTTCACCACTACGCCACTTGCGGCAGCATTGTGCACACATGCGCAATAATTAGCTAATCACGGCAGTGTCATCTGGGGCTAGCTTCTCATCCGCTGACTTGTGTGGCGCTTAGTATACTATTTGTTACTTGATACAATAAATACTCTATCTTTTTTTCAGTTATGCTACAATGACCAAAAAGACGTTATTCCTATTGTATGTTGCGTACCAAAAAACATAATCACCACTACCACAGAAAGGTAAAATGATTTTGTTGAGTGTTTACCATTGTGTAGATTTTTATTTACTTCTCAAAAGTGTGTCTCTGACACCCATTTGTTGAATAAATGAAATGAAATGATATCACATACAGTAGAGCTTTCGAAAAGTTCTCGAGTGGATACCACGTACCGGCAAGCGCAGCGTAGGACGTCTACCCACAAGGCAGCCGGATGATCTCATTAAGATCAGGATCGCGCTGGACGCAAGCCGCTATGAACCGCCCCCCGACCGCCTAAGCAATAGCAATCGTAATAGCATTCGTTTATGACTTCATTTTAGTCATTTGGCACCGCCTATGTGACGTTAGTCATCAATTGCTTTGCGCGGATTGCGAAAGCAATTGTTGAATGAACAACTTTGATGGCTAACGTCACATAAACGATTGCTATTACGCCGGGGCCGCGGTCTTATTGGAGATTTTTAAGGAAGGCCTATATCCAGCAGTGGATCCTATGGCTGAAACGACGAACGAGAGCTTCGATTAACCGGACTCATTCGTGTCGGTGAACATTCGGATAGTCAATAATCCGGATAACTAATGGATGAGAAACGCTGTTTGTCGTATTATCTTAGCTAACTTATAGCCAGAGTCTCACTTCTTGATTCAATCAACTATCTAAGTTGTAGCACGCTTACCAAGAAAATTTACTTGTGTCCAAAGCCGTGGTGGTCTAGTGACACCTGCCTTACGATCGCGAGGGCATGGGTTCAAATCCCAGTGCCCGTACCAATGAGATCTTCGGAATATGTACGGAATTTCACACCACTGGCTTTTCGGTGAAGGAAAACATGAGGCAACCTGCATTCGTCCGTAGAAGAAATTCGATGACGTGTGTGAATCGACCAACCCGCATTGGGCCAGCGTGGTGGATATGACCCAATCACCATTCGTGGGTAGGCCTACGTCCTGCAGTGGACTTTTAAAAGGCTAGAACAGTACAGTACCTTTTCGCTTGAGATTTAAAGAAACCTGTTGTATTTTTTTTTTAATGTAAACAATTTTTTTATTCTTTTTGTTGCATTTTTTAATTTTATTAAGAATGAAAGCATATTTGTTAATGTTAGTTGAAATAGGTATGTTAGTATGTACTAATTACTTGTAATTAGTTGGTATCAATAAAGAGTAAAATATGAGTATACTGCTGAAAGACAGACTTGGGTAAAACGATCCACATTCCGGCTGTTCTTATGAGGAATGTGGATTCAAAGTCTGCCTCGGTGCCTGAGTGGTTAGTGACCTTAATTTCTGGATCACAGAGGCCTGGGTTCGATTCCCACTCAGGGCAAACATTTATGTGATGAACGTGGTCTCTCACTGTGGGCCTTATTAGTAAGCTCCAAGTAGCCCAACGAGCTATGGAGAGGGCTATGCTCGGAGTCTCTCTGCGAGATCGAATCAAAAATGAGGAGATCCGTAGACGAACCAAAGTTACCGACATAGTGCAACGGATTGGCAAGTTGAAATGGCAATGGGCAGGGCACATAGCGCGGAGGACTGATGACCGGTGGAGTCGAAAAGTTCACGAGTGGAGACCACGTATATACCGGCAAGCGCAGCGTAGGACGTCCACCACACGTAGGATGTGGACGGATGACCTCATTAAGACCGCAGGATCGCGCTGGATGCAAGCCGCTTCCAACCGGTCTTATTGGAGATCCATAGGGGAGGCCTATGTCCAGCAGTGGACGTCCTTCGGCTGATAGATAGATGGAAGGATGGATAGGTGTTTGCTCTGTCTGGGTGTTATTTAGTAACTATAGTAACTATATATATAAGTATGTATTTAAAATATGTATTTGTAGTATATCAGTCTCTGGCAGCCAAATTACAAGCTTTGCTTAGTTTGGGGTCAGAGGCCGTGTGTAAGATGTCCCCTAATATGATTTATATTTATTACAATAATTACAGGAAACAATACAACCCGGAGAAGACAAATGTCAATGTATTTGAAAACTACGGGTCACCAGATGATCTGAAGAAGAAAACTCTCGAAGTTAACGATGAGGTATCAACTATCCAGGCACCTCCACCATCGCCAGTCACCCAGAAAACTTGGCCAGATCTCGTGCAGAATACCTTCAAAAAGACAGCCAGTGACGCAATGGGCTTACTTGGTGACTTAGTGCAATTGGGAAAGATTGGTGTACACACAGTGGTGGAGGGCTTGGGTATTAGAACTAACTAGTACTCAGAAGAGGCCTAAGTCCAGCCGTGAATGTCTTACTGTTGATGCGATTATGACTTATACGGACAGGTGAATTCTGTTCCTGATTGATAATGTACTGAGCCTAGGTATCTGTAAGATTTCGTATTTGCCTTTTTGTACTGTAGCTTCGATCATTTAACCTAGTACTAACAAAAAACTAAGTGCTTACAACTTTGCCTATGTGTTATATCGCTATTCAGTTTTGTAAGTAAACGGCTTTGGTCCGTGAACGTTTGCACAAAACTATGTAAAGGATAGTTTTAAGTACCGTGAGCTTAGGGATGTAAACTTATTGGACTGTGACATGTGGTATCTGAAAACGATGTAAAAACCATGTAAATTGAGTAAAAAATATAAAAATAAGGGTATTTTTACTTATTTGTTTGATTAGCATGAAGATTAGCATCAATTAATTCTAAAAAAAAAACCAGACAAGTGCAAGTCAGGTCATCACATCGAGGGTTCCGTACAAACACGTTGTTAAAATATTTAAAAACCTGGTTTAGCATGTGCTAATGAAGTTCTTTTATATGATACCTTTTAAATCCCTATTTTTTGTAATTTAAATAAAAATGTACAATTTTCAGATTTATTCCTATATGCGTACTCTGATACAATGCTTCTCGCCAAATTTCATAGTTCTTCGTCAGCGGGAAGTACCCTGTAGGTTTTGATTTTTGTGAGTGTCGAAAAATGCGGTTTTTTACGACATAAACGGCTCTAACTTCTTTATATGATAACTGAGAAGTTTTTCCTTTACACAACTGTAAGAAATACGGAAGTACGGAACCCTAAAAATAAAAGCAATAAAATGAAAATCACCACAAAAACAAATAAGTTGTCAAGTGCGTGTCAAAACACGCGTATGATACGGTGACGATGATTATCGTGATGATAAAAACCAATTTAATGACATTTTACTATGGTTGACTACTAGAGACACTTCTTTATTATTTATTAATCGCTTTTTTATAATGGCGGAAATACACATAATGGCAGCGGATGTCTATAATCGTCTACCGTACTTCATAAAAGATGCGCCACGGTACGGCAGATATTTAAAAACAAAGCAAAGAATTGGCTTGTCGAGCAAGCATTCTACAAAGTGCAAGACTTTCTACCTAAGGTAGAATAAATATACTATAGTATGTATTCTGTTTTGTTAATTTTAATAATGTGAATAATTTAATTTTTTATAATTTATTTATTGAATTTATGACTTTTAATTATTTTTGTACAATGATGACTACTATTTCATTTAATTGATGTTTGACTATTGTATACTCTTTTTTAAATAATGTAATTTAACTTTTTTGCAAATTTGTTGACATGTAACTCTATTGTTATCAATAAATGAGTATGAGTATGAGTATGAAAACACACTAAGAAATTTTGATTGACAATTTGACGGACAGAAGATTTGAAGACTCTCCCCATGTAATATCCAGATTAGGCTCACTTTTGTTACCAATTATTATGACTTAAAGACTTGATTAATATCAGGTCCAGAAACGCGCACTCAAAGCCATGCGGTGCGAATGGTACTTTTGGACGATGCGCAACGCGGTTAGACCAAAGACCCAAACCTTTAAAAAAACAGAGACGAACCATATAGTAAAGACTTTCAACTATTTTGTACATCGATGAATAGTCAAGTTAAATTTCAAAAAAATGTCGCTAGTTGTTAAAAATCTTAGCGAAATGTATAAGTACAACCCGCCCCCCTACCGCCTATGCAATAGCAATCGTAATAGCAATCGTTTATGACCTCATTTTAGTCATTTGGCACCGCTTATGTGACGTTAGCCATCAATCGATTTGTGCGGATTGCGAAAACAATTGCTATTGCTATTACGATTGCTATTGCTTAGGCGGTAGGGGGGCTGGTCAGAATATCTGCGCACCTCGCTGGAATGCGGCGCCTCTCCCGCTTCCCCTGTCACCTCTCCGCGCACTCCCCGGTGCGACAGTACGGATAGCATATTCGTTGCCGATACACGTCCCGATAATTTTAATATTATAGCTTTATTTTAGCTTTATATTAGATACTAGTATTTTGAGCGGTGCGCGGGCCGCATGCGGCCCGCGAGAGTATTTTTTAGATGGGTTTCATTTTTTGACTTTACGACCCCAAAAACTTCGAAAACGACATTCATGACGACTTTTTGCAAAAAAGTGACTTCCGCCATCTTGAATTTCAAAATGGCTGCCATTTTTGAAATCTACACCCCCAAAAACCTCGACAACGACACCCATGACGACTTTTTGCAAAAAAGTGACATCCGCCATCTTGAATTTCAAAATTGATGCCATTTTTGAAATCTACACCCCCGAACACCTCGAAAACGATACCCATGACGACTTTTTGCAAAAAAGTGACCTCCGCCATCTTGAATTTCAAAATGGATGCCATTTTTGAAATCTACACCCCCGAATACCTCGACAACGACATTCATGACGACTTTTTCATAAAAGTGACTTCCGCCATCTTGAATTTCAAAATGGACGCCATTATTGAAATCTACACCCCCAAAAACCTCGAAAACGATACCCATGACGACTTTTTGCAATAAAATGACATCCGCCATCTTGAATTTCAAAATGGATGCCATTTTTGAAATCTACACCCCCTAAAACCTCGACAACGACACCCATGACGACTTTTTGCACATAAGTGACATCCGCCATCTTGGATTTCAAAATGGATGCCATTTTTGAAATTCAAACCCCCGAAAACCTCGAAAACGATACCCATGACGAATTTTTGAAAAAAGTGACATCCGCCATCTTGTATTTCAAAATTGATGCCATTTTTGAAATCTACACCCCCGAATACTTCGACAACGACACCCATGACGACTTTTTGCAAAAAAATGATTTCCGCCATCTTGAATTTCAAAATGGATGCCATTTTTGAAATTCAAACCCCCGAAAACCTCGAAAACGATGCCCATGACGAATTTTTGAAAAAAGTGACATCCGCCATCTTGTATTTCAAAATTGATGCCATTTTTGAAATCTACATCCCCGAATACCTCGACAACGACACCCATGACGACTTTTTGCAAAAAAATGATTTCCGCCATCTTGAATTTCAAAATGGATGCCATTTTTGAAATCTACACCCCCGAAAACCTCGAAAACGATACCCATGACGACTTTTTGAAAAAAGTGACATCCGCCATCTTGGATTTCAAAATAAATGCCATTATTGAAATCTACACCCCCGGATACCTCGACAACGACACCCATGACGACTTTTTGAAATTAAGTGACATCCGCCATCTTGAATTTCAAAATGGATGCCATTTTCCAAATCTACACCTCCGAAAACCTCGAAATCGATACCCATGATGACTTTTTAACAAAAGTTACATCCGCCATCTTTAATGTCAAAATGGGTTCAGTTTTTTGTCATTCCTAATAGTTTCCTTGAAACAACCATCTAGATGAGTGAAAAATGCAATGTATGGCGGCCATGCTTTTTTGTATGAGAGCCAAGTTTTTTTTAATTGTTCCAAAAAGTACCAAGGTAGTACTCAATATTTCGTGAAAGAAGTACATCTCTAAACCTCACCGTTATTGAGATCCCTTAGGGGTCCAGGTTGAAGAATTGACCTTCCGAGATTTCATTTCTTCTCACGATCATATTCTCACCTCTATATTTCCCATCTCTGATAGTTTCCTTATAACAACTAAACAAAAAACAAAACAAAACTGAGTGAAAAATAAAATGTATGGCGGCCATTTTTTTTTGTATGGGAGCCATGTTTTTTTTAATTGTTCCAAAAAGTACCAAGGTAGTACTCAATATTTTGCGAAGAAAGTATATCTCTAAACCCCACCGTTTTCGAGATCCGTCGGGGGTCCAATACCAGGAGTTGACCTTCGGAGATTTCACCATTTTTTTCTAATATCATTATTCCATCTTTATTATTCATTCTTTGAGGCATAAGGTCGGCGGGCGGGTGTTCGGCTTTTGCATAACTTCCCTATACTGGTAAGTATAGGCTGAATGATGAATTTTATCAATTTTATTTCTATGATCATAAGGTTCAAAATAGTGCTTCCGCTTTCTACTTGAAGGATAATATGGCAAGTCGTATTCGAGCGGTGTAGGTATAGTTCAATCTTAAATATAGCTTTTACTGTAACTACGACAAAACTTGCTCTTATCTCAATCTTAAATACCTTATCTATCTTAGATAAAGTAAAACTTTGTATTCTAGTGTACCTACGTTATAAATAGAAGTCATGGCACAGAATATGTACACAGTTACTACCGCGGCAATATTTTTTATTGCGTTGTAATTTTAATCTTAAGATATCTTCGAAACTATCCGTTGAAATTATTTGATGTGAATGACAAATTTGATCTGTATGAAATGACCAAGCTAACTAAAGTGTTTATTTGGATAAGGATTGATACACTATTTGTAAAAAAACATTTTAAAAATACCTACTATTTCGCTCTCTAATTATAGTTATAAAAACTGTCATAGTTCAAAAACCTTAGGAGATAGACATATGCTGTCGCGGACTTTTATGTAGACCAGATGAAGCCGGTCATTTTTGTATTACATCATTTTTATGTATTATGCACTATGTAGTCAGCGCATGCGTCTCAAAGTTCGAAAATTTGCATTTTTTGCCGACTTTTTTTACAATTTTCGAAATATTAGGTTGAACTTGTACTATAATTGAGTAGAATACATAGCAATTATCATTGAGTATTAAATACCAATTCCAGTAATGAAAAAAAATTCGAAATCGGTTCAGTAAATTGGCTACAACTGCTGTTCAAAAATTTCATACCTAAGTACTTTGACTAATTTGTATGGCGACCATGTTTTTTTGTATGGGAGCTATGATTTTTTTTAACGTTTTCAAAAAGTGCCAAGGTAGTACACAATATCTTGTGAACAAAGTACATCTCGAAACCCCACCGTTTTTGAGATCCGTTGGGGGTCCAATATGAGGAGTTGACCTTCCGAAGTTTCATCATTTATTCCTTAAACCACTATTCTATTTATATACGAACCTGCAATCAGTTTTCCGTTATTGCTAATAGGTTCCTCAAAACAACTCTCTCAAGATGAAAAAGATTCAATGTATGGCGGCCATCTTCAAAAAAAAAACTTTTTCAAAATTTTTTTTCGCCAATGAAATAAGGGACCCAAAAAACCCCCGGATACAAAAAATCAGCCCCCTCGGACCATTTTGAAAAATGGCGGCCATCTTGGATCCGCCATCTTGGATTTTTGTCATCACCAGCAGTTGCTCCTATCAATTGGCTATAACATTTGTTCAAACAGTCTGTACCTAAGTATAACCGTTTCGAAGTTATAAGCATGTCAAATTTGTATGGCGGCCATGTTTTTTTGTATGGGAGCCATGTTTTTTTTGATTTTTCCAAAAAGTACCAAGGTAGTACTCTCTATTTAGTTCAAACAGTATACCCGTAAACCTCACCGTTTCTGAGATCCCTTAGGGGTTCAGGTTGAGGAGTTGACTTTTTAAGATTTTGGGATTTTTCCTCCCGATAAATTTCTCATCTCTATACAAATCTATATTTTTTTCCCTCTAAACAACTATCTAAATGAGTGAGTGAGTCAGTCAGTGGTAATTTAGCTGTATATATTATGAATTAGCCGATATGACGTCACGAGGTCAGGTGCACAGATATTGTGACCGGGTTGTAATTCTTTAATTTTCTTCCATGCCTACTTGAATATCACCCAAACATTGAGTTTACGTCACACCTACCGCCACACGAGTACAAATCTGTACGGCTAGATGGCGCTATATTAATGTCTCTAAATTACTATAATATGGTTAATTAATAACTGTACTACATATATGGTTCGTCTACGCTAAAACTAAATGACTATTAAAATAAAAACCCATTTACATTTTCCTAAAATGTATGGTAAGTAAGTGGTAGTGGTCTTAAATTTATAACTACAGTGTACAGTGTAGGTACTTCAATATTTTATGTTGTTTCGAGATACTTGTCGAAATAATCTTTATAGTTTGACAAACGTATGAATGTAAACCAAGTATCGCACATTCCCAAGCAAATGCTTTGTGCTGATAAAACGCCACAAAGATAGTACTGTGGGACATAATCATCCGTGATATTCCAGAATATCAACCCTTTGTCGCTCGTGTAGACTCGACCTGGGATCAACCTGAAAAATTTAGATATTTTTATTAGTAGGTATATTATTTACAGACCATTTAGTCCAAGCTGCACACATTTTTACAACTACGATTTCTTTATAAAGCTCGCATACAGTGTTGCTAACCCCAGAAAACTAAAATAACCACAGCAGCTCACTAAAAAAAAAACCAGGAATAAACAGATAGTAAAGAGAAAATTGGCGGATTTCTTACTATTAGCGTATATTTTAAACAATTTTTATTATCTACTTTTATTAGTTGCTATGAGTCACAAATAGCTAAAACTAAGAATTACAACCAAAATAAGAATAAAAATTAAAGTAAGTAAACATATTTTCCTCTCTCATCCTCAATCGCCTTATTTTTTTATGAAATATAGCTAAGAAAATTAAAATACTGATATTTACTGTCTTTTTCTTATAAAGTCGGAAAATTCTGATATTTTCCGACTGTTTCTTATATTTTACAGTATAATTAT
The DNA here is from genome assembly GCA_949316475.1 of Hypomecis punctinalis. Classification (NCBI taxonomy): domain Eukaryota; kingdom Metazoa; phylum Arthropoda; class Insecta; order Lepidoptera; family Geometridae; genus Hypomecis; species Hypomecis punctinalis. The sequence continues at coordinate 6,716,305 of OX438822.1, forward strand.
AGGTAGCACTGAACGTTAACTGAAAAACAGTAAATATTAGTACCTACCTTGAAACAAACAACAGGGTCATCGATGTGAAAACAGCAAATCTACTTTTTTATGATTTTATTTTGAGTGCTTTCCACACTAGATTTTTATCTCAAAGAGTTATCTTTGTGATAAGCATTTCAAAAATCTGATGCGAACGCAGGATTTGAACCTGCCCCTTCGGATCACTAGCCCGACGCTCTAACCAACTGAGCCAGCCCGCCTCCTACGCAAGCTTCAATTCACAATCATTTCAAACGAGAGATGACGCACTGCTAAATCAATTGATTTAGCAATGCGTCATCTCTCGTCAATCTTTAGAAGTTCTAATAACTTCTAGTTGAGTGATAAACTGTCTAATACGGGTATCACAGGTGGCGCCACCAACGCTATATGTTGGGAAATGTAAGCACTTCAGAAATTTGAAGCTTGCGTAGGAGGCGGGCTGGCTCAGTTGGTTAGAGCGTCGGGATAGTGATCCGAAGGGGCAGGTTCAAATCCTGCGTTCGCTTCAGTTGTTTGAAATGCTTATCACAAAGATAAATCTTTGAGCAAATCTACTGTTGAAACATTAGAGTTGGCAACATAGCTCGTATAGACCAAGTCAAACTTCTTCTTCGTCAAAAAAAACAGCCACGAGGCTGTGAAATTAGCTACTAGTTGCGCAAACTCAATCATTGTGTAGCTCTTCTGTGAGCTTCAGTCAGGATTGGGCTATGCGCAGCTATAAAGCCACCAAATCAGATTAAAATTAAAGATGACGTCCACAAGTGGTATATTATTCAAAGAAAAATCGAACCAAAATGACATTTACATCTTCTGAAAGCTTGATTTATGGGCTTCTCAAAAATATTTAATTTAGATTTTTTATCGCTCCATTTTTTTAAATGTGAAATTAAATTGTATGAAAAATAATAATACAGCTCTGTATTTTTTCTAGTTTAGCAATAATAAAGTGCTTCTATTGTTAAATGCATTTTAGCTGATTCTTCCACATTCATCTCTTAATTTGCTAAAATTAAAATTTTTGTGACCAGTTATTAGGTACAATGTGACAAAAAACACTAAAACTGTGTCTAATTAGTAAAAATGCTTCTATTTAACAATAATGGAGGTTACTTAACCAGGGTTGCTAGATATAAACTACCTATTGAGCCAAATATATTTAATTATCCTAATAGATTCAAGAATAATTTAAAAAAAATTGGATGTCTCTTTTTTGGTTTTAACTGATGTAATAGGCTCAGAAAAATATGAAAATTCTCGAAATGTAACGAGTGTTTTGGTTAGAATTTCTGATTATTATTATACCAGCCTCCATACAATTTTGTGGACATGTCCTTTAGTTATTTGATGTTGAAACTTTTTACCTGTAGGTATGCATTGCTATCCCTGTAAACTGAGCGCCACACAAATTGAAAGATGGGAAGTGTACATGACCCCCAAATAATGTGGCGAGGGCGAAGCCCTAGCCCGAACAATGCGGCGAGGGGCGAAGCGCTAGGGCTCCAGATTACTTGGAGTTCACGTAGGACTGCGGGGCTGGGTTGGAGACTTGGAGAATAAAACGACTTATTAGTGAAGTGACTCGGGGACTGGATGCCGGATACTGAATATTTATTTTAATTTTAAGCCTATATTTATACAAAAGCGACTAGGAATAGATCAGGGCTCTCATTGGTCGGCCAATCACGGAGCGCGTTTTGGTGGCGTCTGTTTTCGTTGCATCTCGCTCTATGCGTCCCGCTCGCACTTAATGAAGTATGACGCTGCCTGACTTTTTAGAGAGCCCCGACCTATTTTACAATTTTTATCACTATTTTATCAACTAGTCTTATCACACACTATCACTTTTTATCACACACTGTCACATACGACGATATTGGCGCCGTCCTGCACATTCCTCCCGCCGTGCGACCCCGTCGCAGCTGCTGTTGGTGCTGGCTCGGCGCTCTGGATCGGCAGGATCACCAGCTTTCGTACCGGTCGCCGTAGCACGCCGCCTCTCGTTCGTATGTCGACGGTTCGCACGACGTTATCAGGGCCGGGATATGTTGCTATAACTTTGCCTCGGATCCAGGTGTTACGAGGCAAGTTAGCGTCGACTATAAGTACCAAGTCATTGATGTTGACTGGTGGCCCTCGTCCGTGCGGTTCTCTTCGTTGTTGTAGGTCGGGAAGGTACTCTCGGACCCATCTCGTCCAGAATAAATCAGCGAGTCGTTGCGCAGCTCGCCAGCTGTGTCTCGATATCGTATCTTTTTCGTCGAATTCGCCGGGCGTTGGGACGCGCGCCGGACCGCCGAGTAAGAAATGGTTCGGGGTCAGGGCGTCTGGGTCTTCAGGGTTGACTGACACGTGGGTCAACGGCCGACTGTTGACTGTGTACTCGGCTTCTAGTAGGAGGGTTGTTAGGACCTCTTCGCCTGGACTTCTCTCGTGGAGTGTTGCTGTTAGCGCGGTTTTGACTGAGCGCACCATTCTTTCCCAGGCGCCCCCCATGAATGGAGCACCTGGAGGGATAAAACGCCACGAGATGGTCTTCTTTGCCGCCTCCTCGGCCGTCGCACCGTCGAGCGCCTTTCTGAGTTCTCTGTCTGCGCCCTTTAGGTTAGTCCCATTGTCTGACCAGATTTCTGTAGGACATCCTCGGCGTGCTATCATTCTTCTGAGAGCCATGATCGCTGAATCTGTGCTGAGTGAAGCTGCCATTTCTAAGTGGACTGCCCTCGTGGTTAAGCAGGTGAATATGGCTACGTAGCGCTTCTGGTGTGCGCGTCCAACTGTCACACTCATCGGACCGAAGTAGTCGACGCCAACAAAGGTGAACGGACGCCTGTGGTGAGCGAGGCGACATGGTGGTAAGTCGCCTGTTCTCGGATGTGGCGGTTGTCGGGTCTTCATACGGCAGCTGAAGCATTGTTTTACTATGGTGCGTACCACGGGGCGTAGGCGTAGAATCCAGTACTGTTGTCGACACTCGTTCACTGTGGCTTCGATACCGGAATGATGAATCTGTTTATGAACGTTCTTTATCCACAGTTTCACAGTAGGATGATCGCCGTCCAATACTAAAGGTCTTTTCAAAGTGTCTGAGGCCTCGACTGCGTTAATGCGGCTTCGTAATCGTAGCTCGCCGTTGATGTATTCTATGCTTAATTGACGAAGTCGGCTTTCTTTCTTGATATTATGATTATTTTTGATATTATCTATCTCTTCTGTAAACGATTCTTGTTGTGAAGCGCGCATAAGTAGGTCTTCAGCTGTTCGTAAAAGTTCGGCTGTCATCGGGTGAAATTTTCTATCTTCTGTCTCTGTCTTTCTTATGTGTTTTGGCGCTATATTATTTTTCTTTTGAATTTTCGCCCATTCTGGGTCATTTCCCTTGTTTTTCTTTGTCTTCTTGTAGTGTATACTGTGTGTTTTGATTTTACACAGCTGTATAAATTGCAGGACTCTGGCTGTCGCGTACCGCAGTCGTTCCCAGTTGGAAAATCGTGAAGTTGCAGGAAGTCCTTCAGATAGACGTAATTTATGTTTTTTATCGACTATTATATGGTTAGTTCTCTCCTCGCCCGTATCGGCCGGCGCTGTAGTCGTTTGTGAGTTTTCTATTGGCCAATGTTCCATATGTTGATATAGGAACTCGGGCCCTCGGAACCATCTGTGGTTTTTGGTGAAGGATGGTGGCACGTCTCGAGTTGCGTCGTCGGCCACGTTCAATTTGCTCGGGACCCAGCGCCAGTCGTTTACTGTTGAGGCGTCTTCTATGGCGGCGAGTCGATGAGCGACGTATGGTTTATACGATCTGGACCCGGTTCTTATCCATGTGAGTACTGTTTTGCTGTCCGTCCAGAACGTTTTCGATGCGGGTTTTCTTTCATGTTCGTCTATGACTGCTTCTGTTAGGCGTGTTCCCATTACGGCGGCTTGAAGTTCTAGTCGTGGGATTGACGTGATTTTCAACGGCGCGACCTTGGCTTTCGCGATGATTAGTGATATGTTAACTGTGCCGTCGGGCGCTTCTGCCCTCCAATATAAGGTCGCCGCGTAGGCCGACTCACTGGCGTCGACGAAAACGTGTAGTTGCAGAACGGAGGCGTTGCTGTAGTGTAGGTATTGCCTCGGAATGGTCACGTTCTGTAGATTTCTCAGATGTACGAGCCAGTTTCGCCATTGTTCTGTGAGATCTTCATTGAGCTCGTCGTCCCACGCGGTGCCACGGCGCCACGCCTCTTGTAAGAGCTGTTTCGCACGAATCGTGACGACCGATGCGAAGCCAAGCGGGTCGAAAAGAGACATGACGACCTTCAGGGCTTCTCTTTTTGTTGGCGTCTTGCCTTCTATCAGTTGCGGTGGTATTCTGGCCAAGTTGAGGTTGAAGGCCAGGACATCTGTGTCTGGTTTCCATATGAGGCCCAGTACTCGTTCTGTTCTTTCTTCTTTACTGTAGATTTCTGTATTTTCTGAGTTTTTATTCTCGCCGAGAGCTTGTAGAAGTTGTGGTGAGTTCGACTTCCACTGTTTTAGTTCGAAATGGGCCTTCATATGGATGTCACGGACCTCTGTAGCGATGCGTATGGCGTCTTCTGTACTGTTGAAGCTATCTAAGTAGTCGTCGACGTAATGTTTTTTCTGTATGGCGAGCGCGGCTTCCGGGTGAGTATGTTCATGCTTCTTAGCGTTTAAATCTTTGACGAAAATGGCTGTAGATGGTGAACTCGATGCGCCGAAGATAAGTGACGTCATTCTGTATTCTTCAGGTGGTTGGTCATCTCGTCGGTCGTTGCGCCATAGGTAACGTAGCGCGTCTCTGTCTTCTGTTCTGAGTTTCACTTGCATAAACATCTCTTTGATGTCGGCTGTCACTGCGATACTGTGTTGTCTAAATCGCATGACAACTCCCGGTAGAGACTGTAGTAGGTCGGGGCCCTTAAGTAGCACACACTCCGCTCCCGCTCGCCGCGCCGTACGGACCTCTCCAGCGCTCCGCTCCTGCTGCCCGCTCCGCCCTGTGCGGGGTCTGCCTCAGTCGGCCGCCGAGTCTCCGAGTCTGTGCACCGATTGCCCGGCAACGTGTTGTTTGAGCTAGCCTAGTGCAAGCGCAGATATTCACGTGCCGCGGTAACTCGTGAGTGCCGGACTTGCTCCGTGCTACGAGTCTTCGCAGTGCAGAGCTCGCGCCATCCAAACCGCTCTTTTCAGAGCGTTCTTAGTTTCTATAACACAACCGCTCTTTTCAGAGCGACCCATCCAGTTTCTAACTTAAAAATCCACGCTTAGTGGTCGTTCAGTGGATACGTAACCGTGCCAACGAAGCTGAGCGTACGTTGACCCGGGGCGTACGTTTTTCCCCCTTCAGGGGAACAACGAAACCCGGCTGGGTCTGGAACCACCGGCCTTGGGGACGGCCCTCGCCGACACCAGACATCTCCTTCCCACCCTACCCATCCTTTACCTATTCCTCGGGTGTGTGTTTGGCTTGGACGGCCGGCCTAAAAACCGGAGTCCCTGCCTCTCCCCTGTGGCAGCTAGGGCCGTTAGGCACACAACCGGTTGCACATTAAGATTGGCAACCGGGACACGTTAGGTCACACTTAGGTACCCACCTCTCTGCCTATACCCGGCAAAGAGACCTCACTTTTGCCCCCGCCGGGGACCTCCTCCCCCGGCGCACCTCTCTCTCTCTCCCGTGAGTCATGGCGACCCCGAAGGACTTGAACGACCTCGATGAGGCGCTCAATTTCATCCGGGCTGCCTACGTCTCCCGCGACAATGGCGCCGCTATTGCCGAGTTCCTTCGCGCCACAAAGCGCAATCTCTCAGGCCTAGAGCCTGTAGCCCCGACCGCCCCTCAGGCCCACCCCCGCCCCGCCGTCAAGGCTGCCCCTCCACCCGCGACCCGCTAAGTCTCGCCTAAGAGCAAGGCTGCGGCCGCCCGCCTAACGCCCGACTTCAGAGGGCCCGCGTCACGGGCTCTCGCAACCCCGAGTCCCGACCGCGGTCGGAGCTCTGTCACTGACCGCTCCCACCGCGGGCGGTCTCGGTCCACCGCTCCAGCTAGGGCTAAGCCCTACGACAGGAGCCGCTCCCCCCGCCCACGATATCGTGAGCTGACTCCCTCACCCCTCATTGTGGGCCAACATCTGGTCCCGGCGGTTGCCGATTTCCCAGAGTCCCCCGATCCTCAAATGGAAGAGGACGAAGCCCGCGACACCGACTTCACCGTAGTGGAGCGGAAGAAGAAGAAGCGGCCCGCCGCTTCCTCCTCTTCCCCGCCCCCGTCCAAGGTCCCATGCCCCGCGGCCTCCACCGCCACCCCGTCTCAGCCCGGTCCCTCCAAGAGCCAGAAAGCTCCCAGAGCTTTCACGCTCGTCGAGAAGGACAAATGGCTCTATGTGTCCCGTCGCCTGACCGAACTAGAAATACCCTTCAAGGGTAAGCCAGTTCGCGAAGGCATCGAAATCTTCGTCCCGACGCCCGATCACTACAGGGCGGCCACCCGCTTCCTTCGCGAGGAACACCTGCATTTCCACATGCAGGCCCTCGAGGAGGAAAAGGTGTACCGCGCGGTGATTCACGGTATCCCAAAAGAAATACCCACCGAGGATATCTTATCGGATCTCCTCGCCCAGGGACTCCCCGCCCGACAAGTCCACCGCATGACCAGCGGTAGGACCAAGAAGCAGCTAGACATGGTGCTAGCTGTTCTTGATAACAGCCCGGAGGGCAAAAAGATCGAGCTCATTCGCTCGGTCTGCAAGCTCACCGGCTTCAAGATCGAGGCCCCTCACAAACGGGGCGTCCCGGGGCAGTGCCACCGCTGCCAGCGGTATGGCCACGCAGCGCGATTCTGCCACGCAGAATACCGCTGCGTGAAATGCGCAGGTGCGCACAGCACGTCAGAGTGCTCGCGCACCAAACAGGACCCCACTCCGCCTAGCTGCGTCCTTTGCGGGACCCAGGGGCACACCGCGAATTACCGCGGCTGCCCCATGGCTCCAAAGGCCGCAAAAGGCCAAAATAAGCCGAAGCCCAAGGGCAGACGCCCGACTCGGCCAAACCCTCCCACACAGTCCAAGCTCCAGCTTGCGACTCCCCCTCCCACTTTCGTGGATGCCCCTACCCCGGTAGACAACGCTTGGCAGCGGGCAAAGCCCCAACGGGGACCCGCGCCCAAGCCTGAGCTTCCGCGTCCACAGACCCAAAACCGCGCCCCGGCGCCTCCCGCCCCCAAAGCCGCCACTAAGGCCGCTAAGCCCGCCCCGTCAGGTGCAGTCGCGAATAGCTCCTCCATGAAGGACTATATCGTCGACTTGGAATTCGCTAACGAATTCCTAACGCACCTCTCCATCGTGGATCCCGCCGAACTCGCCGTATTCACGGCTAAGGTCCGCGCCAACCCCTTCAACACCACCCAAATCATGGCCGAACACCGCACACTCCTCGACCATCTCAAGGTCCACGGAGCCGCTATGGTTAATCTTCTTAAGACGTACTATGGATAGTACACCCTTAAGAGAAAAGCCTCACTCCCTATCCTTGGCATGGTTCAATGCCAACGGCCTCTTCAGTGACCACAAGGACCAACGCGCCTTGATTCACCAATTTGTCTCCGCCCATCAGGTGGACATAATGCTAGTGAGCGAGACCTTTCTAAAGCCCAGTAGGAGGGATCCCAAGATCGCCAACTACTCGCTGGTTCGTAGTGACAGGACCACCGCTCCGAAGGGCGGTACCCTGATCTACTACAGAAGGTCTCTCCACTGCATCCCAATAGATACCCCACCCCTCATAAGCCTGGAAGCTTCCTGTTGCCGTATCTCGATGACCGGTCATCAACCCATCACCCTTGTTTCTTGTTATCTCTCTGGTAACAAATCATTCGAAAGAAGCGACTTTGAGTCGCTTCTGTCCCTCAGTAGCGCCGTCATTCTGGCAGGCGACTTCAACAGCAAGCACATGATCTGGGGCTGCAATGCGACCAACCCGAAGGGCAACCATCTCTTCTCCCTCTCCGATGAGCTCAATTTTGACATCATCGCACCCAGCACCCCGACATACTTCTCCTATGACGTTGACCGCAGACCCGACATACTGGACTTGGCGCTTCTAAGGAACGTAACTCTCCAGTTGCGCTCACTAGAAGTGATCCATGAACTCGACTCGGACCACAGACCTGTCTTGATGAGACTAGGCCCTGACCCGACTGACAGACCCACCCGAACCAAGTCCGTTGTGAGCTGGGAGCGTCTAGGCTCAGCCCTGGAAGCCATCAGCTCACCCGACCTTGATAGGATCCCTGACAATATAGTCACCCCCGACGACGTTACCCTCTCGGTAGACGCCCTCACTAGCCACCTCCGCACCACTATTCGTGAGTGTTCCAGGCAGATCCCAGTCGAGACCATGGATCGACGCTGGGCCCTGCCGGAGGATGCGAGGGACCTACTGAAGGCCAAACACGCCGCCACTAGGGCATACGACTCTCGTCCCTCCGAAGAGAACAGAGCCACTTTGCGGTATTACGAGCGTGCCGTAAAAAACCGCATAAGTGAACTCCGTAATCAGAGGTGGGAGAGCCTGCTTTCGGAGATCCAGCCAACCCACCAGGCATACTGGCGGCTGGCTCGAACTCTGAAATCTGACGTAGTGACAAACATGCCACCCCTCACCCGCCCCAATCTACCTCCTGCTTTCGAGGACGCGGACAAGGCCGAGTGCCTGGCCGACAGCCTCGAAGCGCAGTGCAGCCCCAGCTTAGACTTGGTCGACCCTGCTCACCTCGATACGGTGAACAGAGAAGTCGAAGAAAGATCCTCCGTCCCCCCCACTGATACCCTCGAGCCTGTCACGGCCTCCGAGGTCGAGTCGATCATCAAGGGCCTCCACGCCAGGAAAGCCCCCGGTGCCGACGGCATCAGTAACAAAGTGCTCAAGCACTTCTCCGTCTCACTTGTATGTCTTCTAGTCAGCATCTTCAATGCGGCTATGAACAACTGCATGTTCCCCGAAACATGGAAGTCCGCCGACGTCATCGGCATCCATAAGCCCGGCAAGAAGGCTTCCGAGCCCTCTAGCTACCGTCCCATCAGTCTCCTCAGTACCCTGGGGAAGATCTATGAGCGCATCCTTCTGAAGCGCATCTGGTCCCACATAAAGGACAACAATCTCCTTCCCAACGAGCAGTTTGGCTTTAGGGCCAAACACTCTTGTGTTCAACAAGTACACCGCATCACGGAGTACATTCTCGAAGGCTTCAATAAGAAACCCAGTCACGGTTATCTTGTCAAGCCCAAGCCTCAGGGGACCGTAGCGGTCTTCCTGGACGTAGCGAAAGCTTTCGACAAAGTCTGGCACAACGGCTTGGTCTACAAGCTGTTCGCCAAGAAATTCCCCGACCGACTTGTATTTATAATACAAAACTTTCTCTCTTGTCGAAAGTTCTCCTACAAAGTCGAGGGTGCTCGCTCGGCCCCCCGCCCGATCTCTGCTGGAGTCCCTCAAGGCTCAGCAATGGCCCCCGTTCTCTACTCGCTCTATACGAGCGATATTCCTCGTTCTCCCAACGTTGAGCTTGCGCTCTTCGCGGATGACACCGCCCTCTATTCTAGAGGCTGGAAAAGGAACGTTCAGATGCTCGATATCCAAAGAGCTCTCTCTAAGCTCGGTGACTGGTTCAAGAACTGGGCCATCACTGTCAATCCCGACAAAAGTGCAGCCATGTACTTTCATCCCGAAAAGCTCAGGAGCAATCCGCGTAAGCAACTCACGCTTAACGGAAAGCCTATCCCTTGGGCCCCTACGGCCAAATACCTTGGCGTGACCCTTGATCGACAACTCAACTTCTCCAAGCACATTCAGATTGTCCGCAACCGTGCGGCCTTCTTCCTAGGACGACTCAGTCCTCTCCTCAATGCGCGCAGTAAAATGTCCCTTAGAAATAAGGTGACAATTTACAAAACGTGCATTCGCCCCGTTATGACCTACGCTTCCGTGGCCTTCGGTCACGCTTCCTCCATCGACCTGAACAAGCTTCAGGTCATCCAGAATAGGTTCATTCGCAAAGCAGTCGGAGCTAGCTGGTTTATGCGAAACTCTGACCTGCATTGCGACCTCGAACTCCCCTCCATTACCCAGTACATCAAGTACACTTCTCGCCGCTACTTTGATAGGGCTCCTCATCACCCCAACCCACTCGTAGTCCAAGCTTCGGACTACACGCCAGACACTACACACCCACCTCCTCTCCGTCGCCGCCCCAAACACCTCCTGGGCGACCCGGATGACCCCATCGCCGTAGCCACCTCTGCGGCGCTGGGGTCACCCGATCCGACAGCTCCCTGCAACAGGAAGTATTCCGTATTTGGTATAGGCGCCGGTTACCAAAGGCACACAGTCAGACACCGACCCCGCCGGCGAGGTCGAGGACCCTCAGGATCTGTTAGAAGATCGGTTAGATTCTCTCCAAATAGTCAATCAGCTCAACCTATTAGGGCCACAGGGCACACCCCTTCTGGGGTGCCCGGGCAAGTCTGATCTCCCCCGCCGGGTGACGGCCCAAGCCGAGGTCCGTACCTTCTCAGGTGCCCTTGCGCTAGTCACCCTATAACCTAATCTTAGGGCTCAGCCGCCTTCTGCGCTCGCCCATGCCCGGTAAGCTGTAGAGGCCTCAGAGGCCAACAGCTCTAAGTCATTCAAAAAAAAAAAAAAAAAAAAAAAAAGGCCCTTAAGTAGTAGGTCGTTAAGGGCCACCCCTCTAGTTTTCGCGGCGGCGTCGTGGACGACTCGAAGCTTCTCTGGTTTCATCGGGTTTACTACGGCGAAGTGCGGTAGGTACCATGTTCTATCTTTTGTACTTGATATAGGGGCGCGTTCTGCGTAGCCCTTGGTGACGAGAGCTTCCATCTGTTCTGTGTACTTTTCCTTCAAGCATGGGTCGCGATCGAGCTTCTTTTCTATGCCGAGTAGTCGTTTCAAGGCGTTTTCATAGTTGTTAGGTAAAACGACGTCTTCTTTCTTCCAGAGTAGCGAGGTTTGGTATCTGCCTTCTTCTGTGTGGACTGTATTTTCTGTTAGGATACGTAGGGCTTGCTCTTCTGGGTCTGTTTTCGGCTTCTTTGGCGCTAAGCAGAGCGCGTCCATGTTGAAGTAATCTCTCATCATTTTTTCTGTATTTTCTTCTTGTGATATTACATCGAAATCTTCTGTGATATGCGATATGAAGTGTACCGTATGGCCAAGGGTACGTGTGTGGCCACCGTGCAGCACCCAACCCAGTGGCGTGAGGGATGCCACCGGTTGGTCTCTACGGCCTCTTCTTGTCTTTGATGCCACTAAAATGTGCCAGTTGTCTTGGCCAATGAGGACACGTGGCTTGGCTTCATCGTAGGTGAGGAGCTTGCTGATGTCTCGCAGATGTTGGCAATTTTCTATGATGTTTCTCGGGACTTCTTGTGTAGATACGCGCAGATTGTTAACTGTTCTCGCTTGTATGCGTTCTTCTTTGTGATTAGGTCCTCGTACGATGAAGTCGACTCGCCTTGAAGATGTTTCTGTAGTTTTTAAACTGTTGATGGCTTCTATGCGCAGCGGGTCTATGGGTCCCGTCACGCCGATTTTTTCACATATGCTGTTGTCGATAAGTGTCACTGTTGAGCCGTCGTCTAGAAGGGCGTAGGTATCGACGGTCGCTGTTGGCCCTTTTACCTGGATCGGGATGATTTTCAAGAAGGACTGTTTGTTAGTCCCGGTCCAGGCGGAGTTGATGGCCTCTGTCTGTTGTTTCTCGCCGACCTCTTCTGTTTTTTTCTGTTCTCACGAAATGTAGTAATCTGTTGTGAGTGTATTTGCAGCCATCGATGCCGCAGGTCTTCGGTCGGCAGCTGTGTGTTTTGTTTCTGAAGCGTAGACAACGGAAACATAGACGCTTTTCTTTGGCGATGTCCCATCTCTGGTTTTCGTCGGCTTTTTTGAACTTTTCGCACTCTATTGTGAGGTGGCTCGAACCATCGCAGACGGGGCACTTAGACGATTGCTGTTTCTCGACGACGGAGTGCACATTCTGTGTTTTTCTATTCTGTTGAGTAGGCTGTGATTGAGAACCCACTGTCTCAGGCTGTGCATATGGGCCACACAGCTCGGCTTCTTTCTTCAAAAACTTCTCGAACTTGATTAAGTCTGGATCTTGTTTGGGCTGTAGCGCTGCGAAATCGTAATATCTGTAGCGCAGCGTCGGCGTGAGTTTCTCGACCATGATCTTGGTGGCTTCTGGATTGTAGAGATAGTGGATGCAGTTCAGAGCTCGAAGGGTTGACACGGCGTTTGTGACTTTACTGGAGAAAATGCATATGTCGCGCGGTGACTCGGTGAGGCGAGGCAGAGACTTAAGGTTGTCTATCTCTGACATGGCGATGACTTCAGGCCTTCCAAATCTGGACTGCAGCACTTTCATCACTTCTGTTGACTCGGCGTTACTAATTAGCAGCCCTTCTACTGCTTCCTTTGCTCTTCCTTTTAAATTTCTTCTTAATCTGTTCAGGTTCTCGATGTTAGTGAAGGTGTCCATTGTCTCGAAGAAAGCGGCTCGGAATGATAGCCACTCTTGATGGTTGCCGCCGAAGAATGGTAACTCGACGTACTTGGGTTGACGCGCGGCCTTCACGGCGAGTGTGATAGCCGAGGCAAGTTGTGACAGGTCGGGCTGGATGTTGGCTCCCGCCGGTGTTAACGGTACCTGATGTTCGGGTTTTCGTTCTTCAATATCCTGTTTCTCTGTCGTTGGTAGTTGCTTTTCACTATGGTTCAACCAAGTATCGACGCGCTCTTCGGCTTCTGTCTTCGAATACACGGAAATTTCGTCGTCGGAGTCCTCCGCCTCCAGGGCGGCCAGGCGGGCCTCGGCCAGCTTGACTTGTTGGCGTGCGAGCTCTTCTTTGGCTCGTGCTATTTTTGCTGCTCGAACTGAACGCGTAGACCTTATAGCGGTGACGCGGTTGACTGGTGCGGGCATGTCGGGCGACTCGGCACGACACGTTTCTGTCCCGTCTTCTATATTTTCTGTTGGCGGGTTTCTGTTCGCCATAATGACGCCTTGCGCGGCAAGTGGCAAGGCGCCCTGTAGAGGGGTTGATGCAGTATCCGGCCTCCGTGTTGTCGCTGTAGTCCCCGAGGCTTCCGTTACTGTTGCTGTAGTCGTGGTCCCAACTGTTGTGGCTGCGCGCGCGGTGGTAGTTGTGTTGCTTGACGAGGTTGCGAGAAGGTCTATGTTTTCGGGAATAATCACGCGACCCTTCCCTGTAGATCTTGTAACCGTTGGCATGGCGCGCAGCGTAGTCACGACGTTCTCGAATGTTCTCGAATCCGGCTGACGAAGGATCACAATGTACATGACCCCCAAATAATGTGGCGAGGGCGAAGCCCTAGCCCGAACAATGCGGCGAGGGGCGAAGCGCTAGGGCTCCAGATTACTTGGAGTTCACGTAGGACTGCGGGGCTGGGTTGGAGACTTGGAGAATAAAACGACTTATTAGTGAAGTGACTCGGGGACTGGATGCCGGATACTGAATATTTATTTTAATTTTAAGCCTATATTTATACAAAAGCGACTAGGAATAGATCGGGGCTCTCATTGGTCGGCCAATCACGGAGCGCGTTTTGGTGGCGTCTGTTTTCGTTGCATCTCGCTCTATGCGTCCCGCTCGCACTTAATGAAGTATGACGCTGCCTGACTTTTTAGAGAGCCCCGACCTATTTTACAATTTTTATCACTATTTTATCAACTAGTCTTATCACACACTATCACTTTTTATCACACACTGTCACATACGACGATATTGGCGCCGTCCTGCACAGGAAGTTAGCCGCAGAGAGCTGCGCAAACGCCAAAATATAGACGTTAGCCAGAGAGACGAGACGCCGGCGCACACCCACCCGCCAACCTCGTGCCTCCCGCGCGCTCCCTACGCCCGAGCTCACTACTTCGCCATTTGTATAGGCATTGTGCACACACGCGCAAGAATTAGCGAATCACGGCGAAGTGTCCTCTGCGGCTAACTTCCCATCTTTCAATTTGTGTGGCGCTCAGTATACAATACGTTTGATTAAACGTACAAATGTAAAAATTTCAATATTTATCTCGTGTTTTTTCCAAAATTAAACTATTTAGAGAAAGGGCGTGCAGTTTTTGAATACACGACCTTTAACGACATAAAGTCTAGCAAACTGGCAAGTTGAAATAGCTGGCACTGCTGGCAGGGCATAGAGCACGGAGCACTGATCACCGAAGAAGTTGAATAGTTATCATGTACCGGAAGTCGTCCACCGGCAAGGTGGACACTGCTGCGCGCCGCGACTGACTAGCATACCAAAAGCATACCCCGCTCCGAGGCGCGTAGGTATGATTCGCTTTCCGATCCTTTTGTATGTATAGTCCAGTCGGGGCAGTCATAAAACTAGCCTGAAATAGAAAAACATCCGAGGAGAGAGTTTTTTTTTTAACGACTTGGGGCGTTGGGGGTGTTGGATGTATAAATCTGGATTTTCTAACTAATCCCGGTAGAGGATTCGCCGCCATCTTGTTTTAAAGTTATTTTTTTTCGTTTCTCTATAATCGTTTATTTTCAACTTTAGAGCAAAAATGGTGGTATCCAAAATTGTTGGAAATTTAATTTCTTACAAGTTTGGTCATAATCATTTTTACGCTAGGATCAATATTTGCAGAGTTATACTATCAAATTTATCAAAAAAATCGCATTGGGTGGAATTCAATTTTCTTCAACTTTGGTTCTCGCACTTTTTTTACTCCACGATCAATATTTTCGGAATATTATGTATATATATATTACATTTATACATTATTTATAGCCACGCATAACTTTTTTCATAGAAATCCAATTTCAATAATTCTTTTTATTGGAAAGAATATATTTTGAAATTGGTCTCATTTAAATTTTATTAAAATCGGCTGAGCCATTTTTGATAAATCAACAATAATATGAAAAATGCTACATCGATCCGTGCTTAACATTTGCGAACTAGCGACCCGCCCGTTAATAAAAATATCTTTACCAAGACCAAAATTGTTTTATTAAAGCCTCGTGTTTTATAATTCGAGTGAATGTGGTGTAGGTGTTTGAATCACACGCGTTGTCGCTGGTTGGTGCTGTCGAAACGACGCCGCGGAGAAAGTAGCGGGGCGTCTCCCTTTCAATAGAGAGGAAGGCCAGGCCACCGCCGCTGTCACCTCTGCAGAGAGCCGTACTGGCTGAAAACACGTAAACGGACAAATTAATAGCCTAGGTGCTTAATTTATTGCTGCCCTGAAGCCGGGGCACTAGAATACGGCATCGCTATCTCCTGCCTGGATTAAGAGCTTACTAAAAGGAAATCTCTGGGCTCGTGAATGGTCACAGATTTACAAAACAAAATTTGTTTTTCCATAGAAAAAAATCGTTCACCCGCGACAAAATGTATGGAACAACTGATTTTTTTTTAGTTTAGACAAAAATCGTATTTGTTCGTTTTGATGTAATAAGCCCCTAAAACTATGCTAAATTTAGGAATAACCCTGTAGACGCGTCGACTTCTTCCGTTGTTTCGTCCGTTAAAAAAGCTGGTATAGGCCGCGCCACACTAGATGGCAGAAGTGAAGTTAGCTACAAGCTGCGCAATAGCTAATCAACGCTTTGTGTGAGCTTCAGTCAGGATTGGATATTGTTCAGCTTGTAGCTAACTTCAATGCGCCAACTTGTATGGCGCATTGAAGTTAGCTACAAGGCCTATACAGGTACAGGAAATAAAAGGTCTAACTGTCTATTTTAAACTTGGAAAACATTGTTGTATTACGCGTAGTATGCGTTCAGGGCGGTCATGGGGCTGCCCCGTTTCTACAGCGCCTCGGGCATGTTCGCGGAAGCGCGAACCGTAATATTGTTGACTGTTTCTGACATTGAAATGACTATTAGTTTATTATTTTAATTGTGCTATAATTTGAATTTTGTTATGAAGACTTATGTGTAATTTTGTACTTTTATTTTCTGTCAATATGGGCCCTAAATGCCTGAAATTAATGAATTTTATTTATTTAATTATTTATTACCGTTCTGATAGCCGGCACAGATCTTGTCACTGGTGATGAGTGGGGTGAAAGTGGAGGGCGACTGGTCGATGCAAGTATCGATAGGCACGTACGGCAGCTCTACCACTTGGAGCTCGCGGGCTGGGCTGCCGTCTTCAGTTGTCAGCCCAAACCCCGCCACCTGACAGTCAAACAATTTTAATTGGGTGATTAAGAATGGTCCAGCCAGAGTTTTTTTGAAATTATTTAGACATAGACATAGACATCCTTTTATTGTGACAAAAATAGAGAGTACAACATACTTAAATTAAACATAATAAATTTTAAAACTAAGTAGAATACTTATAATCTATATTTCTGTCACAAATCGGCTCCACCTCAGCATGTGCTAGCTGTGAACCAGCGCTAGTCGTCCGGTGGAGCCAGCAGGTGACATCACATGGTTATAAAAAATAAATTATTTACTGAGCTAGTCTAGACAAGCCGTTTGAAAATAAGCAGTATCGGCAAATACAATTAAAATACCACGCCAAAAAATTGGTTTGCATGTCAGCTTTACATTTTGACAGTGATAGATCTACTTAATGCATTTGATTCTTATTTGATTCTACAATCCAAGATTTGATTTCTAAACATAGATTTTAATTTCTTAAAGCTGTAAATTCAAATATGTTATTTTTTTTTCAATTAAATATTGATAATATGTTAAAATAGAGAAAAGCCACTGGCTTTAGAAATACAGTTGTAAGGCTAGTTCGGGGTCAGTGGATTCATTAAAGCTTTTGTCATCTGTTTGAAATCAATAAATAAACTTTTGATTTGATTTGAATTTTATAGTGCTTTCCACACTAAGTGTTTTTACATGTGGCGCTACCAACGCTGTAAGTTGGTAAAAATGATACACTTCACAAAATATGGCGGGAGTAACACAGGCAAACAAGCCTACTTGGCAAAGCATCGGGCTAGTGATCCGAAAGAAGCAGGTTCAAGTCCTGCGTTCGCGACAAATTTTTGAAATGTTTATCACAAAGACTAACTAAACTTAAACACTTAAACTTATTTTTTGTGATCTGTTTTGTGAACTGCTGGATATAGCAGCTAAAAATCCATCTCATATATGGATTTTTAGCCAGACTAGTGGAAGGAGACAGCGCTAACCTAAGCGTTTTCTTGTATCAGAGCAGAAACGGCAGTAATGATAGCTAGAAGTTGCGGATAACCCAACAGCTGCACAAGGACTGGATTATCCGCAGCAAGTAGCTAATATTACAGTCGCCACGAAGTTTTATTTGTTTACTTACTTAAACTTCTGGCGCAGCTACCCTTTGGGTATTGGGTATGAATACCCAATCATAGTTAAGCTGTGGTGGCATAGAGGTAGTGACATCCGCCTTGCAATCGTGAGGTCGTGGTTTCAAATCCCGGTCCCGTACCAATGAGTTCTTTGGAATTTATGTACGGAATTTCACACCACTGGCTTTTCGGTGAAGGAAAACATAGTGAGGCAACCAGCATATTTCCGTTGAATAAATTTGATGGCGTGTGCGAATCCACCAATCCGCACTGGGCCAGCGTGGTGGATATGGCCCAATCACCCTTCGTGGGTAGGCCTACGTCCTGCAGTAGACTATTAAAAGGCTGATACAGTACAGTACAGTACCCAATTATATCGTATGATTGCTCTCCGAAACCAGGAGCCCCGTCTCCTCCCACTCGTCTAGGTAAAAACCCACAGGCCCATGTCCAACAGTTGACGTCCGCAAAGAAGTTTGATTTGATTTAAAGAACTAAACTGTGAAAGCAAAGTGGAATATCCCACCTTTCCTTTGTGCTTCGGTTGCAGCTGCCGTCTCTCGAAGTTCGGGTCGAAGTCAACACACACGGGCCGGATGTGTATCTGGTATTCGACTTCTGTGCTCAAGACTACTACTGCAATATCGTCTTGGAAGTTCGTGGCACTGCCTTTGAAACGTGATGGCAGATTGATGGATTCCACCTGAAATAATAGGGATAAGAAATATTTATTGGCCATAAAATAACATTAAACGTTACAGGCAAGTTATGATTTACCTACATTTGATGTCTCTTAATAGAAATGAAACATAATTATTATCTAGTACATGAATATAATATTAAGGATTTTGAAAATTCCATTGACATATATTCACTTAATTTGTAAAAAGGATTAACTTTAAAGAATTATTATTGTATTTTTAAATCGATCAATTCTAACTTAGCCAAGTTAATTATGTAACCACATAATTTGGTAATTTATTATACATAGATATTTTATTACTCAGTCGTTGTTTTTCTAATTTAACTAGCCTAGTGTAAGGCTTATCAAGCTTTTCCTTACTTCGTAGGTTGTATTGATGCCTATTCTAGTTTGTAGGTAATTCCAACTCGTGTATTTCCAATTATACACGAATCATAGATTAACACACTACAATAATAATTATTTTTCACAAAAAATCGCAAGACCCACTTCCATCGTGTACAAAATTCGAATAGTTTGCTCGTGACATCCATGATCATTATGGTTGATGTAAATCTATGTGACATCCATGATCATTATGGTTGATGTAAATCTATGTGACATCCATGATCATTATGGTTGATGTAAATCTATGTGACATCCATGATCATTATGGTTGATGTAAATCTATGTGACATCCATGATCATTATGGTTGATGTAAATCTATGTGACATCCATGATCATTATGGTTGATGTAAATCTATGTGACATCCATGATCATTATGGTTGATGTAAATCTATGTGACATCCATGATCATTATGGTTGATGTAAATCTATGTGACATCCATGATCATTATGGTTGATGTAAATCTATGTGACATCCATGATCATTATGGTTGATGTAAATCTATGTGACATCCATGTACATTATTGTTGATTTATAAAAAACGGCTTAGACGATTTCGATAAAGCAGTTGTACCTGATTTACAAGAAACTCGGCATTAAAATTCTAACCAAGATCATTTAATTTTTCTAGGAATGTACTTAAATTTGAAAGCTCCATGGAGTAATAAAAATAATATATAGCCCTGCATTTTTTTTAAATTGTTATTTTATAAAAGTATATTGGAAATTCAAAATAATATTTTCTACGAAAATAAATAGGGCAAATAAGCGCTAGATAGCCCTTTCCGGGCTAAATCATTACACTAATGAATAAACAAATACAAGGGGTTCACCTACAGTAAACAGTGCTAGATATAGCTCCAAAAGGGCTAAGGTGGCAACACTGATCGAAAATCAAATTAATATTCAATTTCCTTTGACATTGACATTTCTATTATATTTTCTTTTTTAAATTGGCTTTGAGTTTTTTCAGATTAGCGTGTTTCTTTACGAGATATCCGTTCCGTTTCACGTTACATACCCCAAATATATATTATCGATTTTCTAAATATTGCAGGGCTTTAAAAATATGTTTTTATCATATAATAATTACATTTTGAATAAAGAGCATTCAATATCAATAAAACAGCAATCATTGATCTGGTTAGAATTTTTATTAATTTAAATACCGGTAACGGAACAAATCCTTTAAATGGGACCACCTCAGGAGTAGGTAAGTATACTCTTTTGAACTAAAAATGTTTTTATAGATGAACATACATAAAAAAAGCAAAAAAAATACAAAGTCGAACAAGCTCTTCTTTTTTAGCAATCGGTAAAAATTGATGACCTTAAAGTTCCGCGTGACGTCACAAGTCACATAGAAAATGTATCTATAGACTTCTATCATAGAACTTTGAACCCATCCCCGAGCATTGTCAAGGTTTATCTTGATCATTTATTATTTGATTGACAAAAAAATACGTGTCCAATATTTTTTGATAATCTACATAAATAACGGACTAAGTAATTATAGTAAGTAATGTTTTTTATCCATCCAGTCATCATACCTATTAAATTACTGGTGTCAGATTTCCACCTATGATGTAAGTATTTATCTACCATTTTGGGGTACCTACTCGTACGCGCGATTAAGTTTTGTCCCATATCCGTAAATGATTGGTATAGACCGAATCATATTCATATTCATTTTATTCCTAAAGAAATATTACACGTCATACACAATGAATACATTCATATATTAACAAACCTACTACATCATTATGTAGTGTTGTAAAATTAAAATGTCAATATAACATGTCAATAATCAAAAATCAAATATATTAATAAAGCCAAGTTACAAGTAAAATAATATACAATTCAAATATCAGATAGATGTCATAAATATTACATAATTATAAAAATATGAATTATAATATCAATGTTCAATATAAAAGCATTACAGATGCACAACAATAACAAACATTCATTTATCCAGGTAAATCAATAGTCTTCTCATGGAAAATTAAATTAACTCTGGTAATTTCAGAAATTCGGCTACTTCGTAAAATAAATGTTGTAGGAGCCATGCCTTCAGTTTGTTTTTAAATACAGCGACGGAAGATGCGTCACGCACGGGAGCAGGTAAACTGTAAATATATAACAAGCTTCCACAAGTAATTAAAGATGCTAGCTCTTACCACGTATTCAAAAGTAAACTAAAGGGGTTCCTAATAGAAAAGATTATCCTGAATATTGTAGTAAGCAATATTCAGGAATATTTAGATGACAAAATGTTAAAACGCTAAAACAGAAGGCAAACTTTGACTTTTATAAATGTAAAACTTGCGGCTGCAACCCTATCCATGGCTGTCTGTGTTAATGTGTGTGTTATTTGTTTGAATTTTGACATTTGTAATTATATTTTGTGACATATTATTAAATTCTTCAATTATTATTATGACATTACATATTTGCATGTCCAAGACGGATAGAATATAGTGAAACATTTAAGATTTTAAGACCTGTACTTTGTGCATACCTATATTCTGGCAAATAAATAACTTTGACTTTGACTTTGTAATAGACAGCAGGGCCACATATACCGATTTCTCTGACCTAGCTTGTGGCTCGGCATTGCGAGCAGGTCCATTCTACGATTACTCCTCAGGTTAAGCCTGGTGTACTCGCCTCGTGATTCAAACACATTCCAATTACACACACATTAAAATATATAAAGTAAATAATAATTGTTAAATAAATGTCAACATGTTCGAATAATTAACAATCATATCTAAATAATTAAGTTTTAAAGTCACAAAATTCTTTGTAGCTGTAGAACGCCTGCTCATAAGGCCAGCGTTTGAGTCGTGATCTAAAACTGCCCAAGGTAGGCAACGTGGTGATATAACCAGGTTATAAACTGTTGGACCCATGACTCTAGTTGACTCTGCTGATCTCTCCAGCGCGTGCGGCACCTCGGCGAGTCTTCCCTTGTACCGGGCACTAACAAGCGTCTTGTAAGAGGCTTGGTTCACTCTTACATACACCGCTACTTGAAATATTACCATTTTTATTTTTTTATTTATTTATTAGGCACTCATAACAGACTACAGAAAATACATGATATTTTTTTTTTTTTTACAATTTTTGACCGATTCTGTGGTCCAAAAGAATGAGCACACAGCATGGTGAACAGTTGTATAGGTACATATTATTACAAAATTTGATACTTAAAATAAAGAGAATGATAGAATTATTTCGTGAAAAAATAACCATTAATAACATAATTTTGACTTTATGGAAAAAGTGAAAATTTAAATTAATCCATAAAAGTTATACACTATTACTCAGTTGATAATTTGAAATGAAATGCATTTTACAGTGCAACACAATAGTTTAAATTACTGTATTGCACTGCATTATGGTTTGGAGACGAAAAATTTATACAAATTATTTCTAAATTATCTGAGACTAAGTCCGAACAAATCGAAATCCAGCTCATCAACGCCATCGCTGTCTCGGGCGCTAGAGCGGCATACATCATTGTAAGAGCGGCACATTCGAGAGACAGGGCTGTTGCAGGTGATATTACTCTTATGCAAAAGGTTTATTGAAAAGTAACGAGGTTCTCTCAATCTAAAGAATGCGTTAAAGTTGATCAAGCTAAGCAAATCTGGGCAGTCCACACTGCAGTTAACAATTTTGTGCAGATACAGTAGTTCGCTGACCTGTCGCCTTTTCTCGAAGGTTGTAAATTTGAAAAAGTTAATGCGGTCAATTTCAACAAGTCAATTTCCGGAAATGTCATTATTCCGAGCCTCTTAACCCTTAAGGTAGCAAGGTAATTTGAAGCTAAATAAAACAAAAAAAGTATCATAACTCCTTTATTAAGACTCTAAGGCACACAGGAAAAATAAAAATAAAAATCAAAACATCGCCATTTTAAAAAAAAAGCATGTATAATATACTATACAGTGCTACATATGTAGTGCAATGTATGAATATTGGCATGTATAGTATAATATACATCGCTACTTATTCCGTAACTTATGAATGTATAGTATACTATACAAAATTCAATAATTAGTTATTTTGGTGACAAGTCATAAAGCAATTTCTACCCTTGACTTAGCATAAAATGTACACTTAGTGCAAATAGTAATTGCTTGTCCTCCTTTGCGGTGTTTGCATAGGCGGTGGCAGTTTGCTAGTTGAGGCCAATGATAGAATTGATCATACCTCACATCATCTGTGGGTCTTACTACCACAGGCTTCCGGATTTTCTTTTCTTTAGTTCCAGCTCTTTGTTGTGAAAAATCATAAGAGATCTAAGATTGGTTTTTCATCTATAGCTCCGCAAATATTTCATATGTAAAGTCTTTCGGAAGATCCGACTTCTTTATTATTTTCTTTGTTTGATGGTGTCGTCGACTCAGATGATCCCTTTCCTTTCTTCTCTAGCTCTATTTTTTTCAATCAAAATCTTGTCTCCTCCTTGTAGTCTACTTTGCCTGATGGTCCTAAAATACCATATTGTTCTCGCAATAAATGCACAAGTTTCAGTGAGGTAAAATATTATTGACAAAATAGATAACACAAGCTGGCAATTTGATAGTCTTGCACAATGCTTACACACTTGCACACCTTTCTAGGTCCCCATTTTCAGGGTTTGTTGGGATTGTACTGACGTCGGCGACCCGCTTTTTTGCCCTTGTAGGGTACAGCCATTTCATAGACGCTAAATGAAACCGAGGAAACAGCGAACAGATCACAATTTGTTGACCTCGGAAAAACTTTGGCAAGTAGGTACTGAAGTGATGAGAACGGGTAGGTTCTTTCTAAAATCTCTTGCTGAGCCGAATCATTTGCGATAGTAATGTTTCGCTCATCCTCATCTGAGCAGTGTGTGATTTCAACCGGGCTGTCTAGTAAGTTGAGCCGTTCATTTGATGAATCTAGAGACGGTGCCGATTAGCTCGCTATAGATCCACGTATTTCATCTTCAGTGCTCTTTCCGTCACTTTTGTCAGAGCTAGCACTTAATTGGAGCACGGGTGATAAAATACGCCTAGCATATTTCTAAAACAAAAATAGCATCCATGCAAGCAAACGAAAACCAAAAAGCAAATGTTAGCGATTAAGCAAAAGAGTAAATATGCGGCATAATTTGATGTTAGTTGCAATGTTTTTTATCTAAAATTTTGATATAAATGTTTATGCAGGTTACTGCAGGGACCTACATTTGATGTAATTTGATTTTTGTGAAAGAAATGATTAATTCAATGTTTTATAAATCCCACACATGTTCACAAAAATTTAAAAACATATGCGCCCTAAATGTAGCAATGTATGGTATTCTATACACAACAAAACAACGCCAATTTTGACGAACTGTAGCCATGTATGGTATACTATACACTGAAATAAAACACAAAAAATCTGATGAAAAACTCGGTCCCAAAAGCGTGTTTTATGCATATGCGTAATTATCAAATATTTTTTAGTAAATATTATGAATAAAAATGTTATTATGTGCAGTGAAAATTATAAAATGACAATATTTTACCTTGAACATCTCGGTGCTTCACCGCTTATCTTAAAAGTTTGCCAATAAAATGTAACCGTCAAAGTCAATGTCGTTTTCTTTTTTGAAAATAGATGCACCTGGATACTATTTCACAGTACCAATCAAAATAGTTCGTAAACAAACACGAACTTTGAAACTAGATTTTTTCTAAATAAATGTATAGTATACTTAACAAAACTACCTTAAGGGTTAAAATGTGGTCGTGCCGTAACATCCTGCGGTATATTGGCGATTGCTCGGACTACGCGTTTTTGTAATGTAAATACACGCTCCCAATCTGCAGCTCTAACAAACAATTCCGCCCCATATTGGAGGAGGGAGTGTACCGCTGCGATGTAGCAAGATCGCACCGCTTCCCAGGGCACCACTTTGGTGACTAGGTTCAGGACAAAGCACGCGCTTTCCAGCTTCCCGTATAGTTTGTTTATGCGGGCTCATCTTCTTGGCGCCAGTGATCTTAGCTATAAACTACGCAAAACCCATCGTCTTGGCACTTTTTTTTACCCAATGTTGACTGAAGCTCACATAACAGCAGCACGAAGATTGGGTTTTGCGCAGATTGTAACTAACTTCACAGCCGCCCAGAAGTTTATTTCAGCTTGTATTAGTGCTTGATTTGTTTATACTCGGTCGAAAGTTCTCGAGTGGAGACTACGTAGCGTCAAGGGCAGCGTAAGACGTCCACACACAAGGTGGACGGATGACCTCATTAAGACCGCAGGATCGCGCTGGATGTAAGCCGCTGCCAACCGGTCTTATTGGATATCCATAGGGGAGGCCTATGTTCAGCAGTGGAGTTTTTATGGCTGATGGACGGATAGTTTATACGCACCCCAGACCATTGCGACTGGTCCTGCTCGTTGTCCCAGCGTCGGTAAAACTTTCCAAGAGCAACTGCGAAGTTGGAGGCTGGCAACTTTGTTCCTATTATAAGATTATCGACCCAGAAGCAATGCGCCGCTGAAAATTAATATAAATAATAATAAATGTGTATACAAGGGTACAGGGTTACTGCTCATCTATAATTAGCATCCTTTTAGAGGCTTATCCTGTACATCAAAACGAACTCGGAAGAATTCAAGATCAGAGTGAATAGGTATCTTCTTGGCTTACATACTCCATCTTCGACTACAACTTCGCCTTTCATCAAGCGAGTTAGTGACCAAATATAGCTCTATTGTGAATATAAATAAGTTTGTTGGTTTTTAGGGTTACGTATGGGTATCTTTTTTAGGGTTCCGTATGGTACTGCACCAGCCTTTTCTTAACAATCCACTGCAGGACGTAGGCATACCCACGAAGGGTGATTGGGCCATATCCACCACGCTGGCCCAGTGCGTGTTGGTGGATTCACATACGCCATCGAATTTCTTCTAAGGACGTATTCAGGTTGCCTCACGATGTTTTCCTTCATCGAAAAGCCAGTAGTGTGAAATTCCATATAAATTCCAAAGAACTCATTGGTACGGGACCGGGGATTTGAACCCTCCACCTCACGATTGTAAGGCAAGTATCACTACCTCTTGACCACCACGGCCGTATGGTACAAACGGTAAAAACCTTTTCACTCATGTCCTTAAGATATCCAGAATCTATTTGTCAGGAAATAATGATGGAAGTAAAGCATTCCAAACCCTGGCGGTCCGCATTATGAAGGAAGAAGCGAATCGCTTAGTACGAACAATTGCCTTGTTGACTTAGTAGAGTTGGTATTTTAGCAATTTTTGGCTTGTCTTGTTGGAGTTAGAATGACGATGGAGATGGAGGAATTAGGTCATGGAGTTCGAGCGCACACTCATCGAAATGGAGCCTATAGAAAATTGTCAAACACCTACTCCTGTATTCCAGGCATTTCAGTTTGGACGCGACATTCTTATACTAAAAAATACACGTTTGGATTTCATGGGACGACCTTTAGTGTGGGACGCGATATGAATCGACACATTGGTGTCGTCACACCTTCCTGACAGAGCAGACAGGGCTGTTGCAGCTAAACAACCTAAATCGTCGGACTTTTTAGTTGCAGCAGGGCTATTATAGGTCGTCGGATAGAATGTACCATTTTGCGCCGTTTGGGTTGAGACTTTAAGTCCGTGGGAGCCGGACGCTTTTATTTTATAGAAAAAAGGCGTTTGGTAGTGGTGACACGTGACAAGAATGCTGAAGTCTACTTTGCCCAAAAGCTGAGTATTGCTATTCAGCGAAGAAATGCTGCCAGCATTCATTTCAAACTAGGTTTTATTTTATTTTGTAGTTTTTTTTTAGTTTAAGTTTTAGTATTCGTTTTTTAGGTTTCCGTACCTAAAACGGAAAAAAACGGAATCCTTATAGGATCACTTTGTTGTCCGTCTGTGTGTATGTCAAGATATCTCGAAAACGCGTTAAGATATCGAGTTGAAATTTAAACTGTATCCTCCTGAGACCCAGAGCATAAAAAATCATACTACTAATCTGATTTTTAGTTTACATGCTATTGGGAGTATCAGGATTATGGGAAAAATATTTGGAAAAATCCTCCCCCACCCAAATCGCCAAAATGGGAGGTATCACGGGTGATACCTTGGGTCTCAATCAGATCACTACCGGTCGAATATATTTTTTTTCAATAATACTTTTAATGGTTAAAACCCACAGAAACAGTTCGTGATAACATAAAAATATAGATATATATTACATTGGAGCTGATCGAGCTTAGCTAGATGCCACTGAGCATCCACCATCACATAATTAGTTCATATTTTAGTACATTTTATAAGCATCACAATGTATGAATTATACGTGTCTATGCTTTTGTAGATGAAAGTGTAGGTAACTACTGATAGTGAAATATGAACTACATAAGATTAACTTAGATTTCAGCTGAAAGAAGCTCTCTAGACATGAATTATTTTTCCTGGATGGTACATGAATTGACCGACTCTCGGACAGCTTTTCTTTAGCAAATTTTTATGTTATCAGAGCTGTACGGTGAATTTATTTTGTCTATCGCTTTCTCGAGCTTTTATTATTTACAGAATACATGCTATTTTTAATTTTGTTGGACTAAAATTAATAATACTTAATTTTTTTTGGGAAATTTATTCACGTGATCATCTTACTAAAAAGTCATTATCCAATAGTGGATCATGATCCGAAAGGGAGGTAAAAGAGTTTCCTGAGCGTTTCCAAGCTAAGAATCTATAATCCACCTGCCTACCACAAAATTTTGTAGACAAAACTTCTAGAAGCTTTGGTATACCAAATCTTCATACTACATGGCCAGCCATGAGCCATCAAACCTTCAGCAAGACCTTCGTCATGTAGTAGCAGACATATTTTTGATATATTATAGCTATTTACTACAATTTAAGATGATACAATTTGCCAGAAATTAAAAATTTTGATCATGATCCAAATATTAAAAATGTCAATTTTGAAGTCGTAAGTGCCCAAGGTATCACCGGTGATATGAAAAATAAATCAAGTTCTTTTCTTATATAATGATATTTTTTTTATTTTCTTTTTATAAATAACGAATGATCAACTTCTAAACTATACAAATAAAACAATAAAGTGACCAAAAACTAGTTAAAATAAAAAATATTTTGTAATATCTACGGGCATGTCATTGTTTTCAAAAAACTTCATTTTCAATACAAGATAAATAGTAGGAAATAGCTACAAATTGATAGTTTGCCTTATTTAAATTAAAGATAATATCAATAAGTATGTGATTGAACCCTTAATTCCGACAAAAATCTTTTAAAAAAGCAGAAATATTTTTTTTTCGCAAGGTATCACCGGTGATACCCTGGGTCTCAGGAGGGTATACGAATATCTATAGTTTCTTGCAGTTGTGTAAAAGAAAAACTTCTCAGTTATCGTTTAAAAAAATTAGAGCTGTTTATGTCTTAAAAAACCGCATATTTTGACACTCAAAAAAATCAAAACCTACAGGATACTTTATGTTGACATAGAACTATGAAATTTGGCAAGAAGCATTGTCTCAGAGTACAAATATAGGAATAAAACTGAAAACTGTAAATTTTTATTTAAATCACAAAAAATAGGACCTCAAAATTCATAAAATATGGGTTCAAATTTCAAAATGAGTAAATCGTATCATGTAAGGTATCACATAAAAGACCTTCATTAGCACCTGCTAAAACTGGTTTTTAATAATTTTAACAATGTGTTATTTTCTATGTATGACGAGAAAAGTGAAAAAATAAATAACTTTTTTGTCGATGGTTGTACAGGGTTATTTTTAAC
Organism: Hypomecis punctinalis; assembly: GCA_949316475.1. Lineage (NCBI taxonomy): Eukaryota > Metazoa > Arthropoda > Insecta > Lepidoptera > Geometridae > Hypomecis > Hypomecis punctinalis. The sequence goes on from OX438822.1 coordinate 6,744,613, forward strand.
CAATTAGCATCCTTCTAGGGGCTTATTCTGTACATAAAAACTAACAGCTTTTGTGCCAAGACTTTCGTCAAAACTAAAAAAAAAAATCAGCTGTTCCATACATTTTGTTGCGGGTGAACTAAATTTTTTATAGAACAACAATTTCTTTTTTGAGTTTTGACGAAAGTCGTAGAACAAAAGTTGTTCGTTTTTATGTACATAATAAGCCCCTAGAAGGATGCTAATTGATTAGAAATAACCGTATAGAAATAATAGTACAGAATTTAACAACTTACTTAAAGCGCCACCCTTTTATGGTGGACATTCCGCGCGTTTCGAATCCTCATTCCTCATACGAACAGCAGGAATGTGGAACGCTTTGCCTGGGTCTGTCTTCCCGATAAAGTACAACGTGAGTGTCTTCAAATCCCGAGTAAATAGGTATCTTCTAGGTAAGCGTGCTACACCCTAGAACGGAAATCTGCTTAACATCAGGCAGTGTGTAGTCAAACGCGAACCTATTCGAAATAAAATAAAAAATAAATAAAAAAAAATTCTTCCCAATTTCGTGAAATTTTCTGGATTTGTACGGAACAATTTGTGCAAGCCTGACTTGTCAGGTTTTTTTGTTCAAGTAGGTTATTTAATATTATATAAAGTCATAGTGGAAAGTACCATTTAAGTTTTTTTTTTGTTTTTCTGTGTAAATAAAACTCAGGTTCATAAATTGTTGAAAGCCTTTCCAATATGTAATATTAGAGTAAGAAAAAGAATTGTTCTTACCAGATATAACAACATTGGAGCTGATGAGCGACCCTCCGCAGATGTACTTGTAAGGTCTCATGTTTTTGATGTAGATGGCTGCGTGCCAGGGAACCTCCCCCACTTTTGCTGTTTGGCCGCCTATCACCAACTGGGTGCCCTCTGGTATTAGTGTTCCGCATTCTAAGTAAAAATAAAATAAATTCAGCCGATTTATTCAAATCTTACTATGTTCGGACAAAAATGGCTCATCCGAATGCAAGCATTGAAATCTAGATTTCAATGCTTGAATTGCAGAAGACTGAGCCGTTTTTGTTGACTGAACACTTTAGGGTTGATTTTTCAAAAACGGCTCAGCCGATTTTGATAAAATCAAAAAAATCTAATTAAAAAAGATTTTTCTGATTCGATTAAAAATTATATTAGTTAAACACACACATAAAAAATACAAACAGACGGACATAGAACCTCATTCTTTTTGAAAGTCGGTTAAAAACGTCCATAATCGAATTTAGTAACTACCTTTATTTTTGATATCGGTTAATAAATCAAGAAGTCGAACCTGGAATGCAAGTTGGGACGTTGTTCCATTCTCCATCCACGCAGAGCATGTACTGCAAAGCTGTGACGGAGTAGTAGTGTGGCCGACACCGCGGATTGAGTACTACAGTTCCCATCTGCTCATACTTATTGCAAGCCGGCCTATGCTTGCAGTAATTAAGAAGTAGGTATTTTATTACTTCGAACTAAAAATTTATAGTCTGTAAAGTCAGTTTACGGACGATTATTTTATTTTTAGGATTCCGTACCTCAAAAGGAAAAACGGAACCCTTATAGGATCACTTTGTTGTCCGTCTATCCGTCTGTCCGTCTGTGTGTATGTCAAGGCTCTTTATCTCGGGAACGCGTAAAGATATCGAGTTGAAATTTAAACTGTATACGTATGTCTATGATTTCTCACAGTTGTGTAAAGGAAAAACTTCTCAGTTATCATATAAAGAAGTTATAACCGTTTATGTCGTAAAAAACTGCATATTTCGACACTCACAAAAATCAAAACCTTTAGGGTACTTCCCGTTGACATAGAACTATGAAATTTGGCGAAAAGCATCATCTCAGAGTACACATATAGGAATGAATCTGGAAACTGTACTTTTTTATTTAAAAACTTTCTTTTTGTGATAAACATTTCAAAATTTGACGCGTTCGCAGGATTTGAACCTGCATCCTCTGGGACTCCGGCCCAGATGCTTTGTCAAATTAAGCTAAAACGCTCTCTGCGAAGGCGTCAAATTAGTGAGTGTTTATCATTTTTACCAACTACTACATTGTTGGAAGCGCCATTTGTGAGAACTGCTTTAAACCAGTCAGTCACTTAATGTGAAATTATTAGAACTTCTTACCATTAACGAGAAATGACGCATTGCTTAATCAATGAAATTATTTTATCGTGCTTCACACATTAGGTGTATAAAAACTTTCTTTTTGTGATAAACATTTCAAAAATTGACGCGTTCGCAGGATTTGAACCTGCATCTTCTGGGACTCCGGCCCAGATGCTTTGTCAAATTAAGCAAACAAATTATCACAAAAAGAAAGTTTCTATACACCTAGTGTGTGAAGCACGATAAAAATAATTTCATTTTTATTTAAATCACAAAAAATAGGGCTTCAAAATTATAAATATAATATAAAATATAGGTTTGTGGGCGGGTGCTCCTATCAGAAGGTTTTCCTGTAGTGAGTGAAACGCCAATATCCAAATAAGTAACTTCATTATTTATTAAAATCTAATTTCTTATGTCCTAACTTAACTATTTACCTATAAATATTCATGGCGCGAGCATCTTGTAATTTGAATCTGCAATCAGTGCAGTTGCGGAAGCGAGGCGTCCTATCTTCCGTCTCTGTCGCGAACTATAAAGATATAGGCAATTCGACGAGCTCGCCAGTATTGATTCTATGTCCAAAGCGAGTGCACGTCGCTCGTCGCTCCGCTCTAATCTTCGCGCGCTGCGTGTGCGCATCGCTTCGCCCCTCGCCAGTTGGCAGTCGCGCGCTCGGCGATGCACACGTGTATGCATGATGTTATGCTCCCACATCACCCCCGCTCAAAAAAATCGTACGGTGGGTCGGACGATTCTACCACTTCGCGTGATATAGGGCTGCTTCGGTGGCGCGACAACTGGCTGGTCTCGAACTGTTGGTAAAACGACGCTTGTACTCGCAGTTGTCGATTTACTCGAGTCTTCATCTTGCTCGTCGAGTAAATATGCAGGCTTGAGTCGGTCGATCGAGATTACAGTGGAGCGTAGCGGTAGCTGAATCTTGAAGTACTTTTCATGCTTCTCCAAGACAAGATAGGGTCCCTCGTACGGTGGCGTGAGCGGCTTCTTGACACAGTCGACTCGGACAAATACATGTGTGCAGGTTGACAGGTCTTTGTGTACGAACGGAGTGCGTGTCGATGTCTGCTGTTGTGCTGGCGCTAGCGACTTCATTGTTTGCGCCATCTTTTTAATGAGCTCTGCTGGTTCATCTGCGTTCTTTGTAGGCACGAAAAAATCAGCAGGCAGTCGTAGCGTCGCTCCGTATGTACACAAGGCAGGGCTCATGTTTGTCGCCTTATGTACTGCTGCGCGCAGGCCCAGTAAAACTGTGGGCAGCTCTTGGCTCCAATTGGCGCTAGCTCCTCTTGCCATCAGCGCGCTCTTCAGCGTACGGTGCCAGCGTTCTATTTGCCCATTTGACTGGGGATGGTAAGCAGTTGTGCGTATTCTGGCGACGCCCAGCTTCTTCATCAACTCGTGGAATAACGAGGATTCAAACTGGCGTCCTCTGTCCGTCGTCAGCCTCAATGGACAGCCGTATCTGCAGATCCAGTGCTCGTAGACTACTCTGGCTACGGTCTCTGCTGTGATGTTGCGCACTGGAACTGCTTCAGGCCACTTGGTGCGTCGATCGATCATGGTGACGATGTAGGTGTGTTCTTCTGATGGTACTAGCGCTCCTACGATATCGACGTGAAGATGCTCGAATCTTCCCGCTTCTTGGAATTGGCCCAGAGGTGCGATAGTGTGGCGCTGTATCTTGCTCTTCTGACAGCCAAGACAAGTTCTAGCCCATTTCGAAACATCGGCGTTCATATTCGGCCAAAAATATCGCTGCGCTACCTGTTTTCTTGAGTTACGTATGCCTGGGTGACTCAGTTCATGAAGCGCTTTGAAGGCAGCTTCTCGAAACGATGTAGGCAAGTACGGTCTCGGATCGCTTGTTGACATCTCGCAGTGTATGGGTTTGATAACGCCTGGCAAAGTTACGCGAGCAAACTTCAAGTTGTTTCTTGCTCGTAATAGTTTCAACTCGTCGTCTTGTTCTTGATAATCGGCGAGTTGTTGATAGTCGAGTGTAGAAGTGCAAGTAATTGTCTCAATTCTTGAGAGAGCGTCGGCGACTGGATTCATTGCTCCCTTCACGTACTGTATGTCTGAGCAAAACTGGCTGATGAACTGCAGTTGCCTCTCTCGTCGCGGTGTGTCACTGTTGCTCGGTGCTTTTGATAAGGCGTAAGTAAGTGGTCGATGGTCGGTATGAATAACCACTTCAGCTCCTTCTATATATCTTCTAAAGTGCTTGACAGCGGTGTACATCGCTAGAAGTTCGCGGTCGTACACGCTGTACTTTCTTTGTGCTTCACTCAGTGTCTTCGAGAAGAATGCTATTGGATGCCATGCTGAGTCTTGATACATCTGGACAACGCCACCGATACTTTTCTCTGAGGCGTCGGACATAATATGTAGCTTCGCTCCTGGTATAGGATGAGACAATGTCGTCGCTTGTTTGATGCTGTCACGACATTGTTTGAAAGCTTCTTCTGCTGCAGGAGTCCACGTGATTGGCGTTTTGTCTTTCTTTTTTGTATTGTGTAACAGCTTGTTGAGTTCTAACTGTTTCTCTGCTTGATGTGGCAACGCATCTCTGTAGAAATTGATCATCCCCAAAAATCTTCTCAATTCTTCTATTGTTTTTGGTTTGGGAAATGATGAGATGGCTTCTGTCTTCTCTTTCGGTGGTCGGATGCCGTCTGCAGACACGTGATAGCCGAGGAAATCTAATTCTTGCTTTCCGAGCTCGCATTTTTCAATGTTGATAGTGAGTCCAAATTCCATCAGGCGCTTGAATATCTGATGCAAATGGCGCTTATGACTTTCTTCATCTGGCGAAAACACGATGACATCATCAATATAGCAGAAAGTGAATTCGTCTAGGCCTCTGAGTACTTGGTGCATGAAGCGCTGGAACGTCTGAGCGGCGTTGCGTAGTCCAAACGTCATTGAAGTGAATTCAAACAGTCCGAATGGAGTAGTGATTGCAGTTTTCTGTGCGTCTTCTTTGCTTGCCATTGGAATCCAGTAATAGGCCTTCTTAATGTCTAATTTCGAGAAGATCTTCATGCCGTTCAATCTGAATGTGAAATCTTGAATTCTCGGAATTGCATAGCGATCTGGTGACGTCATCGCATTGAGTAAGCGATAATCACCGCAGATGCGTAGTTGTCCGTCCTTCTTCTTGACAATGTGCAGAGGATTGGCCCAGGAACTGTTAGATGGACGACAGACACCCATGTCCATCAAGCGCTCGAACTCTTTCTTTGCTTCAATATATTTTTCAGGCGTTAGTGGTCGCGGTCGGACGTGAACAGGTGGCCCAGTTGTTTCCAAGTGGTGCGTGACGTCATGTTGCGGCGGTTTCTTGAGCGACATCGGCCTCTGAATGTCTGGATACTGCTTTAGTATATCGCTGAACGGATGATTCATGTTGATGACATGTACTGCTGAGTCATCGCTGCGGATCGAAAGCGTCTTGATTGATAGCTTGGTCAGCCCGTCAATCAATCTCTGGCCCTTCAGGTCCACCAGAATATTGTGATGTCGTAGAAAATCAGCTCCAATGATAGATCTTCTGACGTCAGCGATCACGAATGTCCACGAGAAATTGCGTCGTAAGCCCAAGTTCAGCTGGTAAGTTTTCTCGCCATAGGTCTTTATTGTACTGCCATTCGCTGCGTACAACTTGTAGTCGGTCGGGGAATGTCGCTGGTTCGGTTTGACAGCCAACACGGAGATCTCGGCGCCAGTATCGATGAGGTAACGTTCTCCGGTTTGGCGGTCAGTAACGCTCAGGCGGTTACTATGAATTGCTTCGACAACGGGTCCCGCCGAATCCGATGTCCTTTCTAGTTTTCCGACGTCTGTGATTGGCTCTTCCAGGAACACGGCGATTCGCACTTCATGGCTCGGTTGCGGAATCTATAATGGTAGCGACACAACCAATCTGCATCGCCAGGCTTTCGCGATTTGCTGTTGCTTCTGGACTTCGATCTTGACCGATTTCGGAAGTTACGCCGGCATACCTCTTGCGCTCGTAGATCTGCGATTTCAAGCGTGAGCTTCTCGAGTTGCTTCATCAGTGCATCGATCTTGGCATCTTCTGCTGATCTGGCAACCACTTGCAGTCCTAGGCGCTGCATCGTTAATTCCACCCTTGAAGCAAACGTATCCCAGGTAAAATCGAAGCTTCAACTCGAACGGTTCTTAATTCGGGGTCACCAATGTGGGCGGGTGCTCCTATCAGAAGGTTTTCCTGTAGTGAGTGAAACGCCAATATCCAAATAAGTAACTTCATTATTTATTAAAATCTAATTTCTTATGTCCTAACTTAACTATTTACCTATAAATATTCATGGCGCGAGCATCTTGTAATTTGAATCTGCAATCAGTGCAGTTGCGGAAGCGAGGCGTCCTATCTTCCGTCTCTGTCGCGAACTATAAAGATATAGGCAATTCGACGAGCTCGCCGAAAAGGTTCCACTCCGCTCCCGCTCGCCGCGCCGTACGGACGTCTCCAGCGCTCCGCTCCTGCTGCCCGCTCCGCCCTGTGCGGGGTCTGCCTCAGTCGGCCGCCGAGTCTCCGAGTCTGTGCACCGATTGCCCGGCAACGTGTTGTTTGAGCTAGCCTAGTGCAAGCGCAGATATTCACGTGCCGCGGTAACTCGTGAGTGCCGGACTTGCTCCGTGCTACGAGTCTTCGCAGTGCAGAGCTCGCGCCATCCAAACCGCTCTTTTCAGAGCGTTCTTAGTTTCTATACACAACCGCTCTTTTCAGAGCGACCCATCGAGTTTCTAATCGATAAAATCCACGTTTAGTGGTCGTTCAGTGGATACGTAACCGTGCCAACGAAGCTGAGCGTACGCTGACCCGGGGCGTACGTTTTTCCCCCTTCAGGGGAACAACGAAACCCGGCTGGGTCTGGAACCACCGGCCTTGGGGACGGCCCTCGCCGACACCAGACATCTCCTTCCCACCCTACCCATCCTTTACCTATTCCTCGGGTGTGTGTTTGGCTTGGACGGCCGGCCTAAAAACCGGAGTCCCTGCCTCTCCCCTGTGGCAGCTAGGGCCGTTAGGCACACAACCGGTTGCACATTAAGATTGGCAACCGGGACACGTTAGGTCACACATAGGTACCCACCTCCTTGCCTATACCCGGCAAGGAGACCTCTCATTCTTGCCCCCGCCGGGGACCTCCTCCCCCGGCGCACCTCTCTCTCTCTCCCGTAAGCCATGGCAACCCCGAAGGATTTGAACGACCTCGATGAGGCGCTCAATTTCATCCGGGCTGCCTACGTCTCCCGCGACAATGGCGCCGCCATTGCCGAGTTCCTTCGCGCCACAAAGCGCAATCTCTCAGGCCTAGAGCCTGTAGCCCCGACCGCCCCTCAGGCCCACCCCCGCCCCACCGTCAAGGCTGCCCCTCCACCCGCGACCCGCCAAGTCTCGCCTAAGAGCAAGGCTGCGGCCGCCCGCCTAACGCCCGACTTCAGAGGGCCCGCTTCACGGGCTCTTGCAACCCCGAGTCCCGACCGCGGTCGGAGCTCTGTCACTGACCGCTCCCACCGCGGGCGGTCTCGGTCCACCGCTCCAGCTAGGGCTAAGCCCTACGACAGGAGCCGCTCCCCCCGCCCACGATACCGTGAGCTGACTCCCTCACCCATCATTGAGGGCCAACATCTGGTCCCGGCGGTTGCCGACTTCCCCGAGTCCCCCGATCCTCAAATGGAAGAGGGCGAAGTCCCCGACACCGACTTCACCGTAGTGGAGCGGAAGAAGAAGAAGCGGCCCGCCGCTTCCTCCTCTCCCCCGCCCCCGTCCAAGGTCCCATGCCCCGCGGCCTCCACCGCCACCCCGTCTCAGCCCGGTCCCTCCAAGAGCCAGAAAGCTCCAAGAGCTCTCACGCTCGTCGAGAAGGACAAATGGCTGTATGTGTCCCGTCGCCTGACCGAACTGGAAATCCCCTTCAAGGGTAAGCCAGTTCGCGAAGGCATCGAAATCTTCGTCCCGACGCCCGATCACTACAGGGCGGCCACCCGCTTCCTTCGCGAGGAACACCTGCATTTCCACATGCAGGCCCTCGAGGAGGAAAAGGTGTACCGCGCGGTGATTCGCGGCATCCCCAAAGAGATCCCCACCGAGGACATCCTATCGGATCTCCTCGCCCAGGGACTCCCCGCCCGACAAGTCCACCGCATGACCAGCGGTAGGACCAAGAAGCAGCTAGACATGGTGCTAGCTGTTCTCGACAACAGCCCGGAGGGCAAGAAGATCGAGCTCATTCGCTCGGTCTGCCGGCTCACCGGCTTCAAGATTGAGGCCCCTCACAAACGGGGCGTCCCGGGGCAGTGCCACCGCTGCCAGAGATATGGCCACGCAGCGCGATTCTGCCACGCAGAATACCGCTGCGTGAAATGCGCAGGTGCGCACAGCACGTCAGAGTGCTCGCGCACCAAACAGGACCCCACTCCGCCTAGCTGCGTCCTTTGCGGGACCCAGGGGCACACCGCGAATTACCGCGGCTGCCCCATGGCTCCAAAGGCCGTAAAAGGCCAAAACAAGCCAAAGCCCAAGGGCAGACGCCCGACTCGGCCTAATCCTCCCACACAGTCCAAGCTCCAGCTTGCGACTCCCCCTCCCACTTTCGTGGATGCCCCTACCCCGGTAGACAACGCTTGGCAGCGTACAAAGCCCCAACGGGGACCCGCGCCCAAGCCTGAGCTACCGCGCCCACAGATCCAAAACCGCGCCCCGGCGCCCCCCGCCCCCAAAGCCGCCACCAAGGCCGCTAAGCCCGCCCCGTCAGGTGCCGTCGCGAATAGCTCCTCCATGAAGGACTATATCGTCGACTTGGAATTCGCTAATGAATTCCTAACGCACCTCTCCATCGTGGATCCCGCCGAACTCGCCGTATTCACGGCCAAGGTCCGCGCCAACCCCTTCAACACCGCCCAAATCATGGCCGAACACCGCACACTCCTCGACCATCTCAAGGTCCACGGAGCCGCCATGGTTAATCTTCTTAAGACGTACTATGGATAGTACACCCTTAAGAGAAAAGCCTCACTCCCTATCCTTGGCATGGTTCAATGCCAACGGCCTCTTCAGTGACCACAAGGACCAACGCGCCTTGATACACCAATTTGTCTCCACCCATCAGGTGGACATAATGCTAGTGAGCGAGACCTTTCTAAAGCCCAGTAGGAGGGATCCCAAGATCGCCAACTACTCGCTGGTTCGTAGTGACAGGACCACCGCTCCGAAGGGCGGTACCCTGATCTACTACAGAAGGTCTCTCCACTGCATCCCAATAGACACCCCACCCCTCATAAGCCTGGAAGCTTCCTGTTGCCGTATCTCGATGACCGGTCATCAACCCATCACCCTTGTTTCTTGTTATCTCTCTGGTAACAAATCATTCGAAAGAAGCGACTTTGAGTCGCTTCTGTCCCTCAGTAGCGCCGTCATTCTGGCAGGCGACTTCAACAGCAAGCACATGATCTGGGGCTGCAATGCGACCAACCCGAAGGGCAACCATCTCTTCTCCCTCTCCGATGAGCTCAATTTTGACATCATCGCACCCAGCACCCCGACATACTTCTCCTATGACGTTGACCGCAGACCCGACATACTGGACTTGGCGCTTCTAAGGAACGTAACTCTCCAGTTGCGCTCACTAGAAGTGATCCATGAACTCGACTCGGACCACAGACCTGTCTTGATGAGACTAGGCCCTGACCCGACTGACAGACCCACCCGAACCAAGACCGTGGTGAGCTGGGAGCGTCTAGGCTCAGCCCTGGAAGCCATCAGCTCACCCGACCTTGATAGGATCCCTGACAATATAGTCACCCCCGACGACGTTACCCTCTCGGTAGACGCCCTCACAAGCCACCTCCGCACCACTATTCGTGAGTGTTCCAGGCAGATCCCAGTCGAGACCATGGATCGACGCTGGGCCCTGCCGGAGGATGCGAGGGACCTACTGAAGGCCAAACACGCCGCCACTAGGGCATACGACTCTCGTCCCTCCGAAGAGAACAGAGCCACTTTGCGGTATTACGAGCGTGCCGTAAAAAACCGCATAAGTGAACTCCGTAATCAGAGGTGGGAGAGCCTGCTTTCGGAGATCCAGCCAACCCACCAGGCATACTGGCGGCTGGCTCGAACTCTGAAGTCTGACGTAGTGACAAACATGCCACCCCTCACCCGTCCCAATCTACCTCCTGCTTTCGAGGATGCGGACAAGGCCGAGTGCCTGGCCGACAGCCTCGAAGCGCAGTGCAGCCCCAGCTTAGACTTGGTCGACCCTGCTCACCTCGATACGGTGAACAGAGAAGTCGAAGAAAGATCCTCCGTTCCCCCCACTGATACCCTCGAGCCTGTCACGGCCTCCGAGGTCGAGTCGATCATCAAGGGCCTCCACGCCAGGAAAGCCCCCGGTGCCGACGGCATCAGTAACAAAGTGCTCAAGCACTTCTCCGTCTCACTTGTATGTCTTCTAGTCAGCATCTTCAATGCGGCTATGAACAACTGCATGTTCCCCGAAACATGGAAGTCCGCCGACGTCATCGGCATCCATAAGCCCGGCAAGAAGGCTTCCGAGCCCTCTAGCTACCGTCCCATCAGTCTCCTCAGTACCCTGGGGAAGATCTATGAGCGCATCCTTCTGAAGCGCATCTGGTCCCACATAAAGGACAACAATCTCCTTCCCAACGAGCAGTTTGGCTTTAGGGCCAAACACTCTTGTGTTCAACAAGTACACCGCATCACGGAGTACATTCTCGAAGGCTTCAATAAGAAACCCAGTCACGGTTATCTTGTCAAGCCCAAGCCTCAGGGGACCGTAGCGGTCTTCCTGGACGTAGCGAAAGCTTTCGACAAAGTCTGGCACAACGGCTTGGTCTACAAGCTGTTCGCCAAGAAATTCCCCGACCGACTTGTATTTATAATACAAAACTTTCTCTCTTGTCGAAAGTTCTCCTACAAAGTCGAGGGAGCTCGCTCGGCCCCCCGCCCGATCTCTGCTGGAGTCCCTCAAGGCTCAGCAATGGCCCCCGTTCTCTACTCGCTCTATACGAGCGACATTCCTCGTTCTCCCAACGTTGAGCTTGCGCTCTTCGCGGATGACACCGCTCTCTATTCTAGAGGCTGGAAAAGGAACGTTCAGATGCTCGATATCCAAAGAGCTCTCTCTAAGCTCGGTGACTGGTTCAAGAACTGGGCCATCACTGTCAATCCCGACAAAAGTGCAGCCATGTACTTTCATCCCGAAAAGCTCAGGAGCAATCCGCGTAAGCAACTCACGCTTAACGGAAAGCCTATCCCTTGGGCCCCTACGGCCAAATACCTTGGCGTGACCCTTGATCGACAACTCAACTTCTCCAAGCACATTCAGATTGTCCGCAACCGTGCGGCCTTCTTCTTAGGACGACTCAGTCCTCTCCTCAATGCGCGCAGTAAAATGTCCCTTAGAAATAAGGTGACAATTTACAAAACGTGCATTCGCCCCGTTATGACCTACGCTTCCGTGGCCTTCGGTCACGCTTCCTCCATCGACCTGAACAAGCTTCAGGTCATCCAGAATAGGTTCATTCGCAAAGCGGTCGGAGCTAGCTGGTTTATGCGAAACTCTGACCTGCATTGCGACCTCGAACTCCCCTCCATTACCCAGTACATCAAGTACACTTCTCGCCGCTACTTTGATAGGGCTCCTCATCACCCCAACCCACTCGTAGTCCAAGCTTCGGACTACACGCCAGACACTACACACCCACCTCCTCTCCGTCGCCGCCCCAAACATCTCCTGGGCGACCCGGATGACCCCATCGCCGTAGTCACCTCTGCGGCGCTGGGGTCACCCGATCCGACAGCTCCCTGCAACAGGAAGTATTCCGTATTTGGTATAGGCGCCGGTTACCAAAGGCACACAATCAGACACCGACCCCGCCGGCGAGGTCGAGGACCCTCAGGATCTGTTAGAAGATCGGTTAGATTCTCTCCAAATAGTCAATCAGCTCAACCTATTAGGGCCACAGGGCACACCCCTTCTGGGGTGCCCGGGCAAGTCTGATCTCCCCCGCCGGGTGACGGCCCAAGCCGAGGTCCGTACCTTCTCAGGTGCCCTTGCGCTAGTCACCCTATAACCTAATCTTAGGGCTCAGCCGCCTTCTGCGCTCGCCCATGCCCGGTAAGCTGTAGAGGCCTCAGAGGCCAACAGCTCTTAGTCATTCAAAAAAAAAAAAAAAAAAAAAAAAAAAAAAAAATCGACGAGCTCGCCAGTATTGATTCTATGTCCAAAGCGAGTGCACGTCGCTCGTCGCTCCGCTCTAATCTTCGCGCGCTGCGTGTGCGCATCGCTTCGCCCCTCGCCAGTTGGCAGTCGCGCGCTCGGCGATGCACACGTGTATGCATGATGTTATGCTCCCACAGGTTTAAAATTCAAAGTGCGTAAATCGTATCATGTACGGTATCATATAAAAGAGCTTCATAAGCACATGCTAAAACAGGTTTTTAATTATTTTAACAGTTTTCGATGAATGACGAGAAAAGTAAAAAAAAAACTTTTGTCGATGATGAATGAGTATAGAGATTTTAACAACGTAATTTCCAATTTTGTGAATTTTTCTGGATTTGTACGGAACCCTCGGTGTGCGAGCCTGACTTGCACATGTCCGGTTTTTTTCATAAGCGGAACGCTTAGGCCGATGATGCCTCTCTATCGTTTGTTCCGTGCTCTCGCTTTCACGTTGGGCTCAGACGGATCGTGACAATGAGTTATGCTTTTTCTTGTGTCCAGCCGTTATCTATTATATAAAAGGCTTCCCTGAGTGACTGACTGACAGACAGCCTACAGCCTAAACCCCTTAAGATATAAGCTTGAAATTTGGAATATATTGTACGACGTAATGGAGCACTAAGGAAGAAAATTTTGAAAAATCGATCTCTAACGGGGTAAAATGGGCCCTTTTCGTTTGTATGTATCTTTTTATTCCCTGTACTGAATGACTTGTAACTTTGTAAGCATACTTTACAGACGAAATAAAAAATATGTTTGTTCCTGTTTATCCGAATTTTTCTTATCTAAGGGGTCAAATAAGGTCCCATAGTTGGTGAAAAAAGCGTCAATTACATCCAACCAGCTGAACAGTTATAGTTGAAATTTGGTATGAAGGAAGTACACAGAGTGTTATTAAACGGGAACTATTAATATCCAGGAAAATTTAAAGGGTTCCTTGGGGATAGCCAAAATTAATCAGTTTAGGCTGCAGCCCAAACCGCTGAAGATATAAACTTGAAATTTGGAATATACGCACATCGTACGACTTAATGAAGCACTAAGGATGAAAATTTTGAAAAACCGTCCTCTTGCGGGGTAAAACGGGCCCTTTTTGTTTGCATGTAAATTTTTATTCCCTGTACCGATTGACATGAAACTTTGTATTCGTGCTTTTGAGAGAAACCAAAAAATACGGTTGTTCCTTTTTTTCCGAACTTTTCTTAAAATTTTTCCTGAGGGGTCCGATACTTCCCAAAGTTGGTGAAAAAGCATCGATTACAGGTTACGGTTACGGATGAAAACAAGTATGTAGGAAGCACACAACATGTTTCAATACTGGAACTATTATCATCCCGGAAAATCTACAGGGTTTCTTAAGAATAGCTAAAATTAATCAGTTATAATATAAAGCTAAGATAAAACGAGTAAATGAATTCTAACGAAATTTGGTACGAAGCTAGACAATAACACAAATTACCACTTAGAGTACTGCTATCCCGGAAAATTTGAGTTGGTCCTTCGGGATATCAATTTCTTAAAAAAATACTAACTGTTCGAAAATTAATGCAATTTTGTTTCAAAATAGCCCACCATTTTAACTAATAAATTACTATTGGCGTGCTGGGAAAAGTCCCGGATTCTTTATCCGCTAAATTAATCGTAACCCTGAATAAGCGTAAAAAATTACCTGAATGCGCTTTTTTTCCAGAATGTAGTGAAGTATCTAAAATAAAATTAATATAATGATTCATCCATAAATGGGGCAAAATGGGTCCCATAGTTTACAGATTTTTTTATTTTGTGAGCTAATAGTCTTAAACATAGGGTATATACGGGTCAATATACTTACTTTACTATGGGATCAACCTTGAAAAGCGAAAATCACCTACCTATTTCATACATTTTGTCGCGGGTCGATGAATTTTTTGTGTTGAACAGTTGATTTTTTACCGACGAACCACCGGAGGAGGTATACGAGTACAATTCGACGCGTATATATTTTATGTATAACCACGCATAACTTTTTCATAATAGTCCGATTTCAATAACTCTTTTTTTTATTGGAAGAGTATAATTCGAATTTGGTCCAATTTAAATTTGATTGAAATTGGCTGAGCCATTTTTGATAAATCAACAGTAATGTGAAAAATGTTATATAGATCCGTGCATAGTATTTGCGTTCTAACGATGCGCCTAGGCTTCGCACAGGTGTATTATACATAGGTATAAATATTTCTCTTGAATTACTCTATCTATTTAAACAAACTGCATCAAAATCCGTTGCGTAGTTTTATAGATATAAGCATACATGGGGACAGACAGCGGGAAGCGACTGTTTTATACTATGTAATGATTCTGTACACGGGTGAAGTCGATCATGGTATTTTTTTGCAAAAATAAATATATTGACGTGATTTCGGGGTTGGTACCATGGTAAAAGTTAGTCAAATGATGAGTATAATAGTATCCTAGAACATGCCTGTCAACTAGATAATATACACTAGGTATGTGTTTCTATTTGAGTGCCATTTTTTCGTCTGCCTGGGGTCAGACAACGTCTGAAAGTCCTACAAGGTGCCTCGATCACTTTTTTTAACGGTTTTAGGCGATATCTCTCGGGAAAAATGAGCTTAGAATAATTTTTTAACGACTTAATGAAACACATCGAATACCTGTACCGGCCTTAATTAATAGTGCACTACTGAACCTAGGCCTATCCGCGAAGGGTGATTAAGCTATATCCATCACGTCGGCGCGGGTTGCTGAATCCACATACGACTTTGATACGACGATTGATTTTTCTCTACGGACGTACCTATACGGGTTGTCTCAATATTTTCCATCAATGAAAAGCCAGTAGTGTGAAATTCCATAGTACTAAAACAACGCGGGCCAAATCTCGCGTTGTTTAAGTACTATTACCGCGGACTATTAGATATTATTATAAGCAAGTAAAAATATAACGTAGGTCAAACCGCGGCCTATTTTCATTTTAAGCAAATACCTATGTACTAAGACAACGCGGGCGAAGCCGCGGGTTTTAAGCTAGTGTCATATAAAAGACGTTCATCGATATATAAGACGTTATCACGTCAAAAATCAAGAAGTCAAACCTGGAATGCAAGTTGGAATGTTGTCCCATTCTCCATCCACGCAGAGCATGTACTGCAGGGCTTTCACGGAGTAGTAGTGTGGCCGACAACGGGGGCTGACGATGGTCCCCGACGGCTCGTACTTGTTGCAAGCCGGCCTATGCTTGCCAAGTCGTTATTTGTACAACGTTATTTGTTACCCGTGTACAGAATTTGCGAATTTCATATTTCGCACTGATCGATGTAGCAATTTTTTACATTTTTGTTGATTTATCAAAAATGTTAATGCCGATTTCAATAAAATTTAAATGGAACCAATTTTAAAGTATACTCTTTCCAATAAAAAAAGAATTATTGAAATCAAACTACTATGTAAAAAGTTATGCGTGGTTATACATGAAAAAAAATATATACGCGTCGAATTAAGTACCTCCTCCGTTTTGTCGGTCAAAAAGGCTGGTACAGTCCATTACAGTACAAACCTGGAATGCAAGTTGGGACGTTGTTCCATTCTCCATCCACGCAGAGCATGTACTGCAGGGCTGTCACGGAGTAGTAGTGTGGTCGGCAACGAGGGCTGACGATGGTCCCCGACGGCTCATACTTGTTGCAAGGTCTGAAGCCATCCGACAGTCCCAAGGATACAAGGCAATGGTACTCTATAGACAGGTGAGGCGCCAGCCGGCATTGCGCTGATGAAACAGATATATATAATATTGTGATAGAAGTTATAGCATATTTGACTGCGATCATCAAGAGTTGTTTATAAACTTTCGCGATTTGAACACATTTATTATTTATTACGGGACTAATCGTGCACTAAATTAACTTACTATTTGATCATAATTATAGTAAGTTCGTTTAGTGCGCGATTAGTCCCGTAATAAATGATGAGATCTATAGGGGGAGGTCTATGTCCAGCAGTGGACGTCTTATGGCTGATGGATGGATGGATTTGGATATTTATATCGCGTGATATTGCAATAATATGGTATCATGGTCCGTTTAACTGACCGAAGCGAAAGCAAGGTGAAAAACATACGCTTTCGTTTCGATCAGTTAAAACGGAGGGCTTCGCTTTCGTTTCGGTCAGTTAAAACGGAGGCCTTCTCTTTCGTTTCGGTCAGTTAAACGGAGGCCTTCGCTTTCGTTTCGGTCAGTTAAAACGGAGGCCTTCGCTTTCGTTTCGGTCAGTTAAAACTGAGGCCTTCGCTTTCGCTACTGTATATTAAAAAGTTAACTTAAATATTTTCTAATAAAATATTATATATTACACAGTTGAGGAATATCTAGACGAACAAATTTCAACCTTACAAAATATAATAAGACTTTAATTATTAGATAGCTGTACCTAATATAAGAACTATATTCAAAACTATTATTTACATTTTAGTAATTAACTTGTAATAATTATTATACCATTTGCAACACCCCATAAACAGGGTTTTAATGTATATGATGTTAAATTTTCATAATTATGATTGTAACTATATATAGTATATAATAATTATTACATGTTAATTACTAAAATGTTAATAATAGTTTTGAATATAGTTCTTATATTAGGTACAGCTAGCTAATAATTAAAGTCTTATTATATATTTTGCAAGGTTGAAATTTGTTCGTCTAGATATTGCTCAACTGTGTAATATATAATAAAAAAAAATAATTTCGTCAAGGGGTACGGTAGACTCGATTGAAACTATATCTGAATGATAAAACATAAATAAATAATGATTTCGAGTCGACAACATATATCCGGAAAATTCGGATTATCGAGTATTTTAATAAATTATAACGGTGCTGACAAACAAAAACACGGTCTCCATATTGACACCGCATGACGGATGACATAACTTGAGCAGTGTTGACAACACCACAAATAAAGAATCTGCTAAAATGGTTTTAAAATTGTGACAGAATAATGTTATATAAATATGTTAAAAATTGTGATAACATTTTTCAATATCAAATAAAACGTAACGTAATTATAAAATTATTATTAATTAACAAAATATGTATTTTAATCGACTATGACTTATTATTATATGATATCAAATAAAATGTAAGTATCTTGGGTCTTCATCGACCACTAATGAGCTTGAAGACGAGGTTGCGTCATTGCTCAGACTGTGTAACTCTCCTTGGTACCTACAGAGCGCAGTGCGTTCTCTGGAACTGCGTAAGACTAGCAGCATTTCCTTGCCCTTTTTAAGACGAATTTTATAAGTATAAAATAACATTTAAAGTTTTTACCGACAATTAATTGCGTAGCTTAGTTTTTAATACATTAATTTGACTTAAAGAAACCCGTTCGATTTCGTCATTCAAATGTGGTTGCGTTAAAAACGATATTGCTGAGATAAATTTGCAATTCTGCATGTAATTTTAAAAATATGGTGTATGCTAATTGCAAATAAATATGCTAAACAAGATGAAAATATGCTAAATTTAGCATAAAAAATGCTAAATTGGCATCACTGATCTTGAGCAGTCAATCTTCTTTTTTTATGTTTAGGCGTCGCATTGTTGTGCATTTGCCAGTGTCAAGTATTCAGTTTTAATAATTTTTGATAATAATGTATCAAAATTGTCACTGTCGTAGTCACGTTAAAGTCCAACCTTTGATTAGTACCTAACCGAAGGTTAGATACCTACTGTATTCAATGATCTGAAACATAAAATAGGACAGGAGTGCAGGCTATTAATTTTGTGTACGTAGTAATGAGACTCCAAAGCAAGCAAGCTGAAGCAAAGTATACAGGCTACATAAAGTACATCATATTATAACACCAACCGGCCTTATTGGAAATCTATGGGGGAGGCTTATGTCCAGCAGTGGACGTCCTACGGCTGATAGATAGATAAATATAGAAAATATAATACTTGCCATATGTAATTTTTAAAGTTGAAGTTGACTTTCTTTTCGTTTTATCAGAATGTATAGATACATTTTCAGTACTTATTCATTTAGTTTTGAGCAGTTTTAATTTTGAGCAATTACTTTGGGATATTGTTTACACCGATCATGCCGAAAGTACCTATTTCTTAAAATGAATGTCTTTTATTGGTCTTTCATATTTGTTTTGCTTGACCTACATCATTTTGTTATCAGCATCTCCTTACCATAAATGAAGGATACGAGTAGTCTTCGCTCCGAGCTAAGCAAAAACCTATCCTTCATATATGCTCCTTGCATTAGGTAATCATTGTCATGATTGTGAAAAATTGATGCAGCGAAGGGCCCTTCGTAAATATGGCGATCAAGGCAAATTTGATGAGTGTGTGTGTGTATTATGAGTCATATTTCACCCGAGCGAAGCCGGGTTGTCATCTAGTATATAATATTTTATTAGAAAATACTTAAGTAAACTTTTTAATATACAGTAGCGAAAGCGAAGGCCTCCGTTTTAACTGACCGAAACGAAAGCGAAGGCCTCCGTTTTAACTGACCGAAACGAAAGCGAAGGCCTCCGTTTTAACTGACCGAAACGAAAGCGAAAGCCTCCATTTAACTGACCGAAACGAAAGAGAAGGCCTCTGTTTTAACTGACCGAAACGAAAGCAAAGCCCTCCGTTTTAACTGATCGAAACGAAAGCGTAGGTCTTTCACCTTTGCTTTCGCTTCGGTCAGTTAAACGGACCATGATACCATATTATTGCATTATACATATATGTATAAGAAAACAAAGCAAAGAATTGGCTTGTCGAGCAAGCATTCTACAAAGTGCAAGACTTTCTACCTAAGGAAGAATAAATATACTGTAGTATGTACTCTGTTTTGTTAATTTTAATTATGTGAATAATTTAATTTTTTTAAATTTATTTATTGAATTTATGACTTTTAATTATTGTTGTATAATGATGACTACTATTTCATTTAACTGGTGTTTGACTATTGTGTACTTTTTTTTAATGATGTAATTTAACTGTTTTGCAAATTTGTTGACATGTAACTCTATTGTTATCAATAAATGAGTATGAGTATACATTGCTTTATTAATGTCAGGTGACAATAAATAAATATAATAAAACGGAGGCCTTCGCTTTTGCTTCGGTCATTAAGAAAATTACTTACGAATACATTGAGGCAGCTTCGCTGACCAAGCGCCACCAGAACAGAAGATGAAGTTCGGTCCGTCTTCCACGTAGCCTTCATGACAAGTCACGGTCAGGCTGAAGATGTCGTGCGTCTCTCCCGGCTTCGCATTCGGAATGCTGGTGGTGTAGGTTCCGTATGCAGGGTACCGGGGTAGAATGCAACTTTTCCTGAATTAAATAAAATAATAGATCAAATCAGGAATGAGGAGATCCGAAGAAGAACCAAAGTGACTGACATAGCCCAGTGGATTGGCAAAATTGAAATGGCAGTGGGTAGGGCACTTAGCTCAAAAGACGGATACCCACGTACCAGGAAGCGCAGCGAAGGACGTCTACCCACAAGGTGAACGGACCTCATTAAAACCGCAGGATCGCGCTGAAGCAAGCCGCTACCAACCAACCTTACAAGAGATCCATAAGGGTCGCCTATATCAGTAGACGTCCTATAATAGGTCCGTCATATCTTACAAATGAAAAGGCTGAAATAGGAATAATTGCGGTAAACTTGCTCTTTTAGTATGTTGTTTGGGTCCACCTGGATAGTATTAATCCAGATTTGCAGCAATCTGAAATTCTCGCGCGCTGAGTAGTTGCTGAAAAACCATCATTTGTTTTTTTTTTTTTTATGTTTGTGCAAAAAAACCGGACATGTGCGAGTCAGGTTCGCACATCGAGGGTTCCGTACAAACACGTTGTTAAAATAATTAAAAACCTGTTTTGGCATGTGCTAATGAAGTCCTTTTATATGATACCTTACATGATACGATTTACTCTACTATATTTTGTGAATTTTGAGGTCCTATTTTTTGTGATTTTAATAAAAATGTACAGTTTTTAGATTTATTTCTATATGTGTATTCTGAGACAATGCTTCTCGCCAAATTTCATAGTTTTATGTCAACGGGAAGTACCCTGTAGGTGTTGATTTTTGTGAGTACGAAATATGCGGTTTTTTACGACATAAACGGCTCTAACTTTTTTAAACGATAACTGAGAAGTTTTTCTTTTACACAACTGCAAGAGATCATAGATATACGATGTAGCGTAGCTACTAACAATAAATTACAAATAAATTTGTTGTGGTTTAACTTACAAAACTAAATCTTTTAATTTTGTCCTCACTCAACAACTCACAGGAAGATAATAATACGGTCCTTGGGAACAGAGGTTCCTTGTTCTTATCGACTTAGTTTATCCAGGTAACATTTTACATTTTTTTTATTTTTATATCACGTTACAATAAATAAATGCCAATATTTCATTTTAATTTTTTTATATCACGTTACAACGAATACAGTTTAAATTTCATCTCGATATCTTTACGCGTTCCCGAGATAAGAAGTCTTGACATACACACAGACGGACAGACGGACAGACGGACAGACGGACAGACGGACAGACGGACAGACGGACAGACGGACAGACGGACAGACGGACAGACGGACAGACGGACAGACGGACAGACGGACAGACGGACAGACGGACAGACGGACAGACGGACAGACGGACAGACGGACAGACGGACAGACGGACAGACGGACAGACGGACAGACGGACAGACGGACAGACGGACAGACGGACAACAAAGTGATCCTATAAGGGTTCCGTTTTTTCCGTTTGAGGTACGGAACCCTAAAAAAACGACATTGGAAGGCTTTGACGACAAGTCACCTTTGTGGACCATTGAACAAACTATCACACCTACGGACGTACTTTTAGTGTCAAAATGAAGGTAATTAAATTTGCTACCACTTCACTTTTCATTATTTTTTGCTGAGATACCTCAATAACCTGATATTTTCGTCGAAAATTAGACATTTCCGATTTTCCAACTTTTTTGGAAAAAATAGTGAACATTCGGAATCCTGTATCGTATGACCTATTAGACCCACACAATCGAATTTGGGCTCAAACTGTTAGAAATTTTAAACACTTTAAATAAATAGTATGACCTTTGTCGTCAAAGCCTTCCAATGTCGTTTTTTTTCACAAAACTAAAAAATGTGAAAAAAAAATGGTTTTTCAGCAACTACCCAGAACGCGAGAATTTCAGAGTGCTGCAAATCTGGATTAATACTATCCAGGTGGACCCAAACAACATACTAAAAAAGCAAGTTTACCGCAATTATTCCTATTTCGAATGTAACATATAACCTATAATGGCTGGATGAAACAAAATATTAATAAACTCTCTTTTTCCTTCTTCTTGAGGTACCAACTCCTACTGAAGGTCGAGTATCATTAGAGCTATGCGGACTTTGGAAACTGCTGCACAGAATAATGATTTCGTACACATATTGATCCAAGATTGTCAGATTTTTGAGCCGCGAAGTTCGCTTTCTTCCTGGAGTGACCCTAACTAGTGTGGCAAGGTGGCGTGGGTTGGATTCCTACCCATGAACATAGGCGTTTGCTCTGTGTCTGGATGTTACTATTTACATATGTATGTTTTTAAAAATATGTACATGTTCATATCAGCCTCTGACCACCATAAATATCACAAGCTTTGTCTAGTTTGGGGTCAGTTTGTGTGTAAGATGTCCATTTCGTTCGTTGCTTCGTTTCAGCCACAGGACGTCCACTGCTGGACATAGGCCTGCCCTAAAGATATCCAATAAGATAAGATGTCCCCTGATATTTATTTATTTGTAAATTTTCCGAGGGGTGAATCCCTTTTCTTTGATCGTTTTGGATATATCATGTTCACTTACCTTTTTATACTATATATAACGGGACTAAACTCACGTGTAGGGATAGTCGTAACGACTATAGTTTCGGTCGCATTCGGCGACCTTTCTCAAGTTGGCGAGCGCTAGCACGCGGAGCCGTCTCGCAAGGCACTGCGTGCTGCGGCGCGTAGCGCTCGCGATGACAGCGGTTGCGGTGGTGGGGCGGGGGTGGGTAGAGAGGATTGTTGTGTCGGCGCGCATTGAAGATCCTCTTCGTCGGTATCCTGGTATACGTCGGGGATACTCCAGCACACTGAGCTCACTATGTCTCCACCAGTTCCACGGTTAAGTCTCTTGGTTCCTTGAAGACACGGTTTCCACGTCGGTTCACTTACCTTACTGCGCTTCGGTCTTCATTAGTTGGGGTGATCAGAACATCAGTGGGCGACTTTTCGATGGCGTTATCCATAGCTGAAGAGATAAAAATAGAACTTTGTAAATCTCAGGAAAACGCTGAAGTAAGATGTTTAATGTCCAATGTAATAAAGACCCTGTTTAATGATACGGGGGGTGCAGTGACCTACTTTGCATGTAAGAGACCTACTACTAAAAAATAACGGGTTGCACCGGGAGAGTGCCGGCAGAAATGAAAATTTGAACACCAATATCACACATGCACACTCGCGCAAACGCCCTGCACCGACTTACGAACTTCCGATTAGAGGGGTTAGTCCAGATTTACACATTAATTGAAACTACAGCTGTTCCCGGTATGGCTCTATACTTTTTTGTACAGTGCCCCTGGCGGAAACAAAAAAGTTTTTTTAGTAGTAAGACGACAAGAAGTTGTTTCTTTTTTACTAGCTTTTATTTACTTTCACCATGTTCCGTTGTCTGTCGTTCTGTAATCTAATCTTGCAAGTTAAATTTGATCTATTTCCCGGTTCCACCAACCCGCACTGGGTAGATATGGCCCAATCACCCTTCGTGGGTAGGCCTACGTCCTGCAGTGGACTGTTATAAAGGCTGGTACAGTAGTCTTCGGCTACCGATTGAGTTACTATTTCGGATACATTATTATGTAAATCGCGTGACAATGCAATATTATGATGACATGGTGCTGATCTGATGATGGAGCTGGAAGGTGGGCAAAGGAACTTTGCAATGAAACTACACTATCTCATCGAGTTTGGGCACATTTGAATGGTCTAGGCAAGTAGTTTGTCTCTCAATGGTAAGTAGGGTCTGATAATGGAGCTGGAAGGTGGTTATAGGAATTCTGTAATGAAACGGCGCAACCCTGTCAAGTCAAACGAGCTCATCGTTCGATTCGTCTTGGCAAGTACTTGTTCAATAAAAACTTGTTTTAAAAAAAAATATTAACGGTTCCGTACCTCAAACGGCAAAAACGGAACCCTTATAGGATTACTATGTTGTCCGGCTCTGTGTATGGCAAGACTCTTTATCTCAAGAACTCTTAAGGATATCGAGTTGAAATTTAAACTATATACATATATCTATGGTTTCTTGCAGTTGTGTAAAAGAAAAACCTACATGGTATTTTCCGTTGATATAGAACTATGAAATTTGGCGAGAAGCATTGTCTCGGAGTACACTTATAGGAATAAATCTGAAAACTGTAAATAATTCACAAAATATAGGTTCAAAATTCAAAGTGAGTAAATCGTATCATGTAAGGTATCATATTAAAGAACTTCATTAGCACATGCTAAACAGGTTTTTGTTTATTTTAACAATGTGTAATTTTCGATGTATGACGATAAAAGTGAAAAAAGAAACTTTTTTATCGATGGTTATGGTATAGAGATTACAATAATTTACTTCCCAATTTTATGAAATTTTCTGGATTTGTACGGAACCCTTGATGTGCGAGCCTGACTCGCACTTGTCCGGTTTTTTTAATGTAATACTTGTTTACAATGGAACCCTAAAAATAATTATGTATAGATGAAATAACTTACAGACACATTTGGGCACCGGATCCGACCACCATCCGTTGTAGCAGTGGAGAGGCAATACTTGCACGCGGTCCACTTCATAGTTTTGGTCACAAGTGACGTTAAGTTCGACGTATTTATAACTATCTCCGGGTGTGTTGCTCTCTAGGTTTGTAACGTATTTTCCATGTGCCGGAAATGGCGGCAAAATACATCTTTTAGAGCCAAAAGATGCGCTGAAATTAGAAATAAAGAAAGGGTTGATGGTTGGTACTTAAGTAATATTGGTCTAGTGGCAGTGACACCCCCTTACAATCGCAAGGCCTTTGGAATTTATGTACGGAATTTCACGCCACGGGTTTTTGGTGAAGGAAAACATCGTGAGACAACCTACATAGGTTAGTCGAAGTAATTCGATGTCGTATATGAATCCACTAACACGCACTTGGTCAGCGTGGTGGATATGACCCAATCACTCTTCGTGGGTAGGCCTACGTCCTGCAATAAAGATAGTAAAGTACCGAACAGTACATTAAGTAATATGGTTCATTTTCTGATATTTTCTATTTTGAAAGGTCACCGCTGAAATTCCTTGCATTTTACAAAATAACATAAGTCATAAGTATTTATTAATAAAATGTCAATTTACACGTCATAAAAAATATTACATAAATGTAATACAAAAAACATCATTATTTTACATAATGAAATGAGAAATTAATTGCAATACTTATAACAATAATAAAAATAATGGTATTAAAATTCATGTCGTAAGAAAAAATATAAAAATAGTACCAAATATACAATGTCCACAAATAAATATGAATATTAAATAATTCATTTATCAGAAACCAACAACAAATCTACATTAAGTATCATATTATTGTACAATAATAATACTATTAAATTAAATATTAAATGAATAAAATTCGTCAAACCTATAATAAGATTGCTCGATTAGAAACTTCTTTAGTCTCGTTTTGAATCACTGTAGACTAGGGAATGACGTAATGTCTACAGGAAGGTGGTTATATACAGTCGGGGCCATGACGTGAGTCAATTTGGATGACTTAGTGAGGGTACGGGAGACAGCCTGCAATTTATGCCTGTTTCGGGTGCCGGGTCGAATCATTCAAGTCGGTGGATGTGAAGTTAACTACAAGCTGCGCAACATCCAATCAATGTACACTGTATCTTTATTTCAGCTTCATTCGGTATTAGATATTGCGCAGCTTGTAGCTAACTTCATACCCGCCGACTTGTATGATTCGGCCCACACCTACCTGCCCCCCGACCGCCTAAGCAATAGCAATCGTAATAGCAATCGTTTATGACTTCATTTTAGTCATTTGGCACCGCCTATGTGACGTTAGCCATTAATTGCTTTGCGCGGATTGCGAAAGCAATCGTTGAATGAACAACTTTGATGGCTAACGTCACATAGGCGGTGCCAAATGACTAAAATGAAGTCATAAACGATTGCTATTACGATTGCTATTGCTTAGGCGGTAGGGGGGCAGGTTATAGCATTTTTGACCAACGAAACAGAGGAGACCCTCAATACGACGCGTAACTGTGTTACTATAGTCAGCTGGTGCTGTGTGAAGTTGGCTAATGTATCGTACTTTTAGACTCGAAATTGTCCATAGATTAATTGATGGTGATTTAAAACTTCAATTTTACTCTGGTGTAGCAAAAGTTTTGAAGCTAGTCTAGAAGCCAGTATTATGTGCTGAATGCAAATAAATGGCGTTCCAGTTCATAACTGCTATACGATTTTCTAAAGTTCACTGGGTCCCAATAACTCAGTAAAAAGTGGAGTAAGATGGCGTACACTTTTAACACGCTTTTATTAGTTTCACCTGTATGTTTGCTTGCTTGCTTGTTTGCTTGCTTGCTTGTTTGCTTGCTTGTAACCAACCCCTTTGAGCGATCAGTTTTTTTTTATACTTTGCACACCTGTCAAAGACCGATGACAATGCCTTTATAAAAAAAAAGATGACTCCTAAGCGTTTTTTTAGTATTTTTTTAAACTATATTTTATATTATTTATTTAGTACAATATTTATACTCTACTGTTGCATTGATATGTATATATATTTGTTTTGCGCTAGGTGGCGAGTCATCCGCCAGCGATGTATCAATCCGACTTGAACCCTTCTCACCCACCGAAATTTTTACGATAGCTACTAAGCGAATTGCCCCAAAAAAAAGTACCGACCTTTACGGCTTATCAGCTGATCTTATAAAATCGGGTATAGTGCCTTTAGCGCCTGTTCTAAGTAGACTTTTCAACTTATGTATGCGTAATGGAGAGTACCCATCAACTCTTAAAGGAGTAAAAATTAGCCCCCTCTACAAGGGCAAAGGGAAAAAGTCAGACCTTAAGTCGTACCGTCCGATATCTCTTGTTCCAGCTATTAGGAAGATGTTTGAGGTGGGGCTTAATAGAAGAGTTTTAAACTATGCGCTCTAAAGAGACATCTTATCTGACAGGCAATACGCATACCAGGCTGGGCGCTCAACCACAGACTTAGTGCGCGAACTAGTGTGGCAAATTCTGAAAGCTCGCGAAGCAGGATTGCAGGTCGCTCTAGTCTGCTGCGACCTATCGCGCGCCTTTGACACGGCGGACCATCGACTTATCGCCCAGAAACTAGGTTTCCACGGAATGTGTGGCCCTTCCGGCTCATAGATAATCTCCTTTACGTCAGGAAGAACGCAAGTCGTTGTAGGGGACAAGGGTCGCGTCTCATCCGACGAGCTGGAGAACGAAATAGGCGTGCCCCAGGGATCCTGTTTCTCGAACACTTTGTTCAGTCTTCTCTTGAACGACGGTGCCATCGAAGACGCTGAGATATACATGTATGCTGACGATGTGGCCGCAGTGATTACTGCGCCAACATCTACTCAGCTGCATTGTAAAATAAACTCTGCCGTTAGTAAACTCGATCAGTGGTTTAAGTCCAATGGCCTAGCTTTGAACAATGATAAAACCTGCTTTTTGACTTTCAATCTGAATGGGAGATCGGAAGCTAAGTACTCGGTAACGATTGGAAACACCGCGCTTCAGCAGGTCAACTCAACAAAATTACTAGGGTTCCACATAGATATCGCCCTCACGTGGAAATCACATATACAGGAGCTATGTGGG
The DNA here is from genome assembly GCA_949316475.1 of Hypomecis punctinalis. Classification (NCBI taxonomy): domain Eukaryota; kingdom Metazoa; phylum Arthropoda; class Insecta; order Lepidoptera; family Geometridae; genus Hypomecis; species Hypomecis punctinalis. The sequence continues at coordinate 6,771,999 of OX438822.1, forward strand.
AAGCTGAGCCGCTCGTGCTTCGCGCTCAGACGGCTCGCGAGTACGGCCACGCGGGACGTTGTGCGCTCTTGTTACTTTGCCACAATCCACAGTAATATTACGTACGGATTAGAATTGTGGGGCCGCGCAGCGGAGTACAAGAGAGCTTTCTCTATGCAAAAACGGGCTGTGCGAGCCATTTTCGGGGTTTCGGACTACGTGTCTTGTGTAGAGCTCTTTAGAGAACTGCGTGTACTGCTACTGCCGTGCGAACTAATCTATCAGGTAGCCCTTTTCACGCACAACCATTTAGGATTATTTGAGAGGAAAGGTACCTATTCCAGGTTAAATTTAAGAAGCAATGCTAGAAAAAATCAACTGGTGACTCCTTCTCATAGGCTGGCGAAATCGGAGAGGTCTGTATATTTTGGTGGGCCCGCTATATACAACCGAACACCCGTAGAAGTTCGGGATGCACCTTCCGCTGGGTCGTTTAGGAATAAATTAAAATGTTGGCTACAGGAGCAATTATTTTATGACGTAAATGACTTTTTGAAATTACCTGAATTGTTTTAAGATTTTGTGACTAATTTGGTAATTGTCAAGTTCTTTTATGATTTTTTTTTGTGCTATATTGTATTGTGCCCTAATCTAATGTTTGCTTATTGACTTGTAACAAATGGTGTTATGAATAAATGACTATAATTATGACTATATGCATGAAAATGTATCATGTAGCACAGAATATTTAATACTGTTATAACTAGATTGTCTAGACAATCCTAATCTAGGGTTTAAGACAATGTATGAACTAGTTATCTATAATTGTAATTCATCAAATAAATAAAAGAAAAACCACGCTACGAGCGCCACGTCGCGAAGTCGGCTATGCCAATTTTAATCATAATTATTTAAGCACTAGTTATAATAACAGTGATATAAATACTGACCTTGTTCCAGTGTGACTTATCACTTGGGCCGTGAGTGACACTGTAAACGATAAAACAATAAAGAAATACATAAAAGATGGCGTTATACAACTCTACGTTTTGTAAAACAAAAGAAAACCGTCTATACCTACAGATAAGCTTTATATGAAAACGTATTTTTGTAAACCTCATAAAGTTCGCCGACATTAGACTTTTGTATAAATAAATTAACAAATATACAAGAATTACTCTATAAAATAATACTAATATTATAAATCCGAAAAGTTGGTTGGTTTGTTCCTCTGTCACGCAGCAACGGAACAACGAATCGACTTAATTAGGGTTCCGTACCTCAAAAGGAAAAAACGGAACCCTTATAGGATCACTTTGTTGTCCGTCTGTCCGTCTGTCCGTCTGTGTGTCTGTCAAGACTCTTTATCTCGGGAACGCGTAAAGATATCGAGCTGAAATTTAAACTCTATACGTATATCGATGAATTATTGCAGATGTGTAAAAGAAAAACTTCACAGTTAACGTTTAAAAAAGTTAGAGCCGTTTATATCGTAAAAAACCGCATATTTCGCACTTACAAAAATCAAAACCTACAGGGTACTTCCCGTTGACATAGAACTATGAAATTTGTCGAGAAGCATCGTCTCAGAGTACACATACTCGTATAGGAATAAATATGAAAACTGTACATTTTTATGTAAATCACAAAATAATAGGGCTACAAAATTCACAAAATATGGGTTTAAAATTCAAAGTGCGTGAATCGTTTCATGTAAAGTATCATATAAAAGAGCTTTATTAGCACATGCTAAAACAGGTTTTTAATTATTTTAACAATTTTCGATGAATGACGAGAAAAGTAAAAAAAAATACTTTTGTCGATGATGATGATGAGTATAGATATTTTAACAACGTACTTCCCAATTTTGTGAAATTTTTTGGATTTTTACGGAACCCTCGGTGTGCGAGCCTGACTTGCACTTGTCCGGTTTTTTTTGACATGGATATAGTTCAAGGGCCGGAAAGTGAAATAGGTTACTTTTTTTTAAACTTTCGCGATTTGAACACATTATTATTATATACTACGGGACTAATCGCGCACTAAAATTACGAGATAAATAAATCCTCCTCATCCCGACGTTTCGGCCGAGTTGCATCGACCGTGGTCTCGGGTAGACTGATGAAGTATTATTTATATCGTATTTTTAGTGCGCCATTAGTATCGTAGTATATAATAATAAGATTACTTTTTATCCCGAAAAAATAAGAGGTTCCTGTGGGGTAACACAACAGTCAAATTCAACGCGGGCGGAGACGCGGGCAATAGCTAGTATACACATAAAATGAAAAATTACTTACCCAAGACAATAAAAATATAAATGAGTTCCATGAGCTTCCTTGTCCACTTCATTTTATACCTCTATAACACAAAATTAATTCACACTGAAACTTCACTTTTATCATAACTGTTTTATTATTTTTATGTAGTATACATCGCTTTGTGCTTTTATTTTACATAAAACTTTATATAACGAGATAGTGAAATGAATATAATAGGTAAATGAGTTGTTTATTTCTCTTCTTATCTCTTTTCCCTGACGATTTGACCGAGTTGCATTGGTCGTAGTCACGGACAGACTAAGTATTATACAGAGATACTTTTATTTTATTTTACTTGCGCGATTAGTCCGGTAATTTAAGAATAATGTTTTACGAAACTTTAAAACTATAATATATATATACCTCAAAAAACACCGAATGAATAGCTCACAGTCAGATATTAAAATAACATATAATTTCGACACTAAAGTTTGTGCAAAACGAGTAGCGTCATGGGTGAGGTCGCCCGTGTGCCATTTTACTAATTTTGTTACGTTGACAACACTGCCCTGTCATTGCTAGTACAACTAAAAGTGTTTGATACTTGGTAGACACCAACGGTTTACATCAGTAGGGGAAAACTAGGTAATACCGGTCACTTGAGGCAAAATGAAAACACTGCTATTATAATTTAACATTCATTAAAATTAGATAATTATAAAGTAGAATATAACTATTTATCTATCATTTGCACATTAATTGAAATCTCTAGTAATCATAGTTTTGTATTTTCCTAGTTTTGTCTTTTTCTAGTAAGTATAGTAATTTGGTATAGAAAATATAAATTAATACGTTTGACCGGTATTACACTTTGCATAAAGTAAAACTGGTTGGTTCATGGTTAATACCAGTCAAGTCTAATTGCAGAACAAGTCACGTCTTGAGCATTATACGTGAACCCAACGTATTCCACACAAATTACACAGCTATACGACAATTATTTACCTCCTCGCCCATAATATTATATTACTTCCTATGTCATCACCTAATTCTGTGTTATATTTACCACATCTCTATTTATTTATAATCAATGTAAAAAAATACATCCAGCTCAGGATGTATTTTCTTCATCTTGAAATGCTTTCCGTGTCACTTTATTTAGTTTTCTAGTTTTCTTAAGATTCTAATTAAACCGGTTAGTGGTGACCGTCATTGCTCAATAGCATATTGCGCAGAAAAAAAAAATATTTAAAAGAAATACTCACTAACGTTTAAATACGATATTGATATGTACGCAGTAGTAGTAAGTAGTTTGTTTACATTTGTGTATGCTTACAATGTTAAAATTACTTTAAAAAAAACTTCTTATTTTCGGAACTCGAAATATTACAACAAAATAGCGTGAAAATGACAAACGTGCGGCTCTCCCAAACGCATGATCCGGATTTGAGCGGGGGTGGGTGCTAGGGCGCGGCAAACAGTCACGCCATCCGCTATTCAAGTGTTTGTGCTAGTAAACAACGTAGTTTAAGTAAAAATGTGCTGACCGGTAATACCCAGTTTTCCCCTACTCGCGTCTACCAAGTATAGTCGGTACCTTGGCTGCTGATTAAAATCATATAGTTAGTTCACCGTAACGCCGCGACGGTTCTCTATATGCACATACTCTAGCTCAACTATTGATAGTCTATGATTCATTTTGCCAATACCACATTGTGTATCAAAACTTGTTATGATCGAAACGAGTTTCTAAATAATTTTCCTCGTCATTGACCGACCAAACGAAATGAGATAGAATCTCAATTTTGACTCGACAATTATGCTTTCGTATGTTGAATATCCGCCACAGGTCTACTAACCAAAAATTGCCAACGATAAATGTATCTCAAAAGGGGGAGAAATTTGCTGTATCGCTGTTCACCAACCATCATCTTGGCCTTTTTTTAGGGTTCTGTACCTCAAAAGAGGCCATGGTGGTCAAGAGGTAATGACACCCGCCTTACAATCGTGAGGTCGTGGGTTCAAATCCCCGGTCCCGTACCAATGGATCCTTGGAATTAATGTACGGAATTTCACACCACTAGCTTTTCGGTGAAGGAAAACATCGTGAGGCAAGCTGCATACGTCCGTAGAAGAAATTTGATGGCGTATGTGAATCCACCAACCCGCATTGGGCCAGCGTGGTGGATATGGCCCAATCACCCTTCGTGGAAGGCCTACGTCCTGCAGTGGACCATTAAAAAGGCTGGTACAGTACAGTACCTCAAAAGGAAAAAAACGGAATCCTTACAGGATCACTTTGTTGTCTGTCTGTCCGTCTGTCCGTATGTCAAGATTCTTTATCTCGGGTACGCATTAAGATATAGATTTGAAATTAAAACTATATACGTATGTATAAATCTATGGTCTCTTGCAGTTATGTAACAGAAAAACTTCTCAGTTATCGTATAAAAACGTTAGAGCCGTTTATGTTGTAAAAAAACGCATATTTCGCCACTCACAAAATTCAAAACCTAACAGGGTACTGCCCGTTGACATAAAACTATGAAATTTGGCGAAAAGCATTGTCTTAGAATACACTTATAGGAATAAATCTGAAAACTACATTTAAAAAAATAGGGCCTAGATTCACAAAATATGGTTTCAAAGTGAGTAAATCGTATCATGAAAGGTATCATATAAAAGAAATTCATTAGCACTTGCTAAATTAAGTTTTTAATTATTGTAACAATGTGTAATTTTTAAATGTATGACGAGAAAAATGAAAAAAATAAAAAACCTTTTTTGCTGATGATTACAGTGTATACTTAGAGATTTTAACAACTTACTTCCCAATTTTGTGAAATTTTCTGGATTTGCACGGAACCCTCGGTGTGCGAGCCTGAGTTGCACTTGTCCGGTTTTTTTGTTTTATCAATCAATTTAAATAAAAAATCTAACTAAATCGTAACAATATTTGCGAGTACGAAAAACGAATGAAGCGTGGTTATTCATTTAAATTTTCTTTTGCAAAAAACTACGTGTTATTTGCTGAGATGTTCCTGAACGCTACTTTACATTACTTTACTTTAGTGTGAATCAGCTCACCTCCCCCCTCTCACCCCCCCCCCCCCCCTCTCCCCCCCCCCAAACGTCCTACGCATTCAATAGTCGCCTTCATACAGGGAAAACCAGAAAACTGGTTCTTTGTTAGCTGCATTTGCCTCAATACAACTCAAGACGAGTTTTAATTCACCTGGCGCTTAATTTAAATCAGTTGCTTTTAGCGATGCCTTAACACAGAAGGCTTGATATTTATGCCATATCAACTCCTAGTTCAAAGCATTTAAATACCAAAATGAAGTACATATACTATTGTTTATTTACTGTATTCAGTGTTAGTGTTACTGTGGGTCGAGAGATAAAGCTGAACGACCCCAACATGCCGATTAAAGTGGTCCGTACCAGTTATGGACATGCCGACAATGAGAGAGTGGACCACCTTCGAGCAGTCATCAGACCGCATCACGTGAAAGACCAGGAACGGATTAATTTCAGCTCGTTACATAACTTGAACGAGTATTTTTTGCAGGTTTGTAAGGGTAATCAATTAGCATCCTTTTAAGGCTTATTCTGTACATCGAAACTAACAAGTTTTGTTCAACAACTTTAGTCAAATCTCGAAAAAATGATGTTCCATAGTAAAATATCGTTGACCTTCAACAAAATGAATGGAATGTTCCATTTTTTTTATTTTTAGCTCTGACAAAAGTTGTTAGTTTTGATGTATAGAATAAGCCCCTAAAATGAAGGTAATTGATTGAGGTATTGATTGATTACCAATAACCCTGTATAAATCTCTCGAGGATACCTATAGCGAATTAATAATGAATAATAAATAAATATTTTGGGACATTTTACACACGGCCTCTGACCCCAAACTAAGCAAAGCTTGTGATATGGCTGCCAGAGGCTGATATACTACATATACTTACTTTTAAATACATACTTATACTATAGATAGTAACTAAATTGGGTGTTATTTAGGTAACACAAAGCAAACATTTAGAATAAATCCTGTGCAAGTTTACCTACATTAAATTTGATCTCACAACTTTTACTTTGACTGTACAAGAACTGTTGCCAGTTGCCACCCCAGATTGCATCCCTTGAAGCCTTCTGGTTGCTTCTCCAACAAAAGATTCCTACCTTTTATCAGGGAGGAATCAGGGGGTATCAAGAAACCTTTTGATGATTCTTGATACCCCCTGATTCCTCCCTGATACTTTCTTTGATGTTAGTATTGACCTTACCACCTCACTTAGTAGTAGAGACATATTTAAGCTGAAATTGGCTGCAAAGTTATCTCTGCAATCACGTTGGTCGGCAAATAGCATCACTTTTTATATGTTTGATTTTTGTTGTCATTTGGGCTGAATATTAATATTCAAAATTATAAGCTAGCACAACACGGTCACATTAACTCGACGCATCGCTAGAATTTATAAGCAATTTTTACTCGATCTTAATAAACAGGTAGAACTTATCTTTTATAGATGATGGTTCGGAACCTTTCGTGCGGAAGTCCTACTCGCACTTGGCCGGTTTTTTTGCACACCGTACTTGAGCGCCAAAATAACGTCACATGGTCAAGCGTCTAGTTCATGTGACCGTGTTTTATGTCAGCGCGGGTAGCATGGCAAAGGGACAAATAGTACCACCATCCACGATTATATCCCCCCGAAGAGGAAATAAAGTATGGTCGATAATGACAACTGACGTTCAAAGTGGATAAAATGGTTTTCTCCCTTTGCTGTGCTATCCGTGCTGCAGTACGATGTTGAGTGAGTCGATGACAAACTCAAAGTATTTTGACGAGCAATATTTATTTATAGTTTTAAAAAAACATTTGTTTTTGCAGATAAAGGACAACGGAGATGAGAGGGGCCTCCTTGTCGCTGCCCAGTTCTCAGGTCCAGCCGAATGGTACAACTTGTCACCTCAAAACATGCGTGTCAACCGCGACGAAGGGTTTCCAGCCATCACTACAGATTGGTACGGATCTGAATGCGAAGTGAGAAGGTTTCTAGACAAAGGTGGCGACCGCTTTGTCCTTTGGCTGCTGGATATGAGCTTTGTGGGCGCCTCCAACCGCCCTAATACCTACCATCTTCAGGCGTCATTCTTTGAAGGAAGGAACCTCGTTCAAAGCATCGACACAACTATTTGGAACCCGTTTTTGAGAGAGGACAGTCATTTTTGGAACTGTAAATCATGCAGGAGCAATCGACATGAGCACGATGAACTTAGAAAAACTGGAGAAGGTTGTTCCCAGGGTTAGCATGGGAAAAGTGGTGAACAATAAAATGTCCAAATTTTGTGACTTCAGGACTTGTTGTCAGATGACAGTGTGACAAAGTGAAAAAATTAGTAATAAAGATCCGATTGTTTTCAATTCCAATTTTCATTATTTATTTATTGAAAATGTGACTGACAGCGCTTAATGCTATGGGTTACATATCGCATCCTTAAAGACTACGAATTCAAATTCCTACTATAATATTTACAATGTTATAATTGTGAATGTAAAGGACACGTCCACAAAATATCTGGAGGCTTGTATAACAGTAATCATAAAATTTAACCTCAACACTCGATACATCTCGAGAAATTTCACATTTTTCTGAGTCTATTAGATCAGTTTAAAACAAAAAAGAGCCCTCCGACTTGTTTTAAATTAATTTTGAATTTATTGGGATAAATAAATATATTTGGCACAATAGGTAATAAAATTTATCTCTAGCAACCCTGATTAAGTAACCTCCAAATCGTAATATAAAAGATTTTTTACGAATTAGACTCACTTTTTAGAGAATATGGAAGAATCAGCTACAAATTCAAGTAAAATAACGATAGTCGCACTTTATTAATGTAAAACTAGAAAAATAAAAAGATGTGTTATTACTTTTCATATAATTTATATTTCACATTTAAAAAATATTGGAGGAAAAAATCGAAATTAAATATTTTTGAGAAGCCCATAAAACAAGCTTTCAAATGTGGAAAAAGGCTTTCAAAAACCACTTGTGGACGTCTCTTTTGTTTGTTACGCTTTCACACAGAAACGATGAAACCGTTAGACTTGTTTTTGGCATGGATATAGTTCAAAGGTTAGAAAATGACATAGGTCACTTTTATCCCAAAAGATACAAGTTTCCTATGAGATAGCAAAAAAATCAAAAAACGAGCGCGAAGCCGTGGATAAACATAGTGTTTATTTAAACTTGGAACAGTTATAATAATATAGATGTTTACTTGTAATGTTATATAATTATTTTTCCTTGTTGACATATTTACATGAATATGATGATTTAGTTTAAATTATGTCGTCATCGTCATTCTAGCTACAAGACGTTCAGTGCTAGACATAGGCCACCCTAACAGATCTACAATAGGACCGGTTGTAATCGCCTGTCGACGTCCAACGCTGTGCTTACTTACGTAGTCTCCACTTGAAAACGTTTCGACCCCCTCGATCATCAGTTCTCCATGTACCCTGTCGCCTGCCATTTTAACCCTATATCACTAATATTGATTCATGTCACGGATCCTCATGCATGATTCGATCTCACAGCGCGATTCCAAGCATAGTATATTGTAACGGAAGCGACTACTAGCGCCGTGCCAGCCAGCTGAACTAGCCCTTTTTTTTTAATGACTTATAGCTGTTGGCCTCTGAGGCCTCTACAGCTTACCGGACATGGGCGAGCGCGGAAGGCGGCTGAGCCCTGAGATTAGGTTATAGGGTGACTAGCGCAAGGGCACCTGAGAAGGTACGGACCTCGGCTTGGGCCGTCAGCCGGCGGGGGAGATCAGACTTGCCCGGGCACCCCAGAAGGGGTGTGCCCTGTGGCCCTAATAGGTTGTGCTGATTGACTATTTGGAGAGAATCTAACCGATCTTCTAACAGATCCTGAGCGTCCTCGACCTCGCCGGCGGGGTCGGTGTCTGACTGTGTGCCTTTGGTAACCGGCACCTATACCAAATACGGAATACTTCCTGTTGCAGGGAGCTGTCGGATCGGGCTAAACTAGCCCGACACGCCCCCTCACGCCATGCCTAGCGGTCACCATGCGGTCGAAGCCGATGGAGGGAGCGTATAAATGCCACCCAGCCAGCCAGCCTGTTCTCTTTTGCGATTTTCTATTGCGGAATAAACACATATAACCGCCTTACTGTCTCATTCTCCTCTTGTGATAATATCTTAGAATACCTTTAGTCACCAATGAACTATTAAAAAGGCAAAGGCAGGTGACGACACAATACAGTAGCTTGAACAGTGGCATAGCGTTCAAGCTACCGGTGGTTAAAACGTCAAATTTCGTTTTTTAAACTGATTTGGGCCAAGACTTTCTTTAAAAAAAAAATGCTGAATGATTTTTTTTAATCTTTTATTCTTAAATTAGCTCCATCAGTCCCTTGCGTACAGTTTAATAAACTCTTCATGCATGATAATCCGTGTGAATGTGGTATATGTATTGGTGTTACATTGATAATCATCAGGCGGTGCTGTGGACACCACTCCACGAAGGTAGTATTTCGGGACACTTCTCTCAAGCACTGGAAAGGCCAAGCCACCGCCACTGTCACCTTGACACACCGACGTGCCAGCTGCAAAAAACCAACCACATTTCTATTTTTAAAGTTTTATTTACGTAACTTATGAAACAATGAGTTATCATCCTATACAGCCATTTTAATATGCTTATGTCACTAACATTTATTCATACCACGAATCCTTGTTCATGATCAATCTCACAGGAAGACTCCAAGCAAAGTCTATGTCAGAAGACCTATATTCACTAATGAACTATTAAAAAGACAAAGGCAGGTGACGATACAATACATAAAACCACACCTCGTATGCAGTGGCAAAGCGTACTACACAAAATAAAGTACCTACCCAAATAAATATGTACAAAAACAGAGGCTCAAAATCGAAAAAACAAATTTGTCCTTGTAGAAGGGTGCCAAAAACGCTGGCTGCAATCTCACGCTGAACTGCTGGAAAATTTTTCTGCGCGTGAAATGAGCCAGCTTTCTTGTTACCAGCAGCGACGATAAGTTTTGGCGAAACTATGTTACAGATTTTTTTAGGAATGGATCCCACGGACACAAAATTTCGTTAACTACATGCAGTGCAAAATCCCTCGGCGCCGCTTACACGGTAATGATATCTAACAGTATTCCGTCTTCATACAAAGGGTCAGAAGTCAGAACGCAAATCATACCTACGCGCCTCGGAGTGCGGTATGCTCTCGGTATGCTAGTCAGTCGCGGCGCGCCGTAGTAACGTACGTGCGTGTGGATTTGTAACTAATAAACGTGTGATTATCGTTTTTAGGGTTCTTCGTTTTACTACGGAACCTTAAAAACAATAATGTATTATTATTGTACACTTCCATTTCCATTTACAATGAATTTTTTTTTCGTTATAAATATAATAATGTTACATCATAATAGATAGAAACTAGAAAGAAACTCAAGTAGGTAAAGAGTAAGTAAATGAAATTAAAATGCTAAAGGCCAACGGAAAGCCCTAGCGCATGATACACTCCGCGTGGCCACATGGCGCATACATGTAGTTGCCATGTAGTTATACATAAAATTCAAGGACAGGGCCAAGTCACAACACTGTTAGATATCATTGCTGTGCCGCTGACATAATGAATTCGTTAGTACGATTCTACATAAACCAACATGCGGTCGCTTGCAACTTTGTACTTGGAGCACTCTTGATTCAAATTCATTCCTTTAACACCTTTCGGAACATATAACCTTTTTTTTTTTCTTAGAAATAGGCTCGCATTTGACCGCACCCTCTAACTTTTTTATATCACGATAAATAACTTTTACAATTGAATCAATTCAATTAAAAAAAAACAGAGTTTTTGCAGAAAAGAACCATCGTGGCATTACGGTGAACTAACAATAAGGTTTTAATCAGCAGCCAAGGCACCGATTACTTGGTAGACGCGAGTCTACTGATCAAAACCGAATTGGTGTCTACCAAGTTTCAAACACTGTTGTACTAGCATTGACAGAGCAGTGCTGTCAACGTAACAAAATAAGTAAAATGGCACACGGGCGACTTCACCTACGACACTTTTTTACACAAACTCTCCAATGTTCTCATCGTCTATCTTGGACGGATTACACTGGATGCAAGTTGCTTCCAATCGATCTTATTGGATAGTTTATTGAATCGAGCGTTACTTTGCGGAAGTTCATCTTCAAATTTTTGTTTTGAAAAAATATTTAGTATATTTCTGCTCTGTCGTAGACATATAAGTTAAAGGTACTGAGTCTTCAAACTGTATCATGGCTATGGTTCGATTAGGTTAGATCAGAAAAAAAAAGGTTAGGTTAGTTTAGGCTTAGATATGTTTAAAAAATTAATGAACCTGAAACAAAAACAGAATTAATAACAATAAAAATAATCAAACCTGTAACAGAAATAGTGATTAGTGATCTTTTTTGCCTACGACCTACGACACGATGCCTACGACAGAGTGGAAATACACTAAATATTTGTTCAAAACAAGGTTTTGATATTATTGAAGCTATATTAGCGAGACCTAACAACAGTGGACGTCATATAGCTGAAAAAAGAGTAAGTCATATCTCACCGTTCTCATAGCCTGCGCAAATCTTGTCATTTGTAACGAACATGGTGAAAGTTGAAGGCAACGACTCGAAGCACGTCTTCACCGGGACGAAGGGTAAGTCTACTACGCGCAACTGCTCAGCTGTCTGCCCTTCCTGTGATGTGTACCCGAATCCTGCAACCTGTAGATCGATGATATTGAACTTGACCATTGGGAATCAGAAAATAATTAGCCAAGTGCGAGTTGGACTCGCGCACAAAGGGTTCGTACGTAAGGCTTCCAATTTAGGTACTTATTCAGTTTTGAAGGGTATACAATATATACTAGGTACTTAATATTCTGTGAATACTTCAAGCATCTTTCAGTTGCCGTTAATAATACTTTTCTTGCATGAGATCCCCTTATATATTTATATTATTTTAATTTAATTATTTATTTTTAAAGTAAATATTTAATTATATAACAGGACAATAGCTTTAAGTTTATTTTTAAATAGTGCCACCTAGTATAATTTCGAAGGACTAGGAATGGTAGTGGCAACATTCCTAGGGTAACGCTTGTAACAAACGCTGGCGATTGGTTCCAAAGAGTTTTCAAGTGATATCGCATGATCGGCCGATGGGCGGTGCGAGATGAGATGCCAGATGTCTGTTATGAATAGCTGCTACGAAAACATTAATTATAACTCAAAAGTTGTCCCGCAGTGGTCAAAATAATCCTAAGATTTAGTTAATTAACATGATCTACAAACTCAAAAAGTTTGAGGATTCTTTCTTGCACACTTTAGAAATTAGGGGGGGGGGACGGCAACGACCCCTTTTTACGTGTATGGGAACTACCCCTTAAATATACAGTTTTGATTTTTTAAGTAATTAAAATTAAGATTTTATTATATTTAAACTATCTTAATATAATAAATTCTTGCAATTTGGTTGATAAATGTGGAAGTTATAATGCAGGCGGGCGGACGGACACAACGAAGTTATAAGGGTTTCTCGTTTTACTACGGAACCTTAAAAAAGCTTTTGTAAAATCGGTTGAAAAATATATTTATTTCAAAAGTCCAATAGAGAACCTCTTTTATTTTAATGAAATTATAAATGTGTGCGGGATCGAATCAGAAATGAGGAGATTCGTAGACAAACCAAAGTTACCGACATAGCCCAGCGGATTAGTAAGTTGAAATGGCAATGAGCAGGGCACATAGCTCGGAGAACTGATTGCCGATGCGGCAGTAAAGTTTTTAAATGGAGACCACGCACCGGCAAGCGCAACGTCCACCGGCCAGGTATACCGACGAAATTGTTAAGACCGCAGAAACGCGCTCGATGTAGGCTGCTTCGAAGCTGCTGCTTCTTCGCTGCTTATTGGAAATTGATGGGGGAGGCCTATGTCCAGCAGTGGACTTCCTACGGCTGATAATGATGATGTTTTTTTTAAAGTTTCGCGATTTGAACACATAATTATTGTAATTATACTACGGGACTAATCGCGCACTAAAATACACAAACTCCTGGTATATATAAGGTGGATTGCAGCTGCGGTAGTTCCTACATAGGTCAAACGAAGCGTACTATTGCTGAACGGATCAATGAACATATCGCGGCAGTCAAAAACCGCTAGATACTGAAGTCTGCTATAGCTGAGCATTTGCTTGACGGAGGTACTGGTCATTGGATCGATCTCTACGAACCAAAAGTCCTCTCCACGGATCGACACTATTTTTCAAGAATAGTTCGTGAAGCGGTGGAAATCAAAAAACATAAGAATTTCAACCGGGAGGATGGATTTAAGTTACCGGCGTCGTGGAATCCTGTTGTCAACAAATGCAAATCGCGTAGTGTAGGTAGAAGGACATTGTTAGATACCGTCAGTGTTGTGTGTCGTAATGACAATTTTTCAAGTTCAAATTGAATTGGCGGTACCAGCTGTTCTACATTCCAGTCTACCCGTGACCACGGTCGATGCAACTCGGCCGAAACGTCGGGATGAGGAGGTATATTTATTTATCTCGTAATTTTAGTGCGCGATTAGTCCCGTAGTATACAATAATTATGATAATGATGATAAATGACTGAATTAATGACATAAACTACGAATTTTATTTTTGAATAATTTCCAAATTCCCACCTTGCCTTTGTTCCCGGGCTGCAGTTGCCGCTCCTCGAAGTCGCGGTCGTAGTCGACGCACACGGGCCGGATATGAGTCCGGAATTTAATAGAGGTACTCAGCTGTATCACTGCGATGTCAGACTGAAAATTCGCTGATGAGTGTTTATAATACTGCGACACCTTGATTGACTCCACCTGAAATATAAAAAATAGGCGTATTAAGGTGGTTTCACCAAATCGCAGGCAAAATTCATTATACGTGATAAGTTATGCAAAGATTGCCAATAGATGGCGCCACAGGAAAAATTAAAACGCACATTCGAATCTGTCTTTAGAACTACGGGACATTTCGGTGGCACACTTATTTATATTGATTACTAGTTTTTACCCGCGGCTTCGCCCGCATACGCAATATATCATTATAATTTATATAGCCTATGTGTTGTTCTGATATATAAGCTATATTATTGCAAAGTTTCATCTCAATCCGTTCGGTAGTTTTTGCGTGAAAGAGTAACAAACATCCAGACATCCATCCATCCTCACAAACTTTCACGTTTATAATATTAGTAGGAAGTAGGATTAATACTTCTAACACCAGATACGGAGTTTAATTTATCACTGAACCCTATTTTTGGTATATTAACGACTTTATTTTTATTTTATTATAAAGTTACACAGAACAGGATACATTCAATTAAGAGCCAAATTTTATACAGCAAAAGTACAGAACTGGAAAATATCCCTTAATATGCGTACACAGCATGATGATAGCAGTAAATCTCAATAAAACAAATTTTATAATTAACAATAGAGCAAACATGATCAAATTAACATTAATTAACTACATTGTGCTGCAAACCTAGTGCCGCAGCACATACCACAGAAATAAAATAAACAAATAAAAGAATACCAGACCTGGCATCCCCTGAGCAGCGAGGATGGCCAAGATGTATTTTCTAAATTTATACAAGTTGTTGTAATAAATGTCTACTTGGTTACTGTGATCAGACGAGATATCATTGTATTGATCGACTCAGAGGCTTGTAGTATAGATACAAATAAAAAGTTCCTTGCAAGCTCATAAAACACATTTAGTGGCTAGTATTAACGAGGTCGTGGGGTGCCGGCAGAGTAGAATAGGACCCCCCCTCTAGTACCAGGTGTCGTAAGAGCCGACTGAGGTACAGCGGAACCGACTCATAGCGGTAAAACCATTCGACTAAAACGTAGCTAAAATGGCACAGGGCAGGGATGTGGAGCAGCATCCCTGCCGCGAAGCTACGTTTCTGCGATCGCCACTACGCTTGCCCAGCGCGGCGATTATGGGCAAATTCCCTCATATGGAAAAAACTAAAAGACTAGGCCCCCAGTCCCCAGAAGCTCCGCTAGCCCGGGGCTACGGTAGCGGCCCCGGTAACGGCGGAGAAGGGGGTGCTAAGAATGGCTGGCAGAAGGCCGGCTACCACTCCCGCACACGACGACTAGCCCTGGTAACACACAACGTGCGCACAACGAGGACTGATGAGAGGATTGCTGAGCTGGAAGAAGAGTTGAGTACGTTGCGTTGGGATATTGTGGGGTTGTCTGAAACAATCAGCTTAATATTCGAGATGATCAGCGATACAGTAGAAATTTCAGTTTCGTTTTTTTGATATCTCAGGTTTAAACTGGACACATTTCGTACAGGATCGAGGTGATTTATCATTCTAAATTGTGTCCATTGTTTTAGTACTTAGTTTTGAAGTCAATTATTTTGGTTAATCTTATAATATTTTTAAAACAATGTTGCTACTCTATTTTATTGTATTATTATTTATTGATTTATTATATTTAATAGTTTTCAAGCACTTCTTGTAAATGACTTGCCCAATATGAAGAAATGTTATAAGGCCAAGAAATTACTTTACTTTACTAAGATCTTTCCGAAATTGAGATAAAATACCGCCAGGCACTGGAATGCCCTACCTCATACCCGAATTGAAAAGCTTAAAAGATAGGTAGATAGATGTCTGTCAGCCTTCTAACGGATACACTTCGGTGAGTGCGCCCAGGAGTTGCACAATCTAGTCCCACCTGCCCCTTTCTTCTATCGTACGGCTAGACAGACGCGACCAACACGCACGCCACCCTTTTATGGTGGACATCCTGCGCATTAGAACCAAGCGTTTCGAGTCCACATTCCTCATACAAACTGCCAGAATGTGGAACGCTTTGCCTGAGTCTGTCTTCCCGCTAAAGTGTAATGTGTCTTCAAATCCGGAGTAAATCGGTATCTTTTCTAGGTAGGCGTGTTACATCCTAGACTGCATATCTGCTTAACATCATCATTTTGTTTTATTGAATAGTTCTATGTGTTCAATTATTTTGATTATTGCAATGATATTTATTTTGTTATGACGTTTCTAAGCACATGTAATATGTCAATGGAATAAATGAATTTTGAATTGAACATCAGGTAGTGTGTAGTCAAACGCAAACTTATATGTAATAAAAAAGGTAGGTGAAAAGTAGCTTATTACACAATTTTCTTGCTTCATTTTGGGGAGTTTGCGCTCGAACTCCACGAGTCCTACTTCCGTCATTTCCTTTTTACGGCGGAACAAGCCGAAAATCGGTTAAATACCATTTCTACTCGACATAGCACCTGCTGGTATTTTAATGATCTGCTTCATCCTTTATAATGCGGACTGACCGACGTTGTTTCCCGACAATGTCAATCTGGATATCATTAAGACAAGAGAGAATAGAGTTACTATTGTGATAAACATGCCGCGAACGTAGGACTTGCCTCTTTCGAGCCCGACGTTCTATATCGGATAAATAAAATAAATTTGATTCGGCCTATTTCCCTTCAATCACAAAAACAATTGCATTAAATTTTTAACCGGCTTCCAAAAAGGAGAACTTTCTTTGTTCGTCTGTAGGTTTTTTGTGTATGTTCATCGATATTTACACCAATTGTGAACCGAATTAAACAATCTTATTTAATTCGATTATGCTCTTGAGGTGGTCCCATTTAAATTTTATAGAAATCGGGTCAGCCGTTTTTGAAAAATTAAAAATAGTTATTACAAAAGTTTCATTTCAGAAATAGGGCACAGGCTAAGGAAAAAAACCAATGAATTCTGCTCTGCGATAGCTAGAATTAATATTGATCTTTGCCGAATTATAGAGTGGAGTAACTCCTATGGTCTGCAAGTTAACCCGGCAAAAACTCAAGTAATTATTATTGGTAGTTCGTATGCAATCTCAAAAATTGATTGGGCTAAGCTCCCTAGTGTTGTTTTTAATGGAATAACATTGCCTTATAGTGAGTCGGTGCGAAACCTTGGGGTTATTTTCGATCGGTCCTTAAACTGGAACGTACACGTAAAATTGATCTGTAGTAAATTGTTTGCTGCTGGTAGCTCGTTGAGACGATTCCGAAACTTTTTACCCACTGCCACTAAGGTGGCGCTCGCACAGTCTCTTCTCCTCCCCATACTTGATTATGCTGACGCTTGCTTTTTAGATCTCAGATCTCACCGAGACTCAGCTAGATAAACTTGAGCGACTTCAAAATTATTGTATTAGATTCATATATGGCTTACGGAAGTACGACCATATTTCTCATTTTCGCGCTAAGCTCAAGTGGCTTCCAATTCGCTTTCGACGGAATGCACACATTCTTCATCTCCTCTACAACATCCTTTTTAATCCTTCAACTCCTTCTTACCTTAAAGGCCTTTTTTCCTACTGGCACACCTTACATTCCTTCTCCCTCCGGTCCAAAGAAAATCTTAAACTTAAAACGCCATCCGCACGCTGCGAAACTTTTTATGGGAGGTCATTTGCTTTCCAGGCAGTTCAATTATGGAATGCATTGCCTGTGCCGATCAGACTTCCTCCATCACTTGCCGTTTTCAAAGAACAGGTTAAAAATCATTACTTGCAATTGTCCGCTCGTTGATATACAAAATTGCTGTTGTCCTTTTTGTTTTTTATATTATTTTTATTTTGTATTTAAAGTATTTTTAAATTATATTTTTTTTTATTATTTTAATATATTTAAAAAAAGTAGGTATTTTATGTATAGTAGGTAATTTTATGTATTTTATATGTATGTATTTATTAGTATGTGAAGAGGACAGCGAGCCCTCCATGCCCTCCGAGCCCTCCGAGCTCTCAACACCCTCCGAGCCCTCCTACGAACCACGGAGGGACGCTGCAAGCGACGCGACGCGGGTGCGGGCGGACGGGAGCGCGGCGCGCTGTGATTGGCCGAGCGCCTCGCTACGCACTCTCGACCGCTCGTCATAGTCCTAAGCTAGTGTAAATATTATATATATATGAGATGAGAAAATAAATAGTTAGTTGAACATCGACCACGAAACTGATCGTTTCATTTAATACAGTCCACTACAGTCCACAACATCTGGTCCTTCTTCGTCGGATTGGAACGAGAGCCGGAACCTCACCACTGGAAACTGTAGAGAGTCCGTGGTGTCAAGCAAGGTTCTGTGGCCTACAAAACTAACAATGGTCGTCACTCGGAGTCAACACGGCGAATTGGCAGACGATCGGGAGGAGCAAAAGATTGAAGAGGAACGCCAGAGAAGATTGAGCAAGCAGCCACCGGCTTCACCATCGATGCCGGCTGAGGGGACTGCGCTCACTGAACAGGCGGGACCTTCACGCGCTCCTCCAGCTGCCACAAAGCTGACCCAGCGAGTACCGTCTCCACCACGGTCGCGCCGTTCGCAGCGTACAACGAACTCTACACTGCAGGTGCGACTGGCGGAGCTGGAGGCGGCCGAACGACTCGCGATTATTAAACGACAAGAACTACAGTTAGAAGCGGATCTGGTGAAAAAACGCCTCGCGGCGCAGATCGCATCGTTAGAAGAGGCGGCGGGTAGCGTTCATGAAGAACCCGTCACCACCATCAACGCGGAAGAGCAGCAGCAACGCGTAAAAGAATGGCTGCAAGGAACCGTCGAACGAGGGGAGCGCAACGAGCTCTCGCGCCCCACAGAAGAAAGAAGGCTCCGTTTTGATCGCCGAGAAAGATCACCGACACCGACCCCAGGAGCCAGGGCCAGAAGCTACGGCCCGCAGATCGCTGAAGCACTTGATCGGATATCGCGCCCGCAACGCCGGTACAACTGCGACTTGCCCAAATTCAGCGGCAACCCGGCGGAGTGGCTGCGATTCAAAGCAGCTATGAAAGAATCGACGGAAATGTTCAAGATTCCTCCAGCTGAGAACGTGATCCGCCTCCGAACAGCATTGACCGGGGAGGCGCTCGAGGTCGTGTCGGCTCACCTATACGCCGACACCGACCCCGACACCATCATGAGAACACTAGAGCAATGCTTCGGCTCGCCCGAAGTTATAGTTGACCGCATCATTGAAGATCTGAAGAAAATGCCGAAGCTCGGCACCACAGCTAAAGAACTGAACAGTTTAGCAGTGAAAGTGCAGAACTCAGTGTGCGTGCTTAAGAACATCGACAGACGCGGATACATCTACAACCCGCAGCTTACGCGCGAAATAATGGCAAAACTTACACCGACAACCAAAAGTAAGTGGTGCGACTACGCTTATGCGAATCACGACACTAAAGAACCCGACATCGTGATATTGTCGCAGTTTTTGATGCGTGAAGCCAACGTCGCGCTAAGATACGCGTATGAGATGCCACCCGCAGTCGACGACAAGAAACCAGGTACTACGAACAAAAAAAGGAACGCTGTATACAACACAGATGAAGACAGCGAACAATCGGACCGCTGCCCGAAGTGCAGCAGCGCGCACGGGCTACCTCAATGCCCAGAGTATCGCGCATTAAACACGGAAAAAAGATGGGACCTTGTCAAAGAAAAGGGTCTCTGCTTCAAATGTATTGCGAAGAAACATCGTCGAGCGCATTGTCAAGCTAAAACGTGCGGCGTGAACAAATGTCGCCGCCCGCATCATCCGACGTTACATGAAGACAAGAAGCCCGCGCCGGCCTCCTCTGATCTGGCCGCGCGCCCCTCCGAACCTGCGAACACTCACAACGGCGTAGTACTGTCGGTGGCTACCTCCAACGCCACCGGCTTACGCGACGTACTACTGAAAGTATGCCCCGTCGTGATATCCGGACCTAAGGGCGAGGTCGCCTCATACGCCTTGCTCGATGAAGGCGCCACCATAACGCTCGTCGACCACGAGCTAGCGGCAAGCATCGGCGCCGACGGACCGAAACAGCCCCTCACCATGAACGGCGTAAACATGAAGCAACGCGAACGAGATAGCAAGCTCGTCACGATCCGCTTACGTGGTAGCAGCGAGACCGCGCTGCACACGGTTAAGGCGCGAACAGTTCGAGACTTACAACTACGAGAGCAGACCGCACCGAGATCGCTACTCGGTTACAAACACCTGCGTGACCTGGCCAACGAAGTATGCTACGATCGAGCACGCCCACTGATCCTGATTGGCGCCGACCACTGGGAGCTCATTGTATCACGTGAGCTACGCATCGGCGCGCCTAATGAACCGGCCGCCTCACGCACACAACTGGGATGGGTGGTACACGGAACAGTACCACGCAGCTTCATATATCAACAAGAGAGCGTCCTGCACGTGTACGTACCTAACTCGCGTACATGTGAGAGTGAGATGCACGACCTACAGCTGCATAACTTGGTAGAACATCACTTCAAAATAGAAGCTCTGAGCATAAGTAGCAAGCCGCGAGTGAGCGACGCCGACCGACGAGCCGAGAAAATATTCCAAGAACAAATACAGAAAATCAACGAAGGATATGCAGTCGGCTTGCCATGGAAGAGCGATGACGTCACGCTACCACCAAGCTTCGAATCAGCGCGACGTCGGCTCACTCACGTCGAGCGAAAAATGGACGCCGACCCAGTCTTCGCGAAGGAATACGAAAAACAGATAGAAAATCTTTTGAATAAGAAGTACGCCGAGTTATGTGACGGCTCAGAAGAGACCAGTCGTCGCTCGTGGTTCTTGCCTCACTTCACCGTACAGAACCCGAACAAACCAGGAAAGTACCGGCTGGTATTTGACGCAGCAGCCAAGAACCGAGGCGTCAGCCTCAATGATCACCTGCTAGAGGGACCCGACCTACTAAGGTCCCTCCCAGGCATCTTGTACCGATTTCGTGAACGCCGAGTCGCCGTGTCAGCGGACATACAAGAAATGTTCCTGAGAATTAAAATAAACAAACAAGATCAACCCGCGCAACAATTTCTTTGGAGAGGCGCCGATCGAGACTCGCCGCCGAGAAAATACAAAATGACAAGCATGATATTCGGCGCGGCGAGCTCACCGTTTCTCGCGCATAGCGTGCGTGACTACAATGCACACGCACATGCCGAGACACATCCGAACGCATTAGTGGCAATCACACAGAGCCACTATATGGATGACTTCGTTGATAGCTTCGACACGATTGAACAAGCTCGTCGAACTATACACGAGTTGACGGAGGTACACGCAGTCGCCGGTTTTACGCTACGAAGTTGGAACGCGAGCGAGTCATCGGCACTGCAAGACATCCCGAACGAGCTTCGAGCAACAGGCCCTACCTCACTGGGGGGAGGGGGGCCCGAAAACAAGATTCTTGGCATGCACTGGGACCCGCACCTAGACGAGCTCGGCTTCAGTACAACAATGACCCGTGTACCGAGCGAGGTGCGATCGCTGAACCGCGCGCCCACTAAACGCGAGGCGCTCAGCGCGGTCATGTCAGTCTACGATCCGACGGGCGTACTTAGTGTGTACACGATCAGGGCCCGCATCACGCTCCAAGCGTTATGGCACCTGAACATCACTTGGGACGAGCCTATACCAGATGATGAGGCCGACACATTCGCGACGTGGTTAAGGCAGCTCGAGAACATAGCGCGCCTACGACTACCGCGCTGCTATGCACTTCACGAGCAAGACGACATCGAGCTACACGTGTTATGCGACGCTAGTGAGCAGGCCTATGCTGCGGTCGCTTACTGGCGCGCGACATCACCCGACGGCCAAGTCACTCTGAGCCTCGTCGCGGCTAAAGCCAAGGTGGCCCCTAAGCGCGTACAAACGATCCCGCGCTTGGAGCTACAAGCCGCCGTCATCGGCGCCCGCTTAGCCGACCACGTAAAAAAGGAGCACCGTATCAAGGCCCGGCGTACCGTGTACTGGACGGACTCAACCACCGTCGTGCACTGGGTGCGAAATAACGCGCGAAAATACACACCTTTCGTTGCGCACCGTCTCGGCGAGATCGCCGAATTGACCGACAGCAAAGAATGGAGGTGGCTACCGACGAGCGAGAATGTCGCCGACGACGCGACCCGCCTAAGCAACACGCCAGTCACTTCAGAAGATCGGTGGTTTAAAGGACCCACATTCTTACAACGCCCAGAACGCGAATGGCCAACTGAACGAACCGACAACCAAAACGAGGAAGAGGTTCTCTTACACTTAGAAGCGGACGATTCGAACGAAGATTGGCTGCCTGACATCAAGCGATTCTCCAAATACGAAGTTTTGGTACGAGCAACCGCGCGTGTGCTGGCATTCATAGACATATGCCGGCGCCGAGCTACGCGCCTTGAACTACGACACATAGAAGAGGCCGAGCGCGCACTGTTACGCCGCGCGCAGCAAGAAAGCTTCACAGACGAGTTGGCACGATTAAGACAGGCCCGACTGATCCCGAGAGCCAGCCGCCTTTACCGTCTCGACCCAGTACTCGAGGACGGCATTATGCGCGTAAGAGGCCGCACCGACGCCGCGAACATACCTCTCGAAGCAAAGAGGCCCGTAATCCTCGACGGACGGAACCAACTCGCACAATTGATCGTGCTACATGAACATTGCGCCGCAGGACACGCCAATCGAGAACGCGTTGTGAACGATCTGCGACAACAATATTGGATTTTGCGCCTACGACCGACGGTACGCAGCATTGAACACAAATGCGCCCTCTGCCGGGTGAGAAAAGCGAAACCGAACACGCCGAGTACGGGCAACCTCCCTCGCGCCCGTCTCGAGCCCTTTATGCGTCTGTATACACACTGCGGACTGGATCTATTCGGCCCGATCTGGGTGAAGATCGGACGTCGCCGTGAACGCCGCTACGGCGCCCTGTTCACCTGCCTTACGATGCGTGCCATACACATCGAAGTCGTCGCATCGCTGGATACGAGCTCAGCAATAATGGCACTGCGTCGGATGGCGGCGCGCCGCGGTTGGCCACGGCATATGTATTCCGACAATGCAACGAACCTACGAAGCGCCGACAAAGAGCTCAAGCTCGCCTACGCCGAGTGGGGGCCCGCCCTAACTGACGAAGGGCTGCTACACCGGATGGAGTGGCATTTCATCCCGCCCGGCGCACCGAACCAAGGCGGAGCATGGGAGCGGATGGTGCGCTCTGTGAAGACCGCATTGGCCGCGACACTAAGAGAACGAGTGCCTACAGAAGAGACACTACACACGCTCCTCACAGAAGCTGAGCACTCGGTGAATTCAAGACCGTTATGTCACGTGAGCGTGTCCCCAGACGACCCGGAGGCGCTCACCCCTAACCATTTCCTGTTGGGGACATCCAAGGGGCTCCCAAGCACGGGCCCGTGCCACGCGTCGGATAGAAGAGCATGGCGCGCCAGCCAGGCACTCGCGGATGCCTTCTGGCGACGCTGGGTGGCCGAATACCTACCCACGCTTACGGCACGGGGCGAACCGGCCGGCAACCACGGCCATGTGAAGGTCGGCGACGTCGTCGCGGTCGTGGACCGCCAGCTGCCCCGAAACACCTGGCCCGTCGGGATCATCGAGCGCGTCTTCCCAGGTCCCGACGGGATAATAAGAGTGGCGGACGTGCGCACAAGAACGGGCATCTTCCGACGCCCCACACGAAAGCTCGCCGTCCTATACCGAGAGGGCTACGCAGGCTGCGCCGAGGGGAGAATGAAGAGGACAGCGAGCCCTCCATTCCCTCCGAGCCCTCCGAGCTCTCAACACCCTCCGAGCCCTCCTACGAACCACGGAGGGACGCTGCAAGCGACGCGACGCGGGTGCGGGCGGACGGGAGCGCGGCGCGCTGTGATTGGCCGAGCGCCTCGCTACGCACTCTCGACCGCTCGTCATAGTCCTAAGCTAGTGTAAATATTATATATATATGAGATGAGAAAATAAATAGTTAGTTGAACATCGACCACGAAACTGATCGTTTCATTTAATACAGTCCACTACAGTCCACAACAGTATGTATATATGTTTCATGAGTACGAATTAATTTTGTTAATCGCACACCCCCGTCTTTACTTGTTCTTTATTCCTATTCCATCCAAAGGTTGCCTGGAAGAGATCGCTTTTAGCGATAAGGCCGCCTCTTGTTACACGCTATAGTTTTTAATGTTTTTTGTTATCTGTGTTATTTGTGCTCTTTGTGTACACAATAAAGAATATCTATCTATCTATCTAGCTCTGGCTCGTATTTGGTTCAAAGTATGGCCATCGCCATACAGCGGGGCAATGCGGCCAGCATTTTGGACTCTTTTGCACCAGGTATGAGGGCATGAGTTTAGTTTTTAATTTTAAGTTTGACCTATTGTATACCAAATACGAATAATTTATTAAATATACAAATACTATACAGTAGATTATTATTATTACACAATTATACTTATCTAATCTGCTGGTTGTAACTACAACTGTTGGCACACTTGAAAAGACTTACGTTCGACCATTGAGACTTGTCCAGTTTGTTATCGAAGTCCCGGTACAGCTTGCCAAATGCAATCACATAGTCGGAAGCAGGAAATAAGGCAGAATTGAATTCGTCCCAAAAACAATGCGCCGCTAAAAATAAAAATTTCGTCATAAACACAGAATGCAGCGAAAAAACAGTAAGCTCGTATAAGCCAGGCTAGCCCTGGACCCAGATAAACTATTCACTATTCAATTTAATGACTATTATTCTCAGAACCTTTTTACTCAAATTTCGCTATTCATTAGCTACTCAGGTTTTTATTTAGCTCTGCAGGGTGTAATTATGTAGACACTATGTAGAATGCATAATATGCACTTTACGTGTCATAAAAAACAATTATTATGGCGGCAGTACAAGCGGCGCAAATAAGCTAACCTTTTTTATTTTATACAGGTTTGCGTTTGACTATATACTGCCCAATTTCAAGCAGATATACGGTCTAGGGTACACCATGCTTAGAACATATCTGTTTACTCGAAATTGTAAGACACTTATGTTGTACTCTAGCGGAAAAAACAGACTCAGGCAAAGCGTGCCACATTCTGGTTGTTTGATGGTTTTTGGGTACTAAATGAGCTTTTGACATTATGCCCTTATTTTATTTTAACCTCGGCAGTGGTCACATATTTGAGCTGTTGCTGTTGAAGTTGAGATATCAGCAGAGAGCTCATCTTGTTTTCAATAGTCTTTCTGATTGTTTGGCGAAGCGAGACCAAAATTCTGATGTTTATCTGGCTCAACGTATAAGCATTGCTATTCAGCGTTGTAATACTGCCAGCATGCTGGATACGCTGTCAACTGACAACAGTCTTGAGTATTAAACTTTGATTTTGATATTTCTTACCTGATATGACTCTGTTAGAGCTTATAAGCGATCCCCCGCAGATCAATTCATACGGTTGTGAAGTCTTCCGATATATAGTAGAGTGCCACGGCACTTCACCGTACGTTGCGAGAGAACCGTTCGCAATCAGTTGTGGAGGTTTTGAAGCCAGTATGCCGCACTCTGAGGACAAATATTAAATTAAATTAAATTTAGAACTAGTGTAAAATTAAATAAATGTACTAAGAATTTTTTGTTCCTTATACCTATCAAGAACAATATAACGAAAACCGCTCAGCCAAATTAAATAAAATTTAAATAACACAACTAAAGTATGATTTATCAAATAAAAAAAAAACATCATAATCTATTCACCACCAATTCAAAAATATGATAGTGTTGCAACGATTGAATTTTTTCCCCTCCTACTTTACCACTGAATCGCCTAATGAAATTATAAACCTTTATTGACCGCAAATTCACCCGATAAAAGTTTTTTTAGATTTTTTTGGGTATATATTAAACTATCTATACGTGGCTACATTTCTGGATATAGTTGGTCCATTCCCCGTTCTTGCACTCTATGTAGCTGAGGTTAGCCCTCAAATACTCGTAGTGGCTGACAGACTGGCTTCGCCAGCGATCCGGACGGCTTGAATGTGTTGCAACGACAGAACTTCTCTTCTTCTGCCCATTCTGCCGAAACATTTAGTCGACGGGATAGTTATAGTTTATTTTTCAAAAACTGTTCAACCGATTTCAATAAAATTTATATGGGACCACTCAAAATCGACAGACCATTAATTCGCCTGACGGAAAAAAAATTAGTAAAAATAGTAATAAATAAGACGATTTATACGTGGGCTACATTTCTGGATATAGTTGGTCCATTCCCCGTCCTTGCACTCCATATAGCCGAGGTTAGCTCCCGGATACTCATAGAGCGGCTGGCAGACCGGCTTCACTAGCGTTCCGGCCGGCTCAAATGTGTTGCAACGACGGAACTTCTCCTCTTCTGCCCATTCCGCTGGGACCCGGCAGCGGTATTCGACGGACGGATCGGTCTTAAGTCTGCACCGTGCTGTTGGAAATAGATACAAATAAATAAACTCTGAAACTTGAAACAACAATAAATCAAATACGACCGCTGTTTGTGCCTCTTTTCTGATATGGTCCTTTCATAATTCATTTATTAATAAGCCCACTGCAGGACGTATGCTTGCATAAGAAGCGTGATTGAGCCATGTTTACCACGCTGGCCTCGAGCGGATTAGTGGATTCACATAGTACATCAAACTTCTTCTACGGCCGTATGCAGGTTGCCTCACGATGTTTTTTCTCATCGGAAAAACAGAAATGTGAAATTCCGTACATAAATTCCAAAGAATTTTTTGGTACGCGACCGGGATTTGAACCCACGACCTCACGAATGGAAGGCTGATGTCATCGCGCACAGTCCAGTCATGTTTCATATAGTACATGGTAGTAAATATAATTTTGGGCAGCAAAATCAAAAGGGAAAAGAGGAAATCAATATCTACCGCTTAATACGGCCAAGTCGTGGCCGAATGGGAAGACTAACAAAAACATGTACATATATGTATAACAGGAACAATTTACTCACAAACACATTGAGGCATGGGCCCCGACCACTCGCCGCTAGTGCAGAAGACCAGGGGCTTTCTGTTTACGACATAGCCATCTTGACACGTGACGTTGATGGCCACGAATGTGTGCGCTTCTCCAGGTCTTGCGCTGTTTATATTGGTCGAGAAGTAAGTCCCGTGGGCGGGATATGCTGGCAAGACGCAGGTGGTATCTTGGCTGAAAAATAAAAGATTAACAATTGTTTTCCGTATTGAAAAATGATTCAAATCATTACTAGAAAAAATTACAATTTTACAACCCGGACAAAACTCAGCTGTCCTATAAAAAACCCGAACCCAAAATCGACAATGGATGAAGCGGCTGAGCCTGGAATCCCAGGTTGGCTCCATAATAAAAGTCATTGATAAATAATAATGGTCTTAATTACCCCTTCTTAACACGCTTTTATTAGTTTCACCTGTATGTTTGCTTGCTTGCTTGTAACCAATCCCTTTGAGCTCTATTTTGACCTACATTGAGCGATCAGATTTTTTTTAAACTTTGCACACCTATCAGATGTGTTCCTTACTATATGGGAGCCCTTCTTAATTTATTTCAATTTTACTATTTATTTTTGAAGTGAATACATAAAGATTTATGTGTATTCTACGAATATTCCAAGCGTCTACCGTTTGCCGTTATTAATATCGAGAAAAAACGGCAAAATACACGTTTGTTGTATGTGAGCTCACCTTAAATATATATATTTTTTTTATTTTGTCTTACCTAGTATTTTTTGTTGTAGCGGAAACAATAATACAACATTTTTGTGAAAATTTCAAGCTGTCTAGATGTTATGGTTTGTGACTTTTGTGAGTTACCTGGTGACAGACATTTTTTCCCCTTTTACGTGCTAAACTTTTAGGTACGTAGCACAAAAAGTATTGTAAAATAAATTACTGCTCACCCATTGTTTCCTATTCCAAGTACTGGTGATGCCACTGACGAGACTGTGGAAGAGAATTAAAATTATTCACTAAGTAATGATAAAGACCGAAAAACGGCTTGGTGGATTCACATATGCCATCGAATTTCTTCTGCGGGCGTATGCAGGTTGCCTCACGAAGTTTTACTTCACCGAAAAGCCAGTAGTGTTAAATTCAGTTAATTTTGATTCCAATTTATTTTATATTATTTTTTTAACCAAATGATTATATTAATAAATTCTGTTGTCACATGCACATAGCGAGAATGCCTAGGCCCCATGATTCGGGTACTTTGTTGTACCCAATTTGGGGAGTAGTGTCTTCATTGAAGTTGTATAATTTGTATCTTGTGACAATAAATAATTAAGATTTATTTTTGAATACTTACGAACACATGTAGGCATCCTCTCAGGCCACCAGCCGTCGTAACAGAGGACCGCGGAAGAGCCTTCGACCGTGTACCCTTGGTCGCAAGTGACGTTGATATTGAAGTAGTCGTAGATGCTCCCAGGGCTAGCGTTGGCTACGTTTGTGACGTAGGAACCGTGCTCTGGGAACGGGGGTAAGGTGCATTTGCCCTTTACTCTGAAAATTGTAATAACAAGTTTAGTATATCAATAAAAAAAAAACATTGACGTACCACGCTACTTTATGGCATGTACGAGTAAGGTAGGTCAGGCATATAAGGCCCACCTTTATTAAAATTAAAATATTTTTAACCATTGATGAGGTAATAAACAAAAGACTCTCCATATTAATTATAAATGTATTTAAGTTCCGTCATGAAATAAAAAAACATAAAATTATAACGTTATTTTTGAAATATGAAGTGTTTTTTAAAACCATCACTTCGGGCCTTATTGAACACTATGAGTATAAAAAGGCCCTAAATAGAAATTAACATTCTAAGAAAATTAACAAGTTTAAACGATATTATACTATAACAGTAAACATAAAACAACATTTGGTCCTTTTAAAACATGATTATTTTCTTAATTATTAGAAATAAAAGACCTTGGGCCTTATTAATCTATAGGTATTAAAAATGTCCTACGTTCCTTTAGAATATGTTGCTAAACACAAATTTGAACATTAGGTAAGTATAATCTTACTAAATAAAAGTTATTCAAAAAACAACAACAAAATCGCTAACACTTTGATTTCTAACAAAACTTCTGTGGGCCTTATTACACTAAAGACTTTTCAAATACTGAAGATTCAACGAATATAAAGGTAAATTTTACAACTTTAAATTAAGAACAGTTAATAAAAAAGCAATAAATAATATTAAGGTACTCTTTAGATTTCAAATCAGTCGTAATGCTCGTACTTAAATTAAATTGAGGTTCATCTAAAGGTAATAAGGCCCGGGCCTTATTACCTGCGCAAGGGCCGGGCCTTTTTAGCCGTAGAGCAAGCTTTACAATCAGTCTCATATATTTAGTAAAAAAATAGCAATTAGAATGTGTACTTATGTCTCTCCGTGGGGCAATACAAGAATAGTTCACATTGAAATGGGAAAAACTCGAATTAAAACAAAAAACTCGATGAAAACTGAACCTCTTTACGCTCGAAAAATATTACGTACGGCAGCCGCGACCTCTCTCTGTGGCTGTGTGGACGGTACTGACGAAATGGAGGGCCGCTCGGAAGAGCGCGTTGTTGCCAGCTCGCTGTATGTGCGACTTCTATGTATGCGTGAGTTTTAAGCGAATAGATTTTTATGCAACTGTTATTTCTACAAACTGGGCCTAGTTTGCAACCGGGCCTTATATGCCTGACCTACCTTACCTACTTATTTTCCAAATAGATTATTCAGCCCATCCATATATTTGTTCTTTTTTTACACGATGCTATGCAATGTGTTTACACAATGACTTAAATTATATTTATAACAGCGGTTAACAATTGTGGTATTTACTATGAGCTGATTTACGTGCATGAGTGTAGGCACAATCTTAGATTTTATCAAATAATATTGGACACATTTTTTTTTGTCTTGAAATAATAAATGACAAAAATAAACCTTGTCAAAGTTCGGGCTGGGGGCTCGTGACGTCACTCCTTTGTCTAAAGTATACCTTTGTATTCGTGATTAAGATAGAGCTGAATCTTCATCAATTTTCAATTATAATTGACATTTGAAGAAATATTATGTGTCTTATATTTTTTGATGACCTATCGGACGGAGTTATTATTTTATTTAGTCTTCTAGCCAATTGCGTGGGATGCAATCTACTCATAGTCGGTTCTGTATGAAATATTTAAGGTAAGTGTATCATAGACCAACATTTGACCTATCTGGCCCTATTAGGGCCAGGAGATCATCGTTGAAATAATGAAAATGATTACCTGTCGAAAACGCCACTGTTTGCCACTTGAAGGGGGTTTGGTAGTGCTGGGAACAAAAATGACGTATTATATTGCTGTAGGTCTGCCTTCTGATTCTCAATTGTATTTAAAGAATATCAATAATTAATAGTAATAAACAAGCTGTATTTTCAGTTTGCACGGACAAAAATATACGAAAGTATTATTGTACTCATCAATCGTCATTGTGGTCAACTTTTAATTAGGTAACTAACATTATATTTGTTTTTCGCAAAAAATAGTATGACTGACTTCAATTGTGTACATAATTCGCGAATCAATCTCGAAAATCGATCGAAAATATGGAATAGCTGTATTTTTACGTTTTCAGAGTTGATCCCACAGCAAAAATTATTCAAAATTTGCCATATATAATAATAATAATAACTCTTTCTTTATTATGCAAAATAACTTATTTCTAAAAACTTACACCTATTTTACAATTTAAGTATTATGGAGATTATTTTTTTATTTAAACAGTAGGTGTGCACTGGAACCCACACTAGGGTGGCCTGTGTCGTGGGCTCCAGGCTCTTCCACAAATGTATTATTTACACAATTTAATACAGATAAAGAATCTTGCATATAGCTTATTCCTACAAAATAATACTAATTAGTGTATCAACACCTTTGTTGAGCTTTCTAAGTGACAGTGCCTATCGACTCAGGTATAAATAACTGCGCGTGTGTTTGTTTTAATTTGTGGCAATAGGAATGCAGCAACGAAACGCACGACGAGGTGTCTGCGTGTGAGTGAGGTAATGTACATGATAATAACTGCTGGTAGAATTGTCATTGTGTGAGTATGATAAGATGATGGCTGGGTGAGAGAAAGAATGATTGCGGCTAAGCGAAATTATAATTAGTGATAAGGTGATGTAATTGTGAGTCAGCGAGGGATAAGTCACATCACATACATTTCTGTTCAAAGTTTGAGGATATACAAAATGCATTATAATTTTAAAGGGGTAGGTAACATATTATTACGCTATGTATCATTGGGTAAAGAAATTATGAGTATAATGTTAATTTGGAGGCACGGTAGTACACCCCGCCAATACAAGCACATCTAGTTATGTCATAGAATAGTACTAATAAATAATGTTCGAGAATATTAGTTATTAATTAAAAATATAGATACATGGAAGGTCATAAGGGTATAATGTTATAATGTATATAGTAAAAGGAAAATATAATAAATGTAAATGTAATCTCTGGTAGTAATATATGTCACCGCTTAAGGCTCCAACACCGGTAGATAAACACATTGTATATACGCGTCGAATTGAGAACCTCCTGCGGTGGTTCGTCGGTCAAAAATGAACTATTAGCTTAATAAGGGTATAGGCCGAATCAGATGTGAAAATACAAGCTTCGCCAAACCGCAATCACCGCGCTGCTTTATGTGAGCTTCAGTCATATTGCGCAGCTTGTAGCTAACTTCACATACGTCGATTTGTATGATTCGGCTTAGACCTACATAATGGTCGCATCGGCCGTTGGTGTTGCGACGCATCGGTGATTTATAATTAGTGTAGTGAGAGAGAGAGAAAGAATGAGAATGAGAGACATGAGAAATGAGAGACGGAAATGAGGAGATCCGTAGAAGAACCAAAGTTACCGACATAGCCTAGCGGATTGAAATGGCAGTTGGCAGGCCACATAGTGCGGAAGATTGATTGATGGGGTAGAAGAGTTCTCGAGTGAAGACCACGTACCAACAAGCGCATCGTAGGACGTCCACCTACAAGGTGGATGGATGACCTTATTAAGACTGCAGGATCGCGCTTGATGCAAGCCGATTTTAACCGGCCTTATTGGAGATCCACAGGGGCTGGCCTAAGTCCAGCAGTAGCCGTCCTATGGCTGATGAATCGATAGAGAGGGAGTCTGCTACAGTCATCGGTCGAGATGTGACGGCACTCCCATCTATCGCTCCAAGATATCATGTGAATAGAGGATCTAATAAAGTATCAGTTAATAAGTTCTAAACACTGCAGCACGAGGTTCTTGCCGGTTCTTCTCAGTTGTCTAGGGCTTTCAGAACCGGTGTAGCTTCATGGAGCACTCTCTCGGGTCCAGGACATTAGACAGACTAGCGAGTTAACAATCAGAGGCAATTATTTACAAGTTTGGTCAAACATGGCTATTTCCATTTTTAGAAAGGTCTTTTGATACATTTTATACGCGCTTATTCATTTTATTCATTCACCCACCCCCCCCCCCCCCCCCCCCCCCTCCCCCCCCCCCCCCCCCCCCCCCCCCCCCCGCCCCCCCCCATTATTCCGGCGCCCGTAAATATCTAAATAGTCTGTACTCTATAGTAAGATATTAGTAACTTACCGACACATTTTGGATGCGAGTCTGACCACCACCCACCGTAGCAGTGTATAGGGTTAGGTCCTTCTACTTGATAGTTCTGGTCACACGTGATGTTCAGTTCAATGAAGTCGTACGCTACGCCAGGTTTGCCGTTGATGAGATTTGTGTTGTATCTCCCGTGGGCAGGATGAGGTTTCAAAATACATTTTTTTGAACTGAAAACAAAAATTAGAGGTAATTAGAAAATAACTCTTTTAAGTATAAAACAAGCACATCGTTTGGTAAAATATTATAAATTTTAACTTCTGTAAATTTTAATTGCAGAAGAGTGCAAAAGTGAGGATGAACTTCAAAATGTTGAACTTATTAAAGTTGATGACGAGAGAAGGTGGTGTTGATGATAATAATATGACGTATGATGGACTGAAGTATCGAAAGTAAACGCGTTGTGTCGTGGAAGGCGTGGAAGGGCAAGAATATAATGTTATTTAGGCCTAGTTCCAGCAGTATTAAAGACGCCCCATAGCTAATACGAAGATGAAAAAATTAAAGAAATACAAGTAATAAATGATACCTGCTGGGACTGCCTTGTTGTGCCACTGAAAACAAATAAAAAAAGTCATTATTTTTATAGTGTGTGCCACCAAAGATTAGACTTGAGAAACCACTTTGGTTTGTAAAAAATTTACAAATTTTGTATAATAGATAATTATACGTTATATACGTTTAAAAAACGTTTAATAGATATACAAATTCTGGATAGTTAGTTTGTACACGGCTGTACCTGCGCAAGATCCTCAACCAATGACGCTCGTCAAGTCTCATCTTTGGTGGCACGACCTTATATACGGTATGTTAATGCTACAGTAGAGTAAGTTCAAATAAGCCTTGTTCATATAAGCTAAGGTTGAAACCCGTTTTTCGATAGAGCGTGTTTTTCGTTCGTTCATTCTTTTACGAAAAATAATAATTATACTACTTTCAAACACACTTTGACATCGGTTCTATCCGCCAGCCAATGTAGCAATAAACAGACTGGTTTCCCTGTAGTCGGTAGTTTTGGTCATAAGTGACTACCACTTCTTTATACAGTGAACTTCTCCTAGTTACCAGCAGGCTACGTGGACCTCATTAAGACTGCTGGATCGTGCTGGATGCAAGGTACTTCACCCGGTCTTATCGGAGATCTATACAATAAGGTAATGTCCAAAACTTCTTTTCATTTTCGAACTCTCAAGGTGGTCCCGTTTAAATTTGATCGAAATCCGATGGGCCTTTTTTGATAAAACAACAATAATGTACATGATACTACTATATAAATACGGGACTTATCGCGCAATAAATAATAGTAATAATATAATAAAATAATAATCTTTCCGTTTCAGACTCCTGGTGTGTACAAGGTGGATTGCAGCTGCGGTAGTTCCTATATAGGTCAAACGAAGCGTATTATTGCTGAACGGATCAAAGAACATATCGCAGCAGTCAAAAACCGCCAGATAGAGAAGTCTGCCATAGCCGAGCATTTGCTTGACGGAGGAACTAGTCATTAAATTGAGCTCCACGACCCGAAAGTACTCTCCACTGATCGACATTATTTCTCAAGAATAGTTCGTGAGGCTGTAGAAATTAAAAAACACCGTAATTTCAACCGAGAGGATAGTTTCAAACTATCAGTGTCGTGGAATCCTGTAGTCGACAAATGTAAACTGCGTGGTGTAGGCATTAAGACCTTCACAGATACTGTCAGTGTGGTGTGTCGTGGTGACAATTTCAATTTGAGTGATACGGCGTCGCATTTAGTCTGCCCGTGACCACGACCAATGCAACTTGGTCGAATCGTCGGGAGAAAGAGAAAAAGAGGTATTTATTAATATATCTCATGTTTTATTGCGCGATAAGTCCCGTATTAATATAGTAGTATAATTTTTTTTTTTTTTTTTTTTTTTTTATTTATTGAGATATTTACGAGAATTGACATAAACTTATAGAATACAATTATTATTATTACTATTACAATATAATGTTACAATAATGTCAAGATTAGAAATCAAAAATGTCAAGATTAAAAATATCAATACAAAATGTAATGCAATTTCTAAAATTTCAATTGTGCCGTTTATTCGACGGCACCTGTCCCATTGGTCGGTCAAATTTTCGCAATATGTCAAAAAAGTGGATAATACATTGTTCCAATTGTCAAACATAACATCAAATTCAGTGTTGACGGCCAGGAGTGTATTGAGGTGTCTGCGCGTTCGTATTAACGGAGACATGGAACGCGCCACTGTACGACATGGCTCTATATAATGTGCTCAAATTGCGAAAGTTTGAAAATAACAATACTGTACATGGATGTCACATCGATACGTGCAAACTATTCGTTTCTGTACACGGTGGAAGTTGGTGGTGTGATAATACTTACAAACACACTTTGGCACCGGTTCTATCCACCATCCGTTGTAGCAATAAACGGACTGATTTCCCTGTAGTCGGTAGTTCTGGTCACAATTGACCACCACTTCTATATACGGGTGAACTTCTCCTGGCTTCCCGTTGGGTACATTCGAGGTGTAGGTCCCGTGATCAGGGTATGGTGGCATGGTGCAGCTTGCCTGCCTGTAAAGTAAGTATAAGTTTGTACAGGCTGGGTGGCTAGCCCTGGTGTCAGAATTTTTAAGCCGCCTGATGGCCTCTGACATGGCTAAACGGTTAATACGACTACAATTTAATGGTCAAAATAATGTCAAGTTATAATAGACTTCGCAAAATTTTACTCCAATAAAAACTACGTTACAGCCTCAGAGCAAATAAAAAAATCAAGAGAGAATGTTGTGAACAAACAATTGAAGCCAACCAAAACTACGCCTTGCCGTGTACAGACAATTACACACACATCCAGGTAACTATGAAACTACACCTTGGCTTGTCAGTCAAACTATGACGGCGCAACAGCGACGCACTCACACATGTATAAAAAACCGGCTTCAATTGACTGTTCGACGACGTTCCCTCTGGATTTTTTTATTTGCTCTGAGGTTACAGCTGTTTTATTCATATCTGGTTATACAGCATAGGTACGCGAGAGGAAATGGAACAAAAAAAAAAGAATTGTCTGTCGGCATATGTCAATTTCATAAGTCGAAATGTCAAAATGGTTAAAATTTGGTCCACTTTGTCGTTTGCGATATGATCGGAAATTTGAAACCTCTAGTTCCAGAAGAAGTCCATACTTTATGGGCATGCCGATTAGTGATGGGCGACGAATGATCGTGACCACAGAGTTTTAGATAGAGTTTTATTTAAAATATCGATAGTTTATAACGATATTTTAAATAAAACTTAATTTATCATTAACTTTACTGTATATTTTAATATCATAACATTTCTTACATGTGTAACTAAATTAAACCCAATTATATGTTAAATTAGCATGGATATTAGTGAAAAACGTCAATAAATACTATCGTTACATTATTATGAGTATTTTATTCATATCATAACATTATTTACATGTGTACATACTTGATTTTAAATAAAAGTAAGTAAATAAAATCCAATTTCTCACCTTCAACTACTCATTCGATTTCATTACAACATTGTTTGAAAATCGATTTTTTCCACCACTATCTCAACACTAAAAATG
The DNA here is from genome assembly GCA_949316475.1 of Hypomecis punctinalis. NCBI lineage: Eukaryota > Metazoa > Arthropoda > Insecta > Lepidoptera > Geometridae > Hypomecis > Hypomecis punctinalis. Next base: position 6,808,497 of record OX438822.1, read on the forward strand.
TCAATCTTCTATGTCAATGTCACTGTCGCAGAGATCAAGTTAAATTTTATAGAGTATAATCGAGAGAATTCGGAGGGATTTTAATTCTACTATAAAGTATAAATAGACCGGCCTGCTCATCTAAGATGCGCACCACGAAATAATTCTGGCGACGCGTCAGAACGATCCAGAATTATGGTGAAGTATACATCAATCATATTTTCACACGTCGACAAATATACTTTCGTGGTCTTATGCTAAGCTAGCTTAGCCAAACTGTTTTCTTTTACCTTTGTAAAATCGAAATCGTTAATCATAGTGTTCGGTGACTTGTTTGAGTGAATTTCAGTGAAGTGTTTTGTTTTGTGTTAACTTGTACCTTTAAGTTTTATTTAACTTTTAATTACCTGGTGCGGCGATTATTTATCACATGAGCTGAGTGTGACAAAGACACTGTGAACAATTAAAAAACACAATTAATTATAATAGGCTAAAAAAATCAGCTAAAGAAAACAAACCAAGAAGTGATGTACAACGCACGAGTTTTGTTTTTAATAAAGTAACATGCACGGTTTTTTAAGATGCTCCGTCTAAAAATGAACGATACTTTTTAAGATCTTAGCAAAGAGTTTTTATGTCAGAAAAGTGGTCAATATTCTGGGAACGTAACAATCACAATCAATTGTTCAAATTTCTATAACTGCTTTAACAAGTAGTTAAAGATTTATTCGTTTAAGAAAGTCAGAGTTTTACTCATTTCCTCGCAAATATGTCATAAAACGTTGTATGACATACGTGCGCTTTGAAAATTACAGCCTCTGCTTCCTTATTCATCCTTATTAATTCATTATTATTTTATTCCTTCCTAGCAATATCGCCTCGGCTGTAATTTTCAACTTACCGCACTTATATCATAATGTACTATTAATAATCTATCTGATGGACTAATTATGTTTGTTTGGTAACTTTATTCATTGCTAATTGCCAAGATTAGAGCTAATTATGTTTTATGTATTTGTAGTTTCAAACAGATAGCCTGAGAATGACCTGAGATAAAACTGGGACAGTACCCATATCGAGGGGCGAAAGGGTAATTAAACAAGAATATCTATAGCACTACAAAATAACTCCCGACTGCAGAAAAAACAACGTATGTATAAGCAACGCACTAAAAAGACAAAATTAAAATGGTTCTATCTAAAATTATTCCTAATTTAATTTAAATACATACCGTATGAATGTTTCTGTAATCTCCGTTTGATTCCATTTATTTTGATATCCTACTTGATTGGTTGGGTAAAAATATTTTTTGAACTACGTTTACAAGGCGTCAAATAACCGCCATGTTGATTTTTTTGGTTCCGTATCTTAAAAGAAAATAACGTAACCTTTATAGGTTCACTTTGTTGACCATCTGTCCGTACGTCAAGACCTTATATCTCGAGATCTCTTAAAGTTAACGAGTTCAAATTTGTGAAAAAGTCATACTTTTGGTTATGGTAGAAAAGAAAGATCCGTTAATGTCGTATGGGGTACTTCCCGTTGACCTAGAACTATCAAATTTCGCAAATAACATTGTCTTAGAGAACACATATAGAAATAAATCTGAAAACTGTACATTTTAATTAAATCGCAAAAAATAGGGCCTCAATCCAAAAAAGGGCTCTAATGAGTTAATTGCATCATTTGGGGTATCATATGAATTATTTTTATTAGCACAAGCTAAAACAGGTATTCAATATTTTCATACCACCTGCTCGAAAATTACCCATCAATCCTAATGACCCAAGAATCACAATGTAAAACGAGTCATTATTATCTTAGCACAATCTCGAGGGCTTTGGCAGGTCAAGTGATTTAAATTTGGAACATCTAATACGTATGAAAATTTCTCAACTTTGAACATTTAAGGACATCGTAAAGAGGTTTCATTTTGCAAAATCGAATATAACCTTTTTACATTGCACGGTAACTGGCCTTGTAAGGAGGTTCGACTCGGCTTCACATAATAAAATCTCTGTGGTACCCGTATCAGTTTGATTTTATAGAATAATAAAACCTCTTTGTAGTATTTACTTTCTCTGTTTTATTATAAATTGTGTGCTCTTCTATGAAAATTCGTAGGTACGTTCTAATTAGTTTTCACGTATTGTGAACAATATCGAGTTGCCTACACTTAGTGAGTTTATGACGTAAGTGTATTACTCATTTTCTTGGGGTTTTATTTTCTCGCAGGATGTATGAAAAATAGAGTATGCATCACTAGACTGGGAATTAACTTATAATACCCTCGCTACACTTGGGAGTTAACTATAGAGTCCCTCGCTACTTTCAGGGTCTAATTGTCGCCCGTGGCATAAGACACCACTTGGTTCTCTTGGTACATAATCTACTATTTGGATGTTGCCTTGAACGAAACGTGCCGTACGATAACAGGCTGCCTCAAGCCTACCCCCCTTAACATGTTATACCCATTGGCGGGTATAGTCCCACCCGCTGTCCGCAGGACAATCGCATGCTCCATAGAAAAAAAGAAGCAGGAATCGGTCCCCAGACACTGTTTGATGCTGCACTTCCAAACAGCCGTCTCAAGAAAACTGCCGCATTAACCGATAGCCCGATTGAAGCCCGTTTAAGGTTGTGAGAATCCACGCTAACACTACCTCGCGACTTTCCAAAGCCAGCAGAAAAGCTGCCAGTAGGCAGCGACCTCCCGCGACCCACGTGGAAGTCAATAAACCGACTCCGGACCCAAGTGGGCCGTTGCAGGTTAAACCTAGCCAAGTGGGGATTCTCGGATGCTGCCAGGGTACAGTGTGATTGCGGAGCCCCTGAGCAGAGCATGGATCTCCTGCTTACGTGGCCACAGTGTCCGAGCCCCTGCACAATGGAAGATCTACACCAGCCTACACCCTGCGGGGTCGCAGCGGTCAAATACTGGGAGAAGACAATTTAACATATTTGAACCATTGACACGACGAAGAAGAAGATTGATGATTAAAGATGCGCGACGAGAAAAGCAAAAAAAACGTTATAGTTACGCTTTGAGGTTTTAACAACTTAGTTCCCAATTTTGTGTAATTTTCAAGATTTGTACCGAACCCTCGGTGTGCGAGCCTAACTCGCATTTGTCCGTTTTTTTTGTTTTCAAAACAGCTATTAAAAGGGACTTAGATTTTTGCGACGATCTATCGATACCTTAAATGTTGAAATCCATCCAGCTGTTTCTAAAATACGTGGAAGATTAAACAAATCTACAAACAAACATACAAGATAATTACGCGCGAAAAACAGTACGTTCCTTTCCTTGGCAGTCGGGTAAAAAGAGTAAGGCTTGAGCCTCTTCATATACATCTTCATAATTTAGTAAAATAATTATGTAAACTAGTTACTAGTTCATAGGTTTGATTAAACTTTTTTTTCGCTACTTTCCACTTTTCGCCCCAATCCAAACAGTGCGGGGCGAATGGCAAACCTTCAATAAGAGTCTTGGGCGATTCGCCCCGCAGTCCGAACCACTTGCAGGGTAGGCCGCAATACCCAAAAAATCACGCTTATTGTAAGGGACCCCCTTTTTAACCGGCCTCATAAAAGGAGGTTCTCAATTTAACTGGTAGATGTTTTTACACGATTACTCCGCCAATTATAAACCGTTTTTGATATTTTTTTTGTTTGGTAGATATTTATACTTCAGAGGTGGTTCCATAATATCCATATCCACTGGTAGATGCTTGAAATATTCATAAAATATTTAGTTAGATATGCACTTTCAAAATAAATACTTAAATCAATCGAAATAAATATTTAAGGGGTACAAGTAACGTGATATTTTGCTCGATATTAATAATGGCAACGGAAGATGCTTGAAACATTTTGCTCGATATTAATAATGGCAACGGAAGACGCTTGAAACATTAAGTGGTAGGTATATTCCTTTAAAAAATAATTAGTAAATTAAAATTAAACATACGATGCGGAACCCTTCGTGCGGGAGTCTGACTCGCACTTGGCAAATATTAGCATAATATTTGACCGTCCAGGCGACATCTTTGGAAACTTAATTACGAAAGAAAAATATTTTCAAGTAGGTAAAACATCGTGAGAAAACCAGCGTACTCCCGATGCTACTTAGATACAATTTTGATTTGAGACACAAATATCTCGTTATATACAAAAAAAAATGTAATACACAATCACACCATGTTAGTTTTAGCTGGATAATAAAAAAAAATACTTAAAATGCTGCCACCAGGGCTAGCCACCCGGCCTCCGAACTTACTTACCAAAGACAATTAAATAAATAACTTCCTTGTACATTTTAGCTAAGTTCAATTAACGTCACAAATACATAGAAATATAACTACATTTATTACACAACAAACTACACTGCGTGAATAAACGAACATAAAAAATTAATATTATTTTCCATCTGACATCTTTTCATGTGTACACAATTCACAAACTTAAACACTTGTTTCTAATCAAAAATGTTTCATTTTGCACAAATCAATACGACTTTGTTAAAACTTGTTATGATCGGAACTCGTTTTGTTTTATCCTCATAAAAGTTTAAGACGATACGTCACACGTAGGTATACAAGTTTGTAATATCCACAGAGATACCAGAGGGATAATGTGGTCGAACGAGAAAAGAAAGAAAGAGATGCAATGATTAAATATGACATGAGTTAGAAAGAGACATGAAAAATATCTCGATTCAGTTGCTAGTTACCGTGATTTTTCTCTCAGTAGTGTCAAACTCCAATTCATGGGCAAGATTTTCTTTAGATTTTTGTGGTTGAGAATTTCCTCAAGCGACAACAGCGCTATCTCTCTAGTTGTAATAGCTCTGTGGTAATATCACTGAGCCTTTTGGTCAGTGTTGCCAGTCTCAGCCGTCTCTTTCGCACATTTACTGTTTTTTAAACTACTTTTCAAAAGAAGTAAGTACACGTAACTGTGTTTTTACCCTCGATAAAAATCCTTTCCAATATTACAAATGCGAAAGTTTGTTTGATGGTTTGTTATTTTTTCACGAAGTACCGGAGCATTGGATCGATTTCATTTTTAGGGTTCCGTACCCAAAGGGTAAAAACGGGATCCTATTACTATTGACTTTGCTGTCTGTCTGTTTGTCAGTCACCAGGCGGTATCTCATGAACGGTGATAGCTAGAACGTTGGAATTTTCACAGATGACGTATTGCTATTGCTGCTATAACAAAAAATACTAAAATCAGAAAAAAAATATAGGGGGCTCCCATACAACAAACCTAAATTATTATTCGTTTTTCTCTAGATATTAATAACGGTGTAGATGCTTGAAATATTCACATATCTACATGTATATATGTTGTAGATGCTTGAAATATGTGAATATCATCTACAACATATTTACAAGCATATTTAGTTAAGTGGTCACTTTCAAAATAAATAATTAAATCAAAATAAAATAATTATTATTCAATACAATAAAACTTGATTATTTGCTCGATATTAATAGCGGCAATAGAAAGATGCATAAATATGCACAGAATATTTTAGCGGTATATTTCCTTTATAAAAAAATAACTAAATTAAAATAAAATATATTATGGGGTGGCTACCATACGGTACAGAACCCTATGTGCGCGAGCCCGGCTCGCACTTGGTCGATTATTTTTTATTAACATATTTTAAAACTCGAACCTTATCATTTGATACTTTAAAACCGTAAAAAAAAGGTTTCCATTGAAAGCCGCGGGGGAAAACTAGTGGTGTTATAATTTTAACGAAGTTTTCTGGCAGCTTGATAGAGTATGTGCAAAAAGAGTACCGTTGTTGCGTTACGGTGAACTAATTATAAGATTTTAATCAACAGTCAAGGTACCGACTACACATAGTAGACGCGAGTACTGATAAAAACAGAATTGGTCGCGACGCACGGTCACGAGCGTAGCGAGCGCGAAAACTTAAGATATTTCCGTAACTTTCAGTGCGAAAGTAATATTTGATACGAGCACGAGCAAAACGAGCGCGCTAAAAAAATCCGTCTATTTTTCAACAAATACCGCCGATTTTGAGTGAAAAAAAACGAAAGACTTGAAAGATCGACATGAGCCGTGCGGATTGATTCCTTTCTGCTAAACTGTGACCAGTTATGGTGTGAATCACCTCTTTCCGACTTAGTACACCAGTTCTGGATAACCCTGTATACCCTCTCTGTTTCTTAAGGAATTTTTGCAAAATATAGAGCTGCAGTCTCGCCTCGCCGCAATGCGAGTCGGTTGACCGTACAACAGGAAAAATCGCTAAAAATACTTCACTATAACTTGTTTATTGTAAAACGAGTTATCAAAAATGTTTTTCCTTTTTTTGCTGGTGCTGTTCGTTGTGGATGTAAACGGCGCTAAGAGAGGTATGTGGTTTTTTTGTCGAGCTGAACATTTGCTTACGCGGTTTTCTGGTTTTTTAATGATCGTTTATTCGTATGTACCTAATATCTATGTATTGTAAAGAATAGCTAAAAAAATGTATGGTACAAACAGCTTTCCAGATCTCGTCTCGTCTGCTTGTTATTCGATTGCGTCTGTCAGTGAGCTAAAATGATTTACGTGAGTGTGTGTAAGGGTGCATGTGTGTGCGTTTGTGTGTGTTACGCAGTAATAAGGCTGATTGTAGGGGGCGTCCATAAATAACGTCAGTTGTTTTAACCTGATAACGTCTTATAAATCGATGAACGCTGGTTGCACGCATGAAAAAGTGTCACGTTCCGCCTGAGCGAGAACAAGACAGAGAGGCACGATCGGCCTAAGTGTTTGGTTTGTTTATTTGTTGATTCGACAATGTCTGAACAATGTTGACTGCCTCGGTGGCTCAGTGGTTAGTGACCCTAACTTCTGGATCAAAGAGGTGTGGGTTCGATCCCTACCCAGGGTAAATATTTTTGTGATGAACATAAGTGTTTCCTCTGTGTTTGGGTGTTATTTAGTTACTATCTATTTAAGTAACTGGGTAACCTAGAAGAGCTCTCCCTCAATGGAATAAAACTGCCTTGGTCCACCGAAGTTAAATATTTGGGTGTAACGCTTGATAAAGAACTCAGGTGGAAAACTCATGTGGAAAATATTACGACTAAGGCCTTACGAGTGTTCGGCATGTGTCGTTCCACCTACGGCAAAACTTGGGGGCTAAAGCCCAAAGTGATACGATGGCTGTACCGGACAATGATAATACCTATTATTACATACGGCAGCATAGTGTGGTGGCCTAGAACAAAGCTTGCCTCGTGCAAAGCGCCACTCACCAGGTTACAAAGAACAGTGTGTCTTGGCATCACGGGTGCTTTCAGGACAACACCTACGGCAGCGATTGAGAGATACTTCAATATCCCTCCACTGCATATGATGGTTGAACTCGAGGCAAGGAAGACACTACATCGTCTTGCTGTTGCAGGACTATGGGATGCCTCTAAGCCAAAGACTAACCATACAAAGTTCGACGAAAACGAAGGCCTAGATCGGGTAACAAGCATGTTATCCGATAAAATGCAAACTGTGTTTGTGTTTGAAAGATCTTTTAAGGTCCAAATCCCTACAATAGAGGACTGGACGAAGGGACTTGATCCACCAGAGCAAGATAGTCTGGTGTGGTACACTGATGGATCCAAAATGGAATCAGGTACAGGAGCGGGCATATACGCAAAAGGCTACAAATGTAGCAAAAGCTTAGGGAAGATGGCAACTGTATTCCAAGCAGAAACATATGCCATAATATCCTGCGCTCAAGAGAATATAGATAGAGGAACCAGTGGTAAATCCATATATATTCTTAGTGACAGTCAGGCTGCAATCAAAGCCATGGCATCCTACAAAGTGGACTCCGGACTTATTCTGGATGCTATCCAGACCCTAAACAGGCTTGGGAGGCACAACAGGGTAAGACTGATGTGGGTCCCTGGGCACAAAGGATTCCATGGTAACGAAGTGGCCGATGAACTGGCAAGAGAGGGCTCAGCAAATGATTTTGTGGGTCCAGAGCCATGTGTAGGCATTTCAACGTGTCTCGTGAAAGCCGCATTTAGGGAGTTTGCAGATCACAGACAGCGAACTTATTGGCTGTCTAATACCGGTCTACAACACTCCAAGAAGTTCCTAGGCTCTACGTTTAAAGCCCGGGAATGCATTTGGAACATGAGCAGGGGACAAATCCGCTACCTGCTTGGGGCCTTTACTGGGCACTTTGGTACCAACGACATGCTCATGAAGATGGGTCTAACCGCGACACCCATGTGCAGGTTGTGTGGGGAACATACGGAACGCATGGAGCACCTTCTGTGCACATGCGATGCAATGGCTAGTAAGCGAATGAGTCTCCTAGGCGTCGGATATCCAAAACCAGAAGACTATAGGCTCGTATCTCCTAGTCTCGTTGTAAAACTCATGAGAACAATTTTCGACGAGACTGGGGAGGAGTAAGTTATCTAGGGGACCACAATAGATCCCAATGGGTCGAAGTGTCCGAGTTATTTCTTGGCCCCTCTGTAAGATAAGATAAGATCTATTTAAGTATGTATGTATTTAAAAATATGTATATGTAGTATATCAGTCTCTGGCAGACATATCACAAGCTTTGCTTAGTTCGGGGTCAGAGGCCGTGTGTAAGATGTCCCAAAATATTTACTTAATGTTTTCTTAAGAAGTTATCACAGTAAATAAAAGTCCGTAAACCGGCTTTAATTGGCTGATCCACAAATCCTAAAAGTCTGAAGATGAATATAAATGTTTGCGCTCATTGTCAGGTGGCAGCGTGTCCAGCATGCTGGCAGCATTGCCGCGCTGAATGGCAATGCTCGTTGAGGGAAATAAACACCGGAATTTTCACTATTGAAACTAGCGTGCTCTTCGCACATTTTAATTAAGTGAAGCACAGGTAGCTATTCGAGACGAGCCCGCGTGCTAGTACTCCAACCTTGAGAAAGGTCGCCAAATGCGATTGAAACTAAAATAGCAGTTTTCTACTAAAATTAAACGTGAGTAATACTTGTGTTTTACTTTATTAAAATGTGCGAAAACCACGCTAGTTTCCATAGTGAAAATGCTGGTGTTTATTTCCCTCAACGAGCATTGCCATTCAGCGCAGCAATGCTGCCAGCATGCTGGACACGCTGCCACCTGACAGTGAGCGCAAACATTTGTATTTATCTTCAGACTTTTGAAGATTTGTGGATCAGCCAATTGGTTGTCTGAAGAGCCGGTATACGGATTATAATTTGATGTGATAACTTATTAAGAAAACATTAAATAAATATTTTGGGACGCGTTGCGTCCACCAGACGCTCAGAATTTATTAAGGCATTATTTGTCTGTAAAAACAGAATTAAGTCAACAATGAAATGTTTTTCAGGCGACAACTGCAACAAGAATGGCGTCGCTGGCGTGTGCACAGTTATCAAAGACTGTCCCGATGCACAGGAAGACATTAAGAACAGAAGAAAACCACAAGTTAGTAATTTATGTTTACAAGAAATGTTGCACCCTAGTAGGAGAACTCTCCCCTCAGAATCGTAAAGTCATGACTTCCAATCCTGTATTATTGACGTGATAACTTCTTATACTGAGCGCCAAACAAATTGAAAGATGGGAAGTTAGCCGCAGATGACACTTCGCCGTGATTCGCTAATTATTGCGCATGTGTGCACAATGCCTATACAAATGGCGAAGTAGTGAGCTCGGGCGTCGGGAGCGCGCGGGAGGCATGAGGTTGGCGAGCAGGTGTGCCCCGGCGTTTCGTCTCTCTGGCTTCCACGCGTACCCATATTTCGGCGTTTGCGCAGAACGCTGCGCATAACTTCCCATCTTTCAATTTGTGTGGCGCTCAGTATACAAATCGATGAACAGCAGCTACACCAGCACACGAACGATAAAACGTGACTTATTGTCACGTTCCGCCTGAGCCCAGCGTACAAGCGAGACTGCGGAACGAGCGATAGAGGGGCACGATAAGCATTTGGCTTGTGACACATAATTAACGTTATTACGTACATAAAACCGATATTACACACAACCAATTTTTTTTTTGTTTTGATAATTCTTTGGTAGTTAACCTTCCTATACCTGCGTCAAATTTTGTATACTCCCTAGGTGGTCCCATTTAAATTTTATCAAAATCGGCCGAATCGTTTGTTCCAACGGATTGACAAGTTGAAATGGCACTGGGCAGGGCACATAGCGCGAAGGACTGATGACCGACGAGGTCAAAAAGTTCTCGAGTGAAGACCACGTACCGGCAAGCGCAGCGTAGGACGTCCACCCACAAGGTAGACGGATGACCTCATTAAGACCGCAGGATCGCGCTGGATGCGAGCCGCTTCCAACCAGTCTTATTGGAGATCGTGGCCTATGTCCAGCAGTGAATTTCTTATGGCTTATGGATGGATGGATGGTAGATGTTCTTTCTGTTCTAGATTTTTTATGTAATAGTTTTAGAGATATAAATTTCTTTCAGCATTGTAATCTCGGCGAGGTAGAAGCCATAGTTTGCTGCACGTCATCAAATACAGAGTCAAGGTACCTCCTACCTATTATAATTGCTACCATTATTACTAATAACGCTTCACATTTATATCTAACAGAGATCGGATACAGTTCGGAGAGTACGCCCAGGTACTCAACCCACCCAGCCACCAGTCCCACCTGCCCCTGTCTTCTATCTTACGGCTAGACAGACGCGACCAAAGCGCTACCCTTTTATGGTGGACATTCCGCACGTTAGAACTAATCGTTTTGAATCCACATTCCTCATATGATCAGCCAGAATGTGGAACGCTTTGCCTGAGTCTGTCTTCCTGCTAAATTACATAGGTGTCTACAAATCCCGAGTAATTAGGTATCTTCTAGGTTAGCGTATTTTTCTAGACCGCATGTAGGTTAAAATAAAAATTAATAAATAAATATTTTGGGACATCTTACACACGGCCTCTGACCCCAAACTAAGCAAAGCTTGTGATATGGCTGCCAGATACTGATATACTACATATACTTATTTTTAAATACATATTTATATAGATAGTAACTAAATAACACCCAGACACAGAGCACACACTTATGTTCATCGCATAAATAATTGTCCTGTTTGGAATAGAACCCACGCCTCTTTGACCCAGAAGTGAGGGTCACTAACCACTGAACCACCGATGCAGTCAATTATTAAGGCTGTTAATTATGAGAATACCTGAATGCTTCGCCAATTTTACGAACCAATTTCGATGTTTCTCTTTTTTCTGTAGATCATGCTTCAGAGGTGGTCCCATTTAAATTTTAGCGTTACATGTATTTGAATTACATAACTATTTTTTTTATATTAACGTTTCCTTTGCCACGTCACTATATCATACGTCATCTCATCATTAACTCCTTTTGCTTGCATATCATCTTTCTTCTTCTTCTTTTGTTTGGCGTCGCATTGTTGTGCATTTGCCAGTGTCAAGTAGTGTTAAGTTTTAATAATTTTGATATTTTATCAAAATAGTCACTGTCGTAGTCACCTCATAGTCCTATAAAGTCGCGGTCAAGTCCAAAGATAGTCCAAGTCATACCTCAGTAAAGCAGTGGATACTTTACTAGAGGCGTCTATGGAGTGTTGGTGACAACACGGAACGACCTGATACGTCACATTATATCACTTGCATGAGTGCACGTAAATCAGCTCATAACCAACGAAATACCACAACTTTTCACTAATTATCACTGATAAAACACAAGTTTAACAAAATAATATAATGAGGCGACATGACTTTTCCGCGTTCCCGCCAAAACTCCCATATCATATTTCACAACATTTATGTTAATATGACTACATGACGTCATATTGATCCGTGCAGAATATTCTGCACACGGTTAAAGTTGGTTTTGCCATTTTTAGTGAAAATTAATTATATTTTTTTAGTCCACCAAAAGGAAACTGCGTCTTGCCTCCAACAGCTGGCTATGGGCACCACCAGCAGACAGTAAAATGCGTTTGTAAGTCTTTAATTTTGTTTATTACAAATCAGCAATTGTAACTTAGGAGAGCTAGGATTATTTCGTTATACATGCAACTTAAATTCACTAAGAAATCAAAAATGCCGACAGATTTTTTGTCATTTTATTAGCATATAGACTAGACGCCTAGTTGGTAGGCATTATAACTAGGTATTTTTCGATCGAGCCTCCTTTTTTAACCTTGAAACTTAACTTTTTACCATTCTACGTAATCTGATCATCGGTGTAGTAATTTACTCTGTGAAAAATCTTAGCATTAAATTTACTCCTCCTTTTAATTGGAGTCTTAGCTAAGTTTAGATTTACTACAGATTAAATGATAATTATAGTCTCCGTCATTCAAGATGTTCTCAGTAAGTTGTTATAATATCTTCAACCAGCCTCATGCTACCTGCCGCTGCATCCGTCAGTGGAATACGAGTGTCTGGCCTCAGGATTGACCGGCTCCAGACCTTGCAGAGAGCACGAACCCCACGGCACCGTCGTCAGCCCTCGGTGCAACGATCCTTACTACTACTCTCCGAACACGCTCAACTTCATGCACTGCATCAATGGCACTTGGGACTACATTGCTAAATGCAGCTTAGGTTTGTAATCGGATTTCTACTATCATGTTTTTATTTACTGTATTTTATTAAGAGTCACCATCATTATCAATGTCATCTACTATCATCATCAGCATCATTATTTCCACCTTTCACGTCATTTTTTGAATCATTGTTGTCATTTTCATTGACATTTATGTTCAGTATAGGTATGTTGTTTTTTATACCATTATAAGTATATATACGAGTATATTCTCCTTCACAACTAATTTCTCTCGCATATCACTGTTCACACCATTTATCGTTTTTACGTTTTTTTATTTATTGTATCTTATTTAGAGTCACCATCATTATTTGTGCTATTGTAGATTGTACCATCACTGGGATCATTATTATCACTTTTAACATCATCATTTCAATCATGATTGTCATTATCATTGACATATTATTCAGTTCAGGTCATTTCTAGGTATAATCGTAATTATAAGTATTTCCCCGAAGTGACTGACATTAAGCCCTGCATTGATCAATACAATCCCTACTACTTATCTTCAAAGACGCTCAACTTCATGCTCTGTAATACTCTGCATGTTGCATCCATCCATCTCTAGTAGGCTACTCAAAATTAACGCTCACATGGCGTTTACCATTATAAGATGTTGTCTGTTTGTTCCAACATTTATGTACGTTTAACGATGTAGTCCATTGTGGAAACAAAATTGGCTCTTTTTGAGTTTAGACGATGTTGTAAAGCAGACCCTAGTATCGGCTTTGGATATTGATATGAGTAAAAGGGCGTGGCTACAAGTCTCCTTGCCTGTTAGGCTTGGAGGGTTAGGGGTCCGCCAATTTTCAAATATTGCTTTACCAGCTTTCTTGTCCTCCATTCATAGCACTTATAAATTAGTTGTAAAAATCCTCGCACCTTCTTTAGGCCATTTTGGCGTAGATGTCGCTCATTTGAATGAGGCAACGAATTTAATGCTTGCCTCCAAGCATTCGTTGCTAGCCCAAATACCGAACTCCCAAAGACTTTGTCATCGCGGAGACTGTGGAAACGGCCGATCTGCGAACTAGCACGGAAATCTCTTCTAGATCGCGTCCTCCTAGCGTCCTAGCGTCGCGGATCGCCCTCGAATCCTTGCGGTCTCTATAGAGTCCGGGGAGTCCGGTCATTGGTTGCAAGCTTTGCCCTCTTTCAATACTGGTAACGTTTAAAATTCTTAAAAACAGTCTTGGGGTTAACTTCGGTTCAAAGTGGCGTGAGGCCCACCGCTGTCAGTGTGGTACTGGGTATGGTATCGGACGCAACTTGCGTCGATACTTTGGCGCCGTCACATCTTTCTGAGACTCAGAGTGAGGCTGAAGCGGCAGCCAATTCGGTGGAGCAGCACAAGCGGCGCAAATGTGCTAACCTCGGTAGTGGTTACATATTTGAGCCGTTTGGAGTTGAGATATTGGGTCCGTGGGGGCCGGGAGGTCGAGAGCTTATCTTATTTTCAAAAGCCTTTCTGAGCGGCTGGTGGACGCGACGCGTGACCAAAATGCTGGTGTTTATTTGGCTCAACGTATAAGCATTGCCATTCAGCGTGGCAATGCTGCCAGCATGCTAGGAACGCTCAATGGGACTTGAGACTACGTTAAATGCAGCTTAGGTTTGTAATCGAAAATTATATGATTGTATTTGTTTATTACCTGTATCTTATTTAGACCATCTCACCATCATTATCAATTCAATCTTAGGTACTATCATCATCAGCATCATTATTTATTATTACTACATTTGACATCATCATCTCAATCATTGTTTGTCTAGATTGGTTGTCTATAAAGTCTGTTTACGGCGATAATTTTACGTAAAAAACGTCACAAAAAAAATTGTTGAATCAACAACTGAAGCAAGCCGATTACATACGCCGATCGTGACTCTCTATCGCTTGTTTCGTGCTGTCGCATGCGCGCTCGCCTCGGAACGTGACAGTTTTTCGCGTGTGCAGCCGTTTTTCATCAATTCATGAGACGTTATCACCTCAAAAAATATTGTTCACAGAATGTGGCAAAGTGACCCCGGTTGGTACACAACTGATATCGGGAACGAAGACCGACGTACGCGGGAGAGCGCCGTGGCACGCCGCCATCTACACGAAGCTCATGGGACGCCACTTGCACATCTGTGGGGGCTCCCTGATCAGTACTAAGACTATTATATCAGGTTTAATATTTGAACTGCTTATAATAACAATCAATAATATCGGGTGAGCTCGTCACTCGGATGACACGTTAAATTGTAGGTCCCGATTGTGTTCCCGGCTTAAAAACTATGACTTTAGGGCTAGCCACTATATAAATGTAATAGTAGCCCAGGAGGTAAGCGCAAAAAATACAACTACTTTCTAAAAGCTGAACTTTTGGTACTAGAAACTGACAGTCAACGAAGTTTTCAAATGGGTACCAGCAAAGTGTGAGACGTTCACCGAAAAGGTCGATCAATGATCTGTAGATCAAGCCGCCTTCAGACCCCTGTTCATAGAGATCTACCGAACAGGCCCATGTCCATAAGTAGATGATCTGTGATGGAGACCAACTCATCTGTAATGTTTCAGCTGCTCATTGCTTTTGGAGCTACATAGACGGCAAGCAGCCAGAGTCCAATTACGCCGCCGCAGTTGGAAAACTTTACCGAACTTGGGACTCTGATGAAACTGAGAAGTCCCAGAGTTCTGACGTAAGTAGCTTCTCTGGGTATTTCTCATCATTATCAACCGTAGAACGTTCACCGCTGGACTTAGACCACCTCTACAGGTTTCTAATAAGCCCAGTTGGAAGCGGCCTTCATCTAGCGCGTTCCTGTGGTCATTATATCGTCGGTTCTCCTAGTTGGTGGATGTTCTACGCTGCGCTTACCGATGCGTCTTCATTCGAGAACTTTAAAGCCCCATCAGCCATCAGCTATCCGAACGTTGTGCTCTGCCCATTGCTATTTTACTGGGTATTCATCCTCTGGGTATTTCTGTTTGACGTAATTGTCAGTGTAACTTGAATGGCTTATTTTATGTTTCGGTTACTGACAGAACGAACGAAATGAGAGAGACTTAATTCTGACTCGACAACTTTGCTTTCTTCTGTCCGAATATTGAATCTCCTCTTTAGGTCGCATTTTTCAACGAATCTTGATGAAACTAGATTAGATAATTAAATTAGATAAAAAAATATTTCCAATAAAATTTGAAATTAGAGTACAGAGCAGAGTTTCAAATTTAAAAGTTGCAAAATTTAATATGTGGAATGTGATGTTTGTGGATCGAATGTGAAACGCTTTGCCTGTATCTGTCTTCCTGTTATCTACCTAATGTACAACGTGGCGTTTTCAAATCACAAATATTTTTTTTTGTTTTTTTTTTCGTCGGTGATTTTAATAAATGAATATTAGGGAACATTTTACACACCGTCTCTGACCCCAAACTAGCAAAGCTTAGGATGTGGCTGCCAGAGACTGATATACTACATATAGATATTCTAAAAGTTTAAACACATACATATATACATAGATAGTACCTAAATAACACCCAGACACAGAGCAAACACCTAGGTTCATAATATAAATGTTTGCCCTGGGTGGGGATCGAATTCACGCCTCTTTGATCCAGAAGTCAGTTTAGTCAGGTTTAGGTTTTTTTGACTGACGAACCACCGGAGGAGGTATACAATTCGATGCGTATATATATTATTTTAAGTAATTGAAATAAAGCAGATAGCTGAATGTTGTACAATGTTATGGCCTAAGCTCTATATATTTTTGCATTATCTCTTTTAAGTTAATCATTACAATAATTATTTTTTGCAAAAAATGTACAGAATTCGCGAATATTTCGCACGGGTCAATATAGCATTTTTGTTGATTTATCTAAAATGGCTCAGCCAATTTCGATAAAATTTAATTGGGACCAATTTCGAAATATACTCTTTCCTTTGATTATTTACTTGTAAATAATCTAAGACTCTTTCCAATAATTTTTTTATTGAAATCGGACTACTATTAAAAAGATATGCGTGGTTAATATTTTTTTTCATAGTATAATTATACTGCGGGACTAATCGCGCACTAAAATTATGAGATAAATAAATACCTCCTCATCCCGACGTTTCGGCCAAGTTGCACCGACCGTGGTCACGGGTAGACTGGAATGTAGAACAGCTGGTACCGCCAATTCAATTTGAACTTGAAAAATTGTCACTACAACACACAACACTGACGGTATCTAACAATGTCCTTCTACCTACACTACGCGATTTGCATTTGTTGACAACAGGATTCCACGACGCCGATAACTTAAATCCATCCTCCCGGTTGAAATTCTTATGTTTTTTGATTTCCACCGCTTCACGAACTATTCTTGAAAAATAGTGTCGATCCGTGGAGAGGACTTTTGGGTCGTGGAGCTCTATCCAATGACCAGTACCTCCGTAGTATATAATAATTACGAGTATGTGTTCGAATCGCGAAAGTTTAAAAACAACATTTATTCATAGTAGTCCGATTTCAATAAAAAATTTATTGGAAAGAGTATACTTCGAAATTGGTGCCATCTAAATTTTATCGAAATCGGCTGAGCCATTTTTGATAAATCAACAATAATGTGGAAAATGCTATATCGACCCGTGCGAAATATTCCCGAAACTACTATGAAGAAAGATATGCGTGGTTAATATCTTTTTTCAAAGTAGTCCGATTTCAATAATTCTTTTTTGGAAAGAGTATACTTCGAATTTGGTCCCATCTAAATTTTATTGAAATCGGCTGAGCCATTTTTGATAAATCAACAATAATGTGAAAAATGCTATATTGACCCGTGCGAAATATTCGCGAATTTTGTACATTTTTTGCAAAAAATAATTATTGTAATGATTTACTTAAAAGTGATAATGCAAAAATATATAGAGCTTAGGCCATAACATTGTACAACATTCAGTTATTTGCTTTATTTGATTTGGAAAATGATTTACCTATTATTTTCTTTTACAACAGTCTTCATTTGAGGAATTCGATATTTTAGAATCTTTTGACTTTGCTTGTAAAATATGGAGGCATGATGGCGGCCTTGGACAGAAATCTTAATTTTATATTTGTCACAACCCGGTCTCACCTCAGCATATGCTGGTTGTGAACCAACCAACGCTGGTCTTCCGAAGGGACCGGCAGGTGACGTCTCATGCGAATATTAAAATAAAGAAAAACAAAGTTATTGTTGGAGCAACAGCGTGCAAACATAATTAAAAAAGCACATACATTTTAGCAAATACGATGTTCGCGCCACGCTAAAACCCGATGCGACATTTCAACTGACATTAGCTGAAAATTGACAATGACGCACCTTGACTATGACGTGCTATTTGAGCTACTGTACAAAGTCTGGTACCACTTTAGAGAACTTTGGTAATACATTGGTATGTATTTTGTATTATGTTTAGGTAAAAGAACTCCACTTGCCAGAGACGTACCAAGGTATAGAAGCAGGGTTCCAGGACGACATCGCGGTGGTGGTTGTCTACGAACCGTTCCAGCTAAAAGCACACATCCGACCTGTCTGCGTCAACTTTGATTATATCCCGGAGGGGCGACAACTGTATAATGGAAACAAAGGAAAGGTAAATAAGTACCAGTGCTTTCTCAATCTTACCGAGGACCAATTAGAGAAACTTGAGCGTGTTCAAAACTATTGCATAAGATTCATATACGGCTTACGCAAATATGACCACGTGTCATAGTTCCGCAATAAGCTCAAGTGGTTCCTTCGTTCATTCATTCATACCAGCCTTCTATATTTATGAACATAGGCCTACCAATAACCCCAACACAGATTTGTTAGATATCTACACCAATTTGACTAATGTCGATTGATGGTCTAGTAGTTGTACCCGCCTCTCAAGGTTGTGGGTTCAAATTTCTGTCCTGTACCAAAGAATTTCGACTTATGTCCAAAGAGTTCGACTTATTATTTGGACTAATGTCCAAAGAGTTCGACTTATTATTTAGACTTATGTCCAAAGAGTTCGACTTATTATTTGGACTTATGTCCAAAGAGTTCGACTTATTATTTGGACTTATGTCCAAAGAATTCTTTGGTACAGGACCGAAATTTGTAAATTTGTACGAAATTTCACACCATTGCCTTTTCGGTGGAGAAAAACGTCGTGAGGCAGCCTGCTTACATCCGTAGAAGAAATTCGATGGCGTATGTGAATCCATCGATCCGCATTGCGCCAGCGTGGTAGATATGGCCGAATCACCCGTCGTGGGTAAGCGTACGTCCAGCAGTGGACTATTAAAAGGCTGGTAAGGTACAACCACATTACACACAATTTGACAGTTGGATCTTATCGGAATGTGTATAAATAGAGTTTTAACTGATCAAATCAGACACAAACAGAAGATCATGACTAAGTAAACGCTTAGTGACTGCTGGTAGCATTTACAACTACGAGCCTTAATAAAATTGTAGGTCCTATTTGATTTAACCGTTTAGCCATGCCGAAGGCCTTCGGGCGGCTTAAAAGCTTTGGTCTCATCCGCCCCTTTCTTCTATCGTACGGCTAGACAGACGCGGCCAAAATGCCACCTTTTATGGTGGACATCCCGCGCGTTAGAACTAATCGTTTCCAATCCACATTCCTCATAAGAACAGCCAGAATGTGGAACGCTTTGTCCGAGTCTATCTTCCCGCTAAAGTTCAACGTGAGTGTCTTCAAATCCCGAGTAAATAGGATTTCACAATTTCACATCAGTAAGCGCACCCTAGACCTCATATCTGCTTAAAATCAGGCGTGCAGTATGTACTCAAATGCTAATCTATACAAAATGAAAATAAATGATAAAATCACCACGTCTCTAGATACCTGGCTTATACGAAAGAAAGACAGAAAGTTTATTTATTTACAGAGTAATGAAATCAGTACAAACCGTTCGCGAAACAGCATTATCGTTAGATCTTAAATAAAGCAGTTGGATTAACAGCGGGCTCCGAACTCTGCTAGGCCGGTCTCCATGTGGCTCTATCCAAATTAATTACCATGATCTGAATTTGCGCGTTATTAGACTTATCATACCATATCAAAACTTGAGCTATACGGGATGTTTTTTTTGCATACGGAAAGTTTAATTAACAAACTATTAAAACCCTACATTAGTTTTACTCACTTAAGTACGAAAATCTTCTATTATATAAAAGGGTTCCCTGAGTGACTGACTGACAGACAGCCTACAGCCCAAACCGCTTAAGATATGAGCTTGAAATTTGGAATATAGGGACATTGAACGACGTAATGGAGCACTAAGGACGAAAATTTTGAACTTTCGATCTCTAAGGGGGTAAAACGGGCCCTTTTCGTTTGTATGTAACTTTTTATTACCAGTTCCGATTGACTTGAAACTTCGTATACATGCTTTTCAAACAAAATAAAAGTTATGTTTTTTCCTGTTTTTCCGAATTTTCTTTATCTAAGAAGTCAAATAAGGTCTTAAAGTTGGTGAAAAAAGCGTCAATTACATCCAACTAGCTGAACGGTTATGGTTGAAATCTGGTTTGAAGGAAGCACACAGTATGCTTCAATACAGGAACTAATAATATCCAGGAAAATATATAGGGTTCCTTAGGGATAGCAAAAATTAATCAGTTTAGGCTACAACCCAAACCGCTCAGGATATGAACTTGAAATTTGGAATATACGTATATCATACGACATAATGAAGCACTAAGGATGAAAAACGTACCCAATTCTAACTTACGGAGTAAAACGGGCCCTTTTTGTTTGCATGTAACTTTTTATTCCCTGTACCGATTGACATGAAACTTTGAATAGATGCTTTTGAGACTAATTAAAAAATATGGCTGTACCTGTTTTTCTGAATTTTTCTTTAAAAATTTCCTTAGGGGTCAAATACGTCCCCAAAATTCAATGCGCTTTTTTAAATTATGTAGTATCTGTATAGAATAGGATTAAGATAATGATTTATCCTTAAATGAGGCAAAATGGGTCCCCAACAGTTTACGACTTTTTTATTTTGTGAGCCAATAGTCATAAACTTAGCGCACATACAGATCAATATACGTATTTTACTATGGGATCAACCCTGACAAGTGAAAATTACCTACATTTTCCTTACATTTTGTCGCGGGTCGATGAACTTTTTGTGTTGAACAGCTGATTTTATTCACGTGATTTTGGTGTTGATACCATAGTAAAAGTTAATCAAATTATGAGTATAATAGCATCCTAGAACATGCCTGACGAGTGACGTCTAGATATACACTATGTGTTTCTCGAATAAAATAAGATATAGGTACCTACTTGTGTGCCATTTTTTAATTTGCCTGGAAAATTAAATTTCTAATGACTTAATGTAACATGTCGAATACCTGTACCGGCCTTAATTAATAGTGCACTACTGAACATAGGCCTACCCGCGAAGGGTGATCACGTTGACCGAGCGTGGGTTGCTGAATCCACAAACGACATTGATTTTTTCTCTACGGACGTACCTTGCATCCTTGCAAATAATTTTAAGCATGTACCCATTAAAACAACGCGGGCCAAATCGCGGACTATTATATAATTATTATTATAAGCAAGTACAAGGACAACGTAGATAAAACCGCGGGCTATTTTCATTTTAAGTAAGTACCTAGGTACTAAAACAATGCGGGCGAAGCCGCGGGTTTTAAGCTAGTTCTGATATATAAGCTATATTATTGCAAAGTTTCATCTCAATCTTTTCAGTAGTTTTTGAGTAAAAGAGTAACAAACATCCATCCACCCATCCATCTTCACAAACTTTCGCGTTTATAATATTAGTAGGATTTCAAGAGAGAGTATACAGATAAACGGAGTAATCAATGTCACCCTACGTCTGAGTACCTACGCCCGAGACGATTTATCTATTATATAAAAGGCTTCCCTGAGTGACTGACTGACAGACAGCCTACAGCCCAAACCGCTTAAGATATGAGCTTGAAATTTGAAATATAGATACATTGAACGACGTAATGGAGCACTAAGGACGAAAATTTTGAACTTTCGACCTCTAAGGGGGTAAAACGGGCCCTTTTCGTTTGTATGTAACTTTTTATTCCCTGTACCGATTGACTTGAAACTTTGTATGCATGCTTTTCAAACAAAATAAAAGTTACGTTTTTTCCTGTTTTTCCGAATTTTCCTCATCTAAGGGGTCAAATAAGGTCCCAAAGTTGGTGAAAAAAGCGTCAATTACATCGAACCAGCTGAACGGTTATGGTTGAAAATTGGTATGAAGGAAGCACTTAGCATGTTTTAATACAGTAATTAATAAAATCCAGGAAAATCTATAAGGTTCCTTAGGGATACGCAAAATTAATAAGTTTAGACTACAGCCCAAACCGCTGAAGATATGAGCTTGAAATTTGGGATATAGGTACATTGAACGACGTAATGGAGCACTAAGGACGAAAATTTTGAACTTTCGACCTCTAAGGGGGTAAAATGGGCCCTTTTCGTTTGTATGTAACTTCTTATTCCCTGTACCGATTGACTTGAAACTTTGTATACATGCTTTCCAAACAAAATAAAAGTCAGGTTTTTTCCTGTTTTTCCGAATTTTTCTCATCTAAGGGGTCAAATAAGGTCCCAAAGTTGATGAAAAAAGCGTCAATTACATCGAACCAGCTGAACGGTTATGGTTAAAAATTGGTATGAAGGAAGCACACAGCATGTTTTAATACAGAAACTAATAAAATCCAGGAAAATCTATAAGGTTCCTTAGGGATACGCAAAATTAATAAGTTTAAGCTACAGCCCAAACCGCTGAAGATATGAGCTTGAAATTTGGGATATAGGTACATTGAACGACGTAATGGAGCACTAAGGACGAAAATTTTGAACTTTCGACCTCTAAGGGGGTAAAATGGGCCCTTTTCGTTTGTATGTAACTTTTTATTCCCTGTATCGATTGATTTGAAACTTTGTATACATGCTTTTGAGACTAAATAAAAAATATGGCTGTACCCGTTTTCTAAATTTTCCTTAAAAAAATCCTTAGGGGTCAGATACGTCCCAAAACTTCAATGCGCTTTTTTAAATAATGTAGTATCTAGGATTATGATAACGATAGTTTATCTTTAAATGGGGCAAAATGGGTCCCCAAAAGTTTACGATTTTTTTTATTTTGTGAGCCAATAGTCTTAAGCTTAGCGCACATGTGGATCAATATAGGTATTTTACTATGGGATCAACCCTGACAAGCGAAAATTACCTACATTATCCATACATTTTGTCGCGGGTCGATGAACTTTTTATGTTGAACAGCTGATTTTATTCGCGTGCTTTTGGGGTTGGTACCATTGTAAAAGTTAATCAAATTATGAGTATAATAGCATCCTAGAATATGCCTGACTAGAATTACGACTTGTGTGCCATTTTTTCATTTGCCTGGAAAAAATAAATTAATAAATTTCTAATGACTTAATGAAACATGTCGAATACCTGTACCGGCCTTAATTAATAGTGCACTACTAAAAATAGGTACTACGGATAGCACTACGGATAATAGAAACAGGTGGGTCTTAAGATGAAAATGGACAAGACGAAAGTCATGTGTAATTCCCATGTTTTACCCACCTCGATTTCTGTTGGAAACTCGGTTCTTGAAGTCGTTGATTCGTACGTCTACCTAGGACAAGTAGTCCAGTTAGGTAGATCCGACTTCAACAAAGAGGCCAATCGCCGAATCCAACTCGGCTGGGCAGCGTTCGGAAAATTGCGTAGTGTCTTCTCGTCCGACATACCTCAGTGCCTCAAGTCGAAAGTTTTCGACCAGTGTGTGTTGCCAGTGATGACTTATGGCACAGAAACGTGGTCTCTCACTATGGGCCATATTAGTAAGCTCCAAGTAGCCCAACGAGCTATGGAGAGGGCTATGCTTGGAGTCTCTCTGCGAGATCGAATCATTAATGAGGAGATCCGTAGAAGAACCAAAGTTACCGACATAGCCCAACGGATTGGCAAGTTGAAATGGCAATGGGCAGGGCACATAGCGCGGAAGGCTAATGACCGTTGGGGTCGAAAAGTTCTCGAGTGGAGACCATGTACCGGCAAGCGCAGCGTAGGACGTCCACCCACAAGGTGGACGGATGACCTCATTAAGACCGCAGGATCGCGCTGGATACAAGCCGCTTCCAACCGGTCTTATTGGAGATCCATAGAGAAGGCCTATGTCCAGCAGTGGACGTCCTGCGGCTGATGGATGACTGAAAATAGGCCTATCCGCGAAGGGTAATTGGGCCATATCCATCACGCCGGCCGAGCATGGGTTGCTGAATTCACATACGACATTGATTTTTTCTACGTACGTACAGGTTGCCTCAATGTTTTCCAGCAAAGAAAAGTGAAATTTCTTACATAGTTACTCATACAATTATTATTATTGGCTCCATCGGTGGCTCAGTGGTTGACCCTGACTCCTGGGTCAAAGAGGCGTGGGTTTGATTCCCAGGGCAAATATATTTATGTGATGTTCATATGTGTTTGCTCTGTGTCTGAGTGTTATTAATGTATTTTTATTTATTTATTTAACACTTTATTGCACACTATTTGTACAAAAGGAGGACTTAACGCTAAACAGCATTATCTGCCAGTCAACCTACATGTATAAATAAATAAATATATCTTTATTGTACACAGAAACACAGTACAGAAACTATACAATATACAATATGCTGCACAATGGCGGCCTTATCGCCTTTGGCGATTTCTACCAGGCAACCTTTGGATGGACTGGAATTATTCTAAAAATAGGAGTATGGTCGGTGGTGTATACAATACAGTACATACATTGAAATACATGTATATGTATTTCAATGTATGACAACGCGGGCCAAATCGCGGACTATTAGATATTATTATAAGCATGTACAATGACAACGTAGATCTAACCGCGGGCTATTTTCAATTTAAGTAGGTAAGTACCTATGTACTAAGACAACGCGGGCGAAGCCGCGGGTTTTAAGCTAGTACTCTATAAAATTTAACTTGATCTCTGCGACAGTAGAAGACTGACATTTTTAGAGTTGAGATAGTGGTGGAAAAAATCGATTTTCAAACAATGTTGTAATAAAATCGAATGAGTAGTTGAAGGGGAGAAATTGGATTTCATTTACTTACTATTACTTAAGATCAAGTATGTACACATGTAAATAATGTTATGATATTAATTATATACTCATATAATAATGTAACGATAGTATTTATCGAAGTTTTTCACTATTATCGATGCTAATGTAACATATAATTGGGTTTACTTTAATTACACATGTAAAAAATGTTATAATATTACAATATACAATAAAATTAATGATAAAACAAGTTTTATTTAAAATATCGTCAGTATAAACTATCGATATTTTAGTCAAAACTCTATCTAAAACTCCGTGGTCACGATCATTCGTCACCCATCACTAATCGACATGCACATACAGTATGACATTGACAGGTACTGTCTGTACTTTTATTTTTCTGACAGCTGTCGCAGAGATCAAGTTAAATTTTATAGAGTATAGTGGATAGTTTAGTTATTGGAGTGTAAGGTGCATGCAATACACATAATACTTATAATTTTCTTTTGAATAGTTTGACAAAAAATTGATGGAAAATGTCGATCTTTTTATGAGCGAAATATGTTCTATTAATGATATCTACTGCGCGATAAAAATTTGTGCACTGAATAAAAAGTCATGCTGTTTATTTATAATTTAAAAATATATACGAACTTATTTTATTTCAGATATCAGGCTGGGGTCTGACAACGAAAACTAGTGACACATCACGTGAGCTCAAAGTGCTGGAGGTGCCATATGTGAGCGTCGCGAGGTGCATCGCGGCGTGGCCTGCAAGTTTTCGAGAATACATGGCTGGAGACAAAATATGCGCAGAACAGAACGTTACCCAAGGTATGATCTTTGATGAAAAAGTTATTAGCCGAACCAAACTTTTTAGAGACTGTGAAGTTAGCTACAAGCTGCGCAAAACCCAATCTTGACCAGCTGCGCGAGGGTCGGCGCACAGAACAGAACGTCACACAAGGTATGAACTTTGATGAAAAAGTTATAAGCTGAACCAAACTTCTTAGAGACTGTGAAGTTAGCTACAAGCTGCGCCAAACCCGAACCAGACCAGCTGCGCGAGGGTCGGCGCAGAGAACATAATGTCACACAAGAAATGAACTTTGTGAAAAGGTATGAGCCAAATCAAACTTCTTAGCTTATGCAAAGTTAGCTACAACCTGTACCAGCCTTTTTAATAGTCCACTGCAGGACGTAGGCCTACCCACGAAAGGTGATTGGGCCATATCCACCACGCTGGCCCAATGCGGGTTGGTGTATTCACATACGCTATTGAATTTCTTCTACATAAGTATGCAGGTTGCCTCACAATGTTTCCCTTCGCCGAAAAGCCAGTAGTGTTAAATTCCGTACATAAATTATTTATTTATTTATTTCCTTACTAATATAAAAACACAAATAAGGCCAAAACAGATTACAATAATTTAGAGTATTATAATTTTACAAACAACATCCCAATAAAATCCCAATAATAATGCATGTGTGTGTGTGTGTGTGTGTGTGTGTGTGTGTGTGTGTGTGTGTGTGTGTGTGTGTGTGTGTGTGTGTGTGTGTGTGTGTGTGTGTGTTTGGGTGGGTGTGTGTGTGTGGGGGGGGTGTGCGTATGTGTGTGTGTGTGTATGAGAGTAACACTGCAATACACTTGAGATCTCTTGAGAGCCAAGGTTTGCAGTGCTACTATTGTGACTGAGTATGCGTTTGTGCGTGTGAACGTGTTTGTGCTTTGTATATGTAACATCAAGATTACCTTAAGAAGTTTAAGATAACTTTAAAATTACTCACCGGACATATGTAGCTTTATTTTTTTTTAATGAGGCTTAAATACTGAAGAACTCATTGGTACTGGACTGGGAATTAAACCCATCAGGATTTAAGGCGGGTATCATTACCACTAGACCACCACGGCTTCTATAAGCTACGAGGATGGGGATTTACGCAGCTCCTGGCTAACTTTACTACCAAGAAGTTTAAAGGATTCAACACACTGGATGCAACCTGCGGTCTACGGTCAGGTCAAATTGAACGCAGCTCGCGTTATGAATTAACAACGTGGTCGGTCTCTATACAGGGTAATTTCTAATCAATTAGCATCCTTTTATGGGCTTATTCTGTACATCAAAACTAACAACTTTTGTTCTGCGACTTTTGTCAAAACTCAAAAAAATTTGGTGTTCCATAGAAAAATATCGTTCACCCGCGACCAATTGTATAAAACAGCTGATTTCTTTTTTTTTTTTGACAAAAGTTGTTAGTTTTGATGTACAGAATAAGCCCCTAAAAGGATGCTAATTGATTAGAAATAACCCTGTATATTTTTGAGACATCATTACTACCTTTTGAGATTATATTAAGGTCAATAGATCAAGACAAACCGGCGGTACCGATAAAAACCGAAAAAAAGTTGAATGACAGACCAACTTAGAATCAAGTTTATATGGGAGGAAAAATCTGAGTTTAATTAATTGTTATTATAATATATATCACAGTGTAGTCGGGTGCTGGTTTTTCGTCATAATTATTTCAACTAGAGGACTTTACTAACAAATGTTGTTTTTAAACTTTCGCGATCTGAACACATTATTTTTATATACTACGGGACTAATCGCGCACTAAAATTACGAGATAAATAAATACCTCCTCATCCCGACGTTTCGGCCGAGTTGCATCGACCGTGGTCACGGGTAGACTCACCCGTGACGTAGGTAGGTTGATTAGGTAGACTCGTAGGTCGATGCAACTCGGTCGAAACGTCAGGATGTGGAGGTATTTATTTATCTCGTAATTAGTCCCGTAGTATATAAAAATAATGACTTTACTAACACTAACAATTTTATTCTATAGCCTTTAATTAACAAATGTATAATTATATTATAACCAAGGACACAGACTCCGGTGTCTGTGGAGTATTTTTTTTTTTATTAGACATTCACAATCATAATTTCTTACTAATTACTTAACTATGGTAAGTTTGTGGCGCACTCTTAAAAATGTAGGTAAATATAAACAAATAACTGGAAAAATAACTAAACTACTTTTTTGTGTATGTTCGTCGATATTTTCGCCAATTGTGCGACATATTTTTTTTATTTTATTTCGAAAGGTTATGCTGAGGTAGTTCCATTTTAATTTTACCGAAACTGGGTAAGCTGTTTTCGAGAAATCAACAATAATGTACAGGATGTCGCATCGATTTGTGCAAACTATACGAATTCTGTACACGGTGGAAGGCAGTGGTTCCATATTTTGCAATAAAAAAAGTTATGTTTTAATTTTTGCTTGAAAGGTCTGTTTGTAGTGACTGTTCTTAGACTTCTTAGATATGTTTCATAAAAATAGGTTCAGCCATTTCAAAGTTATCAGCTATTTTTTTTAATTAAATAGAAATCGAGCTTTTTAAAATTTAAATTTTGTTGTTTTATTATTATTTCAGGTTTGCTAGCGCTATCCAAAGGCGACAGCGGTGGAGGGTTGGCTTTCCCGATGATTGAATCTGACTCTGTGAGGTATTATCTCCGTGGGGTTTTGAACCTGGTCTTGTCATCGTGTGGTGCGGACAGCGACCACTGCGCCACCTCCACCTACATGGGCTTCACGCGACTCTCTCATCATCAGAAGTTCTTGAAACGGTTTTGGGGAAGCGAATTGTGATTTCTTTATATTACTATTACATCTAAAATAAATTACTTATATAAAATAAAATAGTTTATTTTTATTTTTTAGACGATTAGCAATTTTATTTTGGAATCATTTAAATATTTTTAAATATAATACAGATTTAGATATTAGCGATAAATTTTTGGTGAGTTTTTTTTTGAGAGATAGTTTGTTGTTAATTTTTAGGGTTCCGTACCCAAAGAGTAAAACAGGACCCTATTACTAAGACTCCGCTGTCCGTCCGTCTGTCCGTCTGTCTGTCACCAGGCTGTATCTCATTAACGGTGACAGCTAAATCATTGAAATTTTCACAGATGACGTATTTATTTTGCCTCTATAACAACAAATACTACAAATAGAAAAAAAAATATTTAAGTGGGCATACAACAAACCTGAATTTTTAGCCGTTTTACGTTCGATACTAATAATGGTAACAACTAGACGCTACAAATACATTGTGTTATTTTTCCAGTGCACATACATACTTTGCATGCGGAAAGTGTAATAAACAAACAATAAAATTAAAACTAATGTAGGGGACATTGGTTTTACTTAAAGTAAGTAAAAAAAATTACAAAAGTACAAAAATATTGAAATAACTTCAAGAGAAAGTATACAGATAAACGGAGTAATCAATGTCACCCTACGTCTGAGTACCTACGCGGCCACGTAGTCAAGATTCGGGAGCGTCGCGGTGATGTTTTTGATTAATGCTATCATTAAAAAGTACGACTGATTTGGAAGTCATTTACTTTATATTATCTAATCCTAACCTAACAGACTGAGTTGGAACTTTGTTCCCTTACATGGTAACTTAACTAATGCTTGACAAAACATATTCTATTTTACACTAAGCTTATCTAAACAAAAGAAGGGGTGGGCGCTGTTGTGCTTTCACCCTGCGCAATGGTCTTAGGCACATGTGCGAAGACAAAAGGATGCGCCGTCGGTCGGGTGTCAGGTAGTAAACCCGATGTGTTGATAACATAATACGTCGTACCTACGTCCGAGACGTTTTGTTAGGTAGTTATTGTCTGGAGTGTAGGGTGCATGCAATATAATTCTCTTTGGAATAGTTTGACAAAAATTGATGAAAAATAAGTCAATCTTTTTATGAGCGAAATATGTTCTATTAATGATATCTATTGCGCGTTAAAAAATTGTGCACTGAATAAAAAGTCATGCTGTATTCACAGAATTTTAGTTGTATTCTCACTTTAAATATAAATAACTAAAATAAAATTAATATGTAAGGGGGCTCCCATACAAGAAACGTAATTGTTTTTGTTTTAAATAACGGTAACATTTGTACGGTACAGATGGAACCCTTCGTGCGTGAGTCCGACTCGCACTTGGCCGAATTTTTTGAAGTCAGTTGCCAACTTTGGTTGAGTTTCGGCCGGCTACGACCGTTCCGCACTTCACTTTGCTAGGCAAGCTACCTTATTATTTGCGACACACAGTCAGACACCGACCCCGCCGGCGAGGTCGAGGACCCTCAGGATCTGTTAGAAGATCGGTTAGATTCTCTCCAAATAGTCAATCAGCTCAACCTATTAGGGCCACAGGGCACACCCCTTCTGGGGTGCCCGGGCAAGTCTGATCTCCCCCGCCGGGTGACGGCCCAAGCCGAGGTCCGTACCTTCTCAAGTGCCCTTGCGCTAGTCACCCTATAACCTAATCTTAGGGCTCAGCCGCCTTCTGCGCTCGCCCATGCCCGGTAAGCTGTAGAGGCCTCAGAGGCCAACAGCTCTTAGTCATTCAAAAAAAAAAAAAAATTATTTGCGATTCAGCAGCTGTTTGCTGCGAGTTCGTGGTATTTAGGTACTTAACTACCTACTGATTCTACGGAAGGTTTTTTATTCTAGTTAAGCGTACTTGTTGTTTTGTTTTTTAGTTGACTCAGTTTAATATTTTATTACTAATGTAATTAAGGAGTACCGAGTAGTGAATTTAATAAGGCACCTAGACAAACTGAAAGGTTTTTTGGTGTTTTTACATGTAGGTATATTTATATTGTTAATGTGTGAGTAGCAAAAAAATAAATAAAAAAATACTACCTGATACTCAAGGAAGGTCATCATAGTATTTAGAAGTTTGCCTGATGCTACCCAAAACATACATTCATTAGCTACCTGACCGGTTTTATATAGCGAATCGTTTTCTCAATGTCAAGAGTCAAAAGCAATCCTACTTAATAATATTATAAACGCGAAAGTTTGTGAGGATGGATGGATGGATGTTTGTTACTCTTTCACGCAAAAACTACTGAACGGATTGTGATGAAACTTTGCAATAATATAGCTTATATATCACAATAACACATAGACTATAAATTAATATGATATATTGCGTATGCGGGCGAAGCTGCGGGTAAAAACTAATCATAAATAAAACTAAATGACATTGCATCCGTACCTACTAATGAAATGATTTTTGTTTGTAGGTATTATACTTTTATACATTTTTATACTTAGCAATATATTCATGTATTTTAACGCCTATGTATAACATTGGTGACATCATTAAATACGATCCTTGAAATATTTAAGTAAGTAAAGTACCTAGTATTGATATTTAAGTCAATGTTGTATTGTGCTTTGTTGCTTATATTTATCGTATTTTTATATAAGTACGAGTAGGTACCTACGAGTAAATGTTAACGCGGGAGTGAGTGTTCAAGTACCTAGACAAACCTACTGTGGTTTTTTGACACTATACTTATGTAAATCTTATTGTAACATGTGTTAAAATTTAAAAACAAAAAAAATATATTTTGTAGTGCATCCTACACTAGGTTTATCTCAAAGAGTTATTTTTGTGATAAACATTTCAAAAATTCGACTCTCGAAAAACAGACGGACTCTCGGCGGACTCGATCCTGCGTCTTCGGATCTCTAGCCCGACGCTCTGACAACTAAGCTAATTCGCAGTCCTGACTTCACGTCGAATTTGTGAAGTGTCTGTAAAAGACAGACAAAAATAAATCGTCGAGTTAAGGTGGTTTTCACTAGATCAGCGCGCAAAATCCTACTAATATTATGAGCGCAAAAGTTTTTATGTATGAATGTTTGTTACTCTTTCACGCAAATACTACTGAACGGATTGAGATGAAACTTTGCAATAGTAATGAGTATACACCAGAATAAAACATAAGCTATAATATATAAAGATACTCCGCGAAACTAAGTTCGCCGGGTCAGCTAGTTTAACATAAGAACCTACCTACTCCTGGAAACTAAAATAGTAGACCCTAGAAAGTGAATAGTTATATTCATGGTCACTAAATTAGTTTTTGAAACTCACATTTTTTTTAATGACTAAGAGCTGTTGGCCTCTGAGGCCTCTACAGCTTACCGGGCATGGGCGAGCGCAGAAGGCGGCTGAGCCCCAAGATTGGGTTAAAGGGTGACTAGCGCAAGGGCACCTGAGAAGGTACGGACCTCGGCTTGGGCCGTCACCCGGCGGGGGAGATCAGACTTGCCTGGGCACCCCAGAAGGGGTGTGCCCTGTGGCCCTAATAGGTTGAGCTGTTTGACTATTTGGAGATAATCTAACCGATCTTCTAACAGATCCTGAGGGTCCTCGACCTCGCCTGCGGGGTCTGTGTCTGACTGTGTGCCTATGGTAACCGGCGCCTATACCAAATACGTAATACTTCCTGTTGCAGGGAGCTCTCGGATCGGATGAAACTCACAATGAGCAGTTATGGTATAAATACAAAAAAAAAATGTTTTCCGCGCGCTGATCTACTGAAACCAACTTAAGAGTCATCAATTCGATTTTTTTAATAGGTCTACATTTGGCCACCACCTTGCTTGATGGAAAACGAAGTTGTAGCCGAAGATGGAGTATGTGGACTTAGAAAATACCTATTCACTCTTGACTTGAAGATATCCAAATTGTATTTGACAGAAAACAATGACAGAGGCAGGGCATTCCAATCCCTGGCGGTCCGCATTATGAAGGAAGAAGAGAACAAACAAACAATAACACTTTATTAGACAACCACATTACATAAAAAAACAAATTACAGGGACAAAACAATACAATTTATAGGTTTCTAACTGGCGGACTTATCGCTTTAAGCAATTTCTTCCAGGCAACCAAGCGAATCGCTTAGTACGAGTAGGTGGTACGTCGTCTATGTAGGGATGGTATTTACTCGAATGAGATATGAAGTGATGAGATTGAATCTTGAATATAAATGTGTTATTTTCCTCAATCGTAATCAAATTTCCCAATAGCCAATATTTTGCTAGATACTTCAAAACAATAATATGTTCTAGAAACTTTCCTGCATACACGTTGAACGTAAAATCATTGCAGGAAATAACTTCTTTTCCTTGTCTTTGCACTTGTAAGGTACTTAATACAAAGTATTAATACAAAATCAGCTGTTTATTAATCATCATGTGGCTATGCTTTAAGTCCAGCGGATTGGCAGGTTGAAGTCGCAATGGGCAGAGCACATAGCGCGGGGGACTGATGACCGATGGGGTCGAAAAGTTCTCGAGTGGAGACCACGTACCGGCAAGCGCAGCGTAGGACGTTCACCCACAAGGTGGACCGATGACCTCATTTAGGACCGCAGAATTGCGCTAGATGTAAGCCGCTACGAACCGGTCTTATTGGAGATCATTAGTGGAGGCCTATGTTCAGCAGTGGATGTACTATGGCTGAAACGAACGAACGAGTAGCTTAATACGTGTTGTCGATTCCGAGTTGTCTTTTAATTTGGGACAGCTGACTTCTTTTTTTTGATTTCTGGGTAGGTAGGCTCCATAGTTAGATTTGTAATAATGATGATTTCTGGGTAGGTAGGCTCCATAGTTAGATTTGTAATAATGATGATTTCTGGGTAGGTAGGCTCCATAGTTAGATTTGTAATAATGATGATTTCTGGGTAGGTAGGCTCCATAGTTAGATTTGTAATAATGATGATTTCTGGGTAGGTAGGCTCCATAGTTAGATTTGTAATAATGATGATTTCTGGGTAGGTAGGCTCCATAGTTAGATTTGCAATAATGATGATTTCTGGGTAGGTAAGCTCCATAGTTAGATATTTTGTTATAATAATGATTTCAATTACTTACCCCATTTCGTTTCGGCTTAGTACACTCTTTATAAATAACCCTGTATAGGTATGCTTATTATCTAGCCTACTACTGTCAGAGTCCACTGTTGACCGTAGGCACACCCTTGGATGGATCCTGCTATGATTATTTAAATTTCTTTTGAAACTAACCTGACGTGACAATGTTACTCTTTACAGTCTAAGGTGTAACATTGTGACATCACACGCTCCTTCGAGTCAATTTCTAATGAACTTTGTATGAGGTATGATGACTGGGTAAAAAAATCTTTATTATAATGAGATCGCGAGTTAGATGATCAAAAAATATTTGACACGTATTTTTTCTTTTGTTAATCAAACAACAAAATGACAATGGTAATCCTCGTCAAAATTTGGGAGTAGGGGTTCGTGACGTCACCTCGCTTACAGAAGGCTATAAATTTGTATGGCACTTGTGACGTCACGCGGAACTTTGACGGACTATATCTTCATAATTTATGTTTAATTGATAAAACAAAATTACGCATCTAATATTTATAGATAGTCTATCTGATGGACGTATTATATTTTTTTAGTCATCTAGCCTATTATAGGAAAAATAAAAAAATAACAATAGTTTTGGATTGAAACCTATATAATTAGGTATGTATGGCCTTTTCACAAAAAAATTGATATAAACGACCAATTGGTCCACTTAATAATACGTGGTGCAGAATTGAATACTGACGTCTATAACATCTTATAAATCGGTGAACATTGGCTGCACGCACAAAGAATCTAGACTCATTGTCACGTGCAACCCGTTTTGTTATAAATGCAAATACATACTATAAAGTGATTTATGGACGACCCGTACAGTATCCTCTCCCGCCACACCACAAGTACTGGTTTAAAACCACGCCTCTCTACCATGATCGCATTGACGTCTACAGTGCCGTCTTAAAGAAGAAGGCAGTTTCGACAGAAAATCAACATTTGTATTTGAAACATTTGTTTTTGTTTCAAATACAAATTCATTCAAAAATTCATCTTTTTGTTAATAATTTACACAAATTAAGTTGTTTTGGAATATAAGGTTCCCATTCAAAAACTAGTTTGACACAAACCGCTATTCCCTAAATTATTTAGCTACACCCAAGCACCAATGTTTTGGAGAATAGGCCTTCCCGGCAATAACCGTTATTCGATATATTATATGTATATTACATAATATGTTATATTCATCTATTTTTACCAATCTAATACGGTTTTGTTGATATTTTTTTGCTGAAATAATTTTCTTTTTTTTAAGTATCCATCCATCCATCCATCTATCAGCCGAAGAACGTCCACTGCTGGACATAGGCCTCCTCTATGGATCTCCAATAAGACCGGTTGGAAGCGGCTTGCATCCAGCGCGATCCTGCGGTCTTAATGAGGTCATCCGTCCACCTTGTGGGTGGACGTCCTACGCTGCGCTTGCCGGTACGTGGTCTCCACTCGAGAACTTTTCGACCCCATCGGTCATCAGCCCTCCGCGCTATGTCCCGGTAGTATTTAAGTATACAGGGTTATTTCTAATCAATTAGCATCCTTCTAGGGGCTTATTGTGTACATCAAAACTAACAACTTTTGTTCTAACACTTTCGTCAAAACTCAAAATTTTTTTTTGTTATTCCATAGAAAAATATAGTTCAGCCGCGACAAAATGTATGGAACAGCTGATTTTTTTTTCTGAGTTTTGACGAATGTCGTAGAACAAAATTTGTTAATTTTGATGCACAGAATAAGCCCCTAGAAGGATGCTAATTGATTAGAAATAACCCGTATACTACTGAGATAGTAATATTTGTTAAATATCTATAATTGACCGAGAGTAAGTGAGGTCTCAGAGTCTACTGGGAGTTGGGACGAGCCGGCACTTGGGTGTATGTTTGTATGTATATTTGTTCGACGGTAACTCAAGTACCGCTCAACCGATCTCCATGAAATTTAGCATGAACGTAGTTTATATTTATAGAATTTTTAAGTTTGGATATGAACAGGTTCTGTTCAGTGGTTGCGAAGATACGAGAGCTGTGGTAAAAAGAGGCAAAACGGCGCCACTTTCTGCGGGAGTTGAAGATGACTATTATAAACATTTCACCGAATGTTATCTATGTCTTTCAACATTTGTTTAAAATCGCTAACATTCATATAAATATTGTTCCATTTTTTTATTTCCCAGTATGTATTTATGACGTAAAATAGGAATAGCGCGAGGTTCAAGTAATAAAAACAGTAAATATAATATATTCCTAGCTAAAAAAATAATCGAATAACCCACCCCTCATTGTTCCTGATACAAAGGTGCCCATAACGCTTGCTGTATTGCCGTGTTGGATGGCGGAGATACAATTATATTTTGTTCTGACTTTAACAAGAAATTGGTTTCTCACGCTTAACATGATTATGACAATCATAAGGTTAATAACGTCATCAAGAAGATTGTGTAAGTTATAAAAAAAAGCGTAGGTTAGTTTACATTAGTGAAGATAAAATAATTATGGAATTGTGATAAGCCCATGATGTTTTTATTTTAAACTTTCACGATTTGACCATATTATTATTATATACTACGGGACTAATCGTGCACTAAAATTACGAGATAAATAACTACCTCCTCAAGTTCAAGTTGAATTGGCGGTACCAGCTGTTTCACATTTCAGTCTACCCGTGACCACGGTCGATGCAACTCGGCCGAAACGTCAGGATGAGGAGGTATTTATTTATCTCGTAATTTTATTGTGCGATTAGTCCCGTAGTATATAATAATAATATGGTAAACCCATCGAGCAAATATCTATAGAGTCACAATCGTGCAAAAAGTGTCCGAACCAAAACTTTGTCGACGCTACGTAGTAGGCGTTTAAGTTAGTCGTTAGGTGATTGCTAGCCGACTACAACGCCGCGCGATGTCAAAGTGCTTGGTTTCCAACACTATTTAACTAATTTAAATATGACATAACGTCGGTATTCGAGAAAATGAGTCATTGTGAATTACTTAATGTACATTATCTAAGTAGCCTAAGTATGTAAGATGGCGCTCTGACATTTTTTATTAATTTCACTTAGGCATTGTGGCTCTGTAGATATTTGCCTCTTAAATGTTATACAGGTATTTTTTAATCTAATTTATTTTCATATAACGTACAAAAACCTATGTGAATATTATTTTAACTAAATACATAACTTAATGTAAAAAAGTTAATTGGTGCAACAGGCATGATGACTGGGTAAAAATCATTATTATAATTAGTCCGTTAGTTATATTATCAGAAAATGTTATGGACATTGGACACTATTTTTTTCTTTTGTCAATCAAACAATAAAAAAATAAACTATCTCAAAGTTCGGGAATGGGGGTCTGTGACGTCATTTTTTAGTTAAAACTCTATACTTTTTTGGTTTACTCGTCACGTAACGCGGAATTTTAACGGGCTATAATTTATCATCGTTATTTTTATAGTTCCGTACACAAATGGTAAATACAGGACTCTATACTACTAAGACTCCGCGGTCCGTATAAATAAATAAATATTTTGGGACATCTTACACACGGCCTCTAACCCCAAACTAAGCAAAGCTTGTGATATGGCTGCCAGAGACTGATATACTACATATACTTATTTCTAAATACATACTTATATAGATAGTAACTAAATAACACCCAGACACAGAGCAAACACTTATGTTCATCACACAAATATTTGCCCTGGTGGGGATCGAACCCACGCCTCTTTGATACAGAAGTTAGGGTCACTAATCACTGAGCCACCGAGGCAGTCATGCCTGTCACCAGGCTATATCTCATGAACGGTGACAGCTAGAACTAGGAAATTTTCACAGATGATATATTTCTGTTGCCGCTATAAAAACTAAACAAAAATTAAAGGTGGCTACCACACAACAAACCAGAACTATGTGCTATTTTTCGCTCAATATAAATAACTGATGACTGTGCCAGCTTGAAAAATTCACAGAATATTTAGTTAACTACTCAAAGTGAATAACTAATTAAGGATAATAACTAAATTTAAATATATTTTTAACGAGAAACCATATAAGAAACAGGAAGAAGCTTCAAATATTCAGAAAATATTAAGTTGTATAATATATTTCCTTCAAAAATAAATTTATAAATATAAATTTATTTAGATAGGTACGGAACCCTTCGTGCTTGAGTTCGACTCGTACTTGGCTGATTAATTTGTTTAATTGACAAAAGAAAAAATACGTGTCTATTTTTTGATATTTTTTTCTAACGGACAATCATATTTTTAGTCATATATCTTATTATTTCAAAACAACAAAATGCGCAGACACTGCCTTTTTCCTTACGACGCGACGGCGGGCGTTGCGCGTAGAACGAGTACGGAAAGCCCATTCGTCACTTTATGCTTATACATTCGGTTTCTTTACAAAAAGACGCAAAATTTTAAGTCGATATGTAAACCCCTAAACATGTATAAACAGTATATTCTAGTACAGTAAGTTGGGATCAAAAAACGCTTCGTAAAACCATGTCAACCGTAACATTCTGGGTTCATCAGTGATGCGAATTATACATGAGAACATCTCCAATAGGTACCTACTGTATGTAGCTACTTACATAGCAAGTATAAGGCATCATTAATATTGTAAAACTTGTATTATACGAACGTGTGCGACAAGGAAAAATAACATAGAAACGAGTTTCTTCATAACTGATGTATTTTTAACGAATGGATCTTAGTCCAAAGTGAATCGTCGACGTTTTGGAATGGAAATCAAATAGTGTAGAAAGCTTTTATAAGATTTTTGGTGATAATAATGTAGTTAATTTTCGTGTGCAGCGTATTTTTATAGTTCACTTGGTTTTTGTGGGGTGAGCGGTGTTGGAGCATGATGATTAAGGGACTGATTTGTTTTATCGTTTTGGGTAAGTAATTTGAATAAATCCTACTAATATTATAAACACGAAAGTTTTTGAGGAAGGATGGATGGATGGATGGATGTTTGTTACTCTTTCACGCAAAAACTACTGGACGGATTGAGATGAAACTTTGCAATAATATAGGTTATATATCAGAATAACACATAGGCTATATTTTTTAATAATATAACGATAAGTGTTAAGTTAGTAGGAAAAATTCTGCTCTCTGAGAACTCTGAAAAGCTAGAAATGTCAAAAATAAAACAACTGTCGAATCGAACAACCGTCAAATCGTTTCTTGTTTTATTTTTTTGATTTTCCACCTCCTTTATTTAGGGTGGTTGGGTAGGGCCTCGAGTTTGATAGACGGGACGTGACATAGTCTACTTTTTATCCCATATAAATAAAGGGTTCCCATGGGATAGCACAAAAATCAAAATATCATGCGGGCGAAGCCGCGGGTAAAAACTAGTGTTTTATTATTTATATAGGTATTCTGTGATGTAATGACCTAAGTATAACGCCTTACAAACGTCAGTAGTAAATGTACTTGCAAGTAGCATGTAAACATTGGGTCCGTGGAGACCTACTATATCTCATAATCTTTTTAACCCCTTATACAACACCGACGGAGTGTTTGTTTTAATTTTGACGTGTTTGTGTATGTGTTTGTCTGTGGCATCGTGGCTCCCGAACTGATGAACCGATTTTGATTTTGATCGCATTTATTTTCAATGTGAATAGTCGAGAAATGTAGCGGATATGTTTCATCGAAATTGGTTCAGGCGTTCAAAGGTCATAAGGTCTTTTACTAGCCACGGTAAGAATCTTTTTGCGTTGGGTTTATTTATTTATTTAATTTTGTTAAAAATGTATCTGACTGTCTGTGGGACACGACGCGTGACCAAAATGGTGGTGTTTATTTGGCTCAACGAATAAGCATTGCCATTCAGTGTGGCAATGCTGCCAGCATACTGGGCACGCTGCCAAGTGGCAGTGGGTTTGATTTACATTATCTCTAAAGTCTGGTATCCACAGACCACATATGTTTTAGAGTTTAGAACATCTAGAGTATTCTAAAGTATAGAACATCGAATCTGTGGTCTGTGAATAATCTAATTGCTTTTTGTGTAGTATATCTACTAGTAGCTAGGTATATATGTTCAGTATTTAGATTGAAAGCCCGATAATCATGGTAGTTCGTAACGGACCGACTTCATATTTAATTCATAAGTCGCTTTTTCCCAGAATTATAAGTTAAGTAGTTAATGCATGGCCAAATTATACAAATCAGCGGATGTGAAGTTAGCTACAAGTTTAGCAATATCCAATGAAAAAAAAAGAAAACAGACATGAAATATGTACCTACTCGTATGCTAGTTTGATGCCATGATTATCAAACTAAGTGTGAGAACACCTGCATTTTGATGAATAGCCTTCTAATAATCATACTTCATACTAATATTATAAACGTGAAAGTTTGTGAGTATGGATGGATGGATGTATGGATGTTTGTTACTATTTCACGCAAAAACTACTAAACGGATTGTGATGAAACTTTGCAATGATAATTATAGCTTATATATCAAAATAACACATAGGCTATAAATTATAATGATATAATTGCGTATGCGGGCGAAGCCGCGGGTAAAACCTATTTAATCATAATGAATTGTACAGTTTTATAATTAACTAGTTTTTACCCGCGGCTTCGCCCGCATACGCAATATATCATTATAATTTATAGCTTATGTATTATTCTGATATATAAGCTATATTATTGCAAAGTTTTATCACAATCCGTTTAGTAGTTTTTGCATGAAAGAGTAACAAACATCCATCCTCACAAACTTTCGCGTTTATAATATTAGTAGGATAGTATCTAAAAATTCATCATCGCTGCGCGCCGATTGGAAATTGCACAGCTTGTTGCTAACTTCACATACGCCGACTTGTATGATCCGGCCTGTAATAATACCTAAATACATGTTTTTCTGTCTTCAGTGTCACCGCGGTCAGCTCAAGTGGTAGATAGTGGTGGTTCTAACAGGTAAAAACATAATTATACGTAATAAATACCTATTTTTACAAGCATTTATAAAGCCGTGGTGGTCTAGCGGTTGGGACACCAGCCTTAAAATCGTGAGGTCGTGGATTCAAATCCCGGTCCCGTACCAATGAGTTCTTCGAAATTTATATACGGAATTTAACTCCACTGGCTTTTCGGTGAAGGAATATGTACATCGTGAGGCAACCTGCGTCCGTGGAAGAAATTCGATGACGTATGTAAATCCACCAACCCGCACTGGGCCAGGGTGCCGGATATCGAATCACCCTTCGTGGGTAGGCCTGCGTCCTGCAGTGGACTATTAAAAGGCTAATACAGTACAGTACAAGCTTTTATTTACTTTAACCGGTCCCGTTGTCTGTCGTTCTTTTATCAAATCTTGCAAGTTAAGCTGGAAACATACTATCGGACGCGACTGACAGCCGTGACTTAGCAGTGTGCACGTCTCGGCGCGCCAGATCGCTTTCGGACGTCCGAACGCTCAACGTCGTCTGAAAGTGACGTCCACGACTTATGTCCGATAGTGTGCCCGGCTCAGTGTATTTTCATAGTCTAGATACCTATCAGTCGCGGCTGTCAGTCGCGTATATATGTCGCAGCCAACTAGCTTAATCAGCCGTTTAATCAACATCCTAGCCTCTTTACTGAACAGCACCGTTCAACTGGCGACCTGAATGACATTCAGCCGCAGCGTTTGTTACAACATTTAATAAACTGGCTGGCTAATGCTTAGGCCATTCATATTCAACAAGATTTCGATCGAAATTCGCTTTAAAAATTAAATTGCTCGAGTCAGGCCCAGCTTCACATTACTATTGTCACCACACTCTTTCATTGTACTTTTTTCCAATAATGTTTGCAAAACACCGTCAAATTATTGTTTGCCGGCGCCATATTGACGCTTTGGACAGTTTCGGCGCTAGGTGGCAGAAAGTGGAACTAAATTGAAATGAACAGGCTTGTGGCATACTTGCCGATGCTCCATTAGTTATTTATTTCTTATTATATAACTTAAATCTATTCTATACTTAACTTACAATAATAACTTAACTATATTA
The DNA here is from genome assembly GCA_949316475.1 of Hypomecis punctinalis. Lineage (NCBI taxonomy): Eukaryota > Metazoa > Arthropoda > Insecta > Lepidoptera > Geometridae > Hypomecis > Hypomecis punctinalis. The sequence continues at coordinate 6,849,975 of OX438822.1, forward strand.
AACTTAATTATTCTAAATTAAAATACTTAATAAAACTTGGCATTGTATAAAGTAGAAATAACAATAATATATTATGATAAAATCTACAATGTTACTTACCTTCCGACATAAATGTCGGGTCGTGGTCGTAGCTTGCAATAAGCGCGCAGCTACCACCCGCAGTTAGAAAAAACTAGCTGACGCGTGAAGACAGTTTAGTTTGCGAATCTTTGTCTTGCGACCGGCATTCTTTTAATATTGTATTATAATTAATTAATTGATCGTTCTTTCCACCGTTATATTTATGTGTTGACATTGTACTTTTGTTGACAAGTGATACACATTGATTGATCGAATAAACAAACTTTTTGTGGTATTAGTGTTTGTGTGTTTTCCTGGATTCCCGGATATACCATACCGAGGAAGCATCCAGGTATTTACGGTGCATCATCACACACCCCCAATACCAAGTTGACTCACGTGATAGGTGTACAAATTTATAATTGTTTGCCGAAGGACATCACTAGCTCAGTGAGCGATAATATATTTAAAACAAAACTAAAGAACTGGCTCGTACAAAAGGCATTTTATACAATTGATGAATTTTTTGCTTGCAATAATAAGAGTAATTTCTTTTTAAAAAAATTGATGTGATATGACATTATTAATTTTTGATATTCTTCACATTATTATTGGATATATACTACTTACTATTAATCTTATGAATGGTTATTGTATTTTGTGACTTATAATTTTTGACAAATTATAAATAAAATGTTTATCTGTTATCTGTTTATCTGTTACTACAGGCTAGCCCCAAGTAATGAATTAATGTCATCGATCCAAGTCATTTGCCTAGCTTTTCTATCAAACGGCTGAATATTTCACAAAGAAGCTAGGCTGTTGATTTAACGGCTAACTAGGCTAGTTGGCTGCGACATATTTATTCATTATTTAAAAGCTTGGTTTATGGGCTTTTCAAAAATATTAAATTTAGATTTTTCATCCCTTTTATACTACATACTACTAATACATTTTTTAATACAGCTTCTTATTTTGACTAGTTTAACAAAAATAATAATAAAGTGCTTCTATTGTTATTTTATTCGCATTGGTAGCTGATTTTTTTAACAATCATAACTATCTTAATTTGCTAAAATTAAAAATTATAACCTACCAGTATGACCAGTTAGTAGGTGCAATGTGACCAAAAAAGAACACTTAGAAAATGAGTCTAATTAGTGAAAATGGTTTTAATTAACAATTTCGAGGTTACTTAATCAGGGTTGCTAGAGATAAACTACCCATTGATTTATTAATTTATCCAAATAATTTCACAATTAATTTTTTAAAAAATAGACGCTCTTTTCGTTTTTATTGATGTAATAATGGACTCAGAAAACTACGAACTTTCTCAAAATATTACAATTGTTGTGGTTAAAATTTTTGATCATTTGTATACCATCCTCCATACATTTTGTGGACGTGTCCTTTGATCCACTTCCCGGATACCGATTGAGCTGAAATTTTGCATACATGTGCAAATCGCGTGACAATGCAATATTATGATGACATGGTGCCATGGTCTATAGGATAACTCTTCCAAGCATGGTGCTGATCTGATAATGGAGCTGGAAGAATTTAGCAATGAAACGACACAACCTCATCAAGTTAAATCAACTGTAATCGAAAAATTGTATAATGTACCTACCGGCTTTTTAATGGTCCCTTATAGGACGTAGGGTAGGCCACGAAGGGTCACCGAGCCATATCCACCAAGCTGGCCCAGTGCTGGCTGGTGGATAAAAATGGTACAAGAACATATATTCGATCGAGCTATTGGAATTTTGTACCGTACATCGCAATGATTAAACTTGGTTGTACCATTTTAAGCGAAAAATAATTATAAAGTTTTATATTTATTTTCAGGAACTGTGTTTTACCTCCCTACCCTGAACATGGAACATATACCTCAAACATACAAAACGGGAGTCCAGGGGACTCCTACTACGACTTCATTGAGATAAAAGTCAGTTGCGACCAAAATTACGTGTTAGAAGGGTCAGCTAGCGTCTACTGCTCCAACGGCTGGTGGCCAGAACCGGTACCGAAATGTATTTGTAAGTCAAACATGTTTAAATTTATTTTTCATACCACCTAAGTTTCCATACGAACTATGACGTTCCAAATTTCAATCACTTTACTCCCTAGGGAGTTTCATACAACATTATTGACCTGCCATAGCCCTCGAGATTGTACCTAAAGATAATAATGTCTTAAATTACGTTGAGATTGTATGACATATTATTGGATATTTTCGAGCAGGTGCACCTTCTCGAAAATGACCATGGCATTAATGTTGTAAATTTAGAATGTCATAATTCGTATGGAAACTTAAATGACGGTGTTTCAAATTCCTGGGATTTTATTTTTTCGTAGGAGGTATGAAAAGTAGAGTGTGGCCCACTATAACGAAGCCAGTCTTCGTCTTGGGCGATCAATTAATCGATTGGTTCAAAATTTTATATGAATACCGGATACACGCCCCCGAAAAACGGACGCCCGCGCACTGGTGCGCAGGCGTCCGTTGTCGGGGGCGCGCGTATTCCCTGAAGAAGGAGTACTAACTATTCTGAAACCGGTCGGACGCATAGCGGCTTGACCGTTCAAATAATTGTGAGTTGTATCCAGTGTTCATATAAAATTTTAATATTGAATCCTAACGCTAGTTTTAATGAAGCGATTGGTTCAATTTGTCGCTCGTCACGTAAGACATGACTTTGTTCTCTAGGTGCATCATATAAATCTACTAATGAAAACCACCTCGGTGGCCCAGTGGTTAGTGACCCTGACTCCTAGGCCAAAGAAACGTTGGTTCGATTCCCACCCAGGCAAACATTTATGTGATGAACTTAAGTGTTTGCTCTGTGACTGGATGTCATTACTTGTGTTTAAAAATATGCACATGGATCAGTATCTGGCGACATGTCACAAGCTTTCTATAAGTTTAGGGTCAGATAGCGTGTGTGAGATGTCTCCTAATATTTACATATTCATTGACACCTTAGTTCTATCTCTGTCTCTTACTGTCCTCCCCATTTCCTTTTTTATTTCTCTATAGGTATATTCCGTTATTCTGCATTCTCTTTTTAAGCCATCATCAAAATCATCATTGTTCGTTTTTGATGATCTCTAACCCATTGTTTGACATACCTAATCCTCCTTATGTTTATATTATTCATAAAAATAGATCTATATTCTGTAAATATGTGAATTTATATAATTTTACTGAAATATAATTAAATTCACATATGCCATTCTTTGCACAATTTCTGCTAGAATTTGAAATAATTTCAGTAATTTCTAACAGAAGTTGTGCAAAGAATACGTTTCACTTTGTTCTATTTTTTTCCTTTAGTTGTTTCTTTACTTGGTTCTATTATTTCTTTTGAATTTTCTTAATTTTTGAACATCAAAAATGTTTCCCTACATAATTTTAAACATTTTCACAGTATCATCAAACAGGGCCCAAGTAACATACACTGGAAATACCAACAGGTAATTAAAACGATTTAAATTAATAAGCTAAAATTTCTTATACAAAAATAATCCTTGGCTGTTTCGCGACCATAATATTTTATATGATACTAGCGATACGCCCCGGCTTCGCACAGGTGTATTATACATATAAATATTTCCCTTGAATCACTTTCATCTATTGAAAAAAACCGCATCAAAATCCGTTGCGTAGTTTTAAAGATATAAATACATGGGGACAGACAGCGGGGAGCGACTTTGTTTTATACTATGTAGTGATAGTGAAAGTGACTTGGAGCTGCTTATTAAACAATTCTTTGAAAAAAATCTTAAATAAAGCAAATTATAAGAAATTGCAGCAAATAGATTAAATGTATTGCATGGTTGCCTTGCAATGGATTGGCAAGTTGAAATGGCAATGGGCAGGGCACATAGCACGGAGGGCTGATGACCGAAGGGGTTGAAAAGTTCTTGAGTGGAGAACACGTACCGGCAAGCGCAGTGTAAGTTCAAGGTGGACGGATGACCTCATTAAGACCGCAGGATCGCGCTGGATGCAAGCCGCTTCCAACCGGTCTTATTGGAGATCCATAGGGGAGGCCTATGTCCAGCAGTGGACGTCCTTTGGCTGATGGAAGGATGGATAGATGGTTGTCTACTTGTGCTGTACTAAGCCGACACGGGGTGATTAAGATCATCGTTATGAATAAGTTTTCTTCTTCTTTTGCGTTTTGGCGTCGCATTGTTGTGATTTGCCAGTGTCAAGTATTAAGTTTTAATAATGTTTGATATTTAATACTTAATCAACATAGTTACTGTCGTAGTCACGTCATAGTCCAATAAAGTCGCGGTTAAGTCCTAACATAATCCAAGTCGTGCCTCAGTAAAGCATTGGAGATTTTACTAGGGGCGTCTATGGAGTTTTGGTAACAATACGGAACAACATGATGCGTCACATTATATCACTTGCCTACACTCATGCACGTAAATCAGCTCATAATCAACTAAATACCACAATTTTTTACTAATTATCACTGATCAAAACACAAGTTTAACAAAATAATACAATGAGGCGTCATGATTTGTCCGCGTTGCCGCCAAAACTCATGTTTTACTATGGGATCAATAAGGATTTCAAAAAAAAACCAATGCTCCATACAAAACTGATTCGCGGAATCGACAAATAGCTGATTTTGGTTCTCGAATTCCGGGTTGACCCGACAATAAAAGTTGTTCACAGTGATCGTCTGAATCACCTTCTTTTGGCTTAGTAACTTTATATTATAAAAATAATGGGCTTAAATCACGATAGTTCAAAAATAACATTGTTCTGGTATATTTTCAGCCAAGATAAATGTATCTATCCTTCTCCTCCTGAGCACGGAAAGTACACCACCAACATTGTCGACGGGAAACCTGGCAACCGCTACAACTTCCTAGAAGTCAACATCACCTGTGAGCAAAGCTACCGGGTGGAGGGCACCCAGCCAGCTTTCTGCTCTGAGGGGTGGTGGGCGGAGCCGATACCGAAATGTATTTGTAAGTCTTTTGATTAACGTTTCATTAGCATAACAAGATTATTTTTTGCAAAAAACAGCATGACTTCACCCGTGTATAGAATTCGCGAATATTTCGCACGGATCCATGTAGCATTTTTCACATTATTGTCAAAAATGACACAGCCGGTTTCGATAAAATTTAAATGGGACCAATTTCGAAGTATTTTCGTTCCAATAACAATAATTATTGAAATCGGACTACTATGAAAAAAGTTATGCGTTATAAAAAAAATAAAAAGTACACGCGTCGAATTGAGTACCTCCTCCGCTCCGTCGGTCAATAACTACTACACAAAAGGCAATTAAGTAATTCACAGACCACAGAATATCTAGAATTTTACTCTATAAAATTTAACTTGATCTCTGCGACAGTGACATTGACATAGAAGATTGACATTTTTAGTGTTGAGATAGTGGTGGAAAAAATCGATTTTCAAACAATGTTGTAATGAAATCGAATGAGAAGTTGAAAGTGAGAAATTGGAATTTATTTACTTACTATTATTTAAGATCAAGTATGTACACATGTAAATAATGTTATAATTTTAATTAAATACTCATAATAATGTAACGATAGTATTTATCGAGGTTTTCACTATTATCGATGCTAATGTAACATATAATTGGGTTTAATTTAATTACACATGTAAAAAATGTTATGATATTAAAATATACAATAAAATTAATGATAAATTAAGTTTTATTTAAAATATCGTTAGTATATACTATCGATTTTTTAAATAAAAATCTATCTAAAACGCTGTGGTCACGATCATTCGTCGCTCATCACTAATCGGCATGCCCATAAAGTATGACATTGACAGGTACTGTCTGTATTATTAAGAAATTCAGGACTTCATAGGCGTGATTTTTCTGACAGCTGTCGCAGAGATCAAGTTAAATTTTATAGAGTATAATTCAAAATCCTAAGTTGCCAGTTGGTACCTATTCAGCGTGGCAATGTTGCCAGCATGCCCAATATGCTGGCAACAATGCCCCGCTAATGGTAGTGAATGGTAGTGAACAGAGATACCAGAGAGATAATGTGGTCGATCGAGAAAAGAAAGAAAGAGATGCATTGATTTGATATGACATGAGTTAGAAAGAAACATGATAAATATCTCGATTCAGTGGCTAATAGTTGCCATGTGTTGTCAATTTCCATAATATACATTAATATTTGACAGTGACCATACTGGTAGTGATTGTCCATACATTTTTGTGGAGAATGCCTCAAGTGACAAATAAATAATAAATAAAACGTTCATTGTTCCATAAAAGTTAACAAAAACAAGTTGTGCACTAGTTCCCACACTAGAGTGACCTGTGTCGTGGGACCTAGGCTCTTCCTTATTATTATGTTATCTAAAATTAAAATACTAGAAAAGTATTTTAAACTATATATAACGGGACTGAACTCACGTGTGGGCATAGTCGTAACGACTATAGTTTCGGTCGCATTCGGCGACCTTTCTCAAGTTGGCGAGTGCTAGCACGCGGAGACGGCTCCGCGAGATAAAATGTGCGAAAACCACGTTAATTTTCATAGTAAAAAACTAGAAAGTTATTATTATGAGCTAACTATTGAAGGTATAATTATAGATATACAACAAAAGCGACTAAATTTAAAAGTTAGGTTACTAAAATGAAAATAAAATATTATTTAAGTACCTAGTAAGCTAATCAATTGTGAAAATATAGTTATTATTTACATAAAAAAGCAAAAGAGGGTTATACTTCTTGCTTGTTTATTATGAGGGTTATCGCTGTAGCAGAAAGACAAAACTCGCAATATTACTCGTACATACGTGTTTTAAATGTATACCTATCTAAGGTATGTCATTTTGAAGTGTGAGTGTAAAGTTAGCACTTCCACAATGTAAGAATGTATGAGAATATGACTATCGTGGAAATACTATAGTGTGAGTGTCAACACTAGGTTAGAGTTGTCATCTCTCTGTAATAGCTCTGTGGTAGTGCTGCTGAAACCTTGATTCAAATAAACTCCAGGATTTTGTTTACGCGTCGCAAGAACGTTTTAGAGTTTATTATAAATATAATCAGTCATTTCTGAATAAATAATAAATCGTAATTAAGTACATACTAAAATTAATTATAAGTAAATTCAACAGCGAATCGTCTGCCGACAACTACTGACCGTGTGCTGACAACACGGCGACCTGTGACCACAGCGAGACCACCACATCGTGAGTATAACGTAATAAATTATATCAAAACAATAGGCTATTTGACAACATTGAAAATATACTATTGATTGTGGTAATCCAAATAAATGGGATAATAGCCTGAATAAGACATATTTCACTTTATTTAAACTAAAATATCTCTAATTATTGCAAATAGCACGAAATAAAATGATATTTTATCTTTGACGTCAACGCTCTACGAAGGGCGGCAACTCTAGTGACGTCACATGCTAGTAAGCCAGAATTTCTCGATTGACTTGTTTATGTAATTTGTGTTTTTGGAGTATTATTGCATCTGTACGTTACTTTTAAGGTATTAATTTGTCAATGTTTAGATGTTAACTAGCGTATTTATTAGCGTTATTTATTAGTGTGTGACGTCACAAAACAGCGCCATTACAGAATGTCGTTTTGGCGGGATCTTGAATATCTATTATTTTTAACACATGATTTTCCTTGTTAATAGAGTAAATCTCTCGCATATGTAAATGTAGTGTGCATATTATGTACTAACGAATAATTTAAAACTATTTCTAAAAACTAGTCAAGCCGCAAGCTGCGCAAAACCCAATCCTGACTGAAGTTTAGGAAACAGCTACGAAGACTTTTTAATGACAAAGCTATTGGCTTCTGAGGCCTCTAAGCTTACCGGGCACGGGCGAGCGCAAAAGGCGGCTGAGCCCTAAGACTAGGTTATAGGGTGACTAGCTCAAGGGCACCTGAGAAGGTACGGACCTTGGCTTGGGCTGACACCCAGCGGGGGAGATCAGACTTGCCCGGGTACCCCAGAAAGTGTGTGCCCTGTGGCCCTAATGGATTGAGCTGGTTGACTATTTGGAGAGAATCTATTCGATCTCCTGACAGATCCTGAGGGTCCTCGACCTCGCCGGCGGGGTCAGTATATGTCGGTGTGCCTTTAGCAACCGGCGCCTATACCAAATACGGAATACTTCCTGTTGCCGAGAGCTGTCGGATCGGGTGACCCCAGCGGCGCAGAAGTGACTACGGTGATGGGGTGCGGCGAGGACTGAGTTTTGCGCAACTTAAAGTTTCACAACTTAAACATCACCTAGTCGTTGTGGCCAAGCGGTTACACAGTACTTAATTGTTAATTTGAACGTATTTTGTCTTCAGCTCTGTCGATCCCGAACCCAGCCCAAGGAGTAGACGGCACCAGTCCTGGCAGGTAATCTTTTATTTATTTTTTTGTAACCATAACATATTTTATATCTTTTTTGGGCACGTCCAAAATGTCAATGGGTAATATTGGCTTTCAATAAAAATAATCTTTATGATAAGACATATTTAATTGATACATATTTGCAATGTTTGAAGTCGGTTGTGTATTGTTGTTACCTGGAAGAGCTTTTTATCAGTGATAAGGCTGTCAGTTATTTCACTCATGTTACTCGTATGGCTTCTATATTTCTGTATGCATCTACCTGTCACCGTTAATAATACCAAACGAAAAACGGCAAAAAAATAAGGTGTGTTGTATGGGAGCCCCCTTAAATATATTTTTTAATTTTTAGTATTTTTTGTTATAGCGGCAAAGAAAATACATCATCTGTAAAAATTTCAACGTTCTAGCTATCACGGTTCATGAGATACAGCCTGGTGACAGACATACGGACAGACGGTCAGCAGAATTTTAGTAATAGGGTCTCGTTTTTACCTTTTGGGTACGGAACCCTAAAAACAGCTGTTTCATAAATTATTCGAGGGTGAACGATGTTTTTCTATGGGACAGCATTTTTTTGAGTTATGATAAAAGTCCCACTTCTGGGCAAAGGTCTCCCCCATTTCCTTCCATTCATCGCGTTCTGTGGCCAAATCCCGCCAACCTTCCCGGAAAGTGTCAAGATCGTCACACCAACGTTTTCTAGGCCTTCCCTGCCTTCGTTTGCCTTCCGGTACCCATTGTGTGACGATCCTAGCCCATCTCTCGGGGTGCATACGAACCACATGACCCGCCCAATCCCATTTTAGTTTAGCAGCTTTTTGGCCTACGTCAACTACACCTGTAATGGAACGCAGTGTTGTGTTTCGAACTCTGTCCGTCCGTTTGATGCCTATCATACTGCGCTCCATTGCCCTTTGGCAAACCCCAAGCTTGAACCTCTGAGTATCAGTCAATGACCAAGTTGACAGCATAGGTTGAGAAAAAAAAAATGATAAAAGTTGAACAAAAGTTGGTTAGTTTTGATGCACATAATAAGCCACTAAAAGGATTCTAATTGATTATCAATAACCTTGTGTACCTTGGCGATGTCAATTTTACACAGATGCGTCCTGCCCCAGTACCCAGTCCACGGAACTTACACGACGACGACAAATATACCCAACGCTAAACCGGGCAACTCCTACGACATCGTCGCTGTCAACGTCTCTTGCTACCAGGGCTATGTCGTCAACAAGCCGGCTGTGGTCTGGTGCTCCGGCGGGCAATGGTCGAGCGAGTTGCCTCAATGTCTTTGTAAGTAAACAACTGAGGCAAGCGCCTCTATTAACTACAACATAATACAATAGATACTACTTACTTTAGCTAAAACTATATACTTATTAAACTACTACTACATAAAAAGCAGTTGGATCATCCGCAGACCCTTGAAGGGTTAAAGAACTGATTGTCTAAGCATAGGTCTAGATTTGCATTGGTTTACTGTCTGAGTTGCGAGATCGAATCAGGAATGAGGAGATCCGTAGAAGAACCAAAGTTATCTACATAGCCCAACGGATTTGCAAGTTGAAATGGCAATGTGCAGGTCACATAGCGCGGAGGACTGATGACCGATGGGGTCGAAAAGTCCTCGAGTGGAGATAACGTACCGGCAAGCGCAGCGTAGGACGTCCACCAACAAGGTGGACGGATGACCTCATTAAGACCGCAGGATCGCGCTGGATGCAAGCCGCTTCCAACCGGTCTTATAGGAGATCCATAGACCTATATCCAGCAGTGGACTTCTTATGGCTGATGGATGGATGGATGGTTTACTGTCTCACCTTTCTCCATCTGAAAGAGAGAGACTAAAGCCAAAGCAAGACCTACAAACTGAGGTTTGAGCAGACGCCGCAATCTCCTTACAAGTAAAGAACTGATGAAGTGTGAGCCTGAACTGGTTTGCGTTAGCTTTTTGACTCAACTTTTACTACGAGATCAACTCTGAAAACTTAAAAAAAAAACTGCTGTTTCATACGATTTTTCATAAAACTTTCTACAAAATGTATGGAAGTTGCTGTTATTTTTTGCGTTTTCAGAATTGATGCCACAGTAAAAGTTATCAAAATTGGCTATATATGTCACCGCTTAAGGCTCCGACACCGGTAGACTAACACATTGTATTTATAGGTATCTCATGTTTCAAATCGCGAAAAATTAAAAATATCACCCTTTTTCCATCTGAAAACGAGAAACAAAAGCTGCAGCTATCCGAATTATCATACAAATGTCCAGCGTAAGACCTAGAAACTTATTTGATATGGCTTGAATCCGGCAAAAAAATGCTGCTTTAAGGCTCCTTTACACCCAGGCGGTACGAGCGGTATAGCAGACGGGCGGGCATCTGTATTGTACTGGTTATATAAGAAGGGCTCACACAGGTCCGGTCGCGGTACTGCCGTACCGCCCTTTACCGCTCGTACCGCTCGTACCGCTCTACCGCTCGTACCGCCTGTGTTTGATGGAGCCTTTTATCAATTGTCATTTTAAATATTTTCTTTTTCAACAGCACGCTGTCGTTTAAAGAGTCACGCGTCCTTGATATACCGCTGCCGGGACCCCGTAGAACCAGGACACGAGTGGAAATTCAGAGCTTGCAATGAATACGAACCAGAAGGAACTTTGGTCAAGCCAGTCTGCCAGACCTACTACCAATTAGCAGCTACTCCCACGTACATGCAGTGCAGGAGCGGGGATTGGACCAACTATGTCCAGAAGTGTATCCCTCGTGAGTAACATTATCCTACTTCCTACTAATATTATAAACGCGAAAGTTTGTGAGGATGGATGGATGGATAGATGGATGGATGGATGGATGTATGGATGTTTGTTAGTCTTTCACGCAAAAGCTACTGAACGGATTGAGATGAAACTTTGCAATAATATAGCTTATATATCAGAATAACACATAGACTATAAATTATAATGATATTGCGTCAAAAATCTAAATATCATGCGGGCGAAGCCGCGGGTAAAAACTAGTTAATACCTATTTTAATCGACTTCAAAAATAGGAGATTATCAAAATGTCAAAACAAACAACAAACAAACAACAACACTTTATTAGACAACCACATTACATAAAAAACAGATTATAAGGACAAAAACAAAACAATAGGTCTCTGATTGGCGGCCTTATCGCTTTAAGCGATTTCTTCCAGGCAACCAAGCACGGACAAAAAAAACATTTGACAAAAAAAACGTGGCCATAACTGCAAGAAAATTTAAATAGCATAGAAACAAACACTTAAGAAAACAAAAAAAATATATATTTAGTTGTCTAAATTATATTTTAACAAATATATCTGTACACACATACATAACATATAAACTACATATATACATAATATAAAAAATAAAAACCGGACAAGTGCGAGTCAGGCTCGCACATCGAGGGTTCCGTACAAACACATTATTTAAATAATTAAAAACCTGTTTTAGCATGTGCTAATGAAAATATCTTACATGATACGATTTACTCACTTTGAATTTTGAACCCATTTTTTGTGAATTTTGAGGCCATATTTTTTGTGATTTAAATAAAAATGTACAGTTTTCAGTTTTATTTCTATATGTGTACTCTAGGACAACGCTTTTCGTCAAATTTCCTAGTTCTATGTCAACGGGAAGTACCCTGTAGGTTTTGATTTTTGTGAGTGTCGAAATATGCGATTTTTTTACGACATAAACGGCTCTAACTTTTTTAAACGATAACTGAGAAGTTTTTCTTTTACACAACTGCAAGAGATCATAGATATACGTATACAGTTTAAATTTCAACTCGATATCTTTACGTGTTCCCGAGATAAAGAGTCTTGACATACACACAGACGGACAGACGGACAACAAAGTGATTCTATAAGGGTTCCGCTTTTTCCGTTTGAGGTACGGAACCCTAATAAATAAACCTACATATACAGTAATACACATTACATTACTGTATGTTTTCGAAGTTAAAACTTCTTTGGCCGCGTTGTGCAGTTTTTGGGATGGGTAAAAATGTTAAACTCGTGTGAGGACACGTGACCTGGGGCCTTATTGTGTAAGCGCTCTGACGTTCGGCTTCGCTTTTCCTCCCGCTCGCTCTCGTGGCGCAAGCAGGAGAAAAAGCGAAGCCGAACGTCATAAGCGCAGCATTGATTTGTTTTTATGACAATTTTGAATGAAAAATAATGTTTTGAATTAAACGATTGGTTATTTTGGCCACATACATTAATATTGTCTGTACAAGATAATATCCTAATATTAAAATGAAAACACATTTTCAAAAGAAGTAAACTTTTGTTTACTAAAGAAACCTTTTGAGTTCAATAAAATAAACAATATCTTGGCTGCAGATTATGAAATATCTCAAATTGATTACAGCGATAGTTTAAAGTAACAGTTTTCAATGTCTTAAATCAAAAATGTGTTATTTTTTCACTACAACAAACTTTGGCTTTTTGAACCAAGGCAGATATCTTTGTATTAAATTTATTTTTTCTCTTTCGGTTAAGAGAACCATTTTCTTAAATTAAGAATCAATTTTAGATTGAAAATAATATTCTTTTGGAATAAGAGAATATTTCCAAGAATATATATGATCTTGGCGGAAATAAATCGCAAAATCTTTTTTTTCCGTGCAGAGCGCTTACAAAATAAGGCCCCTGATCGAACATATGTAAGACGGCGCAGGGCGCTTGCGCGAGTGTACTGTACCTTTTTAATAGTTCACTGTAGGACGTAGGCCAACCCACGAAGGATGATTGGGCCATATCAACCACGCTGGCCCAGTGCGGGTTGGTGGATTCACATACGCCATCGAATTTCTTCTACGGACGTATGCAGGTTGCCTCACGATGTTTTCCTTCACCGAAAAGCCAATGATGTGAAATTCCGTAATTATGGGATCGGGATTTGAACCCACGACCTCACGATTGCAGGTCGGGTGTTACTCCCACTAGAACACCTCACGGCTTATATGCGCCAGTGTGCTTGTATGATATTTATGCTCAATTGTTCACTTCTGCCAGTAAGTGCAACCCGTTGTTTTTTGTATGTATTTTAAGCGATTACTTGAACTTGAAAATGTTTTAGGAATTTACATCGGTACTCATTATTATAAATAATTTTAGCAAAAAAAATACTCCTAGAAATGTAGAAAAATAAAACAGCTGTATCATATGAAAAAAACTGTTGACATACCTATGGCAATAATCGGGTTTCTCAACAGGTGGGTCTTAAGATGAACATGGACAAGTCGAAAGTCATGTGTAATTCCCATGTTTTACCCACCTCGATTTCTGTTGGAAACTCGGTTCTTGAAGTCGTTGACTCGTATGTCTACCTAGGACAAATAGTCCAGTTAGGTAGGTCCGACTTCAACAAAGAGGCCAATCGCCGAATCCAACTCGGCTGGGCAGCGTTCGGAAAATTGCGTAGTGTCTTCTCGTCCGACATACCTCAGTGCCTCAAGTCGAAAGTTTTCGACCAGTGTGTGTTGCCAGTGATGACTATGGGCCTTATTAGTAAGCTCCAAGTAGCCCAACGAGCTATGGAGAGGGCTATGCTCGGAGTCTCTCTGCGAGATCGAATCAGAAATGAGGATATCCGTAGACGAACCAAAGTTACCGACATAGCCCAACGGATTGGCAAGTTGAAATGGCAATGGGCGGGGCACATAGCGCGGAGGGCTGATGACTGATGGGGTCGAAAAGTTCTCAAGTGGAGACCACGTACCGGCAAGCGCAGCGTAGGACGTCCACCCACAAGGTGGACGGATGACCTCATTAAGACCGCAGGATCGCGCTGGATGCAAGCCGCTTCCAACCGGTCTTATTGGAGATCCATAGAGGAGGCCTATGTCCAGCAGTGGACGTCCTTCGGCTGATGGATGGATGGATATGGCAATAATGACATTTCAAAAATTGTCGCGAACGCAGGACTTGAATCTGCTTCTTTCGGACCACTGGCCCGACGCTTTACCAACTAAGCTAACGCTCTATGATGCTTTGTGAAGTATATATCATTCTATCAACTAATAGCGCTAGTGGCGCCACCAATGATACAAATACAAATTTCTTTATTGAGGTAAAAACGACCTGCCCCCCTACCGCCTAAGCAATAGCAACCGTTTATGACTTCATTTTAGTCATTTGGCACCGCCTATGTGACGTTAGCCATCAATTGCTTTGCGCGGATTGCGACAGCAATCGTTGAATGGACAACTTTGATGGCTAACGTCACATAGGCGGTGACAAATGACTAAAATGAATTCATAAACGATTGCTATTGCTTAGGCGGTCGGGGGGCTGGATCAATAACATTTGTCTCACAGTCACAATATTAAAATGAAAAATAATGCCTAACTAACAGAATAAAAAAAAGTCACGTAGTCAACTTAACTCACAAAGTTAGTTAGAACTTCTGAACACTAACTTGTTTATCACAAAAAATATTCTTTGAGTTAAGCCTAGTGTAGTAAAAGATTGCAAAAATAGATCAATAATAATTATTTTACGCAAAAAAATGGCTAAACCGACATCCATCGTGTATTCAATTATAATTATGTCGTACAAACTGAACGTAAAATATGTCATTATTATCTTAACACAATCTCGAGGGCTATAGCAGGAATAGTAGATTGTATCATATGGGAGCAAAATAATATTTAAACGGCGAGGGCGCTTTTTTGAATCCAGAGCGAAGTGAGGGATTCTTTAGTAGAATCCTGAACGCAGCGAGGGATTCAAAGTACGTCGCCCGAGCCACAAATATATTTTGCGCCCGAGTGGTACACTACTTTTCATCACCTCTATGAGAAAATAAAAGGCGCCTCAAATTTATTATTATTTAATAAAACGTAGAGTAATAACTAAATTGAAATTTAATGGTATTTAATAATAAAACAAATAAAAACTTTAGTATATTTTCATTCATTTTCTTGGCGCTGAACACTAACATTACAAATACTTCCAAATTCAAGGATCATTTCGTCGCACTTATTTGTTCCAAATTCAAAAAGTGCGCGGCAAAGATAATTCCGGCGCACTTATAAAGTTTCAAGAAAACACCAACTTTGGGCGCACTTAAAGGCGAACCAAGTAGTCCTTTTCGAATCGATGTGATGAAAACATACTATCGGACGCGGCTGACGGACGCGACTGACAGCCGCGACTTAGCAATGTGCACATTCTTAAAACATCCGGTGTGCCAGATCTCTCTCGGACGTCCGAACGCTCAAGGTCAGCCCAAGGTGACGTCCGCGACTTATGTCCGATAGTGTGCACGGCTCAGTGTACATTCATTATCTAGATACCTATCAGTTGCGGCTGTCAGTCGCGTCCGTAAGCCGCGTCCGATAGTATATTTCCAGCTTATAGCAGGTCAATAATGTTGTATGAGTAAAAGTAAAGGAGTAACCTGGTATTTTACTGACGACAAAATTATGGGACTGCTGACTTTTTATTCGTTATATTGCGGGGTTAGTCCCATAGTAAATGTTGATCATAACATAAAGATAAGTACAATGATATTCTAGAACGTATTCGTGGCTTAGAAAAATACCCGGTAAAGCATGAAGAACTTTATTTCCTTTTTTCCTTACTCCCGCCTAACCCACGGCGCGGCTCTGGAGCCGGACGACATCACACGCGTAAATCCGTCGCGAGGTTTTTTTATTTCGTGCGGTCATGTTTAGACATCCATAACTCCGTCATTTATTAAGATATTCGAGTATTTTTTTCACTGTATCTAATATAATTCTAACGTATTTAAATGTATATAATTATTTTTAGTTTTTATGATAAAGGAAACTTTCTTATTATCGCTCGTGACGTAAGACACCACTTGGTTATCTTGGTACATAATCTACTATTATTGAAATCAATTTAATAAACATTTAACTTGTCCTTCAGAATGTGGTGTGCTGGCGTCGAAGAACGAACTGATCGCGTCGGGTACCGTAGCAGAATACGGGGAAGTACCGTGGCACGCCGGCATTTACAGAAAGACTTCGCAGCCCTACCAGCTGATCTGCGGGGGCTCGCTTGTCAGTACTAACAGAATCATATCAGGTGACAAAACTACCTTATTTTGACCCAGGAACATTCTTCATAGATACCACTATCCTGGGGAGACCTGTGGTTATGCTGGAGTCCCTATCGACCCTAGTCAGTGGTATACCCACTAAAAACCTGGTATGTTTCCACCTCCGTGCCATGTGTTGGGGCTACGGGCACGCATCCGCACTCCGGCCCACAGAGGTGAGAAAACTACTTACAATCTTAGCAAACTACAAGACTTCTACGAGGTCACCTCCGGCTGGACGAGCGATTTTGCTCCTCGTGACGAGGTCCATATGCCACACTGTACTCAAAATTATATTTACCGCCATTTTTGCGTATCTATCATGCTGCATCTATCTATCTATTCAGCCTGTTCCACCCACTGCTGCGTACAGGCATCCTGTCTTTCTCGCCATTCTTGCCGGTCCTGTGCTAGCTTCATCCATTGCCTCTTGACAAGTTTGATGACATCATCTGACCATCGGGCTGGTGGTCTACCACTATCTTTTACTATCTTAGTCCTTCTCTTGAATACCACTTAGTGACTACCTTGCTCCACCTGTTGTCATTCCATCTATCCAAGTGACGTGCCCATCTCCAATTTAGCTTGGCGATGCGTGTGCTCATGTTTTCGACTTTAATACGTCGTCGAATTTCTACGTTTGGGACACGATCGATCAAGTTAAATGTACTGTACTAGCCTTTTTAATAGTCCACTGCAGAATGGGCCAATCACCGTTTATGGGTTGACCCATAAATGGTGATTGGGTCATGTCCACCACGATTATCTTACGATGTTTCCCGTCACCGAAAAGCCAACGGTGTGAAAATCCGTACATTAGTACCAAAGAAACTCATTGGTACGGGATCGGGGTTTGATCCCTCACCTTTGAACCCTCAGGATCAATCAATCAATAAAAAGTTTTTTATAGAATTATACCAATCAATCAAAAGGTTTTTATTATCCGCCCTGCTATCGATACCAATATAAAATATAAATATTGGTTGCAGGGCGGATGTCACTACCACTAGCCCACCACGGCTTCACTAGACCACCAAATGTAGGTACTATATAGAATCAGAATGAATTAGTAATTATTTATTTATTTGTTTATAGGCGAGCAGTGCATACTGATGTGCCTATGTCAAGCAGAGTCGAATAAAATCATGATATAAGTATTTATTATACAACGTGTAACAGAACGGTTCAACAATACTGAACGGCATGTATGTATATCCAGTCACGAATCACCTGTATGAATTTTAGACTTCAAAAGTCATCTTAATTTTTCCATATAAAACTAAAAAATATTTTTTTCAAATTATTTTGGACAACCCTAAAGTAGTGAGGTCGGTGACCGCGCGGCCTCGCCTCGAAAGGTAAACAACGCGCCGTGGCTACGCGCTCCGCTCGCTGCCGTCGGCGTCGGCCCGACACACGAACGTGCCGTGGCGTCTTATTTTTTAGTTTTAGGTTCAAAATCTACAAGGAAATGCTAGTTAGGCTACGTAATGCTGTCGAAGGAGGCTACTTACCTACAGATTCTTAGACCTAGTCCCTAGACCTAGTCGAGACCTAATTCACGTTTAAAAACAGCTAAAAATTCGTGGCCTACTCGTATCTAGTTCCATAATTACCTACTTAATGTTTTATTTTAATGCGTAATTTAAATATGTAAGTACCTAGGAATTTTCAGAGTAGATAACCAATTTAGGTATCTTATTTTTGACAAATACCTATTTACTTACCCTAATTGTAAGGTTTCTTGACACTCTTGAAAGTAAACAAATGTTATAGGCCGCGCCACACAAGTTGGCCGATGTGAAGTTAGCTAAAAGCCAATCAACGTGCGGCTTTATGTGAGCTTCTGTCAGGATTGGATATTGTGCTGCTTGCAGCTGTTGACTTCATATCCGCCAACTTGTGTGGCGCAGCCTAGGTACATGTGGGTACTTACCCTATCTTTGGCATATAAAATTACTTACCTAGGTAATTAGGTCCTATGGGCACTCAGAAGTGATAGAAAAAAAAAACAAATTGATAGATATTTTAAATTCACTATTTTTATTTGCCTACTACAAATAACAACTAGGTACCTATACAGTTAACACACACAGGGGCGTCCACAAAAACTTAATAAAAGTCAAAGGAAAGGCTCGAAATCCTGACCTCCTCGCTCGCAGCACAACCGAGTACGTAGGCACGACGAGCCATAGATTTTCTCACGTTCACCACCTCAAAATTCCGTGTACGATACGAGGGATCATCTCTCCTGGACTGGAGTCGCACGGCACAGAATAAACAATATTTTTAATGTACCACCTCAAAAAGTCTAATCACGTTAAGTCCGGAGACCTTGGTGGCCAGCACACCACGCCCCTGGGTCTTATTCACCGTCCTGGAAACCGCACGTTCAGGTGGTCGCTGACGCGGCGCGCATAATGCGCGGGCGCTATTAAATGTCCTCCAGACCTCCATCTGGTTAATGTGGAACGCCGCTTCTGCCCGATGCGTGCTGGTCCTTGGGCTATCTTCAAAATGCTGCAGACTGCGCGTCTCGAGATTTGAACCAACTCGAGCACCGGGTCATCCTTCGTGAAAGTTCCCAGTAGGTACTGAGCAGACGTAGGTATAACACATCCGTCTAAGAAGTCCGTCCATAATATTATTAGGTATCCTAGACTTCCGAGACATCGCGATGGTAGAAAGAGTTGATAGACGTCTTCATTTTCGCAAGGTCAGAGGGCGACTGACTAAAAAAATCCTATTATTTCTATTAAAATTGGAATCAAAATTTTATTAGGGTTCAGTGTTCATATTTTGAATTTCGTTTTTAGTGAAAGTTTTTTTTTTGATGCGCACATAGTTCGAAGAACGGATGGCCGATGGGGCCGTAAAGTTCTCGAATGGAGACCACGGACCAGCAAGCGCAGCGTAGGATGTCCACTGACCAGGTGGACTAACGATATAATAAAGATCGGAGGAACGCGCTGGATACAGGCCGCTTCCAACTGGCCTTATTGGAAATCCAGAGGACATAGGCCTCATGTCCCGCAGTGGAGTCTTTCGGCTGTTGGATGGATAGATGGCCGATGATACCGTAAAGGTCGGGTGGACTGAAGCTATTATAAACATATTTTTCTACGTTATTTCAAAATTGATTCGACATTTTAAATAAGCAAAAGAAAAGAAATCATTTCGAGAAAGCGCGAGCGGAGCGAGCTAGCGAGGCCTATGTCCAGCAGTGGACGTACTATGTCTGATAAATGGGTGGATGGATGTAGTAGAAACTAAATAACAAAGCTTCAGACAACATTTTACCATAATAAAAAAATAGTAGAACAAAATATTGTACGGAACCCATATTGTGAAAAACATATTTTTGGGGGGCGGAGCTAATTTTGCTAAAAGAGCCGCCATAGTGGCGGCTGATTCGTGATTTGCTGGCGATGTTTGTTTATGCTCTTTGTCGGCTCGTGTGTGCTCGTGTGTGCAAACGCCGCCAGTCCACGTGGACTATCGCCGATCATAAAGATAAAAATACAGATGCGTAGTTGAAATGCTCTAACTTTGGTTTGGAAACTATTGTTACGCGTGATTTCTATTTTGAATGTAGTATTTTACTGTACCAGCCTTTTTTTCAAATAGTCCACTGCAGGACGTATGCCTACCCACGAAGGGTGATTGGGCCATTCACCACGCTGGCCCAGTGCGGGTTGGTGGATTCACATACGCCATCGAATTTCTACTACGGCCGTATGCAGGTTGCCTCACGATGTTTTCCTTCACAGCAAAGCCAGAGGTGTGAAATTCCGTACATAAATTCCAAAGAACTCATTCGTACGGGACCGGGGATTTGAACCCACGACCTCACGATCGTAAGGCGGCTGTCACTACCTCTTGACCACCACGGCTTTTTTTAATGACATTAAATAATAATTTTAATGTATGTATCTGGGAGAGAACCTAGCAAAAGCTAGGTAGGTATAAAACATTCTGAACTTTCTTACTTATTACTTTGGCTTTCGTCTCGCTCTTTTTACAGTTAAAATAACATCTAGGTATTTTCGTGTCGTGTCCAGAATATTTGATGTATTTTTTAAAGCTAAGCTAACAACAAATAAATTTATCTTGTAATGTAGGTAAATAGGTACGTATTTTTTATTTTGACATGACTTGGAGCTGGTAGAATATGCCGAGTGCTAAGACCTATTCTCAAGTTTTACGCCACTTAAAATATCACGGCCAATGACTGATGTCACACGACTACATGCAAATAGGTATGAGTGACAAAAAAAAATATCTTTGTGAATCTTTTTTTACAGTCCTGCTTCATCAGAAAGGTTGTTACATAGACGATGTAATCATTTTATGCAACAGGTAGTACTTACAACATGTTCTAGTCTAGGCAGTTTAGATGAGTTAGGTAAATCAATCTATGACCTTGTAACTTGTACCTATGACCACGTACCTACTTACAATGTTTGTGTGTAAAAGCCCGTCCACGATTTTGTAGGCAAAAATAAAATATTTCTGTACACTTATTAGTCTTTATTTACACTTATTATTAGTCCGTCAGCTGATAAGTTTAGGGTTGACATCAGGTTGTTTTACGCAAAACTTTAACTTGGTTTATCTCGTAATCTAACATACTGAGGATTGTGAGACCTTATGGGGTAAGTTTTAAATATGTCTGAGCATGCGTGGTTTAAGTATTGTTGAACCGTTCTGTTACACGTTGTATAAAGGATGTTAGTCTTAACAGCGTCATCAGAAAAACTGTGGAAAATTAAATCAATTTCTGAATTAATTAAAGAGTTTTTGTAAAATTCCGATAACAGCTTGCTTATTTTTTCTAAGATTCATTTTATCCAAATACGGTAACCCGTCCGTCGCGTCCAACATGGTATGGAAGCGCTCCGTAGGTATTTATTATTTACCTACGTAGCGCTTGTTTTTGCGCGCGCAATCGTTTTAAAATTCGTGAGACATTTTTCCAAAATTATTGAGAAAATTAACCCTATTTTTTACACTTTTTAGGCATCTATAAATGATACTGAACAACCTATTAAAAAGACAACACTGTTATACCTAACACCATGTATAAGTATTTATCTGTCAAAGGTTTTTTTCCTTATTTATCCAAAGTTCCAGTCTATTCTTAAATGTGTTTATAGTTTTTTGCTGAGATTACATCCTCAGACAACCTATTTCAATTATAAACAACTCAACTCTATTAGTCCATTAAAATGTTATAATTTAAGCACCTAATATGGCATTTTTAGAGGACGCAATTTTATTTTTGAGAGGTCCCAAAAATAAAATTTCGTCCTCTAAAAATGTAAAGCTCATGTAACATTTAAATGCAGTAAACTGCACATCACATCATCTGCAACTATATTGCAGATGATGTGATGTGCAGTGTTGGTTTGTGAAGGTGTAGGATGTAAGAGGAATTTATATCTTCTGCTATCGCGCATATTTGCCTTCAAGGTTTACATGTCCTGAATATAAAATACCGCAAACAAGCCGTACTAACATAATTAATCTGCATTTTCAGCGGCACATTGCTTCTGGAACGAGCTGACCCTGAGTATCGCTCCAGCGTCCGACTATATCATAGCGGTTGGCAAGCTGTACAGAGGGTTTGACAATCCAAATGACCAGTCACAGTGGTCGAACGTAAGTTACAAATAAGTTCTTTCTTCATTTAATTTTAAGATTACTGTCATAATTTATACTAAATATTATTAAAACCTTGGCATGAAATCTAAAATATTCATAATCTGATGTGACGAGCATTTGTCCAGTTAGGAGATATTATTTTAAAATGCATCTGGTAACACAGACGATGCTCGTCACGACAGATAAAGATGGCGGTTGATTTTGCTTGTGTGAAATATCAATGTTTGTGAAATGGATTAAAGTGTAAGAATATCGTCCATATCATTGTTTAATTTCTGAATCCGACGGCTAAGGCTCCCATAATGTACTTTCTCTCTTTTACGCTCAAAATAACATGATTACAACCGACTTTAACTATTGTATTTTATTTATGTAGGTATAAAATTAGAATAGTTCACTATAAATATATGTACTTACGCAATTTTAAATTTATTGATGACTAGTTTTTGCCCGCGGCTTCATCCGGCTGATATGAAAGACGTGTTCTCGTCAGTTAAGACTGTTTTATTTTACTAGGTGGCAGAAATCCGCGTGCCAACACGTTTCCAAGGCCCCGCAACAAATTTCCAGGACGATATCGCAGTTCTAGAACTTTCTGCAGTGATTCAATACCGCGCCAACGTCAGGCCGGTGTGCGTCGACTTCGATGACAATTTCGAGAGGCGGCAGCTGCAGCCCGGGAACTTAGGAAAGGTATGAAGTTGTCGCAGCTCAATTCCGACTAAAAAGATTTTTTTTTGTATCTAAAGTCGACATACGGACGATAATTTTATGTGCTAATCAAAACTTTTGAATCAACAACTGAAACAAGCTGAACGCTTAGGCGGATCGTGCCTCTATCGCAAGGATTATGTATTATGAAATGACGAGATCTATTTTGCGGTACCACATATTATAGAAACTGTTGTATATTTAAATTTAGTATTAAGCTCAATACATCAATAAATGATTCTAATTCTTGTTCCGCGCTCTCGGTTGCACGCTCAGCTCAGGCGAACTTTTTTGTGCGTGCGTTCATCGATTTACAAGACGTTGACACGTCAAAAAAAAATTTTTATCTATGTAACAGAGAGGGTAGGCTTTTTTCAGGTTTTTTTTTCGATAACAAATGTAACAATTTTACAGCTTAGATGCAAAATGGCGGGCTCTTTATGGTGCTGTTATAGCTTCATTTTTTGTTACCAGTGATAGTAAATTGTTTAATTTGGCAGAAATACAGAGGTGGTCCAATTTTAGCGCCTGTTCAATTTAGGTTACTCTTCCTACTTTTGCAACCTATATCCAGTTACCTATATGTATAAGGAAGCACCCATAGTTTGCCACGAAACCAGTCCCAAATTAGCGTTAAATGCTGGTTATAAACACCCAGTGCTGGTGTTCTGTCCTTTAACGAGCAGAGATGGAAGACTCCCCGATTTTTGGTGGATACACCGATTAGTAATTCCCACATAACCACCCTGACTCTCCCGGGACGGGGTGGTAGAAAGAACTTTGTCTGAGTACAAAAAAAAGCCACCCCTTAACAAATTTCTAAAGCTGAGTATAAAGCCATTTCAGTTATTTAGTTAAATTCCTCATACGCTTTCCGAATTGGTTCATAGCCAAACCAAGCGTGGTTGGGTCCAACCAGTCGACTGGACATCGCTACATAGTCCGTCGTTTGTAGCAATGTGGTATATTGGATGTCGATTTCGATTTGTTTGGGGTGGGTATTTATATGCTATCTACAAAGTCAATCCGGAATGCGTATGACAAATGTAACTGAAGAACTCAAATGACCATGTGTTAGCTGTTAAGGGAAGGCCTTTTTTGTGTCCAGGGAAAATACTTTATGAATACCAGTTCATCCCAGGGAAGGCAGGGTCAGGGTGGTTATGAAGAAATCCTACATACTGGCGGTGTACCTACTTAAAACCCTGGGATGTTCCGTCTAAGCGCATCTGAGTCGAGATTGTGGGAACGCTTACACACACTGCTGCGACTTGAACGGGAGGCCAAACCCCCTTCGCACATGTAGGCGCAGGTAGCGTAGTCGTAAATGTTCAAAGAAGTCCGCACAGGGAGCGGTGCTGCAGCGTATCGTAGGAGGCATTTACCCCCATCGCACATGTAGGCGCGTATTATTATACGCTTACGATACAACTACGCTACGTCTACATGTGCGATGGGCCTAAGTCAACTTACTGATTGTCAAATGGCTACTGTCCTCAGGTGGCGGGCTGGGGGTTCACAACCGAGGAAGGCAACCCATCTACGAAGTTGCGGACGGCGGAGCTGCCCTACGTCTCCATAAAGACGTGCTACAGCCGGCTGCCGGCTTCGTTCACCATGTTCATCACTAGCGACAAGATTTGTGCTGGCTATGAAAATGGTAACGAAACTCTGTATTTTTAAAAAAAAATCGATTCAAATTCAATTTCAAAAAAGGTTCTCAATTCTTCTGATTTCTTTTTATGTATGTTACGCGATTACTGCGCCAGTTATGAACCGAATATTAATGTTTTTAGTCAGCATAGCATTTCTTAGGGGGAAATCCCTTTTTAGAGATGAGTCAAAATATGCCATCAAGTGACGGTCCCATCTACCCTGGTACTTTACTTTCATCTTTTTTAGATCCTGGTGGATGCGTTCTCCCTTTTCCTTCCTATAATTACCCCAAAAATCTATCTAGATGAATGAATAAAACTGTTAAGAAAGAGCAACTTTTCAAATATTAAAAGCCAAAATCTTAAAAACCAGAGCTAATTCTGAACTTCCATGAATATATTCAGAAACTGTGGATTTGTAATCAAAGAAATGCGCAGAAATGTCCAGGGCAAGATTTTTTTGGAGATCTGTGTAATCATTACCGTGGTAGCGTACGAAAGTACGTGGTAGCGTACTAGAGTACGTGGTAGCGTACTACAGTACGCGGTAGCGTACCTAACCCGTTATGTGATTATATTTTCAGCTGGCATAGCCGTGTGCAGAGGCGACAGTGGCGGCGGTTTGGCGTTCCCAGAGTGGGACAAGGGCGCTCTACGGTACTACCTCCGAGGCGTCGTGTCCACTGCGCCGACCAACGACAACGCTTGCAACACCAACACCTTTACCACCTTCACTCGACTGACCAACCACGAAGCCTTCATTACCCTTTACTGGAGAGACTGATGTCAACTGATACAGGGCTATCCAGGAGTTACTAAGCCAAAAGAGAGTGATCGAGACCATCGTTTTGAGCAACTTTTATGGGACCAACCCAAAATTCGAGAAAAGAAATCAGTTGTGCCTTCAGACCAAATAACACGTACAACGAAACTACGCCTTGGTTTGTCAGCCACGACAAGTTCACGACTTCTGTCTACTCACTGTCTTGATAAAAATCAAGGAAATCAAGAAAGTCGTGAACAGACAAGTGATGCCGGTTTTTTATACAGTCATGTGGTGAGTACGTCGGTGTTGCGCCGCCATAGCCTCGACTGACAAACCAAGGCGCAGTTTCGATGTACGTGTATGTGTCTGTACACGGTAAGGAGTAGTTTTGTCGGCCTCATTTATTTGTTCACAACATTGTGGCTTTGTTTTTTTATTTGGTCTGATGTTGTTCCATTTGAAACAGCAATTCGGAATCGAAAGAACGTATGAAACAGCAGATTTTTTTTTATTTCGGTTTGGCCCAATAGTAATTGTTCATAATGATCATCCGAACAATCTCCTTTCGGCGGTTCAAGTTGAACACCAGTTCTGGATAACCCTGTATATCACCCTCACTTGGCTGACTTACCTCGAAGCTTCATTGCTCTACTGGAGAGACTGATCAACAAGAACACTTACATAAATAAAGGCAGAATCAGACTTCTTTCCGGCTACAGACTCTCTCCAAATAGTCAACCAGCTTAACCCATTAGAGCCATAGGGCATACCCCTTTTGAGGTGCCTGGGCTAGTCTATTTCCCACGCCGGGTGACTTTTTTTTTGAATGGGTGAAAGCTGTTGGCTCTGTTACCGGGCATGGGCGAGCGCGAAAGGCGGCTGAGCCCCAAGATTGGGTTAAAGGGTGACTAGCGCAAGGGCACCTGAGCAGGTACGGATCTCGGCTTGGGCCGTCACCCGGCGGGGGAGATCAGACTTACTCAGGCACCCCAGAAGGAGTGTTCCCTGTGGCCCTAATGGTTTGAGCTAGTTAACTATTTGGAGAGAATCTAACTGATCTTCTGACAGATCCTGGGGATCCTCGACCTCGCCGACGGGGTCGGTGAACGTCGGTGTGACCGCCGGGTGACGGCCCAAGCCGAGGTCCGTACCTTCTCAGGTGCCCTTGCGCTAGTCACCCTAAACCTAATGTTAGGGCTCAGCCGCCAATCCTCGCGCAGCAGTGAGTTTCAAACAGGATTGGGTTTTGCGCAGCTTGTAACTAACTTCACAGCTGCCAAAAACTTTGATTCCGGCTTATACCACCTTCACTCGGTTGTACTGTACTGTTCTGTACCAGCTTTTTCAATAATCCACTGCAGGACGGTACGCCTATTTACGAAGGATTAGGTTAGGGCCTAGGGTAACTGGGCCATATCCACCACGCTGGCCAAATTATTAACTTTGAGTTTAATCTTCACAGATGCCAGGAACTTAAATTCGGCATATACTGACGTAGTTCTCGCACATTTTAATTAAAATAAATGAGCGGGAAATCAGAAATCACTGACGTGTTAGTCAATACCACATACCTACGACTATATATAGTTTATTTTAGGCTGCCTTTTCCTCGTAAGCGCTCGGCCACGAGCTCGCCGCGTGGGGCTGCAAGCGGTTAAGAACCATTTTTGTAAATTGTTCGAATGTCGCCGCGAAGTCAGACCGAGCGCTCGTTGGTAGACCTCGCCACCACTGCCGCTGCAGCTGCCGTGAATGTGACACATTGATAAACTATTGTTTCAAAAATCGAGTACCGCGCCTCTTCAAATTTTCACTCGAAGCGGTCGCGCTCGACAGGATCGCGTCAGAGCGGCGGGCGGCGGCAGTGAGCTTTTAATTAATTACTCATACATGTACACATTTAAAAAAATCCTCGGTCTGCAAAGTAGGAAAGTAGATCAGGCTATTTTATAGTAAAAAATAATGGGGTATTGTCGCGGATAATTCTGAGCATTCAAATTTTTTTGTTTTTTGTAAGTTTCTTTTTTAATAAATCCGGTTACTTTTCAAAATTCTTTCCGGTTCATCAAATTTTTCAAGATTTTCCCTTATCTATGATATTTTTCAAATTTGAATTAATATCATTCGTCCTCTCACATCGCGCATTCAAAAGTACTCGTTTTCGTGTTTCTCGGCCCGATGCTTCGTCTTAAAGCCCGAACCGAGCCGAACTGTAGCCGAGCAATAATGCGAGGCGCGCAACATTTGAAACGACAGCCGGTTCAAACAAGTTCAATAAAGAAAACATCCAAATCGTCGTCTCTTTTTGCTTGCACTCATTCATGCATCCGTCACGCAAAGGAAAGAACGCAAACCCCCAAATATTGTCTTTACTGACACGAATAATCAAATATCAAACTGGCTAAATAAACAAAAAGAAAAATCTATACTAAAAAGGAAAACACGTGAGTGGTTCTCCGTTAATTTATTTAAACCAAAAGTTTGGATACGATTATTATCGGTGAATTTTCTGTATTGTAAACCTATAGGTAATATATTTATGAAGTAAAAGTTTTCATTTAAGTACCTATTGTGTTTTATTTAAACAAAGTGTTGCTTTCTAAAGTACAGACTATCAGAAGTATAATAATACCAACTTTTTCCGTATTTAAATGATTGTGCCATTTCCAGGGAACCTTTATTTTTCGGTATTAAAAGTACTTAGTCTATCATCATCCTTCCATCCATCAGCTATAGGACGCCCACTGCTGGACATAGGCCTCCAATAAAGTTCCTGGTGGCCTTGGTGTTCCGACACGTGGTCATTCCGGCGGTAGTGCAGGCACCGCGGTCGGGTGCCGCGGAGGAGTGCGGAAGCGTGCCCGTAGCAACGACACCAGGCGCAGTGGTGAAACACCCAGGGTTTTAAGTCGGCGGGGACTCTCACATAACCACCCGCCTGCCTTCGAGGTGTGGTGGCATGTCTGGTGGTATCCATAAGGATTTTCACGCAAAAACTACTAAAACTACGCAACGGATTTTGATGCAGTATGTTTTAATAGATAGAGTAATTCAAGAGAAATGTTTATATGTATAATACACCGAAGCCGGGGCACATCGCTAGAACGCAAATATTATCCCGGAACATCTGATATATTTTGTTTTATTAATAATTGGTAAAAATAAACACTTACATTTCATTTCATTTATTCCTCAACATAGATACAATTATGTAGGTATACTTGTAAATGTCAAAAAATAATACATAATAAGGTTACAGTAGAAAAAATAACTAATAAACATAACATTATAATTTAATTTAAATTTATGAGACTAACATATTTATTTTTGTATAAGTATAACATAGCTAAACCGACAAGAAAACGAACCAAGGGGTGCACGTCAAGGTGAAAGAGAAAAGAAGTATTTGGAAAACAATAGAAAACAAAAAGGGATAGATGTTTGGCCACCTTTTACGCATGACAATCCATTGAAGTCCAGCCGCGCTCTTAAATTCTGAATGAATAAAATAATATTAACAATGACATTTTCTTTTCAACTAAAATCATAGTAAAGCCGCTCCACCGAAAACAGCCTTGCTCTTAAGATTTGAATAAGAATGTGGTTGAATGCGAACCTAATTAGTATTAAAATACCTTCACTGTCTTTTTAGCCATTTTGAGAACTGGGTATTTCCAAAATAAAATCAATATGAACAATTGGGTATGAATTTGTTGATTACTTGGTCATTCTGCGCCTAAGCCATTTTTCTCGTAGAGTTCAACTAAAAGATTGGAAATCCAGCAACGGTTAACCTTATGGATTCTTCTTTGCATTATTACTTCCTAAAAGTGCATCTGAGCTGATTTGAAGCAATTTTTCTGAGTCCAAAAGTAATCGTGCGCTGTTTCGGATTGTGTTATTCAAGTAACGTACAGCTTGATCAACCCAAATGGGGACTGTGTCGTCGTCTTCATTCCTGGCAATCACAACGTCAATAAATCAAATAAAGAACATCTTGCAAAGTGGGACCAGACCTTGGAGAAATGACAAGTGTGGAGCTCTCGTAGTATATTGAACATTTACAATATATCTGATCGTGTTCTTTTTAAGGGAGAGACAGGGAAAAAGGTACGCGATCTGCCCTGTCTTGAAATCTCAATGAAGCCAAGTATACCATCCAAAACCGTCTTATCTATGAAATGCTACACTTCTATTTTCTTCACTTTTCTTTGAACTATGGCTGTTACAGCCATTTAAGCTACACAAGCCATCACAAGAAAAAAGATTCAAGTTTTCATAAGGGTTTGAAATAAAGTTATTTTATTTATTTATTTTATATTAAATGTTTTTTTATCACATTGTAGGACTTACTAACTGGTCACACGGATAGGTTATAAATTTTAATTTTAGCAATTTAAAAGATGAATGTGGAAGAATCAGCTACGAATGCAAGTAAAATAACGAAATAAGCACTTTATTATTGTTAAACTAGAAAAAATATAAAGCTAATTATTACTTTTCACACAATTTATTTTTCACATTAAAAAAAAATGGAGGGATAAAAAATCAAAATTTAATATTTCTGAGAAGCCCATATATCAAGCTTTCCAATGATGTATAAATATATCATCTTGGTTCGATTTTTCTCTGAATAATATACCACTTGTGGACGTCACCTTTACACCCTTTCGGCTTAGTACAGGGCAAGCAAATAACCCTGTATAGATGTGCCGCGAGGTCTACTGCTCGGAACAACTAGTTGGTAAAGTCCAACTGTCCGATTAACACGAGTTATTTCGGAACCGAATATAAATAAATGATAAATAAAAATAAATATTTTGTCAGTCAAAGTCAAAGAATATTTATTGTAGAACTGTGTTACATTTAGATCTTAATACTAACGACAAAAAAGTCCAATATGACCATACACTAAGTAATTATTAGTAATTAGAACATCAAGTTATACAATTTATTATTATTTAATTAATTTCAAAGATTCTGCAATTTATCATCCAAAAATTCACGTACTCCGTAATAAGCTTTAGACACAAGCAAATTATATAATTTTCTTTTGAAAACAGGCACACACTCTGATTCCAGTATTGATTTTGGTACGTCTTACACACGGCCTCCGACCTCAAACTAAGCAAAGCTTGTGATATGGCTGCTAGAGACTGATATACTACATATACTTATTTTTAAATACATACTTATACCGACAGTAACTAAATAACACCCAGACACAGAGCAAACACTTATGTTCATCACATAAATATTTGCTCTGTGTGGGGATCGAACGTACGCCTCTTTGATCCAGAAGTTAGGGTCACTAATCACTGAGCCACCGAGGCAGTCAAGATATAAAGTCTCATTTGTGATAAGTAAGTTCGTATTTGCCGAGTGGCTAGCCCTGGTGTCAGAGTTTTTAAGCCGCCTGAAGGCCTCTGGCATGGCTAAACGGTTAAAACAATTGGAAACTACAATTTAACGTGTAATCCGAGCCACGGTAGCGCTCGGTTTGTTAATGCTACCCGCGGTCACCCATCCGGAGACTGACCGCGCTGAGCGTTGCTTGACTTCGATGATCGTTAACGAACACCTAGTCAAACTGCGCTATGAGCGCTACCTTATGTCAACTTAATGATATCTCAGTATTGCGACTCAGCCCTGTCACGGTCGTTTCAGACCCACCGTGCCCCTAACCATACCGCTGGATTCAACATGATGAGAATTCAACTTTTTGTATACTGAGCGCCACACAAATTAACGGATGGGAAGGTATGCGCAGAAGCCAAAATATAGGCATTCGCGGGAGCCAGAGAAACGAGACGCCGGGGCACACCCGCCCGCCAACCTCATGCCTCCCGCGCGCTCCCTACGCACTACGACACGCGTCGTGGGAATTGTGCACACATGCGCAATAATTAGCCAATCCCGGCGAAGTGTCATCTGCGGCTAACATCTCATCTGCCGATTTGTGTGGCGCTCAGTATACCTAAATGTACGGTGGGACTTTAAAAGTTAAGCGGTACCACCGAGAGAGTGGCCCTAGTGCTGTGCTGACCATCGTACCTCTTGTTCAATTATGTAATAATAAATGCATTATAATAAAGTAATAAAATATGCATAACCAATATCTATCGATCAATTATTATTAACGTTTTGGAATCTACACTTTAATACCAATTACATAAAAGGCGCGATGAAAGCAATTTTGATTCGCAAACAAATGATATCTAACAGTATTGTGACTCGGCCCTGTCCTTGACATATATACCTACAGCGCCACGTGGCGACACAACGTATCACGCGCTAGGGCTGCCCGCCTTCAGTATTTTAATTTCAGCTACTTACACTTTACCTACTTGTGTTTCTTTCTATTGAGATGTAAAATTATTATACTTATTACATAAAAGAAATTTACTGTAAATGAAATTAGCGTTCAATAAAAATACATATTGCATTTTTGATGGTTTTAGGGTTCCGTAGTAAAACGAGGAACCCTAAAACCGTAAATCGCACGCTTACTAGTTACACACGTTCGTTCGCCAGTACGTCGCGCCGCGACTGACTAGGATACCGCACTCCGAGGCGCATAGGTATGTTTCGCGATTTCCGACTGTTTGTATCGCAAGTTGTAGGTACGCAGTAACTATTATGTAATATGTGATGTTTATGTGTTTAGGCTTCTGGAGTGCTCAATTGCCTCCGTTTTTTTGGTGCTTTTTGTCTCCCGGTCTTATGTGTTCAGTTGTTATGATGTTTTTTTTGTATCGAAGGGCAATAGGCTCTTCACGAACTTTCAACCTGCTACTCTGTTAACACAATAGTGTTTATTAGATCGAGTAATGTCGCGAATTGTCGAGTAAATTCCAGACTTTAATAACGGATATAAATAGGCCGGTCGACCCTTGGGGACTAGGTACCGTGTTTTGTATCGTAGCGAAAACATCTCGAGTTCAAGTGCAGTGACTAGTTTGCGTGAACAAAATTGCCAGTGTGAAGTGTTTGTGTGAACCAGTTGTGTCGTCTGAATTGTGATTTTGTGCAATAAAGTGAAAAGTGAATAATCGGCGTTTTAACTGATTATCCAAGAACCCATCTCGTAACATTATGAAGACGGAATACTGTTAGATATCATTACCGTGGCCCTGTCCTTAAAATAAATACCTGGCGTCCCGCGCGGCCACGCAGTACGTAACACGCGTTAGGGCTGCCCGCCTGGTGGGTAAATCGCACGCTTACTGCTTACAAACCCACACTTTCGTTCGTCACTACGGCGCGCCCCTGCGACTGTTGTATACCAAGTTCCGAACTCCGAGGCGCGTAGGTATGATTGGCGTTTCAACCGCTATGAAGACGGAATACTGTAGAAGTCTAGATGCCATTACCGTGCTCATGTGATTAAGGTGATCGTGAGGCGCCAACTTGGCCATACAAAAACAATAAGGTGTGATCTACCTCTAAATATTATCCGATTTCAGTGATTTTATTAATGTATATAAGAATCAGCACTTTAATCACTAAGATTATACCTATGACTTAGTATTATTATTATACTTACTTATTATTATACGACTTAGTTTTTACAGTTTTTTGTATGATCTTAAAGTTATAAGTTTCTAAATTTCACGCATGAATTTGGCTGAAAAGTATACAGGAACTAAATTATTTTCTGAAAAATATTCGTACAAGCATGCAATATTTGTTACAACAGCGATAGAAACCAAAAACATAACATTTTTTTACAATTTACGGGATGAATTACATTGAACTAATACACGCATGAAAAGGGGTTTCTCCCAGAACGTAAGTTTTATCAAAAATATACCGAAAATTATCTCGATGTTCTACAGAAAGCACTGGTCGATTCACGATCTTCTGTACGATCCCGAGCTGAGTTCCGGCCACACGATCTTCTCGATCCAGCCGCGGTAGGTAGCCACCCGCGTGAAGAAGATGGACTCGCCACGCGAGCAGCCGGCGGGGTCAACCGCCACGCCTATCACCGTGTACATACACGCTATCTGCACACAAAACAAGCTTGTTCATATACGGGGTCATAGGTGTCAAACGCAAAACCTTTTAAGGGCGGGTATAGTACATCTAGACAATAAAAAAGAAAAAAAAGAAGTTTGTGTCTAACCTTTTTGTTTTTAATTACGAGAGGACTGCCACCGTCGAACTGAAACAAAGAAGGATTTTAATTATCACAATGTATTTTTATTACAAGATTTTATTTATTTTCACCTGTCCCGTTTTCTGTCGTTCTGTAATCAAATCTTGCGATCTACATTTGATCCACTTCTTGGCTTCTGGTTGTTTTTTGTAAATTGCGCGTGACAATGCAATATTATGATGACATGGTGCTGATCTGATGTTGGAGCTGGAAGGTGGACAAAGCAACTTTGCAATAAAACAACCTCATCGAGTTTGGGTCCATTTGAATGGCCTTAACGATTAGTTTGTCTTTCAATGATAACCAGGGTCTGATGATGGAGCTGGAAAGTGGTCTTAGGAACTCTGTAACGAAACGACGCAAACCCATCGAGATTCGGCTCATTTGATTCGTCTTGGCGAGTACTTGTTCAGTTAAAGCTTGCTTTAAAAAATAAAGGCTTTTTATATAATAGTTGTTTTGTGTTAGAAATTTGTTTATTCATATTAAATATTTATCTTACAAAATAAATATTTCTCTTATGAATAATATTCTCATATCTGTTTGTGCTCGCCTAAACGGCGTGTCCGATTATTAATCGACTTCTAAAAAGAAGGAGGTACTATGTATATATGTGTATGTGGTCGTCACGAACGATTTACTGTATTTTACCGGGAGGCATTTTCTAACTGAGCGCTACCGTAGCTCGAATGACACGTTAAATTGTAGGTCCCGGTTGTTTTAACCGTTTAGCCATGTCAGAGGCCTTCAGGCGGCCTAAATACTCTGACACCAGGGCTAGCCTCCCGGCCTACATGAACTTACTTACTTACTTACTTTTATCAATATATTATTAGTCATAATCTAATGAATTAATCAATCTATTATAAGACGGTCGTTTGAATTTTAGCGCCAAATATTTAAATTATAAACTAGTTCAAAGTGGCGCTAGTGATAAGTAACTTTGCTTTGTCGTTCCTGTCGACGTACATTCATAAAACACTTTAAAAAACAATCTCATTTTTAAAAAAAAAAAAAATTATACCTATACAACTTTGAAGTGTAAGTAATAAGTAAATATCTTATTACAAATAATAATTTATTTTAGCTGAAACTTGTGTGAAAATAATAATTACATGAGCTGATGACAAGACAAGGGCTTCATCATCGCCAAAATATTGCGTAAGTTGAAACGTAAGCTGATTGTAAAATTAATTTAAAAAAGAAAAGAGGAATGTCAGATTATTGTTTTGAGCTTGGAAAATAACTTCTTATTTTAGGTTGTAATCGTTCCATTTTTAGTATTTAATCAATAAATTGTAATTAATGGTTTCTATTTGTATTATTTAGGTTCCTGTCGCCGAAATGTACATAAGTCTGCTTTTATTTTCTTTATTTTTAAAAAAATATTTTCGTTCTAAAGGGTAGCATAATTATTATTATATACTACGGGACTAATCGACTGACGTCAGTCTACCCGTGACCACGGTCGATGCAACTCGGCCAAAACGTCGGGATGAGGAGGTATTTATTTGTTGCGGACAGATAAGCCCTAAGTGAAAATGTACAGAATACTTACGTATAATGTTTTGTGTTAAGGAAAATTTGTGATTCAATGTTTAAGTAAAACAACTCTAGGTCGTTGATTATTCGCGCCTAGCTATGTAAAGCAATAGTGCTAAGCTTATGAGACGGTATTTAGCAGGCTATATTATGTAAATAAGCCCTAGTGTGCAAAATAAACCCGAAACATTCTTTATGTATTCACGACGCGTACAAGCGTAATTTATGGTATGTTACGTCATATGTTTAAGGTTTTATGTGAAAACTAAGTGTTAAATTTGTAAATAAGCGGAAAAACGCTATGTAATAATGTATATTGTGTAAATAAATGGTTTGATGTTTGGTTGTTTTGGTTCGACCCTTGGTATGTCGGAAGCGAGGAGGGATGGTTAAGTATGCCGGATAATGCATACTGATGTAAGGTAATGGCGAGCTAACGTATAGGAAATAATAAATATGGTAAATCCAAGGAAAACTAGGCAATATATCGCGACGCGCGTGAGCGAGAGGAGGGAACTCGGACTCTCTCGCTCACTCGGAGTGCGCGCCTGATTGGACGGATGCACGCCGCTCGCACTGAGCGAGATCCCCGCGAGGGACGGGTGGGAGTCGCGTGTATAAATATAGGCCGGCCGCGGCCGGCGAGCCACTTGCCACCCACCACCTCGCCGTAGAAGACGCTTCGTAAGAGAAACCTCCTCCTCCGACGCACCAGCGGTAAACCACTTTTCAAGAAGCGACCAAAATTGAAGGATTCATGGAAAGTCGAGTATGTTTGCATCACGGTGTTCTTCATTACTCCACAACATATTTATCTCGTAATTTTAGTGCGCGATTAGTCCCGTAGTATATAATAATAATGTATTCAAATCGCAAAGGTTTAAAAACAACATTTGTTAACCGTTAAGGGTAGCGTAAGACGTCCACACACGTCCTACAGCTGATGGATGGAGTTTACCTGGCAGGTCTTGGCACCCCCGTCTCTGTCGCCATAGCAAAGCTGGGAGTTGTTGTCGAACCCGCTCCACCCAAAGCGGTCGGGCAAGTACATCGATGTACATTCTTCTGCTGTGAACTTCGTCAACCGTGTCTGGAACAACAATACAAACTTTGTTCAGAGTTATTTTTGTGATAAACAATTCAAAATTATTCACGGATGCAGGACTCGAACCTTGCGTCTTCGGAACACTAGCCCGACGCTCTGCCCAACTGAGCTAATCCGTAATACTGCATACGCGTCGAATTTTGAAGTGTTTATCATTTAACCAACTTATTAAACTTTGTTCACTTGTAGCCCGGGATGGCACCGCAAGAACATCCTGCTCAGAGCGTACACGGTTCAAGAATTATAATATTCTTCATAGGTGTACAGTATCAAAAGACCGGCACGAGTACGGGTAAGCTACCTTTTGCAGATAGTCCGAGGTATTGGTCAGATGGGGTAAGCTACCTTTTGCAGATAGTCCGAGGTATTGGTGAGACGGGGTAAGCTACCTTTTGCAGTTAGTACAAGGTATTGGTAAGCCAGTGTGAGATAACTTTTACATGTAGTACGAAGTATTGGTAATTTATTTATTTATTCACATAAGAAAAACCAACAGTATATACATTAAATATTAACTAGAATTAACACTGTCATAACAAACAATATAGTTCTGATATATATACCCCTTATAGGTGTTTACAGCATTCTTTAAGTATAGGTAAAACAACGATGAAAAGTATTGTTACTGTGATACAAATTTGAAAGTAACAAAAAGAGGAAATGTTGTTAGTTTGATAATTAAACAGTTAAACAATATTAGGTAATACGGGGTGAGTTAACTTTTGCAGGTAGTACGAGGTATTGGTAAGACAGGTAAGCTACCTTTTGCAGATAGTACAAGGTATTAGTAAGACGGGGTGAGTTAACTTTTGCAGATAGTACAAGGTATTGGTAAGACGGTGTGAGTTAACTTTTGCAGGTAGTACGAAGTATTGGTAATACGGGGTTAGTTAACTTTTGCAGGTAGTACGAGGTATTGATGAGACGGGGAAGCTACCTTTTGCAGAAAATCCGAGGTATTGGTGCGGTAGGGCACCAGTCCCCAGCCGGTCGTCAGCGCGTGCTCGTCCGCTTCGTGCTCGGCTGCCGTGTGGAGGCACGCGGGCACCGTGTACTCGTCGATCGGGGCCCTGCGATCATCATACATCTAAATAAGTAAATTAAAAATAAGAGTAATCTTTTTTAAAAATATATAGGTATATTATGGGACATCTTACACACGGTCTTTGAAACTAAGTGAAGCTATATGGCTGATATGGCTGACAGAGGCTGATATACCACATACTTTTAAATACATACTTATCTAGATAGTGCCTACCTAAATAACACACAGATCAATCATATAAATACTTGCCCTGGGTGAGAATCGAATCCATACATCTTTGACCCAGTGAAAGACAAGTCAAGGGCACTAACCACTGCGCCACCGAAGTCACAAACGTGTGGATTTGTAATCACTAAGCATGCGATTTACCTTACAGGCGGGCAGCCCTAGCGCGAGTTATGTACTGCGTGGCCGCGCGGAGCTGTAGGTTTAAAAAACAAGCTTCTGTTTAAGAAGTCTAAAAATCCATAAAGGACATGTCCACAAAATTAATGGAACCTGGTATAATAATGTTAACTGATTATCCGAGAACCCATCTGTTCTCGGATAATCAGTTAAAACGCCGATTATTCACTTTGCACTTAATTGCACAAAATCACGATACCCACGACACAACTGTTCGCACAAACACTTCACACTGGCACTGATATTCACAATCACTGGTACTGCACTTGAACACGAGATATTTTCGCTTCGACGGTAAACGAAAAACTGTTCCCCAAGAGTCGGCCGGCGTATTTATATTCGTTTTTAGCTACAGTATCGAACTTATTTCTACTGCGTCACAATAATAATCAAAAAATGTAATTACAGCACTCGTTACACCCCGAGAAAGTAAAAGTTATTCTAAGTTTATTTTATCAGTTAAATAAAAACAAAAACGAGCCCTCCAATGTTTGATGTTATAACATCTTAAAAAATAAATCTAGTAAAAAATAAAAATAAATCAAAAAACGCCGGCTGCACGCACAAAAAAGTATGACTCATCGTGACGCGCTGAGCTGAACGTTCAAGCGAGAGCGTAGAACAAGCAATAGAGAGGCACGATTGGCCTAAGCATTCGGCTTATTTCAGTTATTGATTCAATAGTGTTTTCCTTTAACGTTATTACGTAAAATATTCGTCCTTGAACCGACTTTCTGCCTAAATAGTAAATAACTCACGGTCTTTGAAGCTCTATCAACGCGATGTTATGGTCAGTGTAGGGCGGATCGTAGTCAGGATGGCTGTGTGTTTTTTTCACTCGACGCCTGTTCCGGGGAATCAGCGCGGAGAGCTGGAGCGCATTCAGCTGCACATACGTCACTGCACCGCTAGAAAATTCATAATTATTATTCGTTAATAATTATTTTTCACCATAAAGGATACCAACTTTTACTGCGTACAGAATTCGAATAGTTCACATGGATCGATGGAATGATTTTCACA
The DNA here is from genome assembly GCA_949316475.1 of Hypomecis punctinalis. Classification (NCBI taxonomy): domain Eukaryota; kingdom Metazoa; phylum Arthropoda; class Insecta; order Lepidoptera; family Geometridae; genus Hypomecis; species Hypomecis punctinalis. Next base: position 6,888,620 of record OX438822.1, read on the forward strand.
TTTTTGTAGATTTATCAAAAATTGCTTAGCCGGTTTCGACAAGATTAACATGGGATACCCCCTAAAGTATGACCTACCAACCAGAAAAGAATGAGATTTTTTCCGGGAGCCAATTAAAAAAATCGTATAAAATAGGTTCAATAGATGTCGCTCTACTGTAAGTGTACACCAAGTTGTACACAAAAATTAAGGATTAACACTTTATTTTTGGTTGTACACGTTCATTTATATTTGTTGTCATTTCGTTGATGGTTGACATTTGTTTGACAGCTACACATTGCTCTCGAATCTCGATCTCAGTGCACTGTTTTCATCTTTCGCTGCCCAAATTGTTATCTTGTTTTTTGTCAAAATGTACACAAACACAAATCATGGTGGGCGTTGGTGAGATATCAAAATATATGTTATGTCATGTCAGATGAAGTCGTTCCATTTCTTCTAAAAAAATGTCGAATATTTTTAAAGACATCGTTGTCTAACTTTTAAATTAATTTAAATTTTATCAAAATTTTGTTTGTTGATGTATGAGTATGAGTATACTGATTAAAAATAAAATTGCATTGTAAAGTTTATGTAACGTTCCGTTTCACGTACTACGGAGAACTCAGTTGTACACTGACGATACAACGCCATCTGTTGAGCATTTTTTATGTATTTTTTTCTTAAAATCAGCTATCAGAAAAAGCCTCATTACCGAAATCGGACAACTCTGTATAAAAATATGCGTGGTCAAACAAAAAATAAAAAACAAATTTAAGCGTCGACTTGAGAACCTCTTCCGTTGTTTCGTCGGGTAACCGGTTAATAGTGTGCCGAAACAGGGGCTTGACTATGTGCAAAATGAGAACCGTCGTGGCGTTACGGTGAACTAAAAATAAGATGGTAATTAGCAGCCAAAGTACCGACTACACTAATTGGTAGTACTTGGTAGACGCGAGTACTGATGAAAACTGAATTGATATCTTCCAAATATCAAACCCTTTTTACTTTCCCTTTTTGTGTACGTTCATCGGTGTTTTCGCCAATAAGGAAGTTTCTTTTATCATAAAAACTAAAAATAATTATGTACATTTAAAGACGTTAGAAATATATTAGATACAGTGAAAAAATTACTCGAATATCTTAATAAATGACGGAGTTATAGATGTCTAAACATGCCCGCACGAAATCAAAAAACCTCGCGACGGATTTACGCGTGTGACGTCATCCGGCTCCAGAGCCGCGCCGTGGGTTAGGCGGGAGTAAGGAAAAAAGAAATAAAGTGCTTCATTCTATATAGGGTATTTTTCTAAGCCACGAATACGTTCTAGGATATCATTGTACTTATTTTTATGTTATGATCCAACATTTACTATGGGACTAATCCCCCAATATTACGAATAATAAGTCAACATTCCCATAAATCTTGTCGTGCATAAATGAACTTAATTTCTAAATGGAACAATATTTGGCGTGTGAGCCTAGTGTACTGCGGTTATCACATATATTGACTAGTAGTTTTCCAAATAGTAGACCTCACAAGTATACATTATGGTAAAAATTTTCTAGTAATCAGTTTTCAAAAATGCACAACTTGCACAGGCATTTATATTCATAATTACAATATTCTTTCCTAAAATATAATTGTATATTATGACCAACTTTTACTATGGGACAAATTCCCTGTACAGGGTTATCCAAAACGTCTCAGCCTAATATTTGTTCTTATAAAGTACTTGTAGGTAATAGGTTTTTTCAGGACTTATTTTTTAGTTCCGAAAATGACAGATGTCAAAGTGACAGCTGCCATTATATGGCATATTATTATAGAATTCATACTAGAGTAGCATGACAGATGTCATCTGAAATGTAGATCTCGTTGAGCTCTATCAATTTTGTGCCTAAAGTAACGGTTCAAAAACGACAGTTACGGAGATAAATTACTTTGAAGAACTGTCATCCGAAATATAGATCTTGTTGAGTTCTATCACTTTTGTGAAGACAGCAATGGTCTAAAATCGTTAGTTATAGAAATAAACCGCATTTAAGTTTGATAGCTGTCACTTTGAGACCTGACATGTCATCCTAGTATGGATTCTAGAATATGGCAGCTGTCACTTTGTTCAGTCATTTTTAGGGTTTCATAGTAAAACGAGGAACCCTTAAAACTTCGTTATGTCCGTGTAACGGACGGACGCCGTTTATGGACCATATTAAAAACTTTCCCTGAAAATTATTTTGAGCACTGTAGAATCATAAATTTTTGAGCTATAAAGGAAAATTGAATTTTTTAAACATTAGAGGTCATCGACCTCACAAGTATATTTTATACAAACAAACAAACAGTAACACTTATTAGACAACCACATTACATTAAAAAAAATAAAACAAATTACGGGGACAAAACAATACAATTAATAGGTTTCTAACTGGTGGCCTTATCGCTTTAAGCGATTTCTTCCAGGCAACCAAGAATTCATACTAAATTAGGTTTTTTTAGTAATCAATCATCTTAAAAATTGGTTTTTATCATCATCATAATCATCGTCACGTCTACGGAAGCCTATCATACGCATGTCTCGACACGCACTTGACAACTTATTGGAACTAGATAATAAAAGCCCTGAAAAAAAAATATCTAAAGTATTTTATTAGAACAAAATATATTACGCTTCACCAGTTCTAGCTAGCTAACTCTCTATAGGGGATCAGTACCAAACTCTGACACCAGGGCTAGCCCCCCGGCCTATACAAACTTACTTAGTCCCATGGTAAAATTTGGCCATAATATACAATAATATCATAGTAAAGAACCTTACAATTTTTATGATTAAGAATATATTTACCTGTGAAAGTTGTACATTTTTGAGAACTTTTTACAAGAAAATGTATACTTGCGAGGTCTACTGTTTGGAGAGCTACTGGTTAATAGTTACAGATGTAAAAACAGCAGTACACTAAACACATACACCAAGTCTTGTTCCATTTAGATATAAAGTTCATTTACTCACGACAAAATTATGGGAATGCTGACTTTTTATTCGTTATATTGGGGGATTAGTCCCATAGTAAATGTTGATCATAACATAAAAATAAGTACAATGATATCCTAGAGCGTATTCGTGGCTTAGAAAAATACCCGATATAGAATAAAGCACTTTATTACCTTTTTTCCTTACTCCCGCCTAACCCACGGCGAGGCTCTGGAGCCGGATGACGTCACACGCGTAAATCCGTCGCGAGGTTTTTTGATTTCGTGCGGTCATGTTTAAAAATTCATAACTCCGTCATTTTTGAAGATAATTGAAAAATAAAAACACCATAATTTATTTCAGACTTGGTGTAATTTAATAAAAATAAAACTAGAAAACGGGAAACTTCCTTATTGTGAACCGATTTAAAAATACTTTTTTAGTTCGAAAGATTGGAATGGAAAGGATTGGTATCAACATCAATGGCGAATACATCACTCACCTTCGATTTGCCGACGATATCGTGGTCATGGCAAAGTCTATGGAAGAACTCAGCACGATACTCGAAGGCCTCAATCGAGTCTCTCAACAGGTGGGTCATAAAATGAACATGGACAAGACAAAGGTCATGTGTAATTCTCTTGTTTTACCCACCCCTATTTTAGTTGGGAACTCGGTTCTTGAAGTCGTTGACTCGTACGTCTACCTAGCACAAGTAGTCCAGTTAGGTAGATCCGACTTCAAGAAAGAGATCAATCGCCGAAACCAACTCGGTTGGGCAGCGGTCGGAAAATTGCGTATCGTCTTCTCGTCCGACATACCTCAGTGCCTCAAGTCGAAAGTTTTTGACCAGTGTGTGTTGTCATTGATGACTTATGGCACAGAAGCGTGGTCTCTCACTATGGGCCTTATTAGTAAGCTCCAAGTGGCCCAACGAGCTATGAGATATACTGCTTATCTGCGAGATCGAATCAGGAATGAGGAGATCCGTAGAAGAACCAAGGTTACCGACATAGCCCAGCGGATTGCCAGGTTGGTTGCCAGGCAATGGGCAGGGCACATAGCGCGGAGAACTGATGACCGATGGGGTCGAAAAGTTCTCAAGTGGAGACCACGTACCGGCAAGCGCAGCGTAGGACGTCCACCCACAAGGTGGACGGATGACTTTATTAGGACCGCAGGATCGCGCTGGATGCAAGCCGCTACCAACAGGTATTATTGGAAATCATTAGGGAAGGCCTATGTCCAGCAGTGGACGTCCTATGGCTGAAATGATGATGATGAGTTCGAAATATAATACTTCCGAAGTGGTCCCATTCAAATTTTATCAAAATCAGCTGTTTTTTTTAAAAATCATCAAAAATGTACGTAGTTGTCACAATGATTCGTGCAAATTATTAAAATTCTGTTGTACACGGTGGAAGTCGGTGTTGCAATTTTTTGAGAAAAAAATATTATAGTTGTACTAGCAATGACAGAGTGTTGTCAACGTAACAAAACTAGTAAAATGGCACACGGGCGACCTCAACTACGACGCTTCTCTTTTTGCACGAAATCTAATTTTCGTAAATCGGCCTTATAGCCCGGGAGGTAAGCGAAAAAATGCAACTACTTCCTAAAAGCTTTTTTTGTAGTCATAGCGGTGTGAAACAATACCCCGGATTCAGTCAGCTGAGATGCTTAGCGTTTGGTGGGGATACAGGTATGAATCTTTAGAAAAAAAAATATGAGTGTTTTGCAACTACTTTTAAAAGCTGAAAATCAAACGCTAAGCATCTCAGCTGACTGAATCCGAGTCCACCACCTACCTAATACCAACAAATAGCTTTTAGAAAGTAGTTGCATTTTTTTTGCATTTGGGACCGAGTTGCCTTCGTCCGTGGGTAGGAACCTTTTTAAATTTTTGTCCCCCACACGTGGTCCTGGGTGGTGCTAACCAGGCAGCAACCATACTGGTGGTAGGCTATAGCCACGGCGAGAGACCACCCACCAGACTAAGCCGCGCCGCCAAGCGACTCTCTCGAGCTCGTGTTCCGGCGCGAAGTTTGGTGACGCCATTCTGGGAGTCGGGTCGGAACAGTAGCGTCCTCTGGGGGTTCGAATACGGTGCACACATTGATTTCCGCATCGGCCGACTAGTCGAGGAGGGCAGCGGGATCCGAGGCACGGTTTGTCGCTGGCCGACCGCAGATAGTAGGGGGCCCAAGTAGTGAGCTAGCCACTCACGAAAGGCTGCCCCGCCATCTGGCTAGTCTACCGTGGATGTGTGTGATTTTTGTGTTGTACCACTGAATCTGCAGAGTGACGTCTCGTTCCACTTCCGACTTTCTACCTACTTTACTCCGCCATTAACCATGAGAAACACTAGAAGAAAAAGAACGTGTACACAGCGGCAGCACTCCCTCTCACTTAAAGTGCACCTGTGCAATATTCGGGGCTTGCACTCCAATCTCACGCCTGTCCATCATCATCTCGAGACAGATCGTCCCCATCTATTGTTTCTCACGGAGACGCAGATTGCTGGTCCATCCGACGTGTCGTATCTTTCCTACCCAGGGTACTCCCTGGAGCACCGTTTCAAACCACGTGCGGGTGTATGCGTGTACGCCCGGGATGACATTTGCTTTCTGCGCCTTCGTAGGTTTGAAGACCCTTCATTTTCCGTGCTCTGGGCTTTGGCGGACACAGGCGTAGAGAAAATTATCTACGCCTGTGTATACCGATCACATAGCGGAGACCAGGAGACGACCAGACTCACCGAATACCGCGGATGCTGCTCAGCTCGGCTACCCTTCGGCCCAATTAGTGATCCTGGGGGATTTTAATGGCCACCATAAAGAGTGGCTTCACCCATACCTGGACACAAACCATGCTGGGCTTGAGACGCGCAAGCTTGCCTTGACACTTGATCTCACCCAGCTAGTTCAAGGCGCCACACGGGTACCTGATGTTGACTCGCACACGGCCTACTGCTTGGACCTTCTGCTGACTACCGATCCAGACCGTTATTCAGTGGCGATCTCCCCACCGTTAGGTACATCTGACCACTGTCTGGTGAAATCTGTATCCGTCTACTCCCCATCAGACCCCAGTCCCAAAGGGTCGCCGCGCGAGTGGCGGTACAAGTCAGCAGATTGGGACGAGATGCGGTGTTTCTTTGCTTCTTATCCTTGGCAGCCTGTTTGTTTTTCTTCCGATGATCCTTCTGCGTGCGCGGATGCCGTGACAGATGTGCTTCGTACCGCCATGGAATACTTCATCCCATTTTCGGACGTGCCTCTGTCTAGCAAAGCTCGGCCCTGGTTTGGGCTTGAATGTGGACGCGCCGAAGCGCAAAAGCATCAGGCATACCTGGCTTGGGTCGATGCTCGAAACCGTAAGTTGAGGGACGTTAGTCTGAGGAAGAAGGCATACAATAGGGCTGCTAAGTCCTGCAAAAAGGTTATGCGAAGGGCTCGCTTTGACCACATTAGTCGAATAGGAAACAAGCTTGCTTCTTACCCTGCGGGTAGTAAGGCATTCTGGTCCCTAGCTAAATCGGTTGAAGCGAACTTCTGCCGCCCCTCACTGCCTCTGTTGCTGAAACCCAATGGTTCACTGGCCCATACCGTGGTGGAGAAAGCAAATTTATTTGCATCTCAATTTGCTGAGTCTTCGCGTCTAGACCCCGGTAGTGCGAGACCTCCAACTTTGCCATGTAATGAGTGAAATACACATCCGGCAAAAGGAGGTCCTCAAAGTTCTCCGCAGTCTAGATGTGAACAAAGCCAGTGGTCCCTGATGGTATTCCGGCCATTGTATTGAGGACTTGTGCGCCTGAGCTGTCGCCTGTGCTGACTCGCCTCTTTCGCCTATCTCTGAAGACAGGTCAAGTGCCCAAATCTTGGAAGCTTGCTAACGTGCAACCTGTACCCAAGAAGGGCAGCCGTGCCGACCCTGCCAACTACAGGCCAATTTCGATCACGTCTATACTCTGTAAGAGTATGGAACGTATTCTAAATAACAGGCTCCTGGCCTACCTGGAAGCGAATGACTTACTCAGTGACCGCCAGTACGGCTTTCGCCGAAACCGGTCTACTGGGGACCTTCTAGCGTACGCCACACACATCTGGAGTGAGGTCATGGAGAAGCACGGGGAGGCGTTGCCTGTCTCCTTGGACATTTCCAAAGCTTTTGATAGGGTCTGGCACGAGAGCCTTATTGGCAAGCTTCCATCTTACGGCCTGCCTGCTGATTTCTGCACATGGATATCAGATTTCTTGAGGAATCGGTCGATACGAGTTGTCGTTGATGGCTGCTCGTCAGACCAAATGGCTATCAATGCCGGTGTTCCTCAGGGATCTGTGCTCTCTGCAACACTCTTCCTACTGCATATCAACGATCTGCTTAAGCCCGGGATCTTTGGGTACGCAGATGACAGTACAGTCGTGGAGAGCTACACATCCGATGCAAGAACCAGCGGGCCACAGATAGAGTTATATAGAGAGGCTATGGTTGAACGGCTCAACTTGAGTCTGCAGGCGGTATCCGACTGGGGTGATGCTAACCTGGTCAAGTTTAATGCCACAAAGACTCAGGGCTGTCTGTTTTCGGCCAAAAAGAGACCCTTTCAATTGTCTCCCGCTTTCCGTGGTGTCTCCGTTCCGGTAACTGACAGCTTGGAATTATTAGGCGTTTCACTCTCATCTTCTCTTAACTTTGGCTCTTACATAGAGTCCAAAGCCCAATTAGCCTCCAAAAAACTTGGTGTTCTCTCTAAGGTGAGACGGTATTTCACACCTGAGCAACTGCTTAGTCTTTATAAAGCACAAGTTAGGTCTTGCATGGAATACTGTTCTCACCTTTGGGATGGCTCTGCCAAATATCAACTGGAGGCTCTGGAGTCGATTGAGAGACGAGCCAGGAGGCTGATTGACAACGACACCTTGACTAAGACGCAGCTGCAAAGTCTTGAGCATCGTCGCAAGGTAGCGTGTTTGTCGGTCTTTTACCGGATACACTTCGGAGAGTGCGCCCGGGAGTTGCACAATCTGGCCCCCCTGCCCCTTTCTTCTATCGTACGGCTAGACGGACGCGACCAAAGCGCCACCCTTTTATGGTGGACATTCCGCGCGTTAGAACCAAGCGTTTCGAATCCTCATTCCTCATACGAACAGCCGGAATGTGGAATGCTTTGCCTGGGTCTGTCTTTCCGTTAAAGTACAACGTGAGTGTCTTCAAATCCCGAGTAAATAGGTATCTTCTAGGTAAGCGTGCTACACCCTAGACTGCACATCTGCTTAACATCAGGCAGTGTGTAGTCAAACGCAAACCTATTCGAAATAAAAAAAATAAAAAAAAATTGCGGTTACCTCCCGGGCTACTAACTTACACGTCGTGCCGGTTCGCGCAGTGCGCCGCCGTCAGCACGAACTTCTCGCTGACGAGCGCCCCACTGCACAGCCACCACAGTCGCGCAGGTTTGCTCCCGTACCCGAGCGCTACCTGGAACCATATGTGATATTTTTTTATTTTTACAAGCTTTTATTTAACTAGCAATAGATGTACCTATGTTAGAATGTACCTATGTTAGAATGTACCTATGTTAGAATGTACCTATGTTAGAATGTACCTATGTTAGAATGTACCTATGTTAGAATGTACCTATGTTAGAATGTACCTATGTTAAAATGTACCTATGTTAGAATGTACCTATGTTAGAATGTACCTATGTTAGAATGTACCTATGTTAGAATGTACCTATGTTAGCATGTACCTATGTTAGCATGTACCTATGTTAGAATGTACCTATGTTAGAATGTACCTATGTTAGAATGTACCTATGTGGAATCTTGCAAGTTAAATATAACAAAAAATTTCATGTGCAATGTAACCAAGACAAGATCACAATTCGCACTATCAATAAGTTGTCAGATCTAACGTAGAGATACTTTTTACTCGACACGCCTTAACTCTACAAATCTTTTACAAACTCTACACATTAGTCAATATATGTTACTTGGCCGTTTCGTACAGTTATAACAACATCAACGCGCAACTTTATGTACCTAACCTTCAGCCAGGATTGGATATTGCGCACCTCGAAGCTAACTTCACATACGCCGACTTGTATGATTTGGCCTACAAAATAGTGGTGTGTGTGGCCGTGGTGGTCCAGTGGTACTAACAGCCGTCTTACAATCGAGAGGTTGTGAGTTCAAAACCCGGTCCGGTACCGGTATATGTACGGGTTTTCACACCACTGGCTTTTCGGTGAAGTAAAACATAGTGAGGCACATGTTCGTTGAAGAAATTTCATGGCGTATGTGAATCCGCCAACTCGCATTTGGCCAGCGTGGTGGATATAGCCCCATCACCCTATGTGGGTAGACCTATATCCTGCATTGGACTACTAAATAGGCTTGTACTGCAGTCTTCGCAGTCGCCAGCGCTACCAAACTCCGCGCGCTTTTCAAAGGATATGGAAAAGATGCGGGTTTTGAAATCTTGCAGAAACAAAAGTTATACCAATAAAAAGCTTACATAATTATCTTTTCAAAGACATATTTTTTAGAATTTTTTTCATCGCCATTTAATTTTCAAATGGGTTCTAAAAACATTAGAAAAATGAACTATGTGCTACTCCAAATAACTGCATTAAGCCTAAATTGAAAAAAAAACCTGACAGTGACATTAAGAAACAGCAAAAGGAAATGACATTGTCAATATTGAACAACCAATAGAGGGCTGGTCGCCATGTTTTAAAAAAAAAAAAATGTCAAACTCTAAAATACCAGCCCGCTATTGGTTGTTTGAAGATTCCTGTCTGTTACGTAGACTACGTAGACCTCCTCTTAGTATTACCAGTTCAGTCTAAATATTTTCTACTTAGAGAAACAAAAAAGAGATATTATAATAAAACGGCGATACACAAAAATATGTTTTTGCGTGAAATAATATTCTTAAATATGGCACTAAACATTAATATAGCTCGCATCGCTGCCGGTTTTCATAGACCGCCTCCCATATAAAAAGTTTACCAACTCCTTTGGAATGTTATTTTCTTTTTGTTTTTGACATGATATGATTTTTTTTTTCTTGCGGTGATTTGAACATTTATAATTTGATGAATATTAATATATATTTGTAAATAGCCTCTTGGTTTATCTTTTTCAACGATAACCTCAACTAAAAGTGAACCTAAGATATTTTAACTTCAGTGCTATTACTAAAAGGACAATATTAGTGCAGTTATAGTACAGTATTACATTAATACCAAAATTGTAGCTTTTAGAAAGTATTTGCATTTTTTGCGCTTACCTCCCGGGCTAATAGATAGAGCAGAATAATCTCACCACGTATGGCAATTCGTCGCGCACCGCGACCGAGCTCCCGCCGAGCTGGTCCTTGTCGTGGTGGCAGCGGTCGGTGCGCACGGGGTTGGCGCCCAGCACCGGGCTCCAGACGCACGGGTACACTGCTCTGCTTTGGTATTCCACGCATTCTGGAATTTATACAAATATCTATACTATATAAATAAATAAAATGAATTTAAGGAGATATTTTATACACGGTCTTCTGATCGCAAACTAAACAAAGCTTGTGACACCTATGGCTGCCAGAGACTGATATACCACATATTATACTACATATTTTCAGTACATACTTTTATAGATAGACTAACACAATACTCAATCAAACCTACCATTCATTTTAAAAACCTTATTCAACAATACCTCATACTGTACAAAGAGTAGGTACTAGAAATCTTAGCCTAAGTTAGTCAGTGCACTGTGTGAATGCCACCATTACCATTCAACCCCTTTATACATGTATGGGATCTACCCCATAAATATCTACACTGTTTTGAAAATTTTACATACTCAAAATTGAGATCTATACAGAAACTCAATTTCTTGTAATTTGTTATACAATGTGTTTTTCTACCGGTGTCGGAGCCTTAAGCGATGACATCTATAGCAAATTTTGAACAACTTTTACTATGGGACCAACTCTGAAAACGTAAAAAAAAACTGCTGTTCCATACGATTTTTTATAGACTTTCAACAAAAATTATGAAAAAGCTGTTTTTTGCGTTTTCAGAGTTGACCCCACAGTAAAGGTGGATCAAAATTTGCCATAGATGCCACCGCTTAAGGCTCCGACACCGGTAGACAAACTTGTTGTATAAATGCGGTAGTTAAAAGGTTTTGTACATTAGGATGGACGGCCGCACAAACAGACGTACAAACGGATACCTACTATGTTAGGGTGTTCTAATTAGTAATAAGTTATTTTATGTATTTAATTAAATTGTAATTAGTATTTATGTTATCGAAAACCTTTGTAAAAAGACGATTCCAAGAGCCTGTCCATAAGTCCAAAGAATAAAATTTTTGATTTGATTTGAAACGGACGGACATAACGAAGTTATAAGGGTTCTGCGTTTTACTACGGAACCCTAAAGAGAGATTACTTTTTGGCCGTTTTGTCATTTCTGAAGTGAAAACTCTAAAGGCATGTAAATATGACAGTGTTTACATGTTTTTTTTTTCGGAAAGCACGGGATTAAGTGACATAGTTGATAGCATTTCACAAAATTTTGCTATTACTCGTTAGGGGCCCCGTATCATTGAAACGGCTGATATGGCGTACTAGTAACCAGTAATCTAATACAAGCAGTACTCGTAACCAGTAATCTTATACGAGTAGTACTTGTAACCAGTAATCTAAAACAAGTAGTACTAGTAAAAAAGTAATCTAATACAAGTAGTACTTGTAACCAGTAATCTAATAGTTGTAATCTAATAGAAGCAGTACTTGTAACCAGTGATCTTATACAAGTAGTACTTGTAACCAGTAATCTAAGACAAGTAGTACTTGTAACCAGTAATCCAAGACAAATAGTACTTGTAACCAGTAATCTAATACAAGTAGTACTAGTAACCAGTAATCTAATAGTTGTAATCTAATAGAAGCAGTACTTGTAACCAGTGATCTTATACAAGTAGTACTTGTAACCAGTAATCTAATACAAGTAGTACTAGTAACCAGTAATCTAATACAAGTAGTACTAGTAACCAGTAATCTAATACCAGTAGTACTTGTAACCAGTAATCTAATACAAGTAGTACTAGTAACCAGTAATCTAATACCAGTAGTACTTGTAACCAGTAATCCAAGACAAATAGTACTTGTAACCAGTAATCTAATACAAGTAGTACTAGTAACCAGTAATCTAATACAAGCAGTACTTGTAACCAGTGATCTTATACAAGTAGTACTTGTAACCAGTAATCTAAGACAAGTAGTACTTGTAACCAGTAATCTAATACAAGTAGTACTAGTAACCAGTAATCTAATACCAGTAGTACTTGTAACCAGTAATCCAAGACAAATAGTACTTGTAACCAGTAATCTAATACAAGTAGTACTATTAACCAGTAATCTAATACCAGTAGTACTTGTAACCAGTAATCTAATACAAGTAGTACTAGTAACCAGTAATCTAATACCAGTAGTACTTGTAACCAGTAATCTAATACAAGTAGTACTAGTAACCAGTAATCTAATACCAGTAGTACTTGTAACCAGTAATCCAAGACAAATATTACTTGTAACCAGTAATCTAATACAAGTAGTACTAGTAACCAGTAATCTAATACAAGCAGTACTTGTAACCAGTAATCTAATACAAGTAGTACTAGTAACCAGTAATCTAATACAAGTAGTACTAGTAACCAGTAATCTAATACCAGTAGTACTTGTAACCAGTAATCTAATACAAGTAGTACTAGTAACCAGTAATCTAATACCAGTAGTACTTGTAACCAGTAATCTAATACAAGTAGTACTAGTAACCAGTAATCTAATACCAGTAGTACTTGTAACCAGTAATCCAAGACAAATAGTACTTGTAACCAGTAATCTAATACAAGTAGTACTATTAACCAGTAATCTAATACCAGTAGTACTTGTAACCAGTAATCTAATACAAGTAGTACTAGTAACCAGTAATCTAATACCAGTAGTACTTGTAACCAGTAATCTAATACAAGTAGTACTAGTAACCAGTAATCTAATACCAGTAGTACTTGTAACCAGTAATCCAAGACAAATATTACTTGTAACCAGTAATCTAATACAAGTAGTACTAGTAACCAGTAATCTAATACAAGCAGTACTTGTAACCAGTAATCTAATACAAGTAGTACTAGTAACCAGTAATCTAATACAAGTAGTACTAGTAACCAGTAATCTAATACCAGTAGTACTTGTAACCAGTAATCTAATACAAGTAGTACTAGTAACCAGTAATCTAATACCAGTAGTACTTGTAACCAGTAATCTAATACAAGTAGTACTAGTAACCAGTAATCTAATACCAGTAGTACTTGTAACCAGTAATCCAAGACAAATAGTACTTGTAACCAGTAATCTAATACAAGTAGTACTAGTAACCAGTAATCTAATACAAGCAGTACTTGTAACCAGTAATCTAATACAAGTAGTACTAGTAACCAGTAATCTAATACAAGTAGTACTAGTAACCAGTAATCTAATACCAGTAGTACTTGTAACCAGTAATCTAATACAATTAGTACTAGTAACCAGTAATCTAATACAAGTAGTACTTGTAACCAATAATCTAGTTCAAGTAGTACTAGTAACAAATAATCTAATACAAGTAGTACTTGTAATCAGTAATCTAATACAAGTAGTACTTGTAACCAGTAATCTAATACTCTATTATATCTACTATATCTTATAATCACGTTCCTTTAAAAAATAGATCCTCGTTTAGTTCAAAATTTCAGTATCCAACCTGGTTTACTTCGGAAATTATTTTAAATTTAAAATATAAATTTTTTCATCTCAAAAAGTATCGCGAATTTAATGAGGAATTTAATCTTGAAATAAATTTTATAGGCAGCATTCAAAGCAACTTATCAAAAAAGGATATGAATCCTAAATTCGAAAAACTGAGCTTGATATTTCTAAAGATCCGAAAAACTTTTGGAAATTTGTGAAAGACCAACAAGGTGGTAGGAATACCTGCGAATAATTTGAGTATGAGGGTCAATTAGTCACTGGAGGGGACGCTGCGAATGCATTTGCTAGATACTTTGAGTCTGTGTTCTTGAGCGACCACCTAACTTGTCAGCCGAGGCCGCCGAGCGGAACGCCTCCACCGATCCGCTCTGCTCGACACGCTAAGCTACAGATCAATTAACGTCCGCTGATCTCAATTATGCTATTAAGAAACTAAAAGCGTATTCGTCAGTTGGTCCGGATGGTATACCGTCATTTATTATAAAAGACTGCATAGGGGCATATGAAATACCACTTCTCCATATTTATAACTTGTCTCTAAGGACCTCAGTTTACCCAACTGCATGGAAAGTTTCTCGGGTGACTCCCATACCTAAGAGCGAAGTCAAATCTAAAATCGAGAACTATAGGCCTATTGCCGTTCTCTCAGCATTTGGTAATGTTTTCGAATCTATTCTGAATCGTCGCATTTCCTTGCAAGTTAAGCCTCTGTTGAGCGACTGCCAGCACGGTTTCCGTGCTGGGAAGTCTACAACTACTAATCTTGTGAACTTTGTGGATTATGTGACGGATAGTATGAACCATGGCAAGCAAGTAGATGCCGCATACTTCGATTTCAAAAAGGCATTCGACCGGGTCGATACCGATATCCTGTTAAAGAAATTTGCCGAGATAGGGTTTTGTCCTAAGTTACTAAAAAATTTTTTGCAAACTCTTTTTCCGATCGTTTACAGTATGTTTGCTATCTTGGTTACCGATCTGATACCTATATGACTCTATCTGGGGTAAGCCAAGGTAGTACGGTTGGACCGACCCAGTTCTCGATAATGATTAACGATTTGCCGAATGTTGTCAGAACGGCCAAATGCTTAATGTTTGCAGACGATCTGAAATTGTTCTTGGGTATAGAAAGCCTCTCGGACTGTGAGGCGCTCCAGCGCGACATCGATAGTGTTGCTAGATGGAGTGAGCGGAACAAATTAGATTTTAATATTTCTAAATGTAAAATAATAACTTTTAACAGAACTCACTCGCCCTACGACTACAACTATAACTTGAGTCAGGTTCCGCTGGAGCGCGTCACGGAAGTGCGTGATCTAGGCCTTACACTCGACACACACCTAACATTCAATACTCACATTGTGGAGTTGTGTAAAAGAGTATACAAATCCTTAGGGTTTGTAATGAGGCAGTCGGTCAGATTCAAGGACAAGGAGGCCATATTGTCTCTCTACTACGCTCTAGTGCGCAGTAAGCTTGAATTTAATGCGTTAGTATGGGACCCTCATGAAAAAAAATATACTTTACTAGCTTAAAACCCGCGGCTTCGCCCGCGTTGTCTTAGTACATAGGTACTTACTTAAAATGAAAATAGCCCGCGGTTTGATCTACGTTGTCTTTGTACATGCTTATAATAATATCTAATAGTCCGCGATTTGGCCCGCGTTGTCTTAATACTTGCTTAAAATTACTTGCAAGGATAGTGCCCACGGTTTGGTCAAAATTGTAACAGTGTTTGGCTATAATGATAATAGGTAACGGTTTGGCCCGCGTATTGATAGTACTTGCTTAAGATGGTTATTAATAGCACGCAGCATGGACTGCGATGTCTTAGTACTTGCTTAAAATTATAAAAGCTTGCCGTTTGGCCAGCAGTGTCGTATTACTTACAATGATAATAGCCCATGGTCCGGCCCGTATTGTCTTAGTACTTGCTCAAAATGATAAAAGCCCGCGGTTTAACTCGCGTTGTGTTAATAATTAGGTACTTACAATGATAATAACCCACAGTTTGGCCCACGTTGTTTTAATACTTACTTAATTAAAATAACAGCCCGCGGTTCAATCCGCGTTATCTTGGCATTTGCTTATTGCTTAATAAATCCTTAAAATTATAATAGCATGCCGTTAGCCTGCGTTTTTGTATAACTTGTAATGGAAATAGCCCACGGTCTGGCCCGCGTTAATTTTGTAACTGCTTAAAATGATAAAAACCCACATTTAGGCCCGAGTTTTCTTGGCACTTACTTAAAATAATAGTAGCTCGTGGTTAAGCCCGCATTAGGCTCGATTATGAAGGCGCAATCGTAATTATAATAGCTAATTATCATAATTATATCTGTTTCATTTTCACTTTAAGCATTCGATAGAGAGAACAATTTTTATGTTGTTATTATATTTAATATGGCGTCTTCATAACTGAGCCTATTATTGTATTACTTGCAAAATAATGCCTACGGTTTAGCCTGAATTGTCTCAGTATTTGGTTATTTAATTTACTTGTGTCTAAAGCTTATTACGGAGTACGTGAATTTTTGGATGATAAATTGCAGAATTTCTAAAATTAACTCAATAATAAATAAATATATAAAATAAATATTGGGGGACATCTCACACACGGTCTCTGATCCCAAACTTAGCAAAGTTTGTGATTTGGCTGGCAGAGACTGATATTCTACATATACATGTAGGTTGACTGGCAGATAATGCTGTTTAGCGTTAAGTCCTCCTTTTGTACAAATAGTGTGCAAAAAAGTGTTAAATAAATAAATAAAAATACATTAATAACACCCAGACACAGAGCAACCACATATGAACATCACATAAATCCATAAAGCCCTGAGAATCGAACCCACGCCTTTTTGACCCAAGAGTCAGGGTCAACCACTGAGCCACCAAGGGAGCCAATAATAATAATTGTATGAGTAACTGTATAAGAAATTTCACTTTTCATTGCTTGAAAACATTGAGGCAACCTGGACGAACGTAGGAAAAATCAATGTCGTATGTGAATTCAGCAACCCGTGCTCGGCCGCCGTGATGGATATGGCCCAATTACCCTTCGCGGATAGGCCTATTTTCAGTCATCCATCAGCCGCAGGACGTCCATTGCTGGACATAGGCCTCCCCTATGGATCTCCAATAAGACCGGTTGGAAGCGGCTTGCATCCAGCGCGATCCTGCGGTCTTAATGAGGTCATCCGTCCACCTTGTGGGTGGACGTCCTACGCTGCGTTTGCCGGTACATGGTCTCCACTCGAGAACTTTTCGACCCCAACGGCCCTCCGCGCTATGAGCCCTGCCCATTGCCATTTTAACTTGCCAATCCGTTGGGCTATGGTAACTTTGGTTCTTCTACGGATCTCCTCATCAATGATTCGATCTCGCAGAGAGACTCCAAGCATAACCCTCTCCATAGCTCGTTGGGCTACTTGGAGCTTACTAATAAGGCCCATAGTGAGAGACCACGTTTCTGTGCCATGAGTCATCACTGGCAAAACACTGGTCGAAAACGACTTGAGGCACTGAGGTATGTCGGACGAGAAGACACTACGCACTTTTCCGAACGCTGCCCAGCCGAGTTGAATTCGGCGATTGGCCTCTTTGTTGAAGTCGCACCTACTTAACTGGACTACTTGTCCTAGGTATACGTACGAGTCAACGACTTCAAGAACCGAGTTTCCAACAGAAAGCGGGGTGGGTAATACATGGGAATTACACATGACTTTCGTCTTGTCCATGTTCATCTTAAGGCCCACCTGTTTCTATTATCCGTAGTGCTATCCGGAGTACCTATTTTCAGTAGTGCACTATTAATTAAGGCCGGTACAGGTATTCGACATGTTTTATTAAGTCATTAGAAATTTAATATTCCAGGCAAATGAAAAAATGGCACACAAGTCGTAATTCTAGTCAAACATGTTCTAGGATGCTATTATACTCAATAATTTGATTAACTTTTACAATGGTACCAACCCCAAAAGCACGTGAATAAAATCAGCTGTTCAACACAAAAAGTTCATCGACCCGCGACAAAATGTATGGAAAATGTAGGTAATTTTCGCTTATCAAGGTTGATCCCATAGTAAAATACCTATATTGATCTGTATGTGCGCTAAGCTAAAGACTATTGGCTCACAAAATAAAGAAAATCGTAAACTTTTGGGGACCCATTTTGCCCCATTTAAAGATAAACTATCATTATCATAATCCTATTCTAGATACTACATTATTTAAAAAAGCGCATTGAAGTTTTGGGACGTATCTGACCACTAAGGATTTTTTTTAAGAAAAATTCAGAAAAACAGGTACAGCCATATTTTTTATTTAGTCTCAAAAGCATTTATATAAAGTTTCATGTCAATCGGTACAGGGAATAAGAAGTTACATGCAAACAAATAGGGCCCGTTTTACCCCGTAAGTTAGAGTTGGGTACGTTTTTCATCCTTAGTGCTTCATTATGTTGTACGATGTACGTATATTCCAAATTTCAAGCTCATATCTTCAGCGGTTTGGGCTGTAGCCTAATCTTATTAATTTTGCGTATCCCTAAGGAACCTTATAGATTTTCCTGGATTTTATTAGTTCCTGTATTAAAACATGCTGTGTGCCTCCTTCATACCAATTTTCAACCATAACCGTTCAGCTGGTTCGATGTAATTGACGCTTTTTTCACCAACTTTGGGACCTTATTTGAACCCTTAGATGAAAAAAATTCGGAAAAACAGGAAAAAATATAACTTATATTTTGTTTAAAAAGCATGTATACAAAGTTTCAAGTCAGTTGGTATAGGGAATAAAAAGTTACATACAAACGAAAAGGGCCCCTTTTACCCTCTTAGAGGTAGAAAGTTTAAAATTTTTGTCTTTAGTGCTCCATAACGTCGTTCAATGTAACTATATTCCAAATTTCAAGCTCATATCTTCAGCGGTTTGGGCTGTAGCCTAAACTTATTAATTTTGCGTATCCCTAAGGAGGAACCTTATAGTTTTTCCTGGATTTTATTAGTTCCTGTATTAAAACATTGCTGAGTGCTTCCTTCATACCGATTTTCAACCATAACCGTTCAGCTGGTTCGATGTAATTCACGCTTTTTTCACCAACTTTGGGACCTTACTGGACCCCTTAGATGAGGAAAATTCGGAAAAACAGGAAAAACGTAACTTTTATTTTGTTTGAAAAGCATGTATACAAAGTTTCAAGTCATTCGGTAAAGGAAATAAAAAGTTACATGCAAACAAAAAGGGCCCGTTTTACCCCGTAAGTTACAGTTGGGTTCGTTTTTCATCCTTAGTTCTTCATTATGTTGTACGATGTACGAATATTCCAAATTTCAAGCTCATATCTTCAGAAGTTTGGGCTGTAGCCTAAACTTATTAATTTTGCGTATCCCTAAGGAACCTTATAGATTTTCCTGGATTTTATTAATTCCTGTATTAAAACATGCTGTGTGCCTCCTTCATACCAATTTTCAACCATAACCGTTCAGCTGGTTCGATGTAATTGACGCTTATTTCACCAACTTTGGGACCTTATTTGACCCCTTAGATGAAGAAAATTCGGAAAAACAGGAAAAAACGTAACTTTTGTTTTGTTTGAAAAGCATGTATAGAAAGTTTCAAGTCAATCGGTACAGGGAATAAAAAGTTACATACAAACGAAAAGGGCCCGTTTTACCCCCTTAGAGGTCGAAAGTTCAAAATTTTCGTCCTTAGTGCTCCATTGCGTCGTTCAATGTACCTATATTCCAAATTTCAAGCTCATATCTTAAGCGGTTTGGGCTGTAGGCTGTCTGTCAGTCAGTCACTCAGGGAAGCCTTTTATATAATAGATTGCTTGAGCGACTCCAAAGAAAGTTCGCACGATTTCTATATAAGAAAATATATGGCTACTACCCCACCTGGTCATATCCTTCCCTATTTGTGAGTGGGATGGTAGGACTAAACACGCTGGAACTAAGACGAAAATGTGCACTGGTCGTCCATTACTACCTACTCCTGAACGGCAGTATAGATAATCCCACAGCATTATCCCGTTTCGGGTTGTCCGTCCCGGATGTAGAGACCCGCGCGCGGTGGAAGAGGCGCGCGCGACTGCCGGCGCTGCTGGCGCCACTCGCGCCCGCGCGCACCGACACCGCTCGGTATGCGCCCACGCATCACGCACTCACGTTACTTAACGAACTGATTGCTCGTCAGCCTGATATCGATGTATTTTTCTCAAAGCAGAAAAATATTACTCAAAACTGCATGAGTTGCCTAACTGAGATATGTCATTATTCTTAAGTATAAAATTCATAAGTTAGTTACTAAGATATTTTATATGAATTATGTGTATAATATTTAAGTTATTTTGTAATATTTAAGTCAAAAACGTTTGGTCTGCATGTGACTAAGTCTTTGACTCTATGTAGTAAATAAAATAAAATAAAAAAATAAAATAAAATACAAGTAGTGTAACCAGTAATAGTTACACAATTCGAATAGTTAGCTCGAATTGATGTACTTACACAATTGTTCCATTATTGTTGATTTTTCAAAAACGGCTCAGCCGCTTTCGATAAAATTTTAATGAAACCACCTCGGGAGTGTATACTCCCGAGGTGGTTTCATTTCACCGTCATGAAACCACAATGACACGTGGTTTCTACTTCTTACAACGAAAAGAGATTTTTGATTCGGTTTAAAAATGGCGAAAATATCGATGAATATACAAAAAAAAATACAAACAGACGATCATGAACCTGTTTTTTTTCAGTCTACCCGTGACCGCGACCGATGCAACTCGGTCGAAACGTCGGGATGATGATTTTATTTATTTTGTAATTTTAGTGCGCGATTAGTCCAGTAGTACATAATAATGATCATAGAACCTCGTACTTTTTGGAATTTGGTTAAAAAGAATAAGGTACTCACTGTCCCAAGCCAGCTGTCCGTTCGGCGGAGCGGCCAGAGATGATGAAACGGGCTCGCATTGGCCTTTTACTTCGAAAGAATCAGAGTAGTCGTCTATAACCTCAGTTGTCGACGACGCGGGAGCGCTGTGGAGCGAACAGACAAGTGAGGTCGATATTTAATACATGTGGTGAGTTTTACAATTTGTAAAAGTACAATTTGGCTTCTTGATAATGTTAACGAATAAAGTGAGGACATGGGTTTAACCATCAATGTTGCAAAAACCAAATACTTATTGATCTCTAAGAAACCACAACAAGACTCCAAGCTTTACATCGGAACAGAATACGCTATTTTACTATGAACGAGAAAAAATCTGTAAATGTATTTTTGAGATAGCTTAGGCAAAGAGCAATCGGAAAATGAGCCTTTTGGATTAAAAAACAACAAAATAAATTTAAAAAATCAATACAAAATATTCAGTCTTTTTAATCTGTGCATAAAATAGTCGCCGCTATGTTATGACGTCATCCGGCTATGTAAACATTGCATAGTTTGTCCGGTGTTTGTACACTAGTATTCCAGGAACATCACATCAACGGTAACTCATTATTAACCATTTATAATAACTCATTTTCAACATAAATCTCAAACTTACAAACAAAGACACTATCGTGAAAAATATTTACGTGCATTGTTTACATAGTATAGTGACGTCATTCCATAAATTCAATAATGACATCCATCGTATTACGTAAATTACGCGCGAAATTTTGAAATTGTAAAATTAAAATGCATTTTTGAAGCACTTAACGATTGAATAATTATTTTTTGTATTTTTTTGTGGTTTATTGGACCAACAAGATCTAACTGAGATGCTTTTTTAAAATGACTGTAATACCCTATTAGTGGAAAGGGTTGCTAAGTCCAAGTATCTGGGAAGTTGGATGAATGAGAGTGGGGATCATGTGCCTTCTTCAGAAGAAAAGTTTTGTGTGACAGAGACCTGATTCTTGACTTAAGACTACGCATAGTACGTTGCTACATTTTTATGTCCTATTATACGCTTAGAAACATGGACACACAAAATTTGACAAAGAAGCTGGAAGCGTTTGAAATGTGGATCTACCGCCGTATCTTGAGAATCTCATGGCGTGACCGAATTACCAACGTTGAGGGACTAAGCAGGATAGGAGTAAATATTTTCTTGGCTTAAGAAGAATATGGGGCTTATGAATACCACTAAATAGCGAAAAATGACCTACTTTGGTCACATCATGAGAAATGACAAATACAAACTACTCCAGCTCATCATCCAGGGAAAGACGTCGGTAAGAAAAGTGGTGACAGAAGGCGCCACTCATGGTTAATGAACCTGCGGGACTGGTTCGGCTGCAATACCACCTCATTATTTAGAGCACCAGCTTCAAAAATTAGATTTGCCCTGATGTTGTCTAACCTCCTATAGGAGTGGAACAACAAGAAGAAGAAGGTGGGCACGTCGGTGTTGCGCCGCCATAGTGCGACTTACGAGCCAAGGCGAAGTTTCGTAGTACGTGCTCAGACCAAATAAAAAAATCAAGACAGAATGTTGAGAAACAAACAAGTGAAGCCGGCAAAACTACGCCTTGCCGTGTACAGACACAATTACACGTATAAGTAAACTACGCCTTGGCTTGTCACTCGAACTATGACGGCGCAACACCAAGTGGACAGATAAGTGAAGTTGGTTTTTTATACATGTGGTGAGTACGTCGGTGTTACGCCGCCATAGTTCGACTTACAAGCCAAGACGTAGTTTCGTTGTACGTGCATGTGTGTGTAATTGGCCTCACTTGTTTGTTCACAACGTACTGTCTTGTTTTTTTTATTGACAAAACCATGCCAGTTGGCATGCAATGTAAAGAGGTTACTTTTTGCAAAATGAAACCTTGTCCTTAAATGTTCTTAGCTGAAAAATTTTCATACGAATTAGATGTTAACTGGGCAAGTATGACTCAGAGCCTTATCACACAAGGTCGGGCGTGAGTCTGGGCTCTATTTTTGGACCTCTTCTTTTTGTTCTGATGATCAACGACCTTCCGGATATCGTCAAATTTGCTAGATGCCATCTTTATGCCGATGATTTAAAGCTCATCATGGAAATTAACTCCAAAGAAGATTGGCAGAAACTTCAGCAGGACGTTGATGCCATGTATGAATGTAGTATCGCTAACAAGATGGAGTTCAATCCATCGAAGTGCTGCGTTATTTCTTTCACTCGCAGTTACCGATCTATAGTGATTCAATATAAGTTAGTCGCTCAAGAACTCACTAGATTTACCTCTGTAAGAGATCTGGGTGAACCTTCGATAGAAAATTGACGTTTAATGATCACATTGCTAACTTAGCCTGGATCTCGTACAGAAGGTTAGGGTTTGTGATGAGAAATTCCAAGGATATTAAGAGAACTCATGTCATCAGATTGATCTTTGAAGCTCTCGTTCGAAGTAAGCTTGAGGCAAGTTCGTGCGTGTGGAACCCACACAAAAATTTCTACGCCCTTGTCGCCCTTCTTCTAGAAAGAGTGTAAAAAGCATTTCTCCGCTTTCTTTCTTCTTTCTTTCTTTTCTTCCGCCATCGAAGTGGCGAACAAGTCTAGATTAGTTATTTTTAGAGCATAATGAACACTGTAATGGAAGAAATAAATCTGCAAAGTTTCATTGTAATAATATTGGTGTTTCTACTGCATCAAGTCCTCGGTTTTCCTAACAAAAGGGACTTCCGCTTTTTGTTGCTCTGAGGCTCTTCCGGATCCGTCAGAAGACAAGGGCAAGCAAGTCATGTCTGATCTCCCCCGCCGGGTGACGGTCCAAGCCGAGGTCTGTACCTTCTCAGGTACCCTTGCGCTAGTCACCCTCTAACCTAATCATAGGACTTAGCCACCTTCTGCGCTAGCCCATGCCCGGTAAGCTGTAGATGTAGAGGCTTCAGTGACCAACAGCTAAGTCATCTTTGTGCTCTAATTTTTCGTAAATCGAGCACCCCACAGTTTTTTTACATTAATATTAATATTTTTTGCTCGTTATTATTTTCTACCTACATTGAAAATTATTTTACACTCTTTAGTTTAATATGCTATGAAAGCGTGTTTTTTAGTTTTTTTTTTAAAACTATATTTATCTTTCACTTTCTAGTAATCGAATAAACGCATTGTCACCTGTCTTAAATAGGTGTGAAAAGTTTAAACAAAATCTGATTGCTCAAAGTAGGGTAAAATTGAGCTCAAAAGGGTTGGTTACAGGCAAGCAAGCAAACATACAGGTGAAACCAACAAAAGCGTGTTAAAAAAACGTTGCTCCGAGGCCTCCATACATCTAAATTAGGCCCTGATCAAACATCTTGGAGGCCGTGAGCCCAATCCATCTTGACTGACGGTCAGTTAACGCTGCGCGAGGATCGAGTTATCCGCAGCTTGTAGCTGACGTCACAGCCGACAAGATGTTTAATTCGGCTCATAAATGCACCTAATATACCTCGAGGTAGTCAGAACTGGCGTTACAGCGGTTGTTACAGTGTTTGTTGACGTAGATGATGATGATGATGAAACGCAGCAGACGATAGGATCGGCGAGAAACACACAGAGCTGAAACAAAAACAACGTGTTGCACTCCGGGAGTGCCGGCAGAAGTGAAAACTTGAACATAAAGCCGCACGTTGATTGGTTATTTCGCAGCTTGTAGCTAACTTCACATCCTTCAACTTGTTTGGCGCGCACTGTATCATTTATGTGGTAAAATACAATATCACACGCACACTCGCGCATTTTTTTTACTAAGAGCTGTTGGCCTCTGAGGCCTCTACAGCTTACCGGGCATGGGCGAGCGCAGAAGGCGGCTGAGCCCTAAGATTAGGTTATAGGGTGACTAGCGCAAGGGCACCTGAGAAGGTACGGACCTCGGCTTGGGCCGTCACCCGGCAGAGGAGATCAGACTTGCCCAGGCACCCCAGAAGGGGTGTGCCCTGTAGCCCTAATAGGTTGAGCTGTTTGATTATTTGGAGAGAATCTAACCGATCTTCTAACAGATCCTGAGGGTCCTCGACCTCGCCGGCGGGGTCTGTGTCTGACTGTGTGCCTTTGGTGACCGGCGCCTATACCAAATACGGAATACTTCCTGTTGCAGGGAGCTGTCGGATCGGGTGACCCCAGCGCCACAGAGGTGACTACGGCGATGGGGTCATTCGGGTTCGCAGAGGTGACTACGGGGCACACTCGCGCAAGCGCCCTGCGCCGCTTAAACGATACAGCAGGACCAGGCATACCTAAATTTTCGCCGCGCAGTAGAATGAGAGGAGAGGATCCGCGGCGTAGGAGAGGATGCTTCCTCTCTTACGCAGCGCCGGCGGTGTAGGTACTCTCCCTCCGTCTTACGAATTTTCGCACAGGTCCTGACGGGGTTTTAACATGTTTATCCATCCCATAGTGCACGACGTCGTTAAAGAAGTTTTCACTTCAAAATATTAAAATTAGTAAAACCCCAACGCAATATTTAATAATTATTATTATTTATTTAACGACACTCGTTTCTCTCTCCTGCAACAGGAGGTTTACTTAGCACAGGCCAAAACCAACTGCTTTAATATCTGAATCTAGGTATAATATCATTATTTGAATTGATATGTACCTACATACGGTTAGGTTATGAATGGAATGGAATTCCGTTTTTTCTTTGAATAAGACAATGGTCAATCCTAGAAAAAGTTGATGGGAATCAAAGTTGTTGGAAATCAAATTTCAAACAACTTTGATGTCGATAATTTTAATGAAATATGAAAATAACACATACATACATAACACAAGTTCTGGAAGAAACAAAATGGCTCCATTGTCTTATTCAAAAAAATATCGATCCTATATAGAAAAACTTGATGGGAATCAAATTAAGGAATCAATGTTAGGGAATCAAATTTCAAACAACTTTGATTCCAATAATTTCTGATGAAAAATTGAAATAACACAAGTTATTGAAGAAACAAAATGGCTCCATTGTCTTCGAATATGGAGCCACCAAATCCCACCTTTTAATTAACTGAATGAGCTCCCAGTTAGAGTAATGCGAAAAACTGACCGTGTCTGCCCACCTTGACATTGTTGGCGAAATATAATGATTAGTGACTTTACTTGTGGTGCCTTGTGGATTTTGATATCGTGGAGTGCGTCAGGGCAATTTCTGATGTTTGTGCAAACGCCTGGAGCGCCTTCCTTGGTGCAGTTATCGCCTAAAAAATAAAACAATTCATTATCATAACCGGTATGCCCAGCGGATACGCAAATTGAAATGGCAGTAGGCAGGGCAGATAGCTCGAAGGACTGATGACCGGTGAAATCAAAAATTCTCGATTGGAGTCCACGTAACGGTAAGCGCAGCGCCACCGTACTATCAGCCGTACACCTTGTGGGTCGACGTCAGGACGTCGACCCACAAGGTGTATGGCTGTGATAGCTATAAAACCGCAAGCTAAAAGCCGCTACCAACCGGTTCAATTGGAGACAACCATTGTACACAATTATGCAATAAGGTATTATTCTATTCTATTGAAGATCTATAGGGTAGGCATATGTCCAGCAGTGGACATACTATGTGGAGTAAGGACTTGCAGAGTTAAAAGCTTGGCTCTACATAAGATCTGACAACTTTTTGAAAGTGCGAACTGTAGTCTTGGCTATATTTCACATGGAAATGTTTTTATACTACACCTGCTCGGAAAGTACCTTGATACTTTATCAAATTTACGGTAGAAAGTACGTCATTGCATATCGAACAAATATGCGGCGAGAAATCGCATCTGAGCGGGAGAGAAAAGTGTATGAAAATCCATTTCTTACGTGGTTTTTCTTTTTTAATTTTGGGTAAGACTATGCGATGGTAACCTAAATATCAAAAGCCAAAAAGTTTTTACAGTGAGTTTTTATCTCCAAGTTCGCAAAATGACACTGGCCACTAGCTGTGTGTTGGATGGTGTCAAACAATTTGAAAAAAGAACATGTGAAAATTGCAGACGCCATTGGCGCCATTTTCAATTTGTGTGTTGTTTGAGGATTCAGTTTTCGTAGAAAAGTAAAATAAAACTATCAAAATGATAAGTAGTGATAGTGATGATGAAGATTTTTTAACTCCGCCGCAGTTGAAGGAAACAGCAAAAATACTGATTGATAACCTTTTACCACAGAAATCAATTAAAAAATATAATAAAATTTATGACGATTTTTTGCAATGGAAAAGTGCTAGCTAGCTTATTTCAGTGAAAAAGCGCAAAAATACAAACCAAGTACGTTATGGTCTATGTACTCAATGTTGAAAAGTACTATTTATTTTCCTCGTTGGTGTAGTATAAAGCACTATGTATCACTCGAGAGAAAGTGCGATTCCCGATCTCGGGTGTTTTAAAGCCCTCGCCTACGGCTCGGGCTTCAAACGACACCCTCGACGGTAATCGGTCACTTTCTCCTCTCGGTGAACAATGTACTATTGTAGGATATACTTTATGTAAGGAAAAATATATATCAATAATTTTCTTTATCAGCAATAAGTTATAAGTGCCTTAATTTGAAAACGTTAATTTCATTTATTTTCTTGTCGCTTCTAGGAATATAACGTACACTAGAGATGATCAATGTTTTAAAAGTTTCATGTGTAATAAAGATATTTTGAAATTGAAATTTAGTGGACATAATATGGATGGCAGATGGGTGGATGACCGGTTTAATTTAATTTCGAATTCAGTGCTCGATTGTAACGGAGTAAACCTGTTAAGTTAAGAATAATTACACTGGCCTAAAATATAATTTCATTAAGTATATTTTCGGTTCAAAGGCATCCTAGTTTACATTGCTTTTTCTTTTAAAAATCGCTTTACACCATTAAAGGTAGATTAGAGTAAAAGGTAGGTTAGAGTAATAAAAAGAATAATTATCTTCCGCAAAAAATGGAAATGTTGTTTTTAGTTGTTGATGTTTTTAACTAGGTTAAGTGAGAATTTTATTGTTTTAATTTTCTGTTATGGTGTGAAACAATAAAGAATTATTTATTTATTTATAGTTCGCTCAAATCAGTGTATTTTTTTACATGAATTTTGATTTTTCAAAAACGGCTCAGCCGATTTCGTAAATATTAAACGGGCCACCTCAGAAGTATATCTTTTAGAACAAAAAAAATCAGACGAACATAGAACCTCCTAAAAGAGGTAATTTATAAAAGTACAATTATTTCCTTTGAAGGAACTGACGAAAGCAACCACAAACAAACGTTTGATTTGTAGGAATAAAGTTATCAGTTTCCTTGTAATTCAAAGTTCGCTCGCTAGTCGCTTGGTCTCACTCTGTCTGCTACATAAAAGACGATACAGAAATCAAAGTAACTTTATTTTACAGTAAAAAACAAAATAGAAATAAACCAACCTTCCTTGATGCTTTCGGCAAGTAATACTAACAACAACATCAGAAATAGTTTTAAAAATAACACCTCCATAGTATAACTCATCCTTGTAGCTAATCCGTTGACTTTTGTCATAACATGGAAATATTAAAACTTTAAAATACTTGAAACAATAAAACTTTTCAACACTAGCGTGCGCGTTCGTGGCACTTGTCAGACTGTCTCAAATCTCAATGCCTGTTAATTGCTGATACCTACAAGGTCAAGGCTGCGTTTACGCACTCCAGACTAAGATAAAAACTAACTTGGCCATGTCTATGTCACCCGTTTAGGGCATCCGTCAGGCGAAAATACCTCTTGGCTAAAAATTAATCTACCCGTTCACGCACTCCCACCGGTATAATTTTTATCCTGACTAGGCTAAGTTTTATCTATTTATAACTTATAGTTTTACTACAAATCTTAGTACCAATAGTAAGAATGGGAAATGAACTACCGTTCTTACTACTGCCATTGAAAGTTGTTAGAACAGCAATAAAAAATTGCCCGTGGTACTACTACCGTAAAACTAAAATAACGAAAACAAACAAAATATGACGTATATTGTACTACCAGTTGTTCAATGGGTAAAATTTATTTCCCGTAATACTACCAAGCAGTACCTAATAGATTTTTTCAGGTCATATTTTAGGTCGAACATGACAGATGTCAAAGTGACAGCTGTCAAACTTAAACTGCAACTGTCGATTTTGGAATTTTTCTGTTTCCCCAATAGTGAGAATCA
Organism: Hypomecis punctinalis; assembly: GCA_949316475.1. Classification (NCBI taxonomy): domain Eukaryota; kingdom Metazoa; phylum Arthropoda; class Insecta; order Lepidoptera; family Geometridae; genus Hypomecis; species Hypomecis punctinalis. Next base: position 6,917,476 of record OX438822.1, read on the forward strand.
AAATTTCTACAAAATCTTCATTTCAGATGACAGCTGTCAAACTTCACAAAAGTCACAGATCAGTTCTGTCACTCTTGTCAAAAAATGGTCGAGAATCGACAGTTACGTAGATAACCCTTTTTTATGTTTGACGCTGCCACTTTGACTTTGACTGTCAGATTTGACCTGAACTTTGGCCTGAAATAATCTACTACAAGACAGCTTAGTAATAGTACTATGGGTACTACTGGTACTACAATTTCCGTGATATTTTGTTTATTTTATTATTTTAGGTTTACGGTAGTAACACGGGTAATTTTTTATTACTGTTCTAACAACTTACAATGACAGTAGTAAGAACGGTAATTAATTTACCATTCTTACTACTGGTAGTAAGATTGGTAGTAACACTGGTAATAAACCGTTTTATCGAGGTTTTTGGGTAGATAAATTTTATCTTGTCTCTGATTGGTCAGCTAGTTGTCATCGAACCGAATTTAACAGATCGTTCAAGAATTTGACGTGCTCGCTGCGGGATCGAATCAGAAATGAGGAGATCCGCCAACGAGCCAAAGTTACCGATATAGCCCGGTGGATTAGCAAATTAAAGTGGCAATGGGCAGGGTAAATAATTCGACGAACGGATGGCGGTGGGGCCGTACAGTTCTCGAATGGAGATCACGGACCAGCAAGCGCAGTGTAGGACGGTCACCGACTAGGTGGACTGAGGATATAATAAAGATCACAAGAACGCGCTGAATGCATGCCGCTTCCAACCGGCCTTATTGGAAATCCGTGGGGGAAGCTTATGTCCAGCTGTGGACATCCTACGGCTGATAGATAGATAGTCGAGGTATAAGCTTGAAGTTCGGAGAACGACATAAACAAGTATTTAAAACCAGTTTCAAGGTGACTCTGAACTGAACTTGTATGTATACTGGTATAGGTTCTATTCATAATAACAACAGGAAAATGATACTAAAATATAATCTATATAAATATAAAATCCGTCCGGTATATACGGGTATTGTGAAGAAGTCATATTCGATAATAATCGAGTTGGCCATAGCCTTATGTGATTCACCTAGTATATATATTGTTTATTTTGAATTTGGTATACTTTTCTAAGAAGATTTGTTGAGTACAGGTACACTCCATTTTTATTTATTGTAAATCCAACAAAAACAAATGTTTGAAACAACAAACATGTGAAATGTTACCAACACAAGACCACAGTTTGCACTATCAAAAAGTTGTCAGATCTCATGTAGAGCCAAGCTTCTAACTCTACAAGTCCTTTCTCCACAAACTCTACAGTTTAGTTAATATATGTGACTTGGCCGTTTCGTTACAACGAGAACTATTTATATACCAGAATTAGTGGAATTAGTCGGTACATATCTTTATTTAATCATTGCTTTGCGCCCATGTGAAATTAGCGGAACAGCCAAGCCGCATAATATATTGACTATGGTGTAAAGTTTGTGAAGTAAGGACTTGTAGAGTTAAGGCGTGTAGTAGTAGTTATAAACTTGGTTCTACATGAGATTTGACAACATTTTGATAGTGCAAACTGTGGTGTTATCTTGTCTAAATTTCACATGAAAATGTTTTTGTTGGATTTCACTTCTTTTTGTAAATTATTAATTACAAGGAGTACTTACTGTTATCAATTTTCAGGTGTCTAGCACCAAAATTTTCGAAAGTCTCGTACAAATTTTCATCCCCCAATTTAAGGGAGTCGGGGAGTGATTTGCTAAGAATCCTGTAATACTTCTTTTGTTATTTATAATAAAGATAAGATAAGATAAGATAAGATAAGATAAGATATTTATTTCCAATAAAATTTAAATTAGAGTACAGAGCAGAGTTTTAAATTTAAAAGTTTCAAAATTTATACATAACAAAAACTAGTTACATTATACTAATAATTGCCGCTACAAATCAATTATGTAATTCAATTGACATACCTACTCGTGTTCTGTGAATTATCAGTGGGCCCCAAACTAGGCTAAGCCTGTATCTTGGTGGCCCTTGGTTTAGACAGGTACTGACTTAAAGTTTCGCGCGACTTCGTGAGAAAAGAAATTATTAGTGGTAACTAAAAAGAAACAAATATTGCCGGTTACATAAATTTGCGGCTTTGTCTGTTTTGTCTGTCTGGAATGGATGGGTTTGAGCATATACCAGTGAACGTGAATGTGCGTGTATGTGTGTGTGAGTGTGTGTAACACTGCAATACACGAGATCTCATTAGAGTCAAGGTTTGCAGTGTTAACGGTGAATGTTTGTGTGTGCGCGTGTGAGAATATTATGCGGATTTGAACGAATGCGACAATTTATCAGTCTAATTAAATAGGTATAAATATATATAAATAAATAGTATAGGAGCAGTTTTTGGATATACGAAATAATAGTAAACAAATAAACAAATACCTACCTACAATGACGTGAATCCCACTAAGCAATACTGTCGTACACTTTTACAACAGCCTCTGTTTCTTCGTATGTTTTGCTCATTAACCACATTTTTACTTTGGATACCACTTCCCTTTTTGTGCATTCTTTGAGATCGCAGGTCTTAGATATTGTATTAAAGAGTCTTTAAATCAATTTAAATACATCTGGCATGAAAATTTGTACAACAAATATGTCTCAGAAAAACTTTCATCCCCTAGTTTATAGGGTTTTGAATTTCCAAGTTTTGGATTTTTTTAGTTAAGACAACTTACCAAAGATCTAGTATATCACTTACGGGTTACTTAAATTGTGTAATAATTTTTTTCAACGTACTAATGTAATTATTTTAGATTTTTTCCTTTGTTTATGTGTGATACTCTACATACTTGCCCCTTTACAGCAATTAATCCTATTGAAGTAGTTAGTTATTTATTTTTATAATTGTAATATGTTTTTATTTTTGTAATTACTGTGAAATTATGAGATTTATTTTGAGGTTTTAATATTGTAATTAATTTTTATAATTTTACCATGTATTGTGAAATGACGAGATTTGTTATCATACAAATTGTTGTATGTTAAATTTTAGTATTAATCTTATTTTAAAACATCAATGTCATAATTACACGTGAAAAGAAATAACAATTTAATGATTAATACACACACACACACACACACACACACACACACACACACACACACACACACACACACACACACACACACACACACACACACACACACACACACACACACACACACACACACACACACAATTGCCTGAACTAGGTTAAACCTGTGTTTCAGGCTGAAAAAGAGCAAATAAATGCAAAATATATACATAAATAAAATAACTATTCGCTACCTAAAACTAAGTAAAATACTTCTAAAACTCATTATAGTGCAATCGTGTAACGTATTTAGTAACATAAACAAAACAATATATCCGTCAATACTTAAAAACCTTCCTAATGTTTTATACATTACATACATTAAAATTAACCGTTGGAGCAAAATCAATCAAATTATGTGACCTAATCAAGCTAAAGAACTTTAATAAATATCCTAGATAAATAAATGATATCTGAAATTAAATAGTTTTTGAACTGGTTCGTGTAACATTACACATGGCTGCGTCACCAGTTCATTTTTCTTTGTCTTGGCTGGACACGCTGCCGCGTAATAAAATAATACAGAGCTTTCGAGTGAGTGCACTTAGTGAGATAATGAGTTATGACGGTCTTAATTATTATTCATGTTCCTGGCTAAACTATCTAATTAATATTCAAATCGAAGCTATGACAATTACTTCCTTTCACCGTAGCGGCTCATTACTATTCTATTTAAACTTAAACCAAGATTAGTTACCTAACCACTTCTGAGGAGGAAAATCGACATAGGTATTAAGATGTTCACGTTTTGTATTTTACGTTTACAGAAAGCCAAGTGCGAGGCAAAGAAACGCGGTGAGAATTCCAACAGTTTTTTTTATTACGAGGGAGATCGACTTTTGCAGTTATCTTACTCGCGCATACATATTATGTACCTATCATCATCATCCACAACTTACTTCCGACGTCGATTAACTAAGACAACAAATAGTTTCTATTGTTTGGGGATCGAATTTTATAATAAACTGCCAGAATGTATTAAGGTTAGACCACGAAATGACATTTTAAATTTTGTAAAAACACATCTTTTAGAGAAAAGCTATTATAATTTAGCTGAAAACTTTGTTTTTGAGCGTATAATTTATTGTTAATTTATTTATTTGTAATTTTAGTTGGTGATATTGTTCTTGACGATGCTATTGCTGATATTTTTTACAACCTATCATTTTGTTTTATTGAATAAGTTCTATGTGTTCAATTATCCTTCAATCACCTTCAAAGAGACTGCATAGCTCCTTATTTATTTACTCGGTTGCATAGCGTCCCGGCGCGCGTATTATTTCCACAATTTTTTGTTTTTTTTGTTTTTTGTATAGCAACACTTGTTCGTTATGTCATTGTGTCATTATGTGCGACGTAAAATGGCTTGATTTTTCGTCCTTTTGATGAAAAATGTTTTTGAAACCAAGCCGATTCCACTAATTATTATGTAAATAGCGTTTAAGATAATCTGTAGACTACGAGAAGTGAAGTATACATCACACATTGTGTAAAAATGTGACTGCATAAATATGTGCCCGACAAAAAACTTACTCATGCAACGGTTTTATTGTTATTAGTAGGTACGCCTTCCGTGATATACAAAACTGAATTAAATACAAGTAAAAGGTCTTAAATAGTGACATTAAGTACCTACCCAAACTGGGGAACCCACTCAAGTAAGTGATTTCTACACAAGCCACCTAGCAACAAAAAGTTTGCATTTCGAAACTAAAACTGTAACATTGTTAAAGTATTGTCACGTTTTATAAACAACACAATACAGCAATAATAAGAAAACTGGATCCTAGTTATTGGAACTCGTAAGTTTCCTTAATGCCATCTAGATAGACTAGAAACAGGACCGGAAAGATAGGTAGCTGCAGTTTTTACCTTTGTTTTATTATGCTATAACTTGGTCAAAGATAATAGCCTCATACTACTACTAGACTACATCTGGGTATTTTTTGCCAGAAAGTTCAACAAAAAAACAATAATTATTATAGTTACTTTTGAAAAGTTGAAGCGGTGAAGTGGTCAATTCTGCCGTCCGATTTCTTAAAGACCGCTAAGTGACATTTTTGCGATTTTGACTTTTCTAAACTACTAAAATCAGAAATTTTTCCTCTATTTTCTAGTCTGGGTCTTATTTTTTTCTTTTTATTAGTTGCTGAGTTACGGACACCTCGTGCACAGTTAACTACGTACTTTTTGGTACTTTACATAAACACAGTTTTCCCATTTTACAACACTAAAATACTATTAAGTGCGCATACATGTGGTTTGGAGCTTTAAATTTATTCTGGATTGCAATTTTAGACAACGTCCAAGTATCTTTGCTTTACTATTTAACCGTTACCCGACTTTTTTTTTATTTGTTTAAGAATCGCTGACGAGCTTTTCTTAAAAATTACTATCTAGCCATGGGCTAATAAGTAATTTAAATCTAACTTAAATTGCTAGGTATAATAAACTAAGAATGTGTCCATCAACACTTTTCTTACTGTCTCTATTAAGGCGAAGACACTACGTTATTGTGTTGTTTACACGTGGCACCAGCACTATAGCACTATGATAACGAGTTAGCACTCAATTAACTTTTAAACTAATTCGAACGGTTTTGTTCGTTTAAGTCTTCTCACTGTGTTCGTTTGGTCGAGGAGCTGGATTGCCTCAACATTCACATGGTGGTGAAGTTTATAGTCGTGAGCTTCTGCGTTTTTTTTATTGTTGTTTTTACGGATTCCACTTTAAGGTCCCGGTGGAGATCATCATTTCTTACGTACCAAGGTGCATTTGTGATGTCCCTTAGTACGTTATTTTGGAATCTCTGTATGATAAGGATGTTACTTTGGGCGGCACAGCCCCATAGCTGTATACCATAAGTCCCCACACTGGCATCAGGACTTGTTTGTACAGTAATAGTTTGTTCTGTATTGACAATGAGGATTGTCTCCCAAGCAGCCAATACATCTTGTTGTACCGAAGGTTTAGCTCTTCTCTCTTTTTCTTGACGTGTGCCTTCCAGCGAAGCTTTGCGTCGAGAGTCATTCCTAGGTATTTGGCTGTATTCTCATATGGAATTATTTTATTGTTGATAAAAATTGGAGGACACTGGTTTTGCTTGTAACTAAAGTCTATGTGGATTGACTTTGCTTCATTTAATTTAATTTTCCATCTCTTGGTTCATTCGTAGACTTTGTTTACCGCCAATTGTACCTTTTCTGCAGCTTCTTGATGGGTACTGCCAATAGCCATTATAGCAGTGTCATCAGCAAAGGTGGCAATTGTGTTGTTTTTGAACTCTGGTATATCACAAGTGTATAATAAGTACAGGACCGGACCTAACACACTTCCTTGTGGTACGCCAGCTTTGATATTTTTCAGTTCTGAATCTTAGGTTTAAAGATATTTATTCTCATTATAAGATTTACATCGCTTCTATGAGAACACTACTAATTATGAAAAATAACAATTCGTCGTCGTTGAATAAACAATGATTACAACATTATGTGCATGACAACATTTTTTAAAATACCTAGGTAGGTAGGTACATCACACGCGTATACGATTACTTATGTAAGTAAGTACTACAAAATAAAAACAAAAAAAAAACTCGCTCAATTCATAATATGACGATGCTAGATTTACCTGCGTAACAATTGTTAACTATAATGAATTGTCTGCAATAATGTATTCTGCAAGTTTCTTTTTAAATACGTTGAACGAGCTTATATTTTTAATATCCGAGGGTATATTATTGTAAAGGCGCGCACCGTCAAATGTTATCAAAGTTTTACCATAGTTAGTACGGATCTTTGGCAAGACGATGAAGCTACCACGGCGAGTGCTGGGGTACGCTACATTTTGTTTGCGTTTGGTGAATAGCAAATTTGTATGAACTTTGTTGTTCATAGTTTTTCTTATAAAAATGCAAATGTTATAATTGTGTAGTTGTTTTATGGTCATTAATTTTGTTTCTCTGTATATTTTTTTAGTTTCTGTTAGGTAATGGTAGTTAAAGAGTAGTTTGATGATTTTATTTTGCAATACTTGTAGTTCAGCTAATCTTGTTTTAACCGCAGTTCCCCAAACTTCAACAAGATATAACAAGTGTGGTTTCACAAGTGTGTTGTAGATTGTAAAACGAAGCTAAAGGGGAATGCATCGTACTATGTTTCGAAGTGAACCGCGCAATGAGACGAGTTTAGTTTTTATATGATCGATGTGGATTTTCCAAGTTAAATTTGATCTTCTTGTCGAATCTTGAATAGTCTATTGGTAATATATGATTCTAGGATATCTACATATTCTTTCGGTAACATGGTTCTTAACTTATATATCAAGCCTTCATGCTAAACTTTGTCGAATGCTTGTGCTACATCTAAGAACACAGTAGAACATACCATTTTGTCTTCAAGGCATTTTTCAATAATATTTGTTTTCTATGTACTTGGTCTATGGTTGAATGTTTTTCTCGGAAACCAAACTGATGCCCTGGTATGAGATTCAGACTTTCTATAACAGGTTTTAATCTTTTTAGCAATAGTTTTTCAAAAAGTTTTGAAACTATTGGCAATAGCGATATAGGTCTATATGATGTTGCTTCATATGCTGGCTTTCCTGGTTTTGGAATCATGATCACTTCAGCAATCTTCCATAGTTCTGGAACATATTTTAGTCTTAGGGCGCCGTTAATTAAAGTTCTTAGTTTAACAAGGGCCTTCTTTGGTAAATTTCTAAGTATTTCACCTGATATCAAGTCAAACCCAGGAGCTTTTCTAGGACTGATATTTCGTTTAATTTCGTTCTTTACTTCTTTTGGAGTAACTAGTTTAATAGGATTTGCTTCAGATAAAATATTTTCATTTGTTATAGTTATTTCAGCTGATTCACTTTCATTTGGCTGGAATATAGCTTCTAAATGATTCGCAAATATTTCAGCCTTTTGCTCATTGTTCTTAACCCATGCATCATCACCTGATTTTATCGGTGGCGAGTGGGCTATAGGTCTTTTTAAGTTTTTTGTAGCCTTCCACAAGGAGTAACCAGTACTGCTGTCACTGGTAAGTGTCTGAAGGTATTTGTTCATTGAGCTATTATTATAGTTGTTACCCGACTTAACGGTGTTTTTTTTTACCATTCTATAAAACAGCTAACTCTACGTAACCGAATAATCGTTGATAAAGCATTATGAACATTTATAATTTACAATTATAAAAGACGGTGACTGTTCTTCAGCTGCGATTGGCTCCTATTGCAGGCCGGTAAAAGCAATGTTAGAAAACGGTTAAGTGACATTTACACGCTATAAAGCGTTAAGTGAAGTTTTGATTTTAAAGTGAGAACTTATTATTTAACGCGTTTAACGGAACCCTTATAGGATCACTTTGTTGTCCGTCTGTCCGCCTGTCCGTCTGTCCGTCTGTGTGTATGTCAAGACTCTTTATCTCGGGAACGCGTAAAGATATCGAGTTGAAATTGAAACTATATAGGTAAACCTATGAATCGTTGCAGTTGTGTAAAAGAAAAGCTTCTCAGTTACTGTATAAAAAAGTTAGAGCCGTTTATGTCGTAAAAAACCGCATAATTTTCACTCACAAAAATCAAAACCTACAGGGTACTTCCCGTTGACATAGACCTATGAAATTTGGCGAGAAGCATTGTCTCAGAGTAGACATATAGGAATAAATTTGAAAACTGTACATTTTTATTTACATCACAAAAATGGGGCCTCAAAATTCACAAGAAAATGGTTCAAAATTCTGTCTAAACTGAAAAACAAGTTCAAATATAAATTTATATGTAAATGTATAATTGTATAAATATAAAACATCAAACTTAATAGCAATCAAATCAAATAAGTTACAAAATCAATTCTTAAAGCAACTGTTTAAATCCCAGTATTTAATCATATATAAACTAGATGGCGTTAGCGTCAAGTTAGCCCGCAGTATTAACTTTCTCGATGTACGAGGTGTCTATGCGTTCCAAAGATGCTGATTTATTGCAAACATATAAATCCATTTCCTGACTCGAACAAATTTAAAGTGAGTGAAGTATATCATTATAAAGAATTTCTTTTGCATTGCTAAAACAAGTTTATAATTATTTTAACAACGTGTTTGTATGGAACCCTCGATGTGCGAGCCTGACTGGCACTTGTCCGGTTTTTATGTAAATAAAACTGGTACATACGAGTACATGTGTTGTAAAAAAATATGAAATAGTTATCAAAGTTTTACCCTCTTCGGACGTGCAATATTTTTTTTTGTGGTTTTAGCCATTTACACATAAATGATTACATTGTAAGTTTATAAAACTCATTTAACGGCCATGAATAAGTAATAATTATTTTTCCCAAAAAAATTGCAACACCGACTTCCGCCGTGTACAGAATTCGAATACTTTGCCCGAATCGATGTGACATCCATGTGCATTATTGTTGATTTATCAAAAACGGCTAACTGATTTTGATAAAATTTCAATTGAACTATTTTGGAAGTATACCCGTTCGAACTAAAAAAGAATTTGGTAAATCAGTTCACAATTGGCGAAAATATCGATGAACATAAATAAAAAAATACATACAGACGACCACAGTGCCTCCTCTTTTTGGGAAGCCTGTAAAAACCAACCGTTTTACGAAAGAAGTCTCGCAGATGCAGCAGCACAATTGCATGGACGATCTATCAAAATAAGGTTTAAGCTAGTTCTACTAATTTTCCATTGGACTTCTTTGATGAAAAAGACTTAGTAGATATACGCACAGAAGTGCAACAAACAATTTTCTCTTTATTTGTATTTGTTTTTTGTTTAGTTATGGCCACTATAAATTTCATAACAAATGTTGAGTAGTTTATCTGTTGATGCCAAAAAGACATTTAAAAAAAACGAATTTTGCGCTGTGAACTTGACGTTGGGCCGTCAAACTGATTTGTTGACAGCAAACCAATTGCAACTAGTTTAGATATAGACCGAATCCAACTTTTAGGCGGCTGTGAAGTTAGCTACAAGCTGCGCATAACCCAATATTTACGCAAAACCCAATCCAGCTGACGTAAGCGTCAGTCTGGGTCTGGGTTTTGCGCAGCACAGAGAACTTTCCAATACAAATAATAAAGTTGCCATAACCTCATAGGGTCATAATAATATGTACAACTGTACAAAACAAAATAATAAAGAACCGCATGTAAATTGCATATGTTTTATTATATGATTTATTTTGAGTTTGATCTTCACAGTTGCCAGGAACTCAAATTCGTACTATACTGATGTAGTTCTCGCACATTTTAATTGAAATAAATGAGCGGGAAATCAGAAATCATTGACGTCTTAGTCAATACCACATACGACTATAGTTTATTTTAGGCTGCCTTTTCCTCGTAAGCGCTCGGCCACGAGCTCGCCGCGTGGGGCTGCAAGGGGTTAAGAACCATTTTTGTAAATTGTTCGAATGTCGCCACGAAGTCCGACGAGCGCTCATAGGTAGACCCCGCCGCCCGCCACCACGGCCGCTGCAGCTGCCGTTAAGGGGGCGCCTAATGCCGAAATAGACTGTTTAAAGACGTGGTGTAAAGATTACGAACTAAAATATCCATATTAAAAAAATACTACAGGAAAGGAAAGAACCTATAGTAGCAGAGTAATTGCGTAGAATTTTGGAAAATATTAATATATTACTTTAGAAAAAAAATAAAACTTTGCATCGTATAAAAAACTTTTTTTTCAAATGCTCGAAATTATCATCGACAACACCACATTATTTTTGACAAATACCGTAGCCAGACTAATGTTCTTTTTTTTAAATATGCTTAAATTTTGAATAAATTAAATAAAATGTCACCTAAAAATGTAAGCTGGCGCTCGAAGCCAAATTCATCGTGAACTGTGTCATGCGATTTTCGACTCTAAACAAAGCAGCATAGACGATAGCGGACGATGTAAGAAGTGCGGGTGAAATCTATTTCTTTCATGGCATTAGGCGCACTTTTAAAGCTCGAACTTGTGGCCGAGCAATAATGCGAGGCGCGCAGCATTTAAAACGACAGCCGCTTCAATCAAGTTCAATAGCAACATTTAAAACGACAGCCGGTTCAATCAAATTCAATAAAGAAAACATCGAAATGGTCGTCTCTTTTTGCTTGCACTCATTCATGCATCCGTCACGCAAAGGAAAGAACGCGAACCCCCAAATATTGTCTTTACTGACACGAATAATCCAATATCAAACTGGCTAAATAAACAAAAAGAAAAATCTATACTAAAAAGGAAAACACGTGAATGGTTCTCCGTTAATTTATTTAAACCAAAAGTTTGGATACGATCATTATCGGTGAATTTTCTGTATAGTAAACCTATAGGTAATAGATTTATGAAGTAAAAGTTTTCATTTAAGTACCTATTGTGTTTTATTTAAACAAAGTGTTGCTTTCTAAAGTACAGACTATCAGAAGTATAATAATACCAACTTTTTCCGTATTTAAATGATTGTGCCATTTCGAGGGAATCTTTATTTTTTCGGTATTAAAAGTACTTAGTCTATCATCATCCTTCCATCCATTAGCTATAGGACGTTCACTGCTGGACATAGGCCTCCAATAAAATTCCTGGTGGCCTTGGTGTTCCGACACGTGGTCATTCCGGCGGTAGTGCAGGCACCGCGGTCGGGCGCCGCGGAGGAGTGCGGAAGCGTGCCCGTAGCAACGACACCAGGCGCAGTGGTGAAATACCCAGGGTTTTAAGTCGGCGGGGACTCTCACATAACCACCCGCCTGCCCTCAAGGTGTGGTGGCATGTCTGGTGGTATCCATAAGGATTTTCACGCAAAAACTACTAAAACTACGCAACGGATTTTGATGCAGTATGTTTTAATAGATAGAGTAATTCAAGAGAAATGTTTATATGTATAATACACCGAAGCCGGGGCACATCGCTAGAACGCAAATATTATCCCGGAACATCTGATATATTTTGTTTTATTAATAATTGGTAAAAATAAACACTTATATTTCATTTCATTTATTCCTCAACATAGATACAATTATGTAGGTATACTTGTAAATGTCAAAAAATAATACATAATAAGGTTACAGTAGAAAAAATAATAAGCATAACATTATAATTTAATTTAAATTTATGAGACTAACATATTTATTTTTGTATATAACATAGCTAAACCGACAAGAAAACGAACCAAGGGGTGCTCGTCAAGGTGAAAGAGAAAAGAAGTACCTATTTGGAAAACAATAGAAAACAAAAAGGGATAGATGTTTGGCCACCTTTTACGCATGACAATCCATTGAAGTCCAGCCGCGCTCTTAAATTCTGAATGAATAAAATAATATTAACAATGACATTTTCTTTTCAACTAAAATCATAGTAAAGCCGCTCCACCGAAAACAGCCTTGCTCTTAAGATTTGAATAAGAATGTGGTTGAATGCGAACCTAATTAGTATTAAAATACCTTCACTGTCTTTTTAGCCATTTTGAGAACTGGGTATTTCCAAAATAAAATCAATATTATGAACAATTGGGTATGAATTTGTTGATTACTTGGTCATTCTGCGCCTAAGCCATTTTTCTCGTAGAGTTCAACTAAAAGATTGGAAATCCAGCAACGGTTAACCTTATGGATTCTTCTTTGCATTATTACTTCCTAAAAGTGCATCTGAGCTGATTTGAAGCAATTTTTCTGAGTCCAAAAGTAATCGTGCGCTGTTTCGGATTGTGTTATTCAAGTAACGTACAGCTTGATCAACCCAAATGGGGACTGTGTCGTCGTCTTCATTCCTGGCAATCACAACGTCAATAAATCAAATAAAGAACATCTTGCAAAGTGGGACCAGACCTTGGAGAAATGACAAGTGTGGAGCTCTCGTAGTATATTGAACATTTACAATATATCTGATCGTGTTCTTTTTAAGGGAGAGACAGGGAAAAAGGTACGCGATCTGCCCTGTCTTGAAATCTCAATGAAGCCAAGTATACCATCCAAAACCGTCTTATCTATGAAATGCTACACTTCTATTTTCTTCACTTTTCTTTGAACTATGGCTGTTACAGCCATTTAAGCTACACAAGCCATCACAAGAAAAAAGATTCAAGTTTTCATAAGGGTTTGAAATAAAGTTATTTTATTTATTTATTTTATATTAAATGTTTTTTTATCACATTGTAGGACTTACTAACTGGTCACACGGATAGGTTATAAATTTTAATTTTAGCAATTTAAAAGATGAATGTGGAAGAATCAGCTACGAATGCAAGTAAAATAACGAAATAAGCACTTTATTATTGTTAAACTAGAAAAAATATAAAGCTAATTATTACTTTTCACACAATTTATTTTTCACATTAAAAAAAAATGGAGGGATAAAAAATCAAAATTTAATATTTCTGAGAAGCCCATATATCAAGCTTTCCAATGATGTATAAATATATCATCTTGGTTCGATTTTTCTCTGAATAATATACCACTTGTGGACGTCACCTTTACACCCTTTCGGCTTAGTACAGGGCAAGCAAATAACCCTGTATAGATGTGCCGCGAGGTCTACTGCTCGGAACAACTAGTTGGTAAAGTCCAACTGTCCGATTAACACGAGTTATTTCGGAACCGAATATAAATAAATGATAAATAAAAATAAATATTTTGTCAGTCAAAGTCAAAGAATATTTATTGTAGAACTGTGTTACATTTAGATCTTAATACTAACGACAAAAAAGTCCAATATGACCATACACTAAGTAATTATTAGTAATTAGAACATCAAGTTATACAATTTATTATTATTTAATTAATTTCAAAGATTCTGCAATTTATCATCCAAAAATTCACGTACTCCGTAATAAGCTTTAGACACAAGCAAATTATATAATTTTCTTTTGAAAACAGGCACACACTCTGATTCCAGTATTGATTTTGGTACGTCTTACACACGGCCTCCGACCTCAAACTAAGCAAAGCTTGTGATATGGCTGCTAGAGACTGATATACTACATATACTTATTTTTAAATACATACTTATACCGACAGTAACTAAATAACACCCAGACACAGAGCAAACACTTATGTTCATCACATAAATATTTGCTCTGTGTGGGGATCGAACGTACGCCTCTTTGATCCAGAAGTTAGGGTCACTAATCACTGAGCCACCGAGGCAGTCAAGATATAAAGTCTCATTTGTGATAAGTAAGTTCGTATTTGCCGAGTGGCTAGCCCTGGTGTCAGAGTTTTTAAGCCGCCTGAAGGCCTCTGGCATGGCTAAACGGTTAAAACAATTGGAAACTACAATTTAACGTGTAATCCGAGCCACGGTAGCGCTCGGTTTGTTAATGCTACCCGCGGTCACCCATCCGGAGACTGACCGCGCTGAGCGTTGCTTGACTTCGATGATCGTTAACGAACACCTAGTCAAACTGCGCTATGAGCGCTACCTTATGTCAACTTAATGATATCTCAGTATTGCGACTCAGCCCTGTCACGGTCGTTTCAGACCCACCGTGCCCCTAACCATACCGCTGGATTCAACATGATGAGAATTCAACTTTTTGTATACTGAGCGCCACACAAATTAACGGATGGGAAGGTATGCGCAGAAGCCAAAATATAGGCATTCGCGGGAGCCAGAGAAACGAGACGCCGGGGCACACCCGCCCGCCAACCTCATGCCTCCCGCGCGCTCCCTACGCACTACGACACGCGTCGTGGGAATTGTGCACACATGCGCAATAATTAGCCAATCCCGGCGAAGTGTCATCTGCGGCTAACATCTCATCTGCCGATTTGTGTGGCGCTCAGTATACCTAAATGTACGGTGGGACTTTAAAAGTTAAGCGGTACCACCGAGAGAGTGGCCCTAGTGCTGTGCTGACCATCGTACCTCTTGTTCAATTATGTAATAATAAATGCATTATAATAAAGTAATAAAATATGCATAACCAATATCTATCGATCAATTATTATTAACGTTTTGGAATCTACACTTTAATACCAATTACATAAAAGGCGCGATGAAAGCAATTTTGATTCGCAAACAAATGATATCTAACAGTATTGTGACTCGGCCCTGTCCTTGACATATATACCTACAGCGCCACGTGGCGACACAACGTATCACGCGCTAGGGCTGCCCGCCTTCAGTATTTTAATTTCAGCTACTTACACTTTACCTACTTGTGTTTCTTTCTATTGAGATGTAAAATTATTATACTTATTACATAAAAGAAATTTACTGTAAATGAAATTAGCGTTCAATAAAAATACATATTGCATTTTTGATGGTTTTAGGGTTCCGTAGTAAAACGAGGAACCCTAAAACCGTAAATCGCACGCTTACTAGTTACACACGTTCGTTCGCCAGTACGTCGCGCCGCGACTGACTAGGATACCGCACTCCGAGGCGCATAGGTATGTTTCGCGATTTCCGACTGTTTGTATCGCAAGTTGTAGGTACGCAGTAACTATTATGTAATATGTGATGTTTATGTGTTTAGGCTTCTGGAGTGCTCAATTGCCTCCGTTTTTTTGGTGCTTTTTGTCTCCCGGTCTTATGTGTTCAGTTGTTATGATGTTTTTTTTGTATCGAAGGGCAATAGGCTCTTCACGAACTTTCAACCTGCTACTCTGTTAACACAATAGTGTTTATTAGATCGAGTAATGTCGCGAATTGTCGAGTAAATTCCAGACTTTAATAACGGATATAAATAGGCCGGTCGACCCTTGGGGACTAGGTACCGTGTTTTGTATCGTAGCGAAAACATCTCGAGTTCAAGTGCAGTGACTAGTTTGCGTGAACAAAATTGCCAGTGTGAAGTGTTTGTGTGAACCAGTTGTGTCGTCTGAATTGTGATTTTGTGCAATAAAGTGAAAAGTGAATAATCGGCGTTTTAACTGATTATCCAAGAACCCATCTCGTAACATTATGAAGACGGAATACTGTTAGATATCATTACCGTGGCCCTGTCCTTAAAATAAATACCTGGCGTCCCGCGCGGCCACGCAGTACGTAACACGCGTTAGGGCTGCCCGCCTGGTGGGTAAATCGCACGCTTACTGCTTACAAACCCACACTTTCGTTCGTCACTACGGCGCGCCCCTGCGACTGTTGTATACCAAGTTCCGAACTCCGAGGCGCGTAGGTATGATTGGCGTTTCAACCGCTATGAAGACGGAATACTGTAGAAGTCTAGATGCCATTACCGTGCTCATGTGATTAAGGTGATCGTGAGGCGCCAACTTGGCCATACAAAAACAATAAGGTGTGATCTACCTCTAAATATTATCCGATTTCAGTGATTTTATTAATGTATATAAGAATCAGCACTTTAATCACTAAGATTATACCTATGACTTAGTATTATTATTATACTTACTTATTATTATACGACTTAGTTTTTACAGTTTTTTGTATGATCTTAAAGTTATAAGTTTCTAAATTTCACGCATGAATTTGGCTGAAAAGTATACAGGAACTAAATTATTTTCTGAAAAATATTCGTACAAGCATGCAATATTTGTTACAACAGCGATAGAAACCAAAAACATAACATTTTTTTACAATTTACGGGATGAATTACATTGAACTAATACACGCATGAAAAGGGGTTTCTCCCAGAACGTAAGTTTTATCAAAAATATACCGAAAATTATCTCGATGTTCTACAGAAAGCACTGGTCGATTCACGATCTTCTGTACGATCCCGAGCTGAGTTCCGGCCACACGATCTTCTCGATCCAGCCGCGGTAGGTAGCCACCCGCGTAAAGAAGATGGACTCGCCACGCGAGCAGCCGGCGGGGTCAACCGCCACGCCTATCACCGTGTACATACACGCTATCTGCACACAAAACAAGCTTGTTCATATACGGGGTCATAGGTGTCAAACGCAAAACCTTTTAAGGGCGGGTATAGTACATCTAGACAATAAAAAAGAAAAAAAAGAAGTTTGTGTCTAACCTTTTTGTTTTTAATTACGAGAGGACTGCCACCGTCGAACTGAAACAAAGAAGGATTTTAATTATCACAATGTATTTTTATTACAAGATTTTATTTATTTTCACCTGTCCCGTTTTCTGTCGTTCTGTAATCAAATCTTGCGATCTACATTTGATCCACTTCTTGGCTTCTGGTTGTTTTTTGTAAATTGCGCGTGACAATGCAATATTATGATGACATGGTGCTGATCTGATGTTGGAGCTGGAAGGTGGACAAAGCAACTTTGCAATAAAACGACCTCATCGAGTTTGGGTCCATTTGAATGGCCTTGACGATTAGTTTGTCTTTCAATGATAACCAGGGTCTGATGATGGAGCTGGAAAGTGGTCCTAGGAACTCTGTAACGAAACGACGCAACCCTATCGAGATTCGGCTCGTTTGATTCGTCTTGACGAGTACTTGTTCAGTTAAAGCTTGCTTTAAAAAATAAAGGCTTTTTATATAATAGTTGTTTTGTGTTAGAAATTTGTTTATTCATATTAAATATTTATCTTACAAAATAAATATTTCTCTTATGAATAATATTCTCATATCTAAGTGTTTGTGCTCGCCTAAACGGCGTGGCCGATTATTAATCGACTTCTAAAAAGGAGGAGGTACTATGTATATATGTGTATGTGGTCGTCACGAACAATTTACTGTATTTTACCGGGAGGCATTTTCTAACTGAGCGCTACCGTAGCTCGAATGACACGTTAAATTGTAGGTCCCGGTTGTTTTAACCGTTTAGCCATGTCAGAGGCCTTCAGGCGGCCTAAATACTCTGACACCAGGGCTAGCCTCCCGGCCTACATGAACTTACTTAATTACTTACTTTTATCAATATATTATTAGACATAATCAAATGAATTAATCAATCTATTATAAGACGGTCGTTTGAATTTTAGCGCCAAATATTTAAATTATAAACTAGTTCAAAGTGGCGCTAGTGATAAGTAACTTTGCTTTGTCGTTCCTGTCGACGTACATTCATAAAACAATTTAAAAAACAATCTCATTTAAAAAAAAAATAATTAAACCTATACAACTTTGAAGTGTAAGTAATAAGTAAATATCTTATTACAAATAATAATTTATTTTAGCTGAAACTTGTGTGAAAATAATAATTACATGAGCTGATGACAAGACAAGGGCTTCATCATCGCCAAAATATTGCGTAAGTTGAAACGTAAGCTAATTGTAAAATTAATTTAAAAAAGAAAAGAGGAATGTCAGATTATTGTTTTGAGCTTGGAAAATAACTTCTTATTTTTGGTTGAAATCGTTCCATTTTTAGTATTTAATCAATAAATTGTAATTAATGGTTTCTATTTGTATTATTTAGGTTCCTGTCGCCGAAATGTACATAAGTCTGCATTTATTTTCTTTATTTTTAAAAAAAATATTTTCGTTCTAAAGGGTAGCGTAATTATTATTATATACTACGGGACTAATCGACTGACGTCAGTCTACCCGTGACCACGGTCGATGCAACTCGGCCAAAACGTCGGGATGAGGAGGTATTTATTTGTTGCGGACAGATAAGCCCTAAGTGAAAATGTACAGAATACTTACGTACCTATAATGTTTTGTGTTAACGAAAATTTGTGATTCAATGTTTAAGTAAAACGACTCTAGGTCGTTGATTATTCGCGCCTAGCTATGTAAAGCAATAGTGCTAAGCTTATGAGACGGTATTTAGCAGGCTATATTATGTAAATAAGCCCTAGTGTGCAAAATAAACCCGAAACATTATGTATTCACGACGTGTACAAGCATAATTTATGGTATGTTACGTCATATGTTTAAGGTTTTATGTGAAAACTATGTGTTAAATATGTAAATAAGCGGAAAAACGCTATGTAATAATGTATATTGTGTAAATAAATGGTTTGATGTTTGGTTGTTTTGGTTCGACTTTTGGTATGTCGGAAGCGAGGAGGGATGGTTAAGTATGCCGGATAATGCATACTGATGTAAGGTAATGGCGAGGTAACGTATAGGAAATAATAAATATGTAAATCCTAGGAAAACTAGGCAATCTATCGCGACGCGCGTGAGCGAGAGGAGGGAACTCGGACTCTCTCGCTCACACGGAGTGCGCGCCTGATTGGACGGATGCACGCCGCTCGCAATGAGCGAGATCCCCGCGAGGGACGGGTGGGAGCCGCGTGTATTAATATAGGCCGGCCGCGACCGGCGCCCCAGTTTCTAAACAATAAAATCCACGCTTAGTGGTCGTTCAGTGGATACGTAACCGTGCCAACGAAGCTGAGCGTACGTTGACCCGGGGCGTACGTTTTTCCCCCTTCAGGGGAACAACGAAACCCGGCTGGGTCTGGAACCACCGGCCTTGGGGACGGCCCTCGCCGACACCAGACATCTCCCTCCCACCCTACCCATCCCTTACCTATTCCTCGGGTGTGTGTTTGGCTTGGACGGCCGGCCTAAAAACCGGAGTCCCTGCCTCTCCCCTGTGGCAGCTAGGGCCGTTAGGCACACAACCGGTTGCACATTAAGATTGGCAACCGGGACACGTTAGGTCACACCTAGGTACCCACCTCCCTGCCTATACCCGGCAAGGAGACCTCTCATTCTTGCCCCCGCCGGGGACCTCCTCCCCCGGCGCACCCCTCTCTCTCTTCCGTGACTCATGGCGACCCCGAGGGACTTGAACGACCTCGATGAGGCGCTCAACTTCATCCGGGCTGCCTATGTCTCCCGCGACAATGGCGCCGCCATTGCCGAGTTCGTTCGCGCCACAAAGCGCAATGTCTCAGGCCTAGAGCCTGTAGCCCCGATCGCCCCTCAGGCGCACCCCCGCCCCGCCGTCAAGGCTGCCCCCCCGCCCGCGACCCGCCCAGTCTCGCCAAAGAGCAAGGCAGCGGCCGCCCGCCTTACGCCCGACTTCAGGGGACCCGCTTCACGGGCCCTTGCAACCCCGAGTCCCGACCGCGGTCGGAGCTCTGTCAGCGACCGCTCCCACCGCGGGCGGTCTCGGTCCACCGCTCCAACTAGGGCTAAGCCCTACGACAGGAGCCGCTCCCCCCGCCCACGTTACCGTGAGCTCCCCTACGCACCTCCTGTTGAGGGCCAACATCTGGTCCCGGCGGTTGCCGATTTCCCAGAGTCCCCCGATCCTCAAATGGAAGAAGGCGATGTCTGCGACACCGGCTTTACCGTAGTGGAGCGGAAGAAGAAGAAGCGGCCCGCCGCTTCCTCATCTCCCCCGCCCCCGCCCAAGGTCCCATGCCCCGCGGCCTCCACCGCCACCCCGTCTCAGCCCGGTCCCTCCAAGAGCCAGAAAGCTCCAAGAGCTCTCACGCTCGTCGAGAAGGACAAATGGCTGTATGTGTCCCGTCGCCTGACCGAACTAGAAATACCCTTCAAGGGTAAGCCAGTTCGCGACGGCATTGAAATTTTCGTCCCGACGCCCGATCACTACAGGGCGGCCACCCGCTTCCTTCGCGAGGAACACCTGCATTTCCACATGCAGGCCCTCGAGGAGGAAAAGGTGTACCGCGCGGTGATTCGCGGCATCCCCAAAGAGATCCCCACCGAGGACATCCTATCGGATCTCCTCGCCCAGGGACTCCCCGCCCGACAAGTCCACCGCATGACCAGCGGTAGGACCAAGAAGCAGCTAGACATGGTGCTAGCTGTTCTCGACAACAGCCCGGAGGGCAAGAAGATCGAGCTCATTCGCTCGGTCTGCCGGCTCACCGGCTTCAAGATCGAGGCCCCTCACAAACGGGGCGTCCCGGGGCAGTGCCACCGCTGCCAGAGATATGGCCACGCAGCGCGATTCTGCCACGCAGAATACCGCTGCGTGAAATGCGCAGGTGCGCACAGCACGTCAGAGTGCTCGCGCACCAAACAGGACCCCACTCCGCCTAGCTGCGTCCTTTGCGGGACCCAGGGGCACACCGCGAATTACCGCGGCTGCCCCATGGCCCCAAAGGCCGTAAAAGGCCAAAACAAGCCAAAGCCCAAGGGCAAACGCCCGACTCGGCCTAATCCTCCCACACAGTCCAAGCTCCAGCTTGCGACTCCCCCTCCCACTTTCGTGGATGCCCCTACCCCGGTAGACAACGCTTGGCAGCGTACAAAGCCCCAACGGGGACCCGCGCCCAAGCCTGAGCTACCGCGCCCACAGACCCAAAACCGCGCCCCGGCGCCTCCCGCCCCCAAAGCCGCCACTAAGGCCGCTAAGCCCGCCCCGTCAGGTGCCGTCGCGAGTAGCTCCTCCATGAAGGACTATATCGTCGACTTGGAATTCGCTAACGAATTCCTAACGCACCTCTCCATCGTGGATCCCGCCGAACTCGCCGTATTCACGGCTAAGGTCCGCGCCAACCCCTTCAACACCGCCCAAATCATGGCCGAACACCGCACACTCCTCGACCATCTTAAGGTCCACGGAGCCGCCATGGTTAATCTTCTTAAGACGTACTATGGATAGTACACCCTTAAGAGAAAAGCCTCACTCCCTATCCTTGGCATGGTTCAATGCCAACGGCCTCTTTAGTGACCACAAGGACCAACGCGCCTTGATTCACCAATTTGTCTCCACCCATCAGGTGGACATAATGCTAGTGAGCGAGACCTTCCTAAAGCCCAGTAGGAGGGATCCCAAGATCGCCAACTACTCGCTGGTTCGTAGCGACAGGACCACCGCTCCGAAGGGCGGTACCCTGATCTACTACAGAAGGTCTCTCCACTGCATCCCAATAGACACCCCACCCCTCATAAGCCTGGAAGCTTCCTGTTGCCGTATCTCGATGACCGGTCATCAACCCATCACCCTTGTTTCTTGTTATCTCTCTGGTAACAAATCATTCGAAAGAAGCGACTTTGAGTCGCTTCTGTCCCTCAGTAGCGCCGTCATTCTGGCAGGCGACTTCAACAGCAAGCACATGATCTGGGGCTGCAATGCGACCAACCCGAAGGGCAACCACCTCTTCTCCCTCTCCGATGAGCTCAATTTTGACATCATCGCACCCAGCACCCCGACATACTTCTCCTATGACGTTGACCGCAGACCCGACATACTGGACTTGGCGCTTCTAAGGAACGTAACTCTCCAGTTGCGCTCACTAGAAGTGATCCATGAACTCGACTCGGACCACAGACCTGTCTTGATGAGACTAGGCCCTGACCCGACTGACAGACCCACCCGAACCAAGACCGTGGTGGGCTGGGAGCGTCTAGGCTCAGCCCTGGAAGCCATCAGCTCACCCGACCTTGATAGGATCCCTGACAATATAGTCACCCCCGACGACGTCACCCTCTCGGTAGACGCCCTCACTAGCCACCTCCGCACCACTATTCGTGAGTGTTCCAGGCAGATCCCAGTCGAGACCATGGATCGACGCTGGGCCCTGCCGGAGGATGCGAGGGACCTACTGAAGGCCAAACACGCCGCCACTAGGGCATACGACTCTCGTCCCTCCGAAGAGAACAGAGCCACTTTGCGGTATTACGAGCGTGCCGTAAAAAACCGCATAAGTGAACTCCGTAATCAGAGGTGGGAGAGCCTGCTTTCGGAGATCCAGCCAACCCACCAGGCATACTGGCGGCTGGCTCGAACTCTGAAATCCGACGTAGTGACAAACATGCCACCCCTCACCCGTCCCAATCTACCTCCTGCTTTCGAGGATGCGGAAAAGGCCGAGTGCCTGGCCGACAGCCTCGAAGCGCAGTGCAGCCCCAGCTTAGACTTGGTCGACCCTGCTCACCTCGATACGGTGAACAGAGAAGTCGAAGAAAGATCCTCCGTCCCCCCCACTGATACCCTCGAGCCTGTCACGGCCTCCGAGGTCGAGTCGATCATCAAGGGCCTCCACGCCAGGAAAGCCCCTGGTGCCGACGGCATCAGTAACAAAGTGCTCAAGCACTTCTCCGTCTCACTTGTATGTCTTCTAGTCAGCATCTTCAATGCGGCTATGAACAACTGCATGTTCCCCGAAACATGGAAGTCCGCCGACGTCATCGGCATCCATAAGCCCGGCAAGAAGGCTTCTGAGCCCTCTAGCTACCGTCCCATCAGTCTCCTCAGTACCCTGGGGAAGATCTATGAGCGCATCCTTCTGAAGCGCATCTGGTCCCATATAAAGGACAACAATCTCCTTCCCAACGAGCAGTTTGGCTTTAGGGCCAAACACTCTTGTGTTCAACAAGTACACCGCATCACGGAGTACATTCTCGAAGGCTTCAATAAGAAACCCAGTCACGGTTATCTTGTCAAGCCCAAGCCTCAGGGGACCGTAGCGGTCTTCCTGGACGTAGCGAAAGCTTTCGACAAAGTCTGGCACAACGGCTTGGTCTACAAGCTGTTCGCCAAGAAATTCCCCGACCGACTTGTATTTATAATACAAAACTTTCTCTCTTGTCGAAAGTTCTCCTACAAAGTCGAGGGTGCTCGCTCGGCCCCCCGCCCGATCTCTGCTGGAGTCCCTCAAGGCTCAGCAATGGCCCCCGTTCTCTACTCGCTCTATACGTGCGATATTCCTCGTTCTCCCAACGTTGAGCTTGCGCTCTTCGCGGATGACACCGCCCTCTACTCTAGAGGCTGGAAAAGGAACGTTCAGATGCTCGATATCCAAAGAGCTCTCTCTAAGCTCGGTGACTGGTTCAAGAACTGGGCCATCACTGTCAATCCCGACAAAAGTGCAGCCATGTACTTTCATCCCGAAAAGCTCAGGAGCAATCCGCGTAAGCAACTCACGCTTAACGGAAAGCCTATCCCTTGGGCCCCTACGGCCAAATACCTTGGCGTGACCCTTGATCGACAACTCAACTTCTCCAAGCACATCCAGATTGTCCGCAACCGTGCGGCCTTCTTCTTAGGACGACTCAGTCCTCTCCTCAATGCGCGCAGTAAAATGTCCCTTAGAAATAAGGTGACAATTTACAAAACGTGCATTCGCCCCGTTATGACCTACGCTTCCGTGGCCTTCGGTCACGCTTCCTCCATCGACCTGAACAAGCTTCAGGTCATCCAGAATAGGTTCATTCGCAAAGCAGTCGGAGCTAGCTGGTTTATGCGAAACTCTGACCTGCACTGCGACCTCGAACTCCCCTCCATTACCCAGTACATCAAGTACACTTCTCGCCGCTACTTTGATAGGGCTCCTCATCACCCCAACCCACTCGTAGTCCAAGCTTCGGACTACACGCCAGACACTACACACCCACCTCCTCTCCGTCGCCGCCCCAAACACCTCCTGGGCGACCCGGATGACCCCATCGCCGTAGTCACCTCTGCGGCGCTGGGGTCACCCGATCCGACAGCTCCCTGCAACAGGAAGTATTCCGTATTTGGTATAGGCGCCGGTTACCAAAGGCACACAGTCAGACACCGACCCCGCCGGCGAGGTCGAGGACCCTCAGGATCTGTTAGAAGATCGGTTAGATTCTCTCCAAATAGTCAACCAGCTCAACCTATTAGGGCCACAGGGCACACCCCTTCTGGGGTGCCCGGGCAAGTCTGATCTCCCCCGCCGGGTGACGGCCCAAGCCGAGGTCCGTACCTTCTCAGGTGCCCTTGCGCTAGTCACCCTATAACCTAATCTTAGGGCTCAGCCGCCTTCTGCGCTCGCCCATGCCCGGTAAGCTGTAGAGGCCTCAGAGGCCAACAGCTCTTAGTCATTCAAAAAAAAAAAAAAAAAAAAAGCGACCGGCGCCTCACTTGCCACCCACCACCTCGCCGTAGAAGACGTTTCGTAAGAGAAACCTCCTCCTCCGACGTACCAGCGGTAAACCACTATTCAAGAAGCGACCAAAATTGAAGGATTCATGGAAAGTCGAGTTTGTTTGCATCACGGTGTTCTTCATTACTCCACAACATATTTATCTCGTAATTTTAGTGCGCGATTAGTCCCGTTGTATATAATAATAATGTATTCAAATCGCGAAGGTTTAAAACAACATTTGTTAACCGTTAAGGGTAGCGTAAGACGTCCACACACGTCCTACAGCTGATGGATGGAGTTTACCTGGCAGGTCTTGGCACCCCCGTCTCTGTCGCCATAGCAAAGCTGGGAGTTGTTGTCGAACCCGCTCCACCCAAAACGGTCGGGCAAGTACATCGATGTACATTCTTCTGCTGTGAACTTCGTCAACCGTGTCTGGAACAACAATACAAACTTTGTTCACTTGTAGCCCGAGATGGCACCGCAAGAACATCCTGCTCAGAGCGTACACGGTTCAAAAATGTATAATATTCTTCATAGGTATACAGTATCAAAAGGCCGGCACGAGTACGGGTAAGCTACCTTTTGCAGATAGTCCGAGGTATTGGTCAGATGGGGTAAGCTACCTTTTGCAGATAGTCCAAGGTATTGGTGAGACGGGGTAAGCTACCTTTTGCAGTTAGTACAAGGTATTGGTAAGCCGGTGTGAGTTAACTTTTGCATGTAGTACGAAGTATTCGTAATACGAGGTGAGTTAACTTTTGCAGATAGTCCGAGGTATTGGTCAGATGGGGTAAGCTACCTTTTGCAGATAGACCGAGGTATTGGTGAGACGGGGTAAACTACCTTTTGCAGATAGTACAAGGTATTGGTAAGACGGTGTGAGTTAACATTTGCAGGTAGTACGAAGTATTGGTAATACGGGGTGAGTTAACTTTTGCAGGTAGCACGAGGTATTGATGAGACGGGGAAAGCTACCTTTTGCAGAAAGTCCGAGGTATTGGTGCGGTAGGGCACCAGTCCCCAGCCGGTCGTCAGCGCGTGCTCGTCCGCTTCGTGCTCGGCTGCCGTGTGGAGGCACGCGGGCACCGTGTACTCGTCGATCGGGGCCCTGCGATCATCATACATCTAAATAAGTAAATTAAAATATAAAATATAAAAAATAAGAGAAATATTTTTTAGAAAATATATATATTATGGGACATCTTACACACGGTCTTTGAAACTAAGCGAAGCTATATGGCTGATATGGCTGACAGAGGCTGATATACCACATATTTTTAAATACATACTTATCTAGATAGTACCTATCTAAATAACACACAGATCAATCATATAAATACTTGCTCTGGGTGAGAATCGAATCCATACATCTTTGACCCAGTGAAAGACAAGTCAAGGGCAATAACCACTGCGCCACCGAAGTCACAAACGTGTGGATTTGTAATCACTAAGCATGCGATTTACCTACCAGGCGGGCAGCCCTAGCGCGAGTTATGTACTGCGTGGCCGCGCGGGGCTGTAGGCTTAAAAAACAAGTTTCTGTTTAAGTAGTCTAAAAATCCATAAAGGACATGTCCACAAAATTAATGGAACCTGGTACATTAATGTTACGAGATGGGTTCTCTGATAATCAGTTAAAACGCCGATTATTCACTTTGCACTTTATTGCACAAAATCACGATACGCACGACACAACTGTTCGCACAAACACTTCACACTGGCACTGATATTCACACAAACTAGTCACTCCACAATCACTGGTACTGCACTTGAACACGAGATATTTTCGCTTCGACGGTAAACGAAAAACTAGTCCCCAAGAGTCGGCCGGCGTATTTATATCCGTTATTAGCTACAGTCTCGAACTTATACTGCGTCACAATAATAATCAAAAAATGTAATTACAGCACTCGTTACACCTCGAGAAAGTAAAAGTTATTCTAAGTTTATTTTATCAGTTACATAAAAACAAAAACGAGCCCTCCATGTTTGATGCTATAACGTCTTAAAAAATAAAGCTAATAAAAAATAAAAATAAATCGATAAACGCCGGCTGCACGCACAAAAAAGTATGACTGATCATGACGCGCAGAGCTGAACGTTCAAGCGAGAGCGTAGAACAAGCGATAGAGAGGCACGATTGGCCTAAGCATTCGGCTTGTTTCAGTTATTGATTCAATAGTGTTTTCCTTTAACGTTATTACGTAAAATAATCGTCCTTGAACCGACTTTCTGCCTAAATAGTAAATAACTCACGGTCTTTGAAGCTCTATCAACGCGATGTTATGGTCAGTGTAGGGCGGATCGTAGTCAGGATGGCTGTGTATTTTCTTCACTCGACGCCTGTTCCGGGGAATCAGCGCGGAGAGCTGGAGCGCATCCAGCTGCACATACGTCACTGCACCGCTAGAAAATTTATAATTATTATTCGTTAATAATTATTTTTCACCATAAATGACAATACCAACTTTTACTACGTACAGAATTGACAACATTTCAAATTTTTAACATAGTAATATTTATTTATTATCTGAAAGAATATTGCAAAATAACATATACGTATTTTTTATTTTTCCAATACGACTTATATTTTCCGTAAAATTAAGTTTTGAAAAGTAGCGTATTCTAAAAGGACGTAACTGCAAAACTTAGTACTCATAAACAATTTTACTGAAGCCACATTAGAAAAAAATAGGTGCTAGCGTTACTGTCACTGTCAATGCCAATCAAGCCGTCACAATTCACAACAAATAGGCCGGGAGGTCAGCGCAAAAAGTCCACTATGTACAGCGGTATACTATGGGAAGAAAAATAAAAAAAATGTTTAACAACTGCCAATCACCTGAAATATGTAACAGGGTCTGCCATACAGGCTTTAAATTAGCACCACTTAAAAGAAGAAGAATAAGTAGTAGGTAAACGGATTCTTCCACCAAATGCTATGGAACTCAGCTGACTGACTCCAGGGTATTGATGTACACCATTTTGATAACTTAATACCAATAATTCAGCTTTTGGAAAGTATTTGCATTTTTTTGCGTTTACCTCTAGGGCTAAAGCATAATAAGTAATTTGAAAATGACACTGACATTTTTCTTTTTAAACTACAATTTATGTGTCAACACTGTCAGTGTTAACTGTCATTTTATATTGCTAGTATTTTTTTATCATTGGCAACTGTACTTTTAGTATAAATCCCGAAACGGCTTGGTTGAGAGTTTTTATCTAATATCTTAGCAGTTACTACACTAAAAATTTTGGAAAAATGAGCATTATGATCAGCATCCCGATATCTCGAAATGGTTTTGGAATTTCATAGCCTTATGAAATATGAAAACTTGTCAATTCGAATAGTTCGCATGGATCGATGGAATGATTTTCACATTTTTGTAGATTTATCAAAAATTGCTTAGCTGATTTCGACAAGATTAACAAGGGATACCCCTAAAGTATGACCTACCAACCAGAAAAGAATGAGCTTTTTCCGGGAGCCAATTAAAAAAATCGTTTAAAATAGGTTCAATAGATGTCACTCTACTGTGAGTGTACACCAAGTTGTTCACAAAAATTAAGGATTAACACTTTATTTTTGGTTGTACACGTTCATTTATATTTGTTGTCATTTCATTGATGGTTGACATTTGTTTGACAGCTACACATTGCTCTCGAATCTCGATCTCGGTGCACTGTTTTCATTTTTCGCTGCCCAAATTGTTATCTTGTTTTTTGTCAAAATGTACATAAACACAAATCATGGTGGGCGTTGGTGAGATGTCAAAATATATGTTATGTCATGTCAGATGAAATCGTTCCATTTCTTCTAAAAAAATGTCGAATATTTTTAAAGACATCGTTGTCCAACTTTTAAATCAGTATTTTGTAAATTGTTTACCACAATTAATTTAATTTTATCAAAAACTTGTTTGTTGATGTATGAGTAATAGTATACTGATTAAAAATAAAATTGCATTGGAAAGTTTATGTAAAGTAACGTTCCGTTTCACGTACTACGGAGAACTCAGTTGTACACTGACGATACAACGCCATCTGTTGAGCATTTTTTATATATTTTTTTTTTCTTAAAATCAGTTATCAGAAAAAGCCTCATTACCGAAATTGGACAACTCTGTATAAAAATATGCGTGGTCAAACAAAAAATAAAAAACAAATTTAAGCGTCGACTTGAGAACCTCTTCCGTTGTTTCGTCGGGTAACCGCATCCCTGGTGGGGCAGATTCCACTGGTCTAAAAAGTGAATGGAATCTGCCCCACTCGACTCATCTTGGTGGGGCAGATTCCACTCAAAAAAATGAAGGAGTGGAATTTGCCCCACCAGTGGGGCGCTTTGGTGGGGCAGAGTGGAAGCACTCGGTTAATATTGTGCCGAAACAGGGGCTTGACTATGTGCAAAAAGAGAACCGTCGTGTAGTTACGGTGAACTAAAACTAAGATGGTAATTAGAAGCCAAAGTACCGACTACACTAATTGGTAGTACTTGGTAGACGCGAGTACTGATGAAAACTGAATTGATATCTTCCAAATATCAAACCCTTTTTACTTTCCCTTTTTGACTTCCAAAAAGGAGGAGGTACTATGTTCGTCGGTATGTATTTTTTTTGTGTACGTTCATCGGTGTTTTCGCCAATTGTGAACCGATTTAAAAATACTTTTTTAGTTCGAAAGATTGGAATGGAAAGGATTGGTATCAACATCAATGGCGAATACATCACTCACCTTCGATTTGCCGACGATATCGTGGTCATGGCAAAGTCTATGGAAGAACTCAGCACGATACTCGAAGGCCTCAATCGAGTCTCTCAACAGGTGGGTCATAAAATAAACATGGACAAGACAAAGGTCATGTGTAATTCTCATGTTGTACCCACCCCTATTTTAGTTGGGAACTCGGTTCTTGAAGTCGTTGACTCGTACGTCTACCTAGCACAAGTAGTCCAGTTAGGTAGATCCGACTTCAAGAAAGAGATCAATCGCCGAAACCAACTCGGTTGGGCAGCGGTCGGAAAATTGCGTATCGTCTTCTCGTCCGACATACCTCAGTGCCTCAAGTCGAAAGTTTTTGACCAGTGTGTGTTGTCATTGATGACTTATGGCACAGAAGCGTGGTCTCTCACTATGGGCCTTATTAGTAAGCTCCAAGTGGCCCAACGAGCTATGGGATATGCTGCTTATCTGCGAGATCGAATCAGGAATGAGGAGATCCGTAGAAGAACCAAGGTTACCGACATAGCCCAGCGGATTGCCAGGTTGAAGAGGCAACGAGCAGGGCACATAGCGCGGAGAACTGATGACCGATGGGGTCGAAAAGTTCTCGAGTGGAGACCACGTACCGGCAAGCGCAGCGTGGGACGTCCACCCACAAGGTGGACGGATGACCTTATTAGGACCGCAGGATCGCGCTGGATGCAAGCCGCTACCAACAGGTATTATTGGAAATCATTAGGGGAGGCCTATGTCCAGCAGTGGACGTCCTATGGCTGAAATGATGATGATGAGTTCGAAATATAATACTTTCGAAGTGGTCCCATTCAAATTTTACCAATATCAGCTGTTTTTTGATGAATCATCAAAAATGTACGTAGTTGTCACATCGATTTGTGCAAATTATTAAAATTCTGTTGTAGGTACACGGTGGAAGTCGGTGTTGCAATTTTTTGAGAAAAATATTATAGTTGTA
Organism: Hypomecis punctinalis; assembly: GCA_949316475.1. Lineage (NCBI taxonomy): Eukaryota > Metazoa > Arthropoda > Insecta > Lepidoptera > Geometridae > Hypomecis > Hypomecis punctinalis. The sequence continues at coordinate 6,947,938 of OX438822.1, forward strand.
CTAGCAATGACAGAGCAGTGTTGTCATCGTAACAAAACTAGTAAAATGGCGCACGGGCGACCTCACCTACGACGCTTCTCTTTTTGCACGAAATCTTTTTTTTTGTAGTCATAGCGATGTGAAACAATACCCCGGATTCAGTCAGCTGAGATGCTTAGCGTTTGGTGGGGATACAGGTATGAATCTTTAGAAAAAAAAATATGAGTGTTTTGCAACTACTTTTAAACGCTGAAAATCAAACGCTAAGCATCTCAGCTGACTGAATCCGAGTCCACCCTCATGACTACCTAATACCAAATAATAGCTTTTAGAAAGTAGTTGCATTATTGCGGTTACCTCCCGGGCTACTAACTTACACGTCATGCCGGTTCGTGCAGTGCGCCGCCGTCAGCACGAACTTCTCGCTGACGAGCGCCCCACTGCACAGCCACCACAGTCGCGCAGGTTTACTCCCGTACCCGAGCGCTACCTGGAACCATATGTGATATTTTTTTTATTTTTACAAGCTTTTATTTAACTAGCAATAGATGTACCTATGTTAGAATGTACCTATGTTAGAATGTACCTATGTTAGAATGTACCTATGTTAGAATGTACTTATGTTAGAATGTACCTATGTTAGAATGTACCTATGTTAGAATGTACCTATGTTAGAATGTACCTATGTTAGAATGTACCTATGTTAGAATGTACCTATGTTAGAATGTACCTATGTGGAATCTTGCAAGTTAAATATAACAAAAAATTTCATGTGCAATGTAACCAAGACAAGATCACAATTCGCACTATCAATAAGTTGTCAGATCTAACGTAGAGATGCTTTCTTCTTCTTCTTCTTAGTTTTGGCGTCGCATTATTGTGCATTTGCCAGTGTCAAGTATTAAGTTTTAATAATTTTTGATATATTATCAAAATAGTCACTGTCATAGTCTCGTCATAGTCCAATAAAGTCGCGGTCAAGTCCAATCATAGTCCAAGTCATACCTCCGTAAAGCAGTGGAGACTTTACTAGAGGCGTCTATGGAGTTTTGGTAACAACACGGAAGAACATGATAAGTCACATTATATCACTTGCCTACACTCATGCACGTAAATCAGCTCATAATCAACGAAATACCACCATTTTTCACTAATTATCACTGATAAAAACACAAGTTTAACAAAATAATACAATGAGGCCACATGATTTTTCCGCGTTCCCGCTAAAACTCGAGATGCTTTTTACTCGATACGCCTTAACTCTACAAATCTTTTACAAACTCTACACATTAGTCAATATATGTGACTTGGCCGTTTTGTACAGTTATAACAACATCAACGCGCAACTTTATGTACCTAACCTTCAGCCAGGATTGGATATTGTGCACCTCGAAGCTAACTTCACATACGCCGACTTGTATGATTTGGCCTACAAAATAGTGGTGTGGCCGTGGTGGTACAGTGGTAGTGACAGCCGTCTTACAATCGAGAGGTTGTGAGTTCAAAACCCGGTCCGGTACCGGTATATGTACGGGTTTTCACACCACTGACTTTTCGGTGAAGTAAAACATAGTGAGGCACATGTCCGTAGAAGAAATTTCATGGCGTATGTGAATCCGCCAACTCGCATTTGGCCAGCGTGGTGGATATAGCCCAATCATCCTTTGTGGGTAGACCTACGTCCTGCATTGGACTACTAAATAGGTTTGTACTGCAGTCATCGCAGTCGCCAGCGCTACCAAACTCCGCGCGCTTTTCAAATTTGGAATGTTATTTATTATTTTTTTTTTCTTGCGGTGATTTGATCATTTATAATTTGATGAATATCAATATATATTTGTAAATAGCCTCTTGGTTTATCTTTTTCAACGATAACCTCAACTAAAAGTGAACCTAAGATATTTTAACTTCAGTGCTATTACTAAAAGGACAATATTAGTGCAGTTATAGTACAATATTACATTAATACCAAAATTGTAGCTTTTAGAATTTTTTGCATTTTTTGCGCTTACCTCCCGGGCTAATAGATAGAGCAGAATAATCTCACCATGTATGGCAATTCGTCGCGCACCGCGACCGAGGTCCCGCCGAGCTGGTCCTTGTCGTGGTGGCAGCGGTCGGTGCGCACGTGGTTGGCGCCCAGCACCGGGCTCCAGACGCACGGGTACACTGCTCTGCTTTGATATTCCACGCATTCTGGAATTTATACAAATATCTATACCTACTATATAAATAAATAAAATGAATTTTAGGAGATATTTTATACACGGTCTTCTGATCGCAAACTAAACAAAGCTTGTGACACCTATGGCTGCCAGAGACTGATATACCACATATTATACTACATATTTTCAATACATACTTTTATAGATAGACTAACACAATACTCAATCAAACCTACCATTCATTTTAAAAACCTTATTCAACAATACCTCATACTGTACAAAGAGTAGGTACTAGAAATCTTAGCCTAAGTTAGTCAGTGCACTGCGTGAATGCCACCATTACCATTCAACCCCTTTATACATGTATGGGATCTACCCCATAAATATCTACACTGTTTTGAAAATTTTACATACTCAAAATTGAGATCTATACAGAAACTCAATTTCTTGTAATTTGTTATACAATGTGTTTGTCTACCGGTGTCGGAGCCTTAAGCGATGACATCTATAGCAAATTTTGAACAACTTTTACTATGGGACCAACTCTGAAAACGTAAAAAAAAAACTGCTGTTCCATACGATTTTTTATAGACTTTCAACAAAAATTATGAAAAAGCTGTTTTTTCGTTTTCAGAGTTGACCCCACAGTAAAGGTGGATCAAAATTTGCCATAGATGCCACCGCTTAAGGCTCCGACACCGGTAGACAAACTTGTTGTATAAATGCGGTAGTTAAAATGTTTTGTACATTAGGATGGACGGCCGCACAAACAGACGTACAAACGGATACCTACTATGTTAGGGTGTTCTAATTTGTAATAAGTTATTTTATGTATTTAGTTAAATTGTAATTAGTATTTATGTTATCGAAAACCTTTGTAAAAAGACGATTCCAAGAGCATGTCCATAAGTCCAAAGAATAAAATTTTTGATTTGAAACGGACGGACATAACGAAGTTATAAGGGTTCTGCGTTTTACTACGGAACCCTAAAGAGAGATTACTTTTTGGCCGTTTTGTCATTTCTGAAGTGAAAACTCTAAAGGCATGTAAATATGACAGTGTTTACAAGTTTTTTTTTTCGGAAAGTACGGGATTAAGTCACATAGTTGATAGCATTTTACAAAATTTTGCTATTACTCGTTAGGGGCCCCGTATCATTGAAACGGCTGATATGGCGTACTAGTAACCAGTAATCTAATACAAGTAGTACTAGTAACCAGTAATCTAATACAAGCAGTACTTGTAACCAGTAATCTAATACAAGTAGTACTAGTAACCAGTAATCTAATACAAGCAGTACTTGTAACCAGTAATCTTATACAAGTACTACTTGTAACCAGTAATCTAATACAAGTAGTACTTGTAACCAGTAATCTAATACAATCAGTACTTGTAACCAGTAATCTTATACAAGTAGTACTTGTAACCAGTAATATAAGACAAGTAGTACTTGTAACCAGTAATCTAATACAAGTTGTACTTGTAACCAGTAATCTAATACAAGTAGTACTAGTAACCAGTAATCTAATACCAGTAGTACTTGTAACGAGTAATCTAATACAAGTAGTACTTGTAACCAGTAATCTAATACCAGTAGTACTTGTAACCAGTAATCTAATACAAGCAGTACTTGTAACCAGTAATCTAATACCAGTAGTACTTGTAACCAGTAATCTAATACAAGTAGTACTTGTAACCAGTAATCTAATACAAGCAGTACTTGTAACCAGTAATCTTATACAAGTAGTACTTGTAACCAGTAATCTTATACAAGTAGTACTTGTAATCAGTAATATAAGACAAGTAGTACTTGTAACCAGTAATAGTTACACAATTCGAATAGTTAGCTCGAATTGATGTACTTACACAATTGTTCCATTATTGTTGATTTTTCAAAAACGGCTCAGCCGCTTTCGATAAAATTTTAATGAAACCACAATGACACGTGGTTTCTACTTCTTACAACTAAAAGAGATTTTTTGATTCGGTTTACAAGTGGCGAAAATATCGATGAATATACAAAAAAAAATACGAGTACATACAGACGATCATGAACCTGTTTTTTTTTTCAGTCTACCCGTGACCGCGACCGATGCAACTCGGTCGAAACGTCGGGATGATGATTTTATTTATTTTGTAATTTTAGTGCGCGATTAGTCCAGTAGTACATAATAATGATCATAGAACCTCGTACTTTTTGGAATTTGGTTAAAAAGAATAAGGTACTCACTGTCCCAAGCCAGCTGTCCGTTCGGCGGAGCGGCCAGAGATGATGAAACGGGCTCGCATTGGCCTTTTGCTTCGAAAGAATCAGAGTAGTCGTCTATAACCTCAGTTGTCGACGACGCGGGAGCGCTGTGGAGCGAACAGACAAGTGAAGTCGATATTTAATACATGTGGTGAGTTTTACAATTTGTAAAAGTACAATTTGGCTTCTTGATAATGTTAACGAATAAAGTAAGGACATGGGTTTAACCATCAATGTTGCAAAAACCAAATACTTATTGATCTCTAAGAAACCACAACAAGACTCCAAGCTTTACAAATTTACAGAGACAATAGAACAGAATTAGTGGAAAGGGTCGCTTAGTCCAAGTATCTGGGAAGTTGGATGAATGAGAGTGGGGATCATGTGCCTTCTTCAGAAGAAAAGTTTTGTGTGACAGAGACCTGAGTCTAGACTTAAGACTACGCATAGTACGTTGCTACATTTTTAGGTCCTATTATACGCTTAGAAACATGGACACACAACATTTGACAAAGAAGCTGGAAGCGTTTGAAATGTGGATCTACCGCCGTATCTTGAGGATCTCATGGCGTGACCGAATTACCAACGTTGAGGGACTAAGCAGGATAGGAGTAAATATTTTCTTGGCTTAAGAAGAATATGGAGCTTATGAATACCACTAAACATCGGAAAATGTCCTACTTTAGTCACATCATGAGAAATGACAAATACAAACTACTCCAGCTCATCATCCAGGGAAAGATGTCGGAAAAAAAGTACTGACAGAAGGCGCCACTCATGGTTAATGAACTTGCGGGACTGGTTCGGCTGCAATACGACCTCATTATTTAGAGCACCAGCTTCAAAAATTAGAATTGCCCTGATGTTGTCTAACCTCCTATAGGAGTGGAACTACAAGAAGAAGAAGGTGGGCACGTCGGTGTTGCGCCGCCATAGTGCGACTTACGAGCCAAGGCGAAGTTTCGTTGTACGTGCTCAGACCAAATAAAAAAATCAAGACAGAATGTTGAGAAACAAACAAGTGAAGCCGGCAAAACTACGCCTTGCCGTGTACAGACACAATTACACGTATAAGTAAACTACGCCTTGGCTTACCACTCGAACTATGACGGCGCAACACCAAGTGAACAGATAAGTGAAGTTGGTTTTTTTGTAGTTATTTTTAGAGCATATAGAACACTGTAATGGAAGAAATAAATCTGCAAAGTTTCATTGTAATAATATTGGTGTTTCTACTGCATCAAGTTCTCGGTTTTCCTAACAAAAGGGACTTCCGCTTTTTGTTGCTCTGAGGCCCTTCCAGATCCGTCAGAAGACAAGGGCAAGCAAGTCATGTCTGATCTCCCCCGCCGGGTGACGGCCCAAGCCGAGGTCTGTACCTTCTCAGGTGCCCTTGCGCTAGTCACCCTCTAACCTAATCATAGGACTTAGCCACCTTCTGCGCTAGCCCATGCCCGGTAAGCTGTAGATGTAGAGGCTTCAGTGACCAACAGCTATGTCATCTTTGTGCCCTAATTTTTCGTAAATCGAGCACCCCACAGTTTTTTACATTAGTATTAATATTTTATGCTCATTATTATTTTCTACCTACATTGAAAATTATTTTACACTCTTTAGTTTAATATGCTATGAAAGCGTGTTCTTTAGTTTTTTTTTTAACTATATTTATCTTTCACTTTCTAGTAATCGAATAAACGCAGTGTCACCTGTCTTAAATAGGTGTGAAAAGTTTAAACAAAATCTGATTGCTCAAAGTAGGGTAAAATTGAGCTCAAAAGGGTTGGTTACAGGCAAGCAAGCAAACATACAGGTGAAACCAACAAAAGCGTGTTAAAAAAACGTTGCTCCGAGGCCTCCATACATCTAAATTAGGCCCTGATCAAACATCTTGGAGGCCGTGAGCCCAATCCATCTTGACTGACGGTCAGTTAACGCTGCGCGAGGATCGAGTTATCCGCAGCTTGTAGCTGACGTCACAGCCGACAAGATGTTTAATTCGGCTCATAAATGCACCTAATATACCTCGAGGTAGTCAGAACTGGCGTTACAGCGGTTGTTACAGTGTTTGTTGACGTAGATGATGATGATGATGAAACGCAGCAGACGATAGGATCGGCGAGAAACACACAGAGCTGAAACAAAAACAACGTGTTGCACTCCGGGAGTGCCGGCAGAAGTGAAAACTTGAACATAAAGCCGCACGTTGATTGGTTATTTCGCAGCTTGTAGCTAACTTCACATCCTTCAACTTGTTTGGCGCGCACTGTATCATTTATGTGGTAAAATACAATATCACACGCACACTCGCGCATTTTTTTTACTAAGAGCTGTTGGCCTCTGAGGCCTCTACAGCTTACCGGGCATGGGCGAGCGCAGAAGGCGGCTGAGCCCCAAGATTAGGTTATAGGGTGACTAGCGCAAGGGCACCTGAGAAAGTGCTGACCTCGGCTTGAGCCGTCACCCGGCAGGGGAGATCAGACTTGCCCGGGCACCCCAGAAGGGGTGTGCCCTGTGGCCCTAATAGGTTGAGATGTTTGATTATTTGGAGAGAATCTAACCGATCTTCTAACAGATCCTGAGGGTCCTCGACCTCGCCGGCGGGGTCGGTGTCTGACTGTGTGCCTTTGGTGACCGGCGCCTATACCAAATACGGAATACTTCCTGTTGCAGGGAGCTGTCGGATCGGGTGACCCCACACAGAGAGACCACACAGAGCGCCACAGAGGTGACTACGGCGATGGGGTCATTCGGGTTCGCAGAGGTGACTACGGGGCACACTCGCGCAAGCGCCCTGCGCCGCTTAAATGATACAGCAGGACCAGGCATACCTAAATTTTCGCCGCGCGGTAGAATGAGAGGAGAGGATACGCGGCGTAGGAGAGGATGCTTCCTCTCTTACGCAGCGCCGGCGGTGTAGGTACTCTCCCTCCGTCTTACGATTTCTCGCACAAGTCCTGACGGGGTTTTAACATTATTGTCCATCCCATAGTGCACGACGTCGTTAAAGAAGTTTTCACTTCAAAATATTAAAATTAGCAAAACCCCAACGCAATATTTAATAATTATTATTATTTATTTAACGAAACTTGTTTCTCTCTCCTGCAACATGAGGTTTACTTAGCACAGGCCAAAACCAACTGCGTTAGTATCTGAATCTAGGTATAACATTATTTGAATTGAACATGTACCTACATACGGTTAGGTTATGAATGGAATGGAATTCCGTTATTTCTTTGAATAAGACAATGGTCAATCCTATAAAAAGTTGATGGGAATCAAAGCTGTTGGAAATCAAATTTTAAACAACTTTGATGTCGATAATTTTAATGAAATATGAAAATAACACATACATACATAACACAAGTTCTGGAAGAAACAAAATGGCTCCATTGTCTTGTTCAAAAAAATATCGATCCTATATAGAAAAATTTGATGAGAATCAAATTAAGGAATCAAAGTTAGGAAATCAAATTTCAAACAACTTTGATTCCAATAATTTCTGATGAAAAATTGAAATAACACAAGTTATTGAAGAAACAAAATGGCTCCAGTGTCTTCAAATATGGAGCTACAAAATCCCACCTTTTAATTAACTGAATGAGCTCCCAGTTAGGGTAATGCGAAAAACTGACCGTGTCTGCCCACCTTAACATTGTTGGCGAAATATAATGATTAGCGACTTTACTTGTGGTGCCTTGTGGATTTTGATATCGTGGAGTGCGTCAGGGCAATTTCTGATGTTTGTGCAAACGCCTGGAGCGCCTTCCTTGGTGCAGTTGTCGCCTAAAAAATAAAACAATTCATTATCATAACCGTTATGCCCAGCGGATACGCAATTTGAAATGGCAGTAGGCAGGGCAGATAGCTCGAAGGACTGATGACCGGTGAAGTCAAAAATTCTCGATTGGAGTCCACGTAACGGTAAGCGCAGCGTCACCGTACTATCAGCCGTACACCTTGTGAGTCGTCGTCAGGACGTCGACCCACAAGGTGTACGGCTGTGATAGCTTATAGCTATAAACCGCCGGTTTTATAAACCGCAAGCTAAAAGCCGCTACCAACCGGTTCAATTGGAGACAACCATTGTACACAGTTAAGCAATAAGGTATCATTCTATTCTATTGAAGATCTATAGGGTAGGCATATGTCCAGCAGTAGACATACTATGTGGAGTAAGGACTTGTAGAGTTAAAAGTTTGACTCTACATAAGATCTGACAACTTTTTGAAAGTGCGAACTGTGGTCTTGGCTATATTTCACATGGATATGTTTTGTTGGATATACTTTTTGTAATGAAATATACATATATCAATAATTTCCTTTATCAGCATTAAGTTTATATAAGTGCCTTAATTTGAAAACGTTAATTTAATTTATTTTCTTGTCGCCTCTAGGAATATAACGTACACTAGAGATGATCAATGTTTTAAAAGTTTCATGTGTAATAAAGATATTTTTAAATTTAAATTTAGTGGACATAATATGGATGGCAGATGGGTGGATGACCGGTTTAATTTAATTTCGAATTCAGTGCTCGATTGTAACGGAGTAAACCTGTTAAGTTAATTATTCTTAACTACACTGGCCTAAAATATAATTTCATTAAGTATATTTGCGGTTCAAAGGCATCCTAGTTTACATTGTTTTTTCTTTTAATAATCGCTTTACACGATTAAAGGTAGATTAGAGTAATAAAAAGAATAATTATCTTCCGCAAAAAATGGAAATGTTGTTTTTAGTTGTAGATGTTTTTAACAAGGTTAAGTAAGAATTTTATTGTTTTAATTTTCTGTTATGGTGTGAAACAATAAAGAATTATTTATTTATTTATAGTTCGCTCAAATCAATGTATATTTTTACATGAATTTTGATTTTCCAAAAACGACTCAGCCGATTTAGTAAATTTTAAATGGGGCCACCTCGGGAGGATATCTTTTAGAACAAAATAAATCAGACGAACATAGAACCTCCTAAAAGAAGTAATTTATAAAAGTACAATTATTTCCTTTGAAGGAACTGACGAAAGGAACCACAAACAAACGTTTGATTTGTAGGAATAAAGTTATCAGTTTCCTTGTAATTCAAAGTTCGCTCGCTAGTCGCTTGGTCTCACTCTGTCTGCTACATAAAAGACGAGACAGAAATCAAAGCAAGCTAACTTTATTTTACAGTAAAAAACAAAATAGAAATAAACCAACCTTCCTTGATGCTTTCGGCAAGTAATACTAACAACAACATCAGAAATAGTTTTAAAAATAACACCTCCATAGTATAACTCATCCTTGTAGCTAATCCGTTGACTTTTGTCATAACATGGAAATATTAAATCTTTAAAATACTTGACACATTAAAACTTTTCAACACAAGCGTGAGCGTTCGTGGCACTTGTCAGACTGTCTCAAATCTCAATGCTTGTTAATTGCTAATACTTACAAGCTCAGGGGTGCGTTTACGCACTCCAGACTAAGATAAAAACTAACTTGACCAAGTCTATGTCACCCGTTTAGGGCATACGTCAGGCGAAAAAACCTCCTGGCTAAAAATTAATCTATCCCGTTTACGCACTCCCACCGGCATAATTTTTATCCTGACTAGGCTAAGTTTTATCGAGGTTTTTGGGTAGATAAATTTTATCTTGTCTCTGATTGGTCAGCTAGTTGTCATCGAACCGAATTTAACAGATCGTTCAAGAATTTGACGGGCTCGCTGCGGGATCGAATCAGAAATGAGGAGATCCGCCAACGAACCAAAGTTACCGACATAGCCCAGCGGATTATCAAATTCAAGTGGCAATGGGCAGGGTACATAATTCCAAGAACGGATGGCGGTGGCGCCGTACAGTTCTCGAATGGAGACCACGGACCAGCAAGCGCAGTGTAGGACGTCCACCGACTAGGTGGACTGACGATATAACAAAGATCGCAAGAACGCGCTGAATGCATGCCGCTTCCAACCGGCCTTATTGGAAATCCATGGGGGAGGCCTATGTCCAGCTGTGGACGTCCTACTGCTGATAGATAGATAGTGGAGGTATAAGCTTGAAGATTCAGTTATAGAGATGTCTCGCGAGGTGTAGTGTTCGGAGAACGACATAAACAAGTATTTAAAACCAGTTTCAAGGTGACTCTGAAGAACAACAGGAAAATGATACTAAAATATAATCACTACATAGTATAAAACAAAGTCGCTGTCGCTGTCTGTCCGTCCCTATGTATGCTTAAATCTTCAAAACCACGCAACGGATTTTGAAGCGGTTTTTTTAAATAGAAAGAGTGATTCAAGAGGAAGGTTTATATGTATAATACATGCATAATATTGTAGAGGAACACTGATAAATTTACAGGTTTCTAATGTGATGTCGTAAATAAACACGTTTTTTTGGGCTTACATTGCAAACGCTGACTGAACCCCACGAGATAAATCAAAATAATGTACTACGGTATTGTACACCTTAAAAAGGTCAACAAAAAAGTCCGCGATGGTATATGGCCCACAATAACCATTTTTTATTCATTACATTTTACGGGAAAAAATTATTTAGAAAGTTATTTTAGGCAATACATAATTAATGCTTATCCAATTAAGTACCTTAAATACATTGTCCATTCAATATAGATCAATATGGCCTTTTACAGCATGTAATTTAAATAAATGTTTTCGAAGATATTACAGATTTAAAATGCAGGGACATATCGGTGCGGCGCGGGCGGTAGCGGCCCGGCCGGCGCGCGGCGGACGTTTGTATTTACGTGTGTGTGTGGGTATGTTTGTAATGAATAAAATCTAAAACTACTGTGCCGATTTTAAAAATTCTTTCACCGTTGGAAAGCTATATTCACTTTTAGTAACATAAGTTATATTTATTGCTAGAAAAGATTACGAATCCTTACTAAAACTTAAGTAACGTAACCCAACGTGTAAAAAAATGTCTTAATTAAAACGTGTTTCGTTGCATGCGCAGAGGAAACTATTGATGATAGAACAAAAGTCTGTTCTACAATATTAAAGAACATTTCAATATCTTCATCTTCATCTTCAAAAAAAACTTCGCAATACCATAATGTCCAACTACTATCATTCGGTCACAATAACTTATTACTTTTTAAAAGTTAATAGAAATACCGACCAATATTCGACCATGTTATTCATACTTCTGTTTAAATCCTTATCCAAATAAATCATAATGTTTTCAAGACTGTTTCAATTTATATGTATAAGTAAATTGTTTTTTGAATCGTTCAAATCGGCTATTCCGAAACACTTACGAGTAGATAATTTTTTAAGTCATAGAAATATAAATAAAAATAGGTAAAAAAACTTTTTAAGTTAAACGGTTTTATGTTAAACATACATTGCAATGTTTAAGATAAATGTACTAAAAACAAAAAAATAATAAAATAGATACAGTCGTGGGAATTATAAACATATGCATAGACTAGACTAAAATAAAACCGTGGGGCACGTCAATTGTCTACAATCGTTGATTAAAATGTTTGTTTTGTAATGTTACACTATAATTAGGCAGTAGTTCAACCGACAACTATGGACGTGTGATAAGTAGGGCTAGAATGTGGAAACAAGCTAGCAAGCTCGATTATAAGCGAGTTTTAGGGTTTCATAGTGGTGAGCGAGTAGTACTTTTATCATATTTTTTGTTTTGTCGATTAAAGACAAACTACGAGCAGTGAAACGATTCCTCGCCAGCCAGCAGTGTGAATGTCCAACGATAAACTAGTTGAAACATCTCTTTTATTTACATGGAGTGTATAACTATTGGGATTTCCATGAGCAAGAAAATATTAAGTAATTTCCTCACCTTCTGCGGGCCAACTGCCTAACGATGAATTAAACGATTCTTCTATCGCACAGTAAGTCGATAATTTGTAGACATTTGACGTGCCCCACGGTTTTATTTTAGTCTAGTCTATGCATATGTTTATAATTCCCACGACTGTATCTATTTTATTATTTTTTTGTTTTTAGTACATTTATCTTAAACATTGCAATGTATGTTTAACATAAAACCGTTTAACTTAAAAAGTTTTTTACCTATTTTTATTTTCTAGTTTTTAGTTTTTATTTCGCATTCTGTTTAATTCATTTAGTGCTTCATTATTGCAAGGTTTCTTGCCCGTTAGTTTATTGCAGTCCAACTCCTCTATACGTAGTCCTTGCAAAGATCTTACTCTACTAAGAGCCACGTAGGCTTAACCTTCTTCAAACAGTTTCGCACCTAAGTATACGACTGCGTGATCCACAGTGCTGCCCTGCATTTTATGTATTGTAGAAGCTCATGATAGTATTAAAGGCAACATTCTTCTTTCAGCCGTCCCGTAATTGTACTTAGCTGGAAACTGTATGGCTTTCGGGTGTATAAGATGTACTCCGTCTCTTGTGAAATCAATTCGGACGGAAGGTACATCTGTTGCATACATCTGAGTTCGACGAAATTGAGGCCAAACGATTTCGTTGATGTAGCCTATAGCGCCATTTACTAACCCCTTTGAAACGTCAATATTGGACCGTAGCATGACTTTTGCCCCCACAAATATTTCCAGTTCCGCTGGTAAACCCCCATTTTTGTTGATATCAGCCGGTATTATAGTAGCTATATCCACATTGTCTGCATTTCGTGTGGCATGTACTAGCTGATACTGCGCTTTTATTTTGTAAATGCAAGCACCATTATTTCTGTACAAATTCAATACAGCAGAGTTGTGGTCCTTAACTTGTTGATTTGTGGGGTATACCCTCAACGCTTTGTTTATTGCAAACTCATCACTCGTGTCTTGAAGAAGTCTTCCCATTAAAATACTAAAATGTTGGGTTGTTAGCTCACCGACTCTCAAAGCATTCAAAATATCAATAGAAGTCTGGTCACCTTGCTGACGCATATTTTCAGTTAATTCACACAGCGTGAATAAACGCCAGAGATGTGTAGCTGGTTGGAGATGTTCTGGCTGTTTGAAAACAGGTGTTCCTGATCGTTTTATAGGAGGCAGTTGTAAAAGATCACCGAAAAGTAATACGTTTACTCCTCCAAAAAACTCATTTTCACAGTTCTTAATTTGCCTTAATCGAGCGTCCATCATGCATAACATTTGATAAGACACCATGGAAATCTCGTTGACAATCAAAAATTCTGTCTGATACCATTGTTGCCTCATTATTCGCAAATAGTTTCCGGACAGTGGTGACATACCTGTTATGCGACCGTCTTTCTGTACAGGCAATTTTAATGTACTGTGTATCGTAGCTCCATTTATTAATCTAGCTGCAACTCCTGTTAGTGAGCAGACTTTAACCGCATCCTTTGCGTAGCACCTATTAATTTGGTCTCGTAATAACTTTAATAGAAGAGTCTTGCCCACACCAGCTCCTCCTGTAAAGAATATTTTTTCTACCTGGCCTCATATTGCTCAGGTGTTTTTGACGCTAATCGTTCCCGTCGTTTCTGTAATCGACTATTTCTATCACCTTCACTTTCTTTAGCTCGTTTTGCTTTATACTTTTCGTTCGCTTTTTGAAGCCTTCGTTTACGTTGTGTTGCAGTTTCTGTTTTATTTGTGTTAGTATTTTTTATTTATTTTTTTTACCATTTTGTTCCCACGAGTAATGGACATTTAAACGGTCGACCCCCCCAGAGGTCCAATAGAGGGGCAAGGCTATATACAACAAGATGCGCCTGAGTCTTGAGGGAAAAACGCTAACGACATATCATTTTTAAACGGTTTTATTTAGCTCACCCCGTTTGTTTTATTATTTATTCTTGGGTCAAATTTAGTAAACACGTTGTAAAGACAAATTTCACCCTCTTTCTGTCAACCGATTAATCTGAAATTTTGTATACACTTTGGATTTTGGTGACAATACAATTATGTTTATTCATTATTATTATAAATTCAAGATGGCCGCCGCTACAAAATGGCGGATAATTTATGTTTTATTAATCCCATCAATATGGGTATCAAATGAAAGGGCTCAAAAAGTAGAATACAATATACTATAAAAAAAAAATCCAAGATGGCGGCCGCTACAAAATGGCGGATAACGTAGGTTTTATCAATCCCATCAATATGGGTATCAAATGAAAGGGCTCAAAAAGTAGAATACAATATACTATAAAAAAAAATCCAAGATGGCGGCCGCTACAAAATGGCGGATAACGTAGGTTTTATCAATCCCATCAATATGGGTATCAAATGACAGGGCTCAACAAGCAGAATACAATATACTATAAAAAATTGAAATCGAAGATGGCGGCCGCTACAAAATGGCGGATAACGTAGGTTTTATCAATCCCATCAATATGGGTATCAAATGAAAGTGCTCAACCAGTAGAATACAATGTACTATATAAAATTAAAATCCAAGATGGCGGCCTCTACAAAATGGCGGATAACTTAGGTTTTATCAATCCCATCAACATGGGTATCAAATGAAAGGTCTCAACAAGTAGAATACAATTTACTATGCAAAATTGAAATCTAAGATGGCCGCCGCTACCAAATGGCTGATAACAATTTTTTATCAATCCCACCAATATGGGTATCAAATAAAAGGGCTTGACAAGAAGAATGCAGTGCACTATACAACCTCAGTATTTAAGATGGGCGCAGCCACTAAATGGCGTATAATAATAAGATTTAAATTTAGAAATTGTATCTGTAATTTAGGTATCTGATTAATCCAGCCTGAATCCACCACCCAAGTCAAGATTTTGTATCGTGTTGAGGACTGTGTGGCGTTAGGGTGGCTAAAAATGATACGTCGTTAGCGGTACACCACCCAAGTTAAGGTGAAAGGTTAAAACGCGCCGAGAACTGTATGGCATTAGGGTGGATAAAAATGATATGTCGTTAGCGTTTTTCCCTCAAGACTCAGGCGCATCTTGTTGTATATAGCCTTGCCCCTCTATTGGACCTCTGGGAGGGTCGACCGTTTAAATGTCCATTACTCGTGGGAACAAAATGGTAAAAAAAATACTAACACAAATAAAACAGAAACTGCAACACAACGTAAACGAAGGCTTCAAAAAGCGAAAGAAAAGTATAAAGCAAAACGAGCTAAAGAAAGTGAAGGTGATAGAAATAGTCGATTACAGAAACGACGGGAACGATTAGCGTCAAAAACACCTGAGCAATATGAGGCCAGGTAGAAAAAATATTCTTTACAGGAGGAGCTGGTGTGGGCAAGACTCTTCTATTAAAGTTATTACGAGACCAAATTAATAGGTGCTACGCAAAGGATGCGGTTAAAGTCTGCTCACTAACAGGAGTTGCAGCTAGATTAATAAATGGAGCTACGATACACAGTACATTAAAATTGCCTGTACAGAAAGACGGTCGCATAACAGGTATGTCACCACTGTCCGGAAACTATTTGCGAATAATGAGGCAACAATGGTATCAGACAGAATTTTTGATTGTCAACGAGATTTCCATGGTGTCTTATCAAATGTTATGCATGACGGACGCTCGATTAAGGCAAATTAAGAACTGTGAAAATGAGTTTTTTGGAGGAGTAAACGTATTACTTTTCGGTGATCTTTTACAACTGCCTCCTATAAAACGATCAGGAACACCTGTTTTCAAACAGCCAGAACATCTCCAACCAGCTACACATCTCTGGCGTTTATTCACGCTGTGTGAATTAACTGAAAATATGCGTCAGCAAGGTGACCAGACTTCTATTGATATTTTGAATGCTTTGAGAGTCGGTGAGCTAACAACCCAACATTTTAGTATTTTAATGGGAAGACTTCTTCAAGACACGAGTGATGAGTTTGCAATAAACAAAGCGTTGAGGGTATACCCCACAAATCAACAAGTTAAGGACCACAACTCTGCTGTATTGAATTTGTACAGAAATAATGGTGCTTGCATTTACAAAATAAAAGCGCAGTATCAGCTAGTACATGCCACACGAAATGCAGCCAATGTGGATATAGCTACTATAATACCGGCTGATATCAACAAAAATGGGGGTTTACCAGCGGAACTGGAAATATTTGTGGGGGCAAAAGTCATGCTACGGTCCAATATTGACGTTTCAAAGGGGTTAGTAAATGGCGCTATAGGCTACATCAACGAAATCGTTTGGCCTCAATTTCGTCGAACTCAGATGTATGCAACAGATGTACCTTCCGTCCGAATTGATTTCGCAAGAGACGGAGTACATCTTATACACCCAAAAGCCATACAGTTTCCAGCTAAGTACAATTACGGGACGGCTGAAAGAAGAATGTTGCCTTTAATACTATCATGAGCTTCTACAATACATAAAATGCAGGGCAGCACTGTGGATCACGCAGTCGTATACTTAGGTGCGAAACTGTTTGAAGAAGGTTAAGCCTACGTGGCTCTTAGTAGAGTAAGATCTTTGCAAGGACTACGTATAGAGGAGTTGGACTGCAATAAACTAACGGGCAAGAAACCTTGCAATAATGAAGCACTAAATGAATTAAACAGAATGCGAAATAAAAACTAAAAACTAGAAAATAAAAATAGGTAAAAAACTTTTTAAGTTAAACGGTTTTATGTTAAACATACATTGCAATGTTTAAGATAAATGTACTAAAAACAAAAAAATAATAAAATAGATACAGTCGTGGGAATTATAAACATATGCATAGACTAGACTAAAATAAAACCGTGGGGCACGTCAAATGTCTACAAATTATCGACTTACTGTGCGATAGAAGAATCGTTTAATTCATCGTTAGGCAGTTGGCCCGCAGAAGGTGAGGAAATTACTTAATATTTTCTTGCTCATGGAAATCCCAATAGTTATACACTCCATGTAAATAAAAGAGATGTTTCAACTAGTTTATCGTTGGACATTCACACTGCTGGCTGGCGAGGAATCGTTTCACTGCTCGTAGTTTGTCTTTAATCGACAAAACAAAAAATATGATAAAAGTACTACTCGCTCACCACTATGAAACCCTAAAACTCGCTTATAATCGAGCTTGCTAGCTTGTTTCCACATTCTAGCCCTACTTATCACACGTCCATAGTTGTCGGTTGAACTACTGCCTAATTATAGTGTAACATTACAAAACAAACATTTTAATCAACGATTGTAGACAATTGACGTGCCCCACGGTTTTATTTTAGTCTAGTCTATGCATATGTTTATAATTCCCACGACTGTATCTATTTTATTATTTTTTTGTTTTTAGTACATTTATCTTAAACATTGCAATGTATGTTTAACATAAAACCGTTTAACTTAAAAAGTTTTTTACCTATTTTTATTATCCACCCTAATGCCATACAGTTCTCGGCGCGTTTTAACCTTTCACCTTAACTTGGGTGGTGTACCGCTAACGACGTATCATTTTTAGCCACCCTAACGCCACACAGTCCTCAACACGATACAAAATCTTGACTTGGGTGGTGGATTCAGGCTGGATTAATCAGATACCTAAATTACAGATTCAATTTCTAAATTTAAATCTTATTATTATACGCCATTTAGTGGCTGCGCCCATCTTAAATACTGAGGTTGTATAGTGCACTGCATTCTTCTTGTCAAGCCCTTTTATTTGATACCCATATTGGTGGGATTGATAAAAAATTGTTATCAGCCATTTGGTAGCGGCGGCCATCTTAGATTTCAATTTTGCATAGTAAATTGTATTCTACTTGTTGAGACCTTTCATTTGATACCCATGTTGATGGGATTGATAAAACCTAAGTTATCCGCCATTTTGTAGAGGCCGCCATCTTGGATTTTAATTTTATATAGTACATTGTATTCTACTGGTTGAGCACTTTCATTTGATACCCATATTGATGGGATTGATAAAACCTACGTTATCCGCCATTTTGTAGCGGCCGCCATCTTCGATTTCAATTTTTTATAGTATATTGTATTCTGCTTGTTGAGCCCTGTCATTTGATACCCATATTGATGGGATTGATAAAACCTACGTTATCCGCCATTTTGTAGCGGCCGCCATCTTGGATTTTTTTATAGTATATTGTATTCTACTTTTTGAGCCCTTTCATTTGATACCCATATTGATGGGATTGATAAAACCTACGTTATCCGCCATTTTGTAGCGGCCGCCATCTTGGATTTTTTTTTTTATAGTATATTGTATTCTACTTTTTGAGCCCTTTCATTTGATACCCATATTGATGGGATTAATAAAACATAAATTATCCGCCATTTTGTAGCGGCGGCCATCTTGAATTTATAATAATAATGAATAAACATAATTGTATTGTCACCAAAATCCAAAGTGTATACAAAATTTCAGATTAATCGGTTGACAGAAAGAGGGTGAAATTTGAATTACTAAATTTGACCCAAGAATAAATAATAAAACAAACGGGGTGAACTAAATAAAACCGTTTAAAAAATAAACGCTGTCGCGTCGTGCATGTATTATATCACCCCTATTCCTTTAAGTACTGTTTATATACCAGTCTTCTTTAATCGTCCACTGCAGAACACAGGTCTGTTTACGAAGGGTGATTGGGTCATATCCATCACGGTGGCCCAGTACGGGTTGGTTGATATACGTCATCGAGTTCCTTCTTCGGATGTACATAGCTACATAGTATGCAGGTTGCCACACGACATTGTGAAATTCCGTACATACGAGTATGTTCCAAAGAAACTCATTGATAAGGGATTAGGATTTGAATCCAACAACTCTCGATTGTAGGATAGGTGTTACTACCACTTGACCACCACGTCTCTATATATATAGGTACCACTATATATAGGTACCATCTCTATTAGTGCGCTGATTTATGTAACACCTTGAGATTTGGTTCTCCAAATCTACCCCTAAGTAAGGCGAGCCGACATACCTACCGACGATTTAAAATTTCTGTTGTAGTGGTGGTTAATAGGTACTGACACATAGTTCGTAAAACGAATTATCGATGAGGGCTTAAAGTTCATGAACGTAGACAATGTACCTATTGGCAAGCGTAGAAAAGGTCTCCACGTGAATCTAAGATCAGGTCTAGACCACCAGGGGCCTTATTTTGTAAGCGCTCTGGCGTTCGGCTTCGCTTTTCCTCCCGCTCGCTCTCGCGGCGTGAGTAACTGGCGCGAGCAGGAGAAAAAGCGAAGCCGAACGTCAGAGCGTTTACAAAATAAGGCCGCAGATCACGTTGAATGCCAGCGTTTCCATCGGTTCAATTTGCTCTTTGGATTAGAAAGTTAGAGTTAGAGGCTTTAGATAGGGCACACAATTCGTAGAAGTAGAACTGATGGCGAATATTTTACAAAGTTATCAAATGAAGAAAAGATCAAATACAAGTATATAGTAGAAACGTCAACTAACTTACGTAGGTAGAATGTAGATGGACTGAATATTCTAACCGTTTAAAAACAATGAAACCAGAGCCATAGATAACGTATAGCCCCCGACCCATACGAACTTACTTTTATTTAGATGGCCAATACTATCTTTATTTTATGTTAATAGTTGAACAGATTAAGACTACGGGAGCACCCGTGATTCAGGTACCTACGAGTAGCTTTCAACCCATCCTATCGGTTCGTCAGGTATGTCTAGCAATGGACGTTATAATATATAGGTACATTTCAAGACTACAATACTTTATTGAGAGTCAAAATTTAATTGACGGAATGATCGCATAACATAATTATGTACATACTAAATGAAACACAATCGAATTGAGAACCTCATTTTTTGGTGGATACATTGATGGAAGCTGGATGCAAACCTCTTGTAAAGGTTTTATTCGGTGTTATTCAAGATCTAATAAGGGAGCCCTATGTTTAATAGTGGGTGTTCTATGGTGAAAATATTTGCGTATAGGTAAGCTAATGTAATATGGAAACGCGCCAAAATAACTGTGCGCATGTGTGTGACGGTACTAGGTTACATGGTAGGTATATAAGCACAATACTTATAAAATGTCTTTTTTAACCAGTCGTACCCGGGCGAAGCCGGGGCGGGCAGCTAGTCTATATATATAAAATCGTGATTCACTTACTCACCTATCACGAAATCTCAAAACTACAAGTGCTAGGAGACTCAAATTTTACATGGGGGATCTTTTTAGGATTTAGGTGCTCACTAAGAACGGATTTTGCGAAATTCAAGCCCTAAGTGGGTGATATTTCATCCACTTAGGGCTTAGGGCGAGGCAAAGTTAGTATGGGAGGAAAAGATTCCTTGGGCCGTTTAATTTGAAATTTGGCATAGACATACTTAAACAAAATTAATTGACCACGTGTTTTGTATTTTTCTGAATTGTATCGTCTATCAGCGTTAAAAAAGGGAACAAAGCTATTTTTGGGACGAATGATTTCGACGTCGGAATTGAATCTTTTTTAGTGTATTTAATAAATAAATACATATTTTGGGACATCTTACACACGGCCGCTGACCCCAAACCAAGCAAAGCTTGTGATATGGCTGCCAGAGACTGATAAACTACATATACTTATTTTTAAATACATACTTAAATACTTATAAGTATATATAAATATATACAGTAACAAAAGTAACTAGTATTTGATTGATTAATCAAAATATAGACAAAATAATTATTTTATCAAAATGACATCTTGACATATTTGAAATCCAGATTTATTGAAACCAATAAGAAAGTAGATGAGGCGGCCACAGCTTTTTTGTCACTTTTCCGAACTCACTTTCTATATAATAAGTTCCCATATTTCTTAGGTAAATGAAAACTTACGTAGTAGTAATAATATGTAGGTACTGCGATAATAATTGGTTTAATAGTGAGCATTTATTTACCTAAGAGAGTGAGGAAATTATATTGTAATTATGAATGAGTGCGTGATGCATACCAATGTTTTTAACCGACTTCAAAAAAGGAGTTTTTCAATTCAAGCGGTATGTTTGTTTGTGTATGTAAATTATGCGATTATTTGGAAAATTATGAACCAGTTTTGTTGTTTTTTTTGTTTGCTACATCATAGGTAGTCAGTTACACTTTAGAGGTAGTTTCATTTGAGGGGCAGTTTCTTACAAATCAAGAATAAACAAATTACATACCTAAATAAGTTGTTTCCATTCAGTTCATCAGTCGTTTTTGAAAAATCATCATTATCAAAAAATGGTAGACATCGATTCGAGCGAAATATTTGAATTTTGTACCTATGATTGAAATCGGGTGTGACATTTTTGGTGAAAAATAAACTATGTATGTAATGGCAGCCATATTGATTCCTATCGCCGTACGCCCTCTATCGTATCCGTATCTCGAGTCTACTTATATTATTTATCTATGATTAAAATGTGCCTTCACTTGATACCCTGTAACCCAATTTGATAGATAATAAAATAGAAATTTCTAATATCCCTTGTTCTTAATGAAACTGCTCATTTAGGAATTCATATTCGCGGCAACCAGGCGTCAAGTCATAGCATCAAAATGCTAAAACGTGGTCCAGATTCTCTCTCAAGAATTAAATTCTTCATACATGGCGACATAGAATTATTACACACCATGGCGATCATTATCGTTTTTATAATATCATGGGGGAATTGGTAAATTTGGTTTGAAATCCAGAATCTCAGCATGGTAATATTGTATCGATGGATTCTTCTTCTCCAACCAGAATATAACCTGGACGTGTATCATCACATGATCATCTGGTGATTCCAAATAGTGCAGATGTATGCCGGAAGATATTGTTTTTACTGTAAATGTATGTGGTTTTTTTTAAATACACTTTATTCGCGAAAATTGAAAATTACCATTCAGTTAGGAAATCTAGGAAATGTTCAATGTTCCATCTGTTCTTTGATTTTGTAGACAGATACCTAAAAGCAAACAATCTGTTGATCAGGTGCTTAAGACAATGCTAAACGCCGCCCTGTAGAGCTTTTGCATGTCATAGTCTCGCTCCCCCAGGCTTGCTAAATGAGTTGCTCCTCAGGGTAGTAGTACCAATAATGCTGCTGCGCAACCTTCAACCTGCTTAATTGTCTTTCCACATTTTGTGGTTTTCGATGACAATTGTTATAGTAGAATTCAATTCAATTCAATATACAACGTGTAACAGAACGGTTCAACAATACTTAAACCACGCATGCTCAGACATATTTAAAACTTACCCCATAAGGTCTCACAATCCTCAGTATGTTAGATTACGAGATAAACCAAGTTAAAGTTTAGCGTAAAACAACCTGATGTCAACCCTAAACTTATCAGCTGACGGACTAATAATAAGTGTAAATAAAGACTAATAAGTGTAAAGAAATATTTTATTTTTGCCTACAAAATCGTGGACGGGCTTTTACACACAAACATTGTAAGTAGGTACGTGGTCATAGGTACAAGTTACAAGGTCATAGATTGATTTACCTAACTCATCTAAACTGCCTAGACTAGAACATGTTGTAAGTACTACCTGTTGCATAAAATGATTACATCGTCTATGTAACAACCTTTCTGATGTACCTAGCAGGACTGTAAAAAAAGATTCACAAAGATATTTTTTTTTTGTCACTCATACCTATTTGCAGGTGTTAGTAGTCGTGTGACATCAGTCATTGGCCGTGATATTTTAAGTGGCGTAAAACCTGAGAATAGGTCTTAGCACTCGGCATATTCTACCAGCTCCAAGTCATGTCAAAATAAAAAATACGTACTTATTTACCTACATTACAAGATAAATTTATTTGTTGTTAGCTTAGCTTTAAAAAATACATCAAATATTCTGGACACGACACGAAAATACCTAGATGTTATTTTAACTGTAAAAAGAGCGAGACGAAAGCCAAAGTAATATGAAAGTTCAGAATGTTTTATACCTAGCTTTTGCTAGGTTCTCTCCCAGATACATACATTAAAATTATTATTTAATGTCATTAAAAAAAGCCGTGGTGGTCAAGAGGTAGTGACAGCCGCCTTACGATCGTGAGGTCGTGGGTCAACAAAAACAAATCCCCGGTCCCGTACCAATGAGTTCTTTGGAATTTATGAACGGGATTTCACACCTCTGGCTTTGCTGTGAAGGAAAACATCGTGAGGCAACCTGCATACGGCCGTAGTAGAAATTCGATGGCGTATGTGAATCCACCAACCCGCACTGGGCCAGCGTGGTGGATATGGCCCAATCACCCTTCGTGGGTAGGCATACGTCCTGCAGTGGACTATTTGAAAAAAAGGCTGGTACAGTAAAATACTACATTCAAAATAGAAATCACGCGTAACAATAGTTTCCAAACCAAAGTTAGAGCATTTCAACTACGCATCTGTATTTTTATCTTTATGATCGGCGATAGTCCACGTGGACTGGCGGCGTTTGCACACACGAGCCGACAAAGAGCATAAACAAACATCGCCAGCAAATCACGAATCAGCCGCCACTATGGCGGCTCTTTTAGCAAAATTAGCTCCGCCCCCCAAAAATATGTTTTTCACAATATGGGTTCCGTACAATATTTTGTTCTACTATTTTTTTATTATGGTAAAATGTTGTCTGAAGCTTTGTTATTTAGTTTCTACTACATCCATCCACCCATTTATTAGACATAGGACGTCCACTGCTGGACATAGGCCTCGCTAGCTCGCTCCGCTCGCGTTTTCTCGAAATGATTTCTTTTCTTTTGCTTATTTAAAGTGTCGAATCAAAACGATTCATTTGAAATAACGTAAAAAAATATGTTTATAATAGCTTCAGTCCACCCGAACTTTACGGTATCATTGGCTATCCATTCTTCGAACAATGTGCCCTGTCCACTGCTACTTTTTTCCATTCGAGAACTTTACGGTATTATCGGCCATCTATCCATCCAACAGCCGAAAGACTCCACTGCGGGACATAGGCCTCCCTTTGGATTTCCAATAAGGCCAGTTGGAAGCGGCCTGTATCCAGCGCGTTCCTCCGATCTTTATTATATCGTTAGTCCACCTGGTCAGTGGACATCCTACGCTGCGCTTGCTGGTCCGTGGTCTCCATTCGAGAACTTTACGGCCCCATCGGCCATCCGTTATTCGAACTATGTGCGCATCAAAAAAAAAACTTTCACTAAAAACGAAATTCAAAATACTGAACCCTAAAATTTTGATTCCAATTGGTGAAACAAATTGCAACTACGGTGCCGCGCACGAGCTGACATTTTGAAGAAGGCAGGCCGCTTTCTAATCTAACCGATGCGGGTGAGGCGGCGGCGGCGGCGCGGCGCGGACTTCTTAGACGGATGTGTACGTGTGCTCAGTACCTACTGGGAACTTTCACGAAGGATGACCCGGTGCTCGAGTTGGTTCAAATCTCGAGACGCGCAGTCTGCATCATTTTGAAGATAGCCCAAGGACCAGCACGCATCGGGCAGAAGCGGCGTTCCACATTAACCAGATGGAGGTCTGGAGGACATTTAATAGCGCCCGCGCATTATGCGCGCCGCGTCAGCGACCACCTGAACGTGCGGTTTCCAGGACGGTGAATAAGACCCAGGGGCGTGGTGTGCTGGCCACCAAGGTCTCCGGACTTAACGTGATTAGACTTTTTGTGGTGGTACATAAAAAATATTGTTTATTCTGTGCCGTGCGACTCCAGTCCAGGAGAGATGATCCCTCGTATCGTACACGGAATTTTGAGGTGGTGAACGTGAGAAAATCTATGGCTCGTCGTGCCTACGTACTCGGTTGTGCTGCGAGCGAGGAGGTCAGGATTTCGAGCCTTTACTTTGACTTTTATTAAGTTTTTGTGGACGCCCCTGTGTGTGTTAACTGTATAGGTACCTAGTTGTTATTTGTAGTAGGCAAATAAAAATAGTGAATTTAAAATATCTATCAATTTGTTTTTTTTTCTATCACTTCTGAGTGCCCATAGGACCTAATTACCTAGGTAAGTAATTTTATATGCCAAAGATAGGGTAAGTACCCACATGTACCTAGGCTGCGCCACACAAGTTGGCGGATATGAAGTCAACAGCTACAAGCTGCACAATATCCAATCCTGACAGAAGGTCGCATAAAGCCGCACGTTGATTGACTTTTAGCTAACTTCACATCGACCAACTTGTGTGGCGCGGCCTATAACATTTGTTTACTTTCAAGAGTGTCAAGAAACCTTACAATTAGGGTAAGTAAATAGGTATTTGTCAAAAATAGGATACCTAAGTTGGTTATCTACTCTGAAAATTCCTAGGTACTTACATATTTAAATTACGCATTAAAATAAAACATTAAGTAGGTAATTATGGAACTAGATACGAGTAGGCCACGAATTTTTAGCTGTTTTTAAACGTGAATTAGGTCTCGACTAGGTCTAGGGACTAGGTCTAAGAATCTGTAGGTAAGTAGCCTCCTTCGACAGCATTACGTAGCCTAACTAGCATTTCCTTGTAGATTTTGAACCTAAAACTAAAAAATAAGACGCCACGGCGCGTTCGCGTGTCGGGCCGACGCCGACGGCAGCGAGCGGAGCGCGGAGCCACGGCGCGTTGTTTACCTTTCGAGGCGAGGCCGCGCCCGGTCACCGACCTCACTACTTTAGGGTTGTCCAAAATAATTTGAAAAAAATATTTTTTAGTTTTATATGGAAAAAATAAGATGACTTTTGAAGTCTAAAATTCTTACAGGTGATTCGTGACGGGATATACATAGGTACATGCCGTTCAGTATTGTTGAACCGTTCTGTTACACGTTGTATATTTATTGCCACAAAAATTTAACACATTACAAATATATATCTATATAGTATTAATTAACATAATTCATCTGTATTAGTTACATTTTTTTCAAGATAACAGATGCCCAGATGCCTACGCTAGGTATGAACCTGTGTTATAGACATCTGCACTTCCTTCTTAGTGTCTTATACTACAAAATTGTTACAAAAAGAAAATGGAATATAATCAAAGTAACATAATAAAAATTGATATTTACTTATAGGTACCTACTGTACCTACCAGTCTTTTTTTTAATAGTCCACTGCATGACTTAGTCCTACCCACGAAGGGTGATACCTACACTAAACAATAATATTTTAATGCGCCTTATCAGTGTGAGATATAACTATTTTGTACTGTATCAGCCTTTTAATAGTACACTGCAAGACGTAGGCCTACCCGTGAGGAGTGATTGAGCCATATCCATCACGCTGGCCCAATGCGGGTTGGTGGATTCACATACACCATCGAATTTCTTCTACTAACATATGCAGGTTGCCTCACTATGTTTTCCTACACCGAAAGGCCAGTGGTGTGACATTCCGTACATAAATTCCAAAGAACTCATTGGTACGGGACCGGGATTTAAGCCCACGACCTCACGATTGTAAGGCGAGTGTCACTACAGCTAGACTTCCACGGATTTTCCGATATACCTACCTAATTGTTAAATTGCCACTATGACATTTTACTCAGTATTGTACCCACCACAATCGTGAGCTGCGCGGGTGAAACGGCGGGGCGCAGCTAGTTGTATACATAATTATGTATATGCCAGCTATACTTGATGTCTGGAAATTAAATTATTTCTTTCATATGTCGTATAATCTAAACGTAAAACAAGACATTACTATCCTACCCGTAACACAATCTCGATGGCTATGGCAGGGCAATAATGTTGTAAGAATGTCCCTAGGGAGTGAAATCCGGTATATACGGGTATTGTTAAGAAGTCATATTCGATAATAATCGAGTTGGCCATGGCCTTATGTGATTCACCTAGTATTTATAGTTTATTTCAAATTTGGTATACTTTCTAAGAAGATTTGTTGAGTATAGGTACATTCCATTTTTTTTTATTGTAAATCCAACAAAAACATTTTCATGTGAAATGTTGCCAAGACAAGACCACAGTTTGCACTATCAAAAAGTTGTCAGATCTCTTGTAGAGCCAAGCTTCTAACTCTATAAGTCCTTTCTCTACAAACTCTACAGTTTAGTTAATATGTGACATGGCCGTTTCGTTACAACAAGAATTATTTGTATACCAGAATTAGTGGAATTAATCAGTACATATAATTGATCTTTACTTTGCACCCATGTGAAATTAGCGGAACAGCCAAGCCGCATAATATATTGTCTATGGTGTAAAGTTTGTGAAGTAAGGACTTGTAGAGTTAAGGCGTGTAGAGTTATAAACTTGGTTCTACATAAGATTTGACAATATTTTGATACTGCAAACTGTGGTGTTCTCTTATCTACATTTTAAATGAAAATGTTTTTGTTGGATTTCACTTCTTTTTGTAAATTATAAATTACAAGGAGTACTCACTGTTATCAATTTTCAGCTGTCTAGCATCAAAATGTTCGAAAGTCTTGTACAAATTTTCATCCGCCAATTTAAGGGGTTGGGGATTGATTTACTAAGAATCCTGTAATACTTTTTTTATTATTTATAATAAGGAGTCTTTAAATCAATTTAGACACTCTTTTATTCCCTAGTTTATAGGGTTTTGAAGTTCCAAGTTTTAGACTTTAGACAAAATACCAAATTTCGGCTTTCTAGGGCTTTTACCATTTGTCCCTTTACAGCAATTAATCCTATTGAAGTAGTTAGTTATTTATTTTTATCATTGTAATATTTTTTTATTTTTTATTAATCTTCTTTAAATTTTTTGTAATAATTATTTTATTATTTAATGTTAGGTTATTGTATATCATTACAAAAAATGTTCATTACACATACAAAATGTGAGTCTTACAAAATTGTCAAAATAAACATAATAATAAATAAACAATACAGAGAAAATAATGTCAAATCCTATGTGTCTATCCTAATTGAACAATCCTCCCCTGATAGTTCCTTGGCTGAAGGTGCCCATAATGCTAGCCGCGTTTCCACGCTGGATCGCCAGTGATATATGCTGCACCAGATACAAGCCCGAACGTGGGTCGCGGCCTTTTTCTCTAAAGCGCCGTCCCAGGTCGAGCACAAATTTCCGAGCTTCGGAGCACCATGGACCAGCCGTCTCGACGGCAAAAGGGACGAAGTCATACGCCGACTCCAGGCAGGAATATTTGAGGCGTTTGCCTCTGGCGGCGGCCTCTGCTCCCGCCCCAGCTGATTGCTGGGTGGCGGGGAGGTGGCAGGACGCAAAAGTACTAACGCACGTTGCGTCCCACACGAGGCAGCGTCCTTTTTGCCATGGAATCAACGTAAGACCGTCAGGTCTCTTGCCGTCTGACCGAGACAAACCGGGGGGCTCCAGTACGCTTGGAATCTCGGCTGACACAAGGGCACGCTGCAGCAAACTATTGATCGCGTGGTGTCGTGGTCGTCGTCCGGCACTACGAGTGCACGTCAGCCCGTGATGGCCGTCCGGTTCCACCTTTGCTCCGCAGATGCAGATGTGGGGCTCGCAGACGTCGCATCCGAGACGAAGGGCTGCGGCCACTCTCAGCGAGTCATCGTCTAACAGCGTGCCTATGTGCGGCGAGGGTAGGGCGTTTTTTATTTTTGTAATTATTGTGAAATTGTGAGATTTATTTTGAGGTTTTAATATTGTAATCTTTTTTTATAATTTTACCATGTATTTTGAAATGACGAGATTTATTTTACGGTACTATTTGTTATTATACAAATTGTTGTATCATAAATTTTAGTATTTAGCTTAATATTTCAAGAAATGATTCTAATTCTAATATTTTGATGTCAAATATTAAATTTCTAGGTCATCTGGAAGTGGGTTAGGTTTTTGATCTATAAGTCAATGAGTGAGCGAGTCAGCAAATCAATAAAACTCCGGTTTTTAAACGTTAATAAATAAAAAAAAATTTTAGACATCAATGTCAACATTACACGTGAAAAGCAAAAACAATTTAATAAAAAAACACTCACACACACAATTGCCTGAACTAGATTGAACCTGTGTTTCAGGCTGAATAAATGAAACAAGCAGCAAATAAATGCAAAATATATATATAAATAAAATAACTATTCGCTACCTAAAACTAAATAAAATACTTCTAAATCTGATTACAGCGCAATCGTGTAACGTACTTAGTAAAATAAACAATATATCCGACAATCCCTAAAAACCTACCTAATGTTTTATACATTACGTACATTTTTATTAACCGTTGGAGCAAAATCAATCAAATTATGTGACCTAATCAAGCTAAAGAACTTTAATAAATATGCTAGATAACATATATGATATCTGAAATTAAATAGTTTTTGAACTGGTTCGTGTAACATTACACATGGCTGCTGCGTCACCAGTTCATTTTTCTTAGTCTTGGCTGGACATGCTGCCGCGTAATAAAATAATACAGAGCTTTCGAGTGAGTGCACTTAGTGAGGTAATGAGTTACGACGGTCATTATTATTATTCATATTCCTGGCTAAACTATCTAATTAATATTCATATCGAAGGTATGACAATTACTTCCTTTCTACCTTTTTTCCTCATTACTATTCTATAAAACCTGAAACCAAGATTAGTTACCTAACCACTTCTGAGGAGGAAAATCGACTTAGGTATTACAATGTTTACGTTTTGTATTTTATGTTTACAGAAAGGCAAGTGCGAGGCAAATAAACGCGGTAAGAATTCCAACAGATATTTTATTAAGCGGGAGATCGAATTTTGCTGTTATCTCACTCGCGCATACATATTATGTACCTATCATCCACAACTTAATGCTTCTATGGGTGCCGCCAGAATTATTTTTAGGGAGGTGCATCTACATAGATCTACACATAATACCACTATTCGGCGCCGGGGTGCGGAGCTCAGCCTGCGCCCTCGTTTTCTTTTACACTGCAGCGTGGCACGCGACCGACGACACATTGCAGTTTGAAAGGAACTAGTCAACCAAGAAAACACAATATACGTAATTTTGATAATTTATTTCCTTCTCTAAAATGATAAACTAAGATTAAACTTAAATTATACAAATTAAACCCAGTTATTATACAAATAAAAAACAAAAGTATTCTCCATTCGAGACATTAATTTACAGCGCGGCGCGCGGTGCCTATGTAAGTATCGGTCAGTGATTGATCTGATTTCTTATTTTTAAGTAATTGAATTCGTTAGCTCATTTCATTTGCGATAAGCGCCGAATTAGCACGGAAGATCTAGTGGAGAAATTCATAAAGGACATGTCCACAAAATGTATGAAGGCTGGTATAATAATAATCAAAAATTCTAACCACAACACTCGTTACATTTCGAGAAAGTTCATATTTTTCTGAGTTTATTACAACAGTTAAAAACAAAAAAGACCCGTCCGATTTTTTTAAAATTAATTTTGAATTTATTAGAAAAATTAAATATATTTCGCTCAATAGGTAGTTTATCTCTAGCAGCCCTGATTAAGTAACCTCCAAATTGTTAAATAAAAGCATTTTTACCAATTAGACACACTTTTTAAGTGATTTTATTCAAATTGTACCTACTAAATGGTCACACTGGTAGGTTATAATTTTTAATTTTAGCAAATTAAGAGATGAATGTGGAAGAATCATCTACGAATGCAAGTAAAATAACGATAGAAGCACTTTATTATTGCTAAACTAGAAAAATTAATAAAATGTATTGTTATTTTTCATACAATTTATTTTTCACATATAAAAGAAATCGGAGGAGTGAAATAATCTAAATTAAATATTTTTGGGAAGCCCATATAACAAGCTTTCAAATGATATATCATCATGTATGTAACATCTTGGTTCGATTTTTCTCTGAATAATATACCACTTGTGGACGGTACCTTTATTAAGATTTTGTGCACTGTGTAGTGTAACCATAGTGTAAGTTGTAAATGCATGGGATAAAATATGTAGTTTCTTTATCATAAATAAGAGTAGGTACCTTTTCTAGAGTGCTAATTCCAGAAAATAGACATAATGTCCATTTTCAGTCTCAGAGCGATTTGGTCATAATAGGAACTTAAAGACTTAAGAGCATTGGCGAGCTTTTCTTCGGCCTCTTCAAAAGTGAGTGTTTGAGCGGCAAGCGACGACCTAGCTGATCGCCGGCGTACAGAAATGTTGCTGTGTCTGGCGGCTTTAGTTGTTCATTGGTGTAAACATTAAACAGGATCGGTGCTAGAAGCCAAAAAAATAGCATGCCCCCAGGTAAATTTTTTGGGTGCGCCATTTGCTTTTGCTTGAACCAAGGTGTATTTGGAAGCGCCTGTTGCGTAACATCTCACCTAGGACTTGTGTGAAATGGGCGTTTTGAATTCAAACGAAGTTACACATTATTGACTTAGACATCATTTTGTTGCTGTTGTTACTTACTGCAAATGAAAGTTGTTAGAACAGTAAACTATAGTAAATATAAATTACCTGTGTTACTACCATAAAATTAAAACAACAAAAAGAAACAAAATAGGACCTGTCATGCTAGAGTTGCATGACAGGTGTCAAAGTGACAGCTGTCAAACTAAAACATGTTTTTTTTTCAGGTAGGTGTCAGGCAGAGCTGTCATTCTGGAATTTATAATAGAATTGCATTACTGATGGCAAAGTGACAGCTGTCAAACTTAAAAATGGTATATCTAGTCCCGTAACTGTCGATTTTAGACTTTTGCTGTCTCCGCAAAAGTGAGAGAATTCAACAAAATCTATATTTTAGATGACAGATGTCAAACAAACTTCACAAAAGTGAAAGAATATCTCGTCGAGCGAAAATAATATCTAATGTTCAAGAAGCGAAGAATAGAAATAAATCATTTTTAAGTTTGACACCTGTTACATTGCCACCTGTAATGCAACTCTATTATGAATTCCAGAATGACAGCTGTCACTTTGATTTCTGTCATATTTGACTTGAACTATGACCTTAAAAAAACATTTTAGTTTGACAGCTGCCACTTTGACACCTGTCATGCAACGCTAGCGTGACAGGTCATATTTATTTCTTATTATTTTAGTTTTACGGTAGTAATACAGGTAATTTATTTTTACTGTTCTAACAACTTTCAACTACAGTAGTAAGAACGGGTAGGAACGGTTTACCGTTCTTACTACTGGTAGTAAGATACTAAGCGGTCAAAATGTATTAAAATCGGCTGATAAGTAAATAGCACGACATCAAATTTCCGCCCTCAATTTTATCAGCCGACTTTTATATTTGACAAGATCGCTTAATATCTAAATTTTAACAACATTTGTGAGTAAAACCGAATCTCCTCCCTTTTTGAGGGCCGAAATTTGTTGTCGCGATATTTATCAGCTGATTTTCATATTTGACAAGATCGCTTAGTGTCTAAGTCTAACAATATTTAAGAGTATAAACCAAATCGGTCAAGAACGAGTCGAGATATATGAACGAGTCTTATGAAGATTCAACTAAAGAAATGTGCCGCGAGGTCTACTGTACGGAACTACTAGCCTACTTTTTAAGCCTCTGACATGGCTAAACGCTTAAAACAATCGGATACTACAATTTAACGTGTAATCCAAACCACGGAAGCGCTCAGTTTGTTAATGTCACCCGCGGTCACCCATCCGAAGACTGACATTGCTAAACGTAGCTTAACTTCGATGATCGCTAACGAACACCTAGTCAAACTGCGCTATGAGCGCTACCTCATGTCACGGTAATGAGATCTCAGTACTGCGACTCAGTCCCGTCTTTGAACTAAATATCTACAGCCCTGAGTTGCCACGCAGTACGTAACACGCGTTAGGGCTACCCGCCTGGTAGATAAATCGCACGCTTACTGATTACAAACCCACACTTTAGTTAGTCACGACGGCGCGCCCCTGCGACTGTTGTATACAGAGTTCCGAACTCCGAGGCGCGTAGGTATGATTCGCATTCAGACCATTCGCATAAAGACGGAATACTGTATAGATACCATTACCGTGATTAAAGCAATCGTGGGGACAGGGGAGCCAACTTGGCCATACAAAAAACTTTCATGTAATCAGCGCTTCAATCGCTAGGATTAAACGTCTTAGTTTTTACAGTTTTTTTATAAATGAACTTACAGTTATAAGCCTCTAAAAAGTAATATTTTTACGCAAAAACATGTCTGAAAAGTCGATAGGATTAAACGTCTCAGATTTTACAGTTTTTTAAATGATCTTCAAGTTATAAGCCTCTAACAAGTAATATTTTTACGCAAAAAATTGGCTGAAAAGTCGCTGGGATTAAATGTTTCAGTTTGGAGTGGCGTGTAAATAGCCAACTCCGTGGTGTGATTGCTCACGAAAGATTTTGAAGAAGAATAAGAAAGGGCGGGAAGATCATACAAAAAGAAAGAATTTGGTGTCGACGTATGAACAGGAACTAAGCTAAGACTAACCTGCAAATGACCGCCTTCATCCCCTCGTAATCGAGAACGGCTGGAGAAGTCTTCTGCCACTGATGCACGGCGCCTGCTAATATAAATCATTTAAATCATTTATTCGGCATAATAATAAATATGTGCAGATACATTGTTCCAAAGGCTCCCAAACTAGTCAGAGACTGTATGTCAGGAGCCAATGGCTTCTCCTATTATGTCACAAAAAAAAAAGATTACAATGCAAATAAACAACTGATATTATAAGTTTTTAACAAAGTTAAATTAATATAATTTGTTTGACACATGCAGGAAAAAAAATACACTAGAAATTTTGAAATCAAATGAAAAGTACAGTACCCAATAATATAAATGCGCGCTATTGTGTGTGTGTGTGTGTGTGTGTGTGTGTGTGTGTGTGTGTGTGTGTGTGTGTGTGTGTGTGTGTGTTGTGTGTGTGCAGTCCAAGTACTCTTATACGAACAACTGTGTAGTTGTGGTCAAACACATTTATCATAGGTTTTGTGTTGGGGGATCAAATTAGTGTTTGTATAACTTCAGAAATAGAAACTCTCTAACATATCTTCTGTTGATTTGTAATCGTAGCCTTGAAGCCATGTGAGGATAGTCCTTTTAAGTTCTCTATCTGTTAATTGGTTCACTATTTTAGACTTACTTATTTCGTTGTATAGCCGTGTAGCAACTACCATAAACTGTTTTTGTGCATATCTAGTATTAACCAATGGGGCCTGATATATCTGTTTCCTTCTGCTTTGGACTAATTCCGTTGGTGGCGTTATCTTGTGTCGTCTACGTACACATTCATAGATAAAAAATTTACGAACTGACAGAACATTGGCCCTCTCGAAAACTTCTGTGGTAGGGTGTCTAAAGGGTAGGTACAACATGACCTTAAGAACAGCGCGAAATATCTCTCACTAAAGTCCTGTGTCGAGGCAAAATACAATTGTCCAAACACTGCACTACACACTAAAAAGTTCAGAAGTTCTCGAAATGAACTTCAAAGTTGCGGATGAAAGTTATCTTGCGGCGTATGGAAGTCAACTGGCGGCGGTTGATAGACAACTGACAGAATGATTTTCTGCCATTCAAAAAAATAACGGCGGTGACGCGACACTACTGGTTTCGCGCCATTTTTTGACCAATGGTCGAGGGCATCGCGGTTCGAGACGACTAGCGCCATCTCTCGGAAAACTCCGGGACGTCAACGGAATATCGACAGATCGTCCCAGCGTTGTACCTGTTTTACCGACGACTCCAGGAAGCGGGGTAAATTTAAATTATAAAAGAAAAGATTTAAGAAATGCGGAATTATTAAATAAAAGATGTTAAGGCGCTCCACCACAGTTTTTACAGTTGTTTATATGAACTTAAAGTTATAAGCCTCTAAAAGTAATATTGCTATACCTAAACTAAAGAATTTTTTGAATCCTTATTTATTAGGTAAAAAATGCTTTTTTACTTTTCCGAAGTAAAAAAGCATTTTTTAAATCGGTTCACAATTGGCGAAAATATATATATATTGAACATACACCAACCCGCACTGGGCCAGCGAGGTGCATATGGCTCAATCGTCCTTCATGGGTACGGCAGCCCTGCAGTGGACTATCAAAAAGGCAGGTACGGTACGGTATGGAACATACACAAAAAACTTTTTTGGAAGTCGATAAAAACGAAAACACCGGTCGATTCACGATTCTCCTAAAGGCCTCTCTTCTCTTCTCTACGATCCTGAGCGGAGTTGCGCCACACGACCTTCTCGATCCAGTCCCGGTAGAAGGCCACCCGCGCGTAGAAGTCGGGTTCGCCGCTCGAGCACCATGTGGGGTCAACCGCCACCCCTATCACCGTGTACATACACGCAATCTGCAAACAAAACAAGCTTGTTCAGAAACAGGATCAAAGGTATTAAACGCGAAACCTTTTAAGGGCGGGTCTAGTACATCTAGACAAACAACTTTGTTCTAGGACTTTTGTAAAATCACGAAAAAACAATCAACTTTTTCATACTAAATGTTCGTCAACGCGCGGCAAAATGTATGGAGAAGCGAATTTTTTTTGCGAATTTTCAAAAGTCGTAGTACAAAAGTTGTTTATCTAGATGTACTAGACCCGCCCTTAAGGCCGCAGGTGGTCTGTAATTTTCCATACAAACGTATTACGCTGTTTTATTTCTGGAAAATGCTTTTAGAGCTACAATTTTTGTGTCATAAAATTAAATTTAGCAGTATTTTTTTTTTTTTAAATTAGAATTTATTAACCACAGACTCCAGGGTCTGTGCAATTTGTTAACTACAATTTACAATTATTTTATTATATACTGTACAAAGAGTAGGTACTAGAGATCTTAGCCTAAGTTAGTCAGTGCACTGCGTGAATGCCACGAGCAGACCGGCGACCCGCAAGCAGCACCCGATCACGAGTGTGACACATGTGCCAGCCATCGCTCTCCTCGACCATATTTGAGGGAGGAGAACGACCCGGCACATGATGCCGCCGCAAGAAGGAGCCTTCGATGGCGAGCATGAATGCTTGGGGTATGCACACAATGCTTTATTTCTTATAAATTACAAGCACACATTTTTCACGTTCTACTTATGCCAACTTAGTTGCCTTCTCCCGGACCAAAGCCTCCATCACCGCCTCGTTCCGATCTTTGACGGCCATCTGCAGGTTGTACTCCTTGATGGTCTCCGATGACACAGACGATGCGCGCCGCACGAATCGACTGATGGCGTCATTTTCAATGTCGTCGGCGTAATAGATGAAGGTCCCAGTGTGCCGCGATAGTGCAACGACCGCGTGTGAGACGTTCTCGTGTAGTCTCATTTTCGGCTTTGTTTTTATAGCGATTACCGACTCGTACGTTAGTCCCTGAGCTTCGTGAATGGTAAGGGTGCGTGATCCTGAGCCTCCCCCATAACCTTGACTTATGAGGGTCTCCTTTTCTTCCTATGTATACACTAAGAAAAGGGTGTTAGGGAGGGTTTTGGATATTTGAGCCCCTTTGAGCCTTTTCTGCTCAAGAGACCTAATACCCCTCGTATTAGGTCTCTTGAGCAGAAAAAGCTCAAGGGGGCTCAAATATCCAAAACCCTCCCTAACACCCTGAGGAATATATACCTGAGTATATTTCCCTCAACGCGTACGCGACATCCATTGGGTTTCTGTGTGTGCAGAGTAACTCCTGGGTGATATAATTTAGCTGTTTAGACTACCCTGTCTTTTCTTTTTCTTGATAAATTAATTATAAGGCAAAATAAGACCCTTCAAAATCACAAAAAAACACCATTCTTACCGACGTCTTTAGAGACCTACCAGAAGAGACTAAATCATATTTAACAAAATATGAAATGACAGGGACATAAAAAAACAGATGTTTTTAAATTTTGACATAAAAAATACTTGATTCATTTAGTTTTTAAAGGAAAAAAACAGCGTAATACGAAACGTTGTCTCAACAAGTTTTTTTGTAGGTATAAATCGCTCGGAGCTGTAATTGTCCCTATTGCACGATACGGGGGCAGGGTCGAGGTGAGGGAGGTTCAACTCTATATGTACACAAGCACTAGGGACGTAGTAATAGTCGATAATTTTTATCGATACTCTAGTGATGTTCATCGATGTCGATATTAATTATGAATATTAGTTATTATTTTAAATTTCGCAATTTTAACGTTGTTTTTTGTTGCTTTTGAATCATTCTCATTAAACAATCTTTGAAAAAAACTTGTTTGTAAAACAGGCGTCTAGTAGCTACGATTTGTATGTATTTTGTAAACGTATGCATTTCAAGATTTCAACCGCATGTATTTCGACTATGATGATTTTAATTTTAGAGATTTCAAACGGCATTTATTATGCAATTAATGTATTTTTAATGTTACGTAAACCATTATTTATTTTAAACTTCAAACTTCCTAAGTTTATAGGACATAACAATAACTTTCCTTGAAAATTATTTTGAGCTCTGTGGTATCTTTTTGACTTAAAGGAAAATTTATTTTTTTTAAACATGTACATGGCTCAGATGTCGTTGACATCACAAACATAATATCTCATATTCAGTTACGTTTTTCTAGCAGTCAACCATCTAATGACATCGTAAAAATTGGTTTTTATCATCATCATATTCATGATCAGAAATCGTCACCATCTACGGAAGCCTATCATACGCGTGTCTCGACACGCACTTGACAACTTATTTATCAAATAGTATATAACTATAGAAGTTATTATACAGTACAAATGGGACAACGTTCTCTAATAGAGACTATGTACTGACATGCGTAGCTCAAAACTTCCACGGGCCAGTTAGAAAGATCACGTGGTGGAAGACTTCCTGATTTGACGTCCTTGGTGGCCCAGTGGTTAGTAATCCTGGCTTCTGTGCCAAGGAGGCGTGAGTTTGATTCCCACCCAGAACAAGCATTTTTGTAATGAACATAGGTGTTTGCTCCAAGTGTAGATGCTGAAATCTGTGTATAAATACATATTTAAAAATAAGTATAATAACTTATACAACGTGTAACGGAAAGACTGTATACATACTGAAAGTACCAAATCAGATAACGGTAACAAACTAGATGGGGGCATGTTTAACCGTGTAAGTTTGTTTGCTGATTTTTAATCTTTTTTTGAAAATAATAATAATAATAAATCATTTATTTCCAAGACAGACTTACAAAAACAACAATCAATTTATCAATGTACATTGCATGCAAAAAAAGAAATAAATTATTAAGTATTAATTAAAATTATTAAAAACTAGTCATTTTTATGACTAATTCACATTTGCACAGCACTATCACACTAAACAGCTGTGAGGTCCATAACACGACCTTGCCCATCAAAATCAGACCACACCTCCTTGGTGTGACATGTTTGTTTACGTGCAAAAGATTTTTCTAGTCAGTCAGAAGCACAGCGTTAACGCTGTGCTTCTCAGTGCATGGTCTCCATTAGAGAACTTTGTCCCCTCGGAACTGTGTAATAACTTTTATTGTTCTACTTGTCCCAAAATATATAATCATAATACAATCTGAGGTTACTGTCACACGAAGGTATTCAGATAAAAATAACAGGAATGACGGTTGTTTATGACTTTAGGTGTATTTCTAGAAATTTTCGGCGCTTCAAATATTAAATTGGAGTATTTTTAGATATGAGTTATAAACACAATGGTAGATGTAATTTGATCTACAGTGAAGCATTTTAAAATATTGTCAAGACGAGAATTTGGCGCCTATCAGATCTCATATAGAGTCAATTTTCTGGTTTAAGATATTTATTTTCTTAAAGAATTACATAAAATTCACGAAAAATACTTGCTAGATTAAATATCAAGACTAAGTGTCGAAACACAACTTATTATTACACAGGCTTAACTTTTTTTTCACAAAAGTACAGAACTCATTAAAAGTCAAAGTAACAAATTAACATTTTTAATTTTAGATTTACATTTGAGATAATTAATCTAAATTGAACTACCTATTTACTTAAACGGCATGTATTTTGTTATATATTATACCTAGCTGACCCGGCGAACTTCGTTCCGCCTAGCAGTAGATTAACGTAGCCTAAGTTACTCTTTATTACATCAGCTACCTGCCAATAAAAGTCCCGTCAAAATCGGTCCAGCTATTTCAGAGATTAGCCGGAACAAACAGACAGACAAAAATAGTAAAAAATGTTATTTTGGTGTATATACCATATATATATATTCATATGCATGTAGTAAAAAACGGTTATTTCAATATTACAAACAGACCCTCCAATTTTATTTATTTGTATAAATGTTATAACGACTTTACCTTCCTACACTATGTTGATTAAAAAAA
Organism: Hypomecis punctinalis; assembly: GCA_949316475.1. Taxonomy (NCBI): domain Eukaryota; kingdom Metazoa; phylum Arthropoda; class Insecta; order Lepidoptera; family Geometridae; genus Hypomecis; species Hypomecis punctinalis. Next base: position 6,987,368 of record OX438822.1, read on the forward strand.
ATTAGGCGCCATTTCTCCGATATAGTAGAGTGATCAACAAGTACATAATAAGATTCGTGACGAAATAATCATTATTCGGAGTTAGTGATAGACCTTCAAATGACATAATTATAGAGTAGGTAATTAATGAAACAAGTCATATCCGTAAAACAAAGAATCGAGTACGAAATTGTAGCCAAGTCAAACACATGATAAACAGCGAGAAAGTAATACAGCACAAAAACACCAAATAATATGAAATCAATCCAAGACTGACAAAAATACCAAAGCGCTAGCCGGCAGTGTAGACAGCGCGGCGCGGTGAGGGAGGGGCGCGGGCGGAGCAGTGTACTCTTAGTACGCACACAAATGCAAATTATACACACATTGACATTTTCGCTCGCTTGGGCGCATCGCGACAGCAATAGTCTAGCCCAAATACCTATTTTTCAAATTCCTCGGCTCTAGGATATCGTCTTAAAAGGTTTTGCGTTTAATACCTATGACCCTGTATACACACACATATGGCAAAAGTACCGTTTTTGGCCACTGTCCCGGTTTTGGCCATTATCTATATTGCAATACAATACCTACATCTGTATTATTACACCGAATATTCATGACAACTTAAGCTTAAAATAGAGATAATTTTGGCATCACTATGGCCAACTTTTACTATGAGACCATAATTATAGTAAAAGTTAGTCAGGACAGTCGCCATAACAGGTGCATCTACCTTATCTCGAAATCGCAAAAAATGTGAGGTTTGTGTCTAACCTTATTGTTTTTTATCACGAGAGGACCGCCACCGTCGTACTGAAACAAAGAAGGATTTTAAAAATCATACTTAATACATATTTACAAAAATAACGTAAATATGACTAAATGATTTTCTAATATCCAAGCTCAAATCAAATAAAAAAACCAGACAAATGCGAGTCAGGTTCGCACACCGACGGTTTCGTACAAATCCAGAAAATTTCACAAAATTGGGAATTTAGTTGTTAAAATCTCTATACTACATCATCGACAAATATGTTTTTTTTTTCACTTTTCTCGTCATACATTAAAAATTAGACATTGTTAAAATAATTAAAAATCTGTTTTAGCATGTGCTAATAAAGCTCTTTTATATGATACCTTACATGATACGATTTACTCATTATTATTATATACTACGGGACTAATCGCGCACTAAAATTACGAGATAAATAAATACCTCCTCATCCCGACGTTTCGGCAGAGTTGCATCGACCGTGGTCACGGGTAGACTGAGTCTGACGGGTACGTAGTATATAATAATAATGTGTTCAAATCGCGAAACTTAGAGTTATATAGTTAGAGTCTGGCCAACGGAAGCTGTCCAAGAAAAAAGGCGGGAATTTTAAAAAATCAATAGCTGTTAACCCTGGCTATACACTGCATAAACGGAGTTGATACTATTTATTTTTTAAAATTCCCGCCTTTTTTCTTGGACAGCTTCCGTTGGCCAGACTCTAACTATATAACTCTAAGTTTCGCGATTTGAACACATTATTATTATATACTACGTACCCGTCAGACTCAGTCTACCCGTGACCACGGTCGATGCAACTCTGCCGAAACGTCGGGATGAGGAGGTATTTATTTATCTCGTAATTTTAGTGCGCGATTAGTCCCGTAGTATATAATAATAATGAGTAAATCGTATCATGTAAGGTATCATATAAAAGAGCTTTATTAGCACATGCTAAAACAGATTTTTAATTATTTTAACAATGTCTAATTTTTAATGTATGACGAGAAAAGTGAAAAAAAAAACATATTTGTCGATGATGTAGTATAGAGATTTTAACAACTAAATTCCCAATTTTGTGAAATTTTCTGGATTTGTACGAAACCGTCGGTGTGCGAACCTGACTCGCATTTGTCTGGTTTTTTTATTTGATTTGAGCTTGGATATTAGAAAATCATTTAGTCATATTTACGTTATTTTTGTAAATATGTATTAAGTATGATTTTTAAAATCCTTCTTTGTTTCAGTACGACGGTGGCGGTCCTCTCGTGATAAAAAACAATAAGGTTAGACACAAACCTCACATTTTTTGCGATTTCGAGATAAGGTAGATGCACCTGTTATGGCGACTGTCCTGACTAACTTTTACTATAATTATGGTCTCATAGTAAAAGTTGGCCATAGTGATGCCAAAATTATCTCTATTTTAAGCTTAAGTTGTCATGAATATTCGGTGTAATAATACAGATGTAGGTATTGTATTGCAATATAGATAATGGCCAAAACCGGGACAGTGGCCAAAAACGGTACTTTTGCCATATGTGTGTGTATACAGGGTCATAGGTATTAAACGCAAAACCTTTTAAGACGATATCCTAGAGCCGAGGAATTTGAAAAATAGGTATTTGGGCTAGACTATTGCTGTCGCGATGCGCCCAAGCGAGCGAAAATGTCAATGTGTGTATAATTTGCATTTGTGTGCGTACTAAGAGTACACTGCTCCGCCCGCGCCCCTCCCTCACCGCGCCGCGCTGTCTACACTGCCGGCTAGCGCTTTGGTATTTTTGTCAGTCTTGGATTGATTTCATATTATTTGGTGTTTTTGTGCTGTATTACTTTCTCGCTGTTTATCATGTGTTTGACTTGGCTACAATTTCGTACTCGATTCTTTGTTTTACGGATATGACTTGTTTCATTAATTACCTACTCTATATGTCATTTGAAGGTCTATCACTAACTCCGAATAATGATTATTTCGTCACGAATCTTATTATGTACTTGTTGATCACTCTACTATATCGGAGAAATGGCGCCTAATTTTTTTTAATCAACATAGTGTAGGAAGGTAAAGTCGTTATAACATTTATACAAATAAATAAAATTGGAGGGTCTGTTTGTAATATTGAAATAACCGTTTTTTACTACATGCATATGAATATATATATATGGTATATACACCAAAATAACATTTTTTACTATTTTTGTCTGTCTGTTTGTTCCGGCTAATCTCTGAAATAGCTGGACCGATTTTGACGGGACTTTTATTGGCAGGTAGCTGATGTAATAAAGAGTAACTTAGGCTACGTTAATCTACTGCTAGGCGGAACGAAGTTCGCCGGGTCAGCTAGGTATAATATATAACAAAATACATGCCGTTTAAGTAAATAGGTAGTTCAATTTAGATTAATTATCTCAAATGTAAATCTAAAATTAAAAATGTTAATTTGTTACTTTGACTTTTAATGAGTTCTGTACTTTTGTGAAAAAAAAGTTAAGCCTGTGTAATAATAAGTTGTGTTTCGACACTTAGTCTTGATATTTAATCTAGCAAGTATTTTTCGTGAATTTTATGTAATTCTTTAAGAAAATAAATATCTTAAACCAGAAAATTGACTCTATATGAGATCTGATAGGCGCCAAATTCTCGTCTTGACAATATTTTAAAATGCTTCACTGTAGATCAAATTACATCTACCATTGTGTTTATAACTCATATCTAAAAATACTCCAATTTAATATTTGAAGCGCCGAAAATTTCTAGAAATACACCTAAAGTCATAAACAACCGTCATTCCTGTTATTTTTATCTGAATACCTTCGTGTGACAGTAACCTCAGATTGTATTATGATTATATATTTTGGGACAAGTAGAACAATAAAAGTTATTACACAGTTCCGAGGGGACAAAGTTCTCTAATGGAGACCATGCACTGAGAAGCACAGCGTTAACGCTGTGCTTCTGACTGACTAGAAAAATCTTTTGCACGTAAACAAACATGTCACACCAAGGAGGTGTGGTCTGATTTTGATGGGCAAGGTCGTGTTATGGACCTCACAGCTGTTTAGTGTGATAGTGCTGTGCAAATGTGAATTAGTCATAAAAATGACTAGTTTTTAATAATTTTAATTAATACTTAATAATTTATTTCTTTTTTTGCATGCAATGTACATTGATAAATTGATTGTTGTTTTTGTAAGTCTGTCTTGGAAATAAATGATTTATTATTATTATTATTTTCAAAAAAAGATTAAAAATCAGCAAACAAACTTACACGGTTAAACATGCCCCCATCTAGTTTGTTACCGTTATCTGATTTGGTACTTTCAGTATGTATACAGTCTTTCCGTTACACGTTGTATAAGTTATTATACTTATTTTTAAATATGTATTTATACACAGATTTCAGCATCTACACTTGGAGCAAACACCTATGTTCATTACAAAAATGCTTGTTCTGGGTGGGAATCAAACTCACGCCTCCTTGGCACAGAAGCCAGGATTACTAACCACTGGGCCACCAAGGACGTCAAATCAGGAAGTCTTCCACCACGTGATCTTTCTAACTGGCCCGTGGAAGTTTTGAGCTACGCATGTCAGTACATAGTCTCTATTAGAGAACGTTGTCCCATTTGTACTGTATAATAACTTCTATAGTTATATACTATTTGATAAATAAGTTGTCAAGTGCGTGTCGAGACACGCGTATGATAGGCTTCCGTAGATGGTGACGATTTCTGATCATGAATATGATGATGATAAAAACCAATTTTTACGATGTCATTAGATGGTTGACTGCTAGAAAAACGTAACTGAATATGAGATATTATGTTTGTGATGTCAACGACATCTGAGCCATGTACATGTTTAAAAAAAATAAATTTTCCTTTAAGTCAAAAAGATACCACAGAGCTCAAAATAATTTTCAAGGAAAGTTATTGTTATGTCCTATAAACTTAGGAAGTTTGAAGTTTAAAATAAATAATGGTTTACGTAACATTAAAAATACATTAATTGCATAATAAATGCCGTTTGAAATCTCTAAAATTAAAATCATCATAGTCGAAATACATGCGGTTGAAATCTTGAAATGCATACGTTTACAAAATACATACAAATCGTAGCTACTAGATGCCTGTTTTACAAACAAGTTTTTTTCAAAGATTGTTTAATGAGAATGATTCAAAAGCAACAAAAAACAACGTTAAAATTGCGAAATTTAAAATAATAACTAATATTCATAATTAATATCGACATCGATGAACATCACTAGAGTATCGATAAAAATTATCGACTATTACTACGTCCCTAGTGCTTGTGTACATATAGAGTTGAACCTCCCTCACCTCGACCCTGCCCCCGTATCGTGCAATAGGGACAATTACAGCTCCGAGCGATTTATACCTACAAAAAAACTTGTTGAGACAACGTTTCGTATTACGCTGTTTTTTTCCTTTAAAAACTAAATGAATCAAGTATTTTTTATGTCAAAATTTAAAAACATCTGTTTTTTTATGTCCCTGTCATTTCATATTTTGTTAAATATGATTTAGTCTCTTCTGGTAGGTCTCTAAAGACGTCGGTAAGAATGGTGTTTTTTTGTGATTTTGAAGGGTCTTATTTTGCCTTATAATTAATTTATCAAGAAAAAGAAAAGACAGGGTAGTCTAAACAGCTAAATTATATCACCCAGGAGTTACTCTGCACACACAGAAACCCAATGGATGTCGCGTACGCGTTGAGGGAAATATACTCAGGTATATATTCCTCAGGGTGTTAGGGAGGGTTTTGGATATTTGAGCCCCCTTGAGCTTTTTCTGCTCAAGAGACCTAATACGAGGGGTATTAGGTCTCTTGAGCAGAAAAGGCTCAAAGGGGCTCAAATATCCAAAACCCTCCCTAACACCCTTTTCTTAGTGTATACATAGGAAGAAAAGGAGACCCTCATAAGTCAAGGTTATGGGGGAGGCTCAGGATCACGCACCCTTACCATTAACGAAGCTCAGGGACTAACGTACGAGTCGGTAATCGCTATAAAAACAAAGCCGAAAATGAGACTACACGAGAACGTCTCACACGCGGTCGTTGCACTATCGCGGCACACTGGGACCTTCATCTATTACGCCGACGACATTGAAAATGACGCCATCAGTCGATTCGTGCGGCGCGCATCGTCTGTGTCATCGGAGACCATCAAGGAGTACAACCTGCAGATGGCCGTCAAAGATCGGAACGAGGCGGTGATGGAGGCTTTGGTCCGGGAGAAGGCAACTAAGTTGGCATAAGTAGAACGTGAAAAATGTGTGCTTGTAATTTATAAGAAATAAAGCATTGTGTGCATACCCCAAGCATTCATGCTCGCCATCGAAGGCTCCTTCTTGCGGCGGCATCATGTGCCGGGTCGTTCTCCTCCCTCAAATATGGTCGAGGAGAGCGATGGCTGGCACATGTGTCACACTCGTGATCGGGTGCTGCTTGCGGGTCGCCGGTCTGCTCGTGGCATTCACGCAGTGCACTGACTAACTTAGGCTAAGATCTCTAGTACCTACTCTTTGTACAGTATATAATAAAATAATTGTAAATTGTAGTTAACAAATTGCACAGACCCTGGAGTCTGTGGTTAATAAATTCTAATTTAAAAAAAAAAAAATACTACACTACAAAATACTACTATGATACGATTTACTCATTATTATTATATACTACGGGACTAATCGCGCACTAAAATTACGAGATAAATAAATACCTCCTCATCCCGACGTTTCGGCAGAGTTGCATCGACCGTGGTCACGGGTAGACTGAGTCTGACGGGTACGTAGTATATAATAATAATGTGTTCAAATCGCGAAACTTAGAGTTATATAGTTAGAGTCTGGCCAACGGAAGCTGTCCAAGAAAAAAGGCGGGAATTTTAAAAAATCAATAGCTGTTAACCCTGGCTATACACTGCATAAACGGAGTTGATACTATTTATTTTTCAGCAAGTACATTTTTTTCGAGTTGTAAAAACTTTGTTTTATTAGCAACTGTTGTTGAAATTTTGGAATGTATTATGAAGAATATCAAATAAAAGATTACTTTTAATTCTGTCTTTTTATTATTATCATCCATCAATATTATAATCCATTATTTATGTACAGTCGAGAACCCCGAGGAGCCGTACAAATATAGGAGCTATGAGTCATAGTTAAAATCGGATTCCAAAAACTCTACACCTGATATTGAATCAGCTTCATTGCTTTCTTCGCTGCTACTGCTACTGTCCCCAACATGTATTAAGAATGACAGTGACAGTTGACAGTCTTAAATTATTGCCATTTCAAAACTTCTGAAAATAATACATGAACAGCTTTCGTTGGCCAGACTCTACTAATTAATACTCTAAGTCGCGAAAGTTTAAAAAATCGTTTTTAAACTTTCGCGAATTTTCAACCCATATTTTGTGAATCTAGGCTCTATTTTTTTTGTGATTTAAATAAAAATGTACAGTTTTCAGATTTGATCCTTGTATGGTTCCGTACAAATCCAGAAAATTAAAATCTCTATGCTATAACCATCGACAAAAAAGTTTTTTTTTCACTTGGCTCGTCATACATCGAAAATCACTGAAAATGTTAAAATAATAAAAAACCTGTTTTAGCATGTGCTAATGAAGTTTTTTTATATGATACCTTACATGATACGATATACTCACTTTGAATTTTGAACCTATATTTTGTTAATTTTGGGGCCCTATTTTTTTGTGATTTAAATAAAAATTTACAGTTTTCAGATTTATTCCTATAAGTGTACTCTGAGACAATGCTTCTCGCCAAATTTCTTAGTTCTATGTCAACGGGAATTACCCTGTAGGTTTTGATTGTTGTGAGTGCGAAATATGCGGTCTTTTACGACATAAACGGCTCTAACTTTTTTAAACGATAACTGAGAAGTTTTTCTTTTACACAACTGCAAGAGACGATAGATATACGTATACAGTTTTAATTTCAACTCGATATCGTAACGCGTTCCCAAGATAAAGAGTCTTGACATACACACAGACGGACAACAAAGTGATCCTATAAGGGTTCCGTTTTTCCTTTTGAGGTACGGAACCCTAAAAATGAATACTACTGACCGATAAGAGAGATTTTCATTCTATCAACACAGAAAACAAATTATTGCGTTTAGACTGGGTTGCCATTGGAATTGATTGAATTACTACTCGAATACACCAAATAAAATCATTTCTCTAACATAAATAAAATAAATAAATTTTTATTCGACCAAAACAAAGTTTACATAATACATATCTTAACTAAGCTAGAATAATTGAACACAAAATTATAATAGGTATCTGTTGCCGAACTAGGTCGAAGCCTGTGTTTCAGCTTACAGCGCCCTCCCCCCTATTTGCACTTTTCCTGCTATAACAGATTTAAAATCGTAAGTTTCAAAAACAAGACAGATTCAGATTAAAGATTACTTAATTATTATTAGAGTTTACCAGGCAGGCGTCCGCACCCCCGTCTCTGTCGCCATAGCAGAGCTGGGAGTTGTCGTCGAAGCTGCCCCACCCTAAGCGGCTGGGTAAGTACGTCAATGTACACTCTTCTGGTTTGATCTTCGTTAGCCGTCTCTGAAAATTACAATATAACATTTCAAAGAGCTATTCTTTGTGATAAACATTCCAAAATTTGTCGCGAGCGCAGGACTTGAAGCCCCTTCGGATCACTACCAACTGAGCTAGTTCGTACGCTTGACGTTCCGCCAAAGAAGGATGCACGGAATTAACCTGTCAATATTTTTTTTTTTTTTGTTAGTGAAAAACCAAACATCTTTTCTAAAAATGATATGTGGTTCAAAAATATAGGGGTTTTTTGCTGTTTACATATCACTAATTAAAATTAAAATTAACCCACCAGAAAAACTACAATGATTTTTTATTGTTTTTACATTACGGATTACATACATGACAAGAAGTGGCAGAAGAACGTCACATAGGCGGTGCCAAATGACTAAAATGAAGTTATAAACGATTGCTATTACGATTGCTATTGATTAGGCGGTCGGGGGGGCAGAAGTCGTGGTGTTTAATGGTAGTGATGCCCACCTTATAATCGTGAGTTCAAATTCCGGTTCCGTACCAATGAGTTCTTTAGAATCTATTACGGAATTTAACACCACTGGCTTTTCGGTGAAGGAAAACATCGTGACACAACTTGCATACGTCCGTAGAAGAAATTCGAATGCGTGTGTGAATCCATCAATACCCACTGGGCCAGCGTGGTGGATATGGCCCAATCGCCCTTCGTGGGTAGGCCTACGTCCTGCAGTGGACTATTAAAATGCTGGTACAGTACAGTACAAGCAAATTAACCTAAAAATGGTGGCGCTTTCCCCTCCACCTCGCTTAATGCGTCACTGTCCTCACTTAACGTAATGAATTCTTAAACTTTTTTTGCTATCCAGTGGTGTAATTTAATTTTGCATAGTATTGAATGATAGATATGAAACTGCAACATTAAACTGTATTCCCCGACTTTGTAATCATTCGATTTTTTGAATTACCTCCCCATAGAAGTAATTTTAAAGATGAACCCACGTCAAAATAAAAACAAAATTATATTGCAGTGTGTTCACACGCACTATCACTACTGTTTATCGACGAAACGGTACGCACGTAGACGAGTTCATGCCAGCGCGCTGCACACGCACCCTGCATCCCTCTAGCCCCTTGTGATACCCATTGGGCAGCTGCGTGCCGCTACCTGTAATCTACCTTTAGCAGATAGTCGGAGATATTGGCGAGGCGGGGCAGCAGGCGCCAGCTGGTCGCCAGCGCGTGCTCGTCCGCGTCGCGCTCCGCCGTGTGGAGGCACGCGGGCACCGTGTACTCGTCGATCAGGGCCCTGCGGTCATCACATCAATAATAACACTGGTCTACAGTGGTTTTGTTGCCGTGGATATAAAAGTGGGCGATATGGTTTTGAGTAGCTGTATGCCTATCATTCACGACACTATGAATGGTTTTGAAAGATTGGCTCTATTTTTTTAAATCTTCATTTAAATTGTTTATAGTCAGTGTAAATGTAAAAAACATAACAAACAGGTACATACTTAACTAAAAATAGTATTTTTATTTAAAATATTAATATTTTCATACTTTATTAATATGTAGATATTAAAGTAGAAGAGAAAATATGTAAATATATTTATAAATATTGTTTTAATCTTCAGAAAAACGCCTTTTGTTAAGCCTTCTTGCTATGATATTTTCTTAGGGGGAAATCTCTTTTTGAAGACCAGCCATAATCCGTCCTCATATTACGGTCCCAACTACCCTAATACTTTACTATAATCTCTTTTAGATCCTGGTGGATGCGTTCTCCCTGTTCTACACTGTAATTACCTCAGATTTTCGAGATATATGAAACTGATAAGGAAGTCAAATTTTACAAATATTAAATTAGCCAAAAATCATAAAAACAGAGCCAATTCAGTACTTTCATGAATAATATGTTTAGAAACTGTGGACTTGAAAACATATAAGCCCGCAGAGATATCTAGAGCAACAATTTTTCTTTGTAGACCGGTGTAATAGGACTGATTATTAAAACTATCTATCATCATCATCCACATCACACACACATCCACAGCCTTCTTTATCCCACTGCTGGTATAGGCCACTCTCTCACAGTGCAATATGCCTAGGACCTTTGCCAATTGCCCTGATGCCGGGGCACTAGAATACGGCATCGGTATCCCCTGCCTGTAGTAAAAGCCTACTAAAAGGGGATCACTGGGCTCGTGGGTGGTCAGAGTTGGGCTCTGGCCATCCACTCAAGCAGGCCCGAGAAGGACGGCAGCGTGTGTGGCAACGCTGCCGTCCAGGAATGTTATTATACCGGCAACAAAAATATGTACATCATCTGTGAAAATTTTAGCTTTCTACCTATAACAGTTCATGAGATACAGCCTGACGACAGACAAACAGACATACGGACAGCAGAGTCTTCGTAATAAGGTCCCTCTTTTACCCTTTAGGTACGAAACTCTAAAAATGACGGTGTTTGGAGCTCCATCAGCACGATGTCATGGTCACTGAGAGGCGGTTCGTAGTCAGGATGGCTGACTATTTTGTTCACTCGACGACTGATGTTGTTTTTGCGTCATCGTTATCATTATGAGCCGTAGGACGTCCACTGCTGGACATAGACCTCTCCTATGAATTTCCAATTAGCCCGATTATAATAAATAAATATTTTAGGACATCTTACACTCGGCCTCTGACCCCAAACTAAGCAAAGCTTGTGATATGGCTACCAGAGACTGATATAGTACATATACTTATTTTTAAATACATACTTATATAGATAGTAACAAAATAACACCCAGACACAGAGCAAACACTTATGTTCATTGCATAAATATTTGCCCTGGGTGGGGATCGAACCCACGCCTCTTTGATCCAGAAGTTAGGGTCACTAACCACTGAGCCACTGAGGCAGTCAATTTTCACCGAGATTGGAAATCGTTTGTTGCCCGTGGTCCTACGCACCCAGCGCGTTCCTGCGGATTTATTTATATCGTCAGTCCACCTAATCGTTGGACGTCCTACGCCACGCTTGACGTCGTATATTTGACGCTTGATATTTATCGGTTCAATAGAAAACTCACGGTCTTTGGAGCTCTATCAGCGCGATGTTATGGTCATTGAGGGGCGGTTCGTAGTCAGGATAGAAGTGTATCTTCTTCACTCGACGCCTGTTCCGGGGAGACATAGCGGAGAGCTGGAACGCACCCAGCTGCACATACGTTACCGCACCTCTGGAAAATTCATAATTATTTTACACAATTTTTTGGCAAATAATCGCAACACCGACTTCCACCGCGTACGGAATTCGAATATTTTGCACGAATCGATGTCACATCCATGTACATTATTGATTATTTGTCAAAAACGGCTCAGCCGATTTCCATAAAATTGGACCAACTCGGAATACCCTTGGGAACTAAAAATTTTTTTTTAAATCGGTTCACAAATGGCGAAAATATCGATGAACATACTATTCCCGACTACGCAGGCAGGCAGGCCTCTGTTCAGTCGCCGCCCTAAGTTCTTCAATGTGGACTGTAGCTTGAGGCGTTAGGCGAGGGCGACGACCTAATAGCGAGACCTAGATAGATAGGCCGGGAACTTTATGTGGTCTGGCGTGCGTGCGTGCGTGCGTGCGTGCGTGCGTGCGTGCGTGCGTGCCTGCGTGCGTGCGTGCGTGCGTGCCTTCGTGCGTGCGTGCGTGCGTGCGTGCGTGCGTGCGTGTGTGTGTGTGTGTGTGAGGGAGCGCGCGCGTGCTGATGCAAGTGAGCTTTGTATATTTGTTGATAGTGTTGATACAAATGCTTGAGATAATCATTAAAGCTCTTCACAGTGAATAATTGTCCGTGAAAATTTTGGGTTTGATATTATTTATTGAGTAGAAAACATTGTGGTAGCTTCAAGAAACAAAAAAATTGCAAAATAAATTAATTTTGGCATGTTTTATGGTCTAGTAAGTAAAATTTTAGAATCGTTTTACACAGAACGTGGCATCCGTATATATTTCAATCCTTTTGTCGGCGAAGTTGACAACGACATTATACTCTTGATATTGAACTTGGCTCTTTTCACATTAATGTTTTTGATGGGGTTATAATGTACGCAACCCACCACTCTGACGCGAACTGGGATCGCTTCTACTACGTCACGTCACATCACACTAATATAAACGTTACCATACTGAATGTGTGACAGCGAAACCTCTGATGTGTCACGACACACGCCAGACAAATATAAATCCACCTTAACTCACATGTTGCCAAAGTGCGCGCAGTGCGCCGCCGTCAGCACGAACTTCTCGCTGACGAGCGCCCCACTGCACAGCCACCACAGCCGCGCAGGTTTGCTCCCGTACCCGAGCGCTACCTGGAACAACATTATTCTTCCTTACTTATATTATAAATCTGCCCCTACCCTGCTTCTACCCTGCCCCTATTCTGCCTTCCAAAATATTCAGAAAATAATTCCGTGAAATAATTTCCGTTTTAAAATAATTTCGACAATAAAAAGTCGTCCATACATTATAAATATACGTCTTTTCAATGCTATCGCTAATATAATAGCAACGCCAGCTTTATTTATATTGTCACACATAGCTCTATTTATATTGTAATACGAAACGTATACATAAGAGTGTACTCAATGAAATTTGCCATCGTATGACGCGACTCGTATCGTATGTGTAGTAAACCAAAATATTACTAGATAAATATCACGATAAGGGGCCGTTCAAGTATTACGTAAGCACTGTAGGGGGGCGGAGAGGTTAATCATTTGCTTATTTTTGATAACATGGGGGGTGAGGAGTCTAAGATGTGATTACGTCTTCAATAGTTAATATATTTTCGCATACGTGTGTTAAAGCCCTCTATGCTAAATCTATTTTCTTATTTCTAGAATTAAATCTGCTGCTCATGAATCCATAAAAAAAATGTATACAGGTACCAATGCTTACGTAAGAATGGGGGGAGGGCCAATAACTTTGCTTGCTTTTGCCGACAAGAGGGGAGAGGGGATATATAATTGTAATAAATCTGCTTACGTAATACTTGAACGGCCCCTAAGTATAGCGTGAAGCGTTCGCCTGTAGACGAAATCAAATACCTTGGCGACAGTAACATTAGCTACAAGCAGCAGAAAAGCCAAACCTCGCGCACTTGTTATGGTGCGTCCACACACTCCGCGAGGCGACACCAGCACCGCAGCTGTTGCTAACTTCACATCGTATACATAAGTCAGCGATGTGAAGTTAGCTATAGAAGTTTCTTTAGGAGCTTCTGTAGCTAAAGAGTGCTTCAGTCGGGCTATCCGCAGCTTGTGGCTAATATCACAGCCGCCAAGATGTTTGATTCGATCTATTGCAAGACTATCTCACCATGTGTGGGAATTCATCGCGCATTGCGTCTGAAGTTCCACTGAGCTCGTCTTTGTGGTGGCAGCGGTCGGCGCGCGCGGGGTCGGCGCCCAGCGCCTGGCTTCGGACGCACGGATACACCGCTCTGCTTTGGTACTCCAGGCATTCTGGAATTTATACAGTTATCTATATATAGCCGTAGGGTGCCGGCAGAGTAGAATATCACCCCGCTTTGTACCAGGTGTCTTAAGAACCGACTGAGGTATTACGAAACTGGTAACCGAGGTAAAAGTGGTATTGGTAGTATGACCATCTAATATGGCGTAGACTAAATAGCACAGACCAGTGTCGGGGAGCAGCGGCACTGGTGCGAGGAGCTACGTCCTGCGATCGCCACCACGCTTGCCTAGCGCGGCGATTATGGGCAACACTCTTTATGTATAAATACAATAAAACCAGGCCCCCAGTCCCCGGAGGCTGCGCTATCTGCTCTGGTAGCGGCCATGGTAACGGCGGAGAAGGGGGTGCGAAGAATCTTCGGCAGTCGCCCCGCTACCACCGCCAACGGAAACTGGCCCTGGTAACGCATAACATACGCAGCTTGAGGACGGATGAAAATATAGTCGAGTTGGAAAAGGGAATGAGTGGGTTGCGCTGGGATATTTTGAAGTTATCTGAAGTTCGAAGAGAACACGATAAGTATAAAGTCCGGAAACTCACTCTATTTCCGGGAAGGCGACCAACAGCCCCAAGGTGGTGTCGGATTTCTCGTCCACAAGTCCCTCACTAACAACGTCGTAACCATTGAAAGTGTTTCGAGTAGGGTCGTATACCTAATATCAGTGTTTTTGGACTAGGAGAAAGCCTTTAATTCGTTCGAGACATGGGCTGTGCTCGGGTCTCTCCAGCGATGCCGTATTGACATACATCGAATCGGTACATCGGTACATCGAAATGTTGAAGTGTTTATATAATAACGCTACTATGTCGATCCGAGTACAGGAAGAGAGCTCCAAGGCGATCCTTTTAAAAATAGGCGTCAGACAAGGAGATATAATATGTTCGAAAATATTTACTGCTACTTTGGAGAACGCCTTTAAGCTCCTGGAAAGGAAAGGTTTCAGCGTCAACATCAATGGCGAATGCATCACTTACTTTTTTGATTTTTTTGCCGACGATATCGCTTTCATGGCAAAGTCGATGGAAGAGCTCAGCTCAATCCTCGAAGGCCTCAATCGAGTTTCCTACAAGGTGGGCCTTAAGATGAACATGAACAAGGTCATGTGTAATTCTCATGTTGTACTCACTTCAATATCTGTCGGGAGTTCGGTACCCCACATCTGTGGGGTAAACAACTTCAAACCTAGAACAAGTAGTCCGGTTGGGTAAATCTAACTTCAAAAAGAGGTCAATCGCCGAATCCAACTCGGCTGGACAACGTTCGGAAAAATACGTGAGGTCTTTTCGTCCGACATATCTCAGTGTCTCATATCGAGAGTTTCCGACACTTGTGTGTTGCCAGAGAAGACATTTGGAACAGAAACGTGGTCTTTGACTGTGGGCCTTATGAATAAGCTCAAGGTAGCCCGTCTTATCGTGGCGGGGGGCTCAGTAACCCTAGAAGGGGACTAGTGTGAAGCTAAGAGGGAAAGAGATCCGGAATGAGGTCGCTTCTCCGGGCTTTGCCATCAAGCCCATGTAGAAGTCGGTAGGCAGGTTGGATGCCTCTATAGGGGGCACCGCAACTCAGACGGGCTTCAGTGTCGTATGGGAGGCACTGCAGCTGAGGATTAAAGGCCGCGGCGGGAGAAGACTGTAGGTGTTGCCACTTGTACTGCCACTTTCCCTAACTTACGCGGCCTCGACGGGGTCGCCACAGTTCGATGGCTGACGCGGTGGGGCTGCAGGGAAATAGGAATGTCAATATTGCTTGGCGCCGCTCTCCCTATCCTAGGCAGCCAATTTGGCAGGCCACTTTAACTGACCATTTGCACAGGGACCAGGGCGTTCGGATACGGTCGATCCCTAGTGGACGATGACTATGTGTCTAGTATTCCGACACATATTCAACGGCGCGGAGTGGAGCGCAAGCTCCAAGGTGGAGCTCGACTGGGGCTGGCGCTGTCGGGCCGCGGAAGAGTGCGAAGCGTACCCGTAGCCCCGATATTAAGCGCTGTGGTGGAACACTCCAAGGTTTTTTTATATCGACCAGTCAGCGGGACTCCCACAGCACCACACATGCCTGCCCGAGGCGCGTTGGTATCCATAAAGGATTTTTCCTGGACAAAAAAAGAGACCCTGTAGCCCTATTTCAAGCGTCTACCTGTTGTCGTTAATAATATCGAGCATAAAATCACGTTTGTTGTATGGGAGCCCCCTTTAAATATTTATAGTTATGTTACAGAAATACATCATCTGTGAAAATTTCAACTGTCTAGCTATCATGGTTCTTGAGATACAGCCTGGTAACAAACAGACAGACGGACATCGGAGTATTAGTAATAGGGTTTATCCCGGTTTTACCCTTTGGGTCCGGAACCCTAAAAACGAAAAGAAGGTACTCACTGTCCCAAGCCAGCTGTCCGTTCGGAGGAGCGGCCAGAGAAGATGAAACGGGCTCACATTGGTCGTTTATTTTGGAAGCATCGAAGTAGTCGTACCACTTGATATTGTCTGTTGTTGACGACGCGGGAGCGCTGTGGATGCCACACAGAATATGTCTACTCGGTCGTCACCTCATACAAATGTCTGACGGGTTAGCCCAGGTTAACACTGTAGTAGGGTAGTTAACACATAAATTGAAACCACAACAGACATGATGACCATGATGACTGGGTACAAAAATCATTATTATAATTAGTCTGTGAGTTAGATCATCAAAAAATATTGGACACGTATTTTTTCTTTTGTCAATTAAGCAATAAATGACTAAGATAAATCTTGTCAAAGATTAGGAGTGGGCCGTGACGTCGCCTCTCTCACAGAAGTCTATACATTTGTAAGGCACTTGAGACGTCCCGCGGAACTTTGTCGGGCTATATCTTCATCACATTTCATTTAGTTAGCAAAAGAAAAAAAAACGAGTCTAATATTTTTTGATAATTTATCGGACGGATTAATTATGTTTTTTTTTTGATATCATGCCCAGCACAAAATAAAAAAAATTGTAAACTAACGGAATGTTTTTCAAGATCATGGCTAACAATAAGCTAATCCATGTTGTTCCTTACTCCTATACCTAATTTGAAACTAATTAATTCTCGTCACAAAACTATGATTATTAGCTCTGTGGCGGATTCTTGATACGAGAATGTCGGGGATTTAATTTGAAACTAATTCATTCTCGTCACAAAGCTATGATTATTATCATAGCTTTGTGGCGGATTCTTGATACGAGAATGTCGGGGATTTAATTTGAAACTAATTCATTCTCGTCACAAAGCTATGATTATTATCATAGCTTTGTGGCGGATTCTTGATACGAGAATGTCGGGGATTTAATTTGAAACTAATTCATTCTCGTCACAAAGCTATGATTATTATCATAGCTTTGTGGCGGATTCTTGATACGAGAATGTCGGGGATTTAATTTGAAACTAATTCATTCTCGTCACAAAGCTATGATTATTATCATAGCTTTGTGGCGGATTCTTGATACGAGAATGTCGGGGATTTAATTTGAAACTAATTCATTCTCGTCACAAAGCTATGATTATTATCATAATCATATAATGATTATTATCATAGCTTTGTGACGGATTCTTGATACGAGAATGAATTTGTTTTCAAATTAGGTATAGGAGTAAGGAACAACATGGATTAGCTTATTGTTAGCCATGATCTTGAAAAAAGCATTCCGTTAGTTTACTATTTATTTTATTTTGTGTAGTCATCAAGCCAATTGTTTCCGTATGGCTCTATACATTTTTGTACAGCGCCCCTGGCGGAAACGAGGAAGAACTAAACAAAATGTATGGAGCCACACGCGAACGCTAATGTATAAGTAAACCACGCAAAACCTGGATTAAGGGTTCTGGTCATATCCACTTCGCCATATCTCGGGTAGGTGTACCGACTTTCGCCATCTTAGCGTCACTTTTGGCCACTTTGAATTTTAATGATTCTGTATTAAACTTTAATATTCACAGAAACAACATTTATGATGTTAAATTGTTTATAATCTATTTACGTAATAATTTTGACTTGAAATAGCCAAAACCCCCACAATGGCCAAAGTCGGTAAAGATCCAATCAAACACAGAGCCGGATTTAGGGGAGGGCAACTGCCCGGGGCCTCCTCAATAGATTTCGAAAAAAAAAACCTTTCTTTTAACATACGGCGAGGCAGACGCGACCAAAGCGCGGAGGACATTCCGCGCGTTAGAACCAGCCGTTTCAAATCCTCAATCATACAAACAGCCAGAATGTGGAAAGCTTTGCCTGGGTCTATCTTCCCGCTAAAGTACAACGTAGATGTCTTCAAATCCCGAGTAAATAAGTAGGTATCTTCTAGGTAAGCGTGCTACACTGTAGGCCACACATTTGTTCAAAATTAGGCAGTATTTAGTCAAACGCAAACCTATTCGGAATAAAAAAAAGCTTTCTATATTATTTGTTCTCTCTAAAGAAAATAATCTTAGTTAGGTATACATGTTCGGCATCAAACTCGCAAGAACAAGTCCGAAACACGGAAATCCGACGAAAAACCAACGTTCGGGACGTCGGATCCGCTGTCATGAATCTTAAGTGGAGTTGGGTAGGACACGTGGCCAGGCAGTGTGACGTCAGGTGGAGTAGCACAGTGACGGAGTGATGGCCGAAGCAAGGCAAGCGGAGCGTTGGTCCGGCTGCAAGATGGCGAGACGATATTGTGAAAATCGCGGTTCAAACCTGGACATGATTAGCACAGGACCGAGACAAATGGCACCGTAATTGAGAGGCCTATATCCAGCAGTGGGATATAGAAGGCTGCGGATGATGCTCATGATGAAGTAGGTATGTATCTGACCTCCGCTCTTAGTTGCTCCGAGGCCTCCACACCTCTAAATCCGGTCCTGATCAAAACTTGGCCGTGACTTAGCTTCAAGCTGCGGATAGCCCAATCCTGACTGAAGCTCAGTTAGCAGCAGCGCGAGGATTGGGTGATCCGCAGCTTGTAGCTAACTTCACAGCCGCCACGATATTTGATTCGGCCTATAAATGCACCTAATAATAATACTATACCTCGAGGTAGTGAGAACTGGCGTTTCTGCGGTTGTTACAGTGTCTGTTGACGTAGATGATGATGATGATGATGAAACGCAGCAGACGATAGGATCGACGAGAAACTCACAGAGCTGAAAAAAAAAGTAAAATTTAAAAGAACACCAACGCAATAAGATTCCTACCGCAACTAGAGTTTGTGCTAAAAGAGAAGCGTCGTAGGCGAGGTCGCCCGTGTGCCATTTTACTAATTGTTAAGGTTCCGTACCCGAAGGGTAAAAACGAGACCCTATTGCTAAGACTCCGATGTCCGTCCGTCTCTCCGTCTATCCGTATGTCTATCTGTCACCAGGCTGTATCTCGATATACATATGCGTGCAAATTTTCAGCTCAATCGGAAACCGGGAAGTTAGTCAAAGGTGATGTTCTCAAACCTGCCACAAATTTAAATTATGTAAAAAAATACCACGGAAAAATACTAAAAAAAATTATGACGCTTTTGAAAAGATGCACAATATTTTGAATAGATCTATAGCGGAGGCCTATGTCCAACAGTGCACGTCTTTGGAATGAAATGGCGACTACAAAATATATGACAACGCCTACTCAAATACGATACATTTCTGATCTCACGTTGCTATGTAAATTAAAACAGGCGAACTTTTCTGCGAAATAATGAAACGTGATGAAAATTTAATTCACCTAACATAGACCAAAGCTGTAAGCGCTTTTGAGGTGTACAATTTCTGTACAATTATTTACATGCATCACCTGATTGAAAAAGCTGATATTCTGGGTATGGTCCTGCCAGGGAGTATGACACATAAAATAATCTAAATTAAATATTTTTGAAAAGCCCATAAATCAAGCTTTCAAATTATGTACATATCATCTTGGTTAAATTTTTCTCTGAATAATATACCACTTCTGGACGTCACCGAACCGACGTGGCCGAATCATAAAAGTCGCCGGATGAGAAATTAGCTACAAGCTGTATCCGATTCTGACGGAAGCTCACATAAAGTGCGCGTCGATTGGATATTGCACAACTTATAGCTAACTTCACATCCGGCTTGTATGATTCAGCCTGTACGTAGATTGCAATCATTGAAGTCGGTTATTCCATTTTTAGTGAAATGTAATGATTAGTGACTTTACTTGTGGTGCCTTGTGGATTTTGATATCGTGGAGTGCGTCAGGGCATAATCTGATGTTTGTGCAAACGCCTGGAACGCCTTTCTTGGTGCAGTTATCGCCTAAAATAAAAACAAAAACATGATGTACAAGTATAAGTAAAAAAAAACATTAATACAAATTAGTCCGTAAGTTAAAATAGTGGCAAAACACATTAGTCGGCAATCGTGTTGAAAAATTGCGCACCTGAACTGACTCCGGTTGTGACACGATTGTTCCGCCTTTCCCTGGACACAGGTATAGTTCCTCTATGCTGGAAGCTAGCGAACGTTCAACCGGTTCCCAAGGAGGGCAGTCGTGCAGACCCCTCAGACCAAGTAAAAAAATCAAGACAGAATGTCTCGAATAGATTAATGAGGCCACCTTTTTTATACATATGGTGAGTGCGTCGGTGTTGCGCTGCCATAGTTCGACTTACAATCCAAGGCGTAGTTTCTTTGTACGTGTTTGTGTGTGTAATTGTGTCTGTACACGGCGAGGTGTAGTTTTGCCGGCCTCATTTGTTTTGTTCACAACATTCTGTCTTTTTTTTTTATTTGGTCTGAGGCTGACCCTAACAATTATCGGCCTATTTCAGTCACCTCCGTTTTATGTAAAATAATGGAAAAGGTACCGAAGGTACGGAAGGAAAAGGCAAGGAATCTCATATCTGGCATATCTCGGAGATCTTCTCAGTGAGCGGCAATATGGCTTTCGCCGAGATCGGTCAACCGGAGATCTTGTGTATATTATGTTACACATATCTTGGGCGAGGCCATCGAGTGACACGGAGTAGCCTTGGCTATAGACACAGCAGATGACCGATGAGGTCGAACAGTTCTCGAGTGGAGACCACGTACCAGCAAACGCAGCGTAGGAAGTCCACCTGCAAGGTGGACGGATGATAATTATGACCACAGAATCGCGCTGGATGAAAACCGCTACCAACCGGTCTTATTGGAGATCTATAGCGGAGGCCTATGTCCAGTAGTGAACGTCCTATATCCACTCCAGTGCATTGCAGTTCCAGTTTACATTGTTCCATTTTAAATCCAGCACTGGATTCGATCACTGGACTGGAATAATGGAAACCTGTTATTACACTGGCCTTAAAATAGCCATATAAATTAATTAAAATTGCAGTAAACAAAAAGAGACCGCTAAAAGGTACTGCAGTTTTAATCAATCCATCAAAATAACCGCTTTGTAACAAAGCATTTACAACATCATGGTTTAATTCTAAAATAAATTCTATTTTAAAAGTTACATTACAAATAAAAAGCTGCTTTAATGTCGCTGTACGCGGGCATTGTACCCAAGAGGCTGGTGCATTAAGTCTTTGGATTGCAATGCTAATTCTTTAACCTTTATTTGTAATGTAACTTTTAAAATATAGTTTATTTTAGAATAAAGTTTCAATGTTTTATAAGTTTTTGACCGACGAACCACCGGAGGAGGTATACAATTCGACGCGTATATTTTTTTTATGTATAACCAACCACGCATAACTTTTTTCATAGTAGTCCGATTACAATAATTCTTTTTTTATTGGAAAGAGTATACTTCGAAATTGGTCCCATTTAAATTCTATCGAAATTGGCTGAGCCATTTTTGATAAATCAACAATAATGTGAAAAATGTTACATCGATACGTGCATAATATTTGCGTTCTAGCGATGCGCCCCGGCTTCGCACAGGTGTATTATACATATATACCTACATTTCTCTTGAATTACTCTATCTATTAAAACAAACTGCATCAAAATCCGTTGCGTAGTTTTAAAGAAATAAGCATTCATGGGGACAGACAGCGGAAAGCGACTTTGTTTTATACTATGTAATGAAGTACACGGGTGAAGTCGGTCATGCTAATTTTTGCAAAAAATGATCTTGTAAAAGTTACATTACAAATAAAATACTGCTTTAAGGTCGCTGTCCGCGGGCTATGTAACCAACAGGTTGGCGCACAATGCTAATTCTGCTCTCTAATGAGCTAAAATAGGCTAATGCTGATCTCTATTTGTAATGTAACTTTTAAAATATAATTTATTTTAGAATTAACTTTTACGTTTTGTTATAGAGCGGTTATTCTGATGGATTATTAAAATTGCAGTAGCTTTTCGGCGGTAGTAGCGGACTCTTTTTGTTTCAAAGGCATCCTAAAGTTTATGTAGTTTCTTTTAAAAACCGGTTTACACGATTAAAGGCCTTGTAAAAAAAAAACAATTAAATTTCGAAATGATTAAAGAATCTAGTGAGAAGAAAAAGTACTTACATTATTTTCTTTGAAAGAACTGTCAAAAGGAACTACTTGGAACAAAAGTTTGAATGTATAAAGTTCTGTTTCAGACAAGGAGAGACAGAAATCAACGCAAGCTAATTTTATTTTACAGTAAAAAAAACCAACCTTCACTGGTGCTTTCGGCAAGTAATACTAACAACAACATCAGAAACAGCTTTAAAAAGATCACTTTTCTTGTACAACTCATCATTGTAGTCACTGCTTTAGTTAGCTCTAATCTGCTGGCTTTTGCCATAATAAAGAAATATTAATACCAATAAACTAGCCTTCCAACACACTGGCGTATGCGTTCATTGCACTTGTCAGACTGTCTATAAATGCTAGTAAGTTGTTGATACCATCGACTTGGCATTTTTTCTGTTTTAAAGGTAATACAAGGTGCAGTTTTAAATAAAAAGCCTGTTTTACACGTATATCCCGGGAGGTAAGATCAAAAAAATGCAACTACTTTCTAAAAGCTGAATCGTTGGTGTTAGGTAGGTACCTAGTCCTGATAGTGTACAATAATACCTCGGAGTCAGTCAGTTGGGATGCTTAGCGTTTGATGGGGATACCCGTTTGAATATCCGTATTTGACAACATTGAAAATATACTATTGATTGTGGTTATCCATACAAATAATAGCCTGAAAAAGATATATTTCACTTTATTTAAACTAAAATATGTCTAATTTTCGCAAATCGCACGAAATAAGATACGATATTTTTTTGATATTTTATTTGTGACGTGAACGCTCTAAGAAGGGCGGCAACTCTAATGACGTTACATGCTAGCAAACAAGAATTTCTCGATTGACTGTTGTTTGTGTAATTTGTGTTTTGTGTTTTTGGAGTAATATTATTGGATCTGTAAGTTACTTTTAGAGTATTTTTTGTCATTTTTAGGGTTCCGTACCTCAAACGGAAAAAAACGAAAAAAAAAAACAAAAAAAAAATCAAAACCTACAGGGTACTTCCCGTTGACATAGAACTATGAAATTTGGCGAGAAGCATTGTCTCAGAGTAGACATAATAGGAATAAATCTGAAAATTGTACATTTTATTTACATCACAAAAAATAAGGGCTTCAAAATTCACAAAAAATTGGTTCAAAATTCTGTCTAATCTGAAAATAAGTTCAAATATAAATTTATATGTAAATGTATAATTGTATAAATATAAAACATCAAACTTAATAGCAATCAAATCAAATAAGTTATAAAATCAATTCTTAAAGCAACAGTTTAAATATCAGTATTTACTCATATCAAAACTAGATGGCGTTGGCGTCAAGTTAGCCCGCGGTATTAACTTTCTCCGTCGATGTACGAGGTATTTATGCGTTCAGTAGATGCTGTTTTAATGCAAACAGATAATTCCATTTCCTGACTTGAACAAATTCAAGTCAGTAAATGAAGTATCATTTAAAAAAGAACTTCATTAGCAATGTTAAAACAAGTATGTAATTATTTTAACAACGTGTCTGTACGGGTCCCTCGATGTGCGAGCCTGACTCGCACTTGTCCGGTTTTTACATGTGAACTAGCGTATTTACTAATATTAACTAATGTTATTTACTAGTGTGTGACGTCACAGACCAGCGCCATTACAGAATGTTGTTTTGGCGGGATCTTGAATATCTATTCTTTAACACTCGATTTTCATTGTTAATACATTAGATCTTTCGGAAATATAAATGTAGTGTGCTTATTATGTACTAACGAATAATTTAAAATGACTCCAAAAACTAGTCAAATAGCCCATTTTCAAAAATTTATATGAGTATGTATCTTGCTAGTACTTCTAAAAGCTGAAAAATGGTTTACAAATAGATAAGTAATTAAAAAAAACCGGACAAGTGCCAGTCAGGCTCACACATCGAGGGTTCCGTACAAATCCAGAAAATTTCACAAAATTGGGAAGCAAGTTTTTAAAATCTCTATACTATAAACCATCGCCAAAAAAGTTTTTTTTTCACTTTTCTCGTCATACTTCGAAAATTACACATTGTTAAAATAATTAAAAACCTGTTTTAGCATGTGCTAATGAAGTTCTTTTATACTTTGACCTTTGAACCTATATTTTGCTAATTTTGAGGCCCTATTTTTATGTGATTTAAATAAAAATGTAGTTTTCAGATTTATTCCTATATGTGTACTCTGAGACAATGCTTCTCGCCAAATTTCATAGTTCTATGTAAATGGGAAGTACCCTGTAGGTTTTGATTTTTGTGAGTGTCGAAATAATATGATGTTTTTTTACGACATAAACGGCTCTAACTTTTTTATACAACTACTGAATGGAACTAACTACCTTCTGATCGGAGAAGGAAGGTTGTGATTGTATGTTTGTATAAGCCAGGTGTCTGTCTAACCTTTACGAGTATTCAAATCGTCTGGAAGATATTGAAAAGAATTAACTAAAGTACCCCTGCACGATCACGAAAGCACGATCTGCTGGATCGGCGCCGGAATAATTCTACTCTGAGGTATTCTGGTGTCTTGGGATCGACCAGCGACTACGTGCGTGTCTACTCGGGGCAGTATGTACAACAGATATAGTTTTGAATTTGCCATACCTGGTCAGTAAGGAGTTCTACTACCTTACTCTTTTTGAAGCTTACATCCTCAGCGACTTGGAGGTCACGTGGTCACCACCTGCAGCCCAAGTGGTGGTCCCCACAGCGACGGCGGCGTGGAGGTCTCATATATAATATTCCTGCGGTTCCTTGTACCGCTAAAGGACGATGACGTCGACTAGGTTCATCCTCGAGCAAGTGAACAACTTCACGAAATTTTTGCACATTTTATTTCAATCATTATGATAATTATGGGAAATATTACTTTTCAAATTGAATTAATTCACTTTCAGAAAATTCTAAAGAAACTACAACGTATTTAAAGAACAATAGAAGTAAAATAATTGTATGAAATCATTTTGAAATAACGACGAACGCTAACAGCGTTAACGTAACTTAACGGCACGGAAATTATTTCGTTTATATTTCGTTGCTATACAAAAATAATTTCTATACATAGGTATAAAAGAATAATTTAAATTATATTTTGTAAGTTACTGACCAACCTAGTAAATAAATACAGCACACCAAATTTTACCTACAGCTTAAAAAAATAAAGTACATTTTCATGTAACTTACTTACGAAAATGTACATACAAAAGTAGTCCTATTGCAATAGCCATAAGGATCTTTTTCTCGGTACATTTTTAATCCTCCCGCTCATCGGCGCCAGAAGCCGAATTGTATTTATTCGCAAAACGTGCGAGCGCCGCGCTCGTCGCGCCCCTGGCGGCAGCCGTTTTCAACTCTCGCGCTCAGAATCGAGCAATCTTTCAGCGACGCAGGCTTTTAAAACGCCAATGACGAGAACTATTAGCTGCCTGGGAATTTGGCGGCCTGGGTTGCCATATTAGCCCAGCAAATGGAACTACAACCGCAAATACGGCCGGAAACGGAAGATGCATTCTCAATATATATTTAAAAGGCTTCGAATAACGGCTCAAGGACATAATTATACATTTCGCCTCCATACATTTCGTGGACGTGTCTTTTGTCAGGAATTACAGTATCTACTCCGACGGTATTATACATTTTTTTTTTTTTTTTTTTTTTATTGAAAATTTTTACAAACCACATACTCCAGGGTCTGTGCCCTTTGTTAACTAAAATTACAATTGTTAGATGATACTGTACAAAGAGAGTTAGTAGGTACTTGAAATTTTAGCCTAAGTTAGTTAGTTGGTGCAATGCGTGAATGCCACGAGCAGACCGGCGACCCGCAAGCAGCACCCGATCACGAGTGTGACACATGTGCCAGCCATCGCTCTCCTCGACCATATTTGAGGGAAGAGAGCGACCCGGCACATGATGCCGCCGCAAGAAGGAGCCTTCGATGGCGAGCATGAATGCTTGGGGCATGCGCGCAATGCTTATTTTTTATAAATTACAAATACACATTTTCACGTCCTATGGCTTTTTTTTGCCTTCTCCCGGCCCAGGGCCTCCATCACCGCCTCGTTCCGATCCCTGACGGCCATCTGCAGGTTGTATTCCCTGATGGTTTCCGATGACACAGACGACGCTCGCCGTACGAATCGACTGATGGCATCATTTTCGATGTCGTCGGCGTAGTAGATGAAAGTCCCAGTGTGCCGCGATAGTGCAACGACCGCGTGTGAGACGCTCTCATGTAGTCTCATTTTTGGCTTCGTTTTTATAACGATTACCGATTCGTATGTCAGTCCCTGAGCTTCGTGAATGGTAAGAGTGCGTGATCCTGAGCCTCCCCCATAACCTTGGCTTAATTATGGCTTGGTATTATACATTTAGAAAATGTGATAAGACCACAGAATATTTTTTCAGAGCTACAAGAGCAAAATGCGTAATGTCCATGATTTATTCAAGAAAATGTCAAATAGATAGGCTTTGTAAAGATTAGCGTAAATAGGCTTATAATTAACCGTATCTATCAAACAAACATCGATACAGTCATTTTACGCAACACTATGACGTGATAATCTGAACTATATTACTGTTTGTAAAAACATTGTATGAAAATAACACAAATTAGTCCAAAATGTATGTGAAATCTCGTTATAATAAAATTTAAAACAATTTCTTTATTACGTACCTGTTTTTAAATCACAAAAAGTGTAAATACTTCAGCAAAACTCACCGATGAAAATTCACTACCTACTTCATTCTTATTATTTTTTCGGAATGAATGCGATGAGCACCCGTTTATAATACACGCCATATAAAATAAAATTCACCATTCATAAAGAATTTATACAAAACAACATAGTTTTAGCAGTTTAGAACAGTTATTTTTAATAAATTATACTCGACAACCGGCAATCGGTGTTGACAAACCATAACCACATGACCATTGACAGTTGATCTTCACAAAGAAGATCCCAGCCCCGATAAGTATTATTTTTTATTTGCTACCTAGCTCTATATTTTATACTAGTATTTATTTTGTGACAAATTATAACCAAATTTTAACCATTTTGACAATCCAACTTATGATTTTGACTTTAGACGGCAGACATTGCGAATACCAGATATGAATAAGACAGCTGTAACATAAGTAGTTTTTATTTGAGCAAAATTTAGTACGTATTCTAGAACTTGTTATTTTTCTAGGGTTGCTAGCGTCTACATTTTTTTTAGTATTTTTCCGTGTTTCGGTATATTTTGTTAAATAATATAATTAACATATAAATTTGTGTTTAGATGAACTCAAAGTTATATAGAAGTAATATTTTTACGCAAAAACGTGGCTGAAAAGTCGATAGGATTAAACGAATTAGTTTTTAAAATTATAGATGTTATACATAAACAAAAAACTTTTCTGAAATCATTATATATTTTTCGCAAAAACGGTAAAACCGACTTCCATCGTATACAAAATTCGAATATTTCGCTCGAATTGATGTATTACATTTTTTACATTATTGCTGGTTTTTCAAAAACGGCTCAGTCGATTTCGATCAAATTTAAATGGGTTAAAAAATATTTTTATGTTCGAATTTTAATACATGAGACCCATGTATAAAAATTAGAACATAAAAATATTTTTTGATTCGGTTCACAATTGGCGAAAATATCGATGAACAAACACAAAAAAACTACATATAAACATAGATAACATAGAGCCTCCTCCTTTTTGGAAGTCGATTAAAAAATACAACTTATGAGCCGCGCCGTATTTCTTACTCATTAATTAAGTCTTAATTAATCTATGCTCATGCGAATGACACTAAAATCCACAGAGCCATTACAACCAGAGGGATAAAGGGTCGATCCAGAACATCTGTAGAAGACGCATTGATTTAATTTGGCATGAGTTAGAAAGAGACATGAAAAATATCTCGATTCTGTGGTTGTTGCCGTGTTTTTCTCCCGATAGTGTCAAATTCCAATACATATTTGACAGTTTTCACAGCTCTGGGTAAGATTTTCCATACATTTTTGAGGTAGAGAAATGCCTTAAGCGAGAACAGCGTCATCTCTCTATATGCAACAAAAACATAACATTTTGTTACAATTTAAGGGATGAAAAGAGTTTATAAATTTTATCAAAAATGTACCGAAAATTCAGTTCACAGTGTACAGAATTCGAATAGTTTGCACGAATCGATGTGACATCCATGTACATTACTGATTATTTATCATAAACTGCTCAGTCGATATCGATAAAATTCAAATGGAGTCCACCTTTGAAGTAAAAAAGCATTTTTTAAATCGGTTCACAATTTACGAAAATATAAATTTATACATAAATCGAACATACACCAACCCGCACTGGGCCAGCGTGATGGAGGCCTACGTCCTGCAGTGGACTATCAAAAAGACTGGTACGGTACTGTACGGTACGGAACATACACAAAAAACTTTTTTGGAAGTCGGAAAAAACGAAAACACCGGTCGATTCACGATTGTCCTAAAGGAGTCTCTTCTCTTCTCTACGATCCTGAGCGGAGTTGCGCCACACGACCTTCTCGATCCAGTCTCGATAGAAGGCCACCCGCACGTAGAAGTCGGGTTCGCCGCGCGAGCACCATGCGGGGTCAACCGCCACCCCTATCACCGTGTACATACACGCAATCTGCAAACACAACAACCTTATTCATATACAGGGTCAAAGGTATTAAACGCGAAACCTTTAAAGTGCGGATCTAGTACATCGAGACAAACAACTTTAGTTTATGACTTTTGGAAAATCACGAAGAAAAAAATCAGATTTTTCATACTAAATGATCGTCAACGCGCGGCAAAATGTACGGAGAAGCGATTTTTTCGCGAAGTTTCAAAAGTCGTAGGTATTACAAAAGTTGTTTGTCTATATACTAGACCCGCCCCTAAAAGGTTTTGCATTTACATCTATCTATTAAAAAACCGCTTCAAAATCCGTTGCGTAGTTTTTAAGATATAAGACTTTGTTACTATATAGTGATGATGCCCCTGTATACACACACACATATGGCAAAAGTACCGTTTTTGGCCACTGTCCCGGTTTTAACCATTATCATTATTACAATACAATACCTACATATATTATTATTTCACCGAATATACATGAAAACTTAAGCTTAAAATAATAAAGGTCCGGTAGAATAACACGAGCGGCCTTATCGCCTACAGCGATGTCTTCCAGGCAAACTAAATGGAGTAGACTTAAGGAAAAACTATGTTGCGGTTGGTACTGGACAACATCATAAACCGAAACTAAAACTGTTTAAAAATTTGTCAAAAATACAAAAAAGAAATATTAATATAAAGAAATATTAACTTGAGATTTTGAGTGGAAGCCACGTAGTGGCAAGCGTAGCATAGGACATCCACTCGCAAGATGGATGGATGACATAATTAAGACCGCAGGATCGCGCTGAATGCAAGCCGTTTCAGGGAGGCCTAAGTCCAGCTGTGGACGTCTTATGGCTGATGGATGGATGTTAGTGGCAGTGATCAGGGCATAATATAGTTCAGATAACACTGATGACCCATGGAGCAAAAAGTTCTCAGTGGAGAACACGAATCGGCAAGTGTGGCGTAGGATGCCCACTGAAACGATAGAGAGGCGATCTTTTATGACCTGCGATTTGCACTGGATGAAAGCCGCTTTCAACTGAACTTGTAGGAAATACTAAAAGGCATGTGCCAAAAAATAAACGTTGTGTGGCTGTTATGATAATGATTTTATAGCTTTTACTAAAAATATAAAATATATTAATGATGGTGATGGTGATTACAAGCGTAGAGTTGTGAACTAAACTAAGTAGCCAAAAGTGATGTTACGAACAAATTCCAAGTTTCAATTTCAACAGTCATGTCAGCGGAATGGCCTAAACTGGTGAAAGCTATCAAATTAGCTGCACCAGCTGTGGCCACTTTGATAAGGTACTAAATAATTATTCAAATTATTTACCGTATATTATTCTAGAAGATTATTTAGTAAGTGCATTTCAATTAAATTCGAAACAATATAGGCATGCGCAATAAATATAATTGTAAATTAGTTACAAAGATTTCGTTTTGTTTTCAAAAGATTATAAAAAAATCTATACATGGTTTATAAATGTTGCATGTCAAAAAGAGCCTGAAACGAAGATATTTTTTCCTATTTATTCAAAACCATTCTATATTCGGTTTCTTATTTATAAAACTTCAAACATAAAAATGGCCACAGCCAGTGCAGCGGCCACAACCGGTTCTCCTGCCAATACATAAATAAACATACATATATACCTATCTCTATTACGCTTATACCTATAGATTATAAACTGTACTGTACTGTACTGTATCAGCCTTTTTTTTTAATAGTCCACTGCAGGACGTAGGCCTACCCACGAAGGGGTTTGGGCCATATCTACCACGTTGGCCCAGTGCGGGTTGGTGGATTCACATACGCCTTCGAATTTCTTCTACGGACGTATGCAGATTGCCTCACGATGTTTTCCTTCACCGAAAAGCCAGTGGTGTTAAATTCCGTACATAAATTCCAAAGAACTCATTGGTACGGGCCCGGGGATTTGAACCCACGCCCTCACGATTGTAAGACGGGTTTCAACTACCTCTAGACCACCACGACTTCCCGACGAGATGATAAACAATTATTTAAAATTATCATAAATGTATAGTCTGTGTGAATATCAAAGTTTGAACATTTTCTTGACAATATTATATTATTTTAACATTAAAATTTTCTGAATAATCATCAAAATTCAAAGTGACCAAAAATGGCACTAAGATGGCCAAAACTGGCGCATCTACTATACACATCACTATTACCTACCAACTTTTACTATGAGACTATAATTATAGTAAAAGTTAGTCGGGACAGTCGCCATAACAGGTGCATCACCTTATCTCGAAATCGCAAAAATTGTGAAATTTGTGTCTAACCTTTTTGTTTTTTATCACGAGAGGACTGCCACCGTCGTACTGAAACAAAGAAGGATTTTAGAAATCATAATAGTTATAAAAATAACGTAAATTGAATAAATAATTTTCTAATGTCCAAGATAAAGTTACAGGGGACTCATTTTTAAACTTCGCACGGTTTGATCGTATACAGAACTTGCATGGAGCACTCGTAACTTCCACAGACAATATAGAGTGTTTTCATACAATCTGTTAAAGTTCCGTATACAACGCGGTCACATTAACTAGGTGTGCAAAAAAAACCGGCCCATTCCCAGGCGTTCGAAGTTCAAAATTATGCCCCCAGGGAAGCATTTTTGAATTTCGAATGCCCTAGGAACGTAGGTATATGGAACTTTGACAGTTCGAAAACCATTCGCCATATTTGTTTAGATAGTTTTCTTTTTAATTAACGTTCCATTTTACGATTCCCCCCTTTTCAGCCTATGGTTTCTTTTAAAATTGCCATCATCATTACCAAAGTTCTGCGTGTTATTAATAATTTTAAATATTTTTTTAGGAAACGTCATGAGTAAAGATAAGTGTATGTCCGAAGCATTCGAAGTTTAAAAAACCGTCCCCAGGTCGCGGGTTAAAAGTTTAGCGCTAAGCAAAGTGTAGAGGGGGTGGCTGCGCATGGGTTTAGTATGGCGGTCACCATGCGCAGCCATCCCCTCCACACTACCCTCAGCGCTACACTTACGTGCCGCTACTTGTATTTGTCTTAAATCTTAATTTTTTGTTGCCAAAATTGACACAACCAACTTCAAAAGTGTACGAAATTCGAATAGTTCGCACGAACCAATGTATCTTCGATAATTATTAACATCAATGTTGTTTTTACGAAAACGACTCAGCCGATTTCAAATAAATACATGGGAAGTATGAACTAAAAAGAATAAAATAATTGTCAAAATCGGTTCACAATTGATGTAGCTTAACATACTTTCATTCGATTTCATCATCCATTCTGTTCAATATTGTAAATAACAGCTCACGCCATCTATCTGATTATTTAGTAAACTAGTTTGTATTGAGCTCGATAGATGGCGTTGAACCTCCTTAAAACGCGATATGACTGCGTTTTAAGTTGTTTGTACTAAGATTTGGATATTTTCTTTTAAGTGTGATCTACCTATTGTGATTTTGTGATCTAGTAAGATCCAATAAAAGTTTCACGGTGTATAATTTGTTTCATTATTTTGCTGGGTCCGTACATGGTCCTTCGAGCCGGATGTTAACACAGAAAACAAACTATTGCGTTCACACTGTATTGCCATTGGAATTGATTGAATTACTACTCGAATACCTTGTACCTAATGGTGTACAATGACTTTAATTATTATAATAAAGACATGTATAATAACAATCTAGATGAAAAAAAAATAATAACGTCACAGTGTATTTAATATTAAAATAAGATCTTTGAAGCCGTGGTGGTCTAGTGGTAGTAACACCGGACCTGCAATCGTGAGGTCGTGGGTTTAAATCCCGATCCCGTACCAATGAGTTTCTTTGGAACTTATGTACGGAATTTCACATCATAGGCTTTTCGGTGAAGGAAAACATCGTGAGGCAACCTGCATGCGTCCGTAGAAGAAATTCGATGGCGTATGGCCTACGTCCTGCAGTGGACTATTAAAAAGGCTGGTACAGTACAGTAAGATCCTTCGTTCATATATCATGCAAAAATTTAATTTAATCAATAAACTACAGTATGTCACGGACTTTATATCGCAGTTCACTTGTTTTGTGCGAGTCGGCCGTCGTCGCCGCGTTGACAGAAATAAACAGTAAAACTACCTCACATGTATAAAAAAAATGTTTTTATACTGCTGATTTTTAGGTACTTGGCATATTATGTATAGTGTTGCCGAATTTCCACGATGTTTTTATAGTTTCTTTTTACTTTTTATCTTGGATAAGCCTGCACTTTGCGCTTCGAAACAAGAATGTACTTATGAAAAGTGTGTAATCTCAGTAAGCGAATTTTCGTAAATTCTTTTGAGATTAATAAATACTCTTAAACCAAAATAAACCAAAATAAAACATTCCTCTAACATAGATACAGATTAAAGATTACTTAATTATTATTAGAGTTTACCAGGCAGGCGTCCGCACCCCCGTCTCTGTCGCCATAGCAGAGCTGGGAGTTGTCGTCGAACCCGCCCCACCCCAAGCGGTTGGGTAAGTACGTCGATGCACACTCATCTGCTGTGAACTTCGTCAACCTTCTCTGGAACAACAATACAACAATACAAAATTTCAAGGAGCTTCTTTTTATCGCGAATAAGCCCGCGCTTGACCACCACTCACCAACACCAAGCGACTTCGTGTTCGAAGATGAAGCACGCAGACCTAGAAGATTCACTCTGATCTTTTTTTTTATTCGACAATTATTAACCACAGAACCTTTGTTGACAAAAATTTACAATATTGTTTTGTTTTACTGTACAAAGATAATTAGTACAATAGTTAAGGGTATAAGGGTTAGTCTAAATCTTAATTTAAGTTAGAGTAGTTTCGGAGCTTTTTGTGAATGCCACGAGCCAACCGGCGACCCACCAGCCATCGCTCTCCTCAACTTTATTCGAGGGAAGAGAACGACCCGATACACGACGCCGCCGCAAGAAACTCTGATCTTGAAAAGCTTGAGATTAGATCTCTTAGAAAACAGGAAAGCAGGAAGATTGCTTTTCTTTGTGATAAACATTTCAAAAAAGATACGTCTATAAATGGTGTAAATTTGCAACGAAAAATCTAACCAAGATGATAGGTATATGAATCGTTTGAAAGCTTACTCTATGGGTTTCTCAAAAATATTTAATTTATATTTTTACGTCCCTTCATTTTTATACGATAAAAATAAATTGTGTAAAAATGAAATAAAGCTCACATATTTTCTGTTTAAGCCATATTAGTGTGCTGCTATCGTTCTTTTACTTGCATTATTACCTGATTTATCCATATTTATGTCATATATTGACTGCCTCGTTGGCTCAGTGGTTAGTGACCCTAACTTCTGGGTCAGAGGCGATCCCCACCCAGGGCAATATTTATGTGATGAACATAGGTAAGTGCTTGCTCTGTGTCTGGGTGTTATTTAGTTACTATTTTTTTTTAATATTTTGGGACATCTTACACACGGCCTCTGGCCCCAAACTAAGCAAAGCTTGTGATATGGCTGCCAGAGACTGATATACTACATATACTTATTTTTAAATACATACTTATATAAATAGTAACTAAATAACACCCAGACACAGAGCAAACACTTATGTTCATCACATAAATATTTGCCTTGGGTGGGGATCGAACCCACGCCTCTTTGATCCAGAAGTTAGGGTCACTAACCACTGAGCCACCGAGGCAGTATCTATATAAGCATGTATTTAAAAATAAGTATGTATGTATATGTAGTATATCAGTCTCTGGCGGCCATATCACAAGCTTTGCTTAGTTTGGGGTCAGAGGCCGCGTGTAAGATGTCCCAAAATATTTATTTATTTATTTTGCTGAAATAGAATTCACAAAAATTTGGTGCAGCCAGTTAGAGCAATATTTCAAAAAAATCATGAAGAATTGGTTCTAATTGATAAAAATAACTGAAGGTAAGGGTAAGTTACCTTAAGCAGATAGTCGGACATATTGGCGAGGCGGGGCAGCAGGCGCCAGCTGGTCGCCAGCGCGTGCTCGTGCCCGTCGCGCTCCGCCGTGTGGAGGCACGCGGGCACCGTGTACTCGTCGATCAGGGCCCTGCGATCATCACATCAATAATAATATTTATTTATTTGTTTATAGGCGAGCAGTATAAACTGATATGCCTATATCAAGCAGAGTCGAATAAAATTAGTATTTATCTATCAAGGATTTTTTCCTTCTTTATCCAAAGATCCAGTCTATTCTTAAATATGTTTATAGTCCTTGCTGAGATTACATTCTCAGGCAACATGTTCCAGTTGTAAACCACTCTGTTGCAGAGGATGTGGTGTGCAGTGTAGATTTGTGATGGTGCAGTTCGATGGAATGTTTTAGATATAGCACAATTAACTAGACGTGAGTTAGATGTTTTACGTGATAAAGATAGCGCATACTTTATAGATATGATTTAGTATATAAGCTGTTGTTATTCCTTAATAAATTAGATATTGATAGAGAGTGAGAGATACATTCTGAGACAGACCCTAGTGTCTTATTGTCTTCCTATTGTCACTCTGGCAAATAGGCTGTAACAGGAATTTATGGCGTCTGCTGTCGCGTATGTTTTCCTTCAAGATGCACAATGTACATGTCGTGAATATCCAAAAGATTATAGAAGCCATTGAGAATCTTGAAGGTCTCAATCAGATCTCCACGCAATCGTCGTTCTTCGAGGGTCGTGAGACGAAGAGCTTTTAACCTATCTTCATACGTTTTGCGGCGCAGAGCATCCTGGTGGCTTTTCTTTGTGCACTTTCAAGCAAATCAATATCTTTCATAACGACTCCACACCTAGAACCTATATTCTAGTAGAGACCTTGTATATGTTTTGTAAATCTTAATATACACATCAATTGTTACTGTCTGAAAGGACTTGCGTATGACATAGATAAATGAAACAGCCGATTACTAAAACTATATATCATCATAATACAACTGAGCATTTGCTTGACGGAGGTACTGGTCATTGGGTCGAGCTCCACGACCCAAAAGCCCTCTCCACGGATCGACGCTATTTTTCAAGAATAGTTGATGAAGCGGTGGAATCAATAACAATACGCTTTCTAACGCTTTTTTAATTTATACGCTTTCTGTCCTCTCCATCCTAAGGTTGCCTGGCAGAAATCGCTATCAGCGATAAGGCCGCCCATTGTTACACTTTATGTATCTTTGTTTCTTCTTTTTGTTTACTTCTTGGTGTGCTATAAAGAGTTTATCTTTGTTTCACTTAGATTGGTTTGTGTCGGGGGTACAAAAGAAAACTCACGGTCTTTGAAGCTCTATCAGCGCGATGTTATGGTCACTGAGGGGCGGTTCGTAGTCAGGATGGCTGTGTATTTTCTTCACTCGACGCCTGTTCCGGGGAGACATTGCAGAGAGCTGGAGCGCACCCAGCTGCACATTAGGGCATGCAAAAACCGGGTGGTTTTGAAAAACCGGGTTTTTCGGTTTTTGATTTAAAAAACCGGGTAAACCGGGTTTTTCGAGTTTTTCGGGTTTTTTTTGGTAAGTATATGAAAATACTAAAAATAATGGTTTGTTTGTTTGTTTATGACTGTCCCATTGTTGGGCAAAGGCCTCCCCTCGAGATTTCCAGTTGCGTCGGTCTTGTCCTGATGCCTGCCAATTTGGATTAAATGTATTCGCGCTATCTAATAGAGAGTGCAGACTCTCTATTAGATAGGCCTCTACGAGGCCGCACCGAGTTGGGACCCCATTCGGAGGTGATTTTAACCCAGAGGTCTTCTGGCATGCGACTGACTTACTCGGCCCACTGCGACTTCAGTTTAGCGGCAGTGAAAGCCAAATCTTTGATTTGAGTTCTGGAACGCAGTTCGGTGTTTTGTACTCGGTCTATTAGCCGGTCACCGAGAATACTGCGCTCCATCGCTCTTTGGCAAACCTTGAGTTTGGACTTTTAGACTTTAGTTAAAGACACCTGTTTGTCAAAAACAATGTTTGTACACCATAAGTCAAAATGGAAAGATTACATACATCTTGCGCTTTAGTGTGACGGAAGGTGTCTCTTCATATGCTTTTTCATGGCCCAATAGCTCTTCCAAGCTTTCTCTTTTCTTCTAGGTCTTGTCTCTTCTGGAAGGTGACTATTGCCCAAAATAGATGTAATCGTGAACGTATATGTCTTCGTCATCGACAGTTACCCGACGTTTGATGCCATTGGTCATCACTTTGGTCTATAACATGTTCATCCGCAATCCAACCTAGAGGCTTGCAGTGGTTAGATTTTGTGGCATTGATTGCAGCTCTCTGGCTGAAGAAGAGAAGATAACGATATCGTCTACAAAATGAAGATTAGTTAACCTTTTTTTTACCGATGTTAACACCACTTCTATCCCAGCTTGCCGCCAGCTTTCCGAAAACTTCTTCGAGGACGCCCGTGAAGATTTTCGGGGACAGTGGGTCTCCCTGTTTAACATATTTCTCTATTGCAAATGCTTGGCCAGAAGATTGTATTTTTGTTG
Source organism: Hypomecis punctinalis (assembly GCA_949316475.1). Lineage (NCBI taxonomy): Eukaryota > Metazoa > Arthropoda > Insecta > Lepidoptera > Geometridae > Hypomecis > Hypomecis punctinalis. The sequence goes on from OX438822.1 coordinate 7,024,836, forward strand.
CAGCGGTACTTTGAGAATAGATGAGGTCGAGAAAATTAACGTGTGTGATGATATCAAATGCTTTTCAACCGAAGAAACAGAGGAGGTACTCAACTCGACGCGTATATGTATAAATATGTTGTGTATAACCAAACCAATAACCTATATAACCAATAGCGCGGCCAGAGATCCAAGACCCAGCTTACCTGACAGTTCACCAAAGATATCCCGGACATCAGCCTGTACGAGATTAGAATGGCCCTGAATCAGTTTAAGAATAACAAGGCGCCGGGTGATGACGGTATCACATCAGAGCTGCTGAGAGCGGGTGGAACACCGGTACTAAAAGTCTCCCTAAGCTTTTCACACCGTCGTCCTCGAGCGCATCACGCCAGAAGCATGGAGCAGAAGCGTGGTGGTGTTGTTTTTCAAGAAAGGTGACAACACCTTATTGAAGAACTATAGACCCATCTCACTTCTGAGCCATGTTTATAAGCTGTTTTCAAGGGTCATTACGAACCGTCTCGAGCGTAGGCTTTATGAGCCTTCCGAACAAGCCGCATTCATACGCTGCGGCAGGTTATACAGAAGACCGAAGAGTATAATTTGCCACTTTGCTTAGCGTTTGCGGACTATGAGAAAGCCTTTGATTCGGTCGAGGCATGGGCTGTGCTCGAGTCTCTCCAACGATGCCGTATTGACTATCGGTACATCGAAGTGTTGCAGTCTTGTATAATAACGCCACTATGTCGGTCTGATTACAGGAAGAAAGCTCCAAGGCGATCCCTTTAAAAAGAGGCATAAGTCGTAATTTCTTCGAATCTGTTTACGGCTACTTTTGAGAAGCGTTCAAGCTCCTAGAATGGAAAAGATTGCATCAATGTCAATGGCGAATACCTCACTCACATTCGGTTTGCCGACGATATAGTAGTCATGGCAAAATCGATAGAAGAGCTCAGCATGATTCTGGAAGGCCTCAATCGGGTTTCTCAACAGTCTTAAGATGAACATGGTCAAGTCGAAAGTCAAATGTGATTCCCATGTTGTACCCTCTTCGATTTATATTGGGAACTCGGTTCTTGAAGTCGTTGACTCGTACGTCTACTTAGGACAAGTAGTCCGGTTAGGTAGGTCAGACTTCAAGAAAGAGGTCAATCGCCGAATCCAACTCGGCTGGGCAGCGTTCGGAAAATTGCGTAGCCCCTTCTCATCCGACATACCTCAGTGCCTCAAGTCGAAAGTTTTAGACCAGTGTATGTTGCATGTGATGACTTATGGCACATAAACGTGGTCTCTCACTATGGTCCTTATTAGTAAGCTCCAAGCAACCCAACGAGCTATGGAGAGGGCTATGTTCGGAGTCTCTCCGCGAGATTGAATCAGAAATGAGGAGATCCGTAGAAGAACCAAAGTTACCGACATAGCCCAATGGATTAGCAAGTTGAAATGATAATGAGCTGGGCACATAGCGCGGAGGACTGATGACCGATAGGGTCGAAAAGTTCTCGAGTGGAGACCACGTACCGGCAAGCGCAGCGTAGGACGTCCACCCACAAGGTAGACGGATGACCTTATTAAGACCGCAGGATCGCGCTGGATGCAAGCCGCTTCCAACCGGTCTTATTGGAGATTCATAGGGGAGGCCTATGTCCAGCAGTGGACTTCTTATGACTGATGGATGGATGGATTTTGTTTGTTAATTTCAACAATCGAGCTTTCCTTTATGAATAATTTACAAATATTAGACAAACGTGCAAAATATATCACGCTTAGTTTTACTACTTAGCGTAGCAGAGACTGTCAGACTAATGTAACAATACAAAAAGGCGGCGGTTGATAGCATTTCGGTCAAGACGAGACAAAACGCGTCCCATTACGCTTATAACGCTACAGCGCTCTGCTTATATGACGATACTCACTAATTCACTATGTAAAGCGAGAGAAAGAGAGAATGAGGACTTTCGCACTTGAATTTCATCCTTAGCACGGCACAATGTCAATGGTACATTAGGCGTAATTTTATACATAGAAAAAAGTGTTAGAGCAACTAGATGACAATAATGTAATACGAATAATGTATTACGAAGGAGTTAATATGTGAATTTTAAAAAATCGTAGAAAAACCGAAAAACCCGGAAAAACCGGGTTTATAACTAGAAAAAACCGAGTTTCAAATGCGGTCGGTTACCCGGTTTTTTCGGTTTTCGGTTAACCGGGTTGCATGCCCTACTGCACATACGTCACTGCACCGCTAGAAAATTCATAAATCATAGTACATTTCGTGTAAGCTATCATTCCTTCTAGTTTAGGAATTTATTATGACTATGGAACATCTGCTCGACTAGCCATCGCTTGAGACATTGAAAGTACGCGACATTCAGGGTGTTAGTAATCCCGAACTCGTTCTGTATGTCACGACACGACACATCAGACAAATATAAATCCACCTTAACTCACATGTTGCCAAAGTGCGCGCAGTGCGCCGCCGTCAGCACGAACTTCTCGCTGACGAGCGCCCCACTGCACAGCCACCACAGTCGCGCAGGTTTGCTCCCGTACCCGAGCGCTACCTGGAACAACATTATTCTTCCTTACAATCGAGCAAGTATCTATAGAGTTACAATCGTGCAAAAAAGGAATTATTCCAGAAGTGTCCGAGGCAAAACCTAGCCCATCTTGCGTAGTGGGCAGGCTTTTTAATTAGTCGTAAGGTGATTGCAAGCCGACTACAACGCCGCACGATACCGAAGTGCTCGGTTACAAGCACTACTTAGGTGACAAAACATTGAGAAAATGGGTCATTGTGAATTATATATTAAATTTATACAGTTAAAGTTAAGAGTTTTCTACAGCTGTATGTTGCCAGTGATGACGATACATACAGGATTATAGAAAAGAAACGTGTTTTTTACTGTGGGCCTTATAAATAAGCTCAAGATAGCCTGACGTGCTATGGAAACGGGTAAGCTTCGGAGTTTCTCTTCGGAATCGAATCAGGAATGAGGAGATACGCAGATAAACCAAAGTAACCGACATAGCCTAGCGAATCAGCAAGTTGAAATGGCAATGGGCAGGGCACATAGTTCGAAGAACGGATGGCCGATGGGGCCGTAAAGTTCTCAAATGGAGACCATGGATGATGACATCCTACGCTGCGGACATCCACCGACTAGGTGGGCTGACGATAAGATTAAGATCACAGGAACGCGCTGGATGCAGACCGGTTCCAATCGGCCTTATTGAAAATCCATAGAAGAGGCCTGCAGCAGTCCTATGACTAATGGATGAAAACTTTAATTGCACATTGCAATTTTTATTATAGGATCACTTTGTTGACCGTCTGTCCGTCTGTGTGTTTGTCAAGATTCTTTATCTCGGGAACGCGCAAAGATTTTAAGCGCGCGAGTTTAAATTTATACTGTATACGTATATAGTCTCTTGCAGTTGTGTAAAAAAAAACTTCTCAGTTATCGTTTAAAAAGTTAGAGCCGTTTATATCGTAAAAAATCGCGTATTTCGACACTCACAAAAATCAAAACCTACAGGGTACTTTTCATTGGCATTAGAACTATGAAATTTGGCGAGAAGCATTGTTTCAGAGTACACATATAGGAATAAATCTGATAACTGTACATTTTTGTTTAAATCACAAAAAATAGGGCCTCAAAATTAACAAAACATGGGTTCAAAATTCAAAGTGAGTAAATCGTATCATGTATGGTATCATATAAAAGAACTTCATTAGCACATGCTTAAACAGGTTTTTAACTGTTTATTTTAACAATGTGTAATTTTCGATGAAGGTATGACGAGAAAAGTGAAAAAAAACCTTTTTAGTCGATGGTTATAGTAGGTATAGAGATTTTAACAACTTACTTCCCAATTTTTTGAAATTTTCTGGATTTGTACGTAACCCTCAATGTGCGAGCCTGACTCGCACTTGTCCAGTTTTTTTAATGACTTATAGCTTATAGCTACAGCTTATGAGCGAGCGCAGAGGGCGGCTGAGCCGTAACATTTGGTTATAGAGTGCGCGAGTGAGTTATAGAGTCGTTATAGCGCAAGGGCGCCTGAGAAGGTGCGGACGTCGACTCGGCTTGCTTGATTAGTGCCCCACTCACCATGTATGGGAATTCATCGCGCATAGCGTATGAAGTTCTGCCGAGCTCGTCCTTGTCGTGGTGGCAGCGGTCAGCGCGCGCCGGGTTGGCGCCCAGCGCCTGGCTCCGGACGCACGGGTACACTGCTCTGCTTTGGTACTCCAGACACTCTGAAATTTATACAGATATCTATAAAGGGTTATTCGCTTACCCTGTACTAAGTCGAAAGGCGGTCTTTTAGACTATCATTACGAACAACTTTTACTAAAGGGCCAACAAAAAATTCGAGAAAAATATCAGCTGTTTCATACATTTTGTCGATTCTGAGTTGCAATTTTGTACGAAACAACAGATTTGTTTCTCAAATTTTGGGTTGGCCCATAATAAAAGTTCTTTGTAATGATGGTTGAATCACCCTCTTTCGGCTTATTACACTCACTTACGGGTAAGCAAATAACAGATTGATAACACTAATTGTCGTGGTCATACTTTATTTGCTTGAACATTTTGAGAATTGTCTCAATTGACTACCTGTCTATTCTACCGCAAAAATCTAATCTCGCATTGACGTTGTCCCTGTCAAATTTTTGTATAGAAATTTTAGAATTTCATGTTCCGTACAGAAAAATGCGTCAATCGAAATCGAACCGAGATATTTTCCATGTCTCTTTCTAACGCATGCCATTTTAAATCAATCCACCCTTCATTCATTCATTCTCATCAACTCATCAATCTGTTGGTATCTTCGAGCAAATATCTATAGAGTCACAATCGTGCAAAAAAGCCTGCCCAAGCTACGTAGTGGGTACAGATTTTTTATTTAATCGTAAGGCAATTGCTAGCTGATTATAATGCCGAGCGATGTCAAAGTGCTCACCAATTCTCAAAAAAATATTTTTTTGGTTCGAAAGGATAGATAATTATTATACCTACTCCCGAGGTGGTCCTATTTAAATGTTATGAAAATCAGCTGAGACGGTTTTGAAAATTCAACAATAATGTAAAAATTGTATACATCGATTGGAGCGAACTATTCGAATTTTGTACACGATGGAAGTCGGTTTTGCCTTTTTTGCAAAAAAATAACTATTACCCTTTGGGTTCGGAACCCTAATAAAAAGAAGAAGGTACTCACTGTCCCAAGCCAGCTGTCCGGTCGGAGGAGCGGCCAGGGAAGCTGGAACGGGCTTGCATTGGTCTTTTGCTTGGGAATCATCGAAGTAGTCGTACCACCTTATATTCTCTGTTGTTGACGACGCGGGAGCGCTGTGGATGCCACACAGATTGTATCTACTCTTTGTTGCTCCGAGGCCTCCACTCCACACCTCTAAATCCGGCCCTGCTCAAACATCTTGGCGGCCGTGACTTAGCTACAAACTGCAAATAGCCCAATCCCAAGGATTTTGTATACTATCTAGATTGCTATAACAAAGCTACATTTAGATGATTTCAAGAGGAAACTGAAACTATTTTTCGAGTCTTGTCCTTTCTACTCAATTAATGAATTTATGAATATGCATTTGACAGAATCTTCATTCTTGTATGATGAGGAAGAACAATAATCTCTTTAATATAATTCGACATTCTCATATTCTATTAGTAATTACGTGACATATATGTATATTAGTATTTTTAAGCCCTAGAATGTCTTAACAGATTTAAATTTTGCAAATTTTTGAAATAATTGTATCTACTTAATTGTTATTGTTAATGTATTAAGTTTTGTTTTAATTTTTATTATTATTTTTGAATCGTATGCATTGTGTTATAATTGTAAATTTGACTTGCCTAGTGTAACGTATGTAGTTATAAGGCCAATAAATATATCTTATCTATCTTATCTTATCTTATCTTGCGCACAGCCAAAATTTGGTTCAAAGTTAGCTTAGGAAAATTCAACCTTAATACGTTGCAACAAAACATATATTCCTTTGAATTACAACCCAAAAAAATTAAACACGACACTCATAACGGCCTTTTCAAAAAAGTGACGTCCGCCATCTTAAATTCCAAAATGGATGCCAATTTTGAAATATACACCCCCAAAAACTTCGAAAACTACACCCATGACGACTTTAAAAAAAAATGAGTCCGCCATTTTTAATTTTAAAATGGATGTCTTGTTAACTACGGAAGCCTATAAGTGATTGTGACTTTTCGTGATTAAGTACGAGTATATTAAGATTTTTAGTGACAAAGTCTATTCGTTACAGAATTTCCGTGACAAAGTCTTTAGTGATACAAGTTTTCGTGATATAGTCTATTCGTGACAAAGTTTTTCGTATTCAAACCTTTTAATTTATAAATATATTCTGTACCCAAAGGGTAAAAACGGGACACTACTGCTAAGACTCTGCTGTCCGTTTGTCCGTCTCCAGGCTGTTTCTCATGAACGGTTATACCTAGCTAGAACCACAGCCCGGACACTCTGCGTTTCTTCATACAAAATCTGCTGTCTTACGCACACAACACTATATTTATTCACAGACACTACACATACGCACGAACACTACACGGGTATTTGCAGCGGCCTGTGCAGCCCGCGCGCAGAGTAGTAAATCGTGTCCTGACGCGGGGTGGAAGTGAGGAAGACTCAAACGGGTGGGGGGTAACGAGTGACCGTTCTATACATAGTATTATTATATCTTCTTTGCTAGAACGTTGAAATTTTCACAGATGATGTATTTCTGTTGCCGCTATAACAACAAATACTAAAAACAGAAAGAAACAAATATTTAAGGGGGCTCACATAGACAAACCTGATTTTTTTAGCCGTTTTTCGATCGATATTAATAACGGTGACAGGTACTTAGATGCTTGAAATATTCACAGGATATTTAATTAAATAATTACTTCAAAAATAAATAATGAAATAAAAATAAAATATATATTTAAGGGGGGTTCCTATGGGTTTCATACAAGAAACATTATTTTTTGCTTGATATTAATAACGACAACAGTAATATGCTTGAAATATGCACATAATAAAATTTATTGTGTATTTCCTTCAATAAATCAATAGTTAAATTAAAATAAAATGAATATTTACCGAGGGCTCCCATACAAAAAACGTGATTTTCAGGTGCGATATTAACAACGGCAACATTCTCAGAATACCTACTCGTAGTTGTATATTCCCTTAAAGAATAAATGATTAAAATCAAATATATTAAGAGGATGTATCGGTCTGGGTGTTTCTATATTACCTATATAATTATCTATTTGCAATAAATTAAATACGTAAGGTGTTAACATTTTTTGTTAATAACTTTTTCAGATCGGCAAGAGAAAGCTACGGCGATGATACTACCTATACAGGGTTATTTCTAATCAATTAGCATCCTTTTAGGGACTTATTCTATACATCAAAATTAACAACTTTTGTTCTACAACTTTCGTCAAAGTACAAAAAAAATCAGCTGTTCCATACATTTTGTAGCGGGTGAACGATATTTTTCTATGGAAAACCAAACATTTTTTTTTTAAGTTTTGACAAAAGTCGTAGAGCAAAAGTTGTTAGTTTTGATGTACAGAATAAGCCCCTAGAAGGATGCTAATTGATTAGAAATAACCCTGTATATGCTATGTATAAGGTCCATTGGAACTAGGAAAAAGAACTTTTCTGGTGTCTTGGTAGTAGTACTTGTACATTTTGGCACAACACAGGATTTCCGCGAACTAGGATTGGACATATCCAATGATTTTTAGGGAAACGTAAGGCAGCGGTACGGAAGAGCGCGAACGGACTGATCGAGTGTTGAAAAATGACGTCATACTGCGCGAGCTCGGGCCAACGGTCGCGAGCTCACTTTAAATGCTATAACTTGGGAACTAATTGACATATCAAAATAATTATTTCACATATGATTCTTATTTTTGACAGAGAATACATAAAGCTAAAATTCAAAATTAGTGAACATTCTTCATTGCTATATTCTATTTTTTTAATATTAGCATGAGACGTCACTTGCCGGTCCCTCCGGAAGACCAGCGCTGGTTGTTGCACGACCAGCACATGCTGAGTTGGGAACGGGACCGGAAAAAAATAAAATTAAGTAATTAGGATGATGTACAGGCGTTAGGTTAAGTAATAGTCCCCGACTACTAAATTCTCTAACGCCTGATGTGAAACCCAGAGCAATGCAGGTCGTAAATCTGTATTACTCTAGGTTCGTTGTGACTTGGCAGTCTTCAGCGCGTTTAGCTACCTGCCAATGGGCTACTGGCAGTTATCTAAACGCCCGATGAAACTATTAAAGCACTACAGCGGGAGCTCTGAGTACTGTAACAGTCAAACCGCAAGTTGCTAAGCTAGCCTATCAATCTGTAATACCTAAAATTACCTACAAGACCCTACGATCTAGTAAATTATTTAAGATTAATTGTTTATGCTGTTTATTTTGTTTTGCTGTGTTGTTTATTTTGTGGTATTGTTTAATTTTATTTTTGTCTTAATAAATAACTGTCTATTGTCAATCCTGACTGACGCTCTCTTAACAGCTGAGCGAGGATCGGGTTATCCGCAGTTTGTAGCTAACGTCACAGCCGACAAGATATTTGATTCGGCTTGTAAATGCACCTAATATACCTCGAGGTAGTGAGAACTGGCGTTACAGCGGTTGTTACAGTGTCTGTTGACGTAGATGATGACGATGATGAAACGCAGCAGACGATGGGATCAACGAGAAACTCACAGAGCTGAAAAAAATAAAAATTAATAAAGAACCCCAACGCAATAAGATTCCTACCGCAACTAACATTTTTTTTCGTAAAAAATATGGCGCCACCGATTTCCAAGGCGTTGAAGAAAGAAATAAAATATTGATGTAGGGTCGGGTGTCTCAGATTGAACCAGGTAAATTTCAAAGTTTCATAGCGTACTCATTTTTCAATCAATGCCTTTAATTTTTTGTGTATAGTTAGTGAATTTGAAACTACAATTTTGCAAATGTAATTGTTTTATATTCCTTTTGGTTACAATGTAAAATAAGTATGTATGAAAAACTAGTTTTGGTTCAATGCGTACATCGGGAGGTACACATTTAATCGGGGTATTTTCCACATTGAACCAACTTAGATTAGATAGCTTTGTAGTCAAATTCCATTGGAATATAATAAAAAACTGGATATCGATATTATATATTTATTATATCACTTTAAAACAGTTTAGTTTTACAATATTATCAGTCTTTATTTGTACTTAAACAACTTTAAATCTTAAACAACCTATACTTTGATAATTTTATAATCAAAGAAGACAAGAGATTTCTCAACATTGCAAATAAATATTACCCGTAAGAATATTAAAAGTCTTAAAGAAAAAAACAAAAGTAATAAAATATTTAAAGAAATGAAACAAAATTAGAATCATAAACATGCTATTAATGTATTTCTTTATCAACACGATAGAAATAAAGAAAGATGCTTTCTGAAAGACATTAATAAACCTTAGATACAACAATCAGACTTCTTCAAAACAGGAAAGAAAGGAACAATACCTCTACTAGCCAATGAATTTTAAGAGTCTTTCTCAAAGACAATAATAACCTTAGATACAATAATCAGACTTCTTCAAAACAGGAAAGAAAAGGAACAATACCTCTACTAGCCAATGAATTTTAAGAGTCTTTCTCAAAGACAATAATAACCTTAGATACAATAATCAGACTTCTTCAAAACAGGAAAGAAAAGGAACAATACCTCTACTAGCCAATGAATTTTAAGAGTCTTTCTCAAAGACAATAATAACCTTAGATACAATAATCAGACTTCTTCAAAACAGGAAAGAAAAGGAACAATAGCTGTTCTAGCCAAAGACTTTTCTGAAAGACATTAATAACCTTAGATATAATCAGACTTCAAAACAAGAAAGACGTAAATTGATAAACCTAGCTCAAGTTAATAGTAGGAGCGACACGTATTGGAAAGTTAAACGTTGAGTTCCGGTTTTGTGTTCCATTAATTTTTGGTTGCGGCAGAATCATTTTAATATCATTTAATTGGACATTAGCCAAATCAGGCTCCAAAGGCATCCGGAACTTCATGGTTTCTTTGTTTATGATCCGCATGAATGAAACTCCGTAGTTGGGAATGTCAACTTCGATAATCTTTCCCACATAAAATACTTTAATATTTTTTGTGTCATAAACTACAAGGACATAGTCATCTTCAACTGGTTTACCAGTCAATTTTTCGAAATTTCCTCTCACAACAAACATTTCTTCATCATCTTCAGATACATCTATGTCACTTATTTCAGTCTCACTAACTTCTGGCACTATTCTAAGTCCTTTCTCAGAAGTAGATTCGTCTGTATCAACCTTCTTTACCTTTTTTTTCTTTGGGACATTTCTTTTTACATTTTTATCTATGAGCACAGTGCGTTTCACTTCCTTTACTTTAGCTTTTTCTTCTGTCCGCTTCTTCTTGCTTTCTATAATTACATTTTTTTCGGGAGTGTCCGTTCCAATTCTGTTTTTTCCTCTTTTTCTAGTTTTTCTGTCAGTAGATCGGGGACCATCTTTAAGTGGAGGCATAAATTGTTTTGGTGAAACGAAAGAAATCTTCTTCGATGATCCTGCAACTGGTGAACTTTGAAGAATCCGGGGTAGTGTCTTTGAAATACTTTCCATAGTCTCGTTAATAGCTGGAGTCTCTGCAACATTATCAGTGTTTAACAATGATGGACTTTGGTTTCCGTCTTCACAAAATGTATCATCAGATTGAACAGATTGAATTTCAACATTTTGTGCATTGAGATCTAAAATTTGATTTTGTGGCTCAGGGTCACGTCTGTCAGTCACATCGGATGGCAAAAATCGATGTCAGTGAACACTTCTGGGTTAAAGGGAAATATTCCACACTTCTTAAAAGCTGCGAAAATGTTCACGGGTGTCATTGCCCTAGCGTAAGCTTCTCCAACGCACTCCGCCACATTGTAGATCGTCATAGACCTTCCTGGATGTCTGACCATCCAGGAGTCGATTGCACTGTTATAATAGACTTTAAAGGGGCCATTTAACCCCACATCCAGAGGCTGCATCTTGGCAGTGGTGTGAGGATGTAATGTAAGAATAGTGATACCCGAACTTTATGCCAATTCTAAGGCTTTGATTGACAGGTGTGACTCGTGATTGTCTAAGATTAAAAGTGCAGGGTTTTCTGGGCTAGCAGCGGTATGTTTAATGAAATGCTTCATCATTTCAATAAATAAATCGGACGTCATCCACCCAGAAGGATGTGCCAACCCAAGAGAACCTGGAGGAGCACCTGTCAACATAATATCCTTGAAATTTTTGCGCGGGAAAACAAGCGCAGGTGGTAAAGCTTGACCTGAAGCACATACTATCGCGCATGTGGTTACCAAAGTGCCCTTTTCGCCACTGGTGACCTTTGCAATATTGTGCTTTCCCTTAGGTCCCACAACTTTTTGTGGACGCTGGACAGTCGTTGTGGCTGTTTCGTCCAAATTGTACAAACGGCAACCAGTGCTGAAGGATGAATGACGACCCATAGCTGTCTTCAAGTTATCAAAGAATGATTTGACCGTCTCCCGGTTAAACGCTGTCGCGCGGGCTAGGCTGCAAGCTTCAGGCTTCTTTATTGAGAGATCAAGGTGGCGTTTTCTAAATGACCGAAACCACTCCTTTCCTGCCATTTTATCTCGCTCCCAACAATCTGGGATAGTTACATTATTAACTTTTGCCATTTGGTACGCCACTTTGCGGCAGTCTTTTGGTGTCAGTCCATAAAACTTTAGAGCGCACTCCTTTACATACTCTTTATATTCCTTTACATATTCTTTGTTCAGCGGTAAAAACGAAATGATTTTCATAATTCGGTAGCAATCTCTTCTCAGCAAGGTCCTCTACGTTGACATGCAAGTTTTGTGCTACGTAGCATCGTAAGGTTGGGTACGCAATATTATAAATTTTCGCTGCTTTTCTAATACTTTCACCTGATCTATGTAATTGAAGAGCCTTAAGCATATTGGAAGCCGAATGTCCACCTCTTTTTCTCACTAATACCTTTTTTCGCGCCATCGTGAACCTAATGAATAAAAATAATGATTAAAATGCTTAATAATTATAATCGCAGTACACAATTAACCACTAGGGTGTACACAGTGAACCGTGGTTAAATGAGTACCACCCAAAAGTGGTTCAATATGGGACAGACCACGTTTCGACAACTAACCTCAAAATTTTACCGGGTAAATAATCTAGCAGCGAAACGTATTATGGCGCATTAAAATGCTGGATTGTCATGTAGAACAGCGTAAATATAAAGAAATCAATATAATTTAAAAAAAAAACAAATGAAAAAAGAAATAAATTTGTAGAAAAAACTTACTTTTCGAGTCAATTTTCATAAAAATGCTCCTCACACAACCACTTGGCACGCAATTGCCACGCGAACTAGTGGGCAGAAATGGAACGTAAATACCTCTCTTTTACTCATATTAGCACGGTTTGGCAACGTCGCATTTTGGAAAAAAGATGTAGCTGCCTGGTTCAATCTGAGACACCCGACCCTATAGGTGTTTATGAAGATTCAGATAATTGGCCATTTGCGAGTCGGACTCGCGCGCGAAGGGTTCTGCACCGTATAGAAGCGCCCTTTAATATATTTTATCTAAATTTAAATATTTATTTTTGAAGTGAATATACAAGTAAATCTTCTGTCAGTAAAATTCAAGCATCTACCCACAGATATCTGTAAAATCTGTGCATCTTCCTGTTGCTGTTCTTAATATCGTCAAAAAAATCTGGTTTCTTCGTTTTGTTGTCAGAGTGGTGGCGAGTGGCGTGGTAGCCTAGAGGGTAGCCGTGGTGGCTTAAAGGTAGTGACACCCGCCTTACAATCGCGAGGTCGTGGGTTCAAATCCCGGTACCGTACCAATGAGTTCTTTGGAATTTATGTACGGAATTTTACACCACTGGCTTTTCGGTGAAGGAAAACATCGTGAGTGCTTAAGTCCGTAGAAGAAATTGGATGGCGTATGTGAATCCACCAACCCGCACTGGGCCAGCGTGGTGGATATCAAAGAAAATATTTACTCGTAGATATGACCCAATCACCCTTCGTGGGTAGGCCTACGTCCTGCAATGGACTATTAAAAGGCTGATCCAGTACAGTTGTTATAGCAGCAATAGAAATACATCATCTTTGCAAATTTCAACTTTCTAGCTATCATGGTTCATGAGATACAGCCTGGTGACAGACGGACAGCGGAGTCTTAGTAATGAGGTCTCGTTGTTACCCTTTGGGTACGGAACCCTAAACATTATATACCTACATGTTCGAAAGAAACCATTCAAATTTTGGCTGAATCATAATTATGTCGCCGAATGACAAATTAGCTACAAACGTATTCAATATCAAGCCGTGGTGGTCTAGAGGTAGTGACACCCGCCTTACAATCGTGAGGTCGTGGGTTCAAATCCCCGGTCCCGTACCAATGATTTTTTCAGAATTTATGTACGGAATTTCACACCACTGGCTTTTCGGTGAAGGAAAACATCGTGTGGCAACCTGCATACGTCCGTAGGAGAAATTCGATGGCGTATGTGAATCCACCAACCCGCACCGGGCCAGCGTGGTGGATATGGCCCAATCACCCTTTGTGGGTAGGCCTACGTCCTGCAGTGGACTTTAAAAAAAGGCTGGTACAGTATCCAATTCTGACGGAAGCTCACATAAAGTGCGCGTCGATTGGATGTTGCACAGCTTATAGCTAATGTTGTTTTTCTTTCGCGATTTGAACACATTATTATTTTATACTACGGGACTAATCGCTAACTTAATAGCTTATAGCTAACTTCACATCCGCCGGCTTGTATGATTCGCCCTGTACGTAGATTGCAATCATTGAAGTCGGTTAACCCATTTTTGGCGAAAAATTATGATAAGAGTTTATGCAAAAAGGGAACCGTGGTAGAGTTACAGTAGGTAAACTAACAATATGATTTTAATCAACAACCAAGGTACCGACTATAATTGATAGACGCGAGTACTGATGTAGACCTAATTGGTGTCTACCAAGTACCAAACACTTTTAGTTGTACCAGCAATGACAGAGCAGTGTTGTCAACGTAACAAAATTAAAATCTATGTTTTGAATAAATATTTAGTGTATTTCCGCTATCTTGTTGTAGGCAAATAAGTTTAAGGGTATAGAAACCTCGACTTCTTGCGAGCGACCTCGAAGAGTCAACACGTCCTGAAGATGCCTCGTTGAGAGGCGAAACACGTGTCGAACATATAATATGAGATTGCATTATTTGTTAAGATGAATCTGCACATGTATAAGCATCTCAAAAGTGTACGTAATAATAATAAAATATGTATGGTAGCGCATGTAAACGGCATGTTTTGGTAAGGGTGTTTGTGGTATGGCTCCGATTATTTACAACCACCTACCAAAATCAATACTGGAATCAGAGTATGTGCCTGTTTTCAAAAGAAAGTTATTTAATTTGCTTGTGTCTATAGCTTATTACGAAGTTCGTGAATTTTTAGATGATAAATTGCAGAATCTGTGAAATTAATTAAATAATAATAAATTGTATGATTTTTGATGTTCTAATTACTAATAATTATTGTATGGTCAAATTGGACTTAACTGTTGATTCAATATTTTTGTCATTAGTATTAAGATCTAAATGTAACACAGTTCAACAATGAATGTTCTTTGACTTTGACTTTGAACAGAGTGTAGTGCAGTGAGAAAAATCTTATTCCACGCCTCAAACTTCTGGGTCTTGAGGTGAATCCGTCCAAATGTGAATTCTTTCCCTGCTGCATTGAAGCTCGTATACACTTCTCGCGCTTTAACGCGCTTTTACCTGGCCTCAATGAAATTTCACCTAGTAATTTTTCTCTTCTTGGTTCTCCTATTTTTCTTGACGCTGTACCAGAAGCGATCTCTTCACGTATTCAACTTCTCCAGACCGCTCAGGGACGTCTTAAAGACTTGTCCGCTCATGTTGCTATGATCTTGTTGCGTATGTGTTTTGCCCTGCCCAAGATCACATATTTGTTGAGAACTGCGCCCACTTGGCTTTGCCGTGAAGAGGTGTCTTTGTTCGACGACACATTGAAATCTGCAGTTCAGTCTATTCTCAATGTGTCGCTGAACGATTTGCAGTGGGCTCAGGCGGCTGCTCCAATAAGGTATGGAGGGCTTGGGGTGCGGTGTGCACGTGACGTGGGATTGCCGGCATTTCTCGCATCGGCACATGGGGTGGCAGACCTGGTCGCTATTATTCTCCGTTCGGATGGCGATAGGGCGAGCATACCCTTTGTGTCTGAGGCAACTTCAGCCTGGTCCGCTCTTAACTTTGAGGCAGCGTTTCCGGAAGCTCTTGGGGTTCAGCGCGCGTGGGATGATGTAGGGGCAAGGCTTGTTCACGAACAGGTCTTGGAGAATGCCGTGGGGGTGGACTTGGCCAGACTCCGGGCTGTCTCGCAGCCTGAATCCGGGGCATGGCTGCACGCGCTTCCTTCACCTCACCTGGGTACGTTGCTGGATGATGACTCGTTGCGTGTGGCGGTGGCGCTCCGCCTGGGAAGCAAGGTGTGTGAACCTCATGTATGCACCTGCGGTTCCATGGTGGAAGCTGACGGCCATCATGCTTTGAGTTGTCGTCGCTGTGCGGGGAGGTGTCCGCGTCATCATGCCCTAAACGATATATTCCGGAGAGCTTTGGTAGCGGCATACGTTCCTTGCGTGCTGGAACCGCCTGGGCTTTCGAGGTCGGACGGTAAGAGGCCGGACGGGTTGACTATGGTGCCGTGGAGGAATGGTAGGTGCCTGATTTGGGACGCAACTTGTGTCAGCACTGTCGCTGCGAGTCACTTGAGTCGCACCGTCCACTCGCCGGCGGCTGCGGCGGAGGACGCTGCTGACAGGAAGCGGCGAAAGTATGCCTCTTTAGCGGCAAGTTATTTGTTCGTGCCTATTGCTGTGGAGACGATGGGCTGTTGGGGTAGTGAAGCTAAAGTTTTTATTGGAGAGATTGGGCGCAGGCTAAGGGAGAAGACTAATGACTCCCGCTCCGGCTCGTACTTGGCGCAAAGGTTAGCCATCGCCATCCAGCGAGGTAATGCGGCTAGCATTTTGGGCTCTTTTGCGCCGGGTACAGTCGGAGTTGGGTTGTGTGTTTAGATTTTAAGGTTGACTTTGTGTAAAATTAATAAATTATAATATTTGATTTAAACATATGTCTAAGTTAATATATTGTGAGAATAATGGTGTTATTTATTAGTGAAGTGTTTTCAATATTTTGTCATATTATTTTTAAAGAATTTTATATAATATTTATTTGTTGTAAAATGTTATTCATATATTATTATTTAAAAAAAAATATAGTTATTATTATTAATATTATATTATTATTGTGCCGGCCATATTGGAGCCGAACGGTATTGCACGTGATGATGGTAAGAGACCCGACGGTATGACGTTACTTCCATAGAGTCGTGGCAGACCGCTTGTGTGGGATGCTACCTGCGTCGATACGTTGGCGGCATCTCACATACCTTCCACCTCTAAATCGGCAGGCGCGGCGGCAACAACGGCCGAAAACCACAAAAGGCAGAAATATGAATCGATCGGCGATGGATACATGTTTATGCCTTTTGGAGTAGAAACTTTAGGTCCGTGGGGTCCTAGCACCTGGCGCTTGTATAAAGATCTATCAAAAAAATTAATAGAAAGAGCAAACGACCCAAGGGCTGGTGCTTACCTCGGTCAAAGATCGGCCTTGCTATCCAACGGGGTAATGTCACCAGCCTCTTAGGTACTTTGCCCGCGGACAGCGACCTCAAAGCAGTTTTTTATTTATAATGTAAATATACTTATAGTCCTATACCCTATAAAAAGTAATTGTTTTAGATATAAGTTTTGTTGTTTTTTAAGGTTTATTACAATAAACTTTTTTCGCAAACTTGCAGGTTAAAAAAAAAATATTATTATTTTATCATTATTATTTAAAGAAAAATATTATTGTATCTATATTATTCTTAAAAAAATTAGTTTTTTAAATGTATAATTATTGTAATATTAATAATAGTGTTTTTTTAAATACCCTTAAACTTATTTGCCTACAACAAGATAGCGGAAATACACTAAATATTTATTCGAAACAAAGATTTGAAGATTAATTTCCGCAAAGTAACGCCTGATTCAATCAAGTAACAAAATCAGTAAAATAGTACACGGGCGACCTCGCCTACGACGCTTCGCTTATTGCATAAACTCTAGTGACTTTACTTGTGGTGCCTTGTGGATTTTGATATCGTGGAGTGCGTCAGGGCATAATCTGATGTTTATGCAAACGCCTGGAACGCCTTTCTTGATGCAGTTATCGCCTAAAAAAACCATTCATTATAATAGGCATGATGACAAGGTAAAAGAAAATATTATTACAAATTAGTCCGTAAGTTAGATTTTCTAACAAATAGTACATGTATTTTTATTTTGTGAAGCAAACAATATATGACAAAGATAAACCATGACAAAGTTCGGGAGTGGGGGCTCGTAACGTCACTTCTCTGTCAACAGTCTATACATTTGTAGTCTACTCGTGACGTCACGCGGAACTTTAGCAGGGTTAAATAAATGTTCATATACTGTACCAGCCTTTAGTACACTGCAGGACGTAGACCTACCCACGAAGGGTGATAGGGCCATATACACCACGCTGGCCCAGTGCGGATCACATGTGCCATTGGATTTCTTCTACGGACGCATGCAGGTTGCCTCACGATGTTTTCCTTCACCGAAAAGCCAGTGGTGTGGAATTCCGTACATAAATTCCAAAGAAATCATTGGTAGGTACATACGGGACCGGGGATTCGAACCCACGACCTCACGCTTGTAAGGCGGCACCTCTAGACCACCGCGGCTTCCATTTTCATATATTTTATATTTTTATTAATTGACTGATCTGACGGACTCACAGAACAGCAGAATTTCCTTCTCTCTCTTCTGTGGACGAACTAATTATATTTTTTAATCATTTATCTAGCCTCGCCCAGCGAATTCGCAAGTTAAAATCACAGTGGGCAGTGCACATAGCATGCAGGACTGATGACCGGTGCGATCGAACAGTTCTCGAGTGGAGTCCACGTAACACCAAGCGCTGCGTAGGATGTCCACCCGCAAGGTGGACGGATAGTAATTAGGACCACAGAATCGCGCCGAATGAAAATTGAAAACGGCTACCAACCGGTCTTATTGGAGATCTATAGCGGAGGCTTATGTCCTCTCTATATCTCTACGTCCTATATCCACTCCATTGCATTGCGGTTCTAGTTTTCCAGTTTATTGATCCTGGACTGTGATAATGTAAACCTGTTACTGCACCTGCCGTAAATAGCCAAACTACCGCCATGTTTTATTAAAATTGCAGTAAACAAAGAGACCGCTAAACTGATAAAAGCTACTGCTACTTTAATCAAGCCATCAAAATAACCGCTTTATTAACAAAACTTGTAAGACATTAAACTTTAATCTAGAATAAATTTTATTTTAAAGGTTACATTACAAATAAAATACTGCTTTAAGGCGCTATAGTATCAGCGTAATTTTTCATATGAGCTGGTGAAGACCAATACGCCCCGGTTTCGCCCGATTTTTGCATTCAAAAATCAATACAAAATTGATATAACCACTTTTTCCCAAATTTTATGGAAGAAAGCTTTAGGTCAATTCATGTGCTTAAATAACAGATTCAAAATAAAATTGTAAACGTGTAGAAAAATACCCAAAAATGCAATAAACTTTCTATCGAGCGAAGTTTTTTGAATTGTGTTTCGAGTTATTGAATACCCACCGTATAGTTTTGAGAATATTGTGTATTTTATTTTTATTCGACAACTTCAAGGTTTGATAGAGAAAAGTCAGTTTACCTAGGGCTCTGTAAAGGTATTTTGAGATTGAATGGCGGCTTAATGTCGCTGGCTGCGGCCAATGTACCCAAGAGGCTGGTGACATTACCTCGTTGGATAGCAGAGCTACTCGTAATTCACCGATCCGACAGCTCCCTGCAACAGGAAGTATTCCGTATTTGGTATAGGCGCCGGTTACCAAAGGCACACAGTCAGACACCGACCCCGCCGGCGAGGTCGAGGACCCTCAGGATCTGTTAAAAGATCAGTTAGATTGTCTACAAATAATCAAACAGCTCAACCTGTTAGGGCCACAGGGCACACCCCTTCTGGGGTGCCCGGGCAAGTCTGATCTCCCCCGCCGGGTGACGGCCCAAGCCGAAGTCCGTACCTTCTCAGGTGCCCTTGCGCTAGTCACCCTTTAACCCAATCTTGAGGCTCAGCCGCCTTCTGCGCTCGCCCATGCCCGGTAAGCTGTAGAGGCCTCAGAGGCTAACAGCTCTTAGTCATTAAAAAAAACTTGTAATTCTTTGACCAAGGTAAGCAGCAGCCTCTTGAGTACATTGCTCTCGGACAGCGACCTTACAGCAGTGTTTTATTTGCAATGTAACTTTTATAATTGTTTTTCACAAAAAATGGCATGACGACTTCAATCGTGTCCAGGATTCGCGAATATTTCGCACAAATCGATGTAACTAGCATTTTTTTACATTATTGTAGATTTACCAAAAATGGCTCTGGCGATTTCGATAAAATTTCTAATATCAAAGTATATTCTTCCCGATATTTTTTTTTTATCGAAATCGGACCACTATGTAAAATGTTATGAGTGGTTATACTTAAAAATATTATTTAACATATAAAAACTCGTCGAATTGAGTGCCTCTTCCGTTTCGTCGGTCAAAAATATAATTTATTTTAGAATAGTTTGATAAGAAGCCGTGATGGTCTAGAGGTAGTGACACCCGCCTTGCAATCGTGAGGTCGTGGGTTCAAATCCTGGTCCCGTACCAATGAGTTCTTTGGAATTTATGTACGGAATTTCACACCTATAACGTAATAAAATACGAAACACTCAGAGTGGTAGCAGCTTGTTTATTCAGGAACGATTCGGGAACGAATAGGGCGCAAAAATGGTTGAACACGGCTTAAATAACTTTCCCCTCCTTTGTATCTTGAGTTTCAACATGGCGGCGGGCGACAGCATGGCGCGAAGGGGCGTGGCGACTGCAGGTGACGTCAGTTCCGTTTCATCGGCCATTCTGGAATACCATTGCTCCCGCAATGGAAACAAACAACACGTCTAAGTTTTCTTATAAAACAACAGCATTTTTAGGCTAAAGACTGACATTTTAAGGCATAACAATAGCGAAATCAGCGGTTATTCGGCACAGCACTACATGGCTCCGTGGATGGCTTAATGAATAACCGGCACCGAGTATTTCCTTGGTCATACCTGGCCATTTTTAGGTATAATTATAGCAGTTTGCACTGGCACAGTAAGGCTTATACCCGAACTTATTGCCTACTGTTATTCATTACTGACACATAGCTGCCGATACTATTAAAACTAGTGGTGTTATCGATATTACTGGCACTAATCTGCACTACTAGAGCTAATAAAACTACTAGGATTACTGCTAAGCTTAGGGCAAATGGCATGATTTCAGCTACTAACATGATCATGACTCATGGAAAATAGGGGTAATGTCATTATATCGGCATGGGCTAAAACACATGAGCCTTATGACACGAGGTCAATATTACAAGAGGGCTTACAACATTATCGGGACTAATCATACAATATAGAATCACGACACTATCGGGCTATTGTCTGTCTTTTGGCTGGCTTTATTAAGGTTGCTTGCATTCATCAAGGCTACTTGCGTCGTCACAGTTCCTTGTATCGTCAAGGCTCCTAGCGTCGTCAAGGTTCCTAGTGTGAACAAGGCTCCTTGCGTCGTCAAGGCTCCTTACATCATCAGGACATTTTGCATCGTCAAGAGCACTCGCATTAACAAGCTATAGTTATAGATCACTGATCAAGGCTTTCTTGCAATGTTCGCAGCTTCAACAACAATCTCAGCTTCGGCATAGTTGTCATAACTTTGGCAATCTTGGCTTTGGCATACATTAGGCTAGATGGTTTGGCTGGCTGTATCAACCGGTTCCCGGTTGGTCGGTCATTACAAACGATCTACAATTTAACGCGAAAATCAGAGGTACAGAAACGACCAATTTGTATATGCGCGGTCACCCATCCGAAGACTGACCGTGATATTCATAAACTGAAATAAAAGTATGTAAAAGCGCACGTACCTAGGTAGGTACCACTTTTAAGTTTCATTCTAAAATTGACAATGCGGTATGCGGTGCGGTTTTGTTTTTTTTTAGACTTCTTACGCAAAATATAGATGCTAACAGATAGAATTATGACTATTCAGCCTATCAATCTGTAAACCATGTGCTACCCTGATTCATAAAATACTATTTAAGATTAATGCGATTCTGCCCTTTTCTACCACTCCTTCAAAACCGTGGCACCGAAAGGCGTAAATGAGCTAATCATAGGAAAACAATGACAGACAGAAACGAACACACCTGGCTATTTTGCTGGCTGAGGCTCCTCGTTGACGCTCGCTGGTGGCAGTTGCAGGAGACAGGCCAACGACGGGTAGGCTGCTATGCAGGCAGGTGGGCAGGCGGGCAGGCACGCAGGCAGCTAAGCGAACACCATGAAGCGTGGGGTAGTTGTAGATTCTTCTTTTGCTCATCGCGCGAACAACCGTTCAACAGGTAGATTCTGGCAATCTTTTTGCATAGTGTTTGACTTTGTAACGTTCGACATTCTTGCTATTACGTCTTCACTTTGCTGGCGATTGTTTCAAAATGGTGAAAATGTTTTTCTTGCTGTTCAATATGTCACTTTTGCACTAGTCTTCTAATATTAGCTTCGTCGACGTCGTGGAAATTTATTCGTCTTCTTAGTACATAATCTTGAACTTCCATTGCTTTTTAACTCAATGATTTGTCGCAACACACATGGTTAACTTATTTTTTCGGTGACTGCTCTGCACTTGCTGAATATTTCTTCGGAATAGCGGCGTGGCATTTTCGTCTTGATGCTTATTTCTTCCGTTGATTATTCCGTAGGCGGCGTAGTGATTTTATCTTCCTCGATGGTCAGGGCTTCATGTAGGCCAACATTTTCGTAATTTTTCTGCTGGTGCACGTGGGTTTAGACGTTGTAGGAGTCTTTTCCAGATATCCCACTTCTGAGTATAACGTAATAAAATACGAAACACTCAGAGTGGTAGCAGCTTGTTTATTCAGGAACGATTCGGGAACGAATAGGGCGCAAAAATGGTTGAACACGGCTTAAATAACTTTCCCCTCCTTTGTATCTTGAGTTTCAACATGGCGGCGGGCGACAGCATGGCGCGAAGGGGCGTGGCGACTGCAGGTGACGTCAGTTCCGTTTCACACCACTGGCTTTTCGGTGAAGGAAAACATCGTGAGGCAACCTGCATACGTCCATAGAAGAAATTCGATGGCGTATACGAATCCACCAAACCCGCACTGGGCCAGCGTAGTGGATATGGCCCAATCACCCTTCGTGGGTAGGCCTATATCCTACAGTGGACTGATAAAAGGCTGATACAGTACAGTACAGAACAGTAAAGTTTGATGTTTTTTTGAGCGGTTATTTCGATGGATTATTAATTAATATTGCAGTAGTTTTTAGCGGTCTCTTTTTGTTTCAAAGGCATCCTAAAGTTTATGTTGTTTCTTTTAAAAACCGGTTTTCACGATTAAAGGTTGCCGTGTAAAAAAAACCAATGATTAAATTTCGTAATGATTAAAGGATCTAATGAGAACAAAAAGTACATTTTAATTAAGTAAACACAGGTGTTACTCACGCTTAATTTTAGTATAAATCTTTACTTAATTAAAATGTGCGAAAACCACGCTAGTTTCCCTAGTGAAGAAAAAGTACTATTATTTCCTTTGAAGGGACTGTCAGAAGGAACTACTGGGAACGAACATTTGAGTTTATAACTTTCTGTTTCCTTGCAATTCAAAGTTCGCTCGCTTGCTCTCATTGTCTGCTACGGACAAGGCGAGACAGAAATCAAAGTTACACTAAGTTAAATTAGATTTAAGAAACTTAAAATAATGATTCAGGCAAGTTTTGGTATATAATTACTATAAACGTTTGAATATTTAGTAAATAAAATAAAAAAAAATAATAAAGCAAGCTAATTTTACTTAACAGTAAAAAAATAAGTAGAAACAAACCAACCTTCTCTGGTGCTTTCGGCAAGTAATACTAACAACAACATCAGGAACAGTTTTAAAAGTAACACCTCCATAGTATAAATCATTGTAGTCATTGATAATTTGCTGGCTTTCGTCTTAACAAAGAAATATGAATACCAAAAAACTAGCCTTTCAACGCACTGGCGTTTACGTTCATTGCACTTGTCGGACTGTCTAGTCTAATAATAATTGTTAATACCTACAAGGTGCAGTTTTGAATAAAAAGCCCGTTTTACGCGTAGAGATCGGACCGTCGGAATCGCCCCGCGTCGTTTCGATCCGTCGTTCGATCTGCACGTGTAGATGACAGATTTCGAGACCGTCATGCGTCACCCTGACTTATCTTTTGTCTCTATAGGTACGTACTTTAGTCTGACTATCACGCAGAGTTTTTTGGCGGGAACGCGGAAAAATCATGTCGCCTCATTGTATTATTTTGTTAAACTTGTGTTTTTATCAGTGATAATTAGTGAAAAATGGTGGTATTTCGTTGATTATGAGCTGATTTACGTGCATAAGTGTAGGCAAGTGATATAATGTGACGTATCATGTTGTTCCGTGTTGTTACCAAAACTCCATAGACGCCTCTAGTAAAGTCTCCACTGCTTTACTGAGGTATGAATTGGACTATGATTGGATTTGACAGTGACTTTATTGGACTATGACGAGACTACGACTGTGACTATTTTGATAAAATATTATCAAAAATTATTAAAACTTAATACTTGACACTGGCAAATGCACAATAATGCGACGCCAAAACTAAGAAGAAGAAGAAGAAGAAGAAGACTATCACGCATGGCCTAGACGAGATAGTCAAACAAATTTTTCGCGCCAAAAACTACTGTTGAATTTTTGATGAGATGCGTAAGTAAATCAACATATTTATGAACCAATCCATCTATTTTTTCGCCGAATCGCCGAATTTCACTCGCCGAAAATTTTAATCGTCGAATCCAACTCGGCTGGGCAGCGTTCGGAAAATTGCGTAGCGTCTTCTCGTCCGACATACCTCAGTGCCTCAAGTCGAAAGTTTTCGATCAGTGTGTGTTGCCAGTGATGACTTATGGCACAGAAACGTGGTCTCTCACTATGAGCCTTATCAGTAAGCTCCAAGTAGCCCAACGAGCTATGGAGAGAGCTATGCTCGGAGTCTCTCTGCGGGATCGAATCAGGAATGAGGAGATCCGTAGAAGAACCAAGGTTACCGACATAGCCCAACGGATTAGCAAGTTGAAATGGCAATGGGCAGGGCACATAGCACGGAGGACTGATGACCGGTGGAGTCGAAAAGTTCTCGAGTGGAGACCACGTACCGGCAAGCGCGGCGTAGGACGTTCACCCACAAGGTGGACGGATGACCTCATTAAGACCGCAGGATCGCGCTGGATGCAAGCCGCTTCCAACCGGTCTTATTGGAGATCCATAGGGGAGGCCTATGTCCTGGCTGGTGGATGGATGGATGATCTATTTTTTATCACTTGTATTAGTATTATGCAGGTTTTTACTATTATCTAGTCTGCCTGTGCCAGCCTTTTTAATAGTCCACTGCAGGACGTAGGCCTACTCACGAAAGGTGATTGTGCCATATCCACCACGCTGGCCCAGTGCGGGTTGGTGGATTTATATACGCCATCGAATTTCTTCACCGGTTGTAGGTATGCAGGTTGCCTCACGATGTTTTCCTTCACCGAAAAGCCAATAATAATATGAAACTCCGTACATAAGTTCCAAAGAAACTCTTTGGTACGGGATCGGGATTTGAACCCACGACCTCACGATTGCAGGTCGGGTGTTACTACCACTAGACCACCACGGCTTCATACTAAAGGTGGCCATACACGGTCAGTTAAACTGATCAGTTTTTCCGCGTCACTCCAAATGGGGCTCATTCAGTAAATTAATAGGTAGGAATTGATGGTACACGATTTGAACCACTACCTGAAGCTGAGCTCACACGATGCTATGATCGCATCTGTTCATCAGA
The DNA here is from genome assembly GCA_949316475.1 of Hypomecis punctinalis. Taxonomy (NCBI): domain Eukaryota; kingdom Metazoa; phylum Arthropoda; class Insecta; order Lepidoptera; family Geometridae; genus Hypomecis; species Hypomecis punctinalis. The sequence goes on from OX438822.1 coordinate 7,050,117, forward strand.
TCAGTGCAGCTGGGGCCTAATGTTGATAACTATTGCTGGTAAGTAGTTAATTGAAGAAACTAAATGACACCATTATCTTATTCGAAAAATATAGATGCTACAAAAAGTCGATGGGAATCAAAGTTGTAGGAAATCAAAGGATATGGAAAAGATGCGGTTTTTGAAATCTTGCAGAAACAAAATATATACCAATAGAAAGCTTATATAATTATCTTTTGCAAACACATATTTTTTAGAATTTTTTTCATCGCCATTTAATTTTTAAATGGGTTCTAAAAACATTAGAAAAATGAACTATGTGCTACACCAAATAACTGCATTAAGCCTAAATTGAAAAAAAAACCTGACAGTGACATTATGAAACAGCAAAAGGAAATGACATTGTCAATATTGAACAACCAATAGAGGGCTAGTCGCCATGTTTTAAAAAATAAATAAATGTCAAACTCTAAAATACCAGCCTGCTATTGGTTGTTTGAAGATTCCTGTCTGATACGTAGACTACGTAGACCTCCTCTTAGTATTACCAGTTCAGTCTAAATATTTTCTACTTAGTGAAATAAAAAAGAGATATTATAATAAAACGGCGATACACAAAAACATGTTTTTGCGTGAAATAATATTCTTAAATATGGCACTAAACATTAATACAGCTCGCATCGCTGCCAGTTTTCAAGGACCGCCTCCCATATAAAAAGTTTACCAACTCCTTTCAGACAACTTTGGTTCCGATAATTTTTCATGATAGAAAGAAATAACAAAAATTATTGAAGAAACAAACTGGCACACCTATCTTATTAAAAAAAAACCGGACAAGTGCAAGTCAGGCTCGCACACCGAGGGTTCCGTACAAATCCAGAAAATTTCACAAAATTGGGAAGTACGTTGTTAAAATCTCTATACTCATCATCATCATCACATTAACAACAGTTTTTTTTTTTTACTTTTCTCGTCATTCATCGAAAATTGTTAAAATAATTAAAAACCTGTTTTAGCATGTGCTAATAAAGCTCTTTTATATGATACCTTACATAAAACGATTTACGCACTTTGAATTTTAAACCCATATTTTGTGAATTTTGAAGCCCTATTTTTTTGTGATTGAAATAAAAATGTACAGTTTTCAGATTTATTCCTATATGTGTACTCTGAGACGATGCTTTTCGCCAAATTTCATAGTTCTATGTCAACGGGAAGTACCCCGTAGGTTTTGATTTTTGTGAGTGCAAAATAAGCGTTTTTTACTATATAAACGGCTGTAACTTTTTTAAAGGATAACTGAGAAGTTTTTCTTTTGCACAACTGCAAGAATTCATCGATATACGTATACAGTTTAAATGTCAGCTTGATATCTTTACGCGTTCCCGAGATAAAGAGTCTTGACAGACACACAGACGGACAGAGGGACAACAAAGTGATCCTACAAGGGTTCCGTTTTTTCCTTTTGAGGTACGGAACCCTAAAAATATCAATCCTAGAAAAAGTTCAAAGTTGTTTGAAATTTGGTTACCCACAACTTTGATTTTCATTGTTTGTTAGTTTTTAAAAGGTCTTTATTCAATTGCAAAGTATTTACAGATTATAAACATCTCTAGCGTAAATTAAATCCTAGAGGTAACAAAAAATACAATAGGTATGTTTGCAAGCTAGAACATTAACTTATATAAACTTATGTCAGGAGACTAAACAAAAGATTTTAATTAATATTGGAAAGTGGATAATTTGTTTTAAATAAAACATGTACTTAGGATTTTATGCAACCTTTCGGATTAAGATTGCATTAATTACGGCAGAATTTTGACAAAACTATATTAAAAAGCGATATAAACGAGAGTAAGCACTTAAAATAAACAGCTCGATTTGATTCTCATTAACTTGTTGTAAGATTGATATTTTCTGAAAAACAGTTGTGCTGTTTTATTTCTTCAATAACTTACGTTATTTCTATCTTTCATTAGAAATGATCGGAATCAAAGTTATTTAAGAAATTGGTCATAAATTAATTATTGGTCTTATAATAATGATGGTGATATACAGGGTTATTCCTATCAGCTGTACACTTAACTCGCGTATCACTTAGCTTTCAATATTCTCGGATGGAAGCGGCCTGTATCCATCGCCTTTTATCATTGATCCAAAAAGTCGGTGAAGGTCCTACGCTGCGCTTGCTGGTACGACGTGGCCTATGTCATCGGTTTAACAAGTTGGTGGACGTCCGGTATGTCGTCTCCATTCGAGAACTTTAAAAAAATCAAAAATGTTGAATGAATCAAGATCAACACATGAAATCTAAAAAAAATCGTCACGTTCGTAATATGTGCCCTGCCTACTGCCATTTTACCTTTCTTATAGTAAATCTAGGTAAGGGAGAAAAGGGGCTGGTTCAAAAACAGCATTCATACATATTTTTCATATTTTTTCCAACTGTACTGTACTATACTATACTGTATCAGCCTTTTTAATAGTCCACTGCAGGACTTAGGCCTACCCACGAAGGGTGATTGGGCCATATCCACCACGCTGGCCCAGTGCGGGTTGGTGGATTCACATACGCCATCGAATTTCTTCTACGGACGTATGCAGGTTGCCTCACGATGTTTTCCTTCACCGAAAAGCCAGTGGTGTAAAATTCCGTATATAAATTCCAAAGAACTCATTGGTACGGGACCGGGGATTTGAACCCACGACCTCACGATTGTAAGGCGGGTGTCACTACCTCTTGACCACCACGGCTTGTCAACAACAGTTTTTTTCCAACAGTTACTTGTATTTCTGATGGTAGTCAATCTACTACGCACTGGATATCTACAATTATCTACCGTTAGACATAGGCGTCCGTACCCTATGGATTTCGATTAAAACAATTCGGTGGCATTCTACGTGCAGGAGCTGGTACACGCTGGAGAACAGTCGTGGTCCCTAGCTTAATTAAATGGCGATAAATTGGCTACACTAAAAGAGCATATTATGCTACACTCCACTTCGCTGCCACAGATTCTGCCTAAGGGCACTTCAGTTTGAACACAGATTAAGTAACTGCAAAACAGTAGTTATAACTAGGGATGTAACTTCGCTCAAAATAAAACATTAATAGCAGAGCGTCGATAATTAAAAAACAAAAAAATGATATCGAATGTCTCCATATTTATGAACGACTAGCTTTTGCTCGCAGCTTCGCCTGTTTTTTTTTTTCGATTTTAATGTTACCCCATAGGAATATTTAGTTTTTTAGGATTAATAGTAGCTATGTCTAGCAAAGCCTATGTCACTTTATAACACTTAAATTATATCTATTACAAACATCCGTTGCTCTGTTGCTGCGTGAAAGAGTAACAAAGCAACAAACATTATAATTTTTCTCGCAGTAGGTATCGACGTAACATAAACATCGATGTTCATCAGCATGCTCAACCTCCCAGTGGATTGGGTTTGATTTTCCTGAAAAGGCTCCACTGGGAGATTCTCCTGCAGAGCCATTAATCGCCTATCGCCTAACTATCATAAGTTACGCAATATGCAACCCAGACTGAAGCTCAAATAAAGCTGCACGTTGATATTGAGCAGCTTGTAGCTAACTTTACATCTGCCAAGTTGTATGGGACGGCCCATACCTACCATACCCATACCCCATACCTACCATATCATATGTTTAGAACATCAATGTATCGTCAAAAAAAAATATATTACGTACTCGTAGTATCGTTTGAATTGCATCCCTAGTTGCGTCTGAGTTGGTTGGTAGGTAGGTACGTGCTCGCCGGCAAGCCATGCGCATGATGCGCAGGCGTGGCAGAGTGGGACGTATTCAGGACGGACTTATTTTGAGTGCCCGGATTGAGAGGTATCCACAGAGATGTTCATATTTTATAAGTTACATACATAGTGTTTACGTATGTAAGTACTATTTGGAAATAAAATTGTACGAGTATCTACACAATGTATGCTGTAAACTATCAGATTATGGGAAATAATTAACCGTGCAGCTAACAAATTTGTTGGTGACTATATATGGGATACTTCAAAATTGAATCGAACAGCGTTCAATTTTCTCTGCAACTGATAAATTAACATTACTGGCGACAATTGTGTATTACGAAAAACGATAATAATATACAGGGTGAAAAATATCATAGGTGGGCGACTATTATGTGGGCAAATATCAAATGTGTGACTATTTTTCAGGTTTGAGCTAGACTTAAGAGCAGCGTTTTATGTGCTACAGTAATAATATTGTTATACTAAGCGTCACACAAATCGGCGGATGAGATGTTAGCCGCAGATGACACTTCGCCGTGATTGGCTAATTGTTGCGCATGTGTGCACAATGCCGTCGCCACGTGTCAAGGTGCGTAGGTAGCGCGCGAGAGGCATGAGGTTGGCGGGCGGGTGTGCCCCGGCGTCTCGTCTCTCTGGCGTTTACGTATATTTCGGCTTTTGCGCAGCGTTCTGCGCATAGCTTCCCATCCGCCGATTTGTGTGGCGCTTAATATACACGGTTTCCTGCATTTGCGAAGAAAAATGTGTGGCCGATTTTCGTATGACGTTTCGTTTGGTAGAGTTAGGTATTCTTTATTATAATTGGCCTAGTGAAAGATTCGACAAACGTTTTTTGTCTAAAAACGTTTGAAACATTAATCATTTGTCGAATCTTTCATTAGGTCAATCAACTATTAGACGAACAAAGTTTGGTCGAATATCGTCACATTAAAGATTAGGTGTGAAAATAAAAATAGGTTATAAAAAAGAAAGTTAGAACATGACAAACAACGCACAAGCCGAGCATGCAAAGCGAGGGTGCTGCGGTAGCGGCCGGCGAAGTGCCAGAATCAAATTGCATTATGTAGATTAGGTGTGAAACAAAAAGTAATCATCATTATTTTCAGCACCTCTAATAGGTAGTCAGTATTTGGGGATATAAACCGTAATAAACCGGGTGAAAAATATCATAGGTGGGCGACTATTATATCAAGTGTGTGACTATTTGTCAGTTTGAGCTGGACATAAAAGCAGCGTTTTATGAGCTAGACTATTTATTCGTGTTCCTTACGTTAAGACTCATAGGATGTATGTTTGGAAAGACTGAGTGAATAAGTGCTACTAAACATTTGAATTCAGTTACATGTAGCTAGGCTGTATAGTTCCAGTACAAACAAAATAATAACATATTTGAATGTGTGAGTGTGAGCTGTGGTAATAATATTGCCAGTAATAATATGCTGTACATCAAAACTAACAACTTCCCTTCTACGACGTTCGACAAAAAAAAAAAATTGTTGTCCCATAGAAAAATATAGTTCACCCGGGACAAAATGTATGGAATAGCTGATTTTTTTTAGTTTTGACGAAAGTCGTAGAACAAAAGTTGTTAGTTTTGATGTTCAGAATAAGCCCCTAGAAGGATGCTAATTGATTAGGAATAACCCTCTATATAAAGATATCGTTTCACGCGAGAATTGTTGTAGATACTTTTGCCCAACCTGTTGTCAGTTTGACGAGGATCTTTGCTTCAGTTCATTTGCATCAAACAATTTGAACACAGGTTATGACAACAGTTACTTCGTTACTCGTATTTCGACTTCGTTGCGCGCGCACGTACTCGTATCTCAGTATCCATTCAAGATGGATTCCGACTCGGAAGAAGAAATGATTAATATTGCAGCTGCTGTCTGTTTCCATATAGTTGCAAAAATACAAACCAAAAAGGCTATTACCATCTACTGAACCTAGTCACTCCTCATATTGTCAAAATGGATACAAATATGAGGCAAGCTGTTAGCTCTGATGAAAGGTTAACAGCTACTCTGCGATATTTGGATGTGATGTGACCAATGTCGGACTTACACATTTGCCGCCTGTAGGCTAATAATTTTGCCTGTCCTATTATTCTACAATACGAGACAGTTGGTGAAAATGTATTTCTCATGCCATGTGCTTGAAAATTATCTACTAATTAATTGCCATACAATCTTAACGTAAGACATTACTATCATAGCACAATCTCGATGGCTATAGTAGGGCAATAATGTACCTAATGCATGAAACTCCCGTAAAGTTTGAGCTCACTCGCTGCGCTCCCTCGCTACGCGTAGGATCCAATTTGTCACCCGTTACAGAAGACAGTACTTTGTCTCCTTGTAACATAATTTACTATTATACACTACATGTTTTTTTTTAATAAGTATGATTGCTAAAATTTACGACAGATCTCTTTCTGAAACTTTTTACAAAATGTCATATCCTAGATTATTATTTTACATTCTTATCTATGATTTAATTATATAAAGATTGCACTAAAAATAACTTTCCGCTATATTCCTGAGCTGAGAGCTTTGTATTCATGAGCTAATTTAGCTACCTCCAAAGGAACTAAAACTTTAATGCTAAGTTTAAATTTACAAAATCGCGCCAAGTGAAAAAAAAAATGTCTGTGGCTTCAACTATTGGAATTCATGCATCAGAACATAATTACCCTAATAAACTAATTAATGTTAACTATGTTAAACACAATCTTTTCTGCGAACATGAATCAGAAGTGAAAACGTGGTGACTTATTGTATTAACGTAGTGATATTTTTCTTGTAAGCGTAGTTTTATATGTAGAACTAGTATTTTGGGCGGTGCGCGGGCCGCATGCGGCCTGCGAGTTTGTTTATAGGTGCAGAGTTTGTTTATAGGTAAAAAACCCTTCAAGTTTGAAATCTACATCCCTAAAAACCTCGAAAACGATACCCATGACGACTTTTTGCAAAAAAATGACATTCGCCATCTTGAATTTCAAAATGGACGCCATTTTTGAAATCTGCACCCCCAAAAACCTCGACAACGACACCCATGACGACTTTTTGCAAAAAAGTGACTTCCACCATCTTGAATTTCAAAATGGTTGCCATTTTTGAAATTCACACCCCCGAATACCTCGAAAACGATACCCATGACAACTTTTTCAAAAAAGTGACATCCGCCATCTTGAATTTTAAAATGGATGCCATTTTTGAAATCTACACCCCCAAAAACCTCAACAACGACACCCATGACTTTTTGCAAAAAAGTGACTTCCGCCATCTTGAATTTCAAAATGGACGCCATTTTTGAAATCTACACCCCCAAAAACCTCGACGACGACACCCATGACGACTTTTTGCAAAAAAGTGACTTCCGCCATATTGAATTTTAAAATGGACGCCATTTTTGAAACCTGCACCCCCGAAAACCTCGAAAACGATACCCATGACGACTATTTCAAAAAAGTGACATCCTCCATTTTTTATGTCAAAATGTATGCCATTTTTGAAATCTACACCCTCGAAAACCTCGAAAACGATACCCATGACGACTTTTTCAAATAAGGGACATCCGCCAACTTTAATTTCAAAATGGAAACTAATGGCGGCCGCCATCTTGGATTTTCCCCTTTAATTCAAACGTTTTTTTTTTCAATTTATTTTTTTATATTATTTTATTTAAACCCTCCAGACCGCACGAACGCGCTGGATGCAAGTTTCTATTAACCGGTCTTTTTGCAGATCTAAATGGGAGGCCTATGTCCAGCCGTGGACGTCTTATGGCTGCTGGATGAATGGATTGATCTGAATGTATCTATAGGCATATTAACTCAATTAAGTTCAAGAGCTTCCAAATGATATTTTCATGCAAAAAATATGAACAAAAAATATGAACTTGGGCGGATTCGAACCCAGCATCAAATGGTACCGTTTCTATAGCTGGCGAAATTGGTCGACTCTAATAGCAAGACTGTTCTTCATCTTACAGACTATACCCAGATCAATTTTATTCCTATGACCATAAGGTTTAAAATAAAACTTCCGCTTTCTACTCTTCTAAGAATATGGCGCGGAAATCGTATGAGCGGTATAAATAATTATTTTACAAAAATAAATTATAAGTCAACAATAGAGCTTCCAAATGATATTTTCGTGCAACATAAAGAAGCAAAAAGAAAACGTGCGATTGGCGGAATTTGATACCGGTACCGTGGGTGACGTCGCATCCACTATCCCTGACCGCTTGGCCAGGACATCACTTAAGGGGAACGGCGAAATTTGTCAACTGTAGCAGCAATTTTAATTTTTTATTTTTTTATTAGAAAGATTTATTGTTATTTTTACAACCGACTTTCAAAAAGGAGGAAGTTCTATGTTCGTCTGTATGTATATTTTTTGTGTATGTCCATCGATAATTTCGCCAATTGTGAACCGAATCGAAAAATTATTTTTAGTTCGAAAGGGTATTTATATACCTACTCCCGAGGTGGCCCCATTTAAACTTTACGGATATCGGCTGAGCTGTTTTTGAAAAATCAACAATGACGTAAACGATTCGAGCGAAATATTCTAATTTTGTACACGATGGAAAGCGGTTTTGCTATTTTTTGCGAAAAATAATTATTTTGTATATCGTTAAAAAATTCGTCTAATGTTTATTTTCAAATACAACAAACCTAATTTAAATGGGATCAATTCTGAAATTTGATCTACCAAACAAAAAAGAAATAATTACAATCGGTTCACAATTGACGGAGTAATCGCGTAACATACTCGTACATACAGAAAAACGAATGCCTAAGTGAGAACATCTTTTTATGAAATCGGTTAAAAGCATATAATATTATTTTTAAAATCTTTGCCTGCATAGTAATATCTTCTAAAATACCTATCAATTTTTATCTATATGAAATGGCCAAGTGAGCATAATTGCGCATATTTGCATAATGCCGACGCCGCGTGCTTGACGTAGTATTTAGCACGGAGGGAGCGCGCGGGAGGCATGAGGTCGGCGGGCGGGTGTGCCTCGGCGTGTCGTCACTCTGTCTCCCGCGCCTACCTATATTTCGGCTTTTGGATAACTTCCCATCCGCCGACTTATGTGGTGTTTAGTATACTCAGTCTCTAAAGTTATCCTACCATCAACAAACCAATCAAAATCCCGTTTTCGGGTTTCCCGGTGCTCGAGAGAATCCTAAATTTCTACACAGTATTTGTGGAGCCTCGGGGTATCTATATTCTAAGTTTCAAAAATTTTGGAAGTACTTTATTTTCGTTGTCGTAATTTGAAAACGATTTCGAGGTCCCTCATAAATTGATCCAGGAACAATTTTTTGGGCTCAGTCGCTTCGACCGCAGATAAAAATGACTTCTGTGACATAAATTGATTGGGAGGAAAGCCAATGAAGTTGGCTATCTGGGCTGGATACACTATCGGCAGATTGTTCTCTTTGGGCCCTAGGTTTACGTCGTCGAAGTTGAAAATCTAGTGTTTTCAGTATTAAATCTAGATTTTACTATAACTACGCCTATAACGCTCTTAAAATTACTAAAAAAATTGCTCTTGTCTCATGACCTTATGATCTATCCAAATAATTTAAAGCTTTGTAGATGTCGTGGCACAGATTATGTAACAGTATGTACCGCGGCAATATTTTTTATTACGTTGTAATTTTAAACCTACGACATCTTCAAAACTATCCGTTGAAATTATTTGGTGTGAGTGACAATTTTGATGTGTATAAAATGACCAAGCTATTAAAAGAGTTTATTTGGATAAGGATTGATACATTATTTGTCAAAATAGTTTTGAAAAATACCTACTATCATGGATTTATCATATAAACAGGATTGAGTACTGGCAAAGAAAAACGTGCCGACAAGGATACCACATCAGATGATTGTGTCTCTTTTCCAAGTAGGATGACCAAAACATCTCGATCATCTTGGGATATAATTTTTCTTTGGAATGTTACTGCACGCAGGAATCGCAGTTATCTTACCCCTAACTCGTCGTCCTTCGTCATCGTCGTCGCTTTAGCAATAAGACGCCTACTGCTGGGCATAGGCCTTCCTTGAAGATCTCTATAAAACCAATCCCCATGAAAACAATGGTCTAGAATTAATATACACGGAGATAATTCAGTTTCAAGTTTGACAGCTGTTATCGGAAATGTAGATTTTGAAGAGTTCTTTCACCTTTGTTAAGACAGCAATGGTCTAGAATTGATAATGACGGAGATAAACCACTTTTAAGTTTTACAGCTGTCATCGGAAATGTAGATCTCGATGAGTTCCTTCACTTTTGTTACGACAGTAATGGTCTGGAATCCATATTTACGGTGTTGAACAGCGTTTAAATTTCATAGATGTAATCTTGACACATCTCACGCAACCAGTGTACAGCAGTACTTAACCACGAAAAACTTTTTCACAAAAACTTTTTCACGGAAAACTTTGTCACAAATAGACGAATTTTTCACGAAAATTTACACTTTAAAATTTACATTTTCACGACAATTTATCACGAAAAATCTTAATCACGAAAACTTGTCCACGAATAGACTTCCGTAGTTAACAGAATTTTAAGGCTTCCGTAGTAAACAAGGCATCCATTTTGAAATAAAAAATAGCGGCCTCACTTTTTTGAAAAAGTCGTCATGGGTGTAGTTTTCGAGGTTTTTGGGGGTGTATATTTCAAAATTGGCGTCCATTTTGAAGTAATATTCGCCATCTTCAATTCCAAAATGAATGCCAATTTTGAAATATAAACCCCCGAATTCTCAAAAAATAACACTTATGACGACTTTTTCAAAAAAGCAACATCTGCTATCTCTAATTCCAAAATAGATGTCATTTGTGAAATCTACACCCCCAAAACTACACCCATGACGATTTTTCAAAAAGGTGACGTCCACCATCTTTAATTCCAAAATGGACGCTAGTTTTGAAATCTACACCCCCAAAAACCTATTAAACGACACCCATGACGACTTTTTCAAAATAGTGACGTCCGCCATCTTTAATTTCAAAATGGATGCCATTTTTGAAATCTACACCCCCAAAAACCTATTAAACGACACCCATGACAACTTTTTCAAAATAGTGACGTCCGCCATCTTTAATTTCAAAATGGATGCCATTTTTGAAATCTACACCCCCAAAAACCTATTAAACGACACCCATGACGACTTTTTCAAAATAGTGACGTCCGCCATGTTTAATTTCAAAATGGATGCCATTTTTGAAATCTACACACCCAAAAACCTATTAAACGACACCCGTGACGACTTTTTCAAAATAGTGACGTCCGCCATCTTTAATTTCAAAATGGATGCCATTTTTGAAATCTACACCCCCAAAAACCTACTAAACGACACCCATGACGACTTTTTCAAAATAGTGACGTCTGCCGTTTTTAATTCCAATATGGATGCCAATTTTGAAATCTACACCCCAAAAAAATTAAAAATGACAACCACGACTATACTTACACCAATTGTACACCCAGCATGTTTAAGAAATATGTCCAGCATAGTCACCCTACTACACTTCTTTGTATACACCATAGTACGCCATTTGCAATCGACGGTGATACTCTAGTCAAAAATAAAAAATAACCGTTAATCATAAAGACGTAGGTATATTCATACCAAATAAATATCAAACTCTGTTTATTGGCATCTATTCGCAATTTTAACTAAAATCTTAACAAACTACATTGTTAAAAAAACTAAGAAATGGTTAAGACAGTCGCGGCTTTACAGGTAATAATTCTACCATATATAAGTGTCGTTCCAAAATGGCAATAGTGCGAGCGGGACAACTTCATCACTTTGGGAAGTCTCACTCGGCACAGCGTCTCTCTTATGCCATTTCAAAGGAATATATGTTTTGTTGCAACGCATTAAGGTTGAATTTTCCTAAACTAACTTTGAGCCAAATTTCGTCTGTGCGCAGTCCAGATAGTATACAAAGTCCTTGCCTACTATTTCGCTCTCTAATTATGGTTATAAAAACTGTCATAGTTCAAAAACCTTAGGACATAGACATATACTGTCGCAGACTTTTATGTAGACCAGGTAACGCCGGTTATTTTTGTAGCACATCATTTTTAAGTATTATGCACTATGTAGTCAGCGCATGCGCATAAAAGGTCTAATAATTGCATTTTTTGCCGACCTTTTCTACAATTTTCAAAATATTAGGTTGAAATAGTACTACAACTGAGTATAATACATAGCAATTATCATTGAGTATTAAATATGAATTCCAGTAATGAATAAATTTTCTAAATCAGTTCAGTAGATTGGCTACAACTGCAGTTCAAAAATTTCATACCTAAATACAACGTCCAACTTGTAAGGAAACCATATTTTTTTGTATGGGAGTTATGATATTTTTTCAGGTTTTCAAAAAGTTGACATAGCAAAAAGTCGTACATACGAGTACCTACCTACTAATTCGAGTGCTGAAAGTTATTACATTCGGTGTGGCGCGATTGTAAAGCTAAGTATTGCCTTTGGTGAACGGTTTAAAACTGTTAGGCGGTTTCCTAAATTGCTAGGTAGATATTATTACACGATTTAGGATTAGTATTCACTCGGGTCAGTTGTAATTAGTAACCACTGATTCAATTGTTGTACTTATGCTTATAAAGTTTGATATTCATGTGATTTCAGTGCTTGATTTGAGTACCTATTATTGAATATGATTCGATTAACTATTAAATATTTGGAAATTATACTATAACTATTTTGTACATAAAATTGCATTTTATTTAATCAGGACTTCACATCCCTTAGATTTAGTGCAGCAGTAACTTCCAGACCGCGTGACAATTTAAGGTTATGTATGAGGTTTTATTATTTACTGTAGGTCTAGCCATATCATGTGCTTGACTTGTATAGACTATGTTTATTGCTTGATTAGGCAACTGCAGACACCACGTGGCAAGGTGCGCCAGTTCTCAGTAATTGCTTATACTTATTTAACTACTAGTTATTACTAAGCTTTCTTTCCTTATTCCGCTAGCAAGAAGTCTCAATGGATAGTCACAGGGTGATTACTAGGCAGTGATTCGTACCTGCAACATGGTAGTTGGGGATGACTGTTTGGCCTGATAATTGGGTAACCTGGAGTATTAGGTACTAATCTTATATGTATTTAGGTATTTCCCTAATCAGTGGTGTCACACTTGAGCGACTTCAAAACTTCTGCATAAGGTTCATTTTTGGCTTGCGCAAATATGACCACGTCTGCAGGTTGCCTCACGATGTTTTCCTTCACCGAAAAGTCAGTGATGTGAAATTCCTTACATAAATTCCAAAGAACTCATTGGTACGGGACCGGGGATTCGAACCCACGACCTCGCGATTGTAAGGCGGGTGTCACTACCTCTTGACCACCACGGCTTTTCAGTAGTTTACAGGTACTCGTAAAATATTATTTTCTAATAAGTACCTACATTGACCATTATATCATTTAGTTACCAAAATATTGTAATACAAAAAGTATATTAAGGTAGGTACATATCTGTGAACACATTACCATCCTCGCTCGCAAACGAAAAAGGTCCATCCTCAATACGTCTCACTTCCTTGCGCCCACCACGCCGCTTGTCGGGGAATACCCGAGAACGTACCAACTAGGCAGTCTTGTAGGGGTGGTATAGATATCGATAGTTTAGTTATCTAAAGTTGATCTTGAAAACTATAGAAACAATAACGATAATATCGACAGTATCGATAATATCAACAGTTTTGACAGCACAAATCAACTAATAAAAAGCAATAATTATTGATAGTATCAATACTATAACATCATAATGCTACAGTTAGTTTCGATAGCATCGATAGTCACTTTTATCGATACTATTAATAATATCACTGAATTGAATTAAACAAGCTATCGATAAAATTAAAGCTAATGGATTCAATACTATCGGTAGTATCGAAGTCATTAATTGCAATAGTTACGATACTGTCGATAGTATCGATACTACCAGTGGTATAAATGCTTTTGACATTATGAGGTTAACTATCGATACTATAACGATAGTTTAGCAATAGTCAACTATCGATGATGATATCATTTACGTCCCTAGTTACTTTAGTCGTAACTAGGGACGTAAATGATAGTAGGTACATCGATCTTTTAAAACATCAAATACATCGAAATCAATCGACCATGTATGGTATAGTAGGTACTTCAAAAGGATGATAGAGCATGCTCACGAAAATTAAACCAGTAAAGCGTTGAGCCATACTGATCAACACCGATGTTTATGAAAGAGTAGCTGACCCGGCGAACTTCGTTCCGCCTCAATTAACGTAGCCTAAGTTACTCCTTATTACAAATCAGCTACCTGCAAATAAAAGTCCCGTCAAAATAGGTCCAGCCATTTCGGAGATTAGCCGGAACAAACAGACAGACAGACAAAAATTGTAAAAAATGTTATTTTTATGTATGTGCCATATATAAATTATTCACATGCATGTAGTAAAATACGGTTATTTCAATATTACAAACAGACACTCCAATTTTATTTATTTGTATAGACACATCGAGAAAACATTGATGAATCGTTCATAAATAAAATATCGTAGTTTTCGTATGAACGCTCTTCCGTGATGTTCTGATATCGATGTTTTTTATGAGCAATGTTGCATCCCTACTGGTAATTATTACCTAATCTGTGTTCAAAACTCAGTGCCCTTGGGCAGAATCTGTGGCGGCGACGTGAAGTGTGGCCAACTTATCGCCATTTAGGCTAGGTACCTATTTCTACTATTTTATTATATTTATTTATTTTATTTACTTACTAGTAAAGAATATCGCAGAGACAAAAACAGGTTTTCAACGATCTCCACACGCAGTGTCGCCATCTCCTACACCATTCCTATCCAAAAATCTTTACGTAAAACACAAATTATTGCAGTACAAGTACTTCATCGATGAAAAACAAAGTTTTAGATATGAAAGAAAACCAACAAGTTAAATTACTTAAATCGTTTTTGTTTGTAACTAGAAGTAGTAGGTATTTAATTATATTTCACATTAACTCTTTAGGTATATTTTAAGAAAAAAATAAGTACTTTGCACTTAAATATAACTCAACAGTAGGTAGTAGTAATAAGTACTTAAGTAGTAATTATAGTTCCGTGTTAATTTAAGGGCTTAGCGAGAGTTGAAGATATAATTAAGTTATTTTTATCGTAAACTATTTCCAACTATACTTGTAACAGAAGCCAAGTATACAAATAAATCTGTAATATCTGGCATCACTGCGGACGAACTGATCCAGCCGACGCGAAGACGCGTCAGGTGGATCAGTTCGTTTCGGTTTTATTAAGGTCGGTTCACACATATCAGTAAAGCTTATAGATTGTTGATATGTTTCTGTTTAATACTACGGAACGGAGCTAGCCATAATATCATTGATAACTCAAGACTGTTGAAAAAGAAGAGGAATCAAGGAAAAAAATTGAAAATTAGTGACATTTTGTTTCACAAATTGGTTTTGTATTCGAATCCATGCATCATCTACAAAAAAATTATAATTCAGATTTCAAATAAAGAAACTACTCGTCCTCCATTAGGTATGTTTACATAGTGTGGCATCCGCGATCCGACAAAAATATACTTAGTTGTCAATGAATACTCAGTGATTATCGGCACTAACACTGAGATCACTGAGTAATATAGTCACCGACACATTTACAAGTTTTGTATCCGTTTATAAAGAATATATGAAATAATGTTCCGCATAAAAACAGCTTGGCTATGGCTTCACTGATAATAGTATGTGTGAAAAGACCTTTATCTGCTCGACAAGCCACGCGCATGCGCGACAGAGTGGGACGTATTCAGGACATACTATTTTGTATATTTTTTGTGTGAAACGATTGAAAGGTGTCCACAGTGAACAGTGATACATCTACTTGAGACTAGTATATAGTATAGTCCAAGAAATACCTACTAGTTACGTACACCAGTGAACTTTTTGTAGAATCATTTTTTAATATTATAGGTGTGTTATTTTGTTTCTTTAATAACTTGTGCTATTTCAATCTTGCATGAGAATTTATAAGACACAAACTTGTTTGAAATTTGATTTCCTACAACTTTGAACCTTATCAACTTTTTCTAGGATTGATACTTTTTTGTATAAGATAGGTGTGACATTTTGTTTCTTCAATAACTTTTGTTATTTCTTTCTTTCATGAGTAATTATCGGAACCAAAGTTGTTTGAAATTTGCTTGACTACAACTTTGAATCTCAGCAATTTTTTCTAGGATTGATATTTTTTATAATAAGATAGGTGTGCCATTTTGTTTCTTCAATAACTTGTGTTATTTAAATCTTTCACGAGAATTTATAAGAAAACAAAGATATTTAAAAATTTTATTTCTACAACTTTGATTCCTTTCAACATTTTCTAGGATTGACATTATTTTGAACAAGATAGGTGTGCCATTTTGTTTCTTCAATAACTTTTGTTATTTCTTTCTTTAATGAGAAATTATAGGAACCAAAGTTGTCTGAAATTTGATTTCCTACAACTTTGATTACCATCATATTTATCTAGAATTGATATAGTTTTGAATAAGATAGGTGTGCCATTTTGTTTCTTCAATAACTTGTTTTATTTCAATCTTTCATGAGAATTTATAAGAAAACAAAGTTATTTAAAATTTGTTTTCCTACAACTTTGATTCCCATCATATTTTTCTAGAATTGATATTGTTTTGAATAAGATAGGTGTGCCATTTTGTTTCTTCAATAACTTTTGTTATATCTTTCTTTAATGAGAAATTATTGCAACCAAAGTTGTTGGAAATTTGATTTCCTACAACTTTGATTCCCATTAACTTTTTCTAGGATTGATATTGTTTTGAATAAGATAGGTGTGCCATTTTGTTTCTTCAATAACTTGTTTTATTTAAATCTTTCATGAGAATTTATAAGAAAACAAAGTTATTTAAAATTTGTTTTCCTACAACTTTGATTCCCATCATATTTTTCTAGAATTGATATTGTTTTGAATAAGATAGGTGTGCCATTTTGTTTCTTCAATAACTTTTGTTATATCTTTCTTTAATGAGAAATTATCGCAACCAAAGTTGTTGGAATTTTGATTTCCTATAACTTTGATTCCCATTAACTTTTTCTAGGATTGATATTGTTTTGAATAAGATAGGTGTGCCATTTTGTTTCTTCAATAACTACCTATCGACAATGATTAACTACATTTGCCCACGCTGCACTGATTTGATGAACTGATGTGATCATTTCATCATGTGTGCCCAGCTTCAGGTAGTGGTTCAGATATAACTACCAATACATACGTATTAATTTACTGAATGAGCCTCATTTGGAGTGACGCGAAAAACTGATCAATTTAACTGACCGTGTGTGCCCACCTTAAGTGGGCTTCATTAGAGTATAAATATAATAAAATCATAACAACGTAGGTACCTATCTATAGCTATATAAATATGCATAGCACATCTTTTTTTCTCACACCCTGCTAGTAACTTCTCCAGCCATCCTCCCTCAGCGCTACAGCGCCACGCCCACGTGTCGATCTCGCGACAGTGTCGTGTGAAGTCAGCGTCCTATGAAGAGACGTGTCGCCGCGATACGTCTCGGACTATATCTTAACTCGTTACTGACCTATTTGGATCATACTCGCAAATCTTTCATAATATCATAGGTACTTTACAAAACCTGTGCAACAAGTTTCGTCAAGATTGGTTATAAATAGACCAGTAAATGAAAACCAACAGCCGGACTCAATTATTTTTCCCAGAAATGGCATAACGGCATAACAGACTTCCACCGTGTACGAAATTCGAATAGTTTGCACAGATCGATGTCTTTTCGACCGATTAAATTTTATCAAAATGGCTCGGCCGATTTCGATAAAATTTAATGAGACCACTTAGTATGATATATCAAACCAAATGAATCATCAAAATCGGTTCATAATAGCGTAAATTATGTACATACAAAATAATCGGCCAAGTGCAAGTCCAACTCGCTCACGACGGGTTACGTATCGTTTGAAAGCCCCCCTTAATATATTTTACTATAATTAGTCCTACCGCTTATATGGGCGCGGGGGTAGACGTCAAAGGGGAACTGAGACATGTACCTGTCTCAGTCCCCTTTGACGTCTACCCCCGCGCCCCTGTACCCGCGCAGGCGAGGACTGAGTTAAACGGGAGGATTATATTTATTTTTAAGTTTTGATATACAGAATAAGCCCCTAAAAGGATTCTAATTGATTAGAAATAACCCTGTATATGAGTTTAGGTCAAACTTGCCGGCGGCTATGAAGTTACCTACAAGCTGAGAATAACCCTGATCCTGGCTTAAATTCGCAACCTACCTGCGCCACATATACCTGCGCGACGTCTCCTGCCGGTCTCATCGGAAGACCAGCGCCGGTTGTCTACAACCGGCACCATGCTGAGATGGGCCGGCTGGTGACGAAAATAAAGCATAGGGTAGTTTTTAGTTATGTAATCTTTATTGTTATGATTTTTATTTTGAGTGCTTTCCACACTAGATTTTATCTCAAAGAGTTGTCTTTGTGATAAGCATTTCAAAAATCTGAAGCGAACGCAGGATTGAACCTGCCCCTTCGTATCACTAGCCCGCAAGTGCTTATCACAAAGATAACTCTTTGAGATCTAGTGTGGAAAGCACTCAAAATAAAAATCATAACATTGAATTAGCAGTGCGTCATCTCTCGTCAATCTTTAGAAGTTCTAATAACTTCTAGTTGAGTGATAACCTGTCTAATACGGGGATCACAGGTGGCGCCACCAACGCTATAAATTGGTGTATGGTAAGCACTTCAAGAATTTGACGCTTGCGTAGGAGGCGGGCTGGCTCAGTTGGTTGGAGCGTCGGGCTAGTGTTCCGAAGGAGCAGGTTCAAATCCTGCGTTCGCTTCAGATTTTTGAAATGCTTATCACAAAGATAACTCTTTGTAATCTTTATTATTGTTATCTATTTTTTCCTGTGTTTTGTTTTCCTCAAATATCTATCTATCTACATGCGTGTCTAACTTCAGACACCTCAAAGATTTACGCGTATTGTACTGTGTGAATGAGGGAACTAAATGAAACAGGATAAATTAACATAAATTCATTTATTTAAACGTCCTTCAAAACTTAATAAATGTAAAAAAAAATATTGGAGTATATTATGAACATGAATAAACAGGCTCTTGCTTTGCCAAGCGCCAGTTTACAAAGCACCACCTAGTACCTAATAAACCGAATCATACAAGATGGCGGATTTAAAGCTAGCTAAATCCAATCGACGAGCAAAGCTTTTTTTATTAGACTACAAAACAGTATAAATGAGCTTAACGTGAGCTTCAGTCGGGATTGGATATTGCGCAGATTGTAGCTAACTTTACATCCGCCGACTTGTGTGATTCGGCGTATAAATAGGATATCACCGATAAAGAAGTACAGAAATACACAATTAGTCTATTCGCCAAGACGAGTTAGTAGAGCGCTATCTCACTCACACAATTTTTTAACGGCGATTGGTCAGTGATAAACGCGAAGGCGGTGTACACAGTAAGAGTACTTTTTAGTCTACTCATTATTCCCGTACTGTGCAGATGTGCTCTTACTTATGACTGTATCCTCAACTCGTGAACTGGTTTGTGTCTTTGTAATAAATGTAGGAAACGACGACACTAGTGATACGTCGTCGGAGAGTATATGCTATTTTGTATATTATAATATAATTAAGTAAAGGTGACGTCCACAAGTGGTATATTATTCAGAGAAAAATCGAACCAAAATGATATATACATCATTTGAAAGCTTGTTTTATGGGCTTTCCAAAAATATATAATTTAGATTTTTTCACCCCTCCATTTTTTTTTAAATGTGAAAAATAAATTGTATGAAAAATAACAATACAACTTATTACTTTTTCTAGTTTAGCAATGATAAAGTGCTTTTATCGTTATTTTACTTGCATCCGTAGCTGATTTTTTCACATTCATCACTTAATTTGCTAAAATTATAAATTATAATCTACCAGTGTGACCAGTTACTAGGTACAATGTGACAAAAAAACACTTTAAAAGTGTGTCTAATTGGTAAAAATGCTTTTATTTAACAATTTAGAGGTTACTTAATCAGGGTTGATAGAGTTAAACTACCTATTGAGCCAAATATATTTATTTATCCTAATAAATTCAAAATTATTTTTTAAAAAAATGCAGGGCTCGTTTTTATTTTTAACTGATGTAATAGACTCAAAAAAATATGAACTTTCTCGAAATGTAACAAGTGTTGTGGTTAGATTTTTTGATTATTATTATACCAGCCTCCATACATTTTGTGGACATGTCCTTTAATAATTAACTCTCGAGTTTATTACTTTCCTACATATCCGTCAGTTTTATTAAAAAAATCTTACCAAATAAATGGCTCTCAAATACGACAGATGAAGCCGCAGGTATAAACTAAGCGAACTTTTAAGAAACGCAGTGTGAACGCGCATTTATATTTCTAAGGTATCGTTAACGCCCACTGACCATAAAGTTTTTTTTGTCCTTGTCATTTGTATGATAATGTGTGATAGAGAAGGCGCTATACTAACTCGTCTCGGCGAATAGAGTATAGAAATAGCAAACCACGTACAGAACAGAGGTATTTTATTCAACTCAGCGATATCATCAAGAATTACGGAAGTATAGGCGAATCAAACTTCTTGGCGTCTGTGATTCTAGCTGCAAGCTGCCCATAACCCATTTTTTTTTTTTTTTATTACTAAGAGCTGTTGACCTCTGAGGCCTCTACAGCTTACCGGGCATGGGCGAGCGCGGAAGGCGGCTGAGCCCTAAGATTAGGTTATAGGGTGACTAGCGCAAGGGCACCTGAGAAGGTACGGACCTCGGCTTGGGCCGTCACCCGGCGGGGGAGATCAGACTTGCCCGGGCAGTTGCCCATAACCCAATCCTGACTGAAGCTTAACATCTGCGCGAGGATTGAGTTGTCCGCAGCTTGTACCTAACATCGCAGCCGCCAAGTTGTTTGATTCGGCCTGTAATAGAAATATACATTCACGAAGCAAAATATTTAATTTAATTTGTTTCCACAATACACATATTTTTACAGGTTTTATACTAAGCGCCACACAAATCGGCGGATGGGAAGCCAGTAAAAGACGAAATAAAGGTATGAGACGAGTGTGACGAGACGCCGGGGCACACCCGCCCGCCAACCTCATGCCTCCCGCGCGCTCCCTACGCCAGTGCTCACCATTACGCCACGCGGCGTCGGCATTGTGCACACATAAGCAATAATTAGAGAATCACGGCGAAGTGTCATCTGGGGCGGATGAGAAGTTCTTCAGCCGACTTGAGTGGCGTTTAGTTTACGTAGGTACCTAGTAGTATTACGTCGATGGTATGTGACCAAGGATATTGTATACAATAAATCCATGTATGTGACCAATGTCTATAATAATAATATTAGCATTATCTACATTTTAGTTTCGTGACATGGAAAAGATATATAATTTTTGTATTTTTAAAAGAATAAAAAACATCTTGCCAAATGTATACATAGTTTAGTTCAACGAAAAAAAAATTGATTTACTATAAAACGAATTACACAAAAATATCTTAGTTCTATAGCTATATTTTTATGGATAACTTAGTTACTTAGTATGTAATTTATATAGATAACTTATTTATTGTTTTCAAATTGTAACGCAGTAGGCGCACGCCAATTGTAGGTATGCAGTAATTATGATGTAATCTGCGATGTTTACGTGACTGGTGCTCAATTGTTTCGCGTTTTTGTTGGTGCCTTTTGTTTCCTGGTCTTTTGTATTCGGTTTTATAGCGTTTTTTGTGTGTTTACGTATTTGAGAATAATAGGGAAGTCTCGAACTTTCATCTTGTTTACTTTGTCAAACACAATGGCACCGATATTTCCAGGACCTTCTAGTCAACATTAATTCAGGTACAAATAGAGCCACGAGGTTCCGTCCGATGAAGTTGTTCGTTTACCGTCGAAGCGAAAACATCTCGTGTTCAAGTGTGGTACCAGTGATTGTAAAGTGACTAGTTATTGCCAACAGGTGAACCCAGCTACCAAATATACGAGTCCAGCCGCTAACTTGAGAGCTGCCGCCAGCCCGAGTCCGAACGCAGAGTTGAAGCCAGCCGCCAACTTGAGCCCAGCCGACGGCTCGAGCTCGGCCATCAATTTTGCCAAAATAAATTGACTGCCCCGGTCGCAGCATTGGCACCAAACGGTGTGCGTGCCGACTTTTGCCAAGGTTCCCATGTAGTATCCGACCACCGCGATTCAGAGGTGCCAAGCGGACTACAGTCTCCACTGACACCGTTGCCGCCCCCCGGACCGCAGTCTTCGACACCACTGCCGGCATTCCAAGTGATGCCGGCATTTACACCGACGAAACACTTGCTCAGCCACCGCGACAACAGCTACCAGCATCACTACCACAGCTCCTACCTCAGAGGGTACAAAGAAAAAGGAGTCGAAGCGGCAAAAAGGCAGTGGTCCCTACAACAGCCAATCTACAGCCTCTGAAACAAAAGGCCCAAGGGGCCGAACCCCCGGCAATAAACTAGAAAGGTAAACGCCGGGGCAAGATACAGAGGTCCTTATCTGCGCCACCGGCAACAGTGCCGGCTGCCTTGGACACAGCTGTGCACTTTGAGCATATTGAGAAGCCGGCTCCAAGGCTAAGAGCCCGACCCCAACACATGCAACCCACTCAGCAACCACCGCTCCGGCTAGGGCTAAGCCCTACGACAGCCCGCGCTTGCGTGAGGTCCTTCCCCTACCTCCCCTTTTGGACCAACAATTGGTCCCAGCGAATGCGATGTTAACGCGTGTATCGCCTTTGGAATCAATCCCAATAAGGAAAAGTCGTTATTGTTCCCAGGAGGTTACGGTGAATACACTAGCTGGTACCAAGATAGTGAATTCGTGGGACAATATGGGGTAGAATCTTTCTCATTAAAACCAGGAGGGAAGAACCCACAAGATGATTTTAATACAATTGCTGCTAATGCTTTGCAGTTAGCGAGAACAAATGTAATTAAAGCAGAAATGGAACCTCGAGGTTCCCATCGCACTGAAACAATGACAAAACAAAGCGGAAATAGAACCACGAGGTTCCCATCGCACTGAAACAATGACAAAACAAAGCTGAAATGGAACCATGATGTTCCCATCGCACTGAAACTGTTCGCGACGAATTAATTATTATGTCGCGCGTATAGTAAATTGTAAAATAAAATTGATAAGTTAGTTATAAATAGAGTAAGCTATAACTATTAGAAGAATTTGATAAGGCTAAGATACTTAAGTTATTTATAAGAAACAATGCAGAATTAATATTAAATAAGGACGCGGGTGGAGTCTTTCAGTACGTTAGGTGGTCTAGTTAGGTAGAATATTTAAATAGTAAGACGGATCTTGTAGGATTCCTACAAGAATCCTACAAGATTCGTCAAAATAATGGTAAACACGGAGGTGTTGACGCCACCGGCTCATGTTCGGACTGCGCCCCCCATAGACAGAGACGCAAGAGGTCTCGCCCTCCCGCTCGCACAGCCACGCGCTGTTATTGGTTGGTCGCGTCGTTCGGCATTTCTCGTAGTGCCGACGACGCTCGAGCGGGAGGAGTCAGTATAAATTTATGTTGGGGAGCGCGGCTCGCGTCACTAGTCTTGCGCGGTCTTGCGGCAGCCAACGAGTCAACATCTCCGATCAAGTACCTACGAGTCAGTCAACGAAGTCGCGTACTACGACCACCCTGCGTACTGGAGGCTGCGCCCCCGCCGACCGAATCATCGCCCCGCATTATCAATTCACCCTTGCTGTGTACAATCCCAGCTACCGTGCAGAAAGGTTGTGAGCACTTGTTGGTGTGTGCGTGTCTTTACCATCTTATGTTTCGTGATACAGTCCACTGACAACACACGCGCACGCATGCATCGACACGAGGCAGGGCTCCGTCCTGCACATCGGCCCTTGTTGGTGTGTGTGTGTGCGTGTCTTTACCATCTTATGTTTCGTGATACAGTCCACTGACAACACACGCGCACGCATGCATCGACACGAGGCAGGGCTCCGTCCTGCACATCGGTCCTTCGAGCCGGATTTTTACACAGTTTGGGTGTTTTAATAGTGCAATGGTGGTGACAAGGTCACTCGGCAAGTGTGCCGATGAGCCCTCGGGCTCCGGCGCCGTACGTCCACGAGCGAGAAGTTGCCGCCTACGATAAGATATCGGTGGTACTACTCGGCCCATCCCAGTAACGAGCCCGATTTAGTAAGGTTAGCGCATTTTCTGCGGCGAGAGGCGGACTTGTGCGCCCCATTCGCACAGCCCGAGTCCGTCCCAGACAAGAAACAACAGCCGCAGCAGCGACAGAGAGTCGCCACAGTGTACTTATTGCGACGCCGAAGGTCATCAGGTAAATACTTGCACTAAATTTAAAGCTCTACAAGTGAACGACAGATGGGATGCGGCCAAGAAAAGGAGACTAGTTCAAGTGCCTAAAGCTCCGTACAGCGAAACACTTCTGTAAGAATAAGAAGTGCACGGAGAACGAATGTAAGTTTCACCATCACCCATTGCTCCACCACCACAGGCCTCACGAGAAAGCGGAGCCGCCAGCAGCGCACCGGCGGTCCGAGACGGTGACGACAGCGTTGTCTGCGTCGGCTTTCCTGAAAATCGCGCCGGTCACCGTTTCCGGACCGGCGGGAGAGGTACGTACGTGGGCGCTGCTGGACGACGGCATGTACTGCCGTCGTCCATGAGTCCATGAGTCGTCTCGTTAATCGACCATAGCCTAGCGAGAAAGGTTGGAGCGTCGGGCCCGACGGATCCACTCAATATCCAGATGGTAAACAATCGCAAAATAGACGCCTCGACGTCGAGGCGGGTCAAGCTGACCCTTACGGGCGCGGGGACGAGACAGCATGAAACTGAGTTGCGCACGATCGGGCGCTTAGCTCTCGCCCCCAACGAATAGAAGCCCGCGAAATAGACGAGTGCCCGCACTTACGAGAGGTAAGTAATAATTTGTACAAGTGCGGTCCTCCACAGATATTAATAGGACAAGACAACTGGCACCTACTCGCAGCCTCCGCGACACGAACGGGCAGAAGAGATCAACCCGTGGCATCACTCACGCCACTGGGTTGGGTCATACACACCCCATCTAAGCACAATAAAAAAGGTACTATCAACTACATATACCACTAAGATGAGGCTAGCGAGAGTATGGAGAGCGAACTGCGCTAGTATTTTTCTGTGGAGGGCCTGCTTATCGCGCCCAATTTGCCTCTCGCGGATCCCGAGAAGCGCGCACTCGACATATTGGAAGCGTCGACGGAACGACGCCCAGACGGATATTACGAGACGTCGTTACTATGGGCCGACAAGGAGCCCATTATGCCGGATAACTATAACGACGCGCTCAAACGTCTGAATTGCACCGAAAAAAAGCTAAGTAAAAATATCGATTTAGCACGCCGCTACGCCCAGCAAATGGACGACTTGGTAAGCAAGGGATACGCAGAGATCGCGCCGGCCGTCACCACGCCCAACAAGACGCGGTACTTACCTCACTTCGCCGTGCTCAACCCGGCGAAGCCTGAAAAAATACGAGTGGTACACGACGCGGCCGCCAAGACCAAAGGTAAATCTTTGAATGACTACCTACTTACCGGTCCCGATCTACTTCAATCTCTGCCCGGCGTGCTAATGCGCTTTCGTGAACACGCGGTCGCCGTCTCGGCAGATATTAGAGAAATGTTCATGCAGGCACGCATACGAGAAGCAGATAAAGACGCGTTGCGCTACCTGTGGCGGCGCGAGCCCTCCGACCAGCCGACACATTATCGGATGACAATTTTCGAAGCGACGAGCTCGCCCGCGACGGCCATCTACGTGAAAAACAAAAATGCCGAGCGGTACCGCGACAGCGACCCCATGGCCGTAGAAGCCATCCTAAAAAAACATTATATGGACGATTACTTAGCAAGCTATGAAAATGAAGATGTCGCCGCTACAACAGTACGCCGGGTCCGAGAGATTATGCTGAGGCGCATTTCGAGCTACACAAATGGAACTTCAACAGTAACAAGGTGCGTAGCATTCTCACTAACGAAGCCACGCCCACCGACGTAGCGCTATCCGGACCGGCTGAACGCGTATTAGGTATCGTGTGGCGCACTGACACCGACGTTCTAGGTTTCAACCTAGACTTAGCGAAGATACCCGCGAGCCTTTTGAACGCCACGCCCACCAAGCGACAGGCGCTTAAAATAATGATGTCGGAGTACGACCCGCTCGGCCTAGCGAGTCCAGTAACCGCGAGGCCCCGACAAATCATTCGAGAAGCGTGGCGGCGCGGGACAGCGTGGGACGCGCCACTCGACCAGGACATAGCCGAACAATGGCAGAGGTGGGTAACACAACTACAGGACCTTAGACACGTGGTCATCACGAGGCCGTATCCGGGATACAGCGTAGCCACCAGTCTTCAGCTTCATGTCTGCGTAGACGCGAGCGAGATCGCCTACGCAGCGGCCCTGTATTGGCGCGCCGAGATGCCCGACGGAGATTCGTACATCGCTCATCGTCGGCAAAGCCAGAGTAGCCCCACTCAAGGTGATGTCGATCCCACGACTAGAATTACAGGCCGCATGGCCGCGGCTATATGTGAGGAACACACAAGAAAGCCCACCAGTAGGACATTTTGGACAGACAGCATCACCGTGCTCACGTGGTTGCGCACCGGGTCGCGCTCGTACAAGCCCTTCGTCGCGCATCGCATCGCGGCGATCGAAGAGAATTCCACCGTCAACGAATGGCGCTGGATTCCAAGATCTGGATTTCAACGGAGGGGGGGGCAAGTCCTTCACGTCGGTGGAGTAGAAGAAGAAGCGCAGCCCGCCGCTTCGTTAGAGGGCGGGAACTCGGGACTCGGGGACGGGTGTGGGCGGTGTGCATATATATTTCATAATCAAAATTTAGTGGAAAAGGTTGACACAGAAGATTATATTCCGTCTTCAGCTGGATTTTTAATGGGAATAATGCTTAACGCAGTTTCAACTACTGTAGGACTAGTGGCTACCTGTGGGATTGACATCAGGAATACAGTGATAAGGTGCTTAAGATCAAGTGATGACTCCATGACAGTATTTATGGCTGATAATGTTGAATCCTTAGGAAATCTTATAGCATTTACTTATAGCGTGTATCGCCTTTGGAATCTATCCCAACAAGGAAAAGTCGTTATTATTCCCAGGAGGTTACGGTGAATACACAAGCTGGTATCAGGATAGTGATTTCGTGGGACAATATGGGGTAGAAACTATCTAATTAAAAGCAGGAGGGATGAAACCACAAGATGATTTTAATACAATTTCTGCTAATTTTATTTTATTTTATTTTATCATCTTTGGGTTGCCAAACGGCCTTCATACAAAAAAGTTTATAAACAATTATAAAAACACTTAGGCCAACGAAGGCTACCGCTTATAGAATAATAATATTGGTGATTAGAAAATGGAAAATTTAAGAAAATTATACAATATAACATAAGTAACGACTACGAACAGAAACTCACAAGTTTAGAATGATTGCTATAACAGGGAATAAAAAGTTAATAGTTTTATACATTAGAAATTCAACAAGAAGCATGAGATCTGCTACAATTTTAATAAATAATTTAACAGTAACAATTGATACGTATAAATTAACCCACATTAAAATACAGTAAAGCATCCCAATTATTTCATTGCCGTTCATATAGTACCTTTGAAAAACTGACTATTAATTAAGGTTTTAAACATGTTGTGCCTTGATGCAAATAAGTCCACATGCTTTGAAAAATTTGTGTTAAAATTTGTGAAAGTGCGCAAGAAGTAAGAGTTGCCGCGGTAGTTCGTGCGACAGGGCGGGGCAGATAGACGAAGGTATTTTTTCCGTGACGAGTGCAGCGGCGTGACAAGCCTTACCTCCGCCAGCAAGGATGGACAGTCAATTCTACCCGATACTAAATTAAATAAAAAGGATAGATCAGCAGCCTCCCTCCTTTTTAGAAGAGGTAACATGTGGTGATGTCTGCAGCTCACTTCATAATCAAAGTTGAAGTTCGATATTTTTGCCTTGTAATTGATAAATCGCAGAAATTTTCTTTGCGGCTTTTCAAGCAGAGTTATGTATTTGTCGTAGCAGGGGTTCCACACTTGTGAGGCATACTCTAGTTGACTCCGGACCAAGGAACAATACAATATCTTTAAAGTCTTGATCAACTTAAAGTCCTTGGTTACCCGAAAGATGAACCCCAATGTCTTCATTGCCCTTGCCGTAATGTTCTCAATATGTTTGTCGAACAAGAGCTTGGAGTCGAGAGTTACGCCAAGGTCGACCACAGAATCTGTCTTCACAAGAGCTTGCCCATCAATTTTGTAAGTATGATCGTAAGTCATGGTAGATCTACTAAAAGTGATGCAGGAACACTTAAGAATATTGAGCTCGAGTTTATTTAGTAGGCAATAGTTGTGGAGATTATCAAGGTCACCTTGAAGCAAGTCACAATCTCGTTCGTTATGGATAACTTTAAAAATTTTCATGTCATCAGCGTACATTACGAAGTCAGAGTGCTTAAAACATCGACCAATATCATTGATGAAGATAATAAATAGTAAAGGGCCTAAGATTGAACCTTGGGGCACGCCCGAGGGGATAATGGATGGAAGAGATGCATATCCGCCCAAGACAACTGTTTGACATCGACCACCGACATAAGAAGTGAGCCACCTAAACAAGTCGCCCCCTGATACCAGACTTATATATTTTCTCAAGTAGAAGGGAGTGATCGATGCGATCAAAGGCTTTGCTGTAATCCGTATAAATTGCATCGACCTGCCCCCCACCCTCCATGCCAGCAGTAACAGTATTGATGAACGAGATAAGATTAGTGGTTGTAGATCTCCCCTTCAGGAAGCCATGTTGCTGCAGTGTAAAACAGTGCCCAAGTGCAGCGTATATTTGATCATGGACTAATTTTTCTAGGATCTTAGCCAGACCACAAAGTTTGGAGATTGGCCTATAATTAGAGATATCACTCTTAGACCCCTTTTTGTGTATAGGTGTGACTGTCGCTGATTTCCAAATTTTAGGCACTGTCCCAACCGAGAGAGACTTATTAAAAAGGAGACCAACGGGGCATACTAGACTTTCAGCACAATTTTTGAGGAGAAGTGGATGAAGGCCATCCGGTCCAGCTGATTTATTGCAGTCCAAAGATTTAAGTAGTTTTAGTAAGACAGGGTCAGATACTAACACATTATGTATGTCTGCTGTGGAATCGTCAATCACTGGGACAGACAGAGCAGAGGCGGCAGGAGAAGGTAAGTAGTTAGAGTTGAAGAAATCAGCAAAAGCGTTGCAAATATCAGTACCTGATTCAAAAGTCTCGTCTCTGTACAACATAGAAGATGGATAAGTGTTGTGTTGTTTGTTAGATTGGATGTACGACCAAAATGCTTTAGGGTTTTCAAGAATTGAACCTTCAATACTCGCTATGTAATTGAAATAACACTCACGCTCCAGTTTTTTCGCACGTTCACGCAGGATTTTAAAAGAATTTTGGTCTGTTAAGTTCTGGTATATTTTGTATTTATGATGGTGTTTATTTTTTTCTTTTAGTACTTTAATAAGAGCCGGCGAATACCATATTGGGTATTGAGAAGGTCGCACCCATTTACAAGGGACATATTTGTCTCTTAGTTCAGAAAGAATCTGATTAAATAAATCGACTGACTCGTCTACGCCACTACATTCCAATAATGAGTGCCAGTCACGTTTATCCAGCTCGCTACATATAGCCGAATAGTCACCCTTGCTATAGATAAACCTAGGTTTCAAAGTAGGAGTAAGGATGCTCGAGTGAATAAATTGTGGTCGACATACAATAGCTGGGTGGAACTTATCCTCATTTACGAGCGGGTCTATGCAGTGCGAGACCGACACGTCATCATTTGAGAAAACTAAATGTGAAACTAATGCTTTGCAGTTAGCGAGAACAAATGTAATTAAAGCAGAAATGGAACCACGAGGTTGCCATCGCACTGAAACAATGACAAAAAGCGATAATATAATGACATAAGAGCGGAAATGGAACCACGTGGTACCCATCGCACTGAGACAATGACAAAACAAAGCGGAAACGGTACCACGAGGTTCCCATCGCACTGAAACAATGACAAAACAAAGCAGACAAACTCCAACCCAGCCGCCAACGGGTTTGACTCAGTCTCCAACAAAGGGCTGGAGGTAGCAATCTCCGTCGAGGTCCTGTATGTCCTCGATGAGCAGCCCCCGACGGTAATCAGAAAGGGGAGGTCCCTTTCTGATTACCGTCGGGGGCGAATCGGCAACAAGAATGCCCAGACCACTCAGGAAGCGGTTCGACTGGCTTCGCTACCAACAGAGAATGCTTTCCCTTCAGGTCGGCAAATTGTCTGCAGCAGAGGAGGTGGAAGAATGCGCAACCGAGCTGACCGAAGGGATAGCCGCAGCCTTAGAAGAGGTGACAACCTTGGTACCGCAGACCGGGTGGCGTGAAGAACTACTTAGGCACCTAAGAGCAACGCGTGGATGCAAACGCGAGCTCAGGCGGCGATGGGCTCGAACTCGCTGCCCAAGGACCAAGAGGGAGTTGAACGCCATCACGGTGAAGCTGTCAGATGAGGTGAAAGCCTGGAGAGGCGCCGCATGAGATACCGAGATGGACCATTGCGAGGAGAATAGGACCGATCTGAACAGCCTCAACCGCCATCTGATCCAAGCAAAAGCGGTCGTTTGCCCACTAAAAGACGCCTCAGGCAAACGCCGCTACTCAGCTGCAGAAAGGGCAGAACTTTATTGCCCCAACGGAATTAGCAAGAGCCGTGAGGAGATTGAAGACGAAGAAGGCACCGGGTTACGACGGAATACCGGACGCCGCCCTTAAGTGGATGCCGATGTGAGGCCTGGTTTGTCTGACCCGGCTCTTTAACGGCATACATCACACCTCGCCTCCGTGGAGGCCTCGTCTCGACCTCAGCCTCTACCTCAAAGGAGAATAGCAGCGGGAAGGTGGTTCCCAAGGCGCAGGCGCAACCAGTTCAACCCACCCAGCTCACGCCTGCGCCGAAAGCACAAGCACAACAATAATCTGTCAATGTCAACTAGTGTTGCCATTAATCAATCAAAATTAACGTTTCTAACAGGTATGACTAAACAAAGCGGAAATGGAACCATGAGGATCCCATCGCACTGAAACTTACTGACAAAACAAAGCGGAAATGGAACCACGAGGTTCCCATCGCACTGAAACAATGACAAAACAAAGCTGAAATGGAACCACGAGGTTCCCATCGCACTGAAACAATGACAAAATATAGCGGAAATGGAACCACGAGGTTCCCATCGCACTGAAACAATGGCAAAAACAAAGCGAAAATGGAACCACGAGGTTCCCATCGCACTGAAACAATGACAAAACAAAGCGGAAATGGAACCACGAAGTTCACATTGCACTGAAATGACAAAAACATGACGGAAATGGAACCACGAGGTTCCCACAAAGAAGCGCTCGACATCTTCGACGCATCGACAAAACAGCACCCAGATGGTTATGAGACATCGTTGTTATGGGCGGATAAGGAGCCCGTAATGCCTGAGAATTACAACGACGCATTCAAACGACTTCCAAGTTATTGAAAAAAGTTAAGTAAAAATCCCGATCTACTCAAGAAAGGATACGCGGAGATCGTCGCTGAACGATTACCTACTCACCGGTCCCGATTTCCTACAGTCCCTGCCCGGCGTGCTAATGCGGTTTTGGGAACACGCGGTCGCCGTCTCGGCTGACATCAAGGAAATGTCCATGCACGTACGCATCAGAGAAGCAGAGATGCCCTGCGTTACCTGTGGCGGCGCGAGCCCTCCGACCAGCCACACTAGACACACTATATCGGATGTGTCGCGCGTAGTATAAGCTGTATATAATGAGCTCAGAGCTCAGGCTTGGGCGCGGGTCCCCGTTGGGGCTTTGCACGCTGCCAAGCGTTGGCTACAGGGGTAGGGGCATCCACGAAAGTGGGAGGGGGAGTCGCAAGCTGGAGCTTGGACTGTGTGGGAGGGTTGGGCCGAGTCGGACGTCTGCCCTTGGGCTTCGACTTATTTTGGCCTTTTGCGGCCTTCGGGGCCATGGGGCAGCCGCTGCAATTCGCGGTGTGCCCCTGGGTCCCACAAAGGACGCAGCTAGGCGGAGTGGGGTCTTGTTTGGTGCGCGACCACTCTGAAGTGCTGTGCGCACCTGTGCATTTCACGCAGCGGTATTCTGCGTGGCAAAATCGCGCTGCGTGGCGATACGTCGCTGGCAGCGGTGCCACTGCCCCGGGACGCCCTGTTTGTGAGGGGCCTGATTGTGTGTTAAGGAATAATCTTGAAGCCGGTGAGCTGGCAGACGAATGTGTAATGTAACGTGTCCAACGTTTAAAGAACGCACAATAGACGACAGATGGAACTTCGTACGTGAAAATAAACTATGTTTCAAATGCATAGTGAAGAAGCATCGAAGAAACTTCTGCAAGGCAAAGCCATGCGGCATAAATAAATGCGGCCGCCCGCATCATCCAATGTTGCATCAACAAGAGCAGGATGAAGCGAAGCGACCTATAAACGACACCGAGTCCGTGTTGGCCGTGACATCGACAGAACCTGGCCCGCGAGCGGTACTATTGAAAATGTGCACGGTCACCGTCGTCGGCCCACGGGGGGAGATCGAGACGTACGCCCTCCTAGACGAAGGAGCCACGATCTCACTAATCGACGAAGACCTGGCACGGAGCATCGGCGCACGAGGACTATTCGCGACGGCTTAGTATAATAGTATAAGTATAGACTATAATTTTAAATATAATTAACACGAATAAAAGGCGAAATTCATAGTCATAAGTTAGTCTGTAAGTCGATTTGTAAGATAGGTTAATATTTTAAATAAATGCGTAGACTCCTTGATTTTCATTGGGTTAGGATCCTCCTGAGAGCTGATAAAATTAGGAAAACTAGGAATTGTGGCCAGACAAACAATTAGGTGTGAGCGAGAGGCACATCCGGCGCTGCGTCCCGCTCACACACAAGCCGCGCCTGATTGGGGCCGCGCGGTCCCAAGCACTCTCGGCACCGCTGCCACACGCCGGCGCGGCGCATTTATATAAATATAGGGAGGCCGCGCGGTCAAATTCATTCAACGAGAACACACGCCTCAGCTCTCAGAAGATCCCAGCCCAAGCCAACTCAAGAAGCGCCATAGTACCGAGCCACGTGGTATTTCTTCGAGCCTTCTCCAACCCCAGCCCACACAAAGTTCCCGGCCTATCTACCTAGGTCGTCGCCCTCGCCTAACGCCTCAAGATACAGTCCACATTGAAGAACTTGGGCAAGCGACTGAACAGAGGCCTGCCTGCCTGCGTAGTCGGGTCGTGAACATTTCGTCCTTTGCTCGCCGGATTTTGAGAAGACCGAAGATATCAAGATGATGCTAACACGCTCAGAAAAAGCGAGAGCCGTACGTCGCGTCAACACAGACGCTACGGGAGTGTCGCAGGGCGCACCGCCGCCGCCCTCCTCCCACGTCTTGCCACCCGCGCCGCGCACAGACAACCGCGATACGGGAGTGCCGTAGGGCGCACCGCCGCCGCCCTCCTCCCGCACCGGAACAACCGCGCCGCGCATCGATGAATCCGCAAGCCGCCTGTGCCCGGCACCAGTCCTCACAGCGCACCTCAAGAGTGGGCTAGCTAACCCCACAACTACCGCGACCGCCTCATCAAGCGGTCCGGTATCAGTACTACCGCGTATGGGCGACTATCCGATACATCGAGACGGTCCAGCCGAGCCTCCGAACGCCTACTCAAGCTAGCCAGAGCGAAGGAGGAAAACATACGCGCCAAAAGAAAAACAAGCTCAGCTACAAGTAGAGCTCGCCGCCGCCCGCATAGCCACAATAGAAGCTGAAAGCCAGTACGACGAAAACGAAGACGCCCGTACGACAATCACGGAAGAAGACGTCGTCGCAGCGCATCGATACCTGGCTCCACAAAATCGCGCTGCCTGAAGAGGACAACCGAGAGCTCACAGCCCCTCCTCTCATGCCGCCGCCGAACAGCTCAAGCCCTCCAGCGCACTACCATTGACTCCGAAGTCAGACATCGCCCAACTCGCCGAGGCCATCATACTGTCCAGCCAACAAGCCAGATCCAGTGCGCCATCGAGATCCTTCCACGAGCTGCCTTTCTACGGAGGAGCGCATCAAGAATGGCTCTCATTCAAGGCAGCCTACAAGGAGTCCGCCGCGCGATAACGTCAGAAAACACTGCGAGACTCCGACGCTGCCTGAAGGGAAGAAGCTCGTGAATCAGTGGAATATTTACTACTCCACCTGACGGATCCCGCTGAAGTGATGGCCACATTAGAGCCAAGATTTGGACGACCAGACGCGATAGCCACAACAGAGATCGCACACCTGCGCGCCCTATTGAAACTCAACGACAACCCGCGAGAAATCTGCATATTCGCGAATCAAGTTGCGAATGTAGTCGCTGCTCTGAAAGCACTCGACCGAGTGACCTACCTACACAACCCAGAGGTCACCATCGCCGTCTCAGAGAAGCTGCCGCTCATACTACGTCATCGATGGTTCGAGTTCGCGAGGCGGACTTATGCAGCCCGTACGCACAACCCGAGCCTGACGACCGGCCAACACCGAGACAAGAAATCAGACAGCGACGAACAGAACGTGCAAATGCAGTGCAAACGAAGGAGGGCACCTGCGCGGCGTGCAAGACTGCGGGCCACAGTATACCCGCATGTCTTAACTTCAAGAAGGCCGACGTCAACGTACGGTGGACGTCTAAAAAAAGAACCATTTGTGTTTCAAGTGCCTACGCCTCACTCACCACAGCCTTCTCCATCACAAAAGAGAAGAGAAGCGGGAAGACTCAGACGAGACTGTCACGTCGACATGTACGACCCACGCTCCATCCGCTTATTTAAAGAACCGGCGGGACAAGCGGACACTTGGGATCTACTAGACGATGGGTGGGTGCACCGTCTCGCTCATAGACTCAGAGCTCGCCGACCGCATCGGAGATGAGGGCCCGACAGACCCGCTCTACATAAACGCCATCGGGAACAATAAGGTGGACTCATCACGCTCGCGCCGCGTCTCACACACTCTAAGCGGCCGAGCGAGCGCGCCGCAACAGATACAGCTCAGGATGAATGAGAATCTGCGCCTCACACAGTCCTCAAGGAAGACCTACAAAACTGCCATCACCTAGAAGACTTGAAGACAAAGCTACCCGCCGGCATGGCGAGACCAAGAATATTGATCGGTCAAGACAATTGGCCGCTCCTCCTCGCCTTAGACACGCGGCGGGGCGGCGCGACCAGCCAGCTGCTTCACTCACGCCGCTCGGATGGGTTCTTCACGGGGCCAGTACTCGTGCCCTGGGTCATCGAGTCCATTTCGTGGCTCACCTCGCCGAAGCCACGCCTGATAACCGCATGGACGAAGAAGTAAAGAGATACTTCGCCATTGAAGGCCTCACCGTCACTCCCAAGAACCCACAGAGCGACCCCGACCAACGAGCGCTGAGAATATTGGAAACAGCGACCCGGCAGCTCCCCGACTCACGCTACGAAACCGCCCTCCTATGGAAATCAAAAAGGACGAGCCCATCCCTAACGAAGAAAACAAGCTTTTGGACTTGGATAGAACAGCTCGATTCACCTAACGAACCTGCGACTACAACGACGCTACGGCTTCGAAGACCTAGCTTATCAAAGCTTAGAGCTACACATCATGTCCGACGCCAGCGAGCAAGCCTACGCCACTGTGGCATACTGGCGCATAACACGACCAGATGGAAGCGCGGAACTAAGTCTC
Organism: Hypomecis punctinalis; assembly: GCA_949316475.1. Lineage (NCBI taxonomy): Eukaryota > Metazoa > Arthropoda > Insecta > Lepidoptera > Geometridae > Hypomecis > Hypomecis punctinalis. Next base: position 7,085,950 of record OX438822.1, read on the forward strand.
GTCGCAGACAAAGCAAAGGTAGCGCCCAAGCGAACACAGACAATCCCGCGCTTGGAGCTGCAGGCAGTGGTCATCGGCGCCAGGCTGGCGCATTCTATTAGAAAATAACATCGCGTCGAGATCCAAAGACCGAGCGAGCGAGCCGGAGCGCGGCGCGCTGTGATTGGCCGAGCGCCGCGCCCCGCACTTTCGACCGCGCGACCTAGCCCTAAGACTGTGAATTTAGTATAAGTATATGTTATAAGGAAAATAAAACACCCTTGACACGATCAATCGAGCCGACCGCAGACCAGACCGCAGACCAGATAACACGTCTTTTATTTGAACATACAGTCCACTAGCATAATTTAGAAAACTTAAGGCAGATCGCCAACAGACAGTAATACATTGGATACGACACGACGCGCGGAGATACACGCCATTTGTCGCGCACCGCCTGGGAGAGCTCGCCGAACTAACCAACAAGACCGACTGGCGATGGGTGCCCACGAACGAGAACATAGCCGACGATGCGACAAGAATTGCCGGCACACCCACCACAGTTTAAAAATATATCACATAATAAGAGACACAATCATATTATTTCGAACAAAGTTTAACATAGCTGACTCTGTAATGATTTTCTTAGGATATAGGCTGAATCATACAAGTCGGCAGATCCACGCGCAGCTTTTCATGAGCTCATTTCAGGATTGGATATTGCGCAGCTTGTAACTTCACTTCCGCCAACTTAATGATTTCGTGGGTAGTTCTATGTCCAGCAGTCGACTTATAAGGCTGTTACAGTACAGTACACCATAAAACGTTCATTATGCAAAAACGGGCTCGAGCAATTTACGGAGTGAAGAACGATTTCTCATGCGTTGAGCTTTTCAGAGAGCTTCATATCCCCCCGCTACCATGTGAACTTATCCCACAGATTTACCTGTTTACGCATACTCACCTAGACGTCTTTCAGAAGAGAGGAACGTACTCGAGGTTTGCTTTGAGGAGCAACGTGAGAAGGGACCAGCTAGTGACACCGACTCATAGGTTATCACGATCAGTGTATATTGGGGGACCGGCTGTCTATAACAGGATACCTACTGACGCGCGTAGTGCACCTTCCGTCGTGTCTTTTAAAAAAAAAAAAACTCAAGTCGTGGCTTAGTGAACAATTGTTTTACGACATTCACATGACACACTTTCTAAAATTACCACAATCAGTATGATTATACTTAGTATTATTATTATTTTTAATGTATTTTGATTTTGACACTACGTTTATATTAACTGGTTTCCATTACTGGTAATTTTATTTTTTTAACTTGACATGAGAGTTTTGGCGGGAACGCGGAAAAGTCATGTCGCCACATTGTATTATTTTGTTAAACTTGTGTTTTTATCAGTGATAATTAGTGAAAAATTGTGGTATTTTCCATAGACACCTCTAGTAAAGTCTCCACTGCTTTACTGAGGTATGACTTAGACTACGTTTGGAATTGACCGCGACTTTATTGGACTAAAACGTGACTACGACAGTGACTATTTTGATAAAATATCAAAAATTATTAAAATTTGACACTGGCAAATGCACAACAATGCGACGCCAAACAAAAGAAGAACTTGACATGTAATAATGAAAATTACCAATAAATGATTTGCATTTGTATAAAAATAACAAAGAATTGTCTTAAATTATAAAACAGTTATCTTTCCGTACAAAACATCAGCTATAAAGGGTTATTTCTAATCAATTAGCATCCTCTTAGGAGTTTTGACAAAAGTTGCAGAACAAAAGTTGTTAGTTTTGACGTACAGAATAAGCCCCTAAGAGGATGCTAATTGATTAGAAATAACCCTGTATAAGCCGAATCAAACTTAATGGCGTCTGTAAGTTGGTGTAGGCCGGGTGGCTAGCCCTGGTGTCAGCTTTTAAGCTACCCGAAGGCCTCTGACATGGCTGAACTGTTAAAACAACCGGGACCTACAATTTAACGTGTCATCCGAGCCACGGCAGTTGTAAATGCCACCTGCGGTCACCCATCAGAAGACTAACCCTGCTGAACGTAGCTTAACTTCGGTGATCGCTAACGAACACCTAGTCAAACTACGCTCTGAGCGCTAATGGCGACTTAGGTACAAGGTGCTCAAATCCTCACTGCTTACCGCCGCCGCTTGAATTTCCTGCTGCGCAACGACTCGCGTCATGTTCACATACGCCATTAAGTTTGATTTGGCCTGTGTGAGCGATACAAAAATACTTATAACTATGAGTTACATAATTATTACTTGCTTGTACACATTGACTGGGTCTGAATCTCCATGCGTTGTGTTTTCATATTTTCTTAGATATGAAGTTATTGAATTGCGATCTGAAAACCAAAAACAAAATCTAAATAATAAAACATCACACGATAATATAACAATATATTTATTACAATATCACTAGCTGCCCATCCCGGCTTCGCCCCGGTACAGACAGATTTTCAAAATACAGGGTTATTTCTAATCAATTAGAATCCTTTTTACTGCGAATTTTGTCGGTTTAGTCGCAAAATGACCAAAGCGCGAAATGACAACCGGGGCGCAAATTGTACAAAAAGCAAAATGTTCAAAGAGCATTACGTCCAAGGCGCACATTGACTAGGAAGCAAAATGTCTATGGCGCAAAACGTCCAAAATTTTATTTATTCTGTTAAATCAACTTCCATGACTTGTTTTGGTGTTCGAGTAGAGCTATTTGTATTTTAAAACCTTGTGCGCCATCTATACGAAGCTTAACAGTATCATCTATACGCGATATGAAACAACACACTTGTTTAAGCTATGTGTACTAGTAAAACCATATTTTTTTCCTGGTATCTTTCATAATAATTATGTTATTCCTTAATTTTTAGGGTTCCGTACCCAAAGGGTAAATCGGGACCCTATTATTAAGACTCTGCTGTCCGTCCGTCTGTCTGTCTGTCACCAAGCTGTATCTCATGAACTGTTACAGCTAGAACGTTGAAATTTTCACAGATGTATTACTGTTGCCCCTATAACAACAAATACTAAAAACAGTGAAAAAATATTTAAGGGGAGCTCCCATTTAACAAATCCGAATTTATTGCCATTTTTCGCTTGGTATTAATAATGGTGACAGGTAGTTGCTTGAAATATTCACAAATATTTGGTCGAATATTCACTTAAAAAGAATAATTAAATTAAAATAAAAATAATAGTAGCAGAACAAAAGTTGTTAGTTTTGAACTCAGAGCAAACAAAAATATCAAGAGAGAACGTTGTTGAACAGTCAAGTGAAGCCGGTTTTTTATACATGTGCGAGTGCGTCACTGCTACACCGCCATAGTACGAGTGACAAGCCGAGGCGTAGTTTCCTTGTACGTTGATGTGTGTGTCATTGTCTTTACACGGTGCGGCGTAGTTTTGGTCAGCCTCACTTGTTTGTTCACAACATTCTCTCTTGATTTTTTATTTGCTCTGAGGTTTTGATGTACAGAATAGTCAAATGATGCTGATTGATTAGAAATAACCCTGTATAACCAAATGCTATTATAAATTGAGATATAAACTAACCTGTCTTTCAAGTTGTATCAAACTGCACATGTGTGCAAAATTTGGTTTAACTCTGTTTAACTCATTCAATGCCACCCCTATATGCGAGTAGCTCCCAGCGATGCCGCCGTATACACAACGTGAGCACGCTAGACGTGCTCTCGGCATTACAAGATGAAATTACATGGACACGCTAGAGGTGTTCACCGGCACTATATGAAGGTAAAATCATAAACATTTATTTTACAGCTTTAATTGTGCTTTTTAGTTAGTCTTTCTTGGTCTACATAAGAGATACAGTGTTTCTGCAAGTCCCTGTTTTTTTAAAACTTCGGTTATGGCACGAAATAGATTTCACGGTAAGAATTTATCGTAATTTTCCCTGTTATTCTCAAACTTTAAAAAAAAAACAAATTAAATTTTAAGATTTTCTTTACAGAAAAGACGAAATATGTGCCTGAAACAGAGGAATATGACGATGATTTGACGCAAGCAGATAGCCCCCCACCAAATAAACGTCCAAATCTAGAACGTGAGTAATGTAGATAAAGGTCTCTTTATCTTTTTCAAGTACATTTATTTATATAACTTTTATAAAAGTTTTTTTTTCTTTTAATACTTTATGTATGTATATAATGTTTCTATTTTCAATAATTAAACATACAACTTTTTTGAGATTTTTTAGGAAAATGTTCTGAACAATCAACAATTTTTTTTATTAAAGAACAAAGGCTAAATCTAATACATACTTTTATGGCAGTAAAGTGTTCTTAGATCATAATATTGCTAGTAATTTGGCCTGGTTTCCTAAGCTTACTAGTCCAAAATACTTTTATTTCATCATCATCATTTCAGCCATGGGACGTCCACGGCTGGATATAGGCTTCCCCTAAAGATCTCCAATAAGACTATTATTTGCGACTCCAAAAATAATTCTTATTAGACCTTAACGTTTATTGCTTGTACAAATAAACATTAAAGCCAAGTTTTTAATTTTCCTTTTATAAAGAAAAAAAATATTACACAAGTTTTCAAACTTATTTCACCATAATTATAACATAATAAAAATGTATATAATGTACATTAATAACTATGTAAACTTACACCGAAAATTGGTTAGAACGAAATCTAGTAAGTAGTTTTTTTAATCCATCATAAATCGTAAATTACGAAAACTTTCATGGACAAGTCCAAGAAGATTTGGCTGATTCCACTTGACCGATTTTTTAACACAAAATCCGCAAGTGCTATGTTTAAAAAATCTGTTAATTATGATATTTCAGTATCTGTATCAGCCTTTTTAATAGTCCACTGCAGGACGTAGGCCTACCCATGAAGAGTGTTTGGGCCATATCCACCACGCTGGCCCAGTGCGGGTTGGTGGATTCACATACGCCGTCGAATTCCTTCTAAGGACGTATGCAGGTTGCCTCACGATGTTTTCCTTCACCGAAAAGCCAATGGTGTGAAATTCCGTACATAAGTTCCAAAGAAACTCATTCTACCTATTTCTATTTCAGTATCTACCTATATTCAAACTTAATATAATTTTTTACCCTGATTTTTTTGTGATGTACAAACGTTTTTTACAGAATACATCAATCACTCTTTTGATGATTCTCAAGAAATATTTACGGAGCCACAAAATGAATATTCGCCTCTTCACGGATTACCCAGCTCCCAAATATGGACAGTGAACATGACAGACGATGTTGCTGAATACCATAAAGAAGAGACGAGCACTATGACTGGCGACAGGTCCATACATAATAAATATAAAGAAGTTGGCACTATGACCGAATCGGAGCGTACATGTACCAACAATGCTAGCATGGAAAGCCAATGCAATGAGTTTTTTGGAAAAGTCGTGGCTTGTGAATTAGGAAAATATCACGGTCAAGCTCGATATAATAAAATGAAAGCAATACTTGATATTTTTAAAGATTGTTAAAAGTTACAAATAATCTTTAAAAATATCTAGTATTGCCAAATATCATTAAAAGTTACTTTTAACAATCTTTAATAATATTACTCGATTAAAAGGTTTTAAGCCAAAATAGTTTAGGTAAGAGTTGTTTTTTGTAATTGAAACAAAAAGACTGATTTGCTGATCAAAAAGTATATTTATTTAAAAAAAACACTCATTTAAATCATCTATAGTATTCCTATGTAATTTAGATTAAATTTAAGCTTAGATTCTATGTGTGTAATACTCTATAAGTACTATGTATTATTATTTTTAATAGTTATGATACACTCTGAAGCATTCTATGCACAAGCCTGGCTGTTGTGGGCAGGTATCGCAAGCAACAGTCACCATCACTCTATCTTTTTTAGTGTTCCAGCAATGTTTGCATCTTCTTCTTTTAGTTCTGCCTTTACTATCTTTTTGTAATGCCATTAGGCAATGAACACTTTGATTTTTAATTTTTTGTAGCGGATCAATATATGGCTCTACAATTGATTTGATGACACTTAATCTAAAATCATACAAAGTTGATTTGTGGGTTGAGAAGTTATTGTACAGGAAATAGGCATTGATCATTATTACCTGCATAATATGAATGATGACTTTTTTGTACCATCTAAGAGACTTATGCTCACACGAATAATATGCCAACATTTGGTCATGCCGATCAATCGCATTCATATTTTTGTTGTAATGTATTATCATTTGCGGTTTTTCTTTTTTTTGCCCCCTGCGATTGGTAAAAATATTTAAATTTCCATTATATTTACTTGATATAGCTAGAACTTCCCTTTGGTCCAACCATTTTATTATACACACATTGTTTTTGTGTACAATACACAATTCGCCTTTTTTTAACTTGGCTTTTAACATTGCTTTTGGGTTATTTTTTCTAAATTTTCTAAGTGTGCCTGTACAGTATGTATTATTCCTATATAAATCTTCCGTCAATTCAATACTTGTATAAAAATTATCCAAAAATAGATGGTGGCCTTTATTTAAATATTCATCCATTAAATGCATAACTACTTTTTTGACGTGGTTTGTTCCTCCCACAATAGCGTCAGATGCACCGCCGTACAAGTGGAGTTTTAATACTACCCCTAACTGGTCAGCCAATGCATAGAACTTCAGACCGTACTTATGTTTTTTTCCTTTCATGTATTGCCTAAAGCGTAATCTGCCTCTCCATAGCATCATAGATTCGTCGATCACTATATTACTTGTCGGGTAATATAACTCCGACATTCTTTTGTTAAAAAATAATATTATGTTTTTAATCTTATCGAAACTCGATGTTGCTTCTTCTAAGCTAGTGCATAACATTCTTAATATCAGTAAAAACGTATTTCTTGACATTGCCTTAGAAAATAAATATTGATTAAAGAATATGTCCTTTTTCCAATAATCGGAAATTCTATTAAGTTTTATGAAACCCATATGAAAAAGTAGACCAAAAAACAGTTTTAACTCGTCGCACGTTATTGGTTTCCACAAGCTACTTCTACTTTTCGGGGCGCGTGCGGACGTTTTCTCTCGTGCCCCGTAATTGTTCGTGCAGTCTGTTAGTAACTGGAGCAACTCCGAGTTGCATATAGCATCAAAATAGCCAATAGGCGTATCGGCGACTTCTTCTTTGAGACCTGGAGTCTGTGTGAATGGTAAGTCCGGGTAGTCGGCAGGATTTCCTGGGCACCATTCGTGATCGGGTATAGCTGATTCTGCAGGTATATCAATATTCTCCAGCTCCGGTTCTGGTTCGGAATCATCACTATCCATTTCATCTAGAATATTTCCTCTTAATATACCATACAGCTCAGCGTCAGACAAAAGCGGAGTTGCTTCATTTCTTGGAGGAGATGATTCCAGAGCTACCATGGCTCCTAAAGTTTCTTCTATGTCGAGAAAAACCAAATTTGGGTCTTCCCAAGAGCACGATGGCGTTGAATAATCCATAGGGTCCATGACCTAAAGCGTAAAATTAATGTTTAAAATATCGATCGATCGGCACTAAGCACACAAAAAACTACAAAATTGCATATACAGTAATACCACAAACTTATGAAACCTGTTGATTTAGGTTCTGAAAGTTAACAGGTTAGGAGCAAATCACAATACTTAATAATTAATTTAAATGTGTAATTAAACGACGGGCATTAAGTGCACATTATTCCTATGAATTTCCTTATGAACATTAAACATGTTGAAGTACTCGTCTGAAAGCGAGCGCCTCCCGGCACTTGTCGGTGCCGTGCGGTAACTATTAGGCATTGGATTAACGATTAACGGACTTCTGTATCTTTGCGGAAGTTAACATCTTTAAAAGTTAGTAAAAATGTTGACTTCGGATTAACGAGTGCCCACCTACGCTTATGTGATAAGTGGAACGGAGCGCTTTCCATATAAGTCGAATTCACGGAAGGGTGCAATTTTTCATATACATATAAGGTATGTTTAATTGTGACTGGAGACTAAGTATAACAATGATTTAGAAAATTAATGTGTGAAAACTAATTGTAGATAATATGACAAACTAGGTATACATAGAAACTCGATTAACCAGGCAAATTGTTGTCAGTAGGCATCCAGATAATCGAATGTGTGAATAAAACTTTTTCGGTTTTCATGTGTAGTTTTATGTCTTTATTAGATTTTAAAACAAGAACACATCAACGAAAATCAATGTATATGAAAAAATTATATCATTTTCTAACACACGATATACATATGCACGTATTTATGTATGTGCAATTGTACATCGTAGTTTTATGCCCTGGAGATAAATTCTCTCGTCCAGAAGCTAAAAAAGTTAATTTTTCAGACATAGGTCGCGGTTGGTAGTCCGGATAATTGCGCAATCGTATAACTAAGGGTCGGATAATAGAGTTTCTACTGAATTATAAACTGTTTAAACACAATTGGAAGTTGTTTTGATGTAACTCAAAGTTGTAAGAAGGTTTAATAAAATGTCACTAGTCAATGTTTTTTTCTTCTACGTAATATTGTAATTGAATTAATAAAAAAACTTTTCAGTTAAAAACGTGTAAGTAACAAAAAAAAATCGTGTAACTCCGAATGCGCGTTTGTCGAAGTAGCTTAAGTCGGGGTATTACTGTATTTTATAGTAATTGTAAGGATTAATTAATATCACTTACCACTGATGCACTGCTTTGGTCCGCTAAGGGTAGCCGTCGAGGTGAAGGCGATCACAAAAGTCCGTTAACACAAGCCGGGGTCGTCGTAAGAGCAATCAAATACAGTCCAAGAACACTAGCCGGGGTCGTCACAAGAACAATCAAACAAGTCCGAAACAGTAGCTGGGGTCACAGAGGGAGCAATCTAACAAATCACTAAATGTGAGAAAGCGGGAGAAGCTTGCGATGTCGAACACTTCGAACACTGCAATGATGGCTCCTATGCAAAATTGTGTAATCCAACCAATATCTGTCTCAGTTATCCTTAAGGTGCAAAACAAAGATCAATGACAAGTCTCTTTTTTATCAGCGCTTTTGTTTAGCGGTTATAAACAATAGTGCTAGCTGTAACGGTTCAAAATTTCTTTTGCAACTATGCATAAGAAATTTTGAACCGTAAGTTCTTCCGATAGCGCTTAAAATGGCTTGTACGCAGAATAAAGTTTGAAGCAGCGATTTTGTCGGTAATAACTAACTGATGCCATTATTACCTATGGCGGCCTTTTTGCCACGTGAATTCTTAGAAATATTCATATTAGATAAGTTTGAGCCGGTGATTTTGTCGGTAATTTTATCTAACAAATGCCATTGTTACTTATGTCGGTATTTTTGCCAAGTGCATTCTTAGAAATACATTTACATTGTACGGATAGGTACAATTCGGGGAGTGTGCACTGTGCATCAGAGCTTCATGATCAAATTCCGTCTAGTCCTTTGTTTTACCGGATCGCCAGGATCAATAAAAAGCGATTTTATAGTAGATGATTAGCTACCAATGATTAGAACAAAACGTTTTGGTTTCACTTTTATTGTACGAACGGGTGCGGGAACTACTTGAGTGGGTCCTTCCGGACGGGTGCAAGGTGAGTGTTTTCAAGTCGCAAGTGAATAGGTTTCTTCTAGGAAAGTGCGTCATCCCAGACCACATCAACGTTTAACACCAAGTCACAACTGTGATTTGATGTGAATGTACAACACGTGAAGCGCTGGCATATTTTCCATTAAAAATATAATTTCATTCACTGTTAATTCAGTCGCACGAGGAGTTTTGTTTGATCATTCAGTTTTAAAAAATAATAACAAATGTGACGGTGGATTTCGGCCACGGTCAATTCAACGCGTCAATACGAAATTAATGTTAATGCATAGCTAATGGTTCAACAAAATATATGGTGTATATAATACCTCAAATACCTATGTGTTGTGTGAAAATAAAAATGCTCTACCGGCTGCAGCCCATTGGTAGGTGCTGTTGTATATTTAGATGATAAAATGATGCATATCATCTAAACTTTTAACTTCCACCTTTTTTTGATTGAAAAATGCAAAAAACAATAAATTGTATTAGCAAATCCAATTTTGATCCTGACGCATGCATAATTATTCGAAATATTGAAGCGGGGCAAATTTCTTTGAAAAAGTAGCCATGTCTTTTGATAAATTTACTATTAATAAATATCAATATAAAAGGTTGAGAACTATCGTAGACGAGCATACCTGGCGTGTTCGCGGCACTGCACAATAACATTTTTTTGATAACATAAAAAAAATCGTTAGATCTTATAGGCCACTTCATAACTGTTTAGCTTACGGCACAAGGTTTATGCTCTGAGTTTCTTGACAGAAAACATACCCAAATCTTTGACTTATCTTGAAAAAACCGAGAGCACGCGTGGCGTGCCCGCGGCATGGCGATAGGAATTTGCCAAAACATGCGACGCGTGTCGGCGGCATTGAATGAGTTAAGTAGTTCAAGAGTCCATAGCGGACAAACGTGACACGTAATTTTTATATACAGGGTTACAGGCTAAGTCGACCTATTCCCGTTAAGCGTGTGTAGTTTACTACGTTTCTGACTGATTTGACTATGAAACACCATATCCTAAATCTCGAGATATTTATATTCAAATACTTTTTATAAAAGGTTAATTTTACGGACAATATTGGGTAGTGAGGTCATAAAACAGTATTTTACATGTAAAAATTAAATAAAAATAATAATACGACTTACACGTTTCAAAATATCTGAGCTGATAGCCGAAAATTGGGAATTTTATAAATACCAATTTCAATTATCTGTTTTTTTTTTAATTTACGATAGTGTATTTCATAGTCAAATTAGTCAGAAACAAAGTAAATTACACACCCTTAACGGAAATAGGTCGACTTACCCTGTAACCTTGTATAAACTAGCTTTTGCCCGCGGCTCCTTCCGCGTCGTATTTTGACTGTTGTGCTATCCCACAGGAACCTTAAATTTTTTCGGGATAAAAAGTAGCCCATGACACTTTCCAGCCCTTGAACTATAACCATAACATCAAGTCAATACGTTGCTCCGTTGCTGCGTGAAAGAGGAACAAACCAACAAACTTTTCGGATTTATATGTTAGTATAAATATTTATATGGACATTCCGCGCGTCAGAACCAAGCGTTTCGAATCCTCATTCCTCATACGAACAGCCGGAATGTGGAACGCTTTGCCTGGGTCGGTCTTCCCGTTAAAGTACAACGTGAGTGTCTTCAAATCCCGAGTAAATAGGTATCTTCTAGGTAAGCGTGCTACACCCTAGACCGCACATCTGCTCAACATCAGGCAGTGTGTAGCCAAACGCGAACCTTTACGATTTAAAAAAAATATATAGTTCCTATACAGTACCTTGCTTTTGTAACTAGCACCTCCAAGTGGCTGCAATCAAGTTTTATTCAGCAACCTGGAGTACACCTGTACAGTACTGTCGCCTGAAAATAATAGAATTAAGCTTATTAAACAAATTTCGCCAAACAGAAATAGGTATTAGCGAACATAGGACCTTTTTCTTGGAAGTCGGTTAAAAATGACAATAGTTTATCGATTTTACATAAACAGCTCAAGTGATTCCGATAAAATCTAAACTTGACCACCACTGACAGCGAGATTATTTTTATTATTTATCAGAGTTCAGTGACCTCTGATAAATAATAAAAATAAATGTTTGTGATCTGAAGTATAATCTACCAAACAGATTAAAATAAATCATCAAAATCTAAACTGGCGGAGTACTCGCGTAACGTAGGTACATCACTATTACTACTTGGTATAATAGTAGATTGTATCATATGGGAGCAAAATAATATTTTTACGGCGAGGGCGCTTTTTTGAATCCGGAGCGAAGTGAGGGATTCAAAGTACGTCGCCCGAGCCAAAAATATATTTTATACTACACCTGCTCGGAAAGTACCTTGATACTTTATCAAATTTACGGTAGAAAGTACGTCATTGCATATCGAACAAATATGCGGCGAGAAAACGCATCTGAGCGGGAGAGAAAAGTGTATGAAAATCCATTTCTTACGTGGTTTTTCTTTTTTAATTTTGGGTAAGACTATGCGCTGGTAACCTAAATATCAAAAGCCAAAAAGTTTTTACAGTGAGTTTTTATCTCCAAGTTCGCAAAATGACACTGGCCACTAGCTGTGTGTTGGATGGTGTCAAACAATTTGAAAAAAGAACATGTGAAAATTGCAGACGCCATTGGCGCCATTTTCAATTTGTGTGTTGTTTGAGGATTCAGTTTTCGTAGAATTTATTTTCCTCGTAGGTGTAGTATAAAGCACTATGTATCACTCGAGAGAAAGTGCGATTCCCGATCTCGGGAATCGCACGATCAATTCGATCGGGGATTCAAACGACGCCCTCGACGGTAATCGGTCACTTTCTCCTCTCGGTGAACAATGTACTATTGCGCCCGAGTGGTACACTCTACTTTTCATCATCTCTATGAGAAAACAAAAGGCGCCTCATATTTTACCATACCTAGTTAGGTCATAAATATTGTCACACAGTAAAAACTTTTCTTTTAGAATGCTGGCCATAAAAAAGTTTATTGAATTCGAATTTCGAATTGTTCATGAAAATAAAAATGTATGCTTTTTAGAATTTTACTCATTTTTTAATATGGAGTGGACGCTTAAAGAAGACCGTGTTGCAGTTATTGCGTTGCATCGATGCGGTTACGCGCTAATTCAAATTTTTGACATACTGAAAAATTTGAATATAACCAAAAGATTCGTTTATCGTACCATCAAACGATACAATGAAGACTCTAGTGTAGATGACAGGTCAAGGAGTGGTCGCCCTCGGTCTGTTAGGACTCCAGCAGTAATAAAAGCTGTGAAGGCGCGAATTCAAAGAAATCCCAAACGTAAGCAGAAACTGTTGGCCCTTCAGATGGGGTTAAGCAGAACCACGTTGCAAAGGGTGTTAAATGAAGACCTAGGGCTTCGGGCATATCGAAGAAAAACAGGACATCGTTTAAATGCTCCTCTAATGGACCTGAGACTGAAGAGATGCCGCGCTTTGTTGGAGCGGTACGCGGGAAAAAAATATCGGAAAATTCTTTTTTCGGATGAAAAAAATTTTACCGTAGAAGAGAGCTACAACAAACGTAATGATAAGGTGTACGCACACAGTAGTGAAGAAGCGAGCAACCGTATTCCGCGTGTCCAACGAGGTCATTTTCCATCCTCGCTCATGGTATGGTTGGGAGTTTCTTATTGGGGCTTAACAGAGGTACATTTTTGTAAGAAAGGTGTATAAACGAATGCAGTTGTGTATCAAAATACAGTCCTGACGAACCTTGTGGAACATGGTTCTTATACCATGTTCAATAACAGGCACTGGGTATTCCAACAAGATTCGGCGCCAGCTCATAGAGCGAAGAGCACACAAGACTGGCTGGCGGCGCGTGAAATTGACTTCATCCGGCACGAAGACTGGCCCTCCTCCAGTCCAGATTCGAGTCCGTTAGATTACAAGATATGGCAACACTTGGAGGAAAAGGCGTGCTCAAAGCCTCATCCCAATTTGGAGTCACTCAAGACATCCTTGATTAAGGCAGCCGCCGATATTGACATGGACCTCGTTCGTGCTGCGATAGACGACTGGCCGCGCAAATTGAAGGCCTGTATTCAAAATCACGGAGGTCATTTTGAATAAACTTTATTGTCATAAGAATCTATGTTTTGTTAAGTTCATTTTGGTATATAAATGGTTACACAATGAATAAACTTGTTTCAATTATTTTATATTAAACATGTGACAGAATTTATGACCTGACTAGGTAATATTATTATTTATATTAAATGAACAAATGAAAACTTATATTTACATTCTTTTCATTCATTTTCTTGGCGCTGAACACTAACATTACAAATACTTCCAAATTCAAAAAGTGCGCGGCAAAGATAATTCCGTCGCACTTATAAAGTTCCTTATAGAAAACACCACCTTTGGACGCACTTAAAGGCGAACCAAGTAGCCCTTTTCGAATAGATGTGATGAAAAACAAAGTTGCTGTCTGTCCCCATGTAATATTATATCTTTAAAAACTACGCAACGGATTTTGATGCGGTTTTGTTTAACAGATAGAGTGATTCAAGTGGAAGGTTTATATGTACGTCACTTCCTGCTGTATGTCCCTATGTATGCTTGTATCTTTAAAACTACGCAACGAATTTTGATGCGATTTTTTAATATATAGAGTAATTTAAGAGGAAGGTTTAATTTAGTTTAAAGGTTTAGTTATTTGTACAATAAGCCAGGGCGGGTCGCTTGTACAAAATAAAAAATAAATCCGCGCGGAAGTGAAACTTCGACGCAACAGTGCTTTCATACCCCTCCATGGCAGCGTTAAACGTTTAACGCAACCTTGTTGGAAGTCGCATTAGAAGTTTCACTTCAAAAGCTCAGTCGAATTGAGAGTCGTTGTCGGTTAAAAAAAAATTACCTTGTTTTTGTAACTGGCACCTCCGGGACTGCAATCAAGTTTATTCAGGAACCTGGAGTACACTTGGGCAGTACTCTGTCACCTGAGAAGAATTGACAAGAATTATTAATAAATTTATCAACATTTATCGCTAAAATAAAATACATACAACCAAACATAGGACTTCCTCGAGTAGTTGGATGTAGGTTAAAAAACCAGACAAGTACAAGTCAGGCTCGCACACCGAGGTTTCCGTACAAATATAGAAAATTTCACAAAATTGGGAAGTAAGTTGTTAAAATCTCTATACTCATCTTCAAAAGTTTTTTTTTTTTTTTTAACTTTTCTCGTCATTCATCGGAAATTATTAAAATAATTAAAAACCTGTTTTAGCATGTGCTAATGAACGTTTTTTATATGACACCTTACATGATACGATTTACTAACTTTGAATTTTAAACCCACATATTGTGAATTTTGAAGCCCTTTTTATTGTGATTTAAATAAAAATGTTCAGTTTTCAGATTTATTCCTGTTTTTTTTTTTTTTTTTCTAATAGGTTTGCGTTTGACTACACACTGCCTGATGTTAAGCAGATATGCGGTCTAGGATGTAGCACGCTTACCTATGAGATACCAATTTACTCGAGATTTGAAGACACCTACATTGTACTTTAACGGAAAGACAGACTCAGGCAAAGCGTTCCACATTCTGGCAGTTCGTATGAGGAATGTGGACTCAAAACCCTTGGTTCTAATGCGTGGGATGTCCACCATAAAAGGGTGGCGCTTTGGTCGCGTCTGTCTGCAGAAGAAAGGGGCACGGGGAACCAGATTGTGCAACTTCTGGGCGCACTCACCGAAGTGTATCTATGTGTACTCTGAGACAACTTTTCGCCAAATTTTATAGTTCTATGTCAACGGGAAGTACCCTGTAGGTTTTGATTTTTGTGAGTGTCGAAATACGCGGTTTTTATGACATAAACGGCTCTAACTTCTTTATATGATAACAGAAGTTTTTCCTTTACACAACTGTAAGATATACAAAGATGTACATATACAGTTTAAATTTCAACTCGATATCTTTATGCGTTCCCGAGATAAAGAGTCTTAACATACACACAGACGGACAGACGGACAACAAAGTGATCCTATAAGGGTTCCGTTTTTTCCATTTGAGGTACGGAACCCTAAAAATGACAATAGTTCGTCGATGTTGTAATTTTCACATTGTTGATTTTACAAAAGCAGCTCAGCTGATTCCGATAAAATTTATTTGGCCAAAACTGATAAGTGGTAGTAACACCCGACCTGCAATCGTGAGGTGGTGGGTTCAAACCCCGATCCCGTACCAATGAGTTTCTTTGGAACTTACGTACGGAATTTCACATCATTGGCTTTTCGGTGAAGGAAAACATCGTGAGGCAACCTGCATACGTCCGTAGAAGAAATTCGATGTCGTATGTGAATCCACCAACCCGCACAGGGCCAGCGTGGTGGATATAGCCCAATCACCCTTCGTGGGTAGGCCTTCGTCCTGCAGTGGACTATTAAAAAGGCTGGTACAGTACAGTATCGCTAAAAAACCAAACAGGACTTCCTTCTTGGAAGTGGGTTAAAAAATGACAATAGTTCATCAATGTTGTAATTTTCACATTGTTGATTTTACAAAAGCAGCTCAGCTGATTCCGATAAAATTTAAATTTGACCACCACTGATAAATAAATAATAAAAAATAAATGCATCTTAAATAGTTCAAAAAATTAGTGCGTGGAGTCCCTATGCCCGGAAGAAGTGAAACAACGTAATGTGGAAATGAAAATAGGAAGGGGTAGAAATTGATTAACTTTTAACGCCAGTGCTTTCATACCCCTCCATGGTAGCGTCAAGTCGGAAACATACTATCGGACGCGGCTTACGGACGCGACTGACAGACGCGACCTAGACTATGAAAGTACACTGAGCCGTGCACACCATCGGCCATAAGTCGCGGACGTCACCTTCGGACGTCCTTGAGCGTTCGGACGTCCGAGAGCGATCTGGCACACCGGATGTCTTAAGACTGTGCACATTGCTAAGTAGCGGCTGTCAGTCGCGTCGGTCAGCCGCGTCCGATAATATGTTTCCAGCTTTAAACGTTTAACGCAACCTTGGTGGAAGTAACATTAGAAGTATCTTTATGATCTGAAGAAACAGAAAAAATGCATCTTCAAAATTGGTTCATAACTGGCGGATTAATCGCTTAACATACATCCAAATAAAAATAATATAAATATAGTTTAAAAAAAAACTAAGAAACACGCTTAGGAATTATTGTTGTATACTACGGGACTAATCGCGCACTAAAATTACGAGATAAATAAATACCTTCTCCTCGCGACGTTTCGACCGAGTTGCATCGACCGTGGTCACGGGGATGAGGAGGTATTTATTTATCTCGTAATTTTAGTGCGCGATTAGTCCCGTAGTATATAATAATAATTTGTTCAAATCGCGAAAGTTTAAAAACAATGCTTAGGAATCATATTTTTTTTTATAATTTCATTGCCATCTGTCTTTGATAGGTGTGCAAAGTATAAAGAACATCTGATCGCTCAAAGTAGGTCATAATCGAGCTCGAAGGGGTTGGTTACAAGCAAGCAAGAAGACAAATATCCTACTAATATTATAAACGTGAAAGTTTGTGAGGATGGATGGATGGATGGATGGATGGATGGATGTATGGATGTTTGTTACTCTTTCACGCGAAAACTACTGAACGGATTGAGATGAAACTTTGCAATAATATAGCTTATATATCAGAATAACACATAGGCTATAAATTATAATGATATAATGCGTATGCGGGCGAAGCCGCGGGTAAAAACTAGTCCTGTATATTTGTTTGCTTGCTTGCTTACAAACAACCCCTTCGAGCTCGATTATGACCTACTTTGAGCGATCAGATTTTCTTGATTGAAACTAATAAAAGCGTGTGTGTTTTTAACACAGTCGAATTGAGAACCTCTTTGTTTTGTTGTCGGTTAAAAAAGAAAATAATTACCTTGCTTTTGTTACTGGCACCCCCGAGGGACTGCAGTCAAGTATTATTCAGGAACCTGGAGTACACTTGTCCAGTCTTCTGTCACCTGAAAAGAATATACAAGAAATATCTATTTATCATACATTTTTCACCAAAAAACATAGAACCTCCTCTTTTTTTGGATATCGGTTAAAAAATGGAATAACTAATTTCAACTGTGTACAGAATTCGAATAGTTACAATACAATATAACTTTATTGTACACCAGAAAAACAGCTTAAATAACAAAGTATAAATTTTCTTAAAATTAGGTGGTACAACGGCGGCCTTATCGCCTTAAGCGATTTCTTCCAGGCTACCTTTGGATGGACAGAAAATCAGAGTACAAATATGTGGTTGGTGGTGTATAATAAAAGTAAAATGTGGAAAGAAAAAATAATTACTTACAAACTAAAATACAATAATTATATATTAAGTATAATAATATACTACATCTTCAATAAGATAAATACACATACATAAACAATTACATAAATATATAATAAATACAATACATATTTATATCCCTATACTTGGCAGGATTTTTTTTTCTTAAAATATGTATGTTTTCTGTGTAATATGGATTACTAGACGTATAAACATGGTAAAAAAAATATTTTATAATATCTATAATATTTACTTTTTATTTTAGAGAATGTATCCTGCAAGATACACTGCCAAGTTGGTAGCAATCTACAAACAAAAATAATTGTATCTAAGTGGATACATTGCCATGTGTGCCATAAATAAGTTATTTGTAATATTTTATATATTTTATTCATAAAACAGCTTTACATAATTAGGAGATCACAATGTTATACTTGTTTCACAATAACTACTTTATAAGTTTTATAAATTAAATAAATTGAGCATATCAACAGTCTCAAAGTTTGCTGTAACATTTAGAAAAATAATCAAATAAATCAACAGTCTCACTATTATAGAACTTGGTATTAAAATATATATTATTATATTTTTTTGTTTTGTACCTGAAAATCAAGTTGACAATGTAAGTAATTAATTGTATAATGTATTTACCGTAATCTGACTTGTAAATTTTTATTTATTAATAAAGAATCCGAATCTGAATCTGAAGTTCTGGTAATTATATTTTTATACGTATACGTACTATAAATAATAACAAATATAATAAATATTTTGGGACATTTTACACACGGTCTCTGACCCCAAACTAAGCAAAACTTGTGATATGCCTGCCAGAGATTGATATACTACATATACTTATTTTTAAATACATACTTATATAGATAGTAACTAAATAACACCCAGACACAGAGCAGGCACTTATGTTCATCACATAAATATTTGCCCTGGGTGGGGATCGAACCCACGCCTCTTTGATCCAGAAGTTAGGGTCACTAACCACTGAGCCATCGAGGCAGTCAAGAGTTTTATATAAGCATAATACTACACTTATTACTATTAAGTAACACTTTACTGGTAACTATTACAAAAATGAGATCATATTATTCTATCATACGAGGTTATTACTTTGTATGGAAAGCTAGAAAGCAATTGCGCTCTGGCAAAAAACACAGCCTCAAGTTACATTTTTGGCAAAATACTTTCGTCTGTCCTTTGGTGCAATATTTGCACCTTCCTTTGGATGAAAATGTGGGAAGATGACCACATTGATCAAACCGAACTGCGTCAACAGGCCTTTCAGCTGATGGGTTTTTGATAACAGGTACTGCAGTAGAGGGTACGTTTGTTACGTGGCTAGTTCTTCCTAATTTCAGAAGGCTTTTGTAAACATCAAGTCGAAACTTTTTGAGGCTAATCGGTTTCATCTTTTGCAGCTCGTTGCTATTATTGCCATATCTATTGCGACGTCGCGTCTTTTCAAAATCACGTCGGTACATCAACCAAGCGTTATTCATTGATATATCTATCATTTGTGCAATTAGTGGCAAATACCATCGGTGACCTTTAAATGGTGTTCTATAAAGTGTAACCAACATGTCGGCCAAATCAACACCACCCATGTTCAAATTATATTCCTTTACTATGTTTGGACACGTCACAGGCATTTTTCTTCTCTCTTCTTTCTTATATCGTATTACAACCTGTACAGGTCGAGCTTCCACAAATGTGCTTGCTGTGGTCACACATTTGTTGTCAAACCATTTCACAACTACAACCTTATTTTTGTTGCATTGCACCTGCGCGTTGCAGCCTCTGCCTTTTTTCTTTAAATTTTTATCAGTAGGCAGTTTCTGTTCAGCTCCTCGCAATCTGTTTTGCCTAATTGTCCCCAAAGCAAATATTCCATACTGGTTACGTAAATATTGCAGAAGCTCAATAGATGTAAAGAAGTTGTCGAAGCACAACACCTTGCAAGCGGGTTGGTGAATAGACTGAGCTAAAGCCAAAACGACTTTCGACCCTAAGTCCATGCTATTTTCTTCGTCACTTAATCGGTGAAATCGGAAAGTGTCATCTCCTCTATATAGCAAAAAGTCGTAAACGATACTTGAAACTCCTGCTCGTACAAAGATTTTAAATCCCCATTTTTTGGGCTTGTTTTTTATGTATTGTTTCCGACTTCCCGCTCTATTTCCTTTGTGAGGTACCATCATTTCGTCGATACTAAATCGAGACTCTTCTTCGATCTTCAAACAGTTGGCACGTATTGCTTGAAGAAGCGGCCGAACTTTATAATATCGATCACCGTCATCTTTTAAATTGTCGTTACAATGAAGGTAACGTCTTATCATCTGGAATTTTTTCAACGTCATTATGTCAGCAACATTATTATATCGGCATTCAGTGGACCAGTAATCTGTATAAGCTGGCAACTTTGCAACTCCTATGAATATCAAAATTGCCAAGAAATCTTTGATGTCATCTTCTGTCAAATTTATCGATGTACCCTTCACTTGAGTACTGTACAGATTTGTTTGTTCAGTAAGTAGAGATATGATATTATCAGAGAAAAATTGTTTGAAATAGTCAATAGGAGTGAATCCCTCATTTGATGTTTCAAATAATACATCTTCGATTTCTGCTGCGCCACTAAATTTTTTGCTGGTCCAATTTAACATCAATTTCTTTCGTTTTATCGGTTTATTTTTTGGCAAGTCTTCAAACTATCGATCAAAGATTAACAAAACTTAAGAATACTATAATAAAATAATAAAATTGTCGTAATAAACTTGTTGATTAAACAAAATTTATTTTACCAACATGATTTCATACGTAACGGGCAGTGTATCTCCTCAGATACTAAGCAAATGTTTGCAAATTTACTGCGTACTTGGCAGTGTGCTCCTACAGATACATTCGGGAAAATGAGTAAATTACAAACTATAAAGACCCAGTTTCAATAAAAAAAACACATACGCATAAAGTAACGTATGTGACACATAATATTAGTAGATAATTTTAGCAAATCATTTGGAAATTCTTAAATAAATCTATTTTTTTACCTTCCGTGAAATAGACGCCTGCGCACGGTTCGCCATCTTGCGAGCTACTGTCATTTCAGTGTTGCCAACAGCAAGATGATATTTTTTTACTAATTATATACATTATTAGCTTTTATATTGTGCAAAAAAATATATCACAACACATTGTCAATAGTCTCAATATTTTTTTTAAATCTATGTTTCCGTACAGATACAATGCCAAGTATAGGGATATACAATAAATATCATGTATAGTTATTATTTAACATAATGAAAGAAAGTGTTTGAAAACTAGGTTATTGAATATATGGAGAGACTGAGCCTGCATGATAGCTACAGGCAGTTCATTACAAAGCAGGACAGATTGTACTGAGAAAGATTTCATATAGGAAAGAGTGTGTAATTTAGTTATTTATTTTTTAAGCAAATATTAAACTAAATATTCTTGAATACTTCAAGCATGTAACTGTCACTGTTATTAATATGGAGCGAAAAACTGATAAAAATCCAGGTTTGCTGTATGGGAGCCCCCTAAATATTTATTTTTATCTGTTACTAGCTTTTGCCCGCGGCTCCGCCCGCGTTGTATTTTGACTTTTGTGCTATCTCACAGGAACCTTTTATTTTTTCGTGATAAAAAGCCTATGTCACTTTCCGGCCCTTGAACTATACCTATGCCAAAAAACCGGTCTTATGGGAGATCTACGGGACCGGGATTTGAACTAACTACCTCACGATTGTAAGGCGAGTGTCATTACCACTGGTCCACCACGGCTTTAAAATAAAATATGTAAAACAATTATATTATAGTTAAGTACCTTGCTTTTTAATCTCATGGCTCCAACCTGTTGCTTCGATTTTACTTCAGGAAAGACCGGGCAAAAAATACTTATTGCCTGAAAAAAAAGTAGTATTATCAAAAATCAGCCAGTCTTCAGATGGGTGACCGCGAGTGGCATTTACAACTGAGCGCTACCGTAGCTCGGATGACACGGTAAATTGTAGGTACAGTAGGTAGTGTACCAGTTGTTTTAAATGTTTAACCATGTCTGAGGTCTTTAGGTGGCTTAAGAATTCTGACACCAGGACAAGCGTGCTGGCCCATATGATCTTATTTTTTTATCAAAATAGTTTATTTTAAATAGAGTAATTATAAACAAGTATTGAGTGACACTTTAAATAAAACATGGTCTCTCACTATGGACTTTATTAGTATAATTGGGAGTATTGGAGAGAGCTATGCTCAGAGTCTCTCTGCGAGACCAAATCAGCAGCGCGAGTACCGTTCTTATACGATCGTTAATTTGACATTTAAATCGATAAAATTCGCTAAAAATCTGTATTTTCTATGAGTTTTAACGAATTTTATCGATTTAAATGTCAAATTAACGATCGTATAAGAACGGTACTCGCGCTGCAGTATTGATCCATACAACCACAGAATAGGCCCTATTACACAGGGCACATACAACCAATGTTACTGACAGCTCAGCAGATTGGTTAGTTGATATGGGCAGGGCACATAGCATGAAGAACTGATGACCGATGGGTTCTAAGTTCACTAGTGGAGACCGGCAAGCACAGTATAAGACGTCCACCAATAAGAGGCAGATGACCTCTTTAAGATCACAGGATCGCAACATGTGATAGCTGCTTCCAAAGAGTCTTTTTGGAGATGTAATATGGTAGGCCTATGTCCAGCAGTGGATGTCATATAACTGAAATAATACCTTTAAAATAAAACAATTACCTTAATTATTGACCTGTGGTTTCAACATTCTTCATCATCGCTTTGATTTCACTTCAAGATAGTCGCTGCAAAGATTTTTTACTACCTGAAAAGAATAGACAGAAATTATAGGACAAATCAAATATCTTGACAGATGTGAAGTTAGCTACAAGCTGCACAATATCCAATCCTGACTGAAGCTCACATAAAGCTGCGCGTTGATTGGTTATTGCGCAGCTTGTAGCCAACTTCACATCTGCCAACATGTGTGGTACCAACCCGCATTGGGCCAGTGTGATGGCTATGGCCCGAACACCCTTTGTGTGGGTAGGCCACATCCTGCAGTGGATTTAAAAAAAAAGGCTGATACAGTACATGTGTAGTGCGGCCTATAACAGCTATATGTAGCATAAAATATATCAAACCAATAACTAGTTCATATACTGGAGCAGTTTTGCCAGCAGCCCAGAGCCACGCTCCATACTTTAAGGAGCTGGGCTGGCTTAAGGACTCATCGCCCCCACTTCGAACAAGAATAAGTATACTAAGCGCCACACAAATCGGCGGATAAGATATTAGCCGCAGATGACACTTCGCCGTGATTGGCTAATTATTGCGCAATTCCGACGCCGCGTGCCGTAGAGCGAAGAAAGCGCGCGGGAGGCATGAGGTTGGCGGGCGGGTGTGCCCCGACGTCTCGTCTCTCTGGCTCTGGCGTTTACTTATATTTCGACTTTCAGCGTTCTGCGCATAACTTCCCATCCATCGATTTGTGTGGCGCTTAGTATAATATGTTAACCGACGAGGGACAGATGACTTCTTTCAAGACTGCAAGATTGCACTGGATGAAAGCTGCTTACAATTTGTCTCATTAGCCATCTATAGTCTACCCTATGTCCAGCAGTGGACATCCTATGGCTGAAATTAGGACTTTAAAAAATTACCTTACTATTCAACTTGTGGCTCCAACATCCTTCTTTGTCGGTTCAATTTCACTTCAGGAACGACGACAAAGGATTTTTGAAAAATATCATGCCTATATCAAGCAGTCGAATTAAATTGGTATAATTATTAGTATCTGTCAAAGAATTTTTTTCCTTCTTTATCCAAAGGTTCAGTCTATTCTTAAATGTAAAAATTACCTTGACTATTCAACTCGTGGCTCCAACATCCTTCTTTGTCGGTTTAATTTCACTTCAGGAACGACGATGCAAATGTTTTTTTCACCTGAAAAATTTATTATTTATAGGTGAGCAGTGTATACTGATATACCTATATCAAGCAATCAAATTAAATTAGTATTTATCTGTCAAAGAATTTTTTTTTCTTCGTTATCCAAAGGTCCAGTCTATTCTTAAATGTCTGTATAATTCTTGCTGAGATGAAATCTTCAGGCAACCTCTTCCAGTTATAGACAACTCTATTGTAGAGGATGTGGCGTGCAGTGTTGGTTTGTGATGGTATGAATAGACAGATCTTATAGGCCGAATCATACAAGTAGGTGGATGTGAAGTTAGCTACAAGCTGAGCAATATCCAACCCTGACTTAAGCTCAAATAAAGCTGGGTTCTGAACATAGTGAAGTATAAAACTAGACAAGGCGCTAAATAATAATAATTACAAAAGTAAGAGAAGGCGAGATGTGCAAGTAGTCAAGTAGGTATGTAGGACGAAAGTAATATCTTTTATACTACACCTGCTCGGAAAATACCTTGATACTTTATCAAATTTACGGTAGAAAGTACGTCATTGCATATCGAACAAATATGCGGCGAGAAAACGCATCTGAGCGGGAGAGAAAAGTGTATGAAAATCCATTTCTTACGTGGTTTTTCTTTTTTAATTTTGGGTAAGACTATGCGCTGGTAACCTAAATATCAAAAGCCAAAAAGTTTTTACAGTGAGTTTTTATCTCCAAGTTCGCAAAATGACACTGGCCACTAGCTGTGTGTTGGATGGTGTCAAACAATTTGAAAAAAGAACATGTGAAAATTGCAGACGCCATTGGCGCCATTTTCAATTTGTGTGTTGTTTGAGGATTCAGTTTTCGTAGAAAAGTAAAATAAAACTATCAAAATGATAAGTAGTGATAGTGATGATGAAGATTTTTTAACGTAGGTGTAGTATAAAGCACTATGTATCACTCGAGAGAAAGTGCGGTACCCGATCTCGGGTGTTTTAAAGCCCTCGCCTACGGCTCAGGCTTCAAACGACACCCTCGACGGTACTATTGTCTCTATTTGCATATACGTTTTTTTGTCTGGATGAGAAGTTGGCCGCAGATGACACTTCGCCGTGATTAGCTAATTATTGCGCATGTGTGCACAATGCCGACGCCGCGTGTCGTAGTGGTGAGTACGGGCGTAGGGTGCGCGCTGGAGGCATGAGGTTGGCGGGCGGGTGTGCCCCGGCGTCTCGTTTCTCTGGCTTCCGCGCATAGGTACCTATATTTCGGCTTTTGCGCAGCGTTCTGCGTATAACTTCCCATCCGCCGACTTGTGTGGCGCTTAGTACAGGTATTTAGGTATGTACAACGCGGTCACATTAACTCAACGCATCGCTGGGATTTTTAAGCAATTTGACTCGATCTTAACAAACAGGTAGAAACTTATCTTTTATAGATGATGGTTCGGAACCTTCCGCGCGGGAGTGCGACTCGCAATTGGCCAGTATTTTTTGCACACCGTACTTGAGCGCCAAAATGTCGTCTCATGGTCAAGCGTCTAGTTAATGTGACCGCGTTGTGCTTATGTACAAGTTTCAAGAAAACATGTGAGTAGGTTCATAAAACGGCTACACTACATGACGTGGCTGTGAATCATACAAGTAGGCGGATGTGAAGTTAGCTACAAGCTGCGCAATATCCAACCCTGACTGAAGCTCGCACAAGTCGCACAAAGCTGCGCGTTCATTGGGTATCGCACAACTTGTAGCTAACTTTAAATCCTCCGACTTTTAATTGATTCGTCCTGTACCTACCTACCCACTTGATTGAAAAATACATAAGTAATATAGTAATCTATCTACATAAACATAAACGCACGCACGACAGAATACACATTACACACTATTTTTCAAAAATAACCATAATAAAATAACATTTAATATTCCAACAGAACTTACCAGAAAACTGCAGGTTAAAATTCTACCTACCTAAGTACTCAAGAAAATGATATGAACGCGTAGGTATGCCTACGCAAGCACTTACCTCAGTAATAATTGACATCTTTACTAAGATTTCCATGTTCTTTGATCATGAATTTCGTAGAAAACAGCGATTTTCATTTTGAATTTGTCTTCGTTTTTGCATCGTGGCTGCCGGCGAACCCATAACCGGCTGGTGTCCCTCGTACCTACTCCATAATCTTCCATTCCCGTGGTGCTGCGAGGACAACAAACAGTCACAATCACTGAATGATCAATTAAACTATGATAAATTAAAGGTTATCTAATTGAAACAATTGAAAACAGCAAAATATTCGACAAACGAACCATCGTCAACGACCGCCGAGAAGAAAAGAAAGAACGGAAAAAATGTACGAAAGTTGAAATAATGAAGCAGAAAGACCGAACGTAACCAACAGCCTCCTAGTAATATTGTTCTGTGCCAACAGCCGATCAAGTTCAACCAGGGCTGCGCGTAACTTCTGGATTGGAATCGACAATCTTAGATAAACAATAAAATCGATTGTAATAAAATTAATTGACAGTGTTTTATTATAATCGCCAAGCACTTTCATAGCTAACTATTTTATAGGAATTCTAAAGATTGTAAAAGGGTACAAATAACTAGAAGAATTCATAAGTCTAAAATGAAATTTTAAGAACCAGAGAGAAAAATATATTTGCGCGGTTCACAGGCGCGATTAGTCAAACACGTCATGTTACTTGAATGGATTCACTAAATATTAACCAACTTCCAAAAAAGAGGGGGTTGCTTTGTTCATCTGAATGTACATAAACTTATATTTTCACCAGTGTGAATCGATATTTTCGCGAATTGTAAACCGATTTTAAAAGAAACCTTATTACCTACTCCAAACGAACATACTCCCGAGATGTATTATGTAAATTTAATCGAAATTGGATGAGTGGTGAGCGGTGAGTGATTTTTTGAAAAGTCAAGTATAATCCCAAAGTGTAATGTAGTCATCGACTCTAGCGGATTCTAATTTTGTTCACGATTGTAGTCGGTTCTGACATATTTTGCGATTAATAATTATTCAAATAATCCATCTCCTCTGCAACATTGTGCTTCTATTAACTGGCCAGTAAATCTCTTCTTTTGGAGATAAAAATACTGTACGAAATTACGCAAGTAATGTATTATGTACACAGTACACAATATATTAAGTATACTGAGTGCCACACAAATTGAAGGATGGGAAGTTATGCGCAGCGTTCTGCGCAAAAGCCGAAATATGGGTACGCGCGGTAGCCAGAGAGACGAAACGCCGGGGCACACCCGCCCGCCAACCTCATGCCTCCCGCGCGCTCCCTACACCCGAGCTCACTACTTCGCCATTTGCATAGGCATTGTGTGGCGCAATAATTAGCGAATCACGGCGAAGTGTCATCTACGGCTAACTTCCCATCCTTCAATTTGCGTGGCGTTCAGTATATTATTATGGGCTGAGTCACCTTTTTGACGGCTGTGATGGCGCAGATGCTGTGACTGCTTCAGTTAGATTTGGGTTTCGACTTTAGAGCAGCTTGTCCAGCCGTCTCGTACACAGCCGTCAACATGTTTGATTCAGCCTTTATTTATCTAGTGTAATGAGACGGCATTGCAGTGACATTTTAGTAACATAAATATAGTAAGTAAAATATGTAGGGATGTTTGAATACAGTCATACAGCAGCAGAACTGCAGTGCGACTGCAAAGCGCCGTGCAAATTAACAACCTTTGATAAATTAAAGAATACGGTCGGCGGTATGTACCTATATATTGTGACATAAATAATAATAAATGTAAATTGTGTTGGTAAACAGTGTGTTGTGGTCAAGTCTCTGGTTCTCCAAAATGTCCGTGACGTCACTGGTAGACACGCAGTTTGGTTGTAGCGCCGACGATTTCTTGGAATTTATTCGATCCGATTTTATTTTAAGTTCTTAACCCTAGACTATCCAAACCCCTGCAAGTTATGGTCCCGACC
This sequence comes from Hypomecis punctinalis, assembly GCA_949316475.1. Taxonomy (NCBI): domain Eukaryota; kingdom Metazoa; phylum Arthropoda; class Insecta; order Lepidoptera; family Geometridae; genus Hypomecis; species Hypomecis punctinalis. Next base: position 7,113,771 of record OX438822.1, read on the forward strand.
TAAAGTTAAAACAGGATGATCATATACCTATCTACTTAAAACTGTGTAATTATAATTTCTTTATTTTCATACTCGTTGACATTTTAAACTGATAATGACATTGTTATTTTTCATGATACTGATACAATTTTATTTTTGATTTGTATTCTAATATTTCTTTTTTGTGTACCTAATGATACTGATTTGGTAAAATTTAAAAAGTGTGCTTATTTATTTATAGTAAAAATTTAATTAAGTAGAACTTTTAAAAATTGTAACTAGACGATTCCAAGTGCCTGTATTATGTCTACGGAATAAAGAAATTTTGACTTTGACTTGACTTGACTTTGACTAGATCTATAACACTCATACACAAAAGTCCTTATATAAAACACACAAAACATTCCTTAACAGTCACTATTGGTTCTTCCGCCAGGCTTGGTTAGCGGACCGCTTGCCACTCTATCTAATCCGCGCCACACAAGTAGGTGGATGGGAGGTTAGGCGCAGAACGCTGTGCAAAAAGAAAATATAGGTATGCACGGGAGCTAGAGAGATGAGTCGTAACACACTAGCTGACCCGCCAAACGTTAATTTGGCATAATAATATTTAAAAAATTACCAATAAAAAATGCGATTATAAATTGAGATGTAAACAATCTACTTCCCAAGTTGGATCGAACTGCACACAGAGTACAAACAATGGTTAAAAACGATTTAGTAGTTGAGGAGTTCATTGAGGACAAACAATGTGACACGAAATAATTATATACTTAATTATAAAGAAGACCAGCTGATCCGATAAAGCGTTGTTTAGCTATAAAAAAAAATATTACGATTTTAATATTGAGAATTGAGATATAAACTATCTTATCTCTCATGTTGGATCAAACTGCACACAGTGTGTAGAATTTGGCTGAAATTGGTTTAGTAGGTAGTTGAGAAGTCATCGCGGAAAAACAACGTAACACGACATTTTTATGAATAAAGAAAGATGATTGACTCGATTATAAAAATTAATCTATCTGTCGTACAAAAAATTTTGATTATCGTATAAGGGAGTTTTAATGATGATGATAAGTATCGTTAAATGTTTTATTTGAAACATTAGTCGCCACTCGCGTCGCGTATGACTATCGATACCGTACCTATTTTTTGAGTCGATACAAAACAACTTATTTAAACAAAGCGCATCCCTGATAACACCTAGATCTACTAGGAACTTCGTAGAGTAGAGCTCTGTGTGTTCGTAGGCACATATCGTAGGTAGGTAAGGTATACGAGTACCTACTCAAAAATATCACAGACATATAAGAGTAAGCAGACCTAACATTACATAATTTATATAGTTATACTTTTATCTACGTCATGTCGTCTCTTTCTTCCTAGTTACTTAGTAATATGCGCTATCCTTTGTTTTCCCTTGTAGCAATACTAACTAACACATATAAAAAAATATGACGTGAAGCCGGCCGCCATATTGATGTTTGACGTTTGCGAATTCAATGGCGATAACGTTCCGGAGTAATTGAGCAAAATATAAGTGGATTCTGTGTTAATAGCTGGTGAACTGGTGAAATAAAATGGTGAAATGCAGTGCGAATAATTGTAACAGTTCAACTTATAATAAAACACCTGGATTAAGTTTTTACCGGTATGTATTGCGTCTGTTTGTTTAGAGCAAGTTCTTATCGCGTTTGATTTTTAGTTTATGCAGTTAGAATGCTAAAATATTCCTATAAAACATACACAATAACGTTATTGAGTTGTTTCTAATACCTATAGACTTCGTCGCTTTGACTAGTTTTGTATATTAATTATTTTTCAAATAACGCAACCATACTTTGACGTCTCATGTACTTGTAAAATTACGAAGGGTCGGACTGGGTCGGACTCAGTCTGAATATTAATTTATTTCGTTTTATTAGATAATATTTTTAAAATACACTATGGTGGTAATTTATGGATTGAGGTTATTGGCGATTAAAGAACTACATACCAATGTCATAGAATAGAAGTCTAATATAAGGTACCTGTTATATTATTATAAATTATAACCTAAATTGTTATTATAAGTATCTATTGGATTGGCCCATATGCACGTACTGTTGAGTATAGACCTTCTATAGCCCATACCTGTTTTGAATATTGACATGGTTTCAGGTTTCCGAAAGATGATAACCTAAAGAAAATTCGGTTGCAAAACGTAAACCGTCCAGACTGGCAGCCTTCTTCGAGCCGTGTTTTGTGTTCAAATCATTTTGAACCACACCTAAAGGACATAAGTGCATTTTGTACTGTTCTTCGGCCTGGGCGATCCCAACTTTATTTGAAGCTAATTCAAGTATAATACATCATTTGAATATCAATTTTCCTTCCATTTTAACTGTTCTTTTTTAGGGTTCCGTACCTAAAGAGTAAAAAACGAGACCCTTTTACTAAGACTCCGCAGTCCATCTGTCTGTCACCAGGCTGTATCTCATGAACCGTGATAGTTAAAATGTTATTTTCACAAATGGCGTATTTCTGTTTGGCGCTATAACTACAAATACTAAAAACAAACTTAAAGGGGGGCTGCCATACAGCAAACCTGAATTTTGAGCCGTTCTTCGCTCAATTTTTCATTCTTTATTTATTTGATACACAAAACAGATAACAATCAAATTCTTAATTTAGACTTAGTAGCTAAATTTTACACTGGATTGTCATCCATGGTATGTGTATACAGGAAAACCAAAAATTAGAAATCCAAATCAATATTAATAACATAATGGTGAGAGGTAGATTCTTGAAATATTCACAGAATATTTAGTTAAATAATTAATATTTAGTTAATGCTGGGCACGCTGCCAACTGGCAGTGGGCTTCAGCATTTAGATTATCTTTAGACCTTCAAGGGTCTGTGGATAACCCAATTGCTTTCTATGTAGTAGTGTAGGTAGTTTTTATCATTTTTGACTGTGTGAAGACAGCTAAAGATGCCAGAGGTAAAATAACTGTGAACGGACTGTAAATAAAGTTGATAAGTTGTCGGTAGGTACTTAAAAATACATTTAATTACCCGACTTAATTTTAGTATTAACTTGTGAGGACTACTCTCCTATGCGTAGTTGTCAGCCTTAGTTCGGCCCCGCCTGAATGACATTACGTATGTGTTAACTTTGGATTCAATATACATACGTTATGTTAGGTCTGCTTACTCTTATATGTCTGTGAAAAATATTCTGGAACTTTATTTCTCCCTCCACGTCTGGAACAAACTTTTGGGTAAATTACTTGAGTTGCCAGTTTCAAAAAGCTTCACCCTATTGTGTAATTGGAAATTATTTTAAGTCATTAACTGCAAAACAGAATTTTTGTCATTGAAAAGAAATGATTGTCTGTAAAGTCAGTTTAAGATAATTTTACATGATAATATCATAAGAAAACCATTTTGAATCAACAACTGAAACAAGCCAAACGCGTAAGCTGCGGGCCAATTCTGTTAACCGATCTCTTTACTGAAGTTCTTGAACCTCTCTCGTTTTTCTGACAGGTGTGACAGCTCAAAACTGTCATAAAAACGAGAGAGATTCTAGTCTAGAACGTAAAACCTCTGCAACAAGATTGGTTACTAGAATCGTCCTGCTGGTCGTGCCTCTCAATCGCTTATTCCGCGCTCTCGCTTGTACGCTCATCTCAATTGGAACGTGACATTTTTTCGTGCGTGAGGTCGGCGTTCCTTGATTTATAGGACGTTATCACGTCAAAAAATTGGTTTACTAACGTAAAGTCGGTATACTGGCGATTAATTCACGTGATAATATTGTATGCATCATAGGCCGAACGCTTAAGCCAATCGTACCTCTCTCGCTTGTACGCTCGGCTCAGGCGGAACGTGACAATGTCTCATGCTTTTACGTACGTGCAGCTGGTTTTCATAAATTTATTTGACGTTACTACCATGTAAAAAACATTTAGAAATATCATTTTTTATCATTAAGTTCTTTATGAACATTGCTAAACATAGGTTTAACGTATGAATTGGTAGTTAGATTTACTACACCATTTAATGCCTTTTCCCGCCGTTTAAACCTACAGATCAGTGGCGTAGCTAGGTAACCAAGGGCCCCGGGGCAAATAAGAAAATGGGGCCCCACTGCTATCAATAGTTAGGTTTTATCAAGTTAAAATATATAAAATACAAATACTTTTAAAATGCTTAGCTACTTACACACACATAAAGAATTTAGACAGGGCCGGACCATGAGTGTACGGGGCCTTAGGCTAATACTATTTAGGGGCCCACCTAATTACTTGAAGTATAGGATAGCAAGAAAGAAAGAACAGCGGAGTACGACTGAAATTGAATGAATGTGTAATGGCAATAACTGCCGAACATTTTAATTGACAGTCAAGGGCAGATTCAGTCATTGATTCAGAGGCCATCAAGTTGTAGCTGTACCCACTAATTAGTTGACGGAAATTACGTGACCCTGCCGAATATTTTTATATATTCTATGAATTGTTTAATCCGAGATTTCAAGATAGTAAAGAAACAAACCAATTCGAGAAAGCGTGAACCGAATTAGCGCGAATATTTGTATTTTTTCAGAAATTTTAAAAAGGGACAAGTAAACAAGACTTAATCACCGCTACAGTAATTATAAAACACAGATGAGAAAAGCAGACCAAACTATTGCTATGCGTCAGGGAAGCGAGCACAAAATATTTTCGCCTATTTCAGTAACTTTAAAATAGACAATAAGCCCGATTACAGAGGCGCCAGCGTAACTAAATAGCATAGTTCTGTTTCTTTTTAACTTTAGGCATTTGATAGAGAGAACGCTTTTTACGCTGCTATTTAATTTACGCTGGCGCCTCTGTAATCGGGCTTAGTATCCACGGAGCCCTGGGTTTATGGCCCGAAAATCCATTTATGATAGATCCAGCTCTGAATTTAGAGGATTTCCCTAGGTTTAAAGCTGGAAACATACTATCGAACGCGGCTTACGGACGCGACTGACAGCCGCGACGGATAGGTATCTAGATAATTAATGTACACTGAGCCGTGCACACTATCGGAAATAAGTCGCGAACGTCACCTTGAACTGACCTTGAGCGTTTGGACGTCCGAGAGTGATCTGGCACGCTGGATGTTTTAAGACGTGGCCACCTAGGGCAAACATTTTGTGTGATGAACATAGTTTTGTGTGTTTGCTCTGTGTCTGGGTGTTATTTAGTTACTATCTATATAAGTATGTATTTAAAAATATGTAAATGTAGTATATCAGTCTCCGGCAGCCATATCACAAGCTTTGCTTAGTTTGGGCTCTGACCCCAAAGACAAAGCCACCCTCTGACCGTGTGTAAGATGTCCCCTAATATTTATTTATTTATTTAAATGACGTATCCTCAATGTATTTTATCAATAATATTAACATATAAATGTAAGTAATCAACAACGGTAAAACAATTCGTAAGTAAATTGAAATGGATTCCAAAAATACGTAATCGAGATTTGAACCTACACTATCACGAGAGGTTATAGATTTTTCCGATCATGGTTAGATTTGATAAAATTTACCCGAAAAATTTTGGAATAGTACTTTCTCTTTTTGTTAGTAACACTAATTTCGAAGCTAGTTGCGAATGAACAAAATTAATGGTGAATACGACATATCCGGGGTGCGTTTTCAGACTCTGAAAATATGTAACATAGGGTTAGCTTTAGTGCGCGAAATTGAAATTTCAAGTTTTTGCCATTTACAGCTGAGAGTGCTTGGTAGGGCCACGGGAAAAAAAACTTGCCCGTGGTCCTACTAGTAGTACATCTGGTAGGACCACGGGCAACAAACGAAATCTACTAATAATCATAATACTTAGGACTTAATGAGCTCAGACTACAACGCCTTTTTTACTGTAGTATGAGTTAATGATGAGATGCATATTATACAAAAAAAAATTGCAGTGATCAGTCTATAATAAATTTGTATCATAAATTCAACAGTAAGTACGAGTAACTAAGTATGAACAGCATAAGCAGCATCCCTTGGATTGAATAAGGATAATACTTAGTACCATTCATCATTGGAGTCTGTACAATATGAACTGCGGAAAATCTACGTTGTGAGATCCCATCAAATACATCATCATCATCATCATCATCATCATTTCAGCCATAGGACGTCCACAAGATAAATCAAATACATATCATGTAAAAATACAATAATCGATCACAGTTCTTCTACATAGGTACTGATAAAAGTTTCGGTTAGGTTAAATTCAGTAGAGGCCTGATCAAACTTCTTGGGGGCTATGAAGCTAGCTACAAGCCGAATGAAGCCTAATCCTAAGCTGCGCAAGAGTGTGCTATAATTAGGATTGGACTTTGGCGTTTTGCGCAAAATGTAGCTAGCATCACAACCACCAGGAAGTTAGATTCGGCCAAGGTTTTTGTACACTATCTGGATTGCGCACAGACGAAATTTGGCTCAACGTTAGCTTACGAAAATTCAACCTTAACGCGTTGCGACAAAACATATATTCCTTTGAAATGGCATAAGAGAGACGCTGTGCCGAGTGAGTTTCTCAAAGTGATGAGGGTGTCCCGCTCGCACTATTGCCATTTCGAAACGACTCTTATATATGGTAGAATTATTACCTGTAAGGCCGCGACTGTCTTAACCATTTCTTAGTTTTTAAAACAATATTGTTTGATAAGATTTTAGTTAAAATTGCGAATAGATGCTAATAAAACAGAGTTTGATATTTATTTTGTATGAATATACCTACGTTTTTATGATTAATGGTTATTTTTTATTTTTGACAAGAGTAAAAAACCACCGTCGATTGTAAATGGCGTACTATGGTGTATAAAAAAGAAGTGTGGTAGGGTGACTATGCTGTACATATTTCTTAAACATGCTGGGTGTACAATAAGTGTATAGTCGTGGGTGTAGTTTTAATTTTTTTTGGGTTGTAGATTTTAAAAATGGCATCCATTTTGAAATTAAATATGGCGCATGTCACTTTTTACAAAAAGTCGTCATTGGTGTCGTTTTCTAGGTTTTTGGGGGTGTATATTTCAAAATTGGTATCCATTTTGAAATTAAAGATGGCCGACATCACTTATTTGAAAAAGTCGTCATGGGTATAATTTTCGAGGTTTTTGGGGGTGTAGATTTCAAAAATGGCATCCATTTTGAACTTCAGGATGGCGGATGTCACTTTTTCCAAAAAGTCATCATGGGTGTAGTTTCCAGGTTTTTGGGGGTGTAGATTTCAAAAATCGTATCTATTTTGGAATTAGGGATGGTGGATGTTGCTTTGTTGAAAAAGTCATCATGGGAGTCGTTCGTGAAAAAGTTTTTCGTGGTTAAGTACTGACACGGGTTGCGTGATATGTGTCAAGATTACATCTATGAAACTTAAACGTTGTTTAAAACTGTAAATATGGATTCCAAACCATTACTGTCATCACAAAAATGAAGGAACTCATCGAGATCTACATTACCGATGACAGCTGTCAAACTTATCAATTTTAGACTGTTGATGTCTTAACAAAGGTGAAATAACTCTTCGAGATCTACGTTTCCGATAACAGCTGTCAAACTTGAAACTGAATTATCTCCGTATGTATGAGTTTAAGACCATTGCTTTTATGGGGATTGGTTTTATAGAGATCTAGCTCTTATTGCTAAAACGACGACGATGACGAAGGACGACGAGTTAGGGGTAAGATAACTGCGATTCCTGAGTGCAGTAACATTTCAAAGAAATATTATATCCCGAGATGATCGAGATGTTTTGGTCATCCTTCTTGGACAAGAGACAATCATTTGATTTGGTATCCTTGTCGGCACGTTTTTTTTTTTGCCAGTACTCAATCCTGTTTATATGATAAATCCATGGATTCGGCCTATACCTAACTTGTCAGCCGTCAAGAATTTTCATTCGGCCAATACCTATGTGAAATAATAAAGTATATTTTACACTAATTCTATGACCTGTAAATAATTGTTAGTAATATAAGAGTATGAGCAGGTGTACCGGCTTATCACTGTAAAGGAAAACAAGATTGACCAATGTCGGCGTGTAACTAATTAGTAATTTATTTTTGTAACAAAAATAAAAAAATGTTTACAAATAATAACTAACTTCACAACCACCAAGAAGTCTGAATCTGCCTATACAAGCCGCGTACATTTTTTGCGCTGCAAACAAATGAATATATTGCTAGTACTGCACTAGCTTCGTATTCACAAAGTAGCCATGCCATGCGCCAAGAATTTTGGTCATATCTTTTGGTGTCGATAAAATATTTCATAGCAAATATTATTATGTGCAAATACGCCGCAAAACGAAATATAGTAGGTAATGACTAGTAAAATATTAAGAATAATAAATATTTCTTCTAAAACCTTTTAGGTGTGGGCCACACCTAAAAATTAAGTGGGCCGAATCGTACAAGTCGGCATATGTGGAGTTAGCTACAAGCTGCGCAATGTCAAATCCTGATTGAAGCGTCTTCTCGTGAAGCATAAGGCTATTTGACTAGTTTTTGGAAATCGTTTTAAATTATTCGTTAGTACATAATAAGCTCACTACATTTATATATCCGAGAGATCTAATGTATTAACAATGAAAATCAAGAATCAAGTGTCAAAGAATAGATATTCAAGATCCCGCCATAACGACATTCTGTAATGGTGCTGGTTTGTGACGCTAGTAAATAACGTTAGCTAATACTAGTAAGTAGTTCACATCTAAAAATTGATAAAAAATACTATAAAAGTAACTTACAGATCCAATAATATTACTCCAAAAACACAAAACATTTGCGTTTTGTGTACACGAACAACAGTCAATCGAGAAATTTTTGTTTACTAGCACGTGACGTCACCAGAGTTGCCGCCCTTCTTAGAGGGTTCACGTCACAGATAAAATATCAAAAAAATATGGTATTTTATTTCGACTATTTCGTGCAATTTGCGAAAATTAGACGTATTTTAGTTTAAATAAAGTGATATAATATGTCTTTTTAAGGCTATTATCTGTATGGATAACCACAATCAATAGTATATTTTCAATGTTGTCAAATAGCCTATTGGAAATTAAGCATCTTGTGGCTAACTTCACATTGCCAACGTGTATGATTCGGCCTGTATCCAGTATCTGGTTCTTTTGTCTAAACAGCCGTTTAATGAATCCGCCACTCTTCTTTCGTTTAGTTCAAAAAATATCGAGAGAAGACTGCGTAAACGCAATCCGCAGCGGCCATAATGAAAAAAAAAAATAGATTATAGAGTAGCCTGTGGCGCCCGCGGCGTGCGGATTAATTTAATTTATTGTTCTATGGGTGGGTCGTTTTTTGTTAACTGTTGTATTACCATAAAATTAAATGCTTAAAGCTTGTTTAAATGTTTACTGGTTAGCCATTCTTGTATTGACAATAAACGACTCCTAGTAATATTGTTCTGTGATAAACGACCGGTAATTTCAATGTTTCGGTGTGTGTTTGTAAAAGTTTTCTCAATAATTAACTACCTATTCTCGCTGTATTTCGAAAACGAACGTGTTTCTCAGAACGGTAAGTCATTACCTACATTATTCAATTATTTATTAGTCCTAAATACTTTGTTTTTGATCCGTATGTACTATGCAAGAAAATCACGAAACACGTGGTCTTGTGGGGTTCTCATATTCATTCAACTCACCGGACGCCTCCATTTTGTTTTTCTTTTGTCACGAGGCGAGGATCGTGCGGCGTGCGCGCTGCGCTGGGGCGCCGGTAAAAAACGTTATAAAGTAATTAGATATTTCTTTTCTTTTTCATCTAGTGTTTATCATATATAGATTAAATAGCAATGAGGTTAAGCGTTCAGCTCGTACAGGTTAGTACATTTTCACCTACTTGTACGATCGTAAACCTTCTGGACTTGGGACGGCTTCGTACGGTTCGTACTTTTCTAGCAATAAATTAAAAGTACCTACCTACTGGATACAGTTGGATGAATATAGATTGGATGGTCCACCGATCGGTTGTGAGAATTTACTACCACGCCTCGACACACGTCTACACTCTCCACGAGCCGACTACGACTTACGAGCAGCGCTGCGCCGCTGCTTGTAGCGACTTCATGGTGCCGCCACACCCGGTGTCACCAAGCTGCTTGTAGCGACTAGGTACATTGTGCCGCCACACACGTCGTAAACAAATATACAAGTCGGCGATGTGAAGTTAGCTACAGGCTTCTCAACACAAACAAAATTTTTTTTATTGAGTCTGCTCGAAGTTAACTTCACAGCCGCTTAGAAGTTTTGATTGGGCCTATACAACTCTTGATGGTTAAATAACATTATGCTCCTTTACTCTGCTCTGTGTTTACTTAATTAGTGTGAACTTAAACAGTTTATCTATAATTTTCAGGAGACCCAACGGAAAGCATCTACCAGAAAATTCATGGATATACCAAAGAAAGAAAGGGTATGTTTAACTATTACTTACTATATTTTCATATTCTTAGAGCTAGGATCATCATCATCATTCTTTGTCAACCAACATCTGGACATAGGCCTCTCTCATGTGCCATTGTTCCTGTCTCGGGCTAATTGCTTTAAACAGTACACAAAACCTACATATTATAGTATATGTACCCATATTATGTGTAGACTATGTATACTTAGTTGACAACAAAAAAAAATACTTATTACAGGGCTATCTGCCGAAAGTTGGTGACTAAGACCATCATTGTAAATAACTTTTACTATCTCTGAATAATGATGAAATGACGATCTTGCATTGAAAAATGTGATCTGTAGAGGAGAACCAACATCCAAAGCGATTTTTTTTAACAATTTTAATGAGCTTTTTCGTTTTCTTGAATGAATATGTTGCTCTTATTACATTTGCTACTTACTATTTATATTTATACCTATAATTATTATACTCTGTAAATTAGTTTAAACAGCATTCATATTCATTTATTCATAACTATAAGTTACATGTCAAACAGAAACTAATTTATTAAATTGTAAATCATAATAATTAATAATAGATACAATGAAATAATTAATATCAATCAAAACAATAATTAATAACAATGTGTATTCTGGCCGAGTCTGACAGTGGATCAGCCAGAATGCTATGTTATACATAAATTGTATTTTAGAAAAGATATTTCTGCATACAGTTTCATTCTCTGCCCACTCCATTATAATGTGATAATATGTTTCATCAATTCTGTTTGTTCATGTTTGACAGTATGGGGTAATAGAAATTCCCATCGAAAAAATTTGTTACATAGAGTATGTCTAGAACGAAACCTTAAAGCAGTTGCAATGTCATTTCTGTCTAGAATATCTATCCATGGGTGTCTCAATGGATGTGGCTGGACCGTTATACCAGATACCACTTGTTCTTGATCTCGAATCAAAATATTCTTAATATTGATTAAAACTGTGCATTTTTAACATGTGATTGTAATTGGTGTAGTAGGGGAGAAAGTATGTACTCTGTCAGTGAGTCAGTAAGTATCCAAAGAGATAAAAGAAAATTTAGCCGATCTCGAAGAACAGGCCCCTTTCAGTCAATAATAATAATTTTAACATGTAAGTACATCATTGTTTCAAATAAGCATTTTTTTAGTAACATTCAATTTATCCATCAACTGTAGGACATCCACTGCTGAACATTGGCCTTCTCTATATACCGCCAATAAGACTAGTTGGTGGTGGCTTGCATCTAGTGCAATCCTGCAGTCTTTATGAGGTCATCTGTCCACCTCATAGGTGGTACATTCAGTGCTGCACTTATAAATATGTGGCCTCCACTTTGACTCCATTAGTTACTAGGTCTTTTATACTTTATGCCTCGCCCACAGCTAAAATATGAATTGTGAATACAAGGTCATTTTGGCTTCCAATTCTTGTTGATCTTTATTAGGGTTCCGTACCCAAAGGGTAAATATGGGACCCTATTACTAAGACTGTGGTCTGTCCATCTGCCTGTCTGTCACCAGGTTGTATCTCATGAACCGTTATAGCTAGAAACCTGAAATTTTCACAGATGTATTTCTGTTGCTGTTATAACAACAAATACTAAAAACAGAATAAAATTGATATTTAACAGGGGCTCCAATACAACAAAGCTGATTTATTTGCCTTTTTTCGCTTGGTGTTAATAATGGTAACAGGTAAATGCTTGAAACATTCACAGAATATTTAAATGTATATTCACTTCAATAATAAATTATTAAATTACAATAAAATAAATATTCAAGCGGGGCTCCCATACAGTATAATAAATATACACACTGATACGGGGCTCCCATACAGAATGGAATCCTTGCGCGTGTCTGACTCGCACTTGGCCGATTATCACTGATATTTACTTATTACCATTTTCAGAAAGTCAATGAGGTAAACCAGAAAACTGCTGATATACAAGGATTCCATGAATGCTGTTGTCAAAGAACAAAAAGAATTCCTGTCAAGAAATTAGAAAAATGAAAGAAAGTATGTTCAACATTTATATATTTTTATTCCAAGAATAAATAAATAAGTTTGTATAGACTGGGTGGCTAGCCCTGGTGTCAGAGTCGTTAGGCCGCCTGAAGGCCTCTGACGTAGCTTAACGGTTAAAACTTGGAACGTACAATTTCACGTGTCTTCTGAGTCACGGTAGTGCTTAATTGGAAAATGCCACCCGCGCTCACCTATCCAAGTACTGATCCTGCGGAACGCTGACTAACATCTAGTGAAACTACTAAGCGCCACACAAGTTGGTGGATGGGAAGTTCTGAGCAGAACGCTGTGCAAAAGCCGAAATATATAGGTATGCGCGGGAGCCAGAGAGACGAGACGCCGGAGCACACCTGCCCGACAACCCCATGCTTCCCGCGCGCTGCCTGTGCCCGTGTTCACCACTACGCCGCGCGGCGTCGGCATTGTGCACACATACGCAATAGTTACCGAATCACGGCGAAGTGTCATCTGCGGCTAACTTCTCATCCGCCGACTTGGGTGGCGCTTAATATACGAGAGCTACAATACATAATTTGTACCCAACCAAGGAAGGGTATTGTTTTCTTGTATGCTGCTGCCAACCGGTCTTATTGGAGATCTACAGGGGAGGCATATATCCAGCAGTGAACATCCTATGGCTGAAACAACGACGAATATACAGGGTTATCCTGATGTACTTAGCCGAAAGGAGGTGATACAGACCATCATTATGAACAACTTGTACTATGGGGCCAAACCGGAATAAAAAATAAAAATCGGCCAAGTGCGAGTCAGGCTCGCACACCGAGGGTGCCGTACAAATCCAGAAAATTTCACAAAATTGGGAAGTAAGTTGTTAAAATCTCTACTATTTTACTTAACTCATCATACATCAAAAATTACACATATTAAAATAATTAAAAACCCGTTTCAGCATGTGCTAATGAAGTTCTTTTATATGATACCTTACATGATACGATTTACTCACTTTGAATTTTGAACCCATATATTGAGAATTTTGAACCCACATTTTGAGAATTTTGAGGCTCTGACATGCATGATTCCGCCTATACCAGGATGGCGCTGGATGCAAGCCGCTTCCAACCGGTCTTATTGGCGATCTATGGGGCCTATGTTCAGCAGTGGAACTTCCTATGGCTGGAGAAAGGGTGAATAATAATTTTATTTGAGAGTAATTATAAATAATTATGAATAATTTTATAGGCCGGATGGCATGCCCTGGAGTCAGAGCTTAAGGTCCCCGAAGGCCTCTGACATGGCTAAATGGTTAAAAAACTGGGACCTAAAATTTAACATGTCATCCGAGCCACTACAGCGCTCAGTTGTAAATGTCACCCATCCGCAGACAGACCGTGCCGAACATTGCACAACTTCCGTGATTGGTAAAAAACACCTAGGCAAACTACATTATGAGCGCTACATTCTTTTGAACCGACTTCAAAAAGGGGCAGGTTCTATGTTCGTCTGTAGAATATTTTCGCCTGTTGAGAACCATTTAAAAAAAAAAACATTTTTAGTTCGAAAAGGTGTACTCGCGAGGTAGTCTCATGTAAATTTTATCGAAACCGGTTGAGTCGTCTTTGAAAAATTAACAATTGTGTAAAAATTATGACAAATACAAATAATTTATTGGTACCACCTTAGTTACATGTCAAATTACCACATCTATGATACATCGCTTCATGCGAACTGTTCGAATTCTGTACACGGTTGAAGTCGGTTCTGCCATGTTTGGCGAAAAATAATTATAATACTTATGAATTCCAGGTCATGGTCGGTCCTGTGGCCCGAGGGAGTAAAGCAGCAGACACTAGTTGCCTTCTCTGCATCAGGCAACTTCTGTCTCTGGAGCATCAGCTTCGTTGCAGTTAACGTGTGACCAGCATCACAGCAGAAATTAAATAAAGATGACTGAAGGTATGTTAATATTTTCTTATATGCAGCTCCACTGGGCTTATTGAAAATCTATTGAAGAGGATTATATCCAGCAGTGACCATCCTACGATTGACATTGATTATGATGATGCTGTTTTAAGAGCTAAGATCTTATCAGTAGCCAGTTCCAGCTGAAAAATTCTTGGGTGGTTTTTGGTCAACGAATCGTTCGAATTTTGTACTTCCGTAGTTTTTAGTCGGTCCTGCTTATTATCTGGCGAAAAATAATTGTTTTATTTGTGAATTCCAGGTCGCTGCCGGTCCTGAACCTCGAGGGAGAACAGCAGCAGAGGCCTGCTTTCACTGCATCAGACAGCTTCTGTCACCACAGCTTCAGCTTCGTCGCAGCCAAAGTGTTGTCATCGCAGCATACCGTGGGAACAACGGCTTGGAGAAACAACCGCCGGTGGCTCTCAACATGGCCGCCATCAGGTTTCAAAATGACCGCCACACACTTCAAGATGGCTGACACAGCTATGCCGGTAGGCCCCTGTACTGACTGCCAGCTTTCCGAGGTATTTACAAATATTATGCAGCTCCTTTTAAGAAGAGAAAAAAGAAGAATGAAAAATTGACAGAAGAAAGAAATACTAAAGTAGATTTTTATTAAATTATTTGTATCCTTCAAGCACGTCTAGGGCCCCAAGTGGTCCAATTTTGATATCAAATTTATGCATAGGACAAATCAAATTGGCCGCTGTGACACTACGAACTGCGCTTATCCACTCACTTGTACTTCTAATATTTAAATATGTAGACACTGTGCAATCACTTGCCTCGTGTTCACAGCCGCCAATAAGTTTGATTCGGCCTATATCTCAATTTATTGTCCTCCAGTGAAAAAGTTACATGTTTGAAAGTACTATTTTTTAAAGGTTTTGTATGTGTAAAAGTTCGCCAAATCTAGGTTAAGAGTAACTATTTTGCACATATTTTAGAATTTTATTTATCAGATAATATATGTGTGGCAATGGTTTACAACGGTATTATAATAATGCTTCTCGTAACCCTCACTAGGATTCCATTTAGGGGTGCCACCGCCCCAATACATTTTATTCATGAAACAACAAACGGCATCGACTTTTTTTCTTTCGAACGGCAAATTTATCACCGAACGTCAGAGGACAAATCATAGAAGACCAATTAAAGTAATAAAAACCGTACTAAAATAGTAAGAGATAATGTAATTTAGCATTTCTTGGCTTGATGGTCAATTGGCATTTCTTATTTGATGGTCAAGTAGCATTTCTTGGCTTGATGGTCCAGTAGCAATTCTTGGCTTGATGGTCAATTGGCATTTCTTGGCTTGGTGGTCAATTGGCATTTCTTGACTTGATGGTCAATTGGCATTTCTTGACTTGATGGTCCTTTAGCATTTCTTGGCTTGATGGTCCATAGGCGTTTCTTGGCTTGATGGTCCAGTAGCAATTCTTGGCTTGATGGTCAATTGGCATTTCTTGGCTTGGTGGTCAATTGGCATTTCTTGACTTGATGGTCCAGTAGCATTTCTTGACTTGATGGTCCTTTAGCATTTCTTGGCTTGATGGTCCATAGGCATTTCATGGCTTGATGGTCCAGTAGCATTTCTTGGCTTGATGGTCCAGTAGCATTTCTTGACTTGATGGTCCTTTAGCATTTCTTGGCTTGATGGTCAATAGGCATTTCTTGGCTTGATGGTCCAGTAGCATTTCTTGGCTTGATGGTCCAGTAGCATTTCTTGGCTTGATGGTCAATTGGCATTTCTTGGCTTTATGGTCAATTGGCATTTCTTGGCTTTATGGTCAATTTGCATTTCTTGACTTGATGGTCCAGTAGCATTTCTTGACTTGATGGTCCTTTAGCATTTCTTGGCTTGATTGTCTAGTAGCATTTCTTGGCATTAGGGTCCAGTAGCATTTCTTGGCTTGATGGTCAATTGGCATTTCTTGGCTTGATGGTTAATTGGCATTACTTGACTTGATGGTCAATTGGCATTTCTTAACTTGATGGTCAATTGGCATTTCTTGGCTTGATGGTCAATTGGCATTTCTTGGCTTGATGGTCAATTGGCATTTCTTGACTTGATGGTCAATTGGCATTTCTTAACTTGATGGTCAATTGGCATTTGACTTGATGGTCAATTGGCATTTCTTGACTTGATGGTCAATTGGCATTTCTTAACTTGATGGTCAATTGGCATTTGACTTGATGGTCAATTGGCATTTCTTGACTTGATGGTCAATTGGATCGTGTTGTGCCAAAAGCTACCAGTCCACACTACAATAGATCTGAGATATTTAAGTTTAAGTTTGACGTAATTTTTTAGTTGTTTTTTATTTTAATTTTGTACAAAAAATCTAGATCATTATCAAGATATAGAAGTATTGCTTTAGTATAGTACATAAACAAACCATAGACAAACGTTAGAAATTGGGAAAAATACATTTAACTCACTTGGAACATTATGACAAAATAGGACTTTGTAGGAGAATACTAATCAACAATAAATGCCAAAATGTACCATTAACAATTTTCGTTATATTAAGTATATTCCATTTATTTTTACGTCAAAACATGAATAATACTTAGGGCAAAGGTATCACGAAAGAAATAAATAGCACAATAATTAAAAAAATATTTTGTATTAAAAAGAAAACACAAATTCAATTCCCTGGATTTCACTTTATACATCATACCTATACAATATGAGGAGCTGGCGAACAAAACCGGATTAGTCCACGAAAATAAATTTTACACGGTAGCTAAAAAACTAATATCAGTATATGAAGGAGACTAATAGTATTACATTGCATTAGGATATGTCGGTGGATTAGTTCTATTATTGCATGAGGTACCTATTTTTAATTTACTTCTATATTCTGGAACTTATTCAAGAAATAAAAATGGACTAAACCGGTTTTGTTTGAAAAAGGTGGACTTATCCGGTTGTGACTGCAAACGTGTGACAAGTTCGGTTTTGTTAGTATCGGACAAATCCGGTTTTGTATAAAAGAGGAATTTAAAATTAAAACAAAATTATAGATCTAAAAGGTTTATTGTATTTTTTTTTCCAAAAAAAAATCAGATAACAACTTCCGTTAAATCTACTTCCAGACATTCGCAATTGTCAACGTCATCACGTTCACCTTCTTCATCAATCTCAATGGTATCTGTAGATCTAGACGCAGTCTGTATTATCTCTTTATACCATTCTATTTCTGGATGCTCAGCCCAGTCATCACCAAACTGCGTTACCAAAATACGCTCAACGTCTTTCTTCTTTTGAGGTTTAATCTCGTTTACTGAAGGCATTCTTCGAAGTAGTGATGGATGGTTTACTCCCTGCTTAAGAATGTTCGTATAAGGCACAGTATCTTCGTCATTGTTATAGTTATTTAAACTTTTAACACCGCACATAAAGTGCGTTAGTGAAGGCGTTGTATTACAAGCGCCTCTGCCACGGCCTCGTCTAGAACCACGACCACGACCACGACTTCGAGTTTGAGTAACTTCGGAGTCAACCTGGTTTTCTATTCGTTTTTTAATTATAACCCTTTTGGCATCACGAATACATTCCAGTTTTTTGTAATGAGTTTCCAGCCCTTTTATGTCGAATAAATTCCAATCCTCAGAGAGAACCTTGACTTTGCCATGCTTAGCATAAATTTCATGATATTCTTGGGGTCTGAGTAATAAAGGCTTTTTTCGTAAATCTTTCTCAACCCTGCCAAAGACTCGATCTGCAGGCAAATAACTGTGCCCTCGTACAGGAAAAGTCACTATAATTTTATCGAGATTAGAAGGCGCATGATTTTTGAGCCAAAAGATTAATGTATGTATTACGTGGGAATTTTTATTTTGCCCTCCGCATCCATCTGCAAAAAGACGTAAAACTTCTATCTCATTTAAGTCGAGATAGTCCAAGTGACTCAATAACGCTGATGATATTTCTGTAGATCCCCTTTTAGCCATATTCTCAGTCCACACGTAAAAATAAGGGTGTTGCGTATCAATGTCTGTAATACACAATGAGTAGAAACTGATTTGCCTCAGATAGAAGCTCTCTTGTATAGGTGTCTTTGGCAGAGGTTGCACTTGCTGCAGATCAAAACATAGGGACAGGGAATTTTCTGGTTTTCGTTTCATATGGCTAGTAAATGCCTTTGCTCTGATCTTATGGAAAGCATATTCTCCTTTTAGAGCAGCAATTTGGTTAGGATCCTTTTCTATTTTCAACTTGTTTTTGTACAATAAACAGGTGCTGCAGATATCCGACGCAGGAGATGAAAACCCAATGTTAAAATCCTTTTCAAATACCCGCCGAAACATTGTCTCGTTTACTTTGAGATTTTCATCACTTACTGAGTTATTATAACCTTTCCATAACGTTCTAATATTTAATTCATACGACAAGTAGATTCTTTTCGACTTTTGTCTGTTGTAATGCGACTCTTTGGCCGGCAATGAAGCAATAAACTTATGAACACTTTCTTTTTTAGTCACCGAATTGCCACTCTTTCTATCTCCCCCTCTTCCATCACGAGGAATCTTACCTTCAAATAATGTCTTTGAGAGTAAATTAACCCGATGCTTACCTAATCCAAGTGCCTTTAAAAAAAACTTCTTACATACACGTACAACATGTTTAGAATCACGAAGTAGGTAGTAGGTAACAGAAAATTCATTCGGTCGTGGTGTGGTTGAGTTTTGTCTTTCTCTCTTTCTTTTGACAGGGTAAGGTGCAATAAAGCGTGATAAGTACGTATCTTGAGCATTTTTGCCAACATTTGAGTACAAATTTCTACGGTTACTTATTATTTCGTTAAGTGTTAGAGTTTTACATTTAAAGAGGTGGCATGCGTGGTCACACGGCGATTGAAAATCCAAAATAAGTGGATCCTTGTCAGAGTACCTAAAACAAGGTATTAAAACATACAGTATTCATCTAACTAATTCGAATTTTAACTAATTTGTAGGTTATGTAATTCTTTCGTACTTACTTTAAATGTTTATTGTTTTCTGAAGTACGTCCTCGTTTCTTTCTCTTACGACAACCATCGTTAATACTTTCCACTGTCACATTCTCGGCCATTTTTAACACTTAACTTAAATTGGAAATACAGAAACAAAACACCAACAATGATTACAAGTAACAGCTGATTTATTTTTTTAATCATATTTTAGTTGCCAGATTAATGACAGTGTTGCCAGTGAAATAAATACAACATTTTATTACTGCGTGTTTCGTTTTTGTTAGACATTTCCTGTTTTGATTGAAAATGTGTTGATGAAATAAATACATTACAGGACAAGTTCGCTTTAGAATGAAAAAAAATATTTTTTTAAAATCTTTGTGTTGGATATTGGACTAGTCCGGTTTTGTATGAAAATTTAGTTTTTTAAGCCTTTTTTAGCCTACTTCTAGCCGGTTTTGGTTGAAAATATTAACAGGGATCGACGAAACTAGGTCAAGACATCACGATTCGAAAAAAACACATCTTTTGAATAGTAGTGGACAAGTCCGGTTCTGTTCGCCAGCTCCTCATATGTTAAACTTTCATGAAAAATCAATCTTCTTCAACTTCGAAGTCAGGAATAGTCCCGAACCCATCAACATCGTCGTTAACTTGAGTGTTGCCTTTTAAATGATCATAGAAAGAACGACAATCTGCGGGGATGAGGTGGCGCATGGACTTGAGATCATCAAGTTTTGCTTGCGCAATTTCTTTGCCGTTTGGCCACAAAGGAACCAATTCGCTCATGACTATTTCGACTACCACACTTCCTCTTCCTTCTCTTTTTTTTATAAAAAGTTCGTTAAAATCGCTTTGGAAATCACCTCGCATAAATATGGAAAATTTGAAATCTCTTTTCAAAAGTATTTCCTTTGTTAGCAGCCAGTTTACCTTTGTCTTATCTTTGAATATTTTTCTGTTCACGATTCCCTGTTCAATAATAGCACATCCTAAGAACTGTTCATTTTTCATTCTCTTGATATTTAATGGATTGCGAATTTTACAGCGTTTCATTATATTCATATAGTCTTCCGCGGTGTATATCCTGTCAAATTCTTTAATTTTCTTTTCAATTTTAGAAAAATCTGTGTCATTCGGTAGGAAGGTGTGTCCAGGCTCTAAGAATCGCATTGAAATGGACTTCAAAGTATTATGCTAGTTCAATGCTGCTTTGAGCATTAATGTTATTTTGATGTTACGGTTTTGGCCGCCACAGGAATCACTCCAGAGGATATGGTGTTCCGTATTTGGTCCGATTTCATTTTCTATAAATTGGAGAAGGCAAGAGGCCACTTCTTGCGCACCCCGGCCAGCCTCGCCTTCGACCCAAATATAACAAAATCCTTTATCATCGGAAGCTCTATGTATGCCACTATTATATACCCAGAGCTGCCTCTTGTAAAAAACGACATTCGTTGGAATTTTTGGCAGCGGTAATGTTTTTTCCAAGTCGAATGTAAGGCATTCAATGTTTGGCTCTTTTTGTGCTCTCTCAAAGTCCAGTTTCATTTGTTTTCTAAGGCCTTCTGCCTTTTTAAGGTGTGCATGATGTTCCTCTTGCAAGTCTACCCCATTTTTTTGTGAAATGTCGTAGTAATCGCATTTATTACAAGTGTCTTTTTTAAGTGGCTTACACTTAAGATTAAAATTTTTGTAAAAAAATTCTTTGAAAGTCCCATACTTGAGGCATCGGCGAATATTTTTATCGGGCAATTTCTCAAATTCGTTCAGATAGTAATCTTCGTACATTTTACGAACTGTCATTCCAGGTTGAAGGTAAGCTGCGTCAGTGTTTTCTCGTCTATAGTGCGACTTATATTTAGGCAGTTTAGTTATAACCTCTTCAGCCAATTTGTATTCTTCAGAAGATAATCTATTAAAACCTCCTGTTGCTCCTCTTTGGTCTGATAAGGAACCATTGCGCATCTTCTTTAGAGCTGTGTCTACTTTCTGTGTAGTTATCTGCAGTGTCTTTAAAAACATTTCCCTACAAACTGTTTTACCTCCCAGTTTATAAACACGTGTGAACGCTTTTGGTTTAGACTTTTTCGTTGGTTCAGGTCGATATGTACGTTTCTTCTGGATTTCCTCGACAGAGCTGGTAATGTAAAGCAATTGCGCAGTGTAAGAGCCTAGGCTCATAAATACTTTGAATTCTTTTCTTCTGTCTTCAGTGGATATTAAATTAGAACAGTTTCCTTTGCATGAACATTGCTCATTCTTAAACTCTTTGGGTTCAATTAAATTATGCTTCCGGTCTGTGTAGGGCATGTTATTAAACTTTCTTTCTTTTATTTCTTCTCTTGAGAATGTGCCTTTGCGTTTTCTGCCTCTCTTAGGTCTTCCTAGATTCATTTCAGTTTCTATATCGTTAATGTCCCGTACTGCATCAATTGCATTGTCTGTACGACTCTCTACCTCAGCACGTACTTCATTATCTACGCAAATATCTGTCTCAATTCTATCCAAATTATAATTCTGTTCATTTCTTGTCTTTGAATGATTCTGTTTCTTAACCTTGCTTGTTTTTTCACGATTTCTCTGTAGATTTTTTTCAGATACGTCGTTTATTTCAGCTTCGATAACAATGTTTTGAAAATTTGTTCATTCTTCTTCAAAATCACTGCAGTCAGTTTTATCTGCGTCAACTTCGTAATTAGGGTCTTTTACCGAATTATAGCTGTCAAACACATCATCCTGTAGTATTTGCAATAGTTTTTTTGTCTCAGGTGACATACAAGGAACAGGAGAAGCCCTATTACTATCGGATGGTGATAATTGATCTGTTACATCAAAAACCATCACTTTAGATGACGAAGATGCAGTAGGATTCTGTTTGGATTGGATTTGTCTTGGAGTAAGGGGTGAGTAAGCAGGTGGTTCGATGCTTTGCGGTTCTTTCTGCAGGAGCTGTCCAGGAGTAAGAGGTGAGTAAGCAGGTGCTTCAATGCTGCCTGGATCATTATGCAGTAGTGGTATAGAAGTAAGAGGCGAGTTAGTAGATGCTTCAATGATGCACTTTTCATTTTGCAGAAGCGAATGATTTTGCAGGGGTGGTGATGCGTGCAAAGAAATCGGCAGTCTTAACATAGGGGCAGTGTGTGGTACTTGGAAGGAGCACCTTTCTTCTTTAGCGACTATATTTTTTGGTGAATGGACATCAGCTTCAGCACACACAGTATCATCATAATATCCGCTGCACAAAGATGGACCTACAAAAAAATAATTAGATATATTAAAATAAACTGGCAACCGTTTAACCCTTAAATGCATAATAAAAGATTTTTAGCCAAAAAAAATATATTATGTTTCTTTAGAGGTCTAAATTAACTCGAAAAATAATAAAAAAAATCTAAATCAATTAGAACATTTTTTTTTTTTAAAAATATGCTTGTATCGATTTCGATACACAATAGGCTCGATTATGGTGTCACCATCTAACTAGCTAACCGACTTAAAATCCTCTAATTTTCTAAAAATCCTAAAGCTATTATGGGGAGACCAAATTAGAACTGTCAAAATCAAATTTTAAATCGAATGAACGAAAACCAACTAAATCTAACTACATTTAGAAAATTAGGCGATTTTGGTATTATGGTAGCACAATTTTAGAGCTGTCATACGTCATCTTTAGGATTTTTAATGAATTGAGGTTATGTTTTTAACCAGTACCGAATTAGATGGTGTTTAAAAATAATTAAGCTCAAAAGTAAGTTATAAAGAAGAAATGCTGCGTTTTTCTCCAATTAAATGTACTTAGTTACATTCAATATAGCTGATGGTGTTCCTATAAATATTGATTAGTTAGATTTTATGTGAGTCGCGATCACAAAAAATGTTGAAACTGTCTTATAATTATTTTCAGCACAAACTAGAATGATGCTGGACTTGACGAGTCAAATTAATCCACCGCATCTTACCGACCACATTTTTGTTGAAACAGAGAAAGGACAGACATTTGTGGTAAGCAAAGGTAATATACTGACCTAGTTACATTTCTGTCCATACGATTTAATAATCCGTAGGATTACACTGGATGCAAGCCGCTTCCAATCGATCTTATTGGAGATCCATAGGGGAGACTTATGTCCAGCAGTGGACGTTATAATGGCTGATGGATGGATGGAATGTATTAATAGGTAGTAGTTATTTAATTATAATAAGCTATCCATGAAATCCAATTAGAAATGAGGATCTGCGAACCAAAGTAATATAGCTCCGTGGATTGACAAGTTGAATTAGCTGTGGGCAGGGCCGATAGTTGAGCAACTGACGGAGTCAAGAAGTTCTCAAATGAACATCACAATGCGGCAAGAGCATTAGTGCAGAGTAGGATGTCAAAGTGGACAGATGTTATCAAGACCGCATGATTGTACTAGATGTAAGCCACTTCCATCTAGTATTAGGATATCTCTAGGGGAGGCCTATGTCAATAATATTTTTTCTGTGGACTTGCCTATGACAGTAGAAATGTGCTTTAGACAAACTAAAAACCCTATTTGCTAAAACATACCTAGGACCCTAGAACTTCTTGGCTGCTGTGAAATATGCTACAAGAAGCCCAAAACCCAATCCTGACCTCAGTCAGCCTAAAAGCAGCATGAGGATTGGGTTTCACATAGCTTTCAGCTAAATCCACAGCCGCTAAGAAGTTTCATTCAGCCTTTATCAGTGAGAATAGTGAAATATTGCACTAGGGTAATAACTGTATTATGATCATTATTTATTGCTTGCATTTTATAAGTTGTTAAGTACATACATAAATATATTTCAGTAATAATTTTGAAAGTAATTATACCATATTTTAACAAATATAAACCAAGTATTTTATTTTAGTAAAGCTACCTCTCACAGCTTTTTTAAATCTAGTTTCAGACAAAGCAAAAATATCTATATCTATGAAATGTCTATTTTGATCTATTAATTTAATTTTCAGATACCTTTGATGACTAACAAGACTTGGAAATAGTTGGCCCCAAATATTATGTAATCATCACCCTAATTCGATCATCGTGTCATGACTTCAACCAAGAGCCATAATGAGATTGTTATATCGGCTAAATTACCTAGTTGATATCAAATTGCCACCAAGTGCATGTATGATACATATTACAACCGAGGTGAAATATATGATAGACTATTGATTATATTGTGGTTTGCATTTTTCCTTGGCAGGGCAGAGCAAAACAACAGAAAGAAATAAGAAAAGATTTAATTCAATACAAAAATAAAGTCATTCAATTACCCATCAGCTTTATTTTACCTATCACTTGACAAAGGTAGTTATTTGAATATTCAGGTACAAAAATATTTGAGTATTTTTAGTAAGCTTAACAAATAACAGTCGAGTAAGAGATTTAAGAACCTATCTTAATACTAGATATCACAAGAAGGCCACGTAAATTATAAAATGTTTTCTTCGATAATATTCAAATTCATTTATTTTGTGTCTTATTTACAAGTCAGGTTACAATATTATATTATAATATATTTATATCAATTAGTAGAATGTAACAAAACAACCACTTATTTACTATTAATAATAAAATGTAAAGTATAGCATCATATATGTTGAATCACAAAACTTGGCACATGTGATGTTAACTACAGGCTCCCAATCCTGAAGCTCACATAGCATCTGTGTGAGGATTTAGGTTATCCATAACTCTAACATAGCTTGGTAGGGATAAGTGTACCAGCCGAACATAACAGCTACCTAGTTGTATGACTCGGTCTATTTATACAATAATTAAGGACTTTTTTAGGCTAAATCAAACTTCTTAGCTGCTGTGAAGTTAGCTAGGAGCTGGGAAAAACCCAATCCTGACAATCTCACATAACAGCTGCTGCATAATAGCTGAGGGTTAGGTTGTCTGAAGTTTTAACACATATTCTGCAATTTCACATATTCAGGGAGTTCGCCTTCTCATGGTTTGTCCGAGTACTTGTTGTTGTATAGGAGTCTGAATTTTCCATAAATAATAAGCGAATAGCTGCCTATTTACAGCCTGTTTCGCTTAGAAACTGCTCAAAAAGCCGTGTATAGTACACGGCTCTGCATTCTTGTCTTGTCACGATCGATTACGATTAATTCGTATAAATATATTCCTTGTCCGCCACAGCAATATGTGTGATAAAGCCTTGAGCTCCTCTTTATTCATGTTTTACGCTGGCAGGTCTATTATTTACCGTAAGTAAGCTGAGTAGCAAAACGAAATATTAAATAAAACAAAACCATTGTTTTGTAAAATAATAGTGCGAGTGTTGCCACTATATGAATTAAGAAAAAGACACGGCTTTACTTTTGTACCGGTATTTTACGTTGTTGTTTTGTTTTGAATGTGACGAAATACGTTATACAAACGATCTTCGTAAAGTTTTATATCGCGGAAATGAATATTTTTTGAAATTACGCATTTCATACGTTTATGATTAACAACAACATTAAGTTACCCAGAGCTAAAATCCTATTGACGGATAGTTGTTCTACTAAAAAAAACCATTTGTGCGCTTACGTTGAACGCTTTCAGTGGCTCTATTTCTGATTTTCAAACGTATAAGGATTAACTTTGACAGATAGTATGAAAATTCCGCAATATTGCGTAGGTATTATGACCTAGCCTTCTCCATGCAAGTTTCATATACTTACGTCAAAAATAATGTCCCTGAGACTCTATATCTGTTCTTTGAACGGCTTGTACGTATACGAAACTTCAACAGCTGATCG
Organism: Hypomecis punctinalis; assembly: GCA_949316475.1. Classification (NCBI taxonomy): domain Eukaryota; kingdom Metazoa; phylum Arthropoda; class Insecta; order Lepidoptera; family Geometridae; genus Hypomecis; species Hypomecis punctinalis. Next base: position 7,139,913 of record OX438822.1, read on the forward strand.
TATAAAAAATCTGTAAAGTTACGTTTACGTCATTGCCTTCTCCATACATATTTTGTATACGTCCGAGCCAAAATGGTAAGCCAATACGAAAGTCAAAAACGATGCCCCTGGGGTATGATTTTTGAGTTGAGAACGCTTCGCACGTATACGGAATTTTGACCATATTGTATGGAGAATCCGTAAAGTTGCGTATACTTCCTAGCCGTTTTCATACAAGTTCCGTGTACGGTCGTGTACGAAACTCGAAAATTATACTTTCGTACGACTCGGACGTGTAGGGTAGGGGGCTTGTACGGAGGAAGAATTAACTTTACGGATTCTTCATAAAATCTGTGTAAGTTCCGTATACCTACGATTAATACGTTCGAAGTTAAAAAATAGAGCCCTAATAAATACTATTATAAAAATTGTTTAAGCAATAATACATTTGTGGAAGTGGTAATTACCTTGTAACACTGACTACCTCTTTCTTTCTTTTTAAATCGACGTAGCCACAGATAACATCAAAAAATGAACAAAATCATCGTCAAACCGGTCGCTTGATGGTGTGTTTCCATTATATTTTTAAGTACATTTTTTTATCTATGAACTTCCTTTAGGTGAACTAAACAGAGTTAGCCATCGTTCAATTTTTAACTAGGTGGTGTTTTCATAATAGCAGTTTCTCACTAATTAACTTAAATTTAAACAGTCACTAAAATTTTAGAACTTTTAAGTGGTGCAACCATAATCGAGCCTTATGCATTGTTTTTACAAAATAATTAAATTTTATATAACTGAAGAATTATGAAAATGGGTGAAACAATCTTTAGTTTTCTTACAACATAAGTAAATATTGCACTTAGAACATTTAATTATACTAAGTAAATTACACGATGGCATCATACATCGACCACGTGACTCGGTTCTCATGATATTATGATCCACTTGGTCGAGTCTAACTTCAAGAGGTGGCAAAACTTGGATAGGTTTGCCTTTTCGCATTTTGGGTGGTGGTTGATCTTCTTCTCTTATTGCATTGGTACTAGGGCGCCCTCTGGTGTTAACAGGAGTATATTGGCAAAGAGTTTCAGCCAACTCTGATCGGAAGTCTGCAAGGGTCATGATGTTTTTGTGGTTGCCTTTTCTTTCTTCTACTTTTTTGTATAATACCCATGCATTTATTACAGTCAAATCTAGCAGATGATAGAAGATCCTCATGTACCACTTTCTACTCTTCATTCGAATCCTGTATCTCCCTAGAAAGGAATCCATTAGATCTACCCCACCCATGTGCATATTATATTCTTTGATTAACTTCGGGCATGTGATTGGAATCCTCTTCTTTTCTTTTTTATCGAATCGTTCTATATTCTCCACGGGGCATGCTCCAACATATGTCGAAGCTAAGATGACTTGTTTGTTGTCTTTCCAGCTAACTGTTGTCATGTCAATTCCTTCAAAGTTTGTTACGTATTCTTCATATGACCCTCTTGGAACTGAACTCTTCATAACATCCTGCTTGGTTGGCAACTTGCAAGATTTTCCTATTCGGTTTCTTTGAATGGTGCCTAGGGAATGTATACCTTGTTTGGCTAGTGTATACATCAATGGCAAAGATGTATAGTAATTGTCGAAATAGACAATATGATTTCTTTGCCTGGGTACCACACTCAGCAAGTTCATGACTGTTTGTCCCACAACTCCCAAGTTATGTTCGTTTGACAATCCTTCATTAGCTTCTTTCCCAGAGTAAATTATAAACCTATAAGCAAAACCGGCTAAACTGCATAGAACAAACAATTTGAACCCCCATTTATGGGGTTTATTGGGGAGGTATTGTTTCAGAAAATGTCCTACTTTGGTGGCGCACATCTGTTCGTCTATAGATAATCTCTGTTCGATGGTTACGCTGGAGAACTTCTCATTTAAATGGTTTATTACGGGACGTAATTTATGAAGCCTATCATGCTGCGCATGGTCTACTGGTAAATGATCATCATTATTATTGAAGTGCAGTAACTTTCGCATTTTCTCAAATTTATTCACAGCCATTGCTTCTTTGATGTGTCTAAAGCCAAATTTATTGGACCAATACGACCTTGTACTCGGATAATGGTACACAGACATGAATATAAGGATCCCAAAATATTTGCGAAGTTCGCCTACTGTGAATAATTCGGGTCTGTCAGGTTGTTTCTGGACTGCGTAGCGAGTTGATTCAGTAACAATGTTTTCCATAAACTGATCCGTGAAAAAATAGTTAAAAAACTGGTAAGGACTTTGCAATTCCATTATAGATGAAGGTAACTCTTCAGATCCAACGAATTTGTCATTATTCTCATCAAATGGAAAAGACTGCTTTTTCCATAGCAAATGCCTCAAATTTATGAGAGATTCAGTAGCTTGTGCTTCCACTCGCTCCGAAGACTGTGCGTCTTGTATAGGCTGCTCATCTTGAACCAATGGAGGGTCTGAAAATTCTTCTAAATTAATCTCTCCCGTAAGCACCTCTTCGTCATCTTCTAATTCAGCTGCCAAGGCTTCTTGAGATGGGTAATAAGGAATATCTTCTCCATCTGACTCTAAATCATCTTCTGATATCTCACCGTTCTCCAACCTCATAAGCATATCTTCTATTTGCCGGTCTACAAAGCAAAAAAAAAGCATTTAACCATACCCAAAAGCGAGTAAAATCAAAACCAAAACCGTTATAAAACAAACTTTTGAATGGGGTGTAGGCGGGAACCAAACGCATGCTGTATCGTTTTCGAGACAAACATAAAAAGCGATATTTACTCAGATAAACACATAAAAGTCGTGCATATTCGATTGTTTTCAAGTAAATGAAGGACTTACCATCCATTTTGTGATTTTTGTTGGCATCAATTCGAATTATTTTCGTTTTCGCAGTTTTATAAAAACTTCAGTTTCAGAGAAACGCGCACTACGTTGACGACTACACCATAGACAAGGAAATTATTCCACAGAAATTACATTGACACCTGACACTTACTTTTTTTTGTTGGGTTTTGAGGCAAAGAAATGTATGAATCTTCAGCCTACGCAGTATTTCAAATAAAAATCCGATAAAAACTATTAGAATGCGATGTATCGATATCGATACAAGATGCATTTAAGGGTTAAATAAATATGGTAAGTTAAAAGTAAATATAGGTATGTATACTAGTTTGTTTCCCCAACGCGATCGTTCAAACAGCTCATAACAGGTACTCATAACTAAAAAGTATAAAATAATAAAAAAGAAAATTATAAAAATCAAAATACCGGCCTGCTTGAAAGGTGAACCAAACTAAGAACATAGTAAAAAAGAAACAAGCACTTAGATTTCCGGCGGTCTAGAATTCTAACAACTGACATTATTTGACAGCCAATCTTTTACAATAGATCCCGAAATTTTTTATTTTACGTTTTTCATTATACCAGATTAGACAGTAAGGCGAGTATATACTTACTCGTATTTTGTGCATCTCCGTCACTTTGTGAAGACTCCGATACAGTTTTCGGCTTCTTTGGAACTAAGTAATCAGGTGTATTTGGAATATCTAAAAAATATCATAAAAAGAATTGATCAACAAGTTTAGTGAATGACAAACTTAATAAAATATAGCCAGTATTTAATATAGGTATTATACTTACCACTAAAGTCATCATCTGAGGATTCATATCCTATAACTGCACTTTTAAACACATCGTTATATTCCATTTTTAAGGTTATAAATCGAGCCATGCGTATGCGTCGGTGACTCACTAATAATGGCTGAATAAGCAGGACAGCTGATCGAGATACTTAACACAGTGTTGCCGGTACACAAAAATAAAAAATGCGTTCATGTTATTATTGAATAGTAATAAAACATCAAAATTAAATGTGATTAATATATTTGTTTACCATTACAAACTAACTGCCTTAAAAATGCCAATTTGAAATACGAAAAGTTTCTGAAAGCTAAAAGAAATTCACTATTTTTGTACTCCAATCGTTCCAAGACGTTTGAAACATCTAGGCGCAATGGGAATATTTTCAATTGATATTACTCAAACTGCTTGGTACATTTTGGTAGAAATGTTCTAGAAAGTTTAGGCCTTTATGGGTGTTGTGGCTAACTTAATCTGACTCCAAAATTATAGTTGACTGAGGTAGGTGAAGGTGGAAGGGTGACCTAAATTGGGATCGCGTGTTCAGTAAAAAACAGTAGATAGTTTAAGTACGTGCGCTGTATTTGCGCTCTGGCCAAAGACTGGCTGAGCGGTGCGAAAGATGATAAAACATTTCTTATAACTAAACATGATACTATGGTACGAGTGTGGTAGGGATGTAGGCGGTAACATAGCCCTACATCTACATCCCCCTTAAAAAAAAATGAAAAAAAAGTATTTGAACACAATGACAATGAAATATTTTTGTAAACAAAATGATAAACAAGTGTAAAAAACAATATAAGAAGTTATACAATAGTACAAACACGCTAAAATTACACACACTAAAATATTGAAACTTGTAGTTGTTTGCTATTATGTACTTAATATTAAATGTAAAAAAAAAAATTTTAATGATTAGTATTCAAAAAAAAAAAAATGTCTGCACAATAGTGTCTTTTTGTTTTCAATTGTTTTTTCCCGCGCACTTCACTAAACGGTTTGGCACTATACGGTATATTATACGGTGAATGCGCTCTGCATTGGTTGATGATGTGGCGCGGGCGCGGCGTGGGCTGCCGCGACCCGCTGCGCGATGACGCAGGATACTCTTTTGTCGACCGCCGTCTTGATCCGCTTCTTGCAGTACCTCCAGGCGATGTAGATGATGCCGGAGGTTACAGCGGCGCTGACGATGACGACGGCGGCCAGCGACATATTATGTGAGACGTCGTTGCGGTCGCCGGTGGTTGCTGCTTGTGGTGCAGCTCCGGCGGCGTTTTGCACCACGACGGTTTCTTTGGATGGTGGCTGACCCATGGTGTTGTTTGGTGTAGCGTGTGCAGGTTTTGGTGACGAATGCGCGTGTGATTCGTCCCGTCTCCCGGAGGTCCGGTGTGCTAGGTGCGCGAGGTATGCGGGGGGGAAGCGATCCGGCTCACATGTCAAACCGAACCGTCTTCCGAACCGTGCGACCGGATCGGGTGACGAGAGGCGATTTCGGCGAAACTATGGCTGAGGCTGGCTGTTTAGATAAGGTGGTGTCGTCTTGTTCCGCTGTAGGTTTGCTTGTGGTGTCGGTTGACTCGTGAGACCTACTAGAGATAACATAAGCAGGTTTGAGCCTATCGAGCGAAATTACGACATCCCGAGTGCCTATGCGTATGGTATAATATTTTGGGGCCCTACTAATGACTCTAAAGGGGCCTGAATAAGGTGGCGTGAGGGACTTGCGGGCTTCTTGTCTCACGAAAACGGATTCTGCGGTCTTGAGGTCCTCATGTATGAATGTTTGCTTGTGATTGTTGGGTACCCGGGACTTAGGTACGAGTGAAGATAACGTGTCCATTAATCTCTGTGTGAATTCAGTCTCGTTGACATTGGTTGATTTCTCAGAATCGGTAGGTGTAAAGAAATCTCCTGGTATTCTTATGTTATGTCCGAACATCATTTGTGCGGGGGTGTAACCACTGTCCTTTTTCACGGCTGATCTCAAGCCTAGTAGGACCAGTGGTAGTTCCCGTGCCCATTGAGTTGAGTCGGTGCAGCGTGCCATAATAGCTGCTTTAAGTGTTCGGTGGATTCGTTCAATTTGTCCGTTGGCTTTGGGATTGTATGCGGTTGTGTGTATTTTTTCTATGCCGAGTTTTTTTGTTAGTTGGGTAAACAGTTGTGATTCAAATTGGCGGCCTTGGTCCGTAGTGACCTTAATTGGACAACCGTATCTTGCAATCCAATTTTCTATGAACTTATCTGCTACCGTTTCCGCGGATATATCCTTAATCGGAACGACTTCCGGCCATTTTGTCACTCTGTCAATCATGGTGAGACAGTACTTGAAGTCTTGTGAAGGTGGTAATGGTCCTATGAGATCGATATGGCAATGCGAAAGACGAGTTGATTTTTCGAATTCACCGAGTGGAGTCACGGTATGCCGTTGTATTTTTGATCTCTGACAAGGTATGCAGCTTCTCACGTATCTTGTTACGTCGCCGTTCATACCAGGCCAAAAGTACCTATCCGCCACGAGGCGTCGAGTTGCGGCGATTCCAGGATGACTCAGTGTGTGTGAGCTTGTTATCGCTTGCTCTCGGAATTCGCGAGGTAGGTATAGGCGTGCCCTTTGTGTTGAAGACTCAAAGATGAGTTTGTGATTCGAATATGGCACGGTGAATGCTTTGAATTGTAGATTGGGATTTTGCTGTAATTGTTTTAACTCCGCGTCTTCCGATTGTTTTTGTTGGAGTTCATCGTAATCGAATGTATGGGGTAACTGTATTTCCTGGATTCTTGAAAGAAAATCAGCTGCGTTATTTAATTCACCTTCGATATACTCGATTTTATTGCAAAATTGTGCAATAAAATCGAGTTGCCGTAATCGTCGCGGTGAATCATTTTTCGACTCTTTCTTAGATAACGCGAACGACAGCGGCTTATGGTCCGACAGGACGGTGAGCTCTCTCGCTTCGATTGTGTACCGGAAGTGCTTGATGGCGAGGTATATGGCTAAGAGCTCCCTGTCGTAGGTGCTATACTTCATCTGTGTTGTAGTGAGTTTTTTTGAGAAAAATGCTAGTGGTTGAAGTTGTCCGTCTTTTTGTTCGTGAAGTGCCCCACCGACAGATGTATTGCTCGCATCGGTTATTAAAATTAATTGGGCGGATGGATCCGGGTGCGCGAGCATTACTGCGTCGCGGATCATTTGTTTACATTTGTCGAACGCTTTGATAGCGTCATCCGTCCAGATGATTTTTGTTTTATCTTTGCGTTTGGAATTGTGTAGGTATTGGTCTAATATGCTTTGTGTTTCTGCCGCTTTAGGAATGTTGTTGCGGTAGAAATTGATAAGACCGAGGAAACGTCTTAGTTCCTCTATGGTTTCTGGCTGTTTGTACTCTGTAATAGCCTTGACCTTTTCTTCGTCCGGCCTAATACCATCACAGGTGACGTGGTAGCCGAGAAATTTGAGCTCTGTCTTGCCAAATTCGCATTTGTTTGTGTTGATAGTGATTCCGTATTGGTTGAGTCGTTTGAAAACCTCTTCTAGGTCTTGCAAATGACTAGCGTGATCGGGTGACGCAATTAATATGTCGTCGAGATACGAAAACGTATTTTTGGTGGATTTGAGAACTTCGTTGATGAATCTTTGGAAACTTTGTGCTGCATTGCGCATACCGAAGTTGAGTTTCAGAAATTCGAAACTTCCGAATGGCGTTACAATTGCTGTTTTGGGTATGTCTTCTGTTGCCACGGCTATAGCGTGGTAAGCGCGTCGGATGTCAATTTTTGACATTATTTTTTTGTCTCTTAGAATATATGTGAAATCCATGGGCCTAGGAATGGGGTAACGATCGGGCTCCGTGATGGCGTTTAAACGCCTGTAGTCGCCGCACGGTCGTAACTCTCCATTTTTTTTGTTGACTACGTGTAATGGGTTGGCCCATGGGCTCGTCGATGGTCTGCATATGCCGAGGTCCATCATGCGTTCAAACTCTTGTTTTGCCTCTTTGTACTTCTGTGGGTTAAGTGGTCGCGGTTTTTCATATACAGGTGGGCCTCGTGTGATAATGTGATGTACCACGTTGTGTTTAGGTGTATTTTTGTATGACTCGGGTTTGGTGATATCTGGATACCGAGCTAAAATTTGATGGTATGGGTCGGCGGTGTTTACCGTGCTGATACTTTCGGTGCTTTCCGTTGAAAGTTGTGCGATTCGTGCAATATTGGTTACCTTGTCGACCAACCTCCTACCATGTAAGTCGATCATTAATCGATTTTCGGCCAAGAGGTCGGCTCCTATGATTGAACGTTTTACGTCCGCCAAAATGAAATTCCAACGTATTGGTCGTCTGAGACCTAGGTCGAGTGTGATGGTCTTTTCGCCGTAAGTTTTGATGGGTGTGCCGTTGGCAGCGTACAATGAATAGTCGGATGCTGGTTTTTGTGTTTTTGTGCATGCGAGTACTGAGACATCCGCTCCCGAATCGATCAGGAAACGCATCCCAGTTGATTTGTCTGTGACACACAGGCGATAAGACGCGCCAGCACCAACGCTCGCCACGGTTGGTGCTGTCTTTAGTTTAACGATTTTTTTACGCATTGGTCATCTCCGCATTTAGTGGCTGCATCTCCGTAAATGTAGTGGTAGAAACATTTGAAGTTTGCATCTCCCGGTTTCGCTTTTTGTGACCTGTATTTTTCTTGATTTACGCGAGCGCGGGAGCTGGAGCGTGCTCGGTGCCTTGATTGCTGGTAGTTTTGTTGTCGCCGGGCTAACAGTGGTTCGAACCGGCGCCCCATTGCTGCAATTTCTTGAGATAATGCTGCGATTTGTTCGTGGATGTTAGCTGTGCCCGGAGGTGATGATGACGATGCAGGTGACAATGTGTGGGCGACTTGTCTGTTTATATTACAGATTTCGGTGCGTGACTGCTCTAATATTTTGTCTGCTATTATTGCGATATCATCTAATTCTACTTTGTTGCAAGCCGCGATGACTGCTCTTACGGTGCTGGGTAGTCGTTTTAACCATAGTAACTTGATGGTGTCTTCTTGGATTTTATTTCTGCCTAACTCCTTCATTTTTCTTAGTAATTGTGAGGGTCGCTGATCGCCTAGCTCTATTTCTGTTAGTAGTTTTTGTAATTGTGTTGTCTCGGATTCTTCATACGCATTTATTAACCTGGTTTTAAGTGTGTTATATTTGTCATGCTCGGGAGGGTGCTCTAAGATGTCGCTAACTTGGCTCAATTCGTCTCGCCCTAGCTTAGCTATCACTAGTTGGTACTTACATAAATCTCCCGGTTTTTGTGGTGCCATGACTGCCTCGAACTGGTGGAACCATAGTCGCGGCTGCGTTGTCCAGAAGTCGGAGAGGCGCGTCTGGATGGTGACGGCGCCCGCGGTGAGGTCTGCGGTGGTGCGGCTGGTGGTGGGCGGTGGTGTCGGCGGCGTGCTTGTGCCTGCCGTGTTTTGCCCCATGAGCAGCTTGATTTGTTGATCTTCGTGGGTGGTGGCCATGGTTGGGTGAGGGCGCAATTTGTCTTCGAGTTGTTGAGATCACAACGAGATATTATTTGCGCGGCGCTACCAACGTACGTACGTCGGGGTCACCAATTTAGGCCTTTATGGGTGTTGTGGCTAACTTAATCTGACTCCAAAATTATAGTTGACTGAGGTAGGTGAAGGTGGAAGGGTGACCTAAATTGGGATCGCGTGTTCAGTAAAAAACAGTAGATAGTTTAAGTACGTGCGCTGTATTTGCGCTCTGGCCAAAGACTGGCTGAGCGGTGCGAAAGATGATAAAACATTTCTTATAACTAAACATGATACTATGGTACGAGTGTGGTAGGGATGTAGGCGGTAACATAGCCCTACAAAAGAATTGCTATGTAAAGAAATATCAAGTGCTTTTGGTATGTTTTGGCAATATGTTTTTTAGCTTAAGACGAGTTTCAAGAGGCATGTTTTGTATCGGCCATAAAAATAGTGTGATATTGTGTATGTTAAAACATTCCAAGAAGTGTGGTCTGTTTTGGCGAAATGAGATTTATGTTTATTAATAATGTGGATTGGTTCCCGACTTCATAAAACACTAGATCTAGACGTCCGATTGAAATGAAACTCAGCCACATGATAATAGAGACGAATATAGGTTGGACGATAAATATAACTCAAAATTTTTCGAGTTGTGGATTGGTAGCTTTTGGCACAACACGATCCAATTGGCATTTCTTGACTTGATGGTCAATTGGCATTTCTTGACTTGATGGTCAATTGGCATTTCTTGACTCGATGGTCAATTGGCGTTTCTTGACTTGATGTTCAATTGGCATTTCTTGACTTGATGGTCAATTGGCATTTCGTTACTTGATGGTTGATTGGCATTTCTTGACTTGCTAGTCAATTGGCGTTTCTTGACTTGATGGTCAATTAGACATAGATGATGGGGATGGTCCTAAGTCGTGGGATTTCCAATTCAAACAAGGCTTCTTCGAGTGGACTGTATTTATTATTCCGTAGGTATTTGGCGAGTACAGCGGTAATCCGAAGACAATAGGTGATTCCAACCACAATAGAGCTGTGAACGTGCAGGTTGATTCTATACAAAGCAAAACAATGCGTACGGTATGAAAAGTAACCGCGCAACAACAAACGTGGGAACCTTAGCTTATTTTAATTTACAACATAATACGACAGCTAGCACGCGTCGGCAGGAGTGTGCTAATTGTCGTTACGCAATCTATATCCGGCTTCCCGTCTCACCATAATCTTCGTGTGAAAGAGACATCGCCAAAGACGGAGACAGATTGAAGATAAACTCCAATATTGCGTCATCTTTTTGCTTGACACTGATACATAATCTATATCATACTGCGTAGTATTTTGTGGACTGTTACATAATCTATGTCCTACTGCGTAATATTTTTCCAGCTATTACACGATCTATGTCCTACTACGTAGTTTCTTTCGGACTTTCAGTGCGATTGTTTCGCGTTTTTGGACTAATGGTCCGTTACATCAACTTTCTAATAAACAATATTACATATTCTGTGCGATCTGCACGTTGAATTATTCTCAAAATTACTAAGCTATGCATTCATGGACTGATTGTCCGTAACAATAGACATAGAAATCTTTTTATCGTGACAAAAATGTATTAACAACATAAATTAAACATAATAAATATTAAAACTAAGTAGAATACTAATAATCTATATTTCTGTCACAAATCGACCTCAGCGCTGGTTGTGAACCAGCGCTGGCTTCCGATGGAGCCGGCAGGTGACATCACATTTGTTGGCGGTCTGCCTTAAGTTTTCTAAATTATGCTAGTGGACTGTATGTTCAAATAAAAGACGTGTTTTCTGGTCTGCGGTCTACGCTCGAATGATCGTGTCAAGGGGTACTTTATTTTCTAACAACATATATTTATACTAAATTCACAGTCTTAGGGCTAGGTCGCGCGGTCGAGAGTGCGGGGCGCGGCGCTCGGCCAATCACAGCGCGCCGCGCTCCGGCTCGCCCGCACCCGCGTCGCGCCTTGCGCTGCGCTGTGTCGTCTGATGCCTCGGGAGGGCTTGGAGGGCTTGCTGTCCTCTTCAACATTGTTATAAAAAGGAAGTATTTATTGAGCTACCCTAAACACGCAGTTTGAAAATAAGCCAAAAATAACCAAGAATTTATCACAAAGATACTCTGTGGTATTTATAAAAACTACAAACTTATGTGCTAAATGTATCGGCAAATACAATTTCATACCACGCCAAAAAATTGGCGTGAATGTCAACTTCACATTTTGACAGTGACATAGTTGCTTAACACTTTGACAGCGGATCACGTACTACGCCCGTGACGCTTATTTTATCCTAATTAGCCGCATACATTATTAGCGTACCAGTCTGAGCGCGCCGGTACTTTTTGACCATTAAAAAGACTATAATCATTGCATGCATTGCACGCTTGCATCCACGCATTGCTCTCAGGTGTCAGTCAGGTCAGGAGTTCTTCACGCCATCCGGTTTGTGGTACTAGGGTAGTTACTTCTTCCAGAGCTTCCGCTATTCCTTCGGTCAGCTCGGTTGCGCATTCTTCTACCTGTTCTGCTGCAGCCAGTTTGCCGACCTGAAGGGACAGTAACCTCTGTTGGTAGCTAAGCCAGTCAATCCGCTTCCTGGGTGGTCTGGGCATTCTTGCCGACGGTTCGCCCCCGACGGTAATCAGAAGGGGGAGGTGCTGCTCATCGAGGTCGTACAAGACCTCTATGGAGATAGCTACCTCCATCCCCTTGTGTACGACGACGTCGAGCACGTCCGCCTGATGTCTGGGGTTGGTCGGGATGTTTGTTGGAGATTCAGGCCCAATGACCGTGAGCCCGTTCTCTTCGGCGATCTTAAACATCTTCGCGCCCGACATGGATATCAGGCGGGACCCCCACGCCAGGTGCTTGGCATTCAGATCGGCTGCCAACAGGGTGGGCTGTTTACTGTCGAAGATTTTCCTGAAGTCCTGTGCGTTGACCATTCTATCTCCGGGGGGCCTGTAGCCGGCGTAGATGTTCGTCTCTCTACCGCCTACTTTCGTTCGGATCCCCACGGTTCTAGTCTGTTCGAAGCTCAGGTGGTCCAACTCCTCGTGGATTAGGTCTCTCCTCACCAGTACCGCCGTTCCCCTGTATGCCAGTCCTTTGGGTGATTTTTCGTCTCGGCGGTGGCGTAGTTGGATATGTTGAGCTTCATTCCTGGCTTCAATTTCGTTTCGCCCAGGAGAATGATGTGGAGGTCTTGCTCTTGGGCAAGCAGCTTTAAAGCTGGCACCTTCCCTTTTACTCCCCCTGGGTTCCAATATAGAATGCGGGTGATGCCACTATCCATAAAAGGCGCCTTGTATTGTGGCCATTACCCGCATCGCTGCTGCTCGGGGTTCCTCCCCTGCGGCGATGGACGCTACCAATTCCACCAGGGCTCCCAGGATTGTGGCCATGGGGTCCCCGTATGGACGAGCTTGATTCACCGCCTCCTGGCGGTGAGGTTGTATTGGGATTGGAGGTCTCATTATTCTTGGGCCGCAGGGGTACCCAGGGGGTGCTCCCAGCTGTGGCGTCGGCATCTGCATCTGGGGGAATTGTGCGGTTCCCCATCTTGGAGGTTGCATAGGTGGTAGCGTGGGTGGTGGTGCCCCAGGCATCCTAGGCCACGGCCCTGCCATTTCCGGTCCCCTATTACCCTGAAGTTGCTGTGGTTGAAATGGGTTGGGCTTGTACCCCCTCGGATCCCTTCTGATCGCTGCTGGGGGCGCCGCTGAGATCGGTATGAAGTGCACGTTGGCATCCATGCCGGGTGGAGGTTGCACCGGTCTTACCGCTGGTGGCGGTGCCGAGAGGGATCTCTGTTTGTTGCCCCTGCGCTTATTCTTCTGGGAGGGCGCAGTGGGTTTAATCAATAATAATTATAATTAATGGGTGGGCCTCCGCTGCAAAGGGCACGAATGCCGGCAGATTAGGGAATGCCGGCAGGGGTGTTGATGCTACCGGTGGTGGGGGCTGCGCTGGGGGGGCCTTGGCTCCTCCTCTTCTGGCCCTGCTTCTGCCTCTCACTCCTCCACGGCTTGTTCCCCTTGCCACAGCTGGTTGGCTGGTGGTTGTAGTGTCGTTGGTGGGGCAAGTCCGCCTCCTGTGGGTAGTGCTGGCCATCCCCATCCAGGTAGCGGGTACAGTCTTGGCTGTATGGGTGTCGGTATTACGAAGGGTAGCGGTGGCGGTTGGGGCTCTCGGGCCTCTCTAGCTGGGTCCCTTCGTTGGGCTGGAGTTGGAGACACTTCTCTGGGGCGCTGAGCTCGCCCCCTGTGGCGCCATGTCTTCCGCTGGAGGGCGAGGATCTCCGGGCAGTCGGATGTTGCGTTTCCTCGCCTCTTTTCTAAATACCGCGCACTGGCGGCTGTTGGCGGTATGTTTCCCCGCGCAGTTTGCGCAGGATGGAGGGGCCTCAATTGGTAGGGGGCAATCTGTCCCAAAGTGCGGCCCTGCGCATCGCACGCATTTTTGAGGGCGGTGGCAGTTCACCGAGGAGTGCCCAAACTGCTGGCACCGGTGGCACTGCGGCATCGTGGAATGCCCCTTCCATGCTTCGATGATGATTCTGGGCATATTGGGGAGCTCTTTAGTTTGGAAGAGGCCCTCCAGTTGCTCCTTCCCTAAGTACTCTATCTGCACGTGATATACGCACTTCTGGTTCTCTCTTCGTGTGGGAAGGCCTCTGGCAAAGATAGCGGGGAAGCCCTTTTTCTTGAGGGCCTCCACTATAAGTCCTGGGTCCGTGCCTTCAGGGAGGCCCCATAAGGCCACCTTCAAGGGCCTCTCCGACTCTGGGCTGTAGCAGAACCAGTCCACGGCCGGGTCCGCTTTTTCGACCTCGATCAGGTACTTTTGTGTTTCTCTGAATTCGTTGGCCGTTTTGGCCCTAATAATGAGGCCTTTATTCATAGGCCTCGCGTTTGGTATGTGCCCTATCCGGCGGCGCAACTCTTCTAGGTGCTTGGGCCAATTTGGCAGGACTTTAATGGGCGGGTACCACCCTTTGGGCTCTGTTCCTTGACTACCTAAAATCGGTCCGGTTGGCCGAATGTCATGCATATCGTTCGATTTTGTTGGAGCGTTCCTGCCTTCTTTGGGCAATTCCTCGGGCCCTGGTGATCCTTTTTTGGGTGCGAGGGCGGCTAACGCTCGGGCGTAGTTTGCCGCTGCCTCTGGAGGGGGTGACGGGAGGGACGGCATCGGGGCGGCATCGATGGGGACCGATTCTATGGCCGCGTATGACGTCGCGTCCATCCCCTCGTCCCTTTGGTATCTATTCGTGGTCGCCAGGTCCTCCAGGGACATCAGGGTCTCCCCTTTACTTCCCTGGCTAGTCGGCGACGGTGGTGGAGGGGGGGAATTCCTTGTTGGGGGGGTAATTCGCCGTCTTGGCCCTTTTTCGTCTTTTTCCCCTTCCCTTTTCCCTTGTTTTGGGGTTTCTGGGGCCCTGATTCCCGCAAGAATGGTAGTGGTGAGATGGTGGGGGGGGGGGGGGGGGGGGGGTGAGTACACTAAGACCCCCCCTGACAATTTTCAGGCATCGGTTTGTCTTTCCGCCCCTGTTTTGGCGCTGTTTTTCTCGGCAGCGGAGTGGGCGGAACTTCTAGTATAAGGCCCTCTGGAGGCCTATGTACAACAGCGCGGACAGTTAGGGGTGGTTGTGGGGGCTGCGGGGGTGTCACTTGAGACTCTGGCTCACTTGGTTCCCCCCCAGCTCGGTGATCCGAAATAATTCCCGAACAAAAATCTTCTAATACTAGGTCGGCACGCCCGATTTTTGCGGATTCCGCGATCACGGCGGGCATTTTCAAGGCGCCCTGTTGGCCGACTGACCTACTTTCATTTGACCTAGTTTCCATTGACCTCAATTCCCGCTCCAAGTTTGTTGGCGGTTGGTCCGATGAAAGCGGCGTCTGTTGGTGATGCTGGTGGTGTTGTGGGGTCGGAATGGAGGGCCTGGTGGGAGGCCTGGTGGCCTCTGGTACTGTCCCTCGTGCTGCGTCAGCCAAGTTGGCGGCTGTGACTCGGTTTGTGGTTGCGTCAATCTTTGTTCTTTTGGCGTATTTGGCGGTTGAGTTGAGGTAGGTGGTGGTGAATGCGGCCGTGCTTGCGTGTTTTTATACCGAATCACGCAAGTTGGCGGCCGCGGTATTTTTTCTTGTTGGTTATCGGGAGACAGCGAGCCAAGCCTAGGCCTTTTGTCTTCCTGGTCGTAGACCTCCGGTAAGTCCCTTTTCTTCTTCCTAGGCTTGGCTATGTCGTCAGCTGATGACGTCAGCTCCAAGCCCCTGGGTGTGGATTCGCCGCGGGATAGGTTGCCTGCTGATCGCGACCGGCCAGCCCGTCCTCGGCCTGTTCTAGGCACGCGATGTAGTCCGATGGTCGAGATAGGGACTATCATGTAGTTATCGGGATTACTTAGGTCCCTCACGTCTATTAGGCTTTCTGGTTTGGTGGTTGCAGTGGGTGTGGTTGTAGTGTTTGAAGCTGAAGAAGCCGATAGTCTTGAGTTGCCATGCCATGCCGAAGATACTATGCTTGTGCTTGTGCGCGGGGGGGCAATTAAGGTGGTGGTGGTGGGGGGGGCAGTTCTCGTCGGAGCAGTATCGTCGCTCGACGACGAGATATTTAAAGCCCAGTCACTAGACATTGTGACGGGCAAGGGGGGGTGTTACAGAGTTGGGGGGGGAATAAAGACGCCTCGCTTACCTGGTGCCCGCTCCCACACTCCTCGGCGATCCCAACACCTGCCAGGGGGTCCCAGCAAGTGCGATCGCGACAGAGGTGCGCGAGAGTAGGCGATTCACGGGTGGTGGCGGCTGGTTGACCGACGCGGCCTCCGGCTGGGCAGTCGTCCGGCTGGACGGCAGGCAGCGGGGAGGAAGGCGGCGGGTGCAGAACTCCTGCACGTGGGTGGCGGCAGCACGCGCGACCCCGCTCTCGACGCCTAGATCGGCGGAGTGCAGGGGTCGCTCGGGTGACGTCACGAAGAACACGCGGTTGCGGGTGCGGCCTCGCTGTCAGCGGGGGGGGGTCTCGTAAGAGGCCCGGCCCAACTGATGGAGGACGGAATCACACAACTACTGTAGACTTCGGGCACTTAGAACGTAATAAAACAAAACTAGTACACGGAAGTCTAATGCGTCCTTCTCGCACTTAAAGAAATATGACGTTGCCTTACTTTTTAGAGAGCCCCGACCTATTTTACAATTTTATCACTATTTTTCTTATCAACTATTCTTATCACACACTGTCACACAATAACACTGGCGCCGTCCTGCACAGTAATATAAAATAAGAAAAACATGTATAATTGTTTTTTTTATTATAAAACCAAATTAGAATAAGGCACTTTTAAAAAAAAATAAAAACAATTACATCTACATTTTTCAAATTGTATGCCGTGTAGTCTTTCCTGTTATGGTATTTTTTGAAGCGCGGGTATATACACATAACACAAGGGTACCTTGCAATCTGGGCAAAAAAATATCGTTTCCTTGCGACTTCGCTTACCCGTTTCCTTTGTAGTATCAGCGTAGACTTTACAAACTCTTGCCACTTTCGTAGGCAGGTAAATAGCTTGCCTCAACGTTTCTCACGTCTTCAGCCAAGCACGACGTTCATCGGACCGAAGCAGTCAATTCCTGAAAGGGAAAACGGTGGCTCGTACAAAAACTTTGGTCCGACAAACCACCTGTCGTCGCTTTTTAGGCGCGTTTTCCCACGCCTGGTCGCGTCGTCTGCGACGTTATGAGCCGATGGTACCCACCGCCATTGTTTTGTTTTCGTTAGCTCCGCAATCGATGATTGCATCAAATACCTCTGTGGCGGCTTCTTACGTTCATCGCCGCGTCATAAGAAATGTGCGCTACGCTATCCTCACGGCGTATCTTCACACGCAAGAAAATTTCTTTTATGTCGGCTACTACGGCCACCGGCTTCATTGTGAAGCGTATTAAGATCCCGTATCACGCCTTGAGAAGGCCCAGTCCGTCCAAAAGCATGTCGTTCAGACAAGTCCCATTTGCTTTGGCGGCCGCGTCGAACTCTATTCTGACCTTACCCGGTTTGTTACCGCGAAATGCGGTAAATACCACATGAGTATCGCCCTGGTCTTCATCGCATTGGATTGCGGAACCTCTCTGTACTAACTTGTTTATCTTCATGGTGTTTGCCTCTTTCAGTTCTGGGCATCTGTCCAGCTTGCGTTCGATTCCGCGCAAGCGACTTAACGCCATGTCGTATTTGGGCGGTAGGCATACATCGTCGAATTTCCACGGCAACCCGACCTCGTAGTGTCTGTTTTTTAATGTCGCAGTTTTCTCATAAATCTCCATGGCGCGTTCCTCATTTTCGTTGGGCTTAACTTTACGTTCGATGCCCAGCGCGTCCAGGTGAATATGCGACTTTACTAATACGTGTAACTCGTCGTTGGGCGGCGTTATCTCGCTACGCGTATTTTCTTGGGCGGTGCGCACGTGTAGCACCGTCTCACCTTGTGCTACGACGCTACGAGGCTTCGACCGCGTAACTTCAATTCGACGATGTGGCTTTCCGGTTCCCTCCGAGTAGATGCAACGCCGTGGATGCGTAGAGGTCGTACCGGGCCCCTCGCTCCTATCATCGTGGCGATCTCGTCATCTATCAGCGTGATTGTCGATCCTTCGTCAAGCAATGCAAAGGTCTTAACATTATACGTAAGTGCCGGAATAGGTCCGGTACCAAGGCGAAAAGCGAAATCTAAAACTTTTATACATTAGCAAAGGTATTGAAAAGAAAGCTAAAACGAGACCTAGGCTCTGCACATTTTTACTTAGGGCTTATTTCAAAGTCAAAGTTAAAATTTCTTTATTCCGTAGACACAATACAGGCACTTGGAATTGTCTAGTTACAATTTTTAAAAGTTCAACTTAATTAATTTTTTACTATAAATAAATAAGCACACTTTTTAAATTTTACCAAATCAGTATCATTAGGTACACAAAAAAAAAAATTAGAATACAAATCAAAAATAAAATTGTATCAGTATCATGAAAAATAACAATGTCATTATCAGTTTAAAAATGTCAACGAGTATGAAAATAAAGAAATTATAATTACATATCAAAAAATTGAAAAATACCATGTTACGTTATTCAGCAATAGCATCGTCAAAGTAAAAGTTAAAACTAATATTTATCACAGATAACAGATTATTCAGCAATAGCATCGTCAAAGTAAAAATAAAAATATTAAGCTATCCTTGTAGAAAACATTATTCGTTGGAAACAGAAAAAATGTTCTTCTTGTCAGAGATAGCATCTGATAGTTTGTAATAGCTCTTCCTCATAAGCTGATTTTTCACATAGTTTAAAATGTCAATTTTACATATCTGTCCGCAACAGTCTCCCCCGAGCGTAGTGCTGATCGAAGCTCTTACGCTGGCAAGGAGGACGATAAGCCCTCGTATAGGTCCCCAAGTTAAGTTGGAGCTTGAACGTCGACGGGGAGAACTATAAGTCTGCGTCTAGGTCTCCTGAACATCCCGCCGCGTGTATACACCTCTGCACTTCGTATAATGCCGCCTTTCCCAGGCATTACTTTTTCAACTCGCCCCCTGGGCCATAAATTCCTAGGTAATAAATAATCCGTCCGCGATTATTACTAGGTCGCCTACTTTTAGGTCCGACCGAGTTACGCCACTTTCTTCGCGTGGCGCCCGTGTCGGAAGATACTCGTCTATCCATCTTTTCCAAAACGAGTCTGCGAGTGCTTGAGCACTTCTCCATGCTCGTCTGTCTGCTAAATCGCTGGTACCCATGTAAGGCATCCCGGTCGACGATTCCAATAAGAAGTGGTTCGGTGTGAGTGCCTCATTTTCGTCAATTTCCAGAGTTCACTGTGTACTCCGCTTCTGCCGCTTTCTGTGTGCAGGACGGAGCCCTGCCACGTGTCGATGCGTGCGTGCGCGCGTGTTATTAAGTGGACTGTATGAAACATAAGATGTTAAATGACACGCACACACACACCAACAAGGGCTCACAACCCTTCTGCACTGTTGCTGGGATTGTACACAGCGAGTGTGAATTAATAATGCGGGGCGATGATTCAGTCGGCGGGGCGCAGCCTCCAATACGTAGGTGGTTGGTGGAAGGCGACTTCGTTGACCGGGTGTGGTCGATCGGAGATGTTGACGGGTTGGCTGCCGCAAGACTAGTGACGCGAGCCGCGCTCCCCAACATATATTTATACTGACGCCTCCCGCTCGAGCGTCGTCGGCACTACGAGAAGTGCCGAACGACGCGTCCGACCAATAACAGCGCGCGGCTGTGCGAGCGGGAGGGTGAGACCTCTTGCGTCTCTGTCTATAGGGAGCGCAGTTCGAAGGTGAGCCGGTGGCGTCAACACCTCCGTGTTTATTTATGTTTTGACGAATCTTGTAGGATTCTTGTAGGAATCCTACAAGATCAGTCTTACTACTTAAGTATATTGCCTAATATGACCACCTAGCGCACTGAAAGACTCCACCCACGCTCTTATTTAATATAAATTCTGCATTATATTCCTTATGATAACTTAAGTATTTCAGCCTTATCAATTGAACTTAAGATATTTCAGTACAAATAATCTTATCAACAAATCTTATTAATTTCAGTGCAACAATAGTTATTTTAAACTTGTCAATTTTATTTACATCTTATACTACGCGCGATACAATTATTCGTTTGTCGCGAACAATTAATGTCGTGAGAACTTCATCCTTAGGGCCCTTTCGTTTAGCGTGACAGTGAGCGCGCTTTTTACCGACCTTATGAGTAGCTCCCACGCGCCGCCCTGAGTTGGCGCGCCGGGGTCGGTAAACCTCCATTCTACACGTCGTAACGATGCGAACTCCTTCAGTGCTGGTAACCATTCTTCGTAGGCGTTGCCTAGCTCTATTTCCGCGCCTCGAAAATTGGTCCCGTTATCCGAAAAATAAAGACGTGGCCAACCGCGCCGTGCCGCCATCCTTCTTAGTGCCACAATCGCGCTGTCTGTACTTAGACTCGCTAGAATCTCTATGTGTATGGCGCGCGTTACCAAGCGCGTAAACAGTAAGCCCCCACCGTTTTTCGTGGCGCCGACCTACTGTCACGTGGTATGGCCCGAATGCGTCCAGCCCACAATTCGAAAACGGTCGTTTGAAGGCTTCTAAACGTACGCCTGGCAAATCACCCTTGGCCGGTATCGTCGGTCGCGCGGTTCGTGCGCGGCAAACGACACACCGACTTAATACCTTTCTCACCGCAGGCCGTAGCCGCGTTATCCAGTAGCGCTGTCGCAAGTTGTTTACTATCGTTTCGCGACCGGCGTGAATTTGCCTTTCATGTTCGTGGCGTATTAACAACATCGTTACATAGTGTCTACCATCTAGAATTGGCGGGTCCTTTATCCCATTTGATACGGCTGCAGCGCCGATACGCCCGTTTATCCGTACCGGGCCTAACTAAAGGTCAAGAAAGTCGCCTCTTAGGCGACTTTCCCTCTCGACACATTTTGCCTTTTCGATGCGGACGAAATCGTCTAAGAAGCTATCGCGCTGCGTTCCGCTTCTTCTAGGACTTGTGTCGTCAGCTCGCCCTTTTTTTTTTTTTTTTTTTATATTGGAAGTTCGTAAACAGCCTTATGCCTAAATCTTACACAGGTGAAGTAACACATTATTTCCTTATTTACCAGCATAATGCCTTAAAAACGAACCTAACTTACACAGTGAAAGTAATAAATAAATATTAACCTACTTTTACAAAAAATAGAATTCAATCCAATACAAGAAAGAGAATAAATCCATTAAAACAAAACGAATTAATAAAAAAAAAAAAACATTAATGAATATCAATCTGTCTCAATAAACGTTTTAAATTAAATTTGAATGAGGCTAGCGAACCAGACCTGAATATATCGATACTTTTGCGTATGATTTCGTTATCGTAGGAAGAACACATACGTACTAAGGGAGAATGCAATAATATATTTGTACGACACCTTGGTAATTTAAAAGTATTTTTCCAAGGCACTCTTCTAGGAGGCTTTGGTACTTTAAAAGTTATTTTTACCAGTAGGTCTGGACAATCAACAAGACCATTTAGTAACTTATAAAGCATTACTATGTCAGTCATCTGGCGACGTTTTTGAAGAGACATGACTTTATAATGCTTCAGTCTGGACTTGTATGAATGAAGCGATTTACATTATGCTCCATGAAAGCCAAGTGATAAAAAAAACGTTTTTGAACTCGCTCCAATCTGTCCGCATGTACTTGGTAACTAGGGTTCCACACGACCGAGCAGTATTCTAGAATACTTCTGACAAGACTATTATAAAGAAGTAAAGAAAGGTTTCTATTATTGAAAACTTAAGCTTGTCTTGAGACGAACCCACCCATTTTGCTGACTTTTCTAGATATTGACTGTTGCTCACGAAAGTTGAGTTGACTATCCACAATTACACCAAGATCACGAATAGATGAGACCTCTTTCAATGCAGTGTTATTAATAGTATAGTTAGCTGCTAAAGGTTTGTGCTTTCGCGTGAACTTTATATAAAACATTTGGCGGCATTCAAGCTCATTTTATTTTTAGCACACCAATTGCTAATACTGTCTATGTCGGATTGTAAATCTGCCATATACGTTTCACTGCGTATTTGCTTGTACAGCTTAAGATCGTCTGCAAATAATTTAACTTTAGATTTGACTACTCTTGGTGACTCATCTATAAATCCTACAAAAAGAACAGGACCCATATGCGAGCCTTGCGGAACTCCAAAAGGCACCGAAGTTTCAACAGATTTAAAACCCTTGACGACTACAAGTTGAGATCTATTTGTAAGGTAAGATTCGTGCCAGCGTAAGAGAGTTCCGTGAATGCCCAATTTGTGTAATTTGTCCAATAGCAGCTCTTGGCGGCGACACTTCTTAATAAAGAGCAGAGCGTAACCCACTGCTCTTACAAGTCTTTCCCATCGTGAAAAACGCTCGACTTCTACGAGGTCGGCGCCTTTGATGGTTCTTACGTTGTAACATTCCTCGGTGTCCGTCGCGACCGGGGCCTCCTCCCCCGGCCTGCTCTCCTCGGGTCCGCGGAGGAAGGGCGGGCCGGTAAACCAACGGTCCGTATTCAACACACGAGTGTTTCCCGGGCGGGTGGCGTCATCCGCTACGTTATGTGCCGTAGGCACCCAGCGCCAGTCTCGCGAGTCGGTAAGCTCGGCTATCTCGCCTAAGCGATGCGCAACATACGGCGTATAACACGCTGAGTCGTTTCTTATCCAATGCAATGCGGTTTTGGAATCGCTCCAATACACGACTCTACCGTTGTACTCGTGTTCCTTCCTTATGTCGGCCAATAGCCGAGTCCCGATAAGGCTGGCCTGTAATTCCATGCGCGGAATACTTTGTTGACGCATTGGCGCCTCTCTCCCTTTTCCTGCGATGAGCGCTAGATGCATATCTCCATTTGTGTAGGTGAACCTCCAATATGCTACGGCGGCGTAGGCCTGTTCGCTTGGGTCTACGAATATGTGTAGTTGTCGCCCTGCGGGCGGGCGCGGGATGTAACAGCGCGGAATGCGAATTTTTTCCACATATTCTAGATCGCTGATCCACGTAGCGAAACACTCGGTCTCATCTGCTGGTAAAGGATCGTCCCAGCCTACTGGTTGGCGCCATAATGCCTGCAGCATCGCCTTGGCCGTAATTGCATATTGAGAGAGATGACCTTGCGGATCAAAGATCGACATCACCGGACCGAGCGCCTCTCTTTTAGTAGGCGTCCGCCGACCCGACCGTACTTCCTCGGGAACACGAGGCATGGCGGTGTTGAAAGCTAGTTCGTCTGTTGTAGATAACCATTTCAGACCTAGCGTTTTCCCGTAGTCAACACCGCCGCCGCCGAGCTCCTTCGGTGTAGTGGCGCAGACGACGCCTTCTAAAAGACAAGGCCGGTTCGAGCTCCATCCCGAACTGAACTTCTGTGACCTGCTTCATCGTTTTGGCGGCTGCGTCTTCATTGTCGAAGCTCTGTACCCAATCATCCATGTAATGGTGTCGCGTGATTGGTACATACGCCAGAGGATGCGTACGTTGGTGTTCCTCGGCGTTCCTATCGCGCACGCTATACGCTAGGAATGGAGAGCTTCGCGCGCCAAAAATCATCGATGTCATCACATTATGTTCGCGGTGGTCGTGCTCGGTCATCACCTCGCCACAGAAAGTGCTGTATCGCTCTGTCTTCCTTTCGTATTTTCACTCGCAGGAACATTTCCCTTATGTCGGCTGTAATCGCGACCGGTCTTTCACGGAAACGATACAGAATGCCGCTTAGGCTATTTAACAAGTCTGGGCCATCGAGCAACACATCGTTCATACAAATCCCATTAGAACGCGCTGCCGCATCGAATACTAATCGTATCTTTCCCGGCTTGTTTGGGTTAGTTACCGCGAAATGCGGTACGAGTAGGTACCATGTACGCGGGTAGCTCGGGTCAGCGCCGCTCTCCACTGCGTAGCCTTTTTTATATAAGTTTTTCCATCCCCCGAGTATGCGGTCCTATACTCGGGCGACTTATCCATCTTACGCTCGACGCTGCGTAGCCTCCGTAGCGCCATGTCGTAGCTCGGGGGAAGCTCGACATAATCCGTGCGCCACGGTAACCCAACTTCGTAATAACCGTCCCCTTTTTTCACTGTGCGGTTAAATACGTCTACGGCTCGCTCGTTAGCGACCACTGGCTTCGGTTTATTCGATATACCGAGCGCTTCGAACTCGAATTGCGATCTGTCAGTCTGTGAGTTCATGCAACTCGTCGCGATCGTTTCCCTGTGATGTCGTTATTATGTGTAACACTCGTCTTGAGATGTTACGATTTTGTGCGGAGTAGTACCATGTAACACCCACCCTAGTTTGGTCAGACGCCGCTGGCCGAGTTCTTTTGCCAGTTAACAATTTACGTGACACGATAAGGTGCCAATTGTCGGCCCCGATGAGTATGCGTGGGCGTACGTTTTCATAACATACGTCGTCTTTGACCAACTGCCTAAGGTGGGGGTGGTTTAACAATCCTCGCGCCACAGTTTGACCGCCCAGCTCTAAGCGTCGCACAGTCCGTGCCTTGATCGTGTTATAATCCTTTTGATGACGCCCTCTCACTCCAATCTCGATCGCACGGCTCACCGCCTCACGCTGGCTATTTGTGACGCCGTGGATGTTGAGAGGTCGAGAGGGCCCGCGCGCTCCGATCTGCGTGGCTAAGTCATCATCGATTAGGCAGACAGTGGAGCCCTCATCCAACAGACCATACCTTATTTACTTTTAGTAGGTAGATAATATTGTTATAAAATTATGTCATCCAAATTTAGTAATTTATTTGAAACAAAATAATTTCTTGATATTTTGTTTCAAATAAAATAAATCGTTTACACAAAACTCCTTGGTAAGTCAGAATTACAATTCATACGGTCGACATGGGTCGTTGACAAATGCGACAAAAGTCGCGAAATGCGGTAAATACCACATGAGTGGATTATTGCCGTGGTCTTCGTCGCATTGTGTTGCGTAACCTTTTTGCACTAGCTTGCTTATCTCCCCGGCGTATGCCTCTTTAAGTTCTGGGCATCTGTCCAGCTTGCGTTCGATCCCGCGCAAGCGATTTAACGCCATGTCGTAGCTGGGCGGTAGGCCTACATCGTCGAATTTCCACGGCAATCCGACCTCATAGTGTCTGTTTTTTAATATCGTAGTTTTCTCAAAAATCTCCATGGCGCGTTCTTCATTTTCGTTGGGCTTAATTTTGCGTTCGATGCCCAGCGCGTCCAGGTGAAAATGCGACTTTACTAGTTCGTGTAACTCGTCGTTGGGCGATGTTATTCTGCTACGCGTGTTTTCTTGGGCGGTGCGCACGTGTAGTACCGTCTCACCTTGTGCTACGACGCTACGAGGCGTAGAGCCGTGTATTATCCATCCTAACTGTGTTAGTGATGCCGCCGGTTGATTCCTTGTCCCGGTCAACAATTTACGTGTGACAATTAAATGCCAGTTGTCGGCTCCTATTAGCACGTGCGGTGTCCCGTCCGCGTAGCATACATCTTCTGGTTTCAATTCGCGAAGATGTTCATGGTCTAGGAGGCCGTCGTCTATCGACTGGCTACCTAGCGCGAGGTTAGACACCGTCCTTGCTCTGACTGTGTGATAATCACTCCGGCTTCGACCGCGTAACTTTAATTCGACGACGCGGCTTTCCGGTTCCCTCTGAGTAGACGTAACGCCATGGATGCGTAGAGGTCGTACCGGGCCCCTCGCTCCTATCATCGTGGCGATCTCGTCATCTATCAGCGTGATCGTCGATCCCTCGTCAAGCAATGCAAAGGTGTTAACTTCGATCCCGTGTAGCCCTTTTAGCGTGATCGGGCATACCTTCAATAGCACCTGCTTGTTCGTTCCTGCAAGGTGCGTTGAAGCCGATGTTGCTACGTCATCTTGAACTATTACGGGTTCTGTGGCGCGTCGCTCTTTAGCTGTATGTAGAAGTGCATGGTGCGGTTCTCGGCACTCATCTGTCCCGCACTTCCGTGCAGAGCATTTATTGCGCCTGTGTTTGCTGTTAAGGCATTGAAAACATACGCGCGTTTCCTTGGCCCACTCCCATCGCTTCGGAACGGTCATTGATGCTAGCTTTTTACAGCTCGGCGTGGCGTGTTCATTGCCACAGGCTATGCATTCGACCGATCTCTGCGTGGCATCAGTGGTCGCGTATACGTTTGCGCCTTTCTTGTGGGTCACGTTCGCGTTCGTGTTTTTATTGTTATTTGCTGCTTTTGCCGCCGTTGTAGCACATGTCACTGACGTCGAGTATGTGTGGCGCATCGCTCGCTCGGCCTCTCTCAAGAGAAACTTAGATATTGTGATAATCTCAGGCTCTGAGCGACTGCCTTTATCCTCCACATAATCGCACCACCGCGATTTAAGATGTGGCGTCAGTTTCTCTGTTATTCCTCGTGCTAGCATCGGATTCTGCAAATATCCCCGCTCGTCAATGCTGTCGACGGTCATGACGATGTTTTGTAGCTTTATTGCGAATGAATTAAGCTCTACGGCCGTTGGATTCGGGTTAAGGCGTGGTAGCTTACGCATATCGTCTAACGCCTGATCGATTATCATTTCTGGCCTTCCGTAGCATTGCTCTAATGTTTTCATAATCTGCGACAGATCTGTTGCAGCATATAATAACGCCGACACTGCCTGTCTTGCTTCGCCTCTCAGACACGCCCGCATGCGTGCTAAGTTCTCAGCCGGTGAGAAGTTGTGAATCTTCGTAGATTTGCGCATTGCAGCTTTAAATGGTAGCGTTACTCCGATAGCGCCGCTGAAGGTAGGTAGTTCTTGCGCCTGTCTCGGCGGTGCTCGCCGTCGTACCATTTTTTCTAACACGTCGGCTAAGCGGTCGATCCCTCGGTCTCGAGAGCTCCCAGGCGTACGCGATCGGTGTCTTCTCGTTTCTTCATGTAAACTGCGATATCGCTCTTGTTCAACCGCGTCTTGGTTTCTCCTCGGCGGCGAGTGATATCTAACGTGTCCTAGTTCCGGTTGATTCGCGTTCGGTTCGCGCGGCTCCCCCCTTGTGCGACTGTGTTGTAACCATTCGTCTATCCGACGACTAGTGTCCGTGTCCTCAGCGGCGGCGGCAGCGATTATGCAATGGCGGTCCGTTTCTTCGCGTATAGTCGCGACGTCTCATAATTCGAAGTGCCTGTAATTCCAACTGGTCTCTTTGTATGTTGGCTAGGCTTTCTTCAGCTTCTAATTTACGTTGCCTTATCCTTGCCTCAACGCTATGTATCGATCTAACAGATGCGGCTCGCTCCACTGGTCTATCAAGTGGTACATCTTGTTGATCGGTTTGTCGCTCCGGTGGCGGGTATCGCGGCACTTGATGCCCCTAACAGCCCTACTAATAGCCTAACGGTCCCTAACAGTCCTTTGGGAGGGCCCAGTTAAGCCGGGATATCAGCTCCCTCAGGGATGGATCGTGTGGGATCCGCCCGGCAGTGGATCACAAGTTCTGCGGTGGCTCAGCAGCTGGTAGGAACGACCAGCCGCCTCTGCCTTGCCTACAGTTCGGCCCGCTTTCCTTGTGAACGTATCGGCGCGGTAATACTGCCCAAATCCGGCGGCGATATGACGCTCGATGCTCGGCACACGACGCTCAACGCAGCGGCGCGCGGCAGTCGACGCAGCGGCGCGCGACGCCCTGATGCTCGACGAATTTGGCAGCGATCTCGACGGCGGTCTTTCACGACGTAGTCACCCGTTGATGATCTCAGTATAAGCCTTCTTCTATAACGTTGGCTTTTTCACACGACGAACAAAGCCTCTTCTGTAGTGGTTGGCTTTCTCGCACGACGACTCGGCGCTGTTTGTCCCCTCGTAATCATGGGACAAACGTTCTCGACGAAACGACGATCTCGATCTCGTACTTGATGGGGATGGTCCTAACTCGTGGGATCTCCAATTCAAACAAACTCTTCAAGTGGACTGTATATTTATTTTTCTTCATAGGTAGTTGGGCGAGTACAGCGATAATCCGTAGACAATAGGTGATTCCAAAACAATGAGTGGTGGTGAGTGGCAAGTGACGTGCCGGCCGCAGCCAGCCTATATAAGTATACGCCGCCCGCACCCGTCCCCCGCGGGGACGCGCTCAGTGCGAGCAGCGTGCCTCCATCTAATCCGGCGCGCACTCCGTGTGAGCGAGATGGTCCGAGTTCCCATCCTCTCGCCCACGCGCGTCGCGACAGAAGACCTAATTTCCTAGGATTTTACCATATTTCCCTAATTTTCCTACGTTTCCTCGCCGTTACTTCGTACCTGTATGCATTTACCCGCATACTTTACCATTTCTCCTCGCTACCGACATACCAGGGGTCAAACCAAACAACCGCACATCAAAACCATTTATTTACATAAATATACATTTTCACAGCGTATCTACAACATTATTACACAGTTTTCTCGTTATGTTCACAATTATACATGTATAAACGATCCGGCTCGAAGATGTATAAACGACGCGAATCGTAATTCAGGCGCACGGGTTTTTGAATACGAATAAAACAGTCCAATCCGCGTAAAATTACCATTTAATGTTCTATGCTATCACTATTACAAATACGTGAAATTACACTGTGAAAACTTATCTAAAACGAAAATCACTGTGCATATAAACAGAACTAAAAATTACACGAAAACTACAAAATATAACGAGAACAATAACTACTGCATAGCGCGAGCGTGTCAATGTGACTACGAATTACTAAACTTGCAGTGGCCTGACGCATCGCCGCCTTAAATTGGAGCCACTCCACCGGTGACCCCGGCGAACGACGGTAGGTCAGGTGGTCTCGATCGCCGATTATTTTTCGTCATTATGTCGAGCGCATCTGCGAGTCGGTCGATCGGGTCTTCTTTCGCGGCCGCTTTCTGCGGTGAAGCGTGTTTTCCCTAAACGCAATTTGAGTGGCGCCTCGCAGTGCCTTGCTTGCTCTCGCACGCGACGGCGCGTCCGCTTCAGTTGTGTTCGCAGCTGGATCTTGCGTTTGTGAGTGATCTACAACCCATTCGCTCACACGCCTTCAGACGTCATCCTCTGCGCGATCGAAGACGCTTCCTTGCTCCGATTCTTCACGCATGTCGATGTCTGCTGCTAAGCGCTTCTTAATAAGGTCGGCCTCCAATAGAAGCTCTTTTCTCTTGAGCTCAGCTAGACGTTCTTCCGTTTGTATCTCGGCGCTGATCCTCGTGCTAACGCTAACTGCTGAGCGCACAGATTACGTTTCCAACCGCTGCTCTTTCGACGTCAGCGGCCTCGCTGTGCTCGGTAGCGGCGCCGAGAACTCTTCTATGCCCGCTTCTGTTGTGGGCATGTCCTGCGGCGCCGATGTTTGTGCTGTGGACGGTGACGCGGGGTAGTCGACGTAGACTCGTAGTCTTGGCCCGTCAACGTTCTTGCATCGTATCGTCGGCATTGTAGCCCCCCTAACGTCCCTACGTGTCCCTAATTCCCTACCTCCCTATCGGTCCCTAGAAGTCTCGCGGGAGGGCCCGGTTTTTAGGCCGGGATAGGCTCCCTTGAGAATGGATGGTCGTGCGGGATAGGAGAGGTGGGGTCTCCCCCGGCAGAGGAATGTGAGGGCAACGGGTTGCTCGGTGACTGGTGGAAATGCCAGCCACGTCAGCGTGCGTACAGTCCGGCGCCGCGCCTCTCACACCCGTACCGGCTTGGTTAATACTTCACTCCGAGCGTTGCTCCTTGTTCTTAAACACGACGTACTCGAAGCAGCCGGCCCGCTGTTCGCTTGACCGAAGCGATGGTGTGTCTTCGTGGACTTGCCCGCCGATTTACACGAAGACGCAGCACCGTTCGGTGATTTTCTCAACTCGATGAACCCGGAGCGGTCGCACCGTTCGGTGTTCTTCGGTTCACCCAACCTTCTTTCTTCACTCGGTGGGGATTTTTCACGGCCGGGTAGTGTGAGGCCCTGGCTCGGACCGCGCGCAAAGTTCGATACGCGCGGCAGCGATCCCTAGACTACACCGCCTAGCGTGTTGAAAGCTAAGGCGTCGTCCACCGAGGTCTTCTTTCTTCACGAGGGCGCTCACGGAAGGGCGTGTGATAACCAATCCGTAGCACAAACCGCGCGTAGAGGTCGCTACGAACGCTTGCTGCCCAATCCGAGAGAGAGAAGAGGTTGCCCCAGATCATGTGCTTGCTGTTGAAATCGCCTGCCAGAATGACGGCGCTACTGAGGAACAGAAGCGACTCAAAGTCGCTTCTTTCGAGTGATTTGTTACCAGAGAGATAACAAGAAACAAGGGTGATGGGTCGATGACCGGTCATCGAGATCGGGCAACAGGAAGCTTCCAGGCTTATAAGGGGTGGGGTGTCTATTGGGATGCAGTGGAGAGACCTTCTATAGTAGATCAAGGTACCGCCCTTCGGAGCGGTGGTCCTGTCACTACGAACCAGCGAGTAGTTGGCGATCATGGGATCCCTCCTACTGGGTTTTAGAAAGGTCTCGCTCACTAGCCTTATGTCCACCTGATGGGTGGAGAGAAATTGGTGAATCAAGGCGCGTTGGTCCTTGTGGTCACTGAAGAGACCGTTGGCATTGAACCATGCCAATAATAGAGAGTGAGGCTTTACTCTTAAGGGTGTAATCCATAGTACGTCTTAAGAAGATTGACCATGGCGGCTCCGTGGACCTTAAGATGGTCAAGGAGTGTGCGGTGTTCGGCCATGATTTGGGCGGTGTTGAATGGGTTAGCGCGGACCTTAGCCGTGAACACGGCGAGTTCGGCGGGGTCCACGATGGAGAGGTGCGTTAGGAATTCGTCCAAGTCGACGATATAGTCCTTCATGGAGGAGCTATTCGCGACGGCACCTGATGGGGCGGGCTTAGCGGCCTTAGTGGCGGCTTTGGGGGCGGGAGGCGCCGGAGCGCGGTTTTGGGTCTGTGGGCGCGGTAGCTCAGGATTGGGCGCGGGTCCCCGTTGGGGCTTTGCACGCTGCCAAGCGTTGACTACAGGGGTAGGGGCATCCACGAAAGTGGGAGGGGGAGTCGCAAGCTGGAGCTTGGACTGTGTGGGAGGGTTGGGCCGAGTCGGGCGTCTGCCCTTGGGCTTCGGCTTATTTTGGCCTTTTGCGGCCTTCGGGGTCATGGGGCAGCCGCAAAGGACGCACCTAGGTGGAGTGGGGTCTTGTTTGGTGCGCGAGCACTCTGACGTGCTGTGCGCACCTGCGCATTTCACGCAGCGGTATTCTGGGTGGCAGAATCGCGCTGCGTGGCCATATCGCTGGCAGCGGTGGCACTGCCTCGGGACGCCCCGTTTGTGAGGGGCCTCAATCTTGAAGCCGGTGAGCCGGCAGACCGTGTCTCGATCTTCTTGCCCTCCGGGCTGTTGTCTAGAACAGCTAGCACCATGTCTAGCTGCTTCTTGGTCCTACCGCTGGTCATGCGGTGGACTTGTCGGGCGGGGAGTCCCTAGGCGAGGAGATCCGATAAGATGTCCTCGGTGGGGATTTCTTTGGGGATGCCGCGAATCACCGCGCGGTACACCTTTTCCTCCTCGAGGGCCTGCATGTGGAAATGCAGCTGTTCGTCCTCTTCCATTTGAGAATCGGGGGACTCGGGGAAGTCGGCAACCGCCGGGACCAAATGTTTGCCCTCAGCGAGAGGTGCGAGGGGGAGCTCACGGTAACGTGGGCGGGGGGAGCGGCTCCTGTCGTAGGGCTTAGCCCTAGCTGGAGCGGTGGACCGAGACCGCCCGCGGTGGTAGCGGTCGGTGACAGAGCTCCGACCGCGGTCGGGACTCGGGGTTGCAAGAGCCCGTTTGTGGCGCGAAGAAACTCGGCAATGGCGTCGCCATTGTCGCGGGAGACGTAGGCAGCCCGGATGAAGTTGAGCGCCTCATCGAGGTCGTTCAAATCCTTCGGGGTTGCCATGGCTCACGGGAGAGAGAGAGGTGCGCCGGGGGAGGAGAGGTCTCCTTGCCGGGTATAGGCGGGGAGGTGGGGGACCTATGTGTGACCTAACGTCTCGGTTGCCAATCTTAATGTGCAACCGGTTGTGTGCCTAACGGTCCTAGCTGCCACAGGGGAGAGGCAGGGACTCCGGTTTTTAGGCCGGCCGTCCAAGCCAAACACACACCCGAGGAATAGGTAAAGGATGGGTAGGGTGGGAAGGAGATGTCTGGTGTCGGCGAGGGCCGTCCCCAAGGCCGGTGGTTCCAGACCCAGCCGGGTTTCGTTGTTCCCCTGAAGGGGGAAAAACGTACGCCCTGGGTCAACGTACGCTCAGCTTCGTTGGCACGGTTACGTATCCACTGAACGACCACTAAGCGTGGATTTTAGATTAGAAACTGGATGGGTCGCTCTGAAAAGAGCGGTTGTGTTGTAGAAACTAGGATCGCTCTGAAAAGAGCGGTTTGGGTGGCGCGAGCTCTGCACTGCGAAGACTCGAAGCACGGAGCAAGTCCGGCACTCACGAGTTACCGCGGTACGTGAATATCTGCGCTTGCACTAGGCTAGCTCAAACAACACGTTGCCGGGCAATCGGTGCACAGACTCGGAGACTCGGCGGCCGACTGAAGGCAGACCCCGCACAGGGCGGAACGGGCAGCAGGAGCGGAGCGGTGGAGACGTCCGTACGGCGCGGCGTGCGGGAGCGAGTGTGTCCCTATAACTTAAGAAAACTGCATTACTCATATTCATACAAAAAACACACGTTGTAAGTACTGGACTAGGTCCAGTACCAAGGCGAAAGAGCGAAATGATTATGATTACATTTTCCATCTAGGGCTGATCTGTCCGCAACAAGTAGCATTTCTTGGCTTGATGGTCCATAGGCATTTCTTGGCTTGATGGTCCATAGGCATTTCTTTGCTTGATGGTCCAGTAGCATTTCTTGACTTGATAGTCCACTCGTAGCATTTCTTGACTTGTTAGTTCATTAACATTTCTTGTTTTGATGGTCAATTGGCATTATTTTGGCTTGATGGTCAATTGGCATTTCTTGTCTTGATGATCAATTGGTATTTCTTGGCTTAATGTCCAGTAGCATTTCTTGTTTTGATGGTCAATTGGCATTTCTTGGCTTAATGGTCCAGTAGCAATTCAATTCAATTATTTATTGCAACATATGTAATTTAGCATTTCTTGACTTGATGGTCAATTGGCATTTCTTGGCTTGATGGTCAATTGGCATTTCTGGGCTTGATGGTCAATTGGCATTTCCTGGCTTGATGGTCAATTGGCATTTCTTGGCTTGATGGTCAATTGGCATTTCTTGGCTTGATGGTCAATTGGCATTTCTTGGCTTGATGGCCAATTGGCATATCTTGGCTTGATGGTCCAGTAGCATTTCAATTCAATTATTTTATTGCAACATATGTAATTTAGCATTTCTTGGCTTGAAGATCAATTGGCATTTCTAGGCTTGATGGTCAATTGGCATTTCTTGGCTTGATGGCAAATTGGCATTTCTTGGCTTGATGGTCAATTGGCATTTCTGGGCTTGATGGTCAATTGGCATTTCTTGGCTTGATGGTCAATTGGCATTTCTTGGCTTGATGGCCAATTGGCATTTCTTGGCTTGATGGTCAATTGACATTTCTTGGCTTTATGGTCAATTGTCATTTCTTGGCTTGATGGTCAATTGGAATTTCTTGGCTTGATGGTCCATTGGAATTTCTTCATTGACGGTTATAAAGACTGTAGCATCGCCTTTGCAGTAATCGCATACTATGAAAGATGTCCTTGAGGGTCGAAAATCGACATTGGCATTGACATTGGATGACGCGAGCCCTGCACTGCCAATAGCGCTCAGCTCGTTAGGACTTGTTTTATTTTTATTTATTTTTTATTTCGAATAGGTTCGCGTTTGACTACACACTGCCTGATGTTGTTGACGCACTTGTTCTAACAAGTTAGTTAAATCCCACGTGGTCCACTGGGTACGAGGACTCGAAGCACGGAGAGAGTCCGGCACTCACGAGTTACCGCGTTTCGTGAATATTTGAGCATGAGAAGTGCCGAACGATGCGACCGACTAATTACAGTGCGTGACTGTGCGAGCGGGAGGGTGAGACCTCTCGCGTCTCTGTCTACGGGGGGCGCAGTCCGAGCATGAGCCGAATAGCGTCAACATTTACGTATTTTCTATTGTTTAGACGAATCTTGCAGGATTCTTGTAAGAATCCTACAAGATCTGTCTTCCTACTTATATACTAGACCTAATTACTCCACCTATCGCACCAAAAGACTCCACCCTCGTCCGTATTTATTTATAAAGTCTGCATTTGTTTACTTATAAAATTCAACTGAAGTATTTCATGACCCTGGTGATGCCGTCTGCGCCCGGGTAGACGGTCAGTACGATGCCTCGCGGCCATGCGTTGCGCGGCAGTGGAGCACCCACCGGCTCCAGATGTCTGCAAGGCGTTGGGCGGCGCGCCAGTGCGCACGCCCAATGATGTCACGGTCAGTGAAGGTGCCTGGCGCAGGCGCCCAGGCTGGCCCGCCCAGCAAGAAGTGGTTCGGCGTGAGCGGGGCGGGGTCATCGGGGCTCACGGAGACGTGAGTGAGTGGCCGGTTGTTGACCACAAACTCGGCCTCCGCGAGCAAAGTTGTGAAGACCTCGAGCGTCGGGTGACGCGGCTGCTGCGTGGCGGCTAGGGCCGCCTTCACGGCGCGGACCATGCGCTCCCACGCTCCACCCATGAAGGGAGCGCCGGGAGGGATGAAGCGCCAGCGGACGGCGCGCCGGTTCGCCTCCTCTTCGGTGCGATGGTAGAGGGCCTCTCGCAGCTCTCTTTCGGCTCCTCTCATGTTGGTCCCATTGTCGGACCATATCTCAGTCCGGGGCGCCCCGGCGCGCGATCATGCGCTGAGCGCGATTAGAGCTGAGCGATTCGGCTGCCTCAAGATGAATCGCCCTTGTTGTTAGGCAAGTGAATAATGCCACGTAGTATTTCTTGGTGGCCCGTCCTTGGCCACGAGGCACGGCCCGAAGTAGTCGAGACCTGAGAAAGTAAATGCGCGCTGGTGGTGCGCCAACCTCGCTGCTGGATGGTCGCCGGTGGCCGGGCTCGGTGGCCGGTCGCGCTTGATGCGACACGGCAGGCATTGGTTTACTACAGACCTCGTTACCGGTCTAAGCCTTAAGATCCAATATTGTTGGCGGCACTCACTCATTGTTGTTTCTACGCCGGCGTGGCGCGCTCTCCTGTGGCAGTACTCGATGTATAGTCTGACTTTTGGTTGGTACTAGGACAAGTCCCTTATTTCGTCGGGCAAGGCGCGCTGTTGGCTGGCAAGTCAAATGAGTCGTTCTGCGCGGCGTAGTGTGTCAGCGGGCACGGTAGCGCTCAACCGCGGTGTTGCGGTACTCGATGGCGCCACTGTCGATTTTCCTGTGGTTGTCGCGCCGCGCTGCCATGACGGATCTCTTTTTCTTTGTTCCTTTTGTTTCGCTTGTAGTTCACCCGCTCGCGCCCGGTCTTACAGCGGTCTATAAAATGCAAAACCCAGGCTGTCGCTCTAAATAGTCTCTACCATCGTGAGAAGCGACCGGGGTCCGGTATTACGGTGATATATTTAACGGTTTGGTAGCTAGCTAGGTAGTCATCCATGTAATGGCTTCTCACAATGGCCTCCACGGCCATGGGGTCGCTGTCGCGGTACCGCTCGGCATTCTTATTCTTGGCATAAACGGCCGTCGCGGGCGAGCTCGTCGCTCCGAAAATAGTTACTTTCATCCGGTAGTGCGTCGGTCGGAGGACTCGCGCCACCACAGGTATTGCAATGCGTCTCTATCCGCCTCTCTAATGCGTACCTGCATAAACACTTTTATGTCGGCCGAGACGGCGACCGCGTGCTCTCGAAATCGCATTAACACGCCGGGCAGAGATTGTTAGAGGTCAGGACCGGTAAGTAGATAGTCGTTTAGTGATTTACTTCTTTTTCTGGCGGCTGCGTCGTGTACAACGATCTTGTCTGGCTTCGCCGGGTTGAGGACGGAGAAGTGCGGTAAATACCACGTCTTGTTGGGCGTGGTGACACCGGTGCGATCTCTGCATATCCCTTCTGGACTAGGTCGTCCATTTGCTGTGCGTAGCGGCGTGCTAGGTCGAGATTCTTAGTTAGCTTTCTTTCTGTACATTGTAGACGTTTGAGCGCATCGTTGTAGTTTTCCGGCATAATGGGCTCCTTGTCGGCCCATAACGACATCTCGTGACCGTCTGGGCGTGGCACTATGGGCCGAAACGGTGCGATCCATCTCAAAAATCAATAACTTTTTTGTTTCTTGAAATTTTGTATACGTATACCTGAATACTTATGACATTAGATAATTAAAACACCGTCACTATAATAACTATATTTGTCTAATAAAAAATGCAAAAAAAGAACTTCTTAATTATATTGAACTAGCTTAAAACCCGCGGCTTCGCCCGCGTTGTCTTAGTACATAGGTACTTACTTAAAATGAAAAGAGCCCGCGGTTTGATCTACGTTGTCTTTGTACATGCTTATAATAATATCTAATAGTCCGCAATTTGGCCCGCGTTGTCTTAATACTTGCTTAAAATTACTTGCAAGGATAATGCCCACGGTTTGGTCAAAATTGTAACAGTATTTGCCTATAATGATAATAGATCACGGTTTGGCCCGCGTATTGTTAGTACTTGCTTAAGATGGTTATTTATAGCACGCAGCATGGACTGCGATGTCTTAATACTTGCTTAAAATTATAAAAGCTCGCCGTTTGGCCTGCATTGTCGTATTACTTACAATGATAATAGCCCATGGTCTGGCCCGTATTGTCTTAGTACTTGCTCAAAATGATAAAAGCCCGCGGTTTAGCTCGCGTTGTGTTAATAATTAGGTACTTACAAAGATAATAACCCACAGTTTGGCCCACGTTGTTTTAATACTTACTTAATTAAAATAACAGCCCGCGGTTCATCCCGCGTTATCTTGGCATTTGCTTATAATAATATCTAATAGTTCTCGGTCTGGCCCGTGTTGTCTTAATAAATCCTTAAAATTATAATAGCATGCCGTTAGCCTGCGTTTTTGTATTGCTTGTAATGATAATAGCCCACGGTCTGGCCCGCGTTATTTTCGTAACTGCTTAAAATGATAAAAACCCACAGTTAGGCCCGCGTTCTCTTGGCACTTACTTAAAATAATAGTAGCTCGTGGTTAAGCCCGCATTAGGCTCGATTATGAAGGCGCCATCGTAATTATAATAGCTAATTATCATAATTATATCTGTTTCATTTTCACTTTAAGCATTCGATAGAGAGAACACTTTTTATGTTGTTATTATATTTACTATGGCGTCTTCATAACTGAGCCTATTATTGTATTACTTGCAAAATAATGCCTACGGTTTAGCCTGAATTGTCTCAGTATTTGGTTATTTAATTTACTTGTATCTAAAGCTTATTACAGAGTACATACGAGAATTTTTGGATGATAAATTGCCGAATTTCTGAAAATAACTCAATAATAAATAAATATATAAAATAAATATTGGAGGACATCTCACACACGGTCTCTGATCCCAAACTAAGCAAAGTTTGTGATTTGGCTGGCAGAGACTGATATACTACATATACATGTATTTCAATGTATGTACTGTATTGTATACACCACCGACCATACTCCTATTTTTAGAATAATTCCAGTCCATCCAAAGGTTGCCTGGTAGAAATCGCCAAAGGCGATAAGGCCGCCATTGTACAGCATATTGTATAGTTTCTGTACTGTGTTTCTGTGTACAATAAAGATATATTTATTTATTTATTTATACATGTAGGTTGACTGGCAGATAATGCTGTTTAGCATTAAGTCCTCCTTTTGTACAAATAGTGTGCAATAAAGTGTTAAATAAATAAATAAAAATATATTAATAACACTCAAACACAGAGCAAACACATATGAACATCACATAAATATTTGCCCTGGGAATCAAACCCACGCCTCTTTGACCCAGGAGTCAGGGTCAACCACTGAGCCACCGAGGGAGCCAATAATAATAATTGTATGAGTAACTATGTAAGAAATTTCACTTTTCTTTGCTGGAAAACATTGAGGCAACCTGTACGTACGTAGAAAAAATCAATGTCGTAAGTGAATTCAGCAACCCATGCTTGGCCGGCGTGATGGATATGGCCCAATTACCCTTCGCGGATAGGCCTATTTTCAGTCATCCATCAGCCGCAGGACGTCCACTGCTGGACATAGGCCTTCCCTATGGATCTCCAATAAGACCGGTTGGAAGCGGCTTGTATCCAGCGCGATCCTGCGGTCTTAATGAGGTCATCCGTCCACCTTGTGGGTGGACGTCCTACGCTGCGCTTGCCGGTACATGGTCTCCACTCGAGAACTTTTCGACCCCAACGGTCATCAGCCCTCCGCGCTATGTGCCCTGCCCATTGCCATTTCAACTTGCCAATCCGTTGGGCTATGTCGGTAACTTTGGTTCTTCTACGGATCTCCTCATTAATGATTCGATCTCGCAGAGAGACTCCAAGCATAGCCCTCTCCATAGCTCGTTGGGCTACTTGGAGCTTACTAATAAGGCCAATAGTGAGAGACCACGTTTCTGTGCCATAAGTCATCACTGGCAACACACACTGGTCGAAAACTTTCGACTTGAGACACTGAGGTATGTCGGACGAGAAGACACTACGCACTTTTCCGAACGCTGCCCAGCCGAGTTGAATTCGTCGATTGGCCTCTTTGTTGAAGTCGGACCTACCTAACTGGACTACTTGTCCTAGGTAGACGTACGAGTCAACGACTTCAAGAACCGTGTTTCCAACAGAAATCGGGGTAGGTAAAACATGGGAATTACACATGACTTTCGTCTTGTCCATGTTCATCTTAAGACCCACCTGTTTCTATTATCCGTAGTGCTATCCGTAGTACCTATTTTCAGTAGTGCACTATTAATTAAGGCCGGTACAGGTATTCGACATGTTTCATTAAGTCATTAGAAATTTAATTTTCCAGGCAAATGAAAAAATGGCACACAAGTCGTAATTCTAGTCAGGCATATTCTAGGGTGCTATTATACTCATAATTTGATTAACTTTTACAATGGTACCAACCCCAAAAGCACGTGAATAAAATCAGCTGTTCAACACAAAAAGTTCATCGACCCGCGACAAAATGTATGGAAAATGTAGGTAATTTTCGCTTGTCAGGGTTGATCCCATAGTAAAATACCTATATTGATCCATATGTGCGCTAAGCTTAAGACTATTGGCTCACAAAATAAAAAAAAATGGTAAACTTTTGGGGACCCATTTTGCCCCATTTAAAGATAAACTATCATTATCATAATCCTAGATACTACATTATTTAAAAAAGCAAATTGAAGTTTTGGGACGTATCTGACCCCTAAGGATTTTTTTAAGGAAAATTTAGAAAACAGGTACAGCCATATTTTTTGTTTAGTCTCAAAAGCATCTATACAAAGTTTCATGTCAATCGGTACAGGGAATAAGAAGTTACATGCAAACAAAAAGGGCCCGTTTTACCCCGTAAGTTAGAGTTGGGTACGTTTTTCATCCTTAATGCTTCATTATGTCGTACGATGTACGTATATTCCAAATTTCAAGCTCGTATCTACAGCGGTTTGGGCTGTAGCCTAAACTTATTAATTTTGCGTATCCCTAAGGAACCTTATAGATTTTCCTGGATTTTATTAGTTACTCTATTAAAACATGCTGAGTGCTTCCTTCATACCAATTTTCAACCATAACCGTTCAGCTGGTTCGATGTAATTGACGCTTTTTTCACCAACTTTGGGACCATATTTGACCCCTTAGATAAGGAAAATTCGGAAAAACAGAAAAAAACGTAACTTTTATTTTGTTTGAAAAGCATGTATACAAAGTTTTAAGTCAATCGGTACAGGGAATAAAAAGTTACATACAAACGAAAAGGGCCCGTTTTACCCCCTTAGAGGTCGAAAGTTCAAAATTTTCGTCCTTAGTGCTCCATTACGTCGTTCAATGTACCTATATTCCAAATTTCAAGCTCATATCTTAAGCGGTTTGGGCTGTAGGCTGTCTGTCAGTCAGTCACTCAGGGAAGCCTTTTATATAATAGATTGAAAACAGATTAACAAAGAAAATATCGATTCTGTCACACAAGAAGACGAATATATGTTTATTTTAACTTACAGTAGGTTTAATTAAGTTAATAACTGCATCATATTAAACTACAAAAAGATTAATAACGAAAAAAAATACTTTGTGTTAGTCATCGCTTGTTATAGGTACTGTTGGCGATCTGCCTTAAGTTTCCTAATTCTTTACGCTAATGGACTGTATGTTTATAAATGAAAGACAAGTTCTCAGGTGTGAGGTCTACGCTCGAATGAATCGTACCATCAATTATTTTCCTATCAACATATATTTATATTGTCTAAGGTCTTAGGACTAGGCCGCGCGGCCAATCATAGCGCGCCGCGCTCCGGCTCGCCCGCACCCGCGTCGCGCCTTGCGCTGCGTTCTGTTGTCGCCCGATGACTCGAGAGCGCTTGGAGGGCTCGTAGGGCTCGCTGTCCCCTTCATCCTCGGCGCAGCCTAGGGGTATTCATTTAAAAAATATATCGATGTTTTTAATCGATGTATAACATCATAACCCTGTATCGATGTTTTTCGATACATCGCTTGAAAACATCGATGTTTTTTCAACATCGAATACTTTTATGTTTTTTTTCGGGTTTAGTAGTTATTGTAAGGGAGACAATGTAAGTAAAACAAAAAAACATTTGAAATATTTTATTACGACATCAGATATTACAAAATGAGACAAAAAATACTAAAGTCTAAATCAATACTTTTATTTTTGTGATCTGCTTTAAAACCAATGCTGTTTAGGCAAACTTTGTAGAAATAAAAGTTTACTCAAACGTTTACCCTTCAGTCTATTCCTTTGCTGATTTACTATTTGGCCAGCCTTCGAAAATAACCGTTCGGATGGGACCGAAGTCCCAACAATAGTCAAGTATTTGAAAGCAATTTTATATAGTTTAGGAAACTGAATTTTGAGATCGTTCCAGATTTCCAGAGGATTTTCATTCAATCGTCCTACAGGACTTCTCAAATAAATGGATAACTCATCAGAAATCGCATCTTCAGATTGCGTTGCTTTCCAGCTCTTGTTTACTAATTTATGATGGTCTTCCCATAAAGAAAAACTATCTTCTAATTTTTCCGATTGATCTGAATCAGATTCCGACATTTCCAACGTTTGTGTATTATTTTTCATGAAGGCCTTGATTTTTGCGACTGCTGTAGAGCAAGCTAGTGCGTCCCTAAAATGCATTTTTTTGAACCGTGGATCCAGTACAGTGGCTATGGCAAGTGGAGTAACTCGCTCTATAGAACCCATTCTTTTTTCTATTTCTTTAAGCACAATCGATTTCAACTCATTGGCGAGTGAATCTACCAATGTGAGAGCTTGAATTTTTAAAACTAAGCAATGGATTAAAGGAATTACTTTGCTGCTAGTGCAGTACATGTCGCCGGATACTTCTCTCGTAGCAGCTTCGAGCGGTCGTAAGACTTGTAATACTGAAGAGAGAATTGACAATTCTGACGCATTGACCATTGCTGGTGCATTTTTATGGCGGATAATTATATCGTTTACGACAATGTGTAATTCTAAAAATCTCTCAAGCATATAATAAGTGCTGTTCCACCTTGTTGAAACTTCTTGAATCAATTTTGTTTCTTTAGCAGTGGCTTTTCTTAAGTCATTGCTTGCAATGTTACTTTGTTTAAACCATGTAACAATTTCTTTAACCTTTGTTAATAGACTTTGCAACTCTGGACACTGTTGTAAAGCGTTCTGAGCAACTAAATTTAAAGTGTGCGCAAAACACGGAATGTGTTTCTTACCAAAAGCCAAATCGACGGCCTTAATCATAGATGCTGCATTGTCAGTAACTACAGCCGAAACTCTATCGGTGTTAATATTCCATTCGACACAAGTATTAAGAAGCATTTCAGCAATGTTCTCTGAAGTATTACGCTCAAGTGACTGATATACTCCAAGAGTTATTGAAAAAAAATCAATACCTATACCGAAGTGTGCTGTAATCCCAAGAAAACTTCTCATGCTCATTGTTTCTGTCCACATATCTGTCGTAAGGGTGAGGTTTTCTACATTTTTTATTTTATTTTTGAAAACAGCTGATAATACATCATATTTATCGTCAACCCAGCGAGTTATTGTCGTTTTACTGGGAAGCTTGTAATGCGGCGCAATCACTTTCATCAGATTACGAAAACCCTCATTTTCAACAATCATAAATGGTTGATTGTCCTTACAAAGCATATAAATCAAGGCATTATTTATTTTCAAAAATTTATCGCCACTTTCCGAAAATGAATTTATATGTTCGAAACTCTCTACAATCGACTTTTGACGCTTTAAAGATGGAGGGAGAGGATCATTGATATGGATATCTTCTGTTGATAAGCATATTGAAGCTTTATTTTTCGATTCTATCGTATCAGCTGTACTGGTTGATGGCAGTGACTCAGGGTTGGAGACAGCAGGTTTGGAGACTATTTTAATTGTTTCGCTGTCGACATCGGATGAACTTACATTACTCGTCGCTTGCAAGTTTTTTTTATTTAATTCTAAAAACGCAGCTTTGTGGATATGTTTTACGTGCCCAATCAAGTTTGACGTATTGCCACTCGATTTAATAGATTTTTGACAAAGCTTGCATTTTGCAAGGTTTCCATCTCCTTCAATTTTAGTGAAAAACTGCCACACGTTACTCTTCTTTGGAGGCGCCATCATTTAATCAACTGAAAAAAGAAAACAAAGTAGGTAATGGAAGTATATATTTATCGATTAATTTACCACTCTGTACTGTAGAATCACATCACTATTGACGGAATTCACGACATTCTAAGTAAAAAAAAAGTAAAATAAACGTGATTTAATTTGTTCAAAACAACTTATTAGAGGAATTATTCGTGCAATAGTGCGTGTATTAGTATGAATATTGGGCCAAAATGTTAGAAAACTTAGATTGTTGGTCACACACAAGTTGAGGTTAGGTTAAAAATATTTTTAAGCATAATAACATTATTACATACCTTTTCAACTACGAGCATGGAATTAAATGTTAGGTCAAGCTAGTTTATATTAAAATGCACTTATCACGTATCACTTAATTACTTGTTTAGATTAGTTAGAGTAAATTTCAATTCACAAACAACAAATACCAGCAAACTGCAGCGGGGGAGGGAGGAGCGAGTGGAGTGAGTGAGTGAGTAAACAAAATTATCCAATATCCATTCATTTAACCAATGCAGCCAACCTCAAGAAAAATCAGATAACTTTTTCTCATGGTAACAATTGTTAAA
The DNA here is from genome assembly GCA_949316475.1 of Hypomecis punctinalis. Taxonomy (NCBI): domain Eukaryota; kingdom Metazoa; phylum Arthropoda; class Insecta; order Lepidoptera; family Geometridae; genus Hypomecis; species Hypomecis punctinalis. The sequence goes on from OX438822.1 coordinate 7,183,101, forward strand.
AATTGAAATTATTAAATCAATACCTACTAAGTTATGTGAACTAGAAATATATTATTCGTTAGTTAGCTTTTCCATTGATTCGATGTTTTTAATAAAACCATCGATACATCGAATAGAAAAACATTTGTCAAAACATCGTATCAATCCGATGTATCGAACGGTAAACATCGAATGGATTCAATACATCGATGTTTAGTGAATATCCCTAGCGCAGCCTGCGTAGCCTTCTCGGTGTAGGACGACGAGCTTGAATTGAATTTATTTGCATAGTATACATACGTGTAGCATTCTTACGCTAAGTACATACCCTGCCTAATAGGGCATAGCAAACATTGAAATATTTGTTAAATATTTTAAAAATTACTTACTAAACCTATCTTATTTTAAATATATACTAATAACATAGTAGTACACATTTTACTTACAAAACATAATTACAGATTAGAACTCGTTTGTCATAGATTCGTAGCCTTACTACAAGTTACTATTATTACTATTAAATGTTACTATAATTTAATTTTTTCAGTGAGGTACTCGTCTAAACTGTAATAACATTTGTTTATTAACATTTTTTTTAGATTTTTATGGAAAGTTTTTTCATCATGTTCTTTTTTTAAGTGGGTAGGTAATTAGAGCATTGTATTTTTTATAAGCATGTATTCTGGACCCCTTTTCATAATTTCAAGCTTTGGTTCTGGTGCTATTAGCTGATTTTGTCTTCGGATATTTGTGTTAAAAGTGAAAAGATTTAGGTGTTTTTTTACAAACATTGCTGCTTCTAAAATGTAAATACAAGGTAGTGGTAAAATTTTTTGCTCATTAAATTGGTGTTTGCGCGCGGGACGTCTGAAGATGCCCGTTACGTGAGCACGTCAGCCACTCTGACTATCCCGTCGGGCCCTGGGTAGACTCGTTCGACGATCCCGACGGGCCAGGTGTTTCGGGACAGCTGGCGGTCCACGACCGCGACGACATCGCCGATTTTCAGAAGGCCGTAGTTGCCGGTCGGTTCGCCTCGTACCGTGAGCGAAGGTAGGTACTCGCTCACCCAGCGTCGCCAGAAGGCATCTGCGAGTGCCTGGCTGGCGCGCCATGCTCTTCGATCTGATGCTTGGCAGGGGCCCGTGCTCGGGAGCCCCTTTGACGTCCCCAATAGGAAGTGGTTGGGGGTGAGTTGGTATTATGTAAAAAATAATTAACAATTAGCTTGTATAATAGCAATAAAATTATCTTAAGGTGCAACAAGTTGACGGTACGAACTCAGATTTGGCGTAGCTTAAATAAATCATATCTCAGCTGTATTGCCTGAAGAAGAGATAGATTCAATGATTAACAGTAGATATAGTGCGTGTGCACCCATTGCTATATAATTTTGTTTTTATTTGTTTTAAAATACATAATTATTACCTAACACGGCTGCGTAATACTTGGTAATACCGAATAAGAACCTTAGCTACTGAAATACACTGTAACTATAGATACCAAATAAATGTATTGAATTAATATGGAATTATTGTTTTGTAACTATAGATACCAAATAAATGTATTGAATTAGTATGGAATTATTGTTTTGTAACTATAGATACCAAATAAATGTATTGAATTAGTATGGAATTATTGTTTTGTAACTATAGATACCAAATAAATGTATTGAATTAGTATGGAATTATTGTTTTGTAACTATAGATACCAAATAAATGTATTGAATTAGTATGGAATTATTGTTTTATTTTGGTTTCAAATCGCAATAACCCCCGAATCAAAGTTCATGGCGTCGTTGTCCCTCGTGCGATGCTATCATAATTATTTTTGCTTCCGCGCGAGCACTCGCCTCGCGTTTACTGACACCAAAAACATTGAATTGGCCTATTATCTGAATCTTCTCTGGTCTACGAAGCAAAATGTTTGCCAAACCGACAGATGCGCCGGCTTGAATGGGTTAAATGAAATACCTATCTACTGATACTTCAGCCCTGTGCTTCCACGCAGTACGTAACACGAGCTAGGGCTGCAAGCCTGGCAGGTAATCGCACGCTTACTAATTAGTATTTACAAACCTAAACGTTCGTTCGTTAAGTAAGGACTCGGTAATGGTATCTAACAGTATTCCGTCTTCACTCTGCATACAAACAGTCGGAACGCGAATCATACCTACCCGCCTCGGAGCGGGGTATGCTCTCGGTATGCTAGCCTAGGGTTAGGGTTCCTCGTCTTACTACGAAACCTTAAAAACATCAAAATCAATGTATTTTCACGCGCTCTGTTTCATTTACAACGGAATTTCTTATCAGTGATATTTTTTTTAATTTTACATCGTAATAGATATAGAAACTATACATTGTAAAATATAGATTGATACGCAAGACATTGACATACGTGTAATGGCTCACGCACATCAAGTACCATATTTTTACAGTCAAAATGTTCGGTAGGTACACAATGCTGTACCTACTTCAAGGTCGAGATGCACGAGGATGAAGTACAACATAGTGAACCGAACCGAAACCGTACTTGATGTGCGTGAGTTATTACGCGTAAACATGTCAATGTCTCGAGTATCAAGCTATATTTTACAAGGTATAGAAAGAAGCTCAAGTACTTAGGTAAAAATGTAGGGCCTTACGGACACCTGTAATTTCAATTTACGTGTAAACCTGGGTTGGGGTTAGTACTACTAGGTTAGTGCTACAGTCCTAGTAATAATTATTATATACGCGAAAGTTAGTGAGTATGTATGGATGTTTGTTACTCTTTCACGTACTTAAAGACTGAACGGATTGAGATTAAACTTTGCAATAATAATGCTTATATTGTAAGTAGGTACATCACAATAACACCGTTTATAAAGATATTGCGTGAAACGAAGTTCGCCGGGTCAGCTAGTCTATACATAATGCGCTTAATTTTGAAGTCATGACAGATTTAAAATCACGCCCATAGAATTTGCATTTTGCTAGGATTATACACAATTAGCGACATCTCTTGAAACTTAAGTTAACTATTTTACTAGCGTACCTACTCCAAAATGGGTTTTGCTAGGCGTTGTAAGCTTTCCAGCATGAGTTTACGCTGCCGTGCGAGTACCGAGCTGTACGGCTAGATGTCGCTTTGCGCAATATTCCGACCATAACTTGTCTTCCATCAGCCATGGCGACGTCCCTGCTTGACATAGGCCCCTGTAGACCTCCAATAAGATTGGTTGGTAGCGGCTTGCACCTAGCTAAATCCTGTGGAGTCGTTCACCTTGTTCGTCGATTTCCTATGCTGCGCTTGTCGCTATGTGCTACCGGCAAGGGCAGGTACCTACGTAGGTATAGTCCGCGCCATACAAGTTGGAAGATGTAAAGTTAGCTACAAGCTGCACAATATCCAATCCTGACTGAAGCTCACATAAAGCCGCACGTTGATTGGTTATTTCGCAGCTTGTAGCCAACTTCACATCCTTCAACTTGTTTGGCGCGGCCTATACGTGGTCATCACTCGTGAACCTTTCGACCCATTAAGTACCAAACCAAAAGGAGTCGACACTGCAAGCGTACCCCTCTGCCAAAAGTACGCGACCGGCGGTTATGCTCTTTATATAAATATATCGGTCTGGTTGCGCTCGTGTTGCGTTAACTTTCAGCTAGTGTTAGTTAATTACATTTGTGTGCGTGTAAACTTGCTTGTATTTTGGTTTCTTCACCCCCCCACTGACTTGGTAGACTTCGGGGCTTGGGCGTGTCGACTCCTTTTGGTCGATACTTAATGTTTCGACCCCATGACCATGGATCATCACTTATGACTCCGTCTCCGTGGTATTTGCCCTGCCCACTGCCATTTTAACTTACCAGTGCGCTGTGCTACGAGTATGTCGCTGACCTTCTTTCTTCTACGAATTTAATTTCTGATTCGATCTCTCAGAGACCGAGAATTTTCCTCTCCATTGTGCGTTGGTATTTTTTCATGAACTGTAAAATTAATTAAGTTATAAAAAGATATCGCTAGGATCAATATTTCATTAAATGCATTGGAATTTCTGTCGTACACGAAATAAAAAATCCTGTGGAAACAGTAGTACATAATCGATTGAAATTTTGTATAAGCGACATCTAGCGCGTCAGTAATACATGAGGCGCATGCTTTTCACTTCAAGTGTAGCGCTATCGATATATAAATCGATCGTTGCGACTCGCTGTGCTCGGATAGTTTTGTTTTTATCGTTCATAGTGGTCTACAGTAGTTGTGTGATTCCGTCCTCCATCAGTTGGGCCGGGCCTCTTACGAGACCCCCCCCCGCTGACAGCGAGGCCGCACCCGCAACCGCGTGTTCTTCGTGACGTCACCCGAGCGACCCCTGCACTCCGCCGATCTAGGCGTCGAGAGCGGGGTCGCGCGAGCTGCCGCCACCCACGTGCAGGAGTTCTGCACCCGCCGCCTTCCTCCCCGCTGCCTGCCGTCCAGCCGGACGACTGCCCAGCCGGAGGCCGCGTCGGTCAACCAGCCGCCACCACCCGTGATTCGCCTACTCTCGCGCACCTCTGTCGCGATCGCACTTGCTGGGACCCCCTGGCAGGTGTTGGGATCGCCGAGGAGTGTGGGAGCGGGCACAAGGTAAGCGAGGCGAGTACATATTTCCCCCCCCAACTCTGTTACACCCCCCCTTGCCCGTCACAATGTCCAGTGACTGGGCACTCAACATCTCGTCGTCGAGCGATGATACTGCTCCGACGGGATCTGACCCCCCCACCCCCCCCACTACCACCTTAATGTCGCACCCCCGCACAAGCATAGTATCGGCTACAGTAGGGCATGGCACGGCAACAGCAAGAAAGAATAATGAAGAATTGAAGAACCTGATAAAGCACACCACACACACTGCAACCCAACCGGAGGGACTTATCGTCATCCGCGACCTATATGAGCCCAACAACTCGGCCATAGTATCGGCGTCCAGCCTGGGATTTCGCGCCCCTAGGCAAGGCCGCGGCCGGGCCGGCAGATCGAGATCAGCTGGCAACTTATCCCGCGGTTCCCGCGGCGCATCCACCCCGAGAGGAATAGACATGACGTCATCAGCTGACGACATAGCCAAGCCTAGGAAAAAGAAAAGGGACGTACCGGAGGTCTATGACCAGGAGGACAAAAGGCCTAGGCTTGGCTCGCTGTCCCCCGTCAATCAAGTCAATCAGGAAAAAATACCGCAGCCGCCAACTTGCGTGATTCGGTACAAAAACACGCAAGCACGGCCGCAATCTCCACCGAAAACCGCAACCCAACCGCCAATGACGCCAGAACAAAGAACAACTCAACCACAAACTGGGTCACAGCCGTCAACTTGGCTGACGCAGCACGAGGGACAGTATCAGACTCCCACCAGGCCCACCATTCCGACCACACAACACCACCAGCATCACCAGCAGACGCCGTTTGCACCGGACCAACCGCCAACAAGTTTGGAGCGGGAATCTAGGTCAAACGGCCAAAAAGGTGTCATGCATCCTGCCTCCACTTTGGATCCGTACCACCCTGATGGGAGGCTGCAACCAGTCCCAACAGCACCGCGGACTCAAGCCCTATCCGACGAACCATCGCAGGCCGTACGGAACCTACCACAAGAAGAACTACAGCCGCCGCAAGGGGGGTCCAAGTACCGGCAGGCGGCCGAGGCAGCCGATAAACCGCGCACCCTTATCGCTGAAAACGGAGGACATGCCGAGTATAGTATGGGGCCGGGCACTCACTTCGAGGTACATTATGACCACCAAGCGGGGGTGGTTCTGAGTGGTCCATCGTCACCACTGACACCCCTGCCGCCCCCCCAACCCCCCCTGACTGTACGCGCGCAGGTCCACAGGCCGCCAGAGGGCCTTATTGTTGAAATTCCGCCATCACCGCTGCCTAGGAAAATGGTAGAAAATCAGGGGCGGCAAGGCCAAAAACAGCCCGAAAAGGGTCAAGAGGGGGTACTGGTATACTCCCCCCCCCCACAATCTCACCACTACCATTTTTGCGGGAACCAGGGCCCCAAAATAAGGAAAAAGGAAAAGGAAAGGGGAAAAAGTCGTCGAAAAAGGGCCAAGACGGCGAAGTACCCCCTCCAATAAGGAAATCCCCCCCTCCACCACCGTCGCCGACTAGCCAGGGAAGCAAAGGGGAGACCCTGATGTCCCTGGAGGACCTGGCGACCACAAATAAATACCCAAGGGACGAAGGAATGGACGCGACGTCATACGCGGCCATCGAATCGGTCCCTATCGATGCCGCCCCGATGCCGTCCCCCCCGTCGCCCCCGCCAGAGGCAGCGGCAAACTACGCCCGAGTGTTAGCCGCCCTCGCACCAAAAAAAGGACCACCAGGGCCCGAGAAATTGCCCAAAGAATGCGCAACAAAATCAAATGATGTACATGACATTCGGCCAACCGACACCAACATTCATGACATTCGGCCAACCGGACCGATTTTGAGTAAGAATTCAAAGATGGACAAATATCCTCCGATCAAGGTGTACTGTCTGCCCAATTGGACAGTGCACCTTGCTGAACTGCGCCGCCGATTGGGCCACATCCCAAACTCGAGGCCCATGGATAAGGGCCTCATTTTTAGGGCCAAATCGCCTGAAGAGTTTAGGACCATTCAAAAATATCTGGTGGAGGCGCAAAAATCCGACCCGGCTATCGACTGGATATTCTACAGCCCGGAGTCGGAAAAGCCACTGAAGGTGGCCTTATGGGGCCTCCCCCAAGGAACCGAGCCTGAACTCATCGTTGAAGCCCTGAAGGAGAAAGGCTTCCCAGCGATATTTGCGAGAGGCCTCCCAACCAGACGAGCCAACCAGAAGTGCGTGTACCACATCCAGCTGGAGCACTTAGAAAAGAACCAGCTGGAAAGCCTCTACGCAACGAAAGACCTCCTCAACATGCCGAGGATTATTATAGAAGCATGGAGGGGGTCATCGACGATGCCGCAGTGCCACCGCTGCCAGCAGTTTGGCCACTCATCGGCCAACTGCCATAGAGCTCAGAAGTGTGTGCGATGCTCGGGGCCACACTTCGGCACCGAGTGCCCCATCCCGCTGGAGGCTCCACCGACTTGCGCCAACTGCGCGGGCAAACACACAGCAAACAGCAGAGTGTGCCCTGTGTTCAGGAAAGAGGCGAGGAAGCGCAACATCAGACTGCCCGGCGATCCTCGCCCACCACCCACCGAAGCTAAGCCAACGCAGGGTGGCCCCCAACGACTGAGAGGGGAGTCTCCAGCTCAGCGTAGAGGCCAAGGGAGGCCTCAGGGAGCCTTAGGAGCTTTCTCAGCTCCAGCAAGGGGAGCGGCTCAGGAGGCCCCACGACCGCCAGTACTCGTGACGGCGGCGCCACCGCAACCGCTGCTCTACCCACTCCCAGGATGGGGATGGCCGGCCCTGCCTGCAAGAGACCCCGTAATCATGCCAACCACACTCCAGACCCCAGCCAATATGCCAGCACTGGCTAGAGGCGCAAGTAGAGGGGGAGGTAGGGGCAGAAGCAAGGTGAGAAGAGAAAGGGCCCCACCACTACCACCACCACCACCACAACCGCAACCAGTGTCGTCGACACCACTACCGGCATTCCAAGTGATGCCGGCGTTCACTCCGTTTGCCGACGACACCCAGACGAATCCACCGCAGCAACAACAGCTACCCGTAGCCCAGCTGCAGCCCCTACCCCAGAGAGAGCCAAGGAGAAAAAGGAGCCGAAGCGGAAAAAAGGCAGAGGCTCCCCCACCAACAGCCAACCTGCAGCCACCGCAACAGAAGGCGCAGAAGACAGCCCAAGGGGCCGTACCCCAGGCAACAACCCAGAAAGGGAAACGCCGGGGCGCTAAACAGAGGTCCCTATCTGCGCCTCCGGCAGCAGAGGCCGTGGCCTTGGAAGCAGGAAGGCACTTCGAGCCCATAGAGAAGCCGGCTCCACTCTCTCAAAGGCTTGACCCAAGGCTGAGAGCCAGGCCCCAACCAATCCAACCCACGCAGCAACCACAGATGCTGGGCAGCCGTGGGCCAACAATAATTGGGGCATCAACAGCGCACTTGAGGCCAAGGATACCAGGGGCTCAGCCAGTTCAACCGCAATGGTGGGGCCCTCCACCTCCCCACCCAATGATGCCTGGACCACCACCACCATCAGGGTTCCCCTGCGGCGATGGACACCAACAGCATAGACCAGCTCCAAATCAGAATTTCAATTTCAACCCGAACACGGCCCGCCCACACGGGGACCCCATGGCTACAATCCTGGGGGCCCTGGTGGAGCTAGTGGCTTCCATCGCCGCCGGGGAAGAACCCCGTTCGGCAGCGATGCGCGTAATGGCCTCAATACACAGAGCGTATTATGGATAGTGGCCTTACGCGCATCCTATATTGGAACCCAGGGGGCATTAAAGGAAAAATACCCTCGTTAAGGATGGTCGCCCAGGAGCAAGACGTCCACATCATACTATTAGGGGAGACCAAGCTCACCCCCAGGCATACACTGAAAATGGCCAACTACACTACGTACCGCCGGGACGAAATATCACCGAAAGGGATGCCATACAGAGGAACGGCGGTACTAGTCAGGAAAGACATAATCCATGATAGCCTGGACTTGTTGGACTTTGTGCAGACCAGAACAGTGGGGATAAGAACACTAGTAGCCGGTAAAGAAACAAACATATACGCCGGCTACAGACCCCCACTAGGAGCAAAAGTCAACGAGCAGGACTTTAAAAGCATCTTCAAATTCCAAGGTCCCACGATGCTAGCAGCAGACTTGAAATCTAAACACTTGGCGTGGGGATCCCGCCTGATTACGGACGCTGGAAGGAAATTGTTCAAAATCGCGGAGGACAACGGGTACACCGTCATAGGGCCCGAGTCACCCACTAACATTCCGACCAACCCTAGACACCAGGCGGACGTGCTTGACGTGGTGGTCCACAAGGGGTTTGAGGCGGCAATCTCCATCGAGGTGCTATACGACCTTGATGAACAGCACCTCCCCCTTTTGATAACCGTAGGAGGGTCGACGTCATGCATGGCACCCAGACCACCCAAGAGAATAATAGATTGGCCAAGATACCAGCGAAAAATGATGTCTCTTCAAGTCGGCAAATTGTCAAACGCAGAAGAGGTGGAGAAATGCGCGACCGAGCTGACTGAGGAGATTAAAACAGCACTGGAAGATGCTACCACCTTGAAACCGCAAACCAGTTGGCGTGAAGAACTCCCGTCTCACCTAAGAGCAATGCGCGGACGTAAGCGCGAGCTCAGACAGCGATGGACCCGAACTCGCTGTCCAAGGACGAAGACGGAGTTGAACGCCATCACGGCGAGGCTGACCGAGGAAGTCAAGGTATGGAGAGGGACTGTATGGGACGACCACATCGCACACTGTGACGAAAATAAAGAGAATCTCTACACCCTAAACCGCCGCCTGACCCAGGCTAAAACGGTCGTCTGCCCCTTACTGGATGCCTCAGGGGAACGCCGTTATTCAGCCGCTGAGAGGGCAGAGCTGCTCGCAGACCATTTAGAACGCCAGTTTAAGCTGCACCCTGTCCCATCAGACGCATCAGAGGCCATCAGAGAACACCACCGGCGAGTCGAGAGGGAGGTACAGGAGTACCTTCGGTCCCCGGCGACTCCGTTGGGCGGCCAGGATTTCATTGCCCCAACGGAAGTGGCGAGAGCCGTGAGGAGACTGAAGGCGAAGAAAGCGCCGGGTCACGATGGAATAACAAATGCTGCCCTTAAGGAAATGCCGATGAGAGGCCTGGTTTGCTTGACCCGGCTCTTCAATGGCATTCTTCGCACCGGCCACTTCCCCTCGACATGGAAGACTGGCAAGGTTATCGTGCTGCCAAAGCCTGGAAAGGACTTGAGACAACCTGCCAGCTACCGCCCCATCACTTTGCTTCCACAAATCTCCAAACTGTTTGAGCAGTTGCTGCTGCGGAGAATGCGTCCACATCTGACGCCTAGGAACGAGCAGTTCGGATTCCGCAGTCAGCACTCGACCACGCTCCAGTTGACGAGAGTATTGCACTACCTCGCAGACGAGAGCAACATGGGGCGACGATCCGTCGCCGTGTTTCTCGACGTCGAAAAGGCCTTCGACAGGGTGTGGCACGAGGGCCTCATCCACAAGCTGATGCACACCACAACGCCGCCTGCGCTAGTCCGAGTCGCGGCGTCATCCCTTGCTGACCGTCGATTCTACGTATCCGTCGAGAACGTCGTCTCCGGGTACAGGGGGATCGAAGCGGGAGTACCACAGGGGAGTTGTGCATCACCCGCTTACTACGCTGCCTATACCGACGATATCCCGGTCCTGGAAGACCCAACTCCAGGTGAAAGAGGAGTAATGTTAGCCCTTTTCGCGGACGATAGCGCGTACATCGCTTCGTCCAGAAGAGCGACCATCGCCGCTGGCAGGATACAAAGAGTCCTGGATGTCCTGCCAGAATGGCTGGACAAGTGGCGTGTAGCCGTGAATGTCGGGAAGACGGCCGCCCTTGTGACCGGCGATGCGCATAGGTTCAAACGACCGCCTCCACTGCAGCTTCGCGGACAGGACATCTCATGGGAAAGGAAGGTGAAGTACCTGGGTGTCCTCATTGACTCCAGGCTAAGCATGAGCTCGCAGACCTCACATGCCGTGAATCAGGCGAAGGCTGCTCGAGCTCTGCTCATGCCAGTCCTCCGCTCGAAGCTGCAGCTGAAAACCAAGATAGCCATTTACAAAATGTACATAAGGACGAGGCTAACCTATGCTGCACCGGCATGGTACGCCCTCTGCTCGGCCGAAAGGAAGAAGAGGCTCCAAATCGTACAGAACGTCACGCTGAGGATCATAACGGGAGCGGGTTGGTACGTGCGGAACGACTGCATTGCCCGGGATCTAAAGGCTGAATCAGTGGGGGAGTTTGTTGTCCGACTCGCGCGCAAGATGTACGATCGCGCAGACAACGGACCACACCCCCACCTGCATAATATCGCACCGCACCACGCTAGACCGCCCGACGAGTCCGTACGCAACTGGCTCGCTCTCCCCAGAGACCTACTTCTAGCCGACGCAGAGGAGGAGGAAGATGTTGGCGAAGAGGGTACATAGGCAGCCATATTGATGAGGCCCTGAAAGGGCACCACAAAGCCGCGATGGCCACCCAAGCCAGGATGGCCAACGCACACGGTCCACACCGAGACAGCAGCAGAAGCTGAATCGGAGTAGGGTGAGAAGCACCCACGAAATGCCCCCTGACCAGTGTGTCAGGGCGTCCAGCCCCAGCAAGGAGGGAAACCTCGGACTGGTTCCTGTCTCCGACTGAATAGAAAGGAGGAGAAGACCCGAAATGAAATGAAATGCGCGAAGCGCAAAGTACTTTATACTCAATAAAATCTGTATTTTATCGAGTTTTTTGTGGTTGTAAAAGTATACAAGTAAACTGTAAAAAATGGCAGACACCGCTGTAGCTGCAGAGGCTCCCGCACCAGCGACGCCCGCGAAGAAGCCGAAGGCGTCCGCCGCCGCCGGCGGCGCGAAGAAGCCCAAAGCGAAGCCGACGCACCCGAAGACCTCCGAAATGGTGAACAACGCCATCAAGGAGCTGAAGGAGCGCAGCGGATCCTCGCTGAAGGCCATCAAGAAATACATCGCGGCCCAGTACAAGGTAGACTCCGAGAAATTGGCGCCGTTCATCAGGAAGTATCTGAAGAGCGCCGTCGAATCGGGCGCGCTCATTCAGACCAAGGGCAAGGGTGCATCGGGCAGTTTCAAGCTCGAGTCGAAGTCTTCGTCCGCGAAGAAACCCGCCGCCGCCAAGGCGACGGGCAGATCCGCCGCGAAGGAGAGCGCCGCCGCCAAGACGAAGAAGGCGGCCGCCTCGGCGCCCGCCGCCGGCAGAGGCAGGAAGGCCGCCGCCACCGCCGCCGCTTCGCCCGCAAAATCGAAGGCCTCTGCCGCGACGAAGGACAAGAAGGCCGCCGCCGCCAAGAAGAAGCCCGCCGCCGCGAAGAAGGCCGCCGCGTCCACGCCCGCCAAGGGGAAAAGCGCCGCCGCTCCGAAGGCCAAGAAGACCGCCAGGCCTCCGACCAAGAAGCCGAAAGCGCCCAAGCCGAAGAGGGCCGCGGCCACTCCCAAATCGAAGGCTGCCACCAAAAAAGCGTCCGCCTCCAAGAAGTAATCGGTGCAAGTGCAAGCATGCATGCATGCGTGCATACAGTGGTTGCAGTGTTGTGTGTGTGCCACGGTGTCGTGTGTGTCTCTCTCTTCGTCCACCTGTGTGTGGATGGAGAGCAGCCCTCACGACTCGGACGGACGCACCCACGCCGCGCCATGCCATGCATGCCTTGCTGCTGTCACGCACGCCCGATACGGAGGCTGCTTCTATGCTTGTGCGAGTGGCCAACCAAGCAAGGCTACTCGCCTCGCGACCAAAAAGCCCTTTTCAGCGCTAACATATCATTCAAGAGCGCATCGCGCGCCCACTATGTTTCTAACACACACGATGATTATACCCTTCAGATGTATGTATGTATCTTCTTTCAGTAGGTATTATAGTGCTGCATGCATTGCACCACAAACAAACAGCTAAGAAAGCACCGTACGAACGCAGGGTCCATAATGGTGTAGCCTTATGTACAACAGTATATACATAATAATATTATTAAGTATATACTCGTAGTATCGCCCGACTGCCCGAGACTCATCTCATGACCTCCTCTGCTTAATTACTTACTTAATATTAAAAATACCTATAACCTACTACCTGCGTTGAAACAACAGGTAGGTATATAATTACTAAGTATTAGTTACATAGGTACTTACTTCAATACTCACGTTCTTCATGCACAACAGCTCGCTCGAATCGATGTCGATGTTTCTTTCACCTCACACCTGAAATGATACATACATACATCATTAATGATTAAATTACATATGACTAATAATATTAAATAGAAAAATTATGCATTTATTGTTGTTAATCGGGCCCGCTTCTGATATGCGCGCGCCGAATAACGGCACTCGTCGAGGCGTTACAGTCGCGCCGGAGTGGGGCGCGATTATAAATATAGAAATTGAACGCCTTTCGAGAATAGTCTGCTGTGCACGCTCACGCGGTACGGTGCTTGATTTATACTGTCAGTAAACTAACTCTCGCTCAATCAACATGTCTGGACGCGGCAAAGGTGGAAAAGTTAAGGGAAAGGCAAAGTCTCGCTCCAACCGTGCCGGACTACAATTCCCCGTCGGTCGTATTCATCGTCTTCTGCGTAACGGCAACTATGCCGAGCGCGTCGGTGCCGGAGCGCCCGTTTACCTCGCCGCCGTGATGGAATATCTCGCCGCTGAGGTGCTCGAGTTGGCCGGCAACGCAGCCAGGGACAACAAGAAGACCAGGATCATCCCGCGTCATTTGCAATTGGCGATCAGGAACGACGAGGAGTTGAACAAGCTGCTCTCCGGCGTGACCATCGCACAGGGAGGTGTGCTGCCCAACATCCAGGCCGTGCTCCTGCCCAAGAAGACCGAGAAGAAGGCGTAAGGTGGCTGGCTCTGTCCGTGTTTCGCTCTGCTCGACCGGGCGGGCGCTTGCTGCTACGCTGCGCACATTAATTTGCGCACACAAAAGGCCCTTTTCAGGGCCACAATATATCTCTTACCATATTTTGTACGATACAATATATGGATGTTTCTATGAAAATGACACTTTATTACCGCTCAATAAATTAACGAATGAATTTATATGTTTAGGTAAGTACTTAATTAGGTACCTACTTACAATTGGGTTTGTTAATTTAGCATAACAATTCCAATAAGGAATATTATATATAATATACGCAGATATTGAACAAACACATATAAAATCTATAATTGTTAAAAGTACCTATATACTTTTTACACAATCGTATTTTATAATAATATTAAAGAAGTGCATCTGATGATTTGAAATAACATTTGGAAAACGTATAAACGGTTTTTTCTTCTTTCTCTTTATTTATTATTTGATGACAATTGTTCATAATTATAGTAGGTAGTTATTATTAAAATAGAAATTCATTAGCTGGAGACCTGATTTTAAAAAATAAGCGGGACGGATGATATCTTTGTTGCTTTCTCTGTCTAACAATCGGCTGCTCCGTCATTGGTCGAAAGTAAAAAGGCACACTCGCGGCGGGGCGAGGGAACACTGCTAAGCGCTATAGTCGATTACAGATTCCGTTTTTAATGTCGTGTCTGAAGTCCCCGACACCGACTTCACCGTAGTGGAGCGGAAGAAGAAGAAGCGGCCCGCCGCTTCCTCCTCTCCCCCGCCCCCGTCCAAGGTCCCATGCCCCGCGGCCTCCACCGCCACCCCGTCTCAGCCCGGTCCCTCCAAGAGCCAGAAAGCTCCAAGAGCTCTCACGCTCGTCGAGAAGGACAAATGGCTGTATGTGTCCCGTCGCCTGACCGAACTGGAAATCCCCTTCAAGGGTAAGCCAGTTCGCGAAGGCATCGAAATCTTCGTCCCGACGCCCGATCACTACAGGGCGGCCACCCGCTTCCTTCGCGAGGAACACCTGCATTTCCACATGCAGGCCCTCGAGGAGGAAAAGGTGTACCGCGCGGTGATTCGCGGCATCCCCAAAGAGATCCCCACCGAGGACATCCTATCGGATCTCCTCGCCCAGGGACTCCCCGCCCGACAAGTCCACCGCATGACCAGCGGTAGGACCAAGAAGCAGCTAGACATGGTGCTAGCTGTTCTCGACAACAGCCCGGAGGGCAAGAAGATCGAGCTCATTCGCTCGGTCTGCCGGCTCACCGGCTTCAAGATTGAGGCCCCTCACAAACGGGGCGTCCCGGGGCAGTGCCACCGCTGCCAGCGGTATGGCCACGCAGCGCGATTCTGCCACGCAGAATACCGCTGCGTGAAATGCGCAGGTGCGCACAGCACGTCAGAGTGCTCGCGCACCAAACAGGACCCCACTCCGCCTAGCTGCGTCCTTTGCGGGACCCAGGGGCACACCGCGAATTACCGCGGCTGCCCCATGGCCCCAAAGGCCGTAAAAGGCCAAAACAAGCCAAAGCCCAAGGGCAGACGCCCGACTCGGCCTAATCCTTCCACACAGTCCAAGCTCCAGCTTGCGACTCCCCCTCCCACTTTCGTGGATGCCCCTACCCCGGTAGACAACGCTTGGCAGCGTACAAAGCCCCAACGGGGACCCGCGCCCAAGCCTGAGCTACCGCGCCCACAGACCCAAAACCGCGCCCCGGCGCCCCCCGCCCCCAAAGCCGCCACCAAGGCCGCTAAGCCCGCCCCGTCAGGTGCCGTCGCGAATAGCTCCTCCATGAAGGACTATATCGTCGACTTGGAATTCGCTAATGAATTCCTAACGCACCTCTCCATCGTGGATCCCGCCGAACTCGCCGTATTCACGGCCAAGGTCCGCGCCAACCCCTTCAACACCGCCCAAATCATGGCCGAACACCGCACACTCCTCGACCATCTCAAGGTCCACGGAGCCGCCATGGTTAATCTTCTTAAGACGTACTATGGATAGTACACCCTTAAGAGAAAAACCTCACTCCCTATCCTTGGCATGGTTCAATGCCAACGGCCTCTTCAGTGACCACAAGGACCAACGCGCCTTGATTCACCAATTTGTCTCCACCCATCAGGTGGACATAATGCTAGTGAGCGAGACCTTTCTAAAGCCCAGTAGGAGGGATCCCAAGATCGCCAACTACTCGCTGGTTCGTAGTGACAGGACCACCGCTCCGAAGGGCGGTACCCTGATCTACTACAGAAGGTCTCTCCACTGCATCCCAATAGACACCCCACCCCTCATAAGCCTGGAAGCTTCCTGTTGCCGTATCTCGATGACCGGTCATCAACCCATCACCCTTGTTTCTTGTTATCTCTCTGGTAACAAATCATTCGAAAGAAGCGACTTTGAGTCGCTTCTGTCCCTCAGTAGCGCCGTCATTCTGGCAGGCGACTTCAACAGCAAGCACATGATCTGGGGCTGCAATGCGACCAACCCGAAGGGCAACCATCTCTTCTCCCTCTCCGATGAGCTCAATTTTGACATCATCGCACCCAGCACCCCGACATACTTCTCCTATGACGTTGACCGCAGACCCGACATACTGGACTTGGCGCTTCTAAGGAACGTAACTCTCCAGTTGCGCTCACTAGAAGTGATCCATGAACTCGACTCGGACCACAGACCTGTCTTGATGAGACTAGGCCCTGACCCGACTGACAGACCCACCCGAACCAAGACCGTGGTGAGCTGGGAGCGTCTAGGCTCAGCCCTGGAAGCCATCAGCTCACCCGACCTTGATAGGATCCCTGACAATATAGTCACCCCCGACGACGTTACCCTCTCGGTAGACGCCCTCACTAGCCACCTCCGCACCACTATTCGTGAGTGTTCCAGGCAGATCCCAGTCGAGACCATGGATCGACGCTGGGCCCTGCCGGAGGATGCGAGGGACCTACTGAAGGCCAAACACGCCGCCACTAGGGCATACGACTCTCGTCCCTCCGAAGAGAACAGAGCCACTTTGCGGTATTACGAGCGTGCCGTAAAAAACCGCATAAGTGAACTCCGTAATCAGAGGTGGGAGAGCCTGCTTTCGGAGATCCAGCCAACCCACCAGGCATACTGGCGGCTGGCTCGAACTCTGAAGTCTGACGTAGTGACAAACATGCCACCCCTCACCCGTCCCAATCTACCTCCTGCTTTCGAGGATGCGGACAAGGCCGAGTGCCTGGCCGACAGCCTCGAAGCGCAGTGCAGCCCCAGCTTAGACTTGGTCGACCCTGCTCACCTCGATACGGTGAACAGAGAAGTCGAAGAAAGATCCTCCGTCCCCCCCACTGATACCCTCGAGCCTGTCACGGCCTCCGAGGTCGAGTCGATCATCAAGGGCCTCCACGCCAGGAAAGCCCCCGGTGCCGACGGCATCAGTAACAAAGTGCTCAAGCACTTCTCCGTCTCACTTGTATGTCTTCTAGTCAGCATCTTCAATGCGGCTATGAACAACTGCATGTTCCCCGAAACATGGAAGTCCGCCGACGTCATCGGCATCCATAAGCCCGGCAAGAAGGCTACCGAGCCCTCTAGCTACCGTCCCATCAGTCTCCTCAGTACCCTGGGGAAGATCTACGAGCGCATCCTTCTGAAGCGCATCTGGTCCCACATAAAGGACAACAATCTCCTTCCCAACGAGCAGTTTGGCTTTAGGGCCAAACACTCTTGTGTTCAACAAGTACACCGCATCACGGAGTACATTCTCGAAGGCTTCAATAAGAAACCCAGTCACGGTTATCTTGTCAAGCCCAAGCCTCAGGGGACCGTAGCGGTCTTCCTGGACGTAGCGAAAGCTTTCGACAAAGTCTGGCACAACGGCTTGGTCTACAAGCTGTTCGCCAAGAAATTCCCCGACCGACTTGTATTTATAATACAAAACTTTCTCTCTTGTCGAAAGTTCTCCTACAAAGTCGAGGGAGCTCGCTCGGCCCCCCGCCCGATCTCTGCTGGAGTCCCTCAAGGCTCAGCAATGGCCCCCGTTCTCTACTCGCTCTATACGAGCGACATTCCTCGTTCTCCCAACGTTGAGCTTGCGCTCTTCGCGGATGACACCGCTCTCTATTCTAGAGGCTGGAAAAGGAACGTTCAGATGCTCGATATCCAAAGAGCTCTCTCTAAGCTCGGTGACTGGTTCAAGAACTGGGCCATCACTGTCAATCCCGACAAAAGTGCAGCCATGTACTTTCATCCCGAAAAGCTCAGGAGCAATCCGCGTAAGCAACTCACGCTTAACGGAAAGCCTATCCCTTGGGCCCCTACGGCCAAATACCTTGGCGTGACCCTTGATCGACAACTCAACTTCTCCAAGCACATTCAGATTGTCCGCAACCGTGCGGCCTTCTTCTTAGGACGACTCAGTCCTCTCCTCAATGCGCGCAGTAAAATGTCCCTTAGAAATAAGGTGACAATTTACAAAACGTGCATTCGCCCCGTTATGACCTACGCTTCCGTGGCCTTCGGTCACGCTTCCTCCATCGACCTGAACAAGCTTCAGGTCATCCAGAATAGGTTCATCCGCAAAGCGGTCGGAGCTAGCTGGTTTATGCGAAACTCTGACCTGCATTGCGACCTCGAACTCCCCTCCATTACCCAGTACATCAAGTACACTTCTCGCCGCTACTTTGATAGGGCTCCTCATCACCCCAACCCACTCGTAGTCCAAGCTTCGGACTACACGCCAGACACTACACACCCACCTCCTCTCCGTCGCCGCCCCAAACACCTCCTGGGCGACCCGGATGACCCCATCGCCGTAGTCACCTCTGCGGCGCTGGGGTCACCCGATCCGACAGCTCCCTGCAACAGGAAGTATTCCGTATTTGGTATAGGCGCCGGTTACCAAAGGCACACAGTCAGACACCGACCCCGCCGGCGAGGTCGAGGACCCTCAGGATCTGTTAGAAGATCGGTTAGATTCTCTCCAAATAGTCAATCAGCTCAACCTATTAGGGCCACAGGGCACACCCCTTCTGGGGTGCCCGGGCAAGTCTGATCTCCCTCGCCGGGTGACGGCCCAAGCCGAGGTCCGTACCTTCTCAGGTGCCCTTGCGCTAGTCACCCTATAACCTTATCTTAGGGCTCAGCCGCCTTCTGCGCTCGCCCATGCCCGGTAAGCTGTAGAGGCCTCAGAGGCCAACAGCTCTTAGTCATTCAAAAAAAAAAAAAAAAAAATGTCGTGTCACTCGCTTACCGACAGCCGACGGTGCAGTACAGTACAACCTAGTGTTCAATCTACGATTCTACAATGCCGCCCAAGACTAGCGGAAAGGCCGCCAAGAAATCCGGCAAGGCTCAGAAGAACATCTCCAAGACCGATAAGAGAAAGAAGAAGCACAAGAGGAAGGAGAGCTACGCCATCTACATCTACAAGGTGCTCAAGCAGGTCCACCCGGACACCGGTATCTCCTCGAAGGCCATGTCCATCATGAACTCGTTCGTGAACGACATCTTCGAGCGCATCGCCGCCGAGGCGTCCCGTCTCGCACACTACAACAAGCGCAGCACGATCACGTCGAGGGAGGTGCAGACCTCCGTGAGGCTCCTGCTGCCCGGCGAGCTGGCCAAGCACGCCGTCAGCGAGGGCACCAAGGCGGTCACCAAATACACCAGCTCTAAGTGAGCGAAGCGACGCGACGTTGCTAGCCAACAGTGCGATCCTATGCGCACACAAAAGGCCCTTTTCAGGGCCACAAAACATTTCTATATTATAATGCATATCTAATGCGACATAATATATGTTTCTAATCTGAACACTGCACGTTCCAAACTCAAACGCCACATAAATGGCTTATTATGATGAACGACTATCGAAGTTTGATTTATTCATAATATACTTAAAATTAGAGGGTACCTTACCTATATAATTATGTGTACGCAGGTACGAGTTTCTTTTATTTCGATACAATTTATTAAATATATCTATCACGCGATGAAAGGTGAGTAAGTAAAATGGGTTAATTGAATGAATAAATAATATAGATTTATGTAGACTAAATATGAATGTTACATATTTGTTTTTTCACGACGATGATGATTATATAGGTAGGTACCTAAGTGATTTTATTGTGGCCTTAATGCCGTCATGGTGAATTTTTTTTTTTTTTTTTTTTCTCCTCGTTTT
This sequence comes from Hypomecis punctinalis, assembly GCA_949316475.1. NCBI lineage: Eukaryota > Metazoa > Arthropoda > Insecta > Lepidoptera > Geometridae > Hypomecis > Hypomecis punctinalis. The sequence goes on from OX438822.1 coordinate 7,202,798, forward strand.
TTAATAATTCATTAAAGTAAAAATTACCTACTACATCTATTATGATGGTACTGGTAGTATGGAGAAGCGTAACACCAGAGCTGTCAAACGGCCGGCCCCCTCCTGCACCCCGCGCCCCGCACCGCCGGAGACCATGTGAGTGAGCGAGAGATCCGATAGTACCACAGAATATTTTGTATAAATAAAGCGGGACGCGGTGTCGCTGTTTAACACATTCGTGCACAGACCGTAGTCGCCGCTCGTGCTCTCATTACTAACTAACTCTCGTTCGTCAAGTGAACAATGGCACGTACCAAGCAGACTGCCCGTAAATCGACCGGTGGTAAGGCGCCGCGCAAGCAGCTCGCCACCAAAGCTGCGCGCAAGAGCGCACCCGCCACCGGTGGAGTGAAGAAGCCCCATCGCTACAGGCCCGGCACCGTGGCTCTCCGCGAGATCCGTCGCTACCAGAAGAGCACCGAGCTCCTGATCCGCAAGCTGCCGTTCCAGCGTCTGGTGCGTGAAATCGCACAGGACTTCAAGACCGATCTGCGTTTCCAGAGCTCCGCTGTAATGGCTCTCCAGGAGGCCAGCGAAGCTTACCTGGTCGGTCTGTTTGAAGATACCAACCTTTGCGCGATTCACGCCAAACGCGTCACCATCATGCCGAAGGATATCCAATTGGCGCGCAGAATCCGTGGTGAGCGCGCCTAAGAAGGCCTCTCGCCCTCTTGGTCAACGCCGCCGGCCGGATTTGTTTGATCATAAAAAGGCCCTTTTCAGGGCCACACACGATTCATTGATGCAAATTAACATGTTTCACAACCGATAACACTGCAGGGCGTAACAGCTATTAACTATCTCTATGATATAGAATAAAATCTTACTAAACCAAAGTATTGGCTTTTATCAACATAAATACCTATGTAGCTTTTATGATGTCAAATAATCAAGGAATGAATAAATATAAGTAATGCTTAGATTAATGTAGAATCAGTTGAAGAATATAAGTAAGTAAGTACTTACCTATAATTATATTATTATACCTAATTGATAGAAACAAAGTCGTAGGATAATTAGATTACCTGAATAATAATTGATAGATTATATTGCATTGGTTAAAAACACAACGCCAATATATGTAATTTCTTCTCTCTGTCTCACCACAAAACAATAGCTAGATGACGACAGTATAATATGATTTTTTTTTTTTTTTTTTTTTTTCGTTCAAATTAAATAATTATATGATAATAAATATATACATAATATTATGTGAGTAAATAGATATTAAACATTTGACACAAATAAAAATACAAATACATAGTTACCGAACTCCAACGCGGCATCATCGTTGCTCTTCACCCCGCTCCGTTCCCCTCGGTCGCTCGGTCCGTCTCTATCGGTATACATGCTGTCTCGCGCGATGCTATCGTTCGAGTTTTGTATAAATATAAGAGTGCCGCGCGGTTCAAAAAAGGTTCCAGTCGTACGCCGTTAGCGCCAGCGCTCGCGGCTCTCTGTGTTATTCGTATTCTACAACAGTTCACCGAACAAGATGACCGGTCGCGGCAAGGGAGGAAAAGGTCTGGGGAAAGGTGGCGCCAAGCGTCACAGGAAAGTGCTTCGCGATAACATCCAGGGTATCACGAAGCCCGCCATCCGTCGTCTGGCGCGCAGAGGCGGAGTGAAGCGTATCTCCGGTCTGATCTACGAAGAGACCAGAGGTGTGCTGAAGGTGTTCCTCGAGAACGTGATTCGTGACGCCGTCACCTACACCGAGCACGCGAAGAGGAAGACCGTCACCGCCATGGACGTGGTCTACGCTCTGAAGCGTCAGGGTCGCACTCTGTACGGTTTCGGAGGCTAAGCAGCTGTCAGCAGCATACATTGACGTACACCAACGTAACAGCGTCGGTTGTTCATCATTTGTGAAAAAAAGGCCCTTTTCAGGGCCGCAAAAATTTCAAATGCTACAATATTATGATGCGCAATGTTTCTATACGATGACACTAACTAACAAAAGTCAACCGACATACACCTGCCTAGTATTCTACATTACTTACCTACTTGAAAGTACCTAATGAAACTACTATAATTATAGTAAAACAATAAGTTAACACTTGCCTACATTATTATGTAGGTGTTCCAAAATTTTAACGCTTATAATTATGTAATAAGTACATGATATAATTATAATTCATTTTCATACACATACCTAATATGCCTGTTAATAACATCAAAACTGCGTTATAACTTACTAACTAGCGATCAAAAGTATAGGCAGGCAGGCAAGTAAGCGGCTTTGTGTAGGTACGTATTTCGTGCGTGCGCGCGTTACATAGCCGGGCGGGCGTGTGAAATGAATGGATACTAACATTATGAATAAGTCAAATCTGGCGTAGTTTTATTTGAAAGTATTCGTTCTACGTTAAGCTTAATTTAATACCTATATCAAAATTATAATAAATTCAGTGCGAGAGCGAATGGCCACACGGCAAAGTGATGGTCAAAAGTTTTATTTAACTACATTTACGCGCGCCTCATTCCGATTTTGTGTGTGATTTGAACGTATACCTAGGCCCTTGACATTTCTAATATTGTGCACTATGTGAATAGCACATTATACAAATTTATAGAGTTTAAACTAAAACACAATACTAAATTAATGTAAGAAAAATTAATGCGTCTATCCAGTTCGAAGGTATGGCATCGCGCTGAACTGTTCGTACGAAACTGTTGAAGCTGTTTTACGAGCATCAAAAAATCGATCGTTTTACACTATTAAAACGAGAAAATTTTAACTGTTTTTATGTTATATAATAAAAACGATATCTTTGAGGTTTAAATATCGTGGAAAAAGAAAGAAATCAATAGATTTTATAGAGAAAATACAATTTTAAACATGACCCGAGCTACTCGGCGACCCGGGTGGTGCGAATTAATCCCTCTATCGCTTCATGTGTACAGATTAGGCTCGATCTAGTATGTCAAGCGTACGGTCACGTTCAAAATGTAGCACTAGAAAAGTGTCAGCCGCGCGGTTCAATATTAAAATGATGAAAAAATACTATTTAATGAGACTGATGTTAGTGAAAACTCACGAGCGTTGTTACGAGAAATCGTCTCTAGACTGTGGTGTTCTCTTTACGGTAAAGTTTCCAAACTATACCCCCTATACGGCAGCGCCATTATTTTTTTGGACTCGCTACGCTCGGATAGTTTTCTTTTATCGTTCATAGTGGTCTACAGTAGTTGTGTGATTCCGTCCTCCATCAGTTGGGCCGGGCCTCTTACGAGACCCCCCCCCGCTGACAGCGAGGCCGCACCCGCAACCGCGTGTTCTTCGTGACGTCACCCGAGCGACCCCTGCACTCCGCCGATCTAGGCGTCGAGAGCGGGGTCGCGCGTGCTGCCGCCACCCACGTGCAGGAGTTCTGCACCCGCCGCCTTCCTCCCCGCTGCCTGCCGTCCAGCCGGACGACTGCCCAGCCGGAGGCCGCGTCGGTCAACCAGCCGCCACCACCCGTGATTCGCCTACTCTCGCGCACCTCTGTCGCGATCGCACTTGCTGGGACCCCCTGGCAGGTGTTGGGATCGCCGAGGAGTGTGGGAGCGGGCACAAGGTAAGCGAGGCGAGTACTTATTTCCCCCCCCAACTCTGTTACACCCCCCCTTGCCCGTCACAATGTCCAGTGACTGGGCACTCAACATCTCGTCGTCGAGCGATGATACTGCTCCGACGGGATCTGACCCCCCCACCCCCCCCACTACCACCTTATTGTCGCACCCCCGCACAAGCATAGTATCGGCTACAGTAGGGCATGGCACGGCAATATCAAGGAAGAATAATGAAGAATTGAAGAACCTGATAACCACACACACCACACACACTGCAACCCAACCGGAGGGACTTATCGTCATCCGCGACTTATATGAGCCCAACAACTCGGCCATAGTATCGGCGTCCAGCCTGGGATTTCGCGCCCCGTGGCAAGGCCGCGGACGGGCCGGCAGATCGAGATCAGCCGGCAACTTATCCCGCGGTTCCCGTGGCGCATCCACCCCGAGAGGAATAGACATGACGTCATCAGCTGACGACATAGCCAAGCCTAGGAAAAAGAAAAGGGACGTACCGGAGGTCTATGACCAGGAGGACAAAAGGCCTAGGCTTGGCTCGCTGTCCCCCGTCAATCAAGTCAATCAGGAAAAAATACCGCGGCCGCCAACTTGCGTGATTCGGTACAAAAACACGCAAGCACGGCCGCAATCTCCACCGAAAACCGCAACCCAACCGCCAATGACGCCAGAGCAAAAAGCAACTCAACCACAAACTGGGTCACAGCCGTCAACTTGGCTGACGCAGCACGAGGGACAGTATCAGACTCCCACCAGGCCCACCATTCCGACCACACAACACCACCAGCATCACCAGCAGACGCCGTTTGCATCGGACCAACCGCCAACAAGTTTGGAGCGGGAATCTAGGTCAAACGGCCAAAAAGGTGTCATGCATCCTGCCTCCACTTTGGATCCGTACCCACCTGATGGGAGGCTGCAACCAGTCCCAACAGCACCGCGGACTCAAGCCCTATCCGACGAACCATCGCAGGCCGTACGGAACCTACCACAAGAAGAACTACAGCCGCCGCAAGGGGGGTCCAAGTACCGGCAGGCGGCCGAGGCAGCCGATAAACCGCGCACCCTTATCGCTGAAAACGGAGGACGTGCCGAGTATAGTATGGGGCCGGGCACTCACTTCGAGGTACATTATGACCACCAAGCGGGGGTGGTTCTGAGTGGTCCATCGTCACCACTGACACCCCTGCCGCCCCCCCAACCCCCCCTGACAGTACGCGCGCAGGTCCACAGGCCGCCAGAGGGCCTCATTGTTGAAATTCCGCCATCACCGCTGCCTAGGAAAATGGTAGAAAACCAGGGGCGGCAAGGCCAAAAACAGCCCGAAAAGGGTCAAGAGGGGGTACTGGTATACTCCCCCCCCCCCACAATCTCACCACTACCATTTTTGCGGGAACCAGGGCCCCAAAATAAGGAAAAAGGAAAAGGAAAGGGGAAAAAGTCGAAGAAGGGCCAAGACGGCGAAGTACCCCCTCCAATAAGGAAATCCCCCCCTCCACCACCGTCGCCGACTAGCCAGGGAAGCAAAGGGGAGACCCTGATGTCCCTGGAGGACCTGGCGACTACAAATAATTACCAAAGGGACGAAGGAATGGACGCGACGTCATACGCGGCCATCGAATCGGTCCCTATCGATGCCGCCCCGATGCCGTCCCCCCCGTCGCCCCCGCCAGAGGCAGCGGCAAACTACGCCCGAGTGTTAGCCGCCCTCGCACCTAAAAAAGGACCACCAGGGCCCGTGAAATTGCCCAAAGAAGGCAAGAACGTTAATATTCATGACATTCGGCCAACCGACACCGACATTCATGACATTCGGCCAACCGGACCAATTTTGGGAAGTCAAGAATCAGAGCCCAAAGGGTACCCGCCCATTAAAGTTGTGTGCCTGCCCAATTGGCCCAAGCACCTTGAAGAGTTGCGCCGCCGGATAGGGCACATACCAAACGCGAGGCCTATGAATAAAGGCCTCATTATTAGGGCCAAAACGGCCAACGAATTCAGGGAAACTCAAAAGTACCTGATCGAGGTCGAAAAAGCGGACCCGGCCGTGGACTGGTTCTGCTACAGCCCAGAGTCGGAGAGGCCCTTGAAGGTGGCCTTATGGGGCCTCCCTGAAGGCACGGATCCGGGACTTATAGTGGAGGCCCTCAAGAAAAAGGGCTTCCCTGCTATCTTTGCCAGAGGCCTTCCAACACGAAGAGAGAACCAAAAGTGCGTATATCACGTGCAGATAGAGCACTTAGGGAAGGAGCAACTGGAGGGCCTCTTCCAAACTAAAGAGCTCCTCAATATGCCCAGAATAATTATCGAAGCATGGAAGGGGCACTCCACGATGCCGCAGTGCCACCGGTGTCAGCAGTTCGGGCACTCCTCGGTGAACTGCCACCGCCCTCAAAAATGCGTGCGATGCGCAGGGCCGCACTTTGGGACAGATTGCCCCCTACCAATTGAGGCCCCTCCATCCTGCGCAAACTGCGCGGGTAAACATACCGCCAACAGCCGCCAGTGCGCGGTATTTAGAAAAGAGGCGAGGAAACGCAACATCCGACTGCCCGGAGATCCTCGCCCCCCAGCGGAAGACATGGCGCCACAGGGGCGAGCTCAGCGCCCCAGAGAAGTGTCTCCAACTCCAGCCCAACGAAGGGGCCCAGCTAGAGAGGCCCGAGAGCCCCAACCGCCACCGCCACCCTTCGTAATACCGACACCCATACAGCCAAGACTGTACCCGCTACCTGGATGGGGATGGCCAGCACTACCCACAGGAGGCGGACTTGCCCCACCAACGACATTACAACCACCAGCCAACTTACCAGCTGTGGCAAGGGGAACAAGCCGTGGAGGAGTGAGAGGCAGGAGCAAGGCTAGAAGAGGAGGAGCCAAGGCCCCTCCACCGCAGCCCCCACCACCGATAGCATCAACACCCCTGCCGGCATTCACTAATCTGCCGGCATTCGTGCCCTTTGCAGCGGAGGCCCCACAAGTTCCACAAGCCCCGCAGCAACTACAGGCCCAACCGCAACCATTACCGCAGAGAGCCCAGCGCAAGCGAAGCCGCAGCGGTAAGAAAGAGGAGAAGCTACAGGCCCAGCCTAGCCACCCTACAACGCAACCTCAACCGCCACCGAAGGCGGCCCCCACTGCCCAACCGACTAAACCCTCTGCGCCACCCCAGAAAAATAAGCGCAGGGGCAAAAAACAGAGATCCCTCTCGGCACCGCCACCAGCGGTAAGACCGGTGCAACCTCCACCCGGCATGGATGCCAACGTGCACTTTATACCGATCTCAGCGGCGCCCCCAGCAGAGATCAGAAGGGATCCGAGGGGGTACAAGCCCAATCCATTCCAACCACAGCATCTTCAGGGCAATAGGGGACAGGAAATGGCAGGGCCGTGGCCTAGGATGCCTGGGGCACCACCACACATGCTACCACCTATGCAACCTCCAAGATGGGGAACTGCACAATTTCCCCAGATGCAGATGCCGACGCCACAGCTGGGAGCACCCCCTGGGTACCCCTGCGGCCCAAGAATAATGAGACCACCAATCCCAATACAACCTCACCGCCAGGAGGCGGTGAATCAAGCTCGTCCATACGGGGACCCCATGGCCACAATCCTGGGGGCCCTGGTGGAATTGGTAGCGTCCATCGCCGCAGGGGAGGAACCCCGAACAGCAGCGATGCGGGTAATGGCCACAATACAAGGCGCCTTTTATGGATAGTGGCATAACCCGCATTCTATACTGGAACCCAGGGGGAGTAAAAGGGAAGGTGCCAGCTCTAAAGCTGCTTGCCCAAGAGCAAGACCTCCACATTATTCTCCTGGGCGAAACGAAACTGAAGCCAGGTATGAAGCTCAATATATCAAACTACGCCACGTACCGCCGAGACGAAAAATCACCCAAAGGACAGGCATACAGGGGAACGGCGGTACTTGTGAGGAGAGACCTAATTCATGAGGAGTTGGACCACCTGAGCTTCGAACAGACTAGAACCGTGGGGATCCGAACGAAAGTAGGCGGTAGAGAGACGAACATCTACGCCGGCTACAGGCCCCCCGGAGATAGAATGGTCAACGCACAGGACTTCAGGAAAATCTTCGACAGTAAACAGCCCACCCTGTTGGCAGCCGATCTGAATGCCAAGCACCTGGCGTGGGGGTCCCGCCTGATATCCATGTCCGGCGCGAAGATGTTTAAGATCGCCGAAGAGAACGGGCTCACGGTCATTGGGCCTGAATCTCCAACAAACATCCCGACCAACCCCAGACATCAGGCGGACGTGCTCGACGTCGTCGTACACAAGGGGATGGAGGTAGCAATCTCCATAGAGGTCTTGTACGACCTCGATGAGCAGCACCTCCCCCTTCTGATTACCGTCGGGGGCGAACCGTCGGCAAGAATGCCCAGACCACCCAGGAAGCGGATTGACTGGCTTGGCTACCAACAGAGGTTACTGTCCCTTCAGGTCGGCAAACTGGCTGCAGCAGAACAGGTGGAAGAATGCGCAACCGAGCTGACCGAAGGAATAGCAGCAGCCCTGGAAGAAGTGACTACCCTAGTACCACAGACCGGATGGCGTGAAGAACTCCCCAGACACCTGAGAGCAATGCGTGGATGCAAGCGCGAGCTCAGGCGGCGATGGGCCCGAACTCGCTGCCCGAGGACGAAGAGGGAGTTGAACGCCATCACGGAGAGGCTGTCAGATGAGGTCAAAGCCTGGAGAGGCGCCGCATGGGACAACAGAGTCGACCAGTGCCAAGAGAATATGAACGATCTGTACAGCCTCAACCGACAACTGACCCAGGCAAAATCAGTAGTTTGCCCTCTACTAGACGCATCGGGCAAGCGCTGTTATTCAGCCGCAGAAAGGGCAGAGTTGCTAGCGAACCACCTGGAAAACCAGTTTAAGCTGCACCCTGTCCCATCAGACGCACCAGAGGCCATCAAGGAACACCATAGGCGAATCGAGAGGGAAGTGAAGGAGTATCTTCAGACCCCGGCACCTCCGTTGGCAGGCCAGGACTTTATTGCCCCAACGGAAGTAGCAAGAGCCGTGAGGAGATTGAAGACGAAGAAGGCGCCGGGTTACGACGGAATACCGAACGCCGCCCTTAAGTGGATGCCGATGCGAGGCCTGGTTTGTCTGACCCGGCTCTTCAACGGCATACTTCGTACAGGACACTTCCCCTCGATATGGAAGACTGGCAAGGTCATCGTGCTGCCCAAGCCAGGCAAAGACCTGAGACAACCTGCCAGCTACCGCCCCATTACTCTTCTACCGCAGATGTCGAAGCTGTTTGAGCGGTTGCTGCTGCGGAGAATGCGTCCCCACCTGAAGCCCCGGGACGAACAGTTCGGATTCCGCACGCAGCACTCGACTACGCTCCAGCTGACAAGAGTCATACACCACCTCACAGATGAGCTCAACATGGGGAGACGGTCCGTCGCCGTGTTCCTCGACGTCGAAAAGGCCTTCGACAGGGTGTGGCACGAGGGCCTCATTTTCAAACTGATGCACACCACGGCGCCGCCCGCGCTAGTTCGAGTCGCGGCGTCATCCCTTGCTGACCGCCGATTCTTCGTATCCGTCGAGAGCGCCGCCTCCGGATATAGAGGAATCGAAGCCGGAGTACCACAGGGGAGCTGTGCGTCACCCGCCTATTATGCTGCCTACACTAATGACATACCGGTCCTGGAAGAACATGAACAAATTCCAGGTGAAAGGGGAGTCACACTAGCCCTCTTCGCGGACGACAGCGCGTACATCGCGTCGTCCAGGAAAGCGACCATTGCCGCAGGCAGGATACAGAGAGTCCTAGATATCCTGCCGGAATGGCTGGACAAGTGGCGCATAGCCGTCAACGTGGGGAAAACGGCCGCCCTTGTGACCGGCAGCGCACTTAGGTCCCAGAAACCGCCTCCGCTGCAGCTTCGAGGACAAGACGTCAAGTGGGGAAATAGTATCAAGTACCTGGGCGTCCATATCGACTCCAAATTAAAGATGAGCTCGCAGACCTCACATGCCGTGAATCAGGCGAAGGCTGCTCGAGCTCTTCTGATGCCGGTACTGAGATCGAAGCTGTCGCTAAAAACCAAACTGGCAATATACAAAACCTATATCCGCACGAGGCTGACCTATGCTGCGCCGGCATGGTACGCCCTCTGCTCGGCCATTAGGAAAAAAAGAATCCAGACGGTACAAAACACCACACTGAGAATTATCACGGGAGCCGGCCGGTACGTACGTAACGACCGCATCGCCCGCGATCTTAAAGCCGAGACAGTGGGGGAGTTCGTTGTCCGACTGTCGCGCGGCATGTTTGACCGCGCAGACAACGGACCACACCCCCATCTGAACAATATCGCCCCGCTCCACGCTCGACCTCCAGACGTACGTACCTGGCGAGCCCTCCCTAGAGACCTCTTAACGGCCGATGCAGAGGAAGAAGAGGAGGACGAAGGAGAGGGCATGTAGGCAGCCATTAAAATGAGGCCCACCAACAGGATCCACAGGATTCACATTGCCAAGATGGCTTCCGAAACAAAGAAGTCCAATGTAATTTAACCGACACGGTACAGGCTCAACACCGTACCGTCTGAGGGAGGGAAGAGTTGCTAAAACCACCTCCCCCACATTGCCCCCTGGGCAGTGTCCCAGGGCGTCCAGCCCCAGTAAAAAGGAAGATCCTTGAAGCTGGTACCTGACTCCGACCAGAATATGGGGAGGAGAAGAACCACGAAACGAAACAATTATTTTTTTTTTTTTTTTTTTGGGCCTGCCTTGGCTGGTCTCGAGCTCCGCTGCTCCCAGCCACAGGAGGCCTACAGTTTTTCTGTAAACCGCGACCACGGGCGGGGGTCGGGCCCTCGCGGGTCCCCCCCCACCCCCGCAGCGATCGAGCGCCTGCAGAAAAACGCGTCCTCGCTTGCGCCGCCGACCGCGTGCCCGCTCCGTCTGCTAGCGACGTCGAGCGGGTGGACCCGGCGCGCCGCGCCCATGCACCGAGCCCATCGTGAGCCCCGTGCCCCAGCTTCGGCCGCCTGCTGACCTGACATTTGCCCCGCAAATGTCGACCTAGCCGCGGCCGCCCTGGCTTAATCTTTTGTGGGGAGCGATCACGCCGCCGGCTGTCGCGCCCGGGCGCGCACCACCCCCGGAACGAGCACCGCCAACCCCACCACACTGCAACCACTTCAGCGACGCGTCGAGCTTGCTCCGTGTCGCTGAGATTTTTCACCTGCAAGACAACCAGCGCCGGGCTAGAGCGGCCACCCCCAGCCGTTTCTAACGAATAACACTATCGGCCGCTCGCCCGGCGCACCGGCGCGCCATTGAACACCCTTGCTTCGACTGAGAGCCGCATGGCTCGCGACCCGACGGAGTGCACGCCATCGGGCACGAAACCCACCGGCCCTCGGCCGAAACGAAGACCACCAAGACGCGCCGCATTTCGAAGTCAACATCGGGGTGAGGTTCGCCTCCCCCGACCCCGGATTGACCCCCATTGATTCCAGGGGCGGGTGCAAGACACCCCCCCCACCCCATCGGCCCAAGCGCACACGGCGCCTAGCCGACTTGGACTGACGCTGAGGGACTGCTGATGTTTCGCTCCCGAAGCAACCCCGCCGCGGCCCGCTCCGCCAACTCGTGTACCCTACACAGAGTGTGTGCGAAGCCGGCCGCCTACCACCTGACACGACCACGCGCCTCTTGATCTCGATCGGGGCGCGTTTACTGGACTGACCACGCGCATCGCGCCTCACCGGACCCCATCTCGCGACGCCCAAGCGTCGCGATGCATGTAACCCAGCCGCTGCTGTCGCCTAGGCGACGCGCGGCCGTACCGGACTCTGCCTCAACGCGAGTCCGCACCCCAACCAAACTGAAGCCTGCGCCTAGAGGCGCGCACGGACCAGCCCGAGTAGGCGTCGCTCCCGCCTTACGCGGTGAGCCCGACGCCGCTCACGCATTGTCGTCGACCAACGCGCTCGACGACCGCAACCCAAGGGGATGTTAGAGACGCGAGGCCTGGCTCGCGCGCGGCGGCGCGCTTGAGCCGGGCTAGCGATCCCACTCCCCATCCGCATCGCTGCAAGCCCCGACAGTTCGAGAGAGCCCCGCTCCGCGCTTCAGTCGGTCTTGGTCGAGTGTAACTCCCGGACTGACCATTCGAAGCTGCGTTCACTGTACGGACAAGCCACCGGACCCGACGTGCGTCACGTCACCACATCGAAGAGGAGGAGATGCCGCCTGCATTTGCATTGTGCAGGTCGTGAGGACTCCGAATCCTAGATGCATTGCAACCTAATATCAGTAGATGATAAAAATTTCAACATTTAACTAAATGCCATGACGGCAGATGGACGTCTGCCAGAATGGCGGGGCGAGGGCGCTGAGAGATGCCGCCCGACCTCGCGGTCGGGATTGGGTACTCGCGCCCTCCCTTTCATTGCCCTACACCCCATGTGGTGTAGCGTCCAGCCCCGGTAAGGAGGTTCGCCTCGAAGCCGGTCTCCTGACTCCTATGTACCCTCTTCAAGGGACAGGAGGAGAAGAGCCACGATACGATACGATTATTTTTTTATTATTGTTAAAACAAGGTTTAACTCGATAATTACTTGAGTTTCTCTATTTTTGAGTGTTCATATATAAACCCTAAATTTAAAAAAAATGGCCGACACCGCCGTAGCTGCAGAGGCTCCCGCACCAGCGACGCCCGCGAAGAAGCCGAAGGCGTCCGCCGCCGCCGGCGGCGCGAAGAAGCCCAAGGCGAAGCCGACGCACCCGAAGACCTCCGAAATGGTGAACAACGCAATCAAGGAGCTGAAGGAGCGCAGCGGATCCTCGCTGAAGGCCATCAAGAAATACATCGCGGCCCAGTACAAGGTGGACTCCGAGAAATTGGCGCCGTTCATCAGGAAGTATCTGAAGAGCGCCGTCGAGTCGGGCGCGCTCATTCAGACCAAGGGCAAGGGTGCATCGGGCAGTTTCAAGCTCGAGTCGAAGTCTTCGTCCGCGAAGAAACCCGCCGCTGCCAAGGCGACAGGCAGATCCGCCGCGAAGGAGAGCGCCGCCGCCAAGACGAAGAAGGCGGCCGCCTCGGCGCCCGCCGCCGGCAGAGGCAGGAAGGCCGCCGCCACCGCCGCCGCTTCGCCCGCAAAGTCGAAGGCCTCGGCCGCGACGAAGGACAAGAAGGCCGCCGCCGCCAAGAAGAAGCCCGCCGCCGCGAAGAAGGCCGCCGCGTCCACGCCCGCCAAGGGAAAAAGCGCCGCCGCTCCGAAAGCCAAAAAGACCGCCAGGCCTCCGACCAAGAAGCCGAAAGCGCCCAAACCGAAGAGAGCCGCGGCCACTCCCAAATCGAAGGCTGCCACCAAGAAGGCGTCCGCCTCCAAGAAGTAATCGGTGCGGTAAGTGCATGCATGGACACAGTGTGTTGGTTGCAATGGTGTTGTGTTGTGTTGTGTGTGCCACGGTGTCGTGTCTCTCTCCATCTCCACTCATTGCATTGTGGATTGTGGAGAGCAGCCTCGCTCGTACGCACGCACGAACGCCGCGCCCGCACCTTCACTTGTCTTGCCATGCCATGCCATGCCATGCTGCCCGATACTGCTTGTGCGAGGGGGGCGCAAGATCCTCCTCGCCTCGCGACCAAAAAGCCCTTTTCAGGGCTAACATATCATTCAAGAGCGCATCGCGCGCCCACTATGTTTCTCCAAAAACTAACACACACACGATTAGGTATTCCCTTCAGGTGTATGTATGTAGAGGTGAGTATGACGGATGTATCTTCTTTCAGTAGGTATATATAGTGCATGCATTGCATTGCACCACAAACAGCTAATAAAGCACCGTACGAGCGTCACACAACAGTTGTTTGGCAGAATCCATAGTAGTAGTAGCCTTATGTACTACAACAGTATGTACATAATATTATAATACTCGGTAGTATCGCCCGACTGCCCGACTCATCTCATGACCTACAACAACATGAACAACAGGTAGGTAGGTATATAATTACCATTAGTTACATACTTACTTCAATACTCACGTTCTTCATGCACAACAGCTCGCTCGAATCGATGTCGATGTTTCTTTCACCTCACACCTGAAATTATACATACATACTCGTACATCATTAATGAATTATGATTATTTTATTATTGTGTACATTTTACAAAACAAAAATTATGACTAATATTAAATAGAAAAATTATGCATTTATTGTTGTTAATCGAGCCCGCTTCAGATATGCGCGCGCCGAATAACGGCACTCGTCGTGGCGTTACAGTCGCGCCGGAGTGGGGCGCGATTATAAATATAGAAATTGAACGCGTTTTGAGAATAGTCTGCTGTGCACGCTCACGCGGTACGGTGCTTGATTTATACTGTTAGTAAATTAACTCTCACTCAATCAACATGTCTGGACGCGGCAAAGGTGGAAAAGTTAAGGGAAAGGCAAAGTCTCGCTCCAACCGTGCCGGACTACAATTCCCCGTCGGTCGTATTCATCGTCTTCTGCGTAACGGCAACTATGCCGAGCGCGTCGGTGCCGGAGCGCCCGTTTACCTCGCCGCCGTGATGGAATATCTCGCCGCTGAGGTGCTCGAGTTGGCCGGCAACGCAGCCAGGGACAACAAGAAGACCAGGATCATCCCGCGTCATTTGCAATTGGCGATCAGGAACGACGAAGAGTTGAACAAGCTGCTCTCCGGCGTGACGATCGCACAGGGAGGTGTGCTGCCCAACATCCAGGCCGTGCTCCTGCCCAAGAAGACCGAGAAGAAAGCGTAAGGTGGCTGGCTGAGCTGGCCGCTTGCTGATGCTACGCTGTGCACAATTTATTTTGCGCATAAAAAGGCCCTTTTCAGGGCCACAATATATCTCTTACCATATTTTGTACAATACAATTTATGGATGTTTCTTTGAAAATGACACTCTACCGCTATACCTAACAATTGGGCATGTGTAGCTAAAGCTTAATTCCAATAAATACGAGTAGGTAGGTATTTTGAAGGAAAAATTACTAGTCAACATTGTAGACGAATGAACAATAAATGACCGGCAAATGTTCTGTTTTGCAACACCGATTAACATAAAATAATTGAGATCATGACAGTCTTTCATACAGATCGTGAGGTTCGGTCCTATATTATAAAGATAAAAAGTTGTTAATAATATTGAATATCACTTTTCACATAGACAATACTCTTCCGTGTAATTTGGAAAATATTTGACGATAATTCGTCACCTTATGTACACCTTATGCACTCACTGAAAATAACCATACATATATATGCTACAAAAAAAAAAAAAATTAAGTAGAAATAACCACATTATAGCTGGAGAACTATTTACAACCGAGTAAAAACTTACGGCGAGAGCGAGACGGACAACGTGACGCGTATCATTGTTTCTCTGTCTAACCCTCGCTGCATCGCTATTGGTGGAACGGAAAAAGGTCCACTCGCGGCGGGGTGAGCGAACGCTCATTTATGGCACACAAAGATGTCTGTTTTTGTTTTCTGAAAATTATCACTCGCTTGCCGACAGCCGACGGTGCAGTACAGTATTAATTTACGTGTTCAATCTACGATTCAATAATGCCGCCCAAGACTAGCGGAAAGGCCGCCAAGAAATCCGGCAAGGCTCAGAAGAACATCTCCAAGACCGATAAGAGAAAGAAGAAGCACAAGAGGAAGGAGAGCTACGCCATCTACATCTACAAGGTGCTCAAGCAGGTCCACCCGGACACCGGTATCTCCTCGAAGGCCATGTCCATCATGAACTCGTTCGTGAACGACATCTTCGAGCGCATCGCCGCCGAGGCGTCCCGTCTCGCACACTACAACAAGCGCAGCACGATCACGTCGAGGGAGGTGCAGACCTCCGTGAGGCTCCTGCTGCCCGGCGAGCTGGCCAAGCACGCCGTCAGCGAGGGCACCAAGGCGGTCACCAAATACACCAGCTCTAAGTGAGCGAAGCGACGCGACGTTGCTAGCCAACAGTGCGATCCTATGCGCACACAAAAGGCCCTTTTCAGGGCCACAAAACATTTCTATATTATAATGCATATCTAATGCGACATAATATATGTTTCTAATCTGAACACTGCACGTTCCAAACTCAAACGCCACATAAATGGCTTATTATGATGAACGACTATCGAAGTTTGATTTATTCATAATATACTTAAAATTAGAGGGTACCTTACCTATATAATTATGTGTACGCAGGTACGAGTTTCTTTTATTTCGATACAATTTATTAAATATATCTATCACGCGATGAAAGGTGAGTAAGTAAAATGGGTTAATTGAATGAATAAATAATATAGATTTATGTAGACTAAATATGAATGTTACATATTTGTTTTTTCACGACGATGATGATTATATAGGTAGGTACCTAAGTGATTTTATTGTGGCCTTAATGCCGTCATGGTGAATTTTTTTTTTTTTTTTTTTTCTCCTCGTTTTTTAATAATTCATTAAAGTAAAAATTACCTACTACATCTATTATGATGGTACTGGTAGTATGGAGAAGCGTAACACCAGAGCTGTCAAACGGCCGGCCCCCTCCTGCACCCCGCGCCCCGCACCGCCGGAGACCATGTGAGTGAGCGAGAGATCCGATAGTACCACAGAATATTTTGTATAAATAAAGCGGGACGCGGTGTCGCTGTTTAACACATTCGTGCACAGACCGTAGTCGCCGCTCGTGCTCTCATTACTAACTAACTCTCGTTCGTCAAGTGAACAATGGCACGTACCAAGCAGACTGCCCGTAAATCGACCGGTGGTAAGGCGCCGCGCAAGCAGCTCGCCACCAAAGCTGCGCGCAAGAGCGCACCCGCCACCGGTGGAGTGAAGAAGCCCCATCGCTACAGGCCCGGCACCGTGGCTCTCCGCGAGATCCGTCGCTACCAGAAGAGCACCGAGCTCCTGATCCGCAAGCTGCCGTTCCAGCGTCTGGTGCGTGAAATCGCACAGGACTTCAAGACCGATCTGCGTTTCCAGAGCTCCGCTGTAATGGCTCTCCAGGAGGCCAGCGAAGCTTACCTGGTCGGTCTGTTTGAAGATACCAACCTTTGCGCGATTCACGCCAAACGCGTCACCATCATGCCGAAGGATATCCAATTGGCGCGCAGAATCCGTGGTGAGCGCGCCTAAGAAGGCCTCTCGCCCTCTTGGTCAACGCCGCCGGCCGGATTTGTTTGATCATAAAAAGGCCCTTTTCAGGGCCACACACGATTCATTGATGCAAATTAACATGTTTCACAACCGATAACACTGCAGGGCGTAACAGCTATTAACTATCTCTATGATATAGAATAAAATCTTACTAAACCAAAGTATTGGCTTTTATCAACATAAATACCTATGTAGCTTTTATGATGTCAAATAATCAAGGAATGAATAAATATAAGTAATGCTTAGATTAATGTAGAATCAGTTGAAGAATATAAGTAAGTAAGTACTTACCTATAATTATATTATTATACCTAATTGATAGAAACAAAGTCGTAGGATAATTAGATTACCTGAATAATAATTGATAGATTATATTGCATTGGTTAAAAACACAACGCCAATATATGTAATTTCTTCTCTCTGTCTCACCACAAAACAATAGCTAGATGACGACAGTATAATATGATTTTTTTTTTTTTTTTTTTTTTTCGTTCAAATTAAATAATTATATGATAATAAATATATACATAATATTATGTGAGTAAATAGATATTAAACATTTGACACAAATAAAAATACAAATACATAGTTACCGAACTCCAACGCGGCATCATCGTTGCTCTTCACCCCGCTCCGTTCCCCTCGGTCGCTCGGTCCGTCTCTATCGGTATACATGCTGTCTCGCGCGATGCTATCGTTCGAGTTTTGTATAAATATAAGAGTGCCGCGCGGTTCAAAAAAGGTTCCAGTCGTACGCCGTTAGCGCCAGCGCTCGCGGCTCTCTGTGTTATTCGTATTCTACAACAGTTCACCGAACAAGATGACCGGTCGCGGCAAGGGAGGAAAAGGTCTGGGGAAAGGTGGCGCCAAGCGTCACAGGAAAGTGCTTCGCGATAACATCCAGGGTATCACGAAGCCCGCCATCCGTCGTCTGGCGCGCAGAGGCGGAGTGAAGCGTATCTCCGGTCTGATCTACGAAGAGACCAGAGGTGTGCTGAAGGTGTTCCTCGAGAACGTGATTCGTGACGCCGTCACCTACACCGAGCACGCGAAGAGGAAGACCGTCACCGCCATGGACGTGGTCTACGCTCTGAAGCGTCAGGGTCGCACTCTGTACGGTTTCGGAGGCTAAGCAGCTGTCAGCAGCATACATTGACGTACACCAACGTAACAGCGTCGGTTGTTCATCATTTGTGAAAAAAAGGCCCTTTTCAGGGCCGCAAAAATTTCAAATGCTACAATATTATGATGCGCAATGTTTCTATACGATGACACTAACTAACAAAAGTCAACCGACATACACCTGCCTAGTATTCTACATTACTTACCTACTTGAAAGTACCTAATGAAACTACTATAATTATAGTAAAACAATAAGTTAACACTTGCCTACATTATTATGTAGGTGTTCCAAAATTTTAACGCTTATAATTATGTAATAAGTACATGATATAATTATAATTCATTTTCATACACATACCTAATATGCCTGTTAATAACATCAAAACTGCGTTATAACTTACTAACTAGCGATCAAAAGTATAGGCAGGCAGGCAAGTAAGCGGCTTTGTGTAGGTACGTATTTCGTGCGTGCGCGCGTTACATAGCCGGGCGGGCGTGTGAAATGAATGGATACTAACATTATGAATAAGTCAAATCTGGCGTAGTTTTATTTGAAAGTATTCGTTCTACGTTAAGCTTAATTTAATACCTATATCAAAATTATAATAAATTCAGTGCGAGAGCGAATGGCCACACGGCAAAGTGATGGTCAAAAGTTTTATTTAACTACATTTACGCGCGCCTCATTCCGATTTTGTGTGTGATTTGAACGTATACCTAGGCCCTTGACATTTCTAATATTGTGCACTATGTGAATAGCACATTATACAAATTTATAGAGTTTAAACTAAAACACAATACTAAATTAATGTAAGAAAAATTAATGCGTCTATCCAGTTCGAAGGTATGGCATCGCGCTGAACTGTTCGTACGAAACTGTTGAAGCTGTTTTACGAGCATCAAAAAATCGATCGTTTTACACTATTAAAACGAGAAAATTTTAACTGTTTTTATGTTATATAATAAAAACGATATCTTTGAGGTTTAAATATCGTGGAAAAAGAAAGAAATCAATAGATTTTATAGAGAAAATACAATTTTAAACATGACCCGAGCTACTCGGCGACCCGGGTGGTGCGAATTAATCCCTCTATCGCTTCATGTGTACAGATTAGGCTCGATCTAGTATGTCAAGCGTACGGTCACGTTCAAAATGTAGCACTAGAAAAGTGTCAGCCGCGCGGTTCAATATTAAAATGATGAAAAAATACTATTTAATGAGACTGATGTTAGTGAAAACTCACGAGCGTTGTTACGAGAAATCGTCTCTAGACTGTGGTGTTCTCTTTACGGTAAAGTTTCCAAACTATACCCCCTATACGGCAGCGCCATTATTTTTTTTTTTTTTTTTTTTTTTTTTTTTTGGACTCGCTGTGCCAGTTTTTGTTTTACTGTGAGTGTATAGTGAAGTGAACCAGCAACCGAGTCTACAGCTTTTGTGTGCCATCGCCCTCCATCAGGCGGGTTGGGCCTCGTACGAGACCCCCCCCCTCTGACAGCGAGGTCGCTGCCGCAACAGCGCCCACCTCGTCGCGTCGCCACGTGCGACCCCAGCACTCCGCCGGTCTAGGCGTTGAGAGCGGGGTCGCGCACGCCGCCGCAACCCACGCGCAGGAGGTCTGCGCCCCGTGCCTTCCTCCCAGCTGCCAGCCGTCCAGCTTGGACGGACGCCCAGCAGGAGGCCGCACGGTAACCACCAAGCCACTTTTGGCGCGTACGTCAACTTACGTGAATCCGCCAACTTGGGTGAATCCGCCTACTTGGGTGAATCGACCCGAAATCGACCAAAATGTCGGGAAATTGGGAACTGAACCTGTCCTCGGCCTCGTCGAACGAAAGCGATGCCGCCCCGACACCCGCAGTGCCACCATCAGTGACTCCAGCTGCACCTACCACACGACAAGACTCAGGTACTATAGAGAATAAGAGCAGACTAACGCCGCCTGAAAATCTCATTGTTGTCAGGGACATTCATGACCCTGACAAGACAGTATTAGTGCCTAAGTCCACACTGGGACTACACCGAATACCCGTACCGAGGGGCAGAGCCGGGCGCTCGCGCTCAGCCGGAAGCGTGGCGCGCAGTGCCACTCGCAGCATCCCCAGAACCTCAGAGAGTGAAGAGCACCTAGTCCACGAAGGAAAGAAGGCCACACTCGACTTAGGTGAGTCGCGCAAGAAGCGCATGATCTCGCCGCCGAAAACCCGTCCGCCAACAAAAACTACCAAAATTCCGAAGCCTGTCATAAAAATAATAGCAACGGACAAAGTGCAAAAACCGAAAAAAAGACAAGGCGCCATCCAAGAGGCGACATCATCCGCTGAAGATTCGAGCGCCTCGGGGTCCCAACCCCGCAACAACCCACCACCGATAGTCGTCAGAGCGGAGGTTCACCACCCTCCCTACGAGGCGGCAAATGCCCCTCTACCGGCCACCCCCGTCACCAAGAAGGTCACGACCAAGAAGGTGAGTGGTAGTGGCATAAATAAAATTACCGACAAAGAGCCGCTGCCGCAACGAGACCCGCGACTAGCGAGGAGGCTGGCAGCCGCAGCTGATGAAACAGCATATTTGCCGCCCCCCCCTCCCATCCAACCGAGCCAGATTGAAAGCCAGACCGAAAAGGAGGAAGAAATCATGGCAATGGACGCCATAGAATACGTCCCAATAGATGCCGCCCCTATGCCGTCCCCGCCATCGCCGCCCCCAGAGGCCGCGGCGGCATATGCCAAGGTACTGGCGGCACTAGCGCCACCAAAAGCGAAGAAAACAGCCAACTCAGAAACCGAACCCAACACTCGGCCATCCACACCATCCACACAACCGGCGACCTCACGCAACATCGAAGATCCCTTGAGGGCGCGTTCGGGAAAGTACCCGTCGTTGATTGTGGAGAAGTTGAACGACTGGCCGCGGCATATGGCCGCACTCAAAAACCGCCTGGGGTACGTACCAAACGCGCGCCCCTATAACTCCGGGATCATCTACCATCCCAAGACCCCGGAAGAATTCAGGACCGTGCAGGCCTATATGGTAGAGGCCAAGCAAAAGGAGCCGACCATTCAGTTCCACGCCTATTCGCTGAAATCCGAAAGGCCCCATAAAGTGGCACTGTGGGGCCTACCTCAGGACACGGATGAGCAAGTGATAGTCCAGGCCCTAAAAGACAAGGGCTTTCCAGCGCGGTTTGCACGAGCGCTCCCAACTCGCCGAAACAACCGCAAAACGGTCTACCACTTACAACTAGACCCAATGAGCAAGGAGGGCCTGGACGACCTGTACAAGCTGGACGAGTTGCTGAACATGCCGAGAGTCCGCGTCGAGGCTTGGAGAGGCTCAACAACAATGCCCCAATGCCATCGGTGCCAGGCCTTCGGCCACTCGTCGGTCAACTGCTTCAGGGACCACAAATGTGTCAAGTGTGCGGGGCCCCACTTTGGCGCAGAATGCCCAAAAACAGCTGACACACCACCGACCTGCGCAAACTGCAAGGGGACACACACGTCCAATAGCAGAACCTGCCCCGTCTTCCGCCGAGAGGCTAGGAAAAGGGGCATCAGACTGCCCGGGGATCCCCCCCCCCCTCAACCAACACAGGCACCGAACACCAGGGGGCGAGCAGAGCCCACAGCGACCCGAAGAGTCGCCGGTCAGACTGGGCCAGCACCAACCGCCCAGCAAATACCAGCCCAAGGGGCGGCGACCCAAGGGCTGCAACAAATGCCCGTACCATACCCCCCAGGATGGGGCTGGCCAGCAATGCCCACTACACTGTGCCCACCAGCCAATATGCCACGATTCATGGGCGGGGCACAAAGACCCATACCAAAGAGGAGAAGAAGAAACAAGAGGAAGGGAAAGATAGTGGAGGCCCCACCCGCCGCATCGACCCCCGTCCCACGTGCCGCAGAGTTGCCGACCTCTGTACCTACACATACTACCGCAGGGGTTATACCCAGATCGATTGCAGAAGAGGCAAGAAGCGCCCAGCAACACAGGGCAACTGCACCCCTACCGCCGCAAAGACCCACAGTGGCTTCTAAAACAGCCGCAGCAGGTACACGACCTAAACCCAAACCAAAGATGAGGAGGTCAAGATCGGTGCCTTCATTAGCGCCGGTGCAACCACCTACGGAGGGCCCAGAGCCAAGGGTCCACTTCGCCCCCACTGGCCGGCCACCATTGGCAATGAGAAGAGAAGCCGGCCCAGTGACTTCTGGAACTACTTTCCCACACCAGCAGATGCAGCAAAGAGGCCCACCGCCCGGTTTTCCCCTCGGCCCGCCGAGCCAGGGCCCACAGCTGCACTATCACGCTCAACAGCACCCACATGCTTTCCCCCGCATTATTACGGGACCTCCAGCGAGCGCCCAATTAGGGGAATCCATCAGCGCTATGATGGGAGCCCTTGTGGGCCTACTCGCTGCCATCGCTGCGGGGGAGGACCTCCGAACGGCGGCGATGCGCGGACTGGCCACACTCCAAGCGATTCATTATGGATAGTGGCCTAACGCGCATCATGTACTGGAATGCCGGAGGCATCAAGAACAAAACCGACGAATTGAGAATTCTCACCCAGTCGCAGGATATACACATCATTCTCCTGGGTGAGACCAAACTGACAGCCAGACAACAGTTGAAGGTGCCCAACTACTGCGTGTACCGCCGGGACGAAGTCTCCCCCAAGGGCACGGCCTACAGAGGAACGGCCGTCCTGGTAAGGAGAGATATCGTGCACGAGGAGTTGGAAAACCTACAGTTCGTCTCAACAAGGACAACGGGGATCCGAACCATGGTGGCCGGCAAGGAAACTGACATTTTTGCCGGCTACAGACCTCCGTCAAACCGGGAAGAGGTTGACGCATCAGACGTGGACGCAATATTCACGACAAGACCAACACTACTGGCTGCAGACTTAAACGCAAAACACAGAACGTGGGGGTCAAACGTTAACTCAGCCAGTGGCAAAAAGCTTCTGCACATGACTGAGGCGAGAGGCATCACGGTCATCGGCCCAGACTCGCCCACTCATGTCCCATCCAATCCTCGAGCCCGTGCCGACGTACTGGATATAGTTCTACACAGGGGGATCGAGGCTCCAGTGTTCATAGAAGTCCTATACGACCTACAAGACCAGCATCTCCCCCTGCTCATCACTATCGGAGGACCTACGTCGAGCATGGCGAAGCGACCACCGAGGAAGAGAGTGGACTGGGAGAAGTTTCGCTCAGGTCTGCAATCGCTAACAGTCGGCAAACTCTCGACCGCAGATGATGTGGAGGACTGCTCGAAGAGACTGACGGAAGCGATTGCAGCCGCACAAGAAGCCGCAACAACCGAGGAGCCACCTACCGCACGGCGTGACGAACTCCCTAGAGAGTTGAAAGCTGTACGCGATCGCAAGCGAGAGCTCAGGCAGCTGTGGTCCCACACCCGCTGTCCAACGATCAAGAGAGAACTAAACGCCGTAACTGAGAGATTTTCAGAGTCGATAAGGGCCTGGAGGGGCACCGCCTGGGACTACCACATAGCCCAGTGCGAAGAGAACAGAACCGACCTGTATAGTCTCAACCGCCACCTGACCCAGGCTAAAGCGTCCGTTTGCCCATTACTAGACGGCTCCGGCAAACGGCGTTACTCAGCCTTAGAGAGGGCAGAGCTACTTGCTGACCACTTGGCAGGTCAGTTCCAGCTGCACCCGGTCCCATCAGGAGCCTCACACGAGGTAAAGGAACACCACGAGCGAGTCGCGAGGGAAGTGTCCGCATACCTACAGACCCCGGCGCCTCCGTTGGGCGGGCTGGACTTCATAGCCCCAACGGAAGTGGCAAGAGCCGTGAGGCGTCTGAAGGTGAAGAAAGCACCGGGTCACGACGGTATACCGAATGCCGCGCTTAGGCAGATGCCAGCGAGAGGCTTGGTGTGTCTGACCCGGCTGTTCAACGGGATACTTCGGACCGGACATTTTCCCGCGATATGGAAAACTGGGAAGGTAATCGTCCTACCTAAACCTGGCAAGGATCGACGATTGCCGGCCAGCTACCGCCCCATCACCCTGCTACCGCACCTCTCCAAGTTGTTTGAGCGTTTGTTGCTGCGGAGAATGCGTCCCCACATCGCACCCAGGGATGAGCAATTCGGTTTCCGCGCACAACACTCCACCACGCTCCAACTAACGAGAGTGCTCCACCAACTAGCATACGACCAGAATATGGGGAGACGGTCCGTCGCCGTGTTCCTGGATATTGAAAAGGCCTTTGACCGGGTGTGGCACGAGGGCCTCATATTCAAGCTGATGAACAGCACGATGCCGCCTGCGCTAGTTCGAGTCGCGGCATCGTCCCTGGCCGAGCGAGATTTCTTCGTGTCCGTCGAGAGCATGCACTCCGGGAAGAAGAAAATCGAAGCTGGAGTTCCACAGGGAAGCTGCACATCTCCATACTATTACGCCGCCTACACCAACGACATCCCGAACCCGGAGGACCCCACACCGGGAGGACGGGATGTAATGTTAGCCCTCTTCGCCGACGACAGCGCCTACATCGCTTCCTCGAGAAGAGCCGCACTAGCCGCGGCCAGGATTCAGCGGGTCCTTGATATCCTGCCAGAGTGGCTGGACAAGTGGCGGATGGCTGTCAACGTGGGAAAGACGGCCGCGCTACTTGTCGGAAGCACCAAGCGATCCACATACCCCCGACCACTGCAGCTTAGAGGAGAAGACATCACGTGGGAAAAGACGGTGAAGTACCTGGGTGTCTTCATAGATCCGCGCCTGAGCATGCGCTCGCAGACCACACACGCAGTCCACCAAGCGAAGGCTGCTAGAGCGCTGCTGCGCCCGGTACTCCGCTCTAAGCTGCCACTGAGCACCAAGATGGGGATATATAAAACGTATATAAGGACCCGTCTGACGTATGCTGCACCGGCCTGGTACCCGCTGTGCAACGAGACCCTGAGGAAGCGACTCCAGGTGGTCCAAAATACCAGTCTGAGGATGATCTCGGGAGCTGGCTGGTTCGTTCGGAACGACATACTGGCACAGGACCTGAAGGCAGAACCGGTGAGGGAGTTCGTGGCTCGGTTGGCGCGTCGTATGTACGACCGCGCAGACAACGGGCCACACCCTCATCTTCAAAACATCGCCCCGCACCATGCACGTCCACCGGACGCAAACGAACGAACCTGGCGCTCTCTCCCTCGAGATCTCCTCCTGGAGGATGAAGAAGAGGAAGTAGGCGACCCTGCATGAGGCCCTCACAGATAGAAAACATAGATACACCAACGCCATGATGGCCCACAAAGCCGTGATGGCCAACAGGCTGAGAGGGGCTTGAGGTACCAATCGCCCTCGCGGGCGTGTCGGACGCTCGCCCCTCCCATCAAGCCAACCCACCCTCCCCTCCATCCCAAGTTAGTCCCCCACTTTTCCTTCCCCCCTCCCCCTCCGCTAACCATTGTTACAGGCTCAACAACAAAGCCAAGAAGCGAGATGGGGTCCGGTGAGGCGCGATGCGCGTGGTCAGTCCAGTAAACGCGCCCCGATCGAGATCAAGAGGCGCGTGGTCGTGTCAGGTGGTAGGCGGCCGGCTTCGCACACACTCTGTGTAGGGTACACGAGTTGGCGGAGCGGGCCGCGGCGGGGTTGCTTCGGGAGCGAAACATCAGCAGTCGTCGCCACACTCCGCTCCCGCTCGCACGACACACACTCCGCTCCCGCTCACACACTCCGCTCCCGCTCGCCGCGCCGTACGGACGTCTCCAGCGCTCCGCTCCTGCTGCCCGCTCCGCCCTGTGCGGGGTCTGCCTCAGTCGGCCGCCGAGTCTCCGAGTCTGTGCACCGATTGCCCGGCAACGTGTTGTCTGAGCTAGCCTAGTGCAAGCGCAGATATTCACGTACCGCGGTAACTCGTGAGTGCCGGACTTGCTCCGTGCTTCGAGTCTTCGCAGTGCAGAGCTCGCGCCATCCAAACCGCTCTTTTCAGAGCGATCTTAGTTTCTATAACACAACCGCTCTTTTCAGAGCGACCCATCCAGTTTCTAACGTAAAAAATCCACGCTTAGTGGTCGTTCAGTGGATACGTAACCGTGCCAACGAAGCTGAGCGTACGTTGACCCGGGGCGTACGTTTTTCCCCCTTCAGGGGAACAACGAAACCCGGCTGGGTCTGGAACCACCGGCCTTGGGGACGGCCCTCGCCGACACCAGACATCTCCCTCCCACCCTACCCATCCTTTACCTATTCCTCGGGTGTGTGTTTGGCTTGGACGGCCGGCCTAAAAACCGGAGTCCCTGCCTCTCCCCTGTGGCAGCTAGGGCCGTTAGGCACACAACCGGTTGCACATTAAGATTGGCAACCGGGACACGTTAGGTCACACCTAGGTACCCACCTCCCTGCCTATACCCGGCAAGGAGACCTCTCATTCTTGCCCCTGCCGGGGACCTCCTCCCCCGGCGCACCCCTCTCTCTCTCTCCCGTGAGTCATGGCGACCCCGAGGGACTTGAACGACCTCGATGAGGCGCTCAACTTCATCCGGGCTGCCTATGTCTCCCGCGACAATGGCGCCGCCATTGCCGAGTTCGTTCGTGCCACAAAGCGCAATGTCTCAGGCCTAGAGCCTGTAGCCCCGATCGCCCCTCAGGCGCACCCCCGCCCCGCCGTCAAGGCTGCCCCCCCGCCCGCGACCCGCCCAGTCTCGCCAAAGAGCAAGGCAGCGGCCGCCCGCCTTACGCCCGACTTCAGGGGACCCGCTTCACGGGCCCTTGCAACCCCGAGTCCCGACCGCGGTCGGAGCTCTGTCAGCGACCGCTCCCACCGCGGGCGGTCTCGGTCCACCGCTCCAACTAGGGCTAAGCCCTACGACAGGAGCCGCTCCCCCCGCCCACGTTACCGTGAGCTCCCCTACGCACCTCCTGTTGAGGGCCAACATCTGGTCCCGGCGGTTGCCGATTTCCCAGAGTCCCCCGATCCTCAAATGGAAGAAGGCGATGTCTGCGACACCGGCTTTACCGTAGTGGAGCGGAAGAAGAAGAAGCGGCCCGCCGCTTCCTCATCTCCCCCGCCCCCGCCCAAGGTCCCATGCCCCGCGGCCTCCACCGCCACCCCGTCTCAGCCCGGTCCCTCCAAGAGCCAGAAAGCTCCAAGAGCTCTCACGCTCGTCGAGAAGGACAAATGGCTGTATGTGTCCCGTCGCCTGACCGAACTAGAAATACCCTTCAAGGGTAAGCCAGTTCGCGAAGGCATTGAAATTTTCGTCCCGACGCCCGATCACTACAGGGCGGCCACCCGCTTCCTTCGCGAGGAACACCTGCATTTCCACATGCAGGCCCTCGAGGAGGAAAAGGTGTACCGCGCGGTGATTCGCGGCATCCCCAAAGAGATCCCCACCGAGGACATCCTATCGGATCTCCTCGCCCAGGGACTCCCCGCCCGACAAGTCCACCGCATGACCAGCGGTAGGACCAAGAAGCAGCTAGACATGGTGCTAGCTGTTCTCGACAACAGCCCGGAGGGCAAGAAGATCGAGCTCATTCGCTCGGTCTGCCGGCTCACCGGCTTCAAGATTGAGGCCCCTCACAAACGGGGCGTCCCGGGGCAGTGCCACCGCTGCCAGAGATATGGCCACGCAGCGCGATTCTGCCACGCAGAATACCGCTGCGTGAAATGCGCAGGTGCGCACAGCACGTCAGAGTGCTCGCGCACCAAACAGGACCCCACTCCGCCTAGCTGCGTCCTTTGCGGGACCCAGGGGCACACCGCGAATTACCGCGGCTGCCCCATGGCCCCAAAGGCCGTAAAAGGCCAAAACAAGCCAAAGCCCAAGGGCAGACGCCCGACTCGGCCTAATCCTCCCACACAGCCCAAGCTCCAGCTTGCGACTCCCCCTCCCACTTTCGTGGATGCCCCTACCCCGGTAGACAACGCTTGGCAGCGTACAAAGCCCCAACGGGGACCCGCGCCCAAGCCTGAGCTACCGCGCCCACAGACCCAAAACCGCGCCCCGGCGCCTCCCGCCCCCAAAGCCGCCACCAAGGCCGCTAAGCCCGTCCCGTCAGGTGCCATCGCGAATAGCTCCTCCATGAAGGACTATATCGTCGACTTGGAATTCGCTAATGAATTCCTAACGCACCTCTCCATCGTGGATCCCGCCGAACTCGCCGTATTCACGGCCAAGGTCCGCGCCAACCCCTTCAACACCGCCCAAATCATGGCCGAACACCGCACACTCCTCGACCATCTCAAGGTCCACGGAGCCGCCATGGTTAATCTTCTTAAGACGTACTATGGATAGTACACCCTTAAGAGAAAAGCCTCACTCCCTATCCTTGGCATGGTTCAATGCCAACGGCCTCTTCAGTGACCACAAGGACCAACGCGCCTTGATTCACCAATTTGTCTCCACCCATCAGGTGGACATAATGCTAGTGAGCGAGACCTTTCTAAAGCCCAGTAGGAGGGATCCCAAGATCGCCAACTACTCGCTGGTTCGTAGTGACAGGACCACCGCTCCGAAGGGCGGTACCCTGATCTACTACAGAAGGTCTCTCCACTGCATCCCAATAGACACCCCACCCCTCATAAGCCTGGAAGCTTCCTGTTGCCGTATCTCGATGACCGGTCATCAACCCATCACCCTTGTTTCTTGTTATCTCTCTGGTAACAAATCATTCGAAAGAAGCGACTTTGAGTCGCTTCTGTCCCTCAGTAGCGCCGTCATTCTGGCAGGCGACTTCAACAGCAAGCACATGATCTGGGGCTGCAATGCGACCAACCCGAAGGGCAACCATCTCTTCTCCCTCTCCGATGAGCTCAATTTTGACATCATCGCACCCAGCACCCCGACATACTTCTCCTATGACGTTGACCGCAGACCCGACATACTGGACTTGGCGCTTCTAAGGAACGTAACTCTCCAGTTGCGCTCACTAGAAGTGATCCATGAACTCGACTCGGACCACAGACCTGTCTTGATGAGACTAGGCCCTGACCCGACTGACAGACCCACCCGAACCAAGACCGTGGTGAGCTGGGAGCGTCTAGGCTCAGCCCTGGAAGCCATCAGCTCACCCGACCTTGATAGGATCCCTGACAATATAGTCACCCCCGACGACGTTACCCTCTCGGTAGACGCCCTCACTAGCCACCTCCGCACCACTATTCGTGAGTGTTCCAGGCAGATCCCAGTCGAGACCATGGATCGACGCTGGGCCCTGCCGGAGGATGCGAGGGACCTACTGAAGGCCAAACACGCCGCCACTAGGGCATACGACTCTCGTCCCTCCGAAGAGAACAGAGCCACTTTGCGGTATTACGAGCGTGCCGTAAAAAACCGCATAAGTGAACTCCGTAATCAGAGGTGGGAGACCCTGCTTTCGGAGATCCAGCCAACCCACCAGGCATACTGGCGGCTGGCTCGAACTCTGAAATCTGACGTAGTGACAAACATGCCACCCCTCACCCGTCCCAATCTACCTCCTGCTTTCGAGGACGCGGACAAGGCCGAGTGCCTGGCCGACAGCCTCGAAGCGCAGTGCAGCCCCAGCTTAGACTTGGTCGACCCTGCTCACCTCGATACGGTGAACAGAGAAGTCGAAGAAAGATCCTCCGTCCCCCCCACTGATACCCTCGAGCCTGTCACGGCCTCCGAGGTCGAGTCGATCATCAAGGGCCTCCACGCCAGGAAAGCCCCCGGT
Organism: Hypomecis punctinalis; assembly: GCA_949316475.1. NCBI lineage: Eukaryota > Metazoa > Arthropoda > Insecta > Lepidoptera > Geometridae > Hypomecis > Hypomecis punctinalis. Next base: position 7,232,420 of record OX438822.1, read on the forward strand.
GCCGACGGCATCAGCAACAAAGTGCTCAAGCACTTCTCCGTCTCACTTGTATGTCTTCTAGTCAGCATCTTCAATGCGGCTATGAACAACTGCATGTTCCCCGAAACATGGAAGTCCGCCGACGTCATCGGCATCCATAAGCCCGGCAAGAAGGCTTCTGAGCCTTCTAGCTACCGTCCCATCAGTCTCCTCAGTACCCTGGGGAAGATCTATGAGCGCATCCTTCTGAAGCGCATCTGGTCCCACATAAAGGACAACAATCTCCTTCCCAACGAGCAGTTTGGCTTTAGGGCCAAACACTCTTGTGTTCAACAAGTACACCGCATCACGGAGTACATTCTCGAAGGCTTCAATAAGAAACCCAGTCACGGTTATCTTGTCAAGCCCAAGCCTCAGGGGACCGTAGCGGTCTTCCTGGACGTAGCGAAAGCTTTCGACAAAGTCTGGCACAACGGCTTGGTCTACAAGCTGCTCGCCAAGAAATTCCCCGACCGACTTGTATTTATAATACAAAACTTTCTCTCTTGTCGAAAGTTCTCCTACAAAGTCGAGGGAGCTCGCTCGGCCCCCCGCCCGATCTCTGCTGGAGTCCCTCAAGGCTCAGCAATGGCCCCCGTTCTCTACTCGCTCTATACGAGCGACATTCCTCGTTCTCCCAACGTTGAGCTTGCGCTCTTCGCGGATGACACCGCTCTCTATTCTAGAGGCTGGAAAAGGAACGTTCAGATGCTCGATATCCAAAGAGCTCTCTCTAAGCTCGGTGACTGGTTCAAGAACTGGGCCATCACTGTCAATCCCGACAAAAGTGCAGCCATGTACTTTCACCCTGAAAAGCTCAGGAGCAATCCGCGTAAGCAACTCACGCTTAACGGAAAGCCTATCCCTTGGGCCCCTACGGCCAAATACCTTGGCGTGACCCTTGATCGACAACTCAACTTCTCCAAGCACATTCAGATTGTCCGCAACCGTGCGGCCTTCTTCCTAGGACGACTCAGTCCTCTCCTCAATGCGCGCAGTAAAATGTCCCTTAGAAATAAGGTGACAATTTACAAAACGTGCATTCGCCCCGTTATGACCTACGCTTCCGTGGCCTTCGGTCACGCTTCCTCCATCGACCTGAACAAGCTTCAGGTCATCCAGAATAGGTTCATTCGCAAAGCAGTCGGAGCTAGCTGGTTTATGCGAAACTCTGACCTGCATTGCGACCTCGAACTCCCCTCCATTACCCAGTACATCAAGTACACTTCTCGCCGCTACTTTGATAGGGCTCCTCATCACCCCAACCCACTCGTAGTCCAAGCTTCGGACTACACGCCAGACACTACACACCCACCTCCTCTCCGTCGCCGCCCCAAACACCTCCTGGGCGACCCGGATGACCCCATCGCCGTAGTCACCTCTGCGGCGCTGGGGTCACCCGATCCGACAGCTCCCTGCAACAGGAAGTATTCCGTATTTGGTATAGGCGCCGGTTACCAAAGGCACACAGTCAGACACCGACCCCGCCGGCGAGGTCGAGGACCCTCAGGATCTGTTAGAAGATCGGTTAGATTCTCTCCAAATAATCAATCAGCTCAACCTATTAGGGCCACAGGGCACACCCCTTCTGGGGTGCCCGGGCAAGTCTGATCTCCCCCGCCGGGTGACGGCCCAAGCCGAGGTCCGTACCTTCTCAGGTGCCCTTGCGCTAGTCACCCTATAACCTAATCTTAGGGCTCAGCCGCCTTCTGCGCTCGCCCATGCCCGGTAAGCTGTAGAGGCCTCAGAGGCCAACAGCTCTTAGTCATTCAAAAAAAAAAAAAAAAAAAAACCGCTCCCGCTCGCCGCGCCGTACGGACGTCTCCAGCGCTCCGCTCCTGCTGCCCGCTCCGCCCTGTGCGGGGTCTGCCTCAGTCGGCCGCCGAGTCTCCGAGTCTGTGCACCGATTGCCCGGCAACGTGTTGTTTGAGCTAGCCTAGTGCAAGCGCAGATATTCACGTGCCGCGGTAACTCGTGAGTGCCGGACTTGCTCCGTGCTACGAGTCTTCGCAGTGCAGAGCTCGCGCCATCCAAACCGCTCTTTTCAGAGCGTTCTTAGTTTCTATACACAACCGCTCTTTTCAGAGCGACCCATCGAGTTTCTAATCGATAAAATCCACGTTTAGTGGTCGTTCAGTGGATACGTAACCGTGCCAACGAAGCTGAGCGTACGTTGACCCGGGGCGTACGTTTTTCCCCCTTCAGGGGAACAACGAAACCCGGCTGGGTCTGGAACCACCGGCCTTGGGGACGGCCCTCGCCGACACCAGACATCTCCTTCCCACCCTACCCATCCTTTACCTATTCCTCGGGTGTGTGTTTGGCTTGGACGGCCGGCCTAAAAACCGGAGTCCCTGCCTCTCCCCTGTGGCAGCTAGGGCCGTTAGGCACACAACCGGTTGCACATTAAGATTGGCAACCGGGACACGTTAGGTCACACATAGGTACCCACCTCCTTGCCTATACCCGGCAAGGAGACCTCTCATTCTTGCCCCCGCCGGGGACCTCCTCCCCCGGCGCACCTCTCTCTCTCTCCCGTAAGCCATGGCAACCCCGAAGGATTTGAACGACCTCGATGAGGCGCTCAATTTCATCCGGGCTGCCTACGTCTCCCGCGACAATGGCGCCGCCATTGCCGAGTTCCTTCGCGCCACAAAGCGCAATCTCTCAGGCCTAGAGCCTGTAGCCCCGACCGCCCCTCAGGCCCACCCCCGCCCCACCGTCAAGGCTGCCCCTCCACCCGCGACCCGCCAAGTCTCGCCTAAGAGCAAGGCTGCGGCCGCCCGCCTAACGCCCGACTTCAGAGGGCCCGCTTCACGGGCTCTTGCAACCCCGAGTCCCGACCGCGGTCGGAGCTCTGTCACTGACCGCTCCCACCGCGGGCGGTCTCGGTCCACCGCTCCAGCTAGGGCTAAGCCCTACGACAGGAGCCGCTCCCCCCGCCCACGATACCGTGAGCTGACTCCCTCACCCATCATTGAGGGCCAACATCTGGTCCCGGCGGTTGCCGACTTCCCCGAGTCCCCCGATCCTCAAATGGAAGAGGGCGAAGTCCCCGACACCGACTTCACCGTAGTGGAGCGGAAGAAGAAGAAGCGGCCCGCCGCTTCCTCCTCTCCCCCGCCCCCGTCCAAGGTCCCATGCCCCGCGGCCTCCACCGCCACCCCGTCTCAGCCCGGTCCCTCCAAGAGCCAGAAAGCTCCAAGAGCTCTCACGCTCGTCGAGAAAAACAAATGGCTGTATGTGTCCCGTCGCCTGACCGAACTGGAAATCCCCTTCAAGGGTAAGCCAGTTCGCGAAGGCATCGAAATCTTCGTCCCGACGCCCGATCACTACAGGGCGGCCACCCGCTTCCTTCGCGAGGAACACCTGCATTTCCACATGCAGGCCCTCGAGGAGGAAAAGGTGTACCGCGCGGTGATTCGCGGCATCCCCAAAGAGATCCCCACCGAGGACATCCTATCGGATCTCCTCGCCCAGGGACTCCCCGCCCGACAAGTCCACCGCATGACCAGCGGTAGGACCAAGAAGCAGCTAGACATGGTGCTAGCTGTTCTCGACAACAGCCCGGAGGGCAAGAAGATCGAGCTCATTCGCTCGGTCTGCCGGCTCACCGGCTTCAAGATTGAGGCCCCTCACAAACGGGGCGTCCCGGGGCAGTGCCACCGCTGCCAGAGATATGGCCACGCAGCGCGATTCTGCCACGCAGAATACCGCTGCGTGAAATGCGCAGGTGCGCACAGTACGTCAGAGTGCTCGCGCACCAAACAGGACCCCACTCCGCCTAGCTGCGTCCTTTGCGGGACCCAGGGGCACACCGCGAATTACCGCGGCTGCCCCATGGCCCCAAAGGCCGTAAAAGGCCAAAACAAGCCAAAGCCCAAGGGCAGACGCCCGACTCGGCCTAATCCTCCCACACAGTCCAAGCTCCAGCTTGCGACTCCCCCTCCCACTTTCGTGGATGCCCCTACCCCGGTAGACAACGCTTGGCAGCGTACAAAGCCCCAACGGGGACCCGCGCCCAAGCCTGAGCTACCGCGCCCACAGATCCAAAACCGCGCCCCGGCGCCCCCCGCCCCCAAAGCCGCCACCAAGGCCGCTAAGCCCGCCCCGTCAGGTGCCGTCGCGAATAGCTCCTCCATGAAGGACTATATCGTCGACTTGGAATTCGCTAATGAATTCCTAACGCACCTCTCCATCGTGGATCCCGCCGAACTCGCCGTATTCACGGCCAAGGTCCGCGCCAACCCCTTCAACACCGCCCAAATCATGGCCGAACACCGCACACTCCTCGACCATCTCAAGGTCCACGGAGCCGCCATGGTTAATCTTCTTAAGACGTACTATGGATAGTACACCCTTAAGAGAAAAGCCTCACTCCCTATCCTTGGCATGGTTCAATGCCAACGGCCTCTTCAGTGACCACAAGGACCAACGCGCCTTGATACACCAATTTGTCTCCACCCATCAGGTGGACATAATGCTAGTGAGCGAGACCTTTCTAAAGCCCAGTAGGAGGGATCCCAAGATCGCCAACTACTCGCTGGTTCGTAGTGACAGGACCACCGCTCCGAAGGGCGGTACCCTGATCTACTACAGAAGGTCTCTCCACTGCATCCCAATAGACACCCCACCCCTCATAAGCCTGGAAGCTTCCTGTTGCCGTATCTCGATGACCGGTCATCAACCCATCACCCTTGTTTCTTGTTATCTCTCTGGTAACAAATCATTCGAAAGAAGCGACTTTGAGTCGCTTCTGTCCCTCAGTAGCGCCGTCATTCTGGCAGGCGACTTCAACAGCAAGCACATGATCTGGGGCTGCAATGCGACCAACCCGAAGGGCAACCATCTCTTCTCCCTCTCCGATGAGCTCAATTTTGACATCATCGCACCCAGCACCCCGACATACTTCTCCTATGACGTTGACCGCAGACCCGACATACTGGACTTGGCGCTTCTAAGGAACGTAACTCTCCAGTTGCGCTCACTAGAAGTGATCCATGAACTCGACTCGGACCACAGACCTGTCTTGATGAGACTAGGCCCTGACCCGACTGACAGACCCACCCGAACCAAGACCGTGGTGAGCTGGGAGCGTCTAGGCTCAGCCCTGGAAGCCATCAGCTCACCCGACCTTGATAGGATCCCTGACAATATAGTCACCCCCGACGACGTTACCCTCTCGGTAGACGCCCTCACTAGCCACCTCCGCACCACTATTCGTGAGTGTTCCAGGCAGATCCCAGTCGAGACCATGGATCGACGCTGGGCCCTGCCGGAGGATGCGAGGGACCTACTGAAGGCCAAACACGCCGCCACTAGGGCATACGACTCTCGTCCCTCCGAAGAGAACAGAGCCACTTTGCGGTATTACGAGCGTGCCGTAAAAAACCGCATAAGTGAACTCCGTAATCAGAGGTGGGAGAGCCTGCTTTCGGAGATCCAGCCAACCCACCAGGCATACTGGCGGCTGGCTCGAACTCTGAAGTCTGACGTAGTGACAAACATGCCACCCCTCACCCGTCCCAATCTACCTCCTGCTTTCGAGGATGCGGACAAGGCCGAGTGCCTGGCCGACAGCCTCGAAGCGCAGTGCAGCCCCAGCTTAGACTTGGTCGACCCTGCTCACCTCGATACGGTGAACAGAGAAGTCGAAGAAAGATCCTCCGTTCCCCCCACTGATACCCTCGAGCCTGTCACGGCCTCCGAGGTCGAGTCGATCATCAAGGGCCTCCACGCCAGGAAAGCCCCCGGTGCCGACGGCATCAGTAACAAAGTGCTCAAGCACTTCTCCGTCTCACTTGTATGTCTTCTAGTCAGCATCTTCAATGCGGCTATGAACAACTGCATGTTCCCCGAAACATGGAAGTCCGCCGACGTCATCGGCATCCATAAGCCCGGCAAGAAGGCTTCCGAGCCCTCTAGCTACCGTCCCATCAGTCTCCTCAGTACCCTGGGGAAGATCTATGAGCGCATCCTTCTGAAGCGCATCTGGTCCCACATAAAGGACAACAATCTCCTTCCCAACGAGCAGTTTGGCTTTAGGGCCAAACACTCTTGTGTTCAACAAGTACACCGCATCACGGAGTACATTCTCGAAGGCTTCAATAAGAAACCCAGTCACGGTTATCTTGTCAAGCCCAAGCCTCAGGGGACCGTAGCGGTCTTCCTGGACGTAGCGAAAGCTTTCGACAAAGTCTGGCACAACGGCTTGGTCTACAAGCTGTTCGCCAAGAAATTCCCCGACCGACTTGTATTTATAATACAAAACTTTCTCTCTTGTCGAAAGTTCTCCTACAAAGTCGAGGGAGCTCGCTCGGCCCCCCGCCCGATCTCTGCTGGAGTCCCTCAAGGCTCAGCAATGGCCCCCGTTCTCTACTCGCTCTATACGAGCGACATTCCTCGTTCTCCCAACGTTGAGCTTGCGCTCTTCGCGGATGACACCGCTCTCTATTCTAGAGGCTGGAAAAGGAACGTTCAGATGCTCGATATCCAAAGAGCTCTCTCTAAGCTCGGTGACTGGTTCAAGAACTGGGCCATCACTGTCAATCCCGACAAAAGTGCAGCCATGTACTTTCATCCCGAAAAGCTCAGGAGCAATCCGCGTAAGCAACTCACGCTTAACGGAAAGCCTATCCCTTGGGCCCCTACGGCCAAATACCTTGGCGTGACCCTTGATCGACAACTCAACTTCTCCAAGCACATTCAGATTGTCCGCAACCGTGCGGCCTTCTTCTTAGGACGACTCAGTCCTCTCCTCAATGCGCGCAGTAAAATGTCCCTTAGAAATAAGGTGACAATTTACAAAACGTGCATTCGCCCCGTTATGACCTACGCTTCCGTGGCCTTCGGTCACGCTTCCTCCATCGACCTGAACAAGCTTCAGGTCATCCAGAATAGGTTCATTCGCAAAGCGGTCGGAGCTAGCTGGTTTATGCGAAACTCTGACCTGCATTGCGACCTCGAACTCCCCTCCATTACCCAGTACATCAAGTACACTTCTCGCCGCTACTTTGATAGGGCTCCTCATCACCCCAACCCACTCGTAGTCCAAGCTTCGGACTACACGCCAGACACTACACACCCACCTCCTCTCCGTCGCCGCCCCAAACATCTCCTGGGCGACCCGGATGACCCCATCGCCGTAGTCACCTCTGCGGCGCTGGGGTCACCCGATCCGACAGCTCCCTGCAACAGGAAGTATTCCGTATTTGGTATAGGCGCCGGTTACCAAAGGCACACAATCAGACACCGACCCCGCCGGCGAGGTCGAGGACCCTCAGGATCTGTTAGAAGATCGGTTAGATTCTCTCCAAATAGTCAATCAGCTCAACCTATTAGGGCCACAGGGCACACCCCTTCTGGGGTGCCCGGGCAAGTCTGATCTCCCCCGCCGGGTGACGGCCCAAGCCGAGGTCCGTACCTTCTCAGGTGCCCTTGCGCTAGTCACCCTATAACCTAATCTTAGGGCTCAGCCGCCTTCTGCGCTCGCCCATGCCCGGTAAGCTGTAGAGGCCTCAGAGGCCAACAGCTCTTAGTCATTCAAAAAAAAAAAAAAAAAAAAAAAAAAAAAAACATCAGCAGTCCCTCAGCGTCAGTCAGAGTCGGCTAGGCGCCGTGTGCGCTTGGGCCGATGGGGTGGGGGGGTGTCTTGCACCCGCCCCTGGAATCAATGGGGGTCAATCCGGGGTCGGGGAGGCGAACCTCACCCCGATGTTGACTTCGAAATGCGGCGCGTCTTGGTGGTCTTCGTTTCGGCCGAGGGCCGGTGGGTTTCGCGCCCGATGGCGTGCACTCCGTCGGGTCGCGAGCCATGCGGCTCTCAGTCGAAGCAAGGGTGTTCAATGGCGCGCCGGTGCGCCGGGAAAAAAATAATCGTATCGTATCGTGGCTCTTCTCCTCCTGTCCCTTGAAGAGGGTACATAGGAGTCAGGAGACCGGCTTCGAGGCGAACCTCCTTACCGGGGCTGGACGCTACACCACATGGGGTGTAGGGCAATGAAAGGGAGGGCGCGAGTACCCAATCCCGACCGCGAGGTCGGGCGGCATCTCTCAGCGCCCTCGCCCCGCCATTCTGGCAGACGTCCATCTGCCGTCATGGCATTTAGTTAAATGTTGAAATTTTTATCATCTACTGATATTAGGTTGCAATGCATCTAGGATTCGGAGTCCTCACGACCTGCACAATGCAAATGCAGGCGGCATCTCCTCCTCTTCGATGTGGTGACGTGACGCACGTCGGGTCCGGTGGCTTGTCCGTACAGTGAACGCAGCTTCGAATGGTCAGTCCGGGAGTTACACTCGACCAAGACCGACTGAAGCGCGGAGCGGGGCTCTCTCGAACTGTCGGGGCTTGCAGCGATGCGGATGGGGAGTGGGATCGCTAGCCCGGCTCAAGCGCGCCGCCGCGCGCGAGCCAGGCATCGCGTCTCTAACATCCCCTTGGGTTGCGGTCGTCGAGCGCGTTGGTCGACGACAATGCGTGAGCGGCGTCGGGCTCACCGCGTAAGGCGGGAGCGACGCCTACTCGGGCTGGTCCGTGCGCGCCTCTAGGCGCAGGCTTCAGTTTGGTTGGGGTGCGGACTCGCGTTGAGGCAGAGTCCGGTACGGCCGCGCGTCGCCTAGGCGACAGCAGCGGCTGGGTTTAATGCATCGCGACGCTTGGGCGTCGCGAGATGGGGTCCGGTGAGGCGCGATGCGCGTGGTCAGTCCAGTAAACGCGCCCCGATCGAGATCAAGAGGCGCGTGGTCGTGTCAGGTGGTAGGCGGCCGGCTTCGCACACACTCTGTGTAGGGTACACGAGTTGGCGGAGCGGGCCGCGGCGGGGTTGCTTCGGGAGCGAAACATCAGCAGTCCCTCAGCGTCAGTCCAAGTCGGCTAGGCGCCGTGTGCGCTTGGGCCGATGGGGTGGGGGGGGTGTCTTGCACCCGCCCCTGGAATCAATGGGGGTCAATCCGGGGTCGGGGGAGGCGAACCTCACCCCGATGTTGACTTCGAAATGCGGCGCGTCTTGGTGGTCTTCGTTTCGGCCGAGGGCCGGTGGGTTTCGTGCCCGATGGCGTGCACTCCGTCGGGTCGCGAGCCATGCGGCTCTCAGTCGAAGCAAGGGTGTTCAATGGCGCGCCGGTGCGCCGGGCGAGCGGCCGATAGTGTTATTCGTTAGAAACGGCTGGGGGTGGCCGCTCTAGCCCGGCGCTGGTTGTCTTGCAGGTAGAAATATCAGCGACACGGAGCAAGCTCGACGCGTCGCTGAAGTGGTTGCAGTGTGGTGGGGTTGGCGATGCTCGTTCCGGGGGTGGTGCGCGCCCGGGCGCGACAGCCGGCGGCGTGATCGCTCCCCACAAGGATTAGCCAGGGCGGCCGCGGCTAGGTCGACATTTGCGGAGCAAATGTCAGGTCAGCAGGCGGCCGAAGCTGGGGCACGGGGCTCACGATGGGCTCGGTGCATGGGCGCGGCGCGCCGGGTCCACCCGCTCGACGTCGCTAGCAGACGGAGCGGGCACGCGGTCGGCGGCGCACGCGAGGACGCGTTCTTCGCTCAGCGCTCGATCGTTGCGGGGGTGGGGGGGGGCCCGCGAGGACCCGACCCCCGCCCGTGGTCGCGGTTGAAGGAAGAACTGTAGGCCTCCTGTGGCTGGGAGCAGCGGAGCTCGAGACCAGCCAAGGCAGGCCCGAAAAAAATAATGGCTTTTTTTTTTTTTTTTTTTTTTTTGAATGACTAAGAGCTGTTGGCCTCTGAGGCCTCTACAGCTTACCGGGCATGGGCGAGCGCAGAAGGCGGCTGAGCCCTAAGATTAGGTTATAGGGTGACTAGCGCAAGGGCACCTGAGAAGGTACGGACCTCGGCTTGGGCCGTCACCCGGCGGGGGAGATCAGACTTGCCCGGGCACCCCAGAAGGGGTGTGCCCTGTGGCCCTAATAGGTTGAGCTGATTGATTATTTGGAGAGAATCTAACCGATCTTCTAACAGATCCTGAGGGTCCTCGACCTCGCCGGCGGGGTCGGTGTCTGACTGTGTGCCTTTGGTAACCGGCGCCTATACCAAATACGGAATACTTCCTGTTGCAGGGAGCTGTCGGATCGGGTGACCCCAGCGCCGCAGAGGTGACTACGGCGATGGGGTCATCCGGGTCGCCCAGGAGGTGTTTGGGGCGGCGACGGAGAGGAGGTGGGTGTGTAGTGTCTGGCGTGTAGTCCGAAGCTTGGACTACGAGTGGGTTGGGGTGATGAGGAGCCCTATCAAAGTAGCGGCGAGAAGTGTACTTGATGTACTGGGTAATGGAGGGGAGTTCGAGGTCGCAATGCAGGTCAGAGTTTCGCATAAACCAGCTAGCTCCGACTGCTTTGCGAATGAACCTATTCTGGATGACCTGAAGCTTGTTCAGGTCGATGGAGGAAGCGTGACCGAAGGCCACGGAAGCGTAGGTCATAACGGGGCGAATGCACGTTTTGTAAATTGTCACCTTATTTCTAAGGGACATTTTACTGCGCGCATTGAGGAGAGGACTGAGTCGTCCTAGGAAGAAGGCCGCACGGTTGCGGACAATCTGAATGTGCTTGGAGAAGTTGAGTTGTCGATCAAGGGTCACGCCAAGGTATTTGGCCGTAGGGGCCCAAGGGATAGGCTTTCCGTTAAGCGTGAGTTGCTTACGCGGATTGCTCCTGAGCTTTTCAGGGTGAAAGTACATGGCTGCACTTTTGTCGGGATTGACAGTGATGGCCCAGTTCTTGAACCAGTCACCGAGCTTAGAGAGAGCTCTTTGGATATCGAGCATCTGAACGTTCCTTTTCCAGCCTCTAGAATAGAGAGCGGTGTCATCCGCGAAGAGCGCAAGCTCAACGTTGGGAGAACGAGGAATGTCGCTCGTATAGAGCGAGTAGAGAACGGGGGCCATTGCTGAGCCTTGAGGGACTCCAGCAGAGATCGGGCGGGGGGCCGAGCGAGCTCCCTCGACTTTGTAGGAGAACTTTCGACAAGAGAGAAAGTTTTGTATTATAAATACAAGTCGGTCGGGGAATTTCTTGGCGAGCAGCTTGTAGACCAAGCCGTTGTGCCAGACTTTGTCGAAAGCTTTCGCTACGTCCAGGAAGACCGCTACGGTCCCCTGAGGCTTGGGCTTGACAAGATAACCGTGACTGGGTTTCTTATTGAAGCCTTCGAGAATGTACTCCGTGATGCGGTGTACTTGTTGAACACAAGAGTGTTTGGCCCTAAAGCCAAACTGCTCGTTGGGAAGGAGATTGTTGTCCTTTATGTGGGACCAGATGCGCTTCAGAAGGATGCGCTCATAGATCTTCCCCAGGGTACTGAGGAGACTGATGGGACGGTAGCTAGAAGGCTCAGAAGCCTTCTTGCCGGGCTTATGGATGCCGATGACGTCGGCGGACTTCCATGTTTCGGGGAACATGCAGTTGTTCATAGCCGCATTGAAGATGCTGACTAGAAGACATACAAGTGAGACGGAGAAGTGCTTGAGCACTTTGTTGCTGATGCCGTCGGCACCGGGGGCTTTCCTGGCGTGGAGGCCCTTGATGATCGACTCGACCTCGGAGGCCGTGACAGGCTCGAGGGTATCAGTGGGGGGGACGGAGGATCTTTCTTCGACTTCTCTGTTCACCGTATCGAGGTGAGCAGGGTCGACCAAGTCTAAGCTGGGGCTGCACTGCGCTTCGAGGCTGTCGGCCAGGCACTCGGCCTTGTCCGCGTCCTCGAAAGCAGGAGGTAGATTGGGACGGGTGAGGGGTGGCATGTTTGTCACTACGTCAGATTTCAGAGTTCGAGCCAGCCGCCAGTATGCCTGGTGGGTTGGCTGGATCTCCGAAAGCAGGGTCTCCCACCTCTGATTACGGAGTTCACTTATGCGGTTTTTTACGGCACGCTCGTAATACCGCAAAGTGGCTCTGTTCTCTTCGGAGGGACGAGAGTCGTATGCCCTAGTGGCGGCGTGTTTGGCCTTCAGTAGGTCCCTCGCATCCTCCGGCAGGGCCCAGCGTCGATCCATGGTCTCGACTGGGATCTGCCTGGAACACTCACGAATAGTGGTGCGGAGGTGGCTAGTGAGGGCGTCTACCGAGAGGGTAACGTCGTCGGGGGTGACTATATTGTCAGGGATCCTATCAAGGTCGGGTGAGCTGATGGCTTCCAGGGCTGAGCCTAGACGCTCCCAGCTCACCACGGTCTTGGTTCGGGTGGGTCTGTCAGTCGGGTCAGGGCCTAGTCTCATCAAGACAGGTCTGTGGTCCGAGTCGAGTTCATGGATCACTTCTAGTGAGCGCAACTGGAGAGTTACGTTCCTTAGAAGCGCCAAGTCCAGTATGTCGGGTCTGCGGTCAACGTCATAGGAGAAGTATGTCGGGGTGCTGGGTGCGATGATGTCAAAATTGAGCTCATCGGAGAGGGAGAAGAGATGGTTGCCCTTCGGGTTGGTCGCATTGCAGCCCCAGATCATGTGCTTGCTGTTGAAGTCGCCTGCCAGAATGACGGCGCTACTGAGGGACAGAAGCGACTCAAAGTCGCTTCTTTCGAATGATTTGTTACCAGAGAGATAACAAGAAACAAGGGTGATGGGTTGATGACCGGTCATCGAGATACGGCAACAGGAAGCTTCCAGGCTTATGAGGGGTGGGGTGTCTATTGGGATGCAGTGGAGAGACCTTCTGTAGTAGATCAGGGTACCGCCCTTCGGAGCGGTGGTCCTGTCACTACGAACCAGCGAGTAGTTGGCGATCTTGGGATCCCTCCTACTGGGCTTTAGAAAGGTCTCGCTCACTAGCATTATGTCCACCTGATGGGTGGAGACAAATTGGTGAATCAAGGCGCGTTGGTCCTTGTGGTCACTGAAGAGGCCGTTGGCATTGAACCATGCCAAGGATAGGGAGTGAGGCTTTTCTCTTAAGGGTGTACTATCCATAGTACGTCTTAAGAAGATTAACCATGGCGGCTCCGTGGACCTTGAGATGGTCGAGGAGTGTGCGGTGTTCGGCCATGATTTGGGCGGTGTTGAAGGGGTTGGCGCGGACCTTGGCCGTGAATACGGCGAGTTCGGCGGGATCCACGATGGAGAGGTGCGTTAGGAATTCATTAGCGAATTCCAAGTCGACGATATAGTCCTTCATGGAGGAGCTATTCGCGATGGCACCTGACGGGACGGGCTTAGCGGCCTTGGTGGCGGCTTTGGGGGCGGGAGGCGCCGGGGCGCGGTTTTGGGTCTGTGGGCGCGGTAGCTCAGGCTTGGGCGCGGGTCCCCGTTGGGGCTTTGTACGCTGCCAAGCGTTGTCTACCGGGGTAGGGGCATCCACGAAAGTGGGAGGGGGAGTCGCAAGCTGGAGCTTGGGCTGTGTGGGAGGATTAGGCCGAGTCGGGCGTCTGCCCTTGGGCTTTGGCTTGTTTTGGCCTTTTACGGCCTTTGGGGCCATGGGGCAGCCGCGGTAATTCGCGGTGTGCCCCTGGGTCCCGCAAAGGACGCAGCTAGGCGGAGTGGGGTCCTGTTTGGTGCGCGAGCACTCTGACGTGCTGTGCGCACCTGCGCATTTCACGCAGCGGTATTCTGCGTGGCAGAATCGCGCTGCGTGGCCATATCTCTGGCAGCGGTGGCACTGCCCCGGGACGCCCCGTTTGTGAGGGGCCTCAATCTTGAAGCCGGTGAGCCGGCAGACCGAGCGAATGAGCTCGATCTTCTTGCCCTCCGGGCTGTTGTCGAGAACAGCTAGCACCATGTCTAGCTGCTTCTTGGTCCTACCGCTGGTCATGCGGTGGACTTGTCGGGCGGGGAGTCCCTGGGCGAGGAGATCCGATAGGATGTCCTCGGTGGGGATCTCTTTGGGGATGCCGCGAATCACCGCGCGGTACACCTTTTCCTCCTCGAGGGCCTGCATGTGGAAATGCAGGTGTTCCTCGCGAAGGAAGCGGGTGGCCGCCCTGTAGTGATCGGGCGTCGGGACGAAAATTTCAATGCCTTCGCGAACTGGCTTACCCTTGAAGGGTATTTCTAGTTCGGTCAGGCGACGGGACACATACAGCCATTTGTCCTTCTCGACGAGCGTGAGAGCTCTTGGAGCTTTCTGGCTCTTGGAGGGACCGGGCTGAGACGGGGTGGCGGTGGAGGCCGCGGGGCATGGGACCTTGGGCGGGGGCGGGGGAGATGAGGAAGCGGCGGGCCGCTTCTTCTTCTTCCGCTCCACTACGGTAAAGCCGGTGTCGCAGACATCGCCTTCTTCCATTTGAGGATCGGGGGACTCTGGGAAATCGGCAACCGCCGGGACCAGATGTTGGCCCTCAACAGGAGGTGCGTAGGGGAGCTCACGGTAACGTGGGCGGGGGGAGCGGCTCCTGTCGTAGGGCTTAGCCCTAGTTGGAGCGGTGGACCGAGACCGCCCGCGGTGGGAGCGGTCGCTGACAGAGCTCCGACCGCGGTCGGGACTCGGGGTTGCAAGGGCCCGTGAAGCGGGTCCCCTGAAGTCGGGCGTAAGGCGGGCGGCCGCTGCCTTGCTCTTTGGCGAGACTGGGCGGGTCGCGGGCGGGGGGGCAGCCTTGACGGCGGGGCGGGGGTGCGCCTGAGGGGCGATCGGGGCTACAGGCTCTAGGCCTGAGACATTGCGCTTTGTGGCACGAACGAACTCGGCAATGGCGGCGCCATTGTCGCGGGAGACATAGGCAGCCCGGATGAAGTTGAGCGCCTCATCGAGGTCGTTCAAGTCCCTCGGGGTCGCCATGACTCACGGGAGAGAGAGAGAGGGGTGCGCCGGGGGAGGAGGTCCCCGGCAGGGGCAAGAATGAGAGGTCTCCTTGCCGGGTATAGGCAGGGAGGTGGGTACCTAGGTGTGACCTAACGTGTCCCGGTTGCCAATCTTAATGTGCAACCGGTTGTGTGCCTAACGGCCCTAGCTGCCACAGGGGAGAGGCAGGGACTCCGGTTTTTAGGCCGGCCGTCCAAGCCAAACACACACCCGAGGAATAGGTAAAGGATGGGTAGGGTGGGAGGGAGATGTCTGGTGTCGGCGAGGGCCGTCCCCAAGGCCGGTGGTTCCAGACCCAGCCGGGTTTCGTTGTTCCCCTGAAGGGGGAAAAACGTACGCCCCGGGTCAACGTACGCTCAGCTTCGTTGGCACGGTTACGTATCCACTGAACGACCACTAAGCGTGGATTTTTTACGTTAGAAACTGGATGGGTCGCTCTGAAAAGAGCGGTTGTGTTATAGAAACTAAGATCGCTCTGAAAAGAGCGGTTTGGATGGCGCGAGCTCTGCACTGCGAAGACTCGAAGCACGGAGCAAGTCCGGCACTCACGAGTTACCGCGGTACGTGAATATCTGCGCTTGCACTAGGCTAGCTCAGACAACACGTTGCCGGGCAATCGGTGCACAGACTCGGAGACTCGGCGGCCGACTGAGGCAGACCCCGCACAGGGCGGAGCGGGCAGCAGGAGCGGAGCGCTGGAGACGTCCGTACGGCGCGGCGAGCGGGAGCGGAGTGTGTGAGCGGGAGCGGAGTGTGTGTCGTGCGAGCGGGTGCTTTATTAGCTGTTTGTGGTGCAATGCAATGCATGCACTATATATACCTACTGAAAGAAGATACATCCGTCATACTCACCTCTACATACATACACCTGAAGGGAATACCTAATCGTGTGTGTGTTAGTTTTTGGAGAAACATAGTGGGCGCGCGATGCGCTCTTGAATGATATGTTAGCCCTGAAAAGGGCTTTTTGGTCGCGAGGCGAGGAGGATCTTGCGCCCCCCTCGCACAAGCAGTATCGGGCAGCATGGCATGGCATGGCATGGCAAGACAAGTGAAGGTGCGGGCGCGGCGTTCGTGCGTGCGTACGAGCGAGGCTGCTCTCCACAATCCACAATGCAATGAGTGGAGATGGAGAGAGACACGACAGACACCGTGGCACACACAACACAACACAACACCATTGCAACCAACACACTGTGTCCATGCATGCACTTACCGCACCGATTACTTCTTGGAGGCGGACGCCTTCTTGGTGGCAGCCTTCGATTTGGGAGTGGCCGCGGCTCTCTTCGGTTTGGGCGCTTTCGGCTTCTTGGTCGGAGGCCTGGCGGTCTTTTTGGCTTTCGGAGCGGCGGCGCTTTTTCCCTTGGCGGGCGTGGACGCGGCGGCCTTCTTCGCGGCGGCGGGCTTCTTCTTGGCGGCGGCGGCCTTCTTGTCCTTCGTCGCGGCCGAGGCCTTCGACTTTGCGGGCGAAGCGGCGGCGGTGGCGGCGGCCTTCCTGCCTCTGCCGGCGGCGGGCGCCGAGGCGGCCGCCTTCTTCGTCTTGGCGGCGGCGCTCTCCTTCGCGGCGGATCTGCCTGTCGCCTTGGCAGCGGCGGGTTTCTTCGCGGACGAAGACTTCGACTCGAGCTTGAAACTGCCCGATGCACCCTTGCCCTTGGTCTGAATGAGCGCGCCCGACTCGACGGCGCTCTTCAGATACTTCCTGATGAACGGCGCCAATTTCTCGGAGTCCACCTTGTACTGGGCCGCGATGTATTTCTTGATGGCCTTCAGCGAGGATCCGCTGCGCTCCTTCAGCTCCTTGATTGCGTTGTTCACCATTTCGGAGGTCTTCGGGTGCGTCGGCTTCGCCTTGGGCTTCTTCGCGCCGCCGGCGGCGGCGGACGCCTTCGGCTTCTTCGCGGGCGTCGCTGGTGCGGGAGCCTCTGCAGCTACGGCGGTGTCGGCCATTTTTTTTAAATTTAGGGTTTATATATGAACACTCAAAAATAGAGAAACTCAAGTAATTATCGAGTTAAACCTTGTTTTAACAATAATAAAAAAATAATGGCGCTGCCGTATAGGGGGTATAGTTTGGAAACTTTACCGTAAAGAGAACACCACAGTCTAGAGACGATTTCTCGTAACAACGCTCGTGAGTTTTCACTAACATCAGTCTCATTAAATAGTATTTTTTCATCATTTTAATATTGAACCGCGCGGCTGACACTTTTCTAGTGCTACATTTTGAACGTGACCGTACGCTTGACATACTAGATCGAGCCTAATCTGTACACATGAAGCGATAGAGGGATTAATTCGCACCACCCGGGTCGCCGAGTAGCTCGGGTCATGTTTAAAATTGTATTTTCTCTATAAAATCTATTGATTTCTTTCTTTTTCCACGATATTTAAACCTCAAAGATATCGTTTTTATTATATAACATAAAAACAGTTAAAATTTTCTCGTTTTAATAGTGTAAAACGATCGATTTTTTGATGCTCGTAAAACAGCTTCAACAGTTTCGTACGAACAGTTCAGCGCGATGCCATACCTTCGAACTGGATAGACGCATTAATTTTTCTTACATTAATTTAGTATTGTGTTTTAGTTTAAACTCTATAAATTTGTATAATGTGCTA
Source organism: Hypomecis punctinalis (assembly GCA_949316475.1). Lineage (NCBI taxonomy): Eukaryota > Metazoa > Arthropoda > Insecta > Lepidoptera > Geometridae > Hypomecis > Hypomecis punctinalis. The sequence continues at coordinate 7,249,800 of OX438822.1, forward strand.
TTCACATAGTGCACAATATTAGAAATGTCAAGGGCCTAGGTATACGTTCAAATCACACACAAAATCGGAATGAGGCGCGCGTAAATGTAGTTAAATAAAACTTTTGACCATCACTTTGCCGTGTGGCCATTCGCTCTCGCACTGAATTTATTATAATTTTGATATAGGTATTAAATTAAGCTCAACGTAGAACGAATACTTTCAAATAAAACTACGCCAGATTTGACTTATTCATAATGTTAGTATCCATTCATTTCACACGCCCGCCCGGCTATGTAACGCGCGCACGCACGAAATACGTACCTACACAAAGCCGCTTACTTGCCTGCCTGCCTATACTTTTGATCGCTAGTTAGTAAGTTATAACGCAGTTTTGATGTTATTAACAGGCATATTAGGTATGTGTATGAAAATGAATTATAATTATATCATGTACTTATTACATAATTATAAGCGTTAAAATTTTGGAACACCTACATAATAATGTAGGCAAGTGTTAACTTATTGTTTTACTATAATTATAGTAGTTTCATTAGGTACTTTCAAGTAGGTAAGTAATGTAGAATACTAGGCAGGTGTATGTCGGTTGACTTTTGTTAGTTAGTGTCATCGTATAGAAACATTGCGCATCATAATATTGTAGCATTTGAAATTTTTGCGGCCCTGAAAAGGGCCTTTTTTTCACAAATGATGAACAACCGACGCTGTTACGTTGGTGTACGTCAATGTATGCTGCTGACAGCTGCTTAGCCTCCGAAACCGTACAGAGTGCGACCCTGACGCTTCAGAGCGTAGACCACGTCCATGGCGGTGACGGTCTTCCTCTTCGCGTGCTCGGTGTAGGTGACGGCGTCACGAATCACGTTCTCGAGGAACACCTTCAGCACACCTCTGGTCTCTTCGTAGATCAGACCGGAGATACGCTTCACTCCGCCTCTGCGCGCCAGACGACGGATGGCGGGCTTCGTGATACCCTGGATGTTATCGCGAAGCACTTTCCTGTGACGCTTGGCGCCACCTTTCCCCAGACCTTTTCCTCCCTTGCCGCGACCGGTCATCTTGTTCGGTGAACTGTTGTAGAATACGAATAACACAGAGAGCCGCGAGCGCTGGCGCTAACGGCGTACGACTGGAACCTTTTTTGAACCGCGCGGCACTCTTATATTTATACAAAACTCGAACGATAGCATCGCGCGAGACAGCATGTATACCGATAGAGACGGACCGAGCGACCGAGGGGAACGGAGCGGGGTGAAGAGCAACGATGATGCCGCGTTGGAGTTCGGTAACTATGTATTTGTATTTTTATTTGTGTCAAATGTTTAATATCTATTTACTCACATAATATTATGTATATATTTATTATCATATAATTATTTAATTTGAACGAAAAAAAAAAAAAAAAAAAAAAAAATCATATTATACTGTCGTCATCTAGCTATTGTTTTGTGGTGAGACAGAGAGAAGAAATTACATATATTGGCGTTGTGTTTTTAACCAATGCAATATAATCTATCAATTATTATTCAGGTAATCTAATTATCCTACGACTTTGTTTCTATCAATTAGGTATAATAATATAATTATAGGTAAGTACTTACTTACTTATATTCTTCAACTGATTCTACATTAATCTAAGCATTACTTATATTTATTCATTCCTTGATTATTTGACATCATAAAAGCTACATAGGTATTTATGTTGATAAAAGCCAATACTTTGGTTTAGTAAGATTTTATTCTATATCATAGAGATAGTTAATAGCTGTTACGCCCTGCAGTGTTATCGGTTGTGAAACATGTTAATTTGCATCAATGAATCGTGTGTGGCCCTGAAAAGGGCCTTTTTATGATCAAACAAATCCGGCCGGCGGCGTTGACCAAGAGGGCGAGAGGCCTTCTTAGGCGCGCTCACCACGGATTCTGCGCGCCAATTGGATATCCTTCGGCATGATGGTGACGCGTTTGGCGTGAATCGCGCAAAGGTTGGTATCTTCAAACAGACCGACCAGGTAAGCTTCGCTGGCCTCCTGGAGAGCCATTACAGCGGAGCTCTGGAAACGCAGATCGGTCTTGAAGTCCTGTGCGATTTCACGCACCAGACGCTGGAACGGCAGCTTGCGGATCAGGAGCTCGGTGCTCTTCTGGTAGCGACGGATCTCGCGGAGAGCCACGGTGCCGGGCCTGTAGCGATGGGGCTTCTTCACTCCACCGGTGGCGGGTGCGCTCTTGCGCGCAGCTTTGGTGGCGAGCTGCTTGCGCGGCGCCTTACCACCGGTCGATTTACGGGCAGTCTGCTTGGTACGTGCCATTGTTCACTTGACGAGAGTTAGTGATGAATCAAAGAAGAAAATAACGAGAGCACGAGCGGCGACTACGGTCTGTGCACGAATGTGTAAAACAGCGACACCGCGTCCCGCTTTATTTATACAAAAAAATCTGTGGTACTATCGGACCTCTCGCTCACTCACACGGTTTGCTCCGGTCTCCGGCGGTGCGGGGCGCGGGGTGCAGGGGGGCGTGTGACAGCTCTGGTGTTACGCTTCTCTATACTATCAAGTACCATCATAATAGATGTAGTAAGTAGGTAATTTTACTTTATTTAAAAGCGTGGGGAAAAATAAAAAAAAAAAAATGTTCACCATGACGGCATTAAGGGCACAATAAAATTACCTAATATCCTAATTATCGCACGACAATCATCGTCGTGAAGAAACATAATATATGTAACATTCATATTCACTCTTATTTACCTAGTCTACACTCACTTAACTATAATATATCGTTATATTATTCAATTCACCATTTTACTTACTTACCTTTCATCACGTGTATAATTTTATATATTCAATAAATTGTATCGAAATAACAGAAACTCGTACCTGCGTACACATTATATATATATATATATATATATATATATATATATATATATATATATATATATATATATATATATATATATATATATATATATATATATATATATAGGTAAGGTACCCTCTATTTTAAATACATATAATTATGAATCAATCAAACGTAGATAGTCGTTCATCATAATAAGCCCCATTTATGTGGCGTTTGAGTTTGGAACGTGCAGTGTTCAGATTAGAAACATATATTATGTCGCATTAGATATGCATTATAATATAGAAATGTTTTGTGGCCCTGAAAAGGGCCTTTTGTGTGCGCATAGGATCGCACTGTTGGCTAGCAACGTCGCGTCGCTTCGCTCACTTAGAGCTGGTGTATTTGGTGACCGCCTTGGTGCCCTCGCTGACGGCGTGCTTGGCCAGCTCGCCGGGCAGCAGGAGCCTCACGGAGGTCTGCACCTCCCTCGACGTGATCGTGCTGCGCTTGTTGTAGTGTGCGAGACGGGACGCCTCGGCGGCGATGCGCTCGAAGATGTCGTTCACGAACGAGTTCATGATGGACATGGCCTTCGAGGAGATACCGGTGTCCGGGTGGACCTGCTTGAGCACCTTGTAGATGTAGATGGCGTAGCTCTCCTTCCTCTTGTGCTTCTTCTTTCTCTTATCGGTCTTGGAGATGTTCTTCTGAGCCTTGCCGGATTTCTTGGCGGCCTTTCCGCTAGTCTTGGGCGGCATTATTGAATCGTAGATTGAACACGTAAATTAATACTGTACTGCACCGTCGGCTGTCGGCAAGCGAGTGATAATTTTCAGAAAACAAAAACAGACATCTTTGTGTGCCATAAATGAGCGTTCGCTCACCCCGCCGCGAGTGGACCTTTTTCCGTTCCACCAATAGCGATGCAGCGAGGGTTAGACAGAGAAACAATGATACGCGTCACGTTGTCCGTCTCGCTCTCGCCGTAAGTTTTTACTCGGTTGTAAATAGTTCTCCAGCTATAATGTGGTTATTTCTACTTAATTTTTTTTTTTTTTGTAGCATATATATGTATGGTTATTTTCAGTGAGTGCATAAGGTGTACATAAGGTGACGAATTATCGTCAAATATTTTCCAAATTACACGGAAGAGTATTGTCTATGTGAAAAGTGATATTCAATATTATTAACAACTTTTTATCTTTATAATATAGGACCGAACCTCACGATCTGTATGAAAGACTGTCATGATCTCAATTATTTTATGTTAATCGGTGTTGCAAAACAGAACATTTGCCGGTCATTTATTGTTCATTCGTCTACAATGTTGACTAGTAATTTTTCCTTCAAAATACCTACCTACTCGTATTTATTGGAATTAAGCTTTAGCTACACATGCCCAATTGTTAGGTATAGCGGTAGAGTGTCATTTTCAAAGAAACATCCATAAATTGTATTGTACAAAATATGGTAAGAGATATATTGTGGCCCTGAAAAGGGCCTTTTTATGCGCAAAATAAAATGTGCACAGCGTAGCATCAGCAAGCGGCCAGCTCAGCCAGCCACCTTACGCTTTCTTCTCGGTCTTCTTGGGCAGGAGCACGGCCTGGATGTTGGGCAGCACACCTCCCTGTGCGATCGTCACGCCGGAGAGCAGCTTGTTCAACTCTTCGTCGTTCCTGATCGCCAATTGCAAATGACGCGGGATGATCCTGGTCTTCTTGTTGTCCCTGGCTGCGTTGCCGGCCAACTCGAGCACCTCAGCGGCGAGATATTCCATCACGGCGGCGAGGTAAACGGGCGCTCCGGCACCGACGCGCTCGGCATAGTTGCCGTTACGCAGAAGACGATGAATACGACCGACGGGGAATTGTAGTCCGGCACGGTTGGAGCGAGACTTTGCCTTTCCCTTAACTTTTCCACCTTTGCCGCGTCCAGACATGTTGATTGAGTGAGAGTTAATTTACTAACAGTATAAATCAAGCACCGTACCGCGTGAGCGTGCACAGCAGACTATTCTCAAAACGCGTTCAATTTCTATATTTATAATCGCGCCCCACTCCGGCGCGACTGTAACGCCACGACGAGTGCCGTTATTCGGCGCGCGCATATCTGAAGCGGGCTCGATTAACAACAATAAATGCATAATTTTTCTATTTAATATTAGTCATAATTTTTGTTTTGTAAAATGTACACAATAATAAAATAATCATAATTCATTAATGATGTACGAGTATGTATGTATAATTTCAGGTGTGAGGTGAAAGAAACATCGACATCGATTCGAGCGAGCTGTTGTGCATGAAGAACGTGAGTATTGAAGTAAGTATGTAACTAATGGTAATTATATACCTACCTACCTGTTGTTCATGTTGTTGTAGGTCATGAGATGAGTCGGGCAGTCGGGCGATACTACCGAGTATTATAATATTATGTACATACTGTTGTAGTACATAAGGCTACTACTACTATGGATTCTGCCAAACAACTGTTGTGTGACGCTCGTACGGTGCTTTATTAGCTGTTTGTGGTGCAATGCAATGCATGCACTATATATACCTACTGAAAGAAGATACATCCGTCATACTCACCTCTACATACATACACCTGAAGGGAATACCTAATCGTGTGTGTGTTAGTTTTTGGAGAAACATAGTGGGCGCGCGATGCGCTCTTGAATGATATGTTAGCCCTGAAAAGGGCTTTTTGGTCGCGAGGCGAGGAGGATCTTGCGCCCCCCTCGCACAAGCAGTATCGGGCAGCATGGCATGGCATGGCATGGCATGGCAAGACAAGTGAAGGTGCGGGCGCGGCGTTCGTGCGTGCGTACGAGCGAGGCTGCTCTCCACAATCCACAATGCAATGAGTGGAGATGGAGAGAGACACGACACCGTGGCACACACAACACAACACAACACCATTGCAACCAACACACTGTGTCCATGCATGCACTTACCGCACCGATTACTTCTTGGAGGCGGACGCCTTCTTGGTGGCAGCCTTCGATTTGGGAGTGGCCGCGGCTCTCTTCGGTTTGGGCGCTTTCGGCTTCTTGGTCGGAGGCCTGGCGGTCTTTTTGGCTTTCGGAGCGGCGGCGCTTTTTCCCTTGGCGGGCGTGGACGCGGCGGCCTTCTTCGCGGCGGCGGGCTTCTTCTTGGCGGCGGCGGCCTTCTTGTCCTTCGTCGCGGCCGAGGCCTTCGACTTTGCGGGCGAAGCGGCGGCGGTGGCGGCGGCCTTCCTGCCTCTGCCGGCGGCGGGCGCCGAGGCGGCCGCCTTCTTCGTCTTGGCGGCGGCGCTCTCCTTCGCGGCGGATCTGCCTGTCGCCTTGGCAGCGGCGGGTTTCTTCGCGGACGAAGACTTCGACTCGAGCTTGAAACTGCCCGATGCACCCTTGCCCTTGGTCTGAATGAGCGCGCCCGACTCGACGGCGCTCTTCAGATACTTCCTGATGAACGGCGCCAATTTCTCGGAGTCCACCTTGTACTGGGCCGCGATGTATTTCTTGATGGCCTTCAGCGAGGATCCGCTGCGCTCCTTCAGCTCCTTGATTGCGTTGTTCACCATTTCGGAGGTCTTCGGGTGCGTCGGCTTCGCCTTGGGCTTCTTCGCGCCGCCGGCGGCGGCGGACGCCTTCGGCTTCTTCGCGGGCGTCGCTGGTGCGGGAGCCTCTGCAGCTACGGCGGTGTCGGCCATTTTTTTTAAATTTAGGGTTTATATATGAACACTCAAAAATAGAGAAACTCAAGTAATTATCGAGTTAAACCTTGTTTTAACAATAATAAAAAAATAATGGCGCTGCCGTATAGGGGGTATAGTTTGGAAACTTTACCGTAAAGAGAACACCACAGTCTAGAGACGATTTCTCGTAACAACGCTCGTGAGTTTTCACTAACATCAGTCTCATTAAATAGTATTTTTTCATCATTTTAATATTGAACCGCGCGGCTGACACTTTTCTAGTGCTACATTTTGAACGTGACCGTACGCTTGACATACTAGATCGAGCCTAATCTGTACACATGAAGCGATAGAGGGATTAATTCGCACCACCCGGGTCGCCGAGTAGCTCGGGTCATGTTTAAAATTGTATTTTCTCTATAAAATCTATTGATTTCTTTCTTTTTCCACGATATTTAAACCTCAAAGATATCGTTTTTATTATATAACATAAAAACAGTTAAAATTTTCTCGTTTTAATAGTGTAAAACGATCGATTTTTTGATGCTCGTAAAACAGCTTCAACAGTTTCGTACGAACAGTTCAGCGCGATGCCATACCTTCGAACTGGATAGACGCATTAATTTTTCTTACATTAATTTAGTATTGTGTTTTAGTTTAAACTCTATAAATTTGTATAATGTGCTATTCACATAGTGCACAATATTAGAAATGTCAAGGGCCTAGGTATACGTTCAAATCACACACAAAATCGGAATGAGGCGCGCGTAAATGTAGTTAAATAAAACTTTTGACCATCACTTTGCCGTGTGGCCATTCGCTCTCGCACTGAATTTATTATAATTTTGATATAGGTATTAAATTAAGCTCAACGTAGAACGAATACTTTCAAATAAAACTACGCCAGATTTGACTTATTCATAATGTTAGTATCCATTCATTTCACACGCCCGCCCGGCTATGTAACGCGCGCACGCACGAAATACGTACCTACACAAAGCCGCTTACTTGCCTGCCTGCCTATACTTTTGATCGCTAGTTAGTAAGTTATAACGCAGTTTTGATGTTATTAACAGGCATATTAGGTATGTGTATGAAAATGAATTATAATTATATCATGTACTTATTACATAATTATAAGCGTTAAAATTTTGGAACACCTACATAATAATGTAGGCAAGTGTTAACTTATTGTTTTACTATAATTATAGTAGTTTCATTAGGTACTTTCAAGTAGGTAAGTAATGTAGAATACTAGGCAGGTGTATGTCGGTTGACTTTTGTTAGTTAGTGTCATCGTATAGAAACATTGCGCATCATAATATTGTAGCATTTGAAATTTTTGCGGCCCTGAAAAGGGCCTTTTTTTCACAAATGATGAACAACCGACGCTGTTACGTTGGTGTACGTCAATGTATGCTGCTGACAGCTGCTTAGCCTCCGAAACCGTACAGAGTGCGACCCTGACGCTTCAGAGCGTAGACCACGTCCATGGCGGTGACGGTCTTCCTCTTCGCGTGCTCGGTGTAGGTGACGGCGTCACGAATCACGTTCTCGAGGAACACCTTCAGCACACCTCTGGTCTCTTCGTAGATCAGACCGGAGATACGCTTCACTCCGCCTCTGCGCGCCAGACGACGGATGGCGGGCTTCGTGATACCCTGGATGTTATCGCGAAGCACTTTCCTGTGACGCTTGGCGCCACCTTTCCCCAGACCTTTTCCTCCCTTGCCGCGACCGGTCATCTTGTTCGGTGAACTGTTGTAGAATACGAATAACACAGAGAGCCGCGAGCGCTGGCGCTAACGGCGTACGACTGGAACCTTTTTTGAACCGCGCGGCACTCTTATATTTATACAAAACTCGAACGATAGCATCGCGCGAGACAGCATGTATACCGATAGAGACGGACCGAGCGACCGAGGGGAACGGAGCGGGGTGAAGAGCAACGATGATGCCGCGTTGGAGTTCGGTAACTATGTATTTGTATTTTTATTTGTGTCAAATGTTTAATATCTATTTACTCACATAATATTATGTATATATTTATTATCATATAATTATTTAATTTGAACGAAAAAAAAAAAAAAAAAAAAAAAAATCATATTATACTGTCGTCATCTAGCTATTGTTTTGTGGTGAGACAGAGAGAAGAAATTACATATATTGGCGTTGTGTTTTTAACCAATGCAATATAATCTATCAATTATTATTCAGGTAATCTAATTATCCTACGACTTTGTTTCTATCAATTAGGTATAATAATATAATTATAGGTAAGTACTTACTTACTTATATTCTTCAACTGATTCTACATTAATCTAAGCATTACTTATATTTATTCATTCCTTGATTATTTGACATCATAAAAGCTACATAGGTATTTATGTTGATAAAAGCCAATACTTTGGTTTAGTAAGATTTTATTCTATATCATAGAGATAGTTAATAGCTGTTACGCCCTGCAGTGTTATCGGTTGTGAAACATGTTAATTTGCATCAATGAATCGTGTGTGGCCCTGAAAAGGGCCTTTTTATGATCAAACAAATCCGGCCGGCGGCGTTGACCAAGAGGGCGAGAGGCCTTCTTAGGCGCGCTCACCACGGATTCTGCGCGCCAATTGGATATCCTTCGGCATGATGGTGACGCGTTTGGCGTGAATCGCGCAAAGGTTGGTATCTTCAAACAGACCGACCAGGTAAGCTTCGCTGGCCTCCTGGAGAGCCATTACAGCGGAGCTCTGGAAACGCAGATCGGTCTTGAAGTCCTGTGCGATTTCACGCACCAGACGCTGGAACGGCAGCTTGCGGATCAGGAGCTCGGTGCTCTTCTGGTAGCGACGGATCTCGCGGAGAGCCACGGTGCCGGGCCTGTAGCGATGGGGCTTCTTCACTCCACCGGTGGCGGGTGCGCTCTTGCGCGCAGCTTTGGTGGCGAGCTGCTTGCGCGGCGCCTTACCACCGGTCGATTTACGGGCAGTCTGCTTGGTACGTGCCATTGTTCACTTGACGAGAGTTAGTGATGAATCAAAGAAGAAAATAACGAGAGCACGAGCGGCGACTACGGTCTGTGCACGAATGTGTAAAACAGCGACACCGCGTCCCGCTTTATTTATACAAAAAAATCTGTGGTACTATCGGACCTCTCGCTCACTCACACGGTTTGCTCCGGTCTCCGGCGGTGCGGGGCGCGGGGTGCAGGGGGGCGTGTGACAGCTCTGGTGTTACGCTTCTCTATACTATCAAGTACCATCATAATAGATGTAGTAAGTAGGTAATTTTACTTTATTTAAAAGCGTGGGGAAAAATAAAAAAAAAAAATGTTCACCATGACGGCATTAAGGGCACAATAAAATTACCTAATATCCTAATTATCGCACGACAATCATCGTCGTGAAGAAACATAATATATGTAACATTCATATTCACTCTTATTTACCTAGTCTACACTCACTTAACTATAATATATCGTTATATTATTCAATTCACCATTTTACTTACTTACCTTTCATCACGTGTATAATTTTATATATTCAATAAATTGTATCGAAATAACAGAAACTCGTACCTGCGTACACATTATATATATATATATATATATATATATATATATATATATATATATATATATATATATAGGTAAGGTACCCTCTATTTTAAATACATATAATTATGAATCAATCAAACGTAGATAGTCGTTCATCATAATAAGCCCCATTTATGTGGCGTTTGAGTTTGGAACGTGCAGTGTTCAGATTAGAAACATATAATATTATGTCGCATTAGATATGCATTATAATATAGAAATGTTTTGTGGCCCTGAAAAGGGCCTTTTGTGTGCGCATAGGATCGCACTGTTGGCTAGCAACGTCGCGTCGCTTCGCTCACTTAGAGCTGGTGTATTTGGTGACCGCCTTGGTGCCCTCGCTGACGGCGTGCTTGGCCAGCTCGCCGGGCAGCAGGAGCCTCACGGAGGTCTGCACCTCCCTCGACGTGATCGTGCTGCGCTTGTTGTAGTGTGCGAGACGGGACGCCTCGGCGGCGATGCGCTCGAAGATGTCGTTCACGAACGAGTTCATGATGGACATGGCCTTCGAGGAGATACCGGTGTCCGGGTGGACCTGCTTGAGCACCTTGTAGATGTAGATGGCGTAGCTCTCCTTCCTCTTGTGCTTCTTCTTTCTCTTATCGGTCTTGGAGATGTTCTTCTGAGCCTTGCCGGATTTCTTGGCGGCCTTTCCGCTAGTCTTGGGCGGCATTATTGAATCGTAGATTGAACACGTAAATTAATACTGTACTGCACCGTCGGCTGTCGGCAAGCGAGTGATAATTTTCAGAAAACAAAAACAGACATCTTTGTGTGCCATAAATGAGCGTTCGCTCACCCCGCCGCGAGTGGACCTTTTTCCGTTCCACCAATAGCGATGCAGCGAGGGTTAGACAGAGAAACAATGATACGCGTCACGTTGTCCGTCTCGCTCTCGCCGTAAGTTTTTACTCGGTTGTAAATAGTTCTCCAGCTATAATGTGGTTATTTCTACTTAATTTTTTTTTTTTTTGTAGCATATATATGTATGGTTATTTTCAGTGAGTGCATAAGGTGTACATAAGGTGACGAATTATCGTCAAATATTTTCCAAATTACACGGAAGAGTATTGTCTATGTGAAAAGTGATATTCAATATTATTAACAACTTTTTATCTTTATAATATAGGACCGAACCTCACGATCTGTATGAAAGACTGTCATGATCTCAATTATTTTATGTTAATCGGTGTTGCAAAACAGAACATTTGCCGGTCATTTATTGTTCATTCGTCTACAATGTTGACTAGTAATTTTTCCTTCAAAATACCTACCTACTCGTATTTATTGGAATTAAGCTTTAGCTACACATGCCCAATTGTTAGGTATAGCGGTAGAGTGTCATTTTCAAAGAAACATCCATAAATTGTATTGTACAAAATATGGTAAGAGATATATTGTGGCCCTGAAAAGGGCCTTTTTATGCGCAAAATAAAATGTGCACAGCGTAGCATCAGCAAGCGGCCAGCTCAGCCAGCCACCTTACGCTTTCTTCTCGGTCTTCTTGGGCAGGAGCACGGCCTGGATGTTGGGCAGCACACCTCCCTGTGCGATCGTCACGCCGGAGAGCAGCTTGTTCAACTCTTCGTCGTTCCTGATCGCCAATTGCAAATGACGCGGGATGATCCTGGTCTTCTTGTTGTCCCTGGCTGCGTTGCCGGCCAACTCGAGCACCTCAGCGGCGAGATATTCCATCACGGCGGCGAGGTAAACGGGCGCTCCGGCACCGACGCGCTCGGCATAGTTGCCGTTACGCAGAAGACGATGAATACGACCGACGGGGAATTGTAGTCCGGCACGGTTGGAGCGAGACTTTGCCTTTCCCTTAACTTTTCCACCTTTGCCGCGTCCAGACATGTTGATTGAGTGAGAGTTAATTTACTAACAGTATAAATCAAGCACCGTACCGCGTGAGCGTGCACAGCAGACTATTCTCAAAACGCGTTCAATTTCTATATTTATAATCGCGCCCCACTCCGGCGCGACTGTAACGCCACGACGAGTGCCGTTATTCGGCGCGCGCATATCTGAAGCGGGCTCGATTAACAACAATAAATGCATAATTTTTCTATTTAATATTAGTCATAATTTTTGTTTTGTAAAATGTACACAATAATAAAATAATCATAATTCATTAATGATGTACGAGTATGTATGTATAATTTCAGGTGTGAGGTGAAAGAAACATCGACATCGATTCGAGCGAGCTGTTGTGCATGAAGAACGTGAGTATTGAAGTAAGTATGTAACTAATGGTAATTATATACCTACCTACCTGTTGTTCATGTTGTTGTAGGTCATGAGATGAGTCGGGCAGTCGGGCGATACTACCGAGTATTATAATATTATGTACATACTGTTGTAGTACATAAGGCTACTACTACTATGGATTCTGCCAAACAACTGTTGTGTGACGCTCGTACGGTGCTTTATTAGCTGTTTGTGGTGCAATGCAATGCATGCACTATATATACCTACTGAAAGAAGATACATCCGTCATACTCACCTCTACATACATACACCTGAAGGGAATACCTAATCGTGTGTGTGTTAGTTTTTGGAGAAACATAGTGGGCGCGCGATGCGCTCTTGAATGATATGTTAGCCCTGAAAAGGGCTTTTTGGTCGCGAGGCGAGGAGGATCTTGCGCCCCCCTCGCACAAGCAGTATCGGGCAGCATGGCATGGCATGGCATGGCATGGCAAGACAAGTGAAGGTGCGGGCGCGGCGTTCGTGCGTGCGTACGAGCGAGGCTGCTCTCCACAATCCACAATGCAATGAGTGGAGATGGAGAGAGACACGACACCGTGGCACACACAACACAACACAACACCATTGCAACCAACACACTGTGTCCATGCATGCACTTACCGCACCGATTACTTCTTGGAGGCGGACGCCTTCTTGGTGGCAGCCTTCGATTTGGGAGTGGCCGCGGCTCTCTTCGGTTTGGGCGCTTTCGGCTTCTTGGTCGGAGGCCTGGCGGTCTTTTTGGCTTTCGGAGCGGCGGCGCTTTTTCCCTTGGCGGGCGTGGACGCGGCGGCCTTCTTCGCGGCGGCGGGCTTCTTCTTGGCGGCGGCGGCCTTCTTGTCCTTCGTCGCGGCCGAGGCCTTCGACTTTGCGGGCGAAGCGGCGGCGGTGGCGGCGGCCTTCCTGCCTCTGCCGGCGGCGGGCGCCGAGGCGGCCGCCTTCTTCGTCTTGGCGGCGGCGCTCTCCTTCGCGGCGGATCTGCCTGTCGCCTTGGCAGCGGCGGGTTTCTTCGCGGACGAAGACTTCGACTCGAGCTTGAAACTGCCCGATGCACCCTTGCCCTTGGTCTGAATGAGCGCGCCCGACTCGACGGCGCTCTTCAGATACTTCCTGATGAACGGCGCCAATTTCTCGGAGTCCACCTTGTACTGGGCCGCGATGTATTTCTTGATGGCCTTCAGCGAGGATCCGCTGCGCTCCTTCAGCTCCTTGATTGCGTTGTTCACCATTTCGGAGGTCTTCGGGTGCGTCGGCTTCGCCTTGGGCTTCTTCGCGCCGCCGGCGGCGGCGGACGCCTTCGGCTTCTTCGCGGGCGTCGCTGGTGCGGGAGCCTCTGCAGCTACGGCGGTGTCGGCCATTTTTTTTAAATTTAGGGTTTATATATGAACACTCAAAAATAGAGAAACTCAAGTAATTATCGAGTTAAACCTTGTTTTAACAATAATAAAAAAATAATGGCGCTGCCGTATAGGGGGTATAGTTTGGAAACTTTACCGTAAAGAGAACACCACAGTCTAGAGACGATTTCTCGTAACAACGCTCGTGAGTTTTCACTAACATCAGTCTCATTAAATAGTATTTTTTCATCATTTTAATATTGAACCGCGCGGCTGACACTTTTCTAGTGCTACATTTTGAACGTGACCGTACGCTTGACATACTAGATCGAGCCTAATCTGTACACATGAAGCGATAGAGGGATTAATTCGCACCACCCGGGTCGCCGAGTAGCTCGGGTCATGTTTAAAATTGTATTTTCTCTATAAAATCTATTGATTTCTTTCTTTTTCCACGATATTTAAACCTCAAAGATATCGTTTTTATTATATAACATAAAAACAGTTAAAATTTTCTCGTTTTAATAGTGTAAAACGATCGATTTTTTGATGCTCGTAAAACAGCTTCAACAGTTTCGTACGAACAGTTCAGCGCGATGCCATACCTTCGAACTGGATAGACGCATTAATTTTTCTTACATTAATTTAGTATTGTGTTTTAGTTTAAACTCTATAAATTTGTATAATGTGCTATTCACATAGTGCACAATATTAGAAATGTCAAGGGCCTAGGTATACGTTCAAATCACACACAAAATCGGAATGAGGCGCGCGTAAATGTAGTTAAATAAAACTTTTGACCATCACTTTGCCGTGTGGCCATTCGCTCTCGCACTGAATTTATTATAATTTTGATATAGGTATTAAATTAAGCTCAACGTAGAACGAATACTTTCAAATAAAACTACGCCAGATTTGACTTATTCATAATGTTAGTATCCATTCATTTCACACGCCCGCCCGGCTATGTAACGCGCGCACGCACGAAATACGTACCTACACAAAGCCGCTTACTTGCCTGCCTGCCTATACTTTTGATCGCTAGTTAGTAAGTTATAACGCAGTTTTGATGTTATTAACAGGCATATTAGGTATGTGTATGAAAATGAATTATAATTATATCATGTACTTATTACATAATTATAAGCGTTAAAATTTTGGAACACCTACATAATAATGTAGGCAAGTGTTAACTTATTGTTTTACTATAATTATAGTAGTTTCATTAGGTACTTTCAAGTAGGTAAGTAATGTAGAATACTAGGCAGGTGTATGTCGGTTGACTTTTGTTAGTTAGTGTCATCGTATAGAAACATTGCGCATCATAATATTGTAGCATTTGAAATTTTTGCGGCCCTGAAAAGGGCCTTTTTTTCACAAATGATGAACAACCGACGCTGTTACGTTGGTGTACGTCAATGTATGCTGCTGACAGCTGCTTAGCCTCCGAAACCGTACAGAGTGCGACCCTGACGCTTCAGAGCGTAGACCACGTCCATGGCGGTGACGGTCTTCCTCTTCGCGTGCTCGGTGTAGGTGACGGCGTCACGAATCACGTTCTCGAGGAACACCTTCAGCACACCTCTGGTCTCTTCGTAGATCAGACCGGAGATACGCTTCACTCCGCCTCTGCGCGCCAGACGACGGATGGCGGGCTTCGTGATACCCTGGATGTTATCGCGAAGCACTTTCCTGTGACGCTTGGCGCCACCTTTCCCCAGACCTTTTCCTCCCTTGCCGCGACCGGTCATCTTGTTCGGTGAACTGTTGTAGAATACGAATAACACAGAGAGCCGCGAGCGCTGGCGCTAACGGCGTACGACTGGAACCTTTTTTGAACCGCGCGGCACTCTTATATTTATACAAAACTCGAACGATAGCATCGCGCGAGACAGCATGTATACCGATAGAGACGGACCGAGCGACCGAGGGGAACGGAGCGGGGTGAAGAGCAACGATGATGCCGCGTTGGAGTTCGGTAACTATGTATTTGTATTTTTATTTGTGTCAAATGTTTAATATCTATTTACTCACATAATATTATGTATATATTTATTATCATATAATTATTTAATTTGAACGAAAAAAAAAAAAAAAAAAAAAAAAATCATATTATACTGTCGTCATCTAGCTATTGTTTTGTGGTGAGACAGAGAGAAGAAATTACATATATTGGCGTTGTGTTTTTAACCAATGCAATATAATCTATCAATTATTATTCAGGTAATCTAATTATCCTACGACTTTGTTTCTATCAATTAGGTATAATAATATAATTATAGGTAAGTACTTACTTACTTATATTCTTCAACTGATTCTACATTAATCTAAGCATTACTTATATTTATTCATTCCTTGATTATTTGACATCATAAAAGCTACATAGGTATTTATGTTGATAAAAGCCAATACTTTGGTTTAGTAAGATTTTATTCTATATCATAGAGATAGTTAATAGCTGTTACGCCCTGCAGTGTTATCGGTTGTGAAACATGTTAATTTGCATCAATGAATCGTGTGTGGCCCTGAAAAGGGCCTTTTTATGATCAAACAAATCCGGCCGGCGGCGTTGACCAAGAGGGCGAGAGGCCTTCTTAGGCGCGCTCACCACGGATTCTGCGCGCCAATTGGATATCCTTCGGCATGATGGTGACGCGTTTGGCGTGAATCGCGCAAAGGTTGGTATCTTCAAACAGACCGACCAGGTAAGCTTCGCTGGCCTCCTGGAGAGCCATTACAGCGGAGCTCTGGAAACGCAGATCGGTCTTGAAGTCCTGTGCGATTTCACGCACCAGACGCTGGAACGGCAGCTTGCGGATCAGGAGCTCGGTGCTCTTCTGGTAGCGACGGATCTCGCGGAGAGCCACGGTGCCGGGCCTGTAGCGATGGGGCTTCTTCACTCCACCGGTGGCGGGTGCGCTCTTGCGCGCAGCTTTGGTGGCGAGCTGCTTGCGCGGCGCCTTACCACCGGTCGATTTACGGGCAGTCTGCTTGGTACGTGCCATTGTTCACTTGACGAGAGTTAGTGATGAATCAAAGAAGAAAATAACGAGAGCACGAGCGGCGACTACGGTCTGTGCACGAATGTGTAAAACAGCGACACCGCGTCCCGCTTTATTTATACAAAAAAATCTGTGGTACTATCGGACCTCTCGCTCACTCACACGGTTTGCTCCGGTCTCCGGCGGTGCGGGGCGCGGGGTGCAGGGGGGCGTGTGACAGCTCTGGTGTTACGCTTCTCTATACTATCAAGTACCATCATAATAGATGTAGTAAGTAGGTAATTTTACTTTATTTAAAAGCGTGGGGAAAAATAAAAAAAAAAAATGTTCACCATGACGGCATTAAGGGCACAATAAAATTACCTAATATCCTAATTATCGCACGACAATCATCGTCGTGAAGAAACATAATATATGTAACATTCATATTCACTCTTATTTACCTAGTCTACACTCACTTAACTATAATATATCGTTATATTATTCAATTCACCATTTTACTTACTTACCTTTCATCACGTGTATAATTTTATATATTCAATAAATTGTATCGAAATAACAGAAACTCGTACCTGCGTACACATTATATATATATATATATATATATATATATATATATATATATATATATATATATATATAGGTAAGGTACCCTCTATTTTAAATACATATAATTATGAATCAATCAAACGTAGATAGTCGTTCATCATAATAAGCCCCATTTATGTGGCGTTTGAGTTTGGAACGTGCAGTGTTCAGATTAGAAACATATAATATTATGTCGCATTAGATATGCATTATAATATAGAAATGTTTTGTGGCCCTGAAAAGGGCCTTTTGTGTGCGCATAGGATCGCACTGTTGGCTAGCAACGTCGCGTCGCTTCGCTCACTTAGAGCTGGTGTATTTGGTGACCGCCTTGGTGCCCTCGCTGACGGCGTGCTTGGCCAGCTCGCCGGGCAGCAGGAGCCTCACGGAGGTCTGCACCTCCCTCGACGTGATCGTGCTGCGCTTGTTGTAGTGTGCGAGACGGGACGCCTCGGCGGCGATGCGCTCGAAGATGTCGTTCACGAACGAGTTCATGATGGACATGGCCTTCGAGGAGATACCGGTGTCCGGGTGGACCTGCTTGAGCACCTTGTAGATGTAGATGGCGTAGCTCTCCTTCCTCTTGTGCTTCTTCTTTCTCTTATCGGTCTTGGAGATGTTCTTCTGAGCCTTGCCGGATTTCTTGGCGGCCTTTCCGCTAGTCTTGGGCGGCATTATTGAATCGTAGATTGAACACGTAAATTAATACTGTACTGCACCGTCGGCTGTCGGCAAGCGAGTGATAATTTTCAGAAAACAAAAACAGACATCTTTGTGTGCCATAAATGAGCGTTCGCTCACCCCGCCGCGAGTGGACCTTTTTCCGTTCCACCAATAGCGATGCAGCGAGGGTTAGACAGAGAAACAATGATACGCGTCACGTTGTCCGTCTCGCTCTCGCCGTAAGTTTTTACTCGGTTGTAAATAGTTCTCCAGCTATAATGTGGTTATTTCTACTTAATTTTTTTTTTTTTTGTAGCATATATATGTATGGTTATTTTCAGTGAGTGCATAAGGTGTACATAAGGTGACGAATTATCGTCAAATATTTTCCAAATTACACGGAAGAGTATTGTCTATGTGAAAAGTGATATTCAATATTATTAACAACTTTTTATCTTTATAATATAGGACCGAACCTCACGATCTGTATGAAAGACTGTCATGATCTCAATTATTTTATGTTAATCGGTGTTGCAAAACAGAACATTTGCCGGTCATTTATTGTTCATTCGTCTACAATGTTGACTAGTAATTTTTCCTTCAAAATACCTACCTACTCGTATTTATTGGAATTAAGCTTTAGCTACACATGCCCAATTGTTAGGTATAGCGGTAGAGTGTCATTTTCAAAGAAACATCCATAAATTGTATTGTACAAAATATGGTAAGAGATATATTGTGGCCCTGAAAAGGGCCTTTTTATGCGCAAAATAAAATGTGCACAGCGTAGCATCAGCAAGCGGCCAGCTCAGCCAGCCACCTTACGCTTTCTTCTCGGTCTTCTTGGGCAGGAGCACGGCCTGGATGTTGGGCAGCACACCTCCCTGTGCGATCGTCACGCCGGAGAGCAGCTTGTTCAACTCTTCGTCGTTCCTGATCGCCAATTGCAAATGACGCGGGATGATCCTGGTCTTCTTGTTGTCCCTGGCTGCGTTGCCGGCCAACTCGAGCACCTCAGCGGCGAGATATTCCATCACGGCGGCGAGGTAAACGGGCGCTCCGGCACCGACGCGCTCGGCATAGTTGCCGTTACGCAGAAGACGATGAATACGACCGACGGGGAATTGTAGTCCGGCACGGTTGGAGCGAGACTTTGCCTTTCCCTTAACTTTTCCACCTTTGCCGCGTCCAGACATGTTGATTGAGTGAGAGTTAATTTACTAACAGTATAAATCAAGCACCGTACCGCGTGAGCGTGCACAGCAGACTATTCTCAAAACGCGTTCAATTTCTATATTTATAATCGCGCCCCACTCCGGCGCGACTGTAACGCCACGACGAGTGCCGTTATTCGGCGCGCGCATATCTGAAGCGGGCTCGATTAACAACAATAAATGCATAATTTTTCTATTTAATATTAGTCATAATTTTTGTTTTGTAAAATGTACACAATAATAAAATAATCATAATTCATTAATGATGTACGAGTATGTATGTATAATTTCAGGTGTGAGGTGAAAGAAACATCGACATCGATTCGAGCGAGCTGTTGTGCATGAAGAACGTGAGTATTGAAGTAAGTATGTAACTAATGGTAATTATATACCTACCTACCTGTTGTTCATGTTGTTGTAGGTCATGAGATGAGTCGGGCAGTCGGGCGATACTACCGAGTATTATAATATTATGTACATACTGTTGTAGTACATAAGGCTACTACTACTATGGATTCTGCCAAACAACTGTTGTGTGACGCTCGTACGGTGCTTTATTAGCTGTTTGTGGTGCAATGCAATGCATGCACTATATATACCTACTGAAAGAAGATACATCCGTCATACTCACCTCTACATACATACACCTGAAGGGAATACCTAATCGTGTGTGTGTTAGTTTTTGGAGAAACATAGTGGGCGCGCGATGCGCTCTTGAATGATATGTTAGCCCTGAAAAGGGCTTTTTGGTCGCGAGGCGAGGAGGATCTTGCGCCCCCCTCGCACAAGCAGTATCGGGCAGCATGGCATGGCATGGCATGGCATGGCAAGACAAGTGAAGGTGCGGGCGCGGCGTTCGTGCGTGCGTACGAGCGAGGCTGCTCTCCACAATCCACAATGCAATGAGTGGAGATGGAGAGAGACACGACACCGTGGCACACACAACACAACACAACACCATTGCAACCAACACACTGTGTCCATGCATGCACTTACCGCACCGATTACTTCTTGGAGGCGGACGCCTTCTTGGTGGCAGCCTTCGATTTGGGAGTGGCCGCGGCTCTCTTCGGTTTGGGCGCTTTCGGCTTCTTGGTCGGAGGCCTGGCGGTCTTTTTGGCTTTCGGAGCGGCGGCGCTTTTTCCCTTGGCGGGCGTGGACGCGGCGGCCTTCTTCGCGGCGGCGGGCTTCTTCTTGGCGGCGGCGGCCTTCTTGTCCTTCGTCGCGGCCGAGGCCTTCGACTTTGCGGGCGAAGCGGCGGCGGTGGCGGCGGCCTTCCTGCCTCTGCCGGCGGCGGGCGCCGAGGCGGCCGCCTTCTTCGTCTTGGCGGCGGCGCTCTCCTTCGCGGCGGATCTGCCTGTCGCCTTGGCAGCGGCGGGTTTCTTCGCGGACGAAGACTTCGACTCGAGCTTGAAACTGCCCGATGCACCCTTGCCCTTGGTCTGAATGAGCGCGCCCGACTCGACGGCGCTCTTCAGATACTTCCTGATGAACGGCGCCAATTTCTCGGAGTCCACCTTGTACTGGGCCGCGATGTATTTCTTGATGGCCTTCAGCGAGGATCCGCTGCGCTCCTTCAGCTCCTTGATTGCGTTGTTCACCATTTCGGAGGTCTTCGGGTGCGTCGGCTTCGCCTTGGGCTTCTTCGCGCCGCCGGCGGCGGCGGACGCCTTCGGCTTCTTCGCGGGCGTCGCTGGTGCGGGAGCCTCTGCAGCTACGGCGGTGTCGGCCATTTTTTTTAAATTTAGGGTTTATATATGAACACTCAAAAATAGAGAAACTCAAGTAATTATCGAGTTAAACCTTGTTTTAACAATAATAAAAAAATAATGGCGCTGCCGTATAGGGGGTATAGTTTGGAAACTTTACCGTAAAGAGAACACCACAGTCTAGAGACGATTTCTCGTAACAACGCTCGTGAGTTTTCACTAACATCAGTCTCATTAAATAGTATTTTTTCATCATTTTAATATTGAACCGCGCGGCTGACACTTTTCTAGTGCTACATTTTGAACGTGACCGTACGCTTGACATACTAGATCGAGCCTAATCTGTACACATGAAGCGATAGAGGGATTAATTCGCACCACCCGGGTCGCCGAGTAGCTCGGGTCATGTTTAAAATTGTATTTTCTCTATAAAATCTATTGATTTCTTTCTTTTTCCACGATATTTAAACCTCAAAGATATCGTTTTTATTATATAACATAAAAACAGTTAAAATTTTCTCGTTTTAATAGTGTAAAACGATCGATTTTTTGATGCTCGTAAAACAGCTTCAACAGTTTCGTACGAACAGTTCAGCGCGATGCCATACCTTCGAACTGGATAGACGCATTAATTTTTCTTACATTAATTTAGTATTGTGTTTTAGTTTAAACTCTATAAATTTGTATAATGTGCTATTCACATAGTGCACAATATTAGAAATGTCAAGGGCCTAGGTATACGTTCAAATCACACACAAAATCGGAATGAGGCGCGCGTAAATGTAGTTAAATAAAACTTTTGACCATCACTTTGCCGTGTGGCCATTCGCTCTCGCACTGAATTTATTATAATTTTGATATAGGTATTAAATTAAGCTCAACGTAGAACGAATACTTTCAAATAAAACTACGCCAGATTTGACTTATTCATAATGTTAGTATCCATTCATTTCACACGCCCGCCCGGCTATGTAACGCGCGCACGCACGAAATACGTACCTACACAAAGCCGCTTACTTGCCTGCCTGCCTATACTTTTGATCGCTAGTTAGTAAGTTATAACGCAGTTTTGATGTTATTAACAGGCATATTAGGTATGTGTATGAAAATGAATTATAATTATATCATGTACTTATTACATAATTATAAGCGTTAAAATTTTGGAACACCTACATAATAATGTAGGCAAGTGTTAACTTATTGTTTTACTATAATTATAGTAGTTTCATTAGGTACTTTCAAGTAGGTAAGTAATGTAGAATACTAGGCAGGTGTATGTCGGTTGACTTTTGTTAGTTAGTGTCATCGTATAGAAACATTGCGCATCATAATATTGTAGCATTTGAAATTTTTGCGGCCCTGAAAAGGGCCTTTTTTTCACAAATGATGAACAACCGACGCTGTTACGTTGGTGTACGTCAATGTATGCTGCTGACAGCTGCTTAGCCTCCGAAACCGTACAGAGTGCGACCCTGACGCTTCAGAGCGTAGACCACGTCCATGGCGGTGACGGTCTTCCTCTTCGCGTGCTCGGTGTAGGTGACGGCGTCACGAATCACGTTCTCGAGGAACACCTTCAGCACACCTCTGGTCTCTTCGTAGATCAGACCGGAGATACGCTTCACTCCGCCTCTGCGCGCCAGACGACGGATGGCGGGCTTCGTGATACCCTGGATGTTATCGCGAAGCACTTTCCTGTGACGCTTGGCGCCACCTTTCCCCAGACCTTTTCCTCCCTTGCCGCGACCGGTCATCTTGTTCGGTGAACTGTTGTAGAATACGAATAACACAGAGAGCCGCGAGCGCTGGCGCTAACGGCGTACGACTGGAACCTTTTTTGAACCGCGCGGCACTCTTATATTTATACAAAACTCGAACGATAGCATCGCGCGAGACAGCATGTATACCGATAGAGACGGACCGAGCGACCGAGGGGAACGGAGCGGGGTGAAGAGCAACGATGATGCCGCGTTGGAGTTCGGTAACTATGTATTTGTATTTTTATTTGTGTCAAATGTTTAATATCTATTTACTCACATAATATTATGTATATATTTATTATCATATAATTATTTAATTTGAACGAAAAAAAAAAAAAAAAAAAAAAAAATCATATTATACTGTCGTCATCTAGCTATTGTTTTGTGGTGAGACAGAGAGAAGAAATTACATATATTGGCGTTGTGTTTTTAACCAATGCAATATAATCTATCAATTATTATTCAGGTAATCTAATTATCCTACGACTTTGTTTCTATCAATTAGGTATAATAATATAATTATAGGTAAGTACTTACTTACTTATATTCTTCAACTGATTCTACATTAATCTAAGCATTACTTATATTTATTCATTCCTTGATTATTTGACATCATAAAAGCTACATAGGTATTTATGTTGATAAAAGCCAATACTTTGGTTTAGTAAGATTTTATTCTATATCATAGAGATAGTTAATAGCTGTTACGCCCTGCAGTGTTATCGGTTGTGAAACATGTTAATTTGCATCAATGAATCGTGTGTGGCCCTGAAAAGGGCCTTTTTATGATCAAACAAATCCGGCCGGCGGCGTTGACCAAGAGGGCGAGAGGCCTTCTTAGGCGCGCTCACCACGGATTCTGCGCGCCAATTGGATATCCTTCGGCATGATGGTGACGCGTTTGGCGTGAATCGCGCAAAGGTTGGTATCTTCAAACAGACCGACCAGGTAAGCTTCGCTGGCCTCCTGGAGAGCCATTACAGCGGAGCTCTGGAAACGCAGATCGGTCTTGAAGTCCTGTGCGATTTCACGCACCAGACGCTGGAACGGCAGCTTGCGGATCAGGAGCTCGGTGCTCTTCTGGTAGCGACGGATCTCGCGGAGAGCCACGGTGCCGGGCCTGTAGCGATGGGGCTTCTTCACTCCACCGGTGGCGGGTGCGCTCTTGCGCGCAGCTTTGGTGGCGAGCTGCTTGCGCGGCGCCTTACCACCGGTCGATTTACGGGCAGTCTGCTTGGTACGTGCCATTGTTCACTTGACGAGAGTTAGTGATGAATCAAAGAAGAAAATAACGAGAGCACGAGCGGCGACTACGGTCTGTGCACGAATGTGTAAAACAGCGACACCGCGTCCCGCTTTATTTATACAAAAAAATCTGTGGTACTATCGGACCTCTCGCTCACTCACACGGTTTGCTCCGGTCTCCGGCGGTGCGGGGCGCGGGGTGCAGGGGGGCGTGTGACAGCTCTGGTGTTACGCTTCTCTATACTATCAAGTACCATCATAATAGATGTAGTAAGTAGGTAATTTTACTTTATTTAAAAGCGTGGGGAAAAATAAAAAAAAAAAATGTTCACCATGACGGCATTAAGGGCACAATAAAATTACCTAATATCCTAATTATCGCACGACAATCATCGTCGTGAAGAAACATAATATATGTAACATTCATATTCACTCTTATTTACCTAGTCTACACTCACTTAACTATAATATATCGTTATATTATTCAATTCACCATTTTACTTACTTACCTTTCATCACGTGTATAATTTTATATATTCAATAAATTGTATCGAAATAACAGAAACTCGTACCTGCGTACACATTATATATATATATATATATATATATATATATATATATATATATATATATATATATATAGGTAAGGTACCCTCTATTTTAAATACATATAATTATGAATCAATCAAACGTAGATAGTCGTTCATCATAATAAGCCCCATTTATGTGGCGTTTGAGTTTGGAACGTGCAGTGTTCAGATTAGAAACATATAATATTATGTCGCATTAGATATGCATTATAATATAGAAATGTTTTGTGGCCCTGAAAAGGGCCTTTTGTGTGCGCATAGGATCGCACTGTTGGCTAGCAACGTCGCGTCGCTTCGCTCACTTAGAGCTGGTGTATTTGGTGACCGCCTTGGTGCCCTCGCTGACGGCGTGCTTGGCCAGCTCGCCGGGCAGCAGGAGCCTCACGGAGGTCTGCACCTCCCTCGACGTGATCGTGCTGCGCTTGTTGTAGTGTGCGAGACGGGACGCCTCGGCGGCGATGCGCTCGAAGATGTCGTTCACGAACGAGTTCATGATGGACATGGCCTTCGAGGAGATACCGGTGTCCGGGTGGACCTGCTTGAGCACCTTGTAGATGTAGATGGCGTAGCTCTCCTTCCTCTTGTGCTTCTTCTTTCTCTTATCGGTCTTGGAGATGTTCTTCTGAGCCTTGCCGGATTTCTTGGCGGCCTTTCCGCTAGTCTTGGGCGGCATTATTGAATCGTAGATTGAACACGTAAATTAATACTGTACTGCACCGTCGGCTGTCGGCAAGCGAGTGATAATTTTCAGAAAACAAAAACAGACATCTTTGTGTGCCATAAATGAGCGTTCGCTCACCCCGCCGCGAGTGGACCTTTTTCCGTTCCACCAATAGCGATGCAGCGAGGGTTAGACAGAGAAACAATGATACGCGTCACGTTGTCCGTCTCGCTCTCGCCGTAAGTTTTTACTCGGTTGTAAATAGTTCTCCAGCTATAATGTGGTTATTTCTACTTAATTTTTTTTTTTTTTGTAGCATATATATGTATGGTTATTTTCAGTGAGTGCATAAGGTGTACATAAGGTGACGAATTATCGTCAAATATTTTCCAAATTACACGGAAGAGTATTGTCTATGTGAAAAGTGATATTCAATATTATTAACAACTTTTTATCTTTATAATATAGGACCGAACCTCACGATCTGTATGAAAGACTGTCATGATCTCAATTATTTTATGTTAATCGGTGTTGCAAAACAGAACATTTGCCGGTCATTTATTGTTCATTCGTCTACAATGTTGACTAGTAATTTTTCCTTCAAAATACCTACCTACTCGTATTTATTGGAATTAAGCTTTAGCTACACATGCCCAATTGTTAGGTATAGCGGTAGAGTGTCATTTTCAAAGAAACATCCATAAATTGTATTGTACAAAATATGGTAAGAGATATATTGTGGCCCTGAAAAGGGCCTTTTTATGCGCAAAATAAAATGTGCACAGCGTAGCATCAGCAAGCGGCCAGCTCAGCCAGCCACCTTACGCTTTCTTCTCGGTCTTCTTGGGCAGGAGCACGGCCTGGATGTTGGGCAGCACACCTCCCTGTGCGATCGTCACGCCGGAGAGCAGCTTGTTCAACTCTTCGTCGTTCCTGATCGCCAATTGCAAATGACGCGGGATGATCCTGGTCTTCTTGTTGTCCCTGGCTGCGTTGCCGGCCAACTCGAGCACCTCAGCGGCGAGATATTCCATCACGGCGGCGAGGTAAACGGGCGCTCCGGCACCGACGCGCTCGGCATAGTTGCCGTTACGCAGAAGACGATGAATACGACCGACGGGGAATTGTAGTCCGGCACGGTTGGAGCGAGACTTTGCCTTTCCCTTAACTTTTCCACCTTTGCCGCGTCCAGACATGTTGATTGAGTGAGAGTTAATTTACTAACAGTATAAATCAAGCACCGTACCGCGTGAGCGTGCACAGCAGACTATTCTCAAAACGCGTTCAATTTCTATATTTATAATCGCGCCCCACTCCGGCGCGACTGTAACGCCACGACGAGTGCCGTTATTCGGCGCGCGCATATCTGAAGCGGGCTCGATTAACAACAATAAATGCATAATTTTTCTATTTAATATTAGTCATAATTTTTGTTTTGTAAAATGTACACAATAATAAAATAATCATAATTCATTAATGATGTACGAGTATGTATGTATAATTTCAGGTGTGAGGTGAAAGAAACATCGACATCGATTCGAGCGAGCTGTTGTGCATGAAGAACGTGAGTATTGAAGTAAGTATGTAACTAATGGTAATTATATACCTACCTACCTGTTGTTCATGTTGTTGTAGGTCATGAGATGAGTCGGGCAGTCGGGCGATACTACCGAGTATTATAATATTATGTACATACTGTTGTAGTACATAAGGCTACTACTACTATGGATTCTGCCAAACAACTGTTGTGTGACGCTCGTACGGTGCTTTATTAGCTGTTTGTGGTGCAATGCAATGCATGCACTATATATACCTACTGAAAGAAGATACATCCGTCATACTCACCTCTACATACATACACCTGAAGGGAATACCTAATCGTGTGTGTGTTAGTTTTTGGAGAAACATAGTGGGCGCGCGATGCGCTCTTGAATGATATGTTAGCCCTGAAAAGGGCTTTTTGGTCGCGAGGCGAGGAGGATCTTGCGCCCCCCTCGCACAAGCAGTATCGGGCAGCATGGCATGGCATGGCATGGCATGGCAAGACAAGTGAAGGTGCGGGCGCGGCGTTCGTGCGTGCGTACGAGCGAGGCTGCTCTCCACAATCCACAATGCAATGAGTGGAGATGGAGAGAGACACGACACCGTGGCACACACAACACAACACAACACCATTGCAACCAACACACTGTGTCCATGCATGCACTTACCGCACCGATTACTTCTTGGAGGCGGACGCCTTCTTGGTGGCAGCCTTCGATTTGGGAGTGGCCGCGGCTCTCTTCGGTTTGGGCGCTTTCGGCTTCTTGGTCGGAGGCCTGGCGGTCTTTTTGGCTTTCGGAGCGGCGGCGCTTTTTCCCTTGGCGGGCGTGGACGCGGCGGCCTTCTTCGCGGCGGCGGGCTTCTTCTTGGCGGCGGCGGCCTTCTTGTCCTTCGTCGCGGCCGAGGCCTTCGACTTTGCGGGCGAAGCGGCGGCGGTGGCGGCGGCCTTCCTGCCTCTGCCGGCGGCGGGCGCCGAGGCGGCCGCCTTCTTCGTCTTGGCGGCGGCGCTCTCCTTCGCGGCGGATCTGCCTGTCGCCTTGGCAGCGGCGGGTTTCTTCGCGGACGAAGACTTCGACTCGAGCTTGAAACTGCCCGATGCACCCTTGCCCTTGGTCTGAATGAGCGCGCCCGACTCGACGGCGCTCTTCAGATACTTCCTGATGAACGGCGCCAATTTCTCGGAGTCCACCTTGTACTGGGATGTATTTCTTGATGGCCTTCAGCGAGGATCCGCTGCGCTCCTTCAGCTCCTTGATTGCGTTGTTCACCATTTCGGAGGTCTTCGGGTGCGTCGGCTTCGCCTTGGGCTTCTTCGCGCCGCCGGCGGCGGCGGACGCCTTCGGCTTCTTCGCGGGCGTCGCTGGTGCGGGAGCCTCTGCAGCTACGGCGGTGTCGGCCATTTTTTTTAAATTTAGGGTTTATATATGAACACTCAAAAATAGAGAAACTCAAGTAATTATCGAGTTAAACCTTGTTTTAACAATAATAAAAAAATAATGGCGCTGCCGTATAGGGGGTATAGTTTGGAAACTTTACCGTAAAGAGAACACCACAGTCTAGAGACGATTTCTCGTAACAACGCTCGTGAGTTTTCACTAACATCAGTCTCATTAAATAGTATTTTTTCATCATTTTAATATTGAACCGCGCGGCTGACACTTTTCTAGTGCTACATTTTGAACGTGACCGTACGCTTGACATACTAGATCGAGCCTAATCTGTACACATGAAGCGATAGAGGGATTAATTCGCACCACCCGGGTCGCCGAGTAGCTCGGGTCATGTTTAAAATTGTATTTTCTCTATAAAATCTATTGATTTCTTTCTTTTTCCACGATATTTAAACCTCAAAGATATCGTTTTTATTATATAACATAAAAACAGTTAAAATTTTCTCGTTTTAATAGTGTAAAACGATCGATTTTTTGATGCTCGTAAAACAGCTTCAACAGTTTCGTACGAACAGTTCAGCGCGATGCCATACCTTCGAACTGGATAGACGCATTAATTTTTCTTACATTAATTTAGTATTGTGTTTTAGTTTAAACTCTATAAATTTGTATAATGTGCTATTCACATAGTGCACAATATTAGAAATGTCAAGGGCCTAGGTATACGTTCAAATCACACACAAAATCGGAATGAGGCGCGCGTAAATGTAGTTAAATAAAACTTTTGACCATCACTTTGCCGTGTGGCCATTCGCTCTCGCACTGAATTTATTATAATTTTGATATAGGTATTAAATTAAGCTCAACGTAGAACGAATACTTTCAAATAAAACTACGCCAGATTTGACTTATTCATAATGTTAGTATCCATTCATTTCACACGCCCGCCCGGCTATGTAACGCGCGCACGCACGAAATACGTACCTACACAAAGCCGCTTACTTGCCTGCCTGCCTATACTTTTGATCGCTAGTTAGTAAGTTATAACGCAGTTTTGATGTTATTAACAGGCATATTAGGTATGTGTATGAAAATGAATTATAATTATATCATGTACTTATTACATAATTATAAGCGTTAAAATTTTGGAACACCTACATAATAATGTAGGCAAGTGTTAACTTATTGTTTTACTATAATTATAGTAGTTTCATTAGGTACTTTCAAGTAGGTAAGTAATGTAGAATACTAGGCAGGTGTATGTCGGTTGACTTTTGTTAGTTAGTGTCATCGTATAGAAACATTGCGCATCATAATATTGTAGCATTTGAAATTTTTGCGGCCCTGAAAAGGGCCTTTTTTTCACAAATGATGAACAACCGACGCTGTTACGTTGGTGTACGTCAATGTATGCTGCTGACAGCTGCTTAGCCTCCGAAACCGTACAGAGTGCGACCCTGACGCTTCAGAGCGTAGACCACGTCCATGGCGGTGACGGTCTTCCTCTTCGCGTGCTCGGTGTAGGTGACGGCGTCACGAATCACGTTCTCGAGGAACACCTTCAGCACACCTCTGGTCTCTTCGTAGATCAGACCGGAGATACGCTTCACTCCGCCTCTGCGCGCCAGACGACGGATGGCGGGCTTCGTGATACCCTGGATGTTATCGCGAAGCACTTTCCTGTGACGCTTGGCGCCACCTTTCCCCAGACCTTTTCCTCCCTTGCCGCGACCGGTCATCTTGTTCGGTGAACTGTTGTAGAATACGAATAACACAGAGAGCCGCGAGCGCTGGCGCTAACGGCGTACGACTGGAACCTTTTTTGAACCGCGCGGCACTCTTATATTTATACAAAACTCGAACGATAGCATCGCGCGAGACAGCATGTATACCGATAGAGACGGACCGAGCGACCGAGGGGAACGGAGCGGGGTGAAGAGCAACGATGATGCCGCGTTGGAGTTCGGTAACTATGTATTTGTATTTTTATTTGTGTCAAATGTTTAATATCTATTTACTCACATAATATTATGTATATATTTATTATCATATAATTATTTAATTTGAACGAAAAAAAAAAAAAAAAAAAAAAAAATCATATTATACTGTCGTCATCTAGCTATTGTTTTGTGGTGAGACAGAGAGAAGAAATTACATATATTGGCGTTGTGTTTTTAACCAATGCAATATAATCTATCAATTATTATTCAGGTAATCTAATTATCCTACGACTTTGTTTCTATCAATTAGGTATAATAATATAATTATAGGTAAGTACTTACTTACTTATATTCTTCAACTGATTCTACATTAATCTAAGCATTACTTATATTTATTCATTCCTTGATTATTTGACATCATAAAAGCTACATAGGTATTTATGTTGATAAAAGCCAATACTTTGGTTTAGTAAGATTTTATTCTATATCATAGAGATAGTTAATAGCTGTTACGCCCTGCAGTGTTATCGGTTGTGAAACATGTTAATTTGCATCAATGAATCGTGTGTGGCCCTGAAAAGGGCCTTTTTATGATCAAACAAATCCGGCCGGCGGCGTTGACCAAGAGGGCGAGAGGCCTTCTTAGGCGCGCTCACCACGGATTCTGCGCGCCAATTGGATATCCTTCGGCATGATGGTGACGCGTTTGGCGTGAATCGCGCAAAGGTTGGTATCTTCAAACAGACCGACCAGGTAAGCTTCGCTGGCCTCCTGGAGAGCCATTACAGCGGAGCTCTGGAAACGCAGATCGGTCTTGAAGTCCTGTGCGATTTCACGCACCAGACGCTGGAACGGCAGCTTGCGGATCAGGAGCTCGGTGCTCTTCTGGTAGCGACGGATCTCGCGGAGAGCCACGGTGCCGGGCCTGTAGCGATGGGGCTTCTTCACTCCACCGGTGGCGGGTGCGCTCTTGCGCGCAGCTTTGGTGGCGAGCTGCTTGCGCGGCGCCTTACCACCGGTCGATTTACGGGCAGTCTGCTTGGTACGTGCCATTGTTCACTTGACGAGAGTTAGTGATGAATCAAAGAAGAAAATAACGAGAGCACGAGCGGCGACTACGGTCTGTGCACGAATGTGTAAAACAGCGACACCGCGTCCCGCTTTATTTATACAAAAAAATCTGTGGTACTATCGGACCTCTCGCTCACTCACACGGTTTGCTCCGGTCTCCGGCGGTGGGCGGTGCGGGGCGCGGGGTGCAGGGGGGCGTGTGACAGCTCTGGTGTTACGCTTCTCTATACTATCAAGTACCATCATAATAGATGTAGTAAGTAGGTAATTTTACTTTATTTAAAAGCGTGGGGAAAAATAAAAAAAAAAAATGTTCACCATGACGGCATTAAGGGCACAATAAAATTACCTAATATCCTAATTATCGCACGACAATCATCGTCGTGAAGAAACATAATATATGTAACATTCATATTCACTCTTATTTACCTAGTCTACACTCACTTAACTATAATATATCGTTATATTATTCAATTCACCATTTTACTTACTTACCTTTCATCACGTGTATAATTTTATATATTCAATAAATTGTATCGAAATAACAGAAACTCGTACCTGCGTACACATTATATATATATATATATATATATATATATATATATATATATATATATATATATATAGGTAAGGTACCCTCTATTTTAAATACATATAATTATGAATCAATCAAACGTAGATAGTCGTTCATCATAATAAGCCCCATTTATGTGGCGTTTGAGTTTGGAACGTGCAGTGTTCAGATTAGAAACATATATTATGTCGCATTAGATATGCATTATAATATAGAAATGTTTTGTGGCCCTGAAAAGGGCCTTTTGTGTGCGCATAGGATCGCACTGTTGGCTAGCAACGTCGCGTCGCTTCGCTCACTTAGAGCTGGTGTATTTGGTGACCGCCTTGGTGCCCTCGCTGACGGCGTGCTTGGCCAGCTCGCCGGGCAGCAGGAGCCTCACGGAGGTCTGCACCTCCCTCGACGTGATCGTGCTGCGCTTGTTGTAGTGTGCGAGACGGGACGCCTCGGCGGCGATGCGCTCGAAGATGTCGTTCACGAACGAGTTCATGATGGACATGGCCTTCGAGGAGATACCGGTGTCCGGGTGGACCTGCTTGAGCACCTTGTAGATGTAGATGGCGTAGCTCTCCTTCCTCTTGTGCTTCTTCTTTCTCTTATCGGTCTTGGAGATGTTCTTCTGAGCCTTGCCGGATTTCTTGGCGGCCTTTCCGCTAGTCTTGGGCGGCATTATTGAATCGTAGATTGAACACGTAAATTAATACTGTACTGCACCGTCGGCTGTCGGCAAGCGAGTGATAATTTTCAGTTTTTTTTTTTTTTTTTTTTTTTTTTTTTTTATGAATGACTTATAGCTGTTGGCCTCTGAGGCCTCTACAGCTTACCGGGCATGGGCGAGCGCGGAAGGCGGCTGAGCCCTAAGATTAGGTTATAGGGTGACTAGCGCAAGGGCACCTGAGAAGGTACGGACCTCGGCTTGGGCCGTCACCCGGCGGGGGAGATCAGACTTGCCCGGGCACCCCAGAAGGGGTGTGCCCTGTGGCCCTAATAGGTTGAGCTGATTGACTATTTGGAGAGAATCTAACCGATCTTCTGACAGATCCTGAGGGTCCTCGACCTCGCCGGCGGGGTCGGTGTCTGACTGTGTGCCTTTGGTAACCGGCGCCTATACCAAATACGGAATACTTCCTGTTGCAGGGAGCTGTCGGATCGGGTGACCCCAGCGCCGCAGATGTGACTACAGCGATGGGGTCATCCGGGTCGCCCAGGAGGTGTTTGGGGCGGCGACGGAGAGGAGGTGGGTGTGTGGTGTCTGGCGTGTAGTCCGAGGCTTGAACTACGAGTGGGTTGGGGTGGTGAGGGGCCCTATCGAAGTAGCGGCGAGAGAGGTACTTGATGTACTGAGTGATAGAGGGGAGTTCGAGATCGCAGTGCAGGTCAGAGTTTCGCATGAACCAGCGAGCTCCGACTGCTTTGCGAATGAACCTATTCTGAATGACCTGGAGTTTGTCCAGGTCAATGCGGGAGGCATGGCCGAAGACCACGGAAGCATAGGTCATGACTGTGCGGATGCACGTTTTGTAAATTGTCACCTTATTTCTAAGGGACATTTTACTACGTGAGTCGAGAAGTGGTGCGAGGCGGCCTAGGAAGAAGGCTGCTCTGTTTCGGACTATTTGGATGTGTTTCGAGAAGCAGAGTCGACGATCGAGGGTCACGCCAAGATATTTGGCCGTGGTGGCCCAGGGAATAGGCTTGCCGTTAAGCGTGAGTTGCTTACGCGGGTTGCCTGTGCCCGTATTGGGGTGGAAGTACATGGCTGCACTTTTATCGGGGTTTACCGAGATGGCCCATTTCCTAAACCAATTACCAAGCTGGTCAAGGGCTTTTTGGACATGGGTCGCCTGGTAGCTCTTTTTCCAGCCTCTGGAGTAAAGAGCGGTGTCGTCCGCGAAGAGCGCCAGCTCGACGTTGGGAGAACGGGGAATGTCGCATGTGTAGAGCGAGTATAGCACAGGGGCCATTGCTGAGCCTTGAGGGACTCCAGCGGTGATGGGGCGGGGGGTCGAACGGGCTCCTTCGACCCTGTAGGAAAACTTCCGACAAGATAGAAAGTTTTGTATTATGAATACAAGACGGTCTGGGAATTGTTTCGCAAACAGCTTGTAAATTAAGCCGTTGTGCCAGACTTTGTCGAAAGCCTTCGCTACGTCCAAGAAGACCGCTACGGTCCCTTGGGGCTTTGGCGTGGTAAGAAACCCATGACTGGGTTTCTTGTTGAAGCCTTCGAGGATGTACTCCGTTATGCGGTGTACTTGTTGGACGCAAGAGTGTCTGGCCCTAAAGCCAAACTGCTCGTTCGGAAGGATGTTGTTGTCCTTGATGTGGGACCAGATGCGCTTCAGAATGATGCGCTCATAGATCTTCCCCAGAGTGCTGAGGAGACTGATGGGGCGATAGCTAGATGGCTCTGAGGCCTTCTTGCCGGGCTTGTGGATGCCGATGACATCGGCAGACTTCCAGGCTTCGGGAAACATGCAGTTGTTCATAGCCGCATTGAAGATGCTGACTAGAAGGCACATTAGGGATACTGAGAAGTGTTTGAGCACTTTGTTGGAGATGCCATCAGCACCGGGAGCTTTCCTGGTGTGGAGGCGTTTGATGATCGACTCTACTTCCGAAGCCGTGACAGGCTCAAGGGCGTCAGTGGGGGGGACGGATAGTTTTTCTTCGACTTCTCTATTCACCGTATCGAGGTGAACAGGGTCGATCAAGCCTAAGCTGGGGCTGCATTGCGACTCGAGGCTGTCGGCCAGGCATTCGGCCTTTTCCTCGTCCTCAAACGCAGGTGGAAGATTGGGACGGGTGAGGGGGGGCATAGTTGTGACTACGTCGGATTTCAGAGTTCGAGCCAACTTCCAGTATGCCAGGTGAGTTGGCTGGATCTCCGAAAGTAGGCTGTCCCACCTCTGATTGCGGAGTTCACTAATACGGTTTTTTACGGCACGCTCGTAATACCGCAGAGTGACTCTGTTCTCTTCGGAGGGACGGGAGTCGTAGGCCCTAGTGGCGGCGTGTTTAGCCCTCAGAAGGTCCCTCGCGTCCTCCGGCAGAGCCCAGCGTCGGTCGTTGACCTCTGCTGGGACCTGCCTGGAGCACTCACGTACTGTGTTGCGGAGGTGACTGGTGAGGGCGTCAATCGAGAGGGTGACGTCATCGCGGGACTCGATGTTGTCGGGGATTTTGTCTAGATCGGGCGAGCTGGTGACCCCCAAGGCTGTGCCTAGGCGGTCCCAGTCCACCACGGTCTTAGTACGAGGGGGTCTGTCAGTTGGGTCGGGGCCTAGTCTCATGAGGACTGGTCTGTGGTCTGAGTCAAGTTCGTGGATCACTTCCAATGAGCGTAGCCGGAGGGTTACACCCTTTAGAAGCGCCAAGTCCAAGATGTCAGGTCTATGGTCGACGTTATAGGGGAAGTGAGTTGGGGAGCTGGGTGGGATAATTTCAAAGTGAATTTCGTCAGAGAGGGAGTTCAGAAGGTTACCCTTCGTAGTGGTCGTATTGCAGCCCCATATTATGTGCTTGCTATTGAAGTCGCCAGCCAGGATGACGGCGCTACTTAGGGAGAAAAGCGTTTCAAAGTCGCTTCTTTCGAGTGCCTTGTTACAGGGGAGGTAGCATGATGCTATGGTAATTGGTTGATGACCAGTCATTGAGAGGCGGCAACAGGAAGCTTCCAAACTAATCAAGGGTGGGGTATCTATAGGGATACAGTGAAGGGACCTTTTGTAGTAGATCAGGGTGCCGCCCCTTGGGCCGGTAGTCCTGTCGCTACGTACCAGCGAGTAGTTCCCGATTTTCGGATCCCGCCTGCTGGGCTTAAGGAAGGTCTCGCTCACAAGTAAGATATCGACTTGGTGAGTGGACAAGAATTGCTGGATTAAAGAACGTTGGTCTTTATTGTCGCTGGAGAGGCCGTTGGCATTGAACCATGCCAGAGATAAGGAGTGAGGCTTTTCCCTTAATGGTGTACTATCCATAGTACTTTTTTAAGAGATTTACCATGGCAGTTCCATGGACCTTTAGATGGTCCAGGATCGTGCGGTGCTCGGCCATAATTTGAGCAGTGTTACTCGGGTTTGCGCGGACCTTGGCCGTGAACACGGCGAGTTCGGCGGGATCCACGATGGACAGGTGCATGAGGAGGTCGGTGGCGAACTCCACGTC
Source organism: Hypomecis punctinalis (assembly GCA_949316475.1). NCBI lineage: Eukaryota > Metazoa > Arthropoda > Insecta > Lepidoptera > Geometridae > Hypomecis > Hypomecis punctinalis. The sequence continues at coordinate 7,285,618 of OX438822.1, forward strand.
GTTGATGTAGTCCTTCATAGAGGAGTTATCGACGTTGGCACCTGAGGGGGCGGGCTTAGCGGCCTTAATGGCGGCTTTGGGGGCTGGAGGCGCAGGAGCGCGGGTCTGGGTCTGCGGACGCGGTAGCTCCGGCTTGGGTTTGGGCGCGGGTCCCCGCTGGGGCTGTGGGCGTTGCCAAGCGTTGGCTGCGGGGGCGGGGGCATCCACGAAGGTGGAAGGGGGGGTCGTAAGCTGAAGCTTGGATTGTGAGGGGTGAGTAGGCCGAGTCGGCCGTTTGCCCTTAGGCTTGTGCTGGCCTTTGGCGGCCTTCGGCGCCATAGGGCAGCCGCGATAGTTCGCGGTATGCCCCTGGGTTCCGCAAAGGACACAGCTAGGCGGAGTGGGGTCGTCCCTGGTGCGCGAGCACTCGGAGGTGCTGTGCGCGCCTGCGCATTTGACGCAGCGATACTCCGCATGGCAGAACCGGGCTGCGTGCCCATAGAGCTGGCAGCGGTGGCACTGTCCGGGGACGCCCTTCTTGTGGGGCTGCTCGATCTTGAGTCCGGTCAGGTTGAGGATCGAGCGTACTAGCTCGATCTTTTTCCCCTCCGGGGTGTTGTCCATGATGCAGAGCACCATGTCTAGCTGTCTTTTGGTCCTTCCGCTGGTCATGCGGTGGACCTGGCGACAGGGCAAGTTTTGGGCTTGGAGATCCGCGAGGACATCCTCGACTGGGATCTCTCTGGGGATGCCGCGCACGACGGCGCGGTAGACCTTTTCGTCCTCGAGGGGAGCCATGTGGAACTGCACATGTTCCTCTCGTAGGAAGCGAGTGGCCGCTCTGTAGTGGTCGGGGGTGCGGACCGAGACTTTGATCCCGTTCTGAGTAGATTTCCCTGTGAAGGGAATTTGCTGCTCGTCAAGGTGATCTGACAGTTTCTGCCACATGTTGTTGTCGCGAAGGACAAATGGCGGTGGTGGCTTGTAAGCCTTGGGCTGGGTCGGCGGGGCCGCCGCGGAGGGAGCCGCGGGGCATGGGACCTTGGGCGGGGGCGGGGGAGAGGAGGAAGCGGCGGGCCGCTTCTTCTTCTTCCGCTCCACTACGGTGAAGTCGGTGTCGCAGACTTCGCCCTCTTCCATTTGAGGATCGGGGGACTCTGGGAAATCGGCAACCGCCGGGACCAGATGTTGGCCCTCAACAGGAGGTGCGTAGGGAAGCTCACGGTAACGTGGGCGGGGGGAGCGGCTCCTGTCGTAGGGCTTAGCCCTAGTTGGAGCGGTGGACCGAGACCGCCCGCGGTGGGAGCGGTCGCTGACAGAGCTCCGACCGCGGTCGGGACTCGGGGTCGCAAGGGCCCGTGAAGCGGGTCCCCTGAAGTCGGGCGTAAGGCGGGCGGCCGCTGCCTTGCTCTTTGGCGAGACTGGGCGGGTCGCGGGCGGGGGGGCAGCCTTGACGGCGGGGCGGGGGTGCGCCTGAGGGGCGGTCGGGGCTACAGGCTCTAAGCCTGAGACATTGCGCTTTGTGGCGCGAACGAACTCGGCAATGGCGGCGCCATTGTCGCGGGAGACGTAGGCAGCCCGGATGAAGTTGAGCGCCTCATCGAGGTCGTTCAAATCCCTCGGGGTCGCCATGGCTCACGGGAGAGAGAGAGGTGTGCCGGGGGAGGAGGTCCCCGGCGGGGGCAAGAATGAGAGGTCTCCCCTTGCCGGGTATAGGCAAGGAGGTGGGTACCTATGTGTGACCTAACGTGTCCCGGTTGCCAATCTTAATGTGCAACCGGTTGTGTGCCTAACGGCCCTAGCTGCCACAGGGGAGAGGCAGGGACTCCGGTTTTTAGGCCGGCCGTCCAAGCCAAACACACACCCGAGGAATAGGTAAAGGATGGGTAGGGTGGGAAGGAGATGTCTGGTGTCGGCGAGGGCCGTCCCCAAGGCCGGTGGTTCCAGACCCAGCCGGGTTTCGTTGTTCCCCTGAAGGGGGAAAAACGTACGCCCCGGGTCCACGTACGCTCAGCTTCGTTGGCACGGTTACGTATCCACTGAACGACCACTAAGCGTGGATTTTTAAGTTAGAAACTTGATGGGTCGCTCTGAAAAGAGCGGTTGTGTTTTTAGAAACGTAGGATCGCTCTGAAAAGAGCGGTTTGGATGGCGCGAGCTCTGCACTGCGAAGACTCGAAGCACGGAGCAAGTCCGGCACTCACGAGTTACCGCGGAACGTGAATATCTGCGCTTGCACTAGGCTAGCTCAAACAACACGTTGCCGGGCAATCGGTGCACAGACTCGGAGACTCGGCGGCCGACTGAGGCAGACCCCGCACAGGGCGGAGCGGGCAGCAGGAGCGGAGCGCTGGAGACGTCCGTACGGCGCGGCGGGCGGAAGCGGAGTCGATGATGATGATGATAATTTTCAGAAAACAAAAACAGACATCTTTGTGTGCCATAAATGAGCGTTCGCTCACCCCGCCGCGAGTGGACCTTTTTCCGTTCCACCAATAGCGATGCAGCGAGGGTTAGACAGAGAAACAATGATACGCGTCACGTTGTCCGTCTCGCTCTCGCCGTAAGTTTTTACTCGGTTGTAAATAGTTCTCCAGCTATAATGTGGTTATTTCTACTTAATTTTTTTTTTTTTTGTAGCATATATATGTATGGTTATTTTCAGTGAGTGCATAAGGTGTACATAAGGTGACGAATTATCGTCAAATATTTTCCAAATTACACGGAAGAGTATTGTCTATGTGAAAAGTGATATTCAATATTATTAACAACTTTTTATCTTTATAATATAGGACCGAACCTCACGATCTGTATGAAAGACTGTCATGATCTCAATTATTTTATGTTAATCGGTGTTGCAAAACAGAACATTTGCCGGTCATTTATTGTTCATTCGTCTACAATGTTGACTAGTAATTTTTCCTTCAAAATACCTACCTACTCGTATTTATTGGAATTAAGCTTTAGCTACACATGCCCAATTGTTAGGTATAGCGGTAGAGTGTCATTTTCAAAGAAACATCCATAAATTGTATTGTACAAAATATGGTAAGAGATATATTGTGGCCCTGAAAAGGGCCTTTTTATGCGCAAAATAAAATGTGCACAGCGTAGCATCAGCAAGCGGCCAGCTCAGCCAGCCACCTTACGCTTTCTTCTCGGTCTTCTTGGGCAGGAGCACGGCCTGGATGTTGGGCAGCACACCTCCCTGTGCGATCGTCACGCCGGAGAGCAGCTTGTTCAACTCTTCGTCGTTCCTGATCGCCAATTGCAAATGACGCGGGATGATCCTGGTCTTCTTGTTGTCCCTGGCTGCGTTGCCGGCCAACTCGAGCACCTCAGCGGCGAGATATTCCATCACGGCGGCGAGGTAAACGGGCGCTCCGGCACCGACGCGCTCGGCATAGTTGCCGTTACGCAGAAGACGATGAATACGACCGACGGGGAATTGTAGTCCGGCACGGTTGGAGCGAGACTTTGCCTTTCCCTTAACTTTTCCACCTTTGCCGCGTCCAGACATGTTGATTGAGTGAGAGTTAATTTACTAACAGTATAAATCAAGCACCGTACCGCGTGAGCGTGCACAGCAGACTATTCTCAAAACGCGTTCAATTTCTATATTTATAATCGCGCCCCACTCCGGCGCGACTGTAACGCCACGACGAGTGCCGTTATTCGGCGCGCGCATATCTGAAGCGGGCTCGATTAACAACAATAAATGCATAATTTTTCTATTTAATATTAGTCATAATTTTTGTTTTGTAAAATGTACACAATAATAAAATAATCATAATTCATTAATGATGTACGAGTATGTATGTATAATTTCAGGTGTGAGGTGAAAGAAACATCGACATCGATTCGAGCGAGCTGTTGTGCATGAAGAACGTGAGTATTGAAGTAAGTATGTAACTAATGGTAATTATATACCTACCTACCTGTTGTTCATGTTGTTGTAGGTCATGAGATGAGTCGGGCAGTCGGGCGATACTACCGAGTATTATAATATTATGTACATACTGTTGTAGTACATAAGGCTACTACTACTATGGATTCTGCCAAACAACTGTTGTGTGACGCTCGTACGGTGCTTTATTAGCTGTTTGTGGTGCAATGCAATGCATGCACTATATATACCTACTGAAAGAAGATACATCCGTCATACTCACCTCTACATACATACACCTGAAGGGAATACCTAATCGTGTGTGTGTTAGTTTTTGGAGAAACATAGTGGGCGCGCGATGCGCTCTTGAATGATATGTTAGCCCTGAAAAGGGCTTTTTGGTCGCGAGGCGAGGAGGATCTTGCGCCCCCCTCGCACAAGCAGTATCGGGCAGCATGGCATGGCATGGCATGGCATGGCAAGACAAGTGAAGGTGCGGGCGCGGCGTTCGTGCGTGCGTACGAGCGAGGCTGCTCTCCACAATCCACAATGCAATGAGTGGAGATGGAGAGAGACACGACACCGTGGCACACACAACACAACACAACACCATTGCAACCAACACACTGTGTCCATGCATGCACTTACCGCACCGATTACTTCTTGGAGGCGGACGCCTTCTTGGTGGCAGCCTTCGATTTGGGAGTGGCCGCGGCTCTCTTCGGTTTGGGCGCTTTCGGCTTCTTGGTCGGAGGCCTGGCGGTCTTTTTGGCTTTCGGAGCGGCGGCGCTTTTTCCCTTGGCGGGCGTGGACGCGGCGGCCTTCTTCGCGGCGGCGGGCTTCTTCTTGGCGGCGGCGGCCTTCTTGTCCTTCGTCGCGGCCGAGGCCTTCGACTTTGCGGGCGAAGCGGCGGCGGTGGCGGCGGCCTTCCTGCCTCTGCCGGCGGCGGGCGCCGAGGCGGCCGCCTTCTTCGTCTTGGCGGCGGCGCTCTCCTTCGCGGCGGATCTGCCTGTCGCCTTGGCAGCGGCGGGTTTCTTCGCGGACGAAGACTTCGACTCGAGCTTGAAACTGCCCGATGCACCCTTGCCCTTGGTCTGAATGAGCGCGCCCGACTCGACGGCGCTCTTCAGATACTTCCTGATGAACGGCGCCAATTTCTCGGAGTCCACCTTGTACTGGGCCGCGATGTATTTCTTGATGGCCTTCAGCGAGGATCCGCTGCGCTCCTTCAGCTCCTTGATTGCGTTGTTCACCATTTCGGAGGTCTTCGGGTGCGTCGGCTTCGCCTTGGGCTTCTTCGCGCCGCCGGCGGCGGCGGACGCCTTCGGCTTCTTCGCGGGCGTCGCTGGTGCGGGAGCCTCTGCAGCTACGGCGGTGTCGGCCATTTTTTTTAAATTTAGGGTTTATATATGAACACTCAAAAATAGAGAAACTCAAGTAATTATCGAGTTAAACCTTGTTTTAACAATAATAAAAAAATAATATATATCATATCATATCGTGGCTCTTCTCCTCCTGTCCCTTGAAGAGGGTACATAGGAGTCAGGAGACCGGCTTCGAGGCGAACCTCCTTACCGGGGCTGGACGCTACACCACATGGGGTGTAGGGCAATGAAAGGGAGGGCGCGAGTACCCAATCCCGACCGCGAGGTCGGGCGGCATCTCTCAGCGCCCTCGCCCCGCCATTCTGGCAGACGTCCATCTGCCGTCATGGCATTTAGTTAAATGTGAATAATCATCATCATAGATGATGATGATGATTATAGGCTTCAATGCATCTCAGGTTCGGAGTCCTCACGCCTGCACAATGCAAATGCAGGCGGCATCTCCTCCTCTTCGATGGTAGATGACGTGACGCACGTCGGGTCCGGTGGCTTGTCCGTACAGTGAACGCAGCTTCGACTGGTCAGTCCGGGAGTTACACTCGACCAAGACCGACTGAAGCGCGGAGCGGGGCTCTCTCGAACTGTCGGGGCTTGCAGCGATGCGGATGGGGAGTGGGATCGTTAGCCCGGCTCAAGCGCGTTGCCGCGCGAGCCAGGCATCGCGTCTCTAACATCCCCTTAAGTTGCGGTCGTCGAGCGCGTTGGTCGACGACAATGCGTGAGCGGCGTCGGGCTCACCGCGTAAGGCGGGAGCGACGCCTACTCGGGCTGGTCCATGTGCGCCTCTAGGCGCAGGCTTCATTTTGGTTGAGGTGCCGCGCGTCACGTAGGCGACAGCAGCGGCGTTGGTTAAATGCATCGCGACGCTTGGGCGTCGCGAGATGGGGTCCGGTGAGGCGCGATGCGCGTGGTCAGTCCAGTAAACGCGCCCCGATCGAGATCAAGAGGCGCGTGGTCGTGTCAGGTGGTAGGCGGCCGGCCTCGCACACACTCTGTGTAGGGTACACGAGTTGGCGGAGCGGGCCGCGGCGGGGTTGCTTCGGGAGCGAAACATCAGCAGTCCCTCAGCGTCAGTCAGAGTCGGCTAGGCGCCGTGTGCGCTTAGGCCGATGGGGTGGGGGGGTGTCTTGCACCCGCCCCTGGAATCAATGGGGGTCAATCCGGGGTCGGGGGAGGCGAACCTCACCCCGATGTTGACTTCGAAATGCGGCGCGTCTTGGTGGTCTTCGTTTCGGCCGAGGGCCGGTGGGTTTCGCGCCCGATGGCGTGCACTCCGTCGGGTCGCGAGCCATGCGGCTCTCAGTCGAAGCAAGGGTGTTCAATGGCGCGCCGGTGCGCCGGGCGAGCGGCCGATAGTGTTATTCGTTAGAAACGGCTGGGGGTGGCCGCTCTAGCCCGGCGCTGGTTGTCTTGCAGGTAGAAATATCAGCGACACGGAGCAAGCTCGACGCGTCGCTGAAGTGGTTGCAGTGTGGTGGGGTTGGCGATGCTCGTTCCGGGGGTGGTGCGCGCCCGGGCGCGACAGCCGGCGGCGTGATCGCTCCCCACAAAGGATTAGCCAGGGCGGCCGCGGCTAGGTCGACATTTGCGGGGCAAATGTCAGGTCAGCAGGCGGCCGAAGCTGGGGCACGGGGCTCTCGATGGGCTCGGTGCATGGGCGCGGCGCGCCGGGTCCACCCGCTCGACGTCGCTAGCAGACGGAGCGGGCACGCGGTCGGCGACGCACGCGAGGACGCGTTCTTGTTGTAGCGCTCGATCGCTGCGGGGGTGGGGGGGGGCCCGCGAGGACCCGACCCCCGCCCGTGGTCGCGGTTAGAACAAGAACTGTAGGCCTCCTGTGGCTGGGAGCAGCGGAGCTCGAGACCAGCCAAGGCAGGCCCAAAAAAATAATGGCGCTGCCGTATAGGGGGTATAGTTTGGAAACTTTACCGTAAAGAGAACACCACAGTCTAGAGACGATTTCTCGTAACAACGCTCGTGAGTTTTCACTAACATCAGTCTCATTAAATAGTATTTTTTCATCATTTTAATATTGAACCGCGCGGCTGACACTTTTCTAGTGCTACATTTTGAACGTGACCGTACGCTTGACATACTAGATCGAGCCTAATCTGTACACATGAAGCGATAGAGGGATTAATTCGCACCACCCGGGTCGCCGAGTAGCTCGGGTCATGTTTAAAATTGTATTTTCTCTATAAAATCTATTGATTTCTTTCTTTTTCCACGATATTTAAACCTCAAAGATATCGTTTTTATTATATAACATAAAAACAGTTAAAATTTTCTCGTTTTAATAGTGTAAAACGATCGATTTTTTGATGCTCGTAAAACAGCTTCAACAGTTTCGTACGAACAGTTCAGCGCGATGCCATACCTTCGAACTGGATAGACGCATTAATTTTTCTTACATTAATTTAGTATTGTGTTTTAGTTTAAACTCTATAAATTTGTATAATGTGCTATTCACATAGTGCACAATATTAGAAATGTCAAGGGCCTAGGTATACGTTCAAATCACACACAAAATCGGAATGAGGCGCGCGTAAATGTAGTTAAATAAAACTTTTGACCATCACTTTGCCGTGTGGCCATTCGCTCTCGCACTGAATTTATTATAATTTTGATATAGGTATTAAATTAAGCTCAACGTAGAACGAATACTTTCAAATAAAACTACGCCAGATTTGACTTATTCATAATGTTAGTATCCATTCATTTCACACGCCCGCCCGGCTATGTAACGCGCGCACGCACGAAATACGTACCTACACAAAGCCGCTTACTTGCCTGCCTGCCTATACTTTTGATCGCTAGTTAGTAAGTTATAACGCAGTTTTGATGTTATTAACAGGCATATTAGGTATGTGTATGAAAATGAATTATAATTATATCATGTACTTATTACATAATTATAAGCGTTAAAATTTTGGAACACCTACATAATAATGTAGGCAAGTGTTAACTTATTGTTTTACTATAATTATAGTAGTTTCATTAGGTACTTTCAAGTAGGTAAGTAATGTAGAATACTAGGCAGGTGTATGTCGGTTGACTTTTGTTAGTTAGTGTCATCGTATAGAAACATTGCGCATCATAATATTGTAGCATTTGAAATTTTTGCGGCCCTGAAAAGGGCCTTTTTTTCACAAATGATGAACAACCGACGCTGTTACGTTGGTGTACGTCAATGTATGCTGCTGACAGCTGCTTAGCCTCCGAAACCGTACAGAGTGCGACCCTGACGCTTCAGAGCGTAGACCACGTCCATGGCGGTGACGGTCTTCCTCTTCGCGTGCTCGGTGTAGGTGACGGCGTCACGAATCACGTTCTCGAGGAACACCTTCAGCACACCTCTGGTCTCTTCGTAGATCAGACCGGAGATACGCTTCACTCCGCCTCTGCGCGCCAGACGACGGATGGCGGGCTTCGTGATACCCTGGATGTTATCGCGAAGCACTTTCCTGTGACGCTTGGCGCCACCTTTCCCCAGACCTTTTCCTCCCTTGCCGCGACCGGTCATCTTGTTCGGTGAACTGTTGTAGAATACGAATAACACAGAGAGCCGCGAGCGCTGGCGCTAACGGCGTACGACTGGAACCTTTTTTGAACCGCGCGGCACTCTTATATTTATACAAAACTCGAACGATAGCATCGCGCGAGACAGCATGTATACCGATAGAGACGGACCGAGCGACCGAGGGGAACGGAGCGGGGTGAAGAGCAACGATGATGCCGCGTTGGAGTTCGGTAACTATGTATTTGTATTTTTATTTGTGTCAAATGTTTAATATCTATTTACTCACATAATATTATGTATATATTTATTATCATATAATTATTTAATTTGAACGAAAAAAAAAAAAAAAAAAAAAAAAATCATATTATACTGTCGTCATCTAGCTATTGTTTTGTGGTGAGACAGAGAGAAGAAATTACATATATTGGCGTTGTGTTTTTAACCAATGCAATATAATCTATCAATTATTATTCAGGTAATCTAATTATCCTACGACTTTGTTTCTATCAATTAGGTATAATAATATAATTATAGGTAAGTACTTACTTACTTATATTCTTCAACTGATTCTACATTAATCTAAGCATTACTTATATTTATTCATTCCTTGATTATTTGACATCATAAAAGCTACATAGGTATTTATGTTGATAAAAGCCAATACTTTGGTTTAGTAAGATTTTATTCTATATCATAGAGATAGTTAATAGCTGTTACGCCCTGCAGTGTTATCGGTTGTGAAACATGTTAATTTGCATCAATGAATCGTGTGTGGCCCTGAAAAGGGCCTTTTTATGATCAAACAAATCCGGCCGGCGGCGTTGACCAAGAGGGCGAGAGGCCTTCTTAGGCGCGCTCACCACGGATTCTGCGCGCCAATTGGATATCCTTCGGCATGATGGTGACGCGTTTGGCGTGAATCGCGCAAAGGTTGGTATCTTCAAACAGACCGACCAGGTAAGCTTCGCTGGCCTCCTGGAGAGCCATTACAGCGGAGCTCTGGAAACGCAGATCGGTCTTGAAGTCCTGTGCGATTTCACGCACCAGACGCTGGAACGGCAGCTTGCGGATCAGGAGCTCGGTGCTCTTCTGGTAGCGACGGATCTCGCGGAGAGCCACGGTGCCGGGCCTGTAGCGATGGGGCTTCTTCACTCCACCGGTGGCGGGTGCGCTCTTGCGCGCAGCTTTGGTGGCGAGCTGCTTGCGCGGCGCCTTACCACCGGTCGATTTACGGGCAGTCTGCTTGGTACGTGCCATTGTTCACTTGACGAGAGTTAGTGATGAATCAAAGAAGAAAATAACGAGAGCACGAGCGGCGACTACGGTCTGTGCACGAATGTGTAAAACAGCGACACCGCGTCCCGCTTTATTTATACAAAAAAATCTGTGGTACTATCGGACCTCTCGCTCACTCACACGGTTTGCTCCGGTCTCCGGCGGTGCGGGGCGCGGGGTGCAGGGGGGCGTGTGACAGCTCTGGTGTTACGCTTCTCTATACTATCAAGTACCATCATAATAGATGTAGTAAGTAGGTAATTTTACTTTATTTAAAAGCGTGGGGAAAAATAAAAAAAAAAAATGTTCACCATGACGGCATTAAGGGCACAATAAAATTACCTAATATCCTAATTATCGCACGACAATCATCGTCGTGAAGAAACATAATATATGTAACATTCATATTCACTCTTATTTACCTAGTCTACACTCACTTAACTATAATATATCGTTATATTATTCAATTCACCATTTTACTTACTTACCTTTCATCACGTGTATAATTTTATATATTCAATAAATTGTATCGAAATAACAGAAACTCGTACCTGCGTACACATTATATATATATATATATATATATATATATATATATATATATATATATATATAGGTAAGGTACCCTCTATTTTAAATACATATAATTATGAATCAATCAAACGTAGATAGTCGTTCATCATAATAAGCCCCATTTATGTGGCGTTTGAGTTTGGAACGTGCAGTGTTCAGATTAGAAACATATATTATGTCGCATTAGATATGCATTATAATATAGAAATGTTTTGTGGCCCTGAAAAGGGCCTTTTGTGTGCGCATAGGATCGCACTGTTGGCTAGCAACGTCGCGTCGCTTCGCTCACTTAGAGCTGGTGTATTTGGTGACCGCCTTGGTGCCCTCGCTGACGGCGTGCTTGGCCAGCTCGCCGGGCAGCAGGAGCCTCACGGAGGTCTGCACCTCCCTCGACGTGATCGTGCTGCGCTTGTTGTAGTGTGCGAGACGGGACGCCTCGGCGGCGATGCGCTCGAAGATGTCGTTCACGAACGAGTTCATGATGGACATGGCCTTCGAGGAGATACCGGTGTCCGGGTGGACCTGCTTGAGCACCTTGTAGATGTAGATGGCGTAGCTCTCCTTCCTCTTGTGCTTCTTCTTTCTCTTATCGGTCTTGGAGATGTTCTTCTGAGCCTTGCCGGATTTCTTGGCGGCCTTTCCGCTAGTCTTGGGCGGCATTATTGAATCGTAGATTGAACACGTAAATTAATACTGTACTGCACCGTCGGCTGTCGGCAAGCGAGTGATAATTTTCAGAAAACAAAAACAGACATCTTTGTGTGCCATAAATGAGCGTTCGCTCACCCCGCCGCGAGTGGACCTTTTTCCGTTCCACCAATAGCGATGCAGCGAGGGTTAGACAGAGAAACAATGATACGCGTCACGTTGTCCGTCTCGCTCTCGCCGTAAGTTTTTACTCGGTTGTAAATAGTTCTCCAGCTATAATGTGGTTATTTCTACTTAATTTTTTTTTTTTTTGTAGCATATATATGTATGGTTATTTTCAGTGAGTGCATAAGGTGTACATAAGGTGACGAATTATCGTCAAATATTTTCCAAATTACACGGAAGAGTATTGTCTATGTGAAAAGTGATATTCAATATTATTAACAACTTTTTATCTTTATAATATAGGACCGAACCTCACGATCTGTATGAAAGACTGTCATGATCTCAATTATTTTATGTTAATCGGTGTTGCAAAACAGAACATTTGCCGGTCATTTATTGTTCATTCGTCTACAATGTTGACTAGTAATTTTTCCTTCAAAATACCTACCTACTCGTATTTATTGGAATTAAGCTTTAGCTACACATGCCCAATTGTTAGGTATAGCGGTAGAGTGTCATTTTCAAAGAAACATCCATAAATTGTATTGTACAAAATATGGTAAGAGATATATTGTGGCCCTGAAAAGGGCCTTTTTATGCGCAAAATAAAATGTGCACAGCGTAGCATCAGCAAGCGGCCAGCTCAGCCAGCCACCTTACGCTTTCTTCTCGGTCTTCTTGGGCAGGAGCACGGCCTGGATGTTGGGCAGCACACCTCCCTGTGCGATCGTCACGCCGGAGAGCAGCTTGTTCAACTCTTCGTCGTTCCTGATCGCCAATTGCAAATGACGCGGGATGATCCTGGTCTTCTTGTTGTCCCTGGCTGCGTTGCCGGCCAACTCGAGCACCTCAGCGGCGAGATATTCCATCACGGCGGCGAGGTAAACGGGCGCTCCGGCACCGACGCGCTCGGCATAGTTGCCGTTACGCAGAAGACGATGAATACGACCGACGGGGAATTGTAGTCCGGCACGGTTGGAGCGAGACTTTGCCTTTCCCTTAACTTTTCCACCTTTGCCGCGTCCAGACATGTTGATTGAGTGAGAGTTAATTTACTAACAGTATAAATCAAGCACCGTACCGCGTGAGCGTGCACAGCAGACTATTCTCAAAACGCGTTCAATTTCTATATTTATAATCGCGCCCCACTCCGGCGCGACTGTAACGCCACGACGAGTGCCGTTATTCGGCGCGCGCATATCTGAAGCGGGCTCGATTAACAACAATAAATGCATAATTTTTCTATTTAATATTAGTCATAATTTTTGTTTTGTAAAATGTACACAATAATAAAATAATCATAATTCATTAATGATGTACGAGTATGTATGTATAATTTCAGGTGTGAGGTGAAAGAAACATCGACATCGATTCGAGCGAGCTGTTGTGCATGAAGAACGTGAGTATTGAAGTAAGTATGTAACTAATGGTAATTATATACCTACCTACCTGTTGTTCATGTTGTTGTAGGTCATGAGATGAGTCGGGCAGTCGGGCGATACTACCGAGTATTATAATATTATGTACATACTGTTGTAGTACATAAGGCTACTACTACTATGGATTCTGCCAAACAACTGTTGTGTGACGCTCGTACGGTGCTTTATTAGCTGTTTGTGGTGCAATGCAATGCATGCACTATATATACCTACTGAAAGAAGATACATCCGTCATACTCACCTCTACATACATACACCTGAAGGGAATACCTAATCGTGTGTGTGTTAGTTTTTGGAGAAACATAGTGGGCGCGCGATGCGCTCTTGAATGATATGTTAGCCCTGAAAAGGGCTTTTTGGTCGCGAGGCGAGGAGGATCTTGCGCCCCCCTCGCACAAGCAGTATCGGGCAGCATGGCATGGCATGGCATGGCATGGCAAGACAAGTGAAGGTGCGGGCGCGGCGTTCGTGCGTGCGTACGAGCGAGGCTGCTCTCCACAATCCACAATGCAATGAGTGGAGATGGAGAGAGACACGACACCGTGGCACACACAACACAACACAACACCATTGCAACCAACACACTGTGTCCATGCATGCACTTACCGCACCGATTACTTCTTGGAGGCGGACGCCTTCTTGGTGGCAGCCTTCGATTTGGGAGTGGCCGCGGCTCTCTTCGGTTTGGGCGCTTTCGGCTTCTTGGTCGGAGGCCTGGCGGTCTTTTTGGCTTTCGGAGCGGCGGCGCTTTTTCCCTTGGCGGGCGTGGACGCGGCGGCCTTCTTCGCGGCGGCGGGCTTCTTCTTGGCGGCGGCGGCCTTCTTGTCCTTCGTCGCGGCCGAGGCCTTCGACTTTGCGGGCGAAGCGGCGGCGGTGGCGGCGGCCTTCCTGCCTCTGCCGGCGGCGGGCGCCGAGGCGGCCGCCTTCTTCGTCTTGGCGGCGGCGCTCTCCTTCGCGGCGGATCTGCCTGTCGCCTTGGCAGCGGCGGGTTTCTTCGCGGACGAAGACTTCGACTCGAGCTTGAAACTGCCCGATGCACCCTTGCCCTTGGTCTGAATGAGCGCGCCCGACTCGACGGCGCTCTTCAGATACTTCCTGATGAACGGCGCCAATTTCTCGGAGTCCACCTTGTACTGGGCCGCGATGTATTTCTTGATGGCCTTCAGCGAGGATCCGCTGCGCTCCTTCAGCTCCTTGATTGCGTTGTTCACCATTTCGGAGGTCTTCGGGTGCGTCGGCTTCGCCTTGGGCTTCTTCGCGCCGCCGGCGGCGGCGGACGCCTTCGGCTTCTTCGCGGGCGTCGCTGGTGCGGGAGCCTCTGCAGCTACGGCGGTGTCGGCCATTTTTTTTAAATTTAGGGTTTATATATGAACACTCAAAAATAGAGAAACTCAAGTAATTATCGAGTTAAACCTTGTTTTAACAATAATAAAAAAATAATGTTTCGTTTTCGTTTCGTGGTTCTTCTCCTCCCCATATTCTGGTCGGAGTCAGGTACCAGCTTCAAGGATCTTCCTTTTTACTGGGGCTGGACGCCCTGGGACACTGCCCAGGGGGCAATGTGGGGGAGGTGGTTTTAGCAACTCTTCCCTCCCTCAGACGGTACGGTGTTGCGCCTGTACCGTGTCGGTTAAATTACATTGGACTTCTTTGTTTCGGAAGCCATCTTGGCAATGTGAATCCTGTGGATCCTGTTGGTGGGCCTCATTTTGGTGGCTGCCTACATGCCCTCTCCTTCGTCCTCCTCTTCTTCCTCTGCATCGGCCGTTAAGAGGTCTCTAGGGAGGGCTCGCCAGGTACGTACGTCTGGAGGTCGAGCGTGGAGCGGGGCGATATTGTTCAGATGGGGGTGTGGTCCGTTGTCTGCGCGGTCAAACATGCCGCGCGACAGTCGGACAACGAACTCCCCCACTGTCTCGGCTTTAAGATCGCGGGCGATGCGGTCGTTACGTACGTACCGGCCGGCTCCCGTGATAATTCTCAATGTGGTGTTTTGTACCGTCTGGATTCTTTTTTTCCTAGTGGCCGAGCAGAGGGCGTACCATGCCGGCGCAGCATAGGTCAGCCTCGTGCGGATATAGGTTTTGTATATTGCCAGTTTGGTTTTTAGCGACAGCTTCGATCTCAGTACCGGCATCAGAAGAGCTCGAGCAGCCTTCGCCTGATTCACGGCATGTGAGGTCTGCGAGCTCATCTTTAATTTGGAGTCGATATGGACGCCCAGGTACTTGATACTATTTTCCCACTTGACGTCTTGTCCTCGAAGCTGCAGCGGAGGCGGTTTCTGGGACCTAAGTGCGCTGCCGGTCACAAGGGCGGCCGTTTTCCCCACGTTGACGGCTATGCGCCACTTGTCCAGCCATTCCGGCAGGATGTCTAGGACTCTCTGTATCCTGCCTGCGGCAATGGTCGCTTTCCTGGACGACGCGATGTACGCGCTGTCGTCCGCGAAGAGGGCTAGTGTGACTCCCCTTTCACCTGGAATTTGTTCATGTTCTTCCAGGACCGGTATGTCATTAGTGTAGGCAGCATAATAGGCGGGTGACGCACAGCTCCCCTGTGGTACTCCGGCTTCGATTCCTCTATATCCGGAGGCGGCGCTCTCGACGGATACGAAGAATCGGCGGTCAGCAAGGGATGACGCCGCGACTCGAACTAGCGCGGGCGGCGCCGTGGTGTGCATCAGTTTGAAGATGAGGCCCTCGTGCCACACCCTGTCGAAGGCCTTTTCGACGTCGAGGAACACGGCGACGGACCGTCTCCCCATGTTGAGCTCATCTGTGAGGTGGTGTATGACTCTTGTCAGCTGGAGCGTAGTCGAGTGCTGCGTGCGGAATCCGAACTGTTCGTCCCGGGGCTTCAGGTGGGGACGCATTCTCCGCAGCAGCAGCCGCTCAAACAGCTTCGACATCTGTGGTAGAAGAGTAATGGGGCGGTAGCTGGCAGGTTGTCTCAGGTCTTTGCCTGGCTTGGGCAGCACGATGACCTTGCCAGTCTTCCATATCGAGGGGAAGTGTCCTGTACGAAGTATGCCGTTGAAGAGCCGGGTCAGACAAACCAGGCCTCGCATCGGCATCCACTTAAGGGCGGCGTTCGGTATTCCGTCGTAACCCGGCGCCTTCTTCGTCTTCAATCTCCTCACGGCTCTTGCTACTTCCGTTGGGGCAATAAAGTCCTGGCCTGCCAACGGAGGTGCCGGGGTTTGAAGATACTCCTTCACTTCCCTCTCGACTCGCCTATGGTGTTCCTTGATGGCCTCTGGTGCGTCTGATGGGACAGGGTGCAGCTTAAACTGGTTTTCCAGGTGGTTCGCTAGCAACTCTGCCCTTTCTGCGGCTGAATAACAGCGCTTGCCCGATGCGTCTAGTAGAGGGCAAACTACTGATTTTGCCTGGGTCAGTTGTCGGTTGAGGCTGTACAGATCGTTCATATTCTCTTGGCACTGGTCGACTCTGTTGTCCCATGCGGCGCCTCTCCAGGCTTTGACCTCATCTGACAGCCTCTCCGTGATGGCGTTCAACTCCCTCTTCGTCCTCGGGCAGCGAGTTCGGGCCCATCGCCGCCTGAGCTCGCGCTTGCATCCACGCATTGCTCTCAGGTGTCTGGGGAGTTCTTCACGCCATCCGGTCTGTGGTACTAGGGTAGTCACTTCTTCCAGGGCTGCTGCTATTCCTTCGGTCAGCTCGGTTGCGCATTCTTCCACCTGTTCTGCTGCAGCCAGTTTGCCGACCTGAAGGGACAGTAACTTCTGTTGGTAGCCAAGCCAGTCAATCCGCTTCCTGGGTGGTCTGGGCATTCTTGCCGACGGTTCGCCCCCGACGGTAATCAGAAGGGGGAGGTGCTGCTCATCGAGGTCGTACAAGACCTCTATGGAGATTGCTACCTCCATCCCCTTGTGTACGACGACGTCGAGCACGTCCGCCTGATGTCTGGGGTTGGTCGGGATGTTTGTTGGAGATTCAGGCCCAATGACCGTGAGCCCGTTCTCTTCGGCGATCTTAAACATCTTCGCGCCGGACATGGATATCAGGCGGGACCCCCACGCCAGGTGCTTGGCATTCAGATCGGCTGCCAACAGGGTGGGCTGTTTACTGTCGAAGATTTTCCTGAAGTCCTGAGCGTTGACCATTCTATCACCGGGGGGCCTGTAGCCGGCGTAGATGTTCGTCTCTCTACCGCCTACTTTCGTTCGGATCCCCACGGTTCTAGTCTGTTCGAAGCTCAGGTGGTCCAACTCCTCATGAATTAGGTCTCTCCTCACAAGTACCGCCGTTCCCCTGTATGCCTGTCCTTTGGGTGATTTTTCGTCTCGGCGGTACGTGGCGTAGTTTGATATATTGAGCTTCATACCTGGCTTCAGTTTCGTTTCGCCCAGGAGAATAATGTGGAGGTCTTGCTCTTGGGCAAGCAGCTTTAGAGCTGGCACCTTCCCTTTTACTCCCCCTGGGTTCCAGTATAGAATGCGGGTTATGCCACTATCCATAAAAGGCGCCTTGTATTGTGGCCATTACCCGCATCGCTGCTGTTCGGGGTTCCTCCCCTGCGGCGATGGACGCTACCAATTCCACCAGGGCCCCCAGGATTGTGGCCATGGGGTCCCCGTATGGACGAGCTTGATTCACCGCCTCCTGGCGGTGAGGTTGTATTGGGATTGGTGGTCTCATTATTCTTGGGCCGCAGGGGTACCCAGGGGGTGCTCCCAGCTGTGGCGTCGGCATCTGCATCTGGGGAAGTTGTGCAGTTCCCCATCTTGGAGGTTGCATAGGTGGTAGCATGGGTGGTGGTGCCCCAGGCATCCTAGGCCACGGCCCTGCCATTTCCGGTCCCCTATTGCCCTGAAGATGCTGAGGTTGGAATGGATTGGGCTTGTACCCCCTCGGATCCCTTCTGATCTCTGCTGGGGGCGCCGCTGAGATCGGTATAAAGTGCACGTTGGCATCCATGCCGGGTGGAGGTTGCACCGGTCTTACCGCTGGTGGCGGTGCCGAGAGGGATCTCTGTTTTTTGCCCCTGCGCTTATTTTTCTGGGGTGGCGCAGAGGGTTTAGTCGGTTGGGCAGTGGGGGCCGCCTTCGGTGGCGGTTGAGGTTGCGTTGTAGGGTGGCTAGGCTGGGCCTGTAGCTTCTCCTCTTTCTTACCGCTGCGGCTTCGCTTGCGCTGGGCTCTCTGCGGTAATGGTTGCGGTTGGGCCTGTAGTTGCTGCGGGGCTTGTGGAACTTGTGGGGCCTCCGCTGCAAAGGGCACGAATGCCGGCAGATTAGTGAATGCCGGCAGGGGTGTTGATGCTATCGGTGGTGGGGGCTGCGGTGGAGGGGCCTTGGCTCCTCCTCTTCTAGCCTTGCTCCTGCCTCTCACTCCTCCACGGCTTGTTCCCCTTGCCACAGCTGGTAAGTTGGCTGGTGGTTGTAATGTCGTTGGTGGGGCAAGTCCGCCTCCTGTGGGTAGTGCTGGCCATCCCCATCCAGGTAGCGGGTACAGTCTTGGCTGTATGGGTGTCGGTATTACGAAGGGTGGCGGTGGCGGTTGGGGCTCTCGGGCCTCTCTAGCTGGGCCCCTTCGTTGGGCTGGAGTTGGAGACACTTCTCTGGGGCGCTGAGCTCGCCCCTGTGGCGCCATGTCTTCCGCTGGGGGGCGAGGATCTCCGGGCAGTCGGATGTTGCGTTTCCTCGCCTCTTTTCTAAATACCGCGCACTGGCGGCTGTTGGCGGTATGTTTACCCGCGCAGTTTGCGCAGGATGGAGGGGCCTCAATTGGTAGGGGGCAATCTGTCCCAAAGTGCGGCCCTGCGCATCGCACGCATTTTTGAGGGCGGTGGCAGTTCACCGAGGAGTGCCCGAACTGCTGACACCGGTGGCACTGCGGCATCGTGGAGTGCCCCTTCCATGCTTCGATAATTATTCTGGGCATATTGAGGAGCTCTTTAGTTTGGAAGAGGCCCTCCAGTTGCTCCTTCCCTAAGTGCTCTATCTGCACGTGATATACGCACTTTTGGTTCTCTCTTCGTGTTGGAAGGCCTCTGGCAAAGATAGCAGGGAAGCCCTTTTTCTTGAGGGCCTCCACTATAAGTCCCGGATCCGTGCCTTCAGGGAGGCCCCATAAGGCCACCTTCAAGGGCCTCTCCGACTCTGGGCTGTAGCAGAACCAGTCCACGGCCGGGTCCGCTTTTTCGACCTCGATCAGGTACTTTTGAGTTTCCCTGAATTCGTTGGCCGTTTTGGCCCTAATAATGAGGCCTTTATTCATAGGCCTCGCGTTTGGTATGTGCCCTATCCGGCGGCGCAACTCTTCAAGGTGCTTGGGCCAATTGGGCAGGCACACAACTTTAATGGGCGGGTACCCTTTGGGCTCCGATTCTTGACTTCCCAAAATTGGTCCGGTTGGCCGAATGTCATGAATGTCGGTGTCGGTTGGCCGAATGTCATGAATATTAACGTTCTTGCCTTCTTTGGGCAATTTCACGGGCCCTGGTGGTCCTTTTTTAGGTGCGAGGGCGGCTAACACTCGGGCGTAGTTTGCCGCTGCCTCTGGCGGGGGCGACGGGGGGGACGGCATCGGGGCGGCATCGATAGGGACCGATTCGATGGCCGCGTATGACGTCGCGTCCATTCCTTCGTCCCTTTGGTAATTATTTGTAGTCGCCAGGTCCTCCAGGGACATCAGGGTCTCCCCTTTGCTTCCCTGGCTAGTCGGCGACGGTGGTGGAGGGGGGGATTTCCTTATTGGAGGGGGTACTTCGCCGTCTTGGCCCTTCTTCGACTTTTTCCCCTTTCCTTTTCCTTTTTCCTTATTTTGGGGCCCTGGTTCCCGCAAAAATGGTAGTGGTGAGATTGTGGGGGGGGGGGAGTATACCAGTACCCCCTCTTGACCCTTTTCGGGCTGTTTTTGGCCTTGCCGCCCCTGGTTTTCTACCATTTTCCTAGGCAGCGGTGATGGCGGAATTTCAACAATGAGGCCCTCTGGCGGCCTGTGGACCTGCGCGCGTACTGTCAGGGGGGGTTGGGGGGGCGGCAGGGGTGTCAGTGGTGACGATGGACCACTCAGAACCACCCCCGCTTGGTGGTCATAATGTACCTCGAAGTGAGTGCCCGGCCCCATACTATACTCGGCACGTCCTCCGTTTTCAGCGATAAGGGTGCGCGGTTTATCGGCTGCCTCGGCCGCCTGCCGGTACTTGGACCCCCCTTGCGGCGGCTGTAGTTCTTCTTGTGGTAGGTTCCGTACGGCCTGCGATGGTTCGTCGGATAGGGCTTGAGTCCGCGGTGCTGTTGGGACTGGTTGCAGCCTCCCATCAGGTGGGTACGGATCCAAAGTGGAGGCAGGATGCATGACACCTTTTTGGCCGTTTGACCTAGATTCCCGCTCCAAACTTGTTGGCGGTTGGTCCGATGCAAACGGCGTCTGCTGGTGATGCTGGTGGTGTTGTGTGGTCGGAATGGTGGGCCTGGTGGGAGTCTGATACTGTCCCTCGTGCTGCGTCAGCCAAGTTGACGGCTGTGACCCAGTTTGTGGTTGAGTTGCTTTTTGCTCTGGCGTCATTGGCGGTTGGGTTGCGGTTTTCGGTGGAGATTGCGGCCGTGCTTGCGTGTTTTTGTACCGAATCACGCAAGTTGGCGGCCGCGGTATTTTTTCCTGATTGGCTTGATTGACGGGGGACAGCGAGCCAAGCCTAGGCCTTTTGTCCTCCTGGTCATAGACCTCCGGTACGTCCCTTTTCTTTTTCCTAGGCTTGGCTATGTCGTCAGCTGATGACGTCATGTCTATTCCTCTCGGGGTGGATGCGCCGCGGGAACCGCGGGATAAGTTGCCGGCTGATCTCGATCTGCCGGCCCGGCCGCGGCCTTGCCAAGGGGCGCGAAATCCCAGGCTGGACGCCGATACTATGGCCGAGTTGTTGGGCTCATATAGGTCGCGGATGACGATAAGTCCCTCCGGTTGGGTTGCAGTGTGTGTGGTGTGTGTGGTTATCAGATTCTTCAATTCTTCATTGTTCTTTCTTGATATTGCCGTGCCATGCCCTACCGTAGCCGATACTATGCTTGTGCGGGGGTGCGACAATAAGGTGGTAGTGGGGGGGGTGGGGGGGTCTGATCCCGTCGGAGCAGTATCATCGCTCGACGACGAGATGTTGAGTGCCCAGTCACTGGACATTGTGACGGGCAAGGGGGGGTGTAACAGAGTTGGGGGGGGAAATAAGTACTCGCCTCGCTTACCTTGTGCCCGCTCCCACACTCCTCGGCGATCCCAACACCTGCCAGGGGGTCCCAGCAAGTGCGATCGCGACAGAGGTGCGCGAGAGTAGGCGAATCACGGGTGGTGGCGGCTGGTTGACCGACGCGGCCTCCGGCTGGGCAGTCGTCCGGCTGGACGGCAGGCAGCGGGGAGGAAGGCGGCGGGTGCAGAACTCCTGCACGTGGGTGGCGGCAGCACGCGCGACCCCGCTCTCGACGCCTAGATCGGCGGAGTGCAGGGGTCGCTCGGGTGACGTCACGAAGAACACGCGGTTGCGGGTGCGGCCTCGCTGTCAGCGGGGGGGGGTCTCGTAAGAGGCCCGGCCCAACTGATGGAGGACGGAATCACACAACTACTGTAGACCACTATGAACGATAAAAGAAAACTATCCGAGCGTAGCGAGTCCGAAAAATAATGGCGCTGCCGTATAGGGGGTATAGTTTGGAAACTTTACCGTAAAGAGAACACCACAGTCTAGAGACGATTTCTCGTAACAACGCTCGTGAGTTTTCACTAACATCAGTCTCATTAAATAGTATTTTTTCATCATTTTAATATTGAACCGCGCGGCTGACACTTTTCTAGTGCTACATTTTGAACGTGACCGTACGCTTGACATACTAGATCGAGCCTAATCTGTACACATGAAGCGATAGAGGGATTAATTCGCACCACCCGGGTCGCCGAGTAGCTCGGGTCATGTTTAAAATTGTATTTTCTCTATAAAATCTATTGATTTCTTTCTTTTTCCACGATATTTAAACCTCAAAGATATCGTTTTTATTATATAACATAAAAACAGTTAAAATTTTCTCGTTTTAATAGTGTAAAACGATCGATTTTTTGATGCTCGTAAAACAGCTTCAACAGTTTCGTACGAACAGTTCAGCGCGATGCCATACCTTCGAACTGGATAGACGCATTAATTTTTCTTACATTAATTTAGTATTGTGTTTTAGTTTAAACTCTATAAATTTGTATAATGTGCTATTCACATAGTGCACAATATTAGAAATGTCAAGGGCCTAGGTATACGTTCAAATCACACACAAAATCGGAATGAGGCGCGCGTAAATGTAGTTAAATAAAACTTTTGACCATCACTTTGCCGTGTGGCCATTCGCTCTCGCACTGAATTTATTATAATTTTGATATAGGTATTAAATTAAGCTCAACGTAGAACGAATACTTTCAAATAAAACTACGCCAGATTTGACTTATTCATAATGTTAGTATCCATTCATTTCACACGCCCGCCCGGCTATGTAACGCGCGCACGCACGAAATACGTACCTACACAAAGCCGCTTACTTGCCTGCCTGCCTATACTTTTGATCGCTAGTTAGTAAGTTATAACGCAGTTTTGATGTTATTAACAGGCATATTAGGTATGTGTATGAAAATGAATTATAATTATATCATGTACTTATTACATAATTATAAGCGTTAAAATTTTGGAACACCTACATAATAATGTAGGCAAGTGTTAACTTATTGTTTTACTATAATTATAGTAGTTTCATTAGGTACTTTCAAGTAGGTAAGTAATGTAGAATACTAGGCAGGTGTATGTCGGTTGACTTTTGTTAGTTAGTGTCATCGTATAGAAACATTGCGCATCATAATATTGTAGCATTTGAAATTTTTGCGGCCCTGAAAAGGGCCTTTTTTTCACAAATGATGAACAACCGACGCTGTTACGTTGGTGTACGTCAATGTATGCTGCTGACAGCTGCTTAGCCTCCGAAACCGTACAGAGTGCGACCCTGACGCTTCAGAGCGTAGACCACGTCCATGGCGGTGACGGTCTTCCTCTTCGCGTGCTCGGTGTAGGTGACGGCGTCACGAATCACGTTCTCGAGGAACACCTTCAGCACACCTCTGGTCTCTTCGTAGATCAGACCGGAGATACGCTTCACTCCGCCTCTGCGCGCCAGACGACGGATGGCGGGCTTCGTGATACCCTGGATGTTATCGCGAAGCACTTTCCTGTGACGCTTGGCGCCACCTTTCCCCAGACCTTTTCCTCCCTTGCCGCGACCGGTCATCTTGTTCGGTGAACTGTTGTAGAATACGAATAACACAGAGAGCCGCGAGCGCTGGCGCTAACGGCGTACGACTGGAACCTTTTTTGAACCGCGCGGCACTCTTATATTTATACAAAACTCGAACGATAGCATCGCGCGAGACAGCATGTATACCGATAGAGACGGACCGAGCGACCGAGGGGAACGGAGCGGGGTGAAGAGCAACGATGATGCCGCGTTGGAGTTCGGTAACTATGTATTTGTATTTTTATTTGTGTCAAATGTTTAATATCTATTTACTCACATAATATTATGTATATATTTATTATCATATAATTATTTAATTTGAACGAAAAAAAAAAAAAAAAAAAAAAAAATCATATTATACTGTCGTCATCTAGCTATTGTTTTGTGGTGAGACAGAGAGAAGAAATTACATATATTGGCGTTGTGTTTTTAACCAATGCAATATAATCTATCAATTATTATTCAGGTAATCTAATTATCCTACGACTTTGTTTCTATCAATTAGGTATAATAATATAATTATAGGTAAGTACTTACTTACTTATATTCTTCAACTGATTCTACATTAATCTAAGCATTACTTATATTTATTCATTCCTTGATTATTTGACATCATAAAAGCTACATAGGTATTTATGTTGATAAAAGCCAATACTTTGGTTTAGTAAGATTTTATTCTATATCATAGAGATAGTTAATAGCTGTTACGCCCTGCAGTGTTATCGGTTGTGAAACATGTTAATTTGCATCAATGAATCGTGTGTGGCCCTGAAAAGGGCCTTTTTATGATCAAACAAATCCGGCCGGCGGCGTTGACCAAGAGGGCGAGAGGCCTTCTTAGGCGCGCTCACCACGGATTCTGCGCGCCAATTGGATATCCTTCGGCATGATGGTGACGCGTTTGGCGTGAATCGCGCAAAGGTTGGTATCTTCAAACAGACCGACCAGGTAAGCTTCGCTGGCCTCCTGGAGAGCCATTACAGCGGAGCTCTGGAAACGCAGATCGGTCTTGAAGTCCTGTGCGATTTCACGCACCAGACGCTGGAACGGCAGCTTGCGGATCAGGAGCTCGGTGCTCTTCTGGTAGCGACGGATCTCGCGGAGAGCCACGGTGCCGGGCCTGTAGCGATGGGGCTTCTTCACTCCACCGGTGGCGGGTGCGCTCTTGCGCGCAGCTTTGGTGGCGAGCTGCTTGCGCGGCGCCTTACCACCGGTCGATTTACGGGCAGTCTGCTTGGTACGTGCCATTGTTCACTTGACGAGAGTTAGTGATGAATCAAAGAAGAAAATAACGAGAGCACGAGCGGCGACTACGGTCTGTGCACGAATGTGTAAAACAGCGACACCGCGTCCCGCTTTATTTATACAAAAAAATCTGTGGTACTATCGGACCTCTCGCTCACTCACACGGTTTGCTCCGGTCTCCGGCGGTGCGGGGCGCGGGGTGCAGGGGGGCGTGTGACAGCTCTGGTGTTACGCTTCTCTATACTATCAAGTACCATCATAATAGATGTAGTAAGTAGGTAATTTTACTTTATTTAAAAGCGTGGGGAAAAATAAAAAAAAAAAATGTTCACCATGACGGCATTAAGGGCACAATAAAATTACCTAATATCCTAATTATCGCACGACAATCATCGTCGTGAAGAAACATAATATATGTAACATTCATATTCACTCTTATTTACCTAGTCTACACTCACTTAACTATAATATATCGTTATATTATTCAATTCACCATTTTACTTACTTACCTTTCATCACGTGTATAATTTTATATATTCAATAAATTGTATCGAAATAACAGAAACTCGTACCTGCGTACACATTATATATATATATATATATATATATATATATATATATATATATATATATATAGGTAAGGTACCCTCTATTTTAAATACATATAATTATGAATCAATCAAACGTAGATAGTCGTTCATCATAATAAGCCCCATTTATGTGGCGTTTGAGTTTGGAACGTGCAGTGTTCAGATTAGAAACATATAATATTATGTCGCATTAGATATGCATTATAATATAGAAATGTTTTGTGGCCCTGAAAAGGGCCTTTTGTGTGCGCATAGGATCGCACTGTTGGCTAGCAACGTCGCGTCGCTTCGCTCACTTAGAGCTGGTGTATTTGGTGACCGCCTTGGTGCCCTCGCTGACGGCGTGCTTGGCCAGCTCGCCGGGCAGCAGGAGCCTCACGGAGGTCTGCACCTCCCTCGACGTGATCGTGCTGCGCTTGTTGTAGTGTGCGAGACGGGACGCCTCGGCGGCGATGCGCTCGAAGATGTCGTTCACGAACGAGTTCATGATGGACATGGCCTTCGAGGAGATACCGGTGTCCGGGTGGACCTGCTTGAGCACCTTGTAGATGTAGATGGCGTAGCTCTCCTTCCTCTTGTGCTTCTTCTTTCTCTTATCGGTCTTGGAGATGTTCTTCTGAGCCTTGCCGGATTTCTTGGCGGCCTTTCCGCTAGTCTTGGGCGGCATTATTGAATCGTAGATTGAACACGTAAATTAATACTGTACTGCACCGTCGGCTGTCGGCAAGCGAGTGATAATTTTCAGAAAACAAAAACAGACATCTTTGTGTGCCATAAATGAGCGTTCGCTCACCCCGCCGCGAGTGGACCTTTTTCCGTTCCACCAATAGCGATGCAGCGAGGGTTAGACAGAGAAACAATGATACGCGTCACGTTGTCCGTCTCGCTCTCGCCGTAAGTTTTTACTCGGTTGTAAATAGTTCTCCAGCTATAATGTGGTTATTTCTACTTAATTTTTTTTTTTTTTGTAGCATATATATGTATGGTTATTTTCAGTGAGTGCATAAGGTGTACATAAGGTGACGAATTATCGTCAAATATTTTCCAAATTACACGGAAGAGTATTGTCTATGTGAAAAGTGATATTCAATATTATTAACAACTTTTTATCTTTATAATATAGGACCGAACCTCACGATCTGTATGAAAGACTGTCATGATCTCAATTATTTTATGTTAATCGGTGTTGCAAAACAGAACATTTGCCGGTCATTTATTGTTCATTCGTCTACAATGTTGACTAGTAATTTTTCCTTCAAAATACCTACCTACTCGTATTTATTGGAATTAAGCTTTAGCTACACATGCCCAATTGTTAGGTATAGCGGTAGAGTGTCATTTTCAAAGAAACATCCATAAATTGTATTGTACAAAATATGGTAAGAGATATATTGTGGCCCTGAAAAGGGCCTTTTTATGCGCAAAATAAAATGTGCACAGCGTAGCATCAGCAAGCGGCCAGCTCAGCCAGCCACCTTACGCTTTCTTCTCGGTCTTCTTGGGCAGGAGCACGGCCTGGATGTTGGGCAGCACACCTCCCTGTGCGATCGTCACGCCGGAGAGCAGCTTGTTCAACTCTTCGTCGTTCCTGATCGCCAATTGCAAATGACGCGGGATGATCCTGGTCTTCTTGTTGTCCCTGGCTGCGTTGCCGGCCAACTCGAGCACCTCAGCGGCGAGATATTCCATCACGGCGGCGAGGTAAACGGGCGCTCCGGCACCGACGCGCTCGGCATAGTTGCCGTTACGCAGAAGACGATGAATACGACCGACGGGGAATTGTAGTCCGGCACGGTTGGAGCGAGACTTTGCCTTTCCCTTAACTTTTCCACCTTTGCCGCGTCCAGACATGTTGATTGAGTGAGAGTTAATTTACTAACAGTATAAATCAAGCACCGTACCGCGTGAGCGTGCACAGCAGACTATTCTCAAAACGCGTTCAATTTCTATATTTATAATCGCGCCCCACTCCGGCGCGACTGTAACGCCACGACGAGTGCCGTTATTCGGCGCGCGCATATCTGAAGCGGGCTCGATTAACAACAATAAATGCATAATTTTTCTATTTAATATTAGTCATAATTTTTGTTTTGTAAAATGTACACAATAATAAAATAATCATAATTCATTAATGATGTACGAGTATGTATGTATAATTTCAGGTGTGAGGTGAAAGAAACATCGACATCGATTCGAGCGAGCTGTTGTGCATGAAGAACGTGAGTATTGAAGTAAGTATGTAACTAATGGTAATTATATACCTACCTACCTGTTGTTCATGTTGTTGTAGGTCATGAGATGAGTCGGGCAGTCGGGCGATACTACCGAGTATTATAATATTATGTACATACTGTTGTAGTACATAAGGCTACTACTACTATGGATTCTGCCAAACAACTGTTGTGTGACGCTCGTACGGTGCTTTATTAGCTGTTTGTGGTGCAATGCAATGCATGCACTATATATACCTACTGAAAGAAGATACATCCGTCATACTCACCTCTACATACATACACCTGAAGGGAATACCTAATCGTGTGTGTGTTAGTTTTTGGAGAAACATAGTGGGCGCGCGATGCGCTCTTGAATGATATGTTAGCCCTGAAAAGGGCTTTTTGGTCGCGAGGCGAGGAGGATCTTGCGCCCCCCTCGCACAAGCAGTATCGGGCAGCATGGCATGGCATGGCATGGCATGGCAAGACAAGTGAAGGTGCGGGCGCGGCGTTCGTGCGTGCGTACGAGCGAGGCTGCTCTCCACAATCCACAATGCAATGAGTGGAGATGGAGAGAGACACGACACCGTGGCACACACAACACAACACAACACCATTGCAACCAACACACTGTGTCCATGCATGCACTTACCGCACCGATTACTTCTTGGAGGCGGACGCCTTCTTGGTGGCAGCCTTCGATTTGGGAGTGGCCGCGGCTCTCTTCGGTTTGGGCGCTTTCGGCTTCTTGGTCGGAGGCCTGGCGGTCTTTTTGGCTTTCGGAGCGGCGGCGCTTTTTCCCTTGGCGGGCGTGGACGCGGCGGCCTTCTTCGCGGCGGCGGGCTTCTTCTTGGCGGCGGCGGCCTTCTTGTCCTTCGTCGCGGCCGAGGCCTTCGACTTTGCGGGCGAAGCGGCGGCGGTGGCGGCGGCCTTCCTGCCTCTGCCGGCGGCGGGCGCCGAGGCGGCCGCCTTCTTCGTCTTGGCGGCGGCGCTCTCCTTCGCGGCGGATCTGCCTGTCGCCTTGGCAGCGGCGGGTTTCTTCGCGGACGAAGACTTCGACTCGAGCTTGAAACTGCCCGATGCACCCTTGCCCTTGGTCTGAATGAGCGCGCCCGACTCGACGGCGCTCTTCAGATACTTCCTGATGAACGGCGCCAATTTCTCGGAGTCCACCTTGTACTGGGCCGCGATGTATTTCTTGATGGCCTTCAGCGAGGATCCGCTGCGCTCCTTCAGCTCCTTGATTGCGTTGTTCACCATTTCGGAGGTCTTCGGGTGCGTCGGCTTCGCCTTGGGCTTCTTCGCGCCGCCGGCGGCGGCGGACGCCTTCGGCTTCTTCGCGGGCGTCGCTGGTGCGGGAGCCTCTGCAGCTACGGCGGTGTCGGCCATTTTTTTTAAATTTAGGGTTTATATATGAACACTCAAAAATAGAGAAACTCAAGTAATTATCGAGTTAAACCTTGTTTTAACAATAATAAAAAAATAATGTTTCGTTTCGTGGTTCTTCTCCTCCCCATATTCTGGTCGGAGTCAGGTACCAGCTTCAAGGATCTTCCTTTTTACTGGGGCTGGACGCCCTGGGACACTGCCCAGGGGGCAATGTGGGGGAGGTGGTTTTAGCAACTCTTCCCTCCCTCAGACGGTACGGTGTTGAGCCTGTACCGTGTCGGTTAAATTACATTGGACTTCTTTGTTTCGGAAGCCATCTTGGCAATGTGAATCCTGTGGATCCTGTTGGTGAGCCTCATTTTAATGGCTGCCTACATGCCCTCTCCTTCGTCCTCCTCTTCTTCCTCTGCATCGGCCGTTAAGAGGTCTCTAGGGAGGGCTCGCCAGGTACGTACGTCTGGAGGTCGAGCGTGGAGCGGGGCGATATTGTTCAGATGGGGGTGTGGTCCGTTGTCTGCGCGGTCAAACATGCCGCGCGACAGTCGGACAACGAACTCCCCCACTGTCTCGGCTTTAAGATCGCGGGCGATGCGGTCGTTACGTACGTACCGGCCGGCTCCCGTGATAATTCTCAGTGTGGTGTTTTGTACCGTCTGGATTCTTTTTTTCCTAGTGGCCGAGCAGAGGGCGTACCATGCCGGCGCAGCATAGGTCAGCCTCGTGCGGATATAGGTTTTGTATATTGCCAGTTTGGTTTTTAGCGACAGCTTCGATCTCAGTACCGGCATCAGAAGAGCTCGAGCAGCCTTCGCCTGATTCACGGCATGTGAGGTCTGCGAGCTCATCTTTAATTTGGAGTCGATATGGACGCCCAGGTACTTGATACTATTTTCCCACTTGACGTCTTGTCCTCGAAGCTGCAGCGGAGGCGGTTTCTGGGACCTAAGTGCGCTGCCGGTCACAAGGGCGGCCGTTTTCCCCACGTTGACGGCTATGCGCCACTTGTCCAGCCATTCCGGCAGGATATCTAGGACTCTCTGTATCCTGCCTGCGGCAATGGTCGCTTTCCTGGACGACGCGATGTACGCGCTGTCGTCCGCGAAGAGGGCTAGTGTGACTCCCCTTTCACCTGGAATTTGTTCATGTTCTTCCAGGACCGGTATGTCATTAGTGTAGGCAGCATAATAGGCGGGTGACGCACAGCTCCCCTGTGGTACTCCGGCTTCGATTCCTCTATATCCGGAGGCGGCGCTCTCGACGGATACGAAGAATCGGCGGTCAGCAAGGGATGACGCCGCGACTCGAACTAGCGCGGGCGGCGCCGTGGTGTGCATCAGTTTGAAAATGAGGCCCTCGTGCCACACCCTGTCGAAGGCCTTTTCGACGTCGAGGAACACGGCGACGGACCGTCTCCCCATGTTGAGCTAAAAATAATGTTTTTTCGTTTCGTGGTTCTTCTCCTCCCCATATTCTGGTCGGAGTCAGGTACCAGCTTCAAGGATCTTCCTTTTTACTGGGGCTGGACGCCCTGGGACACTGCCCAGGGGGCAATGTGGGGGAGGTGGTTTTAGCAACTCTTCCCTCCCTCAGACGGTACGGTGTTGAGCCTGTACCGTGTAAAAATAATGGCGCTGCCGTATAGGGGGTATAGTTTGGAAACTTTACCGTAAAGAGAACACCACAGTCTAGAGACGATTTCTCGTAACAACGCTCGTGAGTTTTCACTAACATCAGTCTCATTAAATAGTATTTTTTCATCATTTTAATATTGAACCGCGCGGCTGACACTTTTCTAGTGCTACATTTTGAACGTGACCGTACGCTTGACATACTAGATCGAGCCTAATCTGTACACATGAAGCGATAGAGGGATTAATTCGCACCACCCGGGTCGCCGAGTAGCTCGGGTCATGTTTAAAATTGTATTTTCTCTATAAAATCTATTGATTTCTTTCTTTTTCCACGATATTTAAACCTCAAAGATATCGTTTTTATTATATAACATAAAAACAGTTAAAATTTTCTCGTTTTAATAGTGTAAAACGATCGATTTTTTGATGCTCGTAAAACAGCTTCAACAGTTTCGTACGAACAGTTCAGCGCGATGCCATACCTTCGAACTGGATAGACGCATTAATTTTTCTTACATTAATTTAGTATTGTGTTTTAGTTTAAACTCTATAAATTTGTATAATGTGCTATTCACATAGTGCACAATATTAGAAATGTCAAGGGCCTAGGTATACGTTCAAATCACACACAAAATCGGAATGAGGCGCGCGTAAATGTAGTTAAATAAAACTTTTGACCATCACTTTGCCGTGTGGCCATTCGCTCTCGCACTGAATTTATTATAATTTTGATATAGGTATTAAATTAAGCTCAACGTAGAACGAATACTTTCAAATAAAACTACGCCAGATTTGACTTATTCATAATGTTAGTATCCATTCATTTCACACGCCCGCCCGGCTATGTAACGCGCGCACGCACGAAATACGTACCTACACAAAGCCGCTTACTTGCCTGCCTGCCTATACTTTTGATCGCTAGTTAGTAAGTTATAACGCAGTTTTGATGTTATTAACAGGCATATTAGGTATGTGTATGAAAATGAATTATAATTATATCATGTACTTATTACATAATTATAAGCGTTAAAATTTTGGAACACCTACATAATAATGTAGGCAAGTGTTAACTTATTGTTTTACTATAATTATAGTAGTTTCATTAGGTACTTTCAAGTAGGTAAGTAATGTAGAATACTAGGCAGGTGTATGTCGGTTGACTTTTGTTAGTTAGTGTCATCGTATAGAAACATTGCGCATCATAATATTGTAGCATTTGAAATTTTTGCGGCCCTGAAAAGGGCCTTTTTTTCACAAATGATGAACAACCGACGCTGTTACGTTGGTGTACGTCAATGTATGCTGCTGACAGCTGCTTAGCCTCCGAAACCGTACAGAGTGCGACCCTGACGCTTCAGAGCGTAGACCACGTCCATGGCGGTGACGGTCTTCCTCTTCGCGTGCTCGGTGTAGGTGACGGCGTCACGAATCACGTTCTCGAGGAACACCTTCAGCACACCTCTGGTCTCTTCGTAGATCAGACCGGAGATACGCTTCACTCCGCCTCTGCGCGCCAGACGACGGATGGCGGGCTTCGTGATACCCTGGATGTTATCGCGAAGCACTTTCCTGTGACGCTTGGCGCCACCTTTCCCCAGACCTTTTCCTCCCTTGCCGCGACCGGTCATCTTGTTCGGTGAACTGTTGTAGAATACGAATAACACAGAGAGCCGCGAGCGCTGGCGCTAACGGCGTACGACTGGAACCTTTTTTGAACCGCGCGGCACTCTTATATTTATACAAAACTCGAACGATAGCATCGCGCGAGACAGCATGTATACCGATAGAGACGGACCGAGCGACCGAGGGGAACGGAGCGGGGTGAAGAGCAACGATGATGCCGCGTTGGAGTTCGGTAACTATGTATTTGTATTTTTATTTGTGTCAAATGTTTAATATCTATTTACTCACATAATATTATGTATATATTTATTATCATATAATTATTTAATTTGAACGAAAAAAAAAAAAAAAAAAAAAAAAATCATATTATACTGTCGTCATCTAGCTATTGTTTTGTGGTGAGACAGAGAGAAGAAATTACATATATTGGCGTTGTGTTTTTAACCAATGCAATATAATCTATCAATTATTATTCAGGTAATCTAATTATCCTACGACTTTGTTTCTATCAATTAGGTATAATAATATAATTATAGGTAAGTACTTACTTACTTATATTCTTCAACTGATTCTACATTAATCTAAGCATTACTTATATTTATTCATTCCTTGATTATTTGACATCATAAAAGCTACATAGGTATTTATGTTGATAAAAGCCAATACTTTGGTTTAGTAAGATTTTATTCTATATCATAGAGATAGTTAATAGCTGTTACGCCCTGCAGTGTTATCGGTTGTGAAACATGTTAATTTGCATCAATGAATCGTGTGTGGCCCTGAAAAGGGCCTTTTTATGATCAAACAAATCCGGCCGGCGGCGTTGACCAAGAGGGCGAGAGGCCTTCTTAGGCGCGCTCACCACGGATTCTGCGCGCCAATTGGATATCCTTCGGCATGATGGTGACGCGTTTGGCGTGAATCGCGCAAAGGTTGGTATCTTCAAACAGACCGACCAGGTAAGCTTCGCTGGCCTCCTGGAGAGCCATTACAGCGGAGCTCTGGAAACGCAGATCGGTCTTGAAGTCCTGTGCGATTTCACGCACCAGACGCTGGAACGGCAGCTTGCGGATCAGGAGCTCGGTGCTCTTCTGGTAGCGACGGATCTCGCGGAGAGCCACGGTGCCGGGCCTGTAGCGATGGGGCTTCTTCACTCCACCGGTGGCGGGTGCGCTCTTGCGCGCAGCTTTGGTGGCGAGCTGCTTGCGCGGCGCCTTACCACCGGTCGATTTACGGGCAGTCTGCTTGGTACGTGCCATTGTTCACTTGACGAGAGTTAGTGATGAATCAAAGAAGAAAATAACGAGAGCACGAGCGGCGACTACGGTCTGTGCACGAATGTGTAAAACAGCGACACCGCGTCCCGCTTTATTTATACAAAAAAATCTGTGGTACTATCGGACCTCTCGCTCACTCACACGGTTTGCTCCGGTCTCCGGCGGTGCGGGGCGCGGGGTGCAGGGGGGCGTGTGACAGCTCTGGTGTTACGCTTCTCTATACTATCAAGTACCATCATAATAGATGTAGTAAGTAGGTAATTTTACTTTATTTAAAAGCGTGGGGAAAAATAAAAAAAAAAAATGTTCACCATGACGGCATTAAGGGCACAATAAAATTACCTAATATCCTAATTATCGCACGACAATCATCGTCGTGAAGAAACATAATATATGTAACATTCATATTCACTCTTATTTACCTAGTCTACACTCACTTAACTATAATATATCGTTATATTATTCAATTCACCATTTTACTTACTTACCTTTCATCACGTGTATAATTTTATATATTCAATAAATTGTATCGAAATAACAGAAACTCGTACCTGCGTACACATTATATATATATATATATATATATATATATATATATATATATATATATATATATATATAGGTAAGGTACCCTCTATTTTAAATACATATAATTATGAATCAATCAAACGTAGATAGTCGTTCATCATAATAAGCCCCATTTATGTGGCGTTTGAGTTTGGAACGTGCAGTGTTCAGATTAGAAACATATAATATTATGTCGCATTAGATATGCATTATAATATAGAAATGTTTTGTGGCCCTGAAAAGGGCCTTTTGTGTGCGCATAGGATCGCACTGTTGGCTAGCAACGTCGCGTCGCTTCGCTCACTTAGAGCTGGTGTATTTGGTGACCGCCTTGGTGCCCTCGCTGACGGCGTGCTTGGCCAGCTCGCCGGGCAGCAGGAGCCTCACGGAGGTCTGCACCTCCCTCGACGTGATCGTGCTGCGCTTGTTGTAGTGTGCGAGACGGGACGCCTCGGCGGCGATGCGCTCGAAGATGTCGTTCACGAACGAGTTCATGATGGACATGGCCTTCGAGGAGATACCGGTGTCCGGGTGGACCTGCTTGAGCACCTTGTAGATGTAGATGGCGTAGCTCTCCTTCCTCTTGTGCTTCTTCTTTCTCTTATCGGTCTTGGAGATGTTCTTCTGAGCCTTGCCGGATTTCTTGGCGGCCTTTCCGCTAGTCTTGGGCGGCATTATTGAATCGTAGATTGAACACGTAAATTAATACTGTACTGCACCGTCGGCTGTCGGCAAGCGAGTGATAATTTTCAGAAAACAAAAACAGACATCTTTGTGTGCCATAAATGAGCGTTCGCTCACCCCGCCGCGAGTGGACCTTTTTCCGTTCCACCAATAGCGATGCAGCGAGGGTTAGACAGAGAAACAATGATACGCGTCACGTTGTCCGTCTCGCTCTCGCCGTAAGTTTTTACTCGGTTGTAAATAGTTCTCCAGCTATAATGTGGTTATTTCTACTTAATTTTTTTTTTTTTTGTAGCATATATATGTATGGTTATTTTCAGTGAGTGCATAAGGTGTACATAAGGTGACGAATTATCGTCAAATATTTTCCAAATTACACGGAAGAGTATTGTCTATGTGAAAAGTGATATTCAATATTATTAACAACTTTTTATCTTTATAATATAGGACCGAACCTCACGATCTGTATGAAAGACTGTCATGATCTCAATTATTTTATGTTAATCGGTGTTGCAAAACAGAACATTT
The DNA here is from genome assembly GCA_949316475.1 of Hypomecis punctinalis. Classification (NCBI taxonomy): domain Eukaryota; kingdom Metazoa; phylum Arthropoda; class Insecta; order Lepidoptera; family Geometridae; genus Hypomecis; species Hypomecis punctinalis. The sequence goes on from OX438822.1 coordinate 7,320,517, forward strand.
GCCGGTCATTTATTGTTCATTCGTCTACAATGTTGACTAGTAATTTTTCCTTCAAAATACCTACCTACTCGTATTTATTGGAATTAAGCTTTAGCTACACATGCCCAATTGTTAGGTATAGCGGTAGAGTGTCATTTTCAAAGAAACATCCATAAATTGTATTGTACAAAATATGGTAAGAGATATATTGTGGCCCTGAAAAGGGCCTTTTTATGCGCAAAATAAAATGTGCACAGCGTAGCATCAGCAAGCGGCCAGCTCAGCCAGCCACCTTACGCTTTCTTCTCGGTCTTCTTGGGCAGGAGCACGGCCTGGATGTTGGGCAGCACACCTCCCTGTGCGATCGTCACGCCGGAGAGCAGCTTGTTCAACTCTTCGTCGTTCCTGATCGCCAATTGCAAATGACGCGGGATGATCCTGGTCTTCTTGTTGTCCCTGGCTGCGTTGCCGGCCAACTCGAGCACCTCAGCGGCGAGATATTCCATCACGGCGGCGAGGTAAACGGGCGCTCCGGCACCGACGCGCTCGGCATAGTTGCCGTTACGCAGAAGACGATGAATACGACCGACGGGGAATTGTAGTCCGGCACGGTTGGAGCGAGACTTTGCCTTTCCCTTAACTTTTCCACCTTTGCCGCGTCCAGACATGTTGATTGAGTGAGAGTTAATTTACTAACAGTATAAATCAAGCACCGTACCGCGTGAGCGTGCACAGCAGACTATTCTCAAAACGCGTTCAATTTCTATATTTATAATCGCGCCCCACTCCGGCGCGACTGTAACGCCACGACGAGTGCCGTTATTCGGCGCGCGCATATCTGAAGCGGGCTCGATTAACAACAATAAATGCATAATTTTTCTATTTAATATTAGTCATAATTTTTGTTTTGTAAAATGTACACAATAATAAAATAATCATAATTCATTAATGATGTACGAGTATGTATGTATAATTTCAGGTGTGAGGTGAAAGAAACATCGACATCGATTCGAGCGAGCTGTTGTGCATGAAGAACGTGAGTATTGAAGTAAGTATGTAACTAATGGTAATTATATACCTACCTACCTGTTGTTCATGTTGTTGTAGGTCATGAGATGAGTCGGGCAGTCGGGCGATACTACCGAGTATTATAATATTATGTACATACTGTTGTAGTACATAAGGCTACTACTACTATGGATTCTGCCAAACAACTGTTGTGTGACGCTCGTACGGTGCTTTATTAGCTGTTTGTGGTGCAATGCAATGCATGCACTATATATACCTACTGAAAGAAGATACATCCGTCATACTCACCTCTACATACATACACCTGAAGGGAATACCTAATCGTGTGTGTGTTAGTTTTTGGAGAAACATAGTGGGCGCGCGATGCGCTCTTGAATGATATGTTAGCCCTGAAAAGGGCTTTTTGGTCGCGAGGCGAGGAGGATCTTGCGCCCCCCTCGCACAAGCAGTATCGGGCAGCATGGCATGGCATGGCATGGCATGGCAAGACAAGTGAAGGTGCGGGCGCGGCGTTCGTGCGTGCGTACGAGCGAGGCTGCTCTCCACAATCCACAATGCAATGAGTGGAGATGGAGAGAGACACGACACCGTGGCACACACAACACAACACAACACCATTGCAACCAACACACTGTGTCCATGCATGCACTTACCGCACCGATTACTTCTTGGAGGCGGACGCCTTCTTGGTGGCAGCCTTCGATTTGGGAGTGGCCGCGGCTCTCTTCGGTTTGGGCGCTTTCGGCTTCTTGGTCGGAGGCCTGGCGGTCTTTTTGGCTTTCGGAGCGGCGGCGCTTTTTCCCTTGGCGGGCGTGGACGCGGCGGCCTTCTTCGCGGCGGCGGGCTTCTTCTTGGCGGCGGCGGCCTTCTTGTCCTTCGTCGCGGCCGAGGCCTTCGACTTTGCGGGCGAAGCGGCGGCGGTGGCGGCGGCCTTCCTGCCTCTGCCGGCGGCGGGCGCCGAGGCGGCCGCCTTCTTCGTCTTGGCGGCGGCGCTCTCCTTCGCGGCGGATCTGCCTGTCGCCTTGGCAGCGGCGGGTTTCTTCGCGGACGAAGACTTCGACTCGAGCTTGAAACTGCCCGATGCACCCTTGCCCTTGGTCTGAATGAGCGCGCCCGACTCGACGGCGCTCTTCAGATACTTCCTGATGAACGGCGCCAATTTCTCGGAGTCCACCTTGTACTGGGCCGCGATGTATTTCTTGATGGCCTTCAGCGAGGATCCGCTGCGCTCCTTCAGCTCCTTGATTGCGTTGTTCACCATTTCGGAGGTCTTCGGGTGCGTCGGCTTCGCCTTGGGCTTCTTCGCGCCGCCGGCGGCGGCGGACGCCTTCGGCTTCTTCGCGGGCGTCGCTGGTGCGGGAGCCTCTGCAGCTACGGCGGTGTCGGCCATTTTTTTTAAATTTAGGGTTTATATATGAACACTCAAAAATAGAGAAACTCAAGTAATTATCGAGTTAAACCTTGTTTTAACAATAATAAAAAAATAATATATATCGTATATCATATCGTGGCTCTTCTCCTCCTGTCCCTTGAAGAGGGTACATAGGAGTCAGGAGACCGGCTTCGAGGCGAACCTCCTTACCGGGGCTGGACGCTACACCACATGGGGTGTAGGGCAATGAAAGGGAGGGCGCGAGTACCCAATCCCGACCGCGAGGTCGGGCGGCATCTCTCAGCGCCCTCGCCCCGCCATTCTGGCAGACGTCCTCTGCCGTCATGGCATTTAGTTAAATGTTGAAATTTTTTATCATCTACTGATATTAGGTTGCAATGCATCTAGGATTCGGAGTCCTCACGACCTGCACAATGCAAATGCAGGCGGCATCTCCTCCTCTTCGATGTGGTGACGTGACGCACGTCGGGTCCGGTGGCTTGTCCGTACAGTGAACGCAGCTTCGAATGGTCAGTCCGGGAGTTACACTCGACCAAGACCGACTGAAGCGCGGAGCGGGGCTCTCTCGAACTGTCGGGGCTTGCAGCGATGCGGATGGGGAGTGGGATCGCTAGCCCGGCTCAAGCGCGCCGCCGCGCGCGAGCCAGGCATCGCGTCTCTAACATCCCCTTGGGTTGCGGTCGTCGAGCGCGTTGGTCGACGACAATGCGTGAGCGGCGTCGGGCTCACCGCGTAAGGCGGGAGCGACGCCTACTCGGGCTGGTCCGTGCGCGCCTCTAGGCGCAGGCTTCAGTTTGGTTGGGGTGCGGACTCGCGTTGAGGCAGAGTCCGGTACGGCCGCGCGTCGCCTAGGCGACAGCAGCGGCTGGGTTAAATGCATCGCGACGCTTGGGCGTCGCGAGATGGGGTCCGGTGAGGCGCGATGCGCGTGGTCAGTCCAGTAAACGCGCCCCGATCGAGATCAAGAGGCGCGTGGTCGTGTCAGGTGGTAGGCGGCCGGCTTCGCACACACTCTGTGTAGGGTACACGAGTTGGCGGAGCGGGCCGCGGCGGGGTTGCTTCGGGAGCGAAACATCAGCAGTCCCTCAGCGTCAGTCCAAGTCGGCTAGGCGCCGTGTGCGCTTGGGCCGATGGGGTGGGGGGGTGTCTTGCACCCGCCCCTGGAATCAATGGGGGTCAATCCGGGGTCGGGGGAGGCGAACCTCACCCCGATGTTGACTTCGAAATGCGGCGCGTCTTGGTGGTCTTCGTTTCGGCCGAGGGCCGGTGGGTTTCGTGCCCGATGGCGTGCACTCCGTCGGGTCGCGAGCCATGCGGCTCTCAGTCGAAGCAAGGGTGTTCAATGGCGCGCCGGTGCGCCGGGCGAGCGGCCGATAGTGTTATCGTTAGAAACGGATGTGGTGGTCGCTCTAGCCCGGCGCTGGTTGTCTTGCAGGTGAAAAATATCAACGACACGGAGCAAGCTCGACGCGTCGCTGAAGTGGTTGCAGTGTGGTGGGGTTGGCGATGCTCGTTCCGGGGGTGGTGCGCGCCCGGGCGCGACAGCCGGCGGCGTGATCGCTCCCCACAAAGGATTAGCCAGGGCGGCCGCGGCTAGGTCGACATTTGCGGGGCAAATGTCAGGTCAGCAGGCGGCCGAAGCTGGGGCACGGGGCTCTCGATGGGCTCGGTGCATGGGCGCGGCGCGCCGGGTCCACCCGCTCGACATCGCTAGCAGACGGAGCGGGCACGCGGTCGGCGACGCACGCGAGGACGCGTTCTTGTTGTAGCGCTCGATCGCTGCGGGGGTGGGGGGGGGCCCGCGAGGACCCGACCCCCGCCCGTGGTCGCGGTTAGAACAAGAACTGTAGGCCTCCTGTGGCTGGGAGCAGCGGAGCTCGAGACCAGCCAAGGCAGGCCCAAAAAAAAAAAAAATAATGGCGCTGCCGTATAGGGGGTATAGTTTGGAAACTTTACCGTAAAGAGAACACCACAGTCTAGAGACGATTTCTCGTAACAACGCTCGTGAGTTTTCACTAACATCAGTCTCATTAAATAGTATTTTTTCATCATTTTAATATTGAACCGCGCGGCTGACACTTTTCTAGTGCTACATTTTGAACGTGACCGTACGCTTGACATACTAGATCGAGCCTAATCTGTACACATGAAGCGATAGAGGGATTAATTCGCACCACCCGGGTCGCCGAGTAGCTCGGGTCATGTTTAAAATTGTATTTTCTCTATAAAATCTATTGATTTCTTTCTTTTTCCACGATATTTAAACCTCAAAGATATCGTTTTTATTATATAACATAAAAACAGTTAAAATTTTCTCGTTTTAATAGTGTAAAACGATCGATTTTTTGATGCTCGTAAAACAGCTTCAACAGTTTCGTACGAACAGTTCAGCGCGATGCCATACCTTCGAACTGGATAGACGCATTAATTTTTCTTACATTAATTTAGTATTGTGTTTTAGTTTAAACTCTATAAATTTGTATAATGTGCTATTCACATAGTGCACAATATTAGAAATGTCAAGGGCCTAGGTATACGTTCAAATCACACACAAAATCGGAATGAGGCGCGCGTAAATGTAGTTAAATAAAACTTTTGACCATCACTTTGCCGTGTGGCCATTCGCTCTCGCACTGAATTTATTATAATTTTGATATAGGTATTAAATTAAGCTCAACGTAGAACGAATACTTTCAAATAAAACTACGCCAGATTTGACTTATTCATAATGTTAGTATCCATTCATTTCACACGCCCGCCCGGCTATGTAACGCGCGCACGCACGAAATACGTACCTACACAAAGCCGCTTACTTGCCTGCCTGCCTATACTTTTGATCGCTAGTTAGTAAGTTATAACGCAGTTTTGATGTTATTAACAGGCATATTAGGTATGTGTATGAAAATGAATTATAATTATATCATGTACTTATTACATAATTATAAGCGTTAAAATTTTGGAACACCTACATAATAATGTAGGCAAGTGTTAACTTATTGTTTTACTATAATTATAGTAGTTTCATTAGGTACTTTCAAGTAGGTAAGTAATGTAGAATACTAGGCAGGTGTATGTCGGTTGACTTTTGTTAGTTAGTGTCATCGTATAGAAACATTGCGCATCATAATATTGTAGCATTTGAAATTTTTGCGGCCCTGAAAAGGGCCTTTTTTTCACAAATGATGAACAACCGACGCTGTTACGTTGGTGTACGTCAATGTATGCTGCTGACAGCTGCTTAGCCTCCGAAACCGTACAGAGTGCGACCCTGACGCTTCAGAGCGTAGACCACGTCCATGGCGGTGACGGTCTTCCTCTTCGCGTGCTCGGTGTAGGTGACGGCGTCACGAATCACGTTCTCGAGGAACACCTTCAGCACACCTCTGGTCTCTTCGTAGATCAGACCGGAGATACGCTTCACTCCGCCTCTGCGCGCCAGACGACGGATGGCGGGCTTCGTGATACCCTGGATGTTATCGCGAAGCACTTTCCTGTGACGCTTGGCGCCACCTTTCCCCAGACCTTTTCCTCCCTTGCCGCGACCGGTCATCTTGTTCGGTGAACTGTTGTAGAATACGAATAACACAGAGAGCCGCGAGCGCTGGCGCTAACGGCGTACGACTGGAACCTTTTTTGAACCGCGCGGCACTCTTATATTTATACAAAACTCGAACGATAGCATCGCGCGAGACAGCATGTATACCGATAGAGACGGACCGAGCGACCGAGGGGAACGGAGCGGGGTGAAGAGCAACGATGATGCCGCGTTGGAGTTCGGTAACTATGTATTTGTATTTTTATTTGTGTCAAATGTTTAATATCTATTTACTCACATAATATTATGTATATATTTATTATCATATAATTATTTAATTTGAACGAAAAAAAAAAAAAAAAAAAAAAAAATCATATTATACTGTCGTCATCTAGCTATTGTTTTGTGGTGAGACAGAGAGAAGAAATTACATATATTGGCGTTGTGTTTTTAACCAATGCAATATAATCTATCAATTATTATTCAGGTAATCTAATTATCCTACGACTTTGTTTCTATCAATTAGGTATAATAATATAATTATAGGTAAGTACTTACTTACTTATATTCTTCAACTGATTCTACATTAATCTAAGCATTACTTATATTTATTCATTCCTTGATTATTTGACATCATAAAAGCTACATAGGTATTTATGTTGATAAAAGCCAATACTTTGGTTTAGTAAGATTTTATTCTATATCATAGAGATAGTTAATAGCTGTTACGCCCTGCAGTGTTATCGGTTGTGAAACATGTTAATTTGCATCAATGAATCGTGTGTGGCCCTGAAAAGGGCCTTTTTATGATCAAACAAATCCGGCCGGCGGCGTTGACCAAGAGGGCGAGAGGCCTTCTTAGGCGCGCTCACCACGGATTCTGCGCGCCAATTGGATATCCTTCGGCATGATGGTGACGCGTTTGGCGTGAATCGCGCAAAGGTTGGTATCTTCAAACAGACCGACCAGGTAAGCTTCGCTGGCCTCCTGGAGAGCCATTACAGCGGAGCTCTGGAAACGCAGATCGGTCTTGAAGTCCTGTGCGATTTCACGCACCAGACGCTGGAACGGCAGCTTGCGGATCAGGAGCTCGGTGCTCTTCTGGTAGCGACGGATCTCGCGGAGAGCCACGGTGCCGGGCCTGTAGCGATGGGGCTTCTTCACTCCACCGGTGGCGGGTGCGCTCTTGCGCGCAGCTTTGGTGGCGAGCTGCTTGCGCGGCGCCTTACCACCGGTCGATTTACGGGCAGTCTGCTTGGTACGTGCCATTGTTCACTTGACGAGAGTTAGTGATGAATCAAAGAAGAAAATAACGAGAGCACGAGCGGCGACTACGGTCTGTGCACGAATGTGTAAAACAGCGACACCGCGTCCCGCTTTATTTATACAAAAAAATCTGTGGTACTATCGGACCTCTCGCTCACTCACACGGTTTGCTCCGGTCTCCGGCGGTGCGGGGCGCGGGGTGCAGGGGGGCGTGTGACAGCTCTGGTGTTACGCTTCTCTATACTATCAAGTACCATCATAATAGATGTAGTAAGTAGGTAATTTTACTTTATTTAAAAGCGTGGGGAAAAATAAAAAAAAAAAATGTTCACCATGACGGCATTAAGGGCACAATAAAATTACCTAATATCCTAATTATCGCACGACAATCATCGTCGTGAAGAAACATAATATATGTAACATTCATATTCACTCTTATTTACCTAGTCTACACTCACTTAACTATAATATATCGTTATATTATTCAATTCACCATTTTACTTACTTACCTTTCATCACGTGTATAATTTTATATATTCAATAAATTGTATCGAAATAACAGAAACTCGTACCTGCGTACACATTATATATATATATATATATATATATATATATATATATATATATATATATATATATATATATATATATAGGTAAGGTACCCTCTATTTTAAATACATATAATTATGAATCAATCAAACGTAGATAGTCGTTCATCATAATAAGCCCCATTTATGTGGCGTTTGAGTTTGGAACGTGCAGTGTTCAGATTAGAAACATATATTATGTCGCATTAGATATGCATTATAATATAGAAATGTTTTGTGGCCCTGAAAAGGGCCTTTTGTGTGCGCATAGGATCGCACTGTTGGCTAGCAACGTCGCGTCGCTTCGCTCACTTAGAGCTGGTGTATTTGGTGACCGCCTTGGTGCCCTCGCTGACGGCGTGCTTGGCCAGCTCGCCGGGCAGCAGGAGCCTCACGGAGGTCTGCACCTCCCTCGACGTGATCGTGCTGCGCTTGTTGTAGTGTGCGAGACGGGACGCCTCGGCGGCGATGCGCTCGAAGATGTCGTTCACGAACGAGTTCATGATGGACATGGCCTTCGAGGAGATACCGGTGTCCGGGTGGACCTGCTTGAGCACCTTGTAGATGTAGATGGCGTAGCTCTCCTTCCTCTTGTGCTTCTTCTTTCTCTTATCGGTCTTGGAGATGTTCTTCTGAGCCTTGCCGGATTTCTTGGCGGCCTTTCCGCTAGTCTTGGGCGGCATTATTGAATCGTAGATTGAACACGTAAATTAATACTGTACTGCACCGTCGGCTGTCGGCAAGCGAGTGATTTTTTTTTTTTTTTTTTTTTTTTTTTTTTTTTGAATGACTAAGAGCTGTTGGCCTCTGAGGCCTCTACAGCTTACCGGGCATGGGCGAGCGCAGAAGGCGGCTGAGCCCTAAGATTAGGTTATAGGGTGACTAGCGCAAGGGCACCTGAGAAGGTACGGACCTCGGCTTGGGCCGTCACCCGGCGGGGGAGATCAGACTTGCCCGGGCACCCCAGAAGGGGTGTGCCCTGTGGCCCTAATAGGTTGAGCTGATTGACTATTTGGAGAGAATCTAACCGATCTTCTAACAGATCCTGAGGGTCCTCGACCTCGCCGGCGGGGTCGGTGTCTGACTGTGTGCCTTTGGTAACCGGCGCCTATACCAAATACGGAATACTTCCTGTTGCAGGGAGCTGTCGGATCGGGCAAGCGAGTGATAATTTTCAGAAAACAAAAACAGACATCTTTGTGTGCCATAAATGAGCGTTCGCTCACCCCGCCGCGAGTGGACCTTTTTCCGTTCCACCAATAGCGATGCAGCGAGGGTTAGACAGAGAAACAATGATACGCGTCACGTTGTCCGTCTCGCTCTCGCCGTAAGTTTTTACTCGGTTGTAAATAGTTCTCCAGCTATAATGTGGTTATTTCTACTTAATTTTTTTTTTTTTTGTAGCATATATATGTATGGTTATTTTCAGTGAGTGCATAAGGTGTACATAAGGTGACGAATTATCGTCAAATATTTTCCAAATTACACGGAAGAGTATTGTCTATGTGAAAAGTGATATTCAATATTATTAACAACTTTTTATCTTTATAATATAGGACCGAACCTCACGATCTGTATGAAAGACTGTCATGATCTCAATTATTTTATGTTAATCGGTGTTGCAAAACAGAACATTTGCCGGTCATTTATTGTTCATTCGTCTACAATGTTGACTAGTAATTTTTCCTTCAAAATACCTACCTACTCGTATTTATTGGAATTAAGCTTTAGCTACACATGCCCAATTGTTAGGTATAGCGGTAGAGTGTCATTTTCAAAGAAACATCCATAAATTGTATTGTACAAAATATGGTAAGAGATATATTGTGGCCCTGAAAAGGGCCTTTTTATGCGCAAAATAAAATGTGCACAGCGTAGCATCAGCAAGCGGCCAGCTCAGCCAGCCACCTTACGCTTTCTTCTCGGTCTTCTTGGGCAGGAGCACGGCCTGGATGTTGGGCAGCACACCTCCCTGTGCGATCGTCACGCCGGAGAGCAGCTTGTTCAACTCTTCGTCGTTCCTGATCGCCAATTGCAAATGACGCGGGATGATCCTGGTCTTCTTGTTGTCCCTGGCTGCGTTGCCGGCCAACTCGAGCACCTCAGCGGCGAGATATTCCATCACGGCGGCGAGGTAAACGGGCGCTCCGGCACCGACGCGCTCGGCATAGTTGCCGTTACGCAGAAGACGATGAATACGACCGACGGGGAATTGTAGTCCGGCACGGTTGGAGCGAGACTTTGCCTTTCCCTTAACTTTTCCACCTTTGCCGCGTCCAGACATGTTGATTGAGTGAGAGTTAATTTACTAACAGTATAAATCAAGCACCGTACCGCGTGAGCGTGCACAGCAGACTATTCTCAAAACGCGTTCAATTTCTATATTTATAATCGCGCCCCACTCCGGCGCGACTGTAACGCCACGACGAGTGCCGTTATTCGGCGCGCGCATATCTGAAGCGGGCTCGATTAACAACAATAAATGCATAATTTTTCTATTTAATATTAGTCATAATTTTTGTTTTGTAAAATGTACACAATAATAAAATAATCATAATTCATTAATGATGTACGAGTATGTATGTATAATTTCAGGTGTGAGGTGAAAGAAACATCGACATCGATTCGAGCGAGCTGTTGTGCATGAAGAACGTGAGTATTGAAGTAAGTATGTAACTAATGGTAATTATATACCTACCTACCTGTTGTTCATGTTGTTGTAGGTCATGAGATGAGTCGGGCAGTCGGGCGATACTACCGAGTATTATAATATTATGTACATACTGTTGTAGTACATAAGGCTACTACTACTATGGATTCTGCCAAACAACTGTTGTGTGACGCTCGTACGGTGCTTTATTAGCTGTTTGTGGTGCAATGCAATGCATGCACTATATATACCTACTGAAAGAAGATACATCCGTCATACTCACCTCTACATACATACACCTGAAGGGAATACCTAATCGTGTGTGTGTTAGTTTTTGGAGAAACATAGTGGGCGCGCGATGCGCTCTTGAATGATATGTTAGCCCTGAAAAGGGCTTTTTGGTCGCGAGGCGAGGAGGATCTTGCGCCCCCCTCGCACAAGCAGTATCGGGCAGCATGGCATGGCATGGCATGGCATGGCAAGACAAGTGAAGGTGCGGGCGCGGCGTTCGTGCGTGCGTACGAGCGAGGCTGCTCTCCACAATCCACAATGCAATGAGTGGAGATGGAGAGAGACACGACACCGTGGCACACACAACACAACACAACACCATTGCAACCAACACACTGTGTCCATGCATGCACTTACCGCACCGATTACTTCTTGGAGGCGGACGCCTTCTTGGTGGCAGCCTTCGATTTGGGAGTGGCCGCGGCTCTCTTCGGTTTGGGCGCTTTCGGCTTCTTGGTCGGAGGCCTGGCGGTCTTTTTGGCTTTCGGAGCGGCGGCGCTTTTTCCCTTGGCGGGCGTGGACGCGGCGGCCTTCTTCGCGGCGGCGGGCTTCTTCTTGGCGGCGGCGGCCTTCTTGTCCTTCGTCGCGGCCGAGGCCTTCGACTTTGCGGGCGAAGCGGCGGCGGTGGCGGCGGCCTTCCTGCCTCTGCCGGCGGCGGGCGCCGAGGCGGCCGCCTTCTTCGTCTTGGCGGCGGCGCTCTCCTTCGCGGCGGATCTGCCTGTCGCCTTGGCAGCGGCGGGTTTCTTCGCGGACGAAGACTTCGACTCGAGCTTGAAACTGCCCGATGCACCCTTGCCCTTGGTCTGAATGAGCGCGCCCGACTCGACGGCGCTCTTCAGATACTTCCTGATGAACGGCGCCAATTTCTCGGAGTCCACCTTGTACTGGGCCGCGATGTATTTCTTGATGGCCTTCAGCGAGGATCCGCTGCGCTCCTTCAGCTCCTTGATTGCGTTGTTCACCATTTCGGAGGTCTTCGGGTGCGTCGGCTTCGCCTTGGGCTTCTTCGCGCCGCCGGCGGCGGCGGACGCCTTCGGCTTCTTCGCGGGCGTCGCTGGTGCGGGAGCCTCTGCAGCTACGGCGGTGTCGGCCATTTTTTTTAAATTTAGGGTTTATATATGAACACTCAAAAATAGAGAAACTCAAGTAATTATCGAGTTAAACCTTGTTTTAACAATAATAAAAAAATAAATAATATCGTAATCGTGGCTCTTCTCCTCCTGTCCCTTGAAGAGGGTACATAGGAGTCAGGAGACCGGCTTCGAGGCGAACCTCCTTACCGGGGCTGGACGCTACACCACATGGGGTGTAGGGCAATGAAAGGGAGGGCGCGAGTACCCGATCCCGACCGCGAGGTCGGGCGGCATCTCTCAGCGCCCTCGCCCCGCCATTCTGGCAGACGTCATCTGCCGTTCTTGGCTTAGGTTAAATGAGTTTAAATTTAAATTTATCATCTACTGATATTAGGTTGCAATGCATCTAGGATTCGGAGTCCTCACGACCTGCACAATGCAAATGCAGGCGGCATCTCCTCCTCTTCGATGTGGTGACGTGACGCACGTCGGGTCCGGTGGCTTGTCCGTACAGTGAACGCAGCTTCGAATGGTCAGTCCGGGAGTTACACTCGACCAAGACCGACTGAAGCGCGGAGCGGGGCTCTCTCGAACTGTCGGGGCTTGCAGCGATGCGGATGGGGAGTGGGATCGCTAGCCCGGCTCAAGCGCGCCGCCGCGCGCGAGCCAGGCATCGCGTCTCTAACATCCCCTTGGGTTGCGGTCGTCGAGCGCGTTGGTCGACGACAATGCGTGAGCGGCGTCGGGCTCACCGCGTAAGGCGGGAGCGACGCCTACTCGGGCTGGTCCGTGCGCGCCTCTAGGCGCAGGCTTCAGTTTGGTTGGGGTGCGGACTCGCGTTGAGGCAGAGTCCGGTACGGCCGCGCGTCGCCTAGGCGACAGCAGCGGCTGGGTTAAATGCATCGCGACGCTTGGGCGTCGCGAGATGGGGTCCGGTGAGGCGCGATGCGCGTGGTCAGTCCAGGAATAACGCGCCCCGATCGAGATCAAGAGGCGCGTGGTCATGTCAGGTGGTAGGCGGCCGGCTTCGCACACACTCTGTGTAGGGTACACGAGTTGGCGGAGCGGGCCGCGGCGGGGTTGCTTCGGGAAAACGAATTCTCAGCAATCCCTCGGCGTCAGTCTAATTCGGCAGGCGCCGTGTGCGCTTGGGCCGATGGGGTGGGGGGGGTGTCTAGCACCCGCCCCTGGATTCAATGCAGTTAGTCCGGATGGGTCGGGGGAGGCGGACCTCACCCCGATGTTGACTTCGAAATGCGGCGCGTCTTGGTGTCTTCGTTTCGGCCGAGGGCCGGTGGGTTTCGCGCTCGATGGCGTGCACTCCGTCGGGTCGCGAGCCATGCGGCTCTCAGTCGAAGCAAGGGTGTTCAATGGCGCGCCGGTGCGCCGGGCGAGCGGCCGATAGTGTTATTCGTTAGAAACGGCTGGGGGTGGCCGCTCTAGCCCGGCGCTGGTTGTCTTGCAGGTATAAATATCAGCGACACGGAGCAAGCTCGACGCGTCGCTGAAGTGGTTGCAGTGTGGTGGGGTTGGCGATGCTCGTTCCGGGGGTGGTGCGCGCCCGGGCGCGACAGCCGGCGGCGTGATCGCTCCCCACAAAGGATTAGCCAGGGCGGCCGCGGCTAGGTCGACATTTGCGGGGCAAATGTCAGGTCAGCAGGCGGCCGAAGCTGGGGCACGGGGCTCACGATGGGCTCGGTGCATGGGCGCGGCGCGCCGGGTCCACCCGCTCGACGTCGCTAGCAGACGGAGCGGGCACGCGGTCGGCGGCGCACGCGAGGAAGCGTTCTTGTTTTAGCGCTCGATCGCTGCGGGGGTGGGGGGGGGCCCGCGAGGACCCGACCCCCGCCCGTGGTCGCGGTTAAAACAAGGACTGTAGGCCTCCTGTGGCTGGGAGCAGCGGAGCTCGAGACCAGCCAAGGCAGGCCCATAAAAAAATAATGGCTTTTTTTTTTTTTTTTTTTTTTTTTTTTTTTTTTTTTTTTTTTTTTTTTTTTTTTATGAATGACTTATAGCTGTTGGCCTCTGAGGCCTCTACAGCTTACCGGGCATGGGCGAGCGCGGAAGGCGGCTGAGCCCTAAGATTAGGTTATAGGGTGACTAGCGCAAGGGCACCTGAGAAGGTACGGACCTCGGCTTGGGCCGTCACCCGGCGGGGGAGATCAGACTTGCCCGGGCACCCCAGAAGGGGTGTGCCCTGTGGCCCTAATAGGTTGAGCTGATTGACTATTTGGAGAGAATCTAACCGATCTTCTGACAGATCCTGAGGGTCCTCGACCTCGCCGGCGGGGTCGGTGTCTGACTGTGTGCCTTTGGTAACCGGCGCCTATACCAAATACGGAATACTTCCTGTTGCAGGGAGCTGTCGGATCGGGTGACCCCAGCGCCGCAGATGTGACTACAGCGATGGGGTCATCCGGGTCGCCCAGGAGGTGTTTGGGGCGGCGACGGAGAGGAGGTGGGTGTGTGGTGTCTGGCGTGTAGTCCGAGGCTTGAACTACGAGTGGGTTGGGGTGGTGAGGGGCCCTATCGAAGTAGCGGCGAGAGAGGTACTTGATGTACTGAGTGATAGAGGGGAGTTCGAGATCGCAGTGCAGGTCAGAGTTTCGCATGAACCAGCGAGCTCCGACTGCTTTGCGAATGAACCTATTCTGAATGACCTGGAGTTTGTCCAGGTCAATGCGGGAGGCATGGCCGAAGACCACGGAAGCATAGGTCATGACTGTGCGGATGCACGTTTTGTAAATTGTCACCTTATTTCTAAGGGACATTTTACTACGTGAGTCGAGAAGTGGTGCGAGGCGGCCTAGGAAGAAGGCTGCTCTGTTTCGGACTATTTGGATGTGTTTCGAGAAGCAGAGTCGACGATCGAGGGTCACGCCAAGATATTTGGCCGTGGTGGCCCAGGGAATAGGCTTGCCGTTAAGCGTGAGTTGCTTACGCGGGTTGCCTGTGCCCGTATTGGGGTGGAAGTACATGGCTGCACTTTTATCGGGGTTTACCGAGATGGCCCATTTCCTAAACCAATTACCAAGCTGGTCAAGGGCTTTTTGGACATGGGTCGCCTGGTAGCTCTTTTTCCAGCCTCTGGAGTAAAGAGCGGTGTCGTCCGCGAAGAGCGCCAGCTCGACGTTGGGAGAACGGGGAATGTCGCATGTGTAGAGCGAGTATAGCACAGGGGCCATTGCTGAGCCTTGAGGGACTCCAGCGGTGATGGGGCGGGGGGTCGAACGGGCTCCTTCGACCCTGTAGGAAAACTTCCGACAAGATAGAAAGTTTTGTATTATGAATACAAGACGGTCTGGGAATTGTTTCGCAAACAGCTTGTAAATTAAGCCGTTGTGCCAGACTTTGTCGAAAGCCTTCGCTACGTCCAAGAAGACCGCTACGGTCCCTTGGGGCTTTGGCGTGGTAAGAAACCCATGACTGGGTTTCTTGTTGAAGCCTTCGAGGATGTACTCCGTTATGCGGTGTACTTGTTGGACGCAAGAGTGTCTGGCCCTAAAGCCAAACTGCTCGTTCGGAAGGATGTTGTTGTCCTTGATGTGGGACCAGATGCGCTTCAGAATGATGCGCTCATAGATCTTCCCCAGAGTGCTGAGGAGACTGATGGGGCGATAGCTAGATGGCTCTGAGGCCTTCTTGCCGGGCTTGTGGATGCCGATGACATCGGCAGACTTCCAGGCTTCGGGAAACATGCAGTTGTTCATAGCCGCATTGAAGATGCTGACTAGAAGGCACATTAGGGATACTGAGAAGTGTTTGAGCACTTTGTTGGAGATGCCATCAGCACCGGGAGCTTTCCTGGTGTGGAGGCGTTTGATGATCGACTCTACTTCCGAAGCCGTGACAGGCTCAAGGGCGTCAGTGGGGGGGACGGATAGTTTTTCTTCGACTTCTCTATTCACCGTATCGAGGTGAACAGGGTCGATCAAGCCTAAGCTGGGGCTGCATTGCGACTCGAGGCTGTCGGCCAGGCATTCGGCCTTTTCCTCGTCCTCAAACGCAGGTGGAAGATTGGGACGGGTGAGGGGGGGCATAGTTGTGACTACGTCGGATTTCAGAGTTCGAGCCAACTTCCAGTATGCCAGGTGAGTTGGCTGGATCTCCGAAAGTAGGCTGTCCCACCTCTGATTGCGGAGTTCACTAATACGGTTTTTTACGGCACGCTCGTAATACCGCAGAGTGACTCTGTTCTCTTCGGAGGGACGGGAGTCGTAGGCCCTAGTGGCGGCGTGTTTAGCCCTCAGAAGGTCCCTCGCGTCCTCCGGCAGAGCCCAGCGTCGGTCGTTGACCTCTGCTGGGACCTGCCTGGAGCACTCACGTACTGTGTTGCGGAGGTGACTGGTGAGGGCGTCAATCGAGAGGGTGACGTCATCGCGGGACTCGATGTTGTCGGGGATTTTGTCTAGATCGGGCGAGCTGGTGACCCCCAAGGCTGTGCCTAGGCGGTCCCAGTCCACCACGGTCTTAGTACGAGGGGGTCTGTCAGTTGGGTCGGGGCCTAGTCTCATGAGGACTGGTCTGTGGTCTGAGTCAAGTTCGTGGATCACTTCCAATGAGCGTAGCCGGAGGGTTACACCCTTTAGAAGCGCCAAGTCCAAGATGTCAGGTCTATGGTCGACGTTATAGGGGAAGTGAGTTGGGGAGCTGGGTGGGATAATTTCAAAGTGAATTTCGTCAGAGAGGGAGTTCAGAAGGTTACCCTTCGTAGTGGTCGTATTGCAGCCCCATATTATGTGCTTGCTATTGAAGTCGCCAGCCAGGATGACGGCGCTACTTAGGGAGAAAAGCGTTTCAAAGTCGCTTCTTTCGAGTGCCTTGTTACAGGGGAGGTAGCATGATGCTATGGTAATTGGTTGATGACCAGTCATTGAGAGGCGGCAACAGGTTGATTGAGTGAGAGTTAATTTACTAACAGTATAAATCAAGCACCGTACCGCGTGAGCGTGCACAGCAGACTATTCTCAAAACGCGTTCAATTTCTATATTTATAATCGCGCCCCACTCCGGCGCGACTGTAACGCCACGACGAGTGCCGTTATTCGGCGCGCGCATATCTGAAGCGGGCTCGATTAACAACAATAAATGCATAATTTTTCTATTTAATATTAGTCATAATTTTTGTTAAACCTTGTTTTAACAATAATAAAAAAATAATGGCGCTGCCGTATAGGGGGTATAGTTTGGAAACTTTACCGTAAAGAGAACACCACAGTCTAGAGACGATTTCTCGTAACAACGCTCGTGAGTTTTCACTAACATCAGTCTCATTAAATAGTATTTTTTCATCATTTTAATATTGAACCGCGCGGCTGACACTTTTCTAGTGCTACATTTTGAACGTGACCGTACGCTTGACATACTAGATCGAGCCTAATCTGTACACATGAAGCGATAGAGGGATTAATTCGCACCACCCGGGTCGCCGAGTAGCTCGGGTCATGTTTAAAATTGTATTTTCTCTATAAAATCTATTGATTTCTTTCTTTTTCCACGATATTTAAACCTCAAAGATATCGTTTTTATTATATAACATAAAAACAGTTAAAATTTTCTCGTTTTAATAGTGTAAAACGATCGATTTTTTGATGCTCGTAAAACAGCTTCAACAGTTTCGTACGAACAGTTCAGCGCGATGCCATACCTTCGAACTGGATAGACGCATTAATTTTTCTTACATTAATTTAGTATTGTGTTTTAGTTTAAACTCTATAAATTTGTATAATGTGCTATTCACATAGTGCACAATATTAGAAATGTCAAGGGCCTAGGTATACGTTCAAATCACACACAAAATCGGAATGAGGCGCGCGTAAATGTAGTTAAATAAAACTTTTGACCATCACTTTGCCGTGTGGCCATTCGCTCTCGCACTGAATTTATTATAATTTTGATATAGGTATTAAATTAAGCTCAACGTAGAACGAATACTTTCAAATAAAACTACGCCAGATTTGACTTATTCATAATGTTAGTATCCATTCATTTCACACGCCCGCCCGGCTATGTAACGCGCGCACGCACGAAATACGTACCTACACAAAGCCGCTTACTTGCCTGCCTGCCTATACTTTTGATCGCTAGTTAGTAAGTTATAACGCAGTTTTGATGTTATTAACAGGCATATTAGGTATGTGTATGAAAATGAATTATAATTATATCATGTACTTATTACATAATTATAAGCGTTAAAATTTTGGAACACCTACATAATAATGTAGGCAAGTGTTAACTTATTGTTTTACTATAATTATAGTAGTTTCATTAGGTACTTTCAAGTAGGTAAGTAATGTAGAATACTAGGCAGGTGTATGTCGGTTGACTTTTGTTAGTTAGTGTCATCGTATAGAAACATTGCGCATCATAATATTGTAGCATTTGAAATTTTTGCGGCCCTGAAAAGGGCCTTTTTTTCACAAATGATGAACAACCGACGCTGTTACGTTGGTGTACGTCAATGTATGCTGCTGACAGCTGCTTAGCCTCCGAAACCGTACAGAGTGCGACCCTGACGCTTCAGAGCGTAGACCACGTCCATGGCGGTGACGGTCTTCCTCTTCGCGTGCTCGGTGTAGGTGACGGCGTCACGAATCACGTTCTCGAGGAACACCTTCAGCACACCTCTGGTCTCTTCGTAGATCAGACCGGAGATACGCTTCACTCCGCCTCTGCGCGCCAGACGACGGATGGCGGGCTTCGTGATACCCTGGATGTTATCGCGAAGCACTTTCCTGTGACGCTTGGCGCCACCTTTCCCCAGACCTTTTCCTCCCTTGCCGCGACCGGTCATCTTGTTCGGTGAACTGTTGTAGAATACGAATAACACAGAGAGCCGCGAGCGCTGGCGCTAACGGCGTACGACTGGAACCTTTTTTGAACCGCGCGGCACTCTTATATTTATACAAAACTCGAACGATAGCATCGCGCGAGACAGCATGTATACCGATAGAGACGGACCGAGCGACCGAGGGGAACGGAGCGGGGTGAAGAGCAACGATGATGCCGCGTTGGAGTTCGGTAACTATGTATTTGTATTTTTATTTGTGTCAAATGTTTAATATCTATTTACTCACATAATATTATGTATATATTTATTATCATATAATTATTTAATTTGAACGAAAAAAAAAAAAAAAAAAAAAAAAATCATATTATACTGTCGTCATCTAGCTATTGTTTTGTGGTGAGACAGAGAGAAGAAATTACATATATTGGCGTTGTGTTTTTAACCAATGCAATATAATCTATCAATTATTATTCAGGTAATCTAATTATCCTACGACTTTGTTTCTATCAATTAGGTATAATAATATAATTATAGGTAAGTACTTACTTACTTATATTCTTCAACTGATTCTACATTAATCTAAGCATTACTTATATTTATTCATTCCTTGATTATTTGACATCATAAAAGCTACATAGGTATTTATGTTGATAAAAGCCAATACTTTGGTTTAGTAAGATTTTATTCTATATCATAGAGATAGTTAATAGCTGTTACGCCCTGCAGTGTTATCGGTTGTGAAACATGTTAATTTGCATCAATGAATCGTGTGTGGCCCTGAAAAGGGCCTTTTTATGATCAAACAAATCCGGCCGGCGGCGTTGACCAAGAGGGCGAGAGGCCTTCTTAGGCGCGCTCACCACGGATTCTGCGCGCCAATTGGATATCCTTCGGCATGATGGTGACGCGTTTGGCGTGAATCGCGCAAAGGTTGGTATCTTCAAACAGACCGACCAGGTAAGCTTCGCTGGCCTCCTGGAGAGCCATTACAGCGGAGCTCTGGAAACGCAGATCGGTCTTGAAGTCCTGTGCGATTTCACGCACCAGACGCTGGAACGGCAGCTTGCGGATCAGGAGCTCGGTGCTCTTCTGGTAGCGACGGATCTCGCGGAGAGCCACGGTGCCGGGCCTGTAGCGATGGGGCTTCTTCACTCCACCGGTGGCGGGTGCGCTCTTGCGCGCAGCTTTGGTGGCGAGCTGCTTGCGCGGCGCCTTACCACCGGTCGATTTACGGGCAGTCTGCTTGGTACGTGCCATTGTTCACTTGACGAGAGTTAGTGATGAATCAAAGAAGAAAATAACGAGAGCACGAGCGGCGACTACGGTCTGTGCACGAATGTGTAAAACAGCGACACCGCGTCCCGCTTTATTTATACAAAAAAATCTGTGGTACTATCGGACCTCTCGCTCACTCACACGGTTTGCTCCGGTCTCCGGCGGTGCGGGGCGCGGGGTGCAGGGGGGCGTGTGACAGCTCTGGTGTTACGCTTCTCTATACTATCAAGTACCATCATAATAGATGTAGTAAGTAGGTAATTTTACTTTATTTAAAAGCGTGGGGAAAAATAAAAAAAAAAAATGTTCACCATGACGGCATTAAGGGCACAATAAAATTACCTAATATCCTAATTATCGCACGACAATCATCGTCGTGAAGAAACATAATATATGTAACATTCATATTCACTCTTATTTACCTAGTCTACACTCACTTAACTATAATATATCGTTATATTATTCAATTCACCATTTTACTTACTTACCTTTCATCACGTGTATAATTTTATATATTCAATAAATTGTATCGAAATAACAGAAACTCGTACCTGCGTACACATTATATATATATATATATATATATATATATATATATATATATAGGTAAGGTACCCTCTATTTTAAATACATATAATTATGAATCAATCAAACGTAGATAGTCGTTCATCATAATAAGCCCCATTTATGTGGCGTTTGAGTTTGGAACGTGCAGTGTTCAGATTAGAAACATATATTATGTCGCATTAGATATGCATTATAATATAGAAATGTTTTGTGGCCCTGAAAAGGGCCTTTTGTGTGCGCATAGGATCGCACTGTTGGCTAGCAACGTCGCGTCGCTTCGCTCACTTAGAGCTGGTGTATTTGGTGACCGCCTTGGTGCCCTCGCTGACGGCGTGCTTGGCCAGCTCGCCGGGCAGCAGGAGCCTCACGGAGGTCTGCACCTCCCTCGACGTGATCGTGCTGCGCTTGTTGTAGTGTGCGAGACGGGACGCCTCGGCGGCGATGCGCTCGAAGATGTCGTTCACGAACGAGTTCATGATGGACATGGCCTTCGAGGAGATACCGGTGTCCGGGTGGACCTGCTTGAGCACCTTGTAGATGTAGATGGCGTAGCTCTCCTTCCTCTTGTGCTTCTTCTTTCTCTTATCGGTCTTGGAGATGTTCTTCTGAGCCTTGCCGGATTTCTTGGCGGCCTTTCCGCTAGTCTTGGGCGGCATTATTGAATCGTAGATTGAACACGTAAATTAATACTGTACTGCACCGTCGGCTGTCGGCAAGCGAGTGATAATTTTCAGTTTTTTTTTTTTTTTTTTTTTTTTTTTTTTTTTTATGACTTATAGCTGTTGGCCTCTGAGGCCTCTACAGCTTACCGGACATGGGCGAGCGCGGAAGGCGGCTGAGCCCTAAGATTAGGTTATAGGGTGACTAGCGCAAGGGCACCTGAGAAGGTACGGACCTCGGCTTGGGCCGTCACCCGGCGGGGGAGATCAGACTTGCCCGGGCACCCCAGAAGGGGTGTGCCCTGTGGCCCTAATAGGTTGAGCTGTTTGACTATTTGGAGAGAATCTAACCGATCTTCTGACAGATCCTGAGGGTCCTCGACCTCGCCGGCGGGGTCGGTGTCTGACTGTGTGCCTTTGGTAACCGGCGCCTATACCAAATACGGAATACTTCCTGTTGCAGGGAGCTGTCGGATCGGGTGACCCCAGCGCCGCAGAGGTGACTACGGCGATGGGGTCATCCGGGTCGCCCAGGAGGTGTTTGGGGCGGCGACGGAGAGGAGGTGGGTGTGTAGTGTCTGGCGTGTAGTCCGAGGCTTGAACTACGAGTGGGTTGGGGTGGTGAGGGGCCCTATCGAAGTAGCGGCGAGAGAGGTACTTGATGTACTGAGTGATAGAGGGAAGTTCGAGATCGCAGTGCAGGTCAGAGTTTCGCATGAACCAGCGAGCTCCGACTGCTTTGCGAATGAACCTATTCTGAATGACCTGGAGTTTGTCCAGGTCAATACGGGAGGCGTGGCCGAAGACCACGGAAGCATAGGTCATGACTGTGCGGATACACGTTTTGTAAATTGTCACCTTATTTCTAAGGGACATTTTACTACGTGAGTCGAGAAGTGGTGCGAGGCGGCCTAAGAAGAAGGCTGCTCTGTTTCGGACTATTTGGATATGTTTCGAGAAGCAGAGTCGACGATCGAGGGTCACGCCAAGATATTTTGCCGTGGTGGCCCAGGGAATAGGCTTGCCGTTAAGCGTGAGTTGCTTACGCGGGTTGCCTGTGCCCGTATTGGGGTGGAAGTACATGGCTGCACTTTTATCGGGGTTTACCGAGATGGCCCATTTCCTAAACCAATTACCAAGCTGGTCAAGGGCTTTTTGGACATGGGTCGCCTGGTAGCTCTTTTTCCAGCCTCTGGAGTAAAGAGCGGTGTCGTCCGCGAAGAGCGCAAGCTCGACGTTGGGAGAACGGGGAATGTCGCATGTGTAGAGCGAGTATAGCACAGGGGCCATTGCTGAGCCTTGAGGGACTCCAGCAGTGATGGGGCGGGGGGTCGAGCGGGCTCCCTCGACCTTGTAGGAGAACTTCCGACAAGATAGAAAGTTTTGTATTATGAATACAAGACGGTCTGGGAATTGTTTCGCAAGCAGCTTGTAAATTAAGCCGTTGTGCCAGACTTTGTCGAAAGCCTTCGCTACGTCCAAGAAGACCGCTACGGTCCCTTGGGGCTTTGGCGTGATAAGAAACCCATGACTGGGTTTCTTGTTGAAGCCTTCGAGGATGTACTCCGTTATGCGGTGTACTTGTTGGACGCAAGAGTGTCTGGCCCTAAAGCCAAACTGCTCGTTCGGAAGGATGTTGTTGTCCTTGATGTGGGACCAGATGCGCTTCAGAAGGATGCGCTCATAGATCTTCCCCAGGGTGCTGAGGAGACTGATGGGGCGATAGCTAGATGGCTCTGAGGCCTTCTTGCCGGGCTTGTGGATGCCGATGACATCGGCAGACTTCCAGGCTTCGGGAAACATGCAGTTGTTCATAGCCGCATTGAAGATGCTGACTAGAAGGCACATTAGGGATACTGAGAAGTGTTTGAGCACTTTGTTGGAGATGCCATCAGCACCGGGAGCTTTCCTGGTGTGGAGGCGTTTGATGATCGACTCTACTTCCGAAGCCGTGACAGGCTCAAGGGCGTCAGTGGGGGGGACGGATAGTTTTTCTTCGACTTCTCTATTCACCGTATCGAGGTGAACAGGGTCGATCAAGCCTAAGCTGGGGCTGCATTGCGACTCGAGGCTGTCGGCCAGGCATTCGGCCTTTTCCTCGTCCTCAAACGCAGGTGGAAGATTGGGACGGGTTAGGGGGGGCATAGTTGTGACTACGTCGGATTTCAGAGTTCGAGCCAACTTCCAGTATGCCAGGTGAGTTGGCTGGATCTCCGAAAGTAGGCTGTCCCACCTCTGATTGCGGAGTTCACTAATACGGTTTTTTACGGCACGCTCGTAATACCGCAGAGTGACTCTGTTCTCTTCGGAGGGACGGGAGTCGTAGGCCCTAGTGGCGGCGTGTTTAGCCCTCAGCAGGTCCCTCGCGTCCTCCGGCAGGGCCCAGCGTCGGTCGTTGACCTCTGCTGGGACCTGCCTGGAGCACTCACGTACTGTGTTGCGGAGGTGACTGGTGAGGGCGTCAATCGAGAGGGTGACGTCATCGCGGGACGCGATGTTATCGGGGATTTTGTCTAGATCGGGCGAGGATAATTTTCAGAAAACAAAAACAGACATCTTTGTGTGCCATAAATGAGCGTTCGCTCACCCCGCCGCGAGTGGACCTTTTTCCGTTCCACCAATAGCGATGCAGCGAGGGTTAGACAGAGAAACAATGATACGCGTCACGTTGTCCGTCTCGCTCTCGCCGTAAGTTTTTACTCGGTTGTAAATAGTTCTCCAGCTATAATGTGGTTATTTCTACTTAATTTTTTTTTTTTTTGTAGCATATATATGTATGGTTATTTTCAGTGAGTGCATAAGGTGTACATAAGGTGACGAATTATCGTCAAATATTTTCCAAATTACACGGAAGAGTATTGTCTATGTGAAAAGTGATATTCAATATTATTAACAACTTTTTATCTTTATAATATAGGACCGAACCTCACGATCTGTATGAAAGACTGTCATGATCTCAATTATTTTATGTTAATCGGTGTTGCAAAACAGAACATTTGCCGGTCATTTATTGTTCATTCGTCTACAATGTTGACTAGTAATTTTTCCTTCAAAATACCTACCTACTCGTATTTATTGGAATTAAGCTTTAGCTACACATGCCCAATTGTTAGGTATAGCGGTAGAGTGTCATTTTCAAAGAAACATCCATAAATTGTATTGTACAAAATATGGTAAGAGATATATTGTGGCCCTGAAAAGGGCCTTTTTATGCGCAAAATAAAATGTGCACAGCGTAGCATCAGCAAGCGGCCAGCTCAGCCAGCCACCTTACGCTTTCTTCTCGGTCTTCTTGGGCAGGAGCACGGCCTGGATGTTGGGCAGCACACCTCCCTGTGCGATCGTCACGCCGGAGAGCAGCTTGTTCAACTCTTCGTCGTTCCTGATCGCCAATTGCAAATGACGCGGGATGATCCTGGTCTTCTTGTTGTCCCTGGCTGCGTTGCCGGCCAACTCGAGCACCTCAGCGGCGAGATATTCCATCACGGCGGCGAGGTAAACGGGCGCTCCGGCACCGACGCGCTCGGCATAGTTGCCGTTACGCAGAAGACGATGAATACGACCGACGGGGAATTGTAGTCCGGCACGGTTGGAGCGAGACTTTGCCTTTCCCTTAACTTTTCCACCTTTGCCGCGTCCAGACATGTTGATTGAGTGAGAGTTAATTTACTAACAGTATA
This sequence comes from Hypomecis punctinalis, assembly GCA_949316475.1. Taxonomy (NCBI): domain Eukaryota; kingdom Metazoa; phylum Arthropoda; class Insecta; order Lepidoptera; family Geometridae; genus Hypomecis; species Hypomecis punctinalis. The sequence goes on from OX438822.1 coordinate 7,345,291, forward strand.
AATCAAGCACCGTACCGCGTGAGCGTGCACAGCAGACTATTCTCAAAACGCGTTCAATTTCTATATTTATAATCGCGCCCCACTCCGGCGCGACTGTAACGCCACGACGAGTGCCGTTATTCGGCGCGCGCATATCTGAAGCGGGCTCGATTAACAACAATAAATGCATAATTTTTCTATTTAATATTAGTCATAATTTTTGTTTTGTAAAATGTACACAATAATAAAATAATCATAATTCATTAATGATGTACGAGTATGTATGTATAATTTCAGGTGTGAGGTGAAAGAAACATCGACATCGATTCGAGCGAGCTGTTGTGCATGAAGAACGTGAGTATTGAAGTAAGTATGTAACTAATGGTAATTATATACCTACCTACCTGTTGTTCATGTTGTTGTAGGTCATGAGATGAGTCGGGCAGTCGGGCGATACTACCGAGTATTATAATATTATGTACATACTGTTGTAGTACATAAGGCTACTACTACTATGGATTCTGCCAAACAACTGTTGTGTGACGCTCGTACGGTGCTTTATTAGCTGTTTGTGGTGCAATGCAATGCATGCACTATATATACCTACTGAAAGAAGATACATCCGTCATACTCACCTCTACATACATACACCTGAAGGGAATACCTAATCGTGTGTGTGTTAGTTTTTGGAGAAACATAGTGGGCGCGCGATGCGCTCTTGAATGATATGTTAGCCCTGAAAAGGGCTTTTTGGTCGCGAGGCGAGGAGGATCTTGCGCCCCCCTCGCACAAGCAGTATCGGGCAGCATGGCATGGCATGGCATGGCATGGCAAGACAAGTGAAGGTGCGGGCGCGGCGTTCGTGCGTGCGTACGAGCGAGGCTGCTCTCCACAATCCACAATGCAATGAGTGGAGATGGAGAGAGACACGACACCGTGGCACACACAACACAACACAACACCATTGCAACCAACACACTGTGTCCATGCATGCACTTACCGCACCGATTACTTCTTGGAGGCGGACGCCTTCTTGGTGGCAGCCTTCGATTTGGGAGTGGCCGCGGCTCTCTTCGGTTTGGGCGCTTTCGGCTTCTTGGTCGGAGGCCTGGCGGTCTTTTTGGCTTTCGGAGCGGCGGCGCTTTTTCCCTTGGCGGGCGTGGACGCGGCGGCCTTCTTCGCGGCGGCGGGCTTCTTCTTGGCGGCGGCGGCCTTCTTGTCCTTCGTCGCGGCCGAGGCCTTCGACTTTGCGGGCGAAGCGGCGGCGGTGGCGGCGGCCTTCCTGCCTCTGCCGGCGGCGGGCGCCGAGGCGGCCGCCTTCTTCGTCTTGGCGGCGGCGCTCTCCTTCGCGGCGGATCTGCCTGTCGCCTTGGCAGCGGCGGGTTTCTTCGCGGACGAAGACTTCGACTCGAGCTTGAAACTGCCCGATGCACCCTTGCCCTTGGTCTGAATGAGCGCGCCCGACTCGACGGCGCTCTTCAGATACTTCCTGATGAACGGCGCCAATTTCTCGGAGTCCACCTTGTACTGGGCCGCGATGTATTTCTTGATGGCCTTCAGCGAGGATCCGCTGCGCTCCTTCAGCTCCTTGATTGCGTTGTTCACCATTTCGGAGGTCTTCGGGTGCGTCGGCTTCGCCTTGGGCTTCTTCGCGCCGCCGGCGGCGGCGGACGCCTTCGGCTTCTTCGCGGGCGTCGCTGGTGCGGGAGCCTCTGCAGCTACGGCGGTGTCGGCCATTTTTTTTAAATTTAGGGTTTATATATGAACACTCAAAAATAGAGAAACTCAAGTAATTATCGAGTTAAACCTTGTTTTAACAATAATAAAAAAATAATGGCGCTGCCGTATAGGGGGTATAGTTTGGAAACTTTACCGTAAAGAGAACACCACAGTCTAGAGACGATTTCTCGTAACAACGCTCGTGAGTTTTCACTAACATCAGTCTCATTAAATAGTATTTTTTCATCATTTTAATATTGAACCGCGCGGCTGACACTTTTCTAGTGCTACATTTTGAACGTGACCGTACGCTTGACATACTAGATCGAGCCTAATCTGTACACATGAAGCGATAGAGGGATTAATTCGCACCACCCGGGTCGCCGAGTAGCTCGGGTCATGTTTAAAATTGTATTTTCTCTATAAAATCTATTGATTTCTTTCTTTTTCCACGATATTTAAACCTCAAAGATATCGTTTTTATTATATAACATAAAAACAGTTAAAATTTTCTCGTTTTAATAGTGTAAAACGATCGATTTTTTGATGCTCGTAAAACAGCTTCAACAGTTTCGTACGAACAGTTCAGCGCGATGCCATACCTTCGAACTGGATAGACGCATTAATTTTTCTTACATTAATTTAGTATTGTGTTTTAGTTTAAACTCTATAAATTTGTATAATGTGCTATTCACATAGTGCACAATATTAGAAATGTCAAGGGCCTAGGTATACGTTCAAATCACACACAAAATCGGAATGAGGCGCGCGTAAATGTAGTTAAATAAAACTTTTGACCATCACTTTGCCGTGTGGCCATTCGCTCTCGCACTGAATTTATTATAATTTTGATATAGGTATTAAATTAAGCTCAACGTAGAACGAATACTTTCAAATAAAACTACGCCAGATTTGACTTATTCATAATGTTAGTATCCATTCATTTCACACGCCCGCCCGGCTATGTAACGCGCGCACGCACGAAATACGTACCTACACAAAGCCGCTTACTTGCCTGCCTGCCTATACTTTTGATCGCTAGTTAGTAAGTTATAACGCAGTTTTGATGTTATTAACAGGCATATTAGGTATGTGTATGAAAATGAATTATAATTATATCATGTACTTATTACATAATTATAAGCGTTAAAATTTTGGAACACCTACATAATAATGTAGGCAAGTGTTAACTTATTGTTTTACTATAATTATAGTAGTTTCATTAGGTACTTTCAAGTAGGTAAGTAATGTAGAATACTAGGCAGGTGTATGTCGGTTGACTTTTGTTAGTTAGTGTCATCGTATAGAAACATTGCGCATCATAATATTGTAGCATTTGAAATTTTTGCGGCCCTGAAAAGGGCCTTTTTTTCACAAATGATGAACAACCGACGCTGTTACGTTGGTGTACGTCAATGTATGCTGCTGACAGCTGCTTAGCCTCCGAAACCGTACAGAGTGCGACCCTGACGCTTCAGAGCGTAGACCACGTCCATGGCGGTGACGGTCTTCCTCTTCGCGTGCTCGGTGTAGGTGACGGCGTCACGAATCACGTTCTCGAGGAACACCTTCAGCACACCTCTGGTCTCTTCGTAGATCAGACCGGAGATACGCTTCACTCCGCCTCTGCGCGCCAGACGACGGATGGCGGGCTTCGTGATACCCTGGATGTTATCGCGAAGCACTTTCCTGTGACGCTTGGCGCCACCTTTCCCCAGACCTTTTCCTCCCTTGCCGCGACCGGTCATCTTGTTCGGTGAACTGTTGTAGAATACGAATAACACAGAGAGCCGCGAGCGCTGGCGCTAACGGCGTACGACTGGAACCTTTTTTGAACCGCGCGGCACTCTTATATTTATACAAAACTCGAACGATAGCATCGCGCGAGACAGCATGTATACCGATAGAGACGGACCGAGCGACCGAGGGGAACGGAGCGGGGTGAAGAGCAACGATGATGCCGCGTTGGAGTTCGGTAACTATGTATTTGTATTTTTATTTGTGTCAAATGTTTAATATCTATTTACTCACATAATATTATGTATATATTTATTATCATATAATTATTTAATTTGAACGAAAAAAAAAAAAAAAAAAAAAAAAATCATATTATACTGTCGTCATCTAGCTATTGTTTTGTGGTGAGACAGAGAGAAGAAATTACATATATTGGCGTTGTGTTTTTAACCAATGCAATATAATCTATCAATTATTATTCAGGTAATCTAATTATCCTACGACTTTGTTTCTATCAATTAGGTATAATAATATAATTATAGGTAAGTACTTACTTACTTATATTCTTCAACTGATTCTACATTAATCTAAGCATTACTTATATTTATTCATTCCTTGATTATTTGACATCATAAAAGCTACATAGGTATTTATGTTGATAAAAGCCAATACTTTGGTTTAGTAAGATTTTATTCTATATCATAGAGATAGTTAATAGCTGTTACGCCCTGCAGTGTTATCGGTTGTGAAACATGTTAATTTGCATCAATGAATCGTGTGTGGCCCTGAAAAGGGCCTTTTTATGATCAAACAAATCCGGCCGGCGGCGTTGACCAAGAGGGCGAGAGGCCTTCTTAGGCGCGCTCACCACGGATTCTGCGCGCCAATTGGATATCCTTCGGCATGATGGTGACGCGTTTGGCGTGAATCGCGCAAAGGTTGGTATCTTCAAACAGACCGACCAGGTAAGCTTCGCTGGCCTCCTGGAGAGCCATTACAGCGGAGCTCTGGAAACGCAGATCGGTCTTGAAGTCCTGTGCGATTTCACGCACCAGACGCTGGAACGGCAGCTTGCGGATCAGGAGCTCGGTGCTCTTCTGGTAGCGACGGATCTCGCGGAGAGCCACGGTGCCGGGCCTGTAGCGATGGGGCTTCTTCACTCCACCGGTGGCGGGTGCGCTCTTGCGCGCAGCTTTGGTGGCGAGCTGCTTGCGCGGCGCCTTACCACCGGTCGATTTACGGGCAGTCTGCTTGGTACGTGCCATTGTTCACTTGACGAGAGTTAGTGATGAATCAAAGAAGAAAATAACGAGAGCACGAGCGGCGACTACGGTCTGTGCACGAATGTGTAAAACAGCGACACCGCGTCCCGCTTTATTTATACAAAAAAATCTGTGGTACTATCGGACCTCTCGCTCACTCACACGGTTTGCTCCGGTCTCCGGCGGTGCGGGGCGCGGGGTGCAGGGGGGCGTGTGACAGCTCTGGTGTTACGCTTCTCTATACTATCAAGTACCATCATAATAGATGTAGTAAGTAGGTAATTTTACTTTATTTAAAAGCGTGGGGAAAAATAAAAAAAAAAAATGTTCACCATGACGGCATTAAGGGCACAATAAAATTACCTAATATCCTAATTATCGCACGACAATCATCGTCGTGAAGAAACATAATATATGTAACATTCATATTCACTCTTATTTACCTAGTCTACACTCACTTAACTATAATATATCGTTATATTATTCAATTCACCATTTTACTTACTTACCTTTCATCACGTGTATAATTTTATATATTCAATAAATTGTATCGAAATAACAGAAACTCGTACCTGCGTACACATTATATATATATATATATATATATATATATATATATATATATATATATATATAGGTAAGGTACCCTCTATTTTAAATACATATAATTATGAATCAATCAAACGTAGATAGTCGTTCATCATAATAAGCCCCATTTATGTGGCGTTTGAGTTTGGAACGTGCAGTGTTCAGATTAGAAACATATATTATGTCGCATTAGATATGCATTATAATATAGAAATGTTTTGTGGCCCTGAAAAGGGCCTTTTGTGTGCGCATAGGATCGCACTGTTGGCTAGCAACGTCGCGTCGCTTCGCTCACTTAGAGCTGGTGTATTTGGTGACCGCCTTGGTGCCCTCGCTGACGGCGTGCTTGGCCAGCTCGCCGGGCAGCAGGAGCCTCACGGAGGTCTGCACCTCCCTCGACGTGATCGTGCTGCGCTTGTTGTAGTGTGCGAGACGGGACGCCTCGGCGGCGATGCGCTCGAAGATGTCGTTCACGAACGAGTTCATGATGGACATGGCCTTCGAGGAGATACCGGTGTCCGGGTGGACCTGCTTGAGCACCTTGTAGATGTAGATGGCGTAGCTCTCCTTCCTCTTGTGCTTCTTCTTTCTCTTATCGGTCTTGGAGATGTTCTTCTGAGCCTTGCCGGATTTCTTGGCGGCCTTTCCGCTAGTCTTGGGCGGCATTATTGAATCGTAGATTGAACACGTAAATTAATACTGTACTGCACCGTCGGCTGTCGGCAAGCGAGTGATAATTTTCAGTTTTTTTTTTTTTTTTTTTTTTTTTTTTTTTGAATGACTAAGAGCTGTTGGCCTCTGAGGCCTCTACAGCTTACCGGGCATGGGCGAGCGCAGAAGGCGGCTGAGCCCTAAGATTAGGTTATAGGGTGACTAGCGCAAGGGCACCTGAGAAGGTACGGACCTCGGCTTGGGCCGTCACCCGGCGGGGGAGATCAGACTTGCCCGGGCACCCCAGAAGGGGTGTGCCCTGTGGCCCTAATAGGTTGAGCTGATTGATTATTTGGAGAGAATCTAACCGATCTTCTAACAGATCCTGAGGGTCCTCGACCTCGCCGGCGGGGTCGGTGTCTGACTGTGTGCCTTTGGTAACCGGCGCCTATACCAAATACGGAATACTTCCTGTTGCAGGGAGCTGTCGGATCGGGTGACCCCAGCGCCGCAGAGGTGACTACGGCGATGGGGTCATCCGGGTCGCCCAGGAGGTGTTTGGGGCGGCGACGGAGAGGAGGTGGGTGTGTAGTGTCTGGCGTGTAGTCCGAAGCTTGGACTACGAGTGGGTTGGGGTGATGAGGAGCCCTATCAAAGTAGCGGCGAGAAGTGTACTTGATGTACTGGGTAATGGAGGGGAGTTCGAGGTCGCAATGCAGGTCAGAGTTTCGCATAAACCAGCTAGCTCCGACTGCTTTGCGAATGAACCTATTCTGGATGACCTGAAGCTTGTTCAGGTCGATGGAGGAAGCGTGACCGAAGGCCACGGAAGCGTAGGTCATAACGGGGCGAATGCACGTTTTGTAAATTGTCACCTTATTTCTAAGGGACATTTTACTGCGCGCATTGAGGAGAGGACTGAGTCGTCCTAGGAAGAAGGCCGCACGGTTGCGGACAATCTGAATGTGCTTGGAGAAGTTGAGTTGTCGATCAAGGGTCACGCCAAGGTATTTGGCCGTAGGGGCCCAAGGGATAGGCTTTCCGTTAAGCGTGAGTTGCTTACGCGGATTGCTCCTGAGCTTTTCAGGGTGAAAGTACATGGCTGCACTTTTGTCGGGATTGACAGTGATGGCCCAGTTCTTGAACCAGTCACCGAGCTTAGAGAGAGCTCTTTGGATATCGAGCATCTGAACGTTCCTTTTCCAGCCTCTAGAATAGAGAGCGGTGTCATCCGCGAAGAGCGCAAGCTCAACGTTGGGAGAACGAGGAATGTCGCTCGTATAGAGCGAGTAGAGAACGGGGGCCATTGCTGAGCCTTGAGGGACTCCAGCAGAGATCGGGCGGGGGGCCGAGCGAGCTCCCTCGACTTTGTAGGAGAACTTTCGACAAGAGAGAAAGTTTTGTATTATAAATACAAGTCGGTCGGGGAATTTCTTGGCGAGCAGCTTGTAGACCAAGCCGTTGTGCCAGACTTTGTCGAAAGCTTTCGCTACGTCCAGGAAGACCGCTACGGTCCCCTGAGGCTTGGGCTTGACAAGATAACCGTGACTGGGTTTCTTATTGAAGCCTTCGAGAATGTACTCCGTGATGCGGTGTACTTGTTGAACACAAGAGTGTTTGGCCCTAAAGCCAAACTGCTCGTTGGGAAGGAGATTGTTGTCCTTTATGTGGGACCAGATGCGCTTCAGAAGGATGCGCTCATAGATCTTCCCCAGGGTACTGAGGAGACTGATGGGACGGTAGCTAGAAGGCTCAGAAGCCTTCTTGCCGGGCTTATGGATGCCGATGACGTCGGCGGACTTCCATGTTTCGGGGAACATGCAGTTGTTCATAGCCGCATTGAAGATGCTGACTAGAAGACATACAAGTGAGACGGAGAAGTGCTTGAGCACTTTGTTGCTGATGCCGTCGGCACCGGGGGCTTTCCTGGCGTGGAGGCCCTTGATGATCGACTCGACCTCGGAGGCCGTGACAGGCTCGAGGGTATCAGTGGGGGGGACGGAGGATCTTTCTTCGACTTCTCTGTTCACCGTATCGAGGTGAGCAGGGTCGACCAAGTCTAAGCTGGGGCTGCACTGCGCTTCGAGGCTGTCGGCCAGGCACTCGGCCTTGTCCGCGTCCTCGAAAGCAGGAGGTAGATTGGGACGGGTGAGGGGTGGCATGTTTGTCACTACGTCAGATTTCAGAGTTCGAGCCAGCCGCCAGTATGCCTGGTGGGTTGGCTGGATCTCCGAAAGCAGGGTCTCCCACCTCTGATTACGGAGTTCACTTATGCGGTTTTTTACGGCACGCTCGTAATACCGCAAAGTGGCTCTGTTCTCTTCGGAGGGACGAGAGTCGTATGCCCTAGTGGCGGCGTGTTTGGCCTTCAGTAGGTCCCTCGCATCCTCCGGCAGGGCCCAGCGTCGATCCATGGTCTCGACTGGGATCTGCCTGGAACACTCACGAATAGTGGTGCGGAGGTGGCTAGTGAGGGCGTCTACCGAGAGGGTAACGTCGTCGGGGGTGACTATATTGTCAGGGATCCTATCAAGGTCGGGTGAGCTGATGGCTTCCAGGGCTGAGCCTAGACGCTCCCAGCTCACCACGGTCTTGGTTCGGGTGGGTCTGTCAGTCGGGTCAGGGCCTAGTCTCATCAAGACAGGTCTGTGGTCCGAGTCGAGTTCATGGATCACTTCTAGTGAGCGCAACTGGAGAGTTACGTTCCTTAGAAGCGCCAAGTCCAGTATGTCGGGTCTGCGGTCAACGTCATAGGAGAAGTATGTCGGGGTGCTGGGTGCGATGATGTCAAAATTGAGCTCATCGGAGAGGGAGAAGAGATGGTTGCCCTTCGGGTTGGTCGCATTGCAGCCCCAGATCATGTGCTTGCTGTTGAAGTCGCCTGCCAGAATGACGGCGCTACTGAGGGACAGAAGCGACTCAAAGTCGCTTCTTTCGAATGATTTGTTACCAGAGAGATAACAAGAAACAAGGGTGATGGGTTGATGACCGGTCATCGAGATACGGCAACAGGAAGCTTCCAGGCTTATGAGGGGTGGGGTGTCTATTGGGATGCAGTGGAGAGACCTTCTGTAGTAGATCAGGGTACCGCCCTTCGGAGCGGTGGTCCTGTCACTACGAACCAGCGAGTAGTTGGCGATCTTGGGATCCCTCCTACTGGGCTTTAGAAAGGTCTCGCTCACTAGCATTATGTCCACCTGATGGGTGGAGACAAATTGGTGAATCAAGGCGCGTTGGTCCTTGTGGTCACTGAAGAGGCCGTTGGCATTGAACCATGCCAAGGATAGGGAGTGAGGCTTTTCTCTTAAGGGTGTACTATCCATAGTACGTCTTAAGAAGATTAACCATGGCGGCTCCGTGGACCTTGAGATGGTCGAGGAGTGTGCGGTGTTCGGCCATGATTTGGGCGGTGTTGAAGGGGTTGGCGCGGACCTTGGCCGTGAATACGGCGAGTTCGGCGGGATCCACGATGGAGAGGTGCGTTAGGAATTCATTAGCGAATTCCAAGTCGACGATATAGTCCTTCATGGAGGAGCTATTCGCGATGGCACCTGACGGGACGGGCTTAGCGGCCTTGGTGGCGGCTTTGGGGGCGGGAGGCGCCGGGGCGCGGTTTTGGGTCTGTGGGCGCGGTAGCTCAGGCTTGGGCGCGGGTCCCCGTTGGGGCTTTGTACGCTGCCAAGCGTTGTCTACCGGGGTAGGGGCATCCACGAAAGTGGGAGGGGGAGTCGCAAGCTGGAGCTTGGGCTGTGTGGGAGGATTAGGCCGAGTCGGGCGTCTGCCCTTGGGCTTTGGCTTGTTTTGGCCTTTTACGGCCTTTGGGGCCATGGGGCAGCCGCGGTAATTCGCGGTGTGCCCCTGGGTCCCGCAAAGGACGCAGCTAGGCGGAGTGGGGTCCTGTTTGGTGCGCGAGCACTCTGACGTGCTGTGCGCACCTGCGCATTTCACGCAGCGGTATTCTGCGTGGCAGAATCGCGCTGCGTGGCCATATCTCTGGCAGCGGTGGCACTGCCCCGGGACGCCCCGTTTGTGAGGGGCCTCAATCTTGAAGCCGGTGAGCCGGCAGACCGAGCGAATGAGCTCGATCTTCTTGCCCTCCGGGCTGTTGTCGAGAACAGCTAGCACCATGTCTAGCTGCTTCTTGGTCCTACCGCTGGTCATGCGGTGGACTTGTCGGGCGGGGAGTCCCTGGGCGAGGAGATCCGATAGGATGTCCTCGGTGGGGATCTCTTTGGGGATGCCGCGAATCACCGCGCGGTACACCTTTTCCTCCTCGAGGGCCTGCATGTGGAAATGCAGGTGTTCCTCGCGAAGGAAGCGGGTGGCCGCCCTGTAGTGATCGGGCGTCGGGACGAAAATTTCAATGCCTTCGCGAACTGGCTTACCCTTGAAGGGTATTTCTAGTTCGGTCAGGCGACGGGACACATACAGCCATTTGTCCTTCTCGACGAGCGTGAGAGCTCTTGGAGCTTTCTGGCTCTTGGAGGGACCGGGCTGAGACGGGGTGGCGGTGGAGGCCGCGGGGCATGGGACCTTGGGCGGGGGCGGGGGAGATGAGGAAGCGGCGGGCCGCTTCTTCTTCTTCCGCTCCACTACGGTAAAGCCGGTGTCGCAGACATCGCCTTCTTCCATTTGAGGATCGGGGGACTCTGGGAAATCGGCAACCGCCGGGACCAGATGTTGGCCCTCAACAGGAGGTGCGTAGGGGAGCTCACGGTAACGTGGGCGGGGGGAGCGGCTCCTGTCGTAGGGCTTAGCCCTAGTTGGAGCGGTGGACCGAGACCGCCCGCGGTGGGAGCGGTCGCTGACAGAGCTCCGACCGCGGTCGGGACTCGGGGTTGCAAGGGCCCGTGAAGCGGGTCCCCTGAAGTCGGGCGTAAGGCGGGCGGCCGCTGCCTTGCTCTTTGGCGAGACTGGGCGGGTCGCGGGCGGGGGGGCAGCCTTGACGGCGGGGCGGGGGTGCGCCTGAGGGGCGATCGGGGCTACAGGCTCTAGGCCTGAGACATTGCGCTTTGTGGCGCGAACGAACTCGGCAATGGCGGCGCCATTGTCGCGGGAGACATAGGCAGCCCGGATGAAGTTGAGCGCCTCATCGAGGTCGTTCAAGTCCCTCGGGGTCGCCATGACTCACGGGAGAGAGAGAGAGGGGTGCGCCGGGGGAGGAGGTCCCCGGCGGGGGCAAGAATGAGAGGTCTCCTTGCCGGGTATAGGCAGGGAGGTGGGTACCTAGGTGTGACCTAACGTGTCCCGGTTGCCAATCTTAATGTGCAACCGGTTGTGTGCCTAACGGCCCTAGCTGCCACAGGGGAGAGGCAGGGACTCCGGTTTTTAGGCCGGCCGTCCAAGCCAAACACACACCCGAGGAATAGGTAAAGGATGGGTAGGGTGGGAGGGAGATGTCTGGTGTCGGCGAGGGCCGTCCCCAAGGCCGGTGGTTCCAGACCCAGCCGGGTTTCGTTGTTCCCCTGAAGGGGGAAAAACGTACGCCCCGGGTCAACGTACGCTCAGCTTCGTTGGCACGGTTACGTATCCACTGAACGACCACTAAGCGTGGATTTTTTACGTTAGAAACTGGATGGGTCGCTCTGAAAAGAGCGGTTGTGTTATAGAAACTAAGATCGCTCTGAAAAGAGCGGTTTGGATGGCGCGAGCTCTGCACTGCGAAGACTCGAAGCACGGAGCAAGTCCGGCACTCACGAGTTACCGCGGTACGTGAATATCTGCGCTTGCACTAGGCTAGCTCAGACAACACGTTGCCGGGCAATCGGTGCACAGACTCGGAGACTCGGCGGCCGACTGAGGCAGACCCCGCACAGGGCGGAGCGGGCAGCAGGAGCGGAGCGCTGGAGACGTCCGTACGGCGCGGCGAGCGGGAGCGGAGAGGATGATAATTTTCAGAAAACAAAAACAGACATCTTTGTGTGCCATAAATGAGCGTTCGCTCACCCCGCCGCGAGTGGACCTTTTTCCGTTCCACCAATAGCGATGCAGCGAGGGTTAGACAGAGAAACAATGATACGCGTCACGTTGTCCGTCTCGCTCTCGCCGTAAGTTTTTACTCGGTTGTAAATAGTTCTCCAGCTATAATGTGGTTATTTCTACTTAATTTTTTTTTTTTTTGTAGCATATATATGTATGGTTATTTTCAGTGAGTGCATAAGGTGTACATAAGGTGACGAATTATCGTCAAATATTTTCCAAATTACACGGAAGAGTATTGTCTATGTGAAAAGTGATATTCAATATTATTAACAACTTTTTATCTTTATAATATAGGACCGAACCTCACGATCTGTATGAAAGACTGTCATGATCTCAATTATTTTATGTTAATCGGTGTTGCAAAACAGAACATTTGCCGGTCATTTATTGTTCATTCGTCTACAATGTTGACTAGTAATTTTTCCTTCAAAATACCTACCTACTCGTATTTATTGGAATTAAGCTTTAGCTACACATGCCCAATTGTTAGGTATAGCGGTAGAGTGTCATTTTCAAAGAAACATCCATAAATTGTATTGTACAAAATATGGTAAGAGATATATTGTGGCCCTGAAAAGGGCCTTTTTATGCGCAAAATAAAATGTGCACAGCGTAGCATCAGCAAGCGGCCAGCTCAGCCAGCCACCTTACGCTTTCTTCTCGGTCTTCTTGGGCAGGAGCACGGCCTGGATGTTGGGCAGCACACCTCCCTGTGCGATCGTCACGCCGGAGAGCAGCTTGTTCAACTCTTCGTCGTTCCTGATCGCCAATTGCAAATGACGCGGGATGATCCTGGTCTTCTTGTTGTCCCTGGCTGCGTTGCCGGCCAACTCGAGCACCTCAGCGGCGAGATATTCCATCACGGCGGCGAGGTAAACGGGCGCTCCGGCACCGACGCGCTCGGCATAGTTGCCGTTACGCAGAAGACGATGAATACGACCGACGGGGAATTGTAGTCCGGCACGGTTGGAGCGAGACTTTGCCTTTCCCTTAACTTTTCCACCTTTGCCGCGTCCAGACATGTTGATTGAGTGAGAGTTAATTTACTAACAGTATAAATCAAGCACCGTACCGCGTGAGCGTGCACAGCAGACTATTCTCAAAACGCGTTCAATTTCTATATTTATAATCGCGCCCCACTCCGGCGCGACTGTAACGCCACGACGAGTGCCGTTATTCGGCGCGCGCATATCTGAAGCGGGCTCGATTAACAACAATAAATGCATAATTTTTCTATTTAATATTAGTCATAATTTTTGTTTTGTAAAATGTACACAATAATAAAATAATCATAATTCATTAATGATGTACGAGTATGTATGTATAATTTCAGGTGTGAGGTGAAAGAAACATCGACATCGATTCGAGCGAGCTGTTGTGCATGAAGAACGTGAGTATTGAAGTAAGTATGTAACTAATGGTAATTATATACCTACCTACCTGTTGTTCATGTTGTTGTAGGTCATGAGATGAGTCGGGCAGTCGGGCGATACTACCGAGTATTATAATATTATGTACATACTGTTGTAGTACATAAGGCTACTACTACTATGGATTCTGCCAAACAACTGTTGTGTGACGCTCGTACGGTGCTTTATTAGCTGTTTGTGGTGCAATGCAATGCATGCACTATATATACCTACTGAAAGAAGATACATCCGTCATACTCACCTCTACATACATACACCTGAAGGGAATACCTAATCGTGTGTGTGTTAGTTTTTGGAGAAACATAGTGGGCGCGCGATGCGCTCTTGAATGATATGTTAGCCCTGAAAAGGGCTTTTTGGTCGCGAGGCGAGGAGGATCTTGCGCCCCCCTCGCACAAGCAGTATCGGGCAGCATGGCATGGCATGGCATGGCATGGCAAGACAAGTGAAGGTGCGGGCGCGGCGTTCGTGCGTGCGTACGAGCGAGGCTGCTCTCCACAATCCACAATGCAATGAGTGGAGATGGAGAGAGACACGACACCGTGGCACACACAACACAACACAACACCATTGCAACCAACACACTGTGTCCATGCATGCACTTACCGCACCGATTACTTCTTGGAGGCGGACGCCTTCTTGGTGGCAGCCTTCGATTTGGGAGTGGCCGCGGCTCTCTTCGGTTTGGGCGCTTTCGGCTTCTTGGTCGGAGGCCTGGCGGTCTTTTTGGCTTTCGGAGCGGCGGCGCTTTTTCCCTTGGCGGGCGTGGACGCGGCGGCCTTCTTCGCGGCGGCGGGCTTCTTCTTGGCGGCGGCGGCCTTCTTGTCCTTCGTCGCGGCCGAGGCCTTCGACTTTGCGGGCGAAGCGGCGGCGGTGGCGGCGGCCTTCCTGCCTCTGCCGGCGGCGGGCGCCGAGGCGGCCGCCTTCTTCGTCTTGGCGGCGGCGCTCTCCTTCGCGGCGGATCTGCCTGTCGCCTTGGCAGCGGCGGGTTTCTTCGCGGACGAAGACTTCGACTCGAGCTTGAAACTGCCCGATGCACCCTTGCCCTTGGTCTGAATGAGCGCGCCCGACTCGACGGCGCTCTTCAGATACTTCCTGATGAACGGCGCCAATTTCTCGGAGTCCACCTTGTACTGGGCCGCGATGTATTTCTTGATGGCCTTCAGCGAGGATCCGCTGCGCTCCTTCAGCTCCTTGATTGCGTTGTTCACCATTTCGGAGGTCTTCGGGTGCGTCGGCTTCGCCTTGGGCTTCTTCGCGCCGCCGGCGGCGGCGGACGCCTTCGGCTTCTTCGCGGGCGTCGCTGGTGCGGGAGCCTCTGCAGCTACGGCGGTGTCGGCCATTTTTTTTAAATTTAGGGTTTATATATGAACACTCAAAAATAGAGAAACTCAAGTAATTATCGAGTTAAACCTTGTTTTAACAATAATAAAAAAATAATGGCGCTGCCGTATAGGGGGTATAGTTTGGAAACTTTACCGTAAAGAGAACACCACAGTCTAGAGACGATTTCTCGTAACAACGCTCGTGAGTTTTCACTAACATCAGTCTCATTAAATAGTATTTTTTCATCATTTTAATATTGAACCGCGCGGCTGACACTTTTCTAGTGCTACATTTTGAACGTGACCGTACGCTTGACATACTAGATCGAGCCTAATCTGTACACATGAAGCGATAGAGGGATTAATTCGCACCACCCGGGTCGCCGAGTAGCTCGGGTCATGTTTAAAATTGTATTTTCTCTATAAAATCTATTGATTTCTTTCTTTTTCCACGATATTTAAACCTCAAAGATATCGTTTTTATTATATAACATAAAAACAGTTAAAATTTTCTCGTTTTAATAGTGTAAAACGATCGATTTTTTGATGCTCGTAAAACAGCTTCAACAGTTTCGTACGAACAGTTCAGCGCGATGCCATACCTTCGAACTGGATAGACGCATTAATTTTTCTTACATTAATTTAGTATTGTGTTTTAGTTTAAACTCTATAAATTTGTATAATGTGCTATTCACATAGTGCACAATATTAGAAATGTCAAGGGCCTAGGTATACGTTCAAATCACACACAAAATCGGAATGAGGCGCGCGTAAATGTAGTTAAATAAAACTTTTGACCATCACTTTGCCGTGTGGCCATTCGCTCTCGCACTGAATTTATTATAATTTTGATATAGGTATTAAATTAAGCTCAACGTAGAACGAATACTTTCAAATAAAACTACGCCAGATTTGACTTATTCATAATGTTAGTATCCATTCATTTCACACGCCCGCCCGGCTATGTAACGCGCGCACGCACGAAATACGTACCTACACAAAGCCGCTTACTTGCCTGCCTGCCTATACTTTTGATCGCTAGTTAGTAAGTTATAACGCAGTTTTGATGTTATTAACAGGCATATTAGGTATGTGTATGAAAATGAATTATAATTATATCATGTACTTATTACATAATTATAAGCGTTAAAATTTTGGAACACCTACATAATAATGTAGGCAAGTGTTAACTTATTGTTTTACTATAATTATAGTAGTTTCATTAGGTACTTTCAAGTAGGTAAGTAATGTAGAATACTAGGCAGGTGTATGTCGGTTGACTTTTGTTAGTTAGTGTTCCCGACCCGACTACGCAGTCGGGCAGGTCTCTGTTCAGTCGCCGCCCTTAGTTCTTCAATGTGGACTGTATCTTGAGGCGTTAGGCGAGGGCGACGACCTAGTAGCGAGACCTAGGTAGATAGGCCGGGAACTTTATGTGGGCTGGGGTTGGAGAAGGCTCGAAGAAATACCACGTGGCTCGGTACTATGGCGCTTCCTTGAGTAGGCTTGAGCTGGGATCTTCTGAGAGCTGAGGCGTGTGTTCTTGTCGACGGTCGGCGGATGAATGAATGTTGACCGCGCGGCCTCCCTATATTTCTATAAACGCACCGCGCCGGCGGGTGGCAGCGGTGTCGAGAGTGCGTGGGACCGCGCGGCTCCAATCAGGCGCGGCTTGTGTGTGAGCGGGACGCAGCGTCGGATGTGCCTCTCGCTCGCACCTCTTTCGCCTAACGGTTTGTCTGGCTATAGTTTCTATTTTTATCAGCTCTCAGGAGGATCCTAACCCAATGAAAACTCAAGGAGTCTACGCATTTATTTAAACCCTTAATCTATCTTATAAAACGACTTACAGACTAACTTATGACTATGAATTTCTCCGATTTATTTAGCGCTAGTTATTATTTACATTTATAGTTTATTCTAATATTATTTTACTAAGCCGTCGCGAATATTCTCCCGCCGTGCAGTGTCGCTGTTCTTAGCGTGGCACTGCATTAATCTTGATGAGCGGCGGGCAGGACGACCAGCTTCTTCACGGGTCTCCGCAGGATGCCTCCGGCGGTGCGGACGTCGACGACTCGGGTGATGCCGTCTGGGCCAGGGTAGACGGCATCGACGATCCCTCGCGGCCATGTGTTGCGAGGGAGGGTGTTGTCCGCGACGATCACGATGTCGCCGGTTTGTACCGGGGGCCCGCGGCTGTGGGGCTCCCGCCGGTACTGTAGGTCGGGCAAGTACTCCCGGACCCATCTGTCCCAGAATAGGTCCGCTAGGCGCTGTGAGGCGCGCCAGTGGGTGCGCCCGATGAGGTCCTTGTCCGTGAATGTCCCTGGCGTTGGGACGCGTGCCGGGCCGCCGAGGAGGAAGTGATTCGGCGTCAGCGGCTCGGGGTCTTCTGGACTCACAGACACGTGAGTCAAGGGGCGGCTGTTCACCGTGAACTCGGCCTCCGTGAGTAGCGTGTTGAATACTTCGTCGGTGGGATGGCGCTGTTGCTGCGTGGCGGCGAGGGCGGTCTTGACGGCGCGCACCATGCGCTCCCACGCCCCGCCCATGAATGGGGCGCCGGGAGCGATGTACCTCCAGCTGATGGCCTTCTGTGATGCCTCGGCTTCCAGGTCGCGGTCGATGGCTTGTCGAAGCGCGCGGTCAGCCCCGCGTAGGTTGGTCCCGTTGTCTGACCAGACCTCCGTGGGGGCCCCCCGTCGGGCGATCATACGTCTCAGAGCCATCACCGCGGAATCAGCGCTGAGTGTCATCGTGGGCTCGAGATGGATGGCCCGCGTCGTGAGGCAAGTGAAGATGGCGACATATCGTTTCTGGATTGTCCGGCCCACTGCTACCGGCTGTGGTCCAAAGAAGTCCAGGCCCACGAATGAGAACGGGCGCTGATGATGGGCCAGGCGGCAGGCAGGGTGGTCGCCGGTAGCAGGTCTCGGCGGTGTGTCGCGCCTCGCGCGACACGGCAGGCATCTGTGTACGACCATCTTGGTCGTCGGTCGAAGGCGCAGGATCCAGTAGAGCTGTCTGCACTCGCTGACGGTGGCTTCGACGCCGCTGTGATGTGCTCTTCTGTGTATGAAGTCGATAAGTAGTCGGACTTCATGTCGGTTGCCGTCGAGTACTGGCGGCGACTTGAGTTCTTCGGGTATGCCGCTGGCTGCTTGTATGCGGCTGTTGAGTTTGATCAACCCGTCTTGGTAGACAAGCGACAGCGATCGAAGTCTGCTGTTGATAGCGACTGCTCGTCCTTCCCTTAGGTCACTTATCGCCTCGGCGAAAGCGTTTTGCTGACTCGAACGCCATATTAATTTCTCAGCGCGTCGTAACACGTCACCGTCTAGCTCTTGTAGGCGCATGGTGGGTCTGTGTTGAGTCTCGACGCGTTGTGTCGTTTTGTTCGGGCTCTTCGCGCCCTTTTTCCATGTTGGGTCGCGAAGAGGGTTGGCTCGCGTGCGCTTGTAGTAGGTGCGCTCGCGTCTCGGTCGGCACAAGTCCACAAATTGGATGACTCGTGCGGCGGCGCGTAAGTAGCGTTCCCACTTAGAGAAACGCGCCGGGTCCGGGAGCGCATCGTTCACGCGGGCGTGCGACGTAGTGGTCACGTGACACCTTTCCTCTCCCGTGGCTTCGGTGCGTAGTGCTGCCGGCTGCGCCGGCCATGCGTCTTCTGGCGCTCGCAGGAACTCGGGCCCGGTGAACCATCTGTGTTCCGAGTTAAAGTCCACGGGCACGTCGCGAGTGGCGTCGTCGGCGACATTGAGTCTGGTGGGTACCCAGCGCCACTCGTTGAGGCTGGAGTTTTCTTCTACGGCGGCGATGCGATGTGCTACGAACGGGCGATATGAGCGCGATCCGGTTCGTAGCCATGTCAGGGCTGTCATGCTGTCCGTCCAGAAGTATCTCGCATCTGGCTTGCGGTCGTGCTCGGCGGTGACGGCGGCGGCCATCCGACTCCCCATTACGGCGGCTTGTAGCTCGAGACGCGGTATCGTAGACAGCTTGAGTGGTGCTACGCGGGCCTTGCCGAGTACCAGCGATAATCTAATCTCGCCGTCTGGCATGACGGCGCGCCAGTACAATGCGGCGGCGTAGGCGGCTTCACTCGCGTCTACGAATGTGTGCAACTGTAGATCGACCGCGTCGGAGTACCCGGAGTACGGACGTGGGATGGAGATGTGTCGTAGCTGTTGCAGGTGCTCCATCCAGGCGTGCCATCTCATAGCGAGGTCCTCTTCGATGTTGGCGTCCCATGCGGTCCCTCGGCGCCATGACTCTTGTAAGATTTGACGTCCAGCGTTCGTTACGACCGAAGCGAGGCCGAGCGGGTCGTAGATCGACATGACGATCCGTAGCGCTTGTCTTTTCGTAGGCGCGTAGCATCGTAGCACGTCTGCGGGCACGCGCGCCATATCCAGGTTGAAGCCTAGGTCGTCTCGGTCAGGCTTCCATATTAGACCTAGGACGCGCTCGGAGCTCCCGCCGGTATTGAGAGCGACGTCAGCCGGGGTCGCTTCTTCGGTCAGCTGTCGGCGTACTTCACCAGCGTTCGAGTTCCATTTTCGGAGCTCGAAATGGGCTTGCCGGTGAACGTGGCGAACTTGTACGGCGATCCTTATCGCGTCTTCTTGCGTGCGATAACTACCCAGATAGTCATCCATGTAATGATTGCGGACGATCGCGTCGGCGGCTTCTGGGTAGTCACATCGGTGTTTCTCGGCGTTCAGATTTTTGACGTAGATTGCTGTGGCCGGCGAACTCGTAGCGCCGAAGATTACGGATTTCATCCGATATTCGGTCGGCGGCGCTTCGGTGTCTTCTCGCCACAGATATCTGAGCGCGTCACGATCTTCGGGTCGTATGCTGATCTGCATGAACATCTCGGTGATGTCAGCGGACACGGCGACAGCATGTTGGCGGAAACGCATCAGGACGCCGGGCAACGACTGCAGTTGATCTGGCCCGGTGAGGAGGTAGTTGTTCAGGCTGAGTCCTCGCGTCTTAGCTGCTGCGTCGTGGACGATGCGGAGTTTGTCTGGCTTCATTGGCGTGGTTACGCCGAAGTGAGGCAGGTACCACGTTCTGTCGCGGTGGCGCGTTGTCGGCGCTACTTCGGCGTAGCCTTTGTTGATGAGAGCCCTCATTTGCAGTTCGTATTTTTGCCGCATCGTGGGATCGCGCTTCAGTTTCTTTTCTATGGACTTAAGTCGGCTGAGTGCCATGTCGTAATTGTTTGGCATCTTCGAGTCGTCCTTTCTCCACAGGAGGGCGGTTTCATAGCGCGAGTCGGGAAGCTGCCGGGTCGCTGTCTCTAATATTCTCAGCGCTCGTTGGTCGGGGTCGCTCTGTGGGTTCTTGGGCGTGACGGTGAGGCCTTCAATGGCGAAGTACCTCTTGACCTCTTCGTCCATACGGTCATCAGGCGTGGCTTCGGCGAGGTGAGCCACGAAATGGACTCGATGACCCAGGGCACGAGTACTGGTCCCGTGAAGAACCCATCCGAGCGGCGTGAGCGAGGCAGCTGGCTGGTCGCGCCGCCCCCGGCGCGTGTCTGAGGCGAGAAGGAGCGGCCAATTGTCTTGGCCGATCAATATTCTGGGTCTCGCCATGCCCGCGGGTAGCTTGGTCTTCAAGTCCTCTAAGTGTTGGCAGTCTTGTAGGTCTTCCTTGAGGACTTGTTGTGGCGTGAGGCGCAGATTCTCAATCGTCCTGAGCTGTATTCGTTGCGGCGCGCTCGCTCGGCCGCTTAGAGTGAGTGAGACGCGGCGCGAGCGTGATGAGTCCACCTTGTTGTTCCCGATGGCATTTATATAGAGCGGATCTGTCGGGCCCTCGGCTCCGATGCGGTCGGCGAGCTCTGAGTCAATGAGCGAGACGGTGGACCCATCGTCTAGTAGAGCCCACGTGTCCGCTTCTCCCGCCGGTCCCACGACGGTTATTGGCGCCATCTTCAAGTAAGCGGACGGAGCGTGGGTCGTCCATGTCGACGTGACAGTCTCGCCTGAGTCTTCTCGCTTCTCTTCTCTTTTGTGATGGAGAAGGCTGTGGTGAGTATAGGTGCACTCGTCGATGCCGCACCTCCGCGTCTTACAGTGGTGCGTCTTGGTGCGTAAGCGTAGGCACTTGAAACATAAGTGATTCTTTTTAGCGACGTCCCATCGCTCGTTGACGTCGGCCTTCTTGAACTCAGGACACGCGGGTATACTGTGGCCTGCAGTCTTGCACGCCGCGCAAGTGCCCTCCTTCGTTTGCGCTGCATATGTACGTTCTGTACGTCGCTGTCTGGTTTCCTGTCTCGGTGCCGGCCGGTCGTCAGGCTCGGGTTGTGCGTACGGGCTGCATAAGTCCGCCTCGCGCTTGAGAAAGCGAGACAGCTTGATGAGGCTGGGCTCCTCGGTCGGCTGTGCAGCGGCGAACTCGAACCATCGATGTCGCAATATGGGCGGCAGCTTCTCCGAGACGGCGGTGGTGACCTCTGGGTTGTGTAGGTAGGTCACTCGATCCAGTGCTTTCAGAGCAGCGACTACATTCGCAACTTGATTTGCGAATATGCAAATTTCGCGCGGGCTGTCGTTAAGCTTCGATAGGGCGCGAAGGCGTGCGATTTCCGTTGTGGCTATCGCGTCTGGTCGACCGAATCTCGATTCTAATGTGGCCATCACTTCAGCGGGATCCGTCAGGTGGAGTAATAAGTATTCCACTGATTCACGAGCTCTTCCCTTCAGGCAGCGACGGAGTCTCGCAGTGTTTTCTGACGCTGTATATTGCGCGGCGGACTCGTTGTAGGCTGCCTTGAATGAGAGCCATTCTTGATGCGCTCCTCCGTAGAAAGGCAGCTCGTGAAATGATCTCGACGGCGCTCCGGATCTGGCTTGTTGGCTGGACATTATGATGGCCTCGGCGAGTCGGGCGATGTCTGACTTTGGCGTCAACGGTACGACGGCTCCCTCCGTAGGGCGTGCGCCGGAGGGCTTAAGCTGCTCGGCAGTGGCAGCTGGGTCGACATACGACGTTGGCGGCGGCATGAGAGGAGGGGCTGTGAGCTCTCGGCTTTCCTCTTCGGGTAGCGCGACTTGGTGGAGCCAGGTATCGATGCGCTGACTTTGTTGCGCTGCGACGACGTCTTCTTCAGTTATTGTCGTACGGGCATCTTCATCTTCGTCGTACTGGCTTTCAGCTTCGATCGTGGCTATTCGGGCGGCGGCGAGCTCTACTTGTAGCTGAGCTTGTTTCTCTTTGGCGCGTATGTGTTCCTCCTTCGCTCTGGCTAGTTTGAGTAGGCGTTCGGAGGCTCGGCTGGACCGTCTCGATGTAGA
Organism: Hypomecis punctinalis; assembly: GCA_949316475.1. NCBI lineage: Eukaryota > Metazoa > Arthropoda > Insecta > Lepidoptera > Geometridae > Hypomecis > Hypomecis punctinalis. The sequence continues at coordinate 7,367,280 of OX438822.1, forward strand.
CGGCGGATATTCACCCATACGCGGCAGTGCTGATACCGGACCGCTTGATGAGGCGGTCGCGGTAGTCGTGGGGTTAGCTAGCCCACTCTTGAGGTGCGCTGCGAGGACTGGTGCCGGGCACAGGCGGCTTGCAGCGCTGTCGGTGGTCGCGGCGGTAGTGGCGGTCGCAACGGGTGCGATCAGTCGCGACGGACGAGGTAGGGCCCCACGGTCGGGTCCCGTCGGCGACGCCGGCGAAAAGTCGGCGAATGTCGTGGGCCGGGAGGAGGGTCCTGGCGGCGGACCCTGCGGCGCCCCCGGAGTCGAGGGTGATTCATCGATGCGCGGCGCGGTTGTTCCGGTGCGGGAGGAGGGCGGCGGCGGTGCGCCCTGCGGCACTCCCGTATCGCGGTTGTCTGTGCGCGGCGCGGGTGGCAAGACGTGGGAGGAGGGCGGCGGCGGTGCGCCCTGCGACACTCCCGTAGCGTCTGTGTCGACGCGACGTACGGCTCTCGCTTTTTCTGAGCGTGTTAGCACCATCTTGATGTCTTCGATCTTCTCAAAATCCGGCGAGCAAAGGACCAAATGTTCCCGACCCGACTACGCAGTCGGGCAGGTCTCTGTTCAGTCGCCGCCCTTAGTTCTTCAATGTGGACTGTATCTTGAGGCGTTAGGCGAGGGCGACGACCTAGTAGCGAGACCTAGGTAGATAGGCCGGGAACTTTATGTGGGCTGGGGTTGGAGAAGGCTCGAAGAAATACCACGTGGCTCGGTACTATGGCGCTTCCTTGAGTAGGCTTGAGCTGGGATCTTCTGAGAGCTGAGGCGTGTGTTCTTGTCGACGGTCGGCGGATGAATGAATGTTGACCGCGCGGCCTCCCTATATTTCTATAAACGCACCGCGCCGGCGGGTGGCAGCGGTGTCGAGAGTGCGTGGGACCGCGCGGCTCCAATCAGGCGCGGCTTGTGTGTGAGCGGGACGCAGCGTCGGATGTGCCTCTCGCTCGCACCTCTTTCGCCTAACGGTTTGTCTGGCTATAGTTTCTATTTTTATCAGCTCTCAGGAGGATCCTAACCCAATGAAAACTCAAGGAGTCTACGCATTTATTTAAACCCTTAATCTATCTTATAAAACGACTTACAGACTAACTTATGACTATGAATTTCTCCGATTTATTTAGCGCTAGTTATTATTTACATTTATAGTTTATTCTAATATTATTTTACTAAGCCGTCGCGAATAGTTAGTGTCATCGTATAGAAACATTGCGCATCATAATATTGTAGCATTTGAAATTTTTGCGGCCCTGAAAAGGGCCTTTTTTTCACAAATGATGAACAACCGACGCTGTTACGTTGGTGTACGTCAATGTATGCTGCTGACAGCTGCTTAGCCTCCGAAACCGTACAGAGTGCGACCCTGACGCTTCAGAGCGTAGACCACGTCCATGGCGGTGACGGTCTTCCTCTTCGCGTGCTCGGTGTAGGTGACGGCGTCACGAATCACGTTCTCGAGGAACACCTTCAGCACACCTCTGGTCTCTTCGTAGATCAGACCGGAGATACGCTTCACTCCGCCTCTGCGCGCCAGACGACGGATGGCGGGCTTCGTGATACCCTGGATGTTATCGCGAAGCACTTTCCTGTGACGCTTGGCGCCACCTTTCCCCAGACCTTTTCCTCCCTTGCCGCGACCGGTCATCTTGTTCGGTGAACTGTTGTAGAATACGAATAACACAGAGAGCCGCGAGCGCTGGCGCTAACGGCGTACGACTGGAACCTTTTTTGAACCGCGCGGCACTCTTATATTTATACAAAACTCGAACGATAGCATCGCGCGAGACAGCATGTATACCGATAGAGACGGACCGAGCGACCGAGGGGAACGGAGCGGGGTGAAGAGCAACGATGATGCCGCGTTGGAGTTCGGTAACTATGTATTTGTATTTTTATTTGTGTCAAATGTTTAATATCTATTTACTCACATAATATTATGTATATATTTATTATCATATAATTATTTAATTTGAACGAAAAAAAAAAAAAAAAAAAAAAAAATCATATTATACTGTCGTCATCTAGCTATTGTTTTGTGGTGAGACAGAGAGAAGAAATTACATATATTGGCGTTGTGTTTTTAACCAATGCAATATAATCTATCAATTATTATTCAGGTAATCTAATTATCCTACGACTTTGTTTCTATCAATTAGGTATAATAATATAATTATAGGTAAGTACTTACTTACTTATATTCTTCAACTGATTCTACATTAATCTAAGCATTACTTATATTTATTCATTCCTTGATTATTTGACATCATAAAAGCTACATAGGTATTTATGTTGATAAAAGCCAATACTTTGGTTTAGTAAGATTTTATTCTATATCATAGAGATAGTTAATAGCTGTTACGCCCTGCAGTGTTATCGGTTGTGAAACATGTTAATTTGCATCAATGAATCGTGTGTGGCCCTGAAAAGGGCCTTTTTATGATCAAACAAATCCGGCCGGCGGCGTTGACCAAGAGGGCGAGAGGCCTTCTTAGGCGCGCTCACCACGGATTCTGCGCGCCAATTGGATATCCTTCGGCATGATGGTGACGCGTTTGGCGTGAATCGCGCAAAGGTTGGTATCTTCAAACAGACCGACCAGGTAAGCTTCGCTGGCCTCCTGGAGAGCCATTACAGCGGAGCTCTGGAAACGCAGATCGGTCTTGAAGTCCTGTGCGATTTCACGCACCAGACGCTGGAACGGCAGCTTGCGGATCAGGAGCTCGGTGCTCTTCTGGTAGCGACGGATCTCGCGGAGAGCCACGGTGCCGGGCCTGTAGCGATGGGGCTTCTTCACTCCACCGGTGGCGGGTGCGCTCTTGCGCGCAGCTTTGGTGGCGAGCTGCTTGCGCGGCGCCTTACCACCGGTCGATTTACGGGCAGTCTGCTTGGTACGTGCCATTGTTCACTTGACGAGAGTTAGTGATGAATCAAAGAAGAAAATAACGAGAGCACGAGCGGCGACTACGGTCTGTGCACGAATGTGTAAAACAGCGACACCGCGTCCCGCTTTATTTATACAAAAAAATCTGTGGTACTATCGGACCTCTCGCTCACTCACACGGTTTGCTCCGGTCTCCGGCGGTGCGGGGCGCGGGGTGCAGGGGGGCGTGTGACAGCTCTGGTGTTACGCTTCTCTATACTATCAAGTACCATCATAATAGATGTAGTAAGTAGGTAATTTTACTTTATTTAAAAGCGTGGGGAAAAATAAAAAAAAAAAATGTTCACCATGACGGCATTAAGGGCACAATAAAATTACCTAATATCCTAATTATCGCACGACAATCATCGTCGTGAAGAAACATAATATATGTAACATTCATATTCACTCTTATTTACCTAGTCTACACTCACTTAACTATAATATATCGTTATATTATTCAATTCACCATTTTACTTACTTACCTTTCATCACGTGTATAATTTTATATATTCAATAAATTGTATCGAAATAACAGAAACTCGTACCTGCGTACACATTATATATATATATATATATATATATATATATATATATATATATATATATATATATAGGTAAGGTACCCTCTATTTTAAATACATATAATTATGAATCAATCAAACGTAGATAGTCGTTCATCATAATAAGCCCCATTTATGTGGCGTTTGAGTTTGGAACGTGCAGTGTTCAGATTAGAAACATATATTATGTCGCATTAGATATGCATTATAATATAGAAATGTTTTGTGGCCCTGAAAAGGGCCTTTTGTGTGCGCATAGGATCGCACTGTTGGCTAGCAACGTCGCGTCGCTTCGCTCACTTAGAGCTGGTGTATTTGGTGACCGCCTTGGTGCCCTCGCTGACGGCGTGCTTGGCCAGCTCGCCGGGCAGCAGGAGCCTCACGGAGGTCTGCACCTCCCTCGACGTGATCGTGCTGCGCTTGTTGTAGTGTGCGAGACGGGACGCCTCGGCGGCGATGCGCTCGAAGATGTCGTTCACGAACGAGTTCATGATGGACATGGCCTTCGAGGAGATACCGGTGTCCGGGTGGACCTGCTTGAGCACCTTGTAGATGTAGATGGCGTAGCTCTCCTTCCTCTTGTGCTTCTTCTTTCTCTTATCGGTCTTGGAGATGTTCTTCTGAGCCTTGCCGGATTTCTTGGCGGCCTTTCCGCTAGTCTTGGGCGGCATTATTGAATCGTAGATTGAACACGTAAATTAATACTGTACTGCACCGTCGGCTGTCGGCAAGCGAGTGATAATTTTCAGTTTTTTTTTTTTTTTTTTTTTTTTTTTTTTTATGAATGACTTATAGCTGTTGGCCTCTGAGGCCTCTACAGCTTACCGGGCATGGGCGAGCGCGGAAGGCGGCTGAGCCCTAAGATTAGGTTATAGGGTGACTAGCGCAAGGGCACCTGAGAAGGTACGGACCTCGGCTTGGGCCGTCACCCGGCGGGGGAGATCAGACTTGCCCGGGCACCCCAGAAGGGGTGTGCCCTGTGGCCCTAATAGGTTGAGCTGATTGACTATTTGGAGAGAATCTAACCGATCTTCTGACAGATCCTGAGGGTCCTCGACCTCGCCGGCGGGGTCGGTGTCTGACTGTGTGCCTTTGGTAACCGGCGCCTATACCAAATACGGAATACTTCCTGTTGCAGGGAGCTGTCGGATCGGGTGACCCCAGCGCCGCAGATGTGACTACAGCGATGGGGTCATCCGGGTCGCCCAGGAGGTGTTTGGGGCGGCGACGGAGAGGAGGTGGGTGTGTGGTGTCTGGCGTGTAGTCCGAGGCTTGAACTACGAGTGGGTTGGGGTGGTGAGGGGCCCTATCGAAGTAGCGGCGAGAGAGGTACTTGATGTACTGAGTGATAGAGGGGAGTTCGAGATCGCAGTGCAGGTCAGAGTTTCGCATGAACCAGCGAGCTCCGACTGCTTTGCGAATGAACCTATTCTGAATGACCTGGAGTTTGTCCAGGTCAATGCGGGAGGCATGGCCGAAGACCACGGAAGCATAGGTCATGACTGTGCGGATGCACGTTTTGTAAATTGTCACCTTATTTCTAAGGGACATTTTACTACGTGAGTCGAGAAGTGGTGCGAGGCGGCCTAGGAAGAAGGCTGCTCTGTTTCGGACTATTTGGATGTGTTTCGAGAAGCAGAGTCGACGATCGAGGGTCACGCCAAGATATTTGGCCGTGGTGGCCCAGGGAATAGGCTTGCCGTTAAGCGTGAGTTGCTTACGCGGGTTGCCTGTGCCCGTATTGGGGTGGAAGTACATGGCTGCACTTTTATCGGGGTTTACCGAGATGGCCCATTTCCTAAACCAATTACCAAGCTGGTCAAGGGCTTTTTGGACATGGGTCGCCTGGTAGCTCTTTTTCCAGCCTCTGGAGTAAAGAGCGGTGTCGTCCGCGAAGAGCGCCAGCTCGACGTTGGGAGAACGGGGAATGTCGCATGTGTAGAGCGAGTATAGCACAGGGGCCATTGCTGAGCCTTGAGGGACTCCAGCGGTGATGGGGCGGGGGGTCGAACGGGCTCCTTCGACCCTGTAGGAAAACTTCCGACAAGATAGAAAGTTTTGTATTATGAATACAAGACGGTCTGGGAATTGTTTCGCAAACAGCTTGTAAATTAAGCCGTTGTGCCAGACTTTGTCGAAAGCCTTCGCTACGTCCAAGAAGACCGCTACGGTCCCTTGGGGCTTTGGCGTGGTAAGAAACCCATGACTGGGTTTCTTGTTGAAGCCTTCGAGGATGTACTCCGTTATGCGGTGTACTTGTTGGACGCAAGAGTGTCTGGCCCTAAAGCCAAACTGCTCGTTCGGAAGGATGTTGTTGTCCTTGATGTGGGACCAGATGCGCTTCAGAATGATGCGCTCATAGATCTTCCCCAGAGTGCTGAGGAGACTGATGGGGCGATAGCTAGATGGCTCTGAGGCCTTCTTGCCGGGCTTGTGGATGCCGATGACATCGGCAGACTTCCAGGCTTCGGGAAACATGCAGTTGTTCATAGCCGCATTGAAGATGCTGACTAGAAGGCACATTAGGGATACTGAGAAGTGTTTGAGCACTTTGTTGGAGATGCCATCAGCACCGGGAGCTTTCCTGGTGTGGAGGCGTTTGATGATCGACTCTACTTCCGAAGCCGTGACAGGCTCAAGGGCGTCAGTGGGGGGGACGGATAGTTTTTCTTCGACTTCTCTATTCACCGTATCGAGGTGAACAGGGTCGATCAAGCCTAAGCTGGGGCTGCATTGCGACTCGAGGCTGTCGGCCAGGCATTCGGCCTTTTCCTCGTCCTCAAACGCAGGTGGAAGATTGGGACGGGTGAGGGGGGGCATAGTTGTGACTACGTCGGATTTCAGAGTTCGAGCCAACTTCCAGTATGCCAGGTGAGTTGGCTGGATCTCCGAAAGTAGGCTGTCCCACCTCTGATTGCGGAGTTCACTAATACGGTTTTTTACGGCACGCTCGTAATACCGCAGAGTGACTCTGTTCTCTTCGGAGGGACGGGAGTCGTAGGCCCTAGTGGCGGCGTGTTTAGCCCTCAGAAGGTCCCTCGCGTCCTCCGGCAGAGCCCAGCGTCGGTCGTTGACCTCTGCTGGGACCTGCCTGGAGCACTCACGTACTGTGTTGCGGAGGTGACTGGTGAGGGCGTCAATCGAGAGGGTGACGTCATCGCGGGACTCGATGTTGTCGGGGATTTTGTCTAGATCGGGCGAGCTGGTGACCCCCAAGGCTGTGCCTAGGCGGTCCCAGTCCACCACGGTCTTAGTACGAGGGGGTCTGTCAGTTGGGTCGGGGCCTAGTCTCATGAGGACTGGTCTGTGGTCTGAGTCAAGTTCGTGGATCACTTCCAATGAGCGTAGCCGGAGGGTTACACCCTTTAGAAGCGCCAAGTCCAAGATGTCAGGTCTATGGTCGACGTTATAGGGGAAGTGAGTTGGGGAGCTGGGTGGGATAATTTCAAAGTGAATTTCGTCAGAGAGGGAGTTCAGAAGGTTACCCTTCGTAGTGGTCGTATTGCAGCCCCATATTATGTGCTTGCTATTGAAGTCGCCAGCCAGGATGACGGCGCTACTTAGGGAGAAAAGCGTTTCAAAGTCGCTTCTTTCGAGTGCCTTGTTACAGGGGAGGTAGCATGATGCTATGGTAATTGGTTGATGACCAGTCATTGAGAGGCGGCAACAGGAAGCTTCCAAACTAATCAAGGGTGGGGTATCTATAGGGATACAGTGAAGGGACCTTTTGTAGTAGATCAGGGTGCCGCCCCTTGGGCCGGTAGTCCTGTCGCTACGTACCAGCGAGTAGTTCCCGATTTTCGGATCCCGCCTGCTGGGCTTAAGGAAGGTCTCGCTCACAAGTAAGATATCGACTTGGTGAGTGGACAAGAATTGCTGGATTAAAGAACGTTGGTCTTTATTGTCGCTGGAGAGGCCGTTGGCATTGAACCATGCCAGAGATAAGGAGTGAGGCTTTTCCCTTAATGGTGTACTATCCATAGTACTTTTTTAAGAGATTTACCATGGCAGTTCCATGGACCTTTAGATGGTCCAGGATCGTGCGGTGCTCGGCCATAATTTGAGCAGTGTTACTCGGGTTTGCGCGGACCTTGGCCGTGAACACGGCGAGTTCGGCGGGATCCACGATGGACAGGTGCATGAGGAGGTCGGTGGCGAACTCCACGTCGTTGATGTAGTCCTTCATAGAGGAGTTATCGACGTTGGCACCTGAGGGGGCGGGCTTAGCGGCCTTAATGGCGGCTTTGGGGGCTGGAGGCGCAGGAGCGCGGGTCTGGGTCTGCGGACGCGGTAGCTCCGGCTTGGGTTTGGGCGCGGGTCCCCGCTGGGGCTGTGGGCGTTGCCAAGCGTTGGCTGCGGGGGCGGGGGCATCCACGAAGGTGGAAGGGGGGGTCGTAAGCTGAAGCTTGGATTGTGAGGGGTGAGTAGGCCGAGTCGGCCGTTTGCCCTTAGGCTTGTGCTGGCCTTTGGCGGCCTTCGGCGCCATAGGGCAGCCGCGATAGTTCGCGGTATGCCCCTGGGTTCCGCAAAGGACACAGCTAGGCGGAGTGGGGTCGTCCCTGGTGCGCGAGCACTCGGAGGTGCTGTGCGCGCCTGCGCATTTGACGCAGCGATACTCCGCATGGCAGAACCGGGCTGCGTGCCCATAGAGCTGGCAGCGGTGGCACTGTCCGGGGACGCCCTTCTTGTGGGGCTGCTCGATCTTGAGTCCGGTCAGGTTGAGGATCGAGCGTACTAGCTCGATCTTTTTCCCCTCCGGGGTGTTGTCCATGATGCAGAGCACCATGTCTAGCTGTCTTTTGGTCCTTCCGCTGGTCATGCGGTGGACCTGGCGACAGGGCAAGTTTTGGGCTTGGAGATCCGCGAGGACATCCTCGACTGGGATCTCTCTGGGGATGCCGCGCACGACGGCGCGGTAGACCTTTTCGTCCTCGAGGGGAGCCATGTGGAACTGCACATGTTCCTCTCGTAGGAAGCGAGTGGCCGCTCTGTAGTGGTCGGGGGTGCGGACCGAGACTTTGATCCCGTTCTGAGTAGATTTCCCTGTGAAGGGAATTTGCTGCTCGTCAAGGTGATCTGACAGTTTCTGCCACATGTTGTTGTCGCGAAGGACAAATGGCGGTGGTGGCTTGTAAGCCTTGGGCTGGGTCGGCGGGGCCGCCGCGGAGGGAGCCGCGGGGCATGGGACCTTGGGCGGGGGCGGGGGAGAGGAGGAAGCGGCGGGCCGCTTCTTCTTCTTCCGCTCCACTACGGTGAAGTCGGTGTCGCAGACTTCGCCCTCTTCCATTTGAGGATCGGGGGACTCTGGGAAATCGGCAACCGCCGGGACCAGATGTTGGCCCTCAACAGGAGGTGCGTAGGGAAGCTCACGGTAACGTGGGCGGGGGGAGCGGCTCCTGTCGTAGGGCTTAGCCCTAGTTGGAGCGGTGGACCGAGACCGCCCGCGGTGGGAGCGGTCGCTGACAGAGCTCCGACCGCGGTCGGGACTCGGGGTCGCAAGGGCCCGTGAAGCGGGTCCCCTGAAGTCGGGCGTAAGGCGGGCGGCCGCTGCCTTGCTCTTTGGCGAGACTGGGCGGGTCGCGGGCGGGGGGGCAGCCTTGACGGCGGGGCGGGGGTGCGCCTGAGGGGCGGTCGGGGCTACAGGCTCTAAGCCTGAGACATTGCGCTTTGTGGCGCGAACGAACTCGGCAATGGCGGCGCCATTGTCGCGGGAGACGTAGGCAGCCCGGATGAAGTTGAGCGCCTCATCGAGGTCGTTCAAATCCCTCGGGGTCGCCATGGCTCACGGGAGAGAGAGAGGTGTGCCGGGGGAGGAGGTCCCCGGCGGGGGCAAGAATGAGAGGTCTCCCCTTGCCGGGTATAGGCAAGGAGGTGGGTACCTATGTGTGACCTAACGTGTCCCGGTTGCCAATCTTAATGTGCAACCGGTTGTGTGCCTAACGGCCCTAGCTGCCACAGGGGAGAGGCAGGGACTCCGGTTTTTAGGCCGGCCGTCCAAGCCAAACACACACCCGAGGAATAGGTAAAGGATGGGTAGGGTGGGAAGGAGATGTCTGGTGTCGGCGAGGGCCGTCCCCAAGGCCGGTGGTTCCAGACCCAGCCGGGTTTCGTTGTTCCCCTGAAGGGGGAAAAACGTACGCCCCGGGTCCACGTACGCTCAGCTTCGTTGGCACGGTTACGTATCCACTGAACGACCACTAAGCGTGGATTTTTAAGTTAGAAACTTGATGGGTCGCTCTGAAAAGAGCGGTTGTGTTTTTAGAAACGTAGGATCGCTCTGAAAAGAGCGGTTTGGATGGCGCGAGCTCTGCACTGCGAAGACTCGAAGCACGGAGCAAGTCCGGCACTCACGAGTTACCGCGGAACGTGAATATCTGCGCTTGCACTAGGCTAGCTCAAACAACACGTTGCCGGGCAATCGGTGCACAGACTCGGAGACTCGGCGGCCGACTGAGGCAGACCCCGCACAGGGCGGAGCGGGCAGCAGGAGCGGAGCGCTGGAGACGTCCGTACGGCGCGGCGGGCGGAAGCGGAGTCGATGATGATGATCATATCATCATCGATAATTTTCAGAAAACAAAAACAGACATCTTTGTGTGCCATAAATGAGCGTTCGCTCACCCCGCCGCGAGTGGACCTTTTTCCGTTCCACCAATAGCGATGCAGCGAGGGTTAGACAGAGAAACAATGATACGCGTCACGTTGTCCGTCTCGCTCTCGCCGTAAGTTTTTACTCGGTTGTAAATAGTTCTCCAGCTATAATGTGGTTATTTCTACTTAATTTTTTTTTTTTTTGTAGCATATATATGTATGGTTATTTTCAGTGAGTGCATAAGGTGTACATAAGGTGACGAATTATCGTCAAATATTTTCCAAATTACACGGAAGAGTATTGTCTATGTGAAAAGTGATATTCAATATTATTAACAACTTTTTATCTTTATAATATAGGACCGAACCTCACGATCTGTATGAAAGACTGTCATGATCTCAATTATTTTATGTTAATCGGTGTTGCAAAACAGAACATTTGCCGGTCATTTATTGTTCATTCGTCTACAATGTTGACTAGTAATTTTTCCTTCAAAATACCTACCTACTCGTATTTATTGGAATTAAGCTTTAGCTACACATGCCCAATTGTTAGGTATAGCGGTAGAGTGTCATTTTCAAAGAAACATCCATAAATTGTATTGTACAAAATATGGTAAGAGATATATTGTGGCCCTGAAAAGGGCCTTTTTATGCGCAAAATAAAATGTGCACAGCGTAGCATCAGCAAGCGGCCAGCTCAGCCAGCCACCTTACGCTTTCTTCTCGGTCTTCTTGGGCAGGAGCACGGCCTGGATGTTGGGCAGCACACCTCCCTGTGCGATCGTCACGCCGGAGAGCAGCTTGTTCAACTCTTCGTCGTTCCTGATCGCCAATTGCAAATGACGCGGGATGATCCTGGTCTTCTTGTTGTCCCTGGCTGCGTTGCCGGCCAACTCGAGCACCTCAGCGGCGAGATATTCCATCACGGCGGCGAGGTAAACGGGCGCTCCGGCACCGACGCGCTCGGCATAGTTGCCGTTACGCAGAAGACGATGAATACGACCGACGGGGAATTGTAGTCCGGCACGGTTGGAGCGAGACTTTGCCTTTCCCTTAACTTTTCCACCTTTGCCGCGTCCAGACATGTTGATTGAGTGAGAGTTAATTTACTAACAGTATAAATCAAGCACCGTACCGCGTGAGCGTGCACAGCAGACTATTCTCAAAACGCGTTCAATTTCTATATTTATAATCGCGCCCCACTCCGGCGCGACTGTAACGCCACGACGAGTGCCGTTATTCGGCGCGCGCATATCTGAAGCGGGCTCGATTAACAACAATAAATGCATAATTTTTCTATTTAATATTAGTCATAATTTTTGTTTTGTAAAATGTACACAATAATAAAATAATCATAATTCATTAATGATGTACGAGTATGTATGTATAATTTCAGGTGTGAGGTGAAAGAAACATCGACATCGATTCGAGCGAGCTGTTGTGCATGAAGAACGTGAGTATTGAAGTAAGTATGTAACTAATGGTAATTATATACCTACCTACCTGTTGTTCATGTTGTTGTAGGTCATGAGATGAGTCGGGCAGTCGGGCGATACTACCGAGTATTATAATATTATGTACATACTGTTGTAGTACATAAGGCTACTACTACTATGGATTCTGCCAAACAACTGTTGTGTGACGCTCGTACGGTGCTTTATTAGCTGTTTGTGGTGCAATGCAATGCATGCACTATATATACCTACTGAAAGAAGATACATCCGTCATACTCACCTCTACATACATACACCTGAAGGGAATACCTAATCGTGTGTGTGTTAGTTTTTGGAGAAACATAGTGGGCGCGCGATGCGCTCTTGAATGATATGTTAGCCCTGAAAAGGGCTTTTTGGTCGCGAGGCGAGGAGGATCTTGCGCCCCCCTCGCACAAGCAGTATCGGGCAGCATGGCATGGCATGGCATGGCATGGCAAGACAAGTGAAGGTGCGGGCGCGGCGTTCGTGCGTGCGTACGAGCGAGGCTGCTCTCCACAATCCACAATGCAATGAGTGGAGATGGAGAGAGACACGACACCGTGGCACACACAACACAACACAACACCATTGCAACCAACACACTGTGTCCATGCATGCACTTACCGCACCGATTACTTCTTGGAGGCGGACGCCTTCTTGGTGGCAGCCTTCGATTTGGGAGTGGCCGCGGCTCTCTTCGGTTTGGGCGCTTTCGGCTTCTTGGTCGGAGGCCTGGCGGTCTTTTTGGCTTTCGGAGCGGCGGCGCTTTTTCCCTTGGCGGGCGTGGACGCGGCGGCCTTCTTCGCGGCGGCGGGCTTCTTCTTGGCGGCGGCGGCCTTCTTGTCCTTCGTCGCGGCCGAGGCCTTCGACTTTGCGGGCGAAGCGGCGGCGGTGGCGGCGGCCTTCCTGCCTCTGCCGGCGGCGGGCGCCGAGGCGGCCGCCTTCTTCGTCTTGGCGGCGGCGCTCTCCTTCGCGGCGGATCTGCCTGTCGCCTTGGCAGCGGCGGGTTTCTTCGCGGACGAAGACTTCGACTCGAGCTTGAAACTGCCCGATGCACCCTTGCCCTTGGTCTGAATGAGCGCGCCCGACTCGACGGCGCTCTTCAGATACTTCCTGATGAACGGCGCCAATTTCTCGGAGTCCACCTTGTACTGGGCCGCGATGTATTTCTTGATGGCCTTCAGCGAGGATCCGCTGCGCTCCTTCAGCTCCTTGATTGCGTTGTTCACCATTTCGGAGGTCTTCGGGTGCGTCGGCTTCGCCTTGGGCTTCTTCGCGCCGCCGGCGGCGGCGGACGCCTTCGGCTTCTTCGCGGGCGTCGCTGGTGCGGGAGCCTCTGCAGCTACGGCGGTGTCGGCCATTTTTTTTAAATTTAGGGTTTATATATGAACACTCAAAAATAGAGAAACTCAAGTAATTATCGAGTTAAACCTTGTTTTAACAATAATAAAAAAATAATGGCGCTGCCGTATAGGGGGTATAGTTTGGAAACTTTACCGTAAAGAGAACACCACAGTCTAGAGACGATTTCTCGTAACAACGCTCGTGAGTTTTCACTAACATCAGTCTCATTAAATAGTATTTTTTCATCATTTTAATATTGAACCGCGCGGCTGACACTTTTCTAGTGCTACATTTTGAACGTGACCGTACGCTTGACATACTAGATCGAGCCTAATCTGTACACATGAAGCGATAGAGGGATTAATTCGCACCACCCGGGTCGCCGAGTAGCTCGGGTCATGTTTAAAATTGTATTTTCTCTATAAAATCTATTGATTTCTTTCTTTTTCCACGATATTTAAACCTCAAAGATATCGTTTTTATTATATAACATAAAAACAGTTAAAATTTTCTCGTTTTAATAGTGTAAAACGATCGATTTTTTGATGCTCGTAAAACAGCTTCAACAGTTTCGTACGAACAGTTCAGCGCGATGCCATACCTTCGAACTGGATAGACGCATTAATTTTTCTTACATTAATTTAGTATTGTGTTTTAGTTTAAACTCTATAAATTTGTATAATGTGCTATTCACATAGTGCACAATATTAGAAATGTCAAGGGCCTAGGTATACGTTCAAATCACACACAAAATCGGAATGAGGCGCGCGTAAATGTAGTTAAATAAAACTTTTGACCATCACTTTGCCGTGTGGCCATTCGCTCTCGCACTGAATTTATTATAATTTTGATATAGGTATTAAATTAAGCTCAACGTAGAACGAATACTTTCAAATAAAACTACGCCAGATTTGACTTATTCATAATGTTAGTATCCATTCATTTCACACGCCCGCCCGGCTATGTAACGCGCGCACGCACGAAATACGTACCTACACAAAGCCGCTTACTTGCCTGCCTGCCTATACTTTTGATCGCTAGTTAGTAAGTTATAACGCAGTTTTGATGTTATTAACAGGCATATTAGGTATGTGTATGAAAATGAATTATAATTATATCATGTACTTATTACATAATTATAAGCGTTAAAATTTTGGAACACCTACATAATAATGTAGGCAAGTGTTAACTTATTGTTTTACTATAATTATAGTAGTTTCATTAGGTACTTTCAAGTAGGTAAGTAATGTAGAATACTAGGCAGGTGTATGTCGGTTGACTTTTGTTAGTTAGTGTCATCGTATAGAAACATTGCGCATCATAATATTGTAGCATTTGAAATTTTTGCGGCCCTGAAAAGGGCCTTTTTTTCACAAATGATGAACAACCGACGCTGTTACGTTGGTGTACGTCAATGTATGCTGCTGACAGCTGCTTAGCCTCCGAAACCGTACAGAGTGCGACCCTGACGCTTCAGAGCGTAGACCACGTCCATGGCGGTGACGGTCTTCCTCTTCGCGTGCTCGGGTGTAGGTGACGGCGTCACGAATCACGTTCTCGAGGAACACCTTCAGCACACCTCTGGTCTCTTCGTAGATCAGACCGGAGATACGCTTCACTCCGCCTCTGCGCGCCAGACGACGGATGGCGGGCTTCGTGATACCCTGGATGTTATCGCGAAGCACTTTCCTGTGACGCTTGGCGCCACCTTTCCCCAGACCTTTTCCTCCCTTGCCGCGACCGGTCATCTTGTTCGGTGAACTGTTGTAGAATACGAATAACACAGAGAGCCGCGAGCGCTGGCGCTAACGGCGTACGACTGGAACCTTTTTTGAACCGCGCGGCACTCTTATATTTATACAAAACTCGAACGATAGCATCGCGCGAGACAGCATGTATACCGATAGAGACGGACCGAGCGACCGAGGGGAACGGAGCGGGGTGAAGAGCAACGATGATGCCGCGTTGGAGTTCGGTAACTATGTATTTGTATTTTTATTTGTGTCAAATGTTTAATATCTATTTACTCACATAATATTATGTATATATTTATTATCATATAATTATTTAATTTGAACGAAAAAAAAAAAAAAAAAAAAAAAAATCATATTATACTGTCGTCATCTAGCTATTGTTTTGTGGTGAGACAGAGAGAAGAAATTACATATATTGGCGTTGTGTTTTTAACCAATGCAATATAATCTATCAATTATTATTCAGGTAATCTAATTATCCTACGACTTTGTTTCTATCAATTAGGTATAATAATATAATTATAGGTAAGTACTTACTTACTTATATTCTTCAACTGATTCTACATTAATCTAAGCATTACTTATATTTATTCATTCCTTGATTATTTGACATCATAAAAGCTACATAGGTATTTATGTTGATAAAAGCCAATACTTTGGTTTAGTAAGATTTTATTCTATATCATAGAGATAGTTAATAGCTGTTACGCCCTGCAGTGTTATCGGTTGTGAAACATGTTAATTTGCATCAATGAATCGTGTGTGGCCCTGAAAAGGGCCTTTTTATGATCAAACAAATCCGGCCGGCGGCGTTGACCAAGAGGGCGAGAGGCCTTCTTAGGCGCGCTCACCACGGATTCTGCGCGCCAATTGGATATCCTTCGGCATGATGGTGACGCGTTTGGCGTGAATCGCGCAAAGGTTGGTATCTTCAAACAGACCGACCAGGTAAGCTTCGCTGGCCTCCTGGAGAGCCATTACAGCGGAGCTCTGGAAACGCAGATCGGTCTTGAAGTCCTGTGCGATTTCACGCACCAGACGCTGGAACGGCAGCTTGCGGATCAGGAGCTCGGTGCTCTTCTGGTAGCGACGGATCTCGCGGAGAGCCACGGTGCCGGGCCTGTAGCGATGGGGCTTCTTCACTCCACCGGTGGCGGGTGCGCTCTTGCGCGCAGCTTTGGTGGCGAGCTGCTTGCGCGGCGCCTTACCACCGGTCGATTTACGGGCAGTCTGCTTGGTACGTGCCATTGTTCACTTGACGAGAGTTAGTGATGAATCAAAGAAGAAAATAACGAGAGCACGAGCGGCGACTACGGTCTGTGCACGAATGTGTAAAACAGCGACACCGCGTCCCGCTTTATTTATACAAAAAAATCTGTGGTACTATCGGACCTCTCGCTCACTCACACGGTTTGCTCCGGTCTCCGGCGGTGCGGGGCGCGGGGTGCAGGGGGGCGTGTGACAGCTCTGGTGTTACGCTTCTCTATACTATCAAGTACCATCATAATAGATGTAGTAAGTAGGTAATTTTACTTTATTTAAAAGCGTGGGGAAAAATAAAAAAAAAAAATGTTCACCATGACGGCATTAAGGGCACAATAAAATTACCTAATATCCTAATTATCGCACGACAATCATCGTCGTGAAGAAACATAATATATGTAACATTCATATTCACTCTTATTTACCTAGTCTACACTCACTTAACTATAATATATCGTTATATTATTCAATTCACCATTTTACTTACTTACCTTTCATCACGTGTATAATTTTATATATTCAATAAATTGTATCGAAATAACAGAAACTCGTACCTGCGTACACATATATATATATATATATATATATATATATATATATATATATATATATATATATATATAGGTAAGGTACCCTCTATTTTAAATACATATAATTATGAATCAATCAAACGTAGATAGTCGTTCATCATAATAAGCCCCATTTATGTGGCGTTTGAGTTTGGAACGTGCAGTGTTCAGATTAGAAACATATAATATTATGTCGCATTAGATATGCATTATAATATAGAAATGTTTTGTGGCCCTGAAAAGGGCCTTTTGTGTGCGCATAGGATCGCACTGTTGGCTAGCAACGTCGCGTCGCTTCGCTCACTTAGAGCTGGTGTATTTGGTGACCGCCTTGGTGCCCTCGCTGACGGCGTGCTTGGCCAGCTCGCCGGGCAGCAGGAGCCTCACGGAGGTCTGCACCTCCCTCGACGTGATCGTGCTGCGCTTGTTGTAGTGTGCGAGACGGGACGCCTCGGCGGCGATGCGCTCGAAGATGTCGTTCACGAACGAGTTCATGATGGACATGGCCTTCGAGGAGATACCGGTGTCCGGGTGGACCTGCTTGAGCACCTTGTAGATGTAGATGGCGTAGCTCTCCTTCCTCTTGTGCTTCTTCTTTCTCTTATCGGTCTTGGAGATGTTCTTCTGAGCCTTGCCGGATTTCTTGGCGGCCTTTCCGCTAGTCTTGGGCGGCATTATTGAATCGTAGATTGAACACGTAAATTAATACTGTACTGCACCGTCGGCTGTCGGCAAGCGAGTGATAATTTTCAGAAAACAAAAACAGACATCTTTGTGTGCCATAAATGAGCGTTCGCTCACCCCGCCGCGAGTGGACCTTTTTCCGTTCCACCAATAGCGATGCAGCGAGGGTTAGACAGAGAAACAATGATACGCGTCACGTTGTCCGTCTCGCTCTCGCCGTAAGTTTTTACTCGGTTGTAAATAGTTCTCCAGCTATAATGTGGTTATTTCTACTTAATTTTTTTTTTTTTTGTAGCATATATATGTATGGTTATTTTCAGTGAGTGCATAAGGTGTACATAAGGTGACGAATTATCGTCAAATATTTTCCAAATTACACGGAAGAGTATTGTCTATGTGAAAAGTGATATTCAATATTATTAACAACTTTTTATCTTTATAATATAGGACCGAACCTCACGATCTGTATGAAAGACTGTCATGATCTCAATTATTTTATGTTAATCGGTGTTGCAAAACAGAACATTTGCCGGTCATTTATTGTTCATTCGTCTACAATGTTGACTAGTAATTTTTCCTTCAAAATACCTACCTACTCGTATTTATTGGAATTAAGCTTTAGCTACACATGCCCAATTGTTAGGTATAGCGGTAGAGTGTCATTTTCAAAGAAACATCCATAAATTGTATTGTACAAAATATGGTAAGAGATATATTGTGGCCCTGAAAAGGGCCTTTTTATGCGCAAAATAAAATGTGCACAGCGTAGCATCAGCAAGCGGCCAGCTCAGCCAGCCACCTTACGCTTTCTTCTCGGTCTTCTTGGGCAGGAGCACGGCCTGGATGTTGGGCAGCACACCTCCCTGTGCGATCGTCACGCCGGAGAGCAGCTTGTTCAACTCTTCGTCGTTCCTGATCGCCAATTGCAAATGACGCGGGATGATCCTGGTCTTCTTGTTGTCCCTGGCTGCGTTGCCGGCCAACTCGAGCACCTCAGCGGCGAGATATTCCATCACGGCGGCGAGGTAAACGGGCGCTCCGGCACCGACGCGCTCGGCATAGTTGCCGTTACGCAGAAGACGATGAATACGACCGACGGGGAATTGTAGTCCG
This sequence comes from Hypomecis punctinalis, assembly GCA_949316475.1. Classification (NCBI taxonomy): domain Eukaryota; kingdom Metazoa; phylum Arthropoda; class Insecta; order Lepidoptera; family Geometridae; genus Hypomecis; species Hypomecis punctinalis. The sequence continues at coordinate 7,385,595 of OX438822.1, forward strand.
GCACGGTTGGAGCGAGACTTTGCCTTTCCCTTAACTTTTCCACCTTTGCCGCGTCCAGACATGTTGATTGAGTGAGAGTTAATTTACTAACAGTATAAATCAAGCACCGTACCGCGTGAGCGTGCACAGCAGACTATTCTCAAAACGCGTTCAATTTCTATATTTATAATCGCGCCCCACTCCGGCGCGACTGTAACGCCACGACGAGTGCCGTTATTCGGCGCGCGCATATCTGAAGCGGGCTCGATTAACAACAATAAATGCATAATTTTTCTATTTAATATTAGTCATAATTTTTGTTTTGTAAAATGTACACAATAATAAAATAATCATAATTCATTAATGATGTACGAGTATGTATGTATAATTTCAGGTGTGAGGTGAAAGAAACATCGACATCGATTCGAGCGAGCTGTTGTGCATGAAGAACGTGAGTATTGAAGTAAGTATGTAACTAATGGTAATTATATACCTACCTACCTGTTGTTCATGTTGTTGTAGGTCATGAGATGAGTCGGGCAGTCGGGCGATACTACCGAGTATTATAATATTATGTACATACTGTTGTAGTACATAAGGCTACTACTACTATGGATTCTGCCAAACAACTGTTGTGTGACGCTCGTACGGTGCTTTATTAGCTGTTTGTGGTGCAATGCAATGCATGCACTATATATACCTACTGAAAGAAGATACATCCGTCATACTCACCTCTACATACATACACCTGAAGGGAATACCTAATCGTGTGTGTGTTAGTTTTTGGAGAAACATAGTGGGCGCGCGATGCGCTCTTGAATGATATGTTAGCCCTGAAAAGGGCTTTTTGGTCGCGAGGCGAGGAGGATCTTGCGCCCCCCTCGCACAAGCAGTATCGGGCAGCATGGCATGGCATGGCATGGCATGGCAAGACAAGTGAAGGTGCGGGCGCGGCGTTCGTGCGTGCGTACGAGCGAGGCTGCTCTCCACAATCCACAATGCAATGAGTGGAGATGGAGAGAGACACGACACCGTGGCACACACAACACAACACAACACCATTGCAACCAACACACTGTGTCCATGCATGCACTTACCGCACCGATTACTTCTTGGAGGCGGACGCCTTCTTGGTGGCAGCCTTCGATTTGGGAGTGGCCGCGGCTCTCTTCGGTTTGGGCGCTTTCGGCTTCTTGGTCGGAGGCCTGGCGGTCTTTTTGGCTTTCGGAGCGGCGGCGCTTTTTCCCTTGGCGGGCGTGGACGCGGCGGCCTTCTTCGCGGCGGCGGGCTTCTTCTTGGCGGCGGCGGCCTTCTTGTCCTTCGTCGCGGCCGAGGCCTTCGACTTTGCGGGCGAAGCGGCGGCGGTGGCGGCGGCCTTCCTGCCTCTGCCGGCGGCGGGCGCCGAGGCGGCCGCCTTCTTCGTCTTGGCGGCGGCGCTCTCCTTCGCGGCGGATCTGCCTGTCGCCTTGGCAGCGGCGGGTTTCTTCGCGGACGAAGACTTCGACTCGAGCTTGAAACTGCCCGATGCACCCTTGCCCTTGGTCTGAATGAGCGCGCCCGACTCGACGGCGCTCTTCAGATACTTCCTGATGAACGGCGCCAATTTCTCGGAGTCCACCTTGTACTGGGCCGCGATGTATTTCTTGATGGCCTTCAGCGAGGATCCGCTGCGCTCCTTCAGCTCCTTGATTGCGTTGTTCACCATTTCGGAGGTCTTCGGGTGCGTCGGCTTCGCCTTGGGCTTCTTCGCGCCGCCGGCGGCGGCGGACGCCTTCGGCTTCTTCGCGGGCGTCGCTGGTGCGGGAGCCTCTGCAGCTACGGCGGTGTCGGCCATTTTTTTTAAATTTAGGGTTTATATATGAACACTCAAAAATAGAGAAACTCAAGTAATTATCGAGTTAAACCTTGTTTTAACAATAATAAAAAAATAATGGCTTTTTTCTTTATGGGTTCTTCTCCCCCCGTGTTTGGCGGGAGTGAGGATTCCAACTCGAGCGGGAGCTCTTTTTGGAGGCTGGACGCCTCGGCCTCTCTGGGCCGAGGGGCGATGTTTGGAGGGTGCGAGTACCCTTCCCAGTCCGCGAGGACGGGCGGCTTCTCTCAGCACCCTCGTTAGCCGTTACGTGGCCATTGCTGGCCATCTTGGCTTGGCATCATGTGGGCCATCTTATGGCGTGGTGGTGTCGAGGATTGGAGTCTTCACGACCTGCACTAACCAGGTGCAGGCGGCATCTCTTCCTCCTCGACTGGGTGACGTGACGCACGTCGGGTCCGGTGGCTCGTCCGTACAGATGAACGCAGCTTCGAATGGTCAGTCTGGGAGTTACACTCGACCAAGACCGACTGAAGCGCGGAGCGGGGCTCTCTCGATCTGTCGGTGGTTTGTAGCGATGCGGATGGGGAGTGGGATCGCTAGCCCGGCTCAAGCGCGCCGCCGCGCGAGCCAGGCATCACGTCTCTAACATCCCCTTATAACTCGGTCGTCGAACACGTTGGTCGACAACGAAGGTTGGGCGGCGTCGAGCTCACGCCAGGGCGGAGCGACGCCCACCCGTGGTTTTCTTGGTATTGCCACAGTAGTGGCTGGCATCGATAGGTAATGGTGCGGACTCGCGTAGCGGCAGAGTCCGGTACGGCCGCGCGTCGCCTAGGCGACAGCAGCGGCGCGTTGGCTGGACTTCACGACGCTTGGACGTCGTGAGATGGGGTCAGGTGTTGCGCGATGCGCGTGGTCATTCCGATGAGTACGCGCCCCGATCGAAATCAGAGGCGCGTTGTCTTGGTTGGTAGTAGGCGGCCGGCTCTACGCCCACTCTGTGCAGCGTACATGAGTTGGCGGAGCGGGTCGCGCCGCCGTCGCTTCGGGTCGGTTGCTCCTCGGTCGCTGCGCAGACAGCCGTGTAGAGGCAAAACGGGGTCCGCGTCAGTCGTCCATGGAGGCGTCCCTCATCGCGTCGGCGGGGTGCAGCCTGGATTACTCACAGGCCGCGGGTTTGACATATCTGGTAGTGGCGGCCGGCTTCAGGCCACTCTGTGGGGCGTACATGAGTTGGCGGAGCGGGCCGCGCCGCCGTCGCTTCGGATCGTCTGCTTCTTGGTAGTCGCGCGCTGCGTCACCGTCTAGCCCAACGGGAGCGGCGCGACTTGCTAGATGTCTCTGCTTCGGCGGGGGGTGGGGGGGGTGTCTAGCACCCGCCCCTGGATTCAATGAGGGTCAGTCCGGGTTGGTCGGGGGAGGCGAACCTCAACCCCGATGTCTGGTATTGATGCGGCGCGTCTCGAAGTCGTCGCTTCGCCCGCGGGCCGGAGGGTTTCCCTCCCGAGGTGTGCACTCCGTCGGGGTGGGGAGCCTTGCGGCCCTCAGGCAAGGCAAGGGCTGACGATGGCGCGCCGGGGCGCCGGGTGAGCAAGCTCGAACCCGGCGCTGGATGTCTTGATGATAATGCGTAGGCGCGGAGTAAACTCGACGCGCCTACAGTGGTTTCAGTGCGGTTGGAGGGGCGGCGACGCTCGTTCCGGCGAGCGCGATGCCCGGGCCCGGGCCTCGGCGGGTCGGCGGCTTAATCGCCGCTCCTCGGTGGTCTACAAGTGGTGACCGCGGCTGTGTCAACATCGCATCATGCGATGTTAGTGCAGCAGGCGGTCGCGTCTTGCGCAGCGCGATGTTGGCGGTGCTGGTGCGTGGCGGCCGCGGCGACTCGGCTCGACGTCGCTAGCAGACGGAGCCAGTCGCGGTCGGCGGCGCACGCGTGGCTTGCGTTTTTCTGCAGGCGCTCGATCGTTGCGGGGCGGGGGGGGGCCCGCGAGGACCCGACCCCCGCCCGTGGTCGCGGTTTGCAGAAAGACTGTGAGCCTCAGTGACTGGGAGCAGCGGAGCTCAAAAACCAGCCAAGGCAGGCTCAAAATAATAATCGTAATCGTGGCTCTTCTCCTCCTGTCCCTTGAAGAGGGTACATAGGAGTCAGGAGACCGGCTTCGAGGCGAACCTCCTTACCGGGGCTGGACGCTACACCACATGGGGTGTAGGGCAATGAAAGGGAGGGCGCGAGTACCCGATCCCGACCGCGAGGTCGGGCGGCATCTCTCAGCGCCCTCGCCCCGCCATTCTGGCAGACGTCATCTGCCGTTCTTGGCTTAGGTTAAATGAGTTTAAATTTAAATTTATCATCTACTGATATTAGGTTGCAATGCATCTAGGATTCGGAGTCCTCACGACCTGCACAATGCAAATGCAGGCGGCATCTCCTCCTCTTCGATGTGGTGACGTGACGCACGTCGGGTCCGGTGGCTTGTCCGTACAGTGAACGCAGCTTCGAATGGTCAGTCCGGGAGTTACACTCGACCAAGACCGACTGAAGCGCGGAGCGGGGCTCTCTCGAACTGTCGGGGCTTGCAGCGATGCGGATGGGGAGTGGGATCGCTAGCCCGGCTCAAGCGCGCCGCCGCGCGCGAGCCAGGCATCGCGTCTCTAACATCCCCTTGGGTTGCGGTCGTCGAGCGCGTTGGTCGACGACAATGCGTGAGCGGCGTCGGGCTCACCGCGTAAGGCGGGAGCGACGCCTACTCGGGCTGGTCCGTGCGCGCCTCTAGGCGCAGGCTTCAGTTTGGTTGGGGTGCGGACTCGCGTTGAGGCAGAGTCCGGTACGGCCGCGCGTCACCTAGGTGACAGCAGCGGCTGGGTTGAATGCATCGCGACGCTTGGGCGTCGCGAGATGGGGTCCGGTGAGGCGCGATGCGCGTGGTCAGTCCAGTAAACGCGCCCCGATCGAGATCAAGAGGCGCGTGGTCGTGTCAGGTGGTAGGCGGCCGGCTTCGCACACACTCTGTGTAGGGTACACGAGTTGGCGGAGCGGGCCGCGGCGGGGTTGCTTCGGGAGCGAAACATCAGCAGTCCCTCAGCGTCAGTCCAAGTCGGCTAGGCGCCGTGTGCGCTTGGGCCGATGGGGTGGGGGGGTGTCTTGCACCCGCCCCTGGAATCAATGGGGGTCAATCCGGGGTCGGGGGAGGCGAACCTCACCCCGATGTTGACTTCGAAATGCGGCGCGTCTTGGTGGTCTTCGTTTCGGCCGAGGGCCGGTGGGTTTCGTGCCCGATGGCGTGCACTCCGTCGGGTCGCGAGCCATGCGGCTCTCAGTCGAAGCAAGGGTGTTCAATGGCGCGCCGGTGCGCCGGGCGAGCGGCCGATAGTGTTATTCGTTAGAAACGGCTGGGGGTGGCCGCTCTAGCCCGGCGCTGGTTGTCTTGCAGGTGAAAAATCTCAGCGACACGGAGCAAGCTCGACGCGTCGCTGAAGTGGTTGCAGTGTGGTGGGGTTGGCGGTGCTCGTTCCGGGGGTGGTGCGCGCCCGGGCGCGACAGCCGGCGGCGTGATCGCTCCCCACAAAAGATTAAGCCAGGGCGGCCGCGGCTAGGTCGACATTTGCGGGGCAAATGTCAGGTCAGCAGGCGGCCGAAGCTGGGGCACGGGGCTCACGATGGGCTCGGTGCATGGGCGCGGCGCGCCGGGTCCACCCGCTCGACGTCGCTAGCAGACGGAGCGGGCACGCGGTCGGCGGCGCACGCGAGGACGCGTCTTTCTTTCGGCGCTCGATCGCTGCGGGGGTGGGGGGGGGCCCGCGAGGACCCGACCCCCGCCCGTGGTCGCGGTTGAAAGAAGGACTGTAGGCCTCCTGTGGCTGGGAGCAGCGGAGCTCGAGACCAGCCAAGGCAGGCCCGTCAAAATAATGGCGCTGCCGTATAGGGGGTATAGTTTGGAAACTTTACCGTAAAGAGAACACCACAGTCTAGAGACGATTTCTCGTAACAACGCTCGTGAGTTTTCACTAACATCAGTCTCATTAAATAGTATTTTTTCATCATTTTAATATTGAACCGCGCGGCTGACACTTTTCTAGTGCTACATTTTGAACGTGACCGTACGCTTGACATACTAGATCGAGCCTAATCTGTACACATGAAGCGATAGAGGGATTAATTCGCACCACCCGGGTCGCCGAGTAGCTCGGGTCATGTTTAAAATTGTATTTTCTCTCTCTATAAAATCTATTGATTTCTTTCTTTTTCCACGATATTTAAACCTCAAAGATATCGTTTTTATTATATAACATAAAAACAGTTAAAATTTTCTCGTTTTAATAGTGTAAAACGATCGATTTTTTGATGCTCGTAAAACAGCTTCAACAGTTTCGTACGAACAGTTCAGCGCGATGCCATACCTTCGAACTGGATAGACGCATTAATTTTTCTTACATTAATTTAGTATTGTGTTTTAGTTTAAACTCTATAAATTTGTATAATGTGCTATTCACATAGTGCACAATATTAGAAATGTCAAGGGCCTAGGTATACGTTCAAATCACACACAAAATCGGAATGAGGCGCGCGTAAATGTAGTTAAATAAAACTTTTGACCATCACTTTGCCGTGTGGCCATTCGCTCTCGCACTGAATTTATTATAATTTTGATATAGGTATTAAATTAAGCTCAACGTAGAACGAATACTTTCAAATAAAACTACGCCAGATTTGACTTATTCATAATGTTAGTATCCATTCATTTCACACGCCCGCCCGGCTATGTAACGCGCGCACGCACGAAATACGTACCTACACAAAGCCGCTTACTTGCCTGCCTGCCTATACTTTTGATCGCTAGTTAGTAAGTTATAACGCAGTTTTGATGTTATTAACAGGCATATTAGGTATGTGTATGAAAATGAATTATAATTATATCATGTACTTATTACATAATTATAAGCGTTAAAATTTTGGAACACCTACATAATAATGTAGGCAAGTGTTAACTTATTGTTTTACTATAATTATAGTAGTTTCATTAGGTACTTTCAAGTAGGTAAGTAATGTAGAATACTAGGCAGGTGTATGTCGGTTGACTTTTGTTAGTTAGTGTCATCGTATAGAAACATTGCGCATCATAATATTGTAGCATTTGAAATTTTTGCGGCCCTGAAAAGGGCCTTTTTTTCACAAATGATGAACAACCGACGCTGTTACGTTGGTGTACGTCAATGTATGCTGCTGACAGCTGCTTAGCCTCCGAAACCGTACAGAGTGCGACCCTGACGCTTCAGAGCGTAGACCACGTCCATGGCGGTGACGGTCTTCCTCTTCGCGTGCTCGGTGTAGGTGACGGCGTCACGAATCACGTTCTCGAGGAACACCTTCAGCACACCTCTGGTCTCTTCGTAGATCAGACCGGAGATACGCTTCACTCCGCCTCTGCGCGCCAGACGACGGATGGCGGGCTTCGTGATACCCTGGATGTTATCGCGAAGCACTTTCCTGTGACGCTTGGCGCCACCTTTCCCCAGACCTTTTCCTCCCTTGCCGCGACCGGTCATCTTGTTCGGTGAACTGTTGTAGAATACGAATAACACAGAGAGCCGCGAGCGCTGGCGCTAACGGCGTACGACTGGAACCTTTTTTGAACCGCGCGGCACTCTTATATTTATACAAAACTCGAACGATAGCATCGCGCGAGACAGCATGTATACCGATAGAGACGGACCGAGCGACCGAGGGGAACGGAGCGGGGTGAAGAGCAACGATGATGCCGCGTTGGAGTTCGGTAACTATGTATTTGTATTTTTATTTGTGTCAAATGTTTAATATCTATTTACTCACATAATATTATGTATATATTTATTATCATATAATTATTTAATTTGAACGAAAAAAAAAAAAAAAAAAAAAAAAATCATATTATACTGTCGTCATCTAGCTATTGTTTTGTGGTGAGACAGAGAGAAGAAATTACATATATTGGCGTTGTGTTTTTAACCAATGCAATATAATCTATCAATTATTATTCAGGTAATCTAATTATCCTACGACTTTGTTTCTATCAATTAGGTATAATAATATAATTATAGGTAAGTACTTACTTACTTATATTCTTCAACTGATTCTACATTAATCTAAGCATTACTTATATTTATTCATTCCTTGATTATTTGACATCATAAAAGCTACATAGGTATTTATGTTGATAAAAGCCAATACTTTGGTTTAGTAAGATTTTATTCTATATCATAGAGATAGTTAATAGCTGTTACGCCCTGCAGTGTTATCGGTTGTGAAACATGTTAATTTGCATCAATGAATCGTGTGTGGCCCTGAAAAGGGCCTTTTTATGATCAAACAAATCCGGCCGGCGGCGTTGACCAAGAGGGCGAGAGGCCTTCTTAGGCGCGCTCACCACGGATTCTGCGCGCCAATTGGATATCCTTCGGCATGATGGTGACGCGTTTGGCGTGAATCGCGCAAAGGTTGGTATCTTCAAACAGACCGACCAGGTAAGCTTCGCTGGCCTCCTGGAGAGCCATTACAGCGGAGCTCTGGAAACGCAGATCGGTCTTGAAGTCCTGTGCGATTTCACGCACCAGACGCTGGAACGGCAGCTTGCGGATCAGGAGCTCGGTGCTCTTCTGGTAGCGACGGATCTCGCGGAGAGCCACGGTGCCGGGCCTGTAGCGATGGGGCTTCTTCACTCCACCGGTGGCGGGTGCGCTCTTGCGCGCAGCTTTGGTGGCGAGCTGCTTGCGCGGCGCCTTACCACCGGTCGATTTACGGGCAGTCTGCTTGGTACGTGCCATTGTTCACTTGACGAGAGTTAGTGATGAATCAAAGAAGAAAATAACGAGAGCACGAGCGGCGACTACGGTCTGTGCACGAATGTGTAAAACAGCGACACCGCGTCCCGCTTTATTTATACAAAAAAATCTGTGGTACTATCGGACCTCTCGCTCACTCACACGGTTTGCTCCGGTCTCCGGCGGTGCGGGGCGCGGGGTGCAGGGGGGCGTGTGACAGCTCTGGTGTTACGCTTCTCTATACTATCAAGTACCATCATAATAGATGTAGTAAGTAGGTAATTTTACTTTATTTAAAAGCGTGGGGAAAAATAAAAAAAAAAAATGTTCACCATGACGGCATTAAGGGCACAATAAAATTACCTAATATCCTAATTATCGCACGACAATCATCGTCGTGAAGAAACATAATATATGTAACATTCATATTCACTCTTATTTACCTAGTCTACACTCACTTAACTATAATATATCGTTATATTATTCAATTCACCATTTTACTTACTTACCTTTCATCACGTGTATAATTTTATATATTCAATAAATTGTATCGAAATAACAGAAACTCGTACCTGCGTACACTATATATATATATATATATATATATATATATATATATATATATATATATATATATAGGTAAGGTACCCTCTATTTTAAATACATATAATTATGAATCAATCAAACGTAGATAGTCGTTCATCATAATAAGCCCCATTTATGTGGCGTTTGAGTTTGGAACGTGCAGTGTTCAGATTAGAAACATATAATATTATGTCGCATTAGATATGCATTATAATATAGAAATGTTTTGTGGCCCTGAAAAGGGCCTTTTGTGTGCGCATAGGATCGCACTGTTGGCTAGCAACGTCGCGTCGCTTCGCTCACTTAGAGCTGGTGTATTTGGTGACCGCCTTGGTGCCCTCGCTGACGGCGTGCTTGGCCAGCTCGCCGGGCAGCAGGAGCCTCACGGAGGTCTGCACCTCCCTCGACGTGATCGTGCTGCGCTTGTTGTAGTGTGCGAGACGGGACGCCTCGGCGGCGATGCGCTCGAAGATGTCGTTCACGAACGAGTTCATGATGGACATGGCCTTCGAGGAGATACCGGTGTCCGGGTGGACCTGCTTGAGCACCTTGTAGATGTAGATGGCGTAGCTCTCCTTCCTCTTGTGCTTCTTCTTTCTCTTATCGGTCTTGGAGATGTTCTTCTGAGCCTTGCCGGATTTCTTGGCGGCCTTTCCGCTAGTCTTGGGCGGCATTATTGAATCGTAGATTGAACACGTAAATTAATACTGTACTGCACCGTCGGCTGTCGGCAAGCGAGTGATAATTTTCAGAAAACAAAAACAGACATCTTTGTGTGCCATAAATGAGCGTTCGCTCACCCCGCCGCGAGTGGACCTTTTTCCGTTCCACCAATAGCGATGCAGCGAGGGTTAGACAGAGAAACAATGATACGCGTCACGTTGTCCGTCTCGCTCTCGCCGTAAGTTTTTACTCGGTTGTAAATAGTTCTCCAGCTATAATGTGGTTATTTCTACTTAATTTTTTTTTTTTTTGTAGCATATATATGTATGGTTATTTTCAGTGAGTGCATAAGGTGTACATAAGGTGACGAATTATCGTCAAATATTTTCCAAATTACACGGAAGAGTATTGTCTATGTGAAAAGTGATATTCAATATTATTAACAACTTTTTATCTTTATAATATAGGACCGAACCTCACGATCTGTATGAAAGACTGTCATGATCTCAATTATTTTATGTTAATCGGTGTTGCAAAACAGAACATTTGCCGGTCATTTATTGTTCATTCGTCTACAATGTTGACTAGTAATTTTTCCTTCAAAATACCTACCTACTCGTATTTATTGGAATTAAGCTTTAGCTACACATGCCCAATTGTTAGGTATAGCGGTAGAGTGTCATTTTCAAAGAAACATCCATAAATTGTATTGTACAAAATATGGTAAGAGATATATTGTGGCCCTGAAAAGGGCCTTTTTATGCGCAAAATAAAATGTGCACAGCGTAGCATCAGCAAGCGGCCAGCTCAGCCAGCCACCTTACGCTTTCTTCTCGGTCTTCTTGGGCAGGAGCACGGCCTGGATGTTGGGCAGCACACCTCCCTGTGCGATCGTCACGCCGGAGAGCAGCTTGTTCAACTCTTCGTCGTTCCTGATCGCCAATTGCAAATGACGCGGGATGATCCTGGTCTTCTTGTTGTCCCTGGCTGCGTTGCCGGCCAACTCGAGCACCTCAGCGGCGAGATATTCCATCACGGCGGCGAGGTAAACGGGCGCTCCGGCACCGACGCGCTCGGCATAGTTGCCGTTACGCAGAAGACGATGAATACGACCGACGGGGAATTGTAGTCCGGCACGGTTGGAGCGAGACTTTGCCTTTCCCTTAACTTTTCCACCTTTGCCGCGTCCAGACATGTTGATTGAGTGAGAGTTAATTTACTAACAGTATAAATCAAGCACCGTACCGCGTGAGCGTGCACAGCAGACTATTCTCAAAACGCGTTCAATTTCTATATTTATAATCGCGCCCCACTCCGGCGCGACTGTAACGCCACGACGAGTGCCGTTATTCGGCGCGCGCATATCTGAAGCGGGCTCGATTAACAACAATAAATGCATAATTTTTCTATTTAATATTAGTCATAATTTTTGTTTTGTAAAATGTACACAATAATAAAATAATCATAATTCATTAATGATGTACGAGTATGTATGTATAATTTCAGGTGTGAGGTGAAAGAAACATCGACATCGATTCGAGCGAGCTGTTGTGCATGAAGAACGTGAGTATTGAAGTAAGTATGTAACTAATGGTAATTATATACCTACCTACCTGTTGTTCATGTTGTTGTAGGTCATGAGATGAGTCGGGCAGTCGGGCGATACTACCGAGTATTATAATATTATGTACATACTGTTGTAGTACATAAGGCTACTACTACTATGGATTCTGCCAAACAACTGTTGTGTGACGCTCGTACGGTGCTTTATTAGCTGTTTGTGGTGCAATGCAATGCATGCACTATATATACCTACTGAAAGAAGATACATCCGTCATACTCACCTCTACATACATACACCTGAAGGGAATACCTAATCGTGTGTGTGTTAGTTTTTGGAGAAACATAGTGGGCGCGCGATGCGCTCTTGAATGATATGTTAGCCCTGAAAAGGGCTTTTTGGTCGCGAGGCGAGGAGGATCTTGCGCCCCCCTCGCACAAGCAGTATCGGGCAGCATGGCATGGCATGGCATGGCATGGCAAGACAAGTGAAGGTGCGGGCGCGGCGTTCGTGCGTGCGTACGAGCGAGGCTGCTCTCCACAATCCACAATGCAATGAGTGGAGATGGAGAGAGACACGACACCGTGGCACACACAACACAACACAACACCATTGCAACCAACACACTGTGTCCATGCATGCACTTACCGCACCGATTACTTCTTGGAGGCGGACGCCTTCTTGGTGGCAGCCTTCGATTTGGGAGTGGCCGCGGCTCTCTTCGGTTTGGGCGCTTTCGGCTTCTTGGTCGGAGGCCTGGCGGTCTTTTTGGCTTTCGGAGCGGCGGCGCTTTTTCCCTTGGCGGGCGTGGACGCGGCGGCCTTCTTCGCGGCGGCGGGCTTCTTCTTGGCGGCGGCGGCCTTCTTGTCCTTCGTCGCGGCCGAGGCCTTCGACTTTGCGGGCGAAGCGGCGGCGGTGGCGGCGGCCTTCCTGCCTCTGCCGGCGGCGGGCGCCGAGGCGGCCGCCTTCTTCGTCTTGGCGGCGGCGCTCTCCTTCGCGGCGGATCTGCCTGTCGCCTTGGCAGCGGCGGGTTTCTTCGCGGACGAAGACTTCGACTCGAGCTTGAAACTGCCCGATGCACCCTTGCCCTTGGTCTGAATGAGCGCGCCCGACTCGACGGCGCTCTTCAGATACTTCCTGATGAACGGCGCCAATTTCTCGGAGTCCACCTTGTACTGGGCCGCGATGTATTTCTTGATGGCCTTCAGCGAGGATCCGCTGCGCTCCTTCAGCTCCTTGATTGCGTTGTTCACCATTTCGGAGGTCTTCGGGTGCGTCGGCTTCGCCTTGGGCTTCTTCGCGCCGCCGGCGGCGGCGGACGCCTTCGGCTTCTTCGCGGGCGTCGCTGGTGCGGGAGCCTCTGCAGCTACGGCGGTGTCGGCCATTTTTTTTAAATTTAGGGTTTATATATGAACACTCAAAAATAGAGAAACTCAAGTAATTATCGAGTTAAACCTTGTTTTAACAATAATAAAAAAATAATGGCGCTGCCGTATAGGGGGTATAGTTTGGAAACTTTACCGTAAAGAGAACACCACAGTCTAGAGACGATTTCTCGTAACAACGCTCGTGAGTTTTCACTAACATCAGTCTCATTAAATAGTATTTTTTCATCATTTTAATATTGAACCGCGCGGCTGACACTTTTCTAGTGCTACATTTTGAACGTGACCGTACGCTTGACATACTAGATCGAGCCTAATCTGTACACATGAAGCGATAGAGGGATTAATTCGCACCACCCGGGTCGCCGAGTAGCTCGGGTCATGTTTAAAATTGTATTTTCTCTATAAAATCTATTGATTTCTTTCTTTTTCCACGATATTTAAACCTCAAAGATATCGTTTTTATTATATAACATAAAAACAGTTAAAATTTTCTCGTTTTAATAGTGTAAAACGATCGATTTTTTGATGCTCGTAAAACAGCTTCAACAGTTTCGTACGAACAGTTCAGCGCGATGCCATACCTTCGAACTGGATAGACGCATTAATTTTTCTTACATTAATTTAGTATTGTGTTTTAGTTTAAACTCTATAAATTTGTATAATGTGCTATTCACATAGTGCACAATATTAGAAATGTCAAGGGCCTAGGTATACGTTCAAATCACACACAAAATCGGAATGAGGCGCGCGTAAATGTAGTTAAATAAAACTTTTGACCATCACTTTGCCGTGTGGCCATTCGCTCTCGCACTGAATTTATTATAATTTTGATATAGGTATTAAATTAAGCTCAACGTAGAACGAATACTTTCAAATAAAACTACGCCAGATTTGACTTATTCATAATGTTAGTATCCATTCATTTCACACGCCCGCCCGGCTATGTAACGCGCGCACGCACGAAATACGTACCTACACAAAGCCGCTTACTTGCCTGCCTGCCTATACTTTTGATCGCTAGTTAGTAAGTTATAACGCAGTTTTGATGTTATTAACAGGCATATTAGGTATGTGTATGAAAATGAATTATAATTATATCATGTACTTATTACATAATTATAAGCGTTAAAATTTTGGAACACCTACATAATAATGTAGGCAAGTGTTAACTTATTGTTTTACTATAATTATAGTAGTTTCATTAGGTACTTTCAAGTAGGTAAGTAATGTAGAATACTAGGCAGGTGTATGTCGGTTGACTTTTGTTAGTTAGTGTCATCGTATAGAAACATTGCGCATCATAATATTGTAGCATTTGAAATTTTTGCGGCCCTGAAAAGGGCCTTTTTTTCACAAATGATGAACAACCGACGCTGTTACGTTGGTGTACGTCAATGTATGCTGCTGACAGCTGCTTAGCCTCCGAAACCGTACAGAGTGCGACCCTGACGCTTCAGAGCGTAGACCACGTCCATGGCGGTGACGGTCTTCCTCTTCGCGTGCTCGGTGTAGGTGACGGCGTCACGAATCACGTTCTCGAGGAACACCTTCAGCACACCTCTGGTCTCTTCGTAGATCAGACCGGAGATACGCTTCACTCCGCCTCTGCGCGCCAGACGACGGATGGCGGGCTTCGTGATACCCTGGATGTTATCGCGAAGCACTTTCCTGTGACGCTTGGCGCCACCTTTCCCCAGACCTTTTCCTCCCTTGCCGCGACCGGTCATCTTGTTCGGTGAACTGTTGTAGAATACGAATAACACAGAGAGCCGCGAGCGCTGGCGCTAACGGCGTACGACTGGAACCTTTTTTGAACCGCGCGGCACTCTTATATTTATACAAAACTCGAACGATAGCATCGCGCGAGACAGCATGTATACCGATAGAGACGGACCGAGCGACCGAGGGGAACGGAGCGGGGTGAAGAGCAACGATGATGCCGCGTTGGAGTTCGGTAACTATGTATTTGTATTTTTATTTGTGTCAAATGTTTAATATCTATTTACTCACATAATATTATGTATATATTTATTATCATATAATTATTTAATTTGAACGAAAAAAAAAAAAAAAAAAAAAAAAATCATATTATACTGTCGTCATCTAGCTATTGTTTTGTGGTGAGACAGAGAGAAGAAATTACATATATTGGCGTTGTGTTTTTAACCAATGCAATATAATCTATCAATTATTATTCAGGTAATCTAATTATCCTACGACTTTGTTTCTATCAATTAGGTATAATAATATAATTATAGGTAAGTACTTACTTACTTATATTCTTCAACTGATTCTACATTAATCTAAGCATTACTTATATTTATTCATTCCTTGATTATTTGACATCATAAAAGCTACATAGGTATTTATGTTGATAAAAGCCAATACTTTGGTTTAGTAAGATTTTATTCTATATCATAGAGATAGTTAATAGCTGTTACGCCCTGCAGTGTTATCGGTTGTGAAACATGTTAATTTGCATCAATGAATCGTGTGTGGCCCTGAAAAGGGCCTTTTTATGATCAAACAAATCCGGCCGGCGGCGTTGACCAAGAGGGCGAGAGGCCTTCTTAGGCGCGCTCACCACGGATTCTGCGCGCCAATTGGATATCCTTCGGCATGATGGTGACGCGTTTGGCGTGAATCGCGCAAAGGTTGGTATCTTCAAACAGACCGACCAGGTAAGCTTCGCTGGCCTCCTGGAGAGCCATTACAGCGGAGCTCTGGAAACGCAGATCGGTCTTGAAGTCCTGTGCGATTTCACGCACCAGACGCTGGAACGGCAGCTTGCGGATCAGGAGCTCGGTGCTCTTCTGGTAGCGACGGATCTCGCGGAGAGCCACGGTGCCGGGCCTGTAGCGATGGGGCTTCTTCACTCCACCGGTGGCGGGTGCGCTCTTGCGCGCAGCTTTGGTGGCGAGCTGCTTGCGCGGCGCCTTACCACCGGTCGATTTACGGGCAGTCTGCTTGGTACGTGCCATTGTTCACTTGACGAGAGTTAGTGATGAATCAAAGAAGAAAATAACGAGAGCACGAGCGGCGACTACGGTCTGTGCACGAATGTGTAAAACAGCGACACCGCGTCCCGCTTTATTTATACAAAAAAATCTGTGGTACTATCGGACCTCTCGCTCACTCACACGGTTTGCTCCGGTCTCCGGCGGTGCGGGGCGCGGGGTGCAGGGGGGCGTGTGACAGCTCTGGTGTTACGCTTCTCTATACTATCAAGTACCATCATAATAGATGTAGTAAGTAGGTAATTTTACTTTATTTAAAAGCGTGGGGAAAAATAAAAAAAAAAAAATGTTCACCATGACGGCATTAAGGGCACAATAAAATTACCTAATATCCTAATTATCGCACGACAATCATCGTCGTGAAGAAACATAATATATGTAACATTCATATTCACTCTTATTTACCTAGTCTACACTCACTTAACTATAATATATCGTTATATTATTCAATTCACCATTTTACTTACTTACCTTTCATCACGTGTATAATTTTATATATTCAATAAATTGTATCGAAATAACAGAAACTCGTACCTGCGTACACATTATATATATATATATATATATATATATATATATATATATATATATATATATATATATATATATATATATATATATATATATATATATATATATATAGGTAAGGTACCCTCTATTTTAAATACATATAATTATTAGTGATGTGCTAAATCGATTACTAATAATCGATTAATCGACTATTTAGTTAATCGACCGTAATCGATTATCATTGGAATGATCGATAGTTATCGATTTTTTCTGACAGTGACATTAAAAATTAGCTTTTATCGTTCAATCTATCCCAACCTTAAATAATAAATCTGTGAGAGGGACTTCCCAAGTAAAATACCATACGCTATACGGTTTATATTTACATTCAAAACGTTCAGTGGTAAAACTGGGGATTCCCCATATAAAATGCCTGCATTTTTCTTTTTTACTATAGGGACTTTCTTATATAAATGTTTCATTTCTATTAGGGGTTTTCCCAATCTACTTTTGAGTAGACAAATTCAAATTTTACAAGTTTATTTACCGCCAAACATAAGAAAGTCCTCGAGAGTGTTAGACGTGCGTAATATTAAAATTTATTTAAAGTGCTTAACGTTTATTTTGGAATGAAGCGACGTGAGAGTTCTAGTTACGTGTGGGCACATTTTACGAAATCGAATCAAGAAGCATCATGTAATCTGTGTAATAAGACTCTCAAATTCTGCGGGAACACGACAAATCTTCGTGAACACCTGAAACGCATTCATTTACTTGAAGATGAGAGGCCTTCCACAAACAAAAATACCGACCAACCTGAAACGACGACGAAAGACGAAGTCGAGCCTAGGACCAAAAAGTTTAAACAATGTACATTGTCTACAACAATAGTCACAAGGCAACTTAGTCAGAATCAGAGAAATAATATTGACACTGCTCTTTTGCAAATGATTTGTGAAGATTTCCAACCACTGCAGATAGTAGAAAATACAGGATTTTTAAAATTTATAAAGACATTGCAAAAAGAAATTACTGGAGTTGATACAATTTACGAACCTCCAAGCAGAAAATGTTTGACTCAATCTATCTTGTGTAAATATTATGAAAAAGGATGTACACGAATAAAAGAAATTTTAAGTACTATAGAATTCTTGGCTATCACAACAGACATATGGACATCTGATTCAAATAAGTCTTATATCACGGTCACTTGCCATTGCATCTACAATGATGAAATGCAGTCATTAGTCCTTGCTACAAGAGAACTTTTAAATCCGAATACTGGCGAAAACATTGCAGAAATTCTACAAGAAATATTTGAAGATTTTGGTGTTCAAGAAAAAATTGTAACCATTGTGTCCGATAACGGTGCCAACATGAAAAAAGCTATAAATCAAGTGCTTCGAAAACACCATCATCCGTGTATTGCACACACTCTGAATTTAAGCGTTAAAGAAGCTTTGAATGAAAATCATAGTCTTCAGAATATCATTCAGAAATGCAGACGAATAGTCGGTCACTTTCGTCATAGTGCCAAAAGTACTGCACATCTGTCCAAAATACAAGAAAATATGAATATGAAACTGCTGAAATTGAAACAAGACGTAGAAACAAGATGGAATAGTGTTAGTATTATGTTCGCAAGGTTATGTGAAGTTAAGGCAGCACTCACAGTTACTTTGAGTGAAATTAACAACGCTCCTGAAAATCTTGACTACAATGAATGGAAGGTATTAGCAGATTGTGTAATTCTGTTAAAAAATGTTGAAGAAATCACAGAACAATTATCCGGAGAAAAATATCCCACAATGGCATTGGTGATTCCACTGATACGAGGACTACAATATAATTTGAATTTGCCTAACGTCGAAACATCAATTGGAACGCAACTAAAAGAAACATTGCACGATGTGATACAGAGACGACTTGGTTCCTTAGAAAGCAATAAACATGTTGGAATTGCTTGTCTTTTGGATCCCCGTTTCAAGAAGGTCGGGTTCGGCTTAGATAGTAATGCCACCAGTGCTCAACAACGCTGCTTAGATGAACTCACCTTTCTTAGAAACAAAGCTGAAGAAACCAGTCAACCAGCAATAGAAGAGGAAGTACATCAGGAACAAACAAGAAAACAATCCATTTGGGACCATTTTGAGAAAAAAAAATCAAACTTAGTCACAACTGCTTCAACGGAGAATATAATAACTTTACGTCAGTACCTAGAGTTGCCGTTACTTGATAGAAAAAGCAATCCTTTAATATATTGGAAAGGCATGAAAACGAATAATGACAATTTATACAAACTACACTTAAAATACTCCTGTATTCCAGCTACGTCAGTTCCATCGGAAAGGATATTCTCTAAAACCGGACAAGTGACAAATTTAAGGAGAAACCGGCTACTGCCCAAACATCTCGATTACATAATATTTTTAAACGCAAATTGGTCATTGCTGTAAAACTAAGTTACTAAATAAAATTATAAAATACTAGTGCTAATTTTTATTTTTTACTCGTACTCAGTATAGGTCAAGTTGATCATAGTTATCTCATTAATCATCATGTTATATTGCTAAATTTAAAAATAAATAAAAATAGGCATAATCGATTAGTAATCGATTAATAATCGATTATGTTCGGGCGCATAATCGATATATCGATTACTAAAATAATCGAATCGGCACATCACTAATAATTATGAATCAATCAAACGTAGATAGTCGTTCATCATAATAAGCCCCATTTATGTGGCGTTTGAGTTTGGAACGTGCAGTGTTCAGATTAGAAACATATATTATGTCGCATTAGATATGCATTATAATATAGAAATGTTTTGTGGCCCTGAAAAGGGCCTTTTGTGTGCGCATAGGATCGCACTGTTGGCTAGCAACGTCGCGTCGCTTCGCTCACTTAGAGCTGGTGTATTTGGTGACCGCCTTGGTGCCCTCGCTGACGGCGTGCTTGGCCAGCTCGCCGGGCAGCAGGAGCCTCACGGAGGTCTGCACCTCCCTCGACGTGATCGTGCTGCGCTTGTTGTAGTGTGCGAGACGGGACGCCTCGGCGGCGATGCGCTCGAAGATGTCGTTCACGAACGAGTTCATGATGGACATGGCCTTCGAGGAGATACCGGTGTCCGGGTGGACCTGCTTGAGCACCTTGTAGATGTAGATGGCGTAGCTCTCCTTCCTCTTGTGCTTCTTCTTTCTCTTATCGGTCTTGGAGATGTTCTTCTGAGCCTTGCCGGATTTCTTGGCGGCCTTTCCGCTAGTCTTGGGCGGCATTATTGAATCGTAGATTGAACACGTAAATTAATACTGTACTGCACCGTCGGCTGTCGGCAAGCGAGTGATAATTTTCAGAAAACAAAAACAGACATCTTTGTGTGCCATAAATGAGCGTTCGCTCACCCCGCCGCGAGTGGACCTTTTTCCGTTCCACCAATAGCGATGCAGCGAGGGTTAGACAGAGAAACAATGATACGCGTCACGTTGTCCGTCTCGCTCTCGCCGTAAGTTTTTACTCGGTTGTAAATAGTTCTCCAGCTATAATGTGGTTATTTCTACTTAATTTTTTTTTTTTTTGTAGCATATATATGTATGGTTATTTTCAGTGAGTGCATAAGGTGTACATAAGGTGACGAATTATCGTCAAATATTTTCCAAATTACACGGAAGAGTATTGTCTATGTGAAAAGTGATATTCAATATTATTAACAACTTTTTATCTTTATAATATAGGACCGAACCTCACGATCTGTATGAAAGACTGTCATGATCTCAATTATTTTATGTTAATCGGTGTTGCAAAACAGAACATTTGCCGGTCATTTATTGTTCATTCGTCTACAATGTTGACTAGTAATTTTTCCTTCAAAATACCTACCTACTCGTATTTATTGGAATTAAGCTTTAGCTACACATGCCCAATTGTTAGGTATAGCGGTAGAGTGTCATTTTCAAAGAAACATCCATAAATTGTATTGTACAAAATATGGTAAGAGATATATTGTGGCCCTGAAAAGGGCCTTTTTATGCGCAAAATAAAATGTGCACAGCGTAGCATCAGCAAGCGGCCAGCTCAGCCAGCCACCTTACGCTTTCTTCTCGGTCTTCTTGGGCAGGAGCACGGCCTGGATGTTGGGCAGCACACCTCCCTGTGCGATCGTCACGCCGGAGAGCAGCTTGTTCAACTCTTCGTCGTTCCTGATCGCCAATTGCAAATGACGCGGGATGATCCTGGTCTTCTTGTTGTCCCTGGCTGCGTTGCCGGCCAACTCGAGCACCTCAGCGGCGAGATATTCCATCACGGCGGCGAGGTAAACGGGCGCTCCGGCACCGACGCGCTCGGCATAGTTGCCGTTACGCAGAAGACGATGAATACGACCGACGGGGAATTGTAGTCCGGCACGGTTGGAGCGAGACTTTGCCTTTCCCTTAACTTTTCCACCTTTGCCGCGTCCAGACATGTTGATTGAGTGAGAGTTAATTTACTAACAGTATAAATCAAGCACCGTACCGCGTGAGCGTGCACAGCAGACTATTCTCAAAACGCGTTCAATTTCTATATTTATAATCGCGCCCCACTCCGGCGCGACTGTAACGCCACGACGAGTGCCGTTATTCGGCGCGCGCATATCTGAAGCGGGCTCGATTAACAACAATAAATGCATAATTTTTCTATTTAATATTAGTCATAATTTTTGTTTTGTAAAATGTACACAATAATAAAATAATCATAATTCATTAATGATGTACGAGTATGTATGTATAATTTCAGGTGTGAGGTGAAAGAAACATCGACATCGATTCGAGCGAGCTGTTGTGCATGAAGAACGTGAGTATTGAAGTAAGTATGTAACTAATGGTAATTATATACCTACCTACCTGTTGTTCATGTTGTTGTAGGTCATGAGATGAGTCGGGCAGTCGGGCGATACTACCGAGTATTATAATATTATGTACATACTGTTGTAGTACATAAGGCTACTACTACTATGGATTCTGCCAAACAACTGTTGTGTGACGCTCGTACGGTGCTTTATTAGCTGTTTGTGGTGCAATGCAATGCATGCACTATATATACCTACTGAAAGAAGATACATCCGTCATACTCACCTCTACATACATACACCTGAAGGGAATACCTAATCGTGTGTGTGTTAGTTTTTGGAGAAACATAGTGGGCGCGCGATGCGCTCTTGAATGATATGTTAGCCCTGAAAAGGGCTTTTTGGTCGCGAGGCGAGGAGGATCTTGCGCCCCCCTCGCACAAGCAGTATCGGGCAGCATGGCATGGCATGGCATGGCAAGACAAGTGAAGGTGCGGGCGCGGCGTTCGTGCGTGCGTACGAGCGAGGCTGCTCTCCACAATCCACAATGCAATGAGTGGAGATGGAGAGAGACACGACAGACACCGTGGCACACACAACACAACACAACACCATTGCAACCAACACACTGTGTCCATGCATGCACTTACCGCACCGATTACTTCTTGGAGGCGGACGCCTTCTTGGTGGCAGCCTTCGATTTGGGAGTGGCCGCGGCTCTCTTCGGTTTGGGCGCTTTCGGCTTCTTGGTCGGAGGCCTGGCGGTCTTTTTGGCTTTCGGAGCGGCGGCGCTTTTTCCCTTGGCGGGCGTGGACGCGGCGGCCTTCTTCGCGGCGGCGGGCTTCTTCTTGGCGGCGGCGGCCTTCTTGTCCTTCGTCGCGGCCGAGGCCTTCGACTTTGCGGGCGAAGCGGCGGCGGTGGCGGCGGCCTTCCTGCCTCTGCCGGCGGCGGGCGCCGAGGCGGCCGCCTTCTTCGTCTTGGCGGCGGCGCTCTCCTTCGCGGCGGATCTGCCTGTCGCCTTGGCAGCGGCGGGTTTCTTCGCGGACGAAGACTTCGACTCGAGCTTGAAACTGCCCGATGCACCCTTGCCCTTGGTCTGAATGAGCGCGCCCGACTCGACGGCGCTCTTCAGATACTTCCTGATGAACGGCGCCAATTTCTCGGAGTCCACCTTGTACTGGGCCGCGATGTATTTCTTGATGGCCTTCAGCGAGGATCCGCTGCGCTCCTTCAGCTCCTTGATTGCGTTGTTCACCATTTCGGAGGTCTTCGGGTGCGTCGGCTTCGCCTTGGGCTTCTTCGCGCCGCCGGCGGCGGCGGACGCCTTCGGCTTCTTCGCGGGCGTCGCTGGTGCGGGAGCCTCTGCAGCTACGGCGGTGTCGGCCATTTTTTTTAAATTTAGGGTTTATATATGAACACTCAAAAATAGAGAAACTCAAGTAATTATCGAGTTAAACCTTGTTTTAACAATAATAAAAAAATAATGGCGCTGCCGTATAGGGGGTATAGTTTGGAAACTTTACCGTAAAGAGAACACCACAGTCTAGAGACGATTTCTCGTAACAACGCTCGTGAGTTTTCACTAACATCAGTCTCATTAAATAGTATTTTTTCATCATTTTAATATTGAACCGCGCGGCTGACACTTTTCTAGTGCTACATTTTGAACGTGACCGTACGCTTGACATACTAGATCGAGCCTAATCTGTACACATGAAGCGATAGAGGGATTAATTCGCACCACCCGGGTCGCCGAGTAGCTCGGGTCATGTTTAAAATTGTATTTTCTCTATAAAATCTATTGATTTCTTTCTTTTTCCACGATATTTAAACCTCAAAGATATCGTTTTTATTATATAACATAAAAACAGTTAAAATTTTCTCGTTTTAATAGTGTAAAACGATCGATTTTTTGATGCTCGTAAAACAGCTTCAACAGTTTCGTACGAACAGTTCAGCGCGATGCCATACCTTCGAACTGGATAGACGCATTAATTTTTCTTACATTAATTTAGTATTGTGTTTTAGTTTAAACTCTATAAATTTGTATAATGTGCTATTCACATAGTGCACAATATTAGAAATGTCAAGGGCCTAGGTATACGTTCAAATCACACACAAAATCGGAATGAGGCGCGCGTAAATGTAGTTAAATAAAACTTTTGACCATCACTTTGCCGTGTGGCCATTCGCTCTCGCACTGAATTTATTATAATTTTGATATAGGTATTAAATTAAGCTCAACGTAGAACGAATACTTTCAAATAAAACTACGCCAGATTTGACTTATTCATAATGTTAGTATCCATTCATTTCACACGCCCGCCCGGCTATGTAACGCGCGCACGCACGAAATACGTACCTACACAAAGCCGCTTACTTGCCTGCCTGCCTATACTTTTGATCGCTAGTTAGTAAGTTATAACGCAGTTTTGATGTTATTAACAGGCATATTAGGTATGTGTATGAAAATGAATTATAATTATATCATGTACTTATTACATAATTATAAGCGTTACACCTACATAATAATGTAGGCAAGTGTTAACTTATTGTTTTACTATAATTATAGTAGTTTCATTAGGTACTTTCAAGTAGGTAAGTAATGTAGAATACTAGGCAGGTGTATGTCGGTTGACTTTTGTTAGTTAGTGTCATCGTATAGAAACATTGCGCATCATAATATTGTAGCATTTGAAATTTTTGCGGCCCTGAAAAGGGCCTTTTTTTCACAAATGATGAACAACCGACGCTGTTACGTTGGTGTACGTCAATGTATGCTGCTGACAGCTGCTTAGCCTCCGAAACCGTACAGAGTGCGACCCTGACGCTTCAGAGCGTAGACCACGTCCATGGCGGTGACGGTCTTCCTCTTCGCGTGCTCGGTGTAGGTGACGGCGTCACGAATCACGTTCTCGAGGAACACCTTCAGCACACCTCTGGTCTCTTCGTAGATCAGACCGGAGATACGCTTCACTCCGCCTCTGCGCGCCAGACGACGGATGGCGGGCTTCGTGATACCCTGGATGTTATCGCGAAGCACTTTCCTGTGACGCTTGGCGCCACCTTTCCCCAGACCTTTTCCTCCCTTGCCGCGACCGGTCATCTTGTTCGGTGAACTGTTGTAGAATACGAATAACACAGAGAGCCGCGAGCGCTGGCGCTAACGGCGTACGACTGGAACCTTTTTTGAACCGCGCGGCACTCTTATATTTATACAAAACTCGAACGATAGCATCGCGCGAGACAGCATGTATACCGATAGAGACGGACCGAGCGACCGAGGGGAACGGAGCGGGGTGAAGAGCAACGATGATGCCGCGTTGGAGTTCGGTAACTATGTATTTGTATTTTTATTTGTGTCAAATGTTTAATATCTATTTACTCACATAATATTATGTATATATTTATTATCATATAATTATTTAATTTGAACGAAAAAAAAAAAAAAAAAAAAAAAAATCATATTATACTGTCGTCATCTAGCTATTGTTTTGTGGTGAGACAGAGAGAAGAAATTACATATATTGGCGTTGTGTTTTTAACCAATGCAATATAATCTATCAATTATTATTCAGGTAATCTAATTATCCTACGACTTTGTTTCTATCAATTAGGTATAATAATATAATTATAGGTAAGTACTTACTTACTTATATTCTTCAACTGATTCTACATTAATCTAAGCATTACTTATATTTATTCATTCCTTGATTATTTGACATCATAAAAGCTACATAGGTATTTATGTTGATAAAAGCCAATACTTTGGTTTAGTAAGATTTTATTCTATATCATAGAGATAGTTAATAGCTGTTACGCCCTGCAGTGTTATCGGTTGTGAAACATGTTAATTTGCATCAATGAATCGTGTGTGGCCCTGAAAAGGGCCTTTTTATGATCAAACAAATCCGGCCGGCGGCGTTGACCAAGAGGGCGAGAGGCCTTCTTAGGCGCGCTCACCACGGATTCTGCGCGCCAATTGGATATCCTTCGGCATGATGGTGACGCGTTTGGCGTGAATCGCGCAAAGGTTGGTATCTTCAAACAGACCGACCAGGTAAGCTTCGCTGGCCTCCTGGAGAGCCATTACAGCGGAGCTCTGGAAACGCAGATCGGTCTTGAAGTCCTGTGCGATTTCACGCACCAGACGCTGGAACGGCAGCTTGCGGATCAGGAGCTCGGTGCTCTTCTGGTAGCGACGGATCTCGCGGAGAGCCACGGTGCCGGGCCTGTAGCGATGGGGCTTCTTCACTCCACCGGTGGCGGGTGCGCTCTTGCGCGCAGCTTTGGTGGCGAGCTGCTTGCGCGGCGCCTTACCACCGGTCGATTTACGGGCAGTCTGCTTGGTACGTGCCATTGTTCACTTGACGAGAGTTAGTGATGAATCAAAGAAGAAAATAACGAGAGCACGAGCGGCGACTACGGTCTGTGCACGAATGTGTAAAACAGCGACACCGCGTCCCGCTTTATTTATACAAAAAAATCTGTGGTACTATCGGACCTCTCGCTCACTCACACGGTTTGCTCCGGTCTCCGGCGGTGCGGGGCGCGGGGTGCAGGGGGGCGTGTGACAGCTCTGGTGTTACGCTTCTCTATACTATCAAGTACCATCATAATAGATGTAGTAAGTAGGTAATTTTACTTTATTTAAAAGCGTGGGGAAAAATAAAAAAAAAAAATGTTCACCATGACGGCATTAAGGGCACAATAAAATTACCTAATATCCTAATTATCGCACGACAATCATCGTCGTGAAGAAACATAATATATGTAACATTCATATTCACTCTTATTTACCTAGTCTACACTCACTTAACTATAATATATCGTTATATTATTCAATTCACCATTTTACTTACTTACCTTTCATCACGTGTATAATTTTATATATTCAATAAATTGTATCGAAATAACAGAAACTCGTACCTGCGTACACATTATATATATATATATATATATATATATATATATATATATATATATATATATATATATATATATAGGTAAGGTACCCTCTATTTTAAATACATATAATTATGAATCAATCAAACGTAGATAGTCGTTCATCATAATAAGCCCCATTTATGTGGCGTTTGAGTTTGGAACGTGCAGTGTTCAGATTAGAAACATATATTATGTCGCATTAGATATGCATTATAATATAGAAATGTTTTGTGGCCCTGAAAAGGGCCTTTTGTGTGCGCATAGGATCGCACTGTTGGCTAGCAACGTCGCGTCGCTTCGCTCACTTAGAGCTGGTGTATTTGGTGACCGCCTTGGTGCCCTCGCTGACGGCGTGCTTGGCCAGCTCGCCGGGCAGCAGGAGCCTCACGGAGGTCTGCACCTCCCTCGACGTGATCGTGCTGCGCTTGTTGTAGTGTGCGAGACGGGACGCCTCGGCGGCGATGCGCTCGAAGATGTCGTTCACGAACGAGTTCATGATGGACATGGCCTTCGAGGAGATACCGGTGTCCGGGTGGACCTGCTTGAGCACCTTGTAGATGTAGATGGCGTAGCTCTCCTTCCTCTTGTGCTTCTTCTTTCTCTTATCGGTCTTGGAGATGTTCTTCTGAGCCTTGCCGGATTTCTTGGCGGCCTTTCCGCTAGTCTTGGGCGGCATTATTGAATCGTAGATTGAACACGTAAATTAATACTGTACTGCACCGTCGGCTGTCGGCAAGCGAGTGATAATTTTCAGTTTTTTTTTTTTTTTTTTTTTTTTTTTTTGTATGACTTATAGCTGTTGGCCTCTGAGGCCTCTACAGCTTACCGGACATGGGCGAGCGCGGAAGGCGGCTGAGCCCTAAGATTAGGTTATAGGGTGACTAGCGCAAGGGCACCTGAGAAGGTACGGACCTCGGCTTGGGCCGTCACCCGGCGGGGGAGATCAGACTTGCCCGGGCACCCCAGAAGGGGTGTGCCCTGTGGCCCTAATAGGTTGAGCTGTTTGACTATTTGGAGAGAATCTAACCGATCTTCTGACAGATCCTGAGGGTCCTCGACCTCGCCGGCGGGGTCGGTGTCTGACTGTGTGCCTTTGGTAACCGGCGCCTATACCAAATACGGAATACTTCCTGTTGCAGGGAGCTGTCGGATCGGGTGACCCCAGCGCCGCAGAGGTGACTACGGCGATGGGGTCATCCGGGTCGCCCAGGAGGTGTTTGGGGCGGCGACGGAGAGGAGGTGGGTGTGTAGTGTCTGGCGTGTAGTCCGAGGCTTGAACTACGAGTGGGTTGGGGTGGTGAGGGGCCCTATCGAAGTAGCGGCGAGAGAGGTACTTGATGTACTGAGTGATAGAGGGAAGTTCGAGATCGCAGTGCAGGTCAGAGTTTCGCATGAACCAGCGAGCTCCGACTGCTTTGCGAATGAACCTATTCTGAATGACCTGGAGTTTGTCCAGGTCAATACGGGAGGCGTGGCCGAAGACCACGGAAGCATAGGTCATGACTGTGCGGATACACGTTTTGTAAATTGTCACCTTATTTCTAAGGGACATTTTACTACGTGAGTCGAGAAGTGGTGCGAGGCGGCCTAAGAAGAAGGCTGCTCTGTTTCGGACTATTTGGATATGTTTCGAGAAGCAGAGTCGACGATCGAGGGTCACGCCAAGATATTTTGCCGTGGTGGCCCAGGGAATAGGCTTGCCGTTAAGCGTGAGTTGCTTACGCGGGTTGCCTGTGCCCGTATTGGGGTGGAAGTACATGGCTGCACTTTTATCGGGGTTTACCGAGATGGCCCATTTCCTAAACCAATTACCAAGCTGGTCAAGGGCTTTTTGGACATGGGTCGCCTGGTAGCTCTTTTTCCAGCCTCTGGAGTAAAGAGCGGTGTCGTCCGCGAAGAGCGCAAGCTCGACGTTGGGAGAACGGGGAATGTCGCATGTGTAGAGCGAGTATAGCACAGGGGCCATTGCTGAGCCTTGAGGGACTCCAGCAGTGATGGGGCGGGGGGTCGAGCGGGCTCCCTCGACCTTGTAGGAGAACTTCCGACAAGATAGAAAGTTTTGTATTATGAATACAAGACGGTCTGGGAATTGTTTCGCAAGCAGCTTGTAAATTAAGCCGTTGTGCCAGACTTTGTCGAAAGCCTTCGCTACGTCCAAGAAGACCGCTACGGTCCCTTGGGGCTTTGGCGTGATAAGAAACCCATGACTGGGTTTCTTGTTGAAGCCTTCGAGGATGTACTCCGTTATGCGGTGTACTTGTTGGACGCAAGAGTGTCTGGCCCTAAAGCCAAACTGCTCGTTCGGAAGGATGTTGTTGTCCTTGATGTGGGACCAGATGCGCTTCAGAAGGATGCGCTCATAGATCTTCCCCAGGGTGCTGAGGAGACTGATGGGGCGATAGCTAGATGGCTCTGAGGCCTTCTTGCCGGGCTTGTGGATGCCGATGACATCGGCAGACTTCCAGGCTTCGGGAAACATGCAGTTGTTCATAGCCGCATTGAAGATGCTGACTAGAAGGCACATTAGGGATACTGAGAAGTGTTTGAGCACTTTGTTGGAGATGCCATCAGCACCGGGAGCTTTCCTGGTGTGGAGGCGTTTGATGATCGACTCTACTTCCGAAGCCGTGACAGGCTCAAGGGCGTCAGTGGGGGGGACGGATAGTTTTTCTTCGACTTCTCTATTCACCGTATCGAGGTGAACAGGGTCGATCAAGCCTAAGCTGGGGCTGCATTGCGACTCGAGGCTGTCGGCCAGGCATTCGGCCTTTTCCTCGTCCTCAAACGCAGGTGGAAGATTGGGACGGGTTAGGGGGGGCATAGTTGTGACTACGTCGGATTTCAGAGTTCGAGCCAACTTCCAGTATGCCAGGTGAGTTGGCTGGATCTCCGAAAGTAGGCTGTCCCACCTCTGATTGCGGAGTTCACTAATACGGTTTTTTACGGCACGCTCGTAATACCGCAGAGTGACTCTGTTCTCTTCGGAGGGACGGGAGTCGTAGGCCCTAGTGGCGGCGTGTTTAGCCCTCAGCAGGTCCCTCGCGTCCTCCGGCAGGGCCCAGCGTCGGTCGTTGACCTCTGCTGGGACCTGCCTGGAGCACTCACGTACTGTGTTGCGGAGGTGACTGGTGAGGGCGTCAATCGAGAGGGTGACGTCATCGCGGGACGCGATGTTATCGGGGATTTTGTCTAGATCGGGCGAGCTGGTGACCCCCAAGGCTGTGCCTAGGCGGTCCCAGTCCACCACGGTCTTAGTACGAGGGGGTCTGTCAGTTGGGTCGGGGCCTAGTCTCATGAGGACTGGTCTGTGGTCTGAGTCAAGTTCGTGGATCACTTCCAACGAGCGTAGCCGGAGGGTTACACCCTTTAGAAGCGCCAAGTCCAAGATGTCAGGTCTATGGTCGACGTTATAGGGGAAGTGGGTTGGGGAGCTGGGTGGGATAATTTCAAAGTGAATTTCGTCAGAGAGGGAGTTGAGAAGGTTACCCTTCGTAGTGGTCGTATTGCAGCCCCATATTATGTGCTTGCTATTGAAGTCGCCAGCCAGGATGACGGCGCTACTTAGGGAGAAAAGCGTTTCAAAGTCGCTTCTTTCGAGTGCCTTGTTACAGGGGAGGTAGCATGATGCTATGGTAATTGGTTGATGACCAGTCATTGAGAGGCGGCAACAGGAAGCTTCCAAACTAATCAAGGGTGGGGTATCTATAGGGATACAGTGAAGGGACCTTTTGTAGTAGATCAGGGTGCCGCCCCTTGGGCCGGTAGTCCTGTCTCTACGTACCAGCGAGTAGTTCCCGATTTTCGGATCCCGCCTGCTGGGCTTAAGGAAGGTCTCGCTCACAAGTAAGATATCGACTTGATGAGTGGACAAGAATTGCTGGATTAAAGAACGTTGGTCTTTATTGTCGCTGAAGAGGCCGTTGGCATTGAACCATGCCAGAGATAAGGAGTGAGGCTTTTCCCTTAATGGTGTACTATCCATAGTACTTTTTTAAGAGATTTACCATGGCAGTTCCATGGACCTTTAGATGGTCCAGGATCGTGCGGTGCTCGGCCATGAATTGAGCGGTGTTACTCGGGTTTGCGCGGACCTTAGCCGTGAACACGGCGAGTTGGGCGGGATCCACGATGGATAGGTGCATGAGGAGATCGGTTGCGAACTCCACGTCGTTGATGTAGTCCTTCATAGAGGAGTTATCGACGTTGGCACCTAGGGGGGCGGGCTTAGCGGCCTTAGTGGCGGCTTTGGGGGCTGGGGGCGCAGGAGCGCGGGTCTGGGTCTGCGGACGCGGTAGCTCCGGCTTGGGCTTGGGCGCGGGTCCCCGTTGGGGCTTTGGGCGTTGCCAAGCGTTGGCTACGGGGGCGGGGGCATCCACGAAGGTGGAAGGGGGGGTCGTTAGCTGGAGCTTGGATTGTGAGGGGTGAGTGGGCCGAGTCGGCCGTTTGCCCTTAGGCTTGTGCTGGCCTTTGGCGGCCTTCGGCGCCATGGGGCAGCCGCGATAGTTCGCGGTATGCCCCTGGGTTCCGCAAAGGACACAGCTAGGTGGAGTGGGGTCGTCCCTGGTGCGCGAGCACTCGGAGGTGCTGTGCGCGCCTGCGCATTTGACGCAGCGGTACTCCGCATGGCAGAACCGGGCTGCGTGCCCATAGAGCTGACAGCGGTGGCACTGTCCGGGGACGCCCTTCTTGTGGGGCTGCTCGATCTTGAGTCCGGACAGGTTGAGGATCGAGCGTACTAGCTCGATCTTTTTCCCCTCCGGGGTGTTGTCCATGATGCAGAGCACCATGTCTAGCTGCCTTTTGGTCCTTCCGCTGGTCATGCGGTGGACCTGGCGACAGGGCAAGTTTTGGGCTTGGAGATCCTCGAGGACATCCTCGACTGGGATCTCTCTGGGGATGCCGCGCACGACGGCACGGTAGACCTTTTCGTCCTCGAGGGGAGCCATGTGGAACTGCACATGTTCCTCTCGTAGGAAGCGAGTGGCCTCCCTGTAGTGGTCGGGGGTGCGGACCGAGACTTTGATCCCGTTCCGAGTAGATTTCCCTGTGAAGGGAATTTGCTGCTCGTCAAGGTGATCTGACAGTTTCTGCCACATGTTGTTGTCGCGAAGGACAAATGGCGGTGGTGGCTTGTAAGCCTTGGGCTGGATCGCCGGGGCCGCCGCGGAGGGAGCCGCGGGGCATGGGACCTTGGACGGGGGCGGGGGAGAGGAGGAAGCGGCGGGCCGCTTCTTCTTCTTCCGCTCCACTACGGTGAAGTCGGCGTCGCAGACTTCGCCCTCTTCCATTTGAGGATCAGGGGAGTCGGGGAAGTCGGCAACCGCCGGGACCAAGTGTTTGCCCTCAACAGGAGGTGCGTAAGGGAGCTCACGGTAACGTGGGCGGGGGGAGCGGCTCCTGTCGTAGGGCTTAGCCCTAGTTGGAGCGGTGGACCGAGACCGCCCGCGGTGGGAGCGGTCGCTGACAGAGCTCCGACCGCGGTCGGGACTCGGGGTTGCAAGGGCCCGTGAAGCGGGTCCCCTGAAGTCGGGCGTAAGGCGGGCGGCCGCTGCCTTGCTCTTTGGCGAGACTGGGCGGGTCGCGGGCGGGGGGGCAGCCTTGACGGCGGGGCGGGGGTGCGCCTGAGGGGCGGTCGGGGCTACAGGCTCTAGGCCTGAGAGATTGCGCTTTGTGGCGCGAAGGAACTCGGCAATCTCGTCGCCATTGTCGCGGGAGACGTAGGCAGCCCGGATGAAATTGAGCGCCTCATCGAGGTCGTTCAAATCCCTCGGGGTTGCCATGGCTCACGGGAGAGAGAGAGAGAGTGAGGTGTGCCGGGGGAGGAGGTCCCCGGCGGGGGCAAGAATGAGAGGTCTCCTTGCCGGGTATAGGCAAGGAGGTGGGTACCTATGTGTGACCTAACGTGTCCCGGTTGCCAATCTTAATGTGCAACCGGTTGTGTGCCTAACGGCCCTAGCTGCCACAGGGGAGAGGCAGGGACTCCGGTTTTTAGGCCGGCCGTCCAAGCCAAACACACACCCGAGGAATAGGTAAAGGATGGGTAGGGTGGGAAGGAGATGTCTGGTGTCGGCGAGGGCCGTCCCCAAGGCCGGTGGTTCCAGACCCAGCCGGGTTTCGTTGTTCCCCTGAAGGGGGAAAAACGTACGCCCCGGGTCAACGTACGCTCAGCTTCGTTGGCACGGTTACGTATCCACTGAACGACCACTAAGCGTGGATTTTATCGATTAGAAACTCGATGGGTCGCTCTGAAAAGAGCGGTTGTGTTATAGAAACTAAGATCGCTCTGAAAAGAGCGGTTTGGGTGGCGCGAGCTCTGCACTGCGAAGACTCGTAGCACGGAGCAAGTCCGGCACTCACGAGTTACCGCGGCACGTGAATATCTGCGCTTGCACTAGGCTAGCTCAAACAACACGTTGCCGGGCAATCGGTGCACAGACTCGGAGACTCGGCGGCCGACTGAGGCAGACCCCGCACAGGGCGGAGCGGGCAGCAGGAGCGGAGCGCTGGAGACGTCCGTACGGCGCGGCGAGCGGAAGCGGAGTGATGATAATTTTCAGAAAACAAAAACAGACATCTTTGTGTGCCATAAATGAGCGTTCGCTCACCCCGCCGCGAGTGGACCTTTTTCCGTTCCACCAATAGCGATGCAGCGAGGGTTAGACAGAGAAACAATGATACGCGTCACGTTGTCCGTCTCGCTCTCGCCGTAAGTTTTTACTCGGTTGTAAATAGTTCTCCAGCTATAATGTGGTTATTTCTACTTAATTTTTTTTTTTTTTGTAGCATATATATGTATGGTTATTTTCAGTGAGTGCATAAGGTGTACATAAGGTGACGAATTATCGTCAAATATTTTCCAAATTACACGGAAGAGTATTGTCTATGTGAAAAGTGATATTCAATATTATTAACAACTTTTTATCTTTATAATATAGGACCGAACCTCACGATCTGTATGAAAGACTGTCATGATCTCAATTATTTTATGTTAATCGGTGTTGCAAAACAGAACATTTGCCGGTCATTTATTGTTCATTCGTCTACAATGTTGACTAGTAATTTTTCCTTCAAAATACCTACCTACTCGTATTTATTGGAATTAAGCTTTAGCTACACATGCCCAATTGTTAGGTATAGCGGTAGAGTGTCATTTTCAAAGAAACATCCATAAATTGTATTGTACAAAATATGGTAAGAGATATATTGTGGCCCTGAAAAGGGCCTTTTTATGCGCAAAATAAAATGTGCACAGCGTAGCATCAGCAAGCGGCCAGCTCAGCCAGCCACCTTACGCTTTCTTCTCGGTCTTCTTGGGCAGGAGCACGGCCTGGATGTTGGGCAGCACACCTCCCTGTGCGATCGTCACGCCGGAGAGCAGCTTGTTCAACTCTTCGTCGTTCCTGATCGCCAATTGCAAATGACGCGGGATGATCCTGGTCTTCTTGTTGTCCCTGGCTGCGTTGCCGGCCAACTCGAGCACCTCAGCGGCGAGATATTCCATCACGGCGGCGAGGTAAACGGGCGCTCCGGCACCGACGCGCTCGGCATAGTTGCCGTTACGCAGAAGACGATGAATACGACCGACGGGGAATTGTAGTCCGGCACGGTTGGAGCGAGACTTTGCCTTTCCCTTAACTTTTCCACCTTTGCCGCGTCCAGACATGTTGATTGAGTGAGAGTTAATTTACTAACAGTATAAATCAAGCACCGTACCGCGTGAGCGTGCACAGCAGACTATTCTCAAAACGCGTTCAATTTCTATATTTATAATCGCGCCCCACTCCGGCGCGACTGTAACGCCACGACGAGTGCCGTTATTCGGCGCGCGCATATCTGAAGCGGGCTCGATTAACAACAATAAATGCATAATTTTTCTATTTAATATTAGTCATAATTTTTGTTTTGTAAAATGTACACAATAATAAAATAATCATAATTCATTAATGATGTACGAGTATGTATGTATAATTTCAGGTGTGAGGTGAAAGAAACATCGACATCGATTCGAGCGAGCTGTTGTGCATGAAGAACGTGAGTATTGAAGTAAGTATGTAACTAATGGTAATTATATACCTACCTACCTGTTGTTCATGTTGTTGTAGGTCATGAGATGAGTCGGGCAGTCGGGCGATACTACCGAGTATTATAATATTATGTACATACTGTTGTAGTACATAAGGCTACTACTACTATGGATTCTGCCAAACAACTGTTGTGTGACGCTCGTACGGTGCTTTATTAGCTGTTTGTGGTGCAATGCAATGCATGCACTATATATACCTACTGAAAGAAGATACATCCGTCATACTCACCTCTACATACATACACCTGAAGGGAATACCTAATCGTGTGTGTGTTAGTTTTTGGAGAAACATAGTGGGCGCGCGATGCGCTCTTGAATGATATGTTAGCCCTGAAAAGGGCTTTTTGGTCGCGAGGCGAGGAGGATCTTGCGCCCCCCTCGCACAAGCAGTATCGGGCAGCATGGCATGGCATGGCATGGCATGGCAAGACAAGTGAAGGTGCGGGCGCGGCGTTCGTGCGTGCGTACGAGCGAGGCTGCTCTCCACAATCCACAATGCAATGAGTGGAGATGGAGAGAGACACGACACCGTGGCACACACAACACAACACAACACCATTGCAACCAACACACTGTGTCCATGCATGCACTTACCGCACCGATTACTTCTTGGAGGCGGACGCCTTCTTGGTGGCAGCCTTCGATTTGGGAGTGGCCGCGGCTCTCTTCGGTTTGGGCGCTTTCGGCTTCTTGGTCGGAGGCCTGGCGGTCTTTTTGGCTTTCGGAGCGGCGGCGCTTTTTCCCTTGGCGGGCGTGGACGCGGCGGCCTTCTTCGCGGCGGCGGGCTTCTTCTTGGCGGCGGCGGCCTTCTTGTCCTTCGTCGCGGCCGAGGCCTTCGACTTTGCGGGCGAAGCGGCGGCGGTGGCGGCGGCCTTCCTGCCTCTGCCGGCGGCGGGCGCCGAGGCGGCCGCCTTCTTCGTCTTGGCGGCGGCGCTCTCCTTCGCGGCGGATCTGCCTGTCGCCTTGGCAGCGGCGGGTTTCTTCGCGGACGAAGACTTCGACTCGAGCTTGAAACTGCCCGATGCACCCTTGCCCTTGGTCTGAATGAGCGCGCCCGACTCGACGGCGCTCTTCAGATACTTCCTGATGAACGGCGCCAATTTCTCGGAGTCCACCTTGTACTGGGCCGCGATGTATTTCTTGATGGCCTTCAGCGAGGATCCGCTGCGCTCCTTCAGCTCCTTGATTGCGTTGTTCACCATTTCGGAGGTCTTCGGGTGCGTCGGCTTCGCCTTGGGCTTCTTCGCGCCGCCGGCGGCGGCGGACGCCTTCGGCTTCTTCGCGGGCGTCGCTGGTGCGGGAGCCTCTGCAGCTACGGCGGTGTCGGCCATTTTTTTTAAATTTAGGGTTTATATATGAACACTCAAAAATAGAGAAACTCAAGTAATTATCGAGTTAAACCTTGTTTTAACAATAATAAAAAAATAATGGCGCTGCCGTATAGGGGGTATAGTTTGGAAACTTTACCGTAAAGAGAACACCACAGTCTAGAGACGATTTCTCGTAACAACGCTCGTGAGTTTTCACTAACATCAGTCTCATTAAATAGTATTTTTTCATCATTTTAATATTGAACCGCGCGGCTGACACTTTTCTAGTGCTACATTTTGAACGTGACCGTACGCTTGACATACTAGATCGAGCCTAATCTGTACACATGAAGCGATAGAGGGATTAATTCGCACCACCCGGGTCGCCGAGTAGCTCGGGTCATGTTTAAAATTGTATTTTCTCTATAAAATCTATTGATTTCTTTCTTTTTCCACGATATTTAAACCTCAAAGATATCGTTTTTATTATATAACATAAAAACAGTTAAAATTTTCTCGTTTTAATAGTGTAAAACGATCGATTTTTTGATGCTCGTAAAACAGCTTCAACAGTTTCGTACGAACAGTTCAGCGCGATGCCATACCTTCGAACTGGATAGACGCATTAATTTTTCTTACATTAATTTAGTATTGTGTTTTAGTTTAAACTCTATAAATTTGTATAATGTGCTATTCACATAGTGCACAATATTAGAAATGTCAAGGGCCTAGGTATACGTTCAAATCACACACAAAATCGGAATGAGGCGCGCGTAAATGTAGTTAAATAAAACTTTTGACCATCACTTTGCCGTGTGGCCATTCGCTCTCGCACTGAATTTATTATAATTTTGATATAGGTATTAAATTAAGCTCAACGTAGAACGAATACTTTCAAATAAAACTACGCCAGATTTGACTTATTCATAATGTTAGTATCCATTCATTTCACACGCCCGCCCGGCTATGTAACGCGCGCACGCACGAAATACGTACCTACACAAAGCCGCTTACTTGCCTGCCTGCCTATACTTTTGATCGCTAGTTAGTAAGTTATAACGCAGTTTTGATGTTATTAACAGGCATATTAGGTATGTGTATGAAAATGAATTATAATTATATCATGTACTTATTACATAATTATAAGCGTTAAAATTTTGGAACACCTACATAATAATGTAGGCAAGTGTTAACTTATTGTTTTACTATAATTATAGTAGTTTCATTAGGTACTTTCAAGTAGGTAAGTAATGTAGAATACTAGGCAGGTGTATGTCGGTTGACTTTTGTTAGTTAGTGTCATCGTATAGAAACATTGCGCATCATAATATTGTAGCATTTGAAATTTTTGCGGCCCTGAAAAGGGCCTTTTTTTCACAAATGATGAACAACCGACGCTGTTACGTTGGTGTACGTCAATGTATGCTGCTGACAGCTGCTTAGCCTCCGAAACCGTACAGAGTGCGACCCTGACGCTTCAGAGCGTAGACCACGTCCATGGCGGTGACGGTCTTCCTCTTCGCGTGCTCGGTGTAGGTGACGGCGTCACGAATCACGTTCTCGAGGAACACCTTCAGCACACCTCTGGTCTCTTCGTAGATCAGACCGGAGATACGCTTCACTCCGCCTCTGCGCGCCAGACGACGGATGGCGGGCTTCGTGATACCCTGGATGTTATCGCGAAGCACTTTCCTGTGACGCTTGGCGCCACCTTTCCCCAGACCTTTTCCTCCCTTGCCGCGACCGGTCATCTTGTTCGGTGAACTGTTGTAGAATACGAATAACACAGAGAGCCGCGAGCGCTGGCGCTAACGGCGTACGACTGGAACCTTTTTTGAACCGCGCGGCACTCTTATATTTATACAAAACTCGAACGATAGCATCGCGCGAGACAGCATGTATACCGATAGAGACGGACCGAGCGACCGAGGGGAACGGAGCGGGGTGAAGAGCAACGATGATGCCGCGTTGGAGTTCGGTAACTATGTATTTGTATTTTTATTTGTGTCAAATGTTTAATATCTATTTACTCACATAATATTATGTATATATTTATTATCATATAATTATTTAATTTGAACGAAAAAAAAAAAAAAAAAAAAAAAAATCATATTATACTGTCGTCATCTAGCTATTGTTTTGTGGTGAGACAGAGAGAAGAAATTACATATATTGGCGTTGTGTTTTTAACCAATGCAATATAATCTATCAATTATTATTCAGGTAATCTAATTATCCTACGACTTTGTTTCTATCAATTAGGTATAATAATATAATTATAGGTAAGTACTTACTTACTTATATTCTTCAACTGATTCTACATTAATCTAAGCATTACTTATATTTATTCATTCCTTGATTATTTGACATCATAAAAGCTACATAGGTATTTATGTTGATAAAAGCCAATACTTTGGTTTAGTAAGATTTTATTCTATATCATAGAGATAGTTAATAGCTGTTACGCCCTGCAGTGTTATCGGTTGTGAAACATGTTAATTTGCATCAATGAATCGTGTGTGGCCCTGAAAAGGGCCTTTTTATGATCAAACAAATCCGGCCGGCGGCGTTGACCAAGAGGGCGAGAGGCCTTCTTAGGCGCGCTCACCACGGATTCTGCGCGCCAATTGGATATCCTTCGGCATGATGGTGACGCGTTTGGCGTGAATCGCGCAAAGGTTGGTATCTTCAAACAGACCGACCAGGTAAGCTTCGCTGGCCTCCTGGAGAGCCATTACAGCGGAGCTCTGGAAACGCAGATCGGTCTTGAAGTCCTGTGCGATTTCACGCACCAGACGCTGGAACGGCAGCTTGCGGATCAGGAGCTCGGTGCTCTTCTGGTAGCGACGGATCTCGCGGAGAGCCACGGTGCCGGGCCTGTAGCGATGGGGCTTCTTCACTCCACCGGTGGCGGGTGCGCTCTTGCGCGCAGCTTTGGTGGCGAGCTGCTTGCGCGGCGCCTTACCACCGGTCGATTTACGGGCAGTCTGCTTGGTACGTGCCATTGTTCACTTGACGAGAGTTAGTGATGAATCAAAGAAGAAAATAACGAGAGCACGAGCGGCGACTACGGTCTGTGCACGAATGTGTAAAACAGCGACACCGCGTCCCGCTTTATTTATACAAAAAAATCTGTGGTACTATCGGACCTCTCGCTCACTCACACGGTTTGCTCCGGTCTCCGGCGGTGCGGGGCGCGGGGTGCAGGGGGGCGTGTGACAGCTCTGGTGTTACGCTTCTCTATACTATCAAGTACCATCATAATAGATGTAGTAAGTAGGTAATTTTACTTTATTTAAAAGCGTGGGGAAAAATAAAAAAAAAAAATGTTCACCATGACGGCATTAAGGGCACAATAAAATTACCTAATATCCTAATTATCGCACGACAATCATCGTCGTGAAGAAACATAATATATGTAACATTCATATTCACTCTTATTTACCTAGTCTACACTCACTTAACTATAATATATCGTTATATTATTCAATTCACCATTTTACTTACTTACCTTTCATCACGTGTATAATTTTATATATTCAATAAATTGTATCGAAATAACAGAAACTCGTACCTGCGTACACATTATATATATATATATATATATATATAGGTAAGGTACCCTCTATTTTAAATACATATAATTATGAATCAATCAAACGTAGATAGTCGTTCATCATAATAAGCCCCATTTATGTGGCGTTTGAGTTTGGAACGTGCAGTGTTCAGATTAGAAACATATATTATGTCGCATTAGATATGCATTATAATATAGAAATGTTTTGTGGCCCTGAAAAGGGCCTTTTGTGTGCGCATAGGATCGCACTGTTGGCTAGCAACGTCGCGTCGCTTCGCTCACTTAGAGCTGGTGTATTTGGTGACCGCCTTGGTGCCCTCGCTGACGGCGTGCTTGGCCAGCTCGCCGGGCAGCAGGAGCCTCACGGAGGTCTGCACCTCCCTCGACGTGATCGTGCTGCGCTTGTTGTAGTGTGCGAGACGGGACGCCTCGGCGGCGATGCGCTCGAAGATGTCGTTCACGAACGAGTTCATGATGGACATGGCCTTCGAGGAGATACCGGTGTCCGGGTGGACCTGCTTGAGCACCTTGTAGATGTAGATGGCGTAGCTCTCCTTCCTCTTGTGCTTCTTCTTTCTCTTATCGGTCTTGGAGATGTTCTTCTGAGCCTTGCCGGATTTCTTGGCGGCCTTTCCGCTAGTCTTGGGCGGCATTATTGAATCGTAGATTGAACACGTAAATTAATACTGTACTGCACCGTCGGCTGTCGGCAAGCGAGTGATAATTTTCAGTTTTTTTTTTTTTTTTTTTTTTTTTTTTTTTTTTTTTTTTTTTTTTTTTTTTTTTTTTTTTTTTTTTTTTTTTTTTTTTTTTTTTTTTTTTTTTTTTTTTTTTTTTTGTGAATGACTTATAGCTGTTGGCCTCTGAGGCCTCTACAGCTTACCGGACATGGGCGAGCGCGGAAGGCGGCTGAGCCCTAAGATTAGGTTATAGGGTGACTAGCGCAAGGGCACCTGAGAAGGTACGGACCTCGGCTTGGGCCGTCACCCGGCGGGGGAGATCAGACTTGCCCGGGCACCCCAGAGGGGGTGTGCCCTGTGGCCCTAATAGGTTGAGCTGTTTGACTATTTGGAGAGAATCTAACCGATCTTCTGACAGATCCTGAGGGTCCTCGACCTCGCCGGCGGGGTCGGTGTCTGACTGTGTGCCTTTGGTAACCGGCGCCTATACCAAATACGGAATACTTCCTGTTGCAGGGAGCTGTCGGATCGGGTGACCCCAGCGCCGCAGAGGTGACTACGGCGATGGGGTCATCCGGGTCGCCCAGGAGGTGTTTGGGGCGGCGACGGAGAGGAGGTGGGTGTGTAGTGTCTGGCGTGTAGTCCGAGGCTTGAACTACGAGTGGGTTGGGGTGGTGAGGGGCCCTATCGAAGTAGCGGCGAGAGAGGTACTTGATGTACTGAGTGATAGAGGGAAGTTCGAGATCGCAGTGCAGGTCAGAGTTTCGCATGAACCAGCGAGCTCCGACTGCTTTGCGAATGAACCTATTCTGAATGACCTGGAGTTTGTCCAGGTCAATACGGGAGGCGTGGCCGAAGACCACGGAAGCATAGGTCATGACTGTGCGGATACACGTTTTGTAAATTGTCACCTTATTTCTAAGGGACATTTTACTACGTGAGTCGAGAAGTGGTGCGAGGCGGCCTAAGAAGAAGGCTGCTCTGTTTCGGACTATTTGGATATGTTTCGAGAAGCAGAGTCGACGATCGAGGGTCACGCCAAGATATTTGGCCGTGGTGGCCCAGGGAATAGGCTTGCCGTTAAGCGTGAGTTGCTTACGCGGGTTGCCTGTGCCCGTATTGGGGTGGAAGTACATGGCTGCACTTTTATCGGGGTTTACCGAGATGGCCCATTTCCTAAACCAATTACCAAGCTGGTCAAGGGCTTTTTGGACATGGGTCGCCTGGTAGCTCTTTTTCCAGCCTCTGGAGTAAAGAGCGGTGTCGTCCGCGAAGAGCGCAAGCTCGACGTTGGGAGAACGGGGAATGTCGCATGTGTAGAGCGAGTATAGCACGGGGGCCATTGCTGAGCCTTGAGGGACTCCAGCAGTGATGGGGCGGGGGGTCGAGCGGGCTCCTTCGACCCTGTAGGAGAACTTCCGACAAGATAGAAAGTTTTGTATTATGAATACAAGACGGTCTGGGAATTGTTTCGCAAGCAGCTTGTAAATTAAGCCGTTGTGCCAGACTTTGTCGAAAGCCTTCGCTACGTCCAAGAAGACCGCTACGGTCCCTTGGGGCTTTGGCGTGGTAAGAAACCCATGACTGGGTTTCTTGTTGAAGCCTTCGAGGATGTACTCCGTTATGCGGTGTACTTGTTGGACGCAAGAGTGTCTGGCCCTAAAGCCAAACTGCTCGTTCGGAAGGATGTTGTTGTCCTTGATGTGGGACCAGATGCGCTTCAGAATGATGCGCTCATAGATCTTCCCCAGAGTGCTGAGGAGACTGATGGGGCGATAGCTAGATGGCTCTGAGGCCTTCTTGCCGGGCTTGTGGATGCCGATGACATCGGCAGACTTCCAGGCTTCGGGAAACATGCAGTTGTTCATAGCCGCATTGAAGATGCTGACTAGAAGGCACATTAGGGATACTGAGAAGTGTTTGAGCACTTTGTTGGAGATGCCATCAGCACCGGGAGCTTTCCTGGTGTGGAGGCGTTTGATGATCGACTCTACTTCCGAAGCCGTGACAGGCTCAAGGGCGTCAGTGGGGGGGACGGATAGTTTTTCTTCGACTTCTCTATTCACCGTATCGAGGTGAACAGGGTCGATCAAGCCTAAGCTGGGGCTGCATTGCGACTCGAGGCTGTCGGCCAGGCATTCGGCCTTTTCCTCGTCCTCAAACGCAGGTGGAAGATTGGGACGGGTGAGGGGGGGCATAGTTGTGACTACGTCGGATTTCAGAGTTCGAGCCAACTTCCAGTATGCCAGGTGAGTTGGCTGGATCTCCGAAAGTAGGCTGTCCCACCTCTGATTGCGGAGTTCACTAATACGGTTTTTTACGGCACGCTCGTAATACCGCAGAGTGACTCTGTTCTCTTCGGAGGGACGGGAGTCGTAGGCCCTAGTGGCGGCGTGTTTAGCCCTCAGCAGGTCCCTCGCGTCCTCCGGCAGGGCCCAGCGTCGGTCGTTGACCTCTGCTGGGACCTGCCTGGAGCACTCACGTACTGTGTTGCGGAGGTGACTGGTGAGGGCGTCAATCGAGAGGGTGACGTCATCGCGG
This sequence comes from Hypomecis punctinalis, assembly GCA_949316475.1. NCBI lineage: Eukaryota > Metazoa > Arthropoda > Insecta > Lepidoptera > Geometridae > Hypomecis > Hypomecis punctinalis. The sequence goes on from OX438822.1 coordinate 7,427,872, forward strand.
GACGCGATGTTGTCGGGGATTTTGTCTAGATCGGGCGAGCTGGTGACCCCCAAGGCTGTGCCTAGGCGGTCCCAGTCCACCACGGTCTTAGTACGAGGGGGTCTGTCAGTTGGGTCGGGGCCTAGTCTCATGAGGACTGGTCTGTGGTCTGAGTCAAGTTCGTGGATCACTTCCAACGAGCGTAGCCGGAGGGTTACACCCTTTAGAAGCGCCAAGTCCAAGATGTCAGGTCTATGGTCGACGTTATAGGGGAAGTGAGTTGGGGAGCTGGGTGGGATAATTTCAAAGTGAATTTCGTCAGAGAGGGAGTTGAGAAGGTTACCCTTCGTAGTGGTCGTATTGCAGCCCCATATTATGTGCTTGCTATTGAAGTCGCCAGCCAGGATGACGGCGCTACTTAGGGAGAAAAGCGTCTCAAAGTCGCTTCTTTCGAGTGCCTTGTTACAGGGGAGGTAGCATGATGCTATGGTAATTGGTTGATGACCAGTCATTGAGAGGCGGCAACAGGAAGCTTCCAAACTAATCAAGGGTGGGGTATCTATAGGGATACAGTGAAGGGACCTTTTGTAGTAGATCAGGGTGCCGCCCCTTGGGCCGGTAGTCCTGTCTCTACGTACCAGCGAGTAGTTCCCGATTTTCGGATCCCGCCTGCTGGGCTTAAGGAAGGTCTCGCTCACAAGTAAGATATCGACTTGATGATAATTTTCAGAAAACAAAAACAGACATCTTTGTGTGCCATAAATGAGCGTTCGCTCACCCCGCCGCGAGTGGACCTTTTTCCGTTCCACCAATAGCGATGCAGCGAGGGTTAGACAGAGAAACAATGATACGCGTCACGTTGTCCGTCTCGCTCTCGCCGTAAGTTTTTACTCGGTTGTAAATAGTTCTCCAGCTATAATGTGGTTATTTCTACTTAATTTTTTTTTTTTTTGTAGCATATATATGTATGGTTATTTTCAGTGAGTGCATAAGGTGTACATAAGGTGACGAATTATCGTCAAATATTTTCCAAATTACACGGAAGAGTATTGTCTATGTGAAAAGTGATATTCAATATTATTAACAACTTTTTATCTTTATAATATAGGACCGAACCTCACGATCTGTATGAAAGACTGTCATGATCTCAATTATTTTATGTTAATCGGTGTTGCAAAACAGAACATTTGCCGGTCATTTATTGTTCATTCGTCTACAATGTTGACTAGTAATTTTTCCTTCAAAATACCTACCTACTCGTATTTATTGGAATTAAGCTTTAGCTACACATGCCCAATTGTTAGGTATAGCGGTAGAGTGTCATTTTCAAAGAAACATCCATAAATTGTATTGTACAAAATATGGTAAGAGATATATTGTGGCCCTGAAAAGGGCCTTTTTATGCGCAAAATAAAATGTGCACAGCGTAGCATCAGCAAGCGGCCAGCTCAGCCAGCCACCTTACGCTTTCTTCTCGGTCTTCTTGGGCAGGAGCACGGCCTGGATGTTGGGCAGCACACCTCCCTGTGCGATCGTCACGCCGGAGAGCAGCTTGTTCAACTCTTCGTCGTTCCTGATCGCCAATTGCAAATGACGCGGGATGATCCTGGTCTTCTTGTTGTCCCTGGCTGCGTTGCCGGCCAACTCGAGCACCTCAGCGGCGAGATATTCCATCACGGCGGCGAGGTAAACGGGCGCTCCGGCACCGACGCGCTCGGCATAGTTGCCGTTACGCAGAAGACGATGAATACGACCGACGGGGAATTGTAGTCCGGCACGGTTGGAGCGAGACTTTGCCTTTCCCTTAACTTTTCCACCTTTGCCGCGTCCAGACATGTTGATTGAGTGAGAGTTAATTTACTAACAGTATAAATCAAGCACCGTACCGCGTGAGCGTGCACAGCAGACTATTCTCAAAACGCGTTCAATTTCTATATTTATAATCGCGCCCCACTCCGGCGCGACTGTAACGCCACGACGAGTGCCGTTATTCGGCGCGCGCATATCTGAAGCGGGCTCGATTAACAACAATAAATGCATAATTTTTCTATTTAATATTAGTCATAATTTTTGTTTTGTAAAATGTACACAATAATAAAATAATCATAATTCATTAATGATGTACGAGTATGTATGTATAATTTCAGGTGTGAGGTGAAAGAAACATCGACATCGATTCGAGCGAGCTGTTGTGCATGAAGAACGTGAGTATTGAAGTAAGTATGTAACTAATGGTAATTATATACCTACCTACCTGTTGTTCATGTTGTTGTAGGTCATGAGATGAGTCGGGCAGTCGGGCGATACTACCGAGTATTATAATATTATGTACATACTGTTGTAGTACATAAGGCTACTACTACTATGGATTCTGCCAAACAACTGTTGTGTGACGCTCGTACGGTGCTTTATTAGCTGTTTGTGGTGCAATGCAATGCATGCACTATATATACCTACTGAAAGAAGATACATCCGTCATACTCACCTCTACATACATACACCTGAAGGGAATACCTAATCGTGTGTGTGTTAGTTTTTGGAGAAACATAGTGGGCGCGCGATGCGCTCTTGAATGATATGTTAGCCCTGAAAAGGGCTTTTTGGTCGCGAGGCGAGGAGGATCTTGCGCCCCCCTCGCACAAGCAGTATCGGGCAGCATGGCATGGCATGGCATGGCATGGCAAGACAAGTGAAGGTGCGGGCGCGGCGTTCGTGCGTGCGTACGAGCGAGGCTGCTCTCCACAATCCACAATGCAATGAGTGGAGATGGAGAGAGACACGACACCGTGGCACACACAACACAACACAACACCATTGCAACCAACACACTGTGTCCATGCATGCACTTACCGCACCGATTACTTCTTGGAGGCGGACGCCTTCTTGGTGGCAGCCTTCGATTTGGGAGTGGCCGCGGCTCTCTTCGGTTTGGGCGCTTTCGGCTTCTTGGTCGGAGGCCTGGCGGTCTTTTTGGCTTTCGGAGCGGCGGCGCTTTTTCCCTTGGCGGGCGTGGACGCGGCGGCCTTCTTCGCGGCGGCGGGCTTCTTCTTGGCGGCGGCGGCCTTCTTGTCCTTCGTCGCGGCCGAGGCCTTCGACTTTGCGGGCGAAGCGGCGGCGGTGGCGGCGGCCTTCCTGCCTCTGCCGGCGGCGGGCGCCGAGGCGGCCGCCTTCTTCGTCTTGGCGGCGGCGCTCTCCTTCGCGGCGGATCTGCCTGTCGCCTTGGCAGCGGCGGGTTTCTTCGCGGACGAAGACTTCGACTCGAGCTTGAAACTGCCCGATGCACCCTTGCCCTTGGTCTGAATGAGCGCGCCCGACTCGACGGCGCTCTTCAGATACTTCCTGATGAACGGCGCCAATTTCTCGGAGTCCACCTTGTACTGGGCCGCGATGTATTTCTTGATGGCCTTCAGCGAGGATCCGCTGCGCTCCTTCAGCTCCTTGATTGCGTTGTTCACCATTTCGGAGGTCTTCGGGTGCGTCGGCTTCGCCTTGGGCTTCTTCGCGCCGCCGGCGGCGGCGGACGCCTTCGGCTTCTTCGCGGGCGTCGCTGGTGCGGGAGCCTCTGCAGCTACGGCGGTGTCGGCCATTTTTTTTAAATTTAGGGTTTATATATGAACACTCAAAAATAGAGAAACTCAAGTAATTATCGAGTTAAACCTTGTTTTAACAATAATAAAAAAATAATGGCGCTGCCGTATAGGGGGTATAGTTTGGAAACTTTACCGTAAAGAGAACACCACAGTCTAGAGACGATTTCTCGTAACAACGCTCGTGAGTTTTCACTAACATCAGTCTCATTAAATAGTATTTTTTCATCATTTTAATATTGAACCGCGCGGCTGACACTTTTCTAGTGCTACATTTTGAACGTGACCGTACGCTTGACATACTAGATCGAGCCTAATCTGTACACATGAAGCGATAGAGGGATTAATTCGCACCACCCGGGTCGCCGAGTAGCTCGGGTCATGTTTAAAATTGTATTTTCTCTATAAAATCTATTGATTTCTTTCTTTTTCCACGATATTTAAACCTCAAAGATATCGTTTTTATTATATAACATAAAAACAGTTAAAATTTTCTCGTTTTAATAGTGTAAAACGATCGATTTTTTGATGCTCGTAAAACAGCTTCAACAGTTTCGTACGAACAGTTCAGCGCGATGCCATACCTTCGAACTGGATAGACGCATTAATTTTTCTTACATTAATTTAGTATTGTGTTTTAGTTTAAACTCTATAAATTTGTATAATGTGCTATTCACATAGTGCACAATATTAGAAATGTCAAGGGCCTAGGTATACGTTCAAATCACACACAAAATCGGAATGAGGCGCGCGTAAATGTAGTTAAATAAAACTTTTGACCATCACTTTGCCGTGTGGCCATTCGCTCTCGCACTGAATTTATTATAATTTTGATATAGGTATTAAATTAAGCTCAACGTAGAACGAATACTTTCAAATAAAACTACGCCAGATTTGACTTATTCATAATGTTAGTATCCATTCATTTCACACGCCCGCCCGGCTATGTAACGCGCGCACGCACGAAATACGTACCTACACAAAGCCGCTTACTTGCCTGCCTGCCTATACTTTTGATCGCTAGTTAGTAAGTTATAACGCAGTTTTGATGTTATTAACAGGCATATTAGGTATGTGTATGAAAATGAATTATAATTATATCATGTACTTATTACATAATTATAAGCGTTAAAATTTTGGAACACCTACATAATAATGTAGGCAAGTGTTAACTTATTGTTTTACTATAATTATAGTAGTTTCATTAGGTACTTTCAAGTAGGTAAGTAATGTAGAATACTAGGCAGGTGTATGTCGGTTGACTTTTGTTAGTTAGTGTCATCGTATAGAAACATTGCGCATCATAATATTGTAGCATTTGAAATTTTTGCGGCCCTGAAAAGGGCCTTTTTTTCACAAATGATGAACAACCGACGCTGTTACGTTGGTGTACGTCAATGTATGCTGCTGACAGCTGCTTAGCCTCCGAAACCGTACAGAGTGCGACCCTGACGCTTCAGAGCGTAGACCACGTCCATGGCGGTGACGGTCTTCCTCTTCGCGTGCTCGGTGTAGGTGACGGCGTCACGAATCACGTTCTCGAGGAACACCTTCAGCACACCTCTGGTCTCTTCGTAGATCAGACCGGAGATACGCTTCACTCCGCCTCTGCGCGCCAGACGACGGATGGCGGGCTTCGTGATACCCTGGATGTTATCGCGAAGCACTTTCCTGTGACGCTTGGCGCCACCTTTCCCCAGACCTTTTCCTCCCTTGCCGCGACCGGTCATCTTGTTCGGTGAACTGTTGTAGAATACGAATAACACAGAGAGCCGCGAGCGCTGGCGCTAACGGCGTACGACTGGAACCTTTTTTGAACCGCGCGGCACTCTTATATTTATACAAAACTCGAACGATAGCATCGCGCGAGACAGCATGTATACCGATAGAGACGGACCGAGCGACCGAGGGGAACGGAGCGGGGTGAAGAGCAACGATGATGCCGCGTTGGAGTTCGGTAACTATGTATTTGTATTTTTATTTGTGTCAAATGTTTAATATCTATTTACTCACATAATATTATGTATATATTTATTATCATATAATTATTTAATTTGAACGAAAAAAAAAAAAAAAAAAAAAAAAATCATATTATACTGTCGTCATCTAGCTATTGTTTTGTGGTGAGACAGAGAGAAGAAATTACATATATTGGCGTTGTGTTTTTAACCAATGCAATATAATCTATCAATTATTATTCAGGTAATCTAATTATCCTACGACTTTGTTTCTATCAATTAGGTATAATAATATAATTATAGGTAAGTACTTACTTACTTATATTCTTCAACTGATTCTACATTAATCTAAGCATTACTTATATTTATTCATTCCTTGATTATTTGACATCATAAAAGCTACATAGGTATTTATGTTGATAAAAGCCAATACTTTGGTTTAGTAAGATTTTATTCTATATCATAGAGATAGTTAATAGCTGTTACGCCCTGCAGTGTTATCGGTTGTGAAACATGTTAATTTGCATCAATGAATCGTGTGTGGCCCTGAAAAGGGCCTTTTTATGATCAAACAAATCCGGCCGGCGGCGTTGACCAAGAGGGCGAGAGGCCTTCTTAGGCGCGCTCACCACGGATTCTGCGCGCCAATTGGATATCCTTCGGCATGATGGTGACGCGTTTGGCGTGAATCGCGCAAAGGTTGGTATCTTCAAACAGACCGACCAGGTAAGCTTCGCTGGCCTCCTGGAGAGCCATTACAGCGGAGCTCTGGAAACGCAGATCGGTCTTGAAGTCCTGTGCGATTTCACGCACCAGACGCTGGAACGGCAGCTTGCGGATCAGGAGCTCGGTGCTCTTCTGGTAGCGACGGATCTCGCGGAGAGCCACGGTGCCGGGCCTGTAGCGATGGGGCTTCTTCACTCCACCGGTGGCGGGTGCGCTCTTGCGCGCAGCTTTGGTGGCGAGCTGCTTGCGCGGCGCCTTACCACCGGTCGATTTACGGGCAGTCTGCTTGGTACGTGCCATTGTTCACTTGACGAGAGTTAGTGATGAATCAAAGAAGAAAATAACGAGAGCACGAGCGGCGACTACGGTCTGTGCACGAATGTGTAAAACAGCGACACCGCGTCCCGCTTTATTTATACAAAAAAATCTGTGGTACTATCGGACCTCTCGCTCACTCACACGGTTTGCTCCGGTCTCCGGCGGTGCGGGGCGCGGGGTGCAGGGGGGCGTGTGACAGCTCTGGTGTTACGCTTCTCTATACTATCAAGTACCATCATAATAGATGTAGTAAGTAGGTAATTTTACTTTATTTAAAAGCGTGGGGAAAAATAAAAAAAAAAAATGTTCACCATGACGGCATTAAGGGCACAATAAAATTACCTAATATCCTAATTATCGCACGACAATCATCGTCGTGAAGAAACATAATATATGTAACATTCATATTCACTCTTATTTACCTAGTCTACACTCACTTAACTATAATATATCGTTATATTATTCAATTCACCATTTTACTTACTTACCTTTCATCACGTGTATAATTTTATATATTCAATAAATTGTATCGAAATAACAGAAACTCGTACCTGCGTACACATTATATATATATATATATATATATATATATATATATATATATATATATATATATATATAGGTAAGGTACCCTCTATTTTAAATACATATAATTATGAATCAATCAAACGTAGATAGTCGTTCATCATAATAAGCCCCATTTATGTGGCGTTTGAGTTTGGAACGTGCAGTGTTCAGATTAGAAACATATATTATGTCGCATTAGATATGCATTATAATATAGAAATGTTTTGTGGCCCTGAAAAGGGCCTTTTGTGTGCGCATAGGATCGCACTGTTGGCTAGCAACGTCGCGTCGCTTCGCTCACTTAGAGCTGGTGTATTTGGTGACCGCCTTGGTGCCCTCGCTGACGGCGTGCTTGGCCAGCTCGCCGGGCAGCAGGAGCCTCACGGAGGTCTGCACCTCCCTCGACGTGATCGTGCTGCGCTTGTTGTAGTGTGCGAGACGGGACGCCTCGGCGGCGATGCGCTCGAAGATGTCGTTCACGAACGAGTTCATGATGGACATGGCCTTCGAGGAGATACCGGTGTCCGGGTGGACCTGCTTGAGCACCTTGTAGATGTAGATGGCGTAGCTCTCCTTCCTCTTGTGCTTCTTCTTTCTCTTATCGGTCTTGGAGATGTTCTTCTGAGCCTTGCCGGATTTCTTGGCGGCCTTTCCGCTAGTCTTGGGCGGCATTATTGAATCGTAGATTGAACACGTAAATTAATACTGTACTGCACCGTCGGCTGTCGGCAAGCGAGTGATAATTTTCAGTTTTTTTTTTTTTTTTTTTTTTTTTTTTTTGAATGACTTATAGCTGTTGGCCTCTGAGGCCTCTACAGCTTACCGGACATGGGCGAGCGCGGAAGGCGGCTGAGCCCTAAGATTAGGTTATAGGGTGACTAGCGCAAGGGCACCTGAGAAGGTACGGACCTCGGCTTGGGCCGTCACCCGGTAGGGGAGATCAGACTTGCCCGGGCACCCCAGAGGGGGTGTGCCCTGTGGCCCTAATAGGTTGAGCTGTTTGACTATTTGGAGAGAATCTAACCGATCTTCTGACAGATCCTGAGGGTCCTCGACCTCGCCGGCGGGGTCGGTGTCTGACTGTGTGCCTTTGGTAACCGGCGCCTATACCAAATACGGAATACTTCCTGTTGCAGGGAGCTGTCGGATCGGGTGACCCCAGCGCCGCAGAGGTGACTACGGCGATGGGGTCATCCGGGTCGCCCAGGAGGTGTTTGGGGCGGCGACGGAGAGGAGGTGGGTGTGTAGCGTCTGGCGTGTAGTCCGAGGCTTGAACTACGAGTGGGTTGGGGTGGTGAGGGGCCCTATCGAAGTAGCGGCGAGAGAGGTACTTGATGTACTGAGTGATAGAGGGAAGTTCGAGATCGCAGTGCAGGTCAGAGTTTCGCATGAACCAGCGAGCTCCGACTGCTTTGCGAATGAACCTATTCTGAATGACCTGGAGTTTGTCCAGGTCAATACGGGAGGCGTGGCCGAAAACCACGGAAGCATAGGTCATGACTGTGCGGATACACGTTTTGTAAATTGTCACCTTATTTCTAAGGGACATTTTACTACGTGAGTCGAGAAGTGGTGCGAGGCGGCCTAAGAAGAAGGCTGCTCTGTTTCGGACTATTTGGATGTGTTTCGAGAAGCAGAGTCGACGATCGAGGGTCACGCCAAGATATTTGGCCGTGGTGGCCCAGGGAATAGGCTTGCCGTTAAGCGTGAGTTGCTTACGCGGGTTGCCTGTGCCCGTATTGGGGTGGAAGTACATGGCTGCACTTTTATCGGGGTTTACCGAGATGGCCCATTTCCTAAACCAATTACCAAGCTGGTCAAGGGCTTTTTGGACATGGGTCGCCTGGTAGCTCTTTTTCCAGCCTCTGGAGTAAAGAGCGGTGTCGTCCGCGAAGAGCGCAAGCTCGACGTTGGGAGAACGGGGAATGTCGCATGTGTAGAGCGAGTATAGCACAGGGGCCATTGCTGAGCCTTGAGGGACTCCAGCAGTGATGGGGCGGGGGGTCGAGCGGGCTCCCTCGACCTTGTAGGAGAACTTCCGACAAGATAGAAAGTTTTGTATTATGAATACTAGACGGTCTGGGAATTGTTTCGCAAGCAGCTTGTAAATTAAGCCGTTGTGCCAGACTTTGTCGAAAGCCTTCGCTACGTCCAAGAAGACCGCTACGGTCCCTTGGGGCTTTGGCGTGGTAAGAAACCCATGACTGGGTTTCTTGTTGAAGCCTTCGAGGATGTACTCCGTTATGCGGTGTACTTGTTGGACGCAAGAGTGTCTGGCCCTAAAGCCAAACTGCTCGTTCGGAAGGATGTTGTTGTCCTTGATGTGGGACCAGATGCGCTTCAGAATGATGCGCTCATAGATCTTCCCCAGGGTGCTGAGGAGACTGATGGGGCGATAGCTAGATGGCTCTGAGGCCTTCTTGCCGGGCTTGTGGATGCCGATGACATCGGCAGACTTCCAGGCTTCGGGAAACATGCAGTTGTTCATAGCCGCATTGAAGATGCTGACTAGAAGGCACATTAGGGATACTGAGAAGTGTTTGAGCACTTTGTTGGAGATGCCATCAGCACCGGGAGCTTTCCTGGTGTGGAGGCGTTTGATGATCGACTCTACTTCCGAAGCCGTGACAGGCTCAAGGGCGTCAGTGGGGGGGACGGATAGTTTTTCTTCGACTTCTCTATTCACCGTATCGAGGTGAACAGGGTCGATCAAGCCTAAGCTGGGGCTGCATTGCGACTCGAGGCTGTCGGCCAGGCATTCGGCCTTTTCCTCGTCCTCAAACGCAGGTGGAAGATTGGGGCGGGTGAGGGGGGGCATAGTTGTGACTACGTCGGATTTCAGAGTTCGAGCCAACTTCCAGTATGCCAGGTGAGTTGGCTGGATCTCCGAAAGTAGGCTGTCCCACCTCTGATTGCGGAGTTCACTAATACGGTTTTTTACGGCACGCTCGTAATACCGCAGAGTGACTCTGTTCTCTTCGGAGGGACGGGAGTCGTAGGCCCTAGTGGCGGCGTGTTTAGCCCTCAGCAGGTCCCTCGCGTCCTCCGGCAGGGCCCAGCGTCGGTCGTTGACCTCTGCTGGGACCTGCCTGGAGCACTCACGTACTGTGTTGCGGAGGTGGCTGGTGAGGGCGTCAATCGAGAGGGTGACGTCATCGCGGGACGCGATGTTGTCGGGGATTTTGTCTAGATCGGGCGAGCTGGTGACCCCCAAGGCTGTGCCTAGGCGGTCCCAGTCCACCACGGTCTTAGTACGAGGGGGTCTGTCAGTTGGGTCGGGGCCTAGTCTCATGAGGACTGGTCTGTGGTCTGAGTCAAGTTCGTGGATCACTTCCAACGAGCGTAGCCGGAGGGTTACACCCTTTAGAAGCGCCAAGTCCAAGATGTCAGGTCTATGGTCGACGTTATAGGGGAAGTGAGTTGGGGAGCTGGGTGGGATAATTTCAAAGTGAATTTCGTCAGAGAGGGAGTTGAGAAGGTTACCCTTCGTAGTGGTCGTATTGCAGCCCCATATTATGTGCTTGCTATTGAAGTCGCCAGCCAGGATGACGGCGCTACTTAGGGAGAAAAGCGTTTCAAAGTCGCTTCTTTCGAGTGCCTTGTTACAGGGGAGGTAGCATGATGCTATGGTAATTGGTTGATGACCAGTCATTGAGAGGCGGCAACAGGAAGCTTCCAAACTAATCAAGGGTGGGGTATCTATAGGGATACAGTGAAGGGACCTTTTGTAGTAGATCAGGGTGCCGCCCCTTGGGCCGGTAGTCCTGTCTCTACGTACCAGCGAGTAGTTCCCGATTTTCGGATCCCGCCTGCTGGGCTTAAGGAAGGTCTCGCTCACAAGTAAGATATCGACTTGATGAGTGGACAAGAATTGCTGGATTAAAGAACGTTGGTCTTTATTGTCGCTGAAGAGGCCGTTGGCATTGAACCATGCCAGAGATAAGGAGTGAGGCTTTTCCCTTAATGGTGTACTATCCATAGTACTTTTTTAAGAGATTTACCATGGCAGTTCCATGGACCTTTAGATGGTCCAGGATCGTGCGGTGCTCGGCCATAAATTGAGCGGTGTTACTCGGGTTTGCGCGGACCTTAGCCGTGAACTCGGCGAGTTCGGCGGGATCCACGATGGATAGGTGCGTGAGGAGATCGGTTGCGAACTCCACGTCGTTGATGTAGTCCTTCATAGAGGAGTTGTCGACGTTGGCACCTAGGGAGGCGGGCTTAGCGGCCTTAATGGCGGCTTTGGGGGCTGGGGGCGCAGGAGCGCGGGTCTGGGTCTGCGGACGCGGTAGCTCCGGCTTGGGCTTGGGCGCGGGTCCCCGTTGGGGCTTTGGGCGTTGCCAAGCGTTGGCTACGGGGGCGGGGGCATCCACGAAGGTGGAAGGGGGGGTCGTTAGCTGGAGCTTGGATTGTGAGGGGTGAGTGGGCCGAGTCGGCCGTTTGCCCTTAGGCTTGTGCTGGCCTTTGGCGGCCTTCGGCGCCATGGGGCAGCCGCGATAGTTCGCGGTATGCCCCTGGGTTCCGCAAAGGACACAGCTAGGTGGAGCGGGGTCGTCTCTGGTGCGCGAGCACTCGGAGGTGCTGTGCGCGCCTGCGCATTTGACGCAGCGGTACTCCGCATGGCAGAACCGGGCTGCGTGCCCATAGAGCTGACAGCGGTGGCACTGTCCGGGGACGCCCTTCTTGTGGGGCTGCTCGATCTTGAGTCCGGACAGGTTGAGGATCGAGCGTACTAGCTCGATCTTTTTCCCCTCCGGGGTGTTGTCCATGATGCAGAGCACCATGTCTAGCTGCCTTTTGGTTCTTCCGCTGGTCATGCGGTGGACCTGGCGACAGGGCAAGTTTTGGGCTTGGAGATCCTCGAGGACATCCTCGACTGGGATCTCTCTGGGGATGCCGCGCACGACGGCACGGTAGACCTTTTCGTCCTCGAGGGGAGCCATGTGGAACTGCACATGTTCCTCTCGTAGGAAGCGAGTGGCCGCCCTGTAGTGGTCGGGGGTGCGGACCGAGACTTTGATCCCGTTCCGAGTAGATTTCCCTGTGAAGGGAATTTGCTGCTCGTCAAGGTGATCTGACAGTTTCTGCCACATGTTGTTGTCGCGAAGGACAAATGGCGGTGGTGGCTTGTAAGCCTTGGGCTGGGTCGACGGGGCCGCCGCGGAGGGAGCCGTGGGGCATGGGACCTTGGACGGGGGCGGGGGAGAGGAGGAAGCGGCGGGCCGCTTCTTCTTCTTCCGCTCCACTACGGTGAAGTCGGTGTCGCGGACTTCGCCCTCTTCCATTTGGGGATCGGGGGACTCGGGGAAGTCGGCAACCGCCGGGACCGAGTGTGTACCCACAACGGGAGGAGCGTAGGGGAGCTCACGGTAACGCGGGCGGGGGGAGCGGCTCCTGTCGTAGGGCTTAGCCCTAGTTGGAGCGGTGGATCGAGACCGCCCGCGGTGGGAGCGGTCGCTGACAGAGCTCCGACCGCGGTCGGGACTCGGGGTTGCAAGGGCCCGTGAAGCGGGTCCCCTGAAGTCGGGAGTAAGGCGGGCGGCCGCTGCCTTGCTCTTTGGCGAGACTGGGCGGGTCGCAGGCGGGGGGGCAGCCTTGACGGCGGGGCGGGGGTGCGCCTGAGGGGCGGTCGGGGCTACAGGCTCTAGGCCTGAGAGATTGCGCTTTGTAGCGCGAAGGAACTCGGCAATCTCGTCGCCATTGTCGCGGGAGACGTAGGCAGCCCGGATGAAATTGAGCGCCTCATCGAGGTCGTTCAAATCCCTCGGGGTTGCCATGGCTCACGGGAGAGAGAGAGAGAGAGAGAGGTGTGCCGGGGGAGGAGGTCCCCGGCGGGGGCAAGAATGAGAGGTCTCCTTGCCGGGTATAGGCAGGAAGGTGGGTACCTATGTGTGACCTAACGTGTCCCGGTTGCCAATCTTAATGTGCAACCGGTTGTGTGCCTAACGGCCCTAGCTGCCACAGGGGAGAGGCAGGGACTCCGGTTTTTAGGCCGGCCGTCCAAGCCAAACACACACCCGAGGAATAGGTAAGGATGGGTAGGGTGGGAAGGAGATGTCTGGTGTCGGCGAGGGCCGTCCCCAAGGCCGGTGGTTCCAGACCCAGCCGGGTTTCGTTGTTCCCCTGAAGGGGGAAAAACGTACGCCCCGGGTCAACGTACGCTCAGCTTCGTTGGCACGGTTACGTATCCACTGAACGACCACTAAGCGTGGATTTTATCGATTAGAAACTCGATGGGTCGCTCTGAAAAGAGCGGTTGTGTTATAGAAACTAAGAACGCTCTGAAAAGAGCGGTTTGGATGGCGCGAGCTCTGCACTGCGAAGACTCGTAGCACGGAGCAAGTCCGGCACTCACGAGTTACCGCGGCACGTGAATATCTGCGCTTGCACTAGGCTAGCTCAAACAACACGTTGCCGGGCAATCGGTGAACAGACTCGGAAACTCGGCGGCCGACTGAGGCAGACCCCACACAGGGCGGGGCGGGCAGCAGGAGCGGAGCGCTGGAGACGTCCGTACGGCGCGGCGAGCGGAAGCGGAGTGGATGATGCTAATTTTCAGAAAACAAAAACAGACATCTTTGTGTGCCATAAATGAGCGTTCGCTCACCCCGCCGCGAGTGGACCTTTTTCCGTTCCACCAATAGCGATGCAGCGAGGGTTAGACAGAGAAACAATGATACGCGTCACGTTGTCCGTCTCGCTCTCGCCGTAAGTTTTTACTCGGTTGTAAATAGTTCTCCAGCTATAATGTGGTTATTTCTACTTAATTTTTTTTTTTTTTGTAGCATATATATGTATGGTTATTTTCAGTGAGTGCATAAGGTGTACATAAGGTGACGAATTATCGTCAAATATTTTCCAAATTACACGGAAGAGTATTGTCTATGTGAAAAGTGATATTCAATATTATTAACAACTTTTTATCTTTATAATATAGGACCGAACCTCACGATCTGTATGAAAGACTGTCATGATCTCAATTATTTTATGTTAATCGGTGTTGCAAAACAGAACATTTGCCGGTCATTTATTGTTCATTCGTCTACAATGTTGACTAGTAATTTTTCCTTCAAAATACCTACCTACTCGTATTTATTGGAATTAAGCTTTAGCTACACATGCCCAATTGTTAGGTATAGCGGTAGAGTGTCATTTTCAAAGAAACATCCATAAATTGTATTGTACAAAATATGGTAAGAGATATATTGTGGCCCTGAAAAGGGCCTTTTTATGCGCAAAATAAAATGTGCACAGCGTAGCATCAGCAAGCGGCCAGCTCAGCCAGCCACCTTACGCTTTCTTCTCGGTCTTCTTGGGCAGGAGCACGGCCTGGATGTTGGGCAGCACACCTCCCTGTGCGATCGTCACGCCGGAGAGCAGCTTGTTCAACTCTTCGTCGTTCCTGATCGCCAATTGCAAATGACGCGGGATGATCCTGGTCTTCTTGTTGTCCCTGGCTGCGTTGCCGGCCAACTCGAGCACCTCAGCGGCGAGATATTCCATCACGGCGGCGAGGTAAACGGGCGCTCCGGCACCGACGCGCTCGGCATAGTTGCCGTTACGCAGAAGACGATGAATACGACCGACGGGGAATTGTAGTCCGGCACGGTTGGAGCGAGACTTTGCCTTTCCCTTAACTTTTCCACCTTTGCCGCGTCCAGACATGTTGATTGAGTGAGAGTTAATTTACTAACAGTATAAATCAAGCACCGTACCGCGTGAGCGTGCACAGCAGACTATTCTCAAAACGCGTTCAATTTCTATATTTATAATCGCGCCCCACTCCGGCGCGACTGTAACGCCACGACGAGTGCCGTTATTCGGCGCGCGCATATCTGAAGCGGGCTCGATTAACAACAATAAATGCATAATTTTTCTATTTAATATTAGTCATAATTTTTGTTTTGTAAAATGTACACAATAATAAAATAATCATAATTCATTAATGATGTACGAGTATGTATGTATAATTTCAGGTGTGAGGTGAAAGAAACATCGACATCGATTCGAGCGAGCTGTTGTGCATGAAGAACGTGAGTATTGAAGTAAGTATGTAACTAATGGTAATTATATACCTACCTACCTGTTGTTCATGTTGTTGTAGGTCATGAGATGAGTCGGGCAGTCGGGCGATACTACCGAGTATTATAATATTATGTACATACTGTTGTAGTACATAAGGCTACTACTACTATGGATTCTGCCAAACAACTGTTGTGTGACGCTCGTACGGTGCTTTATTAGCTGTTTGTGGTGCAATGCAATGCATGCACTATATATACCTACTGAAAGAAGATACATCCGTCATACTCACCTCTACATACATACACCTGAAGGGAATACCTAATCGTGTGTGTGTTAGTTTTTGGAGAAACATAGTGGGCGCGCGATGCGCTCTTGAATGATATGTTAGCCCTGAAAAGGGCTTTTTGGTCGCGAGGCGAGGAGGATCTTGCGCCCCCCTCGCACAAGCAGTATCGGGCAGCATGGCATGGCATGGCATGGCATGGCAAGACAAGTGAAGGTGCGGGCGCGGCGTTCGTGCGTGCGTACGAGCGAGGCTGCTCTCCACAATCCACAATGCAATGAGTGGAGATGGAGAGAGACACGACACCGTGGCACACACAACACAACACAACACCATTGCAACCAACACACTGTGTCCATGCATGCACTTACCGCACCGATTACTTCTTGGAGGCGGACGCCTTCTTGGTGGCAGCCTTCGATTTGGGAGTGGCCGCGGCTCTCTTCGGTTTGGGCGCTTTCGGCTTCTTGGTCGGAGGCCTGGCGGTCTTTTTGGCTTTCGGAGCGGCGGCGCTTTTTCCCTTGGCGGGCGTGGACGCGGCGGCCTTCTTCGCGGCGGCGGGCTTCTTCTTGGCGGCGGCGGCCTTCTTGTCCTTCGTCGCGGCCGAGGCCTTCGACTTTGCGGGCGAAGCGGCGGCGGTGGCGGCGGCCTTCCTGCCTCTGCCGGCGGCGGGCGCCGAGGCGGCCGCCTTCTTCGTCTTGGCGGCGGCGCTCTCCTTCGCGGCGGATCTGCCTGTCGCCTTGGCAGCGGCGGGTTTCTTCGCGGACGAAGACTTCGACTCGAGCTTGAAACTGCCCGATGCACCCTTGCCCTTGGTCTGAATGAGCGCGCCCGACTCGACGGCGCTCTTCAGATACTTCCTGATGAACGGCGCCAATTTCTCGGAGTCCACCTTGTACTGGGCCGCGATGTATTTCTTGATGGCCTTCAGCGAGGATCCGCTGCGCTCCTTCAGCTCCTTGATTGCGTTGTTCACCATTTCGGAGGTCTTCGGGTGCGTCGGCTTCGCCTTGGGCTTCTTCGCGCCGCCGGCGGCGGCGGACGCCTTCGGCTTCTTCGCGGGCGTCGCTGGTGCGGGAGCCTCTGCAGCTACGGCGGTGTCGGCCATTTTTTTTAAATTTAGGGTTTATATATGAACACTCAAAAATAGAGAAACTCAAGTAATTATCGAGTTAAACCTTGTTTTAACAATAATAAAAAAATAATGGCGCTGCCGTATAGGGGGTATAGTTTGGAAACTTTACCGTAAAGAGAACACCACAGTCTAGAGACGATTTCTCGTAACAACGCTCGTGAGTTTTCACTAACATCAGTCTCATTAAATAGTATTTTTTCATCATTTTAATATTGAACCGCGCGGCTGACACTTTTCTAGTGCTACATTTTGAACGTGACCGTACGCTTGACATACTAGATCGAGCCTAATCTGTACACATGAAGCGATAGAGGGATTAATTCGCACCACCCGGGTCGCCGAGTAGCTCGGGTCATGTTTAAAATTGTATTTTCTCTATAAAATCTATTGATTTCTTTCTTTTTCCACGATATTTAAACCTCAAAGATATCGTTTTTATTATATAACATAAAAACAGTTAAAATTTTCTCGTTTTAATAGTGTAAAACGATCGATTTTTTGATGCTCGTAAAACAGCTTCAACAGTTTCGTACGAACAGTTCAGCGCGATGCCATACCTTCGAACTGGATAGACGCATTAATTTTTCTTACATTAATTTAGTATTGTGTTTTAGTTTAAACTCTATAAATTTGTATAATGTGCTATTCACATAGTGCACAATATTAGAAATGTCAAGGGCCTAGGTATACGTTCAAATCACACACAAAATCGGAATGAGGCGCGCGTAAATGTAGTTAAATAAAACTTTTGACCATCACTTTGCCGTGTGGCCATTCGCTCTCGCACTGAATTTATTATAATTTTGATATAGGTATTAAATTAAGCTCAACGTAGAACGAATACTTTCAAATAAAACTACGCCAGATTTGACTTATTCATAATGTTAGTATCCATTCATTTCACACGCCCGCCCGGCTATGTAACGCGCGCACGCACGAAATACGTACCTACACAAAGCCGCTTACTTGCCTGCCTGCCTATACTTTTGATCGCTAGTTAGTAAGTTATAACGCAGTTTTGATGTTATTAACAGGCATATTAGGTATGTGTATGAAAATGAATTATAATTATATCATGTACTTATTACATAATTATAAGCGTTAAAATTTTGGAACACCTACATAATAATGTAGGCAAGTGTTAACTTATTGTTTTACTATAATTATAGTAGTTTCATTAGGTACTTTCAAGTAGGTAAGTAATGTAGAATACTAGGCAGGTGTATGTCGGTTGACTTTTGTTAGTTAGTGTCATCGTATAGAAACATTGCGCATCATAATATTGTAGCATTTGAAATTTTTGCGGCCCTGAAAAGGGCCTTTTTTTCACAAATGATGAACAACCGACGCTGTTACGTTGGTGTACGTCAATGTATGCTGCTGACAGCTGCTTAGCCTCCGAAACCGTACAGAGTGCGACCCTGACGCTTCAGAGCGTAGACCACGTCCATGGCGGTGACGGTCTTCCTCTTCGCGTGCTCGGTGTAGGTGACGGCGTCACGAATCACGTTCTCGAGGAACACCTTCAGCACACCTCTGGTCTCTTCGTAGATCAGACCGGAGATACGCTTCACTCCGCCTCTGCGCGCCAGACGACGGATGGCGGGCTTCGTGATACCCTGGATGTTATCGCGAAGCACTTTCCTGTGACGCTTGGCGCCACCTTTCCCCAGACCTTTTCCTCCCTTGCCGCGACCGGTCATCTTGTTCGGTGAACTGTTGTAGAATACGAATAACACAGAGAGCCGCGAGCGCTGGCGCTAACGGCGTACGACTGGAACCTTTTTTGAACCGCGCGGCACTCTTATATTTATACAAAACTCGAACGATAGCATCGCGCGAGACAGCATGTATACCGATAGAGACGGACCGAGCGACCGAGGGGAACGGAGCGGGGTGAAGAGCAACGATGATGCCGCGTTGGAGTTCGGTAACTATGTATTTGTATTTTTATTTGTGTCAAATGTTTAATATCTATTTACTCACATAATATTATGTATATATTTATTATCATATAATTATTTAATTTGAACGAAAAAAAAAAAAAAAAAAAAAAAAATCATATTATACTGTCGTCATCTAGCTATTGTTTTGTGGTGAGACAGAGAGAAGAAATTACATATATTGGCGTTGTGTTTTTAACCAATGCAATATAATCTATCAATTATTATTCAGGTAATCTAATTATCCTACGACTTTGTTTCTATCAATTAGGTATAATAATATAATTATAGGTAAGTACTTACTTACTTATATTCTTCAACTGATTCTACATTAATCTAAGCATTACTTATATTTATTCATTCCTTGATTATTTGACATCATAAAAGCTACATAGGTATTTATGTTGATAAAAGCCAATACTTTGGTTTAGTAAGATTTTATTCTATATCATAGAGATAGTTAATAGCTGTTACGCCCTGCAGTGTTATCGGTTGTGAAACATGTTAATTTGCATCAATGAATCGTGTGTGGCCCTGAAAAGGGCCTTTTTATGATCAAACAAATCCGGCCGGCGGCGTTGACCAAGAGGGCGAGAGGCCTTCTTAGGCGCGCTCACCACGGATTCTGCGCGCCAATTGGATATCCTTCGGCATGATGGTGACGCGTTTGGCGTGAATCGCGCAAAGGTTGGTATCTTCAAACAGACCGACCAGGTAAGCTTCGCTGGCCTCCTGGAGAGCCATTACAGCGGAGCTCTGGAAACGCAGATCGGTCTTGAAGTCCTGTGCGATTTCACGCACCAGACGCTGGAACGGCAGCTTGCGGATCAGGAGCTCGGTGCTCTTCTGGTAGCGACGGATCTCGCGGAGAGCCACGGTGCCGGGCCTGTAGCGATGGGGCTTCTTCACTCCACCGGTGGCGGGTGCGCTCTTGCGCGCAGCTTTGGTGGCGAGCTGCTTGCGCGGCGCCTTACCACCGGTCGATTTACGGGCAGTCTGCTTGGTACGTGCCATTGTTCACTTGACGAGAGTTAGTGATGAATCAAAGAAGAAAATAACGAGAGCACGAGCGGCGACTACGGTCTGTGCACGAATGTGTAAAACAGCGACACCGCGTCCCGCTTTATTTATACAAAAAAATCTGTGGTACTATCGGACCTCTCGCTCACTCACACGGTTTGCTCCGGTCTCCGGCGGTGCGGGGCGCGGGGTGCAGGGGGGCGTGTGACAGCTCTGGTGTTACGCTTCTCTATACTATCAAGTACCATCATAATAGATGTAGTAAGTAGGTAATTTTACTTTATTTAAAAGCGTGGGGAAAAATAAAAAAAAAAAATGTTCACCATGACGGCATTAAGGGCACAATAAAATTACCTAATATCCTAATTATCGCACGACAATCATCGTCGTGAAGAAACATAATATATGTAACATTCATATTCACTCTTATTTACCTAGTCTACACTCACTTAACTATAATATATCGTTATATTATTCAATTCACCATTTTACTTACTTACCTTTCATCACGTGTATAATTTTATATATTCAATAAATTGTATCGAAATAACAGAAACTCGTACCTGCGTACACATTATATATATATATATATATATATATATATATATATATATATATATATATATATATATAGGTAAGGTACCCTCTATTTTAAATACATATAATTATGAATCAATCAAACGTAGATAGTCGTTCATCATAATAAGCCCCATTTATGTGGCGTTTGAGTTTGGAACGTGCAGTGTTCAGATTAGAAACATATATTATGTCGCATTAGATATGCATTATAATATAGAAATGTTTTGTGGCCCTGAAAAGGGCCTTTTGTGTGCGCATAGGATCGCACTGTTGGCTAGCAACGTCGCGTCGCTTCGCTCACTTAGAGCTGGTGTATTTGGTGACCGCCTTGGTGCCCTCGCTGACGGCGTGCTTGGCCAGCTCGCCGGGCAGCAGGAGCCTCACGGAGGTCTGCACCTCCCTCGACGTGATCGTGCTGCGCTTGTTGTAGTGTGCGAGACGGGACGCCTCGGCGGCGATGCGCTCGAAGATGTCGTTCACGAACGAGTTCATGATGGACATGGCCTTCGAGGAGATACCGGTGTCCGGGTGGACCTGCTTGAGCACCTTGTAGATGTAGATGGCGTAGCTCTCCTTCCTCTTGTGCTTCTTCTTTCTCTTATCGGTCTTGGAGATGTTCTTCTGAGCCTTGCCGGATTTCTTGGCGGCCTTTCCGCTAGTCTTGGGCGGCATTATTGAATCGTAGATTGAACACGTAAATTAATACTGTACTGCACCGTCGGCTGTCGGCAAGCGAGTGATAATTTTCAGTTTTTTTTTTTTTTTTTTTTTTTTTTTTTTTTATGAATGACTTATAGCTGTTGGCCTCTGAGGCCTCTACAGCTTACCGGGCATGGGCGAGCGCGGAAGGCGGCTGAGCCCTAAGATTAGGTTATAGGGTGACTAGCGCAAGGGCACCTGAGAAGGTACGGACCTCGGCTTGGGCCGTCACCCGGCGGGGGAGATCAGACTTGCCCGGGCACCCCAGAAGGGGTGTGCCCTGTGGCCCTAATAGGTTGAGCTGATTGACTATTTGGAGAGAATCTAACCGATCTTCTGACAGATCCTGAGGGTCCTCGACCTCGCCGGCGGGGTCGGTGTCTGACTGTGTGCCTTTGGTAACCGGCGCCTATACCAAATACGGAATACTTCCTGTTGCAGGGAGCTGTCGGATCGGGTGACCCCAGCGCCGCAGATGTGACTACAGCGATGGGGTCATCCGGGTCGCCCAGGAGGTGTTTGGGGCGGCGACGGAGAGGAGGTGGGTGTGTGGTGTCTGGCGTGTAGTCCGAGGCTTGAACTACGAGTGGGTTGGGGTGGTGAGGGGCCCTATCGAAGTAGCGGCGAGAGAGGTACTTGATGTACTGAGTGATAGAGGGGAGTTCGAGATCGCAGTGCAGGTCAGAGTTTCGCATGAACCAGCGAGCTCCGACTGCTTTGCGAATGAACCTATTCTGAATGACCTGGAGTTTGTCCAGGTCAATGCGGGAGGCATGGCCGAAGACCACGGAAGCATAGGTCATGACTGTGCGGATGCACGTTTTGTAAATTGTCACCTTATTTCTAAGGGACATTTTACTACGTGAGTCGAGAAGTGGTGCGAGGCGGCCTAGGAAGAAGGCTGCTCTGTTTCGGACTATTTGGATGTGTTTCGAGAAGCAGAGTCGACGATCGAGGGTCACGCCAAGATATTTGGCCGTGGTGGCCCAGGGAATAGGCTTGCCGTTAAGCGTGAGTTGCTTACGCGGGTTGCCTGTGCCCGTATTGGGGTGGAAGTACATGGCTGCACTTTTATCGGGGTTTACCGAGATGGCCCATTTCCTAAACCAATTACCAAGCTGGTCAAGGGCTTTTTGGACATGGGTCGCCTGGTAGCTCTTTTTCCAGCCTCTGGAGTAAAGAGCGGTGTCGTCCGCGAAGAGCGCCAGCTCGACGTTGGGAGAACGGGGAATGTCGCATGTGTAGAGCGAGTATAGCACAGGGGCCATTGCTGAGCCTTGAGGGACTCCAGCGGTGATGGGGCGGGGGGTCGAACGGGCTCCTTCGACCCTGTAGGAAAACTTCCGACAAGATAGAAAGTTTTGTATTATGAATACAAGACGGTCTGGGAATTGTTTCGCAAACAGCTTGTAAATTAAGCCGTTGTGCCAGACTTTGTCGAAAGCCTTCGCTACGTCCAAGAAGACCGCTACGGTCCCTTGGGGCTTTGGCGTGGTAAGAAACCCATGACTGGGTTTCTTGTTGAAGCCTTCGAGGATGTACTCCGTTATGCGGTGTACTTGTTGGACGCAAGAGTGTCTGGCCCTAAAGCCAAACTGCTCGTTCGGAAGGATGTTGTTGTCCTTGATGTGGGACCAGATGCGCTTCAGAATGATGCGCTCATAGATCTTCCCCAGAGTGCTGAGGAGACTGATGGGGCGATAGCTAGATGGCTCTGAGGCCTTCTTGCCGGGCTTGTGGATGCCGATGACATCGGCAGACTTCCAGGCTTCGGGAAACATGCAGTTGTTCATAGCCGCATTGAAGATGCTGACTAGAAGGCACATTAGGGATACTGAGAAGTGTTTGAGCACTTTGTTGGAGATGCCATCAGCACCGGGAGCTTTCCTGGTGTGGAGGCGTTTGATGATCGACTCTACTTCCGAAGCCGTGACAGGCTCAAGGGCGTCAGTGGGGGGGACGGATAGTTTTTCTTCGACTTCTCTATTCACCGTATCGAGGTGAACAGGGTCGATCAAGCCTAAGCTGGGGCTGCATTGCGACTCGAGGCTGTCGGCCAGGCATTCGGCCTTTTCCTCGTCCTCAAACGCAGGTGGAAGATTGGGACGGGTGAGGGGGGGCATAGTTGTGACTACGTCGGATTTCAGAGTTCGAGCCAACTTCCAGTATGCCAGGTGAGTTGGCTGGATCTCCGAAAGTAGGCTGTCCCACCTCTGATTGCGGAGTTCACTAATACGGTTTTTTACGGCACGCTCGTAATACCGCAGAGTGACTCTGTTCTCTTCGGAGGGACGGGAGTCGTAGGCCCTAGTGGCGGCGTGTTTAGCCCTCAGAAGGTCCCTCGCGTCCTCCGGCAGAGCCCAGCGTCGGTCGTTGACCTCTGCTGGGACCTGCCTGGAGCACTCACGTACTGTGTTGCGGAGGTGACTGGTGAGGGCGTCAATCGAGAGGGTGACGTCATCGCGGGACTCGATGTTGTCGGGGATTTTGTCTAGATCGGGCGAGCTGGTGACCCCCAAGGCTGTGCCTAGGCGGTCCCAGTCCACCACGGTCTTAGTACGAGGGGGTCTGTCAGTTGGGTCGGGGCCTAGTCTCATGAGGACTGGTCTGTGGTCTGAGTCAAGTTCGTGGATCACTTCCAATGAGCGTAGCCGGAGGGTTACACCCTTTAGAAGCGCCAAGTCCAAGATGTCAGGTCTATGGTCGACGTTATAGGGGAAGTGAGTTGGGGAGCTGGGTGGGATAATTTCAAAGTGAATTTCGTCAGAGAGGGAGTTCAGAAGGTTACCCTTCGTAGTGGTCGTATTGCAGCCCCATATTATGTGCTTGCTATTGAAGTCGCCAGCCAGGATGACGGCGCTACTTAGGGAGAAAAGCGTTTCAAAGTCGCTTCTTTCGAGTGCCTTGTTACAGGGGAGGTAGCATGATGCTATGGTAATTGGTTGATGACCAGTCATTGAGAGGCGGCAACAGGAAGCTTCCAAACTAATCAAGGGTGGGGTATCTATAGGGATACAGTGAAGGGACCTTTTGTAGTAGATCAGGGTGCCGCCCCTTGGGCCGGTAGTCCTGTCGCTACGTACCAGC
This sequence comes from Hypomecis punctinalis, assembly GCA_949316475.1. Taxonomy (NCBI): domain Eukaryota; kingdom Metazoa; phylum Arthropoda; class Insecta; order Lepidoptera; family Geometridae; genus Hypomecis; species Hypomecis punctinalis. The sequence continues at coordinate 7,451,778 of OX438822.1, forward strand.
GAGTAGTTCCCGATTTTCGGATCCCGCCTGCTGGGCTTAAGGAAGGTCTCGCTCACAAGTAAGATATCGACTTGGTGAGTGGACAAGAATTGCTGGATTAAAGAACGTTGGTCTTTATTGTCGCTGGAGAGGCCGTTGGCATTGAACCATGCCAGAGATAAGGAGTGAGGCTTTTCCCTTAATGGTGTACTATCCATAGTACTTTTTTAAGAGATTTACCATGGCAGTTCCATGGACCTTTAGATGGTCCAGGATCGTGCGGTGCTCGGCCATAATTTGAGCAGTGTTACTCGGGTTTGCGCGGACCTTGGCCGTGAACACGGCGAGTTCGGCGGGATCCACGATGGACAGGTGCATGAGGAGGTCGGTGGCGAACTCCACGTCGTTGATGTAGTCCTTCATAGAGGAGTTATCGACGTTGGCACCTGAGGGGGCGGGCTTAGCGGCCTTAATGGCGGCTTTGGGGGCTGGAGGCGCAGGAGCGCGGGTCTGGGTCTGCGGACGCGGTAGCTCCGGCTTGGGTTTGGGCGCGGGTCCCCGCTGGGGCTGTGGGCGTTGCCAAGCGTTGGCTGCGGGGGCGGGGGCATCCACGAAGGTGGAAGGGGGGGTCGTAAGCTGAAGCTTGGATTGTGAGGGGTGAGTAGGCCGAGTCGGCCGTTTGCCCTTAGGCTTGTGCTGGCCTTTGGCGGCCTTCGGCGCCATAGGGCAGCCGCGATAGTTCGCGGTATGCCCCTGGGTTCCGCAAAGGACACAGCTAGGCGGAGTGGGGTCGTCCCTGGTGCGCGAGCACTCGGAGGTGCTGTGCGCGCCTGCGCATTTGACGCAGCGATACTCCGCATGGCAGAACCGGGCTGCGTGCCCATAGAGCTGGCAGCGGTGGCACTGTCCGGGGACGCCCTTCTTGTGGGGCTGCTCGATCTTGAGTCCGGTCAGGTTGAGGATCGAGCGTACTAGCTCGATCTTTTTCCCCTCCGGGGTGTTGTCCATGATGCAGAGCACCATGTCTAGCTGTCTTTTGGTCCTTCCGCTGGTCATGCGGTGGACCTGGCGACAGGGCAAGTTTTGGGCTTGGAGATCCGCGAGGACATCCTCGACTGGGATCTCTCTGGGGATGCCGCGCACGACGGCGCGGTAGACCTTTTCGTCCTCGAGGGGAGCCATGTGGAACTGCACATGTTCCTCTCGTAGGAAGCGAGTGGCCGCTCTGTAGTGGTCGGGGGTGCGGACCGAGACTTTGATCCCGTTCTGAGTAGATTTCCCTGTGAAGGGAATTTGCTGCTCGTCAAGGTGATCTGACAGTTTCTGCCACATGTTGTTGTCGCGAAGGACAAATGGCGGTGGTGGCTTGTAAGCCTTGGGCTGGGTCGGCGGGGCCGCCGCGGAGGGAGCCGCGGGGCATGGGACCTTGGGCGGGGGCGGGGGAGAGGAGGAAGCGGCGGGCCGCTTCTTCTTCTTCCGCTCCACTACGGTGAAGTCGGTGTCGCAGACTTCGCCCTCTTCCATTTGAGGATCGGGGGACTCTGGGAAATCGGCAACCGCCGGGACCAGATGTTGGCCCTCAACAGGAGGTGCGTAGGGAAGCTCACGGTAACGTGGGCGGGGGGAGCGGCTCCTGTCGTAGGGCTTAGCCCTAGTTGGAGCGGTGGACCGAGACCGCCCGCGGTGGGAGCGGTCGCTGACAGAGCTCCGACCGCGGTCGGGACTCGGGGTCGCAAGGGCCCGTGAAGCGGGTCCCCTGAAGTCGGGCGTAAGGCGGGCGGCCGCTGCCTTGCTCTTTGGCGAGACTGGGCGGGTCGCGGGCGGGGGGGCAGCCTTGACGGCGGGGCGGGGGTGCGCCTGAGGGGCGGTCGGGGCTACAGGCTCTAAGCCTGAGACATTGCGCTTTGTGGCGCGAACGAACTCGGCAATGGCGGCGCCATTGTCGCGGGAGACGTAGGCAGCCCGGATGAAGTTGAGCGCCTCATCGAGGTCGTTCAAATCCCTCGGGGTCGCCATGGCTCACGGGAGAGAGAGAGGTGTGCCGGGGGAGGAGGTCCCCGGCGGGGGCAAGAATGAGAGGTCTCCCCTTGCCGGGTATAGGCAAGGAGGTGGGTACCTATGTGTGACCTAACGTGTCCCGGTTGCCAATCTTAATGTGCAACCGGTTGTGTGCCTAACGGCCCTAGCTGCCACAGGGGAGAGGCAGGGACTCCGGTTTTTAGGCCGGCCGTCCAAGCCAAACACACACCCGAGGAATAGGTAAAGGATGGGTAGGGTGGGAAGGAGATGTCTGGTGTCGGCGAGGGCCGTCCCCAAGGCCGGTGGTTCCAGACCCAGCCGGGTTTCGTTGTTCCCCTGAAGGGGGAAAAACGTACGCCCCGGGTCCACGTACGCTCAGCTTCGTTGGCACGGTTACGTATCCACTGAACGACCACTAAGCGTGGATTTTTAAGTTAGAAACTTGATGGGTCGCTCTGAAAAGAGCGGTTGTGTTTTTAGAAACGTAGGATCGCTCTGAAAAGAGCGGTTTGGATGGCGCGAGCTCTGCACTGCGAAGACTCGAAGCACGGAGCAAGTCCGGCACTCACGAGTTACCGCGGAACGTGAATATCTGCGCTTGCACTAGGCTAGCTCAAACAACACGTTGCCGGGCAATCGGTGCACAGACTCGGAGACTCGGCGGCCGACTGAGGCAGACCCCGCACAGGGCGGAGCGGGCAGCAGGAGCGGAGCGCTGGAGACGTCCGTACGGCGCGGCGGGCGGAAGCGGAGTCGATGATAATTTTCAGAAAACAAAAACAGACATCTTTGTGTGCTATAAATGAGCGTTCGCTCACCCCGCCGCGAGTGGACCTTTTTCCGTTCCACCAATAGCGATGCAGCGAGGGTTAGACAGAGAAACAATGATACGCGTCACGTTGTCCGTCTCGCTCTCGCCGTAAGTTTTTACTCGGTTGTAAATAGTTCTCCAGCTATAATGTGGTTATTTCTACTTAATTTTTTTTTTTTTTGTAGCATATATATGTATGGTTATTTTCAGTGAGTGCATAAGGTGTACATAAGGTGACGAATTATCGTCAAATATTTTCCAAATTACACGGAAGAGTATTGTCTATGTGAAAAGTGATATTCAATATTATTAACAACTTTTTATCTTTATAATATAGGACCGAACCTCACGATCTGTATGAAAGACTGTCATGATCTCAATTATTTTATGTTAATCGGTGTTGCAAAACAGAACATTTGCCGGTCATTTATTGTTCATTCGTCTACAATGTTGACTAGTAATTTTTCCTTCAAAATACCTACCTACTCGTATTTATTGGAATTAAGCTTTAGCTACACATGCCCAATTGTTAGGTATAGCGGTAGAGTGTCATTTTCAAAGAAACATCCATAAATTGTATTGTACAAAATATGGTAAGAGATATATTGTGGCCCTGAAAAGGGCCTTTTTATGCGCAAAATAAAATGTGCACAGCGTAGCATCAGCAAGCGGCCAGCTCAGCCAGCCACCTTACGCTTTCTTCTCGGTCTTCTTGGGCAGGAGCACGGCCTGGATGTTGGGCAGCACACCTCCCTGTGCGATCGTCACGCCGGAGAGCAGCTTGTTCAACTCTTCGTCGTTCCTGATCGCCAATTGCAAATGACGCGGGATGATCCTGGTCTTCTTGTTGTCCCTGGCTGCGTTGCCGGCCAACTCGAGCACCTCAGCGGCGAGATATTCCATCACGGCGGCGAGGTAAACGGGCGCTCCGGCACCGACGCGCTCGGCATAGTTGCCGTTACGCAGAAGACGATGAATACGACCGACGGGGAATTGTAGTCCGGCACGGTTGGAGCGAGACTTTGCCTTTCCCTTAACTTTTCCACCTTTGCCGCGTCCAGACATGTTGATTGAGTGAGAGTTAATTTACTAACAGTATAAATCAAGCACCGTACCGCGTGAGCGTGCACAGCAGACTATTCTCAAAACGCGTTCAATTTCTATATTTATAATCGCGCCCCACTCCGGCGCGACTGTAACGCCACGACGAGTGCCGTTATTCGGCGCGCGCATATCTGAAGCGGGCTCGATTAACAACAATAAATGCATAATTTTTCTATTTAATATTAGTCATAATTTTTGTTTTGTAAAATGTACACAATAATAAAATAATCATAATTCATTAATGATGTACGAGTATGTATGTATAATTTCAGGTGTGAGGTGAAAGAAACATCGACATCGATTCGAGCGAGCTGTTGTGCATGAAGAACGTGAGTATTGAAGTAAGTATGTAACTAATGGTAATTATATACCTACCTACCTGTTGTTCATGTTGTTGTAGGTCATGAGATGAGTCGGGCAGTCGGGCGATACTACCGAGTATTATAATATTATGTACATACTGTTGTAGTACATAAGGCTACTACTACTATGGATTCTGCCAAACAACTGTTGTGTGACGCTCGTACGGTGCTTTATTAGCTGTTTGTGGTGCAATGCAATGCATGCACTATATATACCTACTGAAAGAAGATACATCCGTCATACTCACCTCTACATACATACACCTGAAGGGAATACCTAATCGTGTGTGTGTTAGTTTTTGGAGAAACATAGTGGGCGCGCGATGCGCTCTTGAATGATATGTTAGCCCTGAAAAGGGCTTTTTGGTCGCGAGGCGAGGAGGATCTTGCGCCCCCCTCGCACAAGCAGTATCGGGCAGCATGGCATGGCATGGCATGGCATGGCAAGACAAGTGAAGGTGCGGGCGCGGCGTTCGTGCGTGCGTACGAGCGAGGCTGCTCTCCACAATCCACAATGCAATGAGTGGAGATGGAGAGAGACACGACACCGTGGCACACACAACACAACACAACACCATTGCAACCAACACACTGTGTCCATGCATGCACTTACCGCACCGATTACTTCTTGGAGGCGGACGCCTTCTTGGTGGCAGCCTTCGATTTGGGAGTGGCCGCGGCTCTCTTCGGTTTGGGCGCTTTCGGCTTCTTGGTCGGAGGCCTGGCGGTCTTTTTGGCTTTCGGAGCGGCGGCGCTTTTTCCCTTGGCGGGCGTGGACGCGGCGGCCTTCTTCGCGGCGGCGGGCTTCTTCTTGGCGGCGGCGGCCTTCTTGTCCTTCGTCGCGGCCGAGGCCTTCGACTTTGCGGGCGAAGCGGCGGCGGTGGCGGCGGCCTTCCTGCCTCTGCCGGCGGCGGGCGCCGAGGCGGCCGCCTTCTTCGTCTTGGCGGCGGCGCTCTCCTTCGCGGCGGATCTGCCTGTCGCCTTGGCAGCGGCGGGTTTCTTCGCGGACGAAGACTTCGACTCGAGCTTGAAACTGCCCGATGCACCCTTGCCCTTGGTCTGAATGAGCGCGCCCGACTCGACGGCGCTCTTCAGATACTTCCTGATGAACGGCGCCAATTTCTCGGAGTCCACCTTGTACTGGGCCGCGATGTATTTCTTGATGGCCTTCAGCGAGGATCCGCTGCGCTCCTTCAGCTCCTTGATTGCGTTGTTCACCATTTCGGAGGTCTTCGGGTGCGTCGGCTTCGCCTTGGGCTTCTTCGCGCCGCCGGCGGCGGCGGACGCCTTCGGCTTCTTCGCGGGCGTCGCTGGTGCGGGAGCCTCTGCAGCTACGGCGGTGTCGGCCATTTTTTTTAAATTTAGGGTTTATATATGAACACTCAAAAATAGAGAAACTCAAGTAATTATCGAGTTAAACCTTGTTTTAACAATAATAAAAAAATAATGGCGCTGCCGTATAGGGGGTATAGTTTGGAAACTTTACCGTAAAGAGAACACCACAGTCTAGAGACGATTTCTCGTAACAACGCTCGTGAGTTTTCACTAACATCAGTCTCATTAAATAGTATTTTTTCATCATTTTAATATTGAACCGCGCGGCTGACACTTTTCTAGTGCTACATTTTGAACGTGACCGTACGCTTGACATACTAGATCGAGCCTAATCTGTACACATGAAGCGATAGAGGGATTAATTCGCACCACCCGGGTCGCCGAGTAGCTCGGGTCATGTTTAAAATTGTATTTTCTCTATAAAATCTATTGATTTCTTTCTTTTTCCACGATATTTAAACCTCAAAGATATCGTTTTTATTATATAACATAAAAACAGTTAAAATTTTCTCGTTTTAATAGTGTAAAACGATCGATTTTTTGATGCTCGTAAAACAGCTTCAACAGTTTCGTACGAACAGTTCAGCGCGATGCCATACCTTCGAACTGGATAGACGCATTAATTTTTCTTACATTAATTTAGTATTGTGTTTTAGTTTAAACTCTATAAATTTGTATAATGTGCTATTCACATAGTGCACAATATTAGAAATGTCAAGGGCCTAGGTATACGTTCAAATCACACACAAAATCGGAATGAGGCGCGCGTAAATGTAGTTAAATAAAACTTTTGACCATCACTTTGCCGTGTGGCCATTCGCTCTCGCACTGAATTTATTATAATTTTGATATAGGTATTAAATTAAGCTCAACGTAGAACGAATACTTTCAAATAAAACTACGCCAGATTTGACTTATTCATAATGTTAGTATCCATTCATTTCACACGCCCGCCCGGCTATGTAACGCGCGCACGCACGAAATACGTACCTACACAAAGCCGCTTACTTGCCTGCCTGCCTATACTTTTGATCGCTAGTTAGTAAGTTATAACGCAGTTTTGATGTTATTAACAGGCATATTAGGTATGTGTATGAAAATGAATTATAATTATATCATGTACTTATTACATAATTATAAGCGTTAAAATTTTGGAACACCTACATAATAATGTAGGCAAGTGTTAACTTATTGTTTTACTATAATTATAGTAGTTTCATTAGGTACTTTCAAGTAGGTAAGTAATGTAGAATACTAGGCAGGTGTATGTCGGTTGACTTTTGTTAGTTAGTGTCATCGTATAGAAACATTGCGCATCATAATATTGTAGCATTTGAAATTTTTGCGGCCCTGAAAAGGGCCTTTTTTTCACAAATGATGAACAACCGACGCTGTTACGTTGGTGTACGTCAATGTATGCTGCTGACAGCTGCTTAGCCTCCGAAACCGTACAGAGTGCGACCCTGACGCTTCAGAGCGTAGACCACGTCCATGGCGGTGACGGTCTTCCTCTTCGCGTGCTCGGTGTAGGTGACGGCGTCACGAATCACGTTCTCGAGGAACACCTTCAGCACACCTCTGGTCTCTTCGTAGATCAGACCGGAGATACGCTTCACTCCGCCTCTGCGCGCCAGACGACGGATGGCGGGCTTCGTGATACCCTGGATGTTATCGCGAAGCACTTTCCTGTGACGCTTGGCGCCACCTTTCCCCAGACCTTTTCCTCCCTTGCCGCGACCGGTCATCTTGTTCGGTGAACTGTTGTAGAATACGAATAACACAGAGAGCCGCGAGCGCTGGCGCTAACGGCGTACGACTGGAACCTTTTTTGAACCGCGCGGCACTCTTATATTTATACAAAACTCGAACGATAGCATCGCGCGAGACAGCATGTATACCGATAGAGACGGACCGAGCGACCGAGGGGAACGGAGCGGGGTGAAGAGCAACGATGATGCCGCGTTGGAGTTCGGTAACTATGTATTTGTATTTTTATTTGTGTCAAATGTTTAATATCTATTTACTCACATAATATTATGTATATATTTATTATCATATAATTATTTAATTTGAACGAAAAAAAAAAAAAAAAAAAAAAAAATCATATTATACTGTCGTCATCTAGCTATTGTTTTGTGGTGAGACAGAGAGAAGAAATTACATATATTGGCGTTGTGTTTTTAACCAATGCAATATAATCTATCAATTATTATTCAGGTAATCTAATTATCCTACGACTTTGTTTCTATCAATTAGGTATAATAATATAATTATAGGTAAGTACTTACTTACTTATATTCTTCAACTGATTCTACATTAATCTAAGCATTACTTATATTTATTCATTCCTTGATTATTTGACATCATAAAAGCTACATAGGTATTTATGTTGATAAAAGCCAATACTTTGGTTTAGTAAGATTTTATTCTATATCATAGAGATAGTTAATAGCTGTTACGCCCTGCAGTGTTATCGGTTGTGAAACATGTTAATTTGCATCAATGAATCGTGTGTGGCCCTGAAAAGGGCCTTTTTATGATCAAACAAATCCGGCCGGCGGCGTTGACCAAGAGGGCGAGAGGCCTTCTTAGGCGCGCTCACCACGGATTCTGCGCGCCAATTGGATATCCTTCGGCATGATGGTGACGCGTTTGGCGTGAATCGCGCAAAGGTTGGTATCTTCAAACAGACCGACCAGGTAAGCTTCGCTGGCCTCCTGGAGAGCCATTACAGCGGAGCTCTGGAAACGCAGATCGGTCTTGAAGTCCTGTGCGATTTCACGCACCAGACGCTGGAACGGCAGCTTGCGGATCAGGAGCTCGGTGCTCTTCTGGTAGCGACGGATCTCGCGGAGAGCCACGGTGCCGGGCCTGTAGCGATGGGGCTTCTTCACTCCACCGGTGGCGGGTGCGCTCTTGCGCGCAGCTTTGGTGGCGAGCTGCTTGCGCGGCGCCTTACCACCGGTCGATTTACGGGCAGTCTGCTTGGTACGTGCCATTGTTCACTTGACGAGAGTTAGTGATGAATCAAAGAAGAAAATAACGAGAGCACGAGCGGCGACTACGGTCTGTGCACGAATGTGTAAAACAGCGACACCGCGTCCCGCTTTATTTATACAAAAAAATCTGTGGTACTATCGGACCTCTCGCTCACTCACACGGTTTGCTCCGGTCTCCGGCGGTGCGGGGCGCGGGGTGCAGGGGGGCGTGTGACAGCTCTGGTGTTACGCTTCTCTATACTATCAAGTACCATCATAATAGATGTAGTAAGTAGGTAATTTTACTTTATTTAAAAGCGTGGGGAAAAATAAAAAAAAAAAATGTTCACCATGACGGCATTAAGGGCACAATAAAATTACCTAATATCCTAATTATCGCACGACAATCATCGTCGTGAAGAAACATAATATATGTAACATTCATATTCACTCTTATTTACCTAGTCTACACTCACTTAACTATAATATATCGTTATATTATTCAATTCACCATTTTACTTACTTACCTTTCATCACGTGTATAATTTTATATATTCAATAAATTGTATCGAAATAACAGAAACTCGTACCTGCGTACACATTATATATATATATATATATATATATATATATATATATATATATATATATATAGGTAAGGTACCCTCTATTTTAAATACATATAATTATGAATCAATCAAACGTAGATAGTCGTTCATCATAATAAGCCCCATTTATGTGGCGTTTGAGTTTGGAACGTGCAGTGTTCAGATTAGAAACATATATTATGTCGCATTAGATATGCATTATAATATAGAAATGTTTTGTGGCCCTGAAAAGGGCCTTTTGTGTGCGCATAGGATCGCACTGTTGGCTAGCAACGTCGCGTCGCTTCGCTCACTTAGAGCTGGTGTATTTGGTGACCGCCTTGGTGCCCTCGCTGACGGCGTGCTTGGCCAGCTCGCCGGGCAGCAGGAGCCTCACGGAGGTCTGCACCTCCCTCGACGTGATCGTGCTGCGCTTGTTGTAGTGTGCGAGACGGGACGCCTCGGCGGCGATGCGCTCGAAGATGTCGTTCACGAACGAGTTCATGATGGACATGGCCTTCGAGGAGATACCGGTGTCCGGGTGGACCTGCTTGAGCACCTTGTAGATGTAGATGGCGTAGCTCTCCTTCCTCTTGTGCTTCTTCTTTCTCTTATCGGTCTTGGAGATGTTCTTCTGAGCCTTGCCGGATTTCTTGGCGGCCTTTCCGCTAGTCTTGGGCGGCATTATTGAATCGTAGATTGAACACGTAAATTAATACTGTACTGCACCGTCGGCTGTCGGCAAGCGAGTGATAATTTTCAGAAAACAAAAACAGACATCTTTGTGTGCCATAAATGAGCGTTCGCTCACCCCGCCGCGAGTGGACCTTTTTCCGTTCCACCAATAGCGATGCAGCGAGGGTTAGACAGAGAAACAATGATACGCGTCACGTTGTCCGTCTCGCTCTCGCCGTAAGTTTTTACTCGGTTGTAAATAGTTCTCCAGCTATAATGTGGTTATTTCTACTTAATTTTTTTTTTTTTTGTAGCATATATATGTATGGTTATTTTCAGTGAGTGCATAAGGTGTACATAAGGTGACGAATTATCGTCAAATATTTTCCAAATTACACGGAAGAGTATTGTCTATGTGAAAAGTGATATTCAATATTATTAACAACTTTTTATCTTTATAATATAGGACCGAACCTCACGATCTGTATGAAAGACTGTCATGATCTCAATTATTTTATGTTAATCGGTGTTGCAAAACAGAACATTTGCCGGTCATTTATTGTTCATTCGTCTACAATGTTGACTAGTAATTTTTCCTTCAAAATACCTACCTACTCGTATTTATTGGAATTAAGCTTTAGCTACACATGCCCAATTGTTAGGTATAGCGGTAGAGTGTCATTTTCAAAGAAACATCCATAAATTGTATTGTACAAAATATGGTAAGAGATATATTGTGGCCCTGAAAAGGGCCTTGAAGAGGACTCCGAGCCCTCCATGCCCTCCGAGCCCTCCGAGCTCTCAACACCCTCCGAGCCCTCCTACGAACCACGAAGGAACGCTGCAAGCGACGCGACGCGGGTACGGGCGGACGGGAGCGCGGCGCGCTGTGATTGGCCGAGCGCCTCGCTACGCACTCTCGACCGCTCGTCATAGTCCTAAGATAGTATAAATATTATATATATATGGGATAAGAAATAAAAGTACGTTAGTTGAACATCGACCACGAAACTGATCGTTTCATTTTAAATACAATCCAATACAGTCCACTACAGTCCACAACATCTGATCCTACGAAGCCGGATTTTGGGAAGAAGCTAAGAACCACCGAACTTCAAGATGGTTGTTACACGAAGCCAAGGCGATGCGGCAGAACAAGATCGTCTCCGTGAAGAGGAGCGCTCCATGATCGAACGGGAGCGCCTACGAAGACTTTCGTTGGAGCCACCTGCCTCGCCGAGCGTACGACAAGGACCAGAGTTCACGAACGTCGCTGCCGGCACCGGCGCCGGCCCGTCCACACAACCGACCACGGATGACCGTTTCCGATCACGGTCCCCGGGGCGTTCGGTTCACTCACAGCGCTCGAACGCCAGCGCTGCGGCCCGCGCGCGGCAAGCGACATATGAAGCAGAAGAGAAGCTCGCCATGTTACGGAAGAAAGAGATCGAGATTGAAGCCGAGCTCATAAGGAAGAAGTTAGCTGCCGATCTTCAAGCCATCCAAGACGACCAAGAAAGTGTACAAGAAGAGACCACGACCGACCATCATCAAAAGGTCGATTCGTGGCTGCGAAAAAACACCCCCGCGGAACGGGGGGAGGGGCGCGACGAGCCCAAAAGCACGCTGAGGGATGAACGACAATTGCGATTCGACTTAAGGAAGACATCGCCAGTCGCCCTAGCCAGGGGCAATTTCGACGACATGGGACGCGCACCAGTGCCAAGAACAAAGTGTCCAGATCTACCTGAATTCACTGGAGCCCCGAACGAGTGGCTTACATTCAAGGCCGCGTACCTCGACTCAACGAGATTATATCAGCTGTCGCCTACAGAGAATCTTCTAAGACTGCGCAGTTGTCTGAAAGGAAAAGCACGAGAGTACGTCGCGGCACTACTTCACACCGCCTCAAGCCCAGACCACGTCATACGCACACTACAACAATGCTACGGCCGTCCAGAGCACATCATTGACCAAGCCTTTCAAGACCTAAAGAAATTACCTAGTGTGGGGACATCTGCTACAGAACTGAACGAGTTCGCAGTGCGCCTTCAGAACATAGTATGCGTACTGCGAAGTATTGATCGACAAGGCTACCTTTTCAACCCGATGTTAATGCGTGAAGCACTAGGAAAGCTGAGCCCACACATGAACGCGCGTTGGTACGACTATGCCACGGACAACGAAGGCTCTACTGATCCAGAGATTGTCGTGCTATCTCGCTTCCTCATGCGAGAGGCCGATAGAGCGATGCGCCATACCTACGCACCGGCATCAACAACGAAACCGCAATTTGTTAAGAAGAAAACAAGCCCAGTCTACAACGTGGTTGGCGAAGAACAAGACGAGTGTACAGAATGTAAGAAACCACACAAGCTCACCGAATGCCCAACTTTTAAAGAACGCACAATAGACGACAGATGGAAGTTCGTACGTGAAAACAAAATATGTTTCAAATGCATAGTAAAGAAGCACCGAAGAAACTTCTGCAAAGCGAAGCCATGCGGCATAAATAAATGCGGCCGCCCACATCATCCAATGTTACATCAACAAGAGCGGGATGAACCGAAGCGACCTGTGAACGACACCGAGTCCGTGTTGGCCGTGACATCGACAGAACCTGGCCCGCGAGCGGTACTACTGAAAATGTGCCCGGTCACCGTCGTCGGCCCACGGGGGGAGATCGAGACATACGCCCTCCTAGACGAAGGAGCCACGATCTCACTAATTGATGAAGATTTGGCACGGAGCGTCGGCGCACGAGGACCTAAGACACCACTTCGAATGCAAGGCGTTAACACCACGCAAGATGAAAACAGAAGCGAAGTAGTCACTGTGCACCTGAAGACCAACGATAGCGCTCTACACCGACTGAAGGCCAGAACCATTAAAAATATGAAACTGCGACAACAATCAATACCAAGCGCACTACTGGAACAAAGGCACCTGCGAGACCTACCAACGAGCGAAGTATGCTACGACACCACGAGACCCAGAATATTAATTGGAGCCGACCACTGGGAATATATTGTGTCTCAAGAGATACGCGTTGGCGAACGAGGTCAGCCAGCTGCATCCAGAACGACATTGGGCTGGGTATTACACGGTACGTTGCCACGCAGCATATGGAAGAGCGAAGATAGCGTGTTACACATTTTCACGCCTGAAACGAACGAGATACGAACGAGAGATTCCGAGCTTCACGATCTAGTTGAGCGACACTTTCAACTAGAAGCCCTGGGAATTTCACACAAACCTCATATGAACGAAGAGAATCAACGAGCAATAAAAATAATTGAGAAAACCATCGAGAAAACTGAAAGAGGCTATGAAGTGGGGCTACCTTGGAAGAACGACGATATCAAGCTGCCTGAAAGCTACGACATAGCGCTACGCCGACTTCAACAAGTGGAACGAAAGATGGACAATGACCCAGCCTTCGCAGTCGAGTACACCAAGCAGATCGACAACCTGCTGCAGAAAGGTTACGCCCAGCCATGTGAGGGCACAGAAGACCAGAGCCGGCTGTCATGGTTTCTGCCACACTTCGCCGTGCAGAATCCCAACAAACCAGGGAAAATGCGACTTGTATTCGACGCGGCGGCCAAGAGCAGAGGAGTCAGCCTGAACGACCACTTACTCGAAGGGCCAGACCTACTGAGATCATTGCCAGGAATCTTGTTTCGGTTCAGAGAGCGCAAAGTCGCTGTAACAGCTGACGTTCAAGAAATGTTTCTTCAGATCAAAATAAGAAAAGAGGATCAGCCAGCACAGCAATTCCTATGGAGAGGCAACGAGCGACGAAAGCCACCACAACGCTTCAAAATGACGAGCGTAATATTCGGAGCAGCCAGCTCTCCGTTCATAGCTCACTTCGTGCGAGATCATAACGCGAGAAGGCACGCAGAGTCGCACCCATTGGCCTGCGAAGCGATCACACAAGACCATTACATGGATGATCTCGTGGCCAGCTTCAAGAACGAAGATGAAGCACGCCGCGCCATATCTGAGATGCGCACTGTGCACGCCGCCGCTGGGTTTACCTTACGAGCCTGGAACGCGAGCGACGTTAGCGTGCTAGAAGATGTGCCCAATCAACTGCGAGCTACGACACCAGTAAAGCTCGGAGGCGACAGTCCGAAGATACTTGGACTACACTGGGATGCGAAGACCGACGAACTCGGGTTCAACACCTCAATGGCCCGAGTCCCAGTTGAAGTACGTGAACGCCTGCGCCCGCCCACCAAACGAGAGGCATTGAGCGCAGTAATGTCTATCTTCGATCCGCTGTCGCTACTAAGCCACTATACGATACGAGCGAAGATAATTCTCCAAAGCTTGTGGCGATTGAAGACTACGTGGGACGAGCCCATCCCCACCGAAGAGAATAAGCTTTTCGCCACCTGGATCGAACAACTCGATGACCTGACGAACCTGCGACTACAACGACGCTACGGCTTCGAAGACTTAGCTTATCAGAGCTTAGAGCTACACATCATGTGCGACGCCAGCGAACAAGCCTACGCAACTGTGGCATACTGGCGCATAACACGACCAGATGGAAGCGTGGAGCTAAGTCTCGTCGCAGCAAAAGCGAAGGTCGCACCCAAGCGAACACAAACGATCCCACGCTTGGAACTACAGGCAGCGGTCATCGGCGCCAGACTGGCGGACTCTATAAGAAAGGAACATCGCGTCGAAATCCAAAGAACGGTATACTGGACAGATTCAATGACAGTGATACATTGGATACGACACGACGCGCGACGATACACGCCATTTGTCGCGCACCGCTTGGGAGAGCTCGCCGAGTTGACCAACAAAACCGACTGGCGATGGGTGCCTACGAATGAAAACATAGCCGACGACGCAACAAGAATTGCCGGCACACCCATCACAGCTGAAGACCGATGGTTTCAAGGGCCAAGTTTCCTACGCCGCCCCGAAGAAGAGTGGCCAACAGAACGATGCGAAAATGAAAGCGAAGAAGAAGTGATTCTACACGTCACAGAAAACAAAGAAAAAAGTGAGTGGCTGCCAGAGCCCGCGCGTTTCTCGAAATTCGAGACATTAATACGAGCAACAGCGCGCGTGTTGGCCTTCACTGATATATGTCGACGTCGAGCTGAGCGCATGGAGCTGCGGCACATCGAAAAGGCGGAGCACGCGTTACTACAGCGCGCGCAGCAAGACAGCTTTCCCGACGACATAAAAAAGCTGTCACAATCGCGCCCGATTACGAGAGGAAGCCGGCTCTATCGCCTAGATCCCATATTGGAAGACGACCTGCTGCGAGTACGAGGACGCATTGAAGCCGCGTCAGCGCCGTCAGAGATGAAGAAACCAATAATCCTCGACGGACGTCACCCGCTCACCAAACTGATCGTGCTGCGAGAGCACTGCGCAGCCGGACATGCAAATCGAGAGCGTGTTACGAACGATTTGAGACAAAAATACTGGATAATACATCTGCGACCGACCGTACGCGCGACTGAACGAAGATGCGCACTATGCCGAGTAAAGAAATCCCGACCGCTGAAGCCGGCTACTGGTGACCTGCCCCGCGCGCGCCTCGAGCCCTTCCAGAGACCCTTCACATTCTGCGGGACAGACTACTTCGGGCCGATGATCGTGAAAATCGGGCGGCGCCGCGAAAAAAGATGGGGGGCCCTGTACACATGCCTCACCTCCCGAGCCGTCCACCTAGAGCTTGTACCTTCGCTCTCATCAAGCTCGGCGATTATGGCATTAAGGCGCATGGCGGCGCGACGAGGCTGGCCGCGCATGATGTATTCCGACAACGCTACTAACTTCCGAGGAGCTGATCAAGAGCTGAGAGACGCCTACACGGAGTGGGGACCAGCGCTGCGCGAAGAAGGCCTGCTACACAGAATGGAGTGGCGCTTCATCCCACCCGGGGCTCCCAATCAAGGCGGAGCTTGGGAACGCTTGGTGCGATCGGTGAAAGTCGCGCTAAGCTCCACCTTGACAGAGAAGGAACCGACAGAAGAGGTCCTAAGCACCCTGCTGACAGAAGCCGAGTACTCGATCAACGCACGGCCTCTGACGCACGTCAGCGTGGACCCTAAAGATCCAGAAGCGATAACGCCCAACCACTTTCTCTTGGGCTCATCCAACGGCCTGCCATCCACCGGCCCATGCAACGCGAGCGACCGACGAACCTGGCGGGCAAGCCTAGCGCTCGCTGACCAATTCTGGCGACGCTGGGTGCGAGAGTACTTACCCACCTTAGTACCTCGCGGACAGCCCTGCAATGAACAAAGAAAGCTGAGAGTCGGAGATATTGTAATCGTCGTGGACCCCAACCTGCCACGCAACGTATGGCCCATGGGCAGCGTACAGCGAGTGTACGAGGGGCCAGACGGCGGCGTGCGAGTGGCCGACGTGAAGACCAAGACCGGTGTCTTCAAGCGGCCGACCAGTAAGCTCGTCGTCCTGGTCCAAGAAGAAGAAGGCTACGCAAGCTGCGCCGGGGGGAGGATGAAGAGGACTCCGAGCCCTCCATGCCCTCCGAGCCCTCCGAGCTCTCAACACCCTCCGAGCCCTCCTACGAACCACGAAGGAACGCTGCAAGCGACGCGACGCGGGTACGGGCGGACGGGAGCGCGGCGCGCTGTGATTGGCCGAGCGCCTCGCTACGCACTCTCGACCGCTCGTCATAGTCCTAAGATAGTATAAATATTATATATATATGGGATAAGAAATAAAAGTACGTTAGTTGAACATCGACCACGAAACTGATCGTTTCATTTTAAATACAATCCAATACAGTCCACTACAGTCCACAACAGGCCTTTTTATGCGCAAAATAAAATGTGCACAGCGTAGCATCAGCAAGCGGCCAGCTCAGCCAGCCACCTTACGCTTTCTTCTCGGTCTTCTTGGGCAGGAGCACGGCCTGGATGTTGGGCAGCACACCTCCCTGTGCGATCGTCACGCCGGAGAGCAGCTTGTTCAACTCTTCGTCGTTCCTGATCGCCAATTGCAAATGACGCGGGATGATCCTGGTCTTCTTGTTGTCCCTGGCTGCGTTGCCGGCCAACTCGAGCACCTCAGCGGCGAGATATTCCATCACGGCGGCGAGGTAAACGGGCGCTCCGGCACCGACGCGCTCGGCATAGTTGCCGTTACGCAGAAGACGATGAATACGACCGACGGGGAATTGTAGTCCGGCACGGTTGGAGCGAGACTTTGCCTTTCCCTTAACTTTTCCACCTTTGCCGCGTCCAGACATGTTGATTGAGTGAGAGTTAATTTACTAACAGTATAAATCAAGCACCGTACCGCGTGAGCGTGCACAGCAGACTATTCTCAAAACGCGTTCAATTTCTATATTTATAATCGCGCCCCACTCCGGCGCGACTGTAACGCCACGACGAGTGCCGTTATTCGGCGCGCGCATATCTGAAGCGGGCTCGATTAACAACAATAAATGCATAATTTTTCTATTTAATATTAGTCATAATTTTTGTTTTGTAAAATGTACACAATAATAAAATAATCATAATTCATTAATGATGTACGAGTATGTATGTATAATTTCAGGTGTGAGGTGAAAGAAACATCGACATCGATTCGAGCGAGCTGTTGTGCATGAAGAACGTGAGTATTGAAGTAAGTATGTAACTAATGGTAATTATATACCTACCTACCTGTTGTTCATGTTGTTGTAGGTCATGAGATGAGTCGGGCAGTCGGGCGATACTACCGAGTATTATAATATTATGTACATACTGTTGTAGTACATAAGGCTACTACTACTATGGATTCTGCCAAACAACTGTTGTGTGACGCTCGTACGGTGCTTTATTAGCTGTTTGTGGTGCAATGCAATGCATGCACTATATATACCTACTGAAAGAAGATACATCCGTCATACTCACCTCTACATACATACACCTGAAGGGAATACCTAATCGTGTGTGTGTTAGTTTTTGGAGAAACATAGTGGGCGCGCGATGCGCTCTTGAATGATATGTTAGCCCTGAAAAGGGCTTTTTGGTCGCGAGGCGAGGAGGATCTTGCGCCCCCCTCGCACAAGCAGTATCGGGCAGCATGGCATGGCATGGCATGGCATGGCAAGACAAGTGAAGGTGCGGGCGCGGCGTTCGTGCGTGCGTACGAGCGAGGCTGCTCTCCACAATCCACAATGCAATGAGTGGAGATGGAGAGAGACACGACACCGTGGCACACACAACACAACACAACACCATTGCAACCAACACACTGTGTCCATGCATGCACTTACCGCACCGATTACTTCTTGGAGGCGGACGCCTTCTTGGTGGCAGCCTTCGATTTGGGAGTGGCCGCGGCTCTCTTCGGTTTGGGCGCTTTCGGCTTCTTGGTCGGAGGCCTGGCGGTCTTTTTGGCTTTCGGAGCGGCGGCGCTTTTTCCCTTGGCGGGCGTGGACGCGGCGGCCTTCTTCGCGGCGGCGGGCTTCTTCTTGGCGGCGGCGGCCTTCTTGTCCTTCGTCGCGGCCGAGGCCTTCGACTTTGCGGGCGAAGCGGCGGCGGTGGCGGCGGCCTTCCTGCCTCTGCCGGCGGCGGGCGCCGAGGCGGCCGCCTTCTTCGTCTTGGCGGCGGCGCTCTCCTTCGCGGCGGATCTGCCTGTCGCCTTGGCAGCGGCGGGTTTCTTCGCGGACGAAGACTTCGACTCGAGCTTGAAACTGCCCGATGCACCCTTGCCCTTGGTCTGAATGAGCGCGCCCGACTCGACGGCGCTCTTCAGATACTTCCTGATGAACGGCGCCAATTTCTCGGAGTCCACCTTGTACTGGGCCGCGATGTATTTCTTGATGGCCTTCAGCGAGGATCCGCTGCGCTCCTTCAGCTCCTTGATTGCGTTGTTCACCATTTCGGAGGTCTTCGGGTGCGTCGGCTTCGCCTTGGGCTTCTTCGCGCCGCCGGCGGCGGCGGACGCCTTCGGCTTCTTCGCGGGCGTCGCTGGTGCGGGAGCCTCTGCAGCTACGGCGGTGTCGGCCATTTTTTTTAAATTTAGGGTTTATATATGAACACTCAAAAATAGAGAAACTCAAGTAATTATCGAGTTAAACCTTGTTTTAACAATAATAAAAAAATAATGGCGCTGCCGTATAGGGGGTATAGTTTGGAAACTTTACCGTAAAGAGAACACCACAGTCTAGAGACGATTTCTCGTAACAACGCTCGTGAGTTTTCACTAACATCAGTCTCATTAAATAGTATTTTTTCATCATTTTAATATTGAACCGCGCGGCTGACACTTTTCTAGTGCTACATTTTGAACGTGACCGTACGCTTGACATACTAGATCGAGCCTAATCTGTACACATGAAGCGATAGAGGGATTAATTCGCACCACCCGGGTCGCCGAGTAGCTCGGGTCATGTTTAAAATTGTATTTTCTCTATAAAATCTATTGATTTCTTTCTTTTTCCACGATATTTAAACCTCAAAGATATCGTTTTTATTATATAACATAAAAACAGTTAAAATTTTCTCGTTTTAATAGTGTAAAACGATCGATTTTTTGATGCTCGTAAAACAGCTTCAACAGTTTCGTACGAACAGTTCAGCGCGATGCCATACCTTCGAACTGGATAGACGCATTAATTTTTCTTACATTAATTTAGTATTGTGTTTTAGTTTAAACTCTATAAATTTGTATAATGTGCTATTCACATAGTGCACAATATTAGAAATGTCAAGGGCCTAGGTATACGTTCAAATCACACACAAAATCGGAATGAGGCGCGCGTAAATGTAGTTAAATAAAACTTTTGACCATCACTTTGCCGTGTGGCCATTCGCTCTCGCACTGAATTTATTATAATTTTGATATAGGTATTAAATTAAGCTCAACGTAGAACGAATACTTTCAAATAAAACTACGCCAGATTTGACTTATTCATAATGTTAGTATCCATTCATTTCACACGCCCGCCCGGCTATGTAACGCGCGCACGCACGAAATACGTACCTACACAAAGCCGCTTACTTGCCTGCCTGCCTATACTTTTGATCGCTAGTTAGTAAGTTATAACGCAGTTTTGATGTTATTAACAGGCATATTAGGTATGTGTATGAAAATGAATTATAATTATATCATGTACTTATTACATAATTATAAGCGTTAAAATTTTGGAACACCTACATAATAATGTAGGCAAGTGTTAACTTATTGTTTTACTATAATTATAGTAGTTTCATTAGGTACTTTCAAGTAGGTAAGTAATGTAGAATACTAGGCAGGTGTATGTCGGTTGACTTTTGTTAGTTAGTGTCATCGTATAGAAACATTGCGCATCATAATATTGTAGCATTTGAAATTTTTGCGGCCCTGAAAAGGGCCTTTTTTTCACAAATGATGAACAACCGACGCTGTTACGTTGGTGTACGTCAATGTATGCTGCTGACAGCTGCTTAGCCTCCGAAACCGTACAGAGTGCGACCCTGACGCTTCAGAGCGTAGACCACGTCCATGGCGGTGACGGTCTTCCTCTTCGCGTGCTCGGTGTAGGTGACGGCGTCACGAATCACGTTCTCGAGGAACACCTTCAGCACACCTCTGGTCTCTTCGTAGATCAGACCGGAGATACGCTTCACTCCGCCTCTGCGCGCCAGACGACGGATGGCGGGCTTCGTGATACCCTGGATGTTATCGCGAAGCACTTTCCTGTGACGCTTGGCGCCACCTTTCCCCAGACCTTTTCCTCCCTTGCCGCGACCGGTCATCTTGTTCGGTGAACTGTTGTAGAATACGAATAACACAGAGAGCCGCGAGCGCTGGCGCTAACGGCGTACGACTGGAACCTTTTTTGAACCGCGCGGCACTCTTATATTTATACAAAACTCGAACGATAGCATCGCGCGAGACAGCATGTATACCGATAGAGACGGACCGAGCGACCGAGGGGAACGGAGCGGGGTGAAGAGCAACGATGATGCCGCGTTGGAGTTCGGTAACTATGTATTTGTATTTTTATTTGTGTCAAATGTTTAATATCTATTTACTCACATAATATTATGTATATATTTATTATCATATAATTATTTAATTTGAACGAAAAAAAAAAAAAAAAAAAAAAAAATCATATTATACTGTCGTCATCTAGCTATTGTTTTGTGGTGAGACAGAGAGAAGAAATTACATATATTGGCGTTGTGTTTTTAACCAATGCAATATAATCTATCAATTATTATTCAGGTAATCTAATTATCCTACGACTTTGTTTCTATCAATTAGGTATAATAATATAATTATAGGTAAGTACTTACTTACTTATATTCTTCAACTGATTCTACATTAATCTAAGCATTACTTATATTTATTCATTCCTTGATTATTTGACATCATAAAAGCTACATAGGTATTTATGTTGATAAAAGCCAATACTTTGGTTTAGTAAGATTTTATTCTATATCATAGAGATAGTTAATAGCTGTTACGCCCTGCAGTGTTATCGGTTGTGAAACATGTTAATTTGCATCAATGAATCGTGTGTGGCCCTGAAAAGGGCCTTTTTATGATCAAACAAATCCGGCCGGCGGCGTTGACCAAGAGGGCGAGAGGCCTTCTTAGGCGCGCTCACCACGGATTCTGCGCGCCAATTGGATATCCTTCGGCATGATGGTGACGCGTTTGGCGTGAATCGCGCAAAGGTTGGTATCTTCAAACAGACCGACCAGGTAAGCTTCGCTGGCCTCCTGGAGAGCCATTACAGCGGAGCTCTGGAAACGCAGATCGGTCTTGAAGTCCTGTGCGATTTCACGCACCAGACGCTGGAACGGCAGCTTGCGGATCAGGAGCTCGGTGCTCTTCTGGTAGCGACGGATCTCGCGGAGAGCCACGGTGCCGGGCCTGTAGCGATGGGGCTTCTTCACTCCACCGGTGGCGGGTGCGCTCTTGCGCGCAGCTTTGGTGGCGAGCTGCTTGCGCGGCGCCTTACCACCGGTCGATTTACGGGCAGTCTGCTTGGTACGTGCCATTGTTCACTTGACGAGAGTTAGTGATGAATCAAAGAAGAAAATAACGAGAGCACGAGCGGCGACTACGGTCTGTGCACGAATGTGTAAAACAGCGACACCGCGTCCCGCTTTATTTATACAAA
The DNA here is from genome assembly GCA_949316475.1 of Hypomecis punctinalis. Classification (NCBI taxonomy): domain Eukaryota; kingdom Metazoa; phylum Arthropoda; class Insecta; order Lepidoptera; family Geometridae; genus Hypomecis; species Hypomecis punctinalis. Next base: position 7,473,740 of record OX438822.1, read on the forward strand.
AAAATCTGTGGTACTATCGGACCTCTCGCTCACTCACACGGTTTGGCTCCGGTCTCCGGCGGTGCGGGGCGCGGGGTGCAGGGGGGCGTGTGACAGCTCTGGTGTTACGCTTCTCTATACTATCAAGTACCATCATAATAGATGTAGTAAGTAGGTAATTTTACTTTATTTAAAAGCGTGGGGAAAAATAAAAAAAAAAAATGTTCACCATGACGGCATTAAGGGCACAATAAAATTACCTAATATCCTAATTATCGCACGACAATCATCGTCGTGAAGAAACATAATATATGTAACATTCATATTCACTCTTATTTACCTAGTCTACACTCACTTAACTATAATATATCGTTATATTATTCAATTCACCATTTTACTTACTTACCTTTCATCACGTGTATAATTTTATATATTCAATAAATTGTATCGAAATAACAGAAACTCGTACCTGCGTACACATTATATATATATATATATATATATATATATATATATATATATATATATATATAGGTAAGGTACCCTCTATTTTAAATACATATAATTATGAATCAATCAAACGTAGATAGTCGTTCATCATATGTGCAGGACGGAGCCCTGCCACGTGCCGGATGCGTGCGTGCGCGCGTGATATTCAGTGGACTGTATTATTAATCGTGAAACATAAGATGTTATATGACACGCACACACACACCGACAAGGGCTCACAACCTTGCTGCACTGTGCCTGGGATTGTACACAGCGAGGTTGTGAGCCCTTGTCGGTGTGTGTGTGCGTGTCATATAACATCTTATGTTTCACGATTAATAATACAGTCCACTGAATAACACGCGCGCACGCACGCATCCGGCACGTGGCAGGGCTCCGTCCTGCACATCGGTCCTTCGAGCCGGATTCTTACACAGTTAGGGTGTTTTTATTAAGTGCAATGGTGGTGACCAGGTCACTCGGCAAGTGTGCCGATGAGCCCTCGGGCTCTGGCGCACCTCCTACGTACACCACATCAGCGACCATCGGAGCTACGCCGCAAGTTCTAGTCTCGTCTGCGCCGGGCGCCGTGACAAGGCAACAGTATTCCAGTGCCGGGAAGCTGTCGTCCTTATCCCTCGGGCAGACCATGACGCGCCACGTCGGAGTTGCAGCCAGTGCCGCGCTGCACGACCCGCCGGTCACCGACGTCGCCGGCACGTCATCGCGCCTCCAAGGCGCACCGCCGCGTGTGGACACCGTGTTTCACGACACGGCGCCTGCCCACACCACCACCCAGCGGCGAGAGTTACCGGGTTACCGTCCTACTGCCTGGACGGTTCACCTCTCGCCGCCTCACTCGCCATCACCGTCGCCGGCCGTGTGCGCGGGCACCGTGTCAGGGGACACGGCGCCTGCCCGCGCCACCGCCACCACCGCGAGAAGTATGAAGTCAACAAGTAGTCGGGCTGAGAGAAGTCTGAAACTCGCCAAGGCGCTGCAAGAGCGCGCCGCCGCCGAACTCAAGCTGGCTGAGGCCCGCGTCGCTGAAGCTCAGGCCGAGCTCGACATCGAGGACGCCGGGTCCGTCGCCTCTCGCGAGGCGGAGGACCAGGTGCACCGCGTTGCGACGTGGGTCGACAACACGTTCACGATTGCACATGCGCAGTCGTCACCACCGCCACGCCCGCCCAAGTTACAAGAGAGAAGACTACAGCCCAGCGTCGGCGCAGTGCCGCCGCCGACGCACCCGCCTTGTGTTGGCGCAGCGCCGCCCCAGTGCGCGCTGCCGCCGCCGACACTCACAGGCGCTGGCCCGGCGCCGCCACAGGGCGCGCCGCCAGCGCAGCTCCATGGGCCGCCGCTGCCGCCCAAGCCAGAGCCACAGCGCTATGCCGAGCGCTACTACCGGGGGCCGCCGCCGCGCTATGAACAGTGCGTGCTGGCGCCTCCGGCGCACATGTATGGTCCGGCCGTGTCGGGCGCCGTTGCAATGCAGACGACGACGGAGCCCCGGTCGGACCTCGCCGCACTAGCCGCAGCCATCACAGAGGCTGCACGAAGCAACAGAAGTCCCCGCCATGCAGTCGACCTACCCATCTTCGAGGGCTGCCACCACGAGTGGCTGTCGTTCCGGGCCGCGTATGCAGAGTCAGCGCCACACTTCACGCCGCTGGAGAACGTCGGGCGCCTGCGTCGAGCTCTGCGGGGGAGAGCACACGAGGCCGTGGAGGATCTACTCATCCATTTCACTGAACCAGGTCAGATAATTCACACATTACAAAGCCGCTTTGGCCGTCCAGAGGCTATAGCCTCACTACAGTTAGACCGCCTAAGAAATCTATCTAGGCCTCTGGACAATCCCCGAGACATATGTGTGTTTGCCTCTAAAGTGTGTAATATTGTCGCCTCCCTCCGAGCGCTCGATAAAATTCAATATCTCTATAATCCCGACGCCACGCGGTCCACGAGCGAGAAGTTGCCGCCTACGATTAGATATCGGTGGTACGACTACTCGGCCCATCCCAGTAACGAGCCCGATCTAGTAAGATTAGCGCATTTTCTGCGGCGAGAGGCGGACTTGTGCGCCCCATTCGCACAGCCCGAGTCCGTCCCAGACAAGAGACAGCCGCAGCAGCGACAGAGAGTCGCCACAGTCACTACCAGCGCAGCCAAGTGTACCTACTGCGACGCCGAAGGTCATCAGGTAAATACTTGCACTAAATTTAAGGCTCTAACAGTGAACGACAGATGGGATGCGGCCAAGAAAAGGAGACTTTGCTTCAAGTGCCTAAAGCTCCGTACCGCGAAACACTTCTGTAAGAATAAGAAGTGCACGGAGAACGATTGTAAGTTTCACCATCACCCATTGCTCCACCACCACAGGCCTCACGAGAAAGCGGAGCCGCCAGCAGCGCACCGGTCCGAGACGGTGACGACGGCGTTGTCTGCGTCGGCTTTCCTAAAAATCGCGCCGGTCACCGTTTCCGGACCGGCGGGAGAGGTACGTACGTGGGCGCTGCTGGACGACGGCAGTACAGTCTCGTTAATCGACGATAGCCTAGCGAGAAAGGTGGGAGCATCGGGCCCGACGGATCCACTCAATATCCAGATGGTAAACAACAGGAAGATAGATGCCTCAACGTCGAGGCGGGTCAAGCTGACCCTTACGGGCGCGGGGACGAGACAACACGAAACTGAGTTGCGCACGATCGGGCGCTTAGCTCTCGCCCCGCAACGAGTTGAAGCCCGCGAAATAGACGAGTGCCCGCACTTACGAGAGGTAAGCAATAATTTGTTCAAGTGCGGTCCTCCACAGATACTGATAGGTCAAGATAACTGGCACCTACTCGCAGCCTCCGAGACACGAACAGGCAGGAGAGATCAACCCGTGGCATCACTCACGCCACTGGGTTGGGTCATACACGGCCCATCTAAACAGAGTAAAAAAGGTAATATTAACTATATATACCACTTAGATGAGGCTAGCGAGAGTATGGAGAGCGAACTGCGCCAGTACTTTTCTGTGGAGGGCCTGCTTATCGCGCCAAAATTACCTCTCGCGGATCCAGAGAAGCGCGCACTCGATATATTAGAAGCGTCTACGGAACGACGCCCAGACGGTTACTACGAGACGTCGTTACTATGGGCCGACAAGGAGCCCATTATGCCTGATAATTATAACGACGCTCTCAAACGTCTAAACTGCACAGAGAAAAAGCTAAGTAAAAACACCGATTTAGCACGCCGCTACGCCCAGCAAATGGACGATTTAGTAAACAAAGGATATGCAGAGATCGCGCCGGCCGTCACCACGCCCAACAAGACGTGGTATTTACCACACTTCGCCGTACTCAACCCGGCGAAGCCCGACAAGTTACGAGTGGTACACGACGCGGCCGCCAAGACCAAAGGTAAATGTTTGAACGACTACCTACTCACCGGTCCCGATCTACTTCAATCTCTGCCCGGCGTGCTAATGCGCTTTCGCGAACACGCGGTCGCCGTCTCGGCAGACATAAAGGAAATGTTCATGCAGGTACGCATTCGAGAAGCAGACAAAGACGCGCTGCGTTACCTGTGGCGGCGCGAGCCCTCCGACCAGCCGACACATTATCGAATGAATGTTACGATATTCGGAGCGACGAGCTCGCCTGCGACCGCCATCTATGTTAAGAACAAAAATGCCGAGCGGTACCGCGACAGCGACCCCATGGCCGTAGAAGCCATCGTAAAAAACCACTACATGGACGATTACTTAGCGAGTTATGTAAATGAAGATGTCGCCGCTACAACAGCACGCCGGGTACGAGAAATTCACGCTGAGGCGCACTTCGAGCTACACAAATGGAACTCCAACAGTAACAAGGTGCGTAGCATTCTTACTAATGAAGCCACGCCCACCGATGTAGCGCTATCCGGACCGGCTGAACGAGTATTAGGTATCGTGTGGCGCACTGACACCGACGTTCTAGGTTTCAACCTAGATTTAGCTAAGATTCCCGCGAGCCTTTTAAACGCCACGCCCACCAAGCGACAGGCGCTTAAGATAATGATGTCGGTGTACGACCCGCTTGGCCTAGCGAGCCCAGTAACCGCGAGGCCCCGACAAATTATTAGAGAAGCGTGGCGGCGCGGGACAGCGTGGGACGCGCCACTCGACCAGGACATAGCCGAACAATGGCAGAGGTGGGTAAATAATCTACAGGACCTTAGACACGTGGTCATCCCGAGGCCGTATCCGGGATACAGCGACGCCACCTGTCTTCAGCTTCATGTCTGCGTAGACGCGAGCGAGGTCGCCTACGCAGCGGCCCTGTATTGGCGCGCCGAGATGCCCGACGGAGAAATTCGCACGTCACTTATCGTCGGCAAGGCAAGAGTAGCCCCCCTTAAGGTAATGTCCATCCCACGACTGGAATTACAGGCTGCAGTAATGGGCAGCCGCATGGCCGCGGCTATATGCGAAGAACATACGAGAAAGCCCAACAGTAGAATATTCTGGACCGACAGCATCACCGTGCTCACGTGGTTGCGCACCGGGTCGCGCTCGTACAAGCCATTCGTCGCGCATCGTATCGCGGCGATCGAAGAAAATTCCACCGTCAACGAATGGCGCTGGATTCCAACGAAATTGAACACCGCCGACGACGCGACCCGAGACGTGCCGCTCCACTTCAACGCCGAGCACAGGTGGTATTCTGGGCCCGAGTTCTTAAAACAGCCGCCCGAACATTGGCCTACAGCACGGGCGCAGCCGCCGCCCACCGAGACCGGCGAAGAGCGCTGCACCGCCATCGCCGAGTCGTCGCCCGCTGCCTACAAGGTAATACCGGACCCCACTCGCTTCTCTAGATGGGAAAGGCTCTGTAGATCGACTGCCTGGGTCTTGCACTTTATAGACCGCTGCAAGACAAGAAGCGAACGGGTAAATTACAAGCGTAATAAGAAAAATAAGCTACAAGATCCGTCATGGCAGCGCGGCGCGACTACTAAAGAAAAAACGACAGTGGCGCCGCCGAGCGCCGCGACACCGCGGCTGAGCGCCACCGTGCCCGCAGACACGCTACGCCGCGCAGAGCGGCTCATTTGGCTCGCGAGCCAACAGCGCGCCTTCCCCGACGAAATAGCGGACTTGTCCGCTGGAAGGGCCGTCGCTACGACGAGTCGCCTGCACCGCCTCGCTGTCACCATCGAAGAAGGTACAATAAAAATAAAATCTAGAGTCGGCCGCATAGAAAACACCGACTACGAGACAGCGCCGCCCGTGTTAGACGGCAATCAACCCGAAGTAAAATTGTATATAGAATATTGCCACAGAAGGGCGCGCCACGCCGGTGTAGAGACGACTATAAGCGAGTGCCGCCAACAATTTTGGATATTGCGACTGAGACCGGTAACGAGGTACATAGTAAATAGATGTCTGCCGTGTCGCATCAAGCGCGACCGGCCACCTACCCCGGCTACCGGCGATCATCCGTCAGCAAGGTTGGCGCACCACCGGCGAGCATTCACCTTCACAGGACTGGACTACTTCGGGCCTTGCCTCGTGGCCCACGGACGAGCCACTAAGAAATATTATGTGGCGCTATTCACCTGCTTGACGACGAGAGCGATACACCTAGAGGCGGCCGAATCACTTAGTACCGATTCCGCCGTAATGGCGCTTAGGCGCATGATCGCGCGCCGAGGCGCCCCCACCGAGATTTGGTCAGATAATGGTACTAACATGCGCGGCGCCGAACGCGAACTACGGGAGGCCCTCTACCGACGCCCAGAAGAGGAGGTGAACCGGCGCGCCATCCGCTGGCGCTTCATTCCTCCTGGCGCTCCCTTCATGGGTGGAGCGTGGGAGCGGATGGTCCGCGCCGTCAAGGCGGCCCTAGCCGCCACACAGCAGCCGCGTCACCCGACGCTTGAGGTCTTCGTGACCTTGCTCGCGGAGGCCGAGTTTGTGGTCAACAACCGGCCACTCACTCACGTCTCCGTGAGCCCCGACGACCCCGCCCCGCTCACGCCGAACCATTTTCTGCTGGGCGGGCCCGCCTGGTCGCCTGCGCCAGGCACATTCACCGAACGAGACATCATTGGGCGTGCGCACTGGCGCGCTGCCCAACGCCTAGCTGACATTTTCTGGAGCCGGTGGGTGCGGGAGTACCTACCCGAGCTCCAGAATCGCCGGGAGCCCCACTGCCGCGGGCCCCCTGTCAACGTCGGAGCGCCCGTCCTCATCGCCGACGCCACCCTGCCTCGCAACACGTGGCCGCGAGGCATAGTTGAGGCCGTCTACCCAGGTGCCGACGGCATCACCCGAGTCGTGGACGTCAAGACCCAGGGCGGCGTGCTTCGACGACCAGTGAAGAAAATCGTCCTCCTGCCAACGTCGCTCACTACCGAGTAGTGCAGCGCTACGGAGCGCTGCACGGCGGGAGAGATGTTCGCGACAAACGTATATTTGTGTCGCGCGTAGTAAATAAGTTGTAAATAAAGTCGATAAGCTAGTTATAAGATTGAAATTTATAAGATTTGATAAGTCTGAAATATCTTAAGTTATTTAAGTTAGATATAAGGAATATAATTGCAGACTTTATAATTAAACTGGAACGTGGGTGGAGTCTTTTTGGTATGTAGGTGGTCAATAGGCAGTATAATTTAAGTAGTAAGACGGATTTTGTAGGATTCCTACAAGAATCCTACAAGATTCGTCTAAATGGTAAATAAACACGGAGGTGTTGACGCCACCGGCTCATATTCGAACTGCGCTCCCTATAGACAGAGACGCAAGAGGTCTCACCCTCCCGCTCGCACAGCCGTGCGCTGTTATTGGTCGGACGCGTCGTTCGGCACTTCTCGTAGTGCCGACGACGCTCGAGCGGGAGGCGTCAGGATAAATATAGGTTTAGGGAGCGCGGCTCGCCACTAGTCTTGCGGCAGCCGACCCGTCCACATCTCCGATCGACTCCAGCGCCGAGTCAACGAAGTCGCCTTCCACCGACCACCTACGTACTGGAGGCTGCGCCCCGTCGCCGACCGAATCATCGCCCCGCTTTATTATTTCGCCCTCGCTGTGTACAATCCCAGGCACAGTGCAGCAAGGTTGTGAGCCCTTGTCGGTGTGTGTGTGCGTGTCATATAACATCTTATGTTTCACGATTAATAATACAGTCCACTGAATAACACGCGCGCACGCACGCATCCGGCACGTGGCAGGGCTCCGTCCTGCACATCATAATAAGCCCCATTTATGTGGCGTTTGAGTTTGGAACGTGCAGTGTTCAGATTAGAAACATATATTATGTCGCATTAGATATGCATTATAATATAGAAATGTTTTGTGGCCCTGAAAAGGGCCTTTTGTGTGCGCATAGGATCGCACTGTTGGCTAGCAACGTCGCGTCGCTTCGCTCACTTAGAGCTGGTGTATTTGGTGACCGCCTTGGTGCCCTCGCTGACGGCGTGCTTGGCCAGCTCGCCGGGCAGCAGGAGCCTCACGGAGGTCTGCACCTCCCTCGACGTGATCGTGCTGCGCTTGTTGTAGTGTGCGAGACGGGACGCCTCGGCGGCGATGCGCTCGAAGATGTCGTTCACGAACGAGTTCATGATGGACATGGCCTTCGAGGAGATACCGGTGTCCGGGTGGACCTGCTTGAGCACCTTGTAGATGTAGATGGCGTAGCTCTCCTTCCTCTTGTGCTTCTTCTTTCTCTTATCGGTCTTGGAGATGTTCTTCTGAGCCTTGCCGGATTTCTTGGCGGCCTTTCCGCTAGTCTTGGGCGGCATTATTGAATCGTAGATTGAACACGTAAATTAATACTGTACTGCACCGTCGGCTGTCGGCAAGCGAGTGATAATTTTCAGAAAACAAAAACAGACATCTTTGTGTGCCATAAATGAGCGTTCGCTCACCCCGCCGCGAGTGGACCTTTTTCCGTTCCACCAATAGCGATGCAGCGAGGGTTAGACAGAGAAACAATGATACGCGTCACGTTGTCCGTCTCGCTCTCGCCGTAAGTTTTTACTCGGTTGTAAATAGTTCTCCAGCTATAATGTGGTTATTTCTACTTAATTTTTTTTTTTTTTGTAGCATATATATGTATGGTTATTTTCAGTGAGTGCATAAGGTGTACATAAGGTGACGAATTATCGTCAAATATTTTCCAAATTACACGGAAGAGTATTGTCTATGTGAAAAGTGATATTCAATATTATTAACAACTTTTTATCTTTATAATATAGGACCGAACCTCACGATCTGTATGAAAGACTGTCATGATCTCAATTATTTTATGTTAATCGGTGTTGCAAAACAGAACATTTGCCGGTCATTTATTGTTCATTCGTCTACAATGTTGACTAGTAATTTTTCCTTCAAAATACCTACCTACTCGTATTTATTGGAATTAAGCTTTAGCTACACATGCCCAATTGTTAGGTATAGCGGTAGAGTGTCATTTTCAAAGAAACATCCATAAATTGTATTGTACAAAATATGGTAAGAGATATATTGTGGCCCTGAAAAGGGCCTTTTTATGCGCAAAATAAAATGTGCACAGCGTAGCATCAGCAAGCGGCCAGCTCAGCCAGCCACCTTACGCTTTCTTCTCGGTCTTCTTGGGCAGGAGCACGGCCTGGATGTTGGGCAGCACACCTCCCTGTGCGATCGTCACGCCGGAGAGCAGCTTGTTCAACTCTTCGTCGTTCCTGATCGCCAATTGCAAATGACGCGGGATGATCCTGGTCTTCTTGTTGTCCCTGGCTGCGTTGCCGGCCAACTCGAGCACCTCAGCGGCGAGATATTCCATCACGGCGGCGAGGTAAACGGGCGCTCCGGCACCGACGCGCTCGGCATAGTTGCCGTTACGCAGAAGACGATGAATACGACCGACGGGGAATTGTAGTCCGGCACGGTTGGAGCGAGACTTTGCCTTTCCCTTAACTTTTCCACCTTTGCCGCGTCCAGACATGTTGATTGAGTGAGAGTTAATTTACTAACAGTATAAATCAAGCACCGTACCGCGTGAGCGTGCACAGCAGACTATTCTCAAAACGCGTTCAATTTCTATATTTATAATCGCGCCCCACTCCGGCGCGACTGTAACGCCACGACGAGTGCCGTTATTCGGCGCGCGCATATCTGAAGCGGGCTCGATTAACAACAATAAATGCATAATTTTTCTATTTAATATTAGTCATAATTTTTGTTTTGTAAAATGTACACAATAATAAAATAATCATAATTCATTAATGATGTACGAGTATGTATGTATAATTTCAGGTGTGAGGTGAAAGAAACATCGACATCGATTCGAGCGAGCTGTTGTGCATGAAGAACGTGAGTATTGAAGTAAGTATGTAACTAATGGTAATTATATACCTACCTACCTGTTGTTCATGTTGTTGTAGGTCATGAGATGAGTCGGGCAGTCGGGCGATACTACCGAGTATTATAATATTATGTACATACTGTTGTAGTACATAAGGCTACTACTACTATGGATTCTGCCAAACAACTGTTGTGTGACGCTCGTACGGTGCTTTATTAGCTGTTTGTGGTGCAATGCAATGCATGCACTATATATACCTACTGAAAGAAGATACATCCGTCATACTCACCTCTACATACATACACCTGAAGGGAATACCTAATCGTGTGTGTGTTAGTTTTTGGAGAAACATAGTGGGCGCGCGATGCGCTCTTGAATGATATGTTAGCCCTGAAAAGGGCTTTTTGGTCGCGAGGCGAGGAGGATCTTGCGCCCCCCTCGCACAAGCAGTATCGGGCAGCATGGCATGGCATGGCATGGCATGGCAAGACAAGTGAAGGTGCGGGCGCGGCGTTCGTGCGTGCGTACGAGCGAGGCTGCTCTCCACAATCCACAATGCAATGAGTGGAGATGGAGAGAGACACGACACCGTGGCACACACAACACAACACAACACCATTGCAACCAACACACTGTGTCCATGCATGCACTTACCGCACCGATTACTTCTTGGAGGCGGACGCCTTCTTGGTGGCAGCCTTCGATTTGGGAGTGGCCGCGGCTCTCTTCGGTTTGGGCGCTTTCGGCTTCTTGGTCGGAGGCCTGGCGGTCTTTTTGGCTTTCGGAGCGGCGGCGCTTTTTCCCTTGGCGGGCGTGGACGCGGCGGCCTTCTTCGCGGCGGCGGGCTTCTTCTTGGCGGCGGCGGCCTTCTTGTCCTTCGTCGCGGCCGAGGCCTTCGACTTTGCGGGCGAAGCGGCGGCGGTGGCGGCGGCCTTCCTGCCTCTGCCGGCGGCGGGCGCCGAGGCGGCCGCCTTCTTCGTCTTGGCGGCGGCGCTCTCCTTCGCGGCGGATCTGCCTGTCGCCTTGGCAGCGGCGGGTTTCTTCGCGGACGAAGACTTCGACTCGAGCTTGAAACTGCCCGATGCACCCTTGCCCTTGGTCTGAATGAGCGCGCCCGACTCGACGGCGCTCTTCAGATACTTCCTGATGAACGGCGCCAATTTCTCGGAGTCCACCTTGTACTGGGCCGCGATGTATTTCTTGATGGCCTTCAGCGAGGATCCGCTGCGCTCCTTCAGCTCCTTGATTGCGTTGTTCACCATTTCGGAGGTCTTCGGGTGCGTCGGCTTCGCCTTGGGCTTCTTCGCGCCGCCGGCGGCGGCGGACGCCTTCGGCTTCTTCGCGGGCGTCGCTGGTGCGGGAGCCTCTGCAGCTACGGCGGTGTCGGCCATTTTTTTTAAATTTAGGGTTTATATATGAACACTCAAAAATAGAGAAACTCAAGTAATTATCGAGTTAAACCTTGTTTTAACAATAATAAAAAAATAATGGCGCTGCCGTATAGGGGGTATAGTTTGGAAACTTTACCGTAAAGAGAACACCACAGTCTAGAGACGATTTCTCGTAACAACGCTCGTGAGTTTTCACTAACATCAGTCTCATTAAATAGTATTTTTTCATCATTTTAATATTGAACCGCGCGGCTGACACTTTTCTAGTGCTACATTTTGAACGTGACCGTACGCTTGACATACTAGATCGAGCCTAATCTGTACACATGAAGCGATAGAGGGATTAATTCGCACCACCCGGGTCGCCGAGTAGCTCGGGTCATGTTTAAAATTGTATTTTCTCTATAAAATCTATTGATTTCTTTCTTTTTCCACGATATTTAAACCTCAAAGATATCGTTTTTATTATATAACATAAAAACAGTTAAAATTTTCTCGTTTTAATAGTGTAAAACGATCGATTTTTTGATGCTCGTAAAACAGCTTCAACAGTTTCGTACGAACAGTTCAGCGCGATGCCATACCTTCGAACTGGATAGACGCATTAATTTTTCTTACATTAATTTAGTATTGTGTTTTAGTTTAAACTCTATAAATTTGTATAATGTGCTATTCACATAGTGCACAATATTAGAAATGTCAAGGGCCTAGGTATACGTTCAAATCACACACAAAATCGGAATGAGGCGCGCGTAAATGTAGTTAAATAAAACTTTTGACCATCACTTTGCCGTGTGGCCATTCGCTCTCGCACTGAATTTATTATAATTTTGATATAGGTATTAAATTAAGCTCAACGTAGAACGAATACTTTCAAATAAAACTACGCCAGATTTGACTTATTCATAATGTTAGTATCCATTCATTTCACACGCCCGCCCGGCTATGTAACGCGCGCACGCACGAAATACGTACCTACACAAAGCCGCTTACTTGCCTGCCTGCCTATACTTTTGATCGCTAGTTAGTAAGTTATAACGCAGTTTTGATGTTATTAACAGGCATATTAGGTATGTGTATGAAAATGAATTATAATTATATCATGTACTTATTACATAATTATAAGCGTTAAAATTTTGGAACACCTACATAATAATGTAGGCAAGTGTTAACTTATTGTTTTACTATAATTATAGTAGTTTCATTAGGTACTTTCAAGTAGGTAAGTAATGTAGAATACTAGGCAGGTGTATGTCGGTTGACTTTTGTTAGTTAGTGTCATCGTATAGAAACATTGCGCATCATAATATTGTAGCATTTGAAATTTTTGCGGCCCTGAAAAGGGCCTTTTTTTCACAAATGATGAACAACCGACGCTGTTACGTTGGTGTACGTCAATGTATGCTGCTGACAGCTGCTTAGCCTCCGAAACCGTACAGAGTGCGACCCTGACGCTTCAGAGCGTAGACCACGTCCATGGCGGTGACGGTCTTCCTCTTCGCGTGCTCGGTGTAGGTGACGGCGTCACGAATCACGTTCTCGAGGAACACCTTCAGCACACCTCTGGTCTCTTCGTAGATCAGACCGGAGATACGCTTCACTCCGCCTCTGCGCGCCAGACGACGGATGGCGGGCTTCGTGATACCCTGGATGTTATCGCGAAGCACTTTCCTGTGACGCTTGGCGCCACCTTTCCCCAGACCTTTTCCTCCCTTGCCGCGACCGGTCATCTTGTTCGGTGAACTGTTGTAGAATACGAATAACACAGAGAGCCGCGAGCGCTGGCGCTAACGGCGTACGACTGGAACCTTTTTTGAACCGCGCGGCACTCTTATATTTATACAAAACTCGAACGATAGCATCGCGCGAGACAGCATGTATACCGATAGAGACGGACCGAGCGACCGAGGGGAACGGAGCGGGGTGAAGAGCAACGATGATGCCGCGTTGGAGTTCGGTAACTATGTATTTGTATTTTTATTTGTGTCAAATGTTTAATATCTATTTACTCACATAATATTATGTATATATTTATTATCATATAATTATTTAATTTGAACGAAAAAAAAAAAAAAAAAAAAAAAAATCATATTATACTGTCGTCATCTAGCTATTGTTTTGTGGTGAGACAGAGAGAAGAAATTACATATATTGGCGTTGTGTTTTTAACCAATGCAATATAATCTATCAATTATTATTCAGGTAATCTAATTATCCTACGACTTTGTTTCTATCAATTAGGTATAATAATATAATTATAGGTAAGTACTTACTTACTTATATTCTTCAACTGATTCTACATTAATCTAAGCATTACTTATATTTATTCATTCCTTGATTATTTGACATCATAAAAGCTACATAGGTATTTATGTTGATAAAAGCCAATACTTTGGTTTAGTAAGATTTTATTCTATATCATAGAGATAGTTAATAGCTGTTACGCCCTGCAGTGTTATCGGTTGTGAAACATGTTAATTTGCATCAATGAATCGTGTGTGGCCCTGAAAAGGGCCTTTTTATGATCAAACAAATCCGGCCGGCGGCGTTGACCAAGAGGGCGAGAGGCCTTCTTAGGCGCGCTCACCACGGATTCTGCGCGCCAATTGGATATCCTTCGGCATGATGGTGACGCGTTTGGCGTGAATCGCGCAAAGGTTGGTATCTTCAAACAGACCGACCAGGTAAGCTTCGCTGGCCTCCTGGAGAGCCATTACAGCGGAGCTCTGGAAACGCAGATCGGTCTTGAAGTCCTGTGCGATTTCACGCACCAGACGCTGGAACGGCAGCTTGCGGATCAGGAGCTCGGTGCTCTTCTGGTAGCGACGGATCTCGCGGAGAGCCACGGTGCCGGGCCTGTAGCGATGGGGCTTCTTCACTCCACCGGTGGCGGGTGCGCTCTTGCGCGCAGCTTTGGTGGCGAGCTGCTTGCGCGGCGCCTTACCACCGGTCGATTTACGGGCAGTCTGCTTGGTACGTGCCATTGTTCACTTGACGAGAGTTAGTGATGAATCAAAGAAGAAAATAACGAGAGCACGAGCGGCGACTACGGTCTGTGCACGAATGTGTAAAACAGCGACACCGCGTCCCGCTTTATTTATACAAAAAAATCTGTGGTACTATCGGACCTCTCGCTCACTCACACGGTTTGCTCCGGTCTCCGGCGGTGCGGGGCGCGGGGTGCAGGGGGGCGTGTGACAGCTCTGGTGTTACGCTTCTCTATACTATCAAGTACCATCATAATAGATGTAGTAAGTAGGTAATTTTACTTTATTTAAAAGCGTGGGGAAAAATAAAAAAAAAAAAATGTTCACCATGACGGCATTAAGGGCACAATAAAATTACCTAATATCCTAATTATCGCACGACAATCATCGTCGTGAAGAAACATAATATATGTAACATTCATATTCACTCTTATTTACCTAGTCTACACTCACTTAACTATAATATATCGTTATATTATTCAATTCACCATTTTACTTACTTACCTTTCATCACGTGTATAATTTTATATATTCAATAAATTGTATCGAAATAACAGAAACTCGTACCTGCGTACACATTATATATATATATATATATATATATATATATATATATATATATATATATATATATATATATATAGGTAAGGTACCCTCTATTTTAAATACATATAATTATGAATCAATCAAACGTAGATAGTCGTTCATCATAATAAGCCCCATTTATGTGGCGTTTGAGTTTGGAACGTGCAGTGTTCAGATTAGAAACATATATTATGTCGCATTAGATATGCATTATAATATAGAAATGTTTTGTGGCCCTGAAAAGGGCCTTTTGTGTGCGCATAGGATCGCACTGTTGGCTAGCAACGTCGCGTCGCTTCGCTCACTTAGAGCTGGTGTATTTGGTGACCGCCTTGGTGCCCTCGCTGACGGCGTGCTTGGCCAGCTCGCCGGGCAGCAGGAGCCTCACGGAGGTCTGCACCTCCCTCGACGTGATCGTGCTGCGCTTGTTGTAGTGTGCGAGACGGGACGCCTCGGCGGCGATGCGCTCGAAGATGTCGTTCACGAACGAGTTCATGATGGACATGGCCTTCGAGGAGATACCGGTGTCCGGGTGGACCTGCTTGAGCACCTTGTAGATGTAGATGGCGTAGCTCTCCTTCCTCTTGTGCTTCTTCTTTCTCTTATCGGTCTTGGAGATGTTCTTCTGAGCCTTGCCGGATTTCTTGGCGGCCTTTCCGCTAGTCTTGGGCGGCATTATTGAATCGTAGATTGAACACGTAAATTAATACTGTACTGCACCGTCGGCTGTCGGCAAGCGAGTGATAATTTTCAGTTTTTTTTTTTTTTTTTTTTTTTTTTTTTGTGAATGACTTATAGCTGTTGGCCTCTGAGGCCTCTACAGCTTACCGGACATGGGCGAGCGCGGAAGGCGGCTGAGCCCTAAGATTAGGTTATAGGGTGACTAGCGCAAGGGCACCTGAGAAGGTACGGACCTCGGCTTGGGCCGTCACCCGGCGGGGGAGATCAGACTTGCCCGGGCACCCCAGAAGGGGTGTGCCCTGTGGCCCTAATAGGTTGAGCTGTTTGACTATTTGGAGAGAATCTAACCGATCTTCTGACAGATCCTGAGGGTCCTCGACCTCGCCGGCGGGGTCGGTGTCTGACTGTGTGCCTTTGGTAACCGGCGCCTATACCAAATACGGAATACTTCCTGTTGCAGGGAGCTGTCGGATCGGGTGACCCCAGCGCCGCAGAGGTGACTACGGCGATGGGGTCATCCGGGTCGCCCAGGAGGTGTTTGGGGCGGCGACGGAGAGGAGGTGGGTGTGTAGTGTCTGGCGTGTAGTCCGAGGCTTGAACTACGAGTGGGTTGGGGTGGTGAGGGGCCCTATCGAAGTAGCGGCGAGAGAGGTACTTGATGTACTGAGTGATAGAGGGAAGTTCGAGATCGCAGTGCAGGTCAGAGTTTCGCATGAACCAGCGAGCTCCGACTGCTTTGCGAATGAACCTATTCTGAATGACCTGGAGTTTGTCCAGGTCAATACGGGAGGCGTGGCCGAAGACCACGGAAGCATAGGTCATGACTGTGCGGATACACGTTTTGTAAATTGTCACCTTATTTCTAAGGGACATTTTACTACGTGAGTCGAGAAGTGGTGCGAGGCGGCCTAAGAAGAAGGCTGCTCTGTTTCGGACTATTTGGATATGTTTCGAGAAGCAGAGTCGACGATCGAGGGTCACGCCAAGATATTTTGCCGTGGTGGCCCAGGGAATAGGCTTGCCGTTAAGCGTGAGTTGCTTACGCGGGTTGCCTGTGCCCGTATTGGGGTGGAAGTACATGGCTGCACTTTTATCGGGGTTTACCGAGATGGCCCATTTCCTAAACCAATTACCAAGCTGGTCAAGGGCTTTTTGGACATGGGTCGCCTGGTAGCTCTTTTTCCAGCCTCTGGAGTAAAGAGCGGTGTCGTCCGCGAAGAGCGCAAGCTCGACGTTGGGAGAACGGGGAATGTCGCATGTGTAGAGCGAGTATAGCACAGGGGCCATTGCTGAGCCTTGAGGGACTCCAGCAGTGATGGGGCGGGGGGTCGAGCGGGCTCCCTCGACCTTGTAGGAGAACTTCCGACAAGATAGAAAGTTTTGTATTATGAATACAAGACGGTCTGGGAATTGTTTCGCAAGCAGCTTGTAAATTAAGCCGTTGTGCCAGACTTTGTCGAAAGCCTTCGCTACGTCCAAGAAGACCGCTACGGTCCCTTGGGGCTTTGGCGTGATAAGAAACCCATGACTGGGTTTCTTGTTGAAGCCTTCGAGGATGTACTCCGTTATGCGGTGTACTTGTTGGACGCAAGAGTGTCTGGCCCTAAAGCCAAACTGCTCGTTCGGAAGGATGTTGTTGTCCTTGATGTGGGACCAGATGCGCTTCAGAAGGATGCGCTCATAGATCTTCCCCAGGGTGCTGAGGAGACTGATGGGGCGATAGCTAGATGGCTCTGAGGCCTTCTTGCCGGGCTTGTGGATGCCGATGACATCGGCAGACTTCCAGGCTTCGGGAAACATGCAGTTGTTCATAGCCGCATTGAAGATGCTGACTAGAAGGCACATTAGGGATACTGAGAAGTGTTTGAGCACTTTGTTGGAGATGCCATCAGCACCGGGAGCTTTCCTGGTGTGGAGGCGTTTGATGATCGACTCTACTTCCGAAGCCGTGACAGGCTCAAGGGCGTCAGTGGGGGGGACGGATAGTTTTTCTTCGACTTCTCTATTCACCGTATCGAGGTGAACAGGGTCGATCAAGCCTAAGCTGGGGCTGCATTGCGACTCGAGGCTGTCGGCCAGGCATTCGGCCTTTTCCTCGTCCTCAAACGCAGGTGGAAGATTGGGACGGGTTAGGGGGGGCATAGTTGTGACTACGTCGGATTTCAGAGTTCGAGCCAACTTCCAGTATGCCAGGTGAGTTGGCTGGATCTCCGAAAGTAGGCTGTCCCACCTCTGATTGCGGAGTTCACTAATACGGTTTTTTACGGCACGCTCGTAATACCGCAGAGTGACTCTGTTCTCTTCGGAGGGACGGGAGTCGTAGGCCCTAGTGGCGGCGTGTTTAGCCCTCAGCAGGTCCCTCGCGTCCTCCGGCAGGGCCCAGCGTCGGTCGTTGACCTCTGCTGGGACCTGCCTGGAGCACTCACGTACTGTGTTGCGGAGGTGACTGGTGAGGGCGTCAATCGAGAGGGTGACGTCATCGCGGGACGCGATGTTATCGGGGATTTTGTCTAGATCGGGCGAGCTGGTGACCCCCAAGGCTGTGCCTAGGCGGTCCCAGTCCACCACGGTCTTAGTACGAGGGGGTCTGTCAGTTGGGTCGGGGCCTAGTCTCATGAGGACTGGTCTGTGGTCTGAGTCAAGTTCGTGGATCACTTCCAACGAGCGTAGCCGGAGGGTTACACCCTTTAGAAGCGCCAAGTCCAAGATGTCAGGTCTATGGTCGACGTTATAGGGGAAGTGGGTTGGGGAGCTGGGTGGGATAATTTCAAAGTGAATTTCGTCAGAGAGGGAGTTGAGAAGGTTACCCTTCGTAGTGGTCGTATTGCAGCCCCATATTATGTGCTTGCTATTGAAGTCGCCAGCCAGGATGACGGCGCTACTTAGGGAGAAAAGCGTTTCAAAGTCGCTTCTTTCGAGTGCCTTGTTACAGGGGAGGTAGCATGATGCTATGGTAATTGGTTGATGACCAGTCATTGAGAGGCGGCAACAGGAAGCTTCCAAACTAATCAAGGGTGGGGTATCTATAGGGATACAGTGAAGGGACCTTTTGTAGTAGATCAGGGTGCCGCCCCTTGGGCCGGTAGTCCTGTCTCTACGTACCAGCGAGTAGTTCCCGATTTTCGGATCCCGCCTGCTGGGCTTAAGGAAGGTCTCGCTCACAAGTAAGATATCGACTTGATGAGTGGACAAGAATTGCTGGATTAAAGAACGTTGGTCTTTATTGTCGCTGAAGAGGCCGTTGGCATTGAACCATGCCAGAGATAAGGAGTGAGGCTTTTCCCTTAATGGTGTACTATCCATAGTACTTTTTTAAGAGATTTACCATGGCAGTTCCATGGACCTTTAGATGGTCCAGGATCGTGCGGTGCTCGGCCATGAATTGAGCGGTGTTACTCGGGTTTGCGCGGACCTTAGCCGTGAACACGGCGAGTTGGGCGGGATCCACGATGGATAGGTGCATGAGGAGATCGGTTGCGAACTCCACGTCGTTGATGTAGTCCTTCATAGAGGAGTTATCGACGTTGGCACCTAGGGGGGCGGGCTTAGCGGCCTTAGTGGCGGCTTTGGGGGCTGGGGGCGCAGGAGCGCGGGTCTGGGTCTGCGGACGCGGTAGCTCCGGCTTGGGCTTGGGCGCGGGTCCCCGTTGGGGCTTTGGGCGTTGCCAAGCGTTGGCTACGGGGGCGGGGGCATCCACGAAGGTGGAAGGGGGGGTCGTTAGCTGGAGCTTGGATTGTGAGGGGTGAGTGGGCCGAGTCGGCCGTTTGCCCTTAGGCTTGTGCTGGCCTTTGGCGGCCTTCGGCGCCATGGGGCAGCCGCGATAGTTCGCGGTATGCCCCTGGGTTCCGCAAAGGACACAGCTAGGTGGAGTGGGGTCGTCCCTGGTGCGCGAGCACTCGGAGGTGCTGTGCGCGCCTGCGCATTTGACGCAGCGGTACTCCGCATGGCAGAACCGGGCTGCGTGCCCATAGAGCTGACAGCGGTGGCACTGTCCGGGGACGCCCTTCTTGTGGGGCTGCTCGATCTTGAGTCCGGACAGGTTGAGGATCGAGCGTACTAGCTCGATCTTTTTCCCCTCCGGGGTGTTGTCCATGATGCAGAGCACCATGTCTAGCTGCCTTTTGGTCCTTCCGCTGGTCATGCGGTGGACCTGGCGACAGGGCAAGTTTTGGGCTTGGAGATCCTCGAGGACATCCTCGACTGGGATCTCTCTGGGGATGCCGCGCACGACGGCACGGTAGACCTTTTCGTCCTCGAGGGGAGCCATGTGGAACTGCACATGTTCCTCTCGTAGGAAGCGAGTGGCCTCCCTGTAGTGGTCGGGGGTGCGGACCGAGACTTTGATCCCGTTCCGAGTAGATTTCCCTGTGAAGGGAATTTGCTGCTCGTCAAGGTGATCTGACAGTTTCTGCCACATGTTGTTGTCGCGAAGGACAAATGGCGGTGGTGGCTTGTAAGCCTTGGGCTGGGTCGCCGGGGCCGCCGCGGAGGGAGCCGCGGGGCATGGGACCTTGGACGGGGGCGGGGGAGAGGAGGAAGCGGCGGGCCGCTTCTTCTTCTTCCGCTCCACTACGGTGAAGTCGGCGTCGCAGACTTCGCCCTCTTCCATTTGAGGATCAGGGGAGTCGGGGAAGTCGGCAACCGCCGGGACCAAGTGTTTGCCCTCAACAGGAGGTGCGTAAGGGAGCTCACGGTAACGTGGGCGGGGGGAGCGGCTCCTGTCGTAGGGCTTAGCCCTAGTTGGAGCGGTGGACCGAGACCGCCCGCGGTGGGAGCGGTCGCTGACAGAGCTCCGACCGCGGTCGGGACTCGGGGTTGCAAGGGCCCGTGAAGCGGGTCCCCTGAAGTCGGGCGTAAGGCGGGCGGCCGCTGCCTTGCTCTTTGGCGAGACTGGGCGGGTCGCGGGCGGGGGGGCAGCCTTGACGGCGGGGCGGGGGTGCGCCTGAGGGGCGGTCGGGGCTACAGGCTCTAGGCCTGAGAGATTGCGCTTTGTGGCGCGAAGGAACTCGGCAATCTCGTCGCCATTGTCGCGGGAGACGTAGGCAGCCCGGATGAAATTGAGCGCCTCATCGAGGTCGTTCAAATCCCTCGGGGTTGCCATGGCTCACGGGAGAGAGAGAGAGAGTGAGGTGTGCCGGGGGAGGAGGTCCCCGGCGGGGGCAAGAATGAGAGGTCTCCTTGCCGGGTATAGGCAAGGAGGTGGGTACCTATGTGTGACCTAACGTGTCCCGGTTGCCAATCTTAATGTGCAACCGGTTGTGTGCCTAACGGCCCTAGCTGCCACAGGGGAGAGGCAGGGACTCCGGTTTTTAGGCCGGCCGTCCAAGCCAAACACACACCCGAGGAATAGGTAAAGGATGGGTAGGGTGGGAAGGAGATGTCTGGTGTCGGCGAGGGCCGTCCCCAAGGCCGGTGGTTCCAGACCCAGCCGGGTTTCGTTGTTCCCCTGAAGGGGGAAAAACGTACGCCCCGGGTCAACGTACGCTCAGCTTCGTTGGCACGGTTACGTATCCACTGAACGACCACTAAGCGTGGATTTTATCGATTAGAAACTCGATGGGTCGCTCTGAAAAGAGCGGTTGTGTTATAGAAACTAAGATCGCTCTGAAAAGAGCGGTTTGGGTGGCGCGAGCTCTGCACTGCGAAGACTCGTAGCACGGAGCAAGTCCGGCACTCACGAGTTACCGCGGCACGTGAATATCTGCGCTTGCACTAGGCTAGCTCAAACAACACGTTGCCGGGCAATCGGTGCACAGACTCGGAGACTCGGCGGCCGACTGAGGCAGACCCCGCACAGGGCGGAGCGGGCAGCAGGAGCGGAGCGCTGGAGACGTCCGTACGGCGCGGCGAGCGGAAGCGGAGTGATGGATAATTTTCAGAAAACAAAAACAGACATCTTTGTGTGCCATAAATGAGCGTTCGCTCACCCCGCCGCGAGTGGACCTTTTTCCGTTCCACCAATAGCGATGCAGCGAGGGTTAGACAGAGAAACAATGATACGCGTCACGTTGTCCGTCTCGCTCTCGCCGTAAGTTTTTACTCGGTTGTAAATAGTTCTCCAGCTATAATGTGGTTATTTCTACTTAATTTTTTTTTTTTTTGTAGCATATATATGTATGGTTATTTTCAGTGAGTGCATAAGGTGTACATAAGGTGACGAATTATCGTCAAATATTTTCCAAATTACACGGAAGAGTATTGTCTATGTGAAAAGTGATATTCAATATTATTAACAACTTTTTATCTTTATAATATAGGACCGAACCTCACGATCTGTATGAAAGACTGTCATGATCTCAATTATTTTATGTTAATCGGTGTTGCAAAACAGAACATTTGCCGGTCATTTATTGTTCATTCGTCTACAATGTTGACTAGTAATTTTTCCTTCAAAATACCTACCTACTCGTATTTATTGGAATTAAGCTTTAGCTACACATGCCCAATTGTTAGGTATAGCGGTAGAGTGTCATTTTCAAAGAAACATCCATAAATTGTATTGTACAAAATATGGTAAGAGATATATTGTGGCCCTGAAAAGGGCCTTTTTATGCGCAAAATAAAATGTGCACAGCGTAGCATCAGCAAGCGGCCAGCTCAGCCAGCCACCTTACGCTTTCTTCTCGGTCTTCTTGGGCAGGAGCACGGCCTGGATGTTGGGCAGCACACCTCCCTGTGCGATCGTCACGCCGGAGAGCAGCTTGTTCAACTCTTCGTCGTTCCTGATCGCCAATTGCAAATGACGCGGGATGATCCTGGTCTTCTTGTTGTCCCTGGCTGCGTTGCCGGCCAACTCGAGCACCTCAGCGGCGAGATATTCCATCACGGCGGCGAGGTAAACGGGCGCTCCGGCACCGACGCGCTCGGCATAGTTGCCGTTACGCAGAAGACGATGAATACGACCGACGGGGAATTGTAGTCCGGCACGGTTGGAGCGAGACTTTGCCTTTCCCTTAACTTTTCCACCTTTGCCGCGTCCAGACATGTTGATTGAGTGAGAGTTAATTTACTAACAGTATAAATCAAGCACCGTACCGCGTGAGCGTGCACAGCAGACTATTCTCAAAACGCGTTCAATTTCTATATTTATAATCGCGCCCCACTCCGGCGCGACTGTAACGCCACGACGAGTGCCGTTATTCGGCGCGCGCATATCTGAAGCGGGCTCGATTAACAACAATAAATGCATAATTTTTCTATTTAATATTAGTCATAATTTTTGTTTTGTAAAATGTACACAATAATAAAATAATCATAATTCATTAATGATGTACGAGTATGTATGTATAATTTCAGGTGTGAGGTGAAAGAAACATCGACATCGATTCGAGCGAGCTGTTGTGCATGAAGAACGTGAGTATTGAAGTAAGTATGTAACTAATGGTAATTATATACCTACCTACCTGTTGTTCATGTTGTTGTAGGTCATGAGATGAGTCGGGCAGTCGGGCGATACTACCGAGTATTATAATATTATGTACATACTGTTGTAGTACATAAGGCTACTACTACTATGGATTCTGCCAAACAACTGTTGTGTGACGCTCGTACGGTGCTTTATTAGCTGTTTGTGGTGCAATGCAATGCATGCACTATATATACCTACTGAAAGAAGATACATCCGTCATACTCACCTCTACATACATACACCTGAAGGGAATACCTAATCGTGTGTGTGTTAGTTTTTGGAGAAACATAGTGGGCGCGCGATGCGCTCTTGAATGATATGTTAGCCCTGAAAAGGGCTTTTTGGTCGCGAGGCGAGGAGGATCTTGCGCCCCCCTCGCACAAGCAGTATCGGGCAGCATGGCATGGCATGGCATGGCAAGACAAGTGAAGGTGCGGGCGCGGCGTTCGTGCGTGCGTACGAGCGAGGCTGCTCTCCACAATCCACAATGCAATGAGTGGAGATGGAGAGAGACACGACAGACACCGTGGCACACACAACACAACACAACACCATTGCAACCAACACACTGTGTCCATGCATGCACTTACCGCACCGATTACTTCTTGGAGGCGGACGCCTTCTTGGTGGCAGCCTTCGATTTGGGAGTGGCCGCGGCTCTCTTCGGTTTGGGCGCTTTCGGCTTCTTGGTCGGAGGCCTGGCGGTCTTTTTGGCTTTCGGAGCGGCGGCGCTTTTTCCCTTGGCGGGCGTGGACGCGGCGGCCTTCTTCGCGGCGGCGGGCTTCTTCTTGGCGGCGGCGGCCTTCTTGTCCTTCGTCGCGGCCGAGGCCTTCGACTTTGCGGGCGAAGCGGCGGCGGTGGCGGCGGCCTTCCTGCCTCTGCCGGCGGCGGGCGCCGAGGCGGCCGCCTTCTTCGTCTTGGCGGCGGCGCTCTCCTTCGCGGCGGATCTGCCTGTCGCCTTGGCAGCGGCGGGTTTCTTCGCGGACGAAGACTTCGACTCGAGCTTGAAACTGCCCGATGCACCCTTGCCCTTGGTCTGAATGAGCGCGCCCGACTCGACGGCGCTCTTCAGATACTTCCTGATGAACGGCGCCAATTTCTCGGAGTCCACCTTGTACTGGGCCGCGATGTATTTCTTGATGGCCTTCAGCGAGGATCCGCTGCGCTCCTTCAGCTCCTTGATTGCGTTGTTCACCATTTCGGAGGTCTTCGGGTGCGTCGGCTTCGCCTTGGGCTTCTTCGCGCCGCCGGCGGCGGCGGACGCCTTCGGCTTCTTCGCGGGCGTCGCTGGTGCGGGAGCCTCTGCAGCTACGGCGGTGTCGGCCATTTTTTTTAAATTTAGGGTTTATATATGAACACTCAAAAATAGAGAAACTCAAGTAATTATCGAGTTAAACCTTGTTTTAACAATAATAAAAAAATAATGGCGCTGCCGTATAGGGGGTATAGTTTGGAAACTTTACCGTAAAGAGAACACCACAGTCTAGAGACGATTTCTCGTAACAACGCTCGTGAGTTTTCACTAACATCAGTCTCATTAAATAGTATTTTTTCATCATTTTAATATTGAACCGCGCGGCTGACACTTTTCTAGTGCTACATTTTGAACGTGACCGTACGCTTGACATACTAGATCGAGCCTAATCTGTACACATGAAGCGATAGAGGGATTAATTCGCACCACCCGGGTCGCCGAGTAGCTCGGGTCATGTTTAAAATTGTATTTTCTCTATAAAATCTATTGATTTCTTTCTTTTTCCACGATATTTAAACCTCAAAGATATCGTTTTTATTATATAACATAAAAACAGTTAAAATTTTCTCGTTTTAATAGTGTAAAACGATCGATTTTTTGATGCTCGTAAAACAGCTTCAACAGTTTCGTACGAACAGTTCAGCGCGATGCCATACCTTCGAACTGGATAGACGCATTAATTTTTCTTACATTAATTTAGTATTGTGTTTTAGTTTAAACTCTATAAATTTGTATAATGTGCTATTCACATAGTGCACAATATTAGAAATGTCAAGGGCCTAGGTATACGTTCAAATCACACACAAAATCGGAATGAGGCGCGCGTAAATGTAGTTAAATAAAACTTTTGACCATCACTTTGCCGTGTGGCCATTCGCTCTCGCACTGAATTTATTATAATTTTGATATAGGTATTAAATTAAGCTCAACGTAGAACGAATACTTTCAAATAAAACTACGCCAGATTTGACTTATTCATAATGTTAGTATCCATTCATTTCACACGCCCGCCCGGCTATGTAACGCGCGCACGCACGAAATACGTACCTACACAAAGCCGCTTACTTGCCTGCCTGCCTATACTTTTGATCGCTAGTTAGTAAGTTATAACGCAGTTTTGATGTTATTAACAGGCATATTAGGTATGTGTATGAAAATGAATTATAATTATATCATGTACTTATTACATAATTATAAGCGTTAAAATTTTGGAACACCTACATAATAATGTAGGCAAGTGTTAACTTATTGTTTTACTATAATTATAGTAGTTTCATTAGGTACTTTCAAGTAGGTAAGTAATGTAGAATACTAGGCAGGTGTATGTCGGTTGACTTTTGTTAGTTAGTGTCATCGTATAGAAACATTGCGCATCATAATATTGTAGCATTTGAAATTTTTGCGGCCCTGAAAAGGGCCTTTTTTTCACAAATGATGAACAACCGACGCTGTTACGTTGGTGTACGTCAATGTATGCTGCTGACAGCTGCTTAGCCTCCGAAACCGTACAGAGTGCGACCCTGACGCTTCAGAGCGTAGACCACGTCCATGGCGGTGACGGTCTTCCTCTTCGCGTGCTCGGTGTAGGTGACGGCGTCACGAATCACGTTCTCGAGGAACACCTTCAGCACACCTCTGGTCTCTTCGTAGATCAGACCGGAGATACGCTTCACTCCGCCTCTGCGCGCCAGACGACGGATGGCGGGCTTCGTGATACCCTGGATGTTATCGCGAAGCACTTTCCTGTGACGCTTGGCGCCACCTTTCCCCAGACCTTTTCCTCCCTTGCCGCGACCGGTC
This sequence comes from Hypomecis punctinalis, assembly GCA_949316475.1. Lineage (NCBI taxonomy): Eukaryota > Metazoa > Arthropoda > Insecta > Lepidoptera > Geometridae > Hypomecis > Hypomecis punctinalis. Next base: position 7,499,638 of record OX438822.1, read on the forward strand.
ATCTTGTTCGGTGAACTGTTGTAGAATACGAATAACACAGAGAGCCGCGAGCGCTGGCGCTAACGGCGTACGACTGGAACCTTTTTTGAACCGCGCGGCACTCTTATATTTATACAAAACTCGAACGATAGCATCGCGCGAGACAGCATGTATACCGATAGAGACGGACCGAGCGACCGAGGGGAACGGAGCGGGGTGAAGAGCAACGATGATGCCGCGTTGGAGTTCGGTAACTATGTATTTGTATTTTTATTTGTGTCAAATGTTTAATATCTATTTACTCACATAATATTATGTATATATTTATTATCATATAATTATTTAATTTGAACGAAAAAAAAAAAAAAAAAAAAAAAAATCATATTATACTGTCGTCATCTAGCTATTGTTTTGTGGTGAGACAGAGAGAAGAAATTACATATATTGGCGTTGTGTTTTTAACCAATGCAATATAATCTATCAATTATTATTCAGGTAATCTAATTATCCTACGACTTTGTTTCTATCAATTAGGTATAATAATATAATTATAGGTAAGTACTTACTTACTTATATTCTTCAACTGATTCTACATTAATCTAAGCATTACTTATATTTATTCATTCCTTGATTATTTGACATCATAAAAGCTACATAGGTATTTATGTTGATAAAAGCCAATACTTTGGTTTAGTAAGATTTTATTCTATATCATAGAGATAGTTAATAGCTGTTACGCCCTGCAGTGTTATCGGTTGTGAAACATGTTAATTTGCATCAATGAATCGTGTGTGGCCCTGAAAAGGGCCTTTGAAGAGGACTCCGAGCCCTCCATGCCCTCCGAGCCCTCCGAGCTCTCAACACCCTCCGAGCCCTCCTACGAACCACGAAGGAACGCTGCAAGCGACGCGACGCGGGTACGGGCGGACGGGAGCGCGGCGCGCTGTGATTGGCCGAGCGCCTCGCTACGCACTCTCGACCGCTCGTCATAGTCCTAAGATAGTATAAATATTATATATATATGGGATAAGAAATAAAAGTACGTTAGTTGAACATCGACCACGAAACTGATCGTTTCATTTTAAATACAGTCCACTACAGTCCACAACATCTGATCCTACGAAGCCGGATTTTGGGAAGAAGCTAAGAACCACCGAACTTCAAGATGGTTGTTACACGAAGCCAAGGCGATGCGGCAGAACAAGATCGTCTCCGTGAAGAGGAGCGCTCCATGATCGAACGGGAGCGCCTACGAAGACTTTCGTTGGAGCCACCTGCCTCGCCGAGCGTACGACAAGGACCAGAGTTCACGAACGTCGCTGCCGGCACCGGCGCCGGCCCGTCCACACAACCGACCACGGATGACCGTTTCCGATCACGGTCCCCGGGGCGTTCGGTTCACTCACAGCGCTCGAACGCCAGCGCTGCGGCCCGCGCGCGGCAAGCGACATATGAAGCAGAAGAGAAGCTCGCCATGTTACGGAAGAAAGAGATCGAGATTGAAGCCGAGCTCATAAGGAAGAAGTTAGCTGCCGATCTTCAAGCCATCCAAGACGACCAAGAAAGTGTACAAGAAGAGACCACGACCGACCATCATCAAAAGGTCGATTCGTGGCTGCGAAAAAACACCCCCGCGGAACGGGGGGAGGGGCGCGACGAGCCCAAAAGCACGCTGAGGGATGAACGACAATTGCGATTCGACTTAAGGAAGACATCGCCAGTCGCCCTAGCCAGGGGCAATTTCGACGACATGGGACGCGCACCAGTGCCAAGAACAAAGTGTCCAGATCTACCTGAATTCACTGGAGCCCCGAACGAGTGGCTTACATTCAAGGCCGCGTACCTCGACTCAACGAGATTATATCAGCTGTCGCCTACAGAGAATCTTCTAAGACTGCGCAGTTGTCTGAAAGGAAAAGCACGAGAGTACGTCGCGGCACTACTTCACACCGCCTCAAGCCCAGACCACGTCATACGCACACTACAACAATGCTACGGCCGTCCAGAGCACATCATTGACCAAGCCTTTCAAGACCTAAAGAAATTACCTAGTGTGGGGACATCTGCTACAGAACTGAACGAGTTCGCAGTGCGCCTTCAGAACATAGTATGCGTACTGCGAAGTATTGATCGACAAGGCTACCTTTTCAACCCGATGTTAATGCGTGAAGCGCTAGGAAAGCTGAGCCCACACATGAACGCGCGTTGGTACGACTATGCCACGGACAACGAAGGCTCTACTGATCCAGAGATTGTCGTGCTATCTCGCTTCCTCATGCGAGAGGCCGATAGAGCGATGCGCCATACCTACGCACCGGCATCAACAACGAAACCGCAATTTGTTAAGAAGAAAACAAGCCCAGTCTACAACGTGGTTGGCGAAGAACAAGACGAGTGTGCAGAATGTAAGAAACCACACAAGCTCACCGAATGCCCAACTTTTAAAGAACGCACAATAGACGACAGATGGAAGTTCGTACGTGAAAACAAAATATGTTTCAAATGCATAGTAAAGAAGCACCGAAGAAACTTCTGCAAAGCGAAGCCATGCGGCATAAATAAATGCGGCCGCCCACATCATCCAATGTTACATCAACAAGAGCGGGATGAACCGAAGCGACCTGTGAACGACACCGAGTCCGTGTTGGCCGTGACATCGACAGAACCTGGCCCGCGAGCGGTACTACTGAAAATGTGCCCGGTCACCGTCGTCGGCCCACGGGGGGAGATCGAGACATACGCCCTCCTAGACGAAGGAGCCACGATCTCACTAATTGATGAAGATTTGGCACGGAGCGTCGGCGCACGAGGACCTAAGACACCACTTCGAATGCAAGGCGTTAACACCACGCAAGATGAAAACAGAAGCGAAGTAGTCACTGTGCACCTGAAGACCAACGATAGCGCTCTACACCGACTGAAGGCCAGAACCATTAAAAATATGAAACTGCGACAACAATCAATACCAAGCGCACTACTGGAACAAAGGCACCTGCGAGACCTACCAACGAGCGAAGTATGCTACGACACCACGAGACCCAGAATATTAATTGGAGCCGACCACTGGGAATATATTGTGTCTCAAGAGATACGCGTTGGCGAACGAGGTCAGCCAGCTGCATCCAGAACGACATTGGGCTGGGTATTACACGGTACGTTGCCACGCAGCATATGGAAGAGCGAAGATAGCGTGTTACACATTTTCACGCCTGAAACGAACGAGATACGAACGAGAGATTCCGAGCTTCACGATCTAGTTGAGCGACACTTTCAACTAGAAGCCCTGGGAATTTCACACAAACCTCATATGAACGAAGAGAATCAACGAGCAATAAAAATAATTGAGAAAACCATCGAGAAAACTGAAAGAGGCTATGAAGTGGGGCTACCTTGGAAGAACGACGATATCAAGCTGCCTGAAAGCTACGACATAGCGCTACGCCGACTTCAACAAGTGGAACGAAAGATGGACAATGACCCAGCCTTCGCAGTCGAGTACACCAAGCAGATCGACAACCTGCTGCAGAAAGGTTACGCCCAGCCATGTGAGGGCACAGAAGACCAGAGCCGGCTGTCATGGTTTCTGCCACACTTCGCAGTGCAGAATCCCAACAAACCAGGGAAAATGCGACTTGTATTCGACGCGGCGGCCAAAAGCAGAGGAGTCAGCCTGAACGACCACTTACTCGAAGGGCCAGACCTACTGAGATCATTGCCAGGAATCTTGTTTCGGTTCAGAGAGCGCAAAGTCGCTGTAACAGCTGACGTTCAAGAAATGTTTCTTCAGATCAAAATAAGAAAAGAGGATCAGCCAGCACAGCAATTCCTATGGAGAGGCAACGAGCGACGAAAGCCACCACAACGCTTCAAAATGACGAGCGTAATATTCGGAGCAGCCAGCTCTCCGTTCATAGCTCACTTCGTGCGAGATCATAACGCGAGAAGGCACGCAGAGTCGCACCCATTGGCCTGCGAAGCGATCACACAAGACCATTACATGGATGATCTCGTGGCCAGCTTCAAGAACGAAGATGAAGCACGCCGCGCCATATCTGAGATGCGCACTGTGCACGCCGCCGCTGGGTTTACCTTACGAGCCTGGAACGCGAGCGACGTTAGCGTGCTAGAAGATGTGCCCAATCAACTGCGAGCTACGACACCAGTAAAGCTCGGAGGCGACAGTCCGAAGATACTTGGACTACACTGGGATGCGAAGACCGACGAACTCGGGTTCAACACCTCAATGGCCCGAGTCCCAGTTGAAGTACGTGAACGCCTGCGCCCGCCCACCAAACGAGAGGCATTGAGCGCAGTAATGTCTATCTTCGATCCACTGTCGCTACTAAGCCACTATACGATACGAGCGAAGATAATTCTCCAAAGCTTGTGGCGATTGAAGACTACGTGGGACGAGCCCATCCCCACCGAAGAGAATAAGCTTTTCGCCACCTGGATCGAACAACTCGATGACCTGACGAACCTGCGACTACAACGACGCTACGGCTTCGAAGACTTAGCTTATCAGAGCTTAGAGCTACACATCATGTGCGACGCCAGCGAACAAGCCTACGCAACTGTGGCATACTGGCGCATGACACGACCAGATGGAAGCGTGGAGCTAAGTCTCGTCGCAGCAAAAGCGAAGGTCGCACCCAAGCGAACACAAACGATCCCACGCTTGGAACTACAGGCAGCGGTCATCGGCGCCAGACTGGCGGACTCTATAAGAAAGGAACATCGCGTCGAAATCCAAAGAACGGTATACTGGACAGATTCAATGACAGTGATACATTGGATACGACACGACGCGCGACGATACACGCCATTTGTCGCACACCGCTTGGGAGAGCTCGCCGAGTTGACCAACAAAACCGACTGGCGATGGGTGCCTACGAATGAAAACATAGCCGACGACGCAACAAGAATTGCCGGCACACCCATCACAGCTGAAGACCGATGGTTTCAAGGGCCGAGTTTCCTACGCCGCCCCGAAGAAGAGTGGCCAACAGAACGATGCGAAAATGAAAGCGAAGACGAAGTGATTCTACACGTCACAGAAAACAAAGAAAAAAGTGAGTGGCTGCCAGAGCCCGCGCGTTTCTCGAAATTCGAGACATTAATACGAGCAACAGCGCGCGTGTTGGCCTTCACTGATATATGTCGACGTCGAGCTGAGCGCATGGAGCTGCGGCACATCGAAAAGGCGGAGCACGCGTTACTACAGCGCGCGCAGCAAGACAGCTTTCCCGACGACATAAAAAAGCTGTCACAATCGCGCCCGATTACGAGAGGAAGCCGGCTCTATCGCCTAGATCCCATATTGGAAGACGACCTGCTGCGAGTACGAGGACGCATTGAAGCCGCGTCAGCGCCGTCAGAGATGAAGAAACCAATAATCCTCGACGGACGTCACCCGCTCACCAAACTGATCGTGCTGCGAGAGCACTGCGCAGCCGGACATGCAAATCGAGAGCGTGTTACGAACGATTTGAGACAAAAATACTGGATAATACATCTGCGACCGACCGTACGCGCGACTGAACGAAGATGCGCACTATGCCGAGTAAAGAAATCCCGACCGCTGAAGCCGGCTACTGGTGACCTGCCCCGCGCGCGCCTCGAGCCCTTCCAGAGACCCTTCACATTCTGCGGGACAGACTACTTCGGGCCGATGATCGTGAAAATCGGGCGGCGCCGCGAAAAAAGATGGGGGGCCCTGTACACATGCCTCACCTCCCGAGCCGTCCACCTAGAGCTTGTACCTTCGCTCTCATCAAGCTCGGCGATTATGGCATTAAGGCGCATGGCGGCGCGACGAGGCTGGCCGCGCATGATGTATTCCGACAACGCTACTAACTTCCGAGGAGCTGATCAAGAGCTGAGAGACGCCTACACGGAGTGGGGACCAGCGCTGCGCGAAGAAGGCCTGCTACACAGAATGGAGTGGCGCTTCATCCCACCCGGGGCTCCCAATCAAGGCGGAGCTTGGGAACGCTTGGTGCGATCGGTGAAAGTCGCGCTAAGCTCCACCTTGACAGAGAAGGAACCGACAGAAGAGGTCCTAAGCACCCTGCTGACAGAAGCCGAGTACTCGATCAACGCACGGCCTCTGACGCACGTCAGCGTGGACCCTAAAGATCCAGAAGCGATAACGCCCAACCACTTTCTCTTGGGCTCATCCAACGGCCTGCCATCCACCGGCCCATGCAACGCGAGCGACCGACGAACCTGGCGGGCAAGCCTAGCGCTCGCTGACCAATTCTGGCGACGCTGGGTGCGAGAGTACTTACCCACCTTAGTACCTCGCGGACAGCCCTGCAATGAACAAAGAAAGCTGAGAGTCGGAGATATTGTAATCGTCGTGGACCCCAACCTGCCACGCAACGTATGGCCCATGGGCAGCGTACAGCGAGTGTACGAGGGGCCAGACGGCGGCGTGCGAGTGGCCGACGTGAAGACCAAGACCGGTGTCTTCAAGCGGCCGACCAGTAAGCTCGTCGTCCTGGTCCAAGAAGAAGAAGGCTACGCAAGCTGCGCCGGGGGGAGGATGAAGAGGACTCCGAGCCCTCCATGCCCTCCGAGCCCTCCGAGCTCTCAACACCCTCCGAGCCCTCCTACGAACCACGAAGGAACGCTGCAAGCGACGCGACGCGGGTACGGGCGGACGGGAGCGCGGCGCGCTGTGATTGGCCGAGCGCCTCGCTACGCACTCTCGACCGCTCGTCATAGTCCTAAGATAGTATAAATATTATATATATATGGGATAAGAAATAAAAGTACGTTAGTTGAACATCGACCACGAAACTGATCGTTTCATTTTAAATACAGTCCACTACAGTCCACAACAGCCTTTTTATGATCAAACAAATCCGGCCGGCGGCGTTGACCAAGAGGGCGAGAGGCCTTCTTAGGCGCGCTCACCACGGATTCTGCGCGCCAATTGGATATCCTTCGGCATGATGGTGACGCGTTTGGCGTGAATCGCGCAAAGGTTGGTATCTTCAAACAGACCGACCAGGTAAGCTTCGCTGGCCTCCTGGAGAGCCATTACAGCGGAGCTCTGGAAACGCAGATCGGTCTTGAAGTCCTGTGCGATTTCACGCACCAGACGCTGGAACGGCAGCTTGCGGATCAGGAGCTCGGTGCTCTTCTGGTAGCGACGGATCTCGCGGAGAGCCACGGTGCCGGGCCTGTAGCGATGGGGCTTCTTCACTCCACCGGTGGCGGGTGCGCTCTTGCGCGCAGCTTTGGTGGCGAGCTGCTTGCGCGGCGCCTTACCACCGGTCGATTTACGGGCAGTCTGCTTGGTACGTGCCATTGTTCACTTGACGAGAGTTAGTGATGAATCAAAGAAGAAAATAACGAGAGCACGAGCGGCGACTACGGTCTGTGCACGAATGTGTAAAACAGCGACACCGCGTCCCGCTTTATTTATACAAAAAAATCTGTGGTACTATCGGACCTCTCGCTCACTCACACGGTTTGCTCCGGTCTCCGGCGGTGCGGGGCGCGGGGTGCAGGGGGGCGTGTGACAGCTCTGGTGTTACGCTTCTCTATACTATCAAGTACCATCATAATAGATGTAGTAAGTAGGTAATTTTACTTTATTTAAAAGCGTGGGGAAAAATAAAAAAAAAAAAATGTTCACCATGACGGCATTAAGGGCACAATAAAATTACCTAATATCCTAATTATCGCACGACAATCATCGTCGTGAAGAAACATAATATATGTAACATTCATATTCACTCTTATTTACCTAGTCTACACTCACTTAACTATAATATATCGTTATATTATTCAATTCACCATTTTACTTACTTACCTTTCATCACGTGTATAATTTTATATATTCAATAAATTGTATCGAAATAACAGAAACTCGTACCTGCGTACACATTATATATATATATATATATATATATATATATATATATATATATATATATATATATATATATATATATATATATATATATATATATAGGTAAGGTACCCTCTATTTTAAATACATATAATTATGAATCAATCAAACGTAGATAGTCGTTCATCATAATAAGCCCCATTTATGTGGCGTTTGAGTTTGGAACGTGCAGTGTTCAGATTAGAAACATATATTATGTCGCATTAGATATGCATTATAATATAGAAATGTTTTGTGGCCCTGAAAAGGGCCTTTTGTGTGCGCATAGGATCGCACTGTTGGCTAGCAACGTCGCGTCGCTTCGCTCACTTAGAGCTGGTGTATTTGGTGACCGCCTTGGTGCCCTCGCTGACGGCGTGCTTGGCCAGCTCGCCGGGCAGCAGGAGCCTCACGGAGGTCTGCACCTCCCTCGACGTGATCGTGCTGCGCTTGTTGTAGTGTGCGAGACGGGACGCCTCGGCGGCGATGCGCTCGAAGATGTCGTTCACGAACGAGTTCATGATGGACATGGCCTTCGAGGAGATACCGGTGTCCGGGTGGACCTGCTTGAGCACCTTGTAGATGTAGATGGCGTAGCTCTCCTTCCTCTTGTGCTTCTTCTTTCTCTTATCGGTCTTGGAGATGTTCTTCTGAGCCTTGCCGGATTTCTTGGCGGCCTTTCCGCTAGTCTTGGGCGGCATTATTGAATCGTAGATTGAACACGTAAATTAATACTGTACTGCACCGTCGGCTGTCGGCAAGCGAGTGATAATTTTCAGAAAACAAAAACAGACATCTTTGTGTGCCATAAATGAGCGTTCGCTCACCCCGCCGCGAGTGGACCTTTTTCCGTTCCACCAATAGCGATGCAGCGAGGGTTAGACAGAGAAACAATGATACGCGTCACGTTGTCCGTCTCGCTCTCGCCGTAAGTTTTTACTCGGTTGTAAATAGTTCTCCAGCTATAATGTGGTTATTTCTACTTAATTTTTTTTTTTTTTGTAGCATATATATGTATGGTTATTTTCAGTGAGTGCATAAGGTGTACATAAGGTGACGAATTATCGTCAAATATTTTCCAAATTACACGGAAGAGTATTGTCTATGTGAAAAGTGATATTCAATATTATTAACAACTTTTTATCTTTATAATATAGGACCGAACCTCACGATCTGTATGAAAGACTGTCATGATCTCAATTATTTTATGTTAATCGGTGTTGCAAAACAGAACATTTGCCGGTCATTTATTGTTCATTCGTCTACAATGTTGACTAGTAATTTTTCCTTCAAAATACCTACCTACTCGTATTTATTGGAATTAAGCTTTAGCTACACATGCCCAATTGTTAGGTATAGCGGTAGAGTGTCATTTTCAAAGAAACATCCATAAATTGTATTGTACAAAATATGGTAAGAGATATATTGTGGCCCTGAAAAGGGCCTTTTTATGCGCAAAATAAAATGTGCACAGCGTAGCATCAGCAAGCGGCCAGCTCAGCCAGCCACCTTACGCTTTCTTCTCGGTCTTCTTGGGCAGGAGCACGGCCTGGATGTTGGGCAGCACACCTCCCTGTGCGATCGTCACGCCGGAGAGCAGCTTGTTCAACTCTTCGTCGTTCCTGATCGCCAATTGCAAATGACGCGGGATGATCCTGGTCTTCTTGTTGTCCCTGGCTGCGTTGCCGGCCAACTCGAGCACCTCAGCGGCGAGATATTCCATCACGGCGGCGAGGTAAACGGGCGCTCCGGCACCGACGCGCTCGGCATAGTTGCCGTTACGCAGAAGACGATGAATACGACCGACGGGGAATTGTAGTCCGGCACGGTTGGAGCGAGACTTTGCCTTTCCCTTAACTTTTCCACCTTTGCCGCGTCCAGACATGTTGATTGAGTGAGAGTTAATTTACTAACAGTATAAATCAAGCACCGTACCGCGTGAGCGTGCACAGCAGACTATTCTCAAAACGCGTTCAATTTCTATATTTATAATCGCGCCCCACTCCGGCGCGACTGTAACGCCACGACGAGTGCCGTTATTCGGCGCGCGCATATCTGAAGCGGGCTCGATTAACAACAATAAATGCATAATTTTTCTATTTAATATTAGTCATAATTTTTGTTTTGTAAAATGTACACAATAATAAAATAATCATAATTCATTAATGATGTACGAGTATGTATGTATAATTTCAGGTGTGAGGTGAAAGAAACATCGACATCGATTCGAGCGAGCTGTTGTGCATGAAGAACGTGAGTATTGAAGTAAGTATGTAACTAATGGTAATTATATACCTACCTACCTGTTGTTCATGTTGTTGTAGGTCATGAGATGAGTCGGGCAGTCGGGCGATACTACCGAGTATTATAATATTATGTACATACTGTTGTAGTACATAAGGCTACTACTACTATGGATTCTGCCAAACAACTGTTGTGTGACGCTCGTACGGTGCTTTATTAGCTGTTTGTGGTGCAATGCAATGCATGCACTATATATACCTACTGAAAGAAGATACATCCGTCATACTCACCTCTACATACATACACCTGAAGGGAATACCTAATCGTGTGTGTGTTAGTTTTTGGAGAAACATAGTGGGCGCGCGATGCGCTCTTGAATGATATGTTAGCCCTGAAAAGGGCTTTTTGGTCGCGAGGCGAGGAGGATCTTGCGCCCCCCTCGCACAAGCAGTATCGGGCAGCATGGCATGGCATGGCATGGCAAGACAAGTGAAGGTGCGGGCGCGGCGTTCGTGCGTGCGTACGAGCGAGGCTGCTCTCCACAATCCACAATGCAATGAGTGGAGATGGAGAGAGACACGACAGACACCGTGGCACACACAACACAACACAACACCATTGCAACCAACACACTGTGTCCATGCATGCACTTACCGCACCGATTACTTCTTGGAGGCGGACGCCTTCTTGGTGGCAGCCTTCGATTTGGGAGTGGCCGCGGCTCTCTTCGGTTTGGGCGCTTTCGGCTTCTTGGTCGGAGGCCTGGCGGTCTTTTTGGCTTTCGGAGCGGCGGCGCTTTTTCCCTTGGCGGGCGTGGACGCGGCGGCCTTCTTCGCGGCGGCGGGCTTCTTCTTGGCGGCGGCGGCCTTCTTGTCCTTCGTCGCGGCCGAGGCCTTCGACTTTGCGGGCGAAGCGGCGGCGGTGGCGGCGGCCTTCCTGCCTCTGCCGGCGGCGGGCGCCGAGGCGGCCGCCTTCTTCGTCTTGGCGGCGGCGCTCTCCTTCGCGGCGGATCTGCCTGTCGCCTTGGCAGCGGCGGGTTTCTTCGCGGACGAAGACTTCGACTCGAGCTTGAAACTGCCCGATGCACCCTTGCCCTTGGTCTGAATGAGCGCGCCCGACTCGACGGCGCTCTTCAGATACTTCCTGATGAACGGCGCCAATTTCTCGGAGTCCACCTTGTACTGGGCCGCGATGTATTTCTTGATGGCCTTCAGCGAGGATCCGCTGCGCTCCTTCAGCTCCTTGATTGCGTTGTTCACCATTTCGGAGGTCTTCGGGTGCGTCGGCTTCGCCTTGGGCTTCTTCGCGCCGCCGGCGGCGGCGGACGCCTTCGGCTTCTTCGCGGGCGTCGCTGGTGCGGGAGCCTCTGCAGCTACGGCGGTGTCGGCCATTTTTTTTAAATTTAGGGTTTATATATGAACACTCAAAAATAGAGAAACTCAAGTAATTATCGAGTTAAACCTTGTTTTAACAATAATAAAAAAATAATGGCGCTGCCGTATAGGGGGTATAGTTTGGAAACTTTACCGTAAAGAGAACACCACAGTCTAGAGACGATTTCTCGTAACAACGCTCGTGAGTTTTCACTAACATCAGTCTCATTAAATAGTATTTTTTCATCATTTTAATATTGAACCGCGCGGCTGACACTTTTCTAGTGCTACATTTTGAACGTGACCGTACGCTTGACATACTAGATCGAGCCTAATCTGTACACATGAAGCGATAGAGGGATTAATTCGCACCACCCGGGTCGCCGAGTAGCTCGGGTCATGTTTAAAATTGTATTTTCTCTATAAAATCTATTGATTTCTTTCTTTTTCCACGATATTTAAACCTCAAAGATATCGTTTTTATTATATAACATAAAAACAGTTAAAATTTTCTCGTTTTAATAGTGTAAAACGATCGATTTTTTGATGCTCGTAAAACAGCTTCAACAGTTTCGTACGAACAGTTCAGCGCGATGCCATACCTTCGAACTGGATAGACGCATTAATTTTTCTTACATTAATTTAGTATTGTGTTTTAGTTTAAACTCTATAAATTTGTATAATGTGCTATTCACATAGTGCACAATATTAGAAATGTCAAGGGCCTAGGTATACGTTCAAATCACACACAAAATCGGAATGAGGCGCGCGTAAATGTAGTTAAATAAAACTTTTGACCATCACTTTGCCGTGTGGCCATTCGCTCTCGCACTGAATTTATTATAATTTTGATATAGGTATTAAATTAAGCTCAACGTAGAACGAATACTTTCAAATAAAACTACGCCAGATTTGACTTATTCATAATGTTAGTATCCATTCATTTCACACGCCCGCCCGGCTATGTAACGCGCGCACGCACGAAATACGTACCTACACAAAGCCGCTTACTTGCCTGCCTGCCTATACTTTTGATCGCTAGTTAGTAAGTTATAACGCAGTTTTGATGTTATTAACAGGCATATTAGGTATGTGTATGAAAATGAATTATAATTATATCATGTACTTATTACATAATTATAAGCGTTAAAATTTTGGAACACCTACATAATAATGTAGGCAAGTGTTAACTTATTGTTTTACTATAATTATAGTAGTTTCATTAGGTACTTTCAAGTAGGTAAGTAATGTAGAATACTAGGCAGGTGTATGTCGGTTGACTTTTGTTAGTTAGTGTCATCGTATAGAAACATTGCGCATCATAATATTGTAGCATTTGAAATTTTTGCGGCCCTGAAAAGGGCCTTTTTTTCACAAATGATGAACAACCGACGCTGTTACGTTGGTGTACGTCAATGTATGCTGCTGACAGCTGCTTAGCCTCCGAAACCGTACAGAGTGCGACCCTGACGCTTCAGAGCGTAGACCACGTCCATGGCGGTGACGGTCTTCCTCTTCGCGTGCTCGGTGTAGGTGACGGCGTCACGAATCACGTTCTCGAGGAACACCTTCAGCACACCTCTGGTCTCTTCGTAGATCAGACCGGAGATACGCTTCACTCCGCCTCTGCGCGCCAGACGACGGATGGCGGGCTTCGTGATACCCTGGATGTTATCGCGAAGCACTTTCCTGTGACGCTTGGCGCCACCTTTCCCCAGACCTTTTCCTCCCTTGCCGCGACCGGTCATCTTGTTCGGTGAACTGTTGTAGAATACGAATAACACAGAGAGCCGCGAGCGCTGGCGCTAACGGCGTACGACTGGAACCTTTTTTGAACCGCGCGGCACTCTTATATTTATACAAAACTCGAACGATAGCATCGCGCGAGACAGCATGTATACCGATAGAGACGGACCGAGCGACCGAGGGGAACGGAGCGGGGTGAAGAGCAACGATGATGCCGCGTTGGAGTTCGGTAACTATGTATTTGTATTTTTATTTGTGTCAAATGTTTAATATCTATTTACTCACATAATATTATGTATATATTTATTATCATATAATTATTTAATTTGAACGAAAAAAAAAAAAAAAAAAAAAAAAATCATATTATACTGTCGTCATCTAGCTATTGTTTTGTGGTGAGACAGAGAGAAGAAATTACATATATTGGCGTTGTGTTTTTAACCAATGCAATATAATCTATCAATTATTATTCAGGTAATCTAATTATCCTACGACTTTGTTTCTATCAATTAGGT